>JAPQWN010000007.1:38786007-43786007 GCA_028538565.1 Umbellularia californica | reverse complement strand
CAAATTGGAAAATAGGCCAGGATTAAGATGCAGCGATGGCAAGGATGGTGCGAACTGTGGTCATCTTTGCGACAGGCACAAAAGTTTCGTCGTAGTCGATGCCATATTCTTGTCTGTTGCCAAGGGCCACATGCCTTACCTTGTATCTATCCAAAGTACCATCTACCTTCAATTTGATAGAGTAAACCCATTTACTCCCAATAGGTTTAACCAAGGCTGGGCATGGAACGACAACCCACGTTTGGTTCTGTTGTAGAGCATTAAGTTCCTCTTCCATATCCTATCTCCAGCATTCCTGCTGTGCTACTTGTGAATAAGTAGGAATGGAAACAGATGATAAAGTAGCAAAATATGAAGGATGAGAAAAACCGTATCGATCCGGTGGGCAAGAGATACGAGAAGAACGACGAACAGCAAGTTAGGGTGAATCTGATGCTGGAGCAGGATTCGGGGTCAGTTCTTGCAGAAGAGGTAAAGTAGTGGCATTTGTTCCTTGTCGATGAGCATACACCTTGTCCGGATGAAAACGCAGAGGTGAAGGAAGGCATTCATCATCAAAGGATGGTACTTTTAAAAAGGAGATTTCTGGAGATCAATCAGGATAAGACTGAAATAGGTACTGGTCTTCAAAGAAGACAACATTTCTAGAAATTCGAATATGCTTGGAGGTGGGATCATAACAAATAAACCCTTTTTGTTGAGAAGCATAACCAAGAAAGGCACATTTTGTAGATTGTGCATATAAATTGGAACGTTCATGTGTGGGAAGATGAGCGAAACAAACACAGCCAAAAGTGTGTATTGTGGTTCAGTTTTGAAAAGACGGAAATGTGGAGATGTGTTTTGATGTTTTGGATAAAGAAGATGGTTGATGATATTAGTAGCAGTGGTTAAAGCTTCTGGCCAAAATCTAGGTGGAACGGATGATTCTAATAATAAACACCTGACCATGTCTAAAAGATGACGATTTTTCTGTTCTGCAACACTATTCTGTTGGGGAGTGTAGGGACAAGTCCTTTGGGATATAATCCCTTTGTCTTGTAAAAATGCCTAAAATTGCTCGGACACATATTCCCCCCCTGAGTCTGTACGAAGAACCTTAATACATGTTGAAAATTGATTTTGAACATAATTCAAGAATTTTTAAAACACAACAAAGACTTCAGATTTGGCATGTAGAAAGTAAACCCATGTAAAACGGCTATAATCATCAATGAAAGTCATAAAATACTTATACTGTGAATGAGAAACAATTGGTGCAACACCCCAAACATCACTATGTACTAAATCAAAACATTTGGTAGCAAAAGAAACATGTAATGGAAAAGGCAAAGTTTTACTCTTTACCAACTTACAAGTGGTGCAATCAAGAACAACATCTGATGATGAAAACTTCATTTTATTAATATGACCAGAATTTAACAAAGACAACAATACTATTGAATTGGGATGGCCTAATCTAGTGTGCCACAACTGCACATTATTCTTATAGACAACTGATAAAGCAAACAAAGACATATCTGGATTCGATGTTACTATGTGAAGAGGAAACAAACGCCCACACTTAGGCCCCTTCACTATCACCTTCCCCGTCTCCTGATCCTGCACCACACAACCAGAGGAGGAAAAAGAAACATTGCAGTTACCATCAACCAATTGACAGACAGAGATTAAATTGGTAGAAAGATTTGGTGAACAGAAAACATCATGTAAGGGTAGAGAATGAAAAATATCACCAACAGAGGTAATAGGTATTGTGGTACCATTAGCAGCATGGACCTGAATCCGTCCGTCATATGGTTTAATTATGGAGAAGTTTTTTTAAGATGATGTCATATGATTGGAGGCACCAGAATCAAAATACCATTGAGAGAGTGTGTGATCTTTACCAGATATACCAAGAGTGGAAAAGGCCTGGAGGATAATCTGTTGGATCATGTCAGGGGTGACTGGAGCAGCAGAAGCAGGGGCAGAAGTAGATATGGAAGATGAATCAATAGTGCCAGAGGTAGCAGTAACCGCCTGGTAAACTTTTGGATTTCTGTTCTGAGGACGTTTACGGCATTCATTAATTGAATGTCCAGATGCTTTGCAATAATTGCAGATCCTTCGCTTGCACTGATTTGCATAATGGTCGAAATTCTGACACTTGAAGCACTGCACTTTACTAATATCTCTGCTTGGTTGCTTTCCCTTGGTAGAATAAGCAACATTTACTGGTGAGTTCGGTGGTTAATGGGGAGTGGGTACACTATAGGCAACATCAATTGCACCAGGAGTAGCTTGTTGGAGTACACCAGATTGAGTCAAGTGTCTTTGTTCCTGTCGCAATAATTCATTGAGACACTCATCTAGTGATGGAGAAGGTACCCTACTCATGAGATTAGATCTGACCGATTCATACCGAGACCTTAATTTCATAAGAAATTGATCCCGATGACTAGTTGCTAGTATTATGTGCAATTCGGGAAGAGCCTGTGAAGAGATATTGGCATATTTGATTTCATCTAATTCTGTCCATAAATTCTGGAAACCAGAATAATATTTTTGAATGGAAGAAGTCCCTTGCATATAATTTGCAATTTCAAATTCCAACTGATACTGGCGAGCAGAATTCCCCTGATGATACACTTTTTTTAGATAGTTCCACATATCTTGGGCAGCTTTGTATGGTTTCAAATTCATGAAAATATGTGGTTCCATGGACCCGAGAATCCAAGTTTTGATCTTAGCATCTTTTGTGTTCCAGGACACAATTTTCTTCTCATCTTCTGTTGGTTTGGGATTCTTTCCAGAGATATGGCCCCATAATTCTTTACCCTCTAGGTAAAGTTCAAATTGAAAAGCCCAAGATGAATAATTTTTGCCATTAAACTTGATTAACTTGATTTCAGATTTCCCCATTTGTAACAACAATTCAGATGAACCAGCAGAATGATGAACAAACCAATCACACAGCAACAAATCCAAGATCTGATTAGAGGAACTGTTGTGAAGAATAAAAATAGAATCTTGATGCCAAGATCTGTGTTTGAAGATGCCCAGAATAGTTCCCAGAATGAACAATGCACAAACAGTACACAGAATGACACAGATGACCCTGTCGTCACTATGTAGTTATGTACGTGGGCCCCACCAAAATATCTACTCACAGATCTGATAAACAAAGGGAGCAGTAGTAGCAGATGTATCCAGAAACAGTAGAACAAGTAACTAATCAAGCAGTAGCAAGTTCGTTAACAGACACAGCCAGAATATCAATGCCGTCCTTGGTCATTAGTGGAAGAAGTTCCACGTGGGCCCCAGATGGTGATCAATGATCACGTCAGATTATGGTGATAGAAGGGTAGACTATTTTCGTAACTATTGGAAGAGGTCTTGCTCAAAAAGGATTAAAATCCATAATTTTGAATGGTTGTGATGAAATCTGTTAGACCAAACTGAAATACCAAAAGATGTGGTAGATGGCTTACCTCTGATGATAAAAAATTACTAGAAAAATCACCATAAATAATAGAAATATCAGACGACCACACTGGGCTGCTTCCGCAGATGTTGTGATGATGATCTGAAGTGGGCCACGTTGGATCTGGGACGATCATGCTGATCAAGTCTGATAAAAAATGATCATGCTGGAGATATGATCACTGAAGGGCTTCCAGATCTTGGAAGATGACTAAGAGAATCCACAATTCCTTGGATCTTGAAGAATAAGATTAGCTGAAACACTAATTTGTAACCTGCTCTGATACCATGACAATTGGAGAGACCAAACAGAACAGTAATGTGCTGAATGCTATGTCCCTTTGAGGGTCGACTGTATTTCACATATATAGGGGGTATTTCACATATATAGGGGTTGAATGCCCTATTTACATCCAATTAAGAGTATCTAATCATATCTCAGATCCTAAAAAGTAGCTAACAAACTGAGTATGTACATGTGTGCTTTGACTAATGATAAATACAATGAATGTGCCTAAATGGGCCTGCGAGTTTGGGCTTGGATTGATACCATCATTAACAGTAATTGCCTCAAATTCGAATTTGTAACAGAAAATAGCAAGGAGAATCAATCCAAGCTATCCAAAACAAATCTAATCTACCAAACCTAGCACCCATTCCACAAGATAACCAAGGCTTAGAAAGTAAATCTAGAGAGAGAAAATCCTAGAGAACCACATGGAAATTGGCTAAGGATCCTTACCTTGATTTGTAGAAAAGAAAGAGATTGACAAGAGAGGTAGCAGATGGCCTCCTCCTTCTTCTTGTAACTAGGGTTTTGGACTTAGGGTTTTAGCTAGGGTTTTTGTAAAATGAGGGGCAAATGAGGAATAAATAAGAGTGAATTTAGGGTTCATTTCCCAATGCAATAGTTTAGCTTATGTCGCAACCCCAGACCTGGATCCGGGCCCGCGATTGCGCGGCGATGTGATTAACCAACACAAAACACACCGTCGCTTATATTTTTCCCACAGGTTTCCGCGGTGAGGATCCCAAGACACGGGTCTAGCTCACACGAATGGATATGCGGAAGCGTGTAGCAAAACATGTCATACAATTCTTAAACAATGGGATATAAGAGAAATTATAATATCATGACTTGGTATCAAAAGAGAATGTCATCAAAGCATTCCTAGCATGATTGACGTTTCAATGTTTAACAAAAGTATATTAATTCAAGTTACAAAACCAAGAGAGGCCAACAAAGGCCAATACAACAATAGATCCCAAAAGAATATCCCAACTAAGTGAACGAGACATCACGATCCCGACCGGCGTCTAGATGACGTCGTTGGGCTGCCACTCGTGTGCTGGGGGTGGCTTAACAGCCTCCTCCAAGCACTCCTCGTCACGCGTGAACTCTCCTGCACCTGGACACCAAAATAACAAGCATCAAACACGACGGTTTGGCAAATAAACAATTTAGGCATGAATATTAGAAATAATGCTAAAACAGTTCAAGATCTAGATAAATGTTTCAAGTTTACGAAACTAGCATGTATACTTATAATATCATGAAAAGATAAATCCACATTGAGCTCATCCTTTCTCCGTCATACATGATGACAAGAGCAAGCACGCACGACAAGCACGACACAAAAACATGATCCCACGCCACACAAGGTAGACGGGGTATCCGGCCGCGGAACCGGATTACGAACACGCACGATGTGTAATATAATACACGACTAGTCTGCAGACAGTCCACATGTTTAAGGACCCCCAGGTAGTCTATCAAGCTAAAAGGGCAGTCCAAGCTCAGTGGTATTCACTTATATCATGAATGCACAAAACACGACAATACACGTTCGAGAACACGACAAAACAAGAGAGAAATCATTTAACAAGCACGACGTGACAAGACTAGCAAAATAGCATAGTATTAATGCTTACAAACTTAAGAAATGATTCCCTTTTTTATTCTTGAAACACATCTTGAAAACGAACTTGCACTTGTAAATCAAACGAGAACACGATGATGCATGAAGCATCAAAACAAGAATTCACACATAAATCTATCAAGCATAGGCTGAGACCAATCCCTGACCCTTGTGGAATTGAAAACCAAATGTCGGAATTCAATAAAACTTGGTGTCCCCGAAGGTATATTACATTTTGGAATTCCAAGTGCACAAGGTCAATAAAAAGGTCTAAAACCTAGTCTAGTTTTCATTCCTGCAAAAATCCTTCAAAACAGTACTTTTTGTAACTGATGGGCTGGTTCCAGCATCTCTACCGGTAGAACTTCCGGTTTAAACGTCTCTACCGGTAGAACTTCCGGTAGAACCACCTCTACCGGTAGAAATACCGGTTGGAGCACTTCTACCGGTAGAACTTCCGATAGAACTAAGGGTTCTCCATTTTTTTCACTCTCTGCCAAAATTCGAGCCACTTCTACCGGTAGAACTTCCGGTTTAAGCGCTTCTACCAGTAGAACTTCCGGTAGACTAAGTGTTTTAAATTTCCTCGACTCTCTGCCAAAATTCGAGCCACTTCTACCGGTAGAACTTCCGGTTTAAGCGCTTCTACCGGTAGAAATTCCGG
This sequence comes from Umbellularia californica, assembly GCA_028538565.1. NCBI lineage: Eukaryota > Viridiplantae > Streptophyta > Magnoliopsida > Laurales > Lauraceae > Umbellularia > Umbellularia californica. Next base: position 43,779,959 of record JAPQWN010000007.1, on the reverse strand, counting down.
TAGAACTTATGACGTTCAACTTTTTTCACACTTCTCTCCCTTCTTCACTTCCACATTTTCACCACCTGTACTCCCCAAGCCTACATGCTTTCCAAGGATGATTTCCACCAAAAATCCACTCCCATTTTAATCAAAACTTCAAAAATCACAAACCCACTTACATTCAAAGCATATATCTAATAACTTGTAAAGCATTCCATTGAAAACATGCTTCCATTCAAGGCAAAACTTCTAAATTAAAAGGAGTAATTAGCAACCATGCTTATCAAGATTAAAACAAGCTAAAAGAGATTAATAACCTGAAAGAAAAGACAAGTTTCATGATGAATAACATTTCCAATGTAAAATGCCCTAAAACTGGCAATGTATTAGGAAGGACTAAAAGGTTTACTTGCCTCTAACCAAAGCCAAAGAAAGCTTCACAAAAATCAACAAGAAGAGGTGCTCCACGAAATCTACACAAAACCCCCAAAAAGAGAGTACACCAAATCACCATTTTGGCCACCACAAACCCCCATTTCGAAAATGGGTTTGAAATCATGATAAACAAGCTCTAGGTGAGCTAAAGAACAAGAAAAGAAAGAATGAAAAGGAAGACCAACCAAGAGCTAGCTGAACAAGGAGGATAGAGCTTGAAGATGATGAATAGTGGAGAGGTTTGGCTCCAAAAACGCGTCCAGCTATAGCTTGAGAAGAGAGGGAGAGAATGGCGGAGTCGAATCAGAGAATGGAGCCTTCTTGCTAGATGATTTCCAAGGGAGAAATACCAAAGAAGAGAACTTCCTTCACTAACTTTCTCTAGGTCAAAAAGTTACAGAGATTGGGAAAAAGGGCAAAGAAGGAGAAGAAGAGCTTATATAGTGTCTGGAAGTGGGTCCCCTAAGCAATGCAACTTGAAACGCTTAAAACATGGTCTTGTGGACCCCGGATGGAATCGACGAAGAAGAACAAAACGATCGTCGAAAAATCTAGTTTTGAAAAAGTATACTTTTGACAAAGTTTCACGACTTCAAAAGGCGTGCCCAGATTTTGCATGAAAAGACAGATTTACCCTTATTGGGCCAAAACTTGGATTTTCTAGGCCTCAAATGCTTGCAGGTTGAAAATGAAAGTTGTCACAAATAATAAAACCATCCAAGATAAATAAAAACCACAACCATAGCAAAGATCTAGAATAAGAACCCATTCTTACACGTGTACTCAGGGCGTCCCTAAGCGTATCTGACTCATACTAAACGTCCTCAAAATCTCCAAACTATAATCCAGACTAAGTCTAATCACATTCTAACCCAACTAGTACTAAGACTCACTTAAGACTAATCGCTCACTTAATTAGTACTAATCGAGTTGGTCTGGGTCGGGGTCTAACAGCTTATATAGGCTAGGTTTTGGGACAATTATTAAAAGGGCCTTTAAGGTTGTATAAGGGTGTGGATAAGGACATGGGCATTTAGGTCATTTGATAGAAATTCTAGAATGTTCTCAAGTGTGGAAAACCCCCCTTATAAAACCTATTTACTAGTAAGGGCCTCAACACCTAAAACCCTATAAAAATTATAAAAAGACACCCTATAGATCTATAAAATACACAATATGCCTAAATCCTATAAAATAGGCTAAAACTTAGGAAAATATTAATCTACCCTTACTAATCCCTATTAATTAGAAAAATTATGCTATATTACCATAATTAATAGTATTCAAATTCAAAATGAGGGTCCACTAAGGGTGGGGCCTCACAGTAAATGTCACTGACGATCTTGGCACGGTAGTAGTAGATGTCACTCTGTTTGAACCCCCATAGCTTTCCCCAAAGATATGTGTTGTGCGTACGCCATAACAAAGATTTCACAATCTACACTGAAAAAACATATACTTCGGTCCATACTATGCACATTAAATGGGTTTTATATCAATTTAAGTAAACATATAATTGTTTCGAGTTTAAACAATTAGCAAATTTAACCTGTTTGTCTGCATGGGACATTCCATGTGGTGTTTTGTCCATACAGTGGGATCATTCCACCCGTATTGCTTGAAGCCATCGTTGATCCATGTAAGCTATAGAACACACGTTCATGATACTCAGCAAAATGGGTTTCGTACTATAGATGACCAGTAACTATGTAAGTTGATATCAATTACGAATTTCAATTACGAAGCCCGTTTTCGTACTATAGATGACCGGTTGTATTTACAACCGGGCTTCGTAATTGATATCAACTTACATAGTTTTCAGCAAATTTGTAATCTCCATCACACACCATGCTATTATAATACTCCCATCTTCTTCCATTGACCCGCCCTACTATGTGTAGTCTACGTCCGTAAAACAATCAAACTGTCATGCATAAACAACCGTACAGTCAATCATACTATCATGCATAAACAATCTGGGAAACCAGATGCAATTAACTCCATCTCTTTCATGAGCTAATTAGTCCATGACAAGACAGGAAAGTCTGCTTTTAGGTTGCAAACACTATAGAGACGGTGACAAAGGGTAAGACATTTTACTTCAAATCCGTGTGTTAGAGTCGGACACATTTCACTCAAATCAAGGGGCCGTTTGGGCGCTTTACTAATGGAGTTGAGTTGAGTAAAGATTATTTTGAAGAAAGAATAAAATACAAGTCAGTTATTATGGTATTTTGTTTTTAGTTGTTTATTATGGAATCTTTTAGAATTTTTTTATTCATTGTGGAGTTGTTCTGTCTTTTAGTTGAGAAATAAGGTTATTTTTTTACTTTTTTTTTTTAATTTTGGTGGGAAATTTGAATTAAAGTGCTTTTCATGGGACTTTTTTTTTTTTTTTTTTGTGAAATGGGGGCCTTACCTTACTTGACTCTATTAGTATAGTTGCCAAACAAGCCCGGAGAGGGCGGGGAATTAAAAGGGGGGAGAGACTAGGCCAAGCCCTGCCCTCAATGAATGGGCCAAATCCCTGGAAGGGCCATAGGGCCTAGGACCTTGGCTAGGCTTTGAGTGTAAACCTAATATTAACCCCTTCTTTATTCGAGCTAGAACTGTCAAGGTCATAACAATCACTATAATGGTATATAGAAATCTCACTTTACTATAATCTAATTTAATAAGGGGATTGCTGGGATATCATTTACTATCTAAGAGAACACTATGTGATGGTGTTGGTGAATCTTAACTTTTAACTCATCGATTTTATGTCCTTGATAAAATGTATTCCAATGAACTCTCGTGAATGAATTAAAATCCGAACGATCAAAGAAAAAAAAAACAATAGTCTTGTACTTTCCACAATAACATGTCATTGAGATCTTGTATCACATTGTTTATCAGGTTCTGACCCATCAAAGAGGTGTGCTATTAGGGAGTTGACTTTGAATATAAGACTAAACATTACCCAAGTATTAAAAGCTCACGTAAGAATCATGCTCAAATAAACCCACATATACAACAATTAAAAAAAAAGAAAAAAGAAAAAAGAAAAAAAAAAAAAAAAAAGAACCCATGGCTTCTAAACATTACCCAAGTATTAAAAGCTCACATAAGAATCATGTTCAAAACAACCCACGTGAACAACAATTATATGTAGATGGGCAAATTGAAAAAAAAAACGACAAGAAAACAAAACAAAACAAAAACCATAGCCATGCATAGCTTATTTACATGACAATTCCTTAAGAACTGATGTAAGAATCACCTGACCATCATGCTCAAAGAAACCCATATATATGATTAAACAAATCCACAAATATATACATAAGAATAATAAGAGGCCAGACTGGGCCTAGTATTGTACAAACCCAGCCCTCAAATTGGTGGGCCTCGAAAAAAATTTATCCAACCCCCACCCTCGGACATTTTAAGAAAAAAGAAAATGCCCTTAGTTTATGGCCTCTGAGAGCTGGCCCAGGTTGGGTACTCACATAGAAGGACCGAATTAATAACCTTCTTTGCTGCAGTTTCCCATCTCAAGTTAACAACTTGATATTGTGATTATTTGTATCACATTCTTATCGGGGCTTAATGGGGTCGAAGGATAGAGAATGTAGTGTAAATAAGGTTGCAAAGTAAATGGCATTGGATAGGATGAAACAAGATTTTTTGCAGTCTAAATACAGAATGCATAATTATGAGCTACGAAATTTAATTTAAATTGGATGGGAACAAGTGCCATTTTCCCACATTTTCTCCCAGATTACTCTCCTCCAAGAAAAGAAAAGAAAATTCATAAACTCCATCAGAGTCTTAAGCTGCAAAAAGGAGCAAGGCAAATCTGATTAAGAGCCTGTTTGTTTCATGCAATTGAATACCTAATAATTCTAAGGCTTGTATTTCTAGAAATGCTTAAATTTGATGAAATAAAGATGAGGTGAATATCCAAAATACTCATCAAATAATCTCCCCTTTAAAGATGAGAAATGAGAACCCAATTATCAACCTTGTAATTCCAATCCCAAGAAAGTCCAGTTCCATATACATCTCAACCTCACATTCATCATCTCTATACTCCATCTTATATCCTTCATCCCCTCACCTTTGTGTGTGTGTGTGTTTTTTTTTTTTTTTTCTAATTACAGTACTCACACACTCACCCAAATTCCACACCATCTGCGCTACAATCAAGGTTGATCCCTGGTTGTTTCAGTGGGAGACAAAACAATACCACCACATGAGGTATAAGTGCCAACACAATATATATAGATGGCTGTAATAACATGCCTTAGGATCATCAGAGACAACTCCTGCATATCCCCAAGCACCTAACATAATGGAATATGTGATTTCTCCTATTTGAATTCCTCTCAGAGGAGGAAACTCTCAACCACATTTTGCAAATTGCAGCAAAAATGGTTCTCTCATAAGAAACTAGACGGAGAAACTCCGGTGAAATGAATGATAATATCAAAATAAACATTGAGCTAACAATTTTTCCCCCTTTCTAAAATGGTTTTCTTCATCCAAATGAAACATGGTGGAGATCCAATAATACATAATAGTGGTGAATCTCCACAATGGTATTCTCCATCTGAGGTAAAGGAGATTCCACACTAGTCATCTTCACTTCAACCAAGTGGGCTTTCAGAGATATTTAAAACATTCCAAATTTCATGATACAACAGTTAGATAATGAAATAAAAAGAAAACAAGAAATTAGCGAAGGTGGAAGAGAGAAACGCTAAAAAAATCACCTTTTATGACTGAGGTTTTTGTTGAAATCTCAAATGCAAGATGATGTTGGAGCAGTCGTTGGGACTTCCACCAGAAGATCTGGCCGGAATCACTTAGAGAGCAGGGAGCGGAAAGAAAGAGCAAGAGTTGAGACGTCAGGGAGAGGGAAAGAGAGAGCTGAAGCCATACTGTAGGGAGAGGGAAAGAGAGAGTAAGAAGCGGAGAGGGAGAGGGAAAGAGAAAGAGAGAGCTGGAGCCACAACACAGGGAGAGGAAAAGAGAGAGCAGGGAGCGGAGAGGGAGAGGGAACGAGACAGCTGGACCCGCAACGTAGGGAGAGGGAAGGCGAGAGCAGGTAGCGAAGGAGGAGAGCAAATGGTGGGAGAGGAAAATTTTTGGGGAAGAAAGGAGAACGAAATCGTTCGATCCTTTTAGGGTATGGGAATGAGATGAAAGTGTCGTTCGCACAATGAGGGGTAAAGGCATCCAAAATGCCTGTACGAACACCAAAATGGGTGTTTTGGTGTATTTGTGATTAAATCCGTCTAATACAAGTTTAGGGACATTTATTTGGTAAAACTTTCTTTTAAATAACATGTGATTTGCCTTTTTACTTCAACCAAATCTATTTTTTTATGTACACTTTCAAAGGCCTTAGGCATACATAAATACTTGAGCTTACACTTTTAAATTTGATTGAAGATCACATGCATCCCTTGTTTTGGCTTTGAAAACTCATAACTTTCTTGCACTAGATAGGTATATCTTTTACAAGTTATTTTTAACATGTAATTAGCATTCTTACCTTAATTATAAATGTTTTTATGAGCTAAAACTTTTTAAAAGCTTTTGGCATGCATTTGTGAGCTTTCATTTTCAAATTGAATGAGGACATCATGTATACACATCTTTGCATTCATATAGTGTATGTGTGAGTTAGATTTTTCACTTTTTTATCCGCCTATTTAGAGGTATTACATTGAGCCAAAATTGTATCTCCATCAAGTGTACTCTAGACACTACTTAGAGAGAGAACCAACATTTTGGTTGCATAGGTTATTGCTTAGCCTTAGAAAACATAAGTGTAAAGGTTAAGGGTGAACCATAAAACACAAGAGGTTATTGCAGTGGAGTGTAGGAACACAAGACGGTAGTGGATGTAGGCATTGGGGTCGAACCACAATAAATCATTATGTTATGGTGGATGAGTTGTGGTGATTATTTTTGTTAGTTTCCGCACTTTAGTCCTATATCATCACTTGTGACTGATTGATTTAAAGAATTTAAAATTTGACATAATTTTTCACTAATTCAAAGTTCACCCTATTCCCCCCTCCCCCCAGATTCGGATCCCGGACTTTCAATTGGTATAAAAGCGGGTTACTCCATTAAAGGGCTTAGACACCCGGAGTTGATCCCTATTGGCTAGAGTCTAGGTTCCCCAAAATTGAAATCCTATTGGAGTAGGTCTTTCAATATCAAGAGCACCAAATCTTGATTAGGTGTAAAAACCTAAAGTTAGAACCCTAGTGTTGTGTTTTATTTTAGATCTTTTTAATGGACTCCACTGTAGTTGAAAATAATATTTCCCTTCCTAGCTTACTCTCTCCCCAAAGAATCAATCCCACCAAACTAAGACTCTACAAGTTAAATATCCAAGAGTTGGTGAGACTTCAAAGATAAACCTCAACAACAACCCTATCAAGACCTTACGTGGATTCTCAAAGGTAGAAAAATTAGACAAACCTTAAGGCATTGAACCTCATTGGACAAACCTATTCTTCATAGCCACATCATATTGTTGGTCATGTTACATTTGCATTTTGATCTTATATAGTTACATTTTCTTAAAATGCAATGTTCTTTGTAATCAATTGATTTTGACTTCATAAACCCCTCTAGTCTTATGGTTTTCAAAATCAGTTGATTGCAATTTATATAATTGATTTGCATTTTGTTCTCATATTGGTATATCTATTGAAAATGCATTTCAATGTTTCTGCATCAACTGATTATGGCCTCAAAAACCTTTTTTTTTTAGTAAAATGTCTTATTCATGATCAATAGATATTACATATTATGTTTTTCAAAGTCATTTGAGTTGGTGGATCTCATAGTTATACCATTTTGGAAAATTAGATGATTTGAAAAATAAATTTTCCATGGACTTATAAGTTATATATCTTCAATGGAAAATTGTTGTTCAACTTGTATGTGTTCCAAATAGTAAAATCTTTTGAAATGAAAACTGTTTTGTGCTTATTTGTACATACATTTTATGGATATTGGGTGTGAGAACCCGACCCCTAATTTCTTGGTTTAGAGTGGTTTTAATCGTGATTTGGTTTTCTCTATGGGTTTAGTGGTTGTTTGGTTGAGTTTTGAGTTAGAATGACTTTTCATTAGCTTTGGAAAGTCTTGAGAGCCAGTGAACCTAGACAGTGACCGTAGGGTCCCATTTGTTTTGCGTGGTCAGCGTGGGGAGATTCTTAGTGATTCCCAAAAATTCTCATTTCAGCTTTATTTGACTAATCTCACCATTCCCTACAACTTTCGTGTCCACTCAGTGCCTATTCGAAACTCCTAAAATCAGTTTTTCTTGAAATCCCAAATTGTCCATTCTTTAACCCCTTTGACCAAACGTTGACTTTTTATGTGGACCCCGGAAGTATGTCAATATTAACTTTGTTGGAAAGATAATTTTATTCCGGACACCTTTCATGTTTTAAGTTTCTTGATCCGAGGCCTAGAGAGCCCTCTAATCTCCATTACAATTTCTACTTAGTGTGGACCCCACACCCACCCATTATAAAAGGGCAACTTCCTCTGTTTCTCCCTCATTTTTCCATTCCATCGGCTACAACCTCCCTGCTACAGTACCAGCAGCCTTCCTCCTTCCTTTTCTTCCATTTCTCTTACTCAAATGAAGCCTCCAAGCCACCAATCCGACGAGAAAACTCTAGCAACTTCTTCCCCTTCATCTCCTTTCTCTTTTGAGACCATTTTCGTGGGAAACCAAGGTGGGCAACCCCTTCTCCAAGCTCCTTCTTGTTGATTAATGGCCCTAGAGGTAAGGATCTCTTTCCATCTTCTATTGTTGAGCAATGGCTTTCCCCTAGGTCCTATTTCTTAGCTTGTTTGAAACCATTCCTTCTCTTTGATGAGTTACTATTTTTAGGGTTCTTATGGGTTGCTTTTTGGGGGTTTTTGTGTAGCTTGGAGTCTTGGCTTGGAAGAGTGTTTAGGGCTTGATTTGCTTGATTAGAGACCCAAGGCAAGTGGATGATTTGATATTTACATGTTTTATGAGAAATGCGGTTTTTCTATTTCATACATGATATTTCACATTATCACTATTCATGTTTTCTTTATGATTTACATTGATTTGGAAGAACATTTAATGTTTTGGAAACATGGTGGATTTTAGTCTGTCTATCTCTTGTTTTTGGCTTAAATGAATCTTGGTGATTGTGGAGTTTCTTTTCTCTTATGGTTGAGAGTGAAAAAGGAAAAAGTGATTGGATAATGATATGTAGAAGTTTTGATGTTGGAGAAGAATTGAAGGTGGAATAGGAGGAGCTTTCAGCTCATTTTATTGTAGGTAAGTGATTGGAGAGGGAAAGGAATGGATTGGAGAAAAGAGGACCTGAATCGGAACTGCACTGTGGAGTTCCCGCAACCGGAGGTCAGCTGACGGTCACCTAGCGGCTAACCGAATAGGTTTCGGTCACTTTTCCAAAGAGCTGTAACCTTACGGTCAGCCTCGCGGTCAGCTAGCGGCTAACCGTCGAGTCCATCGGCGGCTAACCGCCAGCCAACCGAACTGAAGCGGTTACATTTCCAGAATGCTGCATTCGGTCAGGTCAACCACGGTCAGCCCCGCGGTCAGCCAACGGCTAACCGCCGAATCCATTGGCAGCTAACCGCTAAGTGACCGCCAGGTAACCGAACTTCCCAGAATTATGGGAATAAAGAGAGATGAAGGGAGTTCCCATCCCATTTGCTTGTGAACCTTTCCGAAAGCATTGGGCACCTTCCACCTGGAATATGCTCGAAACAAAGATGAAATGTTTGTTGGAAGCCCGTTCGAGTGAGAAACCACATCGCCGAGATTCGTTGAAATGTGGAGGTTACTAAGGTGTGTCAAGAGCCCAGAATGTCTCTAAACTCAAGGAGTACCAAGTGTTTACTGAAAAATAGACATACGGGATCCCTATCCACCTTGAGTTATCTTGAACCCCGATACTTGTCCCAATATTTCGAAAGTTTATTGCACCCCTTTTTATTCCCGAAATTTATGAGTTGTGATTTATCCATCCCGAAAGCACTGAACTATATTTGTAGCATTTGTGCTAGCCCCGATATGCATGACCCGATATTGAAATGATATTTGTGCCTTGAGCACCCCATTTCGCCCATTTATACAATTTCATCAAGTGTTTTATATATGCCCGATTTCTTGCATATGACCTATCAATACTTGGGGCCTTGAAACATTGTTTTTAAGCTTGGGGAGGTATGGTTTGGAGCCCCAATGCAATGTAAAAACTTGGAAGGCATTTTATGGAGTCCGGATGAAGAGAAACCCATTATGAAGATTCGTCAAGGATCCTTAGACTTGTCAATGTGCATAGGGATCCGAGATGTCCTTAATTCTCATACAATACCAAGTATATGTCAAATTAGACATACGGGACCCTATTCACATCGATATGAATCTAGGACCCTCAACGAATGACCCGGAAAAGTATAGAAATCCATTATGTCGTATTTAACTCGAATTTCACTTGTACATTTTAAATCTCGTGTTTTATGACTAGACTTACCCGACAGTATTGAAATCCATGTTTTTAGCATTGTTGCTAGCTCGTACATGCCCGACCGATATTGATATGCTTTTGTGCCTATGGGTATCCCGTCCCGTTATATTCGTACTTGTTGATTTCTTGTATATGACCCATGAGCCAAAACCTTGAGGCAATATGGGGCCAGAGCTTTGTAGTGCGAACCCATGAGCCAAAAAGAGAACATGCATACATGTATTTGTTTTGTTTACTTGCATATAACGTATGAGTCGGCACCACTAAGCTTGGATGACCTTGTCGGTCTGATCTACCGACTTGGAGATCCCTTTCTTGTCCCGCCAGCTGCAGTTTGGATCCCGATACCTGGTTATTTAACCGTGGTCATGTCCCAATACCGCAGATTGCTACTATGGTTCCTGATGCCCGGCTCGCTACCGTAGTCATGTCTTGTATATAGTATATATGTATATGTAATTTCGTTGTACCTCCTCACTTCGATGACTGAGGTCAACGCCTTGACATGCTTGTTCTTATCACTTCGGTGATAAAGGATTTAGCTTCTTGTGGTTGCCATCTTACTTGTTTCCCGAATTCCTTGGTTACCTTTACATGCTTTATGCTGCATCCATGTTTTCAGTAAATGATTGATTTCTTTCATGAAGATTATTGTTTAAACAGGTTTACAATGTGAGGCATACCGGATTTGTGAAACGTTTATTGTTTATACACGTTTTAAATGAGTTCCCGATTTGTGAAATGTTCATGTTTTATACATGCTTTAAGGGAATACATGTTTTGCCAAATATTCGTGTTTCGTACCCGTTTTATATGAATACAGGATTTTGTCAGATATTCATGATTTCCAATACATTTTTATTATGTACAACTTTGATCAAACAGCATGATTTATTACATGTTTTATCGTTCAGTATATTGTTATATCTTTTCACCCACTTGCCAAACCGTCGTGTCTGACCCACTACTTTGGTACTCAGGTTCAGACTTCTTCACCCGAGATGAGTGCACGTGTTGGTTGTGGAGCCATGAGCTTACAGGTTGTTTGTCGGCTATGTCATGTAGACATTGAGCTTGACATTGGATTACGTCACATATGGGGTAGTGATCATTAGCTTGTTTTCTTGTATGGCTTCTGTTAGCCTTTCTCTTGGGATTTGTAATTAATACACATTGTTATTCGTAACTTGAATATATATGGGAATGTAATATCTTGTTACTGTCAGCTCTCTACTTTATTGTGATGGTTTATTCCAGTCTGAGATGGATCATTGATAAGATGAGTATATGCTTGGTTTAAGTGCGGTGCGGAATCCAATGGCCACGGACTCCGAGTTGCAACACCACGAAAGCTTCCGCTAAATATTCAGAGTGTGTTGGAATTTATTTGTAATCCTCACACACACGGATCTTGGGAAAAACATAATCATTACTTCACGGACCCCGGGTTTGGGGTCGTGACATTGGGGATTGAAATACGTAAAAAAGATTTTCATCTTGTACTTCCTTAGTTCCATTTCCTTTAAATGAAAATCAACTCTCTTGAGGTATTGTGCTAGATGACTACATGTTTGTAAGAACTCAATTAATTGTTAATGGATCTTATAGTTACATATTTTGCTCGATTAATTTGAGTAAAGCATGTTGAATTGAATGTCATTCTTGATGTTTCATAGTTTGCATCTATGTTCCCCATTTTTTATAAATTCATTTTCCATGTACTTTTAAGTTAAATATTTTTTATCAAAAATTATTATTTTTGAAAGATCAACTTGCATGTTTTCCAAATAATTATTTAAAATGCAAGTTGAAAAATGATTGTGCCTCATAGTTACATTTCTTGATGAGATATGAGGATTGAGATTGATTTTCATTTAATGCTTATTAAGTTAGGTTTTTTCAATGAAAATTCAATTTTTCTTTGATATATTTGAGATTCAATTGGTTAAAGCTTTAAAGTTATACTTTCCATTTGAATGTGCTTTTCAATAAATGCATTTTCTAATTGATATCAAGTCATATATATTTTAGATCAATTTGTATGAACACTTGTAGTTATCTACTTTAGGATACAAATTGATAATTGATAATGTGTTATATGCAAAATGTGTTATCTTCAAAATAACTCTTTATACTCATTGTTGGTTTTTGGTTATTGAAATGATTTGAAGATTGTATGAATGAAAATGTTCTAAAGCTTCATTAGTTATATCTATCAAAGCATGTTCCATGTACTCATTTCCTTATGCATATGATTATATCATCTTAGATGGAAATGAATATTGATACAAAAATTTTGTATTTTTGTTCAACTAGTTACATCCTTTCAAATGCAAATTGATTTTGATGTTATGTCTAACATTGCATGGATGGGAATGGTGTAATTGATTTGCATGTTGTGCCTAACTTTGTATATCTTTTCATTAATGCAAATTGATGTTGTTTATGTTTTTTATAGTAAAATCTTTTGTTTCGTGATCATTTGAGCTTCATAAGTACATATGAAATTTTGTATGCTAAGTTCATTTGGTATGATCTTCATATCCATTTTCCATCGCATTGTAAGTTATGTACATTTGCTAGAGTAGAGGTTTTATATATTAATGGACCATGTTAGATGAATTGGCATTAATATCTTTTGACATGCTTTTCATAGGTATACATATATATAAAAGAGCTATTTTCATCACTATGTAATACATGTCACCTTTCTAACTTCATATCTACTTGTACACACATAGTTATATATTTCTTTATTGATGAAATGATATGAGTTAGATCTTGATTGATGATTGATTCTCTCTATGCAAATATCAAATCGTTCCATGTATGGTTACATTATTAATTACATCTGTAGATATCATACTAGAACCCTAAGAACCATCATTTGTGCTTTATAAGCTTTGCTATAGATGTATGGTTATGATATTGATTTATGTATGTTTTCATAGTAATATCACCTTTATGCATTTTTCAATCTCATAATTATGGTCTTGCTCATATAAATCTCTTTAAAAACCCATTTTTCGTATTCCATAGTTATACCTATTTTTTGATGGATTTTATGGATATAGTTCATATGATTTACACTTTGAGAATTGCATGCACTTTGAAGTCATATCTATGAAATATGTATGAAATGCAATCTCACAATGTCTATCACATAGTTCTTAAAAAGTAAAATGTATAAATGTGATAGATGACTATGATGTTGATTTATGCATGTTCACCTTAGTAATATCATTCTTGTGCATTTTTCAATGTCATAATGATGCTCATATAAATCTCATCAAAATCCATTCCTTGTATCTTATAGGCATATCTACTGTTAATGGATATTCATTCATGTTGAGTTCATATGGTTTTTCAAATTGCATGCATCACCAAGTGACACTTCTTTTCATGCAAGCTAACATATTCATCACTTTGCTCATTAGTTATATTATTAAAAGTGATGAACATCTAAATATGATGCTTTGTGGGATTTTGTGTTTGTCACATCTATGATCTTAATCATGTTTTTATATTCAATTGGTATCATCTTCTATTGGTGTCATTTCTTGAGAATATGATAGACAGTGTGTACATTGGATTGAACTTGATAGTAATATGTTTCTATTTCATATCACACTCTATTAGCATCATAAACTTCATATCTGCCACCTCTCATGCACATCCAAGTAAATCTCTTAACCACCATGTTTATACAATCATAATCTTGGTTGGTTAATGTTTGAGGTTGGCTTCATGTTTGAACTTCATTTCATTCACTTTACACATCGTAGTTATATTTAATGATTGGATGAAATGATTTCAAAATATACATAGCATATAATTTTCATAGTCATATTAGTTGATATGCTATGTAACCCCTATAACATCATAGATATCTCTAATTTGAATTAACAATAGTAGTTATATTCTTCTTAACTCCGTTTTAGAGAGATTGAGATTATAGTCATATCCTTGATCTCAATTGGTTTCTTTGATTTCAATTGGTGTCCATGATCTTATATCTCCAAGACCATGGCTTAGTAATTTGATCAAATTGAACTCTATAGTTAAATGTTTCTAATCATTCCCTTGAAGTTTACCCTCAATTAGTAAAACCATCTGCTCCTTGCACCACATAGTTAAATCATTATCAAATTGTTGACAAAAAGAGAGGATGGATTGAAGGGGAGTGTAGATTTTCGAAGGAAGCATTAGCTTTGATCAAATTCACCCTTGATTACTAACCATATATACATGATAACCTATTATACATTTCATTTTCGATTTCTCTAGTTAAGACGTGCTACTGAAACGTATTTTCCATATTTCATGTATGTAGTTACCTTTGCAATTTAATGTCAAAGGAGAAAAGAATGTCCAAGTTATCTAAAGTGAGATGTTGCATAATCTTCCGAAGGGAGAGAGAATGCATATCTTATGCCGCCTTTGAGAGTTAGTTCTTCTCTCCACTCTATTGGAGGCCACGTTCATAGCACCTACATATGCTTAATGTCTAACTTGGTCTCCCCTTTCTTCAACTCGTCATTACTACTAACCTTTCAACTTGTCGGCCAAGGCTTATTCAAGTCATAAATGTACTTTCATTGCCTCAAAACAGAGGGAAGGAAACAATGGGTCATTGCCAGTATCCAAAATAAGCATTAGATTCTACCATATGAGGAACTGGCCAAGTGACTACAAGAGTTGACCTTGTCTAAACCATGCAAGTCTAGATCTAGAAGGTTGGCAAACATTCAACAACGGAAGCATGACTGGAAGAGTATAAAGATGCAATGCCTATAAAAGCATTTTCTGGACTAGTCATGGTTTCATGCAAAGTTCGTAAACATTTTTCACTGGAAGTAGTAGCCATTATAAAAATACTTAGTTGCAGACTCGTTTAATTTTTCAAAAACTTCCAAGGCAGGCATTAGCATTATTGATAAAAGCAAGTGTATAACATAGACCTGGTTACTAGTTGCTGAGAAGCGTGCCCCAAGGGTCCCACAACGTTGAGGCCATGCATCACATGCAAATGAAATGAATAGTTCAGCTAAATAGGGAGATGGAACAGAAATCCAAGTATATTATTGGAGCCGATTGTCAATCTGCAATGATGACTCTAATTTTTTGTATCGAGTTTTATGAACATTAAAAGAAAGCTGTACAGTTAAATGGAAAATTAGCCTATAGCTAATCATGCATCATCAGCATCACTTCCACCGACCTGCGCTTCATGGTTAGCCCAGTAGTGGGAACCATCAGGTCCTGACACCTTATACCTGCATGACAACAAAGCCCCCCATCTCATTAACCACCTTAATTCATCACAAACAATAAATCATTGAACCTAAGTTTTATAATAGATAGATTTCTCTGGTTTGTTATTAATTCTCATGGTGGTTATTTCTGGTTCCTAATCATGCCATTACATAGTGACATGGTCTTGATGGTGGAGGGTGCTTCAATTGTTCCACCATTGTCACAAAACCAAATTCAATGAATAGGAGACCAGAATTCCAGAGTCCTAATTCATCCTTCAAAACGTCTTACCTCTCACCATATATCCATCTGAAAGATTAGGAATATATCAACCTCCATAACCTCTCTCCCCAAGGAAAGCCTTGAAAAGAGTTAGAACAGAAGGGACAAGTAGGTGCAGGATTTTTTTCACAAGACAAGGCACGGGAGGCAAGGATTGCAAGTCAACTAAATTGAAGTACAGAGTTGTCGGGCCCTATTCAAGTTCCAATTCTGGTTTTGGGGTGACCGAAAGGCACTAAAAAGACGAGGTGAGGTTTGAGGGATGGTTAAGGTTGGTCAAGTTCATCAGTTTAAGGTGGGATAAGTTGAAATCATTAGGTCGAATAGAATGGATTCTTTCAAGAGAAAAAAAGTCAAGTTTGCCGTCCCTTGCATCATGAGTAATTTATAGGGAATCCATTACTTACAAAAGCCCAATGACAAGTAGTCTTAAGATGTTGAATCTTGACCTCCTACGGTATGATTAAGTGCCATCATTTCCACCATGAGCATTAGCAGATGGTGTAAGGCTAGCCCTTATATCTCTCTCCTTAAATCAGCTATAATCCTTCAGAATTCTAGCTGTGGTGTTGTCCCTGTCCAGACTAGTTATAGTCAACACGTGTTTCTTTAGACTTTTTAGCTGTTATGATATTTTTTTGGCAGCAACTCACTGGCTGAGGTGTTTGCATAGCAATTGGCTGGGAAATAGTAACCAAATCCTCTCTACCGAGAAGGATTCCCTCTACAACAGTATGTACCTTAGAAGGCAGCTGTTAGGATTTCAAGAGTGTACTTGTTCGCTTGAGTTCAGCAATTTGCTCCTTTGGGTAAGTTGCTGTAATTCTTGCAGTTGTATAGTGTTGTTAAGATTGTCAGTTCTTCATGTTCAGTTCCTGCCTTTGGGCGTGTTTGGGTGTATGGTGAATTCAAGTATGGTGAGGTGAAGCATCATATCAAGAGAGAATAAAATATAAGGGGTTATGATGGTGTTTTGTTTTTAGTTGTTTGGTATGGAATCTTTTTGACTTTTTATATAAAACAGTGGAGTTTTTTTGTCTTTTAGTGGGGAAAGGAAGTTGCTTTTTTTACCTTTTTTTTTTTTTTTTTTTGAAAAATTCAGAGGGAATTTTGAAATTGTGTACTTTTGATACGACCCCTTGTCATTTCTTGTCTAGATTCACTTTACTTTAACTTAACTAGTTAATTGCCAAAACACGCCCAAGGGAAAAACAGGGTAGGGCCCACATCATCCTCATAATCATCAACTGGCAACTATTCTCGACTTCAGGAGGAAGTAGAGTATGGCCTGACCTCTTTAACACTATGATCAAAAGGAATCTGAATAACGGGCCTGATGATTTGTTACTACCTTTCAAGGATGAACTTCCCCTCTTTATATTTCTGGCCTTTCTCATGGGCAGCTTCCTGAAAGCAAATTATCAGTCACCAGTCATTGCTGAAAAAACACACATGGATTAGAATTCAGAAATTCTGTTTCCTAATCTTACATATTTCCATCCCACAATAGATCCACAGCCAATGCAAAATATGTCAGCTACAGTGTGCATCCCAGTCATCATCATACGATCTTCCTTCTCGCCAACTGAGACATTGACACTGTGATAATATTGGAAGAGAATAAAGAAAGCTATCACTCACAGCCACTAGGAAAGAAAACAACAGATAACGTCCAAAAGAGATGGGCAGGATCTTTGCTTTATTCTGTCACCCAAACCAACTGGGAATATGAATCCATGAACAGCATCAAACAGCCTAGTACTTGTTGATGAAGATATGTCCACAAAGGGCAATGCTACTTAACATAATAAACCCACTCCATATTTAATAATATTAATTAAAAAAACACTAAGTGATCATGATCACGGAAAAAGATATTTCCTATATCACCTTTTCAAACATTTCGACACTCTAGATGTGGTTCTTTTTCTCTCTTCTGTTTTGTGGCAAGGGGTGGTAAGATAATGTAATGATATAGAAGATGGACAAGTCAACCCCTCGGGTGTCCCAGTGTACAAGAATCTGTCATCCTTTCTTCAAGTTTGAATCATGACTTTCATTCATGAACAAAATCTTGCTTTGTGATGAGCAGATTAGCCAGGTCATGCAAGATGGTCTACTGTCTTACATGTCATTACGTATGGGTTGATACAAAATCTTGCCTCGTGATGAGCAGGTTAGCCAGGTCATCAAAGTTGGTCTACTTTCTTACATGTCACTATGTATGTATGGGTTGATCTCAAGTATATTGTAGATGCATCAGGTCCATGACCAAGTTACTTAAGTTAATGGGTACGAGAGTGCATGCAGGTAGCATGGGTATAGTTGTGGTGTGCCTGTACACTTTCAATGTTCTTGTGATTCTCCATTACCAATCTCTGGAATTTGAAATTTGTTTCATCGTTACCTTTCAACAAATACTTGAATTGGACCAGAATACTGTATCAAAGACAAAAACAACAGAAAGCCATGATGGGTGTTGGACTTCCAACAGACGTCATTTAGCATCCTCATAGAATGATGCAATTGAATTTTATGGAACAAATCTTCCTGCGATAG
Source organism: Umbellularia californica (assembly GCA_028538565.1). Classification (NCBI taxonomy): domain Eukaryota; kingdom Viridiplantae; phylum Streptophyta; class Magnoliopsida; order Laurales; family Lauraceae; genus Umbellularia; species Umbellularia californica. The sequence goes on along the minus strand of JAPQWN010000007.1, from coordinate 43,761,891 downwards.
AGACCGGTCTCAGAACGGAGGAAAAAGCACAAAGATCCAATTATGGATAAAATTATTGATGTGAAGAGTGAAGACAAGTGGAGAGCAGTAGAAGTAGAAACAAAACCTTCTTAGGATCCAAAGCATTTAGGAATCATGATATTCCAAAAAAAAAAAAAAAAAAACAGTACAGAAAATTAAATTATGACAAATGAAGGAAGCTTAAGCAAAAGCAGATGAGCATCTTTCCACAATTATGGAAAATAAAGAACATGTATACTTCCTAACATTCAAATGCCAATAAAGTTTAAATGATGATTTTGCACAGAACTTCACCAATTTTTACTGCTGGTCCAAAGCCCAAATAAAGCAGGGTATCGAGGATAACGATAAGTGAGCTCACTTGTGGCTACAAGCTCTACTACATAGGCAAAACCAATGTACAAAATGGAGTGGGTATAGTAGTAGATAAGGATTTGAAAAAAAAAAAATTGTGGAGGTAAAGAGGTTGGGTGACAGATTCGTAGCAATAAAACTAGTGTTAAAAGAACATATAACGCATACCAATAGTGCCTATGCACCCCAAGCAAGATTAGATGATAGTGTTAAGAGACAATTTCGGAAGAAGATTAGTTAAATATGAAAAATTCCAACTAATGAAAAGATTTTGCTTGGAGGGATTTAAATAGGCATGAAGGAAAGGATAGTAGAGGGTACACAATAGTGCAAGAAGGACAAGGATTTGGCAGGCCAAAGGAATGAGTTATGTGACACTATCTTGGAATTTGCATTGGCATTTTAACTCATAACAGCAACAGCACCATTGCAATGGTCTGGGATTTGACTCGTTTGATATGGGTTGGACATGTCCAACGCAAACTAGCAACGGTGTCATTTAAGAAAAAAAAATTCTATGCAGTTTAATGGCCCACCAATGAAAAAGGGGTAGGCTAAAATGGACATGGATGGAAGTACAGATTTAAAATAGTGCAAAATATGTGAGGATTTGGCTCAGGATAGATCGAAATGAAAAATCAAAGTTCATGTAGCCGACGCCGACGTAGGTGGGACGGGGCTTTGATGCCAATGATCATGCTAATGAATTTTCACATCCATGTGAACATGAGATAATTAACATGTCCTCTTATGTAATCAAAGAACACAGTAAAAATATCATTTATATTTTCCATGAGTGCAGGACCAAATGTATTGGTATATGACATTGACACTGTTTCATGGCATGTGCACTTGATGTTATAATCTTGCAAGTTTCAAAGACAGACATACTACAATAGGAAATGAGAAAGAGCAGTTCTAGTTATAATTTCTAAAGGAAAAGAAACAGCAATTGAACAAAAAAGAATTTAATATACAAAGTCTCAAGTATATAGAAGAGTGCAGCAGAAAATCAAGAAACTTACACCTTATTGAAGAGATAGGCCTTCCCATGCCTGCAATGAAACGACTGAATAAAAGAACACCAGAACACAGAAAATACCTCTCTATCAGAATGCTTTCTTTTCACATTATCCTGACTTAAAAAAATAACACTATAACTTCAAAAAGAACTCCAGTACAAATTTTCCTCCAACATGCACAAGCTGTTATCTGGTTTATAATTTTGCATAAGGTACATCTTGCTAAGCATGTGGAAATAAAAACAAGAGCCTATGGCACAACGGAAGGTACTTACTGTTGCGCCCTTTGGGTTGTGGGTTCAAGTCATATTTGTTACAATAAAAAAATAAAGGAAAAAAGAAAGTAAGGAAACCACAATAAACACTCATAGCTTGCTAGTTGAAAATGAGACTTTCTATTCACACTGATGACACAAATGGTGTTGGTTTAAAATATCACCAACAATCTTACGATAGAAATAAGAAATTGGGATTCATCCTCGATATGTCAAATAAAACTTAAAAACCTAGTTAAACTACCCAGACTAACATGAGATGCTTAAAAGCCTCATCACTACTTCACATGATCCATGGGAATCTGATTAAAACCCAGTTCAACTAAACGTTGATATTTAACAAATTGTGAAATTATCCAGGGTGGATGGGGTGCTAATGGAGAAAGGTGATTGTTATCAAGTACTGTATTGATGAGTTAGGTGAGTTCCAGGTAGTTTCTAGGAATAAGTTGTCTACAACTGTGACGATAATTCCATGTGAACCTCTTCTTGTAGCTCTCATGAAGAAACATATTTTTAACATCCATCTGATATAAAGGTCATTCAAGATTTGCAACAAGGGAAATAATTACTCGCACTTGGTTCAACTTTGCCACTAAGGGAACATTTCAAGGTAGTCCATACCATATGAGTGAGTGAAACTTTTTTTCCATAATTCTTGATTATATCGCTATAGTTACCTAATTTGTAGTTCAACTATTTGCATTCAAGCTCGTAGTTCATAGTTTGATAGTTGACCCAATTCGAAAATCCAATGGAAAAGGCTTATTTAGTTCACTTTTCAATTCGCTTAATTTGAAATTAGAGTTCGACAAGTTCAATGCTATAATTCAAACTGAAAAAGTTAGTGATGATTTATCTGTCTAATAGTTCTTACATGTAGTCCACTATTCTTTGGGCCACCCGGCCCATAGATGATAAAGTTATCCCCTTCACATACCCTACCCCTTTGTATTGCTACAAGCCCAAAATTGACACTTATCCAAATGTCAATTACTCATTGGATTAAACTATAAAAAAAGAAGAAAAAGATGGCTTCTAAAACCATTAAACTTAAGAGCCATAGATTAAGGGGTTATGATGATTTTATGGGGTTGATATATTGCACAACACTGTCTTATTATTCCCATCCCTACCTCTCCCATGATTGAAGTGGCTCCAGGTACGCCCACAAGGTAATTTTCATGGTACCATCTAAGGAGGTGGCTTAGCATCCCCATCATAAAGTCTATATCATTTATCTCTGTGTTAGATTTCACTTCAATAGGCATTAGACACAATGACAGATTGATCAATAATAAGACACTAGATTGGACTCCATTTGCTTTATGTTTTGTTCATATGTTTTATAATGATTAATCCGATGGTGAGATCAACTATGTTTAGCATGAAAGTTGGCTCATAGATAATACATACAGTGATTAATTTTGAGCAGGTTAGATTTTAGATGGGGCCCCACTAATTAATGAATAGGGCCGAACTCAAAATATTCTCTATAACATGTCAAAAGTGATCAGGACTAAAAAGGAATATAACCCAGTCAATACCATCTTTTCTGCCCGGTACAAATGTCCAACTGACATCCATGTGTAAAGGCTTCCATACATGCACTAGTCAACAAAAAAATTTCTTGCACAGTTAGGTGGTGGACACATGGAATTTAGGAATGGCACAACAGTCTCACCATATGGAAGAGAGCGTGATGGATTAGCAATATGGAAAAATAGGTGTAATCACACATATTTTGTCATTCAATCAAAGGATATAATTTTTAACCGTACAATGATTCTCTGCCCCCCATCCATTTTTCATATGCTTTAATTGGATGATTTAATAATATTAAAAATGGCTGAATTGTTACTAAAAACTAATCTAACATGCCCCCCTTTTGTGGTGGGCCCACTTGGCCAATCTCTAGTCTGTGTTTAATGTGTTGCCCTGTCACAGGATTCCTCAGAACTTTCATTTCAAACAGTTCCTTTCCAGATGCAATGAAACTCATCTTTTTATTGAACTGCACCAAACTGAAGTCTTTCCAAATCACAAATTTTAACGAATCAAATCACAAATTGTTCGGAACAAACTATTCGGGATTCAAAACCCAAGGTATCGAATTGGGTAACTATGGTTCCAGGTAGTTTCTAGGAATAAGTTGTCTACAATTGTGACGATAATTCCATGTAAACTTCTTGTAGCTCTCATGAAGAAACATATTTTTAACATCCATATGATATAAAGGTCATCCAAGATTTGCAACAAGGGAAAGAATTACTCATAATTAGTTCAACTTTGCCACTAGGGGAATGTTTCGAGGCAGTCCATACCATATGAGTGAGCGAAACCTTTTTCCATATTTCTTGCTTTATGTCACTACATTGTATCATTAGGATTATATTTTAGAGAGTACACCTATTTGCATCCTACAACATATTTTCCTTTTGAAAGGTCAACAATATCCCATGTTTCATTCTTATCACATGCATGCATCTCTTCCATCATTCCCGCTTTCCACTTTAGATCTTTCAAAGCATTAGATACATGTGTGGTATATGTTAAGTAGCCATTTGCAACAAAAATGATTTAAATGACACTCATAAATAGTGATATGACAGAAAATCTTGAATGGGATGTGAGCATAGATGAAAAAAGCGGCCGCTACGCGATATATCGGCCGTGGCGGCATGGGCCACCACGCTAAATTGAAAAAAACGGCCATCTGACCGCTACATTAATGTAGCGGCCGCTACGCTTTTTTCCCTGTTTAAAAGGAACCCCCCCCCCCCCCCCTACGGCCGCTACATTTGCGTAGCGGCCGCTACGCTTTTTTCCCTGTTTAAAAGGAACCCACCCCCCCCAGCCGGCCCTAATGTCCTTATGCAGCCTGTTTTTGCCTCCAAACACAGTGAAACATCAGATTTTCAACTTTCCATCTCATTTTCAACTACAACACATTACAACTTGTGAGAAACATCAAATTAGAAAGAATCAAACACAAACAAGTGTAACAACAACAACAAGATTCAACTTTCAAGGCCTAAGATTTCATTCCAAGTCCAAGGTATGTTTTTCTTTTGGGTTTTTTTTCAACTTTTCCGAGATTCAACTACAACTACAAGATTCAACTTCCTTGTCTTCTAATATGATGAGATCCATGTTTCCCTTTCATCATGCACACATATTTTTATTTTTATTTTATTTTTTCTCTATTTTTTATTTTCGGATTTATTTATTTAAAAAAAAAAATTGAATACTCATGGACAACCCATGAAACCACTTGAAAAATGCTTGTAAATGATAGATCTATGTTTCCCATAGATCAATCTATCACATTTTGAATGTTTATTGATTTTTCTTTAATTTTTATTTTCGGATTTATTATTTTTTTGAAAAAAAAAATGTGTATATTCATTGACAACCAATGAAACAACTTGGAAATTGCTTGTAAATGATAGATCTATGTTTCCCATAGATCAATCCATCACCACTTGAATGTTTCTTGATTTTTCTTTAATTTTTATTTTCGGATTTATTTATTTTTTGAAAAAATTTGATACTTTAAGTAATGAAATACCAATTAAATGTCAAGAGAATAATTCCTAAGCATTATATATATATATATATATGTTTCCTCTAACATATTTCTTTGTTTTTTTTTTAATTTTTAACATACTACTTGTTCATATTTATAGCAAGAGACAGGTATTCAGTCTATTTGTCTTTGCAAATTGATCACTTAAAATGCCTCGTAGTACTGATCCCGCATGGAGATTTGGTGAGGCAGTTGAGGAAAATAGGTTGAAAATCAAATGCAAGTTTTGTTCGAAAATAACCACTGGGGGCATTACAAGATTCAAGCAGCACTTGGGCCACGTTTCTGGCAATGTTGCTGCCTGTTCCGAAGTACCAAGGGAAATCAGGGAAGAAATGAAAGCTTTGCTTGGCCAAAATAAAGCTAGAAAAGTAGAGATAAAAGAAAAGAAACGGCAAGATATTGATGCTGCCCGTTATGATGTATTTGGGGATGAATACTTTGAGGAGGAGGAAGATGCATAGCTGGAGGCTGCACGCCGAGAGTCTTTGATGAGTCAACAAGAAGAACAAGAACGTCGTGCATTTGCTGGAAGCAGATATTATGACGCAGGGGGCTCATCTGCATCTGTGCCAAGCAAGGGTAAGGGCATTGCAGGGTCCTTGCGTAGGGCATTTAGCACCCGAGAATGGGATGTTGATGTAGAAATTATCTCTACGAGAAGAGCAGTTCCTCCCCCTGTTGATCCTCTAGCACATAGAAAAGAGGGAGATAAACAACCAAAAATATCTAGTGTTATGAAAGGGGTAATGAAGGCTGCAAGAGATAGATTGGCCAAAGCTACAGCAAAATGGCTAATTCACAAGAACATACCACCTACAGCAATAGATTCCCCATATTTCCAGACTATTCTTGATGTTGCCGCCGAAGCTAGGCGGGGTATACAGGCGCCCTCCGTATATGATGTGGGCACTAAATATCTTGAAGAAGAATATAGAGAAATAAAGGCTTGGGTGGAAACATTTAGGCCCATGTGGCAACAGAATGGTGTTACCATCATGTGTGACGGGTGGACCAGCGGCACCCAAACACAATTAATAAACTTTTTGGTGTATTCAGTCGTTGGGACCGTCTTTGTGAAGTCCATTGATGCAAGTGAACATAGACGGACAGCCACATATATATACAATCTTATGGATAAAGTTGTATAGAGTGTGGGAGAGGAGTATATTGTACAGATTGTTACAGATAATGGCGCCAATTTCAAGAAAGCAGGTTTGCAATTACAGGAGAAGAGGACCCGTTTATTCTGAACCCCATGTGCAGCACACTGCGTAGATCTCATCTTGGAAGAGATTGGAAGGAAGACAAAAGTGGCTTCATTGATCAAGGCATGTAGAGGAATTACAAGATTTATATATGATCATTCATGGGTGTTAAGCTTGATGAAAAGATACACAAATAACCATGCCTTGCTGCGTCCAGGAATAACTAGGTTTGTAACTCATTTTTTGGCTATGGAAAGCCTTATAAAGTTTAGAAGGAGCTCATTCAGATGTTTGCATCAGAAGAATGGCTTTGTTCGAAATAAGGCAATGCAACTAGTGGTCCGGGGTTTGAAGTCCCAAACCTTATGAGGGACAATAAGTTTTGGAAGAAAGTGAGGAAGATATTACAGGTTTTTGAGCCTTTGGTTAAAGTGTTGCGGCTTGTAGATGGTGATGACAAGCCGACAATGGGCTTTATATATGAAGCAATGGATCGGGCAAAGCAATCCATTATAGAAAATGTTACATATCACGATAAATATATAAAGATTATTGATGCCCTTTGGAATGATCAGTTGCACCATCCATTGCATGCTGCAGGTAATTAATATATATCTTTGAATTTGATACATTTTTGTTTTCCTAACTAATGTATCTATTATCTTGTTTGCTCACAGTACATTCTACATATTTATAATGTAGGTTATTTTTTGAATCCCGAATTCTATTACAGCAATGTCGAACTACACACCGAAGCAATAGATACGGACTTGCGGGTAGGATTACGGGAGGTATTAAAAAAATTGTTAGATGCAGATGATCAAATTGATGCAATACAAGAGGTGAGTGGGTGGTTACTTGAGAGAATTTAATTATGCTACCAAGTGCCAACTGCCATACTCCCATACATGCTTATATCTAATTTTCACATTGTAGATATCTATATATACACAAAAGAGAGGAACCTTTGCTGACCCTCTTGTGATACGATCGATTGGAAGGATGCCACCTGGTATGACGATGAACAGAAGACCCCACCCAATAGTCTTGAATCTTGATTTATTTATCTTAATTGATTAGAAGGACTTGAGGATTACAAATATCTAATTTTCTTTATTTATTTTTTGCATTTCAGCTGATTGGTGGATGAATTTTGGAGAGTGCGCTCCACATCTAAGGAAAGTGGCTGTTCGCATCCTTAGTCAAACTACAACATCTTCCAACTGTGAAAGAAATTGGAGCACTTTCTCTTTGATCCACACAAAGGCCAGAAATCGGCTTACCATGCAGAAACTCAACAAGCTTGTATATTGTCATTACAATCTGAAGTTGAGAAGCAGAATTAGGGAGAGAATGTCAAGGGATGATCCTGCTTATTGTCCTATTAATTTGGATCACATATTCAGAGAGGACGATCCCTTACTCCCATGGTTAGCCGAGATAGAGGATCCACTACTAGATTCAGATCCGAAGTTTCAGGAAACAGTTCAAGAGTTGATAGATTCGGATATGGGTGAGGCACCTGCAGAAGGTCAACCACCTCAGGGAGAAGGTGCCAGTAGGAATAGGAGTGGGAAAGAACCTGCTTCTGAGAAAGTTAGTTCCACCACCGTCTCTTCGAGTAGCCATGGTGGAGATGGAGGAGGAGCAGGAGACATTGGGACAAGTGGTACTAGTGAATACTATCAGCATGATGAAGACGATGACATTCCTATAGAGGAAGTACATGAGTTACCTCCATCTGGAAGATTTGATCCAAGCTGTGGTTATCAACGGCGCCGAAGAAACTCACCACCTGGGGCTGGAGATAGTAGTCAGCAAGGAAATATGGGTGGAGATGTTGGAGGACAACAAGCAGCATCATGGACTGATTCGTGGAACCCTAGTTACAGTGGACAAGGACCCTCACAATATTTTGACTATTTTCCATATGGTCAATTACAACAAGGAGAAGAACGGTCTTCAACTTCGGGGCCATACTCATATGGTGACTATGGTGAAACGCAATATGGTAGAAATCCACATGTACCACCTGGTCCACCTCCACCTCCTCCAAGTTCTTTTGATGCGGGTGCAGCTGCCTTCTTTGGATTTGTGGATCCCAATTCTCATCAATATCAAATCCAATATGGTGCCAGTGCCAGTGGATCAAATAATAACACTAATGGGGATGATGATAACCATAGCCCCTTGAATCTTGGTAGACATTCCTTTTGGTGGTGATTATTGATTAAGGCATTCCTATATCCTTCACTAACTCTCTATTCTTTGTCATTTTTAAATTGGTGTTGAATGTTGATTGTTGATCACTTCATAGTTCATTCACTTGATTGAATTTGAATCATGAATGTTGAAGTATTGATATTTGACTGTTCAATATTCACTAATGACTAATGGGTATTGTGTATTGTCACTATTGTGTAATGACTTAACTCTTAAGTCTTCTTATTTTTTAATTCTTAATTTCTTATGCTTTTATTTCATGAATTCATGTTCTATTTTTTTTTTATGAGCTTTCCATTACTTTTTAAGTTAGCATGACTAAGAAACATAAAAGCATGTGAAAAAACTAATTATTACTATTATTTTCTTTTTATACAGCGATACAGGACCTCATGTATTGAGGGCACCGCTACGCCCCCTTTTCTTACTTACTTTTGCAAAAGAACCACATTTTCTTTCATTTTACAATTTTCTGGATTTTCTGGAATTTTTTCAGATTTTTTTGGCGATTTTTTCAAATCGCACCGCTACGCCGCTACGTATCCCCGCTACGCTACGTATCGCCCGCTTCGTAGCGGTTTGGCGGCGGGCGCCGCTATTTTCATCCTTGGATGTGAGTAACACGAGCATTACGCATTTTTAAGAGTGATGGGGAGATTGGTCATCAACAATCACGGGTAACAATGTTAATGGTCTCTGGATCTTGGACATCCATCAGTGGTAGCTTAGATGAGAACAATGGCCTCGTTGCCACTTGATATTTTCTTTGTGAATAGGCCTGAAGTGCTTGCTCTTTTGGAGGTTTTTCGTATGGAGTTCTTTCTGGAGTTTCTATTCTTTTCCAATAAAATTATCTTCTTTGGTAGGTTCCGGTAGTATTACATTCCATGTTACCAGTAGAAACTTCCCTCAACACTTTTGAGTCTTTTGTGTTTTTACCTTCTGGTGTATAAAAAGGAGTCTCTTCGAAGAATGCGACATCCATACTAATAAAGTACACTCCGCCTGTTCCTAAAATCAACACTCATTTCTAGGGCCGTCAAATGGCTGGACTCGGGCCGGGCTTGGGTAAGCCTATACCCTACCCTCACCTATGAGGGCCAGGCCTACAATGCCTAGGCCCTTATCCTACTTTCAACGGCTAGGGCCGGGCCAGGGCCAAAAGAAAATTAAATTCTTTCTTTTAATACATACATCTATGTATCTTCCTACACAACCATCGAGTTTCACCCTGATGTTAACCCTCCTTTGTCTATCTGGGGATTGGCAATGCAATGCAAAAGTTAACATGTCAAAGTTAAAAAAAAAATTGGGTTTGTGGGCTGGTGGTGGTAAAATATTTGTTATAAAAATTAAAAAAAAATCTTTTAAACTCGGCTAAAACCATGATAAATCATCTAATGCTCACAGATCTCAGCTATGACAAATGCATTCTGTGTAATAATGTCAGTCAAGAATGTGAAATGTATTGAAACGAATTTCATAATCTTATATAAAAGGTCTTTTCAAATATAGAGAAAAGTCTGAGAAAATGAAGATGAAGAAAACCAACTGCAGTTCAATTTATATTGCAAACACTTTTCTGCTCTTATTTTTTCTATTTCATTCCATCACATCTAAAAAAGTCCTAACATAATTTTTTTTAAAAATCAACTACACCCAAAATATTCTTCCGGTACTGCTAGTGCAATTTATCCTTGTAACTATAGTTGCTTGTAAGAGTAAAACATTAACCTCAACTACTAACAACATTAGATAGTATAAATTATAGTTACATGGCAAATAAGATGGAAGTGAGAAGTTAGTTCTAGAAATAAGTTTTGAAGGGCTGGTTTTGTTTAATAATTTTTTCAAAATGATTATAAAGAGATTATATTTTTCAAGTGGGAATAGAAGATAAAAAAGAATAATACAGCTACGTAACCCTATATATATATATGTGTGTGTGTGTGTGTGTGTGTGTGTTAATGGAAAGAGGGCCAGGCTGAGCGAGGGTTCGCTTGGGGAAGCCCTAGCTAGGTGCGCAAGGATGTAGGCTTTTCAAATCGGGCAGCACCCTACCCTTGGGCTTTAGGACAAAAATAAAAGCCCTAATTTTGCAGGCTTTTACAAGTCGTGGTGAGCTGGGCCCCCTCGCCAAAGGGCTGAATTGACAGCCCTACCTATATCCTTTCCGTGTACTTGAATATCACACAAAGATGCATTTCATGGCCTTCCTGTTTATCTCATTGTTGCTTTAGAGTAAGAACAAACTAGACATCCAAATAATATTAGTGCTAATTAGTTGAAAGCCTATACTGGTGACTTTCCTCCTAAAGTACTCGACAATAAACAATTGTAGAGAAATGCAGCTGTGAGAATGGTATCTGACCAAAATGTCGTCGGAACATTCATTTGTAATATTTAAGTTCCGCTAATTTCCAACAAATGTTGATTTTTATGTTCTGCTACACCATTTTGTTCAGAATATAAGCATACAAAGTCTGTGATTCAATTCCATTTACTCTAGGGTATCCTTGAAACACGCTTAATGTGTACTCACCTTCACAATCTGATCATAAAACCTTGATTTTGGCATCAAACAAATTTTCTATGATCTTATGATTATGAAACTCCTCAAACCCGCTCATCACGAAATTTCATCACATATTCTCATATACATCTAGAAGGATTATCAATAAATGAAATAAAATCGCCATGGCCAGAAATAGAAGCAAGAGAAGCATACTAAACATCACAGTGTCAAAAAAAAGGAACATGATTCTATTCATTAATACTAAGTGGATATGATGTATTGTATTTCTTTGAGTTGGCAAACTTCACACTCAAATTCTTTAATACCACTCCTAATGCTTAACGATGTAAGAAGACTCCGAAGGCTATTTAACTAATAGAGGTACTAAACAATGACGCGTTTTCATACTATCTTCTGTACTAGCTGCTGATGATAAACTTCAAAGTTGAATCGATAAAATATAGACCATTGCCCTAACGGCCACCCCCAATCGTCTGTCCTATCTCCAAATCCCAAAAAACACAACATGAAGGAAAGAATGTAATACTGCAGATGTAGGACTTGGTTAGAGTGATAACAAAAACTAAATTATGAGATGATTGAGGAACATGTAGTGAAGAAGGCAAGGATAAGAATTGGGAAATGTCAGCTAGTCCTTCACCTACTAGCGATGTGCTGTTCTTGTTGGCATGGCAACACAGATGCTGCCATGAGAAGATGCCATGTAATTTTAAACACTTGACAGATGCATACCTGTCATATGATCTGTAGCTCCAGAACTAATTACCCATTCAGAGTTGGTTGAAGATGTAGATTCCACGTGCTCTAAAGATCTGGTCAATGTAGCCATTCTAGAATAGGATGATGAAGTAGCCAAACCTTCTAATGCTGGTAACTTCTCTCAAAATATGCAGAGCTCTTTTCTAATGCTCAACTCAAATTTTTTTTTTTTTTTTTGGAGGATTTACCCGTTGACTCCATTAAACCATAGAAGCCCCATTGTGGATGAAGAGGGAAAAAATGGTTTTCAATGAAATAACCTTTGTCAATCTTATTTTTTTTCCACAGAGAGAGGTCAAAAACAGTCATGAATGCAAACACCCTACGGATCCACAAGCGCAGCAACCTAGCCCTTCTACAGCTCTGCTGCTAATCATCACCATTCACAATCTTTTTTTCACTTTCTAACAAAGCAAAGTCCAAGTTATTACCAAAGGAACCGTCCAGTTTAAAAGGTGTTTTCTCTCTATCGCATGTGTTTGGTCGGCTCTCTCCCTTTCGGCAGCAGGAAGCTTCATTTACCACGGTGGAATTGCTTTAGGCTTGCAAAAATAAACTCCTTCCACCAAGAGGGATTCAATGAGATACCCAATAGAGGATCATGACTCTTAACAAACTGATACATTGGAGGCAGTGATAGAGGACCTGCATGAGGAAGAGAGGAGTTATGACAGATCTACACCTCCAACGGGGAGATCGAGCCCTAAGACTCAAGCCCTAAGGCCAACTAGATGAAAGCTCCCAAAGAACTCACAAGAACAATTCTGAAATCTTATTAAAAATATAGCATGACTATTACAATAGGGGACCCCTCTATATATAGAGTAATAATACTGTTTCTTAATAACCAAGACATTCTAAAATAAGAAACTACTTAATCTTAATCAAAATAGAATTTAGGAAGCAAATATATTAAGCAACTCTACTAAACTAATGATAGGGATCTCAAAATTAGCGATCATGTGAACCCCACCAAGCGGGTCCATCAGGGCCTATGGGTCCTGGTCTTGGATCGGCCTACATCAACTCTCCTCGGCTTAGAAAAACTCGACTCCAGCGAGTTAAAGGCCTGATATTTCTCATAAAGATCAGGATTAAGACGCTGGAAATCTGTAGCTGTAATCCATGTGGCATCAGATATAGGATGATGCTTCCAGCAAACAAGAAACTTCTGAAATCCCCCTCGTCTAGTGGAGACAAGTTGATCATCAAGCACATCAACAATTGTATCCACAGGGGCTGGTGAAGGTGGTAGTTGAATCTCCACTTCTTCCGATGGACGGTCTTGGTCATGGCCCTTGTAGAGTGTGAGATCTTCAATGTTGAATGTAGCATTCAATCTAAGATCTACTGGCAAATCCAACACATGCATTAGAACCAATTTTCTTGAGAATCTTGAACGGTCCGGAGCTGCGGGGGTGCAGCTTTTTGTTGGCTCCCGGCGGAAGGCCCTCTTTCTGGACAATTACGAAGCATAACCATATTGCCTTCCTCAAACTGAACAAAACGACGACGCTTATCTGCATGTGCTTTATATGAATCATTGCTCGCTGAAATACGGCGCCGAACTTCTTCATGAACCTGCTGCATATGGCGAATAAAATTGTCCACATCAACACTTGGTCTTGCTTCTACAGGAAGGGAAACAAGATGAACTGGTAAACGTGGTCTGGTGCCAGTAACTGCTTTAAAAGGAGAAATCCCTATTGACAGCTTTAAGATGGTCTCGCACTAAACAACGTAGTAGATTCCCTAGACTGCGGTTGACGACTTGTGTCTGACCATCAGTTTATGGATGATAGGCAGTAGAAAATTTCAACTTTGTTTTGGACATGCCCCACAATGTCTTCCCAAAGTAGCTAAAGAACTTTGTATCTCTGTCGGACACAATGGTCTTTGGACGTCCATGCAGACGAACGACTTCCTTAAAGAAGAGTTGGGCAACTTTGTAGGCATCTGTTGTGTTGGTACAAGGAATAAAATGAGACATTTTCGAGAAGCGATTCACAACCACAAATACAGAGTCCACTTTTCAGTGGGTGTTATGTAGTCCTAGGACAAAATCCATGCTGGGGAACTAGCAACGGCTGATATAACCCCGCATTCTTCTTGCTTCCTTTGGCCAGTTGGCAGGTACGACACTGCTCGTAGATACGAGAAACATAGGGTGTCATGTGTGGCCAATAGTATCTATCTCCGATAAGAGCGAAGGTCATATCCGACCCAGATGTCGGCTGCATCCTCCAAAATGGAGTTCCCTGATAACATGCTCTCGGATGTATGTATTTGGCAAACAGAGGCAACTACCATAAAATAAATATCCATCATGAATGCTAAAGTATGGATGCTTGAGATGCTCACCCTGACAGACCTCTTTATATATAGTGCTGAGGTCTTTGTCTGTCTCATACTCCTTGATTTGCTCAAAGCCCAGTACGAAAACAGCCATAGTGTCAGGAGATGTTTCCGGCGACTGAGAGCATCCGTTATCACATTTTCCTTGCCCGATTTATGGTAGATGGTAAAGGTAAAGTCCTAAATATAAGCACTCCATTTGGCATAGTTAGCCCCCACTTTCTGTTGTGAATGAAGGTGCTTTAGAGACTCATGATCCGAGTAAAGCACAAATTCTCTACCCACCAGGTAATGCCTCCAATGGCAAAGCGACTGAACAAGAGCATAGAACTCCAAGGAATAAGGAGAGTACTCGCGCTTTGAATCCGAAAGTTTCTCACTGTGGAAGGCAATTGGATGTCCTTCGCCAAGGACACTTCCAATTCCAACATTGGATGCATTGCATGCAACTTCGAACACTTTGTCAAAGTCTAGAAGGCGGAGTATAGGAGCTTATGTGATTTTCTATTTAAGCTGTTCAAAAGCTCGAGTTGTGGCATTGGTCCATTTGAACTCACCCTTTAAACATTCTGTAATTGGAGCAGTGATGCCGCTGAAATTTCTTATGAATCTTTAATAGAAGGTATCAAGTCCATGAACACTCCTGACTTCAGTTACTGTGGTAGGGAGTAGCCAATCCAGAATTGCTTTGACTTTCTCTGGATTCATTTTGATGCCTTCCGTCGATATGATGAATCCCAAGAATATAACCAAACTGCTCATGAAGGTGCACTTCTTGAGATTGATGTAGAAGCTTTCTCGGCGAAGGAGATGGCAAATAGTGTGCAGATAAGTGAGATGCTCCTCCCTAGTTTTGCTGTAAATAAGGATGTCGTCGAAATAAATGACAAATTTCCCGATATAAGGCTGCAACAGATGGGTCATAACCCGCATGAAGGTACTGGGAGCATTTGTTAACCCGAATGGCATAACCAACCATTCATAAAGACCATCTCTGGTTTTGAATGCTGTCTTCCACTCATCACCTGTTCTGATGCGAAACTGATGATAACCACTTCGCAGATCTATCTTGGAGAAGATGGCTGATCCTATCATCATGTCAAGCATATCATCTAATCTGGGAATAGGAAATCTGTATTTTACCGTGATCTTGTTGATAGCTTGACTGTCTATACACATGCGCCAACTTCCATCCTTCTTGGGAGTAAGAAGGGCCGGTACACCGTAGGGACTGAGACATTCTCGAATGGACCCTTTTTGTAACAGATCATCCACCTGCCTCTTGAGTTCGATGTGTGCTCTGCTGGACTCATCCAATATGCAGGTAGATTTGATAGTGAAGAGCCAGGGACTAGGTCAATGGCATGCTGTATGTCACTCATAGGTGGAAGATTTATTTGGCAGCTCATCCAGAATGAGATCGGAGAAGTGTTGCAGGAGTGGTTTGACTTCTTCTAGAATGGACTCGTGTGTGGAGTCACCTGCAACCTGTTGGAAAACCAAGGCATGCATCATATCCTGATCTCTGCTTTCCTGTTCAAATTTGCCCATGGTTAATATATGAGGCGTGGCTACCTCCATTGGGGCCTTAGCAGAATGCTGGGGTGGCAGTGGCCATAACCGAGTCTTATGTCCTTTCCATATGAAAGTATGGGTGTTTGTGCCATTATCTTTGACAACCTTTAACTTCTTTAGCCAAGGGCGACCAAAGAGTGTGTGTGACTTTCATTGGTATAACATCACATTTGATTGTATCTTCATAAGAACCCAATTTGAAAGGAACTATGCACTGCATGTCAACCGGAATAGTTGAATCACTTACCCATGCTATTTTGTATGGCCTCGGATGCTTTGTTGTAGGCAACTTTAGCTTTTCCATAGCCTCTTTAGCAATAATGTTCATAGCACTGCCTCCATCAACAATCATATTGTATGTCTTGCCCATGCAGTGAACTCTAGAATTAAAGATAGGTGCATGATTAGAATCCTGCTCATCCTGTTGATCTTCTGTGATCAGAAGATGACGCTCAAGATATACAAGTGGTACACCATCAGTAGGAAATTATTCACTGAAAAGGCTTTGAGTGTCTGCAGGTTTTTTCATATCAATGTGCTCATCATACTCTTCGCTGTCTTCAGCTTCATCGTCTACATAAAGATTCCTATGAGGACATTCTCTAGCATAATGCCCTTTCTGCTGGCAGGTATGGCAGATCACTTCCTTTTTGTCAGCACGTCCTCGCGCACGAGGATCATTTTGTGGTACATTTTGCCGCTGATTTTGGGGAGGAAGTGGCTGTTGTGGTACCCCTTGGGGCTGTTTCTGTTGTGCATGTGGTGGTCTCGGTCGATTAATCGATTGTTGGGAGTTATTGGAGGTTGTATATTGTACCCCTCGATTGGAAAACTCCCCGGCTTGGTACCTTTCCTACCTCCGCAACTGGATTTCATGTTGTGCTTTGTGGGCTTTACAATAGGCTTCATTGATATCATTGAAATCAAATATAGAAATCCATTGCCGAATGTTAAGACGTAAGCCTTCTGTGTATTTGTTGATGATGAGCCCATCATTAGCCCATAGATTGCAGCGCACTATATACTCTCGAAACAAATTGGTATACTCATCCAGATAATAGGTACCTTGTTGCAGACCAAGGTATCCTTTATGTAGGGAATCAATATAGTCAGAAGGAAGAAAATTTTGCTTGAGTTGCTGCTTCATTTCTTCCACTACAAGATGGGATGCCCAAAGGCAAGCTCACTGTTTTCAATACTTTGCCACCAAATGCGTGCAGGACCCTTGAGCTTAACTTTTGTGAAGGCTATCTTCTAGGCATCATTCATGTTATACCATGCAAAATAGTCAGCGAGAGAATTAAGCCAGTCGACGAAGGCCTTGGGATGGAGATCCCCTGAAAAATCACTAATCTCTAGTCGCACCTTTCTGGTGACGTCATCTATATGTGGTGCACCACATGGCTCGTCATCCCCATGTTCAATTAAATGGCGTTGTATCATGTCATACATGGTCTCACGAAGCTGATGCTGAGGACTAGGTGTGGCTAGATTCATTTGGGCCCTTGTTCCGGATGCCTGGGGAGCAAGGGTTATTGGCTTGGTCTGAGTTCCAGTTCCAGATGTTTACGGATCCAGCTCTGTGACAACAGGTTCTGTTCTTCCTGTCACCTGAGTTCCTTGACATTCAGTAAGAGCAACTTCAACAATTTCCAGTCGTTGAACCGCATCATCCATGTCATCGCCAAGTTTAGTCATTGCCCATCCCGCTGGTAATTGGTGAAGTACCTGTGATATTGACGCCCTCGGGTAGCCATGAAAATGTAACCTTTTTTTTTATTATTTTAGATTCTGTTGCTAGTGGGATGGGTCGAGTTCGGACTTAGATCAGGCCCAAACTACACTGCAGGTTAGCCCAAACTCAATGTATTGCCAAGAGAGAGCATGTGGGAGTGAAGGATAGTCTTCTGCCTTGGACTTTGTGCACGTTGAGGAAACAAAGGGGGTGAGATTCCTCTTACCTGGAGACTTGGAGAGGGGGGTTTGGGCGATGGGGACGCCGGGTGAAGGCATTACTGGAGACGATGGCTGCTGTGACGAGGCCCGACGATCGATGGTGCACGGTATGCAACACTTTCTATCTCTCGTTCTCCTTCTTTCTTCTCCTTTTCTTCCTTTTTATCTCTCTCTCTCTCTCTCTCTCTCTCTTGTTTCTCTACTGCTGCCGTGGAGAAGACTGGTTTCCGTTGATGGATGGGTGGGGCCTCGGGACTAGTTTGGGGTGTCGGTTGAGATGGGATGGTTTTAGGAGTGGGTCAGGGAAGGGATTGATTGGTGGTCGGAGGTGGCAGGGGTGTGAGATAGGTTTAGGGTTGCCGGATTTGGTGTTTGGCGTGCTCGATGAAGGGGCTGGGTAGATTGAGATGGCAGAGGGGTCGGTAGGGGGTTGGGTTTTTTTTTATCCCTGGGTATGGGCGATTGGAACAGTGGGCTGGATTTGGCCGAAGATGGAGTGATGGAGTTGCTAGGTTAGGGATTTGGAAATTTGGAGTTCTCGTGGGTTGGGGATGAATAGGGGTTTGTGGATTGGGGAAATTCCGGGAGCTTTGGGTTTGGATTTAGGGGAAGAAGGTGATGGAAATTGGGTTTCGGTGGAGGGTTGGGGTTCTGGATGGCTATCGGTGGTTGTGCGAGGCAGGGATGTTGGGATTTTAGGGTTTTGGGTTCGGAAGTGGAAGGGGAGGATGATGATGATGATGATCGGTGGGGTTAATAATGGATGGATAGAAAATAGGAAGATGGGATACAGGATTATCTTGGATCGGCGATCTCAACTGGCGATCCGAGATGGATCGTCTACTTTGATACCAATTGATGACAGATCCACATCTCCAACAGTGAGATCAAGCGCTAAGACTCAAGCCCTAAGGCCAACTAGATGAGAACTCCTAAAGAACTCACGAGAACAATTTTGAAATCTTATTAAAAATGTAGAATGACTATTACAATAGGGGACTCCTCTATATATAGAGTAATAATATTGTTTCTTAATAACCAAGACTGTCTAAAATAAGAAACTACCTAATCTTAATCAAAATAGAATTTAGGAAGCAAATATATTAACCAACTCTGCTAAACTAATGATAGGGATCTCAAAATTAGAGATCATGTGGACCCCATCAAGCAGGTCCATAAGGGCCTGCGGGTCCTGGTCTTGGATCGTCCTGCATCAAGGAGGGGTGATGCGAGGAAGTGATGGAGGACCTAGACGAGGAAGAGAAGAGGAGCGACGCAGAGACAAGCGATGCTAGCGTCACTCCTCTCAAAATTCTAAAAAAAAAAATGAAATTGGGTTGACAAACCCCATTTGTGTGGCACGTACGGGGACTTTTTTTTCGTGCAATGGCCAACCACCAGGTTTTTTCCCATAAAATCCTCTCTTTTTTTCACTTGCATTGTTGCTTTTGGCTAGTTTTTTTGTCTCAACTGCTTTCATGGTTGAACTGCACTATTTTTTAGATTAAATCCTAACAATACTCACAAGTACATCGATTTTTCCTACAATGTTTACAATGCAGCTTAATTTTTCCTACAATGTGGGCCATCGACCTTTGTAGAACAACTTTTTCTCAACAGTGCCATTGCGGGCTTGCATTGGATGTGTCCAAACCGTCTCAAATGAGTCTCTCATAATTTATCATTTATTAACGCTGCCCCCTTAAATGCTCTTGACTGTGCTCACTTTTTATTCTATCTTCCTGGTTTTACCACACATCCACCTCAGCATTCTCCGCTACACTCATTTTATATATGAGTTGCTTCCTGATTGGCCAACATTCTGCTCCATAGGTTAGATAGTCTAATTGCTATTCAATAAAATTCTCTGTTCAATCTTGTTGGTATATGCTAATCATAAAGCACTCTAGAAGCAAGTCTCCAGTTAAACCATCCTGCTCTAGTCCAATGTTTGACATCTTCAATCTCTCCATCCTTGCTAATTATCGAGGCAAGGTATTGGAATGAATCTCATTGTGGTATCTTTTATGGTTCGATTCTCTCAAGAATTTCAGCTATTTGCATATCTCCATTTAAGTTGCAGTTCATGTATTGTTTTTTGTACAACTTATATAAAAGCTCTTAGATTCTGAAGTCTCCGTCATTTCACAAGTTTCACATTCACCCCATCTTCTCGAGTCATCTATAAACAACATACATCAAGGCATCTCCCCTTAAATATGAGAACGTAACTTGTCCATAGTTATTCTAAAGAGATGAGGGGTTACAGCTACCCTTGTTGAAAACCTATCTTCTTTGGAAACTCCCTTGTCTCACCATAGGTAGTTTAATGCAAACCTATGGTCATTGGAAACTCCCGTCCATCGGTAGTCCTCACATGTTACTACTCCATCATACATGTCTTTAATGATATCAATATAACCTCTCGGAAGACTCCTTTCATCTAAAATCTACCAAATCAAATCTCTAGGTACCATGCCACTTTCTTTATATCGACAAAGACTATATGAAGATTCGACAAAGTCAATGGACAATCTGAGAGATCGTCAAAGTGGGATCAAGTCCCTTTCTCTATCTTTCGTCGAAGTGGAATCAAGTCCCTTTATCTCTATCCTCATTGTAAGTTTCCACTTATGATAGGTAGTGCAAGGTCTAAGGTATTGGAGACATTACCTACTATAGCAGGAGTTTGTCTTATTCTCAGACCATGAGGCTCAGAGACTTCTTAATTCCAAGAAGAAAGTTAACCCATGGCATGCAAAGTGGGTCGAGTACCTTCAAGAATGTACTTTTGTGTTGAAGCATAAAGCTGGAGTTAAGAATAAACCTGCGGATGCATTCCACCACAAGGTTGCATTGCTACACTTATGACTGTAGAAATGACTGGGTTTGAGTGGATAAAGGGAGATTATCCGACATGCCCAGATTTTGGGGAGTTGTATACTTTTCTTTTGGAGAATCAATCGAGAAGAAACAATGAGTTTGTCCTACAAGAAGGATTTCTGTTTAAAGGCAGGAAACTCTCGTTGCGAGAATTCCTCATTTTAGGAACTGCATGCTAGTGGAGTATCCACTTTGGCCACGACAAAACCATTGCCCTTGTTGAGAACCGCTTTTATTGGCCAATGTCTCAAGTGAGACGTTACCAAAATTATAGGGCAATGCAGGACTTGCCAATCAGGGTTGTACGCTCTGTTGCCTATTCCACACAGTTGTCAATTCCGTTCCAGTATCGCCATTCCGGTTTGACCTTGTAGTGGAACGTTTCGGCATTCCGGTCAATTCCGATATTCCATTCCGGAAAAGGCGCGATTGAAAAATGAATATATATAAATATATATAGTAATACCTAAAATTAAAAAATAGTTAAATGCTAAAATAATACTAAAAATGCAAGCTTACATCACTTAAACTAAACTACACTCTACAACTGATCATTTTCTAGTTTTCACTACATATGAATGGAAGTATGAAACCTTGGCCAGAATATGAGCGGAGTTGGTCCAGAATTAGAACCGGAATTGGGAATGAAACGGCCAGAATGGACCGGAATGACCAGAACGGACCGGAACTGGGATCAAAAACTTTTAAGGGGCCATTGCGTTCCGGCCAAGGCCAATTCCAGAAAATTCCAGCCAATTCTCATAGGAACAGAACGGAATTGACAACTATGATTTCACATGCACATGGAAAGACATTAGCATGGACTTTGTTGTTGGACTTCCCAAGACCAACTGAGAGCACGATTCCACTTTTGTGATTGTGGAACATTTTTCGAAAATGGTCCATTTCATTCCTTGTTACAAACCCTTAGTGCATCCAACATTTCGAAGCTCTTTTTTAATGAGGTTGTAAGATTGCACGCGTTTGCCTAAAACCGTAGCATCCGATAGGATGCGAAATTTATTTCTGGAAAACCCTATGGCATATGATAGGAACTCGTCTTCAGTTCTCTTCTGCATACTATCTCTTCAATTCTCTTCTGCATACCACGGTAGGCCCAATGTCCACTGCACATAGGCCATCAAAGTTCGCAGATGCAATTTTTGCAAAAAACATTTATGATTTGCATGCTAAGATCAGGAAATGCATTAATATTAGCAATGAAAAATATAAATAATTGCGAACTCACACCATTCTTATAAGGAATTCCATGTAGGGAAATTTGTGATGGTTTCCATTAGGCCTAATTGATTTCCGCATGGAGTCACGAAAAAGTTGCAAACCCCTAGTGCTAAACCTTTTAAAATTCTGAAATGGGTGGGTCCCAATGCCTATGTAATCGATCTTCCACTTGATATGGGTATCAATCCAATTTTCAATGTGGAAGATCTTATTCCTTTTCAAGGTCCTGCAGTGTTCCTTGATCACCCTTATGACATTAACCTTGATAGCTTTGAGCCAATTAATATTGTGTCTGGCCAAACTAATAACCCTTGGGCTTCTTCAACCCAATTCCCTCAATTGAAACCACCACCACCACGTACACCTAACCTCGAAAAAAGGAAGTGGTGGAAGATATCATGGATGAGTAGGTGGTATCAACCAGACATGGGGGTACAAAAAGTACCTTGTTGAATGGAAGGACGGGCATGAATCTAATTGCACACATAGATTACAAAGGAAGAGCTACAACAGCTTAATCCGGATCTCCTGGAGCGGTACTACAGCTTTATATCGCCAGAAGTAATTTCTTCCGAGGCAAGGGGGAATTGATCAGGACATGAGAAGGAAGAAGAAGACTCATACACAGGCTTCATTGCGGTTGGATGATCATTGTCCAATGTTAGATTATGCTAATTCTGAAGATCCACAATTCGATCTTGATTCTGACAAAGATAAATGTTTGGATCTACTCCGATCATCCATGTGATCAAGTTGAAGATCCCATGTGGCAAAATCAAGAAGACCCTGCCAAATGGAAGGTACCATCAAGACAGAAGCAAATAAGATCAAGAGGGGGCCCATTTAATTGGGGGCCATCCCAGAACCATAAGGTCGTTCAGCCATGGGGATTGGACAACCCAGCCCATTTATTTATTTTATTTTTTATATTTTATTTTTTATTGTTTTAGTTTTTATGGGTTTAAGCAATTAGGCTGAGTTATTTTATTTTGGATGTTACCATTCAAAAAGAAAATTATTTTGGATGTTTTAATCTTCATCGTTAATGTGTTTGGATGGTTAAGATTAGTTTCAGAAAGCCTCTTTTAAGACTTAAAGATGAATAGAAAAAGATTTGGGTGCTTTTGCTCTCTCTCACAATAGGACTAATGTGATGCCCATAGGGTGTGATGTCTAGCGACTTCATGTCATCTTCTACTACTCCTTTCCCTTTCACTGAGGTACTGTTGTTTTCTTCTCCAAATCTTCTTTCCCATCATCAAACCAACTCCCAAACCCTAAATCCATTGATCATACACCCATCTCCATCAAACCCCAACCCTAATCCTATTCTCCACTTGGCAGAACACCATCCAAGCCCAAACTAGCCTGGCCAAACCCCAAATCAGCCCATCTCCCCTTGGTCGAGCCCTATTCTTAGGGTTTTTGACCCATTCAAGCATCCTTTCTTGAGTGCTTGATACTTTCAGCTGCTTTTCTCATTACACATACAAATTTTCTTATCCATCAGAACAAATTACAACTGTGGGACTGTTCTTTGAATTTGAACATTAGTTAATCAACACTACAATATCCCCATATTGCTAACAAACCTACTTTGATCCTGGCCTTCGTGAAATCCTTGATAGGGGACAACAAATCTGATTGTTGTTGGTTAACAACAAATCTGATTGTTGTTTCTTCCCAAACTAGTGGAAGAGACATCTTCCATTGAGACTCTCAATTTAGAATTGAAAAGTTCACACTGTGGGATTGTGACAAGGCCTAGTATCATCACTACTTGCTCTAATTGAAATTCGACATAAGTGGTGTGATCTGAATTTTATTTTATATCTTAATTGTGATTGTTAATCAATTCCTGATCTCATTATTTTATATCTTAATTGTGATTGCTAATCAATTCCTGATCTCAGCATCATCATCTAAGCTAGCTTTGCACAGTCCTGCATCAAAAGAATTGTAATATGCTAATGGAACTATACACTTGATCCAATAGAAGAAACATGTACTTAACTATAGCAAAATCTCATGACCAATATCATGGCACTAATGCAGAAAGTGGAGAGTTACTCCATGATGTCAGATCTTATCAGAGAGTGGTCGGAAGACAGTTGTACTTAATTATAGCTCATCCAGATATTTTGCATGCAATTAACATTGTTACTCAGTTCATGCATGCGCCAAGGGCAAGATAAAAATAATGTATATAGAAATCTAAAGTATCTCATGAAGTCACCAGGAAAAGGAATCTTGTATTCAAGATATGGTCATTTATGTATAGAAGACTACTCTGATGCAGATTGGGATGGGCTAAAGATAGACAAAGGGTCAACAAATGGGAACTATACTATGGTAGGCAAGAATCTAATGAACTGTAAAAGCAAGAAACAACCAGTGGTATCAAGATCCAGTTCTCTAATTGAACATCAAGCGATGGCACTAGGAGCATCTGAGCTGTTATGGTTGCAGGTTTTACTAAATGTGTTGGGATTTATATATAAAGATCCAATGATGTTACGTTTTGGCAGCACATTAGCTCTGCAGATTGCAACAAATCCAGACTACCATGAATGCCATGAAGCATATCGAGTTCGCTGCCATTTTATTAGAGAGAAGATTGAAATCAAAGAGATTTAAGATTGAATGTGTGCACATGAACAGTCAATTAGCAGAGTTTCTCAGCACCAAGGAGAAAATTATATGATGCATTGTCCAATTTGGGCATAGTAAACATCTATGCATCGCTTCAGGGGAGCCTTGAGAGAAGTAGACTTAATTGTAGTTCTGGAAAATATGGTCTAATCTGTACCTATAGCAAAAGTGAGGCGGTTTTTTGTAATTTTTGTAAGGAATGAAAAATTATATAAAGAATTGTCCAACCCTAAGGAATATAACACAAAATTATTCTATCCAATTTTCATTTTTTCTTCCTTCTCTTGTTGGGTTTTTCTAAACCTTAAGAGGAAACCCTAAAACTATCATAGTAGATGCCAAGGATGAAAATAGCAGCTACGCCCGCCGCAGAAACGCTATGTAGCAGCGTAGCGGTGCAATTTGAAAAAATCACCCAAAAAAATTCTCAAAAAATCCAGAATATTGGAAAATGATAGAAAATGTCTTCTTTTTTTTTTTTTTTTTTTTTTTTTTTTTTTTTGCAAAAGTAACTAAGATAAGGGGGCGTAGCGGTCCCCTCATTGCATGAGTCCTGTATCGCTGTTTGATTATAAAATAATAGCATTGATCAATTTCTTTCATATGTATTTATATTGTTGGCTATTTCTAAGTTAAAAACTAATAAGATGTTTGTAAAAAGACAATGTAATTAAAATATCATCACTATCATGTTTAGAATATAACATTTCATAGTTGTATTGTGAAATGCACACACATGCACACACATATGGAGAAAAATTTTCTATTAAAGTTAAATTCGATTAGAGCCTTATTTTCTATTAGTGTAAAATCTGACTGTGGCACTATTTCCTATTTTGGTCGGGCCCTATTTACTATTAGAGTGAGATTTGGTTGGAACCTATCATCGATTAGTTCGAAATTTGGCTGTGCTTTTTTATTTTTGAACCATGGCCTTATTTCCAATTAGAGTGAATTTTGACAAAGGCATTAATTTCAATTAAGTAATATTTGGCTAAGGTATGACTTTTTATTTTAAAATTTGGGTCGCATGATGGAGCCCACCCGTGATTAAAAAGACAAGAAGTTCTTTGGCTTTTCTTCGTTTGGATGAGACCATTTAGTTTTTTAATGGTTTTCTTAATGATCTTTTTCTAGTGGTTTTATAAAAAATTTTGGATGATTTTTTTTTAATCAGTTTTTTAATGATTTTTAATGGTTGTTTTTTTAATGGTTTTTGAGTAATTTTTTAATGGGCTTTTTAAATGGTTTTTTAATTGTTATCTTAAGGGCCCACTTAGTTTTTATTTATGTCTTTAATCAGGTGGGCACATCGTGAGGCCCATAGCCTACCTTCTAATAAAATGAAAGAGAGATCGGGAATACCATTCAAAAAAAAAAAGAGGGATCGGGAATGGGCATTTGTTGCCCTATTTTTCGTCCAAAACATAAGCCTCGACAGAGACTAAGAAGAGGGAAAGAAAAAGACGGAGAAGGAGGAGAAGAAGAAGAAATAGGAGGAGGAGTCTGGAGTCAGCTGCATGGAGCGGTGCAACCTACTGCCGATGCCGATGCCAATCCAACTATGTCATCTATAAACTCCTCTCTCTATCTCTTTTCCATTTTTTTCCTTTTCCTGTTCTTCATGAAGTGGAAAGAAGCAGCAGTGAATGCCATTTAAAACAAAACAAAAAAATGCAGCAGCAGTAGGCAAAGTAACTTAGGGCCTAAGAAAACCTAATCTAATAATAGAAACTATCCTAATCAAACTAGGAAACCAAATAAATTAGAATACTAATCCTAATTACAATAAAATTAGGAAGCTACTAAAAATATGATGGGTGGGACCATTGGTGGAGTGGTAGCTTGCTCTACATCATTCCCCCCAGGTTGAAAGAAAAGTTTGACCTCGAACTTGAGTCTTCTTCAAATTGCCTCTATATATATGATGTATATGAAGCACTTCCTTTGTAGCATGGGCCCTTGATTTCTTCTTCGGTGATTTTGGCTTCTTTGGATTAAGAGTAACTCCTTGTCCACCATGCATGAAGGTATACATGTTGTTGCGCATCACATGAGTGCCATCCTTGTCATACATCCATGGGCGACTTAATAGGATATCTCTAGTTTCCATTGGTAGCACATCGCACCAAATTGTATTTTGTAATCATTACCAACTGCAAAAGTAACCGGACATGTATGTCGCACTTTTCATTAGCCATTTAACAACATAGGGATGATTGTGCTTGTAGACCTTCAACTTCAAGCGATCAACAAGAGTTTGAGAGATATTATTCTCACAACTTCCACCATCAATCACAACTATACAATTCTGCCCATGTATTGTACCTGTGGAAAGAAAAATATTTTTCCGCAACCATTTCTTCTCAATAGTGGGTAAAGACTCATGTTGCACCAAGAGAAGTGCACCATCTGTTTTAGCGGCTATCTCCTCCACTTCATCAGAGTCTTCACTTTTAGGATCAATATTTGTTTCTGGTTCTTCTTGTGCACCTTCTATTAAATTTATTCTTTTTGGGCATTCAAACGCACGGTGACCCTTTTGCTTACAATAAAAACATGTGAACTTGTTCTGATCTTCAAACTTGGAGGAAAACTTTTCTGATGAATTGGCACTTGGATTGAAGTCTGGCTTTGTGGGAGTTTTTTGTGCTGGCCATTTAAAGGCACTAAACTTTCGAGCTTGATAATTAGCAATGTCTTCCGCTTTGATCGCATGTTGGATGATCTCATCAACATTATCAAAATTCTTGAAAGTAAGGATATGTTGTATGTCAATGCGCAGCCCAAGAAAATATCGATCAACCAACACATCATCATCCTCCTTCAAGCCACAACGAGCCTGCATGGTTAGGAACTCCTCAGAATATTCAATAACAGTTTTGGAACCTTGTTTCAAATCTTGAAAACTTGAACGAAGATCTCTAGAATAATTCACAAGGAGGAATTTTTGCTTCAATAAATTCTTCATCTCGATCCATGTGTCAACGGGGTCAATATTTTGATTTCTTCTTTTCTTTTGCAACTCGGCCCACCAAATTGAAGCATAATTGAGAAATCGAGTTGCTACCAGTGTAACCTTATGACCATCCGTCATTTGTTTGTGCCCAAAAATATTTTCAACGCACAGTAACCAATCCATAAATTCATCTAGTTTCAATTTTCCATCATATTCGGGAATCACGAGTTTAATACCCAAATCACGATCAACATTGACGGCATGCGGATCTCGTTGATTCCGATTATGTCTTCGATCAACTCGATGATCATCCTCACGCCGATTAGTTTCTAAAGTAGTTAATCGGGTTTCGATCCTTGCAAGAGTGTCTTGCATTTGAAAAATCATTGCGGATAGTTGATTAACATTTGCTGATAATTCCACAACGGTTCCCCTCAAGTCATCATCATTATTGAAGGAAGACTCCACTTCTACATGCTTCTTAGGACATATTGTTAATGAAAATTTAAAATTTTGAATAACCTGATGTATAGAACTGCTCTTCACGATCAAGCTAGCGAAAACTGATATGAAATCTGACCTCAGATTGCGCCGATATCGCAAAAACAATATGAGCTGTTGATTGGGCGAAAATAAATGTTGACCAGATTATGCTGTGTGGTCTGGACTGATCGGGTCGGACCTGATCTTACTTGACCCAAACCAAAAAGCAGGCCTAAGGAGCTTTAGTTCTTTGTCGAGGTTTGTGCAAACAAAGAAATAAAAGGTTATTTTCCTTAGCTGCTTACTGCTTCAACGAAGTGAGGGAGCGATGAGATGAATGGGGCTTTGGGATGATGCGGACGACAATGATGGCGAGGACGATGGATGACGATGATGGCAAGGACGATTTGCAGAGGGAACTGGACTGGGCGTTCTAGCGAATGGCGACGTCAGCAGGTGGGAAGGTGTAAGCAGACGACGACGACAACGATGCAGCGCAACGAGGAAAAACTCGAGTGCCAGGTATGGTGCTTGTCCTCTACTCGTTCTTCTCCTCTGTTTTACACTTTCTTTTTTTATTTTTTTAAGAAGGGCGTGAGGGTGGGGGTGTCGGTAATGGGTTCTGTGGGTTTTTTTTTTTTTTTTTTTTTTTGGGAAGATTCGGAGGCTTGGTTTGGTTGGTGATTGGATTTGGTGGCTAGATTGAAGTCTGAAAGTGGGCAGACGATGGGGCGGGGATGCCAGGGAGTGCAGAAGATGGTCTAAGACTCAAAAATGGGTTTTACAGTCGAATAGGCTCCAATCGGTGACTAGAGGATGATCAAAGCGTTGTGAATCTTCGCTCTGATACCAACCGATGCAGGCCCTAGGGTTAAGGCTTGCATAGATGCCGAAGCACGTGTCAAAGACACTTCAAATTATCTCCACAGAGATTTCTAACACGAGGAACCTCTCCAAGGAAAAATCCCAATTTTATTCAACTCTAAATATGAGATTATCATCTCTACAATGTAATATAAATAGGCAAGGTAACTTAGTGCCTAAGAAAACCTCATCTAGTAATAGAAACTATCCTAATCAAACTAGGAAACCAAATAAATTAGATACTGATCCTAATTACAATAAAATTAGGAAACTACTAAAAATATGCTGGGTGGGACCATTGGTGGAGTGGTAGCCTGCTCTACATTGGGGGGGGACCCAGCCGATACGTGGCGGCGCTACGTGAATGTGGCGGCCGTAACAGACACTACGCATGTGTAGCGGCCGCTACAGTTGTGAGCGGGAATATTTTCCATAAAGCATAGCGGTGTCCACCGCTACGCCCGATTTTGCGACCGATACATAGCAATTTTCCTCCTTGGTAGATGCTCCAATACTCTTAACTTACCAATTATTGTTCACTTGCTTTCCTGTTTGACTAAAGCACCAAATGATTTAGGAAGAATATACACCCCGAGACCCATCTTGGATATAATCAAGGTAAATATATAGGGGCTCCAAGCAGACCCTTGGTGCAAACCAAATTTGCCTGATATAGATGCAATCCAGAAAGCTACATAAGTGGCACCACAAATTGTTCCCATGCGCTTAACAACCTCCCGTAATGTCATAAATGATTTTTATGCACCCTTTAGGGATCATTTTCTCTTCAATGCCTAGTAAATTAACTGCATTGGCACCATAAATTATCATAATCATCACCATCTCTCTATTTCTCTCAAAGCAACAAAAATAAAAAGAAAGGAAATGAGAGGAAATTGAGGAGCCAATTTCTCCCTCAAAAAACCTTTTTTTTAATCAATCTTTTTCTTCTAGCCTCATTTCAACCTTTTGACTTCTTGATAGTTTCTACCAAAAAACTTTTTATGAAATGTTTCTTGCATCTGATTCCATTCTAGCAAAGTGCTAGCAGTCAAAATTAATGCAGTGAGATCCAAGTAGAAAAGGACCCACTAATGGGCCCCGCCAAGAATGAATTATTTTCTTTAAATGGTTTAGTAATTATAGTAATTTGAGATTTTAGTGATTTGATTTACTTAGAGATTTTAGTGAGATTTTAGGGAGTGATTTTAGGAATCACTGAATAATGGTAGTTTCTTTATTTAGACCATTCCTCTATTATAAATAGAGATGGATGCTTGATTGTAAGTTATGCTATATTTTTAATAAAGTGCAGAATTGTTCCTGTGAGTTCCCCCTTGGGATATTTCCCCTAAGTGATCTTAGGGTTTTGAGTCTTAGGACTCGATCTCACCGTCAGAGGTGTAGATCTTCATCGTGACCTCCGGGTTACGCCATCAATTGGTATAAGAGTGAAGATCTAGTTTCGGATAGCCGTCCCGATCGCCGATTCAAGGTAACCCGTAAATCCCAGTCATTTGATTCACTGTCATTCATCATCTTCTATTATTCCATCACCATCATCATCACTATCCATCAGATATCACCCCACCCACTAGCCACAACAATCCATCATCCATCTTCCCCCACACCGCTAAGGCCTATACCACCCATCAAGCCTCAAACCGGCAGCCCAACACCATCCACCAGAGGTCTTTTCCACACCCAGTCCTTAAAACCCACCAACAAACCCAAACCCTCAACAAAAACCCACATCCAATCAACACCATCTCCTTTCAACAAAAAAAAAAAGGCTTCACTGAAAGAAAGAGGCAGCAAGAAATCCTGCTGAAACCCACCTCTCAGCCAAAATCCCAATCCCCTTCCAAGAAAAACCCAATCAAAATCACTAAAACCCACCCAACCCATCAAAAAAAAAAATACAGAAAAAGAAAGAAGAAAGACCCAGAAGAGAGGAAGAGGGCGTTTTGAAAATCTGAGGGCACTTGGGTCTTGTTGACACCAGCAGCAGCAGTGGCGTGTCTCTACCTCCCCACCACTGTGCACCATTCTTCACTGTCGCAGCAGCCGTCTACAAACAGCCAACTCCATCCACCCAGCCCTACGCAATTCCAGCCTAAACCACAACCCAAGTCTTCCTCCACCCTTATCCATCACAGCCACCACCACCCTAATATCCCTCCAAAACCCTTGTACCCATCTCCCAGAACCCATCCAAACAAAAAAAAAACATTTATAGAAAAGAAAGAGAGAAAGCAGCAGAGGGAAAAAAAAGTAGAAAGGAGATGAAAGAGAGCAGTAGAAAAAGAAAAAAGAAGAGAGCACAAAGTTTTTTAGAGTACCTGGCACCAATGAGCATCCTCTCTACTGTTTTCTTTGCTCAGTCCCTGCAAGCTCCATTGCTCCTTGGAATAACTAGCAACCAATATCGTCGTCATCCCATTCCTTAGTTCTCTTGAGTCTCCAAGTTGAAGCAGGTAAGACTGTAAGAAACCCAAGCAACCTTTTCTTTTGTTTCTGTACGATTTCCAAGACGAAAAGGGGATTTTTTTCTGTTTTCCCTCCCATGTGCCTCTCTCTCTCTCTCTCTGCATGTTCAAGTTCAATAGACCTTGCAACTGGTCCTGATTCGATTTCGGGCCTGGTCTGAGTCACGACCCGACCCGGCCCACCAGTTACCAAAAAAAAAAAAAAAAAAGAGGAAGAAAAAGTGCAGAAATTTGCATCATTGATTCAAGTCAATATGAAACTTTTTATGAGCCCGATTAAAATTCAAAGATTTCTGTATAAGCGCAAATATGGAAATTGGTATTTTGAAAATGAATTCTATTTTGAGGAATTTCTCAACTTGAAGCAAGAAAATTGGAGGGTTGATGAGTACACCTGCCACTTTCGAGAGTCGCATGATAAATGCGAATTGGAGGAAGATGAGATACATGATTTAGCTCAGTATGTCCAAGGCTTGAGACCAGATATCTTGGAACATGTCTTATTGAAAAAACAGTCAAGATGCATACATAGAAGCCATCCGTGTTGAGCGCATGCTTCGAAAGTCTCGCAGGCAACAATGTCGACAAAGAGCTCATATTGTGGAAAGGCTTTTTTTAGGAGAAGACAATCCCACTATTGTCATTCGCCGACTCCTATATACAAATGAAAAGGAAGAAGAAGAATGGAAACAAGCTAAGAAATTTCACACGCGGGTGATAGTCGTTGACGAAGCTGTTAATGTGGTTATTAACATTGGTAGTGTGATTAATTTTGTCTCATAGGAAGAAGCGACACTTTCGACCTACTTTTAGATGGCTGAATACATTGCATTGCTTCAAACTCCCATGCCATGCCATGCAGATGCAGCTCAAAAGAAGAAGCAGACATTTGCGCACTTGATTTTCGACCCAGGTGGACATTTTCTGAACTTGTGGCCGGCTTCTCTTCTGTGTTATCAACCTTTCAACTCGTCGGTGTCGAGTTTGTCCAAGATGGGAAGAGTTGATGCGGTGAGATCCAAGAAGAAAAGGACCCACTAATGGGCCCCGCCAAGAATGATTTACTTTCTTTAAATGGTTTAGTAATTTTAGTAATTTGAGATTTTAGTATTTGATTTACTTAGAGATTTTAGGGAGTGATTTTAGAGAGTGATTTTAGGAATCACTGAATAATGGTAGTTTCTTTATTTAGACCATTCCTCTATTATAAATAGAGATGGATGCTTGATTGTAAGTTATGCTATATTTTTAATAAAGTTTAGAATTGCTCTTGTGAGTTCCCCCTTGGGGTATTTCCCCTAAGTGATCTTAGGGTTCTGAGTCTTAGGACTCGATCTCACCGTCGGAGGTGTAGATCTTCATCGTGGCCTTCGGGTTACACCATCAAAAATGCATATAGAAAGTGAACATCAACAGCACATCTAACCACCATAAGAAGCAATGAAGCATCCAAGTGAAAATCAAAACTGAGAAAACATGAGCTGAGTATACCTCAGAGCTGAAAAAACCCCAACCATGTGTGCAAGCCCTTCGTCTACAACTGTAAAGAAATTCCTCCAAATCAAAAAGAACGTTGCTAGGGAACATTAATTCGGATCAAGACAACTGCCACCCATCAGTACTACCTAAGGCAAATAAACTCAACCGGGCAACCAACGAGTTCATCTTGACTCACAAGAACTTCTTCCTATTACAATAGAAATGTACTGAAAATATTGTTTTCAAAGATCCACATGAACTATTTGTTTAGCCATTTAGAACTCATGTAAAAGCCAAGGTTCCCAAAAGGGTTCTCTCTAATTCCTCACACTCTGAATATGAATTCTTCAAAATGTTATAGATCATTCAAAACCATCAATTTGGAGGGCCATATATCAGAATTGACATATAAGAACACAAATAAGGATAAAACACCAATGGGGTTATCTTCTA
This sequence comes from Umbellularia californica, assembly GCA_028538565.1. NCBI lineage: Eukaryota > Viridiplantae > Streptophyta > Magnoliopsida > Laurales > Lauraceae > Umbellularia > Umbellularia californica. The sequence continues at coordinate 43,728,514 of JAPQWN010000007.1, read as the reverse complement.
ATCTCAACACCAACTCAGACTACACATTATAAAACATCCAAATTAGAGAAAATTGAGCACCGATGGTGACCCACATGCCCAAATTGTCAAATACGAACCTATAAGAAGATAATGAAAAAAACCCAAAACCGGTTATGACCCAATCCCAATCCTGTTACAAACAACACATAATATAACATCAAACTAAATAAAATCAAGAACAATTGACCGAGATCCACAAACCCAATTGTCAAATAAGAGCACATAAAAAAAATAAAAAAATAAAAAAGATAAAACCCAAATGGGTTATCATCTAATCCCAACACCAACACAAACAACACACATGATATAACATCAAAGAAGACAAAATCAAAAACAACAAAAATAGCAAGGACAATAAAGGATCCACAGCAACAAATATGGAGATATATACCTTGGAGACGATGTCCTCGTAGAGCCCGAGATGGGTCTGGCAGTGCTTGCAACTGTAGATCTTTCCCTCCAGATTTATCAAATAAAGCCTCCCCATATCTGCTATCTTCCAATCAAAAAAGCCCCCTTCCACTTCTCTCCCAAACACCCCCTTCTATATTCTGCTCTTTATAATCTATGAAAAAGGAAAAAGAGAAGACCCAAGAAAGGAAAGGTAGAAGCCTCTCAGTTTCATATAAGATGGGAAGTGACTAAAGAATTTGCAGAGAAAAGTGGGTAGATTAGAAATGGGAGAAGGTTGAAAGATTTGAGGAGATAAAAAGAGAGAGGCGTAAAAGGAGACAGTTTACCTGCTTTTGGCGTAAAAAGTGGCTTGGATGTTGCAGTTGTATTTATCCATTAGAAATGAAAACAAGCTGCCGTCACCCGTTCACTATCAGCCTCTTGTCTTATTGGAGGCTGCTCGTTTGCGCAAAATCAATATATAGAAACACAAGCTATTTATTTGAGGATTTTATCCAAAAATGCTCCGAATTTGTCTGTTATACGAGAAAATGAAAATTATTTCCCACTTAATGAGATTATTCTTCCCTCCCATTTTTCCTTTTTTTTTAATATTTTTCAGTTGTGTCGCTCTTTGTTATATATCCCATGCCCCAAAGCTGCACTTTTCCTCGTATGTTTTCCCTCATCTCTTTTCAGGCCTTATTCTATACTTGGAAAAGTTCACCACCTACCTTTTATTACACATACACCTACGTTTTATTGCTCATTTAGATCCATCTCAGAGGTCGTGTGCCTTCATTGAAGAGGTTGTTTGTCTTCTCCAGACTAATTGTTTCTCTATATATTAAATGAAGGGATTAATGCCAATTTTTTTATGTGTATTCCTTCTTCTTTCCAATAGATAATATCCACATGCATATATACACGTCAGTTGCATCTTATTCCTCATTTATTTATGTAGTTTAAGGAATTTACACATATCTCAATTTTTTCTTATCTCTAACTAACCCTAGGCTTTTGTATATATGTTTTTCTGGATAATAAAAAACATATTTCCATTATTAGGATGTCGGGTGGTGATTTAATAGAAATATTCCACTATGATGGGAATTTCGAGTTTGATATGATTCGTTCGCTTTATGAAGGTGGAAAATAGAAGATGAGGCTCATTAACAGCGATATAACATTCAACTCTCTGGTAAACATAGCTCTTGAGCATCAAATTGGGAGGAAACTTCTGATAACATAAGCATAGATTATCTCCATCACAATGGTCATGTGTTCTCATTGGTGGCAATAGAAGATGATAATAATATAAGGTGTATGCTGTCACTCTTACGAGATGATACAAATGAGATTTATTTATACATAAGGAGGAGGAGACTAGTTCGTATAGCTGAATGCTTGGAAAAACAAGCAAGGTATTTACCACAAATACAAATCATTAATTCATATCAAATTCAGTCACTGACTTAGCTTTTTAATTCATATTTGATTGAGTAACCAACTTAGCTTTTTAATTCATTGTATTTATTGAAGGCCGCATGGGACGGAGACGCGCTTGATAGGAGATCATGAACTTACTGGAACAGGAAGCAGGCATAATGCCAAGCGCAAAGTAACTCATGAAGGCGATGCTATGCATCCCACCGTAAATCTTGGCGAAGACAACGACGTTTATTTCTCATCCAAACCTATCCTTGGCAGTGATGAAGTGGGCCATAGTGGTGGAGTCCTACAAGATGGTTTTGATGCGGCAGAAACGAATCAGGATATACCGGTCATCGATGTCAGTGCATCACATAGAGTAACTGGGCTTCAAACGGATGGTGTTGATATGGTAGAAACGGATGTAGAATCCAGGTGTCCGGGCAGCAGTGTTGATGTCAGTGCATCCCATAGAGTAACTGGGCTTCAAACAACGCTTAATGTTGGGGAATGTTCCATTCATCGTCTTGATGTCATTTTCGAAGACAATATGGCACCGGAGTAGTTCATTACAGACTTTGATCCGAATGGCTCTTGGGAGATTTGGTTAGGTCGTGAATTTCCTAATCACAAGAATTTTAGAAGGTCTCTGGCCAAGTTCGCAATATACACCAACTTCACCCTCAAGCACATAAGAACAAGTCAAGTGATGGTAACTGCACGCTGCAAGGATCAGGATTGTCCATGGTGCATCCATGCATCTATAATTGAGAGTGGACCGTGCGTCCGAAAATATAATCCAGTTTATAAATGTTCGAAGCCAATGATGGGTCCAGCACATCCGCAAGCATTGTTCGACCTAATTGCATAGTACATTTTAGGTAAAGTCCGCCTAAATAATAACATTAAACTGAAATAGATAATAGATAATTTTCAGATGGAGTTTGGAGTTACAATATCATACAAGAAGGCACAGATCGCCGAGATACTGCACTTCGCATCGTTCGAGGCTCGTATGAAGATTCCTTTAAGATCCGTATGAGACACTCCAATCCGCATGATTTTTATAAGAACTAGTTTCTAACAAGTGTCTACCGATCCACTTATCATGAGGTTATTCCCAGCACTCGTGATAGCAAACAGTGGGAGCACACCCCCATCGAAAGGGTCTTGCCTCCGATTGCCTCTAAGCAGCCAGGGAGACCGAAGAAAAACCAAATCCATACTGAGGATCTTTACAGACAACATAGGGTAATGACATACTCTCCTTGTAGGCAAAGAGGACACAATCGCCAAAGTTTTCGAAATCTGCCTCCCTAGTGAATTTGATGCGTTGCAATGACTTCTACCTTTTGACTTCTACTTTTTGATGTTTTTTGTTTTACATCAGTTATGAATTGTCATATTGATATTTTATCTTTTTCTCATAGAGTTTTGATTGTACTAGTGTGCATGGCATTCACCTTTTTTTGTTTTGGGGGGGGGGGGAGCGGGGCTTCTTTTGAAAAAAGAATATTCTATGCCAGCGATGCTAGCGTCATATACAGCATTACTGATAGACGATGCTAGCGTCACTTGTTACTGTTATTTTTTTTTTTTTAACATCTACTGCTTTATAAGTAGCCTACTTCCATTTGGCTACACGAAGTCCAACATTACAATTTTCTCGACGAACAAAAGGCTATACAAATTAACATCCACCATCATTGTTTTTTCTTCACCAAAAAAAACCTACAACTACCACTAACATCCACCATTCATTCAACAAGAAACATACTCCAAAATCCACCAGCAGACACGTTCAACATCATTCATCAAGATAAAAATGGGTCAATTGGTAGCCGATGGCTATTAATCTCCCAACTTTTACTATATATGTCTACAACAATCTTGACCTCCAATACGGTATATCAACTTGAGTAAAATTAATTTGGGCGGCAAGATGCAACATGGTTTGCGAACGCCAATGCAAATACACCGCAATCATTTCCGTTCTCTTGGTAAGGGATCTTTGTTTTGACAAGGAGAGGCCACACATGAGTATTATACCATCCGTAGTTCGAGAACTGCTAAACCAAAAAATCAATCTGCACGTTAGTAAGAGTACATTTGGCTATGGTAAGTTGCTTTCAATAGATAAGAGCACTAAGACGTAGTTGAAGAACTTACAAATTCTTTGCAAGCCGGTAACGAAGAATGGTCACTTTTCATGCTATTGTAAAAGTCCCATCGCCTCTTATAGGTATCACAGACCAAGAGTGTGAAGTGAGCTTCATGCCCAATAATGAAAACCAACTACCTCTTTTCTTTAGCCTCCCACACTTTGATACCATCTCTCCCCCAAATGTTCTCTTCCAATGCTTTTATGTTGTTCTCTCGCCACCAACTCTGATGATCAAAAACAAAAATCCACTTAGTTGGTAATTGTCCCCGCAAAGTGATTGTGAGTTTAAACATAGTGAGGTTGGCCCTTTTTAAACTTACACAGACGCTGGGATCGTAAAAGAACACATCCGAGTATCGATCTTTTAAAATGTCGAACCATCAATACATTAGATTTGTGTCAAACCAAGTATCAAGCTCCAATGCATTCTTTAAGACCTTCTATGTCACCATCGTGTAGTATATATCAAGCTCATCCAGCCTGTGAGATGGAAACATTTAGGAGAGTTAAACAAAATCCATGTAGAAGCATAGAAAAAAAAAAAAAAACAGCCAGCAGCATGGGATTCTTTGTTCCATACTTTATTCTATAGAATCTATGCAATCCTTCTAGAAGAGTGATTTCTGACTCGGTCAGAACATACTCCGATTGCATTAACGGATGTGCCTATTCCTCGAAATATCGAGGAATTTTCCTCTCCCGATGCAATCGTTGTATCCGCCATATCAGTGTGTTGATGTCTAACATTGGCGTGTGGACTAAAATCGACATCTCGGGTGTTGCCGCATTAATTGGAGTGCTCAAGACATCATCAACGAATGGCAAGACCAGATAGGCAAATGCAGCATCTAGACAAGGAGAGGTTGTTGCAAAATCCACTTGGATGGGCTCCTCCAAATAATCAAGCTTCTTACCAGTAGGCTTAAATTTCTTCGATTGCCTTCCCTTTGACACATCACGTTTTGGCTGGCTTGAAGGCATATCCTGCAATGGATTGTACCATTATAAGATTATGAATAACAGAAGAGAACCTTACTTTAACCATGTAAGAACATTTTGTTACCTTCTTACTCTCATTGTTTGACTGGGAAGTGGAGCAAGATTCCCGCCCAACATGTTCGAATGCAGAGGCAATTGAGTCTTTGAAATTTTTTATTTTCTTCCTCAAATGCATGGTGAAATCCTCCGGCTTTATCTTCTTTTGGTTTACTCGGATAGATGATTGCTCTATATGGTCCAACAAAGCATTTACCTATGCAGCAAAATAATATTTATTGAAATGAAATATTGTGAAGTTAGAAACATAAGATTGGTAGGAGCACAACCATTGTGTAAAGAAAGAGGGCCCTCACATGTATGGAAGTGCTAGAATCCTCATCGGTCTGAGTGCCAACTCCAATCCCTACGATGGTGGGTTTCTTTTTTCCCTTTCCTTTAGATGTTGTCGGTTGGGTCATCTCAGGTGTTTGTGCTCTTTCACCACCTTTGCCACAAACAATTTCCCTGATTGAGTTAAAGGAATACAATAAGAAATAAGATTATCCATGCTTTTTTTATTTGTCTTTTGGCCCGCGTAGAATAGTCTCTCGCCTTTTATCCCATAGTTCCATGACATCATCATCATATTTACTATAATCCATCTTGCATCTCTCTAAGCTTTCTACTCTCGTAGATGGCATATAAAATGGCGGTGGGACCCCTTGTTTGATGCAGAATTGTTTTGAAACACGCTCAGACAGTGCCTTTCTACTACCCAGTAATGAAGGAGTACGGATAACGAACTAAATAACTCCCAGTCATGCTTTGGGACTTGTTGAAAAAGCTTATAAGGCATCTTAGCATAGGGCTGCCAGTCGAACTGCAAGATTGAAACCAAACATATCAATAAGAAATATTAATGCACCCAACATCAGGTGTTATTTGGGTATGGAGGCACATAGTAGGCGCTGGAACGTTTTATTACCCCATCCTCGGGCAAGTTGTTGATGTGCAAACTAATTTCTTTCATATTTGTAACCTTCTTACTCTCAAGCAGTCTCATTTCCCATGTATTAAAAGTTCGAAATTGTAGATTCTTCTTCCAACTGCAATCAGGTTGAGGACATCTTTTGATAGTCATTCTTGAATATGCCCATATCTGCAAAAAGAATAAATGAAATCTATTTACAACATTATCTACAAAGATATTTCAAAGTAAAATTAAAAATTTTACAGCACCTGTAACAAATGGAGGGGCCCTATTAGAGTTTTAAATAGTGTTATCTTCGCACTCAATCCTTTTTCTCCCCCCTCGACCTCTTCCTCTTCCTCTTCACCTTTTAACAAGGTTGTGGCCCCTGTAAGCATCCCGTAAAGGATAGCAAGGCACGCTGGACCCTATGCATAGGTCTTGAATTCCCTAAAGAGCTCCAGTTGCCAAGCTGGCCCTCGGGCACCGTACGAATTAGAAAAGATTTGCCTAGAAACTAAGAAAAACAAGTAAGCCCTGGTCTTATAGATCTCATTCTTTTTCTTCGAAGGCTTGAAATTTCTTCTAACCACTTGAATTTGATTGTAATGGCAATGGAATCTTTGCCAGGTCGTGGAGCCATACCAAGCAGCTCCACGCACACTTCTTAGACATTGGCAAGTGGAAATGTCCTTCCCGTTACGCGGGTGGACCATCGATAGGGAGTCCATAGATGTATGCAACGTCTTCCAACGTGATTGTGGCTTCGCCGGTAGGCAGATGAAATGTATTGGTTTCCAACCTGCAACATTCAACTAACCTCGTAATGAGCGCATGGTCAATTCTCATGTAGTCTATATCTAAAATGTGAGATAGACCAACCTCCCTCACAATATCCCTCTGCCTATCCGTTAGAACCCATATTTTCTTATCCGGGTTCGTATTTATGCATCAATAAGTGCCGGATTCAACACCATTCATTATGGCCTTTAAGACATGTGAGTCTTGCAAATAACACAATTCTTCACCCTCATCATTTCTGTGTCCTTTAGCCATCTTGTCAGGCCCGTCCTGAGTTAATCAAGATTAACTCTAATTAATTGAAATTAAAGCTAATTAATCACATTTAAGAAGACTAATGATGGTTAATGACTAAGCTCAATGAGACTAGTTCCAAATAAACTTAATGAATTGATAATGAGGAGATTAAGTGAATTGAATGAGAGTCGGACTTAAACAAAGGAGACAAGGACTTCCTCGTGAATACGGATTTACGCGTATTTTATCGAATACGGAAACTCTTGATACCAACGTGTATATCTCGACGAGTACGTTAACTTTCACAATAGACTCGAAGACGTTTGACGAGGAATTCGTCAAGTAGTCTTTCATTTGACTTGATTTGAAAATAGGTGAGGAATAGAGGGCTTAAATGCAAAAGAGAACTTATATAAAAGGAATGAACTCGTTTGAGTTCATTCTACTCCGTTTCATTGAAGAAAAAGCCCTAGACACTCACTTCTCCTTCCTTCTTCCATTCCTCTTCATCAATGGTGATGTATGAGGTGATTTTAGAGACTATTGAAGAGTTGCAGCTCCTTCATCTTCTCCATCTTCTCCTTCCCTTTTCTTGAAGATAAAGCTTCTGGGGAGATCCGAACTTCTCTCCAAAAAGGTTACAAGGTTTGGAATTGGGGATTTAGTCTCGACATAAACTAAACAAGAGGGCCCTTTGCTAATTGACTTCAAGAGGCAAGTATAAACGCTCATTTATGATTGGAATGCTAGTTTATAAGTTTTCTTGACTTATAAGAAATGTGTTCTCAAACCCTTTCTTTGTTATAGAATGGAAATGATTAATGGTTATTCCAAATGTATGAGTTTTTCTTGGATTCTATAGATTGTGGAAGATACTGGAGTTCAAGGAACTCAGTTTCAGAAATTTACTGCAGAAGTTCTGAAGCTCAAAAATGACATTCTGTCTGAGTTTCGGCTAGCCGTTAGGCTAACTGTGAAACCAACCGTCGAAATCTGTAAAATGGGTGAGCTTCTGGAAAGCTAACCGCCAGATTTCGGTTAGTCGAAATTGGAATTTCGGCTAGCCGCGAGGTAACTATAAGCTGACCGAAATTGAGTCAAAATCCCTGTAAAAAATGCCAGCTTCTGGAAAGCCGACTGCGTGCAAACCACTACATGGCGGTCAGCCGCATTTGAGATTTCGGCTAACCGCAGGCAAATTTCGGCTAGCCGCCAACTAGAATTCGGCTAGCTGCCGACCAGATTTCGGCTAGCCATCGGCCAAGTTTGGCTAACTGTTATGTAGCCGCCAAGCGAACCTGATACTGGCCAAGCATTAACTGTGAGTGAAAATTTGGCCAAGTAGTGGATTTTGTAAATTGTTGGTGAAAATTTTGGGAACTAAATGCACAAATTAAATATATAAATGTGATATCCATCGATAATAACACGTGCATTTGGTAACCAATATTCACACCTAAATAGTTGTTTAGATATGAAAGAGAATTGAGTAGAAATGGAAATAAGTAGGAAGTTTTCTAACCCTTCTGGAATTAATCTAACTCGTATGGAATAATAATGACTAAATACAATGAACTAATGAGCAGTTACTAAAGGTAACAATACAATGATTAATCCTACTGCAGTAGATGAATGGGGTGTTCTGGATCTCCGTGGTGATGCCAGTGATCTCTGATCAAGACGCTGGTAGATCTCACAAATAGACTGAAAAGTCACTGAATTAATAAGCCACATAATAATATTGGGCTAAAGAGTCCCATAAGCCATCTAATAAATATTCAGTATAATGAAATGAATGAAATAAAGGAAATAAACTGACAAACTACTCCCATTGGGGAGAAACTGAATTGAATGAGGGTAATACAATTATTGTTGTAATTTAGTCATTGTTTATTAATTGACTATAATGTATATGATATCGTACTGTTCTAGATTTAATTGTTTAGAGTTATTGTATTGAGAAATGGACAGATTTAGCATGAATTATCATAGATTTGTTTATACATTGTTGAACAATCGTGTTCATAGTGTTATTGATGGCATTATAGGCCCAGTTGCCCGTCCCGGCCTTGCAGAGGTCATCCCGCCAGCGGAGGAGGCCCATCCGTTACCTCCAGGAAGTCTAGCAGAATGGATATAATCGGAGGGCGAACGAATAGAATATTTTGGAAATGTTTGAGAATTCTTTTGATAAATACGTTTGTAGTAAAATACTTTGAGTCGTAAATAGATGCCACCTGCATTGTATTTTGAATGTGCAATGATGGACTTTGTTGGACTGTAGTTTTGTATATGTGAACTTTACTTTTAATGTAAAGTTAGTTATTGTCAATGTATATATATTTCCGCAAAAATGTACATTTGACAGGTACGCGTGTTAGATCCCTTGTGAGTCTTGTCTTAACTTCGGTTAATTCAGGGTTTACGGGAGTAAGTATGATCGCCTTCGCGACCCGGGGTTAGGCCCCGATTAGTCCGATCTCGGGCCCGGGTCGTGACACATCTACGGAAATTGGAAACATGTAACAAGCACATATGACGTATATTAAAAAACTCAATGCAATATAACATGCATATAACTCTAGTGCAACCATAAAAATAAATGTATGCAATTTAGAAACTTTTGTTCAAAGGTCCAGTGGTTTGCCCTTATATATATACAAGGAAATTAAGTTATATCCAAGGGAAAAAAAATATCATTGTGAATTTTCATAAGAAGCAAATATGAAAGTAGATTTCCTAGCATCATGTCTCAGAATTATTAATCTTACCTCAAACAAAGGCAACACAATATAGGCAATCTAGAGACAGGTACAAGTATGGATCCGTGGCATTATGGTTCTTCAACTATAAATTGAAAGAAATTAAGTTATGGCCAAGGGAACAAAGGCAAGGCGTCATTGTCAAATTTATGAGAAGCAAAACATGGAAGCAATATTCTTTATTGCCAAATTCATGAGGTGCCTTATCATCATGTCACAGAAGAGAATATTTTCATATTAACATTAATGTAGCATGCCTTTTAAGTTTCTACTTGCTTCTCATTTTGACGGTCCATTAACAAAAAATGGAGCACTTGAAAATGTTTTTTTCACTCTGGTTAACAACAGAAGCAAAGTATTATCTCTCCAAAAGAACACAAACCCAACACACAACTCACTCTATCGTTCACTATGATTAAAAATAATAAAAGATCTCGAACTTTGTCGTTTTACAAACATAATAGCATAGCAACAATCTATGGAACGCAATAGGTATACGGAAGGATGTTGCAACCAAAAGCTATATGCTCTTCTACACAAAAATATCAAATGGCCTATGAAGCATTATAACAAACACGTGGCATACAGTTTTCATTTCAACCTGTTAATACAGTACACAAGGGCTTATAACAAATCAAATCGAAATGCATTTTGAAACCATCAAGTGTTAATACAATACATAACTTATACTCATTAATCAAAGAAAATACAAGAAGCATGTCACTGCATAGAAAGAGAAACAAAGAGAGCACATGAGAACATCTTGAAACCATTCAAACCACAGACATCAGTGTGTCACAACTCGAAATGGATTGCAGAGGAAGGAAAACTATATGCCACCAGCCATTTGCATCAAAAAAATGATTTGAAGCCATTAAGCAAAAAATACACAACCAAACAACATAGCAAACGAGAAAATGGTGGATGGAACTTCCAACAAATTGTACATTTTAACATATCTACTTCAAGTCGATGAGCAATATCGGAACAATGGTGGTGGAAAAGGGAGAAGAGAGAGCACAGGAGGCAGGGGCAGCGGTTTCGACGTAGTGTGGGAGAAGAATGAAGGGGAAAAGGGAAAAAATGGGAGCGAATGGGGGAAACAAGGGTTTTATGGGATTTACGAATAGTGATGCTAGCGTCGTCTATCAAAATATGGAGCAACGCTAGTGTCACTTGTTCAAAAGTTCAAAAAAAAAAAAAAAAAAAAAACCCGAAAACATGCATAACGGACCTCGTTTGTGAATTATGTAAATAGTTTTCATTTTCTCGTGCAACGGGCAAATATGGTGTATTAAAAGTAATAGTTTTCATTTTCTGGTAAATTCCTCTATTTATTTTAAGCAGATTAAAGTATTAGTAGGTGAGCTCTGTTAGAAAAGGTTATAAATTTTCGATATCTTCGTATTAAAAAGCAAACGGATTAAATTAGTGGGGTGATGGTTGGATATTTATTTTTTATTTTACTTTAATTTTATTTTTTAAATGAGTTTTTACCAAAAACATCATCAAATATCCTTATACCTCCAAAAGCGTCCTTAAATACATATAATGATCAAAAGCATCTTTATGTAGTATACTTTCTTTTTCTAGACCAAATTGTCCTTCACTTTATCTCTAGCGAATCGAGACATGACACTCGAGAGGTCGAGATATGACTCATGAGTTCGAGGCATAATACTCACAAGCCTAAGATTTTGTGTGTATATATGTGTGTGTGTGTGTCCAATATTATTCGCAATGTCGAGAAACAACTTGCGATGTCGAGAAGTATTAATATGATTAAGTCATGATGTCGAGAAACAACTTGCAATGTAGTTTAAAATAAACCCATAAGTAGTTATGTTTATTGTTTTACATTTATTTTATACTCATATTCTCAAGTAATAAACATAGAGGAAAACACATCATAACTTTGAAGGAAATCCTCTCCATGAATACAGTAAAAGTAGGGTTACGAATAGGGAATGGAGCGAAGCACAAATTTTTGTATTGTAAAAATGAGAAAGTTAGATTTTTTTTTAGCAAAATCTCCACAAATTGTAGTAAGAGCATGCTTGTTGACTACATTCATTATTGAAGAAACTCATAATAGAATGACTGAACTCATACATCTACATAAATCATTCCTTCAGATTTAGAATTGTTAGACAATCTAAATGCACCTCCATGTATCATATTTTTGTTAGCTTTAACTATTGAATCGTTAAGTCTTTTCTCGACATTGCAAATTGTTTTTCTACATCGTGTCTTAATCATGTTAATATTTCTCGACATCGTGAATGATGTTGGACGCATATATAGACCCATAATCTTGAGTTTGTGAGTTTTATGTCTCAAACTCACGAGTCATATCTTGAGCTCACGAGTGTCATGTCTTAAACTCGCGAGAGCTAAAGTGAAGGGCAATTTGGTCTAGAAAAAAATAAAGTTTGTTGTATAAGATGCTTTTGGGCATTACAGGTATTTGAGGATGCTTCGGAGGTGCAGTGATATTTGAGGATGCTTTTGGTAAGAACCCTCTTTTTAAAAGTAAAGATGATTTGATTTTTTTCCTAAAAACAAAAGTTATTTTATGCTCATTTTAAAAAATTCACCTTTCATTTACACTTTTAACCAATTGTGAAATGAACAACATGTTCAAATCCTATGTATTTAAATGCAAACAAAAAGTAGTGTAAGTTTTGGGGCAAGAGGATCTTGACCGTTTTTAAACAATCATATTGAGCCAAATTTCAATTCACGCAGACTGCCATACACCACCATATTGCTTATACATAGAACACATTAAAATATTCCAAAGGTGACCTAGTTTATAACATCATTATTGAAGTGTCGTTTGGACAAACAAACTCTCGAAATTGGGTTGTTTGGCCACTTCACTAGTAAGGTGAGTTGGCCTGGTTACTTGGGCTTGTTTGGCCACTTCACTAGTTTGGTGGAGTAAAGTAAAGTCTCCTTTCACTAGATAAGCAAAGACTAGAGGTCATATGTCATATCCCTCGAACCCGATTAGAGAATTAAACCAGATCCGAGAGTGAAATTTATGTCTAATTAAAAATTTTGCCCTTTAGGCCCAAGGATTGTAAGTCCGCTGTGAGGATATTACATTTCAAGCCTCAAGTCATTAATGAACTGCGGAATTCATAAAATTCAAGGCATGTGGAATATCACACAATGAATAACCAATCTCATTTAATTAAAGTTGCATCATGAATAGACAGAACTATACATAGAAGTTAATTTATTGCAATGGCCATCCCAATATCTGAAACCATTTAAAAGAACATAAAGTCAATAAATGAAAGTTCCAACGAAAAATAATAAATGAATGACTATAAATCTAGTGAATATCCCCATGTGACTCTCTCTCTCTCTCTTGCCGGGAATGATGACGCTACTTTACTTCATCGGCACGCCACTCTCATTCCTCCCCAGTTGGTTGGAGACTCTCTAGGATCTCTTCACCAGCTTGCTCCTCATAGTAGTTACCTGGGGGGTATGCACACCAAGAAACAGAGTCAACAACAAGTTGAGCAATAGATAAGCAAGATATAAATGAACATGGCATGCATTAAGTATACGAATAATGACAGGCTATAATCAAGTGAACACAAGGTACGATGTTGGGCATAAAGCAAGAATAATAATGACCAGAAGCAATAACAGGAATCCTAGTATCCACTAACAATAACCACTGTCCATGCAATGCAATGCAAGTACCAAGAGGGAGACTCTGAGGATGTTCTAGCCACCTCTCGGGTTATCGGTAACAATTCAATCAGACTACTGATACCAAAGTCTGGCTTCAGGGGGATCCTAACTCCTGATCTTGAGAATAGCAGCACGGTTTTAACCCGCTCTCAACTATTCAACACCATGGATGCCGTCCGATGTCAACTGCCCGTCCCGATGTACGAGTAGCCAGCCCATCAAGAAAACCCCAAACTACATTTGGTCACGATATGCAAATAGTAACCAAGACAAGCAAGTCTCTCTAGCTAAACACATACAAGACATGCTCATAGAGATTATCTCATTCAAGACAATACAAGATAAGTTAACTACTTGATAATCCCCTTACATGCTAGCCAGTCATGTTTATCAAATACATGACACACGGTTCCTAAGATACACTCTAGGTCGGTCCATACCCTAGTTCTATAAGGATTTATGTTTCATAATTAATGAAGTGTTTTATGCCAAGTGAGTGTATAAGGAACGTCATCAATGGATACAAGTAACCAATCAAGGAGTAATTACAATCCAAACCCAGGCAAGTGGTGTCATCCCTGTACCCCACATGTTCTAACAGAGTATGTGGGGAATCAGATCAACAATGCTTCTAGGGAAATCCCCTGGTGTACAATAAAGTTAAGCATCTATTGAGACAATTCCATATGCATTCGGTTATACCACGCGTAATACATGAATTCCTAGACAACCCATCGAAGCACAGCAAGCCACGTGCTTCGATTTCAATTTCCATTAATGGTCAAGTGAGAGTAGGTTCATAGTTTCCAATATCTAAGGCCAAAACCTAGGTTAACGGTCTCATTTCCAAATAAACATGAGCTGGATCATCAATCCAAGCATTGCATCACTTCCCAATCTCTAATTTTAGTGAAATTAGAATCATTAGATTCTACATCTCAAGGGCTTTCCATCGATATATTATATGTAGAAATCCAACGGACGGATTACAAGTTACATGGTTTTGAAGTTTTCATGTTTAGCGATCTTGCACCCTCCGATCGATCAACATGGAACATGCCCCAATTAACTGAGGTCGGCCTCCGATCGATCGGACAGTGGATTGTAACCCCGAATTTGGGTTTCTGTCCTTTTCCTCCTCAGGCCACTCCATGGCTAAACTTGTAGAAACGAACCTCCTTGCTCCCCTTTCATCACATTCATCATTTTACATCCATTTTAGGAAATTAAAACATCCTAGGATTACCAATTACAAATTTAACTAACCCAAATCCCTAAACCTAATCTAGCATGTCAACCTCAAATCAATATCAGAAACAGGCTTGGAATTAAGGAATTCTAACAAGAAAGCATAGCCAATCCACAGAAAACAAAGACACATGCTTAACTAAAAAATGCAAATCTACTTGCCCCAACAAAAAAAAAAAGATGAAAAATGGGGAAAAACTTGAAGAGAAGCTTTCTATCGCGAAAACCACTATCTAACCCAACCAAACAAAACCTAAAAGGCAAAGGAGAAGGAAAGAAAGGAAAAGATCAAGATCAAACCTAAATCTAAACAAACAAGAAGAAGGCTGGAAAAATGACGGTAGGAAAAGGCTTACCAACTGATATCAATGGAAATAGGAGATTGAGAGGATGAAGATGTGCGGTTCGGATCTTCGAGGATGATCTTCCTAAGTTGAGTTCTAGAGCTTTGAGAAGATGAGGAAGATGATGGGGGCTGTTGTAGCTTTCGTTGTAGAGAATGAAATGATACGATTAGGGTTAATCCCTGCTCTGTGGGGGGGGGGGGGGGGGGGGGGGGGGGAGGAGAGACAAGTTTGCCCTTAAGTGGGTCCGGTGAAGGAATTGACCACTTGAAGGGACAAATCGTCGGATCGCAATGAGCCAAAAGTAAAAAATGATCAGCGCGATGAGACCTTTCCAACGAACTCAAAAATTACAGCATTAGGAAATTTTCAAAAAAACACTCAATTTTCCCTAAATTGCAACTATCCCCTTGTTAGGATCAACTGAACTCGAAATCGCACGAAATTTCGCAGACGCTATTCTAATGCTAAAAGAAACCCGTTCATGATCTAAACCCACTTAAATATCTAAAATACAATTAATTATAATAATTACTAAATAAACGGGTTAACGGGCCTGCTATTGGGCCCAACTGACTCAATAAGGTTGAGGACCTTACAACTCTTACATCTAAAAAGAACATTTGGTCCCCCAAATGCCTAGACATGCCTGATCTAAAAAAAGATAAGGATACGCCTCCTGCATTTGATCTCTAAGTTCCCATGTAACTTTCTCTACACTATGATGTTCCCACTGCACCTGAACCCAATGGATGGTCTTGGTACGCAGCATTGTCTCCTTTGTGTCGATGATCTATGCCGGCCGCTCCACATAGGTTGCATCTTCCTGTAGCTAAAGTGGCTCGTGCTGCAACACGTGAGTTGGATCTGGAATATACTTCTGAAACATTGAAACGTGGAAAACGTCGTGCACATCGGCTAGCTCCAGCAGTAGCACACGATGATAAGCTACAACTCCAATCCTACTCTTGATCTCAAACGGTCCCACAAACCTCTTGGCAAGCTTCCCTTTTTGCCCAAATCTGACAGCACCTCTCATCAGAGACACTTTCAGAAACACCATATCCCCCACTTGGAATTCTAAGGGCATGTTTTGCAATTGACTAGTTAAAGTAAAGTGAATTCAGACAAGAAATGACAAGGGGTCATATCAACAGTACACAATTTTAAAATTCCCTCCAAGTTTTTCAAAAAAAGTAAAAAAAGCAACTTCTTTTCTCTGTTGAAAGACAAAAAAAAAAAAAAAAAAACTCCACTTTTCTATATAAAAAGTGAAAAAAATTTCCATACCAAACAACTAAAAACAAAACACCATCATAACACCTTAAAATTTATTCTCTTTTGATTTGATGCTTCACCTCACCATACTTCAATTCACCATACATCCAAACAGGCCCTAAAGGTCTTCGTCTCTTGTCTGCATAACTCTTCTGACGATCACGTGACTTTTTCATTCTCATTTGAACTATCCTGACTTTCTCACTGGAATTAGTAATCTCTGAGGGGTCATGAAAACTCCAAACTCCTACTTCCACCCAACACATAGGAGTCTTGCATCTCCGTTAGTACAGTGCCTCAAATGATGCCATACCAATACTTGAATGATAGTTATTATTGTAGGCAAACTCACATGGAGGCAAACTCTCATCCCATCTCTCCTTAAAATCCAAAACACATGCTTTGAGGAGATCTTCCAACGTCTGAATGGTATGCTCTGATTGTCCATTTGTTTGAGGGTGTTAGGCTATACTGAACTTTAATTGAGTACCCACAAATGATTGAAAAGTAGACCAAAATTGAGAGACAAACTTAGTATCTCGATCGGATACTATGGACTTAGGCACTCCATGTAACTTGACTATATTATCCTTGTACATCTTAGTCATCTTGTCCATAAACTGACCAGTCTTGAATGACAGTAAATGTGCTGACTTAGTCAATCTATCCACAATTACCTAAATAGCATCATTACCCTCGGTGTTTGGCAACCCTGATACATAATCCATGGTGATATTCTCCCACTTCCACTATGGAATCTCTAATGGGTGAAGCAAACCACGAGGTTTCTTGTGCTCTACCTTAATCTGCTGACAAGTCATACACTTGGAAACGAACTCTGCAATGTCTTTCTTAATTTTCACACACCAATAGTGATTCTTCAAATTCTGATACATTTTGGTGCTCCTCAAGTGAATAGAATATCTGGTATGGTGTGCATCTTTCATTAGCTCTGACTTGATGTCTTGAACATCTAGCACACACAACTTGTCGTTGCAGTACAGAACTCCATCAATCAATCTGAACTTTGGCTTGTCATCAACATGCTAAATGATTCTTTGCAACTCTGGATCATCCTTCTGAGCTATATTGATCTTGTTAACTATTTCTGGCTCCCAAACTCCCATAGTAGCAACTAGAACTTTCTTATTGTCTGGCCATACTTCCACATCCATATCTCTGAACGGCTCCATCCATCTCCATTCCGGCATTATACATCCACTGAATGTTGCCTTCCTACTAAGAGCATTTGCTACCACATTCACCTTTCTGGGATGGTACTTGATCGAAAAATCGTAATTCTCAATATACTCCATCCATCTCCGTTGCCTGTTATTCAGATCACCCTGTGTAAATAGGTATTGCAGGCTATTGTGATCTGTATGCACCTCAAATCTTTCTCCATACAAATAATACATCCACAACTTCAGTGCAAACACCACTGCTGCTAGATCTAAGTCATGTGTGGCATACTTCTTCTCATGATCCTTCAATTGCCTTGACCCATATGCTATCACCTTCTCACTCTGCATTTGAACACAGCCCAATCCAATCCCTGATGCATCTGTGAAAACCACAAATCCTCCACTGCCAGCAGGTAAGGCAAGTATAGGTGTTGTAGTTAACCTGGTCTTCAACTATTGAAAAACTCTTTTCACACCCTTCTGTCCACACATCCTTTCTTGTCAACTTAGTAAGTGGAGATGCTATGGTAGAAAACCTTTTCACAAACCTCCTGTAGTAACCTGCAAGTTTAAGAAAACTGCTAATCTCCGCCATATTCCGTGGACTACCTCAATTAACAATTGCTGCTATCTTCTTCGAATCCACTGTCAGTCCATCCTTAGAAATAATGTGGCCCAAAAATGCCACTTGCTCCAACCAAAACTCACATTTGCTCAACTTAGCATACAGTTGGTTATCCCTCAAAAGCTACAATGATGTTCTCAACTGATGCTGATGCTCCTCCTTAGTCTTCGAGTATACCAACACATCGTCTATGAAGATGACCACAAATTGATCCAGGAAAGGGGCAAACGCCTTATTCATCAATGCTATAAAAACTACTAGTGTGTTTGTCAACCCGAATAGCATCACAAGAAACTCAAAATGGCCATATCTCGTCCAGAATGCAGTATTAGAAACATCCTCGTTTCTGACTCGCAACTAATGGTAACTGGAACGCAGATCTATCTTTGTTGACACCAAAAAAAGTCAATATGTCTCCTCAACATCAAGAAGCCTCCTGAAGCTTCATCCTGCTAAAAATAGGCAAGGCTACTTCAAGCATCAGATTTTGTCAGAATCAGACAAAAATTGAGAGATCCTTCAAGACAGCTAAAAGAGGGGTACACCTGAGGTTTCGGGTCATTCCGACAACGTTTGGCCCAACTTCACCGCTCCAACAGCTAAACGGCGCTCCCGGCGGCAACATCATCAAAGACACCAAGACTTTGATCAAAGCCTACGGATGACTCCAAAATGTATCCAAAGGGCTCCATGCCAAATTTCAAGTCAAACCGACAACGTTTGACCCCCCATCAATGCTCGAGCAGCAAAATCAAGCCTCCCGGCGGCGGGAACCACCAAAGCTATCACTCATCAAACAAAATACATGAGTGGCTTCAACATGCTTCCAAAAGGCTGCACGTCAAATTTCAGGTCATTCCGACAACGTTTGACCAGGTTTCGATGCTCCGAGAGAAAATCAAGCCTACCAGCGGCGGAGCAACCCGGGACCATGACATCCAAAATGGAGCCCATGGAACGTCTCAAAATGACTCCAATAGGCTCCTCGTCAAATTTCAGGTCAATCGGACATCGTTTGACCACATATCAAAGCTCGGCATTTTCCCCGCAGCAAAATCAAGTGAAGCATCGATGGGACCCCAAACGGCTTCAAAACTCAAATAAAAGCCCATGGTTGGTCCTATCCACTGCTCAAGAAGCTTCACCTCAATTTTCAGGTCATTCCGACATCGTTTGACCTAGTTTTGACGCTTGACGGAAAATCGGCTACAAAGTCTTCGGCTTTCCCGAAAAATAGGAAACTTTGTGCTCCGATTTCGCGAGGGTTCTCATCAAGATTTCTCCAAGAAAATCAAGTCAATAATTGAGGAAAAATGTCAAGAAAAATACAGAAGAAAAAAGGAACGAAAAAGACGAAAAAACGGCCGAAAACGACGCTCGGCGACCAAACGGGCCGAAGCCCTATGGTCGGCGACCCTGGCCCAAGGTCGCCAAGCGACCCTGGGTGCATGGTCGCCCGGCGACCCTGGAAATCCGGGTCGCCGGATTTTGCACCAAATCGTCCGTTTTCCGATTCTTTTCGCGTTTCGGGTGTTCTGGCCTCTGTGATTTTCTGAAAATTGAAATCGTTGCTGTGGTACTGGAGGACGCTGATGTGGTGGCTGGGGTGGTCTGACAATCATCTGCTGTTGTTAGGGCTTGGCCTGTGCAAGAGGCATCTAACTCAACGGCTGCACAAGATGTGGTGGCCTGGGCGCTGGAGTTGGGAATGTGGGTGGTGCCATTCCTGTTTTCCCTGGGCAGAAACGAACCTTATGCCCTGTGTCCCCAGAATGATAACATGCCCCGGATTGTTTCCTGCATTCGCGGGCATGATGACTTCCCCATAATATGTGCAAGTGATCCGCTGTGGCTGCCATCGAAGCATTGGCTCGAATAGTATCCTCTTGGGTGCCGGCTGTTGAAAATGATGGGATGATGAACTCTGCGACCTGGGCTGAGGTATCAACGTCAAGACCCTTTGCTGCTTTAATGCGATCACGTCCTTCAGGGACTCCTCTGCCCAATAAGCTTCCTTGACCATATCATCATAATTGGTCAACCTACTGCACTAAACTTGCATCTTGATGTCCGCCCGCAGTCCTTTGATGAACCTTCGAACCCTTTTTGATTCGGGTTGAATCAATGTCTTTGCAAATCTGGATAGATGCGTGAAGGAGATCTCATAATCTTGCACCGGTAAGTCACCCTACACCAATCGTTCAAACTCCTCCATCTTCCAGTCCCTATAATGCTCAGGGATAAATTTCTTCTGGGACTACTCACTGAAGGTCTTCCATGCTACATCCTCACGACTGTCTCGTATGGGTTCTTAACCGTCTTCCACCATCTTTCTGTTATCCCATGGAACATGTGCGCCGCTAGTTTCACCAGTTGAATGCCCGTGCACTGGAATACTTCGTAGATCTTTTCCATCTGGACTACCCATTCGTCCGCTATAGCGTGATCTTCTATGCCATGGAACTTGGGTGGAAACCTCTTCCTAAACTTCTCAACCAACTTGTTGAGGTCATAATCCTTTGCCTGAGGCTGGCCCACTTTCTGCACTACTTTGAGCATTTGGGCTTGGAATACAGCCTGACTCTCATTCTGCCTGGTGTTCTGTTCAGCCAAGTCTGCATTGAGGAATTGATGGAACTGATTCTCAGAATCGTTCTGAGAAGAACTAGTCTCTGGTGGTAGGACACTGTTGGATCGAGTTGATCTACCGGCCATAGTCCTATAAAATACTCAAGGTTAGTTCCAATATACCTCAAGCTAACAATATAATGCTAGAAATAAGACTACGAGATCAATCTATTGATTGACGAAATCCTCACACGAGTACTATGGTTTATACAATTTTGACTTTAAGAAACTATCCATTGCTCTGATACCATTATATCACATTCCCCAAACCCGATTAGAGAATAAATAGGATCCGGAGAGTGAAACTTAGGGCTAATTAAAAAAAAATTCCTTTAGGCCCAAGGATCGTAAGTCCGCTATGAGGATATTACATTTCAAGCCTCAAGTCATTAATGAACTGCGAAATTCATATAATTCGAGGCATATGGAATATCACACAATCAATAACCAATCTCATTTAATTAAAGTTGCATCATGAATAAATAGAACTATACAAAGAAGTTAATTTATTACAATGGCCATCCCAATATCCAAGACAATTTAAAAGAACATAAAGTCAATAAATGAAAGTTCCAACGAGGAATAATAAATGAATGAATATAAATCTAGTGAATATCCTCATGTGACTCTCTCTCTTGTCGGGAATGATGACGCTACTCTACGACATCAGTAATTTGGCATGCCTCTCTCGTTCCTCCCTAGAGGATCTCCTCATCGGTCTGCTCCTCATAGTACTTACGTGGGGTGTCTATACACCAAGGAACAGAGTTAACGACATGTTGAGCAATAGATGGGAAAGATTTAAATGAACATGGCATGCATCAAGTATAAGAATAATGATAGGTTATAATCAAGTGAACACAAGGTACAATGATGGGCATAAAGCAAGAATAATAATGACCAGAAGCAATAACAGGAATCCTAGTATCCACTAACAATAACCACTATCCATGCAATGCAATGCAATGCAATTATCAAGAGGGAGACTCCAAGGATGTTCTAGCCACCTCCCGGGGTATCAGTAACAATCCAAGCAAACTACTGATACTAAAGTCCAACTCTATGGGGGATCCTAGCTCCCGGTCCTAGAAATAGCAGTACGGTCCTAACCCGCTCTCAACTATTCAACACCATAGATGCCATCCTATGTCGACTGCCCATCCCGATGTCTGAGTAGACGGCCCATCAATAAAACCCCAAACTGCAGTTGGCCATGATATGCCAATAGTAATGAAGTGGTGTTGACACAAGGGAAATGAATACAAGCAAGTCTGGCTAGCTAAACACATATAAGACATGCTCACAGGGATTATCTTATTCAAGACAGTACAAGACAAGTTAACTACTTGATAATCTCCTTACATGCTAGCCAGCCATGTTTATCAAATACATGACACACGGTTCCTAAGATACACTCTAGGTCAGGTCCATACCCTAGCTCTATAAGGATTTAGGTTTCATAATTAATGAAGTGTTTTATGCCAAATGAGTGTACAAGGAACGTCATCAGCGGATACAAGTAACCAATCAATGAGTAATTACAATCCAAACCTAGGCAAGTGGTGTCATCCCTGTACCCTACATGTTCTAACGGAGTATGTGGGGAATCAGATCAACAATGCTTTTAGGGAAATCCCCTGGTGTACAATCAAGTTAAGCATTTATTGAGACAATTCCATACGCATTCGGTTATACCACGCGTAATACACGAATTCTTAGACAACCCATCGAAGCACACCAAGTCACGTCCTTTGATTTCAATTTCCATTAATGGTCAAGTGAGAGTAGGTTCATGGTTTCCAATATCTAAGGCCCAAACCTAAGTTAATAGTCTCATTTCCAGATAAATATGAGCTGGATCATCAATCCGAGCATTGCATCACTTCCTGATTTCTAATTTTAGTGAAACTAGAACCATTGGATTCTACATGTCAAGGGCTTTCCATCAATATATTATATTTATAGATCCAACGGACGTATTAAAAGTTACAAGGTTTTGAAGTTTTCATGATCAGCGATCCTGCACCCTCCGATCAATCGGATAGAGGGAAAGCCCAGTTCAAATAGAGGGAAAAGCCAATTAACTGGGTTTTCCCTCTGTCCGATCAATCGAAGGCTGACCTTAGTTAATTGGGGCATGTTCCCTGTCCGATCGATCGCACAGTGTGACCGATCGATCGGACAATAGACTGTAACCCCGAATTTGGGTTTCTGCCCTCTTCCTCCTCAGGCCGTTCCGTGACTAAACTTGTAGAAACAAGCCTCCATGCTCCCCTTTCATCACATTTATCATTTTACATCCATTTTAGGAAATTAAAACATCTTAGGATTACCAATTACGAATTAAACTAACCCAAATCCCCAAACCTAATCTAGCATGTCTACCCCAAATCAATATCAGAAGCAGGCTTGGAATAGGGTGAGCTACAACTTAATGACCAATTATGTCAATTTTAAACTTCTTTAAAACAATTAGCTACTTGTGATGATTAACAAATAAAATGCGGAAGCTAAACAACAACAATCACCACAATAGCATTCACCATAACACAATCATTTATAGTGGTTCGGCCTCAATGCCTACATCCACTACCAGCTTATGATCTCACACCCCATTGGATTTCCACTATTTATGTTTTTCAAATGACTAAGCAATAACCACTACAATATGCTTTCCAAGGATAAGCAATAACCTCACAATGTTGTTTTTCAAGGCTAAACAACAACCTTTACACAAGATGCTTTTCTAGGCTAAGCAATAACCTTCATACAATGCTTTTCTTAGGCTAAGCAATAACCTTTACAAACAAATGATTTATCTCAAGAAAGTGTTTTTACAAAGCATTCTAAGAGATTACAATTAAAGCTCAATTTAATTGCCTCTAGATTAGGCGAATATGAAAGTGAAAATCAAACTCACACAAACACTATGAATGCAAAGATGTAAGCTTATGAAGTGAGTGTGTGGAAACTTCAATCAATATTAAAAGTTTAAGATCAATCAATGTATGCTAAGAAGCATTCAAGGGTTTAATGCATACAAAGACTTGATTGAAGTTTAAAGCAAGTCACTTGTAACTAATTAGGGTTTAGACAAGTGAGCATGCTAAATGTTGTTTTCAAAAACTAGTGCAACAAAGGTTTAGGATTGTGAAAACAACATGGATAATTCAAACAATTTCAACAAAACATGTTATCAAACAAATCCAAGATTTTGACAAGAACATGTATTAAAGTTTTTAAAGAAAACTTGTAGAAATTAAAGTGAAGAATTCAAAGTTTTAAATCAAAGTCTAAATGGTTTAGAATTCAACACAACATAGTTTATATGCTAGAAAATATTTACCAATAGTTTAGTCAAAGCATAAAATATATGTTTATAAAAAGGCAAAGCTTACTTGGTGGTTTAACTTCATTAATCTAAGCTTTAGCTTTCCTTAATGACCTTTAGCCTTCCTTAGCTTGATCCCCTTTCTTTTCCCTCAAAATACCTCAAGAAAGGCTTCAAAGATCATCACATGGGGCTAAGGAATGAGCTTCTTTTTATAGAAAAAGTTGCTCAACGGCTACCTGTCGGTTAGCCGACATCCAGGGGTCGGTTAACCTACACCCCCAACGGTTATAGGCCAATGGTCATATTTTCGAAAATTTGCTGACTATAAAGCATGGTTCGGTTAGCCGACATGTTCTGTTAACTGAGGCCTGACCGACACCCTAACCGACAATGTAAACTTGGTCAGAAAAATCCTCTCTGGTTTTCTAACCGAGAGAGCTTCGGTCAGGTTCAGAAGCAAGGTCGGTTAACCGAGCCCTGACCGACATGCTGACCGACAGAGAAGATCTGAAATTTGTAGCTCTCTGGAATTCTAACCGACAGATCCATCGGTTGACCTCGGCTCACTTGTCGGTTAGCCGACACTCAGCTTGTCGGTTGACCGACAGCCTAAGACAAAATCCCAACTTTTGCATTTTTCAAAATAAATTTCTTGTGGGATCTTTGGGCCATTAAACCAAGCATGGAAACATGATTTAAACCAATCCAAGTGCTTTAAAGTCATGAAACATAAAAAGCCTAAATAGATTTGAAAGTTTTAAAACAAATGGCTAGCTTGATTTATAAAATCCTTTTTAAAACTAAAAATGCATCCAATGTTTAAAACCAAAACATTCATAAATCATAAGGTGTACAAGATTTAAAACAATGCATGTATAAATCAAGATTTCAAGCTTTTCTAAAACAATGCATGTGTGTAGATTCAAATGATGAATAAAATGAATAGTGCATCCATCAAATTGCAATACACAAAATCTCTAACAAAGTGATGGTAGGAAAAGTCTTACCAACTTATATCAATGGAAAGAAGAGATTGAGAGGATGAAGATGTGCGGTTCGGATCTTCAAGGATGATCTTCCCAAGTTGAGTTTTGAAGCTTTGAAAAGACGAGGAAGATGAAGGGGGCTACTGTAGCTTTCGTTGCAGAGAATGAAATGATACGATTATGGTTAATCCTTGCTTAAGAAGAAATGGACCATTTGAAGGGTTTCTAATCGTCGGATCACGACAAGCCAAGAAACAAAAATGATTAGCGCGACGAGACCTTTCCAACGAACCCAAAAATCACGGTGTTTTGGAATTTTCCAAAAAAACACACAATTTTCCCTAAATTGTAACTATCCCCTTATTAGGATCAAATGAACTCAGAATCGTACGAAACTTCGCAGACGCTATTCTAATGCTAAAAGAAACTCGTTCATGATCTGAACCCACTTAAATATCTAAAATATAATTAATTATAATAATTACTAAATAAACGAGTCAACGGGCCTACAGTTGGGCCCAACTGACCCAATAAGGTCGAGGACCTTGCATCATATCAAAAGTACAAAATTTTAAATTTCCCTTCTTCATTAAAAAAAGGTCAAAAACCAACATTCTCAGGCCACTAAAAGACAAAAACCCATCAACTTTTTATCCAAAAAGTAAAAAAGAATCATTATCAAGCCACTAAAAATAAATTTTCATCATACTATGATTAGACCTCCTAATATTTTATTCTCTCTTCAATCTTTACTTTTCTTCACTTCACCCTGCAAGTATTTTTACCAAACCAACCCAGGGCTTGTTTGGGAGCTTCACTAGTAGACTTGAGGGAAATAAAAGCCTATATTTTTCAGACAAATGGTCACATCAAAAGTACAAATTTTCAAAATTCCCTCATTCTTTAAAAAAAAAAAAACACCTACTTTTTACCTAAAAAGTAAAAAAGATTCCCTACCAAGGCCATGCTAAATTGCTCCCACGAGAATATGGATCATTTCTCTTTGTTATGTACTTTACATAAATGATTTTTGTTGTGTTTCTCAACATCTAATACCTAATTAGACATTTGTAGAGATTGTCTTTGTTTAACACAACTTCCTAATATCGCATGCCTCTCTTCAAGAGATGGAATGACATATACTCTCAAGTTGAT
Source organism: Umbellularia californica (assembly GCA_028538565.1). NCBI lineage: Eukaryota > Viridiplantae > Streptophyta > Magnoliopsida > Laurales > Lauraceae > Umbellularia > Umbellularia californica. The sequence continues at coordinate 43,702,261 of JAPQWN010000007.1, read as the reverse complement.
TATGCAAGAAACATCATGGGTTTGACATTTATGATCAGAGTGAAATATGTGTCAATTCCTATATAGAGATGTATCTTTGATATAAGTGATTTTAATAGAGCAAAGACAAACTTTTCATTAGTTAAAAAATGTAGATAGCTCATATTAGTTCGATAGTGGTGATAACATGGGGTCATGTACCATATTTACATAGGGAGACACCTTTTTTTTTAACCTTTGCATCTTCTGTTGGCAAAGCACAAAGTGATAAAAGACTTCTCACCCCAAGCGGCCTCGAAGAAATGTATGTGATAACAAGTTGTAAAGGGATCATATGTAAAAAAAGAAAAAAAAAACTATATATCTTAAAAAAATATTTTGTGAGGGTGGGTGGAAGGGAGGCGAGGTTGCATTCGAGTTTCTACACAAACAACACACCTTTATTTCCATTTGTTGGACATGAATGGTCCGCATGACCACGCGTCTAATAATGATAGGGCTCCACTTGATTTTTTTTATAAGCTTTCTCCTTTAGTTTTGATTTATACAAATCTAACTTGGATTTACTTTTAGAAAGATCAATCAATTAGTATTCTTGTTTGACTAATCAATGAGGAAATTAAGAAAAATAATATCTAATAAGATCTCTTTGATTGGAAGAAATCTCTTATTATATATAAAAATGGTTTTCCGGTCCTCTCTCTTTCTGGTCCTCTCATATCTAATAAAATTATATATTTTAGGGATAGGTTTCGATTTTGAAATTGGAGTCCGATTTTGAAATTGATTGAGGAATTGGCTCCAATTAAGCAATTGATTGAGATATTTGCTTCCCATTTTAAATTAATTTGAACTAATCTAAAGAGTCCAATTTAGAGAAAAGTTCCTATTGTAACTTTATCTCTTTCAAATTTCTCTAAAAGGTGTCATTCCCAAAAAGGTCTCCTTAATCTAATCTAATTTTAGAAATTTTGAATTTAAACTTACATAACTATGGTTTAAAACTTTAAATTGAATGAGATAATCACATTGAAATGTATAAATGGATAAGTGTGTCGATATGAGAAGAAGTCATCCTTGATGGAAACTCAACCATACCTTAATAAAACCATCCAAATACCTGAATCACCAAAGAAACCCGAATTCCTCCATCCTCTCGTCTCTTCTTCTTTACTACTCTCCTCACACTTGTTATGATTCTGAAACGTCACTCTCCATTACATGGGTTGAACAACCTTTTACTTTCTTTTCTTGTTTGAATGTTTCGCTTTACTTTCGACACTGCATGTGACTGCTTATGCATGCCAATGGATATGGAGAGTATAACACCCCGACCCTACCCTTATCGTATTTAGTATCTAATTAATTCTAATTAGATGCCTAATGGTTGAATTTAAAGTCATTGGGCTTGATTAGGTAAATTAGAAGGGGTTTGACCATTAACTAGGCAGCATTATGACTTTTTTGGCATTTCAGATTTAGATTGTGCAATTTCAGGTTTTTGTCATTTTAGGTGCATTGCATAAAGTATATCAATTGCATCGATTTTGCATTTTGATCCAACCCGTTTGAGCCCATTTAGACCCACTTATGATTCAAAAAGTCCTAAACATTCAATTCTTAAGAGATTTTGCACTTTCCTGCAAATAGCAGAAATTCATGTCTAAAACCCTCTTCTAAAACCCTAAAGCTCATATCTTCCCTTTTCATTCTCATCTCCAATGAAAGAGGCTACCTAGAGCTCATCTCCCCATCATTTTCCTTTCCATTTCCTTGCTTCAAAACACCAAAAGAGAGCTTTAGAGAGATTTATTGGCTCCAAGACTCTCTTCCTCCCCAAGTTCATCTTCTCCAAGCTTCCAACATACCCATTTGCTTTCTACTTGCCTTATTTGGTAAGCTATCACTCTCAAAGTCTTTCCCTTGGTTGGAATCAAATTCTAAAAGCCTAAATCTTGTAACGCAAGATATTTCAATCCCCATTTCATCTCTTGTGTGTGCCAGGCTTGGAATTAGTGGGATTTGAGTTCAAAGCAACAAAAGGCAAGTGAACATTTATAATTTGTGCATGTTTCCTTCTATCTTTGATTCTTGCCATGGATTCCATGTTAGAATACCCAAAGTTACAGCTCATTAGTTAATTTGATTCTGGTTTTGTGATTGGAATTGGTAATGTATGTGTCAGTGGAGATTAGATGCTATTTGTAGTGGTTTTGGAGAGCATTGGAGGGCCTTTGTTGACCCTAGTATGGAACCTATGCCCCTAATAACATGCCCAATGGGTTAATTAGCGATAGAGAGTGTCGTTTGAGCACTCGTACATTCTCATGAAAGCTCGTTCTTTGGACTTCATTCACCCCGAACCAAAGGTGTTCTCTTAAGGCATTTGTCGTCCCAAATTATATAGCTCCAATATGTCATTTTGTAGCCCGATGATGTCAGAAGCTTTAGGACTACACATTGTTGGACGGTGAAGCGCACGGGTATTCCCGAAACCATAGGATTGGCTTCTCATGCATCTTTGATTCCGTGTATGATCTTTATGCATGCATTTGCTTACATTGTAGTACTCTCGCATGATACGTACATGCTTCTCATATCTATTTGCTTATCTCCTGTACCTTGTTGTATTACGTCATATGCTTTTCTATGCATTATGTATATGCATACGTTAATAGACTACATCGTGTTACGCACTTACAATTATGATCATGCTCCTGCTTATGTTTATATTTTTGTTCATGCTTATGCTTTCGCTTATGTCACACCATGATATGCCTTTTAAATTCTATTCCTCGAGTCAACACCACTTAGCTTTGGTCCTATCTCAGTCGGATCCAACTGGGTGTGGATTTAGTAATTCTTATGGACCTCTATGAATGTGAATTTATGGGAGGTTGACCGGTACCTCAGGTCCACGATGGAGTTTTTCGGGCCCTATGCGTCCTAGTGGTACCTCATGTGTTTTATGTATGCTCATGCTCTCATGTAATTTCATGTTTACATTGTTATGTGGGAGAATATGGTTTATGTGGTTGTCACTTGTCGCTCTTGATCCCTATTTATCATGCCAATTCATGTACTAATTATGCATAGATTACTTTCTTAGACTTCATACGATCTATCTTGTCATTTCGGTATGTAATTCCTATTTACAAAGTGGTCAGAATTCCTATATATATATTCAGAATTCCGTGGATGTATCTTTCGTGTGCGAATCATCTTTACCTTGGAAATCTCATTGTCCAAATTGAGAATTGAAAGCCCGTAGGATATCTTTGTACGGTGATTATCTGAATTAAAGTTTGCAATGTTTTTATTGTTTGACAACAAAAATAAATTCGAATCCATGTTGGGCCCACCCAGATAAGTATTGTTTGTTTGCCCTCATTTAATTATCATCATGCTTGTTTGGGTACTTATTGGAATGTGCTTTAGTTCAAAACCAATTAACCAAGTTATCATTTTCTTTTTCATGTTATAACAAACTTTTGTGGGTCCAAATTATTGATATGAACCATTCATTTTCGTTATAGGTTGACCATATTATATTTAATTTCATATCTTGTAAATTCCATAGATTTTAAGAAATTCACATTGAAAACATTTAAAAAATTAAACCAATAAATAAAAACATTCTTTTATCCCTAAGACCCTGACTCAAATAGTTGAATATTCTTATACTGAAGATAAGGATCAACACATTGGCATCACATCTCTTCAGAAATGTGTGCATGGTGGTCAAAAAACTCTAAACACATCCATAACTATTTTATGTACCGAGGAGAGGTGCGTCATTGATTGAGTTATCACTGGATTGAATATTAAAATTACTGCCAACCACTTTGGAGGGAAGGTGTTCATTGACTGACCCATAGCGATTGGATGTGAAAGTCACTACCAACCACTTTTGATGGAAGGTGGTCATTGATTGAGCTATCATTAGATTGGATGTTATCATTTACGCATACAAAAATGGTGATTTTTATAAGCACACTAATATGTTTCAAATGTTTATCATTCACATTAATATTTTCAGATTACGCTGAGAGACACCATGATTGGGGGGGGGGGGGCTATCACCGATTCTAACCATCCATGCACACGAACCCCACCCCCACACCACCACGACGATGCTAAAATCCATGGATGTGCTTCCATCCGAATTGAATGGACAGTTTGATCTAGGGTTTGACCATTAACTAGGTAGCATTATGACTTTTTGGGCATTTTGGATTTATTGTGTGCAATTTCATATTTTTGTGCATTTTGGGTGCATTGCACAGAGTATATTATTTGCATCGATTTTCATATTTTGATCCAACTCATTTGAGCCCATTTAGACCCACTTATTATTCAAAAAGTCCTAAACAGTCAATTCTTATGAGATTTTGGACTTTCTAGCAAATAATAGAAATTCATGTCTTATGAATTTTGGATTTTCCTGCAAATAATAGAAATTCATGTTTAAAACCCACTTCTAAAACCCTAAAGCTCATCTCTTCCCTTTTCATTCTAAGCTCCATTATAAGAGGCCACCAAAAGCTCATCTCCCCATCATTTTCCTTTCCATTTCCTTGCTTCAAAACATCAAAAGAGAGCTTTAGAGAGATTATTGGCTCCAAGACTCTCCTACTCCCCAAGTTCATCTTCTCCAAGCTTCCAACATACCCTTTTGCTTTCTACTTGCCCTATTTGGTAAGCTACCACTCTCAAAGTCTTTCCCTTGGTTGGAATCAAATTCTAAAAGCCTAGATCCAGTAAGGCAAGTTATTTCAATCCCCATTTCATATCTTGTATGTGTGTAGGGTTTTGTTTTGGAGCAATAGATTTAATTTGGGGGCTTTGCTTTAGAGGCTTGGCAGTAAGTGGGTAAGGCTTGGAATTAGTGGGATTTGAGTCAAAGCATCAAAAGGCAAGTGAATAATTATAATTTGTGCATGTTTCCTTCTATCTTTGATTCTTGCCATGGATTCCATGTTAGAACACCCAAATTTACAGCTCATTAGTTAATTTGATTCTAGTTTTGTGATTGGAATTGGTAATGTATGTGTTGGTGGAGATTAGATGTTATTTGTAGTGGTTTTGGAGAGCATTGAAGGATCTTATTGCAGGTTTTGAACCCATAAGTTGGACTGAGAAGATAGGGGTTGGAATACCCTTGAAGCAGAATAGAATAGGATCAAACTCGCCTGAAAAGGCATATTTAAGTGCCCGCTCGACTGCATGATGCTTGCTCGAGTGCACTGAAAGTGCAGCTAGAGCCAATGAAAGTGTCCTGGGGGGGGGGGGGGGGGGTGAATAGGACTAATGAAATTCTTTTCCCAATAAAAATTACTTAGTCCAATTTTAATCTCAACTAGGACAAAGAACAAAATGAACACAAATAAGAATACAACTTATACGGAATATGTGTTCAATGTGTGAGTGCTTAATCAATCAAAGATATGACAATTAATTTTATAATAATAAACACAAGTGTGTGTACACCACTCTTCACAAATTCACTTATGATTTATATCAATGTGCTCAATTGAATATATGTTTAAAGAGTGTGTGCTAAACAAGACAAGATTTACCAATATGTTCAATGTTGTTTTCGCACAAGTGGATGTGTGTCAATTTAAACTCAAAGAAGAAATATCATTCATATCAATCTCCACAACTTATAGATATGTAAATCAAGTACAAGAGATAGAGAAAGAGGAATTGACACAAGGGATTTATAGTGGTTCAGTCACACAGACCTACATCCACTCTCAAGGGTCACACAGTCCCCTGGTTCCACTATGAAGAATCAAACTACACAAGTACTGATTCTACATCAATTTTGTTTACGAGGTTCGATCACAAAGATCTACTCCCCTCTACATTTTTATAGTGGTTAAATCGCAAAGAAATAAGCCACTCTTACAATGCTCTGAATTTAATGAAGTGAGGGGGAAGAACACTTGCCTCGTTTGACAAAGTCTGGAGGTTGCCACTTACCTCTTTGACGAAGTCCGGAGGATGCTCTTCCAAGCTTGTCACCACAGCTCCAAGCTTTGATGCCTCTTGCAATGCTTCCTTGATGTTGATGATGATGCTCCAATGTTGTGCTCAATCAAGGGAAGAGGTCTTTGGTCTAGGGATTTGGATTTTAACCTATGATGGCTCAAGTTCTTCCCTAGGTAATATTGTTTCCATACATCACACTTTCCTTAAGCTAATGAAGCTCTTAGATTTGCCAATACAAGCTCATAGTGTGTGTGGACAATATTGTTTCCACACATCACACTTTCCTTAAGCTAATGAAGCTCTTAGATTTCCCAATACAAGCTCAAAGTGTGTGTGGAATGATCTATGAGAGGTCAAATATGATGGACCATGGTTAGGACATGAGCTCTCATGATCTTCAAGCCCCTTTGGATGATTTGGGGCCTTTTCTATTTATAAAACACCCTCCAACGGCTCTCTAACGTCTTTTGGCGGCTAGCCCCCTTCAAATCCACGGTTAGCCGCCACTCCAACGGTCATAAACGGCTAGTTTTTGTAAAGCTGTGCTGAGTAGGGGGCTAGCCGCGAGGTAACCGCGAGGTGACCGTGAGGTAACAGCGAGGTAACCCCAAGGTAACCGAATTTTCACAGAAACTTGTACATTAAGCCTCTGGAAAAGTGACCGCAGGACTTCGGTTACCTGGCGGTTAGCCATGAAGGGTCTTAGCGGTTAACCGCGAGGTGACCGCGGGGCTGACCGAAAACCATGGCGGTTAGCCGACCTCTGGGACCAGTTTTGAGTCTTGAAAAGGTTCAAAAATAATTTCTAAAACCCCATTAAATAAGCCATTAAACTAAGGGTTTTTAGGGTCCACTACTTGGTTGGTTTGGGTCCCATTTTACCTGAATAGGTTGGCACACACATGGAGTTCTTCCTCGATGAATCTAGGCTTTCCAAGACTTGATCTTCTGCCTTCAAACTTGATCTTCCTTGTGAAACTCTGAGAGGCAAGGTCTTGGACTCTTTGACACAGGATTGACAATACAAAACAAGTGCTCATTGGAATGTGGCACTAACATGCACATCATCAAGAGAGTTGACCCACTTGAGTGCATGACTCCATGCTCGAGCTCCGGTTATCCCAAGTGCAGGCCCGCTCGAGCGCACCTAGCCAGATTTTTTGGAGTTTAGGGATTTGATGTTGTGGGCCTTAGTTGACCCTAGTATGGAACCTATGCCCCTAATAACATGCCCAATGGGTTAATTAGAGATAGAGAGTGTCGTTTGAGCGCACGTACATTCTCATGAAAGCTCGTTCTTTGGACTTCATTCACCCTGAACCAAAGGTGTTCTCTCAAGGCATTTGCCTTCCCAAATTATATAGCGCCAATTTGTCCTTTTGTAGCCTGCTGACGTTGGAAGCTTTAGGACTACACATTGTTGAACGGTGAAGCGCACGGGCATTCCTGAAATTGGCTTCTCATGCATCTTTGATTCCGTGTAGGATCTTTATGCATGCATTTGCTTACATTGTAGTACTCTCGCATGATACGTACATGCTTTTTATGTCTATTTGCTTAGTACATGTACCTTGTTGTATTACGTCATATGCTTCTCTTTGCATTGTATATTTACGTACGTTCATAGGCTATGTCGTGTTATGCACTTACGATTATGATCATGCTCCTGCTTATGTTTATGTTTATCTTTTTGTGCATGCTTATGCTTACGCTTATGTCACACTATGATATGCCATGTACATTCTATTACTCGAGTCAGCACCACTTAGCTTCAGTCCCATCTCAGTGGACCCAACTGGGTGTGGATTTAGTAGTTTTTATGGACCTCTAAATATGAGAATTTATGGGAGGTTGATCGGTAGCTTAGGTCCACGATGGAGTTTTCGGGCCCTATACCTCATAGTGGTAACTCATGTCATGTTATTTAAGCTCATGCTCTCATGTAATTTCATGTTTACATTGCTATGTGGGAGAATATAGTTTATGTGGTTGTCACTTGTCGCTCTTGATCCCTATTTAACATGCCTATTCATGTACTCAGTATGCATAGATTACTTTCTTTGACTGCATACGATCTATCTTGTCATTTCTACTAATTTGATACATATGTTCCATTTTGTACTTGTTTATCTTGCTTAGCTTACTCTAATGCTGCTACACTTGGCGTTACATGGGTGGATCTCAATGCCACCGCTCAAGGAGGTCGTAGAGGAGGAGGAAACTCCTCAACAGTTAGTTGACTAGGTCCCAAAAGATGTCTTTTAGAAATCTGCATAATGAGCTATTAGACGCTATATTTTCCATGACCGTGGCTTGGATTGCCACATGATTTGACTTTTTTTTAGGATATTTTATTTTTGGAGGTGTAAACCTTAACTAATTAATATTTGCTTCTGCTACTTTTTCTCTTTTCTTTAACTTTAAAACTTGAACTCTTAACTTATGCTTATGAACTAGTTGATGCTCTTATATCATGATTAATGTGTGATAGACGATGAATATGAATGGACATCTATTGTTGAGCTATATAGGTAAATTATGCAGGTTTATGGACATTTAATCTCATACGAGATATCCTATGGGAAAAGCCATTTGTGGAATTCGGTTGATCATTAAGTTTGGCTCGAATTTCCAAGCGGGCATACGTTGCACCATGAGAGGTGTGAAATCTTGGGCTCGGGGCGTGACAGAGGCGGGCTAGGCTGGCACTTGCATGGGCTAATGTTCAGTGCATTAGTTAGTATGGTACGTTTTATTTTCAAAATATGGAATCCTGAATTTTCTTGCATCTGCCTTTGATTGTGTTTCTTTCCTTAATATGGCTTCATGAGTAACATTTTTTTTTTTTTTAATTTCAAACTTGATAGCTTTGTAACATGAGGGCCAAGCCATCAAATTTGGTCATCTTAATGTCATTTTCAAAGATAAATCCTAATCTCAATTTCTATGTTGTTACGAATTTTTTCCTTTGATGTTTTTTTTTTTTTTGGTGGTAAGTTTTGATGGATTTAAAATTTTCTTTTTCTTTTTCCCAATTTATTAGTTTTTGGGTATTGGATCTCATGGATTTCTTTTTAATTTGCTCTCTATCTCAAGCATGCATTTTATTTTAAATAAATTGAGCTTCTTTTATTTTGAAACTATCATTATATATTATTATTATAGATATTGGCTATCATTTCAATTTTTATCTTCTCAATATAATTAGATCTTTATTATTTTATTTTTATCAATTTTAAAATTATGATTATAGTGCCTGTGCTAAGCATGGGCATATTTTGCTAGCCCAGTTTTCTTGATGGCCTTCTTTTTCTGTGTTACATGAAAGTATGTCTTGGTCCAGTCCCTTGTTCTTTTGTAAGAGAAACTACGCTGTCTTTATCATCTCTCTCCAATTATATATGATTTTCAATGTATGCTTTTTATGTTATTAGATTTTATTCTTCTATATCAACATTGTATCCTAGAATAAATGGTTGTGTCTATTGTGATCATTGTGTTGATTTTGGATATTTGTCTAATGATGGGTTCTTTTTTCATGCGTGTGGGATTTTTTTCTTAGCTTTGATTTGGAAAGGATTTGCAACAGTGGCACATGTTATTCTAGGCTTCACCGAGTCCCATAAGTCTCTTCTTGTACTTCCCATTTTCCTTCAAAGTCTCCATCTTCTCTGTATTATTAATGTTTTGCTTTCACTTATATTCTATAATTCTACATTGCACTCGTAAAATCTCAAGATATCTGAGTTTCTTTTCAAACTCCAATCACATAATTGTATATCCAGTGTTGCTCGGTCAAAGGAATTACAGGAACATTTGCGCTTGGTAAGGAGTTGATTGTCTACACGTTTTTTTTTTTTTTTTTTTTTTTTTTTTTTTCATTTGGTTCATTTAGTTTTTCTGGTAATGGGTTTATTGGATTTGCGCTTTTTTACTCTTTTATGTTTCAATTTTTGGTTTTTGCATGTTGGATTTTCATAGGTTTGTTTGTTTAAAATTACTTTTATTATGGGATTTTTCTATGGATTTTCAAACCATGTTACGCTTTTTGGTTTTTTGTGGTTTTTGGCTTTTTACTATGGGTTCATTGTATTATTTACTCAGTTTTGTTGGGTTCTTTTAATTTTCTTGTTGACAAATTTTATGGATTTGTGATTTTTTTTTCATTTCAGTTGGGGCGGTTTTTTTTTTGTTATGTTTTTCTGGTGATGGGTTTTCATGGATTTTAGGGTTTCTTTTTTTCTTTTTCTTTATTGTTTTAATTTTTTTTATCTGTGTACTAGGATCTCATGGATTTATTTGTTTACATAAATTCCTTTTATTTTTATTTTTTATGTAGTTTCATTTCTGTGTTATATATTTTGTTTAGACTTTGTTGCTTTATATTGTGAGCTACTTTGGTTATTAATTATTATTTATTTTAGTTTGAATAGGTTCTTTTAGTTTCCTTGATGATGGGTTTTACTGGATTTGTATATATTTTTTCATTTCTATTTCCCACTTACATGTTGGCTTTATGTGTTTCTGTTTCTTTATATTTTTATATTTTTTTACTTTTTAATAGTTATGAATTTTGTTGCCCTAATATAGTCCAGAACAAAAAACAACTTATTTCAAGTTATTCACTATTTTTTAATATTGTAAATCAAATTGCCCGCAATAAGCGTGGGCATGTTTTGCTAGTTAACTCTCATGCATATTGGACGGAAAAACCCTATTTGATCAATGTCATAGATCGCAAGGCAAGACAATCTAAAAGATCATATATATATCTGAACCGCTAATCATCAATATCATGACACAAGGTCTGCTTTCAACCCTAGATCCGTAGGTTTGACTCATGTTCAAAACCATATTAAATTCAAAATTCCTTGCTACTTATCCATATGTGGGAGCTAGTGCCTACTAGGACTTGAAAGGGAAAGGCAACTTGCCTAAGGGCACGTTTGGTAACCGGAGAGGAATCTGCATGATTTAGGTTCTTTTCTTTAAAGGGAGAAGTAAAATTCTTGCCAAAGAATTTCATAGCTAATGATTCCTTGCATTCCACGTTTGGTTGTAAGTGTAGAGATACCGAGGATTTCATCAATCCATGTTTGGTGTTGAACACCAAAATCCGTGAATAATAAGCAACCTACCTATTCATTTCAACCTTATAGTCAATATTTCTAAAGTTATTTTAATAGTAACCTACCTTTTTTCATGGTGTCTATACTCAGGTCTTCTCATTTCTGGATTTTTTCAAATTGTGAGTTTTTAAGTGCTATAAAATGTGTTGTTTATCACTTATGTAGCTTAAAATTATTTCAAACAGGAATCCTGATATTAAATTTTAATAAATCTTGAGAATTTTCATCTTATTTTTTATTTGTGCTTTGATCCCTTTATCTCTCCAAACATCCAATCTACCATACCAATATTTGACTTTACGAGAGAGGTCGAGACGGTAGGAAGTGGGGGTGGGATTTTGGCTTTTATACCCATCCCTTTTGCACGCAGGATTTGCATATCCAATAGGGGGAGATCGGATCCCAAAATCATATCATTTGCAGATTTTAAGCAAAAATCAGCGATGATTTGCGGCTGCCAAACTTGGATTATAGCATATAATAATATTGGAAAGAGAAAATCTTTTCCTCGCAGATTTTGTTACCAAACATGTCCTAAAGTTCTTTAAAAGGCTTCCTTGTGAGGCCTCGCCTCTTTACCTACCATAGTGAGATTGAATTATAAGTAATTATCCTTAATTTCCTTACTTAGTAGGTGATTAGTGAGGGTAGTTGGGTAATTTCCTAGCATTGAGACCTGATTTTTGTATATTAGTGGTATAACTGTGATTTATAGAATAGTGACGGGGTTAGTTGTATTTACTAGAAATAGTAAGTTAGCTAGAGGCCCTTAGATATAATTCTAAGTTAGAATAGGGGTTTCTCTTAAAGAAATGTGCAACTAAATCTAGAGACTAAATCTAGAGTTCCCTTATTACCCCGATGTCCCTTTGTCGCGCCCCCAAAACCGGGATCCGATCTCGGGGACGCGAGCATGGGGAAGAATTTGTATTATTTCCCCTCCCAGGATCCGCGTGTGTGAGGATAACAAAATTCACAACACATCAAAATATTTCGCGGAAGCTATACAAGACGTTACGACCCGGAATCCGTATCCATCGGGTTCCGTGTCGTACTCGATCTGTCAGCACAAGATTGTCATAGACATATTTAAATTCAGACTGGAACCATTCATAATATCAAGATATACAGAGCTGACAGCAACAGGCTTATCATTACCCAACATATTCAAGTTACAAATTAACAAGTGCATTAATTACAATTCCCAAGAAACAGGCTAACAAAAGCCGTACACAATAACAAGCTAGAACAAATACTACCCAATGGTGTAACGTAACTCCGGAGTCAAGCATGACGTCTACATGACATCGCTGACACAACAAGCTGTAAAACTCGTGGCTCAACAGCCCTCTGCACGCGAACTAGCTCAAAACAAGGACCTGCTATCTAGAGCACCAAAATAGAAGTATATCAGACACGACGGTCTGGCAGGTGATCAAAATAGGCAAGAGCATAAACAAAATCAAGGTTTAAAGGAAACAAGAACTAAAAACACTTCATTGAACTTGAACAGATTTACAAGATTTAAAAACAATGCATGAACATGATACTTATCAAGAAATCATTAGTGCATGCACGATATACGAAACAATTTCACGTTTTCGAAACTAGCATGTATACTTATAATATCATGATTAGTAAATCCACAAAGAGCCCATCCTTTCTCCATCAAACATGATGATAAGAGTAAGCACGCACGACAAGCACGATAAGCACAACACGATAAACACGATCCCACGCCACACAAGGTAGACGGGGTGTCCGGCCGCGGAACCGGACCACGAACACGCACGATGTGTCAATTCAAGACACGACTAGTCTGCAGACAGTCCACATGTTTAAGGACCCCCAGGTAGTGGATCAAGCTAAAAGGGCAGTCCAAGCTCAGTGGTAATCACTTATATCATGAATGCATAAAACATGGCGATACACGTTCGAGAGCACGACAAAACAAGAGGGAAATCATTTGTCAAACACGTCACGACAAGGCTAGCACGATAGCATAATATAAATGCTTAACAAACTGAAGAAATGATTCCCTTTTTCTTTCTTGAAACACGATTCTTGAAACACGTCTTAAATACAAGCTTATACTTGAAATTCGGGCAAATACACGATGAAACACGGAGTATCAAAACAAGATTCTTGGTTCTTGAGGCAAATCTTCAAACAAACTTGTACTTGAAACCCAAACGAGAACACGAGGATGTACGTAACATCAAAACAGAAGTTCAAACACGACATCTATCAAGTTTAGGCTAAGACCATTCATTGACCCTTGTGGAGTTGAAACCCAAATGTCGGAGTTTTGATAAGGTTTGGTGCCCCAGAAGTTATAGTACATTTTGGAATTCCAAGTGCACAAGGTCAATAAAAAGGTCTAAAACCTAGTCTAGTTTTCCTTCTCGCAAAAGTCCTTCAAAACAGTCCTTTTTGTAACTGTCGGTCAACGATCGGTTAACCGTCGGTTAACCGAGGTCGATCTGTCGGTCGACCGAAGGCTTGACCGACAGATCCCAGCCCAGAATTGTTGCTCTCTGGAATTCAAACCGACAGATCCTCGGTCGACCGAAGGCGAACCGACGGATGACCTGACAAAAATGTTGCTCTCTGGAAATTGAACCGACAAGTCCTCGGTTGGTGTCGGTCGACCTGTCGGTCAACCGAAACTTGACCGACAGCTGACCGACAGGACTCGGGCAGTGCATTTCTGTACAGATTTTTCACAACTTCTTCCCTTCTTCACTTCTACATTTTTACCACCTGCACTCCCCAAGCCTCCATGCTTTCCAAGGGATGCATTACACACATTAAGGAGCATTCCATCCACAATTTGTCCATTCATTCCAAAGAGAAAACATCAAGACATTTTAAGGTATAAAATCATAAAAACTAACAAGATTAAACATGATTCCAAGAGCTTGCAAAATCATTGCTAACAATACAAATGAAGAAGCCAAAACTCATGACTTGAAAGAGTATAACATGACTTGTATTATAAACTAAACATGGAAAACATGTCTAAATGAAAGATTGAAACCCTAATGCAAATATAAGCAATATACATAAGAAATCCTATAGAGATCACTTGCCTTTGTCCAAATGCCAAGCAAAACTTTCACAAATCCAAATCAAAGAGTTGATCCACGAAATCTACACAAAAGCCCCAAAAGAAAGCACATAAAAATCACCATTTTTGTCACTACAAAGCCCCATTTCGAAAATGGGTTTGAAAACATAGAAAACAAGTTCTAAATGAACTAAAAGAACACCAAATGAAAAGAGGAACAAGAGCCCTAACCTTTTGCTAGCCAAACAAGAAGAATGGAGGTTGAAGACGATGAATAGTGTCGGGGATTTGGCTCAAAAACGGGTCCAATCGAAGCTTGAGAAGAGAGGAAAAGAATGGCGGAAACGAAACGAAGATTGGAGTCTCCTTGCTAGATGATCCAAGGAAGAAAAGGCCAAGAAGAGGGCTGCCTTCTCCACTCCCACTCTAGGGCAACCGTTGCAGGAAAAAGGAAGAAGAAAATGGAGGAGAGAGAGTAAGAGACCTTTTATAGTGTCTGGAGGGTGGGTCCCAATGCAGTAGAACTTGAAACGATTAAAACTTGGTCTTGCGGACCCCGGATGAAATCGACGAAGAAGAACAAAACGATCGTCGAAAAATCTAGTTTCCAAAAAGTATATTTTCCCCAATTTCTGAAATTTTCGAAATTCATGGACAGATTTAGTGAAAATTGTCATTTTTGCCCTTTTTCTCGAAAAACGCGATTTCTGAGTATTAAATCAAGATGGTCAAAACATGAAAGTTGTTTATAACAATAAAATGAGTCAAAAGGAATAAAATTTGGAATTTTTAGAAACCAATAATAAATTCTCACAAAAATACAATTTACAAGGGTCGGATCAAAACAAAGTCAATGGTCTTTTAAAACTCTCAAAAGTTATGAAAAATCTATTCAAACTCAAAAACAAAGTCAAGTCATCTCTAATCTTGTTTAAAAAGCTAAATCACAATTAAGACAATACTAAACCCAAAAATTGAGGGTCGGGGTCTTGGGAAATAATACAAATTCTTCCCCATGCTCGCGTCCCCGAGATCGGATCCCGGTTTTGGGGGCGCGACAGACTGGTATCAGAGCGGGCAGGTTTCTAGGAAATAAAACACTCTAGTAACCTTAAGACGTGTGGTGAGGACTCCTTAGTTCGTGTGGATTTTGTTTTGGCTAGCCATTGTTTGTTTTATCAGCTCGGTTTGTTTTCTTCTAGTGGGGGAGACCCTCTTTGTCTCGTGTTCTTGTCCTTGTTGTGAGGGAATTTGGAGGACCAAATTCTTTTCTAGTGGGGGAGGATTTGATGTATCCGTACCCATATTTAGTATCTTTTGCTTGTTTTTGTGTCTGAGAGTCGGTTTTTTGTGGCATTTTGTGGACTTAGCGTGTGGTTCTCGAAGGACTTTGGCAGAATTTTCAGCTTTTCGATGTCGCAGATGGAGTTAGCGAGGGAATTTGTGAGCAGTTGTTAGTCAGCAAGTTATGTGAATGGCATATCAAGATCCAATTATAGTTGATCGTGTATCGTCAGACGGTGTGTTAGACAAGTAAGTGCAGATTTTTGGATAAACTTGGATTATCTTCCTAAGTTAGAAGACTCCAAAAGCCGGACAAGTGGTGGACTTTATGAGGTTTGAGGTGATTTTCAGTGGTACGGCTCCAAGAAGATGTGAGAAAGTTAGAAACTTCTCGAGTATTGATGAACTTGTGACGGAGAATTGTTCGAGGAAGTTCAACAAGTGTAGCTATGGTGGTGAAGTTGACTCAGCGAGGTGTATCAGTGAATGGTTAGAAGCATGAGAATTCAGTTTTTGGCAAAATGTAGATAGTAGTATGCAGAATTGATTGTTACCTGGTTACATGATAGAGCAGATTTTGTGGATTTTACCGACTTGTAAAACATTAGTTTGGGCAGGGTACAGATACAAGATGAAGAATCATAACCTATGGACAAGGTCAGTTGAAAGATATAGAAAGGATGAAACATGTGCGAGGCTTGAGGATGGTGAACCTGAAACAGAGGCAGAAGATTGAGCAACCAAGGTTTGATTTGAGCAGTTTCGAGATTTAAATGCAGAGTTATAACCGTTGAGGTGACGCGAAGTGAACAAACACGTTTGGTTAGGAATCGATTATTATGCAGAGGACAGATGGCAACTGGACAGAAAGAGTCAGAGTAACAAGAACTTTTGTTTATTTTGAAGAAAGACTTTATTCTAGGATTCTGGACACGAATCGAGCTCGCAAGGTCAGCTATGCATGCCTGGGTAAAAGACCGGAAGACAGAGACAGAGTTTGATAGAAGCACACCTTACGAAGTTTGGAAATGTGGAGTA
The DNA here is from genome assembly GCA_028538565.1 of Umbellularia californica. Classification (NCBI taxonomy): domain Eukaryota; kingdom Viridiplantae; phylum Streptophyta; class Magnoliopsida; order Laurales; family Lauraceae; genus Umbellularia; species Umbellularia californica. Next base: position 43,685,764 of record JAPQWN010000007.1, on the reverse strand, counting down.
GCATGACTGTTAGAATGTTAGCAGGTTTGGTCAGAGCTGGAAACCTACAGAGTTGTGAACCTCTTGGTTTGAACAAGCAAACAGAGATGGCAGAAGTGTACCGAGGACTGGACGACATTGCCTGAAGTAAGACACATCTGGTAGTACTCAGCGTCACCAATTTTCCGAAACCAAGGGTAGGTAGGAGAATTAGTGAGAGCAAGTGGTAGAATTGTTTCAAGGCTTGGGTTGAAGATTTTGGCTTTCCATAGAAGGATACCAAGTTGACAGATGTTTTGTTGATAACGCCTCTTCAGGTAAGAGACTTAGAACAATAGGCAGATATAATCAGATGTGAACAGGAACTCTGAGTATAGCACAGGAAGGTTGGACTCCAAGACTTTAAACACAGATTTGAATTCTAAGACCAGTTATGCATGTCAATGGTAAGAGATTTAGAAATAAGATTTGTAAGAGGCAAACCATACGAAGTGTTGAAACTCAGAACAGCTCAGCAGGTTATGGCAGTTTAGCATCTGGGTTGTAGTGGTGAAGTACCTGAGTTGTAACCGACCGAGTCAGAAACAGGACACTTATAGAATTTTGTAAGATGTGGCAGCATAGTTCTAAGAATTTGAATAACGTAGATAGAGGATGGAAGAGACTGGTACGTGGTAGCAGTTCAGCTTCGCCAATTCTTCGAAGACAAGGAACCAGAATCTGAGTAGTACAGTGAGAGCAGATATATGGGATTCCGGAATTTCTCCGGGATGAAGATTATTTCAGAGAAAGCATGTCTACGATCACATCTTCATGCAAATGTCAGAATCATCGTGTACATCTCGGTATAACAGTTGGCATAAAAATTTCGGGGTGATAGAGTGAGACAGAACTCGCTGCTTCTCAGACAGACAGTGATTAACAAAGTTAGTAAAAGAGATGATCCAGTGTAAGGACGTCAAATGACCACCGAAGGATGACTACGGGAGTTATTGAACATGGGATTTGTTAGAAGAGCAGGTTGTTGGACAGATATGTGTGATAGTGTGAAGTTTTCAATCGAATCAGACGTGTTGTTGCCGGCGCTTCTCTTCGTCAGGATTGATTAGGGATAGCTCAGTTACCGGGGTTCAACTTAAGGTGTCAGTGTTTTTCTTTAGTCTTTGGGTCTTCAGTGTTTTCTTTGATCTTTTGAGTTTTTGATTTTTGAATTGGTTTAGACCATTTGGAGGACCAAATGGATTCTAAGGGGGGGAGGATGTAAGACCCCGACCCTCAATTTTTGGGTTTAGTATTGTCTTAATTGTGATTTAGCTTTTTAAACAAGATTAGAGATGACTTGACTTTGTTTTTGAGTTTGAATAGATTTTTCATAACTTTTGAGAGTTTTAAAAGACCATTGACTTTGTTTTGATCCGACCCTTGTAAATTGTATTTTTGTGAGAATTTATTATTGGTTTCTAAAAATTCCAAATTTTATTCCTTTTGACTCATTTTATTGTTATAAACAACTTATACTTGAAATTCAAGGCGAGTACACGATGATGTACGTAACATCAGAACGGAAGTTCAAACACGACATCTATCAAGTTTAGGCTAAGACCATTCATTGACCCTTGTGGAGTTGAAACCCAAATGTCGGAGTTTTGATAAGGTTTGGTGCCCCAGAAGTTATAGTACATTTTGGAATTCCAAGTGCACAAGGTCAATAAAAAGGTCTAAAACCTAGTCTAGTTTTCCTTCTCGTAAAAGTCCTTCAAAACAGTCCTTTTTGTAACTGTCGGTCAACGATCGGTTAACCGTCGGTTAACCGAGGTCGATCTGTCGGTCGACCGAAGGCTTGACCGACAGATCCCAGCCCAGAATTGTTGCTCTCTGGAATTCAAACCGACAGATCCTCGGTCGACCGAAGGCGAACCGACGGATGACCTGACAAAAATGTTGCTCTCTGGAAATTGAACCGACAAGTCCTCGGTTGGTGTCGGTCGACCTGTCGGTCAACCGAAACTTGACCGACAGCTGACCGACAGGACTCGGGCAGTGCATTTCTGTACAGATTTTTCACAACTTCTTCCCTTCTTCACTTCTACATTTTTACCACCTGCACTCCCCAAGCCTCCATGCTTTCCAAGGGATGCATTACACACATTAAGGAGCATTCCATCCACAATTTGTCCATTCATTCCAAAGAGAAAACATCAAGACATTTTAAGGTATAAAATCATAAAAACTAACAAGATTAAACATGATTCCAAGAGCTTGCAAAATCATTGCTAACAATACAAATGAAGAAGCCAAAACTCATGACTTGAAAGAGTATAACATGACTTGTATTATAAACTAAACATGGAAAACATGTCTAAATGAAAGATTGAAACCCTAATGCAAATATAAGCAATATACATAAGAAATCCTATAGAGATCACTTGCCTTTGTCCAAATGCCAAGCAAAACTTTCACAAATCCAAATCAAAGAGTTGATCCACGAAATCTACACAAAAGCCCCAAAAGAAAGCACATAAAAATCACCATTTTTGTCACTACAAAGCCCCATTTCGAAAATGGGTTTGAAAACATAGAAAACAAGTTCTAAATGAACTAAAAGAACACCAAATGAAAAGAGGAACAAGAGCCCTAACCTTTTGCTAGCCAAACAAGAAGAATGGAGGTTGAAGACGATGAATAGTGTCGGGGATTTGGCTCAAAAACGGGTCCAATCGAAGCTTGAGAAGAGAGGAAAAGAATGGCGGAAACGAAACGAAGATTGGAGTCTCCTTGCTAGATGATCCAAGGAAGAAAAGGCCAAGAAGAGGGCTGCCTTCTCCACTCCCACTCTAGGGCAACCGTTGCAGGAAAAAGGAAGAAGAAAATGGAGGAGAGAGAGTAAGAGACCTTTTATAGTGTCTGGAGGGTGGGTCCCAATGCAGTAGAACTTGAAACGATTAAAACTTGGTCTTGCGGACCCCGGATGAAATCGACGAAGAAGAACAAAACGATCGTCGAAAAATCTAGTTTCCAAAAAGTATATTTTCCCCAATTTCTGAAATTTTCGAAATTCATGGACAGATTTAGTGAAAATTGTCATTTTTGCCCTTTTTCTCGAAAAACGCGATTTCTGAGTATTAAATCAAGATGGTCAAAACATGAAAGTTGTTTATAACAATAAAATGAGTCAAAAGGAATAAAATTTGGAATTTTTAGAAACCAATAATAAATTCTCACAAAAATACAATTTACAAGGGTCGGATCAAAACAAAGTCAATGGTCTTTTAAAACTCTCAAAAGTTATGAAAAATCTATTCAAACTCAAAAACAAAGTCAAGTCATCTCTAATCTTGTTTAAAAAGCTAAATCACAATTAAGACAATACTAAACCCAAAAATTGAGGGTCGGGGTCTTACACCCTTCATTAACCAAGCTTCTTAAGAGAGGGCATTTATGTAAACTGACCCCAAACCAAACGTTATAAATTTAACCCAAGTCTCCCTAACTAATTCCATCTCTCCCTCTCTCATTTCATTTCCCTCTTTTCTCCATTTCAATTTCCCTTTCTCTCTCCTCTAAGCAAGGGTTACTATCTACCGAGATCTAGGGCTCCCATCTTCAAGAAGCAAGAGAGTTCCTAGAGATCCAACCATCTACAACAAAGAAGACCCACCTCTCCTCTTAGATCTCTCTCTCTCTCTCTCTCTCATCTCCAATTCAAGGTAAGTTTCATTCCCAAGCCCCAATTCTATGTAGATCTAGTTTTTTTTTCTTGAATTTCTCTTTCTTATGCACTTTTCTCCTTGGGAATGAGTGTAGGAGGTGTGGATCTGACCATTTGAAGTGATTCTAGATATCTGTAGTGGACCTTAGCCATTTGAGGAGGTTATTCTCCAATTAGGCACGTAGAAGTGTCTAAATCTCAATGCATGATCATTACTATGCTTGAGAATGATGTTCTTATAGCATGAATGCTTTCATTTTGTGGAATTCTTGTTATTAATGTTGATATGATGATATGATATGTAGATAAGCCTTTCAAGCTCTAATTTCTATGTTTATGGCCATTGATGGATGGACACCCCATTTGGAAGATCAATGGCCCATTTGTGATTAGATGATGATATATGATGGGGATTTCATATATGGAGATAGATTTATGATGGATTGGGAAGGAATTGATGGGTTTTGGATGGAAATTGGATGGAATGATATAAATGTAGAAACTTGACATGTTGGAGCCTGAGTGTACCCAGTGGACTGGACACCGACTCAATCGACCGGTGACACTGCAAGTAATTTGTCCCACCTGAAAACGGTGTCTGTCGACTTGGTAAAGTCACAGTGTCGTCGGTTGGCCAGGATCCCTCGTGGTCAACCGAGTACACTGTGTAACCGAGACAACTTTATTCATTGATTCTCAAGCATTTCAGTGTAGTAGGTCGACCGGCCCTTGATGTGGTCAACCGCATATACTGCATAACCAAGACATGCTGACTGACAGGGTTTTCAGGCAATCTAGTGTACTCGGTCAACTTGTCTTTCAGGTGGTCGACTACATACATTGTAGACCGTGTTTTCCATAAATTGATTGTTTTGTGAAATTTCAATTGGGCTCCATTGACTTTCCATTTGGACAATTATGGACATGATAAACATGAGTCAAGAGGTGAGCTTAACCTTGACCCATGTAGCCACCTAAAGTAGGGTCCAGGGTCATAATTAACATGGAATCCAATCCGGTGTTGATAGATGACCTTGGATTCCAATTACTTTCAGAAGCACCAAGAACATATTAATTAAGCAACTAAGGTTCCTTTGGCTTCTGTCTTGCGTGAAGTGGGACCCTACACCTGAATAGGGGGCAAGGACCTATATTAGATTATTATACATGGCCATATTTATTGTTTAATTCAAATGAGACATCCTTTACATGCTTTTATTCATTATATGGATTGATGATATAAATAAATACTATGGATGTGTGGTATAGTCCGGGCGAAGACAGTAATGCCTCAGAGTGACACTTAGTACATTATCATAGTATGACACTTAAAACTTGGATTAACGATTATTGGATCGCAGTCCGGACTTGGGCATACAAGTTAGAGCATGGCACTAGAAGCTTTGACTAATGAATATTGGAATGCAATGATGGATACACCGACAAATGGACTATAGGATGGGATAATACTAGTTAAGTGTATGTGAAAGTAGAGTAAACGTGGCGATAACTGTTGATAGCAATAATAGAATAACACCAACAGCCCAAACTCCATGGATCATATACTTCACTAGTCTTGTCCTGCATAAGTACAATGAGGCGATTCGGTTCGGAGTACCCCCACCTGGTACACTATGATGATGTGTTTGAGCACCGTAAGTATCTTCAACTACTGAGAAAGTCAGCATTCGGATTGAGTGCACTATGATGAGAACGATGTTTATGATGGGTAATACGACGAGCACGGTAGGTATTAATGAACACCAAGACAACCGGACGCGGGAGTTGGGTGTAGTAGGTGTCTTCGGATATTAGGATGGATATGGATACAAATTATGGATGATGGATGTATGAATATTGATGGTTATATGATGAGCTCTAGAGATGACTTTTCCCACGATCTTCCCAAAGTTTAAATATTTCCCCATAGCTACAATTACACCATTTTAAGACTAAAATACCCATAGTGTGGGGATCATGACATATGAAAAATGCATTATTGTAAATAGATTGGAGTTTTGGTCAATGAAAGCACTCAAACTTGTATTATTGCATTTGTGGTTGAAACTGCAACGGTGTAAATGGGTTTGGATGAAAATATATAGCATTATTATGTAATTCAAAAGTGGTAATCTAATATGCATTTTCTTATATTCTTTTAGCTGTTAGGGAATGTTTGGATATGTACAAAATAAAACATTTATAGATTTAAATACTAGAAAAATAAAATATTGCATAATAAAATATTTTAATATTAAAATATTTCAATATTGTTGTTGTTAGGTAGTTTCCAAAACATTCAATAGATTTTGAAATAAGAAGTTTGGAAATCATCCCTTATTATAAGATACGCTAAATTCAAGGTTGACCTTAATTTTCAGATGAAAGAAATTGTTAATAACTTTATAATTTTTCTTCAATATTTTTTTAAATAACAATACGACGACACCATTCCTAGAAACTCAATTTAATGAAAATAAAAAATCCTACAATTATATTTTCAAGATAAGGAATCCATGATAAAATGGGCCTTTTTTATTTTCTATAAATTATATTCAGGCAAATAACCATTTTTTAAATCTCAAGAGAAGGGATTTTATGGTAAAATAAATGCCTTTGAATTTGTAGGAATTCAATTTCCTATGAACAAATAGGTCTTATATTTCATGGCATAATGGGTTCTTTTGAATTCTTAGAAATTTAGACCCATACTAATAAATCGTATTTTAACAATAATGAATTCATTTCTTTAAATACTTGAGAATTCAATTCCATGCAAATAAGTAAGCATTGTTATATGCTCAGGCAAAGAAATTAGTGGTAAGTGGTTCCTTATAATTCCTAAGAATTATTCTCATGCAATAAAATTTGCGCTAAGCAAGACAAGCAAATAAAGTTTCATGCGTCTTCCATCCCTACTATCTACCAACTAATGTGATTTTTGGTGTTAAGACCCAGAAAATGTTCGAATCATGGGAAAAAGACCAATTTGTATAAAAATAAAAAAATGGAGATATAATTAATTATTCTATTCTAGGCCTACCTTTCATTATTTAAAGTTGATTACATGAACAACCACTCCGAATATGTTCATTGTATCAAAATTCTCTTTAATATGTAAAGGTGGATTGTACACACAGAGATGGGCCACACAGGGTGCAATGACAAAATGTTTGATAAAGGAAGAGGGAAATATAGATCATAACTAGAGGGGAAAAATAAAAATTAAGGAATGTGGATGCTTCAATAAAAGAAGGTTTGGGCAGTTATGTCATTTCTCCTACTATGGAGAAGGTGTAGGAAAAATTGGATTTTTTAGGAAGGAGGAGGGAAAATCTATCTCTAAAGGTAAGCAAGAGGGAGAAACCTCTTATATGATTGATATGGTTATATGGTGGTACAAAGATGATGGGGTGGCCATGAGCCCCCATTGTTGATGTCCATCAGTTGTTTGTTATATGTATACTGACTTAAATGGATATGGATGTGATAGGATGGTTTTCATATCACTACGGGTATCATTGTTATTTATATGTTCGATGTGTACGTAGCACTTCTAGCATGCTAATGATGATATTATTAGGTCATAGTACTTGGTCCCTATTATTATATATTATAGGGATATGATTCGATCTTGAAATTCAATTTCGAAATTAATTGATGAATTGGCTCCAATTAAGGAATTGATTGAGAAATTTGCTTCCAATTTTAAATTAATTTTAACTAATCTAAAGAGTCCAATTTAGAGATAAGTTCCTATTATAATTCTATCTCTTTCAAATTTCTCTAATTGGTGTCCTTCCCCAAAAAAAAAAAAAAACCTCTTTAATCTAATCAAATTTTAGAAATCTTAGATTTAAACTTACATAACTATGGTTTAAAACTTTAAATTGAATGAAATGATCACATTGAGATATAAATGGATAAGTGCGTGTATATTTGAAGAAGTCATCCTCAATTGAAATTCAACCATACCTTAATAAAACCATCCAAATATCCAAACTCACCAAAGAAACCCGAATTCCTCCAGCCTCTCATCTCTTCTTCTTTACTACTCTCCTCACACTTATGATGATTCCGAAACGTCACTCTCCATTACATGGGTTGAACAACCCTTTACTTTCTTTTCTTGTTCATATGTTTTGCTTTACTTTCGACACTATATTGCTTATGCATGCCAATGGACGTGGAGAGGGGGCTAGGCTGGCACTTGCGTGGGCTGATGTTCAGTGCATTTGTTAGTATGGTATGTTTTATTTTCAAAATATGAAATGCTGAATTTTCTTGCATCTACCTTTGATTATGTTTCTTTCCTGACTATGGCTTCATGAATAACTTTTTTTTTTTTTAATTTTATCTCAAACTTGATTGCTTGGTAACATGATGGCCATGCCATAAAATTTGGTCATCTTAATGTCATCGGCTAGCATGATTCGAAAATCTTCTTTTTAAAATTAATGCATTCAAGTTTAAAATACAAAATATGCATGTAACATAAGTTCTAAAATTCTTAAAAACAATGCATGTGAAAATCAAGATTTCAAAATTTTCAAAAATAATGCTCATGTGAAAACTCAAATTATGATAACATGATAATGCATCCATTAAATTGCAATACACAAAATCCCTAACAGGAACTGGGGGTATTTTCAAATAACCCCTTCATAGTTTATATGTTTTCTATAAATTTTTCACTTATGGCCCCCTTTCCCAAATTCTTTTTTTTTACATAATGCCCCCACCCCCAAAAGAATGATTTTCTGGCCCGCCCCTACATAAGGGGTCATTTATTTGCAGTCATCTACATATGTAAATGATTCCCATGTATAATAGATACACATCATCAGATTTGTTTGGTGTGTAAATAAGTCCATGTACACACCAAAATTTACTCACCTAATAAGGTAGTAAATGATTTACACCCCTCTCCTACAAAAGGCACTGATATTGTTTGTATGTAGTGATTTTTTCAATTATGGGCCTATCAAAGACCTTATTTTTTTTATTCCTATGGGCCCCGTATGTGTAATCCAAACTATTCATCTTGTTTATTGAACTATGTGTCCATCACTAAAAGGATCCACAATTTGTTTCAAGAGCATTTCAAGATCTTATTTATTGGCTAATTTTTACCTAGTAGGTGGAACAAGAAACAAATATATCAAAAAGTTGATACTCATTCAGCAAAAGTATAACCATACATAATCATATCCGCTCCAGTTCTATTCTTCTCCAGAGCTTCAACGCAAGCTGTTTGCAAAATCGCAGTATATTCGTCACGTGCTCTTCTGGTTAGAAACTAAGTACAACATCTTCAATGCATTAGACACAATGGTCCATTTAGAGATGAAGGAATAGGAACTATTTATAATTTCTTGACTTTTGCTGATTATACATTTATGGTAAATCGAAGCCCACAATTGGTGAATATGTACTTGGAACTGGAATCTGCAAAACAAACCAGCTACTGACAAAGCTTAGAACTAGTCTTGTGGTTATTTAAAAGAAAAATTAGGCCCCAAATGCTTAAAAGTATTTAAACTAAAAAGCTTGGATTTCTAGTCCATTGCATGAAAACTTCGGCCATACCCAAGGGCCCCAGTACCCAATGCCACAACAAGTTGGGCAAGCAATAGTGATTGATAACATCTTACATTTATTGATTCATTAATATCTAAAGAAAAACCTTAAATTTGAAAGTACCCCAGATTTTTCTAATTTATAATGTCTCAAAACTTTGTGAGGGCAGTTTTTTTTTTTTTTTTTTTTTTGCTTTAAGGGTAAATGAATTAAAAAGAAGAAAGAGAAACAGAGAGAAGAATTTACAAGGATCATGATAGATCCCCAAAAAAAGAGAGAGCTCAAACAGGGGAGCTAAAACAGGGCCAAAAAAAGCTCTACAGTGAGCACTACAATGGGACTAACAGGAATTACAAAAAGACTGCAGCTGGGGACTAAAGAAAGAGATACTAAGCTTCTTCACCGAGAAGGAGATGGCCACCTGCAACAGGGAGAAGGAAAGCATCTCTTGCAGCTGCTGAGTAAGAGACTGGATGAGATCTTCAAAATTGCCTTCCAAATTGCATTGAACACTTCTTTGAGGACTGCTGCCAAGAGCTTGGAGCCTGAAGAAACACTTCTGGTAGGGTTGTTAGCAAACCCCCTACAATTCCAGAAAAGGTTTTTTAGCATGGGGGAGTAGTGTGGGGTGGGAGTCTGCCTTTAGATCTCCTGGTGATAGGGCCAATTGAGGGGACTTTTGAGGGGTTAGGCCTGCCTTTAGCTTTACTTGAGGTTGGGTTGGTATTTGCTGTGGGGACTATGAGGGAGGGATCAGTAGGAGGAGGGAGTTTAGCTATGCCAGTTGCTTCTATGGGGGATGAACTGGTAATAGCACATTGGAAGTGAGACGAGAGTGGTAGTTCTGTTGTAGAAGGGGGAATGGATGAGGGCATTTGGTCTGTTGGTGGAGGAGAAGGAGGTTCTGGGAGAGGGATCTCAAAGCCTGGGGGCGGGTCTGTTGGTGGAGGAGAAGGAGGTTCTGGGAGAGGGATCTCAAAGCCTGGGGGCGGGTCTGTTGGTGGGGGAGAAGGAGGTTCTGGGAGAGGGATTTAAAAGCCTGGGGGCGGGTCTAAGGAGGAAGAGGAGTTGTCTTCTACCAAGACCTTAAGATTTTTGCCTAAAGTGGAGGGATTAAGAACTGGGTCAGCAAAAGAGTAGTTATCCAGGATGTCAAAAGGATTAGAGAGGTCCACTGTAGGGTTGGGAGTTCTTTGGAGAATTTCTGTGATGGCATCATATGGAAGGTCTGAGAAGGAAGTTGGAGGAGGTTTATGGCCTGAAGAATATTTTTTGGTTGAGGTGTTTTTGATTGGGTTGGAAGGAATGGAGACTTGTTGGATACAGGAAGGTTGGGGCTGTTGTACAGCAGGTTGGAGAATAGTTGAGGAAGAAAGGGGAGCAAGGGAGGGAGACTGGACTTGGTCTGAGAGAGGGAGTGAGGAAGGGAGCTGGAGAGTAGAGGCTTGGATTTGAGCTGAGTTGATTAACTCTTTGGAGTTAGCCGGGTGAGGAACAGGGGTAGAGGATAGAGTGTTGGTGGGAGCTTGGGGATGTCTAAGTTGACCTTGCTTGGAGAAAGGGCAGGAGTGAGGCTTGTGTCCTGCTGAAAGGCAAACTGAGCATGGGCTATTTTCATATTCTATAAGAATTTCCAGTTCCTTATCTCCCTGAAAGTCTACTAGGATGGATTCTGGTTTAGGTTTTGATAGGTCTATATTAACCAAAACCCTGGCAAAAGAAAGGATTTTCTGGCCCTTGGTGAGGGCAGTTAAAATACAGAAATAGTAAGGCTTAGTGTAATTAATTTAAATTGCTTAAAATAATTATTGCCTCCTTATTTTAGCATTGAGAGTTAGTTTTCACTCTAATAACACCTGTGCCGAATTCATTGTATGTAAGCTAATCCATCCATAATTAATGAATGAAAATCAATTGATTAGTTACATGTGATCATTTGATGGTTTGCAATTCCATGGTATGCATTGATAGTTGAAAGGGCAACATTTAAATCTATTTGTGATCATGTCATGAAAAGATAGATTCTAAAAAATGTACTTGAATGCCTAGTCACACTTTCCATAAAGGGTCTAAACTTAAGAGCAAAGCCCACTTATTGAAGATTAATGATATGATAAAAAACGTCATATACTCAATTTAACGGTAGGAGCAACTCCAATATATTGACATAAACTATGAAGTCGATGCATTGAAGGCTAGGGTCTTCATTTTTAGTGATTTGATTTTCAATGAGTAGGCCCCACTATGAAACTCCATTTCTCTTCGAGTAAGATGATAAAATCTAACAGCCTCTGCGCCTGGCCACAACAGCACAATAGACCTTTATATATACAAAAATATTGAGAATAGTTAGATAACAACCATGTCGTATACAAAAGTATTGAGAATAGTTAGATAACACCCATGTCGTCTTGCTCGTTTTTCAGACTACTGGTCACCTATGATTAACTTATTAGACAAAAATTGTTCTATCATGACCACACCTCTAACACATTGGCCCCCACATATTAGTTGATCTTGAGTGCTTTCAATTTTAGGTGTTTTTAAAAAAAATAAAATGTGCTTAGATTTCAATTTTAGGGAGCTTAATCATTATATTATTTGTTTGGCTAATTGATGGAGGGGATTAAGGGAATCTACCATATTTGAATTTTCTTTATGCATGGGAGGAAATCTCTCTTGAATTTCTACAAAAGGGGTTTTTGATCCTTGCTCTGCTTCATGCACGATACCCATCTTTGTCACACAAATTGGGGTGAGGAAAGAGTGAGAATTGAGGAAAGCCCATTTGATAAAAAACATTGGTCTTAAGGTGAGACGCTCAAAAGTGTAGGTCCATACTGTTCATCAAGATCATGGAGCAATACACGATTTTGGATCTCATGATAATATATTATTTAATGCATAAATTTGGTAGATTGTATGTCCTCAATCCAGTGGATAATGTAAATAAATTGATTTATGATTTTTGTGATTTATTCGTGTGATGAATGTGATTTTATTTAATGGTTGCACATAACTAACACAAAATGACATGATGGTTCATGTGATGAACCGGAGCCCATAAGTATATTAAATGTGATCCATGTGTGGATGAGATTCACATGCAGGAGACATGATTCACAACTCTTATACGTACTTGAAGTGTTTTCACAACCGGTGATCCATGTGTGGATGAGATTCACATGCAGGAGACATGGTTCACAACTCTTATATGTACTTGAAGTATTTTCACAACCGGTGATGAGACTGGGCATCTCATCTGAAAAGATTGTAGCACCACAGTAGGTCAAGACCTCGGTATCTTGGGTAGATAGTAGTGGGACCGTGGGAGCATATATTCGCAAGATGAAGTCTATCCTCTATGTGAGAAATACCCTCTTGTGCCAATTAATAGAATTTATCATTGGTAAGTTTGCACTTGTCGCAATTAAAAGTAAATTGGATGGTACCAATGATTGGGGTGATTAATTGGGTCACAAGGATAATAAGAGATGGATATAATTTGGTTGGACAATTTAATTTCAATGGATCCATAGATATAATTGATATTGGAGGGGTCTGCTTGTAGTAATTGGGAAGTTTAGGGTCTTTTTGTAAATACTCATAAGATTGGAGTGCAATTGTATTTATTTAGTAGATATATTTGCAACTAATTGTGGGTCCAAAGTTCACATAAGATGTGGGGTCCAGATATTTCAGTTGGAACCGGATTCTAAAGAATCCCTAGTGATCCCTGTCATGACCCCAAACCCGGGGTCCTGAAGTAATAATTATGTTTCTCCCAAGATCCGCGTGTGTGAGGATTACAAATTCCAACACACTTTGAATATTTAGCGGAAGCTTTCGTGGTGTTGCGACTCGAAGTCCGTGGCCATTGGATTCCGCACCGCACTTAACCCAAGCATATACTGATCTTATCAATGATCCATCTCAGACTGGAATAAACCATCACAATAAAGTACAGAGCTGACGGTAACAGGATATTACATTCACATATATGTTCAAGTTACAAATAACAATGTGTATTAATTACAAATCCCAAGAAAAGGCTAATAGAAGCCATACAAGAAAACAAGCTAATGATCACTACCCCATATGTGACGTAATACGGATGTCAAGCTCGATGTCTACGTGACATATCCGACAAACCACCTGTAAGCTCATGGCTCCACAGCCAACGCGTGCACTCATCTCGAGTGAAGAAGTCTGAACCTGAGTACCAAAGTAGTGGTCAGACACGACGGTCTAGCAGGTGGGTGAAAAGATATAACAATATACTGAACGATAAAACGCGCAATAAATCATGCTGTCTGATCAAAATTGTACGTAATTACAAATGTATAGGAAATCATGAATATCTGACAAAATCCTGTATTCATATAAAATGAGTATGAAACACGAATATTTGGCAAAACATGTATTCCCTTAAAGGATGTATAAACCATGAACATTTCACAGATCGGGAACTTATTTAAAACATGTATAAATAATGAACATTTATTAAGAAAATACATGATCAATATAAAGCAGTAAAGGTATCAAGGATCAGGAACTATCAAAATGGCAACCGCACAAAGCTAAATCCTCTATCACCGAAGTGATAGAGCAAGCATATCAAGGCGTTGACCTCAGTCACCGAAGTGAGGAGGAATAACGAAATTTACATATACATATACTATATATGGGACTGATGGAACGGGCTCCTGCCGAGGGTGCTACCGGGGTCGGCGGACGTGGGAGTCCGTCGGGTCCGGCCCTTTCTCGCCCGGGGGGCTGAAGCGTGCATCAACATTTCTTTGTGTGGGTGTGCCAGATTTTCTATTTTACTTGGAATTGCAAGTGGTAATCCGGAGATCAACCTTCGCAAGTAAAAAGGAAATCAACTTCTTTCAAGTTTTCCATTGCACAAATATTTAAGAAAAGAGACATTTTCTTGGTTTGCCGTGAAAGGCGATTTTGTTTGGCATTTATAGCCGATTTTGGCGTTTATAGCCGATTTACAATTCTCATCAATAATGAAAGACAAGAGTTGTGATTTTTGTCTCTTTTAGAAAAATACAAACTACAATGAAAAGCAAGAAAATGAGGATCTAACTTTTCAGGAGATTGTGGGGGACTCGTTCAGATTGACGGTCGCAAGCCATGTATGGGCTTCGCCATCATCCATGCAGATGAGAACAGAGGATGCTCTTGATTCGCTTGGCTTGGCTATAACCTCAGGTTTTTAGAGGACAAAGACCAAGAGAAGGTCCTATGTCCAATAAAAAGCTAAGTAGACGGGCTGAAAAGCCACGTCTAAGCCATTGGAGGCAGCGGGAGAAGGCAAGGACCTTGGAGGGGAGTACCCCCCAAGGGACTTTTTGTCACCTTGTAGTGGTGCTTGATGTAGAATTTCTGCAGAATTTTCTCTCTTTCTCTAGACTCTGTCTGTCTGGAATTCGGGATTCTCTGCACCTTTTGATTTTCGATCTTCGGTTTTCCGTTCGTCCTTTTTCCCTCCCTTTTTTCTTGGAAAGCTCTCCTATTTATAGGCTCTTGGTAGCCATTAGGAGAGTTTATGGGCTTTAATGGCTTTAATGGGAGGAGTTACAAGATTTATTTCTTGATTTTGTAACTCCTTTTTCCTTGAATCTGATTGGCCGATGGAGATTAAGGGCTTTTAATCACCTTAATTACCATAATGGGAGGAGTTTCATGGCTTGAATGCCATGACTTAATTGATTTGTAACTCCTGGATGCTTGCTTCTGATTGGGCCGTCCAAAGAAATGAATTAATGACTACAATAAAGCTAGTCAATTAACCACATTAATTGGTCGCCGAGCAGTCGAAGAGTCGCGGGCCGTGCCGTGTCTTCTGGAATTCTTCTGGCGATGATCATCGATGGATCTTCATGCTGATCGACATCGGATGAACATGTAACTTCAGACATTGATAGCTAAGAGCGGGCCGGTGACATCTGTCCTGTCGATTTTTCGATCGATCGGGCGGAAAGCACACTTTTTTGGTCGACCGGTTGGCGATCAATGTTGATTTTGATACTTTTGGAGGTTGACCCGTGATTTTGACGGATGTCGGAGGATTTGGCGCCTCAAAAGTATGAATTTTGGAAAGTCCCAGGGGTTGGAAGCTTCGAATCGTGAAAAACGACGGAAAACGGAGCTCCCGGGGCGAAACTGGAGATTCCGGGCTTCCAGGGTCGCAGGGGCTGGCGACCCTGGGCCCAGGGTCGCAGGGGCCTGCGACCTTGGCCCAGGGTCGCAGGGGCCTGCGACCCTGGGCCAGGGTCGCGGGGGTCTGTGACCTTGGGGGAATTTTCCCCTTCGGAGCCCGTTTTGCGGTCGTTTTGAGGTCTTTTTCCTTCGTTTTTTCTTCTGTATTTTTCTTTGACACTTTTGCTCATTTGTTGGCCTTATTCCCTTGTAGAAAAAAATTGATGAGAATCCTTGCAATTTGGGTTGCAAAGTTTCCAATTTTCCAGGAAAGCCGAAGACTTTGTCGCGCAGGGTTGCCGATTTTCCGTCAGAAGCTGAAACTGGGCCAAACGATGTCCGAATGACCTGAAATTTGAGGTGGAGCCTCCTGAGCAATAAATAAGACCAACCATAGGCTTTTGTGTGAGTTTTGAAGCCGTATGGGGTCCCGTCGCCAGTAGGCTTGATTCTGCCGCGATGTAGATGTCGCGCTTTGATGTGCGGTCAACCGATGTCCCGATTGACTTGAAATTTGACAGGGAACTTATTGGAGTCATTTTGAGATGATCCACAGGCTCTGTCTTGGAAACCATGGTCCCGGGGAGCTCCGCCGCCGAGAGGCCTGATTTGGCTTTCGAGAGTCAAAGTATGGTCAAATGTTGTCGAAATGACCTGAAACTTGACGTGTAGCCCTTTGTAAGCATTTTGAAGCTGCCCATGTGCTCTGTTTGATGAGTAATGGTTTCGGTGGTTTTCGCCGCCGAGAGGCTTGATCTAGCTGCTTGAGGGTTGATGTAGGGTCAAACGTTGTCGGTTTGACTTGGAACTTGACGTGGAGCCTTTTGGATGCATTTTGAGATCATCCACAGGCTCTGATCGGGAATTTGATGTCTCCGATGCTGTCGCCGCCGAGAGCTTCTGTTTAGCTGTCGGAGAAGTGAAGTTAGGCCAAATGTTGTCGAAATGGCCCGAAACTTCATGTGTACTCTTCTCTTGGCTATCTTGAAGGATCTTGCAGTTTTTGTTTGATTCTGACAAGATTTGGTTTTTTGGAAGCAGCATTGCCTATTTTGGTAGGCTGCGGCTTCATGTGGCTTGAAGAGGCAAAGTGACATTTTTAGTGCCAACAAATGCCCCCTCGAGGTACAACGACGAGTTGCTTAACCTTTGTAGTCGATGTGCCTCGAAGAGAATCTTGAAGGAGAGTCTCTGTCTTGACCAAGAGTCGTTGAGCATTTTTTTTTTTTTTTTTGTAGAGTGGCCTTTTGAGCTTCCGGGGGAATTTTATGGTAGTGAAAGGAATCACACACCATCTCGAGGCAAAGTTTTGAAGATGACATCAGGGATGTGATTTGGGTTTTTGTTTTTGACCTTGTGACCTAACAAGCTGTATGTGGTAGGTTAGGGGGTCGGGTTTTGGTTTTGACCTTGTGACCCAACAAGCTGTTTGTGGCAAGTTGGGGGGATCATGATTTGGTTTTTGGTTTTGGTCTTGTGACCTAACAAGCTGTATGAGGCAGGTTAGGGGACTAGGATTTGATTTTTGGTGAAATGTCAATTTCAAGATTTTTGCTCAATTTGATATATTAGGCTGGATGGTTTGATTTTTGGAAGCTCATGGGGCTCGCAATTCTTCTTCTTCTTTTTTTTTTTTTTTTTTTTTGCTGCCTAGGTGGCCAAACCTGGCTCATATGGGCTAACCCATGGGACCTTAAGCTTTTGAAATGGCTTAGATCTCATATGGTGTCATTTTTGTAAGGAATATCTAAAAATATCTCTTTTGGATAGAGAATATCTAAGAATATCTTTAATTGGAGAGAATCTCTCATCTTCCCTTTATTTTGGGAGAGAATATCTCAAGGAATATCTCTTTGGGAGAGAATATCTCAAATCCCCTCCTTTTTGGGAGAAAATCTCTCTAATTGCTTTCTTTTTTGGAGAGAATATCTCAAGGCATCTTTCTTTTAGGAAAGAACCTTTCTAATTCTTTTCTTTTGGTAAGGTTACTAATTAGTAACACTTACCTCTTTCTTTTCTCCTTGTTTCCTTCTTTGGTTTGCTCTCTTCTATAAAAGCAAAGGAAGGTAGGATCTCTTGCTCTTATTGCTTTCTTTTTGCAACAATCTCAAGAGTGCTTCAAGACCAAGAGTTCTTCTTCTTCAAAGATCTTCAAGCTTTTCTTCTTCTTCTTCTCCATCAATGGCTTCAAGTAAGTTTCTTTTTCAAGAAAACTCCTTTCTAGAAAGTAGGATGGTAAAAAAAAAGGTCTTTTCTTTTCTTTCTTTGTTTTTTTTTTTTCACGTGTTTCTCTTTTCTCTTTTTTTTTTTTACACGTTTTTTTCTTTTCTTTTTTTTTCGTGCTTCCTTTTCTTTTTTTTTTTTTTGCACTTTCTCTTTTTTTTTTGTGGGCAGAAACTACTCTTCTTTCTTTTGGTACCACATGTATATATATTTTTTTTGGTACTTTTTTTTTTTGCAGTGCTTGTGAACACTTTTTTTTTTTGGTACCACATGTATTTTTGGTACTCTTTGCAAGTACTCATTCTACAAAAGTTACTTTTTTTTTTTGTTTTCCCTACGCTCACTTAAATCTTTTTGTGATGAAAGTAATTGCTAAATGGGATTTGATCAAAAGCTTTGTCATTTTGTGAAAATCTTTTGTCAAATGATTGTTTTGGTAGGGGAAACGAATTTGGCATAAAAGTCGGATTTTTGTGGCATTTACAGCCAGTTTGGTGGCATTGATAGCCAATTTGTGGCATTTATAGCCGGTTTGGTGGCATTGATAGCCGGGTTTTTTGAAAGCCAAGTTTTGGTTTGTCAGCGTGAAAGCCAATTTTTTGTGGCATTGATAGCCGGTTTGTGGCATTTATAGCCGGTTTTGACATGAGAGTCCGGTTTTTTTTTTTTTTGTGGCATTTATAGCCGATTTGGTGGCATTGATAGCCGATTTTGGCAAAAGAGCCAGGTTTTTGGTTTTCAAAAATGCAAGTATCGACTAAGAGTCGCCTCCCTACTGAATGGTCTTGCAAGTATCGATGGAATGTCGCATCCTTGCTCATTCGGTTGCGAGTATCGATGGAATTTTGCCTCCTCGCGGATTTGGGTGCAAGTATCGATGGAATGTCGCATCCTTGCTTTTCAAAAATTTTGTTTTGCGGGTATTGACTTGATGTCGTTTTCCCCTTGATTTTTGAAATTTGCGGTTTTCTCGAACCTTTGGGTTGTGGATATCAACTGATATGTTGCGTCTCCACGGTTTTAGGTTTTTTTCGAACCTTTTTTGAAATTTGGGTTGTGGATATCAACTGATATGTTGTGTCTCCACGGTTTTTGGATTTTGCAAGTATCGACGAAATATCGCTTCCCTGCGATTTTGGGTGCAAGTATCAATGGAATGTCGCATCCTTGCTTTTTTCAAAAAATTTTGTTTTGCGGGTACTGACTTTGATGTCGTTTCCCCACGATTTTTGAAATTTGCGGTTTTCTCGAGCCTTTGGGTTGTGGATATCAACTGATATGTTGCGTCTCCACGGTTTTAGGTTTTTTCGAACCTTTTTTGGAATTTGGGTTGTGGATATCAACTGATATGTTGCGTCTCCACAGTTTTTTTTTGGTTTGGGTTTGCAAGTATCGACGAAATGTCGCTTCCCTGCGAGTTTGGAAGTGTTGAATGTGGTTCGTATTCTTCCGATGGGTGCGAGTATCGACTAAGCGTCGCTTCCCCGTGGTTTTTTTTTTGAAAAACCATTTTTTTTGTTTAAAGACACGAGGGTCGTAAATTTTGACCTAAAACCATTTGGCGGTAAAAGGCAGGGTGGACTAGGGTGGAAATCCCTGAATCCGGATTTTCATTTCAAACCATGAATTTTGGGTTCAAGGATTGAAAATTTTGGTCAAGTCAGGGAGGGGCTCCTAAACTTGGATTTTTTTTTTAACAATGAAACGATGAAAGTAAGCATTGTTTTTTGAGTTTCTTTAGAAATTTCAACATTTTGATATGAAAATTCTAAAGGAGTGGGTTTGATGAGCAAGTACCTGAAAATAGGCTCTTGCCGTGCAGGCATTGCTCTTACCCAGTTGGGTAAGTCTTCAAGGGTAGTACCGCTTTAAGAACTTGCCATTGATGGGCAGCATACACCTGTCGCCTTCCATGTTTAGGAGGGCATATGCGCTGTTGGAGAAGACCTTGTCGATGACGTAGGGTCCCTCCCATTTTGGCTCAAACTTGCCTTTGAACTTGTGAGCGAAGACCATTGGTCTTTTTACCGCAAGAACCAAGTCACCCTTTTTGTAGGCGCGTTGCCTGACCTTTTTGTCAAAAGATCCTGCCATGCGTGCTTGGTAAAGTTCAATGCTTTGTCGAGCTTCGAGTCGTCTCTCGTCGAGATTGTCCAGCTCATGGAGTCGCAATTTGACATTGCTTTCTTGAGTCATGTCATTTTGTAGAGATACCCTTAGAGAAGGAATTTGTACCTCTAGGGGCACGACAGCTTCGCATCCATAGACCAAGGAGAATGGTGTGCTATGGGTTGGTCCTCGAATGGTGGTTCGATAGGCCCACAAGGCTTCAGACATCTTGTCGCTCCAGTCTCTTTTGTGACTAGAGACCATTTTCTTGAGGATTTTGCAGAGTGTCTTGTTGAAGGCTTCTGCTAATCCGTTTGCTGCCGGATTGTATGGAGTCGAAGGACAGCTTTGAATTTTGTATTTGTCGCAGAACCTGTAGAATCGATGATCCCGGAATTGTGGTCCGTTATCATGGACGAATCTTTTAGGTATGCCGAAACGACAAATGATGTTGGTGCGTAGGAATTGAAGGACTGATGAGGTCTTCATTTCGTTGAACGCAAATGCTTCTGACCACTTGGAAAAATAATCCGTCGCGGTGAAGATGAAGCGATGACCTTTGCTTGAAGGGGGAGAAATAGGACCTATGATGTCCATACCCCAGGCTTCGAAAGGCTACGAGATTGCTGTAGGGTGTAGCCATTCCGGAGGCATGTGAATGTAATCTCCGTGAACTTGGCATAGCTGTCAGCGTTTGACAAATCGCATTGCATCAGCTACCATGGTAGGCCAATAGTAACCTAACCTTTTTATCTGATCATAGAGCTTAGGACCTGCCTGATGGGCTCCACAAAGACCAGCATGAACTTCTTTAAGTGTTTCTTCGGTCTCTTGTTGTGACAAGCAGCGTAGAAGTACTCCGTTGAAGGATTTCCTGTAGAGGATTTTTGAAGGAATATCCAAATGAAAGTTTGGGGCTCGCCTTTGGATGCTTACCCGTTCTTTTGGATCTTCAGGTAGGATTCCGAACATAGTGTAATCAATGAACGGATCCCTCCAGTCGCCGATTGAAGGTTGAAGGATAGAGATCCGACTTCCAACCACTCGGTGGCATTCAGCAACTGCTTGGTGTGTGTTAAGAGGAGGGAGGATCCTTCTCTCGTACATTGTGATTTGCATGTTTTCCCCTTCCTGGATCGCCATTGATGCGGCAAGTCCGGCCAGGGCATCTGCACGGATGTTTTCACCTCTACGAATGTGGGTGATGTTGCAGATGTCAAACTTTTGCAGAAGCGATTGTGCCTTGTTGTAGTGAGGCAGCAGATCAGGCTTCTTGACTTCATATTTCTGATTCATCTGGTTGACGATCAGTTGGGAGTCTCCAAAGACTTCCAGCATGGTTATACCGGATTCAATGGCGAGTTCCAATCCTAGGATCAGAGCTTGGTATTCAGCTGTATTGTTTGTGCATGGTTCCAGTAGCGAGAAAGCGCGTGGAATCATGTATTTGTCGGGGCTAACAAAGAGGATGCCAACTCCCGAGATCAGCTTTCTTTTTTCATTTGTCCTGGTTGCACCGTCAAAGTACATGTCCCAGGAGGCATTCGGTGAGGAAGTCTCCACGTTGTAGACAGGTTCGTCTGGGAGATCATCTCTGAGTGGAGAATCTTTAGGCAATGGATGCTCTGCGAGAAAGTCTGCTAGAGCTTGGCCTTTGATTGCTTTTTGTGGTACATACCTAATATCAAATTGTGACAAGAGGATGGACCATTTTGCCAGTCGGGCATTGAGAGAACCTGCCTTTGTGACAAGGACCTTCAAGAGGTTGATCCTCGAGACCAGGTAGACTGTGTTGGAAAGCAGATAGTGACGTAGCTTTTGTACGGTGAACATCACTGCAAGGCATTCCTTTTTGACTGGAGAGTAGCGATGCTCTGCACCTACTAGCATGCGGCTGAGGTAGTATAGAGCAGCTTCTTTTCTTTCATCATTTTCTTGTGCAAGCAGAGCACCCAGAGAGTGATCAAGGGCTCTTGTGTACAAGATGAATGGTTTCCCAGTGGTAGGAGCAGCTAACACTGGAGGTTTGGTTAGGTATGACTTGATATCTTGAAATGCGGCTTCACAGTCAGCATCCCAGACAAAGTTTACACCCTTTTTCATCAATCGAGAGAATGGACGACACTTCCCCGAAAGATTGGAGATGAACCGTCTGATGTAGGCCAATCTCCCTTGAAGCCCTTTTAGTTCCCTTAAGGTTCTTGGAGGGGGCATTTCTAGAATAGCCTTGACTTTGATGGGGTCAAGTTCTATTCCGGCTTTCCGAACTAGGAATCCAAGGAACTTACCCGACGAGACGCCGAAGAAGCATTTCAGAGGATTCATCCGCAGTTTATGTTTGCGAAGTCGGAGGAAGACTTCTCGAAGATCTTTGAGATGGTCTTCTTTTCTTTTGCTTTTGACGGCGAGGTCATCAACGTAACATTCGACCGTCTTGTGTTGCATATCTTGGAATATTTTCATCATAGCCCTCTGATATGTGGCACCAGCATTTTTCAGACCAAATGGCATAACAGTATAGCAATATACGCCAAATGGAGTCCGAAATGATGTGTGTTTTTCATCCTCGGGATGCATCTTTATCTGATTGTAACCAGAGAAGCCATCCATGAATGTCATTCGCTCGAATCCGCAGGTATTGTCAATCATCACCTCCGGTATGGGGAGCGGGAATTCATCTTTAGGGCAAGCGCCATTCAAGTCTCTATAGTCAATACAGACCCTGATCTGCCCAGTTTTCTTTGTCACGGGGACAATGTTGGCCAACCATTCTGGATGTTGTTCCTCACGGATGAAGCCGACGCTTTTGAGCTTTTGAACTTCTTGTTCAATTTTATCCATCACATCTAGATGGAATCTTCTTTGGCCTTGTTTGACAGGCTTGATTTCTTTTTGAAGATTGAGTTTGTGGACTGCTACTTTGGGGTCTAAACCAGGCATTTCAGCGTAGGACCATGCAAAGCAATCAACGAACTCACGAAGAAAAGCGATATACTCGGGTAACTCATCATCCTTTATCTTTTGAACAGGATCTTCTGTCGGAAGGTTCGAAGGTGGTTCCTCCACAATATTTTCGGAGGCTTCCAACTCAACGAAACCTTCTGGAGTTTCAACTGCATTACCAGACCAAGGCTCTGTTCCTTTCCATGGATTTTCTTGATTGGTGACCTCCTCAAGGCTTGCTATGAGATAGTCCCAATCGCCTGTTGAGTCTGGTATTTCTTTTGGAGACGAGGGTTCTTCTGGGTCAGGATGCCACCCGTCTGTGTCATCGGGCGATTCCTCTTCATCATCAGAGAAATCGTACCAATTGGAGGAGCTTCCTGGATCTTTGTCAAACGACTCTTCAAAGAGATATCCAGGGAGATCGATGTCTTTATGGACTTGAGATGTTGAGGCTTGGTCGGTAAATCGACTTTTAAGCCTTTGTGTCAACTATCTCAGGGGGGTATCAGGATCATACCCTAACCCATGTGAAGACTTTTCTACATATCCGTAGAGTCTCCAATCTTCCAGCTGGCTTTTGGTCAAGGTGGGCCCCAATGGCGTGAGAATACCGCGGCCTTCTCCCAAACCGACTGGGTTCTGAGCGTCAAAGCCCATTTTCTTCATGATAGCTTGTGCCATAGGACTATATAGAGATAGTTGAGGCATACCTTCGTTTTGGAAAGGTTCAAGTAAGGAACTTGATGAAGAAGCATCCGATCTATGAAAGAAGATCGGTCTTTGCTTTGGTGATGTTGCCGGAACAACAAAGGTAGCAGACGTAGGATCTTCTACATCAGCAGGTGTCTCCATCGGAGTGAGAGCAGGCTGAACTTGCTGAGTGTCAGCTTGGCTTGTCGATGCATCGTCTTCTGGCTCTGAGTCCGAGTCTGTGTCTTGCATGATGACACGAAAGAGACAACAAATTTGCCCCCAGGCTTTTGCTTTGCCTTCTTCACTCTGGTTGTGATGACCAAAGGTTTTGAAGATTTGAGGGAGATGACGAAGGGAGGTTGACTGCTCTCTTCGGATTTACCGGAGTGTTTGTTTTCTTCCGGTGATTTTTGAGGAGCCTTGCCTTTATCTTTTTGGAGATTTTCAGCAAAGGGTGCTATTTCCTCTTTTTCTTCTTTTTTGCCTTCATACATTTGGGAGTCTGCGAAGTGGACTTCTTTACCTTTGAAGGGTCTTCTGTCTGCAAACACTCGATGTACCATGCCGTCGTCGCCGACGAACTTGATGCATTGATGTAGAGTTGAAGGGACAACACCATTCTCGTGTATCCAGGAGCGTCCGAGAAGGATGTTGTAGCATGAAGGGGTTTTTATTGCATACACAGTGACTTCAGAGATAAGATCACCGATCTGCAATTTGAACCTGATTTTGCCGATAGGCCTTTGAGTACTCCCATCGTATCCAAAGATAGATACAGATGTGTGGCTTAGCTTGCTGGGTGGGATGCCCAACTCTTCGAGAGCCGAAGTGGAGATGAGGTTGAGTGCAGAACCTGGGTCGACCTGAACTCTGTGTATAGGCATTTCCTTGATGTACCCTGTGAAGTACAGGGGTCGGTTGTGCCTTGCTTCGCCAAGTAGGAGGTCGTCCTTTGTGAAGGCGATGGTTGCACTGGCTGCCTTTTGAACCGAGAGGCATTGGATGCATGATCCCTCGCTTTTCTCTTTTTCTCCTTTTAAGGAGGTTTCTGAGTTTTTGACCCGGTAGTCCATTTCAATTTGGAGGACTTGTGGGGCATGTTTGTCGACATCCTCATTCAGTTTTTGTAATTTTGAGATGAGATTATCACGAGTGCGTGGAGACATTCGCAATAAGTCTAGGATGTGAAGACGTGCAGGTATGTGTTTGAATTGCTCAACCAAGTCATACTTGAAAGCCTCCTTGGGGCCTGCATGTTCATTGTTTTTGCCACTGGGGGCGCTTACAACATCTTTTCCCGAAGGATTTACATAAGTAAAGGAAGATTGGTTGTAATTCTTGTGGTAGTCCCGGCCAGAGCGGGCGCCTCTACTAACTTCGAGAGCTTCTTGAGAAGGATCTTCATTTGGAAGATTGTCTTCAGGATCAAGAGGCTGTCATTTTTCATCTACTGGGGATGTATCTGCAGCAGAGTTACCATCCTCAGTGATTGTGTTGCACGGAGCATTTTCCGGGAGCAAGTCCTGAACAGCATCCATCAGCTTTTCTTCTGTGTTGACTATTTCATCATCCCAAGCATCATTATCTGGGTTTTCTTCATGATAATCAGTCGGGAAGAATGTGTATCCTGAAGTCACAGTCTCAGGAGAAGAAACCTGAGAGCGTGTCATCTCTGTGAAAGTCACGTGAGACGAGGTAGCTCCAGAGGATACATTGCTAGGTGTCGCCGGTGTGTAAGTGATCTCATCAGATGATGCATCGGAAGAGCTATAATCCCGAATTATCACATTACAGGCAGCTCTTAAAGGAGACGTTGTCTGCTCGGAGTCAGACTCATCCTCAGATGTAAGATGATCGTCTACCCAGCAATTTTCTCCATTTTCAGGAGTTGAGGGAGGAGGTACCTGGTGGGCTTCAGGGACTTCCGGCTCTGGATTGTGAGGAATCTCGTTGACGCGGTCTTGCTCTTGTTCTAGAGCGAGATGCTGCAAGATCCTCGCATATTCTTCAAGATCAGGCATGGGAGCCAAATCTTCTTCTTCGTCTGCTCTTTGTGGCTCAACATGGTTGATTTCCACTGGAGCAACGACGGGTGCTGGCTCAACAACATTTTCTTGTACAGCCTCTTGGTCTTCCTCATCATCAGACCAGGATCCTTGTGGCTGTAAGGGGTTATACCAGATTACTGGCATAAGGTGAGTTTCAGGAACCCATTCTTCGTCGGAGAGATATTCTCCTGTTTCAAGAGATTCCTCCCACTCGCCGGTGTAGTTGGGCTCGAATCCATCGTCGGTGTCTCTGGACTCGTATCCATCAATGGAGAATCCAACTACTGAGTTGCAACAGTATGATGCCCCCTGCATAGCTTCTTTTTTGAATCGAGGTGGCATGAAATCACTGAGAGTGAAGTTTCTTACCGCCTTTGAAGTCTCTGGAAGGGACGTTTCTGTTGCCCCGAGTGAAGTGGTAGAGGAGGCCTCTGCCTTTTCATTGACTTCTTGTTTTGGCTGGTTCTTCTCTTGCCGTTTGAGCCTGAGGAGTTGTTTCCTAGCCTGCCTTCACTGTTGAGCTGTCGGATTTGTTTTTACGATCTCCCAGTTTTCATCTTCCAGGAGATCGGGATGTACCCATATGGGTTGTCCGTCTGGTGTCGGGTAAGGAACCAACACTTCGGACGTTTGAATTCTTTTTATCACCTTGAAGGAAGTAGTGATCTTCTCTTCTGGTGATTTTGGTGTTTGTCCACGTGACACCATGTTGACGGAGGCAGACCCATAGTTTTTATCAAAGGTGATGACTCCATTTTTCCACATCTCGTTTATCTTCTCTCTCACAACAAAGCATTGATTGAGAGGATACGAGACCATCTGGTGGTATGGACAGTACCGAGGATCGTTGGTTTTGCCAACATCGCCCGGTCTTTTGGGTTCAGGCAAGGTGAACTTGCCGTTTGCCACGAGAGCCCCGAAGATTTCGTCAACATCTTCATCGAACGGGTATTTCTTTTCTACTCGCTCTTTGAAGGCATCAGAGAGTTCAAGTCTCTTACCTGCAGCTCTGTTTTCAGTTTTCTTTGGTTGCTGAGGAGCTGACTTGGTTTGCACATTGAGGACCTCTTTTTTCTTTAGTTTAGAGGCTACAATGGCGGTTGGCTCTTTTCTTGATGACTTCTGACTGTTGAGGTCTTTAATCACCGTTTCAGCTTCCATAGAAGCTTCCAGGAGTTCTCCCAGGTTTTTTGATTTGTTGCCGATGATCATGGAGCGGATTCTAGCTCTCATGTTGTTTCGGCAGATGTCGACTAGCGACGCTTGTGGCAGTACATCTGAGCATTTGTACGCCATTGCTTTCCACTTGTGAATGAAGTCGTATGTTGACTCATTCTCCCCCTGCTTCAGGCTACAAAGCTGAGCCATAGTAGCGGGATGATCCTCACCTTTGAAGTGAGTCAGGAAGCGTGTCTCTAGCATGGCCCAATTTTGGATGGAGTCCTCCGGAAGAGTGGAGTACCAATCGAAGGCCGTACCTTTTAGGGTACTTGCAAAGAGGCGAATCTTGAGTGCATCTTGATCCGCAATAGCTCCCGTCAAAATCTTGAAGTGGATGACGTGCTGTCTGGCTGATCCTTTCCCCGTATATGTTTGGAGAGTAGGATGTTTGAATTTTGTTGGGAATGGGACTGAGTCCATCCATAAGGGATATGGTGGCTTGATCCCATGCTCTTTGAGTATATCCTCTTCTTTAGCTTTGGCGAGGATACTGTCTACGTCCTTTTTGGTAAGGGCGCGTGACTCATTTTCTTCACAATTTTCCTCGTTATTGCGATGATTCGGAGGAGGCTCATTGTTCACCTGATTTTGGACAACAAGGAGAAGGTTTTCCATCAGAGTTTCAATCCTCTGCTGGCCTTGTTCCAACTGCTGGATGCGTGTGAGCGCATCATCTTGAGGTGGATTCTGAGGTGGTGGCTCGGAATTTGTATCCAGGACGTTCATTCCTCGGGATTCAAACGAAGAAACCGTCCTGGTGACTGAGCTGGGGCTCATTCTTTTTGATGAAGAGCTTGATGAAGGATTACTCTCCCGTCCTTGGTTTGAAGGGGCAGGAGATTCTTCAGGATGTCTTCGTGTCCTGGTGACGCTACGGGTCACCGGACATCGGACATGGATTTTTGATGCTGACTTTTGGCGTCTTCTGGTTTTTCCAACCATATGGACGGCAGCAACTTGGTCGGGTCTTTCTTTTTCGACCCATTTGTGGGAGACTTGAAGTGTAGGAGGCTGGGTCCGTTGCTTCTCTAGTCTCTTTTGTCGATATGACGCACGGCGGCGTGCTCGACGAGCGATTTGAGCTTCAGTCAGCTCTGGCTGGGCTTTAACAATGAATGATGTACTCCCTCGAGCGCAGCAGCCGAGCTTGTCTTCTTTGTAATTGGGCAAGGACAGGATGCGGACCCGGTCCTTTGCCTGTTGTAGTGAAGCTTTGAACCTTTCGAGTTCGGCCCCTGTAGAGATGAAGGGTCGAATTGAAGGAGTGTAGGCCTTGGCAGGTGCTTGTAGAGGCCTAGTGATGCATGATCTGATTTTGGGCTTGTGGGAGCAAGCCGGTTCATGCTGGGTTGACTTGGGAGTCAAGTTGGAGATGGGTCTCTCCTCTTTCATGTAGGCAAGAGGGCAGAACTGGTTCTCTTTGAGTGGGGCCAGGTATGCTGGCTTGGTGGAGGTTTGAGACCTTCTTTGTTTTGGGGAAGGTCTTGGAGACCAAGTCTTAGGGTAGACCTGGTTGGTTGTTGGTTGAGGTTTCGCGGGGATGCCGCGGGTTTTAGTATTCTTGGGGTTCGCCCTTGGTGTCACAGAAGTGACACGTTGAGGGGCGATCTTCTGCTTCTCGGCAGTTGCCTTTGGTGTCACAGTAGTGACACGTTGCGAGGCGACCTTCTGCCTTTTGGCAGGAGCAGTTTCTTCTTCGGGAAGTGGGAATGGTCCCAGTGTCCCGAAGACGATGGTCCGGGGAGTCGAGGTCGACCCGGAGTTCAGAGAGTTGCTGAGGGAGTTGGTGCTTCGGCAGCTAGCAGGGCGCTTGTAAGTGCGCTCGGTTTGCTTCTGTTGAAGCATGAGCTGGTGCTTGTTTTCATCGAAGGTGATGATCAGTGAAGCTGCCATTGTTAGTTTCAAAATTTCTGAAACAAGACCACATCCATTAGTAATCACAAGAATATGATGATCATAAATGGGGAATTCTATGATTTTGTCTTTTCAAATCGCTCAAGGGACATGACCCAAGCAATATGAAGAAGGCAAAAAGCCATAGAGGGTACAATTGTTCTGGTTGCAAGCATGGTAGGCTCGAAATGAGCGTTCCAATGACTGCTAGAAGCAATTGTATACCTAAATTCGACTTATCGAGAAGCGGAGCTTGCTCGAGATAAGAAGAATATAAGGTAGGAGTTACAAATGTGCCGGTCACAGATACAGTAGACCCTGAAAGGGCGTACTAGTACCGCTATGCACAAATGTTGGAGATCGCATCCATGAGATGGGATTCTCTGTTTTGAAAGGTCAGAAATGGATTCGTCAAAGAGAGAAGGTGGCATTCCGATTCAAATACGGGCTCAACGATTTCCGCGAGCGCCAGTACTCAGAAGGAAAGAGACCACAATTTCTCGAATCTGAATCCAAAAGTGAGGAGTTTTTTTTTTTTTTTTTTTTGAAATGTCAAGATTGGTTCCATCAAGGAGAGCAAATGGTATTCCAATTTGAACACGGTCTCGGCGATTTCCGCGAGCGCCAGTGCTCAGAAAAGAAGAAACCAAAATTTCTCAGATCTGAAATCAAAAGTGACGAGTTTTTGAAGATTTTTTTTTGAAATGATTTTTTTTTTATTTTTTTTATTTTTTTATTTTTTTTAAATATTTTTTTTAAAGATTATTTATTTTTATTTTTTTGAAGATTTTTTTTATTTTTATATATATATATTTTTTTTTGAAGGTTTTTAAAGACGAGAGAGTACACATAGGCCTCCTAACCCGGTCTTATGAAACCTCAATTGATAGAATTGCCCCCAGGTAAGGGTAGGATTACTTAATGAACCCGTTTGGAGGACCCTTGCCTAGAACAGTCAAGCTGTCTCCACACTCTGGACAAGGCTTTTCTTGAGTCAATCATGATCAAAGAACGCAATTGGTTTAACCTTAGTGGTCTTTGTCTTTTTTTCCAAATCCCAAATAGACTCATCGAAGAGAAACGATGGCCCAAAACCTTAGTCGAACGGGCTCAACATTTCTGCAAGCACGACGAAAGATAGGATAAGATCAAAGCTTCTCAATTTTGAATCAGAACTAAGAAAACTGATTTTTTGATTTTTTATTATTTTTTTTATATATATATTTTTTAAAATCTCTAATGAACTCATCGAAGAGAAACGATGGCCCAAAACCTTAGTCGAACGGGCTCAACATTTCTGCAAGCACCAAAGAACGATAGGATAGGATCAAAGTTTCTCAATTTTGAATTCAAACTAAGAAAACTGATTATTTTTTTTTGATTTTTTTTATTATTTTTTTTTATTATTTTTTTGAAATCTGTAATGAACTCATCGAAGAGAAAAGATGGCCCAAAACCTTAGTCGAACGGGCTCAACATTTCTGCAAGCACCAAAGAACGATAGGACAGGATCAAAGTTTCTCAATTTTGAATTCAAACTAAGAAAACTGATTATTTTTTTTTTTTGATTTTTTTTTTGAAATCTCTAATGAACTCATCGAAGAGAAACGATGGCCCAAAACCTTAGTCGAACGGGCTCAACATTTCTGCAAGCACAAAAGAATGATAGGATAGGATCAAAGTTTCTCAATTTTGAATTCAAACTAAGAAAACTGATTTTTTTGATTTTTTTATTATTATTTTTTTTTTGAAATCTCTAATGAACTCATCGAAGAGAAATGATGGCCCAAAACCTTAGTCGAACGGGCTCAACATTTCTGTAAGCACCAAAGAACGATAGGATAGGATCAAAGTTTCTCAATTTTGAATTCAAACTAAGAAAACTGATTTTTTTTTGATTTTTTTTTTTGAAAAGAGAAAGAGTGGAAACAAACTCAAAGAAATAGAAATTTCCAAAAAATCCCATCTCATTTTTTTTTAGGATGCAAAATCCAACATAGGCTACCAGCTAGAAAGTAGCCAAGGAATCCGGAAAAGAAGTATAAGTATAGAGCAAAAAGTATGATATGCAAATATTTCATTTCCGAGCACCGTGTTCTCAAATGAACGAGTCCCACCGGGTGTGCCAGCTTGATGGAACGCGCTCCTGCCGAGGGTGCTACCGGGGTCGGCGGACGTGGGAGTCCGTCGGGTCCGGCCCTTTCGCGCCCGGGGGGCTGAAGCGTGCATCAACATTTCTTTGTGTGGGTGTGCCAGATTTTTTATTTTACTTGGAATTGCAAGTGGTAATCCGGAGATCAACCTTCGCAAGTAAAAAGGAAATCAACTTCTTTCAAGTTTTCCATTGCACAAATATTTAAGAAAAGAGACATTTTCTTGGTTTGCCGTGAAAGGCGATTTTGTTTGGCATTTATAGCCGATTTTGGCGTTTATAGCCGATTTACAATTCTCATCAATAATGAAAGACAAGAGTTGTGATTTTTGTGTCTTTTAGAAAAATACAAACTACAATGAAAAGCAAGAAAAGAAGGATCTAACTTTTCAGGAGATTGTAGGGGACTCGTTCAGATTGACGGTCGCAAGCCATGTATGGGCTTCGCCATCATCCATGCAGATGAGAACAGAGGATGCTCTTGATTCGCTTGGCTTGGCTATAACCTTAGGTTTTTAGAGGACAAAGACCAAGAGAAGGTCCTATGTCCAATAAAAAGCTAAGTAGACGGGCTGAAAAGCCACGTCTAAGCCATTGGAGGCAGCGGGAGAAGGCAAGGACTTTTTGTCACCTTGTAGTGGTGCTTGATGTAGAATTTCTGCAGAATTTTCTCTCTTTCTCTAGACTCTGTCTGTCTGGAATTCGGGATTCTCTGCACCTTTTGATTTTCGATCTTCGGTTTTCCGTTCGTCCTTTTTCCCTCCCTTTCTTCTTGGAAAGCTCTCCTATTTATAAGCTCTTGGTAGCCATTAGGAGAGTTTATGGGCTTTAATGGCTTTAATGGGAGGAGTTACAAGATTTATTTCTTGATTTTGTAACTCCTTTTTCCTTGAATCTGATTGGCCGATGGAGATTAAGGGCTTTTAATCACCTTAATTACCATAATGGGAGGAGTTTCATGGCTTGAATGCCATGGCTTAATTGATTTGTAACTCCTGGATGCTTGCTTTTGATTGGGCCGTCCAAAGAAATGAATTAATGACTGCAATAAAGCTAGTCAATTAACCACATTAATTGGTCGCCGAGCAGTCGAAGAGTCGAGGGCCGTGCCGTGTCTTCTGGAATTCTTCTGGCGATGATCATCGATGGATCTTCATGCTGATCGACATCGGATGAACATGTAACTTCAGACATTGATAGCTAAGAGCGGGCCGGTGACATCTGTCCTGTCGATTTTTCGATCGATCGGGCGGAAAGCACACTTTTTTGGTCGACCGGTTGGCGATCAATGTTGATTTTGATACTTTTGGAGGTTGACCCGTGATTTTGACGGATGTCGGAGGATTTAGCGCCTCAAAAGTATGAATTTTGGAAAGTCCCAGGGGTTGGAAGCTTCGAATCGCGAAAAACGACGGAAAACGGAGCTCTCGGGGCGAAACCGAAGATTCCGGGCTTCCAGGGTCGCAGGGGCTGGCGACCCTGGGGGAATTTTCCCCTTCGGAGCCCGTTTTGCGGTCATTTTGAGGTCTTTTTCCTTCGTTTTTTCTTCTGTATTTTTCTTTGAAACTTTTGCTCATTTGTTGGCCTTATTCCCTTGTAGAAAAATTGATGAGAATCCTTGCAATTTGGGTTGTAAAGTTTCCAATTTTCCAGGAAAGCCGAAGACTTTGTCGCGCAGGGTTGCCGATTTTCCGTCAGAAGCTGAAACTGGGTCAAACGATGTCCGAATGACCTGAAATTTGAGGTGGAGCCTCCTGAGCAATAAATAAGACCAACCATAGGCTTTTGTTTGAGTTTTGAAGCCGTATGGGGTCCCGTCGCCAGTAGGCTTGATTTTGCCGCGAGGTAGATGTCTTGCTTTGATGTGCGGTCAACCGATGTCTGATTGACTTGAAATTTGACAGGGAACCTATTGGAGTCATTTTGAGATGATCCACAGGCTCTGTCTTGGAAACCATGGTCCCGGGGAGCTCCGCCGCCGAGAGGCCTGATTTGGCTTCCGAGAGTCAAAGTCTGGTCAAATGTTGTCGAAATGACCTGAAACTTAACGTGTAGCCCTTTGTAAGCATTTTGAAGCTGCCCATGTGCTCTGTTTGATGAGTAATGGTTTCGGTGGTTTTCGCCGCCGAGAGGCTTGATCTAGCTGCTTGAGGGTTGATGTAGGGTCAAACGTTGTCGGTTTGACTTGGAACTTGACATGGAGCCTTTTGCATGCATTTTGAGATCATCCACAGGCTCTGATCGGGAATTTGATGTCTCCGATGCTGTCGCCGCCGAGAGCTTCTGTTTAGCTGTCGGAGAAGTGAAGTTAGGCCAAATGTTGTCGAAATGGCCCGAAACTTCATGTGTACTCTTCTCTTGGCTATCTTGAAGGATCTTGCAGTTTTTGTTTGATTCTGACAAGATTTGGTTTTTTGGAAGCAGCATTGCCTATTTTGGTAGGCTGCGGCTTCATGTGGCTTGAAGAGGCAAAGTGATATTTTTAGTGCCAATAGGGACGGGACCACGGTAGTAAACCGGGTATCGGGAATTACGGTAGCGAACCGGGTATCGGGAGCCACGGGAGCGAGCCGGGTATCGGGACGGGACCACGATTAATGAACCAGGTATCGGGATCCAAGCTGTAGGTGGCGGGACGGGACGGGATCTCCAAGTCGGTAGATTAGACCGACAAGGTCATCCAAGCTTAGTGGTGCCGACTCATAGGTTATATTCGAGTAAACAAAACAAATACATGTATGCATGTTCTCTTTTTGGCTTATGGGCTCGCACTACAAAGCTCTGGCCCCATATTTCCTCAAGGTTTTATTCTCGTGGGTCATATACAAGAAATCAGGTCAAATAAATACATATGACGGGACGGGATACCCATAGGCACAAAAACATATCTGTATCGGGTCGGGCATAAACGGATTAGCAACATGATAAAAGGAAACATAAATTTCAATACCTTTGGGGCAAGTCTAGTTATACAATATGAGGTTTCAAGTGTACAAGTGACATTCGAGTTTAAAATAAGACATATTGGATTTCTATACTTTTCCGGGCCAAACGTTGAGGGTCCTAGATTTAAATCAATGTGAATGGGGTCCCGTATGTCTAATTTGATATATACTTGGTACTCCATGAGAATTAAAGACATCTCGGATCCCTATGCACATTGACGAGTCTAAGGATCCTTGACGAATCTTCATAATGGGGTTTCTTTTCATCCGGACTCCATAAAATGGCTTCCAAGTTCTTATATTGCATTGGGGCTCCAAACAATACCTCCCCAAGCTTAAAAACAATGTTTCAAATCTCCAAGTATTGATAGGTCATATGCAAGAAATCGGGTATGTATAAAACACTTGTAATGAAATCGTATAAATGGGCGAAACTGGGTGTTCAAGGCACAAATATCATTTTATATCGGGCAAGGCATGGCAGGGCTAGCAAAATGCTAAATACAGTTCAATGTTTTCAGGAATGAACATAAAAACTTCGAGAACAAAGCAATGCAATTAGCCTTTCGAAATTCCAGGATAGACATCGGGGTTCAAAACTAATTCGAGGTGGATAGGGGTCCCGTATGTCGTTTTCAGAAAATACTTGATACTCTTGAAGTTTGGAGACATTCTGGGCTCCTTATACACTTTGGCTATTTTCCAAAACTCCAATGGATACCTTGTGATTATGGTTTCTTTCTCATCCGGGCTTCATACATCACTTAATAAATCTTCCGACACAACGGGGCTCCCCATGAACCTCTCACTATCATATAAATGTTTTACTTCAGCTCCAAACATGTCCCCAGTGAATCAGCACCCATCGCTCGAGCGGACATTATAGTTCGCTCGAGCGGAGGGGTCTCTGGAATGGTTTCTGGGAGGGTTCGCTCGAGCGGGCCCAAGTTCGCTTGAGCGAACCTGCCCAGGTTCAGGTTGGCACGAGTGAAGCACCAGTTCGCTTGACCCAACCACTCTCTGGATGGCTACTGGGAGAGTTCGCTCGAGCGGACACTGGGTTCGTAGTGTCCGCTCGAGCGAACAGCTCTCTGGAATGGCACGAACCCTTTCCTGAGCAGTTTGCTCGAGCGAAGTGTCAGGTTCGCTCGAGCGAACTGTTCAGAACTGGTTTCGTGAACAGCTCTTTTCTCCATTCTCCTTCTCTTACAAACCCGTTTTTCTTGAGGTTCCATTCCATGTCAATAGAGGGCATATAAGCACCTCAACTTATCTTCAAAACTCCATCAAAACTCCTCACAACATCCACCAATCATCCATTCATTCATTCATTTCCACATTCAATCACAAGGAGAAAGATATAACCACAATTACAGAGATTCATCCAAGTCTTAGGCACAAGATAAAACAAAGGCTATCAATCATATTTCAAGACAATAAATGGCTCAACAACCCCTTTTCAAAAGCATTAAAATCCTATTGAATGCAAGTAAAACCCATCATTAATGAGACAATAAATCCAAACATTTGATCATGGAAATCATTGAAAACTAAAACATCCACTTGCCTTGGGTCCAACGCTAATCAAATCAACCACTAATCACTTCTCCAAGCCAAAATCACAAATCTACACAAAACCCCCAAATACAAGCCCAAATATCAAAACCAAATCAAAACAAAAAGGAAAACCTCCAATAATCAAAACAAAGCTTCTCAAAGGCTAGGAGAACACAAATTCAAAAGATTACAAGGATCCCTTACTTGGAAGTTCTTCAAAAAGCAAGAGATTGCTCAAAGAAAATCTTGAAAAGCTTGGTTTTCTTCAAAAATGGCGTCAATGGATAGCTCTTGTGAAGAGGATGAAGATGGTAGAGTTCAATCTAGGCTTAGCAATGGATTGGTGGTGCTATGAGATGGAGAAAGCAAAAAAGGGATGGAGGGCACCATGGCTGTTGAGATTCTCCTCTTGGAATAGTGATTAGGGCATGGAAGAAGAAAAGAGGAGGGATAGGTTCCTTTTATAACAAAGGGGGAGATGGGTCCCACAACTTAAAACATTTGCCGGGCTAAAAACATGCATTTCGGGACCTCAAATGGATTCGACAAAGAAGACAAAGTTGATCAACGAAATTTCTAGTTTCCAAAAAGTATATATTTTACGGGTTTTGGTGACATTGAAAATCATGTCCAGATTTTGGGTGAAAGACTGTTTTGCCCTCAAATTGAAAAAAGTCGGGTTTAGGAGTTTCAAACGAGAGGGGTCCAACATGGAAGTTGTAGAGATTAACAATATAAGTTAAATGAGTTGAAAACACAATTTTTAGGAAATCAAAATAAATCCCAAGCTCACACAAAATCGCAATAAGAACCCCCAAAGGGTCCCACAAGTTAAGAAGGTTCCCAAAACTTTTCAAAACGAAAGAAAGGGTAGTTAAACTAAGAAAGTTAAACAAACAACCATTAAAACCACTGAGAAAACTAAATCACGATTAAAACCACACTAAATCAGGAAATTAGGGGTCGAGTTCTCACAATCCCCATGCTAGCCCTAAGAAGAGAAAGTTATTTCAATTGGAACTCTTTAGGAAAGGAGTAGGACACATAATATAAATAGAAAGTGAGGCTTCGAGGTCTACCGGCCTATATATATTGGAGGCTAGGGCTGGACGTCTCATGCTCATTATATGCCTAAGGTGGACGTCGTCCGTCCCCCCTAATTTCCTTCCTGAGTGCCTAGGTTTTTCTTCTCTATTGAGATCCTACCATTCTCTTTGAGAAGTTCTCTACAAGAGGGTCATAGCGTGAAAGACCAAGAAATCAAGTTCTCGATTTGAGCACAACCAAGCTCCTCAGGTATAGATCTACAACTAGTTATTCTAGTAGATCTTCTTGTTTGTGTTTGCTTGTCTTGATCTGTCATCTTTTGATAGATCTTAGATCTTAATACATGATATGAAGATTTTAGATATTCGGATTGGGTTCTTGGCCTTTTGGGTGTTTGATCTTATCATTAAGTGAGTCAAAAGTTTTGAAAACTCAACAAATTAAACCCGCCAACCTACTTCCAACAAAATTTACATCCGTGGGTTTGATTTAATTTGCATAATCTTCACCCCTGTAACACTTTTCACAAACTCAAATTTGACAGTCATTAAACAATTACTTAATATCGAATTGAAGTACAAAAATCGATGCCTTTCAAAACTACTACAATTGAAGGTCGTAGATTATATTGTCATATTATCTGATGAAGTTGATATGTTTAATGTTACCAAGTCTCACTTAGATCTATCCAGCACTCCTTTAAATTGGTTCATGCCTTTAATATAAATTTTGAGTATGGCATGGGTCCTGTAACCTAGATCCAAACCCCCAATTTCAGGCGTTAGTAAGCCATATTATTGTTTTGCCTTCGGGTGCGGATATGCTATGGTCCTGACCGAAACCAACCCCTTTCCATTGCTGACTTTGTTTTATAGCTATATGCGCAAGAGTTTGGGAGCTTACATGTTAAGATACCATGACTCCCTCTGCTGATGATCCAAGTGCTACAATTGCAGCATCTGTTTGGTCTAGCATTGCATTCAAGGAGAGAAATGGTTAGGAAGAAGATAGTGAGAGAGAGAAGGAGCACTTCGGGATTTCTACTTGATCACACACAGGAATCATAGTAGTTTCTTAGCTACTCACTCAGTGTCGGGGATCTAAGAACAAAAAAGCAAGCGCTGATGACAACGTAGCAAAGGATGAGAATTAGTCCTTTCATGTAGTGAGAAGTTCCATCCTGCATATAATAAAATGTTGAATAGTAAGATCAATGGCAGACTGTGAAACCATTTACATATTGGTGATAGCTATCCCAAGTAAGATCTTGAAAACTTCTTACTCCTACAATTTTCTTGTATTGTCCAGATTTTTTCCTAAAATCCATCTTACATATGGCTAAGATTTTTTTATTTTATTTATTTTTAATGGGAATCGGAACTCACACACCCACCGCACTACGTCCCAACCAGCTAACAAACAGCCTGGGACAAATACTACGTTTCATCTTGAATTGTTATGAGAATAAACTACTGCCCCTTAGCTCCTTAGCTGTAACTATTGACTAATCAAACACAGCTTATCTTACTGTCGCTACATTCAGCTCATGGCCACATGCCAAGAGAAATTTCCTTTTTTTTCTCTTTAGTTGATTGAAAGCAGAACAACCTATTGTTTGTATAGACTAGGGGGCCAGCTCCAACCCCGCATGTTTCCAACCAACCAAAAGTGAAATTTCGTTTGGCTCGTTCAGGTTTGGTTGGGCTTATATTTTGAAACCAGCATGGGATTTGGTCAAATTTGGGTTTGGTCTTTGGGTACACACAAATTTGACTCTCGCATCATATTTTTTAAGATAATAATAGCATATATGCTGGCCATACTATGTATGCATGGGGTACTATTATGCATGAAAACATTATATTGTACTATTTGAAAAGCAAACCAGACCCAAAACTTTTGGTACACCTCACCGCCCCAAGCCAACATAACTCAACCCAGATTGCACTCAGGTGGAGAGTTTTAAATTCTAGTTGGGCATGTTTGGATGTCATTCGAGTAGGTTTTGGGCTTGGGTATTCATGCATGCAATTATAGCAAGTCTTGAGTTGAGCCCATATCTGAACTGGCCTACTTGAGTTGCAGCCTAATTAGGACTAAAGATCCCATACAGGTAGAGTCCCTTTAAGGTGGTCCTGGTTGTTGACCCAACTAAGATTGGCAAATGGTTAGTGGAACAAATTATCATAATAACATGTCAACTATAAGAAGAATATGTTTATTAAACTGGCTAGTACTCAGAGGATCATACCTGCAAAGTGAAGGCTGTTACCAACACTGATACAAAAAGAGATCCAGTCTCCAAGAGGTTGAAATCAAGATCCATATGGATGCCCATCATCCACCCCACAATTACTGATAAAGGAACCTAAATTTCATTTGGAGATGATTAGAAAATAATCCACATATTGAGAAGGTAAGTATCATTGAGCTTTTGGGTGAGTAGTGACCATATCATAAGTATCATATGCTTTTGGGTGAATGCATACATTTGCGAAATTGCAAAAAATTCATAAACTAGATACCAATCATTCGCAAAGCAAAGTTTGTATCATATCCCCTTGCATTTGCGTCACTTCAATTTCACTTTGAATGGTTGGATATTCACCAATGAGAGTAGTATGTTACTTGTTCAATCTAATAGTAATATCACTCTAATTGAAGCGATAATTTTCTGTGGTGGAAAAGTAGAGTAGGATGGTTTTATTGTTATTAGATGTGAGAAAAGTTGATGCATATGAGAAATATGTATGTCTCTAGATGTGAAAAGTCTTACCACAAACATGGCAATTTGAGTCGAAGAACCCAGCGCAACCCCTAATGATATATCCTGCATTATAATCAAACAGTACTTAGTAAAACCTTACATTTGTCATTAGTTCTAGAGTAATCATCCATTGTGCACACCCCCCAGCACACGACCTCAGTTGGGAAAACCTTGTAACTTGGGCTTGTTTGGCAACTCTACTATTTGAGTCAAGTAAAATAAAGTCCCAATTTTTTTTAAAAAAAAAGTTAAAAAGTAACCCCTTTTCTCTACTAATAGATAAAAAAAAAAAAAAAAAATCCACTTCCCAATACATAAAGTAAAAAAGATCTCATCACAAACAATTAAAAATAAAATACCATCATAACCCACTTATATTTTATTCTTTATTCAAAATAATCTTTACTTCACTCAATTCCATTAGTAAAGCCCCTAAACAGGCCCGGGTTCCAAAAAAATCAGCCATATGAGCATCATCATAACCCCTTAATTTATTAATGCATCCCTATTTTGGGTTTTCAATACACTGAGCAACCCTTATATAAGAATCGACTTGGAGGATAGATTATATATAGGGGCCAAGAGAATGTTGTGGATTGCATGTGTAGTCCAGCTCCATAGGGGCTACTTGGGCCCGCATTTGATCAGTGCAATTCCTTTGGTACTCTTGTCAACCCAATGATCTGGTAACTAGACCAATTTTACACTCATTGAACCTTCTCATTGTTGGATTGAATCTCCCAAAAAAAAAAAATCTACAGTTAAGACTTTCCAACAAAGATGCCATTAAACTTTAAGTTTGTTGAATAAAGGGCTAAAATAATTTAATGGGGAAGATTTTTTGGCTTCCTTTTGTCCATAAGGAGACATTCTCATCTGCCGTCCTACCATTGATAGACATGTATCTAAATGAACCCCACGAGTTGGGTTGAATATTAGCAATATCGGTTTGCTAGTAAGAAAACATTGTCCGTGCGGGCTAAAATGCTAGGTTAGAACCTTCATTGTGGTGTGCACTGTTGGCATGCATTGGTAAGGCCTCACATGTGGGTGCAGGGGCGGACCTCCACTATATAGACCTGGGGAGATCGACCCAGGTCTGTACCAAAGGGGCTCAAATACCCATTCTAGTAAAGTCATGCCCCACACTAGGTCTAAAAAACCAATTCAATTACCCTCGCAATCCCCCACTCAATTGTTCTCCTTTTTCCACTTCAGGCTCAAGTAGTCCATCTTCTACACAATAGCCATGCTCTTTGTCCTCACCTAAATTCACCAACAACACCGCTCTCTTTATACAAATAAGAGATAGTGATGAGATTTCTACCTTTGATTCAAATAAATATGGGCAAAATGCCTTATTGCAAATGGATTCAACTAATTAAATCTCCTATTTGTATTTTTGTTTTTGAAAATGTATGTCACTTTTTCTACACGAAGCTGTTGTGTCTTACAAATTCACAACACATACATTGAAACCATTCATATGCAACTTGTTTGGTTAGTTTGGTTGCGTTTTGGTTATATAGCTTATTCTTTCTATCAAAAAAATCCGGTTCGTATAAAGTTATTGTTGTGTTTTCTTCTTTTAGTTTTCGCTAATATGATGTTTGTGTTAATGGGGTTTGATTTATTATTGATGTATTTTTTTGTTTTTTTGAATTTTGGCTTCTTTGCATTTTATTATTTTTCTCTCTCAATGACAATGACCCAATACTCCAATTTTCCCTCAAAACATCCTGCCTTGCATTTTTCTTGATTTATGTGTTGTGTCATGAATTTTAGCTACTTTCATTTTTCTTTCTTATTAGATCTTCGTGATTTTTTATTTCTTGAATCACGATATGATGTTTATGATAGAGGAACTCTTAGGAGCTTTAGGAAACAAGCAAAGAGGTGTTATTTTCGTATAATAATTATTTTACTTCTTTAGAGTTCTCTATAGTTTCTTTATTATTATTGTAGTTTGGTTGCTAATTTAATTCTCATCTCACTGATTTGAATAAAAGACTTTCTTGAGAAAATGACTATTTCTAGTTAAAAGAATTATATAGGAATTGAGTGTTAATAATATATAGGATATGAGTTCTTTATACTTAAAATTTCCAAAATAATAAAAATAAGAAAATCATGTATTTAAATCATGCAATAAGTGGAGATTATTGCTACTTGGTGTTGATTTTTGATCTTTTCTATTTACTATCATCCACCCCATCCAAATAAAAATCCTGGATCCGCCACTGTGTAGGATGCCCCCTTCATTTAGTTGTTCATTTCCCAATTGAAATTTCTCTCTCAGCTCATTTGATTAGCAGATGATGATGAGAAAAGATATCCCTGTCTGTCTCAAAGTAGAAGAGGAATTTCAAATGGGACTTTAAAGGGCTTGGACCAGTTGAGGAGTGGGCTCTAGTATATGGGAAGTATTGAAAATTATTTATGTTAGTTTGAACTAACACCTCTGAATTTCAATAGAATGGTTAGCTATGAAGATGTCATTCCGTTCAATCAAGAAAGAGAGAGAGATTTTTTCTTAGGAACAAGTTATGGCTTGATCTAAGTCGATATAAGCCACCCATTAATATATATTATAGACGTAGGCATTGATTTCGAAATTGGAGTCCAATTTGCTAATCGATTGCAAAATTGGACTCTAATCTCAAATCAATTTGAGAAATTGGATCTAAAATCAATTTAAAGAGATAAGCTCTATCAATCAATTCAAAATCCACTTTTGTTAAGCTTCTTTATGTGAATTCAAATTTTAATATATATCTATTATGGATAGGTGATTAAAGAGTCCAGATGAAAAAATCCACCTTGCTCAATAATTCTATCCAACCAAGTTAAAATGAGTTTTCTTTAGGTGGATTTAGAATTTTAATATATCTATTATGATTGGAAAATCCTTAATGTTTGTGATTTTTAAAAGTGGATCCTTAATAGTGATTTATACATATGAGCTCCACATACAATAAACTTTTTTAAAGTGAGCCTCATATTCTAATTCCTAAAGACGGGGCTACATGCAATTTTTCAAATGTTAATTTACATAAGACTTAAAGTTTTATACTCATTTATATAAAAAGTAGTATTTACTTTGTATAAATGTCGGGCTGGGCCATGGTTCGAACCGTAATAAATGGTATATTTGTTTGTTTTATATTTATTTTCATATTTATTTGTTTTATATTTATTTTCTCATTAATTAATATCTCATAAAATAGCCACAAATTGGGCGTGTTTTTATTTCTGGGCCCGGGCTTAGCGCGGGCATACTTTGCTAGTTATAATATATTATAGATGTAGGCATCAATATCAAAATTGGAGTTCGATTGGCTAATCGATTGCAAAATTGGACTCTAATCTCAAATCAATTTGAGAAATTGGATCTCAAATTAATTTCAAGAGATAAGCTCTATCAATCAATTCAACTGACGTATCCAAGTCAAAATAGCTTTCAATTTTGTAATTGATTTTATCTGATTGAGATATTTTGATTGATTTAAAAAGTCCCTTGCAAAAAAATTTATTTTCAAAGAGTCCGATCTAATATAAGAGATTCTATCTCATCAAGTTAATCTAAGGAGAACTCTTTTGATAAATTTCAAAATCCTTATCCTATCCTAAAATCTCTCTACCTTTTCTATGATTCCGAAATCTCTCCCCATATATTAAATAAGTAATTCCCTAATTTCTCCAATTTCAATCAATTCCTAAAATCTCTCTACTTCGAACTTCATATCCCTACATTAAAACTCAAGCAAACCCATAAGTGATACGACAAATCAGCTTTTGAAAAAAATACGTAATGGATTCAGTTCAATTAAACGCGCACTAAATAAGGTCTACCAGTGGGTCCCGGTAAACACACCAGTGGGGACCATACCAAGAAATCAAAACCATAAAGATTACTACCTTATCTTTTATTGGAATTGAGATCGAGTTTCAATTTATTTGGAGTTATCCTCATCGTCAGATTGATTATGGCTTGAACCAGCGATCTTATAGTTTTAAGTACTATCTTAATCACATTTCCAGTTGTTACTTTTTTAATAGAGGGGCCTCAATTTTTTTGACAATGGTCATTGATTATTATCAAGAAGCCACTCGCTTTCTCAAGAATCATGAGCAAAATGTTCTGCCACTTGGTCAATGATTTGTATACTTTTCTCTATCCTTTTTCTTCTTTTTGCTTATATGTATTGTTCTTTTAGTTGAGTTTTTTTTTTTTTCTTTTAACTTTTGTTGAGTTTTTCTTTAGTATAGAATTGTAGCAAAACTCTTTGAA
This sequence comes from Umbellularia californica, assembly GCA_028538565.1. Classification (NCBI taxonomy): domain Eukaryota; kingdom Viridiplantae; phylum Streptophyta; class Magnoliopsida; order Laurales; family Lauraceae; genus Umbellularia; species Umbellularia californica. The sequence continues at coordinate 43,642,391 of JAPQWN010000007.1, read as the reverse complement.
TTAACTTGAATTGAAGGGATAAGGCTTTGTTAATGATTATATGGCAATGGCAAGAAGGTTTGCTTTCCATATCATTTTCTTCTTTTGCTAATATTTGTTATTCTAATTTTAAGGTGGTTTTTTTTTTTTTTTTTGGTTAACTTTTGTTTTTTTTTTTTTTTTTTTAGTGTTAAGTTGTAGCAAAACTCTTTGAATTAACGTGAATTGATGGGATGAGGTTTTGTTGATGATCAACACTTTTGCCCAAATGACTCTATTTGTCAGCCGATGCATAATCTTTTTTCAAAATTAGTTTGATCCAAAATAAGAACTCTGTTGCTTTGATATTGGGTTGATTAAATTTAATAGATATAAGAACCAAGGGATTTACTTGTATTTTTACAATGTTTGACTTAGTGATGTTAAGGATTTTGTTAAGACTTTCAATTTTTCAATTGTTAGGACTTTCAAGTTCTATCAATAACTTTATAATCTGTTTTACCAAAAACAAAAAAAAAACAAAAAAAAAAAGGAGTTGGGAATGCTCCTTATAAGGTATTTAATCCTTTTTTAGCTATTTCATAACAATTGATGGGCCAAATAAAAAATTGATGCAATAATACTAATGTATCATATATTGATATAGAAGTGAAACAAGACTCCCATAGAAGAATATTTCCAATGAGTTTATTTTATTTTTCTTCCAATTTTGTATTTAATTTTTTGAATTAGTGCATTTTTCTCCTCTTGAAAATTTTGCCACCATTACTACTCATTCATTGTAGGATCCATGGTGGGCCACATTGTGAATGTTCACAAATTGAATAAAATCATGCTACGGATTGGACGGTGAGGATCTTTCAACCAACTCAATCCTAAGTGGGCCGCCACTTAATACTGGATTTGACTTTTAACAAGTGGGTGTTATATTAGATTGTTAGGATATTTTAAATTGAGGTCCATCACTCATCCTAATGCTACTCTTAGGAAATAATGTCTATTTAAAGTGTCACCTATATGGCTCCCAGTTTTTATTTTTAGTGTTAGATATGAGGATCTTTCAACCTTATCAATCTCAAATGGGCCGTTGACGATTGGATTTGGAATTGGATTTTTAAGAATTGTGCTTGAAATAGATAAAAAAGACTCATATAAATAGGACAACATGATTTTCTCTCCAAAAATTAGAGTCAGCCCATTATATTATTGAATATGTATAAAATACATATTTTACTAATTATATGTTTTTTTTATCAATCTATTATTGGGCTTTACTATAATTAGAATCATTTTACCATGGCGACCAAATCACCATCAAAGTCAATCATTAGTTTTAGGATGACAGCAAAATAAAGTGATGTTATTTTAAAATTAACTAATAATTATGTGTTTTTCTTTGTTAATATTATAGGTGATTGGATTTGATTTCAAATTTTACCATCCTAATATAGTTCAGACTAAAAGTTTAATTATTTTAAATTATTTGTCATTTTTTAATATTGTAAATTATATTGCCCGGGATTAGCGTGGGCATGTTTAATTTCAATTTTGAAATTGAGGTAGGATTTAATTGGAGGTAGGATTCGATTTCGAAATTGAGCTCTAATTTCGTAACTAATTGCAAAATTGGAGCTCAATTTCGATTTCAATTCTTATTTAAGGAGAGATTTTAGGATTTGGAAGAAATTTTCAATTTTAGTCACACATTCAACACATCTATCTATACATTAGACTTTTAGATAAAGATGATCTCAAAATATTCTTTCTAACCTATAAGAATACACATTGCATAGATCTATTGTCATAAATTATAAATCTATGGTTATTGATCTATGGTTGAATAATTAATTATTTTTTAATATTATAAATTATATTGCCCGTGATAAGCGCGGGCGTGTTTCACTAGTTATCAAGTTATCATCAGGGTATCCATCCTAGCTCTTGGATCATGTGTACTCAACCAAACGGAATGATGTCTCATAATCGATCTCATATCTCCACATTAGAAGCCTAATCCAGCCTGATATGTGGTTCATCATCGTATTTGTAGTGGCTAATTTATCTCCAATCAGAGCTTTCACAGTGTCAAAGGCACGCTCACTCCAAATCATGAATTATCAAAATCCAAATGTTTTTGGAAGTTCTGTTTGTATTTGCTTACCAGTTTGTCCCTAATCGCAAATATGACTGCACCCGCGTGTTCTGTTGCATTTCCAACGATCGGCAGCAGAATTATGCTACTAAAACTAACAGAAATACCCCAAGACTTGGATGCATCCTGATTATGCAGGCTTCAGCAGTTAGTAACATTATTTGATTAGTTTGCAGGAGTTGAGAATAAACAGTTTGGATGGACAGAGGCACAAACAAAGATCAAACGACACACCTCTATGGTTCCCACCACATACTCAGACAAGAGAGCGGTGACTGCAGTCATTACAACCAGCCAAGCAAAAGCACTGGGAAATCCTATTACTGGTTCTTCCTCAGAAAGAACATCTATAACAACTTCTTCCTGATCAAGTTAAGATAATGCTTTAATGAAATAGTAAACAATATGAGGAATGCCCATATCCACATACATATACACAAGTAACAAAAAGAAGAATACATTAAAATTTTCATGGTGCTGCAGTGTGCCTACGTCGATGATGACTATAAGAGAAATTCTCATTGTCTAATAGAATTTAAGAGCTGTAACTCTAATTAGGGGGTTTCATTCAGTACTCTCAAAATAGAATGATTATGTAACCATATAAACAATCCACTCAAAGAATCTACAAGAGATTTATAAAAACAGTGTGTCCATTATATCTGACAACGTTCAAATGAATTCATCATAAAATAAAATGCGCAGAAGGAGAAACATGTAGTTAACCATATAGCATAAGGGTGCAACCTATGTTACAAGGATTTTTTTTAAATGAGCAACTGCCCATGTCGTATGCTCTCGCGCATGACACTGTTTGGGATTTTTTAAGAATCTCTTTTACTAATTTAAATATTGTCTTCTATTTGATGAAATATAAAAATTTGAAGTAAACTAAAATTTGAAATATTTTTTACTTGATTATTTACAGCCAATTTGTTTGCGTGGAATTGAATACATAGAATTCATGGTTAGATAGGCTGCAATGGAGGATTATGAAAGAACTGATGGTGAAAGATATAAGTTATAGATGGAGATAGGACTTTGGCTTACCTAGGATTTGAATCACTAAAGGTGATGGCGGGGTATTCATTTCCCGTATCTCTCCTTGGTTCATTTTCTGTTAGATGAGAGATTATTTGACAATCAGTATTTGGATATAACCTTTGTTTCTTCATTTTTACCCACTTCTAAATTTGGATGTGTAAGAATTAATTACATGAAACTAAGGGGTCCTTATTGTAATATTTGTAGGCAATCATTCATTGTTGCCACTTCTCATACTAGTTTTTTTTTTTTAAATAACTATGTATTTAGATATAATCGAATAATTATGGTGAATTCATGAATACTATATTTTGGGAGCTACAGAGTTATAAGAGTAGTAGCAGAACACATGTTCCCATGTAGCCATTCAACTTGGAAACATGCTTAGCCTACTGCCTGAAGGACCCAACATTGTAAAATTGGCTATGGGCCTGATTATGGCCCTATTTCACAAGTGGGGCTAGATTCCTTCCATAGTTATGAAGCTGTTGGGTAAATGGTTTGAGTATGGGCCTTCAAAGATCAATCAGGTCCAAGAAGGAGCCAACATTAACCTCCCTGCTGGCTTGCTTCTGTACGTAGTAGCAGAGATACCTCCCACGGGCAATTGATCGGGTTCAAAGGTGACCCGTCCTGACCCCTTGGTCGGATTTGGTATTTTTTTTTTTTATTGTTTTAGGATGGATATGAATTTGAAGATTTTTACCCGATTCCTGTTGGGGTGAGTTCAAGTTTCTGCCTCCTACTCTGCCCAATTTATGACTGGAGATATTTTTAGTGGGCCATAATATTTTTATCTTGCTAACGTAGTGGTTGGATGGAATTTAAAATATTTTAGTGAAAATTGGCGGGCTCAAATAGTCTAACATGAGAAAATTAATATATAATCTAATTTTTATTATCATAGTTTAAAATAAAAATATTATAGTGTCAAATCTGACCCGGCCCATGCCCATCACTTGGCAGACATAATGGATTGTGCAGGTTTTTTATATATATATATATATATATATATATATATATAAATTTAAATTAAGGCTACTAAACATGATTGTGAATAGTGTTGGATGGAAAAAGCAAAAAAAATAAGGCTTCCATAACACATCATGATGATGATGTGCACTCACAAGTCACAAATCAATGCCAGATGTTTAGGATTCGAATAATAAAATTCACCTCTTGTGCCTCAAAAAACGCTCGATGCGTCTTGAGTTGGAAGAAGAGATAGGCAATGTAAGAGAGAAGCATCACAATGCTACTCACTCTCGACAGTTGGAGAATCTGGTCACCTGTCTCGGTGCTACTGCTCATTGAGTGTCTGAACATCAAAGGAAGCATGTGGCACAACAAACCCAGAAACAATAGGCCTGTATTCACATCGGCTTGCTTCTGCAAAAGCAAGTTTCTCTCTCTTTCTTATCAAAGAAAAACAAGACATGCATTATTACTTAGTAGATTGTGTCATCGTAAGAGCATGGATATGGCTTACTCTATCGTATTTTTGCTCCGTTTCAATGTTGACTAGTCCCCCACAAAAAAGAGAAGTTCCAAGAACAAAAAGAAGATTAGAAAGGACAGAGCCCAAAAGGGAGCATTTCAACACCTCAATCTTCCCTTCATGCAAGGCAAAAAGTGCAATGATGAGTTCTGTCACATTCCCGCAGGTTGCGTTGAGAAGTCCTCCAACTGCAAATTTCATGTAAATCTCAAGTTTGTTTAATATGTAGATCACCTTTTAATAAACACCTAAAAACAGAGAGAGAGAGAGAGAGAGAGAGAGAGAGAGAGAGAGAGAGAGAGAGAGTACCAGTTGGGCCAGTATAAAATGCAATCTGCCTATATATAGTCAAGTTAGAAGACGTTGACAAAGATAAATACGATGTTAGAAGAGTGGTGTCATAAAAGATATGCAAAAGAACAAATTCCAATTTACTTGCTAAAAACTCACTACTTAACTACCTCTGATTAAATTGCTGGTTATCATGATAAAACATTCAACTTAAATTCCACATGTATGTTGGATAAATAACAACTAGAGATACCAATTTGATGTTTGTTTACATGTGTGAAGGAGTAAATGTGAGTTATGTCAGTCAAATGATAGAAAACATAGAGCTAAGGTATGTTAAAGTAAAAAAAGAAGAGGTGTGGTAAGATCCTTATCTGGATAGCATGGGGTTGTTGGAGGGAGTGTGGACTTCAAAGCAATTTATGTCGTAAAGTTTACAATACCATACTTTATTACTCCTTTTGGGATAAGATAGGAAAGAGGTATGTGGAACAGTACAAAGTAGGCGGTGCTTGTGGGCATTAAAAAAAACCTGACTCATGTGGGATAACCACATCAGACCGGATCCTACCGAACCCATGACAACTATACAACCTATAAGGGTTACCCATTTTAAAAAAGATTAAGACTAAAAACGCGTGCTCAGCAGCTAGACATCGGGGGATCACTGTACTTCCCTTGCTCATTGCCCAAGCCAAGAAAAAAATATTTCTTTCATCATCGTCACTCCCATAAGGAGCCTATAAATACGAGCCTACTACAAAAAAAGTGATTTTTAGTGGTGGAAAAATCCGACTTTCGAGCTACTAAAAGTTTGCTAAGTGTCGTTTTTAAAGGCAGAAATTGTTTTCCCCTGCTAAAAGTGCTAGAAAACCTTAGACAGTGCATGTTGAGGCAAACGACACTTAGCGGTGGAAAGAATTTCTGTCGCTAAAAGCGAATATTTTCACAGCTAAAAGTCACATTTTTTGTAGTCCTTAGAATCAAAGTGAGGGTCCAGAAAGGAAATTCTCCTTATTTAACTGATTAAGCTAACAAATGACCATTTATATTCGAGGTGATATTTTTGCATTCCACTAGGTCTCATTGAGATTTTTCCATCCCACGTCCTTGTGACTAGCATTGCCCCAGGTGGGCGCCAAAAAGTTCTCTCATGGCTATCTTTTAGGAGAGCACGAGCACCGTTACATATATACACCATAATGATCAATTGAGGCATGCAACTAAAGAGTCTTACCGATGATCCCATTTTCTTCCTGTGTGTGGTGTTTTCTTGATACCGAGGTTATTCCTGACTTAGGCAAAAGTACCGATCAGGATGGCCTTAATCCCATTCTTGTCTAGCTAGGCAATTGTGCCAGCTGGCACCGAGCTGGAGCAAGTCTTGGTGAGAGTACCAACCATGCTCCCATGAGCTCGGCCCCGTGCATCTCGGTAGCAGTGCCCGACCTCAGCGCCTTGTCCAGCTCGGTCCTGTTGACCGAGGTGAGCACTGAGCGTCTATCTCCATTATGTGATGGGATGGCTACGTTACAGAACATACTGTCGTAGAGAGCAGCTGCCAGATATCGATAAGAGGTTGTCCCTATCAAACGATCATATCCATGTGGGAGATTTGAGGAACGATTCGATGGGACGGTACTCTCATCTACCCCCAATGAAGATCCGAGGTATGTGCTGATGGGACTGTGCTCTCACATACCTCCACTCAGGGAGCTTCTGATGGGACACTCATCTATATATATGCATGGGTAAGATCCATGAAAGGTACGCACTACGCAACACACATCCCTTGAATTTACTCCAAAGAACTCTCTTCTCCCTAACTCACTCTCCCTTTGTTCAGTGACTGCACTAACTTAGGCATCAGAGTGCCTTCGGCTGACTGCAGCCGGGGGCACTGACCTTAGTTCTTTCTCTCCCTTTCAAGTCCAGGGCATCCAATCCATCCAAAGCAGCTTAGCAGCAACATTACGAGTTTCATACTCGCTTAACCAAGTCCGAAATTTTTAGGCACTTACAATTGGCGCCGTCTGTGGGAAACGTTTGAAAAAATTAAATTGTCATCTCAAAAACCATGCCTCCAAAGACAAAGAAAAGGAGGGGTGATGGACCATCCAGGTCCCTTAAGAAGGGAAAAGGCGGAGGACCATCCATGTCCCTACGGCCACCACCGTTCTCGCCCCTTCCACATGGTGAAGGAACCTACAGGTCCCTGCCACCACCGCCATTCTTGCCCCGGCCACCACCGGTCCCCCGCCAGAAAAGGACCGGGGCAAAATCCGATGCAAGAAGCGTAGAGTGCCAGTGACTCAATAGGGCTCGTTCTCGAGGGAGATGACAGCATCTCCCCAGCGAGATGACCCCCTGCTGGAACGCCTCCGGCAGGATCCTCCTCGGGCGGAACGTCCCCGTCAGGATGTTCTCCCGCTGGAGCAACCTCGCCAGGACATCATTGTCCACCTGGAGCATTCTCGACGGGACGCTACGCCAGTGCCATCCAAGTTGCGCCAATCTCGTCGCCAAGACGATGTCGACGACGATGACATACTCTTTGGGGAAGACGACGACTTGTTCCTTGAGGACAACGACACTCTCCCCGAGGACGACGATGTGCTCCCCGAAGACGTCGCCGATGTACTCCTCGGGGATATTGAAGCCCAGAACCTCTATATCCAGGAGCAGGATAAACTGATTCGCCAATTCTGGAGACAACTCCAGGAGAAGGCGAAGGCCCCGGGCAAGGCACGCCAGTAAGCCCAGCGGGCCCCGGAGGTCAAACAGGACTTGAGGCAAGTCCTGGCCAACAAGAGGCGCAACCGAGCCTATGACGAAGGCTTGAGTAGCAGTCATCTCAACGACGGCCCCATGAAGCAGCGCTAAAAACCAAAGGACAAGTTCGACCTGAGAGAATGGCTCAATCAACAGGTCAGACAGACAGTCTAGCAGAAAATGGAGGTGGTCGGTTTCACCCGAGACCAGCTAAACGCCTACGACACCGATGACCATGGCGCGTCTCCATTTTCTCAGGAGATAAGGGACTATATACTCCCTGAAAAGTTCAACGTCCCGATGTTCAATATGTACGACGGGACCTCGGACCCAGTTGCGTACCTTTGGCATTTCACCCAGAAAATGTCGGTATGGTGCGACATCGACAATCTGATCTGCAAGGTCTTCTCCTCCAGTATGGGCGACCTCCCCCTGCGGTGGTTCTACGCGCTTTCGGAGGGATCAATTTCGAGCTGAAGGCAGCTCCAAAACTCCTTCGTGGAAAAGTTCCAAGCACATAGGGTCATCCCGAAGATGGATGATGACCTAATGGCCATTAGAATGAGGCGGATCGAAAGCATCACTTAGTTCGCTAAGAGGTTCTAGACCATCTACAGCCAGGTAGAAGATGCCACCGACAGAGTGGCCATCAGGTCCTTCAAACAGGCTCTGTTGCCAGGAAACGAGCTTCGCAAGGACCTGGTGCGGTTTCACGTGGTCACTGTGAAAGCACTAATGGCCCAAGTGAACCAGTTCATCGAGCAGGAAGAAGATGAAGCCAGAGCTCGGTTGAGCTTCGGCACCTGGCAAGAAGATAGACCCTCCAAAAAGGATAAGAAGTTATTCAGGACGGAGGAGGTGGACCGGAACAGAGCGCCAACGAGCTCGGCAATGCGCTCGGTTCCCACCCGGGGGGGCAGCGCGAAGCCGAAACCAGCTGGTGCCTCCTACAACACCGTCAACACAATCTTCAAGGAGCCCATTTACAAGCTCCTTGGCAGAATCAGGACGCAACCTTTCTTCAAGTGGCCCTAGCCCATGAAAGGTGACCCCTCCACCCGCGACTAGAGCAAGTTTTGTACTTACCACAAGCAAAACGGACACAAAACCGAGGACTGCATAGCCTTTAAGGCCCACCTCGAAAAGCTCGTGAAGGACGGGCACCTCAAAGACTTCATTAAATAGGAGGGCAAGGTCCACCGAGCTCACCAGCGCTAACCCGATGATGATCGGGACAACGATGAGCTAGAGGGTATCATCAACGTCATCCACCTAGCTCCTGCTCCCAGGGGAAGCAACCAGGCCCTTGCCGAGGCCAGGAGGGCCCCGCACGGCAAGCAGGTGATGACAGCCGAGCTCGGCCCCTCTCCCAAGAAGGCTAGGAAGGAGAGGCCTAAGATTTGGTTCTCGGACGAGGACTTGGATGGGGTCCAGCTTCCCCATAGCGATCCACTGCTCCTGACCCTGAGGTTAAAGAACTTCAAGGTCAAGAGGATCCTCGTGGACCCCGGAAACTCGTCGGAAATCCTCTACTACAACTGCTTCAAAAAGATGGGTCTAAAAGAGGAGGACCTGCAAGAATCCCGCACTCCGCTGGTAGGCTTCAGCTCCAAGCCCGTGTACACCAAAGGGAAGATCTCCCTCCAAGTCCGGGTTGGGGGCGCCCCCATGACAGCCGACTTCCTAGTGGTGGATGCACCATTCCCATACAACGCAATAATGGGAAGGACTTGGCTGCACAACATGGAAGCGGTGCCCTCCACCCACCACTAGAAGCTCAAGTTCCTGTTGGAGAACGGGGATGGAAGAGTCGAGGTGATTACGGTTCGGGCGACCAGCACATGGCTAAGCAATGCTAGATGGCCGTGGTCCCTGGCGAGGCAAAACCGCAGCAAGTACACATGGTCGAGCTCGAGGCTGTTGGCCGAGCACCCAAGCAGAAGAGCGTCGAAGACCTCACCGAGGTCAGGATCGATCCCAGCGATCCTGAGAGATAATTTTTGCTCGGCAGTTAGCTTGCGAAGGCCGAAAAGTTCGAGCTATTTGACTTCTTATTACGGAACAAGGAAGTCTTCGCTTGGACCCCCTATGAGATGCCCGGTGTTTGCTCTGAGATCATGTGCCACAAACTGAACGTGGACCCCAGGCACAAACCTGTAGTTCAAAAGGCTCGCAGAACTGGGATCCAACAGGCAGAGGCCGTGATCGAAGAGGTCAAAAAGCTGTTGGAGGTCGAAACAATTAGGGAAGTCAACTGCCTTGAATAGCTGGCCAACATAGTAGTGATCAAGAAGAAGAGCGGAAGCTGGAGGGTCTACGTGGACTTCACCGACGTCAACCAGGCCTATCTTAAGGACGCTTCCCTCTCCCGAAAATCGACCAGATGATCGACGCAACTGCTGGGCATGACAGGATGAGTTTCCTCGATGCCTATCGAGGTTACCATCAGATCCCGATGTATGGGCCTGACGAGGAAAAGACCGCATTTATAACACCTAGAGGCATCTACTACTACCAAGTGATGCCCTTTGGGTTAAAGAACGCGGGATCAACTTACCAGTGGCTGGTGATGAAAATTTTTCAGGTCCAGCTCTGCAAAACAGTGGAGGTATACATCAATGACATGGTTGTTAAGTCTAAAAGGTCACAAGACCACTTGACAGACATGAGTTAGACGTTTGTCGTTCTTAAAGAGTTCCAGCTCAAACTGAATGTGTCCAAATGCGCGTTGGGCGTCGGCTCCGGCAAGTTCCTGAGAAGCCTGGTCACCAGACGGGGAATCGAAGCCAATCCCGAGCAGATCTCGGAGATCCAAGCTATCCAGAGTCTGACCACGTTAAAATAAGTCCAGATGCTAACAGGGATGGCTGCTGCGCTCAACCGCTTCATCAGCAGAGCCTCGGACAAGTGTCGTTCCTTCTTTCAGCTTTTAAAGAAAAGCTCGAAGTTCCAATGGACCCCGGAGTGCGACAGAGCTCTTCAGGAACTCAAAGGCTACATGTCTTCACCTCCCCTGTTGTCCACTCCGAAGCAGGGGGAGACCCTGTACTTATATCTGGCAGTCTCGGATCATGCAGTGAGCTCGATGCTCATCAGAGAAGAATACAGTCAGCAGAGGCCTATATACTACGCGAGCAAGATCCTGCTTGACGCTGAGACTAGGTACCTGCAATTGGAGAAATTTGCACTGGCGTTCGTCAGCGCCTCTCGCAAACTCTCCCATTACTTCCAGACATACTCCATAGTGGTTGTTACAAAACATCCACTTAAGTCCCTTTTCAGAAAGGCAGACTTCTCTGGAAAAGTATCCAAATGGGTCGTCGAGCTGGGGCAGTATGATATCCAGTATCAACCCAGAACGGCGATCAAAGCCCAGGTTCTGGTAGATTTCATTGTGGAATTTACCTCTCCTACTTCGGCACTGAGACATCTTGATATCGAACTGGGGGTAATGATGGTGAAAAAGTCACCGAGACTGAAATGGGGCAAGAGCGATCTTTGAAGCAGTTCCTCGATTTAGCCTGGAAGGTCTTCATTGACGGGTCCTCAACATCGAGAAGGGCTAGCGCAGGCATAGTCCTCCAATCTCCAGAGGGCCTTGTTATTGAGCAAGCCCTAACACTTGACTTCAAGGCATCCAATAACGAAGCTGAGTATGAAGCACTGATCATGGGTCTCGGCAGTGCTAAAATCCTAGGGGTACGACAACTGGTGGTTTTCAGCGACTCTCATCTAGTGATGAGCCAAGTAAGCGGAGAATACCAAGTCCGCGACGATAGGATGGCAGCCTACTTAGCCCATGCAAAGCAACTTCTTTCTCTGTTCGAAAGGGTTGAAGTCAAGCAGATCGGCAGAGACTCCAATTCTCATGCCGACGCACTCGCCGGCTTGGCCTCTGCCGTCGAGGCTGGGAGAAAAAGAACTGTCGAAGTGGAAGCACTGGACAGACCGAGCACAGAGCTCCACCCACCTTGGCAAGTCTTGTGTGCTGACCTGGGCCCGAGCTGAGTGGACCCATTCATCTCCTACCTCATGGATGATCGGCTTCCTGAAGATAAGAGCGAGGCTCACAAAATCAGGCTAAAGGCAGCTCAATTTTGGTTGTCTCCAATGGCAAGCTCTATAAAAAGTCCTATACTAGCCCTTACCTCCAGTGCGTTCACCCGAGCAAAGTCGAAGATTTTCTTTACGAAAGCCACGAAGGAATCTGCGGCAGTCATATAGGAGGTCGGTCACTGGCATACCGAGCTATCAGCCAGGGCTAGTGGTGGCCTTACATGCAGAAGGACGTCCGGCTCTATACCAAAAAATGTGAGAAGTGCTAGAAGTTCTCTCATTCTCTCCATTAGCCAACACAGGACCTGAGTCCGCTCTCTAGTCCATAGCCTTTCGCCCAGTGAGGTTTAGACCTAGTGGGACCACTTCACCGAGCTCCAGGGAACAAGAGGTGGCTATGATTATTTCACCAAATGGATAGAAGCTGAAGCACTGTCTTCCATCACCGAGCAGGACACGGAAAACTTCTTGTGGAAGAACATCGTCACAAGATTTGGAGTGCCTCGAGCCCTGATCTCGGATAACGAGACCCAGTTCGACTCCAATTTCTTTAAAAACTTCTGCTAGGAGCTCGGCATCAGAAACTATTATTCCACTTCGGCCTACCCACAAAGCAACGGTCAGGCTGAAATCTCCAATAAAGTTGTGCTCGACGGGCTCAAGAAAAGACTCGACCGAGCTAAAGGGAGATGGGTAGAAGAGCTTCCAAGTGTTCTTTGGGCGTATAGGACTACCCCCAAGGCGCTCCACTTTGGCAACGCCCTTCTCCCTAGCCTATGGTATGGAGGTTGTGATCCCACTCGAGGTTGGCCTCCCTACTCTCAGGTCGGAATTGTTCGACCAAGGCCAAAATGAAGTAAACCTCGCCAAAGAGCTTGATCTGGCTAAAGAACGAATGGAGGCAGCAGCCATTCGCTTAGCTTCTTACCAGCAACAACTGTCCAGAGGATACAACCAAAGGGTCAAAGAAATGAAGTTCTCAGTTGGAGAATTGGTCTTGAAGAAGACACTTCCTGCGGATAAGAATCCCATCGAAGGCAAGCTCGCACCGAACTGGCATGGGCCATTCAAGGTGATCTCGACAGCTGGGCAGTCAGCTTACAAGCTTGAGGACATGGAGGGTAGGGAGCTACCACGTCCATAGAACGCCACGCACCTCAAGAAGTACTATTTCTAGACTATATTCAATCTTTGAAATCAATAAAATTGATTCTTGTAGATGGATGTGTTTTGTGCTTTCAAATTTTGGCCAAGTTACGGAACTCGGCATCTACGCTCAGCTCGGTTAAGGAACCAGCTATATCGGCCCGATTAAGGAACCAGCCATCACAGCTCTGGTTATGGAACCTGGTTTACTTGTTCTGGTTAAAGAACCGAACTCAGTTACTGTCTCGCTCTGGTTATGGAACCTAGCTCAGTTATGATGGAACGCGCTCCGAGGCGCCCGCTGGGGCGGCTACCGGGGTCGGCGGAACGTGGGAGTCCGTCGGGTCCGGCCCTTTCGCGCCCTGGCGGGCCCTGAAGCGTGCATCAACATTTCTTTTGTGTGGGTGTGCCAGATTTTCTATTTTACTGGGAATTGCAAGTGGTAATCCGGAGATCAACCTTCGCAAGTAAAAAGGAAATCAACTTCTTTCAAGTTTTCCATTGCACAAATATTTAAGAAAAGAGACATTTTCTTGGTTTGCCGTGAAAGGCGATTTTGTTTGGCATTTATAGCCGATTTTGGCGTTTATAGCCGATTTACAATTCTCATCAATAATGAAAGACAAGAGTTGTGATTTTTGTCTCTTTTAGAAAAATACAAACTACAATGAAAAGCAAGAAAAGGAAGATCTAACTTTTCAGGAGATTGTGGGGGACTCGTTCAGATTGACGGTCGCAAGCCATGTATGGGCTTCGCCATCATCCATGCAGATGAGAACAGAAGATGCTCTTGATTCGCTTGGCTTGGCTATAACCTCAGATTTTTAGAGGACAAAGACCAAGAGAAGGTCCTATGTCCAATAAAAAGCTAAGTAGACGGGCTGAAAAACCACGTCTAAGCCATTGGAGGCAGCAGGAGAAGGCAAGGACCTTGGGGGGGGTGCCCCCCAAGGGACTTTTGTCACCTTGTAGTGGTGGCCGGTGCAGAACTTCAGCAGAGTTTTCTCTCTTTTTTCTTTCTCTGGATTCTTTCTGATCCCTTTTTTTCTGATCTTCTGATTTTCTCCTCTTTTTTCCGATCTTTTTTCGATCTCTTCCCGATCTTTTTTCGATCTCCATTTCAATGGAATGCTCTCCTATTTATAGGCCTTTGGTAGCCATTTAGGAGGGTTTATGAGCCTTAATGGCTTTAATGGGAGGAGTTACAAGATTTATTTCTTGATTTTGTAACTCCTTTTTCCTTGAATCTGATTGGCCGATGGAGATTAAGGGCTTTTAATCACCTTAATTACCATAATGGGAGGAGTTTCATGGTTTAAATGCCATGAATCAATTGACTTGTAACTCCCAAATGCTTGCTTCTGATTGGGCCGTCCAAAGAAATGAATTAATGACTGCAATAAAGCTAGTCAATTAACCACATTAATTGGTCGCCGAGCAGTCGAAGAGTCGCGGGCCATGCCGTGTCTTCTGGAATTCTTCTGGCGATGATCATCGATGGATCTACATGCTGATCAACATCGGATGAACATGTAACTTCAGACATTGATAGCTAAGAGCGGGCCGGTGACATCTGTCTTGTCGATTTCATGATCGGTCGGACAGAAAGTGCACTTTCTTGGTCAGCCGGTTGGCGATCTTGGAGCGATCACTGATGATTTTATGCTTTTGGAGGTTGACCCGTGATTTTGACGGATGTCGTCGGATATGAGTCAATTTCAAGCACTAAAAATCACATTTTCAGGAAACCACAGGGGCCAAAGTGCGCGAAACGCGAAAAAAGACGGAAAAACGGGTCACCGGCGGAAAATCCGGTGACCCGGACCTCCATGGTCGCCGGCGACCATGGGCCATGGTCGCCGGCGACCATGGACCGGCGACCATGGGCCATGGTCGCAGGGGTCTGCGACCCTGGGGGATTTTTCCCCTTCGGAGCTCGTTTTGCGGTCGTTTTGAGGTCTTTTTCGTCGCCGTTTTCTTCTGTATTTTTCTTGACATTTCTTCTCATTTATTGGCTTGATTTCCCTGTAGAAAACTTGATGAGAATCCTTGCATTTTTAGAGTGCAAAGTTTCTAATTTTCCGGGAAAGCCGAAGACTTTGTCGCGTAGAGCTGCTGATTTTCCGCCAGAAGTCGAAACTTGGTCAAACGATGTCGGAATGACCTGAAATTTGAGGTGAAGCCTCCTGAGCAATAAATAAGACCAACCATAGGCTTTTGTTTGAGTTTTGAAGCCGTTTGGGGTCCCGTCGATGCTTCACTTGATTTTGCTGCGGGGAAAATGCCGAGCTTTGATGTGCGGTCAAACGATGTCCGATTGACCTGAAATTTGACGGGGAGCCTATTGGAGTCATTTGAGACGTTCCATGGGCTCCGTTTTGGATGTCATGGTCCCGGGTTGCTCTGCCGCCGGTAGGCTTGATTTTCTCTCGGAGCATCGAAACCTGGTCAAACGTTTTCGGAATGACCTGAAATTTGACGTGCAGCCTTTTGGAAGCATGTTGAAGCCACTCATGCACTTGGTTTGATGAGCGAAGGCTCCGGTGGTTTCCGCCGCCGGGAGGCTTGATTTTGCTGCTCGAGCATTGATGGAGGGTCAAACGTTGTCGGTTTGACTTGAAATTTGGCATGGAGCCCTTTTGAGACATGCTGGAGTCATCCGTAGGCTCTGATCGAAGTTTTGACGTCTCCGATGATGTCGCCGCCGGGAGCGCCATTTTAGCTGTCGGAGAAGTGAAGTTAGGCCAAATGTTGTCGAAATGGCCCGAAACTTCATGTGTACTCTTCTCTTGGCTATCTTGAAGGATCTTGCAGTTTTTGTTTGATTCTGACAAGATTTGATTTTTTGGAGAAATTGCATTGTCTATTTATGGCAGGTTGCGACTTCATGCAGCTTTCTTGATTTGAAGAGGCAAAGTGACATTTTTGGTGTCAACAAATGCCCCCTCGAGGTACAGCGACGAATTGCTTGACTTTTGTAGTCGATGTGCCTCGAAGAGATTTTTGAAGGAGAGCTTGTGTCTTGACCAAGAGTCTTTGAGCAATCCTTCCTTTGGTAGAGTAGCCTTTGAGCTTCCAGGGGAATTTTATGGTAGTGAAAGGAATCACACACCATCTCGAGGCAAAGTTTTGAAGATGACATCAGGGATGTGGATTTGGGTTTCTGTTTTTGATCTTGTGACCTAACCAGCTATATATGGCAGGTTAGGGGATCGGGTTTTGGTTTTGATCTTGTGACCCAACAAGCTGTATGTGGCAAGTTGGGGGATCAGGGTTTGGTTTTTTGTTTTGGTCTTGTGACCTAACAAGCTGTATGTGGCAAGTTAGGGGACCAGGATTTGGTTTTTGGTTTTGGTCTTGTGACCTAACAAGCTGTATGTGGCAAGTTAGGGGACCAGGATTTGGTTTTTGGTCACTCTTTGGGACTGTGTGGGTCCATTGGAGTGGTTTGGATTTTTGTGAAATGTCAATTTCAAGATTTTGGCTCAATTTGGTATATGAGGCTGGATGGTTTGATTTTTTGGAAGCTCATGGGGCTTGGAATTTTTTGTATGGTTCAATCAACTCAAAAGAGGCATGGAACCATTATTGTATGCTCTTGGTAAGAGGGATTTTTTTCTGACTAAAAGCCCTTTTTTTTTTTTTTTTTTTTTAGTGCCTAGGTGGTCAAACCTGGCTCATATGGGCTAGCCCATGGGACCTTAAGCTTTTTAGGATGGCTTAGATCTCATGTGGGGCCATTTTTGTAAAGAATATCTAAAGATATCTCATTTGGATAGAGAATATCTAAAAATATCTTTATGGGAGAGAATCTCTCATATTCCCTTAATTTGGGAGAGAATATCTCAAGGTATCTTTCTTTTTGGGAAGAAATCTCCAATATCCTTTTTTTGTTGGAGAGAATCTCTCATTTGATTGATTTTGGGAGGAAATCTCTCAAAGACATCTTTCTTTTTGGGAAAGAATCTTTCTAATTCCTTCTCTTTTGGTAAGGTTACTTAATTAGTAACACTTACCTTTCTTCTTTGTTTCCTTCTTTGATTTGCTCTCTCCTATAAAAGCAAAGGAAGGTAGGATCTCTTGCTCTTATTGCTTTCTTTTGCAACAATCTCAAGAGAGCTCCAAGACCAAGAGTGCTTCTTCTTCAAGGATCTTCAAGCTTTTTCCTTCTTCTTCTCCATCAATGGCTTCAAGTAAGTTTTCTCTCTTTTTCTTTCAAGAAAACTCCATGTAGAGAATAGGATGGTAAAAAAAAAGTGTCTCTTCTCTTTTTTTTCTTTCTTTTCTTTTTTTTCTTTTCTTTTTTTTTTTTTTTTTTTTTTTGGGAAAGTTCCTTTTTTTTTCTTTTCTTTCTCCTTTTTTTTTTGAGAAAGTTTCTTTTTTTTTTTTTGCCTGCGACTTGATTTGCTAACATTTCTTCTTGTCAGCTGACTTGTCACAGGATTCCGATGACTTTGAACCATCAATGGACGCAAATGTCGATGATGCTTCTGATGAGTTCATGGAGGAAGAGAGTGTTCCGCCAGTCGTCGAAGAAGGTACTTTGTAGTGATGACCCTGATGATTTTTTTTTTTTTTTTGAACAGGATCATATTCATACCTTTTTGTGTTTCATTTGCAGGTTTTGAAGTGACAGAAGAGAGTCCATCGCTTTCTTCAGAACCAGAGCAAGGGATGCCAGAGGTCGATCCGGAGGTAGAGACCAGTTCAGACATGATTGAGGAGATGCCTCGTGTTGAGATTCCCTCTCCAGTGGCTCCAAGTGAAAAGAGTTCTTTTGTTACTCTTCCAATGGGACATGACATGAGCAGCCGATCAGCGGAGAAGGGTGAATCTTCATCCAGTTCGTCTCTTCAATTTGCGAAGAAGGTGCTGGCTCGGGTTTTGAGTTCTTGGATCAAGACTCTCCTTTCTGGACACTTGGAAGCAGGATTTGGCATGATCCCACATGTGCAGGAGATTCTCACTGATACCGAAGAGGTTGGTCTGGATGTCACAGGTGCCAGGGCGACCGTTGATAGGATCATTGCACTGGGTGACAAGTGGTTTGAGACCATGGGTTTCCCTGACGACCAATTCTTCAAGGAGATGTTCTTGGACCCTGCTGATAAGGCTAAGTCTGACCTGAATGAGGCTACACAAAGCAAGAAGCAGCTAGTTCGGGAGAAGAACAAGGAAGAGCTAGCCATCATCGGATTGAGGCATGACCTTAACGTCCTTGATAGGGAAGTTGAGGAGGCCAGGAAACGTCTTGAGCATTTGAAGGCACAAGTCGATGCGAAGTGGGCTGCTATAACAGAGGCTCGTGACAGGGAGAGTACTCTGATCCGCAGGGTTGCAGATGCCGGTCAAGTTCTCGAGAGGAGGACTCTAGAAAACGAACGATGGCAAACTGCTGGGGAAGAGCTTCCCGGTGTAAAAGAAGGGTTACGGCATTCGCCAGCATCTCATGGCAAGTTCCTGAAGAAGCGTGCCTTGGAAACTCTGACGGCTGAGGCCAAGAGTTTGCTTGAGGAGCTGAAGCTTTGGCTGGAGACCATTTTTGGCTAAGCTCCTGATTTTTTATAGCAGAAACCATTCTTCTTTTTTTTGGTACCACATGTATTTTTTGGTACTCTTTTTTTTTTGTAGTGCTTGTGAACACTTTCTTTTTTTTTGGTACCACATGTATTTTTTGGTACTTTTCTTTTCTTTTTTTTTTGTAGTGCTTGTGAACACTTTCTTCTTTTTTTGGTACCACATGTATTTTTTGGTACTTTTCTTTTCTTTTTTTTTTTTGTAGTGCTTGTGAACACTTTCTTTTTTTTTTTTTTTGCTTTGGTACCACATGTATTTTTTTTGGTACCTTTTTTTTTTGTTTTCCCTACGCTCACTCAAATCTTTTTGTGATGAAAGCAATTGCTAAATGGGATTTGATCAAAAGTTTTGTCATTTTGTGAAAATCTTTTGTCAAATGATTGTTTTGGTAGGGGAAACGAATTCGGCATGAAAGCCGGATTTTTGTGGCATTTACAGCCAGTTTTGACATGAGAGTCAGGTTTTTTTTGTGTGGCATTTATAGCCGATTTTTGAGATGGCATAAGAGCCAAAAATTTTGTTCGTGGCATGGGAGCCAATTTTGAGATGGCATGGAAGCCGAAATTTTATGACGTAAAAGCCAAAATTTGGGTTGGCATGGAAGCCGAAATTTTATGGCGTAAAAGCCAAAATTTGGGTTGGCATGGAAGCCGGTGTTTGTTTTGTTGGCATTTATAGCCAGTTTGGTGGCATTGATAGCCAATTTGCGGCATTTATAGCCGGTTTGGTGGCATTGATAGCCAATTTGTGGCATTTATAGCCGGTTTGGTGGCATTGATAGCCAATTTGTGGCATTTATAGCCGGTTTGGTGGCATTGATAGCCATTTTTGAAAGCCAAGTTTTGGTTTGTCGGCGTGAAAGCCAATTTTTTGTGGCATTGATAGCCGGTTTGTGGCATTTATAGCCGGTTTGGTGGCATTGATAGCCGGTTTTTGGGCAAAAGAGCCAGGTTTTGGCGTTTATAGCCAGATTTTTTTTTTTGCTTTCAAAATACAGGTATCGACTAAATGTCGCCTCCCCGCTGAATGGTCTTGCAAGTATCGATGGAATGTCGCTTCCTTGCTCATTCGGTTTTGCGAGTATTGATGGAATGTCAATTCCTCGCGGGTTAGGTTTTGCAAGTATCGATGGAATGTCGCTTCCTCGCGAATTGGGGTGCAAATATCGACTAAGCGTCGCTTCCCTGCTTTTCCCAAAACTTTTGATTTTGCGGGTACTGACTTGATGTCGTTTCCCCGTGATTTTTGAAATTTGAGGTTTTCTCGAACCTTTGAAATTTGGGTTGTGGATAGCAACTGGTATGTTGCATCTCCACGATTTTTGGAATTGGGTTGTGGATATCAACTGGTTTGTTGCTTCTCCACGGTTTTTGGATTTTGCAAGTATCGACGAAATGTCGCTTCCCTGCGATTTAGGGTGCAAGTATCGATGGAATGTCGCATCCTTGCTTTTTTTCAAAATTTTTGTTTTGCGGGTACTGACTTTGATGTCATATCCCCACGATTTTTGAAAAACCATTTTTTTTTGTTTAAAGACACGAGGGTCGTAAATTTTGACCTAGAACCATTTGGCGGTAAAAGGTAAGGTGGACTAGGGTGGAAATCCCTGAATCCGGATTTTTGTTTCAAACCATGAATTTTGGTTCAAGGATCGAAAGCTTTGGTCAAGTCAGGGAGAGGCTCCTAAACTTGGATTTTTTTGTTTTTGAACAATGAAACGATAAAAATAAGCATTGTTTTTGAATCTCTAGAAATTTTGACATTTGATATGAAAATTCTAAAGAGAGTGGGTTTGACGAGCGAGTACCTGAGAACAGGTTTTGGCCATACAGGCATTGCTCTTACCCAGTTGGGTAAGTCTTCAAGGGTAGTACCGCTTCAAGAACTTGCCGTTGATAGGCAGCATACATCTGTCGCCTTCCATGTTTAGGAGGGCATATGCGCCATTGGAGAAGACCTTGTCGATGACGTAGGGTCCCTCCCATTTTGGTTCAAACTTGCCTTTGGACTTGTGTGCGAAGACCATTGGTCTTTTTACCGCAAGAACCAAGTCACCCTTTTTGTAGGCGCGTTGCCTGACCTTTTTGTCAAAAGATCCTGCCATGCGTGCTTGGTAAAGTTCAATGCTTTGTCGAGCTTCGAGCCGTCTCTCGTCGAGATTGTCCAGCTCATGGAGTCGCAATTTGACATTGCTTTCTTGAGTCATGTCATTTTGTAGAGATACCCTCAGAGAAGGAATTTGTACCTCTAGGGGCACGACAGCTTCGCATCCGTAGACCAAGGAGAATGATGTGCTATGGGTTGGTCCTCGAACGGTGGTTCGATAGGCCCACAAAGCTTCAGACAGTTTATCGCTCCAGTCTCTTTTGTGACTAGAGACCATTTTCTTGAGGATTTTGCAGAGTGTCTTGTTGAAGGCTTCTGCTAATCCGTTTGCTGCCGGATTGTATGGAGTCGAAGGACAGCTTTGAATTTTGTATTTGTCGCAAAACCTGTAGAATCGATGATCCCGAAATTGCGGTCCGTTATCATGGACGAATCTTTTGGGTATGCCAAAACGACAAATGATATTGGTGCGTAGGAACTGAAGAACTGATGAGGTCTTCATTTCGTTGAACGCAAATGCTTCTGACCACTTGGAGAAATAATCCGTTGCGGCGAAGATGAAGCGATGACCTTTGCTTGAAGGGGGAGAGATAGGACCTATGATGTCCATGCCCCATGCTTCGAAAGGCCATGAGATTGCTGTAGGATGTAGCCATTCCGGAGGCATGTGAATGTAGTCTCCATGAACTTGGCATTGTTGGCAGCGCTTAGCAAATTGCATTGCATCAGCAACCATGGTAGGCCAATAGTAACCTAACCTTTTTATCTGATCATAGAGCTTAGGACCTGCCTGATGGGCTCCACAAAGACCAGCATGAACTTCTTTAAGTGTTTCTTCGGCCTCTTGTTGTGACAAGCAGCGTAGGAGTACTCCATTGAAGGATTTCCTGTAAAGGATTTTCGAAGGGATATCCAAATGAAAGTTTGGGGCTCGCCTTTGGATGCTTACCCGTTCTTTTGGATCTTCAGGTAGGATTCCGAACATAGTGTAATCAATGAACGGGTCCCTCCAGTCGCCGATTGAAGTTTGAAGGATAGAGATCCGACTTCCAACCACTCGGTGGCATTCAGCAACTGCTTGATGTGTGTTAAGAGGAGGGAGGATCCTTCTCTCACTCACTGTAATTTGCATGTTTTCCCCTTCCTGGGTCGCCATTGATGCGGCAAGTCCGGCCAGGGCATCTGCACGGATGTTTTCACCTCTACGAATGTGGGTGATGTTGCAGATGTCAAACTTTTGCAAAAGCGATTGTGCCTTGTTGTAATAAGGCAGCAGATCGGGCTTCCTGACTTCATATTTCTGATTCATCTGGTTGACGATCAGTTGAGAGTCTCCAAAGACTTCCAGCATAGTGATACCGGATTCGATGGCGAGTTCCAATCCTAGGATCAGAGCTTGGTATTCAGCTGCATTGTTTGTGCATGGTTCCAGTAGCGAGAAAGCGTGGGGAATCATGCATTTGTCGGGGCTAACAAAGAGGATGCCAACTCCCGAGATCAGCTTTCTGTTTTCATTTGTCCTGGTTGCACCGTCAAAGTACATGTCCCAGGAGGCATTTGGTGAGGAAGTCTCCACGTTGTAGACAGGTTCGTCTGGGAGATCATCTCTGAGTGGAGAATCTTTAGGCAATGGATGCTCTGCGAGAAAATCTGCTAGAGCTTGGCCTTCGATTGCTTTTTGTGGCACATACCTTATATCAAATTGTGATAGAAGGATGGACCATTTTGCCAGTCGGGCATTGAGAGAACCTGCCTTTGTGACAAGGACCTTCAAGAGGTTGATCCTCGAGACCAGGTAGACTGTGTTGGAAAGCAAGTAGTGACGTAGCTTTTGTACGGCGAACATCACTGCAAGGCATTCCTTTTCGACTGGAGAGTAGCGATGCTCTGCACCTACTAGCATGCGGCTGAGGTAGTATAGAGCAGCTTCTTTTCCCTCACCATTCTCTTGTGCAAGCAAAGCGCCTACAGAATGATCAAGAGCTCTTGTGTACAAGATGAATGGTTTTCCAGTGGCAGGGGCAGCTAACACTGGAGGTTTGGTCAGGTATGACTTGATATCTTGAAATGCGGCTTCACAGTCGGCATCCCAGACAAAGTCTACACCCTTTTTCATCAATCGAGAGAATGGACGGCATTTCCCTGAAAGATTGGAGATGAACCGTCTGATGTAGGCCAATCTCCCTTGGAGCCCTTTTAGTTCCCTTAGGGTTCTTGGAGGGGGCATTTCTAGAATAGCCTTGACTTTTATGGGGTCAAGTTCTATTCCAGCTTTCCGAACAAGGAATCCGAGAAACTTACCCGACGAGACACCGAAGAAGCATTTTAGAGGATTCATCCGCAGTTTGTGTTTGCGGAGTCGGAGGAAGACTTCCCGAAGATCTTTGAGATGGTCTTCTTTTCTTCTGCTTTTGACGGCGAGGTCATCAACGTAACATTCGACCGTCTTGTGCTGCATATCTTGGAATATTTTCATCATAGCCCTCTGATATGTGGCACCAGCATTTTTCAGACCAAATGGCATGACAGTGTAGCAATACACGCCAAATGGAGTCCGAAAAGATGTGTGTTTTTCATCCTCGGGATGCATCTTTATCTGATTGTAGCCAGAGAAGCCATCCATGAATGTCATTCGCTCGAATCCGCAGGTATTGTCAATCATCACCTCCGGTATGGGGAGCGGGAATTCATCTTTAGGGCAAGCGCCATTCAAGTCTCTATAGTCAATAGAGACTCTGATCTGCCCATTTTTCTTTGTCACGGGGACAATGTTGGCCAACCATTCTGGATGTTGTTCCTCACGGATGAAGCCAACGCTTTTGAGTTTTTGAACTTCTTGTTCAATTTTATCCATCACATCTGGACGGAATCTTCTTTGGCCTTGTTTGACAGGCTTGATTTCTTCTTGAAGATTGAGTTTGTGGACTGCTATTTTGGGGTCTAAACCAGGCATTTCAGCATAGGACCATGCAAAGCAATCAACGAACTCACGAAGAAAAGCGATATACTCGGGTAACTCATCATCCTTTATATTCTTGCTTATGAATACAGGACGTGGGTTATCAGGTGTTCCCAAGTTTATCTTTTCAACAGAATCTTCTGTCGGAAGGTTCGAAGGTGGTTCCTCCACAATATTTTCGGAGGCTTCCAACTCAACGAAACCTTCTGGAGTTTCAACTGCATTACCAGACCAAGGCTCTGTTCCTTTCCATGGATTTTCTTGATTGGTGATCTCCTCAAGGCTTGCTATGAGATAGTCCCAATCGCCTGTTGAGTCTGGTATTTCTTTTAGAGACGAGGGTTCTTCTGGGTCAGAATAGCACAAGTCTGCATTATCGGACGATTCCTCTTTATCATCAGAGAAATCATACCAATTGGATGAGCTTCCTGGATCTTTGTCAGGTAACTCTTTAAAGAGATTTCCAGGGAGTTCGATGTCTTCGTGGACTTGAGATGTTGAGGCTTGGTCGGTAAAACGACTTTTAAGCCTTTGTGTCAACTGTCTCAGAGGAGTATCAGGATCATATCCTAACCCATATGAAGACTTTTCTACATGACCGTAGAGTCTCCAATCTTCCAGCTGGCTTTTGGTCAAGGCGGGCTCCAATGGCGTGAGAATACCGCGTCTTTTTCCCAAACCGACTGGGTTTTGAGCGTCAAAGCCCATTTTCTTCATAATTGCTTGTGCCACAGGACTATATAGAGATAGCTGAGGCATACCTTCATTTTGAAAAGGTTCAAGCAGAGAACTTGATGAAGAAGCATCCGATCTATGAAAGAAGATCGGTCTTTGCTTTGGTGATGTTGCCGGAACAACAAAGGTAGCAGACGTAGGATCTTCTACATCAGCAGGTGTCTCCATCGGAGTGAGAGCAGGCTGAACTTGCTGAGTGTCAGCTTGGCTTGACGATGCATCATCTTCTGGCTCTGAGTCCGAGTCTGTGTCTTGCATGATAGACACGAGAGAGACAACAAATTTGCCCCCAGGCTTTTGTTTCGCCTTCTTCACTTTAGTCGTGATGACCAAAGGTTTTGAAGATTTGAGGGAGATGAGGAAGGGAGATTGACTACTCTCTTCTAATTTGCCGGAGGGTTTGTTTTCTTCCGGTGATTTTTGAGGAGCCTTGCCTTTATCTTTCTGGAGATTTTCAGCAGGGGGTGCTGTTTCCTCTTCTTCTTTTTCTCCTTCATACATCTGGGAGTCTGCGAAGTGGACTTCTTTACCTTTGAAGGGTTTTCTGTCCGCAAAGACGCGATGTACCATGCCGTCGTCGCCGACGAACTTGATGCATTGATGTAGAGTTGAAGGGACAACACCGTTCTCGTGTATCCAAGGACGTCCGAGAAGAATGTTGTAGCATGAGGGGGTTTTTATTGCATACACAGTGACCTCAGAGATAAGATCACCGATTTGCAATTTGAACCTGATTTTGCCGATAGGCCTTTGAGCGCTCCCATCGTATCCAAAGATAGATACAGATGTGTGGCTTAGCTTGCTGGGTGGGATGCCCAACTCTTCAAGAGCCGAAGTGGAGATAAGGTTGAGTGCAGAACCTGGGTCGATCTGAACTCTATGTATTGGCATTTCTTTGATGTACCCTGTGAAGTACAGGGGTCGGTTGTGCCTTGCTTTGCCAAGTAGGAGGTCTTCCTTAGTGAAGGCGATGGTTGCACAGGCTGCCTTTTGAACCGAGAGGCATTGGATGCATGATCCCTCGCTTTTCTCTTTTTCTCCTTTTAAGGAGGTTTCTGAGTTTTTGACCCGGTAGTCCATTTCAATTTGGAGGACTTGTGGGGCATGTTTGTCGACATCCTCATTCAGTTTTTGCAATTCTGAGATGAGATTATCACGAGTGCGTGGAGACATTCGTAATAAATCCAGGATGTGAAGACGTGCAGGTATGTGTTTGAAGTGCTCAACCAAGTCATACTTGAAAGCCTCCTTAGGGCCTGCATGTTCATCATTGTTGCCACTGGGGGCGCTTACAACATCTTTTCCCGAAGGATTTACATAAGTAAAGGAAGATTGGTTGTAACTCTTGTGGTAGTCCCGGCCCGAACGGGTGCCTCTACCAACTTCGAGAGCTTCTTGAGAAGGATCTTCGTTTGGAAGATTGTCTTCAGGATCAAGAGGCTGTCGTTTTTCATGTACTGGGGATGTATCTGCAACAGAGTTGCCATCCTCAGTGATTGTGTTGCACGGAGCATTTTCCGGGAGCAAGTCCTGAACAGCATCCAGCAGCTTTTCTTCTTCGTTGACCCATCCATCATCCCAAGTCGGGTTTTCTTCATGATGATGAGTCGGGAAGAATGTGTATCCTGAAGTCACAGTCTCAGGAGAAGAAACCTGAGAGGGTGTCATCTCTGTGAAAGTCACGTGAGACGAGGTAGCTCCAGAGGATACATTGCTAGGCGTCGTCGGAGTGTAGGTAATCTCATCAGACGACGCTTCAGAAGAGCTATAGTCCTGATATATTACATTACAGGAAGCTCTGATAGGAGATGTTGCCTGCTCGGAGTCAGACTCATCCTCGGATGTAAGAGGATCGTCAATCCAGCAATGTTCTCCATTTTCAGGAGTTGAGGGAGGAGGTACCTGATGGGCTTCAGGGACTTCCGGCTCTGGATTGTGAGGAATCTCGTTGACGCGGTCTTGCTCTTGTTCTAGAGCGAGACGCTGCAAGATCCTTGCATATTCTTCAAGTTCAGGCATGGGAGCCAGATCCTCTTCTTCGTCTTCTCCGTGTGGCTCAACATAGTTGATTTCCACTGGAGCAATGACAGGTGCTGGGTTAACAGCATCTTCTTGTGCAGCCTCTTGGTCTTCTTCATCATCAGACCAGGATCCTTGTGGTTGCAAGGGGTTATACCAGATTACTGGTATAAGGTGAGTTTCAGGAATCCATTCTTCATCGGAGAGATATTCTCCTGTTTCAAGAGATTCCTCCCACTCATCGGTGTAGTTGGGCTCGAATCCATCGTCGGTGTCGCTGGACTCGTATCCATCAATGGAGAATCCAACTACCGAGTTGCAAGAGTATGATGCCCCCTGCATGGCTTCTTTTTTGAATTGAGGTGGCATGAAATCACTAAGAGTGAAGTTTCTTACCGCCTTTGAAGTCTCTGGAGGGGATGTTTCTGTTGCCCCGAGTGAAGTGGTAGAGGAGGCCTCTGCCTTTTCATGAACTTCTTGTTTTGGCTGGGTCTTCTCTTGCCGTTTGAGCCTGAGGAGATGTTTCCTAGCCTGCCTTCGCTGTTGAGCGGTCGGCTTTGTTTTGACGATCTCCCAATTTTCATCTTCCAGGAGATCGGGATGTACCCATATGGGTTGTCCGTCTGGTGTCGGGCAAGGAACCAACACTTCGGACGTTTGAATTCTATTTATCACCTTGAAGGAAGTAGTGATCTTCTTCTTCGGTGCTTTGGTGTTTGTCCATATGACACCATGTTGACGGAGGCAGTCCCATAGTTTTTGTCAAAGGTGATGACTCCGTTTTTCCACATCTCGTTTATCTTCTCTCTCACAACAAAGCATTGATTGAGAGGATGCGAAACCATCTGGTGGTATGGACAGTACCGAGGATCATTGGTTTTGCCAACATCTCCAGGTCTTTTGGGCTCTGGCAAAATGAGTTTGCCATTTGCTAGGAGAGCCTCAAAGATTTCTTCGACGTCTTCATCGAACGGATATTTCTTTTCTACTCGCTCTTTGAAGGCATCGGAGAGTTCAGGCCTTTTACCTGCAGTTTTGTTTTCAGCTTTCTTTGGCTGCTGAGGAGCTGACTTGGTTTGCACATTGAGGACCTCTTTCTTCTTTGGTTTAGAGGTTGCAACAGCAGTCGGCTCTTTCTTTGATGATTTCTGACTGTTGAGGTCTTTGATCACCGTTTCAGCTTCCATGGAAGCTTCCAGGAGCTCTCCTAGGTTTTTTGATTTGTTGCCGATGATCATGGAGCGGATTTTAGCTCTCATGTTGTTTCGGCAGATGTCAACTAGCGACGCTTGTGGCAGTACATCTGAGCATTTGTACGCCATTGCTTTCCACTTGTGAATGAAGTCATAAGTTGACTCATTCTCTCCCTGTTTTAGGCTGCAGAGCTGAGCCATAGTAACAGGATGATCCTCACCTTGGAAGTGGGTCAGGAAGCGTGTCTCCAGCATAGCCCAGTTCTGAATGGAGTTCTCCGGCAGAGTGGAGTACCAATCGAAGGCCGTACCTTTTAGGGTACTTGCAAAGAGGCGAATCTTGAGTGCATCTTGATCCGCGATAGCTCCCGTCAAGATCTTGAAGTGGATGACGTGCTGTCTGGCCGATCCTTTCCCCGTATATGTTTGGAGAGTAGGATGTTTGAATTTTGTGGGGAACGGGACCGAGTCCATCCACAAAGGATATGGTGGCTTGATCCCATGCTCTTTGAGTATATCCTCTTCTTTAGCTTTGGCGAGGATACTGTCTACGTCCTTTTTGGTAAGGGCGCGTGACTCATTTTCTTCACAATTCTCCTCGTTATTGTTATGATTCGGAGGAGGCTCATTGTTCACCTGATTTTGGACGACAAGGAGAATGTTTTCCATCAGAGTTTCGATCCTCTGCTGGCCTTGTTCCAACTGCTGGATGCGTGCGAGCGCATCATCTCGAGGTGGATTCTGAGGTGGCGGCTCAGAACTTGTAGCCAAGACGTTCATCCCTCGGGATTCGAACGAAGAAATCGTCCTGGTGACCGAGCTGGGGCTCATTCTTTTTGATGAAGAGCTTGATGAAGGATTACTCTCCCGTCCTTGGCTTGAAGGGGCAGGAGATTCTTCAGGATGTCTTCGTGTCCCGGTGACGCTACGGGTCACCGGACGTCGGACATGGATTTTTGATGCTGACTTTTGGCGTCTTCTGGTTTTTCCAACCATATGGACGGCAGCAACTTGGTCGGGTCTTTCTTTTTCGACCCATTTGTGGGAGACTTGAAGTGTAGGAGGCTGGGTCCGTTGCTTCTCTAGTCTCTTTTGTCGATATGACGCACGGCGGCGTGCTCGACGAGCGATTTGAGCTTCAGTCAGCTCTGGCTGGGCTCTGACGATGAAGGATGTGCTCCCTCGGGCGCAGCAGCCGAGCTTGTCTTCTTTGTGGTTGGGCAAGGACAGGATGCGGACCCGGTCCTTTGCCTGTTGCAGCGAAGCTTTAAACCTTTCGAGTTCGGCCCCTGTAGAGATGAAGGGTCGAACTGAAGGAGTGTAGGCCTTAGCAGGTGCTTGGAGAGGCCTGGTGATGCATGATCTGATTTTGGGCCTGTAGGAACAAGCCGGCTCATGCTGGGTTGACTTGGGAGTCAAGTTGGAGATGGGTCTCTCCTCTTTCATGTAGGCAAGAGGGTAGAACTGGTTTTCTTTGAGTGGGGCCAGGTATGCTGGCTTGGTGGATGTTTGAGACCTTCTTTGTTTTGGGGAAGGTCTTGGAGACCAAGTCTTAGGGTAGACCTGGTTGGTTGTTGGTCGAGGCTTCGCGGGGGTGCCGCGGGCTTCGGGCTTTTGGGCGCTCGCCTTTGGTGTCACGGGAGTGACACGTTGAGAGGCGATTTTCTGCCTTTTGGCAGGCGCAGTTTGTTCTTCGGGAAGTGGGAATGGTCCCAGTGTCCCGAAGACGATGGTCCGGGGAGTCGAGGTCGACCCGGAGTTCAGAGAGTTGCCGAGGGAGTTGACGCTTCGGCAGCTGGCAGGGCGCTTATGGGTGCGCGTGCTTTGCTTCTGTTGAAGCATGAGTTGGTGCTTGTTCTCATCGAAGATAATGATTAAGGCTGCCATTGTTAGTTTTGAAAAAGTTCTGAAACAAGACCACATCCATTAGTAATCACAAGAATATAATGATCATAAATGGGGAATTCTATGATTTTGTCTTTTCAAATCGCTCAAGGGACATGTCCCAAGCAATACGAAAGAAGGCAAAAAGCCATAGAGGGTACAATTGTTCTGGTTGCAAGCATGGTAGGCCCGAAATGAGCGTTCCAATGACTGCTAGAAGCAATTGTATACCTAAATTCGACTTATCGAGAAGCGGAGCTTGCTCGAGATAAGAAGAATATAAGGTAGGAGTTACAAATGTGCCGGTCACAGATACAGTAGACCCTGAAAGGGCGTACTAGTACCGCTATGCACAAATGTTGGAGATCGCATCAATGAGATGGGATTCTCTTTTTTTTTGAAATGTCAAGATTGGATTCATCAAAGAGAGCAGATGGTATTCCGATCCAAATACGGGCTCAACGATTTCCGCGAGCACCAGTACCCAGAAGGGAAGGAACCACAATTTCTCGGATCTGAATCTAAAATGACGAGAGTTTTTTTTTTTTGAAGATTTTTTTTTTATTTTAAGATTTTCATTTTTTTTTTTTTTAAAAAAAATCTTTTTTTTTTTGTTTAAGATTTTTTTTTTGAAAATCTTTTTTTTATTATTTTTGATTTTTTTTTTTTTTTTTTAAGATTTTTTTTTTTGAAAATCTTTTTTTTTTATTTTTGATTTTTTTTTATTTTTAAGATTTAAAGACGAGAGAGTACACATAGGCCTCCTAACCCGGTCTTATGAAACCTCAATTGATAGAATTGCCCCCAGGTAAGGGTAGGATTACTTAATGAACCCGTTTGGAGGACCCTTGCCTAGAACAGTCAAGCTGTCTCCACACTCTGGACAAGGCTTTTCTTGAATCAATCGTGATCAAAGAACGCAATTGGTTTAACCTTAGTGGTCTATGTCCCTTTTTTTTTTTTTTTTTATAAAAAAATCCCAAATAGACTCATCGAAGAGAAACGATGGCCCAAAACCTTAGTCGAACGGGCTCAACATTTCTGCAAGCACCAAAGAACGATAGGATAGGAACAAAGTTTCTCAATTTTGAATCCAAACTAAGAAAACTAATTTTTTTTATTTTTATATTTTTTTTTTAATATTTTTTTTTTGAAATCTCTAATGAACTCATCGAAGAGAAACGATGGCCCCAAAACCTTAGTCGAACGGGCTCAACATTTCTGCAAGCACCAAAGAACGATAGGATAGGATCAAAGTTTCTCAATTTTGAATTCAAACTAAGAAAACTGATTTTTTTTTTTTTTTATTTTTTTTAATATATTTTTTTTTTGAAATCTCTAATGAACTCATCGAAGAGAAACGATGGCCCAAAACCTTAGTCGAACGGGCTCAACATTTCTGCAAGCACCAAAGAACGATAGGATAGGATCAAAGTTTCTCAATTTTGAATTCAAAACTAAGAAAACTGATTTTTTTTTTATTTTTATTTTTTTTTTATATTTTTTTTTTTGAAATCTCTAATGAACTCATCGAAGAGAAACGATGGTCCAAAACCTTAGTCGAACGGGCTCAACATTTCTGCAAGCGCCAAAGAACGATAGGATAGGATCAAAGTTTCTCAATTTTGAATTCAAACTAAGAAAACTGATTTTTTTTTATTTTTATTTTTTTTTAATATTTTTTTTTTGAAATCTCTAATGAACTCATCGAAGAGAAACGATGGTCCAAAACCTTAGTCGAACGGGCTCAACATTTCTGCAAGCGCCAAAGAACGATAGGATAGGATCAAAGTTTCTCAATTTTGAATTCAAACTAAGAAAACTGATTTTTTTTATTTTTATTTTTTTTAATATTTTTTTTTTGAAATCTCTAATGAACTCATCGAAGAGAAACGATGGTCCAAAACCTTAGTCGAACGGGCTCAACATTTCTGCAAGCGCCAAAGAACGATAGGATAGGATCAAAGTTTCTCAATTTTGAATTCAAACTAAGAAAACTGATTTTTGTTTTTTGAAAAGAGAAAGAATGGAAACAAACTCAAAGAAATAGAAATTTCCAAAAAATCCCATCTCATTTTTTTTTAGGATGCAAAATCCAACATAGGCTACCAGCTAGAAAGTAGCCAAGGAATCCGGAAAAGAAGTATAAGCATAGAGCAAAAAGTATGATATGCAAATATTTCATTTCCGAGCACCGTGTTCTCAAATGAACGAGTCCCACCGGGTGTGCCAGCTTGATGGAACGCGCTCCGAGGCGCCCGCTGGGGCGGAGCTTGATGGAACACGCTCCGAGGCGCCCGCTGGGGTGGCTACCGGGGTCGGCGGAACGTGGGAGTCCGTCGGGTCCGGCCCTTTCGCGCCCTGGCGGGCCCTGAAGCGTGCATCAACATTTCTTTTGTGTGGGTGTGCCAGATTTTCTATTTTACTTGGAATTGCAAGTGGTAATCCGGAGATCAACCTTCGCAAGTAAAAAGGAAATCAACTTCTTTCAAGTTTTCCATTGCACAAATATTTAAGAAAAGAGACATTTTCTTGGTTTGCCGTGAAAGGCGATTTTGTTTGGCATTTATAGCCGATTTTGGCGTTTATAGCCGATTTACAATTCTCATCAATAATGAAAGACAAGAGTTGTGATTTTTGTCTCTTTTAGAAAAATACAAACTACAATGAAAAGCAAGAAAAGGAAGATCTAACTTTTCAGGAGATTGTGGGGGACTCGTTCAGATTGACGGTCGCAAGCCATGTATGGGCTTCGCCATCATCCATGCAGATGAGAACAGAAGATGCTCTTGATTCGCTTGGCTTGGCTATAACCTCAGATTTTTAGAGGACAAAGACCAAGAGAAGGTCCTATGTCCAATAAAAAGCTAAGTAGACGGGCTGAAAAGCCACGTCTAAGCCATTGGAGGCAGCAGGAGAAGGCAAGGACCTTGGGGGGGGTGCCCCCCAAGGGACTTTTGTCACCTTGTAGTGGTGGCCGGTGCAGAACTTCAGCAGAGTTTTCTCTCTTTTTTCTTTCTCTGGATTCTTTCTGATCCCTTTTTTTCTGATCTTCTGATTTTCTCCTCTTTTTTCCGATCTTTTTTCGATCTCTTCCCGATCTTTTTTCGATCTCCATTTCAATGGAATGCTCTCCTATTTATAGGCCTTTGGTAGCCATTTAGGAGGGTTTATGAGCCTTAATGGCTTTAATGGGAGGAGTTACAAGATTTATTTCTTGATTTTGTAACTCCTTTTTCCTTGAATCTGATTGGCCGATGGAGATTAAGGGCTTTTAATCACCTTAATTACCATAATGGGAGGAGTTTCATGGTTTAAATGCCATGAATCAATTGACTTGTAACTCCCAAATGCTTGCTTCTGATTGGGCCGTCCAAAGAAATGAATTAATGACTGCAATACAGCTAGTCAATTAACCACATTAATTGGTCGCCGAGCAGTCGAAGAGTCGCGGGCCATGCCGTGTCTTCTGGAATTCTTCTGGCGATGATCATCGATGGATCTACATGCTGATCGACATCGGATGAACATGTAACTTCAGACATTGATAGCTAAGAGCGGGCCGGTGACATCTGTCTTGTCGATTTCATGATCGGTCGGACAGAAAGTGCACTTTCTTGGTCAGCCGGTTGGCGATCTTGGAGCGATCACTGATGATTTTATGCTTTTGGAGGTTGACCCGTGATTTTGACGGATGTCGTCGGATATGAGTCAATTTCAAGCACTAAAAATCACATTTTCAGGAAACCACAGGGGCCAAAGTGCGCGAAACGCGAAAAAAGACGGAAAAACGGGTCACCGGCGGAAAATCCGGTGACCCGGACCTCCATGGTCGCCGGCGACCATGGGCCATGGTCGCCGGCGACCATGGACCGGCGACCATGGGCCATGGTCGCAGGGGCCTGCGACCATGGGCCATGGTCGCAGGGGTCTGCGACCCTGGGGGATTTTTCCCCTTCGGAGCCCGTTTTGCGGTCGTTTTGAGGTCTTTTTCGTCGCCGTTTTCTTCTGTATTTTTCTTGACATTTCTTCTCATTTATTGGCTTGATTTCCCTGTAGAAAACTTGATGAGAATCCTTGCATTTTTAGAGTGCAAAGTTTCTAATTTTCCGGGAAAGCCGAAGACTTTGTCGCGTAGAGCTGCTGATTTTCCGCCAGAAGTCGAAACTTGGTCAAACGATGTCGGAATGACCTGAAATTTGAGGTGAAGCCTCCTGAGCAATAAATAAGACCAACCATACGCTTTTGTTTGAGTTTTGAAGCCGTTTGGGGTCCCGTCGATGCTTCACTTGATTTTGCTGCGGGGAAAATGCCGAGCTTTGATGTGCGGTCAAACGATGTCCGATTGACCTGAAATTTGACGGGGAGCCTATTGGAGTCATTTTGAGACGTTCCATGGGCTCCGTTTTGGATGTCATGGTCCCGGGTTGCTCTGCCGCCGGTAGGCTTGATTTTCTCTCGGAGCATCGAAACCTGGTCAAACGTTTTCGGAATGACCTGAAATTTGACGTGCAGCCTTTTGGAAGCATGTTGAAGCCACTCATGGACTTGGTTTGATGAGCGAAGGCTCCGGTGGTTTCCGCCGCCGGGAGGCTTGATTTTGCTGCTCGAGCATTGATGGAGGGTCAAACGTTGTCGGTTTGACTTGAAATTTGGCATGGAGCCCTTTTGAGACATGCTGGAGTCATCCGTAGGCTCTGATCGAAGTTTTGACGTCTCCGATGATGTCGCCGCCGGGAGCGCCATTTTAGCTGTCGGAGAAGTGAAGTTAGGCCAAATGTTGTCGAAATGGCCCGAAACTTCATGTGTACTCTTCTCTTGGCTATCTTGAAGGATCTTGCAGTTTTTGTTTGATTCTGACAAGATTTGATTTTTTGGAGAAATTGCATTGTCTATTTATGGCAGGTTGCGACTTCATGCAGCTTTCTTGATTTGAAGAGGCAAAGTGACATTTTTGGTGTCAACAAGTTACTTCTCAGCTCTGGTTATGGAACCTAGCTCACTTGTTCTGATTGCAGAACCGAACTCAACTACTACGCTCTGGTTATGGAACCTAGCCTAGTTATAATGCTCTGGTTATAGAACCTGGCATGGATACTTGCTCTAGTTATGAAACCTAGCACAAATCCACTTCCTATTCTGGTTAAGGAACCGAACTCAATTACTTTGCTCTGGTTATGGAATCTAGCTATTATCATGTTTTGGTTAAGGAACCGAACTCAATTACTTTGCTTTGGTTGTGAAACCTAGCCCAACTACTTAAACTTGTTCTGGTTGAAGAACCGAACTCAGTTACTTATCTTTTGGTCACTTATCTTATGGAACCGAGCTCGAGGGCAAGAATGAGAAAGAGAGGTGAACAATTGCATTCATCAAAACTGATAGAAAAGCATGCAAGCAGACACATACATTACAAATGGAAAAGAAAGGTTGTGTTCATTGAATGAAAAATATTTACATCAAAAGAGTGTGCTACAACTTCCCAAGGTACATAAAATAAAGAGAAAATACATGAAAGAAGATTTTACATCAAAGGGATATCTCAATGACTTCGGCAGCATCATCGGCGCCAATAGGAAGGACCTCCACAGTTTCAGCCCTAGCGTCGGCAGAGGGCACCTCGGCTTGGGGAGTATCCTCGCGAGGGGCTTCAAGAGGAGCTTCGGGAGGATCTTCAGGAGGAATAAGAGGGTCAGCCGGGGAAGACTCAAGAGAGACCTCGGTGGACGGGTGGCCAGGACTCGACCCAGATTCTGGACCAAGGAACTTGGGTGGGTTCTGGTACATAGGGTGATCCTCGGGGATCCTCGCTTCTTTCAGCGCAGTCCGACAGCCAAGTTCAAACAGTTCCGAGCCCAGCCGCTCGATCTGGGCTTCATAGTCCCTGGTTGCCACTGCCACACCGTCCCGATACACGGCATCAATCTCGGCCTGCAACGACACTTCGAGGTCAACCTTTTGTTTTACCGCTGCGTCCCTCTCAGCTTGAAGCAAGGCATCGACTTCAGCCTTTTGTTTCGCTAAGGTCTCCAGCTCGACCTTCTGACTTGTCATTACCGCCTTGAGCTGCGCAGCCCTTTTAGCCTTTACTTCGGCTGCCCCCTTAAGTTCGTATGTTTCAGCCTTCAGCTTTGAAATCTCTCGTACCACCGCCTCCATCTCCTCAACAAGCTTAGCATAGTTCTCCTCCGCTTTCTTCAACTCCTCGGAGCTCCCCTCTAGAGCCGCTCCCAGTCTTTGTTTATCAGCCTCTAGCTTCTGTATCGTGGAGTTGCTCTGGTGGGATTTCTCCATAGCCACTTGGACCCTCTGTACAATCTGAAAGAAGACCAATGTATTAGAAGGGAGCATCCCGAAATTCAAGAATATTACCAGAGCTTCGTTAGACGCAACTTACCAAGAGGGTTGACTGTAGGGAGGACATGAGCAGTGAGGTCTCGTCCATCCCCCTTAGCCTCTGAACGTCCATTGAGAGAGCGCAAGTGCTGGCCAGCGTAGCCGCGACCAGTGGCTTGCCGGATAACCGGTCTCCCACGGTCATTGGCTACCTTGGCCCAAGGAGGAAGGACGGCTTCCACGGGGCCAGGCCAGGAGCCTGCGGTGCTGAAGCCTGGTCTGAGCCTTGCCGAGAAGAGCCCTCGCCCCCAGGCCTCTCTTCTGGCACCCTCTCCTCCGGCGCCCCCTGCCTCGGAGCACTCTCCTCCGGCACCCTCTGCCGCGGGGCACTCTCCTCCGGCGCCCTCTGCCGCAGCTCCCTCTCCTCGGGCACTCTCTCCCTCGGCGCCTTCTCCTTCTGAGTTTCACCCTGGCGCTGCCGATCTCCTGAGCTTTGCCCTTCACCCCTAGCCTTTTTCGTCGGACGTCCCTCCTCCCTCGTGTTGGCTGGGCGCTGCCGAGAAGCTGTGGAAGAGCGAGCCCTAGTGGCATCCTTGGGTGTGGAGTCGGCGGGCCTTGAAGAGGAGGAGGCTCGCTTTCCGAGGAGCTTGGCCTTCAGGTTGGTGGTGACCAGAGGGGGACGACGCCTCTCAATGTCTTCCTCTTCCTCCGGGCTGGAAACGGATGCTTCAACCGCCTACTGTGGGTCTGCGGCCTCCGAGCCGGCCGACAACCTTGTCGCCTCTGTCTCCGGAGCATGGCTGACCCCGGTAAAAACAAGTTTGAGCCCCTGCCTCTTGGTGTATATCCGGTACCTTGGTTTGTAACCAAGGAGGCACCATGCAGCCCTTCTGCGGTGGCCTCGGTAGTTCTGAATAGCTCTCAGCTAGTCATCAGTTCTCCTCCAGCCCATGCGCTGGGCCTCCCTCCTCCTTTGGCCGACCTCTGCATGACAGATGGAAATATCGTCAGTTCGGCGAAAAGGGAAAAATGATGAATAAGCAAGCTATTGAGCTCGGTATTTACTTGGGAGGATCCCAGAGAGACGAGGAATCCTGAACCTCCTCTCCGCCTCGGTCTCGGCCTCCCCGTACTCCCAGTTGCCGGAGACGAACAATCGATTGCTCCTGGCATGACGATTCGAGTCCTCAAGGTCGGTGACGAAGGGGACGTGCTTCGGTTTCCCTCGAAGGTAAAAACAGTGGGATGTTTACCCTGTCGATCTACAGAAGTCATAGGCGTCCTCGATGTCGTGGACGCCGAGGTTGATACCTAAGATCTTATTGAGTTCAACGGCCCCCATTATGATTTTGTAGCTATTGGGCATCAGCTGGCATGGGACGAGGTGCCACTTCATCAGGCAAGCCCTGAGAAGGGGATGGACTTTTATACATCTGCCTGAAGGTAACCATGGCCTCAGGAGTCTCGGCCCAGTGTTGGTAAACTCCCACTCCCATGGTTAAGATGTAAAGGTCTGGAGAACAGGGAAGGAAAAGGGAAAAAACCCTAGCAGAAGCATGGAGGGAAACAAAAGTACGGAAAGGAAGAACAGAGGAAGAAGGGACTTACAGAAACAAGACGAAGACAGGAAGACAGAAGATAGAACTAGGTTCCTCTCCAACAGAGTCTTCACTTGCGCAGAGTCTCTCTTAATCAAATGCCAAAATAGGAGAAGAAGGAAGAAGGGAGCCCATATTTATAGAAAGAAAAGGAGGCGCCCCTCCGAATTCCTAGACGCACACGCGGAGTGTCGCTTCGAACACTCAACGCACCGCTTCGGGATAAGTGACAGCCAACCAGGCGACGGCACGCGGAGCCGTCGGTCCAGCTTCTGCAATGATTCAGACTCATCATTTATTACCTCGAGCAGACAAGGCAGCATTGTCTTAAAAGCCCTAAAACAGATGA
Source organism: Umbellularia californica (assembly GCA_028538565.1). Taxonomy (NCBI): domain Eukaryota; kingdom Viridiplantae; phylum Streptophyta; class Magnoliopsida; order Laurales; family Lauraceae; genus Umbellularia; species Umbellularia californica. Next base: position 43,604,697 of record JAPQWN010000007.1, on the reverse strand, counting down.
GACAACGTCTTGATAAGGATCAGATGTCAGCGACCGATGTCAGAACGGAGAGCTACGGGCTCGGCATTAAAAAACTCCCAAATACTTAGCTCCCGACCCCAGATAGTCATGGGACTCTCATAAGGTCAGAAGCTAGGGGGCAATTGCGTGGGGTATTTTCTTGATACCGAGGTTATTCCTGACTTAGGCAAAAGTACCGATCAGGATGGCCTTAATCCCATTCTTGTCCAGCTAGGCAATTGTGCCAGCTGGCACCGAGTTGGAGCCAGTCTCGGTAAGAGTATCGACCATGCTCCCATGAGCTCGGCCCCGTGCATCTCGGCAGCGGTACCCGACCTCAGCGCCTTCTCCAGCTCGGTCTTGTTGACCGAGGTGAGCACTGAGCGTCTAATCTCCATTATGCGATGGGACGGCTACGTTACAGAACGTATTGTCGTAGAGAGCGGCCGCCGGATATCTATAAGAGGTTGTCCATATCCGACAGTCAGATCCACATTTATGTGGGAGATTTGAGGAACGATTCGATGGGACGGTAGTCTCACTTACCCCCACTGAGGATCCGAGGTATGGGTTGATGGGACTATGCTCTCACCTACCTCTACTTAGGGAGCTTCTGATGGGACACTCGTCTATATATATGCATGGGTAAGATCCATGAAAAGTACGCACTACGCAACACACATCCCTTGAATTTACTCCAAAGAACTCTCTTCTCCCCAACTCACTCTCCCTTTATTCAGTGACTGCACTTAGGCATCAGAGTGCCTTCGGCTGACTGCAGCCAAGGGCTCTGACCTTAGTTCTTTCTCTCCCTTTCAGGTCCAGGGCATCCAATCCATCCAAAGCAGTTTAGCAGTAACATTACGAGTTTCATACTCACCTAACCAAGTCCGTGATTTTTAGGCACTTACACTTCCTAACATACATTGCCCCGTGAATTGACATCTCACTTGATATAAAACTCATTCAAACTACATATATCAACTATTGGATTTTATGTTTAAAATTCTAGTCGATTTTCCACATTTGTGAACTTGTGCCCATAATATCTATGCCATGGGATTACCAATTAGGCTGATAGTTTATCCACCCATTATCAAAGTGCAAGATTTTCCATCCCCTATTTCTGATCATTAGCATGCAACCAAGTGAACCTATAGCAGCTGCGCTCACAAAAAGAGTGAGGATGGTTACTCAATTGAACTTCTTTGTGATATAATGTAATCCCAATAATATAATATAATATGTACGTAGCGTTGTTCCAGTGAGCACCATTTGTACTTAATATGATCTAAAATTCAGCTCTAGGGCTAACTTGGGTCCATGAGAATCATGGAGGAGATGGTAGATGCAAAAGATCTAAATGAGGCTTTCATGATGTTCAAGCTATTAACTGTATTATATGATCATCCTAACCCCTTGCCCTAAAGGGTGACTAAAGGTTGAATGAGTGTCAGAATTTAGCAACATGGGGGGGTGAGGCAGGCAAGAAAATAAGTAGATTGCGCATATGTGTGCAAATACATGCATGTACGTATATGTCTTCTTAAATATGAATGTTGAAAAAGAAATGAAGTTTCAAACTTACTCTGTGAGGAAGCTAAGGCGCTCGGCAAGTGGTACGAGCCCAAGCAAGCTCAACACAAAGACCCATACCTATCATAACAAAGATTAGCTCATTTGACTAACAGAGAAAAACAAAAGAACGGACATAACTAATGACCTAGCATGAAAGAACCACCCTCAACACTCACACTTCCAAAGTTATAGGATTGCGCCACAATCACCAATGGAATCGCAGGAAAGAGAATGGAGAGCTTGGTCCCTAACACCACTTCTTGAAGGTTGCCCAATACTTGCCTCAATAGGCCCCAACGCACCTTCGAGACCAGAGCAACATTCGACCTCTTCCTGAGTGATGTAGAAGACATGGTGTGTGCAGTTCTCCCAATCTTGGTTCCCTTGCTCGAGCCCCTAAAGCTCCCACCATCTAAGTTCCAATGCTCATATGAAGAACCCATAGATTTGTTACTACAACTAGCAATAATGTTTGTAGGTCCTTTGTTTTTGTAGCCAACTGCAAGGGAGTTGCAAGGAGTGAGGGAGCTAGCTTTTTGGCAAAATTTGTGATAACAGTAGTGTTGTATATATGTATGTGCCGTGTATTTTTTATAAAGTGTTCTTGGGAAATTATGATCTTGAGAAATTATTGTCTCAAGAGAAAAAATGGGGAGTGCTTCGAATTTGGGGTTTTTATTGAGAGAGAACTTCACATAAAAATTGAGGAGGAAGCAAAGGGTACAAGAGAGGGAGACACAGGTACATATATATATACATATACATGTATGGGAAGTGCTCATATGAGAGACACTCTCACCAACTTGGTGATAGATGGGTGGGGGCCCTCACTTCCATATCCACTCTCACCAACTTAAATGCAAGGGCCCCCACCCATCTCTCACCAAGTTGGTGAGAGTGTCTCTCATAGGAGCATTTCCCTATGTGTATATGTATATATGAGCAGGGCTCTCCTAAGATGAAGCTTAGTTTATCCTAAGCTGAAATAGCAAATCAAAGTCGATTATATCTGTTTTTTTGCATGATGGAGCTGGAAAATCCAGTTCTTATTGGATTTGTCTTGAATTTGGAGACGATCATCATGTAAAAAACAACGATAATCGACTTTGATTTGTGGGACCGGCACTATTGCAGCTTAAGATAAGTTAAGCTTTAGTTTAGGAGAGCTGACCTATATATATATATATATATATATATATAGAAAGAGAGAGAGATGGGACATTCACGTGCTTTCATCCATCACTAGATAGTGAGGAGGGACAAATTTGTGGTGGCCCATCTAGGGAGCCACTAATTATGGACAGGGAGAAGATGGAAAGAGACATCTTGGATGGACCTATTTATCAAATTTAGGGTCAATCCCATGTCACTAACCCCTTCATCCATTTTTGTTACACCCCGACTCAAATTAATCGTGATCAAGGCTAATTAAGTGAGATTAATGCTAATTAAGCATGAATAATTAAGTTAATGAATGTTAATAACCAAAGAGAGACAAATTAGTCTCAAATGATGCATTAAGCATAATGGAGTGAATTTGAATGAAATTGAGTTGGTTAAAATGAGTTTAGGTTCAAACAAAGTAGGCTAAGGACTCTTTCGTAAATATGGGTTTTCACGTATTTCGTCAAATACGGAAATTCTTGATACCAACGTGTGTATCTCAAATAGTAGACGCGATTCCATTTGACCTCAAATGGACCAAATGAGATTTCGTTTGACTCAAAATGTAATTAAACTTAATGAGAGGGGATTTTGGTGTGAGAGACCCTTATATTAGAATGAGATGGGTGAATGGACTCATTTTCACCTCAAGCAAACCCTAGACACTCTTTTCTCATTCCTTCTTCCATTCTTCTTCATCTAGGGTGAGGCTTGGAGTGATTCAAGAGATTTTGAAGAGGTTTGAAGCTTCTTCATCTTCTCCATCTTCTTCTTCCATTTCTTTGAAGTGTTAAAGCTTGAAAAAGAACTCAAGATTTCTCTCATTGAGCTTCAAGTAAGTACTTTGAACTTTAAATGAGTTTTCAAGTTGTAATGAGTGATTAGGGATGGGTTCTAGCATAAATAGCTTATGAGTTGTGTTTTTGGTGTTTTCATGGAATTAGGATTTGGAATTTGGGGATTTTCATCTCAAAAGCAAGCTAAACAAAAGGGCTTTGAGTTAATTGACTTCAAGAGGCAAGTATAAACATTTACTTGTGATTAGTGTTAATCATTGTAAGAGTTTATAGAATTTTCATAGATTTTTGTGTGTTTTCCATTGAGTTTTATAATTAGCTATGGATTGATTGCAATGGTTAATGGATAATTAGAAGTATTGTTTTGTGAATAGATGGTGTATGAGGAGGGAACAGGAGGTTCCAATGTTTATTGCAGGTTGTGGAAGTGTAATGGAGAAAGGAGAGTAGAAAAAGAAAGAACAAATCAAAAATTCGGGTTGGAATTCTGAACTGTTCGCTCGAGTAAACCACTTTCTGTTTGGGTCCGCTCGAGCGAAGCTGATACTGGCCAGGACATTAATTGTGAGTGAAGGATTTTGGATTTTTGAATGGACCAGGAGTACTTCTTATGACTATAAGGACTCCCTAAATTTGTTTTAAGGCTAATCACGAGGTGAATTGAGACTGTTGAGAATTAGGACAATAAAGGAAGAATTCCATGGGTGATAATTACGGGGACTATAATGCACACATTAAATATATAAATGTGATGTCCATCGAGAATAACGCGTGCATTTGGTAACCAAGGGTTATACCTAAATGGCTGTTTAGATTGAAATAGAAATCGAGTAGAACCATAAATAATTAGTAATTTTCTCACTGTATCGTTGTGTTCTAATCTAATGGGATCGGTGTTACTGTTGGTCCCTTCCTTTGTTGTGAAAGGAATTATTGAATCGAATTGAATCCAGAAGTGGATTACTTATTGGAAAGTATTGACTCTTGAGTCTGACACTACCTAGCTATTGTATTGGAACTCTAAATGAGTTCAATGAATTAATAAATGAAAAAATGACTATTCCTACTACAGTAGATGGATTTGAGGGCGTTCCGGAGCTCCGTGGTAATGCTAGTTTTCCCTGGCCCGGACACTGGTAAGTCCCACAATTCCGATCATATCTATGGGTACTAATTGATGCCTTCCATTTGGAAGATGGATCCTTCCTTTGAGGGAAGATGGTAAATGAAAGGAATGGCAGTGCAATGAAATGAAATGTAGTGAAATGAATGCTATGGTAGTGACCATCTTGTATATGTCCATTAATTGACGTTTTGTGTTCACCTATTGTCATTGTAGGGATTATCTAGACTTGCCTAGAATTGGAATTGTTACTAAATAGATTTAATGAGTTCAATATATGGATTATTAACATGTGCTATTACAAGATTTGTTTATATATTGTTGAACCGTCGTGTTCACTGGTGTTATTGATGGCATTACAGGCCCAATTGCCCTGCCGGTCCCGCAGTGATCCCAGTGGCAGTGGAGGAGACCGCTCCAGTTCCTCCAAGAGGATTAAATGAATGGAATAGACAGGGTACCATTTGATATGGATATCTGAGTGCGAGAAGGGGTTAGAACATTTTGAGAAATGTCTTGAGAAGTTATTTTGTATATCCATTTTGAAATGTAATTAATTATCATTTGCATAGTGTTTTGAATATGGAGTGATTGATAAGCAAATGATAGACGTGATACATGTATAAAGGACTTATTTTATATACATGTAAATTGTAAATTGTTATTGTCCAATATAAATGTTTCCATAAACTTGTGTATTTGTCAGGGAATTGAGAATGTTATCCCTTGTGGATTTCATTTTGACTTCGGTTAATTCGGTGTTTACGGGAATAAGTATGGGAACACGGCTCGGGATTATCGGACTTTGGGCCCGGGTCGTGACAATGGCCCACAAATTTAATGACTTACTATTAAAGAGAAAGTTTGACTATCGATCCAATGGTCCAATCCATTCGGATCAGTGAAAACTTGATGTATCCAATATAATTTAGGGGGTCTTGTGTGTGTGGATTGTTCAGATGGTTCATAAAGTCAGCACCACTATGTTGCCCTCGCTGTAATATGGTGATGGGTAGAAGCACGTGAATATTTCCCCTATCAAGGGACATTCATGTGCATCCATCCGTCACCATATGGTGATGGACAAACTTGTTAGGACCCCACTGGTCATGGGACTTTGGGGATGGAAAGAGAAATCTTGGATGGACTCATATATTAAGTTTGAGGTCAATCCCATGCCTCCAACCCCTTCATCCGTGGCCCACAAACTTAATGACTTTATATTAAAGAAAGAATTTGACAATCCATCCAATGCTTCAATCCATTTAGATCAGTAAAAACTTGATGTATCTAGTATAATTCATGGGGTCCCTTGAGTGTGGATCGGCCAGATAGACACCTCCACTATGTTGGGGTCCCTCGTGTGTGGATCGGCTAGATAGACACCTCCACTATGTTGTTGTCACCCTAGTAGGGTGAAGGATAGATGCACATGAATATTTTCACTTTATATATAGAGTGATACTACCTACACACTACAAAAAGCATTCCACAACTGCATTTCTTTAAAAAAATTAAAAATAAAAAATCCCTAAACTACTCCTATCCACCTCCTTCACTCTCTCTTCTTGTCCCTGCTCCAACAACCTCGACAACCACCGCCCTAAGCCGACCCATCTCCCTCTCTTCCTCTCCTGCTTCGCAGCCCCCACCCGCACTCATCCCCATCCCCAGCCCACCCCCAGCCCTACCCCCACTATCCTTTCAGTGTTGCCAAAGTGGAGGGAGAGAAAGGGAGGGGAGGGAAAATGAGAGAGACAAGAGGGGAGAGAAGGAGGGAAAGAGGGAGATTAAGCAGGGGAAGGGGAAGAAGAGAGGCCGGGTAGGGGCCGCCGGCTGTGGGCGGGGGCGAGAGGGAGAGGGAGAAGCAGAGGGAGGAGGGATTTTGGGTGGGGGCTGACAGCGAGCGAGGGGAGAGGGGGAGAGAGGGAGAGAAACGGGGAGATGGGGAGAGGGATGGGGTTGCCGGAAAGGGGGAGATAGGGAAAGGGAAATGGAGAGGGCGGGCAGGGGCTGCCGGTGGCGGGGAAAGAGATAGGGAGAGGAAGAAGGAGAGCAAGAGGGATCGGCGTCGGGCGGGGGCTGCTAGTGGCGGGGGAGAGAAAAAGGGAGAGGCAAAAGGAGAGCGAGAGGGATGTCGAGGTGGGCGGAGGGTAGAGGTGGCCGGAGCATGGAGATGGCGAGAAAGGGAAGGAGAGGATAGGGGTAGTTTAGAAATTTTTTTATTTTTAATTTTTAAAAAAAAAATATAGTGTGTGGAAAGCTTTTTATAATGTGTAGGTAGCATCACTCTTATATATATATATATATAGGGAAATGTTCATATGCATCTATCCCTCACCAAAAATGGTGAGGGATACCCCAAAAGGGGAATTTCCAAGTACAAAAGTGAGGAAGTACACCTTTGTACTTCCTCACTTTTGTACTTGAAAATTCCCCTTTTGGGGTATCCCTTCAATGCGAAGAGGTGTCCAGCCCAATGGTGAACCCACTAGGATCCACATGCTCTTGTGCATTGCGAGTACAGCCCAATGGTGTACCCACTAGGAACCACATGCTCTTGTGCATTGCGAGTATTGCAAACGATATCCGACCATCTAACCATCTTTGGCTCAAAATATGAGTTTGGAATCTGATTTTAGTTCAAAGAAGGAATCGGATCTAAATCAGGAACCTATTTTTAGAGCCAGTAAGATATTGATACCGGACTACACCCATATATACATTCCCACCTGAGGACCCAAAACCCATTTGCAAGGCTAAGCATTGTGCATGTTGCACAATGTTTGCACACAATCTTTGCAACCTACTTGCACAATGTCTCATGATCAATAAATTTAAGTGTTTTATTTCAGTGTGTAAATCAGGACTTTGTTTGATAAGTAGGGAAAAAGTATTTAGATCTTCACTTTAAAGATAATTCAGAAGGAGCACAGATATATGAGTGCAATAGTTAAGAATTTATAATTAGTACAATAAACTACAAACTTGAAACTTACTTTATGTTGCTTTTAAGTAATGTTCAAAAAGGTCCAATTTGCAAGAATAACCACGCCCTGTTTGGATATTTTCATAATAACATATCTACAAATTTAAATATTGCACTAATAAAATGCTTTGGAAAAATAGTGTAATGTTAAAATATCATAATATTTTTTACATTTGGTAATTTAAGGAAAATGCAATAGATAATTCTAAACGAAATAGTTAGGCAATTGCTGCATATTATAATTTATGTTGAAAAAAGTACGAGGATGACAGGAATTTCAAAACTCTTGATTAAAGTAGAGTTTGTTATGGGATTAATCACTTGCAAAATATTTTTTGTGTGCATGATTCATCTCTTTAAGTCCATCGAGTCCTGCCTTTGAAGCCCAGACTATTCAAATTCACTTTCCCACGTTGGCTATAATTAGAAAACCTCACTACAATTAGTCTCATGCCCCCACCATAAGATTGGTCACGTAAAAAAAAAAAAAATCAAATCATATGCTTTAAATGTCATCAATATGATGTATGGAATAGCTTCGATTGGAGTGAAACTTTAATGATGATATAACAACGCGAGGCACCATCATCACTACCACTACCGTCATGATTATTATCATCATCACCGCCATCATCATCACACTATCATCATCCTTCTTGTCAGCACTATCATCATTAATTTCTATCATTGCCACCATCACCATCACCATTATATATCAATGAGCTATCCTTTGAAATCCAAATTACTCAAATTCACTTTTCCTATACGTTCTATCATTAAAAAAAAGGCCACTCTAATGAGTCTTATGCCCCCACCAAAGGATTGACCACGTCTACAACACATGGTTAAAATAAGAAAGGAAAAAAAAAAAAAAAAAACCAGCTGATATGCATGTCACATCGTCAAACTGCTGACAGGAATAACTTTGGTTGGATTATATTTCCCTTGTAAATATAACAAGGTGGGACATCATCATCATAATTATCATCGTCACCACCATCACTATATCATCATCTTCACCACCGCCACTATCATTGTCAATATCGTCACCACTGTCATTATAGTCACCGCTACCACCATCATCATCGCTTTAACTAGTTTACTCTTTGGCAAAGGGTGCGAGAGTTGAGGGTTCTTAAGGGGATAAACCCCTTGGGTTTCGAGAGATCTTTATCTTGTAAAATAACTTTCCCAAAGGGAGAGGTATAGGAAAAAGTATTAATTTTTTGAAAGAAAAGAATATTTTCTTTTTACTTTTCTTGGTTTGCCTAATATGAAAGATTCTTAAGTTTAGAGAATGAAAGATATGGTTTATAATATATTTACCTTTTGTACTTTTTTGTGCATCCAAACATTACTACCGTACATTGTGTTATGATTTCTTGTAAAACTTTTCATATTACTTTATCAAATGATAAGGTGAGTAAAATAATCTTCCATACAAAAATCTAGAAAAACAAGGTTGAAGTTTTAGCACAAATCCCACTATATTTTCAACACATATTATTCTTTTGTGATTAAAATAATAAATGGGTCCCACTGTGACTTCCAAGAGTAGATCGGTCCCATGTAGATTACAAACAGTATCCGCGTCCTATCATGATTAATAACATTTATTAAGCCCCACATGATTAATACCAACACTAGAGGGCCCTATTATTGATTTCTAATATTTGGTGGGTTTTACATTAATGAATAGGTGCTACAGAATTATCAATATAATTGGTGGGTCCTATCGGATTTACCATCAAAAGAAGGGTCTCGTTATTTTTGCATAGATGATCCACTTGATTGTTAATTTGTGCATCTCACACGGTCAACCGTTTCTTATCTCTTCATTTCTTGCTTTTTAGGCATTGTGGCATCATGTAGTACCAGACACTTTACTTTACTTTATGGTAGAGAAAACTGACAAATATCACAGTGGTCACAATATTAATATGAAAATATTTCCTGTGATGATAAAATTTGACAATATTCAAATTTATTGATATTACATTTTTCATATATCTAAAACACCTATTAAGAAATTATGGAATTTTTACGAAAAAATTATGTTTAAACCCTGATTAAATGGATAAGAGTATAAAAATATAAAGATGATGGATTAAGGTGCCGTACATCTTTTTTGTACACAATTACCCCTCTAACGATATTGTTACCCCTACGACGATATCATCACCTTTTCATCATTTTTGTCGAAATCTCCAATTCTCCCATCAATCTCTCCTTTGCTAGGTCATTTGGTGAGAGTGTAGATCGTGAGAGAAGGCTGAGAAACCGATAAAGTGGGAGAGTAGAGTGTGGGAGGGTGATAATGGAGATGAGGTTAGAGTTGTACAACGACCGTTTTGTGGGTCGATTGATAAACGGTGATGGTGTGCTCGAATTGGTTGGTTGGGTTTGGTGGGGTTGAATGAGTTGGTGAGTGTGATTTTTCAGTGTGATCCATTCTACACTCTCTTTTTTTAACTTTTCAATTGTTTTTCTTCTTCTTCCTCATCAGCTTTGAAGTTTCAGGTCTTGTTTGTCATTATTCTAATGTTTAGTTTCTCCATTCAAACACCCTGCAACTTACCACCCATAGCCTTATATTCGGCCACCATCACTGTCTTACTCTCTTCTTCTTCATCTTCTTCCACATTAATCTGACCCACCAAACCCATCTCATCACCTCATCACAGCCGTACAAATCTCTCTCAATCTCTCCACACCCTAAGGCAATATCTTTAGAGGGGTAACATTTTGATAGAGGGATAATTATGTCTAAAAAAATGTACAGCACACTAATCCTTCATTTTTATATTTTTGTACCCTTATCTGTTTAATCAAACTTTAAGCATAATTTTTTTTTCATAAAAATCCCAAAGATTATCGAACAATAGTAATTATAAATAAATTAGGAAGATCATCTTCAATAGCAGGCTCAAGATTGATCAATGCCTCCGGAAGATTGGCATTGGAAAGAATTCCACTCCAAATGGGAGTTGAACCTTCTGCCGGCTTGATCTTGTGTAAAATAAGTGGTTTCACTCTTTTGCTTTTTTGTATTTTAATTAAGTTTTTTACACAATTAATAAGATGATGGTTCCAATTCAGATTGGAGTAAAATTTAGCCCAAAGCCAATATACACCAAGGATGGTGATTTTGAGCGTTTTGGGATTTTAAAGATAGCCATAACTAATTGATTTATAGGGCTGGCCTCCAAGAGTTCATCATGCAAGAGTATGCTAATAGAAAATCTGGACCAATGCCAGCTCTATAAACCCAAGTCTAATTGGAGTGAAATCCCACCTTTAAATTGGTATAGTGTTTTACAAATGATTTCACTTCAATTTTTTTTTTCTTGATTTTAAAAATCATGATCAAGTGTTTCATATGTGATCGATCTATCAATGGAGTAAAGGCTGGCCAGCACTAATACACTCCAGGACATATATTTCAAAGGTGGGCCTCATTGATGGATTTATGGTGGCATCCAGGGCCCAGATTCACGCAAGAGAGCAAGAGTTTATAGCAGCATTTGTATAGAAAGGTTTGGTGGGTCATCCATTTGCAAGTATATGAGTCGATGCCATACCATAAAGTGGACCCCAATTTCCAGGAGCTCCACGGACCACAATTAGGGATGCTTATGGGCCGAGTTGTATATATTATCTGGGCCCATTTAATATTTGGGCCATGCTTGGGTTAAGTGATAGAAAACCCAAAGCCTGGGCAGGCCCGGCCCAATAAGGAGTGCTTGCAATTTAGTGATTGTTTTTCCAAACTATTGCTAGAAAGCCCAAACATGTGATAAAAACCACGGCACAATTGGCTAAATATATGGGTTCAGGCCTGACACTTAGGACCCATATTGGGGTTGGGCCATATACAGTTCTGTGTTTTAATCTGGCTGGATATCTCCAGCCCGGCCCATGAACATCCCCAACCACAAGCAACTTTTGAGCTTTTGATTTATATGAACGAAGAACATGAACTGGAAACAATTAACGTCCCCATTTCTTTTAGAGAAAACCAAAGATAGGGAAACAATTTAACTTACAGAGCTACAGAAGCTTAAATCCCCCAAAAGAATGAGAGGAGATATGTTCTAGATTTCAAGCCCTGATGAAAGACGACCAAAATCAAAAAATATTTTGGTCAAAAAATCAAATTTTCATTGAATTTCAAAATGAAAATAAAATTATTTAGTTTATAAACTATTTGATTGCCGGCATTTCTCATGGGAATTGAGAATCTTTAAGAAAGGTGTCCAACAGTCAAAGCAATGTCTTTTCAGATTTTCCATTGAGATGAGAGAATTTTGGGCCCATTTGTTTGAAGGGAAATGAATTTTTAGGAATTTTAAGAAATGCATTCCCATTAAAGGAACTGAAAGGATTAAACCAAGGAAGATCTCAAATGAAACCAAATAATCTCCCCTTTCATGGAAAATGGGTAATGGGAGATAGAAAATGAATACTCTCCCATCAATCAAATTCTAAGAAGTAGGATTTCATCTACATCTCTAACTGGTATCATTCATTCCTCACCTCTTTTATAATCCTCTTTGGAACACGTTTTACCATAAAATCCTAGGAATTCAATTCCATGAGCATTTCATACAAATCGGGGCCCTTGAAGCTATTGGTGTAAATTACTTTTCTACCTTTCCAAATTCTTTCAAATTCTGAAAACCAAAATGCTTGGTAGAGAGGCATTTGAACACAGGGATAAGTTATGAGAAATTTTGGAATTCTTTCAATATGAATCTCCAACTTCTAAGAGTTGATTGTCTGAAATGGCTTTATTAACCTCTTAAAGCCTCCAAATTTTGAAATTCCCAACATGAACTCCCAATCAAACACGCCCTTAGGAAATTGCGTTTTCGATGAAGGTTCACATTCTAAAGCTGAAGATCTTGCAAGAAGGAAGGGTTATCTAAAATGGACAGATTCAAAGCGAAATGAAATGAGAAAATTTCCAAATATTAAATAGTAAACATTAAAATTTTGAATTAAAAAAACAATTCTAAAGAATGGATCGAGGCAGGAATTTCTACCAAAAAGAAGGAAGATAAGGGTCAAACTTCAAACTTTTTACCTTCACGAAATTGATTTGAAAAATAAAAAATGCAAATAAACCAATCAATTACAAGAATCTATAAATGAGAGATCAAAATATAGATATATTCGTTATATTCAAATTCAAGCAAAGAAAATGGAAAGGAACTTACAGGATTCCATGGAACAGCTTATGGTCCCGTTTAATGGAGAGAGAGAGAGAGAGAGAGAGAGAGGAGCCATAATATTGCAATTTCCATCTTTTAAAAAAGAGAGAAAGGAAGAAAATATGATGGCTATTTTTAGACTTTTTGGAAAATTTCTTAAAGAAGCCCGTCCTCTAATGTTTATGCAACAGGAAAATAACTTGAGCTAAATCTAATGGTGGAGATTGGTTCTCCGTAAGTGGAATAACTCTGATGGAGGTGAAATTTGGTAGAAGATAAAACTATGTGGAGAAAATGATTTTGACCCCTCGTGATTGATCAAATGCTTTGACCTCTGTATAACTTTATTTTCCTTTTTCCCAGGAAGAAAAAATGACAAAAAATGAATGGAGTTAATCATGAGTTAAACATATAATCAATCCAACAATGAATCTCGAACTGATTTGACTAAAAATTTTATTTAGTGAACTGCGAAGAGGTGAAGTAATGACATGCAGTCATTTTCATGGGAGTCTCCCATATGGATGAGTTGGTTGGATCCAAGTGGTCCCACTCCCGTTTGATCCAAGCAATAAAAACCACATACCCTCCTGAATATACTCTCAGCCAAATTTTACTTGATTCATTAGTGAGAAGTAGAGCCTTAGATTCATAATTTAATTTTGCTTTCATATATTAATCACTCTTATGGCCTGTTTCTAGTGGCGAACCCAAGATTTTCGTTTGGGTGGGGCTAAGATTTTGATGCGTTTAATGTTTTTTTTTTTTAAAAAAAAAGCCTTTTGCTAGACTTAACCAGACTTTTTTACATTACCAAATAGCACCTGCATGTTTTTCTTTAGACAATGTCCAATTCATGAAACCCAACTAGATGCATGAAGTTATTGAAGATTGGGCAATGAAGAGGTTAGGATGTTAATTAGTACCAAAAGGCTTTAAATGGATAAAAAAAAATGATTCTAACCTTGATTTTAGAAACTCGAACTTACATTATCATGTTTCACTAAATTTATATGTCAAAATCAATGCCCAATGGAGGTCACTGCAAAGTCAAGGTGAGTGGGTGTTTGAGAAAAACTAAATACAAAAACATTTTGAGGACACCCATCATTTCCATTTTTTTTCACTTTCTCAAAGCCTCCAACATTTGGATAATGGGAACGAAATTCAGTATTTGAATCATAGTGGGGGGTAAGAAGACATGATAACATAAATGAATTTGGTCATCTTTGGATTTTAATAAATACGCTCAGATTTGGTAGTCTAAGGCTTAGGGTTTGGATTAAGATTTAGGGATTCAGGGTTTGAAAATAGAAATTGGAGATTAAGCATTCAGATTTAGACATAGAGTGATTATAAAGGATTATTCTAAATATGCTTGACAGATGAAGATACAATAGTCTACACTGTACATAGAGATTGGCAACAAGGAGCTCGATTTACAATCGGCGCGAAGGTTTTCGAAATAAGAGGGCGCGATGTTTTGCCGTGACGTTTTTTTTTTTTTTTTTACCAACGAAGTTTTACATATGTGGGGCAATCTTTAAACATATGTAGAGCGATAAGTTTAATAGATGGGGCATGCTCCAAGACCCCATTCAACTTTATGGGGATTTCCATTCCGACCTAGGGCGATTGCCCCAAATCGCACCGCAAATCTCTCCAACAGCTCTGCTCAAGGTCCCAACTCTATGGTGATTTGTTTACCAAAAAAAATGACCTGGGGTGGTCAACCACATAGGTCCGCCCCTGCCTGTTTCTCTGGATGGAACACATAGGAATTCATGCCATGGCTGGTTAAAAACCCAAGGTAAATATATAAAAAATATGATAAAATAACCACCCCTTTAATGGATAGTGAGTTAGGGAAGATGGGAAATGAATACCCAACCAGCACCTTGCAATTTAAATCTCAAGAAACCAAGGTCTCATCTATATTGCTACCTTACATCATTCACCCTCACCTCATGTTATTCACGTGTCACCTCCGTAACCATACTTCAATGGAGCTCATTTGACCATGAATTCCTCTGTATTCAATTCCTATTATTTTAGTGCAAACAAATAGGCCTTACAAAGGTGATTGTTACTTCTATTAATGGACTGGGATTTGGGCCTGCAACCTGTTCATTATGAGCAGCTTAAAATGGATTGCTTGGATCAAAAGGTTGGGCCACAATGAGCCAAAGCTAATACATATATAGTTGAAATAGTTTACAGATCAGGGTTCATAATTTAATTTCCAGTACAAGTGGGACTCGTAAATCCAACCAATCAGATCAGGGCTGCCTCCACCTTAACTTTCAGTCTGAAGGATCGTGGACTTCCAAAATCTGGCTTTTTCATGATACTTTGTGAAATTTATTTTTCCAATATATCTTCTTCCAGGCTGATGATATAATGTTAGGATCTCCCAACCAGGACTATTTCCCAAGCATTTTACATCCATGGCACTTACCAATCAGATCAATAATATCATATGTGCCCTGACCTGATATAAATGTGGACCGTCATTGACTATTTGGTAATCTGGAGAGGGCCACCAGATTGATACATTGCAAATTAGGCAGTGCTTTCCATAACTAACTTCGATGAAATCGTATTCCAGCATGATTGAAGAGAGAAAGTAAACACAGCAACTCCTCCACAGACAGCTTTGAGGGTCTCTTCTCCTCATACCCACCTGCCCTCAGAACGCTCACAACCTTCTCCTTGAACAGACTCATTTCTGTAACCTCCCCATCTCCCTCTACTTTTACTTCCGCATCATCATCATAGCCTTCTTCATCTTCATCAGAGTCATCGTTCTCATTATCATTATGTCCATTGTTCTCATTGTCACGTTGTCCGCACCCAATATCTGACAATCTCAACAGCTCCAACACCTTCCTTTTCTGCTTAAAGATGGCCCCAAGTGTTTTGTTCTTCTTCCCAAAACAGGTCCGGGTGAACGCCTGCCATTCGTCCAGATCAACATCCGGAATATGACTCTGCGGCTGGATTCTAATGAGAGATGAGTCGACTCTTGGACATGGAACGAAATCCTTCTTGCTTACATCCATGAGGAATTCAACGGTCGCTACCAGCTTCACATTCACAGCAAGGCGGTTGAACTCAGAGTCACCTGGGTTAGCCAGGAGACGGCGAGCAAACTCCTTTTGGAGAAGAAGGGTAGCACTGCGGAATGTACAACTGCCAAAGAGGAGCTTGGCTAGAAGAGGCGAGGATATCCCGTATGGGATGTTGGCGACGCAGAGATCAAATTTGGGGAACTGGGTCTTTAGCGCATCTTTACAAATCACCTGAAAGCCAAAGTAAATTCTCACTGTCATCTTACCTGTAACCCATTGATTTGGATTCCCCTTCACTCACCCTACTCAAACACAAAACAAGAGGAGTACGAAGTAAACTGCTATAATTGTTTATTGGGAAATTTTCAAATGAGTCCTTAAGTTTTTATCTTATTTCAAAAAAGGACATAAGTTTTAAAACTTTTCAAATTAGTCCCTAAGTTTTCAATTAAAGACATTCAACAATTTAAAGCTATTTTCCGGTAACCTTTTTTTTCAATTTTCTTAAACTACCCAAATTATCCTTCAATGAAATAAAAACTCTTTTCATTTCCTCTATATTTTCTTCATTTTTTTCACTAATAGCATTATAGTGATCGAGAAAAATAAGGTATTTCGGCTAAATACAGTGGCTGCCAGAACCATATCATGGCTTTAAATGAAGGTACTGGGTATTTTTAAAAAATTGAGAGAAAATGTCATAAAAAATACCTTTAAATGACCAAACGTCCTTAATTAAAAACTTCATAGAAAACTTAGGGACTAATTTGAAAAGTTTTAAAACTTGTGTTCTTTTTTGAAATAAGGCAAAAACCTAAGGCCTTATTTGAAAATTTTCCTTATTTATTCCTATTAAAACATGGCATGTAAAGTATTTTAAACTTTTTTTTTTTTTTTGAATGGTGGTATGTAAAGTATTTTAAACTTAGCCCGGATCCTCTATTTCGAAGAAATAGGGAGACGCTGTATCATACAATCCACATTCCCCATCTGTACAAAATCTTACACCAGCTAATATGCACACTCTCAATTGTTTTCTTGGAATGAAAAAAATCAAGGAAGTGATTATGTATAAGTGGCGAATGTTGATTGGATGAAACTATATCTTCCTCTTTCTATGGGGGCGAATGTGGCTTGGATGAAAACCAATAATCTTTTACAATGAAACCAATAATATTTTGTGATGCCCAGCATCAAGCGGATACGACTCCAGGAAACATTGATGTTGGGATCTCTTTCTTGGGTGGGAGAGCACTGTGTGGGCCATTTGTATATCCGGGTGAAACACAAGTCAGGTTAGGAATGGATCCATGACATTCCTGACATGAATCATATCTTTACCCGGATTTACATCAAAGACCTAAACTCGGACCCGGAAAAAGGGTCTCAATCATGACCTATATGGCTCTATACTAAAACCATGAATACATCAGACCCGAACTAAAAGCAGGTCCAAATATCTGGCCTCTGCTCTCCATTTTTCAATTTGGGTCATTTGGGTACAAGCCATTTTCATTCTTCTTTTTCTTTGAGGGAAAAACTCAAACAGCTGAAGGTCATATGATTCTACCGTA
Organism: Umbellularia californica; assembly: GCA_028538565.1. NCBI lineage: Eukaryota > Viridiplantae > Streptophyta > Magnoliopsida > Laurales > Lauraceae > Umbellularia > Umbellularia californica. The sequence continues at coordinate 43,587,188 of JAPQWN010000007.1, read as the reverse complement.
AGACGATCTCCCAGCCCGCATTCGGAGACGCGTCTGTTGAGAATTTCGATCATTCGGGTGTCAATCTCGACAGCGATGACCTTGTCTGCAGCCTCCAAGAGCTTGAGAGTGAGATTTCCGGTGCCAGGACCGATCTCGAGAACAGTATCGGTGGGTCGAATGCAAGCTTTTCGGATTATGGCGTCGAGGACTCGTGGGTTGGTGAGGATGTGCTGGCCTTTGCTCTTGTATAGGTATATACGGCGGCCATCTTTTAAATCTTCTCGTTTTAGTCTTCTTCTCTCCGCTTTCTCATTTTCTTCTTCTTCTTCGTCCTTGTATGCGAAGCGAGTTGCTTTTCTGCTGTAGGGAAGAAGAGGAATATAATGGAATGTTAGGGGGAGATTGGATGAGAAGGATTTCAAGCGGACTAGCATTTTGATTTTGCTTGCATTGACCTCTTTTTTTACAACTAATCGCTATCAGGGCAGGCCGAGGCAAGCAAAACTTGGACCTACTTTAAATCTGCCCAAACCGCCGCCATTTCGTCATGGCATTATTGTTGCCATGAGGGCCTATAGGTCAGATGGCCCATGCTCCATAAAAAATAAGCCCTCACCATCCCCTCAAGCGACAAAATAAAGAAGGAAATTACACTATTATGGCTGTGTGAGCCTAAAAATAACGGATTTGGTTTAGATGGCAATGGAACTTGTGATGATGTTGTTTAGCTAGTTAAGAACGTCACTGGTTGCCTGAGACCTGAAAGGGAGATGAAACAGAGGTCAGAGCCCTGGGCTGCTGTCAGCCTAAGGCACTCCGACGCTTGAGTTAGTGCAGTCACTGAACTATGGTGAAGTGAGGAAGAAGGAGGTTCACGCAATAGTGTACTGTATATGAGCATACCTCTTATGGGCTTACCATGCAGTATATATAGATGAGTGGAAGCTTCCTGAGTGAAGGTAGTAGGGTGAGAGCACTATCCCATCAGATCTTCCACAATCCTCCTCATAATGTGGACGTGATTGATAGGTAGGGATAACCCTCTGCCGGAATCCGGCGGCCACCCTACCTGCTGGCACGCTTTATAGCCTAGCTGTCCCATCTCATAATGGGGATTAGACCCTCAATGCCCACCTCGGTTTAGTGGGCCGAACCAAGGAAGGCACTGAGGTCGGGCTTGCTCGAGGTCGGGAACTGCTACCGAGACGCTTTGAGGCCGAGCCCAGAAGGAGCATGGTCGGTACTCTTACTTAGACCATCACCACATCGGTGCCAGCTGGCACAAAAGCCGAGCTGGACGGATGGAAATGAGGCAATCCCTGATTGATACTTTTACCTAAGTTAGGGGTAACCTCTGTATTAGGAAAACACCCCACACAATGGCCATCGTCCACCCCCCCTCAAATAAGAATCTAAGGTTTGTCACTGCTACCTGATGATCCATTTGAGTGCCCCCACCTTCGATAGTCACCTATTCGGGTTTTGCACGCATTTAAATGAATTGGACCGTTGATTGATTGTATACTTGTTTTGGACAATGAAGACTTATCGGTCATTAATCAAGTGGTTCGGATGATGATTGCGCCCCATCTCTGCCCGATTCCATCCACCGATAAGCATCGGTGTTCTTGTGAGCATAACCAATATTTATATATATTGAACATATTACAATGTTAGCCAGCAAGCTTCATTTTCTTATCATTTTCACATGTGATATCTAAAATATACAAAGATTTAGAAATCAATCTATGGGGGTGGGAAGAGGTAGAACATTGAAGGATCTATCTCACTCTCTATGTGATTTATAGAAGAAATAGAGGGTATCAAACACAATGAAGGGTTTGGATCATGTATTGGGGGCCAACAAAGTGCGAAATATCATACAGTGAGATTAATTTGTTCTCTGCATTTTTTTTTTTACATATTCCTCAAAATCCATGAGGATGTTGAGGATCTAAGATATAAATTCTATACCTTAGAATTTATTAATTCTATGAGAATATTGAATAGTTTGGATATAGAATTGGGGACTCACACAAGTTCTGAAAAAGAGAAAATAGGTTGGTTATTTTTGCATTTTTAACATATTTCTAAAAACCCCATCAAGTTATATATGAGACTTCACACTTTAGAATTTATTAGTTCTATAAAATTTTGATGAACAATTTAGATTGCAAATAAGATGCAAATCAAATGATGCTAGTAGAATTTGATCTTTACCAAGGCAAAATGTGCAACTTAACACGCCGGTAATGCCCTTTTATTGGCGTATTTAATATTTAAATATTATGTAAATGAGTTTCACACAATAGGAGGTGTGGACACTTTTTCTTTTTTACATGTGATTCATTTATATATGTAAATTCTATGAGCCAAATACACGCATTTAACACTTCCCATTTGAGAACGGTCCATCACCCAAGTGATAAAGAGCGATAGTTCTATGTGGCTGCCCAAGGTCTAAACCTTGGGGAGACCGCTTCTTCCTACGTGTGCATGGCTCTCTTCTAAGTTGTGTGAGCTTTCTTTCTGTGTGTCCTAGTTCATTTTCGATGTGAGTGGGCAGGTTTTTTGTGTTTTCTCTTGGGGCGGTAAAAAAAAAAAAAGAAAACTCTTCACATTCGAATAAAGAAATCTACCAATTTCCATTTTTAACCGTTGGGCCCGAGCCCAAGTTCAAACCTAACATTCAATTAACTGGACTCGAGCTTGACATCCACTCCCATGAACTTATTCCCAGCCCATTTGGCACCCTCGTTCATATCTCTGAAGGAAACCGCGATTCAGATCTGAAACTTCTCATGTAGAGACAACTATGGCTGATACAAAGCATGACAGATTTTAAAAAATCTGATTTCTGCACTATGCAGCGGAAATCAGCCATAAAGAATCGCGTAGAAACTCCATGAAATCATAATCAACATGTGTCTAATTAAAAGGAGATTATAGAAGACTATTACCTCAAAGATTTGCAAGCTTTAAACCTCTGAAAATCTGATGCAAAAGGGACAAGATCAGGTCTGCAATCAGCTACTATGCTGCAGGAATTTCTGCAGGAATTATTCTTCTTCTAATCTTCTCCTCTATCTCACTTCCAAAACTGATTGGCTAAGGTGGTGGAACCTTAATCTAGGTTTTTTTTGGTGATTCACGCCCAAGGGAAGCTTCCTCCTTTTATGAAGATTGCAAGGAATCCTTTCCCATTAAGTCTCTCCTACTAATTCTCTTAGAAGTCCTAAAAGGAAAGCTCAATCCTAAGATTAATTTCCTCTTAGAAACAATCCAAATTAGAAAAGGAAACTATGATGAATATCCCTTAAACTTAGCAATTAGTAATCCTAGTTGTGCAACAATTACTAATTTAAGTTTCTAAGGGAAACTCTATTATAGGAATACTTATCCAAGGAGGAGTCCAACCTTCCAAGTAGAGAGACCTACTCAAAGTTGGAGACCCCACACTAAGAAATCCCTATGTTGGACGTCCCACATGCTATGGCCCACACTACGGCCCACATGTCCATAATTTGTCTAGAATTAAATTCATGTATGCCATCAAGGCCTATTTGAATTTAAATTCAAAATTATTTTTCCATAAAATAATTCAACCTCATCTCCTAATCAAATTAGGAAACCATGCCAATATAGGAAAGTGACTAGAGAAGGGACCAAAAGACATATTTGCCCTTGGCTCCCAAAATGACCAAAATGTCCATGCTAAACCCATAGCAACATTAAGACCATTTTTAACCTTAACTCATTCCACTAGAGAGTTATGGTTGCACTCCAGGGACAAATATTAAGTATGAAAAAAGCAAGTCATAAATTGACTGTTGTCTCCGACCTACCAAGTGCAATGACCTAAATGCCCCTCTATGTAACATCCTCAATCGAGTTAGGTTATCCGATGTACTATCAACCTTCTCGATTAAATCTTAAACCTTAGAACTTCATATCCTTGACTTAATCATCATCCTGATATTATTCTCTTGATCCAGGGAACGACCCACAAGTTCAATATCAATATGGAACATCCATATACTAAGATCTTAGATTTTGATGATCAATCGAATAATTCTAAGGGGACGATCAATCCATCAGTAGATGGCATAGATTCTATATTGCATTTGCATGTCCCAACTGATCAAGCCCGAGTACCTAACTCACAGAGCTGTTGACCCAAGAAAAGAATCTCACCCATAGTGAATTAAAGCACAAGAGCTTGAATTCGTCAGTTCATCCACAAATGCTCAAGATTAAGAGCACCGGTCACTTAGTAGCATGAGGTGATTTGATCTCTCTGTGATAGTACTATTTTAGAGATCACACCTACAATGGTCCTGTTCAATGCATGACACATGCACTAATGAGATAGATCCGGGAAAGCCCTCCCGTGACTTAGGTATGTCACCCTCTATAGGAGAGTATCTCATTATAACTTATACCAAGATGAAGTGCCCAACTCCATCTTTCAGTTATGAACAAATCTGTTGTTTCCAATATCCATGAATCAGACCTATCTGTGTGAAGCCACTTCACACCTGATTCAATTATTAGAAAACAATGGGCCTTACACACAACCATACATATACACATGTTTAAAGAGAAAGAATCATTCCAATATATATATAACCAATAAATATCCAGTAACAGAGAGAAAAAATGCAGCTAGTGGGCTTTAGGGCATACACCAATCCCAACAAACTCCCACTTGCACTAAAGATCACTACTTCCTAACCTAACTCCCATAGACTCAACATGAGAAGTAAAGACTTTCTCAGTAAGAGTCTTAGTAAATGGGTCTGCTAAGTTATTAGCTGAGGCAATTTGCTCCACAACTATTTCTCCATTCTGAACGAATTCCCGGATCAAGTGGTACTTTCTCTGAATGTGCTTGCCTTTCTTGTGATTCCGGGGCTCTTTACACTGTGCTATCGCACCTGTGTTGTCGCAGTGCATGACAATCGGTTTTTCTGCTGCAGAAACAACTCCTAATTCCAAAAGGAATTTCCTGAGCCATACTGCTTCCTTTGCAGCTTCCGCTGCCACCACATACTCTGCTTCCATGGTAGAGTCAGCAATAAATCTTGCTTAACACTTCTCCATGAAATAGCCCCTCCCGATAGAGTAAAAACATATCCTGAGGTTGACTTTCTGGAATCCGTATCTGATTGGAAATCTGAGTCTGTATACGCCAAAGGCGTTAAATCATCTGCTCGATAAGTCAACATATAATCTTTCGTTCTCCGAAGATACTTGAATATATGTTTCACAGCTGTCCAATGCATAGGTCCAGGGTTTGACTGATATCTGCTAACCATGCCGACGGCAAAGCAAATATCTGGTCTAGTACATAACATAGCATACATGAGACTTCCAACAGCTGAAGCATATGGAACTCTCTTCATGTTCTCTATCTCATCAGGTGTCTTAGGACATTGATCTCGAGATAGTGGTAGTCCATGTCTAGAAGGTAGCAAGCCCTTCTTGGAGTCATGCATGTTAAACTTGACCAATATCTTCTCAATATATGAAGATTGGGATAAGGCTAACATCTTATTCTTGCGATCTCGCAGGAGCTTGATCCCTAAGATGTAGCTTGCCTCACCCAAATCCTTCATCTGAAATTGAGATGATAACCAAACCTTTGTGGATGATAGTGCACCTACATCGTTTCCAATGAGCAATATGTCATCTACATATAGGACCAAAAATATGACTGCATTACCACTTCCTTTCTTATACACACATGGTTCATCAATGTTTTGATTAAAGCCAAAAGTTTTGACTGCCTGATCAAACTTGATGTTCCATGCTCTAGATGCTTGCTTAAGTCCATAAATGGACTTCTTAAGTTTACAGACCATGTTCTCTTGGCTACTAGCAATGAAACCTTCTGGTTGCATCATATAGATGCATTCGTCAAGACTTCCATTAAGAAAAGCTGTCTTGACATCCATTTGCCATATCTCGTAGTCATAATGACATGCGATGGCTAAGAGAATCCTTATGGACTTGAGCATAGCCACTGGTGAAAAGGTTTCCTCATAATCGATACCCTCTTTCTGAGTATATCCTTTCGCCACCAGTCTTGCTTTGAAGGTTTCTACCTTCCCGTCCACTCCTCTCTTCCTCTTGTAAATCCACTTGCATCCTATGGGTTTGATCCCTTCAGGTGCATTTACATGTTCCCAGACTTGATTGGAATACATGGAATCCAATTCAGATTTCATCGCTTGCTGCCACATGTCAGCATCTATATCCGTTACTGCTTCATCGTAACTAGTAGGATCCTCAACCATATCCTCAGAGTCTGTCTTTAAAGACACTCCTAGATATCTATCTGGTTGTCTAGGAATTCTCCCACTACGACGAGGCTCCGGAGTGTTTAAAGGAATATCCGGTCCATCTACTGTTGCAGGATCTGGTACAGATGTTATAGGGGATTCCGGAAGAATCTCCTCAAGAGTTTCTGTACTACTAAGCTCTTGATGCATCATACAATCATCCTCTAAGTATCTAGCATGAGTGCTGATGAGCACTTTTTGCTCCTTTGGATGATAAAAGATGCCACCTCTAGTTCCCTTAGGATACCCAATGAAGTAGCACATTTCCGATCTGGGTTCTAGCTTGGTAGCTTTATCATTCAGTACATAAGCTGGACAACCCCAAATGTGGATATGTCTTAAACTAGGTTTTCGACCTGTCCACATTTCTTGCGGTGTCCTAGGTACTGACTTAGATGGTACCAGATTTAAAATGTATGCTGCTGCTTCTAAGGCATATCCCCAAAAAGATATAGGTAGGGTTGCATGACTCATCATGGACCTTACCATATCAAGAAGAGTACGGTTTCTTCTCTCTGCTACACCATTTTGCTGGGGTGTACCCGGTGCAGACAACTGAGACACAATCCCTTGTTGTGTGAGGTACTCCTTGAACTCACCTAGGAGGTATTCGCCACCTCGATCAGATCGAAGGGCTTTGATATGTTTCCCTAATTGTAACTCCGCCTCAGCCTTGAATTGTTTGAACTTATCAAACGCCTCAGACTTGCGTCACATCAAATAGACATATCCATACCTAGAGTAATCATCGGTGAAGGTGATGTAATACTCATATCCTCCTCTTGCTAGTTTGTTCATAGGACCACACACATCAGTGTGAACCAATTCTAACAACTCATTTGATCTTAGTCCCTTTCCAGAGAATGACCTTTTGGTCATCTTTCCCTTGAGACATGATTCGCACTGAGGAAAAGGTTCGAAATCTAATGAGCTCAAGGGCCCATCTTTTACCAACCTCTGAATCCGTTTTAGGTTAATGTGACCCAAACGTAAGTGCCAAAGATAGGTGTCATTGGTTGAAGATACCTTCCTCTTAAGGGAAGTAGAACTTTCTAGTTGTACATTATGCAGTGTGGGAGCAATAGGATTTATATAAAATAAGTTATCATGTATTCTACCGGAACATATAATATTTCCATCTCTACTGATATCAACACCAGAATGAAAAGAAACTGAATAATTAAATTCAATAAGTATGGAAACAGAAATTAAATTCTTCCTCATGTCCGGAACATAGAAAACATTATTTAAAATCAAAATCCTATCATTAGAAAAATGTAGAGAAACATTTCCCACTGCAACCGCCCAAACTTTAGCTCCAGTTCCAACTCTAAAGGCAAACTCCCCTTTCTCAATTTTCTGCATTATCTGAAACCCCTGCAACGAATTGCAGATATGATTAGTGGCTCCAGAGTCTACTATCCACGAGTCAGTAGAATCAACCACTAAACAAGTTTCAATGAAATAAGAAAAAGATGTACCTTTATTAACCGAGCCTTTGAGCTTGGGACAATCTTTCTTCCAATGACCTTTGAGGCCACACTTGAAGCATTTCCCTTTGGGCTTATCATCTGTACCCTTGTCCTTTCTATTACCAGCATTGCCCTTTTTCTATCCCTTTCCCTTGATCTTCTTCTTCTTCATCTTCTTCCCTTTCGGGTTCAGATGAGAGGAAGACTGGAAAAAATGGGCTTGGGCCTTGGGCTTCATGATGGCCTCTGCCGCCTGGAGTTCCTTCATTAACTCCGCAAGGGTCATGTCCATCTTGCTCATATTGAAATTGAGCTTGAACTGATGGAAGGAATCCGGCAGAGTTTCTAGAATCATATCGGTTTGACTCTCTCCATCAATCTCAGCCCCTAGAATCTCAGCTACATTGAAACAATCCATCATCTTGAGCATATGATCTCTGACAGGTGTTCCTTCAGCCATTCTAGTATTCATGATGGTCCTTATAGCAGCTTGCCTAGCTGGCCTGCTCTTGTCTGCGAACATTTCTGACAAGGACATCATGATTTCGTAGGCTGTGTCCATATTCTCGTGCTGTGTTTGCAACACGTTGGACATGGAAGCGAGCATGTAGCATTTAGCCATGTTGTTCGCTTTCTTCCACTTCCTTTCAGCCTCTAACTGGTCTTCAGTAGAATTGGGATCAATTTCAGGACAATTTTCTACCAAGACATACTTGTACTCCTCAGCAGTGAGTACTATGTCAAGGTTTCTCTTCCAATCTACGTAATTAGGGCCGGTCAACTTGTTCTCACGAAGAATACTCATCAACGGGCTAAAAGAATCTTTACCCATCTCTCTCTGGATATAAAATGGTTTATAATTAGACATGCAGTATATATGTAACATGCATATGGTGCTTGTTATAAAAGGAAAAACATGCACAAAACTTTTTACATTATTTCAACCCTAAACATAATGTATCAGTGTTTCAACCTCCTCATAAACCCTCCATCGAAAGGATGGCCGAGCCTATAGTAACGTTGAATTAAGCTCTTCTTATTTGGATTATCACTATCTGGATACATATCCAGTGACAGTCCAATCACTGATTGGTTTGACCTCATAAGACAAATAACTCTAACTCCTTGAAGAGATTATTACCGCCTTATGTCAAGTGTATTACCATCTCTTATGAAAAATTCCCAGAATGTCCAAATCTAGAAGTGAGCTTTGGTAAAGAACTCCACCGAAGGGATGGCCGCTCCCACCAACACTTCATTGATATTCTATAGAAGTGATCTTTAGTAAAGAACTCCACCGAAGGGATGGCCGCTCCTACTAACACCTCATTACGAATATTCACTTTAGTTCACCCACTAACCCATCGAAGTGGTCTTTAGTAAAGAACTCCACCGAAGGGATGGCCGCTCCCACTAACACTTCTAATGAGATTAATATGAACCGAGAATGGAAAGTCGTGGGGTTTTTCGTAAACCCCTCTCCCACTTGATAATTTATCACTAGGGTTTATAAACTTTCCTTTGATCTTTACTTCGTTTTCTCAAAAGCTCTTTTTAAAACTAGCAGACTTGGTTAATTAAATTCATGACTCAATGACTCAAGTCATCTTGAAAGTAAATAACCTTTGCATTAAAACTTTGAGAAAAACCCTTAATAGAATCAAAAACCTAATTAGGGTTTTGGGGAACCCATAGGTAGCATCTAATTAGATTTAGAGTTTAGTCTATTTTGGAAACAAAGGGTGCCAACCCTATCCAATTTTAAACCTTAGACAATTAGAAGGTGCTGGTCTAAGTTCCGTTTAAAACCAATTGACCAAACAAAAACATACTAATTTTAGAAAGATGCCATTTTTAGATCCTAATGGTGGCCATGTTTCTAGGTGACAATTATAGCAATTATATAAAGCATTCAACCATGCATTCCATATATAAAAGCAAATAAAAGTATGCAATCCTTGATGGCTCCCTGTCCTTAGGATTTCAAATCCTAATCAAATTAGGACTCCTCATGCATCTAGAAGTCTTGACTCCTTCATCTCCAAGGATTCCAATTTCTTGCAACCTTCTTGTCTTGAAACTTTCCTTTTCATGCTTGTGTCCATAAAAAAATATATACAAGCAAACCCATGGAAAACAAAACAAAAATTACATTGGAGATTCCTATGCTTTTCAAAAAAGCTTACATCAAGACTAGTTGGAATAAAATTAAGAAAACTTTACAACTTCCTATGATCGCTAACCGCGCAATCGTACACTTTCCAACTAATAAAACAAACATCCAAATCCACATAACATACATGCGAACCATCAAGGATGCTAATTATGGCTGCAACCAAATAGGTTAGTGCATAATGTACAACATGATTCAGATCCGGAAAAATTAATTCCAGCCATCCAAACATAACCAGCATACAAAAATACAGCACTAATACAAATCTGAAATAAATTTCAGTAGGGTGCCACCATGCCCCTTCTAATCTAGGATTAATTAATCACATCATGGGATCATGATTTCGCATGGAGTGGCTCTGATACCACTGAAGGAAACCGCGATTCAGATCTGAAACTTCTCATGTAGAGACAACTATGGCTGATACAAAGCATGACAGATTTTAAAAAATCTGATTTCTGCACTATGCAGCGGAAATCAGCCATAAAGAATCGCGTAGAAACTCCATGAAATCATAATCAACATGTGTCTAATTAAAAGGAGATTATAGAAGACTATTACCTCAAAGATTTGCAAGCTTTAAACCTCTGAAAATCTGATGCAAAAGGGACAAGATCAGGTCTGCAATCAGCTACTATGCTGCAGGAATTTCTGCAGGAATTATTCTTCTTCTAATCTTCTCCTCTATCTCACTTCCAAAACTGATTGGCTAAGGTGGTGGAACCTTAATCTAGGTTTTTTTTGGTGATTCACGCCCAAGGGAAGCTTCCTCCTTTTATGAAGATTGCAAGGAATCCTTTCCCATTAAGTCTCTCCTACTAATTCTCTTAGAAGTCCTAAAAGGAAAGCTCAATCCTAAGATTAATTTCCTCTTAGAAACAATCCAAATTAGGAAAGGAAACTATGATGAATATCCCTTAAACTTAGCAATTAGTAATCCTAGTTGTGCAACAATTACTAATTTAAGTTTCTAAGGGAAACTCTATTATAGGAATACTTATCCAAGGAGGAGTCCAACCTTCCAAGTAGAGAGACCTACTCAAAGTTGGAGACCCCACACTAAGAAATCCCTATGTTGGACGTCCCACATGCTATGGCCCACACTACGGCCCACATGTCCATAATTTGTCTAGAATTAAATTCATGTATGCCATCAAGGCCTATTTGAATTTAAATTCAAAATTATTTTTCCATAAAATAATTCAACCTCATCTCCTAATCAAATTAGGAAACCATGCCAATATAGGAAAGTGACTAGAGAAGGGACCAAAAGACATATTTGCCCTTGGCTCCCAAAATGACCAAAATGTCCATGCTAAACCCATAGCAACATTAAGACCATTTTTAACCTTAACTCATTCCACTAGAGAGTTATGGTTGCACTCCAGGGACAAATATTAAGTATGAAAAAAGCAAGTCATAAATTGACTGTTGTCTCCGACCTACCAAGTGCAATGACCTAAATGCCCCTCTATGTAACATCCTCAATCGAGTTAGGTTATCCGATGTACTATCAACCTTCTCGATTAAATCTTAAACCTTAGAACTTCATATCCTTGACTTAATCATCATCCTGATATTATTCTCTTGATCCAGGGAGCGACCCACAAGTTCAATATCAATATGGAACATCCATATACTAAGATCTTAGATTTTGATGATCAATCGGATAATTCTAAGGGGACGATCAATCCATCAGTAGATGGCATAGATTCTATATTGCATTTGCATGTCCCAACTGATCAAGCCCGAGTACCTAACTCACAGAGCTGTTGACCCAAGAAAAGAATCTCACCCATAGTGAATTAAAGCACAAGAGCTTGAATTCGTCAGTTCATCCACAAATGCTCAAGATTAAGAGCACCGGTCACTTAGTAGTATGAGGTGATTTGATCTCTCTCTGTGATAGTACTATTTTAGAGATCACACCTACAATGGTCCTGTTCAATGCATGACACATGCACTAATGAGATAGATCCGGGAAAGCCCTCCCGTGACTTAGGTATGTCACCCTATATAGGAGAGTATCTCATTATAACTTATACCAAGATGAAGTGCCCAACTCCATCTTTCAGTTATGAACAAATCTGTTGTTTCCAATATCCATGAATCAGACCTATCTGTGTGAAGCCACTTCACACCTGATTCAATTATTAGAAAACAATGGGCCTTACACACAACCATACATATACACATGTTTAAAGAGAAAGAATCATTCCAATATATATATAACCAATAAATATCCAGTAACAGAGAGAAAAAATGCAGCTAGTGGGCTTTAGGGCATACACCAATCCCAACAATCTCCCCCACCAATGGCCACCATGTAATACTCACCACAAATTTCTCAACACAAAATCCCCCACCACAAAAAAAGAACCAACCAAGAGACAACAAACAGAGCACTGCCCTGTGGACGACTCACAACGATAAGGCAAAAGATAAGACCGGCCCATCCTCAGTCGTCAGATGGATTCGCCTACTCAAACCAACGGTCAAGATCAACCCAACTAGATAAACCTCACAAAAAATCCTAGGGGATTTGACATATTTGGCCCTTTGAAACAATGTTATCTCAAAAGCATGACTCATTGTAGGATATTGTCAGCAGAGTCGTTTGACTTTGGTCCACCCTTTTTTGCTTCCGTTTTTGCCCAGGATCCCATGCTATCATGGGATCCCAATGTCAAAAGTCAAAAGGAAATCACCTAAAAGAAACCATCCCCGTTTTTTTCCCTCCTTTTTCACTTTTCACCTTCCCCTTTCACCATCTCTAGTTGTAACAGGAGTTTGGACCCTGCTTCTCCAACGATCCAACCAGAACCAAATGGGTCCTTCTTCTCCAGTCGAATGGCTGAAGCAGTCTAGTTCCTCTTCTTTGTCTCTGACTGGCAGCGACCCTTGGGGGTTTTTCTTTTCTTCTCTGGCTACAGCAAGAAGCAAGAAGACTCATTTCTCTCGTGTATCAGAGAAAGAGAAAGGAGGCACAATTTGTTAATGTAAAACTTCATTTTCTGTAATTGAATTCTTTTTTCTGGAGTTTTTATCTTTTGTGTTGATGTCTGGGAAATGGGTTTTATGTTTATTGATAATAAGAGCTATTTTAGGGTCTTTATCTTTGTCGTTTTATCTTCTGGGTTAGGTGTGTAAAAAGTGTCGTCTTATTATGTTTTGGATGAGAGAGATTTTCATGTATTTGGTTCTTTTTCTTTTGGGTTGATGTGTGAAATTAGTTTCATGGTCTGGATCATTAGATATGTGAGATATTTTCATAATGGGTTGTTTATCATTTCCCTGTCTCTTTTGGTTTTTATGTGGGAAATGGGGTTATATTTTGGTTGAGAGAAACATCTCCAACTAGCTCCATTGCCGTCCTTGACGACCCCACAGGGAAATGCACTGCAGAGCAACTTCATTTCTAGGACAGATAGATCTTCTACTTTTGTGAGCTGTTATTTTTAAAAAAAAATCCAAGTTACAGATTTTACAATGACTTTGTTTGTGACTTCTTGCCCAGAATTCAACCCACAAATGGAAAGTGAATGCATACATATTCTCATTATCTTCCAATGATTATGTTTCTCATTTTATTTTTTTATTTTTATGTTTATATGTTGAATCTAGTGTTGGCATAAATGATAAATGAGATTTGATAAATGTGTGGTAAAAGGTTTTTTTTTTGTTCTTTTATTGTGTTGCTTTGAATTAGGATGGCTCACTATGAATATTACTCCTTTATGTTTCATTTTTTTTCGTGGACAATGTCAACTTCCTTGAAGATGTTGGATGGTGAGCTATTGATAGTGGTCCACTTCGGTGGTCAATTTGAGTGGGATAGAGTTCATCCTAACTACATCGGTGGCGATCAAACTACTATCTATGTTAATTGTAACTTAACATACATCTCATCGGTTGAAAGTGTCCTACAAGCAATAAATTGGGTAACGTCTGAAGAGCCTCCTCGTATTCAATACCTACATCAAAATGGCAGAGCATTCACCTTGATTGGTATAAAGAATGACAATGATGTTCGGGTAATGATCAAAAGCATGTGGAGATATGACAAATTCTATTTACATATATCTAAGTAGAAATATCAATGACGGTGTAGATCATTACCACTCAATTTCTTGGTAAGCCATTTATATTTAGAATTAAGAACAATAATTTTCCAAGTTACATAAATGTAAAAATTTAATAAATAAATTTACATATATGAAAGGAATGAACGAGTTGAAGAGACTGCCGGAATTAGAGATGGATATTGTTGCAATGAAAATCTACGTGGAAGTAGGCCAAGAACTGACACTCCTAAACATAAGAAGTCTAATGCTATTGATCATGAGGGTCCACCGAGTACAGGGCTGACCACCAGGTTTGTTTTCGTTCCATATTCAAGATTTTTTGGCATTTGTTGTATTTTTAGATTAATATAATAATTATGGAGGTTGTCATTTGCCGATTATATTATCCCGGCAAATCACCTATGAATTTTGATGTGGATGTTTATAGGGCTGAAATTGGTGATATCTGTGAATACACTTATCCAGATGTCAATCTCGCAGAAGATGTAGATGAGCATTTCTCGTACCCAACCAATGAGGTTGCGTATGAAACGAATGCAAGTCATGAAGAAACTGATTATGATATTGATTACAATGAGGACTTGGATGATTTCTTGAATGATGAAAGTGACACTGATCGCAATAGTGAAGGCACCTCACATGATTCTGTCAGATGTGTCAATGGTCTTAGCTACCAACAAGAAGTCTTAGATTTAGAATGCAATAGAGAACAACCCAAAGCTATGGAAAAATGTAATATTGAGGACACACTAGTGCCAGTGGAAGATGAGGGTGAAGATATTATGACTCAAGAGGATTCTGCACGTAATATGTGGAATGGCAAAACTTTTATTGATCGCAACTCATTTAGGAAAACCTTGAGTAAGTTTGCAATGTACACGAATTTTAGTTTGCGGCATCTGAAGACATCTCGGATACAAGTTACTGCTAAGTGCGAAGTCCAAAGTTGCCCATGGCGTATTCATGCTTCAATAGTGGAATCAGGGCCTCAATTTCGAGTTCGGACCTATAATCCTAATCATACTTGTTCAAGACCAATGATGGGAATGGCTCATCTTCAAGCAACGACTAATTTAATAGCCGATTTTATCAAGGAAAAAGTACGTCTTCATCCTGAATATAAACTGAAACAAATTATAAATGATGTTAGATTGGAGTTCAGTGTTGTTGTTGGCTATAGGAAGGCTCATAGGGCAAAAGAGATTGCGCTGGATGCAATCAGAGGTTCATATGAACAGTCATTCAAGATATTGCCAAATTATTGCGCAGAGTTGATTCGAACAAACCCTGGATCCCATTATCATCTTGATACGGATCGGGACTTTTCATTCTCAAAATTCTTCTTTGCCTTTGGATCAAGTATCCAGTCATTCAAGACCTATATGAGGCCATTGATTGCCATTGATGGAGCGCACCTCCGTGGCAAATATCCAGGAGTCCTATTTGTTGCTGTGACTCAAGACTCCAACCATGGGCTGTTCCCCATCGCATTTGTCATAGCTGAAATCGAACGTTATGACAAATGGGTGTGGTTCTTATCTTGCTTTAAGATCGCCGCTGGACCATTACAAGGTTTAACCGTTGTTTCGGACAGACAGAAAGGCCTTGTTGAAGCTGTTAAAAATGTATATCCGGATGCCAACCATTGTTATTGCTGTCGTCATATTGCAGAGAATTGTACGTGAGCGTTTTAAAGACAAAGCAATTGTTTCAAAGTTCTGGTGCGCAATGAAGTCTCCTAGAAGTTGTGATTATGAAAGGCATATGAATGATTTAAGGAATGTGAACGAAGAGGCATATGCGTACATCGAGAATATTGGCAAAGAGCGCTGGGCGAATGCGTTTGTACATGCAGGACAATATGACATGTTAACTACAAATTTAGCTGAATGTACAAATAGCTTACTGAAGGACATTCGAGAGCTTCCTATAACAAGGCAGGTAGAGGAAATTCGTATAAAATTAATGGATTTCTTCCAACTCAGCCGCGACAGGTCACAGATGATAGAATCGCATTTGACTCCATATTTTGAAAGAGTTTTTAGCAAAGAAAAGGATGGTTCTCGTCGACTACATGGAAGGCAAGCTGGTCCTGAAGAATATCAGATTGATTCTGGCTATTTTGTGGATGTTGTCCACCTTGATCAACGTTCTTGCACTTGTCGACAATGGGATTTAATGGGCATTCCATGCTCACATGCTATGTTAGCAATTAGTTACATAAGTCGGGACCCATATGATTTTTGTGAAGAATGGTTTTCTGCTGAGACTTACCAAGCAACCTATAGTCCAATCGTGCATGCAACAACAAACATCCAGCAATGGGAGTATAGACAAGAACATCCAATACTACCTCCACACGCGAGGCGTCAAGCTGGACGACCAAAGAAAAAGAGGATTAGAACCGAGGATCGGGTACGACGACAAGTGACATGCTCAAACTGTAGAGAAGTTGGACATAACCGTCAGTCTTACCAAAATCCTCCTTTCAGAGACTGAAGTGATTTGCATAATATCTTTTTTGCTTGTCATATGTGTATATGGTGTTTTGTATATAATTTTGGTGTTCATTTGTTTTGTTGGAAATGGATAAGCCTCTCCCTGTAGTTTTGGATTCTGTCAATCAGCAGTCCAAACCCAAAATGCTTGAACTTCTCTCCAGAGCTTGTCAGTCGCCAAATGGTTTAGTTTGCCGTGGGGTTGAGCAATCAGTTGTCACAGTTCCATTAGTTCTGATCAAAGGGACATCATCAGAGGTAGTTTGCTCGAACTTTATTCCTTGTTGTTGTTGTAGATGCTGTTGGTGTGGATGGTTACAACTGTTGTAATCTGATAGTGATTCACATTATATTTTCTTACATAAGTGATGCTATGTTGTCATTGTTGGAAATGTAGATGTTATTATTCCCATTTGCAAGAATGAGGCGTTTCAGAGAGACTTTTGCTTCTAAAAAGGTTGGCCCCTCTCTCTGTCTTAGCCCTGTGATTTCAGATTGCTTTTGCCTTATAACTAGATTACTGTTATCATCTTCTCATTAGTGTCAAATATTAGTACAACCTGTTATTTTATTTTCTTTTCTTATAGCTAATCCTACAATTGGAATTTGCCTGTCACAGTTGTACAAATAGCTATCGGAACTGCTCTGGATATGAACCTTAGTAATGCACCTGATTATACAGTTGTAGCAGCATTAGGTGGCCCTACAAAATCTCAACTGGTACATCAGGTGGATGCTCTTGGTGGTGAGATTTGAAAAATGGCTGAAGTGTATATTTCCAGATAATTCTACCTTTTGTTGAAGTTTCAAGGCTCTCTCACCCTGCCATGTTTTAATAACATGCTGTTTCTGGTTGGTATGTTTTGCACTCAATTGCTATCGGTGTCATATTTTTTAGATTCATATATGGCTATTTGCAATTGATTAATTTGTCTGCCAATTGAAATTAATTGCAACCATACTATTTGTTGGCAGTGACCTTAGTTATTGGGGAAGTTAGAAATCTCTGTTGTTGACATGCTGTATCGATGGAAGGGTTGGATTTTGATTTTTGCTTTCTACTAGCACCAAGTCTATGTTTCGAGACGTGGAATCTAGATTGTACTCATGCCGGAGCTACTGTGCTAATACAGATGCAGTCACTGAGAATGGAATTGATTGCAGGCCTTCGTCCTCCCTTTGAAACAAGAGTGTACTCACATTGGTTTGATTGTTTGGTTCTCAACATTGTGGTACCAAGGGCTTAGGTTTTGATTTTTTTTTTTTTTTTTGTGTTGATTAAGTGGATGAATGTAGTTAGAATGTTGAATGGCACCAGGTGCTTTAGTTTGATTGATATATGTTGTATGAAAGCTCCATGAGAGCTCCTCTTAATGAGATCAGTGGAGCTATCGCTTTTTTTAATTCTATTGGTGTGTCTTCTAACTGTCCACAGAAAAATCAATTGATCAATTGCTTAGAAATAATGAATTCCTATAGTCTTGCCACATTACTCACTGATCATTAGTATGGCCTCACTGACTAGTTGTACTGACTTTATCTTAAAGTTTGGATTTTTCAGCTTGAAACTTTAGTACAAGCTCTAAATAAATAGAAGTGAAGATGGCATACATTTTTTTAATTAATATGATGTTGGTTGTTGCATCCATATAAGTTAAAATGAGTCATCTGAAGTTTCCACTAGTGAGGGGAAATCTTGCATTCACAGAAAAATCCATATAGGTTTGGCTGATGCACCTGTGACATGGGGGATACTTGTATCTCAAGAAGTACTTGAGAGCTGTGGTTGCTCAAGCAGATAACAGTACCCCTATGTTCACCTCATCTATTCTGCACAATGATTATAGGTCAATGCCAATTGAGATGAAAAACAAGGCCTCATTCATTCTGATTGAGCTCATTAGATAATAACATACATGATGTTAAACCAAAACATAAACTATCATTATATCATAATCTGATTAAGTTCATTAGCTATAAAGGTTGTGCATGGTCATCGATAACGAAGAGGAAGAGAAATTTATCAAATTTTTTTTTAATAGAATGCGCTTCATCGACGACTAAGCAGTTTAAACATTTCAGTCAGCTGATTACGAACGTTAGAAAAACCGATTGCCACCCTTTCCTCCATGTCAGAAAAACCGGTTGCCACCCTCTCCTCCAATTGTTCAATTTGAACAGACTGATCAAACACCTCATTTTCAACTGCACTGAGCCGCTTTTCAAAAGAATCTGCCTCTGCATCGTCATCTTGGACTAGGGCTTGCTCCATTTGAGGACGTCGATGCACAGGTGTATCAGACATTGCAAGAAATTAGCCATCTATTTTCTATCTTTTAGCGACAGGCACTTCATGGGTGTACGCTTGGCAACCTTCTTCGATCATCAATTTGCAAATCATTGCACCAAACGGAAGAGTGAATTTCCGTGGTTCATGGTAAATGCGCAGCATTGACTCAACTATCGTAAGTGGAATATCAACAGAGGTGCCTGTGCCTAACAGGTAGAGAAGCAAAGCTTGAGTATAGAGAAGATCAGATGAATGGCTTCTAGGCTCAATGTTCTTGCATACAAATGTATTGAGCATCTGGTAATTGGTGGTTAGATCGGTTATCTTCATAGCACGAGTTCTCCATTCAGTGGGTTCACCACAGAGAACACCAGCCACCTCATTCGGTTGTATGAGAATATTATCCGGCTCATAGAATGGATAGGATCTCGCAGCAGGTCTCCGAAGATTGAGTAAAGTAGCAATCTTATTTGCATCCACAGAAATTGTCTTTCCCCGAACATAGGTATTGAAGCCATTACTTGTAACATCATATATGTTCCAATAAAACTCCAGCACCCAGTCCTCAAAGCATTCATCATTCAAATTCATTAAAATCATGCACCGGTTGAGATTAAGTAGTGCAAAAAACTTGTATTGGTGAGGTCATGATGCACAACTAGCCTCTCAAATATGACTGTGCGGTTGATGAAACTTGATTTGAAACGTGTAGCACACTCCGCATGCCTAAAACGTTCGGTATTGAAACGAGAGGAAGACCTCGCTGGTCGCTTTCCTTTGTAAGTTTTAGGAGGCATGCTGTACCTTAGAGAGTCACAGAGACAAATAAAAAAAAACAAATAAGGTGCAAGATTTCTCTCATACAATTCAACAAAGTGAAATCTCTCAGACAATTCAATAAACACTTAGTGTGCAAACAAAGTTTTGTTTCAAACTTTCATGACTTCACATAATCCTAAATGGTTGAACATCATAGAAAAGGTTTCACATGAAACTGTTTACATTAGACTAAAAAAAAACAGAATTATTTCTAATAAGAATAATCGAACTAAGTTGTTGCAGAAACCAAAGAATTCTATCCAATTGTAGTGATCAAGTATCTCCTTTACAAACAAAGAGTTTTGTAAGTAATCATCTTAACCTAATCCTCTCAATCTGGGACAACTTACAATGATCAAACAAGAGATTTTTAAAAACTAAAGTGTGGTGATATATTACAGTCAACTGCTGGTCCAATGAAACCCTCCTTTATCTAGGCTTAGAATGTGTGCATGCCATCAAGCAACACGAGAGGGAAAAGAGAGTTGTAATACATTAATAGCATCATCATCTGAGTCTTACTCGTGACATTGGGATAGGATAAAGAGTTCTATTATACAACTTCGAAAAAGTTAGTTCAAAAATACATTTTTTTGACTAACTGTGTATATCAATTAATTGCATGTGCATTTAATCCTAGACATCATGCCTGCTAAAAAAAAGTGTACAAGTCCTTATGCAACATAAAGAAGAATCTGTTGACAAGGAAATTGTTCCCTTGCTTGGGACATGTAAAATACATAAATTGAGCAGGGTTTTGCGCCCCATGTGGACCAAGAGTGGCCCAAACAGGCCAGAACCTGGAATTGTAGAGTTCTAGTGTTTGAATAATTATTTCATATAATTTTAAAGGTAAAAAGGTGGAGAGAGTTTGTCCAAAAACTCTTGAGATTCGATGAGCTCCAGTCAATTGAAGTCTTCAAAATCCAAGGCACCACAATTCAGCATCCCACAAAAGGGAGACCCAAGCACCACCCCCACAACGTCCAAAGGAAGCTCTATAGGCACCATGAAACCTGTCATTTTATAAAACCCAACATTTTTCTTCTTTTGAAAACATAGACATATATAGAGATTCACATAAATATACAATATAGATGCAAGCCAAAATTAGAGGGGAAATAATATAACATCCCAAAAGAAGTATGTATGTGATATCTCTTAAGCCCCATTGAAACCATGGAACAATCTTGAAGAATGAAGTGATGCTTCCTGAACTCCTGAATTGCATAATTCTTACAGGATTCAATAATCCATTTGAACTGAATTTGAAACCAAGACATTATCAAATGTTTCTGAACTAGAGCAAATGTCATTGATGCACCCAATACTGCATATGCGATCCACATCCCTAATCACATGAGCATAAATCCAGATGCAGACAATTCCATCAATAGTTCCCCCAAATTGAACCACCCTAACAACCCATATCATCAGGCTCTTTTCTTCACTGGATTATCTTTCAGCACCCAGATAAAAAAGACAAAACTTTAAGCTATAAACCTTTAGATAAAACCCCCCACAAACTAAAACCCAGATAAGCAATGCTTCAATTCCAACAGTCCCCATCAAAGAGGATCAAAGGTCCAGCATATTCCAATCTGGGAGATTTCCCACTCGAAAGGCCTAGCAATCAAAAACCCTAACCAGCAGCAACAGCACAAAGTACCACCATAGACAAAGTCACATCACATGTGCAACAGATGAAGAAAAGGAGGAAAAAAAAGAGTTGTAGTAGTAGTAGTAGTACCTTTGTAAGAGATCTCTAACTTAGTTATTGGATGGCAGTTGAAGAAGGATGAGATGAGAAAGAGGAAAGGATTTGCTCTGGATTTGTAGCAGTATTGAGCAGTTAGTTGGTGGAAAGATTGATGGACCCGAAAGAAATCTTCCATCCTCTCCTTCCGCACCCCCGGGGGCTGACCTGGGTCTTGGCGGAGGAGGGAAAATCTCGGGCATCAACATTTTTGTACGGGTATGCCAGATTTACTTTCTACTTGGAATTTGGAATGGTGATAATCCGGAGATTCACCTTCGCAAGTGGAAAGGAAATCAATCCTTTTTTCTAACTTTTCAAATTGCATAAATATTAAGAAAAGAGACAAGTTTTTAGAATGCTGTAAGAGGCGTTTTTGTTTGTTTGCCGTGAAAGGCGTTTTTACAAAACTCATCAAATATGAAAGACAAGAATTGTGATTTCTTTTTTGTCTCTTTAAGAAATACAAACTACAATAGAAAAAGAAGAAAAGGGATCTAACTTCTCAGGAGATTGTGGGGACACGTTGAGATCGACGGTCGCAAGTCATGTATGGGCTTCGCCATCGTCCTTCAAATGAGAACATGTGATGCTTTGATTCTTTGACTTGGCTCCTAACCTCAGTTTTTTAAAGGACAAGGACCAAGAGAAGGTCCTATATCCAATGAAAAACCAAGTAAACGGGCTGAAAAGCCGCGTTTAGGCCATGTTGGAGAAGGAGGTGACCTTGGGGGGGGGGGGGGGGGGGGGGGGGGGTGGCCCCCCAAGGGACGTTGATCACCTTGTGGTGCTTCCGGGAGCAAAGTAACAGGACTTCGTCTCTCTCTTGGATTTTCTGATTTTTCAGAGCTTGTACTTGGGATCTCTTTTCATCATGCTTTCTTCTTGGAATGGACCTTCCTTTTATAGGCTTTTGGTAGCCATGAGGTGTTTATTGGCATTGATGGCCATGATGAAAGAATTGGTGAGGAGTTACAAATCGATTTTGTAACTCCTTTTTCAAGGCTTGTGATTGGCCGATGAAGGTAGTGGGCATTTAATCACCTTTATGCTTCATGATGATGGGAGTTTCATGGGTTTAATGCCATGATTGCTTGGATTTGTAACTCCCAAATGCTTGGTTCTGATTGGGCCATCCAAAATAATGAGTTAATTGCTGCTTTAATGGGTCAATTAACGACATTAAGTGGTTGCCAAGGCATGTGAAGAGTTGCGGGCCGTGCTGCGCCTTTTGAGATTCTTCTTGCGATCATCACGGGTGGATCCACGCATTATTTGATGTCGGATTGCAATGCAATTTCAGACATTGATTGACGTTGGTGGGCCGGTGACATCTTTCTTGTCGATTTCACGATCGGTCGGACAGAAAGTGCACTTTCTTGGTCAGCTGGTTGGCGATCTTGAGACGATCGGTGATGATTTCATGCTTTTGACGGCGGATCCGAGATGTCGACGAAGATCAGTCGTTTTCAAGAATCAAACATTGCATTTTCCGAAAATCACAGAGGCCGGAACACCCGAAACGCGAAAACCATCGAAAACGGACACTTTGGTGCAAAATCCGGCGACCCGGATTTCCAGGGTCGCCGGCGACCATAGGGCTTCGGCCCGTTTGGTCGCCGAGCGCCGTTTTCGGCCGTTTTTTCGTCTTTTTCGTTCCTTTTTTCTTCTGTATTTTTCTTGACATTTTTCCTCAATTATTGACTTGATTTTCTTGGAGAAATCTTGACGAGAACCCTCGCGAAATCGGAGCACAAAGTTTCCTATTTTTTTGGAAAGCCGAAGACTTTGTAGCCGATTTTCCGTCAAGCGTCGAAACTAGGTCAAACGATCTCGGAATGACCTGAAAATTGAGGTGAAGCTTCTTGAGCAGTGGATAGGATCAACCATGGGCTTTTATTTGAGTTTTGAAGCCGTTTGGGGTCCCATCGATGCTTCACTTGATTTTGCTGCGGGGAAAATGCCGAGCTTTGATATGTGGTCAAACGATGTCCGATTGACCTGAAATTTGACGAGGAGCCTATTGGAGTCATTTTGAGACGTTCCATGGGCTCTGTTTTGGATGTCATGGTCCCGGGTTGCTTTGCCGCCGGTAGGCTTGATTTTCTCTCGGAGCATCGAAACCTGGTTAAACGTTGTCGGAATGACCTGAAATTTGACCTGCAGCCTTTTGGAAGCATGTTGAAGCCACTCATGTATTTTGTTTGATGAGTGATGGCTTCGGTGGTCCCACCTCAGGGAGGCTTGATTTTGCTGCTCGAGCATTGATGGGGGGTCAAACGTTGTCGGTTTGACTTGAAATTTGGCATGGAGCCCTTTGGAGACATTCTGGAGTCATCCATAGGCTTTGATCAAAGTTTTGGTGTCATTGATGATGTTGCCACCGGGAGCGCCTGTTTAGCTGTTGGAGCGGTGAAGTTAGGCCAAACGTTGTCGGAATGACCCGAAACCTCAGGTGTACCCCTCTTTTAGCTGTCTTGAAGGATCTCTCAGTTTCTGTCTGATTCTGACAAAATCTGATGCTTGAAGTAGCCTTGCCTATTTTTAGCATGATGCAGCTTCAGGAGGCTTCTTGATGTTGAGGAGACATATTGACTTTTTTGGTGTCAACAAATGCCCCCTCGAGGTACAGCGACGAGTAGCTTTTTTGGAGTCGATGTGCCTCGAAGAGAAACTTGGAGGAGAGATTCCAACTTGACCAAGAGTCTTGAGCTTTTTTTTTTAATTTTTTTTTGAATAACCTTCTGAGTTTCCGGGGGAATTTTATGGTAGTGAGAGGGATCACGTACCATCTTAAGGCAAAGTTTTGAAAATGACATGGGGTATTTGGATTTTGGGTTTTGGATTTTGGTTTTTGACCTTGTGACCTAACAAGCTGTATGTGGCAGGTTAGGGGGTTGGGGTTTGATTTTGGTTTCGACCTTGTGACCCAACAAGCTGTATGTGGCAGGTTAGGGGGTCAGGTTTGGTTTGGTTTGGATTTTGATTTTTGGTTTTGGTCTTGTGACCTAACAAGCTGTATGTGGCGAGCTAGGGGACCGGAATTTGGTTTTGTGAAATGTCAATTTCAAGATTTTGGCTCAATTTGGTTCATGAGGTTGAATGGTTTGGTTTTTGGAAACTCATGAGACTTTCCTTTTTTTCTCTTTTTTTTTTGAATGGTCCCATCAACTCAAAAGAGGCATGGGACTCTCTTTTCTAGAACATCTTTTGCATCTTTTGCATTGATCTTTTCTCTTCCATCTTTTGCAGGCAGTTCTTCTAGAACAAACAAGGGTAAAGGTCCTGTCACTGACGCGCCTCGTCGGTCTGCTAGATCTTCCAATGCTGCCGTTCAGCAGGCTTGGGAGAAGGTCCAGTTTGTGGAGAAAAACTTGGAAGAATGCGATTCCCTCAATCGTGATGAGATGAGACAGCGATTGATCGCTCTCAAGGATGAGGAGTTCTATAAGATCATGGTAAGCAGCCGTCCCTGGGTTACGGACGATCAGAGCGTTGTGCTCAAGCCTACCTTCTTCTTCGGTGATGCAGTCCCCGACGACTTGACATACCAAAGGAGATGTTTTCAGTTCTCTTACACAGCAGATGGTGATGAGAGAACTATTTCTACCCGGTCGTCTTTTGATCGGACCATCTCGATCCTGAGCCTTTCCCACGTGCCCTAAGAGGGAAGATCCTCCGAGTTGGGTGATGAGGACCAGTGTGATCAAGACCGGGGTTTTTGTTGGTGGACCTTCCGGTTTTGCAGAGAAGCCACCTGTCCATCTGGACGTGTTGATAACAGCCAGTGGCTACCAAGGTTCTGATCATCCATCGATCGATTTGAGACCGGTGGGCCTTGGCGTTTTTCGGGGTGACGGCAGCAATTTCGGGGTGAAGCCTTTTCGACTTCGTGGCCGTTTCAGTGCTGACTCGAGCTGGGAGTCGTGGACTGATCACACCTTGAGGATTGGTGAGGCAGTTCTTCGGGAGGCCGAGATTTTTGACGCAGTTCGCGCTTTTCGGCAAATCGTCGTTTTCTCCGATGAGGCTTTCATGGCCATGCTGGAGTCATTCCTTCCACAAACCAACACCTTCATTGTGACAAATGTTGAGATTGGTTTTTCTTTGAAGGAGCTGAGCGCCATCACCGGATTGCCTATCCTCGGCAAACTCTATCAGGAGTTTATACCTATTGACAGCGTCCTTGAGGAGCAATCTGAGGAGTTTAGGCTTGTGTACTTTCAGCTCGTTGCCTTCTATGATTTTTTGAAGGAGAAGGAGGGCTCGAAAGTTAGATCCAGTAGTTGGAGAAGTTGCAGCTCCAACTTTTTTGACAGCGGGGATTCTTCTGATGTCATGGCCCAGGATGTCAGGGCTAAAGCATCAAGTTTGAAGAAGATCACTGCTATGCGAGAAGATTTGAAGAAGTTCTTCGCAAGCACGGATGCCATTTGTCCTGACATTGCGTTGCGGAGAGATCTCGCTGTTTACCTCACTTACTGGCTGGGTGAGGCTATTTTTGCTGGAGGAGATGGGACGCACATCAGGCCGCACTGTATTTTTCCGGCTTGTCAGATGGCATTTGGAGAGCGGCTGGCTTTGGTACTTGCTCTTTACTCCTATTTATGTACCGAACTGCAGGCTGCTGCTTTCCTGGTTCGGCTTGGGCTTTTCATGAACAGGGTGTTTTCTGCCCATATCTTTTATTCGTGGTATGTATAACACTGTCCTAGCTTCCATCGTTTGGGAGTTGCACAGGACGAAGATCCCTTTATGATTCGTTTGGCTAGGGGGACAGCTGTTCACGAATCACTTTTATCTGCCCGTTTAAGGATCCGACTATTTAGGGACGTCGAGATTGGGCAGTCTTCAGTGAAGCTTTCTCCGGGCTTGCGGAAGAAGGCTTTTGACTTTGATGTCTCCCGTGATTCGACCAGGGTAGGGTCGGGAAGACTCTATGCTTTGACGGACGCGGAGAAGAGGTGGCTTTTCAACATACGGGTTGGTACGATGGTGTACCGCAGACATCTTTTCGTCGACATCCAACCGTATGTCCCTTCGCGTTTTGCATTGCAGCTTGGCTTCTCTCAAGGCGTTGTTGGAGCGCCTTTGAGTATGGTGAAGCGTTTTGGAGGTTTGCAGGATGGGAGAAATGCATGGGCTTTTTATAGCGCCGAAGACACTACCGCCATGATTTCCTATCCTGAGTTGCCCACCTTCCGGACTGCTGGCTTCACGAAGTGGTTCGTGGAGAGCTTTTCAGTGCACCGGGGGCTTTCCAAGAAAGAACTTGATATTAAGCAATCTCCTGGGAAGGGTCTTGGCAAATCAGATGGTGTCCGTCGGGAGGAAGTTTTGGCCTTCCTTTCTGGAGAGAAGCACAAGATAGGCTTTCTTAACGCGCAGGACATCATCAGATCAGGAGCTGTACAGGGGATTCCTGGTGAGGTCCTGAGACAGCTGGAGGAGGAGGAGGCCGAGATCGATGCTATGATACAGGCAGAGCATACGAAGGCTTCCATGGAGTCTACTGAGAAAAGTAGACCATCCAGTGAGGACTCTTGTGAGAGGCCTGATGTTGATAGTGGGGCAGGATCGTCGAGCAGATTAACCCGCCGAGGCAAGAGGAGGAGAGGACAACGCGGTAACATGAGACGGCACGATAGTCCTTCTAATCTTGAAGTTCCTCTCACCATTGCTTGAGGAGGTGTCTGAGGATGCTGACGAGCCTCCGGAGAAGAGAAGCAGAGAAGAGGAGATAGCTGGTATGATCCCCTTTCTTTCCTTTTGTTTCTTCCTTCCTTTTTTGTGAAAGATTTTGTTTTGATCCGCTGCTTCTTTGTTTAGCAGAGGATGATGACCTGGTGACACCTGAGGTTCCTGCCGATGAGGTGATGACGGATCCAGTCGTGGCATCTGAGGAAGAGCCCAGGGACTCTGGAGTGGTTACAGAACCTTCACCTGGTATGATTTGCTTTGGCTTTTGCTTTTTTTTCTTCTTTTGCTGTCATTTGCTAACATGTAGCTGACTTGCCAGAGGATTCCGGCGATTTCGAGCCATTTATGGACGCGACTTTTGACGATGCTTCGGATGAGCTCAAAGAGGCAGAGAGCACTCCGCCGGTCATCGAAGCAGGTATACTTGCAATAATAATCTTGATATATTTTTGACAAGATTATATTCATACCTTTTTGCCTTTTTTTTTTTTTTTTGACAGATTGTGAAGCAGCAGGAGAGATTCCTCCATCTTCCTCAGAGCCAGAACAGGGGATACCTGCGGCTGATGTAGAAGTAGGGGCTTCTTCCACTTTCAATGAGTCAGCTTGTTCCGTTGGAAAGAGTTTATTGATTACTCTTCCAATGGAGCATGACGTGGGCAGTCGGGCACCAGAGCATGGCGAATCCTCATCTGCACCGCACCTTCAGTATGCAAGGAAGGTGTTGAAGACTGTCTTGAGCTCATGGGTTGAGACTCTTTCTTCAGGTCATTTGGAAGCTGGTTTTGGCATGATCAAGCATGTGCAGGACATCCTCGCTGATAGCAGAGAAGTCGGTCTGGACATCGCAACTGCCGATGATTTTGTTGAGGAGATCATCTCCTTGGGGAACAAATGGACTGAGACCAAGAGTTTCCCAGATGGTGACTTCTTTGATGAGATGTTCATAAAACCTTCGAGCAAAGTCAAAGCTGACCTGACTGAGGTCATGAAGACTCGGAGGCAGATCGTTCGGGAGAAGAACGTTACCGAGTTATCCATCATGGGGCTGAAGCAAGACTTGGACCGCCTTGATAAGGAGGTCGTTGAGGCTAGGCAACGTCTTGATCTTTTAGAGGAAGAGGCTGCTGCCAAATGGACCGCCATTGTGGAGGCTCGTGACAAAGAGGGGACTCTCATTCGCCAGGTTGAGGAAGCTGAAGGTAATGTCCAGAGGAAGACTCAGGAGCATGAGCAGTGGCAGGTCCTCTGGGAAGAACTTCCTCGTGCTGCAGATGGGTCACGGCATTCGGCCGCG
Organism: Umbellularia californica; assembly: GCA_028538565.1. Lineage (NCBI taxonomy): Eukaryota > Viridiplantae > Streptophyta > Magnoliopsida > Laurales > Lauraceae > Umbellularia > Umbellularia californica. Next base: position 43,558,772 of record JAPQWN010000007.1, on the reverse strand, counting down.
TTTTATGGGGACATTTTGAAGGAGCGTGGCCTTAAGACTTTGGAAGTTAAGGCCAAGGGTCTGCTTGAGGAGTTGAACCTTTGGTTGAAGACCATGTAGGATTGAGCTCCTGAGTTGTAACAAACTCTTTTTCCTTTTTCTTTTTTTTTTTTGTTACCTCCATGTATAAACAATTTTGGTACTATATTTTGTATCCCCTTCCTTTCACTTAAATCATTTTTTGATGAAAACAATTTTTGAGCAAAAGTTTGATGGGAATGTTTGTTTAAGGATTTGATCAAAAGGTTGTCATTTTGTGAAAATCTTTTGTCAAAGGGTTGTTTTGGGCATGAAAGCCAATTTTGTGGCGGAAAGCCTTGTTTTTGATGGTTTGAAGACCAAAATTTGGATGGCGAGAAAGCCTAATTTTGTGGCGTAAAAGCCAAAATTTGTTTTGCGGCATGGGAGCCAGAATTTTTGGATGGCGTGAAAGCCGAATTTTAGAATGGCATAGAAGCCGAATTTTGTTTGTTTGTCTTGGCATTTATAGCCAAATCTTGGCATTTATAGCCAGATTTTGGCGTTTATAGCCGATTTTTTTTTTGTTTTGTTTTGGCATTTATAGCCGAATTTTGGGATGGCATGAGAGCCAAAAATTTTGTTTGTGGCATGAGAGCCGATTTTGAAATGGCATGAAAGCCGATTTTGGCGTTTATAGCTGAAAAATTTTATTTTTGGCATTTATAGCCGAATTTTGGCATTTATAGCCGGATTCTGGCATTTATAGCTGGATTTGGCGTTTATAGCCGAGTTTTGGCGTTTATAGCCAGATTTTGGCGTTTATAGCCGAGTTTTTGAAAACCAAGTTTTGTTTTATTGGCATGAAAGCCGATTTTGGTGTTTATAGCCGAAAATTTTTTGTTTTGGCATTTATAGCCGAATTTTGGCATTTATAGCCGGATTTTGGCGTTTATAGCCGATTTTTGGTTTTCAAAATGCCGGTATCGACTAAATGTCGCCTCCCCGCTGAATGGTCTTGCAAGTATCGATGGAATGTCGCTTCCTTGCTCATTCTGTTTTGCGAGTATTGATGGAATGTCACTTCCTCGCGAGTTAGGTTTTGCGAGTATCGATGGAATGTCGCTTCCTCGCAAATTGGGGTGCAAATATCGACTAAGCGTCGCTTCCCTGCTTTTCCCAAAACTTTTGGTTTTGCGGCTACTGACTTGATGTCGTTTCTCCGTGATTTTTGAAATTTGAGGTTTTCTCGAACCATTTGAAATTTGGGTTGTGGATAGCAACTGGTATGTTGCATCTCCAAGATTTTTGAAATTTGGGTTGTGGATATCAACTGGTTTGTTGCTTCTCCACGATTTTTGAAATTTGGGTTGTGGATATCAACTGGTTTGTTGCTTCTCCACGATTTCTGAAATTTGCAAGTATCGAATGGGGTTCACTTCCTTGCGATTTTGGGTTTTTGGAAGTATCGAATGGGGTTCGCATCCTTCCGGTTTTTTTTTTTTGGGTTTTGCGAGTATTGACTGAATGTCGCTTCCCCACGGTTTTTTTTTTTAAAACCAAAATTTTGTTTAAAGACGCGAAGGTCATAAATTTTGACTTAAAATCATTTTGGTTGTAAAAGCCGAGGCGGTCTAGGGTGAAAATTCCTAAGTCTCGATTTTTGTTTCAAACCATGAATTTTGGGTTCAAGGATCGAAAATTTTAGTCCAGTATGGGAAGAGGCTCCTAAACTTGGATTTTTGGATTTGATGATTTTTTTTGTGAACAATGAAACGATGAAAGTAAGCATTGTTTTGAGAGATTTTTTTTTTTGGAAATTTTAACATAAAGATGAAAATTTCAAAAGGGGTGGGTTTGACGAGCAAGTACCTTGGAAATACGCTTTAGCCGTGTAGATATTGCTCTGACCCGTTTGAGGAAGTCTTCAAGGGTAGTACTACTTCAAGAACTTGCCATTGATGGGTAGCATGCATCTGTCTCCTTCCATGTTTAGAAGAGTGTATGCACCGTTGGAGAAGACTTTGTCGACGACGAAGGGTCCCTCCCATTTTGGTTCGAATTTGCCTTTGGATTTGTGGGCAAAGACTATGGGTCTTTTTACTGCAAGAACCAAGTCACCCTTTTTGTAGGCGCGTTGCCTGACCTTTTTGTCGAAAGATCCTGCCATGCGTGCTTGGTACAACTCAATGCTTTGTAAAGCTTCGAGTCGTCTTTCATCGAGATTATCCAGCTCTTGGAGTCTCAATTTGACATTGCTTTCTTGCATCATGTCATTTTGCAAAGATACCCTTAAGGAAGGAATTTGTACTTCCAAAGGGACAACAGCTTTGCATTCATAGACCAAAGAGAATGGTGTTCTATGGGTTGGTCCTCGAACGGTGGTTCGATAGGCCCACAAAGCTTCTAGTAGTTTGTTGCCCCAGTCTCTTTTGTGACTAGAGACCATTTTCTTGAGAATTTTGCAGAGTGTCTTGTTGAAGGCTTCTGCTAGTCCGTTCGCTGCTGGATTATATGGAGTCGAAGGACAACTTTGGATTTTGTACTCGTCGCAGAACCTATAGAATCTGTGATCCCGGAATTGCGGTCCGTTATCATGGACGAATCTTTTAGGTATGCCGAAGCGACAAATAATGTTGGTGCGCAAGAACCGAAGGATTGATGAAGTCTTCATTTCGCTGAGCGCAAATGCTTCTGACCACTTGAAGAAATAATTCGTAGCGGCGAAGATGAAGAGATGACCTGTGCTTGATGGGGGAGAAATAGGACCTATGATGTCCATTCCCCAGGCTTCGAAATGCCATGATATTGCTGTTGGATGTAGCCATTCTGGAGGCATGTGGACATAATCTCCATGAATCTGGCATTTTTGGCAGCGCTTGGCAAATTGCATTGCATCAGCTACCATGGTAGGCCAATAGTAACCTAGCCTTTTTATCTGGTTGTAGAGCTTAGGGCCAGCCTGATGGGCTCCACAAAGACCAGCATGTACTTCTTTGAGAGTTTCCTCAGCCTCTTGTTGGGATAAGCAGCGTAGGAGTACTCCGTTGAAGGATTTTCTGTAAAGTGCTTTTGAAGGTATATCCAAATGAAAGTTTGGGGCTCATCTTTGGATGCTTACCCGTTCTTTTGGATCTTCAGGTAGGATTCCGAACATGATGGAATCAATGAACGGATCTCTCCAGTCGCCCATCGGAGGTTTGAGGATGGATATCCGACTTCCAACCACTTGGTGGCATTCAGCAACTGCTTGGTGTGTGTTGAGAGGAGGGAGAATTCTTCTTTGACACACTGTGATTTGCATGTTTTCCCCTTCTTGGATTGCCATGGATGCGGCGAGTCCGGCCAGGGCATCTGCACGGATGTTTTCACCTCTGAGGATGTGGGTGATATGGCAGATGTTGAATTTTTGTTGAAGCGACTGCGCCTTATTGTAGTAAGGTAGCAAATCAGGCTTCCTGACTTCATATTTTTTATTCATCTGGTTGACGACCAGTTGAGAGTCTCCAAAAGCTTCCAGCATGGTGATGCCGGTTTCGAGGGCGAGTTCCAATCCAACAATCAGGGCTTGGTACTCAGCTACATTGTTTGAACATGGTTCCAGGAGCGAGAAGGCGTGTGGAATCATGTATTTGTCGGGGCTGACAAAGAGGATGCCGATTCCCGATATTTGCTTTCCTTTTTCATTTGTCCTGGTTGCACCGTCAAAGTACATGTCCCAGGAAGCGTTTGACAAGGAAGTTTCCACGTTGTAGACAAATTCGTCTGGGAGATCATCCCTGAGTGGAGAATCTTTAGGCAGTGGATGCTCTGCGAGGAAATCTACCAGAGCTTGTCATTTGATTGCTTTTTGTGGTACATACCTAATATCAAACTGTGATAGAAGGATGGACCATTTTGCCAGTCGGGCATTGAGAGAACCTGCTTTTGTGACAAGGACCTTTAGGAGGTTGATCCTCGAAATCAGGTAGACTGTGTTCGACAGCAGATAGTGACGCAGCTTTTGTACAGCGAACATTACTGCAAGGCATTTTTTTTTGACTGGGGAGTAGCGATGCTCTGCACCTACCATCATACGGCTAAGGTAATATAGAGCAGCTTCTTTTCCGTCGTCGTTTTCTTGTGCGAGCAGAGCACCCAAAGAGTGGCCGAGAGCTCTTGTGTACAAGATAAATGGTTTTCCAGTTGTGGGGGCAGCCAGCACTGGAGGTTTGATGAGGTATGCTTTGATGTCTTGAAATGCACTTTCACATTCAGCATCCCAGACAAAGTCCACGCCTTTCTTCATCAGGCGAGAGAATGGACGGCATTTCCCTGATAGATTGGAGATGAACCGTCGAATGTAGGCCAGCCTTCCTTGAAGCCCTTTTAATTCTCTTAGGGTTCTGGGAGATGGCATTTCCAGGATAGCCTTGACTTTGGTGGGGTCAAGTTCTATTCCAGCTTTCCGTACTGTGAATCCGAGAAACTTACCCGATGAGACACCGAAGAAGCACTTTAGTGGATTCATCTGCAATTTGTGTTTGCGAAGTCGGAGGAAGACTTCTCGAATATCATTGAGATGGTTTTCTTTTCTTCTGCTTTTTATGGTGAGGTCGTCAACATAGCATGTCGCGACCCCGGACCGGGTTCGGGAACCAAATCCGGGATCGGGACTAATTGTGATGAAGCCAATGATGTGATCATATGGAGTGATGACAATAATGAAAGGTATTTTTATGATCAAGCGTACACGGGTTAACAAAAGACCACACACTACCCGTGCACGTGATTTCCCACAGGTGTCCGCGGTGAGGATATTCCAACACACATAGTCATATAGTATAATTGCGGAAGCGTATGGTAAATCATGTATGTATTTCATTTCACAAAATATCAAGGCTGATTACATTTGAATATGAGTATCAGAATGAGCAATGTCCTAAAGCATAACCCAGAATTACATATTCAAGTTTAATCAGAAAATCAGTTAATTACAATTCCCCAAAAATAGAGGCCAATAAAGGCCAATATAAACAAAACAATAACCACCAGAAAACTATCCAACCAATCCCCCAAAATGTTTCACAGCTCGGCAGCCCGATGTTTACATAACATCGTCAGCACGCCACTCAACTAGCGGCTGCGGTTCTCCGACCGCCTCCTCTGGCTCTTCCTCGGGATAACCGACAACGGGACCTGAGTACCAAAGCAAAGGGTCAGACACGACGGTCTGGCAGGTAGATGAAAAGATATGAACATTTAATAATAAAGACCTTTACCTTGGAAAACATGTAAACCTGTTTAAACAATAGCTTTCAAAAGTAAATGAAGCATTTCATTTAAAACACACATGCAGTAATAAAACATGTAAGGTAACCAAGGAAATCGGGAAACAATCAAGATGGCATCCACGAGAAGCTAAATCCTCTATCACCGAAGTGACGTGAGTATCGGGTGTTGACCTCGGTCACCGAAGTGAGGAGGTGCAACCAAGTTACATATATATATACAATAATACGGGACGGGACCGCGGTAGCAAACCGGGTATCGGGAATCACGGTAGCGAACCGGATATCGGGAACCACGGGAGCGAGCAGGGTATCGGGACGGGACCACGGTTAATAAACCGGGTATCGGGATCCAAGCTGCAGCTGGCGGGACGGGAAGGGATCTCCAAGTCGGTAGATCAGACCGACAAGGTTATCCAAGCTTAGTGGTGCCAACTCATAGGTCAAATCACATAAATCGAGACATGTATAAAACAAATCCAGTGCATAGCTATAAACGGGCAAGATGGGGTGATCAAGGCACAGCTATCATATCAGGCCTGGCATGTATATCAAAGCTAGCAAAACAGTATAAGTATACTTTCAAAGTTTTCGGGATGACAGGTTCCAAATCATAAATTTCGAGAAGAACAAGGTAAAGTACTCTTTTGAAAAGCCAAAACAATGTCGGGTTAAAACTAGTCCAAGTGAATAGGGATCCCGTATGTCTGTATAATAGAGGAAACTTGGTACTCTTTGAATTTGGGAGACACTCCGGGTTCCTTATACACTATAGTAGCCTCAATGCTTAAATGAATCTCGATGATGTGATTTCTCTCTCTAACATACTACCAACAACACTCCACCTACGCTTCGAGCACAATCCCAGGTGAGCGGTGTCCATTGCTCTCAGAAGGGTTCACAAGCAATGGGGTGGAGGCTCCCTTCAATCCTCTTTTATTCATAGAATTCAGGGAATTTCGGTTACCTTACGGTCAGATGGCGGTTAGCCGCCTGTGCATCCGGCGGTTAACCACTGGCTGACCGTGTGGCTGACCGTGGAATTGCAGCTCTCTGGAGAAGTGACCGTAACTATTCGGTTGGCTGGCGGTTAGCCGCTGAAGAATTCGGCGGTTAACCGCTAGATGACCGCGGAGCTGACCGTGAGGTTACAGCTTTCTGGAAATGTAACCGAACTTACTTCGGTTAGCCGCTAGTCACCAGGCGGCTAGCTGCTGGGCGACCGCCAGCTGACCGCCAGTTACGGGAATTTCTTCACTGGGTTCAGATTCAGGTCTTCCTTTCCTCCAAACCAATTCCTTTCATTCTCCATTGACATTCACACAATTTATAAGGGAAGGAGGACAACCATCATCACAAGGATTCACTTAGGCATTGTACAAAAGATGAACTCAAACTACAATCCATGATTTAAAAACAATAGATGAAAACAAAAGCTAGAAATCATGTTTCAAGACAATAAAGAGGCTTACCAACCTCATTCAAAGCATTTAATATCATTGAATGTAATTAAGACAAAGCATTAATGAAGTCATGATTTAAACACATTTGTCATAAAAATCAATGCAAGCTAAACTATCCATTCAATCCACTTGCCTCAAGGTTCTCTATGCAAGAAATCAAGCTAATAATCTCTTCCTCCAAGCCAAGAATGCTATCTACACAAAACCCCTAAAATGCAAACCCCAAAATGGGTCAAACAAGGAATAGGGAGAAGAAAGCTTCAATAATGACAATAGGGCTCCTCTAAAACTAGAAGAACACAAATCTAAGATATTGGAAGGGAAAACTTACTAGGAAAGTCCTCAAAAGGCAAGATGAGCTTCAAGAGAGTTCTAAAATGGGTGGTTTCCTTCCACCAATAGTATCAATGGGTAGCTCTAGTAGTGAGGAAGAGGAAGGTGAAATTCGTTTCTTGGTTGATGCAAGGTGGGTGGTGCTTGATGGTGGAGAAATAAGAAGAAGAATAGAAAAGGAAGCCAAGAAACCCTAGGCTGTTGTTGCTCTTTGTGCTGGAAAAAGGAAATGGAAGAAGAGGGTTCTTCTTATATACAAGTGGGTGTGGGTCCCAACTCTAGAGAATCTTTGGAGGCTGAAAGCACTAATCTCGGGACTTCGGACGAAATCGACGAAGAAGAGAAAAGTGATCGTTGAAATATCTAGTTTCCAAAAAGTGTATGTTTCGTGGGTTTTGGGGATATCGACTTTTGGGTACAGATTTCATGTGTAATGATTGTTTTGCCCTCAAAGCAAGAAGATCGGGTTTCGGGGTTCCGGACGTTCACGGGTTCAACATGAAAGTTGTAGGGATCGACAAAATAAGTAAAACTGGATCAAGACAAGAATTAGGGGAAAAACAAGTAACCTCCAAAAGCTAGCAAGACTATCAAAAGGGAACCCCCAAAGGGTCCCACTAAACACAAGACACTAAAAAGAATTCCCCAAAGCTATCAAGAACTATACTAATCCAAGCTTAGTCAAAACTACTAATCAAGCTTAGCACTAACACACCACTTAATTAGCACTAATCGAGTCACTCGGGTCGGGGTCTTACATAGCATTCGACCGTCTTGTGCTGCATATCTTGGAATATTTTCATCATAGCCCTCTGATATGTCGCACCTGCATTTTTCAGGCCAAACGGCATAACAGTGTAGCAATACACGCCGAATGGTGTCCAAAATGATGTATGCCCTTCATCTTCAGGATGCATCTTTATCTGGTTGTAGCCAGAGAATCCATCCATGAATGTCATTCGCTCGAACCCATAGGTGTAGTCAATCATTACCTCTGGTATGGGGAGCGGGAATTCGTTTTTAGGACATGCATTATTCAGGTCTCTGTAGTCGATACAGACCCTTATCTGCCCATTTTTCTTTGTCACGGGGACGATGTTGGGCAACCATTCAGGATGTTGTTCCTCGCGGATGAAGCCAACGTTTTTGAGTTTCTGAACTTCTTGTTCGATTTTGTCCATCACGTCGGGACGGAATCTTCTTTGGCCTTGTTTGATAGGCTTGATTTCTTTTTGCAAGTTGAGCTTGTCGACTGCTACTTTGGGATCCAAGCCAGGCATTTCGGCATAAGACCATGCAAAGCAATCAATGAACTCACGAAGATAGGAGATATACTCGGGTAACTCATCATCCTTTATATTCTTGCTTATGAATACAGGATGTGGGTTATCAGGTGTTCCCAAGTCTATCTTTTGAACAGGATCTTCTGTTGGAAGGTTTGAAGGTGGTTCCTCTACAATATTTTCGGAGGCTTCTAACTCAACAAGACCTTCTGGACTGCCAGAGGTATTTTCAGACTGAAGCTCTGTTTCCGTCCATGAATCTTCTTGATCAGTATCCTTCTCAAGGCTATCCTTCTCAAGGCTTGCAATGAGATGGTCCCAATCATTTGCTGGAATTGGGTTGAAGTAGGGTACTTCTTTTGGAGACAATGATTCTTCTGGGATAGAGAACCGCTCGTCTGTGTCATCGGGCAATTCCTCTTTATTATCAGAGAAATTATACTAATTGGAGGAGCTTTTAGGATCTTTTACGAGTAACTCCTCAAAGAGATATCCAAGGATATCAATGTCTTCATGAGATGTTGAGGCTTGGTCGGTAAAGCGACTTTGCAGCCATGGTGTGAACTGTCTCATAGGAGCGGTAGGATCATACCCCAACCCATATGAAGACTTGCCTTTTTGAAGGTGGACTTTCCAATCTTCTGGTTGACTTTTGGTCAGGGTGGGTTCCAATGGTGTAAGAATACCACGGCCACCTCCCAAACCAGTCGGATTTTGAGCGTCATAGCCCATTTTCTTCATGATAGCTTGTGCCATTGGACTATATAGGGATAGCTGAGGCATACCTTCGTTTTGGAAAGGTTCAAGCAAAGAGTTCAGTGGAGATGCTCCTGATCTGTGGAAGTAAATCACTTTTCCTTCTGGCGAAGTTGCCGGAATAACAAAGGAAGCAGACGTAGGGTCTTCTATGTCTGCAAGTGTCTCCAATGGAGTGAGAGCGGGCTGATCTCGCTGAGTATCAGCTTGGCTCGATGCTGTGTCATCTTCTGCATCTGACTCTGAGTCCGTGTCATGCATAATAGACACAAAGGAGATAGTGAACTTGCCCCCAGTTTTTTGTTTTGTCTTCTTTGCTTTGGTAATGATTACCAAAGGCTTTGGAGACTTGAAGGAGACGACGAAGGGAGCTTGGCCGCTTACTTCGAGTTTGGTGGAGGGTTTTTTTTCCTCCGATGATTGCTGAGGAGCTTTGCCTTTATCTTTCTGGAGACTGTCGGCAAAGCGAATTGTTTTTTCCTCCTGTTCTTCCTTTCCATCTTTATACGTTTGAGCATCTGCAAAATGGACATCTCTGCCTTTGAAGGGCGTTTTGTCTGCAAATACTCGATGTATCAGGCCATCGTCGCCAATGAACTTGATGCACTGATGTAGAGTTGAAGGGACGACACCATTCTCATGTATCCAGGGGCGTCCAAAGAGTATATTGTAGCATGAAGGGGTCCTTATTGCATACACAGTGACTTCAGAAATAAGATCACCGATTTGCAGTTTGAACCTGATTTTGCCGATAGGCCTTTGAGCGCTGCCGTCATATCCGAAGATGGATACGAATGTCAGTTTGCTAGGTGGGATGCCCAGCTCTTCAAGTGCCGAAGTAGAGATGAGGTTGAGTGCAGAACCTGGATCGATCTGAACTCTGTGTACTGGCATTTCTTTGACGTACCCCGTAAAGTACAAGGGACGGTTGTGCTTTGTTTCGCCTAGGAGGAGGTCATCCTTGTCGAAGGCAATTGTTGCACTTGTTGCTTTTTGTACCGAGAGGCATTCATTGCTTGATCCCTCAGTTTTCTTCTTTTCTCCCTTTGAGGGAGTATTTGATTTTTTGACCCTATAGTCCATTTCAATTTGTAGGACTTCTGGGGCATGTTTGTCGACATCCGCATTCAGCCTTTGTAATTCTGAAATGAGACTATCACGAGTTTGTGGAGACATTCGTAATAAGTCAAGGAAGTACAGACGTGCATGTATGTGTTTGAAGTGCTCAATCAAGTCGTACTTGAAAGCCTCCTTCGAGCCTGCATTTTCATTATTATTGCCACTTGGGGCGTTTACAACTTGCTTTCCCGAAGGATTTACATAAGAAGAAGAGGGTTGATTGTAATTTTTATGGTAATCCCGGCCAGAACGGGTACCTCTACCAACTTCAAAAGCCTCTAGAGAAGGGTCTTCTTTTGGAAGATCGTTCTCAGGATCAAGAGGTTGATCCTTTACTGAGGACGTCTCTGTAACAGCATTGGCGTCTTCAGTGATTGTGTTGCACGGAGCAATTTCCTGGAACAAGTCCTGAACAGTAGCCGGCAACTTTTCTTTATTAGCCCAGACATCGCCCGTGAGATCAGGTATCTGGGACCAATTGACTGAGTTTTCATTGAAGAAGATTTCATTGGCAGAAGTTTCTTCTAGATGATCAATTGGGAGAGGCTTGAGCTCTGATGTCACAGCTTCAGGAGACGAGGGTTGAGAGGATGTTATCTCAGTGGAAGTCACCTAAGAGGATGTAGCTCCGGAAGATACGCTACCGGTTGGGGAGTACGTGTCTTCGAAAGCTTCCGAGGCACTGTCGTCCTGAGCTATTGCATTGCAGGTTATCCTGATAGGAGATGCCCCCAGTGTAGACTGTTGGGAATCGGACTCATCCTCAGATGTGAGAGGATCATCGATCCAATTTTTTTCTCCATTTTCAAGAGTTAAGGGAGAAAGTTCCCGTTGATTTTCAGGGACTTCCGGCTCTGGATTATGACGAAGATTGATGCGATCCTGCTCCTGTTCTATGGCAAGATGTTGCAAGATTCTTGCATATTCTTCGAGATCAGGCATGGGAGCCAAATCTTCTTCGTCATTTGCTCCTTGTGGTTCCAATGTTGGGTTCCACCGGATCATTGTTTGGTGCTGGATCGACAGCGTTTTCTTGAACAGGGTCCTGGTCTCCTTCGTCATCAGACCAAGATCCTTGTGGCTGTAATAGGTTATACCAGATTACTGGCATAAGATGAGACTCGGGAATCCATTCCTCGTTGGAAAGGTATTCTCCTGTTTCAAAGGATTCTTCCCACTCATCTATATCACTGGCAGTATCACTGGACTTGTATCCATTCATGGAGAATCCAACTACCGAGTTGCAAGAGTATGATGCCCCCTGCACATTTTCATTTTTGTATAGAGGTGGCATGAAATCATCAAGAGTGAATTTTCTTACCGCCTTGGAGGTTTTGGGAAGAGATTCTTCCATTGTCCCTAGTGAAGCAGTGGAAGAAGTTTCTGCTTTTTCAAGGACTTCTTGTTTTTGTTGAGACTTCTGCTGCTTGAGCTTGCGGAGCTGTCTCTTGGCTTGCCTTCGCTGCTGAGCAGTCGGCTTTGTTTTGACGATCTCCCAGTTTTCATCATCTAGGAGATCGGGATGCACCCATATAGGTTGTCCATCTGGTGTTGGATAGGGAACCAATTCTTGGGACGCTTGAGCCATTTTTATCACCTTGAATGAAGTAGTGATCTTCTCCTTCGGTGACTTTGAAGTTTGCCGACATGACACCATGTTGACAGAGGCGGGGCCATAGTTTTTATCAAAGGTTATGACTCCGTTTTTCCACATCTCATTGATCTTCTCTATCACAACGAAGAATTGATTGAGAGGATGCGAGATCATCTAATGGTATGGACAGTATCGGGGATCATTGGTTTTGCCAACATCTCCCGGTCTTTTGGGCTCTAGCAAAATGAGTTTACCGTTTGCTAGGACAGCCTCAAAGATTTCTTCAACATCTTCATCGAACGGATATTTCTTTTCTACCCGTTCTTTGAAGGCATCAGAGAGTTCAGGCTTTTACCTGCAGTTTTGTTTTCAGGTTTCTTTGGCTGCTGAGGAGCTGACTTAGTCTGCACGTTGAGAACCTCCTTTTTCTTTGGTTTTGAGGTTGTAACAGTAGGCGGCTCTTTCTTTGATGATTTCTGACTGTTGACGTCTTTGATCACCATTTCAGCTTCCATGGAGGCTTCGAGGAGTTCCCCCAGGTTCTTTGATTTATTGCCGATAATCATGGAGTTGATTTTTGCTCTCATATTGTTACGGCAGATGTCGACCAGCGACGCTTGTGGCAGTACATCTGAGCATTTGTACGCCATTGCCTTCCATTTGTGAATGAAGTCGTATGTTGACTCATTCTCTCCCTGTTTTAGGCTGCAGAGTTGAGCCATAGTATTAGGATGATCCTCACCTTGGAAGTAGGTCAGGAAGCGTGTCTCTAGCATAGCCCAGTTCTGGATGGAGTTCTCCGGCAGAGTGGAGTACCAATCAAAGGCTGTACCTTTTAGGGTACTTGCGAAGAGGCGAATTTTGAGGGCATCTTGATCCGCAATAGCTCCTGTCAGGATCTTGAAGTGGATGACATGCTGTCTGACTGAACCTTTCCCAGTATATGTCTGGAGAGTAGGTTGTTTGAATTTTGAAGGGAACGGAACCGAGTCCATCCATAAAGGGTAGGGTGGCTTGATCCCTTGTTCCTTTAATGTATCCTCTTCTTTTGCTTTTGCAAGGATATCGTCCACGTCCTTTCTAGTAAGGGTGCGAGACTCATTGTTTTCTGCATTACTCTCATCATCTTCATGATTCGGAGGGGTTTCATTGTTAGGTGGTGGACGCTGTAGAGTGAGAATCAGATTTTCCATCAGAGTCTCAATTCTCTGTTGTCCTTCCTCCAACTGCTGGATGCGTGCGGTTACATCATCATGCTGTGGAGGCGGCTCAGAACTTGTAGCCAAGACGTTCATCCCTCGGGATTCAAACGAAGAAATCGTCCTGGTGACTGAGCTGGGGCTCATTCTTTTGGATGAAGAATCTGAGGAGTGGTTACTCCGATGTTCTTGGCTTGGAGGAGTGGAAGACTCTTCCAAATGTGTTCTTGTCCGAGAGACGCTGCGAGTCACTGGACGTCTAACACTGATTTTGGTTGCTGACTTCCGGCGTTTTCTGGTTTTGCCAACCATATGAACAGCAAGGAATTGGTCGGGTCTTTCTTTTTCAACCCATTTGTTTGAGACATGGAGAGTAGAACGCTGGGTTTTTTGTTTCTCGAGTCTCTTTTGTCGATATGCAGTGCGGCGACGCATACGACGAGCAATTTGAACTTCAGTCCGCTCTGGCTGGGCTCTGGCGATGAAGGATGTAGTCCCCCGTGCACAGCAGCCGAGTTTGTCTTCTTTGAAGTTTGAAAAGGACAGAATCTGGACGCGGTCCTTTGTCTGTCGCAATGAAGATTTGAATTTTGCGAGCTCGGCCCCTGTTGAGATGAAGGGTCGACTCGCGGGAGTGCAAGCTTCAGCATGTTTTTGTGTAGGCCTAACAATGCAGGATTTGATTTTGGGCTCGTAGGAGCAAGCCGGCTCATGATGATTTTGTTTATTTTTTGGGTGGAGGGTAGGTTTCTCCTCTTTCATGTAAGAGAGATGGTAGAACTGATTCTCCTTGAGAGGGGCCAGGTATGCTGGCTTTGCAGATGTTCGGGACCTCCGTTGCTTTGGCGAAGATCTCGGGGACCAAGTTTTGGGGTAAACCTGGTTTCTTGTGGGTTGAGGCTTCGTGGGAACGCTACGGGCTTCAAGCTTCTTGGTGTTCGCCCTTGGTGCCATTTTAGTGACACGTTGTGGGGCGGTTTTCTGCTTCTTGGCAGGTACAATGTCTTCTGCGGGAAGTGGGAATGGTCCCAGCGATCCGAAGAAGATGGTCCGGGGAGTTGAAGTTGACCCGGTGTTTGGAGAGGTTTCGAGGGAGATGACGCTTCGGCAACTTGCAGGGCGCTTGTGCTTGTTTTGTTTGTCTTGCAGCATAAGCTGGTACTTGTTCTCATCGAAAGTGATGGTCAATGAAGCTGCCATTGTTAGTTTTGGAAAACTTCTGAAACAAGACCAAATCCATTAGTAATCACAAGAATATGGTGATCGTAAATGGAGAACAACTATGGTTTTGTCTTTTCAAATCACTTGAGGGGACATGGCCCAACCCAAGGACGATGAAGAAGGCAAAAAGCCATAGAGGACACAATTGTTCTAAAATGCAAGTATGGTAGGCTCAGAGTGAGCGTTCCAGTGACTGCTAGAAGCAATTGTAGACCTTAATTCAAATTACAGAGAAGCAAGGCTCACTCGAGGTAAAATGATATAAGGTTGGAGATACAAATGTGTCGGTCGCGAATACAGTAGACCCGAAAGGGCGTACTAGCACCGCTAGGAACAAATATTGCAAATCGCATCCTTGGGAAGGACACGAGATGGGATTTTTTTTGAGAGGTCAAAATTGGGTTCACAAAGGAGAGCAAATGGTGTTCCAATCCGAACAAAGGCTCAACATTTCTGCGAGTGCTAAATTCAGAAGGGAAGGAACCAGAATTTCTCGGATGTGAACCAAATAATGACGGAAGTTTTTTTTTTGAAAGGTCAAGATTGAATTCATCAAAAAGAGCAAATGGTGTTCCGTTTCGAACAAAGGCTCAACATTTCTGCGAGCGCTAAACCCGAAAGGGAGGGAACCAAGATTTCTCAACTCTGAACTCAAAAGTGACGGAAGTTTTTTTGAAAGGTCAAGATTGAATTCATCAAAGAGAGCAAATGGTGTTCCGTTTCGAACAAAGGCTCAACATTTCTGCGAGCCCTAAACCCGAAAGGGAGGGAACCGAGATTTCTCAACTCTGAACTCAAAAGTGACGGAAGTTTTTTTTTTTTTGAAAGGTCAAGATTGAATTCATCAAAGAGAGCAAATGGTGTTCCGTTTCGACCAAAGGCTTAACATTTCTGCGAGCGCTAAACCCGAACGGGAGGGAACCGAGATTTCTCAACTCTGAACTCAAAAGTGACGGAAGTTTTTTCTTTCTTTTTTTTTTTAAAAAAAGAGTTTTTTTTAGAGAATTTTTTTTTGAAAGGTGCACATAGATTTCCAATTCGATCTTATGAAACCTTAGTAGATAGATCAGCCCCCAGGTAAGGGTAGGATTACTTAATGAACCTGTTTGGAGGACCCTTGCCTCGAACAGTCTAGCTGTCTCCACACTCTGGACAAGGCTTTTCTTACATCCACTTTGGTCAAAGAACGCAACTGGTGGAACCTTAGTGTTTTTTTTTTTGAAATCTTTTTTTTTTTGAAAGGGTTTTTATAAACTCATCAAAGAGAGCGAATGGTGTTCCAATCCGAACAAAGGCTCAACATTTCTGCGAGCGCTATATCCGAAAAGGAAGGAACCAAGGTTTCTCAACTTTGAATGCAAAAGAGAGAAAACTAAATTTTTTTGAAATTATAATTTTTTTTTTGAAATCCTAGTTGGACTCATCAAAGAGAAAAGATGGCCCAATCCCCAATATGAACGATAGCTGCGAACATTTCTTTGAGCTATCAAGTTCAAAGAGGAGAGGATCAAAATTTCTCAAAGTTGAGTCTTGAGAAAGAGAGATCATTTTTTTTTTAAAGAATTTGAAATGAAGTTTTTTTTTTTGAAATCCCAATTGAACTCATCAAAGAGAAAAGATGGCCCAATCCCTGATATGAAAGATAGCTGCGAACATTTCTGTGAGCTATCAAGTTCGAAGAGGGAAGGATCAAAATTTCTCAAAGTTGAATCTTGAGAAAGAGAGATCATTTTTTTTTTAAAGAATTTGAAATGAAGTTTTTTTTTTGAAATCCCAATTGAACTCATCAAAGAGAAAAGATGGCCCAATCCCTGATATGAACGATAGCTGCGAACATTTCTGTGAGCTATCAAGTTCGAAGAGGGAAGGATCAAAGTTTCTCAAAATTGAGTTTTTAAGAAAAAGAGATCAGATTTTTTTTGAAGTGAGAAAGAACAATTGAAATCCCATCTCATGTTTTTTTTTTTTAGATGCAAGATGCAACATAGGCCACCAACTAGAAAGGCGCTAAGGGATCAAAGCATCACGTTCTCAAGTCAACGTGTCCCACTGGGTATGCCAACTTGATGGACCCGAAAGAAATCTTCCGTCATCTCCCTCCGCACCCCGGGGGCTGACCTGGGTCTCGGCGGAGGAGGGAAGATCTCTGGCATCAACATTTTTGTACGGGTATGCCAGATTTACTTTCTACTTGGAATTTGGAATGGTGATAATCCGGAGATTCACCTTCGCAAGTGGAAAGGAAATCAATCCTTTTTTCTAACTTTTCAAATTGCATAAGTATTAAGAAAAGAGACAAGTTTTTAGAATGCCGTAAGAGGCGTTTTTGTTTGTTTGCCGTGAAAGGCGATTTTGCCGTGAAAGGCGTTTTTACAAAACTCATCAAATATGAAAGACAAGAATTGTGATTTCTTTTTGTCTCTTTAAGAAATACAAACTACAATAGAAAAGGAAGAAAATGGATCTAACTTCTCAGGAGATTGTGGGGACACGTTGAGATCGACGGTCGCAAGTCATGTATGGGCTTCGCCATCGTCCTTCAAATGAGAACATGTGATGCTTTGATTCTTTGGCTTGGCTCCTAACCTCAGTTTTTTAAAGGACAAAGACCAAGAGAAGGTCCTATATCCAATGAAAAACCAAGTAAACGGGCTGAAAAGCCGCGTTTAAGCCATGTTGGAGAAGGAGGTGACCTTGGGGGGTGGCCCCCCAAGGGACGTTGATCACCTTGTGGTGCTTCCGGGAGCAAAGTAGTAGGACTTCGTCTCTCTCTTGGATTTTCTGATTTTTCAGAGCTTGTACTTGGGATCTCTTTTCATCATGCTTTCTTCTTGGAATGGACCTCCTTTTATAGGCTTTTGGTAGCCATGAGGTGTTTATTGGCAATGATGGTCATGATTAAAGAATTGGTGAGGAGTTACAAATCGATTTTGTAACTCCTTTTTCAAGGCTTGTGATTGGCCGATGAAGGTAGTGGGCATTTAATCACCTTTATGCTTCATGATGATGGGAGTTTCATGGGTTTAATGCCATGATTGCTTGGATTTGTAACTCCCAAATGCTTGGTTCTGATTGGGCCGTCCAAAATAATGAGTTAATGACTGCTTTAATGGGTCAATTAACGACATTAAGTGGTTGCCAAGGCATGTGAAGAGTTGCGGGCCGTGCTGCGCCTTTTGAGATTCTTCTTGCGATCATCACGGGTGGATCCACGCATTATTTGATGTCGGATTGCAATGCAATTTCAGACATTGATTGACGTTGGTGGGCCGGTGAGCAATGTCTTGTCGATTTCACGATCGGTCGGACAGAAAGTGCACTTTCTTGGTCAGCCGGTTGGCGATCTTGAGGCGATCGGTGATGATTTCATGCTTTTGACGGCGGATCCGAGATGTCGACGAAGATCAGTCGTTTTCAAGCATCAAACATTGCATTTTCCGAAAATCACAGAGGCCGGAACACCCGAAACGCGAAAGCCATCGAAAACGGACACTTTGGTGCAAAATCCGGTGACCCGGATTTCCAGGGTCGCCAAGCGACTATGCACCCAGGGTCGCCGGCGACCATAGGGCTTCGGCCCGTTTGGTCGCCGAGCATCGTTTTCGGCCATTTTTTCGTCTTTTTGTTCCTTTTTTCTTCTATATTTTTCTTGACATTTTTCCTCAATTATTGACTTGATTTTCTTGGAGAAATCTTGACGAGAACCCTCGCAAAATCGGAGCACAAAGTTTCCTATTTTTCGGGAAAGCCGAAGACTTTGTAGCCGATTTTCCGTCAAGCGTCGAAACTAGGTCAAACGATGTCGGAATGACCTGGAAATTGAGGTGAAGCTTCTTGAGCACTGGATAGGACCAACCATGGGCTTTTATTTGAGTTTTAAAGCCGTTTGGGGTCCCATCGATGCTTCACTTGATTTTGCTGCGGGGAAAATGCCGAGCTTTGATATGTGGTCAAACGATGTCCGATTGACCTGAAATTTGATGAGGAGCCTGTTGGAGTCATTTTGAGACGTTCCATGGGCTCCGTTTTGGATTTCATGGTCCCGGGTTGCTCTGCCGTCGGTAGGCTTGATTTTCTCTCGGAGCATCGAAACCTGGTCAAACGTTGTCGGAATGACCTGAAATTTGACGTGCAGCCTTTTGGAAGCATGTTGAAGCCACTCATGTATTTTGTTTGATGAGTGATGGCTTCAGTGGTTCCCGCCGCCGGGAGGCTTGATTTTGGTGCTCGAGCATTGATGGGGGGTCAAACGTTGTCGGTTTGACTTGAAATTTGGCATGGAGCCCTTTGGAGACATTCTGGAGTCATCTGTAGGCTTTGATCAAAGTTTTGGTGTCTTTGATGATGTTGCCGCCGGGAGCGCCTGTTTAGCTGTTGGAGCGGTGAAGTTGGGCCAAACGTTGTCGGAATGACCCGAAACCTCAGGTGTACCCCTCTTTTAGCTGTTTTGAAGGATCTCTCAGTTTTTGTCTAATTCTGACAAAATCTGATGCTTGAAGTAGCCTTGCCTATTTTTAGCAGGATGCAGCTTCAGGAGGCTTCTTGATGTTGAGGAGACATATTGACTTTTTTGGTGTCAACAAAGATCAGAACAAATAGAGGCATGAGACTCTCGCTAGCAAAAGGGGATGAGAGCAGCTGTGAAAGGAAAATGCCCTAGCAAAAGGGTGTTAAATTGGTGGAGGATTGGGACGAAAATACCCCTGGAATATGATGGGCCCTCGGAGTTTCCGTCCTCTCCTTCTGCACCCGGGGGCTGACCTGGGTCTTGACGGAGGAGGGAAATTGCGGGTATCAGCATTTTTGTACGGGTATGCCAGATTTACTTTCTACTTGGAATTTGGAATGGTGATGATCTGAAGATCCACCTTCACAAGTAGAAAGGAAATCAATCCTTTTTTCTAACTTTTCAAATTGCATAAATATTAAGAAAAGAGACAAGTTTGTTTTTTGAAAATGTCGTAGGAGGCGTTTTTTGTTTGTTTGCCGTAAAAGGCGATTTTGCCGTGAAAGGCGATTTTACAAAACTCATCAAATATGAAAGACAAGAATTATGATTTCTTTTTGTCTCTTTAAAAAATACAAACTACAATAGAAAAGGGATCTAACTTCTCAGGAGATTGTGGGGACACGTTGAGATCGATGGTCTCAAGTCATGTATGGACTTCGCCATCGTCCTTCAAATGAGAACGGTTGATGCTTTGATTCTTTGTCTTGGCTCCTAACCTCAGTTTTTTAAAGGACAAGGACCAATAGGAGGTCCTATATCTAATGAAAAACCGAGTAAACGGGCTGAAAAGCCGCGTTTAGGCCATGTTGTAGAAGGAGGGCACCTTGAGGGGGTGGCCTCCCAAGGGACTTTGATCACCTTGTGTTGTTTCTTGCGGCAGAGCAGCAGGACTTCGTCTGAATTTCTTCGGAAGAATGCAAGTGTGCAAGTGCAGAATTTCAAGTCGATGTGTATATCGATTCTTTCATGTCCATTTCTTTCTTTTGGACCTCCTTTTATAGGCTTTTGGTAGCCATGAGGTGATTATGGGCATTGATGGCCATGGTGAGAGAATTGATGAGGAGTTACAAGTTTTTATTCTTTGATTTTGTAACTCCTTTTTCATGGCTTGTGATTGGCCGATGAAGGGTAGTGGGCATTTAATCGCCTTTAATCTTCATGATGATGGGAGTTTCATGGGTTTAATGCCATGATTGCTTGGATTTGTAACTCCCAAATGCTTGAATCTGATTGGGCCGTCCAAAATAATGAGTTAATGACCGCATTAAGTTGTCATAAATGGGTTAATTAACGACGTTAATGGTCGCCAGGGCATGTGAAGAGTTGCGGGCCGCGCAGCGTCTTTTGAGATTCTTCTTGTGATCATCACAGGTGGATCAACACATTGTTTGATGTCGGATTACGGTGCAATTTCAGACATCGATTGATGTTGGTGGGCCGGTGACATCTGTCTTGTCGATTTCACGATCGGTCGGACAGAAAGTATACTTTCTTGGTCAGCCGGTTGGTGATCTTGGAGCGATCGGTGATGATTTCATGCTTTTGTCGGCGGATCCAAGATATCGGTGAAGATCAGTGGTTTCAAGCATCAAAGATTGGATTTTCAGAAAATCACAGAGGCAGGAACACTCGAAACGCGAAAAGGATCGGAAAACGGGCCGTTTGGTGCGAAATCCGGCGACCCGGATTTGCAGGTTCGCCGGCGACCATGCACCCAGCGTCGCCGGCGACCATAAGGCTTTGACCGTTTTGGTCGCCGAGCTTCGTTTTCGGCTGTTTTTCTGTCTTTTTTGTTCCTTCTTTCTTCTGTGTTTTTTTCTTGACATTTTTCCTCAATTATTGACTTGATTTTCTTAGAGAAAACTTGATGAGAACCCGCGCAAAACCTGAAAATTTCGGGAAAGTTTCCCATTTTTCGGGAAAGTCGAAGACTTTGTAGCCGATTTTCCGTCAAGAGTCAAAACCAGGTCAAACGATGTCGGAATGACCTGAAAATTGAGGTAAAGCTTCTTGAGCAATGGATAGGACCAACCATGGGCTTTCATTTGAGTTTTGAAGTCGTTTTTGGGTCCCATCGATGCTTGATTTGATTTTGCGGCGGGGAAATGTCGAGCTTTGTATGTGGTCAAACGATGTCCGATTGACCTGAAATTTGACGGGGAGCCTATTGGAGTCATTTTGAGACAATCCATTAGCACCAACTGGGATGTCATGGTCCCGTGGTGCTCTGCCGCAGGTAGGCTTGATTTTCTTTCGGAGCATCGAAACCTGGTCAAACGTTGTCGGAATAACCTGAAATTCGATGTGCAGCCCTTTGGAAGCATGTTGAAGTCACTTATGTACTTTGTTTGATGAGTGATGGCTTCAGTGGTTCCCGCCGCCGGGAGGCTTGATTTTACTGCTCGAGCATTGATGGAGGGTCAAACGTTGTCGGTTTGACTTGAAATTTGGCATGGAGCCCTTTGGAGACATTCTGGAGTCATCCGTAGGCTCTGATCAAAGTTTTGGTGTCTTTAATGATGTAGCCGTCAGGAGCGCTTGTTTAGCTGTCGGAGAAGTGAAGTTGGGCCAAATGATGTCGGAATGGCCCGAAACCTCAGGTGTAACCCTCTTTTAGCTATCTTGATGGATCTCTCAGTTTTTGTCTGATTCTGACAAGATCTGATGCTTGAAGTAGTTTTGCCTGTTTTGTAGCAGGATGCAGCTTCACGAGGCTTCTTGATGTTGAGGAGACAGTGACTTTTTTTTGTGTCAACAAATGCCCCCTCGAGGTACAGCGACGGGTAGCTTTTTGGAGTCGATGTGCCTCGAAGAGAAACTTGAAGGAGAGTTTCCAACTTGACCAAGAGTCTTGAGCAAATTTTTTTTTTTAATAGCCTTCTGTGTTTTCGGGGGAATTTTATGGTAGTGAGAGGGATCACGTACCATCTCAAGGCAAAGTTTTGAAAATGACATGGGGTATTTGGATTTTGGGTTTTGGATTTTGGTTTTTGACCTTGTGACCTAACAAGCTGTATGTGGCAGGTTAGGGGGTCGGGGTTTGATTTTTGATTTTGACCTTGTGACCCAACAAGCTGTATGTGGCAAGTTAGGGGGTCAGATTTGGTTTTTTGGTTTTGATTTGGTGTAGATTTTGATTTTGATTTTGGTTTTGGTCTTGTGACCTAACAAGCTGTATGTGGCGAGCTAGGGGGAATGTCAATTTCAAGATTTTGGCTTAATTTGGTTCATGAGGTTGGATGGTTTGGTTTTTTGAAACTCATGAGGCATTCATTTTTTATTTTTTTTTTATTTTTTTTTTTTTTGCGCTTGGTAAGAGGAATATTTTGACTAAAAGCCACTTTTAGTGCCAAGGTGGTCAAACCTGGCTCATATGGGCTAACCCATGGGACCTTAGGCTTTGGAGATGGCCTAGATCTCATATGGTGTCATTTTTGTAGAGAATATCTAAAAATATCTCTTTTGTGTAGAGAATATCTAAAAATATCCTTACTTGGAGAGAATATATCAAGTTTCCTTCTTTTGTGGAAAGATTTTCTCAAAATATCTTTCTTTAGGGAAAGTAGCTAGATTTTAGCACTTACCTCCTTTCTTTTCTCCTTGTTTCCTCTTTTGGTTTTCTCTCTTCTATAAAAGCAGGAGGGGTTGGATCTTTGTCTCCTTTGCTTTGTTTGTTTGCAAGAGTCTCCAAGGGTGCTCCAAGATCAAGAAGTTCTTTTTCTTCTCCAAGGATCTCCAAGCTTTTTTTTTTCTTCTCCATCAATGGCTTCAAGTAAGTTTTCTTCTTCAAGAAACTCCATTGTAGAAGTATAGTTTCTTTCTTTGATTTCTTTTTCTTTTTCTCTTCTTTTTCTTCTTTTCTTTTTTTTTTTTCAAGCACGTTTTTTTCCTTTTTTTTTTCGTGCTTCTTTTTTTCTTTTGTTTTTTTTTTTGTTCACGGTTTTCATTCCCTTTTTTTTCCGTGCTTTTTTTTTTCACCGTGTTTCTCTTTTTTTTTCACAGTTTTTTATTTCTTTTTTTTTTTCACACGGTGATGATTTTTTTTTCACCGTTTTTACCTTTTTTTTTTCTTTTTTTTTTCAGCTTTGTTTGCTCACCATGATAATGAGGTTATGCAATTTCAATATGTTCATGCTTTTTTTTTTATGCATCAAGATAGAAGGCTAGAGTCTCTAGGTCAAGCCAACATGATTTTTGACTTGGACAAAGTTTGATTGGTTTTGACCAAATTGGGTTGGAATTGGTCAAACTTTGGTCAAGGTTTTCCTAGCATCTAATGCATGATGATATTCTTTGATGCATGATTTTTGGTAAATGGACTTGGAAGCATGATGATGCATACCTGAAAATTTTGAGGAACTTTGCGATTTTGGGATTTTGAGCTCGCAGCGATGTTGAGCTCTTTTTCGATCTTGCTGGATTTTGAGGAACTTTGCGATTTTTGGATTTTGAAGCTCGCAGCAATGTTGAGCTCTTTTCCAAATTTTACGAAAATTTGATGAGATTGGCTCGTTCTCACAGCGATGTTGAGTTCGAACCTTCTTGGACAATTTTCCATTGACTATGAGCTCGCAGCAATGTTGAGCTCATCTTCAAGCTTCCTGTCTTTTTCGGAGTATTTCCCTTTTCTTCGGAATTGCCCCGGAACCATGTCAAAATTTTGCTAAATTTTTGTAGCAAAATTTTTTCATTTTGATGATGATTGATCTTTTCTTTTCCATCTTTTGCAGGTAGTTCTTCCAGAACGAACAAGGATAAAGGTCCTGTTACTGACGCACCTCGTTGGTCTGCCAGATCTTCTAATGCGGCCGTTCAGGAGGCTTGGGAGAAGGTCCAGTTTGTCGAGAAGAACTTGGAAAAGTGCGATTCCCTCAATCGTGATGAGATGAGATAGCGATTGATCGCTCTCAAAGATGAGGAATTCTACAAGATCATGGTAAGCAGATGTCCTTGGGTTACGGATGATCAGAGCATTGTGCCCAAGCCTACCTTCCTCTTTGGTGATGCAGTCCCCGACGACTTGACATACCAAAGGAGATGTTTTCAGTTCTCTTACACAGTAGATGGTAAGGAGAGAACTATTTCTACCCGGTCGACTTTTGATCGGACCATCTCGATCTTGAGCCTTTCTCCCACGTGCCCTAAGAGGGAAGATCCTACGAGCTGGGTGAAGAGGACCAGTGTGATCAAGACCGGGGTTTTTGTTGGTGGCCCTTCAAGTTTTACAGAGAAGTCGCCAGTCCGAATGGACATGTTGATGCCAGCAAGTGGCTACCAAGGTTCTGATCATCCATCGGTTGATTTGAGACCGGTGGGCCTTGGCATTTTTCGGGGTGATGGCAGCAATTGGGTGAAGCCTTTTCAACTTCGTGGCAGTTTTAGTGCTGACTCGAGATGGGAATCATGGACTGATCACACCCTGAAGATTGGGGAGGCTGTTCTGTGGGAGGCTGAAATTATTGACGCGGTGCGCGCTTTTCGGCAAACTGTAGTTTTCTCCGATGAGACTTTCATGGCCATGCTGGAGTCATTCCTTCCACAAACCAATACCTTCATTGTGTCGAATGGTGAGATTGGTTTTTATTTGAAGGAACTGAGTGCCATCACCGGATTGCCTATTGTCGGCAAACTCTATGAGGAGTTCATGCCTATCGACAGCATCCTTGAGGAGCAATTTGAGGAATTCAGGCTTGTGTACTTTCAGCTCGTCGCCTTCTATGATTTTTTGATGGAGAAGTTGCAGCTCCAACTTTTTTTACAGCGGGGAGTCTTCTGATGGCATGGCCCAGGATTCTAGGGTTAAAGCATTAAGTTTAAAGAAGATTGCCGCTATGCGAGAAGATTTAAAGAAGTTCTTTGCAAGCACAGATGCCATTTAAAGAGATCTCGCTGTTTATCTCACTTACTGGCTGGGTGAGGCTGTTTTTACTGGAGGAGATGGAACGCCCATCAGGCCGCATTGTATTTTTCCGGCTTGTCAGATGGCGTTTGGAGAGAGGCTGGCTTTGGTACCTGCTCTTTACTCCTATTTGTGCGCCGAACTTCAGGCTGCTACTTTCCTGGTTCGGCTTAGGCTCCCTATGAATAGGGTATTTTCTGCCCACATCTTCTATTCATGGTATGTATACCACTATCCTAGCTTCCATCGGTTGGGAGTTGCACAGGACGAAGATCCCTTTATGATTCGTTTGGCTAGAGGGACAGCCGTTTCCGAATCTTTTTTATCTGCCCGTTTGAGGATCCGACGGTTCAGGGACGTCGAAATTGGGCAGTCTTCAGTGAAGCTTTCTCCGGGTTTGCTGAAGAAGGCTTTTGACTTGGTGTCTCCCGTGATTTGACCAGGGCAGGGTCGAGAAGACATTATGCTTTGACAAACGCGGAGAAGAGATGGCTCTTCAAATATGGGTTGGTACGATGGTGTACCGCAGACATCTTTTCGTTGATATCCAACCGTATGTCCCTTCGCGTTTTGCATTGCACCTTGGCTTCTCTCAAGGCGTTGTTGGAGCGCCTTCGAGCATGGTGAAGATTTTGGAGGTTTGTAGGATGGGAGAAATGCTTGAGCTTTTTACAGTGCTAAGGACACTATAGCCATGATTTTCTATCCTGAGCTGCTCACTTTCTAGATTGCTGGCTTCACGAAGTGGTTCGTGGAGAGCTTTTCAGTGTACCGAGGACTTTCCAAGAAAGAGCTCGATGTCAAGCAATCTCCTGGGAAAGGTCTTGGCAAATCGGATGGTGTCCGTCGAGAGGAAGTTTTGGCCTTCCTTTCTGGAGAGAAGCATAAGATAGGCTTTCTCAATGAACATGACGTCATCAGATTAGGAGCTGCACAAGGGATTCCTGGTGAGGTCTTGAGACAGCTGGAGGAGGAGGAGGCCGAGATCGATGCTATGATACAAGCAGAGCATACGAAGGCTTCCATGGAGTCTACTGAGAAAAGTAGGCCATCCAGTGAGGACTCTTGTGAGAGGCCTGATGTTGATAGTGGGGCAGGATCGTCGAGCAGATTGACCCGCCGAGGCAAGAGGAGGAGAGGACAACGTCGTAACATGAGACGGCACGATAGTCTTTTTGATCTTGAAGTGCCTCTCACCATTACTGAGGAGGTGTCTGAGGATGCTGATGAGCCTCCGGAGAAGAGGAGCAGAGAAGAGGAGACAGCTGGTATGATTCTCCTTCTTTCTTTTGCTACTTCTTTTCTTTTATGGGAGATTTTTTTGTTTTGATCCACTGCTTTCTTTTGGCAGAGGATGATGACTTGGTGATGCCTAAGGTTCCGGCCGATGAGGCGATGACGGATCCAGTCGTGGCATCTGAGGAAAAGCCCAGGGACTTTGGAGTGGTTCCAGAACCTTCACTTGATATGATTGCTTTGGCTTTTTTTTCTCTTTTTTTTTTTTGTTTGTGCTGTCTTTTGCCAACATGTAGCTTTTGTTTTCTTGGTAGCTGACTTGCCAGAGGATTCTGACGATTTCAAACCATCCATGGACGCAACCTTTGACGATGCTTTGGATGAGCTCAAAGAGGCAGAGAGTACTCCCGCTGGTCGTCGAAGAAGGTATTTGGTAATAATAATCTTGATATATTTTTTTTTGACAAGATCATATTCATACCTTTTTGCCTTTTCCTTGGCAGATTGTGGAGCAACAGGGGAGGTCCCTCCATCTTCCTCAGGGCCAGAACAGGGGATACCTGCGGCTGATCCAGGAGTAGGGGCTTCTTCTTCCTTCAATGAGTCAGCTTCTTCGGTTGGAAAGAGTTTATTGATTACTCTTCCAATGGAGCGTGACATGGGCAGTCGGGCACTAGAGCATGGCGAATCCTCATCTACGCCGCACCTTCAGTATGCAAAGAAGGTGTTGAAGACTGTTTTGAGCTCATGGGTTGAGACTCTCTCCTCAGGTCACTTGGAAGCTGGCTTTAGCATGATCAAGCATGTACATGACATCCTTGCTGATAGCGAAGAAGTCGGTCTGGACATTGCAAGCGCCAAAGATTTTGTTGATGAAGTCATCGCCTTGGGGAACAAATGGACTGAGACCAAGAGTTTCCCAGATGGTGACTTCTTTGATGAGATGTTTGTGAAGCCTTCCAGTAAAGTCAAACCTAAGCTAACTGAGGTCACGAAGACTCGGAAGCAGTTCGTTCGGGAGAAGAACGTTACCGAGTTATCCATCATGGGGCTGAAGCATGACTTGGACCGCCTTGATAAGGAGGTTGTCGAGGCTAGGCAGCGTCTTGAGCTTTTGGAGGAAGAAGCTGCTGCCAAATGGACCGCCATTGTGGAGGCTGTGACAAGGAGGGGACTCTCATTCGCCATGTTGAGGAAGCAGAAGGTAATGTCCGGAGGAAGACTCAGGAGTATGAGCAGTGGCAGGTCCTCTGGGAAGAACTTCCTCGTGCTGCAGATGGGTCGCGGCGCTCGGCCGCATTTTATGGGAACATTTTGAAGAAGCGTGGCCTGAAAACTTTGGAAGCTAAGGCCAAGGGTCTGCTTGAGGAGTTGAACCTTTGGTTGAAGACCATACTAGATTGAACTCCTGAGTTGTAACAAACTCTTTTTTCTTCTTTCTCTTTTTTTTGGTAACTCCATGTATAAACAATTTTGGTACTATATTTTTGTATCCCCTTATTTTCACTTAAATCATTTTTTGATGAAAACAAATCTTAGTAAAAGCTGATGGAAATGTTTGTTTTGAATTTGATCAAAAGGTTGTCATTTTGTGAAAATCTTTTGTCAAAAGATTGTTTTGGGCATGAAAGCCAATTTTGTGGCAAAAAGCCTGGTTTTTGAGGCTTGAAAATAGAATTTTAGGTGGCATGGAAGCCTAATTTTGTGGCGTAAGAGCCAAAATTTGTTTTGTGGCATGGGAGCCAAAAATTTTGATATGGCATCAAAGCCGAATTTTGGAATGGCATAGAAGCCGAATTTTATTTTGTGGCATGGCATTCTTTTTCGAGCAAGGCATTCTTTTTCGACTGGGGAGTAGCGATGCTATGCACCTACCAACATACGGCTAAGGTAATATATAGCAGCTTTTTTTCTGTCGTCGTTTTCTTGTGCGAGCAGAGCACCCAAAGAGTGGTCAAGAGCTCTTGTGTACAAGATGAATGGTTTTCCAATTGTGGGGGCAGCCAGCACTGGAGGTTTGGTGAGGTATGCTTTGATGTCTTGGAATGCATTTTCACATTCAACATCCCAGACAAAGTCCACGCCTTTCTTCATCAAGTGAGAAAATGGACGACACTTCCCTGACAGATTGGAAATGAACCGTCTAATGTAGGCCAACCTTCCTTAAAGCCCTTTAGTTTCAATTAGGGTTCTTGGAGATGGCATTTCCAGGATAGCCCTGACTTTAGTGGGGTCAAGTTCTATTCCAGCTTTCCGTACAATGAATCGGAGTAACTTACCCGATGAGACACCGAAGAAGCATTTTAGTGGATTCATCCGCAATTTGTATTTGCGAAGTCGGAGGAAGACTTCTCGAAGATCGTCGAGATGGTCTTCTTTTCTTCTACTTTTGATGGCAAGGTCGTCAACATAGCATTCAACCGTCTTGTGTTACATATCTTGGAATATTTTCATCATAGCCCTCTGATATGTTGCACCTGCATTTTTCAAACCAAATGGCATGACAGTGTAGCAATACACGCCAAATGGAGTCTGAAATGATGTATGCCTTTCATCTTCAGGATGCATCTTTATCTGATTGTAGCCAGAGAATCCATCCATGAATGTCATTCGCTCGAACCCACAGGTGTTGTCAATCATCACCCCTTGCTTGACAGGCTTGATTTCTTTTTGCAAATTTAGCTTGTGGACTGCTATTTTGGGATCTAAGCCAGGCATTTCAGCATAAGACCATGCAAAGCAATCAACGAACTCACGAAGAAAAGAGATATACTCAGGTAACTCATCATCCTTTATATTCTTGCTTATGAATACAGGATGTGGGTTATCAGGTGTTCTCAAGTTTATCTTTTGAACAGGGTCTTCTGTCGGAAGGTTTGAAGGTGGTTCCTCCACAATTTTTTCGGAGGCTTCAACTCAACAAGACCTTCTGGAGTGCCAGAGGCATTTTCAAACTGAGGCTCTGTTTTTGTCCATGGATCTTCTTGATCAGTGTCCTTCTCAAGACTTGCAATGAGATGGTCCCGATCATTTGCCGGAACTGGGTCGAAGTAGGGTACTTCTTTTGGAGACGATGGTTCTTCTGGGTCAGAGAACCGCGCGTATGTGTCATCAGGCAATTCCTCTTTATTATCAGAGAAATCATACCAATTGGAGGAGCTTTCTGGATCTTTGACGAGTAATTCCTCAAAAAGATATCCAGGGAGATCAATGTCTTCATGAGATGTTGAGGCTTGGTCGGTAAAGCGACTTTGCAGCCATGGTGTCAACTGTCTCATAGGAGCGGTAGGATCATACCCCAACCCATATGAAGACTTGCCTTTATGAAGGTGGATTTTCTAATCTTCTGGTTGACCTTTGGTCAGGGTGGGTTCCAATGGTATGAGGATACCACGGCCACCTCCCAAACCAGTCGGATTCTGAGTATCGTAGCCCATTTTCTTCATGATAGCTTGTGCCATTGGACTATACAAAGATAGCTGAGGCATACCTTCATTTTGGAAAGGTTCAAGCAGAGAGTTTAGTGGAGATGCTCCCGATCTATGGAAGAAGATTGCTTTTTCTTCTGGCGAAGTTGCCGGAATAACAAAGGAAGCAGACGTAAGATCTTCTATGTCAGCAAGTGTCTCCAATGGAGTGAGAGCGGGCTGATCTTGCTGAGTATCAGCTTGGCTTGATGCTGTGTCATCTTCTGGCTCTGACTCCGAGTCTGTGTCATGCATAATAGACACAAAGGAGACAATGAACTTGCCCCAGCCTTTTATTTTGTCTTCTTTGCTTTGGTAGTGATTACCAAAGGCTTTGGAGATTTGAAGGAGACGATGAAGGGAGCTTGACCACTTACTTCAAGTTTGGTGGAGGGTTTGTTTACCTCTGATGATTGCTGAGGAGCCTTGCCTTTATCTTTCTGAAGACTGACGGCAAAGTATATTGTTTCTTCCTCCTGTTCTTCTTTTTCATCTTTATACATCTGAGCGTCTGCAAAATGTATCAAGCCGTCGTTGCCAACGAACTTGATGCACTCATGTAGAGTGGAAGGGACGATACCATTGTCATGTATCCAAGGGCGTCCAAGGAGTATATTGTAGCATGAAGGGGTCCTTATTGCATAAATGGTGACTTCAGAAATAAGATCAGCGATTTGCAATTTGAATATGATTTTGGCGATAGGCCTTTGAGCGCTCCTGTCATATCCAAAGATGGATACGGACGTGTGACTCAGTTTGCTAGGTGGGATGCCTAGCTCTTCGAGTGCCGAAGTAGAGATGAGGTTGAGTGCAGAACCTGGATTGATCTGAACTTTGTGTACTGGCATTTCTTTGACATACCCGTGAAGTACAAGGGTCGATTGTGCTTTGTCTCGCCTAGGAGGAGATCATCCTTATCGAAGGCAATTGTTGCACTTGCTGCTTTTTGTACCGAGAGGCATTCATTGCTTGATCCCTCAGTTTTCTTCTTTTCTCACTTTGAGGGAGTATTTGATTTTTTGACCCTATTGTCCATTTCAATTTGTAGGACTTGTGGGGCATGCTTGTTGACATCCGCATTCAGCCTTTATAATTCTGAAATGAGACTATCACGAGTTTGTGGAGACATTCGTAATAAGTCAAGGATGTGCAGACGTGCAGGTATGTGTTTGAAGTGCTCAATCAAGTCGTACTTGAAAGCCTCCTTCGGGCCTGCATTTTCATTATTATTGCTACTTGGGGCGCTTACAACTTGCTTTCCCGAAGGATTTACATAAGAAGAAGAGGTTGGTTGTAATTTTTATGGTAATCCCGGCCAGAACGAGTACCTCTACCAACTTCAAGAGCTTCTAGAGAAGGGTCTTCTTTTGGAAGATCACTCTCAGGATCAAGGGGTCGATCTTTGTCATTTGCTGAAGACGTCTCTGTAGCAGCATTGGCGTCTTCAGTGATTGTGTTGCATGGAGCAATTTCCGGGAACAAATCCTGAACAGCATCCGACAACCTTTCTGTATTAGTCCAGACATTGTCTATGAGATCGGGTATCTGGGACCAATCGACTGAGTTTTCATTAAAAAAGACTTCATTGGCAGGAGTTTCTTCAGGATGATCAATCGGGAGAGGTTTGAGCTCCGATGTCACAGCTTCAGGAGAGGAGGGCTGAGAGGATGATATCTCAGTGGAAGTCACCTGAGAAGATGTAGCTCCGGAAGATACACTACCGGTTGGGGAGTACGTGTCTTCAGAAGCTTCAGAGGCACTATCGTCTTGAGCTATTGCATTGCAGGTTATCCTGACAGGAGATGCCCCCAGTGTAGACTGTTGGGAATCGGACTCATCCTCGGATGTAAGAGGATCATCAATCCAACTGTTTTCTCCATTTTCAGAAGTTGATGGAGAAAGTTCCCGTTGATTTTCAGGAAATTCTGGTTCTGGATCATGACGAAGATTATCGATGCGATCCTGCTCCTGCTCTATGACAAGATGTTGCAAGATTCTTGCATTTCTTCAAGATTAGGCATAGAAGCCAAACCTTCTTTATCATCTGCTCCTTGTGGTTCACCAGTGTTGGGTTCCACTGGTGCCAGGTCAACAACATTTTCAGCCTCTTGGTCTTCATCATCGTCGGACCAGGATCCTTGTGGTTGCAATGGGTTATAGCATTCCTCGTCGGAGAGGTATTCTCCTGTTTCAAGGGATTCTTCCCACTCTGTTGACACCAAAAAAGTCAATATGTCTCATCAACATCAAGAAGCCTCCTGAAGCTGCATCCTGCTAAAAATAGGCAAGGCTACTTCAAGCATTAGATTTTGTCAGAATCAGACAGAAACTGAGAGATACTTCAAGACAGCTAAAAGAGGGGTACACCTGAGGTTTCGGGTCATTCCGACTACGTTTGGCCCAACTTCACCGCTCCAACAGCTAAACAGGCGCTCTCGGCGGCAACATCATCAAAGACACCAAAACTTTGATCAAAGCCTACGGATGACTCCAGAATGTCTCCAAAGGGCTCCATGCCAAATTTCAAGTCAAACAGACAACATTTGACCCTCTCATCAATGCTCGAGCAGCAAAATCAAGCCTCCCGGCAGCGGGAACCACCAAAGCCATCACTCATTAAACAAAATACATGAGTGGCTTCAACATGCTTCCAAAAGGCTGCACGTCAAATTTCAGGTCATTCCAACAACGTTTGACCAGGTTTCGATGCTCCGAGAGAAAATCAAGCCTACCGGCGGCGGAGCAACCCGGGACCATGACATCCAAAACGGAGCCCATGGAACGTCTCAAAATGACTCCAATAGGCTCCTCGTCAAATTTCAGGTCAATCGGACATCGTTTGACCACAAATCAAAGCTCGGCATTTTTCCCGCAGCAAAATCAAGTGAAGCATCGATGAGACCCCAAACTCAAATAAAAGCCCATGGTTGGTCCTATCCACTGCTCAAGAAGCTTCACCTCAATTTTCAGGTCATTCCGACATCGTTTGACCTAGTTTCGACGCTTGACGGAAAATCGGCTACAAAGTCTTCGGCTTTCCCGAAAAATAGGAAACTTTGTGCTCCGATTTCGCGAGGGTTCTCGTCAAGATTTCTCCAAGA
Organism: Umbellularia californica; assembly: GCA_028538565.1. Classification (NCBI taxonomy): domain Eukaryota; kingdom Viridiplantae; phylum Streptophyta; class Magnoliopsida; order Laurales; family Lauraceae; genus Umbellularia; species Umbellularia californica. Next base: position 43,526,324 of record JAPQWN010000007.1, on the reverse strand, counting down.
AAATCAAGTCAATAATTGAGGAAAAATGTCAAGAAAAATACAGAAGAAAAAAGGAACGAAAAAGACGAAAAACCAGCCGAAAACGACACTCGGCGACCAAACGGGCCGAAGCCCTATGGTCGCCGGCGACCTTGGCCCAAGGTCACCGGCGACCCTGGCCCAAGGTCACCAGGCGACCCTGGGTGCATGGTCGCCCGGCGACCCTGGAAATCTGGGTCGCCGGATTTTGCGCCAAATCGTCCGTTTTTCGATCCTTTTCGCGTTTCGGGTGTTCTGGCCTCTGTGATTTTATGAAAATCCAATGTTTGGTGCTTCAAAACGACCGATCTTCATCGACATCTCGGATCCGCCGTCAAAAGCATGAAATCATCACCGATCGCCTTAAGATCGCCAACCGGCTGACCAAGAAAGTGCACTTTCTGTCCTACCGATCGTGAAATCGACAAGACAGACGTCACCGGCCCGTCAACATCAATCAATGTCTGAAATTGCATCGCAATCCGACATCAAATAATGCGTGGATCCACCGTGATGATCGCAAGAAGAATCTCAAAAGGCGCAGCACGGCCCGCGACTCTTCACATGCCTTGGCAACCACTTAATGTCGTTAATTGACCCATTAAAGCAGTTATTAACTCATTATTTTGGACGGCCCAATCAGAACCAAGCATTTGGGAGTTACAAATCCAAGCAATCATGGCATTAAACCCATGAAACTCCCATCATCATAAAGCATAAAGGTGATTAAATGCCCACTACCTTCATCGGCCAATCACAAGCCTTGAAAAAGAAGTTACAATATCGATTTGTAACTCCTCATCAATTCTTTCATCATGGCCATCAATGCCAATAAACACCTCATGGCTACCAAAAGCCTATAAAAGGAGGTCCATTCTAAGAAGAAAGCATGATGAAAAGAGATCCCAAGTGCAAGCTCTGAAAAATCAGAAAATCCAAGAGAGAGACGAAGTCCTGCTACTTTGCTCCCGGAAGCACCACAAGGTGATCAACGTCCCTTGGGGGGCCACCCCCCAAGGTCACCTCCTTCTCCAACATGGCCTAAATGCGGCTTTTCAGCCCGTTTACTTGGTTTTTCATTGGATATAGGACCTTCTCTTGGTCCTTGTCCTTCAAAAAACTGAGGTTAGGAGCCAAGCCAAAGAATCAAAACATCACATGTTCTCATTTGAAGGACGATGGCGAAGCCCATACATGACTTGCGACTGTCGATCTCAACGTGTCCCCACAATCTCTTGAGAAGTTAGATCCCTTTTCTTCCTTTTCTATTGTAGTTTGTATTTCTTAAAGAGACAAAAAGAAATCACAATTCTTGTCTTTCATATTTGATGAGTTTTGTAAAAACGCCTTTCACGGCAAAATTGCCTTTCACGGCAAACAAACAAAAACGCCTCTTACGGCATTCTAAAAAAACTTGTCTCTTTTCTTAATATTTATGCAATTTGAAAAGTTAGAAAAAAGGATTGATTTCCTTTCCACTTGCGAAGGTGAATCTCCGGATTATCACCGTTCCAAATTCCAAGTAGAAAGTAAATCTGGCATACCCGTACAAAAATGTTGATGCCCGAGATTTTCCCTCCTCCGCCGAGACCCAGGTCAGCCCCCGGGGTGCGGAAGGAGAGGACGGAAGATTTCTTTCGGTTCCATCAAGTTGGCATACCCGGTGGGACACGTTGACTTGAGAACGTGATGCTTTGATCACTTGGCTCCTTTCTAGTTGGTGGCATATGTTGCATTTTGCATCTAAAAAACATGAGATGGGATTTCAATTGTTCTTTCTCACTTCAAAAAAAAAAAAATCTGATCTCTTTTTCTTAAAAACTCAACTTTGAGAAACTTTGATCCTTCCCTCTTCGAACTTGATAGCTCACAGAACTGTTCGCAGCTATCGTTCATATCAGGGATTGGGCCATCTTTTCTCTTTGATGAGTCCAATTGGGATTTTTTTTAAAAAAAAAAAAACTTCATTTCAAATTCTTTTAAAAAAAAAATGATCTCTCTTTCTCAAGATTCAACTTTGAGAAATTTTGATCCTCTCCTCTTTGAACTTGATAGCTCACAGAAATGTTCGCAGCTATCGTTCATATCGGGGATTGGGCCATCTTTTCTCTTTGATGAGTCCAACTGGGATTTCAAAAAAAAAATTATAATTTCAAAAAAATTTAGTTTTCTCTCTTTTGCATTCAAAGTTGAGAATCCTTGGTTCCTTCCTTTTCGGATTTAGCGCTCGCAGAAATGTTAAGCCTTTGTTCGGATTGGAACACCATTTGCTCTCTTTGATGAGTTTATAAAAAACCTTTCAAAAAAAAAAAAAGATTTCAAAAAAAAAAAACACTAAGGTTCCACCAGTTGCGTTCTTTGACCAAAGTGGATGTAAGAAAAGCCTTGTCCAGAGTGTGGAAACAGCTAGACTGTTCGAGGCAAGGGTCCTCCAAACGGGTTCATTAAGTAATCCTACCCTTACCTGGGGGTTGATCTATCTACTAAGGTTTCATAAGATCGAATTGGAAATCTATGTGCACCTTTCAAAAAAAAATTCTCTAAAAAAAAAAATCTTTTTTTAAAAAAAAAAAAAGAAAAAAAAACTTCTGTCACTTTGAATTCAGAGTTGAGAAATCTTGGTTCTTTCCCTTTCGGATTTAGCGCTCGCAAAAATGTTGAGCCTTGTTCGGAATGGAACACCATTTGCTCTCTTCGATGAATTCAATCTTGACCTTTCAAAAAAAACTTCCGTCACTTTTGAGTTCAGAGTTGAGAAATCTTGGTTCCCTCCCTTTCGGATTTAGTGCTCGCAGAAATGTTGAGCCTTTGTTCGAAACGGAACACCATTTGCTCTCTTTGATGAATTCAATCTTGACCTTTCAAAAAAAAACTTCCGTCATTATTGGATTCACATCCGAGAAATTATGATTCCTTCCCTTCTGAATTTAGCGCTCGCAGAAATGTTGAGCCTTTGTTCGGATTGGAATACCATTTGCTCTCATTTATGAATCCAAATTTGACCTTTCAAAAAAATCCCGTCTCGTGTCCTTCCCAAGGATGCGATTTGCAACATTTGTGCCTAGCGGTGCTAGTATGCCCTTTCGGGTCTACTGTATTCGTGACCGACACATTTGTATCTCCAACCTTATATCATTTTACCTCGAGTGAGCCTTGCTTCTCGGTAATTTGAATTAAGGTCTACAATTGCTTCTAGCAGTCACTGGAACGCTCACTCTGAGCCTACCATACTTGCATTTTAGAACAATTGTATCCTCTATGGTTTTTTGCCTTCTTTATCGTCCTTGGGTTGGGCCATGTCCCCTCAAGTGATTTGAAAAGACAAAACCATAGTTGTTCTCCATTTACGATCACCATATTCTTGTGATTACTAATGGATTTGGTCTTGTTTCAAAAGTTTTCCAAAACTAACAATGGCAGCTTCATTGACAATCACTTTCGATGAGAACAAGTACCAGCTTATGCTTCAAGATAAGCAAAACAAGCACAAGCGCCCTGCCAGTTGCCGAAGCGTCATCTCCCTCGACAACTCTCGAAACACCGGGTCAACTTCAACTCCCCGGACCATCGTCTTCGGATCACTGGGACCATTCCCACTTCCCGCAGAAGACACTGTAACTGCCAAGAAGTAGAAAACCGCCCCGCAACGTGTCACTAAAATGGCACCAAGGGCGAACACCAATAAGCTTGAAGCCCGTGGTGTTCCCACGAAGCCTCAACCCACAAGAAACCAGGTTTACACCAAAACTTGGTCCCCGAGATTTTCGCCAAAGCAACGGAGATCCCAAACATCTGCAAAGCCAGCATACCTGGCCCCTCTCAAGGAGAATCGGTTCTACCGTCTCTCTTACATGAAAGAGGAGAAACCTACCCTCCACCCAAAAAATAAACAAAATCATCATAAGCCGGCTTGCTCCTACAAGCCCAAAATCAAATCCTGCATCATTAGGCCTATGCAAAAACATGCTGAAGCCTGCACTCCCACGAGTCGACCCTTCATCTCAACAGGGGCCGAGCTCGCAAAATTCAAGTCTTCATTGCGACAGGAAAAGGACCGCGTCCAGATTCTGTCCTTGCCAAGCTTCAAAGAAGACAAACTCGGCCGCTGCGCACAAGGGACTACATCCTTCATCGCCAGAGCCCAGCCAGAGCTGACTGAAGCTCAAATTGCTACTCGAGAAATATACGTCGAGAAATATAAGTCTTCATATACGTCGCCGCACTGTATATCGACAAAAGAGACTCGAGAAACAAAGAACCCAGCATTCTACCCTCCACGTCTCAAACAAATGGGTCGAAAAAGAAAGACCCGACCAATTCGTTGCTGTTCATATGGTTGGCAAAACCAGAAAACGCCAGAAGTCAGCAACCAAAATCAGTGCTAGACGTCCAGTGACTCGCAGCGTCTCTCGGACACGAACACATCTGGACGAATCTTCCACTCCTCCGAGTCAAGGACATCGGAGTAACCACTCCTCAGATTCTTCATCCAGAAGAATGAGCCCCAGCTCAGTCACCAGGACGATTTCTTCGTTCGAATCCCGAGGGATGAACGTCTTGGCTACAAGTTCTGAGCCACCTCCACAACATGATGACGTAACCGTACGCATCCAGCAGTTGGAGGAAGGACAACAGAGAATTGAGACTCTGATGGAAAATTTGATTCTCACTCTACAGTGTCCACCACCTAACAATGAAACCCCTCCGAATCATGAAGATGATGAGGGCAATGCAGAAAACAATGAGTCTCGCGCCTTTACCAGAAAAGACGTGGACGATATCCTCGCAAAAGCAAAAGAAGAGGATACATTGAAGGAACATGGTATCAAGCCACCCTACCCTCTATGGATGGACTCGGTTCCGTTCCCTGCAAAATTCAAACAACCTACTCTCCAGACATATACTGGGAAAGGTTCAGCCAGACAGCATGTCATCCACTTCAAGATCCTGACATGAGCTATTGCGGATCAAGATGCCCTCAAAATTCGCCTCCTCGCAAGTACCCTAAAAGGTACAGCCTTTGATTGGTACTCTACTTTGCCGGAGAACTCCATCCAGAACTGGGCTATGCTAGAGACACGCTTCCTGACCCACTTCCAAGGTGAGGATCATCCTGTTACTATGGCTCAACTCTGCAGCCTAAAACAGGGAGAGAATGAGTCAACATACGACTTCATTCACAAATGGAAGGCAATGGCGTACAAATGCTCAGATGTACTGCCACAAGCGTCGCTGGTCGACATCTGCCGTAACAATATGAGAGCAAAAATCCGCTCCATGATTATCGGCAATAAATCAAAGAACCTGGGAGAACTCCTCGAAGCCTCCATGGAAGCTGAAATGGTGATCAAAGACATCAACAGTCAGAAATCATCAAAGAAAGAGCCGACTGCTGTTACAACCTCAAAACCAAAGAAAAAGGAGGTTCTCAATGTGCAGACTAAGTCAGCTCCTCAGCAACCAAAGAAACCTGAAAACAAAACTGCAGGTAAAAGGCCTGAACTCTCTGATGCCTTCAAAGAACGTGTAGAAAGGAAATATCCGTTCGATGAAAATGTTGAAGAAATCTTTGAGGCTCTCCTAGCAAATGGAAAACTCATTTTGCCAGAGTCCAAAAGACCGGGAGATGTTGGCAAAACCAATGATCCCCGATACTGTCCATACCATCAGATAATCTAACATCCTCTCAATCAATGCTTCGTTGTGAGAGAGAAGATCAATGAGATGTGAAAAAACGGAGTCATAACCTTTGATAAAAACTATGGCCTCGCCTCTGTCAACATGGTGTCATGTCAGCAAACTTCAAAGTCACCGAAGGAGAAGATCACTACTTCATTCAAGGTGATAAAAATGGCTCAAGCGTCCCAAGAATTGGTTCCCTATCCAACACCAGATGGACAACCTATATGGGTGCATCCCGATCTCCTAGATGATGAAAATTGGGAGATCGTCAAAATAAATCCAACCGCTCAGCAGCGAAGGCAAGCCAAGAGACAGCTCCGCAAGCTCAAACGGCAGCAGAAGTCTCAACCAAAACAAGAAGTCCTTGAAAGAGCAGAAACTTCTTCCATTGCTTCACTAGGGACGACGAAAGAATCTCTTCCCAAAACCTCCAAGGCGGTAAGAAAACTCACTCTTGATGATTTCATGCCACCTCTATACAAAAATGAAACTATGCAGGAGGCATCATACTCTTGCAACTCGGTAGTTGGATTCTCCATGAACGGATACGAGTCTAATGACACTGCCAGTGATATCGATGAGTGGGAAGAATCCCTTGAAACAGGAGAATACCTCTCCGACGAGGAATGGATTCCCGAGTCTCATCTTATGCCAGTAATCTGGTATAACCCATTGCAGCCACAAGGATCTTGGTTTGATGACGAAGAAGACCAAGACCCTGTTTAAGAAAACGCTGTCGATCCAGCACCAAACAATGCTCCAGTGGAACCCAACATTGGCGAACCACAAGGAACAAATGACGAAGAAGATTTGGCTCCCATGCCTGATCTCGAAGAATATGCAAGAATCTTGCAACATCTTGCCATAGAGCAGAAGCAGGATCGCATCAATCTTTGTCATAATCCAGAGCCGGAAGTCCCTGAAAATCAGCGGGAACTTTCTCCCTTAACTCCTGAAAATGGAGAAAACAGTTGGATCGATGATCCTCTCACATCTGAGGATGAGTCCGATTCCCAACAGTCTATACTGGGGGCATCTCCTGTCAGGATAACCTGCAATGCAATAGCTCAGGACGACAGTGTCTCTGAAGCTTCCGAAGACACGTACTCCCCAACCGGTAGCGCATCTTCCGGAGCTACATCCTCTCAGGTGACTTCCACTGAGATAACATCCTCTCAACCCTCGTCTCCTAAAACTGTGACATCAGAGCTCAAGCCTCTCCCAATTGATCATCTAGAAGAAACTTCTGCCAATGAAATCTTCTTCAATGAAAACTCAGTCAATTGGTCCCAGATACCCGATCTCACGGGCAATGTCTGGGCTAATAAAGAAAAGTTGCCGGCTACTGTTCAGGACTTGTTCCCGAAAATTGCTCCGTGCAACACAATCACTGAAAACACCAATGCTGTTACAGAGACGTCCTCAGCAAATGATCAATCTCTTGATCCTGAGAACGATCTTCCAAAAGAAGACCCTTCTCTAGAGGCTCTTGAAGTTGGTAGAGGTACCCGTTCTGGCCGGGATTACCACAAAAATTACAATCAACCCTCTTCTTCTTATGTAAATCCTTCGGGAAAGCAAGTTGTAAACGCCCCAAGTGGCAATAATAATGAAAATGCAGGCCCGAAGGAGGCTTTCAAGTACGACTTGATTGAGCACTTCAAACACATACCTGCACGTCTGCACATCCTTGACTTACTACGAATGTCTCCACAAACTCGTGATAGTCTCATTTTAGAATTACAAAGGCTGAATGCGGATGTCGACAAACATGCCCCACAAGTCCTACAAATTGAAATGGACTATTGGGTAAAAAAATCAAATACTCCCTCAAAGGGAGAAAAGAAGAAAACTGAGGGATCAAGCAATGAATGCCTCTCGGTACAAAAAGCAGCAAGTGCAACAATTGCCTTCGACAAGGATGACCTCCTCCTAGGCGAAACAAAGCACAACCGTCCCTTGTACTTTAGGGGTATGTCAAAGAAATGCCAGTACACAGAGTTTAGATCGATCCAGGTTCTGCACTCAACCTCATCTCTACTTCGGCACTCGAAGAGCTGGGCATCCCACCTAGCAAACTGAGTCACACGTCCGTATCCATCTTCGGATATGACTGCAGCGCTCAAAGGCCTATCGGCAAAATCAGGTTCAAACTGCAAATCGGTGATCTTATTTCTGAAGTCACTGTGTATGCAATAAGGACCCCTTCATGCTACAATATACTCCTTGGACGCCCCTGGATACATGAGAATGGTGTTGTCCCTTCAACTCTACATCAGTGCATCAAGTTCGTTGGCAACGATGGCTTGATACATCGAGTGTTTGTAGACAAAAAGCCCTTCAAAGGCAGAGATGTCCATTTTGCAGATGCTCAAATGTATAAAGATGGAAAAGAAGAACAGGAGGAAAAAACAATTCGCTTTGTCGACAGTCTCCAGAAAGATAAAGGCAAGGCTCCTCGGCAATCATCGAAGGAAAACAAACCCTCCACCAAACTTGAAGTAAGCGGCCAAGCTCCCTTCGTCGTCTCCTTCAAATCTTCAAAGCCTTTGGTAATCACTATCAAAGCAAAGAAGACAAAACAAAAGACTGGGGGCAAGTTCACTGTCTCCTTTGTGTCTATTATGCATGACACAGACTCAGATTGAGAGTCAGAAGATGACACAGCATCGAGCCAAGCTGATACTCAGCAAGATCAGCTCACTCTCACTCCATAGGAGACACTTGCAGACATAGAAGATCCTACGTCTGCTTCCTTTGTTATCTCGGCAACCTCGTCAGAAGAAAAAACAATCTTCTTCCACAGGTCAGGAGCATCTCCACTGAACTCTCTGCTTCAACCTTTCCAAAACGAAGGTATGCCTCAGCTATCCCTGTATAGTCCAATGGCACAAGCTATCATGAAGAAAATGGGCTACGATGCTCAAAACCCGACTGGTTTGGGAGGTGGCCATGGTATTCTTACACCATTGGAAGCCACCCTGACCAAAAGTCAACCAGAAGATTGGAAAATCCACCTTCAAAAAGGCAAGTCTTCATATGAGTTGGGGTATGATCTTACCGCTTGTATGAGACAGCTGACACCATGGCTGGAAAGTCGCTTTACCGACCAAGCCTCAACATCTCATTAAGACATCGATATCCCTGGATATCTCTTTGAGGAGTTACTCGTAAAAAATCCTGAAAGCTCCTCCAATTGGTATAATTTCTCTGATAATAAAGAGGAATTGCCCGATGATGTAGACGAGCGGTTCTCTGTCCCAGAAGAATCATCGTCTCCAAAAGAAGTACCTTACTTCAACCCAATTCCGGCAAATGATTGGTACCATCTCATTGCAAGCCTTGAGAAGGATAGCATTGAGAAGGATGCTGATCAAGAAGATTCATGGACAGAAACAGAGCCTCAGTCTGAAAATTTCTTTGGCACTCCAGAAGGTCTTGTTGAGTTGGAAGCCTCCGAAAATACTGTGGAGGAACCACCTTCAAACCTTCCGACAGAAGACCCTGTTCAAAAGATAGACTTGGGAACACCTGATAACCCACGTCCTGTATTCATAAGCAAGAATATAAAGGATGATGAGTTACCCGAGTATATCTCTTTTCTTCGTGAGTTCGTTGATTGCGTTGCATGGTCTTATGCCGAAATGCCTGGCTTGGATCCCAAAGTAGCAGTCCACAAGCTCAACTTGCAAAAAGAAATCAAGCCTATCAAACAAGGCCAAAGAAGATTCCGTCCCGACGTGATGGACAAAATCGAACAAGAAGTTTAGAAACTCAAAAACGTTGGCTTCATCCGCAAGGAACAGCATCCTGAATGGTTGGCCAACATCGTCCCCGTGACAAAGAAAAATGGGCAGATAAGGGTCTGTATTGACTACAGAAACCTGAATAGTGCATGTCCTAAAGATGAATTCCCGCTCCCCATACCAGAGGTGATGATTGACAACACCTATGGGTTCGAGCGAATGACGTTCATGGATGGATTCTCTGGCTACAACCAGATAAAGATGCATCCTGAAGATGAAAGGCATACATCATTTCGGACACCATTCGGCGTGTATTGCTACACTGTTATGCCATTTGGTCTGAAAAATGCAGGTGCAACATATCAGAGGGCTATGATGAAAATATTCCAAGATATGCAGCACAAGACGGTCAAATGCTATGTTGACGACCTCGCCATAAAAAGCAGAAGAAAAGAAGACCATCTCGAAGATCTTCGAGAAGTCTTCCTCCGACTTCGCAAACACAAATTGCGGATGAATCCACTAAAGTGCTTCTTCGGTGTCTCATCGGGTAAGTTTCTTGGATTCATAGTACGGAAAGCTGGAATAGAACTTGACCCAACCAAAGTCAAGGCTATCCTGGAAATACCATCTCCCAGAACCCTAAGAGAATTAAAAGGACTTCAAGGAAGGCTGGCCTACATTCGACGGTTCATCTCCAATCTATCAGGGAAATGCCATCCATTCTCTCGCCTGATGAAGAAAGGCGTGGACTTTGTCTGGGATGCTGAATGTGAAAATGCATTTCAAGACATCAAAGCATACCTCATCAAACCTCCAGTGCTGGTTGCCCCCACAACTGGAAAACCATTTATCTTGTACACAAGAGCTCTCGACCACTCTTTGGGTGCTCTACTCGCACAAGAAAACGATGATGGAAAAGAAGCTACTCTATATTACCTTAGCCGCATGATGGTAGGTGCAGAGCATCGCTACTCCCTAGTCGAAAAAGAATGCTTTGCAGTAATGTTCGCTGTACAAAAGCTGCATCACTATCTGCTGTCGAACACAGTCTACCTGATTTCGAGGATCAACCTCCTAAAGGTCCTTGTCGCAAAAGCAAGTTCTCTCAATGCCCGACTGGCAAAATGGTCCATTCTTCTATCACAATTTGATATTAGGTATGTACCACAAAAAACAATCAAAGGCCCTAGTCGAAAAAGAATGCTTTGCAGTAATGTTCGCTGTACAAAAGCTGCATCACTATCTGCTGTCGAACACAGTCTACCTGATTTCGAGGATCAACCTCCTAAAGGTCCTTGTCGCAAAAGCAAGTTCTCTCAATGCCCGACTGGCAAAATGGTCCATTCTTCTATCACAATTTGATATTAGGTATGTACCACAAAAAACAATCAAAGGCCAAGCTCTAGTAGACTTCCTCGCAGAGCATCCATTGCCTAAAGATTCTCCACTCAGGGATGATCTCCCAGACGAATTTGTCTACAATGTGGAAACTATCTTGTCAAACGCTTCCTGGGACATGTACTTTGATGGTGCAACTAGGACAAATGAAAAAGGAAAGCAAATATCGGGAATCAATATCCTCTTTGTCAGCCCTGACAAATACATGATTCCACACGCCTTCTCGCTGCTGGAACCATGTTCAAACAATGCAGCTGAGTACCAAGCCCTGATTGTTGGATTGGAACTCGCCCTCGAAACCGGCATCACTATGCTGGAAGCTTTTGGAGACTCTCAACTGGTCGTCAACTAGATGAATAAAAAATATGAAGTCAGGAAGCCTGATTTTCCACCTTACTACAATAAGGCGCAGTCGCTTCGACAAAAATTCAACATCTGCCATATGACCCACATCCTCAGAGGTGAAAACATCCGTGCAGATGCCCTGGCCGGACTCGCCGCATCCATGGCAATCCAAAAGGGGGAAAACATGCAAGTCACAGTGTGTCAAAGAAGGATTCTCCCTCCTCTCAACACACACCAAGCAGTTGCTGAATGCCACCAAGTGGTTGGAAGTCGGATATCCATCCTCAAACCTCCGATGGGCGACTAGAGAGATCCGTTCATCGATTACATCATATTCGGAATCCTTCCTGAAGATCCAAAAGGACAGGTAAGCATCCAAAGACGAGCCCCAAACTTTCATTTGGATATACCTTCAAAAGCACTTTACAGAAAATCCTTCAACGGAGTAGTCCTACGCTGCTTATCCCAACAAGAGGCTGAAGAAACTCTCGAAGAAGTACATGCTGGTCTTTGTGGAGCCCATCAGGTTGGCCCTAAGCTCTACAACCAGATAAAAAGGCTAGGTTACTATTGGCCTACCATGGTAGCTGATGCAATGCAATTTGCCAAGCGCTGCCAAAAATGCCAGATTCACGGAGATTATGTCCACATGCCTCCAGAATGGCTACATCCAACAACAATCTCATGGCCTTTCGAAGCCTGGGGAATGGACATCATAGGTCTTATTTCTCCCCCATCAAGCAAAGGTCATCGCTTCATCTTCGCCGCTACGGATTATTTCTCCAAGTGGTCAGAAGCATTTGCGCTCAGCGAAATGAAGACTTCATCAGTCCTTTAGTTCATGCGCACCAACATTATTTGTCGCTTCGGCATACCTAAAAGATTCGTCCATGATAACGGACCACAATTCCGGGATCACAGATTCTATAGGTTCTGCGACAAGTACAAAATCCAAATTTGTCCTTCGACTCCATATAATCCAGCAGCGAACGGACTAGCAGAAGCCTTCAACAAGACACTCTGCAAAATTCTCAAGAAAATGGTCTCTAGTCACAAAAGAGACTGGGGCGACAAACTACTAGAAGCTTTGTGGGCCTATCGAACCACCGTTCGAGGACCAACCCATAGCACACCATTCTCTTTGGTCTATGGATACGAAGCCGTTGTCCCTTTGGAAGTACAAATTCCTTCCTTAAGGGTATCTTTGCAAAATGACATGACGCAAGAAAGCAATGTCAAACTGAGACTCCAAAAGTTGGATAATCTCGATGAAAGACGACTCGAAGCTCTACAAAGCATTGAGTTGTACCAAGCACGCATGGCAGGCTCTTTTGACAAAAAGGTCAGGCAACGCGCCTACAAAAAGGGTGACTTGGTTCTTGCAGTAAAAAGACCCATAGTCTTTGCCCACAAATCCAAAGGCAAATTCGAACCAAAATAGGAGGGACCCTTCGTCATCGACAAAGTCTTCTCCAACGGTGCATACGCTCTTCTAAACATGGAAGGAGACAGATGTATGCTACCCATCAACGGCAAGTTCTTGAAGCGGTACTACCCTTGAAGACTTCCTCAAACGGGTCAGAGCAATATCTACACGGCTAAAGCGTATTTCTAAGGTACTTGCTCGTCAAACCCACCCCTTTTGAAATTTTCATCTTTATGTTGAAATTTCCAAAAAAAACAATCTCTCAAAACAATACTTACTTTCATCGTTTCATTGTTCACAAAAAAAATCATCAAATCCAAAAATCCAAGTTTAGGAGCCTCTTCCCATACTTGACTAAAATTTTCGATCCTTGAACCCAAAATTCATGGTTTGAAACAAAAATCGGGACTTAGGAATTTTCACCCTAGACCGCCTCGGCTTTTACAACCAAAATGGTTTTAAATCAAAATTTATGACCTTCGTGTCTTTAAACAAAATTTTGGTTTTTAAAAAAAAAACCGCGGGGAAGCGACATTCAGTCAATACTCGCAAAACCCAAAAAAAAAAAAAAAAAAACCGGAAGGATGCGAACCCCATTCGATACTTCCAAAAACCCAAAATCGCAAGGAAGCGAACCCCATTTGATACTTGCAAATTTCAAAAATCGTGGAGAAGCAACAAACCAGTTGGTATCCACAACCCAAATTTCAAAAATCGTGGAGAAGCAACAAACCAGTTGATATCCACAACCCAAATTTCAAAAATCGTGGAGAAGCAACAAACCAGTTGATATCCACAACCCAAATTTCAAAAATCTTGGAGATGCAACATACCAGTTGCTATCCACAACCCAAATTTCAAATGGTTCGAGAAAACCTCAAATTTCAAAAATCGCGGAGAAATGACATCAAGTCAGTACCCGCAAAACCAAAAGTTTTGGGAAAAGCAGGGAAGCGACGCTTAGTCGATATTTGCACCCCAATTCGCGAGGAAGCGACATTCCATCGATACTCGCAAAACCTAACCCGCGAGGAAGTGACATTCCATCAATACTCGCAAAACAGAATGAGCAAGGAAGCGACATTCCATCGATACTTGCAAGACCATTCAGCGGGGAGGCGACATTTAGTCCATACCTGCATTTTGAAAACCAAAAATCGGCTATAAACGCCAAAATCCGGCTATAAATGCCAAAATTCGGCTATAAATGCCAAAAAAAAAAAAATTTCGACTATAAACTCCCAAAATCGGCTTTCATGCCAATAAAACAAAACTTGGTTTTCAACAAACTCGGCTATAAACGCCAAAATCTGGCTATAAACGCCAAAACTAGGCTATAAACGCCAAATCCGGCTATAAATGCCAAAATTCGGCTATAAATGCCAAAAACAAAATTTTTCGGCTATAAACGCCAAAATCGGCTTTCATGCCATCTCAAAATCGGCTCTCATGCCACAAACAAAATTTTTGGCTCTCATGCCATCTCAAAATTCTGCTATAAATGCCAAAACAAAACAAAAAAAATCGGCTATAAACGCAAAAATCTGGCTATAAATGCCAAAATTCGGCCATAAATGCCAAGACAAACAAAACAAAATTCGGCTTCTATGCCATTCTAAAATTCGGCTTTCACGCCATCCAAAAATTCTGGCTCCCATGCCGCAAAACAAATTTTGGCTCTTACGCCACAAAATTAGGCTTTCTCGCCATCCAAATTTTGGTCTTCAAACCATCAAAAACAAGGCTTTCCGCCACAAAATTGGCTTTCATGCCCAAAACAACCCTTTGACAAAAGATTTTCACAAAATGACAACCTTTTGATCAAATCCTTAAACAACCATTCCCATCAAACTTTTGCTCAAAATTGTTTTCACTAAAAAATGATTTAAGTGAAAGGAAGGGGATACAAAATATAGTACCAAAATTTTTTATACATGGAGGTACCAAAAAAAAGAAAAAGGAAAAGAGTTTGTTACAACTCAAGAGCTCAATCCTACATGGTCTTCAACCAAAGGTTCAACTCCTCAAGCAGACCCTTGGCCTTAACTTCCAAAGTCTTTAGGCCACGCTCCTTCAAAATGTCCCCATAAAATGCGGCCGAATGCCGTGACCCATCTGCAGCACGAGGAAGTTCTTCCCAGAGGACCTGCCACTACTCATGCTCCTGAGTCTTCCTCCGGACATTACCTTCAGCTTCCTCAACCTGGCGAATGAGAGTCCCCTCTTTCTCCCAAGCCTGCTGAACAGCCGCATTAGAAGATCTAGCAGATCGACGAGGTGCGTCAGTAATAGGACCTTTACCCTTGTTCGATATGGAAGAACTACCTGCAAAAGATGGAAGAGAATAGATCAATCAACATCAAAATGACAGAATTCTGCTACAAAAAATTCTAGCAAAATTTTGACATGGTTCCGGGGCAATTCCAACAAAAAGGAAGATACTCCGAAAAAGACAGGAAGCCTGAGGATGAGCTCAACATCGCTGCGAGCTCATAGTCAGTGGAGAATTCTCAAAGAAGGCTCGAACTCAACATCGCTGCGAGAACAAGCCAATCTCATCAAACTTCCGTAAAATCTGGAAAAGAGCTCAACATTGCTGCGAGCTTTAGAATCCAAAAATTGCAAAACTTCCTCAAAATCCAGCAAGACCGAGAAAGAGCTCAACATCGCTGCGAGCTCAAAATCCCGATACTTGCAAAAGATTTTCAGGTATGCATCATCATACTTCCAAATCTATTTACCAAAACTCATGCATCAAAAATATATCATCATGCATTAGATGCTAGGAAAACCTTGACCAAAGTTTGACCAATTCCAACCCAATTTGGTCAAAACCAATCAAACTTTGTCCAAGTCAAAAATCATGTTGGCTTGACCTAGAGACTCTAGCCTTCTATCTTGATGCATAAAATAAAAAAAAATGCATACATATTGAAATTGCATAGCCTCATTATCATAGTGAGCAAACAAGGAAAAAACAACAGAGAGAGAAAAGAAAGACGCTGAAAAAAAAAATCAGCATGGGAAAAAAAAATAGAAAAAAAAGAGAGTACACGGTTTAAAAAAAAAAAAGGAAGAGAAAACCGTGAAAAGAAAAAAAAAGAGAAAAAAAAAGAAAGAAAGAAAAAAAGAGAAGCACGAAAAAAATAAAAAAGGAAAAACGTGCATGAAAAGAAAAGAAAAGAAAAGAAAAAAAAAAGAAAAGAAGAAAGAAGAAGAAAAGAAAAAGAAAAAAAAAATGATGAAGAAGCTACTTCTACAATGGAGATTCTTGAGGAGGAAGAAAACTTACTGGAAGCCATTGATGGAGAAGAAGAAGAAAAGCTTGGAGATCCTTGAAGAAGAGAAAGTACTTCTTGTCTTGAGGAGCACTCTTGAAGATTTCTTGCAAAAAGAAGGTAATGGAGCAAAAGCACCAACCCTCTTTGCTTTTATAGAAGAGAGCAAGCCAAAAGAGGAAACAAGGAGAAAGAAAGGAGGTAAGTGCTAAAATTTAGTTACTTTCCCAAAAAGAGAGATATTTTGAGAGAATCTTTCCACAAAAAGATAACTTGAGAAATTCTCTCCAAGTAAAGATATTTTTAGATATTCTCTACACAAAAGAGATATTTTTAGATATTCTTTACAAATATGACACCATATGAGATCTAGGCCATCTCCAAAGCCTAAGGTCCCATGAGTTAGCCCATATGAGCCAGGTTTGACCACCTAGGCACTAAAATTGGCTTTTAATCAAAATATTCCTCTTACCAAGAGCAAAAAAAAGAAGAGAGCAAAAAAAAAAAAAAAGTCCCATGCCTCTTTTGAGTTGATGGGACCATTCAAAAAAAAAAGAAAAAAGAAAGTCTCATGAGTTTCCAAAAACCAAACCATTCAACCTCATGAACCAAATTGAGCCAAAATCTTGAAATTGACATTTCACAAAACCAAATTCTGATCCCCTAGCTCGCCACATACAGCTTGTTAGGTCACAAGACCAAAACCAAAAATCAAAATCCAAACCAAACCAAACCTGACCCCCCAACCTGCCACATACAGCTTGTTGGGTCACAAGGTCAAAATCAAAATAAAACCCCGACCCCCTAACCTGCCACATACAGCCTGTCAGGTCACAAGGTCAAAACCCAAAATCCAAACACCCCATGTCATTTTCAAAACTTTGCCTTGAGATGGTACGTGATCCCTCTCACTACCATAAAATTCCCCCGGAAACTCAGAAGGCTATTTAAAAAAAAAAAAAAATATTTTGCTCAAGACTCTTGGTCAAAGTTGGAATCTTTCCTCCAAGTTTCTCTTTGAGGCACATCGACTCCAAAAAGCTACTCGTCGCTGTACCTTGAGGGGGCATTTGTTGACACCAAAAAAGTCAATATGTCTCCTCAACATCAAGAAGCCTCCTGAAGCTGCATCTTGCTAAAAATAGGCAAGGCTACTTCAAGCATCAGATTTTGTCAGAATCAGACAGAAACTGAGAGATCCTTCAAGACAGCTATAAGAGGGGTACACCTGAGGTTTCGGGTCATTCCAATAACGTTTGGCCCAACTTCACAGCTCCAACAGCTAAACAGGCGCTCCCGACGGCAACATCATCAAAGACACCAAAACTTTGATCAAAGCCTACGGATGACTCCAGAATGTCTCCAAAGGGCTCCATGCCAAATTTCAAGTAAAACCGACAACGTTTGACCCCCCATCAATGCTCGAGCAGCAAAATCAAGCCTCCCGGCGGCGGGAACCACCAAAGCCATCACTCATCAAAAAAAATACATGAGTGGCTTCAACATGCTTCCAAAAGGCTGCACGTCAAATTTCAGGTCATTCCGACAACGTTTGACCAGGTTTCGATGCTCCGAGAGAAAATCAAGCCTACCGGCGGCGGAACAACCCGGGAGCATGACATCCAAAACGGAGCCCATGGAACGTCTCAAAATGACTCCAATAGGTTCCTCATCAAATTTCAGGTCAATCGGACATCGTTCGACCCCACAGCAAAATCAAGTGAAGCATCGATGGGACCCCAAACGGCTTCAAAACTCAAATAAAAGCCCATGGTTGGTCCTATCCACTGCTCAAGAAGCTTCACCTCAATTTTCAGGTCATTCCGACATCGTTTGACCAAGTTTCGACGCTTGACGGAAAATCGGCTACAAAGTCTTCGGCTTTCCCGAAAAATAGGAAACTTTGTGCTCCGATTTCGCAAGGGTTCTCGTCAAGATTTCTCCAAGAAAATCAAGTCAATAATTGAGGAAAAATTTCAAGAAAAATACAGAAGAAAAAAGGAACAAAAAAGACGAAAAAACGGCCGAAAACGATGCTCGGCGACCAAACGGGCCGAAGCCCTATGGTCGCCGGCGACCTTGGCCCAAGGTCGACGGCGACCCTGGCCCAAGGTCGACGGCGACCCTGGCCCAAGGTCGCCAGGCGACCCTGGGTGCATGGTCGCCCGGCAACCCTGGAAATCCGGGTCGCCGGATTTTGCGCCAAATCATCCGTTTTCCGATCCTTTTCGCGTTTCGGGTGTTCTGGCCTCTGTGATTTTCTGAAAATCCAATGTTTGGTGCTTCAAAACGACTGATCTTCATCGACATCTCGGATCCGCCGTCAAAAGCATGAAATCATCACCGATCGCCTTAAGATCGCCAACCGGCTGACCAAGAAAGTGCACTTTCTGTCCTACCGATCGTGAAATCGACAAGACAGACGTCACCGACCCGTCAACATCAATCAATGTCTGAAATTGCATCGCAATCTAACATCAAATAATGCGTGGATCCACCCGTGATGATCGCAAGAAGAATCTCAAAAGGCGCAGCACGGCCCGCGACTCTTCACATGCCTTGGCAACCACTTAATGTCGTTAATTGACCCATTAAAGCAGTCATTAACTCATTATTTTGGACGGCCCAATCAGAACCAAGCATTTGGGAGTTACAAATCCAAGCAATCATGGCATTAAACCCATGAAACTCCCATCATCATGAAGCATAAAGGTGATTAAATGCCCACTACCTTCATCGGCCAATCACAAGCCTTGAAAAAGGAGTTACAAAATCGATTTGTAACTCCTCATCAATTCTTTCATCATGGCCATCAATGCCAATAAACACCTCATGGCTACCAAAAGCCTATAAAAGGAGGTCCATTCCAAGAAGAAAGCATGATGAAAAGAGATCCCAAGTGCAAGCTCTGAAAAATCAGAAAATCCAAGAGAGAGACGAAGTCCTGCTACTTTGCTCCCGGAAGCACCACAAGGTGATCAACGTCCCTTGGGGGGCCACCCCCCAAGGTCACCTCCTTCTCCAACATGGCCTAAATGCGGCTTTTCAGCCCGTTTACTTGGTTTTTCATTGGATATAGGACCTTCTCTTGGTCCTTGTCCTTTAAAAAACTGAGGTTAGGAGCCAAGCCAAAGAATCAAAGCATCACATGTTCTCATTTGAAGGACGATGGCGAAGCCCATACATGACTTGCGACCGTCGGTCTCAACGTTTCCCCACAATCTCCTGAGAAGTTAGATCCCTTTTCTTCCTTTTCTATTGTAGTTTGTATTTCTTAAAGAGACAAAAAGAAATCACAATTCTTGTCTTTCATATTTGATGAGTTTTGTAAAAACGCCTTTCACGGCAAAATCGCCTTTCACGGCAAACAAACAAAAACGCCTCTTACGGCATTCTAAAAAAACTTGTCTCTTTTCTTAATATTTATGCAATTTGAAAAGTTAGAAAAAATGATTGATTTCCTTTCCACTTGCGAAGGTGAATCTCCGGATTATCACCATTCCAAATTCCAAGTAGAAAGTAAATCTGGCATACCTGTACAAAAATGTTGATTCCCGAGATTTTCCCTCCTCCGCCGAGACCCAGGTCAGCCCCCGGGGTGCGGAAGGAGAGGACGGAAGATTTCTTTCGGGTCGATCACACTCATCGATATCACCGGTAGTATCACTGGACTCGTATCCATCCATTGGGAATCCAACTACCGAGTTGCAAGAGTATGATACCCCCTGCACAGTTTCATTTTTGTTTAGAGGTGGCATGAAATCATCAAGGGTGAATTCTCTTACCGCCTTTGAAGCTTTGGGAAGGGATTCTTCCGTCGCCCCTAGTGAAGCAGTGGATGTGGTTTCTGCCTTTTCAAGGACTTCTTGTTTTGGTTGAGACCTCTGCTGCTGTTTGAGCTTACGGAATTGTCTCTTGGCTTGCCTTTGCTGCTGAGCGGTCGGCTTTGTTTTGACGATCTCCCAATTTTCATCATCTAGGAGATCAGGATGCACCCATATAGGTTGTCCATTTGGTGTTGGATAGAGAACCAACTCTTGGGATGCTTGAGCCATTTTTATCACCTTAAATGAAATAGTGATCTTCTTCTTTGGTGACTTTGAAGTTTGCCCACATGACACCATGTTGACAAAGGCGGAGCCGTAGTTTTGTCAAAGGTTATGACTCCGTTTTTCCACATCTCGTTGATCTTCTCTCTCACAACGAAGCATTGATTAAGAGGATGTGAGATCATCTGGTGGTATGGACAGTATCGGGGATCATTGGTTTTGCCTACATCTCACGGTCTTTTGGGCTCCGGCAAATTGAGTTTGCCATTTGCTAGGAGAGCCTCAAAGATTTCTTCAACATCTTTATCGAACGCATATTTCTTTTCTACACGTTCTTTGAAGGCATCGGAGAGTTCAGGTCTTTTACCTGTAGCTTTGTTTTCAGATTTCCTTGGCTACTGAGGAGCTGACTTAGTCTGCACATTGAGAACCTCCTTTTTCTTTGGTTTTGAGGTCGTAATAGCAGTCGGCTCTTTCTTTGATGATTTCTGACTGTTGAGGTCTTTGATCACCATTTCAGCTTCCATGGAAGCTTCGAGGAGTTCTCCCAGGTTCTTTGATTTGTTGCCGATGATCATGGAGCGAATTTTCGCTCTCATATTGTTACAGTAAATGTCGACTAGCGACGCTTGTGGCAGTACATCTGAGCATTTGTACGCCATTGCCTTCCACTTGTTAATGAAGTCATAAGTTGACTCATTCTCTGCCAGCACAGCCCAGTTCTGGATGGAGTTCTCCGGCAAAGTGGAGTACCAATCAAAGGCTGTACCTTTTAGGGTACTCGCGAAGAGGCGAATCTTGAGAGCATCTTGATCCGCAATAGCTCCTGTCAGGATCTTGAAGTGGATAACATGTTGTCTGGCTGAACCCTTCCCCGTATATGTCTGGAGAGTAGGTTGTTTGAATTTTGCAGGGAACGGAACTGAGTCCATTCATAGAGGATACGGTGGCTTGATCCCATGTTCCTTCAATGTATCCTCTTCTTTTGCTTTTGCGAGGATGTCGTCCCCGTCCTTTTTGGTAAGGGCGCGTGACTCGTTGTTTTCTGCATTGGCCTCATCATCTTCATGATTTGGAGGGCCTTGGTTGTTAGGTGGTGGACGTTGTAAAGTGAGAAGGAGGTTTTCCATCAGAGCCTCAATTCTCTGTTGTCCTTGCTCCAACTGCTGGACGCGTGCGGTTACATCATCATGCGGTGGAGGCTGCTCAGAACTTGTAGCCAAGACGTTCATCCCTAGGGATTCGAACGAAGAAATCGTCCTGGTGACTGAGCTGAGGCTCATTCTTCTGGACGAAGAATCTGAGGAGTGATTACTCCGGTGTCCTTGGCTTGGAGGAGTGGAGGACTCTTCCAGATGTGTTCGTGTCCAAGAGACGCTGCGAGTCACTGGACGTTTAACACTGATTTTGGTCGCTGACTTCTGGCGTTTTCTAGTTTTGCCAACCATATGGACAGCAACGAATTGGTCGGGTCTTTCTTTTTCGACCCATTTGTTTGAGACATGGAGAGTAGAATGCTGGGTTCTTTGTTTCTCAAGTCTCTTTTATCGATATGCCGCGCTGCGACACATACGACGAACAATTTGAGCTTCAGTCAGCTATGGCTGGGTTCTGACGATGAAGGACGTAGTCCCCCGTGCGCAACAGCCGAGTTTGTCTTCTTTAAAGCTGGGGAAGGACAGAATCTGGACGCGGTCTTTTACCTGTTGTAGTGAAGACTTGAATTTTGCGAGCTCGGCCCCTGTTGATATGAAGGGTTGACTCGCAGGAGTGCAGGCTTCAGCATGTTTTTGCGGAGGCCTAACGATGCAGGATTTGATTTTGGTCTTGTAGGAGCAAGCCGGCTCATGCTGATTTTGTTTGTTCTTTGGGCGGAGGTAGGTTTCTCCTCTTTCATGTAAGAGAGAGGGTAGAACCAGTTTTCCTTGAGAGGGGCCAGGTATCTTGGCTTTGTAGATGTTCGGGACCTCCGTTGCTTTGGTGAAGATCTCGGGGACCAGGCTTTGGGGCAAACTTGGTTTCTTGTGGGTTGAGGCTTCGTGGGAGCGCCACGGGCTTCATGCTTCTTGGTGTTCGCCCTTGGTGCCATGGTAGTGACATGTTGCGGGGCGGTTTTCTGCTTCTTGGCAGGTATAGTTTTTTCTGCAGGGAGTGGGAATGGTCACAGGGACCCGAAGACGATGGTCCGGGGAGTTGAAGTTGACCCGGTGTTTGGAGAGTTGTCGAGGGAGATGAAGCTTCAGCAACTGGCAGGGCGCTTATGCTTGTTTTGCTTGTCTTGAAGCATAAGCTGGTACTTGTTCTCATCGAAAGTGATGGTCATTGAAGCTGCCATTGTTAGTTTTGGAAAACTTCTGAAGCAAGACCAAATCCATTAGTAATCACAAGAATATGGTGATCATAAATGGAAAACAACTATGGTTTTGTCTTTTCAAATCACTTCAGAGGACATGGCCTAGCCCAAGCAAGGTGAAGAGGGCAAAAAAGCCATAGAGGATACAATTGTTCTAAAATGCAAGTATGGTAGGCTCAGGGTGAGCGTTCCAGTGACTGCTAGAAGCAATTGTAGACCTTAATTCAAATTACCGAGAAGCAAGGTTCAGTCGAGGTAAAATGATATAAGGTTGGAGATACAAATGTGTCGGTCGCGAATACAGTAGACCCGAAAGGGTGTACTAGCACCGCTAGGCACAAATGTTGCAAATCACATCCTTGGGAAGGACACGAGATGGGATTTTTTAAAAGGTCAAATTTGGGTTCATAAAGGAGAGCAAATGGTGTTCCAATATGAACAAAGGCTCAACATTTCTACGAGCGTTAAATCCAGAAGGGAAGGAACCAGAAATTCTCGGATGTGAATCCAGTAATGACGGAAAATTTTTTTTGAAGGGTCAAGATTAAATTCATCAAAGAGAGCAAATGGTGTTCAATTCCGAACAAGGCTCAACATTTCTGCGAGCGTTAAATCCGAAAGGGAAGGAACCAAGATTTCTCAACTCTAAATTCAAAAGTGACGGAAGTTTTTTTTTTTTTTAAAGATTTTTTTTTTTGAAGATTTTTTTGAAGATTTTCTTTTGAAGATTTTTTTTTAAAATTTTTTTTTTGAAGATTTTTTTTGAAGATTCACAAAGGTTTCCAATTCGATCTTATGAAACCTTAGTAGATAGATCAGCCCCCAGGTAAGGGTAGGATTACTTAATGAACCCATTTGGAGGACCCTTGCCTCGAACAATCTAGCTGTCTCCACACTCTGGACAAGGCCTTTCTTAAATCCACTTTGGTCAAAGAACGCAATTGGTGGAACCTTAGTATTTTTTTTTAACCCTTTTTTGAAAGGTTTTTAATGAACTCATCAAAGAGAGCGAATGGTGTTCCAATCCGAACAAAGGCTTAACATTTCTGCGAGCGCTAAATCCGAAAGGGAAGGAACCAAGGTTTCTCAAATTTGAATTCAAAAGAGAGAAAACTGATTTTTTTTAAATTATAATAATTTTTTTTTTGAAATCTCAGTTGGACTCATCAAAGAGAAAAGATGGCCCAATCCCCGATATGAACGATAGCTGCAAACATTTCTGTGAGCTATCAAGTTCGAAGAGGAAAGGATCAAAGTTTCTCAAAGTTGAATCTTAAGAAAGAAATAACATTTTTTTTGAAGGAATTTGAAATGAAGTTTTTTTTTTTAAAATCCCAATTGGACTCATCAAAAAGAAAAGATGGCCCAATCCCCGATATGAACAATAGCTGCAAACATTTCTGTGAGCTATCAAGTTCGAAGAGGAGAGGATCAAAATTTCTCAAAGTTGAATCTTGAGAAAGAGGGATCATTTTTTCTTGAAACAATTTGAAATGAAGTTTTTTTTTTTTGAAATCCCAATTGGACTCATCAAAGAGAAAAGATGGCCCAATCCTCGATATGAACGATAACTGCAAACATTTCTATGAGCTATCAAGTTCGAAGAGGAGATGATCAAAATTTCTCAAAGTTGAATCTTAGAAAAGAAATCAGATTTTTTTTTTTTTTTTGAAATGAGAAAGAATAACAAGAATCACATCTCATGTTTTTTTAGATGCAAGATACAACATAGGCCACCAAATAGAAAGGACCCAAGGGATCAAAGCATCACGTTCTCAAGTCAACGTGTCCCACCGGGTATGCCAACTTGATGGACCCTCGGAGTTTCCGTCCTCTCCTTCTGCACCCCGGGGGTTGACCTGAGTCTCGGCGGAGGAGGAAATCGCGGGTATCAACATTTTTGTACGGGTATGCCAGATTTACTTTCTACTTGGAATTTGGAATGGTGATGATCTGGAGATCCACCTTCACAAGTAGAAAGGAAATCAATCATTTTTTCTAACTTTTCAAATTGCATAAATATTAAGAAAAGAGACAAGTTTTTTTTTTTTAGAATGCCGTAGGAGGCGTTTTTTGTTTGTTTGCCGTAAAAGGCGATTTTGCCGTGAAAGACGATTTTACAAAACTCATCAAATATGAAAGACAAGAATTGTGATTTCTTTTTGTCTCTTTAAAAACTACAAATTACAATAGAAAAGGAAGAAAATTGATCTAACTTCTCAGGAGATTGTGGGGACACGTTGAGATCGACGGTCGCAAGTCATGTGTGGACTTCGCCATCGTCCTTCAAATGAGAACGGTTGATGTTGTGATTCTTCGGCTTGGCTCCTAACCTCAGTTTTTTAAAGGACAAGGACCAAGAGGAGGTCCTATATCCAATGAAAAACCGAGTAAACGGGCTAAAAAGCTGCTTTTGGGCCATGTTGTAGAAGGAGGGGACCTTGGGGGGGTGGCCCCCCAAGGGACTTTGATCACCTTGTGGTGTTTCTTGCGACAGAGTAGCAGGACTTCGTCTGGATTTCTTCGGAAGAATGCAAGTGTGAAAGTGCAGAATTTCAAGTCGATGTGTATATCGATTCTTTCATGTCCATTTCTTTCTTTTGGACCTCCTTTTATAGGCTTTTGGTAGCCATGAGGTGATTATGGGCATTGATGGCCATGATGAGAGAATTGATGAGGAGTTACAAGTTTTTATTCTTTGATTTTGTAACTCCTTTTACATGGTTTGTGATTCGCCGATGAAGGGTAGTGGGCATTTAATCGCCTTTAATCTTCATGATGATTGGAGTTTCATGGGTTTAACGCCATGATTGCTTGGATTATAACTTTTAAATGCTTGAATCTGATTGGGCCGTCCAAAATAATGAGTTAATGAACGCATTAAGTTGTCATAAAAGGGTCAATTAACGACATTAAGTGGTCGCCAGGGCATGTGAAGAGTTGCGGGCCTCGCAGCGTCTTTTGAGATTCTTCTTGTGATCATCACAGGTGGATCCACACATTGTTTGATATCGGATTGAGGTGTAATTTCAGACATCGATTGATGTTGGTGGGCCGGTGACATCTGTCTTGTCGATTTTACGATCGGTCGGACAGAAAGTATACTTTCTTAGTCAGCAGGTTGGCGATCTTGGACCGATCGGTGATGATTTCATGCTTTTGACGGCGGATCCAAGATGTTGGCGAAGATCAGTGGTTTTCAAGCATCAAAGATTGGATTTTCAGAAAATCATAGAGGCAGGAGCACTCGAAACGCGAAAAGGATCGGAAAACGGGCCGTTTGGTGCGAAATCCGGCTACCCGGATTTGCAGGGTCGCCGGCGACGTTGGGCCAGGGTTGCCGGCGACCTTGGGCCAAGGTCACCGGCGACCATAGGGCTTTGGCCCTTTTGGTCGCCGAGCTTCGTTTTCGGCCGTTTTTCTGTCTTTTTTGTTCCTTCTTTTTTTGTATTTTTCTTGACAGTTTTCCTCAATTATTGACTTGATTTTCTTGGAGAAAACTTGATGAGAACCCGTGCAAAACCGGAATACAAAGTTTCCCATTTTTTGGGAAAGCCGAAGACTTTGTAGCCGATTTTCCGTCAAGAGTCGAAACTAGGTCAAACGATGTCGGAATGACCTGAAAATTGAGGTGAAGCTTCTTGAGCAATGGATAGGACCAACCATGGGCTTTTATATGAGTTTTGAAGTCGTTTGGGGTCCCATCGATGCTTGACTTGATTTTGCTACGGGGAAAATGCCGAGCTTTGATATGTGTTCAAACGATGTCCGATTGACCTGAAATTTGACGGGGAGCCTATTGGAGTCATTTTTAGACGATCCATTAGCTCCAACTTGGATGTCATGGTCCCGGGGTGCTCTGCCGCCGGTAGGCTTGATTTTCTTTCGGAGCATCGAAACCTGGTTAAAAGTTGTCGGAATGACCTGAAATTCAACGTGCAGCCCTTTGGAAGCATGTTGAAGTCACTCATGTACTTTGCTTGATGAGTGATGGCTTCGGTGGTTCTTGCCGCCAGGAGGCTTGATTTTGCTACTCGAGCGTTGATGGAGGGTCAAAGTTGTCGGTTTGACTTGAAATTTGGCATGGAGCCCTTTGGAGACATTCTGGAGTCATCCGTAGGCTCTGATCAAAGTTTTGGTGTCTTTAATGATATAGCCGCCAGGAGCGCTTGTTTAGCTGTCGGAGAAGTGAAGTTGGGCCAAATGATGTCGGAATGGCCTGAAACCTCAGGTGTACCCGTCTTTTAGCTATCTTGAAGGATCTCTCAGCTTTTGTCTGATTCTGACAAGATCTGATACTTGAAGTAGTTTTGCCTGTTTTGTAGCAGGATGCAGCTTCACGAGGCTTCTTTATGTTGAGGAGACATAGTGACTTTTTTTGGTATCAACAGAATACATGGACGAAATTGACCCCAGACTCTCGCTAAAGCGAGACCTCGCTAGAGCGACGCAGGGTCTCGCTATAGCGAGACCTCGTTAGAGAGAGAAAGAGCGAGACCCCTCTCTGTTTCAGGATGGGGTCTCGTCTGGTTTTGGTAGCGAGGCCCATAACGTTAGCGAGACCCCTCTCTGTCTGCCACTGGCCATTCTGGAAAATCAGTCACATTACTTTTACAGGCAAGTTACAAACGAGTTAGGGCAAATTTACATTAGGCTCAATAAAATCAGTCACATTACTTATTTAATTAGTAATTACTTTTACAAGCAAATTACTCCAATTTATATTAAATAGAGGAAAAAACTTGGAGATAGAGAATGTCATTATGGAGAATAACAACTTCTCTCTCACAGCAACTCTCTAGAATATTTCGTATGTTGGAATGTTATCTTGAAACCTTTATTCAAATAACTTTTGAAGTCATATATAATTTAAAAAATTAATTCAGTTAGAGAAAATGGTGGAAGATCAAGACCATTTCTAATAGAAATTCTCCAATAAAAATCAAGATAAATTCAAAATGAGAAATTAAACCCCTAAAAAATTAATTAAAAAAAAAGAAAGAAACACCTCATTTTTACTAAAGCAAGATCATTATTTAATTAAAAAACATTTAAAAGAAAGTCAATTAGGACAACTTATACTTATATTTTTCCTTCACATTTTTTTTTAAAAAAAGGAAAAAAAGATGATGAATTTTTTTTTGGAGATCGATAATGATAGAGCGTGTTAAATTGATACTTGACCACAAATGAGAAGGACACATGAGTCTCAAATTCATTAATGTTTTAATGTTGGACCAACATTTTAAGAAAATACATTGCAGAAATCCCATGATATCATGGGATTTCGGTTTCTATATTAAGAACTGTCAAAATCTTTTGAGTACACATGATTTTTTTTTTTGGAGATCGATAATGATAGAGCGTGTTAAACTGATACTTGACCACAAATGGGAAGGCCACATGAGTCTCAAATTCATTAATGTATGTTGGACCAACATTTTAAGCAAATACATTGTAGAAATATTATGGCATTTCAGTTTCTATATTAAGAAGTGTCAAAATCTTTTGAGTGCACATGAACTTTTTTTTGAAAATCAATAATAATAGAGCGTGTTAAATTGATACTTGACCACAAATGGGAAGGCCACATGAGTATCATACTTAATGTTTTAATGTTGGACCAACATTTTAACCAAATACATTGCAGAAATGCCATGCTATCATGGGATTGATGGAACGCGCTCCGAATGCCGTGGGTGCTACCGGAGTCGGCGGACGTGGGAGTCCGTCGGGTCTGGCCCTTTCGCGCCCGGGGGGCATGAAGCGTGCATCAACATTTCTTTTGTGTGGGTGTGCCAGATTTTCTATTTTACTTGGAATTGCAAGTGGTAATCCGGAGATCAACCTTTACAAGTAAAAAGGAAATCAACTTCTTTCAAGTTTTCCATTGCACAAATATTTAAGAAAAGAGACATTTTCTTGGTTTGCCGTGAAAGGCGATTTTGTTTGGCATTTATAGCCGATTTTGTGGCGTTTATAGCCGATTTTGGCGTTTATAGCCGATTTACAATTCTTATCAATAATGAAAGACAAGAGTTGTGATTTTTTTGTCTCTTTTAGAAAAATACAAACTACAATGAAAAGCAAGAAAAGGAGGATCTAAATTTTCAGGAGATTGTGGGGGACTCGTTCAGATTGACGGTCGCAAGCCATGTGTGGGCTTCGCCATCATCCATGCAGATGAGAACAGAGGATGCTCTTGATTCGCTTGGCTTGGCTATAACCTCAGATTTTTAGAGGACAAAGACCAAGAGGAGGTCCTATGTCCGATAAAAAGCTAAGTAGACGGGCTGAAAAGCCACGTCTAAGCCATTGGAGGCAGCGGGAGAAGGCAAGGACCTTGGGGGTACTTTTGTCACCTTGTAGTGGTGGCCGGTGCAGAACTTCAGCAGAGTTTTTCTCTCTTTTTCTTTCTCTCAGATTTCTGGATCTGTGGTGCTTTGGAAGTGATCTCCGATTGATCGATCCGGATTTCAATGGAATGCTCTCCTATTTATAGGCTTTTGATAGCCATTTAGGAGAGTTTATGGGCTTTAATGGCTTTAATGGGAGGAGTTACAAGATTTATTTCTTGATTTTGTAACTCCTTTTTCCTTGAATCTGATTGGCCGATGGAGATTAAGGGCTTTTAATCACCTTAATTACCATAATGGGAGGAGTTTCATGGGTTAAATGCCATGAATCAATTGACTTGTAACTCCCAAATGCTTGCTTCTGATTGGGCCGTCCAAAGAAATGAATTAATGACTGCAATAAAGCTAGTCAATTAACCACATTAATTGGTCGCCGAGCAGTCGAAGAGTCGCGGGCCGTGCCGTGTCTTCTGGAATTCTTCTGGCGATGATCATCGATGGATCTTCATGCTGATCGACATCAGATGAACATGTAACTTCAGACAGTGATAGCTAAGAGCGGGCCGGTGACATCTGTCCTGTCGATTTTTCGATCGATTGGGCGGAAAGTACACTTTTTTGGTCGACCGGTTGGTGATCAATGTTGATTTTGATACTTTTGGAGGTTGACCCGTGATTTTGACGGATGTCGGAGGACATGAGTCAATTTCAAGCACTAAAAATCACATTTTCAGGAAACCACAGGGGCCAAAGTGCGCGAAACGCGAAAAGGGACGGAAAAACGGGTTACCGGCGAAAAATCCGGTGACCCGGACTTCCATGGTCGCCCATGGTCGCGGGCTGCGACCCTGGGGGTTTTTCCCCTGTTTTTGGTCCGTTTTGTGGTCTTTTTCGTCGCCGTTTTCTTCTGTATTTTTCCTGACATTTCTTCTCATTTATTGGCTTGATTTCCCTATAGAAAACCTGATGAGAATCCTTGCATTTTTAGAGTGCAAAGTTTCCAATTTTCCGGGAAAGCCGAAGACTTTGTCGCGTAGAGCTGCTGATTTTCCGCCAGAAGCTGAAACTTGGTCAAACGATGTCGGAATGACCTGAAATTTGAGGTGAAGCCTCCTGAACAATAAATGAGACCAACCATAGGCTTTTGTTTGAGTTTTGAAGCCGTTTGGGGTCCCATCGATGCTTCACTTAATTTTGCTGCGGGGAAAATGCCGAGCTTTGATATGTGGCCAATCGATGTCCGATTGACCTGAAATTTGACGGGGAGCCTATTGGAGTCATTTTGAGACGTTCCATGGGCTCCGTTTTGGATGTCATGGTCCCGGGTTGCTCCGCCGCCGGTAGGCTTGATTTTCTCTCGGAGCATTAAAACCTGGTCAAACGTTGTCGGAATGACCTGAAATTTGACGTGCAGCCTTTTGGAAGCATTTTGAAGCCACTCATGCACTTGGTTTGATGAGGGAAGGCTTCGGTGGTTCCCGCCGCCGGGAGGCTTGATTTTGCTGCTCGAGCATTGATGGAGGGTCAAACGTTGTCGGTTTGACTTGAAATTTGGCATGGAGCCCTTTTGAGACATGCTGGAGTCATCCATAGGCTCTGATCGAAGTTTTGACGTCTCCGATGATGTCGCCGCCGGGAGCGCCATTTTAGCTGTCGGAGAAGCGAAGTTAGGCCAAATGATTCTGAAATGGCCCGAAACTTCATGTGTACTCTTCTCTTGGCTATCTTGAAGGATCTTGCAGTTTTTGTTTGATTCTGACAAGATTTGATTTTTTGGAGAAATTACATTGTCTATTTATGGCAGGTTGCGACTTCATGCAGCTTTCTTGATGTTGAAGAGGCAAAGTGACATTTTTGGTGTCAACAAATGCCCCCTCGAGGTACAGCGACGAGTTGCTTTACTTTTGTAGTCGATGTGCCTCGAAGAGATTTTTGAAGGAGAGCTTGTGTCTTGACCAAGAGTCTTTGAGCAATCTTTCCTTTGGTAGAGTAGCCTTTGAGCTTGCAGGGGAATTTTATGGTAAATGAAAGGAATCAAGTACCATCTCGAGGCAAAGTTTTGAAGATGACATTAGGGATGTGGATTTGGGCTTTTGTTTTTGACCTTGTGACCTAACAAGCTGTATGTGGCAGGTTAGGGGGGTCGGGTTTTGGTTTTGACCTTGTGACCCAACAAGCTGTATGTGGCAAGTTGGGGGATCATGATTTGGTTTTTGGTTTTGGTCTTGTGACCTAACAAGCTGTATGTGGTAAGTTAGGGGACCAAGATTTGGTTTTTGGTCACTCTTTGGGACTGTGTGGGTCCATTGGAGTGGTTTGGATTTTTTTGTGGAATGTCAATTTCAAGATTTTGGCTCAATTTGGTTTATGAGGCTGGATGGTTTGATTTTTGGAAGCTCATGGGGCTTGGAAATTTTTTTGTATGGTTCAATCAACTCAAAAGAGGCATGGAACCATTTTTGTATGCTCTTGGTAAGAGGGATTTTTTTTTCTGACTAAAAGCCCTTTTGTTTTTTTTTTTTTTTTTTTTTTAGTGCCTAGGTGGTCAAACCTGGCTCATATGGGCTAGCCCATGGGACCTTAAGCTTTTTAGGATGGCTTAGATCTCATGTGGGGCCATTTTTGTAAAGAATATCTAAAGATATCTCATTTGGATAGAGAATATCTAAAAATATCTTTATGGGAGGGAATCTCTCATATTCCCTTAATTTGGGAGAGAATATCTCAAGGTATCTTTCTTTTTGGGAAAGAGTCTCCAATCTCCTATTTTGTTGGAGAGAATCTCTCCTTGATTGATTTTGGGAGAAAATCTCTCAAAGACATCTTTCTTTTTGGGAAAGAATCTTTCTAATTCCTTCTCTTTTGGTAAGGTTACTAATTAGTAACACTTACCTTTCTTCTTTGTTTCCTTCTTTGATTTGCTCTCTTCTATAAAAGCAAAGGAAGGTAGGATCTCTTGCTCTTATTGCTTTCTTTTGCAACAATCTCAAGAGAGCTCCAAGACCAAGAGTTCTTCTTCTTCAAGGATCTTCAAGCTTTTTCCTTCTTCTTCTCCATCAATGGCTTCAAGTAAGTTTTCTCTCTTTTTCTTTCAAGAAAACTCCATGTAGAGAATAGGATGGGAAAAAAAGTGTCTCTTCTCTTTTTTTTTTCTTTTTTCTTTTCTTTCTATTCTTCTTCTCTTTTTTTTTTCTTTTCCACGTGATTTCTTTTTTTTTTTTCACGTGCGTCTCTTTTCTCTTTTTTTTTTCTTTTTTTTTTTTAGAAAGTTTCTTTTCTTTCTTTTCTTTCTCCTTTTTTTTTTTTTGAGAAAGTTTCTCTTTTTTTTCTTTTCTTTCTCCTTTTTTTTTTTGAGAAAGTTTCTTTAATTTTTTTTTTTTTTTGTGCTCATCATGATAATGCGTTTTTTATGCAAATCTAGATGTTCATGCATGTACTTTTTGTAGATTGAGCATGATAGCATACCTGAAAATCTTTGCAAATTTGGGAATTTGGAGCTCGCAGCGATGTTGAGCCCTTCTTGATTTTGCGGAGATTTTGAGGTTTCGAAAGTTTGGAGTTTCGGAGCTCGCAGCGATGTTGAGCCCATCTTCAAAACTTTCTATTTCTTTCGGGGTATTTCCCTTTTCTTCGGAATTGCCCCGGAACCATGCCAAAATTTCGCCAGATTTGCTTTTAGCGAAATTCTGTCATTTTGATGATGATCTTTTTCTTTTCCAACCTTTGCAGGTGGTTCCTCCAGAACGAACAAGGGTAAAGAGCCTGCTACAAGCGTACATCGTCGATCCGCCAGATCTTCTAATATGGCCGTTCAGCAGGCCTGGGAGAAGGTCCAGTTTGTTGAGAAGAACTTGGAAGAGTGTGATTCCCTCAATCGCGATGAGATGAGACAACGATTGATCGCTCTCAAGAATGAGGAGTTCTATAAGATCATGGTAAGCAACCGTCCTTGGGTTATGGACGATCTGAGGGTTTTACCCAAGCCTACCTTCTTCTTTGGAGATGCAGTCCCTGACGACTTGACATACCAAAGGAGATGTTTTCAGTTCTCTTACACAGCAGATGGTAAGGAGAGAACTATTTCTACCCGGTCGTCTTTTGATCGGACCATCTCGATCCTGAGCCTTTCTTCCACGTGCCCTAAGAGGGAAGATCCTCCGAGCTGGGTGAAGAGGACCAGTGTGATCAAGACCGGGGTTTTTGTTGGCGGTCCCTCCGGATATGCGGAGAAGTCGCCTGCCCAAATGGACATGTTGATGCCAGCCAGCGGCTACCAGGGCTCTGATTATCCGTCGGTCGATTTGGGACCGGTGGGCCTTAGCGTTTTCAGCGGTGACGGCAGCAATTGGGTGAAGCCTTTTCGACTTCGTGGCCGTTTCAATGTTGACTCCGATTGGAAGTCGTGGACTGATCGCGTCCTGCTGATTGGTGGCACCATTTTGAAGGAAGCCGGGATTTTTGACGCGGTCCGTGCTTTTAGGGAGACCGTGGCTTTTTCCGACGAGGCCTTCATGGCCATGTTGGAATCATTTCTCCCACAAACCAATACCTTCGTTGTAACGAATGGTGAGATTGGTTTTTCCTTAAAGGAGTTGAGCGCCATTACTGGATTGCCCATCCTTGGCAAACTCTACGAGGAGTTCATGCCGATTGACAGCGTCCTTGAGGAGCAGTCAGAGGAGTTCAGGCTCCTATACTTTCAGCTCGTCACCTTCTATGATTTTTTTAAGGAGGGTTCGAAAGTCAGGTCCAGTAGTTGGAAGAGTTATGGCTCTTCATTCTTCAACTTCTTTGACAGCAAAGAGTCTTCTGATAACATGACCCGGGAAGACAGGAAGAAGACTTCGGCCATGCAGGAAGAGTTGAAGGGTTTCTTCGCGAGCACAGATGTCATTTGTTCTGACATTGCACTGCGGAGAGATCTTGCTGTTTACCTCACTTATTGGCTAGGTGAGGCTGTGTTTGCTGGTGGAGATGGGACGCACATCAGGCCGCATTGTATTTTTCCGGCTTGTCAGATGGCGTTTGGAGAGCGGCTTGCTTTGGTGCCTGCTCTTTACTCCTACTTGTGTACCGAACTGCAGGCTGCTGCTTTTTTGGTTCGGCTTGGGCTCCCTATGAATAGGGTATTTTCAGCCCATATCTTTTATTCGTGGTTTGTATACCACTGTCCTGGCTTCCACCAGCTGGGTACTGCACAGGATGATGATCCTCTGATGATTCGATTGGCTAAGGGAAAAGCCGTATCCGAATCACTTTTGTTTGCCCGCATGAGGATCCGACGGTTCAGGGACGTCGAGATGGGGCAGTCTTCAGTGAAGCTTTCTCCGGAGTTGCGGAAGAAGGCTTTTGATTTTGGTGCCTCCCGAGACTCTACCAGAGCAGGGTCGGGAAGGCATTACCCTTTGACCAATGCAGAGAAGGAGTGGCTTTTCAGCATACGAGTCGGCACGATGGTGTACGGCAGACATCTTTTCGTCGACATCCAGCCGTATATACCTTCTCGCTTTGCGCTTCAGTTGGGCTTCTCTCAAGGCGTTGTTGGAGCGCCTTCGAGTATGGTGAAGCGTTTTGGGGGTTTGCAAGATGGCAGAAATGCATGGGCTTTTTATAGTGCCGAAGACACTACTGCCACGATCTCTTATCCTGAGCTGTCGACTTTTCGAACTGCTGGTTCGCGGAGAGCTTTTTGGCATATCGGGGGCTTTCCAAGAAAGAGCTTGATGTAAAGCTGTCTTCGGGGAAAGGTACTGGAAAGTCGGATGGCGTCCGGCGAGAGGAAGTTTGGGCCTTCCTTTCTGGAGAGAAGCACAAGATAGGTTTTCTCGGTGACCAGGGCGTCATTGGTTATGAAGCTGTTCGGGAAGTACCTGATGAGGCTTTGGAGCAGCTAGAACAGGAGGAAGCTGAGCTCGATGCTTGGATGCAAGCGGCACAGAGGCGAGCTTCCGTGGAGTCTACTGGCGAGAGCAGACCATCCAGTGAGGAGCCAAGTGAGAAACCTGACTCTGATAGTGGGGCGGGTTCTTCTAGGAAGCGAACCCGTAGAGGTAAGAAGAGGAGGAGTCATCATCACAGCGAGGGGCCACATGAGGACTCTCCTGACATGGAAATCCCTCTTACCATCAACGAGGAGGTGCCAGAGGCTGTCGACGAGCCTCCAGAGAAGAGGAGTCGTGGGGAAGAGACCATTGGTAAAGGTATGATTCTTCCTTTTTCTTTTTCTACTTCTTTCATGGGGCTTTCCATGTTCTGATTTGTTTTCTCACCCTGCTGCTGCTTTTTTTTTTAGCAGAGGATGAAGACTTGCCGATGCCTGAGGTTCCGACCGATGAGGCGGTGATGGAGCCGGTTATGGCATCTGAAGAAGAACCGAGGGACTCTGGAATGATTCCAGAATCTCCAATTGGTATAACTTCTTTCGCTTTCTCTGTTTTTTTTTTTTTTTTGCCTGCGACTTGATTTGCTAACATTTCTCTTGTCAGCTGACTTGCCACAGGATTCCGATGACTTTGAACCTCAATGGACGCAAATGTTGATGATGCTTCCGATGAGTTCGTGGAGGAAGAGAGTGTTCCGCCAGTCGTCGAAGAAGGTACTTTGTAGTGATGACCCTGATGATGTTTTTTTTAACAGGATCATATTCATACCTTTTTGTGTTTCATTTGCAGGTTTTGAAGTGACAGAAGAGAGTCCATCGCTTCCTTCAGAACCAGAGCAAGGGATGCCAGAGGTCGATCCGGAGGTAGAGACTCCTACAACCAGTTCTGACGCGATAGAGAAGATACCTCGTGCTGAGATTCCTTCTCCAGTGGCTCCAAGTGGAAAGAGTTCTTTTGTTACTCTTCCAATGGGACATGACATGAGCAGCCGATCAGCGGAGAAGGGTGAATCTTCATCCAGTTCGTCTCTTCAATTTGCGAAGAAGGTGCTGGCTCGGGTTTTGAGTTCTTGGGTCAAGACTCTCCTTTCTGGACACTTGGAGGCAGGATTTGGCATGATCCCACATGTACAGGAGATTCTCACTGATACCGAAGAGGTTGGTCTGGATGTCACAGGTGCCAGGGCGATCGTTGATAGGATCATAGCACTGGGTGACAAGTGGTTTGAGACCATGGATTTCCCTGACGACCAATTCTTCAAGGAGATGTTCTTGGACCCTGCTGATAAGGCTAAGTCTAACCTGAATGAGGCTACACAAAGCAAGAAGCAGCTAGTTCGGGAGAAGAACTTGGAAGAGCTAGCCATCATCGGATTGAGGCATGACCTTAACGTCCTTGATAGGGAAGTTGAGGAGGCCAGGAAACGTCTTGAGCATTTGAAGGCGCAAGTCGCTGCCAAGTGGGCTGCTATAACAGAGGCTCGTGACAGGGAGAGTACTCTGATTCGCAGGGTTACAGATGCCGGTCAAGTTCTCGAGAGAAGGACTCAAGAAAACGAGCAATGGCAAACTGCTGGGGAAAAGCTTCTCGGTGTAAAAGAAGGGTTACGGCATTCGCCAGCATCTCATGGCAAGTTCCTGAAGAAGCGTGCCTTGGAAACTCTGACGGCTGAGGCCAAAAGTTTGCTTGAGGAGCTGAAGCTTTGGCTGGAGACCATTTTTGGCTGAGCTCCTGATTTTTTGTAGCAGAAACTATTCTTCTTTTTTTTTGGTACCACATGTATATTTTTGGTACTTCTTTTTTTGTAGTGCTTGTGAACACTTTCTTTTTTTTTTGGTACCACATGTATTTTTTGGTACTTTTCTTTTTTTGTAGTGCTTGTGAACACTTTCTTTTTTTTTTTGCTTTGGTACCACATGTATTTTTTTGGTACCCTTTTTTTTTTTTTTTTTTGTGTTCCCTACGCTCACTCAAATCTTTTTGTGATGAAAGCAATTGCTAAATGGGATTTGATCAAAAGCTTTGTCATTTTGTGAAAATCTTTTGTCAAATAATTGTTTTGGCATGGGAGCCTGATTTTGGTTGTGGCGTGAAAGCCGATTTTGAGATGGCTTGGAAGCCGAAATTTTATGGCGTAAAAGCCAAAATTTGGGTTGGCATGGAAGCCGAAATTTTATGGCGTAAAAGCCAAAATTTGGGTTGGCACGGAAGCCGGATTTTGGTGGCATTTACAGCCAGTTTGGTGGCATTGATAGCCAATTTGTGGCATTGATAGCCGGTTTGGTGGCATTGATAGCCAATTTGTGGCATTTATAGCCGGTTTGGTGGCATTGATAGCCAATTTGTGGCATTTATAGCCGGTTTTGACATGAGAGTCAGGTTTTTTTTTTTTTTTTTTTTTTTTTTGTTGTGTGGCATTTGTAGCCGAGTTTTTTGAAAACCAAGTTTTGTTTTGTTGGCATGAAAGCCGATTTTGGCGTTTATAGTCGGAAATTTTGTTTTGGCATTTATAGCCGGATTTTGGCATTTATAGCCGAGTTTTGGTTTTCAAAATGCAGGTATCGACTAAATGTCGCCTCCCCGCTGAATGGCCTTGCAAGTATCGATGGAATGTCGCTTCCTTGCTCATTCGGTTTTGCAAGTATTGATGGAATGTCACTTCCTCGCGGGTTAGGTTTTGCAAGTATCGATGGAATGTCGCTTCCTCGCGAATTGGGGTGCAAATATCGACTAAGCGTCGCTTCCCTACTTTTCCCAAAACTTTTGGTTTTGCGGGTACTGACTTGATGTCGTTTCTCCGCGATTTTTGAAATTTGAGGTTTTCTCGAACCATTTGTAATTTTGGTTGTGGATAGCAACTGGTATGTTGCATCTCCACGATTTTTGAAATTGGGTTGTGGATATCAACTGGTTTGTTGCTTCTCCACGATTTTTGAAATTTGGTTTGTGGATATCAACTGAAATGTTACTTCTCCACGATTTTTGAAATTTGGGTTGTGGATATCAACTGAAATGTTGCGTCTCCACGATTTTTAGAGGTTTTGGAAGTATCGAATGGGGTTCGCATCTTTCCGATTTTTGAGTTTTGCGAGTATCGACTAAGTGTCACTTCCCCGCGGTTTTTTTGAAAAACCATTTTTTTTGTTTAAAGACACGAGGGTCGTAAATTTTGACCTAAAACCATTTGGCGGTAAAAGGTAAGGTGGACTAGGGTGAAAATCCCTGAATCCGGATTTTTGTTTCAAACCATGAATTTTGGTTCAAGGATCGAAAGTTTTGGTCAAGTCAGGGAGAGGCTCCTAAACTTGGATTTTTTTTTTTTTTTTAGTTTTTGAACAATGAAACGATAAAAGTAAGCATTGTTTTTTAATCTCTAGAAATTTTGACATTTGATATGAAAATTCTAAAGAGAG
The DNA here is from genome assembly GCA_028538565.1 of Umbellularia californica. Lineage (NCBI taxonomy): Eukaryota > Viridiplantae > Streptophyta > Magnoliopsida > Laurales > Lauraceae > Umbellularia > Umbellularia californica. The sequence goes on along the minus strand of JAPQWN010000007.1, from coordinate 43,488,375 downwards.
TGGGTTTGACGAGCGAGTACCTGAGAACAGGTTTTGGCCATACAGGCATTGCTCTTACCCAGTTGGGTAAGTCTTCAAGGATAGTACCGCTTCAAGAACTTGCCGTTGATAGGCAGCATACATCTGTCGCCTTCCATGTTTAGGAGGGCATATGCGCCGTTGGAGAAAACTTTGTCGATGACGTAGGGTCCCTCCCATTTTGGTTCAAATTTGCCTTTGGATTTGTGTGCGAAGACCATTGGTCTTTTTACCGCAAGAACCAAGTCACCCTTTTTGTAGGCGCGTTGCCGGACCCTTTTGTCAAAAGATCCTGCCATGCGTGCTTGGTAAAGTTCAATGCTTTGTCGAGCTTCGAGCCATCTCTCGTCGAGATTGTCCAGCTCATGGAGTCGCAATTTGACATTGCTTTCTTGAGTCATGTCATTTTGTAGAGATACCCTCAGAGAAGGAATTTGTACCTCTAGGGGCACGACAGCTTCGCATCCATAGACCAAGGAGAATGGTGTGCTATGGGTTGGTCCTCGAACGGTGGTTCGATAGGCCCACAAAGCTTCAGACAGTTTATTGCTCCAGTCTCTTTTGTGACTAGAGACCATTTTCTTGAGGATTTTACAGAGTGTCTTGTTGAAGGCTTCTGCTAATCCGTTTGCTGCCGGATTGTATGGAGTCGAAGGACAGCTTTGAATTTTGTATTTGTCGCAAAACCTGTAGAATCGATGATCCCGGAATTGTGGTCCGTTATCATGGATGAATCTTTTGGGTATGCCGAAACGACAAATGATGTTCGTGCGCAGGAACTGAAGAACTGATGATGTCTTCATTTCGTTGAACGCAAATGCTTCTGACCACTTGGAAAAATAATCCGTTGCGGCGAAGATGAAGCGATGACCTTTGCTTGAAGGGGGAGAGATAGGACCTATGATGTCCATGCCCCATGCTTCAAAAGGCCATGAGATTGTTGTAGGATGCAGCCATTCTGGAGGCATGTGAATGTAGTCTCCATGAACTTGGCATTGTTGGCAGCGCTTAGCAAATTGCATTGCGTCGGGTACCATGGTAGGCCAGCAGTAACCCAACCTTTTGATTTGGTCGTAGAGCTTGGGACCAGCCTGATGAGCTCCACAAAGACTAGCGTGAACTTCTTTGAGTGTTTCTTCGGCCTCTTGTTGTGATAAGCAGCGTAGAAGTACTCCGTTGAAGGATTTCTTGTAGAGGATTTTTGAAGGAATATCCAAATGAAAGTTTGGGGCTCGCCTTTGAATGCTTACCCATTCTTTTGGATCTTCAGGTAGGATTCCGAACATAGTGTAATCAATGAACGGATCCCTCCAGTCGCCGATTGAAGTTTGAAGGATAGAGATCCGACTTCCAACCACTTGGTGGCATTCAGTAACTGCTTGGTGTGTGTTAAGAGGAGGGAGGATCTTTCTCTCACACACTGTAATTTGCATGCTTTCTCCTTCCTGGATCGCCATTGATGCGGCAAGTCCGGCCAGGGCATCTGAACGGATGTTTTCACCTCTACGAATGTGGGTGATGTGACAGATGTCAAACTTTTGCAGAAGCGATTGCGCCTTGTTGTAATAAGGCAGCAGATCGGGCTTCCTGACTTCATATATCTGATTCATCTGGTTGACGATCAGTTGAGAGTCTCCAAAGACTTCCAGCATAGTGATACCGGATTCGATGGCGAGTTCCAATCCTAGGATCAGAGCTTGGTATTCAGCTGCATTGTTTGTGCATGGTTCCAGTAGCGAGAAAGCATGTGGAATCATGTATTTGTCAGGGCTAACAAAGAGGATGCCAACTCCTGAGATCAGCTCTCTTTTTTCATTTGTCCTGGTTGCACCGTCAAAGTACATGTCCCAGGAGGCATTTGGTGAGGAAGTCTCCACGTTGTAGACAGGTTCGTCTGGGAGATCATCTCTGAGTGGAGAATCTTTAGGCAATGGATGCTCTGCGAGAAAGTCTGCTAGAGCTTGGCCTTTGATTGCTTTTTGTGGCACATACCTAATATCAAATTGTGATAGAAGGATGGACCATTTTGCCAGTCGGGCATTGAGAGAACCGGCCTTCGTGACAAGGACCTTCAAGAGGTTGATCCTCAAGACCAGGTAGACTGTGTTGGAAAGCAAGTAGTGACGTAGCTTTTGTACTGCGAACATCACTGCAAGGCATTCCCTTTCGACTGGAGAGTAGCGATGCTCTGCACCTACTAGCATGCGGCTGAGGTAGTATAGAGCAGCTTCCTTTCCCTCATCATTTTCTTGTGCAAGCAGAGCGCCTACAGAATGATCAAGAGCTCTTGTGTACAAGATGAATGGTTTTCCAATGGCAGGGGCAGCTAACACTGGAGGTTTGGTCAGGTATGACTTGATATCTTGAAATGCGGCTTCACAGTCGGCATCCCAGACAAAGTTTACACCCTTTTTCATCAATCGAGAGAATGGACGGCATTTCCCCGAAAGATTGGAGATGAACCGTCTGATGTAGGCCAATCTCCCTTGGAGCCCTTTTAATTCTCTCAAGGTTCTTGGAGAGGGCATTTCTAGAATAGCTTTGACTTTTATGGGGTCAAGTTCTATTCTAGCTTTCCGAACAAGGAATCCGAGAAACTTACCCGACGAGACGCCGAAGAAGCATTTTAGAGGATTCATCCGCAGTTTGTGTTTGCGGAGTCGGAGGAAGACTTCCCGAAGATCTTTGAGATGGTCTTCTTTTCTTCTGCTTTTGACGGCGAGGTCATCAACGTAACATTCGACCGTCTTGTGCTGCATATCTTGGAATATTTTCATCATAGCCCTCTGATATGTGGCACCAGCATTTTTCAGACCAAATGGCATGACAGTGTAGCAATACACGCCAAATGGAGTCCGAAATGAAGTGTGTTTTTCATCCTCGGGATGCATCTTTATCTGATTGTAACCAGAGAAGCCATCCATGAATGTCATTCGCTCGAATCCGCAGGTATTGTCAATCATTACCTCTGGTGTGGGGAGCGGGAATTCATCTTTAGGGCAAGCGTCATTCAAGTCTCTATAGTCAATACAGACTCTGATCTGCCCATTTTTCTTTGTCACGGGGACAATGTTGGCCAACCATTCTGGATGTTGTTCCTCACGGATGAAGCCGACGCTTTTGAGCTTTTGAACTTCTTGTTCGATTTTATCCATCACATCTGGACGGAATCTTCTTTGGCCTTGTTTGACAGGCTTGATTTCTTCTTAAAGATTGAGTTTGTGGACTGCTACTTTGGGGTCTAAACCAGGCATTTCAGCGTAGGACCATGCAAAGCAATCAACGAACTCACGAAGAAAAGCGATATACTCGGGTAACTCATCATCCTTTATATTCTTGCTTATGAATACAGGACGTGGGTTATCTGGTGTTCCCAAGTCTATCTTTTCAAACGGATCTTCTGTTAGAAGGTTCGAAGGTGGCTCCTCCATAATATTTTTGGAGGCTTCCAGCTCAACAAAACCTTCTGGGATTCCAAGGGCATCTGTAGACCGAGGGTTTGTTCCTTTCCACGGGTCTTCTTGATTGGTTATCTTCTCAAGGCTTGCTATGAGATGGTCCCAATCGCCTGTTGAAACTGGGTCGAAGTAAGGTACTTCTTTTGGAGACGAGGGCTCTTCTGGGTCAGAATAGCACAAATCTGTATTATCTGACGATTCCTCTTTATCATCAGAGAAATCGTACCAATTGGATTGGCTTCCTGGATCTCTATCAGGTAACTCTTTAAAGAGATATCCAGGGAGATCGATGTCTTCATGGACTTGAGATGTTGAGGCTTGGTCGGTAAAACGACTTTTAAGCTTTTGTGTCAACTGTCTCAGAGGAGTGTCGGGATCATACCCTAACCCATATGAAGACTTTTCTACATGACCGTAGAGTCTCCAATCTTCCAGCTGGCTTTTGGTCAAGGCGGGTCCCAATGGCGTGAGAATACCGCGGCCTTCTCCCAAACCGACTGGGTTCTGAGCGTCAAAGCCCATTTTCTTCATGATAGCTTGTGCCACAGGACTATATAGAGATAGTTAAGGCATACCTTCGTTTTGGAAAGGTTCAAGCAAGGAATTTGATGAAGAAGCATCCAATCTATGGAAGAAGATCGGCTTTTGCTTTGGTGATGTTGTCGGAACAACAAAGGTAGCAGACGTAGGATCTTCTACATCAGCAGGTGTCTCCGTCGGAGTGAGAGCAGGCTGAACATACTGAGCGTCAGCTTGGCTTGACGATGCATCGTCTTCTGGCTCTGAGTCTGAGTCTGTGTCTTGCATGATGGACACGAGAGAAACAACAAATTCGCCCCCAGGCTTTTGCTTTGCCTTCTTCACTCTGGTTGTGATGACCAAAGGTTTTGAAGATTTGAGGGAGATGAGGAAGGGAGATTGACTACTCTCTTCTAATTTGCCGGAGGGTTTGTTTTCTTCCGGTGATTTTTGAGGAGCCTTGCCTTTATCTTTCTGGAGATTTTCAGCAGGGGGTGCTATTTCCTCTTCTTCCTTTTCTCCTTCATACATCTGGGAGTCTGCGAAGTGGACTTCTTTACCTTTGAAGGGTTTTCTGTCCGCAAAGACTCGATGTACCATGCCGTCGTCGCCGACGAACTTGATGCATTGATGTAGAGTTGAAGGGACAACACCATTCTCGTGTATCCAGGGGCGTCCGAGAAGGATGTTGTAGCATGAAGGGTTTTTATTGCATACACAGTGACTTCAGAAATAAGATCACCGATCTGCAATTTGAACCTGATTTTGTCGATAGGCCTTTGAGTACTCCCATCGTATCCAAAGATAGATACAGATGTGTGGCTTAGCTTGCTGGGTGGGATGCCCAACTCTTTGAGAGCCAAAGTGGAGATGAGGTTGAGTGCAGAACCTGGGTCGACCTGAACTCTGTGTATAGGCATTTCCTTGATGTACCCTGTGAAGTACAGGGGTCGGTTGTGCCTTGCTTCGCCAAGTAGGAGGTCGTCCTTTGTGAAGGCGATGGTTGCACTGGCTGCTTTTTGCACCGAGAGGCATTCAATGCATGATCCCTCAGTTTTCTTTTCTCCCTTTGAGGAAGTTTCAGAGTTTTTGACCCGGTAGTCCATTTCAATTTGGAGGACTTGTGGGGCATGTTTGTCGACATCCTCATTCAGTTTTTGTAATTCTGAGATGAGATTATCACGAGTGCGTGGAGACATTCGTAATAAATCCAGGATGTGCAGTCGTGCAGGTATGTGTTTGAAGTACTCGATCAAATCATACTTGAAAGCCTCCTTAGGGCCTGCATGTTCATTGTTTTTGCCACTGGGGGCGCTTACAACATCTTTTCCCGAAGGATTTACATAAGTAAAGGAAGATTGGTTGTAATTTTTGTGGTAGTCCCGGCCCGAGCGGGTGCCTCTACCAACTTCGAGAGCTTCTTGAGAAGGATCTTTGCTTGGAAGATTGTCTTCATGATCAAGAGGCTGTCGTTTTTCATCTACTGGGGATGCATCTGCAGCAGAGTTGCCATCCTCAGTGATTGTGTTGCACGGAGCATTTCCGGGAGCGAGTCCTGAACAGCATCCAGCAGCTTTTCCTCTTCGTTGACCCATCCATCATCCCAAGTTGGGTTTTCTTCATGATGATGAGTCGGGAAGAATGTGTATTCTGAAGTCACAGTCTCAGGAGAAGAAACCTGAGAGGGTGTCATCTCTGTGAAAGTCACGTGAGACGAGGTAGCTCCAGAAGATACATTGCTAGGCGTCGTCGGAGTATAGGTAATCTCATCAGACGACGCTTCAGAAGAGCTATAGTCCTGATATATTACATTACAGGAAGCTCTGATAGGAGATGTTGCCTGCTCGGAGTCAGACTCATCTTCGGATGTAAGAGGATCGTCTATCCAACAATGTTCTCCATTTTCAGGAGTTAAGGGTGGATGTACCTGATTATCTTCAGGGACTTCAGGCTCTGGATTGTGAGGAATCTCGTTGACGCGGTCTTGCTCTTGTTCTAGAGCGAGATGCTGCAAGATCCTCGCATATTCTTCAAGATCAGGCATGGGAGCCAGATCCTCTTCTTCGTCTTCTCCGTGTGGCTCAACATAGTTGATTTCCACTGGAGCAATGACAGGTGCTGGGTTAACAGCATCTTCTTGTGCAGCCACTTGATCTTCTTCATCATCAGACTAGGATTCTTGTGGTTGCAAAGGGTTATACCAGATTACTGGCATACGGTGAGTTTCAGGAACCCATTCTTCGTCGGAGAGATACTCTCCTGTTTCAAGAGATTCCTCCCACTCGCCGGTGTAGTTGGGCTCGAATCCATCGTCGGTGTCGCTGGACTCGTATCCATCAATGGAGAATCCAACTACCGAGTTGCAAGAGTATGATGCCCCCTGCATGGCTTCTTTTTTGAATTGAGGTGGCATGAAATCACTGAGAGTGAAGTTTCTTACCGCCTTTGAAGTCTCTGGAAGGGAGTTTTTGTTGCCCCGAGTGAAGTGGTAGAGGAGGCCTCTGCCTTTTCATGGACTTCTTGTTTTGGCTGGGTCTTCTCTTGCCGTTTGAGCCTGAGGAGATGTTTCCTAGCCTGCCTTCGCTGTTGAGCTGTCGGCTTTGTTTTTACGATCTCCCAGTTTTCATCTTCCAGGAGATCGGGATGTACCCATATAGGTTGTCCATCTGGTGTTGGATAGGGAACCAGCTCCTCGGACGCTTGAATTTTGTTTATCACCATGAAGGAAGTAGTGTTCTTCTTCTTCGGTGATTTTGATGTTTGTCCACATGACACCATGTTGACGGAGGCAGTCCCATAGTTTTTGTCAAAGGTGATGACTCCGTTTTTCCACATCTCGTTTATCTTCTCTCTCACAACAAAGCATTGATTGAGAGGATGCGAGACCATCTGGTGGTATGGACAGTACCGAGGATCGTTGGTTTTGCTAACGTCGCCCGGTCTTTTGGGTTCAGGCAAGGTGAGCTTGCCATTTGCCACGAGAGCCTCGAAGATTTCGTCAACATCTTCATCGAACGGGTATTTCTTTTCTACTCGCTCTTTGAAGGCATCAGAGAGTTCAGGTCTCTTACCCGCAGCTCTGTTTTCAGCTTTCTTTGGTTGCTGAGGAGCTGACTTGGTTTGCACATTGAGGACCTCTTTCTTCTTTGGTTTAGAGGTTACAACGGCGGTTGGCTCTTTTCTTGATGACTTCTGACTGTTGAGGTCTTTAATCACCGTTTCAGCTTCCATAGAAGCTTCCAGGAGTTCTCCCAGGTTTTTTGATTTGTTGCCGATGATCATGGAGCGTATTCTGGCTCTCATGTTGTTTCGGCAGATGTCGACTAGCGACGCCTGTGGCAATACATCTGAACATTTGTATGCCATTGCTTTCCACTTGTGAATGAAGTCATAAGTTGACTCATTCTCTCCCTGTTTTAGGCTGCAGAGCTGACCCATAGTAACAGGATGATCCTCACCTTGGAAGTGGGTCAGGAAGCGTGTCTCTAGCATAGCCCAGTTCTGAATGGAGTTCTCCGGAAGAGTGGAGTACCAATCGAAGGCCGTACCTTTTAGGGTACTTGCAAAGAGGCGGATCTTGAGTGCATCTTGATCCGCGATAGCTCCCGTCAAAATCTTGAAGTGGATGACGTGCTGTCTGGCTGATCCTTTCCCCGTATATGTTTGGAGAGTAGGATGTTTGAATTTTGTGGGGAACGGGACCGAGTCCATCCATAAAGGATATGGTGGCTTGATCCCATGCTCCTTGAGTATATCCTCTTCTTTTGCTTTGGCGAGGATACTGTCTACGTCCTTTTTGGTAAGGGCGCGTGACTCATTTTTTTCAAGATTTTCCTCGTTATTGCGATGATTCGGAGGAGGCTCATTGTTCACCTGATTTTGGACAACAAGGAGAAGGTTTTCCATCAGAGTTTCAATCCTCTGCTGGCCTTGTTCTAACTGTTGGATGCGTGTGAGCGCATCATCTTGAGGTGGATTCTGAGGTGGTGGCTCAGAATTTGTAACCAGGACGCTCATTCCTCGGGATTCAAACGAAGAAACCGTCCTGGTGACTGAGCTGGGGCTCATTCTTTTTGATGACGAGCTTGCTGAAGGATTACTCTCCCGTCCTTGGCTTGAAGGGGCAGGAGATTCTTCGGGGTGTCTTCGTGTCCTGGTGACGCTACGGGTCACCGGACGTCGGACATGGATTTTTGATGCTGACTTTTGGCGTCTTCTGGTTTTTCCAACCATATGGACGGCAGCAACTTGGTCGGGTCTTTCTTTTTCGACCCATTTGTGGGAGACTTGAAGTGTAGGAGGCTGGGTCCGTTGCTTCTCTAGTCTCTTTTGTCGATATGACGCACGGCGGCGTGCTCGACGAGCGATTTGAGCTTTGGTCAGCTCTAGCTGGGCTTTGACGATGAAGGATGTGCTCCCTCGGGCGCAGCAGCCGAGCCTGTCTTCTTTGTAGCTAGGCAAGGACAGGATCCGGACCCTGTCCTTTGCCTGTTGCAGCGAAGCTTTGAATTTTTCAAGTTCGGCCCCTGTAGAGATAAAGGGTCGAACCGAAGGAGTGTAGGCCTTAGCAGGTGCTTGTAGAGGCCTGGTGATGCAAGATCTGATTTTGGGCTTGTGGGAGCAAGCCGGTTCATGCTGGGTTGACTTGGGAGTCAAGTTGGAGATGGGTCTCTCCTCTTTCATGTAGGCAAGAGGGTAGAACTGGTTCTCCTTGAGTGGGACCAGGTATGCTGGCTTGGTGGATGTTTGAGACCTTCTTTGTTTTGGGGAAGGTCTTGGAGACCAAGTCTTAGGGTAGACCTGGTTGGTTGTGGGTCGAGGCTTCGCGGGGGTGCCGCGGGCTTTGGGCTTTTGGGCACTCGCCTTTGGTGTCACGAGAGTGACACGTTGAGAGGCGATCTTCTGCTTTTTGGCAGGAGCAGCTTGTTCTTCGGGAAGTGGGAATGGTCCCAGTGTCCCGAAGACGATGGTTCGGGGAGTCGAGGTCGACCCGGAGTTCGGAGAGTTGCCGAGGGAGTTGATGCTTCGGCAGCTGACAAGGCGCTTATGAGTGCGCTGTAGACACCTCATTTGGCCCCCCTATGATAGCCCTAAACACCTGTCATATATAATGGTGCCCCCATTTCGCCCATAATTGAATAGTTACTGGCATAATTAAGATTAATTAGTGACGATGAAGATGCTTGTTGAAAATTTTATGCTTAGATCGACAATCCTTAGAAATTTGTGAGAGAAAAGGCTGAACCGTATTGAGACTTCAAGTCCAACCCACTACTCATACAAGACTTAGGCTACAACACTATCCCAAGTCCCTTCCAAACTACATAGGACACACTCAAGTTGATCCCAAAGATATTACACTTAGTTTACCTAAGTACGATGCAATTAGTATGATTTACACGGTTAGAATCTTTGATCCAGATATCCCTACTAATTTCTGAACTCTAATCACTATGACATATGGACCAAAAGATTCTACGTTCCGAGAGCTTTCCGTTGATATATAGAATGTCCAAATCCGATGAACGAATCAAAAGATATGGTCGTCGGAAGATTACCCCGCGAACCCCCACCAGGCACATACCTGGGCGCCCATGTAGGTGCGCCCATGTCCCAGATTTGTACTTGGGCGCCCACACAGGTGCGTCCAGGTCCCTAGTTGCCTTAGGGAAGCACTTAGGTGCACATTTAATCGCATCCCACTTTACCTTTCATAGTTTTGACCCGATCTCAATCTAAGAAATGAACCGGAACCAAACCTCGAGCCCGTTCGACCAAGACATGATATGGGCGCACCCACAGTCCTGGAACCAACTTGGGCGCCACCCCATGTGCGCCCAAGTCCCAAGATGCCTTAAAAATGCACTTTGATGCATACTTAGGTACGTTTGACTCTACCCTTCGCAGTTTCGACTCGGTTTAGACCCGAAAACAACCCGAAACTGGACCCTAGACCCATTAGGCATCAAAGTTAGACATGGGCGCCACCATGTGGGCGCCCAAGTCATGGGACCCACTTGGGCGCACCTCCATGTGCGCCCAAGTCTCCGAGAGCCCTAATCTCACCTTGGTTTGCGTAAAACCCTTGGAAACTCGTGCAAGAAGTAGCCCTAACTCTTCCTCCACGTCAAAATCACTATAAAGAGACCTCACATACTACTTTTGCAAAGGAGGCTACCAAAAAGAGAGAAAAAGTAGAGTAAAAAAGAGAGAGAAAGAGAGAGGTCACAAAGGAGATCTCTAGATCTAGAAGAAGGGAGGAAGGAGATTGCTTTGGTTCTCCAAGATCAATAATGGAGAAAGCCTCCCAAAGCCACGGAATTGCGCAAGAACTTCAACATAGGACTTAAGAGCACGATTCGAAACGGTATTTCGGGATTTCTTTTGTTTATTTGCATTCCACCAGCATTTTTGTTTAGAAACATGCTTAGGGTCATGCACACATTGTAGATCTGAATTAATAGTACTAGGTTATAGTAGATCTAATATTCAGTATTCATTCCTTATTAGGAACATGCTTAGGATCATTCATAGTTTGTAGATCTGCATTATTTGCATCATTCTGAACTCGTGATTAGAATAGATCTTGCATCCATATCGTTTTCATTAGGAAAATCCGAATCTGAAAGGAAAGGTGTTAAAAAACAAGAGAAGAGTACTTGGGCGCCACTGTGTGTGCGCCCAAGTCCCAAGAGTGGGATTTTGACCCTAGTCTCATCCCGCTTGCAATTTCTCTCTCAAATCCGGATTTCTATTCATATAAGTTAGTATTAGTACCTTCGGACTTGTGACTTTGTATTCAAAATCGCGCGAAAAGCATTGAAAAAGAAACAAAAGAGGAAGAAAACACAGAAAAGCACTTGGGCGCCCATACAGGTGCGCCCAAGTCCAAGATTGGAGATTTGAATCCCGTTTTCCATTTCGCGTGCATCTTGCTTCGGAAATCCGAGTCCATCTTCGTATAAGTTGATATCAAAGCATTCGGACTTGTTAAAAATATTGAAAGAATCGAAAAGGGACCAAACATATCACTGAAAAGAAGAAAAAGTACAGGGAGGTACTTGGGAGCAACCGTAGGTGCGCCCAAGTCCAGAAGTAGACTTTTGGTCCCTATTTGTTTGATTCATGTGCATTTTGCTTCTTGAATCCGAGTCAATCCTCATATAAGTTGATATCAAGGCATTTGGATTTATTAAGAGTATTGAAAGAGTCGAAAAGGGACCAAACATACCATTGGAAAGAAGAAAAAGTACGGGAAGGTACTTGGGAGCAACCGTAGGTGCGCCCAAGTCCCTGCAAAGGGATTCACCCTCGAATCCTTGTGCCTGCATTATTATTTTCAAGTCCGGAAGCTTTGACATTAATAATTCATAGTATTACCTTACACTTAGTCTCGAATTGTTAGAAATCATATCGAGACATCGACAGAAGTCTGAAATACATCACAACCCGCAGGGGGAACACTTGGGCGCCACTGTGTGTGCGCCCAAGTCCCGCAGAGACACTTGGGCGCCCCTGTAGGTGCGCCCAAGTCCTTAGCTTGTTCTTCAGCCCGTATTTGCTACATGTTGCGTCTAATTTAACATGATGTTCCATATTTGTGATGAACAATTAATTGCCGAACTTCTAGACTTCGAATCTTCAAATTATCATACTTAGGTTGCATTGTTTGCATAAAATACCAAAAAAATCATAAAGTCATAAAACTATTCCCTTCTCATCTTGCTCTTTAGTAATTAGAGAAGAGAACAAAAAAAATTAAAAGAAATAGAAAAATACATAAAAAGAAAAAAAAGTAGACATTAATTAAGTAGAAAAACCCTAGATTGTTCTTTAGGATAGCTCGCATTGCTTTTGCATAAAAAACCAAACACCAAAAAAATCACAAAATCATAAAACACTTCTCCTCTCATCTTGCTCTCTAGTAATTAGAGAAGAGAACAAAAGGAAATTAAAAGAAGTAGTAGAATTATAGAGTTAGACATTAACTAGGTAATCCTAGGTTAGTCCATTAATGCTTGAGTGAATTAATAAACTTAATCAACCCTTATCAATTAATTCGAAGCAATTAATTAAAACACTCAATTAAAATCCACATACTTAATTAATTAATTAAATCCCTAAAACTTATTAACAACTCCTAATGAAACCCCTAATTAAATAAAACTTTAATCAACAAGTCCCAATTAAAATCCCGATTAACAAACCTAATCCATAAGCTTTAATTTATTAAAAGAAATTAACTTAAAGACACCCTAGAAGATAACAAACTACTAGACCGACACTTGGGAGCAACCACAGGTGCGCCCAAGTCACCCCAGACACTTAGGAGCAACCACAGGCGCGCCCAAGTCACCCCAGACACTTAGGAGCAACCACAGGTGCGCCCAAGTCACCCTTGACACTTAGGAGCAACCACAAGTGCTCCCAAGTCACCCTTAACACTTAGGAGCAAACACAAGTGCGCCCAAGTCATCTCAGACACTTAGGAGCAACCACAGGTGCGCCCAAGTCATCCCAGACACTTAAGAGCAGCCATAGGTGCGCCCAAGTCACATTTAGTTTGGGAATCACCGAATCCCTATTAATTTCAAACTTCGACCCATATCAACACACTAGAACACCCTTACGATTTGAAACAACTATAGCCAGTAGCCCAAATTAACCTAAAAGATTAAACCGACTTAAACCACAAAAACATCCACGTAGGCACCAATCTCTTAACACTTAGCCTCCCATAATCATTAAGAAATCTAATTAATTGAAACCTAATTTAATTCCAATTGACACAACACAATAAAAACACAGTTAATTCAAAGAACATCAAACGATAAACACTCAACCTCAAATTAACCCAGAAACAAGAGAAACACGAAAACCGGACACTTGGGAGCAACCACAGTTGCGCCCAAGTCACCTTTTAAACTTAGGCGCCCCCACAGGGGCGCCCAAGTCCATTTCCACTCCCTTGGGACCACCGAATCCCCATCCATTTCCAATTTCGATCTAGATCATTACCTTAAAACTATCACAGAATCAATAACAACCTTTAAATCAAAACCTTGATCAACTTAGACTCGTCCGGCACTTCAAACCGAGCCAAAGTGACCAAAAGATTTCAAATTCCAACTTGGGCGCCACTACTGGTGCGCCCAAGTGCACAGGAATACATAGGCGCATACACAGGTGCGCCCAAGTCCTCTATCACATCCAAGTTGAGAACCTTGGTTTCGTTTCGAATCCTGGACTTAAGACTATTAAAATTAATTGAACCAAAGTTAAAGACAACATCAAAACAGAAGCCTACATTGATTAGAACCCCACGATATTCCAAAATCTAGCCAACACCAGCGCAAACAACCGAATCACAAAGAGCAACCACTTGGGCGCCGCTACAGGTGCGCCCAAGTCACCAAGAGGACCTAGGCGCCATCACAGGTGCGCCCAAGTCCTCCCGTCCATCACTTCACTGGTTTCGACACCTTTTGATCATTTAAATTGAAACTCAAAATTCCAGAACCTTTGGCATACTAAAACAGAACCTTAAAACACTCTTAACTCATCCCTAAATAACTCTTAATCAAACCACAACTTGAACCAAACTAAATCAAATTAATAAGCCGTTTAGCTTAGGAGCTATCAAACTTAGACAATTTACACGCTAGCATTAAATCGGATTTCCTCATTAGATAGATTAGAGCATTAGGCTTCGCCCCATCACTTTTCCTATTCCGTTAGGGGACCGGGAGAGCTAATGTGGGCGGTCTAGGACCTTAGGTTTAGGGTTAATCCGGTGATCAGTAATAAAGCATTAATTACGTAAATCCAAGTAAAATCCTCTAGTTAGGCCCTTCTAGCCCCAATATCAAAAATCCATAAAAACTATAAAACCAATAAAATAAACACAAAAAGATTTTTCCTTTATTTCTTCCTCCACCTCAAGTGCCAGATATTTAATTGAACTTAATGATAAAAGGGAAAGAAGAACTGATTTCTAAAATTGAATAAATGAGAATGACGAGATGAGATGAATGATTTCGCACGCACTTTTAAAACAAACACGGCCCATCGGCCACTCTAAAACAAATATCGGCCCATCGGCCACCTTTAGTCAATTACGGCCCATCGGCCTTTCACCTTTATCACTCGTGTATCGCACACGAAAAACACAGAAATCACAAGTCAAAGTCTCATTTGCATCAATGTTTGGTTTGCAAAGTCAGCCTTTAAACCCTATTTTGCCAAGGGATTTGAAGGGGGTACCCGGGAACGGGGCCGATCCTCTTCTTAAATATTTGGCACCTCCCCCCTTTTTATTTTCTTTATCTTAATTGTTTTACTTTACTTGGATATACTATGATTTTGCTATGTGAGGATTAATCTTTACTTGGACTTTAACGCGTAACCCTGAATTGACCCTGTATTAAAGAGACCCAAAAAGACCCAAATTAATGTGACAAGACAACCGTCGTGTGTTGCCGGCAGCACATTAGACGAGAGGAAGAACCCACCTATTTATCTTCTCCCATTTTTCTTCGGCTTTCGTCGAAGGACGGTGTTACGGCCGTTACCGTAGCTGGCGATCGTGATCCGTCGATTTTGAGGGTAGTCGGAATCCTCACTTTCGATGTAAAATTAAAATAGCACATGTATAGATGAATGAAGATTCTTCCCAAGCCCCATTGGTTGGCGCGGGGGGGTCGAAAATTCACATCCGACAGCCTGGCGATCGTGATGGGACATCTTTTGTTGTCTTGTCACGAATTTGGGTCTTTCTGCAGTTCTATTGTAGGACACGAACATCCAATCAATGATCAGACGTCCGTGTCCCATTCAGTTTAGGGTTATTATAAGTTTAGTCCCAAATTAAACCTAAGGTTCGAATGAACCGTCCACTAAGCTTTCCCCCATTACATCATAAGAAACAAACCTACACCAACCCTCACTACCAAAGAACATAAAACGTGCTTTTCTCATCCCCCCCTTTCTCTCTACTCTCATCTAAATATTTCTTCACAAATGGAGGGTTACACGTTCGGAATGTCCGATCTACAACCTCTCTCTCCCCCACTGTTGACTCGCACTACTGGCGGATCACACCAAACACCACAAAATATAGAATCATCAAGGATACTAGAGGGGTCCTTAGCGTATTCAAGTCATGACCCACAACAGATAAGACAGTCTCTTTTTGAAGGAGGCCCCATCCCGGTCAATACCATTACAATGGGCAGGAATCATTCTAACATATCTACCCCATCTCATTCGTCAGGGGAGAACCAATTCTCCGCACATTCAGGAGTAACTTACACGGACCTAGTCAGCCCCACCGGCCAAGTTATAAGATATAGGGTCCACGACAATGTCTCGTCAAGAGATCACTCTCTCCGCGCGGACAACCCTGTTGTCTCACAGGTTATACCCTACTCTTCCCTAATCAGTCAGACCGAGCCAATCACGTCTTCTATCCCACAATATGGGATGCCTACTGATGCACCTATCACTACCCCGGCTAGAGCTATCGCACCACCCCAGACTCTCATGATAAACGAGAATCTATATCGACAGCCGAGTCATGGCTTAGTAAACCCGGGTCTGTTGGCGACATCCAACACCTCGCACCAAAACCCTTTGGCTCATATGGGAACGCCAGATGTCTACCAACAACGTGAGGCAGCTCAACCTCAATTTCAAGTAATGACTCCTCCGCCAATCAATCAAATGAATTACAACCCTGTGACGGCTAGCAACGATATATTATATCCCCAGCCGATTCAATACGAGAGGACCTCTCCTGTTTATCAAAATCAGACCCCCTTAACCTACCAAGTGCCTAATTCAAATCAGGGTCCCCCAATCCAAAACAGTCAGGTTATCAATCCATCAGGCGTTAGAAATTCTTATCAAACATACCCAGGAAACGAGCCACGCTATCAACAGGCATATCAACCGTTCGCATTAAGTCCGATGATTGATCAACACCGAGGACAATTAGTTGGTTATGGAGGAACTCGGTTGAACCAAAACTATCATCTTATTCAACAACCATATCCCCGAGAGCAATTCCAAGAGCCGGCCTATGCCCCGACCCCACTAGGACCTCAAGGAGGATACCAACCACAGACAATCCAATACCTAGATCCTTTAGCATTTAAAGAATTGCAGAAAAACGTAGAAGAACTTAAAAATGAAATTAAGAAGAAGTCCTCAAGCTCGACTGGAAGAAAGCTAGGTTTCTATGATTTTACCAAAAAAGAAGAAAAGGAGAGATCACCCTTCCCTGTCAAAGCGCCTAAATTCGTGCCCTATGATGGGACAACCGACCCTCAACACCATTTGGTTTCGTTCTGCAATAAGTGTCGTGCCATCGCTGACAATGACTCTATGCTCATAAACTATTTTCAAGAATCTCTAACAGGGGATGCACTAACTTGGTATACGTCTGTACCTTCCCACGAAATTAATACATTCGAAGATGTAATAGAGAAGTTCCTAGCGCGATACCAGCACTTGACTAAGAACAAGCCCCTTTGGCATGACTTAGCGAACCTCAAACAAAAGAATAACGAGGATTACGAGGAATTCGCAGTGAGATGGCAAAATCAATTTGCGCGATCAGATTGCAATATGCAAGAGGAGGAACAAGTGAGAATGGCCATATCAAACATGAAGGATCCAATGAGGGCTTTGATGACGATCGGGGAAGTAGTTAGCTGGAGTGGCTTATACCGTAGATTGTCTAGGATGAAACAAAACTTGGACGAAGGAGTGTTAAACACCATTATTGACCATAAGAAAAACACGCGTAGGATAGGCACAACCACCCAACCAGAAAGCCGTGCAACCCCTGAGGTAAGCTCAAATCAAGAAGAGGTTTATAGACCATACCAAGAACATAATAGTGTCAGCTTTAACCAACACCAAAATCAAGGGCAAAATGGCAATCCTAATTTCCAGGGTGGTAACCCGAATTTTCAAAGGAACAACCAGAATTATCAGCGGAACAATCAAAACTTCCGAAACCCTCCTAGAAACAATCAAGGCTATGACCCACTGCCAAGGAACCAAGGACCCCCGGTGAATCAAAATCAGAACCCCGACCACGCGCAATCGGTTCCGAATTCAACTGTTCTGCCACCAAACCAGAACGCGAATCCTCAACCCAACTATGGTACGGTTCCCTTCAATTACAATAGAGACAACAATGGCAACCAAAATAATGCAAACAATGGAAATAGAAGGAGATTCGGACCCAAGAGGACAAGCTACCCATCCCTGCCACAACCTTGGACTGCTGTCTTCTGGTCTCTTCTAAATCAGAACGCCCTCCGACTCCCACTAGAACGACCGCAGGCGTGGTCAGAACACCTGGACAAGACCAAGTTTTGTGCCTACCATAGGATGCCGGGGCATGACCTCACCCAATGCTATACAGTTAGAGATCTGATTTACGACCTTAATGATGAAGGTAGGATTGATTGGAACAATATCAGGCCAATAGGCACAAGCGACCCACGGAATACACCTCCTAATCAAAACGCTGCCGCTAATCCAACACAGAATATTCCAAACATGCAGATTTATACAAACCCGCTACCTCAGCATGGGCCATCAACCTCTGGACAAACCTCGCAAACTCAATTGATAAACATCGCCATGATAGAACACCAATACATTGATATCGCGACCCAAGGGAGCATAAATCGTAATCAACCATGCCATGATGATTTCTTTGAAGAAGAAGACTATAGAAAATACATCACGCCATGGGACAGAAAGACGAAGTTCAAAATCTATAACTCCGGAATGGACGCGATTGTCGATTCTCCTTACCTTTACAAAGTAAATTTTGATGAACCAAATGACCAAGGACCACCGATCCTCGCGAACTCTGGATTAGATCCTCACCCGGATGCAAATGCATCTCAAGCCCATCTCCGATCCGGGCGAATTCGTCCTTCCCGATTACCCCCTCATCCGGTCACTCGAGATCCAGAATCGCAGAACCCCAACACTCAAGTTGAGGAAATAGTCGATGAAAGAGCCCATATTTCGATAGAAACGGGAATAGAATATGATCTCTTAGGACACCTCACGAAGATCCCAGCTAAGGTATCCGTCCTCGACTTAATTAAAACCTCACCCAAACATCAGCAACAGTTACTTGAGGCTATTACGCGGTTGCAAGTCCCGGTAAACATAACTCCCGAAGAGTTGAGAACTACCATCGCAACCTTAGCCCCGGAAACCCCTTTTCCTGGCCTTACGTTTACCGAAGAAGAACTAAAAGAGATACCGCCTGAAGCGAGGACGTCTCCCCTACATCTAACGATCAAGATAGCAGGAAAGGAAATATCAGGAGCTTTGGTCGACACTGGCGCATCATTAAACATATGCCCATTGAAAACCTACAAAGCTTTAGGGCTCACAACAAAAGACTTAACTCCGGCCCCCATGGTGGTGACTGGTTATGATGGGAATAAGAAAACAGTATGTGGAAAAGTTATGTTATTAGTACAAGCGGGTCCGATTTCGATGCCAGAAGAATTTTATATCATGGACATCCCCGCCACTTTCAATTTAATTTTAGGACGCTGATGGTTGAATCATATGAACGCCGTCATGTCAAGCAGGCATCAATGTGTCAAATTCCCCCATTTAGGCAAGATCATAAAAATGATGGGGGACCCACCTGTGATCGAACCGGAAGAACTCCAAATACTCCCGACCTTACAACCCGCTCCCATGACGCCAGAGGTCAAGATTCATGGATACAGAGTTGACCCCCTCATCTCCTTAATGGATATGGACCCCATGCAAAATGTGTTTCGTGAATTTTCCCCCCTTCAAAATCCAACAACAAACAATCGGAATCAAGCGCCAGGATGGACTCTGATGAGGAAGATGGGATATCAACCCGGATTTGGACTAGGAAAAGACGGGGAAGGTGCTATGAACCCCTACATACCAGATCCTAGAGTAAAAGCAGAAGGATTAGGATACGATGCACATAGTAATATGAGCGGTAAGCAAGAGGACTGGACTTTAGATGAACACTTTATAAGGCACGATAAAACTCTAGATCCCAATGCATCACCAACTAGAGAGGGACGTGACAATTTGGATCCGAACGATAAAGGTAAGACCGTTCTAGTAGAAGATTGGGAAGACTCTACGTCGTCTGAAAGTGAGATCTACGAGCAAATCTTTGACACTTGGAGAGAGTTCCATTCACCAGAAGAAGTGGATGATGCAGATTGTACTGTCAATCTAAGGTTCCAGACCCTATCGTGCAACATGTTGACTATAAACAAATCAACTCGTTTACCCAAAAAAAAACGCCGATTGCCAAACTCAGAGAAAGTCGCGAAACATGGGAAATTGAAGACCCTACCCGCGAGGAAGTGGTATATTGGCCCGTTGCCTGGCACCATTGGCGAGAAGACCCCTCTCAAGAAGACCATGAAGTTTGGGAAGCAGATGACCAAAACGACCATGAAGTGGTGTACCGCCCCACTGCCTGGCTACGCCAGCGGGGAGGAACCTCCTTGGTAGATAGCCCATCTTCAAACTCACCTGTACCATATCATTTCGAAAATCCAAAAAAATTAGAAAACCCCGAAAACCCCAAAAAATTAGAAAATAGAAAACCCAAAAACATAGGAACCGTAGGAGTAGAAGACTTTAGTCCTCATCAAAACATGGGCAATCCAAGGAGATGGAAGTTACCTCCGGTAGAACGGTCCCGACTAGAGGAGATTATGACCAACATCGATAAGTTAGGCTGTGAGTCTCTGCCGATCATTCCAGAGCCCGAACCCTTAGTGCAACCTACAAACGCCAATGATGGAATGGGTGTTTATGAACTAGTGGACGCCGAAGAAGGGGATGACGAAATTTCTGAAGAATTTGGGAGAGTAATCAAGAAATTTGATGAAGAGACGCAAGCGGCTGCTGAAAAGACAAAGGAAATAAACCTAGGGACGGATGAGAGACCCAAACAAGTCCAAATTAGTGCCTGCCTAGAACCTGACGAAGAAAGTAAAATCCTTGAGATCCTAAGAGAGTATCAGGACGTGTTCGCGTCAGATTATAATGATATGCCCGGTCTTGCACCCGATCTGGTGGAGCATCGAATTCCGCTAGAGGAAAATGCTAAACCCGTCAAACAAAAGTTGAGAAAGATGCTTCCCGACGCTGCCCTGAAAGTGAAGGAGGAGGTTGACAAGCTCCACCAAGCTAAATTCATCAGGGTCGTATTATTCCCTCAATGGGTCGCCAACATAGTTCCGGTAAAGAAGAAAGACGGACGCGTCCGAGTTTGTATTGACTTTCGAAATTTGAACAAGGCATCTCCCAAAGACGATTTCCCTTTGCCTCACATTGACTTGCTTGTTGATAATACTGCAGGGCACGCCATGCTATCATTCATGGATGGTTACTCAGGGTACAATCAAATCAAGCTGTCACCAGAAGATCAAGAGAAGACATCATTCACTACACCCTGGGGGACCTACTGCTATGTTGTGATGCCTTTTGGCTTGAAAAATGCCGGTGCCACTTATCAGAGAGCCATGATGGCGATATTCCACGACATGATACACGATTGTGTAGAGGTTTACGTAGATGACATTCTAATCAAATCCGAAACCCGTGAGGATCATATCGTAGCCCTTAGGAGAGTCCTTCAACGATCTAGGGACACCCAACTGAAGATGAATCCGAAGAAATGTGTTTTTGGAGTATCCTCTGGCAAACTCCTGGGCTTCATGGTAAGTAACCGGGGAATCGAAGTTGATCCTTCTAAGATAAAAGCCATCCTTGAAATGCCGCCCCTGAAGAATCTCAAAGAATTGAGAGGCCTCATAGGACGACTGCAATTCATCAGGAGATTCATTTCACAGCACTCCCAAAAATGCGAGCCGTTTTACAAATTGCTAAAAGGAGGCGTAAGGTACCACTGGGATGACGACTGCCAGAAGGCATTTGAAGATCTGAAGAAATATTTGTTGAGTCCTCCCGTCCTGAAGCCCCCTATAAAAAACAAGCCTCTCATTTTATATGTGTCAGCGACAGAATCTGCGATAGGTGTCGTCCTGGGGCAACATGATGAAACCGGTCGAAAGGAGAACGCTATTTATTACTTGAGCAAATCTCTATTACCCTACGAAAGGAAATACTCCCCAAGGGAAAGGACTTGCTTAGCCGTAGTTTGGGCGGCTCAAAAATTGAGACACTACTTTCTGGCCAATCAGATCAAACTCCTAGCAAGGATGGATCCTTTGAAATACATTTTCGAGAAGCCAGTAACTTCAGGAAGAGTTGCGCGATGGCAAATGCTCCTAGTCGAATTTGACATAACCTACGTTACACAAAAATCCATAAAAGGACAGTCGATCGCTGACCATCTAGCACACCTCCCCCTGCCTCAGTACGAGCCAGTTAGAACTGATTTCCCTGACGAGAGCATTTTGTTTACATATGTTGAAGAGGTTAAAGATGATGATTCATGGACTATGTACTTTGATGGAGCTTTGAACCAAAATGGAAAAGGAGTCGGGATAGTGCTATTATCCCCGGAAGGGGTTGTCATACCAAAGGCCTACAAGATCGGATTTCCAGCAACCAACAATGCGATGGAATATGAAGCTTTGCTAGCAGGGCTAAGAGAGGCCCAAGCTCTAGGTGTCATGAAGTTAAGAGTCTTCGGTGATTCCAAAGTTGTTATTTCCCAAATAGCCGGAGAATGGAAGGTCAATGCCCCCAAGCTTGCACATTACCACGCAAAGGCAAAAGAATTGATGTCTGGTTTCAAGGAAGTTTCCTTCCTCTACATTCCTCGAGCGTTGAACCGCTTAGCCGATTCATTAGCAATTTTAGCTTCCATTATAGAAATCCCCGACAACAAAGATTCCGAAGAATTCTTGATTAGAAGGCTAGCTTCACCGTCCGTCAAATCGATAGATCTAACCAAAGGGAACCTTGCTGAAGCTCTGCAGAAAATTTCGAAGGAAAAGGGTAAAAAAGTCAAGGCCAAAGAGTCCGATCAAGAAGAGAACGCCAAGGCAGTAGAAGGAGTCCTAGCTCGCATACAACATGATGATGACCTAGTAGACGATCACCCGTGGTACTACGATATCTGGAATTACTTACATGATGGCTACATCCCTGAATACGCCAGTCGATCGGATAAAAAAGCATTGAAAGAAATGGTTCAAAGATATGTCATAGTCGCGGGACTACTGCACCGCAGATCTTTCAGTGGAATTCTCCTACGATGTGTGACTGCCGAAGAAGGGCAAGAAATAATCGAAGAGGCACATTCAGGAGAGTGTGGAGGACACGTCAATGGCCAAATGTTAGCTAAGAAGATCATCCGTTTAGGTTATTATTGGCCATCCTTAGAGTCGGATTCAGTCCATTACGTTAGGAGATGCAAAGAGTGTCAGTTACATGCCGACCTAATTCATGCCCCTGCATCATCCCTTCACCCCACCACAGCTCCATGGCCTTTCTCGACCTGGGCTTTTGATATCATAGGACCCTTGGCCCCTACTTTAGAAAACACACAAAATAAAGCATTCATATTGACAGCCACAGAATATTACACTAAATGGGCAGAAGCAGAAGCATATGTTAATATTAAGGCTACTTCTGTGGTCAAATTCATTAAAACGAATATAATAGCCAGGTTTGGCATCCCTAAAGTATTCATAACAGACAATGGACCCCAGTTTATATCCCAACAAATGAATGAGTTGTGCACAAAATATGACATTGAATTGCATCATTCCACCCCATATTACCCCCAAGCAAATGGCCAAGCCGAAGCAACCAACAAGACTTTACTGAAGATCATCAAAAAGACTGTGCAAACCACCAAAGGCAGTGATTGGCCAGACCGTTTGGTTGAAGCGTTGTGGGCATACCGAACTTCCATAAGGACTCCTACAGGAGAAACCCCATACTCTTTGACCTACGGAATGGAAGCAGTCCTTCCCCTCGAAGTCCTTCACCCGTCACTACGCATCCAGCTAGATGAAGATATGACAGAAGACCAGAGGAGAGAAGCATTGCTACTTCAGCTAGACTTACTCGACGAGAAAAGAATGAAGGCAGCAGAACATGCACAAGTATATCGGAAAAGAATCGCCAGAGCCTACGATAAACATGTCAAAGAGCGGAAATTCAAAGTTGGCGACTTCGTCTTGAAGCGCATCGCTCCATCACAGCTTCCGCATCCTAAAGGTAAGTTACGACCCAATTGGGAAGGCCCTTATGTAGTTAAAGAAGCATATTCTGGTAATGCATATAGACTAGTAAATGCAGAAGGGGAAGAGCTCCCCGATCCATGGAACGCTATGTACCTGAAAAGGTACACAGTATAACCCTCCTTTTTTTTACTTCATACGGAGTATGACCCTCCTTGCTCCTTAGCATAGTTGTAAAAATCCCGTAGGAAGACAGAAGAGATGCACTCTAATCAAACTTGGAACTCGAACACACACCGGCACTTAAAAATACACAAAATGGCGAGTCTACCCCACACGGATTCAGCACGGTTAAGGCCACCCAATGTGAAGGTTTATAGGTGAGATTGCCCATGTCATGAAAGCTTCTTCACTGTTTGCAAAAAAAAAAAAAAAAAAAAAAAAAAAAAAAAAAAAAAAGCTTTGTGACTAGTCTGGGTCCGTAGCCTTTTTAACTCGAGCCAGTAAGCTCGTAGGGGTATTTAAATACCTAGTGCCCTAAAGCCACCTGGTTTGGGAGTCACTGGCCGAATGCTCGTTACATGGGTTAATTAGAAAGCTTAAGGGATCCAGACATTGCACAGTCATATGGTTATTAAAAAAAAAAAAAAAAAAAAAAAAAAAAAAAAAAAACGAAGAAAAGAAAAAGTCTAGTTAGGGGTCTTGGAAACAATAAAGGTTTTGTGACTAGCTCGGGTTTGTAGCCTTTTTAGCTCGAGCCAGTAAGCCCGTAGGGGTATGTACATATCTAGTGCCCTAAAGCCACCTGGTTTGGGAGTCATTGGCCGAATGCTCGTTACATGGGTTAATTAGAAAGCTTAAAGGACCCGAGCATTGCACAGTCACAATGGAACCGAAAAAAAAAATATATCTTAGGCTTGCTAGATTGACACGGGCACTCATCAGGTGAACTAAGCAGAAGGTAGTTGAAAACCACAATACTAAGGTAGCACGGTGACTCACCACCCCACACACAAACATTACTCACAAATGAGCCCCGGATGCGGTCAGGTGCTCTCCGAAGTTCGGCCGAAAAGACTAAGCAGCTACAAAAGGGGCCCGTGAGGGCTCGACCTCCAAAGGACGGTTAGGGAAGACCACGTTGCCACTTAGGTGACAATCATGGATCGAGAAGCTAATCTCCTTTCACACTCTCACCCACGGCCAGAATAGAAACTAGTCTTATGCTGGGGCATTTTTTTGGTTTGTATATACACATGAATAAATGTCTACACGGCTTCCCAACTTGGGTCCTCATCGCATACACAGTTGCCACGAGCACTCACTAGGTTGCACACACACTCACCTCATACATGTTTTTACTACTGATGACTTTTAGTTGGATGCAGAAAAAAAAATATATCCCCTAAGGTATGAATTCAATCTTGTTATTCTCAAAGCTTGAGTGCCAAAATGGCCCCCTTGACATTTTTACCGAGAAAGAAAATGCCACCTTAGCCAAACTATGCAGGGGGCCTAAAAATATTAAACTGACAAGTTTGTTTTGAGACCTTGCAGGGAAACCGACCCCGATTACATTCATAACATCCCACAAGCTGGGGCATTTATTTATTATTTACGGGTACTATTTTGTGTACAATTCCTCATGACTTGAAAAGATCAAAGTTACGAAAACCAAACTGGGAAAATATGAGTTATGTCTGTTATGTTATCCAATGATGAATTTGATTATAGATGTATGCTATACACACCCTTTATGACATCACATATGATTGTAGTATTGAAAGTGTAATTATCTTGAACCTCTGCCTTTATACTTATAGCTAACAATGTGAATGCCTTAAAACATAGAATTGTTTAGGTCACAAATGTCACGCACTCAGGCACTCCCTATTGTTTGAGAACCTCATTCTGTGTTTCTTACTAAGTTTAGATTGATGAGAGATTGTGCTTATTCTTTTTTTGTTGTATGAAATCTCACTTCATTAACTGCTAGTGATCCCTTGTTGTATGAAATCTCACTTCTTTAACTGCTAGTGATCCTTCCTATGAGATCCGTGCTCATAATACAAATTCGAGATATTCTAGAAAATTTTCGGTAGCACTTCCCCTTGTTTTTTGGACCTTGGAAAATTTCCGAATACATAAGGATCTGTTACCTGTGAGAAGAACACTTCGTATATTCCCCCGGCACCCCACAATGACCCCTCATCGATCAACGACACTCCTATAGCACTTCTTATAGCATCAAACACACTATCTCAACTATACATACATAGTATACATACGCACAACATACACATACATATGAGCCCCCACCACGAACCGTAGATAGGGTGTAACAGCATAAATATAGGACCAGGACATATGAATACAATATGGAACAGGGATACACAAGGGACGCGTCCCTAGGAGATCAATCGGAGAACAATAGCCCTATGGACCAGCTCCATTATGACGAGCCGACGAAGCAAATGAAGGCGGACCAGGGGCACGCTGAGAAAGAGCTCGGGTCGAGTCCGACAACGCATAATATCTCTCTTCCGTCCTCCGATGATACCGATCGAGGCGCCTCCGTAAATCAGCAACCACCTCATCATGACCTCGCGCCATACGATCCATGCACTTAATATACTGATCATGAATAAGGGTTCTCTCCTCGCCCACGCTGAGAGGCGGAGGAACAAAGGCGACAACGGTACCACCCTACAAGACGACATTTTAAGAAAACATTATATTCAACAAACCTTACAGTAGTGAACGCAGAACTTAAAAGAGGAAGAAAGATCTTCACCTGCGTAGAGGCCTAGTGGCTCCTAAGCTTGGCACGCAGCTCGCCAACCTGCATGTCACCCGATTACAAATCACATCAACAACGGATACGAGGAATCAAGATTGAAATGTCACATGGGAAAACCTCATACCTGTGCCTCGGAAGCATCCCTCTTGCAAGCAAGCCTTGTCTTCATCATCCTGCATATTTGGAGAGAAAAGAAGGCGCATATGAGAAGTGGCAAGTAAGAAACGCACAAATGGCGAGGTAAAATTTGAAAGATCTCACAGTGGATACTATGCAAAGCAACCAAGCTGAACCCAAGAGAGACATTAAAATAGGGAAGCATTGACCAAACGGTCCCAAGGTAAACCAATCCAAGAACAAAAGTGAAACTGATAGCCAAGACTAAAAATAATAATAAAAATAAAAATATAACATGACAAGTGAAGCAAATCCCCACTCAAACTAAGACACCACCACCATGACCCTTGTCCCATCATGATCAGAACCACCACTCTATTCATAATCATCGTATCACCCCTACACACGCATCAATCACTAAAATCACCTCACTTCGTCCTGATTAACCGAAACAACCAATGGGTTCGGCCCCACCAACGAATCTTTTCGGACCTCACCGAATCGCATAAAACCCCCAAACCTTGCTCACAGTACCCAAAATCATTGCCCAGGTTGCTTACTAAACGACCACCTGTGGGAGGGGCTAAGAATCAGGACTTTCCTTCCACAGCTATGATGAGCTCCATCTACCATTCAAATTCAAAACTCCACTGAACTCCACATTTACTACTTCTACAGAACACCCATGGCCATGACCAAGTCCAAAACTCCATTCTGCAGCTAATTAAAAAAAAAAAATAAAGGGGAGGAGAAGACAGTCAAGAAGATGAGACCCACGTACCTGGGCCATACAAGGGCAAACTCCCCTTTCTTTTTTTTTTTTTTCTCTTTTCCCTGTTCCTCCTCAGCCCACTCGGTCTTCACCTGAAATCGCAGTAGCATTCAAAAAAAAAAAAAAAAGAGACTAGAAAAGGAAATAGAAAGGATAGAATGGAGAAAGAGGAAGATAGAAACAAGAAGATGGGACCCACCTACCTGGGCCACTCAAGGGCGAGCTCCCCCTTCTTTTCCCTTTTCCCTGTTCTTCCTCAGCCTACTCGGCCTTCACCTGCAAATGGCAGCAGCAACACATTAAAAAAAAAAAAAAAGGAGAGAGAAAAGAGAAAAGAAACAAAGTAAAAGAAAAAAAAAAACATACCTGGGCCCCCTTCTTCTTCTCCCTTCTCTCCCTTTGTTCTCTCTTCCTCTCCTCACTCAACCTGCCCCTTCACTCACGGTTTTCACCTGCATACAGCAGCAGCAGACGTTTCAAGAATGAAAAAAAAAAAAAACAAAAGAAGAAAGAAGAAGAAGAAGATGAAGTCCACATACCTGGCCAGGGACGAGCTTCCCCTTTCTCTCCACGCCTCTGCTGCTTCTCTTTTTTTTTTTATTCACCTGCAACAATGGCAGCCACAGCAGAGTTCAAAACAAAAAAAATAGAAAATGAAGAAAGAAGAGAGAATAGAAGGAAGGAAAAGAAAGAACTACATACCTTGAACTCCTTTTCCTCCTCCCCTCAATCTCCTTGCTGCATCCAAGATCTCCACCTGCAACAATGGCAGGGAGTAAGAAAAAAAAAAAAAGAAAAGAGAAGAAGAGAAGAAGGAAAATAGAAAATGGAAAGAGATGTCGAGACCCACTTACCTGAACGCCGGCGAACCTGCGCGTTGCTGCTGCCTCCCCCTATTTCACCAACTCGTCCCTGCCTTACCTGGCACAGCAAAAGCAAGAAAGAAAGGAACGAAAGAAAGGAAGAGAGGGAAAGATGAACAAAAGAAAAGAAAAGAGGGGGGAAAGTCCCCAACACGTGTAGGCAGTGCCCAAGGCTGGGCGCTGAATGGCCCAGCCTCCTTATCAGATGGGGGGCCTCTCTAAGGGCGACCCACCTCAAAATGGCCCATTCCTTCGCCCAATAATAATAATAAAAAAAAATGAACTGAAATCTTAAAAAAAAAAAAAAAAGAAACTGAAAAGAAAACTTAAAAAAAAAAAAAAAAAGAAAGAGGGATTAGAGATCAAACCTAACATTAAATTAAGCCTCAAGAGGGATGAAAATTAAAACGTGATTCACCCACTGATTAAGTTCAAGTCAATCTTTATTAATAATAACTACAATACAACCTTGGCAAAATCTGACTTAGCTTGAGTACCAACCTCAACTCTAGAGAAGTTCAGGATTATCGGCGGAACATCAATGGCCCATCTCTACCTATGAAGAACAACGGTGCAAACAACATGCAAAGGTCGGTTGATTCAAAATACATTATGGATTCACCATAGGTATCATATATTAATAGTTCATGCATCCAAATCCCTGCATTCATCCACATATTCCACATCATCATACATCAACTAAAATACACACACGCATAAAACAAGAAAAAATAAATAAATAAATAAAATAATAAATAAATAAATAAATAAATCTAAATCAACTTTTATTGAACTCCGATAAGTGTCATTAAATAATAACTATAGCAATGAACTACATCAAGTGGATCCTAAACATTGACTAAAATAGAGGTCACGACCCGCACTCCTAATACCCTAGATGGGTCTATCACTAACTGAGATGGTCCTAATGACCTGACCTCTCGTAAAAAAAAAAAAAAAAAAAAAAAAAAAAAAAACTAGACTAGGGTGAAGATTTCCGTCTTCTATAGGGGGTGAACCATGCCGTTAAAAATAGGAAAGCGAGCCAACCGCGCCTCCATTCCTAAGATGTGGGTCTCAAGCCGCCCCTTCACTTCCTCGAAAGCATTCAAAGGGTCCCGAAGAGCATCACCAATCTCCCGAAGCAACCTAAAATCGTCCAGATGAGCGGTGTACACTGGATGGATAAGCGCTGAAAGAGTGGTGTTTTGCATTTCGAAATACTTTCTATAGCGCCTCGGGACAGCAGATTCGGCTTCATGTGGGCAGGACATTGTCATGAGCTCTAACTGATCCATCCGCCTATGTATTGCGTTAAATTCCTCGATAGGAGCTCTTTCACTGGTAGTCTTCATACTCTCCCAGACTTCAAGCATCGCCTGAAGATCCATCATGCTCCACAAAAGGGACTGGAGTACGTCATTAATGAAAGCTGGCAAGTCTCCCAGAAGTCCATCGTAGCCACACAACCTGTTAAGAGCGGTCCTCCCTACAACGCACAAATCTCTGCACAATCCGCATATTTTCTTGTATTTCATCACCAGCAAATCGTACTTCCCACGCTTGGCTTCGACGAGTTGTTGATCCATCACCTCCTCAAACTGGAACACGCAATCGTAGGTGGCAGGCATGGATGACCCGTGCTGGAGATAGAACTCAATTCGTTCCTCGGGGTCATAGTAACCTATCCTTCCATCCCCCGAGGACCAATACTCGTCCCCTGGTGAGTAGGGCTTGCAGGCAGGAGTACCTCCAGCACCATCAATCACGAAGGAGAACATTGGAGCGCCAGCCATTGGAATAGAATGAGACCTATAAACACATACACAAGGCATTAAAGACCTTTCGTTGAATCAAAAATAACCCAAAGAGGCTTAGATTGAAGGAATCACTACAAAAAAAAATAAAATAAAAATAAAAAATAAAAAAAAAAAAAAAAAACCCCACTTGGGCGCACCAAGGGTGGTGCCCAGGTCTGTCCCAAGGAACTTCTCCCGAAGGGTTGGGGTTCAGTAATGGAAATTATATCAAGCTTTTCTAAATCCGTGCTAAATACTCTTAGAAGTACTGTGGGATTATTCTAACCCGTTTTAAGAGCCAAGAGTCCAAATTGCATACAACATCTAAACACAAATAAGAAAAAAGAAAGGGGGTGACACAATGATAACAAAGGAAACATCATAAGATCAAAATAAGAATAATGAAAGAGTGATGAGCTAAAACAGAGGATGAGGACTAAACAAGTATAAATAAATTATAAAAAAAAAAAAACAGCACACACACTTGGGCGCACCTAGGTGTAGACACCTCATTTGGCCCCCTATGATAGCCCTAAACACCTGTCATATATATATGGTGCCCCCATTTCACCCATGATTGAATGGTTAATGGCATAATTAAGATTAATTAATGACGATGAAGATGCTTGTTGAAATTTTTATGCTTAGTTCGACAATATTTAGAAATTCGTGAGAGAAAAGGGCGAATCGCGTTGAGATTTCGAATCCAACCCACCACTCATACAAAGAATAGGCTACAACACTATCCAAGTCCCATCCAGACTACATAGGACACACTCAGGTTGATCCCAAAGAGATTACACTTAGTTTACCTAAGTACGATGCGACTAGTATGATTTAAACAGCTAGAATCTTTGACTCAGAGACCCCTATTTTTTCCTGAACTCTAATCGCTAGAACGTATGGACCAAAAGATTCTACATTCCGAGAGCTTTCCGTTGATATATAGAACGTCCAAATCCGATGAACGAATCAAAAGATATGGTCGTCGGAAGATTACATTGCGAAAACCCCACCAGGCACATACCTGGGCGCCCATGTAGGTGCGCCCATGTCCCAGAGTTGCACTTGGGCGCCCACACAGGTGCGCCCAGGTCCCTAATTGCCCTAGGAAAGCACTTATGTGCATACTTAACTGCATCCCGCTCTACCTTTCGTAGTTCCGACCCGATCTCAACCTAAAAAACGAACCGGAACCAAACCCGGGCCCATTTGACCCAAGACATGACATGAGGTGCGCCCAAGTCTTGGAACCAACTTGGGCGCCACCCCATGTGCGTCCAAGTCCCAAGATACCTTAAAAATGCACTTTGATGCATACTTAGGTACGATTGACTCTACTCTTCGCAGTTTCGACTTGGTTTAGACCCAAAGACAATCCGGAACCGGACCCTAGACCCATTAGGCATCAAAATGAGACATGGGCGCCACCATGTGGGCGCCCAAGTCATGGGACCCACTTGGGCGCACCTCCATATGCGCCCAAGTCTCCGAGAGCCCTAATCTCACTTTGGTTTGCATGAAACCCTTGGAAACTCGTGCAAGTAGTAGCCCTAACCCTTCCTCCACGTCAAAATCACTATAAAGAGACCTCATATGCTACTTTTGCAGAGGAGGCTACCAAAAGAGAGAAAAAAAAGTAGAGTAAGAAAGAGAGAAAAAGAGAGAGGTCATAAAGGAGATCTCTAGATCTAGAAGAAAGGAGAAAGAAGATTGCTTTGGTTCTCCAAGATCAGCAATGGAGAAAGCCTCCCAAAGCCATGGACTTGCGAAAGAACTTCAACTTAGGACTTAAAGAACACGATTCGAATCGGTATTTATAGGTTTCTTTTGTTTATTTGCTTTACACCATCATTATTGTTTAGAAATATGTTTAGGATCATGCACACATTGTAGATCTGCATTAATAGTACTATTTTACAGTAGATCTGATATTCAGTATTCATTCCTCATTAGAAACATGCTTAGGATCATCCGTAGTTTGTAGATCTGCATTATTTTCATCATTCTGAACTCGTGATTAGAATAGATCTTGCATCCATATTGTTTTCATTAGGAAAAATCCGAATCTGAAAGGAAAAGTGTTAAAAAACAAGAGAAGAGTACTTGGGCGCCACTGTGTGTGCGCCCAAGTCCTAAGAGTGGGATTTTGACCCTAGTCTCATCCCGCTTGCAATTTCTCTCTCAAATCCGGATTTCTATTCATATAAGTTAGTATTAGTACCTTCGGACTTGTGACTTTGTATTCAAAATCGCGCGAAAAGCATTGAAAAAGAAACAAAAGAGGAAGAAAACACAGAAAAGTACTTGGGCGCCCATACAGGTGCGCCCAAGTCCAAAATTGGAGATTTGACTCCCGTTTTCCATTTCGCGCGCATTTTGCTTCGGAAATCCTAGTCCATCTTTGTATAAGTTGATATCAAAGCATTCAGACTCGTTAAAAGTATTGAAAGAATCGAAAAGGGACCAAACATATCATTGAAAAGAAGAAAAAGCACAGGAAGGTACTTGGGAGCAACCGTAGGTGCGCCCAAGTCCAAAAGTAGGCTTTTGGTCCCTATTTGTTCGATTCATGTGCATTTTGCTTCTTGAATTCGAGTCAATCCTCATATAAGTTGATATCAATGTATTTGGATTTATTAAAAGTATTGAAAGAATCGAAAAGGGACCAAACATATCGTTGAAAAGAAGAAAAAGTACAGGAAGGTACTTGGGAGCAACCGTAGGTGCGCCCAAGTCCCTGCAAAGGGATTCACCCTCGAATCCTTGTGCTTGCATTATTATTTTCAAGTCCGGAAGCTTTGACATTAATAATCTACAATAGTACATTGCATTTAGTCTCAAATTGCTAGAAATCATATCGGGACATCGACAGAAGTCTGAAATACATCACAACCCGCAGGGGGGACACTTGGGCGCCACTGCGTGTGCGCCCAAGTCCCACAGAGACACTTGGGCGCCCCTGTAGGTGCGCCCAAGTCCTCGGCTTATTTTCCGGCCCGCATTTGCTGCATTTTGCGTCTCGTTTAACATGCCATTCCACAATTGTGATGATTTCCATTGATTGCTGAACTTCTAGACTTCGAATCTTCAAATTATCATACTTAGGTTGCATCGTTTGCATAAAATACCAAAAAAATCATAAAGTCATAAAACTCTTCCCTTCTCATCTTGCTCTTTAGTAATTAGAGAAGAGAACAAAAAAATTAAAAGAAATAGAAAAATACATAAAAAGAAAAAGAGTAGACATTAATTAAGTAGAAAAACCCTAGATTGTTCTTTAGGATAGCTCACATAGTTTTTGCATAAAAAACCAAACACCAAAAAAATCACAAAATCATAA
The DNA here is from genome assembly GCA_028538565.1 of Umbellularia californica. Classification (NCBI taxonomy): domain Eukaryota; kingdom Viridiplantae; phylum Streptophyta; class Magnoliopsida; order Laurales; family Lauraceae; genus Umbellularia; species Umbellularia californica. The sequence continues at coordinate 43,455,475 of JAPQWN010000007.1, read as the reverse complement.
AACACTTCTCCTCTCATCTTGCTCTCTAGTAATTAGAGAAGAGAACAAAAGGAAATTAAAAGAAGTAGTAGAATTATAGAGTTAGACATTAACTAGGTAATCCTAGGTTAGTCCATTAATGCTTGAGTGAATTAATAAACTTAATCAACCCTCATCTAAACACTCAACTAATTCGAAGCAATTAATTAAATCACGCAATTAAAATCCACATATTTAATTAATTAATTAAATCTCTAAAACTTATTAACAACTCCTAGTGAAACCCCTGATTAAATAAAACTTTAATCAACAAGCCCCAATTAAAATCCCGATTAACAAACCTAATCCATAAGCTTTAATTTATTAAAAGAAATTAACTTAAAGACACCCTAGAAGATAACAAACTACTAGACCGACACTTGGGAGCAACCACAAGTGCGCCCAAGTCACCCTTGACACTTAGGAGCAACCACAGGTGCGCCCAAGTCATCCCAGACACTTAGGAGCAGCCATAGGTGCGCCCAAGTCACATTTAGTTTGGGAATCACCGAATCCCTATTAATTTCAAACTTCGACCCATATCAACACACTAGAACACCCTTACGATTTGAAACAACTATAGCCAGTAGCCCAAATTAACCTAAAAGATTAAACCGACTTAAACCACAAAAACATCCACGTAGGCACCAATCTCTTAACACTTAGCCTCCCATAATCATTAAGAAATCTAATTAATTGAAACCTAATTTAATCCCAATTGACACAACACAATAAAAACACAGTTAATTCAAAGAACATCAAACGATAAACACTCAACCTCAAATCAACCCAAAAAGAAAAGAAACACGCAAACCAGACACTTGGGAGCAACCACAGTTGCGCCCAAGTCATCTTGGAAACATAGGCGCCACCGCAGGTGCGCCCAAGTTATCCAGGGACTTAGGTGCCACCACAGGTGCGCCCAAGTCCATTTCCGTTCCCTAGGACCACCGAATCCTCATTCACTTCGAATCTCGATCTAGATCATTATCTCAAAACTATCACAGAATCAATAACAACCTTTAAATCAAAACCTTGATCAACTTAGACCCGTCCGGAACTTCAAATCGAGCCAAAGTAACCAAAAGATTCCAAATTCCAACTTGGGCGCCACTACTGGTGCGCCCAAGTGCACAGGAATACATAGGCGCATACACAGGTGCGCCCAAGTCCTCTGTCACATCCAAGTTGAGAACCTTGGTTTCGTTTCGAATCCCGGACTTAAGACTATAAAATTAATCGACCGAAAACATAAGACAACTGTTAGAACAGAAGCTTACATTGATTAGAACCCTAAGAAACTCCAAAAGGAGCTAACACCATTGCAAGCAATCGAACCACGCAGAGCAGCCACTTGGGCGCCACCACAGGTGCGCCCAAGTCCCAGAGTGACCTAGGCGCCACCATAGGTGCGCCCAAGTCTTCTCCCACTCCCGTTTTGCTAGTTTCAACTTCCTTTCATCATTTAAAATAAAACCCGAGGCTCCAGAACCTTTAGCATATTAAAACAGAACCTTTAAACACTCTTAACTCATCCCTAAATAACTCTTAATCAAACCACAACTTTAAACAAACTAAATCAAATTAATAAGCCGTTTAGCTTAGGAGCTATCAAACTTAGACAATTTACACGCTAGCATTAAATCGGATTTCCTCATTAGATAGATTAGAGCATTAGGCTTCGTCCCATCACTTTTCCTGTTCCGTTAGGGGACCGGGAGAGCTAATGTGGGCGGTCTAGGACCTTAGGTTTAGGGTTAATCCGATGATCAGTAATAAAGCATTAATTACGTAAATCCAAGTAAAATCCTCTAGTTAGGCCCTTCTAGCCCCAATGTCAAAAATCCATAAAAACTATAAAACCAATAAAATAAACACAAAAAGATTTTTCCTTTATTTCTTTGTCCACCTCAGGTGCCAGATATTTAATTGAACTTAATGATAAAAGGGAAAGAAGAACTGATTTCTAAAATTGAATAAATGAGAATGACGAGATGAGATGAATGATTTCGCACACACTTTTAAAACAATCACGGCCCATCGGCCACTCTAAAACAAATATCGGCCCATCGGCCACCTTTAGTCAATTACGGCCCATCGGCCTTTCACCTTTATCACTCGTGTATCGCACACGAAAAACACAGAAATCACAAGTCAAAGTCTCATTTGCATCATTGTTTTGGTTTGCAAAGTCAACCTTTAAACCCTATTTTGCCAAGGGATTTGAAGGGGGTACCCGGGAACGGGGCCGATCCTCTTCTTAAATATTTGGCACCTCCCCCCTTTTATTTTCTTTATCTTAATTGTTTTACTTTACTTGGATATACTATGATTTTGCTATGTGAGGATTAATCTTTATTTGGACTTTAACGCGTAACCCTGAATTGACCTTATATTAAAGAGACCCAAAAAGACCCAAATTAATGTGACAAGACAACCGTCGTGTGTTGCCGGCAGCACATTAGACGAGAGGAAGGACCCACCTATTTATTTTCTCCCATTTTTCTTCGGCTTTCGTCGAAGGACGGTGTTACGGCCGTTACCGTAGCTGGCGATCGTGATCCGTCGATTTTGAGGGTAGTCGGAATCCTCACTTTCGATGTAAAATTTAAATAGCACATGTATAGATGAATGGAGATCTTCCCAAGCCCATTGGTTGGCACGGGGGGGTCGAAAATTCACATCCGACAGCCTGGCGATCGTGATGGGACATCTTTTGTTGTCTTGTCACGAATTTGGGTCTTTCTGCAGTTCTATTGTAGGACACGAACATCCAATCAATGATCAGATGTCCGTGTCCCATTCAGTTTAGGGTTATTATAAGTTTAGCCCCAAATTAAACCTAAGGTTCGAATGAACCGTCCACTAAGCTTTCCCCCATTGCATCATAAGAAACAAACCTACACCAACACTCACTACCAAAGAACATAAAACGTGCTTTTCTCATCCCCCCTTCTCTCTACTCTCATCTAAATATTTCTTCACAAATGGAGGGTTACACATTCGGAATGTCCGATCTGCAACCCCTCTCTCCCCCGCTGTTGACTCGCACTGCTGGCGGATCACACCAAACACCACAAAATATAGAATCATCAAGGATACTAGATGGGTACTTAGCATCTTCAAGTCATGACCCACAACAGATAAGACAGTCTCTTTTTGAAGGAGGCCCTATCCCGGTCAATACCATTACAATGGGAAAGAATCATTCTAACATATCTACCCCATCTCATTCGTCAGGAGAGAACCAATTCTCCTCACATTCAGGAGTAACTTACACGAACCTAGTCAGCCCCACCGGCCAAGTTATAAGATATAGGGTTCACGACAATGTCTCGTCAAGAGATCACTCTCTCTGCGCAAACAACCCTGTTGTCTCACAGGTTATACCCTACTCTTCCCTAATCAGTCAGACCGAGCCAATCACGTCTTCTATCCCACAATATGGGATGCCTACTGATGCACCTATCACTACCCCGGCTAGAGCTATCGCACCATCCCAGACTCTCACGATAAACGAGAATCTATATCGACAGCCGAGTCATGGTTTAGTAAACCCGGGTCTGTCGGCGACATCCAACACCTCGCACCAAAACCCTTTGGCTCATATGGGAACGCCAGATGTCTACCAGCAACGTGAGGCGGCTCGACCTCAATTTCAAGTAATGACTCCTCCGCCAATCAATCAAATGAATTACAACCCTGTGACGGCTAACAACGATATATTATATCCCCAGCCGATTCAATATGAGAGGACCTCTCCTGTTTATCAAAATCAGACCCCCCTAACCTACCAAGTGCCTAATTCAAATCAGGGTCCCCCAATCCAAAACAGTCAGGTTATCAATCCATCAGGCGTTAGAAATTCTTATCAAACATACCCAGGAAACGAGCCACGCTATCAACAGGCATATCAACTGTTCGCATTAAGTCCGATGATTGATCAACACAGAGGACAATCAGTTGGTTATGGAGGAACTCAGTTGAACCAAAACTATCATCTTATTCAACAACCATATCCCCGAGAGCAATTCCAAGAGCCGGCCTATGCCCCAACCCCACTAGGACCTCAAGGAGGATACCAACCACAGACAATCCAATACCTAGATCCTTTAGCATTTAAAGAATTGCAGAAAAACGTAGAAGAACTTAAAAATGAAATTAAGAAGAAGTCCTCAAGCTCGACTGGAAGAAAGCTAGGTTTCTACGATTTTACCAAAAAAGAAGAAAAGGAGAGATCACCCTTCCCTGTCAGAGCGCCTAAATTCGTACCCTATGATGGGACAACCGACCCTCAACACCATTTGGTTTCGTTCTGCAATAAGTGTCGCGCCATCGCTGACAATGACTCTATGCTCATAAACTATTTTCAAGAATCTCTAACGGGGGATGCACTAACTTGGTATACGTCTGTACCTTCTCACGAAATTAATACATTCGAGGATGTAATAGAGAAGTTCCTAGCGCGATACCAGCACTTGACTAAGAACAAACCCCTTTGGCATGACTTAGCGAACCTCAAACAAAAGAATAACGAGGATTACGAGGAATTCGCAGTGAGATGGCAAAATCAATTTGCGCGATCAGATTGCAATATGCAAGAGGAGGAACAAGTGAGAATGGCCATATCAAACATGAAGGATCCAATGAGGGCTTTGATGACGATCGGGGAAGTAGTTAGCTGGAGTGGCTTGTACCGTAGATTGTCTAGGATGAAACAAAACTTGGACGAAGGAGTGTTAAACACCATTATTGACCATAAGAAAAACACGCGTAGGATAGGCACAACCACCCAACCAGAAAGCCGTGCAACCCCTGAGGTAAGCTCAAATCAAGAAGAGGTTTACCGACCATACCAAGAACATAATAGTGTCAGCTTTAACCAACACCAAAATCAAGGGCAAAATGGCAATCCTAATTTCCAGGGTGGTAACCCGAATTTTCAAAGGAACAACCAGAATTATCAGCGGAACAATCAAAACTTCCGAAACCCTCCTAGAAACAATCAAGGCTATGACCCACCGCTAAGCAACCAAGGACCCCCGGTGAATCAAAGTCAGAACCCCGACCACGCGCAATCGGTTCCGAATTCAACTGTTCTGCCACCAAACCAGAACGCGAATCCTCAACCCAACTACGGTACGGTTCCCTTCAATTACAATAGAGACAACAATGGCAACCAAAATAATGCAAACAATGGAAATAGAAGGAGATTCGGACCCAAGAGGACAAGCTACCCATCCCTGCCACAACCTTGGACTGCTGTCTTCTGGTCTCTTCTAAATCAGAACGCCCTCCAACTCCCACCAGAACGACCGCAGGCGTGGTCAGAACACCTGGATAAGACCAAGTTTTGTGCCTACCATAGGATGCCGAGGCATGACCTCACCCAATGCTATACAGTTAGAGATCTGATTTACGACCTTAATGATGAAGGTAGGATTGATTGGAATAATATTAGGCCGATAGGCACAAGCGACCCACGGAATACCCCTCCTAATCAAAACGCTACCGCTAATCCAACACAGAATATTCCAAACATGCAGATTTATACAAACCCGCTACCTCAACATGGGCCATCAACCTCTGGACAAGCCTCGCAAACTCAATTGATAAACGTCGCCATGATAGAACACCAATACATTGATATCGCGACCCAAGGGAGCATAAATCATAATCAACCATGCCATGATGATTTCTTTGAAGAAGAAGACTATAGAAAATACATCACGCCATGGGATGGAAAGACGAAGTTCAAAATCTATAACTCCGGAATGGACGCGATTGTCGATTCTCCTGACCTTTACAAAGTAAATTTTGATGAACCAAATGACCAAGGACCACCAATCCTCGCGAACTCTAGATTAGATCCTCACCCGGATGCAAATGCATCTCAAGCCCATCTCCGATCCGGGCGAATTCGTCCTTCCCGATTACCCCCTCATCCGGTCACTCGAGATCCAGAATCGCAGAACCCCAACACTCAAGTTGAGGAAATAGTCGATGAAAGAGCCCATATCTCGATAGAAACGGGAATAGAATATGATCTCTTAGGACACCTCACGAAGATCCCAGCTAAGGTATCCGTCCTCGACTTAATTAAAACCTCACCCAAACATCAGCAACAGTTACTTGAGGCTATTACGCGGTTGCAAGTCCGGGTAAACATAACTCCCGAAGAGTTGAGAACTACCATCGCAACATTAGCCCCGGGAACCCCTTTTCCTGCCCTTACGTTTACCGAAGAAGAACTAAAAGAGATACCGTCTGAAGCGAGGACATCTCCCCTACATCTAACGATCAAGATAGCAGGAAAGGAAATATCAGGAGCTTTGGTCGACACTGGCGCATCATTAAACATATGCCCATTGAAAACCTACAAAGCTTTAGGGCTCACAACAAAAGACTTAACTCCGGCCCCCATGGTGGTGACTGGTTATGATGGGAATAAGAAAACAGTATGTGGAAAAGTTATGTTATTAGTACAGGCGGGTCCGATTTCGATGCCAGAAGAATTTTATATCATGGACATCCCCGCCACTTTCAATTTAATTTTAGGACGCCGATGGTTGAATCATATGAACGCCGTCATGTCAAGCAGGCATCAATGTGTCAAATTCCCCCATTTAGGCAAGATCATAAAAATGATGGGGGACCCACCTGTGATCGAACCGGAAGAACTCCAAATACTCCCGACCTTACAACCCGCTCCCATGACGCCAGAGGTCAAGATTCATGGATACAGAGTTGACCCTCTCATCTCCTTAATGGATATGGACCCCATGCAAAATATGTTTCATGAATTTTCCCCCCTCCAAAATCCAACAACAAACAATCGGAATCAAGCGCCAGGATGGACTCTGATGAGGAAGATGGGATATCAACCCGGATTTGGACTAGGAAAAGACGGGGAAGGTGCTATCAACCCCTACATACCAGATTCTAGAGCAAAAGCAGAAGGATTAGGATACGATGCACATAGTAATATGAGAGGTAAGCAAGAGGACTGGACTTTAGATGAACACTTTATAAGGCACGATAAAACTCTGGATCCCAATGCATCACCAACTAGAGAGGGACGCGACAATTTGGATCCGAACGATAAAGGTAAGACTGTTCTAGTAGAAGATTGGGAAGACTCTACGTCGTCTGAAAGTGAGACCTACGAGCAAATCGTTGGCACTTGGAGAGAGTTCCATTCACCAGAAGAAGTGGATGATGTAGATTGTACTGTCAATCTAAGATTCCAGACCCTATCCTGCAACATGTTGACTACAAACAAATCAACTCGTTTACCCAAAAAAAAACGCCGATTGCCAAACTCAGAGAAAGTCCCGAAACATGGGAAATTGAAGACCCTACCCGCGAGGAAGTGGTATATTGGCCCGTTGCCTGGCACCACTGGCGAGTAGACCCCTCTCAAGAAGACCATGAAGTTTGGGAAGCAGATGACCAAAACGACCATGAAGTGGTATACCGCCCCACTACCTGGCTACGCCAGCGGGGAGGATCCTCCTTGGTAGATAGCCCATCTTCAAACTCACCTGTACCATATCATTTCGAAAATCCAAAAAAATTAGAAAACCCCAAAAACCCCAAAAAATTAGAAAATAGAAAACCCAAAAACATAGGAACCGTACGAGTAGAAGACTTTAGTCCTCATCAAAACATGGGCAATCTAAGGAGATGGAAGTTACCTCCGGTAGAGCGGTCCCGACTAGAGGAGATTATGACCAACGTCGATAAGTTAGGCTGTGAGTCTCTACCGATCATTCCAGAGCCCGAACCCTTAGTGCAACCTACAAACGCCAATGATGGAATGGGTGTTTATGAACTAGTGGACGCCGAAGAAGGGGATGACGAAATCTCTGAAGAATTTGGGAGAGTAATCAAGAAATTTGATGAAGAGACGCAAGCGGCTGCTGAAAAGACAAAGGAAATAAACCTAGGGACGGATGAGAGACCCAAACAAGTCCAAATCAGTGCATGCCTAGAACCTGACGAAGAAAGTAAAATCCTTGAGATCCTAAGAGAGTATCAGGACGTGTTCGCGTCAGATTATAATGATATGCCCGGTCTTGCACCCGATCTGGTGGAGCACCGAATTCCACTAGAGGAAAATGCTAAACCCGTCAAACAAAAGTTGAGAAAGATGCTTCCCGACGCTGCCCTGAAAGTGAAGGAGGAGGTTGACAAGCTCCACCAAGCTAAATTCATTAGGGTCGTATTATTCCCTCAATGGGTCGCCAACATAGTTCCGGTAAAGAAGAAAGACGGACGTGTCCGAGTTTGTATCGACTTTCGAAATTTGAACAAGGCATCTCCCAAAGACGATTTCCCTTTGCCTCACATTGACTTGCTTGTTGATAATACTGCAGGGCACGCCATGCTATCATTCATGGATGGTTACTCAGGGTACAATCAAATCAAGCTGTCACCAGAAGATCAAGAGAAGACATCATTCACTACACCCTGGGGGACCTACTGCTACGTTGTGATGCCTTTTGGCTTGAAAAATGCCGGTGCCACTTATCAGAGAGCCATGATGGCGATATTCCACGACATGATACACGATTGTGTAGAGGTTTACGTAGATGACATTCTAATCAAATCCGAAACCCGTGAGGATCACATCGTAGCCCTTAGGAGAGTCCTTCAACGATCTAGGGACACCCAACTGAAGATGAATCCGAAGAAATGTGTTTTTGGAGTATCCTCTGGCAAACTCCTGGGCTTCATGGTAAGTAACCGGGGAATCGAAGTTGATCCTTCTAAGATAAAGGCCATCCTTGAAATGCCGCCCCCGAAGAATCTCAAAGAATTGAGGGGCCTCATAGGACGACTACAGTTCATCAGGAGATTCATTTCACAGCACTCCCAAAAATGCGAGCCCTTTTACAAATTGCTAAAAGGAGGTGTAAGGTACCACTGGGATGACGACTGCCAGAAGGCATTTGAAGATCTGAAGAAATATTTGTTGAGTCCTCCCGTCCTGAAGCCCCCTATAAAAAATAAGCCTCTCATTTTATATGTGTCAGTGACAGAATCTGCGATAGGCGTCGTCCTGGGGCAACATGATGAAACCGGTCGATAGGAGAACGCTATTTATTACTTGAGCAAATCTCTATTACCCTACGAAAGGAAATACTCCCCAATGGAGAGGACTTGCTTAGCCGTAGTTTGGGCGGCTCAAAAATTGAGACACTACTTTCTAGCCCACCAGATCAAACTCCTAGCAAGGATGGATCCTTTGAAATACATTTTCGAGAAGCCAGTAACTTCGGGAAGAGTTGCGCGATGGCAAATGCTCCTAGTCGAATTTGACATAACCTACGTCACACAAAAATCCATAAAAGGACAGGCGATCGCTGACCATCTAGCACACCTCCCCCTGCCTCAGTACGAGCCAGTTAGAACTGATTTCCCTGACGAGAGCATTTTGTTTACATATGTTGAAGAGGTTAAAGATGATGATTCATGGACTATGTACTTTGATGGAGCTTTGAACCAAAATGGAAAAGGAGTCGGGATAGTGCTATTATCCCCGGAAGGGGTTGTCATACCAAAGGCCTACAAGATCGGATTTCCAGCAACCAACAATGCGATGGAATATGAAGCTTTGCTAGTGGGGCTAAGAGAGGCCCAGGCTCTAGGTGTCATGAAGTTGAGAGTCTTCGGTGATTCCAAAGTTGTTATTTCCCAAATAGCCGGAGAATGGAAGGTCAATGCCCCCAAACTTGCACATTACCACGCAAAGGCAAAAGAATTGATGTCTGGTTTCAAGGAAGTTTCCTTCCTCTACATTCCTCGAGCCTTGAACCGCTTGGCCGATTCATTAGCAATTTTAGCTTCCATTATAGAAATCCCCGACAACAAAGATTCCGAAGAATTCTTGATTAGAAGGCTAGCTTCACCGTCCGTCAAATCGATAGATCTAACCAAAGGGAACCTTGTTGAAGCTCTGCAGAAAATTTCGAAGGAAAAGGGTAAAAAAGTCAAGGCCAAAGAGTCCGATCAAGAAGAGAACGCCAAGCCAGTAGAAGGAGTCCTAGCTCGCATACAACATGATGATGACCTAGTAGACGATCACCCGTGGTACTACGATATCTGGAATTACTTACATGATGGCTACATCCCTGAATACGCCAGTCGATCGGATAAAAAAGCATTGAAAGAAATGGTTCAAAGATATGTCATAGTCGCGGGACTACTGTACCGCAGATCTTTCAGTGGAATTCTCCTACGATGTGTGACTACAGAAGAAGGGCAAGAAATAATCGAAGAGGCACATTCAGGAGAGTGTGGAGGACACGTCAATGGCCAAATGTTAGCTAAGAAGATCATCCGTTTAGGTTATTATTGGCCATCCTTAGAGTCGGATTCAGTCCATTACGTTAGGAGATGCAAAGAGTGTCAGTTACATGCCGACCTAATTCATGCCCCTGCATCATCCCTTCACCCCACCACAGCTCCATGGCCTTTCTCGACCTGGGCTTTTGATATCATAGGACCCTTGGCCCCTACTTTAGAAAACACACAAAATAAAGCATTCATATTGACAGCCACAGAATATTACACTAAATGGGCAGAAGCAGAAGCATATGTTAATATTAAGGCTACTTCTGTGGTCAAATTCATTAAAACGAATATAATAGCCAGGTTTGGCATCCCTAAAGTATTCATAACAGACAATGGACCCCAGTTTATATCCCAACAAATGAATGAGTTGTGCACAAAATATGACATTGAATTGCATCATTCCACCCCATATTACCCCCAAGCAAATGGCCAAGCCGAAGCAACCAACAAGACTTTACTGAAGATCATCAAAAAGACTGTGCAAACCACCAAAGGTAGTGATTGGCCAGACCGTTTGGTTGAAGCGTTGTGGGCATACCGGACTTCCATAAGGACTCCTACAGGAGAAACCCCATACTCTTTGACCTACGGAATGGAAGCAGTCCTTCCCCTCGAAGTCCTTCACCCGTCGCTACGCATCCAGCTAGATGAAGATATGACAGAAGACCAGAGGAGAGAAGCATTGCTACTTCAGCTAGACCTACTCGACGAGAAAAGAATGAAGGCAGCAGAACATGCACAAGTATATCGGAAAAGAATCGCCAGAGCCTACGACAAACATGTCAAAGAGCGGAAATTCAAAGTTGGTGATTTCGTCTTGAAGCGCATCGCTCCATCACAGCTTCCGCATCCTAAAGGTAAGTTACGACCCAATTGGGAAGGCCCTTATGCAGTTAAAGAAGCATATTCTGGTAATGCATATAGACTAGTAAATGCAGAAGGGGAAGAGCTCCCCGATCCATGGAACGCTATGTACCTGAAAAGGTACATAGTATGACCCTCCCTTACTTCTCACGGAGTATGGCCCTCCTTGCCCCTTAGCGTAGTTGTAGAAATCCCGTAAGAAGACAGAAGAGATGCACTCTAATCAAACTTGGAACTCGAACACACACCGGCACTTAAAAATACACAAAATGGCGAGTCTACCCCACACGGATTCGACACGGTTTAGGCCACCCAATGTGAAGGTTTGTAGGTGAGATTGCCCATGTCATGAAAGCTTCTTCACCGTTTGCAAAAAAAAAAAAAAAAAAAAAAAAGGGAGCTTTGTGACTAGTCTGGGTCCGTAGCCTTTTTAACTCGAGCCAGTAAGCTCGTAGGGGTATTTAAATACCTAGTGCCCTAAAGCCACCTGGTTTGGGAGTCACTGGCCGAATGCTCGTTACATGGGTTAATTAGAAAGCTTAAGGGATCCAGACATTGCACAGTCATATGGTTAAAAAAAAAAAAAACGAAGAAAAGAAAAAGTCTAGTTAGGGGTCTTGGAAACAATAAAGGTTTTGTGACTAGCTCGGGTTTGTAGCCTTTTTAGCTCGAGCCAGTAAGCCCGTAGGGGTATGTACATATCTAGTGCCCTAAAGCCACCTGGTTTGGGAGTCATTGGCCGAATGCTCGTTACATGGGTTAATTAGAAAGCTTAAAGGACCCGAGCATTGCACAGTCACAATGGATCCGAAAAAAAATATATATATATATATATCTTAGGCTTGCTAGACTGACATGGGCACTCATCAGGTGAACTAAGCAGAAGGTAGTTGAACACCACAACACTAAGGTAGCACGGTGACTCACCGCCCTACACACAAACATTACTCACAAATGAGCCCTAGATGCGGTCAGATGCTCTCCGAAGTTCGACCGAAAAGACTAAGCAGCTACAAAAGGGGCCCGTGAGGGCTCGACCTCCAAAGGACGGTTAGGGAAGACCATGTTGCCACTTAGGTGACAATTATGGATCGAGAAGCTAATCTCCTTTCGCACTCTCACCCACAGCCAGAATAGACACTAGTCTTATGCTGGGGCATTTTTTTGGTTTATATATACACATGAACAAATGCTTAGCTCACACGGCTTCCCAACTTGGGTCCTCATCGCATACACAGTTGCCACGGGCACTCACTAGGTTGCACACACACTCACCTGATACATGTTTTTACTACTAATGACTTTTAGTTGGATGCAGAAAAAAAAAAATATATCCCCTAAGGTATGAATTCAATCTTGTTATTCTCAAAGCTTGAGTGCCAAAATGGCCCCCTGACATTTTTACCGAGAAAGAAAATGCCACCTTAGCCAAACTATGCAGGGGACCTAAAAATATTAAACTAACAAGTTTGTTTTGAGACCTTGCAAGGAAACCAACCCCGATTACATTCATAACATCCCACAAGCTGGGGCATTTATTTACTATATACGGGTACTATTTTGTGCACAATTCCTCATGACTTGAAAAGATCAAAGTTACGATAAACAAACTGGGAAAATATGAGTTATGTCTGTTGTGTTATCCAATGATGAATTTGATTATAGATGTATGCTGTACACACCCTTTATGACGTCACATATGATTGTAGTATTGAAAGTGCAATTATCTTGAACCTCTGCCTTTATACTTATAGCTAACAATGTGAATGCCTTAAAACATAGAATTGTTTAGGTCACAAATGTCACGCACTCAGGCACCCCCTATTGTTTGAGAACCTCATTCTGTGTTTCTTACTAAGTTTAGATTGATGAGAGATTGTGCTTATTCTCTTTTTGTTATATGAAATCTCGCTTCATTAACTCTAAACTACTAGTGATCCTTCCTATGAGATCCATGCTCAGAACACAAATTTCGAGATATTCTAGAAAATTTTCGGCAGCACTTCCCCTTGTTTTTTGGACCCTGGAAAATTTCAGAATACATAAGGATCTGTTACCTGTGAGAAGAACACTTCGTGTATTCCCCCGGCACCCCACAATGACCCCTCATCGATCAACGACAATCCTATAGCACTTCTTATAGCATCAAACACACTATCTCAACTATACATACATAGTATACATACGCACAACATACACATACATATCAGCTCCCACCATGAACCGAAGATAGGGAGTAACAGCATAAATACAGGACCAGGACATATGAATACAATATAGAACAGGGATACACAAGGAATACGTCCCTAGGAGATCAATCAGAGAACAATAGCCCTATGAAGCGGCCCCATCATGACGAGCCGATGAAGCAAATGAAGACGGACCAGGGGCACGCTGAGAAGGAGCTCGGGTCGAGTCCGAAAAAGCATAACCTCTCTCTTCCGCCCTCCGGCGATATCGATCGAGGCGCCTCCGTAAATCAGCAACCACCTCCTCATGACCTCGCGCCATACGATCCATGCGCTCAATATACTGATCCTGAATAAGGGCTCTCTCCTCGCCCACGCTGAGAGGCGGAGGAACAAAGGCGACAACGGCACCACTCTACAAGACGACATTTTAAGAACACCTTATATTCAACAAACTGTAGGATCTTACACCCCATTGAGCTACCACTTATCCTAAAACCAATTGGTGATAGGAAACGGCAGCACAATGGTTTTATGGTGAGGGCGAGGGCTCGACCACAATTATGACCGCTCAGGAGCGAGGGTGGACGTTGACCTCAACAATCCCTCCCTCAACGGCACACCCGCCGCGACTCCTGCTGCGCAACTCACAAAACGCGTATCCCGTGACTCGAACACCCGACGTACCAGGCTCTGATACCACTTGTAGGATCTTACACCCCATTGAGCTACCACTTATCCCAAAACCAATTGGTGATAGGAAACGGCAGCACAATGGTTTTATGGTGAGGGCGAGGGCTCGACCACAATTATGACCGCTCAGGAGCGAGGGTGGACGTTGACCTCAACACAAACCTTACAGCAGTGAACGCAGAACTTAAAAGAGGAGGAAAGACCTTCACCTGCGTAGAGGCCTCGTAGCTCCTGAGCTTGGCACGCAACTCGCGAACCTGCGTATCACCAGATTACAAATCACATCAACAACGGATCTGAGGAATCAAGTTTGAAATGTCACATGGGAAAACCTCATACCTGTGCCTCTGAAGCATCTCTCTCGACAAGCGCCTTGTCACGCTCACTATGAGCCTCCGCCTAGAATATCACAAAAGCAAACAACCAGGGATCGGTCATTATACAAAAGAAGAACGTGATAAAAGTCTAAACCTCACCAACCTGCAACTGGTCCATCTCAGCTCGCAGTGTCTGGAGCTCGCCCTCCAATTTGATTCTTGTGGCTTCGGATGCTGCCAAGTCCCTGTCTCTCTGCACAACGACCAGAGGCCATAAACATCAACTCAAAATGAACAACCAAGTTAGTGACCTTATACCTCGGAGGTGTCCACTGGCGCATCAATAACAGCATCACGTCGTTTTAGCTCCTCCTGCAGGATCTCATTGGGTAAGATAAAAGAAATTTTTAGGCTCAAAAGGCTACTTCTACAATGGATGGGGAATAGTGATCTCCATGCCTCTTTAGCTGTCAATGATGCCTGTAACCTCACTGTCATAGCTTCCTGAAATAAATAGGATAATAACATGACACGGTGAGTGGATGCCTTAATGCATGACATCAAGAGTCAAGACTCCCCAAATCACTAGGCTACGACCTCAACAAACATTACCTTATCTCTCACCAGCTCTGTCAACCGAGATACCTCCTCACGAAGGGCTGCCTCAACATCGGAAGCCGCTCTCCTAGAGGTCCCCTACCACAGAGCATAACAAGTACAATTAGGAAAGAAGGATAAGACAATACGGTTAATAAATCCGGTGAGATTTACCTCGCCTAGATCATTGCCTAACGAGCGTGTCCCGCGACTTTCCGTTTCTACAGAGGAAACCATCTGAAATAGAAGAACAACATATTGGATCAGATCGAGAATAGGGGATCACATCTAGGCAGGTGAAGATTAATTGATTACCCGAAGTGACAACAACGTCTCCATCGCCTCAGCACAATTTCGGATAGAATGGGAAGACCCGCCGGAATACGACTCGGGGAATATGTACCGGTGCGTGATATCCCTCCAACGCCGTTCATAATCGCCCGTTGCTTCTTCATCTGTACCAAAGGCAGGTGCTTTCCCCCCTCCATCCCAATCATCAATCTCGGGCTGATGCGGGTGAGAATGACCAAATACTGCTTCGCCCCATCCCCTATATGAATGACTCATGTTAGGTTCGGGAGGTAGGACAACCTGATGACCACCGAACTGGCGAGCAACCCGACTCACGATGAGCCTAGAAACGATCTGAGGAGCGTGTAGCCATATATCTCTTGCAAATAAATGTGCCCCATCTCGCACTACCACTAGCTCATCTTCAGGGCCGCCTTGGTAAGGACACCAAATGATCTGAAAAATAGGAGAAAGCATAACCCCGAAGGATATCAACTGTTAGCAACTCGAGGTAGGAGAGTGACCGATTCCGGCTTAATTCCAAAGCGAGTTAATAACTTAAAAGGAAAAGGAGGAAAGAACGACTCACTTCTCGGTCCATTAACTCATTCAAGATAAAGCGATAGCCCTGCTCATCAGGCCTCATCCTCAAATCCTTGGTTCTTTTTGCCAGCTCTGTAGGGAGGACGTCCGCGAAGCCCCGTACAGTAGCATTCGGATACCACTGCGCCGCCCGGGGAGCAAGGCTCAACCGCACTGGCAAACGCTCGGGGCGACACTGCAGGACATGCTCCCACATCCACACCTATCTCGAAATGATTGAATCACTAGTGAGGCGAAATGTTCAAAGCAGAAGATTGACAAATATGGGAAGTTGACTCACCTGAAGGATCGGAACAAAACCCCGGAGACTCCTGTGGCCCCTCTGCACCCGACATCTATCATCCAGGCTATGGAAGAGAAAGGCGAGGGCTGCCGCACCCCAGGCATAATCACCTACTTGGCTCAAATCGTCCACAAACCTGAGCAAGGTGCCAGACGCTCTGTTGCCCGTCGCATTGGCAAATAAACATTTCCCGAAGAAATAAAGAAGGAATGCGCGTAGACTCTCGTCCTCGCCTTGCCTAGCCGACGATAGCCGAGGACGTCTCAATGCGACATCAGGTCGGGTCCCCTGTTTCCCTGCCAAAGTGACAAAGATGTTCAATCAATAATATTCATCAATTTACGGAAAGTAATGCCGGAATCATGGCTTGCTACTCACCAGTCACATAGAAGGTCTCGCAAGGAATCCCCACCCTCTTTCGACGATAGTACCCATCAACGGGTACCTCTCTACACTCGTGCTCTGCAAATGAGAAGGGATTATAAATGTTGGCCACCCAAACAACGAGGGGTAAGAATAAACTTGAGAATTTACCAGTGGTGAAGACGACGTCATCACCACCCCTCTCATCCTCACTACCCCTCTCGTCCATTGGATCATCACTATCATCGGACGCAAATAACTCATCTAGGGGTGCTATATACTCCTCATCATTGGAGCTGCTAGCCGCACCCTCACCTCCATCCATCCCGGCATCCGGACAAATAGCATCGGCCGTGCCTGTCCTCGCCCGCTCGCCGGTAGTCGGGGCAGGTCCGTTGTCCCCACCCCTGACCGATGAACCTCCAACAGCTGCCATCTGCGCCTCGTGACCTGCTAAAAACTCCGCCTGATCACGAGACCAACCTGGAATGCATAAGAGACAATAGTGAGTAAGAGAACAAACGAATCGAAATTACAAGGACAAGGCTAGAATGCTCACGATCTAGGCTCCTCGCCCTCGCCGGACCATAGGCTTCCCATAGCCACTCAATATCAATCTGGCTGGAGCCAAGATAAGGCCGGGCACCAAACAATCGCTGGAGCAAGGGCCAAACGAGCTCAGGATTAGCATCTGTCGCACCAGTCGAGGCCGGCAGACCGCTCACCCTCAAACCCCAGCATCTCGCTATATCCTCAAGGGTGATGGTCATCTCGCCAGTCGGGAAATGAAAAGAATGAGTCTCATCCCTCCATCTCTCCGAGAGTGCACTAATAAGAGCGCGATCAGGGCGGAAAGCGACGATTGACATAAAATCCCCGAAACCCATGGCCCGGACACGATCTTTCAGAGTGTCAGGCAGCACCGTCCACCACTCTTTCACCTTTAGCCATCCCACCCGCATTCGAGCGAGGGGGACATGCTAAAGTTGAGGGAAGCATCACAATTATTAGCCCAATAATTGAAGATGAATAATGACTAGAGGCAATACAAGAAAAGAAGATACAGCTACCTTGCCCGCCTTTATCTTGTCAGCAAGGTGGGGGTCCTTCGTGGCTCGTGGTTTCTTACGCCTTTTTCCGGGGCGGGCCGCTGTCGGATCCATATCCGTCCCCTTGGCAAGCCCAACGCCAGGATCCTCCATGGGTCTATCTAAGGGAACACTCCTCGGGTCTCCCGATGGACCCTCTGCCGACTCACCCGTCATCGGGGCCCTCTTGCAAGCCAACCTCGTCTTCATCCTGCACATTTGGAGAGAAAAGAAAGCGCATATGAGAAGTGGCAAGTAAGAAACGCACAAGTGACGAAGTAAAGTTTGGAAGACTTCACAGTGAATACTTTGCAAAGCAACCAAGCTGAACACAAGGGAGACATTAAAATAGGGAAGCATTGACCAAACGATCCCAAGGTAAACCAATCCAAGAACAAAAGTGAAACTGATAGCCAAGACTAAAAATAATAATAATAATAATAATATAACATGACAAGTGAAGCAAATCCCCACTCAAACTAAGACACCACCACCATGACCCTTGTCCCATCATGATCAGAACCACCACTCTATTCATAATCATCGTATCACCCCTACACACGCATCAATCACTAAAATAACCTCACTTCGTCCTGATTAACCGAAACAACCAATGGGTTCGGCCCCACCAACGGATCTTTTCGGACCTCACCGAATCACATAAAACCCCCAAACCTTGCTCACAGTACCCAAAATCATTGCCCAGGTTGGTTACTAAACGACCACCTGTGGTGGGGGGGGGGGGGGGGGCCTAAGAATCAAGATTTTCCTTCCACGGCTATGATGAACTCCATCTACCATTCAAATTCAAAACTCCACTGAACTCCACATTTACTACTTCTACAGAACACCCATGGCCATGACCAAGTCCAAAACTCCATTCTGCAGCTAATTAAAAAAAAAAAAAAAAGGGAGGAGAAGACAGTCAAGAAGATGAGACCCACGTACCTGGGCCATTCAAGGGCAAACTCCCCTTTCTTTTTTTTTCACTTTTCCCTGTTCTTCCTCAGCCTACTCGGCCTTCACCTGCAAATGGCAGCAGCAACACATTAAAAAAAAAAAAAAAAGGGAGAGAGAAAAGAGAAAAGAAACAAAGTAAAAGAAAAAAAAAAACATACCTGGGCCCCCTTCTTCTTCTCCCTTCTCTCCCTTCGTTCTCTCTTCCTCTCCTCACTCAACCTGCCCCTTCACTCACGGTTTTCACCTGCATACAGCAGCAACAGGAGTTTCAAAAATGGAAAAAGGAAAAAAGAAGAAGAAGAAGAAGAAGATGAAGTCCACATACCTGGCCTTCTTTCCCTGCGGTTCTCTCTTTCACTTCACCATTGCTGCCAGCTCCCTCACTTGTCCCCCACCTGCAACAATGACAGCAGCAACACATTAAAAAAAAAAAAACAGAGAGAAAAGAGAAAAGAAACAAAGTAAAAAAAAAGAAAAAAAAAAAAAGACATACCTGGGCCAGCGGCTGGGCCCCCCTTCCTCTTCTCCCTTCTCTCCCTTCGTTCTCTCTTCCTCTCCTCACTCAACCTGCCCCTTCACTCACGGTTTTCACCTGCATACAGCAGCAGCAGGCGTTTCAAAAATGGAAAAAGAAAAAGAAGGAGAAAGAAGAAGAAGAAGATGAAGTCCACATACCTGGCCAGGGACGAGCTTCCCCTTTCTCTCCACGCCTCTGCTGCTTCTCTTTTTCTTTATTCACCTGCAACAATGGCAGCCACAGCAGAGTTCAAGACAAAAAAAAATAGAAAATGAAGAAAGAAGAGAGAATAGAAGAAAGGAAAAGAAAGAACTACATACCTTGAACTCCTTCTCCTCCTCCCCTCAATCTCTTTGCTGCATCCAAGATCTCCACCTGCAACAATGGCAGGAAGTAAAAAAAAAAAAAAAAAAAAAAAAGAAAAGAGAAGAAGAGAAGAAGGAAAATAGAAAATGGAAAGAGATGTCGAGACCCACTTACCTGAACACCGGCGAACCTGCGCGCTGCTGCTGCCTCCCCCTATTTCACCAACTCGTCCCTGCCTCACCTGAAACAGCAAAAGCAAGAAAGAAAGGAACGAAAGAAAGGAAGAGAGGGAAAGATGAACAAAAGAAAAGAGAAGAGGGGGGAAAGTCCCCAACACGTGTAGGCAGTGCCCAAGGCTGGGCGCTGAATGGCCCAGCCTCCTTATCAGATGGGGGGGCCCTCTCTAAGGGCGACCCACCTCTAAATGGCCCATCTCTCTCGCCCAATAATAATAATAAAAAAAAAAGAAAACTGAAAAAAAAAAAAAAGGGAAAGAGGGATTAGAGATCAAACCTAACATTAAATTAAGCCTCAAGAGGGATGAAAATTAAAACATGATTTACCCACTGATTAAGTTCAAGTCAATCTTTATTAATAATAACTACAATCCAACCTTGGCAAAATCTGACTTAGCTTGATTACCAACCTCGACACTAGACGAAGCTCAGGATTATCGGCGGAACATCAATGGCCCATCTCTACCTACGTAGAACAACGGTGCAAACAACATGCAAAGGTCGGTTGATTCAAAATACATTATGGATTCACCATAGGTATCATATATTAATAGTTCATGCATCCAAATCCCTGCATTCATCCACATATTCCACATCATCATACATCAACTAAAATACACACACGCATAAAACAAAAATAAATAAATAAATAAATAAAATAATAAATAAATAAATAAATAAATCTAAATCAACTTTTATTGAACTCCGATAAGAGTCATTAAATAATAACTATAGCAATGAACTACATCAAGTGAATCCTAAACATTGACTAAAATAGAGGTCACGACCCGCGCTCCTAATACCCTAGATGGGTCTATCACTAACTGAGATGGTCCTAATGACCTGACCTCTCGTAAAAAAAAAAAAAAAAAAAAAAAAACAACTAGACTAGGGTGATGATTTCCGTCTTCTATAGGGGGTGAACCATGCCGTTAAAAATAGGAAAGCGAGCCAACCGCGCCTCCATTCCTAAGATGTGGGTCTCAAGCCGCCCCTTCACTTCCTCGAAAGCATTCAAA
Organism: Umbellularia californica; assembly: GCA_028538565.1. NCBI lineage: Eukaryota > Viridiplantae > Streptophyta > Magnoliopsida > Laurales > Lauraceae > Umbellularia > Umbellularia californica. Next base: position 43,434,772 of record JAPQWN010000007.1, on the reverse strand, counting down.
GGGTCCCGAAGAGCATCACCAATCTCCCGAAGCAGCCTGAAATCGTCCAGATGAACGGTGTACACTGGATGGATAAGCGCTGAAAGAGTGGTGTTTTGCATTTCGAAATACTTTCTATAGCGCCTCGGGACGGCAGATTCAGCTTCATGTGGGCAGGACATTGTCATGAGCTCTAACTGATCCATCCGCCTATGTATGGCGTTAAATTGTTCGATAGGAGCTCTTTCACTAGCAGTTTGCATACCCTCCCAGACCTCAAGCATCGCCTGAAGGTCCATCATGCTCCACAAAAGGGACTGGAGTACGTCACTAATGAAAGCTGGCAAGTCTCCCAGAAGTCCATCGTAGCCACACAACCTGTTAAGAGCGGTCCTCCCTACAACGCACAAATCTCTGCACAATCCGCATATTTTCTTGTATTTCATCACCAGCAAATCGTACTTCCCACGCTTGGCTTCGACGAGTTGTCGATCCATCACCTCCTCAAACTGGAACACGCAATCGTAGGTGGCAGGCATGGATGACCCGTGCTGGAGATAGAACTCAATTCGTTCCTCAGAGTCATAGTAACCTATCCTTCCATCCCCCGAGGACCAATACTCGTCCCCTGGTGAGTAGGGCTTGCAGGCAGGAGTACCTCCAGCACCATCAATCACAAACGAGAACATTGGAGCGCCAACCATTGGAATAGAACGAGACCTATAAACACATACACAAGGCATTAAAGACCTTTCGTTGAATTGAAAATAACCCAAAGAGGCTTAGATTGAAGGAATCATTACAAAAATAAAAAAAAAATAAAAAAAATAAAAATAAAAATAAAAATAAAAAAAAAAGCCCACTTGGGCGCACCAAGGGCGGCGCCCAAGTCTGTCCCAAGGAACTTCTCCCGAAAGGTCGGGGTTCAGTAATGGAAATTATATCAAGCTTTCCCAAATCCGTGCCAAATACTCTTAGAAGTACTGTGGGATTATTCTAACCCGTTTTAAGAGCCAAGAGTCCAAATTACATACAACATCTAAACACAAATAAAAAAAAAAAAAAAAAAGAAAGGGGGTGACACAATGATAACAAAGGAAACATCATAAGATCAAAGTAAGAATAATGAAAGAGTGATGAGCTAAAACACAGGATGAGGACTAAACAAGTATAAATAAATTATAAAATTAAAAAAAAAAAAAAAAAAAAAAAAAAACAGCACACACACTTGGGCGCAACTAGGGTGGCGCCCAAGTCCACTTCAGGGACTTCATCGCCAATGGGGCCCGGTTCAACCTAGGATTATCCATCACAACCCCTGAAATCCGTGGGGTAAATCACCAATGGTACTGTTCGGTCACTTTCAGACCATTAGAAAAAAAAACAAAAAAAAAAAAAAAACGTGCCTCCTTGTCAAAGTAACTCTAAATTAGACACTCATGCAAAGCAACATCTTTGTTTCTTTTGAAAAAAAAAAACAGAGAGAGAGAAGAGGAGAAGGAAAATTAAAGATGATACAACCCAAACAAAAAAAAATATATATATATATATATAAACAAATCTGAATTTTAAGTTTGCATCATGCCAAAAGAGAGAACAAAATAAACTAGAATATATGTTACATGAACTAGAACCAACAGAGATGAAAGAGTGCTTACTTGGGAGCAAGAGAGAGATCAAAGACCCTTGAATTCGGAATTTGGAAGAGTAGGAAGTGTGATAAAACCCAAAGGCAGCCATTCCTTATATAGATTAGTGTCTTAATTTGAAAAGAAGACGGACTGGCACTTGGGCGCACTCCTAGTGGCGCCCAAGTCCTTCTACCTCCCAAACTTTGTAAGAGTGCCACTTGGGCGCACTCCTAGTGGCGCCCAAGTCCCTTCACTTCCCAATTTCACTACACAACCAATATCTCGCGTAAACGCATCATAGAATCCTAAACCAAGTAGGAGAGACTACTTGGGCGCACATAGAGGTGCGCCCAAGTACCCAGAAACACATGGGCGCCCCTCCATGTGCGCCCAACTATTTTTTTTAACCCGGGAAGCCGCGCGATGCACAAGTCTAGACCATAATGACTCTATGATGATTGATGACTAAAACAAACAAAAAACAACAGCAAACAATTATTAAAAGAGTGTAATAAAAGGAACTAAGCGGCGAAAATCCGCGCACCGGACATCACCCCTTCGCAGGGAAAATCATCATACACTTTAGTCCCATCACGCACACATTATGCATTGCATCCCATGTCATCTCCATCAATGAAACTAGAAGTGTTACCTTTACAAGTTATGAAACTGAGCACTAACAAAAAATGCAGAATCTTTTAGTGTTTGTTCAATGCAGGTTTCCAAAGCAAAAATGAGAGCACCAAAGGTGATTTAAGCAGACTATTGGAGATGAATGGCATGAACTTTCAGCAAATGAACACTGAAAGAAAGCAGTAATGACCTCTATCAACGGATTTACAAAAAAAAAAAAAAACTCTTGAGGTAAGTATCCCTAACCATGATTTTCATGATTTTACCTCACGTCTGGAAAATTGAGTCGCCGTAGGCCTCCCTTAAGCGCTTATGATCGGTATGGCGACCATAATACTGTGTTATCACGAATTGTGGTGTTTGCTGACTCAAGTCTTGACGTTGGAGGATGGAATCCGTGTAACTTGAAACTCTCCATGATAAGCATGAAATGATGATTGAATCTATCCCGGGTTCTCATCTAAGCTGGGTGAAGACCAAGATCCCTAGAGAGTGACAGTTATTCCGGTGAACATCTTCCATTGATTTAGCTTTTTCTATGCATACCTGAGTTTCGAAAATAAAATCTCTTTGTAAAAACAAAAAAAAAAAAAAAAATATGCATCTCATTCTCACATACACTTCACACCATTGCTTGAACTATGTTTATGATTGCTTTCAAGATCCCCATTATTACTAATCAATTTTAACTATGCCTTGAGTATTCAACTGCGAATGAAAGTTAAAAGACATTATGTATGACAAAATTGAATTGAACTCTATTACAAGAACAAATGAAATTCTAATAGTGACTTAGCCAATCGAAAGACCAACTTCTGATTCAGACCACCGGGGCACAGTTCCCATCATCACTTTAAATTAAGCAACCGGGGCACAGTTCCCAACCCGCCACGTGGCAATACCACGGGCACCGAGGCACAGATCTCGGATTTCCAATCAAATCAGTAGGCACGTAACTTCTTGTTTTTTCCTTTTTCCCCTGAATCAGAATTGATCCTAGAAAAGTGAACCTCACCCTTAGAACGAGTTTGCAATTGCATACATCTGTAGGTGGCCACTCCCGCGAGCTCAAAGGCTCCCGTGAGTCATGAGTGTTGTGTCTACTTTCTTTGGAGTACAACTCTCCATGTGTTGTTCTCCAAAGAGGGGCATACTGTAGACACCTCATTTGGCCCCCTATGATAGCCCTAAACACCTGTCATATATATATGGTGCCCCCATTTCACCCATGATTGAATGGTTAATGGCATAATTAAGATTAATTAATGACGATGAAGATGCTTGTTGAAATTTTTATGCTTAGTTCGACAATATTTAGAAATTCGTGAGAGAAAAGGGCGAATCGCGTTGAGATTTCGAATCCAACCCACCACTCATACAAAGAATAGGCTACAACACTATCCAAGTCCCATCCAGACTACATAGGACACACTCAGGTTGATCCCAAAGAGATTACACTTAGTTTACCTAAGTACGATGCGACTAGTATGATTTAAACAGCTAGAATCTTTGACCCAGAGACCCCTATTGTTTCCTGAACTCTAATCGCTAGAACGTATGGACCAAAAGATTCTACGTTCCGAGAGCTTTCCGTTGATATATAGAACGTCCAAATCCGATGAACGAATCAAAAGATATGGTCGTCGGAAGATTACATTGCGAAAACCCCACCAGGCACATACCTGGGCGCCCATGTAGGTGCGCCCATGTCCCAGAGTTGCACTTGGGCGCCCACACAGGTGCGCCCAGGTCCCTAATTGCCCTAGGAAAGCACATATGTGCATACTTAACTGCATCCCGCTCTACCTTTCGTAGTTCCGACCCGATCTCAACCTAAAAAACGAACCGGAACCAAACCCGGGCCCATTTGACCCAAGACATGACATGGGCGCACCTGTGGGTGCGCCCAAGTCTTGGAACCAACTTGGGCGCCACCCCATGTGCGCCCAAGTCCCAAGATACCTTAAAAATGCACTTTGATGCATACTTAGGTACGATTGACTCTACTCTTCGCAGTTTCGACTTGGTTTAGACCCAAAGACAATCCGGAACCGGACCCTAGACCCATTAGGCATCAAAATGAGACATGGGCGCCACCATGTGGGCGCCCAAGTCATGGGACCCACTTGGGCGCACCTCCATGTGCGCCCAAGTCTCCGAGAGCCCTAATCTCACTTTGGTTTGCATGAAACCCTTGGAAACTCGTGCAAGTAGTAGCCCTAACCCTTCCTCCACGTCAAAATCACTATAAAGAGACCTCATATGCTACTTTTGCAGAGGAGGCTACCAAAAGAGAGAAAAAAAAAAGTAGAGTAAGAAAGAGAGAAAAAGAGAGAGGTCATAAAGGAGATCTCTAGATCTAGAAGAAAGGAGAAAGAAGATTGCTTTGGTTCTCCAAGATCAGCAATGGAGAAAGCCTCCCAAAGCCATGGACTTGCGAAAGAACTTCAACTTAGGACTTAAAGAACACGATTCGAATCGGTATTTATAGGTTTCTTTTGTTTATTTGCTTTACACCATCATTATTGTTTAGAAATATGTTTAGGATCATGCACACATTGTAGATCTGCATTAATAGTACTATTTTACAGTAGATCTGATATTCAGTATTCATTCCTCATTAGAAACATGCTTAGGATCATCCGTAGTTTGTAGATCTGCATTATTTTCATCATTCTGAACTCGTGATTAGAATAGATCTTGCATCCATATTGTTTTCATTAGGAAAAATCCGAATCTGAAAGGAAAAGTGTTAAAAAACAAGAGAAGAGTACTTGGGCGCCACTGTGTGTGCGCCCAAGTCCTAAGAGTGGGATTTTGACCCTAGTCTCATCCCGCTTGCAATTTCTCTCTCAAATCCGGATTTCTATTCATATAAGTTAGTATTAGTACCTTCGGACTTGTGACTTTGTATTCAAAATCGCGCGAAAAGCATTGAAAAAGAAACAAAAGAGGAAGAAAACACAGAAAAGCACTTGGGCGCCCATACAGGTGCGCCCAAGTCCAAAATTGGAGATTTGACTCCCGTTTTCCATTTCGCGCGCATTTTGCTTCGGAAATCCTAGTCCATCTTTGTATAAGTTGATATCAAAGCATTCAGACTCGTTAAAAGTATTGAAAGAATCGAAAAGGGACCAAACATATCATTGAAAAGAAGAAAAAGCACAGGAAGGTACTTGGGAGCAACCGTAGGTGCGCCCAAGTCCAAAAGTAGGCTTTTGGTCCCTATTTGTTCGATTCATGTGCATTTTGCTTCTTGAATTCGAGTCAATCCTCATATAAGTTGATATCAATGTATTTGGATTTATTAAAAGTATTGAAAGAATCGAAAAGGGACCAAACATATCGTTGAAAAGAAGAAAAAGTACAGGAAGGTACTTGGGAGCAACCGTAGGTGCGCCCAAGTCCCTGCAAAGGGATTCACCCTCGAATCCTTGTGCTTGCATTATTATTTTCAAGTCCGGAAGCTTTGACATTAATAATCTACAATAGTACATTGCATTTAGTCTCAAATTGCTAGAAATCATATCGGGACATCGACAGAAGTCTGAAATACATCACAACCCGCAGGGGGGACACTTGGGCGCCACTGTGTGTGCGCCCAAGTCCCACAGAGACACTTGGACGCCCCTGTAGGTGCGCCCAAGTCCTCGGCTTATTTTCCGGCCCGCATTTGCTGCATTTTGCGTCTCGTTTAACATGCCATTCCACAATTGTGATGATTTCCATTGATTGCTGAACTTCTAGACTTCGAATCTTCAAATTATCATACTTAGGTTGCATCGTTTGCATAAAATACCAAAAAAATCATAAAGTCATAAAACTCTTCCCTTCTCATCTTGCTCTTTAGTAATTAGAGAAGAGAACAAAAAAATTAAAAGAAATAGAAAAATACATAAAAAGAAAAAGAGTAGACATTAATTAAGTAGAAAAACCCTAGATTGTTCTTTAGGATAGCTCACATAGTTTTTGCATAAAAAACCAAACACCAAAAAAATCACAAAATCATAAAACACTTCTCCTCTCATCTTGCTCTCTAGTAATTAGAGAAGAGAACAAAAGGAAATTAAAAGAAGTAGTAGAATTATAGAGTTAGACATTAACTAGGTAATCCTAGGTTAGTCCATTAATGCTTGAGTGAATTAATAAACTTAATCAACCCTCATCTAAACACTCAACTAATTCGAAGCAATTAATTAAATCACGCAATTAAAATCCACATATTTAATTAATTAATTAAATCTCTAAAACTTATTAACAACTCCTAGTGAAACCCCTGATTAAATAAAACTTTAATCAACAAGCCCCAATTAAAATCCCGATTAACAAACCTAATCCATAAGCTTTAATTTATTAAAAGAAATTAACTTAAAGACACCCTAGAAGATAACAAACTACTAGACCGACACTTGGGAGCAACCACAAGTGCGCCCAAGTCACCCTTGACACTTAGGAGCAACCACAGGTGCGCCCAAGTCATCCCAGACACTTAGGAGCAGCCATAGGTGCGCCCAAGTCACATTTAGTTTGGGAATCACCGAATCCCTATTAATTTCAAACTTCGACCCATATCAACACACTAGAACACCCTTACGATTTGAAACAACTATAGCCAGTAGCCCAAATTAACCTAAAAGATTAAACCGACTTAAACCACAAAAACATCCACGTAGGCACCAATCTCTTAACACTTAGCCTCCCATAATCATTAAGAAATCTAATTAATTGAAACCTAATTTAATCTCAATTGACACAACACAATAAAAACACAGTTAATTCAAAGAACATCAAACGATAAACACTCAACCTCAAATCAACCCAAAAAGAAAAGAAACACGCAAACCAGACACTTGGGAGCAACCACAGTTGCGCCCAAGTCATCTTGGAAACATAGGCGCCACCGCAGGTGCGCCCAAGTTATCCAGGGACTTAGGTGCCACCACAGGTGCGCCCAAGTCCATTTCCGTTCCCTAGGACCACCGAATCCTCATTCACTTCGAATCTCGATCTAGATCATTATCTCAAAACTATCACAGAATCAATAACAACCTTTAAATCAAAACCTTGATCAACTTAGACCCGTCCGGAACTTCAAATCGAGCCAAAGTAACCAAAAGATTCCAAATTCCAACTTGGGCGCCACTACTGGTGCGCCCAAGTGCACAGGAATACATAGGCGCATACACAGGTGCGCCCAAGTCCTCTGTCACATCCAAGTTGAGAACCTTGGTTTCGTTTCGAATCCCGGACTTAAGACTATAAAATTAATCGACCGAAAACATAAGACAACTGTTAGAACAGAAGCTTACATTGATTAGAACCCTAAGAAACTCCAAAAGGAGCTAACACCATTGCAAGCAATCGAACCACGCAGAGCAGCCACTTGGGCGCCACCACAGGTGCGCCCAAGTCCCAGAGTGACCTAGGCGCCACCATAGGTGCGCCCAAGTCTTCTCCCACTCCCGTTTTGCTAGTTTCAACTTCCTTTCATCATTTAAAATAAAACCCGAGGCTCCAGAACCTTTAGCATATTAAAACAGAACCTTAAAACACTCTTAACTCATCCCTAAATAACTCTTAATCAAACCACAACTTTAAACAAACTAAATCAAATTAATAAGCCGTTTAGCTTAGGAGCTATCAAACTTAGACAATTTACACGCTAGCATTAAATCGGATTTCCTCATTAGATAGATTAGAGCATTAGGCTTCGTCCCATCACTTTTCCTGTTCCGTTAGGGGACCGGGAGAGCTAATGTGGGCGGTCTAGGACCTTAGGTTTAGGGTTAATCCGATGATCAGTAATAAAGCATTAATTACGTAAATCCAAGTAAAATCCTCTAGTTAGGCCCTTCTAGCCCCAATGTCAAAAATCCATAAAAACTATAAAACCAATAAAATAAACACAAAAAGATTTTTCCTTTATTTCTTTGTCCACCTCAGGTGCCAGATATTTAATTGAACTTAATGATAAAAGGGAAAGAAGAACTGATTTCTAAAATTGAATAAATGAGAATGACGAGATGAGATGAATGATTTCGCACACACTTTTAAAACAATCACGGCCCATCGGCCACTCTAAAACAAATATCGGCCCATCGGCCACCTTTAGTCAATTACGGCCCGTCGGCCTTTCACCTTTATCACTCGTGTATCGCACACGAAAAACACAGAAATCACAAGTCAAAGTCTCATTTGCATCATTGTTTTGGTTTGCAAAGTCAACCTTTAAACCCTATTTTGCCAAGGGATTTGAAGGGGGTACCCGGGAACGGGGCCGATCCTCTTCTTAAATATTTGGCACCTCCCCCCTTTTATTTTCTTTATCTTAATTGTTTTACTTTACTTGGATATACTATGATTTTGCTATGTGAGGATTAATCTTTATTTGGACTTTAACGCGTAACCCTGAATTGACCTTATATTAAAGAGACCCAAAAAGACCCAAATTAATGTGACAAGACAACCGTCGTGTGTTGCCGGCAGCACATTAGACGAGAGGAAGGACCCACCTATTTATTTTCTCCCATTTTTCTTCGGCTTTCGTCGAAGGACGGTGTTACGGCCGTTACCGTAGCTGGCGATCGTGATCCGTCGATTTTGAGGGTAGTCGGAATCCTCACTTTCGATGTAAAATTTAAATAGCACATGTATAGATGAATGGAGATCTTCCCAAGCCCATTGGTTGGCACGGGGGGGTCGAAAATTCACATCCGACACTAGGGTGGCGCCCAAGTCCACTTCAGGGACTTCATCGCCAATGGGGCCCGGTTCAACCTAAAATTATCCATCACAACCCCTGAAATCCGTGGGGTAAATCACCAATGGTACTGTTCGGTCACTTTCAGACCATTAGAAAAAACAAAAAAAAAAAAAAACATGCCTCCTTGTCAAAGTAACTCTAAATTAAACACTCATGCAAAGCAACATCTTTGTTTCTTTTGAAAAAAAAAAGAGAGAGAGAAGAAGAGAAGGAAAATTAAAGATGATACAACCCAAACAAATATATATATATATAAACAAATCTGAATTTTAAGTTTGCATCATGCCAAAAGAGAGAACAAAATAAACTAGAATATATGTTGCATGAACTAGAACCAACAAAGATGAAAGAGTGCTTACTTGGGAGCAAGAGAGAGATCAAAGACCCTTGGATTCGGAATTTGGATGAGTAGGAAGTGTGATAAAACCCAAAGGCAGCCATTCCTTATATAGATTAGTGTCTTAATTTGAAAAGGAGACGGACTGGCACTTGGGCGCACTCCTAGTGGCGCCCAAGTCCTCCTACCTCCCAAACTTTGTAAGAGTGCCACTTGGGCGCACTCCTAGTGGCGCCCAAGTCCCTTCACTTCCCAATTTCACTACACGATCAATACCTCGCGTAACCGCATCATAGAATCCTAAACCAAGTAGGAGAGACCACTTGGGCGCACATAGAGGTGCGCCCAAGTACCCAGAAACACATGGGCGCCCCTCCATGTGCGCCCAACTTTTTTTAACCCGGGAAGCCGCGCGATGCACAAGTCTAGACCATAATGACTCTCTGATGATTGATGACTAAAACAAACGAAAAAACAACAGCAAACAATGATTAAAAGAGTGTAATAAAAGGAACTAAGCGGCGAAAATCCGCGCACCGGACATCACCCCTTCGCAGGGAAAATCATCATACACTTTAGTCCCATCACGCATACATTATGCATTGCATCCCATGTCATCTCCATCAATGAAACTAGAAGTGTTACCTTTACAAGTTATGAAACTGAGCACTAACAAAAAATGCAGAATCTTTTAGTGTTTGTTCAATACAGGTTTCCAAAGCAGAAATGAGAGCACCAAAGGTGATTTAAGCAGACTATTGGAGATGAATGGCATGAACTTTCAGCAAATGAACACTGAAAGAAAGCAGTAATGACCTCTATCAACGGATTTACAAAAAAACTCTTGAGGTAAGTATCCCTAACCATGATTTTCATGATTTTACCTCACGTCTGGAAAATTGGGTCACCGTAGGCCTCCCTTAAGCGCTTATGATCGGTATGGCGACCATAATATTGTGTTATCACGAATTGTGGTGTTTGCTGACTCGAGTCTTGACGTTGGAGGATGGAATCCGTGTAACTTGAAACTCTCCATGATAAGCATGAAATGATGATTGAATCTATCCCGGGTTCTCATCTAAGCTAGGTGAAGACCAAGATCCCTAGAGAGTGACAGTTATTCCGGTGAACATCTTCCATTGATTTAGCTTTTTCTATGCATACCTGAGTTTCGAAAATAAAATCTCTTTGTAAAAACAAAAAAATATGCATCTCATTCTCACATACACTTCACACCATTGCTTGAACTATGTTTATGATTGCTTTCAAGATCCCCATTATTACTAGTTAATTTTAACTATGCCTTGAGTATTCAACTGTGAATGAAAGTTAAAAGACATTATGTATGACAAAATTGAATTGAACTCCATTACAAGAACAAATGAAACTCTAATAGTGACTTAGCCAATCGAAAGACCAATTCTTGATTCAGACCACTGGGGCACAGTTCCCACCATCACTTTAAATTAAGCAACCGGGGCACAGTTCCCAACCCGCCACGTGGCAATACCACGGGCACCGAGGCACAGATCTCGGATTTCCAATCAAATCAGTAGGCACGTAACTTCTTGTTTTTTCCTTATTCCCCTGAATCAGAATTGATCCTAGAAAAGTGAACCCCACCCTTAGAACGAGTTTGCAATTGCATACATCCGTAGGTGCCCACTCCCGTGAGCTCAAAGGCTCCCGTGAGCCATGAGTGTTGTGTCTACTTTCTTTGGAGTACAACTCTCCACGTGTTGTTCTCCAAAGAGGGGCATACTGTAGACACCTCATTTGGCCCCCCTATGATAGCCCTAAACACCTGTCATATATAATGGTGCCCCCATTTCCCCCATAATTGAATAGTTACTGGCATAATTAAGATTAATTAGTGACGATGAAGATGCTTGTTGAAAATTTTATGCTTAGTTCGACAATCCTTAGAAATTTGTGAGAGAAAAGGCTGAACCGTATTGAGACTTCAAGTCCAACCCACTACTCATACAAGACTTAGGCTACAACACTATCCCAAGTCCCTTCCAGACTACATAGGACACACTCAAGTTGATCCCAAAGATATTACACTTAGTTTACCTAAGTACGATGCAATTAGTATGATTTACACGGTTAGAATCTTTGATCCAGATATCTCTACTAATTTCTGAACTCTAATCACTATGACATATGGACCAAAAGATTCTACGTTCCGAGAGCTTTCCGTTGATATATAGAACGTCCAAATCCGATGAACGAATCAAAAGATATGGTCGTCGGAAGATTACCCCGCGAACCCCCACCAGGCACATACCTGGGCGCCCATGTAGGTGCGCCCATGTCCCAGATTTGTACTTGGGCGCCCACACAGGTGCGCCCAGGTCCCTAGTTGCCTTAGGGAAGCACTTAGGTACACATTTAATCGCATCCCACTTTACCTTTCATAGTTTTGACCCGATCTCAATCTAAGAAATGAACCGGAACCAAACCTCGAGCCCGTTCGACCAAGACATGATATGGGCGCACCCACAGTCCTGGAACCAACTTGGGCGCCACCCCATGTGCGCCCAAGTCCCAAGATGCCTTAAAAATGCACTTTGATGCATACTTAGGTACGTTTGACTCTACCCTTCGCAGTTTCGACTCGGTTTAGACCCGAAAACAACCCGGAACTGGACCCTAGACCCATTAGGCATCAAAGTTAGACATGGGCGCCACCATGTGGCCGCCCAAGTCATGGGACCCACTTGGGCGCACCTCCATGTGCGCCCAAGTCTCCGAGAGCCCTAATCTCACCTTGGTTTGCATAAAACCCTTGGAAACTCGTGCAAGAAGTAGCCCTAACTCTTCCTCCACGTCAAAATCACTATAAAGAGACCTCACATACTACTTTTGCAAAGGAGGCTACCAAAAAGAGAGAAAAAGTAGAGTAAAAAAGAGAGAGAAAGAGAGAGGTCACAAAGGAGATCTCTAGATCTAGAAGAAGGGAGGAAGGAGATTGCTTTGGTTCTCCAAGATCAATAATGGAGAAAGCCTCCCAAAGCCACGGACTTGCGCAAGAACTTCAACATAGGACTTAAGAGCACGATTCGAACCGGTATTTCGGGATTTCTTTTGTTTATTTGCATTCCACCAGCATTTTTGTTTAGAAACATGCTTAGGGTCATGCACACATTGTAGATCTGAATTAATAGTACTAGGTTATAGTAGATCTAATATTCAGTATTCATTCCTCATTAGGAACATGCTTAGGATCATTCATAGTTTGTAGATCTGCAATATTTGCATCATTCTGAACTCGTGATTAGAATAGATCTTGCATCCATATCGTTTTCATTAGGAAAATCCGAATCTGAAAGGAAAGGTGTTAAAAAACAAGAGAAGAGTACTTGGGCGCCACTGTGTGTGCGCCCAAGTCCCAAGAGTGGGATTTTGACCCTAGTCTCATCCCGCTTGCAATTTCTCTCTCAAATCCGGATTTCTATTCATATAAGTTAGTATTAGTACCTTCGGACTTGTGACTTTGTATTCAAAATCGCGCGAAAAGCATTGAAAAAGAAACAAAAGAGGAAGAAAACACAGAAAAGCACTTGGGCGCCCATACAGGTGCGCCCAAGTCCAAGATTGGAGATTTGAATCCCGTTTTCCATTTCGCGTGCATCTTGCTTCGGAAATCCGAGTCCATCTTCGTATAAGTTGATATCAAAGCATTCGGACTTGTTAAAAATATTGAAAGAATCGAAAAGGGACCAAACATATCACTGAAAAGAAGAAAAAGTACAGGGAGGTACTTGGGAGCAACCGTAGGTGCGCCCAAGTCCAGAAGTAGACTTTTGGTCCCTATTTGTTTGATTCATGTGCATTTTGCTTCTTGAATCCGAGTCAATCCTCATATAAGTTGATATCAAGGCATTTGGATTTATTAAGAGTATTGAAAGAGTCGAAAAGGGACCAAACATACCATTGGAAAGAAGAAAAAGTACGGGAAGGTACTTGGGAGCAACCGTAGGTGCGCCCAAGTCCCTGCAAAGGGATTCACCCTCGAATCCTTGTGCCTGCATTATTATTTTCAAGTCCGGAAGCTTTGACATTAATAATTCATAGTATTACGTTACACTTAGTCTCGAATTGTTAGAAATCATATCGAGACATCGACAGAAGTCTGAAATACATCACAACCCGCAGGGGGAACACTTGGGCGCCACTGTGTGTGCGCCCAAGTCCCGCAGAGACACTTGGGCGCCCCTGTAGGTGCGCCCAAGTCCTTGGCTTGTTCTTCAGCCCGTATTTGCTACATCTTGCGTCTAATTTAACATGATGTTCCATATTTGTGATGATTTCAATTAATTGCCGAACTTCTAGACTTCGAATCTTCAAATTATCATACTTAGGTTGCATTGTTTGCATAAAATACCAAAAAAATCATAAAGTCATAAAACTATTCCCTTCTCATCTTGCTCTTTAGTAATTAGAGAAGAGAACAAAAAAAATTAAAAGAAATAGAAAAATACATAAAAAGAAAAAAAAGTAGACATTAATTAAGTAGAAAAACCCTAGATTGTTCTTTAGGATAGCTCGCATTGCTTTTGCATAAAAAACCAAACACCAAAAAAATCACAAAATCATAAAACACTTCTCCTCTCATCTTGCTCTCTAGTAATTAGAGAAGAGAACAAAAGGAAATTAAAAGAAGTAGTAGAATTATAGAGTTAGACATTAACTAGGTAATCCTAGGTTAGTCCATTAATGCTTAAGTGAATTAATAAACTTAATCAACCCTTATCAATTAATTCGAAGCAATTAATTAAAACACTCAATTAAAATCCACATACTTAATTAATTAATTAAATCCCTAAAACTTATTAACAACTCCTAATGAAACCCCTAATTAAATAAAACTTTAATCAACAAGTCCCAATTAAAATCCCGATTAACAAACCTAATCCATAAGCTTTAATTTATTAAAAGAAATTAACTTAAAGACACCCTAGAAGATAACAAACTACTAGACCGACACTTGGGAGCAACCACAGGTGCGCCCAAGTCACCCCAGACACTTAGGAGCAACCACAGGCGCGCCTAAGTCACCCCAGACACTAAGGAGCAACCACAGGTGCGCCCAAGTCACCCTTGACACTTAGGAGCAACCACAAGTGCTCCCAAGTCACCCTTAACACTTAGGAGCAAACACAAGTGCGCCCAAGTCATCTCAGACACTTAGGAGCAACCACAGGTGCGCCCAAGTCATCCCAGACACTTAGGAGCAGCCATAGGTGCGCCCAAGTCACATTTAGTTTGGGAATCACCGAATCCCTATTAATTTCAAACTTCGACCCATATCAACACACTAGAACACCCTTACGATTTGAAACAACTATAGCCAGTAGCCCAAATTAACCTAAAAGATTAAACCGACTTAAACCACAAAAACATCCACGTAGGCACCAATCTCTTAACACTTAGCCTCCCATAATCATTAAGAAATCTAATTAATTGAAACCTAATTTAATTCCAATTGACACAACACAATAAAAACACAGTTAATTCAAAGAACATCAAACGATAAACACTCAACCTCAAATTAACCCAGAAACAAGAGAAACACGAAAACCGGACACTTGGGAGCAACCACAGTTGCGCCCAAGTCACCTTTTAAACTTAGGCGCCCCCACAGGTGCGCCCAAGTCCATTTCCACTCCCTTGGGACCACCGAATCCCCATCAATTTCCAATTTCGATCTAGATCATTACCTTAAAACTATCACAGAATCAATAACAACCTTTAAATCAAAACCTTGATCAACTTAGACTCGTCCGGCACTTCAAACCGAGCCAAAGTGACCAAAAGATTTCAAATTCCAACTTGGGCGCCACTACTGGTGCGCCCAAGTGCACAGGAATACATAGGCGCATACACAGGTGCGCCCAAGTCCTCTATCACATCCAAGTTGAGAACCTTGGTTTCGTTTCGAATCCTGGACTTAAGACTATTAAAATTAATTGACCCAAAGTTAAAGACAACATCAAAACAGAAGCCTACATTGATTAGAACCCCACGATATTCCAAAATCTAGTCAACACCAGCGCAAACAACCGAATCACAAAGAGCAACCACTTGGGCGCCGCTACAGGTGCGCCCAAGTCACCAAGAGGACCTAGGCGCCATCACAGGTGCGCCCAAGTCCTCCCGTCCATCACTTCACTGGTTTCGACACCTTTTGATCATTTAAATTGAAACTCAAAATTCCAGAACCTTTGGCATACTAAAACAGAACCTTAAAACACTCTTAACTCATCCCTAAATAACTCTTAATCAAACCACAACTTGAACCAAACTAAATCAAATTAATAAGCCGTTTAGCTTAGGAGCTATCAAACTTAGACAATTTACACGTTAGCATTAAATCGGATTTCCTCATTAGATAGATTAGAGCATTAGGCTTCGCCCCATCACTTTTCCTATTCCGTTAGGGGACCGGGAGAGCTAATGTGGGCGGTCTAGGACCTTAGGTTTAGGGTTAATCCGGTGATCAGTAATAAAGCATTAATTACGTAAATCCAAGTAAAATCCTCTAGTTAGGCCCTTCTAGCCCCAATATCAAAAATCCATAAAAACTATAAAACCAATAAAATAAACACAAAAAGATTTTTCCTTTATTTCTTCCTCCACCTCAGGTGCCAGATATTTAATTGAACTTAATGATAAAAGGGAAAGAAGAACTGATTTCTAAAATTGAATAAATGAGAATGACGAGATGAGATGAATGATTTCGCACGCACTTTTAAAACAAACACGGCCCATCGGCCACTCTAAAACAAATATCGGCCCATCGGCCACCTTTAGTCAATTACGGCCCATCGGCCTTTCACCTTTATCACTCGTGTATCGCACACGAAAAACACAGAAATCACAAGTCAAAGTCTCATTTGCATCATTGTTTGGTTTGCAAAGTCAGCCTTTAAACCCTATTTTGCCAAGGGATTTGAAGGGGGTACCCGGGAACGGGGCCGATCCTCTTCTTAAATATTTGGCACCTCCCCCCTTTTTATTTTCTTTATCTTAATTGTTTTACTTTACTTGGATATACTATGATTTTGCTATGTGAGGATTAATCTTTATTTGGACTTTAACGCGTAACCCTGAATTGACCCTGTATTAAAGAGACCCAAAAAGACCCAAATTAATGTGACAAGACAACCGTCGTGTGTTGCCGGCAGCACATTAGACGAGAGGAAGAACCCACCTATTTATCTTCTCCCATTTTTCTTCGGCTTTCGTCGAAGGACGGTGTTACGGCCGTTACCGTAGCTGGCGATCGTGATCCGTCGATTTTGAGGGTAGTCGGAATCCTCACTTTCGATGTAAAATTAAAATAGCACATGTATAGATGAATGAAGATTCTTCCCAAGCCCCATTGGTTGGCGCGGGGGGGTCGAAAATTCACATCCGACATGCGCGCGCTTTGCTTCTGTTGAAGCATGAGTTGGTGCTTGTTCTCATCGAAGATAATGGTTAAGGCTGCCATTGTTAGTTTCAAAATTTCTGAAACAAGACCACATCCATTAGTAATCACAAGAATATGATGATCATAAATGGGGAATTCTATGATTTTGTCTTTTCAAATCGCTCAAGGGACATGACCCAAGCAATATGAAGAAGGCAAAAAGCCATAGAGGGTACAATTGTTCTGGTTGCAAGCATGGTAGGCTCGAAATGAGCGTTCCAATGACTGCTAGAAGCAATTGTATACCTAAATTCGACTTATCGAGAAGCGGAGCTTGCTCGAGATAAGAAGAATATAAGGTAGGAGTTACAAATGTGCCGGTCACAGATACAGTAGACCCTGAAAGGGCGTACTAGTACTGCTATGCACAAATGTTGGAGATCGCATCCATGAGATGGGATTCTTTGTTTTGAAAAGTCAGAAATGGATTCGTCAAAGAGAGCAGGTGGCATTCCGATTCAAATACGGGCTCAACGATTTCCGCGAGCGCCAGTACTCAGAACGAAAGAGACCACAATTTCTCGAATCTGAATCCAAAAGTGACGAGTTTTTTTTTTTTGAAATGTCAAGATTGGTTCCATCAAGGAGAGCAAATGGTATTCTGATCTGAACACGGTCTCGGCGATTTCCGCGAGCGCCAGTGCTCAGAAAAGAAGAAACCAAAATTTCTCAGATCTGAAATCAAAAATGACGAGTTTTTGGAGAGATTTTTTTTGAAATGATTTTTTTTATTTTATTATTTTTTTTTTTAAAAAAAATATATTTTAATTTTTTTTATTTTTATTTTTTGTTTCAAAGATTTTTTTTATTTTAAGATTTTTTTTTGAAAATCTTTTTATTTATTTATTTATTTTTTTTTATTTTTTTTTTGTTTAAGATTTTTTTTTTGAAAATCTTTTTTTTTTATTTTATTTTTTATTTTTAATTAATTTTTTCTAAGATTTAAAGACGAGAGAGTACACATAGGCCTCCTAACCCGGTCTTATGAAACCTCAATTGATAGAATTGCCCCCAGGTAAGGGTAGGATTACTTAATGAACCCGTTTGGAGGACCCTTGCCTAGAACAGTCAGGCTGTCTCCACACTCTGGACAAGGCTTTTCTTGAATCAATCGTGATCAAAGAACGCAATTGGTTTAACCTTAGTGGTCTATGTCTTTTTTTTCAAATCCCAAATAGACTCATCGAAGAGAAACGATGGCCCAAAACCTTAGTCGAACGGGCTCAACATTTCTGCAAGCACCAAAGAACGATAGGATAGGATCAAAGTTTCTCAATTTTGAATCCGAACTAAGAAAACTGATTTTTTATTAATTTTTTTTTTTTTTTTGAAATCTCTAATGAACTCATCGAAGAGAAACGATGGTCCAAAACCTTAGTCGAACGGGCTCAACATTTCTGCAAGCACCAAAGAACGATAGGATAGGATCAAAGTTTCTCAATTTTGAATTCAAACTAAGAAAACTGATTTTTTTTTTTTGAAAAGAGAAAGAATGGAAACAAACTCAAAGAAATAGAAATTTCCAAAAAATCCCATCTCATTTTTTTTAGGATGCGAAATCCAACATAGGCTACCAGCTAGAAAGTAGCCAAGGAATCCGAAAAAGAAGTATAAGCATAGAGCAAAAATTATGATATGCAAATATTTCATTTCCGAGCACCGTGTTCTCAAATGAACGAGTCCCACCGGGTGTGCCAGCTTGATGGAACGCGCTCCGAATGCCGTGGGTGCTACCGGGGTCGGCGGACGTGGGAGTCCGTCGGGTCCGGCCCTTTCGCGCCCGGGGGGCATGAAGCGTGCATCAACATTTCTTTTGTGTGGGTGTGCCAGATTTTCTATTTTACTTGGAATTGCAAGTGGTAATCCGGAGATCAACCTTCGCAAGTAAAAAGGAAATCAACTTCTTTCAAGTTTTCCATTGCACAAATATTTAAGAAAAGAGATTTTCTTGGTTTGCCGTGAAAGGCGATTTTGTTTGGCATTTATAGCCGATTTTGTGGCGTTTATAGCCGATTTTGGCGTTTATAGCCGATTTACAATTCTTATCAATAATGAAAGACAAGAGTTGTGATTTTTTTGTCTCTTTTAGAAAAATACAAACTACAATGAAAAGCAAGAAAAGGAGGATCTAACTTTTCAGGAGATTGTGGGGGACTCGTTCAGATTGACGGTCGCAAGCCATGTGTGGGCTTCGCCATCATCCATGCAGATGAGAACAGAGGATGCTCTTGATTCGTTTGGCTTGGCTATAACCTCAGATTTTTAGAGGACAAAGACCAAGAGGAGGTCCTATGTCCGATAAAAAGCTAAGTAGACGGGCTGAAAAGCCACGTCTAAGCCATTGGAGGCAGCGGGAGAAGGCAAGGACCTTGGGGGGGGGGGGGGGGGGGGGGGTACCCCCAAGGGACTTTTGTCACCTTGTAGTGGTGGCCGGTGCAGAACTTCAGTAGAGTTTTTCTCTCTTTTTCTTTCTCTCAGATTTCTGGATCTGTGGTGCTTTGGAAGTGATCTCCGATTGATCGATCCGGATTTCAATGGAATGCTCTCCTATTTATAGGCTTTTGATAGCCATTTAGGAGAGTTTATGGGCTTTAATGGCTTTAATGGGAGGAGTTACAAGATTTATTTCTTGATTTTGTAACTCCTTTTTCCTTGAATCTGATTGGCCGATGGAGATTAAGGGCTTTTAATCACCTTAATTACCATAATGGGAGGAGTTTCATGGGTTAAATGCCATGAATCAATTGACTTGTAACTCCCAAATGCTTGCTTCTGATTGGGCCGTGCAAAGAAATGAATTAATGACTGCAATAAAGCTAGTCAATTAACCACATTAATTGGTCGCCGAGCAGTCGAAGAGTCGCGGGCCGTGCCGTGTCTTCTGGAATTCTTCTGGCGATGATCATCGATGGATCTTCATGCTGATCGACATCGGATGAACATGTAACTTCAGACAGTGATAGCTAAGAGCGGGCCGGTGACATCTGTCCTGTCGATTTTTCGATCGATTGGGCGGAAAGTACACTTTTTTGGTCGACCGGTTGGCGATCAATGTTGATTTTGATACTTTTGGAGGTTGACCCGTGATTTTGACGGATGTCGGAGGACATGAGTCAATTTCAAGCACTAAAAATCACATTTTCAGGAAACCACAGGGGCCAAAGTGCGCGAAACGCGAAAAGGGACGGAAAAAACGGGTCACCGGCGAAAAATCCGGTGACCCGGACTTCCATGGTCGCCCATGGTCGCCGGCGACCATGGGCCAGGGTATCCGGCGACCCTGGGCCATGGTCGCGGGCTGCGACCCTGGGGGTTTTTCCCCCGTTTTTGGTCCGTTTTGTGGTCTTTTTCGTCACCGTTTTCTTCTGTATTTTTCCTGACATTTCTTCTCATTTATTGGCTTGATTTCCCTGTAGAAAACCTGATGAGAATCCTTGCATTTTTAGAGTGCAAAGTTTCCAATTTTCCGGGAAAGCCGAAGACTTTGTCGCGTAGAGCTGCTGATTTTCCGCCAGAAGCTGAAACTTGGTCAAACGATGTCGGAATGACCTGAAATTTGAGGTGAAGCCTCCTGAGCAATAAATGAGACCAACCATAGGCTTTTGTTTGAGTTTTGAAGTCGTTTGGGGTCCCATCGATGCTTCACTTAATTTTGCTGCGGGGAAAATGCCGAGCTTTGATATGTGGCCAAACGATGTCCGATTGACCTGAAATTTGACGGGGAGCCTATTGGAGTCATTTTGAGACGTTCCATGGGCTCCGTTTTGGATGTCATGGTCCCGGGTTGCTCCGCCGCCGGTAGGCTTGATTTTCTCTCGGAGCATCGAAACCTGGTCAAACGTTGTCGGAATGACCTGAAATTTGACGTGCAGCCTTTTGGAAGCATGTTGAAGCCACTCATGCACTTGGTTTGATGAGCGAAGGCTTCGGTGGTTCCCGCCGCCGGGAGGCTTGATTTTGCTGCTCAAGCATTGATGGAGGGTCAAACGTTGTCGGTTTGACTTGAAATTTGGTATGGAGCCCTTTTGAGACATGCTGGAGTCATCCGTAGGGTCTGATCGAAGTTTTGACGTCTCTGATGATGTCGCCGCCGGGAGCGCCATTTTAGCTGTCGGAGAAGCGAAGTTAGGCTAAATGATTCTGAAATGGCCCGAAACTTCATATGTACTCTTCTCTTGGCTATCTTGAAGGATCTTGCAGTTTTTGTTTGATTCTGACAAGATTTGATTTTTTGGAGAAATTGCATTGTCTATTTATGGCAGGTTGCGACTTCATGCAGCTTTCTTGATGTTGAAGAGGCAAAGTGACATTTTTGGTGTCAACAGGGATTATCCCATGATTTCATGGCTTCTCAGTTTCTGGTTTCTATATTACAGTCTGTATCAGTTCTGTAAGTACATATAAATAAAGTTTATAGATCAACAATGATAGAGGTTGTTAAATTGACACCATTCCACAAAATTGATTTGTGTCACATATCCACCTAGTTTCCATTTACATCACCAAAAATAAGTCATTCACAAAACACAAATTTCAGTGCCCTTGAATAAACTGATGCTGATGTGTTGCCATTTGATGCAGATACATGTCGTGTACAACTTTCGCTCTATAATACCACATGTCATCTTGGCTGAAATTCATAGACCAGCCTGTGACAATGTGCTCCACATACGCCAAAATGAAAAACCCACAATCATGGTTGCACCCGTCAGTTGAAAGTTATTACATTTTTTTGCAATAATAATGAAATCAACAATATTATCAATAAATGCTTACTCACCCATTGGCTTGTTGTGGCAGGTTCGGTATCCTCACTAACCTCCAAGTTAAGGGATTGGGCCAACCACCATCACGAAGCTGGGATGCGACAAAAGTTGTCTGAAAAAGAACATGCCTTACAATTAGTTCATAACAAATGTGTGCTTGGATCTTAGATGAAACTGATGATATCGGTACTTATAAAGAGTTCTAGAAACTGAACGTCGACAACACTATTTAAAATGTTGTAGTATTCCCATCTTCCTACTTTGACGTTTCCCACCAAGAGGTGAAAATGATTGTCTGTACACATCGGTAATATCAGCCAATCACGAGAGCTGAAGCTGTAATGGTATCTTCTCTCTGGGGATCCAAATGAGATATGGTAGGTATCCGAATGTGTCTTCGGATCTCTGTACCATTCCTGTGGAAACAATGAACGGTGGATTGTGTGACTATCCTTAATTTTGTGAAAGCAGAAAATTAGGCTGGTGGGAAGCTTTAAAATGAGCATACCGCAAGGCTAGCATGAAAAAAGTGAGCACCCCGGACCCTAGTAGCCAGAATTTCTAACAAATAATCCACGGTGTCGCAACCCCGGACCGGGTTCGGGGACCAAATCCGGGATCGGGACTGTAAAAGGAAGAGTAATTACGAAGAGGTATGTTTGATGCCCAGGTGTACACGGGTTAATAAAAGAACACATATTACCCGTGCACATGATTTCCCACAGGTGTTCGCGGTGAGGATTTTCCAACACACATAACCATATAGTATAATTGTGGAAGCATATGGCAAGTCAAGTATGTATTTCATTTCCAAAATGACAAGACTGATTACATTTGAATAACAAGTATCAGAATGAGCAATGTCCTAAAGCGTAACCCAAAAGTACATGTTAAAGCTTAATCAACAATAATTTAATTACAACTCCCAAAAATAGAGGCCAACCAAGTCCAATATAGACAAAACAATGTCCACCAAAATAAATAAATCCATCACCCACAAAATGTTTCGCATCTCGACAACCCGATGTTTACATAACATCGTCAGCACGCCACTCAACTAGCGGTTGCGGTTCTCCGACCACCTCCTCTGGCTCCTCCTCGGGATAACCAACAACGGGACCTGAGTACCAAAGCAAAAGGGTCAGACACGATGGTCTGGCAGGTGGGTGAAAAGAAATAAACATTTGATAATAAAAACCTTTACATTGGAAAACATGCAAACCTGTTAAAACAATGTCTCTCAAGGAGTAAATGAATCATTTAATTAAAACGCGTATGCAGTCACAAAACATGTAAGGTAATCAAGGAAATCGGGAAACAATCAAGATGGCGTCCACAAGAAGCTAAATCCTCTATCACAGAAGTGACGAGAGTATCGGGCGTTGTCCTCAGTCATCGAAGTGAGGAGGTACAACCAATTTACATATACACATAAAATAATACGGGACGGGACCGCGGTAGCAAACCGGGTGTCGGGAATCATGGTAGCGAACCGGATATTGGGAACCACGGGAGCGAGCCGGGAATCAGGACGGGACCACGGTTAATAAACCGGGTATCGGGATCCATGCTGCAGCTGGCGGGACGGGAAGGGATCTCCAAGTCAGTGGATCAGACTGACAAGGTTATCCAAGCTCAGTGGTGCCGACTCATAGGTCATATGCAAGAGATCGTGCATGTATAAAACACTTACGATGAAATCGTATAGACGAGCAAAACGGGGTGCTCAAGGCTCAAACATCATTTCAATATCAAGTCACATCATGTCGGGCATGCATTTCGGGACTATAGAAGAGTGCAAGTACAAATACAATGCTTTCGGAATCGATAAATTATAACTCATAAATTTCTGGAATAAACAATTGCAATAGACTTTCAAAATATCGGGGTTTAAAACTAATCCAAGGTGAATAGGGATCCCGTATGTCTGTATAATAAAGGAAACTTGGTACTCTTTGAATTTGGGAGACATTCCGGGTTCCTTATACACTATAGTAGCCTCAATGCTTAAATGAATCTCGATAATGTGGTTTCTCTCTCTAACGTACTACCAACAAACACTTCACCTATGCTTCGAACACAATCCCAGGTGAGCGGTGCCCATTGCTCTCAGAAAGGTTCACAGGCAATGGGGTGGAGGCTCCCTTCAATCCTCTTTTATTCATAGAATTCAGGGAATTTCGGTTACCTTGCGGTCAGATGGCAGTTAGCCGCCAGTGAATCCGACGGTTAACCGCTGGCTGACCGTGAGACTGACCGTGGAATTGCAGCTCTCTGGAAAAGTGACCGTAACTATGCGGTTGGATGGCGGTTAGCCGTCGATGGACATGGCGGTTAGCCGCTAGCGGACCGCGGAGCTGACCGCGAGGTTACAGCTCTCTGGAAATGTAACCGAACTTGCTTCGGTTGGCCGCTAGTCACCAGGCGGCTAGCCGCTGGGCGACCGCCAGTCACGGGAATTTCTTCACTGGGTTCAGATTCAGGTCTTCCTTTCCCCAAAACCAATTCCTTTCATTCTCCATTTGACATTCATACAATCACCAAGAGAAGGAAGACAACCATCATCACAAGGATCCACTTAGGCATTGTACAAAAGATGAACAAAAAGTTACAATTCAAGATTTAAAGACAACAAATGAAACAAAGCTAGAAATCATGTTTAAGACAATAAAGAGGCTTACAACTCTTTTCAAAAGCATTTAACATCATTGAATGCCAAGGAAACAAGTCATTAATGAGATATAAATCAAGTCTACATGTCATGGAAATCATTAAAACCAAAACATCCATTCAATCCACTTGCCTTAGAGTCTCTAAACAAAGAAATCAGGCTATTACTCTCTTCCTCCAAGCCAAGGGTGCAATCTACACAAAACCCCCAAAATACAAACCCTAAAATGGGTCAAACAAGGAATAGGGAGAAGAAAGCTTCAATAATGGAAATGAAGCTCCTCCAATGTTAGGAGAACACAATAACAAAATAGTTGGAAGGGTTACTTACAAGAAGACTCCTCAAAATGGTGAGACTAGCTCGAAGAAGAACTTGGAGTGGAGGTTTCTCTACAAAAGTTGTCTCAATGGAGAGCTTTAGAAGAGAGGAAGAAGATGATGACTTCCATTTCTTGATTGGAGCAAGGTTTGGTAAAGCTTGAGGATGGAGAAGCAAGAAGAAGAATAGAAGGAAGCAAAGAACCCTAGGTTGAGACTCTTGTGCTGGAAAAAGAGTGAAAGAAGAAGATGGGTCTCTATATAAAGCATTTTGGAGTGGGCTCCACCACTAAAGAAACCCTTTGGGCTGAAATCACTAATCTCGAGACCTCAGACGAAATCGACGAAGAAGGGAAAAGTGATCGTCGAAATATCCAGTTTCTAAAAAGTATATGTTTCGCGGGTTTTGAGGATATCGAGTTTTGGGTACAGATTTCATGTAGAGAGACTGTTTTGCCCTCAATGCAAGAAAATCGGGTTTCGGGTTTCTGGACGGGTATGGAATCAACATGAGAGTTGTAGGGATTATCGGAACGAGTGAAACGAAATAGAAATACGAATCACCGGAATACAAACAATCCTCCAAACATTAGTAAAACCATCCAAAAAGGGAACCCCCAACGGGTCCCACTAACACCAAGTACTAAAACTCTCCCAAAACAATAAAAGAGCTATTCTAGTCCAAGCCTAGTCAAAATCACTAATCGAGCTTAGCACTAACACGCAACGTAATTAGCACTAATTGAGGTCACTCAAGTCGGGGTCTTACACACGGCCTGCAGGATTTGGTCCGTTTTGGTAAGAACACACAATTCCATATCAAATACTTGTTACGCACACACGCAAGTTAGTGAAACCAATTATCCATTGTATGTTGTCTATACTAACCTTGGTATCCAGCCATTCATTACATAGGAGTTCACACATTTTGTCACCAGGGATAACCGTGCCGAATTTGGCTAACGAGGGATCACTGCAATATTGGAACTCATTCAATTGATAACTGATAATTGCATACGACTTATCTACTAGAGTTGTCAACAGAAGTAACTTACTTTGCTTTATATTCATTCCAAAAAATATCAAGTAAGGTGGCCTCCTCAACTGTAAGACTGTACTTAGCACTGCGGGCACCATAAGTTGTCACTTGGTAAGGCTGAAACCTCACAGGCAGCATATTCTTCCGGTATCGGGCTTTGATCCTTATTATCTTGGAGGGGAGAGACTCGCCTGGGGATAGTTCTACAACAGATTCCTGTGTTAAGACTGGTCGTGGAAGGGTGAGAAAACCACTTGGACTAGATAGGATATCCTCAACAGGTTGGGAGGATATGCTATCTACATGAATTGGACTTGGTGGGATGTGATGTGGAGGCATTTGTAATGGAACATCACTGGGTGTCAGTTGACTGATGATATTGTCCGATGTTTTTGGTTTCTGTAATGCTTATAAACATTTATTCAATCATAAACACATAAACATTAATATTTGAGAAAGAGATTAACAACAAATAAGTATGTGCCACGTACCTTCCTCTCCTCCTCGTCTGAGCTGGAGCTAATGCAATCTCGCATTATTAAATTCCTTAAATCTGGAAGCACATGCTGATTTAAATCGCATGATCTTACGACCTATTCTATCCAAGAATTCATCAATTTTTGTTCCTTATCCGGTTGCTTCTTCATATCTTCAACTCCTAACAGTAAATGGGAAGCAAAATCACCAATCTCCATTATAGTTGAGTCAGACAAATCTGTTTGTGGATGCGAATGAGAGGGATTTGGATCTTGTTGTGTGTGATTATGCTCTTGCTCAAGGTTAGGGTTAGTGGCGCCTTCCACAACTTCAAATCGTCCGATTCTTAATCTGGTGATACCCCGATACCACTGAAAGTACTCCTCGGTGTGACGGTTACTACCAACCTCAACTTCCCCTTTAAGCACCGATTTCTCTCTATCATCCCACTCTTTAATTCATTCTTTCATTTTCTTTGAATAGTCTACGGGGGACTTCAGGACCCTATCATCCCTATTGAATGCAGGATAGAAGGGAGGGGGAACTATTTGTTGAAGGCTGAGTTGCTTCATCACGCGACTGCTATTGTGGCGTTCAACAATCTAGTAGCAGACCAACACAGTCTGTGAGCTAAATACATCCACTTCATGTTCATCAACTATCTTGGCCAATTCCTCTTTAAAACCAACTTATGGCCGCCAATTGAACCGCATTTATTAAATATAACATCAAGTACATTTATCTACAGTAAAATGTAGTATCATATATACATATCCAATAAATAAATATTATATGTGAGTGCTTACATTATCTGAATGTTGGTTGTCAAGTTGTTTACGAACAACTTCCACCGTGGAGAAGGTTTTGTGGCTCTTCAAGCACAGGGACCACATCAGGCTTAGGGGGAACTCGAAGCGATCATCTCATTGTTGGGCTGATTTAATTTCTCGCTCGATTGACATGCAAGATATTGCCCAAATCTGTTTCAAATAATTATTAGGCATTGTTAGGATATTATGGAATAAAATTAGGCAATTCTTAGCACCAGTGTGTACAAATGGGTAAGCGAATTTACTTGCAAGAGCTGAACAAGCCCGCCTAAGGTCTTCTGGTGGTCGGTAGGCCTCTTAGAACCTTTATGCTTGCCGGTTGATTTGGCGATTGTTCTTCTTGATAACTGTCGGTAGAGGTTCGCCAAGCGGGCTGGGCCCTAAGAAAAATTTTTAAACTCCCTGAAAAGCTCCAAAATCCATGCGCCCCCCATCGACCCAGAGGTATTTGTAAAAATTTGGCCCGCAACCAAACAAAAAAGATATGCCCTTGTAGCCATTATTTGCTGATTCTTCGAAGCTTTCTTTGTAAGTTTGCTAAAAATTTTCACCAGCCAAGTCAATTTTAGGTCACAGCCATTGCAATCCCTGCCTTCTTGAGGTTGTTTACCCAACAACTCTAAACAAACTTCACTAACTGAGGTTGGGCTACAGAATGTACGTCCTGTGACTACTGTCCCATTTATGGGTAGCCCATATATGTAAGCAACGTCTTCAAGAGTGATCATTGCTTCTCCACTGGTCAAATGGAAAGTGTTTGTCTCAGGCCTCCATCTCTCTACTAATGTAGAAATGAGTGCATGGTCAATCATGGTTTTTTGCAACTTAGAAAGGTGATGGAGGCCTGTTTCTTGAATGAATGCTTCTTGGGTCTCGTTCAAGGACCACTTATCTTGTAATATGGTTGCTGGCTTACAAACGACAGGTCCCACATCCTGTATCAAAATAATTAATGCAAATATATCATGCACAGTTATATGGGAACTTAAACAAAATGTATTCTTGTATACATAAAATTCAACATACCCTCCCACTCCATATAACTTCAGAAATATGGTAATCTTGGTCTTGTAGAATGCTTCTGTCAAGTGGACCAGGGTTGAGTTCCGCCATCTATAATAAAATAAAATCCATCAATACAAGTGTGTACACCAAATGAGAGATAAATTTCAATATGTATGTACAAATTAATGCCACTCCATATGTCAGTCCAAAGGCCATTTGTTCTAGTTATAGTCCACTTTGGATATATCTGCGAGTGTGTATTGTCATATGCCACATAAAATCAATTTAGAAACAAAATTCAATATGGTCCTTGGAATTGAATCATGGTATATTGAGTTCTACCATGACACATTGATGAGACAAGAAATTCCATATAGAGAGGATAGGTAAGCATGACTTATCATCCATGTCAATGATAGCTACCAAACTGGTATACACACTTAGAATTGACAGTAACAGAAATTTTTACGGTGGAATAAATTTTAATGAATGTAAATTAAAGTTCTTTTGAATGGTAGAAAAGTTGCACTGCAATTAAAAAAAATTACTAGAATCTAAAGAGTGATCTTTTATTTCTTCCTTCTATTTTTACGCATAGAGTGTGCTATGATATGAAAGTTACAGAAGCATTGGCAAAGTTAAAATAGGAGACTTCAATAAAATTGGGTGAGGCCATATTGTGCCTTGAGAACATGGATGCACAGTTACAAAAGAGAACATAGATGCAAAGTTACAAATGAGAAGCTGAAGCAATACACTACATTGCAATACTTCCTAGCTGATAGTAGAAAGTTTTGTTATGCCATAAATGTCAACCCAAGGAATGGGTACCTTGTAAGAATAACATTTTTACATATGTAAATCACATTTACGTGGAGATGCATAAAATAAGAATGACCCCTAAAGTATTTCATAATCCTTAATAACCAAGAATTAAATCTTATAAGGCAACAATTAAAATGTCTTAAAAGATCCTACCTTTTTCCACAAGCATCCACACCACTGATCAAGACAAAGAAAAGGGCTAACAATTAAGTACTGTGATTTCTCCCACAGTTGGCACCAACACACCAACTACCAGCACCCAATAGAACCCAGTTGATTAAAAAATGATTTAGAAAAGGCATATACTTTAGAATACAGGAGACCAATGGGCCAGCTGGCGAGGGATACAATTGAAGCTACTGGTGACGTGGATTGCACTTAGGAGAGAAGAGACGAAAAGAAGATGGAACAAGACACTGAACCTTTTTTTTTCCAAGACTGGGTTTCTCCCCAATGATAGGCTCCCTTTACACAGAAAGGGTTTGTTTGCATTGATCAAAACAAAGCAAACATTTTCCAGTTAAAGAACCAAACAAAAGCAGACATCACCATCAAATAAAAAAAAAGTCATGCACATTTTCATCTTCCAGAATCAAACGAACACATTTTAATAGAAAACCCATCTCTGACATCATCCAAGAGTTCGAAGCCATCTCTTTCTCATCCAAAACACAATGAGAAAACATCTTTTGCACACCCAACCCAGAAGAAAGCAACAAGGAAAAAGAACCCAATGTCTGAAATAGCTCTGAAAAAAAACCTCGCAGAAAAAGAACAATGGATTTTATGTTTGTTGATGATGAGAGAGATATCTGTATGTAATGTATTGAGAAAGACTAAAAGAAAGGGAACCCAGTCCCTGAAATATCTCTCAAATTACCAATAAACATGAAACTCATTTCCAAACATCAACACAAAAGAGGAAATATCTCTCAAATTATCAATAAACATAAAACCCATTTCCCAAACATCAACACAAAAGAGGAAAACTACAAGAAAACGAATCCAATTTAGAAACATAAATTTTACATAAATAAGTTGTTCATGCCTCCTTTCTCTGATAGACAAAGAGAGAAATAAGTATTATTGCTTCGTGCTGCAGGTGGAGAAGGAAATAAGACAAACAGAGTGCTTGCAGAAGCAGGGGTTTCAGATAGTGAAAAAAACGAAATGGGTGAAAGGGAAAGGTGAAAAGTGAGAGAACTTTATGCGTATGGTTTTGGTTTTCTTTTAGGTATTGAGTTTTTGACTTTTTACATTGGGGACCCATGATAGCATGGGATCCTGGGCAAAAACGGAAGAAAAAAAGGGGGGACTAGAGTCAAACGACCCTGCTGACAATTGAAAGTGCAGCTAGAGCCAATGAAAGTGTCCTGGAGGGGGGGTGAATAGGACTAATGGAATTCTTTTCCCAATAAAAATTACTTAGTCCAATTTTAATCTCAACTAGGACAAAGAACAAAATGAACACAAATAAGAATACAACTTATACGGAATATGTGTTCAATGTGTGAGTGCTTAATCAATCAACGATATGACAATTAATTTTATAATAATAAGCACAAGTGTGTGTACACCACTCTTCACAAATTTACTTATGATTTATATCAATGTGCTCAATTGAATATATGTTTAAAGAGTGTGTGCTAAACAAGACAAGATTTACCAATATGTTCAATGTTGTTTTCGCACAAGTAGATGTGTGTCAATTTGAACTCAAAGAAGAAATATCATTTATATCAATCTCCACAACTTATAGATATGTAAATCAAGTACAAGAGATAGAGAAAGAGGAATTGACACAAGGGATTTATAGTGGTTCAGTCACACAGACCTACATCCACTCTCAAGGGTCACACAGTCCCCTGGTTCCACTATAAAGAATCAAACTACATAAGTACTGATTCTACATCAATTTTGTTTACGAGGTTCGATCACAAAGATCTACTCCCCTCTACATTTTTATAGTGGTTAAATCGCAAAGAAATAAGCCACTCTTACAATGCTCTAAATTTAATGAAGTGAGGGGGAAGAACACTTGCCTCTTTTGACAAAATCTGGAGGTTGTCACTTGCCTCTTTGACGAAGTCCGGAGGATGCTCTTCCAAGCTTGTCACCACAGCTCCAAGCTTTGATGCCTCTTGCAATGCTTCCTTGATGTTGATGATGATGCTCCAATGTTGTGGTCAATCAAGGGAAGAGGTCTTTGGTCTAGGGATTTGGATTTTAACCAATGATGGCTCAAGTTCTTCCCTAGGTAATATTGTTTCCATACATCACACTTTCCTTAAGCTAATGAAGCTCTTAGATTTGCCAATTCAAGCTCATAGTGTGTGTGGGCAATATTGTTTTCACACATCACACTTTCCTTAAGCTAATGAAGCTCTTAGATTTGCCAATACAAGCTCAAAGTGTGTGTTGAATGATCTATGAGAGGTCAAATATGATGGACCATGGTTAGGACATGAGCTCTCATGATCTTCAAGCCTCCTTGGATGATTTGGGGCCTTTTCTATTTATAAAACACCCTCCAACGGCTCTCTAATGTCTTTTGGAGGCTAGGCCCCTTCAAATCCGTGGTTAGCCACCACTCCAACGGTCATAAACGGCTAGTTTTTGTAAAGCTGTGTTGAGTAGGGGGCTAGCCGCGAGGTAACCGTAAGGTAACCGCGAGGTGACCGCGAGGTAACCCCAAGGTAACCGAATTTTCACAGAAACTTGTACATTAAGCCTCTGAAAAAGTGACCGCAGGACTTCGGTTACCTGGCGGTTAGTCGTGAAGGGTCTCAGCGGTTAACCGCGAGGTGACCGCGTGGCTGACCGAAAACCATGGCGGTTAACCGACGTTTTGAGTCTTGAAAAGGCTCAAAAACAATTTCTAAAACCCCATTAAATAAGCCATTAAACTAAGGGTTTTTAGGGTCCACTACTTGGTTGGTTTGGGTCCCATTTTACCTGAATAGGTTGGCACACACATGGAGTTCTTCCTCGATGAATCCAGGCTTTCCAAGACTTGATCTTCTGCCTTCAAACTTGATCTTCCTTGTGAAACTCTGAGAGGCAAGGTCTTGGACTCTTTGACACGGGATTGACAATACAAAACAAGTGCTCATTGGAATGTGGCACTAACAATCTCCCCCTTTGTCAATTTCGTGGCAAAACACCTATTCTAGATTGAATTTCAACAAATGGACTCAAATATAACCAAGATTATAGGAGTACATGATCTTTACACGAGATACAACAATTGCAACTCAAAGACTCATGACTCTAGAAGCTCCCCCAGAGAATGTGCTTTGTCTTTTAAAGATGCACCTGCATAGAACATTGAGAAATACATTCTTTGGTGGGATTGCTACACCCCCTTAATTGTTAGTCACAAAATATCATAGATAGAGTGTTCTCACCTTTTGTTCTACACTCTCCCCCTTAATTTAATCTCTCCATTTTTTCAGGATTCAATCCATTTATTCTCCCCCTTTTTGTCATAAGTTGACAAAGAGATGTTAGAGAGATATCAATATTCAGCACATTATAATACCAAGGACATAAAAATATTTACCTATATGCATGAAGGGAAGTTAGCAAGCATGATATCAAAGGATTTGACTATAAAGAGATGCAATCATGCTAAGTTGGAATTGAACTATATAAATCAACTAAGTAAGTCCATATCAATTCCATGAATCCATTTAATTAGGATTCTCTAAGTCCTTCCAAAGATACAAACTGATTGAAGAGCAAGGACTCAATAAAGATCACATGAAATTTTATTTCATTGATCATTTTCACCACTTAAGCATAGTGATGAACCTGCATAATCATTAGTTTAACATACTGATATAACTATGAAGCACAGACAATGATTATGAGAAATGCATGAAGTTCCAAATGAAAAATCAATCCATTCAAAAGCATATGATAGGAACATACATTAAGAACAAAATATTTTAGACTTTTAAAGCTCGGGTTTAAAACTCAAAATGATACCAATGGAAATAAAATCCAAAGCCATAACATTCAATCTTTAGAAAAAATTAACTTACAAAGGCATAATGAATGTTATGAGAATGAATGCAATCACCAAATGTATTCAATCATCAAACAAAGTGATTATAATCCAAAATGATGAATTGAGTACATTGCATTCCAAACAAGTCATCAAGATAGGAATTTTACAAATAGAAAAAGCATATGACTTGCAAAATCATCACAAAAAAAAAATCGCATTAAAAAGCATAGTGATGATCAAAAGTAAAAACATCCATATCTTAGAAAAAAATACCAGAACTAAAAGCACATGGATGTGGCAATATGAGAAATACATAAAGATGTACCTATAAAAGTTAATGTATTCTCAAGTAAAAATTGTTTTGTTTTCAAAATACTTAAAAACAAATATTCATCCTATCCATATATGTATCTCCATGATCCTCAAATATAAACTCACATTTGATCATTTTAGAGATGTCTACACTCCCTCTCAACATCATTCTCTTCTTTTGTCAATATGGTGATGACAATGAATATACCTATGTAATGCAAGAAGAAGATGTAAGGCATGAAACTAGGGAGTTCTCAAATATAACTTATGAAAGTTCACATTGATCAAATTTCTCAAGATGCTGCTAATCATGGAAAGACATGATGATGAATAGATGAGTACCAATCGAGAATTTCATTTTTAAAAGCATTTAACTTAACAAAGCCTAAAATGAAAATCAATTGCATAATTTTCCAATGAAGTAAAAACTTAAAATCCATGGAAAATTTATTTTTCAAACCATATTTATTTTCAAAATGACAAAGCAATTAATTTGAAAAATATGAGATGGAACATTAATTGAAAAACCTTTTTAGCTCATCACATCTCATTCAATTTTGCATTTCAAAATATATACCTATCAAGAACATATGCAAAATGAATTTCCACACAACTTGACTATCATACTAATATACCAATAAAGAGAACAAGGATGGTCAATGTGGGTTTCTAGAAAAAAAATTTACAACAAATTCTTTTGAAATAAATGAATTGTTGATTCCAAAACATAGACAAGATCGAAAGAGATTTAAGTGTAATGGAGGACAACAACTTGTGATTCAACCAAGTATATGAATCATGCTTCATGAGGTGATAAAAAAAGCATCAGAGTAGTGTTTTACGTGATCACACAAAATTACAGGTCTGTCCCAAAGCTACCCCCTAAAGATTTACGCTTGGCGAACCCAACACAAGAGGGGTCTCCTCCCATTCTCCTAGCCATCCTACCTTAAACATTAATGTTTGAATGATTCAAATAGATATACCAATATGAGTGCAACTTGGAATGAATCAAGGTGGAGTATCCAAAGCATTAAATCAATTCCGGAAATATGAACATGTTAAGGATACAATCAATCATTTTAAAATCATGGATTGTAAAATATATATATATTTTAAATACAAAAACTCTGAACTGGTTTTGAAATCATGTGACTAATAGATATGTTCCAAAATAGAGAAATCCATGAGAACAGTGATATTAATCATAGCATAAGCATGTTTAAAACTTGAAAATCTTATGCTATGTGAATTATCACCATTTCATAAAATATAACTATAGAGAACAGGTATTATGAAATGAAGTTCAACTATCATGAAGCGAACCTCTTCAAGAAAACAACCATAATCATGTATTAGAGGAGGCAAACATGAGAGATATGATGCTAAAGTGACATTTCAAATCAATGTTCACAAGATTTGTCACATTTTAAGGTATACCAAACAAATAGGAAACCATGAATAGAACATGGATGTGACAAACACAAAATTCACTAAGCACCATGAATATTCATCATTTTAAAAAAAAATATAACTAGAAAGCATAACGATGAATATAGGAAATTGCATAAAAATATGATTGTGTGGTGTGTGCAATGTTTCAAGGTGTAAAAACATATGAACTCAACAAATATAACATCCATTAAACAATAGTTATGACCATAGTGTACAAGGAATGGATTTGAAGATATTCACATGAGCAAGAACATACTTATGAGAATTGAAACATGTACAAGAATGAAATCATATACATGGGTCAATTAACATAACCATCCACCATAAATAAAGACTATCAAGCATAAGGATAGATTTTAAAGTTCTACTATGGTGTCAACAAATGAAACAACACAACCATACATAGAACAATTTAGCATTTGCATATAGAGGGTCATTTACCTTTGCAAATGTACGTACACATGAAATAAGAAAAATGCCTTTTTAGAAGCACCTGTTAACAAAAAAAAAAATGAAATACATAACAGGATATCATGTGTGGGAGTAGTCTCTAAGTGTTCAAGCCCATGTAGAAAAGCAATCATGGATACCAATTGGAATAAAGAAAACCAATTGAGATTCAAGGATAAGACAATTAACTAAATCACTCTAAAATGGAGTTAAAAAGAATATAGCTACTAGGATTAATCCAAATTAGAGCTATCCATGAGGTTATGGGGTTTACCAAACATAGCATTAATCAATATAACTAAGAAAATCATATGCTATGAATATTTTGAAATCATTTCATTCAATCATTAAATATGACTATCATGTGCAAGATGAAAGAAATGAAGTTCAAACATGAAGCCTACCTTAACTATTAACCAACCAAGATTATGAATATATAAACATGGTGGTCATGAGATTTACCTATAGGTGCAAGAGAGGTGGCAAACATGAAAATTATGATGCTAATAGAATGTGACATGGAATAAAAACATATTTACTATCAAGTTCAATCCAATGTACACAAGGTCTATCACATTCTCAAGATATGACATCAATTGAAAATGATACTAATTGAAACCAATTGAATTTGAAACATGATTAAGAACAAGGATGTGATAAACACAAAATTTCATCAAGCATCATAAATGAATATTCATCACTTTTAATGATATAACCATTGAGTATAGTGATGAACAATCTAAATTGCATGAAAGGATATAACTTTGTAAAGCATGCAATTTTCAAAGTGTCAAAACCATATGAATTCAACGTCTAAGAAATTCATCAAACAATACATATAACTATGAAATACAAGAAATGAATTTCAAAGAGGTTCATATGATCAAGATCACTAATATGAAGTTGAAGCATGTAAGGAAGACATCATTTAAAGAATATACATGAATCAACATCATAACCATCCATTTAAAAAAAATGACTAGAAAGCATTAACGATGGATTTGTGAGTTCTAGTATGGTATCTTCAAATGTAACTAATAATGCAACCATACAAGGAACGATTTGACATTTGCATAGAGAGTATCAATTAAAATCAAGATCTAACTTATACCATATCATTAATGAAGAATACAACTATGTGTGCACATGTAGATATGAAGTTAGAAAGGAGCCATGAATTACATAGGAATGAAAATAACTTTCTTACATATATGTGAGTTTAACTATAAAGAGCATGCAAAAAGAGTTTAACATCAATTCTTCTAACATGGTCCATACAAAAATTCCACTCTAGCAAATGTACTAAGAAAATCATGAAACATTATCACTATGCAGTGAAAAGATGCACAAGACTATGCGAAGAATGCAAATCTATTTCATAATCCACCAAACATACAATTCAATTTGCATATAAAAAGAATGAAACCAAATGAGTAAAGATGCATATTGCTTGTAACAAATTCATTTCCATTTCTAAGATGATATAACCATATGCATAAGGAAATGAGAACATGGAACATGCTTTGATGATTATAACTAATGATGGTTTAGAGCATTTTTCATTCATACAATCTTCAAATCATTTCAATACACAAAATCCAACAATGAGCATAAAGAGAATGATTTAGAAGATAACACATAATCATTTTTCAATTTGTATTTTTTTTAAACAAAATAATTATTTAAAAAAATTGAGAATAATTTCCCATTTGAAAACAAACACTATAAAAAAAAATTCGTTTTTCAAAAATATCTAATTTTTCTTTAAAAAGATATAACTTATGAAATTCATTAGTTTTTGAAAAACAGGGGATGTAACATCAATTGATCATGGATAAAAGATCCTTTAAGTCCATAATTAATTGAAGCACATTAAAAGAGCATTGAAATGCATTTTCATAGAAATAACAATATGAGAACAAAATGCACATCAATATGATGCAATCAATTGATTTTGTGAACCAAAAGATATAACTATAAAAGTTTATGAAAACAAAATCAATTGACAACAAATACTTTTACAAAAGTACAAGGGCCAACAATATGAAATTCCTGAAAATAAATAGGTTGGTCCAAAGGGGTTCAAGACCTAAGATCTCTCTAACGGTCTTCCTTTGAAAATCATCCTAAGGTCTTGGTAGGTTTGTCCTTGAGGTCCCTCCAATACATGAGGTCACTCTAAGGAATTGGCACTAGCAAAGATAGAAGATCAACTCCGGGTTGTTAAGCCTTTATGGAGGAACCCTGCTCTGATACCAATTGAAAGTGCAGCTAAAGCCAATGAAAGTGTCCTAGAGGGGGGGTGAATAGGACTAATGGAATTCTTTTCCCAATAAAAATTACTTAGTCCAATTTTAATCTCAACTAGGACAAAGAACAAAATGAACACAAATAAGAATACAACTTATACGGAATATGTGTTCAATGTGTGAGTGCTTAATCAATTAAAGATATGACAATTAATTTTATAATAATAAGCACAAGTGTGTGTACACCACTCTTCACAAATTCACTTATGATTTATATCAATGTGCTCAATTGAATATATGTTTAAAGAGTGTGTGCTAAACAAGACAAGATTTACCAATATGTTCAATGTTGTTTTCGCACAAGTGGATGTGTGTCAATTTGAACTCAAAGAAGAAATATCATTTATATCAATCTCCACAACTTATAGATATGTAAATCAAGTACAAGAGATAGAGAAAGAGGAATTGACACAAGGGATTTATAGTGGTTCAGTCACACAGACCTACATCCACTCTCAAGGGTCACACAGTCCCCTGGTTCCACTATGAAGAATCAAACTACACAAGTACTGATTCTACATCAATTTTGTTTACGAGGTTCGATCAAAAAGATCTACTCCCCTCTACATTTTTATAGTGGTTAAATCGCAAAGAAATAAGCCACTCTTACAATGCTCTGAATTTAATGAAGTGAAGGGGAAGAACACTTGCCTCTTTTGACAAAGTCTGGAGGTTGCCACTTGCCTCTTTGACGAAGTCCGGAGGATGCTCTTCCAAGCTTGTCACCACAGCTCCAAGCTTTGATGCCTCTTGCAATGCTTCCTTGATGTTGATGATGATGCTCCAATGTTGTGCTCAATCAAGGGAAGAGGTCTTTGGTCTAGGGATTTGGATTTTAACCTATGATGGCTCAAGTTCTTCCCTAGGTAATATTGTTTCCATACATCACACTTTCCTTAAGCTAATGAAGCTCTTAGATTTGCCAATACAAGCTCATAGTGTGTGTGGGCAATATTGTTTTCACACATCACACTTTCCTTAAGCTAATGAAGCTCTTAGATTTGCCAATACAAGCTCAAAGTATGTGTGGAATGATCTATGAGAGGTCAAATATGATGGACCATGGTTAGGACATGAGCTCTCATGATCTTCAAGCCTCCTTGGATGATTTGGGGCCTTTTCTATTTATAAAACACCCTCCAACGGCTCTCTAACGTCTTTTGGAGGCTAGGCCCCTTCAAATCCGCGGTTAGCCGCCACTCCAACGGTCATAAACGGCTAGTTTTTGTAAAGCTGTGTTGAGTAGGGGGCTAGCCGCGAGGTAACCGTAAGGTAACCGCGAGGTGACCGCGAGGTAACCCCAAGGTAACCGAATTTTCACAGAAACTTGTACATTAAGCCTCTGGAAAAGTGACGCAGGACTTCGGTTACCTGGCGGTTAGCCGTGAAGGGTCTCAGCGGTTAACCGCGAGGTGACCGCGTGGCTGACCGAAAACCATGGCGGTTAGCGGACGTTTTGAGTCTTGAAAAGGCTCAAAAACAATTTCTTAAACCCCATTAAATAAGCCATTAAACTAAGGGTTTTTAGGGTCCACTACTTGGTTGGTTTGGGTCCCATTTTACCTGAATAGGTTGGCACACACATGGAGTTCTTCCTCGATGAATCCAAGCTTTCCAAGACTTGATCTTCTGCCTTCAAACTTGATCTTCCTTGTGAAACTCTGAGAGGCAAGGTCTTGGACTCTTTGACACGGGATTGACAATACAAAACAAGTGCTCATTGGAATGTGGCACTAACAACAATATCCTATCCTCAGTCATGATTTTGGGATAAAATTCTTTAAGAGGGGCAAATATGTCAAATCCCCAAAATCCTAATACACTTTTCCCACCACCCAACCCTCCCTTCCTAACTCCTCCACTCCCAGATCCCACCCAGCGCACGTTAGCCATGGCCAGCACGGCCGCTGCAGCAGCTTCTTCCACATTCTTTGGAGCCTCCCTCCAGAAATCCCACGCGTATGGCGGTAGATTCCAGGCCCGGTTCGGGTTCGGTAAGAAGGCCGCAGCGAAGAAGTCCGGGCCCAAAGGGGATACGTACTGCCCACTCTGGTACCCGGGTGCGAAGGCGCCCGAGTGGCTGGATGGGAGCTTGGTCGGGGACTATGGGTTCGACCCTTTTCGGGTTGGGCAAACCCGCGGAGTGCTTACAGTTCGAACTGGACTCGCCGGACCAGAACCTGGGGAAGAACGATGCGGGTCAGCTGATTGGGACCCGGTTCGAGACCGCGGATGTGAAGTCGACGCCGTTCCAGCCGTACACGGAGGTGTTCGGGTTGCAGAGGTTTAGGGAGTACGAGTTGATCCATAGGAGGTGGGCCATGCTTGCTACGCTGGGTGCATTGACCGTTAAGTGGCTCACTGGGGTGACCTGGCAGGATGCAGGGAAGGTTTATTATTAGCTTCTGTTCTGACATTGCATTGCATTTTCTTAATTTATGCTGCATGGGGATGAAGATTTTCCGTTGAGGGGGGTACCCAAATTGGTAGGTGGATTTTGTGGGCAAACCCAAAATTTTATATGGATTTAAGAAGCAGATTCATAATTTTCATGTGAGTTTTGGAGGCATATCCAAGTTTGAGTTTCCCCGTGATATCACGAAATCTATCACCATTTTGATGATTTCATGCGATCTTGAGCAAAAAAAATATCTTAAAATAATATGTACCAGAGTCAAGCAACTTGGATAACATTGTCTGCTCTTTGGAGCCTTAAAAGTTTAGGACTAGAGTCAAGCCAACTCTAGTGACATTATCTGAATTTTGGCTATCAAATTGGAAACAATCGGTTTAAGGCCCCAACCCCCCAATCATGGGGCTTTAGACACTATGATCATCATCCTATTGGAGAGTTTCATATCCCTCATAGTGAGACACTTAAGTGGTCTTAACTCCTGCCCCAATACCCCAATCATGGGGCTTTAGACACTATAATCATCATTGCACCTTCATCGATCGTCTTATCATGCCTTGGTGATTGATTTTCAACGTTGTTTCTCAACTATTTGTGTTCACCGTAGCATTGCGGCCCATCAAATGATCATAACCAACTAATTAATGGATTTTCATTGATTATTAGTGGGTGAATCGTTTTAGTTGTGATCAATCCGACGTGATTCTATTTTGACTGGAGTACGTGGGAGAGAATTCTCAGCGCTAAAATAAGTAGATTTTGAGTGGTTTGGATTCATTATGGTGAGCCTTAGTGTTAACATATTTTAACTACGCTCACAAAATTTTAAGCAATTATTCTTGAACGTGTTGGGGTTTTACCTGTCAAAATATAAATATTAGAATTTTTTTTGTTTGCTTGTGAAACATATTTAATGATGCATAAAAAGGGCATATTTATCAATTTTACTGATTCTATTGGTATGACTACTAAGTTGGTTAATAATTTGTGAACTTGCTCTCATTAAATCAAAGTTTAAGTTCTCTTATACGGTGAAAATCCCTTTAAAATAATGCATAAGTGGCATTTTTGTTTTGTCTGATGAGTCCGATGACCCGAAGGATAAAATGAAAGTTTGTGGTTTAGTTATGTACCATACTCAAACCCAATAAGCGTTCGTAGACAACTAATGTAAGGTCATCAAATGGATAGTTGAAATAGAAACTTCTATTTTCTCTACTTACCATTCATTTTATGGCTATAGATTGGATGATTGAAGATGATTGGTGTTTTCTCCTTCTAGATGTCTAATCCACATAACTTTCTACCATGTCGCGCATGAACAATGGCATGCTGCGTTTGCTCTATTTTAATAAACAAAGGATACAAACTTTTTTTTTCTTTTTTTTACCAACATACATATGCACAAGACTCATTTGGATGTCATCTGTTATTGCTGGTCTAGTAAGCAATACATATGGTGTCCTTGAGCTGATCTCTTTAAGATAAAGGAAAAGTTGGAAGCAATTTCCTAGTGAGCACATTTTGGTAACGGGTGAGGAATTCACGGATCTAAGGATTTCTGATTGCCCCTAGAACAGGGTTCCTTGCTAAGGATTTCACATTGACATTGACATTGCTATTGGTTTAAGTGTGGAAATTCGTAAAAGTGAGGATTTCCAAATATAAAGAGCGGGGGGGGGGGGGGGGGGGTTTCAGATCTAAAAATTTTCAAGATGAGGGTTTTTCGTAGGTCTAATTCACAAGGGATTTACAATCTATGATGCCTAGACACGACAGGGATACGTCTAGGATACACATGGATATGGTAAAGACACAGATTTTACACATAACAAGTGAAGTATCAGATACGATATGACACAATGTGTTAGCCATGCATTAGGGGTGTAAAAAAAAATCGAAAAACCGTCTAACCGAACTGAACCGCGGTTAATAACCGTATTTCACAGTTCGGTTACGGTTAATGAAATCCAAAAACCGCATAGTTCGGTTCGGTTACGGTTTTCCATAATAATTCACGGGTAACGGTTATTAACCGAACCGAACCGTATCGAACCGTATGATACAGTTCGGTTAACTGTATGCGGTTAACCGTACCGTTTACAAATAAAAGAAAAAATAAGAAACCGTAAACGTACGGTTAACCATATAATAAAGATCTCTAATCAATGGAATTTTATCCAATTGCTCCTTATGTGTCATTTTACCTTCAATCATTTAATACAGTTAACCGCGGTTACGGCTTCCACTGTTTTTGTATATACTGTTAGACCCCGACCCAGACCAACTCGATTAGTACTAATTAAGTAAGTGTTTAGTATTAAGCGAGTCTTAGTACTAGTTGGGTTAGAATGTGATTAGACTTAGTCTGGATTATAGCTTTGGGGATTTTGAGGACGTTAGTATGAGTCAGACATGCTCAGGGACGCCCTGAGTACACGTGTAAGAGTGGGTTTCGTTCTAGATATCTTGTTTGATCGTGATTTTTATTTCTCTTGAATGGTTTTATTATTTGTGACAACTTTCATTTTTAACCTGCATGCATTTGAGGCCTATAAACCCAAGTTTTGGCCCAATAAGGGTAAATCTGACTATTCAGGCTAAATCTGGGCACACTTTTCGAAGTCGTGAAACTGTGTCAAAATTATACTTTTCCGAAACTAGATTTTTTGACGATCGTTTTGTTCTCCTTTGTCGTTTCCATCCGAGGTCCACAAGACCATGTTTTAACCGTTTCAAAGTTCAGCTGGAAAGGGACCCACCTCTCAACCCATATAAAAGCTCTCATATTCTCTCTCCTCCATTGTTTCTTTCCCATTTTCCTGCAACGGTCTTGACCTAGAGTGGAGAAGAGAAGAAAGTTTCTCTTTGGACTTTTTTCCCTTGGAATCATCTAACAAGAAGACTCAAATCTCAAATCCGACTCCGCCATTCTCTTCCTCTCTTCTCAAGCTTCAGCTGGACACGTTTTTGAAGCCAATCCCCGACAC
Source organism: Umbellularia californica (assembly GCA_028538565.1). Lineage (NCBI taxonomy): Eukaryota > Viridiplantae > Streptophyta > Magnoliopsida > Laurales > Lauraceae > Umbellularia > Umbellularia californica. The sequence continues at coordinate 43,392,078 of JAPQWN010000007.1, read as the reverse complement.
TATTCATCATCTCCAACCTCTCTTCATCTTGTTCAGCTAGCTCAAGGTTAGAGCTTGGACCCATCTTTTCATTTGATGTTCTTTAGCTCACTTAGAGCTTGTTTTACATGTTTTCAAACCCATTTTCGAAATAGGGGTTTGTAGTGACCAAAATGGTGATTTTTGTGTGCTCTATTTTAGGGGTTTTGTGTAGATTTCGTGGATCTCCATTCTTGTTGAGTTTTGTGAAGATCTCCTTGACATTGGGCCAAGGCAAGTAGACATTTTAGTCCCTTTTAGGACATTGCAAGTTTTGGGTATTTTATCTTTAGAAATGTGGTTTTATTATCAAGCTTACCATTTCCCTCATATTATCAATCTCTTTTAGTGTGTTTAAGCTTTATAAGTATGGTTGCTAATTACTCTATCTAATCTAGAAGTTTATCTTGAATGGGAGCATGTTTTTCAATGGAATGCTTTACAAGTTATTAATACATGATTTGAATGTAAATGGGTTGGTGATTTTGATGTTTTGAATGAAATGTGAATGTATTTTGATGTGAAATTATCCCTTGGAAAGCATGTAGGCTTGGGGAGTGCAGGTGGTTCAATGTGGAGGAGAAAAAAGGAAAGAAGTTGTGAAAATCTGAATCGAAACATGCACTGCCCGTGTTTGTCGGTCAGGTGTCAGTCAGACGTCGGTCGACCGACACCAACCGAGAATCTGTCGGTTAAAATTCCAGAGAGCAACATTTTGTCAGGTCATTCGTCGGTCGACTGACAGCCAACCGAGGACCTGTCGGTTCGAATTCCAGAGAGCAGCATTTCTAGGCTGAATCCTGTCGGTCATCCAACGGTCGACCGACAGATTAACGTCGGTTGACCGACAGATGACCGAGGACTAACCGACATTTACCAAAAATGTAGTTTTTGAAGGATTTTCGTGAGGATAAAAACTAGACTATGCCTTAGACCTTCATTTGACGTTGTGCACTTGAAATTTCTAAATGAATCTTACCTTCGGGGACACCAAGTTATATAGAATTTCGACACTTGGGTTTTCAAGTCCACAAGGGTCAAAGATTTGGTCTTAGCCTATGCTTGATAAGTTTATGTTTGAACTCTTATTTATGATGCTTTATACAGCATCGTGTTCTCATTTGAATTTCAAGTTTAAGCTCGTTTTAAGTTGTGTTTCAAGAATAAAAAAGGGAATCATTTCTTTAATTTATTAAGCATTTATACCTTGCTATTTTGCTAGTCTTGTCTTGTCGTGTTGATAAATGATTTCCCTTTTGTTTGTCGTGTTCTCGCACTTGTATCGTCGTGTTTTGTGCATTCATGATATAAGTGAATACCACTGAGCTTGGATTGCCCTTTTAGCTTGATCCACTACTTAGGGGTCCTTAAACATGTGGACTGTCTGCAGACTAGTCGTGTATTGTATTACATATCGTGCGTGTTCGTGATCCGGTTCCGCAGCCGGATTCCCCGTCTAACTTGTGTGGCGTGGGATCGTGTCTTTCGTGTCGTGCTTGTCGTGCGTGCTTGCTCTTGTCATCATGTATGACGGAGAAAGAATGAGTTCAATGTGGATTTATCTTTTCATGATATTATAAGTATTCATGCTAGTTTCGTAAACTTGAAACGTGTATCTAAATCTTGAACTGTTTTAGCATTATTTCTCATATTCATGCCTAAATTGTTTATTTGCCAAACTGTCGTGTTTGATGCTTGTTATTTTGGTGTCCAGGTGCCGGACGTTTCACGCTTGACGAGGAGTGCCCGGAAGAGGCTATTAAGCCACCCCAAGCACATGAGTGGCAACCCAACGACGTCATCTAGACGCCGGTCGGGATCTTAATTTCTGGTTCACTTAGTTAGGATATTCTTTTTGGGATCTTTTGTTGTATTGGCCTTTGTTGGCATCTCTTGGTTATGTAACTTGAACTAATGTACTTTTATCTAACTATGAAACTTTAATCATGATAGGAATGCTATGTTGACATTCTCTTTTGATACCTAGTCTCGATATTAAAATTTCTCTTGCATCTTGTTGTTTTTAAGAATTGTATGATTCGTTTTGCTACACGCTTCCGCATACCCATTCGTGTGAGCTCGACCCGTGTCTTGGGATCCTCACCGCAGAAACCTGTGGGAAAACCGGCGGCATGTTTTATGTTAGTTAATCATATCGCCGCGTCACTGTCCCGGGTCTCAGTCCGGGGTTGTGACATATACAGTTACAGTTATGGTTTTAAAAGGCAGAAAACCGCGGTTACGGTTCGGTTAACGGTTTTCCCAAATTAACCTGTTAACCGAACCGTTACACCCCTACCATGCGTCATAGTTTACAATTGCTAAACACGAGTTTTCCATGACCTTGTAAAAAGTGAAAATCTTTTCCTCAAGGATTTGGTTGCCAAATGTGACCTTAGGACATGTTTGTGCTACGATGTTTCCACTAAAGAGGAGAGGAAACTCACCCACTTTTCTCCACTTGTCCTTCTTGTGTTTGCTGTAATGAGTTTTTAGTGAGGAAATTCTAAGAAAGAGGCTACTTTTCCGCACCAACAAGGATACCTGATTCCTTTGATGGAGGTAAGGAGTCCATCACAACCCCAAATTAAATTAAGGGATCACAACGCGCGCCGAAGCGTTCTTGCGAAAATTTTCAAAGAATGATAATTAATAATTTCCGTGCGCATTTTCCACAGGACTCCACTATGTGAGGATTATGAGGCCCTCAGATCCACAAGGGATGTCATGGTGGAGGCTTGTGTGAGCCATTTCGTATAACAAGATAAGACAACAATCACATGGCATCAAATAGACTGATAGCAAAATGAAACGCATTCCCATAATTTAAAAATTCAAGTTTAAGAAAGTAAAGGATAATTAGATATTAATTACATCTTAGTCAAAAGGTCTTAACATTGGCCAAAGAAACATCCTCAAAAGAAAATACCCAAAATATGCATAAACTCCCCAAAGAGCATAAACTCTCTCAAGAACGCAGCATGATATCGTGAACTCCCGCGGCATCAGATGCTCTACTGTACATCATCAACCGTCCACTCTCATACAAATGGCGGATCCTGTTGGACCGCCTCAACGTCCTGTTCATCGGCAAGGAGTTCAATATCTACAGCACTAAGTATAAGATCAGACACGAATACTTAACAAGGTTTTGTAATAAGAGCATAACATATTTATACGATACAATAAAAGCTTGTTAAATCATAACTTGACAAGTATAACAAAAAACTAGCATGTTATTGAAAAGTGAGTAAAGTAGCATGATAATCGATCATTCATGATAATGATAAACCTGTCTTAGTGGCATTCACACAGCTTAATTCCACTTGGTCATCAAACACGGGCATATGACTCGCGACCAACGCATACTACTTGCAACCAAAATACATAGTGCAATATTATGGACATACTGTTCGTGCAAGTGAGGGGAATAGTAGCGTGTGTCACGGGAATACTTAATATTCCTAGAGCAGCAGCGAATACAGCATGATAAGGGCAAACTTACCCGAACCGTGGCAGCAACGAATGCAATATCACAGGCATACTACATTTTCCAAGGATAACAATGTGGTAACCCGGTGAGGTTAAGTTGAGTGTTGCTGAATCCATATGCATAAATCCATGAATAGCTTGCTGAGGTCTTAAAACCGAGAAATATCTTAAATCATGGTTATAGCTCCGGAAACCAAGGAAATCAAGTAAAAACAATGATTTGAGTATAACATGATCATATGGGTCCATGTTAATGGAAAATACAATTTTTGAGTGAAAATGAGTTCCGAGTACGTAAAACAATCAAACTAGTAAGCTTAGGCATTTTGAAAAAAAGATCAAGTTCATGAAGATTCTAACGAGAGTCTGGTAGCATTTCATTGAAAAATGAGGGCCCAAAATGGGTGAGAAAACAAGTATGTGATCCAGGTAACTCGGAAGGGGCAATGCTATTTGTAAGACCCCGACCCCTGATTTTCGTGATTTGTGTGTTTTTAGCGTGGGTTAGCTCTCTAAGTGAGATATGAGTGTAATTGGGTTAGTTTGTGGTTTAGAATAGTTTTCTATACCTTTGGGAAATTTTGAGAACCGTTGGGCCCAATATGGCAGCCTAGGGATGCCTTTGGTTGCGCGTGTCAGCGTGGGAGGATCGTGTTGGTCTTCATTTTATGTGATTTTGATTTCCTTTAAATGATTTCATTATTTCTTACGATTTTTGTTTTCAGCCCGTTCGTGTTTGAAACCCAAAAATACAAGCTTTGGCCCAAAAAGGGTAAAATTATCTTTTTCGCCTAATCTGGACACAAATTTTGAAATCTCAAAACCATATCAAAATTATACTTTTTGGAAACTAGATTTTTCAACGATCGTTTTGTTCTTCTTCATCGATTTCATCCGGGGTCCACAAGACCATGTTTTAATCGTTTCAAAGCTCAGCTGCTAGGGACCCACTTCTCAGACACTATATAAGCTCTCCTATTCTCTCTCCTCCATTACCCATTCCAAAATCCTACAACCGGTCTTGACCTAGAGCAAAGGAGAGGAGAAACCTTTCTTCTTGATCTTCTTCTCCTTGAATCATCTAGCAAGAGAGCTCCAATCCCCGATCCGACTCCGTCAATCTCTTCCTCTCTTCTCAAGCTACAGCTGGACCCGTTTTTGAGCCAAATCCCCGACACTATTCATCATCTTCTAGTTCTCTTCTTCTTGTTTGACTAGCTAAAGGTTAGGGCTCTTGTTCCTCTCTTCATTTGATGTTCTTTTAGCTCATTTAGAACTTGTTTTCCATGTTTTCAAACCCATTTTCAAAATGGGGGTTTGTATGACCAAAAATGTGATTTTTATGTGTTCTATTTTGGGGCTTTTGTGTAGATTTCGTAGATCTTACCTTTGGTTGAGTTTTTGTGAAGATTTCCTTGGCATTGGATTGAGACAAGTGAACTCTATAGGATTCTTCATGTACATTGCTTTATGGCTTTATTATATTTCATTAAGACACGATTTCTATGTTTAGTTTCATAATGCAAGTTATGTTTATACTCTTTCAAGTCATGGGTTTTAATTTCTTCACTTGTCTTGTTATTAATGATTTTTCAAGTCCTTAGAATCATATTTGATCTTGTAAGTTTTTAGGACTTTGCACATGGAAATGTCTTGATGTTTCTCAATGGAGTGAATGGTTTATTTATGGATTGAATGATGTTAAATGTTGTAATTTATCCCTTGGAGAGCATGAAGGCTCAAGGAAGTGCAGGTAGTACAAATATAAGAAGAATGGAAGAAGAAGTGTGCAAATCTGACTTGAAATGCACTGCCCCGTGCAATTTCGGTCAGCTGGCGGCTAACCGAAATCCCCATTTCGGTTAACCGCTAGCCAACCGAGCTTGACGGCTCCATTTCCAGAAGTTTGCACCTCGTCGGTGTGTTGTTAGTCAGCTGGCGGCCAGCCGAACTGCACCACCTCGGCTAACTGCGAGCCAACCAAACTCCGTTGGTTCCTTTTCCAGAATGCTATAATTCCTGATCTGGATCCCAGCGGTCAGCTGGCGGTCAGTTTGCGGCTAACCGACCTGCAATTCTGCGGCTAGCCGACAGGTGACCGTGAGCTAACCGAAATTCGGTTTTAGCATTTTTTTGTTGAATTTTCTTGGGAATGAAAACCAGAATATGTTGAGGGGCTTTTAGCTTGATATTGTGCATTTGAAAATCTGAAATGTTGTTTAACTTCAGGGCACCAATTCGCTTTTAAATTCCAACATTTAGGTTTCAATTACACAAGGATCAAATGATGGGCCTTAGCATATGTATGAGAATTCTGCTTTGAAAACCTTAGGGTTGATGTTTCAAGCATCGGTTTGCACTAGTTTTGACTTATAAGTACCAAATGTTGTTTTGAGTATCAGTTTGCACTCGTTTTTGACCATAAGTATCAGCTTTGTTTTGAATGGTTTTAAGAACAAAAAAAAAAGGGGGACTACTTTTGTGCCTTTACATGTTAATAGCTTACGCTATCTTGTCTCGCCTTAATTGCACCATCCACCTCATGTGGTCGATGAGGTAAATGTAAGAACTCGGTCTGGGCGGCACCCTTAACCATGGGGCGAAGCGTGTCAACCACGGGCTTAAAACAGCGAGTCTCCCCTTGCTTTGCTTGCTCCGTCCACCCCGTGTGGTGGAGGATATATTGTTTTGTCTTGTCTTGGAAATAGTTCCCCTATTCTTGATTTGTTTTGTATATGTTCATCATGTTTTGTGTATTCATGATTTATGATGAACACCACTGAGCTTGGACTGCCCTTTCAGTCTGATCCACTGTTTGCGGGTCCTTAAATACTTAGACTTTCTACAGATTAATTGTATATTATATATACATCATGTTTTGACCGGTAACGCGGCCGGTACCCGCCTACCTTTTATGGTACGGGATCTTGTTTTGCTCTGTTTTGCTCCTGTTTCTATTTTGTTTTCTCTTCTCATTTCTATATGATGGAGAAAGGATGGGCTCATTGTGGGATTATCTATTCATGATATTATAAGTATTCATGCTAGTTTCGTTCCGTATATTGTTCATGGGCTTTTGTTTTCTTGATAAGCATTGTTTTAAATTCTGTAATTCATTTAAATTCAGTAAATTATTTTAAACATTCTCTTCTTTCAAATTTTGAATATTTTTATACTCTTGCCTAAATTGTTTACCTGCCAGACCATCGTGTCTGATATACTATATTTGGTGCTTTAGGTAGCAGGTTCTCGTCTTGAGCTTGTACGTGTGCAGATGGCTGCAGAGCCACGAGTTTTGCAGGTTTGTTGTGTCGGTGATGTCATATAGACGTTAAGCTCGACTCCGGAGTTACGTTACACACCTGGGTAGCTTTGTTCTTAGCTTGTTATTTTGTAATGCTTTTGTTAGCCCTTTTCCTTGGGGTTGTAATTAATGCATTCGTTAATTTATAACTTGAACATGCATGGGTAATGATTAAGCCTATTACTGTCAGCTCTGTATATATATTTTCTTGGTTTGTTTCCAGTCTGAGTTTGAACATTAATATGATAGCTTTACGCTGATAAGTGAGTGTGACGCGGAATCCGATGGCCACGGACTCTGGGTCGCAACGCCACGTAAGCTTCTGCGAAATGTTTTGATGTGTTGGAAATTATGTCTTCCTCACACACGTGGATCCTAGGGAGAAATATTATTCACCACTTCCCCATTCGCGTCCCTGAGGTCGGACCGCTGCAGGGATCCGGGTTCAAGGACGTGACACTATTGAATGCTCGCACACAACCCAAGAGACCTCCTAAGGATCTGGGTACATCCATGGTCAAAGCAGGGCCTAGACCACGCGCTAATTCTAAGGAGTCCCATGGCCAAGACACTAGGGTTGGGTAAGTCCACGATCAAAATAAACAATGATAAAAGAGCAAAGAGATAAAAAAATGTTAAAATCAAGAATAACATTATTATGACATTAATACCAAGTTTATAAACATTATTTGGGGTCCCACAGTAGTCATCCTAGGGCATGGATTGCCTTAGACATGCAAACACGATGACATTCAGTTTTATTCGCTCTTAGGGCTAGAACATCCTATTTTCAATACACTTGGTGCGACCGGAAGGTGAAGACATTCACACCTATGGTTGGATACAGTTGATTGTCATAATGCTACACATGCCTCCGAACAATCCGAAAGTATTCATTAATTCAAAAATCATGCTTCCAATGAATTTCAAGAAGGAAACGAGTAGGGCAAGTTTACTGTACAAGGGCCCACCAAAATCTAAGGTTCAGTCCCCTAAACTAAGGGTGACCATGCTTAGAGGGTTCCAAAGGGATTGAGGATCTCAAAGACCCTCAAATAGGTCTCCCGAAAGTCCACATCAGGTCCTGGAATGAATTTCCAAAGGTCGATTTGTTTATCCAAGAACTGTCGGGTAATTCTAGGAAAATCCCGCACTTCGGGGGTTTATTTCATGCTATCTATAATGGTTTATCACTCTTTGGGGCCACCTATCGAGCCTTTAACGGCTCAAATGGGGTACAAGTGTTTAGGGTTTGAAACTAGCAACTAACACTCGTGCTAAGCCCGGGCCCAAAAATGAATCTACCTTGCATGGGTCCACCACCTATTAGGTCGCCCGTGAGTTCTCCTTCGGATCTACTGATCAGATGGGTCATTGGGTGGCCCACTCGGGTCCCGGTATCAATGCAAGAAAATCAAGCCTTTAGGACTAAAACACATCCTCTCCCTCTCTCTGATCAGAGGCTAGATGGTGGGCCAAATAGGGCCCACCTCGCATGGGTCTACCACCTAATGGGTCACCCGTGGATCCTCCTTCGAATCCACGGATCAGATGGGTCATCGGGTGGCCGACCTGGGTCCCAATATCAACGCAAGAAAATCAAGCCTTTGGGAATGACTGTTTTAACGAAAATATCCAATCCTTTGGATTTCTAGGACATCTAAAACACGTCATCTCCCTCTCTCTAATCAGACGCTGGATGGTGGGCCAAACAGGGCCCACCTCGCATGGGTCCACCACCTACTGGGTCGCTCGTGGGTCCTCCTTCGGATCCACTAATCAGATGGGTCGTCTGGTGGCCCACTCGGGTCTTGGTATCAACGCAAGAAAATCAAACCTTTGGGACTAAAACACATCATCTCCCTCTCTCTGATCAGACGCTGGATGGTGGGCCAAACAAGGCCCACCTCGCACGGGTCCACCACCTAATGGGTTGCCCGTGGGTTCTCCTTTGGATCCGCGGATTAGATAGGTCATCAGGTGGCCCACCTGGGTCCTGGTATCAACGCAAGAAAATCAAGCATTTGGGAATGATTGTTTTAACGAAAATATTCAATCCTTTGGATTTCTAAAACATCTAAAACATGTCCTCTTCCTCTCTCTGATCAGATGCTGGACGGTGGGCCAAACAGAGCCCGCCTCGCATGGGTCCACCACCTACTAGGTCGCCCGTGGGTCCTCCTTCGGATCCACGAATTAGATGGGTCATCTGGTGGCCCATCCGGGTCCCGGTTTCAATGCAAGAAAATCAAGCCTTTAGGACTCCTCTCCCTCTCTCTGGTCCTCTCCCTCTCTGATCAGACGCTGGATAATGGGCCAAACAGGGCCCACCTAGCACGGGTCCACCACCTATTGGGTCGCCCGTGGGTCCTCCTTCGGATCCACAGATTAGATGGGTCATCGGGTGGCACACCCGGGTTCCGGTATCAGCGCAAGAAAACCAAGCCTTTGGGAGTGACTGTTTTAATAAAGAGATGGAAGTGGAAGAGTTTCTCTCTTGCTCTGAGATGAAAAATGGAGGGGAGAGGCGCCGTTTGTACAATGAAGATGGAGTTACAGGCTGATCACGAAGATTGATGTTATTGATGGAGTGTTTGTTGTCGGTGCCAGGTATGCTCAAAACTCAAACTCAGTGCCCTCTTCTTCTTTCTTCTACTGCTCCTCTATTTCTTCTTCTCTTCCTCTGCCATCAGTCCCTTTTTTTTTCTAATATTTGCTGTATTTCCAGTATCATATTAGTTACGTAATGGGACTTTTTTTTTTTGAGGAAGTTTTACGGAAGTTAGTTTAGAGGAGAGAGAGAGAGAGAGAGAGAGAGAGAGAGAGAGAGAGAGAGAGATCATGACATGTATGCTATGAATTGAGAGATGGCACTTGGAGGCATGTGGTTGAACGAAGGGAGACTACATTCCCTTACAGATATAGATACACATGAAAAGGCATGAAAGGGCTCAAAATGGGTCCACCACTTATGAAAATTCAGCCCACCAGAAGTCTGCCAGAGTGTACTGCGGCTAGCTGTAGTGCATTATGCACCACTTTCGGCGCCCATTAGAAGTGCATTACAGAGTGCACGCATGGGACAGTTTTTGGATGGCTATGAAGTGCAGAAATGCACTGTTTTGGGCCTTTTTTCACCTCTTATCAATTTTCAAGAACCAAGAATAATTCTTGGAGTTTTGGGAAGCCAAAAAAAAAATTGTAACCAAGAAAAAAACCATCTAACTTGAGTAATGATGGCCATCACATATACATAACATAAAAACTTGAAATCATGGAAACACATCGACCCATGGGATGAGCTTAAGATGGGCACTTGCATTGGCTCCAAACTCTACCAAAAACCTTCTCACACCCGCTAGAAGTTGCAAAAAACCTCTCCACAAGAAATCCCCAAACCCAAACAAGAAAACCCTAGAAATAAAAACAAAACCATGCTATACACAATCAAAACCTATAAAAATGGACAAAATGGGTCTCTAGTCCCATGGGGAGCAAATGGGGTAGAAGATCTCACCTCTAAGACTCCCAACAAAGAAGAAGAAGTTCAGATAAGGGGCTGCCTCATATGGATCTTCGCCAAAACAAAGGAGGAGAAGAAGAAGATGATGAGAAACCCTTTTATAGGAGTGGTCTTGATGGAGCAAGGATGAGGAAGAGAGGAAGAAGAAGAGGCTTCTACTGGGGGCTGGGGTCGTGCAAATAAGATAGGGCTAGGGTTTGGGGTTGACTTTATATCTAAAATGGACCCTGTTATATTGTGAGTCGGCCACAAAACTAGTTTAAGTTTTGGTGAATAAACGAAGGTCTTCAGGCGCTCGGATGGACTTGGCAAAGAACAAAAACTACTCCAAATTAAAAGAGCTTTCCAACAAGACCCCATTCAGAATCTTTGGAGGCCGATTGCAAAACATCAAAATCTCAAAATTACAAATACCCACCTAAAAATGGTGCCGGGGTCAAATATGGGTTTTTGGGATCTCAAGTGGACATGAGCTGAACACGAAAGTTGTTGGGTACGACGAGACCTGACCTTTGGACCCATTATGCTAATTTTTGTGAAATTTCCCAAATAACCCTAGTTTTCCCCGAAATCTGAACTAGACCCTTCCAAGTACCAAACTTGGTGCGAAACTTCTCAAATCTCTCCAAAACTTCCTAAACATCATCCTAAGCCATAAAATCACTTGATTAGGGTCCAAAATGCATCTCTAACAGTTAAATATAATTAATATATGCTAATCATAGTAATTAAAGATTGGGATCTTACAAAGCACATTTATCTTACTGCTTTGACTACACAAATAAGTTCCTAGGGTTTGTTTGTGCAACTGCATTGTCGTGGAAACAAAAAGGAAAGTGGCGCCTCAATTTATGGGCTTGGGATGGAAGGTGTTGAGTGCACATCCCTTTTAGCCATGAGAGTCGGATTTTTCTCTTTACTTTTTCTACAATGGGACAAAAGAGCTGTTCCCACCTCCTGAGTAGGTTTTGAAGAGCCGCATAAGAAGAAACATTGTTTCCTTTACTGCGGCATATGCACAAACGCACCCGTAGTAAGAAACGCAATTCTCCTCTTAACTAGCTTCCATAAAATACAAGAGGAAAAGTTTTCTCAATTGGGTGAAGAAAAACCCTTTTTCTAGTGATAATTGAATTCTTTGTTAATAAGAATTTATTTTAACTATTCCATGATTTTATTTGTTATTTATAAGTTTTATCAAAATGGTTTTCTCCTATATAGATTTTCCATTCAAATAAAGAATTAATAGAGAACCACTCGTCACTACTATAGAGAAGTAGTGATTCTCCATAAGGAGTTTCTTCTATTCTAGTTTTCTCATTATTTACCCACTTGACGTAGATTCTCCACTAGTCATCTTATGTACATTCTACATTAAAAATATTCTCCAGATAAAATTCTTCACCCTTATTTGGATTTATTTTAGGAGGAGAAAATTCATTCTCCTCTTTACTGTATAAAGTAGAAGAAATGCTTTCTCCTCAATGGGGTAGATAACACGTCATTTTCTCTAGTGAAATTATTTTTTATTATTAACATGATGTTTGACTTTTTAAAAATTATTTTTTATTTAAATGAAGGCTTGAGATTTTCTCCTCGTCCATCCCATCCAAATGAGAAAAAAGACTTTTATCTAGAAAAGGACTTTTCTTCTATTTTGGTTTACAAAAGTAATTTTCATGTCAGAACTACTTTCTGCAAAAAGTAGAAATGGTATTCTCCTCAAGAGGGTACGAAAAATGTCCTTTTCTATAGGACTCTTTTGTGCAATGAGAGAATTAATCCTTGCTCCGTGGATCTCTATTTCTATGGCAGGGGGAAATCCTGCATTTTACACTCCCACAAAATCAGGATCCTCTCTGTTAAAAAAAATCAATTTAGCTTTTCCTTTTATAGAAGAGAATATCTTTCGCACCAAACAATGGAGCAATGAATTGAGGCTTGGAGCGATTTCCTCTCCATTGTGAAATCCTCTTACCATACAAATCGCCCATCGTGAAAGTAAATTTGTTTATTAAGAAAAATTGATATTTAACAATTTAATAATTATTTTTTTTGTTTTTCAAAATGGTTTTCTTGCTTGTTCTTTCTTCCATTCTTCTCCAAATATATACAAAATATATTTATCATATGCACTTACTCAGTATGCATTCGTATCTTTAAAACTGAAACTTCAAAGCATGTTAATTGACATTTCTTGGTTTTTTTCTTAGAATCAAGTGTTGCATTTATTCTTAATGTTATCCTTTCTCATAAATGTGCATATCAATCTTAGCATACAAATTTTAGCTCATTGTGTTAGACATGAGTGGTCCTCATGACCACATGTGCAACATTGTTGTGTCCCACGGTTTGAGCCCACTAATTTAAGTTACTTTCCCCTTTTGGTTTTTAGTTTTACTAAGTTTATCTTGGATTCAATTTTAGTAAGCCCAAATCCAATAGGACTTTTGTTGGCTAATTTGAGGGAATTAAGGAAACTTACTTTTATTAGATTTCTTTGATGGGAAGAAATCTCTCTATGGCTTATCTATATATATGGTTTTCCGGTCATCTCTCTTAACCTACAAGATTTGAAAAGTAACCATCAACTTCACGTATATTGAAGTGGGTGATAAGGGAGATAGGAGAAAACCCTATTTGAAAAAAGAGTTCCACTCATCATCAAGATCATGGCGCAAGTGGGCATGTGTACGGTCATGATCCTCCATGATCAATGGAATTAAAGGCCCATTTTTTAGAAAGACCTTTTTATTTCCACTTCCATTACTCTGTGTACAAAACGTGGCATTGTATATTTACTTGATACTCATTGTTGGTGACACCTCCTGCACTATTCTAAAACATGGACCCAGAAAAGTAATAGGCGGTCCCTAACTAGTTTTAAGATGAGGTCTGGTCGGCTCAGGATGATGGCACTGAACCAATAATTATTTGCTAAATTTCTTAGATTTCCAAACAGAATTTTTTTTTTATCTACATGTATGGCCTATCACAACAGTAGATCCCAGATTTTAATGGATGTATTTCTATTATTGCATAAATTAAGGTGGGACTTACCAAAGTTGTCAGTGCAAGTTGCACACGGTCAACAAGGCCAAATGGGCATTTGTCGTGTAATGCAAGTAATAAACCGAGATTGCCACTCATGTTCTCTATTTATTTATTACTACTCCTTTTTGAAACACATGTACATGTAAATTTGTATGGAAGTTTAAATAAGGTAGTTTATATGGGTCATTTCAGAACTGATCCAGAACATCAGAGACATGTTTTGGCATAATGAAATATCTGAGAACATCAGAGACATGTTTTGGCATAATGAAATATCTGTCATCATTCTGTTATTGGCAATTTCAATCAGATCATATGTTTTACCGTTGAACCAGAAATCTGATCATAGCGTGCATATTCATATTGGATTTTCAATCTGTCCATCATTGTATGCTTCTAGGGGTCAGATCTATCTAAATGATGGTCTGGATCATCCATTCATTTATTCTGATTTTTACTAAGAAACTCAATGTCCAATTTTAGGTGGAATAATTGAATGGATTATAATGTGATTATTAAGTTTGTTTGCTATTATGCTTTTATTATTCCAATTTCCATTTAATGGGTTTAATTATTTATTGCTTAGATTGGTCTTATTATTTCAACTTTATTGGATTTGCCTATTTTGGGTCATATGCTTAGGGCCCACCATTTTATTTATATCCATGTAAACATATATATATATATATATATATATATATATATGGTGGATGTTTGATAACTACAACATGCTATAAATTAAGCGAAACCTTTTTTTTTTTTTTTTTTTTTTTGAGGGACCGCTAGTGACATTATAACCAATCTTAATTAAACCCCTTTATGTCTTATTATAAATGCCATTAATTCAATTGAAACCCATAGTTTTAAATAGTGTGGTAGTCACCACATTAAAGTGGCCCAATTATAAAAACTTATAGGTATCAATTGAAATTTAAGACCCTTAACACTATTTCTTGTGTAAGGTTAATAACATTAGCCTTGAAATCCTAAATTATGAGAGTGAGGATCGGCCCAAAGGTTCAATCGTCACTCAAATAATTATAAGATTGGACTAGGGTAATTTGATATATGTACCCAATTTGTTTTGGTTCCTATACCCAACGGTATAAAGCATAGCGAATTGCGTTCATACTATCTTATTAGCCCTATGGATGGATAGGATTCCTCCACGAGCGATCCTATTGCATGTTGTAGTCTCGACCCAAAAGAGGGACTATGATGATGAACTGGATCACTCACCAGATATGCTTCATTTATGCACCGAATTATTCTGGATTAATGTTTTAGCGTGAACTCAAAGCATTAAAGTAATTGAGCATTTTTTCCCTTTATATTCCAGCATTGCTCCCGCTGCCTTGAATGGACATCTCTCGAGTATTCCAATGTTAAATTGATCAAATTTTACTGATTGGAAAGATGAACTTTTATTAACCTTGGGCTGCTTAAACTTGGACACTGCAATTATGGAACCCAAACCTGCTGATTTTACTAAAAATAGCTCTCAAGCTGTGAGAGCATATTATGAAAAATGGATCAAGGCCAACCGTCTAAGTCTCATGATGATCAAAAGATCCATAGCTAAAAATATCCGTGGCTCTATCCCGGATAATGAAAATGCAAAGGCCTATCTCGAATCTGTGGAACAGCAATTTCAAGCATCTGATAAGGCTTTAGCAACTACTTTGATTGCCAAATTACCTTCAATGAAATATGATGGATCTAGCGGTATCAGGGAACATATTATGGAGATGAGGGATATAGGGGCCCAACTCAACTCTCTAGAAATGACAATTTATGAAAATTACGTAGTCCAATTTATTTTGAGCTCATTGCCCCCTCAATTTGGGCCTTTCAAAATTTCATATAATTCTCATAAGGGGAAATGGACTACGAATGAGTTGGTCTCAATGTGTATTCAAGAAGAATGCAGACTTAGGCAGTAAGGGCAGTTACACAAAGCAAATTTCATCTCCAATACCCCTTCCAACAAGAAACCATACCCAAGGGAAAGAAAGGTCAGAAAAAGAAAGGCAAGAAACCTACTTCAACTGACCAAGTCGGGAAGAAAGGTAGTGAACCAAGGTTCTTCTTATGCAGCAAAAGGGGACATCTGAGGAAAAACTGCTTGAAGAAACATAAATGGTTTGAATCTAGAGGTATAAATAACTCTTTTATTTGTTATGAAACAAATCTTTTAGATGTTCCTTCAAATACTTGGTGGATTGATTATGGCGTCACTGTTAATGTGGCAAATTCCATGCAGGGCTCTCACTCAAGCTAGAGTCCAAACAATGATCAAAGAAACATTTTTATGGGAAACCGGCTGGAGGCTGAAGTGAAAGCCGTGGGGACTTGCGGATTGATTCTTGATTCTGGATTCCATTTGGTCCTTAATACCACCTTTTATGTTCCTACGATTAGTAGAAATTTAATTTCTTTATCTAGACTTGATTTATAAGGTTAGACCTTCTCTTTTGGTCATAGTACCTTTAGTATTTATAAGAATCAAGTTTTAATTGATGGTGGATCCATATTTTGCTAGTTCCTTACTTGTCTTACAAGAGAATAATATTATGAATGTTGGTATTAAGAGAGGAAACTTGAATGAAAACTCCTCAATTTTGTAGCATAAAAGGGTAGGACACATCTCTTAAGAAAGATTAAAGAGATTAGTAAATGACGGGATGTTAAAAGCTCTAGATTTTACTGATTTTGGTGTTTGTATAGACTGCATAAAAGGTAAGCAGACCAAAAACACCAATAAACTTAAGGCCACAAGACGTTTAGAACAACTTGAATTAATCCACACAAATATTTGTGGTTATTTTCCTACACCATGTTATAATGGTCAAAAATCCTTTATCACCTTTATTGATGGTTTCACTAGATATGGATATATCTACCTGTTATATGAGAAATCAGAATCTTTAAAAGCCTTTGAAATCTACAAGGTTAAAGTTGAAAAATAGTTAGACAGAAAAATAAAGGTTGTGAGATCTGATAGGGGTGGAGAGTATTATGGGTGGTATGATGAATCGGGTCAAAACCATGGCCCATTTGCGAAATTCCTAGAAAGTCATGGTATTCGTGCTGAATATACATTACCTGGCTCTCCACATCAAAATGGTGTGGCTGAAAGACGTAATAGAATGCTTATGGAAATGGTACGGAGTATGTTAAGTAATTTCAAATTACCTGACTCTATGTGGGGAGAAGCCCTAAAAACAGTTACATGTATCCTAAACCGTATACCCACTAAGGTTGTTCCTAAAACTCCTTACGAGTTATGGATAGGTAAGAAGCCAAATTTAGGACATTTGCATGTTTAGGGTTGTCCAGCGGGAGCTAGAATTTATAACCCACAAGAGAGAAAATTGGACCCTAGGACTATCAGTGAGTATTTTATTGGATATCTTGAAAGGTTTAAAGGTTTTAGATTTTACTGTCCTATTCATACCACTAGAATTGTTGAAATCAGAAATGCCAGATTCATAGAAAATGATGA
The DNA here is from genome assembly GCA_028538565.1 of Umbellularia californica. NCBI lineage: Eukaryota > Viridiplantae > Streptophyta > Magnoliopsida > Laurales > Lauraceae > Umbellularia > Umbellularia californica. The sequence goes on along the minus strand of JAPQWN010000007.1, from coordinate 43,375,182 downwards.
CATTAGTGGGAGCAATGCACCACGAAATGTGGTATTTGAAGAACATCAGATACCTATTCAAGTACCAATTGAAACGATTAGAGTTGGTATTCCAAATGACTTCATTCAGAACGATATGATGGAAATACAACCTACCATACCAAATGCACTATTAGATGAGAATGTCACTCATAATGATATGATTGAAGATATTATTCATCCGAATTAAAATATAGCAGAACCAGAAGCTTTAAGAAGATCCCAAAGATCTAAGAGGTCTGTTATATTGGATGACTATATTGTTTATCTTTAAGAATTTGATTTTGATATAGGTGTTAAAGAAGATCTGGTAACATTTTCACAAGCCATTAAAGGAGATGATTCGAATAAATGGATTGATACTATTCAAGAAGAGTTAAAATCCATGTCATTAAATAAAGTCTAGGATCTCGTCGAATTGCCTTAAGGGTCTGCGACTATAGGATGTAAATGGAACTTTAAGATCAAGTAAGACTCAAAGTGCAAAATCGAACGATATAAGGCCAGACTTGTAGCTAAGGGATTTACTCAAAGGCAAAATATTGATTATAAAGAGACCTTTTCACCAGTTTCTTCGAAGGACTCTTTTCAAATAATAATGGCATTAGTAGCTCATTTTAATTTAGAGTTACATCAAATGGATGTTAAAACAGCGTTCTTAAATGAGAATTTATCTAAAGAGGTATATATGAAACAACCAGACGAATTTGAGGAAAAAGGCAAAGAAAAACTAGTTTGTAGAATAAAGAAATCTATATATGGCCTTAAACAAGCTTCAAGGCAATGGTATATTAAGTTCAATGATACCATTACCTCTTTCGGGTTTAAGGAAAACATTGTTGATCAATGTATATACCTAAAGATTAGTGGGAGCAAGTTCATTATTTTAGTCCTATATGTAGATGACATTCTACTTGCTAGTAGTGACCTTGGCCTACTACATGCAACAAAAGAATACCTCACAGAGAATTTTGAAATGAAAGATATGGGTGAAGCATCTTTTGTGCTTGGAATCGAGATTATTAGAAACAGATCTCAAGAACTATTAGGACTTTCGTAGAAAGCCTATATCAATAGAGTTCTTGAAAGATTCAATATGCAGAATTGTTCTGGAGGAAACGCACCTATATCAAGAGGTGATCTATTCTCCAAAGATCAATGTCCAAGAAATGACATCGAGAGAAAATAGATGTAAGATATTTCATATGCTTCCATTGTAGGAAGTCTTTTATATGCTCAGACTTGTACCCGTCCAGACATCAGCTTTGCAGTTAGTATGTTAGGAATGTATCAGTCTGACCCTGGCATGGTACATTAGAAAGCAGCAAAGAAGGTCATACGATATTTACAAGGGACTAAAGAACATATGCTCACTTATAGAAAATCTGATCACTTGGAAGTGATTGGATATTCAGACTCAGATTTTGCTGGGTGTCTCGACACAAGGAGATCTATATCAGAATACATTTTTCTCCTTGCTGGTGGGATTGTTTCGTGGAAAAGTGTTAAACAGACTACAACTGCTTCTTCCACATTTCAAGTAGAATTTGTGGCATGCTTTGAGGCCACTAATCAAGCTATATGGCTGCGGAATTTTATTTCAGGGCTTCAGATCATGGATTCATTTTTAAGCCGCTGAAAACTTATTGTGATAATACCTCATCTGTTCGCTTCTCTAACAACGACAAGAGTTCTAGCACTGCAAAACGATTTCAGAGAAAATATCTTGCCGTTAAAGAGAAGGTTCGGTATGGTTTAGTGTCTATAGAGCAAATCAGTACAAAGTTCATGATTACAGATCCTATGACCAAAGCATTACCAGCAGAGGCCTATAATGATCATGTTAAAGCAATGGGTCTTATTGTGTTACCTTATTGTATGTGGTTGAAAGCATTTATGCTATTTACTTAGACATTTTTGTTGATCAGTTTTCATTAATAATGATTATATTCTCTTGCTTAATTTTTGTGTGTACAAGTAAGTAATTGTTGAAAAGCAAGGTATATTTCAGTTGGACCAATAAATAGGAATTTTAGTCCTAGGAATTTTAGTCCACTCCTATTATTTTCCTCGATTTATGACTTGACTAAATGGAATCACTAATGTTGTGGTACATGGAAGGAATTTTGTCGCAAAATTGATGTTTGACTGCCATGACTCGCATTATTGGTTGCATTTAGGTACAGTATATAAGAATTAGCATAAACAAGAATGATTGGGCTGTTTTTACAAATGAGTGGCCACTCATCGGGATTTTAAAATTTGTTGAATCCAAGTTGAGTCATTTTATAAAACATAGTTTTCAAAATAAAAATAAAAGTAGAAGGTGGATTGAATATTGGTGGTTATCATGACCAAGTGGGAGATCACATATGTGTGGTCATTCAGACCAAGTGGGAGATTGTTAGACATGAGTGGTCCTCATGACCACATGTGCAACATTGTTGGGAAACACGGTTTGAGCCCACTAATTTAAGTTACTTTACCCTTTTGGTTTTTAGTTTTACTAAGTTTATCTTGGATTTAATTTTAGTAAACCCAAATCAAATAGGACTCTTGTTGGCTAATTTGAGAGAATTAAGGAAACTTACTTTTATTAAATTTCTTTTATGGGAAGAAATCTCTCTAGGGCTTATCTATATATATGGTTTTCCGGTCCTCTCTCTTAACCTACAAGATATGAAAAGTAACCATCAACTTCACATATTGGAGTGAGTGATAAGGGAGATAGGAGAAAACCCTATTAGGAGAAAACCCTATTTGAAAAAAGAGTTCCGCTCATCATCAAGATCATGGCGCAAGGTACGCTTTTATTATTTGAGATTATGTATTGCTTAATGCATAGATCCATAGATTTGATTTATATTGCAAACCATATCAGATCTCACACATTGTTCATTTGTTTTTTTAACAATCCACTCCATGCAACATAGTAGTTCTAACTATCTTCTTAACATGCCCCTTTTATTAATATAATACTCCATGGTCGCATAATATTCTACTAGTTTGTTTCTACTTTATTCACCATGCACTTGTATAATTTTCCATATGAACTCAAACTTGCTACCTCATTTTATAGTTGCTCCTAAATATAAAAAATATCACAATTGGCACAATGTTGCAATCAATTTTACAAACTACTCTTCCTTGCTCTCTAATTCATGTAACTTGCATTCTATATATAATCTATATATTTTTATGCCATTTGACTCAAAAGACTTTATCTAACTTCCATTCATCATTTACTTGTTTTTCATTTTACTGATAGTATTGAATCATTTGCAAATAACAAATACCAGAGAATTTCAAAGTAATATATATATATATATATATTTGTGTGTGTGTGTGTGTTTATATGTATGTATGTTTGTATGTTTATTAAATTATACGTGGGTACAACTATCAACAACTAATTCTCCTACTTGTTACTATTGCTACATTTTAAACAGGATTGATGTGACTGAAGTTTTCACCTGAGGGAGTCGCACAATCATATGATCTCTAATCACGCTTTTTAATCCGACATTTAATCTCTTTGATGGGAATAAGATATATCTCACTTTAGGTTCATCATCTAACACAAGCATAGATAATTGTTAAAAAAAATTAATGAAGGTTATCATTTTAAAAAGTTTCCTAGCATTTTAAGATATTTTTATTTTATTTCTTCAAAAGGGAAATAAGAGCTGCTGCAATTACCAGGTTGAAATTGCTCATCTTTGTGTTCAAATTGGCTCATCTTTTAAGGAAAAATGGAAAGAAAGAAAATGGGAATCAACATTTTGAAATATTATATTAGCCTTCATTTTATGGTTTCTCCTCTTGTCCAACAAATTTCTTTGTCTATGTTGCAAGACCACTGAATAGGAAATGGAAGTGACTCTGTCTTAAGGTTTTCTTTTCAGCTCCAATATAAAATGATGGCATTTTGTTTCATTCATGTTGGTTTTTATCTTCTCTTTTTTTTTCTTTTTCTTTTTTACTGTGTTGATTTGGTAGGCACTCATATTTGTGATTTGAATATAATGATGATCCAGACACGAGGCATGAAGGACTGACTATATATAATTTGTACCCACACAAACATTTATAATTTTGGTTATTCATATACACTAATATTCTCTAAATCCCCTAAAAATGGAGATGACTTCATCCTAATTTTCTAAAAAGAAAATTGAAATTATTTAGACTTATACAATTTCAGTCCTGATTATTTCCAGTGAAGACCATGTTTTAGAACCATGCGTACCACATGCAAATGTATTTGTATCTGTTTCAGGTAGAACTGGTTGATGGGTCATCCTACCTTGGGCAAGCTCTCCCCTTCTCCATGACTACATTGATTTGGATTGAGGTTCTTGTGATTGGATACATAGAGTTCCAGAGGAATGCAGAGCTGGACTCTGAGAAGAGGCTGTATCCAGGTGGGAAGTTCTTTGACCCTCTGGGCTTAGTCGCGGATCGTGAGAAGAAATCCACAATCCAATTAGCCGAAATCAAGCATGCCCACCTCGCTATGGTCGGCTTCTTAGGCTTTGCTGTCCAAGCAGCAGCCACTGGCAAGGGCCCACTCAACAATTGGGCTACCCATTTGAGTGACCCACTTCACTCTACCATCCTTAACACCTTCAACCTCTTTTCTTAAGCCTCTATGCTATCTATATCCATGCACTCTGTCTACTGGTTTTACCTTGTATAAACTGCTATTAATATTTCCACTTTGTAAAGTCAAACATTTGAGAGTGGTAGGCTTGATGTTGTTGTTGAGAATATGGGAATTGAAATGCATCCTAGCTTCTCTTTTTTTTTTTTTTTATTGCCATAATCATCATCACTGTTATCATCATCATCATCATTATCATCATTATATCAACCTTAACCAACATTTGAATGATTCCTTCCTTTTTCGTGGAAGATGGCGAAGTGAATGATTCATTCCTTTTGGAAGATGTGGAATGAAATGAAATGCTATGGTAGTCGCTAAATTAGTAATTGTTCATTACTTGACTCTAAATATATGTGTTATTGTCATTGTACAAATTGACTAGAATTGTCTAGAAATGGATATTGAATTGTAGATTCCTTCCTTTTGGAAGATGTGAAATGAATGAAAATGAAATGAAATGCTATGGATAAATTGAACAGGTTTAGTATATGTGTTAGCATGTACTACCATAGATTTGTGTATATATTGCCGAACTGTTGTGTTCACTAATATTATTGATGACATTATAGCCTAGTTGCTTGTGCCAGTCTTGCAGATGCCACGCTGCTAGCGGAGGAGGCCGCTCAGGTTCCTCCAGGAGGACTGATAGAATGGACTTGATGGGACATCCTTTGGTTGATATCTGAGTGCGAATGAACTAAATGAATGGTTTTGGAAATGCTTTTTGGTATAATCATTTGAGATGTAAATGATTGTCATCCTGCATTGTATTTAAATATGCGGTGGTTTGAGGTAAATAGTGAATGAAAGGTTAATTGTATAAATAGAACTCTTCTTTTATGTAAAGGACTTGTACAATTGTAATTGGTATTAATGTATATATTTTCCGCAAAAATGTACATTTGACAGTGTGAATGTATGTTTATCCCTTGTGGATTTCATTTTAACTTCGGTTAATTCGGAGTTTATGGGAGTAAGTATGGGTTGCGACTCGGGGTTTGTTCGGAATAATCGGATCTCGGGCTCATGCCGTGACACTTTTCCTGTGGCTCACTGATCTATTTGCTAAAGTTATAATGTTCTATCTATAACTCTAGCAGATGCGTATGTGCTACCAACTCATAATTGGTAAGCCTGCAACTCAGATATGCTACCATCTGTGGCTCATATTTTATTTCATTTCAGTTAGGTTTCCATGATGTTTACAGTTCAATTCTACTTTTTTTTTTGTGGCTCGCTCTATTTGCCAAAGTTATCATCTCTTGCACATAATTCTAACAGATTCCTATGGGCTGCCAAATCAGAATTGGTAAGCCTGAAGCTCATATATGCTATGATGTGTGGTCATGTGGGCCACACACACAAATATCCAACATAATAGAAAAAAGGGTGCAAATTCATAATTATTTAATTTTTTTTTTTAAAATAAAATCCGTAAAATTCAAATTGGTTGAAATCCAAAATTCTTAATTAGGATTCAGATTCATTGCATTGTTGACTCTAAAAATAGAATTTATGTTGACTGAATTGAAATTATGAAACGGAGATACATTCACTGCATTTTTTAAATAGATTTTGGATATAATGTTTGTCCAAAACATTACTTGAGCATGTGTTGTATGAGTATTTAGGACTTCTGATGTATATTAAATACCACTAATCATTTCTTCTTATAATTTCTTGTAGCATATATTGCCCGTGTTAAGCACAGGTGCTTTAAGGACGGACCAAGCACATCGAAATCCGTTATCATTTCATTTGAGAAGTTGTGACTAGAAAAGAGATAGAATTAAAGCGTTGCAACCACATGTTTGAATTAAGGGGGTGTGTTGAAATGTTAATTCAAGCATGATGGGCCCACCTAAAGTCTGATGGTTCATGCAATTTTTTTTCAAGAAGTAGTTTTGTATGGCACATCCTGGTTGTTGGAGTCATGTGTAGTGCAAGTCTTTGTGTAATTCTTAGTTTGATGTTAGTAGTGGGTCGCGTCCTATCTTTTAAGAAGTAGTTTCTTATTGTTAGTGTTGTTCATAGAAAAAAGATAGTGGGCAAGTATTGTTGTACGTGAGTTACATGGGTGAGAAAGTATAGATTCCCCAATTTCCAATTCCCTCAGGTCAGTGTCTATCTTCCCTGATCCATTCGAGAACCTAGTTCATCCCTCCAAACTTGCCTCCAGAAATTCAGAGTTCCCTCCCAAATTCCATCTCCTCCCTCTCCCCAGATCAATCCGCCAAGGATTCTATAGATGGCCAGCTCACTCTTAAGGCTGCCTGGCACCTAATTCGAACTAGAGCTACCACTCTGGTCTGGCCCTCCTTCATCTGGAATGGCATCTATTACCACAAAGTCAGCTGCTTTGGGTGGCGCCAAAGGCATAACAAGACCCCAACAGAGATTCGCCTGAAGGGATTGGGCTTTTCATTACCCTCTAGATGCAACATCTGCTGCCAAGAAGAAGACTCCTCAGGCCATCTCTTCTTCAATTGTGAGCAAGCCAAAGGTCTGCAAGCCAAAGGTCTCTGGACGTGGCTTTGCCATTCAGTTCAGATTGTAGTCCCTTGCACTCTCTCTGCCTCTTCAATTTGGGTAGCTCTCACTAGAGGGAATGATTCGGCTGGTAGAAGACATATGGCAACCATCTTCATCTATGTAATCTACTCCCTATGGAAGGCGAGGAACAAAGCTACCTTTGAAGCTTGGAAGATCCCCCTCTCCACTATTCAGCAGCAACTGCAGGAATTCCTCTCTTTCTCCTTAGGGAAAATTTCAAAGCCTTTTTGTAGTAACCAACTCATATCTCTTCTCCTCTTCCTAAGAATTCCAGTTGGGTGATCCAATTTTGGAAAACCCTCTTTTGTAGTTCGCCAGCCTCTTGGCCGGATCAAGGTTTTCTAGCTGATAAGTCCACAAAATTATAGCTTTCATTCATCATTTTATATGCATTTGTGGACTTAATTAGGTTAATGGCATATAATTACACTTAATTTCACGATTTCATGCATTTGAGCATCAAAGTTGGAATTTTAGTCAAATTTGGTCAAAATTCATTACATTGCATGACTTTTGTGAAATTAGGGATTTTCATCTCATTCATCACCCAAAAATTAGTTTTTTTTCTTTTTGCTTCACTAATGCATACCTGCTGATTTTGACACCATGTGTTATTTTTGGAAAGTTTGGTACTTTTGGTGCATTAAGTAGGCATGTAGGGTCCCACGCATAGTCCATTTAGATTCCTCACACTTGATTATTATTGACATTATTTAGTTTTATTTATGTAGGAAAAATCAAAAGTGGGACCTTCATTGGTGAAACTTGAGAGAGATCAAAGGCGGGACACCCTTCATGGTAGGCCCACATATCTTGACATCTTGGTGGAGTTGGAAAGCTTGAAAATTTTCAAACGAGAAAGAAGAAATTGAGATTTGGAAAGATGGTATTGACTTGCTAAATTTGGAATCCAAAATCAAGAAAGAGAGAGAAAATTGGAAACTTTGCAAGGGGAGTTGACTAGTCAAAATTGCAAGTGAGGAAGGCTAGCAGCACTGATGGCCAGGCAAGGTCAAGCACCACCAAATCCAGGAACCCAGGTGATTATCCAATCCAAAGAACAAGACCCAAATGCCTTATATGAGAAATTTAGAAAAAGAGGAGCGACAGAGTTTCATGGAAAGGAAGACGCGATACAAGCTGATGAATGGTTAGAGCACATAAATAATGTGTTTGAAACAATGGTCTGCGATAACAAATAGAGAGTGGTGCTCACTGTTTCAATGTTTAGAGGCATTGCTAAGGATTGGTGGAAAAGTGTTCGAGATGCTTTCAAAGTCATGCCTAATGCCACAATTTGAGAGACCTTCCAAGAACAATTCCGCCGAAAATTCATATCGGATCATATGTGCCGGAAGAATAAAGAAGAATTCATCACTCTCAAGCAGAACCAGATGACAGTAGCGGCATACGTGCACACTTTCATCCAATTGTCCAAGTTTGCCAAGGATTTAGTTGACACAGAAGAGAAGAAAATGAAGAGATTTATTGGTGGACTTCATCCAATGTATGAAGAGCACGTAGTGATGTACAAGAGGCCCGAGACCTTTCAGGAGGCGGTAGATTGAGTTTACATTGCAGAAGAGATGGCTATCAAGAAGAGAAATGCTGACCCGAAGCGGAGTACGTCTCACTCTAGGAAGAACTTTCAAAATAAGAGAAAAAAGGGTGTAGTGATTGCCCTAATGCATCGAAGTGTAGGACGTGTGGAAAAGGGCACCCTACTGAGAGATGTTGGAAGAATACTAGTGCATGCATTTTATGTGGATCTATAGAGCACCGAACAGTGGCATGCCCCAAGAGTAGGGTTGGTTATGGAACACCTCAGCAACAGCCTCTTCAGTAACCAACCAGGCTGGCACTCCCTAGCCCCGCCTCAGTGGTTGGCACTTCCAGTACCCCCCCCCCCCCCCGAGACCCCAACAACGACAGCAGCAAGGGAGGCCAAGACAACAGCAGCAACAGGCTCGACAGTTACCACAACAGGCGGGGAGACTTTTTGTCACAAACCTCGAGCGGGCAGAAGCGGCTAGCATGATTTGGAGTTGTTGCAGATGTGCGGCTAGCCCCTTTTTGCGTGGGCCACACTTAAGTTTAGTTATTCTTTTATTTATACTTTTGGTAGTTATTGTATAGGGTTCTTTTATACACTTTTTTTCGTAAACTTGTTTATAATTGTATTATTCTTTTGTATTAAACTTGAAATACTAATTGGATTGAATGGGAATTGATACCCTCATATGAATGAATTACAGCTTTCGCAATGATTAATTGCTATTGATATGTTCTTGTGAGTTTTAACTCACTTATGTGGAAAGTTGTTTTTCTCTCCTTCGTGTGTTGTATTTGGCTCGAGATAGGTACAGCACACGGGAGTACATGTGTCTCACCTCGGGGATTATCCTATGCTAGGGTGATTCAGGACCGGGATGTGACACAATACATGACCATGATAGTCACTATGGAATATACTATAAACTATGTCTAACTCTATTGTTGGAGAAGTAAATGTTCTGAAATGAAGGACACTTAGTAATCAAAATATAAACAGTTAGAAATTGAAAATAAACACTCTAAGATACAAGGTAATAACAATACTTCTATAGATTCTAAAATCAAAATCAATTGGGAAAATCATTACCTTTGATTGAGTAGGATCTCCATGCAAATACCAAAAGGATCGGATTTGGGTCATCCTAAACACGAATTTGTACCACCCCATTGGTTGTTTGAGTCAGAGATGTCCTACGATAGACCTGCTTTCAATTTAAAAAAAAAAATTAAGTTAGATAATCTTGTTCTTCTTTAGATGCTTTGGACTACTAAAATCTGTTCCTTACCTTATTACTCGCCCAGACCCGTGGCGAGTTTTATGGTTGTCATATAAACCCTCCCCATGGTTGTCATAAGTCGGGTTGGGTTTGTTAGTGGTTGGTTTAATATTTTTTGAAAAGTATTAAAAAGTATATACATTAGAGAAGTTCTAAACCCATAACATCTAGCAAATGTCAGTACTTACTACCACCTACACAAATGGAATTGATTTAATATTTAATATTTTCTTTTTTTAATAAAAGATATTTGATACTTACTACATATTACATAAAGTGAGCACATATGGGGCGGGATAGGTTAGACACACCCAAACCCCAAGTCCGCTCTAAACTCGACTCGAGTTAGTGTGTGAAAAATCATACTCGACCCAATCCCTACCAATATACTACCAAATCAGCCCGCAATTCGGGGTGGATCCCGTACAAACTGCAACCATTGCATTAGATTAAAGGATACAAGAATGGATTATTTGGTGTGAAATGGATTGATTATTTAGTTATTGTCCCCTAGCCCAGAAGGGCATAGTTGGGCCCACATATCATATATTTAGCCACTGGTCCAAGGCCAATGGGTTTGAACTGGATTATTATAGAACACTGCCCTTTTTTAATTCATTAACTTGTATCGTAGTTAAGCCCATGCATAATTAGGTTAAGTTCTTATACGAAAGAATAAAAAGAAAAAAAAAGGCTAAGTTTGAATCGTTTTTGTGTGGAGTGTTTTACCGAAACCGAGGTTACTCCTGACTTCGGTAACAGTACCAATCAGGAAATGCCATCTATCCAGCACGACACCGTGACATTTGGAACTGAAATGGAATTGGTCTCGGCAAGAGTATCGATCACCTCCCTTTGGGTTCGGCCTCGTGCGTCTCGACATCCGTGTCCGACCTCATGCCCAGCCGACCTCAGTGCCTTATCCAGTTCAGTCTCTTGGCCGAGGTAAACACTGAGTGTCTAATCCCCATTATGAGATGGGACAGCCACATTACAGAGCCCTGACAGATAGGGTGGCCGCTGGCCATCGATAAGAGCTTTTTCCTATCAGCTAATCACATCCACATTTATGTGAGGGATTTGAGGAGAGATCCGATGGGACAGTACCCTCACCTACCCCCACTAAGGGTCCTAGGTATGGACTGATGGGACAAGTATCCTCACCTACCTCCACTATGGAACCTTCCACTCTCTTCTATATATACCTGCATGGTAAGCCCATCACAGGTACACAAGATATAACTTACATATTATCCTGCCTGAATCTCCTTCTTCTCCCCCACTTCACCCTAGTTTAGTGATAGCATTAACTCAGGCGTCGGAGTGCCTTTGGCTGATAGCAGCCCGGGGCCCTGACCTTTGTTCATCTTTCAGGTTCAAAATATTCATTGATACCTCCAGCAGCTCTCAGGCTTGATAAGCAGCATCGTTAAAAGCTTCATCATTGTCTAAACCAAGTCCATAATATTCAGGCACTTACAATTGGCGCCGTCCTTGGGAAACCATCTGAAAAAACTACATTTTCACCTTGAAAAGCCATGCCTCCAGAGACTAGGAAGGGAAAGGACGTTAGACCATCCAAGTCCATACCACCGAAATCATTCTTGCCCATCAAACCACCTCCACTAGTGATGAACCAGGCGGAAGCACCTAGGCAAACACCGTCGGCCCCTCGACAAAGGACGATCGGCGGAGAACCCGGCATAAGAAGCGTGGGATCACTCGTCACCCAGACGCATTCCTCGTCGAGAGGTTCAACAGCATCTCCTCGTCACGTTCCCGTCCTGGAACGAGTTCGGCCGAATACCTCCCAAGCGGAGCGTCCTCGTCAGGACGTCATCTTACTGGAGCAGCCCCGCAGGGATGTTCTTCCTCAGGAACGTTCCCGACAAGGCAAGACCCCAGTGCTATCCAGATCACACCAGCCTCGTCACCAGGACCACATGGAGGAGGACCATGTGCACCTTGACGACGAGGGCGACGACGACATGGTCCTGGAGGACGATGAGGCACACACCGAAGCAATCAGGGCTCAAAACCTCATCATTGAAGAACAAAGGGCCTAGATCCTCCAGCTCCAACTGCAGCTCGGAGGGAGATAGAAGGCCCAGGCCGGGACTTCACTCGGCCCTCCAGCACAGCAACGAGCCCGGAAGGTTCCTAAAGCTCGCGTGGACTTTAGGCAAGTCATGGACAATAAGAGGCGCGACCGAGCAAGTGACGAAGGCTCGACCAGTACCCACGCCAGCGCTGACCAGCGGCAGCTCCAGAGGTCGAGGAGACAAGAAGCCGACCCCGACATGACGGATTGGATCAATCAGCAAATCAAGCAGGCCGGGTAGCAGAATATGGAGTTTACTGGCCTCACCCGAGGTCGGCTAGCTACCAAAGACAGTAACAATCACGGCACGTCTCCGTTTTCTCGGGAGATCAGAGAACACCTCCTCCTCGAAAGGTTCAGCGTCCCGAGGTTCAACCTCTATGATAGGACCTCGGACCCCGAAGCACACCTCCGACACTTCACCCAGAAAATGTCGGTGTATGGCGGCGACGGCAACCTGGACTGTAAGGTCTTCTCCTCCAGTCTAGGTGACCTCCCACTTCGGTGGTTTTCCGCACTCTCCGAGGGATCGATTTCGAGCTGGCAGCAGCTCCGTAACTCCTTCGTCAAGAAGTTCCAAGCGCACCGGGTCATCTCGAAGATAGACTCTGACCTGATGGCCATCAGAATGAGGCCAGCCGAAAATATCACTCGGTTCGCCAAGAGGTTCTGGACCATTTACAGTCAAATCGAAGACGCCAACGACGAGGTCGCCATCAAGTCCTTCCAACAAGCCCTGTTGCCAGGCAACGAGCTTCGAAGGGACCTGGTGCGATTCCCCGTGGTCTCGGTGAAAGCACTGATGGCCCGGGTGAATCAGTTCGTCGAGCAAGAAGAAGACGAGGCCCGAGCTCGGGAGAGCCATGACTTCTAGCAGGAGGACCGACCCTCTAAGAAGGAAAAGAAGTTGGCCAAGAGGGAGGTGGACCGAAACAGAGAACCATCTGGCTCGGCACCACGCTTTGCTCCCACCTCGGGAGGCAGCGCGAAGCCTAAGTCAAGTAGTGCGTCTTATAAGGCTGTCAATACCATCTTCAAGGAGCCTATTTACAAGCTCCTCGGCAAGATCCAGACGCAACCCTTCTTCAAATGGCCCCAGCCTATGAAAGGCGATGCCTCCTCCCGAGATCAGAGCAAGTTTTGTGGCTGCCATAAACAAAATGGGCACAGATTCGAAAACTACCACGCCTTCAAGGCACACCTCGAAAGGCTCGTGAAGGATGGGCACCTGAAGGACCTCGTCAAGGAGGAGAACAGAGTAAACCGCGCTCAACAACGCCAGCTCGATGATCGGGATAGCGATGAGCCGGAAGGGACCATCAATGTCATTCACCTAGCTTCTGCTCCTAAAGGAAGTGGCCAAGCTCGTACTGATGCCGGGAGAGCCCAGCACGGCAAACAAGTGATGATGGCTGAGCTCGGTCCCTCAGTAAAAAAGGCAAGGAAAGAGAGGCTAAAGATTTGGTTCTCTGACGAAGACTTGGACGGGGTCCAATTACCCCACAATGATCCCCTGCTCTTGACTTTAAGGTTGGCAAACTTTAATGTCAAAAGGATCCTTGTGGACCCTGGGAGCTCCTCAGAAATCCGCTATTACGACTGTTTCAATAAACTGGGTCTGAAAGAAGAGGACCTGCAGGAAGCCCGCACCCCACTGGTGGGTTTCAGCTCCAAGTCTGTATACCCCAAAGGGAAGATCTCCCTCAAGGTTGGAGTGGGAGGAGCCTCCATGACAGTAGACTTCCTGGTGGTGGATGCACCGTCCCCATACAATGCCATCATGGGAAGGACCTGGCTGCATAACATGGAAGCTGTTCCCTCCACCCATCACCAGAGGCTCAAGTTTCCGTTGCAGAATGGGGATGGCAGCTTCATGGTGATCATAGTCCGCGGCAACCAGCAGATGACCAAAGAATGCCTCATGGCCGTGGTCCCCAGCGAAACAGAGCCGCAGCGAGTCCATATGGCCGAACTCGAAGCTGTTGGTTGAGCACCCGAGCAGAAGAGTGTTGAAGATCTCACCGAGGTCAGGATTGACCCCAACAATCCTGAGAGATACTTCATGCTCTGAAGTTAGCTCAAAGAAGCTGAAAGGTCCGAGCTGCTTGACTTCCTGTTGCAAAATAGAGAGGTCTTCGCTTGTACCCCCTACGAGATGCCCGGCATCGACCCTGAAGTCATGAGCCACAAGCTGAATGTGGATCCCGGACACAAGCCTGTAGTCCAAAAGACTTGCAGGACCGGGATCCAGCAAGCAGAGGCAGTGACCGAAGAGATCAAGAAGCTGCTGGAGGCCGAAGCCATAAGGGAAGTCCATTACCCTGTGTGGTTAACCAACACAGTAGTGATCAAAAAGAAGAATGGAAGCTGGAGGGTCTGCGTGGACTTCACCGACCTCAACAAAGCCTGTCCCAAAGACAGCTTCCCGCTTCCTAAGATCGATCAATTGATTGACGCCATTGCCGGGCACGACAAGATGAGTTTCCTCAATGCTTACCGAGGTTACCATCAGATTCTGATGCATGGGTCTGATGAAGAAAAGACCACGTTCATAACACCTAGAGGCATCTACTGTTACAAAGTGATTCCCTTTGGGTTAAAAAACGACGGTGCCACTTACTAGAGGCTGGTAACCAAGATGTTTCAGGCCCAGCTCGGCAAGACAGTTGAAGTGTACATAGATGATATGGTCGTCAAGTCTAAAAGGTCGCAGGACTACTTGTCTGATATAAATCAAACCTTCGCCGTCCTCAAAGAGTTTAAGCTCAAACTGAATGCGTCCAAATGTGCGTTTGTTGTCGGCTTCAGCAAATTCCTAGGCAGCCTGGTCACGAGACGAGGAATTGAGGCCAATCCCGAGCAGATCTCGGCGATTCAGGCCATCCAAAGTCCGACCACGACAAAACAAGTTCAGAGGCTAACAGGGATGGCAGCTGCACTGAACCGCTTCATCAGCAGAGCTTCAGATAAATGCCATCCCTTCTTCCAGCTCCTAAAAAAGAGCTCGAGGTTCCAATGGACTCCAAAGTGCGACAGCGCCCTCCAGGGGCTCAAACGATACCTCTCTTCACCTCCCCTATTGTCCAACCCGATGCAGGGCGAGGTCTTATACTTGTACCTGGCCGTCTCGGATCACGTGGTGAGCTCGGTGCTCATCAGAGAAGAAGACAAGCAGCAAAGGCCTATCTATTACGCGAGCAAGATCCTGCTGGATGCCGAGACGAGATACCTGCCATTGGAGAAGCTCGCACTTGCGCTTATCAGTGCCTCTCGCAAGCTCTCACACTACTTCCAGACATACGCCATAGTGGTTGTTACAGAACATCCACTCAAGTCTCTCTTCAGAAAAGCAGACTTCTCTGAAAGAGTGTCTAAATGGGCTGTCGAACTGGGGCAGTATGATATCCAGTATCAACCCAGAACGGCAATCAAAGCCCAGGTGCTGGCAGACTTCATTATAGAGTTCACCTCTCCTAGTTCGGCATCGAGCCACCTCGACACCGAACTAGGGGGCAAAAAGGTGGGGGCAACCACCGAGACCGAGACAGAACATGATCGGTCCTGGAAACAGTTCCTTGACTCATCTTGGAAGGTCTTCGTTGATGGATCCTCGACCTCCAAAAGGGTTGGCGCGGGCGTAGTCCTCCAATCCCCGGAAGGCCTTGTCATCGAGTAAGCCCTGACTCTTGACTTCAAGGCATCAAACAACGAAGCTGAGTACGAAACGCTGATGGCAGGGCTGGGCAGCGCAAAAAATCTGGGAGCACGACAACTGGTGGTCTTCAGTGATTCACAACTGGTGACGAGCCAACTGAATGGAGACTACCAAGCCCGTGACGATAGGATGGCTGCCTACCTAGCCCATGCCAAGCAACTCCTCTCTCAGTTCCCAAAGGCCGAAGTCAGGCAAATCGGCAGAGACTCCAACTCTCACGCCGACCCACTTGCCAACCTGGCCTCTGCTGTCGAGGCAGGAAGAAAAAGGACTGTCGAAGTGGAAGCACTAGACAAACCAAGCATAGAGCTCCATCCACCTCGGCAGATCCTGTGTGCCGACCTCGGTCTGAGCTGGATGGACGAATTCATTTCCTACCTCAAAGACGACCAGCTCCCTGAGGACAAAAATCAGGCCCACAAGATCAGGCTAAAAGCAGCTCGGTTTTGTCTCTCTCCAGATGGTAAGCTCTATAAAAAGTCCTACAATGGCCCCTACCTCCAATGTGTTCACCCGAGCAAAGTCGAAGACTTCCTTTATGAAATCCATGAAGGGATCTACGGCAGTCACATTGGAGGTCGATCACTGGCCTATCGAGCTATCAGCCAAGGATACTGGTGGCCTTACATGCAGAAGGACGCCCAGGTCTATGCCAGGAAATGTGAGAAGTTCCAGAAATTCTCTCACTCTCTCCATTAACCAGCACACGACCTGAGTCCTCTCTCTAGTCCATGGCCTTTCGTCCATTGGGGACTGGACCTGGTGGGACCCCTCCACCGAGCTCCAGGGAATAAGAGGTGGTTAATAGTAGCCACTGATTATTTCACCAAGTGGATAGAAGCTGAGGCGTTGTCCTCCATCACCGAGAAGGATACCAAAAACTTCGTATGGAGAAGCATCGTGACGAGATTTGGAGTTCCTCGAACTTTGGTCTCGGACAACGGGACTCAATTTGACTCCAACTTCTTCAAAAACTTTTGTCAAGAGCTTGGCATCAGGAACTACTATTCCACTCCAGCATACCCCTAGAGCAATGGACAGGCTGAAATCTCTAACAAGGTGGTGCTCGACGGTGATGGAACGCGCTCCGAGGCGCCGTTGGGGCGGCTACCGGGGTCGGCGGAACGTGGGAGTCCGTCGGGTCCGGCCCTTTCGCGCCCTGGCGGGCCCTGAAGCGTGCATCAACATTTCTTTGTGTGGGTGTGCCAGATTTTCTATTTTACTTGGAATTGCAAGTGGTAATCCGGAGATCAACCTTCGCAAGTAAAAAGGAAATCAACTTCTTTCAAGTTTTCCATTGCACAAATATTTAAGAAAAGAGACATTTTCTTGGTTTGCCGTGAAAGGCGATTTTGTTTGGCATTTATAGCCGATTTTGGCGTTTATAGCCGATTTACAATTCTTATCAATAATGAAAGACAAGATTTGTGATTTTTGTCTCTTTTAGAAAAATACAAACTACAATGAAAAGCAAGAAAAGGAAGATCTAACTTTTCAGGAGATTGTGGGGGACTCGTTCAGATTGACGGTCGCAAGCCATGTATGGGCTTCGCCATCATCCATGCAGATGAGAACAGAAGATGCTCTTGATTCGCTTGGCTTGGCTATAACCTCAGATTTTTAGAGGACAAAGACCAAGAGAAGGTCCTATGTCCAATAAAAAGCTAAGTAGACGGGCTGAAAAGCCACGTCTAAGCCATTGGAGGCAGTAGGAGAAGGCAAGGACCTTGGGGGGGGGGTGCCCCCCAAGGGACTTTTGTCACCTTGTAGTGGTGGCCGGTGCAGAACTCCAGCAGAGTTTTTCTCTCTTTTTCTTTCTCTCAGATCTCTTTCTGATCTTTTTTCTGATCCTCTGATTTTCTCCTCTTTTTTCTGATCTTTTTCCGATCTCCATTTCAATGGAATGCTCTCCTATTTATAGGCCTTTGGTAGCCATTTAGGAGGGTTTATGAGCCTTAATGGCTTTAATGGGAGGAGTTACAAGATTTATTTCTTGATTTTGTAACTCCTTTTTCCTTGAATCTGATTGGCCGATGGAGATTAATGGCTTTTAATCACCTTAATTACCATAATGGGAGGAGTTTCATGGTTTAAATGCCATGAATCAATTGACTTGTAACTCCCAAATGCTTGCTTCTGATTGGGCCGTCCAAAGAAATGAATTAATGACTGCAATAAAGCTAGTCAATTAACCACATTAATTGGTCGCCGAGCAGTCGAAGAGTCGCGGGCCATGCCGTGTCTTCTGGAATTCTTCTGGCGATGATCATCGATGGATCTACATGCTGATCGACATCGGATGAACATGTAACTTCAGACATTGATAGCTAAGAGTGGGCCGGTGACATCTGTCTTGTCGATTTCACGATCGGTCGGACAGAAAGTGCACTTTCTTGGTCGACCGGTTGGCGATCTTGGAGCGATCAATGATGATTTTATGCTTTTGACGGCGGATCCGAGATGTCGTCGGATATGAGTCAATTTAGAGCACTAAAAATCACATTTTCAGGAAACCACAGGGGCCAAAGTGCGCGAAACGCGAAAAAAGACGGAAAAACGGGTCACCGGCGGAAAATCCGGTGACCCGGACCTCCATGGTCGCCGGCGACCATGGACCGGCGACCATGGGCCATGGTCGCAGGGGCCTGCGACCATGGGCCATGGTCGCAGGGGTCTGCGACCCTGGGGGATTTTTCCCCTTCGGAGCCCATTTTGCGGTCGTTTTGAGGTCTTTTTCGTCGCCGTTTTCTTCTGTATTTTTCTTGACATTTCTTCTCATTTATTGGCTTGATTTCCCTGTAAAAAACCTGATGAGAATCCTTGCATTTTTAGAGTGCAAAGTTTCCAATTTTCCGGGAAAGCCGAAGACTTTGTCGCGTAAAGCTGCTGATTTTCCGCCAGAAGCTGAAACTTGGTCAAACGATGTCGGAATGACCTGAAATTTGAGGTGAAGTCTCCTGAGCAATAAATAAGACCAACCATATGCTTTTGTTTGAGTTTTGAAGCCGTTTGGGGTCCCGTCGATGCTTCACTTGATTTTGCTGCGGGGAAAATGCCGAGCTTTGATATGTGGTCAAACGATGTCCGATTGACCTGAAATTTGACGGGGAGCCTATTGGAGTCATTTTGAGACGTTCCATGGGCTCCGTTTTGGATGTCATGGTCCCGGGTTGCTCCGCCGCCGGTAGGCTTGATTTTCTCTCGGAGCATCGAAACCTGGTCAAACGTTGTCGGAATGACCTGAAATTCGACGTGCAGCCTTTTGGAAGCATGTTGAAGCCACTCATGCACTTGGTTTGATGAGCGAAGGCTTCGGTGGTTCCCGCCGCCTGGAGGCTTGATTTTGCTGCTCGAGCATTGATGGAGGGTCAAACGTTGTCGGTTTGACTTGAAATTTGGCATGGAGCCCTTTTGAGACATGCTGGAGTCATCTGTAGGCTCTGATCGAAGTTTTGACGTCTCCGATGATGTCGCCGCCGGGAGCGCCATTTTTGCTGTCGGAGAAGCGAAGTTAGGCCAAATGATTCTGAAATGGCCCGAAACTTCATGTGTACTCTTCTCTTGACTATCTTGAAGGATCTTGCAGTTTTTGTTTGATTCTGACAAGATTTGAATTTTTGGAGAAATTGCATTGCCTATTTATGGCAGGTTGCGACTCCATGCAGCTTTCTTGATGTTGAAGAGGCAAAGTGACATTTTTGGTGTCAACAAATGCCCCCTCGAGGTACAGCGACGAATTGCTTGACTTTTGTAGTCGATGTGCCTCGAAGAGATTTTTGAAGGAGAGCTTGTGTCTTGACCAAGAGTCTTTGAGCAATCTTTCCTTTGGTATAGTAGCCTTTGAGCTTCCAGGGGAATTTTATGGTAGTGAAAGGAATCACACACCATCTCGAGGCAAAGTTTTGAAGATGACATCAGGGATGTGGATTTGGGTTTCTGTTTTTGATCTTGTGACCTAACCAGCTATATATGGCAGGTTAGGGGATCGGGTTTTGGTTTTGACCTTGTGACCCAACAAGCTGTATGTGGCAAGTTGGGGGATCATGATTTGGTTTTTGGTTTTGGTCTTGTGACCTAACAAGCTGTATGTGGCAAGTTAGGGGACCTGGATTTGGTTTTTTGGTCACTCTTTGGGACTGTGTGGGTCCATTGGAGTGGTTTGGATTTTTGTGGAATGTCAATTTCAAGATTTTGGCTCAACTTGGTATATGAGGCTGGATGGTTTGATTTTTGGAAGCTCACGGGGCTTGGAATTTTTTGTATGGTTCAATCAACTCAAAAGAGGCATGGAACCATTTTTGTATGCTCTTGGGTAAGAGGAATTTTTTTTCCTGACTAAAAGCCCATTTTTTTTTTTTTTTTTTTTTTTTGTGCCTAGGTGGTCAAACCTGGCCCATATGGGCTAGCCCATGGGACCTTAAGCTTTTTAGGATGGCTTAGATCTCATGTGGGGCCATTTTTGTAAAGAATATCTAAAGATATCTCATTTGGATAGAGAATATCTAAAAATATCTTTATGGGAGAGAATCTCTCATATTCCCTTAATTTGGGAGAGAATATCTCAAGGTATCTTTCTTTTTGGGAAGAAATCTCCAATATCCTTTTTTGTTGGAGAGAATCTCTCATTTGATTGATTTTGGGAGGAAATCTCTCAAAGGCATCTTTCTTTTTGGGAAAGAATCTTTCTAATTCCTTCTCTTTTGGTAAGGTTACTAATTAGTAACACTTACCTTTCTTCTTTGTTTCCTTCTTTGATTTGCTCTCTCCTATAAAAGCAAAGGGAGGTAGGATCTCTTGCTCTTATTGCTTTCTTTTGCAACAATCTCAAGAGAGCTCCAAGGCCAAGAGTTTTTCTTCTTCAAGGATCTTCAAGCTTTCTTCTTCTCCATCAATGGCTTCAAGTAAGTTTTCTTTCTTTTTCTTTCAAGAAAACTCTATGTAGAGAATAGGATGGTAAAAAAAAGTTTCTCTCTGTTTTTTTTTTTCTTTCTTCTTTTTTTTTTTTTTCCTTTTTTTTTCTTTCTATTCTTCTCTTTTTTTTTTCTTTTCTTTTCCACGTGATTTTTGTTTTTTTTTTTTTTTTTTTTTTTTTTTGCTCATCATGATAATGCGTTTTTATGCAAATCTAGATGTTCATGCATGTACTTTTTGTAAATTGAATTGAGTAGCATGATGTGATAGCATACCTGAAAATCTTTGCAAATTTGGGAATTTGGAGCTCGCAGCGATGTTGAGCCCTTCTTGATTTTGCGGAGATTTTGAGGTTTCGAAAGTTTGGAGTTTCGGAGCCCGCAGCAATGTTGAGCCCATCTTCAAACTTTCTATTTCCGTCGGGGTATTTCCTTTTTCTTTGGAATTGCCCCGGAGTCATGCCAAAATTTCGCCAGATTTTTGGTGGGACAAAGTGACCCCTTTTTTTTTTTTTTTTTTTAGCGAAATCCTGTCATTTTGATGACGATCTTTTTCTTTTCCAACCTTTGCAGGTGGTTCCTCCAGAGCGAACAAGGGTAAAGAGCCTGCTACAAGCGTACCTCGTCGATCTGCTAGATCTTCCAATGTGGCCGTTCAGCAGGCCTGGGAGAAGGTCCAGTTTGTTGAGAAGAACTTGGAAGAGTGCGATTCCCTCAATCGCGATGAGATGAGACAGCGATTGATCGCTCTCAAGAATGAGGAATTCTATAAGATCATGGTAAGCAACCGTCCTTGGGTTATGGACGATCTGAGGGTTTTGCCCAAGCCTACCTTCTTCTTTGGAGATGCAGTCCCTGACGACTTGACATACCAAAGGAGATGTTTTCAGTTCTCTTACACAGCTGATGGTGAAGAGAGAACTATTTCTACCCGGTCGTCTTTTGATCGTACCATCTCGATCATGAGCCTTGCTCCCACGTGCTCTAAGAGGGAAGATCCTCTGAGCTGGGTGAAGAGGACCAGTGTGATCAAGACTGGGGTTTTTGTTGGTGGACCCTCCGGATATGCGGAGAAGCCACCTGTCCGTATGGACATGTTGATGCCAGCCAGCGGCTACCAGGGCTCTGATTATCCGTCGGTCGATTTGAGACCGGTGGGCCTTGGCGTTTTCAGCGGTGACGGCAGTACTTGGGTGAAGCCTTTTCGACTTCGTGGCCGTTTCAATGCTGACTCCGATTGGAAGTCATGGACTGACCACACCTTGCTGATTGGGGGTGCCGTTTTGAAGGAAGCCGGGATTTTTGACGCGATCCGCACTTTTAAGGAGACCGTGACTTTTTCCGATGATGCCTTCATGGCTATGTTGGAGTCTTTCCTCCCTCAGACCAATACCTTCGTTGTCACGAACGGTGAGATTGGTTTTTCTCTGAAGGAGTTGAGTGCTATTACTGGATTGCCCATCCTTGGCAAACTCTACGAGGAGTTCATGCCGATTGACAGCGTCCTTGAGGAGCAGTCAGAGGAGTTCAGGCTCCTATACTTTCAGCTCGTCGCCTTCTATGATTTTTTGAAGGAGGGCTCGAAAGTCAGATCCAGCAGTTGGAAGAGTTATGGCTCTTCATTCTTCAACTTCTTTGACAGCAAAGAGTCTCCTGATAGCATGACCCGGGAAGACAGGAAGAAGACTTTGGCCATGCAGGAAGAGTTGAAGGGTTTCTTCGCGAGCACAGATGCCATTTGTTCTGACATTGCATTGCGGAGAGATCTTGCTTTTTACCTCACTTTTTGGCTGGGTGAGGCTATTTTTGCTGGTGGAGATGGGACGCACATCAGGCCGCATTGTATTTTTCCGGCTTGTCAGATGGCGTTTGGAGAGCGGCTTGCTTTGGTGCCCGCTCTTTACTCCTACCTGTGTACCGAACTGCAGGCTGCTGCTTTCTTGGTTCGGCTTGGGCTCCCTATGAATAGGGTATTTTCAGCCCATATCTTTTATTCGTGGTTTGTATACCACTGTCCTGGCTTCCACCAGCTGGGTGCTGCACAGGATGATGATCCTCTGATGATTCGATTGGCTAAGGGAAGAGCCATATCCGAATCACTTTTGTTTGCCCGCATGAGGATCCGACGGTTCAGGGACGTCGAGATGGGGCAGTCTTCAGTTAAGCTTTCTCCGGAGTTGCGGAAGAAGGCTTTTGATTTTGGTGCCTCCCGAGACTCTACCAGAGCAGGGTCGGGAAGGCATTACTCTTTGACCAATGCAGAGAAGGAGTGGCTTTTCAGCATACGAGTCGGCACGATGGTGTACCGTAGACATCTTTTCGTCGACATCCAGCCGTATGTACCTTCTCGCTTTGCGCTTCAGTTGGGCTTCTCTCAAGGCGTTGTTGGAGCGCCTTCGAGTATGGTGAAGCGTTTTGGGGGTTTGCAGGATGGCAGAAATGCATGGGCTTTCTATAGTGCTGAAGACACTACTGCCACGATTTCTTATCCTGAGCTGTCGACTTTCCGAACTGCCGGCTTCACGAAGTGGTTCGCGGAGAGCTTTTTGGCATATCGGGGGCTTTCCAAGAAGGAGCTTGATGTAAAGCTGTCTTCTGGAAAAGGCATTGGGAAGTCGGATGGCGTCCGGCGAGAGGAAGTTTGGGCCTTCCTTTCTGGAGAGAAGCACAAGATAGGCTTTCTCGGTGACCAGGGCGTCATTGGTTCTGAAGCTGTTCGGGAAGTACCTGATGAGGCTTTGGAGCAGCTAGAACAGGAGGAAGCTGAGCTCGACGCTTGGATGCAAGCGGCACAGAGACGAGCTTCCGCGGAGTCTACTGGCGAGAGCAGACCATCCAGTGAGGAGTCGAGTGAGAAACCTGACTCTGATAGTGAGGCGGGTTCTTCTAGGAAGCGAACCCGTAGAGGTAAGAAGAGGAGGAGGAGTCAGCGTCACACGGGGCGGGACGAAGACTCTCCTAATGTGGAAGTCCCTCTTACCATCAACGAGGAGGTGCCAGAGGCTGTCGACGAGCCTCTAGAGAAGAGGAGTCGTGGGGAAGAGACCATTGGTGAAGGTATGATTCTTCCTTTTTCTTTTTCTACTTCTTTCATGGGGCTTTCCATGTTCTGATTTGTTTTCTCACCCTGCTGCTGCTCTTTTTTTTTTTAGCAGAGGATGAAGACTTGCCGATGCCTGAGGTTCCGACCGATGAGGCGGTGATGGAGCCGGTTATGGCATCTGAAGAAGAATCGAGGGACTCTGGAATGACTCCGGAATCTCCAATTGGTATAACTTCTTTCGCTTTCTCTTTTTTTTTTTTTGCCTGCGACTTGATTTGCTAACATTTTTTCTTGTCAGCTGACTTGCCACAGGATTCCGATGACTTTGAACCATCAATGGACGCAAATGTCGATGATGCTTCTGATGAGTTCATGGAGGAAGAGAGTGTTCCGCCAGTCGTCGAAGAAGGTACTTTGTAGTGATGACCCTGATGATTTTTTTTTTTTTTTTTTTTTTTTTTTTTGAACAGGATCATATTCATACCTTTTTGTATTTCATTTGCAGGTTTTGAAGTGACAGAAGAGAGTCCATCGCTTTCTTCAGAACCAGAGCAAGGGATGCCAGAGGTCGATCCGGAGGTAGAGACCAGTTCAGACATGATTGAGGAGATGCCTCGTGTTGAGATTCCCTCTCCAGTGGCTCCAAGTGAAAAGAGTTCTTTTGTTACTCTTCCAATGGGACATGACATGAACAGCCGATCAGCGGAGAAGGGTGAATCTTCATCCAGTTCGTCTCTTCAATTTGCGAAGAAGGTGCTGGCTCGGGTTTTGAGTTCTTGGGTCAAGACTCTCCTTTCTGGACACTTGGAGGCAGGATTTGGCATGATCCCACATGTACAGGAGATTCTGACCGACACCGAAGAGGTTGGTCTGGATGTCACAGGTGCCAGGGCGATCGTTGATAGGATCATTGCACTGGGTGACAAGTGGTTTGAGACCATGGGTTTCCCTGACGACCAATTCTTCAAGGAGATGTTCTTGGACCCTGCTGATAAGGCTAAGTCTGACCTGAATGAGGCTACACAAAGCAAGAAGCAGCTAGTTCGGGAGAAGAACAAGGAAGAGCTAGCCATCATCGGATTGAGGCATGACCTTAACGTCCTTGATAGGGAAGTTGAGGAGGCCAGGAAACGTCTTGAGCATTTGAAGGCACAAGTCGATGCACAGAGGCTCGTGACAGGGAGAGTACTCTGATCCGCAGGGTTGCAGATGCCGGTCAAGTTCTCGAGAGGAGGACTCTAGAAAACGAACGATGGCAAACTGCTGGGGAAGAGCTTCCTGGTGTAAAAGAAGGGTTACGGCATTCGCCAGCATCTCATGGCAAGTTCCTGAAGAAGCGTGCCTTGGAAACTCTGACGGCTGAGGCCAAAAGTTTGCTTGAGGAGCTGAAGCTTTGGCTGGAGACCATTTTTGGGTGAGCTCCTGATTTTTTATAGCAGAAACCATTCTTCTGTTTTTGGTACCACATGTATTTTTTGGTACTCTTTTTTTTTTGTAGTGCTTATAAACACTTTCTTTTTTTTTGGTACCACATGTATTTTTTTGGTACTTTTCTTTTTTCTTTTGTAGTGCTTTTTTTTTTTGCTTTGGTACCACATGTATTTTTTTTGGTACTTTTTTTTTGTTTTTCCCTACGCTCACTCAAATCTTTTTGTGATGAAAGCAATTGCTAAATGGGATTTGATCAAAAGCTTTGTCATTTTGTGAAAATCTTTTGTCAAATGGTTGTTTTGGCATGGGAGCCTGATTTTGGTTGTGGCGTGAAAGCCGATTTTGAGATGGCATGGAAGCCGAAATTTTATGGCGTAAAAGCCAAAATTTGGGTTGGCATGGAAGCCGAAATTTTGTGGCATTTACAGCCAGTTTGGTGGCATTGATAGCCAATTTGTGGCATTTATAGCCGGTTTTGTGGCATTGATAGCCATTTTTTGAAAGCCAAGCTTTGGTTTGTCGGCGTGAAAGCCAATTTTTCGTGGCATTGATAGCCGGTTTGTGGCATTTATAGCCGGATTTTTGTGGCATTTACAGCCAGTTTGGTGGCATTGATAGCCAATTGGTGGCATTTATAGCCGGTTTTGACATGAGAGTCAGGTTTTTTTTGTGTGACATTTATAGCCGAGTTTTTTGAAAACCGAGTTTTGTTTTATTGGCATGAAAGCCGATTTTGGTGTTTATAGCCGGAAATTTTTGTTTTGGCATTTATAGCCGGATTTTGGCATTTATAGCCGAGTTTTGGTTTTCAAAATGCAGGTATCGACTAAATGTCGCCTCCCCGCTGAATGGTCTTGCAAGTATCGATGGAATGTCGCTTCCTTGCTCATTCGGTTTTGCGAGTATTGATGGAATGTCACTTCCTCACGGGTTAGGTTTTGCAAGTATCGATGGAATGTCGCTTCCTCGCGAATTGGGGTGCAAATATCGACTAAGCGTCGCTTCCCTGCTTTTCCCAAGACTTTTGGTTTTGCGGGTACTGACTTGATGTCGTTTCTCCGTGATTTTTGAAATTTGAGGTTTTCTCGAACCATTTGTAATTTTGGGTTGTGGATAGCAACTGGTATGTTGCATCTCCACGATTTTTGAAATTGGGTTGTGGATATCAACTGGTTTGTTGCTTCTCCACGATTTTAGGTTTTCTCGAACCTTTGAAATTTGGGTTGTGGATATCAACTGGTTTGTTGCTTTTCCACGATTTTTGAAATTGGGTTGTGGATATCAACTGGTTTGTTGCTTCTCCACGGTTTTGGATTTTGCAAGTATCGACGAAATGTCGCTTCCCTGCGATTTTGGATGCAAGTATCGATGGAATGTCGCATCCTTGCTTTTTTTCAAAATTTTTGTTTTGCGGGTACTGACTTTGATGTCGTTTCCCCACGATTTTTGAAAAACCATTTTTTTTGTTTAAAGACACGAGGGTCGTAAATTTTGACCTAGAACCATTTGGCGGTAAAAGGTAAGGTGGACTAGGGTGGAAATCCCTGAATCCGGATTTTTGTTTCAAACCATGAATTTTGGTTCAAGGATCGAAAGTTTTGGTCAAGTCAGGGAGAGGCTCCTAAACTTGGATTTTTGTTTTTGAACAATGAAACAATGAAAGTAAGCATTGTTTTTGAATCTCTAGAAATTTTGACATTTGATATGAAAATTCTAAAGAGAGTGGGTTTGACGAGCGAGTACCTGAGAACAGGTTTTGGCCATACAGGCATTGCTCTTACCCAGTTGGGTAAGTCTTCAAGGGTAGTACCGCTTCAAGAACTTGCCGTTGATAGGCAGCATACATCTGTCGCCTTCCATGTTTAGGAGGGCATATGCGCCGTTGGAGAAGACTTTGTCGATGACGTAGGGTCCCTCCCATTTTGGTTCAAATTTGCCTTTGGATTTGTGTGCGAAGACCATTGGTCTTTTTACCGCAAGAACCAAGTCACCCTTTTTGTAGGCGCGTTGCCGGACCCTTTTGTCAAAAGATCCTGCCATGCGTGCTTGGTAAAGTTCAATGCTTTGTCGAGCTTCGAGCCGTCTCTCGTCGAGATTGTCCAGCTCATGGAGTCTCAATTTGACATTGCTTTCTTGAGTCATGTCATTTTGTAGAGATACCCTCAGAGAAGGAATTTGTACCTCTAGGGGCACGACAGCTTCGCATCCATAGACCAAGGAGAATGGTGTGCTATGGGTTGGTCCTCGAACGGTGGTTCGATAGGCCCACAAAGCTTCAGACAGTTTATCGCTCCAGTCTCTTTTGTGACTAGAGACCATTTTCTTGAGGATTTTGCAGAGTGTCTTGTTGAAGGCTTCTGCTAATCCGTTTGCTGCCGGATTGTATGGAGTCGAAGGACAGCTTTGGATTTTGTATTTGTCGCAAAACCTGTAGAATCGATGATCCCGGAATTGTGGTCCGTTATCATGGACGAATCTCTTGGGTATGCCGAAACGACAAATGATGTTGGTGCGTAGGAATTGAAGAACTGATGAGGTCTTCATTTCGTTGAACGCAAATGCTTCTGACCACTTGGAGAAATAATCCGTTGCGGCGAAGATGAAGCGATGACCTTTGCTTGAAGGGGGAGAGATAGGACCTATGATGTCCATGCCCCATGCTTCAAAAGGCCATGAGATTGCTGTAGGATGCAGCCATTCCGGAGGCATGTGAATGTAATCTCCGTGAACTTGGCATAGCTGGCAGCGTTTGGCAAATTGCATTGCATCAGCAACCATGGTAGGCCAATAGTAACCTAACCTTTTTATCTGATCATAGAGCTTAGGACCTGCCTGATGGGCTCCACAAAGACCAGCATGAACTTCTTTAAGTGTTTCTTCGGCCTCTTGTTGTGACAAGCAGCGTAGAAGTACTCCGTTGAAGGATTTCCTGTAGAGGAATTTTGAAGGAATATCCAAATGAAAGTTTGGGGCTCGCCTTTGAATGCTTACCCGTTCTTTTGGATCTTCAGGTAGGATTCCGAACATAGTGTAATCAATGAACGGATCCCTCCAGTCGCCGATTGAAGGTTGAAGGATAGAGATCCGACTTCCAACCACTTGGTGGCATTCAGCAACTGCTTGGTGTGTGTTAAGAGGAGGGAGGATCCTTCTCTCATTCACTGTAATTTGCATGTTTTCCCCTTCTTGAATTGCCATAGATGCGGCAAGTCCGGCCAGGGCATCTGCACGGATATTTTCACCTCTACGAATGTGGGTGATGTTGCAGATGTCAAACTTTTGCAGAAGCGATTGTGCCTTGTTGTAATAAGGCAGCAGATCGGGCTTCCTGACTTCATATTTCTGATTCATCTGGTTGACGATCAGTTGAGAGTCTCCAAAGACTTCCAGCATAGTGATACTGGATTCGATGGCGAGTTCCAATCCTAGGATCAGAGCTTGGTATTCAGCTGCATTGTTTGTGCATGGTTCCAGTAGCGAGAAAGCGTGTGGAATCATGCATTTGTCGGGGCTAACAAAGAGGATGCCAACTCCCGAGATCAGCTTTCTGTTTTCATTTGTCCTGGTTGCACTGTCAAAGTACATGTCCCAGGAGGCATTTGGTGAGGAAGTCTCCACGTTGTAGACAGGTTCGTCTGGGAGATCATCTCTGAGTGGTGAATCTTTAGGCAATGGATGCTCTGCGAGGAAATCTGCTAGAGCTTGGCCTTTGATTGCTTTTTGTGGTACATACCTAATATCAAATTGTGACAAGAGGATGGACCATTTTGCCAGTCGGGCATTGAGAGAACCGGCCTTCGTGACAAGGACCTTCAAGAGGTTGATCCTCGAGACCAGGTAGACTGTGTTGGAAAGCAAGTAGTGACGTAGCTTTTGTACGGCAAACATCACTGCAAGGCATTCTTTTTCGACTGGAGAGTAGCGATGCTCTGCACCTACTAGCATGCGGCTGAGGTAGTATAGAGCGGCTTCTTTTCCCTCACCATTCTCTTGTGCAAGCAGAGCGCCTACAGAATGATCAAGAGCTCTTGTGTACAAGATGAATGGTTTTCCAGTGGCAGGGGCAGCTAACACTGGAGGTTTGGTCAGGTATGACTTGATATCTTGAAATGCGGCTTCACAGTCGGCATCCCAGACAAAGTCTACACCCTTTTTCATCAATCGAGAGAATGGACGGCATTTCCCCGAAAGATTGGAGATGAACCGTCTGATGTAGGCCAATCTTCCTTGGAGCCCTTTTAGTTCCCTTAGGGTTCTTGGAGAGGGCATTTCTAGAATAGCCTTGACTTTTATGGGGTCAAGTTCTATTCCAGCTTTCCGAACAAGGAATCCGAGAAACTTACCTGACGAGACGCCGAAGAAGCATTTTAGAGGATTCATCCGCAGTTTGTGTCTGCGAAGTCGGAGGAAGACTTCCCGAAGATCTTTGAGATGGTCTTCTTTTCTTCTGCTTTTGACGGCGAGGTCATCAACGTAACATTCGACCGTCTTGTGCTGCATATCTTGGAATATTTTCATCATAGCCCTCTGATATGTGGTACCAGCATTTTTTAGACCAAATGGCATGACAGTGTAGCAATACACGCCAAATGGAGTCCGAAATGAAGTGTGTTTTTCATCCTCGGGATGCATCTTTATCTGATTGTAACCAGAGAAGCCATCCATGAATGTCATTCTCTCGAATCCGCAGGTATTATCAATCATCACCTCCGGTATGGGGAGCGGGAATTCATCTTTAGGGCAAGCGCCATTCAAGTCTCTATAGTCAATACAGACTCTGATCTGCCCATTTTTCTTTGTCACGGGGACAATGTTGGCCAACCATTCTGGATGTTGTTCCTCACGGATGAAGCCAACGCTTTTGAGTTTTTGAACCTCTTGTTCAATTTTATTGTGAGAACTTGGTCCGGGCGGCACCCTTAACCACGGGGCGGAGCGTGTCAACCACGGGCTTCAAACGGTGAGTCTCCGTTAGCCCGCATCAGAAATATCCAAGTCCTGACCCTGGGCTTATAAGTCAAACCCCATATTAACTTAGCATGAGGCCTTTTAAAACCGTGCGGCCCCGGAAACCGTAAGAACTCCGTAGTTAAGCGTGCTCGGGCGGGAGCAGTACTAGGATGGGTGACCTCCTGGGAAGTCCCCACGCGTGCACGTGGGCCAAAGCGGACAATTTCATGCTGAGTTGGACGGGGCTATGACAATTGGTATCAGAGCCGAGGACGGCTCTATTTCCGATGGGGGAGAATGTGAGAACTTGGTCCGGGCGGCACCCTTAACCACGGGGCGGAGCGTGTCAACCACGGGCTTCAAACGGTGAGTCTCCGTTAGCCCGCATCAGAAATATCCAAGTCCTGACCCTGGGCTTATAAGTCAAACCCCATATTAACTTAGCATGAGGCCTTTTAAAACCGTGCGGCTCCGGAAACCGTAAGAACTCCGTAGTTAAGCGTGCTCGGGCGGGAGCAGTACTAGGATGGGTGACCTCCTGGGAAGTCCCCACGCGTGCACGTGGGCCAAAGCGGACAATTTCATGCTGAGTTGGGCGGGGCTATGACATTTATCCATCACATCTGGACGGAATCTTCTTTGGCCTTGCTTGACAGGCTTGATTTCTTCTTGAAGATTGAGTTTGTGGACTGCTATTTTGGGGTCTAAACCAGGCATTTCAGCGTAGGACCATGCAAAGCAATCAACGAACTCACGAAGAAAAGCGATATACTCGGGTAACTCATCATCCTTTATATTCTTGCTTATGAATACAGGACGTGGGTTATCAGGTGTTCCCAAGTTTATCTTTTGAACAGGATCTTCTGTCGGAAGGTTCGAAGGTGGTTCCTCCACAATATTTTCGGAGGCTTCCAACTCAACGAAACCTTCTGGAGTTTCAACTGCATTACCAGACCAAGGCTCTGTTCCTTTCCATGGATTTTCTTGATTGGTGATCTCCTCAAGGCTTGCTATGAGATAGTCCCAATCGCCTGTTGAGTCTGGTATTTCTTTTGGAGACGAGGGTTCTTCTGGGTCAGAATAGCACAAGTCTGCATTATCGGACGATTCCTCTTTATCATCAGAGAAATCATACCAATTGGATGAGCTTCCTGGATCTTTGTCAGGTAACTCTTTAAAGAGATTTCCAGGGAGATCGATGTCTTTAGATGTTGAGGCTTGGTCGGTAAAACGACTTTTAAGCCTTTGTGTCAACTGTCTCAGAGGAGTATCAGGATCATACCCTAACCCATATGAAGACTTTTCTACATGACCGTAGAGTCTCCACTCTTCCAGCTGGCTTTTGGTCAAGGCGGGCTCCAATGGCGTGAGAATACCGCGTCTTTCTCCCAAACCGACTGGGTTTTGAGCGTCAAAGCCCATTTTCTTCATAATTGCTTGTGCCACAGGACTATATAGAGATAGCTGAGGCATACCTTCATTTTGAAAAGGTTCCAGCATGGAGTTTGATGAAGAAGCGTCCGATTTATGGAAGAAGATCGGCCTTTGCTTTGGTGATGTTGCCGGAACAACAAAGGTAGCTGACGTAGGATCTTCTACATCAGCAGGTGTCTCCATCGGAGTGAGAGCAGGCTGAACTTGCTGAGTGTCAGCTTGGCTTGACGATGCATCGTCTTCTGGCTCTGAGTCCGAGTCTGTGTCTTGCATGATAGACACGAGAGAGACAACAAATTTGCCCCCAGGCTTTTGTTTCGCCTTCTTCACTTTAGTCGTGATGACCAAAGGTTTTGAATTCTTGAGGGAGATAACGAAGGGAGATTGACTACTCTCTTCTAATTTGCCGGAGGGTTTGTTTTCTTCCGGTGATTTTTGAGGAGCCTTGCCTTTATCTTTCTGGAGATTTTCAGCAGGGGGTGCTATTTCCTCTTCTTCTTTTTCTCCTTCATACATTTGGGAGTCTGCGAAGTGGACTTCTTTACCTTTGAAGGGTTTCCTGTCCGCAAAGACTCGATGTACCATGCCGTCGTCGCCGACAAACTTGATGCATTGATGTAGAGTTGAAGGAACAACACCATTCTCGTGTATCCAAGGACGTCCGAGAAGGATGTTGTAGCATGAGGGGGTTTTTATTGCATACACAGTGACCTCAGAGATAAGATCACCGATTTGCAATTTGAACCTGATTTTGCCGATAGGCCTTTGAGTGCTCCCATCGTATCCAAAGATAGATACAGATGTGTGGCTTAGCTTGCCGGGTGGGATGCCCAACTCTTCAAGAGCCGATGTGGAGATAAGGTTGAGTGCAGAACCTGGGTCGATCTGAACTCTATGTATCGGCATTTCTTTGATGTACCCTGTGAAGTACAGGGGTCGGTTGTGCCTTGCTTCGCCAAGTAGGAGGTCTTCCTTAGTGAAGGCGATGGTTGCACTGGCTGCCTTTTGAACCGAGAGGCATTGGATGCATGATCCCTCAGTTTTCTTTTTTTTCTTCTTTTAGGGAAGTTTCAGAGTTTTTGACCCGGTAGTCCATTTCAATTTGGAGGATTTGCGGGGCATGTTTGTCGACATCCTCATTCAGTTTTTGTAATTCTGAGATGAGATTATCACGAGTGCGTGGAGACATTCGTAATAAATCCAGGATGTGAAGACGTGCAGGTATGTGTTTGAAGTGCTCAACCAAGTCATACTTGAAAGCCTCCTTAGGGTCTGCATGTTCATCATTGTTGCCACTGGGGGCGCTTACAACATCTTTTCCCGAAGGATTTACATAAGTAAAGGAAGATTGGTTGTAATTTTTGTGGTAGTCCCGGCCCGAACGGGTGCCTCTACCAACTTCGAGAGCTTCTTGAGAAGGATCTTCGTTTGGAAGATTGTCTTCAGGATCAAGAGGCTGTCGTTTTTCATCTACTGGGGATGTATCTGCAGCAGAGTTGCCATCCTCAGTGATTGTGTTGCACGGAGCATTTTCCGGGAGCAAGTCCTGAACAGCATCCAGCAGCTTTTCTTCTTCGTTGACCCATCCATCACCCCAAGTTGGGTTTTCTTCATGATGATGAGTCGGGAAGAATGTGTATCCTGAAGTCACAGTCTCAGGAGAAGAAACCTGAGAGGGTGTCATCTCTGTGAAAGTCACGTGAGACGAGGTAGCTCCAGAGGATACATTGCTAGGCGTCATCGGAGTGTAGGTAATCTCATCAGACGACGCTTCAGAAGAGCTATAATCCTGATATATTACATTACAGGAAGCTCTGATAGAAGATGTTGCCTGCTCGGAGTCAGACTCATCCTCGGATGTAAGAGGATCGTCAATCCAGCAATGTTCTCCATTTTCAGGAGTTGAGGGAGGAGGTACCTGATGGGCTTCAGGGACTTCCGGCTCTGGATTGTGAGGAATCTCGTTGACGCGGTCTTGCTCTTGTTCTAGAGCGAGACGCTGCAAGATCCTTGCATATTCTTCAAGATCAGGCATGGGAGCCAGATCCTCTTCTTCGTCTTCTCCGTGTGGCTCAACATAGTTGATTTCCACTGGAGCAATGACAGGTGCTGGGTTAACCGCATCTTCTTGTGCAGCCTCTTGGTCTTCTTCATCATCAGACCAGGATCCTTGTGGTTGCAAGGGGTTATACCAGATTACTGGCATAAGGTGAGTTTCAGGAACCCATTCTTCATCGGAGAGATATTCTCCTGTTTCAAGAGATTCCTCCCACTCATCGGTGTAGTTGGGCTCGAATCCATCGTCGGTGTCGCTGGACTCGTATCCATCAATGGAGAATCCAACTACCGAGTTGCAAGAGTATGATGCCCCCTGCATGGCTTCTTTTTTGAATTGAGGTGGCATGAAATCACTGAGAGTGAAGTTTCTTACCGCCTTTGAAGTCTCTGGAGGGGACGTTTCTGTTGCCCCGAGTGAAGTGGTAGAGGAGGCCTCTGCATTTTCATGGACTTCTTGTTTTGGCTGGGTCTTCTCTTGCCGTTTGAGCCTGAGGAGATGTTTCCTAGCCTGCCTTCGCTGTTGAGCGGTCGGCTTTGTTTTGACGATCTCCCAATTTTCATCTTCCAGGA
Source organism: Umbellularia californica (assembly GCA_028538565.1). Lineage (NCBI taxonomy): Eukaryota > Viridiplantae > Streptophyta > Magnoliopsida > Laurales > Lauraceae > Umbellularia > Umbellularia californica. The sequence continues at coordinate 43,340,902 of JAPQWN010000007.1, read as the reverse complement.
GATCGGGATGTACCCATATGGGTTGTCCGTCTGGTGTCGGGCAAGGAACCAACACTTCGGACGTTTGAATTCTTTTTATCACCTTGAAGGAAGTAGTGATCTTCTTCTTCGGTGATTTTGGTGTTTGTCCACATGACACCATGTTGACGGAGGCAGTCCCATAGTTTTTGTCAAAGGTGATGACTCCGTTTTTCCACATCTCGTTTATCTTCTCTCTCACAACAAAGCATTGATTGAGAGGATGCGAGACCATCTGGTGGTATGGACAGTACCGAGGATCATTGGTTTTGCCAACGTCTCCAGGTCTTTTGGGCTCTGGCAAAATGAGTTTGCCATTTGCTAGGAGAGCCTCAAAGATTTCTTCGACGTCTTCATCGAACGGATATTTCTTTTCTACTCGCTCTTTGAAGGCATCAGAGAGTTCAGGTCTCTTACCTGCAGCTCTATTTTCAGCTTTCTTTGGTTGCTGAGGAGCTGACTTAGTCTGCACATTGAGAACCTCCTTCTTCTTTGGTTTAGAGGTTGCAACAGCAGTCGGCTCTTTCTTTGATGATTTCTGACTGTTGAGGTCTTTGATCACCGTTTCAGCTTCCATGGAAGCTTCCAGGAGTTCCCCCAGGTTCTTTGATTTATTGCCGATGATCATGGAGCGGATTTTAGCTCTCATGTTGTTTCGGCAGATGTCGACTAGCGACGCTTGTGGCAGTACATCTGAGCATTTGTACGCCATTGCTTTCCACTTGTGAATGAAGTCATAAGTTGACTCATTCTCTCCCTGTTTTAGGCTGCAGAGCTGAGCCATAGTAACAGGATGATCCTCACCTTGGAAGTGGGTCAGGAAGCGTGTCTCCAGCATAGCCCAGTTCTGAATGGAGTTCTCCGGCAGAGTGGAGTACCAATCGAAGGCCGTACCTTTTAGGGTACTTGCAAAGAGGCGGATCTTGAGTGCATCTTGATCCGCGATAGCTCCCGTCAAGATCTTGAAGTGGATGACGTGCTGTCTGGCCGATCCTTTCCCCGTATATGTTTGGAGAGTAGGATGTTTGAATTTTGTGGGGAACGGGACCGAGTCCATCCATAAAGGATATGGTGGCTTGATCCCATGCTCTTTGAGTATATCCTCTTCTTTTGCTTTGGCGAGGATACTGTCTACGTCCTTTTTGGTAAGGGCGCGTGACTCATTTTCTTCTCCATTTCCCTCGTTATTGCTATGATTCGGAGGAGGCTCATTGTTCACCTGATTTTGGACAACGAGGAGAAGGTTTTCCATCAGAGTTTCAATCCTCTGCTGGCCTTGTTCCAACTGCTGGATGCGTGTGAGCGCATCATCTCGAGGTGGATTCTGAGGTGGCGGCTCAGAACTTGTAGCCAAGAAGTTCGGGATGGGGCTCATTCTTTTTGATGAAGGTGGGGCTTGATGAAGGATTCTTTTTGATGAAGAGCTGGGGCTCATTCTTTTTGATGAAGAGCTTGATGAAGGATTACTCTCCCGTCCTTGGCTGGAAGGGGCAGGAGATTCTTCGGGATGTCTTTGTGTCCTGGTGATGCTACGGGTCACCGGACGTCGGACATGGATTTTTTATGCTGACCTTTGGCGTCTTCTGGTTTTTCCAACCATATGGACGGCAGCAACTTGGTCGGGTCTTTCTTTTTCGACCCATTTGTGGGAGACTTGAAGTGTAGGAGGCTGGGTCCTTTGCTTCTCTAGTCTCTTTTGTCGATATGACGCACGGCGGCGTGCTCGACGAGCGATTTGAGCTTTGGTCAGCTCTGGCTGGGCTCTGACGATGAAGGATGTGCTCCCTCGGGCGCAGCAGCCGAGCTTGTCTTCTTTGTGGTTGGGCAAGGACAGGATGCGGACCCGGTCCTTTGCCTGTTGCAGCGAAGCTTTGAACCTTTCGAGTTCGGCCCCTGTAGAGATGAAGGGTCGAACTGAAGGAGTGTAGGCCTTAGCAGGTGCTTGGAGAGGCCTGGTGATGCATGATCTGATTTTGGGCCTGTAGGAACAAGCCGGCTCATGCTGGGTTGACTTGGGAGTCAAGTTGGAGATGGGTCTCTCCTCTTTCATGTAGGCAAGAGGGTAGAACTGGTTCTCCTTGAGTGGGGCCAGGTATGCTGGCTTGGTGGAGGTTTGAGACCTCCTTTGTTTTGGGGAGGGTCTTGGAGACCAAGTCTTGGGATAGACCTGGTTGTTTGTGGGTCGAGGCTTTGCGGGGGTGCCGCGGGCTTCAGGCTTTTGGGCGCTCGCCTTTGGTGTCACGGGAGTGACACGTTGAGAGGCGATCTTCTGCCTTTTGGCAGGCGCAGTTCGTTCTTCGGGAAGTGGGAATGGTCCCAGTGTCCCGAAGACGATGGTCCGGGGAGTCGAGGTCGACCCGGAGTTCAGAGAGTTGCCGAGGGAGTTGACGCTTCGGCAGCTGGCGGGGCGCTTGTAAGTGCGCTCGGTTTGCTTCTGTTGAAGCATGAGTTGGTGCTTGTTCTCATCGAAGATAATGGTTAAGGCTGCCATTGTTAGTTTCGAAAAAGTTCTGAAACAAGACCACATCCATTAGTAATCACAAGAATATAATGATCATAAATGGGAATTCCTATGGTTGTCTTTTCAAATCGCTTAAGGGATATGACCCAAGCGACATGAAGAAGGCAAAAAGCCATAGATGGTACAATTGTTCTAACAGCAAGTATGGTGAGCCCAGAATGAGCGTTCCAGTGACTGCTAAAAGCAATTGTAAACCTAAATTCGACTTATCGAGAAGCAGGGCTTGCTCGAGATAAGAAGAATATAAGGTAGGAGTTACAAATGTGCCGGTCACAGATACAGTAGACCCTGAAAGGGCGTACCAGTATTGCTATGCACAAATGTTGGAGATCGCATCCATGAGATGGGATTCTTTGTTTTGAAATGTCAGAAATGGATTCGTCAAAGAGAGCAGGTGGCATTCCGATTCAAATACGGGCTCAACGATTTCCGCGAGCGCCAGTACTCAGAAGGGAAGAGACCACAATTTCTCGAATCTGAATCCAAAAAGTGACGAGTTTTTGGAGATTTTTTTTTGAAATGATTTTTTTTTATTTTTTTTTTATTTTATTTTTTTTATTTTTTTTAAAATATTTTTTTTATTTATTATTTTATTTTATTTTTTTTGAAAATTTTTGTTTTTTTTTTTTTTAAGATTTTTTTTTTGAAAATCCTTTTTTTTATTTTTATTTTTTTTTTAATTTTTTAAGATTTAAAGACGAGAGAGTACACATAGGCCTCCTAACCCGGTCTTATGAAACCTCAATTGATAGAATTGCCCCCAGGTAAGGGTAGGATTACTTAATGAACCCGTTTGGAGGACCCTTGCCTAGAACAGTCAAGCTGTCTCCACACTCTGGACAAGGCTTTTCTTGAATCAATCGTGATCAAAGAACGCAATTGGTTTAACCTTAGTGGTCTATGTCTTTTTTTTCATAAAAATCCCAAATAGACTCATCGAAGAGAAACGATGGCCAAAAACCTTAGTCGAACGGGCTCAACATTTCTGCAAGCACCAAAGAACGATAGGATAGGATCAAAGTTTCTCAATTTTGAATCCAAACTAAGAAAACTAAATTTTTTTTATTTTATTTTTTTTTAATATTTTTTTTTTTAAATCTCTAATGAACTCATCGAAGAGAAACGATGGTCCAAAACCTTAGTCGAACGGGCTCAACATTTCTGTAAGCACCAAAGAACGATAGGATAGGATCAAGGTTTCTCAATTTTGAATCCAAACTAAGAAAACTGATTTTTTTTTTTGAAATCTCTAATGAACTCATCGAAGAGAAACGATGGCCCAAAACCTTAGTCGAACGGGCTCAACATTTCTGCAAGCACCAAAGAACGATAGGATAGGATCAAGGTTTCTCAATTTTGAATCCAAACTAAGAAAACTGATTTTTTTTTTTTTTTTTTTGAAATCTCTAATGAACTCATCGAAGAGAAACGATGGCCCAAAACCTTAGTCGAACGGGCTCAACATTTCTGCAAGCACCAAAGAACGATAGGATAGGATCAAGGTTTCTCAATTTTGAATCCAAACTAAGAAAACTGATTTTTTTTTTTTTTTTGAAATCTCTAATGAACTCATCGAAGAGAAACGATGGCCCAAAACCTTAGTCGAACGGGCTCAACATTTCTGCAAGCACCAAAGAACGATAGGATAGGATCAAAGTTTCTCAATTTTGAATTCAAACTAAGAAAACTGATTTTTTTTTTTGAAAAGAGAAAGAATGGAAACAAACTCAAAGAAATAGAAATTTCCAAAAAATCCCATCTCATGTTTTTTTTTTTTTTTTTTAGGATGCAAAATCCAACATAGGCTACCAGCTAGGAAGTAGCCAAGGAATCCGGAAAAGAAGTATAAGCATAGAGCAAAAAGTATGATATGCAAATATTTCATTTCCAAGCACCGTGTTCTCAAATGAACGAGTCCCACCGGGTGTGCCAGCTTGATGGAACGCGCTCCGAGGCGCCGTTGGGGCGGCTACCGGGGTCGGCGGAACGTGGGAGTCCGTCGGGTCCGGCCCTTTCGCGCCCTGCATCAACATTTCTTTGTGTGGGTGTGCCAGATTTTCTATTTTACTTGGAATTGCAAGTGGTAATCCGGAGATCAACCTTCGCAAGTAAAAAGGAAATCAACTTCTTTCAAGTTTTCCATTGCACAAATATTTAAGAAAAGAGACATTTTCTTGGTTTGCCGTGAAAGGCGATTTTGTTTGGCATTTATAGCCGATTTTGGCGTTTATAGCCGATTTACAATTCTTATCAATAATGAAAGACAAGATTTGTGATTTTTGTCTCTTTTAGAAAAATACAAACTACAATGAAAAGCAAGAAAAGGAAGATCTAACTTTTCAGGAGATTGTGGGGGACTCGTTCAGATTGACGGTCGCAAGCCATGTATGGGCTTCGCCATCATCCATGCAGATGAGAACAGAAGATGCTCTTGATTCGCTTGGCTTGGCTATAACCTCAGATTTTTAGAGGACAAAGACCAAGAGAAGGTCCTATGTCCAATAAAAAGCTAAGTAGACGGGCTGAAAAGCCACGTCTAAGCCATTGGAGGCAGTAGGAGAAGGCAAGGACCTTGGGGGGGGTGCCCCCCAAGGGACTTTTGTCACCTTGTAGTGGTGGCCGGTGCAGAACTCCAGCAGAGTTTTTCTCTCTTTTTCTTTCTCTCAGATCTCTTTCTGATCTTTTTTCTGATCCTCTGATTTTCTCCTCTTTTTTCTGATCTTTTTCCGATCTCCATTTCAATGGAATGCTCTCCTATTTATAGGCCTTTGGTAGCCATTTAGGAGGGTTTATGAGCCTTAATGGCTTTAATGGGAGGAGTTACAAGATTTATTTCTTGATTTTGTAACTCCTTTTTCCTTGAATCTGATTGGCCGATGGAGATTAAGGGCTTTTAATCAACTTAATTACCATAATGGGAGGAGTTTCATGGTTTAAATGCCATGAATCAATTGACTTGTAACTCCCAAATGCTTGCTTCTGATTGGGCCGTCCAAAGAAATGAATTAATGACTGCAATAAAGCTAGTCAATTAACCACATTAATTAGTCGCCGAGCAGTCGAAGAGTCGCGGGCCATGCCGTGTCTTCTGGAATTCTTCTGGCGATGATCATCGATGGATCTACATGCTGATCGACATCGGATGAACATGTAACTTCAGACATTGATAGTTAAGAGTGGGCCGGTGACATCTGTCTTGTCGATTTCACGATCGGTCGGACAGAAAGTGCACTTTCTTGGTCGACCGGTTGGCGATTTTGGAGCGATCAATGATGATTTTATGCTTTTGACGGCGGATCCGAGATGTCGTCGGATATGAGTCAATTTAGAGCACTAAAAATCACATTTTCAGGAAACCACAGGGGCCAAAGTGCGCGAAACGCGAAAAAAGACGGAAAAACGGGTCACCGGCGGAAAATCCGGTGACCCGGACCTCCATGGTCGCCGGCGACCATGGGCCATGGTCGCAGGGGTCTGCGACCCTGGGGGATTTTTCCCCTTCGGAGCCCATTTTGCGGTCGTTTTGAGGTCTTTTTCGTCGCCGTTTTCTTCTGTATTTTTCTTGACATTTCTTCTCATTTATTGGCTTGATTTCCCTGTAAAAAACCTGATGAGAATCCTTGCATTTTTAGAGTACAAAGTTTCCAATTTTCCGGGAAAGCCGAAGACTTTGTCGCGTAAAGCTGCTGATTTTCCGCCAGAAGCTGAAACTTGGTCAAACGATGTCGGAATGACCTGAAATTTGAGGTGAAGCCTCCTGAGCAATAAATAAGACCAACCATAGGCTTTTGTTTGAGTTTTGAAGCCGTTTGGGGTCCCGTCGATGCTTCACTTGATTTTGCTGCGGGGAAAATGCCGAGCTTTGATATGTGGTCAAACGATGTCCGATTGACCTGAAATTTGACGGGGAGCCTATTGGAGTCATTTTGAGACGTTCCATGGGCTCCGTTTTGGATGTCATGGTCCCGGGTTGCTCCGCCGCCGGTAGGCTTGATTTTCTCTCGGAGCATCGAAACCTGGTCAAACGTTGTCGGAATGACCTGAAATTCGACGTGCAGCCTTTTGGAAGCATGTTGAAGCCACTCATGCACTTGGTTTGATGAGCGAAGGCTTCGGTGGTTCCCGCCGCCTGGAGGCTTGATTTTGCTGCTCGAGCATTGATGGAGGGTCAAACGTTGTCGGTTTGACTTGAAATTTGGCATGGAGCCCTTTTGGGACATGCTGGAGTCATCTGTAGGCTCTGATCGAAGTTTTGACGTCTCCGATGATGTCGCCGCCGGGAGCGCCATTTTTGCTGTCGGAGAAGCGAAGTTAGGCCAAATGATTCTGAAATGGCCCGAAACTTCATGTGTACTCTTCTCTTGGCTATCTTGAAGGATCTTGCAGTTTTTGTTTGATTCTGACAAGATTTGAATTTTTGGAGAAATTGCATTGCCTATTTATGGCAGGTTGCGACTCCATGCAGCTTTCTTGATGTTGAAGAGGCAAAGTGACATTTTTGGTGTCAACAGACGGACTCAAGAAGAGACTGGACCGAGCCAAAGGGAGATGGGTAGAGGAGCTTTCGAGTGTCCTTTGGGCATACAGGACTACCCCAAGGCGCTCGACCTCGGCTACGCCTTTCTCCCTGGCCTATGGGATGGAAGTTGTGATTTCGCTTGAGGTCAGCCTTCCAACCCTGAGGTTGGAACTATTTGACCAAGGCCAGAACCATCTCAACCTCGCCACGAAGCTTGACTTAGATGAAGAACGAAGGAATGCAGCAGTCATTCGCCTCGCTTCTTATCAGCAACAGTTGGCCAGAGGATACAATCAAAGGGTCAAAGAAAGGAAGTTCTCACCTGGAGAACTAGTCGTAAAGAAGACACTCTCAGTAGACAAAAACCCCACCGAATGAAAACTTGCACCGAACTGGCATGGGCCATTTAAGGTGACTTCGGCAGCTGGGCAATCTGCATACAAACTTAAGGACATGGAGGGTAGAGAGCTACCACGTCCATGGAATGCCATGTACCTCAAGAAATACTACTTTTAAGATGTACTTGGATTCTGGAAGTCAATAAAATTGATTCTTTTTAAAGAATATTTTTTACTTTCAAATCTAGCCAAGTTATGGAACTCAGCACATGCCCACAGCTCGGTCACAGGACCAGTTTGAATACGGCGCGGTCACAAGACTAGCCATCTCCAGCTCGGTCACCAAAATCAGCTACTTTAGTTCGGTCATTGGACCAGCCACAAGTTCTGTTTACGGGACCAAGTTCCACTACGGTTATGGAACCTAGCCCACTAGTTATGGTCATGGGACCTGGCACATTTCGTTCTGCCGAGACCAGTGCTTTGTTATGGTTATAGAACTTAGCTAAAACACTCATCTCTAGTTACGAACTTAGCATATTATTAAGTTCGGCTATAGAGCCGAGCTCAACTACTTGTCTTATTTCCTGTTATTTATTCTTGGTGACAGCCAAACACAGAAAAGAATAGGAAAAAAAGAAAGCATTCAACACACTGCACGAGTTGGGAATAAAAGACGATTTCATTCATTAAAAAAGATTACATATGAAAATCTTCACATTCAAAAAGAAAAAAGATACAAATGGCGTTCCTCCCCAGGTGCAGAAATAAAAGGAAATACATCAATAATCAAATTTTTTCAGACAACAGTGTCTCCGGCGTCTCCCTCGGCAGCGTTGACCTCGGCGTCTCCAGCAGGGGCCTCCGAAGGTTGGTTCGGCTCGAGCTATGGAGGAGGGAACTAGGGGATCTTTGCATAAGCAGGGTGGTCCTTGGGGACCCCTGCCTCTCTTAACGTGCCCGTCCACCCAGTCTCCAGGCTTTTTGGCTAACCTCACAAACCTGGGCCACGTACAACTCCGAGGCTGCATTAACCCCTTCGTCGTAGGACCGGTCAGCCTCAGCTTGGAGCTCGGCCTCCACTTCCTCCTGCCTCTTTTCGAGCTCTGCCATTTTCTTAATATGATCTTCCACTTCAGCTCTGGCCTTTCCGAGCTTGGACCTGAGGCCCGCAACGACCACCTCTTGCTCGGCAGCCTTCTTCTTAGCCTCGCCAAGCTCCACCTCGAGGGCCGCCTTCCTCTTCTCCACCCTCTCAGCCCGGGTAGCGCTTTGATGGGTCTTCTCAGCCAGCACCAGGCTCCTTTGTAGGATCTATGAAGGCAAGTATTAGAGTCACAGAAGTCAAAAAGTTAAAAAGAACACGAGCTGAGAAGTATTAGACTTACCTTGAGGGCATCGCCCATTTGAGCCACTGACAGCTCCACATCGCTCAGCTTCCAGTACTCTGCCATGTCTTTTGGCAAAGCACAGGCGTGGGCGAGAGCACTGATGACCGAAGTGTCGTCGCCCACCCGGCCGTCCACCAACAATGGCTGGCCATCCTCCAGCAAGCAGCTAGGCCTACAAGGGCCTGGGCTGAGGGATGGCAGGAGCCTAGAGGACGGGTCGGGTTCGCCCGCGGCCGGATCTGCGATCCTTGGCCTTTTCCCCACCCGAATCTCATCCCGGTTGGACCCGGTCGAGCGCTCCTCTGTCGCCGAGGTAGCAGGCTGGGTGAGGGCGGAGATCCCGGCAGCAGCTGAATTTTACCAGACTGAGTGGGATGGCGGCTCCCGAAGCAGGGGTAGGGGAGCCCCCGAAGACGACGGCGTCGAGGTTGCGGAGGTTCGGACGGCGTCGCCCCATAGACTCCTCGTCTGAGATCGACGATTGGAGGTCAATCGCGTCCTCGAGCCTGGCCACCTCGGAATCACCCTCAGACTCGGCTTCGCCCTCGGAGTCGGCCTTTGGGTTGATCTCGCGGACCTCTTCATTGCCGATCTGGCAGGGCCCGGCCTCGGTTTGCACTTAAGGAGGCCCCGCAACTGGAGCTCCTTGTTCTTCGGCCTCGGCCAAAGTCAACATTGCCTCTCCCCTAAGGTTCTCGTTCCATCTCCTGATGAAAGAACGATATACGGGCTCGTACCCGAGGAGAGACCAGCCCGCTCGGTTTTGGTGGCCTCTGTAGCTGTGGATCCTCTTCAGCCAGGCGGCGTTTCGCCGCCACCTGGAGCTCTTTGCCTGTAGTTTTCTCTCCTTGTGGCCTGCACACCAAGCAGTACATGTGTCAGTTCGGCAGAGCAGGAAAATACATCATCAAAAAAGAAACTGAGAGAAGGTATTTACTCGGCAGCTCCCCGAAACGGCGAGGAATGCGGTCCGCCCTGGACTCGGCAGGGCCGAATTCCCAATTGCCCGAGACATAGAGGCGGTCGTCCCCAGCATACTTACTGGAGTCTTCAAGGTCGTTGATCAGGGGAATCTCCTTCGACCGCGCCCGAAGATAGTATGCGTCTTCCTTTGGAGACTTACAAAGGTCATATACGTCCTCGATGTCTTCGAGGCCGAGGTCAGTTCCCAAGATCCGGTTCAGCTCGGCTATACCCATAATCACTTTGAAACCGTTAGGCATGAGCTGGCAGGGGGTGAAGTTCCACTTCCTGAGGCAGGCCCTCAGGAGTGGGTGGACCGGAAACCTCACCCCACCCTCTATGATGGACACCAATGGGAATGGCATCCACCCATCTACAAATATCAGAGGTCGAATTGCGTCCTCGGGGCTGTCCGCCCTAATGCGGACGTCCTCCGGTTTCTGATACTTATTCCTAAGTTCTGCTAAGGCTAATTCGGTGTCTATCCAATACCTATAAACCCCCATATTCCCCAGCTTGAACGGAAAAACAGACGACGGAGATGGGGAAGAAGAAGAACAGAAGAGACACCCCAAGGAGGAACCCTAGAAAAGAAAAAATGATAGAGATAAAGAAAAGAAAGAAACTCACTAGGAAGCGAGGCTTGGACGGACGAAGGGATGAACAGAAACTTGGGTCTCAAGACGAGAGTTCTTAGGCGGCGAGATTTCTCAGGCGAAGACGCAGGAGCAGAAGGTTTCCAGCAGAGACAAAAGTAGTCCCCCTTCGAGGACGAGGCCTTTTATACAAGACGGAGATCTCTTCGTATCCCGGAAGACGCGCGTGCAGATGCCGCCTCGGGCACGCCACTCGTCTCCTCGATATGACATAACAACCATCGGGGGTGCGACACGTGGCAGCACCACACCGCCTTCATAATGATTTGAACAGGCTATTAAACCACCGCTAGAGAGCTGTACGCCATCAATACGCCTCGGAAAGGAAAACGACACCCCACACTTTCTTTAAAACGCTACGGGTTCGGTTCCTGAAAATTCCCATTCTACTTAGCTCCCAACCCCAAGAGGTTACTAAACCCTCGAAGTCAGGATCTGGGGGGCAATTGTGTGGAGTGTTTTACCGAAACCGAGGTTACTCCTGACTTCAGTAACAGTACCAATCTGGAAATGCCATCTATCCAGCACGGCAGCGTGACAATTGGCACCAAAATGGAATTGGTCTCGGTAAGAGTACCGATCACCTCCCTTCGGGTTCGGCCTCGTGCATCTCGACATCCGTGTCCGACCTCAGGCCCAGCCGACCTCAGTGCCTTCTCCAGTTCAGTCTCTTGGTCGAGGTAAACACTGAGCGTCTAATCCCCATTATGAGATGGGACAGCCACATTACAGAGCCCTGATAGATAGGGTGGCCGCCGGCCATCGATAAGAGCTCTTTCCTATCAGCTAATCACATCCACATTTATGTGAGGGATTTGAGGAGAGATCCGATAGGACAGTACCCTCACCTACCCCCACTAAGGGTCCTAGGTATGGACTGATGGGACAAGTATCCTCACCTACCTCCACTATGGAACCTTCCACTCTCTTCTATATATACCTGCATGGTAAGCCCATCACAGGTACGCAAGATATAACTTACATATTATCCTGCCTGAATCTCCTTCTTCTCCCCCACTTCACCCTAATTCAGTGATAGCACTAACTCAGGCGTCGGAGTGCCTTTGGCTGATAGCAGCCCAGGGCCCTAACCTTTGTTCATCTTTCAGGTTCAGAATAATCATTGATACCTCCAGTAGCTCTCAGACTTGATAAGCAGCATCATTAAAAGCTTCATTATCGTCTAAACCAAGTCCATAATATTCAGGCACTTACAATTTTGTTGGTTAGATCTTACTATTGCCACGAACTTAAGAGTTCCCTTTCTCTTCGGTCTTCATTTCTACAAGCAACTCCTGCCAAAACAACCCTATCGCAGTATCATTCTCTCTTCTTTTTTGCTTTCTATTTTCACAATCATTATCTGTATAAGCATCTCATATACTTATTATTATTATTATTATTTGACTTTGACATAATTTTCATTCCAAAGAATTATACTCTATCCCCTCTGTGTAACCACAAGGATTTCTTGTAGAAAATGCCCAAGATTTCCAGAGACAAAAAGTTGTCATGCTCTTTTGCAATGCTTTCCCCTCAAGGAAGAAAAAAGTTTAATTATTCTTGAGTCCATGAAAAACTATTTCCTTAATGATTTCTTTTGCAGAGAAACTTTTCTTGAAAAGGGAGAAAAAAATGAAAATGATATCAATACAAAATTATTTTTCTATCATTCCATTTTAAGCGTTTGCCATGTTTTCATTTTCAATGGTGATAACATTCTATCTCTATGTTATCTGATTGACTGTTATTTTGTTTATATATGTTTTATGTAATCTAGACTTTAAATATGTGTATTAAGTATATGCTACAATGCTTGGAAGAAACATTGATAACATAAAACATGGTAGTTTTAGTAGTATATGAATTTATTATGCTTATGTAATCAATAAGTACGATTTTGGTTAATAAATATGCATTGCATGTGAAACAAAACATGCCTTAAGAGTCGTCTACGATGTTACTCAGTTGTTTAGGGACATGGTCGTCTGTGGGACAATGCATGAGTTCGAATCTCGAGCATAGTGGAAAAAAAAGAAAAGGAGTAAAAAGGATACGCTCAAGGTCCTTTTGCATACTTCTTATTAATTTTTAAGAAATTTATAGCAATATTATTGGTTCTAACAAATGAGCTTTAAGAAATGAGGAACCAAGAATCTACAAATATTCCTATCATGGAAGCTCATCTGATAACTCCTTGCAAGTCTTCACCTTTAAACATTCACTTTTAACACTAGAAATATGGTTGTTAGAAATGTTAGGACTTCAATACTAAGATTCCTAGAGGTGCTTCATGGGTCGGGGTGGAAGAATATCCTTAATGTGAGACATATGTTTTTACCTTTGATGGACCCTCGATTTCTGTCCTCTCCTTCAGCCCCGGGGGCTGCCTGGTTTCGGCAGAGGAGGAAAAGTGGGTATCAACATTTTTGTACGGGTATGCAAGATTTTCTATTCTACTTGGAATTTGGAATGGTGATGATCCGAAGATTCACCTTCACAAGTAGAAAGGAAATCAATCCTTCTTTCTAACTTTTTAAATTGCATAAATATTTAAGAAAATAGACAATTTTTGTTTTGAATGTCGTAAGAGGCGATTTTTGTTTGTTTGCCGTGAAAGGCGATTTGGTGTTGTGAAAGGCGATTTACAAATCTCATCAAAATGAAAGACAAGAATTGTGACTTTTTTTTTTGTCTCTTTAAAAAATACAAATTACAATAGAAAAGAAAGAAAATGGATCTAACTTCTCAGGAGATTGTGGGGATACGTTCAGATCGACGGTCGCAAGTCATGTATGGACTTCGCCATCATCCTTCAAATGAGAACGCTTGATGCTTCGATTCATCAGCTTGGCTCCAACCTCAGTTTTTTAGAGGATAAAGACCAAGGGGAGGTCCTATATCCAATAAAAAAAAACAAGTAAACAGGCTGAAAAGCCGCGTTTAAGCCATGTTGTAGAAGAAGGGGACCTTGGGGGGGTGGCCCCCCAAGGGACTTTGATCACCTTGTAGTGTCTCTTGCAACAAAGCAGCAGGACTTCGTAGGGTTTTCTTTGGGATTTTTCCAGACTCCGGATGGGTGTTGGTGTGGATGTGCAAAAGCAAGGATTCAAAGGTTCCAAGTTGATGCCTCTCTCTTGGAATGGACCTCCTTTTATAGGCTTTTGGTAGCCATGAGGTGGTTTATGGGCATTGATGGCCATGATGAGAGAATTGATCGCATTGATGCTTCATGATGGGATGACTTACAAGTTTTTATTTCTTGATTTTGTAACTCCTTTTTCTTAGCTTATGATTGGCCGATGGAGAATGATGGGCATTTAATTGCCTTTAATCTCCATGATGAGGGGAGTTTCATGGTTTTAATGCCATGATTACTTGGACTTGTAACTCCCATATGCTTGAATTTGATTGGCCGTCCAAAATAATGAGTTAATGACCGCATTAAGTTGTCATAAAACTGGTCAATTAACGACATTAAGTGGTCGCTTGGGCATTTGAAGAGTCGCGGGCCGCGCCGCGTCTTTTGAGATTCTTCTTTTGATCATCGCCGATGGATCCACATATTGTTTGATGTCGGATTGCGATGCAATTTCAAACATTGATTGATGTTGGTGGGCCGGTGACATCTGTCTTGTCGATTTCTCGATCGGTCGGACAGAAAGTGTACTTTCTTGGTCAATCGGTTGGCGATCTTGGAGTGATCAATGATGACTTCATGCTCTTGACGGCGGATCCGAGATGTCTGTGGAGATCAGTCGTTTTCAAGCATCAAAAATTGGATTTTCATAAAATCACAGAGGCAGGAACTCCCAAAATGCGAAAAGAATCGGAAATCAGGCCTTCCGGTAAAAAATCCGGCGACCTGGATTTCCAGGGTCGCCGGCAACCATGGGGCTTTGGCCCCTTTGGTCGCTAAGTAGTTTTTTCGGCCGTTTTTTCTTCTGTATTTTTCTTGACATTTTTCCTCAATTGTTGACTTGATTTTCTTGAAGAAAACTTGACGAGAAGTCGCACAAAATCGGAGCACAAAGTTTCCCATTTTTCGGGAAAGCCGAAGACTTTGTAGCCGATTTTCCGTCAAGAGTCGAAACTAGGTCAAACGATGTCGAAATGACCTAAAAATTGAGGTGAAGCTTCTTGAGGAATGGATAGGACCAACCATGGGCTTTTATTTGAGTTTTGAAGCCATTTGGGGTCTCGTCGATGCTTGACTTGATTTTGCTGAGGGGAAGATGTCGAGCTTTGATATACGGTCAACCGATGTCCGATTGACATGAAACTTGACAGGGAGCCTATTGGAGTCATGTAGAGATGATCCATTAGCTCCGATTTGGATGTCATGTTCCCGGGAGGCTCCGCCGCAGGGTAGGCTTGATTTTCTTTCAAAGCATCGAAGTCTGGTCAAACGTTATCGAAATGACCTGAAATTCGACGTGCAGCTCTTTGGAAGCATGTTGTAGCCACTCATATACTTTGTTTGATGAATGATGGCCTCGGTGGTTCTCGCCGCCGAGAGGCTTGATTTTGCTGCTCGAGCATTGATGGAGGGTCAAACGTTGTCGGTTTGACTTGAAATTTGACAAGGAGCCCTTTGGAGGTATTTTGAAGTCATCCGTAGGCCCTGATCGAAGTTTTGATGTCTTTGATGTTGTCGCCGCCGGGAGTGCCTGTTTTGCTGTTGGATGAGTGAAGTTAGGCCAAACGATGTCGGAATGGCCCGAAACTTCATGTGTGCCCCTCTTTTGGTTGTCTTGAAGGATCATGCAGTTTTTGTTTGATTCTGACAAAATCTGATGCTTGAAGTAGCTTTGCCTGTTTGTAGCAGGATGCAGCTTCATGTGGTTTCTTGATGTTGAGGAGACATAGTGACTTTTTTGGTGTCAACAACCTTATGTTTGCCATTTGGTTAGAAATGGAATTAATACTTACTTTTGGTCTAATCCTTGGTTAAGGGTAGTGTTGTCAATCATTTCATATTAACGAATTCGTGTTGCGGGCTAACGAATTCGTGTTGGAATCACCTCACCTCGTATACAACCCATTAAATAAACGGGTCCAAAAATCAAACATAAACGCGACACGATTATTTAACGGGTTATATGACACAACCCGTGTAACCTATTAAATATATTTGGTCATTTCAGACCATGTCAGTTAACACCCATAACCCGCTACTATCAACCCGTTCAACCCGCTAATTATTTATAAAGTGACTCATTGTCCATCTGATTATATTAAATAGCCTAAAATCTAAATAGGTGAAAAATAAAATATCCCCTCAGTTTGCCGTGAAAAATAAAATAGCCTCTCAAATTGCCACCAATGATCACTAAGCAGCCCATATTCCCAAGCATACAATAACAACTACAATTAAAATCCAATAACAAAAATAAGGCAGTAATCATACCTGTTTGGGAGGTTGTTAATGGGTTACATGTTTTATTCGTTAACGGCCCCCTAATTTAACGTGTTCACGGGTCTAGCCTATTAACGACATGAACCCGTTAAGAGGCCACTCGAACAGTTAATATCATGTGGGTTCGTATTGTGTTAACGGGTTCTGTGGCATTTTGATAGCTCTAGTTATGATATGGACGACTAAAGGACCAAATTGGTGACCGAGGAATTCATGATCTTAGCATGGGTCCAAATATTCGTGTGGAGTAGTTTGTTAGTGATGGATGTTGGAATCTTCTTCCCCCTACTGCTGGGAATTTGATACGGCTTGGAATCAAACTGCTAAAGAAATTAAACCAGAGCCATTGTTTGAAGACGAGGTTGTGTGGGCCCTTGAGGAAAATGGATGCTATTCGATAAAATCTGCATGTTCTGTTATTTCTAATTTTCAGGCCTATGTGCAGCCAGACTCGGTTGAGTTGATTTGGTTCAAGGATTGTATTCAAAAGCATCCACTATATGCATGTATGATATTTAGGGGGCATCTTATTGCCCTGTTTAGATGCACAAGAAAATACAAGAAAGTAATAGTTTATAGAATACAATCTTTTATTTTCTAAAAAAAAAAAATCTTGTGCGTTTAGTAATCCAAGAAAAATGTGAAGAAAAGATCATTTTCTTTCAAAAAGCTTAATATTTTCTCCTACACTCTCCCATGTAGAAAACTTTCTAGAATATAAAAGCCTTTCAAAATGAGGTTTACAACGTGGTAGAGTAAAGTAAATAACATCACTAAATCTATCATGATGTACTTCTTTACATGTATGGTAAAGTAAGGTAAAGGCAAATGTCACATTACGATAAAGATGAGGTAAAGTAAAGGTGTGATAAAGTACATGGTGGAGTAAAGAATATGGTGAAATAAAGTGGGAGAGAGTGGTAAAGTAGTTTCTTTTTGCTTGACTTTACTTTATCACACTTTACTGTAGTTTATATGGTAAAGAAAAAGTGATTTATGATAAAGTTTATGGTAAAAAAGTGGCGGCCAGACTTTACTTTACCACATTATTTTCTCATCTAAACATGGTAAAGGGATAATATTCACATATAAGTCAAAACATATTTGTTTATATGTGTAGTAAAGTAAAATAAATGTTGATGTTACCTCATGCTAATTGATGAGTGTTAAATATTGCATATTTTACCCCTCATTAGTCTAAATTTTATCGGCATCTCATATGCATATCATCTGCTTTACATAGAGATTTTATCATTCTATCACATTAACGGATTATCGGATTATCATGCATAAATCCGATTATGTATAGCGCATTTTTATGTAATTTCTCTTATGTAGGTGAACCCCACTACTATCCGAACCTTCCTGCTAGTGTCCCAAGGCATCAAGAAGTGATTTCAATAAAGAAGTTACATGAAGAAATCTTAGGAAGAGTTGAAGAATTCCAAAATAAGAGGAAAAGACTTTAAGGATAAAAGAAGTTATTTTCTAACACAAAGGATTGGTTGGTACATTGGTTAGAGCTTGAGTTGGTATGAAATAGGTTATGGGTTGAATACCAACAATTGCATATTATAATATTATTTGGCACAAATCCATATAAAAGGATATGAGCCAATCAAAAGCCTTATAAATGAAGGACCACATAAAGCAAAAGGCACATAGCCTCTAAATCAAATTCAAGCAATCCATGTGAAATGAAATGAGCCAATTAAATGTCTTTAATATTCCTATAAATTGGAATGTATTACTAGAGTGAAAGGGGGAAAATCTTTTGGCAAGTTAGGCATTTTGCAATTTAATATAATGAGGAGCTTCTTTGTAACTAATCTAGAGAGAGTGTGTAATTAAAGCCCATCAATGAAGATTTGGAGCTCTTTCTTGATGTTTTATAGCATGAAAAGGGGGAAATCTTTTGGCAAGTTAGTCATTTTGCAATTTTATTATAATTAGGAGCTTCTTTGTAACTAATCTAGAGAGAGTGTGTAATTGAAGATCATTAATAAAGATTTGGAGCTCTTTCTTGATGTTTAGTGGCTAAAGCTCTTTGATTAGGCTCTTCTTTTGAAGCTAAGTAATGTGATTAGTTCATTTACATGCATGTTTTAGTTTAAATTCCCTATTTGTGCCTTGATTGATTAGTAGATTTTAGATCTAATTGTGCTAATCTCTCTCATTTCTCATGATCAATCTCTACACTTGATGCTTGGATAATCTTAATTGATGCTTTGTAGTTGGATTAAGTTATCTCACATAGCATGCTCTATAGCCCTTATCTTTGATCTCTTGTAGCTTGATTTTGATGATTGATTGTTATGGTAGGTAGGTTATGATCTAGGATCTTGGCTTTTAATTTTCTTTAACTTTGATTTTCATTGTTATATCAATCAATCCAATTAGGCAAGAGATTGCTAATTGGATTGTAGATTTGGGAGTTGAATTAAAACATGCATTGATTGGATTAATTACATACTTAGTGGATTTTGGATTGCCTAATCTCTTATTTTTATTGTTGTTAATTTAAATCTTTATTTGATTTGTTATTTTCACTTCTAAATTGCTAGATCTACATTTCAAATCACTCGTTTTAAAACCCTATGTCGCGACCCCGGACCGAGACCCGGGCCCGCGACTGTTGCTGCGGCGGCATGATTAACCAACACAAGACACACCGCCGCTGTTTTGATCTTTTTCCCACAGGTTTCCGCGGTGAGGATCCCATGACACGGGTCGAGCTCACACGAATGGATATGCGGAAGCGTGTAGCAAAACATGTCATACAAATCTTAAACGATAAGATTCAAGACAAATATTTAACATCGAGACAAGGTATCAAAAGAGAATGTCATCCAAGCATTCCTAGCATGATTAAAGTTTCAATGTTAGACAAAGTATTTTACTTCCAATTACAAAACCCTGAGAGGCCAACACAGGCCAATACAACAATTGAAACCCAAAAGAATAACCCAACATAATCAGCTAGGTGAAACGAGAATCACGATCCCGACCGGCGTCTAGATGACGTCGTTGGGCTGCCACTCGAGTGCTGGGGGTGGCTCAACAGCCTCCTCCGGGCACTCCTCGTCACGCGCGAAACCACCGGCACCTGGACACCAAAATACAAGCATCAAACACGACGGTTTGGCAAATAAACAATTTAGACATGAATAGTTGAAATAATGCTAAAACAGTTCAAAGTTTAAATACACGTTTCAATGCTTACGAAACTAGCACGAATACATATAATATCATGAAAAGATAAATCCACATGAGCTCATCCTTTCTCCGTCATACATGATGACAAGAGCAAGCACGCACGACAAGCACGACAAGAAACACGATCCCACGCCACACAAGGTAGACGGGGTATCCGGCCACGGAACCGGACCACGAACACGCACGATGTGCCATTCAAGACACGACTAGTCTGCAGACAGTCCACGAGTTTAAGGACCCCCAGGTAGTGGATCAAGCTAAAAGGGCGGTCCAAGCTCAGTGAAATTCACTTATATCATGAATGCACAAAACACGGCAATACGCGATCGAAAACACGACAAAACAAGAGGGAAATCATTTAACGAGCACGACGTGGCAAGACTAGCAAAATAGCATGGTGTTAATGCTTACAAACTTAAGAAATGATTCCCTTTTCGATTCTTGAAACCCATCTTGAAAACAACTTGCACTTGGAAATCAAGCGAGAACACGAGGATGCACGAAGCATCATAAACAAAGATTCAAACATAACTCTGTCAAGCATAGGCTAAGACCACATCTTTGACCCTTGTGGAATTGAAAACCAAATGTCGAAATTCAATAAAACTTGGTGTCCCCGAAGGTATATTACATTTTGGAAATTTCAAGTGCACAAGGTCAATAAAAAGGGTCTAAGACCAAGTCTAGTTTTCATTCCTGCAAAATCCTTCAAAACAGTACTTTTTGGTGTGGTTCATGCCTCTCTACCGGTAGAAATTCCGGTAGAAGATGTTCTACCGGTAGAACTTCCGGTTGAAGTGCTTCTACCGGTAGAACTTCCGGTTGAAGCACTTCTACCGGTAGAACTTCCGGTAGAACTGCGGTTCACAGTTTTTCTCAACTCTCTGCCACAATCTGGGCCGTTTCTACCGGTAGAACTTCCGGTAGAACTGCGGTTCACAGTTTTTTTCTCACTCTCTGCCACAATCTGGGCCATTTCTACCGGTAGAACTTCCGGTAGAACTTGGGGTTTTTAATCTCCTCGATTCTCTGTCAAAATTTGAGCCCTTTCTACCGGTAGAACTTCCGGTTGAAATACCCCTACCGGTAGAACTTCGGAATTTCAATTTTTTTCCCACACTTCATTCACTTCTTCACTTCCACATTTTCACCACCTGCACTCCCCAAGCCTACATGCTTCCAAGGGATGATTTTCACACCAAATCCATTCACATTTCATTCAAAACATCAAAATCATAAACCCATTTACATTCAAAACATAAATCTAATAACTTGCAAACCATTCCATTGAAAACATACTTCCATTGAAGATGAAACCTCTACATTAGATAGAGAAATTAGGGCTCTTGCTTAACAAGATTAAAACAAGCTAAAAGAGATTAATGACATGCAAGAAAGATAGCTTGATAATAAACAACATTTCCAAAAGTAAAAATGCCCAAAAACTCAACATGCACTAGGGAAAACTAAAAGGTTTACTTGCCTCTAACCCAAGCCAAGCCAAAGCTTCACAACTCAACAAGAAAGGGGTGCTCCACGAGATCTACACAAAACCCCCAAAATGGAGCATACAAAAATCAACATTTTTGGCCATCACAAATCCCCATTTCGAAAATGGGTTTGAAAACCATGAAAACAAGCTCTAGGTGAGCTAAAGAACATCAAATGGAAAGAATGAAGAAGGACACCAACCTTGAGCTAGCCAACCAAGAAGAATAAAAGTAGAAGATGATGAATAGTGCAGTGGCTTGACTCCAAAAACACTCCAGCTGTAGCTTGAGACGAGAGGAAGAGGATGGTGGTCTTGAATCGAAAAATGGAGCCTTCTAGCTAGATGATTTCAAGGGAAAAGGATCAAGAAGAGAGCTTCCTCCTCAACTTCACCCTAGGGCAGAATCGTTGCAGGAAATGGAAAAAGGGCAAATGAAGGAGAAGAGAGCTTATATAGTGTCTGGAGGTGGGTCCCTTTAGCAGTGAAACTTGGAACGCTTGGAACATGGTCTTGTGGACCCCGGATGGAATCGACGAAGAAGAACAAAACGATCGTCGAAAAATCTAGTTTCGGAAAAGTATTATTTTGACATAGTTTCGCGACTTCAAAAAGTGTGCCCAGATTTACATGCAAAGACAGATTTACCCTATTGGGCCAAAACTTGGGCTTCTGGGCCTCACATGCATGCAGCTTGAAAACAAAAGTTGTCACAAATAATAAAACCATTCAAGAGAATTAAAAATCACATCCACAACAAAGATCTAGCACAAAAACCCATTCTTACACGTGCACTCAGGGCGTCCCTGAGCGTGTCTGACTCATACTAAACGTCCTCAAAATCCCCAAAGCTATAATCCAGACTAAGTCTAATCACATTCTAACCCAACTAGTACTAAGACTCACTTAAGACTAAACGTTTACTTAATTAGTACTAATCGAGTTGGTCTGGGTCGGGGTCTAACATCCTCCACCCCTTAGGATATTTGGTCCGCCAAATATAAATAATTTTACCTCTGGTAACAGGTGTGGATACTTCTTTTGGACTTGATCTCTCAATTCCCATGTGGCTTCTTCTGGCTCGTGGTTCTCCCAAAGTACCTTGACCCAATGGACAGTCCGATTCCTCAATTCATGCTCTTTGGTGTCGATGATTCTAACCGGTTTCTCCACATACGACGCGTCTTCTCGAATCTCTAAAGGCTCGTGTGGAATAATGTGAGAAGGACTGTGAACATATTTCTTGAGCATGGAGACATGAAAAACATTATGTACCCCGGAGAGTTCCGGCGGTAACGCAAGTCTATATGCAACATTTCCAATCTTGCTCAGAATCTCATATGGGCCAATGTATCTGCTAGACAATTTTCCTTTCTTTCCAAATCTTAGAGTACCTCTGACCGGTGAGACTTTCAAGAACACTTTGTCACCCACTTCAAATTGCAATTCTCTCCGGCGAGTGTCAGCATAACTTTTCTGTCTGCTTCGAGCGATCTTCAATCTGTCCTGAATCTGCTTAACCTTGTCGCTTGTCTCTCCAACTATCGTCGGTCCATGAAAACTACGCACACCGACTTCTTCCCAACAAACTGGAGTTCTACATCTCCTACCATAGAGTGCCTCGAAAGGTGCCATTCCAATGCTAGAATGGTAGCTATTGTTGTACGCGAACTCACAAAGAGGTAGGTTCTCGTCCCACTGGACCTTGAAATCCAACACACAAGCACGCAACATATCTTCAAGAGTTTGTATCGTCCGCTCTGACTGACCATCTGTCTGAGGATGATACGCTGTGCTGAACTGAAGTTTGGAACCCATGGATTCAAGAAGAGATTTCCAAAATCTCGAAACAAATCTACTATCTCTGTCGGAAGTGATGGAGACGGGCTGGCCATGCTTACTAACAATCTCGTCTATAAATAGTCTTGCAAGTGGTGCCATATGCATCATATTCCCAGTCTTCATCGGAAGGAAGTGCGCAGACTTCGTAAGACGATCAACTATAACCCAAATTGCATTGTTCCCTCTCTTGGTATTAGGCAAACCGGAGACAAAATCCATAGTGATATGCTCCCATTTCCACTCCGGAATCTCCAAAGGCTGTAACAACCCAGGAGGCTTCTGGTGTTCTGCCTTGATCATCTGACAAGTTAAGCAGCGAGACACAAAAGCTGCTATCTCTCTCTTCATATTATTCCACCAAAATCTATTCTTCAGGTTATGGTACATCTTCGTGCTACCCGGATGTATAGAGTATCTAGTATGGTGAGCTTCAATCATAATTTCATTCTTCAAATCATCAACATTCGGTACACACAACCGGTCACGAAAATACAACACTCCATCCGAAATCCTGAAATCTGGACGTTCTGCAATCTGATCTACAATCTTGGCCAATTCCGGGTCTTGCAACTGACTATCTTTGATTCTCTGGATGAAGGTAGGTTCAGTCACGGTCATATTTGCCAACAAAACTCCTCTCCTCAAGTGTTGTACCTCCACTCCAAATTCTTCAAGCTGTTGGAGAACACTAACCTCTCTCAAACTCGCCATCACTGCTGACTTTCTACTCAATGCATCTGCTACCACATTCACTTTGCCTGGATGATACTTGATTGGGAAGTCATAATCCTTAATATACTCCATCCACCGTCTCTGCCTCATATTCAATTCCTTCTGTGAAAACAGATATTGCAAACTCCGGTGGTCTGAATGGACTTCAAACTTCGCTCCATAGAGGTAGTGTCGCCACATTTTCAAAGCAAAAACTACTGCCGCTAACTCCAAGTCATGAGTTGCATAGTTTACCTCATGATTCTTCAACTGTCTCGAACCATAGGCAATCACCTTGCCATCTTGCATCAAAACACATCCTAATCCCACGTTGGAAGCATCCGTAAACACAACAAATCCACTGCTGCCCGATGGTAAAATGAGGATTGGGGCTGTGCTTAACCTCTTCTTCAACTCTTGAAAGCTGCCTTCACACTGATCAGTCCAAACAAAAGGGACATTTTTCCGGGTCAACTTCGTCAATGGAGCTGCAATGGACGAAAATCCTTGGACAAATCTCCGATAATATCCTGCTAACCCCAAAAAGCTTCTAATTTCTGTCACACTGCTAGGCCTCTTCCATTCAATGACTGCTTCTATCTTGGCTGGATCTACTGCTAATCCTTCTCTCGAAATGATGTGACCCAAAAAGGAAACTTGCTCTAGCCAGAATTCACACTTGTTCAACTTAGCATAGAGCTGGTGGTCTCTCAAAAGCTGCAATGACGTCCTCAAGTGCTCTTCATGCTCCTCCTTACTCTTAGAATACACGAGGACATCATCAATGAACACCACAGTAGAGTGATCTAGGTACTCTGCAAAGACCTTGTTCATGAGAGCCATGAAGACTGCGGGCGCATTTGTCAAGCCAAAGGGCATCACTAAGAACTCGTAATGCCCATATCTCGTTCAGAAAGTTGTCTTCGCCACATCAGACTCTCTAACCCGCAACTGATGATACCCTGACCTCAAGTCTATCTTGGAAAAGTGCGATGCTCCTTGTAATTGGTCAAACAATTCATCTATCCTTGGCAAGGGGTATTTGTTCTTGACAGTCACATGGTTCAATCTTCTATAGTCGATGCACATTCTAAGACTTCCATCCTTCTTCTTCACAAAAAGAACTGGCGCTCCCCACGGTGAAACACTTGGCCTAATGAAGCCTTTGCTCAACAATTCTTGCAACTGAAGTTTCAATTCACCCAACTCTGCAGGAGCCATCCTGTAAGGTGCAATTGAGATCGGTGCAGTCCCTGGAAGGAGTTCAATAGTAAACTCAACTTCTCTAACTGGTGGTAAACCCGGGATTTCTTCTGGAAAAACATCTGGAAATTCACACACTACGGGGATATCCTCCACCCCTTGGGACTGTTTATCCTCCGTGATAAACGCTAAAAATGCCTCACAACCACTGCTCACCAATCTGTTGGCTTTTAAAGCCGAAATGAACCCACTGGAACACTTTTTCCTATTTCCCTGAAACATCAACTCTGTCTGTGGCCCTTGCAATCTGAAGGTAATGGTCTTACCAAAACAATCCATGGTAGCATGGTAGGTCTCTAACCAATCCATGCCTAAGATAATGTCAAAATCATGCATGTCTAAAATTATGAGGTTGGCCGGTAATTTGATATCTCCTAACAAAATCTGACAACTAGGGTAAAAGGTGGTACAAACAACATGTCTACCTACGGGTGTAGTGACAGTCAAATTATAGTCCAATTCTGCATGCTGTGCATCAATCTTCTTTGCAAACAAAGGTGATAGAAAGGAGTGTGTGGATCCTGGATCAAATAAGATCTGTGCTTCTACTCCACAAACAAGAAGTTTACCTTCTATTACGTCACCTGCTGCTTCAGCGTCAGCACGGTTGATATTGTATACACGTCCCTGCTGGTGTGGCCTGTTCTGCTGCTGAATCTGTCTGCCCTGATTGTTCCTATTCTGCGGTGGACGAGCATTCTGGTTTTGTACTTGCCTGCCTTGTTGCTGTTGTTGCTGTGGTGGTCTCATCTGAACTGGTATGGCTTGATTCTGTGGTGCTATCTGCCTTGGCTGCTGATATCGGTTGGCTTGACTCTGGAGGTGTGGGCAATCCTTGATTGTATGGTCCATTCCTCCACACCTGAAGCAAGCACCCGTTGCCTTGCGGCATTCGTGGGTAGGGTGATTCTTTCCACAATGATAACAACCAGACTGTCTAACTTGAGTCTGTTCTTGCCTTGGCTTCTTGCCACTTTGCTGTCTTTGGTTTTGCTGCTGGTAGTGCTGCTTTCTATCCTGGATAATCTCGTTGTTAAACTCTTCAAATTTGTATGCCCGACTAACTGCTTCATCAAAGGTGACTGGTGGGATTATTCCCGAAACATCCCTCTTGAGAATGGGATTCAGTCCTTCCAAAAACTTAGTTATCTTTTTCTATTCAGTGTCAATAAGCTCGGTAGCATATCTGGCAAGCCTCTCAAACTTCGTGACATACTTCAAAACGGACATATTTCCTTGCTTCAACTGTTGGAATTCAATTGCCTTCTGCCTCTTAACATGGGATGGGACGTACTTGTCCGTGAAGTGTGTTTTGAAGGTTGTCCAAGCAACCTCATCCGCCATGACCTGGTATGGCTCTTTGACTGTTTGCCACCAATCGTCTGCAAGGCCATAAAATAGAGAAGCCGTGAGGTTCACCCTCTCCCTGCCAGTGCAAACAAAAACGTCAAAAATCTCAGCCGTGTTCGCGAGCCAATCATCAGCCGTCAAAGGGTCCTCTTGACCCGAGAACTCCTTGGGTCCCCTCTTCCGAAATCTTTCAAAGAGAACATTGACATCATCAGCCCTATTCTGGTATACCACATTTGGTGGGGCTTGATGTTGAGGTCTATTTTGGAGGACTTCTAGAAGTTGCCTCTGTACTTGAGCCATCTCTTCATCTTTCTTAGCCATTTGCTCTTGGAATTTGGCTTGAGTTTCGTTTGCTTGCCTCTGTTGCTCTAACATGGCCTGCATGAGTTGTTGGAACTGAGTAGCAGTAGGATTCTCAGTCGGTTCTGTCTCATTCTGATTACTGCCCGAAGCATTATTATTCGGAGCTTTACGTGGAGGCATGATGCTGCAAGACAATTTGTTAGCACATATATCGACAGATTTGGGTTGGTCATGTTGTCTAGACAAACATTCTATCGAACTCACGAATCCTCGCCACGTTCCTAAGACTTTCTAGTTTCTTTTAACTGCCTGAAACATGTCCCGCTCTGATACCAGTCCTGTCGCGACCCCGGACCGAGACCCGGGCCCGCGACTGTTGCGGCGGCGGCATGATTAACCAACACAAGACACACCGCCGCTGTTTTGATCTTTTTCCCACAGGTTTCCGCGGTGAGGATCCCATGACACGGGTCGAGCTCACACGAATGGATATGCGGAAGCGTGTAGCAAAACATGTCATACAAATCTTAAACGATAAGATTCAAGACAAATATTTAACATCGAGACAAGGTATCAAAAGAGAATGTCATCCAAGCATTCCTAGCATGATTAAAGTTTCAATGTTAGACAAAGTATTTTACTTCCAATTACAAAACCCTGAGAGGCCAACACAGGCCAATACAACAATTGAAACCCAAAAGAATAACCCAACATAATCAGCTAGGTGAAACGAGAATCACGATCCCGACCGGCGTCTAGATGACGTCGTTGGGCTGCCACTCGAGTGCTGGGGGTGGCTCAACAGCCTCCTCCGGGCACTCCTCGTCACGCGCGAAACCACCGGCACCTGGACACCAAAATACAAGCATCAAACACGACGGTTTGGCAAATAAATAATTTAGACATGAATAGTTGAAATAATGCTAAAACAGTTCAAAGTTTAAATACACGTTTCAATGCTTACGAAACTAGCACGAATACATATAATATCATGAAAAGATAAATCCACATGAGCTCATCCTTTCTCCGTCATACATGATGACAAGAGCAAGCACGCACGACAAGCACGACAAGAAACACGATCCCACGCCACACAAGGTAGACGGGGTATCCGGCCGCGGAACCGGACCACGAACACGCACGATGTGCCATTCAAGACACGACTAGTCTGCAGACAGTCCACGAGTTTAAGGACCCCCAGGTAGTGGATCAAGCTAAAAGGGCGGTCCAAGCTCAGTGAAATTCACTTATATCATGAATGCACAAAACACGGCAATACGCGATCGAAAACACGACAAAACAAGAGGGAAATCATTTAACGAGCACGACGTGGCAAGACTAGCAAAATAGCATGGTGTTAATGCTTACAAACTTAAGAAATGATTCCCTTTTCGATTCTTGAAACCCATCTTGAAAACAACTTGCACTTGGAAATCAAGCGAGAACACGAGGATGCACGAAGCATCATAAACAAAGATTCAAACATAACTCTGTCAAGCATAGGCTAAGACCACATCTTTGACCCTTGTGGAATTGAAAACCAAATGTCGAAATTCAATAAAACTTGGTGTCCCCGAAGGTATATTACATTTTGGAAATTTCAAGTGCACAAGGTCAATAAAAAGGGTCTAAGACCAAGTCTAGTTTTCATTCCTGCAAAATCCTTCAAAACAGTACTTTTTGGTGTGGTTCATGCCTCTCTACCGGTAGAAATTCCGGTAGAAGATGTTCTACCGGTAGAACTTCCGGTTGAAGTGCTTCTACCGGTAGAACTTCCGGTTGAAGCACTTCTACCGGTAGAACTTCCGGTAGAACTGCGGTTCACAGTTTTTCTCAACTCTCTGCCACAATCTGGGCCGTTTCTACCGGTAGAACTTCCGGTAGAACTGCGGTTCACAGTTTTTTTCTCACTCTCTGCCACAATCTGGGCCATTTCTACCGGTAGAACTTCCGGTAGAACTTGGGGTTTTTAATCTCCTCGATTCTCTGTCAAAATTTGAGCCCTTTCTACCGGTAGAACTTCCGGTTGAAATACCCCTACCGGTAGAACTTCGGAATTTCAATTTTTTTCCCACACTTCATTCACTTCTTCACTTCCACATTTTCACCACCTGCACTCCCCAAGCCTACATGCTTCCAAGGGATGATTTTCACACCAAATCCATTCACATTTCATTCAAAACATCAAAATCATAAACCCATTTACATTCAAAACATAAATCTAATAACTTGCAAACCATTCCATTGAAAACATACTTCCATTGAAGATGAAACCTCTACATTAGATAGAGAAATTAGGGCTCTTGCTTAACAAGATTAAAACAAGCTAAAAGAGATTAATGACATGCAAGAAAGATAGCTTGATAATAAACAACATTTCCAAAAGTAAAAATGCCCAAAAACTCAACATGCACTAGGGAAAACTAAAAGGTTTACTTGCCTCTAACCCAAGCCAAGCCAAAGCTTCACAACTCAACAAGAAAGGGGTGCTCCACGAGATCTACACAAAACCCCCAAAATGGAGCATACAAAAATCAACATTTTTGGCCATCACAAATCCCCATTTCGAAAATGGGTTTGAAAACCATGAAAACAAGCTCTAGGTGAGCTAAAGAACATCAAATGGAAAGAATGAAGAAGGACACCAACCTTGAGCTAGCCAACCAAGAAGAATAAAAGTAGAAGATGATGAATAGTGCAGTGGCTTGACTCCAAAAACACTCCAGCTGTAGCTTGAGACGAGAGGAAGAGGATGGTGGTCTTGGATCGAAAAATGGAGCCTTCTAGCTAGATGATTTCAAGGGAAAAGGATCAAGAAGAGAGCTTCCTCCTCAACTTCACCCTAGGGCAGAATCGTTGCAGGAAATGGAAAAAGGGCAAATGAAGGAGAAGAGAGCTTATATAGTGTCTGGAGGTGGGTCCCTTTAGCAGTGAAACTTAGAACGCTTGGAACATGGTCTTGTGGACCCCGGATGGAATCGACGAAGAAGAACAAAACGATCGTCGAAAAATCTAGTTTCGGAAAAGTATTATTTTGACATAGTTTCGCGACTTCAAAAAGTGTGCCCAGATTTACATGCAAAGACAGATTTACCCTATTGGGCCAAAACTTGGGCTTCTGGGCCTCACATGCATGCAGCTTGAAAACAAAAGTTGTCACAAATAATAAAACCATTCAAGAGAATTAAAAATCACATCCACAACAAAGATCTAGCACAAAAACCCATTCTTACACGTGCACTCAGGGCGTCCCTGAGCGTGTCTGACTCATACTAAACGTCCTCAAAATCCCCAAAGCTATAATCCAGACTAAGTCTAATCACATTCTAACCCAACTAGTACTAAGACTCACTTAAGACTAAACGTTTACTTAATTAGTACTAATCGAGTTGGTCTGGGTCGGGGTCTAACACCCTACACATTTCACACCACATCTTCACATTAAATCTTCCATTTGCACCACTATTTATCCACTGGTTTAGTATAGTTTGTTAGATTATCTTAATTCTTATTAACTTCATATTTTAGATTGTTAATTAATTATTTACATTGCATAGTTTTATAGTTTAATTGTTCATTTTAACTGTTTATATTAGCTATATCTTAGTTCAATTCTACTTATAATTGGATTCATTGCTTGTTCCATCCTCTCTTACTCTTTAGTCCTTTACTACTTGGCGACACCGTAATCTTGCGGTTAAGCGTTGTACATTTTAGTGTCGATCATTAAAATATTAGGTAAGGTAAGGTAAGATAAAGTATGTGGTAAAGTAAACTAGGAGAGAGAGTTGTAAAGTAGTTGCCCTTTGTATTGACTTTACACTTTACATAGTTTTATGCGATAAAGAAAAGTGTCTTATGATAAAAAAAAATAGCAGTATGACACTTTACTAATACAATTAAAGTCAAGTAAAGCCTCCATTTTCCAGACAAAATGTCACATCAAATGCACTTTATTCAAAACTCCCCTCATCTTTTTCATACAAAAAGTCAAAAAGCAATTGCCTTTATCCACTAAAATAAAAAAAAAAAAAACTCCACTTTTCCAAACAAAAAGTCAAAAAGATTCCATAACAAACAACTAAAAATAAAATACCATCATAACTCACTTATATTTTATTCTTTCTTCAAAATCAACTTTACTTGACTTGACTATATTAGTAGAGGTACCAAACTGGCCGTGAGTAATGGTACATCATTGTAATTCCTCCTTTGGGTTGAAAAACAACATGTGGATTGTCACTCTTCTATAATTTAGTAAAACTATGTTAATAAAACACGCCTCGAATTAGTTGATTGTACCTTTAGGGATAAAATGAACTCACCCGCGACACGTTTATCAAACACATCTTACTCCCATTTCAAGTGATTGAAAAATATGATCAAACCCTTGGGTCGATCCTCAATCTCCTAAATGAAATCTCCATTTAGTGTTATTGTTATCACACTATTTAATTTGTGATTTCTTTAATTCAATCTTATGAATACAGAGTTTATCATAACCAGACCAGTTTGGTGAAATCCAAGTCAATAAAAAATATGGATTCAAATTAATGAAGTACAATAACACTAGGTGATCCAATAAGTCCTTTTAGAGCTATCCCATAATTTGAAAAAATTTTAATCTACTAAATTATCAATGGTTTAATGGCCCAAATATACTTTAATTTGGGCACATGATCAATCCAAATGATAAATACTTGACTCATTTATTTGGCCAGATCACATTTCCTTCATAGGTATCATTTATATGATCAATGGTCCAAAAATAACTTTAATTTGGGCCATTTATCAAGCCCTAATATCTTTAATTGACTTACCATCACAAAGAACTAACATAATCATAACATTAATTCTGCTGTAAATTTAGCATAATATCACATAAACATGCATTTAAACAATAAACATTAACTCTCATCACAATAACAAAACTAAATTAAGTATGAAAATTCAACTTTGATGAGTTAAAGTAAAGTTTATAAATTATGCACAAAAAATCTGAATCCATACATGACTGATCCAAACCGTTCATATTGAAGATTTCACCAAGACAAACTTATAGGCGAAAACTGATTAAAAATCTTAGCTCAGATGTGGCCGTAGTCGTTCAAATAAAATTTCAACCATTGGATCTAAGTAAACCTCGGTGTTGACTAGTCGTGTTAATAAGTCTCTGTTTTGATGTATAACTAGTGGGAGGTACGTGCATTGCACGTAGTTGTCACTGAAAGTGTTTACGTTGTAATTACATGTCTACTGAAATGAAAAATGGTAAGTATACAATTATCTAGTTGCTAGTGTGCATGTTTTGATTTTATTAATAAAAAAAATAGAAGTTTCAACCTACTATAATCAAATAAAAAAAGTATTTACAAGAACACTTTAGAGGATACTAATATATGCTTACATTCTAAGTTCAAAGTATAAGAAAGTAGAAAGCATTTGTTTCGATTGAAATATTTACAATAACATTTTATAGGATGCTAACATATACTTACATTTTATGTTTTGTCAGTGCAAGCTTTGAGCAGTCGAATGGGTGGATCTTTTTATTTCGAAGTAGGTGTTTTTCCTGCAAATGTAGGATCTTTTAGCTTGTAGAGATTTTGGACCTGTAGATCATGCATATTATTATAACAATAGGACAAGAACTGAAATGAGAAGGGAATCTAGGAAAGACCATAATGTTGTCAGTTTAATATGCCTCTCAAAATCTAGATTATGTTGAAGTATACAATGGGTATGCAACACACATAAATCAACTAAGTTCACAAAAGTTAATCAAAAAATAATATAAGTCTTGTATTAGAAACTTATCTTTTTGTGAGTAAAGATAACATGAAAAGTATATCAGAAATTTTCATACAGGTAGACAGCATCATAAAATTATACAAGTGAGCCATTTGTCATATGATAAATGAATTGGTGTAACTTCAATTGAGTCCTCAAGGATTATTCCCAACAGAATGATTTCATAAGCAACGGAGTTTTTAGTTCTCCATTGAGATTGGCAGCTTAAAACACTTAATTTTCTTGAATAAAGTTGTATATGCACAGTTTCCAAGTTTGAATATGGCTAAGGTTTATATTTGCAATTCTTAATAAACATGCTACCAGTATTGATAAGAATGAAAAGACAATTTACAGAAATGTTAATTTAGATCTTTATGAGTTTGTTTAATTACTTGAGTAATGTTGTATCTTTTTCATTTAGAAAAGCCACAAATAACAATCAGACCCAACAAAAGTAAAATGATATAAAGTATATAAATACACACATATATATGCATGCATACATACATACAAACAAAAACGAATATAAAACTAAACACATTACATGCTCGAAGTATCAAATTATAAGATCTATTGACCCTATTTTTGCCTAATGAGTTTACTAATTAATTAGCTGACTTGGTAACATATTAGAAAGTGACCTATATGTTAGCATTTTGTGGCAATGCTTGTTTGTGGAAGGGAGTAAAACTAATGACTTAATTTGGAGATCTACAAGGAGCTACCAAATACATGGTCACCAAACCATCACCTAGAAGATTAAATCTCACACATTCATTGTTTGATGTACATTTCCACGTCAGACACTATTGTCTAATCAGTGTTAAAGAGATATGTTTATTGTCATTAAAAATATATATACATATGTCTAGTTCTTATTATACCTACTTTAGTTCATTAATGAACAAAATATAACTTTCATTCTATTGTGATCAAATACTTCTGCACCAATTCTTTAGAAACTAAAGTAAAACCACAAAAATACAAGCGTTGTAAAAATCTCATCGTTCAAAGTTTCACGTGTTTGTAGCGCTTAATTGTATTCAACCTATAACTAAATGGATCTCATAAGAAATTTAAAAGTTCCTCCAAAGAGAGAGCACTACCTTTTAAGAAAATAGATTCTACAGCAACGTGGTTATCACCTTTAATGGACATGACTGCTTGTGTCAAAACACCTTTTTCCCATGGTAGAGCCTATAGAAGAGTCTGTCATTTGAGATGTTAATTCAATAGCAGTTGCTCCTAAAATAATTCAAAAGTTGTTTGAACAGGGAGTTCAAGCACAAGTACACCTTGTATGGTCAAAGCAAGAAGCCCTTCCAGGCAAGGGTTAGCAACATTGTGAAGCCTTTATGCACAGAGGCCAATTGCAGAAATTGCATCCGCAATATATCTCCGAACTGAATCTTTAATGTAATCCTAGCGGAGCACTAAAAAAATGTGAGCATCAGTGTGTAGTGACACAAGCAATTAAATGACTGTATGTGATTGAAGAAAGTAAAGGCAGAGGAATATAGTGCCAAGGAAATGAGCAATAAAAGAAAGAAACACATAACCAGATTAAATAAGCATGTGCTAATTAGAAACTTGGCTATAGAATCAAATAATTACATAATTATTGCATAAATATTATAGCATCCATAAAAATATTAACTTCAACATTCGTTAAATAGAGTAGGTTTAAGAATATATTTGAATCCACTCCTATTTCGGGAAGGGATAAACCTCTTCTGCTTCCAATCCCTTGTAATAGGTACCAGTCAAATAAGGGCCAAAACAAATCATCATCCTCTTATCCTCACATAACAAACTGTAGGCATATGAGACCACCAACTATACTCACTGCACATTGTTATTGTTACTAAAATGACAATATTCATTTATATTCAAATGTACTCTTTTTATTCATCTTTGAAATTCTTTTTTGACAAAATCTCTGTTTGGATGGAAGATCAAATGAGGTTAGATAGTAACGAGTACCTAGTTGTTACCTAATAAAATAAAATTCCAATCTTTAAGTTATATCTTTCACCTTTTGCACCTTTTGTTGGAATCTATATTACCTTGAATTCTTAGAATTCAAGTCATCAAAACAAATGGCCCTTGGATTAAACCCTGGAAGGAAGAACCATTCAAACAAAAAAACAATGAAGGGCACCAAACACAAATAAAAAAGCAACAACAAAACAGCCTTCATGTCTATGCAAAAATTTGTCGCCAGTTAGGGATGAATGAATCTTGTTAGAATTTTTGGTTGCGTGATAAAACTATAGAAAAAAAAAACAAAGAAAAAATAGAACTGTAGAATTTAAGCATATCACAAAATCAATTTCCAAATCCCAAAACTAAATTAAACCCTACACAGTTTCAGAACAAAGTGTAACAATAGAACTAATTTCAATTCAAGCAGACAGAAATTCCAACTGAGAACCTAATGAACAGTAATTGGTTCTAAACATGTACATAAAAAATAACAAAACATTAAAAGGAGCACAAATGCATTATCTTCTGCTCTAGAACAATTCCCATTCAGTGTATGTCAAAGGTGCCTTCACAAAGCATTTAAAAAATAAACACTAACAAAAAAGAAGTGTAGCATTTAATCATATCACAAATCAATTTCCAAATTCCAAAACCAAATTAAACCCTACAAAGTTTCATAACAGAGGATAACAATATAATAGAACAATCATTCCTACCAATGCTCCATAAAGTATGTATCAACAAAACTAAACCATAACATAATAATAGTAATAATAATAATTCATATGATTTTACCCTAAACAAATTTATAATAGACAATATCTGCTAACAAAACAAAGCACAAAAATATAAAAAAATAAAAAATGTAAAACCGCAACACTATGCAATCAAAAGAGACATCCAGTGTCTACAATCCTTGCCACAAACCGTTTCTAGAGTCAACTTGAGCGAATGACCAATAGCAACTTCGCTGGAAAGCAATTGTTGATGCCGCAATGGCAAGCTTGATATCGTTTTTGCCATCTTAGACCAGAATCTACTTCAAAGACCT
The DNA here is from genome assembly GCA_028538565.1 of Umbellularia californica. Lineage (NCBI taxonomy): Eukaryota > Viridiplantae > Streptophyta > Magnoliopsida > Laurales > Lauraceae > Umbellularia > Umbellularia californica. The sequence goes on along the minus strand of JAPQWN010000007.1, from coordinate 43,306,070 downwards.
ACAAATAGAGATAGAAAGAGAAAAAAAAGACAAAAAAAGAAAAAAGCATCAGAATTAGGTATTAGGATTTAGGGAGAGAGATTGTAGGTTAGGGATTTGGGTGAGAAACCCCAAGTTCATATACCAACCTTATCTATGCTAGTTGAAACCCATGATCGTGCATGCAATGCATGTCATTGAGCAGAAGCAAAAGACAAGAAAGAAGCCACTAGAAAAAACACGGCGTGTCTGAGTGATGAGAGGAAGAATGACAACAAAGAGGGGGAATCATCCAGACTTTTTCTTCATGTGGGCTCCATGAGCAGTGGGCAAATGGGGAGAAAGGAAGCAGGAGGACGACTATGGAAGCAGGAGGAGAAACTCCCCTTTCTTTAGTATAGAAGAAGTAGTCACATATACACTATATGAGGAAAAAAATGGTACAAGAAAGAAACAGAGAAAAGAGAAAAGGAGAGGACATAGGAGAAGAAGAGAGAAAAGAGGGAAGAAGAAGAAGAGCAAAGCAGGAAGAAGGGTTTCTGGTTGGGAGGCCAACAAGGGATTCTCCTTGTTTTTATATATGGGTATGGCACGTGTATGGTGGCACGTGTATGGGCATTGAATCGACCAAAACTGCTGCTTTTATATATGGGGTAGACTTTAACGGTTTGGATTTGTCATATTAGTTTTTTAATGCCCTAGTAAACAGTCCTTAATAAAGGTTATGTACAAACTGTTATGTACTGAGTTTGGACATGGATTTTGCATGGGTCAGATCAAGTTGGGCCTCTTTACTGGGTAGTTTATAACTATAGGTAGGACTCATACCTTAATACCAGGTGGGCAGGACTAATCCACATTAAGTCTAGAACCCAACTGGCCAAAAGAAAAGACCCAGCCCAAAACAAATCAGCAGGCTATGCCTGAACTAAACCCGTTAGGCTGGCCCGGCCCGGAAACCCAGGCTTGGGCAATGGAGGCGGAAAGAGGAAGGATTAGGTTCTGTGCAAAAACTCTATGTGCGGTACTTTCGTGCTCTATTTTTTATTCTTTGATTTGCATTTTTTTTTATATGCAACCCTTTCTTTCATCTTTCATGAATATGCCTTTCATTACAGAAACTGTTATCTGACATATTTCAAAAACCTCCAGCTTTCCCAAAACCTCCTCAAACCTAGAAATACATAAATAACAAATAAAATTTGTGCAGATTTAATATACCCAGATAAAGAAACATTGGATTGAGTTTTTGGGTTAAACCATAGCCAAATACCTAAAACAGAGAATAAACAAAAACGATAGATTATTCAGATTAAACCCAAATGGTTTGATAGTTCTGATACCAATTGTTAATTATTCCAAAGAACCTCAGGATTAACATATCATTAGATCTAATCTGAACAATACAAAAGATAATTAAATCATCAAAGTAAATCTTACCACCAGAATCCATAGCTTTGATCTCTGGGATTTACAACTCTTGATCACTGGATATTATAGTGGGTCCCCTTTTGATGTGGACAGTGTATCATGAGTAGAAACTGGCAATGCTATTGGTTTAGCCTTAAGCATATTAGTTCATCGAAGAAGATCTAATATGTGCTTTGTTTGTGTGAGGAACTTGCCATCTTTGGTACGATCAACTTCTATGCCCAAGAAGTAACAAGTCTAGATCTTTCATTATGAAATGTAATCGGAGTTGATTGGTTAACTTTTGGATTAGAAGCATGCTACTCCGAGTAAGAATTATATCATCCACATATAGTAGCAAATAATTGATATGACCATGCTCACGAGAAATGAAGAGTGAAGTATCAGCTTGAGAGTTGGTGAATCCAATTTGAAGTAGATGAGTCTTGAATTTAGTAAATCAGGCCCACGGTGCTTGTTTTAGCCCATGGATAGATTTGTGCATTCGGCACACATGAGTTGGAAATGCAAGGACCACATACGCTTGAGGTTGGGTCATATAATCTTCTTCAATTAAGTCCCCATGTAGGAATACACTCTCAACATTAAGCCGTGTAATTTCCCAGTTATAATGTAGTCTTATGGTGAGCACCAAACGGATGGTGGTGGGTTTCACCGAAGGGCTAAGTGTATCCAAAAACTCAATTCCTAGTTGTTGGTGGAACCCCTTCACAACAAGACAGGCCTTGTACCGACTGATAGACGCGTTCACATGGCGTTTAATCTTGTACATCCATTTAAGTGTTGAGATGCATGTTGATATGTAGGATGTTAAGTTGACAAGGTGTTACACCTCGTTGTGAGTTAATCGATATTAATTCTAGTTAATTGAGATTAATGCATATTAAGCACGATTTGTCAGACCCCAACCTAGATTAGCTCGATTAGTGTTAATTAAGTGAGTGTTTAGTTTTAAGAGGTTTTAGCATTCGTTGGATTAGAATGGCTGTTTTAACCTTGGTATTAGTTTTGAGAATTTTGAGAGCGTTGGTTGAGTCAGACACGCTCAGGGAGGCCCTAAGTACACGTGTAAGTACTGGGAGGTTGATCATAGGATTCTGTTTTAATTGTGATTTTGATTTGCCCTGATTAGTTTTATCATGTTCTACAACTTTTGTTTTTAACCCGTCAGTGTTCGAAGCCTAGAAATCTGTGTTTTTGGCCAAAAGGGGTAGGATTTGTCTTTTCACACCAAATCTTGACATGATTTTTGAAATCTCGAAACCATGTCAAAAATATATTTTTTGGAAACTAGATTTTTCAAGGATCGTTTTATCCTTCTTCATCGATCTTGTCCGAGGCCCGCAAGAGCATGTTTTAGCCGTTCGAGTTCCAGACATGATGGGACCCACAACCTCACTCAAATCAAATAATCCCTTTTCTCCCTCCCCCCTCATTCATTCTACTCACTCAAGAGTCTCCAACATGCAGTGCTGGGAGGTTTTCTTCTTCTTCCTCTTCTTTCTCCATCTTCTCCTCCTTACAACTTGACCATTTGGACTTTGATTAAAGCTTGGATCTCACCATCTTCTTCCTCTTCTTCTAAGCTTCCCATTGGACCCATTTGTTAGGCATTTTCAACTTGACAAGCTCTTCTTCTTCTTCCTTCCTTCTTGTTTGGCCATCTCTAGGTAAAAGCTTCAACTCATCTCTTCAATGGAGTTCTTTTCATCTCCTAAAGATCTTGTTGTTCATGTTTACAAACCCTTTTTCAAAATGGGTTCCTTTGTTTTCAAATGGTAGGGTTTTTGAAGTTCTTTTAGGTTTTTGTAGATCTTGGTTCAATTCTTGAGTAGAGCCTTTGAAGAAGATTGGAATTCCTAAGGCAAGTGATCTTTTTAGTTTTCTTAATGAATGATTGAGTATGGATTTGACTTTTGTCCAAATGTAATTTCTAGGTTTGTTCTCATATTTCTAGCAATGTGATGTTTTGTTTTGGAAATCCACTTTCAACTTGTATATGTATGATTAAGCATGGTTTGAATGCCTTTGTTTAGCTCAAGTTTCATCAAGTTTCGTTTTAGTTGGATTTTGGAGAAGACAGTGCCTAAATCTGAAATTGATTTGGCCTTTCCCGAGCTGGAGGTCACCTCGACGGCTAGCTGACCCAGTTTCTGTTAGAATTATAGAATACTGAAGGTTCTGGGTAGTCCTGGTGGCTAGCTGAAAATTTGACTATGACTAACCGCCAAGGGAACCGCCAAGTCATCAAGACTAGCGGTTATAAACACAAAATTCTGTAGTTGAATGGGAGTTGGCGGTCAGCTAGCAGTCAGCTAGGCGGCTAACCGACTTGTATCCCCGCAGCTAGCCGACATGGACCGAGCACATTCGGTTACTTTTCTAGTATGCTACATTTTTCTGTCTAGGACCCAACAGTCAGCTAGTGGCTAGCCGACCTGCATTTCCACTGCTAGTCGACAGGTGACCGCGAGCCAACCGAAATTCAGTTTTTGGCCTATTTTGTTGGATTTTCTTGGGGAATGAAAACCAGAATATGTTTAAGGGCTTTTAGCTTGATATTGTGTATTTGGGACTCTAAATGTCTCCTAGCTTCGAGAACACCAAATCCGTTTCATTACGACATTTGAGTGTCAAATACATGAGAGTCAAATGAAGGGCCTTAATATATATGCTTGATAAACTTACTTAAATTCTTAGTTTTGACAAGATGAATATTGTTTTGGACACGTTTTGATTTACAAACCTCAGTCATGTTTGAACGGTTTCAAGAACCAACAAAGGGATCACTTCTTAAGTTCCGTTTTGTTATAGCCTATGCTAGTCCTAATCAGTTTTGCTTTGCCCTATTTTGATAAGTGATTTCCCCTATTTTCGATCTGTTTTGTATGTGTTCGCCCTGTTTTGTGTATTCATGATTTATGATGAATACTACTGAGCTTGGACTGCCCCTTCACTCTGATCCACTGTCTGAGGGTCCTTAAACACTTAGACTTTCTGCTGATTAGTCGTATATTATATATATACATCCTGTTCTATTTCGGTAACGCGGCTAGTACCCGCCTACCTTTTAGGTTACGGGATCCTGTTTTGTTTTTATTCTGTTCTGTTCTACTTACTCTTTTCATTTATATGATAGAGGAAGGATGGGCTTAATGTGGGATTATCTACTCATGATATTATAAGTATTCATGCTAGTTTTGCTCACCTAAAATGCACCTTAGTTCTGTTTTTGCTTTAAATTCAGTAAATGGTTTTGGCAATATTTTTTTATCTTTTAAATTATTTTAAGTACTTATCTAAATTGATTTCTTGCCAAACCGTCGTGTTTAATCCTTGTATTTTGGTACTCAGGTGCAGGTGTCCTTGCCTTTGAGGAGTGTCAGGAGAAGGCTGTTGAGCCACCCCCAGCTCGTGACTGGCAACCCAACGACGTTATCTAGACGACGGGCGGATCCTTGAGATGCACATTATTTTGAGAAGGGATTTACATTTTGATCTTTTGGGATTTGTATTGACCTTTGTTGGCCCCTTATTGGGTCATTTCTTAACAATGTACTTTTATTAACTTTAAATTTGAATGAAATTAGGAATCGTACTGTTTATATCTCTCTCTGAAATACATGCCTTGATAATTTTATTTATGTCATATGTCTTTATCCTGATGTGATTTGCTACACGCTTCCGCAACCATTGTACATGTGAGTTTGTCTCGTGTTCTTAGGATCCTCATCGAGGGAACCTGTGGGAAATAATTGTCAATGGATGGATGCGCCGCGGGCCCGAGCTCTCGGTCCGGGGTGGCAACATGATTAGTCGAGTTTAATGTGATTAGTGATCAAAATGGATTAAATTATGCATGAATGATTGAATTAAGCATAATAAACAAGTTTGAAAGAGATTAACTTAATAGAATTGATTTTAGACCCAAATTTGTGGAATTGAGGACTTTTCCGTAAATACAGATTTATGTGTATTTCATCAGATGCAATGAAGGTTTATATAAACATGTGCATTTTGATGCGTACAACAATTTTCATAACATATGTGTTTTCATTTGACTTCAAATGAATTAAATAAGTCTTGATTTGACTTAAGTTTAAGATGTGTAAAATGTGTGGGGCTAAGTTGCAAAAATGTCTTGTATAAGGTTTTGGAATAACCCAGACAGTGTTGCATTCGTTCATTTCCTGCAACAAGACCAAAAATTCGACTCTTCTTCTTTCTCTACATTTCTTCTCTCTCTGAGCTTGGTGAAGAGTTGTGCAAGTGGATTAAGAGAGGGAAATTCATGTCTTCATCTTCCTCATCATCTTTCTTTCATTCCTTTGAAGTGGGACTTGAGAGAAACTTCAGTTCTTCCTCACTGTAAACTATAAGGTGAGTAGTTTTGGAAGTTTTAGTTGTAATTAGATTTCTTAGACTCTTTTCCATCTTAATCAATATATTGAATTCGTATTTGAATGATTAGTCATATTAGGGTTTGAAAATGAGTGGAATTGAGTCAATTAGAGTTCAAAAGAAAGGGGTTTTGTGTCAAATTGCAACTAGAGGCAAGTAAAAACATGTTATTGAGATTATACGCTATTTGGAGAGTGAAACTTGTTGTTTATCTTTGTATAAATATAAGTTTCAGTTTTGGTTTCTTTGTAAGTGATTTGGGTTTGATTTATGAATCTCTTAAATGGTATTAGAATGGATTAAATAGTGAATAGAAGTGCGTGGATGTTTATAAATGTTGTTTGAGGAAGGGAACAGGAGGTTCCAAGATTTCCTTGCAAGTTGTAAATGATTTTTTTTAATGAAAGGAGAAAAATGTTCAAAATTCCGAATTTGGAATTCTAAAGCGTCTGCTCAAGCGACCAGATTTCCGCTCGAGTGAACTACTTTCTAAATGTATCGACTCAAGCGAATGAACATCCGCTCGAGCGAACCTGGTTACTGTCTGTCAGTGTTTGAGTGAGTAAAAAAGACTGTTCGAACGACCAACTCTCTGTGCGTCCGCTCGAATGAACCTAAATCCACTGGAGCGAACCTGAAGCAAATTTTCCGAGTTACTTTCTTAATTGAAATTCGATTTGCTTCTTTTAATTAAGGAAATTTAGTGATTATAACTGGTAACTAAGTCATATTTAGTTAACCAATAATGGAATTTGTTTGACTAAATGGTCAATCAAATATGCCTTAAGGATATTTGGATAATTCATATAGATTGTGATGTCCATCAAGAATAACACGTACATTAAACAATTGATAATTTCACCTGAGTGGTTAGTAAATCTTACTTGAATTATGCATTGAATTGTATCCGTTAATTACGGAATTAATTGTTAATTGTATTGTTTCGTGAGTCTGGCGCTACATAGTGATTTCTTTAAGCTCATTAGAGTTGTTACTGCTACAGCAGATTATTTGGGAGTGTTCCGGAACTCCGTCGTGATATCAGTAGTCCCTGGCCCGGGCACTGATAAATCCCACAATATATAAATCCTTCCATATGGAAGATGGAAATCCTTCCTTTTTAGGAAGGTGGCAATTGAAATGAAATGCTATTGTAGTTTTTGCCAAATAATAAAGACTCTTATTGATTTTGAAGTGAATAGTAAATATAATGATCTGACATTGCATTTGAAAGATTAAATGTGTAATTAGCATGTTAAATCATGTACCTGTTTATATATTGCTAAATTGTCAAATTCATAGTGTTATTAATGGCATTACAGACATAGCTTGTCGCGACCCCGGACCGAGACCCAGGCCCGCGACTGCGGCGATATGATTAATTAAAAGAACATAAAGCATACCGCCGCTTTTCCCACAGGTTTCCACGGTGAGGATCCCAAGACACGGGTCGAGCTCACATGAATAGGTATGTGGAAGCGTGTAGCAAAACGAATCATACAAATCTTAAACAATAGAAGGCAAGATGCAACAGAAATTATAATATCGAGACTTGGTATCAAAAGAGAATGTCATCAAAGCATTCCTATCATAATTAAAGTTTCACCATATAACAAAAGTATATTTGTTCAAGTTATACAACCAAGAGAGGCCAACAAAGGCCAATACAACAAAAGATCCCAAAAAGAATATCCCAACTAAGTGAACGAGAAATCAAGGTCCCGACCGGCGTCTAGATGACGTTGTTGGGCTGCCACTCGTGTGCTGGGGGTGGCTCAATAGCCTCCTCCGGGCACTCCTCGTCAAGCGTGAAACCTCCGGCACCTGGACACCAAAATAACAAGCATCAAACACGACGGTTTGGCAAATAAACTATTTAAGCATGAATATGAGAAGTAATGATAAAACAGTTCAAGATTTAGATACACGTTTCAAGTTTACGAAACTAGCATGAATACTTATAATATCATGAAAAGATAAATCCACATTGAGCTCATCCTTTCTCCGTCATACATGACAAGAGCAAGCACGCACGACAAGCACGACACGAAAAACACGAGCCCACGCTACACAAGGTAGACGGGGTATCCGGCCGCGGAACCGGATCACGAACACGCACCATGTGTAATATAATACACAACTAGTCTGCAGACAATCCACATGTTTAAGGACCCTCAGGTAGTGGATCAAGCTAAAAGGGCAGTCCAAGCTCAGTGGTATTCACTTATATCATGAATACACAAAACACGGCGATAAACGTTCGAGAACACGACAAAACAAGAGAGAAATCATTTATCAACACGACACGACAAGACTAGCAAAATAGCATAGTATAATGCTTAATGAACTTAAGAAATGATCCCCTTTTCGATTCTTGAAACACAACTTAAAACGAGCTTAAACTTGAAATTCATACAAGAACACGATGGTGCATAAAGCATCATAAACAAGAGTTCAAACATAAACTTATCAAGCATAGGCTAAGACCAAATCTTTGAACCTTGTGGACTTGAAAACCCAAACGTCGGAATTCTATATAACTTGGTATCCCCGAAGGTAAGATACATTTATAAATTTCAGGTGCACAACGTCAAATGCAGGTCTAAGGCATAGTCTAGTTTTTATCCTCGCAAAAATCCTTCAAAAACTGCATTTTTGGTAAATGTCAGTCAGTCCTCGGTCACCTGTCGGTCAACCGAAGTTAATCTGTCGGTCGACCGATGGATGATCGACAGGATCCAGCCCAGAAATGCTGCTCTCTGGAATTTGAACCGACAGATCCTCGGTTGGCTGTCGGTCGACCGACGGATGACCTGACAAAATGTTGCTCTCTGGAATTTGAACCGACAGTCCCTCGGTTGGTGTCGGTCAACCGACAGATGACGACACCTGACCGATAGAACACGGACGGTGCATTTCAGGTCAGATTTTCACAACTCTTACCCTTCTTCACTTCCACATTTTCATCACCTGCACTCCCCAAGCCTACAAGCTTTCCCAAGGGATGATTTCACATCAAAATCCACTCACATTTCAGTCAAAACATCAAAATCACCAACCCATTTACATTCAAATCATGTATTACTAACTCGTAAAGCATTCCATAGAAAAACATGATTCCATTCAAGACAAAACTTCTAAATTAGATGAAGTAATTAGTAACCATGCTTATAAAGTTAAAAACACTAAAAGAGATTGATAACATGAGAGAAATGGTAAGCTTGATAATAAAACCACATTTCTAAAGATAAAATACCCAAAACTTGCAAGTACTAAAAGGGACTAAAATGTCTACTTGCCTTGGCCCAATGTCAAGGAAATCTTCACAAAACTCAACAAGAATGGAGATCCATGAAATCTACATGAAACCCCCAAAATAGAACACACAAAAATCACTATTTTGGCCATCACAAACCCCCATTTCGAAAATGGGTTTGAAAACATGGAAAACAAGCTCTAAATGAGCCAAATGAACATCAATGAGAGAATGAAGAGAAACACCAACCTAGAGCTAGCTGAACAAGGAGAAGAGAGGTTGAAGACGATGAATAGTGTCGGGGATTGGCTCCAAAAACGTGTCCAGCTGAAGCTTGAGAAGAGAGGAAAAGAATGGCGGTCTTGGATCTGAGATTGGAGCCTTCTTGCTAGATCATTCAAGGAAGAAAGACCAAGGAGGCAAAACTTCTTCTCTTCTTCACTCTAGGTCAAAACATTGCAGGGATTTGGAAAGAAGAATGGAGGACAGAGATTAGGAGAATATTTATATGGCTTGAGAAGTGGGTCCCCTTTCTAGCTGAACTTGAAATACTTAAAACATGGTCTTGTGGACCCCGGATGGAATCGACGAAGAAGAACAAAACGATCGTCGAAAAATCTAGTTTCGGAAAAGTATAATTTTGACATAGTTTCACAACTTCGAAAAGTGTGCCCAGATTTAACATGAATAGTCAGATTTACCCTTAGGGCGTGTTTGGCACTTAAATAGCTAAAGTGAAGTAAAGTGAATCCAGACAAGAAATGACAAGGGGTCATATCAAAAGTATACAATTTCAAAATTCCCTCTGAATTTTTCAAAAAAAGTAAAAAAAGCAACCTCCTTTCTCCACTAAAAGACAAAAAAACTCCACTTTTCTATACAAAAAGTCAAAAAGACTCCAAACCAAACAAGTAAAAACAAAACTCCATCATAACACCTTATATTTTATTCTCTCTTGATTTGATGTTTCACCTCACCATACTTTAATTCACCATACATCCAAACAGGCCCTTATTGGGCCAAAACTTGGGTTTTTGGGCCTCAAATGCATGCAGGCTAAAAACGAAAGTTGTCACAAATAATAAAACCATTCAAGAGAAATAAAAATCACGATCAAACAAGATATCTAGAACGAAAACCACTCTTACACATTTACTCAGGGCATCCCTGAGCGTGTCTGACTCATACTAAACGTCCTCAAAATCCCTAAAGCTATAGTCCAGACTAAGTCTAATCACATTCTAACCCAACTAATACTAAGGCTCACTTAAGACTAAACACTCACTTAATTAGTACTAATCGAGTTGGTTTGGGTCGGGGTCTAACACAGCTGCCCATGTCGGTCCTTCAAAGGCCACAACGCCAGCAGAGATTATAGATCCGGTTCTTCTTGGTGGACTAGTTGAGTGGAACTGAAGCAATATCATATGAGTATGATATTGAGATGGAAGTTTAGAGGAAAACTTTTAATAAAGGAAGTTGTTGGAAACGTTTCACACTTTTCATTCCTTGCATTGTATTTAAATATGCAAGTGAATGTTGTTTATATTGTAAATGAATTTTTGTTTTATTCATGAGAAATGTATATTTGTTTATATTCCGCATAATGTGTTATTTGTTATCCCTGGTGAATTTTATATGATTGAAGTTCATGGGAGTAAGTATGCAACGCGACTCGGGGTTAACTCGGATTAATCAGAATCTCGGGCTGGGTCGTGTCATATTTATTGTATGGTATCAGAGCAAGTGAAAGAGTTAAAAGAAATTTAAAATCCTTAGAAAAAGTAAGGACACGGTGAGGAAACGAAAAATTACGAATCAAATCCTACTTTTGGATTTGTTATTTATTGCTTTCACTAAATATGAATTGTTTTCACTATATGTGATACATATATGTAATGGAAGTATAAGGATATCTATCTTATCTTCCTGTGTTATTTTCATAATGGCATATGGCTCAAGAAGCGGAGGAAATGAGAATGATAACCCTGATTATGTAGGTAGTAGGAATGAAGGTCCTACACCTACACCTCCTACTCCAAATAGTGATGCTAAATTCACTGCTATCTTAGAGCAGATGGCTAAAAGCCATGAGGTGTAGTTAAATATGCAAGCTCGGATTAATGCCATGCTACAAGTGCAAGATCAGATGCAAGCTCAGATGCAAGTTCCACAACTCCACTAGTTTAGCCACCACCTAGTGTTGGTACTCAGGTGGTAGTACAGTCTAAAGAAAAGGATCCTAATGTTCTTTATGAACAATTTAAGAAACGAGGAGCCACTGAGTTTCATGGTAAGGAAGATGCATTGGTAGCGGATGAGTGGATACAACAAATCGAGGATGTGTTTGATACCATTGTGTGTACTCCGAAGCAACGAGTGTTACTTGCTCTTCCATGCTACGTGATGTAGAAAAGATTGATGGAAGGGTGTTAAAAGTGCAGTGATTGATACACCTGTAGCCACTATATAGGAGAGTTTCAGAAAACAATTTTAAAGGAACTTTGTTCCAGAGCATGTGAGACAGAGAAAGAATCGGAATTCTTGAACTTGAAGCAAGGGCAAATGATTGTGACAATGTATGTACACACATTCATACAGCTGTCTAAGTATGCCAAGGACTAGATAGATACGGAAGAGAAGAAGATAAAGAGATTCATAAATGGTTTGAACCCAGCTTACAAGAAGATGGTCCTGGCAGGTCAGAAGCCTATACATTTTGATGATGCAGTAGATAAAGCATATACTGCTGAAGAAGTTTATAGAGAAGAACTTGAGACAAGTGTTGGTCCTAAAAGGAGTGGTAGCTCTTGGTTTAAGAAGGGAGGCAAATTTAAGAATAAGAGGCAGAAATATGTTGCTAGAGCTGAAGTTAAACCAGTTTGTGAGACATGTGGAAAAGCTCATAAAACTGAAGCTTGTTGGAGAAACACTGGGGCATGTTTAGCTTGTGGTTCAATGGAGCATAAAATGGATCAATGTCCCAAAGTTAGAAGAGATAACCTAGCTCTACAGCAACAGCCTCATCGGGGACAGGCAGCATTTCCTGCTCCTCCACAGCAACAACAACAGCGTCAATGGCAGCAACGGCAGAGGCAACAGCAACAGCATAATAGGCCTCAGGTTGCTGATCAAGTCTATGCTGCAAATAGAGAAGAAGCCGAAGCTGCAGCTAATGTGGTGGAAGGTATAATTTATATTGATAATAGACCAACGGTTACATTATTTGACCCTAGATCTACTCATTCATTTGTTGCACCTCCATTTATTTGTGATATGCAGAAGCAAATTAGATAGTTGTCATATGATTTTATTGTAACTACTCCATTGGGAAGAAAGTAGTATGTGAATTATATGTACCCCAATGTAGTGTTAAAATTGGTGAGGTGTCAATGCCAGCAGATTTAGTAGTGTTGGCTATGAATGATTTTGATGTAATTTTTGGTGTGGATTGGCTTGTGAAGTACAGAGCCTATTTGGACTGTTTCCGCAAAATCATTACTTTTAAAGTAGATGAAGCCAATGCCAGTGTGTTGTTTAAAGGAACCCAGAGAGAATTTGATACGAGGCTTGTTTCAACAATAAAGGTTAAACGTATGATGCGAAGTGGTTGTGAAGGCTACATTGCATTCATTACTGAGAAGAAGCCAAAGAAGGAATTAGGAGACATTCCTGTAGTATGTGAATTTTCAGACGTATTTCCGAAAGAAGTGCCAAGTTTGCCTCCAGCAAGGGAAGTAGACTTCACTATAAAACTTGTGCCTGGTACTGCACCTATATCTCGAGCACAATATAGAATGGCACCCTCAGAATTGCATGAGTTGAAAAGGCAAGTACAGGATTTGCTCTATAAAGATTTTATTAAACCTAGTGCTCACCATGGGAGCACATGTATTGTTTGTAAAGAAGAAAGATGGCACCCTACGTATCACGACCCCGGACCGAGACCCGGGCAACGTAATGCATTACATTAATAAAACATACTGCATGTTTTCCCACAGGTTTCTGCGGTGAGGATCCCAAGACACGGGTTGAACTCGCACGAATAGGTATGCGGAAGTGTGTAGCAAAACGAATCATACAGATTTAATACAATAAGATGTAACATAAATAAGATATCAAGGTATGGTATCGAAGAGGAGTGTCAACAAAGCATTCCTATCATGATATAAAGTTTCATAGTTAGACAAAAGTATATTAATTCAAAATACACATCCATGAGAGGCCAACAAAGGCCAATACAACAAAATGAGATCCCAAAAGATATCCCAAAACTAGGTGAATGAGAAATCAAGATCCCGCCCGGCATCTAGATGATGCCGTCGGGCTGCCACTCATATGCTGGGGGTGGCTCAATGGCCTCCTCCGGGCACTCTGTGAGAACCCGACCCCTAATTTCTTGGTTTAGTGTGGTTTTAATCGTGATTTGGTTTTTCTCGATGGGTCTAGTGGTTGTTTGGTTGAGTTTTTTAGTTAGAATGACTTTTTATTAGCTTTGGGAAGTTTTGAGAGCCAGTGAACCTAGACAGTGACCGTAGGGTCCCATTTGTTTTGCGTGGTCAGCGTGGGGAGATTCTTAGTGATTCCCAAAAATTCCCATTTAAGCTTCGTTAGACTAATCTCGCCATTCCCTACAACTTTCGTGTTCACTCCGTGCCCATTCGAAGCTCCTAAAATCAATTTTTCTAGAAATCCCAAATTTTCCATTTTTAACCCCTTTGACCAAACAGTTGACTTTTTATGTGGACCCCGGAAGTATGTCAATATTAACCTTGTTGGAAAGATAATTTTATTCCGGACACTTTTCATGTTTTAAGTTTCTTGATCCGAGGTCTAGGAAGCCCCCTAATCTCCATTACAAGATATACTTAGTGTGGACCCCACATCACCCATTATAAAAAGGCCATCTTCCTCTCTTTCTCCCTCATTCCCATTCCCATCGACTGCAACCTCCATGCTACAGTACCAGCAGCCCCTCTTCTCCTTTTTCTTCCATTTCTCTTGCTCAAATGAAGCCTTCAAGCCACCAATCCGACGAGGAAACTCGGGCAACTTCTTCCCCTTCATCTCCTCTCTCTTTTGACACCATTTTCATGGGAAACCAAGGTGGGCAGCCCCTATTTCAGGCTCATTCTTCTTGATTAATGGCCCTAGAGGTAAGGATCTCTTTCCATCTTCTATTATTGAGCAATGGCTTTCCCCTAGGTCCTATTTCCTAGCTTGTTTGAACCCATTCCTTCTCTTTGTTGAGTTACTATTTTTAGGGTTCTTATGGGTTGTTTTTTTGGGGGTTTTTGTGTAGCTTGGAGCCTTGGCTTGGAAGAGTGTTTAGGGCTTGATTTGCTTGATTAGAGACCCAAGGCAAGTGGATGATTGATATTTACATGTTTTATGAGAAATGCGGTTTTTCTATTTCATACATGATGTTTCACATTATCACCATTCATGTTTTCTTTATGATTCACATTGATTTGGAAGTACATTTAATGTTTTGGAAACATGGGGGGTTTTAGTCTTTGTCTATCTCTTGTTTTTGGGCTAAAATGAATCTTGGTGATTGTGGAGTTCCATTTCTCTTATGGTTGAGGGTGAAAAAGGAATAAGTGATTGGATAATGATATGTAAAAGTTTTGAATGTTGGAGAAGAGTTGAAGGTGGAATAGGAGGAGCTTTCATCTCATTTTATTGTAGGTAAGTGATTGGAGAGTGAAAGGAATGGGTTTGGGGAAAGGAAAAGCTTGAATCTGAACCCAGGGAAGAAATTCCCGTGACTGGCGGTCAGCTCCGCTGTTAGCTAACGGCTAACCGCCGTGTCCATCGACGGCTAACCGCCATCTAACCGCACAGTTACGGTCACTTTTCCCGAGAGCTGAAGTCTCACGGTCAGCTCCGCGGTCAGCTAGCGGCTAACCGCCTAACCCATCAGCGGCTAACCGCCAGCCAACCGGATTGTAGCGGTCGCATTTCCAGAATGCTGCAATTGGTCAGGTCAATCACGGTCAGCCCTGCGGTCATCCAGCGGCTAACCGCCGAATCCATTGGCGGCTAACCGCCAGGTGACCGCAAGGTAACCGAATTTCCCAGAATTATGGGAATAAAGAGAGATGAAGGGAGTTCCCATCCCATTTGCTTGTGAACCTTTCCGAAGCAATGGGCACTTTCCACCTGGAATACGTTCGAAACAAAGATGAAATGTTTGATTAAAGCCCGTTCGAGTGAGAAACCACATCACCGAGATTTGTTGAAATGTTGAGGTTACTCAGGTGTGTAAGGAGCCCGAAATGTCTCTAAACTCAAGGAGTACCAAGTGGTTACTGAAAAATAGACATACGGGATCCCTATCCACCTTGAGTTATCTTGAACCCCGATACTTGCCCCGATATTTCGAAAGTTTATTGCACCCCTTTTTATTCTCGAAAATTATGATTTGTGATTTATCCATCCTGAAAGCACTGAACTGTATTTGTAGCCTTTGTGCTAGCCCTGATTTGCATAACCCGATATTGAAATGATAATTGTGCCTTGAGCACCCCGTTTCGCCTGTTTACACGATTTCATCAAGTATTTTATACATGCCCGATTTCTTGCATATGACCTATCAATACTTGGGGCCTTAAAACATTGTTTTAAGCTTGGGGAGGTATTGTTTGGAGCCCCAATGCAATGTAAGAACTTGGAAGGCATTTTATGGAGTCCGGATGAAAATGAACCCATTATGAAGATTCGTCGAGGATCCTTAGACTTGTCAATGTGCATAGGGATCCGAGATGTCCTTAATTCTAATGGAGCACTAAGTATATGTCAAATTAGACATACGGGACCCTATTCACATCGGTATGAATCTAGGACCCTCAACGATTGACCCGGAAAAGTATAGAAATCCATTCATGCTTTATGTTGACCGAATTTCACTTGTACACTTGAAATCTCGTGTTTTATGACTAGACTTGCCTGACAGTACTAAAATTCATGTTTTAGCATTGTTGCTCGCCCGTACATGCTTGACCTATACAGATGTGCTTTTGTGCTTATGAGCATCCCGTCCTGTCATATGTATCTATTTGACCCGATTTCTTGTATATGACTCATAAGCCAAAACCTTGAGGCAATATGGGGCCAGAGCTTTGTAGTGCGAGCCCATGAGCCAAAAAGAGAACGTGCATACATGTACTTGTTTTGTTTACTTGTATATAACCTATGAGTCGGCACCACTAAGCTTGGATACCTTGTTAGTCTGATCCACTGACTAGGTGATCCCCCTCTTGTCTTGCCAACTGCAGTTTGGATCCTGATGCCCGGTTTATTTAACCATGGTCATGCCCTGATACCGCAGATTGCTACTGTGGTTCCTGATGCCCGGCTCGCTACCGTGGTCATGTCTAGTATATAGTATATATGTATATGTATTTCGTTGTACCTCCTCACTTCGGTGACTGAGGTCAACGCCTTGACTTGCTTGCTCTATCACTTCGGTGATAGAGGATTTAGCTTTGTGTGGTTGCCATCTTGATAGTTCCTGATCCTTGATACCCGTCCTACTTTATATTGATCACGTCCTTTCTTAATCAATGTGCACTATTTATACATGCTTTAAATGAGTTCCAGATTTGTAAAATGTTTACTGTTTATACATGCTTTAAATGAGTTCCAGATTTGTGAAATGTTCATGTTTTATACATGCTTTAAAGGAATACATGTTTCGTCAAATATTTATGTTTCATATCCGTTTTATATGAATACAGGATTTTGTCAAGAGATTCATGATTTCCTATGCGTTGTAATTATGTACAATTTCGATCAAACAGCATGATTTATTACATGTTTTATCGTCCATTATATTGTTATATCTTTTCACCCACCTGCCAGACCGTCGTGTCTGACCCACTACTTTGGTACTCAGGTCCAGACTTCTTCATCCGAGACGAGTGCACGTGTTGGCTGTGGAGCCATGAGTTTTCAGGTTGTTTGTCGGCTGTGTCATGTAGACATTGAGCTTGACATCGGTATTACGTCACATATGGGTAGTGATCATTAGCTTGTTTTCTTGTATGGCTTCTATTAGCCTTTTTCTTGGGATTGTAATTAATATACATTGTTAATTGTAACTTGAACATATATGGGAATGTAATACCCTGTTACTGTCAGCTCTGTACTTTTATTATGATGGTTTATTCCAGTCTGAGATGGATCAATGATAAGATGATTATATGCTTGGGTTGAGTGCGGTGCGGAATCCAATGGCCACGGACTCCGAGTCGCAACACCATAAAAGCTTCCGCTAAATATTCAGAGTGTGTTGGAATGAATTTGTAATCCTCACACACGCGGATCTTGGGAGAAACATAACTCTCAATTCACGGACCCCGGGTTTGGGGTCGTGACACACTCCTCGTCAAACGCGATACCTCCTGCACCTGGACACCAAAATAAAATGCATCAAACACGACGGTTTGGCAAATAAACAATTTTGGCATGAATATGAAAAAATAGTGCTAAAACAGTTCAAGATTAAAGTACACGTTTCAAGTTTACGAAACTAGCATGAATACTTATAATATCATGAAAAGATAAATCCACATTGAGCTCATCCTTTCTCTTTCACGTAAAATGACAAGAGCAAGCACGCACGAAACACGACACGCAAGACACGATCCCACGCTACACAAGGTAAACGGGGAGGCCGGCCGCGGAACCGGAAAGACACGCACGATGTGTAATATAATACACGACTAGTCTGCAAACAGTCCACATGTTTAAGGACCCCCAGGTAGTGGATCAAGCTAAAACGGCATTCCAAGCTCAGTGGTATTCACTTATATCATGAATGCACAAAACATGGCGATACACGTTCGAGAACACGACAAAACAAGAGGGAAATCATTTATCGAACACGACACGCAAGAATCGCAAAATAGCATAGTATAAATGCTTAATGAACTTAAGAAATGATTCCCTTTTTTATTTTTGAAACACATCTTGAAATGAACTTGTACTTGGAAATCAAACGAGAACACGATGATGCATGAAGCATCAAGACAAGAGTTCAAACATAAATCTATCAAGCATAGGCTAAGACCAATCTTTGACCCTTGTGGAATTAAAACCCAAATGTCGGAATTCTAAATAGCTTGGTGCCCCCGAAGGTAAGATACATTTTGGAATTTCAAGTGCACAACGTCAAATGAAGGTCTAAGGCATAGTCTAGTTTTCATCCTCATGAAAATTCTTCAAAAACAATACTTTTGGTAAATTTCGGTCAGTCCTCGGTTACCTGTCGGTTAACCGAGGTTGATATGTCGGTTAACCGAAAGACGACTGACGTCTGACCGAAAAGTCTCAGTCCAGAAAATGTAGCTCTCTGGAAAAGGGACAGACAGGTCCTCAGTAGCCGACAGCTGACCGACTAATTTTCTGACGCGATGTTGCTCTCTGAAATTTGAACCGACAGGTCTCGGTTGGCTGTCGGTTGACCGAAGTGGGAGTTCGGTTAGCTGACAGCTGACCGACACCTGACCGACAAAACACGGGCAATGTGTTTCGAGTCAGATTTTTCACACTTCTTTCCCTTCTTCACTTCCACACTTGAACCACCTGCACTCCCCAAGCCTACATGCTTTCCAAGGGATGATTTTTACACAGATATCCACTCACATTTCAATCAAAACTTCAAAATCACTAAACCATCCACATTCAAATCATGTATATAATAACTTGTAAAGCATTCAATTGAAATACATGCTTCCATTCAAGACAAAACTTCTAGATTAGATAGGGTAATTAGTAACCATGCTTGTAAAGATTAAACAAACTAAAAGAAATTAGTAACATGAAAGAAATGATAAGCTTGATAATAAAACAACATTTCTCAAGGTAAAATACCCAAAATTTACAATGCACTATGAAAGACTAAAATGTTTACTTGCCTTAGTCCAATGTCAAGCAAAAACTCCACAAATTTCAACAAGAAAGGGGAGATCCACGAAATCTACACAAAACCCCCAAAATAGAGCACACAAAAATCACCGTTTTGGTCATTACAAACCCCCATCGAAAATGGGTTTGAAAATATGGAAAACAAGCTCTAAATGAGCCAAATGAACATCGAATGAAAGAATGAAGAAGAGTTCTAACCTTGAGCTAGCTGAACAAGAAGAAAAGAGCTTAAGATGATGAATAGTAAAAGGGATTGGCTCCAAAAACGTCCCAAATGAAGCTTGAGAAGAAAGAAAGAGATTGGTAGTCTTGGATCTTGATTTGGGACACTCTAGCTAGATGATTCAAGGAGGAAAAAGTCAAGAAGAAAGCTTCTTCACTCTCTTGCTCTAGGTCAAGAACAGTTGCAGGAAATGGGAAGGAGAATGGAGGAAAGAGAATAGGAGGGCTTATATAGTGTCTAGGAAGTGGGTCCCAATGCAGTTGAACTTGAAACGATTAAAACATGGTCTTGTGGACCCCGGATGAAGTCGACGAAGAAGAACAAAATGAGCGTCGAAAAATCTATTTTTGGAAAAGTATAATTTTGCCATAGTTTCACGAAAAGTGTGCCCATATTTAGCATGAATAGTCAGATTTACCCTCTTGGGCCAAAACTTGGGTTTCTGAGCCTCAAATACATGCAGGCTAAAAATAAAAGTTGTCACAAATAATAAAACCATTCAAGAGAATTAAAAATTACGATAAAAAAAGATCTAGAACGAAAACCCACTCTTACACGTGTACTCAGGGCGTCCTTGAGCGTGTCTGACTCATACTAAACGTCCTTAAAATTCCCAAAGCTATAATCCATACTAAGTCTAATCACATTCTAACCCAGCTAGTACTAAGACTCACTCAAGACTAAACACCCAATTAATTAGTACTAATCGAGTTAGTCTGGGTCGGGGTCTAACACTACGTATGTGTATTGATTATAGGCAACTGAATCAGGTAACAATCAAGAATAAATACCCGTTGCCTAGAATTGATGAGTTAATTGATCAACTCGAGGGTGCAGCGTATTTTTCTAAGATTGATCTCTGATCTGAATATCACCAGATTCATGTTAGAGATCAAGATGTATAGAAAACAGCATTCAGAACCCGATATGGGCATTATGAATTTTTGGTTATGCCTTTTGGATTAACGAATGCACCTACAGTCTTTATGGCTTTGATGAGCAGAGTTTTTACTGCTTATTTAGACCAATTTTTTGTGATATTTATTGATGACATCCTGGTATATTCAAATTCAGAGCAAGAACATTCGCACCATCTAAGAACAACATTACAATTGTTGAGAGACAATCAGTTGTTTACAAAGCTTGAGAAGTATGATTTTTTGTTACAATAAGTGGCATTCTTGGGTCACAAAAATGTTCCGGAAGTTCGGAGCTTCTTGGGATTGGCTAGATATTATAGAAGATTTGTGAAAGACTTCTCGAAAATTGCAACACCATTGACAAAACTTATTCAGAAGAATATTCCATATGTATGGGATGATGAATGTGAATCTAGTTTTCAAGTGTTGAAACAGAGATTAGTCTCAGCCCCAATCTTATCATTACCTGATGGAAGAGGAGGATTTGTAATCTATTTTGATACTTCTGGTAATGATTGGGATTTGTATTGATGCAGAACGGCAAGGTCATTGCTTATAGTTCACGTCAGTTAAGAGAACATGAGAAAAATTATGTTACTCATGATTTAGAGCTAACGGCAGTTGTATTTGCTTTGAAGCAATGGAGGCATTATTTGTATGGAGAAACTTTTGAAGTTCACTGTTGACACCAAAAAAAAAAGTCAATATGTCTCCTCAACATCAAGAAGCCTCCTGAAGCTGCATCCTGCTAAAAATAGGCAAGGCTACTTCAAGCATCAGATTTTGTCAGAATCAGAAAGAAACTGAGAGGTCCTTCAAGACAGCTAAAAGAGGGGTACACCTGAGGTTTTGGGCCATTCCGACATCGTTTGGCCTAACTTCACTGCTCCGACAGCTAAACAGGCGCTCCCGGCGGCAACATCATCAAAGACACCAAAACTTTGATTACGGATGACTCCAGAATGTCTCCAAAGGGCTCCATGCCAAATTTCAAGTCAAACCGACAACGTTTGACCCTCCATCAATGCTCGAGCAGCAAAATCAAGCCTCCCGGCGGCGGCAACCACCGAAGCCATCACTCATCAAACAAAATACATGAGTGGCTTCAACATGCTTCCAAAAGGCTACACGTCGAATTTCAGGTCATTCCGACAACGTTTGACCAGGTTTCGATGCTCCGAGAGAAAATCAAGCCTACCGGCGGCGGAGCAACCTGGGACCATGACATCCAAAACAGAGCCCATGGAACGTCTCAAAATGACTCCAATAGGCTCCCCATCAAATTTCAGGTCAATCGGACATCGTTTGACCACATATCAAAGCTCGGCATTTTTCCCGCAGCAAAATCAAGTGAAGCATCGATGGGACCCCAAACGGCTTCAAAACTCAAAAAAAAGCCCATGGTTGGTCCTATCCACTGCTCAAGAAGCTTCACCTCAGTTTTCAGGTCATTCCGACATCGTTTGACCTAGTTTCGACGCTTGACGGAAAATCGGCTACAAAGTCTTCGGCTTTCCCGAAAAATAGGAAACTTTGTGCTCCGATTTCGCGAGGGTTCTCGTCAAGATTTCTCCAAGAAAATCAAGTCAATAATTGAGGAAAAATGTCAAGAAAAATACAGAAGAAAAAAGGAACGAAAAAGACGAAAAAATGGCCGAAAACGACGCTCGGCGACCAAACGGGCCGAAGCCCTATGGTCGCCGGCGACCCTGGGTGCATGGTCGCCCGGCAACCCTGGAAATCCGGGTCGCCGGATTTTGCGCCAAATCGTCCGTTTTCCGATTCTTTTCGCGTTTCGGGTGTTCTGGCCTCTGTGATTTTCTGAAAATCCAATGTTTGATGCTTAAAAACGACTGATCTTCGTCGACATCTCGAATCCGCCGTCAAAAGCATGAAATCATCACCGATCGCCTCAAGATCGCCAACCGGCTGACCAAGAAAGTGCACTTTCTGTCCGACCGATCGTGAAATCGACAAAACAGACGTCACCGGCCCGCCAACATCAATCAATGTCTGAAATTGCATCGCAATCCGACATCAAATAATGCGTGGATCCACCCGTGATGATCGCAAGAAGAATCTCAAAAGGCGCAGCACGGCCCGCGAGTCTTCACATGCCTTGGCAACCACTTAATGTCGTTAATTGACCCATTAAAGCAGCAATTAACTCATTATTTTGGACGGCCCAATCAGAACCAAGCATTTGGGAGTTACAAATCCAAGCAATCATGGCATTAAACCCATGAAACTCCCATCATCATGAAGCATAAAGGTGATTAAATGCCCACTACCTTCATCAGCCAATCACAAGCCTTGAAAAAGGAGTTACAAAATCGATTTGTAACTCCTCATCAATTCTTTCATCATGGCCATCAATGCCAATAAACACCTCATGGCTACCAAAAGCCTATAAAAGGAGGTCCATTCCAAGAAAAATGCAATGATGAAAGGAGATCCCAAGTGCAAGCTCTGAAAAACCAGAAAATCCAAGAGAGAGACGAAGTCCTGCTACTTTGTTCCCGGAAGCACCACAAGGTGATCAACGTCCCTTGGGGGGCCACCCCCCCAAGGTCACCTCCTTCTCCAACATGGCCTAAACGCGGCTTTTCAGCCCGTTTACTTGGTTTTTCATTGGATATAGGACCTTCTCTTGGTCCTTGTCCTTTAAAAAACTAAGGTTAGGAGCCAAGCCAAAGAATCAAAGCATCACATGTTCTCATTTGAAGGACGATGGCGAAGCCCATACATGACTTGCGACCGTCGATCTCAACGTGTCCCCACAATCTCCTGAGAAGTTAGATCCCTTTTCTTCCTTTTCTATTGTAGTTTGTATTTCTTAAAGAAACAAAAAGAGATCACAATTCTTGTCTTTCATATTTGGTGAGTTTTGTAAAAACGCCTTTCACGGCAAAATCACCTTTCACAGCAAACAAACAAAAACGCCTCTTACGGCATTCTAAAAACTTGTCTCTTTTCTTAATATTTATGCAATTTGAAAAGTTAGAAAAAAGGATTGATTTTCTTTCCACTTGCGAAGGTGAATCTCCGGATTATCACCATTCCAAATTCCAAGTAGAAAGTAAATCTGGCATACCCGTACAAAAATGTTGATGCCCGAGATTTTCCCTCCTCCGCCGAGACCTAGGTCAGCCCCCGGGGTGCGAAAGGAGAGGACGGAAGATTTCTTTCGGGTCCATCATTCACTGTGATCATAGAAGCCTTCAATATTTGTTTACTCAGAAAGATATTAATCTGAGACATCGTCGTTGGTTAGAGTTGATTAAAGATTATGATTTTTCGTTCACCTATATGCCTGGAAAATAGGGGTGTACACGGATCGGATTGGTGCGGATTGGGCCAAATTCGTCATCAATCCGTTACCTACGGATTGACGGATTTGGAATCCATCACCAATCAGTGATTGTTAAAATCCGATCCGATCCGATCCGTGGAGGACCGGATCGGATCAGATTAATCCGTTCAATCCATTCAATCAAATGTTAAAAGAAAAATATCAAATATATTGTGAAAAAATTACATTTTGACCCCTTAAATTTTTTCTTATTTTAAATTTAGACATCTTAATTTATATTTAGACCCCTTATATATATTATTTTTATATTTAATGTCAACGGATCGGATCGGATTGAATCTGCGGATTGAGGGTGAAATTTGTCACTGATCCATTACTAACGGATTACAAAATTTTCAATCCGTCACCAATCCGTTTACCTTTAGATCGGATAAAAATCCGCGGATCGGATCGGATTGGATCGGGTTTTCAGATCGACGGATTTTTTGTGCACCCCTACTGGAAAAGGTAATGTAGTAGCTGATGCCTTGAGTCACAATCTGCTAGCTTGGCATCGCTGGTGGGTGGAAGGCATTTGATTGAAGAGTTTAGAGATTTGGATGTGCCATTGAAATGGTAGATAATAGAATTATGGTTGCAGCAATGTCTGTATTTAAACCAATTTTTATTAAACAAATCAAGGAAAGACAGTTTGAAGATCTTGAATAGGTAAAAATCAGGGATAACATTATAGTTAGGCCAGATTTTGTGTTGGTTGAAAGAGTTCTCTACTTCAGAGACAGATTATGTATACTAGTACAAGAAGATTTGAAACAGGCAGTAATGTTTGAAGCTCATCACACCCGATATTCTATGCATCCAGGAAGTACAAAAATGTATAGAAATCTCAAAGACAAGTTTTGATGGAATAATATGAAGCGGGAGATAACAAGATATGTATCTTCATGCTTGACCTGTTTGCGTGTGAAGTTTAAGCACCGAAAGCCGCCTGAATTACGTCATCCTTTACATATTCCTAGATAGAAGTGGGAGCACTTGACTATGGACTTTGTATCTGGTTTGCCAATGACCAGGAGACAATGTGACACTGTATGGGTGATTGTGGATCGTATTACGAAGTCAGCACATTTTCTTCTATTTAGAAAGGATATGGAATTTAATGAAATGTCCAAGTTGTTTGTGAGGGAAGTGACAAGATTACATGGAACACCAGTTTCAATTGTGTCAGATCGAGACAGTCGGTTTGTTTCCACATTTTGGCAGTCATTTCAGAATTCGATGGGTACTAGGCTTCGAGTTAGTGCTGCATATCATCCACAGACAGATGGGCAATCTGAATGGACAATTCAGACTTTGGAAGATTTGCTTCGTGCCAGTGTTATGGATTTTGGTAGTGATTGGGATGAGCATCTCGCGTTGTGTGAATTTGTATACAACAATAGTTAACACTCCAGCATTGAAATGGCACCATTTGAAGCATTATATGGTTGAAGATGTAGGACTCCAGTTAGCTGGGAAGAAGTTGGAATAAGAAGTTTCCAAGGTCCTACTATATTATTACTGAGACAGTTGAAAGAGTTCAGAAGGTACTGGACAGATTGAGAGTAGCCCGATTAAGGCAGAAGAGTTATGCTGATAATCATTGGCGTGATTTGGAATTTGCTATTGATGATTGGGTATTTCTGAAGACTTCTCTAAAGAAAGGTACAATCCGATTTGGACAAAAGGAAAGCTTTCACAAAGATATATCGGACCTTTCAAGATAAAGAGCAGAATTGGAGACGTGGCTGATCGTCTAGATCTTCCATCGCAACTCTCCGGTATCCATAATGTATTTCATGTATCGATGCTTCGAAAGTATGTGGCGGACCCTATGCATATCATCGACTATGATGAGATTCAAGTTCAACCGAACACCATATATGTTTCGAATTATTGATACCAATGAGCAAGTTCTACGACTAGAATGATCAAATGAGTTAAAGTCCTTTGAGCTCATCATGAACCCAATGAAGCCACATGGGAATTGGAAGAACAAATGGCTCGAAAGTATCCAGAGCTATTCGTTCAGGTAATTTATTTGTTTATATTTTATCATTTATGTTTCATTCGTAGGACCAAATGATTCTAAAAGTTTAGGAGAGTATTACACCCCGTTCTGAGTTAATCGAGATTGATTTTAATTGAGATTAATGCATATTAAGCATAATTAGTCTAGTTAAATGTGATTAGTGATCAAAATGGAATAAATTATGCACGAAGGATTGAATTAAGCATAATAAACAAGTTTGAAAGAGATTAAGTTAATAGAATTGATTTTAGACCCAAATGAATGGAATTGAGGACTTTTCCGTAAATACGGATTTATGTGTATGTCATCGGATGTGATGAAGGTTTATACCAACATGTGTATTCTGATGCGTACAACAATTTTCATGGCATTTGCGTTTTCATTTGACTTCAAAAGAATTAAATAAGTCTTGATTTGACTTAAGTTTAAAATGTGTAAAATGTGTGGGGTTAAGTTGCAAAAATGCCTTGTATAAGGTTCTGGAATAACCCAGACAGTGTTGTATTCGTTCATTTCCTCAACAAGATCAAACATTCGACTCTTCTTCTTTCTCTACATTTCTTCTTTCTCTCTATGCTTGGTGAAGAGTTGTGCAAGTGGATTAAGAGAGGGAAATTGATGTCTTCATATTTCTCATCATCTTTCTTTCATTCCTTTGAAGTGGGACTTGAGAGAAACTTCAGTTATTCATCACTGTAAACTATAAGGTGAGTAGTTTTGTGTCGCGACCCCGGACCGGACCCGCGAGCCTGATCCGGGATTGGGACTCATAATTGATGGTTAGGTGATGATGAATGAATAATATGGTTAGTGTCATAGAATATACAATGGGTACATAGGTCATGAAAACTAAGGTACTGCCCATGCACGTGATTTCCCACAGGTGTCCGTGGTGAGGATTTCACAACAACATAAATACTTTGTTTAAGTGTGGAAGCGCGTAGCAAATCAAGTATGTGATTCATTTCCATAATAACAAGACTGGTGACACATATGAATAACAAGTATCAGAATGAGCAATGATCATTAGCACTTTCCAAAAGTAAGGTTAAAGTTTAAACAAAAGATCATTTAATTACATCCCCCAAATATAAGCCAACAAAGGCCAATGTAAAAAAAGTATAGACTCCCAAAAGAACGGTTATCCACAACCCAAAATGTTACATAACTCAGATAGCCGAATGTCTAGACGACATTATCGGCATGCCACTCCACTAACTGCTGCGGTTCGCCGACCGCCTCCTCGAGCTCCTCCTCGGGGAAACCGACGACAGGACCTGAGTACCAAAAAGTGGGCCAAATACAACGATTTGGCAAGTGAGTGAAAAGATATAACAATAAAACGAGAATCGAATTTACCTTGGAAAACATTTAAACATGTTTAAACAATATCTTTCATAAAAGAAACGAACCATTTAATGAAAAACATATATGCAGTATAAAACATGTAAAGGTAACCAAGGAATCGGGAAACAAGTAAGATGGCAACCGCACGAAGCTAAGTCGTCTATCACCTAAGTGATAAGAGCATATCAGGGCGTTGATCTCAGTCACACGTGGTGAGGAGATTCAATGAAATATACATATACATATAATATACAGGACATGATCACGATAGCAATCCGAGCATCAGGAACTACGGTAGCAATCCAGGGTATCAGAACAAGACCACAGTAATAACCGGGTAGCGGGGTCTAAAATGCAGCTGGCGGGACAAGTGGGGGACTTCCAAGTCGGTGGATCAAACCAATAGGGTTGTCCAAGCTCAGTGGTGCAAACTCATAAGTCAAATCACAAAGATTAAGAAATGTATAAAGTACATCAGGTGTAAGAATATAAACGGGCGGGACAGGAGCGCTCAAAGGCACAAAAACATTTCGTTTCGGGCAAGTATAACCAGGCTAGCGAAGTACTAAAATACTATTCCAATACTTTCAGAAATGTATATAAAAATTCCGGGAACAATGCAATAAAATTGGACTTTCAAAATTTCAGAATAACGTCGGGATTTAAAACCAATTCAAGGTGAATAGGGGTCCTATATGTCGATTTCAATATAAACTTGGTACTCCTTGAATTTGGGACATTCCGGCCTCCTTACACACCTTGGAGATTTTCCAAAACTTCAATGAATCTTTGTGATATGGTTTCCTTCTCAAACGGGCTTCATACATTGTCTCTTAAATCTCCCCGACACAAGGGATTCCCTTAAAAAAAAAAAAAAAAACCTTTCCCGAGCTCCAAAAGTATTCTAGGCCCAAGAGAGGGCTGCGCTCGAACAGACCATGGTGCGCTCGAGCAGACCTGGGCTACACAGGAAGACGGACTAACAGCAAGTCTGCTTGCTCGAGCGGACAGCCTGCGCGCTCAAACGGACATCTGGCCACTCGAGTTGGAAGTCATTCTACTGCCTGAGTTGCAATCAGATTGACTGCGCACTCGAGCGGCCTGGGATGCGCTCGAGCGGGCAGTCAAACTTTGCTGCTTGAGAATGGCCATTCTGGCCTTCTTTCCCTTTTTCTCCTACATATTTTTCCTGCAATAAAAAGGCTTCCTTACCTCCAATAATCACTCATCAAACCTCTTCAAACACTACTTAAAACTCCTATCAAAACTTCAATGAACATTTAATCCCAAACATCTCCTTCTCCACATTCAATCACCAAAGAGAAAGAGAGGAAACTCAACCTTCACAAGGTTCATTTGAGCCATAAACAAAAGGTAAAACAAAGAGCTATAAACTACATTACTATGACAATAAATGAGCTAACAAAACCCCTTTTATGAGCATTTATTTCACAATGAATGCAAGTTAAACAAACATTAATAGAGACAACAAGATCAATTCTATTTGTCATAAAAATTATTTAACACTCCAATACCCATTCATCCACTTGCCTTGGGGTCTCTAACAAGTCAATCAAGCTCTAATCAAGCCTTCCAAGCCAAAGCTTCAATCTACAAACAAAACCCCCAAAAATACAAACCCTAAATGGGTCAAAACAAGAAACAAGAAAGAAAGGGTTTGCAATAAAGGAAATGGAACTTGCCTAAGGCTAGGAGGATAGATATCCAAGAGATTGAAGGGATTACTTACTTGAGAGTTCTTCAAAACACTAGATTGGCTCAAAGAAAGTCTTGGAATGAGAGTTTTTCTCCACCAATGATATCAAGAGAGAGCTTTAGTGGAGAGGATGAAGATGATGACACTCATTTCTCATTTTGTGTAAGTTTGGTGGTGATTTAGTGAAGGGAAAAGTAAGAGGGAGGAAAGGGAGATGAAAACCCTAGCTTGGGTGACTCTTTTGTGCTGGAAAGAAGGAAGAAGAAGATGGGTTTCTAAAAAGTATATTTTTCAAGGGTTTCGGGGATATCAAATTTTGGGTACAGATTTAGTGTTAAAAGACTGTTTTGCCCTTGATATTAGAAAAGTCGGGTTTCAGGGTTCCGAACAGGCACGGGATCACAAAAAGTTTTTAAGTGTTGCTATTCGCACAAATTAGTAACGGTTTATAACCGTTACAAAGCTTTTTCATATGTAAAAAAAATTATCCAAAAACCACCCTTGAATATCAAACCTGCTGCATATATAAAATGTCCTTTTACACGGTTCAAACATTATGTGGTTGGCTCAATCTGTTGGCTCAAACATTACTGGACAGGTTATGTCCAGTAATCATACAGAGTTAAAATCCAAAACCCAACATCCACGTATGCAGCATCTGTTGGCTCAATCTCAGCATGAATAATTTCCACTTATCACAAGATAAAATTATTTAAATCGTATAGGAGTTTAGTTTTTAGGTAGCTCATCCTGTACAAATAGAGAAGCCCAAAACAAAACAGTGGTTGCAACTAAAACTAAAGCAGGGATTTATTAGTACCAGAAAACAAAGCATTAGCAAAAGGTAAACATTTGGCAATTAGTGAAAGTTCCACCTGAACAGTTAAAATAGATAATCCCAATATATAAATGAATGAACTGGAAAAAGTTCGGATTTTGCCGCCAAGGCTGGCTAAGTTGAAGACTGCATGTCCATGAATATTTTACTAATAGGTGTATGTAAAAATGATTCTCCTCTTCAAAAAGATAACAACTAACAAACCAATGGAACCAGAAGAACCAATTGTCTTAGATAGTACCAGAATGAACCAGAACTGTGGCATTTCCCTATTATTGGTCCATGAGCTATCACCAGAGTTATAAAGAACCATGTAGGTCGAATAAAAATGCATTGAGCTAGCAATTACCTGCAACAACGCCAATGGTTTTTCCAACATTCGGTAAGCTGATCTCTGTGCGCACACCTTCTCCACCAACAACTGGACCCCAGGAGAAAGGGCATGTAGTCAAATCAATAAATGCCCACCTGATATAGAATGTAACAGTACACAATAAGTATTCTGAGAGAGAGAGAGAGAGAGAGAGAGAGAGAGGGAGAGAGAGAGAGGACCTGTCTTTCCCCATCCATGTATCTGTGAGACATTCTGGGTGATGACCAGTTCATTCCCCAGACTTTAACTCCTTTTCCAATAGAAGCTTCATATCATCATTCTTTCCATGCAACATCTAGGAGTAAAAAGGGAAAGGCTTACATAAAATGAAGATAAGTCTCAATTTGAAAAGCTCAAGCATAGAAAAAAGTCTTTGAAAGCTTGCAGCTTAGTTCTTAGTTCTTACTCCAAATGACCCACTTATAAATTCTAACCACTCAAGTCCTACAGAGTTACTAATAATATGTTTTACCACATATGAAATGATGAAAGCAATGATTGAAACATGTGAAGCCAATAAAAGGCAATATAATTACAACCAATCCAAGAAAAAGGTGATGGGACAACTTTTGCCTCATAGAACTAGTTAATTGTCTTCATTAAAAACAAAATTTTCCACCTTTTCAAGATTGAAAAGGCAACTATGAGTACATACTGTATCAATGTCTTCTGCAGTTGTCCAAGTAAACTTTGTCACAGGATGCTTTGCATAAAGTGGCCTCCTGCCTCTATCAATTTCTGTAAGAGAATCACCAAAAGTAAATTATTAAGGCATTTAGTAAAAACAATGTATTCATCAACCATTTATCATTCATACTGATGAAAAATTAAAATGTACAAAATTTCTTTAAGAGTTCTGATACAAAGAAATAGAGATATAAGATTATAAAAAAAAAGGTTGCATTTACCAAGAGGACTTTGTGTCAGACTTTTTGACTGCAAAAGTTTGGCCTGCAAGCTCTTATTTTGTATAAAAAGCTTGTGTGAGAGCCAGTTTTAAAGAATAAAGAAAATGCTCTAAAATTAGTTTGAGCAACAGCAATTAGGAAGACTATAGAACAGAACAAAACACTGGAGGCAACTTTGGAGATTTGCAAAAGCAAGGTTAAAATGAATCAAGATAAAACATACTGACAGCAAAAGTAAAACTCCCGAGGAGAGGAAGCACAAAAGTAAAATATTCCATGCAGGAATTTGCATAACTTCAGGAAGATCCTGTTTTAGGGCCACAAAAAAAGGTCCAAATCCACAAACTAGGAGGACTCATTGTGAGACCAACTCTTGGGTTAATTCAGTCCCTATAAGTAACCAATTTGTATGGCAAGTTCAAGTTTTTCAGTAGGGAGTGTGAGCTTTCATAGTCTTTCCGGTCCACATATGAAGCAGTAGCGACTAGGGGTTGTGGCTTTAAGTATATGCATTGAAGGCATATAGGATGACCTCGATGAAACATAGACATGATGGATAGACAGGTATCCTATCAATGTCCATATTCTACCATTCTAGGAACATATCTAGCAATAGACCTCTCTACTTTGTCTTTGACACTTGTACAAACAAAGATAAATCAAATGGAGTCTCAGAAATCATTATTAATTCCATCATATGTCATGAAGAAATGCTCATGATTGATCCTATCCATCAAGCTGTTGTTTCACCAATGCCATTGACAATCAAAAAGTAATTACAATTCTCAACCAAGAGAAGAAAATAGGAGAGCTTTTCGAGCCAAGTTGGCTATGTTAGAGGTTGCGATAAGGTCTAGGAATAGGTCATCATCTTGGGCTATTGTGACCAAAGATTTTGTTGGATTCTCTACTAAAGACTTGAAAGTATAACTTAACTTAAAGGGAAGACCTGAAAGCAAATAAAATGAACAAAGAAAATGTTAGATCACTACATGAGCATGAAATGCTCATAGTGAACTAATATACAAAGCCCATCCAGAGGTGAAAAACCCTTAAACTTCATCTCCACCACAGTCCATTGTCCCCTCTTTGCAGGACCATAGGAGAGCCCATTTGCTTCCCTATGCAACTGAGAAAAATAGGTATCTAGATCCCGAATAAGCATCCATATCTCTTGAAGGATGAAAACTAGGCTCAAAGTTTCTTAGTATTTACGCATCTTATTCGCCCAACCAATGTCATTTCATAAACACACACCACCCCCCCCCCCCCCCCCCCCCCCCGCACCTTTTCTCCTCTCTTCAAGTACAAGTCCTCAGAAAGGGTCCTTGAGTAACCAATCTGCTTCCCTAACCACTAATGCTTTAGCAATTGTAGTGCCGTTTTCCCAATCAATAAAGAATTAAAACATAAAATTGGAAGTGTTTAAGGGTGAAAACCAGCCAGTGCCAGGCTTGGTCCATAGTGTACCAAACCCAGATTAAGTAACCAGGGACCCATACCCAAACCAGGTCATGGACCTCAAGAATGAGCCTGGAACGAGAGCCAATCAAGGCCCAAATAACTCTATACTGATGAAATGCTTATATACAATAAGGTACTCAGTATACTTTTATTATACGCAATATATAATGAGCCTGGACACAAAGCCTGGCATCCAGTGGTTGTGTCATCAGGTATGAAATCTCTTTTAGAGCATGATAGGCATTTTCCTAATGGCTTAAAGGGTGGAGGGTAAAGAGTCAAAGGTGGAGGACTAAAAGCAGCTATTAAATAGTTCCTTTATATGCTTGGATCATTAGGACTATATTCCTGAAAATGACCATGCCTATCTTTCGCAAATGTTATCCCACTATTTCAGGAATGTTCTTACTTGGGATCTTACTAGAAATATGCTAAATGTTTACTTCACCTGTAGTGAATTTTTTTTTTTTTTGGTCTGGTGCACCGCGTTCAAATTGGATGCATGGCACCATGGTTGATGGTGTCTACAATTCATTGGATGTGTTTATCCTCTTAAGGAACATACATTGGAAAAGATGGCAAGTAAAGGGGAAAAGATTGACTGGGAAAAAGAACAAAATGAAGAAATGAGAGAAGCAGCAAACAATACCTCTAAGACTTCATCAACCACTTCAAGATCTAAATTCCTTGGTACAAAAGCCGCTCCTATACCTTGAATCTTGTGAGGACCTACATGCAGAAGATGGCACTGGTCAGAAGGATGCACCAAATTCACCGTTTAAAAATAGATGACATGGGAGGTATCACCAAAAAACTAAGAAAATGATGCATCTTCTGGAGTTACCTGCTTATATTTCTTGTAGATTCGCTTGGTTACTATGTTCTTGGATTCAAGGTAATAAACCAATAAATACCAAAACACCCACCTGAAAATCAAGAAGAACTTATAAGAGGAATCCTCAACTGCTACAAAATTACAAAAGCAAATAGAAATGTGCAACATCTTTCTTTTCTACTCCCTTCCATACACCTTTTGATAATTAGGATTTACGAAAAGGACGAACTAAACAATTGAAAATCTCTGGTTAGAGTGTGACAAGAAACAAGTTCATAAATTGAATATTTGATTTCTCAGAATGAAAAACCACAGATGCTATAATCTTTTGAACTACATTAGAAAAAAAATAGAAAAGAAAAGGAAAAGAGAAATTTCTCCTCTTCCACCACCGTGCACACACCCACCTGCTGCACCACCGTGCACACACCCACTGCCTCCTCTTCCACCACCTACACATCCACCTGCCCACCTGCTGCACCACCCTGCACACACCCACCCTGCACGGCCCACCTGTTGCACCACCCTGCACACACCCACCTGCACAGCACACCTGCTGCACCACCCTGCACACACCCACCCTGCACAGCCCACCTGCTGCACCACCCTGCACACACCCACCTGCACAGCCCACCTGCTGCACTACCCAGCACAGCCCACCTGCTGCACCACCCTGCACACACCCAGCCACCTGTTGCACCACCCTGCACACACCCACCCTGCACAGCCCACCTGCTGCACCACCCTGCATACACCCACCTGTACAGCCCACCTATTAACTACATTATTTTTGCTATGCTTTTGCTGCCTCCAAGTAACAGGATCAAAACCCATTGGCTTACCACTCAGTAGTGCCCATCTAAATTTCTATTGGTACCAAGATTTAATTGATAGGGAAAAAGGATTACCGTTTGCATCCATTAAGAACCCGGGAAAGAAACTCGTGCTCATACAAGCGGCTGAAAGGGCCATGACCAATATCATGCAATAGTCCTATAAATTGAAAAATCCACAAACAATCAGGGATTACCAATCACCAAAAGTAAAAAAAAAAAAAAAAAAATGAATCATTAAAATGGAAGAGTTGAGCACCTGTGAGCTTCACCGTATGTAAATCAATAGGTTCAATGCCAATCTCTAAGCCCTGTACAGACAACAATAAGTAAGTACCTACATTTTGATACAACAAAAAAAAAAAAAAACATTAAAACAAGGGCCATATATATAGTCATTGCTTCTTCAAATTTACAATAGCATTACCTTCTTAAAGGCGGTCGTCCCAATAGCATTATGTGGTTTGTAGAACTGTCCAAGGCACCACCATCCTCCCTCCTCCTTTATCTAGGCTTGGGACCAGTAGTTGAAACCAATATCAAACCAATGATATTGATTATCACCAGGCAGAGTTAAAAATGGGTTAATACATGATTGAACCTGAATATTCAAACAAGCAAGCAATCATCATTAATATTTATAAAATAAAAAATATGCAAACACATCCAAATAAACAAGCCAATAAGTTCTTACATCCATATCAAGCAAAATGCACTCAAAACATAAACTAGCCAATAAGTTCAAGTTAAACATAATAAGTCAA
The DNA here is from genome assembly GCA_028538565.1 of Umbellularia californica. NCBI lineage: Eukaryota > Viridiplantae > Streptophyta > Magnoliopsida > Laurales > Lauraceae > Umbellularia > Umbellularia californica. The sequence continues at coordinate 43,271,464 of JAPQWN010000007.1, read as the reverse complement.
TAAACATATCCAAAACAACTAATTAAGAGATTTCCATCCTTGACTCTAGCCAAATCAAAGGCCCTCCTACACTAAAACCATCCAAATACCTTATTCAATCTTGGGGGCCGTCGTAAACAAGAGCATCACCAACTAAGACTTCCTCAATGTAGACTTTTTTTTTCACCTATGAGAACTTTTCTGCCATGGCAAATTCCAGCTGTCTCTGTCATAACATAACCCTTAGCAACCGCAAGACCATTCCTATCTAGTAAGGTTACATTCGGTGAAGAACCAAGCGTCCCAGGAGAAGGATTCACAGAGTCAAACATGTCCTTTAAGTTTCGTTGAGTCTGACGGCAAACTGAATTGGAACCAACTTCAGTTTCGGGTGGTGTTGTCCCGCATGCGGCTTGAGCACTCGACATTCCATTGTTTCTTATGAGCTTAAGTACATCCTGACACAATGGAGATAACAATTAGTTATATATAAATGGTATTAAATGCAAGGAGGCACAAGTGTAACTCACCGTTAATACACCCATGACATAACATATGGAAGCCTTCATCTCATTCAATTTCCCTTTCAACTCAGAATTGGATGAAGAGCTTGCTTGTTGCGGCAATGCCTTTGCAATAGTTATACGTTGCAATTGGTTCTTAGACTTGGTCAAGCTGATTCCACGAGTTCTACTGCTTTTCTCGGGCCCAAAGACTTCAGCCAATTCATCGTTATCCAAGTCTGCTTCAAATACACTACCCTCACCGTTCGAGCTTGCTTCTTTTCTTCTTTTTTGAGCAGCCTCAACTTGTTCCTATATTATCAACCAATGATATGAGTAGTAATGTAAATTAATAGAATTAATCTTCTTTTTTTTAGAACTTACGTAATGAATTCGAGCACTCTCCAATATAGTCCCATCACAGCGCTCATGTCCTTTTTTCAACTATCTACCCATCCATGTTTTATGCTAGGATCTTCTTTATCCTACAAAAATAATCTTCATTAGTTGTTGGGATAAACAGAATAGAATTTAATGGTGCAAGAATAGACACCTACCATTTTGTCCAACATATGGGCGTATGTGCCCCGCCCATTAGTATGCCGATATTTATTCTTTTTCGCATTCTATGCATTCTTTGCATTTCTAGCTTTCACTTCATCAGTACTCTCATTTCTAACAAACATTGCCCAATGATTTGGATCTTTACCCAATGGACATGCTATAATAGCTTCTTCCACACCCCCGCACTTACTCAAAATCTCTTTCCGTAAGGCATACTTTGCTGATCTGAACTTTTGGGAAAAGTCCTTTTCTACTGCTTTCCATGCTGCTGCTTGGGGAATATTAGGCTCAAATTCTTGCTACATACAACAAGTAAAAAAGATTAGATCTTCAGCACTTATCTTCAGTAAAAAAGATTAGTCATAAGCAAATGTCGGATACATATATCCAAAACATCAAATGTACATGTAAACCTTACCATTAATTCATTCCAAACATCATTTTTGAAGCTTCCATCTATTTTCCTCCAGTCCTTGTAATGAATTGGAATACGAGTTCGAACGTAATAACTAACACGAGAATTCCATTTGGCATGGTTAGGACCCACGGCAATGCCGTCTGCATTGAACTCTATAGGTAACTTACTAATGGTTCCTATTGCTGGTGAGGCTCCCGAAGTTGGCTTATGAGATGGAAGTGGCACTAAACTAGAAGGTTGGGAAGCAATAAGGCGTGATTGACCTGATGCCATTGTAAAATAGCCTACTATTTGACAAAGGATTGTTAGTAGAAACTATTACATGAGAAATTTATATCTAAATTGAACTAAAAGGAATATTTATATCTAAATGTAGAAAATGAGAAATTTTACATGTAACTCTACGTCTCACTAAATAAAGTGTGCAACTATTACAATCATGTTAGATTTTGCATCAACGACTCCAAACTAGGTTGGTCGTCGAGAATAGATTGGAAGGCAGTTGGTGCATCTAGATCATCCACTTCACATGTCAATCGCCTAGGCGAATGTATGACTACCCACCAATTAGGATATCTCAAATCCTTCGAGTAAAATACTTGACTAGCCTCAGATGCAAGAATCATCGGCTCATCAAAAGAATTATTGATACTCTTTAGCCTATTGAGATTAACCATCACCAATTAGAATCTGGATAAAGTTTACAACCATTGGTCTTGTCCTCCACCCCTCACCCAATTGCAGTAAAAGACAACATGATGAAAGGTTGTATAGTCCAACTCTATTATCTCTTCAATAACCCCATACCACTTGGTCGATGCATTAATGGGATTTTTGTCCTTCCTACTTGATGTAAATGCAGTGATTGCATTCATACAAACACCACTGTCTTGTGTGGCAACTGTTTCGTCATGCGACCCAGTAGAGAACACAAAACCATTAACACGGTACTTTTTATACGTTTTAGCTTTGAATAATGGTCCCACAACAAATTTCCATAAGTCAAAATCCGTGTCTTTTGCAGCCAACAACTGTGAAATGACAAAAACCGCCATTTAGAAAGATAAAATTACTACATGTAAATTCATATTAAGCGTAATATATATAACAATACCTTGTCATATAACCAAGCAATGAACTCAGTCTGTATCTCGACTTCTGTCTTTGCTATTCCTTTTCTTTTACCACGAGTAGTTTCTTGCAAGGCACGATACTCACTGCAAATTGTTCATGCAGTTTGACACAAGTATTTACAACTTTCTGGAGTAGTAAGTTTTTAAGCCAAATGTGTCAAGAAATCAAACCTGTAGTATTCATCAAGCTTTTCAACGTCTAGTCGAAAAAGGACCCATCTACGTATTTGTATTCATTGTTCCTTACCTAGGGTCACAGTTTTACCCTCAAGTATTGGCCCTTCATCACTATACTCGCCATCTTCATCTAGAAATGCCTCACGAGTAGTTTTGTGGTTTCCATCTCGTGAATTTGGCATGTACTCTATAGCATACCTAACAGATTCAGAAACAATATAGGACTCTGCAATGGAGCCTTCGACATATCGTTTATTGCTGGGAATATTTTTACACTCCTTCATTGCCCTATTAAATTAAAAAATACAAAATTGTACTTCATTGTTTCGTCATAGTTGCAGCTAAAAATCAAATAAAAATAAATGAATTATACATACCGTTCAAACGGAAACATCCACCTGGGATAAACAGGTCCACAAATTAACCCTTCATCAGCCAAATGCACCATGAGGTGGATGCTGATATCAAAAAAAGTGGTTGGAAAATATTTTTCCAACACACACAATGCCTCTGCAACCATGTATTTTGCAGATTGAATTTCATGTCTGATGACGACTTTCGAACAAAGGAGATTAAAGAATAAGCTAATCTGGTGAATAGCTCTTCGCAAGTCACGGTGTTTTGGATAAGCGTGTTGAAGCAAAACCGGGAGCAAATAACACATAATCACATGATAGTCATGTGATTTCATTGTAAGCAAACCAGGAGGACTCAAAGTGACAAGGTTTTTTAGGTTCAAGGAAAACCCTGAAGGAAGCTTCAAGTCTTTCAAAATTTTGCAAAACTCTAACTTCTCATCTTTATTCAAGACAAATGGGGCCTTTGGTTTTACAGATCTCCTAGTAATTGGGTCTGTTTGCATCCACTGGCCACTATGAGTCCCCAATTTCCTTAAATCCTCTCGCGCCTGTATTGTATCCTTTGTTCCTTTCTTGTCCAAAATCGCATTTAATAGGTGTTCTGCGACATTCTTTTCAGTGTGCATCACATCAATAACATGTCGAATTGTATGTTTTGGCCAGTATTTCAAATAAAAAAGAAAAGACCTTTTATACCATGCCTCAGTAACTTCATCATCTTCATCATCTCCATTATCAACCACATTCACATTATCAGTACTCTATTTGGTACCTTTTAAGACTTTACCAGGTACATAGTGGACACGGCTTAGCCTTTTCTCAATTACTTCTCCCTTTAACCTTGTTGGAGGGGGTTTTAACTCCTTTGTCTTCAGGCCTAAGTATTTGCCTTGCCTAAACGGGTGATCAGATTTAAGAAACATGCGGTAATTTGTGTAGACGATCTTCCTTGCATTCCCAAGATGCATAGATGGAGTTTCATCACCACAAATAGGACAAGCTTTGTAACCATGTGTTACGCAGCCTGATAAGTTGCCATATGCCGGAAAATCATGAATGCCCCACACCAACATTGCCCTTAACGTAAAATGCTCTCTTTTGTACATGTCATAAGCCGCAACCCCTTCTTCCCATAACTGTTGTAACTCCCCAACTAGCGATTGAAGGAATACATCGATGTTTTGACTCGGTGCTTTCGGCCCAGGTATTAACAATGACATCATATGGAACTCAGATTTCATGCACAAAGACGGTGGGAGATTATAAGGCACCAAGTAAACAGGCCAACAACTATAACCAATGGATTGAACTCCACGTGGATTGAATCCATCAGTTGCAATTCCAAGCCAGACATTAAGCCCTTCCTTAGCAAAATCTGGCCAATCATCTTTACATGTCTTCCACTGAAGCGAATCAATCGGAAGCCGCATATAATTCCAAGAAGGTGTAGCTCTATCATGCCATATCATTTCACGCGCTATCCATGGTATTGTGTACAACCTTTTGAGTCTTGGGATCAATGGAAAATGTCTCAATACTTTTCTTGCCTCTTTTGTTTCTTTCTTCCCCATTTTCCCCTCCTTCACTTTGTATCTAGGTGTTTGACATTGACTACACACCGTTAAATCAGCTTTGGTCTTCCAATATAACATACAGTTATTTTCGCAGGCATCTATACACTCAGCTTTCATTCCCAGATCTTTTAACATTGCCTTCATTACAGGATACTTAGAAGGCAAAGTGTTTTCGTCTAGCAACCATGTTTTTAACAGAGAAAAAAGTGCAGTCACACTATTTCCCGACCATTTATACTGCTTCTTCAAGTTATGGAGGTCTACAATTGCAGAAAGAGTTGTTATAGGAGCCTCGCATGAAGGATATAATTTTTCTTCTGCTTTTTTCTTATATTCATGGTACCTTTTACCCAAATCAGGTTCTAGAACAACAGGGTGTTCAACATCTTCGACCTGACTTCCATCACCTTCATTCAAATCATCCGCTAACTCTTCATGCACGCCATAAGCAACATCAACAAAATTCTCCATCCCTAGTCCTTCTGCCTCCCTATTTTCTTTTTCAACTTGGTTTACCATTCGATCCTTATATGGGTTCTCGCCATGTAAAGCCCATACCCGATATGTTGATTCTATACCGTAAAGAATCAAATGTTTTCTAACTATATCATACGCAAACCTTTTTCCATTTCGGCATTTTTTACAAGGGCAAGGACACGTGGTCGATGTTTGGTCTTTACCACTAGCAAATAGAATAAAATCCGAAACCCCCTGCCTATACACACTCCCAAGTCTATCTGTTTCATTCATCCATTCTTTGAGAATCGGCTAAGACATTCTGTAGGTAACACATCAAGTAAACACAAACAAGTAATTGCAACGGTCAATGTCATACATAATCATGCACTTTCAGTCATAACCATATAAAAAAGCCCAAGAAAAAAAAACTATCTTTAAAAAAAAAAAAAAACCAACTTTCTCAGAGTTTCAATAGCCCATAGATCAAAACCATCAATCAAAAAGGAAAATAAAAAACAACCCATCCAAATATTCACCAAAACCAAAGAAAACATGAAACAATACCAAAGAAAACATGAATCAATAGTCATAACAATATCAGATCAACAGTTTGGAACTCAAAACCGGCCACATCAAGAACTTTTGGTTGTTTTTTACGACTGATGGCCGATGCCTCTGAATCTTACAAGGCCAAAATGTCTTTACCAATATATAAAATCGGGTGACAGAGACAGTTTAAATACACCTCCAAACTTTTAAAGATGAAGTGTGCAGTGTGAGTATTCTTTTCAAATCGTTTCATGTTGTTTGAGCCGTGTGATTAAATGTGTTCTTTAATAATCTTAGATCGTCCATCTCTACGGTCTTTACATTGAATGCCTGACCCTACTCACATTAGCCATTTCATCTCAGGTCAGAGTTTCCACAGTGCAAAAGAAGTAAAACCCATATACTTCAATGATGGAGGGTTTACGGTAGACAGTGAAATAAAGAATTGGGTCACATTCAGTGGTTATATATCAGGCATTCAGATTTGTGACAGTGTTCATTGAACCAAGGTGCCCCACATGCAATCTTTAATTATGCAACTAACCTGAGGAAGATTGAGAGAAAAAACCATTTTACATGTGGGAAGAGATCACCTTAAAGATTGAGAGCCAGGGCCATAGCGGATATATCAGGGTATGATTGGGACTTTGGAATTCAATTAAAAAAAAACACGAGGAATCAAAGTACAATAAAAAAAAGGGCTATAAAATGAAGTAAAAATGAGATATAGACACATTAGATCAGCCATGAACCCCACTTGTAAGAATGGTATGTAAATTCACATATTTTCATGCATCAAAAATCGAAATACCCTAATACTGAATTCCAAAAATTTCTTAAAATGAATTCCAAAAATTTCTTAAATTGAATTCCAAAAATTTAACCATGTAAGTATGACTTTCTAACAAAAAAAAAAACCATGTAAGTATGACAAGTAATATAGGCATGGCAGTGGCCAAAGACCCATGTCCCTGCATTCCATCTGACCCTTTCCCCTCCATCTTCACATCCACCATCTCAAACCATCAACCGAGTATGGTTTGTACCGATTGCAATTGGCCCATGGTGAAGACCATCATGTTCAAGTGTTGCATCAAGGAGTGAGGTCTGATCAGCTTATTCTGAGATTTCTTGCAAGATCGAACAGAAAAACACAACCAAATCAATTCAGAATGCCATCCCTTTTTCTCTTTATTTGGTGGTCCTCGTTGGATTGGATTTGGGAAGAGAGGAGGAAGAAGATGTAAAAAACTTTTTTTTTTCTCCAAAGAGAGTCGATACCAACCTTCACCAATTTAAAGGAGGGCGAGATTGTGCATCAAATCCCATATCCAATGTTTCATTTTGGGAGCAACCTTCACCTATTTAGAGGAGGGTCGAGATTGTGCATCAAATCCCATATCCAATGTTTCATTTTGGGAGCAACCTTTCCACCAAACGACTCCCTCATTATCCTAAGATTCCATAATGCAATCCAAACAATCCCCAATCTCCAAATCGTAGCTATTAGCTCCAATCGGTCAACATAAGAACACTCCCATTCCAAACCAAAAAAAAAAAAGGACCAAGTGTCGGAACAAAACAACATCCATCCCATCAAATTTTTTTTCATTTTCTAGATATTTCATAGAGCAATCCAAACCGGCCACGAGAGGGTGTGGGGTTCTCACCTGGATTGGGAAGGGATTATCCTCGCTGGTGTTGGAAGTAGGTGGGCCTCGTGGATAGATATTCAAAACTTTTGACCCACTTGACTCAGGAATCAAGTATCCATAAGGCAAAAAACCCAATCCAGGATGCATAACCCTCAATCTCATGATCACATACAGTAAGTAAAACTATCTAAAAGATAGAACAGAAACGAACAAGCATCCATTAAAATCCACAACATACAAGGATGCAGATTTTACCTTAGGAGCTCGGTTGCGCTCTAATGGAGAAGTTGATAACTTTCGTTGATGTAGAACTTCTCTAAAAACTGAGATCAGAATCTCCACCACCTCTTAGCACAAAGAGGAGTGACGTTTTTCACTATATAATGTTATATACGTCCAAGAGGGGTGCATTCCCTTTTATAATCTCCCAAAGCTCCTCTTGTCTTAATTGAAATAGAAGTCTTACTTCCACAACAATTAATAAGTATACTATTACCACTATTAGAAGTCCTACTTCAAATAGAAATAGTAACTTCCTAATTCCTTCCTTTTAGAGTTCGAATAGGATTAGTATCTTTCTAATATCTTGGGCTAGCATGGGGACCACTAGGGATTCCATAGAAAGTTGGCTTCAACTGGGACACGCGACCCCACATCTCATGTGCAATCTGGGCCCACAGATAATTGCAAATAACACCACTATATAAATGCAATTGCACTCCAGTCTTAGGAATAAATTACAATGAAGACCCTAAACTTTCCAATTACCACAAGTAGGCCCCTCTATCAATATCCATGGATCAATTGGAATAAATCTGTCTCTGCCAATCTTAGTTTCACATCTTATTATCCTTGAGTCCCAATTAATCACTATGATCATCAGTACCATCCAATTAACTCTTAATCGAGATGGGTGCGCACTTACTAATGACAAAACCCATTAATTGGCACAAGGGAATAATAAAGATAGATTCCATCTTGATCATTCAATGTTCACACAGTCCTACTACCACATACCCAAGACACTGAGGTGTTGACCTACAGTTGGCCTCACTCATTGGTGACTCAAAGCAAATGAATAGATAGAAACTTGAGTTCATTAATGTCTCAAGATTGAGAGCCTATTGCTAGGGAATTATGAGAGCATACCTTATTATTGAGACGGAATTCCATAAGGTGCTTCTCATGGTCCTTCAATACATCCAATGTACTAGCACATTGATCCAGAATCTTCCATTCTGATGATCGAGACAAATCACACTATTTCATATTGATCAAAGTGCTGCAACCTTATCAGATGAGATGCCCAGTCTCATCACTGGTTGTGAAGATATTTTAAGTATAAGATTTGTGACATATATCTCCTGTATGCGGATCTCATCCATATACATATATCACATCTAATATACTAATGGGACCCGGTTCAACTCATGAACCATTATGTCATATGTATTGGTCATGTGCATAAAGTAATAAAATAACATTCATCTCATGAAAGTAAAGCATGGTTTTATTGATTAATCAATTTATTACATCAACTGATGGATTGAGTCCATACAATCTAACAATCTCCCACTTGGGCTCAATGCCAGTCAGGGTTGCATCTCATGCCCATCTCGTCTATATGCTGCTCAAAGACTTTGGTAGTCAAAGGCTTAGTAAAGGGATCTGCCAGATTGTCCGCAGAGGCTATCTTGGTAATAGCAATATCACCTCTCTGCACAATCTCTCTGACTAAGTGATACTTCCTCTGTACATGCTTTTGGCTTTTATGGCTTTTGGGCTCCTTTGACTGAGCGACTGCCCCGCTGCTGTCACAGTAAACTGTGAGCGGCTGTCGTGCCAAAGGTACCACCCCAAGTTCCAAAAGGAATCTTTTGAGCCACACTGCTTCCTTAGCTGCTTCACAAGCTGCTACATATTCAGCCTCCGAGGTTGAATCAGCGGTACATTCCTGTTTTATACTCCTCCAGCTGATAGCACCGCCTCCGAGCATAAACACATGACCAGAGGTGGATTTCTTGGAATCCTTATCTGACATGAAGTCAGAATCCGTGTATCCGACTGGAATCAACTCATCACTGCTATAAATCAACATGTAATCTCTAGTCCTTCTCAAGTATTTGAGAATACATTTTACAGCAGTCCAATGTTCAGGTCCTGGATTAGACTGATATCTGCTGACCAGGCCCACTGCATGACAGATATCTGGTCTAGTACATAACATAGCATACATGAGGCTACCAACAGCCGAAACGTATGTTATCGACCTCATCTGCTCCTTTTCCTCAGGTGTCTTGGGAAACTTATCCTTGGAAAGGTGCACTCCATTCCTGAAAGGTGTAATACCCTTCTTGGAGTCTTGCATAGCAAACCGTACCAGTACCTTATCTATGTATGCAGCTTGGGATAAGCCAATCATCCTATTTTTCCTGTCTCGATAGAGTTTAATCCCTAGGATGTAGCTAGCTTCTCCCAAGTCCTTCATATCAAAAGTCTTGGCCAACCAAACTTTTACAGTTGACAACATTCCTATGTCTTTCCCGAGGAGAAGGATGTATCGACATATAAAACCAGAAAAACTACCCTGTCACCTTCACTTTTCATGTACACACATGACTCATCCTGATTTTGACAAAAACCAAATGACTTTATTGCCTGGTCAAAACGGATGTTCCAGCTTCGAGATGCCTGCTTAAGTCCATAAATGGACTTCTGCAGCTTGCAAACCTTTTGCTCTTGGTTTTTAGCTACAAAACCGTCTGGCTGCATCATGAGATATCTTCCTCAAGATGGCCATTGAGAAACGCCGTCTTGAAATCCATTTGCCAAATCTCGTAATCGAGATGAGCCGCAATGGATAAAAGTATCCGGATGGACTTGAGCATGGCTACCGGCGAGAAGGTTTCCTCATAATTGATATCCTCTTTCTGAGTATATCCTTTCGCAACAAGCCTGGCCTTATAGGTCTCCACTTTTCCATCTGATCCTCTTTTCCTCTTGTAGACCCAATTGCACCCAATAGGTTTAATATTGGCAGGCAAGTCCACAACTGTCCAGACCTGATTCGAGTACATAGACTCCATCTCAGTTTTCATAGCATCTTGCCAGCGTCCCGAATCTAAGTCATTGATTGCTTCATCATAGTTACAGGGATCATCTTCCGGCTCTTCCGGGACAGCCTCGTAAGACTCTCCCAAGAGCGAGAACTTGTCAGGGGGTCTGACAATCCTCCCACTACGACGAGGCACTGGTGTAACTACTGGGTTTGGTATGGGCGGTTCTTCCTCAAGTTCGATCATACTTGGATTTGGAATTGATTGCTCTTGAATCTCTTTTAAGATTACCTTTTCTAAAGATTTCCGGTCCATCATATAATCTTCCTTCAGAAAAACCGCATTGGTGCTGACCAGCACTTTTTGCTCTCTGGGATTATAGAATAACCAACCCTTAGTTCCTTTAGGATATCCTACAAATGTGTATACTTTCGACTTGCTTCCAACTTATCTGTCTTAACTTTTAGCACATGTGCCGGACAACCCCAAATGTGTAAATGTTGTAGACTAGGCTTTCGCCCGGACCACAACTCCCGGGGAGTCTTAGGTACAGACTTAGATGGTATGAGGTTTAGTATGTACATCGCAGTATCCAAAGCGTATCCCCAAAAGGATATGGGTAATCCTGAGAAACTCAGCATAGACCTAATCATATCTAAAAGAGTCCGGTTCCTTCTTTCTGCTACTCCATTCTGTTGAGGCATTCCAGGAGCAGACAACTGGGATAAAATCCCATTTTCTGATAAGTATCCCATAAAATCAGCGGAGAGATATTCCCCTCCTCGATCTGATCGAAGAGTCTTGATACTTTTACCTAATTGCTTTTCTGCTTCTGCTCGAAACTCTTTGAACTTTTCAAAAGCTTCGAACTTGCGGTGCATAAGGTATATGTATCCATATCTTGAGTAATCATCTGTGAAAGTGATGAAGTACTCATATCCTCCTCTGGCCCTGACATTAATGGGTCCACACACATCAATATGCACTAATTCCAATAAGTCTTTGGCCCTATTGCCCTTAGATGAAAATGGTCTTTTAGTCATTTTACCTTCCAGACAGGACTCGCAGACAGGCATCGGTTCTACCACCAATGAAGGTAAGATACCATCTTTCACTAGCCTCTCAATCTTGTTTAGGTTTATATGACCTAGCCTCAAGTGCCAAAGCTTTGTTGGATTAGAAGAAGGTGACTTTCTCTTTAATGATGGTCTATTAATTGTTTCAGTATCATGTATTTCATACATCGTGGGAGTTAACAAATAAAGCCCATTGGTTACCTTGCCAGAACATATAAAAGTACCATTCTTCTTTATGACAACTTCAGTACCAAAAGTAATTGAATAACTTTTATTCACCAAACTAGAAATTGAAATTAAATTCTGCCTTAAAGACGGTACACATAATGTATCTGACAAAACCAATTTATTATTTGAAAAACATAAAGTAATAACTCCCACTGAAACAGCCTCCGCCTTAGCGTCAGATCCTAGGTTGACAATGATTTCTCCATCACTTAGCCTCCTGGTTTCCCTGAACCCCTGCAACGTATTACATATGTGATTAGTTGCCCCGGAGTCCACACACCAAGATTCTGAAGTACCAGTTGCAAAACTAACTTCAGAAATAAGTGATTCAATCATACCTGAGGTCTTTTTCTTAGATAGATATTCTGGACAATTCATTTTCCAATGTCCTGTCTTACCACAATGGAAACACTTTCCTTTGGTCCCCGAACCCTTAGCCTTGGCCACGCCACCAGTAGGACCATTCTCCACCTTAGGACCCTTCAGAACTGATTTCTTTTTGCCTTTCCGCCCTTTACCTTTCGGCTTGGACTTGACATCTGACTTTTCTGTCATTAGGGCAGTTGGCTTCTTTTTCAAAATCCCTTCAGTCACTACCAGCTGACTAGACAGCTCAGCCAGAGTCAGATTCATTTTATTCATATTATAATTAAACTTGAAATTGTTGAATGACTCTGGTAGTGACTCAAGGATTATATCAATCTGCGATTCTGCATCAATCGCAGCTCCCAGTACATCTAACTCATTCAATGAGTCCATCATTTTCAACATGTGTTCCTGTACTGATGTACCTTCAGTCATCTTGGTACTAATGAGCACCCTCATGGCTGCCTGCCTAGCAGGCCTGCCCTGTTCCGCAAACATCTCCTTTAAGTTCGATATAATATCGTATGCAGTCTTATAGGACTGATGTTGGTGTTGCAAAACACTAGACATGGATGCTTGAATATAACATCGGGTCATCTCATCGTCTTTTGCCCATTTAGTGTAAAGTTCCTTTTCTGCATCTGATGCATCCGGGCCAGGCTCATCAAGGGGGGTTTTGGTAAGGATATATTTATATCCTGAAGCTGTCAGGACAATATCCAGATTCCGTTTCCAGTCTACATAGTTGGATCCCACCAACTTATTCTGGTTGAGGATGGTGGCAAGTGGATTGAAAGTAGTTGAATTCATGCTTGAAAAACTGTAGCACATAACCATACATTCAATTAATGAATTTAAATGACATTGGGTTTAGTATTCTACCAAATTTATGTGGGAATCCTCATAACCACTAAATTCAGAATACATCGGAATCCCAATCCCTTAGGGCATGCCTCCTTGGGGAGTGCGAATGTCCTTGGATTGGTGCGGATCAAAGTTGGTCAAAATTGTAATTAAGGCTAACTTTCCATGATCCCCATCATTCATTATTATCTAGGTATCTCATACCAAATAATGTATGACTCCCGATCAGCTTCGGTTTCTAAAATACATGAGGTAAATCCTTGGGAATACTACATCATTATTTTAGTTAAGTGTGACCCACCACTTAGCATTGCATGACAACCGTTGCGGGCAGCTCCTCCTTAGGGAGTAGGCCCCCGCCCCGTCTCATCAACACTATCCTTAGGAGATCCATAACTAGTATCCAGACAAATATAAGCCCTCCGTGGGGAACGGCCATTCTCAAGATGGTGCGAGGCTAATACTTTCCTCACAATGGACCTATGGTGGAAAACCATGGGGATTTCTAAATATAAATGCCCCCCGCTCCCACTTAATATTTTAGAATTGAGGATTTCTTGATAGGTATATGGGCCCACATATATATAGATAACAAATCATCTAATGATATGACCAATGATTGGTTCAAAGTCAAGTTATTTTAAGGAAAGTCCAGTTTCTAAAATTAGTGTTACCAATGGATCCATCTCAAGGGCCCATTAACTCTAATTAGAACTCTTTCCAAAAATTAATTTGATTTGACCAATTTTGGAAATTGCTATGTTTGGATCAGATTTGGAAACATTCTAAAACAAGCATTCATCCATAAAAAGAAAATGCTATAATTAGAAACTAGTCATCTCCTCCACATGGCCCATGCGGAATAGACTTCTTGGACTTCTAGACTTTCCATAGCTTTGGGATTCCTCAAACTCTTTGGGTATCTCCAAAAACTCCTTGGTAATCTTCAAACTCTTTTGATTAGGAGTCCATCTCGACTTTCTTTCTTTGTCTCGAACATCTCCAGAATTTACATAAATTCCTATGTCTTTACAATGAGACTTACATGGTAATCTAAACATGGAAAGAAAATGGCTATAGGGAAATTCATCATGCCTGCCCTTTCACGGGAAACCAAGGAAACCATGATGCCCTTTACACTTAGCCACAAATAAACCATTCAACCATAATAGAAAGTAAATGTCATGTGGGCCATATGGAGAGGACATTATCACCTGCAAGTTAGTATCTCATACAACAAAACATCTCACAAAACCAGGTTACCAAACCACAATGGAAAAACAAGATGCCAAAGATTTGCCACTTTTACCCAAGATGCCCTACGTAGAGGGGGTTCAGGGGGCACCGGCCCCGGCGGGGTCCAAGGGGCAGCGCCCTTGGTGGGGGTCGAGCTGCCCAGTCAGCTCGCGGGGGCTCGGGGGCAATGCCCCCGAAAAAAAAAAAGGAAAACAGATCAGAAACAAAGTGATTTTTCCTGAGTTCGGCTAGTCGAACTGGTCCCTACAGCTATCCGGCCAGACCTCTACTGGTAGTGATCCATGCGGCTAGCCGACCTGACTAACCCAGAAATCTGGGTTTTTCAGATTCGACTCCTGCTGTTCCCTGATCACTTCTAATGGCTTCTTACCATTCTTCCATCATGATTAAAACCTTTTGTGACATTCCAAACATGGATCTGCTACAAAAGTAAGCAAACCCAATAAACACTGATCCTTACATAGCCCTCGTTTGTATCCTCTTCGCATCTCATGCAAAGATTAGAACAAGGTTACTGATCTAACATGATTAGAGATGAGGTATGGCTCTGATACCAATTGTTGGAAGTAAGTGGGCCTCGTGGATAGATATTCAAAACTTTTGACCCACTTGACTCAGGGATCAAGTATCCATAAGGAAAAAAACCCAATTCAGGATGCATAACCCTCAATCTCATGATCACATATAGTAAGTAAAACTATCTAAAAGATAGAACAGAAACGAACAAGCATCCATTAAAATCCACAACATACAAGGATGCAGATTTTACCTTAGGAGCTCGGTTGCGCTCTAATGGAGAAGTTGATAACTTTCGTTGATGTAGAACTTCTCTACAAACTGAGATCAGAATCTCCACCACCTCTTAGCCTTCCACGCTATGACCCGAATTAGATATCTCTTCTCAAGAAGATTGGTGGAATCTTCAAGAGAAAATCCAACTCGAAACCCTAAGGAACTAGAAGAGGAAGAGAGAAGAGAGCAGTGCAACTGTTGCACAAAGAGAAGTGACGTTTTTCACTATATAATGTTATATACGTCCAAGAGGGGTGCATTCCCTTTTATAATCTCCCAAAGCTCCTCTTGTCTTAATTGAAATAGAAGTCTTACTTCCACAATAATTAATAAGTATACTATTACCACTATTAGAAGTCCTACTTCAAATAGAAATAGTAACTTCCTAATTCCTTCCTTTTAGAGTTCGAATAGGATTAGTATCTTTTTTAATATCTTGGGCTAGCGTAGGGACCACTAGGGATTCCATAGAAACTGGCTCCAACTGGGACACGCGACCCCACATCTCATGTGCAATCCGGGCCCACAGATAATTGCAAATAACACCACTATATAAATGCAATTGCACTCCAGTCTTAGGAATAAATTACAATGAAGACCCTAAACTTCTCAATTACCACAAGTAGGCCCCTCTATCAATATCCATGGATCAATTAGAATAAATCTGTCTCTTCCAATCTTAGTTCGACATCTTATTATCCTTGAGTCCCAATTAATCACTATGATCATCAGTACCATCCAATTAACTCTTAATCGAGATGGGTGCGCACTTACTAATGACAAAACCCATTAATTGGCACAAGGGGATAATAAAGATAGATTCCATCTTGATCATTCAATGTTCACACAGTCCTACTACCACATACCCAAGACACCGAGGTGTTGACCTACAGTTGGCCTCACTCATTGGTGACTCAAAGCAAATGAATAGATAGAAACTTGAGTTCATTAATATCTCAAGATTGAGAGCCTATTGCTAGGGAATTATGAGAGCATACCTTATTATTGAGACGGAATTCCATAAGGTGCTTCTCATGGTCCTTCAATACATCCAATGTACTAGCACATTGATCCAGAATCTTCCATTCTGATGATCGAGAGAAATCACACTATTTCATAGTGATCAAAGTGCTGCAACCTTATCAGATGAGATGCCCAGTCTCATCACTGGTTGTGAAGATATTTTAAGTATAAGATTTGTGACATATATCTCCCGTATGCGGATCTCATCCATATACATATATCACATCTAATATACTAATGGGACCCGGTTCAACTCATGAACCATTATGTCATATGTATTGGTCATGTGCATAAAGTAATAAAATAACATTCATCTCATGAAAGTAAAGCATGGTTTTATTGATTAATCAATTTATTACATCAACTGATGGATTGAGTCCATATAATCTAACAGCTGGAGGGTTTCTACGAGCTGCTGCAGAAACCCCAAGTTATCCTCGCTGGAGGCAGCCTCGCCGTCGGTCTCGGAGGCATAGTCGTCCTCGGCGCGCGGGAGGGCACAGTGCAGAGCGAGAGGGAAGGCGAGAGAGAGAGAGAAAGAGAGAGAGAGAGAGAGAGAGAGGGAGAGAGGGAGAGAGGGAGAGAGAACCGACGCAAGAGAAGGAGAGGGAGATGTTAAAAGGGCTTTGGCAAGGCACGGGAGCAGGGCGGGAGCAAGGGAAAAAAAAAGGGGGAAGGGAAGAAAAAGTGGGTTTCGGGCGGATTTTTGCTCCCGCCAAAAGTATTTTTTCTGTATTAATGCTTTCTGGTGGAGCAAAAAATGAAGATACCATAACAAAATAATTATTAAATCGAATAAGATTAATGTAACACTTTATAACCAATGTTAGCATCCATAAAATGTTAGGAAACTAGTTACACTTAAAAACCGTTACTTACCAAAAACCTTGAGTGTTACTAATATCCTATTTTGATGTAGTGCCCCCACTTGTCCCGCCAGCTGCAGTTTGGATCCCGCTACTCGGTTATTTAATTGTGGTCTTGTCCTGATACCGCAGATTGCTACTGTGGTTCCTAATGCCCTGCTCGCTACCGTGGTCATGTCCCGTATATTATATATGTTTATGTAAATTTCGTTGTACCTCCTCACTTTGGTGACTGAGGTCAACGCCTTGATATGCTTGCTCTTATCACTTCGGTGATAGAGGATTTAGCTTCGTGTGGTTGCCATCTTGCTTGTTTTCCTGATTCCTTAGATACCAGTACATGTTTTATTACTGCATATATGTTTTCAATTAAATGATTCATTTACTTCATGAAAGCTATTGTTTAAGCAGGTTTAAATGTTTTCCAAGGTAAATGCTTTTATTATCGAATGTTTATATCTTTTCACACACCTGCCAGACTGTCGTGTCTGATCCATTTCTTTGGTACTCAGGTCCAGTTGTCGGTTATCCCGAGGAGGAGCTCGAGGAGGCGGTCGGAGAACCGCAGCAGTTAGTTGAGTGGCGTGCCGATGATGTTGTCTAAACATCCGGTTGCCGAGATGCGTAACATTTTGGGGGTGTCAATAACTTTTCTTTTAGTGGATATTGTTTTGTTTTTATTGGCCTTTGTTGGCCTCTATTTTTGGAGAATGTAATTAAATGATCTTTTGTTTAAACTTTAACAATACTTTTGGGTTACGCTAATGATCATTGCTCATTCTGATACTTGTTACTCATTTGCAATCAGTCTTATTATTATGGAAATGAATTACATGCTTGATTTGCTACACGCTTCTGCACTTATACAAGATATTTATGTTGTTGTGACATCCTCACCGCGGACACCTGTGGGAAATCACGTGCATGGGTAATTGCATTTTTTATTAACCCGTGTACGCATTGACACTAAACATAATCATATCATTTATCTCTATCATTCCATTGTTACTATTATTATTTAGTCCCAATCCCGGATTAGGCCCGGGGACCCGGTCCGGGGTCGCGACAAGTAGTCGCTGGCCCGGGCACTGATAAATCCCACAATATATGAATCCTTCCGTATGGAAGATGGAAATCCTTCCTTATTAGGAAGATGGAAATTGAAATGAAATATTATTGTTGTTTTTACCAAATAATAAAGACACTTATTGATTTTTGAAGTGAATAGTAAATATAATTATCTGACATTGCATTTGACAAATTAGCATGTTAAATCATGTACCTGTTTATACATTGCTGAATTGTCAAATTCATAGTGTTATTGATGGCATTACAGGCACAGCTGCTCATGCCGGTCCTTCAGAGGCCACAGCACCAGCGGAGATTACCAATCCGGTTCTTCTTGGAAGACTAGTTGAGTGGAAGTGAAACAATATCATATGAGTATGATATTGAGACGAAAATTTAGAGGAAAACTTTTGATAAAGGAAGTTGTTGGAAATGTTTCATACTTTTCATTCCTTGCATTGTATTTAAATATGCAAGTGAATGTTGTTTATATTGTAAATTAATTTTTGTTTTATACATGAGAAATGTATATTTGTTTATATTCCGCATAATGTGTTATTTGTTATCCTTTGTGAATTTTATATGATTGAAGTTCACGGGAGTAAGTATGCAACGCGGCTCGAGGTTAACTCGGATTAAACAGAATCTCGGGCTTGGGTCGTGTCACAATGGCACATTGCATGTTTGGAAATGGAAATGTGTCGTCACGGTGGGTGAAAGCCAAATAGAGAGTGGACCATATATCTTTTCCTAAGCATTCTCGACATGTCTTGACATAGTCTTATGAAACGGGAAAAACTGTTCATTAAAAAGACAACATGTCGAGAGGTGTAGACCTTTCCAGTAGATGGATCAAGGCAATGATAGCCTTTATGATTAAGGTTATATACAATGAAAAAACATTCAACAGTTCAAAGTTCTAATTTATTAAAAGTGTAGGGGCAAAGCCAAGTATAGCATACGCACCTCTAGAAACTCGGAGAAAGTGTGAGTTTTAGAAATAACGTCTCCCAAGGGGATGAATTAGAAAGGACCCTCATAGGTAAGCGATTGATTAGAAAAACCATAGTGTAAAGGCTTCAAGCCAATTTGGAGTGGGCTTTTTAGCATGTGCTAAGAGAGTTAGCCTATTCTCAACAATATGCCCATGTTTGCACTTAGATACACCATTTTTCTTTGGTGTGTGAGGGCAAGAGAGTTGATGAGTGATTCCACATAAACGGAATATTTCTTAAAAATAGAACTAGTGAATTCACCCCCTCCATTTGAGCCGAGGACTTTGGTTTTATGATCAAGAAGATTTTCAACATTATTTTTAAAAGAGATGAACATATTATAAACATGTAATTTATTATGAAGAGGATAAGGCCAAGAATATCTGGAGAAACCATCAACAAAAATGACAATACCAATGCCCACTTATTAATGGGATAAGTGTTGGACCCCACACATCAGTGTGAACTAATTGTAATGGTCTGGTGGAGAATGAGGTTGATGCAGAGAAATGAAGCTTCTTGCTCTTGCCAAGTTGACAACAGCCACAAACAATAGTGTGAAATGCTCCCTTGAGGAAGACCAAAGTTGGAGATAAGAGACTGAAGTGTTGAGGAAGATGGGTGGCCAAGACGAGCATGCCAGATGGAGGAGGAGACGCGTTCACTGAGAGGTGTAACTGTGCCAAATTTTGAAGACATCTTGGAGAACAACACAGTGTTGAATAACTTCAACAAACAAGAAGACACAAGAACAAATTGCACATAAACATTTTAAAGTGCATGGTTATTTCATTCTTTTTTTTATTTTACATGGGTTTTACACTTCTTACCTCACAGGTGCAAGCCATTCACATGCACTTTCACACGACTCCTCTGTTCAATTTAGGAGATCAAGCACAGAGAAAATTACAAGGGAAAATACATGAGGAAGGCAAATGGGGGACTGTCTTACACTGCCGATGGAATTATGGCTTGTTCAGAAGTGATTGGCAGCATCATGAACTGCCCGGAAGTGATTTGCAGAGTAGTTCTTCTTTATAGAGTTCTTCATATTTTGACAGATTCACAATGTTTTGAATCTCAAGTATAAGGTATTTGTCTTTTATATAGTCTGTGATCTATCACTTATTTTCTCAGATACAAGTTTAAAATTCCTAGGGAGGAGTCGCTATAAATACTGACAGAAGGGACATTGAAGGTAGTTTCACTCTGGGACCTTTGCATGGTAGGCCGGAGTAATATACACCATAGAAGATATGGATCTTCCCTTACTCCTAAGTAAAGAAGACAAAGAAAGTTATTGAAGACTCGTAACAGTAACACATTATCACTGTGAAACCTTGTCATGATCTTCAGTTGTGCTTTTTTAGACTGATTACCTTGCAAGGAGTGAAGTGAAGTTACTGGTAGGATTTCTGCAGAGTTTTTGGCTGAATGCAAGGAAGTTCTTAGTGTGGAATGCTATTTGGACTGCTCTTTTTATAGTCTTCAAGAAGGAGGGAGCAATTGCAAATCGTGGGAGAGTGGATGCAGTTGCAGTAAGTGGGGCAGTTAGGCTTCAAAACTGCATTGTAATCCACTTCCCAGGTTTCTGGGGCCGACCAATTGTGAGATTCAATAAAAAAAAAGGCATGAACGAGGGGTGCGACACATGCGAAAGGTTGAAAATCATTCACCAGTTGTGAACTTGTCAAAAGCCACCCACCGGTTCCGATTGTGAATTGACGAAAGCCATCCACCGGTTGTGGCGTAATGATACCATGTGACCCCGATTGTGGAAACCATGCGCGCACTAGAAGTTGTATCTCTGCTTCGATTACCTGTGTCCAGAAAGTTTCACTGGAAGTGGAGGCCATCGATCATATCTTGTTCTATTCTTGATGATTTTGACCTCTGGTGGATTCAAAACTTGGAGCAAAACTTCTTGGTCAAATGTTAGAGCTTCCATTAGCCTTAATTTTTTTCTTTGACCTTCAGATTTAGTCAAACTTTGACTGTTTTAACATTTGAATCTTCTTGAATTTTTTTTTGTGTGTCAACATTATCCTTAGAAAATTGTCGAACAGAGAGAAGTTTGGTGGATGCATAAGGGAAATGCAAAATATTGGTCAAAAGAAAGTTATTTTGAGGGGTACGAATTTTAGAAGAGCCAATATGATGAATAGACAAACATTGACCATTGCCCACTTGAACTTTATCGCCTCCTTAGTATTCTTAATTGAATGGGAGATTAGCCAAATTAGAGGTTACATGGTGGGATGCACCAGCATTGGAGTACAAGTTTGGTCATTTGTGGGGAATTGATTTGTAGCCATAGCCATTAATTTTTGAAGTGGATGACGCCTTTGAAAGGCATAGTCCATGAAATGATAACAATCGACCGCAAGGTGACCCACTTGGTTACAAATTTGACAAGTGGGTCCAGTGAATGAGGATACTTGATTTTGATTTCTTGAATTGGTGTTCTGATTTGGTGATGTGGGCTTACTATATCCTCCATGATTAGATCCACCTCGGCCCCTACCGCGACTCCGGTTGTTGAAGGTTCTTCGTTGATTTCCATGATTGTTGGAATTATGTGAGGCAATGAAGGCAGTAGATGGTCCAGTCACAAGGGAGTTTCTTCCAGACTTAACTCTTCACATATAAGCAAAGTGTGTAACTCATCTAAGGTTACTGGATCAGTCATCGATCGAGTATTAATGGCCGTCTTACAGGGTTGATAGGCCGTAGGGAGACCATCAAGGGTGTGGATAATCAGATCTGAATCATCCACTATGGCTCCATAGGCAGCAAGCTTGTCTACAAGAATTTTAATTTGTTGCAAATAATCTTCATAGAAAGAGAGCTTTTTTTTCATTGTTTGTAGTTGTTTCTTTACTTGGATGATAAGAGAGCAAGTTAGAGATGCATACCGCTTCTCAAGATACTTCCAGATGTCCTTGGATGATTGGAGCCCAACAATATAAGGCAACACTCATTTTGATAGAGTTGAGTTGATCAAGGTAAGAAGATTCTAGTCTTGAACGACCCACTCCATATACGCAGGATTAACAGAGGTTGAGACTTTCTCATCTGAGTCTTGAAGAAATTTGGGAGGGTGAAGGTTTTGCAGGACCCACTTGATGGACCTGGCTTTCGTCCTCTCCTTCCGCCCTGGGGGCTGCCGGGGTCCCGCGGAGGAGAAAAGCGGGTATCAACATTTTTGTACAGGTATGCCAGATATTCTATTCTACTTGAAATTTGATGTGGTGATCCGGAGATTCACCTACACAAGTAGAAAGGAAATAAATCATTTTTTCTAACTTTTCAAATTGCATAAATATTTAAGAAAAGAGACAAGATTTTTGAATGCCGTATGAGGCAATTTTTTGTTTGTTTGCCATGAAAGGCGATTTAATGCCGTGAAAGGCATTTTTGCCGTGAAAGGCGATTTACAAATCTCATCAATAATGAAAGACAAGAATTGTGATTTTTTTGTCTCTTTAAAAAATACAAAATACAATAGAAAAGAAAGAAAATGGATCTAACTTCTCAAGAGATTGTAGGGACTCTTTCAGATCGACGGTCGCAAGTCATGTATGGACTTCGCCATCGTCCTTTAGATGAGAACACTTGATGCTTTGATTCTTTTGGCTTGGCCCTAACCTCAAATGTTTATAGGATAAAGACCAAGGAGATGTCCTATATCCAATAAAAAAACCGAGTAAACGGGCTGAAAAGCCACATTTAGGCCATGTTGG
Source organism: Umbellularia californica (assembly GCA_028538565.1). Lineage (NCBI taxonomy): Eukaryota > Viridiplantae > Streptophyta > Magnoliopsida > Laurales > Lauraceae > Umbellularia > Umbellularia californica. The sequence goes on along the minus strand of JAPQWN010000007.1, from coordinate 43,248,760 downwards.
ATAGAAGGAGAGGAAGATCTTTGCCTTGGGGGGTGGCCCCCCAAGGGACTTCGATCACCTTGTGGTGTTTTTAGCAGCAGAGTAGCGGGACTTCTTCAGAATTTCTCTGAAATTTTCCAGACTCCGGCCTTCTTGTTGTAGATGTGTGTAGAGATGTCTCGGTGTCTAGGTCTCTCTCTTTGGAATGAACCCCCTTTTATAGGCTTTTGGTAGCCATGTGGTGGTTTATGAGCATTGATGGCCATGATGAGAGGATTGATGGCATTGATGCTCCATGATGGGAGGAGTTACAAGTTTTTATTTCTTGATTTTGTAACTCCTTTTTCTTGGCTTGTGATTGGCCGATGGAGAATGATGGGCATTTAATCGCCTTTTAATCTCCATGATGAGGGGAGTTTCATGACTTTAATGCCATGATTGCTTGGACTTGTAATTCCTTTTTCCTTGAACCTGATTGGGCCATCTAAAATAATGGGTTAATGACCGCATTAAGTTGTCATAATACGGGTCAATTAACATCATTAAGTGGTCGCCGGGACATTTGAAGAGTGCGGCCCACGCCGCGTCTTTTGGAATTCTGGAATTCTTCTTGTGATGATCGCCGATGGATCCATATGTTGTTTGATGTCGGATGACGATGTAATTTCAGACATTGATTGATGTCAGTGGGCCAGTGAAATCTGTCTTGTCGATTTCATGATCTGTCGGACATAAAGTGTACTTTCTTGGTCAGCCGGATGGTGATCTTGGAGCGATCAATGATGATTTCATGCTCTTGACGGCGGATCCGAGATTTTGGCGAAGATCAGTCGTTTCCAAGCATCAAGAATTGGATTTTTGGAAAATCACATGTGTGAGAACCCGACCCCTAATTTCCTGGTTTAGTGTGGTTTTAATTATGATTTGGTTTTCTCATGGGTTTAGTGGCTGTTTGGTTGAGTTTTTGAGTTAGAATGACTTTTCATTAGCTTTGGGAAGTTTTGAGAGCCAATGAACCTAGACAGTGACCGTAAGGTCCCATTTGTTTTGCGTGGTCAGCGTGGGGAGATTCTTGGTGATTCCCAAAAAATCCCATTTCAACTTCGTTTGACTAATCTCGCCATTCCCTACAACTTTCGTGTTCACTCCGTGCCCATTCGAAACTCCTAAAATCAGTTTTTCCAACCCTGGGGCAAATCCATTCTTTAACCCCTTTGACCAAACAGTTGACTTTTTATGTGGACCCCGAAAGTATGTCAATATTGACCTTGTTGGAAAGATGATTTTATGCCGGACACTTTTCATGTTTTAAGTTTCTTGATCCGAGGTCTAGAAAGCCCTCTAATCTCCATTACAAATTCTACTTAGTGTGGGCCCCACACCCACCCATTATAAAAAGGACAACTTCCTCTCTTTCTCCCTCATTCCCATTCCATCGGCTGCAACTCTCTTGCTACAGTACCAGCAGCCATTCTTCTTCTTTTTCTTCCATTCCTCTTGCTCAAATGGAGCCTCCAGCCACCAATCCGACGAGGGAACTTCGACAACTTCTTCCCCTTCATCTCCTCTCTCTTTTGACACCATTTTCGTGGGAAACCAAGGTGGGCAGCCCCTTTTTCCAAGCTTCTTCTTGTTGATTAATGGCCTAGAGGTAAGGACTCCTTTCCATTTTCCTTATATGTGCAATGGCATCCCCTTAGATCTCATTTCCCTAACTTTGTTTGCCCCATTCCTTGTCTTTCTTGATTTACCATTTTAGGGTTCTAAGATAGGTTTGTTTTGGGGCTTTTCTTTGCTTTGCTTGTAGGTTGATCTTGATAGTGTTTTGAGCTTGGATTTGCTTAGCTTAGACCTAAGGCAAGTGGATGATTGAATATTTTTAGTATTTATTGAACTTTGTGAGGAATGTGGTTGGTTTGCTATTTATACTCATGTTTATGAACTTGCATAGATTTGAAATAAATGCTTATGAAAGTACATTTAATGTTTTGGAAACATGGTGGATTTTAGTCTTTGTCTACCTCTTGTTTTTGGCTTAAATGGGTCTCGGTGATGGTGGAGTTTGTAAGACCCCGACCCGAGTGACTCGATTAGTACTAATTATGTTGCGTGTTAGTGCTAAGCTCGATTAGTGATTTTTGACTAAGCTTGGATTAGTATAGTTCTTGATAGCTTTGGGAAATTATTTTAGTGCTTCGTGTTGGTGGGACCCTTTGGGGGGTTCCCTTTTTTATTAGTTTTTCTAAGTGCTGGGGGATTATTCGTATTCCGGTAATTTGCATTTCTATTCCGTTTTACTCGTCTCGTTAATCCCTACGAATCTCGTGTTGAGCCCGTGACCGTCCGGAACCCCGAAACCCGATCTTCTTGCTTTGAGGGCAAAACAGTCTGTTTTACATGAAATCTGTACCCAAAACTTGATATCCTCGAAACCCGCGAAACATGTACTTTTTAGAAACTAGATATTTCGACGATCACTTTTCTCTTCTTCGTCGATTTCATCCGAGGTCCCGAGATTAGTGATTTCAGCCTCCAAAGATTTCCTAGAGTTGGGACCCACACCCACTTGTATATAAGAAGAACCCTCTTCTTCCATTTCCTTTTTCCAGCACAAAGAGCAACAACAGCCTAGGGTTTCTTGGCTTCCTTTTTCTATTCTTCTTCTTGTTTCTCCACCATCAAGCACCACCCACCTTGCATCAATCAAGAAACGGATTTCACCTTCTTCTTCCTCACTTCTAGGGCTATACATTGATACTATTGGTGGAAGGAAACCACCCATTATAGAACTCTCTTGAAGTTCATCTTGCCTTTTGAGGACTTTCCTAGTAAGTTTTCCCTTCCAATCTCTTAGATTTGTGTTCTTCTAGTTTTAGAGGAGCCCTATTGTCATTATTGAAGCTTCCTTCTCTCTATTCCTTGTTTGACCCATTTTGGGGTTTGGATTTGGGGGTTTTGTGTAGATAGCATTCTTGGCTTGGAGGAAGAGATTATTAGCTTTGATTTCTTGCATAGAGAACCTTGAGGCAAGTAGATTGAATGGATAGTTTAGTTTTCAATGATTTTATGACAAATGTGTTTAAATCATGACTTCATTAATGCTTTGTCTAAATTACATTACATGATATTAAATGCTTTGAATGGGGTTGGTAAGCCTCTTTAGTGTCTTGAAATATAATTTCTAGCTTTTGTTTTCATCTATTGTCTTTAAATCATGGATTGTAGTTTTGAGTTCATCTTTTGTACAATGCCTAAGTGAATCCTTGTGATGTTGGTTGTCCTCCTTCCCTTAGTAATTGTATGAATGTCAATGGAGAATGAAAGGAATTGGTCTGGGGAAAGGAAGGCTTGAATCTAAACCCAGGGAAGAGATTCCCGTGACCGGCGGTCAGCTGGCGGTCGCCCAGCGGCTAGCCGCCTGGTGACCAGCGGCTAACCGAAGCAAGTTCGGTCACAATTCCAGAAAGTTGTAACCTCGCGGTCAGCTCCGCGGTCATCTAGCGGCTAACCGCCGTGTCCATTGACGTCTAACCGCCATCCAACCGCTTAGTTACGGTCACTTTTCCCGAGAGCTGCAATCCCACGGTCAGCCTCACGGTCAGCCAGCGGTTAACCGCCGGATGCACTGGCGGCTAACCGCCACCTGACCGCAAGGTAACCGAAATTCCCTGAATTCTATGAATAAAGAAGGATTGAAGGGACCTTTCACCCCATTGCTTGTGAACCTTTCTGAGAGCAATGGGCACCGCTCACCTGGGATCGTGTTCGAAGCCTAGGTGAAGTGTTTGTTGGTAGTACGTTCGAGAGAGAAACTACATCATCGAGATTCATTTAAGCATTGAGGCTACTATAGTGTATAAGGAACCCGGAATGTCTCCCAAATTCAAAGAGTACCAAGTTTCCTTTATTATACAGACATACGGGATCCCTATTCACTTGGACTAGTTTTAACCCGACATTGTCTTGGCTTTTCAAAAGAGTACTTTACCTTGTTCTTCTCGAAATTTATGATTTGGAACCTATCATTCCGAAAACTTTGAAAGTATACTTGTACTGTTTTGCTAGCTTTGATATACATGCCAGGCCTGATATGATAGCTGTGCCTTGAGCACCCCGTCTTGCCCGTTTATAGCTTTGCACTGGATTTGTTTTATACATGTCTCGATGTATGTGATTTGACCTATGAGTCGGCACCACTAAGCTTGGATAACCTTGTCGGTCTGATCTACCGACTTGGAGATCCCTTCCCGTCCTGCCAGCTGCAGCTTGGATCCCGATACCCGGTTTATTAACCGTGGTCCCGTCCCGATACCCGGCTCGCTCCCGTGGTTCCCGATATCCGGTTCGCTACCGTGATTCCCGATACCCGGTTTGCTACCGCGGTCCCGTCCCGTATTATTGTATATCTGTATGTAACTTGGTTGCACCTCCTCACTTCGGTGACCGAGGTCAACACCCGATACTCACGTCACTTCGGTGATAGAGGATTTAGCTTCTTGTGGATGCCATCTTGATTGTTTCCCGACTTCCTTGGTTACCTTGCATATTTTATTACTGCATGTGTGTTTTCAATGAAATGATTCATTTACTTTTGAAAGCCATTGATTTAACAGGTTTACATGTTTTCCAAGGTAAAGGTCTTTATTATTAAATATTCATATCTTTTCATCTACCTGCCAGACCGTCGTGTCTGACCCCTTTGCTTTGGTGCTCAGGTCCCGTTGTTGGTTTCCCCGAGGAGGAGCCAGAGGAGGCGGTCGGAGAACCGCAGCCGCTAGTGGAGTGGCGTGCTGACGATGTTATGTAAACATCGGGCTGCCGAGTTGCGAAACATTTTGGGGGTGGTTGAATAGATTTCTGGTGGTTATTGTTTTGTATATTGGCCTTTGTTGGCCTCTATTTTTGGGAACTGTAATTAACCGATCTTCTGATTAAACTTGAATATGTACTTTTGGGTTATGCTTTAGGACATTGCTCATTCTGATACTCCTATTCAAATGTAATCAGCCTTGATATTTTGTGAAATGAAATACATGTATGATTTACCATAAGCTTCCGCAATTATTACTATATGACTATGCGTGTTGGAATATCCTCACCGCGGACACCTGTGGGAAATCACGTGCACGGGTAAGGAGTGTTCTTTTGTTAACCCGTGTACGCTTGATTATAAACATACCTTAAATTATTGTCATTACTCCATATGATTATATCATCGGCTTCATCACAAACAGTCCCGATCCCGGATTTGGTTCCCCGAACCCGGTCCGGGGTCGCGACAGAGTTCCTCTTCTCTTATGGTTGAGAGTGAAAAAGGAAGAAGTGATTGGATAATGATATATAGAAGTTTTGATGTTGGAGAAGAGTTGAAGGTGGAATAGGAGGAGCTTTCAGCTCATTTTATTGCAGGTAAGTGATTGGAGAGGGAAAGGAATGGATTGGAGAAAGGAGGACCTGAATCTGAACTGCATTGTGGAGTTCCCGCAACTGGCGGTCAGCCGACGGTCACATAGCGGCTAGCCGTCTAGTGACTGGCGGCTAACCAAACCGGTTTCGGTTACTTTTCCAAAGAGCTGTAACCTTACGGTCTGCCTCGCGGTTAGCTAGCGGCTAACCGTCGAGTCCATCGGCGGCTAACCGTCAACCAACCTAACTGAGCGGTTACATTTCCAGAATGCTGCATTTGGTCAGGTCAACCACAGTTAGCCCCGCGGTCAACCAGCGGCTAACCGCCGAATCCATTGGCGGCTAACCTCCAGGTGACCGCCAGGTAACCGAACTTCCCAGAATTATGGGAATAAAGAGAGATGAAGGGAGTTCCCATCCCATTTGCTTGTGAACCTTTCCGAAAGCATTGGGCACCTTCCACCTGGAATATGTTCGAAACAAAGATGAAATGTTTGTTGGAAGCCCGTTCGAGTGAGAAACCACATCGCCGAGATTCATTGAAATGTTGAGGTTACTCAGGTGTGTAAGGAGCCCGAAATGTCTCTAAACTCAAGGAGTACCAAGTGTTTATTGAAAAATAGACATACGGGCCCTATCCACCTTGAGTTATCTTGAACCCTGATACTTGTCCCGACATTTCGAAAGTTTATTATACCCTAATGTTTCCGAAATTAATGAGTTGTGATTTATCAATCCCGAGTATATTGAAACTGTACTCGTAGCATTTTGCTAGCCCGATGTGCTTGACCCGGTGTTGAAATGATATTTATGCCTTGAGCACCCCGTTTCGCCCGTTTATACAATTTCATCAAGTGTTTTATACATGCCCGCTTTCTTGCATATGACCTATCAATACTTGGGGACTTGAAACATTGTTTTTAAGCTTGGGGAGGTATGGTTTGGAGCCCCAATGCAATGTAAGAACTTGGAAGGCATTTTATAGAGTCCGGATGAAGAGAAACTCATTAGACTCGTCAATGTGCATAGGGATCTGAGATGTCCTTAATTCTCATGAAGTACCAAGTTTATGTCAAATTAGACATACGGGACCCTATTCACATCAATATGAATCTAGGACCCTCAACGATTGGCCCGGAAAAGTATAGAAATCCATTATGTCTTAGTTAAATTCGAATTTCACTTGTACACTTTAAATCTCATATTTTATGACTAGACTTGCCCCGAAGGTATTGAAATTTATGTCTCCTTTTAGCATGTTGCTAACCCGTTTATGCCCGACCCGATACATACATGTCTTTATGCCTATGGGTATCCCGTCCCGTTATATTCGTACTTGTTGATTTCTTGTATATGACCCATGAACTAAAACCTTGAGGCAATATGGGGTCAGAGCTTTGTAGTGTGAGCCCATGAGCCAAAAAGAGAACATGTGTACATGTATTTGTTTTGTTTACTTGCATATAACCTATGAGTCGGCACCACTGAGCTTGGATGACCTTGTCGGTCTGATCTACCGACTTGGAGATCCCTTCTTGTCCCGCCAGCTGCAGTTTGGATCCCGCTACCCGGTTTATTAACCGTGGTCTTGTCTAGATACCGCAGATTGCTACTGTGGTTCCTGATGCCCGGCTCGCTACTGTGGTCATGTCCCGTATTGTATATATGCATATGTAATTTCGTTGTACCTCCTCACTTCAATGACTGAGGTCAACGCCTTGACATGCTTGCTCTTATCACTTTGGTGATAGAGGATTTAGCTTCTTGTGGTTACTATCTTGCTTGTTTCCCAGATTCCTTGGTTACCCTTACATGCTTTATACTGCATACATGTTTTCGGTAAATGATTGATTTCTTTCGTGACGATTATTGTTGAAATTGGTTTACAATGTGATGCATACCCGGTTTGTCAAATATTCATGCTTTAAATGAGTTCCCGATTTGTGAAATGTTCATGTTCTATACATGCTTTAAAGGAATACATGTTTTGTCAAATATTCATGTTTTATACCCGTTTTATATGAATATAGGATTTTGTCAGATATTCATGATTTTCTATACATTTTTAATTATATACAATTTGATCAGACAATATGATTTATTACATGTTTTATCGTTCAGTATATTGTTTATATCTTTTTACCCACCTGCCAAACCGTCGTGTCTGACCCACTGCTTTGGTACTCAGGTTCAAACTTCTTCACCCGAGATGAGTGCACGTGTTGGCTATGGAGCCACGAGCTTACAGGTTGTTTGTCGACTATGTCATGTAGACATTGAGTTTGACATCGGAATTACGTCACATATGGGGTAGTGATCATTAGCTCGTTTTTGTATGGCTTCTATTAGCCTTTTGCTTGGGATTTGTAATTAATACACATTGTTATTTGTAACTTGAACATATATGGGAATGTAATACCCTGTTACTGTCAGCTCTGTACTTTTATTGTGATGGTTTATTCCAGTCTCAGATGGTTCATTGATAAGATGACTTATGCTTGGGTTGAGTGCGGTGCGGAATCCAATGGCCACGGACTTCGAGTCGCAACACCACGAAAGCTTCTGCTAAATATTCAGAGTGTGTTGGAATTTATAATCCTCACACACGCGGATCTTGGGAGAAACATAATTATTGCTTAACTCCCAATTCACGGACCCTGGGTTTGGGGTCGTGACAACAGGGGCTGGAACTCCTGAAACGGAAAGAGAATCAGAAAACGGGCCACCTGGCGGAAAATCCGGCGACCCGGATTTCCAGGGTCGCCGGCGACCATGGGGGTTTTGTCCCTTTTGGTCGCCATTTTTCGGCCGTTTCTTCGTCTTTTTCGTTCCTTTTTTCTCCTGTATTTTTCTTGACATTTTTCCTCATTTATTGATTTGATTTTTCTGAAGAAAACTTGACGAGAAGCCGTGCAAACCTGAGCACAAAGTTTCCCATTTTTAGGAAAAGCTGAAACTTTGTAGCCGATTTTCCGTCAAGAGTCGAAACTAGGTCAAATGATGTCGGAATGACTCGAAATTTGAGGTGAAGCCTCCTGAGCAGTAGATAGGACCAACCATGGGCTTTTATTTGAGTTTTGAAGCCGTTTGGGGTCCCGTCGCTATTAGACTTGATTTTGCCGCGAGGAAGATGTCGCGTTTTAATGTGCGGTCAACCGATGTCCGATTGACCTGAAATTTGGCAGGGAACCTATCAGAGTCATTTTGAGACGATCCATTAGCTCCGATTTGGATGTCATGGTCCCGGGGTGCTCCGCCGCCCAAGATTTTGTTTCGGAGCGTCAAAGTCTGGTCAAACATTGTCAGAATGACCTGCAATTTGACGTGCAGCCCTTTGGAAGCATGTTGAAGCCACTCATGTACTTTGTTTGATGAGTGATTGCCTCAGTGGTTCTCGTCGCCGAAAGGCTTGATTTTGCTGCTCAAGGGTTGATGGAGGGTCAAACGTTATCAGTTTGACTTGAAATTTGACAAGGAGCCTTTTGGAGGTATTTTGGAACCAACCGTAGGCTCTGATCAAAGTTTTGATGTCTTCTACACTGTCGCTGCCGGGAGCGCCTGTTTAGCTGTCGGATGAGTGAAGTTAGGCCAAATGATGTTGGAATGGCCTGAAACTTCATGTGTACCCCTCTTTTGGATGTCTTGAAGGATCTTGCAGTTTTTATTTAATTCTAACAAGATCTAATGCTTGAAGTAGCATTGCCTGTTTGTAGTAGGATGTGGCTTCATGTGGCTTCTTGATGTTGAGGAGGCAAAGTGACTTTTTTTTTTAGTGTCAACACCACTAGAATGGATACTAGTCTAATTAATCAAATCAATATAGCGGAAGTAATCAATCACATAATATAGAACTAACAAATAAATCTACCAAACAATCACCGCAAGAAGGTAGACACAAATTTAACATGAAACCTTTTTCAGGGAGAAAAACCACGATCTAGAAATCAAGATTTCACGAACAATTACAAGATATACACACAGCTCCTTTACCTCGATATGTACCTCGACCTAAGGACCGTAGTTGTTCTTGCACAGAATCCACTAACACGACTTCCACAATGCACCGTTCTCTTTACTTGATCTCCTCGCAGCTTGCCAGCCAAGATAATCAATCTTTTATAAGAGGATAGAAGCATCAAAACCTTCTAGAGCAGCCATTCAGAACAATCTCTCAATGGCTCTAGAGAAACAAGAAAATCTTTATTAGGGTATTCTAACCTTAGGTCAAGAGAGAGAATTAACTTCTTGTATGTTTACTTTGGGTTGAGAGAAACACCCAATAAATAGTTCCAAATCCGTGCATAAGACTTCTAATTAGACTCCAATCAGAATAGAAGTACAAAACAAACTCTTCATCAGAGTTCGGATCGGACTGGGCATGTCCGCCTGGCTCGCAATAGCGAGTATGAGTCTCGCTATATCGAGACACCTTTCTGCCAACAGCATCTGACACGATTTTAAATTCTTACAATCTCCCCCTTTTGGCAATTCTTGGACACAACCCCCTAGAACAATACAATTTGATTTACCCAAAAGTAAAACCCAAAATACATTGAGTTTAAAAAAGAAAAGAATTCAGCACTGTAGTTCTTACATTGCCTTTGCTTGTATAGCTCCCCTGGCTCCATTTTTCTCCCCCTGCATGTGTCCATAATTGACAAACAAATATTATTATGCAGCTTCTGTCAATTTGAATGTAGTAGCTCCCCCTTAATATTGGCTCCCCCTCAATATGATCTTTGTATCAGCACTGGGGTGGGGGGTTGATCTTGCAGATCATGGGTGATGAAGCTTAGGCACACACACTTGTAAATTTAAATATTTCAACAAAGTGTGTACCAAAATAGAAGGAAGGTCTTCTGTCTTGACCCAAACAGCTTTGGTATTGTAAGACCCCGACCCGAGTGACTCGATTAGTGCTAATTGAGTTGGGTGTTAGTGCTAAGCGCGATTAGTGATTTTTGACTAAGCTTGGATTAGTATAGTTCTTGATAGCTTTGGGGAATTATTTTTAGTGCTTTGTGTTGGTGGGACCTTTGGGGGTTCCCTTTTTGGATGACTTTACTATTGTGTGGGGGGTTGTTCGTATTCCAGTAAATTGCATTTATATTCCGTTTTACTCTTCTTGTTAATCCCTGCAACTTTCGTGTTGATCCCGTACTCGTTCGGAACCCCGAAACCCGATCTTCTTGCTTTGAGGGCAAAACAGTCTTTTTACATAAAATCTGTACCCAACACTTAATATCCTCGAAACCCACGAAACATATACTTTTTGGAAACTAGATATTTCGTCGAGCACTTTTCTCTTTTTCGTCGTTTTCGTCCGAGGTCCCGAGATTAGTGATTTCAGCCTCCTAAGACTTTTTAGTGGTGGAGCCACACCCATTGCCTTTTTATAGAGAACTCTTTCCCTTCCATTTCCCTTTTCCAGCACAAGCATATGAGAACCTGGGGTTTCCATCTCTTCTCTTTTTCTCCTTGCTTCCTCACCACCAAATCCCTATCAAACCTTGCACCAATCAAGAAATGAGCTTCACCCTCTTCTTCCTCACTACTAGAGCTATGCATTGATACCATTTGTGGAAGGATCTACTCAACTCAAGACCCTCATTGAGCTCACCTTGTCCATTTGGAGAACTTACAAGTAAGCTATTTCCCTAATATCTTAGATCCATGTTCTTGTAGTCTTGGGAGAGCCCTATCTTCATTATTGTAAGTTTCTTCTTCTTGTTTCTTGGTTTGACCCATTTTAGGGTTTGTTTTTTGGGGTTTTGGTGTAGCTTGGTATTTGGCTTGGAAGAGAGGTTTAGAGCTTGGATTTCTTGATTTGGAGACCTTGAGGCAAGTGGATGTTTAGTTTTAAAAGTGATTTCCATGATCAAATGTTTGTATTTATTGTATCATTTATGATGAGCTTTTACTTGCATTCATGATGCTATTAAATGCTTTTGAAAAGAGTTGGTAAGCATCTTTATTGTCTTGAAACATGATTTCTAGTTTTTGGTTTCATCTATTGTCTTTAAATCATGGATTGTAGTTTTGGGTCATCTTTTGTACAATGCCTAAGTGAGTCCTTGTGATGTTGGTTGTCTTCTTTCTCTTGGTGAATGTATGAGTGTCAAATGAAGAATGAAAGGAATTGGTTTGGGGGAAGGGAAGACCTGAACCTGAACCAGTGGAGAAATTCCCGTGACTGGCAGTCAGCTGGAGGTCGCCCAGCGGCTAGCCGCCTGGTGACTAGCGGCTAACCGAAGAAAGTTCGGTTACATTTCCAGAAAGCTGTAGCCTCACGGTCAGCTCCGCGGTCATCTAGCGGCTAACTGCCTAACGCATCAACGGCTAACCGCCAGCCAACCGAATTATAGCGGTTACAATTCCAGAGAGCTGCAATTCCACGGTCAGCCTTACGGTCAGCAAGCAGTTAACCGCCGGATTCGATGGCGGCTAACCGCCACCTGACCGCAAGGTGACCGGAATTCCCTGAATTTTATGAATAAAAGAGGATTGAAGGGAGCCTCCACCCCATTGCTTGTGAACCTTTCTGAGAGCAATGGGCACCGCTCACCCTGGATTGTGTTCGAAGCATAGGTGAAGTGTTTGTTGGTAGTACGATAGAGAAAGAAACTACATCATCGAGATTCATTTAAGCATTGAGGCTACTATAGTGTATAAGGAACCCGGAATGTCTCCCAAATTCAAAGAGTACCAAGTTTCCTTTATTATACGGACATACGGGATCCCTATTCACTTGGATTAGTTTTAACCCGGCATTGTCTTGGCTTTTCAAAGAGTACTTTACCTTGTTATTCTCGAAATTGATGATTTGGGATCTATCATCCCGAAAACTTTGAAAGTATACTTGTACCGTTTTGCTAGCTTTGATATACATGCCAGACCTGATATGATAGCTGTGCCTTGAGCACCCACGTCTTGCCCGAATATAGTCTTGTACTTGATTTATTTTACACCTGTCTTGATTTCCATGTTTTGACCTGATTTCTTGTACATGACTCACAAGCCAAAACCTTGAGGCAACATTGGGCCAGAGCTTTGTAGTGCGAGCCCATGAGCCAAAAAGAGAACATGCATACATGTACCTGTTTTATTTACTTGCGTATAACCTATGAGTCGGCATCACTAAGCTTAGATACCTTGTTAGTCTGATCAACCGACTAGGTGATCCCCCTCTTGTCTTGCCAACTGCAGTTTGGGTCCTGATACCGCAGATTGCTACTGTGGTTCCTGATGCCCGGCTCGCTACCATGGTCATGTCTAGTATATAGTATATATGTATATATATTTCGTTGTACCTCCTCACTTCGGTGACTGAGGTCAACGCCTTGACTTGCTTGCTCTATCACTTCGGTGATAGAGGATTTAGCTTTGTGTGGTTGCCATTTTGCTCGTTTCCTGATTTCCTTGGTTACCCTTACTTGTTTTACCTTGCATATATGTTTTTTTTTACTAAATGATGCATTTACTCATGAAAGCATTATTTAGACAGGTTCAACTGTTTCCATGGCAAATGTTTTATCATTAAATGTTCATATCTTTTCATCTACCTGCCAGACCGTCGTGTCTGACCCTTTGCTTTGGTACTCAGGTCCCGTCGTCGGTTATCCCGAGGAGGAGCCAGAGGAGGCAGTCGGAGAACCGCAGCCGCTAGTTAAGTGGCGTGCTGACGATGTTATGTAAACATCGGGCTGCCGAGTTGCGAAACATTTTGGGGGATTGTTTGGATAGTTTTCTGGTGGTTATTGTTTTGTATATTGGCCTTTGTTGGCCTCTAATTTTGGGAATTGTAATTAACTGATCTTCTGATTAAACTTGAATATATACTTTTGGGTTATGCTTTAGGACATTGCTCATTCTGATACTCATATTCAAATGTAATCAGCCTTGATATTTTGGGAAATGAAATATATGTATGATTTACCATACGCTTCCGCAATTATACTATATGGTTGTGTGTGTTGGAAAATCCTCACCGCGGACACCTGTGGGAAATCACGTGCACGGGTAATGAGTGTTCTTTTGTTAACCCGTGTACGCTTGATCATAAACATATTTTTATTATTGTCATCACCCCATATGATTATATCATTGGCTTCATCAACCAGTCCCGATCCCGGATTTGGTCCGCGGACCCGGTCCGGGGTCGCGACAGGTATTCTTCTGTTTCAACTCAGCCTTCTGCGTTTTTCATTGCTTTTGTTGCAGTAAACTTCGCAGTTTATTGCAATGGGGTCGAATGTGTCCTTTAATTCCACAATGATGACAAGTGGAATTTGTTCAAGATGTGACACATTAAACTTCTTTGGAGCTTTCTTTACAATACTAACAAAAGGCTTAGTAACAACTGAATTTTTAACAAAACAACTTTTACCTTTGGCATTCAAAGTGGATGCTCCATCAGTGTAGCCAATGCCATGCTTGTTAGTGTGTGTCTTTTGACTACACATGATGTCATATAATTTTCTCTATCCAGTGTTCATCCTATTTAATGAAGCTTTAGCAGTATTTAACTCAGATAGAACCATCTTGAGCCTTCCATTCATATCAGAATTCTTTACTTTTAAAGTCTTCATATTAGAATCAAGTAAGTCACACTTTTGTGATTCTGCAATCAATTTGTCAGCCAACTTGTTATTTTTATCCTCCAATTTTTGTACTTTAACAAGTGAATCTGCAAGTTCAGCTTTCAAGTAGGCATTCTTGAAAGCCTCCTTGAACTTTTTCATTCACCTTAACTATCTTCATGGTTTTCTTGAAAGCCTCCTTGAGCTTTTTCATCCTTGAACTTCATGGTTCTTCAGATACTTTCCAATTAATAACAACTTTCTCATTCACCTTAACCATCTTCATGGTCTTCTTGAAAAGTGTTTCATATTTAGCTTTCCAATCTAGTTCTTCATCTGACTCGGTATCTTGATCAGTCTCAGCTTCAAAAGAAATATGGGAAGCAATAGAACCAGAAGTTGCCATTAAAGCAATAAACTTCCCCTTGCCAGTGTCAGGTTTGTCAGACTTAGGGTTTTTCTCATTCTCATCAGAAGTTTCATCTTCCCAAGTAGTATTCAAAGCCTTCTTTTTAGATTTTTTATTTCCGTAGTCATTAGTAATGTGTCCATAGCCTTGACACTTATAACATTGAATCCCTTTAAAAGAATTCTTCTTTAAAGAATTTTTAGGGATCCTCACATTGGTTCTCTGCCCCTTCATAAAAAGCTTGAATTGCTTCATGAACTGTACTGTAACTTGGGGACCAATTTCCTCGAAATCTAAATCTGTATAACTTGCAGCTTTCATGTATGATTCATTGGATGATTTTTTGTATGATTCCTTGAACGCTTTAAAAGCAATACCTTAAGATTGTGTCTTCCCATTAGACCTAAGGTTTGCTTCAAAAGTTTGTAGGTTGCCAACTAACTCATCAACTTTGAGTGTATTCAAATTTTTATTTTCCTCTATGGCCACAATCTTTCCATCAAACCTTTCTAGGAGAGGCCTCAAAATCTTTTTAACAATTCTGTTTTCAGGAATTGGTTCCCCTAAGGTAAATGTATCATTGACAATTGCATTCAGCTTACCATTAAATTCATTGAAAGATTCATCTTCTTCCATCTTTATGGCTTCAAGGCTGTATACAACTTTTGAAGTTTCGATTGTTTGAAAGTGTCAGTCCCTTTATGTACAGTTTGCAGGATATCCCAAACTTCTTTTGCAGTAGTGCATGTAGAAATTCTTCAAAACTCAAATACATTAACTCCATTATAAATAGCATCCAAAGCCCTAGAGTCACAAGTGGTAGCCAACTCTTCTTCCTTAGTCCACTTGTCTTCAGGTTTGGGACCAGTTACCCCATCAGTAGTAATATTGGGCAAGGAATAGCCATTCACAGCAGATTTCTAAACTTTCAGATCTATGGCTTTCAAGAAGGCACCCATCCCGGCTTTCCAATAAGCATAATTGCTACCATCTAACAGAGGAGGCTTATTAGTTGAAGTGCCTTTGCGGTAGATATCCATTCTAGCAATATTTGGATCAACACAATAAAATAGTGCAACCCGCTCTAATGTCAATTGAAGGTTTTGTAGGACCCACTAGAATGGATGCTAGTTTAATTAATCAAATCAATGCAGTGGATGCAACCAATCACATAATATAGAACTAGCAATAAATCTACCAAGCAATCATCACAAGAAGGCAGGCATAAATTTAACGTGGAAACCTTTTTCAGGGAGAAAAACCATGATCTAAAGAACAAGATTTCATGAACAGTTACAAGATATACTCACAGCTCCTTTACCTCAGTTTGTACCTCGACCTAAGGACCGTAGTTATTCTTGTACAAAATCCACTAACACGACTTCCACAGTGTACCGTTCTCCTTACTCGATCTCCTCGCACCTTACCAACCAAGATAATCAATCTTCTAGAAGAGGATAGAAGCATCAAAACCTTCTAGAAGAGCCCTTCAGAACAATCTCTCAATGACTATAGAGAAACAAAGAAATCTCTCTTAAGATATTCTAACCTTAGATCAAAAGAGAGAATTAACTTCTTGTATGTCTACTTTGGGTTGAGAGAAACACCCAATAAATAGCCCCAAATCCATGCATAAGACTTCTAATTAAATTCCAATCACATTAGAAGTAAAAAAACAAACTCTTAAAATTCCAATCAGAGCTTGTATCAGACTAGGCATGTCCGCCTAGCACCTTTCTGCCAACAGCATTTGACACGATTTTAAATTCTTACAGAGGGCAAGGTTTGGAGCCATCAACAAATCCAAGCAAGTTGTGGCTCCTTATATATTGGCAAAAACAAAGAACGCCATACATGGTAGTTCCCACATTCCATCTTGATGGGAACGAGATGAGAAATATTGGAGAGGATGAAGATAGACATTAGCTGAAGATCATGGGTTATTGGAATCCATCAGGACCGTGAAATCTCATTTTAGGGGCTTTTTGGGGGCTTTACTAATGGAGTTGAGTGAAGTAGAGATTATTTTGAAGAAATAATAAAATATAAGTGGGTTATGATGGTATTTTATTTTTAGTTATTTATTATGGAATCTTTTTGACTTTTTGTACTGACTGTGGAGTTTTTTTGCCTTTTAGTGGAGAAATGAGGTTACTTTTTGACTTTTTTCTTAAAATGTGGTGGGAAATTTGAATTAAAGTGCTTTTGATGCGACTTTTTTTTTAGAAATGAGGGCTTTATCTTACTTGACTCTATTCATAGAGTTGCCAAACAAGCTGAAGTTTAGAGTGCTATGATACCAAAAAACAAAACATGAATAGGAAGTACCTCTATCTCAGCGTGAGTATAGAATACTGTATTTGACTATATTTTATAATGATGTGTATAAGCTGTCAGAATAATGTATAGGTTGATTCTATGGAGTTTTCAAGGTGTAATGAATCTATCTATGCTGTGATGGACTACAAGAATCTTTGATGAGTTGGTTTTAGTTAACGGTTATTGATGCTGATCTTGTGGGTGTGAGATTGATTTGCGGGCCAGCTTTACATGAGTTATTATTGTTTATTCCTTTTCATTTGCAATGTGGCCCACTATATCGTAACATAATTGTGAAAAGCGAGTTAGTTGCCACTAGGATGACTGTATGATCCTTAGTCAACGCTTGTGTGAAAATACTTTCGACGCACACTAGCCAATGCATGAATTCATTTGGTTTCAATTTTTCATTATATTTTAGAATCATGAGTAATTTTAAGGGGCATTTAGTCGGAGGTCCCTCAACTTTGGTTTTTATTGCAAACAGTCCACGTGTTTTTTCCATAGAGCCAAAGGTCCATTTTTAAGTTTTACACAGTTAAAAAGTCTATAGTGCCCCTTTGAATACACTCTGTGCAGTATACACAAAAAGAAAAACTGATTTCGTTAAGAGTTTCATTTGGAGAAAAAAAAGGGAGAAAACCCATCAATTTCGTGAAGATTATTTGACTGCACAAATCAAGGATTACGATAGATAAGAGAAAGAAAATGGGAAAAACTGATTCAAAGAAGGATAAGTAATTTAGAAAATCTGCACGTGGGACTGGGCAAAACTCAAATAACTTAAGTTGAGAAGGAAAAATCATCTAGAGGCACATGGGACTAGGCAAAACTTAGATAATTTTTTTCCAACTCTGATAAATTTGTTCCAAACTTAGATAAAATTGGTCCAAACTCGGACAAATTTGTTTTAAACTCAGGTAAATTTGTTCGAAACTCCGATAAATTTGTTCGAAACTCAGAAAAATTGTTCAAAACTCATATAAATTTATCTGAGTTTTTGCAAATTTATCTGAGTTTTTATTCAGTTTATCAGAGTTTCTGAGAGATTTATCTGAGTTCTTGATAAATTTATTTGAGTTTCTTAGAAACTCTAATAAAATTTCTAAACTTAGATAAACTTTTCAAAAGAAGAAGCCAGCTGTTATGTGATAGGCTTCTGCTAACGGGTCAGAACAAAACAACACAGAAAACAAAATAGCAAAATCTCCTTCTAAACTACTTATTTTCCAAAAGCCCCAAAAAAAAATTTGAGACAGACTTACACGAAACGGAAAATGGAAAGAAAAGGCAAAGACAGCAACGGATTTTTGTGTTATGCAAAACCTGTCATCGGAGAAGGCCCGCAGTGGTCGCGTTTCCATCGCCATCATGGCTGGTGTAGTTGAAGATGACTGGCTTCGATCTGCAGAGTTCTTTGGTGAAGTCCCTCGTTCATAGAGAAAAAGACGGAAGGGAATCTACGGGACAACAGAGAATGAGAAAGAAAGGGGAAAATTCAAAGTTTTATGTTCAAACCATTGAAAGGGGCAAATTCGTCATAAAAATATATGATGTGGCATATTAAGGACCATTCATCAAAATATCTTCAGCTGTATGGACTATAGACATTAGATAAAAAATTCTTGGATTGGAGGCCCTAGAAGACCATGCTTAGGGACTTGTGGCTAATTTACCCTAATTTTTAAATCTCGATTAATATTATTTTGATCCCATTGATTCCTAATATTTTCTCCACCTCGGTAGTTATCCGCATGCCAAGTATTTCCAAAATTTATTAGTCTGGTATCCATCATTATAAGAGTTGATTGGAGTTGAGCAAGCGCTGTGGCTAATTTAGCAATGGTTCCAATTAATTCCACAATGGCTCTACCCATTTTCTCCGAGGCCACGGATAAAAACTCTATATCTAACCGACCTTTATATGCTCTGCACGAATGCATATGAAAAAAAGTATTTAACATCCAAGTTCAGATGAGCTCCATATCGCAAAAACAGGTTATGGCCTTCCATCTGGTCGACCCGCCGTCGGCTGGATTCTGCTTATGCAATGGTAACAGCAGCACTGCTTCTTCTGGGCCTCTCTGTAAACGGGTCCACCTGACCCACAAAATGACACATTTGGCACGTGTTATTGGGGGACACGTGTGATTGTTTTGATCGGGGCAGAGCCTCGTCCTCTGCCGAAGAGAAAAGAGGGATTCTTTTCCAACCCCACTTCTTTTTCTTTCCTGCTGCTCGTCCAACTTAGATGAAGACGGTGACGATCAGTGGTTGTGGCAGGTACTTGTCGAATTTATTCTCCCTACATCTACTTCTCTTCTTAATCTTCTTCTTGTTTTATGCGAATGTTATCGTTGTTGGGGATGTTGAATCCGGTTGGACAGGGACAATAATTGATAGGGGTCGTGATTTTGTTTTCGGATTCTTGCAGAACCTTCTCCTTTTCTCAAGGACTGTAAAAATGGTTGAGCCGATTGGTGGCGAGGCTGGAGATGGTCCTGCTGTGCTGCGATTGCGAAAATGGGACCAATCACAATTTCAACTCAACCTGTCAGAATTCCGGGAAACAGTTATCTCCCCGACAAGGGAGGTATTGGTATTGCTTTCATATCAGTCTGAAGCCCTGCTGCTTCCTCTCATTGCTGGTAAATTCTCTCAACTCTTAACAGATCTATCATGGGGTAGGCCATGGACAGATTCCAAATTTGCTTATCAGGAATATAGATATTTATTGATATCCAAAGGATTCCATCATGGTTGTCAAATTGCGGATTGTTTAGTGTATCATTCAAGGGGTTGATTCGAATCGAATCGAATTGCAGGATGTTTTCTACTTTTCTTAATATAGATGAAAAAAATACTAATCTATCTATTTTTTCCATACACATCAACATTAGTACATGAAAAATATTATCACCTCTGTCTTATTGAAGAAACCATATGTCCGGCTGAGCCTGCTGTATTTCTTTACATATTGCTTTATTTGTGTTTATCCACTTTTTATATGATGTCCTCAGGGAATATGTCTTCATTCATGTCTATGAATAGAGGTGATTTTGATGGATGTTCTTCTCAAGATCATCAGAAGGCAAGTGCTTCACTTATGTCCTCTACAGTATACACAGCGTCAAGCAGGTCAGATTTACCATCCAGCACAGCATTTAGTTCCAAACATGCAAAAACTGAACATGGGAAGGCTTTTTCACATGAAAGTAGTTCCTCGGCATCTAAGCAATTCCCAGTTCTTTATGGTGTAAAATCATTGGTTTGGGGGCATTGTGGGGATGCATACAAGCAGCATTTGGGTGCTGTTTTTAAGGAGCTTCTTGTTGTGTCTGGCGATCATGGTGTTACAGTTCATGGTTTCCGCTGCCTGGATAAGACTGACGAAGCGACCAAGTCACCTGCACCTGACGGAGGGGTTGGACAAGGAAGGTGGGTGGAATGGGGGCCTTCCAATTGCTCCGCTCATAACCCAAATGCACAGCAGCAGTTTAGCTCTTATCCTGAGAGTTCTGAAGATCTCTGTGAAGTAAATAGACGTAAAGGAACTGAGGGAAGTCCATCTGATGTTCATGGATTGGATGCATGCGATGACTCTTCGAGTAGTAGCTGCACATCAAAGAGATGGCTGCGGAGTTACCTTTCTGAAGCTGGAACTATTGAATCAGAGGGAAAGTTTCTGTTGAGGTTCCCTCCAAAGTCAGCCTTTCCTTATTCTGCAGAGGTTGTTTCATTTGATATTTCTTTTAATACTTCAATATTTTCTAAGTTCTTTTCTTCTTCCAAGCTTCAATTAGATGAAAAGGAGAACAGGAATGGGGTAGTAATCCCAGGAATGGTATCCGAGACACCAAGCTGCGAAACTAATAGTTATTATGGAACCGCCGGTGTTGGTTGTCTTTTGAAATGTTCCAAAGTATTCTCCAGCTCATCACATCGTTTAATTGGTATTGTTTTGACATCAGTAGAACCAGATCCAATTAAAACAAGTGGAGAACATGCACATCTTACAAGTAAGACCAGACTGGTGGTTGCTATGGCATACCAGTGGGGATTACAATGGCTTTACTCTGTACAACTCCAGGATACCGATCTGAGTTTGGATTCTGAACCTGAGTGGACAGATCTCGGATTTTCTGAAAAATTTCTTGTTTGCCTCAATAGTTCCGGCTTAATCTCCTTTTGGGGTGCAACAACTGGAAAGTTTGTAGCTTGCATCGATGTTTTACAGTGCTGTGGACTGAATAGAAATCCACAATTCCAGGTGGATCATAAAGAGTTAGAGGGTGGTTTTACTCGTGAAAGTCACCATGCAGAAGATTATTTTTTTACTAAAAGAAAATTTAAACATTTGATGTTGACTTTTAACTCTTCCCTTTTGGCAGCTGTTGATGAGTGTGGGGTGGTCTATTTGATTTGCAATGATGATTATATTTTAGAAAATTATAATCTAGATCATAAATTGGTGCCACATGGTAAGCATCATGGGCCTGGAAAATTAGCTGTGTGGCAGGTTGCAGGTTCTGATATAGGTGGTCAGAGGGTTCTACATGATATTTCAAATGGTCAAGGTTTGAATGTGTCAATGACACCAAGTGCTAGTTTGTCATGCACAGATATTGACAGCAAGTTTCGGAAATGGAATTTGCAGGGAAGGAGCCAATTTGGTTCTGTTTTGAATGTTTTCTCTAGTGCTTCACATATAAAAGGTTCCCATGCTCCTCCTGGAATGCCATTGGCTCTCTTGGGTAGACTATTTCTTCCTATATCCAAATATAGTAAAGAGGATTCCATTTGTTTTTCTTCCCTTGGAATTACTCGACTCAGTAAGTGCAGCATTGAGGATCGAAAAGGTTTCAAAATCGTTCATACCTGCTTTCACGAGCCTTTATCAGTTCTTGATGATAGATGCTTGGATATTGGAAAGAAGCTCAGAAAGTCTTGTCACTTTGAGAAGGAACGGGCTTTTTTTGGAGAAGTTATTGGGTGCTCTTTTCAAGGTTGTTTGTATTTGGTGTCCCAAGATGGTGTCTATATTGTTCTTCCCTCGGTTTCTGTTTCATCGAGCGGCCATTTTGCTGAATCAATTTGCTATTTGCGACCTAGTGTCAGTATATGCAGTTTATCTCAACTGGAGAACTTGTTGGACATGAAAGAATCTAAAGCATTATGGCAACCCTGGAAAGTAGAGGTTTTGGATAGAGCTCTATTGTATGAAGGGGTGACAGAGGCGGATCACATATGTTTGGAAAATGGTTAGTTATGTTGGTTCTAGTTGATCTCTCTTTACTAATGGTTCTCCTGTACACCATGATCCTGTTTCTTATTTGTTATTTTGCCCAATCTGATGAGAGAGAGAGAGAGAGATCACCATCTATATTTATAAATCATCTATTTATGTATATATGCAAACATGGTCATCAAAGCAATTTGTGGACAGCCTTTTGGGTCCCACCTAGGGCCACTCCAATTCATGGGAAGGTAAGGATCGAAAGATCTTATGTGACCCACTTGTGTGCAAAGTCTCAAGTCCATTAGATCATCCTAACCCCTTGATCTATGGCCCTCCAATTTAATGGTTTAATAATGCATCATTTTTTATATTTTTATATTTTATTTTCAATCCAGTGATCAGGTCCCATTTGGACCAGTATAAACAAGGGTCTGACATTCAGGGAGGTAGTTGTGTGTGTCCCATTAGGATTTAGGAATGATCATAGGAGGTTGGCACACAAGGGCTATGCTCATCTAAGACATTTGCTGTTGAGTTCAATTGAAAACTCCAATCCCCCCACCTCCTCTCTCTCTCTCTCTCTCTCTCTCTCTCTCTCTCTCTCTCGTGAGAGAGAGGCCTTCACCTATGCTCAAGCACTGGATTAAAATTACATGTGATGGGAAATCGTGGCCTTCCAAGTAATCTCAACTTTAGAGAGAGAGAGAGAGAGAGAGAGAGAGAGAGAGAGAGAGAGAGAGAGAGAGGCCTTCACCCACGCTCAAGCACTGGATTAAAATTACGTGCAATGGGAAATCGTGGCCTTCCAAGTAATCTCAACTTCAGGATGAGAGGTTTATCAAAAGCCATCCTAAAAATATCGGATGATGTATGAAAAGTATAATAAATGACGTGGCTTTCCATGCCAAAACGTCCCTCTTCTCCCACGTTGTATCTTTAGAACGTCCCTCTTCCTTGGTGAGCTGTCCATCTTTCTCAACCCATCTCTTTCTCTCTTTTCTCGTTCCGTGGTCCTCATCTTCACTCAAACCAAATGTCCTTTGGATCTCTTCTTTATCCTAACTCTTTGAATATTCATGTCTCTGCCCTCCATCTCTTCTTCTCTATTTCTCAAGTCAACCCAAAGAGACTCTCAAATAGAAAGCCATTAATCTTCTAGCTAATTAGTGGTGAAGTGGGAGGCAAAAGCATACCAAAATAAAGGCCAACCAATCATCCTAACCTTAGATTCAAGAGGTTTCGAAGTTGGATGATTCTTATAAAGCATTTAAATCGTGTATTCTTTTTCTTTTCTAGTTTTTTTTTTTTTTTTTTTTTTTTTTTTTTTCAATTTGACTTTTAGTAATGGTAAGATGATGTGGATGCTGCACTTCAAAGAGGTCTCTTGTAAGCCAGATTCTAACGTAGGTTCATTTCATACAATGAAAATATAACAATATTAATGGATAGAACTTGTAGAAAGAGGTACAGTTCTAATCCTGTTTGCAACCAAACTTTATCCACATGAGAAACTTCCAACTTATGTCCTATCTTGTCATAGCACCGTAAAGGAGTTTGTCACATTGGTTGTTGCAATTGATAATAGATTAAATAAGCATGAAAATTAACAACTATTTGAAGTTGTTTGTGAGATGGAAGTTGGGTTCTTTAAATTGACTTTCATTCCATTAATCTTTGGATTGATCCATAGAGGGAAAGGGTAGTTTATTGATGGTGTCACAAACAGTCAGCGGATGGTGGATTTGCTTAAAAAAAATGTGTGTTGGGGTTTTTGGGGGGGGGGGGGGGGGGGGCATGGAGGGGAAAGGTTCTGTTGATGTATCGAGAGATATAGTTTATGTATCTAGAGAGAGAAATAACTTTCCGAAGAAGAGGAACAAAAGCATACATGCCATTTTGGGATGGGAAACCCACATCACTCACCTTACACGCCATGCCTCTTCCAATTTTCTAGAAAGGGCATTTAATTAGCGTTTTATCCAAACTGTTGAGATTCCTCAAATGGTTGAGATTTTCCATTGTATTTCTATCGTGAGAGACTTTCTATATATATCCTCTCTCCCTTTTTCCCTCTCTTTATCTCTCTCTCTAGATATATCATCATCATCAAAGCCTTGTCCCAATCATGTTGGGGTCAGCTACATGAATTCTGTTTCTCCATTCTTATCATCCTTGAGCCAAATCCTTTGATAAGTTGCTTGCACTTCTTCATATCAACTCTTACTACCTCCACCCACATTCTCTTCAGCCTACTCTTTTCCCTTGGTGAGCCATCATCTTGCATACCCAAAATTTTCCTTACTAATGTAATTGCAAGCCTGCATTGGACATGCTCAAACCATCTCAAACGAGTTTATCTAATTTTATCCCCTATTGATGCTGCTCCTAAATGCTATTGAAAGTGCTCATTTCTAATTTAATCCTTCCTATTTTTACCTAAACACCACCTCAACATTCTCATCTCAGCTATATCCATTTTGTGTATATGTTACTTCTTGATTGGCCAACATTCTGCTCTGTAGGTCATGGTTGGTCTAATCGTTATCATATAAAAATTTTCCTTCAATCTTATTGGCATTTGTCGGTCATAAAGCACTCCAGAAGTAGGTCTCCACTTCAACCATCCTGCTTTTATCCTTTCTTCTGACATTTGCATCAATTTCCCCATCCTTACTAATTATCGAGCCAAGGTAATAGAATGAATTTCTTTGTGGTATCTACTGGGCTTCAATTCTCATAGTAGTTTCAGCTCTTTGTATATGCCCACTAAAGTTGCAATATCTATGTAGTCTTTGCGTGACTAATTTTAAAGCCTTTTGATTTTCACCATCTCTTGAGTTTTGCATTTACACAATCTCTTGATTCGTTCACCAACACTATATCATCTGCAAATAATATAAACCAAGGTACCTCTTAAATATGTGCAGTTAACTCATTCATAATTAGTGCAAAGAGATAAGGGCTTAGAGTTGACGAGTTTTGCGTTCACACCATCTCTTGATTCATCCACTAACACTATATCATCTGCAAATAATATACACCAAGGTACCTTATCTTGAATATGTGTAGTTAACTCATCCATAATTAGTGTAAGGAGATAAGGGCTTAGGGTCGACCCTTGATGCAAACTTATGGTCACTGGGAACTCACCCGTCTCTCCATAGGTAATTCTCACACTTGTTACCGCTTTTTCATGCATGTCTTTAATAATTTGAATGTAACCTCTTGGAACATTTCTTTTATTTAATACACACCAAATTAAATCTCTAGGTTCCTTTTCATAAGTTTTTTCTAGATCGATGAAGATCATATGCAGATTTTTCCACTCCGCTCTATATTTTTCCATTAATTGCCTAAGTGAGAAGATAACTTTTATAGTTGACTTACCTATATAAAACCAAATTGATTTTCAAATATCTTGGTATTCTGTCTAAGTCTTTGCTCCATTACTCTCTCCCATAGCTTTGTAGTATGACTCATAAGTTTAATTCCGCAATAGTTGATATAATTTTATATATCTCTCTTGTTCTTATATATAGCCACTACAACACTTCTTTTCCTTTCATCCGGCATTTTCGTTGTCATTAATATCTCATTCAAAAACCTAGTTAACCAAATCCCCCCAACCCCTCCTAAACATTTCGTAGCCTTTATCGGAATGTCATCTAGACCCATATCCTTTCCCGTCTTCCTTTGTTTCTATTCTTTCGTCATTTCCATCATCCTGATTTTATGGAAAAAGTATTTTCTGCTAACGAAGTATCCTCTTTTGTTCTTATGTCTTCTATAGTCTTCATTTAAAAGTTTGTTAAAATCTTCTCTTGAACTTTTTTTGCCATCGGTGTCCTTAACTAAAACCTTTTGGTCATTGTTCTTAATACATTTGATGTGATTTAAATCCCTATTTTTCCTTTCCCTTATATTTGTGAGTTTAAAAATATCCCTCCTTCCTTCTCTTGTTCCCAACCTATTATATAGGTCATCATATGTTTTGAACTTTGCATCACTTACTATGTTCTTAGCTTCTTTATTTGGCTTCTTATAGATCTCATACTTTTCCATATCCCTAGTCCCCTACCAAATTTTGTCACAACATTTCTGCTGCTTCTTTTTTTGAATGGTTATAACAACGTTTCTTCTCTTGAACAACTTCCTAAACCTCTACACACCACCATCATGTTTCTTTATTATGGTGTCTTTACCCTTTCAATTCTCCAAGAACCTCTTTTGCAATCTTCCTAATACAAGTAGTCATTTGATTCCATATCCTTTTTTTTTTTTTTTTGGTAGAAGATTCCATATTGTTGTAGTTTCTCCCTCCTCAATCATTTTATCATTAAATATTGTTGCTCTTTCTCCTTTCAAATCCTTCCACCTTGTTTTAGGGCATTCTTTATTTTTACCCCTCTTTCTACTTCTAATGCAAATATCTAAAACTAGATAGATAGATAGATAGTCTCTTGCACGACTTAATATGGGTGACAGTTTATGGGGCCGATCTGGTGATGATTTGGAGGTGTGGGTGGAGGGATGAAAAGTTCTAAAAATGAAAAAGTGGTGGACAAAAAACTAGGAAGACTAGACTTAAAAGTTTTTCGTGTTCAGGCGCCAAGTTAACGTAGAAAAATTGTAGTTTTTAAATTGAAATCCAACAATAGAAAAGGTCTATGGCATATGCGGTGTACCGAAAACAGGCTGACTGGACTTCTAATGGTCTAGGTGTTATACCCAAAAGGAAGGGTGGAAAAGTGAGAACAATTTTCAATGTGAATTCCAACAGTGGATACACTTTGGATGAACACCAAATTGGCAGGGTGCAAATACACATGTTTGATGACTCGGCAGAGTTAAGGTATCTGATACCTGGTTCTTTTATGCGATCATCAAGGCATCACAATTTTTGCTTCCCTTCAAATACATGTCTTTGACTCTTTATAGCTTGATTCTACTCAATAAGATTATTTCCGTCCAAAGTAATTGGCTTAATCTGTACGTGAAGGCTTTTGGAAACTTGGAAATTTGGAAATTCCACGTTCTTTTTATCAGGAGGATTTCTTGAATGTGACTTCTGCCGCTATTTTAGATTAGCAAGATATGGTCCTAATAATTGTGATTCAGCCCACAAACAACTTGATTTGCAAACCAAGTATGACGATGGGCATCCAAATTATCAAACTCGCTGCTGATGAAAAATAATAACAAGTGTCCCCTCCCCTCCAAACAAAATAAAATAAACTTTCAACTCATCACTAGGTATCACTACAGGGGCTGGTTACGTATCAAGAATATTGAGTGGAACTTAAGTGTACATATGAGTCATAATGATGGTTCATATTGTTCTTTATATCTGTTTTGATTTTAAAGCTTATAGGAGTTGTTTTTAAAATCCTATAGTTCAGGGTAAGAATCCTATATTTCATCTGGATAAAAATTCCCTTTACAAGTAAATAATTCAAGTGTGAATATTATGATTCAATACTTGTTGCACCGAATCTTACGATTCAAGCGATCTGTCTGGGTGGGAATGGCCATAACTGAATAACTAATTTTAGTAAATTTTTTTTTGGTGTTTCTATTTTGAACAGATTATCTAGTGATTAAGGAAACCTCTTAAAATAAAAATTTGGGGGAGTTTGGGTTTTTTTTTTTTGTTTTTGGGATGGGTGTTTATAGAGAAACAAGGATTAGAGGTACGACTAGAGTTTCGACTCTAGGTATCGGTTTCATCCTACCTTCATTGTTTGTTAATTCTTTTTATTTTTTTATTTTTTTTACTTTTTTTTTTTATGAATTTTCATGTGATTTGGATTTTTTTTTTAAAAGAGAACAAAAAAAAATTGCAATTCATTTATTTTTCCTTGTAAAGGTGATATTTTAAAAATATTCAAATATTGACACTTATAATCATCTATGAGATATTGATCTATGTAAGTGTTGTTCTTCATATGATTGTATTACAGTTTATCAATACAGTAACACCTATAAGCATTATGCTAAAATTCAAAATCGCATCACGAATTGTTGAAGGGATTGAATCAAATCAAATCGCATCCCATGGTTTGATCTGTTCACGATTTGAGTTGGTTTCAACCCTTGAATGATTTACAATGCAATTTTGATTTTCAGAAAATTGCTTACAGTTGCCATATTCATTTTATATGATGATATAGTGCCAAATGGTTGGCAAAGTAGATTTACTGCAGTCAAATATTAACTTTTTTTTGGAAATACTAATGATTCTGAGTTAGCTACTGAGCTTGATCCGTTAATAACATGCATTAATCCTTTTTTGACTTTTATATACTTACTGTATGCTTTATGGTAGTTCTTTGTAACTTATAGGTTGTGTACTCTCTATATTGACAGGATGGGACTTGAAAATTGCTCGGATGCGTCGTCTGCAGTTGGCATTGGACTACTTGAAATATGATGAGATAGAGAAGTAAGATTCTTCATTATTAATCTTGTCATTAATTTGTTGCACTTGGACTTTTTTTAGCTAGTCAATTTGATAATATGGATCCTATGCTTAGTTCTTTCTAGAAAGTATTCCCTTGCAGAAAAAAACAAGAAATTAATGAAACGAGCCTGTTATTTATCATATGTAAACCATATAGTTACATTCATTTATTTAAATGGCCATAGCTGACTAGGGGTGGCAAAACCTGGCTCAACTCACTATGATACAATTGGTTCTTTGTTCCAGTTGTATCATAGCGAGTTGAAACATAATCTGACCAGGATTTGACACGCAGAACCCGACCCGCAAGTTGTTTACAGGTAAAGAAAACCCGACCTGCATTTAAACTCCGGTTATGGTCGACCAGCATAACCCGTCTGATCTGCATTGGTTAGGATCAAGGGTTATGTTGTCTGGGATTCTAGAGTTGCCTCAGCTGATTTGGAGGTTGGCAGTCGATGGGGTAGCCAATGGTGCTAGTGATGTTGATGAGAATGTCTTCGGAGGACTCATTTGAGGCGGTTTTGTCTGGAAATATGTCTTCTACAAATTCTTCCATTTTTATGGTCCAGAAGATTTTTTTTTTTTTTTGGGGAAGAGTGGGTGGTGGGGTTCGAAAGAAGAGTTGAAGTGGAAAGGGGGGTTTATTTCATTGCTGGATTGAATTATTTGAGGGTAGAAAGATGGTTTGAATATGATTTTCCCCTTTCTCTGAATGTATTTGGGGATGGAAAGAGGGTCTTGAAGAGGATGAATATTCTCGTCTGGAAGCACTTCTATCTGCAAGTACACAATTCCTTAATAGGTTGAGTTTTTATCGGTGTTTCTTCCTCTACATAATAGCATAGGTTGTGTTTGAATGTCTACCCAATTGTTTCACTGTAGGTTGTAGAACACAAGCATCTATTTGACTTGGCAATGCATAATTTTTGTACTCTTTGTGTCTGTATTCAACAAGGTGAATCTTGGCACCTTTCTGCCATAGAGAAGAACATAGGACAGAGCTACAGTACTGCATGTGCCTTGTGAGGTTGAAGAAAGAGGGGATGGAAGTCGTGTAGAGGTGGAATGACAAGGGTGGAAGAAGGTGCGGGTTATCCAGGTCAGGTTGGGCTGACCTGAAATGGGTGCAGGTTGAACTTGTCTAACCTGTTTTACGAATGGGTCAATACAAGTTGGGCTTCAACCCATATATCCCTTGACCAACCTG
Source organism: Umbellularia californica (assembly GCA_028538565.1). NCBI lineage: Eukaryota > Viridiplantae > Streptophyta > Magnoliopsida > Laurales > Lauraceae > Umbellularia > Umbellularia californica. The sequence continues at coordinate 43,219,159 of JAPQWN010000007.1, read as the reverse complement.
ACCTATATCTATCCAATTCCTGCCCATTTGCCACTCCTAGAGCTAACACTATTTTTTCTTTGTTGCAAGCTCGAGCGAACTATGCAACAAGACTCTCAAGTCATTGATTTGTTCAACACATTTCAACCATCTGATTGCCTCCTTAAACCTCTTCACTCCATCATGATTGTTATTGCTGACAGTATTGAGTTTTTGCATCAAACATGATTTGGATAGGCTTTTCAGAGCATGTGACTTTTAGAATGTTCCAGCTGTGATCTACTTTAGGAAACTTTGATATTCATCTGTGTTCCAATATCAGTATGCTATGCAAATATATAAGTGTAATATGGTGTACTTTTTGAATGTATGAGACTGGTTTTGATGAGTTTGATTTTCATGTTTTGTATTACTCATTGATCAGTACAAGAATAAATTTCTAATTGTGCTTTCAATGAATAGATCATTGGATATGCTTGTTGATGTGAATCTATCAGAAGAAGGAATCTTGAGGTTGCTCTTTACCACTGTTTATCAGATCCTTCGTAAAGTTGGCAATGATAATGAGGTAGCTCTGACATCAAGGTACTCTTTTTCCCAAATTTTCTTATTTTTTCATTTAATTTGAGGCATTGTCACAGATGATAACCTCATTGTCTCGGCCTTGTCCGATCAAACTGTGGGCTGCTCATTATCCCAGTTGTATAGGGGAAATATCTGTTTCATTTTAATGAAGTCTGGTTTCTTTTTCTTTTTTGGCAGCTGAATTTAATTTTTAAAAAATACAACAAAAAAGTAGTATGGACACAATGTTCCCTATGCTTAAATGGAAAAAAAAAAAAAAACCGCCAGCATGTCATGGTGGAAACTGGTTTCACCAGCGTTTTTTATTTTTGGTAGCCAATGTTTATTTCCATAAAATGAAACACTTAAGGAGGATAAGGCAATGATGGCTTCTCTTAAATGTAAAAAGCCAAACCACTAGCCCTGCAATGGGAACTGGATATGCTAATTGGTACCACCCATAGCCAATAGATTGATTGTCATCCTCTTGTCCGGGAATGCAATAGGTGGAGATGTTATACAATCTACAGTGAGCACTTTGGCTTTCAGTTGGATTCGCAAGACTCCAATGATACAGAATATTGTTTGGAAACTACTAACGATTATTATTAGTTTTTTCCTTGAGAACATTTCTAAATTAATGAAATCATATCAATTACATCCCCTTTCTGGAATTAAGGCTATGGGTCTAGATGACATCCCGATTGAGGTTTGGAAATGCTTAGGAGAATTTGGGGAGATTTGGTTAACTAGACTATTCAATAAGATATTAATGACAAAAAAATGTTGGATGAATGGAGAAGAAGTGTTGTAGTACCTATATATAAGAACAAGGGAGATATACAAGACTGTACCAACTATTGTGGCATTAAACTTATAAATCATACTATGAAGCTATGGGAGAGAATAATAGAGCAAAGGCTTAAACAAAAGACCATGATATCTGAAAATCAATTTGGTTTTATACCACGTAGGTCAGCGATGCAAGATATCTTCTCACTTAGGCAATTAATGAAAAAATATCGAGCAAAGAGGTAAAATCTGCGTATGGTCTTCATCGATGTAGAAAAAGCCTACGACAGGGTACCTATAGATTTAATTTGGTGGGTGTTAAATAAAAGGAATGTTACAAGAGGTTATGTTGAAATTATTAAAGACATGTATGAATGAGAAGTGACGAGTGTGAGAACTGCTTGTGGAGAGACAGGGGAATTCCTAAAGACCATAGGTTTGCATCAGGGGTCAACCCTAAGTCCTTATCTCTTTGCACTAATTATGGATGAGTTAACTGCTCATATTCAAAAAGAGATACCTTGGTGCATGTTATTTGTATATGATATTGTGTTGGTGGATGAATCAAGAGATGGTTTGAATGCAAAACTCGAGAGATGACAAGAGGCTTTAGAATTGAAAGATTTTAAAATAAGCCGTATAAATACGGAATATATGGATTGTAACTTCAGTGGGCATATAAAAAGAGCTAAAACTACTGTGAGAAACTGAGAATTGAAGGCCGGGAGGTACCACAAAGTGATTCTTTCCGCTACCTTGGCTCTATAATTAGTAAGGATGGGGAGATTGATAAACATGTCGAACATAGAATAAAAGCGGGATGGTTGAAGAGGAGATTTGCTTCAAGAGTGCTTTGTGACCAACGAATGCCAACAAGATTGAAGGGAAAATTTTACAGGACAACGATTAAGCCAGCCATGACCCTTGGAGCAGAATGTTGGCCAATCAAGAAGCGACATATGCAAAAATAGATGTAGCATAGATGAGAATGTTGAAGTGGATGTGCGGTAAAATAAGGAAGGATAAAATTAGAAATGAGCACTGTCAAGAGCATTTAGGGGTAGCAACATTAGGGGATAAAATTAGAGAAACCCGTTTGAGATGGTTAGGGCATGTTCAGCATAGGCCGGCAATGACGCCATTGGGGAAAAGTTTGGCTATGAAGGTTGATGGCCCACCAAGGGGAGGGGTAGGCCAAAGTGGATGTGGATGGAGGTAGTAAACATAGATATGAAGAAGTGTAACCTATCTGAGAATTTAACTCAAGATAGATCGGAAGGGAGAAATAGAATCGCGAGCTGACCCAACATAGTTAGAAAACTAATAGAACTATATGAAATAATGGACTTGGTATAGTAGGATATGCTAAAAATTGTACATGTAAGTATCAATGCATCATCGAGGACCAATACAGGTATTGTATCAGTCCGACATGGGTACGATAGGTACCTCCACATATCCAAGAATAGTTTGAAAGACCAACAGATTTGTCATAGTTCTTATGTAGTCACGTTGATATGGACTGCAAAGACAGCCATTCCCGAGTAAGATAATTACCTCTGCATGAAGTTTTTCTTAAGAATATCTGTGAGCACAATTCTGTTTGAAGCCAACATTGTTTAGGATTTTTGAAGACCTAAACCTTCTCTGCTAATTTATTTATCTAAAAAAAATTAATGGAATGGTTGTTTTCAACCTGCTGTGAAGATGATCTTGGATCTAGACAACAGAAGTAAAACTGTGGCCTGAATGGGGTCGAAATTAGGGTGGGTTATGGATTGCTGGTCCTTGTTTGCCTCTTATTCCTCGCTGATTGTGACAAAGAAGATCCTGTTTGATGTTTTTCGGGAGGCAAGACCAGTGTTTGATGTTTTCTTGCCTAAAGACAAGGCATCTGGGAAAGGAAGAGGCTTTGGTTGAAGACAAGGCATCTGGGAAAGGAAGAGGCTTTGGTTTTGTGCAGTATAAAACTGAATGGGATGCGAATTGAGCAATCCAAAGATTTGATGGCAGCCTTGTTTATGGTAGGAGGATTTGGGTTCAGAAGGCTAGAGTTATTGATCGTAATGCTAAAAAGTTCGGCAGAGTCAAACCAACTCCAGAGAAGAAGGATCAAATTGTTGTTAAAGATTTGAACAAAAGAGACGGTTCCATGACTGATCTTTTTAAGGGAAGTATGGCAAAAAAAGAAATTGATCAGGTTTGGATAGACGATGAAGGAGATTGTAAGGTGGTTAAGCTGGCAGCGTCTTTGGCATCTTCTTTGAGAAAGGAGGTGGATAATTCCTTTGTTGCTACTGTTTACTGTTTGGATGTAAATGAAAATGCTATCCAAGATTGATTGCTTTCTAGAAGGGGGATTCAAGAGGAAGTGAGGAGACTCAATTCCACTTTGTTTTGGATTATGCCTTCTTCACAAGAAGACTTCTCACGAATGCTTGGACTCGGTTGCTATTTGACTGATTCTGTGACTTGAAGGTTGGATCAATGGACTGAAGTGTTGGGACCTGTTCTACAACCAAGCTGGATCCGGATGGAAGGTATTCCTCTTCATGCTTGTGATGAAAGGGTTTTTAGTCGTTTGGGTGAATGCTTGGAGGTAGTGCTGGAGATTGATGAAGAAGTAAAGAAGAAACTACGAGTAGATAGGGTTCATATTCTTATCTTGAGGGATCCTCAGTGACAATTGCCACCAAAACTTGATCTGGAGGTTGAAGGTGTTTGATTTTGTATTGGTATCAGTATTGCAGAAAGAGGTAGATGCTCAGAAAACATTCAGATGCCGGAGATTTCTTGTCGGAATCCTCAATGATGGAAAAATCAGGCGAATCAATGAGGGAGGATTTTCTGATTAATCAAGGCGTGGAATCAAGGGATTTGGGTTTTCAGTCACCTAAATTTCTCGCTCGAGATTCAGCAATGCTACATTCTCAAGAGGATGGAAGCTTTGAAGTTGCAAAAATCCAGCCGAAAATCTCTGAAATCCGAAGCATTCTACAGGTACTGTAAAGAAAAATTTCTTTCATTGCATGCATGGGAGAGAGAAGAGGGTTTCGAGCTGTCCTATTAAAGGGGTTTTCCATAAGTTATTGAATGACTTAAATGCCCCAGTGGAGCTTCAAAATTCCCATGTGAGTCCTATTTTAAATGAAACAACTGACGGGAATTGTGTTTCCCTTCAACTGGATGATTTTGATGGCCGATGTGGGGCCCAGGTGCTAATGAAATTGTTTAGAGATCCTCTGATGGTGGATCTGAATCTTAATATGGGAGGGGAGATCATAGCTCAGCTGGGGAAGGCTCTTTGAGCGTAGAAGATAATGAAGATGAGTTAAATCAGAATTTGAATCAATCTCTGACAGCAGGGACCGATACCATTGCTGCCATTGCTGTGGATAAAATCAAGGTTAAATTCTGGAGTGAAGGCCACTAATGAGTTATTTGAGGAGAAAATGTTTGAAATTGCTGAACTTTTAGGCATTTCTATGGAGGGAAAAATAGAGGACTTGAGGAGTTTTATTCATGAGATGTTGACAGGGGAACAGAGTTGTAGGAAAGTGGGTATTCAAAGTAGAAAGAAATCAAGAGCACAAAGAGAGATAAGTTGGCTTCTTCTATAAATTATGACCGTCCAACTGGGGATAAGAGATCTGGTGTCAAGTTGTTGGGATTATAGAGATTCTTTCTTGGAACATTCGTGGTATGAATTCAGTCTCTAAGCGTGCGGTTATGAAAGGCTTGTTTAAGTCAGTGAAAGGTGAATGTTTATTTCTTCGAGACACTAAAATGGAGAGTGTTGATGACCTATCTTTTAGATCTTTCTGTCCTTGGCCTACCTATCAGTATGTTTTGTGTCCTTCAGTTAGTGCTTCGGGGGGTATTTTTCTTGTGTGGAATGCGGCTCTATGGGTTTAGTTGGATGAACACGTGTGGAGATATTCTGTGTCTGCTTCGTTGAGGGATGTTAGATGTGGTCCTGTTTTCGTAGTGACTTCAGTCTATGGTCATAACCATTCTAGTGACAATAAGGCTTTCTTGGGGGCGCTAAATCTGGTGGCTAGATTGTGGAGTCATCCATGGGTTATTGGAGGTGATTTCAATGTCATCAGGTTTCCGCATGAAAAAAAGGAGGTTGTTCTATTAGTCCAGCTATGAAGGAGTTTAATGACTGGATTAATTTTCATGATATTGTAGATTTACCCTTGAGAGGTGCAAAATTTACGTGGTCAAACTTGCAAGAAACTCCTGTGATGAGTCGATTGGATCATTTTTTTAGTTTTGACTGATTGGTTAGATCTATTTTTAGATTGCATTCCAAGGGCTTTGGCCCGGCCAATCTTTGATCATTGTCCTCTGTTGCTTGAGATAGGAATGGAAGATTGGGGTCCTCCTCCTTTCCATTTTGAAATTTCATGGCTTTATGAGAAAGATTTTGAAGACTTGGTTAAAGAATGGTGGTCTTCTTTTTCATTTAAAGGATGGATGGGATATCAATTAGCCCAACAATTAAAGCTTCTTAAAAGGAAAATGCAATTATGGAGAAAGGAAGTTTTTGGTAGTATTGAGGCAAGAAAGAACCGCCTGTTAGCTGATATTTGGATTATAGATGTCAAAGAAGAAGATGGGATGCTCTTGGAAGATGATCGTGTCAATAGATCTTTACTCCAAAAAAATCATCGCAAGCTGATTTTTCAAGAAATTAAATGTGAGCAAATATCAAGAATTAAGTGGTTAGAGGCATGAGACCAGAATACAAAGTTTTTTCATGCGATTGCTAATGCTTGTTGGCGTGGTAATCGTATAAATGTCATTTCTGCTAGAGGAAGAATGTGGGAAAGTAGAGCTGATATTGAAAGAGAGATTGTTCACTTTTTTCATCAACTATATAAAGGAGATATGAAGTTGAGACCAAGGATTGATGGGGTTTCTTTTAGACAACTCTCTAACCTAATTGCTCTAGAAAAACGGTTTACTAAAGATGAAATCAAACAAGCTGTTTTTGATCTTGGTGGTGACCGTGCTTGGGGTCTGGATAGCTTTCCTATAGTGTTCTTACAAGACTTTTGGGATTTACTAGAAGATGATTTATTTATCTTCTGTAATGAATTCCATGATTATGGTGTCTTAACAGGTGAGTTGGGTGTTTCTTTCATTGCTTTAATAAAAAAAAAAAAAAGAAAAAAAGGAGCTTTCTCCCTTAAGGATTGCAGGCTATTAGTTTGATTGGGAGTCTGTATAAAATTCTTGCGAAGGTTCTGGCTAATCGTTTAAGGATGGTGCTTCCAGAAATCATTTCAAAAATTCAAGGAGCTTTTGTGGATGGTCGTCAAATTTTAGATAGTTTGTTGATTGCCCATGAGTGCACTGATTCAAGGAATCGTCAATGTTGTCTTGGTTTAGTTTGCAAATTGGATTTTGAAAAGGCATACAACATGGTGGATTGTGGGTTTCTTCAGTACTTGATGGAAAGAATGGGGTTTGGAAAGAAATGGCGTCAGTGGATTCATAGTTGTGTGTCATCTGCTTATTTTTCAATACTGGTGACTGGCTCTTTAAAAGGATATTTTAAAAGTTCTGGAGGTCTTCGACAAGGAGATCCTTTATCTCCGATGCTCTTTGTTTTTGTGGCAAAAGCTTTAAATGGATTGATGAGAGAGCCAATCATATGAAGCTTGTTTATGGATTTTCTGTTGGTAATGAATCACATGAGGTAACTCAATTACGGTTTGCAGATGATACGATTATTTTTTGTGATGCTTCTTTGGCCCAAGCGAATAATTTGAAAATTATTTTGAAATGCTTTGAAGTGTTGTCGGGATTGAAAATTAACTACAAGAAGTGTGAGTTTATTGGGGTGCAGATGGAAGCCAGTCGGGTTGATTTCTTCGCCAATTTTTTGGTTGTAAAGATGAAAAACTTCCTTCAAAGTATTTGGGGTTGCCTTTATGTTTTGGGATTCCAAAGAAATCTTTATGGGATTCTGTGGTGGAACGGGTTGGGAAAAATTTAAGTTCATGGAAAGGGAAATATTTATCTATGGGAGGTCACATAACTTTGATTAAATCAATGTTATGTAGCATTCCGATTTATTTTCTTTCTTATTTCAAATGTCTTATGAATGTTGTGCGAAGGGTTGAAAAAACTGAACGGGACTGTCTTTGGAATGATTCTATTGAGATAAGGAAGTATCACCTAGTGAAATGGGAGATTGTCTGTAATCCTTTAGCTCATGGTGGTTTGGGTATTTGGTTGATTGAGAAGGTTAATAAAGCCTTATTGGAGAAATGGTTGTGGAGGATGGGGGGTCAAGGTAACAATTTGTGGAAAAAGATCTCTTGTAAGTGTAGGTTGGATAATGGCAGTTGGTGTGTGCCTAGTCAAACTTATAATGTTTCCGGCATTTGGAAGTCTATTCTTTCTATTAAGAAAGAGTTTGATATGTGGATTTGTTACAGGGTTCATGATGGCAGTCGGGTGCGGTTTTGGCATGATGAATGGTGTGGGCATTCGAATTTGCAGCTTTGGAAACCAAATGTTAGAGGTCTTTTTTCAGTTAAATCTTTTTACAAGGTTTTGTCTGCATCAGATGTTAGACTGGAAGGTTGGCACAACTTTTGGGTTTCCTATGTTCCACCTAGAGCTTTGGCTTTCTGTTGGGTCGCTAAGCAGCAAAAGATTCTAACTATTGATAATCTTCGAAAATGGAATCGTGTTATAATTAATGGTTGTCCTTTATGTTTGAGAGATGAAGATTCGGTGCATCATTTGATGATCCATTGTCCTTTTGCTTACAGAGTTTGAATTGTTTGATGTGAATTGAGTTATGCCGAAGATGGTGGAAGATCTTATTCTTCAATGGCGTTTAGGTACCAAGTTTGTTCGTGGAAAGCTTTTATGGAAGGTAGTTCTTTATGCTACTTGTTGGAAGCTTTGGAGGGAAAGGAAAAACAGTCTTCTGCAATCAAAGTAAATCAGTAAGGAGATTACTCAATCTATTATTGGGCCGGTGTCTGAATGGGTTAGTAAGCGTAAGGAGTTTGTTGGCGTCTCTCTTGATGATCTTAATAGATCTTGGGATCCTTTCAAGAAGGGATGTTGGCGTGATAAAGTAGTGTGAAAGGTTCTTTGGTTGATCCCCCTACTGGTGTCCTTACGCTGAATTTTGATGGTAGTTATTTTCATTATATTCGATAAGGTGGAATTGGTCGAGTAATTTGGGAATCGGGACTGTGTGGGCAAGGTGATTAGAAACTATTTTGGGCCGTAGGACTCTTTGAATGCTAATGATTGGTTGTCATGAGTTGCTTAGCTTGGGTGGTTACAATGCAATTCTTGAAGGTGATTCTTTTTCAGTTATTCAGTGGGTTTCTAAAAAGGCTTCTCATCCTTGGAGATTGATAGATTTGGTGGAGGAAGTGCAGGATATTGCTAAACATCTTGGAGCCTCATTTCATCATGTTCATAGGGAGGCAAATGTCATGGCACATGCTCTTGTTAAGGAGGGAGTTTTACACTCTTCTATTCTTTTTGATGTCTAGTGTTTTCCCTTCTTTTTCTCTTTTCGTTTGAGTTTTGGCTAATTTTCATTGGCTTCTCTGCTTGTAATCTTTGTTGTTCTTTTTTGTTGAAATAAAATTTACTGTTATAAAAAAAAAAAAAATTAACGGAATTGTCAACTATTAACAGATATGGTGCATGTATCCTAACTCATGGAGATCTACGATGTGCAAGGTCCGCCGCCAAAACGCTACGTAGTGGCGTAGCGGTGCGATTTGGAAAAATCGTCAAAAAAATATGAAAAAATTGTAGAAAATATAGAATATTGGAAAATGAGAGAAAATGTATTTTTTTTTGCAAAAGTAACTAAGATAAGGGGGCGTAGCGGTCCCCTCATTGAATGAGGTCCTGTATCGCTGTATAATATAAATAGAAAATAATAGTAATGATCATTTTTTTTTTCACATGTGTTCATGTTGCTTAGTTATGCTAACTTAGAAACTAATGGAAGGCTCATAAAAGAAAAAACTATACCCTGAAGTCAAGACTTAAAGAGTACCCAGAGAAAAAAAATACATCTACCAAAGAGGGTGACTAATAGTATGTACTTAAAGAAGGAGAAGAACTCTCTGTATCGACAGAAAGATCATGTGTTTTTTGGTGTTCTTTTAAACGTAAAAGGGTAGAAAAGTTGTGTAGAAATGTTATTTGGAGAGAAGAATAAAATAAATAAGTCTTATTATGCATTTTAAAAAAATATGAAAACCAAGAATTTTTCTCACTCCATAGCGGCCCCGTAGCGGCCGTAGCGGCATCGTAGCGGCCGCTACGGGTGTGACGGCCTCGCCACGCTACGGCTGATGTAGCGTAGCAGCCGATATTTTCATCCATGACGATGTGTGCTCTTAAGTCACCGTTCTTAATTTATCATCATGGTTTTTAGAGAGTCACAACCTCAATTGGAATGCTTGATCACTCAGAAATTATTTTTTTTTAACCACCAAATGTAAAATGCTAGCAGATTGGTCATTGATCCTTATTTATTGTTCATCTCATTTTTGGTCTGATCACTTCTCATTTTTATTTATTTTTAATTTTTATTTTTTAAAGTTTTGATCACTTGTCTTGTTTGATTATGAGAAATCATCCTTTTTCCACTGCCTTCCATTTTCTGAACTTATTGTTTGCTGTAAAGTATTCATCCGATAGGAATTTGAAGCTATCCCAAGGGTTTAGTTGACCTCTGTCCTATCTTATAGCCAATGAATGCTTTTCATTCCGATTTCTTTCAAATTCTTACTTTCCTATATCCTATAAAAGAATTCAATTGTATGTGACAGATTTTAGGCCATATCAAAATCAATGGTGCATGTATTATAATAATCAATATGAAGTGGGTAGTGTGTATTGAACCCGCATCGTTAGCTTGGAAGGCTAGGGGTTATAGTAGATGTTGATTTATCATTTTTAATGTCTCTAATTCAAAGCCAAACATGTAATTTGGGTTTCATTCGGCTTCTTTATGGTAATATGTTTTGAATTTCTTCTACCAGCGATCATTGCAAATATGATCCTAAATTGTTTTTGAGCTATGCAAATTAGTTCTATGCCTTGGGCTGTAGAATGAATTGTGAGATTATAGTAAAACAGAAGGATGTGGGAGAAATGTAAGACGAAAATTAGAAGAAATAGGGAAAACTAACAGAAATAACAAGTCACATTTCTGTTTTAAAAATATACATTCACCACGTGATAGATATTGCCCAAGGATTTTTGCTCTAACTGCTTCTCTACCATGGTTTTGAATTTGAATCATCGGTGGATACCAGGTGGCCTCTTCGACCTAATCAAACCAGAAAAATGTATTGACAATTCTCTGTGAAGGACATTAATGCACCATAAGTGCATTATATGCTCAATATTTAGCCCACTGTCAGCCAGCCCATTGGGACCAACTGATGGTGGTTCAGTGCGTTGGGCCTGAATGCCATTGGGCCGAGCCCTTGGATGACCAATCCATTGGGTCTAACCCATGGACAGGCGGCCCAATAGCCCAACTATGCTTTCTTTCTTAGTTTCTAGCTTTTCAAAGTTTCCTAGATCTAAGATTTTTAGTTTAGAAAGCCCTAGCTTAAATCTAGGAAGATATTAATTGACATGTAATCAACGATCATTGCTTTGGTGCTATGGTAAAAGTCTCGGGTGTCATGCGTGATAACGCAAGTTTGAGACTTGCAAGCAGCCACTTTGTGCAAAATTGCCAAAAGTTAGGTCTGTCTCCAGTTTGGACCCTACCGGGACCTTGCTTTGGCGGGACCACACTGGGTGATGATGACCTTTATTGATTGACATGTAATCAACAAAAGATTGACATGTAATCAATGAAAGAAAAGGAAAGAAAATCCTAAAGTAGAAGATATTGGCTTGTAATTAATTTCATGGAGGGAGAAGGGGAAATCCTATCTTTTTGCAAAGGAAAAGATGAAGGACTGACCTCCCCTCCTCTATAATTACCTTGTAATTTCTTATTTGTGAATCAATGAAAAATTCTCTTTCCTGCTCATTATTTTGAGCAAGTGTTTTCCCCATAGTTGTCAATTCCATTCCCATCCCCATTCCAGTTTGGCCCTATATAGTGGAGCGTTCAAGTGTTCTGATCAATTCCGGTGTTCCATTCTGAAAAGGACACATGAAAAATGAAAAAAAAAAAAAAAAACTTAGATCTTTCTGGGGTCATTTCGTTCCGCCCCAGCCCAATTTTGGAACATTTTAGCTAATTCTGGACAAAACGGAACAGAATCTGTGGTGAATGTGTAAAGCCTTCATACATCATTGATACCCTTCATACTTGGTATCAGAGCAAGTAAAATCTTTCTATGTTGTCCTTTTCTGGCCCCCCTATATTAGATTAGTTTTTTTCATTTAGTTTTTGTTCAGTTTTTCCTCTTGTAGTCCTAAAGTTCCCCCATCTTAAACCCATTTCCCTCCAATACCCAACTCACATCCATTAAACATTTTCACCAATCTAAATCCAAACCATTGCTCATCACAGCTTGAAACCCAAGTACCTTGAATTTCATCTTTTTGACATACGTGCATGGGTCAAATCATTGCAGCGTATAATTGATAAACAGAGGATAACTAGCTGGTTCGATTAAATTAATCACTCCTTAGCAGTCTAAACAATTGAAAATAAATGACCTAAGTCTTATTAATAATCAAATCAACTAAATGCGAATTTCAATTTTTTTTACATGTGCATGGGTCAAATCATTGCAGCGTAATTGATAAACCGAGGATGACTAGGCTGGTTCAATTAAATTAATCACTCCTTAGAAGTCTAAAAAAATTGTAAATAAATGACTGAAGTCTTATTAAATAATAATATCAACTAATTAATTGAATCAAAGTAATTCCTAAGGCAAAACAAATCTTATAATTCAAAAGCTTTATTGACATATCCCAGTTCCCAGCAAACAGAGATCAAACAGCAATTCCTAACCTGTACAAGTGGTTACAAAAACTGCTTGCGTGACTCACGCAAATGCATCCTTATAGGACTCATTCTTTTGGTTTAATATATTTTTTCTTAACTGTAGAAAAATGGTTGTTTCCTATGATAATGCTAGGCAGACCTAAACTGTGCTTTTATTAACTTATCACTTGTACTGATTTAAAATATTGAATGAAATAAATGTTCTTAAGAATTTGGCTTAGGATAGATCGGAATGGAGAAGCAAAATTCATGTTGTTGACCCCAATATATTTGGGACAAGGCTTTGATGATGATGATGATGATTATGAACATGTTCTTCAGGATCTTCATGTATTTGATCTTGTTTGAAGCATGCTTAGTTTCCATCCATTTTTTCTAATTCTTATATTGCATTAACAGATTTTTGGCTTTAGCTGCTTCCTTTGCGATAAAAATGATCCGGAAATATGGGTTACAGGAGCACAAAGAACATCTTTTCATGCTCCATGGTGGCAAGGGTTCAGGAATCTCTTGCCTCCGGGCGGGAATGCAGGATTTGGAAGTGACTGAATCTAGTAATTCAAGAAGGCTTCAAGAAATGGCTCAGCTTTTGGAGATAATCAGAAATTTGCAGTGTCGACTTGTTGCAAAGTACACTAGACCTGGTCAAGGAGTGGTATGGTGTTTTATCTTTTGACCCTAGTTTAAAGTACTCTGTTTTACCATTTAGAAGTTCTGTTTTGGTGGCTTCTTTAGAATCAAAATGGCCATTTAGTGTTTACTTCTGTTGCAGGTTGATGGTGCAGATGCATTTTGTCGAGGTGATACAAATATATCACAGGTTGATGCCCCTCTTACCATTCTTGATGCAGACATTGTTTCATCCAGAATGGCAGATTCACTGGAAGTTCAGGATCAGGGTGAACTTGCAGTTCCTCCTGATTCGGCATTTGAAAGCACTGACAATCTTGCATTGTCATCCATGGAATCCTTGATCCCTTCGGGCCACTTGGAGTCAGAAAATTTCAGTGGGCATTTGGTACATGACACACAAGGCGGGGCTCAAAGAAGGAAAATGATCCCTCTGGAAAATCCAAAGGATATGATTGCGCGTTGGGAAGTAGATAATTTGGACCTAAAAACTGTTGTTAAGGATGCTCTGCATGCTGGTCGTCTCCCTTTAGCAGTTCTTCAGTTGCACCTTCAACATTTAAAAGATTTGATCACCCCTGATAAAGAGCCTTCTGATACTTTCAATGAAGTCCGCAATGTTGGAAGAGCAATTTCTTATGATCTGTTTCTAAAGGTAGCTTATTGGTTTGTTTTTTGATACATGAGGTCAACTCCAATTTGATTTTTGTACTAATACTATGATTATTAGGGTGAAACTGCATTAGCTATTGAAACTCTGCAAAGACTTGGAGAGGAAATTGAAGTCAGCCTCAGGCATTTGGTATTTGGCACTGTTCGGAGATCACTCCGTATTCAAGTTGCAGAGGAAATGAAAGTATTTGGATATTTGAGACCACATGAACTGAGTACATTGGAGAGAATCTCTCTTATTGAGGTTTGTCCATGCCCCTTTTAACAAGTTCCTGGTTTTGGATTGTTATGATGGTATATAAGTCGTTTTATTCGGTTTATTTTCTGATATTTTTACATTCATCTCGACAATATTCTCTGTTTCATTGAGTTGACTTGTCAATCTTCATTTTTTTTTTTATGTGGAAAGAGGCTATATCCTAGCAGTAGCTTTTGGGGCACATTTCGCAGCAGGCAGATGCACCTCAACAAAGCTTCCTCAGGTTCAACTTTCCCAGAAGGACATAAACTGCAGTTAACATGTCTGCAAGCTCACAACAATTTCGCCATCGAATGCGGTGAGATTGGTGGAGTTGTGCTAGGTTCTTGGACAAATATAGAAGAAATATCTGCTTTCCCTGTGATTGACGAAGATAACACTCACGCTGGATATTGGGCTGGTGCTGCAGTCTGGTCGGATTCCTGGAATCAAGGGACTGTGGATCGTGTAAGCCACTTTTTCCATTTTTTCTGTCAAGCTGTGAGGCAACATTATGTAGTTAGAGATCCTCAAAAATCCCAATTTAGAATTAGGCTGAAATTTTAATGGCCTGTAGTAAGATGAAACTAAAATTAATAATAAAGACTTTGATTCAATGCTGTTCTCAGCTGCAAAAGAGTTGATGTTTCATTCATAATTTATCATTGATCGTATGAGAACAAATACCTGATACCATCTATGAGACTGGTTTAGACATGAATCATCTTCCTTTAGCTTGCACTACTATCCTCGATAGTTCTTTTAGTTGTATGTGGAAGTGATGTGTGAAACTATTCCCTCTACCTTATTATTGTGTTCGTTGTTTATGGTTGTAACAATCTTAGTGTATTGGGGATGTTAAATCTTTATTAAAAATGGATATTTAGTGGTGATCTTCATATAAGGTGAAATTTACTATCAGCACATTCAGCATTTTGCATTCAGAACAATTGATTAACTTCTTTGGTAACATAGATAACTTATGTTTTGCCAATTTTCTACCATTGAAATTGGGAAATATTATTAATAGAACCATGTACTTAATACTACTGTAAAGAGAGGACTGATCTATATATATATATAGACAGTCTCATTGTAATTCATGCATATTACAATTAATCAAAGATTTCTCTGAGTTTTCTATTCAATGATGGTGTTTCACATTGTCTTGAGTGTGTGCTAGTGGCCGAATCCATCTTTGGATTTGATCAATCCTACAGGAGGTTGATCTATTTTTTTATCATGGATTCGGGGCTGCACCAATTTGGTATTAGAGTCATAGTCTGATCATCGGGGAGACATTTGTCTTTCATGGATCTTATCCCAGCCATCCATACCACCCACCCTCGTCCTCATCCCACTTCAACTGAACCCAATCCATCACAAATCCCACCATACCAAACCTAACTCATCACCGCCGAACCCTAATCCACCCAACTCCCTCTCCTGTAACTTAATGGAAACCCAACATTTCTTCGCCGAGAGTCCACTTCCCAAACCTCTTTCACCCAATCCTCTCTGCCGACTCCATAAATCCCTGGGAAAAAATAACCTCCAGCCACCCTACTTTCCTGTAACTGAAATCATCATCTTGACCTCACTGAAACCCAATCACTTCCCACCCTAACCCAATTCCCCAAATTTCCAAGACAACCAAACCCCACTCCAAGTGCCCAGTCTTCAAAATCGACCTCAAAACCACCTACGTAACACTTAAACCCCAAACCCCTTCACTGACCCTTACACCTTCCATTGAAACCAAATCGACTTCACGTAATCACCTGACAGGCTGACACCCTCAAACCATTCCACTCCACCAAAACCCTTTCTTCAAAAGTCAAAACCCATATTAACCGAAATCCAAACCCAGAAAAAGAGAGTGGAGAGAGAAGTCGTGACAATAGAAGAAGAACGGACTGTGAGAACCCATACCATGCACTGCAGGCATCCAGCTCCGCTCCAACCACATCAAGATCACCATTGCTCCTCGTTTTCTCCTTGCTAGCATCATCGTCACCTGCCACCGGCCTGATCGTAGCCCCAAGTGCAAGGCCGTGATTGTAGTAATAACCGGTGAAACCGGGTCGATCCACGGAGAGTTATTTATCGCACGAAACCTGTCCTATTGAAAAACTATTTCTAGCCTATCAAAAAATCTATACAAATCAATTGTCCTACTTAGATTAACAATTAATTACGAGTCTGAAAAATTAATTACAACCAAAGAAAAATAAAATCCTAATCTAGAAACCTAATCTAACTACCGCATCCACCAAAAGATTTGTTAGTCCAACCAATTGCAATAATTGTTAAGATGCATAAAAATGAAAATAAAATAAAAGAAAATCAGAGAATAAAAAAATGGGTTTTAATTCTAAAACTTTGCAGCGGTTACTTTGCTAAATGCCATCAAGAAAAATCAAGACCACCGCATCGAGTGCGCACTGTCACTACGTACAAAAATTCAATGTTGACCCATTGGTGAAGACCAAGACCTCATAAACTTGATTTATTAATGAAAGACCCATTACAAGCAAATAACCATTACAAAATTATTTGAATCAAAATAAAGTGCATCCAACCTTACCTTAGACACGTGAAACACAAAATGGAGGAGAGAGACTCGCGGTCTCGAACGGCGATCCAACTGGCTCTTGTTTCGCGATTTGAATCCAAGCAAGGGAAGATGATGAGAGCTTGGTTCAATGGTGGAGTGATGGTAGCAATGGCAGTGGCGCGGCGGCGTAAAAATCCAAGTGGTGGTGTGGCTTAGGGAAGGCTTGGTTGAAGTAGTGATGGGAGGAGAGATGGAGAAAAATTAATGGAAAAGGAGGAGATTTTGTTTCTGGTTGTCCAAGGGAGAATGGGGGAGATGATCCCTGTCAAGCCCCTTTTTGGGGTCTTTTTATATTTTTTTGATAGGGTTTGGTGCAAGGTTTTGGTTGGGTAAGGATTAATAGTGTAGGGTCCAAGCTGGATTAGGATTAGGAGGGTCTTGTGAGGATCTCTAGGGGTTGGCCCACAATCCTTGTGAAAATAGGATTCTTATCTCATGCTACTTCCTCTCGCGGGCCCCACTTTGAAGAAAAACTTTCAAATCTGAATTTTTCAGATTTATTTCAAACTTTGAAACCATGTGAGCAGCCCCTTCTTGAACGTGTGATTGCTTAATGGAGAGGTGTTGACGTGTGAGTTTTCTTTGGATAGTGCTTGCTTGCAAAAATTCAAATCTTGAAACCCATCTTTTTGGAGTTGGTTTCTCTCCTGAAATCTCTTTTGTGTGTCCTTCCTTAAAAAGTTGAAACTCCTTAGGTAGCTTCCAATTCCTCCACTTGGCCCCACTTCTCTTCCAAATAAATTTCAAATCTGAAAATCAGTTTTGATGTGCAATTTTTGAAAGCATGTGGACCCCACTTGGGGTGTGTGAATCTTGAAACAATTATATGCATGGACGTGCAAGTGCTTGGGATGCAAAGTGTTGGACGTATGGCTTGGTTTTATCCCCTTGCAAGCATATTTTGAGTTTTATAGGTGCTAGCTCATGAAAGCATTGGATGTCCCTTTTTTGTTTAGGAAAGCACACATCCTCTTTCCTTGGATATTCCTTCATTTGAGTTTTCTTCATGTACAAGGATCTTGCCTTTAGAAAGTTTCCAATTCTCGTGTTGCTCACAAAAAAAATCAATTTGTATGATCCATGGTGAAGGGCTGTTTGATCATTTGAAGGGGCGTCTAAATGGACCAGGTATAGAGAATGGAATGGGCCCAATTCGGGTTGTGATTAATGGGCTCCCAATCTAGACAATGTACAGCCCAGTTTTTCTGAACTTTTTGTCATGTTTGGGCTTGATTGGATTGGATTAGATGGTCCAAAAAGGTTACTAAATTGCTATTTTGATCATTATAAAATATTCGTTATGGATTTGGATCCATCTCAACATCCAATCTAAATTTTGATCCCTTATGTTTAATCCTTCCCCGATTTACATGAAACTTTGGCCCTTTTACTTGTTTAAATCAAGTGGATCAAGATAATCGATGGCTAGATCATTCATATATCCATGTGGATATGTGATCACGAGCTTCTGCATCAAAACATATAGTTGTCATCAATATCAATGTGTAGCATAAAAATGCCTTGCACAGGACAGCTTTTGTTCACATGAAACATAGCAATTGCCTAGTCTAGAAGCATGGCTTGTCGCTGTACAAGTGTCCATAATGGTGAAAATGTTATCAATTACATTAAATACTTTTTATCTTTGGATTGGTAGCTTTTCTCTGCTCCCATTTTACATTGTTACTCATCTATAATATAGTTTTAGCAATCTTGTGCTGTGGGACATGTGAATTGTGATTGCTTACTGCATTGAGCATCCACAAGTGAAATTTGGCGCCTGCATTTATATCATTAGATAACTTGAGCTGCTTACCATACCTGTCATTTCTCTCTTCGCTTTCTTTTATTGCTAAAATATGACAGCTTCTCATTTATAAAATATCGAATTCATGGATTTAAATTGTTCCTTCTTGTTTGCTATTAAGATTTTGGTGCCCAAAAAATGTAGGGCTCCTTTTTAATTCTTTTCCCTGGCCTGGTTGCGGCCTAAATCTTTTTCATACATTTCAAGGGAAATTTTCCATTGGATTGTGTAGTTGGATTGGTTAGATAGAACTTCCATCTAGAAGTGAGTGAGATTTCGGGTATTGAGAAAATACTTAAAGTGAATGTGATTTAAGGCTCCATATAACATGTTAAGTGATTAATCAGAATGATTTTTTTCTGACAAATTAATTGTCATATGTTTCTTCAAAATCAATGATGCAATCCTATTGCCAGATCTTCAAGCATTGGGTTCTAGGCTATCTTCCCAGTTTTCAATATTGGGTGTTACTTCAAATATTTGATTGTTTCTGCTTATTTTTATCATTTATGAGTTGTTGAATGGGATACATATAATTTTAGTGGTCTCTTCTGTTGCAGATAGTTTTGGATCAACCATATCTTATGGGAGTGCATGTACTGTGGGAGTCACAACTTGAGTACCATATATGTCACAATGACTGGGAGGAAGTTTCTAAACTTCTTGACATGATTCCTTCAACTTTGTTATCTAATGGAAGCCTCCAAATTAGTTTGGATGGATTGTATCTTTCTGAAAATGTTAAATGTGACAAGAAATTCTCTGATCATGTCAAGTATTTCTGCCCTTCTGAAGAATTGGATGATGCATACTTAACTGTTCCAAATATTAAAATTTTCAAGTTTTCAGCTGGTAGCATGTGCTCTTTGTGGATTAGAATGCTCATGGAGGAGGTACTAGCCAGAAAGTTAATTTTCATGAAAGAGTACTGGGAAGGAACCACTGAAATTATGCCACTTCTGGCTCGAGCAGGCTTCATTATTAACACATCACAAGTTTCTACCTTGGCTGAGCCTGATGAGAATTTAGCAGATATGAATACCTCAAATGTCACTGAAGATCTTCACAAAGATACCCTGGAAGCCTTGCACAAACTTGCGATACATCATTGTGTGCATTATAACTTGCCAAATCTTCTGGACCTTTACCTTGACCATCACAACTTGGTTCTGGATAAGGGTTCTCTCAGTTCACTCCAAGAAGCTGCTGTAAGTTCTCATGACTTGTGTGCTTTAGTCCTGCATTTGAAGTATACTTTTCAAATTTGTTTTCATTAGAATTGTGTGTTTATGTGTTTCTTAATGTTTTACTAGTTTTTGTAGTATGATGTTTGATATATTTGCAATATATTCGCCATTTTGTTACATATGATCTTTTCATTGACTACTCCAGTCCATTATGCAGGGGATGCCACACATATCCACAGATATTATTCTTTAATTTAATGAATATTTTTGCATTTTGTTTAGAAAAGAAAAGGTGAGGAAAGAAACTTTTGTTCTGGCAAACACCCCGCCCCTCCCCCTCCCCCTCCCCCTCCCCCACCCCCAACCCCACCCCCAACCCCAACCCACGCCCCACCCCCACCCCAAAAAGAGAAAAAAAAAAAAAAAAAGAAAAAAAAAAAACCAAAAGCGCACACATAACGACCCACACAAATCTAATCCCTTCACACTCTACACCCCATGAATTGCCAGAAGCCCAAATTTGACACTCATCTGAACTTTTGTGAGAATGACAGTAAACCACAGGGAACTTTTGGGGATAAAAAACCTTCCTTTGTAATTTACATTTTTTATGTTTGTTTGGTGTAATGGGCAGGACCAGGCGCTTTTGTTTGTAACTTATTAATATCTGGATTTGATTAAAATCTACTGTACCCATTATCCACTGATTTGATCAAAACTTTGTGCCTTGTCAGAGTCTGCTAGTTTCTTTTTTTCTGTTTGGTTACATGATTTGGCACAATATAGAATATAGTATGCTGCTTTCTGTCATCTCTGCGCAATATGTTTTCCAAGTGTTGTTTGAAATTGTTACAACTTGTTCCAATGATTCAACTTTATTGGGCTAGGTATTTTAACAATGTTGGATTTTGTTTGTAATGCTTTGATGGTCTCCAGGGAGAATGTCAGTGGGCAAAATGGTTGCTCTTGTCAAAGATTAAAGGGTGCGAATATGAAGCATCATTCTCCAATGCACGCTCAATTATGTCCCACAATATAGTTCATAATGGAAGCCTTGGTGTTCAAGAAGTTGATGAAATAATATGCACTGTTGATGATATAGCTGAAGGAGGAGGAGAAATGGCTGCCTTGGCAACCCTTATGTATGCTTCTTCCCCCATTCAACAATGCCTGTCAAGTGGAAGTGTGAAGAGGCATCGTAGCTCTTCAGCCCAATGCACATTTGAGAATCTACGACATGGTTTACAGCAGTTCCCTACCCTGTGGCGCACCTTTGTCACAGCATCCATTGAACTAGATGGAAATAGCAGTTCCTTGGGCCTCAATGCAAAGAGAGGTACTTCTCTTAACAATTTTCAGTTCCATTACCATTACCATTCCATTTTTTCTTTAGTATCTGATGTTTCTTTTTTTTTTTTTTTTAGTAAAATAGTATCTGATGTTAAGACTGTTTAAGTTCTGAACCGAGCCTGTAGGGGTAAAAAGAGGGAGGGAGGGGTGGCATTTGTTGTTGGGTGCATTGGGGTGGTGGCCAGTGTGTGAGGAAACAATATTAGCCCTTTGTTGATTTTTCTCATTTAGCTTATACAATCTCATTGATCAGAGCATACAAAGTTTCTCTGCCCATGTATCATTCATCTGATCATTTCCCAATGTATGTGTGTCTAACTATGCAAACACATGAAAAATGATACGCTCAAACCTGCTCAAACCTCCTCCCCTTCTCCCAATGAATTGGCAGCCACTCCCCATTGACACAACCATGAGAGGGAAACAGAGACTTTGTGGAAACTTGGATGGATGCTATGATCGATCCTCCTTTCATTTATAACTCATTCAGCCTTTAATCAAGGCAATTACAATCCAATTACAATCGCTATATATGTAAAGTACACAAATCAGTATCCTATATTTATGTTACAAAGATATTGAGTCAACTAATATCTCCTATACTGGGTCAGTTATGAATTTGGCCTATTTTACATTGTCTCGTGGGCCAGCTACTATTAACACCCCCCTTCAAATTGATGCTGATAAAAAAGTAGCGATTTGTGAACCAGGAACTCATGACGAGGTCGAGGTAACCCTTTTGTGAAGATAACTACAAGTTGGAGTTCATTTGAAACATGTGGAAGACTAATGACATCACAATCATATTCATCTCGAATAAAGTGACATACCACCTCAATATGTTTTATACGTTCATGAAAAACTGGATTCTTAGTGATCCGAATGGCACTTGTATTGTTAGCATGGAGAGGTGTAACTGATGTTTGAGAAAAGCTAAGATCTGAAAGTAGAACTCGAAGCCATAGAATTTCCGAACATGCAGAAGACATAGCACGATATTCAGATTCTGTGGAAGATTTTGAGACCTTGTCTTGCGTTTTGCATTTCCAAGAAATAAGTGATTCTCCCAAATAAACGCACCATCCAGTAGTAGATTTGCGAGTATTTGGGCAACCCGCCCAGTCTGCATCAGAATAAGTACTCAGTACAAGCGGTGTACCAGCTGGAAAAAATAATCCGAGAGTAGGAGAACCAAGAATGTATCATATGATCCATTTGACAGCCACCAGATGGTGATGGCGTGGTTCCGTCATGAATTGACTTACCGCATTTACTGCATAAGTGATGTTAAGCCGGGTTATAGTAAAGTAGACAAGACTTCCGACCAAGTGTTTGTAAGATGTTGGGTCAGAGAGGAGATCGCCATTATCTTTTCGGAGGCCGGAGCTTCAAATTGACCTCTAATGCAGTGTCCATAGGTGTGGCTGCATGTAGTCCAGTAAGTTCAATGAGATCATGAGCATACTTATGTTGATGGAGAAAGTGTCCTTTTCTGGATTGTTGTTCCTCAAGACCCAAGAAATATGTTAATGGGCCAAGATCCTTCATATGGAATGTAGATTGCAGGGACTTTTGCATATCACGAATCATGTTACTATGCGTGCTTGTGATCACGTACACTAGAAGTAATGTAGTACCCTGAGGAGTAATATTTGTGAACAATGGAGGATCCTAGGGGCTCTGAGCAAAGCCAAGATGAAGCTTGGTAGATCAAAACTTCTCAAAGCAGGCCCTGGGTGCTTGTTGGAGACCATATAAGGATCGACAAAGTCGAGCCACTTTAGTTTTGGAGGTGGAATTAGAACCTAGAGGGAGGCGCATGTAAACCTCTTCTTTAAGATCTCCATGGAGGAAAGCATTTTTCACGTCCATTTGATAGAGTGGCCTTGACCGTGAAGCTGCAATAGCAAGGATGACTCATACTGTTGTCATTTTGGCAACCAGAGCAAATGTCCCATCAGGATTCAACTTGATAGAGTAAACCCATTTACATCCAAATGGGCTTGACTGATGGAGGACAGTGAACAATATCCCATGTATGATTTCTTTCTAGTGCCTTAAGTTCTTCCTACATAGCTTTACGCCAACACTCATGTGGCACTACTTGGGAAAAATGATTACGTATTTGAACAAAAGAAATAGTAGTGAGTAAGGATGTGTGGGTGAAACCAAACCCATCACGAGGCTGAGAAATGCGAGAAGAGAGGTGAAGTTGAACAGACTGTGCAGGAGCAGGATTAAGGGTGGGGAAATGATGTTGTCGGGAGGCTCGGGCATAGTAGTATTTTCCAATCTACGTTTTTCATACACAATAATAGGTTTAGTATTATCCATAAAAGAAATAGGAGTCTCATCAAAGTCGGGAACAAATGAAATCAAAGGAGATAGGTCATTATCATGATGATGTTGGAAACAATATTGATGTTAAAAAAGCACCACATTGCGAGAAACCCTAATGCGATTTACTTTGGGATCGTAACATAAGAAGCCTTTTTAATCATTTGCATAACCTAAAATTGCGCACTATTGGGCATAGAGTTTTGTTCGTTCTACCGAAGGTAGAAGAACAAAACATATATAGCCAAAGGTATGCAGATGAGAATATGTGGGAGGCTGCTGAAACAAACTAAAATAAGGTGTTTCATTTTGAATTCTAGGTGAGGGTAGTCTATTCATAACATGAACAGCAGTGGAGAGAGCTTCAGGCGGAAATTTTGCAGGAACCGATGACTCTAAGAAGAGTGAACGAACAATGTCCTGGAAGTGTCTATTTTTCCGCTCGGACCTCATTTTGTTGAGGTGTATAAGGACATGTTTTTTGAGAAATTATCCCTTTGTGTTGTAAGAAATTCTGAGAAGCTTTTGAGATATATTCACCACCAGAATCTGTGCGAAGTATTTTAATGGAAGTAGAAAATTGATTATCAACATATGCCAGCAAGACTTTAAAAGTAGTAAACACTTCAGATTTGGAATGTAAAAAATAAATCCATGTAAATCGACTATAATCATCTATAAATGTGACAAAATACTTAAATTGAGAATGCGATGCCACAGGTGCTATTCCCCATACATCATTGTGTACAAGATCTGCTAAGGATGCATGAATGGGACAAGGAAGAGTCTTGTTTTGCCCATTTTGCAACTAGAAGTCTAGAACAATTAAAGGAAACATCTTGAAGAGAAACTTTATTGTCAAGTAACAAACTAGATTTAAAGAAAGCAAAGTTAGAGAATTAGGATGGCCTAATCTATTATGCTACATCTGATATTTATTAAAACTAGAATCTTAAAACAAAGCAGAAGCAACTAAATGCCTATCTTGTGTAGACAGCTGTAAGGGAGAAAGACGGCTATGCTTAGGTCCCTTCGCTATCACCTTCTCCGACGCTTGATCCTGCACAACATAACTGGAACGAGAAAAGGAGAAAAAACAATTATGGTCAACTAGTTGTCAAATAGATAATAAGTTTGTAGATAATTGTGGAGAAAGAAACTCATGATTGAAAGGTAATGGGTGGGAGATTCCGCCGATGGCAGTAATGGGTATACTATCACCATCTGCAGTGTTGATTTGGAGATTTCCATCATAGGGTTTGAGTGTAGACAATTGTTTGTCATATGATTAGAAGCCCTCGAATCCATATAGCATGTGGTGGCTGATTTTTTGGTTTTACCAGAGAGACCAAGTGCAGAAAAAGCATTTACTATCATTTGCTGGACCATTTCTGGAGTAAGAGATGAAGAGGAGGGAGTAGGTATGGTAGGCTTCATTGCATTGGCATTAGGCATTTCATGCATCATTGTGTTAGCAGAAGAGGAATCATCTAAGGTTGCCATGTGAGCTTTTTGAGATGGACCTTAGGGACGTCGCCGACATTCGAGAAGTACATGACCTTTGAGTTTGCAGTAAGTGCAGAACTTCTGAGTGCATTGAGTGGCTACATGTCCAAACTTTTGACAACAATAACACTATACTTTGGTCATATCTCTGTTCTGCTGTTTGGGTCGTGCAACATAGGTAGCGGTCATTGGACTGGTGGAAATTGCTTGTTGAATAGCAGCCTAGGTTACAAGACGCTGCTCCTCACGAAGGAGCTCTCCTAAACAAGTATCAATAGATTTGGGGGGGTGTGGGGGCACACGTCTCATCAGATTTGAACGTATTTGTTCAAATTCGGATCTAAGTTTCATCAAGTATTGATCCCTTTGACTGGTGGAATGAATGTTTTGAACCACCGCAATCGAAGCATCACGTAGACTGGAGTAAATAATCTCAGTATAGTCTGTCTATAAGCGAATTAAATGAGAATAATATTCTTAAATGGACATTGTCCCTTGATTAAATTGAGAAAGTTCATGTTCCAAGTGGAACCGTTGTGCAGAGTTATCCTATTGATGTATCGGTTTTTAGATAGTCCCACATTCCTTTTGCTGTTTTATAGGGTCTGAGATTCAAGATGTATTGTGGGTCCACTGACCCCAGAAGCCAAGTCATTATTTGAGAATCTTTGGTTTCCCATTTGGAGACTGCCTTCACATCTTCTAAAGGTTTTGGATCAGTCCCATCTACATGACCCCATAATTTTTTTCCCTTAAGGCATATTTGAAACTGGAAGGCCCATGATGTATAGGTGGACCCATTAAACTTCACCAGTGATATTTCACTTTTGTCCATGATGACCATTTTAGTAGCTGCGTCAAGTCAATCAGCAAAGAAAAACAGAAAAAATACTGCATTAAAGGATTTCCAAAAAAATCCCAGAATCAGGGGATTGTGGGCACAGCAGAATCTGATCTCAAATCAAGAATTGGTCTATGCTAGAGAGATTTTATTTTATTTATTTATTTTTTTTGATGTATATCCAGGCTGGATTACAAGAGCAGCAGGCCAGTTTTAAACCAAGAACTGTCCAGGATAAGTATATTCAGCATGCAGAGTGAACAAATTTATTTCTGGTACTCAAAAAATACTGAAAAAAGCATCCATAATTCCCAGGAATAGCGCACGACTGTAGGGAATTAGTTTCTGGAAGTCTGAAGTGATCTCTTGTGGGCCAGAGATGATCGGATGAGGAACAGATCCCAGAACAGGTCTGACGACCTTGATTTCTGCACTAGATCTGATTTGGGTCTATCAAACTGTTAATCAGATCTCATTTGAGGGGAGGAAATCCATTTTCACATTCAATGAGCCAAGTTTCATCCAAATCAGAGAAGAATCCAAGAATCTGGATGGTCGAGATGAAAACTAGTGCTATGTATTGAAAAACCACAAAATGAGTCAGAGATCCAACCTCCAGGCAGTCAAAAATTCTGAAAAAATAACTAGAATTCCTAGGATAGCCAGTCGACCGGCACAGACAGGGTTGTTGGTGTTGTCTTGATCATCCAAGGTGGGCCACAGAGAAGCTAGGTTGATCGGCAGTGATCTGTCCCAGATGCCTGACGTTTTCTTAGAGATAAAAGTCCAAGACGAGGTAGCTTTACTCCTTGAATCAACTGAGATTGTATCGTGATGATGCTGAAGCCAGAACTTATATCGTGAGCTTTGATACCATGACACAACCATGAGAGGGAAACAGAGACTCCGGAAAACTTGGATGGATGCTATGATCGATCCTCCTTTCATTTATAACCCATTCAGCCTGTAATCAAGGCAATTACAATCCAATTACAATCGCTATATATGTAAAGTACACAAATCAGAATCCTATATTTATGTTACAGAGGTATTGAGTCAACTGATATCTCCTATATTGGGTCAGTTATGAATCGGGCCTATTTTACATGGGCCTTGTGGGCCAGCTATTGTTAACACCAATTTGACTGGACCGTGGTATCTTCAGCATTGGAATGAGTCACCTTCTTTTTTAACATATTTTACTGCTGACATTGTGAGGCCTTAAAATTTGTACCAAAAGGAATTCTGTTCTGGCTGATTTTTGGCTCTAGACATTTCCATTCCTTCCACACACAACCAAACCCTAAACCCCTCCCTCCCCCCTCCTCCCCCACGCCCAAAATCACCAAAAAAAGAAGAAAAAAAAAACTTGATTAGTGATTGGTGTAGGCCTGATGGGGGCCCCACAAAGTGTCGCATTTGGAATTGCCATGTAGGAGATTACTTTAACGTGTGTGTGGGGAGAGAGAGAGAGAGAGAGAGAGTCACTGTCTTATGGTGAGAGATAGCATGCGGGACCGACCCATCACCAATCCTAACTGCGCGCACACAAGACCCCTCTAAATAACACCGGCGCCCATGGGTTTGCAGTTGCACCCATCCGGATCGACTGGACCATCAGTGAGAGACAGCATGCGGGACCGACCCATCACCAATCCTAACTAGCCACGCACACAAGACCCCTCTAAATAACACCGGCACCCATGGGTTTGCAGTTGCACCCATCCGCATCGACTGGACCATCGGATGGAGGGTCAGTCAAGCATGGGATTGACTAGAAACTTGTGAGCCGAGCCCATTAAAGATGGCTCTTTCCATCACCATCCCTCCCCCCCCCCCCCCCCCAACATAGACACACAGGCGGTTCGTGATAATTGGATCCCAGGTGGGCCTTATCAAGATGTCTTTCTCATATGACGTCAAGGGTTAACTCTCATAGGAGCATTTCACATATAGGCATGGGATTGACCTGAAACTTGTTAGCTGGGCCAAGATGGCTTTTTCCACCCCCCGCCGGTCTGTGATCAGTGCCCCCCGATCAGCGTCTCACTCATAAGACGTCGAGAGTTAACTCTCACAAGAGCATTTCTCATATTGCAATAGGGGAAGAAGATGATCTCACTCGAAAAAGGCTGGACCGATGGAAGAGGATTGTGACGAGCGAAAGTTCCTTCCCGTCAACTCCGAGGTCTGCTGCAAGGGTCAAAGCCACCGACTGGTCCGCCTCCATAAGGAAGTTGTTCATCATCTCCTCTGGCACTGATGCAGTCGAAGATGACGATTTTGCTACACCAGACCCATGTGTGGAGGGTGGCTGTTGCAGCATTGAAACTCCCTCCACGTCTTCTCAGGGAAATCTGCTGGTGGTCGAGTCTGTTGGGGGCTTCCTGGTAGACTATTAGATTCCTCTCTCCTCTAGCGCTGTCTGCAGGCCGGTGGAGGATTTAAGGAATCTGCTACCAGGTATGCAAGATGAATCGGTGTCAGAGGCTGTAGATCTTCTCGTGTCGCCTGCAGCTGCCTAGGTTTCAACTAGGCGACCCAGCTCCTTCTTGGGTTCTACTTCTGCGTTGGTACCCATGTTCATTCAGAGGTTTGCTTCCCGCAATGGAGATAGAGTTTCTGTTTCAACTCCTGTAGATGGTTCTCCTGTCAGATCAACCTCCGATAGATTTTGTTAGAGCAGAGCTCTTTCCTTAAGAGGGCAGGATGGCTGATTGGAAGTTATCGCAGAGAATTTCAGACTGCGGGAAAGCTGTTGGAAGTTCCTTTCAAGGCAACAGAGGTAGCTGGTCAAAACTGGTTGATTTTGTTGTCAACAGAGACGATCAGAATCGAGCTGAGTTTCTTGAAATTAAAAGGAACAAGAAAGGGGCAAGAGAACTGCAGAGCCTCGTCTTGACTGTAAAGTACGACAAAGGCAGAATAATTTCTTAGTCAGTTGCGGTTCCGGGAAAGAGGGAGATGACTATGGGGGATAAAGCTTGAGTTTGCCAATGAAGGTTATCTCTTGGAATGTTGGAGGGGTTTTTTTGGGGGGGGGGGGGGGGTGTGTGTGAGGTGTGAAAAGGCTGGTAGTGAAGAGTAGCATCAAGAAGTTTAAAGCGGATATAGTCCTCTTACAAGAGACCAAAATCGAGGACAGAATTGTTAGAGATCCGTTGAGTGGAAAATGCACAAAATGGATTGCCCTGGATGCTAATCGATCCTCAAGGGGAATTCTAATGCTTTGGAATAGTCGTTTTGGAAATTAAGAACTGGTGGGCTGATTCCTTTTCTGTTTATGGGCCCAATGACTATAGGCAGTGTGATGTCTTCTGGATTGAATGGAGCACAGTTTGAGCAAGATGGTCTGGTCCTTGGTGTTTGGGAGGAGATTGGAATAGAATTCTAGAGGATAGATTGGGAGGAGACAGAGTTACGTCTGATATGAGATCTTTTGAGGATTGGATGAACTCTAATTCCCTTATGGATCTGAGACTGAATGGGGCTTTGTTCACATGGTCCAATAATCAACATCCTCCAGAGATATACCCTGATGTCTGTCAGTGTGCGCTTCCAAGACATACTTCTGATCATTGCCCAATCTGTCTGGATTCAAATTTTGATAGATGGGGACCTGCTCCTTTTAGATTTAAGCTAAGTTGGTTGAAGGAGGAAAATTTCCCGAATCTAGTTACGCAATGGTGGATAGAGGAAAGGGTGGGGGGATGGGCTACTTATAAGCTCTCAAGGAAAAGAAAAGAAAAAAAAACACACTAAAGCTTCTGAAAATGAAAATCAAGGTCTGGGTATGTGACCACTATGGTTCGGTGGAGACTGTAGTTTCCAAACTTCTTCAAAAGATTCAAGAATTAGACATCAAGGAGGAAGCTGGGATTCTTGATGCTATGGACAGGGATCGAAGACCGAATTTGAAGAATTTGTTGCGAAGGAAGCTGTCTGAGCAGGAAGTGAAATGGAAACAAAGATCAAGGTGTAAATGGCTTAAGGAGGGTAATAAATATACAAAGTTTTTCCATAGTTTGGCTTCTCCAAGAAATAGGTTCAACAAAATTTCAGTAATGGTCGATGGTAATCAGCGCTTGGGGAAAAGGGAAGACATTGTGGAGCACATAACTCTCTTCTTTAAAAACTTGTACTCTAAGGAGGAGTGGAACCGTCCCTTCCTGGACAATCTTCCTTTTAGCCAAATTGATGCTACAGAGGCTTCATGGATGGATAGACCTTTTTCTGAAGGCGAGGTGAAAGCGGCAGTGTTTGATTTGGGCAGTGATAGAGCGCCTGGTTCTTTCAGACTTTCTCTGGGAGGATGTCAAGGTGGAGGTCATGGACTTTGTGTCAAAATTATTCAATAGGAGCTTCTCTCAAAAGATATAGGTGCCTCTGTTATTACCTTAATCCCTAAAAAGTTGGGTGCCGAAGGGATTAAAGATTTTCGCCCAATAAGCTTGATTGGTAGCATGTACAAAATTATTACCAAAGTCTTGGCTGGTAGACTTCAAACGGTATTACCTTCAGTCATATCAAAGAACCAAGCAGCGTTTGTCAAAGGGAGACAAATTCTGGATAGTGTATTGGTGGCTAACGAATGTCTTCAGTCTGGGCACCAATCAAAGAAGCCGGGTCTGATTTGCAAATAAGACTTTGAGAAAGCTTTTGATAGGTGATTCATATTTCCTGGTTTACTTGCTAGGCCGTATGGGTTTTGGTAATCCATGGAAGAGATGGATAAAGACGTGTGTCATCGACTCATTTTTCTATTCTCATCAATGGTTCTCCCAAAGGCTTCTTCAAAATTGAGAGAGGAATTAGGCAAGGCGATCCCTTATCCCCTTTCCTTTTTGTTATTGTGGATGAAGTTCTAAGCCTGATGATAGACGTCGGAAATTCTGCAAATCTGATTAAAGGTTTTGAAGTAACTAATGGTGCATTAGTAGCAAGCCACCTGCAATTTGTGGATGATAAATTTATTTTCTGTGATGCTGACTTGGATCTTATTTTAAATCTAAAGGACATCTTGCTGTAGCGAGGTAATTGGGGTCTGCACGAATGATATCCAAATGGACGAATTAGTAGATGTCATGGGTTGTAAAATTGGTTCCCTCCCAACTTCCTATTTCGGCCTTCCGCTTTGTTTTGGTGCAACGTCTAGGTCCTTATGGGACCCGATCATTGAAAGGGTGAGTGGCAAACTGGCTATATGGAAAGCCAACTATTTATGCCTGAGAGGAAGGATAACCTTTATCAGATCAGTTCCCTCTAATCTTCCCATGTATTTTATGTCGATCTTCAAATGCCCCGACGTCAGTCTCTCAACACATTGAAAGACTTCAGCGTAATTTTCTTTGGAGAGGGTGGCTGAAAGGAATAGAATACTTATTCTAAATTGGAGCAAGATCTGTAAATCTAAAGAGGAAGGAAGTCTTGGTATTAGACCCTTGAAGTTAGTCAATGAAGCTCTTCTTGGAAAATGGATGTGGTGGCTCGGCGATGGTCAGAACGGTTTATGGAAGGAAGTTGTGATGGTCAAGTATAATGTTCTCAGAGAGGGTGGGATACCCAGAAGACAATACCTAGCCAATCAAAGTTGTGGAGAGACCTGTTGTCTATTAGGGATTCTTTTGATTCCATGGTTCGCTACAAAGTAGGGACAGTGGACAACATCAAATTTTGGATGGATACCTGGGTGGGGGATTATCCCTTGGCATCTCAATTCCTTAATCTTTTTCGTTGTGCTCAAGATGTTTTGGTTTTGGTGGGAGACTACTGCTCGAAAATTGGTGATCAAGTAGTTTGGGCCCTTTGTTTCAAAGAATCTTGATGAAGGGGAGATCCAAGATTTTGCAGCTCTACTTACTGTGTTGAGTAGTGTCTTCATTGCGGATGGTCGAAAGGATAAGAGTTTGGATAGGTACAATTGATGGATCTTTCTCAGTAGCTTCATTTTTCTTGGCCTTGATAGGTGGTGTTGCTTTAGACTTACCAGAGTTTCTGTTCGAGGAGGTATGAAAGTCTAAAGCTCCTCCCAGGGTAGGGGTCTTCGCTTGGCTGGTCATTTCGAATGTTGTCCTCACTATGGACAATCTTTGCAGGCGCAACATTATTATTCTCAACTGCTGTCCTATGTGCTCGAGGGATGTTGAGTCAGTAGATCACTCGTTTTTACATTGCGAGGTGGCTAGCTTTTTATGGAGTTTGCCTCTATCATGGTTCGATTGTTGCTGGGTTCCGCAAGATTCTCTGAAGGCTTCCTATCAGGCCTGGTCTATGGGAGTCGGCTCTACTAGAGGAAAGATAGTGGAAAACATCTTTTCTAGCTGTCATTTGGACCCTTGGAAAGAAAGAAATTCAAGGTGTTTTAAAGGGGTTTCCTCCTCCAAAGAAACCATGGCTTTCAAGGTTAAATACCTCGTCACTTCACTCTCTCTTTCCTAATTTTCGAGGATACTCTATAGATGATATTAGTAGGTTTTGGAAAGAGGTGGCGTTCACACGTCCCATTCTTCTTCCCCAGGTCTGCCCTACCTGGAAGACTCTCCCGCTGGGTACCTTAAAGCTTAATTTCGGCGGGAGTGGTCTTGGTAACCTTGGCCAATTAGGTATTGGGGGTGTTTTCAGAGATAGTGCTGGCGTTAAGCTTATTTCTTTTTTGGAGTCCTTTAGGTTTTAAAATAGTAAATGAGGCAGAGATGATTTCCCTTCAGACAGGTCTTTGAGAAGCTGACAAGTTGGGTTTTAGGAAATTCATCGTGGAAGGGGACTCTTTATGTGCCATAAGATGGGGCCTCTGATTCTTTTAATCCGCCCTGGCGCCTAGTGGATTTTTGTGATGAGGTGGCGGTATTGGTCTCCAAGCTTGAAGTTTCCTTTAATCACATTAAGCAGTCCACAAATGGGGCGGTTGATGCTCCAGCAAAATTGGGTGTTAGGAGCGATAATCTTGTAATTGATAACTGTATTTTGCTTGTTGAGTAAGCAATGGCTTTGGGGTTTGGTTTTCTTTTTCCTTTTGCTTCCCTTTGTTGCTTCTCAGTTTATGTGTCTCCTACACTGATTTGATTCTAATAAAAATTTGCATTACCATTCAAATATATATATATATATATATATATTTGAGAAGCGTGATGGTATCGAGGCATCCATTTGGATTTGGACTTTTGTCAGTTTAATCCTATGGCCTTTTCACTTTCCCAGCTTGCTGTCCCAGCTGAACCCGCATCACCTTTCCATCACTATCCATTGTTCAGACCTCTTGTGATACGATCTGAACTTCCCAATATATATATATATATATATATATATTTGAGAAGCGTGATGGTATCGAGGCATCCATTTGGATTTGGACTTTTGTCAGTTTAATCCTATGGCCTTTTCACTTTCCCAGCTTGCTGTCCCAGCTGAACCCGCATCACCTTTCCATCACTATCCATTGTTCAGACCTCTTGTGATACGATCTGAACTTCCCAATATATATATATATATATATATATTTGAGAAGCGTGATGGTATCGAGGCATCCATTTGGATTTGGACTTTTGTCAGTTTAATCCTATGGCCTTTTCACTTTCCCAGCTTGCTGTCCCAGCTGAACCCGCATCACCTTTCCATCACTATCCATTGTTCAGACCTCTTGTGATACGATCTGAACTTCCCAATCCAACTCCTCATTTTAGCCAATTACCATCTTCGTTGTCGTCTACCTCTCTGTTCATTTATGCAGTCCAGACCTAGTGTCATGATTGCTTTCTTTTTCCCAACCCTGCAACCCTTCTCATCTATGTAGGTTCTGTATCATTCACCGGTTAGAGCTTCATCTATTTCGACATTGCCTCCATTGCTGATCTGATTGGCTGCAGCAAACCCCTGATGCATCCTTCTACTCAGATTTTAGCTACTCCCTCAGATATTGTTGTGCTTGTGCACCTGCGAGTATCCCTACAACAGATGCTGCAAACTCTATATGACCGGCATATAATTCGTTGGATACGGATGTGTTTTTTTATTTTTTATTTTTTTATTTTTATTGTTGTCGTTGTTAGTACTAAGGTTTTGTAACGAATCCAGATCTGTCCAATAAGCATTGAGTGGAGATTGAAATGGCAACAAAATATAGGAAACTTATGTTGGTGGGGTCTAGTATCTGATAAAATTGAAGGAGGGTTGTGGATTAACCATGAATCGAAAGTCGATTCAATTGAACATTGTTAGCCATTTGTATTGATTCTTGGGGGATATGTAATGGACAACTCATGTTTTATTGGGCCTGTGGACCCCAAAGACCACCTATGTTCCATATATTTTGTTGCTGATATAACTCACGTATAATGTGTGATAGATTGATCCAGAAAGCATTCCAAGAATCAAGATGTAGGTGCATTCCTGACGAACCTGTCACCCTAATATTACCACACACCAATATGTATAAATGGGATACAACCAGGCTATTTCTAATCAAATTGTATGCTTTGTTGTGGGACCATCATTCGGATACATACTAATTGTTGGTGGAGGGGTTGGAAATGTCTATGATTGACCTAGATGTTAAAAAAAGGGACTATTTAATTATTGTAGCTCTTGATAAGGGCCTCAAAGTTGGACATATCTTATCCCATATATGAGGTTCCTGTTGTTGTGTTTATACGGGCTTAGGTAGGCCCCGTAAGCTACCACTTTTCGCTTAGTAATGAACTGTGGCAGTAGTTCAAATTTTTTGTGTGAGGGAGGGAGGGAGGGAGATTTGATCATGGGGTTAGGGAGATGGAGGGTAGGGCACAAAATTATGCCCCATCAAATCATCCTGACCATTGATTTAAGTGCGGTGAGTTTAATGGTCCTTGAAGTCTTTTTTTTTCCTATTGTTTTGAAGTTAGATGGGCCTAATGTGGATTCGGGTTGGTGAAAAAAACCAAACCCATCAAATCCTCCTAAGCCGATCCATTTTCCTGCATCCCATAGCTTGTAGAGAACATTTCCCCCTTTAAGGGATTTTTTTTTTAAGTCAAAAGTCTTATTGTGGATTAGGGTTGGGAAGAAAAAGAAAAAGATAGGCCCCATCAAATCATCCAAACCATTGACTTGAGTTCTCTGGTCCTTTAACGTGTGTTGTTTTGTTAAAGTTCAGTCCAACTCTTAAATATAGACTGGATGGACTGTCAAATTGAGCTGAATGCCAATTTTTATTATTTAATTTCTTCTTTTTTTTTTCTTTTTATCTTTTTTCTGGCTGATGGGAGTGGGGGTGTTGATGGCAATGGTTTTTTTTTTTTTTTGTTATAATTATTACAGGTTGAGGTTTGATCCCTTCTTTTAAGATATATATATATATATATATATTTTGTTGGTCGTTATATTTTGAATGGGTTAATACTTAATAGAGATTTCTCCGGGTGGCTGGTTTAACTTGATAAATTGCCATCGCCAGAGTGAAGGGGCTGGATTGATTACAGGTAGGTCAGGGTGGGCAAGAAATGGAAGCTCAAAAGTCAAAACGTTCATAGGTTGTGTGCCCAATCAGATGATTGCCAATTTCTGGGGGTTGTGCAGTGTGCAGGGAAATCACATTGATTTATTTATTTGGGGCACATCGAATAAGACCTAATCTACCCCCACCCCCTACCCATGTAGTCATGCACATTCCAATCATTCCCATGACTTGTCGCCTTCCTAAGTGGTCCCACAGTTTTCATCTTTCCACGACGTCATCATGCTAAAATCAATTTTCAGTATATAATACTAAATTGTCTACATGTGAACTTAAAATTTTGTATGTGGATAAGGAATACCCATTTTGGAGCCAAATTCTGAATCTGAATTAGAATCAGACTTGTGTCCGAATTTGGATCTGACTTCAGATTCAAATCTTTAAATGGAGGGGGATATTGTATTTACCTTGGGTGGATTGATTCTGTGCCCTTAATCCAAATTGGATGGGTCCCAGTTATGAATGTTGCAAACGTTTTCAGATTCAGATCTTGGTCTGGCCTGTAGACAGCATTATCATTTTGTTTCCCATCTATTGGTTTTTTCTACTGCATGAACCTGAACAGCGCCTTCCATTCTGCAGTATTGGGCAAGTCAGCTTTGTCAGACTATGTGGATTGGCGTGGTAACATTTTTTGTTCTGCTGGGAATGACACTTCATTGGTGCAAATGCTCCCTTGCTGGTTCTCAAAAGCCATACGGAGATTGGTTCAGACGTTTGTCCAGGTTATTCTTGGTTATATCAACATTCTGAATTCTTTATCTTTGTGGGTTTTACTGGATTTACATAATCAATTAGTTGTTTAATCAAAAAAAAAAAAAAAAAAAAAGGGCCAACTGACATGAATGGTAATCGAGTTGAGTTGTACATTTCAGTTGCATCATTTTTGAGTGACAGTACAATGTCTTTCTGATTTCATTGTAAACAATAATGTCTGATATGATCAAGGATCAAAATAGTGGTTGCGGCCTGTGTAGCGGCTAGTGGCCAAAACGCTATGTAGCAGGTGATACATAACGATTGTAGCAATACGTATTGGCGTTGCAGTGTGAGTTTAGTGATTTGGAACCATAAAAGAGTAGACAACTTTAAGAAAGGCTATTGAGGAGAAGAAATGGGGAAAATAGTGTTAGAAATTAAAGCTGATTGGCTCTATTAGGCTTTAGACCATAATGCCGCTATTTTCAAAATAGCGTAGCGGCCTCAACCGTTACGGCCGATAATGTGGTTGCTACACTACGTAGTGGTCGCTATTTTTAGAACCATGGATAGGATAGGGTCATGAAAAAATTGAAAATGAAAGGAGTTTGTTAATTTGTCTCTTGTTGATTTTTTTTTTTTTAACCCTGGGTATCTCCCACCTAGTCCAGCCCATGAGCCTTTTGTCCTTAAGCCCGAGAGACACTCAATTCTGGATAGCTGAGAACTAATCCCTAAGGGCACATGCAATATCCACATGCACCGAGTAAAACTATGGGAGGTGGCCAACGAAGTTAGGCGTCGAACACAAGACCTCTCTGCTTCCTGAGGTGTAGAGTCCTTGGTGAATTGAGCTACCACTCGTTGCTCGTCTCTTGTTGATATCTTGTTTAACTTGGAAGCATGTGTGGTTTGTTATCCTTCAAAGATGAAGATAGTATCTTGGTTCTCTCCCCCTGTATGTTGAGATTCAAAGTGGATGGTGCAACAAGGGGTAGACCAGGCTGGCGAGTATTCATGGGGTTTTAATGACAAAGGGGACGTTGTTTGTTTGTTCTTTGAAGGAGTGGGTTGGGGATTCTAGTGAAGCCAAGGTGCCGTGATTTTAGAGGCTTTGAGAATCTTTTCTCACTCCTTTTAAGGAAGTTTGGCAGTGGAGAGTGATTCCTTAAATTGTATCTCATGGGTTAATCTTGACAAGGGCAAGCCTTGTGTCACGACCCCAAAATCAAGGTAGGATTAAGGGACCGTGATATTGGGGATTACTGTAGCATAATCTTTCTTTTTCCCCAAGATCCGCATGTGTGAGAATTACAAGATCCATCTCCGTTATGGAACGTTTAGCGGAAGCTTGCATTGCGGTGCAACCCAAATTCTAGAGCTCATGGAATTTCGTGTTGCATCACTAATATCTTACTAGTTGAATTATATTTTACTATACATCATCAGACTGGTATAACGTAAACATAATATAAGTAGGGCTAGACAAGTAAACAGGATAAAAGGCCAAAAGATGTATTAATTACATTATCCAAAATAAAAGGCCAACAAAGGTCAGTACAACAGAATACAAAACCCAAAATAATACTCCCAGATATTTCGCATCTCATGTGCAAGGAACAGAGTTTACGTGACAACCTTTGCACCCAAATCACGTCACCTGCGGCTCAGCAACCCCCTCATTAGAAACCGTATCAGGGTACATGTCAGGAAAACATGCCTATGGCACCAAGTAGATTAGATAAATTGCCTAACAAGTATCCAAAATAAAATGCATAGTTTGCAGCTACAAAGTAGAATATATATATGTCAGGTTAATTAATTAGAGGTCAAGTAACAGTATGACTAGGCAAAGGCAGTGCACCATGAGTAAAATAGCAGAGTAAAAAATAACAGAACTAGACTACATTCTAATTGGAAACCACATCGCTTAATCCAAAGAAGTGGAGCATTTACCTGCCCTAAACGATTAGGTTGATAGTAACTTGAACTCACCCGGGAGTTCCTGTAATGGAAGTTCCTGGTCTGCCCCGGATAGGGTACGTACATTAGTGACTCTGGTCACACACAAGACGACAAACTGCAGCGAGCTTATATATATATATATATATATATATATATATATATATAGCAGAGCTCTTTTAAGCTGGAATAGTGTTGGTCCCACAAATCAAAGTTGATTATATCTGTTTTTTATATGATAGAACTAGAAAATCTAATTCTGATTAGATTTATCTTAATTTTGGAGACGATCATGCAAAAAATAACGATAATCGACTTTGATTTGTGGGACCAACACCATTTTAGCTTAGGAGAGCTGGCCCCATATATATATATATATATATATATATAGGATAATATTCAAGTGCATCTATCCCTCACCATTTTTGGTGAGGGACACCCCTTTTGGGGAGGTTTCAAGTACAAAAGGGATGTACCTCCCTTTTGTACTTGAAACCTCCCCAAAAGGGGTGTCCCTCACCAAAAATGGTGAGGGATGGATGCACTTGAAGATCTCCTAAATGAGCATCTCTCACCTTACTATGAGAGATAAAGGTGGGGGCCCTCACATTTAAGTTGTTGGCATTGGATATGGATGTGAGGGCCCCCACCTTTTCTCTCATTGTAAGGTGAGAGATGCTCTCATAGGAGCATCTCCCATATATATATATGTGAATAATAAAAAATAGCTGGGTGTTGCCGACTCGGGAATCAATGCAAAACTCGGGATTTCAGGTGTAGGACTGTCCAGTGTCCAAATCAGGTTATGGTCAGAGGTGTTGGAGAAATTCTGGTGCTCACAATGTGTATAAATGCATATACGGGGAAAACATGTAGTTCAGTGTTTGGTCAGGGGTACATGAGTAATTCCGATAATATCATTGTATAAATACAAATACGGAAGAAAACAGATAATTCTGTCGGTTGTGAACAATTCAAAACTGAAAACAATACAGTTTTGGGCTAGAAAAGTAGTCCATCTAGTCTGGAAAGTCCTCCAGAAAAACGGGCAGCATTTTGGTTAGAAATGCAGATCCCAAACGTGTAGGAAAAGGACAATATAATCCGGGTAACTAGGAAGGGCTGGGCAACTCAATGCTAGCACACTAACTGATGAAACCGCCTAAGGATCCATGTACATCTAGGGTCAAAGCAGGGCGAATACCGCTCTCTAAATCCCAAGGAGTCCCATAGGTCATGATACTAAGGCTAGGTAAGTATGGATGTATAAAACATTGAGATTAAGAGAATTATGCTCCTTGCATATGAATACAAAATGACTGATTAAGACATTCTATCAATCCTATAAACAGTCAATGATCCATTACTAACATATCTTTTAGTCATTATTGGCCTCGGATGTGCTAGGACGATGATATTCAAGACTATACGCACTAAGAGCTGGATATCATGATTGGTTCTTCACTTGGTGCATTTTGAAGGTAGGGATATCCAAATCCTGAGTCCGGATAGAGCGATAATGACCATGCTCCACATGCCCCCTTGATTTATTCGGATAATTAGAAAATCATGTTTGGTTGTGGTTGGGGTACGAGGTTCATCAATTACCTAAGTTCCGGGTTCCCTTTTTACGAAAGGAAATCCACATAAATCTAGCTCAAGGGGGTTGCTAGGGTCTTAGGGACCTAAATCTAGGTCCACCAGTTGTTCGGGTTAATATCAAAGGGTATCCGGGCTTCCATAACAAAAAATCCGTATTTTTATGGGGGTTACACAATTCGGGTACAACCTAATTCCTCATCTCTATGTTCTAGTTTTGGTCCCAAAAATTTCAGAAATGTTGTTGGGGGAGGGTCGGGCTTGAACATTCCCAGACGGGTCGAAAAACAGGTCAAAATCCAGTTTCGAAGGGCCCACATACGGGGCCGCCGGTCATTGTGTGACAGCCATGCCAGCTGGCCACGCACTGCTGGGGGCTTTCGGGGGGGGGGGGGGGGGGGGGGTGTTCTGCTGGCCGCTGGGCACGAGCTGCTGGGTGCGCTGGCTGCTGCCTGGCCGGTTGGGTTTCAAGGGGAAAAAGGTGGGTCCCATGGGATTTTCAGGTGGGGTCCATAAGGGAAAACTAAGGGGATTAAATCCACTTTCATCAAGGCACAAAATTCAGACTTAATCCCACTAATAACCCATGCTTAAAACACTAATCAATCCATAGGGTGGATTTTCAGGTGGGGTCCATAAGGGAAAACTAAGGGGATTAAATCCACTTTCATCAAGGCACAAAATTCAGACTTAATCCCACAATAACCCATGCTTAAAACACTAATCAATCCATAGGGTGGAGTTAACAAATCAAATGAAAACCCCACATTATGCATCACTAAACAGATTAATTACTCTTAATTTTTTACAAGGATTTTAACAATCTAAACATGATTAAAATCATGCATTTCTCCACGTCTAAACCATTGAACAGATTTACGTGAATCAAGAAAACAACCATAACATGCTATGCAATTTATTTTTGAAACTTGCCTTGGCCTAAGATCACTCCAAAACAGTCCAAGCACTCTCAAAAGCCCCACATCTCAGCTGGAACACACCCTCAGGTCTCTCACAGTCCACCTCCAAAAAACCCCTCTTAAGTGGTTCAAACAAGAAAGATAATGATGTTGAAGGGGCTGCCACCCATAGATTTTCTCCAAAACGGACAATGTTGCAAGGGAGATGATGTAGAATCGATCGATGGGGCCAGATCTGGCAAATAGAGCCCACCACTAGACGATTTCCACCATGAAATGACAGGAAGAGAAATGGAAGGAGAAGGAGAAGTTGTCCCAGCTGCTGGAAGGATGGAGAGAGAGGAGTGAAAGGGGGAGTTATGGTGGTAGGTGGTGGTTAGTTTGTGAGTTTACCACCGTTTAACATGACTTTAGGCGTGAAAACGAAGATTGTTGGGTCCTCTGTTGGACAGGTCAAATAAGAACAATTGTAGATCACGAGGAGGGCTTTCCAAAGCCTAAGACCAGATTTTTCAGATATCGCTAGAGGAAAGTGTGATTTACAGAACTGTGGTAAACACCTTGAAAAGTGCGTTAGGGGTCAAACTGATCTCTCAGGGTCTCAAATGGGCTTGGGCTGAACATGAAAGTTGTTGGAAGGTCAAGATCTAATTTTTGAGCTCAAGAGCCACGCATTTCGGGGTTCCAATGAAAAAATCATCTGTTCGGTCAAAGTTATCAATTTATGACAGAATTGGTCAATTGAAGGGTTTCAGGGCCTTAAATTGATTCGAGTTGAATACAAAAGTTGTCCGGAATGATAATCTCGATCTAATGAGCTCAAAATGGTAGATTTACAGAATTTATGAATAACCCCTCAGTCTTACCCGAAATTATTGACAGGCTCCAAAAATGGGTCAAACTAGACTTAGAGGCTCTCAAAACTTCTCAAAGCTGTTAAAAAACTATTCTAACGCACAAAACATCGCGATTGGCCTATAATCCCACTTAGTAATCCTAACCATAGAATTAGTGCTTGCTAATCCTAGGGTTAAGAGGTTGGGTTCTTACATTGTGGAAGGTTAATTTTTTCTTTAATGAGATTAATGCTTTAGCTTTTAATCTTTCTGTGATCTTTCAGCACGAGGTCATTCTGCCAATGGTTTAAAGGACACCTTAGCTAAACAGGGAGTTACTAGTGTGTCTCCTTTGGATGTGTCTTTACTTTTTTGGTAGTCAGGGGTACAAGTCCTTTTTCCGTTTCTCCTTTGAGACTTTTCTGTATTTCAATCTCCTCTAATAAAAGTTATTGTTACTGGTTCCAACAAAAAAAGAGGGTGAGGAAGATCATAGGGAGATGCAAGTTTATTGCTTTTCATTTGTCATCTAGAAGAGTCTCTTAGTGCCAAAGCAATCAAACACATGCACAAGGTCAGATTGTGTCTAATAGCAGTAGTGTAAGTGCTGAAAACATTTCATTAGAGCAGCAGGTAAACTAGAGTTGTTAATAATCTGCAGCTGTAGCTCAGCTGGTTGAGGACGTGTGTGACTAACAGCTTGTGAATTCAAATCCCCATGTTAGCCTAAAGAAACTAAAGCTTCTAATAGAGATGCCCTTGACATGCTATAGGCTCTCATAAACCTATTTAGAGTTTTTTTTTTTTTTTTTATTATTATTATTATTATTATTATTATTTAACTTAAAGAAATAAAACGAAAGTATTTAATATGCATAATTTAAAAAATTCTCTTAAAATAATATAAGATTTTTTCACAAAATAAACTTCGAGACACAAATGCTCACATTTGAAATAATATTAAATATGCCAACTCTAAAAACTTATATAAACAACAATGTAAAACACTAGTTTCCATAAGACTTCAGGACACATATTTGACACCCGACATATGTATGTCGAGTATTTGGTATTGAACTTTTCAGTGAAAACAATACTACATCCAAATGTATAATGCATTAGACCTTTTGGTGTTTCCCCTTTTATGTCCAAATTTTAATTGTACTATTGGTGCCTCAATCTAAACTATACTCAAATGCATACTGGAGACGTATCATATTTTTACTTGGTGCCAAATGACGAAGGCTTTGATGTAAACAGGCCAGGTTTGGATCTGGTTTGGTGTAAACCATGCCTAATTTGTTCGTGTTGAGTAAATGGAAACCCACTTACATTCCTATATAATAACTTATTTTTTGTTTTCCGCACTTCATAATCTTTTTCCATAGCAGTATTGTTTTCCAAAATGCATGTTCCTTCTTTAGCTACACCTCATTGTAATAGAGTTACAACGTTACAAGAGTTTAGTTTCTAGCAGAGTTGAAAAGAACTCTTTTCATATTCTGTGGTCTGCTAGGGCTCACAAATTTATCTAGTTTGGCGAATACTGGTTTGTCATCTGAGCTAAATGGCTACTCAACTATGCTTGAGAATTCTAAACGATCCAGGGAGATTAAGGAAGAATGGTATAGGGTCCATGAGAGAAGCCGCACTTACTATATGGTGGTTATCATGAACCGAAACCCGGGGCCCTGTTGGATTCTGTGGTGCAACTAATAATGTATTACAATTGCCATCATAAATCAAATTAAATGAGCAACAATAATATTTTAGGGCTAACCTAAATAAACCTTTGAATATAAATTAAAATCTAAATCAGTTTGAAACAACTAAACGAGTCCACTAATAAAGAAATAACTACAATCTTAAAGTATACAACTGTAATAAATTGAAAGTAAAATAAAAACTAGTCTTCTTCCTCTTCTAGGTGAATCCGTTTGCTCAACCATGCATGCCAAAGCCTATCTCTTGTTCATCGTGATGATCTTGCACTTCAACATTTTGGTACCTGGATTGGGGCAATCCACTAATCAGTACGAACTGAGTGAATGAATTTCCAAAACTATTTTAGCACTTGTATAATATTCCACAATGAATAAACAAAACAGCATAAAAAAAAAATAACGTATGAGTTTTACATAATTGTCTCTTAAATATGAATTTCCAGTTATGCAAGGAAAATTAGTCTTTTCTCTTTGGACAGCCACTTAACCACTTAGTACTGCACAGACCATCCAATTCCGAGGCTCTTGCCCCAAAGGGTGCAAGATAGAACAATGAGTTCCATCGATAAACTTTGTGCATATTATGGGGTCACCAACATGGGTCCAAATTTCTCAAAGCGGTAGCTGGAGAATATTCTACTAACTAGAACTGACCTCTAGTCAGAATTCAGAAACATTGGACCTAGGGCAATGGTAGGTGGATGTCATCACCATATTGTGTTGAGCAGTCTAGGGGTTCCAAGGTATTAGTACATCCTCAAGGGTTTTATCCAAATCATCATATTTTACAGGGTTTTTCATTCAAAATTTTCAAACCACAGAGTGCAATAGTCCCCAACAAATACAACAAGTTAGTATGCAACCCACCCTTTACACTTAATCTAGATTTTTATTTATGGCCCGCTCCAATCCACTATTGGTTTCTGACGGTGTAAAGGCGATTGCATAATCGGCCCATTGTCATACTAAATAGCATAATCATCTCATATCACATAATCCACAACTATCAATCTAGTAGCCAAACACATCATTTTCAATATAATTAATTTGAAATCAATTAAAAGTAATTTAGTACACAAAAACCATACATCAGGTCCCACTTTAACAAGTGAAATAATGCAACAATCAAATAACAGTGACGTACATTAATCCTCACTAAGATTTGACTAATAATTAATCAAGTGATGGAGTCCTTAGTGCGAATTTAGGAGCTTAAAACAGGTCCAGTTTTAATATTAAGGGATAACAGGGGTCTATTGGTAATTCCCAGCAAGTAAAAATTCAAGAAAAAAAATTGTGAACAAGTAGTTTGGAGTTTTGTGTTTCGAAGAAATCTTGACGAAGGGGAGATTGAAGATTTTGCTGCTCCTTACTGTGTTGGATAGTGTGTTCATTGTGG
The DNA here is from genome assembly GCA_028538565.1 of Umbellularia californica. Classification (NCBI taxonomy): domain Eukaryota; kingdom Viridiplantae; phylum Streptophyta; class Magnoliopsida; order Laurales; family Lauraceae; genus Umbellularia; species Umbellularia californica. Next base: position 43,175,023 of record JAPQWN010000007.1, on the reverse strand, counting down.
AAGGACGAAAGGATAAGAGAATCTGGATAGGTACAATTGATGGACCTTTCTCTATTGATTCTTTCTTCTTGGCCTTGAGAGGTGGTGCTATATCAGATTTTCTGTTCGAAGAGGTTTGGAAGTCTAAAGCTCCTCTCAGGGTTGGGGCCTTAGCTTGGTTGGCCATCTCAAATGCTATCCTTACTATGGATAATCTTCGCAAGCTTAACATTACTATTGTTAACTGTTGTCCTATGTGCTTGAGGGCTGCTGAATCAGTTGACCACCTGCTTTTGCATTGCGAGGTGGCACGTTTTTTATGTACCTCGACACTGTCATGGTTTGATGTTTTGCAAGATTCACTAAAGGCTTCTTATCAGACCTGGTCTATGGGAGTTGGCTCTGCTAGACGAAAGATAATTCGGAAAACTTATTTTTTGGCTATTATTTGGACCCTTTGGAAAGAAAGAAACTCAATGTTTTTTTTAAAGGGGTTTCTTCTTCAAATGAAGCCATGGCTTTTAAGGTTAAATCCCTTGTCGCTTCCTGGGTATCTATCCTTCCTATTTTTCGAGGATACTCTGTAGATGATATCATTAGAGTTGGAAAGAGGTGGCGTTCTCCTATCCCTTTCTGCCCTGGGTCAATCCTCCATGGATGCTTCCTCCGCTAGGAACCTTAAAGCTTAACTTTGAGGGGAGTGCTCTGGATAACCCGGATCAATCAGGCATTGGGGGTGGTTTTAGAGATAGTGCCGGTGTTAAGCTTATCTCTTTTTGGCGTCCTTCTGGTTTCATAACAGTGAATGAAGCCGAGTTGCTTGCCCTTCGAACAAGTCTTCGAGAGGCTGACAAGATGGGTTTTAGGAAGTTCGTTGCGGAAGGGGACTCTTTATGTTCCATAAGATGGGCTTCTGGTTCTTCTAATACTCCTTGGCGCCTAGTGGATTTGTGTGAAGAGGTGGTGGTATTGGCCTCCAAGCTTGATGTTACCTTTGCTCACATTAAGCGGTTTGCGAATGGGGTTGCTGACGCTCTAGCAAAAATGGGTGTTGGGAGCGACATTCTTGTAATTGATAATCATATCCCGCTTGCTGTGTGAGAAGTGATTTTGGGGTTTGGATTTTCCTTTTCTTCCTTTCTGGTTGCCTTTGTTGCTTCTCAATATATGTCTTTTAGTTATACTGATTTGCTTCTAATAAAATTGTATTATCATTAAAAAAAAAAAAAATCAAGAAAACAGCTCATTAAGTTCTTAGATGTAAAAACAGCCCATAGATGGGGCTTATCTGTAATTTCAGGAATTTCTGAAACTCAACTAAATGGCTCATACTGATTTATTCATGAATTCAACAATTATCGGGGGTCTATTTGTGATTTTTGGGAAATTTTAGGACTCAAAGAAATAACTGTAATAAAAACCAGATGTCATAGCAAGAAATAACAGGCCTTAAATTACAATTTTCAAACATATTTAGAACTCAAGGAGGTAAAGGGGAGGGGCTTGTAATTTTAAAACATATTGTACTCAGTTGCAAAACACAGAAGTTAGGCATTAAGTGGTGTTACAGAAATCGACACTCAAGAGAAAAACGGTTCAAGTGGCTGGTTTCTGGATCAGTTGGATGGTGGGCCCAACTGGGCCCAAGTCACATGGGTCCTACACATCTAGAATCATCGGGGGATGCTCTCTCAGATGATTGGATCAGATCATCCATCAAGTGGGAAATGTCGGCCACCCCACAGGAAATTTTGAAAATTGCACAATGACAACATGAAACCTGAAAATCTGGTTTCTGATTACAGCTCTTAGAAATTCTAGGGTCGGTTTGAGTTTAATCTAATTACTAACAATGTTATCTATCGTGTGAATCTGATTTATAAGGTTTCTACTTTCTAGAGCATTAGATGAGAATTTGGACTCCATATGAACTATAATATGGTCAACTATAATTGATCAAATTCAGTCCAAAACTCTAATCCAGAACCTATAACCAAGAAAATACACCATTGTCAAGCAGATTAAGATATCCACTCACCTCGAATAAACGATGGTAGCTCTGTTGACTTGAGGTGGCGAACATGAGATTCATTAATCCCCGATTCTACTGATTCCAACTTCTTCTCCTAGTTTCTTTGAGATCCTCTTCTAGTTATCTAGTGTAGGTCTTAGGGTTGGGCCTTCCAAGGGGATGTGAAATAGAGAAAGGGCAAGAGGGGGAAAGAGAATGGGATAAAGAAAGCGTTGTGTGAGGTTTTAAGGGCTTTAAGGCCAATGACTTCAAGCAATAATCCAATTGGGACTGCACGCGCTTCCCTTCTCCTAACGGGATACTTGCACAATACACAAAAGGGTCGACACCCTTTCCTGATTCTATTTCATAGCTATGGTTCCCACTCTCTCAAGTCATTCTAATTAAATCCTATTACCTAATGTTTTTGAGGTCCTACCAAGGTTCTTATAAACCCACTATAATAAATTAAGACTCAATTAGGCTGCATGGTTTTAAAAATCGGCCAAGTCCGAGTCTACTTGGCCAAGTCGACTCATACTCGACCATAAACGAGTCGGGTCCTATGGCACTCGGACTCAAATTGTGGGACTCTGCAAATTACCATGGGCCTCAGGCGAGTCACATAACACTGGACTGAGTCCCATATGACTTGGCCAAGTCGGCCATGCAACTCACCCGAGTCCCCTTTTTATTTAAATTATTTTTTTCTATGCAGTTAATTGGTACTCGGCCCTGACCGAGTTAGGTCCTGATTCTGAGTTTTTTTTCACCTTGTTAGGCTGCTACTATTAAGTAGAGAAATAATCCCATCAAAGTTAGTGATCAAAATAAATACACATATATGAAAGATAGGAATTATTATCCCAATTAGAATATTTCACTATTCAAAAACTAATCCAATATTCCAATAAATCCAAGAGAATCAAGGAAAATAATCATATATGTTTATATAAAATAGTAGGAGATATTCTAGCCCCTGAATCGGGTTTTGGGGTAGTACAGTGGTCCCATCACCACCACATGGATTCCCGCGTGAATAGGCTTCCCTATCCATTGCATCTGATAGTTCAGAGCTTCAAACCTTTATAGATACTTCTATGTAATGTTTTCATGTTGATTTTATGTCTTACTTTAGTAGTAGGGTTACTTCAGACATTTTACTTTTTTCTACCTTTGGATGAACCTGATTAAAATATCCAATTTTGTGAGATCAAGCAGGCCTAGGCCAAGGTGGCAGATCTGGTTGAAATCCGGCGTGCCGATCACCCACCAAAGAACACCTAGGATACAAGGGACTCCATTTGTCCCACATCGGAAACATCCAACTCTTGACCTTAGGCATATATTTGTGGCCCCACAAGGATGCTTTTTAAAGCCGTGAGACTTTGGTCAAAGCGGACAATATTATGTGGATGGTGGTATGCACCAAGCAACCTAGAAATAAGCTACTTAATATGCACACAACTTAAAACTCGCAAGCGCACAAGATCACTATGTAGTGTAGTGAATTGTAAGTACGAGGTCGATCCCACGAAGACTTGTGATAAAACAATGTCAAAATTAACTAAAAATCAGAATATTAAATGGAATAATTGAATGATGAAAAAAAAATGAATTAAACTATTAAAAACAGTAAATTAAACTATCAAAAGATAATTGGAAAGTAACTTAAAACACAAAACTAGTATGAGAATTGAAAAACAGTAATAATGAATGAACTAGGGTTTCATCTACTCTCCTAACCAATCTTATGTATGTCCCTTATTATCTTTTAATAAAAAATTAGATTTTATTAGTGACATCTATCAACCTAGACCATGGCATATGCGTCTAAATTATTATTCCCCTAAACCTAATTCATGAGTGGCATACTACATGAATTGTTCATCATGATGCAAAAACTAAGCATGGCATATGTCCTAGTCAAAACAAACATAATGCATAAAACAATGGGAAAGATAAATGCATGAGTCTAAGCATGGCATATACTTAGATTATTCATGGTTCTAAACCCTAGATGCATAACATCAAGATCAATCAATCTTAAGATTAATTGAACATCACATGGTTGGCATGTCATATACACAACTCATCAATTAATAACATGGTTTAGAATCTCAACCAACAAAACTGAAATCTGAATTAAAAGACGCTAAAAGAGACTACATAGAACTAGGCTAGGGTTTCAATTACACCCTAGCCCTAAAAAGTTTAGCTACTCATGTCTTTAATGAAAAATAAACTAAAAAATAAAGTCATAAGAAGAAAACTAGAAGATGATGAAGATGCAGTGGATGGCTAGCATCTTTTTCCCCTTTTTCTTGCTCCAAAAGCCCTCCAAGATGCTCCAAAGAATGCTCCAAAGGTGGCTGTATGGAAAATAGGGTTTATGGGATGATAATAACTGATTTTTATGCTTTTCTGGTGGCTGAATGGTGGCTCTATTGTGGATGGACGTGGCTGTTCATTGGATGTCTTTTTATACTTTTGCAACAGCCCCTTTAGTAATAGTTCCCTTGTATGTTTAGGTCTCCATCTTGCTTTTCAATTGGGCTTCCTAATTAGAATGAAATAGGAGTCTTCTTTCTTGATTAGCAAGACTTTCTAAATCTGGTCCCACTTGTATCTTCTAGAAAATTCTTCACATGGACCCACAAATCTGAGAATTAATTGCAATAACTAAATCTGAAGCATTTATAATAAAAGTGGGCCCATATAATGCTTGCACAATGAGTGTGGGACCCCTCTTTTAGGACTTCTATCTTGACTTGAACAAGACTTACTCCAAACTTCCCTTCTTTTTCTCCTTGTTTTTCTCCAATCTTGGGCTCCACTTCAACTTGAATAGGACTTCTAATTTCTGAAATTCTTCTATTTGCAATAGATGTGAACCCCTCTTGGGCGTGTAACCCTAGATTGTATTTCTTCCTTTTTGTCCTTTCTTTCTTTTGCTTTTCTTCTTTGAATTGTAAGTTCCCAAAGAATTAGAAATTAATCTTGAAATCTGGAATAGCTTTGATGGGACCCACCATGGTCCTTCTTTGGGATTCACGCCCATCATGTCTGTTTTAATTACTCTCTTTTTGCTCCTTTTGACCTTAGCATAAAAATTAACAAAACTTATGTAAAATCAAATAAAATAACTATACTAGCACAAGATGAATCAAATATTAGGGCTTAGATTATAAACAATTAACCACTTATCAGATGGTGGGCCCGAGTTGTCACAAGTTTTCACTTTGGTGTTTAGGGCTTCATTTATGACAGAAATCATATAGTTTTTTCTGAACTTATTATCTCATTTACACAATATTCTAGGGTTTGATTGTGTGAATCATGGTTCAAAATAGCAGCCGCTATGTAATGCAGCGGCTGCATTATTGGCCGTAGCAGAAGAGGCCGTTACGCTATTTTGAAAGTAGCGGCACTACAATCTAAAACCTAATAAAGCCAAGCAATTTTAATTTATAACACTGTTTTTTCTATTTTCCCTCCTCAATAGCCTTTCCTCAAGATTGGTTGTTACACAAGATTCAAAAAAAATTTAATACTTAAGAATTCACACAGCTATGCATTTACGTATTATCACAACCACTACGTATTACCCGCTACTTAGAATTTTGGCCATTGACCGCTACCCCCACCGCAACTGCTATTTTTATCCTGGGGTGCGAATCCCTCAATACTTTATCTAGGGTGTGAATCAACAAAAAGCAAGTAGTATTTGCATGTATTGCTTAGACCCCTTGATAGTCTTCTCCCTTTGTTTGAGGTGTTGGGAAACCAATCTGTTTGAACTTATAGGTACTGAACTGTATCATTATATCATGCTGATTGCTTGCAGAGAAGCTCTCCCCAGTTAAGAGCAGTTTGGAAAGAAACTCAATTTGAAATGGTTAAATCTGCTTAGAGAAAGTTTCTTTCATCCTTGTTCAATGGTAGCTTTGTTTAGCCACTCCTATATCCATATTCAACTATGATATTTAACTCTTAACTCGGGCCTATTTACTTCATTTTAGGGCCCACTTGGATGGCAATCTGTTGGAGGTGCTGTCCCTGCTGGAGAATCTATTCCACAAAGAGCTAATTATTTTGATTTTAATGCAAATGGCAATGCTGAGTTCAGTTCCATTTCATGGGAATCAGCTATTCATAAAAGTATCGAAGAGGAACTATTTGCTTCTTCATTTGAGGTAAGATGCTGCTATTTCTTCCTAGTAATAAATATTTGTATTGTATTCGACATAATGACAATCTGGTAAATTGTTATTTGACCTTTTGTAGTGATGTAGGATTGATTATTTGTACTAATTAAAATGCATGTCTTATGGAGATTATTTATTTTTTCACAGTTGCAAATTCACTTGTAACATAGTTTGGAATGTGAGAGGTTAAAAAAAAAAAAAAAAAAAATTTGGAATGAGTCGAATGACTGCCAGTTCTTATACAGTAAAAATTATTTGAAATTGAAGCTTCTGCCTCCACCTTTAGGTGCTGACAGGAGGTGATACTGCATGGCATCCTATGATGCCTGGATACGGACACGGGTATGGATACGGGACACGGGAACGAGCATCCGATACGTCAACTTCAAAATTTTAGGATACGGATACGGGTACGGCATTCCTAGAAATATATAAATATAAGTATTTGGTTAGGGATTTATTTTGGGTGGAATGCTTATTTTATCTCAATTTAGAGCTCAAATATTACAAGGCCCACTGTTTGTTTCAAATTTTCAATGAGGTGGATCTCCTCCTCCTCCTCCTCCTCCTCCTCCTCCTCCTTCTTCTTTTTTGTTTTCCCTTTTGATCAAACTAAGAAAGAGACAGAAATTGGCCAAAATGGAAAATCTGCCGAAATATTGGGCGAAAAATAACACAAGCCGTATCCTAAAATTGCCCCCCCGTATCCCAGCCGTATCTTGCCGTATCCCGTACCGGTATCCGTATCGGACCATATCGGTACGGGTACCACTAGTAATTTGCAGTATCCGGGTATCATAGATGGCATCAACCCTAGCCTTCATGTAGAGCTTAGAAATACTTGCACCAGGTACCTGACTTTGATGTTTGTGGCCTCAAACAGCTCTGCAACACAATCCTTTGTTAGAAATCCAGCAAAACACAGTAAATCTCCTTCAACAAAGCTGGCCTTCCTGTATACAGTCGACAGTCCCTTACTAATCTGAAACTGGATCTTTTTGCTCATCCAATTTTCTAGTTATCTTTGTACAAAAGTCTTCTAGTTGTATGTATGCTCCAATTCCAACTTGAGTGGTTTGTTTGAAAGCAATCTAGGGTTTTTTTTTAATCAGAGGATATGAAAAAAGCTAGAAAAGGAGAAGAGAGAGAACTGATACCAACTTGAATTGGTTGAGTGAGCAATCTAGGGTTTTTTAATCAAAGGTATGAGAAACCCTAGAAGAGGAAAAGAGAGAACAGAGAACAAGAGAAGGAACTGAGGAAAAAATAATTGTATGGTTGTGGTCCCTAGGATTTGGGACCACACCCAAATATTTATATACTATCTATAAATTTCATTTTAAAAAAAAAGCCTCTATATATTTTCCTAAATGGCATGATAGTCCCTCACTTTTCTATATTTACAGAAAGGTCCAACTATTTTTCTTATAAATTGATAGGCTGCTCTCATCAATATTAATGTCCTACATTTCAGAAATGAGGTGTTATTTCCCCTGTTAATGTTTCTGCATCCTTATCTTTATGTAGCCGAACATCTGAGGGTTGTACCCATTTATCCTTCCAACTGTAAAGTGTCACTCTTATGTAGCCATACTTAGGCTATTTGCATCTACGCTTCCACATTTTTATTTCTGGCTCTAACCATGGGTTGCGGTTCTGTTCAGCTTTGTTTTATGGGTTGCAGTAGCTGCTGAAACCAAGGTTTAAAATATCGGCTGATACTAGTGCGTATCAGTCGATACATATCGGTATCGGTCATGGCCGAACCGATATTTTACTGGGTATCGGTGTCAGTCTTGGCATTGTTAAATATCGCTGTAATGTCAGTAAGTATCGGCCACATAATTGGTATTGGCCTATATATTGATTGTCACGTTTCAAAGAAAAAAGAGAAAAGAAAGAGGGTGGAAGACACATGATCTTACCTTGGATGTTTACTAAGGAAAAAAAAAGGGGAAAATAGATCGGCATGCTTACAGTTAGCCAATAAAAAAAAAGGAAAAAAAGAGAATAAATAAGTAAAACAGGAGGAAGAGAGAGAGGAGGAACAGGAAGAAGCGAAGGAGACGACATACCTGTGCATGCAGGTGGCAGATTGGTGGGTGCTCGTTGCCTTCTTCTTCTCCCCTTTCTTCAGTCCCCCTCTTCTCCTTCTCCTCTACTGCTTTTTTCCCCATGTTACTGCTCTGGAATTTGGAAGGCCACAAAGAGCATATGTCCTTTCGTTTCCTGTGTAGTGTAATGTTGGGAAATGGCCCTTTTCTCAATCCACATTAGGTACAACTTGTGACTTGAGGCTTTTATTATTATATACCCTCATACTATAGGTCTGATGACTCTTAACCTGTCAATTGAATGCCCTACAATGGAACCCCATTCTATAGATCTAATTTGGTCCATTGAATGGCCTACTTATTATAACTTGTACCATTCTCTATTAGAGCCCATTTATAATATATATATATTTATATATATGTGGGAAATATTCATGTGCATTTATCCCTCACCATATTACGGTGAGGGCAACATAGTGGGGCCAACTTTATGGTCCATACGAGCCATCCACACACATGGGACACCCTGAATTGCGCTAGATCCATCGAGTTTTCACTTATCCGAATGGAATAGACCATTGGATTGAGCATCATATAAAGTCGTTAAATTTGTGGGCCACGGATGAAGGGGTAAGAGGCATGGGATTGACCCCAAACTTGATATATCGGCCCATCCGAAACCACCCCCCACCACATAAAAAATAAAAAAAAAGTCCTGCAATCAGTGGGTCCCTAGGTGGGCCCCATCAATCGTCCCTTACCATATGGTGTGGGATGGATGCACATGAATGTTCCCCTATGTATGTACGTATGAAAACACCCCCACTGGGGTGCATGATGATCATGGAAGTCCATTGGATGGAAAGATCTATATGAGACCTACATATGTGTAAAATTTTGACTCCATAAGATCATCCTAACCCTTTGATCGATGGCCCTAAAATCTAATGGTTTTAGAGACATTATTTTCTTATGGTTTCAATCCAATGGTGAGGAAAAGTTGGATGAATGTCAAATTTGGACTTTTGACTATTCATTGGCCGCGGGGGGGGGGGGGGGGGGGGGGGGGGGGGGGGGTGTTTTGAAAAGACTGGGTTGACTTAAGGTGGGCCCCATGACAAAAAAAAAGGGGCAGAAAAAGGGGCAATAGGAATCATACCATTATTACATTAGTTATTTAAAATGCATGTGAATAAAATTTTAAAAATTTAGGTTTTAAATAGTGGATGATCTAGAGGATAAAAAATTAATTAAGTAATAATGGGGGCACGAAGAATACACACTAAAATCTAATAGAAGTAATGAATAAACAACAATATAGGATGATAAAACTTAAGGGAACCAATATTTTGCTTCATAGTGTGTACTAATTAGAAAAGACACTGGTTTTCTAGCATTTTCCAATATTCTGGGTTTTTGGTTATCTTTTCAAATTTCTTTGGGGTAAAAAAAAAGTACGCCTTGATGACCACATCATGTCACAAACCACAACGCAACACTACATGGTATCGATTTTCGTGGTCAAATCAATATTGCGACATATATCACGATTTTTATCCATGCCTGAAACTCCACCGGGCGAGCTCCTGCTGACTAGTCTTGATTGTGGTCATCTCTGTCATCCTCTCTTGAAGTAGCACAGGGGAAAAGGAGGGTAGCCAACGGGCTACTCCTCTAGCCAAATGGCTTAGATAGGGAGTCTTGATCTCACACCATAGACAAAAGAGAAACACATGTTTGAGGGAACTCAAATTATCAATTAATTTCTGTACATCCCAAGAGAAGGGATTACATCCTATATATAATAGAATCTCAACATAATTTTAGTAATCAATCTCTACTGCTAAGAAACTTCTTAATTCTAAGAATCTTGGAAATTAGAAACTACCTAATCAAAGCAATTAAAGAATACTACTAAATTTGGGAAAACATTTAGAAAGTCAAACTAGAAACTCCCGTTTTGAAGATTTTGTCACTGCTGGGCCTGGTGGGCCTTGGGCCTTTTGGTATAAACTTTCAATTAGGGCCTAGTAGTCCGGCTTGCATCAGCTCTCCCCGGCTTGGAGAAACTTGACTCCGGCGAGTTATCAGCTTAGTACCTCTTGTACAAATCCGGGTTGAATCGCTGAGAATCTATGGCGGTGATCCATGTAGCTTCAGAAAATGGTTTGCCTTTCCACTTGACCAAAAACTTTTGATATCCGCCAATTTTTGTTGACACTAGTTGGTCATCATAGACATCTTCAATTTCTTCTCATGGAACTGGAACTATGGGAAGCCGGATATCCTGCTCGTCAAACGATACATCTTGATAATGCCCATGATAAATTGTGAGATCTTCAACATTGAATGTAGAACTAATATTCATGTCTGGAAGAAGATCGAGCACATAGGCATTTGAGCTGATTTTCTTCAGAACCTTGAACGGACCTGCACTTCTGGGATAGAGCTTTTTGTAAGTGCCTGTGGGAAACCGTTCTGGCTTGATTCGCACAACGACCATGTCTTCTACATTAAATTCAACATGGCTCCTACTAGTGTTCGCGTGCTGTTTGTAAGTGTCATTGCTTTTGGCAATCTGTTGACGGACCTCATCATGAACGTCCTTCATGTGCTGGCCAAATTGTTCAGCTTCTTGCTTGGGCATGGCTTCAGCTGGTAAAGGACTCAGGTCAATCAGAAGACACGGTTGAATTCCGGTGACAACTTCAAATGGTGATCGTCCAGTTGATTTGTTTACGGAGTTATTATAGGCAAACTCCGCCATGGGTAAAATAAGATCCCATGAGGCAATGTGTTCTCTGACGAGACATTGAAGGAGATTACCTAAGCTGCGATTGACGACCTCAATCTGTCCATCAGTCTGAGGATGGTAGGCACTGGAGTACTAGAGTTTTGTCTTCATCATATGTTATAAAGTTTTTCAGAAGAAGCTCATGAACTTAGTATCTCTGTCTGACAATATAGTCTTGGGTAGGCCATGAAGACGAACAATCTCTTTGAAGAAAAGGGTGGCAACTTTTCTTGCATCTGTTGTGGTCGTACAAGGAATAAAGTGTGCCATTTTGGAAAACCTGTCCACCACAACAAAAATAGAATCTAGCCTTCTTGCAGTCCTTGGTTAGCCCAAGACAAAATCCATGCTTAGATCTTGCCAAGGCTCATGTGGAATAGGAAGGGGCTGATACAATCCAGTGTTCTTCTTTTGTCCCTTGGCGAGCTTGCATACCCTACATAGTTCACAAATTCGGGCAACATCGGTCTTCAGTCGGGGCTAAAAGAATCGGTCTTCCACAAGTGCCAAAGTCTTATCTTGCCCTAGATTTCCACTGCATCCACCGCCATGCAACTTTCGTAGGACAAACTCGCAGATGGATGTAGCTGGCAAACACAACTAATTTCCACGAAACAAATAACCATCAATGATAGAAAACTTGGGATGGTTAGGGAACTCAACATTAAGAAGATCTTTATAAATGCAGCCAAAGTCATGATCATCAGGATATTCTTTGCAAATTTCTTCGCAGCCTGGGACTGTGACGGAAATCGTTGTGAGCAGGTGAGAACAACGGCTTAAAGCATCTACGACCTTCTTTTCAACTCCTGATTTATGACGCAATACAAATGTGAAATCCTACAAATATGCGCTCCATTTGACACGGTTAACGCTCATCTTTTTCTGTGAGTTCAGATGCTGTAAAGCTTCATGATCGGAGTACAACACAAATTTTTTCCCGATCAAATAATGACGCCAATGACGAAGAGCTTGGACAATTGCATAATATTCCAAGTCATATGGCGAATATTTCTTGCAAGAGTCGTTCAATTTCTCTCTAAAGTAAGCAATTGGGTGATTATCTTGACTTAAGACTCCACCAACACCAACTTGCGAAGCATCACAACTGACTTCAAAGACGGTCAAAATTTGAAAGTTACAAAACAGGTGCCTTTGTCATTTTCTGCTTGATTTGTTCCAAAGCACGAGTGGCTACATTAGTCCAAGTGAAGTCACCTTTCTTCATGCAATCAGTTATAGGAGTCATAATGGTGCTGAAATTGCGAATAAATCTCCTATAAAAAGTGGCCAATCCATGGAAACTTCGTACTTCATTGATACTTTTGGGAAGGGGCCAATCGATGATTGCATTGATCTTCTCAAGATCTACTTCTACTCCGTGGGCCGATACAACAAATCCCAAGAATATAACTTTGGAACTTAAGAATGTACACTTCTTCAAATTAATGTAAAATTTCTCTTTGCGAAGTGCACACATCACATACCTGAGGTGATCAAGAGGTTCATCCTTGGACTTGCTAAAGATCAAGATGTCGTCGAAATACACAATGACGAATTTATCGAGTAAGGGCCGTAGAAGCTATGTCATTACTCTCATGAAAGTGCTGGGAGCATTGGATAAGCCGAATGGCATGACTAACCATTCGTATAATCCATCCATCTTTAAGCTTGAAAGCTGTCTTCCATTCAATCTCTTGCCGAACATAGATTTTATGATATCCGCTTCTAAGATCAATTTTGGAGAAAACGGAAGATCAGGCCATCATATCAAGCATATCATTCAACCGAGGTATTGGAAACTTGTACTTAATGGTGATCTTGTTAATTGCTCGGTTGTCGACACACATTCTCCAAGAACCATCTTTCTTGGGTGTTAAGAGGGCTGGTACAGCACAAGGACTCATGCTTTCGCGAATATACCCTTTCTGGAGGAGCTCTTCAACTTGCCTTTTCAATTCTGTGTGTTCTGTAGGGCTCATGCGATAAGCAGGTAAATTAGGAAGCGATGACCCTGTAGAAATAAAAAGGCCCATGTACACTAATCAGGCCCAGCCGAGATTAGTGTACATGGGCCTTTTTATTTCTACAGATCCGTGGACCTGATCAATTGCATGCTGGATGTTCCTCATAAGCGGTAGCTCTTTTGGAAGATCTGCTGGAATAAAGTCTTTAAAATCATGCAACAAGGACTTGATTTCTGGTGGTGTAGAAATTGCCTGTTTATCTTCGGCGTCTTTAAATTCTTATGGGATAAGGGCATAAACAACTCATTGCCTTTTACTTTCTTCTTCAAATTTCCACATTGAAAGGATGTGGGAACTTGGCTGTGGTGCAGTTTGTTTTGCGGAATTGATGGTGATTGCTTTGCCGGGGTAGTAGGAGGCTTAAGTGGAATAACAGTAACCTTGCGACCTTTATACTTAAAAGTATGGGTGTTTTTTTCTCCATTACTTTGGACTTTGTTATAAAAAAACCGAGGCTTTCCCAATATAATATGAGTAACATTAATCGAGATAATATCACACCAAATAGAATGTGCATAAGCACCAATTCAGAATGTTACTTGGCACCGCTTGGTTACTGGAATTGCTGAATCATTTACCTAAGAGAGCTTGTAAGGCTTCGGGTGTATTTCTATTGGAAGCTTCAACTTGTCAATTACTTCTTGAGAGATCACATTCATCTCGCTTCCTCCATCTATGACGAGATTGCACAATCTGTCACGACATTTTGCCATAGAGCGAAATGAGGTAGTTTGCCTCCAATCTTCAGCTTCTTCTTCGGTGGTAATGAAGAGACGACAAATGAACAATGTCTGTCCTTCGGTTTCAGCTTGATAGAAGGAATGATCTTCTTGTTCTGGTGGAGGTTCCTGCTCTTCATAACGTGTTTCAGCTTCAATTTCTTCATCAACAGGCTCCGAATCATAACCATCTTCTTCATTATGTGCATAGTGATGATTCTTCGAACCTGGGTATTCAGAAGCATAGTGTCATTTGCCTTTGCATCGAAAGCACTCGATGTCTGCTTTGTTCGTGAAGAATTTACCACGTTCTTCCCTTTGTTTGGAAAATTTGCAGGTCTTGCTTGATTCTGAGGAGGCGCTTGCCTATTGGAATTTTGGGGAGGAGGTTGTCGGGTTGAGTTTTGTGCTGGAGCAACTCATTGATAAGTCGTATCGGAGTTCCACCTTTGGAGAGGTTCACCAAAACGCCTTGAATATAGATAGCTCAACTGATCTTTGACGCGGAGTGTCAAGCGACGAACTTCTTCAATGCTGTAAAAGGTGTGAGTAGTCAACTCCCTTTGGATCTCTTGACGCAGTCCTTTCTTGTATCTGGTGATAGCCTATCGATCAGTTTCAGACACTTTGCATCGCACCATGAGATCATGAAACCTTTCTGTGAAATCATTTACAGTGGAGGTCCCTTGTCTGCAGTCAACTAGTTGATCATAAAGGGATTCAAGATAGTCAACCGGTAGATATTTATCCTCAAGTTTCCGTTTCATCTCCTCCCATGTGCTGATAAGACGTCTCCCATAATTAGTATTCCTATCATCAATACTCCACCGCCAAACATGTGCTGCACCCTTCATCTTCATCTTGACAAAGGAAATGCGTTTGTTTTCTTCCATATGGTACCATTCAAAATAATCTTCAAGGGTTGTAATCCAGTCGAAGAAGACTTTTACATCCATGCGTCCAAAGAAATCAGGAACATCAACACGTACCTTCTTGGTGATGTCATCTTGTCGACCATGGCGGTCTTCATAATCAGTTTCATCCATAATGCACTCCATAAATTGCCAACAAGTTTCCTACGATTCACCATTGACAGAATTTTCCACATCTTCTTGACGGTTGTTTTCCGCTTGTGCCTTACTGCCGTCTTTGTTGGTGGAAGGTCTAGAGTTGTCATTGTTCCGGTCGCCCGCGGGAGGCGTGTTCCGAAGATGTTCTTCAACCCTATCCATTCTGTCCATTAACTTCATGATGTAGCTATCACGCTGATGGTTGGTGAACGTACCTTTGAATGTCGCTCCGGTGCGGGTAGTTGGGATCGGGGTAGACATGCTAACTTGCTTTTCTTTTGTTTTTTTTTTTTTTTTGGGAACTACTTGATACTGGGCCGGGCTCGACCCGAAATCAAGCCCAAGAAATGGGCTCGATTTCTGTGACAGACACGTGAGGCCTTATTCCTCGTGTCTTGTGCCCATAAGAGAGAAAAGCGTGGGAGACCCTTTTTGTCTTTTGCTGAAAGGACCTGGAGCTGGAGACGATTTGCTAAAGCTGGAGCCGGAGACGACTTTGCAGACGAGATGGAGGTCGCCTTGCTGGAGCAATGTAGCAGATGGAAAGCCGACGTAGCGGGCAAGCGGCGATGGTGATGGTAGGCGGCGACTGGCGCAGGTATGTACTTTTGATTTTTTTTTTTCTCTGGGTGGTGGTGATGGAGGCGAAGGGGTGGGTTTCGACTGGTGTTTATCGTGGTAGGGCTGGGATTGTGTGGAGGCTAGTGGGGCGGGATGGGATATCTGATTTAGGGATTTGGGGTTCGATTAGGTGATTAGGGTTTTGTCTGGAATGTGGATGGGCGGGGTCTAAGAATTTGGGGATTTGGGGTTCGATTAGGGTTTTGTTTGGGATGTGGATGTGCTGAATGGTGTGGCAAGGACTTTGGGATCACTTCGGTAGTGGTGATGGCCGAAGGAGAGGGATCGGGTGTGGTGATGGATGGTGGGGATGATGATGATAATGGAACGAAAGTAAATGGAGAGAGAGGGTATTGGATTACCTTGGATCGGCGATCGGAACCGGTGATCGGAGAAGGATCTCTTCTCTGATACCAATTGAAGTAGCATAAGGGAAAAGGAGGGTAGCCAACGGGCTATTCCTCAAGCCAAACGCCTTAGATAGGGAGTCTTGGTCTCACACCACAGACAAAAGAGAAACACAGGTTTGAGGGAACTCAAATTATCAATTAATTTTTGTATATCCCAAGAGAAGGGATTACATCCTATATATAATAGAATCTCAACATAATTTTAGTAATCAATCTCTACTGCTAAGAAACTTCTTAATTCTAAGAATCTTGGAAATTAGAAACTACCTAATCAAAGCAATTAAAGAATTCTACTAAATTTGGGAAAACATTTAGAAAGTCTAAAACTAGAAACTCCCATTTTGAAGATTTTGTCACTACTGGGCCTGGTGGGCCTTGGGCCTTCAGGAATATACTTTCAATCGGGGCCTAGTAGTCTGGCCTGCATCATCTCTATAGATGGAGACAGCCCATTCTGTCAACCACCCTTTTTTTTATTTATTATTTTATAGGTTCTTTAATTAGTAATGTATAAACTTTTATTGGCATGCTTCTCTAAGCATTCTTGTTGCACTTCATGCTAAGATTTTCTTGGTGCTGCCTCAGGGGCAACTCTCCTGCCCTCTCAACTGCGGAGTTCTCTACTATAACTATAGTTGATCATTAAAGTATCCATCAATGTCATCTAGAACTACGGTAACCTAATAATGTTGAGCAAAAAATATCTACTTTTTCAATGCCGTTATATCCCGTTTATTTTAGTGTAGTTCATCTTCCTTTATTTTATGCTAATTATGGTTATGTATTTAAATTGATTTTCTAGCTATAGTTAATGACACCTATTCTCTTACAAGATTTTTGCACCATTTAGGAGAACGGATCTGGAGTTGAGCACCACTTGCATCGTGGCCGTCCATTAGCAGCTTTCAACCATATCCTTGGTGCACGGGCTCTAAAACAAAAATCAATTGCCCAGGAGGAGCCATCTGGAGCTTCAATTCATGGCCAAAGTAACATCCAATCAGATTTGCAGACACTCCTTGCACCTTTTAGTCAAAATGAAGCGTCACTTCTCGTTCTCGCATCTGTAGGGTTAACTTGTCTCTCTGCATGTATATATTCCTTATTGAAATCATTAGTATTTTAGTATTTCTTGGTGGGGTTGTTAAGTACTTGCCACCATAACCTCCAAACTGCAATCCATAGTAGTCTATGGATATGTTTGTGTGTGATGTGTGCATATCTAGTTAGTTTGTATGCAAGGCACTCCAAAAACCAGCATTGACCGGGGAAGGCAAATTTTTAAGTGCTTAATGGGTTGTAGATATCAGCATCCTCTTGTTCTGGGGCTCTTGATAGCTTATATTGATGATAGATACAGAATTTTATGTTAATAATCAGTATCAATATCACTCTTCTCCAGTTCAGATGTTGGAGGTGTTTCTTTTTTGTTATCTGTTTAAAAAAATTCCCCCTTTCTGAGAGACTTAATTATAAAAATCGATGGACAAAATGATAGCAGTTTACAACTCATTCCTAGAGAAGTTCAGGGCTTCATTAGGAGATTGGGTTTTTTTTTTTTTTTTTTTTTTTTTTTTAAGGTTGAATAAAAAAATGATGGTTCAACACATACAATTGGTTTTTCCTTTTTTTAATTTATTTTGAAGTGGGCCCTGGGCATTATATTTCAACCGCTTTGCCATCAATAAATTCTATTAGTCTGTAGAAACTTTAGGAAATGTACATTTGGCATGAAATTGATGTTATCTAATAGCAAAGATTTTTGTTATCTTGAGAAAATTAGTTATTAGAGGGCCCTCTTTTTAAAGAAAACTCAAATGTTGGGGAAAATGTTCAACAAAAAAGAAAATCATGATGACCATTTCAAAGGTGTTTTTTTTTTCCTTAGTCTTTAGTTATGATTTTTTCTGTCTTTTGACTAGTCAAGAATGTTAACCCTTAAATACAAACTCTCTTCTCGTCATTAAAAAAAAAAAGAAAGATTATGGTTGACATGAAAATGCCCTTTTGTTACTGGCGAAAATATTGGTAGCATCACTGTGTTTATACTACAAATATTGCTCCCTTGTTTTTCTTGTATATGAGAGCTTCTCACATGCTCTCTTTTTTTTTCAGGTTATGCCTCTTGCTGTCTTGCACTTTGAAAATACAGTTTTGGTTGCGTCATGTGCTTTCCTCTTGGAACTTTGTGGCTTATCTGCTAGCATGCTTCGTGTAGATGTTGTCTCTTTGCAGCGAATCTCATCCTTCTGCAAGTCTACCAAGTGTAGTGAGCATTATAATCATCTTTCCCCCAAGGGTTCTGCATTTCATGCTGTATCTCATGAAGTGGATTTCGCAGTTTCTCTTGCTCGAGCATTGGCAGATGATTATCAGCACCACAATAAATTAAGCACTGATGGGCAAAATGGTGCTCCTGATAGAGTTGCAGCCTCTAGACAGCCATCACGGGCTCCACTGGCTGTCCTACAACATTTAGAAAAAGCAAGTCTGCCACTGTTGGTTGAAGGACAGACCTGTGGCTCTTGGCTCTTAAGCGGCAGTGGTGATGGAACTGAATTCCGACATCAACAAAAAGTTGCGAGCCAGCACTGGAATTTAGTCACAGCTTTCTGTCAGATGCATCATCTTCCCCGAAGCACAAAATATCTTGCTATCCTTGCAAACGACAATGACTGGGTGCTTATTTACTTCTTGATCTTCCTTTCAGTGGCTTGGACTGTGACAACAACTTCCATTATTTTCTGAGTTTGAATTCCTGACCGTGTATCCTTTTGTTAGGTTGGATTCCTTACAGAAGCTCAGATCAGTGGATTCCCATTTGACGTGGTCATCCAAGTAGTAAGTTCTACTAAACTAGCCAGACTCGCTAATTACTTGAACATCCTTCTAACCGTTCTGTTTGTTTACGTTGAGACTTTTTCAGGCATCCAAGGAGTTCACTGATCCGCGTCTCAAGATTCATATAATAACTGTTCTGAAAAGTATGCAATTGTCAAAGAAAAAAGGTAGTTCAACAAATTCGACACCAACGGGTAATGGTCATGAGATGACCTTCCTTACTGAAAGTAACACCATTGTCCCTGTGGAACTCTTTGGCCTTCTTGCTGAATGCGAGAAGGAAAAAAATCCTGGAGAGGAACTGCTTATTAAGGCGAAAGACTTGCGTTGGTCCCTTTTGGCTGTCGTGGCTTCATGCTTCCCAGACGTATTACCTCTTTCGTGCTTAACAGTTTGGCTCGAGATTACTGCTGCAAGGTTGATATTTCTGTTCAGAGTTCTTAGTAGTTTTGTTGTAGTACATCTGTACTGTCTTGTGGAGTAGCAGTATGATTTCTGCGCCTTTCATCAATCATCACTGTGGTCTTCTTTTGTTTCTGTAATTTATTGAAGTTACACTGCCTTTTAATATTGTGGCATGCCATTATTAAATTAATTATATATACCGTGTTACTCATATACAGGTGTCACTCAGGTATGACTAACTGTCAAGTTATTGGACTCATTTGACCATAAACTTAGGACATGAGGACATTAATTTATGGTTAATATTTTAATAATGTTATCGCTATAATAATTTTATAAATATCTTTAATAAATGTATAGATATTTATATCTAATTTATTGTTGCACTGTTTTTTTATTTTAAAATATAATGTTGTCTTGGAAACTTGCCCCATGCACCTGAAATCTCATTGTACTTCAATTTACAGGGAGACGTCATGCATCAAAGTGAATGACATTTCCTTCCAAATAGAAAAAAATGTGGGAGCCGCCGTTGAAGGAACTAATGCGCTGCCAACTGCTACTAGAATGCTTACATTTCGCTACAATCGGAAGAACCCCAAACGAAGGCGTTTGATTGAACCTGTAGCAGGAAATGCTCCTATTTCTTCCCCTTTTGATGTTTCAAATACTTCCAGTGAAATCAGAATCTCTGTTGCTCAAGACATTACTGCTGTAGAGGGAAGGAAAAAACATCCTGGTAAACACATAAATGATCGTGATGAAGGGCTTGCATCTCTCTCAAAGATGGTTGCAGTTCTTTGCGAGCAACATCTGTTTCTTCCATTACTGAGAGCCTTTGAGATGTTTATTCCTTCTTGCACCCTATTACCCTTTATCCGTTCCCTCCAGGTACCTTGCCTAGGAAATGCAACAGCATCCAAACCTTCAATTCCCGTACTTTTTTTTCATTCATAACATCATTATAAATTTAACGTTGATGATGTCTTCTTTCATAATTATCTACTGACTCTTTCTCAAATATTGGCTTTAGGCATTTTCTCAAATGCGTTTGACCGAGGCTGCAGCTCACATGGCATCCTTTTCATTCAGAATAAAGGAAGAACGTAATCATACACCCATAAACATGGGAAGAGATGGGCAACTAGGAACACAATGGATAAGCTCAACTGCTGTCAAAGCTGCAGATGCGATTCTTTCAAAATGTCCGTCAGCGTATGAAAAACGTTGCTTGCTACAACTACTGGCTGCAGCTGATTTTGGAGATGGGGGATCTGCTGCAGCATGTTTTCGGCGACTTTATTGGAAAATTAATCTAGCTGAACCTTCACTGCGGAAAGGTGATGATTTGTACCTGGGGAATGAGACACTGGATGATGCTTCTCTTTTAACAGCATTGGAGAAAAATGGGTACTGGGAACAAGCACGTAGTTGGGCCAGGCAATTGGAATCAAGTGGTGGACCATGGAAATCCATTGTTCATCATGTCACGGATACACAGGTATCATTTTCCACATCCTGTACTTTTGATGCTCTGATTGTTCCAGACAATGAGTCCGATCTCAGAATTATTCGTGAAATGGATTATTTCGGTGATTTAGGGAATTTTCAGATCGTAGGAGTTATTCTTGTCTTATGAATGAACCAGAAGGAACATGGTGACATTGTTGAGGCTTAAATTTTCTCCTTATTCTAGATTGTTCAAAATAGGGCCAGGGTTAATATTTGTTCAATAGTCTTACGAACCATCGTATCTATTTGCAGGATCGCCCTAAATTTCTATTTACTCACAATGACAAAATATTCTTTGTCCACTCCACTTCTAGTTGGTGAAGATGCAATAACTTATGTGTTGGCAAATAAAAAAACCTGAGCAAAGTTCACTTTGGCAACTGGAGTAACATCTCATGGAGTCAGCTGTAAACAATTGTGCGAATACTGGCTACCAGATGAGCTTTCTATCTTGCATTGGAGCCATGCAATTTATGTTGAAACGTAAACACCCTTCTCCAACCAGCCACATGTTTGCCTTTCAACACTTCAAATAGACTCCATGTCCTTTGCTTATCTAGACCTTCCATCTAACCATTGCTTTTTTGTAGTTTAGGTAGGGCATCTGTTAGGAATTGAGAGTTGAGACAGATGAAACGTAAGGATAAAAAAAAACTTTCAATGTTGGTGATCAAGGATCAAAATAGCAGCTAAAGCATGCATAGTGGCAAGTAGCCAAAAGGCTACGTAGCTGGCGATACATGGTGTCGTAGCGGGATGAATTTTTTAGGCGGGAAAAAAATCAAATCTTGTGTAGCTGCTAATCTTGTGTTTTTTTAGAGATTTGAAACCATATAAGGATACAAAAAATTTAGGAAATGCTATTGAGGAGAAGAAATAGGAAAAAAAATGTTTTAAATTAAAATTATTTGGCTCTACTAGGTTTTAGACCGCAGCGCCACTATTTTCAAAATAGAGTAGTGGCCTAAACCGCTACGGTCATAGTAGACGCCCGACCAATACTGATACCGATCTGATATCTTGCCGGGTCTCGGTTTCGGACTTGGGGGGACCAAGAAATGGCCAAAAAAGGTCAATATCGGCCGATATTTTCAAAATATCGGTCGATGAGTGGTGTCGGTCTCAGTTCTCTTCTTCCCCGAGCCTTCTTCTTGTAGGTTAAAAAGGAAAAAGAAAAACCAGTATGTTGCAATAAAAAGAAACATATATTGAAGGAGAGGATGAGGAGAGAAAACTGCCATTCCATCGCCGCCTTTTGGCTCCACCACTACTACCGGCCAACCGCACCAACCGACCACTTGCTCCGCTTTCTTCTTCCCCTCTTCTCCTCTCTTCCCCTCTTCCTCTTCCTCTCTTTCCTTTCCTTTTCTTTTCCCCCTCCTTTTCCCTCTTTCCCTCTTCCCTTTCCCTCCTCTGTTTCGGGCAATTGACAAAATGAAACCATGCCATCTTATGGGTCCCATAATAGAGCCCACCTACATAAAATCCAAACCGTTCAAAATAACTCTCCCTCCCTCTATTATGCCCTAAAAAGTTCACTCTAATTGGAAATTAATCTACCATCAGATTAATTGATCAACCAATTTTGAAAAACAATCCAATAAGAACACATCTCCTAATAAAATGAAAATTGGATGAGGACCCATGCAAGAGGAGGGATACTATTTTGACTGGTATAAATTTTTGTAGGTGGGTCTAGTATGAAGACTCCAAGTTTTCCAAACTATCCTCACTATTATTTAATTACGTCTTACAAAAAGGGCCTCATTATCTTAAATCTAAACCACTCAAAGATAAATGCCCCTTTTGGTGTGGTCCTTTAAAAATTTTTACTCAAATAGGAGTTGGGTTGATGCAATCGTAGCGTTAGGATCGCAAGTGTGGTGCACAATTAGGGTTCCCAAGGAGCAATTATACTATGAAGAGAGCTCTCCAACTATAACCCATTTAGGGAAAACTCTTAACAACTCCAAATATAAGATCATTGATCTCTACCATGCCATATTTATAAGAAACAATACTAGATCAAACTTAGATAGGCAAACATGTGGACGATCTCATCAATATTATCAAAATAGACTCCATGTCCTTTAAAAATTCTTCCGCACAACCCATTTAGATGCATTAAATTTCTAAGTCTAATAATTTGCAATATCCTCGGCCTTGATAACATGCTGGACGATCTCATCAATATTATCAAAATGTTTGAATGTGAGGATATGTTGGATGTCAAGTCGAAGCCCATGAAAGTATCTGTCAACTAAAACATCATCATCTTCATTCAAACCACAACGAGCTTGCATAGTCATGAACTCTTCAGAATACTCAACAATTTTCTTAAATCCTTCTTTTAAATCTTAAAAACTTGAACGCAGATCTCTGGAGTAATTGACGGGAAGGAATTTTTTATTCAACAGATTTTTCATCTTGGTCCATGTGCCAACGGGGTCAATTTATTGGTTTCTTCTCTTCTTTTGCAACTCGGCCCACCATATCACAACAAAATTGTGAAATCGAGTTGCCACCAATGTAACCTTATAACCATCTGTCATTTGATCAAAATGTTTGAATGTGAGGATATGTTGGATGTCAAGTCGAAGCCCATGAAAGTATCTGTCAACTAAAACATCATCATCTTCATTCAAACCACAACGAGCTTGCATAGTCATGAACTCTTCAGAATACTCAACAATTTTCTTAAATCCTTCTTTTAAATCTTAAAAACTTGAACGCAGATCTCTGGAGTAATTGACGGGAAGGAATTTTTTATTCAACAGATTTTTCATCTTGGTCCATGTGCCAACGGGGTCAATTTGTTGGTTTCTTCTCTTCTTTTGCAACTCGGCCCACCATATCACAGCAAAATTGTGAAATCGAGTTGCCACCAATGTAACCTTATAACCATCTGTCATTTGTTTGTGTGG
This sequence comes from Umbellularia californica, assembly GCA_028538565.1. Taxonomy (NCBI): domain Eukaryota; kingdom Viridiplantae; phylum Streptophyta; class Magnoliopsida; order Laurales; family Lauraceae; genus Umbellularia; species Umbellularia californica. The sequence goes on along the minus strand of JAPQWN010000007.1, from coordinate 43,151,448 downwards.
GAAAATATTTTCAACACAGTAACCAATCCATGAAATTCATCTGCCTTTAGTTTTCCATCATAATTAGGAATCACGAGTTTAATATCCAAATCTCGATGAACATTTATGGCATGTGGATCTTGTTGATTCCAATTATATCCTCTATCATCTCAGTGATTATCCTCACACCGATTATTTTCCAAATTGGTTAATCGGGTTTCAATCCTTTCAAGAGTCTCCTGGATTTGAACCATCGTTGCATATAATTAATTAACATTTTCAGATAATTCCGCAACAGTTCATCGTTTGTGGAGGAAGACTCCACTCCTATATGCTTCTTGGGAGGCATTTTTTTTAATGCAAATTTAGAATTTTTGACCGGCCTGATTTGTAGATCTGCTCTTTGCGATCACGCTAGCGAAAACGGATCTGAAATCTAACGATGGATGGCTCCAATATCACAAAGCATAAATTCTGGCCTTTGATCTGATCAATCTGCCTTTGACCTTGCTGATGTCACTTTTTGCAATTGGGCTTTAAACAGAGTTGGATCTTCCAATTGTCCAAGGACTGAACTTGACCTAAACTTACCCAGATTTAGAAATTAGGCCCAACCAACAAGCACATGTAAGTGGACATGTGATTTCTCCTCGTTGGACCTCGTGTCGATGGGAGGAAAAAGAACGGCTTAAAACCGTTTTCTATGTTCTATGAAGAAAGCGTTGGAAGTCTGGGAGCCTTCGTGCCTGAAGGTTCAATAAAGGTGATGGCCAATGTCGAGCTAGGCTGACGGTGCTAACTGCATGGTGAAGGCGAGGGGCGGCAACGAGGTGGAGTCTGGTGCTGCTACTGCTTATTGCTGATGGTTGACGATGGAGGGAGACAAATAATCTTCTTTGTTGCACTTCAACAACAGCTGTGCCGACTGCGATGGAGATAGCGACAATGCTGGTGCACGGTACGATAGCGACAGCGCTGGTGCACGATGGACTGATACCAATTGATGCAGGTCCTAGGGTTATGGCCTGTGTGGGAAGTGCTCAAAGCACAATGGGTGGGTGTCGAAGCGCGTGTCCGAAGACACAATAAGAAGTCTCTGCAGAGACGATAATGAGGACGCACCTCAATGGGATCAACTCTCTTTCTTCTTCTTCATTGCTCTTTTCTCTGTTGCTGTTGTTTTTTGTTCCTTTTTTTTTATCTGGTTGTTGGGTCCCCTGAGATGGGCAGGGGGCAGGAGATGGTTCTTTCTTCGTTTTTTTTTTTTTTTTTCGGGAGTGGGGGTGGTTATCGACGAAAGGGGTAGGACAATAAGGCTAGGATGGTGTAGGTTTTGGTGGAAGAGAAAGAAGATGGTTTCGGCTTTCGATGATGCGGGGAAATGGGTTGGGGTGGTTTTGGGTTATATGGCAGAGATGCGGTAGATAGTTTTTTTTTTTTTTTTTTTTTTTTTTTTTAACGACAGGGAGAAGGGGCTTTGGGTTATGGATTTGGAACGAGGGTTCTGGGAGCAAATTTGGGATTGGCAGCAGATGGATTGGAGATGGGGAGAAAGGAATGGGCTTGATTTGGGATTGACAGTGAAGGGTTTTTTGTGGGATGAAGAGTAATATAGATGGATAGGCTCCCATTGTTAACCGGAGACAAATCGGAGCAATGTGGATTTTCACTCTAATACCAATTGATGCAATCCTGGGGTGAGGATCGCAAGTGTCGGGGCACAATTAGGGTTCCCAAGGAACAATCACATGATGAAGAGAGCTCTCCAACGATAACCCACATGGAAAATTCTATTAACTCCAAATCCATATTTATAATAAAAGATACTTAAACCCTAAGAAACAATCCTAATCAAACTTAGAAACAAAAATATGAATCCTATTCAAATTAGAAACTAATCCTAATTACAATCTTTGCTATAATTAAAACTAATAACAATTAAGAGAAACTCTTAAGAATCAATGGGTTCCACGTGTGGCCCATGAGTGTCTCGCGTTAGCTATTGTTGCTGCTGCATCATGGGCCCGGTGAATTAACCACTTATAAGACATCTAGAGTGATGATTCAAATCATGTAGCATGACCAATTCAATTGAGGCCCAACTCTGATTCAATTTAAATTTTTACAAAGCTATTACAAAAGCTGATAGTTTTTTTTAATGGTTGGGATTTTAGATATGGCTGCATTAATGGATTTATAAATTATAAGAATGGACACATTATACATTAAAATTTGACTTATTTACTAATAAATGATTAGCTAACGATACATGATCTTATGACTTAGGGGGACCGGGATTTTGACTTATAGTTGTTACTAATGAAAAAAATAAAAAATAAAAAAATAAAAAAAGAACCAACACTGTTTTCCAGCATTTTCTAATATTCTGGATTTTTTATTTTTGGATACTTTTGCAAAAGGATTTTTGTATTAAGAAAGATTCACACCGCGACGGACCGATAATCACGACTGATTCCGTATTGGTTTTTTGGTCCGACCGATACTGTGATTTTGAACCATGGCAGACACTATTTTGAACCATGTTGGTGATAGTGAATGATTAGAGACAAATTGGCCTCATTGGATGTTATGAACATGCTTTTCCATTATGTAAACCAAGGGGTAGGTGAATAAGAAGGTAGTATATTAAGTGATGATTCAGATGGATGGCGTGGCTTCATTTTAGTTATGAAGCTATTTCTTATTTGTTCTCAGAACATACACCTTGTTTTCTATACCGAACTTGTTCTAGGGTGTAGGTCATCTACATGGTTTACGTGATCCATAAATCGTGCCATTCAAGTATTATCAAAGACTCATTTTCAACTTCAGTCACCTTTGTATCATCATAAACATCATGGAGCAACCATGGCCTGGAGGCGCAGGTTTGGTCAATTCCTTCCTCGTGGTCACTTGTTGAAGATATTGGGGGTCCACGCGATGGAGATTGGACATGGCAAGCTGTATAGCATGCTCGGATGTTCTTTTCAGAGACCACCCTTATGAGCGTGGACACTTATTAGTTTTTGGAAGATAAAGAACGAAACTAATGAATCTTATAGATGACCCTCCCATTTGCTGTAGAACACTCTCTCTATGAGCCTATCTATGTTGGAGTTAGTTTTAGTTATGAGGAAGAGGAACTATTGAAGCCTAAGGGTTACTGGTAGTACCTGAAATCTTCTCTTATAATAATATATGGCATATCACACATACATATAGCTGAATGGAGGTAGTAAAAAGCTAAAAATAGATATGAGGAAGTGCAACTTATCTGAGGATTTGGCTCAGGATAGAGATCAGAATGGACAAATAGAATTCCTATAACCGATCCCAACGTAGTTGGGATAAGGCTTTGATGATGATGATTTCTCACATACAGTTACCCAAACTGTGTGTGACTTCCACAACTTCTTTCTTTCGCGTTCTGCTGAAACTTTAAGCTGATTTTGACATCGGCAGGGTCATCAATACAGAGTAAAATCTACTCATATGATTATATTTTGCCTGCAATTTCCTGTGGTGGTTTTTGTTGATTCTCTTGGAGACTCGGTGTTGCTGATAGTCCTTTTCCAAACTGAAACATGAAAATGAAGTGTTTTCGAGTTAACTGAATTCCACGCTCAGTTGAAGCAGGGTTGATCTGATAGTTGATGTAGTCCGGTCCCTATCCAAGACAAGGACCTGCAAGCCTTGATGGACCCAGCTGATGGGGTCCACATGTGCCTTTCTAGATTTTCTAGATTAGGAATTATTGCTTAGTTTTCTATTTAGTAATTTTCTATTATTGAGAATTAGTAGTTTTCTATTTTCCCATAGTTTACTAATTTGGTAGCCTTATTACATTATAAATAGAGAAGCCTTCTATTGTAATAAACATGCTTATTTTCAATCGACTGATTTCCCTGAGTTTGCTCACGTTAGTTTATGGATTTTCTTATAGTTTCGTTTGTGCGCTAGTGGCTGGAATCCTCTTGGATTCGATCAATCCTTTGGGAGATTGATATATCAACCGATCGCGGATCTTTGGCTGCGTCAATAGTGTAGTAGATAGGAGGGAGAGAGTTGTGAATATCCTCCAAAAAGGAACAATTGGCCTGACGTTGTGAAGATACAAAAGGTTGCAGCTGTTGTTTCAGTCAGCAGTGTTACTAAGGCCTCTCATGAAGTCGACTTCAAGAAACCCTCTCTATGTCTTAGACATACTAGAGGGCATTGACTGATAATGTGAATTTTAAACTAAACAACTCTGCAAATCCTGTATATGGAGCTGGCAATGTTATGGCCAAAGTGAAAGAGAATCTGATTGGGCGAACACTATTTATAGTAAGTTTTGGCTCAGTAAGTGAAGAGTGCTGATATCCGTGTTACTAGTGTATGGATAAAAATGTGTTGTCTATAGCGGGAAATACCTGACAAATGTATAGACTACGAAATTAGTGCTGGTTCATCTGATCCTGCACATATTTGCAAATAGAATGATGAATGAAAGTTGTGGTGTGCCCAATGCCCCACTTCAGACTCTTCTATTCATGAGTTATGATAATGAGCAACTCATAGTATGGAAAGCACAAAAACCTAGGGATTTCCCAAAACAACTTAACACATTCTATGATTTTACATTCTCTATTACTTTTCTAAGTTTAGAAGGCTGTAAAATTACGAGTATAGTGCTGTTAAACTTTGGCCCAAGGGCTTTTCTGAAAATTGCAGGATGGGAAAACACCTATTTGCCTGTCAAAGCATATGTACTTAATTTAGAAAGTCTAATGTACCAACTTTTTAAATAGGAAATCTAAGTTGTCCCTGTAGCCCATTAGGCTACAGATAATATTTAGTATAAGTTCCTTATATATTCTTGACAATTTTTTGGTTTACTCGAATTACATTTTACAGCTGCTTGCCGTTGTTTACATTTTCAATTTTGTATGAAGGCTGAAGCCATGGTAGCAGAGTGGAAAGAATTCCTGTGGGATGTCCCTGAAGAGAGAGCTGCTTTATGGGGCCATTGTCAAACACTTTTTGTCAGATATTCCTTCCCTGCATTACAGGTGTGCTAACACTGACCAACCAGCACTTCTAAGATTCCAAGGCATTCTAACAATCACATTTTCTGATAGTGGTTGCTCTTACTTTCCCCACAGGCAGGATTATTTTTCCTCAAGCATGCCGAAGCTGTGGAGAAAGATATTCCAGCGAGAGAACTTCATGAAATGCTCCTCCTTTCACTTCAATGGTTGAGTGGAACTATAACCCATTCCAATCCGTGAGTGATGTTTGCTATGCTTTCAATCTTATTAGTTTTCCTTTCACAGTCTTTCCTTTTATTAACATTTTTCTCCCTTTTCTTTAGAGTTTATCCATTGCATCTTCTACGGGAAATTGAGACTAGAGTATGGCTCTTAGCGGTTGAAGCAGAAGCTCAGTTAAAGACTGAAGGAAACATGACTTCACCCTATTTATCCCAGAATCCGGTTGGGGGAAATAGCACCAGCATTATAGATCAGACTGCTAATATTGTCACTAAGATGGATAATCATATAAACGCAATGAGAGCTAGAGCTTCAGAGATAAATGATGTGAGGGAGAGTAACCAAACTAATCCCCATCATGGACAAGTCATTGATGTTCTCACTCCAGCTACAGCAGGAGGTAGTACAAAGATGAAGCGGAGAGCCAAAAGCTATATGCCATCAAGACGGCCACAAACAGATTCTGTGGATAAAACCAGTGACCCAGATGATAGTTCCACTGTTCTTAGTGTCAGGAACAGCGATGAATTATTTAGAAGTTCACAATTGCAAGAAGAAAATGTGAGGATAGAGGCATCTTTTTCAGGATGGGAGGAAAGAGTGGGATCTGCAGAACTGGAAAGGGCTGTTCTTTCTCTGTTAGAGTTTGGACAAATTAGTGCTGCTAAGCAGCTTCAACAGAAATTGTCTCCAGCCCATGTTCCATCTGAATTTGCAGTTGTGGATGCTGCTTTAAACCTTGCTGCTGCAGTTTCATCTGGTAGTATTGAACTATCAGTGCCTGTGCTTGATTCTGATGTGCTTTCAGTCATCCAGTCAAACAATATGCTTAGTGACAATCAGATAACTGATCCATTGCAGGTTTTATGCTAACTCATTAATGTTGTTTGTGAAGGCTCTACTTCATTTCCCTAATCAATAATAGGTTGACAACATTAAAAAAAAAAAGGATGGAGTTACCTGATGTTTATCTCATGAACACAGGTCTTGGAAGCTTTTGCAACCAAGTGTACTGAAGGATGCGGGCGTGGATTGTGTAAGAGAATTATAGCAGTTGTCAAATCTGCAAATGTCTTAGGCCTGTCATTTTCTGAGGCATTTGGAAAGCGGCCAATCGAACTGTTACAACTTCTTTCTCTGAAAGCACAGGATTCATTTGAGCAAGCTAAACTCCTAGTGCAAACACATTTTATGCCTTCGTCCAGCATTGCTAGAATTCTTGCTGAATCCTTTCTAAAGGCATGTTCCTTTGCACCTATCCTTGTCCTCTGAAATGGTTGTGTATATCTTGCTTACTAACTTTAAGCATCAACTCATCTTCAATGTCAACCAGGGCCTACTGGCTGCACATCGTGGAGGATACATGGATTCTCAAAAGGAGGAGGGCCCTGCTCCTCTTTTGTGGAGGATTTCTGACTTTCTGAAATGGGCAGAACTTTGTCCTTCAGAACCAGAAATTGGTCATGCACTGATGCGTTTAGTTATTACTGGACAAGAAATACCACATGCATGTGAGGTATGTGCCTCTTCTTTTTGCAACCTGGATCTCTAGACTTTCGACACCATTAGAATTCAGTTTCCGTTAAGACTATGGACATGATCTCTAGACTTTCAACAGCATAAGAATACAGTTTCTATTAAGACTATGGACATAGAAACTACTGTAATGGGATGGTTAAGTTAACATGGCTTCGATGTTCTCCTTGAGAGAGTGCAAGAATAAATCCAATACTTGAAAGGGAATCCTCTCTTAAAACTTCTGCATGGTCTGTCTTGACATTCTCACGATCACAAAACTGAAAGAATGAGTCTTGAATATAATACTGAGACTGTATTATTTTAGTGTCCCTCTTTGGAGATCATTCATTACTATATAAAGCTATTACATGCCTTAATCAAGGCTCTAATTTAGGTCGTTACATCAATTTCTATTCTAAATTAGGAAAACAACTATTGCTATTCTAAGTTAGGAAAACAACTAATTAATGACCCAAAATCAAATCCACGTGTAATATAACATGCTGGACTGGATATTTTCATGGGCCTTGAGCCTGTTTAACAAGTCTCATATTTGGATTTGACACTGCCTACAACTCACAGGTGCACTTTTTTCAACAGCTTTCTCTTGATTGGAAGGTATAGGTTCGTATATGGTATGCACCAAGCGACCTAGAAATAAGCTACTAGTATGCACACAATTAAAACTCGCAAGCGCACAAGATCACTATGTAGTGTAGTGAATTGTAAGTATGAGGTCAATCCCACAAGGACTTGTGATAAAACAATGTCAAAAGTAACTAAAAAAATCAGAATATTAAAAGAAACAATTGAATGACGAAAGATTGAATTAAACTACTAAAAACAGTAAATTAAACTATCAAAAGCTAAATGGAAAATAATCTAAAACACGCAACTAATATTAGAATTGAAAAACAATAATAATGAATGAACTAAGGTTTCATCTACTCCCCTAACCAATCCTATGCATGTCCCTTATTATTTTTTAATAAAAAATCAGAAATTATTAGTGACATCTATCAACCTAGACCATGGCATATGTATCTAGATTATTATTCCCCTAAACCTAATTCATGAGAGGCATACTACATGAATTGTTCATCATGATGCAAAAACTAAGCATGGCATATGTCCTAGTCAAAATAATCATAATGCATAAAAACAATGGGAAAGATAAATGCATGAGTCTAAGCATGGCATATGCATAGATTATTCATGGTTCTTAACATATTAGATGCTTAACATCAAGATCAATCAAAATTAAGTTAGCTACTCTTAAAATTAATTGAACATGGCATGGTTGGCATGGCATATACACAACTCATCAATTAAAAACATGGTTTAGAATCTCAACTAATAAAACTGAAATCTGAATTAAAAGATGCCAAAAGAGACTACATAGAACTAGGCTAAGGTTTCAATTACACCCTAGCCCTAAAAAGTTTAGCCACTCATGTCTTTAGTGAAAAATAAACTAGAAAATAGAGTCATAAGAAGAAAACTAGAAGATTGAAGAAGAAGTCGGCCAGCAGCTTATTCCTCTTTTCCTCCCTCCAAAAGCTCTCCAAAGATGCTCCCAATAGGGCTGTACAGATGCTATGTTTTGTGGTTTATAGTGGCTGAATGGTGGCTGGAATTCTGGAATGATGGGAGCTGGAATTATATGTTGGACGTCCCTCTTTTTTATTCTATTTATAAGTCTTGCAACAGCCCTCTTAATACTTAGTTTCCTTGTAGAAATAGATCTCCAACTTTCTTTCAAATTTTGTTTCCTAATTAGATTGAATTAGGAGTCTTCTTTCTTGATATGCTAAATCTGATCCCACTTGTAACTTCTAGAAAATTCCTCACGTGGTCCCACAAATCTGAGAATTAATTAAAAGAGATTAAATCTGAAGTTTGTTACACAAAAGTGGGCCCATATGATGCATGCAACATGAGTGTGGGATCCTTTTTTAGACTTCTACTTTGGCTTGAACTCTTGCTCAAAACTTTCCTTATTTTTCTCCTCTATTCTTGCTTTCCACTTTGACTTGAATAAGACTTTCCAATTCTGAAATTCTGCTTTTGTAATGAATGTGGGCCCCCTTTAGGCGTGTAACCCTAGATTGGGTTTTTTTTTTTTTTTTTTTCCTTCTTTTTTTCACTTTTCTTCTTTGATTAGAATTCTAAGTTGTCCAAAGAATTAGAAAGTAGTCTTGTAATCTGAAATAGCTTGGATGGGACCCACCTTGGCCATACTTGATTCATGCCCATCATGTCTTCTTGAATTCTTCTCTTTTTGCTCCTTTTTACCTTTGCATAAAAATTAACGAAACTATGTAAAATCAAATAAAATAAACATGAACTAGCATAAGATAATCCAAATATTAGGATTTAAATTGTAAACAATTAAGCACCTATCAGTATATCTCAAGTTTTCGATACAATCCTTGAATTTGAGCATAATAATCCCCCAAGGACATACCTCCTTGCTTAAAATTATCTGTTTCTCTTGTCAATTGATAGATCCTAGCATGGTTTCATTTTTTGAGCATATGAATCATGAATTGAATCCATTTCTCTTTTGCAGTCATACAATAGCAAAAGCTCCAAGAAATATTTCTTTCCATATAGTTATAGACCCAACTCATAATCAACATATTTTCTGCCTTCCACTCGGTGTATTGAGGGTTATCCTTAGTTAATTTAATTATGGTTCCATCAACATATCCTAATATCTGAATCCCACCTAGGTCCAATTTTGTTGAATATGACCATTCATTATAGCTCCTTCCATTAAATAGTTCTTCATTCATTATGGAGTAAGTGTTTAGGTTTTTTTGTAGGAAAATGGTGACTGAATTCATTGCTCGAAAAAAGTTTACAGTATTAGAGAAATATACTGAACTCTAAAGGCCCCAAACAAACTTGGGGAGAGCAAACAAAACCAAAAAAGGAGGGAGCTAAGCTCAAAAAGAGGTGGGCAACAACCCCAGAAAATAAGCTAAACAGAAATACGCAACTCTGTTTGAAGAACTCCCTCTTTGGCGATCCTATCTGCTTTGTCATTGGCCGAACCCTTGATATGGTGGAAGGAAATATTGAAACCACCTGAAAGCTATATAACCTCCTTAATGATATCCGCTTGTTACCAAGGGTGGTTTGAAGATTGGGATGCCCATTGAATTGCGCAAAAAGAATCCCCTTCAACAAGTAATCGATGAAGATGGAGATTAACTTCTTGTAGGCTAGTTTTGAGAGCGAACAATTTGGCTTTGTTGATAGAACAAATTCCGGCTGGGCCCGAGTAAGAAAGTATGGCGTTACCTTCCTTATTACGAATAACACCCCCCACACCCGCTAGACCAAGATTATCCGAAGCACTAATTAAGCTTGAGGGTGCCTGGAGGGGGAGGGCACCATCTACGAGAGAACCCATATGGTGAGGATTAGAGAAAGCTACTTCCTTCCAGTTATGAATTATGGATTTCATCGAGAACCCTCTGAAGATAAGAAGAGTAGAAACCCAAAGAGCCACTAAGTACTTCACTTTGTCAACTAATTTGCTAACATCGAAGGACTTTCCTTTGAAGCATCTCAATTTTCTCTCTTTCCAAATGGACCAAATAGCTGCCAAGAAAGACACCTTCCGCATGATCCTTCCCCTCTTGGAACCCGCGCCTAATCTCCAAAACTCAAATAAAGGTGGGAGAGAGTTAGGTAGAGGACCAGAAACGTGGAACAAAGTGAAGATTGCCATCCATAGGTGGTGGGCTATAGAACAATATATCATGAGGTGATCAATGGACTCTTCCCCTACCAAGCACATGGGGCAAGTGTTAACAATGATGACCCACCGACGTTGTAGGTTGTCCATTGTCAAAATTCCTCCTAGTATCGCAAGCCACCCGAAAGCAATCACCCTCGGCAGGGCTTTAATACTTCAAACGCTAGCCCAATTAAAATGGTTGACCACCACATCTCTAGTAATAGATAGGAAGAAGGAAGCGACCAAGAATATGCCATCAACAAAAGCCATCCAATCTCTTCTGTCTTTACCCTCTCTCGGGATGAATACGTCGTCAAGAACAAGCAACATAGAGCGGAATTGTGATTACTCAATGTTGTTTAGATTCCTTCGTAACACACAAGTCCCCAAACAATATGCTCGCCTCTTCTTTCCATGTAGTCAATAACTTTTGCCTCCTGGTTATTGGCACAACAAAACAAGTCAGGAAAAGAAGTTGCTAGGGGGGCATCCCCACCCAAAGGTCCAACCAGAACGAATTTTATCACCCTTGCCTCATGAAATCTCACCTGTCTAAGTTATAACTCTTTTGCAGCAATGACCCCTTTCCATAAACCAGTAAAGCGAGGAATAGGGTCTCGAATAAACCATCCCTAGAAGTATTATACTTAGAGAATATGACTTGCTTGCATTAGCCATGAGAATCATCCCCAATTCTCCACAGCCATTTGCTAAGTAGAGCCAAATTCATTTCCTTCAGAGATCTAAGACCCAGACCACCCTCTTTTTTCAGCTTGCAAACTTGAGTCCACTTGATCAAATGGAATTTTTTCTTCTCTCTACCATGCCGCTTCTCAATATGCTTGATAACCTCTATCGGGCACTTGAAGAACGACTTGAAGCAAATCGAAAGATTGACCAAAGAAGCTTTAATTAGGGTAATTCTTCCACCGAAGGATCTTCTCCATTCTTTCAATCACTGGGGACCAAAGTGATTTAGAAGCTCCACCACAACAAAGAGGAAGGCCCAAGTAAGAAGATGGGAGGGATCTAGCTTTGCATCCGAAGAGATTAGCTAACCTTGTCAATCGATCTTCATTCACCCTCACACCAATCATTTTGCTCTTAAAGAAGTTAACTAAGGCCTGACACTGCTTCAAAACATAAGAGGATTGCCTTGATATTGCAAAGATGAATCTTGTTATCATCACCAAAAAGGAGAGTATAATCTGCAAACTGTAGATGGGGTATTTCCTGAGTACCATTAGAGGGAAAGAATCCTTTGATAAGACTAGCATTACTCGCTGCTTGTAACATCCTGCTTAGAGCTTCACCAATGATAACGAATAAGAAAGGTGATAGCGGTCCCCCTGACGAAAACCTCTAGTTGCTGAGAAGTGTTCAATTGGACATCCATTGATTAGAATATAGAAGGTAGCTGATCTCAGGCACTCTGAGATCCAAGCCCGCCATTTGACACCAAAGTCCATTCTCATTAAATATTGCAAGAATTCCCAATCCACCCGATCATAAGCCTTCTCTAGGTCCAATTTACAAATGATGCCAGGCTTTCGTTGTCTATATCTCGAGTGAATGCATTCATTTGCAATGAGCATGCCGTCTAGAATTTGGCAACCATAAACAAAGGCTCCTTGGGCAGCAGATATTAACTGGGGAAGTACTTTCTAAAGCTTGGTAGCTAGTACCTAAGCCAAAATTTTGTAAATGGAGCCAATGACACTGATGGACCGATAATCGTTAATGCATTCAGCAGTGGCTTTCTTCACATTTAACGTAATGAAAGTGGCACCAATATGCTTTGATAGTTTGCCTCTATCATGAAATATCTCATAAAGTTCAAGCCATCTTCCTCTTCCTCAAAGTCCTTTTCTAGCCAGTCCGCGTCAAAAGCATTAATCATTGGGAGCTCCAAGTTATCAAGAGAGGGACGATTTATATTTTCTTTCAAGAAGAGATCTGTATAAAAGGCTAACACATGATCAGAAATTTCCTCCATAGTTTCCAGTCTTTTGTCTCCATCTACAAGAACAGAAATCCGATTCACAAGGTTTCTGTAAGAAGCAAATCTGTGGAAAAATTTACCATTCCTGTCACCCTCTTTTAGCCAGAGGATTCTAGATCTTTGCTTCCATTTAATTTCCACTTAGCTTTTGAAAGAAACTTCTCTTTTAGGATATGACGAAGAGAAATCTCACTATCTGACAGCTGCTCTGCTTCGTCCTTAGAATCAATCTCCTTAATCAAGGACAGAGGATCCGCCATTGAAGCCTCCACACTTCCCAAACTAGTTTGGGCCCAATCTTTAGTTTTAGCTTTTAAACTCTTCAGCTCTGTTAATCTAAAACCCGCCCATCCTTGAAAATGAAGTTGATACCACCAAGAACGAATTAAATCAGCAAAAGCCTCTTTTTCCAACCACATAAGCTCAAAATGAGAAGGCTTTGGACCCCATGATTCCTTTTTAGAGTCTAAAACGATGGGGCAATGATCCAAGGTTGGTTTTGGCAGTGCAACCTGAGGAGTGAGGAAAAAGGTCGGCCCAATCACCTGAAATTAAAATATGTCCAACCGAGTCATTACAGGAGGTATCTGGTGATTGGACCACGTGAAGGAGGCCCCATTTAACTGTAAATCCAGAAGACTATGACTATTTATCCAATCAGAGAACCCATACATTTCAGAGGACATTCTACAACCTCCCAATTTTTCTTCTGGAAATCTGAAGATATTAAGTCGCCCCCAATGCACCTAGGCTTGTCAATGGGGCGGGTCGCCGTGCCCCATACCCGCCTCGGTAAGAAATTCCCCATCCCCATACCCGCCCCATAACCCGGGCGGGTATGGGATGAATCCCCATCCCCGCCCCAGTCGGGTCACGGGGAAACCCGACCCGCCCTGCCCCGCTGACCACGCTGTTCAAGCTCCAGGTAACTTGCGTAAAAAGTAAAAGAGTCCAGATCTTTCGCAAATTTATATAGATCCAATAGCAGGGCCCACTGACTAAAATTACCTTTCCTCTCACTGACTAAAATACAATCCATCCATGTATCGGAAAAACATTGGTGATTGGTATAAGAATTCAAGATTGAGGAGTCCTGCTAATTTTCTCTTAACTAATAGAGAATTTCCAATTGCAGGGGTAGTCATGAGTCGGATATACTGATAAAAGAGTCGGATATTCAGTCAAAAAATTGAAATTAGTTGGTCTCAGATGGATGGATGGATTGTATTTAATTGGATCTGTTGTAGAGGCCATGATGGTTACTATGACTTAAATAGATATCAAGTGGGCCTGATGCGGATGAGTTGATGGGCAATAGACGGGCGGGATGGGTTGAATTTTTTTTTTTAAATTGGGACCCATTTAAATAGAAGGATGGATGGATTGAATTGCATGGATTTAATGAGCAATTAATATGAGTCAATGGTTTTGATTAAGATGACAGGTAGATAATTGCATGAATCTTTCATTAAATGGACCCTATGCAGATGAGCTGACTGATCCATTTGAGACTCATCAGTGGCACTTAATGCATAACACATTATAATTAATTAGTATTAATGCATGATACATAATATCCCATGATAAAATTATATACTTGAATAACTTGATACATTATCGTGTACTAAGCATAGATACATAAATGCATAACACATTATATACATAGGGTTTAAGGACTAATATGGTATAACTGTATAAGGTTTAGGGTATAAAGTTTAGGCTTTAATGTTTATGGTTAGTTTAAAACTGACAAATTGTATTTGTACATTGGATTAGTATGCTACAAGATTAACTCACTCATAAGTCATTTACTTGAGCTTTTAATTAGCATATGGTTTAGAGTTTAGGGTTTATTACATTAAGTTAAGTAGTTTTGGATTTATTACATTAAGGTGGATAGTTTAGGGTTTGGGGTTTAGAATTTCATGTGAAATCTTTTATTCTAATATACTTTGTGTCAAATGTCAATTGTTAATTTCAAATACTTATTAGAAATACTAATAGATTACTCATATTACTATATTAGATGAATTACAAACATGAAATATACAATAGGGTTTAAGCCTTAAGGACTACTAGGGTATAAGGTTTAGGCTTTAATGTTTATGGATTAGGGTTTAAGGTTTAGAGTTTAAGTTTCATGTAACTAATCAATTTATCATATATTTGTGTGAAATCTTTTATTCTAATTTTCTAATGTTGACACTTATCAATTTGATATACTTATTAGAAATACAAATAAATTACCCATATTAGATAATATATTACTTATTTACAAATCATTACATATTACATATAATTAATTATAATTAATTTTTTATAAGAATTAATTATAAATTTTTTTAGAAGAATTATAATAATTACTATATGTTTACATATTATAATATGCATAAATTTATATATAATATTATATATATATATCCGGGGCGGGTCTGCCGTCCCCATACCCGCCCCTAACCCGATCTGCTCTTTGACTGGGTCCGGGTCAACCCGCCTCGTTGACCCGAACGGGGCGGGTAATTTATGACCCGACCGGGTCTGCGGGTTTTCCCCGCCCGGTTGACAAGCCTAAATGCACCACTGCCCAAGCCATCTTGCTCTAACTACGTCCAACTCCCTCCAGAAATTTGCTCCTCTGGTTAGCATTTTTGGGCCATGGACAGCAGAAATGAGTCAATCCTTGTGAATTTCCAGATCCTCCAAAACAACTGAAACAGAAAATTCAACCACTCATTGAACCTTAGAGGCGACCTGGCGAGTATCCTATAGAAGGAAGATACCTCCAGAGGAGCCACATGCCTTGAGGGCCACCCATTTAACAAACTTACCACCCCAAATATCCTTCACCACCTCATCCTCCCTAGAATTAATCTTAGACTCCTGAAGAAGAACTATAGCCACCTTCTGCATCTTGATCACCTGCTTGACAATGGCTCTCCAATCAATACTACCGAGGCCCCTAACATTCCAAGATAAAATCTTCATTGACACCGCTTACATTTCACCTTTAAGTTTTGAGGAATTTGATTCAAACACTTACTGCCCACCCTTGTACCTGTGTTCCTATCATGGTTCACCGAGGTCTTTAAGATCCGCAATTCTCTTATTACTTTTTTCTTTGCCCTATCCTTTGCCCTTGTAGCATTATTAGACTCTTCACGACCTTGAGCAAATCTGATTAGTGAGTCCCAGTCACTGCTGTTGTTGCCCACAGAGATACCGACCGCCTTCCCACAAACCACTATCTTGGACTTAAGCCAGTCACTGGAATCCGACTCACCATCCTCCATAGTAGTCGGAGATGAATTCTCTGAATGGAACTCACACTCCTCCAATCTGTCCCGGCTCCAAGGGGAACGATCCAGAACCAAGGCGTTAGAATTCAAATTTCGCTGAAAAGGGGGGATATTCAAATTTGAAACACCGAGATGACGTGATCATCTTCCTCCACCAGATCTAACTAGCTGACGCTACCATCACTGCTTCTACCAGATGGGATATCTTCAAAACATGGCAGATTAGTCTTCAATCTTCTAGTATTTGGAGCAGCGGCCTGCGAATCAACAATACTTTATGTCTTCCATTTCCAACTCCACTTCGATGGGCAAACACAGATCGTTTGGCCAAAGATTTAGGCCTCGTTTGGCATCGTTTCAGTGTGGTTCTTGGTTTTGTGCTGAGGCCAGGTTGTATCAAGATCAGGTTGTGCCAAAACTGATCTGTTGAGAACTTGTTTGGCAACATGTTAAATTGTTCCATTGAGAATATGCTATGTGGAACTTGTTTGGTAATGACATAATAAGTTTTTTCTAATAAATGAAATCAAAAGGTCATATTTGTCAACAATGTTGAATTTAAATAAATTATGAATATTTATGAATTCATTTTAAACATTAAAAAATAGTAGGGCCCACTCTTACAGGACTATAGCGTGAACCACCCTATTTAGGGATTAGAATGTGGGCCCACTTGTATAAATTACAATCTATATAGGAATCATTGTTCATGGAAACCCAACTTCAGACTTAAAATGTTTTACCCACCTTTAATAACTAAAAGATGGGGCCCACCTTGAGAGGATTTACAATTTGGGCCCACCTTTATAGGATTTACAATGTAGAACCCACCCACCATTTGAATCATTTTGAAGATTTTATGAGGTCATTTTTTTCCAAAGCAATTGCAAGTTAGTTTACACAATCCATCTCTATTCTTTTTATCTGAAAAGCTTGACTAAAATAAGTAGCTCCCTTAGCTAATTAATTTATAAGTCAAAAAATTAATATGTAAATAAGCTCTAAAATATAAAATAAGAGCTTAATTTTTCAATTTCCAAATGGCCACTAAAACTGAGTTAATTAAGAATATTCATACATTTATGGCATATAACATATTTGCAAGAGAAAATAATTAATCTTATTCATTAAAGTTAATGCAAATCATTCTTCTAATGCACCATGATGTGCAAAGATTGCATCTGCAATTTCATCTCGTTTGCGTGCCATCTCCTGCCTTCCTTGTGTCATTCCAAACTGTAAAGGTGCAGATAGATCATTATCTTCGTTATTCTCGCCATGGTTATTTTCAACTACAGACCCTTCATCTTGAAAGCGAATAAAATCTCTTATCACTTCGCATTTCCATTTTTATGAAGTTATGAAGGGTGCATGCAGCAATCACAATTTGTCTCTGTCTTTGTAAAGAATATGGTGGCATGAGCTTAAGGATGGGAAACTTTGCCTTCAAAATGCCAAAGGAACGCTCAATAACATTCCGCAATGATGAGTGATAATAATTAAATAACTCTTTCTTTCCTGTTGGTCGTCGTCCACGTCCACTATATTGTGATAAGTGGTATCGCTCTCCTTTATAGGGAACGAGATAACCTGGTGTACAGCTATAGCCAGAGTCGACAACATAATATTTACCTGCAGTGACATCTTCTCATAATTTTATTGTTATTTCATAAAATACAATACACATACACATATATATTGTCATCAAATGAAATTTACCTGCTGGAGGGTGCGGAAATTGTAGTTCAGAATTAGTTATAGCTTCAACAAACACTCGAGAATCATTTGTTGTTCCTTCCCAACCAGCATACACAAATCACATGTCAAAAGAACATGCCCACATTACTTTTTGTGTAACCGAAACCTTTCTGCCTCGATAAGGGATTTGATCCTTTATAGGAACTGATGCACACATGTGTGTACCATCAATGGCCCCTACACAATCCTTTAAAAGCAGAAAAATGAGCTTAGTTTTTTTTTTTTTTTTTTTTTTTTTTTTTTAAGTAAGACATTCCCTTTAATAAAAGAATTGGTATAATTTAAAATTACCTTAAACCAAGGATAATATTTTGGATTGTTGATAATTTCTAGAGGTGTATCTGTAAATGCTGGCTGAATAACAAGTTCATTTCGTAAATTTACCATGGCCTTCAACACTCTCTTGAAATGACGACTAATGGTCTCCCCTGAATGTTGGAATCTATCTGCCACCGTTCTGTTCCGGATGTTCTGACCAATGGTCATAAAAAAAATGGCTACTTGTTCCTCAAGTGATAAAAATTTTGAATCATGTAATGGGTTTCTGGTCTTCAATGCATTACATAAGCCACAAAAAACATGCTTTTCCATACAAAATAGATCGTAACATCTTTCCTCATGTCCACACAGGACTTTATTTACAAATTCATATCCAGGTTCACCCTTCTCCCTTATGGCCTATCTAGATATATGTGATTGGTACAGACCAATCATTAAATAAATAAAGACATTAAAGTTTTCCACATCAGTGTTTGTCCCATCCCTACGTTGAAGCGAAACATTATAATAAAACAGAATCCACATCAATCTTAAATAAAAGCCATACGCAGCAGCAAAATAAACTCAACAAACCTTCATTTCAATAAAGATCGTATTTAACAATGCCATAATATTGCTAAACAATGGTCCAAATGGAATGACACAAACTTAAACTAAATTCAAATAAATTTTCCTATGAAAAAAATTAAACATAACTTTATTTCCTTTAAGAACCGTATCAATCGAAGTAATAATACTATTAGTAACGGTCTAAATCAGAGATATCAAGCGTGAATTACCTTATGTCTTTAGGTGCAGACATAAAAAGGACTCTCTAACTACGGTTTGCACCAATAAGATGGAATGCCTTCAAGTTGATCTCTCTACTAACATTCGGTATGGTAGATAACAATGCAACACATTTTCAATGGAGAATTTGTCATTATCCTCATTTTGATTGCTTTCATTAGCGACTTTGTTCTCATAATACCTTGTGAGACTGGCACAAGCTTGGTCAAAAGCACTTGCTGGTATGCACCAAGCAACCTAGATTTAAGCTACTAGTATGCATACAATTAAAACTCCCAAGCGCACGATCACTATGTAGTGTAGTGAATTGTGAGTAAGAGGTCGATCCCACGAAGACTTGTGATAAAATAATATCAAAAGCAACTAAAAATCAGAATATTAAAAGAAACAATTGAATGATGAAAGGTTGAATTAAACTACTAAAAACAATAAATTAAACTATCAAAAGCTAAATGGAAATTAATCTAAAACACACAAACTAATATTAGAATTGAAAACAATGATAATGAATGAACTAAGGTTTCATCTACTCCCCTAACAAATCCTATACATGTCCCTTATTATCTTTTAATCAAAAATCAAATTTTATTAGTGACATCTATCAACCTAGACCATGGCATATGTATCTAGATTATTATTCCCCTAAACCCAATTCATGAATGGCATACTACATGAATTATTCATTATCATGCAAAAACTAAACAGGGCATATGTCCTAGTCAAAACCAAGGACGAAAATAGCGGTAGCGGCGGGCGTAGCGGCCCGCCGCCAAAACCGCTACGAAGTGGGCGATACGTAGCGTAGCGGGGATACGTAGCGGCGTAGCGATGCGATTTGAAAAAATCGCCACAAAAATCTGAAAAAAATTCAGAAAATCCAGAAAATTGTAAAATGAAAGAAAATATGGTTCTTTTGCAAAAGTAAGTAAGAAAAGGGGGCGTAGCGGTGCCCTCAATACATGAGGTCCTATATCGCTGTATAAATAGAAAATAATAGTAATAATTAGTTTTTTCACATGCTTTCATATTTCTTAGTCATGCTAACTTAAAAAGTAATGGAAAGCTCATAAAAAAAAAAAAAAAAAATAGAACGTGAATTCATGAAATAAAAGCATAAGAAATTAAGAATTAAGAAATAAGAAGACTTAAGAGTTAGGTACTTAGGTCATTACACAATAGCGACAATACACAATACCCATTAGTCATTAGTGAATATTGAACAGTTAAATATCAATACTTCAACATTCATTATTCAAATTCAATCAAGTGAATGAACTATGAAGTGATCAACAATCAACATTCAAGTATTCAACACCAATTTAAAAATGACTAAGAATAGAGAGTTAGTGAAGGATATAGGAATACCTTAATCAATAATCACCACCAAAAGGAATGTCTACCAAGATTCAAGGGGCTATGGTTATCATCATCCCCATTAGTGTTATTATTTGATCCACTGCCACTGGCACCGTACTGGATTTGATATTGATGAGAATTGGGATCTACAAATCCAAAGAAGGCAGCTGCACCCACATCAAAAGAACTTGGAGGAGGTGGAGGTGGTACAGGTGGATTTCTACCATATTGCGTTTCACCATAGTCACCATATGAGTATGACCCCGAAGTTGAAGATTGTTCTTCTCCTTGTTGTAATTGACCATATGGAAAATAGTCAAAATTTTGTGAGGGTCCTTGTCCACTGTAACTAGGGTTCCACGAATCAGTCCATGATGCCGCTTGTTGTCCTCCAACATCTCCACCTATATTTCCTTGCTCACTACTACCTCCAGCCCTCGGTGGTGAATCTCTTCGGCGCCGTTGATAACCACGGCTTGGATCAAATCTTCCAGATGGAGGTAACTCATGTACTTCCTCTATAGGAATGTCATCGTCTTCATCATGCTGATAGTATTCACTAGTACCACCTGTCCCACTGTCTCCTACTCCTCCTCCATCTCCACCATGGCTACTCGAAGAGACGGCGGTGAAACTAACTTTCTCAGAAGCAGATTCTTTCCCACTCCTCCTAGTCCTACTGGTACCTTCTCCCTGAGGTGGCTGACCTTCTGCAGGTGCCTCACCCATATCCGAATCTATCAACTCTTGAACTGTTTCCTGAAACTTCGGATCTGAATCTAGCAGTGGATCCTCTATCTCGGCTAACCATGGGAGTAAGGGATCGTCCTCTTTGAATATGTGATCCAAATTAATAGGACAATAAGTAGGATCATCCCTTGACCTTCTCTCCCTAATTATGTTTCTCAACTTCAGATTGTAATGACAATATACAAGCTTGTTGAGTTTCTGCATAGTAAGCCGATTTTTGGCTTTCGTGTGGATCAAAGAGAAAGTGCTCCAATTTCTTTCACAGTTGGAAGATGTTGTAGTTTGACTAAGGATGCGAATAGCCACTTTCCTTAGATGTGGAGCACTCTCTCCATAATTCATCCACCAATCAGCTGAAATGCAAAAAATAAATAAAGAAAATTAGATATTCGTAACCCTCAAGTCCTTCTAATCAATTAAGATAAATAAATCAAGATTCAAGACTATTGGGTGGGGTCTTCTGTTCATCGTCATACAAGGTGGCATCCTTCCAATCGATCGTATCACAAGATGGTCAGCAAAGGTTCCTCTCCTTTGTGTATATATAGATATCTACAATGTGAAAATTAGATATAAGCATGTATGGCAATATGGCAATTGGCACTTGGTAGCATAATTAAATTCTCTCAAGTAACCACCCACTCACCTCTTGTGTTGCATCAATTTGATCATCTGCATCTAATAATTTTTTTAGTACCTCTCATAATCCTACCCGCAAGTCCGTATCTATTGCTTCGGTGTGTAGTTCAACATTGCGGTAATAGAATTCGTGATTCAAAAAATAACCTACACTATAAATATGTAGAATGTACTGTGAGCAAACAAGATAATAGATACATTAGTTAGGAAAACAAAAACGTATCAAATTCAAAGATATATATTAATTACCTGCAGCATGCAATGGATGGTGCAACTGATCGTTCCAACAGGCATCAATAATCTTTATATATTAATCGTGGTATTTAACATTTTCTGTAATGGATTGCTTTGCCCGATCCATTGCTTCATATATAAAGCCCATTGTCGGCTTGTCATCAACATCTACAAGCCGCAACACTTTAACCAAAGGCTCAAAAACTTGTAATATCTTCCTCACTTTCTTCCAAAACTTATTGTCCCTCATAAGGTTTGGGACTTCAAACCCCGGACCACTAGTTGCATTGCCCCATTTCGAACAAAGTCATTCTTCTTATGCAAACATCTGAATGAGCTCCGTTCTAAACTTTACAAGGCTTTTCATAGCCAGAAAATGAGTTGCAAACCTAGTTATTCGTGGACGCAGCAAGGCATGGTTATTTGTGTATCTTTTCATCAAGCTTAACACCCATGAATGATCATATATAAATCTTGTAATTCCTCTACATGCCTTGATCAATGAAGCCACTTTTGTCTTCCTTCCAATCTCTTCCAAGATGAGATCTACGCAGTGTGCTGCACATGGGGTCCAGAATAAACGGGTCCTCTTCTCCTGTAATTGCAAACCTGCTTTCTTGAAATTGGCGCCATTATCTGTAACAATCTGTACAATAAACTCCTCTCCCACACTCTCTACAACTTTATCCATAAGATTGTATATATATGTGGCTGTCCGTCTATGTTCACTTGCATCAATGGACTTCACAAAGACGATCCGAGCGACTGAATACACCAAAAAGTTTATTAATTGTGTTTTGGTGCTGCTGGTCCACCCGTCACACATGATGGTAACACCATTCTGTTGCCACATGGGCCTAAATGTTTCCACCCAAGCCTTTGTTTCTCTATATTCTTCTTCAAGATATTTAGTGCCCACATCATATACAGAGGGCGCCTGTATACCCCGCCCAGCTTCGGCTGCAACATCAAGAATAGTCTGGAAATATGGGGAATCTATTGCTGTAGGTGGTATGTTCTTATGAATTAGCCATTTTGCTGTAGCTTTGGCCAATCTATCTCTTGCAGCCTTCATTACCCCTTTCACAACACTAGATATTTTTGGTTGTTTATCTCCCTCTTTTCTATGTGCTAGAGGATCAACAGGGGGATGAACTGCTCTTCTCGTAGAGATAATTTCTACATCAACATCCCATTCTCGGGTGCTAAATGCCCTACGCAAGGACCTCCCAATGCCCTTACCCTTGCTTGGCACAGATGCAGATGAGCCCCCTGCATCATAATATCTGCTTCCAGCAAATGCACGATGTTCTTGTTCTTCTTGTTGACTCATCAAAGACCCTCGGCATGCAGCCTCCATCCGTGCATCTTCCTCCTCATCAAAGTATTCACCCCCAAATACATCATAACGGGCAGCATCAATATCTTGCCACTTCTTTTCTTTTATCTATACTTTTCTAGCTTTTTTTTGGCCATGCAAAGCTTTCATTTCTTCCCCGATTTCCCTTGGTACTTCGGAATAGGCAGCAACATTGCCAGAAACGTGGCCCAAGTGCTGCTTGAATCTTGTAATGCCCCCATTAGTCACTTTCGAACAAAACTTGCATTTGATTTTCAACCTATTTTCCTCAACTGCCTCACCATATCTCCATGCGGGATCAATATTACGAGGCATTTTAAGTTATCAATTTGCAAAGACAAATAGACTGAATACCTGGCTCTTCCTATAAATATGAACAAGTAGTATGTTAAAAATTAAAAAAAAAACAAAGAAATATGTTAGAGGAAACATATATATAATGCTTAGGAATTATTCTCTTGACATTTAATTGGTATTTCATTACTTAAAATATCAATTTTTTTCAAAAAATAAATAAATCCGAAAATAAAAATTAAAGACAAATCAACAAACATTCAAGTATTGATGGATTGATCTATGGGAAACATAGATCTATCATTTACAAGCAATTTCCAAGTTGTTTCATTGGTTGTCAATGAATATACACATTTTTTTTTTCAAAAACTAAATAAATCCGAAAATAAGAATTAAAGAAAAATCAACAAACATTCAAGTAGTGATGGATTGATCTATGGGAAACATAGATCCATCATTTACAAGCAATTTCCAAGTTGTTTCATTGGTTGTCAATGAATATACACATTTTTTTTTCAAAAAATAAATAAATTCAAAAATAAAAATTAAAGAGAAATCAACAAACATTCAAGTAGTGATGGATTGATCTATGGGAAACATAGATCTATCATTTACAAGCAATTTCCAAGTTGTTTCATTGGTTGTCAATGAATATACACATTTTTTTTTTCAAAAACTAAATAAATCCGAAAATAAGAATTAAAGAAAAATCAACAAACATTCAAGTAGTGATGGATTGATCTATGGGAAACATAGATCCATCATTTACAAGCAATTTCCAAGTTGTTTCATTGGTTGTCAATGAATATACACATTTTTTTTTCAAAAAATAAATAAATTCAAAAATAAAAATTAAAGAGAAATCAACAAACATTCAAGTAGTGATGGATTGATCTATGGGAAACATAGATCTATCATTTACAAGCAATTTCCAAGTTGTTTCATTGGTTGTCAATGAATATACATATTTTTTTTTCAAAAATTAAATAAATCCGAAAATAAAAATTAAAGAGAAATCAACAAACATTCAAGTAGTGTTGGATTGATCTATGGAAAACATAGATCTATCATTTACAAGCAATTTCCAAGTGGTTTCATGGGTTGTCAATGAATATACACATTTTTTTTTAAATAAATAAATCCGAAAATAAAAATTAAAGAAAAATCAATAAACATTCAAAATGTGATGGATTGATGTATGGGAAACATAGATCTATCATTTACAAGCATTTTCCAAGTGGTTTCATGGGTTGTCTATGAGTATTCAAATTTTTTTTTTCAAAAAATAAATAAATCCGAAAATAAAAAATAGAGAAAAAATAAAATAAAAATAAAAATATGTGTGCATGATGAAAAGGGAAACATGGATCTCATCATATTAGAAGACAAGGAAGTTGAATATTGTAGTTGTAGTTGAATCTTGGAAAAGTTGAAAAAAAACCCAAAAGAAAAACATACCTTGGACTTGGAATGGAATCTTAGGCCTTGAAAGTTGAATCTTGTTGTTGTTGTTACACTTTTTTGTGTTTGATTCTTTCTAATTTGATGTTTCTCACAAGTTGTAATGTGTTGTAGTTGAAAATGAGATGGAAAGTTGAAAATCTGGTATTTCACTGTGTTTGGAGGCAAAAACAGGCTGCATAAGGACATTAGGCCGGCTGGGGGGCGGGGGGGTTTCCTTTTAAACAGGGAAAAAAGCGTAGCAGCCGCTACATTAATGTAGCGGTGAGAACACTGATTTTTTCAATTTAGCGTGGCTGCGCAGATATAGCGTAGCGGCCGCTATTTTCATCTATGGTCAAAACACACATAATGCATAAAAACAATGGGAATGATAAATGGATGAGTCTAAGCGTGGCATATACTTAGATTATTCATGGTTCTAAACTCTAAATGCTTAACATCAAGATCAATCAAAATTAAGTTAATTACTCTTAAAATTAATTGAACATGGCATGGTTGGCATGGCATATACACAAGTCATCAATTAAAAACATGGTTTAGAATCTCAACTAATAAAACTGAAATCTGAATTAAAAGATGCCAAAAAAAGACTACATAGATTAGGCTAGGGTTTCAACTACACCCTAGCACTAAAAAATTAGCTACTCATGTCTGGAATTGAAAACAAAATAGAAAATAAAGCCATAAGAAGAACTCTGAATATTGAAGAAGATGAAGAATTCTGCCAGCAGCTTTTTCCCCTTTTCCTCGCTCCAAAAGCTCTTTAAGATTCTCCAAAGAATGCTCCAAAGGTGGCTGTATGGGAAATAGGGTTTATGGGATGATGATGGCTGGGTTTTATGCTTTTTTGTGGATGGATGATGGCTCCCTTAGTTGTCGGACATGCATTGTTGATAGGCCCTTTTATAAGTCTTGCAACAGCCCTCTTTTGTGAAGCATCTCCTCCTTTTTAGGCTTCTCTCCTTGTATGATTAGATCTCCATCTTTCTTTATAAGTATACTTCCTAATTAGAATAGAATAGGAGTCTTCTTTCTTAATAAACAACACTTTCTAATTCTGATCTTACTTGTATCTTCTTGACAATTCCTCACATGGACCCACAAATCTGAATTTTAATTGCAAGGAATTAAATCTGAACTTTTGACATAAAAGTGGGCCCTATTTGGTGCGTGTAACCCTAGGTTTGGTTTCTTCTTTGATTAGAATTTCTTTCTCCAATTCTCTCATTCTTTGATTTAAATTGTAAGTCGTCCAAAAAATTAGAAAGTGATCTTGAAATCTGAAATAGGGATGGCATTTTTAACCCGCCCCGCTCCAACCCGGAGTGCCCGCCCTGCCCCGTACGGGTTTTCCCCGCCCCGAATCTTAGACGGGGCGGGGACGGGGCAAAAAAACATTCCCCGAAGCTGGGGCAGGGCGGGGATGGGTCCGCCTTATGCCCCGCCCCGTTACCCCGCCCCATGCCCCGCCCCGTTGACCCGCCCCGTGCCCCGCCCCATTGCCCATCTAAGTCCAGCCCAGTTGAGACATGAGGAAAAACCAAATCCGCTCGGCCGTGCAACTTTCCCATTAGCTTTAAAAGGTGAAACAAGTGAGCTCCAAAACCCTAGATCAAAGTGATATAGAGATCTTCTCCGAGGGTTTTCTTCAGATTTAGCAACAGCAGCAGCAGACTCCCAAACCCCTTTCTCCCTCCCCGAAATCGTTGTCTTCCGCGACTCCGACTCCTCAGACGAGCCGGAAAACCCCAAGCCCTCCGACTCCTCCCCTCGCCCCCAGCCGCTGCCCATCCCCCGGCCCACATCAACCTCGAGCCCCACATCTCCTCCCAATTCTACACCTACAATCGCGACTCCCACGCCCTCATGGCCCGCTGCATCCTCAAGCGCCGCCTCGCCTCCCCCGACGAGATCCGCTGCGCCACCCCCCGCCCCATCCTCCGCTCCTGGCGCTCCGTCTAGAAGGACCGCAACGAGGACACCGCCTACCTCACCGCCTAGAAGCTCATCCAGGACAAGCTCAATGCCCACATCGACGACCGCGGCGGCCACCCGGTCCTCTTCTTCAAGAATAACCCACACCAGTACATGTCCCACGTCGACCAGTGGCAGGACATCGTCACCTCCTTCCAAGGCGACGCCGACCTCAAGCATCTCTGCCTCAAGGACACCATCGATCGCATCAAGCAGGTGTGGACCGTCGACGCCAAGTTCTACGGCATCCCTGAATCCTTCATCCGCGTCTACGTCGCCTCCTGCCCCGTCTCTTCACCTAAGCAATTCCATGTATGGTACTGTGAATGAGACCCAATCTCTCTTCACCTGGGGCAAATTTTACAAAGTCAGTATCAGGTGGGCACTAAATATTTCTCTCATAGAGGGCAATTTTCTCATTTGGTAGCAGGCGGCGTTCATTTTCTCACACGACATCCGTTATGTGGATGTTCCGGAGAAGATTTTTCGTCTCCATAAAATGGTATTTATTTATTAGGCCATCTTTCACTCCCACAGGACGTTTTGACTAATAGATCATTTTAATCTCTTAATCCATTGACATTTAAGTTAAAAGTTTTAGGGATTTTCACACTATAGCAGTTCTTAGAATGGCATTCACCCATGAACTGCTAAACTTATCTCCTCCTTCTTCTTCTTCTTCTCCTTCTCTTTTACTTTTTCTGTTTTTGGTATTTGAATGATTCTTAACAGGATAGAATCTGGGAAGGGAAAGAAGATGTCACAAATCGGGGCGGGGCCCCGCGGGGCAGGGGCGGGGTATTAAACATACCCCGAAGTGCGGGGTGGGGTGGGGACGGGGCGTATCCCATGAGGTTCGGGGCGAGGACGGGGCAGCCCAATTCCGCCCCCGACCCGCCCCGTTGCCATCCTTAATCTGAAATAGCTTGGATAGGACCCACCTTGGTCCTACTTTGTGATTCACGCCCGCTTCTCTTCATTAATTCTTTTCTTTTTACTCCTTTTTACCTTTGCATAAAAATCAACAAAGAATATGTAAAATCAAATAAAATAGCTATGACTAGCATAAGATAAATCAAATATTATGGCTCTAATTACAGACAATTAAGCACTTATCACTTGCCCCTCTGTCCTCGTCGCATAGCGACTTTGTTCTCATAATACTTTGTGAGACTGGCACAACCTTGGTCAAAAGAACCTGCCCCTTTCTGTCCACTTCTGCAACGAGGAGTCCTTGATCGAGCCCGAATGCTGGTCTCCTCCACAAAGTCTGCATCATCATCCAGATCCACCGCAAGATCCTGATCTGGACTAGCTTGATTTGAGCAAAGATGAAAATAGCGGTAGCGGTGGGCGTAGCGGCCCGCCGCCAAACCGCTACGAAGCGGGCGATACGTAGCGTAGCGGGGATACGTAGCGGCGTAGCGGTGCGATTTGAAAAAATCGCCAAAAAAATCTGAAAAAATTTCAGAAAATCCAGAAAATTGTAAAATGAAAGAAAATGTGGTTCTTTTGCAAAAGTAAGTGAGAAAAGGGGGCGTAGCGGTGCCCTCAATAGATGAGGTCCTATATCGCTGTATAAATAGAAAATAATAGTAATAATTAGTTTTTTCACATGCTTTCATGTTTCTTAGTCATGCTAACTTAAAAAGTAATGGAAAGCTCATAAGAAAAAAAAAAAAATAGAACATGAATTCATGAAACAAAAGCATAAGAAATTAAGAATTAAGAAATAAGAAGACTTAAGAGTTAGGTCATTACACAATAGTGACAATACACAATACCCATTAGTCATTAGTGAATATTGAACAGTCAAATATCAATACTTCAACATTCATGATTCAAATTCAATCAGGTGAATGAACTATGAAGTGATCAACAATCAACATTCAACACCAATTTAAAAATGACAAAGAATAGAGAGTTAGTGAAGGATATAGGAATACCTTAACCAATAATCACCACCAAAAGGAATGTCTACCAAGATTCAAGGGGCTATGGTTATCATTATCCCCATTAGTGTTATTATTTGATCCACTGGCACTGGCACCATATTGGATTTGATATTGATGAGAATTGAGATCTACAAATCCAAAGAAGGCAGCTGCACCCGCATCAAAAGAACTTGGAGGAGGTGGAGGTGGTACAGGTGGATTTCTACCATATTGCGTTTCACCATAGTCACCATATGAGTATGACCCCGAAGTTGAAGACTGTTCTTCTCCTTGTTGTAATTGACCATATGGAAAATAGTCAAAATTTTGTGAGGGTCCTTGTCCACTGTAACTAGGGTTCCACGAATCAGTCCATGATGCCACTTGTTGTCCTCCAACATCTCCACCTATATTTCCTTGCTCACTACTACCTCCAGCCCTCGGTGGTGAATCTCTTCGGGGCCGTTGATAACCACGGCTTGGATCAAATCTTCCAGATGGAGGTAACTCATGTACTTTCTCTATAGGAATGTCATCGTCTTCATCATGCTGATAGTATTCACTAGTACCACCTCTCCCACTGTCTCCTACTCCTCCATCTCCACCATGGCTACTCGAAGAGACGGCGGTGAAACTAACTTTCTCAGAAGCAGATTCTTTCCCACTCCTAGTCCTACTGGTACCTTCTCCCTGAGGTGGCTGACCTTCTGCAGGTGCCTCACCCATATCCAAATCTATCTACTCTTGAATTGTTTCCTGAAACTTGGGATCTGAATCTAGCAGTGGATCCTCTATCTCGGCTAACCATGAGAGTAAGGGATCGTCCTCTCTGAATATGTGATCCAAATTAATAGGACAATAAGCAGGATCATCCCTTGACCTTCTCTCCTTAATTCTGTTTCTCAACTTCAGATTCTAATGACAATCAAGGATGAAAATAGCGGTAGCGGCGGGCGTAGCGGCCCGCCGCCAAACCGCTACGAAGCGGGCGATACGTAGCGTAGCGGGGATACGTAGCGGCGTAGCGGTCCGATTTGAAAAAATGGCCAAAAAAATATGAAAAAATTTCAGAAAATCCAGAAAATTGTAAAATGAAAGAAAATGTGGTTCTTTTGCAAAAGTAAGTAAGAAAAGGGGGCGTAGCGGTGCCCTCAATACATGAGGTCCTGTATCATTGTATAAATAGAAAATACTAGTAATAATTAGTTTTTTCACATGCTTTCATGTTTCTTAGTCATGCTAACTTAGAAAGTAATGGAAAGCTCATAAAAAAAAAAAAAAACAATAGAACATGAATTTATGAAATAAAAGCGTAAGAAATTAAGAATTAAAAAATAAGAAGACTTAAGAGTTAGGTCATTACACAATAGTGACAATACACAATACCCATTAGTCATTAGTGAATATTGAACAGTCAAATATCAATACTTCAACATTCATGATTCAAATTCAATCAAGTGAATGAACTATGAAGTGATCAACAATCAACATTCAACACCAATTTAAAAATGACAAAGAATAGAAAGTTAGTGAAGGATATAGGAATACCTTAATCAATAATCACCACCAAAAGGAATGTCTACCAAGATTCAAGGGGCTATGGTCATCATCATCCCCATTAGTGTTATTATTTGATCCACTGGCACTGGCACCATATTGGATTTGATATTGATGAGAATTGGGATCCACAAATCCAAAGAAGGCAACTGCACCCGCATCAAAAGAACTTGGAGGAGGTGGAGGTGGTACATGTGGATTTCTACCATATTGCGTTTCACCATAGTCACCATATGAGTATGGCCCCGAAGTTGAAGACTGTTCTTCTCCTTGTTGTAATTGACCATATGGAAAATAGTCAAAATATTGTGAGGGTCCTTGTCCACTGTAACTAGGGTTCCACGAATCAGTCCATGATGCCGCTTGTTGTCCTCCAACATCTCCACCCATATTTCCTTGCTCACTACTACCTCCAGCCCCAGGTGGTGAATCTCTTCGGCGCCGTTGATAACCACGGCTTGGATCAAATCTTCTAGATGGAGATAACTCATGTACTTCCTCTATAGGAATGTCATCATCCTCATCATGCTGATAGTATTCACTAGTACCACCTGTCCCACTGTCTCCTGCTCCTCCTCCATCTCCACCATGGCTACTCGAAAAGACGGTGGTGGAACTAACTTTCTCAGAAGCAGGTTCTTTCCCACTCCTCCTAGTCCTACCGGTACCTTCTCCCCGAGGTGGCTGACCTTCTGCAGGTGCCTCACCCATATCCGAATCTATCAACTGTTGAACTGTTTCCTGAAACTTCGAATCTGAATCTAGCAGTGGATCCTCTATCTCGGCTAACCATGGGAGTAAGGGATCATCCTCTCTGAATATGTGATCCAAATTAATAGGACAATAAGCAGGATCATCCCTTGACCTTCTCTCCCTAATTCTGTTTCTCAACTTCAGATTGTAATGACAATATACAAGCTTGTTGAGTTTCTGCATGGTAAGCCGATTTCTGGCCTTCGTGTGGATCAAAGAGAAAGTGCTCCAATTTCTTTCACAGTTGGAAGATGTTGTAGTTTGACTAAGGATGCGAACAGCCGCTTTCCTTAGATGTGGAGCACTCTCTCCATAATTCATCCACCAATCAGCTGAAATGCAAAAAATAAATAAAGAAAATTAGATATTCGTAACCCTCAAGTCCTTCTAATCAATTAAGATAAATAAATCAAGATTCAAGACTATTGGGTGGGGTCTTCTGTTCATCGTCATACCAGGTGGCATCCTTCCAATCGATCGTATCACAAGAGGGTCAGCAAAGGTTCCTCTCCTTTGTGTATATATAGATATCTACAATGTGAAAATTAGATATAAGCATGTATGACAGTATGGCAATTGGCACTTGGTAGCATAATTAAATTCTTTCAAGTAACCACCCACTCACCTCTTGTATTGCATCAATTTGATCATCTGCATTTAACAATTTTTTTAATACCTCCCGTAATCCTACCCGCAAGTCCGTATCTATTGCTTCGGTGTGTAGTTCGACATTGCGGTAATAGAATTCGGGATTCAAAAAATAACCTACATTATAAATATGTAGAATGTACTGTGAGCAAATAAGATAATAGATACATTAGTTAGGAAAACAAAAATGTATCAAATTCAAAGATATATATTAATTACCTGCAGCATGCAATGGATGGTGCAACTGATCGTTCCAACGGGCATCAATAATCTTTATATATTTATCGTGATATGTAACATTTTCTATAATGGATTGCTTTGCCCGATCCATTGCTTCATATATAAAGCCTATTGTCGGCTTGTCATCACCATCTATAAGCCGCAACACTTTAACCAAAGGCTCAAAAACCTGTAACATCTTCCTCACTTTCTTCCAAAACTTATTGTCCCTCATAAGGTTTGGGACTTCAAACCCCGGACCACTAGTTGCATTGCCCCATTTCGAACAAAGCCATTCTTCTTATGCAAACATCTGAATGAGCTCCGTTCTAAACTTTACAAGGCTTTCCATAGCCAGAAAATGAGTTGCAAACCTAGTTATTCCTGGACGCCGCAAGGCATGGTTATTTGTGTATCTTTTCATCAAGCTTAACACCCATGAATGATCATATATAAATCTTGTAATTCCTCTACATGCCTTGATCAATGAAGCCACTTTTGTCTTCCTTCCAATCTCTTCCGAGATGAGATCTACGCAGTGTGCTGCACATGGGGTCCAGAACAAACGGGTCCTCTTCTCCTGTAATTGCAAACCTGCTTTCTTGAAATTGGCGCCATTATCTGTAACAATCTGTACAATAAACTCCTCTCCCACACTCTCTACAACTTTATCCATAAGATTGTATATATATGTGGCTGTCCGTCTATGTTCACTTGCATCAATGGACTTCACAAAGACGGTCCCAGCGACTGAATACACCAAAAAGTTTATTAATTGTGTTTGGGTGCCGCTGGTCCACCCGTCACACATGATGGTAACACCATTCTGTTGCCACATGGGCCTAAACATTTCCACCCAAGCCTTTATTTCTCTGAATTCTTCTTCAAGATATTTAGTGCCCACATCATATACGGAGGGCGCCTGTATACCCCGCCCAGCTTCAGCGGCAACATCAAGAATAGTCTGGAAATATGGAGAATCTATTGATGTAGGTGGTATGTTCTTGTGAATTAGCCATTTTGCTGTAGCTTTGGCCAATCTATCTCTTGCAGCCTTCATTACCCCTTTCACAACACTAGATATTTTTGGTTGTTTATCTCCCTTTTTTCTATGTGCTAGAGGATCAACAGGGGGAGGAACTGCTCTTCTCGTAGAGATAATTTCTACATCAACATCCCGTTCTCGGGTGCTAAATGCCCTACGCAAGGACTCCGCACTGCCCTTACCCTTGCTTGGCACAGATGCAGATGAGCCCCCTGCATCATAATATCTGCTTCCAGCAAATGCACGACGTTCTTGTTCTTCTTGTTGACTCATCAAAGACTCTCGGCGTGCAGCCTCCATCTGTTCATCTTCCTCCTCATCAAAGTATTCATCCCCAAATACATCATAACGGGCAGCATCAATATCTTGCTGCTTCTTTTCTTTTATCTCTACTTTTTAAGCTTTATTTTGGCCAAGCAAAGCTTTCATTTCTTTCCTAATTTCCCTTGGTACTTCGGAACAGGCAGCAACATTGCCAGAAACGTGGCCCAAGTGCTGCTTGAATCTTGTAATGCCCCTATTAGTCACTTTCGAACAAAACTTGCATTTGATTTTCAACCTATTTTCCTCAACTGCCTCACCATATCTCCATGCAGGATCAATATTACGAGGCATTTTAAGTTATCAATTTGCAAAGACAAATAGACTGAATACCTGTCTCTTGATATAAATATGAACAAGTAGTATGTTAAAAATTAAAAAAAACAAAGAAATATGTTAGAGCAAACATATATATAATGCTTAGGAATTATTCCCTTGACATTTAATTGGTATTTCATTACTTAAAGTATCAATTGTTTTCAAAAAATAAATAAATCCGAAAATAAAAATTAAAGAAAAATCAAGAAACATTCAAGTGGTGATGGATTGATCTATGGGAAACATAGATCTATCATTTACAAGCAATTTCCAAGTTGTTTCATTGGTTGTCAATGAATATACAAATTTTTTTTTTCAAAAAATAAATAAATCCGAAAATAAAAATTAAAGAGAAATCAAGAAACATTCAAGTGGTGATGGATTGATCTATGGGAAACATAGATCTATCATTTACAAGCAATTTCCAAGTTGTTTCATTGGTTGTCAATGAATACACACATTTTTTTTTTCAAAAAATAAATAAATCCGAAAATAAAAAATAAAGAAAAATCAAGAAACATTCAAGTGGTGATGGATTGATCTATGGGAAACATAGATCTATCATTTACAAGCAATTTCCAAATTGTTTCATTGGTTGTCAATGAATATACACATTTTTTTTTTCAAAAAATAAATAAATCCGAAAATAAAAATTAAAGAAAAATCAAGAAACATTCAAGTGGTGATGGATTGATCTATGGGAAATATAGATCTATCATTTACAAGCAATTTCCAAGTTGTTTCATTGGTTGTCAATGAATATATACATTTTTTTTTTCAAAAAAATAATAAATCCGAAAATAAAAATTAAAGAAAAATCAAGAAACATTCAAGTGGTGATGGATTGATCTATGAGAAACATAGATCTATCATTTACAAGCAATTTCCAAGTTGTTTCATTGGTTGTCAATGAATATACACATTTTTTTTTTCAAAAAAATAATAAATCCGAAAATAAAAAATATCAAAAAATTTAAAAAAACCTAAAAATATGTGTGCATCATCAAAGGAAAACATAGATCTAACAATATTACAAGATAAGGAAGAATTTATAGTAGTTAGAGTCTTAAAGAGAGATGAAATGATCTCAAAACTCAAAAGTCAACTCCAAAAAAGTTGAAAGAAAGAACATACCTAGAATAGAATCTTCAATCTTGATGAAGATGCTTGGATCTTGTCTCACTAACAATATTTCCTTGTTTTGATGTTTGTTTTGGTGGATTTTGAGCTCAAATATGTTTTTACAGCAATAGGGAGGGTTTTACAGCAAGTAACAGTGAAAGAAGAAGGAGAAAAGAGAAGGGAAAGAAGAAATGGGTCGTCAGGGGGTGTTTTTAAACACCCCCGCTACGTGGCGGCCGCCACATAGCATAGTGGTATGTATCGGCCGCTACGCATATGTAGCGGCCGATACGGTGAGTATCGCGATATAATGAGGCCGCTACGCTACGTAGCGGCCGATATTTTCATCTATGATGACAATATACAAGCTTGTTGAGTTTCTGCATGGTAAGCCGATTTCTGGCCTTCGTGTGGATCAAAGAGAAAGTGCTCCAATTTCTTTCACAGTTGGAAGATGTATTTTGACTAAGGATGCGAACAACCGCTTTCCTTAGATGTGGAGCACTCTCTCCAAAATTCATCCACCAATCAGCTGAAATGCAAAAAATAAATAAAGAAAATTAGATATTCGTAACCCTCAAGTCCTTCTAATCAATTAAGATAAATAAATCAAGATTCAAGACTATTGGGTGGGGTCTTCTGCTCATCGTCATACCAGGTGGCATCCTTCCAATCGATCGTATGACAAGAGGGTCAGCAAAGGTTCCTCTCCTTTGTGTATATATAGATATCTACAATGTGAAAATTAGATATAAGCGTGTATGGCAGTATGGCAGTTGGCACTTGGTGGCATAATTAAATTCTCTCAAGTAACCACGCACTCACCTCTTGTATTGCATCAATTTGATCATCTGCATCTAACAATTTTTTTAATACCTCCCGTAATCCTACCCGCAAGTCCGTATCTATTGCTTCGGTGTGTAGTTCAACATTGCGGTAATAGAATTCGTGATTCAAAAAATAAAATACATTATAAATATGTAGAATGTACTGTGAGCAAACAAGATAATAGATACATTAGTTAGGAAAAAAAAAATGTATCAAATTCAAAGATATACATTAATTACCTGCAGCATGCAATGGATGGTGCAACTGATCGTTCCAACGGGCATCAATAATCTTTATATATTTATCGTATCTAACATTTTCTATAATGGATTGCTTTGCCCGATCCATTGCTTCATATATAAAGCCCATTGTCGGCTTGTCATCACCATCTACAAGCCGCAACACTTTAACCAAAGGCTCAAAAATGTGTAATATATTCAACAAACATTCAAGCAATTTCCAAGTTGTTTCATTGGTTGTCAATGAATATACACATTTTTTTTTTTCAAAAATTAAATAAATCCGAAAATAAAAATTAAAGAAAAATCATTAAACATTCAAGTAGTGATGGATTGATCTATGGGAAACATAGATCTATCATTTACAAGCAATTTCCAAGTTGTTTCATTGGTTGTCAATGAATATACACAAATTTTTTTTCAAAAATTAAATAAATCCAAAAATAAAAATTAAAGAAAAATCAACAAACATTCAAAATGTGATGGATTGATCTATGGGAAACATAGATCTATCATTTAGAAGCAATTTCCAAGTTGTTTCATTGGTTGTCAATGAATATACACATTTTTTTTTTCAAAAATTAAATAAATCCGAAAATAAAAATTAAAGAAAAATCAACAAACATTCAAGTAGTGATGGATTGATCTATGGGAAACATAGATCTATCATTTACAAGCAATTTTCAAATTGTTTCATTGGTTGTCAATGAATATACACAATTTTTTTTTAAATTAAATAAATCCGAAAATAAAAATTAAAGAAAAATCAACAAACAGTCAAAATGTGATGGATTGATCTATGGGAAACATAGATCTATCATTTACAAGCATTTTCCAAGTGGTTTCATGGGTTGTCCGTGAGTATTCAAAAATTTTTTTTCAAAAAATAAATAAATCCGAAAATAAAAAATAGAGAAAAAATAAAATAAAAATAAAAATAAAAATATGTGTGCATGATGAAAGGGAAACATGGATCTCATCATATTAGAAGACAAGGAAGTTGAATCTTGTAGTTGTAGTTGAATCTTGGAAAAGTTGAAAAAAACCAAAAGAAAAACATACCTTGGACTTGGAATGGAATCTTAGGCCTTGAAAGTTGAATCTTGTTGTTGTTGTTACACTTACTTGTAATGTCTTGTAGTTGAAAATGAGATGGAAACTTGAAAATCTGGTGTTTCACTGTGTTTGGTGGCAAAAACAGGCTGCATAAGGATATTAGGGCCGGCTGGGAAGGGGGGGTCCTTTTAAACATGATTTGAAGCGTAGCGGCCGCTATGCTTTGTAGCGGCCGATACATTCGCGTAGCGGTGTGAACCCCGCTTTTTTCAAAATTGCGTAGCGGCCTAGGCTGCCACAGCCGATATATCGTAGCGGCCGCTATTTTCATCTATGGATTTGAGTGGCACACCATTATTCCCACCATCGGTGTCTACTGCTTCTTGAGTTGAAGCTCTAGCATTTTCACCCCTAGCAATAGTATCGCTGTATATAATCTCTAGTTCATCAAACAGAGGACAACCTTTGGTCCTAAATTGTTCTACCTCTTTATTGATATGCACATATGAGTATCTAACATCCTTTAGGGGCATTGTAATAACATTTATTATATTGGCAATTTTTGTAAATGTTGAAATGGAATAAAGTACCTTTATATAATCATCCCAAACATGATCTGGAGCTGTGATGGTTTCTGTATTAGGTCCCAACCAAACCCAGTTGGAATATCACAAAGCTTCTTAAACTCCCTATATACTCGCCTCATCTTATTAAATTTGATCTTGAATTGTTACCTCATATTTATTGCCTGTTTTTTTTATGAAACTTACTCATTATCTCATGCCATGCCTTAGTTGTGAAAGTCGTAGTCGGCCTATTTCCTTTCTTAACCTGATCAACCATTAGTCCTACTAGAATTTTCTCATCTATATAACTCCATTTTGCATGGACTACAACTGACATCTTTTTCATCAATAGTTGTCATCTAATATTCAAAGAAAAATTAAAAAAAAAAAAAGAAGATTCTCACAAAACATGATATAAACACAGAACCGCCTTCCATTGTTACATAGTTGAAGTTCCATTCACCACTATGATGATGAATTTCTATACATTTGATTCTAATGTATTGTATACAACAAAAAATCTCTTAGATTGAGGTTCACAAAACAATGATGTCTATGCCAAGTAGGAGAAAGCACATCATTACAAAATTTCAGAGATGTAAGCAGCGTGGTTGTACATGCACTTCACTTCAAAAATAAGTTGACGAAAGCCTAAACAAAATATTGAGAATCTTAGCAATTATCTGACCAGAAAAAAAAAAAAAAAAAAAACCCTGAAGTGCACCTCAGAATATTTCTTAAAATATAACAATTAACAATGGTTTAACCTTGAAGACATTTCTGAGGTGCCATTCAGAATTAACAATGGTTTAACAATGATATTTATACCTTAGACATTCTGAAAAGAAAAGCACAGCATATTCTGAAGTGCACCTTAGACATTTCTATTATAATTCTTAAAAGATAACAATGGTTGTAACATAAAATGGAAAAACGGCTTTATAACGAGCTGAACAATTAGCCTAATCAAATTCAGGCGTTAGTAGTTTGAGATTGGGTCTAGAGAATGATATATATATCTATCTATGGGAGGTGCTCCTGTAAGAGCATCTCTCACCTTACTATGAGAGATAAGGTGGGGACCCTCACATTTAAGTTGTTGGCATTGTATAGTAAGGTGAGGGCCCCCACCCTATCTCTCATAGTAAGGTGAGAGCATCTCTCATAGGAGCATCTCCCTATATATATATATATATATATATATATATATATACACACACACACACACACCTCATAATCTTAAGAGTTGTTATGCAGAAACAATGGTTGTAACTAGAAGAAAATGACCTAATCTGAATAACTATAGGGTATGTACATGTATGTACATTCTTGGACGTCTAAACTGAATTATAAAAAACTCCATGAAACGGGAACAATAA
Organism: Umbellularia californica; assembly: GCA_028538565.1. Taxonomy (NCBI): domain Eukaryota; kingdom Viridiplantae; phylum Streptophyta; class Magnoliopsida; order Laurales; family Lauraceae; genus Umbellularia; species Umbellularia californica. The sequence continues at coordinate 43,112,768 of JAPQWN010000007.1, read as the reverse complement.
AGGTGCTGAACCTTGATGCTTGCATAGACCATAAAGATTATAAGATGAAATTTGAGTAGTGTTATCTGAATGAGGTTGTATTGAATAGTGTTTTAGCCATTAGCACTAGTCTTGATTACTGTGTCAGTATGTTTATCACTATCTAATCCTTAAAATAAATTTAGTTAAAGATCTCTGCTTTACAGTGGTCACTAGCTAATCATTGACATGCTTAAGACTATAATCAGATGTTCACAAAATACCATGTTCAATTGAAAAAGAAAATTTCAGATCATATACATGGCTAAGTTTGCTGATAGAAGTGATGAGTGAAGCTCGCCTCTAATTCAATACTGTAAAGTAAATGTCAAAGCATATGCACAAGTCATAACATTGGATAAATAAGGACAGTTTTAATTTCACTTGGTATAACCAAAACTCACATATGCCTACTAAGAGAAAAAAAAAAATGAAGTACACCTCAGAATAACACAGGTGCTGACAATACTTAAACAACATGAGATTCTACTAAACTCGGCAATGTCTAGTCCTTGAAAAACAAATGGTTGGGCCCATCAAATTCTGTTGTAGTCATGCATCATCAAAACCTACTAACCAGAAACTAATACATATATGGGATCAGTCAAAAAAGGTGATTAAGCTGCTTCACTGTATGCTTATTTTTGAGAGCTCTCCACAAATGAAGTTGTGTTTTTTTTAAACTGGAGTTCCCTATAAATTAATTACAGTAACCTGATGCATGACCCCTCTTGATTGGTTACAAATAATCTATTTACAATTTTAGTAGTTATAAATTCATATATTGATGAAGTGAAATTCAAAATATAAATGCATATTGACTTACCTTATGCTTCAGTAAAGTCTCTGTTGCCAATGAAAGTTCTGACAGTAAAAGTCCTACCCCTATAACAAAAATAACAACAAATTTCACTAAAATTAGAGGAGATTTTTCAATATATATATATATATATATATAGTTGGGGGAGCCATGAGTTTCGGTGTGTGTTGTGTCTGGAGAGAGAGAGAGAGAGAGAGAGAGAGAGAGGAAGGGGGGGGGGGGGGGGGGGGGGGGGGGGGGATGGAACTATATGTAGGGGTCTTGAAATAATGGATGCAAATGGTAACATGTTGTTTGTCTTATGAAAGAGTATGAGAAGCAGGGACATGATTCAAATGGATCTACCATCGGTCCAGCCCATTGCCATCCTTACTCTGAATTCTGAATTATGTGAAATTATCCAAGAAATGATAGAGTAAAACGGATTTGCATTTTTTTATTTTCTGTCTGGTTTTATCTTCTGTATTTGTAACATTTACTTCATTAAGACAATGGAATAGTATAAGACTATACTAAATGAATTAGTATAAATTGGATTTATATACGTCTTGTGCTTTGTTTAAATACTACATTATTTCAGAATTTGGCCTTTGTGCTGTAAGCATTTCTGCAGTTGAACAGTTAGACTTATCTAATAGATCCTTCTAGGTTATAATTCTGTGCACTTCAACTTGTCATTTGTTACTAAATGGAACTCCTAATGTCAAAACATGCAATAAAAATGAGTTGATACTCCTTTTAGGATATATTCTTGTAAAAGTAGATTGGCCATTACATATAGCCAGACTAGAGATTTTACTACTACAAGGTCTGTTATTTGAGCAAGCGTCATCACACCTAATTTTTCGCACTGTTCAGGCCTTTTTTCTCCTAGTCCTAGGTGTTCCTGTAGATGAGACCTTGAAATTCTGCATGATTATAGGTTCAGAAATGGTTTGAATCAGAATTCAAACAGAAATATTAAATTCCAAATGAAAATGAAAGTATTGGGTTAATAGGGTGTAACCACACTTTCAGTTAGTAGTGAATAATGGACAAGGGAATCACATTCTGAATACCATTACTCAATACTTGTTTGCTGCTATGGTATTCTAGTTTCATTTCATGCAACATTGATTTTGATATTACGTATGCTAGACTAGACACTGAAGTTACATTGTCATATATTTCATCATGTCCCAACTATATATGCACTTCCATTTGGGTAATATCTGTGAACTCATGAGCAAGCACAAGTGAGAAGAGATGGTTCAGTGTGTGGACTGTGGTTGTGTGGGGGTGTGGTGATAATCTTTAGTAGAGTTTGGTGGTATGGATCTGAAATGGGTTGCATTTTTCTTTTTGATTTTTCTCCAAATATAAACCCAGAGCAATATATTGTTATGTGAGCATGTGCCCTGGTTGGATGACAGGGATGGTTTAAATACTGATAATAGAACAATTACCAAACAATCAAATGTTCAAAAAACAACAACTGCACAGAAATCATTAAATAAATTGCTCAACCATCAAAAGATATAAAGAAACATCCAATATGACTCAAATCATAAAAGATTAAAATGAAAAATACAAACATGGGGTTTGTGTGGTTAGGGCAAGAGATAGAAGGGAAAGGGTCGTGCAATCCATTAAGGGGTGCGAGAGTGAGAAGAGAAAAAAAAGATATGAAAAATGGAAGAAAGGAAATATGAGCAATAAAAAAAAAGCAGAGGAGAGAGGGATAATATGCAGTGCTTGGGTGGGGAGAGGAGATAGGAAATAAGATGGGGGTAAAGAAAGAAAAGAAAAGAAGAGACAAAGGAAGAGGAGGAAGAGGTGGTAGGTGTACGGGAGAAATAGATATAGAGGGGAGGGGGTAAGGGGGAGAGAGAGGGATTCGGTGTGGTGGGTGGGGGATAGGAAGAGCAGAGATGTAAAGGAAAACAAAAAAAAGAGGAGGAACTGGGTCGTCAAATATGATGGCAATGAGAGATGAAGAGGGATTGAGAGAGGAAAAAGGATGGAGAGTTGCAGGCCAAGAGTATCAAGGAGAAAGAAGACACAGCAAAAAATCTTACCAGAGAGGTTTGCAGGCTTGGAAATGAAGATGGAACAAACGGATGAGGGAGGAGACAGTAGTCTCTTATATCGACTCGAACACGCAGGAAATCCTTGAAGATCGATTCGTTCCAGCCGGACTCTTCCAAAAAAAAAATTTTTTTTTTTATTGTTTTTGCATTCCAACTCCCGCTAGTCCGATTTCAGGAATCGTGCCAGCCAAAACATCCACGAGGAACGGCATATTATAGTTACCAAATGTGTTTTCTCGAATTTATCCGGTGGGAACAAAAAAACACCCCGTTGGCACGATGCTAAACGGGGCCTTAGTCTCTGAGGAAGTTTCTAGTTCAAGTCTCTAGCCACTTTGAACCTTCCAAAAAGGAGATTGTTCTTCCTAGATGTAACAGGGTCCACCTCTACTAATGATCCCAGGCACTCTCCAACGATCTCATGTCTCCTCTCCATACATGCAAGGGAACACCTTTGAATCTAACCCAGACATTAGAGGGAGGGCTACCCAGTACCCATTACTTCCATCCATCTTTCTAACGCAGTGAAGGGGTTATTCTCAGAAACAGTTTCTAGTTAAAGAAGATCTGCAACTTCTGCATCAGATTGGAGTTCCAGCCAGACCACTGAAGGGCCTAAAAACCTAATACCAGATGGTATTTTGCCACAATGTGTTTGCAGCCAGCACTCGATCTGAGAAGTGGCTACCACTCAATCCTTCAAAAATCCAACTCGACTAAATCTCATGGCCTCTTTGCCTTCTGAAATAACTTTTGCAAACAATCCAACCCCTATAATATCTCCATCCTTGACAATTGAGCCGTCCTTGCTCAGAGTGGGGTTCTCCTTTGCTAGAAACGCAGGATCCTTCCAAGCCAGCCGGACAGGTGGTGGACGGGCACCAATCTTATTCTGAGAAGCATTTCTTTGAGTAGCATTTGCACCCTGTTTAAACTTGGATAGCTGTGCTTGGATTTTCCTACCTCCCCAAAATCTGCCACAAGCCATCTCCACAGCTCTTTTTGCCTCTTGGATGGATCCAAATCTGACGAAGGCAAAGCCTCTCTTCTTCCCACTACGCTTGACAATGGGAATGAAAGAGTCCAAAATCTTACCTGCCATACAGAACATGGCTTCCAACTCTGTTTTGGAGGTTTCTTCAGCAATATTGGAAGCAAACAAAGTGAAAGACTTCTCCCTAAGATGAAGAATCCTTCGTGGAAGGGAGGAAATCCTCTCATAAACCCCATTAACAGCCTGCTTGCCTGCAACTCTTCTTCATTAATTTTTTGTAAGGGTTCAGGTTTTCCAGTGGGGGTGAGGGATTATTAGAGGAAGAACCATTTGGATTATCTCTCTCTTTCTTGGATTCCATCCTAACCCTAATTCACAATTCTGAAATTAATGGCAACTCAAGGATTCCCTAAAACAGATTTATTAAGATTGTACCTGTGGATGAAGAAAACGCCATCCAATAACTGATACCTCAGATAATGTTGAGTCTAGTCGAGCTTTAGTTACCAGACCCTGAATATTGATGAGACGTGAGCTCTGCTTTAGGCCCCTAAAATAAGAAATAAAATACTCAACCAGACCTCATCTTTGAAGTCTTCGACCAGAGAAGTCGCAGAAGGAGAGGATCTGTGGTTTCTCGGCTGATGAAGATCAGTGACTTCTTTGCCAATAAATATCTGTAGCTTCTCGACTTGTCCTCTTCGTTGAGAGAATCCAGGAGCTATAAGCTTTTGACAAAACTTTGTTAAGTCAAGAAGCACTGTGTCTTGCACAGCGATCGGTTGAATCCAGGAGATTTGTGGCTTTATTGGCAACAAAAAAAAAAAAAAAGGGCTTGACGCTACGCCTTGTAGAAACTTGATTTGCATGCTTGACAAGAGAAAGGAGGGAGGAAAAAAACCCTAACCCAGGTCTCTGATACTCTATGCAAGCAAAAAAAAAAGGAAGTAAAGAGTGGTGTTGATGGAGAATGCTAATAGGTAGGAAACTTTCCTTCATATTTTATCAATCATAGGTACATGTTCTTATATAGTCTTAAAAACTATTACAAGTACAGATATGTCTGACATGGAGACAGGATAACTGGATAAGAATGGGAGATAGTAGTAGTAGTGGAGATAGGGATATCCAGTGGAGATAAGGATATCCAGGGAGATACAAGTCATTGTAACTCTTAAATCTTAACAAAAATCGCTGTAGAAATCCTCAATCCAATGGGAGATGCTCAACCAAGGAGAAGAAGAGGCAAAAATACTTGAAAACCAGAAAATTTTATTAACATCATATTAGAATAAACGGGTCTAGGGCTTGGTCAACCTTGTCCAATGCAGGCCAACAATGGTGCCGTTGAGGAAATGCTCTTTTATTTTGCTTTTTAGCAGCCTCCACTGATAGATTTATGACACTCAGCTTAGAGAATTTTCGAAGAACTGTTTGCAAAATGAATGAATTTCTCAAAACAAACAGTTTGCAGTTCAAGGTTCGATTTAGTGAAGTAGGTAATTATGGTATATATCTTCCTTAAGAATTTTCTTGTAACTCATCATGTAGTAGACCACTTGAAACAGATCATTAAGGGAGTTAAAAAGTGTATTTTTCTTCTTTTGGATTGGTAACGTGACTTGAAACCACAACCTCAAGGTTGAATATTGAGCAGCTTCCACTGCCACAAGCTCTTGTTGAAAATCAAAATTTTGTTTATGAAGGTTTGAGAGACAGATTTGGAGAATAAAGTTTTTGTTAGGAGAGGACAGTCATTTGTATTGACTTGTGGAAGAACCAAGATTTTAGGTTTCATTCATTTACTTTCCATGCCTTTCAGGGTAGACATCAGTCATTGGTATCCCAGCACCGGTGTCCATTCAGTCACCATCGTGCTAATATGACTCGACTAAGGGCAGGTGTCCTGACCAGGATTTAGTTCCAAGAGTGCGTGACTATTTATTTGCAATTAGGTTCAGAAGAACGCCTAGTTCTCTGTTACCTTGGGATGGAAGACAGCGAGATGCTTTTAGTGTTAAGTTAAATCAACGAGTCAGAGTGCCAATTATATTACTTGCAGGTTATTTTTTTTCATGAGAAGTCCAATACATACTATCTTTTGTCATTCTGCTCGCACTTTCCTTGCCAAAAAGTAGTGCGAATAATTCTTATGTCCTGTTTTGTGCTTTGGTCTATTTGAGTTGGCATTTTTTAACTACGGTCCGGGCTTTTATTTGTAACTGTCACTATTATCAGAGCCTTATCCCATTAGTCTAGTCCTCTAAGTTCGGCTTAAAGATTTCTATTAATAATATGTTTCTTTAATCAAAATCTCATTTCTTAAATTTGCAGCTACTAGTTGGAGACTTGATACAGTTGTAATTTTATCAGTTTGTCTCTTAATTCAGCAGCTTATTACCTTAGTGACTATTATTATGTACAGATTTCTCTTTTATCGATAAATTCATTGTTACCTCTCAAATGAAAAAATTGCAGTTGTTTTAGGCATAAATATTGTTTAGCTTTTTCCTGGAGTATGACATCAACTAGTAAAATATTTACTGGAAGAAAGAAATTAATTTTGCCCCTTCTAATTATCATCTATATAGGGAAGTTCTACTTCTCGTATTTAAATTTTATGTGTGGGGTCCTGAAAGAGCTTATTTTTAACTTAATTGTAAACTTCTATTTTACCTTAGGAAATTTGAAATAATGTTTCAGGTTGAACTTCTCATTCTGTCACACCACTTCTACAAATCTTCTGCCTGTCTCGATGGAGTTGATGTTCTTGTATCCCTCGCAGCGGCCAGGGTAGAATCTTATGTATCAGAGGGGGATTTCTCTTGTTTAGCCCGGTTGGTAACTGGAGTGAGCAACTTCCATGCTCTCAATTTCATTCTCGGTATCCTTATAGAAAATGGGCAACTAGAGCTTCTACTTCACAAATATTCAGCTGCTGACACAACCACAGGTACTGCTGAGTCAGTCAGAGGATTCCGAATGGCTGTTCTTACATCACTGAAGCATTCTAATCCTCATGATCTCGATGCATTTGCCATGGTTAGTTGCTACCTTTCGAATTTTGGTCTCCTGTATTTAAATTTTAAAATGAGATTCATTGTAGAACTAGGAGAGAGAAACTGTTTTTAACTTCTTGTCAAGGTAGAAGGTTGGATAAAAGCCAGTACTCCTGAATTTGTTCTGGCATAAATATCTTTTAGATTGAAGTGGTACTTTCCATGGACTTATATGCTCATCAGAAGTGATGTTTGTCACGTGATCATACTTTTTGTTTTAGGGTAGCAGAGATTGTTTCAATCCAATGGTGAATGTGAATCTGATCTGGGCAATCAGGTCCATTGCAATTCTGGCTTGGGTCGAAAGTTATGATGCACGGATACTTCAAAATGGATAACGTATCGTGTCGTATCGTGTCCGATACTTCTTTTTTTATGTGTAAAATCCGTGTCCCTACCATGTCTATAGCACGTCCTTGCTGTATCCATGCCGTATCTATGCATCATAGGTCGAAAGCCCTTTTCTTCATCAACTTTGATGAGAAGTTATCCCAATTAATTCTGATTTAGAGTCATGCAGATGGTGCTTTTAGAAGTGTGAGCATGATAAATAAAGATTTCTTCTGTTTTTTCAAAACCAGGTTTATAATCATTTCGACATGAAACATGAGACAGCATCACTGCTGGAGTCACGTGCTACTCAGTCCATGCAAAGTTGGCTATTCCGCTATGATAGAGAGCAGAATGAGGACCTTCTGGAGTCTATGCGCTACTTCATCGAGGCTGCAGAGGTGCACTCAACCATTGATGCAGGCAACAAAACTCGCCGTGCATGTGCACAGGCATTTCTCCTGTCTCTTCAGATCCGTATACCTGATTTTGACTGGCTCAACCTCTCTGAGACCAATGCACGTCGTGCACTTGTTGAACAGTCTCGCTTCCAGGAGGCGCTCATTGTTGCAGAGGCCTATGGTCTCAACCAGCCAAGTGAGTGGGCCCTCGTGCTTTGGAACCAGATGCTCAAGCCAGATCTCACTGAACAGTTTGTAGCTGAGTTTGTGTCGGTGCTTCCACTCCAGCCGTCAATGCTTGGTGAGTTAGCTAGGTTTTATAGGGCTGAAGTAGCTGCTAGGGGAGATCAATCGCACTTTTCTGTATGGCTATCGCCTGGTGGTTTGCCTGCAGAATGGGCGAGGCACCTAGGGAGGTCATTTAGAAGCCTATTGAAGAGAACAAGGGATTTGAGGGTGAGAATGCAGCTGGCATCAGTTGCGACTGGCTTTAGTGATGTAATTGATGCCTGCATGAAGATATTGGACAGGATGCCCGATAATGCTGTGCCACTTGTGCTGAGGAAGGGGCACGGTGGAGCCTACCTCCCACTCATGTGAAAATTAGGTCAATAAGTTGTGAGAGATAATATAGACGTCCATGATGAAGGTGACATTGATAGATTAGCGTGGAAAATATTCGCTGCTCGATGTGTCATGGGAATTCGGGAGGCATCATGTTGTAATTTGGATGTGGAACAAGTAGCCTTTTGTAATTTTGATGTGGTCAATTTTGCCATGCCTTTCTGGAAGGTCTGTATAGATTTAAGCCTTTCCCAACTTTGATTTTATGTAATTCTTTTGGTATGTTGTATAGTAAAGCTTCTGTCTGATGTCTCCATCAGAGGGGAATACTAGTCTCAGAGCTTCAAGAATCTCTACTCTCCAAAGCGCAATACATGAATCATGCAAGTGCCTTGATGATCGAACATGTTGGAATAAGCTGTTGAACGTTGCTTCTGGCTGTGATAATACCATTCAGGGTTATTATGGTCTTAGACAGTCGGTCATCTTTAGCGTTTTCCAAAGGAAAATGAATATGATTTCCTTGAAAATTTAGGCATATAGAGGGGCATTTTGTCTTTATTGGTGGACTTGGTATGGTATGGGCCCCATGAAATTAGCCATGGTTAGACTTAAAGTTTATACAAAATTTCCTAGGGGTTTTGAGGTTGAGTGGAGAAAACTGTTCAGGGTACGGATTGGAGCTGTGGATAGATTCCCAAACCTTTTCTCATCAGAAGGTCCCAAAAGAAAAAATTATGCTTCTCCATTCATCATCTAATGGAAAAGAGTCCAAGCATATGGGAAAATTTGGAGCTCGCCTGCAGACCATTACATCGACGGACCAATAACACCCGGTTTTTCCTTTTTCCTATGATAATTTTGAGGCTCCATTTGGATCTTTAAACTTTTACAATGAGTTTATTTGTAAATCTAGTTGCCTCCAACTAGAAAATGAGGGTGGGAAAACTTAAACCTTAAAATGAGAACTTACATTTTTTATGTCTTGTTTCGAATAGTGGGGGAAATTTAAGCCCTTGGAAATGTTCCTAAAGCCAAGCTCCATTCAAACCTGATTTTATTCTCCTTCTGTTTCATATTGTGTTTTTATTTTTCAGCATGTGTTTAGACACCCTAGAATCCATTTAGAATGGGTCTTCATTTCTTTAAAAAATAGTTTTTTAAGCTGGTTTCTTTCTTCTTTCTCTGTAAAAGAGAGATGGAACAAATGAGCCAACTGATGTCACATGAAATAGTTTTAGCCTTAAGCTCCTGTTTGGTTGCATCTAAATACATAGGAATCCATCGTCAAATGAGCTCCAATGAAAGATTATTAAAGAAGTTAGGTGTGAATGATAAGAGGTGAGAGGTGGAAGATATTAGGTAGCAATGTAGATGGGACCTTAATTTTCCTTGGATTTGGATTACTAGGCTGATGGCATGTTTATTTATTTCACATCTTATCTTTTGATTCACTTTCTATTATAATGGGGAGGTTATTTGATATCACTTTCAGTATATTCACCTTTGGTCTTCATTTTGAATCACTTCAATAGCATGAGTTTCTCTGTCTTCAATTCCTATGTATTTTATGCAAACAAACAGGTGATAAAACATTATGATGTTGCAAAACTATAGTGAGGCTTGGAATCATTACATAATGCAGTTCCTAAGTTGAGGTGGTGTTTACAAAAATAAATAAATAAACGGTTCAGGTGTTGCTTCTATTTCTGCTGAGCAATCCTTGCAGTCCACATTTTTTTGTTCTACAGACTTTTGTTAAAAGGAAATGTGACAAACAAGGGCCCTGTTAGATCTTTATCAACTTGGTGTAGGTAGTTGATATAAACAAATGACAGAAACATGAGACACCCCAATGGTAAGGGTGTCTCATCTCACACAACTGTCCAAGAATTGATCGGAAAAAAATGTTTTATAAAAAATTATGACGGATATACACAAAAGAAGGCTTAAGCGTGAGAACAAACTGAGCAAGTCAGAGGCAAAAGTTCAACTACCGTTTTGTTGCTCCCCATAACTTGTTGAAGACTTACAGGTAAGTAGGTAACAAGAGTCAACGGGAATTAGAGTTTCAGGTAAGTTAAATGGGGTGAAAGGTTACATTTTGTTCTAAGTTTATGCGTTTTATTGCAATTTTTAAGCAACAGTAGGTCCAAAGGGCCCTTCACAGCACAGTGAGTTTAAACTGTAGGCATCAATACCTGGAAGCTTAGCAGACTGATTCATTATGACCGACATGAGGCTCCAGCTACATTGCATTGCCAGAATCCATTTGTATATTTGAAACCAGCAACAAACGCCCGTGCTAAGCCCAGGCCCAAAAATGAATATACCTCTCATGGGTCCATCACCTAATGGGTCGCCCGTGGGTCGTTCTTCGGATCCACGGATCAGATGGGTCATCGGATGGCCCATCAGGCTCTCAGTATCAACGCAAGAAAATCAAGCCTTTGGAATGACTGTTTTAACGAAAATATCCAATCCTTTGGATTTCTAAGACATCTAAAACACGTCCTCCCCTCTCTGATCAGAAGCTAGATGGTGGGCCAAAAGGGCCCACCTTGCATGGGTCCACCACCTACTGGGTCGCTCATGGGTCCTCCTTCGGATCCACGGATTAGATGGGTCATCGAGTGGCCCACCTAGGTTCCGGTATCAACGCAAGATAATCAAGCCTTTGGGAATGGAACACGCCCTTCTCCCTCTCTTTGATCAGACAGTGGATGGTAGGCCAAACAGGGCCCACCTCGCACGGGTCCACCACCTATTGGGTCGCCTGAGGGTCCTCCTTCGGATCCACGGATCAGATGGGTCATCGGGTGGCTCACCCGAGTCCCGGTATCAACACAAGAAAATCAAGCCTTTGGAAAAGTGATTTTTTCATTAAAATTTTACTTTGTTTGTTTGCTAGGATTTTTTGTGTGAGAACCCGACCCCTAATTTCCTGGTTTAGTGTGGTTTTAATCGGATTTTATTTTCTCTATAGGTTTAGTGGTTGTTTGGTTGAGTTTTTTTGAGTTAGAATGACTTTTCATTAGCTTTGGGAAGTTTTGAGAACCAGTGAACCTAGACAGTAACCATAGGGTCCCATTTGTTTTGCGTGGTCAGCGTGGGGAGATTCTTAGTGATTCCTAAAAATTTCCATTTTAGCTTCGTTTGACTAATCTCGCCATTCCCTACAACTTTCGTGTTAACTCCGTGCCCATTCGAAACTCCTAAAACCAGTTTTTCTTGAAATCCCAAATTTTCCATTCTTTGACCCCTTTGACCAAACAGTTGACTTTTTATGTGGACCCCGGAAGTATGTCAATGTTGACCTTGTTTGAAAGATAATTTTATTCCGGACACTTTTCATGTTTTAAGTTTCTTGATTCGAGATCTAGAAAGCCCTCTAATCTCCATTACAAGTTCTACTTAAGTGTGGACCCCACATCACCCATTATAAAAAGGATCTCTTTCTCCCTCATTTTTCCCATTCCATCGGCTGCAACTCTCCAGTTACAGTACCAGCAACCATTCCCCTTCCTTTTCTTCCATTTCTCTTGCTCAAATGAAGCCTTCAAGCTACCAATCCGACGAGGAAACTCCGGCAACTTCTTCCCCTTCATCTCCTCTCTCTTTTGACACCATTTTCATGGGAAACCAAGGTGGGCAGCCCCTATTTCAAGCTCCTTCTTGTTGATTAATGGCCCTAGAGGTAAGGATCTCTTTCCATCTTCTATTGTTGAGCAATGGCTTTCCCCTAGGTCCTATTTCCTAGCTTGTTTGAACCCATTCCTTCTCCTTGATGAGTTACCATTTTTAGGGTTCTTATGGGTTGCTTTTTGGGGGTTTTTGTGTAGCTTGGAGCCTTATATTGGAAGAGTGTTTAGAGCTTAATTTGCTTGATTAGAGACCCAAGGCAAGTGGATGATTTGATATTTACATGTTTTATGATAAATGCTGTTTTTCTATTTCATACATGATGTTTCACATTATCACTATTCATGTTTTCTTTATGATTCACATTGATTTGGAAGTACATTTAATGTTTTGGAAACATGGTGGATTTTAGTCTTTGTCTATCTCTTGTTTTTGGCTTAAATGAATCTTGGTGATTGTGGAGTTTCTTTTCTCTTATGGTTGAGGGTGAAAAAGAGAAGAAGTGATTGGATAATGATATGTAGAAATTTTGATATTGGAGAGGAGTTGAAGGTGGAATAGGAGGAGCTTTCAGCTCATTTTTATTGTAGGTAAGTGATTGGAGAGGGAAAGGAATGGATTGGAGAAAAGAAGACCTGAATCTGAACTGTATTGTGGAGTTCCCGCAACTGGCAGTCAGCTGACGGTCACCTAGCGGCTAGCAGTCTGGTGACTGGCGGCTAGCCGAACCGGTTTCGGTTACTTTTCCAGAGAGCTGTAACCTTACGGTCAGCCTCGCGGTCAGCTAGCGGCTAACCGTCGAATCCATCGGCGGCTAACCGCCAGACGGCCGCACTGAAGCGGTTACATTTCCAGAATGCTGCATTTGGTCAGGTCAACTACGGTCAGCCCCGCGGTCAGCCAGCGGCTAACCGCCAGGTGACCGCCAGGTAACCGAATTTCCCAGAATTATGGGAATAAAGAGAGATGAAGGGAGTTCCCATCCTATCTTGCTTGTGAACCTTTTCGAAAGCAATGGGCACTTTCCACCTGGAATATGTTCGAAACAAAGATGAAATGTTTGTTGGAAGCCCGTTCGAGTGAGAAACCACATCACCGAGATTTGTTGAAATGTTGAGGTCACTCAGGTGTTTAAGGAGCCCGGAATGTCTCTAAACTCAAGGAGTACCAAGTGTTTACTGAAAAATAGACATACGGGGTCCCTATCCACCTTGAGTTATCTTGAACCCCGATACCTGTCCCGACATTTTGAAAGTTTATTGCACCCCACGATTTCCGAAATTAATGAGTTATGATTTCATCAATCCCGAGAATACTGAAACTATACTCGTAGCATTTTGCCAGCCCGATGTACTTGACTCGGTGTTGAAATGATATTTATGCCTTAAACACCTTGTTTCGCCCGTTTATACAATTTCATCAAGCGTTTTATACATGCCCGACTTCTTGCATATGACCTATCAATACTTGGAGACTCGAAACATCGTTTTAAGCTTGGGGAGGTATTGTTTGGAGCCCCAATGCAATATAAGAACTTGGAAGGCATTTTATGGAGTCCGGATGAAGAGAAACCCATTATGAAGATTCGTCAAGGATCCTTAGACTCGTCAATGTGCATAGGGACCCGAGATGTCCTTAATTCTTATAGAGTACCAAGTTTATGTCAAATTAGACATACGGGACCCTATTCACATCGATATGAATCTAGGACCCTCAACGACGGGCCCGGAAAAGTATAGAAATCCATTATGTCTTATTTAAACTCGAATTTCACTTGTACATTTTAAATCTCATGTTTTATGACTAGACTTACCCGACAGTATTGAAATTCATGTTTTTGGCATTGTTGCTAGCCCGTACATGCCCGACCGATACAGATATGTTTTTTGTGCTAATGAGCACCCCGTCCCGTCATATGTATTCACTTGATTTGATTTCTTGTATATGACCCGTAAGAATAAAACCTTGAGGTAAGATGGGGCCAGAGCTTTGTAGTGCGAGCCCATGAACCAAAAGGAGAACATGCGTACATGTATTTGTTTTGTTTACTTGCATATAACCTATGAGTCGGCACCACTAAGCTTGGATAACCTTGTCAGTCTGATCCACTGACTTGGAGATTCCCCACTTGTCCCGCCAGCTGCAGCTTGGATCCCGATACCTGGTTTATTAACCGTGGTCCCGTCCCGATACCCGGGTCGCTCCCGTGGTTCCCGATATCTGGTTCGCTACCGTGATTCCCGATATTCGGTTTGCTACCGCGGTCCCGTCCCGTATTATTGTATATGTATATGTAACTTGGTTGCACCTCCTCACTTCGGTGACTGAGGTCAACGCCTTGATATGCTTGCTCTATCGCTTCGGTGATAGAGGATTTAGCTTTGTGTGGTTGCCATCTTGATAGTTCCTGATCCTTGATACCCGTACTGTTTTATATTGATCACGTCTTTCCCTAATAAAGGATGCATTATTTATAAATGTTTATTGTTTATACATGTTTTAAATGAGTTCCCGATTTGTGAAATGTTTATCATTTTATACATGCTTCAAAGGAATACATGTTTTGTCAAATATTTATGTTTCATACCCGTTTTATATGAGTACAGGATTTTGTCAAGGGATTCATGATTCCCTATACATTTGTAATTATGTACAATTCTGACCAGACAGCATGATTTATTACATGTTTTATCGTCCAGTATATTGTTATATCTTTTCACCCACCTGCCAGACCGTCGTGTCTGACCCACTACTTTGGTACTCAGGTTCAGATTTCTTCACCCGAGATGAGTGCACGTGTTGGCTGTGGAGCCATGAGCTTACAGGCGTTTGTCGGCTATGTCATGTTGACATCGAGCTTGACATCGGTACTACGTCACATAAGGGGTAGTGATCATTAGCTTGTTTTTTGTAAGGCTTCTATTAGCCTTTTCTTGGGATTTGTAATTAATACACACCGTTATTTGTAACTTGAACATATATGGGAATGCAATACCCTGTTACTTTCAGCTCTGTACTTTTATTATGATAGTTTATTCCAGTCTGAGATGGATCAATGATAAGATGATTATATGCTTGGATTGAGTGCGGTGCGGAATCCAATGGCCACGGACTCCGAGTCGCAACACCACGAAAGCTTCCGCTAAATATTCAGAGGTGTTGGAAGGAATTTGTAATCCTCACACACACGGATCTTGGGAGAAACATAATTATGAGTTCACGGACCCCGGGTTTGGGGTCGTGACAGACTGGTATCAGAGCGGGCAAGTTTCTAGGAAATAAAACACTCTGGGAACTTTAAGACGTGTGGTGAGGAAACCGTTAGATTTGTCGTCTTGTTTTGGCTAGATGCCATTCTGTTTTGGTTCTGATTTGTTTTCTTTCTAGTGGGGGAGACCCTTCTTGTCTCTTCCCTTTTTGTTCTTGCTAGGGAATTTGGGGGACCAAATTCTTTTCTAGTGGAGGAGGATTTAATGTCTCCGCACCCAAATTCAGTGCCTTTTTCTTGTTTTCGCGCCAGAGAGTTAGAGTTTTGTGGTTTTAGCATGTGGATCTCGAAGGACTTTGGTGAGGACTTTGGCAGAATTTTCAGCTTTTCATTGTCACAGATGGAGCTAGCGAAGGAGTTTGTGAGCAGTTGTTAGTCAGCAAGGAATGTGAACAGCATATTGAGACCCAATTTCAGTTGATTGTGTATTGTCAGATGGTGCGTCAGGCAAGTAAGTGTGAATTTTGGATAAATCTGGAATATTTTCCTAAACCAAAAGACTACAGAAACTAGACAAATGGTGGATTTCAGGAAGTTTGAGGTGATTTTCAGTTGATAGAGATTCAAGTGGATACCAAAAGCAAGAAATTTCTCGAATTTGATGAACTCTTGGCGGAGAAGTGCTAAAAGATTTTTAATAATTCCAGAATGATGGTGAAGTTGACTCAGTAGAATGCATCAGTGTGTGGTTAAATGATAGGAAGAAGATTTTCAGCTGTGGTGTAGAGAGCTGTGTACAGAATGGATTGTTTCCTGGTTTTATAATAGAGGAGATCTTGCAAACTTTACGGACTTTTGGAATATCAGTTTGGGTAGAGTACAGATACAACAGGAGAATCATAGCCTACGGACAAGGCCGGTTGGAAGACCTGGAGAAGAATGACACTAGGTGCAGTGTTTTACGACAAAGATAGAGTTACGGTACATCGGAGTGAGTCAGAATCTTCATTCTCTTGGACCGACATTGGCAGTTATATAGGAACAGCACAGATGTTTAGAACAAGTTTTCAATTAGTAGAGCTCCAAGGAGATGTCCAGAATTAGAGATTCCTAGAATTTGATGAGGTTTGTCAGAGAATTATTTTAGGATTTTCAACAAGTGCAGCCATGTGGAGGAGTAGACTCAGCGGGATGTGTCATTGTGTGGTTAAAAGCTTTTGGAGTGGATTTCAGCAACTAATGAAGGAGTTGACTGCAGGAAGAATCTCTACTTGATTGCCCGACAACGAAGATCTTTGCAGATTTTATCAACACGAGGAGCATCGGATTTCAATGTACAGATATACGGAGCAGGAAATCAGTTATTTTGGATTTTATTAGGAAAGGTAGACTTGGCAGAGCAGTTACAGGAAATATTTATTTTGTTTTAAGTTTCAGTCTTTGGGATTTTTTTTAAAGTTCTGTCATTGTTAGGGCTATTCAGTTTTACAGCTCTTCAGCTTGATTTTCTTGAGTTGATACAAGCATTATTCTTCGTTTTCGATGAAAAACAAATCGACATCTTGATCTCCAAAAGCATTTTCCTTCCCCCGCCGCATCTCCCTCCCTTCGTCGAGCCTTTCCTTTAGTGGTTGGGGGAAGCATTCCTAATCTGAACTTGGCGGGCATTTTTTCGCTATGGGGTGGTTTTGGTTTGAACATAGGCTCAAACATAATTGGAAGGGTCCTAGCTACGCCATGCGTTCAATACCAAAAAAGCCTCTGGGGAGCTGCAGGGAAGACAAAAAGAGGGCGCTTTCCTGTGTTGTAGTGAAAAAAAGGACCTAAGAGAAGAGTGTCTTCTCTTAGGTTTCTTCCTCCCGCGCCTGCCACCGCCCGGCCCGCATTAGAGGGGAAGATTAGCAAAGCAAGAAACTCAGAGGGAGGGGGAGTAGCATCTTATTCTCTTCGCTAGAACTTCGAGATCGGATAAGCATTCAGAACGGGCTCCGCGTTCATTTCGTTGGCAGAAACGATCCAATCCATTCGGGGCTTCGGGGAACCCAAAAACAAATGAACTCTTTTGACTCGATTCACAGATAGAATCAATGGATAGATAGACAAGAGATAAATGAACGAGATATCTTTTTTATTTTTTCTCTCTAAAATTCAAAGGAAGAGAATAGACATCCCTTTAGATTTCTATGTATTTTCTCATCATTTTCTTTTATATCGTTATATCTGATCTCTATAAATTTTCATCAAAAAAGAAATACATACATTTAGAGAGAGAGAGAGAGAGAGTAGATGGATCCTATCCCCTATATCGAACACTCATTCCTATTTATCGATAGAAAGATCTTCGTCAAATACTGGACTTTGCCCCTTTCTTTTCTAGGAATTCCTAATATCAAAGGCAGCTTCCCATAAGCACCCCACATGGGGGGGGGGGGGGGGGGGGGGGGGGGGGGGGGGGGCACTGTTCACCTTTTGAATCAATGTAGTAGGGGCTTCATAGCGACTTTCATTCTAAAGGAAACCGAAGAACCTTTAGCCCCTGTTTGGGAAGGCAGGAAAAGGGGGGGAAGGAAAAAAAGGAGGGGAAAGTGGGGGGAAGAAAAGAAGGGAGTGTGTTTGGGAAGGGGGGAAGGAAAATGGGGGGAGGGAGAAGGGAGGGAAAATTTTTGTCTTTTAGTGACAAAAATTTTCCCCCCAAAAATGGGGGGAAAGTGAGGGAGAAAGAGAGGAAAGGGGAGGAAATTACAATATTGCCCTTGAATGTCCCAATGGGGGGAAAGTGAGGGAGAAAGAGGGGTAAGGGTAAAATGGTCTTTTTCTTCCTACCTCACAAACAAACAAAATTATACTTTTTCCCTTTCCTTCCCCTACTTTTTAACTTCCCAAACAAGAGGAGGGAAAATTAATTTTCCCTCCCCTCGCCTTCATTTTCATTCCCCCTCAAATTTTCCTTCCCCTCCCCTCCCCTCCCCTCCTCCCTTCCCAAACACAGCATTAGTAAATAGGAGCCCTACTTCCTTCAGTCACAAACCCATTAATTAGTAACTAGGCGGAGCGCACCTTTGGTACTTCAGTAGGGCGAGCTGTTTGATAGTGACTTCTTTCTTAGGGTAGGGCGATGAAAGGCTACTTCAATGACGGAAAGAGCCAGAAACTCGAGAGGGTCGCCTTTGGAAGCGAAAGCTCGCTCGACCAACCCTTGATCCTAACCCTCGGAAGCAGAAGACGGTAACCAAAGCTTCACGACATAATCAAAAGGAAGGAATGACGCTGACAAAATCCAATCCATAAACTCGGAAACGAAACGAAGTTCGTTCCCTTTCGTTAAGTAGGTAAGGTAGGCATACGAACCATTTTAGCTTTGCCTTAGACTCTCTTGGAACAAAGCAAAGAAGGAGGCTGAATGGAGAAAGGAAAGGGACAAGGGCGGTCTTGCTTGGCACGAAGGCTACTGGTTCGGGGGTAGGGTACGGTACTAAAGGTCCTCGGACTTCTAGGAGGTTTTTCTTTTGGGTAGTTGTTCACTGTTGGATCTCATCAATATAGCCCCCTATAGTTTTGGTTACCGAGATATCTTTTTGATTTTTTCATTGTTCCCAGGGATTTTTGGGGTAATCAGCTCCCATGCTGCAAACAGTCAAATATGAATTGAACCTTGTCACTCTTCTTGCTTTCCTCATGGGTAGGAAGCACACCAGCAGCGTGCGTTGCGTGATTCCACTTTGTTTTTTGCACTTGACTGGATGGACAATTGACCGAAAGATCGCTTCGATTCGCCCGGCCAGCAGGCGGGCGGCGTGCTTATCTTGTGTGACAACACTACAAAGCGAGTGGCTCTTCTAGGCGGGCAGTTGTGTCACAACACTCTAGAGAAAGCGGCGCTTTCGTGTAACATGCTATGGTCTTAACACCCTTACAAGGTAATGATGAGTTTCACGCGCTCTAATCCCGGCCCGCGCGCAATATGGAAGATTGGACGCAATCTGAGCGGTACCGCCCACCCTGCCCTACCACTCACCTATAGGCGGCCGTCCGTCCTACAGCCGCCCGAAGAGGAACTGCAGTGATCTTGAATAGGGATCGTACAACGATAGATAGAATCCCCATAAAAATACCACTAGATCGAGCACCAGTGATTTTGTATCCGGTCAAAAATTTGGCTCATTGATCGAAGTGGGTAGCTCCAGTAGACCCATAGATCATGGACCAAATAGGGTGGGTAGGCCCAACCACCACACTACACGTATAGACGCAAACCCCCCTCGTTACCGTACGTGCAACTCTCACCGCATACGGCTCGCACAAAGACTCCTAAATCCATCCCGAGCCTTTTCTTCCATCTCTATTGGGATGGCATGAGAGCTAGGTTTTGTGGCATAAAAGCCAAAATTTTGGGATGGCATGAGAGCCAGGTTTTGTGGCATCAAAGCCAAAATTTTGTTTGTAGGCGTGAAAGTCAAACTTTTGAGAACCAAGTTTTGTTTTGTTGGCATGGAAGCAAGATTTTTTTATTTTTGGCATAAAAACCGAGTTTTTTAGCATTTATAGCCAGTTTTTGTTGATAGCAGGTTTTTATGGCATTGATAGTCGATTCTAGTGTGAGAGCCGGGTTTGACATTGATACCATTCGCCTCCCTGCTGAATGGTATTGCAAGTATCGATGGAATGTCGTCTCCTTGCTCATTCGGTTGCGAGTATCGATGGAATGTCGCCTCCTCGCGGATTGGGGTGCAAGTATCGACTGGACGTCACCTCCTTGCTTTTTCAAAAATTTTGATTTTGCGGGTATCGACTGAATGTCGCTTCCCCACAATTTTTCTGAAATTTGAGGTTTTTTTTTTTTTTTTTTTTAATTTGGGTTATGGATATCAACTGGAATGTTGCGTATCCACGATTTTTTTTTTTTTTTAAATTTGAGGTTTTTGTTTTTGGAATTTGGGTTGTGGATGTCAACCGGAATGTTGCGTCTCCACGATTTTTTGTGAAATTTGAGGTTTTTTGAAATTTGGGTTGTGGATATCAACTGGAATGTTGTGTCTCCATGATTTTTTGAAATTTTGCAAGTATCGACAAAGTGTCACTTCCTTGCGATTTTGAAATTTTGGAAGTATCAAATGGGGTTCGCATCCTTCCGATTTTTTTGGGTTTTGCGAGTATCGACTGAGCGTCACTTCCCTGCAGTTTCTAAAAAGCCATTTTTGTTTAAAGACACGATGGTTGTAAATTTTGACTCAAAACCATTTTTGGGTGTAAAAGTTGGGGCGGACTTGGGTGGAAATTCCTGAGTCCTGATTTTTGTTTCAAACCATGAATTTTGGGTTCAAGGATTGAAAATTTTGGTCAAGTTCGGGAAGAGGCTCCTAAACTTGGATTTTTTGATTTGATTTTTTTTTAACAATGAAACGATGAAAGTAAGCATTGTTTTGAGAGTTTTTTTTTTTTTTTTTAAGAAATTTCACCATAAGGATGAAAATTCCAAAAGGGATGGATTTGGTGAGCAAGTACCTAGGAATAGGCTTTGTCCATATAGGCATCGCTCTAACCCGTTGAAGGAAGTCTTCAAGGGTAGTACCACTTCAAGAACTTGTTGTTGATGGGCAGCAAACACCTGTCATGTTTAGAAGAGGGTATGCGCCGTTGGAGAAAATTTTGTCGATGACGAAAGGTCCCTCCCATTTTGGTTCGAATTTGCCTTTGGATTTGTGGGCAAAGATTATGGGTCTTTTTACTGCAAGGACCAAGTCACCCTTTTTGGAAGCGCGTTGCCTAACCTTCTTGTCGAAAGATCCTGTCATGCGTGCTTGGTACAACTCAATGCTTCGTAGAGCTTCAAGCCGTCTCTTGTCGAGATTATTTAGCTCTTGGAGTCTCAATTTCACATTGCTTTCTTGTGTCATGTCATTTTACAAAGATACCCTTAAGGAAGGAATTTGTTACTTTTAAAGGGATAACAGCTTTGCATCCATAGACCAATGAGAATGGCGTGTTATGGGTTGGTCCTCGAACGGTGGTTCGATAAGCCCATAAAGCTTCTGGTAGTTTGTCACCCCAGTCTCTTTTGTGACTAGAGACCATTTTTTTGAGGATTTTGCAGAGTGTCTTGTTAAAGGCATCTGTTAGTCCGTTCGTTGTAGGATTATATGGAGTTAAAGGAAAACTTTGGATTTTGTACTTGTCGCAGAACCTGTAGAATCTGTGATCCCGGAATTGTGGTCCATTATCATGGACGAATCTTTTAGGTATGCCGAAGCGACAAATAATGTCGGTGCGCAAGAATTGAAGGACTTGATGAGGTCTTCATTTTTCTGAGCACAAATGCTTCTGACCACATGGAGAAATAATCTGTGGCGACGAAGATGAAGCGATGACCTTTGCTTGATAAGGGAGAGATAGAACGTATGATGTCCATATCCCAGACTTCGAAAGCCATGAGATTGTTGTAGGATGTAGCCATTCTGGAGGCATGTGGACATAATCTCCATGAATTTGGCATTGCTGGCAGCGCTTAGTAAATTGCACTGCGTCAGCTACCATGGTAGGCCAATAATAACCTAACATTTTTATCTGATCGTAGAACTTAGGACCAGCCTGATGAGCTCCCCAAAGACCATCATGTACTTCTTTGAGAGTTTCCTCGGCCTCTTGTTGTGATAAGCAACGTAGAAGTACTCCGTTGAAAGATTTTCTGTAAAGTGTTTTTGAAGGTATATCCAAATGAAAGTTTGGTGCTCGTCTTTGGATGCTTACCCGCTCTTTTTAATCTTCAGGTAGGATTCCGAACATAATGTAATCTATGAACGGATCCCTCCAATCGCCGATCGGAGGTTTGAGGATGGACATCTGACTTCCAACCACTTGGTGGCATTCAACAACTGCTTGGTGTGTGTTAAGAGGAGAGATAATCTTTCTTTGACGCACTGTAATTTGCATGTTTTCCCCTTCTTGGATTGCCATAGATGCGGCAAGTCCAACTAGGGCATCTGCACGGATGGTTTCACCTCTGAGGATGTGGGTGATGTGACAGATGTCGAACTTTTGTCGAAGTGATTGTGCCTTGTTGTAGTAAGGCAGCAGATCGGGTTTCCTGACCTCAAATTTCCAATTCATCTGGTTGACGATCAGTTAAGAGTCCCCAAAAGCTTCTAACACGATGATGTCAGATTCGATGGCGAGTTCCAATCCTACAATCATAACTTGGTACTCAGCCGCATTGTTTGAACATGGTTCTAGTAGCGAGAAAGCGTGTGGAATCATGTATTTGTCAGGGCTAACAAAGAGGATGCCAAGTCTCAAAATCTACTTTTCTTTTTCATTTGTCTTGGTTGCGCCGTCAAAGTACATGTCCCAAGAAGTATTTGATAAGGAAGTTTCCACGTTGTAGACATGTTCATTTGGGAGATTAACCCTGAGTAGAGAATCTTTAGGCAATGGGTGCTCTGCAAGAAAGGCTGCTGCTACAGCTTGGCCTTTGATTGCTTTTTGTGGTACATACCTAATATCAAACTACGATAAAAGGATGGACCATTTTCCCAGTCGGGCATTGAAAGAACCTGCTTTTGTGACAACGACCTTTAAGAGATTGATCCTCGAAATCAGGTAGACTGCGTTGGATAGCAGGTAGTGATGTAGCTTTTGTATGGCAAACATCACTGCAAAGCATTCTTTTTCGACTGGGGAGTAGCGATGCTCTGTACCTACCAACATGCGGCTAAGGTAATATAGAACAGCATCTTTTCCTTCATCGTTTTCTTGTACGAGTAGAGCACCCAAAGAATAGTCAAGAGCTCTTGTGTACAAGATGAATGGCCTTCCAGTTGTGTAGGTAGCCAACACTAGAGGTTTGGTCGGGTATGTTTTGATGTCTTGAAATGTGGCTTCACATTCAGCATCCCAAACAAAGTCCACACCTTTCTTCATTAGGTGAGAGAATGGGCGGCACTTCCCTGATAGATTGGAGATGAACCGTCGGATGTATGCAACCTTCTTTGAAGCCCTTTTAGTTCTCTTAGGGTCCTTGGAGATGGCATTTCTAGGATAGCCTTGACTTTGGTAGGGTCAAGTTCCATTCCGGCTTTCCGAATTATGAATCTGAGAAACTTACCCGATAAGACACCGAAGAAGCATTTTAGTGGATTTCATCCGCAGTTTGTGTTTGTAAAGTAGGAGGAAGTCTTCTCGAAGATCGTTGAGATGGTCTTCTTTTCTTCTACTTTTGACAACAAGGTCGTCGACATAACATTCGACCGTCTTGTGCTGCATATCTTGGAATATTTTCATCATAGCCCTCTGATATGTTGCACCTGCATTTTTCAGACCAAATGACAAGACATTGTAGCAATACACGCCAAATGGAGTCCGAAATGATGTATGTCTTTCATCTTCAGGATGCATCTTTATCTGATTGTAGCCAGAGAATCCATCCATGAATGTCATTCGCTCAAACCCACAGGTGTTGTCAATCATCACCACTAGTATGGGGAGTGGGAATGCATCTTTAGGGCATGCATTATTCAAGTCCCTATAGTTGATACAGACCCTTATCTGCCCATTTTTCTTTGTCATGGGGACGGTGTTGGCCAACCATTCAAGATGCTGTTCCTCGCAGATGAAGCCGACGCTTTTGAGTTTCTAAACTTCTTGTTCAATTTTGTCCATCACGTTAGGACGGAATCTTCTTTGGCCTTGTTTGACAGGCTTGATATCTTTTTGCAGATTGAGTTTATGGACTGCTATTTTGGGGTCTAAGCAGGGCATTTCAGCATAGGACCATGCAAAACAATCAATGAACTCATGAAGAAAAGAGATATACGCGGGTAACTCATCATCCTTTACATTCTCACTTATGAATACAGGACGTGGGTTATCGGTGTTCTTAAGTCCATCTTATGAACAGGATCTTCTGTTGTAAGGTTTGAAGGTGGTTCCTTAACAATATTTTCGGAGGCTTCCAACTCAACAAGACCTTCTAAAGTTCCAAAGGCATTTACAGACCAAGGCTCTGCTTTTGTCCATGGGTCTTCTTGATCCAGTCACCTATTGAAACTGGGTCGAAGTAGGGTACTTCTTTTGGAGACAATGGTTCTTCTGGGTCAGAAAACCGCGCGTCTATGTCATCGGACAATTCCTCTTCATCGTTAAAGAAATCATCCCAATTGGAAGAGCTTCCTGGATCCTTGACGGGTGACTCTTCAAAGAGACATCCAGGGAGATCAATGTCTTCATAGACACGAAATGTTAAGGCTTGGTCAGCAAAACGACTTTACAGCCTTTGTGTCAACTGTCTCATGGGAGTGTCAGTATCATACCCCAACTCGTATGAAGACTTGCCTATATGACGATAGAGTTTCTAATCCTCCAGTTGACTTTTGGTCAGGGTGGGTTCCAATAGTGTGAGAATACCATGGCCACCTCCCAAACCGGTCGGATTCTAAGCGTTGCAGCCCATTTTCTTCATGATAGCTTATGCCATTTGACTATATAGGAATAGTTGAGGCATACCTTTGTTTTGGAAAGGTTCAAGCGAAGAATTTGATGAAGAAGCTTCCGGTCTATGGAAGAAGATTGGTTTTTCTTCCGCCGAAGTTGCTGGAAGGACGAAGGAAGCAGACGTATGATCTTCTACGTCAGCAGGTGTCTCCAATGGAGTGAGAGCAGATAGAACTTGCTGAGTATCAGCTCGGCTTGACGCTATGTTGTCTTTTGGCTCTGAATCTGAATCTGTGTCATGTATAATAGACACAAAGGAGACAACAAACTTGCCCCCAACCATTTGTTTTGTCTTCTTTGCTTTGGTGGTGATTACCAAAGGCTTTGACGATTTGAGAGAGACAACGAAGGGAGAATGACTGCTCTCTTCGGATTTCCTAGAAGGTTCGTTTTCTTTCGATGATTGCTGAGGAGCCTTGCCTTTATCTTTCTGGAGATTTTCGGCAAAGGGTGTTGTTTCTTCCTCCTTTTCTCCTTTTCCATCTTTATACATTTGAGCATCTACAAAATGAATGTCTTTGCCTTTGAAAGGCTTTTTGTCTGCAAACACTCGATGTATCAAGCCGTCATTGCCAATGAACTTGATGCACTGATGTAGAGTTGAAGGGACGACACCATTCTCGTGTATTTAGGGGCGTCCAAGAAGGATATTGTAGCATGAAGGGGTACTTATTACATATACAGTGACTTCAGAAATAAGATCACCAATTTGCAACTAGAACCTTATTTTGCCAATAGGCCTTTGAGCGCTCCCGTCATATCCAAAGATGGATACAGACGTGTGACTCAGCTTGCTAGGTGGAATGCCCAGCTCTTCAAGTGCCGAAGTAGAGATGAGGTTGAGTGCAGAACCCGGGTCGATCTGGACTTTGTGTACTCGCATCTCTTTGATGTACCCGCGAAGTACGAGGGTCGGTTGTGCTTTGTCTCGCCTAGCAGGAGATCATCCTTATCAAAGGCAATTATTGCACTTACTGTTTTTTGAACCGAGAGGCATTCAATGCTTGATCCCTCAGTTTTCTTCTTTTCTCCCTTTGAGGAAGTACTGGATTTTTTGACCCTATAGTCCATTTAAATTTGTAGGACTTGTGGGGCATGTTTGTCGACAACCGCATTCAACCTTTGTAGTTCTCAAAATGAGACTATCACGAGTTTATGGAGACATTCGTAATAAGTCAAGGATGTGCAGTCATGCAGGTATGTGTTTGAAGTGCTCAATTAAGTCATACTTGAAAGCCTCCTTCTCTCCTGTATTTTCATTATTGTTGCCACTTGGGGTGTTTACAACCTGCTTTTCTGAAGGATTTACATAAGAAGAAGAAGGTTGGTTGTAATTTTTGTGGTAATCCCGACCAGAGCGGGTACCTCTACCAACTTTAAGAGCTTCTAGAAAAGGGTCTTCTTTTGGAAGATCACTCTCGGGATCAAGGGGTTGATACTTGTCATTTGCTGAAGACGTCTCTGTAGTAGTGTTGCGGTCTTCAGTGATCGCGTTAGACGGAGCATTTTCCGGGAACAAGTCCTGAACAACATCCAGTAACTTCTCTTCTTTGTTGAGTAATTTATTAGTCCAGACATCATCTATGAGGTCGGGTATCTGGGACCAGTTGACCAGATTTTCATTGAAGAAGACTTCATTGGCATGAGCTTCTTCAAGATGATTAGTCAGAAGAGGCTTGAGCTCTGATGTCACAGTTTCAGGAGACGAAGGCTGAGAAGATTATATCTCTGTGGAAGTCACCTGAGAAGATGTAGATCGAGAAGATATACTACTAGATGGGGAGTACGTGTCTTCGGCAGATGAAGCTTTAGAGGCACTATCATTCTGAGTTATCGCATTGCAGGTTATCCCAATAGGAGATGCCCCCGGTATAGACTGTTGGGAGTCAGACTCATCTTCGGATGTAAGAGGATCATTGATCCAGCAGTTTTCTCCATTTTCAGTAGTTGAAGGAGGAAGTTCTTGCTGATTTTCAGGGACTTCAGGTTCTGGATTTTAATTGCGATGAAGATTGTCGATGTGATCCTACTCTTGTTCTATGGCTAGATGCTGCAAGATTCTTGCGTATTCTTCAAGATCAGGCATAGGAGCCAAATCTTCTTCTTCGTCTGCTCCTTGTGGTTCAACATAGTTGGGTTCCACTAGAGCATTGGCACGTGCTGGGTTGACAGCATTTTCTTGAACAGTCTCTTGGTCTTCTTCATCTTCGGACCAAGATCCTTGTGGCTGTAATGGTTTATACCAGATTACTGGCATAAGATAAGATTCGGGAATCTATTCCTCATCGGAGAGGTATTCTCCTGTTTCAAGGGATTCCTCCAACTCATTGATATCACTGGCACTATCACTGGACTCGTATCCATTCATGGAGAATCCAATTACCGAGTTGCAAGAGTATAATGCCCCCTGCGTAGTTTCATTTCTGTAACGAGGTAGCATGAAATCACCAATGGTGAGTTTTCTTACCGCCTTTGAAGTCTTGGAAAGAAATTCTTTCGTTGCCCCTAGTGAAGCAATGGAAGAAGTCTCTGCCTTTTCAGGGACTTCTTGTTTTAGTTGACTCTTCTCCTACTTTTGAGCTTGCGGAGTTGTCTCTTGGCTTGCCTTCGTTGTTGAGCGGTCGGCTTTGCTTTGACGATCTCCCAATTTTCATCTTCTAGGAGATCGGGATACACCCATATGGGTTGTCCATCTGATGTTGGGTACGGGACCAACTCTTGGGATGTTTGAGCCATTTTTATCACCTTGAATGAAGTAGTGATCTTCTCTTTTGATGATTTTGAAGTTTACCCACATGACACCATGTTAACGGAGGCAGACCCGTAGTTTTTGTCAAAGGTGATGACTCCATTTTTCCACATCTTATTGATCTTCTCTCTCACAACGAAGCATTGATTGAGAGGATGTGAGACCATCTGGTGATATGGACAATACCGGGGATCGTTGGTTTTGCCAACATCTCTCGGTCTTTTGGGCTCAGGTAAGGTGAGTTTGTCATTTGCTAAGAGAGCCTCAAAGATTTCTTCAACACCTTTATCGAACGGGTATTTCTTCTCTACTCGTTCTTTGAAGGCATCAGAGAGTTCAAGTTCTTTACCTACAGTTTTATTTTTAGCTTTCTTTGGCTGCTGAGGAGCTGACTTGGTTTGCACATTAAGAACCTCCTTTTTCTTTGGTTTTGAGGTTGTAATGGTGGTCGACTCTTTCTTCAATGATTTCTGGCTGTTGAGGTCTTTAATCACCATTTCAGCCTCCATGGATGCTTCTAGGAGTTTTCCTAGGTTCTTTGATTTGTTGCCAATAATCATGGAGCGGATCCTTGCTCTCATGTTGTTACGACAGATGTCGACTAGTGACGCTTGTAGCAATACATTTGAGCACTTGTACGCCATCACCTTCCACTTATGAATGAAGTCGTATGTTGACTCATTCTCTCCCTATTTCAGGCTGCAGAACTGTGCCATAGTAACAGGATGATCCTCACCTTTGAAGTGGGTCAGGAAGCATGTCTTCAGCATGGCCCAGTTTTGGATGGAGTCCTCTGGCAGAGTGGAGTACTAATCAAAGGCCGTACCTTTTAAGGTACTTGCAAAGAGACAAATCTTGAGGGCATCTTAATCCGCGATAGCTCCCGTCAGGATCTTGAAGTGGATAACATGCTATCTAGCTGAATCTTTCTCCGTACATGTCTGGAGAGTTGGTTGTTTGAATTTTATAGGGAACGGAACCGAGTCCATCCATAAGGGATATGGTGCTTGATTCCATGCTCCTTCAGCGTATCCTTTTCTTTTGCTTTGGCGAGGATATCATCAACATCTTTTTTGGTAAGGGCACGTGACTCATTGTTTTCCCCATTACCCTCGTCATCTTGATGACTCGAAGGAGATTCATTGTTAGGTGGACGCTAAAAAGTGAGAATGAGGTTTTCCATCAGAGCCTCAATTCTCTACTGTCCTTGCTCCAACTGCTGGAAGCGTGCGGTTAAGTCATCATGCGGTGGAGGTTGCTCAGCATTTGTAACCAGGATGTGCATCCTTCGAGAATTGAATGAGGACATCGTCTTGGTGACTGAGCTGGAGCTTATTCTTTTGGATGAAAAGTCCGAGGAGTGGTTACTCCAATGTTCTTGGCTGAAGGAGCGGGAGAATCCTCTTGATGTCTTCGCGTCCGGGAGACGCTGTGAGTCACTGGTCGTCTGACACGAATTTAGGTTGCCGACTTATGGCATCTTCTGGTTTTGCTAACCATATGGACAGCAACAACTTGTTCGGGTCTTTCTTTTTCGACCCATTTTTTAGAGACCTGAAGGGTAGAATGCTGGGTTCTTTGCTTCTCTAGTCTCTTTTGTCGATATGCCGCGCGGCGACGTATACGACAAGCAATTTGAGCTTCAGTCAGTTCTGGCTAGGCTTTGGCGATGAAGAACGTAGTCCCTCGTGCGCAGCAACCAAGCTTGTCTTCTTTGAAGCTAGGCATGGACAGGATCCGGACGTGGTCCTTTGCCTTTCGTAGTGAGGCTTTGAGTTTTGCGAATTTGGCCCTATTGAGATGAAGGGTCGACTCGTAGGAGTGTAGACCTTAGCAGGTTCTTGCAGAGGCCTGGTGATGCATGACTTGATTTTAGGCTTGTAGGAGCAAGCCGGCTCATGCTTGGTTGATTTGTTTGTTTAGCGGAGGGTAAGTTTCTCTTCTTTCATGTAAAAGAGAGGGAAGAACCAGTTCTCCTTGAGAGGGGCCAGGTACGCTGGCTTTGTAGATGTTCGGGACCTCCATAGCTTTGTTGAAGGTCTCGGGGACCAGGTCTTGGGGCAGACCTGGTTTCTTGTAGGTTGAGGCTTCGTGGGAGTGCCACGGGCTTCAGGCTTTTTGACTGTTGCCACTGGTGTCACTGTCGTGACACGTTCCGGGGCAGTTTTTTGCTTCTTGGCAGGTACAATTTCTTCTACGGGGAGTGGGAATGGTCCCAGCAACCCGAAGACGATGGTCCGGGGGGGAGAGGTTGACCCGGTGTTTTGAGAGTTGCCACGAGAGATGATGCTTCAGCAATTGGCAGGGAGCTTGTGAGTGCGCTTGTTTTGCTTCTCTTGAAGCAGAAGTTGGTACTTGCTCTCATCAAAGGTGATGGTCAATGAAGCTGCCATTATTAGTTTGGAAAACTTCTGAAACAAGACCACATCCATTAGTAATCATAAGAATATGGTGATCATAAATGGAAAATAACTATAGTTTTGTCTTTTCAAATCGCCCGAGGGGACATGGCCCAGCTTAAGCAAGATGAAGAAGACAAAACGCCATAGAGGGTACAATTGTTCTAAATGCAAGTATGGTAGGCTCAAGGTGAGCGTTCCAGTGACTGCTAGAAGCAATTGTAGACCTTAATTCAAATTACCGAGAAGCAAGGCTCACTCGAGGTAAGATGATATAAGGTTGGAGATACAAATGTGTCAGTCACGAATACAGTAAACCCGAAAGGGCGTACTAGCACCGCTAGGCACAAATGTTGTAAATCGCATCCTTGGAAAGGACACGAGATGGGATTCTCTTTTTGAAAGGTCAAGATTGGATTAAAAAAGGAGAGCAAATGGTATTCCAATCCGAACACAGGCTCAAACATTTCTGCGAGCACTGAGTCCGAAAGGGAAGGAATCAGGATTTCTCGAATCTGAACCCAAAAGTGACGGAAGTTTTTTTTTTAAAAAAAGGTCAAGATTGAATTCATCAAAGAGTGCAAATGGTGTTCCAATCCGAACATAGGCTCAAACATTTTTACGAGCACTAAATCCGAAAAGGAATGAACCAAGATTTCTCGAATTTGAACTCAAACGTGATGGAAATTTTTTATTTTTAAAAAAGGTCAAGATTGAATTCACCAAAGAGAGTAAATGGTGTTCCAATCCGAACATAAGCTTAATAATTTCTGCAAGCACTAAATCCGAAAGGGAATGAACTAAGATTTCTCGAATCTGAACTCAAAAGTAACGAAAGTTTATTTTTTGAAGGTATTTTTTTTAAGGGTACACATAGGTTTCCAATTCGGTCTTATGAAGCCATAGTAGATAGATCATCCCCTAGGAAAGGGTAGGATTACTTAATGAACCCGTTTGGAGGACCCTTTGTTAACACAAAAAAAGTCACTATGTCTCCTCAACATCAAGAAGCCTCGTGAAGCTGCATCCTGCTACAAAACAGGCAAAACTATTTCAAGCATCAGATTTTGTCAGAATCAGACAAAAACTGAGAGATCCTTCAAGATAGCTAAAAGAGGGGTACACCTGCGGTTTCGGGCCATTCCGACATCGTTTGGCCTAACTTCACTTCTCCGACAGCTAAACAAGGGCTCTTGGCGGCGACATCGTCAAAGACACCAAAACTTCGACCAAAGCCTATGGATAACTCCAGAATGTCTCCAAAGGGCTCCATGCCAAATTTCAAGTCAAATCGACAACGTTTGACCCTCCATCAATGCTCGAGCAGCAAAATCAAGCCTTCCGGCAGCGGGAACCACCGAGGCCATCACTCATCAAACAAAGTATATGAGTGGCTTCAACATACCTCCAAAAGGCTGTACGTCGAATTTCAGGTCTTCCGACAACGTTTGACCAGGTTTCGATGCTCCGAAAGAAAATCAAGTCTACCGGCGGCGGAGCACCCTGGGACCATGACATCCAAAGCGGAGCTAATGGATCGTCTCAAAATGACTCCAATAGGCTCCCCGTCAAATTTCAGGTCAATCGGACATCGTTTGACCACATATCAAAGCTTGGTATTTTCCCCGCAGGAAAATCAAGTCAAGCATCGACGGGACCCCGAACGGCTTCAAAACTCAAATAAAAGCTCACGGTTGGTCCTATCCACTGCTCAAGAAGCTTCACCTCAATTTTCAGGTCATTCCGACATTGTTTGACCTAGTTTCGACTCTTGACAGAAAATCGACTACAAAGTCTTCGGCTTTCCGGAAACATGGGAAACTTTATGCTCCGGTTTTGCACTGGCTCTCGTCAAGTTTTCTCCAAGAAAATCAAGTCAATAATTGAGGAAAAATGTCAAGAAAAATACAGAAGAAAAAAGGAACAAAAAAGACGGAAAAACGGCCGAAAACGAAGCTCGGCGACCAAAAGGGCCAAAGCCCTATGGTTGTCAGCGACCCTGCAAATCCGGGTCGCCGGATTTCACACCAAATGGCCCGTTTTCCGATCCTTTTCGCATTTCGGGTGTTCCTGCCTCTGCGATTTTCTGAAAATCCAACCTTTGAAACTTGAGAACTACTGATCTTCACCGACATCTTGGATCCGCCGTCAAAAGCATGAAATCATCACCGATCGCTCCAAGATCGCCAACCGGCTAACCAAGAAAGTATACTTTCTGTCCGATTGATCGTGAAATCGACAAGACAGATGTCATCGGCCCACCAACATCAATCAATGTCTGAAATTGCACCGCAATCCGACATCAAACAATGTGTGGATCCACCTGTGATGATCACAAGAAGAATCTCAAAAGACGCGGCGCGGCCCGCGACTCTTCACATGCCCTGGCGATCACTTAATGTCGTTAACTGACCTGTTTATGACAACTTAATGAGGTCATTAACACATTATTTTGGACGGCCCAATCAGATTCAAGCATTTGAGAGTTACAAATCCAAGCAATCATGGCATTAAACCCATGAAACTCCCATCATCATGAAGATTAAAGGCGATTAAATGCCCACTATCCTTCATCGGCCAATCACAAGCCATGAAAAAGGAGTTACAAAATCAAAAAATAAAAACTTGTAACTCCTTATCAATTCTCTCATCATGGCCATCAATGCCCATAATCACCTCATGGCTACCAAAAACTAACAATTCTTGTGATTACTAATGGATTTGGTCTTGTTTCAAAAGTTTTCCAAAACTAATAATGGCAGCTTCATTAACCATCACTTTCGATGAGAACAAGTACCAGCTTATGCTTCAAGACAAGAAAAACAAGCATAAGCGCCCTACCAGTTGCTGAAGCGTCATCTCCCTCGACAACTCTCAAAACACCTGGTCAACCTCAACTCCTCGGACCATCGTCTTCGGGTCGCTAGGACCATTCCCACTCCCCGCAGAAGAAACTGTACCTGCCAAGAAGCAGAAAACCGCCCCGCAACGTGTCACTACCATGGTACCAAGGGCGAATACAAAGAAGCTTGAAGCCCGTGGCGCTCCCACGAAGCCTCAACCCACAAGAAACCAGGTTTGCCCCAAAACCTGGTCCCCGAGATCCTCACCAAAGCAACGGAGGTCCCAAATATCTGCAAAGCCAGCATACCTAGCCCCTCTCAAGGAGAACCGGTTCTACCCTCTCTATTACATGAAAGAGGAGAAACATACCCTCCGCCCAAAGAACAAACAAAATCATCATTTGCCGGCTTGCTCCTACAAGCCCAAAATCAAATCCTGCATCGTTAGGCCTCCAC
Organism: Umbellularia californica; assembly: GCA_028538565.1. Taxonomy (NCBI): domain Eukaryota; kingdom Viridiplantae; phylum Streptophyta; class Magnoliopsida; order Laurales; family Lauraceae; genus Umbellularia; species Umbellularia californica. The sequence continues at coordinate 43,079,733 of JAPQWN010000007.1, read as the reverse complement.
AAAAATATGCTGAAGCCTGAACTCCTACGAATCGACACTTCATCTCAACAGGGGCCAAGCTTGGAAAATTCAAATCTTTATTGCGACAGGCAAAGGATCGCGTCCAGATTCTATCCTTGCCCAGCTTCAAAGAAGATAAGCTCGGCCGCTGCGCACGGGGGACTACATCTTTCATCCCCAGCCAGAGCTGACTGAAGCTCAAATTGCTCGTCGTATGCGTCACCGCGCGGCATATCGACAAAAGAGACTTGAGAAACAAAGAACCCAGCGTTCTACTCTCCATGTCTCAAACAAATGGGTCGAAAAAGAAAGACCCGACCAATTTGTTGCTGTCCATATGGTTGGCAAAACCAGAAAACGCCAGAAGTCAGCAACCAAAATCAGTGTTAGGCGCCCAGTGACTCGCAGCGTCTTTCGGACACAAACACATCTGGAAGAATCCTCCACTTCTCTAAGCCAAGGACACCGGAGTAACCACTCCTCAAATTCTTCATCCAGAAGAATGAGCCCCAGCTCAGTCACCAGGACGATTTCTTCGTTCGAATCCCAAGGGATGAACGTCTTAGCTACAAGTTCTGAGCAGCCTCCACCGCATGATGACGTAACCGTACGCGTCCAGCAGTTGGAGCAAGGACAACAAAGAATTGAGGCTTTGATGGAAAACCTCCTTCTCACTCTACAGCGTCCACCATCTAACAATGAAGGTCATTCGAATCATGAAGATGACGAGGGCAATGCAGAAAACAATGAGTCACACGCCTTAACCAAAAAGGACGTGGACGACATCCTCACAAAAGCAAAAGAAGAGGATATATTGAAGAAACATGGGATCAAGCCACCCTATCCTCTATGGATGGACTCGGTTCCGTTCCCTGCAAAATTCAAACAACCTACTCTCCAGACATATACGGGGAAAGGTTTAGCCAGACAGCATGTCATCCACTTCAAGATCCTAGCAGGATTCATTGCGGAACAAGATGCCCTCAAGATTCGCCTCTTCGCTGTTGACACCAAAAAAGTCACTATGTCCTCAACATCAAAAAGCCTCGTGAAGCTGCATCCTGCTACAAAACAGGCAAAGCTACTTCAAACATCAGATCTTGTCAGAATCAGACAAAAACTGAAAAGATCCTTCAAGACAGCTAAAAGAAGGGTACACCTGAGGTTTCGGGCCATTCCGACATCGTTTGGCCTAACTTCACTTCTCCGATAGCTAAACAAGCGCTCCCGGAGGCAACATCATCAAAGACACCAAAACTTCGATCAGAGCCTATGGATGACTTCAGGATACCTCCAAAGGGCTCCATGCAAAATTTCAAGTCAAACTGACAATGTTTGACCCTCCATCAACGCTCGAGCAGCAAAATCAAGCCTCCCGGCGGCAAGAACCACCGAAGCCATCACTCATCAAAAACAAATACATGAGTGGCTTCAACATGCTTCCAAAAGGCTGCACGTCGAATTTCAGGTCATTCCGACAACGTTTGACCAGGTTTCGACACTCCGAAAGAAAATCAAGCCTACCGGCGGCGGAGCACCCCGGGACCATGACATCCAAAATAGAGCTAATGGGTTGTCTCAAAATGACTCCAATAGGCTCCCCGTCAAATTTCAGGTCAATCGGACATCGTTTAACCACATATCAAAGCTCGGCATTTTCCCCGCAGCAAAATCAAGTCAAGCATCGATGGGAGCCCAAACGGCTTCAAAAACCAAATAAAATCCCATGGTTGGACCTATCAACTGCTCAAGAAGCTTCACCTCAATTTTCAGGTCATTCCGACATCGTTTGACCTAGTTTCGACTCTTGACGGAAAATCGGCTACAAAGTCTTCGGCTTTCCAGAAAAATGGGAAACTTTGTGTTCCGGTTTTCCGCGGGCTCTCGTCAAGATTTCTCTAAGAAAATCAAGTCAATAATTGAGGAAAAATTTCAAGAAAAATACAGAAGAAAGAATGAACAAAAAAGACTGAAAAATGGCCGAAAACGAAGCTTGGCGACCGAAAAGGGCAAAACCCTAAGGTCGCCGGCGACCTTGGCCCAAGGTGATCAAAGTCCCTTGAGGGGACCACCCCCCCAAGGTCTACTCCTTCTCCAACATGACTTAAACTCGGCTTTTTCAGCCCGTTTACTTGGCTTTTCATTGGATATAGGACCTCCTCTCGGTCCTTGTCCTTTAAAAAACCGAGGTTAGGAGCCAAGCCGAAGAATCAAAGCATCAACTGTTCTCATTTGAAGGACGATGGCGAAGTCCATACATGACTTGCGACCTTCGATCTCAACGTGTCCCCACAATCTCCTGAAAAGTTAGATCACTTTTCTTACTTTTCTATTGTAATTTGTATTTCTTAAAGAGACAAAAGAAATCACAATTCTTGTCTTTCACATTTGATGAGTTTTGTAAAATCGCCTTTCACAGCAAAATCGCCTTTTACGGCAAACAAACAAAAACACCTCCTACGACATTCTAAAAAAATAAACTTCTCTATTTTCTTAATATTTATGCAATTTGAAAAGTTAGAAAAAATGATTGATTTCCTTTCCACTTGTGAAGGTGAATCTCCGGATTATCACCATTCCAAATTCCAAGTAGAAAGTAAATCTGGCATACCCGTACAAAAATGTTGATACCCGCGTTTTTCCTCCTCTGCCGAGACCCAGGTCAGCCCCCGGGGTGCGGAAGGAGAGGACGGGAAATCCGAGGGTCCATCAAGTTGGCATACCCGGTGGGACACCCTTGACTTGAGAACGTGATGCTTGGATCCCTTGGCTCCTTTCTAGTTGGTGGCCTATGTTGCATCTTGCATCTAAAAAAAAAAAAAAAACATGAGATGGGATTTCAATTATTCTTTCTCACTTCAAAAAAAAAAAAAAAAACAAATCTGATTGCTTTTTCTTAAAAACTCAACTTTGAGAAATTTTGATCCTCTCCACTTCAAACTTGATAGCTCACAGAAATGTTTGCAGCTATCGTTCATAACGGGGATTGGGCCATCTTTTCTCTTTGATGAGTCCAATTGAGATTTCAAAAAAAAAAAAAAAAAAAAAAACAAAAAAAACGTCTTCTTTCTTTTGAATTCAAATTCAAAGAAACTTTGGTTCTTTCCCTTTCGAATTTAACGCTCGCAGAAATGTTGAGTTGTGGTTCGGATTGGAACACCACTTGTTCTCTTTGATGAGTTCATTAGAAACCTTTCAAAAAAGAAAAAAAAAACATTAAGGTTGCACCAATTGCGCTCTTTGACTAAAAGTGAATTTAAGAAAAGCCTTGTCCGGAGTGTGGAGACAGCTTGACTGTTCGAGGCAAGGGTCTTTCAAACGAGTTCATTAAGTGATCCTACCCTTACCTAGGGGCTGATCTATCTACTAAGGTTTCATAAGATCGAACTGGAAACCTATGTGCACCTTTCAAAAAAAAAAATTTTTACTTTTTGAGTTCAGAATTGAGAAATCTTGGTTCTTTCCCTTTCGGATTTAACGCTCGCAGAAATGTTGAGTTGTGGTTCGGATTGGAACGCCATTTGCTCTCTTTGATGAATTCAATCTTAAAACCTTCAAAAAAAAAAAAAAAAAAACAAAAATCCGTCACTTTTGAGTTTAGAATCGAGAAATCTTAGTTCCCTCCCTTTCGGATTTAACGCTCGCAGAAATGTTGAGTTGTGGTTCAGATTGGAACACCATTTGCTCTCTTTGATGAATTCAATCTTAAAACCTTCAAAAAAAAACTTCCGTCACGTCTGGACTCACATCCGAGAAATCTTGGTTCCTTCCTTTTCGGATTTAACGCTCGCAGAAATGTTGAGTTGTGGTTCGGATTGGAACACCATTTGCTCTCTTTGATGAATTCAATCTTGACCTTTCAAAAAAAAAAAAACTTCCATCACGTCTGGATTCACATCTGAGAAATCTTGGTTCCTTCCTTTTTGGATTTAACGCTAGTAGAAATGTTGAGTTATGGTTCGGATTGGAATACCATTTGCTCTCCTTTATGAATCCAAATCTGACCTTTAAAAAAAAATCACATCTCGTGTCCTTCCCAAGGATGCGATTTGCAAAATTTATGCCTAGCGGTGCTAGTACGTCCTTTCGGGTCTACTGTATTCGCGACCGACACATTTGTATCTCCAACCTTATATCATTTTACCTCGAGTGAGCTTTTCTTCTCGGTAATTTGAATTAAGGTCTACAATTGCTTCTATCTGTCACTGGTACGCTCACCCTGAGCCTACCATACTTGCATTTTAGAACAATTGTATCCTCTATGGCTTTTTGCCTTCTTCATCTTCCTTAGGCCGAGCCATGTCCCCTCAAGTGATTTGAAAAGACAAAACCATAGTTGTTCTCCATTTATGATCACCATATTCTTGTGATTACTAATGGATTTAGTCTTGTTTTAGAAGTTTTCCAAAACTAACAATGGCAGCTTCATTGACCATCACTTTCGACGAGAACAAGTACCAGCTTATGCTTTAAGACAAGCAAAACAAACATAAGCGTCCTGCCAGTTGCCGAAGTGTCATCTCCTTCGACAACTCTCCAAACATCGGGTCAACTTCAACTCCCCGTACCATCGTCTTCGGGTCTCTGGGACCATTCCCACTCCTTGCAAAAGAAACTGTACCTGCCAAGAAGATAAAAACTGCCACGCAACGTGTCACTAACATGGCACCAAGGGCGAACACCAAGAAGCCTGAAGCCCGTGGCCCTCTGTCGCGACCCCGGACCGGGTTTAGGGACCAATCCGAGATCGGGACTAATTGTAAAGTAAATAAGAAGAGATATGTTTGATGCCCAACGCACACGGGATAATAAAAGAATACACATTACCCGTGCACGTGATTTCCCACAGGAGTCCGCGGTGAGGATTTCACAACACCCATAAACATTTCGTATAAATTGCGGAAGCGTATGGCAAATCAAGCATGCTTTTCATTTCCAAAATGACAAGATTGATTACATTTGAATAACGAGTATCAGAATGAGCAATGTTCTAAAGCGTAACCCAAAAGTACATATTAAAGTTTAATCAAAGGATGATTTAATTACAACTCCAAAAAATAGAGGCCAACAAAGGCCAATATAGACAAAACAATATCCACCGAAAAATATAAATCCAACCACCCCCAAAATATTTCGCATCTCGACAACCCGATGTTTACATAACATCATCAGCACGCCACTCAACTAGCGGTTGCAGTTCTCCGACCGCCTCCTCTGGCTCCTCCTCGGCGAAACCAACCACGGGACCTAAGTACCAAAGCAAAGGATCAGACACGACGGTCTGGCAGGTGGGTGAACAGATATAAACATTCGACAATAAAAACCTTTACCTTGGAAAACATATAAACATGTTTAAACAATGTCTTTCAAGAAGTAAATGAATCATTTAATTAAAATGCGTATGCAGTCACAAAACATGTGAGGTAATCAAGGAAATCGGGAAACAATCAAGATGGCATCCATAAGAAGCTAAATCCTCTATCACCGAAGTGACGAGAGTATCGGGTGTTGACCACAGTCACCGAAGTGAGGAGGTGCAACCAAATCACATATACATATACAATAATACGGGACGGGACCGCGGTAGCAAACCGGGTATCGGGAATCACGGTAGCGAACCGGATATCGGGAACCACGGGAGCGAGCCGGGTATCGAGACGGGACCACGGTTAATAAACCGGGTGTCGGGATCCATGCTGCAGCTGGCGGGACGGAAAGGGATCTCCAAATCAGTGGATCAGACTGACAAGGTTATCCAAGCTTAGTGGTGCCGACTCATGGGTCATATGCAAGAAATCGGGCATGTATAAAACACTTACGATCAAATCGTGTAAACGAGCCAAAACGGGGTGCTCAAGGCACAAACATCATTTCAGTATCGGGTCACATCATGTCGGGCATGCATTTCGGAACTAATAAAAGAGTGCAAGTACAAATACAATGCTTTCGGAATCTATAAATCATAATTCATAATTTTCTGGAATAAACAGTTGAAATAGACTTTCAAAACATCGGGGTTTTAAACTAATTCGAGGTGAATAGGGATCCCGTATGTCTGTATAATAAAGAAAACTTGGTACTCTTTGAACTTGGAAGACATGCCGGGTTCCTTATACACTATAGTAGCCTCAATGCTTAAATAAATCTCGATGATGTGGTTCCTCTCTCTAACGGACTCCCAACAAACATTTCATCTATGCTTCAAACACAATCCCAGGTGAGCGGTACCCATTGCTCTCAGAAAGGTAACCGAGATTACAGCTCTCTGGAAAAGTGACCGTAACTATGCGGTTGGATGACGGTTAGCCGCCAATGGATTCAGTGGTTAGCCGCGAGTGACCGCGGAGCTGACCGTGAGGTTACAGCTCTCTGGAAAAGTGACCGAAATTGCTTCGGTTAGCCGCTGGGCGACCGCCAGCTGACCGCCAGTCATGGGAATTTCCTCACTAGGTTCAGATTCAGGTCTTCCCTTCTCCAACCAATTTCTTTCATTCTCCATTTTACATTCATACAATCACCGAGAGAAGGAAAACATCCATCATCACAAAAATTCACTTAGGCATTGTACAAAGATGAACCAAAAGCTACAATTCAAGATTTAAAGACAACAAATGAAACAAAAGCTAGAAATCATGTTTAAGACAATAAAGAGGCTTACCAACTCTTTTCAAAAGCATTTAACATCATTGAATGCCAAGGAAACAAGCCATTAATGAGATATAAATCAATTCTACATGTCACAGAAATCATTAAAACTAAAACATCCATTCAATCCACTTGCCTCAAGGTCTCTATGCAAGAAAATCAATCTATTACCCTCTTCCTCCAAGCTAAGGATGCAATCTACACAAAACCCCCAAATCTAAACCCTAAAATGGGTCAAACCATGAAACAAGAAGAGAGAGCTCTCAATAATGGAAATGGAGCTCCTCTAAAAATAGGAAAACACAAAACAAAGAGATTGGAAGGAAGACTTACTAGGAAGCTCTTCAAAATCACCAAACTAGTTCAATGAGGGTCTTGAGATGAGTAGATTCTTCTACAAATGGTATTAAAGAGAAGCTTGCAAGGAGGGGAAAAGGGTGGTGATCTCCATTTCTCAAGAGGTGCAAGGTTGGTGGTCCTATGGTGGTGGAGAAGCAAGAAGAAAAGAGAAAAGGGGAAAACCCTAGCTTTGACGGTTCTTTCTGCTGGAAAAAGAGAATGAGGGAGAAGGGTTCCTCTTTATACAAGTTGGGTGTGGGCTCCACCAATGAGAATCTCCTAAGGCTGAAATCACCTACTTCGGGACCTCAAACAACATCGACGAAGAAGAGAAAAACGATCACCGAAATATCTAGTTTCCAAAAAGTATATGTTTCACGGGTTTCGAGGATAACAAGTTCTGGGTACAGATTTAGTGCAAAAAGACTGTTTTGCCCTCAATGCAAGAGAATTGGGTTTCGGGGTTCCGGATGGGTATGGGATCAACATGAAAGTTATAGGGATTATCGGGACGAATGAAACGGATCAAGACAAGAGTTATAGAAATCTCGAGAATCCCCCAAGTAACCAAACTAATAAAAGAGAACCCCCAAAGGGTCCCACTAACGCAAGACACTAAAAGTTCCCCAAAGCTATAAAAGGACTATACTAATCCAAGCTTAGTAAATTCTATAAAACACGCTTGGCACTAACACGCGACTTAATTAGTACTAATCAGGGTCTCTCGGGTCGGGGTCTTACACGCTCCCACGAAGCCTCAACCCATAAGAAACCAAGTTTACCTCAAAACCTGGTCCCCGAGATCTTCACCAAAGCAACGGAGGTCCCAAACATCTGCAAAGCTATCATACCTGGCCCCTCTCAAGGAGAATCGGTTCTACCCTCTCTCTTACATGAAAGAGGAGAAACCTACCCTCCACCAATAAAACAAACAAAATCATCATGAGCTGGCTTGCTCCTACAAGCCCAAAATCAAATCCTGCATCGTTAGGCCTACGTAAAAGCATGCTGAAGCATGCACTCCTGCGAGTCGACCCTTCATCTCAACAGGGGCCGAGCTTGTAAAATTCAGGTCTTCACTGTGACAGGCAAAGGACCGCGTCCAGATTCTGTCCTTGCCCAGCTTCAAAGAAGACAAACTCAGCTGCTGTGCCTGGGGGACTACATCCCTCATCGCCAGAGCTGACTGAAGCTCAAATTGCTCGTCGTATGCGTCGCCGTGCAGTATATCGACAAAAGAGACTTGAGAAACAAAGAACCCATCATTCTACTCTCCATGTCTCAAACAAATGGGTCGAAAAAGACAAACTCGACCAATTCGTTGCTGTTCGTATGGTTGGCAAAACCAGAAAATGCCATAAATCAGCAACCAAAATCAGTGTTAGACGTCTAGTGACTCGCAGCGTCTCTCGGACTCGAACACATCGGGAAGAATCCTCCACTCCTCTAAACCAAGGACACTGGAGTAACCACTCCTCAGATTCTTCATCCAGAAGAATGAGACCCGGCTCAGCCACCAGGATGATTTCTTCGTTCGAATCCCGAGGGATGAACGTCTTGGCCACAAGTTCTGAGCCGCCTCCACAGCATGATGATGTAACTGCACGCATCCAGCAGTTGGAGCAAGGACAACAGAGAATTAAGGCTCTGATGGAAAACCTTATTCTCACTCTACAGCGTCCACCACCTAACAATGAAACCCCTCCGAATCATGAAGATGACGAGGGCAATGCAGAAATAATGAGTCACGCGCCCTTACAAAAAAGGACGTGGACGATATCCTCACAAAAGCAAAATAAGAGGATACATTGAAGGAACATGGGATCAAACCACCCTACCCTTTATGGATGGACTCGGTTCCGTTTCCTGCAAAATTCAAACAACCTACTCTCCAAACATATACGGGGAAAGGTTCAGCCAGACAGCATGTCATCCACTTCAAGATCCTGACGGGAGCTATTCCGGATCAAGATGCCCTCAAGATTCGCCTCTTTGCAAGTACCCTAAAAGGTACAGCCTTTGATTGGTACTCCACTTTGCCGGAGAACTCCATCCAGAACTGGGCTATGTTGGAGACACGCTTCTTGACCCACTTCCAGGGTGAGGATCATCCTGTTACTATGGCTTAACTCTGCAGCCTAAAACAGGGAGAGAATGAGTCAACATACGACTTCATTCACAAGTGGAAGGCAATGGCGTACAAATGCTCAGATGTACTGCCACAAGCGTCGCTAGTCGACATCTGCCGTAACAATATAAGAGCAACAATTCGCTCCATGATCATCGGCAACAAATCAAAGAACCCGGGAGAACTCCTCGAAGCTTCTATGGAAGCTGAAATGGTGATCAAAGACCTCAACAGTCAGAAATCATCAAAGAAAGAGCCGACTACTGTTTCAACCTCAAAACCAAAGAAAAAGGAGGTTTTCAATGTGCAGACTAAGTCAGCTCCTTAGCAACCAAAGAAAGCCGAAAACAAAGCTGCAGGTAAAAGGCCTGAACTTTCTGATGCCTTCAAAGAACGTGTGGAAAAGAAATATCCATTTGATGAAGATGTTGAAGAAATCTTTGAGGCTCTCCTACCAAATGGCAAACTCACTTTGCCGGAGCCCAAAAGACCGGGAGATGTTGGCAAAACCAATGATCCCTGATATTGTCCATACCATCAGATGATCTCACACCCTCTCAATCAATGCTTCGTTGTGAGAGAGAAGATCAATGAGATGTGGAAAAACGGAGTCATAACCTTTGATAAAAACTATGGCCCCGCCTCTGTCAACATGGTGTCATGTCGGGAAACTTCAAAATCGCCGAAAAAGAAGACCACTACTTCATTCAAGGTGATTAAAATGGCTCAAGCATCCCAAGAGTTGGTTCCCTATCCAGTATTAGATGGACAACCCATATGGGTGCATCCCGATCTCCTAGATAATGAAAATTGGGAGATCGTCAAAACAAAGCCGACCGCTCAGCAGCGAAGGCAAGCCAAGAGACAACTCCGCAAGCTCAAATAGCAGCAGAAGTCTTAACCAAAACAAGAAGTCCTTAAAAAGGCAGAAACCTCTTCAACTGCTTCACTAGAGGCGACGGAAAAATCTCTCCCCAAAACTTCAAAAGCGGTAAGAAAATTCACCCTTGATGATTTCATGCCACCACTATACAAAAATGAAACTGTGCAGGGAGCATCATATTCTTGCAACTCGGTAGTTGGATTCTCCATGGGTGGATACGAGTCCATTGATAATGCCAGTGATATCGATGGGTGGGAAGAATCCCTTGAAACAGGAGAATACCTCTCCGACAAGGAATGGATCCCCAAATCTCATCTTATGCATGTAATCTGGTATAACCCATTACGGCCACAAGGATCTTGGCCTGATGATGAAGAAGACCAGGACCCTATTCAAGAAAATGTTGTTGATCCAGCACCAGCTAATGCTCTGGCGGAACCTAACATCGGTGAACCACAAAGAGCAGATGACGATGAAGATTTGGCTCCTATACCTGGTCTTGAAGAATATACAAGAATTTTACAACATTTTGCAATAGAGCAGGAGCACGATCGCATCAATGATCTTTGTCATGATCCAGAACCAGAAGTCCCTGGAAATCAATGGGAACTTTCTCCCTCAACCCCTGAAAATGGAGAAAACAGTTGGATTGATAATCCTCTTACATCTGAGGATGAGTCCGATTCCTAACACTCTACACTGGGGGCATCTCCTATCAGGATAACCTGTAATGCGATAGCTCAGGATGATAGTGCCTCTGAAGCTTCCGAAGACACGTACTCCCCAACCAGTAGCGTATCTTCCGGAACTACATCTTCTCAGGTGACTTCCACTGAGATATCATCCTCTCAACCCTCGTCTCCTGAAGCTGTGACATCGGAGCTCAAGCCTCTTCCGGTTGATCATTTTGAAGAAACTCCTACTAATAAATTTTCTTCAATGAAAACCCAGTTGATTGGTCCCAGATACCCGATCTCACAGACGATATCTAGACTAATACAGAAAGGTTGTCGGATGTTGTTCAGGACTTGTTCCTGGAAATTGCTCCGTGCAACACAATCACTGAAGACGCCAATGCTGTTACAGAAACGTCTTCAGCAAATGACAACGATCAACCCCTTGATCCTGAGAGTGATCTTCCAAAAGAAGACCCTTCTCTAGAAGCTCTTGAAGTTGGTAGAGGTACCCGCTCTGGCCGGGATTACCACAGAAATTACAACCAACCTTCTTCTTCTTATGTAAATCCTTTGGGAAAGCAAGTTGTAAGCGCCCCAAGTGGCAATAATAATGAAAACACAGGCCCAAAGAAGGCTTTCAAGTACGACTTGATTGAGCACTTCAAACACATACCTGCACGGCTGCACATCCTTGACCTATTACGAATGTCTCCACAAACTCGTGATAGTCTCATTTCAGAATTACAAAGGCTGAATGCGGATGTCGACAAACATGCCCCACAAGTCCTACAAATTGAAATGGACCATAGGGTCAAAGAATCCAGTACTCCCTCAAAGGAAAAAAAGAAGAAAACTGAGGAATCAAGCAATGAATGCCTCTCGATACAAAAAGCAGCAAGTGCAACATTTGCTTTCAACAAGGATGACCTCCTGCTAGGCGAGACAAAGCACAACCGACTCTTGTACTTTACGGGGTACGTCAAAGAAATGCCAGTACATAGAGTTCAGATTGATCCAGGTTCTGCACTCAACCTTATTTCTACTTCGGCTCTCGAAGAGCTGGGCATCCCACCTAGCAAGCTAAGTCATATGTCCGTATCCATCTTCGAATATGACGGGAGTGCTCAAAGGCATATCAGCAAAAGCATGTTTAAATTGCAAATCGGTGATCTTATGTCTGAAGCCACCATGTATGCGATAAGGACCCCTTCATGCAACAATATACTCCTTGGACGCCCCTAGATACATGAGAATGGTGTCGTCCCTTCTACTCTACATCAGTCCATTAAGTTTGTCGGCAACGATGGCTTAATACATCAAGTGTTTGCAGACAAAAAGCCCTTCAAAGGCATGGATGTCCATTTTGCAGATGCTCAGATGTATAAAGATGGAAAAGAAGAACAGGAGGAAAAAACAATTCACTTTGCCGACAATCTTCAAAAGGATAAAGGCAAGGCTCCTCAGCAATCATCAGAGGTAAATGAACTTTCCACTAAACTCAAAGTGAGCAGTCAAGCTCCATTTATGATTTCTCTCGAGACATCAAAACCTCTGGTGATCACAACCAAAGCAAAGAAGACGAAACAAAAAGCTGGGGGCAAGTTCATTATCTCTTTTGTGTCTACTATACATGACACAGACTCGGAATCAGAGCCAGAAGATGACACAGCATCAAGCCAAGCTGATCCTCGGCAAGATCAGCCCGCTCTCACTCCATTGGAGACAGTTGCTGACATAGAAGATCCTACGTCTACTTCATTTGTTATTCTGGCAACTTCGCCAGAAGAAAAAGTGATTTACTTCCACAGATCAGGAGCATCTTCACTAAACTCTCTGCTTGAACCTTTCCAAAACGAAGATATGCCTCAGCTATCTCTGTATAGTCCAATGGCACAAGCTATCATGAAGAAAATGGGCTACAACGCTCAAAATTCGACTGGTTTGGGAGGTGGCCGTGGTATTCTCACACCATTGGAACCCACCCTGACCAAAAGTCAACCAGAAGATTGGAAAATCCACCTTCATAAAGGCAAGTCTTCATATGGGTTGGGGTATGATCCTACCGCTCTTATAAGACAGTTGACACCATGGCTGCAAAGTCGCTTTTCCGACCAAACCTCAACATCTCATGAAGACATTGATATCCCTGGATATCTCTTTGAGGAATCACTCGTCAAATATCCAGAAAGCTCTGCCAATTGGTATAATTTCTCTGATGATAAAGAGGAGTTTCCCGATGACACAGACGCGCGGTTCTCTGGCCCAGAAGAACCATCGTCTCCAAAAAAAGTACCTTACTTCGACTCAATTCCAGCAAATGATCGGGACCATCTCATTGCAAGTCTTGAGAAGGATGCTGATCAAAAAGATTCATGGATAGAAACAGAGACTCAGTCTGAAAATACCTTTGGCACTCCCGAAGGTCTTCTTGAGTTGGAAGCCTCCGAAAATATTGTAGAGGAACCACCTTCAAACCATCCGACAGAAGACCCTGTTCGAAAGATAGACTTGGGAACACCTGATAACCCACGTCCTGTATTCATAAGCAAGAATATAGAGGATGATGAGTTACCCGAGTATATCTCTTTTCTTCGTGAGTTCGTTGATTGCTTTGCATGGTCTTATGCTGAAATGCCTGGCTTAGATCCCAAAGTACCAGTCCACAAGCTCAATTTGCAAAAAGAAATCAAGCCTGTCAAACAAGGCCAAAGAAGATTCCATCCCGACTTGATGGCCAAAATTGAACAAGAAGTTCAGAAACTCAAAAACGTTGGCTTCCTCCGCGGGGAACAACATCCTGAATGGTTAGCCAACATCGTCCCTGTGACAAAGAAAAATGGGCAGATAAGGGTCTGTATCTACTACAGAGACCTGAATAATGCATGCCCTAAAAATGAATTCCCGCTCCCTATACCAGAGGTGATGATTGACAACACCTATGGGTTCGAGCGAATGACATTCATGGATGGATTTTCTAGCTACAACCAGATAAAGATGCATCCCGAAGATGAAAGGCATACATCATTACGAACTCCATTCGGCGTGTACTGTTATACTGTCATGCCATTTGGTCTGAAAAATGCAGGTGCAACATATCAAAGGGCTATGATGAAAATATTCCAAGATATACAGCACAAGACGATCGAATGCTATGTTGACGACCTCGCCATCAAAAGCAGAAGAAAAGAAGACCATCTCGATGATCTTCGAGAAGTCTTCCTCCGACTTCGTAAACACAAGTTGCGAATGAATCCACTAAAGTGCTTCTTCGGTGTCTCATCGGGTAAGTTCCTCGGATTCATAGTACGGAAAGCTGGAATAGAACTTGACCACACTAAAGTCAGGGCTATGCTGGAAATACCATCTCCCAGAACTCTAAGAGATTTAAAAGAGCTTCAAGGAAGGTTGGCCTACATTCCATGGTTCATATCTAATCTATCAGGGAAGTGCCGTCCATTTTCTCACTAGATGAAGAAAGGCGTAGACTTTGTCTGGGATGATGAATGTGAAAATGCATTTCAAGACATCAAAGCATACCTCACCAAACCTCCAGTGCTGGCTGCCCCCACAACTGGAAAACCATTCATCTTGTACACAAGAGCTCTCAACCACTCTTTGGGTGCTCTGCTCGCACAAGAAAACAACGACGGAAAGGAAGCTGCTCTATATTACCTTAGCCGCATGTTGGTAGGTGCAGAGCATCGCTACTCCCCAGTCGAAAAAGAAAGCCTTGCAGTGATGTTCGTCGTACAAAAGCTACGTCACTACCTGCTGTCCAATACAGTTTACCTGATTTCGAGGATCAACCTCTTAAAGGTCCTTGTCACAAAAGCAGGTTCTCTCAATGCCCAACTCGCAAAATGGTCCATCCTTCTATCACAGTTTGATAATAGGTATGTACCACAAAAAGCAATCAAAGGCCAAGCTCTAGCAGACTTCCTCGCAGAGCACCCATTGCCTAAAGATTCTCCACTCAGGGATGATCTCCCAGACGAGTTTGTCTACAGCGTGGAAACTTCCTTATCAAGCGCTTCCTGGGACATGTACTTTGATGGTGCAACCAGGACAAATGAAAAAAGAAAGCAAATATCGGGAATTGGCATCCTCTTTGTCAGCCCCGACAAAAACATGATTCCACACGCTTTTTCGCTACTGGAACCATGTTCAAACAATGCAGCTGAGTACCAAGCCCTGATTGTAGGATTGGAACTCGCCCTCGAATCCGGTATCACCATGCTGGAAGCTTTTGGAGACTCTCAACTGATCGTCAACCAGATGAATTAGACATTTGAAGTCAGGAAGCCTGATTTGCTGCCTTACTACAATAAGGCACTGTCGCTTCGAAAAAAATTCAACATCTGTCACATCACCCACATCCTCAGAGGTGAAAACATCCGTGCAGATGCCCTGGCCGGACTCGCCGCATCCATGGCAATCCAAGAAGGGGAAAACATGCAAGTCATAGTGTGTCAAAGAAGGATTCCCCCTCCTCTTAACACACACCAAGCAGTTGCTGAATGCCACCAAGTGGTTGGAAGTCGGATGTCCATCCTCAAACCTCCAATCGGCGACTGGAGAGATCCGTTCATTGATTACATTATGTTCGGAATCTTACCTAAAGATCCAAAAGAGCGGATTCATGGAGATTATGTCCACATGCCTCCAGAATGGCTACATCCAACAACAATCTCATGGTCTTTCGAAGCCTAGGGTATGAACATCATAGGTCCTATCTCTCCCCTATCAAGCAAAGGTCATCACTTCAACTTCGCAGCTACGGATTATTTCTCCAAGTGGTCAGAAGCATTTGCGCTCAGCGAAATGAAAACTTCATCAGTCCTTCAGTTCTTGCGCACCAACATCATTTGTCGCTTCGGCATACCTAAAAGATTCGTCCATGATAACAGACCACAATTCCGGGATCACAGATTCTACAGGTTCTGCGACAAGTACAAAATCCAAAGTTGTCATTCGACTCCATATAATCCAGCAGCGAACGGACTAGCAGAAGCCTTCAACAAGACACTTTACAAAATTCTCAAGAAAATGGTCTCTAGTCACAAAAGAGACTGGGGCGACAAACTACCAGAAGCTTTGTGGGCCTATCGAACCACCGTTCGAGGACCAACCCATAGTACACCATTCTCCTTGGTCTATGGATGCGAAGCTGTTGTCCCTTTGGAAGTACAAATTCCTTCCTTAAGGGTATCTTTGCAAAATAACATGACGCAAGAAAGCAATGTCAAATTGAGACTCCAAGAGCTGGATAATCTCGATGAAAGACGACTTGAAGCTCTACAAAGCATTGAGTTGTACCAAGCACGCATGGCAGGATCTTTCAACAAGAAGGTCAGGCAACGCGCCTACAAAAAGGGTGACTTGGTTCTTGCAGTAAAAAGATCCATAGTCTTTACCCACAAATCCAAACGCAAATTTGAACCAAAATGGGAGGGACCCTTCGTCATCGACAAAGTCTTCTCCAATGGCGCATACGCTCTTCTAAACATGGAAGGAGACAGATGTATGCTGCCCATCAACGGCAAGTTCTTGAAGCGGTACTACCCTTGAAGACTTCCTCAAACGGGTCAAAGCGATATCTACATGGCCAAAGCCTATTTCCAGGTACTTGCTCGTCAAACCCACCCCTTTTGGGATTTTCATCTTTATGTTGAAGTTTCTAAAAAAAAAAAAAACTCTTTTAAAACAATATCAAATTCCAAAAATCCAAGTTTAAGAGCCTCTTCCCAGACTTTACCAAAATTTCGATCCTTGAACCCAAAATTCATGGTTTGAAACAAAAATCGGGACTTAGAAATTTTCACCCTAGACCGCCTCGGCTTTTACAACCAAAATGGTTTTAAGTCAAAATTTATGACCCTCGTGTCTTTAAAAAAAATGATTTTTAGAAATCGCGGGGAAGCGACGCTCAATTGATACTCGTAAAACTCAAAAACCAGAAGGATGCGAACCCCATTCGATACTTCCAAAACCCAAAAATCGCAAAGAAGCGAATCTCATTCGATACTTGCAAAATTTCAAAAATCGTGGAGAAGCAACATACCAGTTGATATCCACAACCCAAATTTCAAAAATCGTGGAGAAGCAACATACCAGTTGATATCCACAACCCGAATTTCAAAACCGTAGAGACGCAATATTCCAATTGATATCCACAACCCAAATGGTTCGAGAAAACCTCAAATTTCAAAAATCATGGGGAAACGACATCAAGTCAGTACCCGCAAAACCAAAAGTTTTAGGAAAGGCAGGGAAGCGACGCTTAGTCGATACTTGCACCCCAATTCGCGAGGAAGAGACATTCCATCGATACTCGCAAAACCCAGCCCGCGAGGAAGTGACATTCCATCAATACTCGCAAATTGAATGAGAAAGGAAGCGACATTCCATCGATACTTGCAAGACCATTCAGCGGGGAGGCGACATTTAGTCGATACCTGCATTTTGAAAACCAAACCCGGCAATAAACGCAAAAAATTGGCTATAAACGCCAAAATTCGGATATAAATACCAAAACAGAAAAAAAATCGGCTATAAACGCCAAAAATCGGCTATAAACGCCAAAATTTGGCTATAAATGCCAAAACGAAAAAAATTCGGCTATAAATGCCAAAATTGGCTTTCATGCCAATAAAACAAAACATGGTTTTCAAAAATCTGGCTCCTATGCCAAAACAAAAAAAAACAAAACTCGGCTTCTATGCCATTCCAAAAATCGGCTTTCATGCCATCTTAAAACTCGGCTCCTATTCCATTCCAAAAAATCGGCTTTCACGCCATCCAAAAAACCTTTGACTCTCATGCTACAAAAAAATTTGGCTTCCATGCCACAAAACAAAATTCGGCTACTATGCCATTTCAAAATTTTGGCTCAATGCCATCCAAAAACCTTAGCTCTCATGCCACAAACAAAAAAACATTGGCTTTCATGCCACAAACAAAATTTTCGCTTTCATGCCACAAACACAAACTTTGGCTTTCATGCTACAAACCAAAAAAAAAAAACTTTGGCTCTAATGCCATCTCAAAATTTTTGGCTACCATGCCGCAAAACAAATTTTGGCTCTTACGCCACAAAATTAGGCTTCCATGCCACCAAAATTTCGGTTTTCAAGCCATCAAAAACCAGGCTTTTTACCACAAAATTGGCTTTCATGCCCAAAAAAACTCTTTGACAAAAGATTTTCACAAAATGACAACCTTTTGATCAAATTCTTAAACAAACATTCCCATCAACTTTTGCTCAAATTTGTTTTCATCAAAATATGATTTAAGTGAAAAGAATGGGATACAAAAAATATAGTACCAAAACTGTTTATACATGGAGGTACCAAAAAAAGAGAAGAAGGAAAAAGAGTTTGTTACAACTCAGGAGCTCAATCTGACATGGTCTTCAACCAAAGGTTCAACTCCTCAAACCGACCCTTGGCCTTAACTTCCAAATTTTTTAGGCCACGCTTCTTCAGAATGTTTCCATAAAATGCGGCCGAGCACCGCGACCCATCTGCAGCACAAGGAAGTTCTTCCCAGAGGACGTGCCACTGCTCATGCTCTTGAGTCTTCCTCCGGACATTACCTTCAGCTTCCTCAACCTGGAGAATGAGAGTTCCCTCCTTGTACTTTCTTGGTCAGCCGGTCGGCAATCTTGGAGCGATCGGTGATGATTTCATGCTTTTGACGGTGGATACAAGATTTCGGTGAAAATCAGTAGTTTTCAAGCATCAAAGATTGGATTTTCAGAAAATCACAGAGGCAGGAACACCCGAAACACAAAAAGGATCGGAAACCGGGCCGTTTGGTGCGAAATCCGGCGACCATGCACCCAAGGTCGCCGGCGACCTTGGCCGTTGGTCCTTTTGGTCGCCGAGCTTCGTTTTCGGCCGTTTTTCTGTCTTTTTTATTCCTTCTTTCTTCTGTATTTTTCTTGAAATTTTTCCTCAATTATTGACTTAATTTTCTTGGAGAAAAATTGATGAGAACCCGCGCAAAACCGGAGCACAAAGCTTCCCATTTTTCGGAAAAGCCGAAGACTTTGTAGCCGATTTTCCGTCAAGAGTCAAAAATAGGTCAGACGATGTCGGAATGACCTGAAAATTGAGGTGACGCTTCTTGAGCAATGGATAGGACCAACCATGAGCTTTTATTTGACTTTTGAAGCCGTTTGGGGTCCCATCGATGCTTGACTTGACTTTACTGCGAGGAAAATGCCGAGCTTTGATATGTGGTCAAACGATGTCCGTTTGACCTGAAATTTGACGGGGAACCTATTGGAGTCATTTTGAGACAACCCATTAGCTCCGCTTTAGATGTCATGGTCCCGGGGTGCTCCGCCGCCGGTAGGCTTGATTTTCTTTCGGAGCATCGAAACATGGTCAAACGTTATCGGAATGACCTGAAATTCGACGTGCAGCCTTTTGGAAGCATGTCAAAGTCACTCATGTACTTTGTTTGATGAATGATGGCTTCGGTAGTTCCCGCCACCGGGAGGCTTGATTTTGCTGCTCGAGCGTTGATGGAGGGTCAAACGTTGTCGGTTTGACTTCAAATTTGGCATGGAGCCCTTTGGAGACATTCTGGAGTCATCCATAACTCTGATCAAAGTTTTTGTGTCTTTGATGATATCGCCGCCAGGAGCACTTGTTTAGCTGTCGGAGAAGTGAAGTTAGGCCAAACGATGTCGGAATGGCCCGAAACCTCTAGTGTACCCCTCTTTTGGCTGTCTTAAAGGGTCTTTCATTTTTTGTCTAATTCTGATAAGATCTGATGCTTGAAGTAGTTTTGCCTGTTTTGTAGCAAAATGCAGCTTCACAAGGCTTCTTGATGTTGAGGAGATATAGTGACTTTTTTGGTGTCAACACCTATCATGGTAGCTGATGTAATGCAATTTACCAAACGCTGTAAAAAATGCCAAATTCATGGAGATTATGTCCATATGCCTCCAGAATGGCTACATCCAACAACAATCTCATGGACTTTCAAAGCCTGGGGTATGGACATCATAGGTCCTATCTCTCCCCCATCAAGCAAAGGTCATCGCTTCATCTTCGCCGCTACGGATTATTTCTCCAAGTGGTCAGTAATATTTGCACTCAGCGAAATGAAGACTTCATCGTCCTTCAGTTCTTACGCACTAACATTATTTGTCGCTTCGGCATCTAAAAGATTCGTCCATGATAACGGACCACAATTCCGGGATCACAGATTCTACAGGTTCTGCAACAAGTACAAAATCCAAAGTTGTCATTCGACTCCATATAATCCAGCAGCAAACGGACTAGCAGAAGCTTTCAACATGACACTCTGCAAAACTCTCAAGAAAATGGTCTCTAGTCACAAAAGAGACTGGGGCGACAAACTACCAGAAGCTTTGTGGGCCTATAGAACCATCGTTCGAGGACCAACCCATAGTACACCATTCTCCTTGGTCTATGGATGCGAAGCTGTTATCCCTTTGGAAGTACAAATTCCTTTCTTAAGGGTATCTGTGCAAAATGACATGACGCAAGAAAGCAATGTCAAATCGAGACTCCAAGAGCTGGATAATCTCGATAAAAGACAACTCGAAGCTCTACAAAGCATTGAGTTGTACCAAACACGCATGGCAGGATCTTTCAACAAGAAGGTCAAGCAGCGCACCTACAAAAAGGGCAACATGGTTCTTGTAGTAAAAAGACCCATAGTCTTTGCCCACAATTCCAAAGGCAAATTTGAACCGAAATGGGAGAAACCCTTCGTCATCAACAAAGGCTTCTCCAACGGGTCATACACTCTTCTAAACATGGAAGGAGACAAATGTATGCTCCCCATCAACGGCAAGTTCTTGAAGCGGTACTACCCTTGAAGACTTCCTCAAACGGGTCAGAGCGATATCTACACGGCCAAAGCCTATTTCCAGGTTCTTGCACGTCAAAACCATTCCCTTTTGAAACTTTCATCTTGAAATTTCCAAAAAAAAAAAAACTCTCTCAAAACAATGCTTACTTTCATCGTTTCATTGTTAAAAAAAAAAATCATCAAAATCCAAAAATCCAAGTTTAGGAGCCTCTTCCCAGACTTGACCAAAATTTTCGATCCTTGAACCCAAAATTCTTGGTTTGAAACAAAAACCAGGACTCAGGAATTTCCACCCTAGTCCACCTCTGCTTTTACAACCAAAAATGGTTTTAAGTCAAAACTTATGACCCTTGCGTCTTTAAACAAAAAAAAAGGGTTTTTAGAAACCGCGGGGAAGCGACACTTAGTCGATACTCGCAAAACCCAAAAACCGGAAGGATGCGAACCCCATTCGATACTTCCAAAAACCAAAAATCGGAAGGATGCGAACCCCATTCGATACTTCCAAAAATCAAAAATCGGAAGGATGCGAACCCCGATACTTCCAAAACCCAAAAATCGCAAGGAAGCGAACCCCATTCGATACTTGCAAAACCTTGAATTTCAAAAAAAAAAAAAAAAGAAAAACCCCAAATTTCAAAAATCGCAGAGAAACAACATTAAGTTAGTACCCGTAAAACCAAAAGTTTTGGAAAAAGATGGGAAGCGACGCTTAGTCGATACTTGCACCCCAATCCGCGAGGAAGCGACATTCCATCGATACTCGCAAATCCAGCCCACGAGGAAGCGATATTCCATCGATACTCGTAAACCGAATGAGCAAGGAAGCGACATTCCATCGATACTTGTAAGACCATTCAGCGGGGAGACGACATTTAGTAAATACCTGCATTTTGAAAACCAAAATTCGGCTATAAACGCCAATATTCGGCTATAAACGCCAAAATCGGCTTTCATGCCAACAAAACAAGACTTGGTTTCCAAAAATCTGGCTCCCATGCCAAAACAAAACAAAACAAAACAAACAACAAACAAAACAAAACTCGGCTTCTATGCCATTCAAAAAAAAAATCTGCTTTCATGCCATTTTAAAATTTCGGCTCTTATGCCAATTCAAAAAATTTTGGCTTTCATGCCACAATTCAAAAATTTTGGCTTTCATGCCACAAACCAAAAACTTTGGCTCTCATGCCACAAAAAAAAAAAAAAAAAAACTTCGGTTTTCACGCCAATCCAAAATTAAGCTTTCATGCCATCTCAAAACTCGGCTTTCACACCAATTCAAAAATTAGGCTTTCATGCCATATCAAAACTTGGCTTTCACGCCAATCCAAAAATTAGGCTTTCATGCCATCTCAAAACTCGGCTTTCACGCCAATTCAAAATTCGGCTTTCACGCCATCCTAAAATTTTTGGCTCTCATGCCACAAACAAATTTGGCTTACATGCCACAAAACAAAATTCGGCCTCTATGCCATTTCAAAACTCAGCTTTCATGCCATTTCAAAAATTCTGGCTCTAATGCCATCTCAAAATTTTTGGCTCCCATGCCGCAAAACAAATTTTGGCTCTTACGCCACAAAATTAGGCTTCCATGCCATCTAAAATTCGGTTTTCAAGTCATAAAAAAACTAGGCTTTTTGCCACAAAAATTGGCTTCCATGCCTAAAACAATCCTTTGACAAAAGATTTTCAGAAAATGACAACCTTTTGATCAAATTCTTGAACAAACATTCCCATCATCTTTTACTCAAGTTTGTTTTCATCAAAAAATGATTTAAGTGAAAAGAAGGGGATACAAAAATATAGTGCCAAAATATTTTATACATGGAGGTACCAAAAAAAAGAAAGAAGAAAAAAGAGTTTGTAACAACTCAAGAGCTCAATCTAGCATGGACTTCAACCAAAGGTTCAACTCCTCAAGCAGACCCTTGGCCTTAGTTTCCAAAGTCTTCAGGCCACGCTTCTTCAAAATGTCCCATAAAATGCAGTCAAACGCCGAGACCCATCGATAGCACGAGGGAGTTCTTCCCAGAGGACCTGCCACTGCTCATCCTCCTGAGTCTTCCTCCGGACATTACCTTCAACTTCCTCAACCTGGCGAATGAGAGTCCCCTCCTTGTCACGAGCCTCCACAATGGCGGTCCATTTGGCAGCAGCTTCTTCCTCCAAAAGCTCAAGCCGCTGCCTAGCCTCGACAACCTGCTTATCAAGGCGGTCCAAGTCTTGCTTCAGCCCTATGATGGATAACTCGGTAACGTTTTTCTCCCGAACGAACTACTTCCGAGTCTTTGTAATCTCAGTCAGCTCAGCTTTGACTTTGCTGGAAGGCTTCACAAACATCTTATCAAAGAAGTCACCATCTGGGAAACCCTTGGTCTCAGTCCATTTGTTCCCCAAGGCGATGATTTCATCAACAAAATCTTTGGCGCTTGCGATGTCCAGACCGACTTCTTCGCTATCAGCAAGAATGTCCTGTACATGCTTGATCATGCTAAAGCTAGGTTCCAAGTGACCCGAAGAAAGAGTCTCAACCCATGAGCTCAAAACAGTCTTCAACACCTTCCTTGCACACTGAAGGTGCGGCGCAAATGAGGATTCGCCATGCTCTGGCGCCCGACTGCCCATGTCATGCTCCATTGCAAGAGTAATCAATAAACTCTTTCCAACCGAAGAAGCTGACTCATTGAAGGAAACAAAAGCCCTACTCCTGGATCAGCCGCATGTATCCCCGTTCTGGCCCTGAGGAAGACGGAGGGACCTCCCCTGCTGCTCCATAATCTGTCAAGGAAAAGACAAAGAGGTATGAATAGAATCTTGTCAAAAAATATCAAGATTATTATTGCAAAATACCTTCTTCGACGACCGGCGGAGTACGCTCTGCCTCTTTAAGCTCATCCGAAGCATCGTCAAAGGTTGCGTCCATGGATGGCTCGAAATCGTCAGAATTCTCTGGCAAGTCAGCTAACAAGAAAACAAAAGCTACATGTTGGCAAATGACAGCACAAGAAAAAAGAAGAAAAAAGAAGCCAAAGCAATCATACCAAGTAAAGGTTCTAGAACCACTCTAGAGTCCCTAGGCTCTTCCTCAGATGCCACGACTGGATCCGTCATCGCCTCATCAGCCGGAACCTCGAGCATCACCAGGTCATCGTCCTCTGCTAGAAGAAAGAAAGCAGCGGATAAAAAAAATCTCTTACAAGAGAAAAGAAGAAACAAAAGAAAGAAGGGGAATCATACCAGTTGTCTCCTCTTCTTTGCTCTTCTTCTCCGGAGGCTCGTCAGCATCCTCAAACACCTCCTCAGCAATGGTGAGAGGAACTTCAAGATCAGAAGGACTATCGTGCCGTCTCATGTTACGGCGTTGTCCTCTCCTCCTCTTGCCTCGGCGGGTCAATCTGCTCGACAATCCTGCCCCATTATCAACATCAGGCCTCTCACTAGAGTCCTCACTGGATGGTCTACTTTTCTTGGTAGACTCCATGGAAGCCTTCGTATGCTCTGCTTGTATCATAGCATCGATCTTAACCTCCACCTCTTCCAGCTGTCTCAAGACCTCACCAGGAATCCCTTGTGCAGCTCCTGATCTGATGACGTCCTGCTCGTTGAAAAAACCTATCTTGTACTTCTCTCCAGAAAGGAAGGACAAAACTTCCTTCCGGCGGACACCATCTGATTTTCCAAGACCCTTCCCAGGAGATTGCTTGACATTGAGCTCTTTCTTGGAAAGCCCCCGGTACACTGAGAAGCTCTCCACGAACCACTTCGTGAAACCGGCAGTCCGGAAGGTGGGCAGCTCAGGATAGGAAATCATCGCGGTAGTGTCCTTAGCACTGTAAAAAGCCATGCATTCCTCCCATCCTACAAACCTCCAAAACGCTTCACCATGCTCGAAGGCGCTCCAACAACACCTTGAGACAAGCTAAGCTACAATGCAAAACACCAAGGGACATATGGTTGGATATCGACGAAAAGATGTTAGCGGTACACCATCGTACCAACCCGTATGTTAAAAGCCATCTCTTCTCCGCGTTTGTTAAAGCATAATGTCTTCCCGACCCTACCGTGGTCGAATCACGGGAGACACCAAAGTCAAAAGCCTTCTTCTGCAAACCCGGAGAAAGCTTCACTGAAGACTGCCCAATCTCGACGTCCCTAAATCGTCGGATCCTCAAACGGGCAGATAAAAGAGATTCGGAAACGGCTGTCCCTCTAGCCAAATGAATCATAAAAGGATCTTCATCCTGTGCAACCCCCAAACAATGGAAGCTAGGACAGTGGTATACATACCACGAATAGAAGATGTGGGCAAAAAATACCCTGTTAATGGGGAGCCCAAACCGAACCAGGAAAGCAGCAGCCTCTAGTTCGGTACACAAGTAGAAGTAAAGAGCAGGCACCAAAGCCAGCCGCTCTCCAAACGCCATCTGACAAGCCGGAAAAATGCATTGCGGCCTGATGTGCGTTCCATCTCCTCCAGCAAAAACAGCCTCACTCAGCCAATAAGTGAGGTAAACAGTGAGATCTCTCCGCAACGCAATGTCCGGACAAATGGCATCTATGCTTGCGAAGAACTTCATCAACTCTTCTCGCATAGCAGCGATCTTCTTCAAACTTGATGCTTTAGCCCTAGCATCCTAGGCCATGCCATCAGAAGACTCCCCGCTATTAAAAAAGTTAGAGCTGCAACTCCTCCAACTGCTGCACCTAACTTTCGAGCCCTCCTATTCAAAAAATCATAGAAGGCGACAAGCTGAAAGTATACAAGCCTGAACTCCTCAGACTGCTCCTCAAGGACGCTATCATTAGGCATAAACTCCTCATAAAGTTTCCGAGGATAGGCAACCCGGTGATGGCGCTCAGTTCCTTCATAGAAAAACCAATCTCACCATTCGTCACAATGAAGGTATTGGTTTGTGGAAGGAATGACTCCAGCATGGCCATGAAAGCCTTATCGGAGAAAACAACGGTTTGCCGAAAAGCGCGAACCGCATCAAAAATCTCGGCCTCCCG
This sequence comes from Umbellularia californica, assembly GCA_028538565.1. Taxonomy (NCBI): domain Eukaryota; kingdom Viridiplantae; phylum Streptophyta; class Magnoliopsida; order Laurales; family Lauraceae; genus Umbellularia; species Umbellularia californica. The sequence continues at coordinate 43,054,196 of JAPQWN010000007.1, read as the reverse complement.
CAGAATGGCCTCGCCAATCTTCAGGGTGTGATCAGTCCATGACTCCCAGTTCGAGTTAGCACTGAAACGGCCACGAAGTCGGAATGGCTTCACCCAATTGCTACCGTCACCCCGAAAAATGCCAAGGCCCATCAGTCTCAAATCGACTGACGGATGATCAGAACCTTGGTAGCCACTAGCTGGCATCAACATATCCATACGAACAGGCGACTTCTCTGCAAAACCAGAAGGGCCGCCAACAAAAACCCCGGTCTTGATCACACTGGTTCTCTTCACCCAGCTCGGAGGATCTTCCCTCTTAGGGCACATGGGAGAAAGGCTTAGGATCGAGATGGTCCGATCGAAAGTCGACCGGGTAGAAATAGCTCTCTCCTCACCATCTACTGTGTAAGACAACTGAAAACATCTCCTTTGGTATGTCAAGTCGTTAGGGACTGCATCACCAAAGAAAAAGGTAGGCTTGAGCACAACGCTCTGATCGTTCGTAACCCTAGGACGGCTGCTTACCATGATCTTGTAGAATTCCTCAACTTTGAGAGGATCAATCTCTCTCTCATCTCATCACGATTGAGGGAATCGCACTCTTCCAAATTCTTCTCAACAAACTGGACCTTCTCCCAAGCTTGCTGAATGGCCGCATTAGAAGATCTAGCAGACTGACGAGGAGCGTTAGTAATAGGACCTTTACCCTTGTTCGTTCTGGAAGAACTACCTGCAAAAGATGGAAGAGAAAAGATCAATCCTCATAAAAATGACAGAGTTTTGCTACAAAGATTCTAGCAAAATTTTGACATGGTTCCGGGGCAATTCCGAAGAAAAGGAAAATACTCCGAGAAAGACAGGAAGCCTGAAGATGAGCTCAACATCGTTGCAAGCTCATAGTCAGTGGAGAATCCTCAAAGAAGGTTCGAACTCAACATTGCTGCAAGAACGAGCCAATCTCATCAAATTTCCGCAAAATTTGGAAAAGAGCTCAACATTGCTACAAGCTTTAGAATCCAAAAATTGCAAAGTTCCTCAAAATCTAGCAAAACCAAGAAAGAGCTCAACATCACTGCGAGCTCAAAATCCCAATACTTGCAAAAGATTTTCAAATATGCATTATCATGCTTCCAAGTCCATTTACCAAAAATCATGCATCAAAAAATATCATCATGCATTAGAAGCTAGGAAAACCTTGACCAAAGTTTGACCAATTCCAACCCAATTTGGTCAAAACCAATCAAATTTTGTCCAAGTCAAAAATCATGTTGGCTTGACCTAGAGACTCTAGCCTTCTATCTTGATGCATAAAAAAAATGCATGAACATATTGAAATTGCATAACCTCATTATCATGGTGAGCAAACAAAGGAAAGAAAAAGAAAAAGAAAGAGAAAAAAAAATCTCAGCAAAAAAAAAAAAATTTGGCCCACAGGCCGTGGCCCACTGCCACATGGCAGTACGGCCAGGTCCGTATAGCCAAGAAAAAACATAGAGAAAAAAGAAAACGTTGAAAAAAAAAAGCAATCAGCGTGAAAAAAAAAACAGAACAAAAAAGGCGCTGAAAAAAAAAAGAGAGAAAAAATCAGCGTGTGAAAAAAGAAAAAAAAAGAAGAAGAAAACCCGTGAGGAAAACAAAAAAAAAAAAAAAAAAGAAACACGGGACAAAAAAAAAAAAGAAGCACACGGTAAAAAAAAAGAGAAAATCGTGAGCAAAAGAAATAAAAAAAAAAGAAAACAAAACAAAAAAAAAAAAGAGAGAAGAAGCACGACAAAAAAAGAAAGGAAAAAACGTGCTCGGAAAAAAAAAGAGTAGAAAAAAAAGGCAAAAAAAGAAAGAAGTTACTTCTACAATGGAGATTCTTGTGGAGGAAGAAAACTTACTTGAAGCCATTGATGGAGAAGAAGAAGAAAAGCTTGGAACCCTTTTGAGAAAAAACACTTCTTATCTTGGAGAGCACTCTTGAAGATTTCTAGCAAACAAAGAAAGCAATGGAGCATAAGAAGCAACCCTTCTTGCTTTTATAGAAGAGAGCAAACAAAAAGAGGAAACAAGGAGAAAAGAAAGGAGGTAAGTGCTAAAATTTAGCTACTTTCCCAAAAGAAAAATATTTTGAGAAAATCTCTCCACAAAAGAAGGAAACTTGAGAGATTCTCTCCAAGTAAGCATATTTTAGCTATTCTCTACACAAAAGAGATATTTTTAGATATTCTCTACAAAAATAACACCATATGAGATCTAGGCCATCACCTCAATTTTTAGGTCATTCCGACATCGTTTGACCTAGTTTCGACTCTTAACGGGAAATCGACTACAAAGTCTTCGGCTTTCCCGAAAAATGGGAAACTTTGTGCTCCGGTTTTGCACGGGCTCTCGTCAAGTTTTCTCCAAGAAAATCAAGTCAATAATTGAGGAAAACTGTCAAGAAAAATACAGAAGAAAGAAGGAACAAAAAAGATGGAAAAACGGCTGAAAACGAAGCTCGGCGACCAAAAGGGCCAAAGCCCTATGGTCGCCGGCAACCCTAGCCCAAGGTCACCAGCGACCCTGGGTGCATGGTCGCCGGTGACCCTGCAAATCCGGGTCGCCGGATTTCGAACCAAACGGCCCGTTTTCCGATCCTTTTCGTGTTTCGGGTGTTCCTGCCTCTGTGATTTTCTGAAAATCCAATCTTTGATGCTTGGGAACTACTGATCTTCACCGACATCTTGGATCCGCCATCAAAAGCATGAAATCATCATCGATCACTCCAAGATCGCCAACCGGCTGACCAAGAAAGTATACTTTCTGTCCGACCGATCATGAAATCGACAAGACAGATGTCATCGGCCCACCAATATCAATCAATGTTTGAAATTGCACCGCAATCTGACATCAAACAATGTGTGGATCCACCTGTGATGATCACAAGAAGAATCTCAAAAGACGCGGCGCGGCCCGCGACTCTTCACATGCCCTAGCGACCACTTAATGTAGCAAATAAAGTATGTAGTTCATTTCCATAATACTAAGACTGATTACATTTGAATAACAAGTATCAGAATGAGCAGTGTTCATTAGCGTAACCCAAAAGTACTGTTAAAGTTTAAACAAAAGATCACTTAGTTACATTCCCCAAAATTAGAGGCAAAAAAAGGCCAATATAAACAAAACAATATCCACCAAAAGAAAAACTAGCTACAACCCCAAAATATGACGTCTCTCGCGGCAACCGAATGTTTAAACAACATCATCGGCATGCCACTCAACTAACTGATGCGGTTCTCCAACCGCCTCCTCGTGCTCCTCCTCTGGGTAACCAACAATGGGACCTGAGTACCAAAGAAATGGATCAGACCCGACGGTCTGGCAGGCGGGTGAAAAGATATAAACATTCAATAATAAAAGCATTTACTTTGGAAAACATTTAAACCTTCTTAAACAGTAACTTTCAAGAAGTAAATGAATCATTTAATTGAAAACATATATGCCGTATAAAACATGTAAAGGTAACTAAGGAATTCGGGAAACAAGCAAGATGGCAACCACATGAAGCTAAATCCCCTCTCACCAAAGTGATAAGAGCAAGCATATCAAGGCGTTGGCCTCAGTCACCGAAGTGAGGAGGTACAACGAAATTTACATATACATATATAATATAAGGGACATGACCTCGGTAGAGAGCCGGACATCAAGAACCACGGTAGCAATCCGCGGTATCGGGACAAGACCATGGTTAATAAACCGGGTAGTGGGATCCAAACTGCAGTTGGCGGGACAAAAGGGGGATCTCCAAGTTAGTGGATCAGACCGACAAGGTTATCCAAGCTTAGTAGTGCCGACTCATAGGTCAAATCATATAAATCAAGACATGTGTAAAATAAATCCAGTGCAAGACTATAACCGGGCAAGACAGGGGTGCTCAAGGGCACAACTATCATATCATGTCGGGCATGCATTTCGGGACTAGCAATTATCACAAGTATCTTTTTCAATGCTTTCGGAAATAACAGTCACATAGTGTAAATCTCGGGTATAAGAAAATACGATGAACTATTGTAAATCTCGGGTATAAGAAAATACGATGAACTATTGGAGTTTCGGACAAAATATCAAATTCAAGATTAGTTCAAGGTGAATAGGGGTCCCGTATGTCAATCTTAACAATGACTTGGAACTCTTTGAATTTGGAGACATCCTGAAACACTTATACACCCTTGGATATTTCTAAAGAACTTCAATGGGTCTTTGTGGTGTGGTTTTTCTTCTCAAATGAACTTCAAACGTTGCCTCATGGGTCTCCCCAATGCCAAGGGTTCCTTTAAAAACGCTTCCCAAGCTCCAAAAGTGGTCTAGGGTTAAGGGGGGTGCGCTCGAGCGGACCAAAGGGCGCTCGAGCGGCCCTGAACCGCGTAGGAACCCGAGCAGGCAGCAAGGCTGCTCGCTCGAGCAGATGTAGGTCCGCTCCAGCGGGCAGTCTCGCTGCCGCCCGAGGTGCAGTCAGATTGACTGTGCGCTCGAGCGGCCTGTGCTATGCTCGAGCGGGCAGTCAATAATGTTGCCCGGGATGGACCTCTATGGCCTTTCTTCCTCTTTTCTTCTACACATTTCATCCACAATAAAAAGGCCTCCTTGCCCCCAATAATCCTTCATCAAACCTCCTCAAACACCACTTAACTCTCATCAACTTCATTGAACATTAACACCAAAACTCCTTCTCCACATTCCAACCCAAATAAAAGGAGATTAACCACAACCTCATAGATTCATTCAAGTCTTAAACAAGATATAAAACAAAAGCTATAAATCACATTTTCAAGACAATAAATGGCTAACCAACCCTTTTCAAGAGCATTTAAATCACATTGAATGCAAGTAGAGCAAAACATTAATGGAAATACAAAATCAACCATGCTTGTCATGAAAACCATTCAAAACTCAAACCATCCAATCATTCCACTTGCTTAGGGTCTCAAATCAAGGAAATCAAACTTCTAGTCAACTCCTCCAAACCAAGAACACAATCTACACAAAAACCCCCAAATACAAAACCTAAAATGGGTCAAACAAGAAATGAAAAAGGAAGAACTCTCAATAAGGAAGATGGGGCTTCTCTATAGCTAAGAGAACACAATATCAAAAGATTAGGAGGAATACTTACTTGGAAACTCTTCAAATGAGTAAGACTAGCTCAATGAAGGTCTTAGAATGGAGTTCTCTCTTCAAGAGTTGTATCAATGGAGAGCCCAAGTGATGAAGAAGAAGATGATGGCTCCCATCTCTCAATTTGTGCAAGGTTGGTGATGATTTGATGATGGGAAAGCAAGGAGAAAAAAAAGGAGAAGGAAACCCTAGCTTGGGTGGCTCAAGAGCTGGAAAAAGAGAAAGGTAGGAGATGGGTTCTCTATATAAAGCGAATAGAAGTGGGCTTCCACCACTAGAAACTTTGGAGGCTGAAATCACTACTTTCGGGACCTCGGACGAAATCGACGAAGAAGGGAAAAATGATCACCGAAATATCTAGTTTCCAAAAACTATATTTTTCGTGGGTTTCAGGGATATCAAGTTTTGGGTACAAATTTAGTTTAGAATGACTGTTTTGCCGTTGATGCTAGGAAAAATCGGGTTTCGGGGTTCCGGACGGGACGAGATCAACATGAAAGTTGTAGGGATTGACAAGATGAGTAAGACGGGATGCGAACAAAATTACAAGAACCTCGAATAAATCCCCAAAGTAATCGCAAGACTAACAAAAAGGAACCCCCAAAGAGTCCCCCTAAACACAAGACACTTAAAATTCCCCAAAGCTATATCAAAAGTTATTTTAATCCCAACTTAGTCAAATCTACCAACCACACGCTTCGCACTAACAAGCGACTTAATTAGCACTAATCGTGGCACTCGAGTCGGGGTCTTACAGCTTTCATAGTACGAGAATGTGTAATACAGGTCCCTAACCCTTTTCTCTCCTCCATATACCAATGAATAATAATTTTGATACATTTGTAATTCACTGCTCAAATCCATTCTAACCTACATCCAACTATCCTCGCCCATGCCCAGAAGACCAGCTATAACTCTGAATCCACAGTTGTCATTAGCTACAACATCCTTAACAGTCTGGACATAAGGTCCTAGAGACTGGGGAAGCAAATGCAGAAATGTGCATGACCGAGTGTGACGGACACTCAATTTTTCCTTCTTCTTCGTTACACCAGTACTGCTTAATCTAGACGGAACGCTATCTTTCATTAAGAGTGCATACTCGAAAGCAGATGGCTCCCGACACGTAGACCGATCCAACTTCTTCTTGTTCGCCGATAACCGACAGCGAATATTCAATTTAACATCTAGTTCAAGAATAGTAAATAAAGGATTCCCCAATTCTCTAAGCTTTTTCAATATTTGTATTTTACCCCTCTGATCACTGTTAGAATTAGGTGGGCCTCGTGAACAGATTTTCAAAACTTTTGACCCACTTGACTCAGGGATCAAATACCCATAAGGCCAGACACTATATCCAGGATGCACAACCCTCAATCTCATGATCATGTACAAGTAAAAATTCTATTTAAAAGATAGAAACAAGCAGCACTAAACATCCATAACAATCCACAACATGCAAGGCGTAGAGCATACCTTTGAAGCCCGATAGTGCTCTAATGGAGAACTTGATAACTTTCTTTGATGCAGAACTCTTCTACAAAATAAAATTAGAATCTCCAACACCTCTTAGACTTCCATGCTATGACCCGAATCAGATCTCTTTTCTCAAGAAGATTGGTGGAATCTCCACGAGAAAACCCAACTAGAAACTCCAAGGAACTAGAAGACGAAGAGAGGAGAGAGATGTGCAATAATTGCACACAAATAGGGGCTGGACGTTTTCTCAATTGATGGACGTCCAAAAGGAGGTTCATTCCCTTTTATAACCTTTCATGCCTCCTCTTTTCCTAATTGAAATAGAAGTTTCACTTCCACAACAATTAGTAAGTATACTATTACCACTATTAGAAGTCCTACTCCAAATAGAAATAATAACTTTCTAATTCCTTCCTTTTAGAGTTCAAGTAGGATTAGTATCTTTCTAATAACTTGAGCTAGCGTGTAGACCACTAGGGATTCCATAGAAAGCTGGCTCCAACTGGGAGACCGCGACCCCACATCTCATGTCCAATCCGGCCCCACAGTTAATTGCAAATAACACCACTATATAAATGCAATTGCACTCCAGTCTTAGGAATTAATTACAATGACTACCCTAAACTTTCCGATTACCACAAGTAGGCCCTTCTATCAATATCCATATAGCAATTGGAATAAATCTGTCTCTTCCAATCTTAGTTTCACATCTTATTATCCTTGAGCCCCAATTAGTCACAGTTATCATTAGTACCATCCAATTAACTCTTAATTGAGATGAGTGCGCACTTACTAATGAAAAATCCATTAATTGGCAAAGGGAATAATAGAGATAGATTTCATCTTGATCATTCAATGTTCCCACAGTCCTACTACCAAATACCCAAGACACCGAGGTGTTGGCCTCACTCATTGGTGACTCAAAGCAAATGAATAGATAGAAACTTGAGTTCATCAATATCTCAGGATCGAGAGCCTATTGTTAGGGAATTATGAGAGTAGACCTTATAATTGAGACGGAATTGCATAAGGTGCTTCTCATGGTCCTTCAACACATCCAATGTATCAACACCATGATCCGGAATCTTACATTCTGATGATCAAGACAAATCACACTATCTCATAGTGATTAAAGTGCTGCAACCATATCAGATGAGATGCCTAGTCTCATGACTGGTTGTGAAGTTATTTAAGTATAAGATTTGTGACATGTGTCTCCAGTGTGTGGATCTCATCCATACACATATATCACATCTAATATACTAATGGGACCCGGTTCAACTCATGAACCATTATGTCAAGTGTATTGGTCATGTGCATTAAGTAATAAAATAACATTCATCTCATGAAAGTAAAGCATGATTTTATTGATAAATAAAGAAATTAATCAATTTATCACATCAACTGATGGATTGAGTCCATACAATCTAACAATCACTACTCTTAAATTTCTTAGCGATCAACTCGAACTCAGAAGTTGTGGTCAACTCAGGGGTTTCGTTCACAGTAGTGGCCTCTAAATTGATCTTCCGCCAATAGTGGTGTACACAGCTCAGTGGTATGGGAGAGCCTTCCCTTATGTACTCAGTAATTTCGTGTGCACATGGTAAACCATGGGTCCGTCAAATTATATACCCACATGCTACCGGGTTTTGACCAATATCACCAGTTCTTATTGACTCATTTAACACTATATCCAAATCATTCCTTACTAGAAATCCTTTCAACTAATGAAACAGTGCCGGTTTGAACTTATGTTGTACGGTATTCAAATTCTTATGAAAAGAAGCCTTTATCTCCATAAAGAGCAACTCAAGCAGGGCATGGATAACCTGCCGGGACGAATCAAAGCTATAGCTCGATGTGCCTAGCTGCCTCTTTAATTTTGCATGTGCACTCTCAGACCTGTTCGTAGTGACGTTCCCAAAGTGCATGTGCCGATATGTCCAAGCAGCCACAAACTACTCCTTATGCTTAATCAACCACGACTTCTTCACATTATCAACAGCGTGTGGATACCCACGGTAATTCCGTTCTAATGCACTTAGAAGTTTCATGTAGTCATTTTCAGTGGGAAAGACTACCAACATGTTCCAACAAGAGATAAATGCATCCCATCTATCGTTGGTCTAAAAAAGCTTCTTACAATTTGCCAAGATGTTCCTAGAAATATGCCACCTGCATAATAAGTTTGCTACATTCGGAAAAACAACATTAATTACAATCATCAATGCTAACTCTCTGTCTGTGACAATTGCACGGTGCAGAATGCATCCATCCATTAATTCCTTAAGCCTCTCCAAAGCCCAACTATAATTATCATCCCTCTCTGATTCAAGGTACACAAAAGCAACGGAGAACGTCAGTTGAGTAGATATAACACCAACAATCTCAAGCAACGGAAGTCATTATCTATTAGTCTTGTACATGGAATCCATTATCAAAACTTCTGGAAATGCACGTAATAACTCAACAGATGATGGATGTGCCCAGAATAGGTCCATGATAACATTTGTTGCGTCGTTACTAGTGTAATACTCAATGTAGTTGTTCTCCTCCAAATGCATCATGAGTTGCTGCATCTGCGATCGACCGGCCATCTCTACCACCCTAAACTTCCGACGAGCATTGTATATACTCTTCATCGTAGTTGTGTTATGAACATCCCTTTCCTGCAATGTTCGAATGATGTTCCTCGACTTTACCAAACTCTTAGACATATCAATCAAAACGTTGATTTCTTCCTCAAAAAGCCTCCTAGCAAATGAGTACCCCTCGAGATGTTGTGTGTTTAAATGATTGTGCACCCCACAAACCACTGTTACCATCCAATCATCGTTAGTTGCCAACTTTCGGCCCTTCAAAGAAAAAGGGCAACTACACTTCTTTGTTCCCGTTGCCTTATGAGGATTTTTCTTTTCGAAGACCTTCGATGGACCCATGTAACTACCACTTCTCTCACAAGAAAAATTATTCTTGGCTTTTTACCATCTCCACAAGTATCTAAAGTTTTGATTACAATTACTGAGCCATGTTTCTTTCCAACATCCCTTGTCCATTGGATTAGGCCCTCTCGGCTTCCGAATACCGTGTCAGTGGTGAAAACATTAGTAAAATCCAAAAAGCACTCACTGGCACCAGTTGAATTAATCTTCTAAAAATATGATTACAAATTCTTAGTTTATCAATATACGAGCCTTTACAACTGTGCAATATTATACTGCACGGTTTATATAGGCCATTCTTAATATATATGCTCAATTTCCTATGGCCATTCAATAATACTTTGTCCGGCATTATAGCGTTGTGCAATTATACTTTGTCAGGTATTATAGCGCCATGCAATAACTATGAACAGTCTTCACCAGCCGAGCATATCTTTAGCAACACGGTTCTGGAATCCCGAGCAGGACGTGAGGAAAAAAATGAGTGGGAAATAAAGTCAAAACGTATACCTCCACTTGGTAGATCGTCAACTGCTTGTCTATATTGAAAATGCCTACTTTCAATACATAATGTGGTGCAAGGAGATGAGTACTTCCAAGATCGTTAAATAAATGAAGGAGACTTGAGGATACTTCCAAGAGTTGAAGAAGATGATGAGGAAGGAGATAAACATCAATAAGGACGAAGAAGTGCAGAGGAGTAGTGACGAAACAAATGGATAAAAGGGACAATGAAGAAGAAGAAGAAGAAGAAAATGAGGAGATGAGAGTAGAGAAACCGGAAAGCTCCACAGCAGAAAAACCAAAGGAAGAGGAGAGGAGGTTGATTGTGAAGAGCGATTTTGTCCTTTCACTTAAGGGCATTTTGGTAATTAAAAAAATAATTGTGGGTGTGTTCAGGAAAACCCATGGTGCGTTCAGAATCACAATGGGAACTTGAGTTTATTCATTTAAATTAATATTTTCAATTTTGAGAAGACTCCCTCAAATTTTTCTTTATCATGTGTGTGTGTGTGTGTGTGTGTGTGTGTGTGTGTGTGTGTGTTTCAGTGGTTGTTAGTTTAGTTGTTTGATAGAGAACTGACCAAAACTTGATAAATTAGTTTGATTGGAATGAATAATTTTAGTTTCATTCAGAAACTCATTAAATTTAAAAACTTGGAAGTATTAGTTTTTTCCATTTTTATATGATGGGAGAGAGAGAAAAGTGGGGTTTGATGCAAATATGAGAGTTTTGTTTCTAACATAAAGCATCCCTCTCGTAATCTTGAGGGCCCTCCCAACAGTGTAGCATGCAATGGCCAGCGCATCATGGCCCCACAGTTTTATTGGTTAGGATTAGGATTTCTTTCTCTGGTTTCCTCTTCAAATTCAAAACCACAGTGACTAATTACAAACCAATAATACTTATCCCTAATTTAAATATCCACGGGTTTAATCCTTACCTTTTGATAGTTTGTGATTTCCTTAATTTGAACCCTGATATTTCAGGACTCTTATAACCCCTTAAAGGAAGTAAATTATAAATATTTTTAAACTGTAAGACATCAATATTATTTTATTTATCTATAATTTGTATTAAGTTAATTATATAAAAATATTATTAAAATTATTTTAAAATATAGGGACATCTACTGTAAAAATCCCCTTAAATAGGGTAAATACAGTTGAGAACTCTAAACTTTTATAATAACTGCTAAGGACTGCCAACCCAAATCATCTCTCTTTTTTTCGTTTTGCCCTTTCTTTGTTGATGTCAACATAACCATAATCCGAAGTTAAGGTTTTTTTTTTATGTTGATGTCGACAAATCTGTTGTCGACGTCAACAAATTCTATGTATAAATGTTTAACTTGTGCACAGGGTCACTTGATTGTGCTAATGTGGCATTTTTGCCGACGTCGACAAAATTTTATATTGATGTCGACAAATCTTCGTCGACGTCAACAAATTCTATATATTGCTTAACCTGTACAAAGGTCGCTTGATTGTGCTAACTGGACATTTTTTCGACGTCGACAAAAGTTTATGTTGATGTCAACAAACATTTTGTTGATGTGAACTAATATTACTCATGATAGAATAGGGGACTTTAGTTTATGTCTACTTGGGTGAAGAGACCTATTCTTAGGAAGAAAGAATAGGAATTTTTTTTATAACATGAATAGGGAATATGATTATGTTGACATCAACAAAGAAAGGGCAAAACGGGAAAAAATAGAGATGATTTGGGCTCGAGGTCCTTGGACGTCATTATAAAAGTTTAGGGTCCTCAACTGTGATTACTCGGTGATTTTTCTAGTAGATGTCCCTAAAATATATTTACAAAACATATTTTTTTTTAACAATGGATATGGTCTACAAGTAAACGCCTAAAGATATTAGCCATTCACTAACTTCTAAAAACCTTTGTACTAAGATATTATCTGTAAATTATTGGTTTGTTTCACAGTTTATGTCTATTAATGTAATGATTTCTATTATTATTTTAAGAATGGTAAATAACATCATTTTTAAATTTCTTTACAAAAAATGTTTCAACGAAAAACCTAAATCTAAATATATTTTGTTTTTGGCTTGAACCCGGCTCAGGAGGGAGAAATAATCATAGGTGGGCCCACAATGACTGATTCTAATTTTAAAAGTTCTGATCCTAATTTTAGGAAGGTTTGATTAAATTCAATCTTTAGGCTTATTTCTAGAATGGTTAGGGCATCGTGGGGCCATAATTTAATAGTTTGATTTATTTTTATTTTTATTTTTATTTTTAAGAGGGAGATTAACAGTGCTGTGTCTTATCACTCTTACCTGATCACTTACATCTGTCTGTGTGTAGCCCAAAACGTCTATCTTTTTTTTCTTTTTCTTTTTCTTTTTATTTATTTAGGAGGGATATTTAATCATAGGTGGGGCCACGATGTCTTTTTCAGAAACATGCTTACCTTTTCTAATAGAAAAGATTTTGATCCTTAGTTTTACAACGATGCAATTAAATTCATTCTTCTGTTAGTAACCAGAATTTCTAATTGGGTGGGATGTTCCACTTTCAAGTTGGCAACATTTTTTGACCTGGTTGGGTACTAAAGTGAAAGGCCAAAAATCAAGAGATTAAAAGGTGTCAAATCAAAATACGGTGGTTTTTCATTTATTTTTAATCATTTGTGGTTTGAGAAGAAATCTTATTTATTTATTTTTTATTTTTTATTTTTTTTGTAAAATGTAGAGGGTATTGTGTCATTTAGTGGGATGAGAGACCTGTTTTTTTAACTTCTTTTCTAAAAAAAAGAGGTGTTTTTTGAGATTTGACGCCTTTTGAAATGGCCCCTCGTCTTTTCATGTTTCTTAAATTCAGCCTTTTTACTTCAATTCACTTTATTAGTGAATTACCCAAACAAAATGGTAGCTCAGGTTCTCAAACAATTGAAAGGTGTCATATGTAACGTGGCCATCTAACCAAACAACATTGCTGGTTCATCTAACTAAATCCGTTTTGAAATAAAAGAGTCACATCTAAAATCTTATATACGGTGTAGCCCATCTAACCATGTAGAAGTCCAATGAAATGTAACGTTGTATGCTAAAGAACCCATCTAACAAAACATCATAAATCTCATATCCTTTGGGTCACATCTAGGCTCAACTAACTATGGAGAAAGTCCAATTGAATGAAACATATGTTTCTCCATTCCTAGTCACAATGTAAGTATCTAACAAAAAGCTCGTACGAATTTGTCTTGTAGAAAATTCAGGGTCATGTTGCCACAGGTGTCTATTTCATCCAAACAAGAAGCAATCTAGTAGTGAATAATTGTCTGCTAAGCTTTCAATTGGATGTAAGTTCCTGCATAGCAAATAATCAAATTCTTCTGTCCAATTTTCCATTGCATCCAAAAATCAAGGAATAGTTTACTTCTTGATGCTGAAAATAGCATTTGGAAGTCCTAAATCATCAATTTTAAATCTGCATCAGCAGCAGACATGCACTTCAAACGGCAGACAAACACATTAAACTGAGGACCTCTGCACCAACCAAAAGAATTAGCAAGTCCTCTTTAACTCGTAAGGCTTAAAATAATCAGTTTCTGAAATGTAGAACAACCACTGCACTTCAGTTCTGTGACAGGCCAACCAAAAAAAAAACTAAACTAAACTAAAAATGGCCACATGGATGGATAGATTTACAGAGCCAGCAGTTCATGTTATAGCGGAAAAGTCAGATGGCCAGAATTGTGCTGAAACTCTGGTGCTGCTCTTGTTGACCATTAGCAGTGGTTAAACCATAAAATGACCTTTTGGTGTCTGATCATCTGACTAGGAAGCCACATGGGCCATTTAATGAATTAATCAAGCACCAAATTGCTGCAAAAACAAATTATCCTCTGCGCTTTTAAAGAACATTTACTAGCAAATGCTACAGGATAAAATAAATTCCTCAGAAATTAATCATACATCAGGAAAAAAACCCACAAATGTATAACGTTACACGATTTTCAAGTCCTCACTGCTATGCAAACTTTGATGATGTACTGACTGGATGAGAAAACAAACATATGCAGCTGACTGTATCGATCCAACAAGGGTTTGTCAAGTACAATGGTTATAGCTAGCAAAAATGCAGTGCAATTCATCAGAGATCCAGTGTATAACTTTTTTTCTACTTAAGGGTCTGGATGAAGTCCGTCAACTGATATAAGAACCGCCAGTTTTGGGGCTAAGAAATTAATCCCTGCAACCATCAGATAAAGAAAACCTGGCAAGCAACAGGACAATATTTTCAGACAGTACCACAGCAGTTTCTACCAAATAGCTAAAGGAGGCAACATAACGAAAAACAAGAGCACTCAACAGGCACTAATGCATATATTTTGGCAGTATTCAATATCCCTTGCATGGGAAAAAGAAGAAAACAATCTTCCTATTTTAGCTTGGACATATAGACTACACCCATTAAATTGTAGTATCAAATCAGCACCACCAACCTATGATGCACGGATACCTTAAAATGGGAAACTTGTCATGTCGTATCGTATCTGATACTTTACTTTTTAAGTGTAAAATCCATTTTCTTGTCGTGTCTATGGCGTGTCATTGCCGTGTCCATGCCATATCTGGGCATCATAGCCACCAACAGTGTATGCTGCTTAAGGTAATGATGATGACAATAAATAATAATAGAAGAAAATTTTATACACTTTGTATTAATTCTAGATACATTTCAAAACATAAAAGTAGGTTTAATAAATCTTCTAAGCATTTCAAAGTTTCTTCACACCTACTACCATTGCCAATTTGACAATCCCAGTAAGTAACGCAAATTAAGACTTTTCCAAGTATATACGAAGTGCATTCTCCAGAGTTCTTGAGTATTTTGAATGTGAGAATGACAAAGTAGAATACTGATGCACATTTCCTCTAACAAACGGTAATACCCTTGCATCAAGTGAGTTCAAGTCCAAGCTTCTGTCTAATCAGGCTACAAGCCAACTTGATGATTTTGTTAAGTAATGTAAGTACCTGAATATTATGGACTTGGTTTAGACGATGATGAAACTTTTAATGACGCTTCTTATCAAGCCTGGAAGTAATGGAAATCCTGAACCTGAAAGATAGATAAAAGTCAGGGCCCCGGGCTGCTATCAGCCAAAGGCACTCTGACGCCTGAGTTAGTACAGTCACTGAACTAGGGTGAAGTGGGAAGAAGAAGGAAGTTCAGGCAGGATAGTGTAGTATATCTCAACGTACCTCTTATGAGCTTACCATGCAGGTATATATAGATGAGTGGAAGCTTCCTAAGTGGGGGTAGGTGAGAGCTTTATCCCATCAGATCTTCCTCAATCCTCTGCATTAATGAGGAAGTAATTGATAGGTAGGGATAACCCTCTGCCGGAATTCGGCGGCCACCCCACTTGCTAGCACGCTCTACAGCATAGCTGTCCCATCTTATAATGGAGATTAGATGCTCAATGCCCACCTCGGTCAAGTGGACCGAAGTGGAGGTCACTGAGGTCGGGCTTGCTCGAGGTCAGGTACTATTACCGAGACGCTCCAGGCAGAGCCCAGAAAGAGCGTGGCCGGTACACTTACCGGGACCAACTCCAAACTGGTGCCAGCTAGCGTTTTGCCGAGCTGGGTGAATGAGGTCGGTGCAGTTCCTAATTGGTACTATTACCCAGGTCAGGGATAACCTCGGTACTAGATAAACACCCCCACATAATTGCCCCCTAGCTGCTGACCTCATTAAAGCTCTAGAACTTGATTGAGGTCGGGAGCTAAGTACTTTATAAATGCCGAGCACGCAGCACCGTTTTTTGAAATCGACCGTCGATGTCGGATCCTCATCATGACCGTTTAATTAAGGGTTTCATTACTTCGTCGCCAGCCTGTCTGCCAGAGGGCGTCGAAACCACTGCGCCTGCCCGAGGCAATTAATTGCTCTGACATCATTATTGTGGAAGGCGCACCGCTTTTGCCACGTGTCGGTATTCGTTTAGATGTACGGCCGATCCGAAGCGACATCTGTGGCTTTCGAGACGCCGTTCTAAGCGCGTGCCTTTGGAATTTGAAAGGGCGTACTGTTGTCCTATAAAAGCACCGAACCCTCTCTTCTTCCTCTACTTTGGCGATCTGAATCTGGGGGAGACTCTGCTCGAGCGAGGTCTAGACCATTCCTGTGTCTTCTTGTTCTTCTGCTCTTCTGCTTCTTGCTCCCTTTTTATGTAAGTCCTCTTCTTTTTGTATTCCCTTCCAGCATCTTTCTTCTGCTGCTTTTCTTGTTAGGTTTTTGCCTTCTGCATCTCTTCTAGCCTTCTGGGACTCTCAGACATGGGTGTACGGGTGTATCGCTATCTGCTTGACACCTATGGAGCCATGAATAGCTTTAGGGAGAAGTACAACATCCCGGACGATGTCCGGACTAGGCTAGATGACCCAAAAGACCCCTGGGATGGCTACTCCTACCGAGACGGATGGATGCCTTTTCCTCTGGTCTTGGTAGTAGAGGGAGGAGTCAGGTTCCCTGTTCACCCACTCCTTAGGGAATGTCTGGCTACATGGCACCTCGCCCCCTGCCAATTAATGCCGAATATCTATAAGATTATAATGGGGGCGGTACAACTGAATAGGATCTTGGGTATCCACCTTGGCGTGCACGATATTGAGGACGTGTACGACGATTGAAAATCGACAAGGGAGCCCGACCACTGTTATTACCTCCGAGGAAAACCGAAGATGGTCCCCTTTGTCACTTCCCTCGAGGATTCCATGCGCCACGCCGGGAGCGATAGATTGTTCGTTGCCGGCAACGGGGAGTTCGGCGCGGAAGATACCGAGGCCGAGAGGAGGTACAGGGTACCTCGCCACTTCGGGGTTCTCCCAAGTAAATACCGAGCTCAATAACTTGAGTCTTTCATCCATTTTCTTTTTCCGCCGCACTAACACTTTCTCTATCTATCGTGTAGAGGGCGGTGAGAGAAAGCAGGCAGCTCAGCGTGCTGGCTGGAGTAGGAACGACGATTGGCTAGACTCCATCCAGCGCTACCACGGTCACCAAGGGAGGGCTGCTTACCGCCTCTTGGGGTACGAGCCAAGATACAAATCTTACTCGAAGAGGGGGCTCGAGTTTTTGGTGACCGGGGTCAGCTACGCGCCAGAGTTGGCCGAGCGACAGCCGAGCTCCTCCGCCATCGACCGGGATCAAGCTTCTAAAGGACCTCTTTCCGGCTCAGCAGAGATGGAGAGGGCGTCAGGGATTCGCCACCACCAACCTCAAGGAGAAACTCCTCGGCAAACGGGCCTCCTCTTCTTCGAGGCCCGCCGACTCCTCCAAGGACGCCCCTAGGGCTCCATCTTCCAGCTCCTCCCGTCATCATTCTACCGAAGTGAGGGAGGAGGAGAGACAAACGAAAAAGGCAAGGGGTGAAGACCCGCGCCAATCCAGACCTCGGAAGGAGAGGGCGACGCGGTCGACCCCAGCGGAGGAGAGGAGGGAGCCGAGGAGGAGGAGGACGAGGAGGAGAGAAGAGAGGAGCAGAGAACGGAGGTAGAGCAAAGGCATGAGGAGAGAATGCCGGCGACGCCCATGGGTGAGGGTTCGTCTCGGCAGAACCCTGATCAGCCCTTGGTGCCCCATGCTCCAGAGTTCGAGCCATGGAGGCCATCCTTCTCCCTCGGGCCAGGGGTGCCGCTAACCACCGGACATAGGTTAGCCGGTAGTCGCGGCGGCGCTGGCGGGTGCGTGTGCACTTCCGGCAGATATTGACCGGTTGAGGGCAATGGATGAAGGCGCGCTGCCAATGTCCAACCTCACGTCGGCCCTGCTGGTAAGAATCATTTCGAGTTGTCTAATTCTGTAGACGTGCTCTGTGTTCCTGTTGACACCAAAAATGTCACTTTGCCTCTTCAAATCAAGAAAGCTGCATGAAGTCGCAACCTGCCATAAATAGGCAATGCAATTTCTCCAAAAAATCAAATCTTGTCAGAATCAAACAAAAACTGCAAGATCCTTCAAGATAGCCAAGAGAAGAGTACACATGAAGTTTCGGGCCATTTCAGAATCATTTGGCCTAACTTCGCTTCTCCGACAGCTAAAATGGTGCTCCCGGCGGCGACATCATCGGAGACGTCAAAACTTCGATCAGAGCCTACAGATGACTCCAGCATGTCCCAAAAGGGCTCCATGCCAAATTTCAAGTCAAACCGACAACGTTTGACCCTCCATCAATGCTCGAGCAGCAAAATCAAGCCTCCCGGCGGCGGGAACCACCAAAGCCTTCGCTCATCAAACCAAGTGCATGAGTGGCTTCAACATGCTTCCAAAAGGCTGCACGTCAAATTTCAGGTCATTCTGACAACGTTTGACCAGGTTTCGATGCTCCGAGAGAAAATCAAGCCTACCGGCGGCGGAGCAACCCGGGACCATGACATCCAAAACAGAGCCCATGGAACGTCTCAAAATGACTCCAATAGGCTCCCCGTCAAATTTCAGGTCAATCGGACATCGTTTGGCCACATATCAAAGCTCGGCATTTTCCCCGCAGCAAAATCAAGTGAAGCATCGACGGGACCCCAAACGGCTTCAAAACTCAAAAAAAAGCCTATGGTTGGTCTTATTTATTGCTCAGGAGGCTTCACCTCAAATTTCAGGTCATTCCGACATCGTTTGACCAAGTTTCAGCTTCTGGCGGAAAATCAGCAGCTTTACGCGACAAAGTCTTCGGCTTTCCCGGAAAATTGGAAACTTTGCACTCTAAAAATGCAAGGATTCTCATCAGGTTTTCTACAGGGAAATCAAGCCAATAAATGAGAAGAAATGTCAGGAAAAATACAGAAGAAAACGGCGACGAAAAAGACCTCAAAACGACCGCAAAACGGGCTCCGAAGGGGAAAATTCCCCCAGGGTCGCAGGCCCCTGCGACCATGGAAGTCCGGGTCACCGGATTTTCCGCCGGTGACCCGTTTTTCCGTCTTTTTTCGCATTTCGCACACTTTGGCCCCTGTGGTTTCCTGAAAATGTGATTTTTAGTGCTTTAAATTGACTCATATCCGACGACATCTCGGATCCGCCGTCAAAAGCATAAAATCATCATTGATCGCTCCAAGATCGTCAACCGGCTGACCAAGAAAGTGCACTTTCTGTCCGACCGATCGTGAAATCGACAAGACAGATGTCACCGGCCCGCTCTTAGCTATCACTGTCTGAAGTTACATGTTCATCCGATGTCGATCAGCATGAAGATCCATCGATGATCATCGCCAGAAGAATTCCAGAAGACACGGCACGGCCCGCGACTCTTCGACTGCTCGGCGACCAATTAATGTGGTTAATTGACTAGCTTTATTGCAGTCATTAATTCATTTCTTTGGACGGCCCAATCAGAAGCAAGCATTTGGGAGTTACAAGTCAATTGATTCATGGCATTTAACCCATGAAACTCCTCCCATTATGGTAATTAAGGTGATTAAAAGCCCTTAATCTCCATCGGCCAATCAGATTCAAGGAAAAAGGAGTTACAAAATCAAGAAATAAATCTTGTAACTCCTCCCATTAAAGCCATTAAGGCTCATAAACCCTCCTAAATGGCTACCAAAGGCCTATAAATAGGAGAGCATTCCATTGAAAAAAAAAAAAAGAAAAATCGAGATCAGAAGATCAGAAAAAAAAAGATCAGAAAGAGATCTGAGAGAAAGAAAAAGAGAGAAAAAATCTGCTGAAGTTCTGCACTGGCCACCACTACAGGTGACAAAAGTCCCTTGGGGGGCACCCCCCCCCAAGGTCCTTGCCTTCTCCCGCCGCCTCCAATGGCTTAGACGTGGCTTTTCAGCCCGTCTACTTAGCTTTTTATTGGACATAGGACCTTCTCTTGGTCTTTGTCCTCTAAAAATCTGAGGTTATAGCCAAGCCAAGTGAATCAAGAGCATCCTCTGTTCTCATCTGCATGGATGACGGCGAAGCCCACACATGGCTTGCGACCGTCAATCTGAACGAGTCCCCACAACCTCCTGAAAAGTTAGATCTTCCTTTTCTTGCTTTTCATTGTAGTTTGTATTTTTCTAAAGAGACAAATATCACAACTCTTGTCTTTCATTATTGATAAGAATTGTAAATCGGCTATAAACGCCAAAATCGGCTATAAATGCCAAACAAAATCGCCTTTCACGGCAAATTAAGAAAATGTCTCTTTTCTTAAATATTTGTGCAATGGAAAACTTGAAAGAAGTTGATTTCCTTTTTACTTGCGAAGGTTGATCTCCGGATTACCACTTGCAATTCCAAGTAAAATAGAAAATCTGGCACACCCACATAAAAGAAATGTTGATGCACGCTTCAGGCCCGCCAGGGCGTGAAAGGGCCGGACCCGACGGACTCCCACGTTCCGCCGACCCCGGTAGCCGCCCCACGGCGCCTCGGAGCGTGTTCCATCAAGCTGGCACACCCGGTGGGACTCGTTCATTTGAGAACATGGTGCTTGGAAATGAAATATTTGCATACCATATTTTTGCTCTATGCTTATACTTCTTCTCCAGATTCCTTGGCTACTTTCTAGCTGGTGGCCTATGTTGGATTTGGCACCCAAAAAACATGAGATGGGATTTTTTGGAAATTTCTATTTCTTTGAGTTTGTTTCCATTCTTTCTCTTTTCAAAAAAAATAAAAAAAAATCAGTTTTCTTAGTTTGGATTCAAAATTGAGAAACTTTGATCCTATCCTATCGTTCTTTGGTGCTTGCAGAAATGTTGAGCCCGTTCGACTAAGGTTTTGGACCATCGTTTCTCTTCGATGAGTTCATTAGAGATTTCAAAAAAAAAATATTAAAAAAAAATAAAAATAAAAAAAATCAGTTTTCTTAGTTTGGATTCAAAATTGAGAAACTTTGATCCTATCCTATCGTTCTTTGGTGCTTGCAGAAATGTTGAGCCCGTTCGACTAAGGTTTTGGGCCATCGTTTCTCTTCGATGAGTCTATTTGGGATTTTTTATAAAGAAGGACATAGACCACTAAGGTTAAACCAATTGCGTTCTTTGATCACGATTGATTCAAGAAAAGCCTTGTCCAGAGTGTGGAGACAGCTTGACTGTTCTAGGCAAGGGTCCTCCAAACGGGTTCATTAAGTAATCCTACCCTTACCTGGGGGCAATTCTATCAATTGAGGTTTCATAAGACCGGGTTAGGAGGCCTATGTGTACTCTCTCGTCTTTAAATCTTAAAAAAAAATAAAAATAAAAAAAAAATAAAAAAAAAAGATTTTCAAAAAAAAAATCTTAAAAAAAAAAAAAACAAAAATTTTCAAAAAAAAAATAAAATAAAAAAATAAATAAAAATATATATATTTTTTTTAAAAAAATATAATAAAAAAAATAAAAATAATAAAATAAAAAAAATCATTTCAAAAAAAAAATCTCCAAAAACTCGTCACTTTTGGATTCAGATTCGAGAAATTGTGGTCTCTTCCCTTCTGAGTACTGGCGCTCGCGGAAATCGTTGAGCCCGTATTTGAATCGGAATGCCACCTGCTCTCTTTGTCGAATCCATTTCTGACATTTCAAAACAAAGAATCCCATCTCATGGATGCGATCTCCAACATTTGTGCCTAGCAATACTGGTACGCCCTTTCAGGGTCTACTGTATCTGTGACCGGCACATTTGTAACTCCTACCTTATATTCTTCTTATCTCGAGCAAGCCCTGCTTCTCGATAAGTCGAATTTAGGTTTACAATTGCTTCTAGCAGTCACTGGAACGCTCATTTCGAGCCTACCATGTTCGCTGTCAGAACAATTGTACCATCTATGGCTTTTTGCCTTCTTCATATCGCTTGGGTCATATCCCTTGAGCGATTTGAAAAGACAACCATAGAAATTCCCATTTATGATCATTATATTCTTGTGATTACTAATGGATGTGGTCTTGTTTCAGAACTTTTTCGAAACTAACAATGGCAGCCTTAACCATTATCTTCGATGAGAACAAGCACCAACTCATGCTTCAACAGAAGCAAACCGAGCGGACTTACAAGCGCCCCGCCAGCTGCCGAAGCGTCAACTCCCTCGGCAACTCTCTGAACTCAGGGTCGACCTCGACTCCCCGGACCATCGTCTTCGGGACACTGGGACCATTCCCACTTCCCGAAGAACAAGCTGCTCCTGCCAAAAAGCAGAAGATCGCCTCTCAACGTGTCACTCTCGTGACACCAAAGGCGAAAGCCCAAAAGCCCGAAGCCCGCGGCACCCCCGCGAAGCCTCGACCCACAAACAACCAGGTCTATCCCAAGACTTGGTCTCCAAGACCTTCCCCAAAACAAAGAAGGTCTCAAATTTCCACCAAGCCAGCATACCTGGCCCCACTCAAAGAAAACCAGTTCTACCCTCTTGCCTACATGAAAGAGGAGAGACCCATCTCCAACCTGACTCCCAAGTCAACCCAGCATGAGCCGGCTTGTTCCTACAGGCCCAAAATCAGATCATGCATCACCAGGCCTCTCCAAGCACCTGCTAAGGCCTACACTCCTTCAGTTCGACCCTTCATCTCTACAGGGGCCAAACTCGAAAGGTTCAAAGCTTCGCTGCAACAGGCAAAGGACCGGGTCCGGATCCTGTCCTTGCCTAGCTACAAAGAAGACAAGCTCGGCTGCTACGCCCGAGGGAGCACATCCTTCATCGTCAGAGCCCAGCCAGAGCTGACTGAAGCTCAAATCGCTCGTCGAGCACGCCGCCGTGCGTCATATCGACAAAAGAGACTAGAGAAGCAAAGGACCCAGCCTCTTACACTTCAAGTCTCCCGCAAATGGGTCGAAAAAGAAAGACCCGACCAAGTTGCTGCCGTCCATATGGTTGGAAAAACCAGAAGACGCCAAAGGTCAGCATCAAAAATCCATGTCCGACGTCCGGTGACCCGTAGCGTCACCAGGACACAAAGACATCCCGAAGAATCTCCTGCCCCTTCAAGCCAAGGACGGGAGAGTAATCCTTCATCAAGCTCTTCATCAAAAAGAATGAGCCCCAGCTCGGTCACCAGGACGATTTCTTCGTTCGAATCCCGAGGGATGAACGTCTTGGCTACAAGTTCTGAGCCGCCACCTCAGAATCCACCTCGAGATGATGCGCTCACACGCATCCAGCAGTTGGAACAAGGCCAGCAGAGGATTGAAACTCTGATGGAAAACCTTCTCCTTGTCGTCCAAAATCAGGTGAACAATGAGCCTCCTCCAAATCATAGCAATAACGAGGGAAATGGAGAAGAAAATGAGTCACGCGCCCTTACCAAAAAGGACGTAGACAGTATCCTCGCCAAAGCAAAAGAAGAGGATATACTCAAAGAGCATGGGATCAAGCCACCATATCCTTTATGGATGGACTCGGTCCCGTTCCCCACAAAATTCAAACATCCTACTCTCCAAACATATACGGGGAAAGGATCAGCCAGACAGCACGTCATCCACTTCAAGATCTTGACGGGAGCTATCGCGGATCAAGATGCACTCAAGATTCGCCTCTTTGCAAGTACCCTAAAAGGTACGGCCTTCGATTGGTACTCCACTCTGCCGGAGAACTCCATTCAGAACTGGGCTATGCTGGAGACACGCTTCCTGACCCACTTCCAAGGTGAGGATCATCCTGTTACTATGGCTCAGCTCTGCAGCCTAAAATAGGGAGAGAATGAGTCAACTTATGACTTCATTCACAAGTGGAAAGCAATGGCGTACAAATGCTCAGATGTACTGCCACAAGCGTCGCTAGTCGACATCTGCCGTAACAATATGAGAGCAAAAATACGCTCCATGATCATCGGCAACAAATCAAAGAACCTGGGGGAACTCCTCGAAGCTTCCATGGAAGCTGAAATGGTGATCAAAGACCTCAACAGTCAGAAGTCATCAAGAAAAGAGCCAACCGCCATTGCAACCTCTAAACCAAAGAAGAAAGAGGTCCTTAATGTGCAAACCAAGTCAGCTCCTCAGCAACCAAAGAAAGCTGAAAATAGAGCTGAACTCTCTGATGCCTTCAAAGAGCGAGTAGAAAAGAAATATCCGTTCGATGAAGACGTCGAAGAAATCTTTGAGGCTCTCCTAGCAAATGGCAAACTCATTTTGCCAGAGCCCAAAAGACCTGAAGACGTTGGCAAAACCAATGATCCTCGGTACTGTCCATACCACCAGATGGTCTCGCATCCTCTCAATCAATGCTTTGTTGTGAGAGAGAAGATAAACGAGATGTGGAAAAACGGAGTCATCACCTTTGACAAAAATTATGGCCCCGCCTCCGTCAACATGGTGTCACGTGGACAAACACCAAAATCACCGAAGAAGAAGATCACTACTTCCTTCAAGGTGATAAAAAGAATTCAAACGTCCGAAGTGTTGGTTCCTTGCCCGACACCAGACGGACAACCCATATGGGTACATCCCGATCTCCTGGAAGATGAAAATTGGGAGATCGTCAAAACAAAGCCGACCGCTCAGCAGCGAAGGCAAGCCAAGAAACATCTCCTCAAGCTCAAACGGCAAGAGAAGACCCAGCCAAAACAAGAAGTCCATGAAAAGGCAGAGGCCTCCTCTACCACTTCACTCGGGGCAACAGAAACGTCCCTTCCAGAGACTTCAAAGGCGGTAAGAAACTTCACTCTCAGTGATTTCATGCCACCTCAATTCAAAAAAGAAGCCATGCAGGGGGTATCATACTCTTACAACTCGGTAGTTGGATTCTCCATTGATGGATACGAGTCCAGCGACACCGACGATGGGTTCGAGCCCAACTACACCGATGAGTGGGAGGAATCTCTTGAAACAGGAGAATATCTCTCCGATGAAGAATGGGTTCCTGAAACTCACCTTATGCCAGTAATCTGGTATAACCCCTTGCAACCACAAGGATCCTGGTCTGATGATGAAGAAGACCAAGAGGCTGTACAAGAAAATGCTGTTGAGCAAACACCTGTCATTGCTCCAGTGGAAATCAACTATGTTGAGCCACACGGAGAAGACGAAGAAGAGGATCTGGCTCCCATGCCTGATCTTGAAGAATATGCAAGGATCTTGCAGCGTCTCGCTCTAGAACAAGAGCAAGACCGCGTCAACGAGATTCCTCACAATCCAGAGCCGGAAGTCCCTGAAGCCCATGAGGTACCTCCTCCCTCAACTCCTGAAAATGGAGAACATTGCTGGATTGACGATCCTCTTACATCCGAGGATGAGTCTGACTCCGAGCAGGCAACATCTCCTATCAGAGCTTCCTGTAATGTAATATATCAGGACTATAGCTCTTCTGAAGCGTCGTCTGATGAGATTACCTACACTCCGACAACGCCTAGCAATGTATCCTCTGGAGCTACCTCGTCTCACGTGACTTTCACAGAGATGGCACCCTCTCAAGTTTCTTCTCCTGAGACTGTGACTTCAGGATACACATTCTTCCCGACTCATCATCATGAAGAAAACCCAACTTGGGGTGATGGATGGGTCAACGAAGAAGAAAAGCTGCTGGATGTTGTTCAGGACTTGCTCCCGGAAAATGCTCCGTGCAACACAATCACTGAGGATGGCAACTCTGCTGCAGATACATCCCCAGTAGATGAAAAACGACAGCCTCTTGATCCTGAAGACAATCTTCCAAACAAAGATCCTTCTCAAGAAGCTCTCGAAGTTGGTAGAGGCACCCGTTCGGGCCGGGACTACCACAAAAATTACAACCAATCTTCCTTTACTTATGTAAATCCTTCGGGAAAAGATGTTGTAAGCGCCCCCAGTGGCAACAATGATGAACATGCAGGCCCTAAGGAGGCTTTCAAGTATGACTTGGTTGAGCACTTCAAACACATACCTGCACGTCTTCACATCCTGGATTTATTACGAATGTCTCCACGTACTCGTGATAATCTCATCTCAGAATTACAAAAACTGAATGAGGATGTCGACAAACATGCCCCGCAAGTCCTCCAAATTGAAATGGACTACCAGGTCAAAAACTCTGAAACTTCCTCAAAGGGAGAAAAGAAAACTGAGGGATCATGCATCCAATGCCTCTCGGTTCAAAAGGCAGCCAATGCAACATCGCCTTCACTAAGGAAGACCTCCTACTTGGCGAAGCAAGGCACAACCGACCCCTGTACTTCAAAGGGTACATCAAAGAAATGCCGATACATAGAGTTCAGATCGACCCAGGTTCTGCACTCAACCTTATCTCCACTTCGGCTCTTGAAGAGTTGGGCATCCCACCCAGCAAGCTAAGCCACACATCTGTATCTATCTTTGGATACGATGGGAGCACTCAAAGGCCTATCGGCAAAATCAGGTTCAAATTGCAAATCGGTGATCTTATCTCTGAGGTCACTGTGTATGCAATAAAAACCCCCTCATGCTACAACATCCTTCTCGGACGTCCTTGGATACACGAGAATGGTGTTGTTCCT
Organism: Umbellularia californica; assembly: GCA_028538565.1. Classification (NCBI taxonomy): domain Eukaryota; kingdom Viridiplantae; phylum Streptophyta; class Magnoliopsida; order Laurales; family Lauraceae; genus Umbellularia; species Umbellularia californica. The sequence continues at coordinate 43,027,749 of JAPQWN010000007.1, read as the reverse complement.
TCAACTCTACATCAATGCATCAAGTTCGTCGGCGACGACGGCATGGTACATCGTGTCTTTGCGGACAGAAAACCCTTCAAAGGTAAAGAAGTCCACTTCGCAGGCTCCCAGATGTATGAAGGAGAAAAAGAAGAAGAGGAAACAGCACCCCCTGCTGAAAATCTCCAGAAAGATAAAGGCAAGGCTCCTCAAAAATCACCGGAAGAAAACAAACCCTCCGGCAAATTAGAAGAGAGTAGTCAATCTCCCTTCGTTATCTCCCTCAAGAATTCAAAACCTTTGGTCATCACGACTAAAGTGAAGAAGGCGAAACAAAAGCCTGGGGGCAAATTTGTTGTCTCTCTCGTGTCTATCATGCAAGACACAGACTCGGACTCAGAGCCAGAAGACGATGCATCGTCAAGCCAAGCTGACACTCAGCAAGTTCAGCCTGCTCTCACTCCGATGGAGACACCTGCTGATTTAGAAGATCCTACGTCTGCTACCTTTGTTGTTCCAGCAACATCACCAAAGCAAAGGCCGATCTTCTTCCATAGATCGGACGCTTCTTCATCAAATTCCATGCTGGAACCTTTCCAAAATGAAGGTATGCCTCAGCTATCTCTATATAGTCCTGTGGCACAAGCAATTATGAAGAAAATGGGCTATGACGCTCAAAACCCAGTCGGTTTGGGAGAAAGACGCGGTATTCTCACGCCATTGGAGCCCGCCTTGACCAAAAGCCAGCTGGAAGATTGGAGACTCTACGGTCATGTAGAAAAGTCTTCATATGGGTTAGGGTATGATCCCGACACTCCTCTAAGACAGTTGACACAAAGGCTTAAAAGTCGTTTTACCGACCAAGCCTCAACATCTAAAGTCCACGAAGACATCGATCTCCCTGGAAATCTCTTTAAAGAGTTACCTGACAAAGATCCAGGAAGCTCATCCAATTGGTATGATTTCTCTGATGATAAAGAGGAATCGTCCGATAATACAGACTTGTGGCATCCTGACCCAGAAGAACCCTCGTCTCCAAAAGAAATACCAGACTCAACAGGCGATTGGGACTATCTCATAGCAAGCCTTGAGGAGATCACCAATCAAGAAAATCCATGGAAAGGAACAGAGCCTTGGTCTGGTAATGCAGTTGAAACTCCAGAAGGTTTCATTGAGTTGGAAGCCTCCGAAAATATTGTGGAGGAACCACCTTCGAACCTTCCGACAGAAGATCCTGTTCAAAAGATAAACTTGGGAACACCTGATAACCCACGTCCTGTATTCATAAGCAAGAATATAAAGGATGATGAGTTACCCGAGTATATCGCTTTTCTTCGTGAGTTTGTTGATTGCTTTGCATGGTCCTACGCTGAAATGCCTGGTTTAGACCCCAAAGTAGCGGTCCACAAACTCAATCTTCAAGAAGAAGTCAAGCCTGTCAAACAAGGCCAAAGAAGATTCCGTCCAGATGTGATGGATAAAATTGAACAAGAAGTTCAAAAGCTCAAAAGCGTCGGCTTCATCCGTGAGGAACAACATCCAGAATGGTTGGCCAACATTGTCCCCGTGACAAAGAAAACTGGGCAGATCAGAGTCTGTATTGACTATAGAGACTTGAATGGCGCTTGCCCTAAAGATGAATTCCCGCTCCCCATACCGGAGGTGATGATTGACAATACCTGCGGATTCGAGCGAATGACATTCATGGATGGCTTCTCTGGTTACAATCAGATAAAGATGCATCCCGAGGATGAAAAACACACTTCATTTCGGACTCCATTTGGCGTGTATTGCTACACTGTCATGCCATTTGGTCTGAAAAATGCTGGTGCCACATATCAGAGGGCTATGATGAAAATATTCCAAGATATGCAGCACAAGACGGTCGAATGTTACGTTGATGACCTCGCCGTCAAAAGCAGAAGAAAAGAAGACCATCTCAAAGATCTTCGGGAAGTCTTCCTCCGACTCCACAAACACAAACTGCGGATGAATCCTCTAAAATGCTTCTTCGGCGTCTCGTCGGGTAAGTTTCTCGGATTCCTTGTTCGGAAAGCTGGAATAGAACTTGACCCCATAAAAGTCAAGGCTATTCTAGAAATGCCCTCTCCAAGAACCTTGAGAGAACTAAAAGGGCTCCAAGGGAGATTGGCCTACATCAGACGGTTCATCCCCAATCTTTCGGGGAAATGCCGTCCATTCTCTCGATTGATGAAAAAGGGTGTAGACTTTGTCTGGGATGCCGACTGTGAAGCCGCATTTCAAGATATCAAGTCATACCTGACCAAACCTCCAGTGTTAGCTGCTCCTGCCACTGGAAAACCATTCATCTTGTACACAAAAGCTCTTGATCATTCTGTAGGCGCTCTGCTTGCACAAGAGAATGGTGAGGGAAAAGAAGCTGCTCTATACTACCTCAGCCGCATGCTAGTAGGTGCAGAGCATCGCTACTCCCCAGTCGAAAAGGAATGCCTTGCAGTGATGTTTGCCGTACAAAAGCTACGTCACTACTTGCTTTCCAACACAGTCTACCTCGTCTCAAGGATCAACCTCTTGAAGGTCCTTGTCACAAAGGCAGGTTCTCTCAATGCCCGACTGGCAAAATGGTCCATCCTCTTGTCACAATTTGATATTAGGTATGTGCCACAAAAAGCAATCAAAGGCCAAGCTCTAGCAGATTTCCTCGCAGAGCATCCATTGCCTAAAGATTCACCACTCAGAGATGATCTCCCAGACGAACCTGTCTACAACGTGGAGACTTCCTCACCAAATGCCTCCTGGGACATGTACTTTGACGGTGCAACCAGGACAAATGAAAACAGAAAGCTGATCTCGGGAGTTGGCATCCTCTTTGTTAGCCCCGACAAATGCATGATTCCACACGCTTTCTCGCTACTGGAACCATGCACAAACAATGCAGCTGAATACCAAGCTCTGATCCTAGGATTGGAACTCGCCATCGAATCTGGTATCACCATGCTGGAAGTCTTTGGAGACTCTCAACTGATCGTCAACCAGATGAATCAGAAATATGAAGTCAGGAAGCCTGATCTGCTGCCTTATTACAACAAGGCACAATCGCTTCTGCAAAAGTTTGACATCTGCAACATCACCCACATTCGTAGAGGTGAAAATATCCGTGCAGATGCCCTGGCCGGACTTGCCGCATCAATGGCGATCCAGGAAGGGGAAAACATGCAAATTACAGTGTGCGAGAGAAGGATCCTCCCTCTTCTTAACACACACCAAGCAGTTGCTGAATGCCACCGAGTGGTTGGAAGTCGGATCTCTATCCTTCAACCTTCAATCGGCGACTGGAGGGATCCGTTCATTGATTACACTATGTTCGGAATCCTACCTGAAGATCCAAAAGAACGGGTAAGCATTCAAAGGCGAACCCCAAACTTTCATTTGGATATTCCTTCAAAAATCCTCTACAGGAAATCCTTCAACAGAGTACTTCTACGCTGCTTGTCACAACAAGAGGCCGAAGAAACACTTAAAGAAGTTCATGCTGGTCTTTGTGGAGCCCATCAGGCAGGTCCTAAGCTCTATGATCAGATAAAAAGGTTAGGTTACTATTGGCCTACCATGGTTGCTGATGCAATGCAATTTGCCAAACGCTGCCAGCTATGCCAAGTTCACGGAGATTACATTCACATGCCTCCGGAATGGCTGCATCCTACAGCAATCTCATGGCCTTTTGAAGCATGGGGCATGGACATCATAGGTCCTATCTCTCCCCCTTCAAGCAAAGGTCATCGCTTCATCTTCGCCGCTACGGATTATTTCTCCAAGTGGTCAGAAGCATTTGCGTTCAACGAAATGAAGACCTCATCAGTTCTTCAGTTCCTGCGCACCAACATCATTTGTCGTTTCAGCATACCCAAGAGATTCGTCCATGATAACGGACCACAATTCCGGGATCATCGATTCTACAGGTTTTGCGACAAATACAAAATTCAAAGCTGTCCTTCGACTCCATACAATCCGGCAGCAAACGGATTAGCAGAAGCCTTCAACAAGACACTCTGCAAAATCCTCAAGAAAATGGTCTCTAGTCACAAAAGAGACTGGAGCGACAAACTGTCTGAAGCTTTGTGGGCCTATCGAACCACCGTTCGAGGACCAACCCATAGCACACCATTCTCCTTGGTCTATGGATGCGAAGCTGTCGTGCCCCTAGAGGTACAAATTCCTTCTCTGAGGGTATCTCTACAAAATGACATGACTCAAGAAAGCAATGCGAAATTGCGACTCCATGAGCTGAAATCTCGATGAGAGACGGCTCGAAGCTCGACAAAGCATTGAACTTTACCAAGCACGCATGGCAGGATCTTTTGACAAAAGGGTCCGGCAACGCGCCTACAAAAAGGGTGACTTGGTTCTTGCGGTAAAAAGACCAATGGTCTTCGCACACAAATCCAAAGGCAAATTTGAACCAAAATGGGAGGGACCCTACGTCATCGACAAAGTCTTCTCCAACGGCGCATATGCCCTCCTAAACATGGAAGGCGACAGATGTATGCTACCTATCAACAGCAAGTTCTTGAAGCGGTACTACCCTTGAAGACTTACCCAACTGGGTAAGAGCAATGCCTGTATGGCCAAAACCTGTTCTCAGGTACTCGCTCGTCAAACCCACTCTCTTTAGAATTTTCATATCAAATGTCAAAATTTCTAGAGATTAAAAAACAATGCTTACTTTCATTGTTTCATTGTTCAAAAACAAAAAAAAATCCAAGTTTAGGAGCCTCTCCCTGACTTGACCAAAACTTTCGATCCTTGAACCAAAATTCATGGTTTGAAACAAAAATCCGGATTCAGGGATTTCCACCCTAGTCCACCTTACCTTTTACCGCCAAATGGTTCTAGGTCAAAATTTACGACCCTCGTGTCTTTAAACAAAAAAAAAATGGTTTTTCAAAAATCGTGGGGAAACGACATCAAAGTCAGTACCCGCAAAACAAAAATTTTGAAAAAAAGCAAGGATGCGACATTCCATCGATACTTGCACCCAAAATCGCAGGGAAGCGACATTTCGTCGATACTTGCAAAATCCAAAAACCGTGGAGAAGCAACAAACCAGTTGATAGCCACAACCCAATTTCAAAAATCGTGGAGAAGCAACAAACCAGTTGATATCCACAACCCAAATTTCAAAGGTTCGAGAAAACCTAAAATCGTGGAGAAGCAACAAACCAGTTGATATCCACAACCCAATTTCAAAAATCGTGGAGATGCAACATACCAGTTGCTATCCACAACCAAAATTACAAATGGTTCGAGAAAACCTCAAATTTCAAAAATCGCGGAGAAACGACATCAAGTCAGTACCCGCAAAACCAAAAGTCTTGGGAAAAGCAGGGAAGCGACGCTTAGTCGATATTTGCACCCCAATTCGCGAGGAAGCGACATTCCATCGATACTTGCAAAACCTAACCCGCGAGGAAGTGACATTCCATCAATACTCGCAAAACCGAATGAGCAAGGAAGCGACATTCCATCGATACTTGCAAGACCATTCAGCGGGGAGGCGACATTTAGTCGATACCTGCATTTTGAAAACCAAAACTCGGCTATAAATGCCAAAATCTGGCTATGAATGCCAAAACAAAAATTTCCGGCTATAAACGCCAAAATCGGCTTTCATGCCAATAAAACAAAACTTGGTTTTCAAAAAACTCGGCTACAAATGCCACACAAAAAAAACCTGACTCTCATGTCAAAACCGGCTATAAATGCCACAAATTGGCTATCAATGCCACCAAACCGGCTATAAATGCCACCAATTGGCTATCAATGCCACCAAACTGGCTGTAAATGCCACAAAAATCCGGCTTTCATGCCAAATTCGTTTCCCCTACCAAAACAACCATTTGACAAAAGATTTTCACAAAATGACAAAGCTTTTGATCAAATCCCATTTAGCAATTGCTTTCATCACAAAAAGATTTGAGTGAGCGTAGGGAACAACAAAAAAAAAAGGTACCAAAAAAATACATGTGGTACCAAAGCAAAAAAAAAATAGAAAGTGTTCACAAGCACTACAAAAAAAAAAGAGTACCAAAAAAATACATGTGGTACCAAAAAAAAAAGAAGAATGGTTTCTGCTATAAAAAATCAGGAGCTCAGCCAAAAATGGTCTCCAGCCAAAGCTTCAGCTCCTCAAGCAAACTTTTGGCCTCAGCCGTCAGAGTTTCCAAGGCACGCTTCTTCAGGAACTTGCCATGAGATGCTGGCGAATGCCGTAACCCTTCTTTTACACCGGGAAGCTCTTCCCCAGCAGTTTGCCATCGTTCGTTTTCTAGAGTCCTCCTCTCGAGAACTTGACCGGCATCTGCAACCCTGCGGATCAGAGTACTCTCCCTGTCACGAGCCTCTGTTATAGCAGCCCACTTCGCATCGACTTGTGCCTTCAAATGCTCAAGACGTTTCTTGGCCTCCTCAACTTCCCTATCAAGGACGTTAAGGTCATGCCTCAATCCGATGATGGCTAGCTCTTCCTTGTTCTTCTCCCGAACTAGCTGCTTCTTGCTTTGTGTAGCCTCATTCAGGTCAGACTTAGCCTTATCAGCAGGGTCCAAGAACATCTCCTTGAAGAATTGGTCGTCAGGGAAACCCATGGTCTCAAACCACTTGTCACCCAGTGCAATGATCCTATCAACGATCGCCCTGGCACCTGTGATATCCAGACCAACCTCTTCGGTGTCGGTCAGAATCTCCTGTACATGTGGGATCATGCCAAATCCTGCCTCCAAGTGTCCAGAAAGGAGAGTCTTGACCCAAGAACTCAAAACCCGAGCCAGCACCTTCTTCGCAAATTGAAGAGACGAACTGGATGAAGATTCACCCTTCTCCGCTGATCGGCTGCTCATGTCATGTCCCATTGGAAGAGTAACAAAAGAACTCTTTTCACTTGGAGCCACTGGAGAGGGAATCTCAACACGAGGCATCTCCTCAATCATATCAGAACTGGTCTCTACCTCCGGATCGACCTCTGGCATCCCTTGCTCTGGTTCTGAAGAAAGCGATGGACTCTCTTCTGTCACTTCAAAACCTGCAAATGAAACACAAAAAGGTATGAATATGATCCTGTTAAAAAAAAAAAAAAAAAAAAAAAAAAAAAAAAAAACCATCAGGGTCATCACTACAAAGTACCATTTTCGACGACTGGCGGAACACTCTCTTCCTCCATGAACTCATCGGAAGCATCATCAACATTTGCGTCCATTGATGGTTCAAAGTCATCGGAATCTTGTGGCGAGTCAGCTGACAAAAAAATGTTAGCAAATCAAGTCGCAGGCAAAAAAAAAAAAGAAAAGAGAAAGCGAAAGAAGTTATACCAATTGGAGTTCCGGAGTCATTCCAGAGTCCCTCGGTTCTTCTTCAGACGCCATAACCGGCTCCATCACCGCCTCATCGGTCGGAACCTCAGGCATCGGCAAGTCTTCATCCTCTGCTAAAAAAAAAAAAAAGCAGCAGCAGGGTGAGAAAACAAATCAGAACATGGAAAGCCTCATGAAAGAAGCAGAAAAAGGAAAAGGAGGAATCATACCTTCACCGATGGTCTCTTCTTCCCGAATCCTCTTCTCCGGAGGTTCGTCAGCTTCCCCTGGCACCTCCTCATTGACAGTGAGAGGGACTTCCACATTAGGAGAGTCTTCGTCCCGCCCCGTGTGACGCTGACTCCTCCTCCTCTTCCTACCTCTACGGGTTCGCTTCCTAGAAGAACCCGCCCCACTATCAGAGTCAGGTTTCTCACTTGACTCCTCACTGGATGGTCTGCTCTCGCCAGTAGACTCCACGGAAGCTCGTCTCTGTGCCGCTTGCATCCAAGCGTCGAGCTCAGCTTCCTCCTGTTCTAGCTGCTCCAAAGCCTCATCAGGTACTTCCCGAACAGCTTCAGAACCAATGACGCCCTGGTCACCGAGAAAGCCTATCTTGTACTTCTCTCCAGAAAGGAAGGCACAAACTTCCTCTCGCCGGACGCCATCCGACTTCCCAATGCCTTTTCCAGAAGACAGCTTTACATCAAGCTCCTTCTTGGAAAGCCCCCGATATGCCAAAAAGCTCTCCGCGAACCACTTCGTGAAGCCGGCAGTTCGGAAAGTCGACAGCTCAGGATAAGAAATCGTGGCAGTAGTGTCTTCAGCACTATAGAAAGCCCATGCATTTCTGCCATCCTGCAAACCCCCAAAACGCTTCACCATACTCGAAGGCACTCCAACAACGCCTTGAGAGAAGCCCAACTGAAGCGCAAAGCGAGAAGGTACATACGGCTGGATGTCGACGAAAAGATGTCTACGGTACACCATCGTGCCGACTCGTATGCTGAAAAGCCACTCCTTCTCTGCATTGGTCAAAGAGTAATGCCTTCCCGACCCTGCTCTGGTAGAGTCTCGGGAGGCACCAAAATCAAAAGCCTTCTTCCGCAACTCCGGAGAAAGCTTAACTGAAGACTGCCCCATCTCGACGTCCCTGAACCGTCGGATCCTCGTGCGGGCAAACAAAAGTGATTCAGATACGGCTTTTCCCTTAGCCAATCGAATCATCAGAGGATCATCATCCTGTGCAGCACCCAGCTGGTGGAAGCCAGGACAGTGGTATACAAACCACAAATAAAAGATATGGGCTGAAAATACCCTATTCATAGGGAGCCCAAGCCGAACCAAGAAAGCAGCAGCCTACAGTTCGGTACACAGGTAGGAGTAAAGAGCGGGCACCAAAGCAAGCCGCTCTCCAAACGCCATCTGACAAGCCGGAAAAATACAATGCGGCCTGATGTGCGTCCCATCTCCACCAGCAAACACAGCCTCACCTAGCCAATAAGTGAGGTAAACAGCAAGATCTCTCCGCAGTGCAATGTCAGAACAAATGACATCTGTGCTCGCGAAGAAACCCTTCAACTCTTCCTGCATGGCCGAAGTCTTCTTCCTGTCTTCCCGGGTCATGCTATCAGAAGACTCTTTGCTGTCAAAGAAGTTGAAGAATGAAGAGCCATAACTCTTCCAACTGCTGGATCTCACTTTCGAGCCCTCCTTCAAAAATCATAGAAGGCGACGAGCTGAAAGTATAAGAGCCTGAACTCCTCTGACTGCTCCTCAAGGACGCTGTCAATCGGCATGAACTCCTCATAGAGTTTGCCAAGGATGGGCAATCCAGTAATAGCACTCAACTCCTTCAGAGAAAAACCAATCTCACCGTTCGTGACAACGAAGGTATTGGTCTGAGGGAGGAAAGACTCCAACATAGCCATGAAGGCATCATCGGAAAAAGTCACGGTCTCCCTAAAAGCGCGGACCGCGTCAAAAATCCCGGCTTCCTTTAAAACGGCGCCCCCAATCAGCAAGGTGTGGTCAGTCCATGACTTCCAATCGGAGTCAGCATTGAAACGGCCACGAAGTCGAAAAGGCTTCACCCAAGTACTGCCGTCACCGCTGAAAACGCCAAGGCCCACCGGTCTCAAATCGACTGCTGGATAATCAGAGCCCTGGTAGCCGCTGGCTGGCATCAACACGACCATACGGACAGGTGGCTTCTCTGCAAAACCGGAAGGTCCACCAACAAAAACCCCGGTCTTGATCACACTGGTCCTCTTCACCCAGCTCGGAGGATCTTCCCTCTTAGGGCACGTGGGAGAAAGGCTCAGGATCGAGATGGTCCGATCAAAAGACGACCGGGTAGAAATAGTTCTCTCCTCACCATCCGCTGTGTAAGAGAACTGAAAACATCTCCTTTGGTATGTCAAGTCGTCAGGGACTGCATCTCCAAAGAAGAAGGTAGGCTTGGGTAAAACCCTCAGATCGTCCATAACCCAAGGACGGTTGCTTACCATGATCTTATAGAACTCCTCATCCTTGAGAGCCATCAATCGCTGTCTCATCTCATCGCGATTGAGGGAATCGCACTCTTCCAAGTTCTTCTCAACAAACTGGACCTTCTCCCAGGCTTGCTGAACGGCCACATTGGAAGATCTAGCAGATCGACGAGGTACGCTTGTAGCAGGCTCTTTACCCTTGTTCGCTCTGGAGGAACCACCTGCAAAGGTTGGAAAAGAAAAAGATCGTCATCAAAATGACAGGATTTCGCTAAAAAAAAAAAAGGGGTCACTTTATCCCACCAAAAATCTGGCGAAATTTTGGCATGACTCCGGGGCAATTCCAAAGAAAAAGGAAATACCCCGACGGAAATAGAAAGTTTGAAGATGGGCTCAACATTGCTGCGGGCTCCGAAACTCCAAACTTTCGAAACCTCAAAATCTCCGCAAAATCAAGAAGGGCTCAACATCGCTGCGAGCTCCAAATTCCCAAATTTGCAAAGATTTTCAGGTATGCTATCATGCTCAATCTACAAAAAGTACATGCATGAACATCTACATAAAAACGCATTATCATGATGAGCAAAAAGAGAAAAAAAAAAAAAAAAAAAGAAAAAAAAAAAAAAAGAAGAAACTTTCTCAAAAAAAAAGAGGGAGAAAGAAAAGAAAAAAAAAAGAAACTTTCTCAAAAAAAAAAAAAAAAAAAATCAGGCCACGTGGCCGTACGGACCAGATCCGTACGGATCTGTCCGTACGGCCCACCAAAAAAAAAAAAAAAAGAGAGAAAAGAGACACACGTGAAAAAAAAAAAAAAACAGAAATCACGTGGAAAAAAAAAGAAAAGAAAAAAAAAAGAGAAGAAGAATAGAAAGAAAGAAAAAAACGAAAAGAAAGAGAAAAAAGAGAGAAGAGAAACTTTCTTTTTTTACCATCCTATTCTCTACATAGAGTTTTCTTGAAAGAAAAAGAGAGAAAACTTACTTGAAGCCATTGATGGAGAAGAAGAAGGAAAAAGCTTGAAGATCCTTGAAGAAGAAAAACTCTTGGCCTTGGAGCTCTCTTGAGATTGTTGCAAAAGAAAGCAATAAGAGCAAGAGATCCTACCTTCCTTTGCTTTTATAGGAGAGAGCAAATCAAAGAAGGAAACAAAGAAGAAAGGTAAGTGTTACTAATTAGTAACCTTACCAAAAGAGAAGGAATTAGAAAGATTCTTTCCCAAAAAGAAAGATGTCTTTGAGAGATTTCCTCCCAAAATCAATCAATGAAAGATTCTCTCCAACAAAATAGGAGATTGGAGATTCTTTCCCAAAAAGAAAGATACCTTGAGATATTCTCTCCCAAATTAAGGGAATATGAGAGATTCTCTCCCATAAAGCTATTTTTAGATATCCTCTATCCAAATGAGATATCTTTAGATATTCTTTACAAAAATGGCCCCACATGAGATCCAAGCCATCCTAAAAAGCTTAAGGTCCCATGGGCTAGCCCATATGAGCCAGGTTTGACCACCTAGGCACTATAAAAAAAAAAAAAAAAAAAAATGGGCTTTTAGTCAGAAAAAAATCCCTCTTACCAAGAGCATACAAAAATGGTTCCATGCCTCTTTTGAGTTGATTGAACCATACAAAAAATTCCAAGCCCCATGAGCTTCCAAAAATCAAACCATCCAGCCTCATATACCAAATTGAGCCAAAATCTTGAAATTGACATTCCACAAAAATCCAAACCACTCCAATGGACCCACACAGTCCCAAAGAGTGACCAAAAACCAAATCCTGGTCCCCTAACTTGCCACATACAGCTTGTTAGGTCACAAGACCAAAACCAAAAACCAAATCATGATCCCCCAACTTGCCACATACAGCTTGTTGGGTCACAAGGTCAAAACCAAAACCCGATCCCCTAACCTGCCATATATAGCTGGTTAGGTCACAAGATCAAAAACAGAAACCCAAATCCACATCCCTGATGTCATCTTCAAAACTTTGTCTCGAGATGGTGTGTGATTCCTTTCACTACCATAAAATTCCCCTGGAAGCTCAAAGGCTACTATACCAAAGGAAAGATTGCTCAAAGACTCTTGGTCAAGACACAAGCTCTCCTTCAAAAATCTCTTCGAGGCACATCGACTACAAAAGTCAAGCAATTCGTCACTGTACCTCGAGGGGGCATTTGTTGACACCAAAAATGTCACTTTGCCTCTTCAAATCAAGAAAGTTGCATGAAGTCGCAACCTGCCATAAATAGGCAATGCAATTTCTCCAAAAAATCAAATCTTGTCAGAATCAAACAAAAACTGCAAGATCCTTCAAGATAGCCAAGAGAAGAGTACACATGAAGTTTCGGGCCATTTCAGAATCATTTGGCCTAACTTCGCTTCTCCGACAGCTAAAATGGTGCTCCCGGCGGCGACATCATCGGAGACGTCAAAACTTCGATTAGAGCCTACAGATGACTCCAGCATGTCCCAAAAGGGCTCCATGCCAAATTTCAAGTCAAACCGACAACGTTTGACCCTCCATCAATGCTCGAGCAGCAAAATCAAGCCTCCCGGCGGCGGGAACCACCGAAGCCTTCGCTCATCAAACCAAGTGCATGAGTGGCTTCAACATGCTTCCAAAAGGCTGCACGTCAAATTTCAGGTCATTCTGACAACGTTTGACCAGGTTTCGATGCTCCGAGAGAAAATCAAGCCTACCGGCGGCGGAGCAACCCGGGACCATGACATCCAAAACGGAGCCATGGAACGTCTCAAAATGACTCCAATAGGCTCCCCGTCAAATTTCAGGTCAATCGGACATCGTTTGGACACATATCAAAGCTCGGCATTTTCCCCGCAGCAAAATCAAGTGAAGCATCGACGGGACCCCAAACGGCTTCAAAACTCAAACAAAAGCCTATGGTTGGTCTTATTTATTGCTCAGGAGGCTTCACCTCAAATTTCAGGTCATTCCGACATCGTTTGACCAAGTTTCAGCTTCTGGCGGAAAATCAGCAGCTTTACGCGACAAAGTCTTCGGCTTTCCCGGAAAATTGGAAACTTTGCACTCTAAAAATGCAAGAATTCTCATCAGGTTTTTTATAGGGAAATCAAGCCAATAAATGAGAAGAAATGTCAGGAAAAATACAGAAGAAAACGGCGACGAAAAAGACCTCAAAACGACCGCAAAACGGGCTCCGAAGGGGAAAATTCCCGCCTGCGACCATGGCCCATGGTCGCCGGCGACCATGGAAGTCCGGGTCACCGGATTTTCCGCCGGTGACCCGTTTTTCCGTCTTTTTCGCGTTTCGCACACTTTGGCCCCTGTGGTTTCCTGAAAATGTGATTTTTAGTGCTTTAAATTGACTCATATCCGACGACATCTCGGATCCGCCGTCAAAAGCATAAAATCATCATTGATCGCTCCAAGATCGTCAACCGGCTGACCAAGAAAGTGCACTTTTTGTCCGACCGATCGTGAAATCGACAAGACAGATGTCACCGGCCCGCTCTTAGCTATCACTGTCTGAAGTTACATGTTCATCCGATGTCGATCAGCATGAAGATCCATCGATGATCATCGCCAGAAGAATTCCAGAAGACACGGCACGGCCCGCGACTCTTCGACTGCTCGGCGACCAATTAATGTGGTTAATTGACTAGCTTTATTGCAGTCATTAATTCATTTCTTTGGACGGCCCAATCAGAAGCAAGCATTTGGGAGTTACAAGTCAATTGATTCATGGCATTTAACCCATGAAACTCCTCCCATTATGGTAATTAAGGTGATTAAAAGCCCTTAATCTCCATCGGCCAATCAGATTCAAAGAAAAAGGAGTTACAAAATCAAGAAATAAATCTTGTAACTCCTCCCATTAAAGCCATTAAGGCTCATAAACCCTCCTAAATGGCTACCAAAGGCCTATAAATAGGAGAGCATTCCATTGAAAAAAAAAAAAAAGAAAAATCGAGATCAGAAGATCAGAAAAAAAAAGATCAGAAAGAGATCTGAGAGAAAGAAAAAGAGAGAAAAAATCTGCTGAAGTTCTGCACCGGCCACCACTACAAGGTGACAAAAGTCCCTTGGGGGGCACCCCCCCCCAAGGTCCTTGCCTTCTCCTGCCGCCTCCAATGGCTTAGACGTGTCTTTTCAGCCCGCCTACTTAGCTTTTTATTGGACATAGGACCTTCTCTTGGTCTTTGTCCTCTAAAAATCTGAGGTTATAGCCAAGCCAAGCGAATCAAGAGCATCCTCTGTTCTCATCTGCATGGATGACGGCGAAGCCCACACATGGCTTGCGACCGTCAATCTGAACGAGTCCCCACAACCTCCTGAAAAGTTAGATCTTCCTTTTCTTGCTTTTCATTGTAGTTTGTATTTTTCTAAAGAGACAAAAATCACAACTCTTGTCTTTCATTATTGATAAGAATTGTAAATCGGCTATAAAAGCCAAAATCGGCTATAAATGCCAAACAAAATCGCCTTTCACGGCAAATTAAGAAAATGTCTCTTTTCTTAAATATTTGTGCAATGGAAAACTTGAAAGAAGTTGATTTCCTTTTTACTTGCGAAGGTTGATCTCCGGATTACCACTTGCAATTCCAAGTAAAATAGAAAATCTGGCACACCCACATAAAAGAAATGTTGATGCACGCTTCAGGCCCGCCAGGGCGCGAAAGGGCCGGACCCGACGGACTCCCACGTTCCGCCGACCCCGGTAGCCGCCCCACGGCGCCTCGGAGCGTGTTCCATCAGTTCCGTTAACTCTCGTTTCTCTCCTTTTTTCAGGTCGTGCAGAGGTCTCAGGTGGCATTGGAGAAGTCTCGCCAGAGCTGCTCTATGATCCAATCACTGCAAGCTAACAGGCAAAAGCTTGCAGCAGCTCTGGAGGGAAGCTCGGAGCAGCTGAGGAAGTCTCACGAGGAGTACACCAAGCTGAACGAAGAGATGGAGGGAGCCATAGCGGAGATTACTAAGGTAAGTGCTGAGAATCATGAGCTCCGGGCGGTGGCGTACGAGAAGGAAAAGAGGCCGGACCAGCTGGAGGCCGAGATGGAGGCCTTGAGGAGAGAAAAGGCCGAGGTCGATGCTCTGCTGCAGGCCGAAAAGGAAGCCTCGGCTAAACTGAGAGCTGACTCCGAGGTTTCGCGACAAGCAGAGATCAATGCCTCTTTCTAGAATGGGGTGGCCCAGGCGACCAAACAGTACGAAGATCAACTTGTAGGGCTAGGAGAGGAGCTATTTGAAATGGGTTGTTTGGCAGTGCTCAGAGAAATGGGGATCCCCGAGGATCGCCCCATATACCAGAATCTGCCCAAGCTCCCTCGCCCTGAGCCCGAGTCGCTTGCCCCCTCATTCACCGAGGCCTCTCTTGATCCTCCAGCTGTCGAGCCCTTGGTCTCCTCTGAAACTCCTGAAGAAACTCTTCAAGCTCAAGCTGTCGACACCCCAACTGCCGATCTCGGGGCCGACAATGTGGAGGTTCCTCCTTCTGCTCCTGCTGGCGGTGGTGATGGTGGTGATGAGACTGGCGAAGTCTCTGTCATTGATGTCGATCAAATGTCTTGATGTTGTCTTTTTATTTACTTTTCCGCATGTGGGGGGAATTCTTTGTACTTCTTTCTTTTTTAGTTGTACATGTAAACACTTCTTTGATAAATGAAATCTTTTTCTGCACCAATCTATGTGCCTGAGTGTTTATTTCTTCTATCTCTTTTCTTGTTTTGTATTTGGTCTTGCAATCAAGATAAAACAAGTAACATGAATAAAGACTAGTAATTTTAACTTGGTTCTGTAACCGAAGTCAATAGTAAGATGGATCTTTCAACCAAGGTCAAGTGACTGAACTAGGTTCCGTAACTGTAATGAGTCAATGAGTTTGGTAAGACGAAATGAGCTAGGTCCCGTGACCAGAGCTGAAATCATTGAGTTTGGTTCAATTACCAGAACTGAGGGCGGCTGGTCCTGTGACCGAGCCAAGGTAGCTGGTTCTGTAACCGAGCTGAGGGGTGGCTAGTCCTGGACCGAGCCAAGGTGTTGACACCAAAAAAGTCACTATGTCTCCTCAACATCAAGAAGCCTCGTGAAGCTGCATCCTGCTATAAAACAGGCAAGGCTACTTCAAGCATCAGATCTTATCAGAATCAGATAGAAACTGAGAGATCCTTCAAGACAGCTAAAAGAGGGGTACACCTGAGGTTTCGGGCCATTCCGACATCGTTTGGCCTCATTTCACTGCTCCGACAGCTAAACAAGCGCTCCCGGCGGCGACATCATCAAAGACACCAAAACTTTGATCAAAGCCTACGGATGACTCCAGAATGTCTCCAAAGGGCTCCATGCCAAATTTCAAGTCAAACCGACAATGTTTGACCCTCCATCAATGCTCGAACAGCAAAGTCAAGCCTCCCAGCGGCGGGAACCACAGAAGCCATCACTCATCAAACAAAATACGTGAGTGGCTTCAACATGCCTCCAAAAGGCTGCACGTCGAATTTCAGGTCATTCCGACAACGTTTGACCAGGTTTCGATGCTCCGAGAGAAAATCAAGCCTACCGGCGGCAGAGCATCCCGGGACCATCACATCCAAAACGGAGCTAATGGAACATCTCGAAATGACTCCAATAGGCTCCCTGTCAAATTTCAGGTCAATCGGACATCGTTTGACCACATATCAAAGCTCGGCATTTTCCCCGCAACAAAATCAAGTGAAGCATCGATGGGACCCCAAACGGCTTCAAAACTCAAATAAAAGCCCATGGTTGGTCTTATCCACTGCTCAAGAAGCTTCACCTCAATTTTCAGGTCATTCCGACATCGTTTGACCTAGTTTCGACTCTTGACGGAAAATCGGCTACAAAGTCTTCGGCTTTCCTGAAAAATGGGAAACTTTGTGCTCCGATTTCGCGCGGGTTCTCGACAAGTTTTCTCCAAGAAAATGAAGTCAATAATTGAGGAAAAATGTCAAGAAAAATACAGAAGAAAAAAGGAACGAAAAAGACGCAAAATCGGCCGAAAACGAAGCTCGGCGACCAAAGAGCAAAAAACCCTAAGGTCGCCGGCGACCCTGGGTGCATGGTCACCCGACGACCCTGCAAATCCAGGTCGCCGGATTTTGCACCAAATTGATCGTTTTTCGATCCTTTTCGCGTTTCGAGTATTCCTGCCTCTGTGATTTTCTAAAAATCCAATGTTTGATGCTTGAAAACGACTGATCTTCGTCGACATCTCGGATCCGCCGTCAAAAGCATGAAATCATCACCGATCGCCTCAAGATCGCCAACCGGCTGACCAAGAAAGTGCACTTTCTGTCCGACCGATCGTGAAATCGATAAGACAGATGTCACTGGCCCACCAACATCAATCAATGTCTGAGATTACACTGCAATCCGACATCAAACAATGCGTGGATCCACATGTGATGATCGCAAGAAGAATCTCAAAAGGCGCAGCGCGGCCTGTGACTCTTCACATGCCTGGGCGACCACTTAATGACGTTAATTGACCCGTTTATGACAACTTAATGCGGTCATTAACTTATTATTTTAGACGGCCCAATCAGATTCAAGCATTTGGGAGTTACAAATCCAAGCAATCATGGCATTAAACCCATGAAACTCCCATCATCATGAAGCTTAAAGGGAATTAAATACCCACTACCTTCATCAGCCAATCACAAGCCATGAAAAAGGAGTTACAAAATCAACTTGTAACTCCTCATCAATTCTTTCATCATGGCCATCAATGTCAATAAACACCTCATGGCTACCAAAAGCCTATAAAAGGAGGTCCATTCCAAAAAGAATGCATGATGAAAATAGATCCCAAGTGCAAGCTCTGAAAATCCAGAAAATCCAAGAGAGAGACGACGTCCTGCTACTTTGCTCCCGGAAGCACATTAAGGTAATCAACATCCCTTGTGGGGCCACCCCCCCAAGGTCTCCTCCTTCCCCAACATGACCTAAACGTGGCTTTTCAGCCCGTTTACTTAGTTTTTCATTGGATATAGGACCTCCTCTTGGTCCTTGTCCTTTAAAAAACCGAGGTTAGGAGCCAAGCCAAAGAATCAAAGCATCACATGTTCTCATTTGAAGGACGATGGCGAAGCCCATACATGACTTGCGACCGTCAATCTCAACGTGTCCCCACAATCTCCTGAGAAGTTAGATCCCTTTTCTTACTTTTCTATTGTAGTTTGTATTTCCTAAAGAGACAAAAAGAAATCACAATTCTTGTCTTTCACATTTGATGAGTTTTGTAAAATCGCCTTTTACGGCAAACAAACAAAAATGCCTCCTACGGCATTCTAAAAAAAAAAAAACAAACTTGTCTCTTTTCTTAATATTAATGTAATTTGAAAAGTTAGAAAAAATGATTGATTTCATTTCCACTTGTGAAAGTGAATCTACGGATTATCACCATTCCAAATTCCAAGTAGAAAGTAAATCTGGCATACCCGTACAAAAATGTTGATGCCCGAGATTTTCCCTCCTCCGCCGAGACCCAGGTCAGCCCCCGGGGTGCGGAAGGAGAGGACGGAAGATTTCTTTTGGGTCCATCACAAGGCAGCTGGTTCTGTAACCGAGCTGAGAGTGGCTAGTCCTGCGACCACGCCAGATGCAAGCTGGTTCCGTAATCGAGCTGTGTACATATGCCGAGTTCCATAACTTGGTAAAATTTAAAAGTAACAAAACACATTCTTCCACAAGAACTGATTTTATTGACTTTCAGAATTGAGTACAGTTTAAAAATAGTACTTCTTGAGGTGAGTGGTATTCCATGGGAGTGGTAGCTCTCTACCCTCCATGTCCTCAAGTTTGTATGCAGACTGCCCAGCTGCCGAAATCACCTTGAATGGCCCATGCCAGTTCGGTGCTAGCTTTCCTTCGGTGGGGTTTTTATCTGTTGGAAGCATCTTTTTTAAGACCAGTTCTCCAGGTGAGAATTTCTTTTCTTTGACCTTCTGATTGTACCCTCTGGCCAATTGCTGCTGGTAGGAAGCGAGGCGGATGGCTGCTACATCCCTTCATTCCTCAGCCAGGTCAAGCTCTTTGGCGAGGTTTACATCGTTCTGGCCTTGATCGAACAGTTCAGACTTGAGGGTTGGGAGACCGACCTCAAGTGGAATTACAGCTTCCATCCCGTAGGCCAGGGAGAAGGGCGTAGCCGAGGTCGAGCGCCTTGGGGTAGTCCTGTATGCCCAGAAGACACTCGGAAGTTCCTCTACCCATCTCCCTTTGGCTCGGTCCAGTCTCTTCTTGAATCCGTCGAGCACCACTTTATTAGAGATTTCAGCCTGACCATTGCTCTAGGGGTATGCTGGAGTGGAATAGTAGTTCCTGATGCCATGCTCTTGACAGAAGTTCTTGAAGAAGTTGGAGTAAAACTGAGTCCCATTGTCCGAGATCAAGGCTCGAGGCACTCCAAATCTTGTCACGATGTTTTTCCACATGAAGTTTTTAGTATCCTTCTCGATGATGGAGGACAACGCTTCAGCTTCTATCCACTTGGTGAAATAGTCAGTGGCTACTATTAGCCACCTATTATTCCCTGGAGCTCGGTGGAGAGGTCCCACCAGGTCCAGCCCCCATTGGACGAAAGGCCAAGGACTGGAAAGAGGACTCAGGTCGTGTGCTGGCTGATGGAGAGAGAGAGAGAGAACTTCTGACACTTCTCACATTTCCTGGCATAGACCTGGGCGTCCTTCTGCATGTAGGGCCACCAATAGTCTTGGCTGATAGCTCGGTAGGCCAGTGACCGACCTCCAATGTAACTGCTGCAAATCCCTTCATGGATTTCATAAAGGAAGTCTTCGACTTTGCTCGGGTGAACGCACTGGAGGTAGGGGCCATTGTAGGACTTTTTATAGAGCTTACCATCTGGAGAGAGCCAAAACCGAACTACTTTCAGCCTGATTTTGTGGGCCTGATTTTTGTCCTCGGGGAGCAGGTCGTCCTTGAGGTAGGAAATGAATTCGTCCATCCAGCTCGGACCGAGGTCGGCACACAGGATCTGCCGAGGTGGATGGAGCTCTATGCTAGGTTTGTCTAATGCTTCCACTTCGACAGTCCTTTTTCTTCCTGCCTCGACAGCAGAGGCCAGGTTGGCAAGCGCGTCGGCATGAGAGTTGGAGTCTCTGCCGATTTGCCTGACTTCGGCTTTTTGGAACTGAGAGAGGAGTTGCTTGGCATGGGCTAGGTAGGCTGCCATCCTATCATCATGGGCTTGGTAGTCTCCATTCAGTTGGCTCGTCACCAGCTGTGAATCACTGAAGACCACCAGTTGTCGTGCCCCCAGAATTTTTGCGCTGCCCAGCCCTGCGATCAGCGCTTCGTACTCAGCTTCGTTGTTTGATGCTTTGAAGTCAAGAGTTAGGGCTTGTTCGATGACAAGGCCCTCCGGAGATTGGAGAACTATGCCTGCGCCAGCTCTCTCGGTGGTTGAGGACCCGTCGACGAAGACCTTCCAAGATGAGTTGAGGAACTATTTCCAGGACCACTCCGTTCTATCTCGGTCTCGGTGGTTGCCCCTACCTTGCCCCCCAGTTCGGTGTCGAGGTGGCTCGGTGCCGAACTAGGAGAGGTGAACTCCACAATGAAGTCTGCCAGCACCTGGGCTTTGATTGCCATTCTGGGTTGATATTAGATATCATACTGTCCCAGTTCGACAGCCCATTTAGACACTCTTCCAGAGAAGTCTGCTTTTCGGAACAGAGACTTGAGTGGATGTTCAGTAACAACCACTATAGAGTATGTCTGGAAGTAGTGTGAGAGCTTGCGAGAGGCACTGATGAGCGCAAGTGCGAGCTTCTCTAATGGCAGGTATCTCGTCTCGACATCCAGCAGGATCTTGCTCGCGTAATAGATAGGCCTTTCCTGCCTGTCTTCTTCTCTGACGAGCATCGAGCTCACTGCGTGATCCGAGACTGCCAGATACAAGTATAAGACCTCACCCTGCATCGGGGTGGACAGCAGGGGAGGTGAAGAGAGTACCGTTTGAGCTCCTGGAGGCCGCTGTCGCACTCTGGAGTCCATTGGAACCTCGAGCTCTTTTTTAGGAGCTGGAAGAAGGGGCGGCATTTGTCTAAAGCTCTGCTAATGAAACGATTCAATGCTGCTGCCATCCCCGTGAGTCTTTGGACTTGTTTTGTCGTGGTCGGACTTTGGATGGCCTAGATCGCCGAGATCTGCTCTGGATTGGCCTCTATCCCTCGTCTCGTGACCAAGCTGCCCAGGAACTTGCCGGAGCCGACGCCAAATGCGCATTTAGAGGCGTTCAGCTTGAGCTTGAATTTTTTGAGGACGGTGAAGGTTTGACTTAGGTCCGTCAAGTGGTCCTGTGACCTTTTAAACTTGACGACCATGTCGTCGATGTACACTTCGACCGTCTTACCGAGCTGGGCCTGGAACATTTTTGTTACCAACCTCTGGTAAGTAGCACCGGCGTTTTTTAACCCAAAGGGTATCACTTTATAACAGTAGATGCTTCTAGGTGTTATGAATGCGGTCTTTTCTTCATCAGGCCCGTGCATCGGAATCTGATGGTAACCTCGGTAAGCATCGAGGAAACTCATCCTCTCGTGCCCGGCAGTAGCGTCAATCAATTGATCAATCTTTGGAAGCGGGAAGCTATCTTTGGGATAAGCTTTGTTGAGGTCGGTGAAATCCACGCTGACCCTCCAGCTCCCATTCTTCTTCTTGACCACTACTGTATTGGCTAACCATACAGGGTAGTGGACTTCCCTGATGGCCTCTGCCTCCAACAACTTCTTGACTTCTTCGGTCACTGCCTCTGCTTGCTGGATCCCAGTCCTGCGAGTCTTTTGGACTACAGGTTTGTGCCCGGCATCCACATTCAGCTTGTGGCTCATGACTTCAGGGTCGATGTCGGGCATTTCATAGGGGGTCCAAGCGAAGACCTCTCTGTTTTATAACAGGAAGTCGAACAGCTCGGACCTTTCAGCTCCCGTAAGCTGACTTCCGAGCAGAAAGTACCTCTCTGGATCGTTGGGGTCGATCCTGATCTAGGTGAGGTCCCCTACGCTCTTCTGTTCGGGAGCTCAGCCAACAGCTTCGAGCACAGCCATGTGGACTCGCTATGGCTTTGCTTCGTCGGGGACCACGACCATGAGGCATTCCTTGGCCATCTGCTGGTCACCGCGAACTACGATCACTTTGAAGCTATCATCTCCATTTTGCAACGGGAACTTGAGCCTCTGGTGATGGGTGGAGGGAACAGCTTCCATGTTATGCAGCCAGGTCCTTCTCATGATGGCATTGTATGGGGATGGTGCATCCACCACCAGGAAGTCTGCTGTCATGGAGGCTCCTCCCACTCCGACTTTGAGGGAGATCTTCCCTTTGGGGTATACAGACTTGGAGCTGAAACCCACCAGTGGAGTGCGGGCTTCCTGCAGGTCCTCCTCTCTCAGACCCAGTTTCTTGAAACAGTCGAAATAGAGAATTTCCGAGGAACTCCCAAGGTCCACGAGGATCCTTTTGACGTTAAAGTTCCCCAACCTTAGAGTCAAGAGCAAGGGATCATTGTGGGGTAGCTGGACCCCGTCCAAGTCTTCATCAGAGAACCAAATCTTTGGTCTCTCTTTCCTTGCCTTCTTCGCTGAGGGACCGAGCTCAGCCGTCATCACTTGTTTGCCTTGCTGAGCCCTCCTGGCCTCAGTACGAGCCTGGCCGCTTCCCTTAGGAGCAGGAGCTAGGTGGATGACGTTGATGGTTCCTTCTGGCTCATTGCTGTCCCAATCATCAGGCTGGCGTTGTGGAGCGCGGTTTACTCTGCCCTCTTCCTTGACGAGGTCCTTCAGGTGCCCGTCCTTCACGAGCCTTTCGAGGTGTGCCTTGAAGGCGTGGCAATCCTCGGTTTTGTGCCCATTCTGTTTATGGTAGGCACATAACTTGCTCTGATCTCAGGAGGAGGCATCGCCTTTCATAGGCTAGGGCCATTTGAAGAAGGGTTGTGTCTAGATCTTGCCGAGGAGCTTGTAAATAGGCTCTTTGAAGATGGTATTGACGGCCTTGTAAGAGGCACCACTTGACTTCGGCTTCTCGCTACCTCCCGAAGTGGGAGCAAGGCACGCTGCTGAACCAGATGGTTCTCTGTTTCGGTCCGCCTCCCTCTTGGCTAACTTCTTGTCCTTCTTGGAGGGTCGGTCCTCCTGCCAGAAGTTATGGCTCTCCCGAGCTCGGACCTCGTCTTCTTCTTGCTCAACGAACTGATTCACCCGGGCCATCCGTGCTTTCACCGAGATCACGGGGAACCGCACCAGGTCCCTCCGAAGCTCGTCGCCTGGCAACAGAGCTTGTTGGAAGGACTTGATAGCTACTTCATCAATGGCGTCTTCGATTTGGCTGTAAATGGTCCAGAACCGCTTAGCGAACCGAGTGATATTTTCGGCCGGCCTCATTCTATGGCCATCAGGTCGGCGTCTGTTTTCGGGATGACCCAGTGCGCTTGGAACTTCTCGACGAAGGAGTTTTGGAGCTGCTGCCAGCTCGAAATCGATCCCTCGGAGAGCGCGCAGAACCACCGAAGCGGGAGGTCACCCAGACTAGAGGAAAAGAACTTGCAGTCCAGGTTGCCGTCGCCGCCCCACACCGTCATTCTCTGGGTGAAGTGTCGGAGATGCGCTTCCGGGTCCAAGGTCCCATCATAAAGATTGAACCTCGGAAAGCTGAACTTTTCGGGGAGGACGTGATCCCTAATCTCCCGAAAGAAAGGAGACGTGCTGTGATTGTCATTGTCTTTGGTAGCTAGCCGACCTCTGGTGAGGCCGGCAAACTCCATATTCTGCTGCACAGCCTGCTTGATTTGCTGATTGATCCAATCCGTTATGTCGGGATCGGCTTCTTGTCTCCTCGGCCTCTAGCACTGCTGCTGATGGTCAGCGCTGGCGTGGGTGCTGCTCGAGCCTTCGTCACGGGCTCGGTCACGCCTTTTATTGTTCAGGACTTGCCTTAAGTCCAGACGGGTTTTTGGAACCTTCCGGGCTCGCTGCTGTGCAGGAGGCACGAGCGAAGTCCCGGCTGGGGCCTTTTCTTTCCCTTCGAGCTGCCGCTGGAGCTGGAGGATCTGGGCTTTTTGTTGTTCAATAATGAGGTTTTGAGCCCTGATTTCTTCGACGTGTGCCTCGTCGTCCTCCTCCAAGATCATGTCGTCGTCGCCCTCGTCATCGAGGCGCACATGGTCTTCCTCCACGTGGTCCTGGTGATGAGCCTGGCGTGATTTGGACAGCGCTGGAGTCTTGTCTTGTCGGGAACGTCCCTGAAGGGGGACATCCCGGCAGGGCAGCTCCAATAAGGCAATGTCCTAACGAGGACGCTCTGCCTGAGAAGCAATTGGCCAAACTCGTTCTAAAACGGGGCCATGACGGGGAGATGCTGTTACACCTCTCGATGAGGAATGCGTCTGGGTAACAGGCGATCCCACGCTCCTCATACCGGACTCTCCACCGACCATCCTTTGTCGAGGGACCGACGGGACCTACTCAATCACCTCTGGCTGGTGAGTAACCAATGGAGGTGGCATGATGGACAGGAATGGCTGTGGCGGTTTGGACCTGGATGGTCCAATGCCCTTTCCCTTTCTAGTCTTTGGAGGCATGGTTTTTTAAGGTAAAAATATGGTTTTTTCAGATGTTTCCCACGGACGGCGCCAATTGTAAGTGCCTGAGTATTATAGACTTGGTTTAGATGATGATGAAGCTTTTAATAATGCTGCTTATCAAGCCTGGAAGTAATGGAAATCCTGAACCTGAAAGATAGACAAAAGTCAGGGCCCCGGGCTGCTATCAGCCAAAGGCACTCCGACGCCTGAGTTAGTGCAGTCACTGAATTAGGGTGAAGTCGAGAAGAAGAAGGAAGTTCAGGCAGGATAGTGTAGTATATCTCAACGTACCTCTTATGAGCTTACCATGCAGGTATATATAGATGAGTGGAAACTTCCTAAGTAGGGGTAGGTGAGAGCTTTATCCCATTAGATCTTCCCCAATCCTCTGCATTAATGAGGAAGTGATTAATAGGTAGGGATAACCCTCTGCCAGAATTCGGCGGCCACCCCACTTGCTAGCACGCTCTGCAGCATAGCTATCCCATCTCATAATGGAGATTAGACGCTCAATGCCCACCTCGGTCAAGTGGACCGAAGTGGAGGCAAGGCCAGTTTTGAATTTTTCAGGGCCCATGGCAAGAGTAAAAATTAGGCCTATATATATATATATATAAAAACACTCAGTGATGGCCTCACATTCATTTTTCAACCAATATCTAACCTGTCAAAATTAACTAAAAATTTAACATTCAAAGCATAGAAATTCAAACTTCAATATATAAACATTCAAAATAAAAGGCTATAATGTATAAACAAGACAAATACTTGTAAGTTGTAACAATTCAATAGTTCTTTTTCATATAGCAATAAGCAACCAACAAAACAAAAATTTCTTTGCAGCCTCAATAGCCAAAGCAAACAACAGCATCCTACTTAAAATCCCCTTGCATCTTCAGCAACCAGCAAAACAAATGAAGCAGAAGCAACATCTTCACCAAAAGTGGTAGTAAGAATTTCTTTTAGGTTCGGCCATATCTATACCACGAGTGGTATTAAGCTAGGGAACAGGCCCGGCCCTGATACAATCTCAATCCAAACGACATCAAATCAGAGATCGAGAGGTCTTTTTTCAGATCGGGCATTTCCACAAACACATATAATACAAATAAGAACAGAAAGACAGATGCATTTCTTTCATTTTGACATCGATACCTGTTTGGATGGATCGGTTTAAGAGACAACAGGAATTGCTGCCATCTTTCTCTGTAAATGTTCCACTTCTTCAAAAATCAAAGCAGAGGCTTTAGCCTTTACCCAAATACTTGAGCTCTGTTTGTTTCCGAGAGAGAGAGAGAGAGAGAGAGAGAGAGAGAGAGAGAGAGAGAGAGTCAAAAGTAGATGAGATGAGATGAAGAAGAGGAAGAAGAAGAAGAAGAAAAATTTATAACAGAAAAATCTAACGTTACTAACCGAGGAGTGGAAACGTTTTCTACTTTTCTTGAGTGGAAGAGTCGCATGAAGAAGCAAAAATCACTCTCTGAAAAATGTCTAAAATCGCCAAACGTGGAAGAGTAGGAGGGAAAAATTTTGGGTCCCCCTGAAAAGTGGGCCCGGGGCGAGTGCACCTACAGCCCCCCTTCAGGGCCGGGCCTGAGTGGAGGTCACTGAAGTCGGGCTTGCTCGAGGTCGGGTACTGTTACCGAGACGCTCGAGGCAGAGCCCAGAAAGAGCCTGGCCGGTATACTTACCGGGACCAACTCCAAACTGGTGCCAGCTGGAGTTTTGCCGAGCTGGGTGAATGAGGTCGGTGCAATTCCTGATTGGTACTATTACCCAGGTCAGGGATAACCTCGGTACTAGATAAACACCCCCACACAAGTAACATTTGAACATTGTTACACACTAATTACAACCAATTCTTGCAGTAAGTCTGGAAGCATATCCTAAAAATCCGTGATTTAGAAGATCCATCATACCTGTTCCTGGCCTGGCTGAACTTGATCCATACTTAAATCAGTACTAAGGTAACATAACCAGCAATTGTCCTGTTTTTTTTGGTGTGGTGGGGGTGGGGGTGGTGGTTGAGGGTTGGTTCAGTCATGCTATAACTCAATAAAATAAAAAGGAGATACAAAAGATGGGACTCTTCTGGTGCAAGAGTCATGTACTGACATCATAAGCAAAAACTTCAGTAGAGAAAACAATGATGACTTTTAGATACATAGAAAGTCTTAAGAATTTCTTTTTATAAGTTAGCCCCAATTTTCTGCCTCCATACAAATGGCGTGTTTGGAAATGCAATAAATAAATAAATAGAAGGTAACTAATCATTATCATAAGAGCCTTGTACCAACAAAGTTGGGGGTGGCTGGGAAATGCAATAAATAAATAAATAGAAGGTAACTAATCATTATCATAAGAGCCTTGTACCAACAAGGTTGGGGGTGGCTACATGAATTATGGTTCTCTATTCCGATCTCACCTGAGCCAAATCTTCGGATATATTGTATTTCTTCAAATCCATCCTTACTACTCCATCCATGTCCTCTTTGGCTTACTACTTTTCCTTTGTGCGCCATTAATATACATGGAAAAACTTTTCCTTAATGGTTGTGTTGTTTACCTGCATTGGACACTTAAACCATCTCAAACAAGTCTCTCTTAATTAATCCACTATCAATGCTACTCCTAAATTCTTTTCCAGTTTTACCACACATCCATCTTAACATTCTTAGCTCTACTACACTTATTTTTTGCATGTACTGCTTTTTGAAGGGCAAACATTCTGCTCCATAAATCATAACCGGTCTAATCGTCATTCTATAAATTCTTCCCTTCAATCTTGATAGTATATGTTGATCACAAAGCACTCCATAAGCATGTTACCACTTCAACCATTCTGCTCTTATCCTATGTTCTACATCTTCCTCAATGTCTCCATCTCCATTAATTGTCGAGTGAATGTATCAAAATAAATTTGTGATGTCTCTTTAGCTTCATTTCTCATAGGAGTTTCACCTCTTTGCACATCCCTACCGAGGTTGCAAAGTCCAAAGCATATGCTAGAAGGTAACTGATCTTTTAAAAATAGAAGACTGTTTTCCAAGGGACCGTGCACCTAAAGTTTCCTTATGTTTCATGTAGGGCTGTCAATGAGCCAAGTTTCACTTGAGCTTGAGCTTGTTTAAGCCTTGCAACTTGGGATCAAGCTTGGATTGGAAGCATTTAATTGAGCCCGAGCTCAGTTCAAATAAAAACAAGACAAGCCTAGGGAGCTCCAACTAGGCTCCTTTCAAACTTCAAATATTTCTTAGAAACATGGATTGAGCTCAAACTCGAGTTCGAGCTTGAGCCTAAACTTGAGCTCGAGTTCATACTCAATTTATTCTCTTTAATGCATTGTGATATAAATTAGTACATGAAGGGACAAAATCCTTAAATCCTTATTAATAAGGGCTATCATCAAGCTTCAACAATTTGAATTCACATATAAATCGATCAATGATTGTGATTGTGAACTGCAGTTGTAAGAGCTTACTTTGTATAAGCATTAATTTTAGTGGAAATTTGTTGTTTGATATGGCTCCTGATTTTTTTGGTTAGGAAACCAAGGGGTTGGTTACAGAGTTGGGGTGGGGAATACAGTCAGTTTTCGGCATGACCGTTGGGTGGGTGTGGCTCCCTTGTCTACAATATTGCCTAGGTTCTTTAAAGTGGTGTCTAATCCGAGTCTGTAATCAAAGAGTGCCATGTTTGGTTGGTAGATAAGGTTGTTTAGGATTTGTCATTTAGGAGAGGGTTGCATCAATTGAAGTGATATCTTTTATCTAGTTTGCCCTCTACTTCCATGGTTAGGAATGAGATCTTGAATCCACCCATTTCTGAAGCTCCATGCTAAACAATTATCACTTTTGTTATTAAAAAAGAAAAAACCATCACTTTCCTCCAAATCTCTAAAGAAGTTTATAAAGAAGCTGTCATCATTAAACTCTGGTTACAAATGCCCAGACCACTTTCTTGCTTCGATTTGCAAGCCTCCTCCCACTTGAGACAGTGATATTACAGGGAGTTGGAATTACCTTCTTCGAGGAAGAAAAAACTTTGAAGAATTACTTCCTCACTAATCAACAACAAAATTTGGAAAAGGACATGTCGTAGATCAGGATGTTCAACAGAGTTGCTACACGATAAGAATACAACCATTTTGCAATAAATATTCTGAATAGTTACAGTACTTACACAACTCACTGGCTATTGCCCCTTTAGGACTCATCTTTGACCACAACCCCATCAGTTTTATTGCAAAATAGTGACAACAGCTCTTTAACATGGAACTGCTTTTTGGTGGCTGTTTTGTGGTCAATGGTTAGATAAATGTAATTGGGTTTGGGATTCTAATAATAAAATGGATACTCTAGCGGGTGTCGTGGGGTGCCTTTATATCCTCAATGGCGTAATTTTTAAATCATTTTGAAATTTTGCAATATAAGGATGTATATATTTTCTGTTAGTTCAATATGTTGAATGGGTACACGAAAAAAAAAAAAAGCTCTCTACAAACCTCATTAAATGAAAACAAATCTGTCTCTAGAAGCTGGATTTATCAATAGTCAGCACTCTTGGAGAACGGCTTGTTCAAGGAGCCTATAATACAAATTTTCTCCAAAGCTTATTCTACTACACCCAAGCTATGCTTGAAGCCAATGAAGGTCCAATGAGGGCTAAGCCCATTTTGGAAGGGGCCATTTTCCTGTTTCGGATGTGGGGGCTGGGGGTGGGTTTGTTGAGGCTAAGTATTCTGAATAAAGCTAGAGGGGATTCATCAATGAAAGAAGTTTAAGGGTGAAAAGTAGAAAATCAGAAAGCAGGAATTCAATTTTCTTTTGATGTTATTGTTATTGCTTAGTCATTTAGGTCCTTAGGAAATACTTACCGACAACAATCAGCCTATCCTTAAGACATCGTGAAATCACAATGGTAAAGCCTATGCAAACTTTATTATTCATAGTTTTGGTCATTTCAATTTTCTATACATACAAATACTAAATAAATCAATTTCTCTATTTTAGTAATTAAGTTAAATACGCTCTTCCACAAATTTTAAGAAGCATATCCTCTCCGCTCTTGCACATGCTTCATGCATAAAACAATACTTAATTATAAGAAGAAAAGCCCAGAAATGATACCTAACAACCCAACTCCCTCAGGCTGAACATTGTCACAACATCAATTAGAAAAACTATAACTACAAAATCCAACAAAAACATAGAGCCATATATTATGCACAATTTTTAATGATAACTAGTTTATAAATATGATCATAAATCCTTTTCACTAGTGTTATAAAATAAAAAAAATAAAAAAAAATAAAAAAAAACACCTTTTTCACTAGGAGGAGAACCTTTAAATCTTATCCATTTCTCGAAGTTCTTCTTGAACTTCTCATAAGCATTTCAAGGAGCATCCACTCATCCAAACACCAACAAATCTATTAACAAAAATCCAGTAAATAAATCATAAGAAAAAGAAGTCAACTAAACCCTCTTCCACCTCGCTTAACTCTTCAACATGAATTTGGCCCGTGATCCAAAAGCTCAATTTTGGACAGCCCGTGTCGGAAGGGCTTACGCTCAGTGCATATGGCAGTTCCAATGGAAATTTGGGCCCATCGGATTTTTAGGGTGTTATAAAATTAATTAACATGGTTAGGTAGTGCCCTACTTTTCCAGGTGAGCTATCATGAAGATTTGAATAGAGCGCAGTGGCCATAAATGAGGGTTTCCACTTAGTAAGGTGACACTTCTATGGGTGATGGGCTAGTTGTAGTGGAGGGGAACACAAGAAATGCCATAGCTTGGGTATATGGACAAACGATCACACCTTGTATCTAAGACATCAAGGAGATAATAAAAGATATTAGTGACAGATTACAATCACATATCCAGAGATCTTAATTAATAGGTAGATTCTTTAGCAAAATTGATTCAACTACTTACAAAACATAAATTGACGAAAATAAATACCCTCATGTATTGGCATTGGGCTACATATTCACTCCATTGGTAGGGCTGATTAGATTGATCATGTCCACAAGTGATGTAATCAATTGGTCCAGCTGAATTTCTCAAATTTCTAATTTCCATGATACAGATTTACTTGCACAAGTGACACGTCGATCAATCTAACACATTGGGACCAAATGAATTTCTCAACTTTTCAATTTCTGCGATACAGAAGCCTTATGGATTGATAAGCCCAACATCATATAATTTTCGTCCGACATTGTTATATAGAGGCTACAAGTGCGCATTGGACGCCATTCTGGTGTTTAGTATTTATTTCTTGAAGAACAGATTTGAATGGGCAAATACACTACACCTCGGCCGATATATAAAACCATGGTGGGAGCGGAGAACAAATCAAAGCAGGGAGACCCGTTCAAGGTGTGTGTGGACCACACAGTTGCAAGAGAGCCGCAAGGAGGACTGGCCTGGTCTGGTCTGGTCTGGCCTCTCTTGCCACAAGGGTCACCCCATCCCACACGGGCTCTCCTTATTATATGTATCCACCTCCCACAGTCCCACCAGCCCATCAACCCTTCCCTCACTTTAATACTTCGACAGTACTACGACTACGTCTCACCCTTCTCGGCAGGTAGGTCCATACGACCCATACATCCCACCATTTTCGGCTCTTTTAGACAGTGATGTCCTGCCTACCAATCGCCCCTGAATGGCCAATGCATTACACTACTTTCCCATGGGCAGTGGATGCAACCCAATCACCTCTGAAATCTAGATTTTGATCCTATCAACTATGTGTGCAGCTCAAGTGGATCAGTAACTTAGTATGATATGGTAAAAGACCTGTGTCCAATTTGAGTTGCATGTCTGTAAAGTCTGACCCAAGTGAAACTTCAACATACCCAACGCAGGTCCAGACCAATTGAAAATTCTCTACTTGGAAAGGAAATTGGGTAGCCAAGGGTCAAGATCAGACCAGACCTTAATTCCATGAAGGTTTCAAAATCCAAGCCCAGACCCAGTCGCACCTATCCTTATCATCAACACTCTCTTCTTTCTCAACTGGTTTTCTTCTGTTTCGGTCAACAATTCTTTGTCAACTAGTTAAATAACTAATACCACCATTTATGAGCTATGTAGACAATCAAACCTTCATATGATCTATTCACTTGTGAGTATCTTCCCTTGACTTGGCACTCACCTTTGTTGAGACCACGGATGAAAATAGCGGTGCGCCCGCCGCCAAATTGCTACGAAGTGGGCGCAGTGCTACGTAGCGGCGTAGTGGTGTGATTTGAAAAAATTGCCCAGAAATTCTGAAAAAATTTCAGAAAATCCAAAAAATTGTAAAATGAAAGAAAATGTATATATATATATATATATTTTGCAAAAGTAACTAAGATAATGGGGAGTGGCGGTCCCATCATTGTATAAGGTCCTATATCGCTGTGTGAATAGAAAAATAGTAATGGTCATTTTTTCACATATATTCATGTTGATTAGTTATGCTAAGCTGAAAGACTCATTAAAAAAAATGTCGTGAAGTCAAGGCTTAAGAGTTAGGATATATGACGTCATTATCCTCAGCCCATCGGTGTTATCAAGTGCCACTAGTCATATTTTCAGTTGTATGACTCTGTGAAAGTTGGCTATGTCCCTATTTCCAATTAGAATGAATTTTGACTTAGGCATTAATTTTAATTAAGTAATATTTGGCCAAGGCACATGACTTTTTTACTTTACAATCTGGGTCTCATGATGGCGCGCACCAGTGGTTAAAAAGACTGCAAGTTCTTAGCTTTTCTTCTTTTGGATTGGCCCATTTAATTTTTTTTTAATGGTCTTTTTTAGTGGTTTTTAAAAAAAATTTGGATGATTTTTTGAATAACTCTTTAATGACTTTTAATGGTTGTTTTTATTGAAAGGATTGGTATTTCAATGGTTTTTTAAGTCATTATCTTAATGGGTTTTTTAAATGTTATTTTAATGGCCCATTTAGCTTTTATTTATGCCCTTCATCAGGTGGGCCCGTCGTGGGGCCCATAGCTTACCTTTAAATAAAATGAAAGTTGGCCCATTGCGCTGCCCTAACTTTTGTGAGAGATTGAGGAGGAGGAGGAGGAGGAGGAGAAGAGCCTACCGCCGATGCCGCTGCTGCTGGCTGCCATGCGACCACATCCAGGTATGTCCTCTCTCTCTTTTTCTCTCCCTCCCTTTTTTTCCATTTTTTGTTGCTCCTGAAAACAAATAAGGAAGCAGTGAAGAGGGAGGGGGCATTTTCGATGATGATCGCTGCGTGGCAGCGCTACGTAACTGTAGTGGCCGTAGCGGCCGCTACAGTTGTGAGCGCTGATATTTCCCAAGAAGCATAGTGGTGTCCACCGCTACACCCGATTTTGAGGCTGATATGCTACGTATCGGCTGCTTTTTTCATCCTTGTTTATGACTACCGACATTATGGACGGGCTTCCTGAATTATCTAAGGCTGACCACCCACAACGGGGGCATTTGCTACTGTATGACTACTGTATTTGCTCACATGTGTTATTTGGATTTAGGTTATACGTTCGTTCTTGTTATTATTATATCATTGTTTCGGTATAATCTCATCTGTTTATACTCACTTTGATATCGTATTTCTATTGCAAATTATGATTATTGACTGGCAATTCACTTTGCAATACTTGGTGCATGGATACCAAGCCCTTCTTTACCGAGGAGACAGAGGAGGATCAAGCGTTTCAAACATTTGAGCCAACTGATGAACCCGAGTAGAGTGCTGGTGATGATTTTGGAGCCATCTGATTCAACACAGGAGTGACCATCATTGTAGAAATCCTTAGATGAACTTTCTTTTAATGTTGAGTCTTCATTTAGAAATTGTTTAATCTATTTCTCAAATTTAACCTTTAATGTTTATTTGGTTATATGCTTGGTTACATTTATAAACTTTAAATACCAATTGAAAAAAGCTTCACTGGTGTAAATGAAATTTATTTTAACTCATCACGGGTTGAAATATTGTGTGGGTCCACTTTTGGAAACCCGTGTTGTATTAAACACAGAAAATTTAAATTTTATTTATTTTCTCACGTTTTCCCCAACCCTTAATTTTGGAGATGTGTCAGCAATGCCTTGATACATAGCCCTAATTGTTTATACAAATAATGGACTAAAATCAACGGTACCATTATGTACCCTAAATTGCTTAGCAAAGTCAAGAGCTCCAATGCTCCAATGTTTACGTCTATATCTTTCATACGGAGCAACTATAGAGATGTCACCTCACGATCCGCGGTAACAACATCGTCACCAAGGAGCGCTTAGCGTGTAAAAGGAACTCCTGGATATACTTGGACTGCTAAAAACCAAAACACAAAATAGTGAGTTAGTCTAAAAGCAGGCCAAGCTTCGTAAAAGCCCAACGGGGCTCTTGTTACGAAGATAACTCTAGCTCGAGGAAGCCGACGACGATAATTTCTAATCGTCGGCAAATCGTAGTAGTAGTAACGTTCAACTCCATCATTTCTCACACTTCAATCACAACCCCTTTGTACTTTGATCCAATCAATCGATCGATCAATGGGCTAATCTGTTTTGTTTGGGCTGGTAGCTAAAAGAAAGTCCTCGCTTTCTCTTGGACAAGGGCATAGCATTAGCTTCAATTGAACAACTTCAACCTTGAAAAAGACAACGTTGGCCGGCCACTGAAGAAGGGGAAAGCTGGGAGAGAGACTGGGCCAACTTACTACTTACTGCCATGCCATGGTTTAAGATTTAGGCTCCATAGGGGAGGACACAACTCAGCACCTAAGGTCGGGTTCAATGCCTAACAAAACCGACCAAAAGAAGAAAAAAAAATGGAACAAGGGGCAAATGAAAGTGATGTGTGGCCGAGGGGAGGAGAGAAAGAACGCATGCATGGAGATTCTTTGTGGCCGAGGGGAGGAGAGAAAGTACGCATGCATGGAGATTCTTTCTCTCGGAGGTTTTAGAATCTATGAAAGGACATCTAAGGCTCAGGAAGAAATCAGCAAATGCAAGTGCGGTCTAGCACTGTGGGGCCCACTTGTGCTCCACCTTTCATCAATGCAGCCCTTTGATAAATTGATACTCTTTTTATCCCATGATCTAACATGAAGCCCAATTTTACACACACAATACCATCAATTACCATTGGATTGAATTTTAAGAAAATATTTGAGTAAGATGCCATTAAACTTTAAGTGGGCTGCGTTGTTGGATCCCCCTTGTCTAAGTGAAAACCTTTTCCATCTGCCTTCCTCGCATTGATGAAATATCTAAACGGACTCCATGAGCTAGACTGCATACTGTTAGTAGGAGAGCATTGCCCCCGGCAAAAGAGCCTCCTAAAATTGCATATGATTCCTTGTCATTTAACATTCAAGCAAATTGCAGATTTTTCAAGGGAGAGAGTAAATGCAGTGTCTATTTCCGAAGAATCTTTCCCTAGTTACGATACAGCGACTAAAATCAGCGCCATGTCTGAAACCCCCTTGTTGTCATGTTTAACCATTGAACCAATTCATTTATGCATTAGTACCTAGCCCAACTTTCTTTCAGCAATAAAAAGTAAACTAGGCCCAAATTTCACTCAGATTGAAATCATACCCCACAATTCAATTTGATTGAAAAATAAGCCAGCTACTATTCATGGGTAATGTAACAATCATGATTCATGGCAATTGAAAAGAAACAAGTTGGTGAGAACACTTTACCAAGAAAAAAAGTTAGTCAGAACACTAACAAAAGAGAATTAGACAAGTCCTACTTTGGCAATAGCAAATAAACATTTACAGCAAAATCTTGCTCCTAGAACCTATATATCCTTTACATCGGCCAAAATACAAATCGCCGCTAAAATAGGTACAAAGATGCGCATTTACTAAAGCCATGAAAAGCTATAGATGCCTCCAAACTCTTAGCTGCATTAAGTAAGACCTGAACTTCAAAAATGATCCAGAAAACAAATTGCTCCAACAAAACCTCAATTAATACCTGAAAACCCACTTCAGATCTTACCATTCGATTATGGCTCATCAACCACTTCAACCAGCTTCCCACACACCCACTTCTTCTTGCCTTGGGTAGCAGCAGACGTAGCCTTCCCATTCAACCTCAAGTCAACACCAATTTTCTCTTCCTTGAATTTGGCAGCCCCATTAGGGGCCAGCAGATCACCCCGCAAATGTGTGGTACCTTCTAGGTGCAATGGAGGCAAACCACAGTCAAAGGCACCTTCTCCAGATATTTCGCCATCATTATGGGTCATGGTATTAGGCCATTTCCCATTTGGTAAGTTCTTCAATGTGCATTTATCAGAATGGAGATTGCCACTTTCACCATTACTAAAAGATAGAAGATTAGTGCCATTGACTTGTCTTTTGTCCAGTATTGAATTTCCATCTGCAGAATATGGGTTTTTATCAATGTGGTTTACAGATCCGTTTGCAGTGAAAGGTGTGTTTTTTCTATCAGAGGACGTGATCTCGCCTGACTCTATGCTTTCAATCCATCGAGTTGCTTCGGCAATAAGCTTCCTTGTTTCCAAAAGAGAAGCTTGAGCTAGTGAGCTCTTCATTGCCACTGCCTCCAGAACCTCTGCTGCCTTCTCAGCTTGAGCGGTCAGTAGCCTGATAACAGCGTTACCCAAAAAAAATGTCAAAAACAGTAAAGCATGAAGGAGAAAAGACGGTAATAAATTCAAAACTATTTCCTTCAGAAAGAAAATTAGGAATGTCTTCTTTAGAATCATAATCCATCTGCCCATGATACTAAAAGCCTTTACATGAGCTATGGTATAAAAATTGCTTCCGAAATGCTAGAAACTTGAGTTCATTTCATCCAGAAATAAAGCATAGCTACTCAGAAAACAATATATACATGTGTCAATTCTAGCCGTCATAACGTATGGGAAGATGTGGAAAAAGAAATTAACCAAAAAAAAAGAAGAAAGAAAGATAGGCAATGATTTCTTTTTTTATTTTCTTTGAAAGGTAAAGGTAGGCAATGATTTTTTTTTATTTTCTTTGAAAGGTAAAGATAGGCAATGATCCATAAGTACACTAAAAAATAGTTCAATAAATTAGAACTCCCCACGGCTGAGGGCTGTCTGGACTATGAATGCACTGATAGGTTGATACTCAATGTTGATTGGGGATAAGACTGCAGTTCTCAAGATCCAGGGTACAGATGAAGATACAGATATTCGATCTATAAAATAACTTCATGCTTCTTCATATTAAGGAGTTTTACAGATGAAGATACACAAAACCTATCTATAAAATAAGTTCATACTTCTTCATATTAAGAATTTTTATTTTTAAAAAAAGGTATTACTTTACTTATTTATAACAATTCTCAATCAATGATTTGGATATTGAAATTCCTTTCTAACATTTGTTGTAATTGAAAAGTAAGGAGAGTTTGGTCCGTTTGGAAAGATTTAACTGGTCCATGCAAGCATAATTTGTACAATTTACATTCTTATTGTGATCCTTTGGTCCGTTGGGAAAGAAAGAAATGACATGATTTTTCAAGGATTCTTCACTGGCAGTCGAGGATTTGCTTCCTTCAGTGGTCCTTCATGTGGCTAAGTGGTTGTTGTGTGGGAAGGAGTTCGAAGCTGTAAAAAATGATGATATTATCCGCAACTGGGATGCTGGCATAGTTTGTGGCCCATCCGCGGGGAAAAAGTTTGTCGGAGACCTCTCCACCTTGGCTTCTTAAAATTCCATGTTGATGGCATGGTGAGGGAAACCGGGCCCAAAAGGTACTGGCAGAGTTCTTAGGAATTGCAAAGGGAGTTCTTATTCATGTTCTCCAAATCATGTGGGGATGAAGGATTCCAACGAAGCTGAGGTGTTAGCCATTTTAGGAGCTCTTCGATTATACCTCGGCACTTCCATTATCCATAGAAGAATGAATTGTGGAAAGTGACTCTCTCAATGTCATTTCTTGGGTTAACTCAAGAAGAGAAGACATGGTGACGCCACATCAATCCTCAATCGAAAAATAGATCAATCTCCCAATGGATAGATTGAATCCAAAGATGGAGACAAGCACTAGGGCACACTCACGATAATGGTAAACAGCATTCTTGAAGAGAAAACTCAGAAAAATTTTAATTGATAATAAGCATGAAATTACAATAGGGTAGAATCATCTATATATAGAGGAGTGGGATCGATTCCCTCTCTTTCTTGGACACTACGACTTTCCTAAACATGACAAAGTTTAAATAAAATAAGAAACTCAAATATTAGCAATCCTAATCGAAAAATGATAGAAAATAGAAGTAAATATAGGATACCACAGTAACTCTTGGTCAATATTAGGCTTATGGGCTGAACCCAATGGATCGGGTTGACCTACGAGTCAATGGTTTGGCCCAAGTTGACTTGGGCCTTGTCCATTCTACATCAACTCTCCCCGGCTTGGAAAAACCTAACTATGGCAAGTTAATAGCTTGACAATATTCATATAATTCCCGGTTCAGGCGCTGGAAGTCAGAAACACTAGTCTATGTAGCATTAGAGAGCAGACAGTTCTGCCATGGCTCAATAGACTAGCTGACCTATGGATCTGGCCTGCATCACATGGAAATTCCAATTCTACTTTAATGAGATAAGTTTCCATCTTCTTCTGTTAGGGTGTTCTCAACTCATGTCAGTTGGCCTGCTAATGGTATGGTAGATGTCTTGGCCAAACAAGGGTCAATAGGGTCTTTGGAGGCATCTCTTGGTTCTCAAATTGGGTATATTGTTCTCATACCTGAACATGGTTTTCTTTTCCATTTTATTTTTTCGCTTTGTATGGTGCAGATCCTTTTCCTTTAATATAATTGATAATTCTACAGTTACTGATAGGAAAAAAAAGAGTACGGAAACTAATGGAATTTGATGAAATAATGGAGTTACTACTGTAGCATACACTAAACTTTACCTTAAAATAGAAACGAAACTGGTCAGTTTGAGAAGGGTCAATAGTGCAGCTGGACACAAATCCAAATTACTAGCAGATGACTCATACCAACACACAACATCAGATTTGGTCCCTGTTAAAGGACCATACACTAACCAGAATTTATATGCAAGAGTCAATCCCAGGAAAAGGCCTGGATCTGAACCCGACCCGACGACTTGTACATTTAATGATATACTTAATAATTTAATATACACACATAAGACAGTCATAGGAATGGGAGTTTGGGTCATTGGGAACAAAAACCATGGACCCACATCAGGACTCGAATTTTCTCTATACAGACACAAAACTGGACATGAATTAAAATGGGCCCAATTATTAGACCCACACCCAATTTTTCAGCTCGGATTCTTCGGGCTCCAGTTATTCGGAGACCCTTTTTAAACCTACTAACAGGTATCAGTGCAGTATCTAGTACCAGTACTAGATACATATTCTTTGAAAACCAGCACACTAGGCATGCTATGAATTATGATGCCGAGATCCTTCAAAATTGGTAAAGTATCGTGTCATATCATATCTGATACTTCACTTTTTGTGTAAACCTCATGTCCCTGCCATATCCAAGGTGTGTCCCTATGATATCTGGGCATCATGGTAAGCACATGAAAGTATCCAGCAAGTATAAGGCTGGACAAATTCTCAGCACCAGCAAAAGATGGAGCTGTACCGTGACAGAATCTTGGGCTGAAAGGAACTTCTGTATTAAGGTTACATGATCTCAATCCAAGTCCTCATGCTAGATCCAACATTTAATGAGTGAATGAAATTACAAAAGTACCATTTCCTCTGCCCAATAAGCAGTGTATCCCTAGCCTTGGGCCTACTTGGTCCAAGGATCGTGTGTGTGTGTGTGTGTGTGTGTGTGTATTGAACGGTTACTTTCATTAAAAGAAGAGCATGCAGTACATGAGAGCTATACTGATAAGGTAACAACCCAAAGGACAACAAGAAACCAAGCAAACCAAAACACCCCCAGAATAAGCACTACAATAGAAAGTGCAAAAGAGAAATACAGACGCTACAGCCCACACTTAACCCAGGATCGTATAATTCCTCATACAATATGGAGAATGTTCTCGTCTTACATGATTGCTTACATGCAGTCCAACTGGTGGAGCCCTCTTTGATGCATGTCTATCAATGGGAGGAGGGTAGAAGGAAAGGTCTCCTCATGGGCAAGGTGGAACCAAAAAATAAGACCCACTAGATTATCCTAGCCCTTGATTTGAAAGCCTTAAAGTTTTGGTGAGTGAAGGTTCAATCAATGTAAAATTAGGCCCAATGCCAGATCATGGGATGACAAGATTATTGCACTAATCAAAGGTGGGCCTAAGTGGGCCCCATAAAGCTAGACTGTATGTGCAGTCTGCTCGTAGAACATTTTCCCATACAATACTACTAAAAAACTATGCCAATTGCTTGTAAAATCCCGATGAAAGATATACGAATAGTACTTACTTGGCCCTTTCAGTAGCTTCTCTTTTCTTTGTTTCCATGGCTGCCCTCTGTTCTCGTATTTGCTTTATCATTTCCAGCTTTGAATCAGCCTGTGGATCTTTAAAAGATGGTGCCGCATTCCTTAT
Organism: Umbellularia californica; assembly: GCA_028538565.1. NCBI lineage: Eukaryota > Viridiplantae > Streptophyta > Magnoliopsida > Laurales > Lauraceae > Umbellularia > Umbellularia californica. Next base: position 42,987,790 of record JAPQWN010000007.1, on the reverse strand, counting down.
CTGCCTCTTCCTCATATTCCCAATACTTCTACTCTCAGTTCCAACACTGCTAGTCTGCTTTGTGGGTGTGGCTCTCTTCTTTGCAGGCTTTCTTGTCGAAGAGAGTGTTTGCCCACTCGGCTTCCTCCTTGATTTTCTTAATGCTCCCACATTTGTGCCATGATACTTAGACAGAGCAGAGCAAACCCGGTCACGGTATTCCTAATAGGAAGGAGAAAACTCTTATTACTTCAAGAAAGTTTTAGTAAATTAAGATTATTTCTTTAAAAAAAAAAAGGATGAAATATTCCTCCATGAGGTATAGCCCTTACAGGATCTGCCCATTTAGCAGAGATGGCATCTGAGATCTTTTTGCGCTGCTCAGGTGATTTTGGTGCTCTCTTGCTGCCTTTAGGCCTTGGAATTGTTTTCCTCTTTTCAATGCTCTCCAACCACTCCTGTTTCAGTTGTCTGTCCAAGATCTTATACGAATCCCACTGTAGTTCATCTTCACCAGCAATGCCCTTCCTGGAAGTTTCAGCAATATGGTTCTGCCATTCCAGATAGCATATTTCTTGGACCAACAACATTTGACGGCGATGTTCCCACCCCATCCTCACTCCAACCCCAATCTTCTTCTTTGTCTCCTCACTGCATAATTAAACAACATAAAGAATTTAATTCAATGACTAGAAAGACCCAAGAAAAAGGAGCAAGGATTAAACATGTGAAACTGATCACAAATCAGCACAAAATTGCATTTAGTCTTGGGACTTTATAGCTTAAAAGGCCCTTGTTGTGGTTAAATGGACAATTTAGCTTTTCTCATTGTTTACAAAATTAATTTTTTAATGATAAAAACGAGATTTGGTAAAGAATGCATTAAAAACATATTTTACATGCTTTAACCCAACCAGATTCACTTAAGTGAGATTTTCATGTAATAATTATAATTCCATTACAGATTTTAAGGCCATAAGCATTACAGATTTTAAGGCCATGAGCAACCACAAAAATCTTTAAATAGCTGCAAGAGGATACGATACCAGAAGAGAGATCATCTCTTTCTCATCAACAGGTACATTTCACTGTTGAAGCCTTGTACCAACTGTCTAGAGCCCACGTTTTAAGTTAATACTTTTTTATTTTACCAAAATCCATGTTCACTTTTATTCCATAACCAATCACGTCTTTCCTTAATAGTAATTCATTTATATGCATAAAGGGGGCATTTGACCGGTTCACATTTTGTATGGTGTGAATCACCATGTGGGATAAAGGGGGCTACCTTAATGCGTGCCAATCATGCAGGGGTAGGAGGATTGCAAGGTAAATGAATGGGATAGAGACTAGATGCCCCAAAAATAGCCTAATCAAAATCAAGTCACTTTAGGTATGGACTTTTGAGGCCCTAAAGTTAAATGGTGGAAAGAGTTAAAAATTAGTGCACCAATGGAACATATACACACACACACACACACATAGAGCACACACACATATAGAGCAAGGCTCTCCTAAGCTCAAGCTTAGGAGAAAACTTCGTAAGCTCATGCTTGTGGGGCCCACCTTTGGTCCATCCAAATGAACCAAACACATGACCCCCCCTAAATTGCACATGTCCACCAACTTTCGGTCAAATCCGAATTTACTGGACCGTTGGATCGACCATGTATCGATCCGAATGGACTATTAACCATTAAACTTTTGGGCCCATATGGAGATGATAGAAATCACGGTTGGGGCTGATCTTTTGTAGAAAGGAGGATCCCAGGGAGTCCTTGAAATCCCCCCCATCTCCATCCTCATGCAGGTCCCCAAGTGGGCCCCACCACACACTTGAGAAAATTGAACTTTAGTAATAGAAAATTGAACAAGTCAAATTGTAAACATGATTGAACTTGAGCAATGCTTGTTAGAACATTTGGACAAAGCTCATTGTTACAAGCTAGTGTTAGCTTAGCTTCCAAGAGGATGATAAAACAAAGAACTTAATTATATCCACCAAAAACCTATTACAATAAATTAGCATGCTGTCAATCTACTTGATTTGCTCATTCAAAAATTCACTACTTTGGCAAGACAAAAGAAAAAGAAAATGGAAACTGCTTCTTTAGTGATATAATCTGCTTGCTTTGTTTGTCAGCAAATTCACTACATTGGCATGAAAAATAAAAAATAAAATAAATGGCAATAGATTCTTTAATGTTTCCATACTAATGCAAAAAAAAAAAAAAAAAGGTCCTAGCAAAAGCTATCTTAACAACCTGTATTTTTGAAAAACATGTCTTGAACCTGCAAACTCATGGTTGCAGCAATATGCAACTTTCAACTGTGCTACAGGATCTTCCAATTTAGAAGTAAAATATTGAATAGATATTCTATTCCAGCAAAATTTGGTTTCCAATAGTAGCCATTGCCATAGTAATCACAAAATCTAAAGTATACTAGCATAAGATTGATCATTAAGCACTTCCCATCAGCAGAGGACTTGACATTGACTAGAGCAGATATTATGGAAGTAAAAAAGAAAGAGAATAATGAGCCCACCTCTGAGGATGTCCCAAGTTTGCTAGCTTCATTTTGATCTGCATATTCAACTCGTGATAAGATAATGCACAACCTCAAGTGATTTTCAAAAGATACGTTAAACTCATCAATTGAATGTATGTTTGTTGTTCCAATTAGAAAACAACACATTCAAAAATGGTTGTGGCAAAGATAAGCATGTTGAGATGGATGTACGGTAAAACTAGGAAAGATAGAATCATAAATAAGCGCATTCAAGAGCGTTTTTAGGGAAGCAGCAATTGGTGATAAATTAAGAGAATCTAATTTGAGATGGCTTGGATACGTCCAATGCAAGCCAGCGACGACGTCAGTGAGGAAAAGCTTTTCTTTCTAGGTTGATGGCCCCTCGAGGGAAGAGAATAGGCAAAGAGGACATGGATGGAAGTAGTAACGATAGATCCAAAGAAGAGCCACCTATTCGAGCATTGGGCCCAGGATAGATTAGAATGGAGAAACAAAATCCTAGTAGCTGACCCTAACATAATTGGGATAAGGCTTTGCTGATGATGACAACATTCAACTCATCAGTTGTTGATTAGCTTCTATTTCTGGGTAATACAAAGACGTAAAATAAGCTCATGTAAGAATGATTATGGAAATTGCATGTACATAGAACAAAAGGCAACTTTAGAATGTTGTATACACAATAAGGTTAATAACAACTCAAACTCAGATTACATGTCAAAATTATGTGATTGTCAATATGAGTGTGCTTGGACAAGCTCAAGAATGAAATATATCGAAGCATCTCAAAGTTGAAAATTTTAATTGTCATACAGGTATTTGCCCAATGGCCCCAATCACAAAAATAGACGTACACAGCAGGATAAGGGATTGTTTCACAGAACGTTGCAATATTAAAATATTCAGCTCTAAGCTGAATAGTTGAACATTGCAGTATCCAGGGAAGACAAACCTTACAATATCTGAGTTGTGTCTGGCATCCCATGAATTTATGCCATGGTTGTTTCTTTGACCTTTGTAACTGAAAATGTGAAATTCTTACATGAAATCACCTTGGGATCCTGCATTGCCAGTCTGGTTCTCTCTCGGATCCGTCGAATGGTTTCTGCATGTTGGTTTAATAATCACCATATGAGGAAAGAACTACAAATGGAAAATACAGCAGTACACCAGGAAAAAGCGTACGAGTAAATCCAGTCATGACTTTAGATTCCCACCTGGACTATGTTTCCTGCCTTTGTTCCAAGGAACATTCCCCTTATTTGCTTTGGAAATCTTCATACGTCTTGAGATTTCTCTCTCACCCATTTCTATGGAGTCTTCACTTGGTGAGAGAAAAGTTTGAGAACTTGATTGAGAACCCAATTGCAATTCATTATCCTGTTTAACTGCATTTTCACTCTGAACAACATGCTTAGGTACAAAAGTGGCAACTGCCTTAATAATTGGCGCATCCCTCACCCCAGGACGTGGGGCGTTTAGGTTCACTTTACTAGGGAGTCGGGTGTACACCTTCAACACAAGGGGCAATCTCTTTTCCTTTCCAAACACAGATATATCAGAAGTGTTACCCTGAAATAGAGGCCGAAGTGCCAAATCCATGATGCACCTAGATGATTTTGCAAGACCTGTAAATAGCAATATCTGCCAATGAAAGATTATAATTAAGAAAACTTTAGTTGCCAGAAACAGGAGAGAGAACAAAACTAGAAGAGGGGAAGCTGAAGACAAATTTCTTACATATGTAGGTTTTGGAATCCAAGTGATAGAAAAGTGATATTTCAGGGGAAATTGTAACTTACTAAGCACATATAGTTTTTCATAAAATGAACTTGAAAGGGAAAGAAGTAAAGGAGAATGTAAGTAGACTAGTAGAGCATCATGTAATAGATGGTAACAATCTGATATCTCAGATTAGTGAACGGTAGAAAACAGAATCAGCATAAATTTTTTTCTAACCATTCGCGGTATAAACATCTTTTCTGGACCATACTCTCAACTTTTCTTGTCACCCTCAAGTTAGGGTTGTTAGCGGACCCTCAATCACCTATTTATCTAAAGGACTCAACTTGGAAAAATCAGCTATCGACCTTGTTCTGTGGTCCATTTAATCATCGGTCTAGACTCAGGTCGTCGGATCTAAACCTAACAATTGAGGTGGATCCAGATCCAATCGTCCATATAGGAGTACCTGTATATTTAAGGGGCATCACATGATCCACCTCGAATCCAGGTACACATTCAAATTTAAGAGCGCAATAAGATCCAGAATAGGAAGCACCCTGGATTACCAATTTTGCTAAACTCTCCCTTGTATTTTAATGTAAATAGGAATAAATCAAATGATTCTCAGTTGACCAACAATTCAGCACACATCAGACACTAGCACTGATAAAAGGCAAGGGATACAACAACATTTTTAAAAGCCGGAGGAAGAAAAGAGTATCTAAATCATAACACATTAGTGCATTATAATTTAGTTTTACAATTTTTATATCTCATTCAAAACATAATATTCCAGTTTTATTTTTACGGTTTTCAATTAACCAATGTATTCATGCAACTCTTCTACTATTGCACGTTGATGGCCCACCAACAAGAGGGGATAGGCTGAAGAGGATGTGGATGAAAGTAGTAAAAATAGATCTGAAGAAGTGCAACCTATACAAGGATTTAGTTCAGAATAAATCAGAATGGAGAAATAGAATTCGCGTAGCCAACCCCAACATAGATGGGACAAGGCTTTATGATGATGATGATAATTCATGTGCCTTTTCTTCCCTAAGTTCTACAGATGACAGTTTTTTTTATTCTTGTTACAACATAGTAAACAATGTAGTCTTCAACATAGTAAACAATGTAGTCTTTCTATCATGCATCCCTTAGAAGGTAACATTGAACCAATAGGTAAGTTGTGTGTGTGTGTGTGTGTGTGTGTGTGTGTGTGTGAGAGAGAGAGAGAGAGAGAGAGAGAGAGAGAGAGAGAGAGAGAGAAGCTATTAAGACACCACATTGAAAGACCCTTTTTTCCTTTTACCTTCATTTTTTTGGATCAAGTCATCAGAAGATTAAAGACTTCGTTAGTGAGCATCAAAGGAGAGAAAAAAAATATATATACACAACAACAACTACAACTACAACTACAACTAGTACCAGTATTAGACTTTCAACAATAATAAACAAAAACACGCATTCAATCATATCAATGCTAATGGTTATCTAACCATAATGCAATTCCACTGTGCGTTTGGGACCCAGAGAAATTGGAAATTACATTAGAAAGATAAACTGTTTCTCCAAAGTCCCACATCCCAAATCAACATCAACTATAAGTACAGTTTATTATTTGAGACATCATTTACCAGAAGCGATGCGAGCAATGAATGCCTGAAATGCCCCATTTTGCAGAGTTCGTTGTGGATTTGTGAAGAACCGTGAATCAATTGCAATACATGGAAACCCACAAATACAACTATTTTAAAGAGCAAATAAGTACAAAAAAAAAAAAAAAAGCAACCCACCCCATATACAGAAAGTAAAACCAGTTTCCGATTTTGGGGTGTCATCCAAACGCATCAAAAAGAAAAATAAATTAAAGAAGAAGAAGTAGAAGACAAAATAAACAAAAACAAGCATGCCCAAACTCTAACAGGTAGCTTCTGCATCTGGGTTTTGTGCAGAAACATGAAAATACACATCCAATCAAGAATTTAGAGCAAATGGAGAGGGGAAAAGTACCAAAGCATGAGAGTAGTTTATTCAGAGAGGACAAGCAGGTAATGTTTATCATTTCATTCCAAATTCCATGAAAGTGTGTGTGATTCCTTCCTCAGTAGAAGGAGAAAATATGAAGGGTAAAAGAAGAGAAAGGAGAGAGATAGTGTGAGCTTCAAACTGTGTGGACAGAACAGGGAATGAGAACGCCGAAATTATCCATCTATATGCACAGATTGACGAAGAGACGAGAGATGATTTTGCTGTCATTGTGGGCAAGGCCATTGGGTCCGGTCCAGAAAGGATCCGAATCTGTTCAAGTAGCCCTAGATATACATCCATGTCCCACAGGGAGGATGTTTGAAACATGTTTAGAGTCCAAAACCATTTTTCTTTTGCTAGAAACGGATATTATATTAATAAAGGAACTTGGGGTAAAAAGGGTTTCTCAACTTCAGAAATGGGATCAAGATTGAGATACATATTCGATCCTATCTGAGAGGCAGTGCATGTGTTACAAAAACCCACAAGCAAACATAAGGGTTTTGTGTATTTTTTAATAGGCCAGATCTTGACCTAACAATCCCTTACCTGAAGATTTATCAAAATTATCCTAAAGCTTTTATCAATTTTCCAAAAAGGGTTTTGTGTATTGTCTATTTCAAAAAAGAATAAAAAGTATATTGATGTTCTTCCAAGTAGGTCCTCTCTGGTAGGTTCTGTGTCACCGGCGACTTTTTAAAAGTATTTTTTTAGGAATTTTTACCAAATAATTAAGCTTATAGTGTAATTAATCGATTTTATTAAGAATGATAACAAAACCACCATTTAGTTGTTCTTACCTTTCTTTTTTACAAAATTGCCCCAATTGGCGATATCGCCAACCTATATTTAAACCTACGAATTTCCTTCTTCTCTTTGGGTCCTTGGGGGGTTTTCTTTGGCACAAAATTTAGGTTTAGAAAATTATTCAATCAACGGCCAAAAGCAACAATCAAAAGAGAACAAAATATCACAATGAGCAACATCTTTTGTAGGACTGTAAGAGTGTTTCACGAAGAAGAAAAAGAAAAGTCGTGGGTTTAAATACAGGCAGTTGACGATATTGCCAACTTAACAAATTTTCTTTTTCTTCTTCTTCGTGAAACACTCTTCTCTCTTTGGGTCCTTGGGGGATTTTCTTTGGCAACAAAATTTAGGATTGGAGAATTATTCAATCAACAGCCAAGAGCAACAACCGAAAGAGAACAAAATGTCACAGTAAGCATCACCTTCTATAGGTCTATAAGAGTGTTTCACGAAGAAGAAGAAGAAAAGTCGTGGGTTTAAATACAGGCAGTTGACGATCTCGCCAACTTACTTCTCTCTTTGGGTCTTCTTCGTGAAACCCACGAATAACTCACTATCTAACCCAATTTTCAGTCCACATTTTATTCAATGAAACTACCAAAAAACTCCATAACAGGTTAGTCCATGAAACAGAAGAATGGGTAAAAGAGAGAAAAGTGTTTCACGAAGAAGAAGAACAAAAGTCGTGGGTTTAAATACAGGCAGTTGGTGATATCATCAACTTAGGTGGAAATTGTTGGAAACTAGTAGAAACCATGATCTCTAGATATTGCGTAATCAACACTGTAGAAATAACTATGAAGAATATGATTAAAATTATACATGTGAGATCTCTCTAATTTGATCTTGATTTCACAGTAACTCAAAAACCTCAAGATCTTCTACTGTATTCCTATATGCTCAAACTCGCACCAAGAAGTAACCCTCTTATGCCAATTCGCTTTGCTCTCCCAAAACCGAGATTTCTCTCTTTTTATTCTTATATATTAAACTAGAGAGCAGTAACGCATATTTATAGACTACAATAGGGACCTTAAAAAGCAAATAAGGATAGGCTCCTAATGGAAACATGAAACCCTAATTCAACCCAAATTAGAATCATAGTTCCATAAATTACAATTCAGTCAACTAAAGAATTGTAATTGCACTCCAGTCCTTATTCTCAAAATTATATTTCGATCTTCTTGTTAATAAATGCTTATTAATCTCCCCACGTTAAGATTTCAGATATCCATCGATTAAATAATTATTGACAACTATATTTAATCGATATCTTTATAATTCCTTGAGACCTTACACTTAACTTATTTGATATGTCGGACACAGAGTCCACTTGCAGGGTTTGACATAATCAAAACTTAAAAGTTTCATCAAGGGGATATCATCAATCCCTATCACGAGACGTGGATTCCGTCAATAAACTAATATCCACTATACACGCAGTGTAGTTATCCAATTTACTGAGATTGTTGACCCATAAAAGATCTCACTCCTTCGTAAATCAAAATGTCAAATACTAAATGTATGTGTCTATTATTTATGTCGGGATTAAGAGTACAAGCACTCATAATAACCATTTGGGTGTTCATCATCTTATATAGTCAGTATAAAGACAATAAACCCAAAACCTGGTCCTATTCAATAGACACAAAGTGTACTGGCATAATGAGTCAAAACTATACCATTTTCCGCAGCCAAGACAAGCCCGCCGAAACATTATGCTACAATTGTACCGATGGTGTGTCCAAATCCATTTAGATTGTAAACAACAAATTATATTCTATAAGAACCGACAAATAGGTCTTCCGTGTGCAAGTAGAACTCTACACACCAACTTGTCTACTTTATAGAACAAAAGACACTCACATACATAATAATTAACAATGCAACCATTTGCCCATACAAAATCTCAGTTAGATGAGAAGGCAAAATATACTAAAAATGAATCAGTCAAAGACAAATACATAAAAGTATGTTTTTAACATAAATTCCCAACAATCTCCCACTTAGACTCAAAACCATGCTGACATGTACTTTATCCCCATGCCTTCCACATGACCATCAAAACTCTTTGCTAGTAAGCTCTTTGTAAAAGGGTCTGCTAGGTTGTTCGCCGATGCAATCCTGGTCACAATTATCACCCTACTATACGATTTCTCGTATGAGATGATATTTACGTTGGATGTGCTTACCCTTCTTATGCATATTGGGTTCCTTTGTATTAGCAACTACACCGGTATTATCACAATAAAGTATTATAAGTGATTTTACCGAATGCACCACTTCTAGATCCATCAAGAAGTTCCTGAGCCAAACTACGTCCTTGGCCGCATCAGAAGCTGCCACATATTCGGCCTCTATGGAAGAGTCGGTAGTACATGACTGCTTGACACTCCTCCAACTTATAGATCCACCTCCCAAGGTAAATACAAATCCTAAGGTCGACTTTCTGGCATCATTATCTGATTGGAAGTCCGAGTCTGTGTACCCAATGGGTATCAAATTCTAGGCCCGGTAAATCAGCATATAATTTCTAGTCCTCTTAAGGTACTTAAGTATATGGTTTACCGTAGTTCAATGTTCTCTCCCTGGATTAGACTAGTATTTGTTAAACATGCCAACGGCAAAATAAATGTCAGGTCTAGTACATGGCATTGCATACATGAGGTTTCTCACCGCCGAAGCATAAGGTACTTCCTTTATTTTTTCTATCTCATCAAGTTTCTTAGGACACTGATCTTTGGATAAAGTAATTCCATGTCTGAAAGGAAGAAATCCTTTCTTGGAATCTTACATGCTAAAGTGGGCAAGGATCGCATCAATATAAACCGCTTGAGATAAGCCCAACATTTTTTGTTTTCGATCTCGCAAGAGCTTGATCCCTAGAATGTGACTAGCTTCTCCTAAGTCCTTCATATTGAACTGACTGCTCAACCATACTTTGACCGAAGACAACACCCCGACATCGTCTCCAATGAGTAGGATGTCATCTACATAAAGTATTAAGAAAACCACCACATTGCCGCTGCACCTCTTATACACACAGGGTTCATCAGGGTTTTGCTCGAAACCATAAGATTAAATGGCTTGATCAAAACGAATGTTCCAAGATCTAGATGCTTGCTTAAGTCCATAAATGGACTTCTTAAGCTTGCATAACATATGCTCACGGCCTTCAGCTACGAATCCTTCTGGTTTTACCATATAGATACATTCATCAAGATTTCCATTAAGGAAAGCTGTCTTGAGATCCATTTGCCAAATTTCATAATCGAAATAAGCCAAAATGGATATAAGGATCCAGATGGCTTTCAACATGGCTACTGGCGAGAAAGTCTCCTCATAATCGATACCTTCTTACTGAGTAAACCCTTTTGTAACAAGCCTAGCTTTGAATGTGTCAACCTTTCCATCCACCCCTCTTTTCTTCTTGTAGACCCACTTACTACCGATAGGTTTTATCCCCTCTAGTGGTTCTACAAGATCCCAGACTTGATTATGGTACATAGACTCCATTTCCGATTTCATAACTTGTTGCCATAGATCTGTATCTTTGTCTTGGAGTGCTTCATTATAGTTACAGGGTTCGGTATCTAGCTCATTAGGGACACTGTCATATGACTCTCCCAAGAACATATACTGTTCGGGTTGACGAATAACCCTTCCACTACGACGAGGCACACCCTGAGTCTATGTATAAGTAGTGTCACGCTATGCTGAAACTAATCCTGGTGTGCCACCATCAACATGCTGATCCGGCTAGTCACAGATCATGTTGGTGGTTTCACCTGGAGTATCATCAACTTGAGGTGGTTCCTCCTGTGTTATTGGCAATGGAAAATTTTGGGTAGGTCTTTCTTCCCTCAATTCCTCTAAAACAATTCTGCTTTTGGGTTTGTGGTTCATTACATAGTCCTCTTCTAAGAATCGAGCATTGGTGCTAACAATGACCTTTCGATCTTTAGGATTATAGAACAAACCACCTTTTGTTTCTCTGGGATATCCAACGAAAATGCAAACTTTCGTTCTTGGTTCCAACGTATTTGCGTTCCCTTTCAGTACATGTGTTGGACTTCCCCAAACCCAAACATGCTTTAAACTGGGTTTGTGCCCAGTCCATAGTTCTGTGGGTGTGGTAGGTACTGACTTAGATGGAACTAAGTTTAGAATATATGCAGCCGTTTCTAGAGCATGCCCCCAGAACGAATTAGGCAAATCAGAATAACTCATCATTGACCTTACCAGATCCATAAGAGTCATATTCTTTCTTTCCGCCATACCATTTTGTTGAGGTGTACCTGGTGCAGACAGCTAGGATGTAATCCCCTCTTATGCCAAGTAGTCCCTAAATTCTCCAAAGAGGTACTGTCCACCACGATCAAATCGTAGTGTTATGATACTCTTACTTAAACCCTTCTCCGTTTCTGTCCTATATTCCTTGAATTTTTCAAAGCATTCGGACTTATAGCGTATTAAGTAAATGTATCCATACCTTGAGTAGTCATCAATGAAAGTAATGAAATACTCAAAACCACCTCTAGCCTGGACATTTATGGGATCACAAAGGTCAGAGTGAACCAATTCCAACGGTTCTTTGGCCCTATAGCCTTTTGCCGAAAAGGGATGCTTGGTCATTTTCCCCTCTAAACAAGATTCACAGACTGGAAGGGCCTCCACTTCCAATGAATGTAATGATCCATTTGCAACCAGTCTTGAAATCCGGTGTAGATTAATGTGTCCAAGGCATAAATGCCAAGGGTACGTTTGGTTCAATTTAGAAGGTTCCTTTCTCTTACATGGTAGTGTAGTTGTGTTATTTGATCTAGTCAGTTGCAGTGTAGGAAAGACATGATTAACAATATAAAGATCATCCACCAATGAACCAGAACAGATAAAATGCTTATTATACTTAATAACCACAAATTTATTAAAATAAACGGAATATCTATCTTTAACCAACTTGGAAACAAAAATTAAATTCCTCCGTATGGAGGGAACATAAAGACAATTTTTTTAAACTTAAAGTCCTATCTCTACTAAAACTTAGACAAACGTTTCCTACTGCAACTGCTACCGCTCTCGTAGCATCACCCATAAGTAAATAAATCTCCCCATCACTTAGCTGCATGGTTTCCTGGAACCTCAGTAATGAATTGCAAACATGATTAGTGGCTCCTTTCATTCAATTTATTTTCTTTTGGTTGTTGATCTTGAAAAATCCAAGATGAACAACAAACTAACAATCAATTTATTTTTCTTTCATCTCATGAAAGGAAAACATGATTTTATTGATAAATAAATAAATTAATCAATTTATTACATCATCTGATGGATTGAGACCATACAAACTAACAATCTCCCACTGGGGCTCAATGTCAGTCAGGGTTACTTCTCATACCCATCCTGTCTACATGCTGCTCAAAGACTTTGGTGGTCAAAGGCTTAGTAAAGGGATCTGCCAGATTGTCCACAGAAGCTATTTTAGTGATAGCAATATAACATCTCTGCACAATCTCTCTGACTAAGTGATACTTCTTCTGTATGTGTTTTTGGCTTTTATGGCTCCTGGGTTCTTTCGATTGAATGACTGCTCCGCTGCTGTTACAGTAAACTGTAAGCGGCTGTCGTGCCAAAGGTACCACCCCAAGTTCCATAAGGAATCTCTTGAGCCATACTGCTTCCTTAGCTGCTTCACAAGCCTCTACATATTCAGCCTCTGAGGTGGAATCAGCGGTACATTCATGTTTAATACTCCTCCAGCTGATAGCTCTGACACCAAGCATAAACACATAACCAGAGGTGGATTTCCTGGAATCCTTATCTGACATGAAGTCAGAATCTGTGTATCCGACTGGAATTAGCTCATCACTGCCATAAATCAACATGTAATCTCTTGTCCTTCTCAAGTATTTGAGAATACACTCTACAGCAGTCCAATAGTCACGTCTTGGATTAGACTATATCTGCTAATTAGGCCCACTACATGACAGATATTCGGTCTAGTACATAGCATAACATACATGAGGTTACCAACAGCCGAAGCATATAGTATCAACCACATCTGCTCCTTTTCCTCTGGTGTCTTGGGACACTGATCCTTAGAAAGGTGCACTCCATGCATGAAAGGTGTAATATCCTTCTTAGAGTTTTGCATAGCAAACCATACCAGTACCTTATCTATGTACGCAGCTTGGGATAAGCCAATAATCCTATTTTTCCGGTCTCAATGAAGTTTGATCCCTAGGATGCAGCTAGCTTCTCTCAAGTCTTTCATATCAAAAGTCTTGGCTAACCAAACTTTCACTGTTGACAACTTCAATACCAAAAGTAACGAAATAACTTTTATTCACCAAACTAGAAACTAAAATTAAGTTCCGTCTTAAAGACAATACATATAGAGTGTTTGACAAAACCAATTTATTATCTGAAAAACATATAGTAATAACTCCTATTGAAACCGTCTCCGCCTTAGTATCAGATCGTAGGTTGACAATGATTTCTCCATCACTAAACCTCCTAGTTTCCCTGAACCCCTGCAACGTATTACATATGTGATTAGTTGCACCGGAGTCAACACAACAAGATTATGAAGTACCAGTTGCAAAACTAACTTAAAAAATAAGTGACTCAATCATACCTGAGGTCTTCTTCTTAGACAAATAATCTGGACAATTCATTTTCTAATGTCCTATCATACCACAATGGAAACACTTTCCTTTTGTCCCCGAACCCTTAGCCTTGGCCATACCACCATTAGGACCATTCTCCACCTTAGGACCCTTCGGAATTGATTTCTTTTTACCTTTTTGTCCTTTGCCTTTCGGTTTGGACTTGGCAACTGACTTTTCTGTCATCGGGGCAGTTGGCTTCTTCTTCATAATCCCCTCAGTTGCTACCAGCTGGATAGACAACTCAGTTAAAGTCAGATTCATCTTATTCATATTATAATTGACCTTGAAATTGTTGAATGAATCTGATAGCAAATCAAGGATTATATCAATCTGCGATTCTGCATCAATCGCATCCCCCAATACATCTAACTCATTCAATGAGTCTATCATTTTCAACATGTGATCCTGTATTGGTGTGCCTTCAGCCATCTTGGTGCTTATAAGCACCCTCATAGTAGCCTGCCTAGTAGGCCTGCCCTGTTCCACAAACATCTCTTTTAAGTTTGATATAATATCATATGTTGTCTTATGGAATTGATGTTGGTGTTGCAAAACACTTGATATGGATGCCTATATGTAACATCTGGCCATCTCGTCGTCTTTGAATTTGGTGTAAAGTCCATTTTCTTCCTGTGATGCATTTGGCCCAGGCTCATCAAGGGGGGGTTCGGCGAGGACATACTTCTATCCTGAAGTAGTCAGGACAATTTCCAGGTTCCGTTTCCAGTCAATATAGTTGGATCCCACCAACTTATTCTGGTTGAGGATGATCCCAAGTGGATTGAAAGTACTCGAATTCATGCTTTAAAAACTGTAGCACATAACCATATATTCAATTAAAGATTATAAATGACATTAGGGTTTAGTATTATACCAAATTTATGTGGGAATCCTCATAACCACTAAATTCAGAATATATTGAAATCTCAATCCCTTGGGGTATGCCTCCATGGGGAGTGCGAATACCACCAACATTGGTGCGGATCAAAGTTGGTCAAAATTAGGATTAGGACTAACTATCCATGATCCCCATAATTCATTATCATCTAAATATCTCATACCAAATAATGTATGACTCCCAATTAGCTTTGGTTTCTAAAATACATAAGGCAAAATCGTTGGGGTTACTAAATCATTATTTTAGTTAAGTGTGACCCACTAACTAGCATTACATGACAACCGTTATGGGCAGCTCCTCCTTGGAGAGTGAACCCCCACCCCGTCTCAACAACACTATCCATAGAAGATCCATATCTAGTAACCAGACAAATCAAAGCCCTCCGTGGGGAATGGTCATTCTCAAGATGGCGCGAGGCTAATACTTTCCTTACAATGGACCTATGGTGGAAAACCATGGGGATTTGTCAATTTAAATGCCTCGCTCCCACTTAATATTTTAGAATTAAGGATTACCTTATAGGTATATGGGTTCACATCAAATCATCTTATGATATGACCAGTGATTGGTTCCAAGTCAAGTTATATTTAAGGAAAGTCCAGTTTCTAAGACTAGTGTTACCAATGGGTTCATCTCATAGGTCCACCAACACTAATTAGAATTCTTTACAAAAATTAATTTGATTTGACAAATATTGGAAAATTGCTATGTTTGGATCAGATTTGGAAACTTTCTAAAACAAGCATTCATCCATAAATAGAAAGTGTTAAAATTAGAAACTAGTCCTCTCTTCCACATGGCCCAAGTGGAATAGACTTCTTGGACTTCTAGACTTTCCAAAACTTTGAGATTCCTCAAACTCTTTGGGCATCTCCAAAATGCTTTTGGTAATCTCCAAACTCTTTGATTTGGAGTCTAACATCAATTTCCTTCTTCGTCTCGAACATTGCCAGAATTTACAAATTTAGAAAATTACATAAATTCCTATGCCTCGATAATGAGACTTAAATGATAATCTAAACATGGAAATAAAAGAGCTATAGGGAAATTCACCACGCCTTGCCCTTTCACGGGAAACCAAGGAAACCATGATGCCCTTTACACTTAGCCTCAAATAAACCAACAGCCATAAAAAGAAAGTAAAAGACTTGTGGGCCATATAGAGAGGACATGAACCTGCAAAGTTAGTATCATGAACATAGTAGGAGCTAGGTTTTGGAAGATACTATTCATCATCTCATGATGAAAATCCCGAACTACCCAAAAGAAAAATTTGCACACTATCTGCTCGAGCGGACTCTTCCAAAACTTGGTCTGTCCGAGCGGATGGAGGTCCGCTCAAGCGACCTGCTCGAAATTCCTGCAGAAAATACTTTTCTTGTCCGAACTAGTCATTTTTATTGCATTCATACAAGATACAATATGCCTACAAATATCAAATCTGATCCTTACAAAGCCTTAGGTCTATCTTCTTCACATCTCACACAAACATTAGATCTAGACTACTTATCTAAAATGATTAGAGATGAGGTATGGCTTTGATACAAATTGTTGGAAGTAGGTGGGTCTCGTGGATAGGTTTTCAAAACTTTTGACCCACTGACTCAGGGATCAAGTACCCATAAGGCCATAAACCACATCCAGGATGCAATCATTCAATCTCATCAATCATGTACAGGAATAAACTCTATTAAGAAGATAGAAACCAACAACAATCAAGCGATAGAAACCAACAACAATCAAGCAATCAAAATCTATAACATGTAGTGAAATAGATTATACCTTTGGAGCTCGGTAGTGCTCTAATGGAGAAGAAGACAATTAGCTTGAGCAAGAACTCTTCTTGTAGCAAATTTAAATCTCTAAGACCTTGATGTCTTCCACGCTAGGACCCACTATCAGATCTCTTTTCTCAAGAATAATGGTGGGATCTTCAAGAGAAAACCAACTAGAAGCTCTTAAGTAACTAAAAGAGAAACTATAAGAGAAGAAGGAGAAGTGGGCGTGTGCAACAACTTGCACTAGGGGCTGGGCGTGCACTCCAACGTGTTGGACGTCCAGCCCTTTCTTCTCCTTTATTTGTAGCCTAGCAACCTCCTCTTTTATTAATTGAAATAAAAGTCCTACTTCCATTAAGAATTAGTAAGTTTCTCCATTTTAATTAGTATAGAAGTCTCACTTTCACAATAATTAGTAACATGCTGTTACCACTATTAGAAATCTCACTTTAAATAGAAATAATAACTTTCTAATTCCTTACTTTTAGAGTTCAAGTAGAATTAGTATCTTTCTAATAACTTCGGCTAGCGTGGGGACCACTAAGGATTCCATAGAGAGCTGGCTCCAACTGGGACACCGCGACCCCACATCTCATGTGCAATCCGGGCCCGCAGTTAATTTCAAATGACTCCACTATATAAATGCAATTGCACTCCAGTCTTAGGAATAAATTACAAAGAATACCATAAACTTCCCTATTACCACAAGTAGACCCCTCTATCAATATTCATGGATCAATTGGACTAAACATGTCCCTTCCAATCTTAGATCCACATCTTATTAACCTTGAGACCCAATTAATCACAGTGATCATCAGTACCATCAAATTAACTCCTAATCGAGATGGGTGCGTACTTAGTAATGATAAATCCATTAATTAGCACAAGAGGATAATATAGATAGGTTCCATCATGACCATTGAATGTTCCCACGATCCTAATACCACGTATCCAAGACACCGAGGTGTTGACCTACAGTTGGCCTCACTCATTGGTGAATCAAAGCAAATGAATAGACAAAAACTTGAGTTCATCAATGTCTGAGGATTGAGAGCCTATTGCTAGGGAATTATGAGAGCATACCTTAAAGTAGAGACAGTATTCCATAAGGTGCTTCTCATGGTCCTTCAATACATCCAATGTACCGGCACCGTGATCCAAATTCTTACATTCTAATGAACGAGACAAATCACACTATCTCATAGTGATCAAAGTGCTGCAACCTTATCAGATGAGATGCCCAGTCTCATCACTAGTTATGAAGATATTTAAGTATAAGCTTGGTGACAGATGTCTCTCGTAAGTGGATCTCATCCATACACATATATCACATCTAATATACTAATAGGACCCGGTTCATCTCATAAACCATCATGTCATATGTATTGGTTATGTGCATAAAGTAATAAAACACCATTCATCTCATGAAAGGAATACATAAATTTATTGATAAATAAAGAAATTAATCAATTTATTCCATCATCTGATGGATTGAGACCATACAAACTAACAAAAAGAAGTTTTTGAATATCTTCAGAAGAAATTAGGGGTAATTATGGCTCCAAAGAAATAGGAGACCTTGTTCATAGGGGGAGCATGAAATTTTTTTTTCCCGTATATCTTGCTCTCTATGGGTGCCCTTTATTATTGTTGTCAAAGGGGGAGAATGGTTGGTATCTTAAGGCATTAAAGCTACAGTTGAGAGGTGTTTGGTGTTAGGGGGAGTTCACTTGGCTTAAGGCATTGAAGCTACAGTTGAGGGTGTTTGGTGTCAAGGGGAGTTCACTTGTTTAGAAACAATCTTTTTTGGTTGACAACAATTCCAAAGGGGGAGATTATTGATCATACTCTGGTTTGGAGTTGGAATCGAAATTGTTTTCAACATAGCATGGCCATTTTAGTGGGTCAGCCCACTTGCAGCCCAGTTGTACAAGGCCCAATCTAGTGGGAATGAAAAAGTCTTCATAGATGAGCATCAATGGGGCCCACAATTGGTGGGTAAGTGCACCTATGGAAAGTGACGTGCCCACTTTTCTTATATATGGGAATAACGTTTTGTTTGGTGTATGGAGATTTGGTCCCATGTGGCTAAGTAAAGTGGAGTATTTTTTTTCTTTGTAAAACAGATCTCTGATCCAAGCTTTTAGGATCTAAGGGTCTAAAAGAAGAAAGTAGTGACGTGTGTAGTGTGGCTCGTTCCTAACTTTGTAGTTTTGGAGCAAGGATTGACCCTAACCCTAGACAGAGCTCGTCCTCTTTTAATCTTCTCAGTCTTGATCGTAATCTCAATCCGAGGATAGGAGAGCATAAGAGAAAAGAAGTGTTGAACTGCTGCCATTTTAGGATCTGATTTCTGAGGGTGTTCTTCAGTATATATGCTGAACCGTTCTTCATCTTTGGTAAGGTCATCCTGCTCTCTACTCCATGTGGATTTATGTTCCAACTTGTAGTCTTCCTCAGATTATGTTGGTGCGTGTCTGTTGGCTACTTATAATGTGAAAAAACTGTGAGTAGAGAAAGTTGTTTGTGGTATTGTTGGTGGTTGATTAGAGTGTGTATTTGGCAGAGGTTGTAATTGCAAGGTTTGGTTGTGACTATTTGATTATGACTCGCAATAAGTGTTTGTGGTTGACAAGAGTTGCAGGGCAAATTTCATTGAGAACTGATCATTGTGAAACTATTTAGGTGATTGATAAAAAAAAATTTCACCTGTGTGTGTTGCTGGAGTTTTATTGTAAGGCATATGCGTGTGTCATAAATTCTATATATCCTTGTAATCGCTCAAGTGGGTGCTTGAGTGTAGGGTTGGTGCTCTTGTCTGTTGGTGCGGGCAAAGTTGTAAGGGGTTGGCGCTCCTAGCAATTGATGTTGCTAAAATAGTGGAAGTGCACTCTTTGTGCACCGTGGACGTAGCCTACGGGTGAACCACGTAAAAGCTTTTGTGTCGTGGTTGTGTGGTTGATTGTGTGCATAGATTTTTTAAATTTAAAACTGGATTTAGAGTTATAAAAGATTGACACTGATTACCTCCCCCCACCCCCCCCCCCCCCCCCTAGTGTTCGTGTGGGTACAACAATAACGAGCGTCGCTTCTTACCAACAGTGACAGGGATCGACCTCTCGCGCTAGCCGAGCACCAGATGGGGAGTGTCCTCGTAGGGAGCACAAATGAAGGCATACTTATTCAAAGGGCGGATGTAGTGGATTGAAGGTAGAGTACCCTTGGAACACCCTAGGGAGGCCCCTACGCTAATGAACTAGGATAGTTTATTGCTCGCTCTCATGTAATAGCAAAAAAAAAATCTACGAAAGTTAAAATTTTATATATATGAGTTACTTTTACGTGTGGAACTTATAATGCTTTTGTTATTGTGAATTGAATAAGAATATATAATACTTTTAGAGTTTTAGAATTTGTCTTCATTCCTTCTAGTGTAGCAAAGAGTGGAAGTCGTTGCCTCATTGTAAATGAGTATTGGGAAATGTAGCTTAATGCTTTTTATAAAAATGAAAATAAATGCCCTTGTAATAAGCTCTTATTTATATGTGGACCAAACAACTTTTTTCATATATAAAAAAGTGTTTTACCAAATGATCTATTTGTAAAAATGTATATTTCAAAAAGCTCCATTTAAAACATATCTATTTCAAAAAGATTAGATTTGTCACACTACCCTAAGTTTTTCAAAGTCTTTGGTGTTGTAAAAGCTTTGACAGAGCTTTCTTCTATAGAGCTTTTGGGGGATTTCGACCCTTTGAATGGACTGAAGAGGTTATTTATCGTTTTCAAGACATAAAATTGGCTTAGAAGAGATCTCACATGTTTTTTGCCTTTATGACAATTTTTATGAGAAGATTGTGTTGGGAAATTGTGTGGCCCAACTGCCATTAATGGGGCTGTGTTGGGAAATTGTGTGGCCCAACTGTCATTGGGGCCCATGCCAAATCGAGCCCGACGGCGCACCACGGATGAACTCCCAACAAGTCTTGATTTAGTTGAGTCTAATAAAAATCAAACTCTTGGTTGTAGAGTTTGAATCAAGTTCAGACTTCCGCTTTGGCAAAATTCCCACGCTGGTCGGGAGATGTGGGATTCCAGGAGAGGTAGAGTCTAGATAGAGTCATGACTCTTAGGGATTGCTCTATTAAAGGGGAGATGGGGACCCTTGGTTGATCATCCAGTAGATCTGATAGAATTTGTAGCAAGTTCGCAGGGTCTATTTCACACCGAAACGTACAAAGATTCTCGGCGAGTTCAATTTTGATACCCATCTAGGACCAACAATTCCCATCAAATAGGAGGTTTTGGGTTTCATGCCTGTCGCGACCCCGAACCAGGACCGGACATGCACGATGTGTAATAAAATACACGACTAATCTGCAGATAGTCCGCATGTTTAAGGACCCCCGGACAGTGGATCAAACTGAAGGGGCAGTCCAAGCTCAGTGGTGTTCACTTAGATTCATGAATGCACAAAAACACGAGATACACATTCGAAACAAAAGGGGAAGATCACTTATCAAAACAAAACAAGACACAGCTAGCAAAGGGCATAATTATATGTATAACAAATCTTAGGAAGTGATTCCCTTTTTAAATACTTGAAACAGACCTTAAGACGAGCTTATTCTTGAAGTTCAAACGAGTACACGATGATATTCATTGTGTCAAGACTAGAGTTTGAAACCATGGTTTATCAAGCACATGTAAGGACCTTTAGTTGAACGCTGTGGAATTGAAACCCAAATGTTGGAATTTAAAAGAGAATCGGTGCCCCCGAAGTTAAAAGACATTTCATGTTTTCAAGTGCACAATATCAGGCTAAAACTTGGGCCTGGATTGCACATGAGATGTGGGGTCGCGGTGTCCCAGTTGGAGCCAGCTTTCGAATGAATCCCTAGTGGTCCCCACGTTAGCCCAAGTTATTAGATAGCTACTAATTATAGTAGAACTCTAAAAGGAAATAGAGAGTTACTATTTCTATTTGAAGTAAGACTTCTAATAGTAGTAATAGTAAGTTACTAATTATAATGGAAGTGAGACTTCTATTTTAATTATAAAGAAGAGAGTTACTAATTGTTACAGAAGTAAGACTTCTATTTCAATTAGATAACAAAGAAGATGAGCTTGCTTTTTAGCAATAAATAGAGGAGAATAAAGTGCTGGACGTCCAATGATAATCACAACCTAGGGATTCACGCCCAAGCCCTTTTGTGCAAGAGTTGCACATGTTCATTCTACTCTCTTCCTTCTTTTAGTTCTCTTCTGGTTTTTCTTGAGAGTTTTCTCTTGGAGATCCCACCCATCTTCTTGAGAAAAGAGAATCTGATACGGGTCATAGCGTGGAAGATTAAAAGGTCTTGGAGATTCCTATTTGATAAGTGAAAGAGTCTCATCGTCAAATAAAGACGCAACTTCTCCATTAGAACACAACCGAGCTCCAAAGGTATAATCTACTTTGTTGCATGTTGTAGATTTTTATGGATGCTTGTTGACTGCTGTTCTATCTTTTAGATAGTTTTATTTAATGTACATGATCATGAGATTGAGAGTTATGCATCTTGGATTGGGTTTTTGGCCTTATGGGTACTTGATCCCTGAGTCAAGTGGGTCAAAAGTTTTGAAAATATATCCACGAGGCCCACCTACTTCCAGCACCTGACCCACCGAATAGTCCGATTTCTCAACTCTTGTTCCTTGGTGTCAATAATTTTGATCGGCTTTTCCACATACGAGGCATCTTCTCGGATCTCCAAAGGCCCGTGCTATAGAATATGAGAAGGATTATGAACATATTTCTTGAGCATGGAAACATGAAATACGTTGTGCACCCTAGAGAGTTCTGGCAGTAACGCAAGTCTGTAGGCAACTTCTTCAATCTTGCTCAAAATTTCATACGGACCAATGAATCTTCTTGACAATTTGCCCATCTGTCCGAACCTCGGAGTTCCTTTAAATGGTGAGACCTTCAAGAACACTTTGTCACCCACTTGAAATTGCAATTCTCTTCAGCGAGTGCCTACTTAAATTTTCTATCTACTTCGGGCGATCTTCAAACGTTCCTGAATCAATTTGACCTTGTCACTTGTCTCTCCAATTATCATCGGTCCATGAAAACTACGCACACTGACTTCTTCCCAACAGACTGGAGTTCTGCATTTTCTGCCATAGAGTGCCTTGAAAGGTGCCATACTGATGCTAGAATGATAGCTATTGTTATAAGCGAATTCGCATAGCGGTAGGCACTCGTCCCACTATACCTTGAAATCTAGTACACAAGCACGTAACATGTCTTCAAGAGTCTGTATTGTCCGTTCTGACTGACCATTGGTCTGTGGATGATACACTGTGCTAAATTGAAGTTTTGTACCCATGGACTCAAGAAGAGTTTTCCAAAACCTTGAAGAGTTTTATTAATATTTTTGGGTTTTTAATATCTTTTACTTTGTTTTTGGTCTCTTTTTTTTCTATTTTTTAAAGCCTAAAATCTCTTAAACTAATTTTTCCTAATCCTAGTGAAAGGAGAAGAGGAGAGAGAGAGGAATTGATTACTATTTTTTATTTATTATAATCTAACTAATTTAGACTTTTCTAAATAAATTCCCTAATCCTAATGAGAGTGGAGGAGGAGAAGAAACTAATTATTAAAACTAACCTTATTGTTTCAATTAATCTAATACTTAGAATACTATTTTTTATCTCTTTTCCTTCTTTTTTCGTTCTTTTTGTTTTCGTTTTTGTTTTTTTTTTTTTTTTTTTTTTTGGTAATTATGCAGTGTTGGATTTTATCTAACAAAAAGAAATGAAAATGCAACTAAGTTATATGATGCATGGGCAGCGCCGGCCATAAGATTTTTGGATCCTAAAGCAAAGATTTCAAAGGAGACCCCCTTATATATATTGTATACGAAAATTAGCTTAAAAAAAATGGATCATAAATTAATCATTACCAAAATTCAAAACATATATATAGAAAAATCAATAGTCATTATATCACTTCAAATTCATTTAAACACTACTCTTCTAGCATTTTTTGCTGCAAATGTACTAATCAAAGCTGCGTAATCAATCTTATCAACCATGGCCTTCTCAATTGACAACATAGCTAATCCATTCAATCTTTCCTGTGACATGGTTAACCGAAGGTAAGACTTGATCAACTTTGACTTTGAAAAACTTCTTTCCCCAGAGGCAACTGTAAATGGTATAGTTAGCAATATTCTATATACAATCCATTTATTGGGAAAACAACCATCCATCACCTTCAAATAATTGAGCACATCAATTCGCTTTATTGTTTGTTTTGACAAAACTTCTTTCAACACTTTCAATTCTGAAAATAAGTCCCTCCCATCAATATCAGAAAGCGCATCCTTGCTCAAAAAAAGATTAGCACAATAGGACATCAAAGCTTCATCATTGGTAGCATTTAAATCCTTTAAATCAAACAAAAATCCAAAAGTTTTCTCATATGCTTGAAACTGATCGAACCGGCTTTGAAGTGATGAAAGAGCTTGATCTACAATATATAAGAAATACTTCACTCTAAAAAATTCTTCAGCTGACTGTGTCGCCTCTTCACTATTGTTCTCATCAAATTGCTTCTTTCTATATATGATTCGTTTTTCTTGAAATGCCGGCTCAACATTCATTCTAGCTGCAACCTCTTTAGCTTCAATCATGGCCTCTACAAATCCAGTTTCTCTATACTTTTCAGTAAATGCAATAAGCCCTTTCAACTGATCAACAGCAACATCTATGTGCATGTCTTCATTTTGAAAAACCTTGCTAATGGAATTAACAGCAGATAATAGATTGTGCTAAATAATCATGCCAACTAAAAACTCAAACTGCCAATTCCATGTTCTGCTAAGGACTCCGCATCATTCTTTGTTTTCGGATCTTCAGTAGTGTGGGCCAATTAAACTAAAGCATCTCTTATTTGTGGGGCTTGGTATCTTATAACTTTAACACTTTTCACATGACTTTCCCAGCGTGTTTCCGACAATGGCTTAACCATGAGACCTTCTACATTATCTTTCAACACTTTCCACCTCTTTGGTGAAGATGAAAACAACAAGTATATTCGTTGTACCACTCCAAAGAAAGATGTAGCCTTAGGACAAGAGTTAGCCATATCACAAAGTGCAAGGTTAAGACTATGACAACCACAATGTGTATAGAATGCTCTAGAATTAATGTTGAGTACCCTATTTTGTACACCCTTGTGTTTTCCTTTCATATTAGATCCATCGTCATATCCTTGTCCTCTTATATTATCAAAAGCAAGTTCAAAAGTACTCAACACTTCTTGAAGTACATTGAAAAGGCCTAACCCCATTGTATCTTCCACCTTTAAAAATTCTAAAAAGAATTCTTCCACCTTTATTGGACTTGTTGAAACATCCACACAACAAATCACAAGAGACATTTTTCCTTCATGGCTTACATCCGGAGTACAATCAAGTATAATCGAGAAATATTTTGCGTTTTTTATTCTTGCAATGATTGCATTCTTAATCTCATACGCTAATAATTGTATCAATTCATTTTGAATTCTGTGGCTAAGATAATGGTAATGAACCTCACCACTTTCAATTTGTTAAAGGTGCTCTTGCATTGTTGGATCAAATTCGGCAATCATTTCAATTATGCTTAAAAAATCCATTCCACTCTTGATAAATCTTCTCATTGTCCCCACGAAAAGCTAAATTATTTTTTGCAAGTGTTTTCACCATAGCCATTATCTTTCACAACACCCTTTTCCAATGTTCTTTCTCTCTATTGATTTGTTCTTGCACGCTTTTATTAATGGTTTCATTCTTGTGCAATCTCATATCTAATTCAATCAATTTACTCATGCACATGAGATGCTCGTTACTACTTTCATGACTTTTTAACCTTTTACCAATATTTCTTCAATCTCCAAGTCCATCATTAGCCAATAAAGTCTTGTTCCCCTCTTCCTTAAACAACTTACAACAAAAACAAAATACTTTATCCAAAACATCCGAATATACAATCCACTTTCTATAATATTTCTCTCCATTGGATAAATGCCGGATGTAGTCTATGGAAAAGAAGTGTCTATTAAGATCATCTTTAGGATAATTGACATCGTCAACTCTTCTTTGAGGACCCCTTTCTACTAAAAAGTCTCGTAAATTTTGATCCATCTTATCCCAATTACTCGGATCATCAACATTTGAAGGCTGAAATTCTACATTTTGGTCTTCATGTTGACTACCATCATTCTCATTGTCATTTTCATTAATCCATTGATTAATTTCCTCATCAAGTGTCTCTTCATGCTCTTCATTTACTGAATCTATAAATTCTTTATCCTCAAAATTTTCAACTGGAACTGAATCATTTGTTTCATTGTTTGTTTCTTAGCAACAACAAACTTATCAAGAGCTCTTGATTGAGATTGAATAAGTGCATCAACTTTTCCTTTTTTCTTTTCTTTTTTCAGACCCTGAGAGGCACTTTCTAGGATGCATGATTCTAGGAAACAATCTAATGCAGAACTCAAGAACCAACGATCAACCGAAATTCAAAAGCTTCAAATTCAAGTAAAATTACCGAGGTTGCGAAACAATAGAGTGCTAGGCCAACATCAATAACTCAATCAACACCATAAGAGCATCTATAAATCATTAAATCAAATAAACAACAATCAACAAATTTGCCAAACATAACCCATCTACAAATTATTTGTATTTTCATAATGTGATGATTCAACTGATTTTTTTTTCTTCATAATAAGCGAAAGATCATTTGATTCAATTGATATTGCGGTTAAACTTAGTGGTACCTTTTCTTATCCTTTTATTTTTATATTGAGTTTATCTATACAACAAATTTTTATATAACAAAAAAAAATGTTAATCAAATAGTCTTGTCCCCTTAAAAGTCAAAAAGATTAAAAGAACAGATAAAAATAATAATAATGGCTCATTTTAAAAATATTATTTGAAACTTGGAAAAGAGAGAATGTTCAATCACCTGATTCTCTTCCCGGCTTGTCGGCACAAAGTGGTGAAACACATAAACGGAAAGTCAAAAACAATTTTGCATTCCAAAAATCCAATTTTAATTGGGAATCAGGAGACCCAGTTTTGACACAAAGTGGTGAAACACATAAACGGAAAGTCAAAAACAATTTTGCATTCCAAAAATCCAATTTTAATTGGGAATCAGGAGACCCAGTTTTGATTGTGAATAAGGAGAGAGAGAGAGAGAGAGAGAGAGAGAGAGAGAGAGAGAAAGAGAGAGAGAGAGAGAGAGAGACGGGGGTGTATTTGATCTCCGAAGTCAAAGGTGATTCAGCATCCAAAACTACTCTATAATAGCCGACCTAATCTTTTCCAATTTCCAAAGTTTCATACTGTTTTTTTCATTTTTTTACTTTTAAATATAACACAAAATCATTAATTCAGGGCCCTTTTGTAATGGGTTGTTTAGAAATTGGGCTCTTTCTCATGTCTTGGGCAGCCTTTTTTTTATTTTTTACAGACCTATATACTATATAGGCTAAAGAAATTTGGGGCCCCAAAAAATGGACAAAAATTGGGGGCCTAAAACGGCGGCTTCCTGGGCTTTAGCCCAAGGCCGGCTCTGTGCATGGGCATGTTGAGATGCATGAACTAGGAATAATTTAAAACAAATAATAAAATTGAAAGTTCATGAGATGCATAAATTAGAAATAAACTGAAAAATATAATAATATATATGACTGACCTAGATGGATGAGCATATTAGATGCATGGTATATAATTTACGCATGAATAATGAGGCATAAGATAAATGGAGAATTAAGCCTAATAGAAAAGAAAAAGGAAAAAAAAAAAAAAAAAAAAAAACATAATCTCAAATATGCATGTATGGGTTCGGTTTGGAAAAGTGGGTTCTGAAATGGGCTCGTGAAAGTGGGTCAGTCCGGGTAAGTGGGTTGAGAATGTTGGTTTTAAATTGCTTGGTGGGTTGGTTTGGAGATGGAGTAGAGATGGCAAGGGTTATGTGGCGCAACAGATGGGCGTGCGTAGTGAAGTGGGTGCAGGTGGGTGCATAGGTGTGGTGTAGTGAGAGAAGAAGAAGGGGAGGAACAGGGAGGTACTGGTGCGCAGATAATGTGTAGTGCAGGGAGAGTGCAGCAGTGAAGAAGGAGGGGGAAGAGGGAAGAGAGGAGAGGGAGAGAAAGTAAAAGAAAGGAGAGGAAAGAGGGGCGCGCAGGTGGTGTGTAGTGCAGGGGTGGACAAGAAGGAGATGGAGAAGAAGAAGGGAGAAGGCAAAAAAAGAAAAAAGAGAAGGAGATGGGTTCAGGGGAGTGCTGGTGGAGAAAGAAGAAGGTGAGAAGGAAAGAAGAAAAGGAAGAAAGGAGGAAAGAAAGGAGGGGAGAAAGCAGTGGGTACGCAGAGGCTGCGAGGGTGGAGTGGTGGGTGGAAGAGAAGAGACAGGAGAGGAGAAAGAGGGAAGGAAATAAAAGAAGAAAGAAGAAAGAAAAGAAAAGAGAAAAAAGAAAAAAAGAAAAAAAAGAAGAAGGAAGAAGAAGGTGCGTGCGATGAAGGATGGGAGCACGGTGCAATGGCATCGAGGGTGGCAGCGATGGATGCAGTGATGGGTGGAGGCTCTTACCTGTTTCCGGAGTCTGGCGACGAGGGCGGAGAGGGTGATGGAGAGGAGGGCTACTGGGTTGGACGCAAGCAATGGACAAGGCGCAGATACCGTGGACGCAAGTCTGGCCACGAACGAGTGGTGTTGGCGCTGCCTGGAGTCTAGATCTGCGATGGAAGCCCTGGATCGATCTGCGCCTTGGCTGCGAGATGGAAAATGAAGATGAGCTGGATCAGGGGTGATTGCTGCACGGGGATGGCGATGAGGCGATGGAGAGGAGAAGATGATGGGAGGATGGGGACGTCTGCGCAGGGGAGCTGTGATGAAGCAAGGGGTTGGCGTGAGATGGAGATGAAGGTGGGGGCTGCTAGGCCTTCTGGGATGGACGAGGTTGATGAGGGAGATGCGTGAGTTAGAGGTGATCAGTGGCGGACCCACGTTATGCTGCCTGGGTGCGGTCGCCCCATGTAGTTTTGGGATTCTTCTTAAGAGGGCTTTGGGCAACCCTAACTTAAAACTCATCCCGCCCCAGGCCCCAGCCTACAACGCCCCATGCCTTTATTGCCCCGGCCCTATTTGGAAAACCCTCTTCCTTTCTCCACCGAAAACCCCCAATTTCAGAACCCTTTTTCTTCTCCATCGACCTTAAAAAATCCTCTCATTTCTTTAGGTATCCATCGTCTGTGACCATATGTTTTCATTCTCATTCATGTAAGAAAGAAACAACATGCATCAAACGTTCTGAAGCAGCTCTTGCAAGAAAATATAAACAGCATTCTCATTTTGTGAGGTACATGCATAATTGCATAAACCCTAGCCAGTTCTTATTTTTTTCATCTTCTAAATCTATTTCTGTTGCTCCCTGTCTCGTTTTTGCCATCTATGACATTTTGAGTTCATGCAGTCGCATTAAGTTTTAGGGTTCTTGGGGTTTATGGTTTGTGCAATATCAAGATTTTTTGGGACTCTGAATTCTCTTATATTTGGAAATTTGGCATTTGGGCTTCTCCAATTTGAAGTTTTACAGTGTTTGTCTACAATTTGAGATTATGGGGAATTAGGGGGGATATTGGATTGTTTTTGTGCTGCAATTTCAACATTTTGGACATTTGAGGTTCTTGTTATTTCTTGGAGAATTCTAGGGGAGTTTAGGATTTTGGGGTTGGTGATTTAGGTTATCTTTATTCTCTCTGTATATTTATTTATGCCATTTGCAATTCCAATTTTGGAGGAAAGTTTTCATCCAATTTTGGTTGTGAGCCGGGTGTGGTCGGGTTTTAGGAGAGGTGGTTTGCATATGCATAGCGTAATCTCGACTAATTTGAACCCATTCACTATTATTCATTGTACGTTTGGGCTAGAAATCTATGTTCCACAATATGTTCATTGAGGACGAGGCAATCATCCAACCCTTTCAAAATATGAAGAAACGTCAAGGGCAATTGTAAAAACTTTATTTTAGAGTTTTGACTAGAGAAATGCATGTTAGTTGATTCAATTAAACATTTTGTGTATATTTAAATAGAATATATATTCTCTTTACCCTTTTTAATATGAAAAAAGTCTACCAAAGTTTAGCAAAAGTTTTGCCCCACCCAAATGAAAATCCTAAGTCCGCCACTGGAGGTGATGCGGGGGAGTTGGTCTGAGATGCTGCGTAGGTGGATGGAGAAATGGGCTGCTGACGGGTGAAAGGGAGAGGATGATGGAGAGGTCTGTGGAGATGGTGGTCTTGCGCAGGGATGGCTGGAGAGGAAGATGGAAATGGCGAGTACTGGTGGCATGAGATGAAGAAGATCGTGAAGGAGGGGATGATGGGTCTAAGTCTAGGTGGAGTTCTCGTTTGGTCTGGGCTCGGGTTTGGTTTAAAATAAACTAGTTCGGGCCCAGAAGGTGGGGTCCGGTGCAGTTTGGTCGAGTTGTCATCGCGGGGGGGCCGAGGCTTCATAGATTTTGATCCGCTCGCCAGATTTCAACGTTCTACACATCAGCGGAAAGCTCGAGGCAAGTTGGTAAAGATGAACCAATTTTTAGGGCCATCGGAAGTCTAGAAATAGTAGGTGTTTTTTCATGCGGGCGCCTTTGGAGTGTGGGACCCACTGTTATGATTTTTCGATCTGCCCGTCGAATCTCGAAGTTCTATATATCGACAGAAAGCCCTCGATGAGTAGATTGCAATAACTTCCGAGGTGATCAGGGGTCTAGAGACGACAGGTGATTTTTCAAGGGGGGCGCCCTGGAGAGTACGGGACCCGCTGTTGCTATTTTTGATCCGTCTGTCGGATCTCGGAGTTCTACATATGGACAGAAAATCCTCGATGAGCATATCGCAATGAGCAAATTCCCAAGGCAATCAGAGGTCTAAAAATGATAGGTGATCTTTGACTCGTGACCTAATCAGTGCATCATTAAGTAGGGTGGACTGAATCACCCCTCATAGGGTGCCAAAATGAGGTGTCTACACTGACGAACACCTAAATTTTAGGCTTTTGCAAATCTTAGCCAACTGATCCCAAACTCTTTCAAATGATTCCAAGCACCATCTAATGGCTTCCTACCATCCTTCCATCATAGTTAAACCCTTTTGTGACATTTCAAACATGGATCTACTACAAAAAGTAAGCAAACCCAATCAAAGCTGATCCTTATATAGCCCTAGGTCTATCCTCTTCGCCTCTCATGTAAAGATTAGATCTAGATTACTGATCTAACATGATTAGAGATGATGTATGGCTCTGATACCAATTGTTGGAAGTAGGTGGGCCTCGTGGATAAGTTTTCAAAACTTTTTGACCCACTTGACTTAGGGATCAAGTACCCAAAAGGCCAAAAACCATATTCAGGATGCAATCCATCAATCTAATCAATCATGTACAACAATAAATTCTATCTAGAAGATAGAAACCAGTAACAATCAAGCAACCAAAACATCTATAACATACAATGAAATAGATTATACCATTGGAGCCGGGTAGTCACTACTAGAATTTAGCCTTTTGGCGGGGGAAAAAGCAGGCGCCCGCCTGTGGAGGTCTCTAAAAGTGTCATTAGGCGGTCGCTAAAGGCCCATTTAAAAACCCTCGAAACCCACTTGCAACCCACTTTTCTTTAGTTTTTCTCTTCCCAATTTTTTTCCCCTCCCACGCTCTGCCCTCCCTCCGCACCGGGCACGCCACCGCCGGAGCCCGCCTGCGGTTCTATCTTTCTCCCTTCCTCTACCTCTCCCTCTCCCTCTCACTCTCCCTTTCTCTCACTATTTCTCTCTCTCCCTCCCTCCCTCCCTCCCTCTCCCTCTCGCTCTGCACTGTGCCCTCCATCGCCCATGCCACTACCGGAGCCTCTCTCTCCCTCCGTCTCTCTCTCTCCCTCGCTCTCTCTCTCCCTCTCTCCCTCGCTCTCTCTCCCCCTCCCTCCCTCTCCCTCTCGCTCTGTACTGCGCCCACGCCACTGTGCCCTCTTGCTCTGCACTGAGTCGTCAGAGTCCAGACCGGAAAGGTAAGTTTTAATCATGGGTTTTCTCCCCCTTTTGCTAAGATAATGAGTTTCAACTGAAAGATGGCACCTTTGTACTATTTCTCATTGTTTATTCTGATGGTGGGCCAGACCACTTTCGATCATTCCTGGCCTTCTAATGGAAGCCTCAAAATTTATCGATTCAGCTCTAACCAACGGCGTTGCCTCGAATGGAAAGTCGTAGTCCTTGATCAGCTCTAACCAACGGCGTTGCCTCGAATTAATATCCTTCTGAGTGAACAAGTACTGAAGGCTTCTATGATCGCAATGGACTTCAAAAGTCTCCCCATACAGATAATGCCTCCATTGCTTCAATGCAAACACAACCGCCGCGAGCTCTAAGTCATGAGTGGCATAGTTCTTCTCATGTTCTTTCAACTGCCGTGAACCATAGGCAATAACTCTACCATTCTGCATCAATACACATCCCAATCCAATACCCGAGGCATCTGAGTAAATTTCAAATCCTCCTCTTCCCTCAGGTAAAGACAAGATTGGGGCTGATATCAACTTCTGCTTCAAGGTTTGAAAACTAGACTCACATGCATCATTCCATTCAAAGGAAGTATTCTTCCGAGTCAGTTTCGTTAATGGCGATGCTGTCCTTGCGAAGTCCTTGACGAACCTCCTGTAGTAGCCTGCCAATCCCAAGAAGCTTCTAACTTCAGGCACATTTTTCGGACTTTGCCAATTAGTAATTGCCTCAATTTTAGCTGGATCAACTGCTAATCCATCTCCTGAGATGATATGGCCCAGAAATGCAACCCGCTGCAACCAGAAGTCGCACTTTTCGAGTTTTGCATACAACTGATTTTCTCTCAGTGTCTGCAAGGCTGTTCTCAAATGACGTGAATGCTCCACCTCTGACTTTGAATATACCAGAATGTCATCGATGAAGATTACAACGAACTGATCCAGGAAAGGAGCAAACACTCTGTTCATTAGAGCCATAAACACTGCAGGTGCATTCGTTAGACCAAAAGGCATCACTAAAAATTCATGGTGGCCATAACGAGTCCTGAATGCTGTCTTCTGCACATCTTGATCCTTGACCCGAATCTGATGATACCCAGATCGGAGATCAATCTTAGAGAAGTACGATGCACCCTCGAGTTGATCAAACAACTCATCAATCCTAGGCAGAGGGTACTTGTTCTTGATTGTCACTTGGTTTATCTGCCTATAATCGATACACATTCGAAGGGTGCCATCCTTCTTCTTCACAAACAATACAGGCGCTCCCCACGGTGAGACACTGGGTTTAATGAAACCCTTGTCGAGCAAATCCTGTATTTGTTTCTTCAACTCATATAACTCTGATGGTGCCATTCGATATGGTGCCTTTGATATCGGTGCAGTACCGGGCACAAGTTCAATGGTAAAATCTACTTCTCTTGCTGGAGGTAGACCTGGCACTTCATCCGGAAATACATCAGGAAATTCACAAACTACATGAATATTCCTTAACTCTTGTACAGGCTTCTCTTCAGAGATGAACGCGATGTAGCCTTCACAACCGTTGAGCATCATTCGTTCAGCTTTGAGTGCTGAAACTAGCCTGGTATCGTATTTCTTTTGGACTCCTTCAAAGAGTACACTAGCACTGGCTTCTTCAACTCTGAAGGTAATGATCTTGCGAAAACAGTCTAAACAAGCCCTGTACTTCGCAAGCCAGTCCATACCAAAAATTACATCGAAATCATTCATTTCAATATAACCAGATCAGCTGGCATTGACACTTCCCCAATTTTAACACTGCACTGGGGGATAAACAATTCACAAACTACTTTTGTCCCTAAAGGAGTAGACACAGTAAAGTCATATGGTAATTGCATTATTCGATCCTGCATATCATATGTAAATGGAGGTGCTACAAAAGAGTGTGTAGACCCGGGATCAAATAGTGCAATTGCAGATCTATTATCTACAAGTATTGTACCTTCAACCGCGTTGGCTGCAACATCAGCTTGCTCTCGGTTAGCTGCATAAACCAATCCAGCTCTTTGTTGTCTATTGGGTTGCTGTTGCTGTTGTTGCCTTGGCTGCTGTCTCTGCCACTGACGTGGCTGTCCTTGGGGTTGAGGTTGTTGCTGTTGTTGTCTAGGAGGAGGAGGAGGAGGAGGAGCTGGCAAGGCTAGACGTGGAGGAGGAGCAGGTAGTGCTGCTTGCCCTTGTGCAGGGTGCTGATACGGAGCTCTATCCTCTCTTCTTGCTCTTGGACATTGTGCCATCTCGTGCTCCATTGAGCCACATACTAGGCAAGCTCCGGAAGTCCTCCAACATAACTCAGTCCTGTGACCTTTACCACAAGTCCCACAGACTGGTTTATTTTCTCTCCTCTCATATCCAGGATGATATCTCTGCTTTTGCTTCTTGTTCTTCGATTGTCCCCCTTTCCTAAACCAGGAGTCACCACTTCTCTTGGGGTGTACAGACTCTGATTCTTTTTCTCTCTCCTTTTCTCTTTGAATTCCTTCCGCCGTGTATGCCCTATCAACGGCATCATCAAAAGTTGCAGGCTTTTGTCCAGCAAATACAATTGACTTGTATTCTGGATTTAGTCCTTGAAGGAACCTCTTGACCTTTTTCTCCTCAGTGTCCACTAAGTCGGGAGCATACTTAGACAATTGCAAAAAGGTATGAACATAAGCAGCAACGGTCAGTTGACCTTGCTTCAAGTGTAGGAACTCTGATTCCTTCTGTTGCTGCACATGCTCAGGGACAAACTTCCTATGAAACTGCTTCTTGAAGACTTCCCAGACATCGGGTGCGGTCATGTCCTTGAACACATCCTTTACACTCTTCCACCATAAATTAGCTCCCCCTCTAAACATGGTAGAGGTGAGCAATACTCTTTGTCTCCGGGTGCAAACAACTGTATCAAACACATCCTCGATGTGTTCCAGCCACTCATCTGCCTTCTCCACATCCTCATTGCCGAAGAATTCAGTGGCTCCCCTCTTCCGGAATCTCTCATAAATGGCATGAGGATCCGCATCTTTGTGCTGTAATATCACCTGGGTCTCAACATGAGGTGGTGGGACCGGTGCTACAGGTGGAGCTTGCAATTGAGCTTGCAACTGAGCTTGTTTTTCTAATAATGTGGTAATTTGGGCTTGCATGCCCATTTGAGCCTCATGGCTCTTTGCCATCTGCTCTCGGTGCTAGGCCTGCATGGCCACTTGTGCTTCATGATTCTTTGTCATTTGCTCTCTATGCTGAGCTTGCATGGCTACTTGCGTTTCATGACTCTTCACTAATTGCTCTAGTATTGCAGCCATTCTCGCATCCGTATCCGACGCTAGAGGAGGGGGTGTGGTACTATCATTGACAGGAATTTCGATAAAGCCATCATTCCCCGATCCAGATGCCATACTGCAGACAATACGGAAGGTAAGATACATATCTCAACACTTCCATCACATATATATCATATATAGTGAAATCAATAAACAAAATCCAAGTTGGATTTGCCTTAATTGTAACGTTCCTCACTTCGTTCTTAGTATTTCTAACATTCTAAAGTTGTCTTAACCTAGCTTCTTAACTAGGCTCTGATACCATACAATAAGTATGTCACGACCCGGGCCCGAGATCGGACTAATCGGGCCTAACCTGGATCGTGATGTCATCATACTTACTCCCGTAAATCTCGAATTAACCGAAGTTAAGACGAAGACTCACAAGGGATCTAACATACATACCTGTCAAATGTACATTTTTGCGGAAACATATACGTACATTGACAATAATAGACTTTACATTACAAGTAAAGTTCCCATATACAAAATATAATCCAATGAAGTCCACCACTGCATATTCTCAATACAATGCAGGGGACATCTAATTACATTTCAAAATGATATACAAAAGTATCTATCAATGAATTCCCAAAATAATCTCAAAACATTAAAATCAACGCCCTCCGAGCTACGCCCACTCGGCTAAACCTCCTGGAGGTATCGGATGGGCCTCCTCCGCACGCGGCGCGGCCTCTGCAAGGCCGGGATGGGCAACTGGGCCTGTAATGCCATCAATAACACTATGAACACGACGGTTCAACAATGTATAAACACATTTATGATAACACATGCTAGACTTGTCCATTATCAATATAACAACTCTAGACAATTACATCTAGGTTAGTGCAATATCATGTACAGTGTAGCCCATTGATACTCAATGGCTAAATTTACAAATACAATAGTATTACTATTATTCAGTTCATTTCATTTATTTCGTGTCATTTCGTTTCATTTCGTGTCTTCCAACAGAAGAAACTTAAGCGCGAGGCGGAAGGGCAAACCGTTCATGGCCTGGCTTTATTTCACTTTCGTTAATCAATTTAATTAAGCACAAGGCGGAAGGGCGAACCATTCATGGCCGAGGCTTCAATATTGTTTCAGTTTCCTTACATGGCTTATCAATTCATTGACTTTTCAGTCTATATGTGGGATCTACCAGTGTCTTGATCAGAGATCACTGGCATCACCACGGAGCTCCGGAACACCCCAATCATCTGCTGCAGCAGGATTATTCATTATTCATTGCATTTCTTCATTATTCAGTGATTCATTGTATTTATTCATTGTTCAGTGGTTCATTGTATGCAGTCATTATAGACTCAAGGGGATTAGATGAATCTTTAATCATTCACGGTCCTACTTGTCTCTATTCCAATTTAGACAAATTCTGGGTGTAATTATTAGTTACTAAATGCACGTGTTATTTTCGATGGACATCACATTTTCATTTAATATGTGCATTTAGTCCCCAAAAATTTTCCACCCACAATATCAAAATCCACTGGACTCAAACTGAGTCCCACAATCGATCGAACCGTTAGGTCCGATCGATTGGACAAATTTTTGCTTACAATTTCATGTTTGGGCCAGTATCAGGTTCGCTCGAGCGGATCCAAGTTCGCTCGAGCGGACCCAAACAGAACATTCATCGCACGAGCGCACCTAAAGTTCGCTCGTGCGGACACTTTTTCGCGTCAGACAGTAACTGGTTCGCTCGAGCGAACTGTCCAGAACTCCATTTCTGGAACTCCGAACTTCACTCCTTCATTCATTCATTTCAACCACCATTTGCATACACATTTAAGGATCTTCAATCCTCCCCTCATTCATCATTTAATACACATTTAGCACTTCTATTCCATCATTAACACATCATAAAACCATACAAATCACATTCAACCTAATCTCCATTTCATAAGAAAGAAAAGGGGTTTTGAGAACCCATCTCTAATAACTCAAGAGGACTTGAAGATTAGCATATTTGATCATAAGAAAGCATTTATACTTGCCTTTACAGCCTATTAGCAAGAAATCCCTTGATAGCTTGACTTTGAGGTGAGAAATCCCCAAATCCAAACCCTATTTCCATAAAACACAAGAAACACTATCCTATGAGCTAATCGGCTAGAAACCATATCTAAGCACTCATTATAACTTGGAAAAATCCTTGAAAGCCCTAAGTACTTACTTGTGATGTGGGTAGGGAGTTCTTGAGCTTCTCCTTCAAGTCCCAAACACCCCACAATGGAAGACAAGTTAAGGAAGAAGATGAAGAAGATGATGTTTCTCCAAAACCCACTTGAAATACTCCCAATCTCTATATCTTTTGATGAAGGAGGATGAAAGAAAGGAAAGGGAAAATGGTGCCTAGGGTTTCTCTCTACAATGGAAGGAGAAAAGAAAGAAATAAAAAGGGCTTCACTCCTCTTATATAAGCATCCTTTTTGCATTTAAGTCCATTCCACTAAGGTTATTTACGTTCTGAGTCAAATGAAGGGCCACTTGACGAAATCCTCGCCAAACCGCTTCGAGTCTATTATGAAAGTTAACGTACTCGTCGAGATACACGTGCTTGTATCAAGAGTTTCCGTATTTGATAAAATACGTATAAATACGTATTTACGGAAAAAGGCCTTGTTCTCTTAGTTTTAGTCTAAAATCTCATTAAATCCATTCAATCCCCTTCATTATCATTTCATTAAGCTTAATTCAATCATTTGAGACTAATCTCATCGAGCTTAGTCATTGGCCATCATTAGCCTCATTAAACGTGATTAATTAGCATTAACTTCAATTAATTAGAGTTAATCTTGATTAACTCGGGGTGGGGTCTTACATCTCTCCCAGCTTTTTGAACCATTCGGTCCTCCGAATGCAATACAATTCAATATAAGTCAGTTAAGTAACTCAAAATGTAAAATTACCTGAACAAATAGTTCGGGATACTTCTGGGCCACTTGCTCTTCAAGTTCCCAGGTAGCTTCATTCGGTCCATGGTGATCCCAAAGAACCTTGACCCATTTGATTGTCCTAGTACGCAGGACTGCCTCCTTTGTATCTATGATCCGAATTGGCTTCTCAACATATGTGGTGTTAGGCAACACTTCGATCTCTTCATGATGAATGATATGTGAAGGATCATGCACATATTTCCGAAGCATAGAAACATGAAATACGTTGTGAATACCGGAGAGTTCTGCTGGGAGATCGAGACGATAAACTACATCTCCAATTCGGCTCGTGACCTTGAAAGGTCCAATGAATCTCGGGGATAGCTTCCCTTTCTGCCCGAATCGAATAGTGCCCTTCATTGGGGAGGTCTTCAAAAAGACCAAATCATCGACTGCGAACTCTAGATCACGCCGACGATTATCAGCATAGCTTTTCTGCCTTGATCTGACAACCTTCAATCTGTCTTGTATCTTTTGGACTTTCTCTGCTGTTTCAACAATGATAGTGGGGCCGTGGAAACTTCGGGTTCCAACTTCTTCCCAACTAACTGGAGTTCGACATCTCCGACCATACAGTGCTTCAAACGGTGCCATCTCAATACTGGAATGATAACTGTTATTGTACGCAAATTCGCACAAAGCTAAATATTCATCCCAATCACTCCCGAAATCAATCACACTGGCACGAAGAAAGTCTTCTAGAGTCTGTATAGTCCTTTCTGATTGTCCATTTGTCTGTGGATGATAGGCCGTACTAAACTGAAGTCTAGTGCCAAAAGAGCTCTGGAATGACTTCCAGAATGTGGACACAAACCTACTATCTCGATCGGAGACGATCGAGACCGGTGTTCCATGCAATCGAGTCACTTCTTTGACGAACAGCTTGGACATCTCACTGAATCCTATATCCTTTCTGATTGGAATGAAGTGTGCAGACTTTGTAAGACGATCAACGATCACCCAGATGGCATCGTGTTGCTTTCTCGTCCTCGGTAGTCCAGATACAAAATCCATTGTAATGTGCTCCCATTTCCATTTAGGGATCTTCAATGGATGAAGCAATCCCGGTGGCTTCCGGTGCTCAACCTTTACACGCTGGCAAGTCAAGCAGGAAGATACATAACCTGCTATCTCTCGCTTCATGTTATTCCACCAGAACCTGTCCTTGAGGTTTCTATACATCTTAGTACTTCCAGGATGCATAGAATACCGTGTATGATGAGCTTCAAACATTATAGCTTGTTTCAGATCTTCTTGAGCTGGGACACACAGTCTGTTTCTAAAGTACAGAACTCCTTCCACTAACACGAAATCCGGTTTAGTGGCAATGTTGTCCTTAATTTTCTCCAATTCAAGGTCTTGAAACTGCCTATCTTTAATTTCCTTGATAAGCATTGGTTCAAAGACGCCGCAAGCATCACCTTACTATCCACCATTTCAATGGCCACATCCAAATCTTTGAACTCTTCAATTAAATTCCATTCACCCACCAATGATGCCAAATTAGCCGATTTCCGACTCAAGGCATCAGCCACGACGTTACCTTTTCCAGGTACATACTTGAATGGAAAGTCGTAGTCCTTGATCAGCTCTAACCAACGGCGTTGCCTCGAATTAATATCCTTCTGAGTGAACAAGTACTGAAGGCTTCTATGATCGCAATGGACTTCAAAAGTCTCCCCATACAGATAATGCCTCCATTGCTTCAATGCAAACACAACCGCCGCGAGCTCTAAGTCATGAGTGGCATAGTTCTTCTCATGTTCTTTCAACTGCCGTGAACCATAGGCAATAACTCTACCATTCTGCATCAATACACATCCCAATCCAATACCCGAGGCATCTGAGTAAATTTCAAATCCTCCTCTTCCCTCAGGTAAAGACAAGATTGGGGCTGATATCAACTTCTGCTTCAAGGTTTGAAAACTAGACTCACATGCATCATTCCATTCAAAGGAAGTATTCTTCCGAGTCAGTTTCGTTAATGGCGATGCTGTCCTTGCGAAGTCCTTGACGAACCTCCTGTAGTAGCCTGCCAATCCCAAGAAGCTTCTAACTTCAGGCACATTTTTCGGACTTTGCCAATTAGTAATTGCCTCAATTTTAGCTGGATCAACTGCTAATCCATCTCCTGAGATGATATGGCCCAGAAATGCAACCCGCTGCAACCAGAAGTCGCACTTTTCGAGTTTTGCATACAACTGATTTTCTCTCAGTGTCTGCAAGGCTGTTCTCAAATGACGTGAATGCTCCACCTCTGACTTTGAATATACCAGAATGTCATCGATGAAGATTACAACGAACTGGTCCAGGAAAGGAGCAAACACTCTGTTCATTAGAGCCATAAACACTGCAGGTGCATTCGTTAGACCAAAAGGCATCACTAAAAATTCATGGTGGCCATAACGAGTCCTGAATGCTGTCTTCTGCACATCTTGATCCTTGACCCGAATCTGATGATACCCAGATCGGAGATCAATCTTAGAGAAGTACGATGCACCCTCGAGTTGATCAAACAACTCATCAATCCTAGGCAGAGGGTACTTGTTCTTGATTGTCACTTGGTTTATCTGCCTATAATCGATACACATTCGAAGGGTGCCATCCTTCTTCTTCACAAACAATACAGGCGCTCCCCACGGTGAGACACTGGGTTTAATGAAACCCTTGTCGAGCAAATCCTGTATTTGTTTCTTCAACTCATATAACTCTGATGGTGCCATTCGATATGGTGCCTTTGATATCGGTGCAGTACCGGGCACAAGTTCAATGGTAAAATCTACTTCTCTTGCTGGAGGTAGACCTGGCACTTCATCCGGAAATACATCAGGAAATTCACAAACTACAGGAATATTCCTTAACTCTTGTACAGGCTTCTCTTCAGAGATGAACGCGATGTAGCCTTCACAACCGTTGAGCATCATTCGTTCAGCTTTGAGTGCTGAAACTAGCCTGGTATCGTATTTCTTTTGGACTCCTTCAAAGAGTACACTAGCACTGGCTTCTTCAACTCTGAAGGTAATGATCTTGCGAAAACAGTCTAAACAAGCCCTGTACTTCGCAAGCCAGTCCATACCAAAAATTACATCGAAATCATTCATTTCAATATAACCAGATCAGCTGGCATTGACACTTCCCCAATTTTAACACTGCACTGGGGGATAAACAATTCACAAACTACTTTTGTCCCTAAAGGAGTAGACACAGTAAAGTCATATGGTAATTGCATTATTCGATCCTGCATATCATATGTAAATGGAGGTGCTACAAAAGAGTGTGTAGACCCGGGATCAAATAGTGCAATTGCAGATCTATTATCTACAAGTATTGTACCTTCAACCGCGT
Organism: Umbellularia californica; assembly: GCA_028538565.1. Classification (NCBI taxonomy): domain Eukaryota; kingdom Viridiplantae; phylum Streptophyta; class Magnoliopsida; order Laurales; family Lauraceae; genus Umbellularia; species Umbellularia californica. Next base: position 42,946,639 of record JAPQWN010000007.1, on the reverse strand, counting down.
TGGCTGCAACATCAGCTTGCTCTCGGTTAGCTGCATAAACCAATCCAGCTCTTTGTTGTCTATTGGGTTGCTGTTGCTGTTGTTGCCTTGGCTGCTGTCTCTGCCACTGACGTGGCTGTCCTTGGGGTTGAGGTTGTTGCTGTTGTTGTCTAGGAGGAGGAGGAGGAGGAGGAGCTGGCAAGGCTAGACGTGGAGGAGGAGCAGGTAGTGCTGCTTGCCCTTGTGCAGGGTGCTGATACGGAGCTCTATCCTCTCTTCTTGCTCTTGGACATTGTGCCATCTCGTGCTCCATTGAGCCACATACTAGGCAAGCTCCGGAAGTCCTCCAACATAACTCAGTCCTGTGACCTTTACCACAAGTCCCACAGACTGGTTTATTTTCTCTCCTCTCATATCCAGGATGATATCTCTGCTTTTGCTTCTTGTTCTTCGATTGTCCCCCTTTCCTAAACCAGGAGTCACCACTTCTCTTGGGGTGTACAGACTCTGATTCTTTTTCTCTCTCCTTTTCTCTTTGAATTCCTTCCGCCGTGTATGCCCTATCAACGGCATCATCAAAAGTTGCAGGCTTTTGTCCAGCAAATACAATTGACTTGTATTCTGGATTTAGTCCTTGAAGGAACCTCTTGACCTTTTTCTCCTCAGTGTCCACTAAGTCGGGAGCATACTTAGACAATTGCAAAAAGGTATGAACATAAGCAGCAACGGTCAGTTGACCTTGCTTCAAGTGTAGGAACTCTGATTCCTTCTGTTGCTGCACATGCTCAGGGACAAACTTCCTATGAAACTGCTTCTTGAAGACTTCCCAGACATCGGGTGCGGTCATGTCCTTGAACACATCCTTTACACTCTTCCACCATAAATTAGCTCCCCCTCTAAACATGGTAGAGGTGAGCAATACTCTTTGTCTCCGGGTGCAAACAACTGTATCAAACACATCCTCGATGTGTTCCAGCCACTCATCTGCCTTCTCCACATCCTCATTGCCGAAGAATTCAGTGGCTCCCCTCTTCCGGAATCTCTCATAAATGGCATGAGGATCCGCATCTTTGTGCTGTAATATCACCTGGGTCTCAACATGAGGTGGTGGGACCGGTGCTACAGGTGGAGCTTGCAATTGAGCTTGCAACTGAGCTTGTTTTTCTAATAATGTGGTAATTTGGGCTTGCATGCCCATTTGAGCCTCATGGCTCTTTGCCATCTGCTCTCGGTGCTAGGCCTGCATGGCCACTTGTGCTTCATGATTCTTTGTCATTTGCTCTCTATGCTGAGCTTGCATGGCTACTTGCGTTTCATGACTCTTCACTAATTGCTCTAGTATTGCAGCCATTCTCGCATCCGTATCCGACGCTAGAGGAGGGGGTGTGGTACTATCATTGACAGGAATTTCGATAAAGCCATCATTCCCCGATCCAGATGCCATACTGCAGACAATACGGAAGGTAAGATACATATCTCAACACTTCCATCACATATATATCATATATAGTGAAATCAATAAACAAAATCCAAGTTGGATTTGCCTTAATTGTAACGTTCCTCACTTCGTTCTTAGTATTTCTAACATTCTAAAGTTGTCTTAACCTAGCTTCTTAACTAGGCTCTGATACCATACAATAAGTATGTCACGACCCGGGCCCGAGATCGGACTAATCGGGCCTAACCTGGATCGTGATGTCATCATACTTACTCCCGTAAATCTCGAATTAACCGAAGTTAAGACGAAGACTCACAAGGGATCTAACATACATACCTGTCAAATGTACATTTTTGCGGAAACATATACGTACATTGACAATAATAGACTTTACATTACAAGTAAAGTTCCCATATACAAAATATAATCCAATGAAGTCCACCACTGCATATTCTCAATACAATGCAGGGGACATCTAATTACATTTCAAAATGATATACAAAAGTATCTATCAATGAATTCCCAAAATAATCTCAAAACATTAAAATCAACGCCCTCCGAGCTACGCCCACTCGGCTAAACCTCCTGGAGGTATCGGATGGGCCTCCTCCGCACGCGGCGCGGCCTCTGCAAGGCCGGGATGGGCAACTGGGCCTGTAATGCCATCAATAACACTATGAACACGACGGTTCAACAATGTATAAACACATTTATGATAACACATGCTAGACTTGTCCATTATCAATATAACAACTCTAGACAATTACATCTAGGTTAGTGCAATATCATGTACAGTGTAGCCCATTGATACTCAATGGCTAAATTTACAAATACAATAGTATTACTATTATTCAGTTCATTTCATTTATTTCGTGTCATTTCGTTTCATTTCGTGTCTTCCAACAGAAGAAACTTAAGCGCGAGGCGGAAGGGCAAACCGTTCATGGCCTGGCTTTATTTCACTTTCGTTAATCAATTTAATTAAGCACAAGGCGGAAGGGCGAACCATTCATGGCCGAGGCTTCAATATTGTTTCAGTTTCCTTACATGGCTTATCAATTCATTGACTTTTCAGTCTATATGTGGGATCTACCAGTGTCTTGATCAGAGATCACTGGCATCACCACGGAGCTCCGGAACACCCCAATCATCTGCTGCAGCAGGATTATTCATTATTCATTGCATTTCTTCATTATTCAGTGATTCATTGTATTTATTCATTGTTCAGTGGTTCATTGTATGCAGTCATTATAGACTCAAGGGGATTAGATGAATCTTTAATCATTCACGGTCCTACTTGTCTCTATTCCAATTTAGACAAATTCTGGGTGTAATTATTAGTTACTAAATGCACGTGTTATTTTCGATGGACATCACATTTTCATTTAATATGTGCATTTAGTCCCCAAAAATTTTCCACCCACAATATCAAAATCCACTGGACTCAAACTGAGTCCCACAATCGATCGAACCGTTAGGTCCGATCGATTGGACAAATTTTTGCTTACAATTTCATGTTTGGGCCAGTATCAGGTTCGCTCGAGCGGATCCAAGTTCGCTCGAGCGGACCCAAACAGAACATTCATCGCACGAGCGCACCTAAAGTTCGCTCGTGCGGACACTTTTTCGCGTCAGACAGTAACTGGTTCGCTCGAGCGAACTGTCCAGAACTCCATTTCTGGAACTCCGAACTTCACTCCTTCATTCATTCATTTCAACCACCATTTGCATACACATTTAAGGATCTTCAATCCTCCCCTCATTCATCATTTAATACACATTTAGCACTTCTATTCCATCATTAACACATCATAAAACCATACAAATCACATTCAACCTAATCTCCATTTCATAAGAAAGAAAAGGGGTTTTGAGAACCCATCTCTAATAACTCAAGAGGACTTGAAGATTAGCATATTTGATCATAAGAAAGCATTTATACTTGCCTTTACAGCCTATTAGCAAGAAATCCCTTGATAGCTTGACTTTGAGGTGAGAAATCCCCAAATCCAAACCCTATTTCCATAAAACACAAGAAACACTATCCTATGAGCTAATCGGCTAGAAACCATATCTAAGCACTCATTATAACTTGGAAAAATCCTTGAAAGCCCTAAGTACTTACTTGTGATGTGGGTAGGGAGTTCTTGAGCTTCTCCTTCAAGTCCCAAACACCCCACAATGGAAGACAAGTTAAGGAAGAAGATGAAGAAGATGATGTTTCTCCAAAACCCACTTGAAATACTCCCAATCTCTATATCTTTTGATGAAGGAGGATGAAAGAAAGGAAAGGGAAAATGGTGCCTAGGGTTTCTCTCTACAATGGAAGGAGAAAAGAAAGAAATAAAAAGGGCTTCACTCCTCTTATATAAGCATCCTTTTTGCATTTAAGTCCATTCCACTAAGGTTATTTACGTTCTGAGTCAAATGAAGGGCCACTTGACGAAATCCTCGCCAAACCGCTTCGAGTCTATTATGAAAGTTAACGTACTCGTCGAGATACACGTGCTTGTATCAAGAGTTTCCGTATTTGACAAAATACGTATAAATACGTATTTACGGAAAAAGGCCTTGTTCTCTTAGTTTTAGTCTAAAATCTCATTAAATCCATTCAATCCCCTTCATTATCATTTCATTAAGCTTAATTCAATCATTTGAGACTAATCTCATCGAGCTTAGTCATTGGCCATCATTAGCCTCATTAAACGTGATTAATTAGCATTAACTTCAATTAATTAGAGTTAATCTTGATTAACTCGGGGTGGGGTCTTACATCTCTCCCAGCTTTTTGAACCATTCGGTCCTCCGAATGCAATACAATTCAATATAAGTCAGTTAAGTAACTCAAAATGTAAAATTACCTGAACAAATAGTTCGGGATACTTCTGGGCCACTTGCTCTTCAAGTTCCCAGGTAGCTTCATTCGGTCCATGGTGATCCCAAAGAACCTTGACCCATTTGATTGTCCTAGTACGCAGGACTGCCTCCTTTGTATCTATGATCCGAATTGGCTTCTCAACATATGTGGTGTTAGGCAACACTTCGATCTCTTCATGATGAATGATATGTGAAGGATCATGCACATATTTCCGAAGCATAGAAACATGAAATACGTTGTGAATACCGGAGAGTTCTGCTGGGAGATCGAGACGATAAACTACATCTCCAATTCGGCTCGTGACCTTGAAAGGTCCAATGAATCTCGGGGATAGCTTCCCTTTCTGCCCGAATCGAATAGTGCCCTTCATTGGGGAGGTCTTCAAAAAGACCAAATCATCGACTGCGAACTCTAGATCACGCCGACGATTATCAGCATAGCTTTTCTGCCTTGATCTGACAACCTTCAATCTGTCTTGTATCTTTTGGACTTTCTCTGCTGTTTCAACAATGATAGTGGGGCCGTGGAAACTTCGGGTTCCAACTTCTTCCCAACTAACTGGAGTTCGACATCTCCGACCATACAGTGCTTCAAACGGTGCCATCTCAATACTGGAATGATAACTGTTATTGTACGCAAATTCGCACAAAGCTAAATATTCATCCCAATCACTCCCGAAATCAATCACACTGGCACGAAGAAAGTCTTCTAGAGTCTGTATAGTCCTTTCTGATTGTCCATCTGTCTGTGGATGATAGGCCGTACTAAACTGAAGTCTAGTGCCAAAAGAGCTCTGGAATGACTTCCAGAATGTGGACACAAACCTACTATCTCGATCGGAGACGATCGAGACCGGTGTTCCATGCAATCGAGTCACTTCTTTGACGAACAGCTTGGACATCTCACTGAATCCTATATCCTTTCTGATTGGAATGAAGTGTGCAGACTTTGTAAGACGATCAACGATCACCCAGATGGCATCGTGTTGCTTTCTCGTCCTCGGTAGTCCAGATACAAAATCCATTGTAATGTGCTCCCATTTCCATTTAGGGATCTTCAATGGATGAAGCAATCCCGGTGGCTTCCGGTGCTCAACCTTTACACGCTGGCAAGTCAAGCAGGAAGATACATAACCTGCTATCTCTCGCTTCATGTTATTCCACCAGAACCTGTCCTTGAGGTTTCTATACATCTTAGTACTTCCAGGATGCATAGAATACCGTGTATGATGAGCTTCAAACATTATAGCTTGTTTCAGATCTTCTTGAGCTGGGACACACAGTCTGTTTCTAAAGTACAGAACTCCTTCCACTAACACGAAATCCGGTTTAGTGGCAATGTTGTCCTTAATTTTCTCCAATTCAAGGTCTTGAAACTGCCTATCTTTAATTTCCTTGATAAGCATTGGTTCAAAGACGCCGCAAGCATCACCTTACTATCCACCATTTCAATGGCCACATCCAAATCTTTGAACTCTTCAATTAAATTCCATTCACCCACCAATGATGCCAAATTAGCCGATTTCCGACTCAAGGCATCAGCCACGACGTTACCTTTTCCAGGTACATACTTGAATGGAAAGTCGTAGTCCTTGATCAGCTCTAACCAACGGCGTTGCCTCGAATTAATATCCTTCTGAGTGAACAAGTACTGAAGGCTTCTATGATCGCAATGGACTTCAAAAGTCTCCACATACAGATAATGCCTCCATTGCTTCAATGCAAACACAACCGCCGCGAGCTCTAAGTCATGAGTGGCATAGTTCTTCTCATGTTCTTTCAACTGCCGTGAACCATAGGCAATAACTCTACCATTCTGCATCAATACACATCCCAATCCAATACCCGAGGCATCTGAGTAAATTTCAAATCCTCCTCTTCCCTCAGGTAAAGACAAGATTGGGGCTGATATCAACTTCTGCTTCAAGGTTTGAAAACTAGACTCACATGCATCATTCCATTCAAAGGAAGTATTCTTCCGAGTCAGTTTCGTTAATGGCGATGCTGTCCTTGCGAAGTCCTTGACGAACCTCCTGTAGTAGCCTGCCAATCCCAAGAAGCTTCTAACTTCAGGCACATTTTTCGGACTTTGCCAATTAGTAATTGCCTCAATTTTAGCTGGATCAACTGCTAATCCATCTCCTGAGATGATATGGCCCAGAAATACAACCCGCTGCAACCAGAAGTCGCACTTTTCGAGTTTTGCATACAACTGATTTTCTCTCAGTGTCTGCAAGGCTGTTCTCAAATGACGTGAATGCTCCACCTCTGACTTTGAATATACCAGAATGTCATCGATGAAGATTACAACGAACTGGTCCAGGAAAGGAGCAAACACTCTGTTCATTAGAGCCATAAACACTGCAGGTGCATTCGTTAGACCAAAAGGCATCACTAAAAATTCATAGTGGCCATAACGAGTCCTGAATGCTGTCTTCTGCACATCTTGATCCTTGACCCGAATCTGATGATACCCAGATCGGAGATCAATCTTAGAGAAGTACGATGCACCCTCGAGTTGATCAAACAACTCATCAATCCTAGGCAGAGGGTACTTGTTCTTGATTGTCACTTGGTTTATCTGCCTATAATCGATACACATTCGAAGGGTGCCATCCTTCTTCTTCACAAACAATACAGGCGCTCCCCACGGTGAGACACTGGGTTTAATGAAACCCTTGTCGAGCAAATCCTGTATTTGTTTCTTCAACTCATATAACTCTGATGGTGCCATTCGATATGGTGCCTTTGATATCGGTGCAGTACCGGGCACAAGTTCAATGGTAAAATCTACTTCTCTTGCTGGAGGTAGACCTGGCACTTCATCCGGAAATACATCAGGAAATTCACAAACTACAGGAATATTCCTTAACTCTTGTACAGGCTTCTCTTCAGAGATGAACGCGATGTAGCCTTCACAACCGTTGAGCATCATTCGTTCAGCTTTGAGTGCTGAAACTAGCCTGGTATCGTATTTCTTTTGGACTCCTTCAAAGAGTACACTAGCACTGGCTTCTTCAACTCTGAAGGTAATGATCTTGCGAAAACAGTCTAAACAAGCCCTGTACTTCGCAAGCCAGTCCATACCAAAAATTACATCGAAATCATTCATTTCAATATAACCAGATCAGCTGGCATTGACACTTCCCCAATTTTAACACTGCACTGGGGGATAAACAATTCACAAACTACTTTTGTCCCTAAAGGAGTAGACACAGTAAAGTCATATGGTAATTGCATTATTCGATCCTGCATATCATATGTAAATGGAGGTGCTACAAAAGAGTGTGTAGACCCGGGATCAAATAGTGCAATTGCAGATCTATTATCTACAAGTATTGTACCTTCAACCGCGTTGGCTGCAACATCAGCTTGCTCTCGGTTAGCTGCATAAACCAATCCAGCTCTTTGTTGTCTATTGGGTTGCTGTTGCTGTTGTTGCCTTGGCTGCTGTCTCTGCCACTGACGTGGCTGTCCTTGGGGTTGAGGTTGTTGCTGTTGTTGTCTAGGAGGAGGAGGAGGAGGAGGAGCTGGCAAGGCTAGACGTGGAGGAGGAGCAGGTAGTGCTGCTTGCCCTTGTGCAGGGTGCTGATACGGAGCTCTATCCTCTCTTCTTGCTCTTGGACATTGTGCCATCTCGTGCTCCATTGAGCCACATACTAGGCAAGCTCCGGAAGTCCTCCAACATAACTCAGTCCTGTGACCTTTACCACAAGTCCCACAGACTGGTTTATTTTCTCTCCTCTCATATCCAGGATGATATCTCTGCTTTTGCTTCTTGTTCTTCGATTGTCCCCCTTTCCTAAACCAGGAGTCACCACTTCTCTTGGGGTGTACAGACTCTGATTCTTTTTCTCTCTCCTTTTCTCTTTGAATTCCTTCCGCCGTGTATGCCCTATCAACGGCATCATCAAAAGTTGCAGGCTTTTGTCCAGCAAATACAATTGACTTGTATTCTGGATTTAGTCCTTGAAGGAACCTCTTGACCTTTTTCTCCTCAGTGTCCACTAAGTCGGGAGCATACTTAGACAATTGCAAAAAGGTATGAACATAAGCAGCAACGGTCAGTTGACCTTGCTTCAAGTGTAGGAACTCTGATTCCTTCTGTTGCTGCACATGCTCAGGGACAAACTTCCTATGAAACTGCTTCTTGAAGACTTCCCAGACATCGGGTGCGGTCATGTCCTTGAACACATCCTTTACACTCTTCCACCATAAATTAGCTCCCCCTCTAAACATGGTAGAGGTGAGCAATACTCTTTGTCTCCGGGTGCAAACAACTGTATCAAACACATCCTCGATGTGTTCCAGCCACTCATCTGCCTTCTCCACATCCTCATTGCCGAAGAATTCAGTGGCTCCCCTCTTCCGGAATCTCTCATAAATGGCATGAGGATCCGCATCTTTGTGCTGTAATATCACCTGGGTCTCAACATGAGGTGGTGGGACCGGTGCTACAGGTGGAGCTTGCAATTGAGCTTGCAACTGAGCTTGTTTTTCTAATAATGTGGTAATTTGGGCTTGCATGCCCATTTGAGCCTCATGGCTCTTTGCCATCTGCTCTCGGTGCTAGGCCTGCATGGCCACTTGTGCTTCATGATTCTTTGTCATTTGCTCTCTATGCTGAGCTTGCATGGCTACTTGCGTTTCATGACTCTTCACTAATTGCTCTAGTATTGCAGCCATTCTCGCATCCGTATCCGACGCTAGAGGAGGGGGTGTGGTACTATCATTGACAGGAATTTCGATAAAGCCATCATTCCCCGATCCAGATGCCATACTGCAGACAATACGGAAGGTAAGATACATATCTCAACACTTCCATCACATATATATCATATATAGTGAAATCAATAAACAAAATCCAAGTTGGATTTGCCTTAATTGTAACGTTCCTCACTTCGTTCTTAGTATTTCTAACATTCTAAAGTTGTCTTAACCTAGCTTCTTAACTAGGCTCTGATACCATACAATAAGTATGTCACGACCCGGGCCCGAGATCGGACTAATCGGGCCTAACCTGGATCGTGATGTCATCATACTTACTCCCGTAAATCTCGAATTAACCGAAGTTAAGACGAAGACTCACAAGGGATCTAACATACATACCTGTCAAATGTACATTTTTGCGGAAACATATACGTACATTGACAATAATAGACTTTACATTACAAGTAAAGTTCCCATATACAAAATATAATCCAATGAAGTCCACCACTGCATATTCTCAATACAATGCAGGGGACATCTAATTACATTTCAAAATGATATACAAAAGTATCTATCAATGAATTCCCAAAATAATCTCAAAACATTAAAATCAACGCCCTCCGAGCTACGCCCACTCGGCTAAACCTCCTGGAGGTATCGGATGGGCCTCCTCCGCACGCGGCGCGGCCTCTGCAAGGCCGGGATGGGCAACTGGGCCTGTAATGCCATCAATAACACTATGAACACGACGGTTCAACAATGTATAAACACATTTATGATAACACATGCTAGACTTGTCCATTATCAATATAACAACTCTAGACAATTACATCTAGGTTAGTGCAATATCATGTACAGTGTAGCCCATTGATACTCAATGGCTAAATTTACAAATACAATAGTATTACTATTATTCAGTTCATTTCATTTATTTCGTGTCATTTCGTTTCATTTCGTGTCTTCCAACAGAAGAAACTTAAGCGCGAGGCGGAAGGGCAAACCGTTCATGGCCTGGCTTTATTTCACTTTCGTTAATCAATTTAATTAAGCACAAGGCGGAAGGGCGAACCATTCATGGCCGAGGCTTCAATATTGTTTCAGTTTCCTTACATGGCTTATCAATTCATTGACTTTTCAGTCTATATGTGGGATCTACCAGTGTCTTGATCAGAGATCACTGGCATCACCACGGAGCTCCGGAACACCCCAATCATCTGCTGCAGCAGGATTATTCATTATTCATTGCATTTCTTCATTATTCAGTGATTCATTGTATTTATTCATTGTTCAGTGGTTCATTGTATGCAGTCATTATAGACTCAAGGGGATTAGATGAATCTTTAATCATTCACGGTCCTACTTGTCTCTATTCCAATTTAGACAAATTCTGGGTGTAATTATTAGTTACTAAATGCACGTGTTATTTTCGATGGACATCACATTTTCATTTAATATGTGCATTTAGTCCCCAAAAATTTTCCACCCACAATATCAAAATCCACTGGACTCAAACTGAGTCCCACAATCGATCGAACCGTTAGGTCCGATCGATTGGACAAATTTTTGCTTACAATTTCATGTTTGGGCCAGTATCAGGTTCGCTCGAGCGGATCCAAGCTCGCTCGAGCGGACCCAAACAGAACATTCATCGCACGAGCGCACCTAAAGTTCGCTCGTGCGGACACTTTTTCGCGTCAGACAGTAACTGGTTCGCTCGAGCGAACTGTCCAGAACTCCATTTCTGGAACTCCGAACTTCACTCCTTCATTCATTCATTTCAACCACCATTTGCATACACATTTAAGGATCTTCAATCCTCCCCTCATTCATCATTTAATACACATTTAGCACTTCTATTCCATCATTAACACATCATAAAACCATACAAATCACATTCAACCTAATCTCCATTTCATAAGAAAGAAAAGGGGTTTTGAGAACCCATCTCTAATAACTCAAGAGGACTTGAAGATTAGCATATTTGATCATAAGAAAGCATTTATACTTGCCTTTACAGCCTATTAGCAAGAAATCCCTTGATAGCTTGACTTTGAGGTGAGAAATCCCCAAATCCAAACCCTATTTCCATAAAACACAAGAAACACTATCCTATGAGCTAATCGGCTAGAAACCATATCTAAGCACTCATTATAACTTGGAAAAATCCTTGAAAGCCCTAAGTACTTACTTGTGATGTGGGTAGGGAGTTCTTGAGCTTCTCCTTCAAGTCCCAAACACCCCACAATGGAAGACAAGTTAAGGAAGAAGATGAAGAAGATGATGTTTCTCCAAAACCCACTTGAAATACTCCCAATCTCTATATCTTTTGATGAAGGAGGATGAAAGAAAGGAAAGGGAAAATGGTGCCTAGGGTTTCTCTCTACAATGGAAGGAGAAAAGAAAGAAATAAAAAGGGCTTCACTCCTCTTATATAAGCATCCTTTTTGCATTTAAGTCCATTCCACTAAGGTTATTTACGTTCTGAGTCAAATGAAGGGCCACTTGACGAAATCCTCGCCAAACCGCTTCGAGTCTATTATGAAAGTTAACGTACTCGTCGAGATACACGTGCTTGTATCAAGAGTTTCAGTATTTCACAAAATACGTATAAATACGTATTTACGGAAAAAGGCCTTGTTCTCTTAGTTTTAGTCTAAAATCTCATTAAATCCATTCAATCCCCTTCATTATCATTTCATTAAGCTTAATTCAATCATTTGAGACTAATCTCATCGAGCTTAGTCATTGGCCATCATTAGCCTCATTAAACGTGATTAATTAGCATTAACTTCAATTAATTAGAGTTAATCTTGATTAACTCGGGGTGGGGTCTTACAATTTTATTACACAAACCATTGTGTGATTGATAGCTTATGTTGTGGTCTCCCTAAACATCCCAGCAAAAGATGAATGTGACTGAAAAAGAAGCACGTTTCCGCCAAAACCATCTTGAAAGATCGTCTTCTGAAACAGGGCCACCACATTATGAGTGCATCTTCGTGGCAGGCCCACCATTTGTACTACTACAAAGGATTATGGGTTTGATTATTTTGTAATTTGCATGTTTCTTCATGGGGTTGATATGGTGGGCAGTTTTACAGAAATGTAAGTTATGTGTTCTCTAATGCTAATTGATGTTGTTCTTGAGCTGCTTCTGTTGTAAATTCTCTGCTTCTATTGTAAGGTGATTCTATGGTGGCATTTCTATAGAAAGGAAATTCTTTTCTTTTGTCTTGGGGTTTTCTTTTTTCCTTTTATATCTAGGGATTCTTAATATATTTGTATTGTTTGTGCTATGGATATTTTCTCCTGGTTATTGAATTACTTCTCTAACAAACCCAGATCCAAAATACTCTGTTCAAGTATTTTTTTAGTACATATTTAATTTAAAAATTAGCCCTTTGGCATTGTCTGAAGTTCTATTGGCATCTTAAAGATCAAATTTCTCTGTAGTTGCCATTTAGGATGTCCAAGATGAATGACAGTGTAACAATTGATTTTGAAAAAAAAAAAAAAAAACATTCACAAACAATAGCACAGATGTATAGGACTGGATCTGCTGAACAAGTTCAAAGTAGATGGAAAATAAGGCAAGATTACAGAGTTGATTCTTCTTTTTAAAAAAAGAATAGAAAAAGAACAAGACAAAGAAGAAGAAGATGATGGTGATGAGTGTCAGTGATGGCTATTAATGGAATCTTTGAACGTGTAATTTCATTGCATTTTTACACATTTGTTGGTTAGTTTGTCTTCGATGGATTGTTCCTATAGGAAGTAACTAGTGACGAGCGGGCTGTTTTTTGGTCATCAGATGGTCCATATTGATGGGACTGTTGATTTGGGGTGAGTTCCCTAGCTTCATCAGCTTCTCCAAGTGAAGAGTGAAGATTATCCAATGGTGTGATTAAGAGATGGGGACCATAGATAGCAGGGCATACACTGTCATCTGGTTCTATATTTGATTAGTCAAAATCTAATTCACCCACAAACCACACTACTATAATTTCCCCAACACTACTTCCTTCTCTTTAAATGGATTTCAATTTTCATCAAACATGAAGTAATGAAATAAAACAAACAGGAGTCGTCTTTTTTTCTTGTTATAAGCTTTTCTCCAATTACTTGACTTTAAAACGAACCAAAGAAGGTACCATATCTCCCATCTAGTCTTTTTTCCTCTTCTCATCCCAAGGCACAAATTAAAGCATGTAAACATAAAACAAAATTTGAAACAAGAACACCAACAAGAGCAAAAGAAAAGACTATTTTGTAGGTATTTTGCGGTTCTTTTGTGGATATAACAGAAGAACTTCTACTATGTCCTTTTTCTTTTACTTTACCATTTGTCTTCTAAACCCATCTGAAGTACACAAAGCCCATCTTCCATAACCCCCACATAATCACAAAAACAGACCCAAATGAAGACACCCACATCTCAAAATAAATCCGCAAAACAAAGAAAAATAAAATTAGAATTAGAAAGACAAAAGGGAAGGAGAAAACCAGCTTCAACTCACAATTTAGAAGTTCCTGCCATCCACCACATCCACAGTAGCACTGCAAGACAACAGCTTATGAAAGATAGCACAAGACAGCTCCCTCACCTTCCTCATCACCCCGCACTTCCTGCCTTTCCCACCACTTTTCTACTCTATTCTACTCAGGGCTATTCATGTGGGTCCTTCACGTTTTTGACAGACCATGTTGTGTTGGTGTACGTTTTTTTGGGTAAAAGGGTTGGGGACTTGGGGTACTTATGTGTGAGTTTAGGACCTAAGTGGGTTGGGTTCGGGCCAAGAAGTTTTATTAAACTTGTTCAAGTTTGGTCTTTGGGGTCCTAGAAAGAAACTTTTAGTGGGCTTGCCATGATGGATGCCAATGATAAAAGAAGGGAGAGATAGGTATGACCATGTAGATTAGGAGTAGATGAGAAATTTTTTCGATTAACTATATCATCCTTACCTTAAGATAAAGTGGTTAGCCCAATTGTGATTTAAATTTAGCAGAATATCTAAACTCCATGAGTATCAATTGAAGAGGAGTGTCATTACATTGAGTAGTTGGAGCATGTGCTGGTTTAGATTTATCATTACATATGCTTCTTAGATATTCTTCATTTTGAGATGAATTGAGCCTCTCCTAATAAATCTTATTTTTGAAGTGATATACATATATCAACAATGCTCTTTGTGCATTCGTCTTGCATAGAGGTATAGTTATTATTTAAGTACGTTAAATATTAGGTTAATTAATGGTATAAACAAACTTAAAACTGCTATAGATGGTTTTATATTTGAAGATTTCATTGGTTGTGAACCTTCCACTGTAACTTTTATTCATTTGCATGCATTAGTGAAATTTAGACCCGTTCAAGAATTATGTACGACATCTGTTCGGTAATCCGGAACGCGACGGATTGGGTCTTTGACTAGATTCGTTGTTCTTGTGGTGTACATTCGAACTTTGTTGTATACGATTCTTGAATTGTCCAGTTTGGACAGTTTGGGAATGCAATTATCCATCTTATACTCAATAGCTCATGCAAGTCCGATGTTAGATAGAGTTTCGGTTGATGTCCCATTGTTCTCTGGGTACATACATAGGTACAACTGATGTTGTATCTGTGTCATGTACTTGGAGAACCACGCGGACATGCTGTCGAAATTTTGTCTGACCAGGGGACGAAACATTCGAGTTGTTGAATGCAAGTTGGATCGTGCATTCTCGAATGGGATAGGACCAACCACCCTGTAGTAAGGAGTTTGCAGTTTATGAATAGGTGACTTGCATGATACACGGTACTGATAAGTCCTTAAAAATAGATAATTTCATCATCATTTTAGAATTAATTAAGGACTCAATCATCAAATTATGAATCATTTTAGTAAAAAATCATGATTTTATGTTTATGGGCATCAAAGTCTAAATTCAAGTCAAAATTCATCCAAAAATTGCATTTTCACATAAAATCATGAATTTCTATATTTTTGGCATTGGAGGTCATAAATTTCTCATAACTTTTTATTCCCAAATAAAATGATGAATTTTATATGCACCATTGATTTAATTGATGATTTAATAAAATGGTGACATTTAATGCATCTATTTAGTGTGAATTGGGCCCGCATCTTGCATAATTCCTTCCCTATATAAATAGATTATTCTTTGATATTTGTTTTTATTTTTGTAGGGAATTTCAGAAATTGGGGCCCGCGGAAGAGAATTAATGAATCAAATGCACTATGGGACCTATCTACACTTGACATAAATTCTAAGGAGAGAAAGTGGGTCCATCTAAGGATATTTTCCAGCCATGAAGAGTTCAAAGAAATTAGAAGATTTTGATTAGCAACCCAAGATGGAAACAAATTCAAAGAATCCAAGCCTTTAGCATCAAGTTGTTATATAAATCTCCTAAAAGATAGGCCTCAAGATTTGAAATCTTGCAAACCAGGAAGTTCTCCAAAGCATCACACGTCCAACCTCTCCAAAGATTCACACGTCCAAGACTTTTCAAGGAGGCTATCACACGTCCAAAAAATTAGGGGTTAAATCTGAATATTTCAAGTTTGCAAGTTTCTTTTCAAAGTGGGGCCCAAGAAAGGAAGTTGCATGAGATATAAAGAATCCTACCTTTAGTAGGATTGTGTGCCAAAAAAATCCAAGAAGTGGAAAATCCCTTGAAACTCTCACATCCTCCCTTGGACGACCAGCAAGATCCATCTCCCTTTTCCAATTTTTTTCCTCCATCTCTCTCTTCTTCCATTACCACCTCATCCAAGGCCTTCCCTAACGCTACCACCACTTAGATTTCTACGCCGCCACGCCGCCGCCGTTGCTCCGTCGATCCATCATCAACCAGCCATTTAATTCTCCATTAGTGAGGGATTGAAGACTTGAAGATGGGATTATGCGCAACTCCTATTTTCTTGATGTGTTCAATCTAGGGTAAGGAAAGATTTATTTTTTTTAGTTTTGATTATTTGTAAGAAATTTCTATTTTATTGGTTCAATTTAATTTAAAAGACGCAATTAGTGAGGTCAAGGTGTCCCGCCTTGGATCGGCATCGCGTGTTTGTGGGTAGTGACAGTATGCACTTGGTGCGGTGTTTTTGCAGTCTTTTATTAATTTTTGCCAATATAATGTGTGACTTCCAATAATAATAATATTTAGAATTTCTGTTTATTCTTCTTTATGAATGAGATTATTAATGAATTTTTATTTTAATACATGATTTATTTACTTTTATGCAATTGGTAGTTTGATGACTTTTATGTTTTTTCAGTATTTAGACTAGGATTTTTAGATTAGGAATTTTTATTTGGGATTGTAATTTTTTTATTTTGGATTTGTAATAAAATTTCAATTTTAGTTTAGTAGAAAATTATGTATATAGATTTTTGATAGGCTAGATTAGTTTTTCAATAGGACAGGTTTTATGTGATTAATTACTCCATGTGGATCGACCTCGGACTTCACCGAGTTATTACTACAATCGCGGCTTTGCACTTGGGGCTGACGATCAGGTACCTTGGGCTAATTGTACTTGCTCATTTTAGATTTCCACAGAAATAGTTACCGAGATGGACAAGAGTTGGATTGATTTACCGAATAGGATGTCCAGGGAAAACATGGAGGGGATTAACTAGTTCATGGAATTTACCAATGGGTTTGACTATGAGTTCATCAGTTGTCCATGTAGAAAATGTGCGAATCGATATTATTACAGAAGAGAGCTTGTCCGAGAGCATCTGATTCTGAACGGATTCTTGAAGCAGTACAAGAATTGGATAAGACATGGAGAAGAGTATGTTTCCTGTCGCAGAGAGGAAAGAGATGAAATTGAGGTGGATGATATGTCAGAGATTGATCCGATGATCGCAATGCTAAATGATATCACGTGCAGGTTGGCACCCGAATACATAAGCTGTGAGACTGACACAGCGGGTGGGAGTAATCCTCGCTCCGGTGCCAATGAAAAAGCCTTGGGATCTTTTGAAATTCTAGACAATGCACAAATAGAATTGTATCCCGGATGCAAGGACTTCAGTAAATTGTCCTTTATTGTTGAGTTGTTACATTTGAATGAATCAGTGGTCTGACACGTCCTTTGATATGATCCTCCAGTTGTTGCATCGAGTGCTCCCATCCGGTGTAAAACTTGCTGAATCCTACTATCAGGCTCGCAAGTTAATTGAAAATTTAGGCTTCACATATGAGACTTTTGATGCATGTCCAAACAATTGTATGTTGTTTAGGAATGAGAATGCCCATCTTGATACGTGCATTGTATGTCAGTCTTCGAGATGGAAGGAGGATGGGGTTGGTTACAATCGTCAGAATAGTTCTACAAGTGTTATCAATCATGGCAAACATGTGGCAGCAATGCAAGTGCGATATTTCCCACTTAAGCCCAGGCTGAAGAGGCTTTTTAAGTCATCAAATATTTCTAAACTAATGAGATGGCGTGCCGAGAATAGCAGGGACGATGGTAAGTTAATCCATCCAGCAGATTCCCCAGCGTGGAAAGACTTCGCTCGGAGGAACCCAGACTTTGCCTTGGATTGTCGCAATGTGCGGCTTGGTTTGGCTGCAGATGGTTTTAGTCCATTCAAATCCATAACTAGGGCAAATCACAGTACGTGGCCAGTTGTTTTGGTACCTTATAATCTCCCGCCATGGATGTGTATGAAGCAACATTTTCTGATCCGATCCACAGTTATTGATGGACTACGAGGACCAGGGGACAAGATTGATGTATATATGCAACCTTTGATTGATGAATTAAATGAATTGTGGGCTAATGGTCTGATGACATTTGATGCCGAAGGCAATGAAATATTTAAACTCCGTGCCGCATTATTGTGGACAATCAACAACTTCCCTGCGTACGTTAACTTGTCGAGTTAGAGCACAAAGTGAGAGTTTGCATGTCCTCGCTGCAATCAGGAGAAGAAGTCAACTTGGTTGAAACACGGCAGAAAATGGGTATGCATGGGTCATAGACATTTTCTACCTCCATTGCATAGGTTCAAGAGGAACAAAGTGTCATTTGACGGCACTCGAGAATATGGTCCAGCACCTCGAACAATGACGGGAGTTGATTTGTTGTCACAACTCGAGCAGGAGCAAGTACGTACCTTGTAATAATATATTGTGGACCATTTTCGGTGTTCATGGGAAGTCGAAGGATGGTGTCAATGCACTCCGTGACTTGGAAGAAATGGGCTTGAGAAAACCGTTGCACTTGCAGATGAGAGAGTCCAACAAGGCGTACATGCCTCCTGTGCAGTACACGATGAGTAAAAATGAGAAAGATGTCTTCCTCTCTGTTCTGAAGGGTGTCAAGGTTCCTGATGGGTACTGTTCGAATATCGCTAAGCATGTGAACATGAAAGAAAGAACATTACAAGGTTTGAAGAGTCATGACAATCATATTCTCATTCAACAGTTACTGCCTATCTCCATACGAAACTGTTTGCCTAAGAATGTTGTAGCGTCGTTGATTGCAGTTAGCAACTTCTTCAGACAACTGTGTTCTAGAGTTCACCGAATTGATGAGTTGAATGGTCTGCAAGAGAGGATTGCTGTGACATTGTGTCATCTAGAAAAAATATTTCTACCTGCATTTTTCGATGTCATGGTTCACTTAACCATACACTTAACCAGTGAAGCCCTGCTTGGTGGCCCCGTCCAATTCAAATGGATGTATCCAATCAAGAGGTACATGAACACATTGAAGAGGTAAGTTCGTAATAGATCTCGCCCAGAGACATCAATAGCTAAGGGGTATTTGATGGATGAGTGCACCAATTTCTGCACAACATATCTCAATGATAATATTGAAACAAAGTTAACTAGGCCTTTGTGGATTAATGATGGTCCAGTTGGGGAGGGCACGCCATTTGATCTCAACAATATTGAGTGAATTCAAGCTCACCGATGGATGTTGTTCAACACCCCATCTGTTATGGCTTTGACTCAGTAAGTTATCACTCATTCAAAAGTGTAACTTGTCCATTTCTTGCCTAAATTATCGTAGTTGTCATTAACACGTGTTATGCATTGCAGGCACACATCGATGAGCTCAAACGGGACATGCCTCATGCTACAGCCCATGAAATTCATCAATCCCATTATCGGTCATTTCACGAATGGTTCAAGAATTGCGTACGTATTCAATCATTAGGAGTAGTTTCACTTGTTCCTGTCATATTACTTTGATGTAGTGATATTCAGTGATTACATGCATTGCGTAGGTGTGTAACTTACAAAGAACCAACGATCCTAATTTGACTGATGAAATTAACCAGTTAGCTGATGGTCCCTTTATAACAGCCCGACGTTACACAACTTGTGATGTCAATGGTTTTCGATTTAGCACCAAGGATGTAGATGAGAAACGAGTGACGCAAAATAGTGGGCTCGGTTGTCCGTTTGTTGATGCTAGTTACTACTATGGCCGGTTGAAGGATATTGTTGAAGTTGTATACAATCATGGGTTAAAATTTCTATTGTTTAAGTGTGACTGGATGGATCCCATCCGAGGGGTGTAAACAGATAATTACCAGTTTACATTGATAAATTTTAACAATTTGTTACACCGTGATGATCGAATAAGTGTCGAACCCTACATACTGTCCTCAATGGCGGAGCAAGTATACTATGTCAGAGATCCGAAAGATCCTAACTGGCAGGTTGCAGTTAAAATGTCAAGGAGGGGAGCGTATCAGATTGAATGTGATGAGCCAGATATTATGCATTCGCCCAACAAGTTCTTATTCAGAATGCAGTTGTTCAACACGATGAAGATGCTAATTGGGTTCGGGAAACCATTGAAGGAGATACAGTTAACTTACACGACCAGTAAACGGTTGGGAACTAATTCACCAATGTTAAATTTTAGTGTATTTTTTTTTAAATGTTAATTTCAATTATCTCGTTAAATTAATTTATCTTACAAACATTTGAATAGATATGTCAGGACGAAAAAGGAGAGATCGTTCGCGGACGATCGAGGAGCTGCTGCGCCAGGCCCAGGCCAGTGAGCCATCTGGGGACCCTACTCCTACACCGGGTATCGCCCAGCCTAGTTCGATGGCCCCACCAAGTAGGCCATCGACCTCCCATCCGAGTCCATCGACCCTCGGGCTGAGGCCATCCACCCCAGTGGGCTTTCGGCGTCGACTGCTTCAGCTTCACAGACCGATACACGTTTATATAGTTAAACATTTTAATTCTAGCAAATTAATTTATTTCAATTTAATTAGATTATCTCTAATTTGAATAGATTCTATGAGCACATGCCCACCTTCCAGCAGGGGGAGACGCCCTACTAGAGGGATCCAGACGT
Organism: Umbellularia californica; assembly: GCA_028538565.1. NCBI lineage: Eukaryota > Viridiplantae > Streptophyta > Magnoliopsida > Laurales > Lauraceae > Umbellularia > Umbellularia californica. Next base: position 42,926,281 of record JAPQWN010000007.1, on the reverse strand, counting down.
GGAATTCCGGTAATCCCATTTACGTAGAGTTTGATGAGACATACCATCCGGTGGGTCCGCATGCTCGGCAGCTCATCAGCCATTTGGGACATATGGTCCGGGATCCATATGCATTCCCTTTGACTACACTTGATTGGGAGGCATTCCCGGTGGAGACATTAGACCGTATCTGGCAGCAGGTTAAGGTAATAATTTAACATTTCTCAATAGGATGTGTCAATTTAAACCATAACCTAATGAGAAATTATTTGTCCCTTTCAGGACAATTTGAGGGCATGTCCTGAGCTCTTCCGGCCAGTGTGCATGTCGAAGTGCCGAAAGATGTGGAAAGATCATAAAAATAAAATGAAGATGCAACACTGGAAACCACATCAGGATGCCCTTGACATACTTGAGCGAGTTCCGAAGGGCGTTCTCCCGGATCAGTGGACTCAGCTCGTCCGGTACTGGACGAGCGAGGAGGCTCAGGTGAGAAACTTATAATTTTTTTATTTTAATTTTAACAATTTACTAGTGACTAACGTAACTAACAAAAATTAACTGATAAATATTGAATACAGAGAGAGGCATGATACTATATTAAATGAATCAACTACGTAGGCCTAGTTTCAGTCACGCCTGGACGACTTGCCTGAGGAGGAGCACGGTTTGCCATCGCGGAGGGATGAGATATTCCACTCCGTCGTTGGCCGGGCCGGGCACGGATACACGCTCACGTATGGGATGGGCATTCCACGCTCGCACATCGCGTGAGTGGAGTCATCCGATGTTTGGCTCCACTCAGGGCTTGCGCCTCCGTACAGATGAGGAGGTTGAGGAGTTGCTGCCGTCCATGAAAGTAGCGATCAGAGAGGAGGTGACGGCTGAGGTGAGGGCAGATATGAGGGCCGATTTGAGAGCCGAGTTAGCAAAGCTGGAGGCTCATCTATCACAGAACCGCGGCCCGCTCGCTTCAAGCCCACCACCCACTACTCAGGTTAGTAATAAAAAAAATTGTACGCTTAAATTGTCAATTATGTCATTGATGTGTCAATATTTATGTTTTTTTAATTATTTTTAACTGTATAATAAATAATTACAGGCACCTAGCGCTGGCAGTGGGCGAGACATGACTCGGTTGGAGAGGGCAGTCATGATCCAGCATCCTTGACTGATCCTGACCTGGTATAATTATTTTTGTAATTCAAGAGTTCAACATGTATAGAAATTTTTTAAGTTGTCTTAGAAACTTGTAGATTTTGAACCTTAAAAAGTTGGAAACTTATAGATGTAGAAATTTAGAAAGTACTCCTGAATTGCCCATAGAGTCAGAACGTAGGTTTAAGTTAAAACATTAACTTAAAAATAAGGAAATTGGCCTCCAAGCACCCAAACAGGGTAAACGGGCTCCAGTGCCCGTGAAACTGGACGGCCACGAGCCCATAGTCATTCCTGACCTGCTGGAACTGACGGCTCGAGAATCCGACTCCCGGTTTGCCCATAGAGTCGAAATGTAGGTTTAAGTTAAAACGTTAACTTAAAAGTTATAAAATTAGCCTCCGACCGCCCAAACCGGGCAAATGGGCTCCGGTGCCCCTGAAATTGGATGACCACGAGCCCATAGTCATTCCTGACCTACCGAAACTAACGGCTGGGGATTCCAAATCCTGGAATACCCGTAGAGTAGAAACGTAGGTTTAAGTTAAAACGTTAATATAAAACTTAAGAAATTGGCCTCCGAGCACCCAAACCAGGCAAACGGGCTCCGGTGCTCGTGAAACTGGACGGACACGACCCCATAGTCATTCTTGACTTACCGGAACTGACGGCTCGGGATTCCGACTCCCGGATTGCCCATGAATTGAAACGTAGGCTTAAGTTAAAACGTTAATATAAAACTTAGAAAATTGGCTTCCGAGCGCCCAAACAGGGGAAACAGGCTCCATTTCCCGTGAAACTGGACGGGCTCGAGCCCATAGTCATTCCTGACCTACCGGAACTGACAGCTCGGATTCTGACTCCCGGATTGCCCGTAGAGTTGAAATGTAGGTTTAAGTTAAACCAATAACTTAAAAGTCAGGAAATTGGCCTCCGAGCGCCCAAACCGGGCAAACGGGCTCCGGTGCCCATGAAACTAGACGGGCACAACCCCATAGTCATTCCTGACCTGCCGGAACTGACGGCTCAGAATTCCGACTCTCGAATTGCCCGTAAAGTTGGAACATAGATTTAAGTTAAAATGTTAATATAAAACTTAGAAAATTAGCCTCCAACCGCCCAAACCGGGCAAACGGCCTCCGTTGCCCTTGAAAACGGATGGCTACGAGCCCATAGTCATTCCTGACCTATCGGAGCTGACGGGTAGGGATTCCGACTCCCGGATTGCCGTAAAGTTGAAACGTAGGTTTAAGTTAAAACGTTAACTTAAAAGTTAGGAAATTGGCCTCCGAGCTCCCAAACCGGGCAAACGGGCTCTGGGGCCCGTGAAACTGAACGGGCACGAGCCTATAGTCATTCCTGACCTGCCGGAAACGACGACTCGAGAATCCGACTCCCGGATTGCCTGTAGATTCGAAACGTAGGTTTAAGTTAAAACGTTACCTTAAAAGTTAGGAAATTGGCCTCCGAGCACCCAAACTGAGCAAAGGGCTCTGGTGCCTGTGAAACTGGACAGCCACAAGCCCATTGTCATTCCTAACCTTCCGGAACTGACGGCTCGAGAATCCGACTCCCGGATTGCACGTAGAGTCGAGACGTAAGTTTAAGTTAAAACGTTAACTTAAAAGTTAGGAAATTGGCCTTCGAGCGCCCAAACCGAGCAAAGGACTCTGGTGCTTGTGAAACCGGACGGCCACAAGCCCATAGTCATTCCTGACCTGCCAGAACTGACGGCTTGAGAATCCGACTCCCGGATTGCCCGTTGAGTGGAAACGTAGGTTTAAGTTAAAACGTTAACTTAAAAGTTAGGAAATTAGCCTCCGAGCGCCCAAACCAGGCAAACGGGCTCCTGTGCCATTGAAATTGGAAGGCCACGAGCCCATTATCATTCCTTACCTGCCGGAACTGACGGCTCCAGAATCCGACTCCCGGATTGCACGTACAGTCGAAACGTAAGTTTAAGTTAAAACGTTAACGTAAAAGTTAGAAACTTGGGCTCCTAGCGCCCAAACCGGGAAAACAGGCTCCGGTGCCCGTGAAACTAGACGGCTACGAGCCCATAGTTATTCTTGACCGGCCGGAACTGACGGCTCGGAATTCCGACTCCCGGATTGCCCGTAGAGTGGAAACGTAGGTTTAAGTTACAACGTTAATATAAAACTTAGGAAATTAGCCTCCGAGCGCCCAAACCGGGCAAACGGGCTCTGTTTCCCATGAAACTGGATGGGCATTAGCCCATAGTCATTCTTGACCTGGAGGAACTGATGGCTCGGGATTCCGACTCCCGGATTGCCCGTACAGTTAAAACGTAGGTTTAAGTTAAAACGTTAATATAAAACTTAGAAAATTTGCTTCCGAGCGCCCAAACTGGGCAAACAGGCTTCGTTGCTAGTGAAACTAGACAGGTATGAGCCCATAGTCATTCCTGACCTACCGGAACTGACGGCTCGAGATTCCGACTCCCGGATTGCCCGTAGAGTTGATACGTAGGTTTAAGTTAAAACGTTAACTTCAAACATAGGAAATTGGCCTCCGAACGCCTAAACCAGGCAAACGGGCTCCGGTACCCATGAAACTGCCCGGGCACGAGCCCATAGTCATTCTTGACCTGCCAGAACAGACGGCTCAAGATTCCGACACCTGGATTGCCAGTAGAGTTGAAACGTAGGTTTAAGTTAAAACGTTAATTTAAAACTTAGGAAATTGGCCTCCGAGGGCCCAAACCGGGCAAACGGGCTTCGGTGCCCATGAAATTGGACTGGTATGAGCCCATAGTCATTCCTGACCTGCCGGAACTGACGGCTCGAGATTCCGACTCCCGGATTACCCAAAGAGTTGAAACGTATGTTTAAGTTAAAACGTTAATATAAAACTTAGAAAATTGGCCTCCGAGCGCCGAAGCAGGTCAACCGGGCTCTGTTGCCCATGAAACTGGACGACCACGAGGCCATAGTCATTCCTGACCTGCCGGAACTGACGACTCGGGATTCCGACTCCCGGGTTGCCCGCAGAGTTGAAACGTAGGTTTAAGTTGAAACGTTAACTTAAAACTTAGGAAATTAGCCTCTGAATGCCCAAACTGGGCAAACGGGCTCCGGTGCCCGTGAAACTAAACGGACACAAGCCCATAGTCATTCCTGACCTGCCGGAACTAAAGGCTTGGGATTCCGACTCCCGGGTTGCCCGTAGAGTTGAAACGTAGGTTTAAGTTAAAACGTTAACTTAAAAGTTAGGAAATTGGCCTCCGAGTGCCTAATACTGGCAAACGGGCTCTGGTGCGAGTGAAACTGGATGGGCACGAGCCCATAGTCATTCCTGACATGTCGGAACCGATGGCCCGGGATTCCGACTCTCGGATTGCCCGTAGAGTTGAAACATATGTTTAGGTTCAAACGTTAATTTAAAACTTAGGAAATTAGCCTCCGAGTGCCCAAACCGAGTAAATGGGCTCCGTTGCCCATGAAACTGAACGGCCACGAGGCCATAGTCATTCTTGACCTACCAGAACCGACAGCTCGGGATTCCGACTCCCGGATTGACCGTAGAGTTGAAACATAGGTTTAAGTTAAAACGTTAACTTAAAAGTTAGGAAATTGGCCTCCGAGAGCACAAACCGGGTAAACGGGCTCCGGTGCCTGTAAAACTAGATGGACACGAGTCCATAGTCATTCGTGACCTGTCAAAACTGACGACTCGGGATTCCGACTCCCGAATTGGCCTTATAGTCGAAACGTAGGTTCAAGTTAAAACGTTAACTTAAAAGTTAGGAAATTGGCCTCCGAGCTCCCAAACCGGGTAAACGGGCTCCGGTGGCCATGAAACTGGACGGGCACGAGCCCAAAGTCATTCCTGACCTGCCGGAACTGACGACTCGAGATTCCGACTCTCAGATTGCCTATTGAGTTGAAACGTAGGTCTAAGTTAAAACATTAACTTAAAAGTTAAGAAATTGGCCTCCGATCGCCCAAATCGGGCAAACGGGCTCCGATGCCCGTGAAACTGGACGACACGAGTCCATAGTCATTCTTGACCTGTCAGAACTGACGGCTCGGGATTCCGACTCCAGGATTGCCCGTAGAGTTGAAACGTATGTTTAAGTTCAAATGTTAATTTAAAACTTAGGAAATTGGCCTCCGAGGGCCCAAGCCGGGCAAATGGGCTCCGTTGCCCTTGAAACTGGACGGGCATGAGTCCATAGTCATTCCTGACATGTCGGAACCGACGGCACGGGATTCCGACTCTCGGATTGCCAGTAGAGTTTAAACGTAGTTTTAAGTTCAAACGTTAAGTTAAAAGTTAGGAAATTGGCATCCGAACGCCCAAACAGGGAAAACGGGCTCTGTTCCCCGTAAAACTAGACGGGCACGAGTCCATAGTCGTTCTTAACCTGTCAAAACTAACGACTTGGGATTCCGACTCCCGGATTGGCCTTACAGTCGAAACGTAGGTTCAAGTTAAAACGTTAACTTAAAAGTTAGGAAATTGGCCTCCGAGCTCCCAAACCGGGTAAACGGGCTCCGGTGGCCATGAAACTGGACGGGCACGAGCCCAAAGTCATTCCTGACCTGCCGGAACTGACGACTCAGGATTCCAACTCTCAGATTGCCTGTTGAGTTGAAACGTAGCTCTAAGTTAAAACATTAACTTAAAAGTTAGGAAATTGGCCTCCGATCGCCCAAATCGGGCAAACGGGCTCCGGTGCCCGTGAAACTGGACGAACACGAGTCTATAGTCATTCCTGACCTGTCGGAACTGACGGCTCGGGATTCCGACTCCCGGATTGCCCGTAGAGTTGAAACGTATGTTTAAGTTCAAACGTTAATTTAAAACTTAGGAAATTGGCCTCCGAGCGCCTAAACCGGGCAAACGGGCTCCGTTGCCCGTGAAACTGGACGGGCACTAGCCCATAGTCATTCCTGACCTGTCAAAACTAACGGATCTGGATTCCGACTCCCGAATCGCCCATAGAGTTGAAACGTAGGTTTAAGTTAAAATCTTAACTTAAAACTTAGGGAATTGGCCTCCGAGCACCCAAGCCGTGCAAACAGGCTCCGGTGCCCGTGAAACTGGATGGGTACGAGCTCATAGTCATTCTTGACCTGTCGGAACTGACAGCTTGGGATTCCAACTCCCGAATTGCCCATAGATTTCAAACGTAGGTTTAACTTTCAAAATTTTAATTTTAATTTTTAATTTTTTTTTATATTTACTATATGTTGCCAATTTTTATAATTAACTATTAATATTTATATCCCTTTTTCTCTTCAGGTTTGAGGGCATCGGATCGATCACGGCACCCTTCTCAGACAATATGTTTATTTTTGTTATGAATATAATTTATTGAGACTTTTGTAATGAATTTTAATAAATATAATTTGTTGAGAATTTTGTAATGTTTTGAATATCATAAATTTAAGACTTTGTTTTGTTATTAGTATTTTTAACTGATTCTAGTAGTTGGATTTTATATATTCAAGTACAAGTATAAAAAGCATGAACAAAATTAGCAAAAAAATAAAAATATATATATTAAAAAATAAAAAAAACACTATTAGGGGCCGCCAGTGGCAGTCGGAAATGGACTATTAGCGACCTCCAAAAAGCGTTAAAAATTAAAAAAAATTTAAAAAAGAAAAAACATATTTGCGACCGCCTTTTTTAGCTTTAACGACGGCCATGGCGGCCGCTAAAAGTTTTGACTAACTATTTTATTGATCGTCGTTAGGCGGTCGCAAAAAGTATTAGCGACCGCCATTTTTGCGACGAATTTTTTGCGTCGCTCTCTTGGCAGTCGGTGACCCGTTGCTAAAGGGTATTAGCGACCGCCCCGACACTTTTAGCGACTGTTTTTTACGGTCGCTAATTCCCCTTTTTCTAGTTGTGAGTGCTATAATAGAGAAAAAGACAATTAGTTTGAACAAGAACTCTACTTATAGAGAATTAGGATCTCTAAGACCTTGTTGTCTTCCACGCTATGACCCGCTATCAGATTTCTTTTCTCAAGAAGAATCGTGGGATCTTGAAGAGAAAACCAACTAGAAGCTGTAAACAATCCGGAAGAGAAACTACAAAAGGAATGAGAGATGGGCGTGCAACACCTTGCACTCTAGGGGTCTTGGGCGTCAATTCCAATGAATGGACGTCCTTGCTCCCCTTATATAGATTTGCAATCTCTTGTTTTACTAATTGAAATAGAAGTCTCACTTCCACAATAATTAATAACTTACTATTACCACTATTAGAAGTCTTAATTCAAATAGAAATAATAGCTTTCTAATTCCTTCCTTTTAGAGTTCAAGTAGGATTAGTATCTTTCTAATAACTTGGGCTAGCGTGGGGACCACTAGGGATTCCATAGAAAGCTGGCTTCAACTAGGACATCGCGTCCCCACATCTCATGTGCAATACGGGCCCACAGTTAATTGCAAATAACTCCACTATATAAATGCAATTGCACTCCAGTTTTATGAATAATTTACAAAAAAGACCCTAAACTTCCCTATGACCACAAGTAGGCCTTTCTATCAATATTCATGGATCAATTGGATTAAACATGTCCCTTCCAATCTTAGATCCAAATGATATTATCCTTGAGACGCAATTAATCACAGTGATCATCAGTACCATCCAATTAACTCTTAATCGATATGGGTGCGCACTTACTAATGATAAATCCATTAATTGACACAAGGGGATAATATAGATAGATTCCATCTCGACCATTGAATGTTCCCACAGTCCTACTACCACATACCCAAGACACCGAGGTGTTGACCTACAGTTGACCTCATTCATTGGTGACTCAAAGCAAATGAATAGACAGAAACTTGAGTTCATTAATGTCTCAGGATTGAAAGCCTATTACTAGGGAATTATGAGAGCACACCTTGAAGTATAAACAGTGTTTCATAAGGTATTTCTCATGGTCCTTCAATACATCCAATGTACCAGCACCGTGATTGTCACACCCCAAGATCCGATAACATGAATCCAACGTGATGCCAAATGACCCGGTCATCTAAGGCCACTCAATTATTCAAATAGTGGGCAAGTTTTCCTTTTTTTTTTTTTTTTCAACGAATAATCATGCGTAAACCACATTACCCAGCCCTATATCAAGTAAGCCAAGATCATAACCATCAATAACAATCCAACAATTATTACACCAAAGAAACCAAGTCGAAAATTAAATAAATACATCGATCTCAAAATAAACTAATAAAGTCTTAGACAAAATTAAACTTAATGTCATAAATTGTCATAATTTAAATATTTTCATTTTGACCATCCAGAATGGCATCATCATAGCCATACTGTGGCACAGGCTCAAATTCCTTTTCACCCTCAATCCCTAGGTCCTCTACATCCTCACTCTCCTGCACATCATCTATGGTGGTCGAATGTAATGAGAACAATGGTACTCCACAAGATAACAATTACAAACCAAAACATATATTATAAGAGGTATAAGATAATAAGGATGTACATATGATAAACAATAAATGACATGACAATACTATAATGACAGTATTTCATAAAATAAATATTGGGGCACCAACTTTTCTTGAAATGTCATATAATATAAGTCACTTCCCGATATGGAATTTAGGGTCCTAACACTACATTTGAACAATTCATTAGAACCCATTTGACAATATACTACACTTAGCATTATTCACTTGTCACTTGGCCATTAAAATACTTTGAGACCTTCCCTTCCATATTGGTTAATCACTCACTTAAAAATCGTTACAAAATATCAATCCCTACACTAGGTTGGGTCTTTGTGTCACTAACCAGTCCAACAGTTCACCCATCTGCGAAGTGTCTCAGAATTTAACCCCTCTAAGACAAAGGTCATTTTCAGAATACCCGCTATAGGTAACCGATCACTAATCACTACACTGCACTGGACCACCACACAGTATGACATCTTCCCATGGGGGTTATACAACATAGTGGGGTTGTGGAACTGGGGTCCCTACTTTCGTTTGTTTTCTAACATTTCATTTATTTTAATTAGTTTTGACCTACTTAGAATAAAGCATATTATATGCATACTTATCCTCAAGCGTCCCATGCCACTTGGCTTCCATATGACTCTTATGGTTCATCCCTTTCGATCAATATTATAAATTAATATTTTATGGAGTGGGTGTTACAATCATTTATTATGAACACATGAGGGTATCATTATACATCTTTCAATGTTAAAAGAATGCCATACAAGCCTTCCATAAATGGCACGTTTTGCAAAACTTGCCATAAATGACAACATATAGAAATTTTCATAATTTGAATGCTAGGCAACATACCATAATGTCCATAACACTATTACCATATCACCAATTACATATATACATTTTTAGAAAGTAATTGAAACTTACCTTTTATGGAGCTTTACTAACCACTTGAGAAAAAGGGTGTTAAAATGTGAATTATGCTGCAAAAATAAATTTTAATTATTAAATACTAATTATTTAAATCTTATTTATTAACCATATTTTAGAATCAATTAAATCCAATTTCTTAACCAATTAATTATCTAAGTGAAGACTACTAACCCACCAAGGTCCACTAGGGAACCTAATCTAGCCATTTAACATTCTAAACTTAATCATTATTAAATCTTATGATTTAAGGTGGGGTCCATATGATTTATAAAGTGTCTTAAGGTCCATAAAAACATCTAATAGTAGCATAAGGAGGAATTAAGCATAACACATCAGTCACTAAATCACACCCACACTTACTAACAAACTAGCCAATTACCCCTAGTCTAGGTTTGATGGCTATGGCCCCTTTAAATATTTATTCAGGCCTATTAATCTCCACTAATAAAGGGATTTAACCTACTGACCATCGGCTTAATTAAAGTATATAGGTACTGGTTATGGCCCCATTTAATTCATAAAAACCTATTTTAACCACCACAATACATAGACCTAGCATAACCGACTAGACTAGTTAACTAGTCTAGCCAAAATGGCTTCTAACTTAGCCAAGGGTGTGGCCACACTTCCTAATTCATTTAAACAAGTATTAATAATTTAATTTGGTCCTTTAATTAATTTTAACGTATAAATAAAAGAAAATAATAACATTACAATTTGTCCATATGTGATCAATTGGTGCACTAGGGTTAGGTTTTGGGCTTAGCCCATTAAACCAATGTCTTCATATTGACATATACAACGCACGTGCTGGAAGTTTTGGAACGACGACTGCGCAGAGAGCTATCACACAGACCTATCCTAGTATTGATTGTAATGTCATCTCTATATTATTCAAGGACTTACTATTATTTTATTAACTCTACTATCATTTCTATTTTTTTTTTTTCAGCTGAATGGTGGTTGAATTATGGAGAGAGTGCTCCTGCACTAAGGACGATTGATATTAAAGTCCTTAGTCAAACTACGTCATCTTCCAATTGTGAAAGAAACTGGAGCACTTTCTCATTTATCTACACTAGACCAAGAAATAGATTGACAATGCAAAAGCTAAATAAATTGGTCTACATCCACTACAACCTCAAGCTCCAGAGTAGAAATAGAAGGAGAAGACAGTTTGGGGATCATCGAGAATATTTCTGTCCAATTAATTTGGACTATATCCTTTCAGAAAAGGATACTGTGTTAGGTCAATGGCTGGAGGAACAAGAAGAACCGCTGTTAGACCAAGACCTAGAGTTCGAGGAGTTGATGGAGGATTTGACTGAGGATAGGCCTGAGCCAGTGAGGGTCGCAGAAAGGATAGAAGAAATAAACTTGACAATGCAGCAGGGGCGCGCACGTGATACAAGTGAGCCAAGGGGAAAGGAGGTGGACGAGGAGAGTGAGTCAAGTATTTCTACTTCTTCATCATCAGCAGGAATTCCACCTGACTCTCCCAGGGATGAGAGTCATTATGGAGATGATGAGCCTGTCACTTATGAGAAAGTTGAGCATTTTCCTGATGCTACTGAGTTAGATCCTCGCCGTGGCTATGTCAGACATGTTGGATAGACTGAGGCAGGGTGTAGTAGTAGCGCCGCTACTCATGGTCATCATGGGAGTTATGTTGGGCAAGGTGCCATGTATGGACAGCATGGGGGTTATGTTGGCCAACAAGGTGCCATGTATGGACAACATGAGAGTTATTCATATGACCCTAATTGGGTACCCCCTTCACCAACACCGATTATTTCTATTGAACAGATGCTAATTGAGCAAGGGAGGCTTAACCCACCAGTTAGCCAACGACCTTTATATGCCCCCCATGCCTATTTCATGCCATTTGACTACAACCAGCCATCTCAATCCACAGGGGATCAAAATAGTTCATCATCCTATCAAGAACAATCTGAATATGGTCATGGCTATGGTAATGCTGCGCAACAGTATGGAGCATATCTTTTTAGCCAATACCGAAGAAATGATGATGATGATGATGATATCAAGCGAGGGCGACACTCCACTTAGAATTAGGCTGTCAATATGTCATACACTCATACTCATCAATCTCTCCCTAGTCTCTACTCTCTACTAGTAGTCTAGTCCCCTCTAATTTCAGGTGAACCATGAACCTTTGATGCCCAAGTGCTTTATGATTTATCTATCTAACTATTATGTTTCTGATTTTAATGTGTCATCTTCAAGGTCTTGAATTTCACAACTTATTTGATGATTGAGTTAGTATTAAATGATGATTGATATGTTATCTTTATTTTCTTATATTTTACACTAATAAATTGATCATGAGCATCAATAATGGTTGCATTATATGAAATACTAAAGAAGACAGTAAACTGCGATACAGATAGGACTCATAACTTAAGGTGACCGAGATTTTTATTTATTGTTGTTACTAATGCAAAAAGATATTGTATTCCAGCATTTTCTAATATATTCTGGATCTTTTGGATATTTTTGCAAATTTTTTTGGATTAAAAAAAAAATTCACACTGCGACGACCGCGATGGACCGATATCCGCGACCGATACCAATATCATATCGGTTTTTCGGCCCGGCCGATATCGCGACCAAGACCGAGATTTTAAACCATGCATGAAGCTATCAACAGCTGAAGCGTATGGTATCAACCTCATCGGCTCCTTTTCCTCTAGTGTCTTGGGCCACTGATCCTTAGAAAGGTGCACTCTATGTGTGAAAGGTGTAATACCCTTCTTGGAGTGTTGCATAGCGAACCGTACCAGTATCTTATCTATGTATGCAGCTTGGGATAAGCCAATCATCCTATTTTTCCAGTCTCAATGGAGTTTGATCCCTACAATGTAGCTAGCTTCTCCCAAGTCCTTCATATCAAAAGTCTTGGCCAACCAAACTTTCATTGTTGATAACATTCCTATGTCTTTCCCGTGGAGAAGAATGTCGTCGACATATAAAACCAGAAAAAGTACCCGGCCACCTTCACTTTTCGTGTACACACATGACTCATCTAGATTCTGACAAAAACCAAATGACTTGATTGCCTGGTCAAAACGGATGTTCTAGCTTCGGGATGCATGTTTCAGTCCATAAATGGATTTCTGCAGGTTGCAAACTCTTTGCTCTTGGTTCTTATCTACAAAACCGTCTGGCTGCAGCATATAGATGTCTTCCTCAAGATGGCTGTTGAGAAACGCTGTCTTGACATCCATTTACCAAATCTCATAATTGAGATGAGCCGTAATGGATAAGAGTGTCCAAATGGACTTGAGCATGGCTACCAGCGAGAAGGTTTTCTCATTATCGATACCCTCTTTCTGAGTATACCCTTTCGCAATAAGCCCGGCCTTAAAGGTCTCCACTCTTCCATCTGATCCTCTTTTTCTCTTGTAGACCCACTTACACCCAATAGGTTTAATATTGGCAGGCAAGTCCATAAGTGTCCAAACCTAATTGGAGAATATAGACTCCATTTCGGCTTTCATAACATCTTGCCAACGTCCCCAATCTAAGTCATTAATTGCTTTATCATAGTTATAGGGATCTTGTTCCGGTTCTTCCAGGACTGCCTCGTAAGACTCTCCTAAGAACGAGAACATGTCAAGGGGTCTGACAATCCTCCCACTATAACGAGGCACTGGTGTAACTACTGGTTCAGGTAAGGGCGGTTCTTCCTCAAGTTCAGTCATACTTGGATTTGGAATTGATTGCTCTTGAATCTCCCAAAATCACCTTTTATAAAGATTTCTGGTTTATCATATAATCTTCCTCCAGAAAAACCGCATTGGTGCTCACCAACACTTTTGGCTCTCTAGGATTATAGAACAACCAATCTTTAGTTCCTTTAGGATATCCTACAAATGTGCATACTTCCGACTTTGATTCGAACTTATCCGTCATAACCTTTAGAACTTGTGCCGGACATCCCCAAATGTGTAAATGTTGTAGACTAGGCTTTCGCCCAGACCACAACTCCCGGGGAGTCTTAGGTACAGCCTTAGATGGTACAATGTTTAGTATATACATCGCAATATCCAAGGCGTATCCCTAAAAGGATATAGGTAATCCTGAGAAACTCAGCATAGACCTAATCATGTCTAAAAGAGTCCGGTTCCTTCTTTTCCCTACTCCATTCTGTTGAGGCATACCAGAAGCAAACAACTGGGATAAAATCTCATTCTCTTATAAGTATCCCAAAAAATCAACAGAGAGATATTCACATCCTCGATCTGATCGAAGAGTCTTGATACTTTTACCTAATTGTTTTTCCGCTTCCGCTCGAAACTCTTTGAACTTTTCAAAAGCCTCGAACTTGCGGTGCATAAGGTATATGTATCTATATTTTGAGTAATCATCTGTGAAAGTGATGAAGTACTCATATCCTCCTCTGGCTCTAACATTTATGGGTCCACACACATCAGCATGTACTAATTCCAATAAATCTTTGGCCCCATTGCCCTTGGATGAAAAGTGTCTTTTGGTCATTTTGCCTTCCAGACAGTACTCACAAACAGGCATTGGTTCTACCACTAATGAAGATAAGATACCATCTTTCACTAGCCTGTCAATCCAATTTAGGTTTATATGACCTAGGCTCAAGTGCCAAAGTTTTGTTGGATTAGATGAAGGTGACTTCCTCTTTAATGATGGTCTATTAATTGTTTCAGTATCATGTATGTCATACATCGTGGGAGTCAACAAATAAAGTCCATTGGTTACCCTGCCAGAACATATAAAATTATCGTTCCTCTTTATGACAACTTCAGTACCAAAGTAATAGAATAATTTTTATTCACCTAACTAGAAACTGAAATTAAATTCTGTTGTAAAGACGATACATATAATGTGTTTGACAAAACCAATTTATTATCTAAAAAACATAAAGTAATAACTCCCACTGAAACAGCCTCTGCCTTAGCATCAGATCCTAGGTTGACAATGATTTCTCCGTCACTATGCTTCCTGGTTTTCCTGAACCCCTGCAACATATTACATATGTGATTAGTTGTACCGAAGTCAACATACCAGGATTCTGAAGTACCAGTTGCAAAACTAACCTCAGAATTAAGTGACTCAATCATACCTGAGGTCTTCTTCTTAGACAGATAATTTGGATAATTCCTTTTCCAATGTCCTATCATACCACAATAGAAACACTTTTCTTTTGTCCCCAAACCCTTAGCCTTGGCCATACCACCAAAAGGACCATTCACTACCTTAGGACCCTTCGGAACTGATTTCTTCTTGCCTTTCCACCCTTTACCTTTCGACTTAGACTTGGCAACTGACTTTTCTGTCATCATGGCAGTTGGTTTTTTCTTCATAATCCCTTCAGTCACTACCAGCTGGCTAGACAACTCAGCTAAAGTCAGATTCATCTTATTCATATTATAATTGACCTTGAAATGGTTGAATGACTCTGTCAGTGACTCAAGGATTTGTCAATCTGCGATTCTACATCAATCGCAGCCCCTAGTACATCTAACTCATTCAATGAGTCCATCATTTACAACATATGGTCCTGTACTAGTGTGCCTTCAGCCATCTTGATGCTTATTAGCACCCTCATAGCAGCCTGCCTAGCAGGCCTACCCTGTTCCGCAAATATCTCCTTTAAGTTTGATATAATATCGTATACAGTCTTATATGATTGATGTTGGTGTTGCAAAACACTAGACATGGATGTCTGTATGTAACATCTGACCATCTCATCGTCTTTGGCCCATTTGGTGTAAAGTTCCTTTTCTTATGTGATGCATCCAGCCCGGGCTCATTAAGGGAGGGTTTGGTAATGACATATTTATATCCTGAAGCTGTTAGGACAATATCCAGGTTCCGTTTCCAGTCTACATAGTTGGATTCCACCAACTTATTCTGGTTGAGGATGGTCGCAAGTGGATTGAAAGTATTCGAATTTATGCTTGAAATACTGTAGCACATAACCATACATTCAATTAATGAATATAAATGACATTAGAGTTTAGTATTCTACATAATTTTTGTGGGTATCCTCATAACCACTAAATTCAGAATACATTGGGATCCCAATCCCTCGGGATACGCCTCCTTGGGGAGTACGAATACCACCTAGATTGGTGCGGATCAAAGTGAGTCAAAATTAGGATTAAGATTAACTATCCATGATCCCCATCATTCATTATTATCTAGGTATCTCATACCAAATAATGTATGACTCCCGATTACCTTCGGTTTCTAAAATACATTGGGCAAATCATTTGGGATACTACATCATTATTTTAGTTAAGTGTGACCCACCAATTCCCCCTCCCCGCGGAGTGGGCCCCCTCCCCATCTCACCAACACCATCCATAGGAGATCTATATCTAGTAACCAGACAAATAAAAGCCTTCCGTGGGGAACGGTCATTCTCAAGATGGCGCGATGCTAATACTTTCCTTACAATGGACCTATGGTGGAAAACCATTGGGATTTCTAAATATAAATGCCCCGCTCCCACTTAATATTTTAGAATTGAGGATTTTCTTATAGGTATATGGGCTCACATATATAGACATCAAATCATCTCATGATATGACCAATGATTAGTTCCAAGTCAAGTTATTTTAAGGAAAGTCCAGTTTCTAAAACTAGTGTTACCAATTGATCTATCTCATGGGTCCACAAACACTAATTAGAGCTCTTTGTAAGAATTAATTTGATTTGACCAATTTTGGAAACTACTATGTTTGGATCAGATTTGGAAACATTCTATAAAACAACCATCCACCAATTGAAAGTGCAAAAATAAAAACTAGTCCTCTCCTCCACATGGCCCAAGCGGAATAGACTACTTGGACTTTAGACTTTCCAAAACTTTGGGATTCCTCAAACTTTTTGGGCATCTCCAAAACGCTTTTGGTAGTCTTCAAACTCTTTGATTAGAAGTCCAACTTCACTTTCCTTCTTTGTCTCTGACATCGTCAGAATTTACAAATTTAAAAAAATTACATAAATTCCTATGCCTCGATAATGAAACTTACATGGTAATCTAAACATAGAAATAAAAAGGCTATAGGGAAATTCATCATGCCTTGCCCTTTCACTGGAAACCAAGGAAACCATGATACCCTTTACAAGTTGCCCAAAATAACCATCAACCATATATAGAAAGTAAAAGACTTGTGGGCCACATGGAGAGGACATAATGACCTGCAAGGTTAGTATCACATACAACCAAACATCTCACAAAAAGAAGTTGCCAAACCACAGTGGCAAGATAGGATTGTTAGATTGTATGGACTCAATCCATCAAATGATGTAATAAATTGATTAATTTCTTTATTTATCAATAAAATCATGCTTTTCTTTCATGAGATGAATGGTGTTTTATTACTTAATGCACATAACCAATACATATGAAATGATGGTTCATGAGATAAACCGGGTCCCATTAGTATATTAGATGTGATATATGTGTATGGATGAAATCCACATACGAGAGACATGTGTCACAAATCTTATACTAAAATGTATTCACAACCAGTGATGAGACTGGGCATCTCATTGGATAAGGTTACAGCACTTTGATCACTATGAGATAGTGTGATTTGTCTCGATCATCAATTTGTAAGATTTTGGGTTATGGTGCTGGTACATTGGATGTATTGAAGGACAGTGAGAAGCACCTTATAGAATATTGTCTCAATTTTAAGGTGTGCTCTCATAATTCCCTAACAATAAGCTCTCAATCCTGATACGTTGATGAACTCAAGTTTCTGTCTATTCATTTGCTTTGAGTCAACAATGAGTGAGGCCAACTGTAGGTCAACACCTCGGTGCCTTGGGTACGTAATAGTAGGACTGTGGGAACATTGAATGGTCAAGATAGAATCTATATATATTATCCCCTTGTGCCAATGAATGGATTTTTCATTAGTAAGTATGCACCCATCTCGATTAAGAGTTAATTGGATAGTACTGATGATCAGTGTGATTAATTAGGGCTCAACGATAATAAGATGTGGATCTAAGATTGGAAGGGACAGGCTTTATCCAATTGATCCATGGATATTGATAGAGGAGCCTACTTTTGATAATTGGGAAGTTTATGGTCTTCTTTGTAATATATTCCTAAGACTGGAGTGCAATTGCATTTATATAGTGGTGTTATTTGCAATTAACTGTGAGCCCGGATTGCATATGAGATGTGAGGTCGCAGTGTCCCAGTTGGAGCCAGCTTTCTATGGAATCCTTAGTGGTCCCCGCGCTAACCCAAGTTATTAGAAAGATACTAATCCTACTTGAATTCTAAAAGAAAGGAATTAAAAAGTTACTATTTATATTTGAAGTGAGACTTCTATAATAATTAGAAAAGAGAAAGTTACTAATTTGTTTGGAAGTGAGACTTCTATTTCAATTAGTAAAGAGGAGTTTCCACAGCTATATAAAAAGGGGAACAAACCCCTTAGACGTCCACTACAAGGAATACACGCCTAGGCTTCCCTTTGTGAAAGTGTTGCACAGTTTCTCCTCTCTCTGTTCTAGTTCTGTTCTAGTTTCGTTAATAGTTTCTAGTTGGTTTTCTCTTGGAGTTTCCACCAATCTTCTTGAGAAAAGGGATCTGATGCGAGACATAGTGTGGAAGACTAAGAGGTCTTGGAGATCCTAAATTGCTTATAAAGAAAGAGTTTCTTCATCTAGCAAGTCTTATTCTCCATTAGTGCACAACCGAGCTCCAAAGGTATAATCCATTTCATTGGATGTTATGGATTTTTGGTTTCTTGTTTGTTGCTAATTTCTATCTTCTAGATAGAGTTTATTACTATACATGATTGATGAGATTGAGGGATTACATCCTGGATGTGTTTTATGGCCTTCTGGGTACTTGATCCCTGAGTCAAGTGGGTCAAAAGTTTCACAAGGCCCACCTACTTCCAACAAGGATGCCAAAGGAAAAATTCGGATTAAAAATTAGAAAGTTTCCTATCTGCAGTCGGCTAGCCGACCTAACCAAGTCGGTTAGTCGACCTGACGAACACCCAAGATTTGGGTTTTTACAAATCTTAGCCAACTGATCACAAACTCTTTCTAATGATTCCAAATACCATCTAATAGCTTCCTACCATCCTTCCATAATAGTTAAATCCTTTTGTGATATTCCAAACATGGATCTACTACAAAAAGTAAGCAACCCAATCAAAACTTATCCTTACATAGCCCTAGGTCTATCCTCTTCGCATCTCATGCAAAGATTAGATCTATATTATTAATCTAACATGATTAGAGATGAGGTATGGCTCTGATACCAATTATTGGAAGGAGGTGGGCTTCGTGGATAAGTTTTCAAAACTTTCAACCCACTTGACTCAGGATCAAGTACCCATAAAGCCATAAACCACATTCAGGATGCAATCCATCAATCTCATCAATCATGTACAGCAATAAACTCTATCTAGAAGATAGATTCAGCAACAAACAAGCAACCAAAAATCTATAACATCCAATGAAATAAATTATACCTTGAGAGCTCGGTTGTGCTCTAATGGAGAAGAAAACTAGTTTGATAAAGAAACTTTTTCTTTGTAAGCAACTTAGGATCTCCATAACCTCTTAGTTTTCCATGTTATGACCCATATCAGATCTCTTCTCTAAAGGAGATGGGTGGGATCTCCTAAAAAAAACAGCTAAAAGCTCTAAAGGAACTAGAAGAGAAGGAATAATGAGAGAGGGGCGTGAAACACTTGCACTGGGCGTGGCTTCCAAGAGTTGGACGTCCAAGGCCCTCTCTCCTCTTTTTATAGCTTTAAGCAACTCCTCTTTACTAATAGAAATAGAAGTCTCACTTCCACACAAATTAGTAACTTTCTCCTTTCTAATTATTATAGAAGTCTCACTTCCATAACAATTAGTAACCAACTATTACCACTATTAGAAGTCTCACTTCAAATAGAAATAGTAATTTTCTAATTCTTTCCTTTTAGAGTTCAAGTATGATTAATATCCTTCTAATAACTTAGGCTAGCGTGGGAACCACTATAGATTCCATAGAAAGCTGGCTCCAACTAAAACACCGCAACCCCACATCTCATGTGCAATCCGGACCCACAGTTAAGTGCAAATAACACCACTATATAAATGCAATTGCACTCCAGTCTTAGAAATAAATTACAAAGAAGGCCCTAAACTTCCCAATTACCACAAGTAGGCCCCTCTATCAATATCCATGGATCAACTGAATTAAACATATCCCTTCCAATCTTAGATCACATCTTATTATCCTTGAGCCCCAATTAATCACAGTGATCATTAGTACCATCCAATTAACTCTTAATCGAGATGGATGTACACTTACTAATGATAAATCCATTAATTGGCACAAGGGGATAATATAGATAGATTCTATATTGACCATTCAATGTTCCCACAATCTTATTACCATATACCCAAGACACCAAGGTGTTGACCTACGGTTGGCCTCACTCATTGGTGAATCAAAGTAAATGAATAGACAGAAACTTGAGTTCATCAATGTCTTACGATTGAGAGCCTATTGCTAGGGAATTATGAGAGCAAACCTTAAAATCGAGACTGTATTCCATAAGGTACTTCTCATGGTCTTTCAATACATCCAATGTACTAGCACCATGATCCAAAATCTTACATTTTGATGATCGAGACAAATCACACTATCTCATAGTGATCAAAGTGCTGCAACCTTATCAGATGAGTTGCCCAGTCTCATCACTGGTTGTGAAGACATTTAAGTATAAGATTTGTGACACATGTCTCCCGTATGTGGATCTCATCCATACACATATATCACATCTAATATACTAATTAATGGGATCCGGTTCATCTCGTGAACCATCATGTCATATGTATTGGTTATGTGCATTAAGTAATAAAACATCATTCATCTCATGAAAGGGAAGCATGATTTTATTGATAAATTAAGAAATTAATCAATTTATTACGTCATCTGATGGATTGAGTCCATATAATCTAACACATGCGTGTTTAAGGACCTACCTACAAGCAACGGGATAATACCTTAGAATCATGTTTGTTGTGCAAGAGTTAGTCCCCGTAGGTGACTCTTAAGCTTGGAGTTGGTTATTGTGTGAACCAATTCTTAAGGCTCTTGTGCCCATATATCAACCTCTACATTGGAGAGATGAGATCGGTGTTGCTACTTTAGTTGCGGTTGTGCCACGGCAACATAAGAGCCTACGAGCCGCCGTGCTAGGAAAGCTACTTGGTTAATTCTGACCCTCGTAAGTCCATGGGAAGACCCCTTGACATCACACTCTAGATTATACGTGCTTACGATACTTATCAACCCGGGCTATATTGAGTATTTTGAAAATTTTTAGACACAATTTTTTAAATTATATATATGTATAAATATCTTATTTTATAAAAAGAAATGTTTGTAAAGAGTTTTTTTTTTTACTCGATAAGTTGAATAAGCACGTATGTGGGTTGAACATGACTCAAGGGTATGAGTCAATATTCAATCCGGTGTGGTCATGCGAGTGTCTAGGGCAGACTGATGTGTCGGTGAGTTGATGTATTCTAGTTAAATGGTGACTTAGTTTACATTCTCTCATTGAATAGGCATCGTGGAGGTCCCACTATTCAGGTCCATTTTTTACTTTGTGGAATTTGATTATGGAAATTAGTGATCTAATGGGATGAAACTTGTTCAGTGCGAGTGGGAGATGTTGGCATTTGTGATGGGGCCCACTTGTGTTAACATGTGGGTGGACCCCACTCACAAAGAGATACCCCTCACAAGGAATCTCATGGTGATATGGATAAGAATAGTTTGAGTTTTATCCAACTCTCTAGCCTTATCATATCTCCATTCAAATTCAAATTGAAAGAGTTTGATCCAACATATTATCCTTATCATCTCTCAATTCGAATTTGAATAGAGATCTTATCACTCATGCCCCAAAAGGCTATATATAGACATGAGAGATATCAATTGAAATAACTTTCAACAAATCTTCCTTCCACTAGATCCACAATTCTCCATCATTATCTTCCACATTCAGGGTGTCCATCCTTGCCCCTGGATCTTGAAGAGTGAATCATATATGACTGATCTCTCATAGACAATCACAGATCTTCACACCAGTACCTGATTCAAGCCGACGCTATCCTTATCGCGTTTGTAGTAGCCAGCTCTTATAGATCCGTGCTTCCGCTGCATCTACAACCTTCATTTGGAAGAGCCTATAATGTTAAGTTGGAATGTTTTCATTGGAGAAACCTCTAGAATGGTGTTTTCAAAACTCTGGTGATCAACATGCCATAGATACTTGACCTTGACTTGCTCCAAGTTGCACCAGTCACTCTGGTATCTGAGTAAGACCCTCTTGGTTGGAACAAGGTTGGGTGCATCTGTGTTGATATCTGACAAGGATATGGGCCTCCTTTGTCCCTGTCTCTCCCAGCACATGACACTTTCTGCTGTTCTTTCATGTGGAATAGGATAAGTGTGCAACTAATCAGGTGGGCCATACAGCAGTTATAATGTATAATGCAGCATCTCATAATGAATGGTGGAGCTTTATCAATGAGCCTTTGTCTGCTAATCTTTTCAATTTTCAACCACAAAGTAGGAATATATTTAAAGAACATATGCTATTTCTCACATTTTCTATTCAAAATATCGCAACCATTGAAAATATCGTGAGAAAAAACCAGATGAATCATGAGAAAATCAGAATAAAACGAAAAATAAAAAAACCCCACTTTGACAGTGACTTATATCTGTGATTAGTATTTTCAATTATTTAATTTAATAAATCTTTAAATTTGAAGAAATTCTGATATTTTTCCACTATGGTAATTCCACTAGAACAATATTTCTGACCCTGGTTTAGGGCTATAACTCGGGCCAGGTTCGACCCAAACAAGATTAATCCAGCATAAACCTTGGCCAGCCATTGCAGGTTTGGGTCATCCAGAAATACTAATCGGGTTTGAGATGAGTTCAAGTTGGGTATTTATTTGGGCAATGTGACTCAATCTGGTTGTCCCCATGGATCCACTGTTTGGACCCTTTTAAATTTGGGTGTGGGTTCAAGTTCAGGTTCAGGTCAGCATCTTTCATATTCTAGGACAAGATACCTAAAGTCAGGTTCACATTATATATATCCATATGAGTTAAATAAGGAAAATCTTCTTACGTATTCACCTCTCACCATATTGCAGTAAGAGCTT
The DNA here is from genome assembly GCA_028538565.1 of Umbellularia californica. Classification (NCBI taxonomy): domain Eukaryota; kingdom Viridiplantae; phylum Streptophyta; class Magnoliopsida; order Laurales; family Lauraceae; genus Umbellularia; species Umbellularia californica. The sequence goes on along the minus strand of JAPQWN010000007.1, from coordinate 42,903,521 downwards.
CCAGCGGCCCATCTAATGATCCATCCGGACCATTCACACACATTGGAGCTACATGATAGTCACTGGACTCCAAGGTTTGCACCCAACGAAATGGATTGGTCCATTGGATCAAAGATCATTTTTTCTTTAGTATGAAGTCATTAAACTTGTGGATCTTGGATCAAGGGATTAGAGGTATAAGATTGACTCTATTTTAATATATGAGTCCATCATGAGTGGATCTTTCTATTCCACCCACGCCCCAAATCTATGGGCCCCAAGTGGGCTTCAGAAGCTGGTGGTTTGCGCCAGAATAATACTCATTAAATAATCTTATTTTGTATAACAAGTATTTGGGCCGCCATTACATCTGGGTCCAGCCCGTTTATTTAGGTCCGGGTCTGGGTTTGGGCCTGGAACTAAACTTGGTTACGTATGTGGGCCCTATAATCTGGACCCAACAGGTACGAGTATGGTCCCCTGTCAGTAATTTGGGCATGCGTCTTGGTACACTACCAAGCCAACCTAAACCTAACCTATTTTCATCTCTAAGATTCAGCTAGTGTGTTGGGTTAGGTCTAGCTGAACGCAGATTAAAACCTTACAACATACGATTGAGCCCCAAAAGAAACTCATCGAAACGATACTCACACCTGAGAGTGAAAATCCAAAAGATTGACTACCTTTCAAAACCACTGAAGTCGAGGTTCATAGATCAAGAGATTAGATGATCTAATGGAGTTGATATTTTGCATGCCCCCACGCCCCATTCAGGTATTTCCATTCCCCAATGAGCCCAAATTGGCCCCACAATTGAGTTCGCGTGCATGGTTTACACCGGAATACATATATATGGGACACCCTCAATGCTACTCGTGAGCACCTGCTTTTGGAGCCCACTGAAGCCGTGCAAATCAAAAGGACGGTGGGGGATCTAAATATCTAAGTGGGACCTAGGTGCATACAAAATTTCAACTCCATTAGATCATCTTAACCCTTTGATTTATGAACCTTAGGTTTAGTGGTTTTAATCCAATAGTGAGTGACGGTTGGACGAGTGCCAAATTTAGGCTTGTGCAAATTTATGGTGTAGTGCCTCTCAAGAGCACCTTGCTTATGGGGCCTACCTAGGGCTGTATCAATCAGAAGGGAGGTGGGGGATCAAAAAATCTGAATAAGACCTAGGGGAATACAGAATCTCAACCCCATTATCTAACCTTTGATTTACAGACCTCAAGTTTAGTGATTTAATCCAACCACGAATGATAGTTGGATGAGTGTCAAATTTAGACTTGTTTCAATTCCTAGGGATAGTGAGTGTGGGGGGCGGGGGGGTGCGTGTAGGATTGGCCTTCAAGGATCCCACGTGCAGGCATCTATATAGAGTCACTTATGGGAGACATCCAAAGGTAAAAGCTAGCCATTTATGAAAATTCCTCAAGTGAGCACCTCATTGTACCAATACTTAAGCACTCTCCACTTTTTTCCTTTCAGTCTCCAGTTATGGTCAAGGATCTACTTCCAAATAGTAAATAAATAGGGTCGTTTATACTTTATACTAACACATTCCTAAATAAAATGTTTGTCCCAAACAAGAAGTAGATTTTGAAAACTTTTAGAGGATATTTTCACATATAAAATATCCAAATAGCATTTTAGGGATATTTGAAAAACCTCCTGACCAATAGACATGGAACATCTAACATGTTGAAGGGGTCAGGGTTTGAATTCTCTTAGTTGGCTCCATGATCTTGTCAGTTAATTCCTATCTCAATTCTTAAAGTTTGTTGTCAACTGACTTTAGCATTTTTATATATTTTCTCTTATTAGACAATAGATTGTTTCATCAAATGGATGCATTAATTAAATATATAGAGCACTTTATCACGTTAAATCTACTTGGATTGGATTTGGATTTTCCTTTGTTAGATACTTCTTGTCAGTTTCAATTGGGTTATGGTCTGGAAACCTAAGGCTGACCACAGTAACATGCTTGTGGTTGTGGTTTGTGTGCATGCATCTTTCTTGTATGAGTGATATCAAACCCTATGCCCCTGTTTCTGGTAAGGCTGTCAATTGGTTGGACCTGAAGTCCTTGGAGCCCGGATTTAGAACTGATCAATGCAGGCTTGATGGTTGGGTCTATTCAAATAGTCTGCTTTTCTAAAAGCCCATAACCTGCCTGTGATAGTTCTCCGTTTTCAAGATTTTTAACTCGATCACCTATTCTTGAATACCCGTAAATCTAGTTTATGTTTGATTAATTTGAGTAAAGAACAAAATCAATATCACTTAAATCATCATCATCGTTATCATCACATCATTATCAAAGCATTGTCCCAACTATCACTTAAATCCATAGAAAAAATCCATCCGTGAACAGATCACAAGCCTCAGACTTGTGGGTTCAATCTATAAGGCCCACCAAGAAGCATTCCAATCACAGAACTTGGATGGGATAGAAAGGCTTTTGTTTGAATTAAAGAATGTACAAATCACAACCATCTTATATACTATCCCAAAGTGTATTTGTCATATAAACGGTTGCATAACTATTGAACTTTGGGGGCTTTAAATATAATAACGTCTCCACAATCGACATGATCTTTAGGTGGGCCCCACAAATGAGTTTGATGGTGCTATTTGCATAAGATTGTGCAAAATAAAACTCTATCTGACACACTCTAAATTATTGCTTTACTTTCCAATTAAAAATAAAATTGCATTGGTGCACCACCCAATACACATCGAATGTCTTAACTTCATAGGCAAGGAATGCCCCTGCCCTTGCCCTCTCTACAACTCTGGGTAGATCTTTCAATATTCAAACCACTTTTCAAATGATCAACTCCAATTGCAGAACAAATAGAATCAATGGCTCCTGCGTCTTCTCAATAGACTAATCATGTTTAAAGCGCCTTTACCAGTGCCCAGGTTGTATGCACTTTTGAATGGATAGATTCTGAAAATGTGGGCCCCACCCACAACTTGCATTGTGTTTTGAACTTTTGGATTAATTATTCAAAGGTAGCTTAGCTCCCCAAAATATGCTCTTTTTAGACTTTGGGTTAGCTTTGATCAGTGCACTCTGTCGCCTTTTAGCACAGGTCCTCTGGTTGCATTCAATCACTTTACCAGAAGCTCCACTTCTCTAACTAGAACTGGGTTACTACAGCTTCTCACCAGTTTTGGGTCTCATCCAAGCTATCATGGAATTAGGATTTAGAGTGGTGCAGTCTACCCATTTTTTGGGCTGGGAAGCTGATCTACAGTCAAATTAGGCTTATACTTGTATGAACAAATTGCCCTATTCCCAAATTTGACACTCATCTGATCATTACTTTCAATTGGATTAAAATAAAAAGAAAATGCTTTTTTAAAGCGTTAAACTGATGGGCCATAGATCAATGGGTTAGCCTAATTTCATGCGGTTGATATTTAGTACAACCCTAGATGTCGTTCTGATCGTTCTATCTCCTCTCCATCATTGGCATGGCCCCAAGTGGACCACATTTATAATGGCAAGGTATTTGTGGGGATGTACACACAAGGGACCATTTATCACTAATTAAAATATAAAACATCTTAACATTGGTTTCCAACATGCTGTTGTAGGCTACTTCTTGTCTACTACATCCCTGCGTCTATTCTCAGCTGCTCCGGTCCATTATAGGCCTTGTCAGACATTAGATTTGTTTTATCAATGGACAAATTGGGTAAAAATAAAGTAGTGTGTCGTCTACTTTAGATTTCCTCATCTCAATTGCTGATGCCCACAGACTTTAGCATTTTTCTAGTTTGGATCAGACGTTAGATTTGCTTTTATAATGGACAAATTTAGTTGAGTATAAAGCACTCTATCATATTGAATCTATTTGCATTTGGATTTTTCTAGTTGCATGCCACTTAAATTTAGACTATGATGTGAACAGCTAAGACCAACCACAACAACATTCCCTAATCAACTAGTCAAGAATTGTGTATCTTTTTGCATAAGAAATTATCCGGTGCACATGGTATGCATGGTGTTTCAGTGCACAAATCATAGTGGGATCACCTAATGACCATCTGCAGGGACCTCAAACATGGGATCCCCCTAAATTATACCAGTCGCTCCTTTTTTTTTTTTTTTTTTTTTTTTTTTTGTGACACCCATTCGAACAGACTTCATCGATTGATCAATGGGTTAATTTTTTTTAAGAGAAGAAACTCATTGGCTGTTGATGAAGGGATCAGAATGATCAGATAGGGCCCATATTTTGTACACAGGTAGTCTCCACCCAGATGAAGATATCGCCCCTTCCTCCCCAGTCCCATTCCCAGTGGGGGGACCTAAGTAAGGTGCGCATGGAACTTCCAGGCACACTGTGTGCACTTGATAAGCCCTCTCTTTTGCATGTTGTAGCTTTTGCTAATGAGTTGGGCAAACATCTTTACTGAATAAGTGATTTTTATGTTCGAGATTTTCAAAAGTTTAGATTTTCTTGTTTGATTTGGAGTCCAATGGAAAATCCTTTTTTCAAAAACAATGTGTCTTTTATGGATAAATTGTGTTAAAAGTTCCATGGTAATCACCATTTCTAATTTGGGAACTTGTCTTTCTTGAATTCATTCATCTGAGTTCCCCGTTGGATAAGTTGAAAAGAAAGAAGATTTTTATCTAAGTTGGCACCTTATCTGATTCCTTGGGCTCCTTTGCAACTATGAATCCTTGTGAGGAGCATTGCGGAGCCCATTGACATCCACAATAAATGAATTGTACGAAATTGTTAAGTTCCATTAGACCTATTCCTTCGGTGGAATTCTTTTACAAGAATTTGGTGTGTTGGAATTTTTTTTTTAACATAATGTGATGGCATGTCACCTGGCATTTACAAATGCTAAGCTTTGTTCAAAAGCAATCTAAAATTTTAGCCACCTAAAAGGTTTCAAATGTCTTTTGGAGTTTAACTCCTTCTGCTTTTTGGTAGAGTTTTTGGATGTTCAAATACATAGAAGAATTCAAGAATTACATTATATATTATTATTATTTTTTGATAAATTTAAATTTTGTGTAGACATGGTATAGATTCACATTGATTTTTTCCTGGCAAAAACTGATTTTAGTGCCGGACGTCCCCTGAGGACAGCCACAGGAGAAAGGCCCCCATGGTTTTACATTTGATTCACACAATAAGGTGTTAGTGGGGAGCCAACCTTGTTGCTATTCATCATCACATGATTGCGACCAATTTCAAAACCTCAAATAGAATGAGTGGCTCCTCAGTTTTGTTCAGGGATAAGTCTGAACGGCCTTCACCAGTGCCAAGGCGCATTTGCATTAGGGACGGTTTCTAATTTTGGAAAAGGTCGGCCCCCACTGACAGGTAGGATTGTGGTAGTTGCACTGTGTTTTGAGCCTTAAATTTTTCACAAGGCACAGCTCTTCCAAATATGCATTTTATGGGTCGGCCGATGCCCGGCCACTCTGTTTTAAGAAGAAACTTTGGGGAACTCTTGCGGCTAGCTCCAAAAGTGTAAGCCCTTCAGATCTACCCCAAAAGAATAGCAAAGAATATGGATTTTTTAGCACTTTGGGTTAAATTTGAACTCTTCCCCACTTTGGTGACCTCATTTAAGATATTTTTTTTTTTTTGAAAAGGATACAATTCAAGCAAGGAAACAGAAACACAGCATTTGTGGGGCCCACCTCTAAACATCTGCTATCTACTATCTACAATATATATATACTATTATAAAAGAGGGAAAGTTGCAAACTTTTTTCACTACACCATTGTGGGGCCCATCCCGAAATATTATAATATAATATAATAATATATTATTATGAGAAATTGCAAACTTTTTCACCACACCTTTGTTGGGGTCAACTCCAAATATTATAATGCAAACTTTTTTATTACACCATTGTGGGGCCCACCCCCAAATAGTATCATATAATATAATAATATATTATATGAGAAATTGCAAACTTTTTCACTACACCATTGTGGGGCCCACCCCCATATATTATAATATAATATAATAATATATTATTTTGAGAAATTGCTAACTTTTTCACTACACCTTTGTGGGGCCCACCCTAAAATATTATAATGCAAACTTTTTCACTACACCATTGTGGGGCCCACCCCCAAATATAATAATATAATAATATATTATTATGAGAAATTGCAAACTTTTTCACTATACCTTTGTGGGGCCCAACCCCAAATATTATAATACAAACTTTTTCACTACACCATTGTGGAGCCCACCCCCAAATAGTATAATATAATAATATATTATTATGAGAAATTACAAACTTTTTCAGTATACCTTTATGGGGCCCACTCCCAAATATTATAATCTATCTACAATTTTATCTTATCTTATCTTATCTTATCTTATAACTTATATCTTATATCTATATACTATTATAAAAGAGGAGAAATTACAAACTTTTTCACTACACCTTTGTGGGGCCCACCCCCAAATCTTATAATATAATATAATAATAATATATTATTATTATATAATATAAAATCTATATCTATACCCTTATTATAAAAGAGAAGAGAAGTTACATACTTTTTCACTACACCCCTGTGGCCCCTCCCAAATATTATAATATAATATATTATAATATAATAATATATTCTTATTATATTATAATGATAATTATATAATATCTATGCCTTTATTATAAAACAGAAAAAAGTGTTATGCTTTTTCTCTACACATCTGTGGGCCCCACTTAGTATTATGATATTATATATATATAATAAAAGAGAACTACACATATGTGGGCCCCAATAAAAGAGAAGAACTTGTCATACTTTTTCTCTACACATCTGTGGGCCTCACTTAGTATTATTATATTATATTATATATATAAAATAAAAGATAACTACACGTCTGTGGGCCTCACTTAGTAGAAGAACTTGTCATACTTTTTCTCTACATTTAGACATCTGTGGACCCACTTAATATTATTATATTATATATATAAAATGCAAGAGAACTACACATATGTGGGCCGCACTTCGTATTATTATATTATATATAAGTATAAAATGTAAGAACTCAAATGAGAAATTTCAGTTAAGATTTTCATGTGTAGAAAATTTCAACTTCAATCCCAATGCCTATAAAGACACGATTTGCTTGTCAGAAGAAGGGATGAGAATGCCAAAGATTGCTTGGAATCCTTGTGATTTGTTATTGATTCGTTCAAAGCTATGAGTTGGGTATTATTTTGGTTGGTTAGTATTTTATTTCATTGAATTTGATATGTATTTAGGTCTAAGTTTAGACAAATTTTAATGGAAAATAGGTCGGACTATTGAAATTAGTGAGTGTTTTTCCTAATCATGTATGGCCAGAAAATGTTAGTTTTCAACTTTTTTTTTAATCAATTTCCTTCCATATATCTTGTTATTCAATCTATTTCTTACTTTTTTCTATTGAAGCTTTTACTAAATTTCATAAGAATAATGAGTGATTGTAAATTACTTAATTTGTTACATGGTCATTCTCCATTGGGATAGTTAATATCGAGTTTTTCAATGACTTTATTTTTTTAGATTATCATACTGAAAGAGTATGTTCCTTGCACGTGCATTGCACGTGCAGGGCTCCACTAGTTAGTATAAAAACTACAAAGAAATGACCACTTCGAGGGAGTCAACCTCCTTAGATAATTCTGGAAATAAAGTTTTCCATGCTTCTTTCTTTGATTACAACTTACAAGAGAAGATATACGCCTCTGTGGCCATCATTCCATTCACTGTTTCACTCATTCACAACTACTGATCATTTCTCTAACAACACACAAAACTATTCTAAAGGACTGAGCAACTCTCCTATTTTAAGTAAACAATATACCCACTAACAAGACTTCATAAACAGTCTCCACAAAGAAACAATTCCTAACAACTTACCTACTACTTAGACTCCACATTCCACAAGCAAACACCCTGCTATCCAAGGTCGTGCACGGAACAGATGATTTAAGTGAAATGTTGCCAAACGATTCAGGGACAAAACTTTTAGTTCTTTGCAACAATGTGACGAGTTTATAGATCTTAAGGTCTTTTTTTTAGGGCGTTTGGTCGGCGGTCCCTTAAAGTATGAATTTGTTGCAAATAGTTCACAAAAAATGGTTATACAGTCAAAGGTCATCTAATACATTCTCATACCTTATATGTCTAATTTACCCTTTCTTTAAATCATATCCCATCTTAGTGGGTATCCCATTAATAATGGTCAACTACCATTTAATTGGCCACGATCAATGAAATGTCATTAATGAGATTTTCAAATAAATTCAAAAAACACATGGATAAATTTCAAAATAATGCAAATAAATTTCAAAAAATGCAATAATTTTAAAAAAAATGCAATAAATTTCAAAAGAATGCAGATAAATTTAAAAAGATACCAATAAATTTCAAAAGATCTAAATAAATTTCAAAAAATATAAATAAATTTCAAAAGATGAAAATCAATTTCAAAAGATCCAAATAAATTTCAAAAAAATGTAAATAAATTTTAAAAGACTCAAATAAATTTCAAAAGACATAAATAAAATTAAAAAACACAAATAAATTTTAAAAAATGCAAATACATTTGCAAAAACTAAGATAACCCAAATTGCCAAATTAGCGAAAAAATTGGCAAAAATCCAAGTATTTTTGTCAAAAACTCAGTTAGATTCATTTTAAAAAATATAAATAAATTTCAAAAAACACAAATAAAATTAAAAAACACAAATAGATCTAAGAAAATACAAATAAATTTGCCAAAAATACAGAGAGATTTGTTCAAAAACTCAGTTAAAAATTTTAAAATGGAGATAATTTTGGCAAAAACTCACATATATTTTTCAAAAACTCAAATAAATTTTTCAAAAACTCAAATAAATTTGTTTAGAACTCAGATAAATTTGTTACAAAACTCAGATAAATAGCCAAAAACTTAGATAGATTTGTCCAAAACTCAGATAAATTTGTTTCAAAACTCAAATAAATTTGAGCAGAACTAAAATAAATTTGAAAAAAATAATAAAAAAACTCAAATAAATTTGACCACAGGGTGCTTGAAACCATGAAAAGACAAATCCCAACATCTTGTTGCTTCCACAGAAGAACATCGACAACTGCTACAACGGAAATTTGAAAGAATTAGTCAAGGCGAGGGTCAGGTCAGGTCAGAACCGACCTAGAACAAACCCACTTAGGACCTCCTCCTTCTTTTTCGTGTTCTGTTCTACAACCATAACAGATGGAGGCAACTGCTGCCTTCCTTCTTCCTCTCCGGTAATGGAGCAGCTCAAGCGGGACGGTGGCGGTTGGCAGCGAGCGGCGGCGGCGATGAAGATGTGGGTTTTTCGTTCGGCCCGGTGACGTTTTCTGTAACAGAAACATGGGCTTAGAGGCAACTTCTGTAGCGGTCTTCCTCTTCCACGGCGGCGATGACAAGGTGACGAGCAATGGCATCGCTTCTTCTCTGGTAATGCCTAAATCACCACCAAATCCTCTAATTTCCGTTCTACGATTAGTCTGCTGCAACAGACCCAGTCCTCTGTTCTTCTGCAGTTCCAATCCCAGACAGCGTTGGAACTTTTTTACGACTTCGGATTTTTGCCGGAAACCGATCAATGTGGCTCACCCAAGATCAGCGCAGTCGAATCAGTTGTAGCAAACAGACGAATAAAGGGTTCTGTTACAGAACCTGTAACTTGAAGAAGAAGAAAAGGGCATTGGCTAGGTTCTATCCATATCGAGGGAGAATGGAAGATTTAAAATTTCATGCCTAATCAGTTGAGAAGGCAAATCAATCATGAAAATGTATGAGGTGGCATATCTAGGGACCTTTCGCCGAAATATGTCCAAGCTGCACGGACTACAGGCTTTAGAAGAAAAGTTGATGGATTGGAGGCCTTACAAGATCTCTATGAGGGATCTTTCGCTAATTAACTCTTTTTTTTTTAGTCATTGTAGTAATTTTGCCCCTTCTCATCTTTTTTTTTTTTTTTTCTCCTTTCATGAAAAGGAGAAAATTTAAGAAGCTTTGAGGTTACTTTTGTCTTTGGCTTGCTTCCACGGCACTTCGGAGAAAAGCCTTTGTATGCAATTAGTTGGATTTGAGCATCTTGACTATCTTTTGGATCCAAATAGGAGTTGGTACAGTAAAGTAATTTTGTGAAAGTCCACTTAAGAAGAGACTATTTATTATAAGTAGTATGGATATTAGACATTGACTTTTCGCCCTTTTTTTTTTTTTTTTACATTGGTTATTTAATAACTGTCATTCATGCCTACCATAGGCATTGTAGCCCATCAAATGATGAAATAATCAAATAATGGATTTTCAACCCTCCATGTCTACCATAGGCATCATGGCCCATTAAATGGTCAGAAGTAACAATCAACAGATTTTCATTTATTAATTTTTTTAACGATAGATTTTCATGTATTAATTATGGATAGAATTGTTTACATGTGATCAATCCGATATAGGTCATATTTTATTCGAGTGAGATATAACTCTCAATCGTAAAATAAGGAGTAAATGATTATTTCGAGCAGTTTGAACTCATTATGGTGAGTTTTGAGAAAATTATATTTTAATTGTCCTTAAAGTTTTGAGAAATTATCTTTAAAAATATCGAAGTGTGTTCAAATTTAGGATTTTCACATTAGATATAAATAAAAAAAAACTCTAAAAAAATAAATATATTTCTTTTTAAATTATTAGTAAAAAATAATAAATATAAAAATATTATTGATCCCCTCTAAAAAAAGATTGAGGCTACTTGCCTACTTTGGAAAAAAAAATCCTAGCTCCACTACTGAATTGTTTGTACGTGTGGAATTGAAAACCTTGGAATTCTTAAAAATTTATTTATAAAATGGATAAAGTTGAAGATCCAAAAATGGCTATTAAATCATCTCTCTTTTTAATCTTAGAATGTTTTAAGGAGGTCTCTCTAGGATGTGAGGTAAGTCTTTCAATAAAACATAGGATACAGCCGTGGGCGAGTCGATGAGAGAAAAAACAGACATCGAAAAAAAAGATTTATATAAAGTCAATGCCCTCCAAAGACCAATAGTGAGGAAGCTGGGGGATGGAGTGCATAAGCCCAAAAGCTACAATGGGTGAACCATGCAACCATTACCAGTGGAGCGAGAAGCTACTTGCCAGAAACTTAAAAAGAGGAACTCAAAATGCTACAAGCCAATACCAGTGGAGAGTTTAGTGTTGAAGAACATCAGTAAGTCCTATTACAGCCCCCAGCTTATGTCAATCTGTAATTTCTTAAAAGTCCAAGTTTAGTGATAGTTTTGGTCTGTTTTGGCTCCTCTGTTGAGCTCTGTTTGTTTTGGGGATCCTAATTGACCCTTCTACATTCTTTCCTCTGTTTCTCCTTCTTCTTTTTAATACAATTATCCTTAAAGCCAAAAAAAAAAAAAAAAATACCAGTGGAGAGAAGAGACCTTGGTAGTAAATCAAATTAATGAGATTAGGAAAATGAATGCAGCCATCATTAGGAAAATGAATGCAGCCATCACACTAGTAAATCAAACCCTAGGTAAGTTAGGGTCCCGTATACATCACCTTATATCCCGCTACTCCTATCTTTAATAATACTTTGTTGAAACGCACTACACCATTAATTCCTAGGAATTCAATCCTATGGTAACAAATGGGCCAAGTGAAATGGGCCAAGAGAAATGCTATTTCTCATAGAAAACAAACAACGGTATTTAAAAAACCCTTATTTTAATTTTAAATTCAAAGTATGAACCAACTCCTTTAAAGGCTAATATAAGTCATTTTCGTCAAACCTTTGTTCAAAGTAGAGAACAATATAATTATTGGGCTATATCATTTTATATATAATGCTTTAGGTAATATGTCCTCATAACATATTAAATGCTATCTAGCTTTTCAAAAATAACACTAGAAAAACTATAATTAATTTAATTACAAAAAGGAACATGATGTTGTACATGGTTGTATATTATACATTATTTTTGAAGGGTTCATTTGCTTACCATGTGCTGAATTTATATTAATGTCATATCTAAGAAGAATAAGATCAAAGAAAAAACTTCTCTATGCACGTTGATGACCCTCAAGGAAAAGGGACTGGCTGAAGATGAGATGGATAGAACTAGTGAGGATAAATTGAAGAACTACAACCTATATAAGGATTGGGCACAAGATAGATTGGAATGGCAAAATAAAATTCATGTAGTCGATTGTAATATAGTTGCAACAAAACCTACTAGACTTGAGTAGGCCCATATCATAAACAACCATACCATATAGAGATTGAAATAATTTAATGATCCTACATTTTGTGGGGTCTGTTGTTCTTGGTTTTCTTTTTTGGTGTGTGTGTGTGCCGGGAATCTAAACTAGTTGTATCTTCCAAAAAATTAAAACAAGGCTGAACTTGTTTCTAATATTTACGAAAATAAGAAATAGAAATATTTATAATGGTTTTCCCTTAGTTGGAGTCTTAGTTTAACTGATTTTTATTAACTAAATCCAATAAGTCCAAAACTCATTATGGCACCCAACTTTCCATCAAGTATTGGTTTCTTTTTTCTTGGTTTCTAGAGAGTATGATTCAACTGGGGGAAGGCAAACGGGCTGGTTAGGAAAAAATGGGTTGGGTTGACCAAATGTGTTTAAGGTGGAGAGTGGCAAATGGGTCGAGTCGGGTAAAAACAGGTCGAATTTATTGGAGGTCTTTACGAGTTGAATCCCTACCCATATTTGAACCGTTTATGAAATGGGTTAGCCCCTTATGTAGACTCATCAAACACTCAATTTGAGCGATCAACTTGTTTAACTTGACGTAATTTAACCTTAGGACAATCCTAATCCATTTTAAACGACAAGCCTATATTTGAATTTAACGCTGGAAAAACAAAAGAAAGAAAAGGCTCAACACAAGCTCAGCTAATTCCATTTAAGATAAACTAGTAAAAGTACAAAAATATGAAATCACCAAATACTATAATGGGTATAGTTACACAGGGAGACCCTAACCCGATCCATTTAAATGAGTGCAAGCAATATAGGTCAACAACCCTAACCATCCTGTTTAAATGTAGGTCAAGTTTTTCTATGACCATGACTGCTTAATGCTTATATATTTCATTGGTCGAGTCAACTTTTGCTACCCCTATTTTATGTTTGAAGTCCTGCTCGTATTCAACCTATTTCCCTGTTTTGTAATTTTATTGTAAAATAAAGTTAAAGTAAAATATCAAATCAAGAAAATATAATATATAATGTGGTTATGATGGTATTTTATCTTTACTGGATTGAAAATAAATCTTTTTAACTTTTTGTATTAAAAGTGGGTTTTTTTTGTCATTTAGTGGATAAAGAATATTGTTTTTTTACATTTTTTTAAGATAGAAGAAAATTTTTAAAATATGTACTTTTGATGTGACTCCTTGTCTCAAAAGATGAAGACTTTATATTTTATTTACTATAGTAAATTAACTAATAATGGACTTGGGCCACTTAACCACATCCCATGCTTGATGTGCATGGGATGGGTTAACTCGTTTACAGATTTGCCCAAGTCCAATCATTATAAAGTATTAAATCTAAGCTCGACCAAGGGGGCTATAGCCAATTGAACCCAACCAACTTGATTGACAGCACAATTTGGTGGACAAACTAATTTGTGTTAATATTTAATCTCAGCATCATTGGGAGTAACAATAACAAATCGGTAAGTCAATCATCACGATTTTGCTGCAAATATGCTGGTTGAAAACCTTTCCCTGCTCATTCGGTGATTATGTTTTCCAACACAGACAGGCTTGGAGCCGGCCATCAAAAGTATTATGATGCAAGTTGATGGCCACCAAGAGAAAAAAAAAAAAAATCTAAAGATGACATTGATAACATAGCAAAATTAGATCTACATAAATGTAACCTACCTAAGAATTAGACTCATGACATACGATTATAGAGAAACAAAATTCATATGGCCAACTCCAACATAATTTCTTTTTTTTACATTTTTTGTTTCTTTATATATATATATATATATATTTATAACCGCCAGCTCCAACATATATAATTGGAATAAGGCTTTAATGTTGGTGGTGGTTGTGGTGGACCAAATTATTAGGCCTTTAAGTGGAGTTGGGCCTATCAACACCTTTTAGCTTCTTACCAAAAATAATAATGATAATAATAATAAATAAATAAAATAAAAAGCACCGGCTATTGAGTGGAAACATCAAGCTAAAAACTCGCTAACAGACCTATAAGGTTCGCCATGTAGAACCCAATTGGGCCTTGGGCTGTCCCGGGTTTCTTACCATAGTCATGCAGGTTATGCTGGTCGCCCCTAACCTAACCTATTTAAATGCAATCAATAGTTGGATTTATGGGACAAGTATCGGTTGAGCAACAGGTTAAATTTGATATTGCCCCTCTAGAGTCCACTCTAGCTTATTTTTGCTAGCTTTACCGATTATGGATTTGACACCCCTGACCTACTTCATGGGGGGCTAGTGTTTGGAAGAAGTTATTTGCTCATGATTATGGTCACTATTACGTCACATGAAAGGGAAAAACAGAAGAAGATTAGGACGATCGGGACTTACATGCATTGTGCTAAGCGTGGTGAAGTATATTGATTTAAAGCGATAGAAGAGCCTTTGCGTGCTACATGAATGCCCTAGTGTAAAAGGGGGCAAGTTGGTTGCACTGGTGAGTCATAATCACATGAAAGATATATTTATGGGAGTATGATCGCATCACAGATTCATGTTTAGGTGTATGATTCATATACGGAGTTTTTGTGACTAGAGTCCAATGGTGGGCAAGCCAATGCTAGTTTCCTGTGTATTTTAATTAAGCTTAATGTTGGCTTGTCAACCCCAAGCCAGGCATATACAAAAAAATGTCAAAACTAGGCCCAAATTTAAACCAATGGTCAATAGTCAATATAAGTCAGATTTCCTATTTAAATGTTGAAAGTAGTTGCTTAAATTTGAAGTATGAACAATCCCTTTCAAAGGCAAATAAAAGTCATTTTTGTGTATCTGCGTGTATAGAGAAATTACTGGTTGGTTCGGATCTCGATATAGAATACTGGCGTAGTACACAAGATATCAGTAAAAAACAATAGTGGTTTGATATAAAATGCTAGGAAAGCATCTACACCTCATTTATCTTTAATGGATAATATGATATTGAAAACGACTATATGTTTCAAGGCCTCAAGGGTCTAAATTAATGCCTATTTGCTAAGTGTGCACAAAAAATCTGCTGATCCGTAAAACCGATCCGATTCGATCTGATCTGCGGATTTTTAATCGATCCAAAGGTAAATGGATTGGCGAAAGATTGAAAATCCTGTAATCCGTTAGCAACGGATCAGTGATGGATTTCACCCTTAATCCGCGGATTCAATCCGATCTGATCCGTTGACATTAAATATAAATAAAAAAATTTAAGAGGTCTAAATATAAGTTAAGATATCTAAATATAAAATAAGAAAAAATATTTAAGGGGTCAAATGTGAAAATTTTTACAACATGTATAATATCTTTCTTTTAACATTAGATTAAAAGGATTGAACGGATTAATCCGATTCGATCTGGTCCTCCACGGATTGGATCATATCGATTTTTAACAGCCACAGATTGGTGACGGATTCCAAATCCATCAATCCGTAGGTAACGGATTAGTGACGAATTTGACCCAATCCACACCAATCCAATCCGTGTACTCCCCTACTATTTGCTACTGAATTCCTAAGAATTTAATAAGTAAAGAATATTAAAGTTGAAAGGAGCGAAAGGTCTAAGGTAGAGATGTAGATAATCAATTTATTTAGGATTTAATTTTCAAAAATGATGTTGAGTGATCATTTCCTATCCAAGTTTTCAGTATTTGATGGCCGTTGAAGTTTTAAGGATTAAACTTGAGGCTTCCAAATATTTGAGGATTTTCTAATGATTATCCTGATAATTTATTTAGCATGACGAACTAATATTAAATTAAAATGTGGGCATCAATAAACTTATTTTGAGCGGTTATAAATTTATTAATGTATTGATTTACTGATGTAATGAGTTACCTCGAAACTCTACTTCTTCCACACGGGATTTTTCAAGTCACCCACTAAAATTGCAAGCATGGCAAAGACCCTTTTATAAAATATTTCTTCATATGATGTATCAATAGCTCGGCATTTTGCAAGATTTCTCTGATATCTTCGGGATTTCCAGTTGTAAAGTGAATTCAAAGTAAGTGATCACTTTTAAGAAAAAAGAAAAGAAGAGAGGTTTTATTAAAAAACACAAAATTTCAAAAAATCACGTCATTTTTTAAAGTGAAAAACGTCTATCTTTCGTTCCCCTAAAACACAAAAGGCCTTTTTTTTTAATCCAAAAAGTTAAAAAAGTCCATCACATGCAACAAAATGATAAAAAGTGAATAAATTCACTTTTAAGTGATAAAAACTTAATTATTCTGTTTTATTATCTCTTAAAAGTAATTATTTACTCTAAATTATTCTGTTTTATTATCACTTAAAAGTGAATTATTTACTCTAAATTAAAAGTGAATAAAACTTAATTATTCTGTTTTATTATCTCTTAAAAGTAATTATTTACTCTAAATTCACTTTACAAGTGAATTGCCAACAACCCTATAATGTACCGAGTCACCATGAAATTTCACTCATTCAATTGGGGATCCTCTAAGTCAAACCCCTTAAAAGGACGTTGATGGTCTCAACAACAGAGGACACTCAACATTCGAATTTTCTATATTTCCTCAAGAAAAGTACCCCACTCTCTCTTAACTGTAATTCCGAAAAATCAAACAAGGGAAGGGTTTCCAGTTGTAAAGTGAGTTCAAAGTAAATGATTACTTTTAAGAGATAAGAAAACAAGAGAGGTTTTATTAACAAAATTTAAAATTTCAAAATCACGTCTTTTGCTTAAGTAAGAAAGTCAATCTCTCATTCCACTAAACACACAAAAAGGCCCTTTTTAATCAATGGTCAAAACAGTCCTTCACATATAACAAAATGACAAAAAGTGAATAAAGTGGATTTTCAAATTTTATACTTTTTTTTTTATAAAGCTCCTCTCCTTTTTATTATCTCTTAAAAGTAATCATTTACTCTAAATCTACTTTACAAGTGAATTGCTAACGGCCCTTCCGTTTGGTAATTTTATATGTAGAATAAAGTGAGGTGAAGCTTTAAATTAAGAGAAAATAAGATATAAGAGGGCTATGATGGTCTCTTGTCTTTGGTGACTTGATAAGGAATCTTCTTTACTTCCTATAGAAGAAATGATTCTTTTGTCATTTAGTGGATTTAGAATGTTGCCTTTTGACTTTTGAAAAGGTGAGGATTTTAAATTTGTTTACTTTTGATATTACTCCTACGCTTTTCATGTCTGACAAATAAAAGCTTTATTTTACTTCCACTTTAACGGACATGTTTAGGACTTTACTAGTAGACTTAAAGTGAAGTAAAGCTTCCATTATCCAGACAAAAAATGGATAAGGGGTGATATCAGAAATTCAAAATTTTCTCTTTTCTTTTTTTTTTAAATAAAGGTAAAAAATCAATCTCCTTGCTCAACTAAGTGATAAAATGAAAAAAACCCTCTTACACAAAATATCAAAAAGATTCCTGTAAAGCTACTAAAACACAACAGATCATTATAATCTTTTATATTTTATTATCTTCTAATCTAGTAATTTCAGCGTCCATCCAAACACGCTTGCGAGGGGTGAAATTTCACTCCTTGAGCTGGGAATCTCCTTGGTAAAACCTGAGAAGGACTTCGATGGTCGGTGGGCCCAACAACAACGGAGGACACTCATCATCCGTTTTTTCTCGATATTTCCTCGAGAAAAGTATCTCTCTCTCTCAACAGTAATTTATTCCGAAAAATCAAGTACTCGGCAGCTCACTGTGACGCTTTCGTCTCAGTGCCCTACAGCTGTCATTTCTCTCTCTCTCTCTCTCTCTCTCTCTCCTCCTCAAAAAAAAAAAAAAAAAAAAAATCAATCTTTTTTTCCCTCAGCTCTATATAAACCCTAAAACATATTCCTCCCCTTACAATATTATTAAAAAAAACAGTAAAAATGGATCGAGTGGTTTATGATGCTGCCTTTCGCCCGAAGAATCTAAAACCAAAACCATACTCTCTCTCTCTCTCTCCCCTTCTCCCTTTATTTTGTAAAGAAATCATCATCCATTTTTAGACCTCCAAACACGACCGTCGATAACATCCCCAAATGAAATCTCGTCCGTAGAGTCTCATCTCGATCGATTGATCTCCATCTCAGAAATCGTCGAAAGATCGAGGGCATTTTTTTTTTTCTTCTGTTTATGGCCGATTCGATTGGCTGCTGCTGCAGCAGAGCGATCTCAGCTGCTCCTGATTTCTTGCCCAAAAACCCTAGTTCTCGAGATTCGAGCTTATTAAAGAAGCTTCTCCTTTTGGCGGAGATCTGATTGTTTGAAGCTCTTTGAAGGCTGTTTCAATGGCGGATCCGGTGGTTTTTTTGAGGGGTCGTTGAGTTGGTTGGAGGTTTTGAGCTTCGAATCTCAAGTTTTCGATGGTTTTCGTTTCATCAGTGGAGCTTGGAGACTGCGTGCGAGTAGTGATCGGATCGGTTTTCATGTGATTGAAGATTTTTGTTCTGGTTGTGTGTTTGAGGTCTTCTTGTAGTTTGATTTTTCAGTTTTTGGAGCGAGTTTGATGGTGTTGAGCTGGTGCAATTCACGATCGGTTGTGTGTCTTGACTAAAACTTGAAGGTGATTGATGATTCTTGCTGTATTTATTATCGCCTTTTGATTGGAATCTGCTACTTCTGCTTCGATTTTTGTTGTTTCTGTTTAGGTTTTGATGACGGATGTTTGTCTTTATGGTTATTCTTATTTGCTTTGGGGGCTTTTGTTGATTGTAGGTAGGAGAGGATTTGTTCTGAAGCTTTTTAAGAGTCTGAGCAGCTGAGGAAAGACTTTGACTGTGAAGTTTTCCATTTCAGCATCTACTGTCTGTGTTGCTTTTTGGTTGGTTTTCTACTGGTGGAAGCCGCTTTTTTTTTTTTTTGTGTGTGTGTAGTTACACTTTGTGCATCCATTTTTGATATAGGCATCCATTTTGATATAGGTTTTCTGCTGTATCATCTGCGGTGAATTTGGTTTATTTGTGAAATTTTATCTATGGAGGACCACCGGAGTTTAAACAGGATCATGAGCTTCGGAGGGATTTCAGACCTGGCCCTTGAATGTGTAATGTCATATATAGATGATCCACGGGACCGGGATGCTGTTTCTTTGGTGTGCCGGAAATGGTATGCTGTTGATGCCATGACGCGAAAGCATATTACTATTGCTATGTGCTATACAACCACCCCTGACCGGCTTAAGACTAGGTTTCCTAGCCTGGAGTCGTTGAAATTGAAGGGGAAACCTCGAGCTGCTATGTTTAATCTCATACCCGAGGATTGGGGAGGATATGTAAAGCCTTGGGTCAATGAGATTGCAGAGGCTTTTAATTGCCTCAAGGCACTTCATTTCCGGAGGATGATCGTGACGGACTCGGATCTGGAGGTTCTTGTCCGAGCTCGTGGTCGTACGCTGCAATCGCTTAAGCTGGATAAATGTTCTGGGTTTTCTACAGATGGCCTTCTACATGTTGCGTGTTTATGCAGGTACTATTGTTTTCAAGCGCTTTGAAGTTTTGGTTGGGATATTTATTTAAGCTGCACTTTGACTAACTACATTTTAAAAATGTAAAGAAGTGATTAATTGATCTCTCAATTCTTCAGAATGTGTGTGTTTACACTTTACATCATCCTTGTTGCACCTGGTGTCAGTTTTTGGAGTGTCTCTGCCTGTGGGTCTTCTTTTGGTCCCTTTGGGTTCTCAAGCTTTTGTTTTTTATCAACCATAAATGCAAGTAATGCTGGTTATGTTTAGTGATGCAAATGGGCTGGGCTAAAGTTTCATTGAAGAATCTAAAGACTAGTTCATTTAATTATCAAGTCCTATATTCATGCCCAAATTCATCCTTGGGCCACAAATCTGATTGAGGCACTGGCAGCAATCCCTTGACCATCCTAGTTGTGGCTTCACTAATTTTTAATAGTTACAACTTGATGGACGTCCCATAACTGAAGTTTTTCAGGCCATCGCGGATGAATATTAATACAAAACTTTTAAGCATAATGATATTTCAGAATAATAAAAATATTATATTTTCTGTAGACTTATTTGTGAAGTTCTAAATGAAGAAGAGCCATACACATCAAGGAAACTTGGTGATGGGATGTTAACGTCCAAAATACAATTATTGATGAAAAGATGATGCTATTAAAGAGTGGCAGAAACATAAGGTACAAAATACTTAGAATGATAGCCATAGAAAGGTAGCAAGTAATTGCTAAGAAAATTGTATTTTCAATTGGGAATTAAGGAGGCGGAGTATGTTCAATTGGGAATATTCTCAATTGAGAATTAATGAGAGGCAGAATATATTCAATCGGGAATTGAGAATGGGGATAGATAGACAGACAGACATACGCTTGTGAATTAAGGAAGAGGAGAGAGAGGTGAGGAAGGGAGAGAAGTAGAAAAAAAGTGAAGAGGGGGAAAGATATTTGGTGGGGGGTTACAGTGGGATACGTTCAATTGGGAATTAAGGAGGGGGAGAGCTACACGCATGGTTTAAACTCCCAGTCCCCGGTGCTGGCCCACGTTTGAGTTGGGTAGTGTATCAGGAGCTGTAAATTCCAGAACATAATATGTGCTTTCGTATTATATATTGTATCTGTATACAATAGGAATGCCCTAGATCCCTTGGTAGGGACCTGCGGCAGCATACGTGGTGAGTTTGAGTCTCCTCTTTGACGGAAAGTAAAGTTTTTGCTTTTAAGGGTTTTTGATTTTAACAAATAGGACAATCTGAAAAGGCCCCTTTTTCATGTTTTTATTTAAACATCTCTTCATTAACTATCAAATAGGACAAAAAATTAACGAGACCCTTCAAATTTTGTTTTTGTTTTTGACCAATTTATCCTTAAAAATAAAAATCAAATGACCTATCCCTTGAGTTTAAAAGATAATTTTCCCCTTAAACTAAGAGCACAAAATATCAAAGGTTAGAATCATTTGAATGACTTGATATTACATATTTGTAATCCACATCCAAGCCTTTCAATCAACATGCTTCCTGGTGTTTATTCATCCCAATGGGCCCATTAAATTAAATTTTTATTTTTGGAAGGTCTATTAAATTAACTTGAGTTACTAAAATTTGATAAGTTGAAACAAAAGCTATTTATGTTTCCTATCCATAAAAACTAGGAGTCATGTTACACCGTCAGCTACTTAGCGATCATGAAACATCACTATGTTTGAGATAGAATACTACCTATATAGCTTAACTTTCATATTTTATTTGTTTTCTATATTTTTATTTTTTCTGCATATTTTTAAATTTTTTGACACTTTTTAGGACATTCGTGGCTGTAACAGTCCGGCACCAACTGGCATGGGTGGCACGGACTCATCCCAGTCCCATCCGGCATGAAAACCGCCGCTGGAATTTTAAACCATGGCTACAAGTGAGATCAAGTGCGAGGAGATAACTGTAGAGTAAGATCAAGTGTGAGCTCATACATAAAAGAATAAAAAAGAAAAAAGATCAAGTGAGAGCAGAAGCTGAAAGTAGAACTAGAGATTTAGATTTTTTAAGTTAAAGATAAAAAGCTACAAGTAAGATCACGCGTGAGGAGAAGATGAAGGTGGAACTGGAGGCCTATATTTTGTAAGGTGAAGTTGAAAATATGTAAGATCAAGTGCTGGGAGAAGAACTAGAGACTTAGATTTTGTAAGGCGAAGAGGACCATCTAAGATTCTTGGTAAAAAAAAAAAAAAGATGTAGTTCGGAACAAATGGAGGATGCATTGAAAATCTAAGTGTCTTTGTAATAAAAAAAAAAGGATGAGGATTGGACAAATGGAAGATGCATTTTAAAGACTGGTAGGATATAGTATATATGCAAATATAGTAGATCATGAATTAGAAAAATCTAGGAATCAGCACCAAAATTTTTATAACAGTTTTAAATAGAACCTTAGTCAAGATGAAGAAAAATAGGGCATTAGGAGCAGCAGATGATATACCTACAAAATTCTTTTTTTTTTTTTTGTTGTTGAAATTGGATTTGTTCGTCAACCAAATTGATCAACAAAATTCTTAACTGAAAGAATACTCGACAAATAGATGTTGCTTTGGTTCCTTTCTACATGAATATAGGGGACATTTAGTACTGTACAAACTATATTAGCTACTAAATGAATGAGCAATGGTGAAACTTAAGGGACAGGCTAACATTCTAATGCCTATGCTAATTATTGAATATTTCTAAGAGCTGTTTTGGTTTATGCCCGCTAGATCTTCTACTTATGATACCCAAATACGGGAAAGGACATAAGGGGAAGGGACTTAAATGGGTGTTGAATTAGAATCTTGAGAGGAGTGTATGTTTGCAATGATAATGGGGAATGTATGGCTGTGATGGTGATGTTTTGATAAAGCTTTGTAAATGATGATGACAACCGCAAATATTTGGAGGAGCATACGGTTGTGCTAAGCTTGCTGTTTCCAATGAGTGGTCATGATCAATGGAAGTAGATCCCAAATTATATAGACAAGAGCCTGAATGTCAATACTAGTTGTGCCTTGTTGAAGCTACCCTCATAGGAGAAGGTACTTGGTGGACAGATAGGCGAATAAAATTGTTACTTCAAATCATCTAGAAGATTATAGCTCAACTTTTGCCAAAGTTTGTTTCATGTGTTGGTTGATGATGCATTTGATTCATCATCTTGTTGTCCATTGTGAGACTCTAGTTCCATTTGGTGTATCTTCTCTCCTTTCCTTCCCTCCTTTTGGTCCCTTAATGATGCACGGTGCTGGGACCCTTTTCTAGGAAGAGGCCGAATCATGTGTAGAATGCTACTTTGTTTCACTGACGGCAAACATTAACACCCTTGCTGTTTCACTGAGACTTATTGTATGACCTTTTGGCATCAACCATACGAATTCATAGTGGAAATGAGAGATAAGCGATCATAGGCTATGTACATGTAGTGTAGGTGCGAGTAAGGTCCGTTAAAAAAAAAAATTGGTGCGAGTGAGGTTTAGTAGGGTAGCAATTTGGATCCTTTGGTGGAAACTAACACTAATGGAAATGCAGACAGAAACATGGAGCTGTTGGGATATGGAGGTACATTAGAAAGAAAACATGGGAGACTGTGCTACAGTTTTCTAGACCAATGGGGTTGGTGATGCTGGAAAAATGGAGATCTTGGCCATTAAGGACAGATTGTAAGTGTTTTCAAAAAAGATATCTGGGTTTCATTGTTGGTGGAGGCCAATATAATTAATGCATTAGTATGGGCATTTAGCCTCTCAGATATGATTGGTATTATGTTGTTGGTGTCTTCTGAGGATTGTGATGCTCTCACATATTTTGAGAGAGTTGAATGAGGCTAATGCACTTGTTGAGACGGAAGTCACAAGGAGTGAATTGCTTGTGAGGAATTCTACCCTATAAGTGTTTTTATTTTGGGGGTGGAGAGGAGCCCAAAACCGTCGGACCTCTTATCTTGTTTTCTTTCAACACATCTGTATTTTATCTTCATTTCAATACGTCTCACAGTCACAGCTGATTCTAAAAAGAAGTATTACTTTCTAACGTGGAGTGCTTTTAATATTGAGTTTTGTTATGTCCGTTATTTCTGTCTTATACGTACATATGGGAAACTTGTATTATTCCATTTTTCATGATGTAATGAGTATAATATTTCCAAGATGATAACAATGATCACCATCATCATTAGTACCTTTATTCCATCCATATATGGTTATTAGCTCTATGATTCTACCATTCTACTTTCTTTGGTTTAGGGCTTCTTTGTGTGTCATTCCACCATCTATCTTGGATAACAATGAACTTGTAGATAACTATGCATCCGGTGTTATGTTGTAGCATATGAATTATGATCATTAATAATTTGTTGTGGTGTGTATTATTAAATTTATGCTTCATTTCATTTTGATTTGTAATTCAAGGTTTCTTATTTGTTTCTAATGTTTCAAGAATTGTCCTAACTTTGGGAAGAAATTCATGGAATGCCCCATCATGCCTTCCATGTGGTAATCCAGGTTATTCATCGGGTGGGTCTTGGACTTTGGTACCATTAAAAAAAAAAGGTCTAGGACTTTGGTGGGGACAATTCTTGACCTACATTTGACCCATCACGATCTTGAACCAGTAACTTAGGGATTGGGTTGTGTCCTTTTAAACGAAAAAAAGAGAGAAACTTTGAGGTTTGGTTTTGGTGCAGTATAGTATCTCGAAGTTGCACTTTGATCTTCAAACCAGGGGATATCTGCCTAGGAACTTGGCACCTTGAGTTCTTTAGAGGCACACCGAGTTGTATGGAATCCCACCACTTCCAAAGGAAGACGTCCTCTTTTAAAAGTGAAATCTTTGGATGTTCCCTTTGATTGGTTGTTTCAATAAATGACCTCACTTTGTGAAGAAACTCATGGAAGGCCCCTTCATGCCTTTCCATGCGGTAATCCAGGTTGTTCAGCTAGTCGGTCTAGGCTCACTGGCGCGGTCACTCTTTCTTAACCTACTCCAATTCAACCTCAATTTGACCCAGCATTTTTGGGCTCACATGACTTTTTCTTTTAGCAGAAAAAAAAGGTTAGACGTTGGTTTGGCTTTAGTATTGGACCTCAAAATTGCACTTTGATCTTCAAATTAAGGGATATATGCCCGAAAGCTTGGCACCAGGGGTACACCAAGTCTTATGGAGGCACACCAATTTGAAAGGAATAACTCCCCCCTTAAAAATGAAATATTTGGATATTCCATTTGATTGGTTGAATTACATTCTTCTGGTTTCCCAGAGTCTAGGAATTACTAATCCAAGTACATATAGTATTTGGCTAATCCCTCAGAGTCATTATGAAAATAATCTTACAGACTTTGTTTTCTAGAATACAAAGAATTTGTTTTGACTGAATTATCCAAATGCTCTCCCCTAGCGGGTTTCATAAGTCCCTCAGTGCATCCTTTCATTCAAAATGCTGAAATTTGGAGAATTTGAAAGGCTAAAAGTAACGATTCAGAAGGTTGGGTTTTTGGAATTCTAGCAATCAAAGAAAGAATTCCAATGCTTCATAGATAACAACTAACACTCATCAACATGGATCAAAATAGCGGCCGCTATATCGAGCGTAGTGGTCCAAATGGCATTTAGCGCCGTTCACATCCGTAGCGGCCACTACGGGGGCCGCTATGGAGTGAAATAGATTCCTACTTTTCGAAATTTTTTAAAATGCATAATAAGACTGATTTCTTTTCTTTTTCTCTCTAAATTACATTTCTACGCAACTCTTCTACCCTTTTGTGTTTAAAAAAACACCAAAAAGCACGTGATCTCGCCGAATTACAGTCGATACAGAGAGTTCTTCTCTAGGTACTTCCTATTAGACACCCTTTCGGTACATGTATTCTTTTCTCTAGGTACTCTTTAAGTTTTGAGTCTTGACTTCATGACATAGTTTTATTTTTATTTTTTATGAGCCTTTCATTAGTTTTTAAGTTAGCATAACTAAGCAACATGAATATATGTGAAAAAAAATGATCATTACTATTATTTTCTATTTATACAGTGAGATAGGATCTCATACAATGAGGGGGCTATAGTTACTTTTGCAAAAAAAAGAAAAACACATTTTCGCTCATTTTCCAATATTTTAGATTTTTTGATGATTTTTTCAAATCGCACTACTATGCCGCTACATGGTGTTTTGGCGGCGAATTCTGAAGCCTCTTGTCATCTCTTAAGTTTTGCATTCACACATCTCTCGATTCATCCACTAACACTATATCATTTGCAAACAACATATGCAAAGGCACTTGCTCTTCAATATGAGCAATTAACTCGTCTATAATTAGCGTAGAAAGATAGGGGCTTAAAGTTGACCCTTGATACAAAACTATGGTCATGGGGAACTCACCCGTCTCTTCACAAGTAGTTTTTACACTTGTTACTACTTCCTCATAAATGTTTTTAATGATGTCAATATAACCTCTTTGGACACTCCTTTTATCCAGCAAATCAAATTTCTAGGTACTTTGTCATAGGCTTTCACTAGATCGATGAATACCATATGAAGATTTTTCCTCTTCTCTTGTTCTTTTTCTATTAATTGTTTTAATGAGAAGATATCTTCCATAGTTGACTTCCCTGCATGGAACTAAATTGATTTTCAAATATCTTGGATTTTGTCTAAGCTTTTGCTCCGTTACTTATCATCACCATCACCACCAAAGCCTTGTCCCAACTATGTTGGTTGGCTACATGAATTTTGTTTGTCCATTTCGATCTTTCTTGAGCCAGATCCTTGGATAAGTACTGTCTCCATCCACATCCTCTTCAGCCTTCCCTTTCCCCTTGGTTGGTCATTACCTTGCATAACCAAACTTTTCCTTTACCGGCGCCATTGCCGGCCTGCATTGGACATGCCCAAATCATCTCCACCTTTGCTCCATTACTCTTTTCCATAATTTCGTAGTGTGACTCATAAATTTAATCCCCCAATAATTGGTGCAACTTTATATATGTCCTTTGTTCTTGTATATAGAGGTATCACAACACTTTCTTACAGGCGCAACCTGAATCCGCGATCGATGAATAAATCATACACCCGAAAAATTGATCGAATCCAAGGGTGGATTCCGGCACTAAGGCACACTCAAAGTCATGAAATACTTCATAGGTGAAGAGAATCGATTGATTGATAATAAGCATAAGTATTTACAAAGGGGGACTCAACTATATATAGACGGGTAGGATTGTCTCCTAGCAAACAAGACCTAATAAAATAGGAAACTTTCTAATCCTAATCAAAACAATGAACAAAAATTAGAAATAGTCTCTAAATAGAAATAGGGATAAATTTAATTTCTCATAGTAGCTCTCCATCACAATTGGGACTATGGGCTGAACCCACTATACCGGGTTGACATCTAGGTCAATGTGTGGGACCAGTTTCTTTCTTGGGCCTGGTTCGTACTGCATCAACTCTTCATGTTTTGGAAGAACTCATCTTCGGCGAGTTAATAGCTTGATAATATTCCTAAAGATTTGGATTTAGGCGCTGGAAGTCGGTAGCAGCAATCCATATAACATCTGAGATCGACGGTTCTTCCAACGGACAAGAAACTTTTGGAATCCTCCTTGACGAGTAGATTGAGAACATCAATGATTTTGTCTGCTGGTGGAGGAGCAGCTGATTAGGCAATGACTTGTTCTTCAGAGTCTGCATTATTGTCATGCCCACAGTAGAGTGAGATTTGCAACGTTGAAGGTGAGACTAATACCAAGATCTGATGGTAATTCCAAAGTATAGGCATTGGAGCTAAGCTTCTTTAACACTTTGAATGGACTTGCATTACGTGAGTGTATTTTCTCAGTAGAAAAGTGAAGTTTTGTTTTGGTTGTCATCCACAAAGCCTTCCAAAAGTAACTCATGAACTTGGTGTCACAATTTGAGACGATTGTCTTGGAAAGTCCATGAAGACGGACATAAATTTTTTTTTTTTTTTAAATGGTGACTTTTCATTGCTCAAAGACTATACAGTATAATAGGGCTATACCGATAATAAAAAAAAAAACCCTACAAAAACATGGGGAAGAGCTAGACAAAAAGATTCGAGGCCCAAAGCAATGGGCAACAAAAAAGAAAACAGAAAACAAAAAGAAATTAAGTAGGGGCTGAAATGAGCAAAGAAGGTTTAAGAACTCCCTCTTTGGCGAGTTTATCCACCTCCGCATTTGCGGATCTCATAATGTGATTGAACGAAACGTTCAAATCACCAGACAATTGAAGCACCTCTTCTAGAATGTTTGCCAGATACCATGGAGTTGGAGAAGACCGAGTCGTGCACTGTATAACACAAGAAGAGTCCCTTTCTACAAGGAGTCGTTGAGGTTGTAAGCGGGAAGCTTCTCGAAGACCAATGTTTAAGGCAAGTAGTTCCGCTTTGTTGATTGAACAAATACTTGCTCAGCCGGAGTAAGACGGAATAATTATCCCATATTCGTTACGGATAACACCACCAACACCTCCCATACCCGGATTACCACTACCTATTCCATGAAAATTTAGCTTCAAAGCTCCATGTGGAGGCGGGTGCCATCTGGGGAAGTTGTGAATAATGGAGCTTATCGAGATTCCTTTAAATAAAGGCAGAGGGGAGACCCAAAGAGCTAATGTTTTGGGTTCACTCATTCTGGCATTTGAGAGTTAGAAAAATGGCAGGAGAGAGAGAGAGAGAGAGTTAGAAGAGAAGAAGGTTGGAATGCAGGCAGAAGGCAGTCTCACAAGGTGCCTCTTCCGCAAGAGATTAGGAAGATCAGGGAGGAAACCCACTCAGTTTTTGTATCAAATATCCCCCAACAGATTTCCAAAGCTGGGATTGAAGCTATCTTCTGGAGAGCAGGGAGAATAAAAGATGTCTTCATACCTAAAGATAAGAAGGACAATTGCAATAGGGGTTTTCCATTTGCTAGATTTGCAACTCTAAAAGAGGCAGAGAGAGCAGTTGAAATGACAGAAGGCAGAGTTTGGGGAGGTAAGAAGCTACAGGCCAACTTGGCTCAGTTCTGCCCCAATACCAGAAAGAGCAGGGGTGAGGAAACCTCCAAGAAGGAATGGAAGACATTCAGGCAGTCCTCTTTCTGGCCTGCGGAGCACCACACAGAAGATGCCCAAGATCAGAGCAACAAGAAAGGGGAAGGAGAAAGGGGTGGCAAACCAGGTACAGGAGTTGCTGGATGGATAGTGGAAGAAGACACTGTTAAAGGTGTGAGGGTAGCACAGTGGGTAGTCAAGCAGCAGAAGAGATCTCTTGTTAATAGCCTGGTGGGATTTTTGAAAGAAAAATCAGTCAGCATTGAACAGATAGAATCCTGGATCCAAGAATGCTGTGGCCAGCTACATATCAAGCTGCTAAAGCTAGATGAAAAGGTGGTATGGCTGCAGCTATCTTCTTCTTGTGAAGTCGACGAGTTCCTCCTCAAAATAGCAGCAACAGGAGGCTCATCATCTCCATTCTCTATGATCGAGAGATGGATGGAAGTTCTGGC
Source organism: Umbellularia californica (assembly GCA_028538565.1). NCBI lineage: Eukaryota > Viridiplantae > Streptophyta > Magnoliopsida > Laurales > Lauraceae > Umbellularia > Umbellularia californica. The sequence continues at coordinate 42,874,297 of JAPQWN010000007.1, read as the reverse complement.
TACACCACCAAACCCTATATATGGGTTAAAGTTAAAGGAGTCCCACTTCAGGCTTGGCATGAAGGTGTGTTCAGGCTAATAGGTGACTGCGCTGGCAAAATAGTGGAGGTGGATGTGAGAACTAGAGAAAGAGGTTCTCAAGGAGGGGAGGGTGCAGGTTCTGCTCGACAGTTCAACCATTTTACCTCTGCTGGTACCAATATGGGTGGATGACTTGAAATTCATGGTCTCAGCGGAAAGGGAGGAGGAGGTGGGAAAAATGATGGGGGAAGAAAAAAGAAATGGGCGCAGAACGAAGGAGAAGGAGAAGGCAAGAAGGTGCAGATGCATAGTTCAACAGAGATATAAAGGGAGGAAGACAATGACGTAAGCAACCCCATTTCAAATTTCAAATCGGCTGCCCATTTAGTAAATAGAAATGGGTCAACGTCGAATTTGGATAATATGGGCCAGGACAGCCACTTGGGCTGGAGATTACTTAAAGTCATTGCTAATGTAGGTATGAAGGGTTTTAGTGAATTTTTTGGGACGGGATGATCATTATAGCCACGAGGGGAGCTCTTATGGGGAAGAGGAGGCTGGCAACAGGCTGTGGTCACCCTAGAGAATTGTCGAGTGCGCTAAGGCCATTGGAGTAACAGTAGAGGAGACAGAAGATGGATGGGATCCGTTAGTGAAGTTCGTTCAAAGTCAGGACAACCTTAACGGATTGGAAAGGAAGGGCAGCAAATCCACAAGGAAAGGGGTTAGGGAATTGAATAATCTGAGCTGCTGCTCAATTAATTACGAGAAAACCAAACCAAAGGAGACAGAGGATAATACTGTCCAGAACAAAGGTGGAAAGAGTCAGGGGGTATTCCAATTCTAAATGAAGGTGCTCTCATGGAATGTTCGGGGACTGGGGGGAGCCACGCACAGGCTGGTGGTGAAAGAGATGATCAGGAATCAAAGGGCTCAAATAGTATTCCTGCAAGAATCAAAATTGAAAGAAGTCTCTGAAAGGGTGGTGAAAGAGATCTGGGGAAGAAGACAAGTCAAGTGGGCTGCAGTAGAATTAGTGGGAACTGTAGGTGGGCTGCTGACTCTATGGGATACAAGAATAGTTTCTGTGGAGCAAAGCTGGGTGGATCTTTTTTTTCCTCTCAGTGCTGGTGGAAGACATTTAGAACAATAAGAAATGGCTCCTTACTTCAATTTACGGTCCTAATAACAATCAGAGAAGAGAAGAATTCTGGAAAGAGTTGGACATGATGAGGGGTGGATGGAGTGGGCCATGGTGTATTTGGGCGGGGGGGGGGGGGGGGGGGGGGGGGGACTGGAATATCATTAGATTTCCAAGTGAAAAACTGAGAGGCAGCAAAATAACAGGAGACATGAGGCGCTTCTTTGATTGGATCAATTCTTATTCTTTCGTGGACTTGCAAATGGGGGGAGCTTCTTTTACTTGGTCTAACCATCAAAGTAACTCTGCTATGTCTAGACTGGATAGTTTCTTGGTCTCTTCAGATTGGCTGGAGAACTATCCAGGGGTTATCTAGATTGCCCTGCCTAAGCCAGTTTCAGATCATTGCACGATTCTGCTAGATTCAGAGTGTGAAAGATGGGGACCTTCGCCTTTTCGTTTCGAACTTATGTGGCTTCAGGAAGAGAACTTCACTCAGCTGGTACAGAAGTGGTGGGAGGAGATAACGGTGGATGGATGGGCGGGTCACAGACTGGCCATAAAACTGAAATTGCTGAAAATCAAATTGAAGGAGTGGGCAAAGGAACACTTTGGGGAAGTGAAGCACCAAAAATCTAAAATTCTAGTAGAAATCCAATCTTTAGATGCCAAGGAGGAGACTGATCAGCTATCCCGGGAAGAAGAAAAGAAAAGGCTGGACTTGAAAGAAGAGTTACAAAGAAGTATGCGAAAGGAGGAGATTCAATGGAAGCAAAGATCGAGATGCAATTGGCTAAAAGAAGGGGATAAAAAATACAAAGTTTTTTCATGCCATGGCATCTTCGAGAAGAAGGGCTAATAGGATTGTTAGCATAATGGATGGGAGGAAAAGGTTGGAGAAAAAAGAGGATATCATATCTCACATAATAGATTCCGATCGCTCTACTCTGATGAGGGTTGAGAAAGACCTCATTTGGGAAATACAGATTTCGAGGTTATTTGTGAAGAAGATGTGAAGTGGCTGGAAAGGAACTTTGAAGAGGAAGAAGTTCGTAAGGCGGTCTTTGATCTAGCAAGAGATAAGGCTCCAGGCCCAGATGGCTTCCTGATGGCCTTCTTTCAACTCTTCTGGAATATGGTGAAAAAGGATGTCAAGGATTTTATATAGGAATTCTCTCAAAGGGGTAAATTGTCCAGAGGATTGGGGGCCTCGTTCATCGCGTTAATCCCAAAGAAGACAGGAGACCTTGGCATCAAAGATTATAGACCCATTAGTCTTCTTGGAAGCCTCTATAAAATCCTAACCAAAGTACTAGCAGGGAGAATTCAAAAGGTTTTGCCAAAAATTATCTCCAGTGAGCAAGGGGCTTTTGTAGAAGGAAGGCAAATCTTAGATGACATCTTGGTGGCCAATGAATGTGTGCATTCAAGACTTAAGGAGAGGGCTTTGGGGATCATCTGCAAGCTAGACTTGGAGAAAGCTTATGATAGGGTGGATTGGAAATTCATTCAATACATGTTAGGAAGAATGGGGTTTGGGGAAAAATGGAGGAGGTGGATACAGGAGTGTGTCTCATCAGCTTGGTTCTCTATCTTGGTGAATGGGTCTCCAAAGGGATACTTCAAGGCTGGAAGGGGGATCCAACAAGGAGACCCACTCTCTAGTTTTCTCTTCCTAATTGTAGCAGAAGCGTTAGGAAGAATGATTTAAAAGGCTGTGAATGCTGGAATGTTCGAAGGCTTCAGCGTGGTAAGAAATTCTCCAGTTATTAGCCACTTATAATATGCTGATGATACTCTCATCTTCTGTGGAGCAGAGACAACTCAGATTAGAAATATTAAAGCCACTATCCTTTGCTTTGAAGCAGTGTCAGGGCTAAAGGTCAATTTCTTTAAGAGTGAGGTGATTGGCCTGCGTACAGAGAAGCCCCTTTTCCTTAAACTTTCAGGAATAATGGGTTGCAAGCCTGGGGATCTTCCTATCTCTTACTTGGGAATGCCTCTGTGCTCCAGGGCGGGTTACTAAATCTCTTTGGAACCCTGTTGTGGAAAGGGTAGAGAGGAAGCTGTCTAATTGGAAAGAAAATTACCTATCAATAGGTGGAAGGGTAACCCTCATCAAATCTATCCTCTCTAACTTGCCAGTCTATTACTTTTCCATCTTTAGATGCCCGACCTCAATTATAAAGCGATTGGGAAGAGTGCAGAGAGATTTCTTATGGCTTAGCATAAGCTCTCAGAAGAAGATTCACCTGGTAGATTGGGAATCCATATGTAAGCCGAAGGAAGAAGGAGGTCTGGGAATTAGATCCTTGAAGTTGATGAATCAAGCCCTCTTGGGCAAATGGCTGTGGAGAATTGGAGATGGTTCAAAAGGTCTTTGGAAACAAGTGTTGGAAAGGAAATACAAACTTCCAAGACATGGGTGGGATGTCCAAGACCTCCCTTGGAATTCATTTGCTATATGGAAAGGTATTCTCTCGATTAAGGGACTTTTCATGGAGAACATCAGGTACCAAATTGGATCGGGGGAGAACATCTTGTTTTGGAAAGATAGGTGGGTAGGTGAAAAGGAATTCTGTGTTCAGTTTCCAGATCTGTATAGGTGTGCTCAAGACAAGGAAGCAACGGTCAGCTCTTATATGAGTACTACTGGTGGCCAGAGAGTCTGGTGTCCCACATTCAGAAGGAACTTGAAGTCCAACGAAGAAACCCAGTTCTTCGACCTCCTGAATTCCCTGAATAGTTTTAGCATTCAAGACAGCAAAGCAGATGATATGGTGTGGATTGCCTCTAAGATTGGTTCCTTTTCAGTATCTTCCTTCTTTAGGACAATCCAAAACAATCCAAGGGATACGGGCGGGGTGTCTGGCATTTGGAAGATGAAAGCTCCTCCTAGGGTGCTTGTATTTGGGTGGCTTGCTCTTAGGAAAAGGATCCATACTATGGACCTTTTGAGGAGGAGAGGGATGACCATAGTGAATGGATGTCCGATGTGCTTAAAGGACGAAGAATCCATGGACCATCTCTTGCTAAACTGTAAATCAGCTCAGACTATTTGGATGGCTTTAATAGGAGGGTTTGGTTGCTGCTGGACTCTTCCTCATTCTCTCAATGAGCTTTTCCAAGCTTGGAAGGCTCCAATTGGAGACCCTAAAGGCAAAACGATGTGGCGGTTGTCTTTCCTAGCGGTGATTTGGATGATTTGGAAGGAAAGAAACTCAAGATGTTTTGAAGGAATTGCAGCTAGTGAAAGCATTTTGGTGGAGAAATTGAAGTTTTTGGGTGTCTATTCTTCCTTCTTTTTAGGGTTACTCTTTAGACCAAATTGTGTATCATTGGAAAGAGGTTGCCTTCCTATGTCAGGGAATTAGTGTGTCCTGTATTGTGTTCTCTCGCTTGTGCTATTTGCTCCTTTTAATGATAGTAGCCATTCAGAAAAAAAAAAAAAAAAAAGAGACCCAAAGAGCCACAAGATGCTTGACAATTATCCACCATCTTGGTAGCATCTGAGGATTTTCCTTCAAAGCACCTCAAATTTCTTTCTTTTTGTAAGGAGCAAATTTTCGCTAAGAACGAAAGCTTCCACATCACCCTTCCTCTTTTTTAACCTACGCCTAATCTCCAAAAGTCAAACATACAAGGGATAGTATTCGGAAGAGAGACAAAAATGGAACCAAGACAATATCGATCTCCAAATACACTAGGCAACGGAACAATTAAGAAGCAAATGGTCTATAGATTCCCCACTTGCGAGGCACATCGGACATGCATTAACTACAATCACTTTACGTTGACGTAAGTTTGTCCATTGTTAGTATCCCACCAAGCAACGCAATCCATCCAAATGCTATTATTCTAGGCGGTGCTTTAATGCTCCATACGCTGTCCCGGAAAGAATGGCTCCCTGCCACCACTTCAGACATTGAAGAGAAGAAGGAAGACGTTGAAAAAAGGCCATCGGGGGAAGCCATCCAGATTCTTCTATCTTTTTCCTCCTTAGGGATGAAGACACTCCCAGGGATTGTCAGCATCGAGCGGAATTGGGACTCTTACACCTCTTTTAAATTTCTTCTGAACGTAGGCCACCAGCTGATTTTATCACCTTTTCTCTCCATGTATTCGATAACTTTAGCTTCTTGGTGCTGAACAACTCTAGAAAGTTGTAGGCCAGCGTGTTCTCCCCAACCCATAGATCAATCTAAAAACAAATTGTCCTAGTGCTGCCCTCTCGTAACCTTACCTGCTTCATAAACACATCCTTTGCTGCAAGAGTGCCTTTCCACAAGCCAGAAGAACGAGGAGAAGGATCTCGAACAAACCAACTATTCCTAGAGATGTCATATTTAGAGGAAATGACCTCCTTCCACAACCCCTTAGATTCATCTCCTATCCTCCATAGCCATTTACCAAGAAGAGTTAAATTTAACTTCTTTAGAGCTCTGATCCCTAAACCTCCTTCCTTTTTTGGCTTACACACTTGAGACCACTTAATCAAGTGGAATTTTTTCTTCGCCTTTCCATGCCATAAAAAGTCGCATTGCTTTTTCTCAATGTGGTTCATTACTTCCACCAGGCATTTAAAAAGGGACATGAACTAAATTGGCAGATTGGTCAACGCAGCTTTAATTAAAGTAACTCTCCCACCTAGCGACAAGTATTTTGCTTTCCATAGGGAGAGCTTTTTCTCCATCCTCTCTAGCACCGGAGACCATAGGGATTTAGTGGATGTCCCACCACAAAGAGGGATGCCCAAATAAGTGGATGGGAGCGTTGACTTACACCCGAAGATGTTGGCCAGCCTATTTAGTTGGTCTTCATTCACCTTGATACCAATCAACTCACTTTTGAAAAAATTCACCGGAAGACCTAAAACAGCTTCAAAATGGAAAAGAATAGCCTCGACATTACAAAGTTGGTCTTCAACAACATTGCAGAAAAGAAGCGTGTTGCTTGCAAACTAGAGGTGGGAAATCTCTAAATTGGTATTGGCTGGCCGAAAGCCTTCAAAAAGCTTTGCATTAACTCCAGTATGCAACATGCGACTAAGGGCTTCTTCTCTAATGATGAAAAATAAAAAGGGGGAAAGGGGATCCCCTTGGCGAAGACCTCTTGATGCAGAAAAGAAACCTGTTGGAGAGCCATTGATAAGGATTGAAAAGGTAGCTGAGCTCAAACATTCCAATATCCGCGTCCTCCAGTTTACTCCAAAACCCATCCAAAACCCATCCGTCTCATTAAGTATAGGAGAAAATCCCAATCCACCCTATCACACGCCTTCTCCAAATCTAGTTTACAAATGAGGCCAGGCCTCTTCTCTTTCTTTCTAGAGTGGATGCATTCATTTGCAATTAGGACTCTATCAAGGATTTGCCTCCGCACAAAAGCACCTTGAGCCATATAAATTATCTTGGGGAGAACTTTTTTCATCCTACTAGCTAACAAGGATGAAAATAGCGGTAGCGGCCTGCCGCCAAAACGCTACGTAACGGCGTAGCGGTGCGATTTGGAAAAATCGTCAAAAAAATATGAAAAAATTCTAGAAAATCTAGAATATTGGAAAATGAGAGAAAATGTATTTTTTTTGCAAAAGTAACTAAGGTAAGGGGGCGTAGCGGTCCCCTCACTATATGAGGTCCTGTATCGCTGTATAAATAGAAAATAATAGAATGATCATTTTTTTCATATGTGTTCATGTTGCTTAGTTATGCTAACTTAGAAACTAATGAAAGGCTTATAAAAGAAAAAACTATATCATGAAGTCAAGACTTAAGAGTACCTAGAGAAAAAAATGCATCTACCAAAGGGGGTGTTTAATAGGATGTACTTAGAGAAGAATCATTGAGAAGAACTCTTTGTATCGACTGTAATTCGGCGAGATCATGTGCTTTTTGGTGTTCTTTTAAACATAAAAGGGTAGAAGAGTTGTGTAGAAATGTTATTTGGAGAGGAGAAGAAAAGAAATAAGTCTTATTATGCATTTTAAAAAAATTTGAAAAGCAGGATTTTTTCTCACCCCGTAGCGGCCCCGTAGCTGCCGTAGCGCCCCGTAGCGGACGTAGCGGCCGCTACGGGTGCGACGGCCGATAAATCGGCCGTAGCGTAGCGGTGGCGGCCGCTACAGCCGATATAGCGGCACAGCGGCCGCTATTTTCATCCATGCTAGCTAATACCTTGGCCAACACTTTGTAGATGGAGCCGATGAGGCTTATGGGTCTAAAATCTTTAATGCTTTTAGCACAAACCTTCTTAGCTATTAAAACTATGAAAGAAGCCCCAATGTGCTTAGAAAGTTTACCTCTCGCATGGAATTGTCATGGAGTCCATAACATCCACCTTTATGTCCTCCCAAAAGCGCTGGACGAAAGCTAAAGGGAATCTGTCTGGTCCAGGCGCTTTATCTCCCTCCATATTGAATACAGCTGCCTTCACCTCCTGTTAATCAAAAGCCTTTTCAAGCCAGTCTGAGTCGGTTGCGTCTAACGATATGAACTCCAAATCATCAAGGCAGGGGCGATCCCAATCCTCTTTAGTGAAAAGGTCTGTATAAAAGTCTACCACATGGCCTGAGATTTCCTTTTTGCTCTCTAGTCTTCTGTTACCATCCAGGAGTGTGGAGATTCTATTCGTCCGGTTCATGTGGGAGGCAAAACTGTGAAAGAATTTTATATTCATATCTCCCTCCTCTAGCCACAAAGCTCTGGATCACTGCCTCCATTTAATTTCTTCTTCCCTTGCTTTACACTGGAATTCATGTTTAAACTTCTGATGAAGATTAAGACCAAACTCTGGTAGAGGTCCAATCTCTTCCTTACAGTCAATCTCCTTAATACCATGCAATAGATCAGCCATAACAGCTTCAACCGTCTTGACATTGGTCTTTACCCAGCCTTTGATATTGCCTTTAAGCTTCCGAAGCTTTGATGCTAACCTGAACCCTGCCCAACCTTGAATCTGAAAATCAGACCACCATGACCAAATGGGATCAGAAAACCCCTTTTCTTCAAGCCACATCATCTCAAAATGAAAAGGCCGTGGGCCCCAGTAATCCAGCCTCGAGTCTAAAACAATGGGACAATGGTCAGAAGTAGGTTTTGAGAGTGCCACCTGAATTGAATGAGGATATAGGTCGCGGCCCATTCCCCTGAAATCAGAAATCTATCCAACTGAGACACAATGGGTGGCACCTGGTGGTTAGACCATGTGAAAGAAGCCCCGTTTAGCTGCAAATGTAACAGACTCTGGCTGTTAATCCAATTTGAAAAGCCAGTCTTCTCTGGTGATATCCGGCATCCACCCAATTTTTCTTCTGGCGATCTGATAATATTGAAATCTCCTCCAATGCACCATGGACCATTCCATTTGGCTCTAACTGTGTCTTAACTCTTTCCAAAAATCAGTTCTTCTTTGATTAGCATTTGGACCATAAACAGCAGATATTATACATTCTTTATTATTTTCCAGGTCCGCAAAGACAACGGAGACAAAGAAGACTCCCACCCATTGGTCTTTAGAGCTAACCTTACGGGTATACCATAACAGAAAAATGCCCCCTGAGGCACCTGCCGCCTTCAAGGTAGCCCAGTTTATGTGTTTACTCCCCCAGATGTCCTTCACTATTTTCTCCTCTGTTGAATTGATTTTGGACTCCTGAATTATCACCACAACAGCTTTCTGGTTGTGAATTACCTGCTTGATTACTGCTCTTCGTTTTGAGCTGCCAAGACCCCTAACATTCCATGATAATATCTTCATCGGTGACCTTTAGATTGCACCTTTGAACTCTGGATATTTTGAGTGGAACCCTTTCCAACTGCTGACCTGCCTGTGCCCTTCTCATAATTTATTGAACTCCTCAGACTTTGTAGTTCTTTAACAACCCTTTTAGTAGACCTCCTTTTCCCTGGCAATGGTATTAAATATTAATCCTGTCTCGCCTGATATGCACCAAGCAACTTAGAAATAAGCTACTTAATATGCACACAATTTAAACTCGCAAGCGCACAAGATGATTGTAAGTACGAGATCGATCCCACGAAGACTCGTGATAAAACAATGTCAAAAGCAACTAAAAATCAGAATATTAAATAAATGAAAAAGATGATTGAATGCTGATTGGCTAAATTAAACTACTAAAAACAGTAAATTAATCTATTTAAAATAACCAAAAGCTAAATGGAAAGTAACCTAACAAGAATAGTACTAGGTTTGAAAACAATAAAAATGAACGAACTAGGGTTTCATCTACTCCCCTAACCTATCCTATGCATGTCCCTTATTATCCTTTAATCAAAATCAAAATTATTAGTGACATCTATCAACCTAGACCATGGCATATGTATCTAGATTATTATACGCCTAAACCTAATTCATGAGTGGCATACTACATGAATTGTTCATCATGTTGCAAAAACTAAGCATGGCATATGTCCTAGTTAAAACACACATAATGCATAAAAACAATGGAAATGATAAATGCATGAGTCTAGGCATGGCATATACTTAGATTATTCATGGTTCTAAACCCTAGATGCTTAACATCAAGATTAATCAAAATTAAGTTAACTACTCTTAAATTTAATTGAACATGGCATGGTTGGCATGGCACGTACACAACTCATCAATTAAAAACATGGTTAAGAATGTCAACTAATAAAACTGAATTCTTAATTAGTTGCCAAAAGAGACTACATAGAACTAGGCTAGGGTTTCAACTACACCCTAGCGCTAAGAAAATTAGCTACGCATGTCTTTAATGAAAAATAAAATGGAAAATAAAGTCATAGGAAAAACTCTAAAAGATTGAAGAAGAAGAAGAAGTCGGCCAGCAGCTTGTTTCAATTTTCCTTGCTCCAAAAAGCTCTCCAAATAGGGCTGTACGGCTGCTATGCTTGGTGTGATGATGGCTGGTATGATGGATGGTCGTCCACCCCCTTGGATGTCTTTTTATACTTTTGCAACAGCCCCTTTAGTAAATAGTTCCCTTGTGGATTTAGATGTCCATCTTTCTTTACAATTAGGCTTCCTAATTAGAATGAAATATGAGTCTTCTTTCTTGATTAGCAAGACTTTCTAAATCTGGTCCCACTTGTATCTTCTAGAAAATTCTTCACATGGACCCTCTAATCTGAGAATTAATTGCAATAACTAAATCTGAAGCTTTTATAATAAAAGTGGGCCTATATAATGCTTGCACAATGAGTGTGGGACCCTTTTTTGTTGACTTCTAACTTGGCTTGAATACTTGCTTTGAACTTTCCTTATTTTTCTCCTTTTCCTTCTCCATTCTTAGGCTCCACTTGAACTTGAATAGGACTTTCTAATTTCCGAATTTCAGCTTTTGCAATGACTGTGGGGCCCCCTTTTGGGCGTGCAACACACTTGGGAATGCCTTCTTTTTCTTCTTTGTTTCACTTTCCTTTCTTGATTATGCTTTCTTGTTCTCCAATTCTTTCTTCTAATTTAAATTTTAAGTTCCCAAAGAATTAGAAAGTAGTCTTTGAAATCTGAAACAGCTAGTATGGGACCCACCATGGCCCTTCTTAGTGATTCATGCCCATCATTTTCTTCATGAATTCTCTTCTTTTTGCTCCTTTTGACCTTTGCATAAAAATTAACAAAAACTATGTAAAATCAAATAAATAACTATGAACTAGCGCAAGATCAATCAAATATTAGGGCTCTAATCAGCGCCCCTGAGCAAATTCAATCATTCTTGCCCATTCCATCTCATTGTTTCCCACTGTTATATCCACAGCTTTCCCACAAAGCATTATCTTAGAATTCAACGATTCGCTTGAATTAGACTCACCAGATAGGAAGGATTCTGCCGCTCCTTTTCTTGATTTCGTTCACAGTCGTAGCTACTTGCTTCGCTGTAACTGGTAGACTCGACGATGACCGAACTGATGTACAGTCACTGTTGGAGATTCAATCGTTGTGCTTCCCACGATTTTTCACCACTGCAATCCAGCCCTGCTGCAGGTTCTGATGTTGCTCTTGGGTTTCTAGATGTGTGGCATGAAGGTCTTTGACCTCTGTTGAAGGTAGACAGGCCAGTGGGGACAAATCGTTTACATCGAAGATCATTGAAGCCCTCTCAACTTGATCTTCATCAACAAGCTTTGTCGCAGTGTAGTAGTGCATCTTTCCAGCGTTCTTATGTCTACCCGATCCCTCATGTTCATTGATTTTTGGGGTTTCCTGCGTCGAAATCACAGTTCGTCCATTTGAATGAGATCGGCTCCGGCCTACCCTTGTAGAACTTGAACTGGACTGGGGGCTGTGTTTGGCTGTTGTCTCGTTCGCCATCGGGATGTCTATCATCTCCTTCACCGTTGCAAGAGAGAGATCAGCTCCGCAGTCCTCTTCCCTATCATCTGGTGAATTGTTGTTGTATAACTTTCCCCTTTCGAAAGAGGTATTGATACTCTGAGTTAACCCGATGGGCCCAGCCCTTTTTTATTCAACTAATGGCATGTGCCCAACACCATCTTCCAATCCACGGTCCATATGAGGACCCAATCTCACTTCTGGCCCATTATCCACAACTGTGACTTGGTCCCATGGGATCAGGTCCAAATCCAGTGCGCCAAAATTGGAATTTTGCTTCTCTAGGGGGAAGTTTGAATTTAAAAAATCTGATGTGACATCATCATCTTCCTCCCCAGTTTCCGAGCAGGAAGAGAAGCTGCAACTTTCTTCTTCAGACTGGAAGTTCTCTACCTTTCCTTTATCTTGCTTCTCCTTTAACATTTCTTCCATCTCATCTGTGGGCACACAGAGGTCATCTCACCAAAGATAGATCCTTTGGGAGAGTTTCTGTTTTGCATCTCTGGAGACTTTCACCCTTCCATATATCAGCATCTCCTTGTTAGACGTCAGAGGGTCCATCTGGAGGCTTTCACCCTTCTATATATCAGCATCTCCTTGTTAGACGTCAAAGGGTCCACCTCAACTGTTGAACCAACACACTCCCAGTAGGGAGAAGAATGTTCTGCAGGGGAGGGAAGATACTGGATTTTTTCGTACCCATTGGTAAGAACAGCGGAAAAAAAAGGGGGTTTGCTTTTGTCAGATTCGGTTCTATCCAAGAAGCAGAGAAAGCTGTGGAGTTGGCAAGGGGCAGATCATGGGGAGGAAGGAAAATATAGGTTCAGCTATCTAAATATAAACAAGTCCCTAATCCAGCTCAAGAGAATGAAAACCTTCATAGGAAGAATGATGGGCAGGCAAATCCATGGTCAGCTGGGCAGGTAAATCCATGGTCAGCTAGGCAGGCAATTCTGTGGTTAGCTAGGCAGGCTTGGAACGCTGGATTAAAGGGGCTCATGAAGGAGGATACACCATCAAAAAAGGTAGGATGGATCATGAGAAATGGAGACCTATTAGGGGTTAGAATAGCCTCCAATGTCATCAAGGAAGATAAAGAAAATCTTATTTTCAGTTTGGTGGCTTTCTTAGAAGAAGGGGCAGGAAGAGCATCTCAGATCGCCTCTTGGTGTTCTGGGGTCGGGGGTAAAATGCCCAAAGACATCAGGCCTCTTGGACCCTCAATGGTTTTTTAGATGGAAATGCAGTCGGAAGATGAAGTCTCAGAGGTCCTTAAGCTAGCTGTTCACTCAGACAACTCTCCATTCAAGGTCCTGGAAAATGGATGGAATTTCTGGGTAGCCCCCCTTGTGAGGTTTGGATCAAATTTAGAGGAGTTCCCCTGAATGTATGGTGAGAAGAAACCTTCTCCCTACTGGGAGCATGTTGGTTCAAAGCAAACCCTCTCTTTTTCCGCTGTTCTTATTAATGGGTATGAAAGAATTCAGGATCTTCCTTCCCCTGCAGAACATTGCTTCCAGCTCTGTTTTTGACATATCCTCTGATATGCTGGATACAAAGAAGGAGAATGAGTTTTCTCCAAGCTTCAGAATCCTGCGTGGAAGAGGTCTCCCCAGATGGACTTCTGAATCATCTTTGAGAACTTGTCTCTAGATCTGCACACTTCTCATTTTCTTCCTCCATCTCCGAAGATCGGTGTTCCTCCACTGGGGACTTCCAGATGGACAACTTCTGTGAAGAATAATTGAGTGACAGGCTGACCTCTTTCTCAAAGCGGATTGGGGATTCGTTCCATTGAAAATACAAATAAAGCTTTACTTGGGAAGTGGTTATGGAGGGTGGGTGATTCGACTCAAGGTTTATGGAAAAGAATTCTTATTGATAAGTATAAGTTGGGTAAGGATCAGTGGTCTATTCCGGTCCAGAGTTATGGAAGTCTAGTCTGTTTGTTAAGGATGATTTTGATCAGTGGATAAGGTACAGAGTCCATGATGGACATCATATTCTTTTTTGGCATGATGAATTGGCTGTCAAACTTGAAGAGTCTGTTTCCTTGTCTTTTTGTCTTGGATAGGAGGCAACATGCCGCTATTGTAGAAAATTTTCAATCAGTGGGCGGTTCTATAGTATGGGATTTTTCGTTTCGTTGAAATCTGCTTGATAATGAGGTTATTGATTTAGTGAGAATGCTCTATTTGCTAGAATGGATTTATCTTTCCGTAGATAGAGAAAGATGAGAGATTATGGAAGCTTGACATTAGGGGTCAATTTTCTGTTAAGTCGTCCTATAATGTCTCGTCTGGTGCTAATGCTAGGATGGTTGATTGGAGGCATTTTCGGGACTCTTACGTTCCCCCAAGAGTTCTGGTTTTTTGTTGGGTGGCGAGTTTGCAAAAGATTCTTACAATGGATCAATTAAGAAGGAAAAATCGTATCTTGTCAACGGATGCCCGTTGTGTTTAAATGAGGAAACGACTAATCATTTGTTGATTCATTGTAGTTTGCGCATAAAGTATGATTTTCAATTATTGATATGTTTGATGGATTTTCAATCATTTGTTGATATGTATATTATGGCGGTTGTCCCATTATGTTGGCCTTTGGAAGATTTGGTTGGAGAGGAATAATAGAATTTTCAAAAATAAAAGCAACTCCGCTGATGAGATTGTTCAGTCTATTGTTTGGAATGTTTCAGAGTGGGCATGTAAGAAAGAATTTTGCAGGAGTTTCTTTAGAAGATTTGAATAGATCTTGGTCAGCCAATTCAATAGGGGGATGCCGCTCCAAAATTTTGCATAGAATTAAGTGGAACCCTCCTCTAGCTGGTCTCCTAAAGTTGAATTTTGATGGAAGTTTCTTTTAAGCATATCCATTTGGTAGGGATTGGAGATGTAATCCGAGACTCTTCAAGGGTTGTTATGAAACATTTTTCTGGTCTAGTGAGTTCGTCAGATTTCGATGGTGCTGAAGTTTATGCTTTACTTGAATTGCATAAGTTGGGAGGCTACAAATCAATCATTGAAGGTGACTCAATTTCAACAATTCAACGGCCCTTTGAAAAATCTACTTTCCCATGGAGATAGGTAGATTTGGTAGAGGAGGTGCAAGATATCTCGACTCAATTAGATGCTTCTTTTAATCAAATTCCACGTGAAGCTAATGCTATGGCGGATGGTCTAGCAAGGGATGGAGTTCTTCGGTTAAATATTTCTTTTGATGTGTAGTCATTTTGTTTTTTTTTTGCTTCTTTTCTTTAGTCTGGTTCCTGTTTTGCTTGGTTCTTTTCTTTAATAAAATTGACCATTATTAAAAAAAAAAAAAAATGGAGTGACAGGCATCTGCTGTGTTGGTACATGGGAAAAAATGTTCCATTTTGGAGAAACGATCAACAACAACGAAGATGGAATGAACTTCTCTTGCAGCCTTTGCTAAACCTATCACAAAGTCCATGCGGATATCTTCCCATGGGGCATTTGGAAATGGCAATGGCTGATATAACCCCGTATTCCTTTTGTTTCCTTTTGTCAACTGATAGGTGCGACATCTTTCACAAATGCTGATAACATTAACCTTTATGCGCGGTCAATAATAGCGATCATCCACAAGTGTAAGTGTCTTGTCATGTCCGAAGTGACTACTACAGCCTCTTGAATGTAAATCTCGAGCAACATGTTCTTGAATAGAGGTGGCAGGGAGGCAAAGTTTGGTGCCTCTGAATAGGAAACCATCATGTATGTTGTAAAGTGCATGCTTGTCCTGTTCACCATTAAGAAGAATTTAATAATTGTGCCAAAATCTTTGTCTTTACTCCTGCTTGATTTGCTCATAACCTGGTAATGTGACTGTCATAGTGGTGAGGAGATGTTTCCGACGACGTAATGCATCAGCCACCATATTGTCTTTGCCTGCTTTATGATGGAGACAGAAAGTGAATTCCTGAAGATTGGCACTCCACTTGACTCAATGCTCGCTTATATGTTGCTGGAATTGCAGATGTTTAATGTTTCGCAATCAGAATATAAGACAGTCTTTTTTCAACCAAATAATGTCGCCGGTTTGCAATGCTTGCACAACAGTGTAGAATTCCAGGTCACATGGTGAATATTTGCACTTGGTATTGGAAACCTTCTGACTAAATAATGCAACTGGATGTCCTTCTTGGCTAAGAACTCCTCCAATGCCAACATTGGAAGCATCACATGTAACTTCAAAGACTTTGTCTAAACCTGGAAGTTGCGATACAGGGGCTTCCGCAATCTTCTGCTTAATTCGTTCAAAGGCTCGAATTTACTGCACTTGTCCACTTAAACTTCTCCCTTTCTCATATAGTCAGTGATGGGGGGCCATAATATTGTTGAAATCTCGAATGAACCTTTTATAGAAAGTAGCAAGTTTGTGAAAATTGCAAACTTCAATAAGAGTAGTCGGAATAGGCCAATCAAGAATATCTTGAACTTTGAACGGATCCATCTCTGTGCCCTTAGAGGATACAACAAAGCCAAGAAAAACCACATAATTGCTCATAAAAGTGTAGTTCTTCATATTAGCATAAAAGTGTTCTCGGCGAAGATGTTGAAAAATGCTCTTCAAGTGATCAAGATGCTCCTTTCTTGATTTGCTGTAAATCAAGATATCATTGAATTATACAGCAAGGAACTTACCAATAAACGGCTTCAGCAATTGATTCATAATGCATGAATGTACTAGGAGCATTAGTGAGACCTCGGCATAACCATCTATTCATAAAGACCCTTTTTAGTTTTGAAGGGTGTTTTTTATTCATTATCTGACCTAATTTTGATTTGATGATAGCCACTCCAAAGAACAATCTTGGAAAATACAGAAGCTCTAGTCATATAAGATCAAGCATATTATCAAGTCTAGGGATAGGGAAGCGATACTTTATAGTGAATTTACTGATGGCATGACTATCCACTCACATATGCCAACTTCCATCATTCTTTGGTGTGAGGAGAGCGGGTACTACACATGGACTAAGGCTTTCCTGAATATATCCCCAGTGCAAAATATCATCAACCTTTTTCTAGTTTAGCATGTTCGGATGGACTCATCCAGTAAGCACGAAGATTAGGGAGAGAAGCTCTAAGAATTAAATCTATTGCATGCTGGATGTCTCGCATTGGTGGCAACTCATTTGGAAGTTCTTCCAAATGCTCTAGGAAGATTATGGAGAGGCTCTAGGAATTAAATATTGCATGTTGTATGTCTCGCATTGGTGGCAACTCATTTGAAAGTTCTTTGGGCTAGTTTGGCACTTTACTAGCATAGTAAAAGTCAAGTAAAGCCTCCATTTTTCAGACAAGATGTCACATCAAAAGCACTTTAATTCAAAACTCCCTCCATCTTTTTCAAAAAAAGTCAAAAAGCAACCACCTTTATCCACTAAAATACAAAAAAATTCCACTTTTCCATACAAAAAGTAAAAAAGATTCCATAAGAAACAACTAAAAATAAGATACCATAATAACCCACTTATATTTTATTCTTTCTTCAAAATCAACTTTACTTCACCTGACTCTATTAGTAGAGTTGCCAAACTGGCCCTTAGGAATTAAATCAGAGAAATCATTGAGCAATGGTTATACCTCTTGGGGGATAGATGACTTTGAGTCTTCTTTTGATTCGGATACTTGCTTGGTAATCAAAACATACATCACACCTTGTGCTCTTTGCTTTCAACTTCACATTTGCGCATAGTGAGAATGTGAGGAGATGGAGGAGTAACTAACGGTGATGAAAATGGAGTCTACATGGGCATAAATGGAATTCGCCGTCTATTCCATTTAAAAGTGTAGGTGTTTCTCTGCATGGTCGGTGATGACCTTAAGACGTTGGAGCCAAAGCTGACCAAATAAGATGTGGGTGACATTCATTAGAATAAAATCACATTTAACACTCTTTCATATGAGCCAAGCTTTAAAGGAACAATGCACTGTAGATTGGTCGGAATAGAATAATCACCTGCTCATGCTACTCTATAAGGCTTTGGGTGCTTTGTAGTTGACAATTGAAGTTTATCAACTGCTTCTTTGGATATGACATTCACAGCACTACCACCATCAATAATAACATTGCAACACCGACCTTTACAACTTTTGTTTGGAAAAATGGGAGTCTATTATTTTTTTTTTTTTTTATATTTGCCAATATAATGTTGTCATCTTACGAGGTAAAAAGAAGAGTGATATCAGGAATTACTTTACATACCAAACATTCTCCTCCTCAGCTGTATATGTTGCTGCAGAATACATTCGATATGGACTTCTGATTTGTAAACTTTAGTATGTTGTTTTGAATTTTTATCATTTCTAGATATTTTGTGGTTTGACCTTGTTGACCTCAAGAGCATCCATTATTTTCATGCTTCTACAGAGGTCTAAAAACATTGTTTTTGGAGGACTTCTGATTTGTAAACTTTAGTATGTTGTTTTGAATTTTTATCATTTCTAGATATTTTGTGGTTTGACCTTGTTGACCTAAAGAGCATCCATTATTTTCATGCTTCTACAGTGGTCTAAAAACATTGTTTTGGAATTACTTTAGATAACAAACATTTTCCTCCTTTGCTGTAAATGTTACTGCAGAATGCATTTGATCTGGACTTCTAATTTGTAAACTTTAGTATTTTGTTTTGAATTTTTATCACTTCTAGATATTTATTTATTTCACCTTGTTGACCTAAAGAGCATCCATTCTTTTCATGCTTCTACAGAGGTTTAAAAACATTGTTTTTGGAAGAGAGCTCTATCACCGAGATAGATGGAAATTGGCTCCATGAACTAGCAGTGAAAAACACTGTTCTTGAAGCTTTAAACTTCTATATGACCGAGCTCAAATTCATCAATATCCGAGACCTTGAAACGATAGCAAGAAATTGTCGCTCGTTGGTCTCTTTAAAAATCAGTGATTGCGAAATCCTGGATCTAGTTGATTTTTTTCATGCTGCAACAACTTTAGTAGAGTTTGGTGGAGGTTCATTCAGTGACCAAGCAGGAGAAGTCGATAGATATTCAGCTGTGGCATTTCCTCCCAAGCTATGCCGAGTGGGTCTGAGCTTCATGGGGAAGAATGAGATGAGCATATTATTCCCATGCACGTCTTTGCTAAAAAAGCTGGACCTGCAGTATACATTCCTTGACACTGAGGATCATTGCCTGTTGATTCAACGTTGCCCCAATTTGGAAATTCTTGAGGTAGCTGTCAAACTGGTTTCCATTATTATCTCTCTATTAAATGCTATAATACTCAAGATAAATTGATACATTTGAAGTATTGGCACATGTGCTAGATCTGAGCCCTTTATCAGATGGGCCCCATTGGAAAGATGTCTTGGACCAAACAAAGATCTAGCAGTCCATTACGTAGCTGGTCCGCTGTGAAAATGTGTTGAATCAAACAAAAATCTAGTTGGTCCATTACTTGGGGGGTCACTAATGTACAAGAAGTAAGGATATTGAGAGACACAATGAGTAGCCCATATTTAATGTCCACATTGTGGCGACTAATCAGTCAATTGTCGGTTTTTTACATCCCATGTTTACAATGGGCCTGATTTGATTAAGGCTTGGATATCTGACAGTTAAAAGTGTGCTGCTCAAATTCTTTTCAATTTGTTTCCTCTTGTATTAAGCACAGTTGCCGGATGAAGAAATGCTGAGAATCAAATGTGCGGAATGCCTCATTTTGCAAAATGTGCTAATATTATTTATGCAGTAGGTGAGATGAATGATTGAAATGAAGTAGGTGACAGTAGGTATTTGCAATGGTAAACGAGTCAGTTCTAAGCATTTGCTCATTTAACTCTGTTGACTGGATGGAATGATGTGGCACTTTTTCTTGAATTTATGCAGGTAAGGAATGTTATCGGAGACAGTGGATTAGAAATTGTTGCTCGTAACTGTAAGAAACTAAAGAGGCTTAGGGTCGAGCGTGGGGAGGATGAGCAAGGCATGGAGGATGAACAAGGAGTTGTTTCTCAGAGAGGACTAATTGCACTGGCTCAAGGCTGCCCAGAACTGGAATACCTGGCTGTCTATGTATCAGATCTCACAAATGCTGCATTGGAAACTCTTGGCAATTTCTGCAAGAACCTCTGTGATTTTCGGTTGGTTCTGCTCGACAAGGAAGACACAATAACTGATTTACCGCTAGACAATGGGGTTAGAGCTCTGTTGATGGGCTGCCTGAAGCTCCGGAGGTTTGCTCTTTATCTTCGGCCAGGGGGTTTGTCGGACACTGGCCTTGGTTATATTGGAAAATACAGCAGCAGCATAAGGTGGATGCTTCTTGGTTACGTCGGAGAAACTGATGCTGGGCTTCTGGAGTTTTCAACGGGCTGTCCGAGCTTGCAGAAACTGGAAATGAGAGGCTGTTGCTTCAGTGAGCGTGCATTGGCACAGGCTGTACTGCAATTGAGCTCATTGAGATACATATGGGTGCAGGGATACAAATCGTCTCCAAGAGGCAGTGATCTTTTGAGAATGATCCGCCCGTACTGGAACATAGAATTCATTCCTCCGAGGAAGATTGTCGAAGAATTTGGTCTGCCTGCTGAAGCTGGCCATATTGAGCAGCCAGCACAGATACTCGCATACTATTCCCTTGCGGGACAAAGAGCAGATTATCCTGATACTGTTGTCCCTCTGTTTCCGTCGTCATTCGAGCACTCTTGACTGTATATCCCTTCCTTTTCCTTCCACGTCTATCATCTGAATGCTCTGGAAAGGTGTTGTGTCAATAGAATTTTCTTTTTTTTTTTTTTTTTTTTTTTTTTTTTTTCGTGTATCATTTACAATCTGAGTCTTTAATTTCATGTAATAAAATCTACGCTGTAATTAGAAAGCATGCTGCGGTGGTGGACTAACCATTGAAGGTGTGGTGAGCTTATGGCACAGTGGATCCTTTCCATTTCCTTATCTGCTTTTGGCATAGCTAATTCTCTCTTGTAACAGGAGTTACCCTGCGGTTTCAGAGCTTTTTGATGGTTATTGTATGTGAGACTTCTTTTTAGATTTTTGGTAGAAGACTTATGTTAATGGATTTATGTTCGCATGGTCTTGTGACTGTTTTGGTATTAAAACATTTGAATGTTGGGTCAAGCGATCAAGGGTGAGTTTCCAGCCTGACCATCGCTTCAATCTGTATCGCATATGGATACAGCCATCACGGCTGATCACTTCATTTACCACTCCTTTAATGATTGTTTCTTACTATGTTTTGATGACTGGCACTTCTGATTCAGTTGCACTGTTCCAGCAAAGGGTTTGACCAAGCAAGCACAGTGATTTGTAGAAATTAGAAACACTGTAACGTGCTTGTCAAAGATCCAAGATGTTGTATTTTATTGCTGAATTTGTAATTGTTAAGGAGATATCATCAGAATGTTCAAATTTAAAATTAACCTGTGAAGATCGCTACTGTAGAAATCAATTTGAGGGGGCCTAGGTCTTCTCATATTAGTTCTCTCTTAGAAAGTTAACTTTAGATAGGTTTACGCTGATATAATAACCCCAAATCAAAAGGGAACAACCTCTTGGGTTCTTCTGATTTCTCTAAGTATTATTTGAGTTGTTAAGTACTAATTGAATGGGATGGATGAATGTCATTCTCTCCTTTGCTTATTATTGCAAATGAGAAATGAGTTAACTTTTTGCTGCCGGATGAAGCTCTGAGTCGGCTAAGAACGCGGAAAATTCAAATCTCTTTTTTGGGCCTGGAAATAGGGGAGATAAGAGGCTTTCCCGTGGGCTGGGCTGGGAGAGTAGCCGCCTCTTCACTCTCCTTCAGCCTATTCAGATATACCGAATCGTATCTCTTGGAGAGTGGCGCAGAAGCTCCCCCTTTGACTCAGGGGGCGTTCCGCCGCTTCGACTGATGTGGACGCGGTTCCCTCGTCGTTAAAGAAGTAACGAGTCACTTCAATCGCTACGAGCAAGAGGATGAGGCAGGAATGGATAGTTAGATAGAATAGGTACACAAGCAATCGCCACAGGAACTGGTATATATGAGTAATCGTAATGCACGCAATCAAAGGAACCGTAAACTGTCGTCCCCTCCACCGAAACAGCTTTCAATCGGGAAAGGAAGCCACCCGGCCCGCCTGCCATCAGTAATAGGACTCCTCCATGTGAAATATGAATCTTCATTGGATCTTTTTGGTAGTAGTCGTGACCAACAGCCATCAGCGGTCGGCTCGCTGGTAAGGCGTGAGCTTCAAGCCCGATTTCTGGTGGCACACACCCCACACAAGCACCACCCGACGAAGTGGGGACAGGGAAAGCTACAGGCCCAAAACCTTCGACCCTTCTTTCTAAATGGGGGTGCCCGGGGCACCTCAACTTGTCATTTTGTCGTTGCTCATTCGATATGCCTTGCCTGCATTAAGATTTAAGGCCTTGACTAATTGCGCAGATAGCATAGAACAGAACGCAGAAAACGCAGGTGCACAGACGCAAAAAGAAAACGAAATGATCTATCTATGCGAGGTTCAAAATCAATAGGAAAAGGACTACCAACAGAAGAAGGGAGGTGGGTGGGTATAGGTGGTCATTCACTATTCAAGTCAAGGTCTGATTCCTTTGGAGCTCAGGGGCCTCCCTTGCCTTGCTCAATCTTCCTTTTTTGATTTCAAGTAGCAAGCAGCTCCGAAAACTCCAGTGACCAACTTCGGGTGGTCGAGTTCACCCCTCCCCTTCACTTTGTTCCGGCTTTTCGACCAGGCGGAGGAAGCATCCGGGCGAGCGGCTGAGAGCCATCTGGCTCGAAAGCCGGAGTGCGCAGGAGCCCGCCAGCTGCTGAAATTATATCCCACGAACGTCTTCCTCGCGTCATTAGTTCCTATCGTCAGTAGCTCCTCTCGTCTTAGAATGCCTCTTTATATCGAAGTTTAGTTGGAAGTCTTTTGTACCTAACTGCTACGAGGCCCGACATCATGTTTGCAGCAAGTTTCTTATCCAGATTTATGCAAAGCCCAAGCCAAATTCATTTTGGAGCAGCAAAAAGAGTCAGAGAGTGAGGCTCATCAGGCGGCCAACCGTTGCGTCCTCGTCGCTGCGTTAGGAGACATTGGTGGTTCAGCGAAAGACCTAAAATGCGGGCCCGGCTGGGTACGATGAAGATTTTCATACCAAAGAATGTCTAAGGGTGAACTCATACTATATCTCTGCCATTGCTCTCTACTAAGGCTGATTCGAAGCTCTCCCGCTCCGAAGGTGAGGATTTGACTTTAGATTGATTCAGTTATAAGTATATAAGGGTGGATGTCTCAGCAACACAAAACGAGGGTTTCGCTTGTTATAGGACTTGACCAAACATCTCATGACACGAGCTGACGACAGCCATGCAGCACCTGTATGAAAGTCAGTACCATCCCGTTAAGGACAGGTTTTCTTGTTCATATGTCTAGGGCTGGTAAGGTTTTGCGCGTTGTATCGAATTAAACCACATGCTCCACCGCTTGTGCAGGCCCTCGTCAATTCCTTTGAGTTTCGGTCTTGCGACCGTACTCCCCAGGCGGAGTGTTTCACGCGTTAGCTGGGCCCCTGATCCGCATAGACCAAGGGCGAGATGCCCGCGCAAGGACCTCAATTCTCATTAGGAGGTCGAACCAAGGACCTATGGAAGTCGGGGCTACCCCGTCCCCATGGCAACGCAACAGTGTCCTGAGGGAGGAGTTTAGAGGCCTTATGTAGCCTTACTTACCGAGTGTTATAGAGGAGAACGGAAAGATTGCTATCAACGCAGAAGTGGGAGAACCTTGCTGCCTCCAGCCTACCCTTAATGTCATTTTCCACCACGACCCTCTTCTTGAGCACCCCAGACCTGCTGCCGTCTTGCCCAAATAATAGACGTTTATAATCTCTTCCAATGAGAGATAACCCGTATGTTCCATCCTAGTCAACATAAAACAACTTCTTAGCATAGCATGTTGAAACCATCGCTCTTCCCTTGCGTACTAAGACCACTCGTCACTCATACTAAGAAGACCCAAAGCCTGCCCTCCACCCTCCTAAGACGAATTCTTCATTTCAAATGCAGTCCGAAGAAGGAAGTGATTTGATTTCAGGAAGGCGCCCCAACACACATCATTCGATGGTGGGGTTGGTCTCGCTTCAGAAGGAATTGGGTTCGGGTGGGTGTCATTCATTCAGCGAAGGGCGGGAGAGGTAGGCCGATCTCTAAGATTTGATTCGGAGGGGGGTGACTAGTGGTGCGGGGTTAAAACAAATAGATAAAGGAGGTTGTTTTTTAATACTCAGTACTCCACATGTATCTATATCTAGAACAAAGTTTTGGAAAGACCAGGGTCGAAATCATCACATGATGGCTGAACCTTGGGTGTGTTTGAGAACATGTGACATAAAATATGTTAAAAGATCAGCACATAACAAACCATTACGTCTCAGGAACACTATATTAAGTACCCCAAAATGCATTCTAAGCCTTGCAAAATTTGCGACTTCATTATGAGAACTAAGAAAGAAGCTTAGGAAAAATCCAAATCTACTCAAAACTCAAACTAGATTTAAAGTCAAATTTATTTTAAGTTTTAAACTCAATTCCTATTATCTCTATCACATCAGAGCTGGTATGCTTTCTGAATTCCCATTCCTCATATTTCAATCCACATCTCTTCTTTCTCTGTTGAAGTGCCCAGGGACAGCTCCATATTTGAATCAAATTGTGCACTTAAAGAAGAAACTTCAGTGTCAGCCCTCATTAGCATACTCTGAAGTTCAGCTAGTTCTTGTGTCACATTAGAGATGGTGGCTGCTGAA
Source organism: Umbellularia californica (assembly GCA_028538565.1). Taxonomy (NCBI): domain Eukaryota; kingdom Viridiplantae; phylum Streptophyta; class Magnoliopsida; order Laurales; family Lauraceae; genus Umbellularia; species Umbellularia californica. The sequence goes on along the minus strand of JAPQWN010000007.1, from coordinate 42,850,006 downwards.
ACTCTCTTAGATGTCTCTCCTCTCTATGATTTTCGTTCAACTGGTGCAGAAACGGGACCCATAAACCTGTCCATAGTTGAATCAAGATGTGCCTTCAGAGATGAAAACCTATTCTGCAAATCATCTAGTTCTTCTCTCAGATGAGTAGCCTGCATTAACAACAAAAAGGAAAAAAAAAAAAAAAAAGCTCCACTTCATTTATTTATTTTGACACAAGATTCAGAAAATGGGACCTTTTTTTTTAACACATTCAAAACTTGTTCTTTGCTAAACCTATCTGCATAATAAATGCCTCTCCCACACACCCTTACAGTTGCAGTACATGTGTGAACAGGGCACACAAGCATGAGATCTAAGCTTCTCAATGGTTGGGTGCACCATGGCATGTACATGTTCAAAAAAAGGAAATATACAACAAATGATCAGCTTGTTTTCTTTGCCCAAAAGACTTCACATGTGGAGAAATTTCATTGATGCAAGATGTCCATATGGGCATACTGTGAAAGTGCGAATGAAAGTGTCTGACAATATTAGCATTGGTATGAAATCAGCAGTCCCCCTTCCACTAGTACTCTCAACACAGTATTGACTGTAAATGCTCTATTAGAGTAGGTTAACATCTTACATTACCGAAAGATTGCAGCAACTGTAAAATTAGTGTTGATCTACACATTGAAAAGTGGTTTCTCTTCATTTAGCATCATACACTGTTAATCCGAACGACTATTCTAATTTCCTAATGTTACCGTTCATCGGTTGAACAGCTGATGAACTTCTCATTTGAACTGTTTCATCTTTATCCAATCAACCCCGTCAGAGGTCATTATCAGTTGCCACATCAATGGTGGCCTGCCTGATGAGGCAGCTTGATCTCACACTGTGTTTAGCAGTTTACAAGATAAGCTCATTAGAAATGAAATTGAAAGTAGAAACTGAAGCATACCTGTTTCTGCATTTCTGGGTGTTGCTTCGAATGTTCAGCATCTGGTGGAATATATGATACTCCTTGATATGGTTGTCCGGGCAGTGACCTACCATCTAAGGTGGTTGGTGGTGCACCAAAGTAACCAGTTGGCGGTGGCGACGGTGCATCAGTGTACCAGCTGTGAGGGCAAGAACATGGAAAATGTGGCTGCTGATAAGCATCATAAGAAGATGGAAACTCTGGCTGCTGATAAGAATAAGAAGATTGATACTATGGCTGCTGATAAGCATAAGAAGATGGAAACAGTGGCTGTACGTAAGCATAAGAAGATGGATAGAGTGGCTGTACATAAGCATAAGAATACGCTGACTCTGGCTGCTCGTAAGGGCAAGAATACGCAGACTGTGAATGCTTGTAAGGGCAACAATATGAAAACTGTGGCTGCGCCCGTGAAGATGATGGATGTTGGAAAAATGGCTAGAGCACCATTACTTTTGTCAAAGTTTGAGCCAAAAACTAAGGGGGACCCACTAATCCTTTTTGGTGGGAATACATGGGAATGTATTCTACTCCATGAGTAGATTAATTACATGTATTGGGTTGCTCTAATCCATTTAGGAGTGAATGAGAAATTGCCTCCTAAACACCACTACTTGAACATGTTAAACATGGAAACAAAGGAAGTGGTGAACTTGCATCCCACATTGCTTGGGAGCAAAACATTCATTGGGTATAAATATACTTACTTTGGTAGTATAAAATGAGCCCCAAGGGGCACCCCACTTTTGTGGGGGAGGGAGGACTTAGATCAAGGTTGGGTCACCACCACACGCGCGCACCGCCCCGCGCCGGGGCTTGGGTTGGGTTGGCCCACTACCTGTTTAATTTTTTGGAGAAATTTTATTTAATAAAATTCCTTTTTGCAAATGGGATGTGTGTCCAAAGAAGATGCATCTGTTCATTGAACAGTCACTATTCTGAACAGATGCAAGCCCCATTGAAGAGACCTGTTCAAGCTATTTAAGTGCATCATGTGGTATTGGTCATTGTATCCTGGGAGACAGACGCTGTAGAGCTCGTAAGCACCATTGCGAGGGCGAATTTTGTCTTAAGGACATAGTGTATAACACTAGCCTTGATCGTCGATTATCTACGAGTTACAGAACTTCTAAACTTCAGACAAAACATTCTGTCTCTGCTTTTAAACAGTAAGTGAATTATATTTCTACATTACAATTTGTTATTGTATTTAGTTGTTATTTTGGTTCACTGTGTTTTAGAACTTGTCTCCTAAATGCTGAATTATTACTGACTGTACTCGGAGATAACAATCTTAAGACAAAACCTTTGATGTTCTGAGTACACTTTGTTATCAGTTTTACTTCAGTGTTTCTGGTTTCAGTTTCTGTCAATTTTACTACTGGTTTTTAAGTCTTCTGTTACTGAAACCAGTATTGTAAAACTCTGTTTCTATCTTTTATTTCATTTGTTAATAGAACTTCAGTGTGTTCTGTAACTTGTTTTATTATTCTCTCAGTTGATTTGTATTTACAGTACTGTTAGTTGTTAACTCTCAGTATATTCTGTGTTTTCTTTTACTTCTGTTCATTCACAGTAATGGGTATTGAGAAGGATACTCCAGTTAGTACCCTTGCCCCTGTTATGGTGAGCAATGGGGAGAAACCTAAGAAGTTTAATGGTACTGAGTTTAAGAGATGGCAACAGAAGATGTTGTTCTATCTCACTACCTTAAACTTAGTTAGGTTCCTCCATGAAGAAGCTCCTGCCTTAACAGAAGGTGAAACAGATAAGCAAGTGGTTGTTGCTGTTGATGCCTGGAAGCATGCTGACTTCCTCTGTCGGAATTATATTCTCAATGGACTAGACAACACATTATATAATGTGTATTGTTCATTGAAGACTGCTAAGGAATTATGGGATTCTCTTGATAAAAAGTACAAGAATGAAGATGCCGGAATGAAGAAATTCGTTGTGGGCAGATTCCTTGACTACAAGATGATAGATTCCAAAGCAGTAATCAATCAAGTTCAGGAACTTCAAGTAATTCTCCATGAAATTCATGCAGAAGGAATGTCTCTTAGTGAGTCTTTCCAAGTGGCAGCCATCATTGAAAAATTGCCACCACTTTGGAAGGATTTTAAGAACTACCTTAAGCGTAAACGAAAGGAGATGAAACTTGAAGACCTGATTCTCAGATTGAGGATAGAGGAAGACAATCGTGCATCTGAAAAGAAAGCAGGGAAAACGTTCACTGAAGCTAAGGCTAATGTAGTGGAACATGGGCATAATCCCAAGAAGAGGAAGAACAATCCCAATGGTCCAAAACAGCAGGGTCCCAATGATAGCAAGAAGTTCAAAGGGAAGTGCTATGTGTGCAACAAACCAGGCCACCGTGCTAAAGACTGTCGTAAACGCAAGGACCAAGGCAATACAAGTAAGAAACCAGCACAAGCCCACATGACAGAATTGGACACTCTCTCCACTGATGTTTCAGACATCAATCTTTCTGCTGTGGTCTCAGAAGTCAATCTGGTCGGTAACACCAGAGAATGGTGGGTGGACACTATGGCCACTCGACATGTTTGCTCCATTAGAGAGATGTTCTCCACTTATCATGCTATAACAGGAGAACAACTCTTTATGGGCAATTCTGCCACCTCTAAGGTTGGAGGCCAAGGACAGGTGTTATTAAAGATGACTTCTGGAAATGAACTCACCCTCAACAATGTGCTGCATGTACCTGATATACGCAAGAATCTGGCATCAGGCTCACTACTGAGTAAGAAGGGTTTCAAACTTGTATTTGAGTCGGATAGGTTTGTCCTCACTAAATTTGGGATGTACGTGGGCAAAGGGTACATGAGTGATGGGCTCTTTAAATCGAATGTAATGACCATTGTACCTAATAAGAAAAACTCTTCTGCTTATATGCTTGAGTCTTCTAATGTGTGGCATGGTAGATTAGGTCATGTTAACTATGATGCTTTGCGTAGATTAGTTAATATGAAATGTTTGCCTAAATGCAATTTTGATTCAACTATCAAATGTGAAACATGTGTAGAAGCTAAGCTTACTAGAACTTCATTTCATTCAATTGAACGAACTTCTGAACCCCTTCAGTTAATTCATTTTGATATCTGTGATCTAAAGTTTGTTCAAACTAAAGGTGGTAAGAAATATTTTCTTACATTCATTGATGACTGCACAAGATACTGTTATGTTTACTTACTGAGAAGTAAAGATGAGGCCTTGGAAATGTTCATACATTACAAGAATGAGGTTGAGAATCAACTTGATAAGAAAATCAAGGTGATAAGAAACGATAGAGGGGGTGAATATGAATCACCTTTTTGGTGAATTTTGTTCACAGCATGGTATTATACACCAAACTACTGCTCCTTATTCACCTCAGCAAAATGGTGTTGTTGAAAGGAAAATTTTTTTTTTAAAAGAAATGATGAATGCTATGTTAATCAGTTCTGGATTACCTCAGAATTTGTGGGGGGATGCTATCCTTTCCGCAAATTATATTCTCAATCGAATACCTCAAAAGAAAACCAATAAGACTCCCTACGAATTGTGGAAAGGCAGAATGCCTACCTACAAATATTTGAAAGTGTGGGGGTGTTTGGCTAAAGTGGCGGTTCCTACACCTAAAAAGGTTAAAATAGGACCAACAACAGTTGACTGTGTATTCATAGGGTATGCTCATAATAGCAGTGCGTATCGGTTTCTAATTCATAAGTCTGAGATTCCCGATATGCATCCTAATACTATTATTTAGTCAAGGAATGCATCGTTCTTTGAACATGTATTTCCTTACAAACCATCGGAGGAATCGAGTTCTCTCAAAAGAACTCATGATACTGCTAGTAGCAGTAATCAAAACCAACAAGAGATTGATGAACCTAGACGAAGTAAGAGGGCTAGAACATCAAAAACGTTTGGTTCAGATTTTCTAACATTTCTGTTAGAAGATGAGCCTCAAAGCTTTAAAGAAGCAGTTTCCAGTCCCGAAGCACCATATTGGAAAGAGGCAATCCATAGTGAAATTGAATCCATTTTGCAAAATCATACATGGGAACTAGTAGATCTTCCACAAGGTTGCAAACCTCTTGGATGTAAGTGGATATTCAAGAGAAAGATGAAAGCAGATGAATCAATTGAAAAGTACAAGGCCAGGCTTGTTGTTAAAGGGTACAGACAAAAGGAAGGCTTGGACTATTTCGATACTTATTCACCAGTAACGAGAATAACATCAATTCGAATGTTAATAGCAATTGCGGCTTTATACAATTTCGAGATACATCAAATGGATGTAAAGACTGCTTTCTTAAATGGTGACTTAGATGAGGAAATCTATATGGAACAACCAGAAGGGTTTAATGTTCAAGGTCAAACTAAGAAAGTTTGTCGGCTTGTCAAATATTTATATGGATTAAAATAAGCACCAAAACAGTGGCATGAAAAATTTGACAATTTAATGATGTCAAATGAGTTTCAGATCAATGAATGTGACAAGTGTGTGTATGTCAAGAACACTAACAATGGCTGTGTCATAATTTGCTTATATGTTGATGATTTACTCATTATGGGTAGTAATAATGCAATCATTCAGGCTACCAAAAGGATGTTGAACAATAAGTTTGATATGAAAGATTTAGGTGTTGCTGATGTCATATTAGGAATTAAGGTTCCTAAAACATCGGATGGACTGATATTATCTCAATCACATTATATTGAGAAAATACTCAAGAAATATAATCAAGATAATAGCAGTCCAGCACGGACACCTATAGATATTAGTATCCATTTATCCAAGAATAATGGAAAAGGTATATCACAACGAGAATATGCGCAAATTATTGGCAGCCTCATGTATGTAATGAATTGTATTCGTCCAGACATTGCATATGCGGTTAGTAAATTGAGTAGATACACAAGTAACCCAGGAGCAGACCACTGAAAGGCCTTAGTTCGGGTTTTAAGATATTTAAAATACACCCAAAACTATGGACTACATTACACTAAATATCCAGCTGTACTTGAGGCTATTGTGATGCCAACTGGATATCCGATATCAAAAACTCAAAATCCACAAGTGGATATTTATTTACACTTGGTGGTGCAGCAGTATCATGGAAATCTTCTAAGCAAACTTGCATTGCTAGATCCACTATGGAATCTGAGTTTATTACATTGGATAAAGCTGGCGAAGAAGCTGAGTGGCTTCGTCAATTCTTAGAAGATATTTCGATGTGGTCAAAACCTATGCCTCCTATTTGCGTTCATTGCGATAGTCAATCAACAATTGGAAGGGCACAAAGTAAAATGTATAACGGTAAGTCTCGATACATTCGTCGAAGGCATAATACCGTGAGACAACTGCTCTCTAATGGCATTATGACAATTCAGTACATAAAGTCCATTGATAACATTGCGGATCCTCTTACAAAAGGATTAGCAAGAGAGCAAGTAAATCGTTCATCGAGGGGAATGGGCTTAAAGCCTATGTATGAAAAGTCGCCATAATGGAAACCCTACCTAGTTGACTGGAGATCCCAAGATCTAGGTTCAAAGGGACAACCGAATTGCGTGTGACTTAACAATATCACTATGGAGATAACATCTCCTACTCATTCCTATGATATTATTAGTGATACCTGCAGCGGTAAATAGGGTAAGCAAGCTTTTAATGATTCTTATATCTTGGATAATCAGATGGGGTATCGCAGGATACTCTTAATAAGAATCACCTATGTGAGTGTGAACTGGGCCAATTCTATGAGAATGATAAGGCTAAATTCTATAAAGCACTCATGAAACCAGGCATTGTTCAGGGCCAAAATGAACACAATCATGAGAACCAAATGTGTCAGGGAAGATTCTGTGTGAACTCTATTGTCTTGGTTTACGCACAAGGTTGAGCAGTTCAAGACATCATGTTCACTGTTCAATCAGTAAATCCGATAGTAATTCACAAGGGAAGGTTCAAGGCCACAAGCTACCTTTCTCTATACAGATGATTTCCAATTGTACTCTCTCTGTGTGTTTGCATACCATTTCATTGCTTACAGTCAATTTCATTCATGTTGGGGATTGTTGGAAAAATGGCTAGAGCACCATTACTTTTGTCAAAGTTTGAGCCAAAAACTAAGTGGGACCCACTAATCCTTTTTGGTGGGAATACATGGGAATGTATTCTATTCCATGAGTAGATTAATTACATGTATTGGGTTGCTCTAATCCATTTAGGAGTGAATGAGAAATTGCCTCCTAAACACCACTACTTGAACATGTTAAACATGGAAACAAAGGAAGTGGTGAACTTGCATCCCACATTGCTTGGGAGCAAAACATTCATTGGGTATAAATATACTTACTTTGGTAGTATAAAATGAGCCCCAAGGGGCACCCCACTTTTGTGGGGGAGGGAGGACTTAGATCAAGGTTGGGTCACAACCACATGCGCGCGCCGCCCCGCCCCGCCCCGCACCGGGCTTGGGCTTGGGCTTCACGCGCGAGTTGGGCCTTGGCTTGGCCCACTACCTGTTTAATTTTTTGGAGAAATTTTATCCTTTCGCATCTGAAAGGGTGTGTCCAAAGAAGATGCATCTGTGCATTGAACAGTTACTGTTCTGAACAGATGCAACCCCCATTGAAAAGACATGTTCAAGCTATTTAAGTGCATCTTGTACATGTTTTTTGATCATCCATTTTCACTGCTGTTGTATTGCATTGCGAGTCATCCATTGTAAAGAAAAAGTACTGCTGCTACAACTTTGGTTCGCCAGACATACAGATTGTAGTGCTGCATCTGTGTGGTATTGGTCATTGTATCCTGGGAGACAAACGCTGTAGAGCTCGTAAGCACCATTGCGAGGGCGAATTTTGTCTTAAGGACATAGTGTATAACACTAGCCTTGATCGTCGATTATCTACTAGTTACAGAACTTCTAAACTTCAGACAAAACACTCTGTCTCTGCTTTTAAACAGTAAGTGAATTATATTTCTACATTACAATTTGTTATTATATTTAGTTGTTATTTTGGTTCACTGTGTTTTAGAACTTGTCTCCTAAATGTTGAATTATTGCTGACTGTACTCGGAAATAACAATGGATGCCTAGGACCTGTAAACAAGTAGTTTCCATTGACTGAGTCATATCAAAAGACTAACAAAGTAACAGATGATACCCCAATTAACATTTCTTTCTATTGCATTGCAACTGGAAACCAACCTGGATATTGGTATCTGCTTTGATGGAAATCTGCTCCTTGTGATTGCCTGTAAATGGGTGTGGGATCTGTAAGATTTAGTTCCTGCTGCTGTCGGTTCAATGATGTTTCGTGTATGTTTGCATTGACGGATGTACTCTGTTGGCCCATCTCCTCGCTACTATTGTTGGTTAAGAATAGAGTTTGCCGTTCAAAAAAAAAAAAGAAAAAAAAAGAAAAAAAAAAAGAGAAGACATTAGTTTTGTCTGGCTTGCATTGGCACACCCATTTCTCTGTGCTCTTCATTGCTTTGTTTTATGTCACAAGGAAAGTTAAACATGTAACTAAGAATTAACTTGCTTCCCCAAACGTTATAAAAATCAGTTATAAAATGTTTATTTGTAGCGAAGAGTGAACTTTCTTTTGTAAATCTGGTGTACAAGGTAATGGAAAATTCGTCTGAAAGAAAGCTACCCAAAATGCATAATTGGTCGGCAAGAGCTGAAGCATTTCTCTGTCCACACGTACAACCATGGATCGATCCCTTTCACGACCCGTGCCCGAGATCCGGTAACCCCGAGCCAAAGCCCATACTTACTCCCGTAAATCCCGAATTAACCGAAGTTAAAACGAAGTCCACAGGGGATAACATTCTCAACAAACCTGTCAATTACACAAATCTGCAGAAACGTTTTCACTTGACAATATCAATTACGATTTACATGTATATAAAATAATGTTCCTTATACATGTATCCTATCCATCATTTACTTGTCAAATAGTGCATGTCCAAAATATTGTGCAATGACCAGTAATTACATTCCAAAATGATTATACAAAAGAATGACTTCACAAAACATTTTCCAAAATATAATATTCCTTCTCACACTCGGATGTCCGTATCAAACGGTATCCCGTCCATTCCATTCATTTAAACCTCCTGGAGGAACCGCAGCGGTCTCCTATGCTCCCGCCGGGGGCGCTGCTGCACCGGCAAGGGCAATCGGGCCTGTAATGCCATCAATAACACTAGTGAACACGACGGCTCAACAATGTATAAACAACTCTTATAATAGCATGTTAGTCCATAAACTAGATTCATTCAATCCATTAGTTACAATTCCAATTCTTGACAATAACCATATATAAACATAAAAGTCGATCCTGCAGTCATATACAAGGTGGTCACTACCATAGCATTCATTTTCATTTCATTTACCATCTTCCCTCAAAGGAAGGATTCATCATTACCATCTTCCCTCAAAGGAAGGATTCATCTTCCAATTGGAAGGCATCGATCAAGACCCATAGATATGATCGGAAATTAGTGGGACTTACTAGTGTCCGGGCTAGGGACAACTAGCATCACCACGGAGCTCCGGAACGGCCCCAATACCATCTACTGCGGTAGGATTAGTTATTTTTCATTTATTTATTCATTGAACTTGTTTAGAGTTCTAGTACAATTGCTAGGTAGTGCCAGACTTCAGGATCAATGTTTTTCAGTGAGCAATCCAATCCTGAATTTAGTTCGATTCAATGATTTCCATCTTGACAAGGGAAGGAAAATAATAGTGATACCAATCTCATTAGATTAGGACACAATGTCACAATGAGGAACTTACTAGCCAATCACGTTTCTAATTAATTCAATCTCAAATCTAAACAACCGTTAAAGTGTAACCATTGGTCACCGAATGCCCGTGTTATCCTTGATAGTCATCACATTAGTAATTTTTAACGTGTGCATTCTAGTTCCCATAATTATCACTCATGGAAGTTTAGTCCACAACAAATTATCTATGAGATCCCTTCTTTACTACCCATAATTCTTATCGGTCTCACTTTACTCCATGATTAGTTTTAAACTAATTTGGGGAGCATCTATACTCACGAGAAGTGCTCCAAGTTTATGCAAAAATCTAAAATTCACTGGAATTCATGTTTGGCCAGTATCAGGTTCGCTCGAGCGGACCAAACAGACAAGGGATTCGCTCGAGCGAACTTCTACAGATTGCGGTTCTCATCAGACAGAAACTACATCGCTCGAGCGGACATAATGTTTGCTCGAGCGGACCCTTACAGAAGACATTTCGTATCAGTCAGAACGACGTTCGCTCGAGCGGACTCACTGTTCGCTCGAGCGAACCCTTCAGAAATCCATTTCGAAATTTCTGATTCACTTCCTTCTTCCACTCCCATTCCTCCATTCCATTTCCACAACTTGCAATGCAAACTGGAACCTCCTATTCCCTCCTCATACATTATCCAATCACATCCAATAACATTTCTGATCCTCCATTAAGCATCTAATCAATTTATAAGCAACTTGAAAACTCAATAGGAATACATACAAACCCATGAAAACTCTATGTATTACTACAATCATTAACACTAATCACAAGAAATGTTTACACTTGCCTCTTTTGAAGTCAATAAACTCCAAGCCCTTTTTGCTTAGCTTGCTTTAAGATGAAACCCCCAAACTTCAAACCCTAAATCCATGAAAGCATGAAAATACACAACCCTTAAGCTATTTGTGCTAGAAATCATTCCTAAGCACTCATCATGACTTGTAAACTCATTAAAAAGTTTCAAGTACTTACTTGTAGCTCAATGGTGAAATCTTGGATTCTCTTCAAGCCCTATCACTTCAACAATGGAAAATGGGTTGAGGAAGAAGATGAAGATGAAGATAAACTCCTCAAAACCTCCCCCCCCCACCCCCCCCCCCTTGAATCACTCCTCACCTCACTCTTGATGAAGGAGAATGGAAGAGAAAAGAAGAAGATGGAGATGAGTCTAGGTTTTGTTGGAAATGGGCTCATTTCCCTCATCTAATTCTAATATAGGGTGCTCTCACACTAAAACTCCCTCATATTTAGTCTTATTACATTTTAAGTCAAATGAAACCTCACTTAGTCCATTTGAAGTCAAATGGGATCGCGCCTATTACGAAAGTTAAAGTACTATTCGATACACACACAGTGGTATCAAGAACTTCCGTATTCGACGAAATACGTAAAAACTCGTATTTACGAAAAAGTCCTTAGCCTACCTTGTTTGAATCTAAATTCATTTTAACCAACTCAAACCCATTCAAACTCATTCCATTATACTTAATGCATCATTTGAGACCAATTTCTCTCTCTTTGGTCTTTGACCTTTATTAATTCAATTATTCATGCTTAATTAGCACTAATCCTAATTAATTAGCCTTAATCGTGATTAGTTTGGGTCAAGGTGTAACATTCCCTGACTCTATAGGATAGGGACTTTCAAGTGGTGTCAGTGTGTTGGTGTGTATAAATATATAAACTCAATTTCATTAGTCTGGTATACAAATCTTCAAATTTTATTTTGACATGACAATGAAAAAGACGCGACTAGAGCCTTCCTAATATCTCATTCATAAAGAAATAATACTTCTATGGGGGTAAGTTCTTTCTTGAAGATATTCCTGTCCATAGAGCTGTCTAAGAAAAACCAGAAATACCACTTTTCATCATTTGGACAAAAAGAAAGAAGAAACTTATGATCTAGAGTAGTTTGGTCCACGTCTAGGATGAATCTAAATTCAGAAATTGGCATTACAGTTGCACCATGAATTTCTAATCGGAAAATGAAAAAATAAATGAAAGAGAGAAAAATCTGAGAGATGAAATAATCCCAATGCATCATGGGGCTTTTCTAAATGAAGAATCACATAATTAACAAAGATTTGAAACATGAGAATTTAGCCAAATCTCCTTAACTTGTGGAGACCGAAATACCCCACCAAACCACAAGAAGAAACTAAAGAAAGAAAACCAAATCCCAAACAAAATTCAAGACAAGTAACAGAAGTAAAAGGGAAAGAAAAAACCAAAATCTACAACACTTCAAACCACACTGGAAGAACCAAACATTCAACAAAAATGAAATAACAAAGAATGGAGAAGGAAAAACTGAATAAAATATCTAGAGAAGAAAAAAGAAAAACCCAACATTCTTGCCCAAGAAACCAACGACTGGGAAAAAAATGGAAACCAACTCATTTCACAGCTAACTATAAAGAATCACCAACTTACCAAATTTTCTACAGAAAACTTGGCTCTGGATTTTTTTGTAGGAAAGGACAAAACCAGAATTCTGAGATGTTTTTTTATTTTTTTTGGAGGGAATTCTGAGATTTAAAGACTGGCAGAAGAAGAACTCATTTGAATCTCTTATGCTTATCGAGAAAACGTGAAATTTGTATGGATAACGAGCAGAGACTCCATGCGTATTAAAAAAGGATAACGGCCAGATGAGGATAGAAGAATTTGATCGACTAAAATCTAAACTATCGTAAATTTTCTCCAATCGACTCTTCCCATCCTAACTGCACTGGATTAACAAGGAAAGATGAATCAAAATCATTCGTTTGGTTAGTCTATTATCTGCGATGAGGATCTCTTCCTACCCCACTCCAAAACAGAGGGCCTCTAATTCGATTTTAAGTTTCTTAATAAGCATTATCTTAATTATCTAAAGAGTTTATATATATATATATATCTATATAATATGGGAGAGCAGTATTTGAATCGTAGGACATTTTGAGCCCTTGGATTTATGTACATAAATCCAAGGGCTTAGAAGGGATTCAAGAGCTTGGTAATTTTGTAACTATTTGAAAACAAAGGGGCAGTAACTTTTTACTAAGGACAAGAGGATACGGGAGTGCCATTGATTTTCTGTGAAATTACGAAACCTGCCATTATCTTTTCCCAGAGGATATGGGAGTGTCCTTGGTTTTCTGTGAAATTACGAAACGTGCCATTATCTTTTCAAAACTTCCTTGCAAGTAAAGATATGATTAAATACACGGCTATGATTGCAATTGAGTGATTGAACGGTGTGGAATTTGGGCTCACAACTTACCAGTTTGCCCCTTCACATATATATGCTGTTTTTCACGGATTGTGGAATCTGGGCTAACTTGGATTGTTTTGGTAGCAGATGCAAACGTGGCTTGCATACAATTAAACTAGACTACTTATAATAGTGGGCCACTTCTGGTATTCAATGGTGGTTAAACAAGGGTCCAATTGGCTGGGCTGTTTTACCTAAAAAAATGAAATCTGGCTGGGCTTGATTTGAAGCTGATTGATCCAATGGGCCACATAGAAAATTTGAGTTAAATTTTGTTAAATTATAGGCGGTGTTAGTTAAAAAGAAGAGTAATTAGATTTAGTTGTGCTCAGAGCGTGGTGAGCTGTGCCTTCAGGCACAGGCAATGACTAGTATATATATATAGACACACACACACACACACACACCCCCATAAGCTTTATAGAACTTGTAGATAAGCCCATTTCAAATATACATAATTGCCTTTCCATTTTAATACCTTCTATGTTTCCAAAGTCAATAGTCCTAACGATTTACCAAAAAAAAACAATAGTCCTAACAAGAATAGTTAACCACAAAATTGAATTTTTATAAAATAATAGTTTTGTTATTACACATAAAACAAAAATGAGTGCTATTATATATAAAAAAAACTATTACTTTATCTCAAGTCCAAATGGTTTTCTTTTTCAATAACTCTCTCATGCACATGAAGCCTAATAATGTACCACCTAAACATGCCCGCGCTAATCCCGGGTAATATAATTTACGATATTAAAAGAGTTTTGATGCAACTTAACACTAAAAAAACAAAAACAAAAGTTAACAGCGAAAAAAAAAAAAAAAAACCTTAAAAGAATAGCAAACATTAGCAAAAGAAGGAAATGATATAGAAAGCAAACCTTCTTGCAATTGCCGTATAACCATTAACAAAACCTCATCCCTTCAATTCAAGTTAATTCAAAGAGTTTTACTACAACTCAATACTAAATAAAAACCCAACAAAAGTTAAAAGCAAAAAACTCACCTAAAAGAACAATAAATATTAGCAAAAAGAAGAAAAAGGATAGAAAAAAGTATGTAGATCATTGACCAAGTGGCAGAACATTTTGCCCATGGTTCTTGAGAAAGCAAGTGGTTACTTGATGATAATCAATCACCATCGACAAAAAATTGAGGCCCCTTGTATTAAAAAAGTAACGGCTGGAAATGTGATTAAGATAGAACTTAAAACTATAAGATCACTGGTTCAAACCATAATCAATCTGACGGCGAGGATAACTCCAGATAAATTGAAACTTGATCTCAATTCCAATATAAGATAAGATAGTGATCTTTATGGTTTTGATTTCATGGTATGGATCCCACTTACATAATTGATAAACCTGGGCCCAACCCAAAATTATGCCAAATCCATTTCCTAGAGTTGTCACTCGAAACTAGGCCAACCCATCTCTCATGTTGGTCCAAATGCATATACTCATGTCCGAACCCACTTACACACGCACTCGCTGACCATTTGGAAACTATCTTTGTTAGGGACCCACATCTCTGCATCAAGGAGCTGAGCCCAGGATGGGTCAAATTAGTCAGATTCATCATCCACTATTGTTCAAGGCAAGCAACCTTACTATGCTTCCCTAGTACTTAGAGTTTCCAATTCCTTGCCTCCAATTTGATATATATAAGGATTTTTTATGTTTCCATCGTAATCTATGCTCGGATGCGTGGTGAGAGGGTCCGATCCTTGTATCTTAGAATTGCAGGATATTTGTTTATTATTGATTTGAGTAGAAAATAATAATTTTTGACTCGGTCCCGATTAATGGATTTTAGCTATAATCAAACTTGTTGGACTTGATATTTTCCCCTTAAGATCATAACTTTGTGAAATGAACTATCATTGAGAAATACGTTCCATGAGCTATCTGAAATTACATCCTAAGGTTTGAACTTTGTATAATAATATATGGTTTGATTCGCGTTTCCAACCTTCCTCAATTAGTAGATTAAAATTGAACATTATCAAACTTTGAAAAATATACACCATTGATCTCTAAGACATCCTCTAAAGTATGGGGCAACGCACCGTGGGGACACTCACACGTGGACTTTAGCCCCTTTGGGTATGACATTGGGGAACTGGGAACCCCTTTGTGCGGAAATTACTAGTTGCTGCTAGCTCCCTTTTGTTTTGATTTGATTTGGTTACCGGTAATGCTGGCCTTGTGTCAGTTAATTGTGATTATAAAATGGTTGTACCTGGCGGGTACCTTTGTTCTTTTGGACAATTTTGGCAAGTATACTTTGTTAATTTAGTTTGCTGAGGAGGTGCCTTATCTTAATCTTAATTCAGGGTATCTTGCTCTATTAAACTGATATCATTCCATCCAATCTACCTTGTTATTTTGATTACCTTGATCATGGCATTTGGGCTTTAGAATATTTGTGCATCAATGACCCATAGATTAAATTTGCTGTCAATTGACTGAAAATTCGTTCGCTACGGTTTCATAGTGTATTTGTTTGTGGAGTTTTACTCATATGGTTGTTTTTTTTTCTTTTGTTCCAGATTTTGAGGTCAATCCAGAATATGAAAAATCTTAGGATGTTTATAGGGTTGGGGCAGAGATATGAGCAGCACATCACTTTATTTTATTAGCTAGTAGACTTGAGAAAATATTTAGTTGTGGATCATTTGAATTCCTAGTTTAAATATAAGGCATTATGAGATTGCCAGATTGTTTATGGATGGTTTATTTAGTGTGCAATGACATATTTGGATTATTATTAATATTATTATTTTTTTATGTGATGTATTTAATCAACACATAAAGTGGGACTGTCGCGTTATGAAATTTGAGGGTCCCAAGGGTCTCAGATCTCGAGGCATGACAGTAGGTAATGGTCTAGGTAGTGTAGGCCCTTCAAAGGCTTTGGCCTACCTAGGCCGGCCCCACATATTTTGAAGGCAGGGTTGGGAAAACCCTAGGCTTGGCCCGACCCTTTCCTTTGATAGCCCTAGCTAAAATGTGGTGTAGTAAGCTTTATGACAAAAAACTTGTTTCTTGAGACATCTTTCTAACAAGAACTTCTCATGTTAGGGATTTCACACATTGATATGATATATGTCTCCTTCGCATTTCAAATACTATGCTTCATAGCTGGAATTCTGAGTTTTAACCCACCCAAAAAGTCACAAATAACTTTAAAGTTCTTATCATTCCAGTCTTTCAATTGCTGGATGGGCCATGAGGTTCCATGTGGGATATAGCATTTAGCTATTTTCAAATTCTCCAAATAAGAAATCTCATAATTTCCTGGACATAATTGATGTAGTAAATAAAGTAGTCATATTTTAGTTGCCGGGTTACCCCATTAATTACAATTTAGGCATGTAGTGTGTAGGAGTAGATGGATGTTGCCTCTGAATTTGGATAAGAACTTGTGGCACATTGGAAGGTCCTTAATATTGCGATTTTGAGGTTGCGAGTTCAAGTCACATTACCAATTTGAGAATTGGTGGCCCCTAAATGATAACATACCGAACATGTCAAATAGTTATTTTCAAATTCCTTGGAACTTCAATAGATATACATTCTTAGATTACATCTGATTGTCACCCAATATAATAACAAAGGAAACAAAATGAGAAAAAAGAACAGAACAAAATGAAGTTGGACGCTAGCTTCTTCCCTTGTTCATTGATCAAGGAAACCTTAATTATCTCACCATCCTCTTTACCTGAAGACTCTTCATATAATTGTATGATTTTGTACCCTTGGGCTATCTAACACACTGGGAGGTCACTTGGAGGTGGTATAAGCGATTCATTTGGACCTTCACCGTTGTCCACAACAAATGCCATCTTTAGTCCCCATGTTGTATGCACTTCTAAATGACAATGTAAGAACCAAACACCTACAACCATAGAAGAGAAAACCATGAATGAGGTCTCATCCAGTATCATTAGCTGATAATGTATAGTATAATTATATATGGACACAATTAATCACATTGCAACACTTTGGATCAGCAGGGTTATTTGTCTAGGAGATTGGTATTCCAGCCTCCTCTTTTGGGCTTGGTTGTGCAAAACAAAAGGCACATCATCTTTAAATAATGCAAATGGCTAATATCTCACTGTATCAGCCGGCCCTCAAAGTTGCAATTCCACCTTCATAAGGGGGGACTTTGATATCCGATACCAGTTTCTCTCAGCACCCATATAAGGCATAATTTTTCCTTGATCAGTATAGAGGAGAGATTAGTATTTTTATTTTTATTTTTTGTACCTGGGTTATCGGCTCTGAATCTGATTGCGGTCCATCCGCCTTTGGGGACTCCAATTGTGTTCCTCTCAATAGGGTCAACAAGGTTGAAGTTGGCAGGATCAGTACTTTGATTGAAATTCCCCAACCCTCTCCCAACTGCAAAGAAATTGAAACCATGCAAATGGACGGGGTGGTTCTCCGGCGCAATCACACTTGTATCCTGTAACACTACTTGCACCGAGGAGTTGTAGGGTAGTCTGTAAAGTCGAGTCCCATTCATGGTTTGCAAATTTGTGGGGGGAGTACCAGTGTAATTGAAGGGGATTAGAGGATTGCCCGGAAAATCTTCTGTGAACACACCACTTATTTTGAAATAATGTGCTTGCAGGAGCGCCGTTGTGGGCATGACAAAGCTAATATTGTTAACTGCGGAAACGGCCCGGCTCCCATTAGTACAAGTCGAGCATGGGTTAATGCCCATGCCGACTGTGAAGAAGAGAGAATGATCCACAGTCAATGGGACATTTGCAGGGAAAGCTTTCGAATTCAGGCTTCTTAGACCAACTGTGAAGCTTGTTGCGACAGGAGTGGCATTTACCGGAGGAGGATTAGTGAAGGTGGTGGCCGATGTGGCAAGCGTGCCCGTGTAGTGTAAGATGGCGGTGCCCGTCGCATTGTCAACTGGAACTGGTGTGTCCATGAATGGGGAGGACACGAGCAAGTACTTGCCTGAGCCCTGGTCTGCAGTTAAAAGTACATTGGTGGTCTGGCCAGGGGTGATGAGCACAGTGTTAGTCTTGAAGGGCTTGGTGTAGACGGCATCCACTTCAACGACGGTGAGCGAATGCCCGGCAATCTTGAAGAAGAGCTCCTCATTGAGGGCAGCATTGATGATGCGCAGCATGTATGTCTTTCCACTCTCAACTTGTATTGTGAAGCCCCCTGCACGCATCACAGACAATTGTGACAATTTTGATAAACAAGGACTCCAACCTCTCCTAATATTTTCAACCCGATTAATAAATAAACCGAATTTAGGTTGAGTCCATAGAAAGGGAGTTTAGGTTATGGCGAGTTGCTTCTTCTCAATTACCCAAGTCGAAGGTTTAGATTATGTTCCATATTTTGATCCTAATTAACAAAATAATGGAGTTGGGTTTGGACTTGAACTGATTGGGATCGATCAACCTAACATGAGTGTGACACTCAGACACCCATTGCCACCCCTAGTGGTGGGCATTTGAAATTTGTACTTGTGGGGTTTAAAGAAAGACTCTTGTAGCAATTTTTTTTAACCTTCTGAAGAACAATTTGAGAGTGGTCCAGGATAGCTGTTGATTGTGTGCGCATCTGATACATTGGGGGCGAGACCAGCTTGCATTGCGGTATTGATGACTGCTTCCACATCCGAATTCCACCATTCTCCTGCAATTGAAGGGAATTGATCGAGATTTCATCCAAGAAAGCAAAAGGAGCACAGAAAAGATGAAAGGAGAACCCAGATTCTTTGAGTCCCACCTCTTAAATTTAAGCCATTAAAAATCAGAGGCTCTTTGTATTAATGCCGGACCGATTTAACTCTAACTAGAGTTTGGACACCATCAGATTGGTCACATGTGAAAACAGTAATTTCAGGTCAGTCTCATTGCTTTTACCTTTTGATTATATGTAGTGGCCCAAACTACTAATGGAGTGAATATAGGCCCACATTAAAGAACATGGCAATTGAATTTAGAGTGCTATGGTCCAGCACAGCTTAGTATTGGACTCAGCCCATGTTTTTAGGTCCACACGCTGGACATAGGCCCAATTTTCAGCCGTTTAAGTAGGCTGTGCCTGATCTCTTGCCTGACCCCGCATTTAGCACAAAGGGGCATATGTATTTTGCAAATAAGATAGACCAGGACCTAACTTTTTGGCCCATAGTAAAAAATGAGTCCAGATAGTGAGGCCCAATGAATTTTTAGGCTGGGTTTGGAAAGCTTTGGCCTCACTCGATCCAGTTGATCAACACCACTTAGTTAAGATGAGCATAATATTTCTTTAGTACCCCAGCCATGGGGGCTGGGACCCAAAAGAGAGCGCACACACACGGGAAGACAGTCCACTGATGTGAGAATGGAGCTCGCACACATGGGAAGAAAGCCCACACATGCAAGTTCAAACCCTATTGCAGTAGTCAGGTGAGAATTGCCGCTTCATACTAATAAAAAAATGATGAGCACAATTTGAGCTCACCTAGTATGACGACGACTTCTTTATCGGGTTTGGGGAATGGGTAGGGAACATTGAGCTTGGGTAGGATGACAATGGCACCATGGACTGTAGCCCTTAGCCAAAGGACGTGTGCGTGCCAAAGGAGCGTGCCTCTTTGGCCCGTGACGGTGAAGTTGTACACATAGCTCTGCCCGGTCTGGATCGGGCATTGGGTGATGTATGCCGGCCCATCATACCAACCCGTTCGGAGCTGCCGGATCCCATGCCTGCAAAAACAAAACACATTTATCACACACTACATTTTTACAAATTTTATTGCAGTTTCCATCTTTTTTGTTATATAACTCTTCTTAATTAATGACTCAATGGTGGGGCTATGGGGATGTTCATCAGCTGGGTTGGGCCGGGGTGAAGCGCATCCAAGCACAGGCCATTTAGTAGTTATATTAACTAGGGTTGCAAATGGGTGTCTAATTATCCCAGTATCTGATGTCTATGATTCCGAAAAAAGCAGGTATGTAGCCTATTTCCTGGATTTAATAGAAATTCGGATTTGGATCTATATATATATTTAATAGATGAATATATATATATGGGAAGTGCTCATATATATATATATATATATATATATATATATATAGGTTTAATGGCCTACATACCTTGAGATATATTCACATTTGAGAGCCCACTTAGCGGCCTTAATGATATACCATTTAATATCGCCACTTCTGTTCTTAAAAAAATTATTTTGAAGCTCTTTTATCCAATCATATTAATACACTCCACATCTTACACCTGATCCAATGTAGATCCAGATCTGGATCTGAGTCCGGATCCACCATTGTTCTGCCCTGAATCTGACCCTTTTCATTAAATATCTTGGGCAGGCCAGTTCCTTAAGCCCTTACCCATTGAACTATCGAATACAGAAAATAAAAATGCCCGAGCCCAGCCCAGCCCATGAGCTAAAAATTATAGTCTATACTCTATACCTATCAAAATGCCGGCTGGGCTTGTGTCGGCCCGGGGGTTGTTGGGCCCCATGATCACCCCTCCAAGTGTGACCCACAAGGGTCGAGGGGTCAAACCAGTCATGCTCAAGCAACAACCACTTATGTTAGAATCTTGTGGGTAGCCTTGTAAATGGCGATTTTGCCCCGGGGCTTCCAGATGTAGTGATTATTTAGGGCGTAGACATGGTCATTTGGGTTTCCAATGTCAACATCAATGTAGGATGGTTTGATTTATGAAACTCACCAGTGGATGGTAACGTTGTATTTTACATGATTGGTGACCTTCACGACTACGTTATCACCTTCCCTTGCGTAGAGAGTAGGCCCCGGGAACTTTCCATTTACAGTCACTATGGGCTTTGTATGACACAACCTTGTTTTGTTTCTCAACACCACCTGCACACATTATTACCCACATCAAATTAGTTGTAGAGAGCATCTCTGGAAAATCCATGGATTTCATTTTGTGTGGAATCCAAATCTCAGGTGCACTAGGAAGAGGAAAAGGAGAGAGTACATTTTTTTTTTTTTCAAACAGAAAAAAGTAAGGAAAAAAATCACAAGTCTTACCCTTGCATCAAAGTTCTACACCAAACTTTTGATTAGGATATCATGCCCCTGGAATCTATTCTGAGTGGAGCCCAACATACATTTTGGGTGCCAATATTGATGGCAACCGTCCCGGTTCGGTGCAAATGGATGTAACCCTGAATCCACTTGGACGGGTCCTCACAAATATCGTTGTTGGAAAATTACTATCTTCCACAAAAAATTGTTTGGATATTTTCGAATTGTAAATATTTAAAAATGTTAGCCAGACTGGAGAATAAAATTAGAAAGAACTTTTTGGACGTACTCTTTCCATTGGAGATATCTGTTTCAAATCATCATCAAAATGGGATGATGATTCACAAAAATTCGTCTGTATTGATAGATTAAAGAAATATATGGAAAGGCGTTTTAACAATGTTTACTTTATGCTTCAAATATGAGTTCTCCTTCATAAATTGGGAGAGATTATGGTCGAGCAGATTAAAGACGCGGATTGTTATTCATTGTAAGAGTTATTTGTACAAAGGGCTTGAATCCTCCTCTGGCCGTTTCTTCTGATCACTTAAGTGAGATTTCCTTTCGAATTCAAAATAAATAAATTTTCCTAGCCATTTTTCTCCTAGTTTTGTATGGAATAGAGAAAGAAAATCCTATGAAAGCTAGGAGGAAAACCTCATATTTCTTTATTAATAACATCCAAAATCACGTTCTAAATCATGAAGAGGAAGAGAGAAAGAAAAAAAGAATTGTTTGATAGTAAGCGTTAGACAATGTCAAAGATCATTTCTCAGGGAAATATGGGAATAGATTTTCCATTTTTGTACCACATATTCCATTTTGACACAAGAAAAGAAATGAAATGGTTTCTAGAAAACAAAGGAATTTAAAGAAATTAATTTGTAATAAGATCCTGAGTCTTTTCTTAATAAAATTATCTCCCATACCAGCAATTAGGTATTATCAGGACCATACATAGGATCTTTGACCCCCAAAAGGTCAAAATGTAAAAAAGAAGTGATTGTGATTCATCAAATAAATAGAAAATAAATATATAATAATTTTAAAAACATTCACCAGATTTTTACTACATTTTATTTTTACTCTGACTGTGATTATCCAGGGAATTTTCATTTTCTAGTGATATTTTCAAAATATCATGATATTATAGAAAAATAGATTTTTAGGTATATCTCACAAAATTATTGCAATATTTTCATATATCACTTGAGGTCGAGTTGAGTTGGAGGGCACAAATATGCTGTCTTCATCTCAATCTTAGCTCATTCAAGTAGATTTGGTGTCTTTTGAGTTTCTACGACTGCCAAGCAAGATCATGATCTGGGCCAAGAAATCTGCCAAGGTCCAGCATTTTTATTCTAGTTTTTCAAATGGATGATCCAGTTCAATATTTCAGCTTAAAACGTCAAATCTCAGCCCATACCCACTTGAACTGCAAACAGTGAAGGCCATCGCAGCCCATTTTTCAGTCATTATAACAAAATTTACTCCATTACTGTACAAAAAGTTTAGTATGAGATTGAGTTTAAAAAATGAAAATATTTCCTTCGATTACACAAACTTAGCTTGCATGGTAAAACATGGTGCACCATTTCATGCAACGTGCCAAAAAGAAAGAAAGTTATCTAACTTACATTGAACTTGTAGTGTCGAGTCCTGCATTCTACAATGCTAGGAAGAGTGAAGCAAGCCATCAGCACCAAAATAATCCGAACCCATGACACCATCTCTCTCTCTCTCTCTCTCTCTCTCTCTCTCTCTCTCTCTATCTCTATCTCTATCCCTATCTCTCGGACCTATTACTCTATATAGTCTCTCTTTGCTCACTTAAGCAAACTGCATGAATGAATGACTGACCACCTCACCCTTATAAAGAGATGCCAATTTTTGGCTGCCATGTCGTTTTTCGTAGTTAGGTGGTGGAGCCTTACAGAACAAGTGTTTTTATGGAGAACCCATATGTTTTTGTCATAGTTTTCTTGCAAATTACATAAACTGTTAATAGCTGTTTATGTCCTCAATACAACCCTCTAAGGTAAGCAATTGAGGCCGCCCATCTTGTGACATAACATAGACATTAATGGGTTGGTGACATTTGTGGCACAAATGTCATTCTCACGTAAGAACTCGGCATTCAAATTCTATAGTTTCAAACTAAGGTCATGAAAATGCGTTGAAGCTTCATCTCATGCCCGACACAGTGCCGCTCGGAGTTGGTCTAACTACCGGTGAGTGATACTTTACCTGGATCCAACTTGGGTCTAGGTTATGTATACCTGATCAACTTGATTTGAATTAATGCCTAAATCTAGACCAGATTCTGATCATAGAAGACTTGGAATTACTAACGAATCAATTCTTACATACTTCTAATCTTTTTCAGTACCCTACTCAAGAGAGCTCACACAAGTGCCAAGGATACCCCACACACATAAGAAGAGTGGCACATCCATGAAGCATTCTTGTGAGGGATATCTTCATATTATCGAGATTACTCCTGACCCAGGTAAGAGTACCAATTAGGATTATCTCGACCTCATTTTATCTAGCTCGGCAATTGTGCCAGCTGACACCGAGCTTGAACCAACCTCGGTAAGAGTACCGACCAGGCTTCTTTGAACTCAGTCTAGCAGCGCCTGAGCTCGCATACGTTCCACCTCGGTGCCTTCTCCAGTTCAGTCCAATTGGCCGAGGTGAACACTGAGTCTAATCTCAATTATGTGATGGGACAGCTGCGCTGCAGAGTGCATTGTCAGTTAGGGTGGCCACCAGATATCGATAAGGGGTTATCCCTATCCGACGATCATGTCCGCATTTATGTGCGGGATTGAGGAACAATTTGATGGGACAGTACCCTCACCTACCTCCACTGAGGATACGAGGTGTGAGCTGATGAGACAGTGCTCTCACCTACCTTTACTAAAGGAGCTTCCGATGAGACACTCGTCTATATATATGCATGGGTAAGATCCATGAAAAGGTACGCATTACGCAACACACATCCCTTGAGCTTACTTGCTGGACTTTCTCCCCACTCACTCTCCCTTTGTTTAGTGACAGCATTAACTTAGGCATCAGAATACCTTCGGCTGATTGCAGCCGGGGGCTTTGACCTTTGTTTCTTCTCTCCCTTTCAGGTCTCATGTTTCTAATCCATCTAGAACAATATAGCAACAGCATCTCGAGTCTGATACTCGCCTAACCAAGTCCGTATTATTTAGGCACTTACAATTCTCTAGATAGCTTGGTGACATGTGGGCCGGGTTTCTAGCCAACTAGTCTCAGATAATTATATATTATATTCTGACTGATGATTTGGTATGAATGGAGCACACGATAATATAAAGAAGGTAGATGCCTTCCAAATTTCGATCATCTGGGCCACCTATGATCCATCCACCTCCTTCCACCTGTCAACCCTACGTGAGTTGGTGACCGTCCCAATTTGACACTAATTTGACTCTCCCTCGATGTTGATGATTCATAGAAAAAGCTTAGAGGGCCAAAGAACAAGGGGTTTTGATAATTTGTGATGAGGCTGGTTATTTGCTCAATCATAAGTGAGGATCAAATCTTTTCTTCCGTTCACTCTTCATGATTGTCGTACATCCAAGTGTGCCCCACAGTCAATCGATTCTTTAATTAGTAGTAAATGATGGTTTATGTGCATAGACAACTACATATATGTCATATAAATAATTACAAGTATTAATATGCATATGCTATCATTTCTTACTATTAATTGATTCTTAAAAACACCCCAATTAACCATGGAGGGGGTTTGATAGGTGTCTCATTACCTACCTCTATGCCAAAAGTGAGAGCCTCCTGATCACAAGGTCAAATGGGTGCCAACTTTGCATGACCAACCGATGGGCCTATAAGGCTGAAACGAATGTCAAGATTAAGATGAGTGCGTTATAGAATGACCAGGTGGCCTCAGAGAACAAGCTATGTTCCATGGTTTCAAGGATGGATTGGCTGTCTCTGGAAATTACAACGCTCATACATAAGCACATACACACAGGTCCACAAAGGAATCCAAGCCCTGGCAAAAATCAAATATGGTTCCAAACGTTGGATCACTACCGGATTCTTTTCTATTTAGGGGATCCATTTTTGTCGCTATCAATTAGTGTAAATCATCTTCATGGCAGAAAGGGAATTTTGTGAATTGGATGATTTTTAAACTCCAATGACAATAGATGATGAGCTGAATGTCAACGTGAAGATGCTTTTGGAGTAATGTGCAAGATGAAGCAATGGTCCTATCAGCCTTAGTATTAAATATGGGGCCCAACATAACTGTTGGAACTATTCATTTTGCGGGCACTCTTTAATATGGCCCACGATGGACTGATTGGATTCATGCGGGCTAAGATTATAGCTAGCCCATGGGGAACTCATTTATTTTTTAGCATTAAGTCCATGGTACTCGAACAATGTGGGTTCTTTTTTTTTTTTGGCTTATGAGTGTCTGCATGGTTCATATATATTTCAAACACATCTAATTGCACCAGCTCTATTTCATATAAATAAGAGTTTTCCGATCGGCACTCTAATTCTTAGGAATTCTTAGTGAGTTTTATCAAAGAGAAATGAAAGAGGTGAGGGGTGAAAGGGTTCAAGGCCTAGGTGTAAATGGGACCATCACTCTTTTAAGAATTAAATACTAATTATGGCTCATTTGTTTCATGCAATGAATTCATGGGAATTTTTATACGTTTATCCCAAAAAGTGGTTAAAAATAAAAGCAAAAAGGTGAATATCCAAACGTAGCTATCAAATAATCTCTATTTTAATAGAAAATGAGTGAAGCTTTGATGAGAAATTCATACCCAGCCATGACATTAGTAATTAAAATACTAGGTAAGTCAAGGTTCCAGTCCTCTTGGATACATCTCTAACATCTTTAATAATCTTTGTTGGTCCCTTTTGTTATGAATTTGTATGTATTCAATTCCATGTGAAGAAACAGACCAGAAGGAAATGGAGAATAACTCTCTAGATGTGAAAGAAGGTTATTTGATGGCATGATCTTAAAGAATCCTCTCCTTAGTTGATTTTCAACTCCTTCAGTAAGAAGGCCTTGCTTTAAAATCCTAGGACTTCAATTCCTATTAAAAAACGGCACAGAAATTATATTTTTAAGAGACTCTTCCTTAATAGACTCTTCCGTCACTCAATATATATAATTGCCTTGCTCAGTCTCTCCAATTCTTGCTCTCTTTGATTGGGTTGAAATCATACATGGTACTTTGTAGTGCTTAGCAACCCTGGCTCTAAACCAACCTAACCGATTGCCATCTCTATAATCACAATCAAGAGAATGAGAATGGATAGCTCTGGAATTAGATTATAGGAGAGACCAATACAGCCGGATCAAATGATCCATACCTTAATCTAGGGCCTTAACATTTACATAATGTAGATTTATTGTAACTCAATCAGACAAGCTTCACTTTCAGATCAAAGCAATTCATGGAGTGGGTTTGTTTGGAGTTGTGGCCACCAGTGGGATAGGTGGGAGAGGGCCAACCACTATCCATCCCATTTATTAGGTCGGTCAAACTTGACCCAATCTGCATAAATATGTGTTCGGAGTTTTTTTTGTTTTTTTTTTTGGACCTGCATCTGACCATATAAGATGCAAGTCACTTTCGTGGGTTGAGTCTAAATTCATTTTCGAGCTATTTATTAGACGGGTCAAATTTGACTCAACCTACGCAGGTATGGATCATGGTTTGCTTATCCACATTCAGCCCATATAAGCTATGGGTCAAATGCGAATTAGGTTATGATGTTAGTTAGTTATGGGTCGAATTCAGTGGCTTATATGAGGTTGGCCATCTCTAATTTGGAGGGATTGAAGTCAGCACAAGAGGAGAAGGAATCAAAGGAAATGGACATTTTGGAGAATTTTCCTATTAATGTTGTTTTGGAAAAAGTACTCAATAATTCATTCCTTTTGATCAAATATTATGAAATTTCTATAGTATTAAAACCTATTCTTCAACCCCTAGTTCTCTTTATAACTTATTGAAGTTTATTATTTTGGTCAAACTGCATTTAACAAGTTACACAATAAGTTTAGTTGTTTTGGCCTTTTTACTTTTAAACTGATGATTTTCAATCGTATATTTCAAGACAGTTTCAAGTGACCTGCTGACCCAACCTTATTCTATCCCAATAATTCAAGATTCAGGTTGATCACTTATACTTTTAGGTTGGGTCCAGTTGATAAAATTGACTGGATCGGTTCCCCAGTACCTGCCGATGCATTAATAAATCAATTCGGAGATGTCAATCCAAACATATCCAAAAATCTAAAAGAAGCTTGAACTTTGAGCCCTTAACTAAGCAGCAGGGTTCTAGATAGATTCATACATCATAGTGCAATTAGTCAGATCAATTTGGTAAGTAAAACTACGCTGGGACTCAACCCAAACCCAACCCAACCCATTTATTAAGTGGGTTAGAAATGCTAACTGCAATTAGTCAGATGCCCGACCGCACTCTCTCTCTCTCTCTTTAATTCTTTCTCAGGCTAGATGCCATCATCACTCTGCCCATCAACCTCTCTATCCCTATCTGTTTCGCTATCTTCTTTCTCCCTATCCTTCTCTCTCTTTCGCAACAGTTAAGGCCCACTCCACACATCTCTCTCACTCCCCTACCCTCCTCTCATTTATATCTCATTGTGCATAAGTTCTTTGATGGTTTATCTTTTGTTACTACCTTTTGTTTTTCAAATTATACTGTTACCGGTCATTTGAGCAACTTTAGAACATTCATGGCTTGAAGTGTTGCTGTTATTCTTCCTGTTTTCCTCAAGTACAAACACACAATGTCTCTTTCAGCCTCTGAAACCAAACACCCTACACCCCCCCTCTCTCACCCAAATTTAAATTTAAATTAGTTGATCAATGATCCCATTAAGCACGATTGGATTTGTTTTATGCCTATGGATTTGTGCTAGATCACTAGTAATCATTTTATATGATTTAAATAGATTATTCTTGCCTGATTAAATGATAATTTAGATCATGAATTAATGTGATGTAAGATTAACATGATCATTCATCACTCTCACCGAATATAGAGACTGATCATGCCTATTGCTTAGTGCAGACACAAAACTTGTAATGGCCAATTCATCTATTTCCACTAATTAGTTGAAAACACTTGATCAAAAACAAAAATATGAATATAATTATTTGATGAGTTTGATCTCACCTTGATAAAAGATAAATAAAAAAACATAAATATCATAATAAAATCGATTTTACCTCACCTTGATAAAAGGAAAAAAAATGAATAGCAAGGTGGGCTAACATTGTAAATCCTATTAAGATGTGCCATATTATGAACTTTATCATGGTGATCCCTATCTTCTAATTTCTAGAGGGTTCAAGTTGGAAGTCTAGAGGCGGATCCCACGTACAATGATTCCTATATTGGTTCTAATTCTTTCAAGTGGGCCCACACTGTTATATTCCTATAAGAGTCGGCCCGTAATATTTTTTATTTATTTATGACGGATTTATGAATATTTATAATTGATTTAAATTCAACAAAATTGCTAAATTTGATTTTGTTTCCTAAAACAAAATAATTATGATGTTACCAAACAAGTTCCACATAGAATAGCCTCAGCACAACCCGGCCTCAGCACAGAAAGGGAACAACATAGAAATTAACAATGCCAAACGGGCCCTAATAGTTTTTTATTCTGGATAAATTTGTATTCGGATCCAGATCTCAACTTAGAATATAATTACATAACATATTAAATAAATATAAGTTTAAGGGAAGTAATATTAGTATTTGAGGATATATTTAGCTTTTACATTTACCATTTAATACCCCTAGTTGTATATTTAAAATAAAATTATTTTGATACCCTTTTGTCCAATTATACTAATGCATTTCACATTCAATCTATGATTTTGGCTCCAAGATCAGATCCCACTTTTTTTAGCCAACCGTGCCTGGGCCATGCCGTGCTGTGCCCATGTTGACTGGGGTTTTGGCCAACACAAGCACAGCCAATGACACAGCTTAGGTCGTGTATGCTAGGCCGTGCTGCCCAAGGGCTGGTCCACATGCTACTTCTAATTTTTAAAAAAACTTGTTAATTTTCTTTTATAAATTGAAATAGGCTTTATAGACTCTTAGGGGTTCTCAACTTGAAATAAGTTTGAGACTATTAAAATAAGTGCACAAACATTGATGCTGATTTACAAATGAAAAACAAATATTTGATTAATTTAAGTTTCACATTTTATTTATATAAGAAAATTAATTTTTTTATATATAATTGTCATGCCGAGCCATGCTGGGCTGTGCCTCATGCCATGTCATGTCATGCCTCGCTTGGCTCCGCATGGCACATCTAAGTACGCGGCCCGTACGTGCCATGCCGTACCACCACTTAGGGCTCCTTGGCCAGCACGCCCCATCTTTTGGTTCGTGCCATGCCGGACCAGCCCAGTTAACGCTGTCAACGGACCGGGCACGGCCTAGTGGTATTTTTTTTTGCTGGGCTATGCCGTGCGTGGCCGGTCCGGCCCATTTTACTCCCTAATCACAATACAACAAAGAGATTCTACATGGGACCCGGACATTACACAATGGAACCTAATTGGACCAAAGGACTTCCATTTTGTTTAATTGGACAGTCACCATCTCTGTCATTATAAAATTTAAGCAAGGATAATGTCATCTAAGAGCATCTCCAACAGATGTTTTATTTTGCCATGTCAGCCTCCTTTTACTCTAATTGACATATGAGAGAGACTCCAACAGACACTTCTTTTGCCTACATGGATTTGAAGTATGAGATGGTATGCCAAATTTGACATACCATAAAGCATACTTCAAAAGTTCTTTTTTAATAAAATAATGGTGAGAGCCCACTTATATTTGAGCTTTTGGGTGCAAATCTTTCTTTTGCATAAAATAATGATCATGGGTCTACTTGCATTTGCATTTGACATCTCTCTTGGAGTTGCCAAGTTACATATGCCAAAATACATATGCCACATCAGCCTTCATTTTTTAAAAAGCATATACAAATTTAAAGTATCTCTTGGAGATGCTCTAATGTTGGCATTCTAGGTCAGGATGTCATTCCCCAGTAAAAACGGAGTTGTAACTCCCTTCTCTATAGATCCTACTTTCTTATGCTTTCCACTTTTGAAAAAGGTTCAGGAGAGTTTTGACATGTCATGAAAAATCAAGGTGGGATTAGTTTGGATTGTATCTGAGTTTTTCTAAAGCTTGATTACTGGGTTTTTCCAACTAAAATTAAATTCTAGAGTACTACTCCTTCCACTCAAACTAAAAGTATCGATTCATTCAAATATATATCACAAAATTTCATTGATCAAACAATCTCAACCGCGTAAACATGGGCGCGACTCTGATCCAGTGGTTAGGACCATTGAACCAGTGTCCCTTTTATAGCTAGCCCAATTATGGGTGTGTGGTTATCCGCCAAGTCAGGTCAGGCCAAAAGTTTTCCAATCCTATTCCATTTAGTTTTTGGCCAGATGTAAGCTCCTCTTATGCATCCAATTATATGATTTTATGTGGTGATGTGTTTTTTTTTTTTAAATCCCATCTAAGAGCCTAGGGCCCGTGCGATTCGTACATGAGAGGTGATGAGAACTTACACATTTAAGGAGATACAATTCACACATGAGAGGTGATGGGAACTCGCACATGCAAAGAGACATAATTCACACACGTGAGGTAATAACAACTCACATATGCAACGAAATAAGCTCTAAAAGAAAAAGAAATTACAATTAGAGGTTTACCTGCTGCTCTAACATGTAAATAAATTCTAAATCATCAAATAAGTGCTCTTTTTTAGAATTTCCAAAATGCCCCTTAAATGTGAGTACCTTGATATTTTATATCTTTAGTACCTTTCATAGAACTTCCACTTCATTAGTTGGGAATGATGATGTAAAGATGCAGAAAACATATTTCAAAAGATTCTCAGAGGATTCATAAATTCTGAGCAACATTGCTTAAATCCCGAGCAAAATGTGGTCCAAACAACCGCATTTCGCGCTAATATTTATAGACGTCTACTTCAGTTCGTCGAGTGATTCTAACATCTTTTGTTTGTTTCTCAGAGTCTTTAGGTTTGTGAATCTAGGCCATCCATTTGGTGGGGCTTGATAGGCCATCCATTTGGTGGGGCTTGATGTGTGGGACCCGAAACCTGTGTCTTCAGAAAACAAATCTCAACCTTCAGCAGCTGTGTCTGTTTGTGTGGATCAGGTTCGATCTCCATTCTCCACTCAACCCAAGCCCAATACGAATTGAAGGTAGGTAAACGGATACGAGATCGAACAGAAATCCAACCCGACTCGATTTGAGTTTAGTTGGATTTCCGTGCTTGTAATTGAGGCTGGGTGGGCATCCACTTAACCCAAGCCCAGTCCGAATTGTATGTTGATTACTTGATCTGAGATCAAATGGAAACCCGACTGAATTTATAAATTCCCTACTGGAGTGAAATTTGAGTTGTGCGGTTGAAGTTGGGTGTTCACCCAATTAAGTTAACCCAAGCCTAATTCGAATTGCATGTTGGTAACCTGATATGAGATGGACTCGAACCCGAGCCTGACTCAATTTATAAAATTCCTATTAGAGTGTAATGCAAGTTTACCATTGACCCAAGGAGAATTAGGTACCCAAATAATTTTGATTTAGGTATAATATAGTATTTATATTATGTTGTAACCGAGTCCAATTTGGGAACCCAAAGGGCAAAACCAGACTCAGCCCACATCCTGGCCCCTAAGCTCGCTTTTGGCCAGGTAGGGTCATGTGGATTCGAGAGCAGTGTAAGCCAAGTTGCGCGCACCCCTGACCATTAGTTGTTTAATTTTGTTTGAGCTTTAAATGGGTCAAGTCTAGGATGAGTCTGGACACAATATTGACCCAACTAATCGCTATGTATAGAGACATAAAAGCATGTATAGACCTAATTGCCCAAAGTGGACTGGACTGGACCAACCTTCAAGCTTGACTCAAACCCAAGTATATTATATCTATTACGTATTATCATATAATTGCACACTATTATTAATATAATATGTATTATTTTATATTATTATATATACTTGGCTAATCTGGTGTTCCTGCAATAACCCAATAGTATACGAGAACGGCTCATTATCCAAGTGGTAAAGAGCGTCAGTTCTTATCTGGCTGTCCTGGGTTTAAACCCTGGTACATCACCTCAATCTGCTTGTACAGACTCTTTTCCCACTTGAGTGGATTGCCTTCCCGTGTGTTTGCGGGCTCTCTTTTCCGAAAGCCATGTAATCAATGACACTGTGATGATTCTATTAAAAAATTGGACAAATGGGATGTTGTGAAACCCACTAGCGCCAACAGGGTGTGATGGTCGGCCAGCAGCTTTCAACCATTGGACCCATTCTCCATTTTAGACGGGCAAAACCAGGATATAGGCAGGCAGGCCTTAGGGGGCCTTTGTGAAAAAAAAAAAAAAATGGGATATTCATCCATAAGCTCCTATCTCTTCCATTTTTAGGTATTCGAATATTGGGGGATCCATTAAATCCACTAAATGAAATGTTACTGGTTCAAAAACTCAAAACTAAGACTTGACTCACCCGACTCAAAACAGATTGACTCAGGGGAGTTGAAGTCACTCTATTTGTGCAAATCTTCATTTAAACTATTTAATTTCTTAGAAATAGATTAAATGTTTATAAATCATAAATATATATATTAATTCACTTGTATTCATGATATTTAACCCAAAAGAAGAGGAAAACAAAAAAGAGAGAAGAATTAAAAAAAACCTTGTAATATTTTTTATATACCGAGTCTCATTGGATTTGACTCGGCCCTTGTCCAAAATGATACGACTCTGCCAAATCAAAAGTTAACTCGCAGAGTTTTAAATCAGCGAACTAGAATATATCCTATGGACACCGACTAGGAAAAAAAAAAAAAAAAATCATATGGACAAGGAAAGAATATTGCACTTGCCTTTCATATTAGGTGGATAGGAAGGTCCTTATCTCTTACATCAATCCTTCTACTTGGACAAACTTTTTGGCCAGAATTTGGGACAAACTCCCATGTGGCACAATCCTAGAGGTGCTTTTTCCCTCTCTCTCAAAAATTGCACTTCTAGGATTGTGCCACATGGGAGTTTGTCCTAAATTCTGGCCAAAAAGTTTGTCCATTTAGACTTTTTGCTCTTACATCCCTGTCGATACTGCGACTCTGCTGACTACAACACCACACAAAATAGAGGTAGGGCAGCTCATGGGCCTGGACAATGGGCTGGATTGGGTTTCTGTTTTTTGTTCTGGTAGCTGAAATCTATGATTTACCCAGGTCCAATTAACCTACCTATGATTAATCCAAACCCTCTTGTGCACTTAGCTGCAGAAACTGGGCCCGACCATCATCTACCACTGGTTTGAATCGCGATAAAAATGCACTTACTAAAGTGAAGGGTTAGGATGATCTTATTATACATAAATTTGGTAGGCTAATCCTCCTTCTCATGTGACTACATCTGACCCCATCAATTAAATGGATTGGCACTGGAAAAGCTTTTGGCCTACTCGGACTCGGCCCATAACCACACACACCCTAATGAACTTATTGCCTTAATTGGGGTGGCGTTCTAAAAGGGAAACTAGCTTAAGATCCTAACCACTCGATTGGATTCATGTCCATGTTTAAACGGATGAGATTGTTTGATCAGTAAAAAAAATTGTGATATTTCTGCTTGTCCCAGCTTCACTTGGGCCTTGTAGGTCATACTTTTACCACACTGTTGGAAGGAATGGACCCTAGATTCAGTGGGTCTCAGTACTCAGGAGGCTCTAGAACTTTAATTTCACTTACAACTCCTGCATCAGCAGAGAATCTCATAAATAAAGCAATCCCAACTGGACTATCCACAAAATGCCAAAACTCTTGGACTGTTTTTTATGAAAATGGAAGTTTACCTGCAACCGCAACACCATTTTTACAGGGAGAGTGAGTGAGTGACAACGAGTGCCTGTTGCATCTTACCACCTATGCTTGGAAAGTATAATAAAAAAAATAAGGAAGTTGTGTGGGGGTATGCCGAGATAAGGACTGGATTAGGTGAGATTACCCGCCAGATTTGCCTTGGCGTCAGCATCATACAACTCGGCAGCGGTGTCAGCTTCTACCGAGTTAGAGTCAGTCTCGGTAATAGTACCCGCTAAGCTCGTCTCGGCCTACGCACCTCGGCAATAGCGCCAGGACGCGCCTATGACCAACCTTGGTATCAGTACTGGGTGTCAATCAGTCATAAATATGCTACTATGATAGTGCAGCGGCGTTGCAGAGCAAACTGACAGACAGGATATGCGCCTGATAAGATGTTGATCTTATCTAACAATCACATCTGCAGCCATACAGGAGATCAAGGAATGAGCTGATAAGACTTCCATCTCCACCATCCCCCACTAAGGATACAAGGAATGGGCTGATAGGACTTCTCTCTTCACCTACCTCCACTAAGGGTAAGGTCTGATGGGACTTCCACCTATATATATATATATATATGGGAAAGGCCCATGACGAGGTACGCAAACACATACGCATAAACCAAAATATATAGCCTTCCTCTTCTTCTTTCACTTTCCCTTTGCTAAGTGGCAGCATTAACTTAGGCATCAGAGTGCCTTCGGCTGGCTGCAGCCAAAGCCTCTGACCTTTGTTTCCTTCCTTCCCTTTCAAGTCTTCAGGCACCCAATCTTCCCCAAAAGAAGTTTAATAGCATTTAAGAGTTTCTTACTCGCTTTATTAAGTCCTTAATATTTAGGCACTTACAATTGGCGCCGTCTGTAGGGAAGTGATTAAACCAAATCTGTAGACACCATGCCTCTAAAGACTAGGAATGGCGAGGGATCATCGAGGTCCCGAAGGGCCCCTTCTCCACCACCAATAGCGTTACCACCCCCAGCATTTCTGCCACCGCCAGGGTTGACACCGCCAGTACTCCCACCACCGGAGGTGCCAGAGTAGTTACCACTAATCCCTCGCCAGAGAAGATCTAGCGGAAAATCTAGAGCTGCAAGCGTAGAAGGGCCGGTGATTGGGTCAGTAGCAACTAAATCTCACCAGTCCCTTCATCAAGAAGGTGGTGATGACAGTGAGGACCCCCTCCTTGTAGATATAAGGGCCCAGAACCTCATTATCCAAGAGCAGGATGAATTGATTCGTTAGCTCAAAAGGTAGTTCCTAGAGAGGGCAAAAAATATGGTCAAAGCCCTGGTCGTACCTCTTAGACGTAGCTGGGCTCCTTCAGTCGAGCAGGACTTGAGACACGTCTTGAACAACAAAAGGCGTGAGCGATCTTATGATGAAGGCTCAAGCAGCAGCCATCTGAATGAAGATTCGAAAAAATCGCGCTAGTCATCGGAGGACAACCACGACCCAAAAAAGTCGCAGCAGAACCTGGAAGACAATGGTAAGCTGAGAGAATGGCTTGACCACCAGGTCAGACAGACGGTCCAGCAAAATTTAGAGATAGACGGTTTCACCCGAGATCGACTAAGCACCTACGACGCCGAAGATCAAGGCACGTCTCCTTTCTCCCGCGAGATAAGGGAGTTCTCCCTCCCAGACAAGTTTAGCGTCCCAAGGTTCGTCCTCTATGATGGGACCTCGGACCCTGCTACACATCTACGACACTTTACCCAGCGAATGTTAGTATGGGGTGACGTCGGTCATTTAAACTGCAGAGTCTTCTCTTCCAGTGTGAGTGACCTTCCCCTGAGGTGGTTCTGCGCACTCCATGAGGGATCAATCTTGAGCTGGCGACAGCTCCGAAACTCCTTCGTGGAGAAGTTCCAAGCAGATTGAGTTATCCCCAAGACCGACAACGGCTTCATGGTATTCAGAATGAGGCAGACCGAGAACATTACTCAGTTTGTGAAAAGATTTTGGACCATCTATAGCCAGGTCGAGGATACCACTGACAGGGTGGCTATCAGGTCTTTCAAGCAGGCCCTATTACCAGGGAACGAGCTTCGCAAGGATCCGGTGCGGCTCCCTGTGGCCTCCGTGAAAGCACCCATGGCCCGGGTGAACCAGTTTATTGGGCAGGAGGAAGATGAGGCCCGAGCTCGTGAGAGTTTCGGCCTTTGGCAAGAAGAGAGACCCTCCAAGAAGGATAAGAAACTATTTCGGAGGCATGAGGAGGGTAGGAGCAAGGCTTTGGCGAGCTTGCTAGCGATCTCAATCCCCATCTCCGGGGCAACAAGAAGTCTAAGCCCCCCATCACCTCTTATAAAGCCGTGAACACGATCTTCAATGAGCCAATTTACAAGCTCCTCGGCAGGATCAAATCACAGCCCTACTTCAAGTGGCCGCAGCCGATAAAGGGTGACGCATCCACCTGAGATCAAAGTAAGTTCCGTGCTTACCACAAGCAGAACGGGCACGGAACCGAAGACTGCATGCCCTCAAGTCTTATCTCGAGAAGCTCGTCAAGGACGGGCACTTGAAAGACTTCATCAAGTTAAAAGGCAGAGTCAACCGAGCTCATCAGCGTCGACCTAATGGTGGCCATGATAGTGACTAACCAGAAAGAATCATCAACGTCATTCACCTGGCTCACATGTCCAGGGGGACCAACCAAGCTCGTGTTGAGGCCAGGAAGGCTTCACACATACAAGTGATGACGGCCGAGTTGGGGCCAGCAGCTAAAAAAGCTCAAAAGGAGAAACCCAGGATCTGGTTCTCGGACGAGGATCTGGTAGGGGTCCAACTCCCCCATAACGACCCCCTGATTCTGACCCTGAGGTTGAGAAACTTCAAGGTGAAACGGATTCTTGTAGATCCCGGGAGCTCATCAGAGATCCTCTATTTTGATTGCTTCAAGAAACTAGGTCTGAAAGAAGAAGACCTGCAGGAAGCTCGCACTCCCCTCGTGGGCTTCAGCTCAAAGTCGGTCTACCCTAAGGGGAAGGTCTCCCTCAATGTCCAAGTTGGAGGCGCCTCCATGTCAGCTGACTTTCTTGTGGTCGATACACCATCCCCGTACAATGCAATTGTGGGGCGAACTTGGCTACATAGTATGGAAGCGGTGCCCTCCACCCATCACAAAAAGCTAAAGTTCTCGTTAGAGAACGCGAACGACCGAGTTGAGGTGGTCACGGTCAAAGGAGACCAGCAGATGGCCAAGCAGTGCCTCATGGCTGTGGTGCCTGGCAAAACGGAACTACAACAAGTGCACATGGCCAAACTGGAAGCTGAACTCGAGGACGTTGGCCGATCTTCGGCGCAGAAGAGCATTGAAGACCCGACTGATGTCAGAATTGATCCCAACGATCCGGAGAGGTATTTCTTGCTCGGGAGGCAACTCCCCAAAGTCGAGAAGACAGAGCTGTTCAACTTCTTGTTGCAAAATAAAGAAGTCTTCGCCTGGACACCCTATGAAATGCCTGGCATCAACCCCGAGGTCATGTGCCACAAGCTGAACATGGACCCCAAGTACAAACCAGTGGTACAAAAGGCTCGCAGAACGGGGATCCCACAAACAGAAGCCGTGATAGAAGAAGTCGAGAAGTTGTTGGAAGCCAGGGCTATCAGAGAAGTACACTACCCATAATGGCTGGCCAACACGGTGGTGGTCAAAAAGAAAAATGAAAAATGGAGTGTCTGTGTGGACTTCACCGACCTCAACAGGGCATGCCCCAAGGATAGCTTTCCACTCCCTAAGATTGACCAGATGATAGACGCCACCGCCGGGCACAATAGGATGAGTTTCCTTGATGCTTACCGAGGTTACCATTAAATTCCGATGCATTGGCCAAACGAAGAGAAGATCGTGTTCATCACACCGCGTGGCATCTAATGTTACAAAGTGATGCCCTTTGGCTTAAAGAATGCAGGAGCGACCTACCAGAGGCTGGTGACAAGAATGTTTCAGGCCCATCTCGGAAAAACAGTGGAGGTATATATTGACGACATAGTTGTCAAGTCTAAAAGGTCACAGGACCACTTGGCAGACCTGAGTCAAGCATTTGCTACACTCAAAGAATTTTGGCTCAAACTGAATGCGTCCAAGTGTGCGTTCGGTGTCGGCTTCGGTAAATTCCTCGGAAGCCTGGTCACTAGACGAGGGATTGATGCCGACCCAGAGCAGATCTCAGCGATCTAGGCGATCCAGAAACCAACCACGGCGAAATAAGTCCAAGACTCACAGGGATGGTGGCCGCGCTCAACCTCTTCATCAGTCGAGCCTCAGACAGGTGCCGCCCCTTCTTTCAGCTTCTAAGGAAGAGCTCAAAATCTCAGTGGACTCCGGAGTGCAACCGAGCTCTCCAGGAACTCAAAAACTATTTATCTTCATCACCCCTGTTGTCTACACCAAAACAAGGGGAAGTGCTCTACTTGTACCTGGCCGTCTCGGACCATGCAGTAAGCTCGATGCTTGTCAGAGAAGAAGATAGGCAGCAGAAACCTATTTACTACACGAGCAAGATTCTGCTCGATGTTGATACCAGTTATCTACCCCTGGAGAAACTTGCCTTAGCACTGGTCAGTGCTTCTCGCAAACTCTCCCACTACTTCTAGACGTATACTATAGTAGTTGTTACGGACCATCCACTCAAGTCCCTTTTCAGAAAGGCGGACTTCTCTGGGAGAATCTCAATATGGGCCGTCGAGCTGGGACAGTATGATATCAGGTATCAATCCAGAACGGCAATCAAAGCCCAAGTTTTGGCGGACTTTATTGTAGAATTCGTTTCTTTGAGTTTGGCACTGAGCCAGCTTGACACCGAACTGGGGGGCAATAAGGATGAGGAGGTTGCCGAGATCGGGACGGAGCATGAATAGTCTTCGAAGCAATTCCTCGAGTCAGCATGGAAAGTCTTTGTCGGTGGATCCTTGACTTCCAAGAAGGCTGGTGCTGGCATTGTCATCCAATCTCCGGAGGGCCTTGTCATCGAGTAAGCCCTAACACTCAACTTCAAGGCATCCAATAACGAAGTTGAATATGAAGCACTGATCACGGGGCTCGGCAGTGCCAAAATCCTGGGGGCATGGCAACTGGCGATTTTCAGTGATTCCCAGCTGGTGACGAGTCAACTCAGTGGGGATTACCAATCCCGCTACGACAGGATGGCAGCCTACTTGGCTCATGCAAGAGAGCTCATTTCCTAGTTCGACAAGGCTGTAGTCAAGCAAATCGGCAAAGACTCTAACTCTCATGCTGATGCTCTTGCCAACCTGGCCTCTGCTGTCGAAGCCGGAAGAAAAAAAAAACTGTCGAAGTTGAGACACTAAACAAACCAAGTATAGAGCTCCAACTACCTCGGAAAATTTTGTGTACTGACCTCAGCCCAAGTTGGATGGACCCAATCGTCATCTATCTGAGGGATGACCGACTTCCTGAGGATAAAAACGAAGCTCATAAAATCAGACTGAAGGCAACTCGGTTCTGGTTATCTCCAGATGGCAAGTTATACAGAAAATCCTTTACTGGCCCATATCTCCAATACGTCCACCCAAGCAAAGTATAAGACTTCCTTTATGAAATTCATGAGGGAATTTGCGAGAGCCACATTGGAGGACGGTCGCTGGCCTATCGAGCTATCAGCCAAGGCTACTGGTGGCCATACATGCAGAAGGACGCCCAGCTATATGCTAGGAAGTGTGAAAAATGTCAGAAGTTCTCTCATTATCTTTATCAACCTGTGCAAGACTTGAGCCCACTTTCTAGCCCATGGCCCTTTGCTCAGTGGGGCCACGACATTGTGGGTCCTCTCCACTGAACTCCTAGGAATAAGAGGTGGCTAATGGTAGCCACTGATTATTTCACCAATTGGATAGAGGCCAAAGCATTATCCTCCATCACCGAGCAAGACACGAAGAACTTTGTATGGTGGAACATTGTCACAAGATTTGGGATACCTCGAGCTCTGGTCTCAGACAACTGGACCCAGCTCGATTTCAATCTCTTCTGAAACTTCTGTCAAGAGCTCAACATCAGAAATTACTACTTGACCTGGCGTACCCGCAGAGCAACGGTCAGGCTGAGATCTCGAATAAGGTGGTGCTGGATGGGCTGAAGAAGAGGCTCGACCGAGCTAAAGGAAGATGGGTAGAGGAACTTCCAAGTGTCTTTTGGGCATATAGAACCACCCTGAGGCGATCCACTTCAACGATCTCTTTGGCCTATGGAATGGAGGCCGTAATCCCGCTTGAGGTCTGCCTTCCAACCTTGAGGACGGAACTTTTTGACCAAGGCCAAAAATGATGTGAATTTATCTTGAGAACTTGACTTGGCTGAGGAACGGAGAGATGCAACAGCCGTCCCCGAACTGGCATGTGCCGTTCAAGGTTGTCTCGACTACATGCCAATTAGTATACAGGGTTGAGGACATGGATGGCAGAGAGTTACCTCGCCCATGGAATGCCACGCACCTCAAGAAGTATTACTTCTAAGTTGTACTCAATCTTTTAAATAAATAAAAGTGATTCTTGTGAAAAGATGAGTTTTGTTACTCCCAATATTCGCCAAGTTATGGAGCTCGGAGACCTCATTTAGCTTGGTTATAGAACTAGCTATATCGGCTCGGTTATGGAACCAGCCACCTCATCTCGGTTATAGAACCAGCTATATCGGCTCGGTTATAGAACCAACCATCTCGGCTCGGTTATAGAACCAGCTATATCCGCTCGGTTGAAGAACCAGACATCCTCAGCTCGGTTACAGAACCAGCTATGCCAAAACACCAAGTTATAGAACTCGGCGAATACTTCAGCTTTCTTACGAATCCGGCTAGTGCAAAATGTCGAGTTGTGGAACTCAGCAGTCAACACTAAAGGCTTAAAAGTCACTTCAGAAAGTAAAGTCCAGTTGCGGAACTGATAAGAATTTTTTTTTTTCTATTTTTCTATTGCTAAGGTAAAAATTATCTTGAGTTGGAGAACTTGAGATAATGCATGACACCTGCTTAATTATTTATCATCTTGAGTTAAAGGACTTAAGGATTATGTGTGGCTATTATGATTGCCAAACCAAGCATGGTGGCTCCAGTTACTAGACTGGGCTCAACTATTTACACAGAAAAAACATTCAATCAGACACATGCTGCAAAGAAGAACTATATTCATTAAAAGAAAAGTATTTACATTCCAAAAAAGTACAAAACTGGCCTTCCCAACATGGCAAAAAGAAAGAGGAAATACATCAAAGAGATTTTTCAACAACAACTTCGGCAGCAGCAGCCTCGACGTCGGCAGGAGGGACCTTGGTAGTGGAAGCCTCGATTGTGGTTGCTTGGGAGGTACATTCGCATAGAGCTTCTGGAGGAGGGACAGTCGGAGCAGACTCAGGGGGGGCCTCGGAGGACAGGGGGACGGGGTTCGACCCAAACTTCAGACTGGGGAACTTGGGTGGATTTTGATACAGGGGGTGATCCTCGGGGTTCCCCACTTCTCTCAATGCCGCCCGACAACCAAGTTCGAACAGATGCGAGCCTAATTGCTCGATTTGAGCTTCAAAAGCTTTGGTTGCCTCGTTCACCCCATTCTGGAAGGCGGCATCCATCTCCGCCTGTAGCGAGGCCTCAAGGTCAGTCTTTTGTTTCGTCAAAGCTTCCATATCGGCCTTTTGCTTCGCCATCTCGGCCTCGAGCTGGGCCGCCCTTTTCGCCTTCGCCTTGGCCGCCCCCTTTAGCTCGTACGTCTCAGCTTTCAACCTCGTGATTTCGGCTATCGCCGTTGTAAGGTCCGTGACCTTACTGGGTCAGTTGGGCCCAATAACCGGCCCGTTGACCCATTTATTTGAAATTATTATTATTATTGTTTTGGTTAGATATTTAGGTGGGTTTAGATGGTGAGCGAGTTTCTTTTAGCGTTAGAATAGTGTCTGCGGAGTTTCATTGGATTCTGAGTTCGTTTGCCCCTAGTAGGGAGGTAGTTTGCAATTTAGGGAAAATTGAGTGTTTTTCCGAAAAAATTCCTATCGCCGTGATTTTGGGTTCGTTGGAAAGGTCTTATCGCGCTGATCATTTTTGTCTTCTGGCTCGTTGCGATTCGACGACCAGAAACCCTTCTAATAATTCATTCTTTCACCGGACCCACTTAAAGGGTAAACTTGTCTTTTCCTCCTCCCTTTCTTCTTAATCAAGAGATAAGCCCTAATCTCTTTTCATTCTCTGCAACGAACGGTTTCTCTACCGCAGCCATCTTCTTCTTCCTCATTTTTCCAAGGCTCCGGAACTCTTCCCCAGAAAGGCCATCTCGAAGATCCGAACCGCTCATCCTCTTCCTCGCGATCTCCCCTTTTCATTGACATCAGTTTGGTAAGATTTTCCTTACTTTCATCTTTTCAATTAATTCTCTTTGCTTTAGATTTAGGTTTGATCCCATTCTTTTCCTTTCTTTTCTTTTCCTTTGCGTGTTAGGTTGCGTTTGGTCGGGTTAGATTTGTGGGTCTTGGTGATAGAGAGCTTCTCTTCGAATACCCCGATTCCAATCTTCTTATTGGTTGAGGCAAGTAGATCTGCACTTTATAATTAAGCATGTGTGTATTTCCATTGATTGATGTGTTTTCTTGTTAGATTCCCGTAATTCCAAGCCTGTTTCTGTTATTAATTTAGGTTAATATGCTAGAATAGGTTTTTGGGTGAAAGGAGATAAATAAAATATATAAAAAAAAAAAAAAAAAAGAATAGCACAGTGTTGAACGTTCAGAACGTTCACTTTCTGAACGTTCAACGTAATTGACGTCTTGCGCAGGCCATTAATGTAAAATAAAAAGAAAAAGAAGGAAATATGCTCACTGTTCCACGTTAAGAACAGTCAGAACGTGCAGAACGTTCAGTTCTGAACGTTGAGACATTCACAGTTCAGTCCGGCGCGGGTACTGTAGCGAATATAATAATATAAAAAAAATATATAATATTTATATACATATAAAAAGGTCAGATTTCTTTGGGCCATATCTTTTAATCTGTGCGTTGGAATTCTACATATAGTATACCGTTGGAAAGATCTCGAGATGTAGAATCCAATGGTTCTAGGTTCATCACGATCGGAGGTCGGAAAGTGATGTAAATATTTAGATTACTGTTTCAGCTCTTGTTTTAGTGTAAATGAGATTAAAAACTTAGGTTTGGGCCTTAGATACTGGAAACCATGAACCTAGTCTCTCACGTGACCATTAATAGGGTATTAAAATCGTAGCACGTGGCTTGGTATGCTTCGATGGGTTGTCTAGGTATTCGTGTATTGTGTATGGTTTAACCGAATGCGTATGGAGTTGAATCAATCAATGTTTAATATGATTGTACACCCAGGAATTCTTTATAAACATTGTTGATTCAAATTCCCCACGCACTCCGTTAAAACACATATGGTACAAGGATGACAACACTTGCTTAGGATTGGATTGTAATCTCTCCTTGACTTGTTAACTGTATCCGTTGTTTATCGTTTCTTGTACACTCTCTTGGCATAAAACACCTAATTAATTATGAAACATAAACTCTTGTAGAATTAGGATAATGACCTGACTTAGAGTGTACCTTAGGAACTGTGTATCGTATATTGATAAACATGACTGGCTAGCATGTAAGGGATTATCGTGTGTGGGTTTGTCTTGTATTGATTTGAATGAGATAATTCCTAAGAACATGCCTTGTTTGATGAGCTAGCCAGACTTGCTTGTCTTGGTTTTCCCCGTGTGTCAGCACCACTTTATTATTATTTGCATATCATGGCCAGCTGCAGTTTGGGGTTTTATTGATGGGCCGGTTACTCGGACATCGGGGTGGGCAGTCGGCTTTGGACGGCGTCCATGGCGTTGAATAGTTGGGAGCGGGCTTGGACCGTGCTACTATTCCCAGGACCGGGAGCTTGGATCCCCCTGGAGCCGGACTTTGGTATCAGTAGTCCGGATAGGATTGTTACTGGTACCCCGTGAGGTGGCTTGGACATCCACGGTGTCTCCTTCTTGTGC
The DNA here is from genome assembly GCA_028538565.1 of Umbellularia californica. Lineage (NCBI taxonomy): Eukaryota > Viridiplantae > Streptophyta > Magnoliopsida > Laurales > Lauraceae > Umbellularia > Umbellularia californica. The sequence continues at coordinate 42,805,870 of JAPQWN010000007.1, read as the reverse complement.
ATTGCATTACATTGGTAGTGGTGATTGTTAGTATTGCTAGGATTCCTGTTTATGATTCTGATAGTTATTTACTCATGCTTTATGCCTAGTTCTGTTCCTTGTATTCACTTGATTATGTTCTGTCATTACTCTTTCACTTGATGCATGTTATGTTTTAATTATATCTTGCTTATCTATTGCTCAACATGTCGTTGACTCTGTTCCTTAGTGTACAGACTCCTCAGGTGAGTACTACTACGAGGAGCAGGCCGGTGAGGAGATCCCAGAGGATCTCCAACCAGCAGAGGAGGCACGAGAGTGGAGTGCCGATAACGTAGAGTAACGTCATCACTATCAGGCACATGAGAGACTCACAGGGGCACTTCATTAGATTTTATTAACTCATTATTATTATCGTTGGAACTTTCTTTCATTGACTTCGTTGATTTAATAATCTTAGTTTTGGGATGTTCGTTGTAATTAATTTAACTTTTGTATAGGTTTAATTATTCTTCTTGCAACTTTAAATTTAATTGAGATTTATTATCCATTGTTGATATCAATGTATGAATTCCGCTATTTGTTTATGATTTGAGGTTCAAATACATTATCCTCACAGCGGACTTACGATCCTTGGGCCTAAAGGACAAAATTTTTAAATTAGTCCTAAATTTCACTCATCGGATTCGGTTATTTCTCTAATCGGGTTCGAGGGACGTGACAGCCGTGTTCATTTCCGTGACGAAATTGACATTTTTATCCTCCGATTCCTTCAGCTCCTTACAAGTCCCCTCCAGAGTCGCTCCAAGTCTCTTCTTTTCTGCCTCTAGCTTTTGCGTCTTGGAGTTGCTCTGGTAGGATTTGTACAAGGCCATTTGCACCCTCTGCACAATCTGAGAGAGGACCAATGTGTCAGAAGGGAATATCACAAGATTCAAATACTGCAAGAAATTTGTTGGATGCGACTTACCGAGAGGGTTTACTGCAAGGAAGACATCAGCAGTGAAGTTTCATCCACCCCCTCGAGTCTCTGCACATCGGCCGGGAGGGCGTAGGCGTTGGCCAGCGTGGCCGCGACTAGTGGGTTGCCGGATAGCCGATCCTCCACAGTCATCAGCTTCCCAGGCTCGAGGAGGAAGCTCGGTTTCCACGGAGCCGGGCCAGGAGCCTGAGGCGTTGAAACTTGGCCAGAGCCTTGTCGCGATAAGCCCTCGCCCCTGGGCCTCTCCTCCGGCTCCCTCTCCTTCGGAGTTTCGACCAGGCGCTGCTGACCTCCTGTACTTGGCCCTTTGACCCTAGCCCTCTTTTTCGGCCGACCTTCCTCCCTCGTGACATTGGCCGGGCGCTGCCGAGAAATAGTAGGAGGAAGAGAAGGGGCCCCAGCGGCGTCCGTAGGCATAGATGCCGGAGCAGAGCTGGAGTCAATGGGCCTAGAGGAGGAGGAGGATCGGCCCCCTAGAAGCTTGGCCTCCAAGTCTGTCGTCTTCACAGGGGGACGACGTCTTTCCATGTTCTCCGCCGTTTCTTCCTCTGAGCTGGATGGGGAGATGTACGATTCGACTGCCTGTTGCAGGTCCATAGCCTCCAAGCCGACGGACGATCTCGGCGCTTCAATACCTGAAGCCCTTCGACAGTCGACTTCGGTCAGGGCGGGCCCAGACCCCTTCCTATTAATGTACGTTTGATACCTCGGTTTGTACCCGAGGAGACTCCAAGCCGCCCTCTCGCAATGGCCTCGGTGACCTTGTACAGCTCTCAGCCAGTCGTTATTCCTTCTCCAGCCGACTCGCTAAGCCTCTCGCCTCCTTTGACCGACCTCTGCACGACGAATGCAAAGAACGTCAGTTTCGGCGAAAACAAGAGAAAGACAAGATAAGAGAAAGTTGAAGAGGTCGGTATTTACTTGGGGGGGATCCCGGAGAGATGAGGAATCCTGAACGACCTTTCTACCTCAGTTTCAGCCTCCCCGAACTCCCAATTGCCGGAGACGAACAAACGATTGTCCTTTGCATGTCGATTTGAGTCCTCCAAGTCTGTAACGAAAGGGACCTGATTCAGTTTTCCCCAAAGTTAAAAGGTATGGGCCTCTCCTTTCAATCTGCAGATGTCGTAGGCGTCCTTGATGTCATGGACACCGAGGTTGATGCCGAGGATTCTGTTGAGTTCGGCAACACCCATTATTACCTTATAACTGTTGGGCATCAGCTGGCAAGGAAGAGATGCCACTTCATCAAGCAGGATCTAAGGAGAGGATGGACTGGAAATCTAACCCCGCCCTCGACTACCAAGATCAGGGGAAATGGCATCCAACCATCGCGGAAGGAGTGGCCGTCAAAAGGGTCCTCGGGGTTATCTAATCTAGTCCGGACATCCCCTGGGATTCTGTACATCTCCCTGAAACCAACCATGGCCTCAGGGGTGTGGCCCAATGTCGGTAAACTCCAATGACTAAAACCTAAAGGGGCTGGAAAACAAAAGGAAAAGGGGAGAAACCCTAACGGAAGCAGGAAAACAAGCAAAAAGTGCGAAAAGGTAGAATAAGAAAAGAGGGACTTATAGAAACAGAAGAAGAACAGGGTAACTGGGGATTTCAGGTTTGAACCGACTGGGGTTGAACTCCGACAGGACCTTCGCTCTAGCAGGGGTTCTCTCTTCTAGCAAGGGTTCTCTTAAACTAAAGGCAAAATGGGAGAAAAAGGAAGAAGGACACCGTTATTTATAAAAGGAAAGGAGGAGGCGTCCCTTCGGAATTCTAGAAGCGTGTGCGAAGCGTTGTTCAAACACTCCACGCATCGCTTCGGGATAAGCGACAACCAACTGGGTAGCAACACGTGGGGCCGTCGGTCTGGCTTCTGCAATGGTTCAGACTCGCCATTGATTACCTAGAGCAGATAAAGCAATGTTGGCATAATTACTTCTAGCAGATGAAGCGACATTAGGATGAGGATCAGACATCAGTAACTATCAGCTGCCGACCTTGGGATAGAAACCCCCCGAACTCTAACCAGAGACTCTCATTGTATTTAGCTCCCGACCTCAAAGAGTTGAGGAACTCTAAGAGGTCAGGAGCTAGGGGCAATTGTGTGCGGGTATGCCGAGATAAGGACTGGATTAGGTGAGATTACCCGCTAGGTTTGCCTTGGCATCGGCATCATACAACTCGGCAGCGGTGCCAGCTTCTACCGAGTTCGAGTCAGTCTCGGTAATAGTACCATCTGAGCTCGTCTCGGCCTACGCACCTCTGCAATAGTGCCAAGACGCGCTTATGACCGACCTTGGTATCGGTATTGGGTGTCAATCAGTCATAAATATGCTACTATGATAGTGTAACGGCGTTGCAGAGCAAACTGATAGATAGGGTATGCGCCTGATAAGAGGTTGACCTTATCTAACAATCACATCCGCAGCCATACAGGAGATCGAGGAATGGGCTGATAAGACTTCCATCTCCACCTACCCCCACTAAGGATACAAGGAATGGGTTGATAGGACTTCTCTCTTCACCTACCTCCACTAAGGGTACGGTCTGATGGGACTTCCACCTATATCTATGTATGGGAAAGGCCCATGACGAGGTACATAGACACATACGCATAAACCAAAATCTATAGCCTTCCTCTTCTTCTTTCACTCTTCCCTTTGCTAAGTGGCAGCACTAACTTAGGCTTCGAAGTGCCTTCGGCTGGCTGTAGCCAAGGCCTCTGACCTTTGTTTCCTTCCTTCCCTTTCAGGTCTTTAGGTACCCAATCTTCCCTAAAAGAAGCTTAACAACATTCAAGAGTTTCTTACTCGCTTTATTAAGTTCGTAATATTTATGCACTTACAGAAGTGAATCACACTTGCAATTATTATGGCATGGAGATTAACGTGGCAAGCAACTCTATATATTGGGAGTCCCATAGCCTCAATGGGATCTCACGTCCAGCCCTCTCTTCCCCACTTCTTTTCTCCATTATTTTCTCTCTCTAAAAAGAAAAGGAAAAAAGAAAAAATATGCGGGTATTCTAGAGCCCTGTTCCAAAATTAGGTTAGAAGAGTGTGAGAGAAAATTATTATTGCCATGAAGTTCTCAATGAAAATCACATCTTTTGTAATGGATGAGTAGATACCTGGATCAGAGTGTCAGATGAAATTAAGTGTTTCTCATCGTTAATCTAAGTGATATTTTTGCCTTTTGCGTATTGATTATAATAATAAATCTGTCTTATGTCATTGACGACCTATGTTATTCAATTTTGTTTTATTTGAGCAATGCTCTAATCATGAATATTTTCTTAATAGATTATTCTTAGATTGAAATTCTTTGATAATCTATCTTTGATTAATATGTGATATTTAGTTAAGTTCATAATTTCATTAGGTGAAGGAGATTTTTGTCTTAAATAAATGTGATAAATTGTGTTTTTTGATAGACAAATTATCTGAATTAGAAACATTGATTTGTTTCTGATTTGAAGGATTTTTGGGACGAATTTATTTTATCGATTGCATAGAATGATGGTGGGATTACTTAATAGATTCATGATATTATGATATGCATTTTCTTATATTTTTTTTCTGCATTTTTTTTCTAGTGTCATTATTGTTTGTTTTTTTTATCTCTCTTGTCATTATCATTGATAAAAAAAAATAGATTTTAGTAAAAGAAAAAAAAAAAATTCAGTAGTGCTCCCTGTGGATTCGACTTGTACTTATCACTGTCTCAATAAGACAGCTGTGCACTTACAAATTTAAAAGATTGAATTTAATTTCACATCAAATTTGTAACTGCTATTTTGAAAATGAATTCTATTTTAAGGAATTTCTCAATTTAAAGTAAGAAAATTTGACGGTTGATGAATATACCCACCAATTTCGATAGTTGCGAGATATATGTGAACTTGAAGAAGATGAGACACATGATTTAGTTCGTTATGTCAAAGGCTTGAGACCAGACATCATGAAAATTATGAATTATTGCAAAACTAGTCAAGAGTCATACTTAGAAGCTTTCCGTGTTGAGCATATGCTTAGACGGTTTCGCATGCAACAATGTTGCCCTAGAGCTTATGTTGTGGAGAAACTTTTTGTTGGAGAAGATGATCCCACACTTGTCGTCCGCCGACTCTTCAATATAAATGAAAAGGAAGAAGAAGAATGGAGACAGGCTAAGAAATTTCATACGAGGGTACGAGTCAAAGGGAGGTCCGTTAATGTGATTATTGACAATAGTAGTGCAATAAATTTTGTCACACAAGAGGTTATTGATAAACTTAATTTGGCAACTGAGAAGCTTTATAGGTCCTACTAAGTCACATGGTCTCATGGTCATGTCATCCCTGTGACTCATAGATATTTGGTATCATTCAAGATTGGCCATTATTAGGACAAGATTTGATGTAATGTTATCCCTATGAATATCATTCATATTCTTTTTGGATGTCAATGGCTTTTTTATCGGAAAGGTGGAAATGATAAAGAGATGAACACGCATACCCTTTTATGGAATGGAAAAACGATTAAACTTATTCTAATAAATTTAACAAACTCATTTTCATCTACATCATCACCTTCGACAGACGAACCACAGCAAGAGCAAAATGTTGAAAGAGAAATCATGGTTGCACCAAAAGCAAAGACAAAAGTCATCAAGGATAACATCGAAGGCAAGCGCAAGTTCATAGCAACGCAGATTTTGTGGGTACAAACAGTATTGATCAAGGTAGTGAGTGCCACTTAAGAGCTGCAAATCGTTGAGGAAGTACAAGGTCAAGCAAATATTGAATACTCTGACCAGGTTAGCAAAAAGATTGAACATATAAAAGATCGCATTGTCATGCCACTTCCGGAAAATCCAATTGCATTATCGAAAATCAAATCAACTGTCCTAGTGGTTTTACAAGAAGATCAAGTTATCGAAGTTCCTCACATTGATTTCATTTTCGAGGAGCCATAATGGATAGTCAATGTTCATGATTTGTTGGTACCAAGGCAACACCTAAAGCATCTAATAATCAGATCACACATCCAACTTCACTTCATACATCAGAAGCATCTAATAATCAGATCACACATCCAACTTCACTTCATATATCAACATCAAAGACACCTCCAACGTACTTCTACATAGAGGAAAAGATATCATCAATCTTCCAAGCTATGTCATGTGAATGTAGATCTAAAGAAAAAACGGAAGTTTGTGCGCTTGATTATCGACCCAGGAGGACATTTTCCGGACTTATGGTAGAAATGTTTCCGGCATTATCAAACTATCAACTCGCCGGAGTCGAGTTTCTTCAAGTCGGGGAAAGTTGATGTAGTCCGGTCCCGATCTAAGAACAAGACCCGCAAGCCTTGATGGACCCAGCTGATGGGGTCCACATATTCCACATGATTCTATGATTTTCTATATTAGTAATATTGCTTAGTTTGCTTAATATGATTGCTTTTTAATTTATTTGTTGATTAGGATTGGATATTTACTTATTGCTTATTTAGGAACAAAACTACTATATATATATACACAGAGAGAGAGAGAGAGAGAGAGAGAGAGAGAGAGGATACCCTATTGTAATGCTTTGTTTTATTCAATTAATTAAGTTATCGTGAGTTTCTTTCTTGTGTTGTGGTTTGTATAGTGCCTTAGGGCTGGAATGCTTTTGGATTCGATCAATCTCGAATTGGATTCTATCAATCCCTTCGAAATTGATCAACACTTCCGATCTAGAATCTGGGGCTGTGCCAGGGGAATAGAGAGAGATTTTATAAATGTGCAAAAAGAAAGAGTAGTCAATAAAACAAGTTCTTATTAGTTCATTCTCAAAATGAATATATGCCAAACTGACCTTTAGCCGCTCAATATGAATGCATTTTACTTCAATATAAGTTGGTCCTATGATAAGATTAACCACATGATTAATATGTAATTAATAAATATAATTTATTGTAAAATTGTGTTATTCATACTATTCATCACATGATCAATCTTATTATTGGGCTAATTACTTTCATTTGGTGGCATTCATTTTAAAAGGCTTGGATTTTCCAAGTGTCCCCGTGGGCCACACTGTAGATTCCACTCATTCAAATCAAGATTTTCTCGAAGTTTGAAACGAGAATCTGCACTTGGGAAAGCCGTCGGATTCCCTCTATATATAGAGGTGTGGCTTCCGTGTAGGCTACTGCGTGCAACTCCTCTTGTTTCCTGCATCCTCTCTCTCTCTCTCTCTCTCTCTCTCTCTCTCTCTCTCTCTCTCTCTCTCTTACAGAAGGTAAATCCTCTCTCTTCTCTGTTTGCATCTTTCTTTAAAATGATCGATCTGTATTGGATCTCTTCTCTAGCAAATCAGATCAAAACGATGATTCATCATTCCTTTCCTTGTGATTTTCACATCTGAGTATAATGAAATATGATAATGCTCGTCGCAGTTTATATCTTTTTCATTGCATAATATGGATATCTATTCCTATTGAATCATGTTGGGTCTTTCATTTTTGTAAAGAGGGCCTAGATCTGCAACTTGTTATATTTTTTTCGTCTGTCATGAAGAACTCTCATACAATAAATTGTTAGGGAGTGTTTGCAATTTGGTTGAAATCTTTGTAATGATGATTTTCTTTTTTATTGTTTCGTCCACAAATTGCTTTTCACAATCGCACATTGTTTTTTCTTTTCTTTTCCAGTGGGTTGGATGAGATTTGCATACTTCTTTAGGATTATCTGTTATTTATATATACTGTTCATCTGTGCCTGAACAGGTTGGTCTTTATTATTATTTCCTTCCCATGTTTTTTTTTCAAGTTTTTTGAATAATGAGATGGAGAAATGAAACCGCACCACATTGGGATCATATGAGATTTACCCGGCTCCCTTCAGCATGTAGGGATTATATTTTGGACCGAGACATCTTCCGTTATTAAATAAATTAAAAAAAAAAGAGATCAGAAATATAGTGGGTTCTCCCCCTCGAAGATATTTTTCGTAAAGGGCTCAAATTTGTGATGAATCAGTAAAAGATTGAGTGAACTTAATTGACGTCCAATTGATTGCTCAGATTTTCAACTATGAGGCTTCCCATTTACTTCAATATATAATAATTGAATTTACAAATATAAAATTGCGTGTGCAAAGCATAGACACGCTTTGCTTTATCTGTGCAAGGCCTTTTAAATTTGATGAGATAGGTACAGGTTGTCAATCCCTTGTAAAACGAATTTTGGGTAACAGGCTAACAGCCTTCTCAAAAGATCCAAACCCTTTTGATTCTTTCAACTTTCTAAAAAAAGCTTAGGTAGTTTTGGCATGTTTTCCAAAGTCAAGCTGGAATGTTAGGATTCTATTGATTAGGTGTTCTAACTGAAATTAGACTCCTGAGACCCACTGCAATTACAGCATCCATTCCTTGAAATAGTAGAGGGGTGACATATGTCCCCTTGTAAGGCCCAACTAGAGTTAGATGATAGCCAAAATATCACAAAACATTTACTGATCGAACAATCTCAGCGGTCTAATTAAACTTGGCATGATTCCAATCTAGTGGTTAGGATCATCGAGTCATCGTTCCTTCCAGAATATCGGCCCACTCCTAGTAAGTTCATTAGGGCATAGTTATGGGCTAGGTGATATTGGGCCAACAGTTGATCCAATACCAATCCATCCGGTTGTTGAGCCAGGTATAAGACTCCAAGCTAAAACCAAGTATCACTATAATCATACCATCCTTACCATTCACTTTAGCGCCTCAACATTCAACCATTTTATAAGTGCAATTTTATCTTGATTCGATCCAACAGTGTAGATAGTGGTCCATGCCAATTCCCATGGTTAAGTGCACAATGAGGTTTGAAGTCATCATACGTTATTTGGTCCCATGTTACAGTCCAGCCTATTTGGCAATTTCCTTACTCTTATTATCTTTATTTTTTCTTATTTACTGTGAGTTGCAATTTTTGACTGCAGGATATTAGAATAATAATAATTGCAGTCAATTAATACGCGTGATTTGAGAAGAATCATCACATTCAAATTAGTAGGTCAACCTCACCAAAATTGGTAAAGGAGATGTAGGATCTTTAAAGTATTTATTTTTGAGAAGTGCTCCTATGAGAGACACTCTCACCAACTTGGTGAGAGATGAGTGGGGGTGGAAGTGCTCCTATAAGAGATACTCTCACCAACTTTATGAGAGATGAGTGGGGGCCCTCACATTTAAGTTGGGGGTCCTTGTATTTAAGTTGGTGAGAGTGGATATAGAAGTGAGGACCCCACCCATCTCTCATAAAGTTGGTGAGAGTATCTCTCATAGGAGCACTTCCCATATATATATATATATATATATATGAGGGGGGCTCTCCTAAGCTGCAGCTTAGCTTATCCTAAGCTGAAACAGGGCTGGTCCCATAAAATCAAAGTCGATTATGCCTTTTTTGCATAATGGAACTGAAAAATCCAATTCTGATTTGATTTATCTTGATTTTGGAGACGATCATCATCCAAAAAACGGCATAATCGACTTTGATTTTGTAGGACCAGCCCTGTTTCAGCTTAGGATAAGCTAAGCTGCAGCTTAGGAGAGCTGGCCTATATATATATATATATATATATATATATATATATATATATATATATATATATATATATGGGAGGGGCTCCCTTAAGCTGCAGCTTAGGGGAGTATAAGCTGAAGCGTGCCACTTGCACGTGTGGAGCCCAAATGAAACTTAAAACGTCTTTCAACACACCCTTCCCCTCCGTCATTTTTCGTCCGACCTAAACCCCATCTCCTCTGCGTTTCCCCTCCCTCATCTTCGTTGCAAAGGAGCCTTTCGATTTCTCTTATGCAAAGAACCCTCTCGAGCTCTCTGGTGCGAAGGATCCTCGCCTCACCCCTTCTCCTTTGCGCCTAATCGCCCATCCCAATCAGAGGTCTGCGGAAAACCCCCCTCCCCATTTTTCTGCATTTGCGCCCAGCCCCATTCCTGTTTTAACTGAGTGGAAAAGGTTTTCCATGACAAGTGATGTGGGTGACGTCGTCTATATGAACTAATCAAAGTTCAAACTTGTCTCTTTTCCTGATCTACATTATCCAATAGACTGTAATGAGTATTTCAATATTATTCAAACATGTCATTTTTCCTGCAAACTGAAGTGTGGTAAGTTGAGAATGAATAAGATGCAATTCAGATGCAGTATGTAATTGGGCATGCGAAAAATAAAAAATCTGGACAACAAATTCGATGATCATGATCACTGAGCCAAGGTTATTTTTTAGCATGGACTCTATGTGATGCCTTCTTTTTTAACTATCCAGTATGCACTGGTGTTTAGTGAAGCAATCCACCACGTGGGTTGGACTACCTCTTGGGCTTACATTTTGCGAGGAAAATAATACAAAAAGCAAGAGTCTTTTTAACTCAATCTTTGTGACGACCGTGATAAGCCTACAATTCACTTGAATTTATATGCCTTCATCAGCAACTAGAAAAAACCAATTTCCACACATTCAGTCTTGATCCACTATCTCACTGTCGCAGAAGGAGTTCAATATGATGAGAAGGATGGAACAAGTCATCCCATAAACCATATGTGCAACAGCGATGACAACTTGAAATGTCTTAGGTCTTTGGTGTCTAATATTGAAAAATGTATAAGTACCTTCTCTTGTATTTGCTTTTAGAGACAATTCGCCAGTATGTTCTATGGCATGCCATCTCTTGCCCACATTGCCAGCAATAGAAAAACAAAAGCACCTGGAAACCTTATGGATGACAAAAGAATCATTCTGTTTGAGTATATTGGAACCATAGCCATAATTTGTTTGAAAGAACAATGCAGAAAAATGGGGTTGGGCACATATTTGTGAAAGGGAATGGGGCTGGGCACAGATGCAGAAAAATGGGGGGAGTTGCTGCAGATCTCTGATTGAGATGGGCGATTAGGCGCTGAGGAGAAGGGCTGAGGCGAGGATCTAGCAGAGAGCTCAAGCGTGTTCTTTGCGTCAAAGAAATTGAGAGGGTCCTTCCCAATGAAAATGAGGGAGGGGAAACACAGAGAAGAGGGGATGGGGATTAAGTAGGATGAAAAATGAGGGAGGTGAAGGGTGTGTCAAAAAAGATAAACTATTTAGGTGCCACACGTGCAAGTGGCATGCTTCAGCTTATATTCCCCTAAGCTGCAGCTTAGGGGAGCCACTCCCACACATATATATATTTAGGAGTGCTTCCCTACACTGCAGCTCCCCTTAATATCAGCTGGGCTAGATGTAGGATTGACTGCACTGGTCACTTATGAGTATAGGCCCAGCTGATATTAAGGGGAGCTGCAGTGTAGGGGAGCACTCCTCTCTCTCTCTCTCTATATATATATATATATATATATATATAAACTAGATCCAAAAAACAGGAGTTCTGGATTTAAACTGAATTATTTTAAGAATGGTTCAGCCTGTAACCAAAATCCGTTTGCATCCCAGTCTTGGGAATTGAGATCGCATTTGGTTTCCGAAGGGAAATTTTAGAAAAATCTTTCTTTTTTAACAGCCTTTCCGTGAAAATGCGTTAGGCAAACGTTTCATCAACCTTAAAAGAATCAAACTGAGATAGGTCCATCGCTGGACGAGCCGAAGCAGAGACGCGTGAGTTTCGTGCCAACCGGGCCCGTTTCTACGGCTTTTTCTCCGCCTACAAAGCAATCTCACTTGCGCATACGCATGTATTTTCTGATTACATGAATCCTCTCAGAATATTTAAATTCTCTTTTCTGAATCTTCACACCATCATCTTTTTATATCTTTTTGGTAAAGATCTTCACATCATTATCTCCAACTTCAGAAAGGTGCTAATGCTCTGAAATATTAAGGTCCTTATCTCTACACTTCCTACTTTAATATTTTTTAGTTTTTTATAGTGGGTTTTTTTTTTTTATTGCCTTGTTTTAAAAAAATTATTTCTGTTTTGGGTGATTGGGTGATTGGTATTCTGAATGATATCTTGCATGGAATGTATCTGGTTAGTATATCTCATATGGGTTTGATTTGTATTGTATTCTTTGAAGAAAGAATCTTGTTCTCAATGCACTTTGCCATTTGAAGTTTTGGGCTTCTCTGTTTTTGAGTGGAATCTGTGATATGAGGACTCTGGTTTGATATGAAGGAGAAAAGATTAGAGTGAGAAGTATAAGGTGGGTCTGGTGATATCAGTTGTGGAAGAAAGCTTTTGGTTGAGTTGCTTGGTTTGGGTTTCTTTTAATCTGTGGACTCTAACATGAGCAGTAGTTGCTTTTCTTTTTTGCATTAGTTTTTGATATTGTTATTGTTATAGTTGGTTTGTTTTTTTTTTTTTTCCCTGAAGATGTTTAGTTTTTGTTGTTGGAAATGAATTGTGATGATGATTTCTCTGATGGGCTTGTGAGTTTATGTCCTCTCTCTGGACTCGTGTTGGAAACTTGATTTCATCTCATAGTTGAAACCTGAAAGCAAAATACTCTTTTTTTTTTTTTTTTTTGTGTTATGAATTCTGAATGTTATTCTTATCTAGAACCGTTCTGCTTAGGAATTGTCAAATGGGTTTGATATGTATTGATTAAAAAAAAAAATTGGTCCTAATACATTCTTTTTTGTTTTTTTAGATTTTTTTTGGGTTTCTCTATTTAATGTAATTTATGACATGGAGATTGTGATTTGTACAGAGAAGGGATTGCTTCAGGACTTTGTTAGGTTTGTCTGATATTTACTTGCTGAAGAAATCTTTTACTAAAAATTCATGGTTTCGGGCTTTTCTTTTCCCCGATGAATTTGTAAATTCCCTTTACATGTCGTTATTCCATTTCTTTTAACATTATCATGGTTTGCTGTTTTTGTTGGAAATGAAATAAAATGATGGATTCTCAGATTTGTTTGATGCGTTTATTGGTTCTCTCTCTCACACATACTCTCTGTGTGCGTGCACGTGCGTTGGTGGTTGGGTATGGGTGTGGTGCTTCGGGAGTAGCGGGGCGGGGGTGGGGACTGGTTTTGGGAACTTGATTTTTAGCTAATTGGGGATAAGATTTGCTGGAAAATCTATCACATGCTCAAATCATATGTCACGACCCGGGCCCGAGATCGGGTAACCCCGAGCCGTGAGCCCATACTTACTCCCGTAAATCTCGAATTAACCGAAGTTAAAACGAAATCCACAAGGGATAACATTCACAATAAATCTGTCAATTACAAAAGCTGCGGAAACATTTCACTTGACAACATCAATTACCATTTACGTGTATACAAAATATTGTTTCTTACACATGTATCATATCCATCATTTACTTGTCAAATAGTGCATGTCCAAAAATATTGTGTAATAACCATTAATTACATCCCCAAAATGATTATACAAAAAGAATGACTTCACAAAACATTTCCCAAAATATGACATCCTTCCTCGCACTCGGATACCCGTATCAAACGGTATCCCGGCCATTCCACTCGATCAATCCTCCTGGAGGAACCAGAGCGGTCTCCTCCGCTCCCGCCGGGGGCGCTGCTGCACCGACATGGGCAATCTGGCCTGTAATGCCATCAATAACACTAATGAACACGACGGTTCAACATTGTATAAACAATTCTCACAATATCATATTAGTCCATAAGTCAAAATTAATCGATCTATTAGTAACAGTTCCAATTCTAGATAAGTCTAGAAAGTTCCTACAATAACAATATACAACTATAGAAGTCAAACTTGTGGACACGTTTATGGATGGTCACTACCATAGCATTCATTGTCATTTCATTCATTTTATTTACCATCTTCCCTCAAAGGAAGGATTTATCATTACCATCTTCCCTCAAAGGAAGGATTCATCTTCCAATTGGAAGGCATCGATCAATACCCATAGATACGATCGGAATTTAGTGGGACTTACTAGTGTCCGGGCTAGGGACAACTAGCATCACCACGGAGCTTCGGAACGCCCCCAAATCCATCTACTGCAGTAGGATTAGTCATTTCTTTCATTTATTAATTCAGCGAACTCAATAGAGTTCTAGTACAATTGCTAGGTAGTGCCAGACTTCAGGGTTAATGTTTTTCAGGGAGCAATCCCAATCCTGGATTTAATTCCATTCAATAATTCCCATCATGACGAGGGAAGGGAATAATAGTGATACCAATCTCACTAGATTGGGACACAAGGTTACAATGAGGGACTTACTAGTCAACCATGTTTCTATTTAACTCTATCTCAAATCTAAACAACCAATGCGGTATAACCATTGGTCACCGAATGCACGTGTTATTCTTGATGGACATCACATTTGTAATATTAGTGTGTGCATTCAAGTCCCCATAATTATCACCCATGGAAGTTTAGTCCACAATAAATTATCTATGAGATCCCTTCTTTATTATTCATAATTCTTATCGGTCTCAATTTACCCCATGATTAGTCTTAAAACTAATATAGGGAGTATTCGTACTCACGAGGGGTTCTTCAAGTTTACGCCAAAATCCAAAATCCACTGTCCGATCGATTGGAAAAATTTTCACTTACAATTTCATGTTTGGGCCAGTATCAGGTTCGCTCGAGCGGACCTGAGTTCGCTCGAGCGGACCCAAACAGAACCTTCATCGCACGAGCGCACCTAAAGTTCGCTCGAGCGGACACTTTTTCGCGTCAGGCAGTAACTGGTTCGCTCGAGCGAACTGTCCAGAACTCCATTTCTGGATTCCGAACATTCACTCTTTCACTCCCCTTTCCAACTACCACCTGCAACTACATTCAAGGATCTCCTATCCTTCTTCATTCATCATTTAATACGCAAATAACACTTCTATTCTATCATTAATACATCAAGAAATCCATAAAGCTCAAACAAATCCATAAAGTCTCCATTTCTAACAATAGGGTTTGAGAACCCATCATTATAACTCAAAGAAAACTTGGATACTAGCATGTTCAATCATAAAGAAGCATTTATACTGGCCTTTAAAGCCAACTCACTCAATGTCCTTTGCTTAGCTAGCTTTTGGAGAGGAAAACCCCCAAATCTCAAACCCTAAATCCATAAACATGCAAATACACAACCTTTAAGCTATTTGTGCTAGAAATCTCTCCTCACTACTCAATGTAACTTGTAGATCCTAAGAGAAGAACCATTACTTACTTGTAGCTCCAAACAAAAGGTCTTGAGTTCCCTTCTAAGTTCTATCACTTCAACAATGAAGAAGAAGGCTTGAGGAAGAAGATGAAGTTGAAGATGAACTCCTCAAAACCCCTCTCTAAATCACTCCTAGACTCTCTCTTTGATGAAGGAGAATGGAAGAGAAAGAAGAGAAAGAACCTAGGGTTTGGCTTGAAATGCTTGAATGAATGCATTTCATTCTAATATATTGCCTCCTTACATTACTACCCCCCTCTCATTTATTCTTATTTCATTTTGAGTCAAATGAAGGGCCACTTGACGAAATCCTCGCCAAACGGCTTCGAGTCTATTATGAAAGTTAACGTACTCGTCGAGATACACGTGTTGGTATCAAGAGTTTCCGTATTCGACAAAATACGTATAAATCCGTATTTACGAAAAAGGTCTTGTTTCCTTAGTTTGAGTCTAAAATCATTCAATTCACTTAATACCCATCATTATCATTTCATTAGGCTTAATTCAATCATTCGAGACTAATCTCATCGAGTTGGGTCATTAACCATCATTAGCCTAATTAGACTTGATTATTTAGCATTAATTGCAATTAATTAGAGTTAATCTTGATTAACTCGGGGCGGGGTCTTACATCTCTCCCAACTTTTAGAACCATTCGGTCCTCCGAATGCAAAACAATTCAATATAAGCCAATTAAGTAATTCGAAATGTAAAATTACCTGAACAAATAGTTCGGGATACTTCTGGGCCACTTGCTCCTCAAGTTCCCAGGTAGCTTCATTCGGTCCATGATGATCCCAAAGGACCTTGACCCATTTGATCGTCCTAGTACGCAGAACCGCCTCCTTTGTATCTATGATCTGAATTGGCTTGTCAACATAGGTAGTGTTAGGCAACACTTCGATCTCTTCATGACAAATGATATGTGAAGGATCATGCACATACTTTCGAAGCATAGACACATGGAATACGTTGTGAATACCGGAGAGCTCTGCTGGGAGATCGAGACGATAAGCCACATTCCCAATTCGGCTCGTGACCTTGAAAGGTCCAATGAATCTCGGGGAAAGTTTCCCTTTCTGCCCGAATCGAATTGTACCCTTCATTGGAGAGGTCTTCAAAAAGACCAAATCATCAACTGCGAACTCTAGATCACGCCGACGATTGTCAGCATAGCTTTTCTGCCTTGATCTAACAACCTTTAATCTGTCTTGTATCTTTTGGACTTTCTCCGCTGTTTCAGCAATGATAGTGGGACCGTGGAAACTTCGGGTTCCAACTTCCTCCCAACTAACTGGAGTTCGACATCTCCGACCATACAGTGCTTCAAACGGTGCCATCTCAATGCTGGAATGATAACTGTTATTGTACGCAAATTCGCACAAAGCTAAATGTTCATCCCAATCACTTCCGAAATCAATCACACTGGCACGGAGCAAGTCTTCTAGAGTTTGTATAGTCCTTTCTGATTGTCCATCTGTCTGTGGATGATAGGCTGTACTAAAATGAAGTCTAGTGCCAAAGGATTTCTGAAATGACTGCCAGAATGCGGATACAAACCTACTATCTCGATCGGAGACGATCGAGACCGGTGTTCCATGCAATCGAGTCACTTCTTTGACAAACAACTTGGACATCTCACTGAATCCTATATCCTTTCTGATTGGAATGAAGTGTGCAGACTTTGTAAGACGATCAACGACCACCCATATGGCATCGTGTTGCTTTCTCGTCCTCGGTAGTCCAGATACAAAATCCATTGTAATGTGCTCCCATTTCCACTTAGGGATCTTCAACGGATGAAGCAATCCCGGTGGCTTCCGGTGTTCAACTTTTACACGCTGGCAAGTCAAACAGGAAGATACATAACCTGCTATCTCTCGCTTCATGTTGTTCCACCAGAACCTATCCTTCAGATTTCTGTACATTTTTGTACTTCCGGGATGCATAGAATATCTGGTGTGATGAGCTTCAAACATTATAGCTTGTTTTAGATCTTCTTGAGCTGGGACACATAGTCTGTCTCTGAAATATAGGACTCCTTCTACTAGCACAAAATCCGGTTTAGTGGCAAGGCGTCCTTAATTTTCTCCAACTCAAGGTCTTGAAACTGCCTATCTTTAATTTCCTTGATAAGCATTGGTTCAAAAACGGACATTGCCGCAAGCATCACCTTACTATCTGCCATTTCAATAGCCACATCACAATCTTTGAATTCTTCAATTAAATTCCATTCACCCACCAATGACGCTAAATTAGCAGACTTCCGACTCAAGGCATCAGCCACGACGTTACCCTTTCTAGGTACATACTTGAATGGAAAGTCGTAGTCCTTGATCAGCTCTAACCAACGGCGTTGCCTCGAATTAATATCCTTCTGAGTGAACAAGTACTGAAGGCTTCTATGATCGCAATGGACTTCAAAAGTCTCCCCATACAGATAATGCCTCCATTGCTTCAATGCAAACACAACCGCCGCGAGCTCTAAGTCATGAGTGGCATAGTTCTTCTCATGTTCCTTCAACTTCCGTGAACCATAGGCAATGACTCTACCATTCTGCATCAATACACATCCCAATCCAATACCCGAGGCATCTGAGTAAATTTCAAATCCTCCTCTTCCTTCGGGTAAAGACAAGATTGGGGCCGAAATCAACTTCTGCTTCAGGGTCTGAAAACTAGACTCACATGCATCATTCCATTCAAAGGAAGTGTTCTTCCGAGTCAGTTTCGTTAGTGGCGATGCGATCCTTGCGAAGTCCTTGATGAACCCCCTGTAGTAGCTTGCCAACCCTAAGAAACTTCGAACTTCTGGCACATTCTTCGGACTTTGCCAATTAGTGATTGCCTCGATCTTAGCTGGATCAACTGCTAATCCATCTCCTGAGATGATATGGCCCAGAAATGCAACCTGCTGCAACCAGAAGTCGCACTTCTCGAGTTTTGCATACAACTGATTCTCTCTCAGTGTCTGCAAGGCTGTTCTCAAATGACGTGAATGCTCCACCTCTGACTTTGAATAGACCAGAATGTCATCGATGAAGATTACAATAAACTGGTCCAGGAAAGGAGCAAACACCCTGTTCATTAAAGCCATAAATACTGCAGGTGCATTCGTTAAACCAAAAGGCATCACTAAGAATTCATAGTGGCCATAACGAGTCTTGAATGCTGTCTTCTGCATATCTTGATCCTTGACCCGAATCTGATGATACCCAGATCGGAGATCAATCTTGGAGAAATATGATGCACCCTCGAGTTGATCAAACAACTCATCAATCCTAGGCAGAGGGTACTTGTTCTTGATTGTCACTTGGTTTATTTGCCTATAATCAATACACATACGAAGGGTGCCATCCTTCTTCTTCACAAATAGTACGGGTGCTCCCCAAGGTGAGACACTTGGTTGTATAAAACCTTTGTCTAGCAAATCTTGTATATGTTTCTTCAATTCAAACAATTCCGACGGTGCCATTCTATATGGTGCCTTTGATATTGGTGCAGTACCCGGCACAAGTTCTATAGTAAAGTCTACTTCCCTTGCTGGAGGTAGACCTGACACTTCATCTGGAAATACGTCTGGAAACTCACAGACTACCGGAATGTCCTTTAACTCCGGTACAGGCTTCTTTTCGGAAATAAAAGCAATGTAGCCTTCACAACCACTATGCATTAACCGCTCAGCCTTGAGTGCTGATACCAGCCTGGTATCATACTTCTTCCGAACTCCTTCAAACGTTACACTGGCATTGGCCTCATCCACTTTGAAAGTGATGATTTTGCGGAAACAGTCTAAACAAGCCCTGTACTTCGCAAGCCAATCCATGCCAAATATTATATCAAAATCGTTCATTGGTAACAACACCAAATCAGCTGGCATTGATACTTCCCCAATTTTCACACTACACTGGGGAATACACAACTCGCACACTACTCGTTTTCCTAACGGAGTAGTTACAACAAAATCATAGGGCAATTGCATTACTCGTTCTTGAATATCACAACAAAATGAGGGTGCTACAAATGAATGAGTAGACCCGGGATCAAATAAAGCGACTGCAGGTCTATTGTCTACGAGAATTGTACCTTCGACCACATTGGTGGCAACTTCTGCTTGTTCACGGTTTACCGCATAGGCCCTTCCTACAAGCTGTGGCCTATTCTGTTGTGGTTGTTGCCTTGGTTGCCCTTGACGTTGCTGGCCTTGACGTGGAGGCTGCTGCTGCCTGGGAGGAGCTGGTAAGGCCAATTGCCGTGGAGGAGCAGGAATCACTGCTTGCCCTTGAGCAGGCTGCTGATATGGAGCTCTATTATCTCTCCCGCCTCTTGGACACTGAGCCATTCTGTGCTCCAAAGAACCACAGACTAAGCACGCTCCGGTTGTCCTCCAACACGCCTCAGTCCTATGAGATTTGCCACAAGTCTCACAGACTGGCCTATTTTCTGTTCTTGCAGCAAATTTTTGCCTCTTGTTCTTGTTCTTATACTGTCCTCCGCCTTTCTTGAACCAGGAGCCAGTAGTACCACTACTACTCCTCTTGGAACTCTCAGCCATTTCCTCTCTGTGCACTTCTTCAGCCGTAAAGGCTCTATCAACTGCTTCACCAAACGTAGTGGGCTTATTAGATGCCACTACCATCTTCTTGTACGTAGGGTTCAAACCATGAAGGAACCTCTTCACCTTCTTTGCCTCGGTATCTACCAATTCAGTAGCATACCTAGACAATTGCTGGAAAGTGTGCACATACACAGCCACGGTCATCTGTCCCTGTTTCAGATTCAGGAATTCTGACTCTTTCCTCTGCTGGATGTGTTCTGGCACGAACTTCCTTCTAAACTGCTCCTTGAAGGTTTCCCAGATATCTTCTTCTGGTGCTGCCAAGAGTGTATCACTAATATCCTTCCACCATGTCTTAGCTTCTTCTCTTAACATGGATGTGGCAAGCTGTACCCTCTGTATTTTCGTGCAGATTATAGTACCAAACACATCACCGGTGTGTTCTAACCATTCATCTACCAATATGGCACCTTCGATGCCACGGAACTCAGTAGCTCCTCTCTTTCGGAATTGCTCATAAAGGACATTAGGGTCCTTTTCTTTAGATTGTATTACCACCTGCGTCCCCACATTAGGAGGTGGTACAGGTGGAGCTTGTAACTGAGCACGTAATTGAGCTTGCATCTGATTCTGCGTTTCCAATAAGGAGGCTATTTGGGCTTGCATTCCCATCTGGGCCTCATGGCTTTTGGCCATCTGCTCTCTATGTTGAGCTTGCATTGCCACCTGTGCCTCGTGGCTCTTTACCAACTGCTCTAGTATAGCAGTCATTCTTGCATCGGTATTCGATGGTTGAGGAGGAGGTGTAGTACCATCATTAACAACAACTTCAACGAAGTTATCGCTCCTCGATCCAGACGCCATCTGAAAACAATAAGGAAGGTAAGATACACACCTCTACCCTTCCATAATATACACATCACATGTAGTAAAAGCAATAACACAAATCCAAGAGTGGATTTGTACGCAACTCAACGTTCCTCACAACGTGCTTAGAGTTTCCTAAGTCTTTTAAATTTTCTTCGATTCTTAACCTTAGGCTCTGATACCATACAATAAGTATGTCACGACCCGGGCCCGAGATCGGGTAACCCCGAGCCGTGAGCCCATACTTACTCCCGTAAATCTCGAATTAACCGAAGTTAAAACGAAATCCACAAGGGATAACATTCACAATAAATCTGTCAATTACAAAAGCTGCGGAAACATTTCACTTGACAACATCAATTACCATTTACGTGTATACAAAATATTGTTTCTTACACATGTATCATATCCATCATTTACTTGTCAAATAGTGCATGTCCAAAAATATTGTGTAATAACCATTAATTACATCCCCAAAATGATTATACAAAAAGAATGACTTCACAAAACATTTCCCAAAATATGACATCCTTCCTCGCACTCGGATACCCGTATCAAACGGTATCCCGGCCATTCCACTCGATCAATCCTCCTGGAGGAACCGGAGCGGTCTCCTCCGCTCCCGCCGGGGGCGCTGCTGCACCGGCATGGGCAATCTGGCCTGTAATGCCATCAATAACACTAATGAACACGACGGTTCAACATTGTATAAACAATTCTCACAATATCATGTTAGTCCGTAAGTCAAAATTAATCGATCTATTAGTAACAGTTCCAATTCTAGATAAGTCTAGAAAGTTCCTACAATAACAATATACAACTATAGAAGTCAAACTTGTGGACACGTTTATGGATGGTCACTACCATAGCATTCATTGTCATTTCATTCATTTTATTTACCATCTTCCCTCAAAGGAAGGATTTATCATTACCATCTTCCCTCAAAGGAAGGATTCATCTTCCAATTGGAAGGCACGATCAATACCCATAGATACGATCGGAATTTAGTGGGACTTACTAGTGTCCGGGCCAGGGACAACTAGCATCACCACGGAGCTTCGGAACGCCCCCAAATCCATCTACTGCAGTAGGATTAGTCATTTCTTTCATTTATTAATTCAGCGAACTCAATAGAGTTCTAGTACAATTGCTAGGTAGTGCCAGACTTCAGGGTTAATGTTTTTCAGGGAGCAATCCCAATCCTGGATTTAATTCCATTCAATAATTCCCATCATGACGAGGGAAGGGAATAATAGTGATACCAATCTCACTAGATTGGGACACAAGGTTACAATGAGGGACTTACTAGTCAACCATGTTTCTATTTAACTCTATCTCAAATCTAAACAACCAATGCGGTATAACCATTGGTCACCGAATGCACGTGTTATTCTTGATGGACATCACATTTGTAATATTAGTGTGTGCATTCAAGTCCCCATAATTATCACCCATGGAAGTTTAGTCCACAATAAATTATCTATGAGATCCCTTCTTTATTATTCATAATTCTTATCGGTCTCAATTTACCCCATGATTAGTCTTAAAACTAATATAGGGAGTATTCGTACTCACGAGGGGTGCTTCAAGTTTACGCCAAAATCCAAAATCCACTGTCCGATCGATTGGAAAAATTTTCGCTTACAATTTCATGTTTGGGCCAGTATCAGGTTCGCTCGAGCGGACCCAAGTTCGCTCGAGCGGACCCAAACAGAACCTTCATCGCACGAGCGCACCTAAAGTTCGCTCGAGCGAACTGTCCAGAACTCCATTTCTGGATTCCGAACATTCACTCTTTCACTCCCCTTTCCAACTACCACCTGCAACTACATTCAAGGATCTCCTATCCTTCTTCGTTCATCATTTAATACGCAAATAACACTTCTATTCTATCATTAATACATCAAGAAATCCATAAAGCTCAAACAAATCCATAAAGTCTCCATTTCTAACAATAGGGTTTGAGAACCCATCATTATAACTCAAAGAAAACTTGGATACTAGCATGTTCAATCATAAAGAAGCATTTATACTTGCCTTTAAAGCCAACTCACTCAATGTCCTTTGCTTAGCTAGCTTTTGGAGAGGAAAACCCCCAAATCTCAAACCCTAAATCCATAAACATGCAAATACACAACCTTTAAGCTATTTGTGCTAGAAATCTCTCCTCACTACTCAATGTAACTTGTAGATCCTAAGAGAAGAACCATTACTTACTTGTAGCTCCAAACAAAAGGTCTTGAGTTCCCTTCTAAGTTCTATCACTTCAACAATGAAGAAGAAGGCTTGAGGAAGAAGATGAAGTTGAAGATGAACTCCTCAAAACCCCTCTCTAAATCACTCCTAGACTCTCTCTTTGATGAAGGAGAGTGGAAGAGAAAGAAGAGAAAGAACCTAGGGTTTGGCTTGAAATGCTTGAATGAATGCATTTCATTCTAATATATTGCCTCCTTACATTACTACCCCCCTCTCATTTATTCTTATTTCATTTTGAGTCAAATGAAGGGCCACTTGACGAAATCCTCGCCAAACGGCTTCGAGTTTATTATGAAAGTTAACGTACTCGTCGAGATACACGTGTTGGTATCAAGAGTTTCCGTATTCGACAAAATACGTATAAATCCGTATTTACGAAAAAGGTCTTGTTTCCTTAGTTTGAGTCTAAAATCATTCAATTCACTTAATACCCATCATTATCATTTCATTAGGCTTAATTCAATCATTCGAGACTAATCTCATCGAGTTGGGTCATTAACCATCATTAGCCTAATTAGACTTGATTATTTAGCATTAATTGCAATTAATTAGAGTTAATCTTGATTAACTCGGGGCGGGGTCTTACATCATAGTTCTTGCACAACAGAAAGAAAAATGTCAACTTAATTTTCTAATTCTTTACGTTACTGTATTATTTTTAGTTTCTTGTTTTTTATGTGTTTATTTGATTTTTGGCTATTGGTAGTGGATTATGATGTTAGTTTATTAGATGGATGGTGAATATATGGCCACTGTCTATTATTTTTATTATTTTATTTTTTTGTTCCTTTTGTAGTTAGTGTTGGATATTGGGAGCTTTTATTAATCTATATGAGGATTGATTCTGCTGGTTTTTCTTTGATGGGCTTTAGCTTGTTTGGATGAATTTTCGGTTCTCTTGTTATATGGATTCTGCTGTCTGGGAATTTATTCTATGTTCTTATGATTTTCTGAAGTCAAAAAAAAAAAAAAAAAAAAAAAAAAAAAAAAATTCCCTATTGGCATTGGATAATTGTAACACATCTGGCACCTTCATCTGTTTAATATATTGGTTCCAGTGAATTCTTGGATAACTTGCAGTTCATGACTTTAATACTAATTTGCTAGATTGTTTTAACATTGATGAGTAAGTATATTTTGTATGGGACGATTTTGAAAGTATTGTTTGTGACCTCAAATCTCATTTTCATTTTTCCAAATGCCTCTACACATCTCTCTCTCTCTCTCTCTCTCTCTCTCTCTCTCTCTCTCTCTCTGGTGTGTGTGTTTTCTTTCTCCTTTTATTTCATGTTTCTTTTTTTTTTTTTTAACAGTAACAGCGTGAAATTTCATTCCACAATGTTATAAAAGCACTATACTGAGCTCAGTTGGCCTTGGACCACGGTTTACTACCGACGGTTAAGGGATCGAAACTGCGGTTCCACACTAGGGCCACAGGGGATTTACTGGGCTCCCCTTGGGCCCCGTAGGAATTAGTCTAGCCCAAAGGGCTGGGACACCTTCATTATATAAAAAAGGCGCTATACTGATGATACCATCTTAATACAAGAAACAAAACCAGCCCAAGATAGAAGCCTGCAACAATGGGCATAACGGTTTCTACTAATGCTTTGTTTAGCTGAAGAGTCAACCACTTCTTTGCTTCTACAAGGGTGTGATGAAATGCCACCTTTATAGATGAGCTATGGTTCTCTGATATCGCTTATAATGAAATTATACCAAGGACCACTTTGATAGCGATCCAAGTTCCAACTAATTGCACTTTGTGGTACTGCTCGGCTATTATCACTTTCCACCATGAGCTTGTTTGATAATGAGCCTACAAAAACCCTCAAAACCTTCTTGACAGCCCAAAGCTTAGCTTGGCTTGAATTCCTTACCCCTATTTAGACAAGAGAAGGCACCAGATTTTAGCTTCGTTCAATCAATACTTAGCACTTCACTGTGCCAATTGTATCTTGTTTCCGTCATTCCCGCGTTTGACATTAAGTTTTCAACATAGCTATAGAAAGTGAACTTCAATGGGCCTTCAAATTCTCTTTCCTCTTTCCATACCTCACACAAGCTTCCCTGTTTAACATAATAACATTAAGCTTTTGATCTCACCAATTTTACTTTATTCTTGGTGTCATTGCTGAACTTCTTCATGTTATTGATTCTCCATCCCTCTCTTTCCATTCTCACATTCCGAAAATACGCAGACACACCACATTTCCATTGCATTCCTGTGGATCTTGTTGTGTACATGTGCACCAAGACATCCTGCATATCTGTCAAAAGTGAATCCAAATATGTTAAGCTCACAAATGATAGGTCCTCTTTCTCACATTTCGAAAATACGCAGACACACCACATTTCCATTGCATTCCTGTGGATCTTGTTGTGTACAAGTGCACCAAGACATCCTGCATATCTGTCAAAAGTGAATTCAAATATGTTAACCTCACAAATTATAGGTCCTCTTTCTCTACCTTACCAAGTGGACATATATCATAATAGATTCTAATAATAAAGCCTGTCTTTAAGATTAGTGTTGTTGACATTTGGCTCACCACGATGAAATCAGATGAAGCATCATGTAAAGTTGCTAACTTGGAGTGTTGGACTGTACTTTGAAAGAGCAAAAAGAAGGGACCAATTTTATGGACAGCGTTGATGGGAAGATAGAAGATCAAAAAAAAAAAAAAAAAAAAAAGAGGGAAAAGTGGAAGCCTGATCCTCTAGTGGATATCATAACAACAGTTTCAGAAGCGCCGATGGATAATCCAAGGACAAATCAACAGATTATCCAGCTGCTGAAGTCCCCCAAATTGACTTCATATTCAGCTATTAGTAATGGATGGTTAAAGTTTGTGAGATGAGAGATACAAATTCAACATTTAAAGCATCTGATTATCCAATTGAGTAACCAAGCAATATCTGACCATCAAAAGAAGTGACGTCTGGTTGGAGGTAAAGATCAAGTGAAATGTCCACGCCATGCAAGATGAATGAAGATTGACCAACAAATCAGAAATTTGAACAGTGGATATTTGACCGAAGAGGATACCAATATGACGCGAGGCAAGTTCTTTTCAGGTTGAGGGTAATTAATGTAGCTGAAGAGTGGCTGCCATGTAATGGACTTCGGATAATGGACCAATCCAACCCAAGATCCATGGGCCAAGTGCAGGTTTATTTGACAAGCCCAGACCCAAACTGTCTACAGCACGAGGCCTAAGCCTCCCAATTGAGCAACGTTGAAACTTCTTTAGTGGTCTAAGATTCGTCTTCTTTTTCATTTTTTGATGAGGCTATCCCCGTGGTATTTGACCTGACATGGCTACTCCTCCTGCGCAGGCATGACCTGCAACAGTAGGTAAATCTTGGGGGTGTCGAACACATAGCATGGGAGCAAACCCATGCATTGTGCCAACAAACTAGCACCCAGGCAGTATATGGGTGTCTAAGAGGTCTATTTTGGAACCTCTCACGTGTTTTTTTTTAAATAATCTTCAATAATTTTCATTTTTTCTCAACTCTTTGGAATAGAATCCTATAAGTTCCATGGAGGTACCTACAGTTGGGTGGATCCTTATACACCAATCTGGCTATGTCAGTAGATGTTGATCTTCTATTTTGCCACTCAATTTTGTTAAGGTGTCTATGCACATGAAGTGTGATGTCTAAAATCGATCTAATGCCATTGGAGAAATATGACTGAGATGAATGTCATAGTTATTCTCTAGCAATATCAGTTTGTAGAAACTTTTGTTCGCAATAAATTTGATTAACATTTCTTTATAACAAAAATTTTCGAAGATGAAATTGAGCAACAGATTTTTAATTCACAATATGACAAAATACTTACATCTGGGTAAACTTGAATACGAAATAGGACCATAAAGAAGTTTAAGTTTTATTGAATGTCCTTTCGAGGTGGATAGGTCTATGATGTTTACTCAACTCACAATTCTCAAGTTATAGTTGTAGAAGGCTAAAAGTTTTAATGACAACAGTGAATGATGATATTGCCATTTTTGAGAAGAAACAATGACATGAAGAGTAGCTCCATATCTGCGATCAAGATAGTATGATCCACTTCTTTTGGTTCAGCAGGCAATAATCTTTTCATCTGAAGATCTTGAAAAACAACGAGGGTTAAAATGTTATTTAACAGTAAAGGGATTTTGTTATATGCCTGACATAAAAGAATTTTCAAAGGAATTTCGCTATGTTAAGAAAAAGATAGAATGAAGGGATGGATGAATATTACCACAAGTAGATGTTCTGGATGAAGTGCCACACTGCCACTTGCCAAAGTTAGAGATGAGGAGTGGAAGTTGAGAGGAGAAATTAGAAATTTCATTTGTGATATATGATCTGTTTCCCCATAGTCAACCTTGAAATAAATAATGTGAAAGTACTTGTGTTGGAAGCAATCACAATTGATGTTGAGAGATCTTTAATGACTTCATTGTTTGCTGATATTCTTGTTTTGAAGAGTTACTATGTAACTGGGGTGGTTCCTCTGCAATTGGAAGTTTTGAGTGCTTTCACCATCATTGTTCAAAAAAACCTGATGGCCCATGCTGGCTTTACATGTTACTTCCAACATGTTTGAACCCATTGATTACTTTTCTCACGATCGCACATTTTTGGGATACTAGACATCTTCCACTTCTTCCAAAGTCTCAACCTCTTCTCTGCCATGGCCTCCACCATCATCTCTACCAGAAGAGGGCACCAATGCAATGTGTTTCAATAGAAAGGGAAGATACTGAACTTTTGAGGGATATGCGCTGAAGTTTGGGGTAAACAAACTTCACGGAAGGAAAATCACTATCTTGCCAAGAATTGATTCTGAAAACTATCATGCAGACCTCCTAATTCTTCAGATTTACTTTACTCTTAATTAAATTCCCTGTTAACATTCCAAAAAGAAAAGAAAAGAGAAGGAAAAAGGAGCAGAACACCAAGTGTTTTGGTCACCTTCTCCTCTGTTCCTTTTGGATAATTTAGAATTTTATAAGAAACTTAAACTTGTTGGGGTCTTGACTGTGGGGCTAGTGGCAGTTGCCCGATATGAGAACCCACATCATCTCATACACCTTTCCATTGCCTTTGCCTTCTGCCTTGTGGGCTATCCACAAGTTTTACTGCACCATTTCCCCATTGATTTTTGTGTTCCATATCAAGATATGTTTGGGCACTATATTATGAGAGGTCTTTTTGGAGGGATTGCTCTTTTTCTTAAGGTTGATATGGATTATGGATTCTATACTGGTGGGGGGCTCATGCTCTTCTCATTGAGCTTTCTGTGCTTTCATGCAGTTTTTGGGTCATTTACAAGTTGGAGGAAAATTGTACCATTCTAACAAGATCCACAACTTGCAACCATATCTTTCTGAACATCTTTGCTTGTTTCTCTTATGCATTTGTATCAAGGGAATTCTAAAGCAGATCATCTACCTTAACAAAAGGTAGATTTCCTTCATTATTTTTAAGGGATTTTTCATACCTTCATGTTTTTATTATTATTCATTGAAGTCCCTTAATAATTGTAAAATTAAAAAAAAAAAAAAAAAAGATAATGCAAAACCCATGTTGCCTTGTTTGTGACATGTCTTTTGTCATAACTATAATTCAGAACTTCTATTATTGTTATTCTGTTGGAAATTTTGTATATG
Organism: Umbellularia californica; assembly: GCA_028538565.1. Taxonomy (NCBI): domain Eukaryota; kingdom Viridiplantae; phylum Streptophyta; class Magnoliopsida; order Laurales; family Lauraceae; genus Umbellularia; species Umbellularia californica. The sequence continues at coordinate 42,777,425 of JAPQWN010000007.1, read as the reverse complement.
GCCATCAATAATTGGTTCTAATGATAAGCATGCTATATGAAGAATGGCTACATTTGTTAAATATGGTAAGAGCTATGCGAGCTTATTGATTAAGGACTTACTAAGCATGTATTTTCATCAAGGTTGTATTTTTTTGGAGTATTTCAACAAAAAGACTCAAGGAGAAATGGGGCTCCTTGTGCAGTGGAATAATTACTATGATTAGATAATATTTTACTAATAAAAGGAATCCAAAGAAAGGCACTCTGATTGTCTTCTGGATAACTCCAATGCTATTGATGCTTGCCTTTGTGTTTTTAAGGGAAATCTCTGTGTTTTTAAGGGAAACTGCTGTTTGTTATTCTTCTTTGTGTTTCACTACTGCAATTTCATTTGACTTATGATCCTTAAATTCAGTTGTCCATCTTTTTTATTCTTCTTCCTATGTCAAGTTTTTATGAAACCTAATTTTGTGGACATCAAATGAAAAGAACCTCTGGCATAGTTAGAAGGTGCTCATTATTACAACTGCAAGTTCAAGTCATGTAACCAATCAAAACCGAATCGGCTGCAAAATTTCAGTTTGGACTTAGGAGCCAAACTGATATGGGGTCTGAGACAAAGTTGTGATAGCCATGGTTTTGACCAATGAAATTGTTCAGTTTAAACAAAACTATTTGGGGAAGCTGGTTTCTGTTAAACCTGGCACAACTCTTATGGTTCAGTGTAGTTTTTGAAATGCTGTTACTGATTTTGAATTGCGCATGGCCTGCAAGTTTGGTTCCTTCAATAAAACAGTCAGTTGGAACATGGCCTCATGCAAACCCATTAGCATTTCTATTTTATGTTACTATTAGTAAAGATTTTGCATAAAAAAGGGGTGACTATTGTGTTCTGGACCAACTCCCATGCTGATGATGCACGCCTTTAAAAATTGAAAAGACTAACTATGTTCTTCCAGTTTCTTTATGTTTGATTTCTGCAATTCGTTTGAAAATGTTATCTGATTGATCATCAGTCCTAACACTAAATTGTTTTTACACACCTGTTTCAATCATAAGCTTACATTGGATACTCTAAGTTCATGAGATGATAAACTTTTACTGTACTTTTTATTCACTGGTGCCATTTATGTGGAGCTATAGGTGTACTACGCATAGAACACAACAAATAACTGTTACATTCCCCTATTACAAGAAACCATGGCAGAAGACGACGACACGTACACAAAAGATGGGACAGTGGATATCCATGACAATCCTTCAGTCAAGAAGAAAACAGGAAATTGGAAGGCCTGCCCCTTTATTCTTGGTATGGTTTAAGAATTCCAACTTCCCTATACACCAATAGATCTTGATTTCTCAGTCTTGACATGGAATCTATGACAACCTGAGTCTTATATTTTTCCACAGGAAATGAATGCTGTGAAAGGCTGGCTTACTATGGGATGAGTACAAATTTGGTTAATTATCTTAAGGAAAAACTCAACCAAGGAAATACTACAGCGGCCAATAATGTAACAAATTGGTCAGGAACATGTTACATCACACCATTGATTGGAGCTTTTCTCGCAGATGCCTACTTCGGAAGATATTGGACAATTGCCTGTTTCTCGGGCATCTATGTGTTGGTAAGATTGATGTAGAAATTACTAGGAGTTCGAGTTCACAAAGATTTGATCAAATGATTCAAATGAATCGATCAAGAAATTTGTCAAGTAGGTGTATTTATTTTTGATCCAGTGTGCTTAGTAATTTTTCTTAATCTATACAGAAACCTTGTCCCAGAATAAGCCACTAGTTCAAAAACCGAACTTTTTCTTCAGCCTTTAGGTAATCTCTTAGCCATACATCTAATGGACTAAGGGCGAGTCTTCCCCGTTCCCACACCCTACAGTCTGACGCTGGCAATGCAGTTAAAGTATTACCAATGGACAGTTTCCACACTGCCTTTGTTGACATCTAATGAATTGTTGGAAAGTTATGACCTTTCTAGAGAGAAAGCATAGTTAGCAGTGCTGTGTCATCTAGTATTAATTTTCCTATTGGAATTGAGGCAATGCAGTTGTTTCAGTGAGAATTTCGAAAAGAATAAATGATAATTAAAGAAGAACCTGACTCCTTTTCATCCTTCCATTTACCATTCAAAATGTTGTAACTTGAAATTTGAAGATGGCAGCTGCAGTAATTGGGACTAAGGAATGAGGGATCAAATGTTTTGCTACCTGTTTGGTTTCTGGACCTATAATAGTATGAAATATTATCGCCTTTTGGCTTAACTGAAGGGGAAATAGGGGGCTGGGGTATCTTCCATCCATGATATGATCCACAATAATCCACGATTTGAGCAGCATTATCAAAAGATGGTCTAACACTTAGGCAAATGTTTGATTGAAACTCATCTTTTACTCCTTTCAGAAACTTCTGTTGAGTACCATGTGCCACAAATATCCTGACTAGGTCATAGATGTCTCTAACTTGACACTGAAAGTAGACATTGATGTTTTGCAGGGACTAACACTTCTAACACTATCGGCATCGGTCCGGGGCCTAAAGCCACCATGCCATAAAGGGGTCTGCCATCCAAATCAGGGACAAAGTGCTGTGTTTTTTGTAGCTCTTTACCTGATTGCTCTTGGGACTGGAGGAATTAAGCCTTGTGTCTCATCTTTCGGGGCAGATCAGTTTGATGAGAATGATTTTCTTGAGAAGAAAAGAAAGTCTTCTTTCTTTAATTGGTTCTACTTCTCAATCAACATTGGTGCTCTTATTGCTTCTTCGGTATTGGTATGGATACAGACAAATGTGGGCTGGTCATGGGGTTTTGGCATCCCGGCAGTTTTTATGGCAATTGCTGTTGTGAGCTTTTTCTCAGGAACACCATTGTACCGGCACCAGAAGTCTGGTGGCAGCCCTTTGACACGTATTATCCAGGTCATGGTTGCATCAATTAGGAAATATAAAGTAATAGTGCCCTCTGACGACTCACTTCTTTATGAGAATGCTGATGGAGAATCTCTTATCAAGGGAAGCCGTCAGCTTGAACATACAAAACAATTCAGGTAGCTGAGCACCAATGCATTTTGTTTTTATTTTTTCATATGTGAATTATTTATAGGGAAGGATCAATACTTCCTCTAACTTGCCAACCTACTAAACTGATTACTCGAGTACTGAAATGTTAACTGTTTTGCTGCATTTTCATCTGTTTGAATTCAAGGGGGATTTTAAAGAAAGCATTGAAAGTGGAAATGCTCATTTTTATTTATCATACTACATGCTCGGCTACTGTGCTTACGTGGGAGATTTCCCAAACCTTTTTTCTGATGGATGTAATTTTTCCTTGTTGAAACTGGGTCAATTAATTGTAATTTTCCATCTGCCAGCCAGATATCAGATGCCTAGGATCATTCCAGTAGGGGTTTAGTAAGGCAATCCTAAGAAGGGGTCATACCACGTAGTAGTTAAATTACCAAGTGGGCCCACCTGAAGCATTGTCATTCCAATGACAGATGGAGTTCACCAGGATTCTGATTTGTTATACTGTTCCCTTATGGTTGGCATTGTCCTGTGCAGGTTCTTTGACAAAGCTGCAGTGGTTGTGGAAACAGATGACATTAAAGGCACTGTTGATTCATGGAGGCTTTGCACTGTGACCCAGGTCGAGGAGCTCAAATCCTTGGTGCGGCTGCTCCCTATATGGGCTTGTGGCATCATTTTCTCCACCGTGTATAGCCAGATGAGCACCATGTTTGTGCTGCAAGGCAACACCTTGGACCCTCATATGGGACCCCATTTCAAGATTCCTGCAGCATCTCTCTCTATTTTTGACACACTTGCCGTCATTTTCTGGACCCCAATCTATGATCTGATCATTGTGCCAGTGACCAGGCGCATCACCGGCAATGAACGTGGTTTCACTCAGCTCCAAAGGATGGGCATCGGCCTTGTGATCTCCATGTTCTCCATGTTGGCAGCTGGGGTCTTGGAACTTGTAAGACTTGGCCTGGTGAAGCGACATGGCTACTATGAACTTAATATGCTGCCCATGTCTATCTTCTGGCAAATCCCGCAGTACTTCATCATAGGTGCTGCAGAGGTGTTCTTCTTCATTGGACAGATGGAGTTCTTCTATGACCAGGCGCCTGATGCCATGAGGAGCATGTGCACTGCGCTCTCTCTCACAACCAACTCCCTTGGGAATTACCTGAGCACACTTCTCGTCATAATTGTCACGAAAATTACGACGAAAGAAGGGAAGCTTGGGTGGATACCTGATAATTTGAACCGGGGACACCTTGACTACTTCTACTGGCTCTTGGCTATTCTGAGTGTGGTGAATTTCGGTGTGTATCTATTGATTGCTAGGTGGTATACATACAAGAGAGCAACAGGTATTGTTCATGGTTAGATTTGCTAATGCAGATGCATAGATTAGTTTGCTTGCAAGGCCCGAAGTAGGTATGATTCTGTTGAAGTCAGCCCAAGTAGGCGTGTGATAACTGTAGTAACTTTCAGTTTTCTTTAGTGAACATTGTGTTATGGGTCTAAGAAGTGTAGATAAATTTGGTGTGCACTGGAAATTGTTTATGGATCTCTCCTGTGTTTAGTTGAATCTTTCACTTGGCTTGGATAGAAAAGAGAGTCGTTCATTTGGATTTCTGCAATATGGTTTTCTCTATATCATATAATAATCTTTTGACTTTTTGAGTGTTCCTCCTTTTGGGTGGGATGCGTTTGATCCATTACTTGTCTCTTTCCACATTCTTATTTTTCTCTCTATAGATGTATTCCTTCCTTTTGCTGTACTTTTTACTCTTTTGAGTTCCCATATTTCTTGTGAAAGCTCACCGAACTAGCCTGATGAAGTCTTTTTCCTGTTTGAATCCTTGGAACTTGTCACCCTGCAATCATTTTACCTGAAATCTAATTTCCTTTTAACTCTTTTTCCTGTAATTGGATATAGTAGGGAATAAAACTTTCGCAAATAATTAAGGTTTTTCCAAAGTCCACCAATGCTGATACAAGTAAACTTAGATTTACAAAGATCCGCTAGGGCTCTCAGGTGGCAGTTGTTATGAAAGGTTTTCAAGAACAAATTTTCTAAATTCAGAGTGAAAGCAACTGCCAAACATATGGAAGGTATATTCACACTCTTCCGTAACCAATGTGGATTGCAAAAATTTTAACACGAGTCTGCGCGCATGAATAATAGTTAGATTTTCTTAAATTCAGTTATAATCCATATGCTGGAGTAGCTTCCAGAAATTTCCTTAAATTCGAATTTGTAAAAATCTCAGGGTTCCAGAATTATGGGATTTTATGGACTGTATCTACTCATGATATCTAAGCAATGCCTGCCATCGAATAATCGTCCATTCGATAGAAAATTATTACGCACCCATCAGATTAGTAAATTAAAGTGATGATTCTATCTGCATCTCCACCTTAAACTTAAATAAAGTACAAATTACATCTTTATTTATAGATTTTTTCATATTTCAATTTCATATAAATTTTACGAAGAAATGAGAGAGAGACACATTAAGATAAATTAATTGCTATTTTTTCTATTAATTAAGATGTTACTTACTAAGAAGAAAATTCAATTAATTATGATTTTCAAATGAATATAAATCTTTATAATCTTCAAATTCTTATATATTTTTAGATACATTATTATTATTTGAAAAGGATATATCCAGTCAAAAGTAGAAAAAATGAAAATAATTTTAAGAAACTGAATTTTATCTTTTTGCACTTTTTTCTTCTCCCACCTAAACTATTGCCAAGGGCCTTTCATCAAGGAATGACACATATTTGCATTAATTTAACAGTCCATTACACCATTGCTATGCTCAAGATTAGTAGGGACACATGTCGCCATGGGGAGAATTTAGCAGATAGTGTGGCTGCATGGGTTATTGTATTTGAAACACCTGTAGGAGTGTCATGAAGCTGCATAGGAATCGCAGCATGGAAATTTGTGCGAGTTGCATTGAAATGCGAAGCCTGCATTGAAATTTGCATAAGATGCATTTGACAGAGCTGTATATCAACAAATAATTGCTGCATAAGCAGGATTTACTCATTAATGAGGTAATAATCTAGATTTTGTGGACTGGGGGTCCAAACACCATAATCAATTTCTCTTTGAAATAGATTGATAAGCTGTCTCTTAGTTTTCTCAGTAATTTGAAGAGATAATGCATCTTGGAATATTTCGAGGATTTCATCAAGAATTGTATGGCCGGCTCTAAAGTGATCATAATAAACGAATGTATCGTCTGCAAGATCTTCATCAATGCATAAAACTCGATGACCATCGCTCCAGAGTCCCTTAAGAGTGCGGGTGAATACAAGATATCTTTTGAGATTAATAAAGCTTTGATTTTGATCTGCTTGAATATTGTAGAATTCTAGGAGCTCTAGGCTGTAGCTGAGGTCTGCAGCATTTGAAGATTCAAATCTTTCTGTTTGATTCCAGTTTCTGTCGGAAGATGTTCATAGTCATTATGGGAACGCTGTATTTTTGACAGAACAAATCTTCGTCTTCATAATTCATGATGGTCCATAATTAATATGGTTGATAAAATCTGAATTCATCTCTTTCTCCAAGGGTGGAAGAGATCGTTATGAGCAAATGTCGCTTGGTGATGCCAAGTCAGTTGAGAGCATATTTGACAATTGCAGGCAACCGTCGATGAATTGTAAGATTGTCTTTGTCGAGAACAAATCGATGAACTAGGCCTTGTTCAATGTAAGAAATATCGAACTCTTCTGCTGGTAAAAATATTTTTAGAAAACCAGTGGCCTAGCTGAGATAAGATGCTTGATTAATTAATCGCTCTATTATCTGACAAGATAGAGTTTCAGCTCTAATTCTTGCAGCTAAATCATCTGGAAGAAGGGTATCAACCTTTTCCAGGATTCGTTGTATATTCAATTGGAGGGATAGATGACAATGCACATTGTTGTTCAAACATTAGAATTTTTTATTCCAAATATTTGATATGATTGGACATATTAGAGAGGTGCTTTCGCATTAGGAAATTGCATTGGCCAGTAAGGCATGCACTATAAATATTATCAATAAGAGTTTGAGAGGCAACAGAGGGGGCTGGATAGAAGGATGGAAAAGGAATTTGAAAAGGAAGTTCTTCATTAGCAGGGATAGATACTTTATTGGACTCTATGTGCTGTTTGCCTTTATCCTTAGACATGACTGGTTCTCTATGGGAAGAGGCATTAAAATGGTTATTGAAAAGCTTTATTGATGTAATAAAATTACTTTTTGAAATATGAATATGCATGCAATTAAATATTAATTCCATTAATTATTCCAAGCCTTGGGCTTTCTATAAATTCAAACTTTATAGGTTTATCATCAATTAATGTATGAATTCCGCTTGTATCAACGGAGAATGGCTGAATTTTTAATAAGAAGGGAGTTCCTACTATGACATCTTTGTTAAGACTTTTGTCACAGCAAAGGAAGTTTGGATGCATTTTCCATTTTTACAAACATGAGCATTTAGAATTTTGTAGTTCACAATTATATCTTTTCCATTTGCAGTGCCAATTGTATAATTTTTTATTTTTTCAAAATACTTTGTAGGAATTAATCTTTCTCTTATACAATTCACATCTGCTCTACTATCAATTAAACAATCAACAAAGAGATTAAATCCTTTAATTTTAAGAGTTACAGTTGTATACCATTTATGATAATGATATTTAATGATGGAATTTACAAATTCTTGAATTTCATCATCAAAGTCTTTTTCTAGATTGGAATCTTCTTTATTGTTTGAGCTAAATTCTTTTCCTAATTCAAGGATTTCATTTTTGTTCTTAATTTAGCAATTTCTTTAGTTGCGTCTTCTTTTAATTTTGCAATTTCATATTTTGTTTCAATTACTTCATGTTGAAGATCTTGACTGGTTAAAGATTTTGAAGAGCTTGGTTTTTGAGAGAGAATATATTTCACTGAAATGGATTGAAAATATTTATTTTTCTTGGAAGGTTTTTCAGAGGATTTATCTTCAAGCCATTTTTTATAATATTTTCGTTTTTCTTCTTCTGAGGAAATGTTTTCTAATAATTCCAAAAGTAATTCATCTTGAGCATTTAAAACGTTGATTGAGAAGTATGAGGAAGAGGATGAGGAATCATAAGAAGTGTCGTCACTTTCACAACATACACATATATCTTTATCATCTTCGGAATTATGAGAATGATAGTGTAATTCATTGATTTTCTTTTTTGAATCTTTATTAAAACAGTTATTTGCGAAATGTCCTTCTTTGCCCCATTTATAACATGTATAATCACATTTATTGGTTTTGTGCTTAGAGATTGATTTTCTTTTTTTAGAATCATTTCTTTTATTTTTTTCTTATGATATTTTTTATAGGAGCACCAAACCAATAAATTTGATTATACAAGTGGTTTCTGAAATTTACTGGCTATTGAAATTGATACAGAAATTGATACTTTATTGATAAAATATTCTTACAAGGAGAGAAGACTGGGATGGCTCTGATACCAAATCACTTGACCGGGATCGAACTGGTAAACTCTCGATAAGACTGAATTAAAAGAAAGAGAAGAAAATGGAAGATTTACAAGTGGTGTGGATGGTTGTTGGTTGTTTTCTGAGACAAGGGCTCACATTCCCTATTTATAGACATTACAAACTGAATTACATTTGAAATGTATTTGAAATCCGCAATGGGATAAGATGTATTCGTCATTTGTACTGTATCACTGTATCTCATAATATGCATTACTGTTACTGCTGCATGCTTGAAGTGTATCACTGTATCATATAATTTTTATATTGTAGCTGCTGCATGCTTCTGACATCTGCATTGTTGTATTTGCTGCAGGCTGTATTTGTTGACTTTTGCACATTGATATGAATGAAGAATTGGAGGTAGAGGGCTTTATTTGAAATGGTATTGTGGAGTACCAAGGCATGAGGACTATCACAAGCCTGATGTGATCAATATCAATCATAAAATACCGCAAGTGCACAGGTGTCTAGATGAGACAGTGGCAAGAACAGGTCGAACCCACAGGGAGCTAATTAAAGAGAATTTTAAATTAAGAAAACTAATTAACTAACAATTAAGAAAAGTTTTGAGTTCTTAGATAAAAAAATAAGCGACTAATTTAGAAATTCGAAATCTACCAATTAATGAAGGTGATTAGAGCATAGGAATCAAATAAGTATCCACCAATTATTTATCAAGTAATCCTAACTTGTTCCAATTTTTACTTCAAATCAAAGACAAATCAATGCTTTTAATTTGAAAAATCTAACTTTTAAAATCCCTTTTTAATTATAAAATTTCAAAACTCAAGACTTCCTTCATCTCATAAAAGAATAATAATAATTTAAGCACCACCCATCAAAAGTAAGCATAAACCATCAAAAGATCTAAATCCTAAGCATGGCCTATCAAACCTAAGCATGAGTAGTCAAAAACTAATTTTTATTTTTAGAAATAAAAATAGAGATTTGCCTAGGGCACGAAGACAATCATTAAGCACATAATCATGGAACACAAATTAAAATTACTAAACAAATAAAAAGACAATTACTTACCTTCATCCATAACTCTAATAAAGAAAATTAGCCCGCCATTGCAAAGAATGCTTCTTAATTTATCATTAAAAATTGCATCTTTACAACTTCTCCTTCACAAATTTTCTCCTTCAAAATAAATCCTCGGACATGGCCCAAGGCTACCAAAAATAAAAATAAACTAATGGAAAAGAAAAAAGGAAGAGAAAAGGAATAGGAGAGAGGGGGAGCTGTTTTTCACGTATGGAATGTCTCTCATGGGTCTTCATCATGTCCCCTTTTATGTTTTTTGCAAACCCCTTTTAGTAAAGAAGTACCACCCTTTTAGGTCTCTTTTTTTTTCCTTATTTGTAGGGATTCTTTCTTATTCTCCAAGCTAACTTTTCTTTTGGAAAGACTTTTGGCTTTGAGGTGATACTCTTTCTTGGCTAATCTTCAGATGGGGTCCCACAAGAGATGTGTTGCAATTGATTATCAACAGTGTGGATTTAATTGCAATCCCGTCTAAAAATGAACATGAAAATCTCCGGGCCCATAATTTTGTCAATATAGCTCTGATTTTCACGTTCTAGGGCTCTACGGATATCTACTCTGAATAAGCTTTCCAACAGTAGATAAACTTCATCGATCCGACGGTCGGATTGAAAGTAATGGCCATTTGAAGATGAGTTATCCTGAGAAAAACGGGATTAACTTGTAAATTTTGATTTGCATTGGATTCTATCTCTGCACAACTTTCATTTTTGAAAGGACATCAGATGTGGATGATTCAAACTCTTCTTCTTTTGTTCCAATCAGAATTGTGCTATTTGAATTATCCATTGATAATTTCAAATTTGCAACTACTGCGGACCCTGCCATGTGGGACATTTCATTTGCTTGTATAGTGGGCCCTATGAGACGTCTTCTACTGTAGTTACGACTCTTTACTGACATGATGAGTGGACCCCTCCTTTGATTAATTTGCATATGGCTCGTGTGTGGGGTCCACATGGTGAATTCTTCAATTTACTTCAATTCAGTAATGCAGGGCCCAGGATGACAATGTGTGCTTGAAAGTGGGTTCCATGCCGGAGGCCTGCAATTCTCATTTTCTGCACATTCTAATTCAACACATCAAATACTGAAGAGCCCATATTGAGGCGGGACCCACCCGGATAGAGTTCTACTCCAACTGGGACTCTTCGGAGAAAATTTGCAAAACATTCTAAGTTATTGCAGAAAATGTATGAAAAGTATGAAAATTCACGCTTCCAGGTGAAAATGCATGAAATGACGAAATTATATGAATAATGATGCAATTCACCTAATTAAATCCCTAATTCATCCTAAAATGATATGTAAATGTGCAAATTCATGAATTCAACACACCCCCCAATCAGCATTTTGCTAGTCCCTTAGTAAAAGTTGCGAGCAAAAAGGTTTGAAGTTCTTTGACCTAATTTAAGAAAAGAAAGTAAATATGAAAACAAAACCACTTTCGCTGGTATTCTCGGTTGCATTTAGCATATGCAACAAGCCCTTAAACCCCTAGGTTCCCCCTAGTGGACGAATTGTGCCTCGTGAGGGTTTGCAGTGAATATACCCACAAAATTCTCTCTTTTTGGTTTTTTTTTTTTTTTTTTTTTTTTTGCACAGAATTTTTAAAACCTATCAAAATCCAGGGAAACTTCTTCCAAAAGAAAATCTATAGACACTGACTATTCTTGATTCTCGGAATTTTCAAGGACAAATCTTAAATTCGGTTCACAAATCCCATCTTTTGGTCAGAAATTCTCGAAATCATGCTAATTGATCATGCACGGTGAAGAGCATGTATATACAAAATAAGCATCAAATGATCCACCAATAATTTCCGTGAAAATAAAAAAAAATTTATTTAGGGCCGCCTAAACGTAGCAAAAAAAAAAAAAAAAAACAGTCTTCTTCTCAAGGCGATAATGACGGCTTTCGCACTATTGTTTTTTCAAAGGGCGCAATTTTTTTCTTTTTTTCTCTTTTTTTTTAACACACACATGTGATTGTACAATGCCTAGGTCCCTTAAGCTTTCTAATTAACCCATGTAACTACCATTAGGCCAATGAGTCCCAACCTAGATGGCTTTAGGGCACTAGGTATGAAAATACCCCTAAGGGCTTACTAACTCTGGTTAAAAAGGCTACGAACCCAAACTAGTCACAATTTTTTTTATTCTTTTCAAGACTTCAACTAAACATTTTTTTTTTTTTTTTTTTTTTTTTTTTTTTGCAGTCCCCAACAATAGGCAGTCCTTTTCATGTATCCACCCATCGAACCATGAAGCTTTGTACACTAAGGGTCGATTTTTCATGTTTTTTTATCAAAGAAAAACGAAAATCATAGCTTCACATTCAAAACCTTGAAAACGTATACAATCTGTGTAAAAGTGAGGGATCGAAATTCAGCACTTTTCCAAAAACTCTTTCCGTAAATAAAATAGTGAACTATTGTTTTATTTTGCCCAAAATAAATATTTTCAGCCAATAAAAATTCTCTCGAAAGTTTCCCTCTAAAAAAAAATATATATATATATTTTACTCTTAAAAAACGAAGAAAAAAAAATGTAGAATGAAAATTGAACAAATGATCACATGTCAAGTTCTAACTCGCACCCTCAAACCTAAATTCAACATTGTCCTCAATGTTATGAATGCATATGTAATGTCAAAATGAACAATAAGGAAAATTAGAACATCTTACCATGTGGGGTGATTGCAAAAGAATGTGATCAACCAGCTCAATTACCTTCCAAAATTAGGTTGCCTCCCAAACAGCACTAAGTTTAATGTCGTCAGCCCGACATGACAAAAAATGATTAGTCATGGTAAATTGGGTCTTCCAGAAGGATATCCTCAATGTTTTTATCCTTCAGTTCCAGAAACGGTTTCAACCTTTGACTATTCACTTTGAAAATATCCCCATTCTTGGGATTTTCAATTTCCACCGCACCATGAAATGAAACAGTCCTGACAATGAATGGACTAGTCCACCGGGTTCATAATTTCCCTGAAAACAGGTGTAATCGAGAATTATACAGAAGGACTTTCATACCTGGTTCTAATGATTTTCTTAAAATTGACTTATCATGGTTCAACTTCATTCTTTCCTTATAGATCTTGGCACTCTCATAAGCATCATTTCGAAGTTCTTCCAACTCATTGAGTTGCAATTTGCGCAGAGTACCCGCAGTGGGTAAGTCAAAATTAAATTTCTTAATGGCCTAATAAGCTCTGTGCTTCCAATCCAACAGGCAAGTGGCATGCCTTACCATAGACCAACCTATATGGGGACATCCTAATAGGGGTCTTGTAAGCGGTTCGATAGGCCCACAGTGCGTCGATCAATCGCAAAGACCAGTCTTTCCGAGTGGGATTGACAGTCTTTTCCAGAATTTGTTTAATTTCCCTATTTGAAATTTCCGCTTGGCCACTTGTTTGTGGGTGATAAGGTGTAGCAACCTTATGGGTGACAATACTTTTTCGACAAATGCTCAAAGGGACGGTTACAAAAGTGAGTGCCTCCGTCACTAATAATCGCTCTAGGGGTACCAAAGCGAGAAAATATATGATCTCTCACGAACTTAATCACCACATGGTGGTCATTCTTCTTTGTCGGTATGACTTCTACCCACTTAAAAACATAGTCTACTGCCAGTAAAATGTAAAGATTTCCAAAGGAATTTGGAAATGGCCCCATGAAGTCAATTCCCCATACATCAAAAATTTCCACCACAAGTATGGGATTCAAGGACATCATGTTCCGATTGAGCTTGCCAAGATTTTGACACCTTTCACAGTTTAAACAGAATGTGTGACAATCTTTAAAAATAGTGGGCCAGTAAAATCCACACTGTAAAACTTTTGCAGCTGTCTTTTTTGAACTAAAGTGGCCCCTACAAGCATGATCATGGCAGAAGGAAATGACTGAGTAATGGTCATGATCAGGAATGCATCTCCTGATGATCTGGTCCGGGCAGTACTTAAAAAGATACGAGTCATCCCAGAAAAAGTACTTGACATCAGATAGAAATTTTGATTGATCCTGTTTTGACCAATGGGTAGGCATCTCCCCTGTAACAAGGTAATTGATTATATCTGCAAACCAGGGGATTTGAGAAATACTGAGCAATTGTTCATCAGGAAAATTTTCATTCAGTTGGACCTCATCTGAAGGCTCTAAAGGTATCCTCGAAAGACGGTCTGCTACAACATTCTCACATCCTTTTTTATCTCTTATTTCCAGATCAAACTCTTGTAGCAAAAGGATCCACCTGATTAATCAGGCTTTTGCATCTTTTTTGGACAGAAGGTATCTCAGAGTTGCATGATCTGTGTAGATGATGACTTTGGACCCTATCAATTAGGACCGAAATTTCTCCAAGGCAAAAATCACAGCTAGCAATTCTTTTTCAGTGGTTGTGTAATTGAGCTGTGCATCATTGAGGGTCCTACTAGCATAGTAAATCACATGAGGTAGCTTCTCAACCCGTTGACCCAAAACCGCTCCAATAGCAGTATCGGATGCATTACACATTAGCTCAAATGGAATGGTCCAGTCAGGTGGCTGAATTATGGGGGCTGAAGTTAGTTCCTTTTTCAGTTTTTTCAAAAGCCTTTAGACACTTCTCATCAAATTCAAATGAAGCCTCTTTTGTCAGCAATTGGCACAACGGTTTAGCAATTTTACTAAAATCCTTGATGAATCTACGATAAAAACCAGCATGGCCCAGGATGATCGAATCTGCTTAACTGATTTTGGTGGTGGCAATTTGGAGATCAAATCATTTTTGCTTTGTCCACTTCAATTCCATTATCAGAAATAATGTGTCCCAGAACTATGCCCCCTTTTACCATAAAATGACATTTCTCCCAATTTAATACTAGATTCTTTTCTTTGCATCTTTTAAGCACAAGGGACAAATGATGTAAGAACTCCTCAAAAGAATTGCCAAAGACCGAAAAATCATCCATGAAAACCTCAATGAATCTTTCTACCATATCAGAAAATATGCTCAACATGCACCTTTGAAAGGTGGCTGGTGCATTGCATAGCCCAAAGGGCATGCGTCTGTAAGCGAAAGTACCAAACGGACAGGTAAAGGTGGTCTTTTCCTTGTCCTCGGGTGCAATTGGGATTTGATTATAACAGGAATAACCATCAAGAAAACAATAATATGCATGACCGGCTAACCTTTCGAGCATCTGATCCATGAATGGGAGGGGAAAATGATCTTTTCGAGTGACTGAGTTCAACTTCCTATAATCAATGCACACCCTCCATCCAGTCTGTATCCGAGTGGGTACTAATTCATTGCCCTCATTTTGAACCACCATTATTCCAAATTTCTTTGGTACCACTTGAACCGGGCTCACCCATGCACTATCAGATATGGGGTAAAGCACTCCTGCATCGAGTAATTTTAAGACTTCCGACTTGACCACTTCCTTCATTGCATGGTTCAGTCGCCTTTGTGGTTCACGAGAAGGTTTTGCATTTTCTTCAAAATGGATTCTATGTTGGACTACAGATGGGCTAATTCCTTTGATATCTGTAATGGACCATCCTATAACTTCCTTGTGTTCATCCAAGTTTTCATGAGTTTTTCCTCTTGGATAGGGTCCAAGTCTGAAGCTATAATCACTGGAAGGGTTTCTAGCGGGCCTAAAAATACATATTTCAAGGTATCCGGCAATTGCTTGAGTTCTAACTTAGGGGGCTCTACAATTGATGGGACAGGTTGAGAAGCAGATGGAGTCAGAATCTCATGCTTCGGTTGCCACCTGGAGAAATCCATGGATGGGGTTGAGTCTAATAGTGCATTGACTTACTCAATATGTCCATCTACATCAAATTCACTTCCAAAGTGGGCCAGACAAGCCTCTCGTGGATCTTCAAGTTTCAAATGAGGTAAGTGATTTTCTACCAATTCATGAATGTAACTAACTTCAAAAACCCCATCATCCTCATCAGGAGGTTGCTTACTGATATTAAAAATGTTCACTTGGACAATCATGGTCCCAAAAGAAATTTGCATCACTCCATTCCTATAATTGATCAAGGCATTTGAGGTGGCTAGGAATGGTCTCCCTAAGATTATTGGAATTTTAATTTCAGTCCCAGATGTGTGTTTGGTATCCAAAACAATAAAATCAACAGGGAACACAAAGTCTCTGACTTTGATAAGAACGTCTTCGACTACCCCCTTGGGGTATCGAATTGATGCATCGGCCAATTGCAAGGTCACATGGGTCTTTTTCAACTCCCCCAAACCTAATTCTTCATAAATAGAGTATGGAAGAAGGTTCACACTTGCACTCAAGTCTAGCAAAGCTTTCTCTATGCGATGGTCTCCTATCTGGCAAGAAATGGTAGGACACCCTGGGTCCTTATATTTGATCGGGGTTGGACAGGGAATGATTGAGCTAGCTTGTTGGGCTAGAAAAGCCTTCTTGGGCACATTGGTAGTCCTTTTGAAGGTGCAAAGGTCCTTCAGAAATTTTACATAGGCCGGAATCTGTTGGATATCGTCAAGTGGTGGGATATTTGTCGCGACCCCGGACCGGGTCCGCGGACCAAATCCGGGATCGGGACTGATTGTGATGAAGAAGCCAATGATGTGATCATATGGAGTGATGACCATAATTAAAGGTATGTTTATGATCAAGCGTACACGGGTTAACAAAAGAACACTCATTACCCGTGCACGTGATTTCCCACAGGTGTCCGCGGTGAGGATATTCCAACACACAAAGTTATATAGTATAATTGCAGAAGCGTATGGTAAATCATGCATGTATTTCATTTCCAAAATAATAAGGCTGATTACATTTGAATATGAGTATCAGAGTGAGCAATGTCCTAAAGCATAACCCAAAAGTACATATTCAAGTTTAATCAGAAGATCAGTTAATTACAATTCCCAAAAATAGAGGCCAACAAAGGCCAATAAACAAAACAATAGCCACCAGAAAAACTATCCAAACAATCTACCAAAATGTTTCGCAACTCGGCAGCCCGATGTTTACATAACATCGTCAGCACGCCACTCAACTAGCGGCTGCGGTTCTCCGACCGCTACCTCTGGCTCCTCCTCGGGATAACCGACAACGGGACCTGAGTACCAAAGCAAAGGGGTCAGACACGACGGTCTGGCAGGTGGATAAAAAGTAAAAACATTTAATGATAAAACATTTACCTTGGAAACAGTTAAACCTGTCTAAATAATACTTTCCTGAGTAGATGCATTATTTAGTTAAAACATATATGCAAGGTAAAACAAGTAAAGGTAACCAAGGAAATCAGGAAACGAGCAAGATGGCGACCACACGAAGCTAAATCCTCTATCACCGAAGTGATAGAGCAAGCAAGTCAAGGCGTTGACCTCAGTCACCGAAGTGAGGAGGTACAACGAAATACATATACATATATACTATATACTAGACATGACCACGGTAGCGAGCCGGGCATCAGGAACCACAGTAGCAATCTGCGGTATCAGGGCATGACCACGGTTAAATAAACCGGGCATCAGGATCCAAAGTAGCAATTTGCGGTATCAGGGCATGACCACGGTTAAATAAACCGGGCATCAGGA
Source organism: Umbellularia californica (assembly GCA_028538565.1). Classification (NCBI taxonomy): domain Eukaryota; kingdom Viridiplantae; phylum Streptophyta; class Magnoliopsida; order Laurales; family Lauraceae; genus Umbellularia; species Umbellularia californica. The sequence continues at coordinate 42,760,242 of JAPQWN010000007.1, read as the reverse complement.
TCCAAACTGCAGTTGGCAAGACAAGAGGGGGGTCACCTAGTCAGTGGATCAGACTAACAAGGTATCCAAGCTTAGTGGCGCCGACTCATAGGTTATATGCAAATAAACAAAACAAGTACATGTATGCATGTTCTCTTTTTGGCTCATGGGCTCGCCCTACAAAGCTCTGGCCCCATGTTGCCTCAAGGTTTTGGCTTATGAGTCATATACAAGAAATCAGGTCAAAACATGGAAATCAAGACATGTGTAAAATAAATCCAGTACAAGACTATTTCGGGCAAGACATGGGTGCTCAAGGCACAACTATCATATCAGACCTGGCATGTTTATTAAAGCTATCAAAACAATACAAGTATACTTTCAAAGTTTTCGGGATGATAGATCCCAAATCACCAATTTCGAGAATAACAAGGTAAGGTACCCTTTTTGAAAAGCCAAGACAGTGTCGGGTTAAAACTAATCCAAGTGAATAGGGATCCCGTATGTCTGTATAATAAAGGAAACTTGGTACTCTTTGAATTTGGGAGACATCCCGGGTTCCTTATACACCATAGTGGCCTCAATGCTTAAATGAATCTCGATGATGTGATTCCTCTCTCTAACATATTACCAACACACACACTCCCAGGTGAGCGGTGTCCATTGCTCTCAGAAAGGTTCACAAGCAATGGGGTGAAAGCTCCCTTCAATCCTCCTTTATTCATAAAAATTCAGGGAATTTCGGTCACCTTGCGGTCAGATGGCGGTTAGCCGCCAGCGAATCCGGCGGTTAACCGCTGGCTGACCGTGAGGCTGACCGTGGAATTGCAGCTCTCTGGAATTGTAACCGCTACAATTCGGTTGGCTGGCGGTTAGCCGCTGATGAACACGGCGGTTAGCCGCTATCTGACCGCGGAGCTGACCGTGAGGTTACAGCTCTCTGGAAATGTAACCGAACTTGCTTCGGTTAGCCGCCGGTCACCAGGCGGCTAGCCGCTGGGCGACCGCCAGCTGACCGCCAGTCACGGGAATTTCTTCACTGGGTTCAGATTAAGGTCTTTCCTTCCCCTAAACCAATTCCTTTCATTCCCCATTTGACATTCATACAATCACCAAGAGAAGGAAGACAACCAACATCACAAGGATTCACTTAGGCATTGTGCAAAAGATGAACCAAAACTACAATCCATGATTTAAAGACAATAGATGAAACCAAAAGCTAGAAATCATGTTTCAAGACAATAAAGATGCTTACCAACTCTTTTCAAAAGCATTTAATAGCATCATGAATGCAAGTAAAAGCTCATCATAAATGATACAATAAATACAAACATTTGATCATGGAAATCACTTTTAAAACTAAACATCCACTTGCCTCAAGGTCTCTAAATCAAGAAATCCAAGCTCTAATCCTCTCTTCCAAGTCAAATACCAAGCTACACCAAAAACCCCCAAAAACAAACCCTAAAATGGGTCAAACCAAGAAACAAAAGGAAGAAACTTACAATAATGAAGATAGGGCTCTCCCAAGACTAGAAGAACATGGATCTAAGATATTAGGGAAAAAGCTTACTTGTAAGTCCTTCAAATGGACAAGGTGAGCTCAATGAGGGTCTTGAGTTGAGTAGATCCTTCCACAAATGGTATCAATGAGTAGCTCTAGTAGTGAGGAAGAAGAGGGTGAAGTTCATTTCTTGATTGGTGTAAGGTTTGGTAGGGACTTGGGATGGGGAAGCAAGAAGAAGAAGAAGAAAGAGAAAGAAAACCCTTAGTCTGTTCTTGAACTTGTGCTGGAAAAGGGAAATAGAAGAATTGGGTTCTTCTTATATACAAGTGGGTGTGGGTCCCATCTCTAGGAAATCTTTGGAGGCTGAAAGCACTACTCTCGGGACCTCGGACAAAATCGACGAAGAAGAGAAAAGTGATCATCGAAATATCTAGTTTCTAAAAAGTAAATGTTTCACGGGTTTCGAAGATATCGAGTGTTGGGTACAGATTTCATGTAAAAAGACTGTTTTGCCCTCAAAGCAAGAAGATCGGGTTTCGGGGTTCCGGACGGTCACAGGCTCAACATGAAAGTTGTAAGGATCGACAAAATAAGTAAAACGGGATCAGGACAAGAATTAGGGGAAAACAAGTAACCTCCAAAAGCTAGCAAGACTAACAAAAGGAAACCCACCCCCCCCCCCCCCCCCCAAAGGGTCCCACTAAACACAGACACTAAAAATAGTTCCCCAAAGCTATCAAGAACTATGCTAATCCAAGCTTAGTCAAAGCCACTAATAAAGCTTAGCACTAACACACAACTTAATTAGTACTAATCGAGTCACTCGGGTCGGGGTCTTACATCCTCCACCCCTTAGGGCATTTGGTCCTCCAAATGAAATACAAACTCACCTCGGGTAGGAGATGCGGATACTTCTTCTGCACTTGATCTCGCAATTCCCACGTTGCCTCTTCCGGCCAATGATTCTCCCAAAGTACTTTCACCCACTGAATAGCCCGTGACCTCAACTCTTGCTCCTTCGTGTCTATGATCCGAATGGGCTTCTCAACATAAGTGGCATCTTCTCTGATTTCTAGCGGTTCATGCTGGAGTACATGTGAAGGGTCGGGGACGTACTTCTTCAACATCGACACATGGAAGACATTGTGTACATCGGATAGCTCAGGTGGTAAGGTTAGTCTATAAGCCACATCACCGATCTTGCTCATTATATCATACGGTCCAATGTATCTCCGTGATAACTTGCCTTTCTGCCCAAACCTCAATGTTCCTCTGGTCGGTGACACTTTCAAGAAAACCTTATCTCCTTCCTTGAACTGTAGATCCCTGCGGTGAGAGTCTGCATAGCTCTTTTGTCTACTCCGGGCTACTTTCAAACATTGTTGGATCTGTCTCACCTTGTCAGTAGTCTCGCTCACTATGGACGGTCCATGGAAACTGCGGGTGCCAACTTCTTCCCAACAAACAGGTGTCCTACACCGTCTGCCATACAAAGCCTCAAAAGCGCCATCCCAATGCTAGAGTGGTAGCTGTTGTTGTAGGCGAACTCACACAACGGTAGAATCTCATCCCATTGAGTCTTGAAGTCTAACACACAAGCACGTAACATGTCTTCGAGGGTCTGAATCGTCCTCTCTGACTGACCATCTGTCTGAGGGTGATAAGCTGTACTAAACTGCAACTTCGTACCCATAGACTCATGTAGGGTCTTCCAAAATCTTGAGACGAACCTGCTGTCTCTGTCCGAAGTGATTGAAACTGGCTGTCCATGTCTATTGACGATCTCATTAACGAACAACCCTGCCAGGGGTAACATGTGCATCTTCTTCCCTGTCCTCATGGGGATAAAATGAGCTGACTTGGTGAGTCGGTCTACAATCACCCATATCGCATCATTGCCTCTACTAGTCTTCGGTAGTCTCGAAATAAAGTCCATGGTAATGTGCTCCCACTTCCACTCCGGGATCTCTAATGGCTGTAGCAATCCTGGAGGCTTCTGATGTTCTGCTTTTATCAACTGACACGTCATGCAACGAGATACAAACGCTGCAATCTCCCTCTTCATATTGTTCCACCAAAATCTACCCTTCAAATTCTGATACATCTTTGTGCTGCCTGGGTGCATGGAGTACTTCGCACTGTGAGCTTCTGTCATAATGTCATTCCTCAAATCTTCGATGTTAGGCACACACAAACGATCACGGTAATAAAGAACTCCGTCAACAATACGAAAATCAGGATGTTCTGCTATATGATCTGCAATCTTGGCCAACTCTGGATCTTGCAACTGACTGTCCTTAATCTTCTGGATGAACGAAGGCTCTGACACTGACATATTGGCAATTATGGCACCCTTCCTCAGTGGTTGCATGTCTACCTTCAACTCCTCAAACTGATCAAAAATACAAGTACCACTCAAATTTGCCATGCCCACTGACTTCCTACTCAAAGCATCGGCAACTACATTCGCTTTCCCCGGGTGATATTTGATCGGAAAATCATAGTCTTTGATATACTCCATCCATCTCCTCTGTCTCATGTTCAACTCCTTCTGAGAAAATAGATACTGTAGGCTGCGGTGATCAGAATGAACCTCAAATTTCTCTCCATAGAGGTAATGTCTCCACATTTTCAATGCAAAGACGACCGCTGCCAACTCAAGGTCATGGGTCGCATAATTCTTCTCGTGATCTTTCAACTGCCGGGACCCATATGCTACAACTTTTCCTTCTTGCATCAACACACAACCAAGTCCAATGTTCGAAGCATCGGTAAAGATGGTAAAACTGCCGCTTCCGGAAGGTAAGGTAAGGACTGGTGCGGTAGTTAATCTCCCCTTCAGCTCTTGGAAACTAGCTTCACACTGATCTGTCCACACATAAGGCACATTCTTCCTCGTCAACTTCGTTAACGGTGCTGCAATCGACGAAAATCCTTGTACGAACCTCCGGTAATAACCTGCCAAACCAAGAATACTTCTGATTTCTGACACATTTTTCGGTCTTTCCCACTTCACTACTGCCTCAATCTTAGACGGGTCTACTGACAAACCTTCCTTGGAGATTATATGTCCCAAAAATGCGACTTGCTCTAGCCAAAATTCACACTTGTTGAGCTTCGTATACAACTGATTCTCCCTCAAAAGCTGCAACGCTATCCTCAGATGTTCTTCATGCTCTTCTCTGGTCTTGGAGTACACCAAAATATCGTCTATGAATACCACTACAAACTGATCTAGATACTGCGCAAAGATCTTGTTCATCAAAGCCATGAACACTGTCGGTGCATTGGTAAACCCAAATGGCATCACTAGGAACTCATAGTGGCCATATCTTGTCCGGAAAGCTGTCTTCAACACATCTGATTCTCTAACTCTCAGCTGATGATAACCGGATCTCAAATCAATCTTCGAAAAGTATGAAGCACCTTGTAACTGATCAAACAGTTTATCTATCCTTGGCAATGGATACTTGTTCTTGATGGTCACTTGGTTTAATCTCCGGTAGTCAATACACATTCTCATCGAACCATCCTTCTTCTTTACAAACAAAACCGGAGCTCCCCACGGTGAGATGCTTGGCCTCACAAAACCTTTGTCCAACAACTCTTGTAACTGTATCTTCAACTCTCCCAATTCCGCCGGAGCCATTCTATACGGTGCTATAGATATCGGAGTGGTCCCTGGTAACAACTCAATGGTGAAATCAATCTCTCTCATGGGTGGTAATCCCGGAATCTCCTCCGGAAATACATCCGGGAACTCCCAAACAATAGGGATCTCCTCCACCCCTTGGGACCGTTTATCCTTCGTGATAAACGCCAAATAGGCTTTACAACCACTTCTCAAAAGTCTATCAGCCTTCAACGCTGAGACAAACCTTGCACGAGGATTTCTCCTCTCTCCCTGGAATAACACCCCTGCTGGTGTCTCATCCAACTTGAATGTGAGGGTTTTATGGAAACAATCCATCGTGGCGTGGTACCCTGCCAGCCAATCCATCCCTAGGATGACATCAAAATCCTTCATCTCCAACAGAATAAGATCTGCGGGTAACACAACTTCTCCTATCCGGACTGTACAACTAGGGTAATGAACCGTACACACAACTTGTTTTCCTACTGGGGTAGCTACAGTCAAAATGTACTCAAGATCTCTACCATGCACATCAATCAATTTAGAAAATGCATGGGATATGAATGAATGCGTAGACCCAGGGTCAAATAATATTCTAGCTTCTATCCCACTGACAAGAAGTGTACCTTCCAAAACATTGCCTGCTGCCTCTGCATCAGCTCTGTTGACCGCATACACTTGTCCTCGCTGCTGTGGCCTGATATGAGCTTGTTGTTGCCTTCCTTGAGGGGCATTTCTGTTCTGTTGCGGGGGACGCTGATTCTGTGGTTGCCCTTGTTGATGGGCCTGTGGCTGCTGTTGCTGCTGTCTATACTGTTGTGGTGGTGCCTGCTGCTGAAGTGGCCTTGCCTGGTTCTGCACCACTAGTGCATTCTGTGGCGGTGCCTGACGCGGTGCTCCTTGCTGCTGCTGATTCTGTCTGTTCTGTCTCGGACAGTCCCTCATTTGATGGGTCATGGAACCACATCTATAGCATGCTCCTGAGACCGTACGACACTGGGCACTGTCGTGGTTCTTCCCGCAATGAATGCAAACAAGCTGCACATTTTGGTCTTGCCTCTGTCTCTTGTTCTGCTAGTTTCTTTGATGGTTGTACTGCTGTTGAGGCTGCCCTTGTCCCTTGCCTTGGACCTTAAGAATCTTGTGGTGGAAGTTCTCAAACTTATAAGCTCTCTTGACAGCTTCCTCGAAGGTAAGAGGTGGTACTACACCGGTGGCATCCCTCTCAATGATAGGATGAAGTCCTTCTAGGAACTTGGCAATCTTCTTTTCCACCGTGTCTACCAATTCTGGAGCATATCTTGACAATCTCTCGAATTTGGTGAGGTACTCTAACACGGTCATGCTCCCTTGGACAAGCTGCTGGAACTCTGCTGCCTTCTGTCTCTTGACATGGGCAGGCACATATTTGTCTCTGAATTGCCTCTTGAAGTTTGCCCAAGCTACTGCATTTGCCATAGTCCTGTATTCCTCCCTCACCGTCTTCCACCAATTATCTGCCAAGCTGGTGAAGAGTGATGCTGCAAGCTGTACTTTCTCACCCCCATTACATCTGAAAACCTCAAATATATTTTCTATATGCTCAAGCCAGTCATCTGCAGTCAAGGGGTCCTCTGTCCCCACAAACTCCTTCGGACCTCTCTTCCTGAACTTCTCAAACAGTGCATTGGGGTCATGCTCCCTCTGATTAATAACAATAGCAGGTTGAGGTTGAACTGGTTCGGGTCTCCTCTGTAGTACCTCCAACAACTGTCTTTGCATTTCTGCCAACTCCCTAGCATGGTCCTCATCTTTCTTGAGCATCTGTTCTTGCAATCGGGTTTGGTTCTCATTAGCCTGACGCTGCTGGTCAAGCATGGCTTGCATCATCTGCTGAAACTGATTTGGCATTGTGTTTTCGGTTCTATCTTCTCCCACTGGCCCGGTACCTTCAACTGGCCCGGTATAATCACTGTTGCTCGCTGTGGGGTTACCGTTTACTGGGCGCTTACGAGGTGGCATGATGCTGCAAAACAAGATGTTAGCACATAAAATGCAAAACAGGGTCACACATTGCTCACGCGGTTCTAGCTAACGGAAGATCTAACGAGTCCTCGCCACGTCCTTAGGATTTCTAGTTTCTTTTAATTGCCTGAAACACGTCTCGCTCTGATACCAGTTCTGTCGCGACCCCGGACTGGGTCCGCGGACCAAATCCGGGATCGGGACTGATTGTGATGAAGAAGCCAATGATGTGATCATATGGAGTGATGACCATAATTAAAGGTATGTTTATGATCAAGCGTACACGGGTTAACAAAAGAACACTCATTACCCGTGCACGTGATTTCCCACAGGTGTCCGCGGTGAGGATATTCCAACACACAAAGTTATATAGTATAATTGCGGAAGCGTATGGTAAATCATGCATGTATTTCATTTCCAAAATAATAAGGCTGATTACATTTGAATATGAGTATCAGAGTGAGCAATGTCCTAAAGCATAACCCAAAAGTACATATTCAAGTTTAATCAGAAGATCAGTTAATTACAATTCCCAAAAATAGAGGCCAACAAAGGCCAATAAACAAAACAATAGCCACCAGAAAAACTATCCAAACAATCTACCAAAATGTTTCGCAACTCGGCAGCCCGATGTTTACATAACATCGTCAGCACGCCACTCAACTAGCGGCTGCGGTTCTCCGACCGCTACCTCGGCTCCTCCTCGGGATAACCGACAACGGGACCTGAGTACCAAAGCAAAGGGGTCAGACACGACGGTCTGGCAGGTGGATAAAAAGTAAAAACATTTAATGATGAAACATTTACCTTGGAAACAGTTAAACCTGTCTAAATAATACTTTCATGAGTAGATGCATTATTTATTTAAAACATATATGCAAGGTAAAACAAGTAAAGGTAACCAAGGAAATCAGGAAACGAGCAAGATGGCGACCACACGAAGCTAAATCCTCTATCACCGAAGTGATAGAGCAAGCAAGTCAAGGCGTTGACCTCAGTCACCGAAGTGAGGAGGTACAACGAAATACATATACATATATACTATATACTAGACATGACCACGGTAGCGAGCCGGGCATCAGGAACCACAGTAGCAATCTGCGGTATCAGGGCATGACCACGGTTAAATAAACCGGGCATCAGGATCCAAAGTAGCAATCTGCGGTATCAGGGCATGACCACGGTTAAATAAACCGGGCATCAGGATCCAAACTGCAGTTGGCAAGACAAGAGGGGGGTCACCTAGTCAGTGGATCAGACTAACAAGGTATCCAAGCTTAGTGGCGCCGACTCATAGGTTATATGCAAATAAACAAAACAAGTACATGTATGCATGTTCTCTTTTTGGCTCATGGGCTCGCACTACAAAGCTCTGGCCCCATGTTGCCTCAAGGTTTTGGCTTATGAGTCATATACAAGAAATCAGGTCAAAACATGGAAATCAAGACATGTGTAAAATAAATCCAGTACAAGACTATATTCGGGCAAGGCATGGGTGCTCAAGGCACAACTATCATATCAGACCTGGCATGTTTATTAAAGCTATCAAAACAATACAAGTATACTTTCAAAGTTTTCGGGATGATAGATCCCAAATCACCAATTTCGAGAATAACAAGGTAAGGTACCCTTTTTGAAAAGCCAAGACACTGTCGGGTTAAAACTAATCCAAGTGAATAGGGATCCCGTATGTCTGTATAATAAAGGAAACTTGGTACTCTTTGAATTTGGGAGACATCCCGGGTTCCTTATACACCATAGTGGCCTCAATGCTTAAATGAATCTCGATGATGTGATTCCTCTCTCTAACATATTACCAACACACACACTCCCAGGTGAGCGGTGTCCATTGCTCTCAGAAAGGTTCACAAGCAATGGGGTGAAAGCTCCCTTCAATCCTCCTTTATTCATAAAAATTCAGGGAATTTCGGTCACCTTGCGGTCAGATGGCGGTTAGCCGCCAGCGAATCCGGCGGTTAACCGCTGGCTGACCGTGAGGCTGACCGTGGAATTGCAGCTCTCTGGAATTGTAACCGCTACAATTCGGTTGGCTGGCGGTTAGCCGCTGATGAACACTGCGGTTAGCCGCTATCTGACCGCGGAGCTGACCGTGAGGTTACAGCTCTCTGGAAATGTAACCGAACTTGCTTCGGTTAGCCGCCGGTCACCAGGCGGCTAGCCGCTGGGCGACCGCCAGCTGACCGCCAGTCACGGGAATTTCTTCACTGGGTTCAGATTAAGGTCTTTCCTTCCCTTAAACCAATTCCTTTCATTCCCCATTTGACATTCATAAAATCACCAAGAGAAGGAAGACAACCAACATCACAAGGATTCACTTAGGCATTGTGCAAAAGATGAACCAAAACTACAATCCATGATTTAAAGACAATAGATGAAACTAAAAGCTAGAAATCATGTTTCAAGACAATAAAGATGCTTACCAACTCTTTTCAAAAGCATTTAATAGCATCATGAATGCAAGTAAAAGCTCATCATAAATGATACAATAAATACAAACATTTGATCATGGAAATCACTTTTAAAACTAAACATCCACTTGCCTCAAGGTCTCTAAATCAAGAAATCCAAGCTCTAATCCTCTCTTCCAAGTCAAATACCAAGCTACACCAAAAACCCCCAAAAACAAACCCTAAAATGGGTCAAACCAAGAAACAAAAGGAAGAAACTTACAATAATGAAGATAGGGCTCTCCCAAGACTAGAAGAACATGGATCTAAGATATTAGGGAAGAAACTTACTTGTAAGTCCTTCAAATGGACAAGGTGAGCTCAATGAGGGTCTTGAGTTGAGTAGATCCTTCCACAAATGGTATCAATGAGTAGCTCTAGTAGTGAGGAAGAAGAGGGTGAAGTTCATTTCTTGATTGGTTTAAGGTTTGGTAGGGACTTGGGATGGGGAAGCAAGAAGAAGAAGAAAAAAGAGAAAGAAAACCCTTAGTCTGTTCTTGAACTTGTGCTGGAAAAGGGAAATAGAAGAATTGGGTTCTTCTTATATACAAGTGGGTGTGGGTCCCATCTCTAGGAAATCTTTGGAGGCTGAAAGCACTACTCTCGGGACCTCGGACAAAATCGACGAAGAAGAGAAAAGTGATCATCGAAATATCTAGTTTCTAAAAAGTACATGTTTCGCGGGTTTCGAAGATATCGAGTGTTGGGTACAGATTTCATGTAAAAAGACTGTTTTGCCCTCAAAGCAAGAAGATCGGGTTTCAGGGTTCCGGACGGTCACAGGCTCAACATGAAAGTTGTAAGGATCGACAAAATAAGTAAAACGGGATCAGGACAAGAATTAGGGGAAAACAAGTAACCTCCAAAAGCTAGCAAGACTAACAAAAGGAAACGCACCCCCCCCCCCCCCAAAGGGTCCCACTAAACACAGACACTAAAAATAGTTCCCCAAAGCTATCAAGAACTATGCTAATCCAAGCTTAGTCAAAATCACTAATAAAGCTTAGCACTAACACACAACTTAATTAGTACTAATCGAGTCACTCGGGTTGGGGTCTTACAATATTAATCCTCAGTTGTTTGAATACTTCTAGCATTTTATCCAATTGAATAGTTGATTTTGCTGGGCCTAACCTTTGTGGGTATGGTGCCTTGGGAAGATAGGTCCTAAGAGTGGGTTCACTAGGTGATGGTTCAGCATTGACTGGGTTCTCTGATTCTAATATAGGTTCGGCATTCACACTTGGTTCCCCAGTTTCTACTTTCTCACTTGATTCATTCTCAGGTTCATTGGGTAGTTTGACCTTGTTATCAACCTGTGTACCAAACCTAAGGGTGATTATGGATTTGACTTGTTCCAGGCCTTTTCCTTTAGGATCATGAACAACTTGGCCCTTGGGATTAGGTTCGGGTCGACTAGGGAAGGTTCCCTTGTCTCTGGCATTAATGGAGTTGGCCAGTTGGCCCATCTGATATTCTAATTTTGCAAGGGTTTGAGTATGGCCATTCAAAAGTTGAGTAGTGGTCTGCTGGAATTGAGCAGTACTTTGTGTTAATTGGGCCGTGGTTTGAGACATGAGTTTCATGGTCTCTTCTAAAGAATCTAACCTATGGGTCAATGAACTGGGGTTGAAATTGGGTTTTTGGAAACCGGGTGGGGCACTCACTTGAGATTTATTGGTCTGAAATTGAGTAGACTGAGATGGGCCACCTTGAGTTGGGCCTTTGGTCCAAGAAAAGTTCGGGTTGTCCCTCCAACTTGGATTGTAAGTGTTAGAGTACGGGTAAACAGACTCGGTCTAACCCAAAATTGTTGGGTCAATCCCTCCATTCATGGCCTGATTATATCTTAATGACTCCAAAATGTTTGGAGTGGGCTTTTGGTTTAGCTCTAAGGCCTCTATTCTCCTCACCAATGTAGCCAATTTGGCCTCTGCCTCAATTTTGGGTTCAATCTTGAACATCCTCCCTTTTTCAGGAATGGTGGGTTTGATGGGCTCCCTCTTGATAGGGGCCAACTGCAATGTGTTTTTAGCGGTATCTTCCAAAAAAGTCCAAGCTTCTTCTGCTGTTTTCTGTGTAAAATTCCCACTACAGAAAGATTCTACCATTTGTTTGGTTAGTAATCCATGCCTTCATACACAATTTGGACTAAGCAGATTTTTTCAAATCCATGGTGGGGACACTGGATTAAGAGATCTTTGAACCGTTCCAAATAACTGTAAAGTGTCTCCCCTTCCATTTGATGGAATCCATTGATCGCCTGCCTAATCGAAGCGGTTTTCTGCTTAGAGTAGAATTTTTTATAAAATTCTTCGACTAACTTGGCCCATGTAGTGATGGACCCGGCCTGTAAGGCATAAAGCCAAGCTTTAGCCTTTTCTTTTAGGGAGAAAGGAAATAATCTAAGTTTAGGGGCCTCCTCAGTCATGTGATTGATTCTCATGGTCCCACAGATGTCCTCAAATTTCCTAACATGTTGATATGGGTTTTCATTGTCTAGCCCAAGGAATACTGGGAGCATCTGGATCATGCCAGATTTCAGCTCAAATGTGGCATTGGTCTAAGGCAGGGTGATGCAGGACGGTTGAGTTGTCCTGGTGGGGAACATGTAGTCCTTTAAAGTCATGGGTGGGTCCATTTGATTAGCCATTCTAACAATTTCTTCAAAGATTGAAGACTTTCCGACAATGGTTAAGGCTAATTCCGGCTCTATCCTGACTAATCTTTTACTCTTGCGTACCCACAGTTTCTCTCTTTCAGGTCTAGAGCGCATGCATCGGGTTCAACCTTAAAGAAATGCAAGCCTAATCTATATGCGGGGCCCTAATGGTCTTACTAGATGATGCACAAGCAGTCAAGCACAAAGATTGAGCACAAGAAATTATCCTAGGGTTAGCCTAACTCACTAGACAGCTCCTAACTGGTTTGAAGAGTGCACTAAGGCCTCCAATCCGGTCTCATGAAGCCAAATCGACCAGGTAAGTCCCCAGGATGAGTGGTGGGGTCACAATGCACTTGGCAAGGCTCCCGCTTAAGAACCAAAGTCCTAGAACAGAGACTACCACCCTTTGGAGGGACAGGACTTACCTAGACATCGACTTGACCAAAGAGCGCAATTAGTGCAACCTTTTATGGTCTTAGCCTAATGACCTCGAGGCCTATGGTCTCGTTTCTACTTTATTTTAATTAATGTTTAGGTTACTATGTGAGAGGTGGTTAAACCTAATTGGGCAAGGATCTGGTGATGAAATCTAGTCCTTATCTTATTGGGGTCAATTGCCCTTAACTAAGTGTGTGTCCAATTAGATGGTGTGTCAATCAAGCATTCACACTTTTCAAAAATTAAATCATCCAAGCCCCACTTGCGAGTAAAAGATTCGTGGGGTAAAGTTTATAAACTCTTACAGCAGGTCTACGCAAATCTTTAAACTGTGCAAGCTTAACCTGTATTTTTTTTAGCAATTTTGCAATTCTGAGAGCAACTTGTTAGCTTAAAAGCAATCCCCGCTATTTCCTTCCTTTTAGAGTCCTTTAAAATTCAGAATGTAACCTCAAAGAAAACAACTAAAATGTTAGATCTAAATAATCTACTAAATATAGCTAACAATTGTCAATAAAACTCCTAAATTGAAAAATAAACCTAATCTAAATTTCACAACCCTAAACTACTGCAATTTGAATGAAATATGCACTACTAAAACTTCTAATGCAGTCCTAAGTTAAATGGAGACCTTCTTGTCAAGTGCTGAAAAAAAATCTAAGTGTTGGGACCTGTTGCACAGGCCCAAGTTTACAGATTTGTAGACCCACTTGTATTAATGAAAAACTGATAGCAATGACTGGGATGTAATCTCCTAATATGCAAGAAAGAAAAAAAAAAAAAAAAAAAAAAAAAAACAAAAACAGAGACTAAAAATGATAAAAGACAAAGAAGTTATGTTATAATGAAGTTAGATACTTGAACCAGTTTTTCTGCTGATTGCAGAATCTACTTGACTGATTGGCCCTATTCACGGCACTAAAAGTTTCACTTCCAAAACGTATTTTTTTCTAAAATTTTTATGGTTCAAAGTCAATATACCAAAGTCCTATGCACCCAAGTTTCAAGTCAAAAGGAGTCTGTTTGACTGGTTTTCAAAGTGCGAACTTCTGGAGAAAAACCAAGTCAAATCTATCAAAAAATTAGTGCTGAAATTTGTCTTCTATGTAACCACTTGAAATCAGTCCGAAAATTAATTAAAGAACAGCAACAAAAACTTAAAAAACAACAACCACAATCACTAAGAAACACAAAAATTAAACCAAATGCAAGTTATGAATGCAACTAACTAAAAAGTATGCTATGATATGAACAAATAATGCTAGAAATCCTAACTAAAAGATTCTTTTCAAATTGGTACCCTGGCAACGGCGCCAAAAACTTGATGTGATCAATATCAATCACAAAGTACCGCAAGTGCACGGGTGTCTAGATGAGACAGTGGCAAGAACGGATCGAATCCACAGGGAGCTAATTAAAGAAACTTTTGAATTAAGAAAACTAATTAACTAACAATTAAGAAAAGTTTTGAGTTCTTAGATAAAAAAAATAAGCAACTAATTTAGAAATTCGGAATCTACCAATTAATGAAGGTGATTAGAGCATAGGAATCCAATAAGTATCCACCAATTATTTATCAAGTAACCTTAACTTGTTCCAATTTTTACTTCAAATGAAAGACAAATCAATATTTTTAATTTGAAAAATCTAACTTTTAAAATCCCTTTTTAATTATAAAAATTCAAAACTCAAGACTTCCTTCATCTCATAAAAGAATAAAAATAATTTAAGCACCACCCATCAAAAGTAAGCATAAACCATCAAAAGATCTAAATCCTAAGCAAGGCCTATCAAACCTAAGCATGAGTAGTCAAAAACTAATTTTTATTTTTAGAAATAAAAATAGAGATTTGCCTAGGGCACGAAGACAAGCCTATTAATCATCAAGCACATAATCATGGAACACAAATTAGAATTGCTAAATAAATAAAAAGACAATAGTTCATCGATTTGTTCTTGACAGAGACAATGTTGCAAGTCATCGACAGTTCCCTGCAATTGTCAAATATGCGCTCAGCTGCCTTGGCATCACCAAGAGACATTTGCTCATAACAATCTCTTCCACCCTTGGAGAAAGAAATGAATTCAGATCTTATCAGTCATATTAATTTTGGACCATCGTAAATTATGAAGACGGAGATTTGTTTTGTCAAAAATACAACGTTCCCATCAATGACTATGAGCATCTTCTAAACAGAAACTAGAATCAAACAGAAAGATTTGAATCTTCAGATGCTGCAGACCTCAACTAAAACTTGGAGCGCCTAGAATTCTACAATATTCAAGCAGATCAAAATCAAAGGTTTATTAATCTCAAAAGACATCTTGAATTCGCCCGCACTTTTAAGGGACTCTGGAACGATGGTCATCGAGTTATATGCATTGATGAAGATCTTGTAGATGATACTGATAAGTCCACAAAATTAGGTTATTAGGTCATCATTTCATGAGTATTTGTGGACTTAATTAGGTTTAATTGCATAGATTACACTCAATTTCATGATTTCATGCATCTTGGGTTATTTTTGGAAACATGGTCAGAATTGATCAAAATTCATCACATTGCATGTCTTTAATGAAATTAAGGTTTTTCATCTTATTTATCACCCCAATATCAGTTTTTTTTTTTTTTTGGCTTCATCAATATATACCTACTATTTTTGGCACCTTGTGCTATTTTTGGAAAGTTTGTCATTTGGGTGCATCATTAGGCATGTAGGGTCCCATACATGGTTCATAATTATTTTCTTACATATAATTAATGTTAAAATTACCTCTTTCAATTTGTAGGAGAAATCAAGAAATGGCACCCGCATTGAAAAACAATTGAGTAGGGACCACACTACACGCCCAAGGAGGGGCCCCACTTTGTCATAACATGCAAGTTTCCGAGATTTTGAGAAATTTTTCTTTCTATATGTTGCCAAAAATTGCGATTCTCTCCATTACTAAGATTTGAATTTGAATTCAAATTCAAGAAAGAGACTTGTTTAAGAATGGAAAGAAGATCTAAAGAAGCTTAGAAGAGTCAAACTTGTGGAAGAAGAAATCTAATCCAAGAAGGAGATAAAGATCAAGAAAGGAAAAAATTGCATGCATGAACGTCCAAGCCATGGCCTTCCTTGAGGTGCATGCCTCATATGGGCATTCTCATGTGTAAAAACTTAAATCGGTCCCTTGAAGATAATGTCCAGATTTGGAAGCTCCATGATGAGAGATTCCCAATAAGAACAAGTGGGCCATACAACCCACCTTATGATATTCAATGGCCCACATGCATCTCAACATAAAATAAACATGTGTGGCTGAATATATAGAAGGACACGCTGGAGAATCTTTTACCTTGAAGAATATATTTAAGACAGTCAAAGAACGTGTGATTTTCCACCTAATACAAAGGAGAGAACTTGGAATTATGGAAATAGCAACATGATGGGATAGCAAGTTTTGTAGAAAACCAAGGAGGCCGGACTTTATATATGGGACGTCCCATAGCTAATAGAGAAGTCGTCAAAAGCTTTATTGTGCACACGTCCAAGGTAGCCTCTCACCCTATCCACTCCCATCCTCCCTTTCTCTCTAAGCCCCTTTCTTCTTCTTCTTCTCCATTTTAATTCTTTAGACATAGGTTGAGAGATCATGTTGAGAGAATGATGAAGAGAGAAGAATCTTAATTTTTTGTACTTCAAGATCAAGGAATAAAGATACTACTTGCATTGATTCTACGTATTTTTTATGTAAGTGAGTTAATTTTCTCATTCTGATTCTTTTATGTGTTTTGATTGGAGACAATTATTTCACATGATTAGATCTAGGGTTTTGAAAATAAAACAAATTGATTAAAAGTCGAGAGACATTATGTAATTACTTGCATAAATTTTTCTTACTCTGAGAAAAGAGGACTGCATTATCGCATTGTCAATACTTGCATGATTGTCTAGTTCCTAAATCTTTGGTACATCTTTTTCGCTTTTTATTTTTCCACCCCTTTTGTTTTATTTTTAAATTAATATTCTAATTTTTTTATTTACAAATTCTAGATTTAAAAAACCCAACTTGCATCTTTTTTTGTTTAGTTGAAACTTTTTATTTTTATTACTTGCATAATATATGGTTAGAAAGTTCTTTTGTACATGCATCATATTTAGAAATTGCATTAGAGCAGGGTTTTGTTGCTGAAATCACAATATTATTAACTGATTAAAAAGACTACATTCGGACCTGGTATGAGAACAGTAAAATTTTTTCTGCACAGTTTCCGCAAAATTGACCCAACTGTGTTAGAAAAGTACACGATTTAAAAACCTGGTAAACGTAAATTTTTTGGTCATGAAAATAACAGATTTAAACTATGGTAATAGGACTTTGAAACCCCAAAATTTCAGCTAAAAATAACCTCGGGAACTATGTCAACCAGAGGCACAAAAAGGGGTAGTTGAAAAACCTGTGATCAGATTTCAGTAGCATAATTGGTTCAACTAGGCTTCTTTAGGTGATCATATCTTTTTTGTTTTAAGTCCTTTTTTCATTCTTTTTTTTTTTTTTTTGTGTTCATGAATCATCAGAGAATTGATTCCAGCCATTAGATTTAGGTTTATATCATTTAGGCTTGTCGTACAGTGCAGTGAAATTGGGCTTGTGCAAGATTTTCCATACCTAGGATTTTTTTTACAGCATGCAACAGATTTTTAGAAACTTGCATAAAATTGCATTGTTGGTATTTAGGGCATTATAGATCATTCATATTTGCATAAAAAGTGATTTTTTGGTAATTAGGATTTAATTTAGGAAATTTTGTTTGACTTATTTTATATTAAATTGGTTGTTTGATTTGTGTATTCTTTTGCAGGTTTTAGTTTAATTAGTATTGTCTAGATTAGGTTTCTTTATTTAGATTAGTATTTTTATTTTTGGAAAGTTGATGTAATTTAATTAGTTTCCATTTAGGCCAGATTCAGTGTTTATTTAGGATAGGTCAAAGTTGGAAAGTCTCACAGAAAGAATTGCTCCCTATGGATCGACTTAGACTCACCAGATTATTACTACAATTGCACCCTATACTTGGGGTCCAATCAATTTTTTGGCGACGTTGCCGGGGAGCGCCAGTGAAGGTAACTTTTTGACTTTCTATTTAAATTGTGCATTACTTTTGGCATCTTGCTAGAAATAGGGGGTGCATGCATGGAATGTTGAAACTGCCCTAATTTGGATTAGGAAAGTGCATGGAATGTTAGCAATTCACATCATTGATTTTTAGAAACTTCCAAAAAGTCACCAAAATTTCCATTTTTTTTTTTTTTTTGTAGTTAGCTCCTCAAGGAAGGAAAGTGAAACTAAGGCCTAAAGCTGCGTTCTTTGGTTAAGCTCGATGCCTAAGAAAAGCCTTGTTCGAAAAAGGAAAATAGTCAAGCTATTTGAGGCAAGTGGTTTTTAAGTGGGACCGTTGTGACCTCACATGGGGGCTAACTTGGTTGAGTTAACTTCATAAGTTCTAGTTAAGGGCTGATGTGAACTTTTTAACCTTTAGTGAGTTTAGTTGCTGTTCTAGGTTAGTTTCTTTATTTCCACCAAATTTTTTTTTTAAAAGTCAACATTCCAAAAAAAAGGAAAGGCCTCCACCAATTTGGCAAAGAGATTTAGGACACAGATTAAGAAGGAAGGAATCTCCGATTAAGAGCAATATTGAAAACTTTGAATCTCCAAATCCATCAAGTCCTTTGAGACCATCACCAATGGTGATTGGGTCCGGTATTGGCAATAACAATAATGACCGAAATGGCAGGAATGACAATGATAATAATGGGGAGGTAAACCAAAGGGCTAGGAGTTTACGAGAATACCTTTAACCCACACGGACAACCACACCTTCTTGCATGATCATCCCACCCAATGTGGGAAATTTTGAAATAAAACCGACCGTGATACAATTACTCCCTAAGTTCCATGGCCTCGATTTGGAAAATGCGTACTCGCACTTAAGAGAATTTGAAGAAGTATGTGCCACTTTACACTTCAATAATAATGGGGAGGACATAGTCAAATTCAGATTATTCCCTTTTTCACTAAAGGAAAAGGCAAAAATATGGTTGCATTCCCTTAGGCCCAATTCGATTACCACTTGGAATGTTATGGTGCGAGAATTCTTGAAAAAGTTTTTCCTGCTTCACAAAACCAACACTTTGAGGAGACACATTATGAATTTCAAACAAAAAGACAAAGATTCTTTCTTCAAGTGTTGGGAACGCTACAAAGTGCTTTTGCAAGCCTACCCACATCATGGATTCGAATCATGGCACGTAATTGGTATATTTTATGATTGGTTAACTTCTAAAATGCGCTAATTTGTTGAAATGATGTGTAATGGTGAGTTTTTGAGCAAAAACCCAGATGAAGCATGGGACTATTTAGATTCTTTGGTAGAAAGTGCCCAAAATTGGGACACCTCGGATGGAGTTGACAATTCAAGGCAATCGAATAATCCTAAGGGAAGGGGAATTTTAGAAACTGAAGTTAATCGGGAGTCATACATTATTTGGTAGAATACTAAACCCAATGTCATTCCGGGGCGATGCCCCCTGGACCCCCTCTGCGTAGGGCATCTTGTATAGTACTGGCAAACTTTTGGCATCTTGTTCTTCCATTGTGGTTTGGTAACCTAGTGTTGTGAGTTACATTGTTGTATGAGATGCTAACATGCAGGTTATCATGTCCTCTCCATATGGCCCACATGACATTTACTTTCTTTTATGGTTGAATAGTTTATTTGTGGCTAAGTGTAAATGGCATCATGGTTTCCTTGGTTTCCCGTGAAAGGGCAAGGCATGATGAATTTCCCTATAGCCCTTTTATTTCCATGTTTAGATCACCTTGTAAGTCTCATTGTAGAGACAGGAATTTATGTAACTTTTCAAATTTGTAAATTCTGGAGATGTCCGAGACAAAGGAGAGTGGAGATGGACTCCTAATCAAAAGAGTTTGAAGATTACCAAGGAGTTTTGGAGATACCCAAAGAGTTTGAGGAATCCCAAAGCTTTGGAAAGTCTAGAAGTCCAAGAAGTCTATTTCGCTTGGGCCATGTGGAGGAGAGGACTAGTTTCTAATTATAGCACTTTCTATTTATGGATGAATGCTTGTTTTAGAAAGTTTCCAAATCTGATCCAAACATAGCAAATTCCAAAATTGGTCAAATCAAATTAATTTTTGGAAAGAGTTCTAATTAGAGTTAATGGGCCCATGAGATGGATCCATTGGTAACACTAATTTTAGAAACTGGACTTTCCTTAAAATAACTTGACTTGGAACCAATCATTAGTCAAATCATGAGATGATTTGATAAGTATATTTGATGTGCCCATATACCTATAAGGAAATCCTCAATTCTAAAATATTAAGTGGGAGCGGGACATTTATTTTTAGAAATCCCCATGGTTTTCCACCATAGGTCCATTGTAAAGAAAGTATTAGCCTCGGGCCATCTTGAGAATGGCCGTTCCCCACGGAGGGTTTGTATTTGTCTAGATACTAGATATGGATCTCCTATGGATAGTGTTGATGAGACGGGGCGGGGGCCTACTCCCCAAGGATGAGCTGCCCGCAATGATTGTCATGCAATGCTAAGTTGGTGGATCACACTTAACTAAAATAATGATGTAGTATCCCCAAGGATTTGCCTCATGTATTTTAGAAACCGAAGCTAATCGGGACTCATACATTATTTGGTATGAGATACCTAGTTAATAATGAATGATGGGGATCATGAATAGTTGTCTTAATTCCAATTTTGACCAACTATGATTCGCAACAGTTTAGGTGGTATTAGCACTCCCCAAGGAGGCATACCCAAGAGGATTGGGATTCCGATGTATTCTGAATTTTGTGGTTATGAGGATTCCCACATAAATTTGGTAGAATACTAAACCCAATGTCATTTAAATTCATTAATTGAATGTATGGTTATGTGTTACAGTTTTTCAAAGCATGAATTCAACTACTTTCAATCCACTTGCGACCATCCTCAACCAGAATACGTTGGTGGGATCCAACTATGTAGATTGAAAACGGAATCTGGATATTGTCCTAACAGCTTCAAGATATAAATATGTCCTTACCAAAACCCCCCTTGATGAGCCTGGCCCGGATGCATCAGATGCAGAAAATGAACTTTACATCAAATGGGCCAAAGACGATGAGATGGCCCAATGTTACATTCAGGCATCCATATCTAGTGTTTTGCAACACCAACATCAGTCCTATAAGACTGCATACGATATTATATCGAACTTAAAGGAGATGTTTGCGGAACAGGGCAGGCCTGCTAGGCAGGCAGCCATGAGGGTGCTCATTAGTACCAAGATGGCTGAAGGTACATCAGTACAAGAACACATGTTGAAAATGATGGACTCATTGAATGAGTTAGATGTACTGGGAGTTACGATTGATGCAGAATCGCAGATCGATATAATCCTTGAGTCACTACCAGAGTCATTCAGTAATTTCAAGGTTAATTATAATATGAATAAAATGAATCTGACTCTGGCTGAGCTGTCTAGTCAACTGGTAGTGACTGAAGGGGTTTTGAAAAAAAAGCCAACTGCCCTCATGACAGAAAAGTTAGATGCCAAGTCCAAGCCAAAAGGCAAAGGGCGGAAAGGCAAAAAGAAATCAGTTCCGAAGGGTCCTAAGGTGGAGAATTGTCCTACTGGTGGCGTGGCCAAGGCTAAGGGTTCAGGGACAAAAGGAAAGTGTTTCCATTGTGGTAAGACAGGACATTGGAAAAGGAATTGCCCAGAATATCTGTCTAAGAAGAAGACCTCATGTATGATTGAGTCACTTATTTCTGAAGTTAGTTTTGCAACTGGTACTTCAGAATCTTGGTATGTGGACTCCGGGGCAACTAATCACATATGTAATAAGTTGCAGGGGTTCAGGGAAACCAGGAGGCTAAGTGATGGAGAAATCATTGTCAACCTAGGATCTGACGCTAAGGCGGAGGTTGTTTCAGTGGGAGTTATTACTTTATGTTTTTCAAATGATAAATTGGTTTTGTCAGATACATTATATGTACCGTCTTTAAGGCGGAATTTAATTTCAGTTTCTAGTTTGGTGAATAAAAGTTATTCTATTACTTTTGGTACTGAAGTTGTCATAAAGAATAATGGTAGTTTTATATGTTTTGGCAAGGTAACCAATGAGCTTTATTTATTAACTACCACGACGTATGAGATACACGATACTGAAACAATTAATAGACCTTCATTAAAGAGAAAGTCACCTTCATCTAATCCAACAAAGCTTTCGCACTTGAGGCTAGGTCATATAAACCTAAACAAGATTGAGAGGCTAGTGAAAGATGGTATCTTACCTTCATTGGTGGTAGAACCGATGCCTGTTTGCGAGTCCTGTCTGGAAGGTAAAATGACCAAAAGACCCTTTTCATCTAAGGGCAATAGGGCCAAAGATTTATTGGAATTAGTGCATACTGATGTGTGTGCACCCATTAATGTCAGGGCCAGAGGTGGATATGAGTACTTCATCACTTTCACAAATGATTACTCAAGATATGGATACATATACCTTATGCACCGCAAGTCCGAAGCTTTTGAAAAGTTCAAAGAGTTTCAAGCGGAAGCGGAAAAGCAAATAGGTAAAAGTATCAAGACTCTTCGATCAGATCGAGGGGGGGAATATCTCTCTGCTGATTTTATGAGATACTTATCAGAAAATGGGATTCTATCCCAGTTGTCTGCTCCTGGTATGCTTCAACAGAATGGAGTAGCAGAAAGAAAGAATCAGACTCTTTTAGATATGATTAGGTCTATGCTGAGTTTCTCAGGATTACCCATATCCTTTTGGGGATACGCTTTGGATACTGCGATGTACATACTAAACCTCGTACCATCTAAGTTTGTACCTAAGACTCCCCGGGAGTTGTGGTCCGGGCGAAAGCCTAGTCTACAACATTTACACATTTGGGGTTGTCCAGCACACGTGCTGAAAGTTAAGACGGATAAGTTGGAAGCGAAGTCGGAAGTATGCACGTTTGTAGGATATCCTAAAGGAACTAAAGGTTGGTTGTTCTATAATCCCAGAGAGCACAAAGTGCTGGTTAGCACCAATGCGGTTTTTCTGAAGGAAGATTATATGATGGACCAAAAATCTTTAGAAAAGGAGATCTTGAAAGAGATTTAAGAGCAATCAATTCCAAATCCAAGTATGACAGAACTTGAGGAAGAACCGCCCTTGCCAGACCCAGTAGTTACACCAGTGCCTCGTCGTAGTGGGAGGATTGTCAGACCCCCTGACAGGTTCTCGTTCTTGGGAGAGTCTTACGAGGCTGTCCCGGAAGAGCCGAAACAAGATCCCTGTAACTATGATGAAGTAATCAATGACTTAGATTCGGGACGCTGACAAGATGCTATGAAAGCTGAGATGGAGTCTATGTACTCCAATCAGGTTTGGACACTTGTGGATTTGCCTGCCAATATTAAACCTATTAGGTGCAAGTGGGTCTACAAGAGAAAAAGAGGACCAGATGGAAGAGTGGAGACCTATAAGGCCAGGCTTGTTGCAAAAGGATATACTCAGAAAGAGGGTATCGATTCTGAGGAAACCTTCTCGTCGGTAGCCATCCTCAAGTCCATCCAGATACTTTTATCCATTGCGGCTCATCTCGATTACGAGATTTGGCAAATGGATGTCAAGATGGCATTTCTCAACGGCCATCTTGAGGAAGACATCTATATGATGCAGCCAGACGGTTTTGTAGCTAAAAACCAAGAGAAAAAATTTTGTAAGTTGTAGAAGTCCATTTATGGACTGAAGCAGGCATCTCGAAGCTGGAACATCCGTTTTGACCAGGCAATCAAGTCATTTGGTTTTTGTCAAAATCCGGATGAGTCATGTGTGTACATGAAAAGTGAAGGTGACATGGTAGTTTTTCTGGTTTTATATGTCGATGACATCCTTCTCCTCGGGAAAGACATAGGAATGTTGTCAACTGTAAAAGTTTGGTTGGCCAAGACTTTTGATATGAAGGACTTGGGAGAAGCTAGCTACATCCTAGGGATTAAACTCTATCGAGACAGGAAAAATAGGATGATTGGCTTATCCCAAGCTGCATACATAGATAAGGTGCTAGTACGGTTTGCTATGCAAGACTCCAAGAAGGGTATTACACCTTTCAGGCATGGAGTGTACCTTTCCAAGGATCAGTGTCCCAAGACACCTGAGGAAAAGGAGCAGATGAGGGTGATACCATACGCTTCGGCTGTTGGTAGCCTCATGTATGCTATGTTATGTACTAGACCAGATATCTGTCATGCAGTGGGCCTGGTCAGCAGATATCAGTCTAATCCAGGACCTAAACATTGGACTGCTGTAAAATGTATTCTCAAATACTTGAGAAGGACTAGAGATTACATGTTGATTTATAGCAGTGATGAGCTGATTCCAGTCGGATACACAGATTCTGACTTCATGTCAGATAAGGATTCCAGGAAATCCACTTCTGGTCATGTGTTTATGCTTGGAGGCGGTGCTATCAGCTGGAGGAGTATAAAATAGGAATGTACCGCTAATTCAACCTCGGAGGCTGAATATATAGCAGCTTGTGAAGCAGTATGGCTCAAAAGATTCCTTTTGGAACTTGGGGTGGTACCTTTGGCACGACAGCCGCTCACAGTTTACTGTGACAGCAGCGGGGCAGTCACTCAGTCAAAGGAGCCCAGAAGACATAAAAGCCAAAAGCATGTACAGAGGAAGTATTACTTAGTCAGAGAGATTTTGCAGAGAGGTGATATTGCTATTACCAAGATAGCCTCTGTGGACAATCTGGCAGATCTCTTTACTAAGCCTTTGACTACTAAAGTCTTTGAGCAGCATGTAGATGGGCATGAGATGCAACCCTGACTGGCATTGAGCCCAAGTGGGAGATTGTTAGATTGTATGGACTCAATCCATCAGTTGATGTGATAAATTGATTAATTTCTTTATTTATCAATAAAATCATGCTTTACTTTCATGAGATGAATGTTATTTTATTACTTTATGCACATGACCAATACATATAACATAATGGTTCATGAGTTGAACCGGGTCCCATTAGTATATTAGATGTGATATATGTTTATAGATGAGATCCACACATGGGAGATATATGTCACAAATCTTATATTTAAAATATCTTCACAACTAGTGATGAGACTGGGTATCTCATCTGATAAGGTTGCAGCACTTTGATCACTATGAGATAGTGTGATTTGTCTCGATCATCAGAATGGAAGATTCTGAATCAATGTGCTGGTACATTAGATGTATTGAAGGACCATGAGAAGCACCTTATGAAATTTTCGTCTCTATAATAAGGTATGCTCTCATAATTCCCTAGCAATAGGCTCTCAATTCTGAGACATTGATGAACTCAAGTTTCTATCTATTCATTTGCTTCGAGTCACCAATGTGTGAGGCCAACTGTAGGTCAACACCTCAGTGTCTTAGGTATGTGGTAGTAGGACTGTGGGAACATTGAATGATCAAGATGGAATCTATCTCTATTATCCCCTTGTACCAATTAATGGATTTGTCATTAGTAAGTGCGCACCCATCTCGATTAAGAGTTAATTGGATGGTACTGATGATCACAGTGATTAATTGGGGCTCAAGGATAATAAGATATGGAACTAAGATTGGAAGAGACAGATTTATTCCAATCGATCCATGGATATTGATAGAGGGGCCTACTTGTGGTAATTGAGAAGTTTAGGGTCTTCATTGTAATTTATTCCTAAAACTGGAGTACAATTGCATTTATATAGTGGTGTTATTTGCAATTAACTGTGGGCCCGGATTGCACATGAGATGTGGAGTCACGTGTCTCAGTTGGAGCCAACTTTCTATGGAATCCCTAGTGATTCCCACGCTAGCCCAAGTTATTAGAAAGATACTAATCCTATTTGAACTCTAAAAGGAAGGAATTAGGAAGTTATTATTTCTATTTGAAGTAGGACTTCTAATAGTGGTAATAGTATACTTACTAATTGTTGTGGAAGTAAGACTTCTATTTCAATTGAGAAAAGAGGAGACCTGGGAGATTATAAAAGGAAATCCACCCCTCTTGGACGTACACAATATTGGAGTAAAAAACGTCCATCCTTTTTGTGCAATAGTTGCACTGCTCTCTTCTCTCTTCCTCTTCTAGTTCCTTGGAGTTTCGAGTTGGGTTTTCTCTTGAAGATTCCACCAATCTTCTTGAGAAGAGAGATCTAATTCGGGTCATAGCGTGGAAGGCTAAGAGGTGTTGGAGATTCTGATCTTAGTTTGTGGAAAAGTTCTACATCAACGAAAGTCATCAACTTCTCCATTAGAGCGCAACCGAGCTCCAAAGGTAAAATCTACTTCCTTGTATGTTGTAGATTTTAATGGATGCTTGTTCGCTTCTGTTCTATCTTTTAGATAGTTTTACTTACTGTACATGATCATGAGATTGAGGGTTATGCATCCTGGATTGGGTTTTTGGCCTTATGGATACTTGATCCCTGAGTCAAGTGGGTCAAAAGTTTTGATAATCTATCCACGAGGCCCACCTACTTCCAACAGTATTGGCAATAACAATAATGATCGAAATGGCAGGAATGACAATGATAATAATGGGGAGGTAAACCAAAGGGTTAGGAGTTTACGAGAATACCTTTAACCCACACGGACAACCACACCTTCTTGCATGATCATCCCACCCAATGTGGGAAATTTTGAAATAAAACCGACCGTGATACAATTACTCCCTAAGTTCCATGGCCTCGATTTAGAAAGTGCGTACTCGCACTTAAGAGAATTTGAAGAAGTATGTGCCACTTTACACTTCAATAATAATGGGGAGGACATAGTCAAATTCAGATTATTCCCTTTTTCACTAAAGGAGAAGGAAAAAATATGGTTGCATTCCCTTAGGCCCAATTCGATTACCAACTTTGAATGTTATGGTGCGAGAATTCTTGAAAAAGTTTTTCCTGCTTCACAAAACCAACACTTTGAGGAGACACATTATGAATTTCAAACAAAAAGACAAAGATTCTTTCTTCAAGTGTTGGGAACGCTACAAAGAGCTTTTGCAAGCCTACCCACATCATGGATTCGAATCATGGCACGTAATTGGTATATTTTATGATTGGTTAACTTCTAAAATGCGCTAATTTGTTGAAATGATGTGTAATGGTGAGTTTTTGAGCAAAAACCCAGATGAAGCATGGGAGTATTTAGATTCTTTGGCAAAAAGTGCCCAAAATTGGGACACTTCGGATGGAGTTGACAATCCAAGGCAATCGAATAATCCTAAGGGAGGGAATATATCGACTTCAGGAAGATGAAATGGAACTCAATGCAAAAGTAGCCTCCCTAACAAGAAAAATTGAAGCCATGGAAATGGGGAGGAGTAAACAGCCCATCACTGTGTGTGGTATTTGTGACTGTGACACCCACTCTTCAGAGGATTGCCCAACAATCCCTGCTTTCAAAGAGGTTACAGGAACAGGCCAATGCTACCAATGCATATCAGAGGCCGTTTCAACAATCAACTCGGTAACTCGTACAACCCCACCTGAAGGAACCATCCTAATTTCAGTTGGAGGAATGGGCCTACTGCTAGTCAGGAGTCGGTCCCCCAAAGACCTACACATCAAGGTGGTGCCTTTAGGTCCTTAACACAAGGAGCTCAATACACACCACCCCCTCCATAGTTTCAAAATAGGTCTTTGGAGGATCTGCTGACAAATTTAATTCAAACTCAGAACTCCATCATTCAAAACAATCAACAAACTTTTCTAGACTTTTAAAAAGAGGTGAGAACCTCAATTGGCCAACTCAGCAATGCCCTTCAAAACAGAGAGAAAGGGGCTTTCCCAACCCAACCACACCTGAACCCTAAGGGACATTATGAAGTGGCCAATGCAGGTCCTTCTACCTAAAAGGAGTAGGTGCAAGCTGTGACCACTTTGAGGAGTGGTAAAGATATTTCAAAAGATGATCCGAAAAAAAGAAAATCACCTGCATCTTTGGGTCAAAAAGTTTCTTTAAATAAGGCTGAATCTAAAGAGGTCTTAGAAAAGGTTGCTAATGACAAAGCGAAGGAACCCGAAATTTCTGAGTATAAGCCTATGGCCCCATTTCCCCAACGACTGTGATCGCCAAAGTAGATGGTCCCAAATGAGGAGATTCTGGATATCTTCAGAGAAGTCAAGATGCCATCAAACAGATTCCATCTTACACTAAGTTCCTTAAATAATTACGCTCAATCAAGCATAAGATGCATGTTTCTAAGAGCTTTCTTAGCCGAGCAAGCAAGCTCGATTCTAAGACAAGATGCTCCCCCCAAATATAAAGATCCGCAATGCCCCACAGTATCGTGCATCATTGGAAATTTCTAGATCGAGTAGGCGTTACTTGACTTGGGGGCTAGTGTCAATTTACTTCCTTACTCGGTTTATCAATAGTTGGGGCTAGGCGAGTTAAAACATATCCAGGTTACTCTTCAGCTCGCTGACAGATCAATAAAGAAATCGAGGGGGATGGTAGAGGATGTCTTAGTACAAATAGAGAAGTTCTACTATCTAGTGGACTTCATCGTTTTGGATACACAACATGTGGCAAACCCTAAGACTTAAATTCCGGTAATATTGGGTAGACCCTTCCTAGCCACTTCAAATGCACCAATCAATTGCCGGGACGGGGTAATGAAGCTTTCTTTTGGAAACATGACCATTGAGCTCAATGTTTTCAATGCGTGCAAACAAATGCGGGATGATGGTCCTGATTTTGAAGAGATTGACATGATTGAGGCTACTGTTCAAGAATCTCTTGCGAAGTTCGCCGATCCCAATTCCTTGTACCCCTTTGAATCTAATTTGCCAAATTCTCTTAACATTGAAGATGATATTGTTCAGATTGCTAGTAGCGTGTGGAACCCGAAAAATGAGGAGCTAGTGCCATCTGGGTCAAAGTCTCTTCCCTCTCATGTGAGGCCACCCAAACCTGAGTTGAAACCTCTGCCAGTTGACCTCAAATATGCTTACCTAGGGATGATGAAACCTTCCCAGTTGTAATTTCTGCACACCTAGACAAGGACCAAGAGGTGCAATTAATGAAAATACTTAAGCAGCACAAGGGTGCAATAGCATGGACTGTGGCTGATATTAAAGGCATTGACCCCTACGTGTGTAACCACTATATTTACCTTGAAGAAAATGCAAAACCGTCCAGACAAATGCAACGCCGGCTCAACCCCACTTTGCAGGAGGTGGTTAGGGCTGAGGTCTTAAAACTTCTAGATGTGGGTATCATCTATCCGATCTCGGATAGTCAGTGGGTCAGCCCTACCCAAGTAGTACCAAAGAAAGACGACATCACTGTGTGATAAGGATGAACTCATCCCTAGCCAGATACCCACAGGTTGGAGGGTATGTATTGACTACAGAAAGCTTAATGCAGTCACACGTAAGGACCATTTTCCACTTCCCTTTTTGGACCAAATTTTGGAAAGAGTAGTAGGCCACCCATACTACTGCTTCTTGGATGGATACTCAGGATACAATAGAAATCGCCCTTGAAGACCAAGAGAAAACCACATTCACATGTCCATTTGGAACTTTTACCTACCAACGAATACCCTTTGGACTATGAAATGCTCCTGCTACTTTCCAACGTTGCATGCTGAGCATATTCAATGACATGGTGGAGCATTTCCTCGAGGTCTTCATGGATGATTTCTCCGTTTTCGGTAATTCTTTCAAAGACTGCTTAAGTAATTTGGAGCAGGTCCTTGTTAGATGTGAAGAAAAGAATCTGGTGTTAAATTGGGAGAAATGTCACTTCATGGTTCAAAAGGGAATCGTCCTCAGCCACATTGTTTCATCCAAGGGAATGGAAGTTGACAAGTCAAAAATAGATTTGACTTAAATCTGCCCGTCTCAAAAACTATTAGAGATATCAAATCGTTTTTAGGGCATGCAGGCTTTTACAAAAGGTTTATAAAAGATTAATTTAGCACTATCATTAGACCACTGTGCAACCTTTTGTTAAAAGATACTCAATTTGAGTGGACTAAGGCATGCCACCAAGCTTTCATCAAGCTAAAGGGCATGCTGACTTCCGTTCTGATTATGTAATCGCCTAATTGGAGCCTGCCCTTTGAACTTATGTGTGATGCAATTGATTATGCGGTTGGGGCTGTGTTGGGGCAACGAAAGGAAAAGAAACCTTACGTAATTTATTATGCAAGCCGGACTTTGAATAACGCACAAATCAATTATTCTATCACAAGAAAGAATTATTGGCTGTGGTCTTTACGCTTGACAAATTCCGCTCATACTTGCTAGGATCCAAGATCACTGTGTCCACCGATCATTCGGCACTGAAATATATGCTTTCTAAAAAGGATGCAAAACCGCGCCTCATTCGTTGGATCCTTCTACTCCAGGAATTTGATATCGAAATCCATGATAAGAAGGGTGTATAAAATGCAGTTGCAGATCCCCTATCACGACTTGTCATTTCCGAATTTTGGAATCCATACCCATCCAGGATAACTTCCCTGACAAACAATTGTTCGCCGTATCCCAATTACCCTGGTATGCAGACATTGCCAACTATCTTGCAATAGGCACAGTCCCAGAACATTGGAAAAAACAAGATAGGAACAAATTCTTTTATGAGGTCCGGAACTTTTTTCTAGGATGACCGTATTTGTTTAAATATTGCTCAGACCAAATCATTAGGAGGTGTGTGCCAGATGATGAGTAAAACAGTGTCATTTCCTTTTGTCATTCACAGGCCCTGTGGGGGCCATTTCTCTTCTAAAAAGACCGCCTTTAAGATTCTACAATACGGTTTTTACTGGCCCACCCTCTTTAGAGATGCCCATGAATATTGCAAGTCTTGTGAAAACTGTCAGAAATTGGGTTCCATCTCAAGAAGGAACATGATGCCTCTGAACCCAATTTTGATCATTGAATTGTGTGATGTATGGGGTATATATTTCATGGGACCGTTTTCCCAAAGTTTTGGCTATCTCTACATCCTAGTAGCTGTTGATTATGTGTCCAAGTGCATTGAAGCTATCCCATGTAGAAAAAATGATGCTAATGTTGTCAAGAAATTTCTGAAGGAGCACATATTTTCTAGATTCGGGACCCCACGAGCCATCATTAGTGATGTGGTACCCACTTCTGTAATAGCGTAATCGAAGCATTGTTGAAAAAATATGGAATTACACACAAAGTGGCTACCCCTTATCACCCGCAGACCAGTGGGCAAGTTGAGGTCTCAAATCAGGAAATCAAACGTATATTGGAGACCACAATAAACCCTACTCGGAAGGATTGGTCACTCCGACTAACCGATGCGTTATGGGCTTACCGCACTGCATTCAAAACTCCAATAGGAATGTCTCCATACCGACTGATTTATGGGAAAGCTTGCCACCTTCGGGTTGAATTGGAACATAAAGCAAATTGGGTACTAAAACAACTAAACTTTGATATGGA
Organism: Umbellularia californica; assembly: GCA_028538565.1. Lineage (NCBI taxonomy): Eukaryota > Viridiplantae > Streptophyta > Magnoliopsida > Laurales > Lauraceae > Umbellularia > Umbellularia californica. The sequence goes on along the minus strand of JAPQWN010000007.1, from coordinate 42,729,017 downwards.
GAAAGCTAGAATTAAGAGGAGATCTCAGATGAATGAATTGGAGGAGATTCGTAACGAGGCTTATCAAAGTTCTCGTATTTAAAAAGACAAGACCAAGGTTTTCCATGATAAAAACATTCTTAGCAAAGCCTTTCACCCTTCACAAAAAGTCCTTTACAATTCTTGTTTGCATCTCTTTCCTGGGAAGTTGAGATCTCGATGGAGTAGCCCCTTTATTGTTAAGCATGTTTTTCCGCACAGAGCAGTTGAGTTGGAGAATCCAAAGGATGATTCAGTTTTCAAAGTCAATGGGCAACGTCTAAAACCATTCTTGGAGCCATTTGATTCAGAGGACACTATTTTACCTTCGACTAGTCCTAACTATCAGGACTGATGAGCGTTGGATCTGACAGCGTTCAACTCTGTGTACCTATGTAAATATATCTTGCTGCTTTGTTTTTGTGTATTTTGCCTCAATTTGGACAGATTCAAGGGAGATCTGCAATATCCCAGGTGCTTTCTACACTTTACCTTCTGTTACTTTTATGTTCTTCATGTTTCGTATTTTCAATGCATATCATTCATTTACACATCGAGGATGATGTTCATGCTAGGTTGGGGGATAGGGACAAGCACACCTATCCATCTTTAGACAAGTTTTACACTCTTTTTTATTTAATAAAAAAAATAAATAAAAAAAATGTTTCTTGTTTGTTTTTAGGGTTTTTTTGTTTTTAAAAAAGGGGAATTTCGAAAGAATTTTTACAAAACGAAGATACCTTGAATTTCGGAACTTTAAATGCTTTGGGCAAAAGAGAATAGATGGTTCACTATTTTGTTTAAGCAAAGAGTTTTTGGGAAAGTATTGAATTTTGATCCCTCACCTTTACACAGTTTGTATACGTTCTCAAGGTTTTGAATGTGAAGCTATGATTTCCGTTTTTTTTTTTTTTTTTTTTTTTTTTTTTTTTTTTTTTTTTTTTTTTTTTTTTTTACGATTGTATTGAAAATATGATGGAAAACCGACCCTTAGTATCACAGTCTCCTGGTTCATATGGGTGGTCTAATCAACCACAAACCATTGAATTAATTCGGGCACATGGAAATGGCTGCCTATTATTGGGGATTGTAAAAAAGAAAAAAGAAGTGTTTAGAATAAAAAGTTATGTGACTAGTTTGGGTTCGTAGCCTTTTTAGCTTGAGCCAGTAAGCTTGCAGGGGTATTTACATACCTAGTGCCCTAAAGACATCTGTTTTGGGAGTCATTGGCTAAATGCTCGTTACATGGGTTAATTAGAAAGCTTAAGGGACGTGGGCATTGCACAGTCACATGTGTGTTAAAAAAAATTTGTGGCCTTTGAAAAAACAGTTGTGCGAAAGCCGTCATGGTCGCCTTGAGAGGAAGACTGTTTTTCTTTTCTAAGGTTAGGTGGCCCAGAATTTTGGATAAAAAAAATCTTTTTCATGAAAAATTTTGGTGAATCATTTGATGCTTATGTTTTTTCGTATACACACTTATCACCATGCACGATCAGTACAGCATGACTTCGAGAATTTCTGACCAAAAGAGGAGATTTGTGGACCTAATTTAAGATTTGCCTTCAAAAAATTTTGAGAATTGAGAATATCCGGTGTTTGTAAGTTTTCTTTTGAAAAGTTCCCATTGTTTTGCTAACTTTTTACTTGGATTTAAAAAAAAAAAAAGAATTTTTGGGGTACATTCACTGCAAACCCTCACAAGGTACAACTCGTCCACCAGGGGGAACCTAGGGGTTTAAGGGCTTACTGTATATGCTAAATACAGTTGAGAGTGCCAGCGAAAGTGGTGCTTTTCATTTTTGTTTTCTGTATTAGTTTATTTTCTTTCGGGTTAGTTTAGTCTGTTTTATTCATTGTCGCTTATTTTGCTAAGGGACTAGCAAAACCCTGGTTGGGGAGTGCGATAAGTCCACAGAATTAGGTCATTAAGTCATCATTTCATGAGCATTTGTGGACTTAGTTAGGTCTAATTGCATAGAATACACTCAATTTCATGATTTCATGCATTTGAGGTTATTTTTGGAAACATGGTCAGAATTGGTCAAAATTCATCACATTACATGTCTTTTATGAAATTAAGATTTTTCATCTCATTTATCACCCTAATATCAGTTTTTTTTTTCTTTTTGGCTTCATCAATATATACCTACTATTTTTGGCACCTTGTGCTATTTTTGGAAAGTTTGTCATTTGGGTGCATCATTAGGCATATAGGGTCCCATACATGGTTCATAATTATTTTTTTACATATAATTAATGTTAAAATTACCTCTTTCAATTTGTAGGAGAAATCAAGAAATGGCACCCGCATTGAAAAGCAATTGAGTAGGGACCACACTACACGCCCAAGGAGGGGCCCCACTTTGTCATAACATGCAAGTTTCCAAGATTTTAAGAAATTCTTCTTTCTATGTGTTGCCAAAATTTGTGATTCTCTCCATTACTAAGATTTGAATTTAAAATCAAATTCAAGAAAGAGATTTGTTCAAGAATAGAAAGAAGATCTAAAGAAGCTTAGAAGAGTTAAACTTGTGGAAGAAGAAATCTAATCCAAGAAGGAGATAAAGATCAAGAAAGGAAAGCCAAGAAAGGAAAAAATTGCATGCATGAACGTCCAAGCCATGGCCTTCCTTGAGTTGCATGCCTCATATGGGCCCATTCTCATGTGTAAAAACTCAAATCAGTCCTTTGAAGATAATGTCCATATTTGGAAGCTCCATGATGAGAGATTCCCAATAAGAACAAGTGGGCCATACAACCCACCTTATGATATTCAATGGCCCACATGCATCTCAAGATAAAATAAACATGTGTGGTTGAATATATGGAAGGACACGCTGGAGAATTGGAGAATCTTTTAACTTGAAGAATATAATTAAGACAGTCAAAGAATGTGTGATTGTTCCACCTAATACAAAGGAGAGAAAATTGGAATTATGGAAATAGCAACATGATGGGATGGCAAGTTTTGTAGAAAACCTAGGAGGCCGTACTTTATATATGGGACGACCCATAGCTAACAGCGAAGTCGTCAAAAGCTTTATTGTGCACAAGTTCATGGCAGCCTCTCGCCCTATCCACTCCCATCCACCCTTTCTCTCTAAGCCCCTTTCTTCTTCTTCTCCATTCTAATTCTTTACACATAGGTTGAGATATCATGTTGAGAGAATGATGAAGAGAGAAGAATCTTAATTTTTTGTACTTCAAGATCAAGGAATAAAGACACTACTTGCATTGATTCTGCGTATTCTTTATGTAAGTGAGTTAATTTTCTCATTTTGGTTCTTTTATGTGTTCTGATTGGAGGCAATTATTTCACATGATTAGATCTAGGGTTTTGAAAATAAAACAAATTGATTAAAAGTCGAGAGACATTAAGTAATAACTTGCATAAATTTTTCCTACTCTGAGAAGAGAGGACTGCATTATCGCATTGTCAATACTTGCATGATTGTCTAGTTCCTAAATCTTTAGTACATCTTTTTTGCTTTTTATTTTTCCACCCTTTTTTTTTATTTTTAAATTAATATTTTTATTTTTTTATTTACAAATTCTAGATTTAAAAAATCCAACTTGCATCTTTCTATGTTTAGTTGAAACTTTCTATTTTTATCACTTGCATAATATATAGTTGGAAAGTGCTTTTGTACATGCATCATATTTAAAAATTGCATTAGAGCAGGGTTTTGTTGCTAAAATCACAAGATTATTAACTGATTAGAAATACTAAATTCAGACCTGGTATGAGAACAGTGAAAAATTCTGCATAGTTTTAGCAAAATTGACCCAACTGTGTTACAAAAGTACGCGATTTAAAAACCAAGTAAACATGAATGTTTTGGTCCGGAAAATAGCAGATTTAAAGTATGGTAATAGGACTTTGAAACCCCATAATTCAGCCAAAAAAAACATCGGGAGTCATGTCAACCAGAGGCACAAAAAGGGGTAGTTGAAAAGCCTGCGATCAAATTTCAGCAGCATAACTGGTTCAACTAGGCTTCTTTAGGTGATCATATCTTTTTTGTTTTGAGTCCTTTTTCCATTCTTCTTTTTTTTTTTTTTTTTTTTTATGTTCATGATTCATCAGAGTATTGATTCCAGCCATTAGATTTAGGTTCATATCATTTAGGCTAGTCGTACAGTCCAGCGAAATTGGGCCTGTGCAAGAGTTTCAATACCTAGAATTTTTTTACAGCATGCATCAGATTTTTAGAAACTTTCATAAAATTGCATTGTTGGTATTTAGGGCATTATAGATCATTCATATTTGCGTAAAATGTGATTTTAGTAATTAGGATTTAATTTAGGAAATTTTGTTTGATTTATTTTATATTAAATTGGTTGTTTGATTTGTGTATTCTTTTGCAGGCTTTAGTTTAATTAATATTGTCTAGATTAGGTTTCTTTATTTAGATTGGTGTTTTTATTTTTGGAAAGTTGATGTAATTTAATTAGTTTCCATTTAGGCCAGATTCAGTGTTTATTTAGGATAGGTCAAAGTTGGAAAGTCTCACAAAAAGCATTGCTCCTTATGGATCGACCTGGACTCACCAGATTATTACTGCAATTGCACCCTATACTTGGGGTCCGATCAGATATGTTCGTTTATTATGATCCCTTTAGAGCCGGCCATACAATTCTAAATGAAATCCTTGAAACATTCCAAGATGCATCATCTCTTCAGATTACTGAGAAAACTGAGAGACAGCTTATCAAGCTATTTCAAAGTGCAATTGATTATTGTTTTAGGACCCCCAGTCCACAAAATCTAGATTACTACCTCATTAATGAGTAAATCCTGCTTATGCAGCAATTATTTGTCAATATATAGCTCGATCAAATGCATCTTATGCAAATTTCAATGCAGACTTCGCATGTCAATGCAACTCGCACAAATTTCCATGCCACGATTCCCATGCAGCTTCATGACACTCCTACAGGTGTTTCAAATACAGTAACCCATGCAGCCACACTATTTGCTAAATTCTCCCCATGGCGACATGTGTCCCTCAATAAATCCATGCTGTTGTAGTCACCAATGTGGAAGTGCCATAACAATGAATACATCCATTTCAAATCACCATCACCAATAAATGACACCCACCTTGTCAAAGAAATACATTTATGGTGGCAAATCTCTGATGCGTATATATTCATGAATAAATAAATTACCTTCCAAAAGTCAAATCACTCGATCAGGATCGAACCAGTAAACTCTTGCTAAGATTGAATTAAAAGAAAGAAAAGAAAGCAGAAGATTTACAAGTGGTGTGGATGGTAAGAAAGCAGAAGACTTGCAAGTGGTGTGGATGGTTGTTGGTTGTTTTCTGAGACAAGGTCTCACATTTCCTATTTATAGAAATTACAAACTGAATTACATTTGAAATGTATTTGAAATCCGCAATGGGATAAGATGTATACATCATTTGTACTATATCACTGTATCTCATAATATGTATTACTGTTACTGCTGCATGCTTGAACTGTATCACTGTATCATATAATTTTCATACTGTAGCTGCTGCATGCTTCTGACATCTGCATTGTTGTATTTGTTGCAGGTTGTATCTGTTGTCTTTTGCACATATGATATGAATGAAGAACCGGAGGTAGAGAGCTTCATTTGATGTTGTTACTAAAAGGAGTAATTTGGGTCCAAGGCCCCCTTGTCGCGTAGCCTATGTTGCACATTAGCTAGGAGAGCGTTTAGGGCTTTTGTGACGTAAACCGTTGACAGGCCACTCCTCATTCTGATTAGTGATAATAATTAATTAACAATGTTTGGAATTTTTAGATCATTAAGACGGAATACATCTTCTAACACAGCTTCATCCTCTTCTTCTACATCACCATCCATCATTGCAATAATAAATAAAATTTCAATTAGAAATCTAGAAGAAATAAGTTTTGATGACATAGAAAAATCAATCCAAGATTGAACCATGCCTAAAGTTTCTTTAAAAGAAATTTATAAAGAAAGATCTTTCATACAAAAATCAAATTATGTAATCAAGATGGTTGAAGAAACCCTCTCAATATAGCAAAATGAAGAAAATTTACATGTTATTCCTTTAGAAAGAATTGAAATGCATAAAGCAAAATATAAATACATGCATATAGCACTTGTTCAAGTTGCAATAATGCCATTAACCAGAATTGGTTTAAATACATCTTTTCTCACATATGTTTGAGATAAAAGACATGACTCATTCAAAAATTCCCTCATAGAGATGGTAGAAGCCAGTTTTCATGATGGCCCTGCCTTTTTCAATTGTTTTCCCAAGTTCACCGTGCCCCTTAGTGATCCCGGTGCCCATGAAGCCATTACTCTAGGCATACACAACAAGGATTCAACATGAAGCATCAATCACAAAATGTTGTAATAGTATGAAAAATTATACAATTGGCATTGCAAATGGAAAAAATATAATTGTCAACTACAAAATTCCAAATGCTCATGTTTGTAAAAATGGAAAATGCATCCAAACTTCCTTTGCTGTGAACAAAGTCTTAACAAATGATGTCATATTAGGAACTCCCTTCTTATTAAAAATTCAGCCATTCTCCGTCGATACAAACGAAACTCATACATTAATTGATGATAAACCTATAAAGTTTGAATTTATAGAAATCCCAAGGCTTGGAAGAATTAATGGAATTAATATTTAATTGCATGCATATTCATATTTCAAAAAGCAATTTTATTGTGTCAATAAAGCTTTTCAATAATCATTTTAATTCCTCTCCCCATAGGGAACCAGTCATGTCTAAGGATAAAGGCAAATAACACATAAAGTCCAATAAAGTATCTGTCCCAGCTAATGAAGAACTTCCTTTTCAAATTCCTTTTCCATCCTTCTATCCAGCACCCTCTGCTGCCTCTCAAACTCTTATTGATAATATTTGGAGTGCATGCCTTACTAACCAATGCAATTTCCTAATGCGAAAGCACCTCTCTAATCCGTCCAATCATATCAAATATTTGGATATAAAAATTCAAATGCTTGAATAACAATGTGCATCGTCATCTATCTCTCCAATTGAATACAGAAAACGAATCCTGGAAAAGGTTGATACCCTTCTTCCTGATGATATAACTACAATAATTAGAATTAAAACTCTATCTTGTCAGATAATAAAGCGATTAATTAATCAAGCATCTTATCTCAGCTGGGCCACTGGTTTTTCAAAAATGTTTTTACCAACAGAAGAGTTTGATATTTCTTATATTGAACAAGACCTAGTTCATCGATTTGTTCTCAACAGAGACAATCTTGCAATTCATCAATAGTTGCCTGCAATTGTCAAATATGCACTCAGCTGCCTTGGCATCACCGAGTGATATTTGCAATTCATCGACAGTTGCCTACAATTGTCAAAAATGTGCTCAGCTACCTTGGCATCACCAAGCGACATTTGTTCATAACAATCTCTTCCACCTTTGGAGAAAGAGATGAATTCAGATTTTATCAACCATATCAATTATGGACCATCATGAATTATGAAGACGAAGATTTGTTCTGTAAAAAATACAGCGTTCCCATCAATGACTATGAACATCTTCCAGACAGAAACTGGAATCAAACATAAAGATTTGAATCTTCAGATGCTGTAGACCTCAGCTACAGCCTGGAGCGCCTAGAATTCTACAATATTCAAGCAAATCAAAATCAAAGCTTTATTAATCTCAAAAGACATCTTGAATTCACCCGCACTTTTATGGGACTTTGGAGCGATGGTCGTCGAGTTATATGCATTGATGAAGATCTTACATACGTTACGTTCGTTTATTACGACCCCTTTAGAGCTGGCCATACAATTCTTGATGAAATCCTCGAAACATTCTAAGATGCCTCATCTCTTCAAAATACTGAGAAAACTAAGAGACGGCTTATCAAGATATTTCAAAGAGAAATTGATTATGGTGTCTGGACCCCCAGTCCTCAAAATCCAGATTACTACCTCATTAATGTGTAAATCCTACTTAGGCAACAATTATTTGTCGATATACAGCTCGATCAAATGCATCTTTTGCAAATTTCAATGCAGACTTTCGCATTTCAATGCAGCTCGCACCAAATTCCATGCAGCGATTCCCATGCAACTTCATGACACTCCCACAGGTGTTTCAAATACAGTAACCCATGCAGCCACACTATCTGCTAAATTCTCCCCATGGTGACATGTGTCCCTCAATAAATCCATATTGTTGTAGTCACCACTGCGGAAGTGCCATAACAATGAATACATCCATATCAAATCACCATCACCAATAAATGACACCCACCTTGTCAAAGAAATACATTTATAGTGGCAATTCTCTTTTATGGTGGAAATTCTCTCATGCGTATATAGAGTTCATGAATGAATAAATTACTTTCCAAAAGTCAACAAAAGGGGCTTTTGATAGACCTCATCCCTTGGTGCTTCACAATACCATTGAATTAAAAGAAATTGATATACCTAAGGGCTCTATTGTGCTTAAATTGAGACTCTTGATCTTTGATTCGGCAAAACCCTCTCACAAACACGATCTCCTAGACGTCACAGTCTTCCACACTATGCCCAAATGTAGAGACCTTCTCAAAGAGATTCTCAAAGAGAATGCCGGGATCTCAATTGAGAAGAAAACCCTCAAAGCAAGCTAGGATGGGGACCGCTAGAGATTCCTTGGATCTAGCTCCAACAAAATCATCTGGACCCCACGTCAAATACAAGTTCCTGACCTATAATTAATTGCAGATAACTAGACTACATAAATCCAATTGCACTCCAGTCCTATAAAATTTTTAAGAAGATCCTAAACTTTTCAATTACTACAAGCAAGCCCTTCCATCAAATATATCCATTGATCCAATGGAAATAAACTGTCTAACCAATGTGGACCCACCTCTTATTATCCTTGTGACCCAATTAATCACATTGACCGTCGATACCATCTGATTAACTCTTAATCAAAACAGGTGCGCACTTACCGATTATAAATCCCATTAATCATTACCAGGGGATATCTCTATTATGAGGATGGATTTCATCTTGAGAATATATTTTCCCACAGTCCCACCACAATCTACCCAAGATACCAAACTGTTGACCTACAGTTGGCCTCACTTATTGAAAAATTAAAAGAAATGCATAGTAGAAACTTGAGTCCATTACTCCCTCAAGATTGAGAGCCTATTGCTTGGAAATTATGAGAGCGTTTCTTAATTAAAGACATCATTTTCTATAAGGCGCTACTCATGGTCCTTCAATACATCCAATGCACTACCACAATAACCTAGAATCTTCCACTTTGATACTAAGACAAACCTAAGTTCTCATATTGAGGTGAGAGATGCTCTCATAGAATATATATATATATATATATATATATGGAGATGCTCTTGTGAGAGTTATTCTTATGGTACTATGAGTGTAAGGGGTTGGGATGGAGGGATTTCAAAATTTGAGTGGGACCTATCTACCTACCAAGTTTGGGTCCCATCTGATCATCCTATCCTCTTCATCCGGGCCCCACAAGTTTAACAACGTGCAATTCATTCATTTGATTGTGCAATTGATACAACAGTGTACAGTCCATTCGGATGGATCGAAACCATACTTCTTTGCCCAAGAAGAAGAAAAAAAAACAGCCCATTTCATGTGATTGGATTCCATGCTTTTTGAGAATGTTATGGCGCTCAAGTGTTGCTAAATAGGAAAACATGAGTGTGATTAACTGATGCTTAAGTTTTGACCTGCCTTGCAGAAGGAATGATTTACAGTGGTTAGTATTTTATAAATTGATCAAGCTATGGCTGGTCAGCTGGAGTGAAAAATGTTAGATCATCATTGAATAAACGGTATCTAAAGAAGTATTATAGACAAGAATGATAGGAATTATATCAATAATTGGGATATTTTCTATTTATAGAAGTTAAATACCTCTATTGATTTTTCTAAAGTTCAGACATTTCACTGTACCAATCAAATCAGTTTTCTTTGCTCATATTTAAAAATTCCAATGACATAGTAGACCAATTACTGTCATTTTTAAAAAGAAGTGTTTATTTTACAAAGAGCCCCTATATTTTCACAAAACCTCAAAAAGGCTCCAATATTTTATGACTAACAGTCCAACTGTAGAATAAGTAACGTGGCATTTCAACATTTTATTTTTGACCGATTTACCCTTTAAAAAAACTCAAATGACTTATCTCTGAGTTAAGAGAAAAAAAAAAAAAAAAAAAAAAAAACCTATCCCTTAACTTTGAAGATATAAAACCAAAAGGCTAAGATCGTTTGAATGGCCTGGTGTTACATATTTTCATAATCTACATCCAAGCCTTACCAAGTGATGCATTCCTTTTTTACCATAAAAAAAAAAAAAAAGAAAAAGTGATGCCTTCCTAGCTCATAATGCATTCAGCTGGGCCCTACTAAATGCAGCTTTAGTTAGTAAGTAGAGCGTAATTCCATCATTTACACTATCAAACCAGAGGCCCTTTCGAAAAAAACTTGAAAGCAGGAGTCTTTTTGAGATTTTATGAAAACATAAGGCTTTTGTGTAAAAACCTCTTCCAAGAAAAAGAAGAGAAATATTTTCAACGTTCCTCGATCTCAAGGAGACAGACATGAAAAATAAAACAAAAGGAAAATCGAACAAGAAGAATTACAAAGTGTTAGAGTGATCCCTCGTCTTCATTAGGTGAAATAGGTTCATTTTCTTTATTGTAATTTGAATTCCAAAACATGGTTTATATGCAAGAGCTGCACCACATTAGTGTCCTGCGCGACACAAACTAACCATCATCATCATTAATCCACCTGAGTGATTTTTCTAAATAGAATGAATTCCAGAAGGAAGCTCAAATTCTCCTCTGTTTTCATTGGATTCCACATCAAGGCAAGCTTTTCTTGTCCAATGTCAGTAATCATGCATTCCACTTTCAACAATGATGCCACTGATTTTCAGGAAACATCAACAACAACCCTTTCAAGGGACCCACTTTTTTCTTTTTTAACCTTGATCAAGCGGCAGTTTACAGCTAAAGAAGAAAAGGCCCCATTGGAACAAAAGCAACAAAAGACCTCTTTTGAATTACATCCATGTTCCATTTTTGTCATTTGATGATGTACTTGACAATCCAAAGAAATCAACCTTATGGTTTAGAGCAAGGAGAGGATTCCACATTCCGCGGATTTGAGGATTCCACATTCTATGGATTTCCATTGCCATGGGAGGGAGAAATCCTGCATTCTTGCCTCTCCCATAGGAAATCCTCTGTATTGAGGAAAATAAGTTCATTTCTCTAAAAGAAAAATGTAACAAAATAAACAATGGAATAGTGGGCTACGGGGAAAATTAGAAGCAATCTTCCCCTCTATCACGGGATACTCTCCTCACACAGACACAACCTAATCTAGGAGTCTGATCTGATGGTCGCAACTGCAGAAATCAACTGGAAGCATTGCAAAAGCTGAGTTGGAGGATTTCAAGAACCAAAGGTTGAATTGACTATGTTTACCGAGTTTAGATCCATCATGTTGGGCAGGCTTCAAATATCACCATGTCCTGAACCTGGAATTCTACTCTTCAACGGGGATGGAAACTGTGGGTTTACTGCATAAGCTGGAAGTGCCTTCCCCATCACTATCAATAGCGTTCTCATTCAGTACTCTCTGGAATAGATGCATCTTTAGAAACAGGAATTTCCCACAAACGATCTGAGGCATTCTTCATCATTGCATTGGGTTTCATCGGATACCAGTTCAACTTTATCCAAAAGCGACAGAGAGGTGATTGGTGAACTAACCTTTCCTTATTGGATCTTCCGTATCTGTAATCTCTGATACTGACATCTAATATTCACTGAAAAGCATCCATGAAATACCCGCTTCCATGAGCTTCTTATACAGTTCTCTCATACAATCACCCACATGCTGCAGTGCCAGATAAGGACAGAACCATTCCATGTTCCACTACTCCCAAGTTGTGGAATAGAGATGGAGCGAAGCAAGCATTTCGTCCTTTGCCTCCAATATAGGCCTTCGTAGATGGAGCTTTTTCTTGATCTCCCAGATGATATACCACTTGCAGGATAGAATTTCTAGTGACAACCACTGCAGTGTTCTGCCCTCAAGTTTCTTCGGCTGACCCACTCTGTTGACTGTTGGAGATGGCCACTCTTCATCATAAAACAGCATCTATATAGCATTTGGAGGATAACAAATAGATAAACATGCCATGACATGAATAATAGAATTGCACCAGCATGTACTTGACAAAAGCATAAATTGGATGGAGTTGATGCCAATAGCTTTTTTGGTAACATGTGGATGCATGTCAGCATCCCTGAAGAGCACACAAGAAATAAGTTGAATGGCACCAAAGAACAAGTTAGCAGTATAATTTTTATTAAGCATGTAGGAACATCATAGAAAAAATAGTGAATACATGAAGAATGTCCACAATTACCAAGGAATTCATTTTCCCTTGCAAATACCTGTACTTCTCACTGTTTTCCCTAAAGAATACCAGGGTTCTCATGTTCTGCTGCCCAACATTCAGTCCGCACTCAGGAGGGACTAGGGAAAGGCCAAGTTCGGGAGCTTCAGAGGAAACTACCAACTACATAAAATTTTTATCTGAGTCATCTCACCAGGGTAAGTTTGGAAGAAACTACCAACCATATAAAAACTTGATTTGGTCATCTCACCAAGTCCCAGGATTGGATTTTTTTTTTTTTTTTTGAAAGAGAACATAATGATTTCATCAAAAAGGAAAATGCAAAGAAGCACCAACAGAAAGATTGGGCCTCTAAGGCATACAAGCTTTATACCAGAAACCCAACAGAAATTACACGAGAACTACGACGAGAGGCAAAGGTCTGTCCACACTTAGTTTAGCCAAAGAGTCTGCTAGAGAAATAGCCAACCTCCCAACATGCCTAAACACCACAGGAAGCGAAGACAAGAACTTGATCTCATTGAAGAAGAATTGAACCCTCCATGGGTAAAAAGTTGCCATTCTCTCTGCAGTCGACAATGTGGACGTGCTCTCTCTCTCTCTCTCTCTCTCTCTCTCTCATATATATGTCAGATCATCTCAATAAAGTCCATATCAAGCAAAACTCTAAATCTGAAGTAGCAAAAAATGGATGAAAATCTTATTACTCAAACAAGGAAGAGCTGAATAGCTACTACAGAACTAGCTGCCAAACATCAATGGTTGGAATATGGATGGTGGTAAGTCGAGAATGTGTGTACAAATTGGTATATTATATACAAAGGCATGCCTGTACACAGAAAGAGAGTGAGTGACTGTAAACATGAGTTGTAAAGCAATTTGCAATTTACCAAGTATGCAATTCTTCTTGATAGCATACTCCATGGATGATAGCATCAACTTGGGCTGAGATATAAGATTCATGCTCCTTTGTAGGGCCCATAGATGCATGCTTGTTGAGAAGAGGGATAAAGGGGTGGAAATGTCTCATCATATATTAGAATTGGTCAAAATCTAAATCACATCAGATTATCCCAACTCATGCTATAAGTGGCTTAAAGCTTGATGGTCTCCTAAGTATTAACCATGCATTAGGCCCACCTATGTTTGATGCAAACCTTCAGCTAGTAGAAGAACTCTCACAAATTGGCGCTCAAGAAATTTGACAATAATCTCCTCATTATTAATGTTTGGATTAAGCCGCTACAATAATAGCACATGAAAAATCATTAAATTGTTAAGGCCATAAAATCAAGTGTCTAGACTCCTTTTAAGAAATTAGATCCTGTGATGGTTTGCCTTACGAGAATTCCCTAAGCTCTTAGTCAACTAAATCCATCAGTGGGACTCATTGCAAAATCCAAAGTGGTCAAATATCACTCAAGTTGGTGTTGGGCCCACCATCTAATTGATCATGACATATTTTTTAACTACATCAGATAGCTGGCCAGTGAGAGGGTATACAACCTATATGCCCATGTTTTGATCCCTGGGCGCTTGTGCAAGACTAAGTTGCCAATGCCACTGATCCTTCGGTTTTCTCTCTCTCTCTCTCTCTCTCTCTCTCTCTCTCTCTCTCTCTCTCTCTCACACACACACACACACACACACACACACACATACACACACACAAACAACACATGTTTTGTTTGATCAGTATAGCCATGGACCCGACTTTGATTAGAGTGAAATTAGGAACATATTAGAGGTGGTTACAGCGATCTTGAGCAGTTTGGATTTATGATATAAAGCTCCATCAAAGGATTTACAAGGGCAGGCTTGAGAGTTTTAAAGAGTGGCTGCACGGTAGTAACAACCAATTAAAATAGAACATGTGGCAGTTTTTGGAGCCCATTACCTAATAGATACAAGAGGAATTCGTCTTCAAGGGCAAAACCCCTGCAAATCAGGTTCATCGGACGATATCAGCTCTTTTTTTTTTTTTAATCAAAGATCATAAAATGGATAGACAAAATAGAAACTTCCCTTTCTGTTTGGTAATATTATCCGATGGACTTGAATTTTTTCCACGTGATTATATCCCAAAGCCTTCTTGTATTTAGTGGGACCAATAGGCCCCACAAATTTTGCCATGTGTCCTGTTAGAAAGGGCAGTAGTGAGTCCATACAGACACTATAGAGGATCCAGATTTTGGATCCATCCAAAACTAAAAAATGGCTCTAGGCCCCTCCCAAAACAGCTCCCAAGAACTATGCCCCTCCCAAGCCCCCTAGAGACCTGCGCCCCTCTCAAAATTCTCGACACCTGCCCTTCCAAAACACTGCCAAGGCCTACACCAATTGAGGAAGACATGTGGCAGTCACAGAGAGGAAAGCAGAGGGAGGAAAAAAAAAATAGAGAGGATAGGAAAGAAAATGTATTGGCTGTAACAACCAGCACATATTTGCTGTATCAATTGTATTGGATGATACTATTACCAAATACCTACCATATAGGCTGATAAGAATATAGATTCATGTTATTCTATCGTGGGACCTATAAACAAATTGCATCAGCCAAAAATTTGCATATCAGCAGATATTTTGAACCATGATTATAAAGTTAAACTCCAAGCGATATGATTATCAGTATAATGTGACAAAAACAACCACCACCAATCCATAAAAATAACACAATCCCAAAATCTGGCTATTTGGATGCACGTTAACACTACAGTATCAACATATAGTTATGTCATTATGCTATTGTGAGATGTTGCAATAACCAGCTTTGTCCAAATGCACCATAAGCTTTCAAACATAATAATATCATAAGAGTTGCAAATCCGGCTGAGCCCTTATCATTCTAAGTTCAGATTCAAGAAGCCCTTGTCCAACTATTTTAGGTTCTATACTGAGTCAGTAGACTCACTCCACTTTATACAAAGGGATTTAGCTTACATCTGATCACCACAGTTGGAAGCTAGCACCTGTTAACATTTTTAGTTTCAGGACTGATCAGAAATCTACCAACTTATACAAGGGTCCTTTCTTTTCATGTAAACCTATTTGGGAACAAAACCATATAAGAACAAATTAATGGTACTAGCATACCTTGGATAGCTCAGCTCAACAATGTACCTAAATTGAATGCTGTTCGGTAAATAAAGTCGAATACAAAAGCATTTTCATGATATCTTTGAAATGAATAGCATACCAGTCAAGACATTGTTTTGTAGTTGATAAAATAATCTTACACCCCTTCTAAAATCCAACTTTTATTTATCGATGGCATTAATCATAAGCTCATTCTTTTCACTTAAAGGTAAACATTTACTTGAATTTATTTGAATATTATGCTTAGTTTGCAAGTCCTGTGTTTTTTACTTTTGTGATTCGCTGAACTGGACACTTCGATACATGACCCATACCAATGCAACTTAGCTGCAATCTCAACATAAGATGCTTGCATGTATGAAGCAATACAAAAGGATCTCTATAAATTTAGGAGACTAACAAGGCATGGCTGAAGAAAAATAGATATTTATACTATCAACTTCTATGCCATAAGTTTTAGGACATTAACAAGGCATTATTGGAACAGAGTAAATATCTATGCTATCATCATCTATGCGATCAACACATGAAAATCACATTAAAAAAAAAAAAAAAAAAAAAAGCATTCTAAACACATGAAATGAAGCAAGTTCTCCCCCCCCAAAAGATAACAATAAATGGATGCTTGCATGAAAAGCACCTTATGGGGTGGCATTAGGTTCAGAACATCCGCAGTCCGCTCTTAGCAGAAGACTCCGAGTTCATTGACCCACTCTTCCCCAGACCACCACTCAGGCTTCCCTTCCGGTGTTGTGCCGAGTTCAGCTGCAAGAGCTTGCTCTCCACTGTGCTTGAAGTATACCTTGCACTTTGATTTCTCTTCAGACCATTCATTTTAGTCTCCACACGATTCCTTCCACTTCCAAATGCATTATAGCTGAAAGAATTTCTCGAACCGCTGGTGCTATTGCCATGGAAGGATTTCCGGCCAAACAGGCCTCTCAATTCCCCATTCGCCGCCTCACTTCGCCAAGTCTCTGACATAGACCGCTCAACCACATTCCCTCTATGACTCCCCTTATCGTCATTTCCATTGTCTTCATCCTTGCTGCTGCTGCCACGGCGTTGAATCAATCCCAAAATGCTTAATGACTTACTCCACCACCCCCCCTTCTTCGAGTTGCTCCGGGAGGCAGAGATGTCCCTGTAAACGGACTCAAAGCTTTCAGACCGATCATCTCGAAGGGAATTCGAACTAAAGTTTGGGATTGGGACCTTTGAATCTGCAATCCTGTTTCTATGGAGATAATCAGTCATGGCGGGTGAAACCTTAGAGATTGAACCCGAATTCGTCTCATCTATCACCACCCCACCAGCCCTCCTAACTGAGCGGGACCGCTCAAAGCTCCGCCGCCGCCTCTGTGAGGAGGATGAATCCAAATAGTAGTCCCTTGTCTGAATTGATCCGCCGGGCATATCGGGGTCTTCATTGACCAAATTCATCGAATCTTCAACCGGAATCTTGTTATCCGATCGCCCGATCATAACCGGGCAATCTTCCACTACAGCGCCCATCGTCGCTGGCATCCGGTACATTGTCCTTCCTCCGATCAAATACCCATCCCATGACGCGCGTGGATTGTCGAATGACCGCCTAGGCGCGTCAATCGACATCCGCCCGGCGTCCAGAGAGAACCTGGGGAGGTCAGTATCGCAGGACCGCCTCCCATAGCCGTAATCTGCCATCTCCGACTGGGCGTCCCGCGCTCGCTGCCAGTTTCCAGGCTTCTCATTTCTCTCTCCAACTCCCTCCATCGGCCCACCTCCGCCGCCTCCACTTACCTTCTTCTTCCCCCTCCATTTCTGCAGTTTCTTCCCGAAAGCTGACGCTGCGTGGCGGAAGCCCCCGGCGATCGCCGATGAACCCTTGTCCGGCGCCGGATTCTTCTTCCCATCTGAATTGATGTGATCCTTCATTTTCCTCACACCCACCTCCTCAAAATCACTTCTTGTTGCAACCCGACCTTCAATTCCAACTCTAACTTCTTCTTCCTCTTCTTGTATTTCTTCTTCTTCTTCTTCTTCTCTACTAGCTTCTAAAACCCCAGAGCTCAAACCACCCCCATCAACCGCGGAACCACCCGAAACTGTGCTCTCGCGTCCGTCACCCTCGCCTTGTTGGTTGCTGCAACAGATTTGGTTCCCCAAATTCACACCTCTTACCTCAGCAGCTACAGCACCGCCCGAAACGGTACTCCCCTCAGCTGCGACACCACCGGAAACCGTGGTCCCTCGCTTGTCACCTTCTCCTGCAACCCCACCCGAGGAACTGGTCCCGCGTTTCTCACCTTCCCCTTCTTGAAAGGCGGAGCTCCCGGGCTTCAAACCACACCCCCCAGCTGCGATACCACCCGAAACCGTGGTCCCGCACCCGTCACCCTCCCCTTGTTGGACGAGATAGCACAGGCTCCGAATCCGCACGTCGCATGACCTCCTATGCGGCTCCGAAATCACCGAAACGCCCTCCTGCTGCACGGAGAACGAGTTGCTGCGCCTGAGCTGAGTCGACCCTCCCGACTCGTCGCGTCTGGCCTTAGGAGGAAGTAGAGAGGCGTTATTACTACCGCTGTTGTTGTTATGCAGAGACGAAGGCTCCAATAGCGAGAGACGCTCGCGGAGGCACGTGGCGCAGAGGCCGGTCACGTGATGGCGAGGACAGGCAGAAGAAGGAGGAGGACGTGGCTGCAGACTCATAACAGAGGAACTCTGCGCGCCCCACGAGCAGCTCTGCGCATGCTGAGACCTGAAATGCCACGGAGGAATGTTGGTGCGTGGTGCGCCGCAGGGACACAGAGAAAGAGAAAGAGAAGAAGACGAAGAAGGGGAGAGAGAGAGAGAGAGAGAGATTGGGAAATGCAGCAGGGTCCAGCAGGGAGCGTTTGGTCCTCGTCGGGGATTTCAAGGCTTTCGTTTCTGCTGTAAAGCGGAAAAAAGCAAAAGTGAAGCCCAATCTTTGCTTTGGCTTGCTTTTCTGTTTTTTTTCTGTGTGTGTGTGACTTTTTTATAATTGTGTTTGTTTGTTGTTATTATCATAATTTTCATTGACATCTGAAGCCGACAGACAGAACGTATTTAATTTCCCAGCTGAGCATAGTCCAGGTTCTTGATATTTTTGTTAGGATTGTTTTTTCTCACTTATCCAAAATCTACACTGTTTCATCAAAAGATTTTGTTTCATTACTATTAATAATTAGTAGCTATTATTTGAATTTTATGGGCTCTTGTTAGGTTTTAGTAAATGAGTCGGCCGCCAGACAATTTGGACTTTTGAAATGCATGAATATGCTCTATGAGTGTTTTATCTTACGGTGGATTCAACTTTTATTTGAATAAAACTTGATGATAATGCATATAAAAGATAAAGAGGGGTTGAAGTGGTTTGTGTTTTAATAAAGAAGCCGCAATAAGAGACGCGAAGAGTTTTGTCCATTGCAATAAATATTGATATGTTATACGTCTTCTGTCTTCTTAGTTAATTAGATCCTTAAATGATAATTGTGCTAATTCTTAATAATCCTGTCTAAGATATCATATAGATAACAAGCAAAATTTATGTTTTGGCAATGCATTTAATAATTGTTGAGAAGATAGCGGAAACGTACTAAATCAACTTATTTCTTTTTTAGATGGTTGGATCACGAAGTCCTCTTGTCTATGATGCCAATGGAATCTATAAACACTCATACACGTGACATTTTGTTAGTAATACATTCATTTATAAGAAAACGACAGTAATTTCTTTACGTATTAAAGTAATAAATCATTAAGATGATAACATTTTAGTAATCATTGGTCAAGAATAACTGAAAAATTCCCAATTAGTCCTTTTCTTTTTTTAAAATTGTCAACTCATACAGTCTTCTTGGAATCTACAAACCTACCTTATGAGGAGTTGTTCGATGATTCAAGTTAAAAAATTATATATGTCATTGTGTTAAATGATGGGAGATTATATATATATGTCTTCTTCATAATCTTAATTGCATCCTTAAATGATAGCTATGTTAATTCTTTTATATATAAAACAAGTCCATGGAATCGTATAGTCATAATCCCATCTAAAAGTATATGATGGATAATGAGCATAATTTCTAATTTGACAATGCATTTATTATCGATCGATAAGGTAGCGGAAAAATGCCAGATCAACTTGTTTATTTCAGATAGTGTTGTCTTCTTGCCCGTTAGCTCAATGAAATCTATGATCTTCTCTTAATCATAGTTCGTTTTATAAGAAAAATTACAACAATTTCTTTAAGATGTTAAAATAATAATTACTAAGAGGATGATATCTTAGTGATCATTAATTAGATAACTGAAAACCTCCTTGTAAGTCTGCTTCTTTTTTTTAGATTATCGGGTAATAAAGTTCTCTTGTATGTTATGCCAATGGCATGCATCTACAAACACCATCACACGTGTCATTTCTTTATTAATAATTTATCTTATATGAAAAATAATAATCTTTTTAGTGCAATGATGTAATAAATTGTGCATGTGATAACAAACAAAGTTTCTAATTTTACTTTCAATTTAATAATTATTGACTAGATAGCTAGAAAGCTCTGAATCAACCTGTTTCTTTTTTCCATTTTTGGTAAGCCAATTGAGTCCACAAAAATTACCATACATGTCATTCTTTTATTAATAGTTTTTTTTTTTTTTTTTTTTACAAGAAAACAACAATAATTTTCTTTAACATGTTAAACAATAGATCATAATTGATAACAAACAATGTTTATAATTTTATCATTTTAATAATCACTGATCAGATAGCTAGAAACACCCAGATAGTATATTTCTTTATTTAGATAGCCGAATCTCAAAGTTATCTTGTCTTCATCTTCTAGGCCAATGCGATCTTCAAACACTACTGGACGTGTCATTCTTTTATTAATAGTTTCTTTCGTTAAAAAAAATAAAAAAAATATTCTTAGTGTATTAAGATAATAAAATTGTTAAGATGAAAATAGGTAAAGTCTCTTAGTTTACTATCTAGTTAATAACCACCGATCAAATAACTAGAAAATACCTATCATCCTATTTCCTCTAGTTGATGGCCAGATCGTTAAGATATTTTGTCTAGTAGGCCACTGGAATCTACAAACATGGCTCCAACTGTACTATTATATAAATTGCTCATTTTACGAAAAAAGACGATATAAACTTCCTTAAAGCATTAAAATAATAAATCACTACGTGATAATAAAAAAGCCTTTTGATTTAATATCAATTGATAAGGTAGCAGATCGAAAAATACCAAATCAACTTATTTCTTTCGGATGGTCGTTAGATACTGAAGTCTTATCGTCTGTTAAGCCAATGGAATCTACAAACATCCCTACATGTGACTTTCTCTTTATCATAGTTCCTTTTATGAGAAAAACGACAATAATTTCTTTAACTGATAAAATAATAAATTACTAACAGGATGATATTTTAATAATCATTAATCTGATAACTAAAAAGCTCTCAGTTAGTCTGTTTCTTTTTTTATAATGGCGGGTCATGAAGTTCACTTGTATGTTAGGCCAATGGCATCTACAAACAACACCACATGTGTCATTTCTTTATTAATAGTTCTTTTTATATGAAGAAAAAAGTAATTTTCTTAGTGTGTCAATGTGATAAATCGTGCAAGTGATAGCAAACAACGTTTCTAATTTTTCTTTTAATTTAACAATTATTGACTAGACAGCTAGAAAACTCCTAATCAACCTATTTATTTTATTAGACGGTTGGAATTATGAATTTCTCTTTTCTGGTAAGCAAATTGATTCCACAAAATTGTTACATATGTCATCCTTTTATTAATAGTTTTCTTTTTTACAAGAAAATGACAACAATTTTCTTAACATTATAAACAATAGATCATCAATGATAACAAACTATGTTTATAATTCCGCCATCCATTTAATAATCACTGATTGGATAGATAGAAACACCCATATAGTATATTTCTTTATTCAGACGGCCAAATCTCAAAGTCCTTTTGCCTTCATCTTCTAGGCCAATGAGATCTTCAAACACTACTAGATGTGTCATTCTTTTATTAAAATTTCTTTTAATAAAATATGAGAATAATTTTCTTAGTGTATTAAAATAATAAATTGTTAAGATGAAAACAAGTGAAGCCTTTTTATTTTACCATCCAGTTAATAACCACTGATTATATAACTAGAAAACACCTATAAACCTATTTTCTTTGCTAGATGGCCAGATCACTAAGATATTTTGTCTAGTAGGCCAACGGAATCTATAAACATGGCTACTGTTGTTGTTGTTGTTATATAAATAATTCATTTTACCAAAAAGATGATATAAACTTCCTTAGCGCATTAAAATAATAAATTATTAAGTGATAGCAAGAAAACTGATTGACACTAAGATGTGTAACACTTAACCGCAAGACTACGGTATCTATCGTTAAGTAGTAAAAGACTAGAGAGTCCAAATTATCGATCCCACGGAGAGATAAAAGAACAAACAACGAAATCCAATTAAAGTAGAATTGAACTAAGATATAGCTAATATAGACAATTCAAATGGACAATTAAAATAACTAAACTATGCAATATAAATAATTAATTAAAACTAACAACTAGAATTAACAAGTGATTAAACTAAATTAACAAACTAGTGGAGTAATTTGTGTACAAACTATTATGTAAGATATTGATGGGTTGCATAGAATGTGGAACCACTTCATCTATGCAACCACTTCATCCTTGTCACTTGTAACCATCACACCTTATCAGTATCTTCTCTCATCGATCTCATGTTCATATCCATGTAACAGTGTAACATACTGACAGATGTATAGCCTATAAATATATAACTCTGTAAAGCATTTCATATTTTATGACGTTTCATGGTATGAGAGCAATTATTGCTTCCTTGTTACCTAGATGTCACAGCCCTCTTTTAAGTTCCAACACTGGGTATATTCTCAAATTATGCTCGCAAATATAACCAAGGTTTCTATAAAACTCGGCAGTGACAACTAACAATCTGGTTTCTATAAAACTCGGCAGTGACAACTACCTCCTGTGGAAAAGCCAATTCGAGCCTCTGCTGATCACCAACGACCTCCTCAACTTCGTGGTTGGATCGACTCCATGTCCTGATCAATATGCCAAAGACTCGACTGGGAAAACCACTGTCAATCCTACATATATCTCATGGA
The DNA here is from genome assembly GCA_028538565.1 of Umbellularia californica. Taxonomy (NCBI): domain Eukaryota; kingdom Viridiplantae; phylum Streptophyta; class Magnoliopsida; order Laurales; family Lauraceae; genus Umbellularia; species Umbellularia californica. Next base: position 42,706,266 of record JAPQWN010000007.1, on the reverse strand, counting down.
GGAAACAAAACCAGATGTTGGTCACGTGGTTGAAAGCAACTCTAACAAAGCAGGTCCTAACTCAAGTGGTAAGCCTGAATTCTTCTTATGATATTTGGAACACTCTGGCTATACAGTTTGGTACTCGTTACAAGTCTAGGAAAGCTCAATTGAGACTTCAACTGCAAACCTTAATAAAGAAAGGAACATCATCTGTTATTGATTATCTCTATAAGGCGAAAACCGTAGCGGATAATCTTTCTGCAATCTCCTGCCCAGTAGCAGAGGATGATCTCGTCCTTCCCATTGTTCACGGCCTTCCTTAGGACTATGATGCTCTTTATATTCATGTCACATCTAACCCAGGCTCAACATGCCTTGAGGAACTCCATGGTTTACTACTTAGTCAGGAAACACGAATTGAATCCCAACGCCAAGATGAAGCTCCTGTTGAGCTTCCTTGCATCAAAAAATTGAAAACAAAGCTTCTTAGAATCAGTCATCTGGAGTGACTAATAATAATAGAGGGTGAGGACGCGGCAGAGGTCATGGCCATGGTCGCAGTGACTGGTCCAATTCTGCCACCGACAGTTCAAATTCAGGAACAACCAATACTCGCCTACCATGTCAGATTTGTAACAAAACCAGCCATTCGGCGTTGGATTGCTACCACGGGATGGACTACTCTCTTCAAGGTCGACATCCACCTGCCAGGCTCGCCGCCATGTCTGCCACGAATCAGTTTGGTACCTGGTTCACTGATATTGGAGCTTCGACCCATGTCAAGAATTATTTAGCGAACCTCTCCATTCAATCTGAATACAATGGTGGTGATCGCATTGCAGTTGGTAATGGTATAGATTTAGAGATTCGACACTTTGGTTCATCTATTTTATCTTCTGCACCAAAATCATTTCAGCTTAACAATGTCTTACATGTCCCATAAATGAAAACCAATTTACTTTCATTCAATCAGTTTTGAAAAGATAATAATTGTTCCTTCACCTTTACCGACTTGGGCTTCTTTATCTAGGACAATCTCACGGGGAGGACGCTTTTGCAAGGGCTGAGTAAAAATGGGCTTTACTCACTTCAAATAAGCGGACCACAAACTTCAGAATCCATTGCTTTCCTTCCTAGTAGAGTCTCTTCTACTGTTTGGCAACGTCGTTTGGGACATCTTGCCGATCGCGCTTTTCATTTAATATTAAATAAAAATAATCTTGCTTTACAGGGCACACCTTAACTTTCCTCCATTTGTGCGTCTCGCCAAATGGGTAAAAGTAAAAGGCTGCCATTTAGTTTATCTGAATCTATTTCTTCTGCACCGATAGAGTTAATACATTCAGACATTTGGGCCCAGCTAGGGGTGTAAATATGGGCGGCCGGCTATCCCCAGCACGGGCCTGGCACGGAAAAACAGTGCTTGGGCCCGTTGCAGCCCGACCAGGCAGTCCACACTGGGCCGTGCTGGGCCAGTGTCCCAAGCCCGTGGGTGGCCTGGCCTGGCACGAGGAACGGCACGGCACGGCCCAGCTCGTGGAAGGCCCCCAACTGCCATATTTTTAAAAAACACAACCCCCCTCTCAAAAAACGATAAAATGTGAATTTTTTTACCTTTTTAAACCCCCCCCCCCCCCCCCCCCCCTCTCGCGGCCCGGCCCAGCCCGGCCCGTGGAAGGCCCCCAACTGCCATATTTTTGAAAAACCCAACCCCCCCGCTCAAAAAACGATAAAATGTGATTTTTTTGACCTTTTTAACCTTGACTTCTCTTTAAATGAGGAAGATCTTAGATTTATTCATTTAGATCAAAGTCAGAGCATAGAAGTAGATAGTAATAGTCTCCAAGATCCTGTATGTTTGGTTTCTACAACTAAAAAGAAGAGAAAATCAAGATTGACTTCTCTTGTATGGTCTTATTTTGTTAAAGTTAAGGGAGGAACAGAGGAAAATGCACAATGTAAATATCGCAAAGATCTCCTTAGTGCCAATACACCAAGCGGCACTGGCCACCTTAATAGACACATGAATAAGTGTGTGCGCAAACACATGAATACCGCTAACGATGGGGAAAGATGTGGGATGATTCAAATACAACTTTCTCAAACAGATTCATCTGGTGGTTTAGGAGTTTTCAACTATGACCATACTAATACTAGATATCAACTTATTAAGTTTATAATAGTTTGCCAATTACCATTTATACTTGCCGAAGACCGATCATTTGAAAGATTTTTGAGGTCTGCCTTTGTTCCTTCATGGTATAAAATATCTAGAGTTAGTGCTAGAAATGATGCAATAAAAACTTTTTTGAAAAAAAAAAGAGAATTTAAAACAGGTTTTTGAAAATATACCTGGAAAAGTGGCTTTAACTTCAGATTTGTGGACCTCTAAATAAAATTTGGGGTACATTGCAATCACAACACATTATATTGATAGTGATTGGGTGATGCAAAAAAGAATGATGTCTTCTTATATATTAGAATTCCCACACATTAGTGCTAGGATAGGGTCCACCATCCTAGAAAAACTTAGGATACGTTTGGCAAAGGTCCCTGGAGGGGATTCCTCGCTTGTTTTCCTCTGATTCAAAGAAAATCCACGTTTGGTTGCAAATCCAACCGTATGAGAAGAATCCCATTTATACATGGAAGTCGTCAAAAGCATATAAATCTGACATCGGCCCCCCCCCCCCCCCCCGGTCGAATTTTGAAAATCCGTGCGCTAGCTAATTTGCGGATGAACAGTAAAAAGGGCGGTAATATTGTGGCTGCCGGTTTTTGCTTTGGAAAGCTATCTTTTGGGTCCCACAATCACAATTCAAACCGTACATCATGTTTAAATTGCCCAAAACGGCTAGTACACAAAAAATCATCCGTTGATCCATCTTATATTTTGAGATATTTGTAAATAAACATCCAGACCATTGATCATAATTTTTTAACTATTGTGGGGCCTGTTTGTAAAATCTGAACCATTCAGTCTTTGCAAAAGAGTTACACAGGCCACGGGCTCAAATTTGGTAGGTTTATTCATCACAAATAATGAAAAAATTGGAAAACATTCTTGGCCGTTGATCATTCATAGTGCCAAAACCAACCCAACATGCCAAACGTGCAGACTGAGGCGGTAATTTGTGGTGATTGCTTTTTAACTAGGAAACCCATCTAATGGGTCCAACAATCAAGATCCAAACCATTCATCATGTTTAGAATGTCCAAAATGGTGGGTAGGTCAATTTTTAGCCGTTGATCCATCATATATTTTGAAATATTTTCTAAATATCCCGCAACTTAAAAATATAATTTTTAATTTCTGTGGGAACCATAATGAAAATCAGATCTGTTGATAATATGTAGAAGGCCCAAAATGGCTATGGGTTCAAATCTTATGGCTTGATTCATCACGGATAGTGAGAAAATGGCAAAAGATTTATGACCGTTGGATGTAGCATATGTTAATCCATATATTCTTTGCCTTGCCAAATGTGGAATGCACAAAATCTTGTGCATTAGAAATCCTCGCTGTGGATAGCTTCGTATAAGAAGAAGGAAAGAATCCTCTAAACAGAGGATTCCTCCCCCTAGCCAAGACTGTTGCCAAACGTGCCCTTAGAGAATTTAAAATTGAAAATAAAATAATTTCTATAACTTTAGATAATGCAAGCACTAACAATGTTGTAGTAGCTTTACTAAAACCTGCAATTCAACTTGATTTAAATGGAGATCTATTTCACAATAGATGTGCATGCCACATTATAAATCTTATCGTGCAAGTAGGGGTAAAATCTATTAGAGATGATTTAGAAATCATTAAATGGATTGTAGGATACATTTTTTGTTCTCCTTCGCAAAGACGATGGTGGAGGGATATATGTGTAAATTTGGGTCTAAGTCCAAAGAAAATATCATAAAATGTAAAGCATAGATGAAATTTTACCCATAAAATCTTAAAAGAATCATGTGTCTATAAAATGGCACTAAATCAATATTGTCAACTTTATGTGGAGCATGAAAATATTTTTGTAAGTGATGATAGATGGACCCTTTTTGAGATAATAAGAGATTTTTTAGAAGTTCCTCATGATGGAACATTTTTTTTTTTTTGGGTATATTATCCCACATCCATTTTTTTTTGGGATCTAACGGAGGACATGGCCCTAAACAGATTTGATTGGCGTCGTCAAATCCATATAGCCGACCCCACCTAGTGGGAAAAGGCTTGGTTTGGTTTGGTTTGGTTTGGTTTATCCCACATCAAGTCAAGCTTTAGCCCATTTTTATAAAATAAGTCTTACTTTTAAAAAGTATAGAGATTTTCCAATTTTTCAACTTATGTGTGTACAAATGAAGGCAAAGTTTTCATAATATTGGAGAGTAGCTCCTTTAACATTTTGTATAGTTGCTACTTTAGACCCTGGATTGAAATTAAAAGGTGTAGAAACCCTTGTTGATGAAATAAACTCTAACATGCATACAACTAATATAAATGACATGTTTACAGTTTAGATACAATTTGAAACACTTTATTTAGATTATGCTACCCAATTAGGTAGATCCATAGCACTCATGGTCCCAACTGGCCCTCTCCAAGTACATAAAGGAAAAAAGAAGGCTATTTGGAGTATTATGAGGAAATCTCACGAAAGTAACTCCTCTTTTTCCGGAGGATCCTCTTACAACCTTAATGAAATAACAATGTACCTGGGGAGCGATCCTATTTCAATCTTGGATGATCAAGAAGATGGTTTTGATCTTTTGGCATGGTGGAATTCATTCGAAACTAAGTTTTCTGTGCTTTTCGCTATAGCCCGTGATATACTAACAATACCAGTATCTACAGTTACATCAGAGCAGGCATTTAGTGCAAGTGGGCGCCTAATTGAACCTAGGAGGACTATGCTTACAGAAGAAACCGTTGAGACTTGCATGTGCTTATGAGATTGGTATCAAGCACAAGATAGGGAACAACAGATTGATGATGAGTTTGAGATAGAAGACGAGCTAGCGGCGTTACATATATCATAGTATAATTTTTTTTTTAGAAAGTATACTAGGCTTTCAACTTGTAATTTATTTTTTAGAATGTATTATAGGTTTTCAAAGTTGTAATTTATTTTTTAGAATGTATCATAGGTTTTCAAAGTTGTATTTTATTTTTTAGAATGAATCATAGGTTTTCAAAGTTGTAATTTATTTTTTAGAATGTATCATAGGTTTCTAAAGTTGTAATTCTTTTTTCATTTATCAAAATGTTTGAATTTCATTATATATATATATATATATATATTGATCCAAGTTCAAACTTATAATTTTTTTGAACTTTTGTAACTTAAATTTCAAAGAAATACAATTTATTTGATGTATTTTTTCAAAATATAATTAGTGTTATTCTACGTATTTGTTTCTCTTAATATCTTTATTTTAATGAAATTGGTCTAAGACCAAGAGTTTTATGTCTCTGCTACTTAAAAAGATTCAAAAAAAAATTAAAAAAAGGGGGCGGGGGATCCGTGGGTTGCCCACGAGCTGCACGGCCCAGGCCCAACTAGGGCCCGGCCTAGCATGGCACAACTAGAGCCGTGCCTTGGGTTGACCCCAAAGGGTTGGGCCCGGCACGACACGGCCTGCATATGAATCATGCGCCGTGCGGCCCGGCCCGGGCACGACTGGGCCCGTTCTCGAGTAGGCCGTGCCGTGCCAGATTTTCATGCCTAGTTTTCGTTAAGGGTTTATGAATTTTTACATAGTTGAAGGGAAAAAAAAGTAAATGTATGGCCAAGAGAGGTTGTGATATTGCAACTTAAAAAAAGGATCCTAAACTTTCCCCTTTTAGTAAAAAAACTCAAATCCTTATGATTAATTAATGCTTAGCGGATTCCTTTATGATTTTTTTTGGCAAAAATCTCTTCAGTTTCCATAGAGAAAAGAAAACAACTTAATAGGGGTACATTAACCGGCTAACAATAAAACTTCAACCCTGCTACTTGTCCCGGGATTAAATCCCGGGACAAGTAGACTTTTTCATAAAACTTTACTGACATTGCTAGTCACTCAATTTTGACATGTGGGCCCAACATTAAAAATCCACATAATATATATCACATGCTTGTCCTTGTACAGGTGTCCCTTGTTCATTGGAAAACATCAATGCCACGTGTTTTTGTCCTTCAATAGGCGTCTCTTGTTCATTGCATTGCCCTTCCCTCTTAGTTATGATGGCCCAGAGTGGTCCACACATGACGGTGCTCTAATGGCAATTATACAGACAATTATCAACATACAAAATTACATATGAGAGGAACTGTTCCATCTCCTTTTTTTAGTATTCATCTCCTTCATTGGCTGATGTACGCCATTCATGGGTGGGAAAAAAAATCAACTCGGTTGGAAGATCCCAACCTTGATTTAAAAACCTCTAGTTTAAGGACTTAATTTCCCCCTCCTATGTTTTAAGCATGTTCATGTATTGTCTGCGGAAAATTAGTTATGCAGACTTTTCTCTTTTGCAGAAATTTATTTTCCTTGCAAAAAGCTGGCCACAACAAAATTGAAAGTTCTTCTTTGTGGAAAATTGGCCAACTTTTCTTCATCTTTTCCACAAAAACATGGCTGCACAAATGTAGTGTCCAATAGTAACTGTAGGACCATGAATGTCAAAGTGAGGTAAGTGCCCATTCATTGGGAGATGAGTAGTTACCATGAATTGGTTGGATTGATGATAAGGGTGTGTCTCAACTGAAATCGCTACTCTTGGAATTATGTGATGGGTGATTTTCACTTAGTTGTGCAGGAACTTCAGCGAGAGCTTATAATGGAGTGGTTTTATGCTTTTGTGGATGACGGGAATTGAAAATCTTGCACCGTCCTCATCCAAAGAGTCATCTTGTTGGAGACGCTTTGAATGCGGCAGCTTCGTATGGACAAGCTAAAACATACATTTGATAATTGTGTGTGCCTAATTTTTTCAGCCATCTTGCACTCCCTTGATTAAGTTATCCCTACCCACACCTAATGAATTGCTAGAATCACAAATTTGACACTCATGTAACTATTACTTGTAGTTGGATTGAAATTCAAAAAAACATGATGTCTTCTAAACTTGAGGGCCATAGATAGAGGGATTTGAATAATCTTATGGCATTGATACTACCCACACGATAGGTCATATTGAGATTTTTCTTTCCTGGATTAGCCCCAAGTGGGCCTCACAAGCAATTTAACAAGGTCGTAAGTCCTGATAGTCAAGCTGATTAAAAAATATCCTTCCACCATTCTACGATATCAAACAATACGCCAATGTGAGAACTAAACTAGACTGCTCGAGCATGATCACAATGAAACAAGGCATGTTCAACTGATTCCACCTACTTATTGCAAATAAAACACAATGCACTACCGATTCTCAGTTTGAATACATTGCTTTAAAATTGAACATCCTATATCGTGTAACGTCCATATGACACATGTAACATCCACATGACCGATTCACAAAACCAGGGGATATAGCTGGATCATTGTTGCTAGAAATTGTTTGGATGTTTTGGGATGCTATTGGAAAGATATCATAGAAAATACTTTATCTTTAAATGACTAAAAATAAAAGATAAATATATAAAACACTGATAGAAATAAAAGATAAAAATAAATAAAATTTTGGACAGGTCCCATGCAAGAGAGGCATATTTATTTCGTGTCATTTAGATTTTTAAAAAGTGGGCCGGTCTAAACTAGAGAGCCTCAGAGAATCCAACCTCTTCTTTAAGTGGAGTATTGTGAACGACAAACATTTGTGCATGCGCAAGCTCTTTTACTAATTTATTTTGGACACCTAATGGAAAGCCGGACTCTTTGAAAATAACTAATTTTTATTTATATTGACTTGTTAAAGTCAAAAAGAATCCCATCAGTATGTCTCCCCTTGCCCTGAACTAGGGAGCACAATACTTCTACCAAGACCACAGCAGCTATGTTGACTTTAAGTGCTTTACCCTATCTTGATCAACACCGTTGATCATAAGGCGGGGACACACAGGGTCAGATCGGGTCCGCTCATTTGGTATATCATGGCGCAAGGTATGTAGTCTTGAGTCTTGGATCATTCATTGTTTAATGCATAAGTCTGCACCGATAGATTTGATTCAATGGTGGCAAACCTTTTAAGAACTTAAAATGGATTAGTATGGGGCCATCATGCAATGGGCCATCATGCAATGGGGTAAGGGTGGAGTAGTGATGTCAAATGGGATGTCCCGGCACAGGCCATTCCTGAGTTGTGCTGGGACGTGTCGTGCCTTCGTGCCTATTGTGTTATGGGCTTCGTGTGGTTCTTACATTAATTTTGGACTTAAAAAACAAAGGTCATATACTAAAAAAACAATCAAAAGATGCACACAAAGAAGAGTATGGCACACAAATGGAGTATGACACACAAATTTAAGTGATTGAGTCAAATTCAACATACTCCATTAAGAAGAGAACCATTTGGATCATTTCTATTTTTAGATTTCTAAATAGGATTAACTTCGAAACCTTAACAATTTTATTTATAATAAAAGAATATAAATAATAAAAGACTATAATTTTTATATTTACACAAGAAATATCAAATATCTCGTGCCGTGCCTTTGGGGGGTCGTGCCCAATCGTGCCGACCGTGCCTAGCGGGCCTTGCTGTTAACCAGGCCAGGCCATGCCACGGCATGTTGACTGCCGTGCTGGGCCTTGCCGTGTCATGCTGCCCAGCCCATTTGACATCTCTAGGTGCGAGTGTTGGTTGAATACTAACATGAAAGTAGCGGCCCACCTTGATTTGTTAATCACTGTCATTGATGGTCGGTGATTATTATAAGATGCCGTGTTCTAACCCGAAAGCTTAAGAAGGTCCATACAGGTATATGAAGTCCAGTCAAAACCGTTACTTAGGTGATGTGGGATATGGGGCTTTCCCAATACTCTCCCTCATGTAAATGATAGGAACCAACTCTCCTGTCTCCAATACTATGTTTATCTGATATAAACTTTAAAAGAGAGTTTTCTGGGAATATTCCTTAGTCATCCTTTGGGATTGACTGTCATTATATAGAATTCAATTGGCAGCAGTTAAACAAAATTACAATTAATTTACAATCAGAGAATGAATCTACTTGCTAATATCAGCACATCCAAAATCTACTAGGATAGTAATATACAGTCATGATACAGTCACCCATGATGAGAATATATTTGGTATAACTGGATTCGCCCCGAGTGATTAATGGACCCTTGTAATTAACCTGGCTCCTGTGGGTTGCTTTGACAGGCACATCCCATTATATATCCTGTATCCACCAATACAATAAATAGCTCCTGATATTTAAAGCCATATGGTCAAGTTGTAAAGCCAAATTGTCCTCTATATTTGTCTGTTGTTTCTTTATTTAGGGTTTTGTCTTTCTAGGGTGTGGCCTGTGGGCAAAGCATGAGGAAGGATAAAAGGTCCAACATAAATGAGAAAAGAGCTGAAAAGAGAGTGACATTGATTCCCTCCGTGGCCACTCTACCACCTTCTGACAATTAAAAATGTCAGCATCACACTTCCTTTTTAGGAAAAGAGCTCTGCTAAAACAAACCATGTGTAACACAAACCATGTTTGGGGTGAGACATATCAAACATGACATCAGCCACTCCTTTGATTACTACTGGAGGGTTCTCATATTCACACCCTCTTCAACTTGACTGGTTTGGCTGCTGAGTTGATCATTGAGACTCATGATCTGATGAATGTGGGACACAACTTAATTTAGAAGGAAATTTCTCATATAATCATTTTCTGTTTACTCTATTTCCAAACAACTAGCTCTTTATTTTACATACAACCACTAATAATATCTCCTAACAATATCAATCATCCACCTTAAGCCATAGTGTCAGGGAACTTTTCTTCTCTAGCATGGAGTTCATATCAAAGTAACAGTTTTCTAGGAAAGATCAAGATGCCCTTGCCTTAAACTATCTGCAGTTATCATGTGCCAAATTAAGTCTTTTGAACTAAATCACATCTTTGCTGAATTGGGCCCGAGCCCAGCTTACATTGACTAGATTAAGTTGTCATTGTAGGTCCAAGGGCTAGGTATGGGTTCTATTTTCTTACCTAAGCTATGGATGATTAAAGGCCCGACTATATTCAGCATGTACCTACATATTTAACTCTATGGGACATAAAATATTGCAAGCGGCCTGGCCTGTGCAACTTTTAGGCCATTGGGATAAATATGGGCATAAATATTAGACCACATGGTTAAACTGGAAGGGCTTCAAAAAGCTTTGTCCTGACCCAAACAGGCCCATAATCAACGCTAGGTAATAAATTTCTTGAGAGAGATCATACACAATTTTGTTATGAGGCTATAAATCAAAGGTTAGGATTTTCAGATTAAAAAGCTTTTTTGGTCCATTAACCATAACAATGGATTCCCATCTCTCCTTGGTCAGCCCCACAGGTTCTCCCACATGAAATTCGCTCATTGAGTTGGAGGGGAATTTTTTCCTACAAGAGTCCTGTAGGACTGTCATGTGGAAATTTCAATAGGTGCCTTTAATTGAGGGTACTTCACTTTTGTACATGGCAAAAATTAAAAACCCCACATGGTCCTCGTGTGGGGCTCAGATGAAATTTTTGCTGGAGTTAAATCTTTTAAAACTTCTCTAATAGGGGGCTTTCATTTTTTGCTGCCCTGATAGAGAGTGATACTTCAACTTTAGGACCTAGGGATAAATCCATGGGCATATGAGTGAGATCAAGCTACCCACAACACTCAACCATAACTGTGTTGGTTGATAGGGAGCTCTTTATAGCATTTTAAAATGGAAAGTTATTAATAACGGCTCATTATTCAAGTGGTAAGGAGTGTTAGTTCTTCCTTTGGTGCCCGGATTTTAAACCCAAGGTACGCCACCTATCCCAGTGTTTTCTTTTTCTTTTCCTTTTTTTAAGAAAATTATATTAAACAAACTATAAAGACAAAACATACAGACCAAATTGTAGGGGAAAGTGGCATAGCGGAACGAGCTACCCCATGATCGACAGTCAAATAAGCACACACAAATCACACAATCAAGCAACAGTCTACGAAGAAGGCGATACACAATTATTTACGTAGTTTGACAAAAATGCATACATCCATGGAGAAAGATCACGGCATGCTTAGGTGGCTTAGGGTTACCGACTACATCAATATATAATTCCCCTTTCTTGGCCTCCGAAAAAGTCTATATTAGCTCCCAAGAAAACCCTAATACAATTACTGAAACACCCTTAAACCTAGTTACATCAAGTTAGCCCCAATTAACTAATCCAGCTAACCTGGAATACAAGACAAAAGCAAACACTCTCTAGACTCCTTGGCTTGGATTCCGTCAATTGGGCCATAAGGGTTGGGCCAGAGCCCTGTTTTTAGGGATAAAAAGGCTTTCTACTAATTGATAAGAGCTCAGCTGGTTGTGACCTCGATGCCCCGTAATTGTTTTTGCTTAAATTGTATTCAAGCAAGTGAGAATATATTATAATAAAATTCCACGGTGATAAAAGAAATTCTCATCTATGCAGCCATATAAATCAGTACTGGGCCCACTTCTTAGATTTAATCTGCTAAAAGCAAATCACTTAATCTGATTCAGCAATCAGTGAAATTTCAATCCCATCAGAGTTGAACCTACCGCTAGATTGATCATACTTTACAACTTAATTTGACGTGTAAAACACATGATCCATCTGATGGCGGGCCCTACCCAAAATAGGAAAATTGGACCCCCGCTACACTCATGGAGGTCTTTATCAACCAGCTTAGCTTTAAAAAAGTGGGCCCTATAAACCTAAGATCTGGATTTCCCTGCCGCCTGACCCTTCTCAGATTTGGATATCATGCAGCTGGAGTCACTATTATCCAATCAGGGTAACACTTTTCTGGAACGCAATCATGGAACCCACGTAGACATTGTGTGGACCGTTCAAGCTCAATGTCATTCTATCCAATAATATATTTTCAACGTTTAGCTAAAATAGAGTGTGCCCCACCATCCAATTGAGCACCATAGCAGAAACCCCATTACCCACCACATCCGCAGAATTGCCACGTCAGCGCCTAATCATGCTTCTACTGTGGTGCTTAATCGGTTAGTTCGGACCCATTCGTTTTGAGCTGAAATGGGACCATGTTTTTATTCGAGGCTATGACATCTCCTTGAACGCTCTGAATTATCTCTATCTAACTTCCATATTAGTTCAAGAACATAATATGTTACACTACACTATCTTACTACTTTCCTAGTGGTGGGACCACCTATTGAAAATGTGAACAGATACAAAATCAGTTAATTAAATTGAGCATATAAAGTTTTAGATGATATCCGGATTCGCGTGATTTCGGTCATAACGAGAACGGCGTTTCGTGCTTTAAACCAAAACTCCCGCCTTCCCTCGGCATGCGGAATAAAACCCGAGATTTCGTTTCTTGTTTTCGAAGCTCTTGTTATTGCTTTTCTTGATCAATTGCAGCAATGTCTCGTTGCTTTCCATATCCGCCTCCTGGGTATGGAGCGAGGGATAGACCCGAGCTAGAACAGGTTTGTTGAGCATAATTATCTCTGTTTTGTTGATTGTTGTACTAGTTATGTTCGACTAAATGCCTTTTTTTATTTTTATTTTTATTTTTATTTTTTTAAGGTTTCTAATTTATTTATCATTCGGTTTTTATTTATTTATTTATTATTTTCAAATGAATTGTCCCTTTGTAATGAATGGGCAATGTAGTGAATGACTGGGACTCATTGGAGAATCGAGGTTGTGGATCTCAATCCTATTTTAGGGAAAAATTAGGGATGATTTGGGTATCCCTTTTCACAGAAGAAGTTTTGAGCAGGGATGCTGTCACATCCCAGACACGAATTACTCTGGCCTGGGTAATCCCCGAGGTGTGACATGTGTACTCCTGTGATATTATACCTATCTCGAGTGAAAGTTCTACATCACGAAGAAGAAAATTTCCTTTTTGCGACTTGTGAGACTAGCTCGCTTACACCTGTCAATAACATTTAATAGCGAAAGCATTTCAAAAATACACAATTAGGTACCATATCATGAACAGTCGTATTTAGTTTCATTGTTTATACAAAAGGTATTTACAAATTCGAACCAAAGTAGAGATTATAAAAATCACCCTACAACCTATACAAAATATAATCCAAAAGTATCTACCTAGTGTGACCCACACAAAAAAAAAAAAGTCAGGCACACTTCCACTCTAGCTCTCGAAAGAATCCATGACGTTCTCCGGAGGTCCAAACTACATAGGCCTGTTACTAGGCCACTCTTCTAGTCCTGGAGGAATCTCCTCGGTCTCCTCCTTTCCCTCCTGTGCCTCTTCAGTCTCGGGAGTAGCATCTGTGTCTGTGACATCAAAGATAGTATCTTAAATACGACTATTTAGCAAGTATAGGCATTAATATTGTAACACATGTTATATCAAATTCGAATTTAAAGACAATAGATTAAAGGATGCCAAAATTAAGTAAAACTAGGCAAGCAAATCAAATAGTTTGTGCTTTATGAATCAAAGGGAGAATTAACATACAAATCTGGCTACTACATTGAGCTCATTCTCTCAATAGAGAGTAAATCTAGTTAGGATGTCACCAGCGTTCCGGCCAAAGGCTGACTGGCTACCCGGATTTGGAGTTCCAGTACTCGAAAATGACTTATTGCAGTAGTCTCAATTAATCAATCAAGTGTAACCCCGTCGGGTATTACAGGGTCGAAGCTAATTAGTACCGACTTAATCGAATCAAATAATAATAGAATGTGAATAAATTCCATATCATATAATTTCATAATATCAGATCGAATTGAATCAATAGTGAATGTTCACATTCATATTATTTCAAGGAATCCACTTCGAATATAGTCATCGAATTAGAAGTACACCAATATATAATGCATTGATAAAACCACTTGAAGTGAATGATAATATTCCACTCAATATGAAGTGCAAGGGAATTTAAGGAATCAAGGTAATTACTACCCAACTCTAATCTATTTATGCATAGTCTTTCACCATCCATTTTAAGGTAGTTTTAGAAGGTCAATGTATTACTATCATGTATTTGGTGCTACATGTCGCGACTCCGGACCGGGTTATCGGGACCTAATCCGGGATCGGGACTATTGTTGGATGAATATAAATGAATGAATGTTTGGTTGGTTCCATAAGACATAACATGCGTACACGGGTCTATAAAGAATAAAATACTACCCGTGCACGTGATTTCCCACAGGTGTCCGCGGTGAGGATATCATCACAACAATATAAATGTTTTGTTTAAGTGCGGAAGCGTGTAGTAAATCAAGTGTGTGATTCATTTCCATAATAACAAGACTGGTAACACATATAAATAACAAGTATCAGAATAAGCAATGATCATTAACACTTTTTAAAAGTAAGGTTAAAGTATAAACAAAAGATCAGTTAATTACATTCACAAAAGTAGAAGCCAACAAAGGCCAATATAATCAAAACAATAACCCCCAAAAAAATGGTTATCCACAACCCAAAATGTTACGCAACTCGGACAACCGAATGTCTAGACGACATCATCGGCATGCCACTCAACTAATCGCTGCGGTTCTCCGACTGCCTCCTCGTGCTCCTCCTCGGGGTAACCAACGACTGGACCTGAGTACCAAAGAAATGGGTCAAACACGACAATTTGGCAGGTGGGTGAAAAGATATAACAATAAAACAATAAACAAATTTATCTTGGAAAACATTTAAACCTGTTTAAACAATAACTTCCATAAAATAAACGAACCATTTAATGAAAATCATATAAGCAGTATAAAACATGTAAAGGTAACCAAGGAAACGGGAACGAGAAAGATAGCAACCATACGAAGCTAAGTCATTTATCACAGAAGTGACAAGAGCATATCAAGGCATTGACCTCAATCACCGAAGTGAGGAGGCGCAACGAAATTTACATATACATATATAATAATACGGGACATGACCACGGTAGCGAGCCGGGCATCAGGAACCACAGTAGCTAACCTGGGTATCAGGAAAAGACCACTGTAATAACCGGGTAGCGGTATCCAAACTGCAGCTGGCGGGGCAAGAGGGGGATCTCCAAATCAGTGGATCAGACTGACAAGGTTATTCAAGCTTAGTGGTGCCGATTCATAGGTCAAATAATAGAAATCAAGACACGTGAAAATACATTAAGTGCAAGTAAATAAACGGGCGGGACGGGGTGCTCAAAGGCACAACTGTCATTTGATGTCGGGCATTGCACTTCGGGATTGGTAACTATTACAAGTACATTTTCAATGCTTTCGGGGGATAAGAGTCATATAGTGTAAATCTCGGGGACAAGGAAATACAATCGAACTATTGGAGTTTCGGGTAAAATATCAGGTTCAAAATTTGTTCGAGGTGAATAGGGATCCCGTATGTCGATTTTAGTAATAACTTGGTACTCTTTGAGTTTGGGGACATTCTGGGCTTCCTATACACCTTGGAAAATTTCCCAAAAACTTCAATGAATCTTTGTGATGTGGTTTCTTTCCTGCCCCAACATAGTCTCAAGTGAATAGTGCCCATCGTTCTCACAAAGGGTCCACAAGCGATTGGGACGGGAACCCCCTTCATTTCTCTCCATTTTCAAATTCCTGGGTAAGGTCGGCCACTTGGCAGTTAACTGGCGGTTAGCCGCCAATGGGCTTGGTGGTTAGCGGTTAGCTGACCGCGAGGTTGACCGTGGTTGACTTGACTGAATATAGCATACTGGAATTGTGACCGCCTAAGTTTGGTTGGCTGGCGGTTAGCTGCCAATGGGCTTAGCGGTTAGCTGTTAGCTGACTGCGGGGTTGACTGTAACTTCAGAAGAGAAAAGCAGTTCTCTGGAATTGTAACCGAAACTGGTTCGGTTAGCCGCCGGTCACTAGGCGGCTAGCCGACAGGTGACCGCTAGTTGACTGCCCAGTTGCGAGAAATTCTCACTGGGTTTAGATTTGAGCCCTTTCCTCTTCCAATCAGTTTTCTGTATTCTTCATTCATTTTCCTGCACCAAAGTGAGCTACAAAGCTGCTCCCATTTCAATATTCAACACTTCCTCCATATCAAAGCTTTTACAAATAACTATCCATTCACCTCCTTCTTCAACTCATCCAACCACAAGAGGAGGGAAATCCACCAATCACAAGCATTCATTTGAGCCATGACCAGCATTAAATGAAAGGCCATAATGTCACATTTTTAAGGGTTAAACAAGCTAACAAGTTGCATGAGCATTTATTTCAAAAAATTCAATGCAAGTTAAGAATGAATAGTGAAATCATATTCATTTCTCATAAAAACCATTTGACACTCTAAATATCTATTCATCCACTTGCCTTGAGTCTCTAATCAAGCCAATCAAGCTCTAAACTCTCTTCCAAGCAAAGATTCCAAGCTACACCAAAAATCCTCAAAACAAAACCCTAAAATAGTCAAAACATGGAATGGGGAGGAAGAAGCTTCAATAATCGAAATGAAGATTCCCTTAGGCTAGGAGAACACAATATCAAAAGAGGGGAAGGATCACTTACATGAGAGTTCTTTAAAATGCTAGGTTAGTTCAAAAGGAGGTCTTGGAGTTGGTGGTTTCCTCCACAAATGTTATTAAGAGAGGGTTCTCAAGGAGATGAAGAGGATGATGATTTCAAATCTTCTATTGGTGCAAGTTTGGGAGTGGATTGAGGATGGAGAAGCAATAAGAAGGAGAAAGAAGGGAAACCCTAGCTTGGGGTTTGGTTTGCTCTGGAAAAAGGGAAATGAGGAAGAAGGGTTTCCTTATAAAGCAAGTGGGGAGTGGGCTCCACCACTAGAAATTTTTGCGGTCTGAAACCATGGTTTTCGGACTTTGAGGGAATTCGACGAACAAGGGAGAAATGATCACTGAAATATCTAGTTTCTAAAAAGTATTTGTTTCAATGGTTTCGGGGATATCAAATTTTGGGTATAGATTTAATGTAAAATGATTGTTTTGCCCTTGAAGCTAGAAAAGTCGAGTTTTGGGGTTCCGAACGGGGACGGGATCAACATGAAAGTTGTAGAGATTAACGAGATAACTAGAATGTGATCAAAACACAAATTATAGGAATCTCGAATAATCCCTCAAGTACACGCAAGATCACAAAAGGAACCCCAAACGGTCCCACTAATCACAAAGGCACTCAAAATTCCCCAAAGCTATAACACTAGCTATTCTAATCCGAACTAAACCACAAACCACTAATCACGCTTAAGACTAATACACGACTTAATTAGTACTAATCGAGGTCACTCGTGTACACGGAGAAATTATCATGAAAGTTTATTGGGTTTGTAAGACCCAATAAGCTTATTAGATGTAGGAAGATGTTTGGATTAAACATAAACAAAAAGTAACATTTAATAAAATGTTCATGAGCCCTTAAATCAATAGATCCCACAAACTATTCCACCATCATATTCTGGAACGTATGAAAATACTTGTCTTCATACATGGATCATTATTATTTTCTTTTAGGATGAAATGGCTTGTATCAGTTTACAGGACTTGTTCTTTTGTTGACTTAATGAGTCAACTAGCTAACCTGCTTGTGCTATAAACGATCTACAAACAGAATAGTCTATAAACAGTCTTTAGAAATTGACTGTGTATTTGACCATCCTCAAAGATCAAGTGTGAATCAAGTCAACTTTAACTCCCCTATCGTTTCACACAAATGAGCGCCAAAAAGACCCATGGCCATAAGAAACTATGGGTTCTATGCACTCTCTCTCTCTCTCTCTCTCTCTCTCTCTCTCTCTCTCTCTCTCTCTCTGTTTTTTTTTTTTATATTAATAGTGACAGCCCTTACTTGGGTGATTTATAGTTTGTTATTGCTACAAAAACAAATAAAAGAAAAAAAGAAAACTCACTATGAACATTTAATTATATTGATATCAATTCATTCTTCTTCTTCTTCTTCTTCTTCTTCTTTTTTTTTTTTTTTTTTTTTTAATTCATGAATAGAAATTTACAATGCCACATTATCTAGAAGCAATGATATTCAAGAGAAAAAAAAAAAATCAGAAGCTGTAGACTCAAAAAAGAAATTCTACGCATGCAATTCCCATTTTTTTACTTTACATGAAATGTAAATAGACAAATAAAAAAATGTAGGGATATAGCTCAAAACTAGGAAATCATGCTCCATCCCTTGATGGAGGCATGATCCTAGTCCTTAACCTACTTCAAATCTTCTCTTCAGGAATGATCTCTTCGCTTAATAATCTCGGCAGCACGTCGTCGGAAAATGGCAACGTAGTACACTCTCTTTTTGTATGAAATTCTGCAGAATTCTTTGTGTCCTTTCTTCTGTTCTTTTCCCTCCTTTTTTTCTTCATCAGGTAGTGGCCTTTTATAGGCCTCTTGAAGCTATCCATGAAGTAGTTGTTGCCCACATTTTCCACTTTGCTACACACTTCCTGTAGCTTGGAATGAATGGGCACCATCTGTCTCTTCTTAACTACTTCGCTGCCATGTTGGCTACCCATTTCTCATGGGTAGTTGCTTTTTCTAAGGAGTGGATGTTAGTTCCATGTACCAGCTGATTTCTTTGTTGCATTCCCCATGTGGGATTTTCATCTAAGGAATGGGTACTCCTCTTGACTCCATTTGTCATTTGACCATATATTTGCAAAAGACCTGGGCCCTATTACGCGATTGATACCATGCCTAAACAGCTCGCCCACAATCACCAAAAATTGGGTTAAACCGGCCTAGCATGATATGATCACAAAAATCAACTTGGTCTTATATTAATTGGTCCCAATACACTACCACATAAATATGAGAGAGTTTGATGGGTCATGGGAAATTAATTGGATAAAGATCCATTTCTAGCCATAGGATATAACATGGGGTGTGACTCACATAAACAGGTGGGTAATCATTAACTTGGGAGTGGATCTAATGGCTAAATGGATGTCAGTACATAAGTGAGCCCAATGCATAGCTGGATTTAGGCCCATCTAAACAGGTCCCGCAGCAATTGGTCTTATGTCCCATAGATTGTCTTTTTTAACCTGGGTCAGGCCTAGGCCAGAAATAAGCTTTGACTTAGACCAAGATTGGTCACATAATTAGGCCATAAATGACCCTCCTTTACTCAATTAAAATTGGCCGCATGGACCAATTCATATGGCTCAGGCCAAAAATTAATTCATATGGCTCAGGCTAGAAATTGGCATGGGTTAATTCATATGGCTCAGGCCGGGACCATCATCAACAAAGATTGGTCACACGGACTAATTCATATGGCTCAAGCCGGAAATTGGCTACAAATTGGCATTAATTCATATGGCTCAGGCTAGAAATTGGCATGGGTTAATTCATATGGCTCAAGCCGGGACCATCATCAACAAAGATTGGTCACATGGCCTGGGTTAGAAATTGACTTGAGCCTGACTTAACCAAAATTGGTCATGTGTTTTAGGCCCAAAAATTGGGTTGGACTTGAATAAACCAAGATTGGCTATATGGCCTCGGTCAGAAACTGATTTGTGCCTGAATCAACCAAAATCGGTCATGTGTTTTAGGCCCAAAAAATTGGCTTGGACCTATATTAATCATGTTAATCTCCCTCGTAAATTCAAGAGGTCTGGATAGGACCCACCAAATTCATCAGGGATTAATTCCATGTCATATAGTGGTTACCAATCATCAACTTGGGGATGGATCCGGTGGCTAAATTGATTTAGTCCCACTTGATCAAGATCACGCTTAATAAGGTCCGAGCATATATATATATATATATATATATATATATATTTTATCTTCCAACAACTCGGGTCGGGGTCTTACATCCTGCACTCCTTGGGACATTTGGTCCACCAAATGAAATACACAACTCACCTCTGGTAGTAGATGTGGATACTTCTTTTGCACTTGATCTCATAGTTCCCACGTTGCTTCTTCCGGTCCATGATTTTCCCAAAGCACCTTTACCCATTGTATAGTCCGTGTCCTCAACTCTTGTTCTTTTGTATCAATGATCTGAACGAGCTTCTCAACATATGTCGCATCCTCTCGGATTTCCAAAGGCTCATGCCGGAGTACATGCAAAGGGTCGGGTACGTACTTCTTCAACATTTACACATGAAAAACGTTGTGTACGCCGGATAGCTCGGGTGGTAAGGCTAATCTGTAAGCCACATCACCAATCTTGCTCACAATGTCATATGGTCCAATATATCTCCGTGATAGCTTACCTTTTCTGCCCAAATCTCAATGTTCCCCTTGTAGGTGACATATTCAAGAAAACCTTGTCTCCTTCTTTAAACTGTAAATCCCTTCGATGAGAGTCTGCATAACTTTTCTGTCTACTCTTGGCCACTTTCAGACGTTCTTGGATCAACTTGACTTTGTCACTGGTCTCACTTACTATGGTTGGCCCATGGAAACTACGAATGTCGACTTCTTCCCAACACAGAGGTGTCTTATACCTTCTGCCATACAGAGCCTCGAAAGGCGCCATTCTAATGCTTGAATGGTAGCTGTTGTTGTAAGCAAATTCACACGATGGTAGGGTCTCATTCCATTGAGTTTAAAATCCAACACAGAAGCACGAAGCATATCCTTAAGGCTCTGAATTGTCCTCTTTGACTGGCAATCTATCTGAGGGTGATAAGCCCTGCTGAACTGTAGCTTCGTACCCATGGACTCATGCAATGTTTTCCAGAACTGCAAGACGAATCTGGTATCTCTGTCAGATGTGATAGAAACTGACTGTCCATGTCGACTGACAATCTCGTTAATAAACAACTCTGCCAGGGGTAACATATGCATTTTCTTCCCTATCCTCATAGGAATGAAGTAAGCTGATTTGGTGAGTCTGTCCACAATGACTCATATCGCATCGTTGCCTCTGCTGGTCCTCAGTAGTCCAGAAATAAAATCCATGGTAATGTGCTCCCATTTCCATTCCGGGATTTCTAATGGCCGTAACAACCTTGGAGGCTTTTTTTTTTCTGCCTTTATCAGCAGACAAGTCATACAATGAGAGGCGAATGCTGCAATCTCTCTCTCCATGTTTTTCCACCAAAATCTGCCCTTCAAATTCTGATACATTTTCGTGTTGCCTGGATGCATGGAATACTTCATACTGTGAGCCTCGGTCATAATGACATTTCTCAAATCTTCAATGTTAGGCATGCACAGACGGTCACGGTAGTATAAAACTCCATCAACAATATGGAAGTCAGGACGTTCTGCTATATGCTCTATAATCTTGGCTAACTCTGGATCTTGTAATTGACTATCTTTGATCTTTTGGATGAAAGAAGGCTCTGACACTGATATGTTGGCTAATATCACACCATTCCTTGGTGGTTGTAGGTCTATTCTCAATTCCTCAAATTGTTCAAAAATACAAGTGCCACTTAGATTTGCCAAGCCTACTGATTTTCTACTTAAGGCATCGGCAACTATATTTGCTTTCCTCTAGTGGTATTTGATTAGAAAATCATAATCCTTGATATATTTCATCCATCTTCTCTACCTCATGTTTAATTCTTTCTGAGAAAACAAGTACTGCAAGCTGTGGTGATCGGAGTGGACTTCGAACTTCTCTCCATAGAGGTAATGTCTCCACATTTTCAATGCAAAGACGACCGCTGCCAATTCAAGATCATGGGTTGTATAGTTTTTCCCGTGATCTTTCAATTGCCGGGATCCATAAGCAATGACTTTTCCATCTTGCATCAACAGACAACCAAGTCTAACATTCGAAACATCGGTAAAAACGGTAAAACCGCCGCTTCCGGATGGTAAAGTGAGGACTGGTGCGGTGGTCAATCTCTTCTTTAGCTCTTGGAAACTAACTTCACATTGATCTGTCCACACATACGGCACGTTTTTCCTTGTCAGCTTCGTCAAGGGTGACGTAATCGACGAAAATCCTTGCACAAATCTTCGGTAATAGCCTGCCAATCCCAGAAAACTTCTGATTTCTGATACATTCTTCGGTCTTTCCCACTTCACTACCGCCTCAATCTTAGACGGATCTACTGACAATCCTTCTTTGGAGATGATGTGCCCCAAAAATGCTACTTGCTCTAGCCAGAATTCACACTTGTTGAGCTTCACATACAACTGGTTCTCTCTCAGAAGTTGCAATGCTACCTTCAAGTGTTCTTCATGCTCTTCTTTAGTCTTGGAGTATGCCAGAATATCGTCAATGAACACTACTACAAATTGATCAAGATATTGTGCAAATATCTTGTTCATCAATGCCATGAACACTGCCGGTGCATTTGTCAACCCAAATGGCATCCCTAAGAACTCATAGTGGCCATATCTCATCCGAAAAGCTGTCTTCAACACATCTGATTCTTTGACTTTCAGTTGATGGTAGCCGGATCTCAAATCAATCTTCGAAAAATATGAAGCACCTTGTAACTGATCAAACAGTTCATCTATCCTTGGCAATGGGTATTTGTTCTTGATGGTCACTTGGTTCAATCTCCGATAATCAATACACATCCTCATGGAACCATCTTTCTTCTTGATAAACAAAATCGGAGCTCCCCATGGTGAAATGCTCGGTCTCACAAAACCTTTGTCTAATAATTCTTACAACTGTATCTTCAATTTTCCTAATTCCGCCGAAGCCATTCTATAAGGTGCAATCGAAATCAGAGCGGTCCCTCGTAATAACTCAATGGTGAAGTCAATTTCTCTTATGGGTGGTAATCCTGGAATCTCCTCGGGAAATACATCTGGGAATTCCCAAACAATAGGGATCTCCTCCATCCCTTAGGACCTTTTATCCTCCGTGATAAATGCCAAATAGGCTTCATATCCACTTTTCAATAGTCTATCAACTTTCAACACTAAGACAAACCCTGCACGAGGATTCTTCCTCTCTCTCTGAAACAACACTCCTACTGGTGTCTCATCTAATTTGAATGTGAGGGTCTTATGGAAACAATTCATTGTGGCATGGTACCCTGCCAACCAATCCATCCCTGGGATGATATCGAAATCATGCATCTCCAATAAAACGAGATCAGCGGGTAACACCACTTCTCCAATCTGGACTGTGCAACTACGATAAAAGGTTCTACATATAACTTGTTTACCTACTGGGGTTGCCATAGTTAAAATATAGTCAACTTCTCTAGCATGCACATCTATCAGCTCGGAAAATGCATGGGATAAAAACGAGTGTGTAGAGCCAGGATCAAATAAAATCCTAGTGTTAATACCACGAACAAGGAGTGTACCTTCCACTACATTTCCCACTGCTTTTGCATCAGCTCTATTGATCGCATAAACTTGTCCTCGCTGCTGTGGCCGGATAGGAGCCTGCTGTTGCCTGCCTTGTGGGATATTTCTGTTTTGTTGCTGGGGACGCTGATTTTGATGTTGTCCTTGCTAACGGGCCTGCTGTTGCTGCTGAGGTCTATACTGTTGTGGTGGTGCCTGCTGCTGAAGTGGCCTTGCCTGATTTTGGACAACCATTGCGTTCTATGGTGGTGCTGGATGCTGTGCTCCCTGCTATTGTTGATTATGCCTGTTCTGTCTTAGACAATCCCTCATGTGATGGTTCATCAAACCACATCTAAAGCATGCTCCTAAAATGGTACAACACTGAGTAATCTCATGATTCTTCCCACGGTGAATACAAATTGTCTGATTCTGAGCATTTTGCTCTGGTCTATGCCTCTTGTGCTGCTGCTGCTGATTTTTCTGTTGGTAGTTCTGCTGATGAGCTTGCCTCTTACCCTGAACTCTGAATATCTTGAGGTGAAAGTTCTCAAACTTTAGGCTCTCTTGACCGCTTCTTCGAAGATGGCGGATGGCACTACTCCCGTAGCATCTCTCTCAATGATTGGATTCAATCCTTCTAGGAATTTAGGAATCTTCTTCTCCACTATGTCCACTAACTCCGGCGCATATCTTGACAGTCTTCAAACTTGGTGAGGTACTCTAACACTGTCATGTTCCCTTGTACAAGCTGCTGGAATTCCACTGCCTTTTGCCTCTTGACGTGGGTGGGTACATATTTGTCTCCAAACTGCTTCTTGAAATTTGCCCAAGCCACTGCATCTGCCATAGTCCTATACTCTTCCCTCACTGTCTTCCACCATATATCAGCCAACCCAGTGAAGAGTGATGCTGCAAGTTTTACTCTCTCACCTCCCGTACATTGGAAGATTTCAAAGATGTTCTCGATATTCTCTAACCAATCGTCTGCAGTCAAAGGATCTTCTGTCCCAACAAAATCTTTTGGACTCCTTTTCCGAAACCGCTCAAATAAGGCATTCGGGTCATGTTCTCTTTGATTGATGAAAATTGTGGGTTGAGGTTGAACGGGTTCTGGCCTTCTTTGTAAGACTTCTAGCAGCTGTCTCTGCATCACTGCCAACTCTCTGGCATGGTCTTCATCTTTTTTTAGCATCTGCTCTTATAGTCTAGCTTGATTTTCATTTGCCTGACGTTGTTGATCAAGCATAGTCTGCATCATTTGCTAAAACTGGTTTTGCATTGTGTTGTCCACAATAGCTTCTTCAACCGGACCTATATCTTCACTGTTACTCGCAGTGGGATTGCCGTTTATCGGTCTGTTGCGAGGTGCCATAGTGCTGCAAAACAACTTGTTAGCACATAATAATCAAATAAAGGTTCACACATTGCTCACACGATTCTAGCTAACGAAAAATTTAACGAAGCCTTGCCACGTCCTTAGGATTTCTAGTTTCTTTTAATTGCTTGAAACATATCTCGCTCTGATACCAGTCTGTCGTGACCCTAGACCGGGTTATCAGGACCTAATTCGGGATCGGGACTATTGTTGGATGAATATAAATGAATGAATGTTTGGTTGGTGCCATAAGACATAACATGCGTACACGGGTCTATAAAGAATAAAATACTACCCGTGCACGTGATTTTCCACAGGTGTCCGTGGTGAGGATATCATCACAAAAATATAAATGTTTTGTTTAAGTGCAGAAGCGTGTAGTAAATCAAGTATGTGGTTCATTTCCATAATAACAAGATTGGTTGAATAACAAGTATCAGAATGAGCAATGATCATTAGCACTTTCTAAAAGTAAGGTTAAAGTATAAACAAAAAATCAGTTAGTTACATTCCCAAAAATAGAGGCCAACAAAGGCCAATATTATCAAAACAATAACCCCCAAAAGAATGGTTATCCACAACCCAAAATGTTACATAACTCGGACAACTGAATGTCCAGACGACATCATTGGCATGCCATTCAACTAATTGCTGTGGTTCTCCGACCGCCTCTTCGTGCTCCTCCTCGGGGTAACCAATGACTGGACCTAAGTACCAAAGAAATGGGTCAAATACAACGGTTTGGCAGGAGGGTGAAAAGAGATAACAATAAAACAATAAACAAATTTACCTTGGAAAACATTTAAACCTCTTTAAACAATAACTTCCATGAAAGAAACGAACCATTTAATGAAAATCATATATGCAGTATAAAATATGTAAAGGTAACCAAGGAGATGGCAACCACACGAAGCTAAATCCTCTATCACTGAAGTGACATGAGCATATCAAGGCATTGACCTCAGTCACCGAAGTGAGGAGGTACATCAAAATTTACATATACATATATAATAATACGGGACATGACCACGGTAGCGAGCCGGGCATCAGGATCCACGGTAGCGAACGGGGGTATCAGGACAAGACCACGGTAATAACCGGGTAGCAGTATCCAAACTGCAGCTGGCGGGGCAAAAGGGGGATCTCCAAGTCAGTGGATCAGACTGACAATGTTATCCAAGCTTAGTGGTGCCGACTCATAAGTCAAATAATAGATATCAAGACACGTGAAAAATACATTAAGTGCAAGTAAATAAACGGGCGGGACGGGGTGCTCAAAGACACAACTGTCATTTCATGTCGGGCATTGTTGTACTTCGGGACTGGTAACTGTTACAAGTACATTTTCAATGCTTTCGGGGATAACAGTCATATATTGTAAATCTCGGGGACAAGGAAATACAAATGAACTATTGGAGTTTCGGGTAAAATACCAGGTTCAAGATTTGTTCGAGGTAAATAGGGAGCCCGTATGTTGATTCTAGTAATAACTTGGTACTCCTTGAGTTTGGGGACATCCCGGGCTCCTTATACACCTTGGAAATTTTTTCAAAAACTTCAATGAATCTTTGTGATGTGGTTTCTTTCCTGCCCCAACATAGTCTCAGGTGAATAGTGCCCATCGCTCTCAACAAGGGTCCACAAGCAATTGATACGGGAACCCCCTTCATTTCTTTCCATTTTCAAATTCCGAGGTAAGGTCGGCTACCTGGCGGTTAGCCGCTAGCTGACCGCTGTTGACCTGACTGAATGCAGCATACTGGAATTATGACAGCCTAAGTTTGGTTGGCTGGCGGTTAGTCGCCAATGGGCTTGGCGGTTAGCTGCTAGCTGACCGCGGGGCTGACCGCAACTTTAGTAGAGAAAAGCAGTTCTTTGGAATTGTAACCGAAACTGGTTCGGTTAGCTGCCGGTCACTAGGTGGCTAGTCAATAGGTGACAACAAGTTGACCGCTCAGTTGCGGGAAATTCTCACTGGGTTCAGATTTAAGCCCTTTCCTCTTCCAATCAGTTTTCTGTATTCTTCATTCATTTCCCTGCAACAAAGTGAGCTAAAAAGCTGCTCCCATTTCAATATTCAACACTTCCTCCATATCAAAACTTTTACAAACAACTATCCATTCACCTACTTCTTCAACTCATTCAACCACAAGAGGAGGGAAATCCACCAATCACAAGCATTCATTTGAGCCATAACAAGCATTAAATAAAAGGCCATAATGTCACATTTTCAAGGGTTAAACAAGCTAACAAGTTGCATGAGCATTTATTTCAAAAAATTCAATGCAAGTTAAGAATGAATAGTGAAATCATATGCATTTCTCATAAAAACCATTTGACACTCTAAATATCTATTCATCCACTTGCCTTGGGTCTCTAATAAAGCCAATCAAGCTCTAAACTCTCTTCCAATCAAAGATTCCAAGCTACCTCAAAAATCCCCAAAACAAAACCCTAAAGAGTCAAAACATGGAATGGGGAGGAAGAAGCTTCAATAATGGAAATGGAGATTCCCTTAGGCTAGGAGAACACAATATCAAAAGAAGGGAAGGATCACTTACATGAGAGTTCTTGAAAATACTAGGTTAGTTCAAAAGGTGGTCTTGGAGTTGGTGGTTTCCTCCACAAATGCTATTAAGAGAGAGCTCTCAAGGAGATGAAGAGGATGATGATCTCAAATCTTCTATTGGTGCAAGTTTGGGAGTGGATTGAGGGTGGAGAAGCAATAAGAAGGAGAAAGAAGGGAAACCCTAGCTTGGGGTTTGGTTTGCTCTGGAAAAAGGGAAAATAGGAAGAAGGGTTTCCTTATAAAGCAAGTGGGGAGTGGGCTCCACCACTAGAAATTTTTGGGGGCTGAAACCATGGTTTTCGGGACTTCGAATGAATTTGACAAAGAAGGGAAAATTGATCACTGAAATATCTAATTTCGAAATAGTATATGTTTCAAGGGTTTCGGGGATATCAAATTTTGGGTATAGATTTAGTGTAAAATGACAGTTTTGCCCCTGAAGCTAGAAAAGTCGAGTGTTGGGGTTCCGGACGGGGACGGGATCAACATGAAAGTTGTAGAGATTAACGAGATAAGTAGAACGGGATCAAGACACAAATTATAGGAATCTCGAATAATCCCTCAAGTACACTCAAGATCACAAAGGGAACCCCCAAAGGGTCCCACTAATCACAAAGGCACTCAAAATTCTCCAAAGCTATAATACTAGCTATTATAATCGCAACTAAACGACAAACCACCAATCACGCTTAAGACTAATACACGACTTAATTAGTACTAATCAAGGTCACTCGGGTTGGTGTCTTACACCACGAATTATGAGAAAATACATTGAATTCCTAAACTAACCCCCATGGCATAGTTTTAGACCAATGAGTAAAATCTATGAGTGTTCTCAGCCTCAAATGGACATTCATAGAGTTATAATTTCCCATTTAGACAAATGAAAAGGTTAAAGGTTCCATTCTAAAGTCATAAAAGTCCATTTTGAATCTTAATCACCTATTGGTTTAAGGTGTACACCATAACTCTCATTGAGGAGGTTTATGGACGGTTATTATAGGTTAGGGAATCTAATGCACCCTTTAATCGAGTCAAAAGGGCCCCGGCCAGTCATTTTAGGTTCACTCGAGCGAATGCAAGTTCGCTCAAGCAGACTTCTTCCAGAGAGGTGGTCGCTCGAGTAGACCCCTAGGTCGCTCAAGCGAGTGCCATCCCGAGAAAGGTTCGCTCGAGCGGACCCTTGTTCGCTCGAGCGGCCACTCTAGAATTCCAGTTTCGGGATTTCACCTGCTTTTCTCTCATTACAACCTTCAGTCATTCATCTTGGAGAAGCTGAAGCTTACAATGCCTCTTATCCTTATGGCAACTTTCATTCATCTCATTCCCTTTTGTTCCCATCTCTTAATATCACTATTATAATCATTAACCTTCTAGACATCAAAGATTGCAAGTAATAGGCTGAAATCACACAATCAGAATTTGGATAATAGAATCAATTTAAGAAGACAACATGCATCTCATATTAGAGCTTATACTTGCCTCAACTCAAAGCTTTCCAACCCTTTTTTCCTTCCTTGGTTCAAAGTACCAAAATCCCCAAGTATCAACCCTAAGTAAAGAAAACCATGAAAAGATGCTAATGATTATGCATGCATAATTAATTAGGAGTCTCTTGACCCCTTTTCAACTCAAAAACATGAATATCAAGGTTTGGGTTCTTACCTATAACAAGAAATCCGGAAATGGGAGTTGTAGGAAATGACTCCTCGTCAACAAAGGTCTGGAAGTGAAGTGGAAATGATGAAGAGACCCAATCTTGCTTTCAATCTCACATGCAATGAATCCGTTAGCTAAATGGAGAAGAAAAGAATGAAAAATGGGAAGGAAAGAGACAGAGGAAGAAGGCCCTCTCTTACAGCCAACAAACAGTTTCATTTGGAGTAGCGTTAGGTTGCTTTTAAGTGACAAGGATGACCCAAGTTACTAAATAGTCCTACTAGTTTAAGATGTTTTCATATCAAGTCAATTGATGGCCCACTTATTCAAAGAATGATCAAATGGAGTCAAGTTCTATATGAAAATTGACGTGTTCGATTAGATACACGTGATGATGCCAAGGTGACGTGCATATGAGGCAAAAATGAGAAAATCTTAATTTACGTAAAAGTCCTTGACTCTACCCAATCTAACCAAATTGAGGTCAAACTACCTACCCAAGACTCAAGGTCTAACTCAAGGGTAATTCAAGACTAATTAATATTGAAATAACTGAATTAGCTACTAAGTATACTTAATTAAATAGAACATAATTAATTAATATCAAACACCATCAATTTGGGTTGGGGTATAACATTTCTCCCCCTTTTAGGAATCATTCGGTCCTCCGAATGAACATACCTAAGCGAAGAGTTTGGGATAGTGTCGTGCAACTTGTTCCGTGAGCTCCCATGTGGTTTCCTTTGGTCCATGATGATCCTACAGTTTTTTAACCCAACGAATAGTCCCTGTCCGCAACACTAGTTCCTTCTCATCAATGATATGGAGTGGACACTCAACGTAAGTTGAGTCGGGTTTGATTTGGACTCATCGTATTGAATGACATGAGATGAATCGCGAATGTACTTACGATGCATCGAAACATAGAAGACATCGTGTACACCCGCGAATTCCGAAGGAAGCTTGAGTCGTAAGCTACATCGCTAATTCGGCTCTTGATTTCAAATGGTCCCATAAATTTGGGTGAAAGCTTTTCTTTCTACCTGAACTGTATCGTACCCTTCATCGGAGATATCTTCAAGAATACCCAGTCTTCAACCTTAAATTCTAGTTTCCTTCTTCTGTTATCTGCGAAGCTCTTTTGCCTTGATTAGCAATTCTCATTCTTTCTCTAACCTTAAGAACTTTCTTAGTTGTGTCTGCAATGATAGTGGTGTTGGGAATTTATACTAAAAACATACTTTTATGTATTTGTCTTTGACTGATTCATTTTTAGTATATTTTATCTTCTCATCTAACTGAGATTTTGTATGGGCAAATGATTGCATTGTTATTTATTATGTATGTGAGTGTCTTTTATTCTATAAAGTAGACAAGTTGGTGTGTAGAGTTCTACTTGCACACGGAAGACCTATTTGTCGATTCTTATAGAATATAAGTTGTTGTTCACAATCTATATGGATTTGGACATACCATTGGGACGATTATAGCATAATGTTTCAGCAGGCTTGTCTTGGCTGCAGGAAACGGTATAGTTTTGACTCATTATGCCTGTAAGACCCCGACCCGAGTGACCACGATTAGTGCTAATTAAGTCGCGTGTTAGTGATAAGCGTGCTTGATAGAATTGACTAAGTTGGATTAGTATAGTTCTTGTTATAGGTTTGGGGAGTTTCAAGTGTTTTGTGTTTAGTGGGGCCCTTTTGGGGGTTCCCTTTTGATAGTCTTGACGTGTACTTGGAGGTTTACTCGAGATTCCCATAATCTTTATCTTGGTCCCGTTAATCCCTGCAACTTTCATGTTGAGCCCGTGCCTGTTCGGAGCCCCGAAACCCGACTTTCCTAGCAATGAGGGCAAAACAGTCTTTTTACACCAAATCTGTACCCAAAACTTGATATCCCCAAAACCCACGAAACATATACTTTTTGGAAACTAGATATTTCGGTGATCATTTCTTCCTTCTTCGTCGAGCTCATCCGAGGTCCCTAAAGTAGTGATTTCAGCCTTCCAAGTAATCCTAGTGGTGGAGCCCATTGCAATTGTTTTGATAAGAGAACCCATTCCCACTTCACTATTCTTCTTGGTTCTAAACGTGGGAGAGAAGTGCCTGGGAGCTGTCTAGGGTTTCTATGCCCATTCTTCTTCTTCTTCTCCTTGCTTTTCCATCATCAAATCAACACCAACCTTGCTCAAATTGAGAGATGAACCTCATCATCTTCTTCCTCACCACTAGAGCTCTCCATTGATGCCATTCTTGGAGGAATCCACTCATCTCAAGACTCTCTTTGTACTTCCTAGTAAGTTTCCCTCCCCAATCTCTTTGATGTGTATTCTCCTAGCTATGGAGAAGCTTTATTTTCGTTTTTGAGAGTTCTCTCTTCTTGTTCCTTGTTTGACCCATTTTAGGGTTTTGTTTTGGGGGTTTTTGCTTGTAGCTTGGACCTTTAGCTTGGAGAGCTTGTTTAGAGTTTGGATTTCTTGTTAGAGACTCTATGGCAAGTGGATTGAATGGATGTTTTAGTTTTCAATGATTTCCATGATATATACGTTTGATTTATTGTCTCATTAATGGCTTGTTTCACTTGCATTCATTATGCTATAAATGCTTTTGAAAAGGGGTTCGTTAGTTCATTTATTGTCTTAAAAATGTGGTTTTGAAGCTCTTGTTTAGAACTTAAATGGATCACTGTGGTTGTGGTTATTTTCCTTCTATTTGGTTGGAATGTGCAGAGGAAGGAAGGGATTAGAGAGGGGTTTGTAGAAGTTTTGATATGAGAGAAGTGTTGAAGGTCGAATTGGAGGAGCTTTTAGCTCATGTTATTGCAGCAAAATGAATGGAGAATGAGAGAAATTGATTTGGAGAAGGGAAGACCTAAATATGAACCCCGTGAGGAGTTCCCGTGACTGGCGGTCAGCCAGCGGTCACCAAGCGGCTAGCCGTCTGGTGACTGGCGGCTAACCGAAGTAGTTTCGGTTACTTTTCCAGAGAGCTGCAATCTCGCGGTCAGCTTTCGGCTAACCGCCGAATCCATCGGCGGCTAACCGCCAGCTAACCAAAGCACAGTTCGGTTACTTTTCCAGAGAGTTGCAATCCCGCGGTCAGCTCTGCGGTCAGCTAGCGGCTAACCATCGAACCCATCGGCAGCTAACCGCCAGCCAATCGAATTGAAGCGGTCACAATTCCAGAGAGCTGCAATCCCGCGGTCAACCTCACGGTTAGCCAGCGGTTAATCGCCAGATCCACTGGCGGCTAACCGCCATCTGACCGCTAGGTAACCGAATTTTCCATAATTCTATGAATAAAAGGAGATTGAAGGGAGCTTCCATCCCATTGCTTGTGAACCTTTTTGGGAGCAATAGGCACCGCTCACCTGGGAATGTGTTCGAAGCAGAGAAGAAAGATTTGTTGATAGCCCGTTCGAGGGAGAAACCACTTCACAGAGATCATTTAAGCATTGAGGCTACTATAGTGTATAAGGAACTCGGCATGTCTTCCAAATTCAAAGAGTACCAAGTTTTCTTTATTATACAGATATACGGGATCCCTATTCACCTTGAATTAGTTCTAAACCCCGATATTTTGAAAGTCTATTTCAACTGTTTATTCCAGAAATTTATGAATTATGATTTATCAATTCCGAAAGCATTGTATTTGTACTTGCACTCTTTTTATTAGTCCCGAAATGCATGCCCGACATGATATGACAGATGTACCCTTGAGCACCCCGTCTTGCCCGTTTATAGTCATGCACTGGATTTGTTTTATACATGTCTCGATTTATGTGATTTAACCTATGAGTCGGCACCACTAAGCTTGGATGACCTTGTCGGTTTGATCTGCCGACTTGGAGATCCCTTCCCGTCCCGCCAGCTGCAGCATGGATCTCGATACCCGGTTTATTAACCGTGGTTCCGTCCCGATACCCGGCTCGCTCCCGTGGTTCCCGATATTCGGTTCGCTACCGTGATTCCCGACACCCGGTTTGCTACCGTGGTCCCGTCCCGTATTATTGTATATGTATATGTAAATTGGTTGTACCTCCTCACTTCGGTGACTGAGGTCAACACCCGATACTCTTGTCACTTCAGTGATAGAGGATTTAACTTTTTGTGGATGCCATCTTGCTGGTTTCTCGATTTCCTTGGTTACCTTGCATGTTTTTATTACTGTATATGTGTTTTTAATTAAATGATTCATTTACTTCTTGAAAGTTATTGTTTAAGTAGGTTTATATGTTTTCCCAGGTAAAGGTTTTTATTATCAATGTTTATATCTTTTCACCCACCTGCCAGACCGTCGTGTCTGATCATTTGCTTTGGTACTCAGGTCCCGTTGTCGGTTATCCTGAGGAGGAGCCAGAGGAGGCGGTCGGAGAACCGCAACCGCTAGTTGAGTGGCGTGCCGATGATGTTATGTAAACATCCGGTTGTCGAGATGCGAAACATTTTGGGGGTGGTTGGATTGATATTTTGGTGGATATTGTTTTGTTAGTATTGGCCTCTATTTTTGGGAATTGTAATTAAATTATCTTTTGATTAAACTTTAATATGTACTTTTGGATTATGCTATAGGACATTGCTCATTCTAATACTTGTTATTTAAATGCAATCAGTCTCATGTTATATGGAAATGATTACATGCTTGATTTGCCATACGCTTCCGCAATTATACAAAATGTTATGTGTGTTGGGAAATCCTCACCGCGGACACCTGTGGGAAATCTCGTGCATGGGGGATGTGTGTTCTTTATTAACCTGTGTACGTTGTGACACCAAACATACCTATGATCTCTTTTATGTTACTTACTTCACAATTAGTCCCGATCCCGGATTGGTCCCCAAACCCGGTCCGGGGTTGCGACAATGCCAGTACACTTTGTTTGTATTGAATAGGACCAGTTTTTGGGTTTATTGTCTTTATACTGACTATATAAGATGATAAACATCCAAATGGTTATTATGAGTGCTTGTAGTCTTAATCCCGACATAAATAATAGACACATACATTTAGTGTTTGACATTTTGATTTACAAAGGAGTGAGATCTTTTACTGGTCAACAATCTCAGTAAATTGGATAACTACACTGCCTGTATGGTGGATATTAGTTTATTGACGGAATCCATGTCCTGTGATAGGGATTGATGACATCCCCTTGATGAAGCTTTTAAGTTTTGATTATGTCAAACCCCGCAGGTGGACTTTGTGTCCGACATATCAAATAAGTTAAGTGTAAGTCTTAAGGAATTATAAAGATATCGATTAAATATAGTTGTCAATAATTATTTAATCAATGGATATCTGAAATCTTAACGTGGGGAGATTAATAAGCATTTAATAACAAGAAGCTCGCAATATAATTTTGAGAATAAGGGCTGTAATGCAATTATAATTCTTTAGTGGACTGGATTGTAATTTATGGAATTGGGATTCTAATTTGGGTCGAATTAGGGTTTCCTGTTTCCATAAGGAGCCTATCCTTATTTCCTTTTTAAGGTCCCTATTGTGGCCTATAAATATGCGCTACTACTATCTAGGTTAAAATTACAAGAATAAGAAGAGAGAAATCTCGGTTTTGGGAGAGCGAAAAGAATTCTTAGATGAGGCCCACTCCTTGGTGCGAGTTCGAGCATATAGGAATATAACAGAAGATCTTGAGGTTTTCGAGTTACTGTGAAATCGAGATCAAATCAGAGAGATTTCGTAGGTATGATTTTAATCATATTCTTCATAGTTATTTCCGTAGTGTTGATTACGCAATATCTAGAGATCTTGGTTTCTACTCGTTTCCAACAAGTGGGTCTATGAAAGCTCCTTGTCCTTACTTGTTTCCAACGCACTAGAGTTTTGCAACTACATCCATAAAGAGCTTCAAACAGTGGCATCCCAATAGCTGAATGAAAGTTATCATTATAAGCAAATTCACACAATGCCAAATGCTCATCCCACTTTCCACCAAAGTCAAGAACGCTAGCTCATAACATTTCTTTCAAAGTCTGCATGGTGCGTTCGGACTGTCCATCAGTCTGTGGATGATAAACGGTGTTGAAGCTGAGTTTAGTACCAATGGACTGCTAAAATGATCGCCAAAAAGAAGTGACAAATCTAGTATCTCGATTGGAAATTATCGAAACGGGTGTGCCATGTAATCAGACTATCTCTTTCACAAAATCTTAGCCATATCATTAAACTTCATACCTTTCTTGAATGGAATAAAATGGGTTGATTTTGTCAAACGATCAACAATCACCCAAATCACATCATTCTTTTTGCTAGCCAAGGGTAGCCCTAAAACAAAATCCATAGAGATATTTTCCCATTTTCATTGAGGAACGTATAAAGGATGTAGTAACCCTGGAGGTTTTCTATGCTCATACTTCACTTTTTGATAGGTAATACATCTAGATACATATTCTGCAATTTCTCTCTTCATGTTATTCCACCAAAACCTGCCTTTAAGATTTTAGATACATTTTGGTGCTTCCGGTATGCATTGCATATCTCGCATAATGTGCCTCTATCAAAATTGCTCATATGGTATTTCTTATAGCCGGAACACATAACTTGTCCTTGAAATAAAGAATCCCCTCTTCCAACCGAAAGTTTGGTTTGTCTGCAATATTATCTCGAATCTTGGCCAATTTTGGGTTAGTAAACTGTTCCTTGATCTGCTTAATTAGGGTTGGTTGAAAAATTGACATTGCTGCTGTTGACACCAAAAATGTCACTTTGCCTCTTCAAATCAAGAAAGCTGCATGAAGTCGCAACCTGCCATAAATAGGCAATGCAATTTCTCCAAAAATTCAAATCTTGTCAGAATCAAACAAAAACTGCAAGATCCTTCAAGATAGCCAAGAGAAGAGTACACATGAAGTTTCGGGCCATTTTGACAACATTTGGACTAACTTCACTTCTCCGACAGCTAAACGGGAGCTCCCGGCGGCGGCGACATCATCGGAGACGTCAAAACTTCGATCAAAGCCTACAGATGACTCCAGCATGTCTCAAAAGGGCTCCATGCCAAATTTCAAGTCAAACCGACAACGTTTGACCCTCCATCAATGCTCGAGCAGCAAAATCAAGCCTCCCGGTGGCGGAAACCACCGGAGCCTTCGCTCATCAAACCAAGTGCATGAGTGGCTTCAACATGCTTCCAAAAGGCTGCACGTCAAATTTCAGGTCATTCCGAAAACGTTTGACCAGGTTTCGATGCTCCGAGAGAAAATCAAGCCTACCGGCGGCAGAGCAACCCGGGACCATGACATCCAAAACAGAGCCCATGGAACGTCTCAAAATGACTCCAATAGGCTCCCCGTCAAATTTCAGGTCAATCGGACATCGTTTGACCGCACATCAAAGCTCGGCATTTTCCCCGCAGCAAAATCAAGTGAAGCATCGACGGGACCCCAAACGGCTTCAAAACTCAAACAAAAGCCTATGGTTGGTCTTATTTATTGCTCAGGAGGCTTCACCTCAAATTTCAGGTCATTCCGACATCGTTTGACCAAGTTTCGACTTCTGGCGGAAAATCAGCAGCTCTACGCGACAAAGTCTTCGGCTTTCCCGGAAAATTAGAAACTTTGCACTCTAAAAATGCAAGGATTCTCATCAAGTTTTCTACAGGGAAATCAAGCCAATAAATGAGAAGAAATGTCAAGAAAAATACAGAAGAAAACGGCGACGAAAAAGACCTCAAAACGACCGCAAAACGGGCTCCGAAGGGGAAAAATCCCCCAGGGTCGCAGACCCCTGCGACCATGGCCCATGGTCGCAGGCCCCTGCGACCATGGGCCATGGTCGCCGGTCCATGGTCGCCGGCGACCATGGAGGTCCGGGTCACCGGATTTTCCGCCGGTGACCCGTTTTTTCCGTCTTTTTTCGCGTTTCGCGCACTTTGGCCCCTGTGGTTTCCTGAAAATGTGATTTTTAGTGCTTGAAATTGACTCATATCCGACGACATCCGTCAAAATCATGGGTCAACCTCCAAAAGCATAAAATCATCAGTGATCGCTTCAAGATCGCCAACCGGCTGACCAAGAAAGTGCACTTTCTGTCCGACCGATCGTGAAATCGACAAGACAGATGTCACCGGCCCGCTCTTAGCTATCAATGTCTGAAGTTACATGTTCATCCGATGTCGATCAGCATGTAGATCCATCGATGATCATCGCCAGAAGAATTCCAGAAGACACGGCATGGCCCGCGACTCTTCGACTGCTCGGCGACCAATTAATGTGGTTAATTGACTAGCTTTATTGCAGTCATTAATTCATTTCTTTGGACGGCCCAATCAGAAGCAAGCATTTGGGAGTTACAAGTCAAATTGATTCATGGCATTTAAACCATGAAACTCCTCCCATTATTGTAATTAAGGTGATTAAAAGCCCTTAATCTCCATCGGCCAATCAGATTCAAGGAAAAAGGAGTTACAAAATCAAGAAATAAATCTTGTAACTCCTCCCATTAAAGCCATTAAGGCTCATAAACCCTCCTAAATGGCTACCAAATGCCTATAAATAGGAGAGCATTCCATTGAAATGGAGATCGGAAAAAATCGGAAAAAAGATCAGAAAAAAGAGGAGAAAATCAGAGGATCAGAAAAACAAAGATCAGAAAGAGATCTGAGAGAAAGAAAAAAAGAGAGAAAACTCTGCTGAAGTTCTGCACCGGCCACCACTACAAGGTGACAAAAGTCCCTTGGGGGGCACCCCCCCCCAAGGTCCTTGCCTTCTCCTGCTGCCTCCAATGGCTTAGACGTGGCTTTTCAGCCCGTCTACTTAGCTTTTTATTGGACATAGGACCTTCTCTTGGTCTTTGTCCTCTAAAAATCTGAGGTTATAGCCAAGCCAAGCGAATCAAGAGCATCTTCTGTTCTCATCTGCATGGATGATGGCGAAGCCCATACATGGCTTGCGACCGTCAATCTGAACGAGTCCCCCACAATCTCCTGAAAAGTTAGATCTTCATTTTCTTGCTTTTCATTGTAGTTTGTATTTTTCTAAAAGAGACAAAAATCACAACTCTTGTCTTTCATTATTGATGAGAATTGTAAATCGGCTATAAACGCCAAAATCGGCTATAAATGCCAAACAAAATCGCCTTTCACGGCAAACCAAGAAAATGTCTCTTTTCTTAAATATTTGTGCAATGGAAAACTTGAAAGAAGTTGATTTCCTTTTTACTTGCGAAGGTTGATCTTCGGATTACCACTTGCAATTCCAAGTAAAATAGAAAATCTGGCACACCCACCCACACAAAAGAAATGTTGATGCACGCTTCAGGGCCCGCCAGGGCGCGAAAGGGCCGGACCCGACGGGCTCCCACGTTCCGCCGACCCCGGTAGCCGCCCCAGCGGGCGCCTCGGAGCGCGTTCCATCAAGCTGGCACACCCGGTGGGACTCGTTCATTTGAGAACACGGTGCTTGGAAATGAAATATTTGCATATCATACTTTTTGCTCTATGCTTATACTTCTTTTCCGGATTCCTTGGCTACTTTCTAGCTGGTAGCCTATGTTGGATTTTGCATCCTAAAAAAAAATGAGATGGGATTTTTTGGAAATTTCTATTTCTTTGAGTTTGTTTCCATTCTTTCTCTTTTCAAAAAACAAAAATCAGTTTTCTTAGTTTGAATTCAAAATTGAGAAACTTTGATCCTATCCTATCGTTCTTTGGCGCTTGCAGAAATGTTGAGCCCGTTCGACTAAGGTTTTGGACCATCGTTTCTCTTCGATGAGTTCATTAGAGATTTCAAAAAAAAAATATAAAAAAAGAAAAAAAAAATAAAAAAAAAATCAGTTTTCTTAGTTTGAATTCAAAATTGAGAAACTTTGATCCTATCCTATCGTTCTTTGGCGCTTGCAGAAATGTTGAGCCCGTTCGACTAAGGTTTTGGACCATCGTTTCTCTTCGATGAGTTCATTAGAGATTTCAAAAAAAAAAATAAAAAAAAAAAAAAAAAAAAATCAGTTTTCTTAGTTTTGAATTCAAAATTGAGAAACTTTGATCCTATCCTATCGTTCTTTGGTGCTTGCAGAAATGTTGAGCCCGTTCGACTAAGGTTTTGGGCCATCGTTTCTCTTCGATGAGTTCATTAGAGATTTCAAAAAAAAAATATATTAAAAAAAATAAAAATAAAAAAAAAATCAGTTTTCTTAGTTTGAATTCAAAATTGAGAAACTTTGATCCTATCCTATCGTTCTTTGGTGCTTGCAGAAATGTTGAGCCCGTTCGACTAAGGTTTTGGGCCATCGTTTCTCTTCGATGAGTTCATTAGAGATTTCAAAAAAAAAAAAATATTAAAAAAAAATATAAAAATAAAAAAAATTAGTTTTCTTAGTTTGGATTCAAAATTGAGAAACTTTGTTCCTATCCTATCGTTCTTTGGTGCTTGCAGAAATGTTGAGCCCGTTCGACTAAGGTTTTGGGCCATCGTTTCTCTTCGATGAGTCTATTTGGGATTTTTTATAAAAAAAAGGGACATAGACCACTAAGGTTAAACCAATTGCGTTCTTTGATCACGATTGATTCAAG
Source organism: Umbellularia californica (assembly GCA_028538565.1). Taxonomy (NCBI): domain Eukaryota; kingdom Viridiplantae; phylum Streptophyta; class Magnoliopsida; order Laurales; family Lauraceae; genus Umbellularia; species Umbellularia californica. The sequence goes on along the minus strand of JAPQWN010000007.1, from coordinate 42,666,840 downwards.
AAAAGCCTTGTCCAGAGTGTGGAGACAGCTTGACTGTTCTAGGCAAGGGTCCTCCAAACGGGTTCATTAAGTAATCCTACCCTTACCTGGGGGCAATTCTATCAATTGAGGTTTCATAAGACCGGGTTAGGAGGCCTATGTGTACTCTCTCGTCTTTAAATCTTAAAAATAAAAAAAAAATCAAAAATAAAAAAAAAGATTTTCAAAAAAAAAATCTTAAAAAAAAAAAAAATAAAAAAAAAAATCAAAAATAAAAAAAAAAGATCTTCAAAATAAAAATCTTAAACAAAAAAAAAAGATTTTTTTAAAAAAAAAAAAAAAATGAAAATCTTAAAAAAAAAAAAACTCTCGTCATTTTAGATTCAGATCCGAGAAATTGTGGTTCCTTCCCTTCTGGGTACTGGTGCTCGCGGAAATCGTTGAGCCCGTATTCGGATCGGAATACCATCTGCTCTCTTTGATGAATCCAATCTTGACATTTCAAAAAAAAAAAGAGAATCCCATCTCGTGGATGCGATCTCCAACATTTGTGCATAGCAATACTGGTACGCCCTTTCAAGGTCTACTGTATCTGTGACCGGCACATTTGTAACTCCTACCTTATATTCTTCTTATCTCGAGCAAGCTCCGCTTCTCGATAAGTCGAATTTAGGTATACAATTGCTTCTAGCAGTCATTGGAACGCTCATTTCGAGCCTACCATGTTCGCTGTCAGAACAATTGTACCATCTATGGCTTTTTGCCTTCTTCATGTCGCTTGGGTCATATCCCTTGAGCGATTTGAAAAGACAACCATAGAAATTCCCATTTATGATCATCATATTCTTGTGATTACTAATGGATGTGGTCTTGTTTCAGAAATTTTGAAACTAACAATGGCAGCCTTAACCATTATCTTCGACGAGAACAAGCACCAACTCATGCTTCAACAGAAGCAAAGCACGCGCACCCATAAGCGCCCTGCCAGCTGCCGAAGCGTCAACTCCCTCGGCAACTCTCTGAACTCCGGGTCGACCTCGACTCCCCGGACCATCGTCTTCGGGACACTGGGACCATTCCCACTTCCCGAAGAACAAACTGCGCCTTCCAAAAGGCAGAAAATCGCCTCTCAACGTGTCACTCCCGTGACACCAAAGGCAAGCGCCCAAAAGCCCAAAGCCCGCGGCACCCCCGTGAAGCCTCGACCAACAACCAACCAGGTCTACCCTAAGACTTGGTCTCCAAGACCTTCCCCAAAACAAAGAAGGTCTCAAACATCCACCAAGCCAGCATACCTGGCCCCACTCAAAGAAAACCAGTTCTACCCTCTTGCCTACATGAAAGAGGAGAGACCCATCTCCAACTTGACTCCCAAGTCAACCCAGCATGAGCCGGCTTGTTCCTACAGGCCCAAAATCAGATCATGCATCACCAGGCCTCTCCAAGCACCTGCTAAGGCCTACACTCCTTCAGTTCGACCCTTCATCTCTACAGGGGCCGAACTCGAAAGGTTTAAAGCTTCGCTGCAACAGGCAAAGGACCGGGTCCGCATCCTGTCCTTGCCCAACCACAAAGAAGACAAGCTCGGCTGCTGCGCCCGAGGGAGCACATCCTTCATCGTCAGAGCCCAGCCAGAGCTGACTGAAGCTCAAATCGCTCGTCGAGCACGCCGCCGTGCGTCATATCGACAAAAGAGACTAGAGAAGCAACGGACCCAGCCTCCTACACTTCAAGTCTCCCACAAATGGGTCGAAAAAGAAAGACCCGACCAAGTTGCTGCCGTCCATATGGTTGGAAAAACCAGAAGACGCCAAAAGTCAGCATCAAAAATCCATGTCCGACGTCCGGTGACCCGTAGCGTCACCGGGACACGAAGACATCCTGAAGAATCTCCTGCCCCTTCAAGCCAAGGACGGGAGAGTAATCCTTCATCAAGCTCTTCATCAAAAAGAATGAGCCCCAGCTCGGTCACCAGGACGATTTCTTCGTTCGAATCCCGAGGGATGAACGTCTTGGCTACAAGTTCTGAGCCGCCACCTCAGAATCCACCTCGAGATGATGCGCTCGCACGCATCCAGCAGTTGGAACAAGGCCAGCAGAGGATCGAAACTCTGATGGAAAACATTCTCCTTGTCGTCCAAAATCAGGTGAACAATGAGCCTCCTCCGAATCATAACAATAACGAGGAGAATTGTGAAGAAAATGAGTCACGCGCCCTTACCAAAAAGGACGTAGACAGTATCCTCGCCAAAGCTAAAGAAGAGGATATACTCAAAGAGCATGGGATCAAGCCACCATATCCTTTGTGGATGGACTCGGTCCCGTTCCCCACAAAATTCAAGCATCCTACTCTCCAAACATATACGGGGAAAGGATCGGCCAGACAGCACGTCATCCACTTCAAGATCTTGACGGGAGCTATCGCGGATCAAGATGCACTCAAGATTCGCCTCTTTGCAAGTACCCTAAAAGGTACGGCCTTCGATTGGTACTCCACTCTGCCGGAGAACTCCATTCAGAACTGGGCTATGCTGGAGACACGCTTCCTGACCCACTTCCAAGGTGAGGATCATCCTGTTACTATGGCTCAGCTCTGCAGCCTAAAACAGGGAGAGAATGAGTCAACTTATGACTTCATTCACAAGTGGAAAGCAATGGCGTACAAATGCTCAGATGTACTGCCTCAAGCGTCGCTAGTTGACATCTGCCGAAACAACATGAGAGCTAAAATCCGCTCCATGATCATCGGCAACAAATCAAAAAACCTGGGAGAGCTCCTGGAAGCTTCCATGGAAGCTGAAACGGTGATCAAAGACCTCAACAGTCAGAAATCATCAAAGAAAGAGCCGACTGCTGTTGCAACCTCTAAACCAAAGAAGAAAGAGGTCCTCAATGTGCAAACCAAGTCAGCTCCTCAGCAACCAAAGAAAGCTGAAAATAGAGCTGCAGGTAAGAGGCCTGAACTCTCCGATGCCTTCAAAGAGCGAGTAGAAAAGAAATATCCGTTCGATGAAGACGTCGAAGAAATCTTTGAGGCTCTCCTAGCAAATGGCAAACTCATTTTGCCAGAGCCCAAAAGACCTGGAGATGTTGGCAAAACCAATGATCCTCGGTACTGTCCATACCACCAGATGGTTTCGCATCCTCTCAATCAATGCTTTGTTGTGAGAGAGAAGATAAACGAGATGTGGAAAAACGGAGTCATCACCTTTGACAAAAACTATGGGACTGCCTCCGTCAACATGGTGTCATATGGACAAACACCAAAGTCACCGAAGAAGAAGATCACTACTTCCTTCAAGGTGATAAATAGAATTCAAACGTCCGAAGTGTTGGTTCCTTGCCCGACACCAGACGGACAACCCATATGGGTACATCCCGATCTCCTGGAAGATGAAAATTGGGAGATCGTCAGAACAAAGCCGACAGCTCAACAGCGAAGGCAGGCTAGGAAACATCTCCTCAGGCTCAAACGGCAAGAGAAGACCCAGCCAAAACAAGAAGTTCATGAAAAGGCAGAGGCCTCCTCTACCACTTCACTCGGGGCAACAGAAACGTCCCCTCCAGAGACTTCAAAGGCGGTAAGAAACTTCACTCTTAGTGATTTCATGCCACCTCAATTCAAAAAAGAAGCCATGCAGGGGGCATCATACTCTTGCAACTCGGTAGTTGGATTCTCCATTGATGGATACGAGTCCAGCGACACCGACGATGGATTCGAGCCCAACTACACCGATGAGTGGGAGGAATCTCTTGAAACAGGAGAATATCTCTCCGATGAAGAATGGGTTCCTGAAACTCACCTTATACCAGTAATCTGGTATAACCCCTTGCAACCACAAGGATCCTGGTCTGATGATGAAGAAGACCAAGAGGCTGCACAAGAAGATGCTGTTAACCCAGCACCTGTCATTGCTCCAGTGGAAATCAACTATGTTGAGCCACACGGAGAATACGAAGAAGAGGATCTGGCTCCCATGCCTGAACTTGAAGAATATGCAAGGATCTTGCAGCGTCTCGCTCTAGAACAAGAGCAAGACCGCGTCAACGAGATTCCTCACAATCCAGAGCCGGAAGTCCCTGAAGCCCATCAGGTACCTCCTCCCTCAACTCCTGAAAATGGAGAACATTGCTGGATTGACGATCCTCTTACATCCGAGGATGAGTCTGACTCCGAGCAGGCAACATCTCCTATCAGAGCTTCCTGTAATGTAATATATCAGGACTATAGCTCTTCTGAAGCGTCGTCTGATGAGATTACCTACACTCCGACGACGCCTAGCAATGTATCCTCTGGAGCTACCTTGTCTCACGTGACTTTCACAGAGATGACACCCTCTCAGGTTTCTTCTCCTGAGACTGTGACTTCAGGATACACATTCTTCCCGACTCATCATCATGAAGAAAACCCAACTTGGGGTGATGGATGGGTCAACGAAGAAGAAAAGCTGCTGGATGCTGTTCAGGACTTGCTCCCGGAAAATGCTCCGTGCAACACAATCACTGAGGATGGCAACTCTGCTGCAGATACATCCCCAGTAGATGAAAAACGACAGCCTCTTGATCCTGAAGACAATCTTCCAAACGAAGATCCTTCTCAAGAAGCTCTCGAAGTTGGTAGAGGCACCCGTTCGGGCCGGGACTACCACAAGAATTACAACCAATCTTCCTTTACTTATGTAAATCCTTCGGGAAAAGATGTTGTAAGCGCCCCCAGTGGCAAAAACAATGAACATGCAGGCCCTAAGGAGGCTTTCAAGTATGACTTGGTTGAGCACTTCAAACACATACCTGCACGTCTTCACATCCTGGATTTATTACGAATGTCTCCACGCACTCGTGATAATCTCATCTCAGAATTGCAAAAACTGAATGAGGATGTCGACAAACATGCCCCGCAAGTCCTCCAAATTGAAATGGACTACCGGGTCAAAAACTCTGAAACTTCCTCAAAGGGAGAAAAGAAAACTGAGGGATCATGCATCCAATGCCTCTCGGTTCAAAAGGCAGCCAATGCAACCATCGCCTTCACTAAGGAAGACCTCCTACTTGGCGAAGCAAGGCACAACCGACCCCTGTACTTCACAGGGTACATCAAAGAAATACCGATACACAGAGTTCAGATCGACCCAGGTTCTGCACTCAACCTTATCTCCACTTCGGCTCTTGAAGAGTTGGGTATCCCACCCAGCAAGCTAAGCCACACATCTGTATCTATCTTTGGATACGATGGGAGCGCTCAAAGGCCTATCGGCAAAATCAGGTTCAAATTGCAAATCGGTGATCTTATCTCTGAGGTCACTGTGTATGCAATAAAAACCCCCTCATGCTACAACATCCTTCTCGGACGTCCTTGGATACACGAGAACGGTGTTGTCCCTTCAACTCTACATCAATGCATCAAGTTCGTCGGCGACGACGGCATGATACATCGTGTCTTTGCGGACAGAAAACCCTTCAAAGGTAAAGAAGTCCACTTCGCAGACTCCCAGATGTATGAAGGCGAAAAAGAAGAAAAAGAGGAAATAGCACCCCCTGCTGAATATCTCCAGAAAGATAAAGGCAAGGCCCCTCAAAAATCACCGGAAGAAAACAAACCCTCCGGTAAATTAGAATAGAGTAGTCAATCTCCCTTCGTTATCTCCCTCAAGAATTCAAAACCTTTTGTCATCACGACTAAAGTGAAGAAGGCGAAACAAAAGCCTGGGGGCAAATTTGTTGTCTCTCTCGTGTCTATCATGCAAGACACAGACTCGGACTCAGAGCCAGAAGACGATGCATCGTCAAGCCAAGCTGACACTCAGCAAGTTCAGCCTGCTCTCACTCCGATGGAGACACCTGCAGATGTAGAAGATCCTACGTCTGCTACCTTTGTTGTTCCGGCAACATCACCAAAGCAAAGACCGATCTTCTTTCATAGATCGGATGCTTCTTCATCAAGTTCTCTGCTTGAACCTTTTCAAAATGAAGGTATGCCTCAGCTATCTCTATATAGTCCTGTGGCACAAGCAATTATGAAGAAAATGGGCTTTGACGCTCAAAACCCAGTCGGTTTGGGAGAAAGACGCGGTATTCTCACGCCATTGGAGCCCGCCTTGACCAAAAGCCAGCTGGAAGATTGGAGACTCTACGGTCATGTAGAAAAGTCTTCATATGGGTTAGGATATGATCCCGAAACTCCTCTGAGACAGTTGACACAAAGGCTTAAAAGTCGTTTTACCGACCAAGCCTCAACATCTAAAGTCCACGAAGACATCGATCTCCCTGGATATCTCTTTAAAGAGTTACCTGACAAAAATCCAGGAAGCTCATCCAATTGGTATGATTTCTCTGATGATAAAGAGGAATCGTCCGATAATGCAGACTTGTGCTATTCTGACCCAGAAGAACCCTCGTCTCCAAAAGAAATACCAGACTCAACAGGCGATTGGGACTATCTCATAGCAAGCCTTGAGGAGATCACCAATCAAGAAAATCCATGGAAAGGAACAGAGCCTTGGTCTGGTAATGCAGTTGAAACTCCAGAAGGTTTCGTTGAGTTGGAAGCCTCCGAAAATATTGTGGAGGAACCACCTTCGAACCTTCCGACAGAAGATTCTGTTGAAAAGATAAACTTGGGAACACCTGATAACCCACGTCCTGTATTCATAAGCAAGAATATAAAGGATGATGAGTTACCCGAGTATATCGCTTTTCTTCGTGAGTTCGTTGATTGCTTTGCATGGTCCTATGCTGAAATGCCTGGTTTAGACCCCAAAATAGCAGTCCACAAACTCAATCTTCAAGAAGAAATCAAGCCTGTCAAACAAGGCCAAAGAAGATTCCGTCCAGATGTGATGGATAAAATTGAACAAGAAGTTCAAAAACTCAAAAGCGTTGGCTTCATCCGTGAGGAACAACATCCAGAATGGTTGGCCAACATTGTCCCCGTGACAAAGAAAAATGGGCAGATCAGAGTCTGTATTGACTATAGAGACTTGAATGGCGCTTGCCCTAAAGATGAATTCCCGCTCCCCATACCGGAGGTGATGATTGACAATACCTGCGGATTCGAGCGAATGACATTCATGGATGGCTTCTCTGGTTACAATCAGATAAAGATGCATCCCGAGGATGAAAAACACACTTCATTTCGGACTCCATTTGGCGTGTATTGCTACACTGTCATGCCATTTGGTCTGAAAAATGCTGGTGCCACATATCAGAGGGCTATGATGAAAATATTCCAAGATATGCAGCACAAGACGGTCGAATGTTACGTTGATGACCTCGCCGTCAAAAGCAGAAGAAAAGAAGACCATCTCAAAGATCTTCGGGAAGTCTTCCTCCGACTCCGCAAACACAAACTGCGGATGAATCCTCTAAAATGCTTCTTCGGCGTCTCGTCGGGTAAGTTTCTCGGATTCCTTGTTCGGAAAGCTGGAATAGAACTTGACCCCATAAAAGTCAAGGCTATTCTAGAAATGCCCTCTCCAAGAACCCTAAGGGAACTAAAAGGGCTTCAAGGGAGATTGGCCTACATCAGACGGTTCATCTCCAATCTTTCGGGGAAATGCCGTCCGTTCTCTCGATTGATGAAAAAAGGTGTAGACTTTGTCTGGGATGCCGACTGTGAAGCCGCATTTCAAGATATCAAGTCATACCTGACCAAACCTCCAGTGTTAGCTGCCCCTGCCACTGGAAAACCATTCATCTTGTACACAAGAGCTCTTGATCATTCTGTAGGCGCTCTGCTTGCACAAGAGAATGGTGAGGGAAAAGAAGCTGCTCTATACTACCTCAGCCGCATGCTAGTAGGTACAGAGCATCGCTACTCTCCAGTCGAAAAGGAATGCCTTGCAGTGATGTTCGCCGTACAAAAGCTACGTCACTACTTGCTTTCCAACACAGTCTACCTGGTCTCGAGGATCAACCTCTTGAAGGTCCTTGTCACGAAGGCCGGTTCTCTCAATGCCCGACTGGCAAAATGGTCCATCCTCTTGTCACAATTTGATATTAGGTATGTGCCACAAAAAGCAATCAAAGGCCAAGCTCTAGCAGATTTCCTCGCAGAGCATCCATTGCCTAAAGATTCACCACTCAGAGATGATCTCCCGGACGAACCTGTCTACAACGTGGAGACTTCCTCACCAAATGCCTCCTGGGACATGTACTTTGACGGTGCAACCAGGACAAATGAAAACAGAAAGCTGATCTCGGGAGTTGGCATCCTCTTTGTTAGCCCCGACAAATGCATGATTCCACACGCTTTCTCGCTACTGAAACCATGCACAAACAATGCAGCTGAATACCAAGCTCTGATCCTAGGATTGGAACTCGCCATCGAATCTGGTACCACTATGCTGGAAGTCTTTGGAGACTCTCAACTGATCGTCAACCAGATGAATCAGAAATATGAAGTCAGGAAGCCCGATCTGCTGCCTTATTACAACAAGGCACAATCGCTTCTGCAAAAGTTTGACATCTGCAACATCACCCACATTCGTAGAGGTGAAAACATCCGTGCAGATGCCCTGGCCGGACTTGCCGCATCAATGGCGATCCAGGAAGGGGAAAACATGCAAATTACAGTGAGTGAGAGAAGGATCCTCCCTCCTCTTAACACACACCAAGCAGTTGCTGAATGCCACCGATTGATTGGAAGTCGGATCTCTATCCTTCAAACTTCAATCGGCGATTGGAGGGATCCGTTCATTGATTACACTATGTTCGGAATCCTACCTGAAGATCCAAAAGAACGGGTAAGCATCCAAAGGCGAGCCCCAAACTTTCATTTGGATATCCCTTCAAAGATCCTTTACAGGAAATCCTTCAACGGAGTACTTCTACGCTGCTTGTCACAACAAGAAGCTGAAGAAACACTCAAAGAAGTTCACGCTGGTCTTTGTGGAGCTCATCAGGCTGGTCCCAAGCTCTACGACCAAATCAAAAGGTTAGGTTACTACTGGCCTACCATGGTTGCTGATGCAATGCAATTTGCCAAACGCTGCCAGCTATGCCAAGTTCACGGAGATTACATTCACATGCCTCCAGAATGGCTGCATCCTACAGCAATCTCATGGCCTTTCGAAGCATGGGGCATGGACATCATAGGTCCTATCTCTCCCCCTTCAAGCAAAGGTCATCGCTTCATCTTCGCCGCAACGGATTATTTCTCCAAGTGGTCAGAAGCATTTGCGTTCAACGAAATGAAGACCTCATCAGTTCTTCAGTTCCTGCGCACCAACATCATTTGTCGTTTCGGCATACCCAAGAGATTCGTCCATGATAACGGACCACAATTTCGGGATCATCGATTCTACAAGTTCTGCGACAAATACAAAATCCAAAGCTGTCCTTCGACTCCATACAATCCGGCAGCAAACGGATTAGCAGAAGCCTTCAACAAGACACTCTGCAAAATCCTCAAGAAAATGGTCTCTAGTCACAAAAGAGACTGGAGCGATAAACTGTCTGAAGCTTTGTGGGCCTATCGAACCACCGTTCGAGGACCAACCCATAGCACACCATTCTCCTTGGTCTATGGATGCGAAGCTGTCGTGCCCCTAGAGGTACAAATTCCTTCTCTGAGGGTATCTCTACAAAATGACATGACTCAAGAAAGCAATGTCAAATTGCGACTCCATGAGCTGGACAATCTCGACGAGAGACGGCTCGAAGCTCGACAAAGCATTGAACTTTACCAAGCACGCATGGCAGGATCTTTTGACAAAAAGGTCAGGCAACGCGCCTACAAAAAGGGTGACTTGGTTCTTGCGGTAAAAAGACCAATGGTCTTCGCTCACAAGTCCAAAGGCAAATTTGAACCAAAATGGGAGGGACCCTACGTCATCGACAAGGTCTTCTCCAATGGCGCATATGCCCTCCTAAACATGGAAGGCGACAGATGTATGCTGCCTATCAACGACAAGTTCTTGAAGCGGTACTACCCTTGAAGACTTACCCAACTGGGTAAGAGCAATGCCTGTATGGCCAAAACCTGTTCTCAGGTACTCGCTCGTCAAACCCACTCTCTTTAGAATTTTCATATCAAATGTCAAAATTTCTAGAGATTCAAAAACAATGCTTATTTTTATCGTTTCATTGTTCAAAAACAAAAAAAAATCCAAGTTTAGGAGCCTCTCCCTGACTTGACCAAAGCTTTCGATCCTTGAACCAAAATTCATGGTTTGAAACAAAAATCCGGATTCAGGGATTTCCACCCTAGTCCACCTTACCTTTTACCGCCAAATGGTTCTAGGTCAAAATTTACGACCCTCGTGTCTTTAAACAAAAAAAATGGTTTTTCAAAAATCGTGGGGATATGACATCAAAGTCAGTACCCGCAAAACAAAAATTTTGAAAAAAAAAAAAAAAAGCAAGGATGCGACATTCCATCGATACTTGCACCCAAAATCGCAGGGAAGCGACATTTCGTCGATACTTGCAAAATCCAAAAACCGTGGAGAAGCAACAAACCAGTTGATATCCACAACCCAATTTCAAAAATCGTGGAGATGCAACATACCAGTTGCTATCCACAACCCAAATTTCAAAGGTTCGAGAAAACCTCAAATTTCAAAAATCACGGGGAAACGACATCAAGTCAGTACCCGCAAAATCAAAAGTTTTGGGAAAAGCAGGGAAGCGACGCTTAGTCGATATTTGCACCCCAATTCGCGAGGAAGCGACATTCCATCGATACTTGCAAAACCTAACCCGCGAGGAAGTGACATTCCATCAATACTCGCAGAACCGAATGAGCAAGGAAGCGACATTCCGTCGATACTTGCAAGACCATTCAGCGGGGAGGCGACATTTAGTCGATACCTGCATTTTGAAAGCAAAAAATCTGGCTATAAATGCCAAAACCTGGCTCTTTTGCCAAAAACCGGCTATCAATGCCACCAAATCGGCTATAAATGCCACACAAAAAAAATGACTCTCATGTCAAAAACCGGCTATAAATGCCACAAACCGGCTATCAATGCCACAAAAATTGGCTTTCACGCCGACAAACCAAAACTTGGCTTTCAAAAAATGGCTATCAATGCCACCAAACCGGCTATAAATGCCACAAATTGGCTATCAATGCCACCAAACTGGCTATAGATGCCAACAAAACAAACACCGGCTTCCATGCCAACCAAAATTTTGGCTTTTACGCCATAAAATTTCGGCTTCCATGCCATCTCAAAATTGGCTCCCATGTCACGAACAAAATTTTTGGCTCTTATGCCATCTCAAAAATCGGCTATAAATGCCACACAAAAAAAAAACCTGACTCTCATGTCAAAACTGGCTGCAAATGCCACAAAAATCCGGCTTTCATGCCAAATTCGTTTCCCCTACCAAAACAATCATTTGACAAAAGATTTTCACAAAATGACAAAACTTTTGATCAAATCCCATTTAGCAATTGCTTTCATCACAAAAAGATTTGAGTGAGCGTAGGGAAAACAAAAAAAAAAAAGGTACCAAAAAAAAATACATGTGGTACCAAAGCAAAAAAAAAAAAAGAAAGTGTTCACAAGCACTACAAAAAAAAAAAAGAAAAGAAAAGTACCAAAAAATACATGTGGTACCAAAAAAAAGAAAGTGTTCACAAGCACTACAAAAAAAAAAGAGTACCAAAAAATACATGTGGTACCAAAAAAAAGAAGAATGGTTTCTGCTATAAAAAATCAGGAGCTTAGCCAAAAATGGTCTCCAGCCAAAGCTTCAGCTCCTCAAGCAAACTCTTGGCCTCAGCCGTCAGAGTTTCCAAGGCACGCTTCTTCAGGAACTTGCCATGAGATGCTGGCGAATGCCGTAACCCTTCTTTTACACCGGGAAGCTCTTCCCCAGCAGTTTGCCATCGTTCGTTTTCTAGAGTCCTCCTCTCGAGAACTTGACCGGCATCTGCAACCCTGCGGATCAGAGTACTCTCCCTGTCACGAGCCTCTGTTATAGCAGCCCACTTCGCATCGACTTGTGCCTTCAAATGCTCAAGACGTTTCCTGGCCTCCTCAACTTCCCTATCAAGGACGTTAAGGTCATGCCTCAATCCGATGATGGCTAGCTCTTCCTTGTTCTTCTCCCGAACTAGCTGCTTCTTGCTTTGTGTAGCCTCATTCAGGTCAGACTTAGCCTTATCAGCAGGGTTCAAGAACATCTCCTTGAAGAATTGGTCGTCAGGGAAACCCATGGTCTCAAACCACTTGTCACCCAGTGCAATGATCCAATCAACGATCGCCCTGGCACCTGTGACATCCAGACCAACCTCTTCGGTGTCGGTCAGAATCTCCTGTACATGTGGGATCATGCCAAATCCTGCCTCCAAGTGTCCAGAAAGGAGAGTCTTGACCCAAGAACTCAAAACCCGAGCCAGCACCTTCTTCGCAAATTGAAGAGACGAACTGGATGAAGATTCACCCTTCTCCGTTGATCGGCTGCTCATGACATGTCCCATTGGAAGAGTAACAAAAGAACTCTTTTCACTTGGAGCCACTGGAGAGGGAATCTCAACACGAGGCATCTCCTCAATCATGTCTGAACTGGTCTCTACCTCCGGATCGACCTCTGGCATCCCTTGCTCTGGTTCTGAAGAAAGCGATGGACTCTCTTCTGTCACTTCAAAACCTGCAAATGAAACACAAAAAGGTATGAATATGATCCTGTTCAAAAAAAAAAAAAAAAAAAAAAAAAAAAAATCATCAGGGTCATCAATACAAAGTACCTTCTTCGACGACTGGCGGAACACTCTCTTCCTCCATGAACTCATCAGAAGCATCATCGACATTTGCGTCCATTGATGGTTCAAAGTCATCGGAATCTTGTGGCAAGTCAGCTGGCAAAAAAAAAACTGTTAGCAAATCAAGTCGCAGGCAAAAAAAAAAAAAAAGAGAAAGCGATAGAAGTTATACCAATTGGAGATTCCGGAGTCATTCCAGAATCCCTCGGTTCTTCTTCAGATGCCATAACCGGCTCCATCACCGCCTCATCGGTCGGAACCTCAGGCATCGGCAAGTCTTCATCCTCTGCTAAAAAAAAAAAGAGCAGCAGCAGGGTGAGAAAACAAATCAGAACATGGAAAGCCCCATGAAAGAAGTAGAAAAAGAAAAAGGAAGAATCATACCTTCACCAATGGTCTCTTCCCCACGACTCCTCTTCTCTGGAGGCTCGTCGACAGCCTCTGGCACCTCCTCGTTGATGGTAAGAGGGATTTCCATGTCAGGAGAGTCCTCATGTGGCCCCTCGCTGTGATGATGACTCCTCCTCTTCTTACCTCTACGGGTTCGCTTCCTAGAAGAACCCGCCCCACTATCAGAGTCAGGTTTCTCACTTGACTCCTCACTGGATGGTCTGCTCTCGCCAGTAGACTCCGCGGAAGCTCGCCTCTGTGCCGCTTGCATCCAAGCGCCGAGCTCGGCTTCCTCCTGTTCTAGCTGCTCCAAAGCCTCATCAGGTACTTCCCGAACAGCTTCAGAACCAATGACGCCCTGGTCACCGAGAAAGCCTATCTTGTGCTTCTCTCCAGAAAGGAAGGCCCAAACTTCCTCTCGCCGGACGCCATCCGACTTCCCAATGCCTTTTCCAGAAGACAGCTTTACATCAAGCTCCTTCTTGGAAAGCCCCCGATATGCCAAAAAGCTCTCCGCGAACCACTTCGTGAAGCCGGCAGTTCGGAAAGTCGACAGCTCAGGATAAGAAATCGTGGCAGTAGTGTCTTCAGCACTATAGAAAGCCCATGCATTTCTGCCATCCTGCAAACCTCCAAAACGCTTCACCATACTCGAAGGCGCCCCAACAACGCCTTGAGAGAAGCCCAACTGAAGCGCAAAGCGAGAAGGTACATACGGCTGGATGTCGACGAAAAGATGTCTACGGTACACCATCGTGCCGACTCGTATGCTGAAAAGCCACTCTTTCTCTGCATTGGTCAAAGAGTAATGCCTTCCCGACCCTGCTCTGGTAGAGTCTCGGGAGGCACCAAAATCAAAAGCCTTCTTCCGCAACTCCGGAGAAAGCTTAACTGAAGACTGCCCCATCTCGACGTCCCTGAACCGTCGGATCCTCATGCGGGCAAACAAAAGTGATTCAGATACGGGTTTTCCCTTAGCCAATCGAATCATCAGAGGATCATCATCCTGTGCAGCACCCAGCTGGTGGAAGCCAGGACAGTGGTATACAAACCACGAATAAAAGATATGGGCTGAAAATACCCTATTCATAGGGAGCCCAAGCCGAACCAAGAAAGCAGCAGCCTGCAGTTCGGTACACAGGTAGGAGTAAAGTGCGGGCACCAAAGCAAGCCGCTCTCCAAACGCCATCTGACAAGCCGGAAAAATACAATGCGGCCTGATGTGCGTCCCATCTCCACCAGCAAAAATAGCCTCACCCAGCCAAAAAGTGAGGTAAACAGCAAGATCCCTCCGCAGTGTAATGTCAGAACAAATGGCATCTGTGCTCGCGAAGAAACCCTTCAACTCTTCCTGCATGGCCGAAGTCTTCTTCCTGTCTTCCCGGGTCATGCTATCAGAAGGTTCTCCACCGTCAAAGGAGTTGAAGAATGAAGAGCCATAACTCTTCCAACTGCTGGATCTCACTTTCGAGCCCTCCTTCAAAAAATCATAGAAGGCGACGAGCTGAAAGTATAGGAGCCTGAACTCCTCTGACTGCTCCTCAAGGACGCTGTCAATCGGCATGAACTCCTCGTAGAGTTTGCCAAGGATGGGCAATCCAGTAATAGCACTCAACTCCTTCAGAGAAAAACCAATCTCACCGTTCGTGACAACGAAGGTATTGGTCTGAGGGAGAAAAGACTCCAACATAGCCATGAAGGCATCATCGGAAAAAGTCACGGTCTCCCTGAAAGCGCGGACCGCGTCAAAAATCCCGGCTTCCTTCAAAACGGCGCCCCCAATCAGCAAGGTGCGGTCAGTCCATGACTTCCAATCGGAGTCAGCATTGAAACGGCCACGAAGTCGAAAAGGCTTCACCAAAGTACTGCCGTCACCGCTGAAAACGCCAAGACCCACCGGTCTCAAATCGACCGACGGATAATCAGAGCCCTGGTAGCCGCTGGCTGGCATCAACATGTCCATACGGACAGGTGGCTTCTCCGCAAAACCGGAAGGTCCACCAACAAAAACCCCGGTCTTGATCACACTGGTCCTCTTCACCCAGCTCGGAGGATCTTCCCTCTTAGGGCACGTGGGAGAAAGGCTCAGGATCGAGATGGTCCGGTCAAAAGACGACCGGGTAGAAATAGTTCTCTCTTCACCATCAGCTGTGTAAGAGAACTGAAAACATCTCCTTTGGTATGTCAAGTCGTCAGGGACTGCATCTCCAAAGAAGAAGGCCTGCTGAACGGCCACATTAGAAGATCTGGCAGATCGACGAGGTACGCTTGTAGCAGGCTCTTTACCCTTGTTCGCTCTGGAGGAACCACCTGCAAAGGTCGGAAAAGAAAAAGATCGTCATCAAAATGACAGGATTTCGCTAAAGAAAAAAAAAAGGGTCACTTTGTCCCACTAAAAATCTGGCGAAATTTTGGCATGACCCCGGGGCAATTCCGAAGAAAAGGGAAATACCCCGAAAGAAATAGAAAGTTTTGAAGATGGGCTCAACATTGCTGCGGGCTCCGAAACTCCAAACTTTCGAAACCTCAAAATCTCCGCAAAATCAAGAAGGGCTCAACATCACTGCAAGCTCCAAATTCCCAAATTTGCAAAGATTTTCAGGTATGCTATCATGCTCAATCTACAAATAGTATATGCATGAACATCTAGATTTGCACAAAAAATGCATTATCATGATGAGCAAAAAAAAAAAAAAAAAAAAAAAAAAAAAAAAAGAAGAAGAAACTTTCTCGAAAAAAAAAGGGGGAGAAAGAAAAGAAAAAAAAAAGAGAAGAAAGAAAACAGCAAAAAAAAAAAAAAAAAAAAATCAGGGGCTGGCCCATCAGGCCGTGGCCCACAGGCCACGTGGCCGTACGGACCAGATCCGTACGGATCTGTCCGTACGGCCCACAAAAAAAAAAAAAAAAAAAAAAGAAAAAAAAAAAACGTGAAAAAAAAGAAATCACGTGGAAAAGAAAAAAAAAAAAGAGAAGAAGAATAGAAAGAAAAGAAAAGGAAAAAAAAAAAAAAAGAAAAGAAGAAAAAAAGAAGAGAGAGAAACTTTCTTTTTTTATCCTATTCTCTACATGGAGTTTTCTTGAAAGAAAAAGAGAGAAAACTTACTTGAAGCCATTGATGGAGAAGAAGAAGGAAAAAGCTTGAAGATCCTTGAAGAAGAAAAACTCTTGGCCTTGGAGCTCTCTTGAGATTGTTGCAAAAGAAAGCAATAAGAGCAAGAGATCCTACCTCCCTTTGCTTTTATAGGAGAGAGCAAATCAAAGAAGGAAACAAAGAAGAAAGGTAAGTGTTACTAATTAGTAACCTTACCAAAAGAGAAGGAATTAGAAAGATTCTTTCCCAAAAAGAAAGATGTCTTTGAGAGATTTCCTCCCAAAATCAATCAAATGAGAGATTCTCTCCAACAAAAAAGGATATTGAAGATTCTTTCCCAAAAAGAAAGATACCTTGAGATATTCTCTCCCAAATTAAGGGAATATGAGAGATTCTCTCCCATAAAGATATTTTTAGATATTCTCTATCCAAATGAGATATCTTTAGATATTCTTTACAAAAATGGCCCCACATGAGATCTAAGCCATCCTAAAAAGCTTAAGGTCCCATGGGTTAGCCCATATGAGCCAGGTTTGACCACCTAGGCACTAAAAAAAAAAAAAAAAAAAAAAAAAAAAAAAAAATGGGCTTTTAGTCAGAAAAAAAAATCCCTCTTACCAAGAGCATACAAAAATGGTTCCATGCCTCTTTTGAGTTGATTGAACCATACAAAAAATCCCAAGCCCCATGAGCTTCCAAAAATCAAACCATCCAGCCTCATATACCAAATTGAGCCAAAATCTTGAAATTGACATTCCACAAATATCCAAACCACTCCAATGGACCCACACAGTCCCAAAGAGTGACCAAAAACCAAATCCTGGTCCCCTAACTTGCCACATACAGCTTGTTAGGTCACAAGACCAAAACCAAAAACCAAATCATGATCCCCCAACTTGCCACATACAGCTTGTTGGGTCACAAGGTCAAAACCAAAACTCGATCCCCTAACCTGCCATATATAGCTGGTTAGGTCACAAGATCAAAAACAGAAACCCAAATCCACATCCCTGATGTCATCTTCAAAACTTTGCCTCGAGACGGTGTGTGATTCCTTTCACTACCATAAAATTCCCCTGGAAGCTCAAAGGCACCTCTACCAAAGGAAAGATTGCTCAAAGACTCTTGGTCAAGACACAGGCTCTCCTTCAAAAATCTCTTCGAGGCACATCGACTACAAAAGTCAAGCAATTCGTCGCTGTACCTCGAGGGGGCATTTGTTGACACCAAAAATGTCACTTTGCCTCTTCAAATCAAGAAAGCTGCATGAAGTCGCAACCTGCCATAAATAGGCAATGCAATTTCTCCAAAAATTCAAATCTTGTCAGAATCAAACAAAAACTGCAAGATCCTTCAAGATAGCCAAGAGAAGAGTACACATGAAGTTTCGGGCCATTTCGACAACATTTGGCCTAACTTCACTTCTCCGACAGCTAAACGGGAGCTCCCGGCGGCGACATCATCGGAGACGTCAAAACTTCGATCAAAGCCTACAGATGACTCCAGCATGTCTCAAAAGGGCTCCATGCCAAATTTCAAGTCAAACCGACAACGTTTGACCCTCCATCAATGCTCGAGCAGCAAAATCAAGCCTCCCGGCGGCGGAAACCACCGGAGCCTTCGCTCATCAAACCAAGTGCATGAGTGGCTTCAACATGCTTCCAAAAGGCTGCACGTCAAATTTCAGGTCATTCCGAAAACGTTTGACCAGGTTTCGATGCTCCGAGAGAAAATCAAGCCTACCGGCGGCAGAGCAACCTGGGACCATGACATCCAAAACGGAGCCCATGGAACGTCTCAAAATGACTCCAATAGGCTCCCCGTCAAATTTCAGGTCAATCGGACATCGTTTGACCGCACATCAAAGCTCGGCATTTTCCCCGCAGCAAAATCAAGTGAAGCATCGACGGGACCCCAAACGGCTTCAAAACTCAAACAAAAGCCTATGGTTGGTCTTATTTATTGCTCAGGAGGCTTCACCTCAAATTTCAGGTCATTCCGACATCGTTTGACCAAGTTTCGACTTCTGGCGGAAAATCAGCAGCTCTACGCGACAAAGTCTTCGGCTTTCCCGGAAAATTAGAAACTTTGCACTCTAAAAATGCAAGGATTCTCATCAAGTTTTCTACAGGGAAATCAAGCCAATAAATGAGAAGAAATGTCAAGAAAAATACAGAAGAAAACGGCGACGAAAAAGACCTCAAAACGACCGCAAAACGGGCTCCGAAGGGGAAAAATCCCCCATGGTCGCAGGCCCCTGCGACCATGGGCCATGGTCGCCGGTCCATGGTCGCCGGCGACCATGGCCCATGGTCGCCGGCGACCATGGAGGTCCGGGTCACCGGATTTTCCGCCGGTGACCCGTTTTTCCGTCTTTTTTCGCGTTTCGCGCACTTTGGCCCCTGTGGTTTCCTGAAAATGTGATTTTTAGTGCTTGAAATTGACTCATATCCGACGACATCCGTCAAAATCATGGGTCAACCTCCAAAAGCATAAAATCATCAGTGATCGCTCTAAGATCGCCAACCGGCTGACCAAGAAAGTGCACTTTCTGTCCGACCGATCGTGAAATCGACAAGACAGATGTCACCGGCCCGCTCTTAGCTATCAATGTCTGAAGTTACATGTTCATCCGATGTCGATCAGCATGTAGATCCATCGATGATCATCGCCAGAAGAATTCCAGAAGACACGGCATGGCCCGCGACTCTTCGACTGCTCGGCGACCAATTAATGTGGTTAATTGACTAGCTTTATTGCAGTCATTAATTCATTTCTTTGGACGGCCCAATCAGAAGCAAGCATTTGGGAGTTACAAGTCAAATTGATTCATGGCATTTAAACCATGAAACTCCTCCCATTATTGTAATTAAGGTGATTAAAAGCCCTTAATCTCCATCGGCCAATCAGATTCAAGGAAAAAGGAGTTACAAAATCAAGAAATAAATCTTGTAACTCCTCCCATTAAGGCTCATAAACCCTCCTAAATGGCTACCAAATGCCTATAAATAGGAGAGCATTCCATTGAAATGGAGATCGGAAAAAATCGGAAAAAAGATCAGAAAAAAGAGGAGAAAATCAGAGGATCAGAAAAACAAAGATCAGAAAGAGATCTGAGAGAAAGAAAAAAAGAGAGAAAACTCTGCTGAAGTTCTGCACCGGCCACCACTACAAGGTGACAAAAGTCCCTTGGGGGGCACCCCCCCCCAAGGTCCTTGCCTTCTCCTGCTGCCTCCAATGGCTTAGACGTGGATTTTCAGCCCGTCTACTTAGCTTTTTATTGGACATAGGACCTTCTCTTGGTCTTTGTCCTCTAAAAATCTGAGGTTATAGCCAAGCCAAGCGAATCAAGAGCATCTTCTGTTCTCATCTGCATGGATGATGGCGAAGCCCATACATGGCTTGCGACCGTCAATCTGAACGAGTCCCCCACAATCTCCTGAAAAGTTAGATCTTCCTTTTCTTGCTTTTCATTGTAGTTTGTAT
Source organism: Umbellularia californica (assembly GCA_028538565.1). Taxonomy (NCBI): domain Eukaryota; kingdom Viridiplantae; phylum Streptophyta; class Magnoliopsida; order Laurales; family Lauraceae; genus Umbellularia; species Umbellularia californica. Next base: position 42,647,182 of record JAPQWN010000007.1, on the reverse strand, counting down.
TTTTCTAAAAGAGACAAAAATCACAACTCTTGTCTTTCATTATTGATGAGAATTGTAAATCGGCTATAAACGCCAAAATCGGCTATAAATGCCAAACAAAATCGCCTTTCACGGCAAACCAAGAAAATGTCTCTTTTCTTAAATATTTGTGCAATGGAAAACTTGAAAGAAGTTGATTTCCTTTTTACTTGCGAAGGTTGATCTTCGGATTACCACTTGCAATTCCAAGTAAAATAGAAAATCTGGCACACCCACCCACACAAAAGAAATGTTGATGCACGCTTCAGGGCCCGCCAGGGCGCGAAAGGGCCGGACCCGACGGGCTCCCACGTTCCGCCGACCCCGGTAGCCGCCCCAGCGGGCGCCTCGGAGCGCGTTCCATCAGCTGCAAGTGCCACTTTATCACCAATTAGCTTCTTTGTCACATCCAAATCCTTGAACTCTTCAAGTAGAAACCATTTGTCAATTATGGCTGCTAGGTTAGATGATTTTATGATCAAAGCATTTGCCACTACATTACCCTTTCTTGTACTTAATAGGAAAATCATAGTCCTCGATATATTCTAACCATCTTCGTTGTCTCATGTTAATGTCCTACTATGAGAATAAGTATTGAAGACCGCGATGATCTGAATGTACTTCAAATTGCTCCCCATAAAGGTAATGTCTCCATAACTTCAAAGCAAAAACAATGGAAGCTAATTCAAGGTCATGTGTGGCATAATTCTTCTCATGTTCTTTCAACTGCCGAGACCCATAAGCAATCACCTTGCCATGCTGTATAAGCACACACCCCAAACCAACTCTAGATGCATCAAAATAAATTACAAAACCTCCACGACCTTTAGGTAAGGATAATATTGGGGCTATGGTCAATTTCTTATTTAGGGTCTGAAAACTAGCTTCAGATTCATCAGTGCATATGAAAGGAACATTCTTTCGAGTCAACCTTGTCATTGGAGCTGAGATCTTTGAAAGATCCTTGACAAATCTGCGGTAATATCCAACAAGACCTAGAAAACTTTGAGTCTCTGCAACATTTTTAGGACTTTTCCAATCTATGACCGATTCTACCTTCGCAGGATCAACTGCCATACCCTCACGAGTAATAATGTGTCCCAAGAATGCCACTTGTTCAAGCCAAAAGTCACATTTCTCAAGTTTTTGTTGACACCAAAAAATGTCACTTTGCCTCCTTAACATCAAGAAGCTACATGAAGCCGCATCCTACCACAAATAGGCAAGGCAACTTCAAGCATCAAATCTTATCAGAATCAAACAAAAACTGCAAGATCATTCAAAACAGCCAAAAGAAGAGTACACATGAAGTTTCGGGCCATTCCGACATCATTTGGCCTAACTTCACTCCTCCAGCAGCTGAACAGGCGCCCCTGGCGGCGATAGCATCAAAGACATCAGATCTTCGATCAAGCCTATGGTTGGTCCCAAAATACCTCCAAAATGCTCCATGTCAAATTTCAAGTCAAACTAACAACGTTTGACCCTCCATTAACCCTCGAGCAGTAAAATCAAGCCTCTCAGCGGCGAGAACTACCGAGGCCATCATTCATCAAACAGAGCACATGGGTGACTTCAACATGCTTCCAAAGGGTTACACGTCAAATTTTAGGTCATTCCGACGACGTTTGACCCGACTTTGACGCTCTAAAATAAAATCAAGCCTCCTGGCGGCAAAACTTTCTGGGACCATGACATCTAAATTGGAGTTAATGGATCGTCTCAAAAAGACTCCAATAGGCTCCCTGTCAAATTTCAGGTCAATTGGACATCGGTCGACCACACATCAAAGCACGGCATCTCCCTTGCGACAAAACCAAGTCTACTGGCGACGGGACCCCGTACGGCTTCAAAACTCAAGTGAAAGCCTATGGTTGGTCCTATCTACTGCTCAGGAGGCTTCACCTCAAATTTCAAATCATTCCGACATCGCTTGACCTAGTTTTGACTTCTAACAGAAAATCGACAACAAAGTCTTCAGCCTTTCCAGAAAATATGAAACTTTGTGCTCCAATTTGCACGGCTTCTCGTCAGGTTTTCTTCAGGAGAATCAAGTCAATAAATGAGGGAAAATGTCAAGATATACAGGATAAAAAAAGATCGAGAAATGGTTGAAAATTGGTGACCAAAAAGGGAAAAATCCCCATGGTCGCCGACGACCCTGGAAATCCGGGTCGCCGGATTTCTGCTAAAAGGGCCGTTTTCCGATCTTTTTCGCGTTTCGGGAATTCCCGCCGGTTTTTCGCAAAACTGATTTTTGATGCTCGAAATCAACCGATCTTTATCAAAATCTCGGATCTGCCGTCAAAAGCATGAAATTATCATTGATCACTCCAAGAACGCCAACCGGCTGACCAAGAAAGCACACTTTTTGCTCGATCGATCGAGAAATCGACAGGACAGATGTTACCGCCCACTAGTATCAATCAATGACTGAAGTTGTATCACCATCTGACATCATACAACATGTGGATCCATCGGCGATCCTCGCAAGAAGAATTCCAAAAGACGCGGTACGGCCCCCGACTCTTCAAGCGCCCTGGAAACCATTTAATGCTGTTAATTGACTCGTTTTATGATAACTTAATGCGGTCATTAACTCGTTATTTTGGATGGCCTAATCAGAAGAAATCAAATGAGAGTTACAAATCAAAGCAATCATGGCATTAAACCCATGAAGCTCCTCTCATCATGGAGATTAAAGGCGATTAAATGCCCATCATTCTCCATCGGCCAATCAAAAGCCAAGAAAAATGACTTACAAAATAAATGAATTAAAACTTGTAACTCCTCTCCATCAATGCCATTAATTCTCATAAACCACCCCATGGCTACCAAAAGCCTACAAAAGGGGGTCATTCCAAGAAATCTAAGATAAATCTGGAAAACCAAGAGCAATTCACACACAGAGGGCTACACAGACATAGAGAGAGCTAGAAAATCCAAAAGAAACTCTGCTGTAACACCACAAGGTGATCGAAATCCCTTAGGGGGCTACCCCCCAAGGCCCCTTGTCACGACCTCGGACCGGGTGCCTGAACCTGCGACGGTAGATGCCGACGACATCGACTTCCCACAGGTTCCCGCGGTGAGGATCTCGAGGACACGAGACAGACTCACGCAACCAGTAGATGGATGAAGCGTGTAGCAAAACGCGTCAAGATAAGACATAAGATATAGAAACCACTCTCATATATTTAAATTCATTAAGCATGTATTCCAGAGGGGGAAATATAATCAGGACAATATCCAATTACATTCAAGTTTAGAGTTAACAAAAGTGTAATGTAAAATACAACCCAATAAGAAGTCTGATGGACCCGAAAGGAATCTTCCGTCCTCTCCCTCCGCACCCCGGGGGCTGACCTGGGTCTCGGCGGAGGAGGGAAGATCTCGGGCATCAACATTTTTGTACGGGTATGCCAGATTTACTTTCTACTTGGAATTTGGAATAGTGATAATCTGGAGATTCACCTTCACAAGTGGAAGGGAAATCAATCCTTTTTTCTAACTTTTCAAATTGCATTAATATTAAGAAAAGAGACAAGTTTTTAGAATGCCGTAAGAGGCGTTTTGTTTGTTTGCTGTGAAAGGCGTTTTTACAAAACTCATCAAATATCAAAGACAAGAATTGTGATTTCTTTTTGTCTCTTTAAGAAATACAAACTACAATAGAAAAGCAAGAAAAGGGATCTAACTTCTCAGGATATTGTGGGGACACGTTGAGATTGACGGTCGCAAGTCATGTATGGGCTTCGCCATCGTCCTTCAAATGAGAACATGTGATGCTTTGATTTTTTGGCTTGGCTCCTAACCTTGGTTTTTTAAAGGACAAGGACCAAGAGAAGGTCCTATATCCAATAAAAAACCAAGTAAACGGGCTGAAAAGCCGCGTTTAGGCCATGTTGGAGAAGGAGGTGACCTTGGGGGGGTGGCCCCCCAAGGGACGTTGATCACCTTGTGGTGCTTCCGGGAGCAAAGTAGCAGGACTTCGTCTCTCTCTTGGATTTTCTGGTTTTTCAGAACTTGCACTTAGGATCTCTCCTTCCTTTTTTCTTTTCCTTTTGGAATGGACCTTCTTTTATAGGCTTTTGGTAGCCATGAGGTGTCCATTGGCATTGATGGCCATGATGAAGGAATTGATGAGGAGTTACAAATTGATTTTGTAACTCCTTTTTCAAGGCTTGTGATTGGCCGATGAAGGTAGTGGGCATTTAATCACCTTTATGCTTCATGATGATGGGAGTTTCATGGGTTTAATGCCATGATTGCTTGGATTTGTAACTCCCAAATGCTTGGTTCTGATTGGGCCGTCCAAAATAATGAGTTAATGACTGCTTTAATGGGTCAATTAACGACATTAAGTGGTTGCCAAAGCATGTGAAGAGTCGCGGGCCGCGTTGTGCCTTTTGAGATTTTTCTTGCGATCATCACAGGTGGATCCACGCACTGTTTGATGTCGGATTGCGATGCAATTTCAGACATTGATTGATGTTGGCGGGCCGGTGACATCTGTCTTATCCATTTCACGATCGGTCGGACAGAAAGTGCACTTTCTTGGTCAGCCGGTTGGCGATCTTGAGGCGATCGGTGGTGATTTCATGCTTTTGACGGCGGATCCGAGATGTCGACGAAGATCAGTCGTTTTCAAGCATCAAACATTGGATTTTCAGAAAATCACAGAGGCCAGAACACCCGAAACGCGAAAACCATCAAAAACGGACACTTCGGCGCAAAATCCGGCGACCCGGATTTCCAGGGTCGCCGGGCGACCATGCACCCAGGGTCGCCTGGCGACCTTGGGCCAGGGTCGCCGGCGGCCATGGGGTTTCGGCCCGTTTGGTCGCCGAGCGTCTTTTTCGGCCGTTTTTTCGTCTTTTTCGTCCCTTTTTTCTTCTGTATTTTTCTTGACATTTTTCCTCAATTCTTGACTTGATTTTCTTGAAGAAATCTTAACGAGAACCCTTACGAAATAGGAGCACAAAGTTTCCTATTTTTCGGGAAAGTCGAAGACTTTGTAGCCGATTTTCCGTCAAGCGTCGAAACTAAGTCAAACGATGTCGGAATGACCTGAAAATTGAGGTGAAGCTTCTTGAACAGTTGATAGGACCAACCATGGGCTTTTATTTGAGTTTTAAAGCCGTTTGGGGTCCCATCGATGCTTCACTTGATTTTGCTGCGGGGACAATGCCGAGCTTTGATATGTGGTCAAACGATGTCCGATTGACCTGAAATTTGACGGGGAGCCTATTGGAGTCATTTTGAGACGTTCCATGGGCTCCATTTTGGATGTCATGGTCCCGGGTTGCTCCGCCGCCGGTAGGCTTGATTTTCTCTCGGAGCATCGAAACCTGGTCAAACGTTGCCGGAATGACCTGAAATTTGACGTGTAGCCTTTTGGGAGCATGTTGAGGCCACTCATGTATTTTGTTTGATGAGTGATGGCTTCGGTGGTTGCCGCCGCCGGGAGGCTTGATATTGCTGCTCGAGCATTGATGGAAGGTCAAACGCTATCGGTTTGACTTGAAATTTGGCATGGAGCCCTTTGGAGACATTCTGGAGTCATCCGTAGGCTCTGATCAAAGTTTTGGTGCCTTTGATGATGTCGCCGCCGGGAGCGCTTGTTTAGCTGTCAGAGCAGTGAAGTTAGGCCAAACGATTTCGGAATGGCCCGAAACCTCAGGTGTACCCCTCTTTTAGCTGTCTTGAAGGATCTCTCAGTTTCTGTCTGATTCTGACAAAATCTGATGCTTGAAGTAGCCTTGCCTATTTTTAGCAAGATGCAGCTTCATGAGGCTTCTTGATGTTGAAGAGACATATTGACTTTTTTGGTGTCAACAAATGCCCCCTCGAGGTACAGCAACGAGTAGCTTCTTGGAGTCGATGTGCCTCGAAGAGAAACTTGGAGGAAAGATTCCAACTTGACCAAGAGTCTTGAGCAATGTTTTTTTTTTTTTTTTTTGAATAGCCTTCTGAGTTTCCGGGGGAATTTTATGGTAGTGAGAGGGATCACGTACCATCTCAAGGCAAAGTTTTGAAAATGACATGGGGTATTTGGATTTTGGGTTTTGGTTTTTTGGTTTTTGACCTTGTGACCTAACAAGCTGTATGTGGCAGGTTAGGGGGTCGGGGTTTGATTTTGATTTTGACCTTGTGACCCAACAAGCTGTATGTGGCAGGTTGGGGGGTCAGGTTTGGTTTGGTTTGGATTTTGATTTTTGGTTTTGGTCCTGTGACCTAACAAGCTGTATGTGGCGAGCTAGGGGACCGGAATTTGGTTTTGTGAAATGTCAATTTCAAGATTTTGGCTGAATTTGGTTCATGAGGTTGGATGGTTTGGTTTTTGGAAACTCATGAGACTTTTTTTTTTTTTTTTCTTTTGAATGGTCCCATCAACTCAAAAGGGGCATGGGACTTTTTTTTTTTGCTCTTTTCTCTTTTTTTTTTGCTCTTGGTAAGAGGAATATTTTGACTAAAAGCCACTTTTAGTGCCTAGGTGGTCAAACCTGGCTCATATGGGCTAACCCATGGGACCTTAGGCTTTGGAGATGGCCTAGATCTCATATGGTGTCATATTTGTAAAGAATATCTAAAAATATCTCTTTTGTGTAGAGAATATCTAAAAATATCTTTACTTGGAGAGAATTTCTCAAGTTTTCTTTTTATGGAAAGATTCTCTCAAAATATCTTTCTCTTTGGGAAAGTAGCTAAATTTTAGCACTTACCTCCTTTCTTTCTCTTTGTTTCCTCTTTTGGCTTGCTCTCTTCTATAAAAGCAAAGAGGGTTGGCGCTTTTGCTCCATTGCTTTCTTTTTGCAAGAAATCTTCAAGAGTGCTCTCCAAGATAAGAAGTGCTTTCTCTTCTTCAAGGATCTCCAAGCTTTTCTTCTTCTTCTCCATCAATGGCTTTAAGTAAGTTTTCTTCCTCGTCAAGAATCTCCATTGTAGAAGTAGCTTCTTCATTTTTTTTTCTTTTTCTTTTTTCTTCTTTTCTTCTTTCTATTCTTTTCTTTCTTCTTCTTTCTCTCTTTTTTTTCTTTTCTTTTCTTTTCATGCACGTTTTCCCCTTTTTTTTTTCGTGCTTCTCTTTTTTTCTTTCTTCTTGTTTTTTTTTCTTTTCTGCACGTTTTTTCTCTTTTTTTTTCGTGCTTCTCTTTTTTTCTTTCTTTCTGTTTTTTTTTTCCACACTGATCCCTTTTTTTTTTCAGCGTTTTTCTCTTCTTTTCTTTTTTTTTTTTGCTGTTTTTTTTTTTCTCTCTGGCTGTATGGACAAGTCCGTACGGACCTGACCGTACTGCCACGTGGCAGTGGGCCACGGCCTGTGGGCCAGAATTTTTTTTTTTTTTTGCTGAGATTTTTTTTTCTCTCTTTCTCTTTCCTTTTCCTTGTTTGCTCACTATGATAATGAGGCTATACAATTTCAATATGTATGCATTTTTTTGTTTGGTGCATCAAGATAGAAGGCTAGAGTCTCTAGGTCAAGCCAACATGATTTTTGACTTGGACAAAGTTTGATTGGTTTTGACTAAATTGGGTTGGAATTGGTCAAACTTTGGTTGAGGTTTTCCTAGCATCTAATGCATGATGATATTATTTGATGCATGATTTTTGTAAATGGATTTGGAAGTATGATGATGCATACCTGAAAATTTTTTGCAAGTGTTGGGATTTTGAGCTCGCAGTGATGTTGAGCTCTTTCTCGGTCTTGCTGGATTTTGAGGAAGTTTTGCAATTTTTGGATTCTGAAGCTCGCAGCAATGTTGAGCTCTTTTCCAGATTTTGCTGAAGTTTGATGAGATTGGCTTGTTCTCGCAGCAATGTTGAGTTCAAGCCTTCTTTGAGAATTCTCCACGGACTATGAGCTCGCAGCGATGTTGAGCTCATTTTCAGGCTTCCTGTCTTTTTCGGAGTATTTTCCTTTTCTTTGGAATTGCCCCGGAACCATGTCAAAATTTTGCTAGAATTTTTTTTGTAGCAGAATTCTGTCATTTTGATGTTGATTGATCTTTTCTCTTCCACCTTTTGCAGGTAGTTCTTCTAGAACGAACAAAGGTAAAGGTCCTGTTACTGACGCACCTCGTCGGTCTGCTAGATCTTCCAATGCTACCATTCAGCAGGCTTGGGAGAAGGTCCAGTTTGTGGAGAAAAACTTGGAAGAATGCGATTCCCTCAATCGTGATGAGATGAGACAGCGATTGATCGCTCTCAAGGATGAGGAGTTCTATAAGATCATGGTAAGCAGTCCTCCCTGGGTTACGGACGATCAGAGTGTTGTGCTCAAGCCTACTTTCTTCTTCGGTGATGCAGTCCCCGACGACTTGACATACCAAAGGAGATGTTTTCAGTTCTCTTACACAGCAGATGGTGAGGAGAGAACTATTTCTACCCGGTCGTCTTTTGATCGGACCATCTCGATCCTGAGCCTTTCTCCCACGTGCCCTAAGAGGGAAGATCCTCCGAGCTGGGTGAAGAGGACCAGTGTGATCAAGACCGGGGTTTTTGTTGGTGGACCTTCCGGTTTTGCAGAGAAGCCACCTGTCCGTATGGACATGTTGATGCTAGCTAGTGGCTACCAAGGTTCTGATCATCCATCGATCGATTTGAGACCGGTGGGCCTTAGCGTTTTTCGGGGTGACGGCAGTAATTGGGTGAAGCCTTTTTGACTTCGTGGCCATTTCAGTGCTGACTCGAGCTGGGAGTCATGGACTGATCACACCTTGAGGATTGGTGAGGCCGTTCTTTGGGAGGCCGAGATTTTTGACGCGGTTCACGCTTTTCGGCAAACCGTCGTTTTCTCCGATGAGGCTTTCATGGCCATGCTGGAGTCATTCCTTCCACAAACCAACACCTTCATTGTGACGAATGGTGAGATTGATTTTTCTTTGAAGGAGTTGAGCGCCATCACCGGATTGCCTATCCTCGGCAAACTTATGAGGAGTTTATGCCTATTGACAGCGTCCTTGAGGAGCAATCTGAGGAGTTTAGGCTTGTGTACTTTCAGCTCGTTGCCTTCTACGATTTTTTGAAGGAGAAGGAGGGTTCGAAAGTTAGATGTAGCAGTTGGAGGAGTTGTAGCTCCAACTTCTTTGACAGCGGGGATTCTTCTGATGGCATGGCCCAGGATGTCAGGGCTAAAGCATCAAGTTTGAAGAAGATCACTGCTATTTGGAAGAAGTTCTTCGCAAGCACAGATGCCATTTGTCCTGACATTGCGTTGCGGAGAGATCTCTCTGTTTACCTCACTTACTGGCTGGGTGAGGCTATTTTTGCTGGAGGAGATGGGACGCACATTAGGCCGCACTGTATTTTTCCGGCTTGTCAGATGGCGTTTGGAGAGCGGCTGGCTTTGGTACCTGCTCTTTTCTCCTATTCATGTACCGAACTGCAGGCTGCTGCTTTCCTGGTTCGGCTTGGGCTTCCGATGAACAGGGTATTTTCTGCCCACATCTTCTATTCGTGGTATGTATACCACTGTCCTAGCTTCCATCGTTTGGGAGTTGCACAGGATGAAATCCCTTTATGATTCGTTTGGCTAGAGGGACAGCTGTTCACGAATCACTTTTATCTGCCCGTTTAAGGATCCGACGATTTAGGGACGTCGAGATTGGGCAGTCTTCAGTGAAGCTTTCTCCGGGCTTGCGGAAGAAGGCTTTTGACTTTGGTGTCTCCCATGATTCGACCAGGGCAGGGTCGGGAAGACATTATGCTTTGACGGACGCGGAGAAGAGGTGGCTCTTTAACATATGGGTTGGTACGATGGTGTACCGTAGACATCTTTTCGTCGACATCCAACCGTATGTCCCTTCGCGTTTTGCATTGCAGCTTGGCTTCTCTCAAGGCGTTGTTGGAGTGCCTTCGAGTATGGTGAAGCATTTTGGAGGTTTGCAGGATGGGAGAAATGCATGGGCTTTTTACAGTGCAGAGGACACTACCGCCATGATTTCCTATCCTGAGCTGCCCACCTTCCGGACTGCTGGCTTCACGAAGTGGTTCGTGGAGAGCTTTTCAGTGTACCGGGGGCTTTCCAAGAAAGAGCTCGATATTAAGCAATCTCCTGGGAAGAGTCTTGACAAATCGGATGGTGTCCGTCGGGAGGAAGTTTTGGCCTTCCTTTCTGGAGAGAAGCACAAGATAGTCTTTCTCAACGGGCAGGACATCATCAGATCAGGAGCTGCACAGGGGATACCTGGTGAGGTCCTGAGACAGCTGGAGGAGGAGGAGGCCGAGATCGATGCTATGATACAGGCAGAGCATACGAAGGCTTCCATGGAGTCTACTGAGAAAAGTAGACCATCCAGTGGGGACTCTTGTGAGAGGCCTGATATTGATAGTGGGGCAGGATCGTCGAGCAGATTGACCCGCCGAGGCAAGAGGAGGAGAGGACAACGCCGTAACATGAAACGGCACGATTGCCCTTCTGATCTTGAAGTTCCTCTCACCATTGCTGAGGAGGTGTCTGAGGATGCTGACGAGCCTCCGGAGAAGAGAAGCAGAGAAGAGGAGATAGCCGGTATGATCCCCTTTCTTTCCTTTTGTTTCTTCCTTCCCTTTTTATTGTGAAAGATTTTGTTTTGATCCGCTGCTTCTTTTTTAAGCAGAGGATGATGACCTGGTGATGCCTGAGGTTCCGGCCGATGAGGCAATGACGGATCCAGTCGTGGCATCTGAGGAAGAGCCCAGGGACTCTGGAGTGGTTCCAGAACCTTCACCTGGTATGATTTGATTTGGCTTTCGCTTTTTTGTCTTCTTTTGCTGTCATTTGCTAACATGTAGCTGACTTGCCAGAGGATTCCGACGATTTCGAGCCATCCATGGACGCAACTTTTGACGATGCTTCGGATGAGCTCAAAGAGGCAGAGAGTACTCCGTCGGTCGTCGAAGCAGGTATATTTGCAATAATAATCTTGATATATTTTTGACAAGATTATATTCATACCTTTTTGTCTTTTTCTTCTTTTTTTCTTTGACAGATTGTGAAGCAGCAGGAGAGATTCCTCCGTCTTCCTCAGAGCCAGAACAGGGGATACCTGCGGCTGATGCAGAAGTAGGGGCTTCTTCCACTTTCAATGAGTCAGCTTCTTCTGTTGGAAAGAGTTTATTGATTACTCTTCCAATGGAGCATGACGTGGGCAGTCGGGCACCAGAGTATGGCGAATCCTCATCTGCACCGCACCTTCAGTATGCAAGGAAGGTGTTGAAGACTGTCTTGAGCTCATGGGTTGAGACTCTTTCTTCAGGTCATTTGGAAGCTGGTTTTGGCATGATCAAGCATGTGCAGGACATCCTCGCTGATAGCAAAGAAGTCGGTCTGGACATTGCAAGTACCAAGGATTTTGTTGAGGAGATCATCACCTTGGGGAACAAATGGACTGAGACCAAGAGTTTCCCAGATGGTGACTTCTTTGATGAGATGTTCATAAAACCTTCCAGCAAAGTCAAAGCTGAGCTGACTGAGGTCACGAAGACTCGGAGGCAGATCGTTGGGGAGAAGAACGTTACCGAGTTATCCATCATGGGCTGAAGCAAGACTTGGACCGCCTTGATAAGGAGGTCGTTGAGGCTAGGCAACGTCTTGATCTTTTAGAGGAAGAGGCTGCTGCCAAATGTACCGCCATTGTGGAGGCTCGTGACAAGGAGGGGACTCTCATTCGCCAGGTTGAGGAAGCTGAAGGTAATGTCCGGAGGAAGACTCAGGAGCATGACCAGTGGCAGGTCCTCTGGGAAGAGCTTCCTCGGGCTGCAGATGGGTCACGGCATTCAGCCGCGTTTTATGGGGACATTTTGAAGGAGCGTGGCCTAAAGACTTTGGAGGTCAAGTCCAAGAGTCTGCTTGAGGAGTTGAACCTTTGGTTGAAGACCATGTAGGATTGAGCTCCTGAGTTGTAACAAACTCTTTTTCCATCTTTTTTTTGGTACCTCCATGTATAAACAATTTTGGTACTATATGTTGTGTCCCTTTCCTTTCACTTAAATCATTTTTTATGAAAACAATTTTGAGCAAAAGTTTGATGGGAATGTTTGTTTAAGGATTTGATCAAAAGGTTGTCATTTTGTGAAAATCTTTTGTCAAAGGGTTGTTTTGGGCATGAAAGCCAATTTTGTGGCGGAAAGCCTTGTTTTTTGATGGTTTGAAAACCAAAATTTGGGTGGCAAGTAAGAGCCAAAATTTGTTTTGCGGCATGGGAGCCAAAATTTTTGGATGGCGTGAAAGCCGAATTTTAGAATGGCATAGAAGCCGAATTTTGTTTTGTTTGTCTTAGCATTTATAGCCGAATTTTGGCGTTTATAGCCGAGTTTTGGCGTTTATAGCCAGATTTTGGCGTTTATAGCCGAGTTTTTTGAAAACCAAGTTTTGTTTTATTGGCATTAAAGCCGATTTTGGCATTTATAGCCGAATTTTTTTTTTTTTGGCATTTATAGCTGAATTTTGGGATGGCATGAGAGCCAAAAATTTTGTTTGTAGCATGAGAGCCGATTTTGAGATGGCATGAAAGCCGATTTTGGCGTTTATAGCCGAAAAATTTTTGTTTTGGCATTTATAGCCGGATTTTGGCATTTATAGCCGGATTTGGCGTTTATAGCCGGATTTAGGGTTTATAGCCGAGTTCTGGCGTTTATAGCCAGATTTTGGCGTTTATAGCCGAGTTTTTTGAAAACCAAGTTTTGTTTTATTGGCATGAAAGCCGATTTTGGCATTTATAGCCGAAAAATTTTTGTTTTTGGCATTTATAGCCGGATTTTGGCGTTTATAGCCGAGTTTTGGTTTTCAAATGCAGGTATCGACTAAATGTCGCCTCCTCGTTGAATGGTCTTGCAAGTATCGATGGAATGTCACTTCCTTGCTCATTCGGTTTTGCGAGTATTGATGGAATGTCACTTCCTCGCGGGCTGGGTTTTGCGAGTATCGATGGAGTGTCGCTTCCTCGCGAATTGGGGTGCAAATATCGACTAAGCGTCGCTTCCTTGCTTTTCCCAAAACTTTTGGTTTTGCGGGTACTGACTTGATGTCGTTTCTCCGCGATTTTTGAAATTTGAGGTTTTCTCGAACCATTTGAAATTTGGGTTGTGGATAGCAACTGGTATGTTGCATCTCCACGATTTTTGAAATTTGGGTTGTGGATATCAACTGGTCTGTTGCTTCTCCACGATTTTTGAAAATTGCAAGTATCAAATGGGTTCGTTTCCTTGCGATTTTTGGGTTTTGGAAGTATCGAATGGGGTTCGCATCCTTCCGGTTTTTTGGGTTTTGCGAGTATCGACTGGGGTTCGCATCCTTCCGGTTTCAAAATTTTTGTTTAAAGACACGAAGGTCGTGAATTTTGACTTAAAACCATTTTGGTTGTAAAAGCCGAGGCGGTCTAGGGTGAAAATTCCTAAGTCCCGATTTTTGTTTCAAACCATGAATTTTGGGTTCAAGGATCGAAATTTTGGTCAAGTCTGGGAAGAGGCTCCTAAACTTAGATTTTTGGATTTGATTTTTCTTTTGAACAATGAAACGATGAAAGTAAGCATTGTTTTGAGAGATTGTTTTTTTTTTTTTGGAAATTTTAACATAAAGATGAAAATTTCAAAAGGGGTGGGTTTGACGAGCAAGTACCTTGGAAATACGCTTTAGCCGTGTAGATATTGCTCTGACCCGTTTGAGGAAGTCTTCAAGGGTAATACCGCTTCAAGAACTTGCCGTTGATGGGTAGCATACATCTGTCTCCTTCCATGTTTAGAAGAGCGTATGCACCGTTGGAGAAGACTTTGTCGATGACGAAAGGTCCCTCCCATTTTGGTTCGAATTTGCCTTTGGATTTGTGGGCAAAGACTATGGGTCTTTTTACTTGAAGAACCAAGTCACCCTTTTTGTAGGCGCGTTGCCTGACCTTTTTGTCGAAAGATCCTGCCATGCGTGCTTGGTATAACTCAATGCTTTGTAAAGCTTCGAGTCGTCTTTCATCGAGATTATCCAGCTCTTGGAGTCTCAATTTGACATTGCTTTCTTGCGTCATGTCATTTTGCAAAGATACCCTTAAGGAAGGAATTTGTACTTCCAAAGGGACAACAACTTCACATCCATAGACCAAAGAGAATGGTGTGCTATGGGTTGGTCCTCGAACGGTGGTTCGATAGGCCCACAAAGCTTCCAGTAGTTTGTCGCCCTAGTCTCTTTTGTGACTAGAGACCATTTTCTTGAGAATTTTGCAGAGTGTCTTGTTGAAGGCTTCTGCTAGTCCGTTCGCTGCTGGATTATATGGAGTTGAAGGACAACTTTGGACTTTGTACTTGTCGCAGAACCTATAGAATCTGTGATCCCGGAATTGTGGTCCGTTATCATGGACAAATCTTTTAGGTATGCCGAAGCGACAAATAATGTTGGTGCGCAAGAACTGAAGGACTGATGAAGTCTTCATTTCGCTGAGCGCAAATGCTTCTGACCACTTGGAGAAATAATCCGTAGCGGCGAAGATGAATCGATGACCTTTGCTTGATGGGGGAGAAATAGGACCTATGATGTCCATTCCCCAGGCTTCGAAAGGCCATGAGATTGCTATTGGATGTAGCCATTCTGGAGGCATGTGGACATAATCTCCGTGAATCTGGCATTTTTGGCAGCGCTTGGCAAATTGCATTGCATCAGCCACCATGGTAGGCCAATAGTAACCTAGCCTTTTTATCTGGTTGTAGAGCTTAGGGCCAGCCTGATGGGCTCCACAAAGACCAGCATGTACTTCTTCGAGAGTTTCCTCAGCCTCTTGTTGTGATAAGCAGCGTAGGAGTACTCCGTTGAAGGATTTTCTGTAAAGTGCTTTTGAAGGTATATCCAAATGAAAGTTTGGGGCTCGTCTTTGGATGCTTACCCGTTCTTTTGGATCTTCAGGTAGGATTCCGAACATGAGGTAATCAATGAACGGATCTCTCCAGTCGCCTATCGGAGGTTTGGGGATGGATATCCGACTTCCAACTACTTGGTGGCATTCAGCAACTGCTTGATGTGTGTTGAGAGGAGGGAGAATCCTTCTTTGACACACTGTGACTTGCATGTTTTCCCCTTCTTGGATTGCCATGGATGCGGCGAGTCCGACCAGGGCATCTGTACGGATGTTTTCACCTCTGAGGATGTGGGTGATGTGGCAGATGTTGAATTTTTGTTGAAGCGATTGCGCCTTATTGTAGTAAGGTAGCAAATCAGGCTTCCTGACTTCATATTTTTTATTCATCTGGTTGACGACCAGTTGGGAGTCTCCAAAAGCTTCTAGCATGGTGATGCCGGTTTCGAGGGTGAGTTCCAATCCAACAATCAGGGCTTGGTACTCAGCTGCATTGTTTGAACATGGTCCTAGTAGCGAGAAGGCGTGTGGAATCATGTATTTGTCGGGGCTGACAAAGAGGATGCCGATTCCCGATATTTGCTTTCCCTTTTCATTTGTCCTGGTTGCACCGTCAAAGTTCATGTCCCAGGGAGTGTTTGACAAGGAAGTTTCCACGTTGTAGACAAATTCGTCTGGGAGATCATCCCTGAGTGGAGAATCTTTAGGCAATGGATGTTCTGCGAGGAAATCTGCCAGAGCTTGTCCTTTGATTGCCTTTTGCGGTACATACCTAATATCAAACTGTGATAGAAGGATGGACCATTTTGCCAGTCGGGCATTGAGAGAACCTGCTTTTGTGACAAGGATCTTTAGGAGGTTGATCCTCGAAATCAGGTAGACTGTGTTTGACAGCAGATAGTGACGCAGCTTTTGTACAGCGAACATTACTGCAAGGCATTCTTTTTCGACTGGGGACACTACACCATTTGGGTGATTTTGTAACATTTGAGATTTCTTATTAGTAACGCATATCTGGCCGTTAGTAAATTAATAACATATAAAGTTCCGTTACAAAATTACTTAACCGTTATTAAATTACCCGAATTATTTTGTGACGCTTATCAAGATTTTCACTAACGGATAGTCAACCGTGACTCTGTAAATGACATTTATTTTTGGGAGGAATAAAAAATAAGTGGAGCCCCAAAAATCTATTTTACTATTTCCCGCGCCCGCGCCTGCCTGCCTCCCTGCCTTTTTCTCTAAATCGTGTTTGAAGCTGCCCCTTTCCATTTCCAGCGTCCCGCCTCTTTCTCTAAATCGTGCATCTCCCTCTTTCTTCATCATCAACTCAACTGCATTGCCTTCTTACAACCCTTGCTCGAAATCTTTGACAGCAATTCCTGCATGTTACAGATATCCGCCGACTTCAAATGATCTCGTTTTCGATCTTCTCTCTCTTTAATTAGCCTTTTTGTTCGTCCTCTTCTCGACCCAAGATTCATATTAGATGGGAGTTTGCATTCTAGGGTTTTAAGGTAATCATCATCTTCTTCTTCTTCTTCTTCTTCTTAATCAACACTTCTGTGCTCAATTTTGCTGAAAGCTTCAATCGATTAAAAAACCCTTTGTTTTTCTTAACTCAAAAACCCCAATTTCTCCTGAGATTTCTCTTTTGCAGACTCTCTGATTAGAAGCAGGGGAAGAAAATCTCTTCTTTGGGTTTTTGTTTTGGTTGTGGTTTTGATGGGATGTTATCTGCTAAATGGGAATGATTTCTAGGGTTTTTGGGTTGATTACAATGTTGTGATCGAAAGCAATGGGTGCCCGAGACTCGAAAGCGTCTCAATGATTTTTTTAACCTCAGTTGTACTTTCCCACCTCCTTACTCTCCCAATTACCCTGTCGAAGTCCCACCTCTTTCTCTTTTGCATTAGTGTTTGGGGTTTGATTTCTTCCACCAGTGTCGACACGTTTGATTTCCATCATCTCGTTCTGGTGCGTTTGATTCTTCCACCAGCGTCGACGGGTCGCAGCCCGCCGTCGCTTAAGAAGATGGCCCCCTTGAGATCTGGCTCGTCTCTCCCGGCTCCGTCGACGGTTCGATTTCAGAGTGGGATCTTTTCTCCTTGAAGCAGAAGGTATGTATTCAAATGCACCTTAGATCACAATCGATTTACATTTTTTTTTTGAGAGGTTTGATTTACAGAATTTTTTTCTGTTATTACTGCTCTAGTTCTGTTGGTGTGTGCCTTTTATTTTAATTTTTTAGATGCGAATCTGGTTTGGGGTATTTTTGGATTGAGAGTGAGATGGGATAAAAACCTTATTTCTCCTTCTTCTTCTTGTTCGTCTGATTCTTCGTCTATTGAGAGATGATGGGTTTCTAAGATTTCCATCTGGGGTTTTAAAGCTCTCTTTTGTGTGTGTGTTGGGTTTGTGAGGTTTTCATTTTCGGGTGTTTGTTGTGTTTGATGGGCTTTTGAGATTTTTTATTTTTGGGTTTTCTAATCTCTTCCTTTTGGGTCTTTGTTGGGCTTTGATGTTGGTTCTGAGATTCTCATTTCTGTTTTTTTCTTTTAAGCTCCTCCAATTTTGGGTTTCTCTTTGGGTTCTAAATGGTTATTGAGATTTTTATTTCTTGTTTCTCTGAGTTCTCCCTCTTCTCTGTCTTTGGTGGGCTTGGAAGGGTTTCTGAGATTTCCATTTCTGGTTTGCCCTTTTCAAGTTGTCCCTCTTTTGGGTCTTAGGTTGGGTTTGGAGCTATTTTCTGGGATTTCCATATGGACTTTCTAATCTATTTTCCAAGGGTATTTTGTTTCCGAGGTTTTGATGCAGGTGTGCACTTATAATGGATTTTTCTATGTTGGGTTTTTCTTTGGGGATCTCTGGATTGATTTTGGTGTTTTTGGTGATATCAAGTTGGAAAGAACACTGTTTTGGGATTTCCTGTTATGGGTTTTCTTGTTTGGCTAACGTTGGTTTAGTTTTGGGCATTTCTTAGTTTTGATTTGATGAGACTGTCTTGCTTGCATGACTTCCTTTTGCTGATTTAAGGGGCTTCTCTAGTTTTTAAGGCAGATTATTATCTTTTCGAGATTTCCATATATTTTTTGCATGCTTGTTATGTTTGCATTTTCACTCCCCTAGCTAAATCTACTTTCCTGAGTTTTCACCTGGGGCTATTTGGAACTGAAAAGTTGGAGAGAACTCTCCACAGCCCTTCATTTATCCATATTAGAATGGTTTTGAGGAGTGCATTCAAGTTAACAAGGTAAGAATGCATTTCCATGTTCCCTCTTCTCTGTTTCTTTTCTAATACAATTTTCACCTTAAAGCCAAAAAAAAAAAAAAAAAAAAAAACCATGCACCACTAAGAGGGATTGAGTATTGATCTAATGTGGTTTCTGAACATGGGGTGATGTGTATTAAAACTGATTGTCATTAATTTTTTTTTATTAGATGAGTATTGCCTGCATTCTTATAGCCTTGTCCAGTGCCACATTTTCATATAGGTTGCATCATCAACCCCATTGTTTACCTACTTGTATGGGATGTGTTCAAAATTCAAATCATCTTAAACTAAGTGTATCTTAATTTATCATCTATTTATGCTACCCTTGAATGCTCCTAAGTGCTTTCATTTGTAATTTTATCTTTTTTATTTTTACCATATATCCTCTCAATATTGTCATATTTGGTACACTCATTTTTGCACGTGTTGTTTCTTAATAGGCTGACATTCTACTCTATGAGTCATAGTTAGTCTGATTATAGTCTTGTTTTTCTTCAATTTTAGTGGCATGTGCCATACACGAAGCATTTCATAAGAAAATATCCACTCCAATCATCTTGCTCATATCCTATGTTTGGCATCCTCCTATCTCCTCATTATTACGAATAATAGAGCCTAGGTATCAAAAGAACTTTTTTTGTGGCATCTGTGAAGCTTTAATTCTCAAATGAGTCACATTTCTTTGCAACATCCCCATTGAAGTTTTTACCACACAAAGGTATTGAAACTGTATCCTGTAGCAAATTAAGGAGATCCTCTGGATGATGTCTCTCTGTTGGAAACTAAAGGTATGGGCTAGGATCGTCCAACATGAAAAATGTACATGTGGTGCTCTCACACTGGCCTCATGAGATGAAATTGTTCATTTCAATGAATTCATCACAGGAAGGCACTTGCATCAATCACCATTTTCTGATGTCTCTAGCTGCAAGTAAATTTTAAAAATTGCAAAACCTGCATCCTCCAGCAGAGTGGATTAGTTAATAACACGAAGCGTGAGAAAATTGTGAAAATTGAGAAAATCTCGTCTTTCTAACAAGCGTGAGAAAATTGAGCCTTCCCCTATGCCATTATTGGAGATTTCCGTTTCCACAAGGTAGAAAACTCCCAACTAGTGGCCCAACAAGAAATGCAACCTCCCTGGGGCAGGGAGAACTCTTTTCCCACCCCTACTTTCTCCACATCCAAACAAATCCCTTTTGAGTGGATCATGAGAACTCTTTTCCCATCCCTATCATAGAATGCATAGTGGAATGGTTTGAAGCATCCTAATTAAAGCTCCAGAGCAACTAATATAATCAGTTTAACCACATTTGGAAGAGATGCACAGCAGCCCCAACTTGAAATCAGGTAAACGTGCGTGGAAAAATCAAATGAATACACTAAAATTGAGCATGCTGGAAGACGAGCAAAATTGTAGACAACATACATGAGAACATACAAAGTGAACTGCAATAAAGTGCATTAATTGTATATAAGCATCAACAAACATCATTAATCGAAAATAGAAGACTTTATTAAAGATTCAAAAACATTATCACCTTACATATATGAAATAAAGTACAGCATAGTCTAGGAGTTGTATACCCTGAGTACAAGAAATTTTGTTTTTGTCCATTACCAATAAAAAAAAAGAACAAGGTACAAATCCTTGTATTTGCCTTAAAGAGCAATGCTTGGACTAAAGCCATGATGTGGTGTATTTGGTGAAAAAGCCAAGCTGTGGGGAGTTCTGCTACCCTTGTCCTTTTCTTTGCTCAACTCATGCCTCTTGATGTGCCCAATATTTAAATTATTCTTCATTTGAGATTAATGAAAAATGGATAAATTCTCTTGACATTTTAAGATGATCGAGAATAGTTGAATTTGACGAACAAATGTTGACATTTTATTTATTTATGTCTAGATCTTGCATTTTAAAGGAGATAGGAAGGATTTTAAATTTGTGAAGTCTAGCCTTTCAGCTCAAGGCTTTGATGTTGTCTATGATATAAACGGTATGACTATCCCTCTCTCTCTCTCTCTCTCTCTCTCTCTCTCTCTCTCTCTCTAAAATAACTGTGCAGTATACATCTCATAATCACTAAATTGATTACTTAAAAGGACTCCACTCACATTTTTCAAAAGGTTCTATTTAAAACCAGACCATAAAATTCACACGATGTACAAAATTCACATGATGATCTGTACATGTTAGTGGTCCCCTCTCTTGCTGAAAATGCAACAATATCTGTTTATTTGTGGAATTGGTGATAATTTGTGTTTTTTGCTGTTGATTCTCAGATGAATTGGAAGTTTCACTGGACACGCAATATCTTTTACCCCATAACTTTATGTGCAGGACTACATTCTTGGCATTAGAGCGACATACACAAAGGATTTTGGGAGCAAGAATCTAACCAAGCGACAAATAGCTATTGCTACATATCTCATTGATAAGCTAGCTCTTAGGGCAGGCAATGAGAAGGTAAAATTTAATTGCCCACGCACATGCTGGTTGAACAATTATTTTATGATTTTATCCTCTATACTGGTTTTGGAGAATACACACACACACACACTCTCTCTCTCTCTCTCTCTCTCTCTCTCTCTCTCTCTCTCTCTCTACTGTGAGAGTAAGGGGGTAGGAGCATTTCCCATATATATATTATACTTTAAATTCCATCCACTGACTTTTAGGACACAACGCCTGCATATTCTTGTCCCTTTCTGACTTTTATCATGTTCACTATAGTGTGCTTCCTCTATCTGTTACATGTTCTGACCAATACTTATGGATGTGCGCATGTGTGTGGTTTTTTAGTAATGTTCTTTGTAAGTTGATCTGCTTCGACCCATATAAAATATGGTGGGTTAGACCTCAAAGTGACTTAATTCATGTTTGAATAAGGAGCTGAGTTTGGGGCAGCAAGGAAGGGAGAATTAGCATTAATGAATTTTATCTTTTTCCTTCTGCTTTTTTGTTTTGGTTTTCCACATGCTTCAGTTCGGGTCTGAAACTGATAACTTTATATTCTAGGAACCACCACCTCCATGCTCTTTTCTCACAGCAGTAAAAGTACCCTTTTTGATATCAACAAAGTGCCTAAATTTGTCATATATTTCACAAATTTGTGCCTTTTGCAATTGATTTTTCTTTCGCAGGATGATGATGAGGCTGATACAGTTGGTTGCTGCACTCTGAAAGTTGAAAATGTCATGTTAGTCTCTCCGAATAAGTTACAGGTAAGAGATTGGATTTTCTGGCTTTTTTTTTGTGTTTATCTGATTTTAGTCAAAGGATTCCTTGGGTGAGCCATTAATCACTTAATTGTGGATTCTTCTTCTCTGGAGTGATTTTTTGAACCTTGGTTCAATGATTATTCAATGATTATCTGGAGTGATTTTTGAACCTGTAAAATTCTCTTTTTGTTTGTGTTTATTTGCATTACTATGCTTAAAATGAGTTGTTTGCCAGTTGAAAATTACTATAATATGGAAAACTTTGTTTTGTTTTGTTTATTTGCATTACTATGAGTTGTTCGGCCTCACCCAGTTTTTGTTTTGTTTATTTTTGCCCCGTGACACACGTGCACACCACGGAAAACTCTGTAGCTCAGCTGGACGAGTAAAGTGCATATGATAGTTGAATTTCTTAGTGATGGTTATTATTAGTTTTTACTGTAACTATTCAGTGACTTCTATGAATGATCTTTTAAATTACTTACAGCTTGTTGTTTAATAGGTTTCTTTTAATGGAGGACTGGGAAGCTTGGTGCTTGATACCATTGGTCATACTCTGAGTAACAAATATCATAACAGAGTTATTCAAGTAAGTGTCACCTTTGGCTGCACATATATTGTCTACACAAATTCTATTCTAGTATTGGTGCTCTTTTTTTTTTTTTTTTCAAAATTTAAAAATTTATCGTGATAAATAATCTTATCATGATTTATTGTTAGAAAAATATTTCTCATGACCCTTCCATTGTAATTGACACTGAAATGAGCTTAAAATGGTTAGATTTTTGAGGAAACAAAAACCCTACCACCGAGTTGTTGTTTGATTTAATAATAAAGTATATATTTTTTAGATTAATAAATGAAAGGAAAATGGGTCTCTCTAAATTTGTAATCTATAACCCAATAAAATTATAATCTATTTTTTTAAGCCACTTTGTAAGCGAGACACACCGTTCAATGCAGAATTAGGTAATCAGTGCAGCTGATCATATGGACATACCTTTCAATATGAGGCCAGCTGGCTTAAATTCTGTACACAGAACCGGCATAAAAGTTGAATAAAAAGGGTCAGAGTAATGGAAGAAGCAATGCCAAGGGGGTTTTCCTCTTTTTTTTTTTTTTTTTTTGTCCCTAATGGACCTTGGGTGGGTAATCTGGAAATAAACCTAAACTACCTTTACCTTTTCCATTGTGCACTGGCCTCCCCTATAGCATATTGGGACAACTGGGTGGTTCTTTATGAGCTATAGCATCACATTCTTTCTTCTCACTACAACACTATGTAGCCCTGCCAAAACTAAATGTATTAGTAGTGTTCTTGATATAAAAGAGGTTAATGTTTTCCAGCTCCCCTGAAATTTCTCGTGGCTGGCAAACTGAGCTGTTCCGAGCAAGTAAGTGGTCAAATCCTTGTGCTTGTATCAGGTGTTTAGTCGCCTTGATAAAAACTTCCAATATTGCAACTCTGAAGGTGTTAGTGTTTGCACACATCGATAAACAGCCCCTGGAATTTCTTGTGGCTGGCAAATTGAGCTGTTTGATGGTCAAATACTTGCTTGTATCAGGTTGCGTTTGAAGCTCATTGTCGGTGATATGATTTTAATTCCTTCCAAGTTCCACCAATCAATAATATATGGCATGGAGGGAGGGAGGGAGCTATATTTTAAAAGTTCACATAATATTCTTATTTTCTTGTTTTCCTATTTACTGTTGTTTTTCTAGAGTTCTAAATGCAATTTAAATTAGTTCACATAATATTCTTGCTTATCATGAGGTGATTACTCAATTGGGATGATTCTACATAATATTCTTATTGGTGTGCTCCACCCCAAGGGACTCCTTAAGATAATAATTATATGTGACATAACACTTCTTTGCTTTGGCTTCTTTTATGTGTTTTTTTTAGTTGACAATCATGTCATGCACTCTTCTTTCTTCTCCCAGTTTGATTTCCTTGGTAAAGATTCCATCAGATATTTCAACACTGTAGAAGTGGAGCTCCCTGCCTATAAAGCTATTCAACAGTTCCAACAAGGTGACTGCATGGCTTTTGGTGCTATCTACTTTCCCATCCAGTTTGTGAGAATAAATGAGTATCTTTGTTTCTGTTGATCAGGAAAAAAGGAAGGGGAAGATCTTTTTGACAAGTTGGACACCAGCAAACTCAATGCGCATTTGAAGGAACTGATGCCTGGCCTTACAGCAAAAGTTTTCCGTACATACAATGCATCTATTACCTTGGATGATAAGGTAAGATGTAGTGGAATTATGTCTTGGAGGGAAAGCCCTTGAGTTCAGTTTTCAGCTCTGATCTTTATACACTTGTCATTCAATTCTGTCAGTTGTACTCCTGCATTTTATTCTATACTTGTCAGATTGATTTGTTTCTTCAAGGCTTTTGATCATCTTTGTTTACTCACGGGTATGAAACATAATAACTTTCAATGATGATCTTGGTGAATAAACATGTAGTACTATTTATGCTTATGATTGCACCCAGCAGCAGAACAACACATAGCAAAGCCACTTCCAGGGCAAACAACAACTCTGCCCACTACAGAACAGACATCACTACTGCTGAACTGCAACACTGCACACTACTAGGACTACCCTGCTCACTTCTGGGATCTATATACCTGTTCTGGGATGCTTAATTTCATGCTCTATTACCTGTTCTATATGATCTATATACCTATGTGTTGAATTTCCATTATAAAAATCACAGTGATAAATTCTCTACGTCCTTTCTTAGATGTTTTTTATTGGGTGTCAAAATTGGGTCCATTGTTAGTAATGAATGTTGAACATTAATTTTATAGTCTTCAGGAAGGACATGTATATGACTATATGCAATATCGAAAGTATTCTTTGTTATCATTGATGGATGAAGAAGAGATGCACTCTTGTGTTGTTGAGATTGGTCTTCTAGATTTTGAAGAATGATCTAAGCATTTTTTTTTTCTCCTCATGATTGGTATCTATGAACCTGTGACGCATGTTACTTCGTATTTCTGATGTACTCTAGATTTATATTGATCAATGAGAGATTAAGACGATAAATATTTTTTTTAGATACACCTCTATCTTAGTTGTAAGTGATTTTTATTGTATCAGTCCTAACATCTTTTAAAAATTTTAAAATGTAGTTAGGGAGAACTTGCGAACTGCAAAAAAGGAGTTTGCTAAAATTGAGGATGATTTGAAGTCTATCCAAAGTGTTGGACAGATCATAGAATAAGTGCTATAATAGATAAGTACAGGTTGTTTCAAGTGCTATAATAGATAAGTACCAAAATGTGAGTTTTTTAATTCTTTTGGTCAAAATGCAGGTTGTTTCAAGTGCTATAATAGATAAGTACATTGGTGAAAGTGCAAGATTGATCAGGGAAATGTTTGGATATGCATACCATTTGGATCACTTTTCACTTGATCATCACTCCTAAAATTATAAATCACACAATCTGTATGCAATGTATAAAACCTCCCCAAGAACCCTCCACAAATATGGCTCTGATTAGATTTCGGGTTGTTGTGTATCACATTACACAGGGAAACTGTTAGTTTTTAACAGTGTCTTGTTTGATTGGAACGACATGGAAATTGAAAATCATACAGGGTGGAGTACTGATTTTCTGGGATTTCAGCTCCTAATCAATGTCTGGATGTTTAATTGGATTTGGATCTGTAAAGGTTGAGAAGTATTATTTTATTACAAATTCCTGTTTGATGAGGTCTTTGGTTTATTAGATACTAGTAGGAAAGGCACAACATAGAGTTTTACCTCATTTTCCAAAGATGTTAGAACCATTTTCATACTTTGCGATTCACTAATTTTAGTTTAAAATTTTACATTTTCTACTTCCATATGCTAATAAAGAATGTCACTGTTTTGTCATCTGGCTTTTATTCACTCAATGTAGCCAATAGTGTAGTGTGGAGCTGGTGCGTTTTCAACGGAGCTTCAAATTACATACTTTATGTGACATGGTGTATTCTGTTGTAATGTGTGCATCTATTATCAGCAGAATTTTATACACACCAGTGTAGAATTCATTTATTTTTTAAGCTCATTATTGATTTTGTGATTCTTAGATTGGAGCTCCCCACTTTCTCTGTGCTTTTTGTTGCTTTTAAATCGGAGAGGTGACATAATCTTGTGCTACTTATGGTACACTTGGCAGGCTTTACTTATCCAAGGTAGAGTAGATGTGGAAGTTGAAAGAATCCTTCTTATGATATGCAAGTGCATCTATTTTTCTGTGAGTTTTTCTTTTCAATACTTAATATGAGCGTATTAGTCCAAGTTACATTTCAAAAGTACTTTCTTAATCTTGCCTGAATGTACTCATATTATTGGTTCATTGTTGTTAGTGTGAATGCAACAATTTACTTTTGAATGTGATACTTATTCTGGCATGCTGCACTTGTTCTGTAGGTTATGGTGCCTTGTCAATTGTTCACACCTGGTTTTGGCACTTGTATTGCAAGTGTCACATGCTAGGATATTCTATTATCTATGATGTAAAAGTTGACCTCTACTATGTTGTTTTAGCATTATGGTTGTGTGACTTGTGCCAAATTAAAGTTGACCTCTATTCTCTTGTTTTAAATCTTAATTTAACCACAAAATGACAAAAAAGCTGAAATAATACGTGTGCCAAGTAGTGCTGTGACTGCTATCCGTTGCACACTTATATTTGTTACATCTAGTGCCTCTTTTGTAGAAATTTACTTGAAGTTAAACATTTTGTAGGTAAGATCTCATAGGCCATCTGCTTTAGGTCCTCTCTTGCCATCATTTTGTGGGGATCTGATAAGAATTCTGGACTCATGTTTGGATATGCACGTGATCACCAAGTAAGTTATTCAATTATTTGGATCACTTTTCACTCATTTGGATATGCACGTGATCACCAAATAGTTGCAGACTGCAAAACCCACTGCTTTCTCTCTCTTCTACCTCACATTTCATAGCTAGCATTTTTGCTGTTGATATTTCCCTGTGGAGAGAGAAGTATCCATGAAAATGGAGACTAAAAACTACCTAGTCTCCTTCTTCATCTCCTTGTTTCTGCTTGTGGTGCATTTTCAGCTGATTCAGTGTAGTGTGACTTATGATAGGAAGGTTATTATCATCAATGGTCAAAGAAAGATTCTCATTTCAGGATCCATTCATTACCCAAGGAGCACCCTTGATGTACTACTACTCTCCTTCTTCTTCATACTCTGTTTTTTTTTTTTTTTTGTTGTTATTTTTTTTTATTTGCTGAAATGTGTTGTTTGTGTGTTTTCTATATTTACATTGTGGGATCTGTGGTACACATGTAGATGAGAGAGTATCTATGTAGTCAGAAGTACTGTAGGTGGCCTGTCAGAAATGGATCAGGAAATTCCATTATTTTTTTTTAAAAACAACAAATACTTAGTAACGGATATAAACCGTTACAAATAGAATACTTAGTAATGGACATCAACCGTTACAAATAGAATTATATGCGTCAGGAAGTGGGAATTACCAACAGTTTTATCCGTTGGGAACAAACTATGAACAAAATTAATAACCGTTACTAATAAATTGTAACGATTGAAGATGTGTTGCTGAAATTAATTTCAGTCACATTTGATAACCGTTAGTAATATTTCTAACGGTTATTAAGTGTTACTAACTTCCGTTACTTTTCATTTGTAACGCAATTGTGTCAACGTAAAATAACCGTTACTAAATTTTTTTGTGACGGCTGTAGATCCGTTACTAATCGATTATTATGGTGTAGTGGGAGTAGCGATGCTCTGCACCTACCATCATGCGGCTAAGGTAATATAGAGCAGCTTCTTTTCCGTCGTCATTTTCTTGTGCGAGCAGAGTACCCAAAGAGTGATCGAGAGTTCTTGTATACAAGATAAATGGTTTTCCAGTTGTGGGGGCAGCCGGCACTGGAGATTTGATGAGGTATGCTTTGATGTCTTGAAATGCACTTTCACATTCAGCATCCCAGACAAAGTCCACGCCTTTCTTCATCAGGCGAGAGAATGGACGGCATTTCCCTGATAGATTGGAGATGAACCGTCAGATGTAGGCCAGCCTTCCTTGAAGCCCTTTTAATTCTCTTAGGGTTCTGGGAGATGACATTTCCAGGATAGCCTTGACTTTGGTGGGGTCAAGTTCTATTCCAGCTTTTCCGCACTATGAATCCAAGAAACTTACCCGATGAGACACCGAAAAAGCACTTTAGTGGATTCATCCGCAATTTGTGTTTGCGAAGTCGGAGGAAGACTTCTCGAAGATCATTGAGATGGTCTTCTTTTCTTCTGCTTTTTATGGCGAGGTCGTCAACATAGCATTCGACCGTCTTGTGCTGCATATCTTGGAATATTTTCATCATCTCTCTCTGATATGTCGCACCTGCATTTTTCAGGCCAAACGGCATAACAGTGTAGCAATACACGCCGAATGGTGTCCGAAATGATGTATGCCTTTCATCTTCAGGATGCATCTTTATCTGGTTGTAGCCAGAGAATCCATCCATGAACGTCATTCGCTCGAATCCATAGGTGTTGTCAATCATCACCTCTGGTATGGGGAGCGGGAATTCATCTTTAGGACATGCATTATTCAGGTCTCTGTAGTCGATACAGACCCTTATCTGCCCATTTTTCTTTGTCACGGGGACGATGTTGGCCAACCATTCAGGATGCTGTTCCTCGCGGATGAAGCCAACGTTTTTGAGTTTCTGAACTTCTTGTTCGATTTTGTCCATCACGTCGGGACGGAATCTTCTTTGGCCTTGTTTGATAGGCTTGATTTCTTTTTGCAAGTTGAGTTTGTGGACTGCTACTCTGGGATCCAAGCCAGGCATTTCGGCATAAGACTATGGAAAGCAATCTACGAACTTACGAAGAAAACAGATATACTCGGGTAACTCATCATCCTTTATATTCTTGCTTATGAATACAGGACGTGGGTTATCAGGTGTTCCCAAGTCTATCTTTTGAACATGATCTTCTGTCGGAAGGTTTGAAGGTGGTTCCTCCACAGTATTTTCGGAGGCTTCCAACTCAACAAGACCTTCTGGAATGCCAGAGAAATTTTCAGACTGAGGCTCTGTTTCTGTCCATGAATCTTCTTGATCAGCATCCTTCTCAATGATATCCTTCTCAAGGCTTACAATGAGATGGTCCGAATCATTTGCCGGAATTGGGTTGAAGTAAGGTACTTCTTTTGGAGACGATGATTCTTCTGGGACAGAGAACCGCTCGTCTACGTCATCGGGCAATTCCTCTCTATTATCAGAGAAATTATACCAATTGGAGGAGCTTTCAGGATTTTTGACGAGTAACTCCTCGAAGAGATATCCAGGGATATCGATGTCTTCATGAGATGTTGAGGTTTGGTCGGTAAAACGACTTTGCAGCCATGGTGTCAACTGTCTCATAGGAGCGGTAGGATCATACCCCAACCCATATGAAGACTTGCCTTTTTTAAGGTGGATTTTCCAATTTTCTGGTTGACTTTTGGTCAGGGTGGGTTCCAACGGTATGAGAATACCACGGCCACCTCCCAAACCAGTCGGATTTTGAGTGTCGTAGCCCATTTTCTTCGTGATAGCTTGTGCCATTGGACTATACAGGGATAGCTGAGGCATACCTTCGTTTTGGAAAGGTTCAAGCAGAGAGTCCAGTGGAGATGCTCCCGATCTGTGGAAGTAAATCACTTTTTCTTCTGGCGAAGTTGCCGGAATAACAAAGGAAGCAGACGTAGGGTCTTCTATGTCTGCAGGTGTCTCCAATGGAGTGAGAGCGGGCTGATCTTGCTGAGTATCAGCTCGGCTCGATGCTGTGTCATCTTCTGACTCTGACTCTGAGTCTGTGTCATGCATAATAGACACAAAGGAGATAGTGAACTTGCCCCCAGTCTTTTGTTTTGTATTCTTTGCTTTGGTAATGATTACCAAAGGCTTTGGAGATTTGAAGGAGACGACGAAGGGAGCTTGGCCGCTTACTTCGAGTTTGATGGAGGGTTTGTTTACCTCCGATGATTGCTGAGGAGCCTTGCCTTTATCCTTCTGGAGACTGTCGGCAAAGCGAATTGTTTTTTCCTCCTGTTCTTCCTTTCCATCTTTATACATTTGAGCATCTGCAAAATGGACATCTCTGCCTTTGAAGGGCTTTTTGTCTGCAAATACTCGATGTATCAGTCCATCGCTGCCAACGAACTTGATGCACTGATGTAGAGTTGAAGGGACGACACCATTCTCATGTATCCAGGGGCGTCCAAGGAGTATATTGTAGCGTGAAGGGGTCCTTATTGCATACACAGTGACTTCAGAAATAAGATCACCGATTTGCAGTTTGAACCTGATTTTGCCGATAGGCCTTTGAGAGCTGCCATTATATCCAAAGATGGATACGGACGTGTGACTTAGTTTGCTAGGTGGGATGCCCAGCTCCTCGAGTGCTAAAGTAAAAATGAGGTTGAGTGCAGAACCTGGATCGATCTGAACTCTGGGTACTGGCATTTCTTTGACGTACCCCGTAAAGTACAAGGGTCGGTTGTGCTTCGTTTCGCCTAGGAGGAGGTCATCCTTGTCGAAGGCAATTGTTGCACTTGCTGCTTTTTGTACCGAGAGGCATTCATTGCTTGATCCCTCAGTTTTCTTCTTTTCTCCCTTTGAGGGAGTATTTGATTTTTTGACCCTATAGTCCATTTCAATTTGTAAGACTTGTGGGGCATGTTTGTCGACATCCGCATTCAGCCTTTGCAATTCTGAAATGAGACTATCACGAGTTTGTGGAGACATTCATAATAAGTCAAGGATGTGCAGACGTGCAGGTATGTGTTTGAAGTGCTCAATCAAGTCGTACTTGAAAGCCTCCTTCGGGCCTGCATTTTCATTATTGTCGCCACTTGGGGCGCTTACATCTTGTTTTCCCAAAGGATTTACATAAGAAGAAGAGGGTTGATTGTAATTTTTGTGGTAATCCCGGCCAGAACGAGTACCTCTACCAACTTCAAGAGCCTCTAGAGAAGGGTCTTCTTTTGGAAGATCGTTCTCAGGATCAAGAGGTTGATCCTTTACTGAGGACGTCTCTGTAACAGTGATTGTGTTGCACGGAGCAATTTTCGGGAACAAGTCCTGAACAGCAGCCGGCAACTTTTCTTTATTAGCCCAGACATCGCCCGTGAGATCGGGTATCTGGGACCAATTGACTGAGTTTTCATTGAAGAAGATTTCATTGGCAGAAGTTTCTTCAAGATGATCAATCGGGAGTGGCTTAAATTCCGATGTCACAGCTTCAGGAGACGAAGGTTGAGAGGATGTTATCTCAGTGGAAGTCACCTGAGAGGATGTAGCTCCGGAAGATATGCTACCGGTTGGAGAGTAAGTGTCTTCGGAAGCTTCAGAGGCACTGTCGTCCTGAGCTATTGCGTTGCAGGTTATCCTGACAGGAGATGTCCCCAGTGTAGACTGTTGGGAATCAGATTCATCCTCGGATGTGAGAGGATCATCGATCCAACAGTTTTCTCCATTTTCAGGAGTTGAGGGAAAAAGTTCCCGTTGATTTTCAGGGACTTCCGGCTCTGGATCATGACGAAGATTGATGCGATCCTGCTCCTGCTCTATGGCAAGATGTTGCAAGATTCTTGCATATTCTTCAAGATCAGGCATGGGAGCCAAATCTTCTTCGTCATTTGCCCCTTGTGGTTCGCCCATGTTGGGTTCCACCGGAGCATTGTTTGGTGCTGGATCGACAGCATTTTCTTGAACAGGGTCCTAGTCTTCTTCATCATCAGACCAAGATCCTTGTGGCTGTAATGGGTTATACCAGATTACTGGCATAAGATGAGACTCGGGAATCCATTCCTTGTCGGAGAGGTATTCTCCTGTTTCAAAGGATTCTTCCCACTCATCTATATCACTGGCAGTGTCACTGGACTCGTATCCGTTCATGGAGAATCCAACTACCGAGTTGCAAGAGTATGATGCCCCCTGCACATTTAAATTTTTGTATAGAGGTGGCATGAAATCATCAAGAGTGAATTTTCTTACCGCCTTGGAGGTTTTGGGAAGAGATTCTTCCGTCGTCCTGAGTGAAGCAGTGGAAGAAGTTTCTGCTCTTTCAAGGACTCCTTGTTTTGGTTGAGACTTCTGCTGCTGTTTGAGCTTGCGGAGCTGTCTCTTGACTTGCCTTCGCTGCTGAGCGGTTGGCTTTGTTTTGACGATCTCCCAATTTTCATTATCTAGGATGCACCCATATAGGCTGTCCATCTGGTGTTGGATAGGGAACCCATTCTTGGGACGCTTGAGCCATTTTTATCACCTTGAATGAAGTAGTGATCTTCTCCTTCGGTGACTTTGAAGTTTGCCGACATGACACCATGTTGACAGAGGCGGGGCCATAGTTTTTATCAAAGGTTATGACTCCGTTTTTCCACATCTCATTGATCTTCTCTCTCACAACGAAGCATTGATTGAGAGGATGTGAGATCATCTGATGGTATGGACAGTATCGGGGATCATTGGTTTTGCCAACATCTCCCAGTCTTTTGGGCTCTGGCAAAATGAGTTTGCCATTTGCTAGGAGAGCCTCAAAGATTTCTTCAACATCTTCATCAAACGGATATTTCTTTTCTACCCGTTCTTTGAAGGCATCAGAGAGTTCAGGCCTTTTACCTGCAGTTTTGTTTTCAGGTTTCTTTGGCTGCTGAGGAGCTGACTTAGTCTGCACATTGAGAACCTCCTTTTTCTTTGGTTTTGAGGTTGTAACAGCAGTCGGCTCTTTCTTTGATGATTTCTGACTGTTGAGGTCTTTGATCACCATTTCAGCTTTCATGGAAGCTTCGAGGAGTTCCCCCAGGTTCTTTGATTTGTTGCCGATAATCATGGAGCGGATTTTAGCTCTCATATTGTTACGGCAGATGTCGACTAGCGACGCTTGTGGCAGCACATTTGAGCATTTGTACGCCATTGCCTTCCATTTGTGAATGAAGTCGTATGTTGACTCATTCTCTCCTTGTTTTAGGCTGCAGAGTTGAGCCATAGTAACAGGATGATCCTCACCTTGGAAGTGGGTCAGGAAGCGTGTCTCCAGCATAGCCCAGTTCTGGATGGAGTTCTCCGGCAGAGTGGAGTACCAATCAAAGGCTGTACCTTTTAAGGTACTTGCGAAGAGGCGAATCTTGAGGGCATCTTGATCCGCAATAGCTCCTTTCAGGATCTTGAAGTGGATGACATGCTGTCTGGCTGAACCTTTCCCAGTATATGTCTGGAGAGTAGGTTGTTTGAATTTTGCAGGGAACGGAACCGAGTCCATCCATAGAGGGTAGGGTGGCTTGATCCCATGTTCCTTCAATGTATCCTCTTCTTTTGCTTTTGCGAGGATATCGTCCACGTCCTTTCTGGTAAGGGCGCAAGACTCATTGTTTCCTGCATTGCCCTTGTCATCTTCATGATTCGGAGGGATTTCATTGTTAGGTGGTGGACGCTGTAGAGTGAGAATCAAATTTTCCATCAGAGTCTCAAATTCTCTGTTGTCCTTGCTCCAACTGCTGGATGCGTACAGTTACATCGCCATGCTGTGGAGGTGGCTCAGAACTTGTAGCCAAGAGTTCAGCCCTCGGGATTCGAACGAAGAAATCGTCCTGGTGACTGAGTTGGGGTCATCCTTTTGGATGAAGAATCTGAGGAGTGGTTACTCCGATGTCCTTGGCTTGGAGGAGTGGAAGATTCCTCCAGATGTGTTCGTGTCCGAGAGACGCTGCGAGTCACTGGACGTCTAACACTGATTTTGGTTGCTGACTTCTGGCATTTTCTGGTTTTGCCAACCATATGAACAGCAACGACTTGGTCGGGTCTTTCTTTTTCGACCCATTTCTTTGTGACGTGGAGAGTAGAATGCTGGGTTCTTTGTTTCTCGAGTCTCTTTTGTCGATATGCAGTGCGGCGACGCATACGACGAGCAATTTGAGCTTCAGTCAGCTTTGGTTGGGCTCTGGCGATGAAGGATGTAGTCCCTTGTGCGCAGCAGCCGAGTTTGTCTTCTTTGAAGTTTGGCAAGGACAAAATCTGGACGCGGTCCTTAGTCTGTCGCAATGAAGACTTGAATTTTGCGAGCTCGGCCCCTGTTGAGATGAAGGGTCAACTCGCGGGAGTGCAGGCTTCGGCATGTTTTTGCATAGGCCTAACGATGCAGGATTTGATTTTGGGCTCGTAGGAGCAAGCCGGCTCATGATGATTTTGTTTATTTTTTGGGTGGAGGGTAGGTTTCTCCTCTTTCATGTAAGAGAGAGGGTAGAACTGATTCTCCTTGAGAGGGGCCAGGTATGCTGGCTTTGCAGATGTTCGGGACCTCCGTTGCTTTGGCGAAGATCTCAGGGACCAGGTTTTGGTGTAAACTTGGTTTCTTGTGGGTTGAGGCTTCGTGGGAACGCCACGGGCTTCAAGCTTCTTGGTGTTCGCCCTTGGTGCCATTTTAGTGACACGTTCGGGGCAGTTTTCTGCTTCTTGGCAGGTATGTCTTCTGCAGGAAGTGGGAATGGTCCCAGCGATCCGAAGACGATGGTCCGGGGAGTTGAAGCTGAGCCGGTGTTTGGAGAGTTGTCGAGGGAGATGATGCTTCGGCAACTGGCAGGGCGCTTATGCTTGTTTTGCTTATCTTGCAGCATAAGCTGGTACTTGTTCTCATCGAAAGTGATGGTCAATGAAGCTGCCATTGTTAGTTTTTGGAAAACTTCTGAAATAAGACCAAATCCATTAGTAATCACAAGAATATGGTGATCGTAAATGGAGAACAACTATGGTTTTGTCTTTTCAAATCACTTGAGGGGACATGGCCCAACCCAAGGACGATGAAGAAGGCAAAAGCCATAGAGGATACAATTGTTCTAAAATGCAAGTATGGTAGGCTCAGAGTGAGCGTTCCAGTGACTGCTAGAAGCAATTGTAGACCTTAATTCAAATTACCGAGAAGCAAGGCTCACTCGAGGTAAAATGATATAAGGTTGGAGATACAAATGTGTCGGTCGCGAATACAGTAGACCCGAAAGGGCGTACTAGCACCGCTAGGCACAAATGCTGCAAATCGCATCCTTGGGAAGGACACGAGATGGGATTTTTCTTGAAAGGTCAAATTTGGATTCATAAAGGAGAGCAAATGGTATTCCAATCCGAACAAAGGCTCAACATTTCTGCGAGCGCTAAACTCAGAAGGGAATGAACCATAATTTCTCGGATGTGAATCCAAACGTGACGGAAGTTTTTTTTTGAAAGGTCAAGATTGAATTCATCGAAAAGAGCAAATGGTGTTCCATTCCGAACAAGGCTCAACATTTCTGCGAGCGCTAAATCCGAAATGGAAAGAACCAAGATTTCTCAACTCTGAATTCAAAGTGACAGAAGTTTTTTTTTGAAAGGTCAAGATTGAATTCATCGAAGAGAGCAAATGGTGTTCCATTTCGAACAAGGCTCAACATTTCTGCGAGTGCTAAATCTGAAAGGGAAAGAACCAAGATTTCTCAACTCTGAATTCAAAGTGACAGAAGTTTTTTTTTTCTTTTTTTTTTAGAGAAATTTTTTTTGAAAGGTGCACATAGATTTCCAATTCGATCTTATGAAACCTTAGTAGATAGATCAGCCCCCAGGTAAGGGTAGGATTACTTAATGAACCTGTTTGGAGGACCCTTGCCTCGAACAGTCTAGCTGTCTCCACACTCTGGACAAGGCTTTTCTTACATCCACTTTGGTCAAAGAACGCAACTGGTGGAACCTTAATGTTTTTTTTTTTAAAATCCCTTTTTTTTTAAAGGTTTTTTTTTTTGAACTCATCAAAGAGAGCGAATGGTGTTCCAATTCGAACAAAGGCTCAACATTTCTGCGAGCGCTAAATCCGAAAAGGAAGGAACCAAGGTTTCTCAACTTTGAATGCAAAAGAGAGAAAACTAATTTTTTTTTTGAATTTATAATTTTTTTTGAAATCCCAATTTGGACTCATCAAAGAGAAAAGATGGCCCAATCCTCGATATGAACGATAGCTGCGAACAATTCTGTGAGCTATCGAGTTCAAGGAGGAGAGGATCAAAATTTCTCAAAGTTGAATCTTGAGAAAGAGAGACCATTTTTTTTTGAAAGAGTTTGAAATGAAGTTGTTTTTTTTTTTTTTTTGAAATCCCAATTGAACTCATCAAAGAGAAAAGATGGCCCAATCCCTGATATGAACGATAGCTGCGAACATTTCTGTGAGCTATCAAGTTCGAAGAGGGAAGGATCAAAGTTTCTCAAAATTGAGCTTTTAAGAAAAAGAGATCAAATTTGTTTTTTTTTCTTTTTTTAGATGCAAGATGCAACATAGGCCACCAACTAGAAAGGAGCCAAGTGATCAAAGCATCACGTTCTCAAGTCAACGTGTCCCACGGGGTGTGCCAGCTTGATGGACCTGAAAGGAATCTTCCGTCCTCTCCCTCCGCACCCCGGGGGCTGACCTGGGTCTCGGCGGAGGAGGGAAGATCTCGGGCATCAATATTTTTGTACGGGTATGCCAGATTTACTTTCTACTTGGAATTTCGAGTAGTGATAATCCGGAGATTCACCTTCACAAGTGGAAAGGAAATCAATCCTTTTTTCTAACTTTTCAAATTGCATTAATATCAAGAAAAGAGACAAGTTTTTAGAATGCCGTAAGAGGCGTTTTGTTTGTTTGCCGTGAAAGGCGTTTTTACAAAACTCATCAAATATGAAAGACAAGAATTGTGATTTCTTTTTGTCTCTTTAAGAAATACAAACTACAATAGAAAAGCAAGAAAAGGGATCTAACTTCTCAGGAGATTGTGGGGACACGTTGAGATCGACGGTCGCAAGTCATGTATGGGCTTCGCCATCGTCCTTCAAATGAGAACATGTGATGCTTTGATTTTTTGGCTTGGCTCCTAACCTTGGTTTTTTAAAGGACAAGGACCAAGAGAAGGTCCTATATCCAATAAAAAACCAAGTAAACGGGCTGAAAAGCCGCGTTTAGGCCATGTTGGAGAAGGAGGTGACCTTGGGGGGGTGGCCCCCCAAGGGACGTTGATCACCTTGTGGTGCTTCCGGGAGCAAAGTAGCAGGACTTCGTCTCTCTCTTGGATTTTCTGGTTTTTCAGAACTTGCACTTAGGATCTCTCCTTCCTTTTTTTCTTTTCCTTTTGGAATGGACCTCCTTTTATAGGCTTTTGGTAGCCATGAGATGTCCATTGGCATTGATGGCCATGATGAAGGAATTGATGAGGAGTTACAAATTGATTTTGTAACTCCTTTTTCAAGGCTTGTGATTGGCCGATGAAGGCAGTGGGCATTTAATCACCTTTATGCTTCATGATGATGGGAGTTTCATGGGTTTAATGCCATGATTGCTTGGATTTGTAACTCCCAAATGCTTGGTTCTGATTGGGCCGTCCAAAATAATGAGTTAATGACTGCTTTAATGGGTCAATTAACGACATTAAGTGGTTGCCAAGGCATGTGAAGAGTCGTGGGCCGCGCTGTGCCTTTTGAGATTCTTCTTGCGATCATCACAGGTGGATCCACGCACTGTTTGATGTCGGATTGCGATGCAATTTCAGACATTGATTGATGTTGGCGGGCCGGTGACATCTGTCTTGTCGATTTCACGATCGGTCGGACAGAAAGTGCACTTTCTTTGTCAGCCGGTTGGCGATCTTGAGGCGATCGGTGATAATTTCATGCTTTTGACGGCGGATCCGAGATGTCGACGAAGATCAGTCATTTTCAAGCATCAAACATTGGATTTTCAGAAAATCACAGAGGCCAGAACACCCGAAACGAGAAAACCATCAAAAACGGACACTTCGGCGCAAAATCCGGCGACCCGGATTTCCAGGGTCGCCGGGCGACCATGCACCCAGGGTCGCCTGGCGACCTTGGGGTTTCAGCCCGTTTGGTCGCCGAGCGTCTTTTTCGGCCGTTTTTCGTCTTTTTCGTCCCTTTTTTCTTCTGTATTTTTCTTGACATTTTTCCTCAATTCTTGACTTGATTTTCTTCAAAAAATCTTGACGAGAACCCTCGCGAAATCGGAGCACAAAGTTTCCTATTTTTTGGGAAAGTCGAAGACTTTGTAGCCGATTTTCCGTCAAGCGTCGAAACTAGGTCAAACGATGTCGGAATGACCTGAAAATTGAGGTGAAGCTTCTTGAACAGTGGATAGGACCAACCATGGGCTTTTATTTGAGTTTTGAAGCCGTTTGGGGTCCCATCGATGCTTCACTTGATTTTGCTGCGGGGACAATGCCGAGCTTTGATATGTGGTCAAACGATGTCCGATTGACCTGAAATTTGACGGGGAGCCTATTGGAGTCATTTGAGACGTTCCATGGGCTCCGTTTTGGATGTCATGGTCCCGGGTTGCTCCGCCGCCGGTAGGATTGATTTTCTCTCGGAGCATCGAAACCTAGTCAAACATTGTCGGAATGACCTGAAATTTGACGTGCAACCTTTTGGAAGCATGTTGAGGCCACTCATGTATTTTGTTTGATGAGTGATGGCTTCGGTGGTTGCCGCTGCCGTGAGGCTTGATATTGCTGCTCGAGCATTGATGGAAGGTCAAACGTTGTCGGTTTGACTTGAAATTTGGCATGGAGCCCTTTGGAGACATTCTGGAGTCATCTGTAGGCTCTGATCAAAGTTTTGGTGCCTTTGATGATATCGCCGCCGGGAGCGCTTGTTTAGCTGTCGGAGCAGTGAAGTTAGGCTAAACGATGCCGGAATGGCCCGAAACCTCAGGTGTACCCCTCTTTTAGCTGTCTTGAAGGATCTCTCAGTTTCTGTCTGATTCTGACAAAATTTGATGCTTGAAGTAGCCTTGCCTATTTTTAGCAGGATGCAGCTTCAGGAGGCTTCTTGATGTTGAAGAGACATATTGACTTTTTTGGTGTCAACAAAGTCAATAAAGGCCAATACAATCCCAAAAGAATCAAAATGTAAAACCCTTCCCAAAAGGTGCACGTCTCAAGGACCCTCCCGACGCCTAGATGACGTCGTTGGGCTGCCACTCACGAGCTGGGGGTGGCTCAACAGCCTCCTCCTGACACTCCTCCTCAGGGGGTAAAGGCGTCCGCACCTAAGCACCAAAATACAAGAATCAAATACAACGGTTTGGCAAGAAATCAATTTAGGTGCATACATAAAACCATTGAAAGAGGAGAAATGTTTCTGAAAATATATACTGAACTTAAACAATTACAGAACTAGAATGCATTTCAAATAAGCAGAACTAGTATGGATACTTATAATATCATGAATAGATAATCCCACAATGAGCCCATCCTTTCTCCATCATAAATAATGAAAAGAGAAAGCATAACAGAAACGAGCAACACAAAGCAAAACAGGATCCCGTACCATAAAAGGTAGGCGGGTACCGGCCGCATTACCGGTCAGAAGAGGATGTATATATATAATATACGACTAATCTGTAGAAAGTCCAAGTGTTTCAAGACCCCTAGACAATGGATCAGACTGAAAGGGCAGTCTAAGCTCAGTGGTGTTCATCATAAGTCATGAATGCATAAAACAGGCGAACATATAAACAACAGATCGAAAATAAGGAAAATCACTTATCAAAACAAGCTAAAGCAAAACTGGTCAGGAATAGCATAAGCTATAACAAAACTGAACTTGTGAAGTGATTCCCTTAATGGTTATTAAAACCGCTCAAAACATGACTAAGGCTTGTAATTCAAAACAGGGGCAAGACGATAGTCATCGTGTCAAGACTAAGAATCTAAACAAAATCCTCAAGCATATGTATTAAGCCCCTTTATTTGACCCTCATGTATTTGACACTCGAATGTTGTATTGAAATATATTTGGTGCTTCCGAAGTTAGGAGACATTCTGAGTTCGAATGCATGATGTCAAGCTAAAAGCCCTTAATCATATTCTGGTTTTCATTTCCAAGGAAAAATCCAACAAAATAGTCAAAAACTGAATTTCGGTTGACTAGCGGTCACTTGTCGGCTAGCCGCAGAAAAGCAGATCGGCTAGCCGCCAGTTGACAGCTGGGTCCCAAACAGAAAAGAACAGCATTCTGGAAAAGTAACCGAAAATGTTCGGTCACCGTCGGCTAGCCACGGAGGTGCAAGGCGGTTAGCCGCCAGCTGACCGTTAGCTGTCCGTCAGAATCCATTCAGTTACAGAACTCTGTGATTCTAACCGCGAGTTTTCGGCGACCTGGCGGTTCCATTGGCGGTTAGCTGTGGTCAAATCTTCGGCTAGCCGCAAGGGCTGTCCAGAACTTGCCGCCTTCTGGATTTCTAACCGCAACCAAGTCGGTTAGCCGCCGATCACCATCCGGCTAGCCGCCGAGGTGACCGCCAGCTCGGGACAGGTCACTCCAGTTGCTGATTTCTGGCACTGACTTCTCCAAAACAAAGCAAATCCAACTAAAGTAACCTTGAGCTAATCAAATACATTCAAATCATGCTAAAACACATAAATGCAAGCTAAAAAATGGATTTCCAAACAAAACATCACCTTTACATTAATACAAAAGCGACCCTAAAAATCACATTTGGGCAAAAGATGAAGTCCATACTCACACATTCATTAAAGAAAGTTAAAAGGATAACTTGCCTTAGAGATTCAAACCTTCTTCAATGCTCTACTCAAGAATGAAGTCAAATCTACAAAAACCCCAAAAGAACTTCAAAACCCTAACATTTGAAAACAAAGAAACCCATTTTGTAAAAGGGTTTGTAAACATGAGAAGCAAGGTCTTAAGGAAAAGAAAAGAACTCATTGACGAGATTGATGAAGCTCTTACCTAGAGATGGCCAAACAAGAAGGAATGGAGAAGAAAGGTAACTTGACAAGTTGAAAACGCCCAATAAATAGGTGCAACAGAGAGCTTGGAAGGTGATGGTGAGATCCAAGCTTCTATCCAAGTTCGAAAGATTGAACTTCAGGGAGGAGAAGATGGAGAGAAAAAGGAGAAGGGAAAAGCCCTCAAGCTCTGGCATGATGAAAAGTCCACGGGAATGCAAGGTGACAGAGAGTGAAGAGAGGAAGGGATTAATATGGCTTGGGTGTGGGGCCCCTTGAGTCTAAAACTTCAAATGGCTAAAACAAGGTCTTGTGGGCCCCAGACAAGGTCGACGAAGAAGGATAAAACGATCCTTGAAAAATCTAGTTTCCAAAAAGTATATTTTTAACGTGGTTTCGACATCTCGAAAATCGCGTCCAGATTTGGGTGAAAAAGACAAATCCTACCCTTTTGATTAAAAACACAGATTTCTGGCCTCGTACACTGACGAGTTAAATACGAAAATCGAACTAAACAATATAACCACTCAAGATAAATCAAAATCGCAATCAAAACAAAAATCTATGATTATCCTCCCATTCTTACATGTACACTCAGGGCCTCCCTGAGTGTGTCTGACTCAACAAACACTCTCAAAATTTCTAAAACTAACACCAAGACTAAACACTATTCTAATCCCACAAATACTAAACCTTTTAAAACTAAACACTCACTTAATTAACACTAATCAGGTTAGTCTGGGATGGGGTCTGACATCCTCCACCCCTTAGGATATTTGGTCCCCCAAATAAAAAAAAACAGTCTTACCTCAGGCAACAAATGTGGGTACTTCCACTGAACTTGATCTCTCAATTCCCATGTTGCTTCTTCCGGTTCGTGATTTTCCCAAAGCACTTTCACCTAGTGAATAGTTCGATTTCTCAATTCTTGTTCCTTAGTGTCAATGATCCTGCTCGGCCTTTCAACATACGATGCATCTTCCCGGATTTCTAATGGCTCGTGCTGTAGTACTTGAGTTGGGTTAGGAATATACTTCTTTAGCATGGAAACATGAAACACATTGTGTAACCCGGACAATTCCGGCGGTAGAGCGAGCCTGTACGCAACTTCCCCAATCTTGCTCAGAATTTCATACGAGCCAACATACCTTCTTGCTAGCTTGCCCTTCTGACCGAATCTCAGAGTCCCCCTAACTGGTGACACTTTCAAGAATACTTTGTCACCCTCTTGAAACTGTAAGTCCCTTCCTTGAATGTCAGCAAAACTTTTCTGTCTACTTCGGGCAATCCTTAAACGATCTTGGATCAGTTTGACCTTGTCACTTGTTTCTCCAACTATTGTCGGTCCATGAAAACTACGCACACCGACTTCTTCCCAACAAACTGGGGTCCTGCATCTTCTACCATAGAGTGCTTCAAAAGGTGCCATGCCGATGCTAGAATGATAGCTATTGTTATACGCGAACTCGCAAAGTGGTAAGTATTCATCCCACTGGACCTTGAAATCTAGTACGCAAGCACGCAACATGTCTTCGAGAGTCTGTATAGTGCGCTCAGATTGACCATCTGTCTGTGGGTGGTACGCTGTGCTGAACTGTAGCTTGGTGCCCATGGATTCATGTAAAGTTTTCCAAAACCTTGAAACAAATCTGCTATCTCGGTCTGAGGTGATGGATACTGGTTGACCATGTCTGCTGACAATCTCATTAACAAATAGTTCTGCAAGTGGTGCCATGTGCATCTTACTCCCTATCTTCATTGGAATGAAGTGAGCAGTCTTCGTGAGGCGATCTACAATAATCCAAATCGCATTATTCCCCTTCTTAGTAGTCAGCAAACATGAAACAAAATCCATGGTGATGTGCTCCCATTTCCACTCCGGAATCTCTAATGGTTGTAGCAAGCCAGGGGGTTTTTGATGCTCTGCTTTAATCAACTGACAAGTTAAGCAACGAGACACAAAAGCTACTATTTCTCGTTTCATGTTATTCCACCAAAAATGGTTCTTCAAGTTGTGGTACATCTTTGTGCTACCCGGATGCATAGAGTATTTTTATACTGTGGGCTTCAGTCATCAACTCGTTTTTCAATTCATCCACATTTGGTACACACAACCGGTCGCGAAAGTATAATACCCCGCTCACCATCCTGAAATCTGGACGCTCTACAATATGCTCCACAATCTTTGCTAAGTCCGGGTCCTGTAATTGACTATCCTTAATCTTCTGGATGAAGGTGGGTTCCGATACTATCATATTCGCTGACATCACACCACCTTTTAGCGGTTGCACTTCCACTCCAAGTTCTTCCAACTGCTGGAAAACACTGACTCCTCTTAGACTAGCCATGACCACTGATTTTCTACTCAAAGCCTCAGCTACTACGTTCCCTTTCCCCGGATGGTATTTGATTGGAAAGTCATAGTCTTTAATGTACTCCATCCACCGTCTCTGCCTCATGTTCAATTCCTTCTGTGAAAACAAGTATTGTAAACTCCGATGGTCTGAATGAACTTCAATTTTTTCTCCGTAGAGGTAGTGTCTCCACATCTTCAAGGCAAAAACGACTGCTGCTAATTCCAAGTCATGAGTTGCATAGTTTCTCTCGTGATCTTTCAACTGCCTCGAGCCATAGGCGATTACTTTACCATCCTGCATTAATACACAGCCCAGTCCCACATTCGATGCATCCGTAAAAACAATAAATCTGCCACTGCCCGACGGTAATGTAAGGATTGGAGCTGTGGTTAGCCTCTTCTTCAGTTCTTGAAAACTGGCCTTACACTGATCTGTCCACACAAACGGCACACCTTTCCAAGTCAACTTTGTCAAGGGCGCTGCAATAGATGAAAAACCTTGGACAAACCTTCGGTAATAGCTTGCTAATCCCAAAAAGCTTCTGATTTCCGTCACATTACTTGGCTTCTTCCATCTGACAACTGCTTCTATATTGGATGGGTCCACTGATAAACCTTCCTTGGAGATGATGTGGCCTAGAAAAGCAACCTGCTCTAGCCAAAATTCGCATTTACTGAGCTTTGCATACAGCTGATTGTCCCTTAGAAGTTGTAATGAAGTCCTCAAGTGTTCTTCGTGCTTTGCCTGACTCTTAGAATACACGAGAACATCATCGACGAAAACCACTGTGGAGTGATCCAAGTGTTGTGCAAAGACCTTGTTCATGAGGGGCATGAATACTGCGGGTGCATTAGTCAACCCGAATGGCATCACCAAAAATTCGTAGTGCCCATATCCTGTTCGGAAAGCTGTTTTTGGAATATCTGAGTCTCTAACCCTCAACTGATGGTATCCGGATCTCAAGTCTATCTTGGAAAAATACGCTGCTCCTTGCAATTGATCAAACAATTCATCTATTCTTGGCAACGGATACTTGTTCTTGACAGTCACGTGGTCAATCTCCTGTAGTCAATGCACATTCTCAGGGTTCCATCTCTCTTTTTCACAAATAACACCGGTGCTCCCCAAGGTGAAACACTTGGCCTAATGAAGCCCTTGCTCAACAATTCTTGCAATTGAAGTTTTAACTCTCCCAATTCTGCTGGAGCCATTCTATATGGTGCTCTAGAGATTGGAGTTGATCCTGGTAGAAGCTCAATTGTGAACTCAACTTCTCTAATTGGCGGTAATCCCGAGATTTCTTTTGGAAAAACGTCTGGAAATTCGCATACCACGGGGATATCCTCCACCCCTTGGGACTGTTTATCCTCCGTGATAAACGCAATATAGGCTTCACAGCCACTCTGCACTAATCGGTTGGCTTTTAATGCTGAGATGGATCCTGCCTATGTTTTCTTCTTATCTCCCTGAATCATCAGATTTGCCTGTGCTCCTTTCAACTGAAATGTAATAGTCTTGGCAAAACAGTCCATCGTCGCATGATATGCTTCTAACCAATCCATGCCTAAGATGATATCGAAATCATGCATGTCCAAAACAATGAGGTTCGCTGGCCGGGTCTGTGTCATTCTGATTACTACCCGAAGCATTGTGATTTGGGGCTTTTCTTTGAGGCATGATGCTGTAAAACAAAACGTTAGTACAAGATAATATGGTCGGGTTGGTTTCTAAATCCATACGAAAAGATCTAACGAACTCACGGATCCTCGCCACGACCCTAAGCTTTTCTAGTTTCTTTTAAGTGTCCGAAACATGTCCCGC
Source organism: Umbellularia californica (assembly GCA_028538565.1). Taxonomy (NCBI): domain Eukaryota; kingdom Viridiplantae; phylum Streptophyta; class Magnoliopsida; order Laurales; family Lauraceae; genus Umbellularia; species Umbellularia californica. The sequence continues at coordinate 42,602,863 of JAPQWN010000007.1, read as the reverse complement.
TCTGATACCACTCTGTCGCGACCCTGGACCGGGTGCCCAGGCCCGCGACGGTAGATGCCGACGACATCGACTTCCCACAGGTTCCCGCGGTGAGGATCCCGAGGACACGGGACAGACTCACGCAAACAGTGGATGGCGGAAGCGTGTAGCAAAATGCGTCAAGATAAGACATAAGATATAGAAAACCACTCTCATATATTTAAATTCATCAAGCATGTATTCCAGAGGGGAAAATATAATCAGGACAATATCCAATTACATTCAAGTTTAGAGTTAACAAAAGTGTAATGTAAAATACAACCCAATAAGAAGCCAATAAAGGCCAATACAATCCCAAAAGAATCAAAATGTAAAACCCTTCCCAAAAGGTGCACGTCTCAAGGACCCTCCCGACGCCTAGATGACGTCGTTGGGCTGCCACTCAGGAGCTGGGGGTGGCTCAACAGCCTCCTCCTGACACTCCTCCTTAGGGGCAAATGTGTCCGCACCTAAGCACCAAAATACAAGAATCAAATACAACAGTTTGGCAAGAAATCAATTTAGGTGCATACATAAAACCATTGAAAGAGGAGAAATGTTTCTGAAAACATATACTGAACTTAAACAATTACAGAACTAGAATGCATTTCAAATAAGCAGAACTAGCATGGATACTTATAATATCATGAATAGATAATCCCACAATGAGCCCATCCTTTCTCCATCATATATAATGAAAAGAGAAAGCAGAACAGAAACAGGAGCAACATAGAGCAAAACAGGATCCCGTACCATAAAAGGTAGGTGGGTACTAACCGCGTTACCGGTCAGAACAGGATGTATATATATAATATACGACTAATCTGCAGAAAGTCTAAGTGTTTAAAGACCCCCAGACAGTGGATCAGACTGAAAGGGCAGTCTAAGTTCAGTGGTGTTCATCATAAGTCATGAATGCATAAAACAGGCGAACATATACACAACAGATCAAAAATAGGGAAAATCACTTATCAAAATAAGCTAAAGCAAAACTGATCAGGAATAGCATAAGCTATAACAAAACTGAACTTGTGAAGTGATACCCTTAATGGTTCTTAAAACCGCTCAAAACATGACTGAGGCTTGTAATTCAAAACAGGGGCAAGACGATAGTCATCGTGTCAAGACCTCTCTTTGGTCTTTATCCTCTAAAAATCCGAAGTCCAAGCCAAGCTAAGAAAATCAAAGCTTCGTACATTCTCATCTGAAGGACGATGGCGAAGTCCATACATGACTTGCGACCGTCGATCTGAATGAGTCCCCGTAATCTCCTGAGAAGTTAAAATTCCTTTTCTTTCTTTTCTATTGTATTTTTTATTTTTCCAAAGAGACAAAAAATCACAACTCTTGTCTTTCATTATTGATGAGATTTGTAAATCTCCTTCCACGGCAAAAATCGCCTTTCACGGCAAACACCGCCTTTTACGGCAAAAAAACGTCTTTCACGGCAAACAAAAAAAAATCACCTTTCATGGCAAACAAAGAAAAATCGCCTCTTTCAGCATTTAAAAACCTTGTCTCTTTTCTTAAATATATATGCAATTTGGAAAGTTAGAAAAAAGATTGATTTCCTTTCTACTTGTGAAGGTGGATCTCCGGATCACGATCTTTAAATTCCAAGTAGAATAGAAAATCTGGCATACCCGTACAAAAAAGTTGAAACCCGCTTTCCTTCCACTCCTCCGCCCTCTCGGTATTCCCGAGACGAGCGGAGGTGAGAGTGGAAACCAAAACGCCGGGTCCATCAGTTTCGCATACAACTGATGAATTCTCAAGAGCTGAAGTGATGTCCTCAAATGTTCTACATGGTCTTCCTTAGACTTTGAATACATCAAGATATCATCAATAAAGATCACAATAAATTGATCCAGATATGGAGCAAAGATCCTAATCATCAATGCCACAAACACGGCCGGTGCATTAGTGAAACCAAATAGCATCACAAGGAATTCATAGTGGCCATACCTTGTTCTTGTAAGGTCTGCGACCTTACTGGGTCGGTTGGGCCCAATAGTCTGTCCATTGACCATTTATTTAGCTATTATTATAATTAATTATATTTTAGATATTTAAGTGGGTTTAGATCATGAGAGAGTTTCTTCTAATGTTAGATTAGTGTCTGTGAAGTTTTGTGTGATTCCGAGTGCGTTTGACTCTAGCAAGGGTGTAGTTTGTAATTTAGGGAAAATTGAGTGTTTTTCCAAAAATTCTAATCGCCGTAATTTTTGGGTTCGTTGGAAAGGTCTCATCGCACTGATCGTTTTGATCTCTTGGTTCATCGCGATCCAACGATTACAAACCCTTCAAGTGATCCATTTCTTCACCGGACCCACTTAAGGTAAATCAGTCTTTTTTTCCCTTCCCTCTCTTCTTAAATAGAGACCAACCCTAGTTCTTTATTCATCTCTGCAACGAACGAGAGTTACACTCGCCCTTCTTCTTCCTCTTCATTTTCTCAAGCCCAGAACTTCCGTAGGAAGAGATCATCTCGAAGATCCGGACCGCTCACTTTCATCCTCTCAATCTCCTATTTCCATTGATCTTAGTTTGGTAAGGTTTCTCTTACCCTCATCCTTTCAATCACCTTCTCTTTTGGTTAGATTTAGGATAGTTCCTGATCTTTTCCTTCCCTTCCTTCTCCTTTGCGTGTTAGATTGTTTTTGAGCTGGTTAAATTGGTGGTTTCCGCGGTAGAAGGTTTCTCCTCGAGTTTCCCCAATTTCCAATCTTCTTATTGGTTGAGGCAAGTAGATTTGCATTATATAATTGATCATGTGTGTATGTTCCTTATTGATTGGCTATGTTTTCTTGTTAGATTTCCTTAATTCCAAGCCTGTTTTTGTTATTGATTGGGATTAATATGCTAGATTAGATTTCTGGGGGCTTTGGGTTAAATAAAAGATTGTAATTGGTAATTCTAGGATGTGTTTAACTTGTTGGAGATGATGGAAATGATGAATGTGATGATTGGGGGAGCATGGTGGCTCATATTTATGCACGTTAGTCATGGATTTGTCGGAGGAAAAACGAGAAGAAAACCCAATTTCGAGGTTCAGGTCCGCTGTCCGATTGACTGGACACTTTGTCCGATCGATCGGATAGGGTTTCTGTCCCAGTTAAATGAGACAGTTCACTGTCCGATCGACTGAACAGTCTGTCCGATCGATCGGACAAAAAACATGTCTCAATTAACAACATTTTGGCACAGTCCGATCGATCAGATCTTTTGCCCGATTGATTGGAGGGTAAATTTCTGGCAGTGCTTAAAAACTTCGGAGACTTGTAACTTTTAATACGACCGTTGGATTTCTACGTGCAATATACCGTTGGAAAGCTCTCGAGTTGTAGAACCGAATGGTTTTAGTTTCATTACAAGCGGTGGTCGGGAAGGGATGTAAATACTCAAATTATTGATTCAGCTCATGTTTTATTGGAAATGAGACTAATAACTTAGGTTTGGACCTTAGATGTTGGAAACCATGAACCTACTCTCACTTGACCATTAATGGGATTAAAATCACAGCACGTGGCTTGGTGTGCTTCGATGAGTTGTCTAGGTATTCGTGTATTACACATGGTTTAACTGAATGCGTATGAAATTGTTCCAATAGATGCTTAACATGATTGTACACTAAGGAACTTTCCTAGAGCATCGTTGATCCAATTTCCACACGTACTCCGCTAGAACATGTGGGGGTCCAGGGATGACACCACTTGCCTAGGTTTGGATCGTAATTCCTCCTTGACTTGTGAATTTTATCCATTGTTATTATTCCTTGTACACTTTCTCGGCATAAAACACCTAACCAAGTATGAAACATAAATTCTTATAGAACTAGGATATGGACTTGACTTAGAGTGTATCGTAGAAACCCTGTGTCATGTATTGATAAACAGGATTGGCTAGTATGGAAAGGATTATCAGGCGTTTGACTTATCTTATATTGTCTTTCAATGAGATAATCCCTATGATCATGTCGTGTGTATATTGAGCTAGCCAAACGTGCTTGTCTTGGTCTAATCTTGTGTCAACACCACATTGTTTTATTGCATATCATGACCATCTGCAGTTTGGGGTTTATTGATGGGCCGGTTACTCTGACATCAGGGTGGCAGTCAGCTTTGGACGGCGTCTATGGCGTTGAATAGCTGAGAGCGGGTTAGGACCGTGCTGCTATTCCTGGGACCGGGAGCTAGGATCCCACTGGAGCCGAACTTTGGTATCAGTAGTCTAGTATAAATTGTTACTGATACCTCAGGAGGTGGCTCGGACATCCTCGGAGTCTCCCTCTTATTTCTTGCATTGCTTTGTTTGGATAGTGATTATTGCTAGATGATGTTAGGATTTCTGTCATTGTCTCACACGATTATTATTCATGCTTTAGGCCTAACTCTATATTCCTTATATTCACATGATATTACACTTGTCATTATTCTACATATGATACATACCATGCCAGATTATACTTTGCTTATCTATTGCTCAACATGTCATTGATTTTGTTCCTTGGTGTGCAGACACTCCAGGTGACTACTACTATGAGGAGCAGGCAAGTGGGGGAGATCCCAAAGGATCTCCAACAAGTTGAGAAGGAACGGGAGTGGCGTGCCGATGACGTAGAGTAGCGTCATCGATTCCGGCACGAGAGAGATTCATTGGGACTTCATTTAGATTTTTATGCATTCTTTATTAGTTCTCATTGGACCTTCCACATTATTGACATCACTTTATTGTCTTAAATGGCCAGAATTATTGGGTTGGCCATTGTAATAATTTAATACTTTGTGTAGTTTTGTTTATTCCTTCTAACAACTTTAAATTTAAATGAAATTTATTATCCATTGTCGATATTCTATGTGCTTAAGATTGTATGAATTCTGCAATTCTTATTATATTTGAAGCTTGAAATATTATATCCTCACAGCGGACTTACGATCCTAGGGCCTAAAGGACGAAAAATTTAATTAGTCCTAAATTTCACTCCCCAGATCCGGTTATTTCACTAATCGGGTTCGGGAGACGTGACAGTTCTAAAGGCCGTCTTCTCAATATCTTGTTCACGAACTCTCAACTGGTGATACTTGGATCTGAGATCTATCTTTGAAAAGTAAGTTGCCGCTTGGAGTTGATCAAACAATTCATTAATACAAGCCAATGGATATTTATTCTTTATTGTCACCTGATTGATTTGCCTGTAATCTATACACATCCAAAGAGTGCCATCTTCCTTTCGCACAAAAAGTACTAGAGCTCCCCACAGTGAAATGCTAGGAACCATGAATCCTTTATCTAACAAGTCTTGTAATTCCTCTTTCAATTCTTTGAGTTCTGCTGACGCAATTCTATGTGGTGCTTTAGATATTAAAGCGGTACCCAACACTAGATCAATGGGAAAATCTACCTCCCTAGTCGGGGGTAATTTTGGAACTTCATTCGGAAATACATTTGGAAATTCACACACCTTCGAAATCTCTTTTAACATCTTGGGTGGTTTCTTCTCGGTAATAAAAGCCAAGTAGCTTTCACAACACTTTTCTAGAAGCTTCACGGCATCCAATGCTGTAATTGGTCCGGTGTTGGACTTCTCTCTCTGCACACCCTCGAATATCACATTCGATTTGGTTTCCTCTACCTTGAAGGTAATAGTCTTGTAGAAACAATCCACACAAGCTCTATACTTCACAAGCCAATCCATTCCAAGGATGACGTTAAAGTCATGTATCGCCAGAACTATTAAGTCTGCTGGCATTAGCAATCACCGATCTGAATACTACACTTAATGTAGTAACTCGCAAGTCACTCTTTTGCCTACTGGTCTAGTCACCATCAGAATACAAGGTAGCAACTCAGATTGTTGTTGAAGTTCGCAAGCAAATTGAGGTTCCACAAATGAATGTGTAGACCCCGAATCAAATAAGGTCTTAGCATTTTTAGTACATATCAAATAGTACCTTCCACAACATTTCCAGCTACTTCTGCTTTCTCAAGAGCCGTTGCATAGATTCTTCTTGCTTGTTGTGGTCATTGTCTGGCCTGTTGACGCTGCTGTCCTTGACTTCCTTGCTATTGTTGTTGTTGTTGTCTCACATGTGGTGCTGGTAGTGTCAAACGCTATGGTGGAACAGGTAATGTTGGTCTACCTTGTTAAGGAGGAGGTTGTTAAGGTGCCCTGTTACCACCCTATTTCTGGGATACGCAGTTGCACGATGCTCCATTGATCTACAAAGAACACATGCCCCTGTATTCCTCCAACACCTCTCAGTCAAGTGCTCCTTTCCACAAGTGTCACATTTTGGTGCACTAATTACCACACCCTTCTGTTTCTTATGTTGTTGCCCTTTTCCAAAGTAAGATGGATTTCTCTTGAAGTCGTTGGCCTTTTTCCTCGAGGCTACTTCTATGGAGAAACCTCGGTCCACAGTATCATCAAATGTTTCTGGCCTTTTGAAAGCCACTACATGCTCCACATAGGCTAGGTTCATGCCATCAATGAACCTATCCACCTTCTTCACTTCTATGTTTATCAAGTCTTCGGCATACTTAGATAATTGTAGAAAGGGGTGTACATAATCGTCATGGCCATTTGATTTTGCTGCAAGGACAGGAATTCATTTTGTTTCTTTCTTTGCACATGATCGAGTATGAACTTTGTGTGGAATTGTTTGTTGAATGTCTCCTATATGGTGGCATTAGGCAATAACTTGAAAGAATTCCTCACACTTTTCCACCATGTATTGGCTGTGTCTCGAAACATTGAAGCAGTAGGTATGACCCTTTGTTTTTTTGTCACATATGACAGTTTCAAAAACATCACCAATGTGATCTAGCCATGCATCTGCTTTTACAACACCTTCATTCCCATAGAATTTTGTAGCTCCCCTCTTTCGAAACTTCTCATACAAAGTGTCAGGATCCTTGTCCTTGGATTGCAAGATTACTTGAGTTCCTGCATTTGGTTGTCCTAGACCTTGTCTTGTCATTAGCATAGCTATATTTTTATTTGTCTCAGCCATTTGCTCCATGAGTATCATCATGCGAGCATCCATGTTAGGAGGATCATTTCCACCACTACGAATGGATCAATATTGTGAGATCCATTTGTTCCCTGCACTAGACACCATTTATCTGCAAAAGAATCTCCGAATTGAGTTAGAAGTAACACTTCGAGAAACATATATTTTAACAATGATCTATGAATGCTTTACCCAGTCTCATCACTGGTTGTGAAGATATTTTAAGTATAAGATTTGTGACATATATCTCCCGTGTGTGGATCTCATCTATAAACATATATCACATCTAATATACTAATGGGACCCGGTTCAACTCATTAACCATTATGTCATATGTATTGGTCATGTGCATAAAGTAATAAAATAACATTCATCTAATGAAAGTAAAGCATGATTTTATTGATAAATAAAGAAATTAATCAATTTATCACATCAACTGATAGATTGAGTCCATACAATCTAACACTCCCATTATAATTGGGCTCTCTATAAACCTCCTCCATACATTTAAACTTCATATCCAGGCCTCTAACACAACTCCAGGTTGACAGTACCCACCACTTGAGCGAACATGAAGTTCGCTCGAGCGATAGACTTTCTGGAATGATTCGTTTGAGCGGACCTGTCCAAATCAAGTTGGCTCGAGTGAACTGTCAAGGTCACTCGAACTAACTGTCTTCTAGATGGGGTTCGCTCGAACGAACTGTCAAGTTCGCTCGAGCAAACTGTCACATAATTGATTCTATGAACAGTTCGGCTCCTTCCTTTTTCCTTCTTACAAATCTCTTTGAGCTTCAATCCTACACCTAAATGAGAGGCTTAAATCCTCCATTAAACCCCACACAAACCACCATCAAAACTCCACAACCATCCATCCAAACATCTCCTTCCCAACCACATTCAACCACAAGAGAAAGAGAAGAAACCCATCATTCACAAAGATTCATTTGTGCTATATCCAAGTGATAAATAAAAGGCTATAGGCCAACATTTCCAAGCAATTAAATGAATTACCAAGACTCCTTCATATGTGCATTTCAAAAATCAATGAAATCAATAAGGATGAGCATGAATGAAAGATAATAAAACCATCCATATTTTTCATAAAACATTTTAAAAACGCAAGATATCTATTCATTCACTTGCCTTAAGTCAAGGAGGCTTTTAATCTCCCTTTCTCAAGGCCAACCTACAACACATCCAAAAACCCAAATACAAACCCTAAATGGTCAAAACCATAAATGGGAAAGAAAGAGCTTACAACAAGAGAGGGGAGGGTTCCCTAGGGTGAGAAGAAACCAAATCTAAGAGTTTGAAGAAGAAGCTTACTTGGTGGTTCTTCAAATGGACAAAGTTAACTCAAAGAAGATCTTGGAATGGGTGGTTTCCTCTAAAAATAGTGTCAAGAGAGAGCTCTTATGGTGAGGAAGGAGAAGATGACCCCCATTTTGCTATTGGTGCAAGATTGATAGAGATTTGGAAATGGAAGAGCAAGAAGGAGAAGAAGAAGAGAAAAACCTTAGCTTAGGGCTAGATTTGAGCTGGAAGAAGGGGATAAGGGAGAAGGGTTCTTCTATATCAAGTGAGAGTGGGTTCCACCACTAGCAAATCTTATCGGGCAGAAATCATGACTCTCGGGACCTCAGATGAGTTCGATAAAGAAGGGAAAAATGATCGTTGAAAAATCTAGTTTCTAAAAAGTATATATTTCGAGGGTTTTGGAGATGTCGAATTTTGTGTCCAAATTTGATGTAAAAAAACTGTTTTGCCCTCAATGTTGGAAAAGTCAGATTTCGGGGTTTCGAACGGGAACAGGATCAACACGAAAATTGAAGGGATTAACAAGGTGAATCTAACGGGGTCAAAATGTGGATTTGTGGAATCTCGAATAATCCCCCATGTACATGCAAAGTCATAAAAAGAACACCCAAAGGGTCCCTCTAATTAAAAAGGCACTCAAAACTCCCCAAAGCTATATCAAAAGCTACACTATCCCCAACTTAACCAAAATTCATAAACCTCGCTTAGAACTAAAACACGACTTAATTAGTGCTAATCGCGGTCACTCGGGTCGGGGTTTTACAGAGCCTTAGCATCAAATCCACAAACTGAAAATGCACCTTCTATGATATTGCTTGCAGCCTCTGCTTCCTCATGAGTCAAATCATAAGCTCTCCCTGCTTGCTAAGGAAGCCGATACTGCTCCTGTGGCCCAGGACCATGAGCCTGGAGTCAGGGTGCTGCTCGAGGTATCTGCTGTGATGTGATCTGTATCAATCATATAATACCGCAAGTGCATGGTTGTCTAAATGAGACAATGGCAAGAACGGGTCAAACTCATGGGGAGCTAATTAAAGAAACTTTTAAATAAAGAAAACTAATTAACTAACAATTAAAGAAAGTTTTGAGTATTTAGATATAAAACGCAACTAATTTAAAATTTTGAAAATCTATCAATTAATGAAAGTGATTAGAGCATAGGAATCCAATAATCATCCACAAACTAATTATCAAGTAACCCCAATTTGTTCCAATTTTTACTTCAAACCAAAGACAAAGCAATGTTTTTAATTTGTAAAATCTAACTTTTAAAATCCATTTTTAATAATAAAAATTCAAAACTAAAGACTTTCTTCATCTCATAAAAGAATAAAAATAATTTAAGAACTACCCACAAAAAAATAAGCATAAATCATCAAAAGATTTAAATCCTAAGCATGGCCTATCAAACCTAAGCATAAGTAGTCAAAAACTAATTTTTATTTTTAAAAATAAAAATAGAGATTTGCCTAGGGGACAAAGACAAGCCTATTATTCATTAAGTACATAATTATGGAACAAAAATTAGAATTGCTAAACAAATAAAAAGACAATTACTTACCTTCATCCATAGCTCTAATCAAGAAAACTAGCCTTCCATTACAAAGAATGCTTCTTGATTTATCATTAAAAATTGCATCTTTACAACTTCTCCTTCACAAAAATTTTCCTTCAAAATAAATCCCTTGACTTGGCCCAAGGCTACCAAAAATAAAAATAAACTAATAGAAAAGAAGAAAGGAAGAAAGAAATAAAGGAATAGGAGAGAGGGTTGGACCTGAGATGCTTGGTGGAGAATGGTTTTATAGATGTTGATGCCACCTTTTTGGCAAAGAATCTCCTCTCTTTTAAGACTTGTTTCTTTATTTGTAGAGATTTCTTGCTTAGGACTTGTTGACACCAAAAAATGTCACTTTGCCTCTTCAACATCAAGAAAGCTGCATGAAGTCGCAACCTACCATAAATAGGCAATGCAACTTCTCCAAAAAATCAAATCTTGTCAGAATCAAACAAAAACTGCAAGATCCTTCAAGATAGCCAAGAGAAGAGTACACATGAAGTTTCGGGCCATTTCAGAATCATTTGGCCTAACTTCGCTTCTCCGACAGCTAAAATGGCGCTCCCGGCGGCGACATCATCGGAGACGTCAAAACTTCGATCAGAGCCTACGGATGACTCCAGCATGTCTCAAAAGGGCTCCATGCCAAATTTCAAGTCAAACCGACAACGTTTGACCCTCCATCAATGCTCAAGCAGCAAAATCAAGCCTCCCGGCGGCGGGAACCACCGAAGCCTTCGCTCATCAAACCAAGTGCATGAGTGGCTTCAACATGCTTCCAAAAGGCTGCACGTCAAATTTCAGGTCATTCCGACAACGTTTGACCAGGTTTCGATGCTCCGAGAGAAAATCAAGCCTACCGGCGGCGGAGCAACCCGGGACCATGACATCCAAAACGGAGCCCATGGAACGTCTCAAAATGTCTCCAATAGGCTCCCCATCAAATTTCAGGTCAATCGGACATCGTTTGGCCACATATCAAAGCTCGGCATTTTCCCCGTAGCAAAATCAAGTGAAGCATCGACGGGACCCCAAACGGCTTCAAAACTCAAACAAAAGCCTATGGTTGGTCTTATTTATTGCTCAGGAGGCTCCACCTCAAATTTTAGGTCATTCCGACATCGTTTGACCAAGTTTCAGCTTCTGGCGGAAAATCAGCAGCTCTACGCGACAAAGTCTTCGGCTTTCTCGGAAAACTGGAAACTTTGCACTCTAAAAATGCAAGGATTCTCATCAGGTTTTCTACAGGGAAATCAAGCCAATAAATGAGAAGAAATGTCAAGAAAAATACAGAAGAAAACGGCGACGAAAAAGACCGCAAAACGGACCAAAAAAGGGGAAAAAAACCCCAGGGTCGCCGGCCCATGGTCGCCGGCGACGTGGGAGGAATCTCTTGAAATAGGAGAGTATCTCTTGAAACAGGAGAGTATCTCTCCGACGAAGAATGGGTTCCTGAAACTCACCTTATGCCAGTAATCTGGTATAACCCCTTGCAACCACAAGGATCCTGGTCTGATGATGAAGAAGACCAAGAGGCTGCACAAGAAGATGCTGTTAACCCTGCACCTGTCATTGCTCCAGTGGAAATCAACTATGTTGAGCGACACAGAGAAGACGAAGAAGAGGATCTGGCTCCCATGCCTGATCTTGAAGAATATGCAAGGATCTTGCAGCGTCTCGCTCTAGAACAAGAGCAAGATCGTGTTAACGAGCCTCCTCGCAACCCAGAGCCTGAAGTCCCTGAAGATAATCAGGTACATCCACCCTTAACTCCTGAAAATGGAGAACATTGCTGGATTGACGATCCTCTTACATCCGAGGATGAGTCTGACTCCGAGCAGGCAACATCTCCTATCAGAGCTTCCTGTAATGTAATATATCAGGACTATAGCTCTTCTGAAGCGTCGTCTGATGAGATTACCTATACTCCGACAACGCCTAGCAATGTATTCTCTGGAGCTATCTCGTCTCACGTGACTTTCACAGAGATGACACCCTCTCAGGTTTCTTCTCCTGAGACTGTGACTTCAGGATACACATTCTTCCCGACTCATCATCATGAAGAAAACCCAACTTGGGATGATGGATGGGTCAACGAAGAAGAAAAGCTGCCGGATGTTGTTCAGGACTCGCTCCCGGAAAATGCTCCGTGCAACACAATCACTGAGGATGGCAACTCTGCTGCAGATGCATCCTCAGTGGATGAAAAACGACAGCCTCTTGATCCTGAAGACAATCTTCCAAACGAAGATCCTTCTCAAGAAGCTCTCGAAGTTGGTAGAGGCACCCCCTCTGGCCGGGACTACCACAAGAATTACAACCAATCTTCCTTTACTTATGAAAATCCTTTGGGAAAAGATGTCGTAAGCGCCCCCAGTGGCAAAAACAATGAACATGCAGGCCCCAAGGAGGCTTTCAAGTATGACTTGGTTGAGCACTTCAAACACATACCTGCACGTCTTCACATCCTAGACTTATTGCGAATGTCTCCACGCACTCGTGATAATCTCATCTCAGAATTACAAAAACTGAATGAGGATGTCGACAAACATGCCCCACAAGTCCTCCAAATTGAAATGGACTACCGGGTCAAAAACTCAGAAACCTCCTTAAAAGGAGAAAAAGAGAAAAGCGAGGGATCATGCATCTAATGCCTCTCGGTTCAAAAGGCAGCCAGTGCAACCATCGCCTTCACTAAGGAAGACCTCCTACTTGGCGAAGCAAGGCACAACCGACCCCTGTACTTCACAGGGTACATCAAGGAAATGCCTATACACAGAGTTCAGGTCGACCCAGGTTCTGCACTCAACCTCATCTCCACTTCGGCTCTCGAAGAGTTGGGCATCCCACCCAGTAAGCTAAGCCACACATCTGTATCTATCTTTGGATACGATGGGAGCGCTCAAAGGCCTATCGGCAAAATCAGGTTCAAATTGCAAATCGGTGATCTTATCTCTGAGGTCACTGTGTATGCAATAAAAACCCCCTCATGCTACAACATCCTTCTCAGACGCCCCTGGATACACGAGAATGGTGTTGTCCCTTCAACTCTACATCAATGCATCAAGTTCGTCGGCGACGACGGCATGGTACATCGTGTCTTTGCGGACAGAAAACCCTTCAAAGGTAAAGAAGTCCACTTCGCAGACTCCTAGATGTATGAAGGAGAAAAAGAAGAAGAGGAAATAGCACCCCCTGCTGAAAATCTACAGAAAGATAAAGGCAAGGCTCCTCAAAAATCACCGGAAGAAAACAAACCCTCCGGCAAATTAGAAGAGAGTAGTCAACCTCCCTTCGTCATCTCCCTCAAGAATTCAAGACCTTTGGTCATCACGACTAAAGTGAAGAAGACGAAACAAAAGTCTGGGGGCAAATTTGTTGTTTCTCTCGTGTCTATCATGCAAGACACAGACTCGGACTCAGAGCCAGAAGACGATGCATCGTCAAGCCAAGCTGACACTCAGCAAGTTCAGCCTGCTCTCACTCCGATGGAGACACCTGCTGATGTAGAAGATCCTACGTCTGCTACCTTTGTTGTTCCGACAACATCACCAAAGCAAAAGCCGATCTTCTTCCATAGATCGGATGCTTCTTCATCAAATTCCTTGCTTGAACCCTTCCAAAATGAAGGTATGCCTCAACTATCTCTATATAGTCCTGTGGCACAAGCTATCATGAAGAAAATGGGCTTTGACGCTCAGAACCCAGTCGGTTTGGGAGAAAGACGCGGTATTCTCACGGCATTGGGGCCCGCCTTGACCAAAAGCCAGCTGGAAGATTGGAGACTCTACGGTCATGTAGAAAAGTCTTCATATGGGTTAGGGTATGATCCCGACACTCCTCTGAGACAGTTGACACAAAAGCTTAAAACTCGTTTTACCGACCAAGCCTCAACATCTCAAGTCCATAAAGACATCGATCTCCCTGGATATCTCTTTAAAGAGTTACCTGACAAAGATCCAGGAAGCTCATCCAATTGGTACGATTTCTCTGATGATGAAGAGGAATCGCCCGATGACACAGACGGGTGGCATCCTGACCCAGAAGAACCCTCGTCTCCAAAAGAAATACCAGACTCAACAGGCGATTGGGACTATCTCATAGCAAGCCTTGAGGAGATCACCAATCAAGAAAATCCATGGAAAGGAACAGAGCCTTGGTCTGGTAATGCAGTCGAAACCCCAGAAGGCTTCGTTGAGTTGGAAGCCTCCGAAAATATTGTGGAGGAACCACCTTCGAACCTTCCGACAGAAGATCCTGTTCAAAAGATAAACTTGGGAACACCTGATAACCCACGTCCTGTATTCATAAGCAAGAATATAAAGGATGATGAGTTACCCGAGTATATCGCTTTTCTTCGTGAGTTCGTTGATTGCTTTGCATGGTCCTATGCTGAAATGCCTGGTTTAGACCCCAAAGTAGCAGTCCACAAACTCAATCTTCAAGAAGAAATCAAGCCTGTCAAACAAGGCCAAAGAAGATTCCGTCCAGATGTGATGGATAAAATTGAACAAGAAGTTCAAAAGCTCAAAAGCGTCGGCTTCATCCGTGAGGAACAACATCCAGAATGGTTGGCCAACATTGTCCCCGTGACAAAGAAAAATGGGCAGATCAGAGTCTGTATTGACTATAGAGACTCGAATGGCGCTTGCACTAAAGATGAATTCCCGCTCCCCATACCGGAGGTGATGATTGACAATACCTGCGGATTCGAGCGAATGACATTCATGGATGGCTTCTCTGGCTACAATCAGATAAAGATGCATCCCGAGGATGAAAAACACACTTCATTTCGGACTCTATTTGGCGTGTATTGCTACACTGTCATGCCATTTGGTCTGAAAAATGCTGGTGCCACATATCAGAGGGCTATGATGAAAATATTCCAAGATATGCAGCACAAGACGGTCGAATGTTACGTTGATGACCTCGCCGTCAAAAGCAGAAGAAAAGAAGACCATCTCAAAGATCTTCGGGAAGTCTTCCTCCGACTCCGCAAACACAAACTGCGGATGAATCCTCTAAAATGCTTCTTCGGCGTCTCGTCGGGTAAGTTTCTCGGATTCCTTGTTCGGAAAGCTGGAATAGAACTTGACCCCATAAAAGTCAAGGCTATTCTAGAAATGCCCTCTCCAAGAACCTTGAGAGAACTAAAAGGGCTCCAAGGGAGATTGGCCTACATCAGACGGTTCATCTCCAATCTTTCGGGGAAATGCCGTCCATTCTCTCGATTGATGAAAAAGGGTGTAGACTTTGTCTGGGATGCCGACTGTGAAGCCGCATTTCAAGATATCAAGTCATACCTGACCAAACCTCCAGTGTTAGCTGCCCCTGCCACTGGAAAACCATTCATCTTGTACACAAGAGCCCTTGATCACTCTCTGGGTGCTCTGCTTGCACAAGAAAATGATGAAAGAAAAGAAGCTGCTCTATACTACCTCAGCCGCATGCTAGTAGGTGCAGAGCATCGCTACTCCCCAGTCGAAAAGGAATGCCTTGCAGTGATGTTTGCCGTACAAAAGCTACGTCACTACTTACTTTCCAACACAGTCTACCTGGTCTCGAGGATCAACCTCTTGAAGGTCCTTGTCACGAAGGCCGGTTCTCTCAATTCCCGACTGGCAAAATGGTCCATCCTCTTGTCACAATTTGATATTAGGTATGTACCACAAAAAGCAATTAAAGGCCAAGCTCTAGCAGACTTTCTCGCAGAGCATCCATTGCCTAAAGATTCTCCACTCAGAGATGATCTCCCAGACGAACCTGTCTACAACGTGGAGACTTCCTCACCAAATGCCTCCTGGGACATGTACTTTGACGGTGCAACCAGGACAAATGAAAAAAGAAAGCTGATCTCAGGAGTTGGCATCCTCTTTGTTAGCCCTGACAAATACATGATTCCACACGCTTTCTCGCTACTGGAACCATGCACAAACAATGCAGCTGAATACCAAGCTCTGATCCTAGGATTGGAACTCGCCATCGAATCCGGTATCACTATGCTGGAAGTCTTTGGAGACTCTCAACTGATCGTCAACCAGATGAATCAGATATATGAAGTCAGGAAGCCCGATCTGCTGCCTTACTACAACAAGGCACAATCGCTTCTGCAAAAGTTTGACATCTGTCACATCACCCACATTCGTAGAGGTGAAAACATCCGTGCAGATGCCCTGGCTGGACTTGCTGCATCTATGGCAATTCAAGAAGGGGAAAACATGCAAATTACAGTGTGCGAGAGAAGGATCCTCCCTCCTCTTAACACACACCAAGCAGTTGCTGAATGCCACCGATTGGTTGGAAGTCGGATCTCTATCCTTCAACCTTCAATCGGCGACTGGAGGGATCCGTTCATTGATTACACTATGTTCGGAATCCTACCTGAAGATCCAAAAGAACGGGTAAGCATACAAAGGCGAGCCCCAAACTTTCATTTGGATATTCCTTCAAAAATCCTCTACAGGAAATCATTCAACGGAGTACTTCTACGCTGCTTGTCACAACAAGAGGCCGAAGAAACACTTAAAGAAGTTCATGCTCGTCTTTGTGGAGCCCATCAGGCAGGTCCTAAGCTCTATGATCAGATAAAAAGGTTAGGTTACTATTGGCCTACCATGGTAGCTGATGCAATGCAATTTGCCAAACGCTGCCAGCTATGCCAAGTTCACGGAGACTACATTCACATGCCTCCAGAATGGCTGCATCCTACAGCAATCTCATGGCCTTTCGAAGCCTGGGGTATGGACATCATAGGTCCTATTTCTCCCCCTTCAAGCAAAGGTCATCGCTTCATCTTCGCCGCTACGGATTATTTCTCCAAGTGGTCAGAAGCATTTGCATTCAACGAAATGAAGACCTCATCAGTTCTTCAGTTCCTGCGCACCAACATCATTTGTCGTTTCGGCATACCTAAAAGATTCGTCCATGATAACGGACCACAATTCCGGGATCATCGATTCTACAGGTTCTGCGACAAATACAAAATCCAAAGCTGTCCTTCGACTCCATACAATCCGGCAGCAAACGGATTAGCAGAAGCCTTCAACAAGACACTCTGCAAAATCCTCAAGAAAATGGTCTCTAGTCACAAAAGAGACTGGAGCGATAAACTGTCTGAAGCTTTGTGGGCCTATCGAAACACCGTTCGAGGACCAACCCATAGCACACCATTCTCCTTGGTCTATGGATGCGAAGCTGTCGTGCCCCTAGAGGTACAAATTCCTTCTCTGAGGGTATCTCTACAAAATGACATGACTCAAGAAAGCAATGTCAAATTGTGACTCCATGAGTTGGACAATCTCGACGAGAGACGGCTCGAAGCTCGACAAAGCATTGAACTTTCCCAAGCAGGCATGGCAGGATCTTTTGACAAAAAGGTCAGGCAACGCGCCTACAAAAAGGGTGACTTGGTTCTTGCGGTAAAAAGACCAATGGTCTTCGCTCACAAGTCCAAAGGCAAGTTTGAACCAAAATGGGAGGGACCCTACGTCATCGACAAGGTCTTCTCTAATGGCGCATATGCCCTCCTAAACATGGAAGGCGACAGATGTATGCTGCCTATCAACGGCAAGTTCTTGAAGCGGTACTACCCTTGAAGACTTACCCAACTGGGTAAGAGCAATGCCTGTATGGCCAAACCCTGTTCTCAGGTACTCGCTCGTCAAACCCACTCTCTTTAGAATTTTCATATCAAATGTCAAAATTTCTAGAGATTCAAAAACAATGCTTACTTTCATCGTTTCATTGTTCAAAAACAAAAAAAATCCAAGTTTAGGAGCCTCTCCCTGACTTGACCAAAACTTTCGATCCTTGAACCAAAATTCATGGTTTGAAACAAAAATCCGGATTCAGGGATTTCCACCCTAGTCCACCTTACCTTTTACCGCCAAATGGTTCTAGGTCAAAATTTACGACCCTCGTGTTTTTAAACAAAAAAAAAATGGTTTTTCAAAAATCGTGGGGAAACGACATCAAAGTCAGTACCAGCAAAACAAAAATTTTGAAAAGCAAGGATGCGACATTCCATCGATACTTGCACCCAAAATCGCAGGGAAGCGACATTTCGTCGATACTTGCAAAATCCAAAAACCGTGGAGACGCAACATATCAGTTGATATCCACAACCCAAATTTCAAAGGTTCGAGAAAACCTAAAATCGTGGAGAAGCAACAAACCAGTTGATATCCACAACCCAATTTCAAAAAACCGTGGAGACGCAACATATCAGTTGATATCCACAACCCAAATTTCAAATGGTTCGAGAAAACCTCAAATTTCAAAAATCACGGAGAAACGACGTCAAGTCAGTACCCGCGAAACCAAAAGTTTTGGGAAAAGCAGGGAAGCGACGCTTAGTCGATATTTGCACCCCAATTCGCGAGGAAGCGACATTCCATCGATACTTGCAAAACCTAACCCGCGAGGAAGTGACATTCCATCAATACTCGCAAAACCGAATGAGCAAGGAAGCGACATTCCATCGATACTTGCAAGACCATTTAGCGGGGAGGCGACATTTAGTCGATACCTGCATTTTGAAAACCAAAACTCGGCTATAAATGCCAAAATCCGGCTATAAATGCCAAAACAAAAATTTCCGGCTATAAACGCCAAAATCGGCTTTCATGCCAATAAAACAAAACTTGGTTTTCAAAAAACTCGGCTACAGATGCCACACAAAAAAAAAAACCTGACTCTCATGTCAAAACCGGCTATAAATGCCACAAATTGGCTATCATTGCCACCAAACCGGCTATAAATGCCACAAATTGGTTACCAATGCCACCAAACTGGCTGTAAATGCCACAAAAATCCGGCTTTCATGCCAAATTCGTTTCCCCTACCAAAACAACCATTTGACAAAAGATTTTCACAAAATGACAAAGCTTTTGATCAAATCCCATTTAGCAATTGCTTTCATCACAAAAGGATTTGAGTGAGCGTAGGGAAACAAAACAAAAAAAAAAAAGAGTACCAAAAAAAAAATACATGTGGTACCAAAAAAAAAGAAGAAAGTGTTCACAAGCACTACAAAAAAAAAGAAGTACCAAAAAATACATGTGGTACCAAAAAAAAAGAAGAGTATTTTCTGCTACAAAAATCAGGAGCTCAGCCAAAAATGGTCTCCAGCCAAAGCTTCAGCTCCTCAAGCAAACTTTTGGCATCAGCCGTCAGAGTTTCCAAGGCACGCTTCTTCAGGAACTTGCCATGAGATGCTGGCGAATGCCGTAACCCTTCTTTTACACCGGGAAGCTCTTCCCCAGCAGTTTGCCATTGCTCGTTCTCTAGAGTCCTCCTCTCAAGAACTTGACCGGCATCTGCAACCCTGCGAATCAGAGTACTCTCCCTGTCACGAGCCTCTGTTATAGCAGTCCACTTAGCATCGACTTGTGCCTTCAAATGCTCAAGATGTTTCCTGGCCTCCTCAACTTCCCTATCAAGGACGTTAAGGTCATGCCTCAATCCGATGATGGCTAGCTCTTCCTTGTTCTTCTCCCCAACTAGCTGCTTCTTGCTTTGTGTAGCCTCATTCAGGTCAGACTTAGCCTTATCAGCAGGGTCCAAGAACATCTCCTTGAAGAATTGGTCGTAAGGGAAATCTATGGTCTCAAACCACTTGTCACCCAGTGCAATGATCCTATCAACGATCGCCCTGGCACCTGTGACATCCAGACCAACCTCTTCGGTATCGGTCAGAATCTCCTGTACATGTGGGATCATGCCAAATCCTGCCTCCAAGTGTCCAGAAAGGAGAGTCTTGACCCAAGAACTCAAAACCCGAGCCAGCACCTTCTTCGCAAATTGAAGAGACGAACTGGATGAAGATTCACCCTTCTCCGCTGATCGGCTGCTCATGTCATGTCCCATTGGAAGAGTAACAAAAGAACTCTTTCCACTTGGAGCCACTGGAGAGGGAATCTCAACACGAGGCATCTCCTCAATCATGTCAGAACTGGTCTCTACCTCCGGATCGACCTCTGGCATCCCTTGCTCTGGTTCTGAAGAAAGCGATGGACTCTCTTCTGTCACTTCAAAACCTGCAAATGAAACACAAAAAGGTATGAATATGATCCTGTTAAAAAAAAAAAAAAAAAAAAAACCATCAGGGTCATCACTACAAAGTACCTTCTTCGACGACTGGCGGAACACTCTCTTCCTCCATGAACTCATCGGAAGCATCACCAACATTTGCGTCCATTAATGGTTCAAAGTCATCGGAATCTTGTGGCGAGTCAGCTGACAAGAAAAATGTTAGCAAATCAAGTCGTAGGCACAAAAAAAAAAAGAAAGCGAAAGAAGTTATACCAATTGGAGATTCTGGAATCATTCCAGAGTCCCTCGGCTCTTCTTCAGATGCCATAACCGGCTCCATCACCGCCTCATCGGTCGGAACCTCAGGCATCGCCAAGTCTTCATCCTCTGCTAAAAAAAAAAAGGCAGTAGCAGGGTGAGAAAACAAATCAGAACATGGAAAGCCCCATGAAAGAAGCAGAAAAAGAAAGAGGAAGAATCATACCTTCTCCCAGGCCTGCTGAACGGCCACATTAGAAGATTTGGCTGATCGACGAGGTACGCTTGTAGCAGGCTCTTTACCCTTGTTCGTTCTGGAGGAACCACCTGCAAAGGTTGGAAAAGAAGAAAAAAAAAAGATCATCATCAAAATGACAGGATTTCGCTAAAAAGAAAAAAGGATCACTTTGTCCCACCAAAAATCTGGCGAAATTTTGGCATGGTTCCGGGGCAATTCCGAAGAAAAGGGAAATACCCCGAAAGAAATAGAAAGTTTGAAGATAGGCTCAACATCGCTGCGAGCTCCGAAACTACAAACTTTCGAAACCTCAAAATCTCCGCAAAATCAAAAAGGGCTCAACATCGCTGCGAGCTCCAAATTCCCAAATTTGCAAAGACTTTCAGGTATGCTATCATGCTCAATCTACAAAAAGTACATGCATGAACATCTAGATTTGCATAAAAAACGCATTATCATGATGAGCAAAAAAAAAAAAAGAAACTTTCTCAAAAAAAAAAAAAAGGGAGAAAGAAAAAAAAAAAAAAAAAAAAAAAGGGGGAACTTTCCAAAAAAAAAGGGGGAGAAAGAAAAGAACAAAAAAAAAGGAAGAAACTTTCCCACAAAAAAAAAAAAAAAAAAAAAAAAAAAAACAGAAATCACGTGGAAAAGAAAAGAAAAAAAAGAGAAGAAGAATAGAAAGAAAAGAAAGAAAAAAAAAAAGAAGAGAAACTTTCTTTTTTTTACCATCCTATTCTCTACATAAAGTTTTCTTGAAAGAAAAAGAGAGAAAACTTACTTGAAGCCATTGATGGAGAAGAAGAAGGAAAAAGCTTGAAGATCCTTGAAGAAGAAGCACTCTTGGTCTTGGAGCTCTCTTGAGATTGTTGCAAAAGAAAGCAATAAGAGCAAGAGATCCTACCTTCCTTTGCTTTTATAGGAGAGAGCAAATCAAAGAAGGAAACAAAGAAGAAAGGTAAGTGTTACTAATTAGTAACCTTACCAAAAGAGAAGGAATTAGAAAGATTCTTTCCCAAAAAGAAAGATGTCTTTGAGAGATTTTCTCCCAAAATCAATCAATGAGAGATGCTCTCCAACAAAAAAGGATATTGAAGATTCTTTCCCAAAAAGAAAGATACCTTGAGATATTCTCTCCCAAATTAAGGGAATATGAGAGATTCTCTCCCATAAAGCTATTTTTAGATATTCTCTATCCAAATGAGATATCTTTAATATTCTTTACAAAAATGGCCCCACATGTGATCTAAGCCATCCTAAAAAGCTTAAGGTCCCATGGGTTAGCCCATATGAGCCAGGTTTGACCACCTAGGCACTAAAAAAAAAAAAAAATGGGCTTTTAGTCAGGAAAAAATCCCTCTTACCAAGAGCATACAAAAATGGTTCCATGCCTCTTTTGAGTTGATTGAACCATACAAAAAAATTCCAAGCCCCATGGGCTTCCAAAAATCAAACCATCCAGCCTCATAAACCAAATTGAGCCAAAATCTTGAAATTGACATTCCACAAAAAAATCCAAACCACTCCAATGGACCCACACAGTCCCAAAGAGTGACCAAAAACCAAATCCTGGTCCCCTAACTTGCCACATACAGCTTGTTAGGTCACAAGACCAAAACCAAAAACCAAATCATGGTCCCCTAACTTGCCACATACAGCTTGTTAGGTCACAAGATCAAAACCAAAACCCGACCCCCTAACCTGCCACATACAGCTTGTTAGGTCACAAGGTCAAAAACAAAAGCCCAAATCCACATCCCTGATGTCATCTTCAAAACTTTGCCTCGAGATGGTCCCTGATTCCTTTCATTTACCATAAAATTCCCCTGGAAGCTCAAAGGCAACTCTACCAAAGGAAAGATTGCTCAAAGACTCTTGGTCAAGACACAAGCTCTCCTTCAAAAATCTCTTCGAGGCACATCGACTACAAAAATCAAGCAACTCGTCGCTGTACCTCGAGGGGGCATTTGTTGACACCAAAAATGTCATTTTGCCTCTTCAACATCAAGAAAGCTGCATGAAGTCGCAACCTGCCATAAATAGGCAATGCAATTTCTCTAAAAAATCAAATCTTGTCAGAATCAAACAAAAACTGCAAGATCCTTCAAGATAGCCAAGAGAAGAGTACACATGAAGTTTCGGGCCATTTCAGAATCATTTGGCCTAACTTCGCTTCTCCTACAGCTAAAATGGCGCTCCCGGCGGCGACATCATCGGAGACGTCAAAACTTCGATCAGAGCCTACGGATGACTCCAACATGTCTCAAAAGGGCTCCATGCCAAATTTCAAGTCAAACCGACAACGTTTGACCCTCCATCAATGCTCGAGCAGCAAAATAAGCCTCCCGGCGGCGGGAACCACCGAAGCCTTCGCTCATCAAACCAAGTGCATGAGTGGCTTCAACATGCTTCCAAAAGGCTGCACGTCAAATTTCAGGTCATTCTGACAACGTTTGACCAGGTTTCGATGCTCCGAGAGAAAATCAAGCCTACCGGCGGCGGAGCAACCCGGGACCATGACATCCAAAACGGAGCCCATGGAACATCTCAAAATAACTCCAATAGGCTCCCCGTCAAATTTCAGGTCAATCGGACATCGTTTGGCCACATATCAAAGCTCGGCATTTTCCCCGCAGCAAAATCAAGTGAAGCATCGACGGGACCCCAAACGGCTTCAAAACTCAAACAAAAGCCTATGGTTGGTCTTATTTATTGCTCAGGAGGCTCCACCTCAAATTTCAGGTCATTCCGACATCGTTTGACCAAGTTTCAGCTTCTGGCGGAAAATCAGCAGCTCTACGCGACAAAGTCTTCGGCTTTCCCGGAAAATTAGAAACTTTGCACTCTAAAAATGCAAGTATTCTCATCAAGTTTTCTACAGGGAAATCAAGCCAATAAATGAGAAGAAATGTCAGGAAAAATACAGAAGAAAACGACGACGAAAAAGACCTCAAAACGACCGCAAAACGGGCTCCGAAGGGGAAAATTCCCCGGGCCTGCGACCCTGGGCCAAGGTCGCAGGCCCCTGCGACCATGGCCCATGGTCGCCGGCGACCATGGAAGTCCGGGTCACTGGATTTTTCGCCGGTGACCCGTTTTTCCGTCCTTTTTCGCGTTTCGCGCACTTTGGCCCCTGTGGTTTCCTGAAAATGTGATTTTTAGTGCTTGAAATTGACTCATGTCCACCGACATCCGTCAAAATCACGGGTCAACCTCCAAAAGTATCAAAATCAACATTGATCGCCAACCGGTCGATCAAAAAAGTGTACTTTCCGCCCGATCGATCGAAAAATCGACAGGACAGATGTCACCGGCCCGCTCTTAGCTATCACTGTCTGAAGTTACATGTTCATCCGATGTCGATCAGCATGAAGATCCATCGATGATCATCGCCAGAAGAATTCCAGAAGACACGGCACGGCCCGCGACTCTTCGACTGCTCGGCGACCAATTAATGTGGTTAATTGACTAGCTTTATTGCAGTCATTAATTCATTTCTTTGGACGGCCCAATCAGAAGCAAGCATTTGGGAGTTACAAGTCAATTGATTCATGGCATTTAACCCATGAAACTCCTCCCATTATGGTAATTAAGGTGATTAAAAGCCCTTAATCTCCATCGGCCAATCAGATTCAAGGAAAAAGGAGTTACAAAATCAAAGAAATAAATCTTGTAACTCCTCCCATTAAAGCCATTAAAGCCCATAAACTCTCCTAAATGGCTACCAAAAGCCTATAAATAGGAGAGCATTCCATTGAAATTTGGATCGATCAATCGGAGAGCACTTCCAAAGCACCACAGACCAGAAATCTGAGAGAAAGAAAAAGAGAGAAAAACTCTGTTGAAGTTCTGCACCGGCCACCACTACAAGGTGACAAAAGTCCCTTGGGGGGCACCCCCCCACCAAGGTCCTTGCCTTCTCCCGCTGCCTCCAATGGCTTAGACGTGGCTTTTCAGCCCGTCTACTTAGCTTTTTATTGGACATAGGACCTTCTCTTGGTCTTTGTCCTCTAAAAACCTGAGGTTATAGCCAAGCCAAGCGAATCAAGAGCATCCTCTGTTCTCATCTGCATGGATGATGGCGAAGCCCATACATGACTTGCGACCGTCAATCTGAACGAGTCCCCCACAATCTCCTGAGAAGTTAGATCCTCCTTTTCTTGCTTTTCATTGTAGTTTGTATTTTTCTAAAAGAGACAAAAATCATAACTCTTGTCTTTCATTATTGATGAGAATTGTAAATCGGCTATAAACGCCAAAATCGGCTATAAATGCCAAACAAAATCGCATTTCACGGCAAACCAAGAAAATGTCTCTTTTCTTAAATATTTGTGCAATGGAAAACTTGAAAGAAGTTGATTTCCTTTTTACTTGCGAAGGTTGATCTCCGGATTACCACTTGCAATTCCAAGTAAAATAGAAAATCTGGCACACCCACACAAAGAAATGTTGATGCACGCTTCAGGCCCGCCAGGGCGCGAAAGGGCCGGACCCGACGGACTCCCACGTTCCGCCGACCCCGGTAGCCGCCCCACGGCTCCTCGGAGCGCGTTCCATCACGTTCAACGAAATGAAGACCTCATCAGTCCTTCAATTCCTACGCACCAACATCATTTGTCGTTTCGGCATACCCAAAAGATTCGTCCATGATAACGGACCACAATTCCGGGATCATCGATTCTACAGGTTCTGCGACAAATACAAAATTCAAAGCTGTCCTTCGACTCCATACAATCCGGCAGCAAACGGATTAGCAGAAGCCTTCAACAAGACACTCTGCAAAATCCTCAAGAAAATGGTCTCTAGTCACAAAAGAGACTGGAGCGATAAACTGTCTGAAGCTTTGTGGGCCTATCGAACCACCGTTCGAGGACCAACCCATAGCACACCATTCTCCTTGGTCTATGGATGCGAAGCTGTCGTGCCCCTAGAGGTACAAATTCCTTCTCTGAGGGTATCTCTACAAAATGACATGACTCAAGAAAGCAATGTCAAATTGCGACTCCATGAGCTGGACAATCTCGACGAGAGACGGCTCGAAGCTCGACAAAGCATTGAACTTTACCAAGCACGCATGGCAGGATCTTTTGACAAAAAGGTCAGGCAACGCGCCTACAAAAAGGGTGACTTGGTTCTTGCGGTAAAAAGACCAATGGTCTTCGCATACAAATCCAAAGGCAAATTTGAACCAAAATGGGAGGGACCCTACGTCATCGACAAAGTCTTCTCCAACGGCGCATATGCCCTCCTAAACATGGAAGGCGACAGATGTATGCTGCCTATCAACGGCAAGTTCTTGAAGCGGTACTACCCTTGAAAACTTACCCAACTAGGTAAGAGCAATGCCTGTATGGCCAAAACCTGTTCTCAGGTACTCGCTCGTCAAACCCACTCTCTTTAGAATTTTCATATCAAATGTCAAAATTTCTAGAGATTCAAAAACAATGCTTACTTTTATCGTTTCATTGTTCAAAAACAAAAAAAAAAAAAAAAAATCCACGTTTAGGAGCCTCTCCCTGACTTGACCAAAACTTTCGATCCTTGAACCAAAATTCATGGTTTGAAACAAAAATCTGGATTCAGGGATTTCCACTCTAATCCACCTTACCTTTTACCGCCAAATGGTTTTAGGTCAAAATTTACGACCCTCGTGTCTTTAAACAAAAAAATTGGTTTTTCAAAAACCGCGGGGAAGTGACACTTAGTCGATACTCGCAAAACTCAAAAAAATCGGAAGGATGCGAACCCCATTCGATACTTCCAAAACCTCTAAAATCGTGGAGACACAACATTTCAGTTGATATCCACAACCCAAATTTCAAATGGTTCGAGAAAACCTCAAATTTCAAAAATCGCGGAGAAACGACATCAAGTCAGTACCCGCGAAACCAAAAGTTTTGGGAAAAGCAGGGAAGCGACGCTTAGTCGATATTTGCACCCCAATTCGCGAGGAAGCGACATTCCATCGATACTTGCAAAACCTAACCCGCGAGGAAGTGACATTCCATCAATACTCGCAAAACCGAATGAGCAAGGAAGCGACATTCCATCGATACTTGCAAGACCATTCAGCGGGGAGGCGACATTTAGTCGATACCTGCATTTTGAAAACCAAAACTTGGCTATAAATGCCAAAATCCGGCTATAAATGCCAAAACAAAAATTTCCGGCTATAAACGCCAAAATCGGCTTTCATGCCAACAAAACAAAACTTGGTTTTCAAAAAACTCGGCTACAGATGCCACACAAAAAAAAAAACCTGACTCTCATGTCAAAACCGCCTATAAATGCCACAAATTGGCTATCAATGCCACCAAACCAGCTATAAATGCCACAAATTGGCTATCAATGCCACCAAACCGGCTATCAATGCCACAAATTGGCTATCAATGCCACCAAACTGGCTGTAAATGCTACAAAAATCCGGCTTCCATGCCATTCCAAATTTTGGCTTTTACGCCATAAAATTTCGGCTTCCATGCCAACCCAAATTTTGGCTTTTACACCATAAAATTTCGGCTTCCATGCCATCTCAAAAGCGGCTTTCACGCCACAACCAAAATTCGTTTCCCCTACGAAAACAACCATTTGACAAAAGATTTTCACAAAATGACAAAGCTTTTGATCAAATCCCATTTAGCAATTGCTTTCATCACAAAAAGATTTGAGTGAGCGTAGGGAAAACAAAAAAAAAAAAAAAAAAAAAAAGAAAAGTACCAAAAAAAAATACATGTGGTACCAAAAAGAAAAAAGAAAGTGTTCACAAGCACTACACAAAAAAAAAAAAGAGTACCAAAAATATACATGTGGTACCAAAAAAAAAAAGAAGAATAGTTTCTGCTACAAAAAATCAGGAGCTCAGCCAAAAATGGTCTCCAGCCAAAGCTTCAGCTCCTCAAGCAAACTTTTGGCATCAGCCATTAGAGTTTCCAAGACACGCTTCTTCAGGAATTTGCCATGAGATGCTGGCGAATGCCGTAACCCTTCTTTTACACCGGGAAGCTTTTCCCCAGCAGTTTGCCACTGCTCGTTCTCTAGAGTCCTCCTCTCAAGAACTTGACCGGCATCTGCAACCCTGCGAATCAGAGTACTCTCCCTGTCACGAGCATCTGTTATAGCAGTCCACTTAGCATCAACTTGTGCCTTCAAATGCTCGAGATGCTTCCTGGCCATTTCGACCTCTCCATCAAGGATGTCAAGGTCGCGCTTTAATCCAAGGATGACTAGCTCTTCCTTATTCTTCTCTCGGACTACCTGCTTCCTGCTCTGTGTAGCCTCATTCAGGTCGGACTTAGCCTTATCAGCAGGGTCAAAGAACATCTCCTTGAAGAATTGGTCGTCAGGGAAATCCATGGTCTCAAACCACTTGTCACCCAGTGCAATGATCCTATCAACGATCGCCCTGGCACCTGTGACATCCAGACCAACCTCTTTGGTATCAGTGAGAATCTCTTGTACATGTGGGATCATGCCAAATCCGGCATCCAAGTGTCCAGAAAAGAGAGTCTCGATCCAAGAACTCAAAACCCGAGCCAGCACCTTCTTCGCAAATTGAAGAGACGAACTGGATGAAGATTCACCCTTCTCCGTTGATCGGCTGCTCATGTCATGTCCCATTGGAAGAGTAACAAAAGAACTCTTTCCATTTGGAGCCACTGGAGAAGGAATCTCAGCATGAGGTATCTCCTCTATCGCGTCAGAACTGGTTGTAGGAGTCTCTACCTCTGGATCGACCTCTGGCATCCCTTGCTCTGGTTCTGAAGGAAGCGATGGACTCTCTTCTGTCACTTCAAAACCTGCAAATGAAACACAAAAAGGTATGAATATGATCTTGTTAAAAAAAAATCATCAGGGTCATCACTACAAAGTACCTTCTTCGACGACTAGCGGAACACTCTCTTCCTCCATGAACTCATCAGAAGCATCATCAACATTTGCGTCCATTGATGGTTCAAAGTCATCGGAATCCTGTGGCAAGTCAGCTGACAAGAGAAATGTTAGCAAATCAAGTCGCAGGCAAAAAAAAAAAAAAAAAAGAAAAGAGAAAGCGAAAGAAGTTATACCAATTGGAGATTCCGGAGTCATTCCAGAGTCCCTCGGTTCTTCTTCAGATGCCATAACCGGCTCCATCACCGCCTCATCTGTCGGAACCTCAGGCATCGCCAAGTCTTCATCCTCTGCTAAAAAAAAAAAAAAAAAAGAAGCAGCAGCAGGGTGAGAAAACAAATCAGAACATGGAAAGCCCCATGAAAGAAGCAGGAAAAGAAAAAGGAAGAATCATACCTTCACCAATGGTCTCTTCTCCACGGCTCCTCTTCTCTGGAGGCTCGTCGACAGCCTCTGGCACCTCCTCGTTGATGGTAAGAGGGATTTCCATGTCAGGAGAGTCCTCATGTGGCCCCTCGCTATGATGATGACTCCTCCTCTTCTTACCTCTACGGGTTCGCTTCCTAGAAGAACCCGCCCCACTAGCAGAGTCAGGTTTCTCACTTGGCTCCTCACTGGATGGTCTGCTCTTGCCAGTAGACTCCGCGGAAGCTCGCCTCTGTGCCGCTTGCATCCAAGCGTCGAGCTCAGCTTCCTCCTGTTCTAACTGCTCCAAAGCCTCATCAGGTACTTCCCAAACAGCTTCAGAACCAATGACACCCCGGTCATCGAGAAAGCCTATCTTGTGCTTCTCTCCAGAAAGGAAGGCCCAAACTTCCTCTCGCCGGACGCCATCCGACTTTCCAGTACCTTTCCCCGAAGACAGCTTTACATCAAGCTCCTTCTTGGAAAGCCCCCGATATGCCAAAAAGCTCTCCGCGAACCACTTCGTGAAGCCGGCAGTTCGGAAAGTCGACAGTTCAGGATAAGAAATCGTGGCAGTAGTGTCTTCAGCACTATAAAAAGCCCATGCATTTCTGCCATCCTGCAAACCCCCAAAACGCTTCACCATACTCGAAGGCGCTCCAACAACGCCTTGAGAGAAGCCCAACTGAAGCGCAAAGCGAGAAGGTACATACGGCTGGATGTCGACGAAAAGATGTCTGCGGTACACCATCGTGCCGACTCGTATGCTGAAAAGCCACTCCTTCTCTGCATTGGTCAAAGGGTAATGCCTTCCCGACCCTGCTCTGGTAGAGTCTCGGGAGGCACCAAAATCAAAAGCCTTCTTCCGCAAAGCTTCACTGAAGACTGCCCCATCTCGACGTCCCTGAACCGTCGGATCCTCATGCGGGCAAACAAAAGTGATTCGGATACGGCTTTTCCCTTAGCCAATCGAATCATCAGAGGATCATCATCCTGTGCAGCACCCAGCTGGTGGAAGCCAGGACAGTGGTATACAAACCACGAATAAAAGATATGGGCTGAAAATACCCTATTCATAGGGAGCCCAAGCCGAACCAAAAAAGCAGCAGCCTGCAGTTCGGTACACAAGTAGGAGTAAAGAGCAGGCACCAAAGTAAGCCGCTCTCCAAACGCCATCTGACAAGCCGGAAAAATACAATGCGGCCTGATGTGCGTCCCATCTCCACCAGCAAACACAGCCTCACCTAGCCAATAAGTGAGGTAAAAAGCAAGATCTCTCCGCAGTGCAATGTCAGAACAAATGGCATCTGTGCTCGCGAAGAAACCCTTCAACTCTTCCTGCATGGCCGAAGTCTTCTTCCTGTCTTCCCTGGTCATGCTATCAGAAGGTTCTCCACCGTCAAAGAAGTTGAAGAATGAAGAGCCATAACTCTTCCAGCTGCTGGACCTGACTTTCGAGCCCTCCTTCTCCTTAAAAAAATCATAGAAGGCAACGAGCTGAAAGTATAGGAGCCTGAACTCCTCTGACTGCTCCTCAAGGACGCTGTCAATCGGCATGAACTCCTCGTAGAGTTTGCCAAGGATGGGCAATCCAGTAATGGCGCTCAACTCCTTCAAGGAAAAACCAATCTCACCATTCATTACAACGAAGGTATTGGTTTGTGGGAGAAATGATTCCAACATGGCCATGAAGGCCTCATCGGAAAAAGCCACGGTATCTCTGAAGGCACGGACCGCGTCAAAAATCCCGGCTTCCTTCAAAATGGTGCCACCAATCAGCAGGACGCGATCAGTCCACGACTTCCAATCGGAGTCAACACTGAAACGGCCACGAAGTTGAAAAGGCTTCACCCAATTGCTGCCGTCACCGCTGAAAACGCCAAGGCCCACCGGTCCCAAATCGACCGACGGATAATCAGAGCCCTGGTAGCCGCTGGCTGACATCAACATGTCCATTTGGGCAGGCGACTTCTCCGCATATCCGGAGGGACCGCCAACAAAAACCCCGGTCTTGATCACACTGGTCCTCTTCACCCAGCTCGGAGGATCTTCCCTCTTAGGGCACGTGGAAGAAAGGCTCAGGATCGAGATGGTCCGATCAAAAGACGACCGGGTAGAAATAGTTCTCTCCTCACCATCTGCTGTGTAAGAGAACTGAAAACATCTCCTTTGGTATGTCAAGTCGTCAGGGACTGCATCTCCAAAGAAGAAGGTAGGCTTGGGTAAAATCCTCAGATCGTCCATAACCCAAGGACGGTTGCTTACCATGATCTTATAGAACTCCTCATTCTTGAGAGCGATCAATCGCTGTCTCATCTCATCGCGATTGAGGGAATCACACTCTTCCAAGTTCTTCTCAACAAACTAGACCTTCTCCCAGGTCTGCTGAACGGCCACATTAGAAGATCTGGCGGATCGACGAGGTACACTTGTAGCAGGCTCTTTACCCTTGTTCGTTCTGGAGGAACCACCTGCAAAGGTTGGAAAAGAAAAAAAAAAGATCATCATCAAAATGACAGAATTTCGCTAAAAGCAAATCTGGCGAAATTTTGGCATTGTTCCGGGGCAATTCCGAAGAAAAGGGAAATACCCCGAAAGAAATAGAAAGTTTTGAAGATGGGCTCAACATCGCTGCGAGCTCCGAAACTCCAAACTTTCGAAACCTCAAAATCTCCGCAAAATCAAGAAGGGCTCAACATCGCTGCGAGCTCCAAATTCCCAAATTTGCAAAGATTTTCAGGTATGCTATCATGCTCTCAAATTCAAATCTACAAAAAGTACATGCATGAACATCTAGATTTGCATAAAAACGCATTATTCATGATAACTAAAAAAAAAAAAAAAAAGGAAGGAAATCACGTGAAAAAAAAACAGAGAAGAAGAATAGAAAGAAAAGAAAAAAAGAAAAAAAAAAGAAGAAAGAAAAAAAAAAGAAAAGAAACTTTTTTTCCATCCTATTCTCTACATGGAGTTTTCTTGAAAGAAAAAGAAAGAAAACTTACTTGAAGCCATTGATGGAGAAGAAGAAGGAAAAAGCTTGAAGATCCTTGAAGAAGAAGAACTCTTGGTCTTGGAGCTCTCTTGAGTTTGTTGCAAAAGAAAGCAATAAGAGCAAGAGATCTAGCCTCCTCCTTGCTTTTATAGAAGAGAGCAAATCAAAGAAGGAAACAAAAAAGAAAGGTAAGTGTTACTAATTAGTAACCTTACCAAAAGAGAAGGAATTAGAAAGATTCTTTCCCAAAAAGAAAGATGTCTTTGAGAGATTTTCTCCCAAAATCAATCAATGAGAGATTCTCTCCAACAAAATAGGAGATTGGAGATTCTTTCCCAAAAAGAAAGATACCTTGAGATATTCTCTCCCAAATTAAGGGAATATGAGAGATTCTCTCCCATAAAGATATTTTTAGATATTCTCTATCCAAATGAGATATCTTTAGATATTCTTTACAAAAATGGCCCCACATGAGATCTTCTAAGCCATCCTAAAAAGCTTAAGGTCCCATGGGTTAGCCCATATGAGCCAGGTTTGACCACCTAGGCACTAAAAAAAATAAATAAATAAAATAAAATGGGCTTTTAGTCAGGAAAAAAAATCCCTCTTACCAAGAGCATAAAAAAATGGTTCCATGCCTCTTTTGAGTTGATTGAACCATACAAAAAAATTCCAAGCCCCATGAGCTTCCAAAAATCAAACCATCAAGCCTCATAAACCAAATTGAGCCAAAATCTTGAAATTGACATTCCACAAAAAATCCAAACCACTCCAATGGACCCACACAGTCCCAAAGAGTGACCAAAAACCAAATCCTGGTCCCCTAACTTGCCACATACAGCTTGTTAGGACACAAGACCAAAGCCAAAAACCAAATCATGATCCCCCAACTTGCCACATACAGCTTGTTGGGTCACAAGGTCAAAACCAAAACCCGACCCCCTAACCTGCCACATACAGCTTGTTAGGTCACAAGGACAAAAACAAAAACCCAAATCCACATCCCTGATGTCATCTTCAAAACTTTGCCTCGAGATGGTACTTGATTCCTTTCATTACCATAAAATTCCCCTGGAAGCTCAAAGGCTACTCTACCAAAGGAAAGATTGCTCAAAGACTCTTGGTCAATTCACAAGCTCTCCTTCACAAATCTCTTCGAGGCACATCGACTACAAAAGTCAAGCAACTCGTCGCTGTACCTCGAGGGGGCATTTGTTGACACCAAAAAATGTCACTTTGCCTCTTCAACATCAAGAAAGCTGCATGAAGTCGCAACCTGCCATAAATAGGCAATGCAACTTCTCCAAAAAATCAAATCTTGTCAGAATCAAACAAAAACTGCAAGATCCTTCAAGATAGCCAAGAGAAGAGTACACATGAAGTTTTGGGCCATTTCAGAATCATTTGGCCTAACTTCGCTTCTCCGACAGCTAAAATGGCGCTCCCGGCGGCGACATCATCGGAGACGTCAAAACTTCGATCAGAGCCTACGGATGACTCCATCATGTCTCAAAAGGGCTCCATGCCAAATTTCAAGTCAAACCGACAACGTTTGACCCTCCATCAATGCTCGAGCAGCAAAATCAAGCCTCCCGACGGCGGGAACCACCGAAGCCTTCGCTCATCAAACCAAGTGCATGAGTGGCTTCAACATGCTTCCAAAAGGCTGCACGTCAAATTTCAGGTCATTCCGACAATGTTTGACCAGGTTTCGATGCTCCGAGAGAAAATCAAGCCTACCGGCGGCGGAGCAACCCGGGACCATGACATCCAAAACGGAGCCCATGGAACGTCTCAAAATGACTCCAATAGGCTCCCCGTCAAATTTCAGGTCAATCGGACATCGTTTGGCCACATATCAAAGCTCGGCATTTTCCCCGCAGCAAAATCAAGTGAAGCATCGACGGGACCCCAAACGGCTTCAAAACTCAAACAAAAGCCTATGGTTGGTCTTATTTATTGCTCAGGAGGCTCCACCTCAAATTTCAGGTCATTCCGACATCGTTTGACCAAGTTTCAGCTTCTGGCGGAAAATCAGCAGCTCTACGCGACAAAGTCTTCGGCTTTCCCGGAAAATTGGAAACTTTGCACTCTAAAAATGCAAGGATTCTCATCAGGTTTTCTACAGGGAAATCAAGCCAATAAATGAGAAGAAATGTCAAGAAAAATACAGAAGAAAACGGCAACGAAAAAGACAGCAAAACGGACCAAAAAAGGGGAAAAAAACCCCAGGGTCGCCGGCCCATGGTCGCCGGCGACCATGGAAGTCCGGGTCACCGGATTTTTCGCCGGTGACCCGTTTTTCCATCCCTTTTCGCGTTTCGCGCACATTGGCCCCTGTGGTTTCCTGAAATTGTGATTTTTAATGCTTGAAATTTACTCATATCCAACGACATCTCGGATCCGCCGTCAAAAGCATAAAATCATCAGTGATCGCTCCAAGATCGCCAACCGGTCGACCAAAAAAGTTCTCTTTCTGTCCGACCAATCAAGAAATCGACAAGACAGATTTCACCGGCCCGCTCTTAGCTATCAATGTCTGAAGTTACATGTTCATCCGATGTCGATCAGCATGAAGATCCATCGATGATCATCGCCAGAAGAATTCTAGAAGACACGGCATGGCCCGCGACTCTTCGACTGCTCGACGACCATTTAATGCAGTTAATTGACTAGCTTTATTGCAGTCATTAATTCATTTCTTTGGACGGTCCAATCAGAAGCAAGCATTCGGGAGTTACAAATCAAGAGATTCATGGCACTTAAACCTTGAAACTCCTCCCATCATGACGATTAAATGCCCTCAATCTCCATCGGCCAATCAGATTCAAGGAAAAAGGAGTTACAAAATCAAGAAATAAATCTTGTAACTCCTCTCATTAAAGCAATTAAAGCTCATAAACTCTCCTAAATGGCTACCAAAAGCCTATAAATAGGAGAGCATTCCATTGAAATCGGGATCAAAAAAAAGAAAGAGATCAGAGATCGAAAAGAATCCAGAGAAAGAAAAAGAGAGAAAAACTCTGCTGAAGTTCTGCACCGGCTACCACTACAAGGTGACAAAAAGTCCCTTGGGGGGTACCCCCCCCCCCCCCCCCCCCCCCCCCAAGGTCCTTGCCTTCTCCCGCTGCCTCCAATGGCTTAGACGTGGCTTTTCAGCCCGTCTACTTAGCTTTTTATTGGACATAGGACCTCCTCTTGGTCTTTGTCCTCTAAAAATCTGAGGCTATAGCCAAGCCAAGCGAATCAAGAGCATCCTCTGTTCTCATCTGCATGGATGATGGCGAAGCCCATACATGGCTTGCGACCGTCAATCTGAACGAGTCCCCCATAATCTCCTGAGAAGTTAGATCCTCCTTTTCTTGCTTTTCATTGTAGTTTGTATTTTTCTAAAAGAGACAAAAATCACAACTCTTGTCTTTCATTATTGATGAGAATTGTAAATCGGCTATAAACGCCAAAATCGGCTATAAATGCCAAACAAAATCGCCTTTCACGGCAAACCAAGAAAATGTCTCTTTTCTTAAATATTTGTGCAATGGAAAACTTGAAAGAAGTTGATTTCCTTTTTACTTGTGAAGGTTGATCTCCGGATTACCACTTGCAATTCCAAGTAAAATAGAAAATCTGGCACACCCACACAAAGAAATGTTGATGCACGCTTCAGCCCCCCGGGCGCGAAAGGGCCGGACCCGACGGACTCCCACGTCCGCCGACCCCGGTAGCACCCACGGCATTCGGAGCGCGTTCCATCAGGACTCAAGCTCGGCTTCACACTTGGAAAGAATTTGAATTGGAAAGGATTTGTTACTAAGTGTGGTCTTTTGGGCTTTAAGTCTTACCAAATTGAACTCCTCAAACATCTCTCTTGTTGCTAATTTTGAAAACTTTTTGCAATTCCCGCATAGAATTATTACGGCCAACTTCCGGAGGTCATATCTCCCTTAATATAGCTCCAATTTATGCAATCTTGGGCTCTACGGATATCTACTCAAAAAGAACTTTTCAAGAGTACATAGATTGACCAATCCGACACTCAGGCTGAAAGTTATGACCATTTCAATTTGCTGCCCTTGAAAAATTCGAGAATAATTATGCAATTAAGGGAACTTCTATGTTTGGGATGGAATGAGTGTGGGACCCATGTTGGACGTCCAAGGCATGTTTGGACTCTTTTTTTTTTTTTTCTTGCTTATTTGATTCTCTTCCTATATTTGGCATGCTTCCTCACTTGCAATTTTGACTAGTCAACTCCCCTTGCAAAGTTTCTAATTTTTTCTCTCTTTCTTGATTTTGGTTTCCAAATTTTGCAAGTCAACATCATCTTTCGAAATTTGATTTTCTTCTTTCCTCCTTGAGAATTTCCAAATCTTTCCAACTCCACCAAGATGTCAAGATATGTGGGCCCACCATAAAGGGTGTCTCGCCTTTGATCTCTCTTAAGTTTCACCAATGCAGGTCCCACTCTTGATTTCTCCTTGATAAATAAAATCAAATAATTTCAATAATAATCAATTGTGAAGAATCTAGATGGAATATGCATGGGACCCTACATACCTTCTTAATGTACCAAAAATACCCAACTTTCCAAAAATAACACATGGTGTCAAAATTAGCAGGTATGCATTAGTGAAGTTTAAAAAAACCACTGATTTTTGGGTGATGAATGAGATGAAAATTCCTAGCTTCACAAAAGTTATGCAATGTAATGAATTTTGACTAAGACTCCAACTTTGATGCTCAAATGCATGAAATCATGAATTAAGTGTAATTCTATGTCATTAATGAACCTAATTAAGTCCACAAATGCATATAAAATGATGAATGAAAGCTACAATTTTGTGGACTTATCATGCTGGAATCGCTGAGGTGGTACTGGAAGATGTTGCTATGGTGCCTGAGGTGGTCTAACAATTATTTGCTACTGGTGGGGCCTGGCCTGTGCAGGAGGCACATGTCTCAATGGCTACAGGATGTGGTGGCCTGGGCACGCGGAGCTGGAAGTGCAGGTGGTGCAACTCCTGTCTTGACCGGGCAATTAAGAACCTTATGCCCTGTATCCCCACACTGGAAACATGCGTCGGACTACTTCCTACAATCGCGGACATGGTGACTTCCCTCACCATAAGTGCAGGTGATCTGATGCGGCAACTGTCTAAGCATTGGTTTGACCCATAGCCTCTTTTGTTCTAGCTGCTGATAATGCTAGGACGAAGAACTCTGTGACTTGGGCTAAGGCATCAATTCTTGAATTCTTTGTTGCTCCAAAGCAATAACGTTTTTCAGGGACTCCTCTGCCCAATATGCTTCATTCACCACATCATCATAGTTGGTTAGTTTGCTTCGTTGAACATGCATCTTGATGTCGGCCTACAATCCTTTGATAAACCTCTGAACCCTTTTTTATTCTGGTTGGATCAAACTCTCCGCAAACCGGGACAAATGGGTGAATGCTATCTCATACTCTTGCACTGACAAGTACACCCTGCACTAGACGTTTAAACTCTTCATTTTCTGATCTTTATAGTGCTCGAGAATGAACTTCTTCTGGAATTGTTCCGTAAAGGTTTTCTAGGCTGTCTCCTCCTCAACTGTCTCATATGGGTTCTTTATAGTCTTCCACCATCTCTCCGCTGCGCCGCGAAACATTTGAGTAACTAACTGCACTTGTTGCTTACCCGTTGTTGACACCAAGAATGTCACTTTGCCTCTTCATACCCTTTCAAACATCAAGAAGCTACATAAAGCTGCATCCAACCACAACAAGTAATGCTACTTCAAGCGTCAGATCTTGTCAGAATCATCCAAAAACTGCAAGATCCTTCAAAATATCCATAAGAAGAATACACATGAAGTTTCGAGTCATTTCGACATCATTTGGCCTAACCTCACTCTTTTGGAAACTGAACAAGATCTCCCTACGGTGGTCAAGCTGTAAACATTGTTTCACAAAATAAAGCTCACAGTTGGCCTCAAAATGCCACTAGAAAGCTCTACATCAAATTCCAGGCCATTCCGACAATATTTGGCCCAAAATGCAAAAAGGTGCATTCTCCATTCAGCATAGTTAGCACTCCCAGCGACAACAACATCTGATACATCAAATCTTCAATCGAAGCCTATGGATGGTCTTAAAATACTTCAGAGAGGCTCTATGTCAAATTTCAGGTTAAACCGACAACATTTGACCCAACATCAACACTAAAACAACAAAACCAAGCCTCTTGGCGGCGAAAACCAATGAGGCCGTCACTCATCAAAAAAAAGTACATAGATAGTCTCAAAATACTTTCAAGGGGCTACATGTCAAGTTTCAGGTCATTTCAACATCATTTGACTAGACTGTGACCTCCCGGAATCTAACTTAGGCCTGATTTCCATAATTTCCAAATCAGAGCTAATGGATCATTTGACAATGACTTCAAAAAGCTCCCTGTCATATTTTAGGTCAATCGAACATCGTTTGACCGTACAACAAAACACGACATCTTCCTCGCGATAAAATCAAGTGTACTAGCGACAGGACCCCACACGGCTTTAAAACTCAAACAAAAACCAGTGGTTGGTCTTATTTATTGCCCATGAAGATTCACCTATAATTTCGGATCATTCAGACATCGTTTGACCCAGTTTTGCTTTTCGACGGTAAATCGGCACCTCCCGGAAAATCAAAAACTTTGCCCTCAAATCTGCACGGCTTCTCATCAAGTTTTTTGTACGGAAATCATGTCAAAAATTATACAAAAATACCAAGAAAATTTTGAAAGAAGAAACAGTAGGAAAAACCAAAAGACGGCCGAAAAATGGCGACCATATGTGCATGGTCATTGGCGACCCTAGAAATCTGGGTCGCCGGATTTCCGCCAAAAACCAATTTTGGGTCCCTTTTGGCATTTCGAGCTGTTTGGCCTCTGTAATTTTCCAAGAGTCTGATTTTTAGCACACAAAGTCCATCGATCTTCGACAACATCACGGATTCTCCATTAAAATCATGGGTTCGTCATCGGACATTTCAAAATTGTCAACCGGCTGACCAAGAAAGCACACTTTCTTCCCGACTGATCGAGAAATCAACAGAACAGATGGTACCGGCCCACTAGTAGCAATTAGTGTCTGAAATCTCATGATCATCCGACAACAATCGGCATGACAATCAAGGCTTCCTACATCATGTGTAGAATTTCAAAAGACGGGCACGACCCGCGACTCTTCAAGCACTTTGGCGGCCATTTAATGCGGTTAATGACGCATTTTATGACAAGTTAATGTGGTTGATTACTCATTATTGTGGATGCCCAATCAAAGGCCAATGAGTGGGAGTTACAAGGCAAACACAATTATGGCATTAAACCATGTAACTCCTCCCATCATAGAGTATAAATGTAATTAAAGGCCATTATTCTCCAATGGCCAATCAAAACTCAAGAAAAATGAGTTACAAAAAACATAAATGAAAATGTAGAATTCCTCCCATCATAGAGTACTAATACAATTAATGCATTTAAAGTTACAAACTCCCCCCATGGCCACTAAAAGCCTATAAAAGGAGGCCATTTCCACCATTTAAAGGAGACAGCGTGCAAATCCTAAAAAAAAAAACTCTACAACATTGCTACGACACTCCAACGACGGTCTCTCCTCCATTGAAGAAGCTTTGCAGCGACCATCACTACAGGGTGACAAATGTTCCTTGGGGGGGCACCCGTCCAAGCCCCTCTCCTTCTGTCTCCATGGCTTAGACGCTGCTTTTCATCCTGTCTACTTAGATTTTTATTAGAAATATGATGGACTCGCTTCTCGCGCTTGAGGCGCTATCGGGGTCAGTGAATGTGAGAGTCCGTGGGGTTCGACCCTTTCATAACTGAAGGCGAATGCGAGCATCAACATTTTTTGAACGAGTATGCTAGATTTTCTACTCTACTTGGAATTGACAAAGTTGGTCTGTAGATCCACCTTCGTAAGTAAAATAAAAAAATCTACTTTTTTCTAGTTTTCCATTGCACATATATTTAAGAAAATAGACATGGTTTGTTTTGAATACTGTGAAAGGTGATTTTCATTTGTTTTGCCATGAAAAGGGATAATATAGATAGATTCCATCTTGACCATTAAATGTTCCCACAATTCTACTTTCAGGTACCTAAGACACTGAGGTGTTGACCTACAGTTGGCCTCACTCATTGGTGACTCAAAGCAATTGAATAGACAGAAACTTGAGTTCATCATTATCTCAGGATTGAGAGCCTATTGCTAGGGAATTATGAGAACAAACCATAAGATGAAGACAGTGTTTCATAAGGTGCTTCTCATGATCCTTTAATACATCGAATGTACCAGCTTTGTGATCCAGAATCTTATATTCTGATGATTGAGACATATCACACTATCTCATAGTGATCAAAGTGCTGCAACTTTATCAAATGAGATACCCAGTCTCATCACTGGTTGTGAAGATATTTAAGTATAAGATTTGTGACACATGTCTCTCATATGTGGATCTCATCCATACACATACATCACATCTACTATACTAATGGAACCCGGTTCATCTTATGAACCACCATGTCATATGTATTAGTTATGTACATAGGTAATAAAACACCATTCATCTCATAAAAGGAAAGCATGATTATATTCATAAATAATTATTACATCATCTGATGGATTGAGACCATGCAATCTAACAATAACTTCTCATGAGATTGTGGGGACTCGTTCAGATTGACGATCGCAAGCCATGTGTGGAATTCGCCATTATCCTTCAGATGAGAACAGAGGATGCTCTTGATTCGCTTGGTGTCGCGACCCCGGACCGGGCCCGCGGGCTTAATCCGGGATTGGGATAGTTTAGAGGATGAATATGCCAATGATGGTGCCATACCACTGCATTGTGTAAATTGACAAGTACATATACGGATTAACAAAGAACATCATACCATCCGTGTACGCAGTTTCCCACAGGTGTCCGCGGTAAGGATATCATATCAATATAACATTTTCTTTAAGATACGGAAGCGTGTAGCAAATCGAACATATAATTACTTTTTAACAACAAGACTGATAACACTCATATATACAACATAATATCAGAGTGAGCAATATTCATAAGCAGTTCCCAAAAGTAAGGTTTAATGTTTATACAAAAATCATTTAGTTAATCACTCCCCAAAATAAAGGCCAACAAAGGCCAGTACCACCAATAAAATCCCAAAATAGGTTAACCACAATCCCAAAATGTGTCTTATCTTGAGGCTCGACCGAATGTTTAAACGACGTCGTCAGCCCGCAATTCACCTACTCTTGCGGCTCTCCGGCCGCCTCCTCAAACTCCTCATCGGGATAACTGGCGTCTGGA
The DNA here is from genome assembly GCA_028538565.1 of Umbellularia californica. Taxonomy (NCBI): domain Eukaryota; kingdom Viridiplantae; phylum Streptophyta; class Magnoliopsida; order Laurales; family Lauraceae; genus Umbellularia; species Umbellularia californica. The sequence goes on along the minus strand of JAPQWN010000007.1, from coordinate 42,561,790 downwards.
CTTGAGTACCAAAGAATGGGTCAGATACGACAGTCTGGCAGGTGGGTGAAAAGATGTGACAACATAATAATAATTAAATTCACCTTGGAAAATATCGAAACCTGTTTAAACAATATTTTTCATGAAAGAAATGCATCACTCATTAGAAAGCACATATGCAATATAAAAACATGTAAATGTACCAAAGAACAGGGAAATAGTAAGATGGCGACCACACAAAGCTAAATCCTCTATCACCGAAGTGATAAGAGCACATCGGGGCGTTGATCTCTAACACAGGAGGTGATGAGATTCAACGAAATATATAAATACATATAATTATATGGACGGGACCACGGTAGCAAGCCAGGTATCGGGACGAGACGGGATCCAGACTGCAGCTGGCGGGATGGGAGGCCTCCAAGTCCGTGGATCAAGCCGATAAGGTCGTCCAAGCTTAGTGGTGCCGACACATAGGTCACATGAAGAAATCGGGGCATGTGCAAATGTTCATATAATGTAAACACATAAACGGACAGGACGGGGATGCCCATTGGCACAAATACCACTTTATCATCGGGCAATGCAAGACGGGTCTAGCAAAATGCAAAAGTACAATTTTAAGTATTTTCGGGCATGACTTGTCATGTAGTATTAATTTTTCGAGAAGCATAAATATATAAAAGTTCGGGTAAGATAGAACACAATTAAATTTCTAAAGTTTTCGAGCCAAGTATTAAGGGTTCAAGATTTCACCAGTGTGAATAGGGGTCCCGTATGTCATTTTCAATATAAATTTGGTACTCATTGAGTTTTGGAGACATTCTGAGATCCCTATGCACCTTGGTAGTTCAAAAAAACTCTCAAGGGATCTCCGTGATGGGGTTTTTTCCTCAATCAAGTTCCACATTTTGCTTTTTCGGCCCTACCATCGCATTGGGGTTGCAAAAAACACTTTCCCAAGCCTTAGAAGAACATTTCACGTGTTCCTGCATTGACCTAGGCCCACTGCACAATTGGCTCGAGCGGACACGAAATTCGCTCGAGCCAATGGCTCTCTGTGAAGGGTTCGCTCGAGCGAATTAAGGTTCGCTCGAGCAGACCTACCTAAGTCAGGTTGGCTCGAGTGATCTATCAAATTAGCTCAAGCCAACTGTCCTCTGGATGGAGTTCGCTCGAGCGAATTGTCACAGAACCTAATTCTGATGAGCAGTTCGGCTCCTTCCTTCTTCTCTTGTAAACCTCTTTGAACCCTCCATTCCTTCACACATTGGAGGGTATATAACTCCCTCTACACCACCCTCAAACCACCATCAAATCTTCCCACCAAAAACCCCCAATAACTTCTTTTCAATCCACATTCAATCACAAGGAAGAACACCCATCATTCATGAACATCCACAAGTAACATAATAAGTTTTTAACATAAATCAAATGCAACATATCACAAGAGATTAGCAAGATATGAAGACATCTCAATATGCACATTTTGAAATCAATGGAAATCATGTCAATAGTCAAGAGCTAAGCCATCAATACCATTAATGAAAAATCAAGTTTTCTCACAAGAAATGTTCTAAAAACCCAAGAAACTCATTCATCCATTTGCCTTAGGTTTCAAACAAGTTGAGGCTTCTAATCTCCCTCCCTCAAGGCCAACCTACAAACACATTCAAAAACCCCAAACACAAACCCTAAATGGTCAAAACCATGAATGGGGAAGAAAAGGCTTGCAATAAGAGAGAAGAAGGCTCTCTAGGGTGAGAAAAAACCCAAATCTAAAAGATGGGAGAGGTAGCTTACAAGAAAGTTCTTCAAATGGATAAGATAAGCTCCAAGAAGACCTCAATGGTGCTGGATTCCTTCACAAATGGTGTCAATGAGATGCTTTCATGGTGAGGAAGAAGAGGGTGACATGCATTTCTCCATTTAGCAAGTATTAGTAGTGGATTGGGATGGAGAAAGCTAGAAGAATAAGAGGGGAAAACCCTAGATTAGGGCTAGACTATTTGAGCTGGAGAAATGGGATAAGGGGAATGGTTCTCTTATTTATAACGAGGGTGGGCTCCACTACTAGCAAATCTTGTTGGGCAAAAAACAGGGTTTTTGGGACCTCATATGAGTTCGATGAAGAAGGGAGAAATGATCGTCGAAAAATCTAGTTTCTAAAAAGTATATACTTTAAGGGTTTTGGAGACATCGAAATTTGTATCCAGATTTGGGGTCAAAAGACTGTTTTGCTTTCGAAGTTGTAAAAGTCAAGTTTTGAGGTCTCGAACAGGAATGAAGTCAACACGAAAGTTGTAGAGATTAACGAGATAACTCAAATGAAGTCAAAACACGAATGATCGGAATTTGAATAATCCCCCATGTACACGCGAAATCATTAAAAGATCCCCCAAAGGGTCCCGTTAAATCAAAAAGGCACTCAAAACTCCCAAAAGCTATATAAAAGTTATCCTATTCCCAACTTAACCAAAAACCATTAATATTACTTAGAACTAACACACGACTTAATTAGTGCTAATCGAGGTCACTCGGGTCGGTGTCTTACACTTGGCTCGGCTTAAACCTCAGATTTATAGAGGATAAGAACCAAGAGGAGGTCCTATATCCAATAAAAAGCTAAGTAGATGGGTTGAAAAACCACATCTAAGCCATAGAGACAGAAGGAGAAGGCCTTGGGGAGGATGGCCCCCCAAGGGACTTTTGGTCACCTTGTAGTGATGGTTGATGCCGTACTTCTTCAATGGAGGAGAGATCGTTGTAGCAACTTTGGCAGAGTTTTCTCTTGCATATTTTTCCGGATTCCGTCGATTCAATCCATTTCTATTGGACTGACCCCTAGGCCTTTGGTAGCCATGAGGAGGGTTTATGGGCCTTTAATGCATTAAAGCCACATAATGGGAGGATTTACAAGTTTTTAATTCATTATTTTGTAACTCCTTTTTTCTTGGCTTTTGGTTGGCCGGTGAAGAATTAAGGGCTTTTAATTACCTTTAAGCTCCATGATGGGAGGAGTTACGTGGTTTATTGCCATGATTTTGGCTGACTTATAACTCCCATTTACTTCCTTTTGATTGGGCCATCCAAAACAATGAGTTAATGACCACATTAACTTGTCATAAAATGGGTCATTTAACCGCATTAAGTGGTCGCCGAAGGGCTTGAAGAGTCGTGGGCCGTGCCGCGTTTTTGGAATTCTTCTTGTGATGGTCGCTGATGGATCGTCTTGCTGATCGATGTCAGATGACCATGCAACTTCAAACATTGATTGCTACCAGTGGGCCGGTACCATCTATCCTGTCGATTTCTCGATCGATCGGGCAGAAAGTGTGCTTTCTTGGTCGGCCGAATGGTGATTTCAAAACGATCAGTGACGATTTCATGTTTTTTACACGGATCCATCATGTTGACGAAGATCGACGGATTTTGTATCCTTGTTGTTATAAGCAATTTAATAAAGAAAAACGACACGTTACAAACTAAGTTGATTCCATACCACAATAAAAAAAAAATCACAAGTTCATTCATTCATTTCATCCCATAATTAAAATAAAAAAAAAACATATATAAAGTTCTTGCATCCATTTGGTATCTCACAATAAGAAAGAAAGCCAAGTTCATATATTCATTCCATCCCACATCAAAAAAATTGGCGAGATTCTTGCATCCAAAAGTGATTCCATACTCCTCCAAAAAGTGATTCCATACACATTCAAATAAAACTTATCAAGGCCCATGTTTCAGTATCATATTCAGCCAATAGATGCGAGCATCATCACTCTCAAATGACATTCGCTCTTCCATTTCGACGTCCTCATAAGTCTCTCGTTACACATCATTCTGAGTGTTGCCTATATCTGGTAAAAGAGATACCATTTGCATACTCAAGTCTTCTGGAAAAGAACCAAAAGACAGTGTCCAAGCATCTTCTCTCCTAGCTTGGGTTCCACCAAAGAGAGTTGTCATTTCATTGGAAAATGACAAAGACTTAGTCCTAAATATCTTTGCTTCAAGGTGTCCCTATATCAAATGATATAAATTTAGTTAATTAATATAAAAAAGGATTTTACATACTATTAAATTCTTTAAAATGTAAAAGTATATTACCTTTAGGTATTTGTCCCATCTCTCAGGTTCCATTATAATTGTCTGAGTTGCTTCATTATATCCTACACCGGTTTTGAAGGATGTATATGCAGCGGAAGCACGAATCTATAAGAACTGGTTGCTACAAATGCGATAAGGACAGTGTCGGCTTGAATTAGGCACTGGTGTAGAGATCTGTGATTGTCTACGAGAGATTAGTCACGTATGGTTCAATCTTCAAGATTCAGGGGCAATGATGGACACCCTGGATGTAGAAGATGATGATGGAAAATTGTACATCTAGTGGAAGGCAAATTTGTTAAAAGTTATTCCAATTGATATCTCTTATGTCTATATATAGCCTTTTGGGGCATAGTGATAAGATCTCTATTCAAATTCGAATTAAGAGATGATAAGGATAATAGGTTGGATCACACTCTCTCAATTTGAATTTGAATGGAGATATGATAAGGATAGCGGATTGGATAAAACTTAAACTATTCTTATCTATATCACCTTGAGATTCCTTGTAAGGGGTGTCTCCTTGTGAGTGGGGCCCACCCATATGTAAACACAAGTGGGTCCCATCACAAATGCCAACATCTCCCACTCGCACTGAACAAGTTTCATCCCATTGGATCACTAATTTCCATCATTAAATTCCACAAAGTAAAAAATGGACCTGAAGAGTGGGACCTCCACGATGCCTATTCACGGAGAGAATGTAATCTAAGTCGCCATCTGACTAGAATTCACCAACTTACTGACACATCAGTCTACCCTAGACACTCACATGAGCACACCGAATTGGATATTAACTCATACTCTTAAGTCATGTTCAACTCACATACGTGCTTATTCAACTTATTGAGTAAAAAAAAAAAACTCTTTACAAATATTTCTTTTTATAAAATAAGATATTTATACATATATATATATATATATATAAAATTTAAAAATTTGTTTGTCTTAAAATTTTCAAAATACTCGATATAGCCCGGGCTGATAAGTATCGTAAGCACATATAATCTAGAGTGTGATGTCAAGGAGTCTTCCCATGGACTTACGAGGGTCAGATCTAACTAAGCAACTTTCTTAGCATGGCGGCTCGTAGGCTCCTATGTTGTCGTGGCACAACTGCAGCTAAAGTAGCAACACCAATCTCATCTTTCCAACGTAGAGGTTGGTATAAGGGCACAAGAGTCTCAAGAATTGGTTCACACAATAACCAACTCCAAACTCAAGAGTCACCTACGAGACTAACTCTCTCACAACAAACAGGATTCTATGGTATTATCCTTTTGCTCGTTGGTAGGTCCTTAAACACGCATGTCTGTAGACACGCGTCGCAGTGTGAAAATGCATTAGCTCTACAACTAAGCCCATGCTAATAGTGCACCGATTCACTACTGCGCAAGCAGATCATCACAAACACAACCACGCTTGGTTTTTAAAACAGGCTATCGGACTTATTAGGGTGTGATTTGTCCAATGACTAATCTTAAGTCTCATTCAGTCTTGTGATCCACATCACCCCATTTGCACTCAAGACTAGCTCAGTATTCCAAACATCTATACTCACCAATAAGATCCATATTCGCCTAATCAGCATATCATACAAATGCATGAACCTTATCCTATCAGTCACTAAGACATCAAGAGTGATCTTTATCCGTGCGAGTGGATGACCTCACCTATTTCGTGCCACATGTGCATCTAACACACACGCTTATTGTGTATGTTGCCAATGTAAAGTATATGCACATCCATGAATGAAAGGAATACAATACACATATAACCACAAACAATGAAAAAAAACTTTTATTAACATAAGTCCAATACACTCCCACTGAATAAAAGGATAACATATATTGCATTCCCATATGCCTAACATGAATAGCAAATAGTTCTCACGCCAAGGGTTTGGTCATTGGGTCAGCAATCATTTCCAAAGATGGCACATGAGATATTTCTATCTCTTTGCTTTTACTTATTCACGGATAAAATACCACTTTCGTTTGATATGTTTTGCTCTCTGATGAAACTGGGGGTCTTTTGCCAAGCATATAGCAGTTGTACTATTTGTTTACAATGGAATGGGATCATGGGCAATGGATACTAGTCCCAAATCCAACAGAAAACGACGAATCCGCACGGCCTCCATGGCGGCCAGTGCGCAAGCAACATATTCGGCCTCCGTGGTTGACATGACCATACACTCCTGTTTCTTACTGGACCATGAAATAGCTCCCCCGCCCAGTAAGAACACATATCCTGATGTTGATTTACCGTCGTCGGGATCATCCGAAAAGGATGAGTCACTATATGTTAATAAACTCAAGCCACCACCGTAATAGCAAAGCATCATATCTTTTGTGCCCTTTAAATATCGGAAGATACATTTGACTGCATTCCAATGAGCAAAACCCGGGTTATTTTGAAACCGATTAACCAAAATAAATCCTATCATTGCGTGAGCGCGCCAACAAAGGCCCTGATACCAATGAAGGATGTATATGTAGCGGAAGCATGGATCTATAAGAGCTGGCTGTTATAAACACGATAAGGATAGCGTCGACTTGAATTAGGCACTAGTATAGAGATCTGTGACTGTCTACGAGAGATCAATCTCGTATGATTCACTCTTTAAGATCCAGGAGCAAGGATGAACAACCTAAATGTACAAGATGATGATGGAAAATTGTAGATCTAGTGAAAGGCAGATTTGTTGAAAGTTATTCCAATTGATATCTCTCATGTCTATATATAGCCTTTTGGGCATGAGTGATAAGATCTCTATTCAAATTCAAATTGAGAGATGATAAGGATAATAGGTTGGATCAAACTCTCTCAATTTGAATTTGAATGGAGATATGATAAGGATAGAGAGTTGGATAAAACTCAAACTATTCTTATCCATATCACCATGAGATTCCTTGTAAGGGGTGTCTCTTTGTGAGTGGGGTCCACCCATATGTAAACACAAGTGGGCCCCATCACAAATGCCAACAGGTTTTCCCACATAAGGTTGCTCAAGCTTGTACTATTTTCTAATTAGATCCCATTGGTTCTTTAATAGCTTTTGTCCATACAATAGCCCTATTTTCACCTTAAAAACCCTCGATAATCTTTGTCCATGATTGTGCTTTAAAATTTGACCCCGGTCTTCCACCTTGCAATACTTCTTTGATGCATAGATCCAAGAATTTTTTTTTTTCATATTTTCTGACCAAACCCAACTTGTCTCAGCTTTTTCCTTACTCTTATAAGATGGAGCCATTCTTTTGGCCATCTAAACGTCCCTAAAAAAATTTGTGTTTATTAGTCATATGATTTCACAATACTTTACACTAGTCAAACATTCAGATGGAGACCTCAAAATGGTAAGATAGAGCCTATGCTAACACATATAAGTAACTAGCTATATTCTAAAAATATATAAATGTATAGTTGTTCCCTAGGAAACCAAAAAAAAGCTCAAGCTGAATCTAAAAAAAGTCAATAAATGCGATGGAAGTATAGGTACAAATTATGTTGCTTATTTTGAAAAGCTATGGCTTTCCATGATTCCTAGAAAGCCAAAACAAGCTCAAGCTAAATGTAATTTCGTTCTTAGAAACTTAAAAACATTAACCATAAATCTGGATGCAAGAAAATTAATGATGGTTCCTTGTTCCAAATTTAATGGATTTATTTTTGCAGATTGAACAACAGTGATGCCTTTAAGGATACTATTGCAGTATATTATGAATTTTGAAGAACTACAACTAAGTGGTCGTCACCAAGAGTCACTGAGGCAATAAATAGCACCAAGTTTTCTTTTATAAAATGGATATAATAAATAAATTTGCTAAGCCAATGGATACATATATCCACAGAATTTAAGCAATACATCAGGTGGCCCTCTCTAAAAAATAAGCAAATTCACTAATTAGCATTCAATGTTTAAGTGTGGCAAGCCTGCTGAGTGGACTCACCTGATTTTTGGCTAGTTCATCTACATAGCCAATTGACAGTCAATTCTCTAAAATCTCATGAGCAAACCCAAATGCACAAAGAACAAGCAGTGTCAATCCAAGGCATCTCCATGAACAAAATAATTTTATTTGTGATTCAGAATCGAAACCTTAGATGGGGAAGCTTGTACAGGTCAGGCGTTCTCATTGGAAAACCACTAAATGATACTTCTTCTTAGCCTCTCCACCCTAACATAAGAAGTCTCACAACATTCCAATGCATTTGGCAACCGCTGCAATGCACTAACAGATAGATATGAAATATAAGGACATATTTGAAAGGGTTGTCTTCATGAGTGTGATCCTGAAGAAAATTTTCTAGAAGGAAAAGGAAGGCAAAAAAGTGGTCCAAACCTAAGAGCTCACAAAGGCTTCCTCACTACTACACATAACAGTCCTTAATTAAGGAATTTTTTCGACACAGCCCCGAACAACCTCCAAAATGGATATCCTATACTCTCACCCATCAAAAAATATTCACCAAAAAGGAATTCATGCCCCTGCACCAATCTTCACAACAACTTTCTATGCTTAAAATGATAATTTCCAAACATCTTCGTTCTTACATTTTTTCTATCTCTCCAATCCACCAAATGGATCTTTCTCTTCTCATCAAGGCCTTCCCCAATATGATTCCTCTAAACTCTTCCTCATTTCCTAAGCACTGATTTAGGGTTCAATACATAATACATCCAAACATGTCCAATCGACAACGATGTATTATCTTAGTTGGTCTGCATCTTTCGGCAAATGCATATAAAAGTAAAACCCAAGTTCATAGCATAATTGAAATTTACCCATATCCAAATTCAAAATAATTATGGGGTTTTGTTTCAGATGAAAGCCCTAAAATCCTAACATGCCATTATATTTTCAGATGAAACCCCCATTATGATAACACAAAAACCCTTAAATCCCCACAAATATCAAATGGAGAGAGAGAGAGAGAGAGAGAGAGAGAGAGAGAGAGAGAGAGTCACCGGCTTGAGATATAGTGGAAAAGCCCAATGGTGGTTGAAGTGGGGTAGGTCGGGTAGTGACGAAGTTCGAAGGAGAAAACCCTTTGATGGAACGAGAGTTTTTTCTTTGTTGGTGTGGGAAGATATGACAATGGAAATAACATTCCTTATATATGGGTAAGCTTTTCATTAAGCAAATAAGATGAGGGTATAAGTGTCCAAATATTTTAATGCAATGTCTTTCTGCTTCAGACAAAATTCTCTATTTCGATTCTCATAGTTTCTTGCGTTTTTTGAAATAGAGAAAATCTCTCTTAACATCAATCCAAAAAAAGGTACCTAAATACGTATTTAAACAAACTAAGTATTGTTTCAACCCATTTTAAGTGAAATAGAGTTTTCAAATAGACTTGTGAAACTAAACCTAAGCCTTAAATTACGGTAACTTGCCAAAGAAGTAATGAAAGCGAGAAATTAGGGATTTTGAACATTGGGCTCAAGGAGGGAAAGTGAATCATGGAATGGGACAGTTCATCAAGTGAATCCCACCATGGATGGGCATTGATCAACAAATCCAATTAAGCAGACATTCATGGTTGTCAAATTGGTGAAAAACATCCCACCCAAAACTAACAGTACCAACTATAAGGATCTACCGTTCATTCATTGGCCATCGATCAGGTGGCTAACATTGCCCAATCAAAGGCAGCGTCCCCCACAATGCCCTATTCATAGTGGGGCACACTAGTTGAACGGCCTTGATGGGAAGCATCTGTTCCTTTTATCCAATTAAATTGTTACAATACTCGGATAAATTTTTTCTAAAAATCAGATAAATTTTTCAAGAAACCCAGATAAATTTGTTCCAAAACTTAGTTAATCTGTCCAGAACTCAAAAAGATTTGTTCCATAACTCATATAAGTTTTTGCAAAACTCAAATAAATTTATTTTCTTACCTAAGATAAATTTGTTTGAGTTTGTTACATAAACTCAAATAAATTTATAGTGAATGACATAACTAGATTGTACAAAGGTCCCTTAATATTCTCATTTAAGGACCTTTTGCAATACCAAACTCAGATAAATTAAAAAAAGGATGGGTCAAATGCACAGTCTCATAAGAAAAAAAAAAAAAAAAAAAAACCCTCCACTCTCCACCCTTCCTTCAAATCCAGTCGCAAAAATAAATAAATAAATCAAGACCCCAACTAAAATTTCATAAGAAAAAAACAGGACATAGATCTCAAAATACTACCAGAACAAAGTTATACTCACATCCAGGCTAGTTGGGAACATCCTCGTCATCATTAACGATGTTGCCTCCTTTAACAAGACCAGCACTCAAGACCAAAAGAACAAAAAGCAACCAAGAACACCACTTGTGGAAATCCATGAATTCTCAAAATCCAACACAAATAGGAACTATAAGAAGAAAGGGAAATCGGGGAATTTCAAAACACTATCTAAAACTAGGAATTTCGTTCCCTCCCAGTTGAATTTCGAAACTTGATCTAAAACTAGGAAATAAAATCCGTTAGATGGGCAAATCGGTCATGAAATATTATGTGAAGGAGCTTAAAACTAGGAATTAAATTCGTGATATAACTTCAGCTGGTTAGAAGGGCAAATCAGTCATACAAATGTATGATTCGTCATACTTAGGGACCTCCGCCTGAAATAAGTCTAGGCGCATGTACTAAAGGCCATAACCGAAAATCCAGTGGATTAGAGGCTTTAAACGTCAATAATAAGGGACCTCTCGCTAATTTTCTCTTTTTTCATAGAACGTATAATTATCTAAACAACACATAATAAGCATTTGCATCTTGCATGATCTCTGGCTAAATTTCATTCTATCAGGAGTTAGTTCCATCATTAGATGGATCGTGTAGTGTAGAACATTTAATAAAATATTAATAAAAAGTACACATGTTTGGGTTTTGACAAAGTTTTACACCAGCTGTCAACCTACTTAACGCAATCCTCCTCCTTTACCCTGGCTTGGGACTGGCAGCAAAAAAAAATTGGCGGAGTTAAACTTATGATTCATACTATGAAACTATGGGAGGGAGTAATGGAGCAAAGACTTAGACAGAAGACGAAGATATCTGAAAATCAATTTGATTTTATGCCAGAAAGGTCAACGATGGAAGCTATGTTCTCATTAGGCAATTAATTAAAAAATATCAAGCAAAGAGGAAAAATCTGCATAGGGTCTTCATCGATCTAGAAAAGGCTTACGACAGAGTACTTAGATATTTAATTTGGCGGGTTTTAAATAAAAGAAATGCCCCAAGAGGTTATATTGAAATTACTAAAGACATGTATGAATAAGCAATAACGAGTGTAAAAACTATTTGTGGAGAGACAAGGGAGTTCCTAGTGACTATAGGTTTGCATAAGGGGTTAGTTCTAAGCTCTTATCTCTTTGCACTGATTATGGATGACGTAACTGCTCATATTAAATAAGAGGTATATTGGTGCATGTTATTTGTAGATGATGTTGTGTTGGTAGACGAATCAAGAGATGGTGTAAATGAAAAACTCGAGAGATGGTGGAAGGCTTTAGAATCCAAAGGCATTAAAATAAGTCGTACAAAGATCGAATATATGATTTATAACTTCAGTGGGCATATAAAAAGGTCTGAAACTATCGCGAGAATTGAAGACTGTGAGATATCACAAAGTGATTCTTTCCGCTACTTTGGCTCTATAATTTGTAAGGATGGGGAGATTGATGGAGATATCGAATATATGTTTAAAACGGGATGGTTGAAGTGGAAACTTGCTTCGGGAGTGCTTTGTGACCAACGAATGCTACTAAGATTGAAGGGAAAATTTTATAGGATAACGATTAGACCAGCTATAACCTGTGAAGCAGAATGTTGGCCAATCAAGAAGCATCATATGCACAAAATGGGTGTAGCAGAGATGAGAATATTGAGGTGGATGTGTGGTAAAATGAGGAATGATATAATTAGAAACGTGCACTTTCGAGATAATTTAGGGGTAGCCACAATAGGGGATAAAATAAGAGAAACTCGTTTGAAATTGTTTGGACATGTTCAACGCAGGCCAGTAAGAAAAAGTTTGGCCATGTTGGTTGATGGCCCACCAAGGGGAAGTGGTAGGCCTAAGAGGACGTGAATGGAAGTAGTAAAGATAGATATGAAGAAGTGTAACTTATATGAAGATTTTGCTCAAGATAAATCGGAATAGCGAAATAGAATTCGTGTAGCCGACCCCAACATAATTGGGACAAGGCTTCGATGATGATTAATAATAAAAAGTACACTTGTTCCATTTATGGTCTAAATTTTGCACAGGGCCCATACAAGAGGGGGCACGTTTATTTCATGTCATTTAGATTTTTTAAAAATGGGTCCAACTAGTGAGCCTCAGAGAATCCAAACCCATTTTTTAACTAGAGTTTTGTGATCTTATCTGCTGGCTGCTAACATCAAACATTTGTGCACGCGCATGCTCTTTTACTAGGGGTGTAACGGTTCGGTTAACCGGTTAATTTGGGAAAACCGTTAACCGAACCGTAACCGCGGTTAATAACCTTTTAAAACCGTAACCGTAACCGTATATACAAAAACCGTGGAAACCGTAACCGCGGTTAACCGTATTAAACGGTTCGGTTACGGTTAATAACCGTGGAAAATAAGGGGATAAATGTGAATGATTGAAGGTAAAATGACACATAAAGAGCAATTGGATAAAAATCCAATTGATTAGAAATCTTTATTATACGGTTAACCGTACGTATACGGTTTCTTATTTTTTTTCTTTTATTTGTAAACGGTACGGTTAACCGCATACGGTGAACCGAACCGTATGCGGTTAATAACCGTAAATTATTATGGAAAACCGTAACCGAACCGAACCATGCGGTTTTTGGATTTCATTAACCGTAACCGTAACCGAACCGTGAAATACGGTTATTAACCGCGGTTCGGTTCGGTTCGGTTCGGTTAGACGGTTTTCCGGTTTTTTTTTACACCCCTATCTTTTACTAATATTTTTTTGACACCTAATGGAAAGCCGGAGTACTCATAAAAAATAGCTAATTTTTTATTTAAATTAATTTGTTAAGGTCAAGAGGGATCCCATCACTATGCCTCCCCTAGCCCAGACCTAGGGGGAGCAATACGTCTACCATGACCACAGCAGCTATGTTGACTTTAATTGCTTTCCTCTAGCTTGATCAACACCGTTGATCATAAGGCAGGCCACACAGGGTCAGATCCAGTCCTCTCATTTGGTATATCAGGGCGCAAGGCTTGTAGTCTAAGTCTTGGATTTTTCGTTGTTTAATGTATAAGTCTCCACCCATAGATATGATTTATTGGTGGCAAGCTTTTAAGAACTTTAAAAGGCATTAGTATGGAGCCATCTTGCCATGGGTTAAGGGTACGACACGAAAACAGTGGCCCACCTTGAGTTTTTAATCGCTGCCATTGATGGTCAGGATTACACTCTTGGTATAATGACAGATATGCCAATCGAATAGCTCGACCTTCACATTGGAGTAATTAATTGTCCATTCTCCTTACACGGATGGGTCATCTCCTAAGGATGAAAGGGGCCTGGTCCAGATTAAGATGGGATTCAGCATATTAACAGATTTAAGATGGATTTCATATGGTTTAGGGCATGTTTCTTTATAAGAATTTCTAACGGGAATTTTACATTTTGGTATTTTTGGACATGATATGACGTGATATTTCTAACTAGGATTCTAATTTGGGTCGAATTATGGTTTTCTGTTTCCATAAGAAATATATCCTTATTCTCTTCTTAAGGTCCATATTGTAGCCTATAAATTTGCATTACTGCTCTCTAGGTTAACATACAAGAAAAACAAGAGAAATCTCGTTTTGAGAGAGCAAAGGAGAATTCGCAAAAGAGGCCCACTCCCTAGTGCGAGTTCGATCATATAGGAATACAGTAGAAGATCTTGAGATTTTTGGGTTGCTGTGAGACCAAGTTCAAATCAAAGAGATCTCGCAGGTATGATTTTAATCATATTCTTCAATAGTTATTTCCGCAGTAATCTGTACGCAATATATAGAGATCCTGGTTTCTACTTGTTTTCAATATCACCCTCATCAACTTGACTGGTTTGGCTGAAATGGGGGGCTTATCTAATGAGTTGATAATTGAGGCTGTTGATCTGATGAAGTGGGACCCAACTTGATTTAGAAGGAAAGTTATCACATAATCATTTTGAGTTTCTAATAATTGCAAACAACTAACTCTTTATTTTACATACAACCACTAATAATATCTCCTAAAAATATCAATCAACCAACTAAAGTGATTACGGCAAGAAACTTTTCTTTTCTACCAGGTAGTTCAAATCAGAGTAACAGTTTTCTAGGAAAGATCAAGATGCCCTGCCTTAAACTATTTGCAGTGAACTCAAGTAGTTTACCAAAAAAAAAAAAAGAAGAGTATTTTACCATAGTAAAAATAATTAGGACCAAAATGCTAAATTCTTATCTTATCACTAAATTAATTAGAGTTATCATGTGTGCCAAGTTAAATCTTTTAAACCAAACCAAAGTAATAAATTTCTTGAGAGAGACAATAGGTAATTTTGTTATCAAGCTATAAATCAAAGGTTGGGATTTTCATATTGAAAAGTTTTTTAGGTCCCTTATACATGACAATGGATTCCCATCTCTCCATGGTCAACCCCACAGGTTGCGCCGGACGAAATTTGCTCATGGATTTCGAGGTGGAATTTTCAATAGGTGCCTTTAATTGATGGGATCTCACTTTTGTAGATGGCCAAGATTAAAAGTCCCGCATTGTTCTTGAGTGGGGCTTAGGTGAAATATTCCCAGAGTTAAATCTTTTATGACTTCTCTAATATGAAGGTTGTTTTTTTTTTTTTTTTTTTCACTACACCATCGGATAAGAATAAGAGTGATATGTCAACTTTAGGAACCAGGGATAGATCCCTGAACATGCGAGTGGGATCAAGCTACCAACTGTTGGAAACAAGTAGAAATCAGGATCTCTAGATATTGCGTACAGATCATTGCGGAAATAAAATGGAAGAATATGATTAAAATTATACCCACGAGATCTCTCTGATTTGATCTCGGTCTTACAGAAACTTGAAAATCGCAAGATCTTCTACTGTATTCCTATATACTTGAACTCGCACCAGGGAGTGGGCCTCTTCTACGAATTCTCTTCTGCTCTCTAAAACCTAGATTTCTTTCTTCTTATTAGTTGTGTGTTAACCTAGAGAGCAATAACGCATATTTATAGGTTACAATAGGGATCTTAAGAAGGAAATAAGGATAGGCTTCTTATGGAAACATGATACCCTAATTCGATCCAGATTAGAATCCTAGTTTCATAAATTACAATTCAGTTTCCTAAAAAAATTGTAATTACACTCCTGTCCTTATTCTCAAAATAATATTTCGAACTTCTTGTTATTAAATGCTTATTAATCTCCCTATATTAAGATTTCATATATCCATCGATTAAATAATTACTGACATCTATATTTAATCGATATCTTTATAATTCATTGAGGCCTTACACTTAACTTATTTGATATGTCGGACACAATGTCGACTTACAGGGTTTGACATAATCAAAACATAATAGCTTCGTCATTGGGATATCATCAATCCCTATTACAGGACGTGGATTCGTCAATAAACTAATATCCACTATACACGCAGTGTAGTCATCCAATTTACTAAGATTGTTGACCCATAAAAGATCTCACTCATTCATAAATCAAAATGCCAAAAACTAAATGTATGTGTCTATTATTTATGTGGAGATTAAGAGTACGGGCACTCATATAATCATTTGGATGTTCATCATCTTATATAGTCAGTATAAAGACAATAGACCCAAAAACTCAGTCCTGTTAAATACACACAAAGTGTACTAGCATAATGAGTTGAAACTATACCGTTTCCCGTAGCCAAGACAAGCCTGCTGAAACATCATGCTACAATCGTACCGATGGTTTGTCCAAATCCATTTAGATTGTGAACAACAACTTATATTCTATAAAAACCGACAAATAAGTCTTCCATGTGTAAGTAAAACTCTACACACCAACTTATCTACTTTATAGAATAAATGACACTCACATGCATAATAATTAATAATGCAGCCATTTGCCCATACAAAATCTCAGTTAGATGAGAAGACAAAATATACTAAAAATAAACCAGTTAAAGGCAAATATATAAAAGTATGTTTTTAGTATAAATACCCAACACCAACAACACTCAACCATGAGTGTGTTGGCTAATAGGGAGCTCTTTATAGCATCTTAAAATGGGAAATTATTTGTTGGGCCTATTGGCCCTATTATTTATATAAGTTCTTTGAGGATTGACCATAGCCATCTTAAAAGTACTCTCGTATATAGCAGGACCAATTGCCCTGCAACATATATGATGAGAATGCAAAATGTTATATTTTTCTCCATTAATGTTTAGTCTTTTATACTTATTTGATGCCTAAGTGTATTCATTATTCTTATATTTTAATTTAGGATGCAAATAGAGGTGCAAAGTACAAAACGAAGCTAAGTGGGCGATTTTGGACAGTTTGGACATCGCTTCGTAATCTGGGCACAACTCTCCCATCTGAGCTCCGATTAAAATGATTCAAAATGCTATGGAACACCAAGAGAGATCTCTACAACTTTCACTCTTTAAGAGATACTGGCTGCATAAAGAAGTTTCCAGATCTAAGTTGCAAGAAAGGTGCTCGTATTTGATGCTAAATGGACGAAAAATCAAGCAGAAGGGCATTATGGTAATTTCGAAGAGATCAGGACTTTCTCGGAACATATTCAATATTGGGCTTATATTGTCCGGAACGAAAAATGGTGCAACTTTAATTCTTGAGCTGAGTCCAACCGAAACCATGATGGAAAGATATAGGCGAAATAAAGGATTTTCAATAACTTTAATTCCAAACCCAAAATTCCATTTATATCCCATATGCACACACGTCTCTCATTCTCTCAGATCCCATCAGCTCTCTTTCCCTCTTTAACAACCCACGTTTCACCATCTCCTACCTTATCTCTCTCTCATCCCTAATTTTTCTCACTAAACCAACGCATCATCACCTCCTTTCTCTCCGAACTCTACCCATCTGCAGAGAGGACCGTCTCATCTTTCCACTCCACGTTTTCTCTCCTCTCTTTGCTTCTTCTATTTCTTTTGCAATTTTTTATTATGGCCCTGCGTGGCTGAATTTTTGTAATTGGTCAAAGGAAACAGAAGCCTCATAATCAATAAAACTGTGAGATCTAATTTATTTTTATTGTTCAATTTATGCTTTGAGTATGGGTTGTTCTTCTGTGATTATTTTCATGATTGTCTCATATAATTGCTAAGAGGCCTATTAGTTTATTAATCATTGCAATTTACTGCCGAGTTAGATATCAAATCCGTAATTGTTTGATCCCTCTAATTTGAAAAGCAACTAATATTTAATGATTTGCTGGTTCAGAAATTATTAGATATTAGGAAGAACACTCAACTAAATTAAATACAACCGCTTGTGTTTGTGTTGTTTAGATTCATCGATCTCTCTAATTCTTAATGCTATTACTAGATTAAATCTTTAGCGCTTGTCTTGGGTTGTTTAGTAATTGGGGTTAATTGGATCACTTGTTTTCTAATTAACTTAACCTAGGAGAGATAGGAAAATGATTCCAACGATGAATATTCAAAGTGTGAATTGATATTTACTTGCATCAATGATCGGTTATAAAATTCCGAAGGCGGATGTTGACTTAGACCAATGCTTGCTCTTAGATTGATTTCGTTACTTTAATCTGAATTGCTTCCTATTTATTTTTCTTAACATTGCTTTCGTTATAATAAACAACCCCCCCCCCCCCCCCCCCTCATTGATTACATAGCATAAAATTAGGCTAGACACTCTCCGTGGGAACGATCCTTACTCGCACTACTACATATACTTTTAAGAGTAAAGGTTTTAATAATTTTGGGTGCCGGCAACAGCACGCCAATATCTCATGTGCCAAGTTCTAAAATGTAGTAAAGAAAAAAGTTTTATCGAGAAAAATAAACATGGCTGGTGTTTTTTCTTTTTCTTTTTTTCTTTTTTTCATTTTCTTAATTTTACTAAACAAACTATAAAGACAAAACAACTGACCAAACAACCACCCAACACCACCGAAGGAAGCAGCCTACCACACTCTCTTAGATCTCTACCCCAATTCAAAATAAAATCCAGGTTCAAACAGTAGCTCAGTTTAGCTAGCATATGAGCACACCCTGATTCTTAGATACAAGCACAAAAGTAAATCTTACATGATCCAAAGATGAAACTAGGCATTTGATATCCAAAATGATGGAGGGCGCCAGCCACCTGCTTGGCATCCAACAAAACACAAACTTTGGATAAGCTACTATAAGTAAAAGCACATTTAGCAGCTGATAAAAAACCACCACTACAAGTGTAACATTCCGGCCCTATTTCCTATATTGATTATAGTTAATTACTTGTTAGTTAATTAAGTGTGTTTAGAGTCTTAGCGAGTGGGGTTTGACGTGAGGATCACGCATGCGAAGCATCGTGCGATTCCGAGTGCGTTTGGGCAGAATAAGGGGTTGGTTTGCAATTCCAGAAAGTTTTCAGGGATTTTTATGAGATTATGAGTTTTTGTGAGTTTTGGTGCATCGGTTAGGTCTCGTCATTTCATGAACTTTAGCCTTTGGTCGCGTTTTGATTCGACGTGTCGAAGGGGCCCAGATAACCACTTGTAGTAAGCCAGGGACTAAACTGAAATTCCCAACTAACCTAACCTAATATAAACTACAGCCATCTCTCATTTATCTCTTACTCATTTGACTCTATCTTTCTTACTTCCGAACTCACCTCTTCACCGCCTCCTTGCCAACGACGACCACCGGAGCTCCGTTCTCACAGGCCAAGCTACGCTTCTTTTTCCCCAAGCCTCCAAGATCACAACCATCTACTTTTCAAAGCTTTCCATTCACAACCCACTTCAAGGTAAGCTCCCCAAGCTTTTAGGTCTAGCTATTCTTCTTCCTTTTGGTTAGAAATGGACTAGGTTAGCTCACATCAACCCTTTGCATGCATTTGTGGGAGTGATTTTTGGGTTGAGAGTTGTTTCCTCCAATTTGAGCTCAAAAGAGGATTTTCCCCAATTTTCTCTTGGGTTTGTCTTAGGTCTTCATCAAGGTAAGTTAATATATATATATATATATATATATGTTTATGCTTTGATATATTTGTTTCTCCCTTGAGTTGATGATTGATGATGCTAGATGACCATATGCTCCATTTTAGTTTGATTTTGATGAAAACATGATAATTAGGTAATGGATTGGATTTTTTTGGAAGGGTTTGTATGGACTTGAGGAGGAGGTTGAATGTTGTTGTTGGAAGAGGGCTAGGCCCTATTTTCTTTGTCTACAGGTGTGGATGGAAGAGGGGAGTGAAACTCCCCATTTCTGAACCAATCTCTGAATTCGCCTCAGAATCCTAGGAGCAGTCGGTTAATCGAACCTGGGTGTCGGTTAACCGAGCTGCAGCTCGGTGACCCTCTGCGACCTATCAGCTCGAATTCCATAATGCAACATTTTGGAGGAGTTCGATTGTTGGGCACCCTATCAGTTGACCGAATCGCAACTCGACGGCTTGTCGGTCCCAATTCCAGAGTGCGACATTTTTGAAAGAGTTGTGTGATCGTTCAACCCCTCGGTTAACCGAACCGGTCGATTAACCGACCTTCATGTTTATCTTGACCAAATTCCCCCTTTTTGAAAGGGATTGTCTCCTTGGTTTGAGGACTTAGGTGGAACCTTTATTAACTTTTTTTGGACTCATTTGACTATATATGAGGATGTTTTGAGTTGACGTTCTTTACGGTTATTCTGGTTGTATCGGTACTCAACTTCACTCAATCTTGAACGGTATGGGACAACATAATACACTCATTTATATCTATGCGCGAAGATGATTCGTTCGGGTATCGCGAACCCTAATTCATTTCATTGACTGAGTAAGGTTGTACGAGACTTTGGGAATAACATTGTACTTAGGATTGGATTGTTTATCTCTTCTGATTCCGAATTGTACCGTCCGGTACCTTCTACATGAAATGATGAACTTAGGATCCTTTTTGAGGTTTCGTTCATTCTTAAGTTTGATTGAAGTGTTGCTTTGATCTCCAAGGCTTAATGAGGATTATTTATGACACTGATGTTTGAAGTTAGTTTGATTGATTGATTTGATTTGACGATGCAAAGTAGTCTTTTTTTTTTTGTTTGAGGAATCTTGTTTAAAAAGAAAGCCTAGTCCCTCACTATTGTATTTTAGGACTTTTGTGTCAAGCACCACTCAGCTGTTAACGTCCAACATAGTTAGGGTACCAGCTTGTGTGAGGGCTTCGGAATTTTGACTTCTGCAATACAGATTTTTATATTTTAGATGGAAGTGCACCATCGGATACCCCTTTGAAAAGAAGTATTGAAGTGTGGTTTTTAATGGTATCCATTTTGCTTGCTTGCCTGGTTTTTATCTAGTGTCTTGAATATCTCCACCATAACTCTTTGCGAGTAAGGGAGGGCGATGTTGAACTATCCCGTGGTGATTAGCATATGTGGATTGCCCATTTGCTAGATGTTTATGTTAGTTTGTTTATGATTCAAATGTTATGCATTTCCTATGATCTTATCTATCATCTACTCTGATTCGCACCACATATCTTGATGTTCTATATATTGCTTGCTAATCGTTGTGTCTGATGATGTTACTCTTGGTGCATAGGTATCGAGCCATTCTATTTCCAAGAGGAGACGACGGAGGAGATTCAGACAGGTCAGTCTAAAGACCTTGTAGATTCCTGTACGGATGGTGCTATATTGCCGTATCGACCCTGTGCTCGAGAGCCTTAATGAGATACTTGAATAGTTTCACCTTTTGGTTCCTTTTGTTTATCTTTTTATTAGGCCTGAGTTTTAGTGTGGCCTTTTATGTAAATAATGCTCTTGGTTAAACTGTTTCAAACTTGAACTCTAGTTAATATATTTCAGTATTTGCTCTTGACTACACATGTTGAGATACCATTTGTATTTATAAAGCTTCCGCTATTGTTTTATGTATTTGAGGAAATGTTTATATCTCACCGCGATCTTTGATCCATATGGGACATTACTGGGGCCAAGTGTTCTTTTTAATGTTGAAAATTTTTAATTGGCCCCAATCTCATGCTTAATCCCCGGTTTCACGATCGGGGATGTGACAACAAGTCCCAAAACCACCACTATATTTGTTTAATGACAGAAAAAATAAAACTATCATATATTTTTGTCACGGAAGGGTGTCGTCGCTATAGGTTTTAGCGGCAGTTTTTTTATTTTTTTATTTTATTTTTTATTTTTTTTCAACCACTAAAAAACTTATAGCCCCAAAAATAAACCACCACTAATACAGTCGATTTCCTCTACCAATAAATGCTTCTTTAAGCATGAATGTGCCTTTCAATAGCAGTGGATTTTTGTGCATTACAGGCAGAAAATAACTGCCGCTATATCTTATGAGTTTCTGCCACTATAAGTTGCGGTGGTTTTCTTGGTCCGCCGTTAAAGCACTTTAGCATTCAATAGAGCGAAGATGATTGCCCTTTCTTTGGCCTCCTTGGAATAGAAGACGGACCTCGAGGAACAGCTGCATATACATGCATGATAGATGCTTCCAACTTCACAAGAAAACTATAAGAGGCCTTTTCCAATTGCTGCTTAATAGTCTAACAAATTTTGGGATCTCTCTATTCACATGTTCATTATATTTCATCCTGATACATGATAGATCCTTCCAACTTCACAATAAAACTATAAGAGGCCTTTTCCAACTGCTGCTTAATAGTCTAACAAATTTTGGGATCTCTCTATTCACATGTTCGTTATATTTCATCCTGATGCTTTCCCCCTAAATATATATATATATATATATATATATTGCCTTCTAAAGAGGATGAATGATATAGTTCTTGATTTAAGGGGCCAAAGTGATAACAAAATGGAAAAACACGGTGACACTATAAGTCACATGCACCGAAAACACTGTAGCTCCACCTTTTTGTGCATATTTATATACACCCGGTGCCATTCATTTTACCATCTCTCTCTAGGCGTGAAAAAATATATATGGTTTGAAAACGAGCACATTCTCACACCACTACCACTTTCACATGTAATTTACATATATGATATGTAAATTGATTGCAACCAAATATGCATGATTGGGCATAATAGTTATGCATATGAATCTTTTACAGACGTAAATGATGAATCCAAACGATCCCTATGTTCAAATTTTAAAATATTGCCATAAAGTACTTCATGCCAAAAGAATGTAGTGAAAGATTATGATAATATTCATAAAATTGTGATATGGAAAAAAATTGTAAGAGCATGCAATATCACCTAAAAGTAGCGCATGGGCTAGGCCAACCTGGGCCTAATATGGGCCCAGCCCGCTTTAGGCTGGTTTAATAAATATGGCCCAGGCATGGACTAAGTGATAGAAAACTTGAAGCCCGACTCTGCCCGTCCTGAATAAAAATTGATTTTAATTTAGTGTAATTTTCAAAATACATTCTAGGAAGACTGTACAATTGATAAAACATCCGATTTGGCCTAGCCCGACTGACTTAATGGGAACGCTTGGACCTGACATTTATGGCGTGTGTCGGGCTTGAGACGGATAGAGGCCTATATTTCTAAAGTAGGGCTTGGCCTAAATTTGCCTCAGCCCGGCCTGGTCCGGCCGATTGACACCCCTATGTAAAGTTTTACAATGGGCCTCTTTTTCTTTTCCTGGTAGCCATTCTCTAGGCCTACAAACCGGTGAACCTAGAACCCACTGTCATCTCGGCCTCTTTCTTGACACCGGCGACTCCCCGGCCCGGATGCTACTTGCCAAACCCACTGGCTTGGTTCTCAACCACCCATGTTCTTCTTCTTCTTCCCCTCGTTCATCTCCTCAATTCATTTTAAATCCAAACTCTTCTTTCAGCTCAGTATTATTCCTAGTGTTTTATCAAATCCAACGGGGATTGTTGATGGCCCCACTGAGAATGACTTTCAAAGCAGCAGCAGCAGTTCATGTGGGCACTATCAATTCCAATACCATCATCACCGCCCATGTTACAATCTTCACCAAAACATCGTCCCTGATGCAGCCCTCTCCAATTTTATACCCTATACTCGAATTACAAAACAAAAGTGAAGTGGCATAAATTTGCATCAAACAATCTCCCCTTGACAGAGAGAAAGTAAACGAGCACTCAGATGTATCACCATTAGTAAATCAAGTCCTACCCTCCATTTATAGCAAACGTACGTTATTTACACGTCGCCTATTTTATAATCCTTTATTGCAAACTCATCTTACTATGGTTTCCCATGCAAACAAGCGGTCCCTAGAGAGGATGTTGGCCTTATTAAATGGCACTTGATTCGAGAAATAGTTTAACCATTGATCAACCGCACTGGGGTGCGGGAATGATATAATGGATCAAGCTTGGGTCGGGCATATTTGGATTTCATTCAGGCGCATCTAGGGTACAGGATTACCCACATGCAGGGGCGGACCCAAAAATTCTTCAAGGGGGGGGGGGGGGGGAACTATGTCAGTAAACTACTTTGGGAGGGCAAAAAAAAATAAATGTAGTTTTTAAAACATATAGGGTCTTTTTTTTTTTTTTTCTTTTCTTTTTTTTTTTTTTTCGGGGGGGGGGGGGGGGGGGTGCATATGTAAAAATTTATAAAATTATTGTAAATAAAGGGGGGTCGAAAAGTACCAGCCCAACCCGCCCAGTCTGCACACACGTACTTATGACTACATCATACTTAGAGGTTGGGGAAAATTAGAGATGAATCTAACCTACTTAAACGATATTTACAAAACGTCCTATGATCAAGCAAATGGGCGTGGAATATGGATTTAACTACTTCAGGATCTGGCCCAGTATTAATAGTATTAATGACTGAGATTCATGTAAAAGAAATAGATTATTCAAAATTTAGTAGGATGATTTCTCAGGTATTGGGAAGGCCAGTGGAAGCCAGGATCAAAGTCTAGACTTCCCAGTGTGAACTCAGTGTGAACTGTTGCTACTTACCACTCGGGTTAGGAGCTATTTTCATGTTTGATTCAGATTGAGTTTGTAGTTGATGAAACCCAGACCAATGCCGTCCATATCTTAGAGCTAATTGCCAATCAGGTGTTTGGGCAATTGGGAAGCCATTGTCGACCATAATTTTTCTTTTCAGTGTGATAGGCTGTGCCTAGGCCCATTACTTAATTATTACACCTATAATGATATAGAAGTGATTAGGTCCGGACTTGACTATACTTGGACCAAGGGATGCAAGCTGTTGATTCTGGGCAGGACTATAGTGGATTCGGACCTGAATTCATCTTTATAGATTTAGTTCTGGAACCAACATTTTCTTTTTTTTTTGCCATCGGAGGGTTTCCAACCATTTGGACTGGACTAATCCCTCCGAGCCCAGAGGGAAGCCGGGTAAACTCCCCTGTGTCCCTAGTGTGATAGTTCAGTTTCGAACCTACAACCTCCGGATACAAATTGTGGTCTTAAGCTAATTGAGGCTACCCCTTAGTTTTGGAACCAACATGAAATCTGTGTTGTATCCGGATCCATCATCAACTTAGGAAAATGGTTTCAGTTCTTAATATAGATCCGAAATAAAATGTATAGTGCATTGGTATAATTGGATAACAGGCTTCAAGAATACTTCTTAAATATACAGGTGAGATAATTAATTAGTATATAGTAAAGGGTAAGTAAACTATAAAACATGAATATGACTCCAGTTATTTACACAGTTAGAATGTATATATGTTTTTAAGATGTAAATGTAATCGCCTTGTATCCAGATCCTCGGACCAGAACATTGAAGGTTCCTTTACCAGATCCAAATGTTTTGAATCCTATACTGATGGTTCTTAATCCGGATCCAAATTTCTCCAAGATCCACAAATAGCCTCCATGCCCATTTTATTTGAAACCGGATAATCTCATACCAATTTCCTACCTACGTTGAGCCAATATTTAATGGATTTATGGCCATGGAGCGAAAGCCACTTCTCATTGTCTTTGTGGCGTGAAAATGGCCCCATATCAAATTTTATCGGCTGTTGTTACGAATTTGTTTCCTAATCTATCACTCAAGACATGTTTGTGTAATGACAGCAATCTACAATTGAAAGGCCATAGGGTCCTTTTTGTCAATCATTTGATGAAATACATTCTAGAGTTGATGTTTTTTTATTTTCACTACTTTATTGTCCTCAGAATTGGTTTCCTAGAACAAAATGGATTTCAATTTTCTCTAGTGTGGAACCCAGCACTATGAATCATTATCAATGGGTATCTACAAAAAAAATCATATCAATGTGTCCCACCTTTTGATTGAAAATACCCAAATCACTTTCCACCTTGTTTTCTCAATGGATGGAATTCTACTTCAATAAAAGTTGGGCCAACCAATTGATTGAATGTGTAAAACATGTAATTTGACTCTCATCTTTCGTTTTAGTCTCATGTTCTACATTTGAAGAATCTCAACCCTTTAATAATTTTTCAGTTGAGTGAAATCCAACCCACAGAAAAAGAAAAAAAACAAAAAAGGTGGACAGTGATTTTGAAGCTTTGGATACAAGGCTGGGCCTCACTGATGGGTTCTACCACTGGGCCTATTAATTCTGAGCCTTTTTATTCTAAGCTCAAAATCACAGTTCCATGCATATTAGCAGAAAACCAAATTTCACTCCAATCCATGCTGAGTGCGCCATCAGATTAACTGAGTCAAACTCACCACCAAAATAGAAGAAGTGATGGGAGTGAAATCATGGGCTTTTACATGTTATAAATAATATCATTGGGCCCAAATCCAGTTGGAGTAAGTTTTGGCCACGGCCAATTCACAGGGGGCAGTAGTTATGAGCCGTTCCAATTACAGAGATGGGCCACAATAATGGATTTTTTATAGGGTTGGTTTTTGAGGCCTGGTCTAGCTAAGAGGCTCTGGATTCCTGGTCTGTCATATGATCTACTGCATACTAGATAATAAAAATCGAAATCCTCGCCCGTCAAGAAATTGAGAGACAGCTAGGACTTCCTTTGACAATTAAGAAAAATTAAAATACAATTGAGACTGTTTCTTTGAAGTTTCATTGGTCTGGACTATAATTCAAAATTGTGATTAAAAAGAGAGTACCCCTTGAAGTAGCAGGGGTGCTATGGGATGGGCCAGCTAGAGCCCAATCTGGGCCTAGCCTGTTTTGGGCCAGGCTTGGATATGTAATGAGGTCCCTATTAATAATTGGGTCGGACTTGGATTAAGTGATAGAAAGCTCATAGCCTTGGCCCGACCCGGCTTGTGTAAGAAATGTTTGATTGGAGATGCTTAAGAGAAGAAGCATTCTGGTGAGATCTTTAAATCTATAATTCCAATTGCTAACTCTTTCTACCCTTTGTATGATATAGAAGAGTCAATTAATTGAGCATAATCTTTTTGAATGGAGAAGAAGAGTTGCCCATATCTTCCTAATGTGAATTTTATGATTAGCTACTTCAAGGAGAGTTTGTCCCTGCTCTAACTCGGCTAGCAAGGGACAATGGGTTCATGTGTGAGGATGAGTTCGAATCCCCCAATAAGCAATGGGCCAATATGATAAAACCATGCCATTGATACCCCTACTTTAGTAAAATTACCTTGTAGCTAACTATTATGCTGATATCATCCACAACCATTGACTCAGCTCAATTGGGACAATGACTCCCTAATAACAGATTTTTTAATGTTTAAACAAAAGCACAGATGACAACAATTTCATTGACTTGTTCTTTCACCTGAAACCCCTACCTCTTCAAACTCTCTCCTGTTCAACAGATATATACATCAGCTACATTGAAAAGGTCTTGTTTATACCAAAGAAAGGGAAAGAACACAAATATCTACTGTGAATTCAAGCCAAAGTTGCAAGTAGTGTCCCCGATGCAGACACCAAGTGCTAAGTGCATTCATTTGGAGCGAAAAGGCTCTAGTCCAGGTATCCCTCACCGGAATTGGAGCAGGCCCCTCAGCTTGAAAATATCTGTCAAAGACACAGCTAGAGAAGTTGTGGGCACGATCCTCACCTGTTTTAATCCACAGCAAAGCAAAGCTGTGAAGGGAGATGATGGCGAAGGAGACCTCTATCAAGTCAAAGAGATTTCATGTATGTTCATAAATACACTCTCTGCTGAGATCTCATCTTAAATAACATGTTATGAGATTATAAGCTCTATTAGAATGGGACTCCTGTCAACTTTTTATAGATCAGTATTTTTATCTCAAGAGGAAACGGGAAGGGGGAAAAAAACGCTTTGGGAAGGTTATTTAGTTTTGTTTAGAAACAAAAACACCAACATAACACAAATCATCTCCATCTTGCCAAAGAAAAAAAAAAAAAAAAAAAAACAATAGAGATGGATGCATCTCTGGACTTTTAATTTATATGCGTTTTCTTCCAAACAAACTGTAATTCAGTGAATGGGTTTTGTGTGAATGATATTCTTCTATTATAGTTCCAAGATAAGAACACTGAAGTGGTAATAATCCCTCATCCATTTGAAGGCATACTCCTATTGAGTATGTGTAAATTTGAAAAACGAAAACACACTCACACAGTGGATCCATCCCAAATTTTAGGTACTTGAATAATTTGACAGAGGAAAAAATTAAACATGATAGTATTCATGCTAACTTGTGGGATATACACTCGTAACATTTTAACACGATTGAAGAATGATATTAGGATAGTCGATGTGAAATAGAATTAAATGATATCATTTGTGAGGTGGACTAAATAAATATCGACCTGCAGGGCAAATCATTATGGTTGGAATGAACAGATTGAAACCACATGTAAATAGTACAAACTAAATAACTACGGGGAGAGTCTTGGGATCATAGTGTTAAAATTATCCGGCTTAAGTGTGGCCCAGACCACACACCCAAGTGGGTCCCTCACTTTAGAAGAATATTCCACATTAAGACTCCAAATTTGGTAAGTCTCCTTAATAGAGATGTATTTGGTGTTTATGGAAAGTTGTTAGCCTAAAAGAGTTTCCTATACCAAGAGGAATCTAAATCCTAATTAAATTAGGACTCCAGGATGGAAAGGGAGTCGTCTTGGAAAACCTATATATAGGGTTTAGGGGTTGTAGCTTCTCTCTACACAATACATTGACTGCCCCATCGAGATCATATAGAAAGGTCTAGAGGAGGAGTGTAATAAATCCCCAGTCAAAAGTAACGATTTAGATCAGACGAACGTGATGGAGTCAGGTATGCGTTTAGATTTCAGATTTATGTTGTGTTATTCAAATCAATCCTATATTTATGATTTTATGTAGATCTAATTAAAGATATGTTAGTCACAAACTAACACATAGTGCATAGTTCATCGATGAGGCACTCAAACTATGTATTGTTAGTTTAGAATAATCAAAAGTTTGGTTCACATACTTCTCTCATAGAATTCTCTAAGCCATGTCCTATAAATCAATCTTCACTCAAAGTTTGCACAGATCTTACATGCTTTCGTATTTGTTTTTATTACTTGTTCAATACGTGGTCAATCTAGCAATGGGCTTAAATCAAATTGGAATGAGATTTTTCCCAAAGTCTTTATTTTTAGTAAAAGTAACTTTCATTAGAAATAGCAAAGGAAAATTGTTGGATTGTATGTCCTCAATCTAGTGGATGATTTAAATAAATTCATTTATTATCATAATTGATTTTAAATCCATGCTTTTATTCACGAGATGAATAGGATTTGATTAGTGGTTGCACATAATTAATTCAAAATGACATGATTGTTCATGAGATGAACATGAGCCAGTTAGTATATTAAATGTGATCCATGTGTGTGGATGAGATTTACATGCATGAGACATAGATTACAATTTTCATAATTGAAGCATTTCGCAACCAGTGATGAGGCTGGGCATCTCATTTGAAAAGTTTATAACACTGTAATTACTATGTAATAGTATGGTTTGTCTCGATCATTAGAGTGGAAGACTCTAGATTGTTGTGCTAGTGCATTGGATGTACTAAAGGACTATGAGTAGAACCTTATAAAAAAACGTTGTCTTTAACTAAGGAATGCTCTCATGAATTCCTAACATCCGACTCTCAATCTTAAGGGAGTAATGGACTCAAGTTTCTGCTATGTATTTACTTTAACTTATCAATGAGTGTGGCCAACTGTAGGTCAACACTTCGGTATCTTGGGTAGATGGTAGTAGAACCGCGGGAACATATATTCTCAAGATGAAATCTGTCCTCTAAAAGAGAAATATCCTCTTCACTGATTAATGGAATTTATCATCGATAAGTGCCCTCCTGTTCTGATTAAAAGCTAATCAGATGGCATCGATGATTAGTGTAATTAATTGGATCACAAGGATAATAAGAGGTGGATCTAATTTGGTTAGACAGTTTAATTCCAATGGATTCATGGATATAATTGATAGAGGGCCTACTTGTAGTAATTAGAAAGATTATGGTCTTTTTGTAAAAGTTCATAGGATTCAAGTGCAATTGCATGTATATAGTGGAGTTGTTTGCAATTAATTATGGGTCCGGAACTTACATGAGATGTGGGGTGTAGATGCTTTAGTTGGAGTCAGATCTAAGGAATCACTAGTGGTCCCCATGCTAGCTCTAAGAAGCAGAGTTATAATCAAACAATACTCATAAGAGAATGAGTAGTAGGACACATAAGAGAATTAGAAGTAAGATTTCTAAGTGTATTAGGAGAGGCTGTTCCAAAAAGCATAAAAGGAAACCTAGGGTTGAACATCCCATATGCTTGGCACGCCCAGCGCCCTAGGATGCCCAAGGTTTCTCCTCCCCTCTCTTTTCTCCTCCGGTTTCTCTACTTAAGTGCCTAGGATTTTATTCTCAATTGAAATCCCGCCATTCTCTTTGAGGAGTTCTTTACGATTGGATCATAGAGTGGAAGATTGTAAGGCTTAGGAGATCGTATTGGTGAAATGACTTTTACATAATCAAAAGATCAAGAACTCGATTTGAGCGCAACAGAGATCCTTAGGTATAGATCTGTAAGGACCCAACCTTTAACCCCTATGATTAATACTGTGATTAGGGTTACTAAGTGAGATTAGAGGTCAATCACGATGTTTTGTGTGTTAGAATAGTCTTTAAATAGCTTTGAGAAGTTTTGAGAGCCTTGGAGTCTAGTTTAACCCCCTTTTTTAGCTAATTTGTAATTTCGAGAAAGACTAGGGGTTCATAAATTTTGTATATCTATCATTCCGCACTCTTTAGATTGGGATCATCAACTTAGAGGCACCACTTGATAAATCCGACAACGCCATTCAATTCTCCGTCAACAAGTGCATCACATATCTAATTTTGGTGAAGATCCATGGCCGATAGTTCCTTGATCCACCTCTTTCTTCACTTTTGAGCTCTTAAAGGAAGGTCTTCTCCCTCTCATGGATATTTCCTTAATCTAGACTCCCACTTATTCAATCTTTGTTGTGTGCATGAGTTGGTGTTAAGTGGAGGTTGGGTTTTTGGTTTTTGTTTGTTTTGTGTAGAGTTTTTGGGAAATTTTAATAAGGTGATCCCAACTTGTTTGGTGGCCGTTAGGACTGTTTTGGAGTTGTGTTTAGGCAAATGTAAGTGTCCAATTTATTTATCATAGCATCCTAAGGTTGTTTATTTGATTTTTATAATTTATTCCATGGTTTGCATAAGTAAGAAGTGCTTGAATTAATGATTATTACATTCTAATTTCTTGTTGCAAATTAACCAAACTCATAATTATCTCACCTACGCAACCTACCACCACCTGCCCCATTTACTCTCTTTCACTCCGTCGTTATTGAAAACAGGGAGCTCTCTCCTTCTCCTCTTTTCTTATTTCTTCTTCCTCCCCTTCCATGGAATGGTCGAGGAAATCAACTTAGAGGCAACACTTGATAAATTCGATGCTGCTATTCAATTCTCCGTCGTCAAATGCATCACATATCTTATTTTGGTGAATATCAATTATCGTCAGTTCCTTGATCCATCTCTTTCTCCACTTTTGAGCTCTTAGAGGTAGGTTCTCTCCCTCTCAATGATATTTCCTTGAACTGGACTCCCACTTTTTCAATAAATATTGTGTGCATGGGTTGGTGTTAAGTGGAGCTTGGGTTTTTGGTTTTAGGTAGTTTTGTAGATGATTTTTGGGAAATTTTAAGATGGTGATCCCAGCTGGTTTTAAGGCGGTTAGGATTGTTTTGAAGTTGTGTTTAAGCCAAGGCAAGTGTTCAAATTATTTATGATAGCATGATATAGTAGTTTATTTTATTTTTATAATTTATTCAACAATAGTTTGAATAATTAAGAATTGCTTGCTTAAATTAATGATGATTACATTCAATTTCTTTTCGTAACTTAACCAAAATCTCATGTATCTCACCTACCCCACCTACCACCACCTGCCCCATTTACTCTCTTTCGCTCCATCGTTCCTGAAAATAGGGACCTTTCTCCTTCTCCTCTTTTCTCCTTTCTTCCTCCCCCCTACCATGGGATGGTAGCTATCATTAACTTAGAAGACCCACTTTATAAATCTGACACTGCCATTCAATTCTCCGTCATCAAGTGCATCACATATCTCATTTTGGCGAAGATCCATTGCCGACAATTCGATGATCTATCTCTTTCTCCACTTTTTAGCTCTTTGAGGTAGGTTCTCTCCTTCTCAAGAATATTCCTATGATCTGGGCTCACACTTGTTCAATATATGTCGTGTACATGGGTTGATGATAAGTGGAGGATTGGTTTTTAAGTTTAGGTTGTTTTGTGAATGACTTTTGGGGATTATAAGAAGGTGATCCTAGCTGGTTTGAACATGGTTTTGGACTGTTTTGAAGTTGAGTTTAGGCTAAAGTAGCTGTTCAATTTATTTGTGATACAATGCTATTGTTGTTTATTTGAATTTTATTGTTTATTCAATGGTTTGAATAATTGAAACAATAAAATTGAACAACAAAATTCAATTTATTGTTGTGTTTATTGTTGTATCAAATTAATCAAACTCACAAATATCTCACCTACCCAACCTACCACATCCTACCCCATTTACTCTCTTTCACTCCATCGTTCCTGAAAATAGGGGATTTTCTCCTTCTCTTTTCTCCATTCTTCTTCCTCCCCTTCCATGGCATGGTCGAGATCATCAACTTAGAGGCCACAATTGATAAATCTGACGCCGCTATTCAATTCTCCGTCATCAAATGCGCCACATATCTTATTTTGGTGAATATTCATTGTCCTCAGTTCCTTGGTCTACCTCTTTCAACACTTTTGAGCTCTTAGAGGTAGGTTCTCTCCCACTCAACGATATTTCCTTTATTTAGACTCCCACGTTTTCAAATATCTCACCTACCCAACCTACCGCCATCTGCCTCATTTACTCCTTTTTACTCCATCGTTCCTGAAAACAGAGTGCTTTCTCCTTCCTTCCTCTTCCCCTTCAATGGAATGGAGGAGATCATCAACTTAGAGGCTTTCCTTAATAAATCAGAAGCACCATTTAATTATCCGACTTCAAGTGCATCGTATATTTTAGTTTGACGAAGATTAATGGCCGACCGTTCCTTCATCCACCTCTTTCTCTACTTTTAAGCTCTTAGAGTTTGGTTCACTCCCTCTCATGCATAATATAGACTTTTCACTTTTTCAATATCTGTTGTGTGCATGGGTTGGTGTTAAGTGGAGGTTGGGTTTTTGGTTTTTTTTTTCATATAATTTTTGGGGTGTTTTAAGAGGTGATCCCAACCTCTTTGGAGGTCGTTAGGACTGCTTTGGAGTTGTTTTTAGGTGAAGGTAAGTGTTCAATATATTTATCATAACATGCTATGGTTGTTTATTTGATTTTTATAGTTTATTCAATGGTTTGAATAATTAAGAACTGCTTGAATTAATGATGATTACATTACAATTTCTTATCACAACTTAACATAACTAAAAAGTATCTCACCTACCCAACCTACCACCACCTTCCCCATTTACTCTCCTTCACTCCTTCGTTCTAAATTGTTGGCCTAGTGGGTCCAGATCAAGTGGGTTCAGAGTCATGTGTATTATGGTAATTGTATCGGGACTTTCTTATTGACTAAGTTAAGGTTTCTTAGGGGGGTAAGAAAGAGAGCATTATATATATATGATGTAATGTGTAACCCATGATGTAACGTAACACAACTGATCATACAGAGAGTGAACCCAAAGAGAGTCGAGTTTATTTCCCGTGGACGTAGGCAAGATTACCGAACCACGTAATTCTCTTGTGTGTGATTGCTTGTTCTTATGTGGTTGATTGTTTGTTCGGTCACTTAGATTCACGTTTTCGCAAACACGTGCACAACAAGTGGTATCCGAGCCTAAGGTTTCTAGGATTTTCAAGGATTGTGCTGTGTTTGCGATCGACGGATTGGCTCAAGGTTTTTGATCCGGACTTCTGCATGTGGATCTTCTATATAGAAACAAAGGACGAGATTAGGGTTTCTTCGATCTTAAGAGGGCTACACGATCAGTTACGAAGAAGAATAGAGGACCGGACTGTACAGTCTCCCTATTTTCTGATAGATACTGGAGAAGATGAAAAAGACAGGCTTTTGGGTTCTTTATCGCAGGATTTTTCCGGATTCAGTTGCATCGCCATCGCTGCGCACAGGAGAAGGGGCCACTGTCTCGTTACTTCCTGCGCCATCGCTAGACTTCCTACGTGTCGTCGGAGAAAGAGGATCGCCTCCGATCATCGTCAGCCATCGCCCTTCGCTGCCGCTGCCTCCGTGCTGCAGGCCAGAGAGGAAGAAGACATCAGCGCTTCCTCGGTTCTGGTTACAGAAACCAGAAGAAGAAGATGACTTGGCAAGATCCAGGTTGGGTTTGTTCCGGGTCAGTTTTGCCCGGTCCATGAAGCCCAGCCCACAGCCCAGTTCAGTTCCGAGTTTGGGTCAAGTCTAGGTCCACCTGACCTGCGCATCTAAAGCCCATGTCAGGTTTGGTTTTAGGTTAGTTCAGCTTGATCCGTGAAGCACGAAGCCCATTCCAGCAATTGCTGACATCATCGCCACGTCAGCGAATAGTACATTCAGCAAGGGTTTGACCAGATTGACGGCTGAGAATTGCTTTTGCGATATCTTGATCATCCGAGGTCTGATCGGAGATCCATTTATGCCTACAGACTTGTTGCGAGCAGATCTTCGTAACTAAGGAGAAAGATTGGCAGTTTGACAGTCAACAGGAAAGTTTGACTAATCAGAGCGTAGAAAACTATTTTTACGATATCGGAGCCATCCAGAGTCAGATTTCAGATCTGTTTCTTCCAGCGTGCTTGTGGTGACGAGATCTACAGATTGGTGTAGAAATTGAGGTTAGTGAAAGTTATTTGTTTTTCTTGATTATTTAATTGAGATGGAGAACAACACTGTCAACACTATCATGATCAATCTCAACCATACCAATTGGTTGATTTGAAAACCTAAGATGGAGGATATCCTCTATTGTAAAGACTTTTATGATCCCATTGAGGGGGATAAAGCTCGACCAAAAGAGATGTTTGATCCATATTGGAAAAAGATGCATAGAAAAACCATTGGTCGCATCAGACAGTGGGTGGATAACAGCATATTTCATCACATGTCTAAGGAAACTATTGCGAATATCATTTGAAAGAAGTTAGAAGAAAGATATGAGAAGAACACTACCGTGAACAAAACTTTTGTGATTAGAAAGCTTGTGAACATGAAATTCAAGGAGGGTGGTAAAACTGAAGATCACATAAATGATTTTCAATGCATTGTGAATGAGCTAGCTACAATGAAGATGGTCCTCAATAATGAGATGCAAGCTTTATTTCTTCTAAACTCTTTACCAAATATGTGGGAGACATTGGTTGTTTCCGTGAGCAACTCTACTCCAGATGGTGTGTTATCAATGGGTCAGGTTACTAGCAGCTTGTTAAATGAAGAAACAAGAAGGAAAGCTGCAGGGACGAAAATGCACATGCCTTTGTTACAGAGAAAAGGGGGCGGACTAAGAGTAGGGGACCAAAGGGGGGTCGTGGCAAATTTAGAGGTGGATCACAGACTAGGGAAAAGTCTAGAAGATGCTTTCATTGTGGCAAGGAGGGCCACATTAAGAAAAATTGCTTTGCCTTAAAGGAAAAGAAAGAAGCCAACAATGAGCAGAAGAATGACACTAACACTACAGCTACTTTGGATAATGAAGCAGTGGTACTGGTCAGTGAAGATGAATAGTGTTTGAGTGTTGCAGATGATCAGGTTGGGTGGGTTGTTGACATAGCGGCATCCTACCATGCTACTCCTTGTAAGGAGATGTTCACAACGTACAAAGTAGGGGACTTTGGCACCGTGAAGATGGGCAACACAAGTCATTCGAATATTTTTGGAATCGGTGATGTCTGCATTCAAACAAATATTGGTTGTACAATGACGCTGAAAGATGTGCGACATTTTCCTGATATGCGGTTGAATCTGATTTTCGGAACTTCATTGGACTGTGCAGGTTATGAGAGTTACTTCAGAAATGGTAGGTGGAAACTCACTAAAGGGTTTCTTATTGTTGAGAGAGGAAAGGCATGTAATACGCTGTACGAGACACATATGAATCTATGCAAAAGTGTGTTGAATGCTATTGAAGACAGATCCTCTCCAAATCTGTGGTACAAGAGACTGGGACATATGAGTGAAAAAGGACTGCAGTTATTGGCAAAGAAAGATCGAATTCATTACTCCAAAGGTACATGCCTTAACCCTTGTGATTATTGCTTATTTGGTAAGCAACACAGGGTATCTGTCTCTAAAACATCAATGATAAAATCTAATGTGTTGGATTTGGTATATTTTGATGTTTGTGGTCCCATGGAGGTGGAGTCATTGGGTGGCAATAAGTTTTTTGTCACATTTATTGATGACGCGTCCAGGAAAGTCTAGGTTTATACGTTGAAATCTAAGGATAAGGTGTTCTAGGTATTTCAGCAGTTTCATGTCATGGTTGAAAGAGAAATATGAAAACTCTTGAAATGTCTCCACATGGATAATGGTGGTGAGTACACATCCAACTAATTTAAAGGCTATTGCTCGAAGCATGGTATTCGACATGAAAGAACAGTTCCTGGTACTCCACAATACAATGGTGTAGCATAGAAAATGAACCGCACTATTCTTGAAAGGATGAGATGCATGATTAGAGTGACACATCTACCCAAGTCATTTTAGGGTGAAGCTGTCCTGACTGCCATTTACCTGATTAATAGGTCTCCCTCAGTTCTTTTGGATTTTGATCTTCCGGATAGAATATGGACAGGTAAAGATCTTTCTTATTCTCATTTAAAGGTGTTTGGGTGCAAGGCTTTTGCACATGTACCAAAGGAGCAACGTTCAAAGCTAAATGATAAGGCAGTATGTTGTATTTTCCTTGGCTATGGTGGAGCTGAGTTTGGTTATAGATTATGGGATCCAGAGAAGAGGAAAATGATTAGAAGTAGGGATGTGGTGTTTCATGAAGATCGGGTTTTTGGAGATATTGAGAAGACGGGAAAGTCTAAAAAATTTTATTGATGGAGTTGTTGATCTCACACCAACTCCTTCTTCAGTGCAAACTACAGGTGGACAAGGTGGACAAAACGATCTGAATTGTGATGAGGCACAGGGGTTGCCAGATGAACAGGGTGTTGAGCAGGGGTAGCAATCTCCTCAGTCAGACACCACAGAACCTCAGGTTAGGAGGTCTACTGAAAGCGTCAACCATCAACAAGATATCCTACAACATATTATATTTTGTTTACTGATGAGGGGGAGCCAGAGAACTACCCAGAAATAAAAATTCATGCAAATAAATATGAGTGGATGAAGGCTATGCAGGATGAGATGAGTTCTTTGAAAAAGAACAATACTTATGAACTGGTGGAACTTCCAAACGGCAGGAAGGTTTTGAAGAACAAATGGGTGTTCAAAATGAAGAGAGATGATAGTGGAAAACTTATTAAGCACAAAGCACAGCTAGTGGTTAAAGGCTTTACACAGACGAAAGGGTATTGACTTCGATGAAATCTTCTCTCCAGTTGTGAAGATAACTTCTATCAGAGTTGTCTTGGGTCTAGTCACCAGCATGGAACTTGAACTTGAATGGATGGATGTGAAGACTGCATTTCTTCACGGTTATCTAAAAGAAGAGATGTACATGACTTAGCCGGAGGGGTTTGTTGTAGAATAAAAAGAACAGTTGGTTTGCAGGTTGAAAAAGAGTCTCTACGGGCTGAAGCAAGCACCGAGGCAGTGGTACAAGAAGTTTGATTCATTTATCGTGAGTCACGGGTACTAGAGGACAGCTGTAGATCACTGTGTAAATTCATAAATTTGGTAATGGCAAATTTATCATCGTTCTTTGATATATAGATGAAATGTTGATAGCTGGACAGGATAGTAAGATGATTGACAGGTTGAAAAGGGATATGTCAAAGACTTTTGACATGAAAGACTTGGGTCCCGCACGACAGATTTTGGGAATGCAAATTTGTCGTGACAGGAATGCTAAAAAGCTGTGGTTGTCACAAGGGAAATATGTTGAACGGGTGCTAGCAAAGTTCAACATAAAAGATGCTAAGTCAGTTAACTTGCCTTTAACCAGTCACTTCAACCTCAGTAAGAGATTATGTCCTACTACAATGAAGAAAAGGAATGGATGACATCTATTCCATACTCCTCAGCAGTTGGGAGTCTTTATGTATGCCATGGTGTGTACACTGCCAGACATTGCTCATATAGTGGGTTTAGTGAGTAGATTTCTTTCTAACCCTGGGAAAGAGCATTGGGAAGCAGTGAAGTGGATCTTTAGATATTTGAGAGGTACATTAGATTTTTGCTTGTATTTCGGATGCTCAAAACCAGTACTTGAAGGCTTTACAGATACTGATTTTGCAGGCGATCTTGATCGTCGGTTGTCTACTTCTGAGTACTTATTTACTTTTGCAGGGGAACTATTTCCTGGCAGTCTAAGTTGCAGAAGTATATAGCATTGTCTACAACCGAAGCAGAATACATAGATGCTAATGAAGTAGGGAAGGAGATGATTTGGTTAAAGAAATTTTTCTGAGAACTGGGTTTGAAGCAATGAGAGTATGTAATCTACTATGATAGTCAGAGTGCTATGAATCTTAGCAAGAGTGCTACATACCATGCCCGCACGAAGCATGTTAATGTAAGATACCATTGGATTCATGAGGTCATCGAAAAGAATCTCATGAAGCTGGAGATGATTCATACTGACAAGAATCCCTCAGACATGATGACTAAGGTCGTGTCTAAGGGAAAGCTGAAGCTGTGTTCAGAGTTGGCAGGACTGGACTCTTAGTAAGGGGGTTCAGAGGTGTCTTCCCCTTGGTTTGGAGGGGGAGATTGTTGGCCTAGTGGGTCCAAACCAAGTGGTTTCGGGGTCATGGGTATTATGGTAATTGCACCAGGACTTTCTTATTGACTAAGATAGGGTTTCTTGGAGGATAAGAAAGAGAGCATTATATATATGATGTAATGTGTAACCCATGATGTAATGTAACACAACTGATCATACAGAGAGTGATCTCAAGGAGAGTCAAGTTTCTTTCCCGTGGACGTAGGCAAGATTACCGAACCATGTAATTCTCTTGTGTGTGATTGCTTGTTCTTATGTGGTTGATTGTTTGTTCGATTGCTTAGATTCATGTTTCCGTATACATGCGCACTTCTGCATACATGCGCACAACATAAAAAACTGAGAGTTTTCTCCTTCTCCTCTTTTCTCCTTTCTTCTTCGCACCCTCCAATTCATGGTGGTGATCATCAACTTAAAGGCCCCACTTGATAAATCCGACACTGCCATTTAATTCTACATGATCAAGTGCATCACATATCTCATTTTAGCGAAGATCAATGGGCGACAGTTCCTTGATCTAGCTCTTTATCTACTTTTGAGCTCTTAGAGGTAAGTTCTCACCCTTTCATTGATATTTCCTTGATCTAGACTCTCACTTATATAATGTTTGTTGGGTGAATGGGTTGGTGTTAAGTGGTACTTGGGTCTTTTTATTTTAGGTTATTTTGTTGAGAATTATTAAGGAATTTTAAAAAAGTGATCTCAGCTAGTTTGGTGGCTATTAGGACAGTTTTGGAGTTGTGTTTAGGCTATGGAAAGTATGCAATTTATTTATGATAGCAAGCTAAGGTTGTTTATTTGATTTTCATAGTTTATTCAATGGATTGAATAATTAAGAAAAGCTTGAATTAATGATGGTTACATTGCAATTTCTTATCTCAACTTAATCAAACTCTCAAATATCTCACCTACCCCACTTACCACCAGCTGCCCCATTTACTGTTCTTAACTCTATTATCATTCCTAAAAACAAGGAACTTTCTCCTTCTCCTTTTTTCTTGTTTCTCCTTTCTTCCTCCTCTCCTTCCATGGCATGATGGAGATCAATAACCTAGAGGCCCCAATAAATAAATCCGACGCCGCCATTCAATTCTCCGTCATGGAGTGCATCACATATTTCATTTTGATGAAGATCCATTGCCCACAGTTCCTTGATCCATCTTTTTCGCCAGTTTTGAGCTCTTAGAGGTAGGTTCTCTCCTTCTCAAGGATATCTCCATGATTTGGACTCATTTTTTCAATATATGTTGTGTATATAGGTTAATGTTAAGTGGAGGTTTGGTTTTTAGTTTTAGGTTGTTTTGTGAATGAGTTTTGGGGAATTATAAGGTGAACCCAGCTGGTTTGAACGTTGTTTGGACTGTTTTGAAATTGTATTTAGGTGAAGGAAAGTATTCAATTTATTTGTGATACAATGCTAATGTTGTTTATTTGAATTTTATAGTTTATTCAATGGTTTGAATAATTGAACAAAACTTGAATTAATGATTATTAAATTATAATTTCTTTTCACCACTTAACTAAACTCACAAATATCACACCTAACCCACCTACTACCGCCCGCCCCATTTACTCTCACTCGCTACTTTGTTTTAGGAAATAGAGAGCTTTCACCTTCTCCACTCTTCTTTCTTCTTCCTCCCCTTCCATTGCTTGGTGGAGATCATCAATTTAGATGCCCCACTTAATAAATCCGACATCACCTTTTAATTCTCCGTAATCAAGCTCATTATATATCTCAATGTAGTGAAGATCAATGGTTGACAGTTCCTTGATCCAGCTCGTTTTCCACTTTTTAGCTCTTAAAGGTGGGTTCTCTCCTCTCATTGACATTTCATTGATCTGGACTCCCACTTTTTCAATATATGTTCTATCCATGGGTTGATATTAAGTGGAGGTTGGGTTTTTGGTTTTAGTTTGTTTTGTAGAGGATTTTTGGGGCATTTTAAGAACGTAATCCCAGATGGTTTGGAGGTAGATAGGATTATTTTGGAGTTAGGTTTAATCCTAGGCAAGTTTTGATTTTTTTTAGTGATACCATGCTATGGTTGTTTATTTGACTTTTATAATTTAGTTAATTATTTTTAAATAAATAAAAACTGAATGAATTAATGATTATTACATTGTAATTTCTTCTCACAATTTAACTAAACTTACAAATATCTCACCTACCCCACCTACCACCACCTGCCTTTTTACTCTCATTCGTTCCATCGTTCGAGAGAACAAAGAGCTTTCTCATTCTCGTCCCTTTTCCTTTCTTCTTCCTCCCCTTACGTGGCATGGTGGATATCATCAACTTAGAGGCTCCAGTTGATAAATTTGACCATGCCATTCAATTCTTCTGCATCAATTGCATCACATGACCTATTTTGGTGGACATCCATGACAGTGAGTTCCTTGATTCAGTTCTTTATCTTCTTTGAGCTCTTAACGGCAAGTTCTTTCACTTTCATAGATATCTCTTTTATCGGACACCCACTTTTTTAATATATGTTGTGTGCTCGGGTTGGTGTTATGTGAATGTTAGATTTTTGGTTTTAGTTTGTTCAGTTTAGGTTTTTTGGGGAATTTTAAGTAGGTGATCACAGTTGGTTTAGAGGAATTTATGAATATTTTGGAGTTGTGTTTAGGGCAAGGTAGGTGTTCAATTTATTTATCATAGCATGCTATAGTTGTTGGTTTGATTTTTATAATTTAACCAATTGTCTAAATAATTAAGAAGTACTTAAATTAATAATTTTACATTGCAATTAATTTAACAACTTAACCAAACTCACAAATACCTCACCTATCACCACCTACCCTATGTACTCTTCTTCACTCCATCGTTCTTGAAAACAGGGAGCTCTTTCCATCTTTTCTTTTCTCATAGAACGGCTGACTGAGACCGTCAGAGGCAAAGACCCAAGACATACCTTGCTATATTGAAGGAGAATCTTGCTATTGCGAGGATGGCGCAGGAAGCCCAGTTTGATTCAGAACCCCAGTCAAAGTTTGAGACAAACTGATATTCTGATTGTATTATTATTAGGAGTCTCTTGCACGTATTTGGGGCTATATATTGGGTGTTTCTCATAACCCAAAGATAGACAAATCATCTCTCATGTTTAGAATTAGAGATCTAAATAAGAGAAATTTTCTCTAGAGGTTTTTTGAAGAGTTGTGCTGCCAAGTTTTCTAGAGAGTCAGTTTCTTCTGTATCCCTTATAGAAGATCATCTTCTTGGGTAGAAGATTTGAGGAGTTAAGCGCAGGATTGAGTATGTTGCAATCAATAGTGTGAATTCGTTGAAGTGACATAACGTAACTTCAGTCCTTAGGTAGGGGATATCTGGAGAGGAAATCTGAGTTTTTTGTAATTGCGAGAGTCATAGTGTTTGATTGTCGATCTAGTTCGGATCCATGATTTTTCAGTAGTCGGTTAGGGTTTTCCATGCTAAATTTGGTGCCCTTGTGGTGTGTGCTTTTTGAGTTTATTTTCCGCTACATAGTTTATTGTTTTCGCTTTCGCACACTATTGGGCTAATTTATTGAGTAAACCAATCTAGATATCTCATACCTGAACTTTCAAATGGTATCAGAGCGGTTTGCATTAAGTTGTTGTGTTTGATCCTAAGAGATTTCTAGAATGGTACTCAATCAATTCTTGGCTAGACCTTCTCTGTCTGACGATGATAATGAAGATAAGGTGTCTGATCAAGAACAGGATTGAGAAGAAAAATATTACTCTGCATTTGATGGTTGTGTGAGGATGACCAAGTATGGTAAAAATGTCACAATTAAGTTAAAAGTTGTTCAAGAAGAAAATTTTGTATTAAAGAATGATTTAGAGTAAGCACTTGAAAAAATTTGTCTCTTGGAAAGTCAGAAAAACTGCATGGCTGAAAATTTGGCTACTGAGAGTCAAAAACTTGAAAAGGCTAAACAAGAGAGTAAGAATATGAAGACGGGTTGCAGATTGTTAAGTTTGAAAAAGAAAATTTACAAAGATGACTAAAGATTACTCTATCTGAGCTAGAAGTG
Organism: Umbellularia californica; assembly: GCA_028538565.1. Lineage (NCBI taxonomy): Eukaryota > Viridiplantae > Streptophyta > Magnoliopsida > Laurales > Lauraceae > Umbellularia > Umbellularia californica. The sequence goes on along the minus strand of JAPQWN010000007.1, from coordinate 42,519,118 downwards.
AAACAAGTTTCGCCAAACAAGATGAACACTAGTTAGTGGACTCTCACAGACATCTTGTGTAGTCAGAAGTTTCCATTTGACAAAACCAGTCTGGGTTATGATTATGGTGCATCTACTTCAATTGCTAAATGTAAACCACTATTTGTTTCAAGTGTTATACATACTACTCCACATACTACACTTTCAAATAATATGTTGAGTATAGTACAAAGAAAAAAAATGTGTCACGCGCTTCACACACATCCACTAGTCCCCATTGTGGAAAGAAAGGACACATTCGTCCCCATTACAAGAAGATGAATAGTCTACCAAAGGCCAAGCAATGGCGGAAGAATTTTTTTCTACCCAAGACGACTTAAGTTTAGATTAGAAGATTTGATTTGCCTAAAGAGTTTGCTCACACTGTGCCGAAAGATCAAACTACACAAGTGTGGTGGCTAATTATAAAAAGCCCTGATCAAGGAGCTCAAGCTCCCACCCCCTAGTGCTTATTGATGGACCCGAAAAAAAAAGAAAGGGGGAATCTTCCGTCCTCTCCCTCCGCACCCCGGGGGCTGTCCTGGGTCTCGGCGGAGGAGGGAAGATCTCGGGCATCAATATTTTTGTACGGGTATGCTAGATTTACTTTCTACTTGGAGTTTGGAACAGTGATAATCCGGAGATTCACCTTCACAAGTGGAAAGGAAATCAATCCTTTTTTCTAACTTTTCAAATTGCATAAATATTAAGAAAAGAGACAAGTTTTTAGAATGTCGTAAGAGGCGTTTTTGTTTGTTTGCCGTGAAAGGCGTTTTTACAAAACTCATCAAATATGAAAGACAAGAATTGTGATTTCTTTTTGTCTCTTTAAGAAATACAAACTACAATAGAAAAGGAAGAAAAGGGATCTAACTTCTCAGGAGATTATGGGGACACGTTAAGATCGACGGTCGCAAGTCATGTATGGGCTTCGCCGTCGTCCTTCAAATGAGAACATGTGATGCTTTGATTCTTTGGCTTGACTCCTAACCTCGGTTTTTTAAAGGACAAGGACCAAGAGAAGGTCCTATATCCAATGAAAAACCAAGTAAACGGGCTGAAAAGCCGCGTTTAGGCCATGTTGGAGAAGGAGGTGACCTTGGGGGGGGTGGCCCCCCAAGGGACGTTGATCACCTTGTGGTGCTTCCGGGAGCAAAGTGGCAGGACTTCGTCTCTCTCTCTTGGATTTTCTGAATTTTCAGAGCTTGCACTTGGGATCTCTTTTTTTTTCTCTTTTTTTCTCTTTTTTTCCTCTTGGAATGGACCTCCTTTTATAGGCTTTTGGTAGCCATGAGGTGTTTATTGGCATTGATGGCCATGATGAAGGAATTGATGAGGAGTTACAAGTTGATTTTGTAACTCCTTTTTCAAGGCTTGTGATTGGCCGATGAAGGTATTGGGCATTCAATCACCTTTATGCTTCATGATGATGGGAGTTTCATGGGTTTAATACCATGATTGCTTGGATTTGTAACCCCCAAATGCTTGGTTCTGATTGGGCCGTCCAAAATAATGAGTTAATGACTGCTTTAATGGGTCAATTAACGTCATTAAGTGGTTGCCAAGACATGTGAAGAGTCGCGGGCCGCGCTGCGCCTTTTGAGATTCTTCTTGCAATCATCACGGGTGGATCCACGCATCATTTGATGTCGGATTGCGATGCAATTTCAGACATTGATTGATGTTGGCGGGCCGGTGACATCTGTCTTGTCGATTTCACGATCGGTCGGACAGAAAGTGCACTTTCTTGGTCAGCAGGTTGGCGATCTTGAGGCGATCGGTGATGATTTCATGCTTTTGACGGCGGATCCGAGATGTCGACGAAGATCAGTGGTTTTAAAGCACCAAACATTGGGTTTTCAGAAAATCACAGAGGCCAGAACACCCGAAACGCGAAAGGCATCAAAAACGGACACTTCGGCGCAAAATCCGGCGACTCGGATTTCCAGGGTCGCCGAGCGACCTTGGGCCAAGGTCGCCGGCGACCATGGGGCTTTGTCCCGTTTGGTCGCCGAGCGTCGTTTCGGCCGTTTTTTCGTCTTTTTCTTCCCTTTTTTCTTCTGTATTTTTCTTGACATTTTTCCTCAATTAATGACTTGATTTTCTTGAAGAAATCTTGACGAGAACCCTCGCGAAATCGGAGCACAAAGTTTCCTATTTTTCGGGAAAGCCGAAGACTTTGTAGCCGATTTTCCGTCAAGCGTCGAAACTAGGTCAAACGATGTCGGAATGACCTGAAAATTGAGGTGAAGCTTCTTGAGCAGTGGATAGGACCAACCATGGGCTTTTATTTGAGTTTTGAAGCCGTTTGGGGTCCCATCGATGCTTCACTTGATTTTGCTGCGGGGAAAATACCGAGCTTTGATATGTGGTCAAACGATGTCCGATTGACCTGAGATTTGACGGGGAGCCTATTGGAGTCATTTTGAGACGTTCCATGGGCTCCGTTTTGGATGTCATGGTCCCGGGTTGCTCCGCCGCCGGTAGTCTTGATTTTTTCTCGGAGCATCGAAACCTGGTCAAACGTTGTCAGAATGACCTGAAATTCGACGTGCAGCCTTTTGGAAGCATGTTGAAGCCACTCATGTATTTTGTTTGATGAGTGATGGCTTCGGTGGTTTCCGCCGCCGGGAGGATTGATTTTGCTGCTCTAGCATTGATGAAGGGTCAAACGTTGTCGGTTTGACTTGAAATTTGGCATGGAACCCTTTGGAGACCTTCTGGAGTCATCCGTAGGCTTTGATCAAAGTTTTGGTGTCTTTGATGATGTCGCCGCCGGGAGCGCTTGTTTAGCTGTCGGAGCGGTGAAGTTGGGCCAAACGATGTCGGAATGACCCGAAACCTCAGGTGTACCCCTCTCTTAACTGTCTTGAAAGACCTCTCAGTTTCTGTCTGATTCTGACAAAATCTGATGCTTGAAATAGCTTTGCCTATTTTTAGCAGGATGCAGCTTCAGGAGGCTTCTCGATGTTGAAGAGACATATTGACTTTTTTGGTGTCAACAAATGCCCCCTCGAGGTAGAGCGACGAGTAGTTTTTTGGAGTCGATGTGCCTCGAAGAGAAACTTAGAGGAAAGGTTCCAACTTGACCAAGAGTCTTGAGCATTTTTTTTTTTTTTTGAATAGCCTTCTGAGTTTCCGGGGGAATTTTATGGTAGTGAGAGGGATCACGTACCATCTCAAGGCAAAGTTTTGAAAATGACATGGGGTATTTGGATTTTGGGTTTTGGATTTTGGTTTTTGACCTTGTGACCTAACAAGCTGTATGTGGCAGGTTAGGGGGTCGGGGTTTGATTTTGATTTTGACCTTGTGACCCAACAAGCTGTATGTGGCAGGTTGGGGGGTCAGGTTTGGTTTGTAGGTTTTGGATTTTGATTTTGGTTTTGGTCTTGTGACCTAACAAGCTGTATGTGGCGAGCTAGGGGACCGGAATTTGGTTTTGTGAAATGTCAATTTCAAGATTTTGGCTCAATTTGGTTCATGAGGTTGGATGGTTTGGTTTTTGGAAACTCATGGGACTTTCTTTTTTCTTTCTTTTTTTTTTTTTTTTGAATGGTCCCATCAACTCAAAAGAGGCATGGGACTTTTTTTTTTTTGCTCTTTTCTTTTTTTTTTTGCTCTTGGTAAGAGGAATATTTTCACTAAAAGCCAATTTTAGTGCCTAGGTGGTCAAACTTGGCTCATATGGGCTAACCCATGGGACCTTAGGCTTTGGAGATGGCCTAGATCTCATATGGTGTCATTTGTAAATAATATCTAAAAATATCTCTTTTGTGTAGAGAATATCTAAAAATATCTTTACTTGGAGAGAATTTCTCAAGTTTTCTTTTTTGTGGAAAGATTCTCTCAAAATATCTTTCTCTTTGGGAAAGTAGGTAAATTTTAGCACTTACCTCCTTTCTTTTCTCCTTGTTTCCTCTTTTGGCTTGCTCTCTTCTATAAAAGCAAGAGGGTTGATGCTTTTGCTCCATTGCTTTCTTTTTGCAAGAAATCTTCAAGAGTGCTCCCCAAGGCAAGAAGTGCTTTCTCTTCTTCAAGGATCTCCAAGCTTTTCTTCTTCTTCTCTATCAATGGCTTCAAGTAAGTTTTCTTCCTCAAGAATCTCCATTGTAGAAGTAGCTTCTTCATTTTTTCCTTCTTTTTCTTTTTTTTCTTTTCTTTTCTTTTCTTTTCATGCCTTTTTTCTTTTTTTTTTCGTGCTTCTCTCTTTTTTTCTTTCTTTCTTTCTTTCTTTTTTTTTTTTCTTTTCACGGTTTTCTCTCTTTTTTTTTTCATGAACTCTTTTTTTTTCTTTCTGTTTTTTTTTCTCCACGCTGATTCCCTTTTTTTTTTCAGCGTGTTTCTCTTTTTTTTTCTTTTTTTCTTTTTTTTTGCTGTTTTTGTTTTTTTTTTCCTCTGGCTGTACGGACAGGTCCGTACGGACCTGACCGTACTGCCACGTGGCAGTGGGCCACGGCCTGTGGGCCAAAATTTTTTTTTTTTTGTAGAGATGTTTTTTTCTCTATTTCGTTTTCTTTTTCCTTGTTTGCGCATTATGATAATGAGGCTATTCAATTTCAATATGTATGCATTTTTTTTTGTTTGATGCATCAAGATAGAAGGCTAGAGTCTCTAGGTCAAGCCAACATGATTTTTGACTTGGACAAAGTTTGATTGGTTTTGACCAAATTGGGTTGGAATTGGTCAAACTTTGGTCAAGGTTTTCCTAGCATTTAATGCATGATGATATATTTTTGATGCATGAGTTTTGGTAAATAGACTTGGAAGTATGATGATGCATACCTGAAAATCTTTTGCAAGTGTTGGGATTTTGAGCTCGCAGCGATGTTGAGTTCTTTCTCAGTCTTGCTGGATTTTGAGGAAGTTTTGCAATTTTTGGATTCTGAAGCTCGCAGCAATGTTGAGCTCTTTTCCAGATTTTGCGGAAGTTTGATGAGATTGGCTGTTCTCGCAGCGATGTTGAGTTCGAGCCTTCTTTGAGAATTCTCCACTGACTATGAGCACGCAGCGATGTTGAGCTCATCTTCAGACTTCCTGTCTTTTTTTCGGAGTATTTTCCTTTTCGTTGGAATTGCCCCGGAATCATGTCGAAACTTTGCTAGAATTTTTTTGTAGCAGAATTCTGTCATATTGATTGATCTTTTCTCTTCCATCTTTTGTAGGTAGTTCTTCTAGAAATAACAAAGGTAAAGGTCCTGTTACCGACGCACCTCGTCGGTCTGCTAGATCTTCCAATGCTGCCGTTCAGCAGGCTTGGGAGAAGGTCCAGTTTGTGGAGAAAAACTTGGAAGAATTCGATTCCCTTAATCGTGATGAGATGAGACAGCGATTAATCGCTCTCAAGGATGAGGAGTTCTATAAGATCATGGTAAGCAGCCGTCCCTGGGTTACGGACGATCAAAGCGTTGTGCTCAAGCCTACCTTCTTCTTCGGTGATGCAGTCCCCGACGACTTGACATACTAAAGGAGATGTTTTCAGTTCTCTTACACAGCAGATGGTGAGAAGAGAACTATTTCTACCCGGTCGTCTTTTGACCGGACCATCTCGATCCTGAGCCTTTCTCCCACGTGCCCTAAGAGGGAAGATCCTCCGAGTTGGGTGAAGAGGACCAGTGTGATCAAGACTGGGGTTTTTGTTGGTGGACCTTCCGGTTTTACAGAGAAGCCACCTGTCCGTATGGACGTGTTGATGCCAGCCAGTGGCTACCAAGGTTCTGATCATCCATCGATTGATTTGAGACCGGTGGGCCTTGGCGTTTTTCGGGGTGACGGCAGCAATTGGGTGAAGCCTTTTCGACTTCGTGGCCGTTTCAGTGCTGACTCGAGCTGGGAGTCATGGACTGATCACACCTTGAGGATTGGTGAGGCCGTTCTTCGGGAGGCCGAGATTTTTGACGCGGTTCGCGCTTTTCGGCAAACCGTCGTTTTCTCCGATGAGGCTTTCATGGCCATGCTGGAGTCATTCCTTCCACAAACCAACACCTTCATTGTGACGAATGGTGAGATTGGTTTTTCTTTGAAGGAGCTGAGCGCCATCACCGGGTTGCCTATCCTTGGCAAACTCTATGAGGAGTTTATGCCTATTGACAGCGTCCTTGAGGAGCAGTCTGAGGAGTTTAGGCTTGTGTACTTTCAGCTTGTCGCCTTCTACGATTTTCTGAAGGAAAAGGAGGGCTCGAAAGTTAGATGCAGCAGTTGGAGAAGTTGCAGCTCCAACTTTTTTGACAGCGGGGATTCTTCTGATGGCATGGCTCAGGATGTTAGGGCTAAAGCATCAAGTTTGAAGAAGATCGCTGCTATGCGAGAAGATTTGGAGAAGTTTTTCGCAAGCACGGATGCCATTTGTCCTGACATTGCGTTGCGGAGAGATCTCGCTGTCTACCTCACTTACTGGCTGGGTGAGGCTGTTTTTGTTGGAGGAGATGGGACGCACATCAGGCCGCACTGTATTTTTCCGGCTTGTCAGATGGCGTTTGGAGAGCGGCTGGCTTTGGTACCTGATCTTTACTCCTATTTGTGTACCGAACTGCAGGCTGCTGCTTTCCTGGTTCGGCTTGGGCTTCCCATGAACAGGGTGTTTTCTGCCCATATCTTCTATTCGTGGTATGTATACCACTGTCCTAGCTTCCATCGTTTGGGAGTTGCACAGGACGAAGATCCCTTTATGATTCGTTTGGCTAGAGGGACAGCCGTTCACGAATCACTTTTATCTGCCCGTTTAAGGATTCGACGATTTAGGGACGTCGAGATTGGGCAGTCTTCAGTGAAGCTTTCTCCGGGCTTGCGGAAGAAGGCTTTTGACTTTGGTGTCTCCCGTGATTCGACCAGGGCAGGGTCGGGAAGACATTATGCTTTGACGGAAGCGGAGAAGAGGTGGCTCTTCAACATACGGGTTGGTACGATGGTGTACCATAGACATCTTTTCGTCGACATCCAATCGTATGTGCCTTCGCGTTGCGTTGCAGCTTGGCTTCTCTCAAGGCGTTGTTGGAGCGCCTTCGAGTATGGTGAAGCGTTTTGGAGGTCTGCAGGATGGGAGAAATGCATGGGCATTTTATAGCACCAAGGACACTACCGCCATGATTTCCTATCCTGAGCTGCCCACCTTCCGGACTGCTGGCTTCACGAAGTGGTTCGTGGAGAGCTTTTCAGTGTACCGGGAGCTTTCCAAGAAAGAGCTTGATATTAAGCAATCTCCTGGGAAGAGTCTTGGCAAATCGGATGGTGTCCGTCGGGAGGAAGTTTTGGCCTTCCTTTCTAGAGAGAAGCACAAGATAGGCTTTCTCAACTGGCAGGACATCATCAGATCAGGAGCTGCACAGGGGATTCCTGGTGAGGTCTTGAGACAGCTGGAAGAGGAGGAGGCCGAGATCGATGCTATGATACAGGCAGAGCATACGAAGGCTTCCATGGAGTCTACTGAGAAAAGTAGACCATCCAGTGAGGACTCTTGTGAGAGGCCTGATGTCGATAGTGTGGCAGGATCGTCGAGTAGATTGACCCGCCGTAGCAAGAGGAAGAGAGGACAGCGCCGTAATATGAGACGGCACGATAGTCCTTCTGATCTTGAAGTTCCTCTCACCATTGCTGAGGATGTGTCTGAGGATGTTGACGAGCCTCCGGAGAAGAGAAGCAGGGAAGAGGAGATAGCTGGTATGATCCCCTTTCTTTCCTTTTATTTCTTCCTCTTTTGCTTTTTTTGTGAAAGGTTTTGTTTTGATCCGCTGCTTCTTTTTTTTTTTTTAGTAGAGGACGATGTCCTAGTGACGCCTGAGGATCCTGCCGATGAGGCGATGACGGATCCAATCGTGGCATCTGAGGAAGAGCCTAGGGACTCTGGAGTGGTTCCAGAACCTTCACCTGGTATGATTTGCTTTGGCTTTTGCTTTTTTGTCTTCTTTTGCTGTCATTTGCTAACATGTAGCTGACTTGCCAGAGGATCCGACGATTTCGAGCCATCCATGGACGCAACTTTTGACGATGCTTCGGATGAGCTCAAAGAGGCAGAGAGTACTCCGCCGGTCGTCGAAGCAGGTATATTTGCAATAATGATCTTGATATATTTTTGACAAGATTATATTCATACCCTTCTTTTTTTTCTTTGACAGATTGTGAAGCAGCAGGAGAGATTCCTCCGTCTTCCTCAGAGCCAGAACAGGGGATACCTGCTGTTGATCCAGAAGTAAGGGCTTCTCCTTCTTTCAATGAGTCAGCTTCTTCCGTTGGAAAGAGTTTATTGATTACTCTTCCAATGGAGCATGACGTGGGCAGTCGGGCACCAGAACATGGCGAATCCTCATCTGCACCGCACCTTCAGTATGCTAGGAAGGTGTTGAAGACTGTCTTGAGCTCATGGTTTGAGACTCTTTCTTCGGGTCATTTGGAAGCTGGTTTTGGCATGATCAAGCATGTGCAGGACATCTTCGCTGATAGCAAAGAAGTCGGTCTGGACGTCGCAAGTGCCGAGGATTTTGTTGAGGAGATCATCACCTTGGGGAACAAATGGACTGAGACCAAGAGTTTCCTAGATGGTGACTTCTTTGATGAGATGTTCTTAAAACCTTCCAGCAAAGTCAAAGCTGAGCTGACTGAGGTCACGAAGACTCGGAGGCAAATCGTTCGGGAGAAGAACGTTACCGAGTTCTCCATCATGGGGCTGAAGCAAGACTTGGACCGCCTTGATAAGGAGGTCGTTGAGGCTAGGCAACGTCTTGATCTTTTAGAGGAAGAGGCTGCTGCCAAATGGGCCGCCATTGTGTAGGCTCGTGACAAGGAGGGGACTCTCATTCGCCAGGTTGAGGAAGCTGAAGGTAATGTCCGGAGGAAGACTCAGGAGCATGACCAGTGGCAGGTCCTCTGGGAAGAACTTCATCGTGCTGCAGATAGGTCACGGCATTCGGCCGCGTTTTATGGGGACATTTTGAAGGAGCGTGACCTAAAAACTTTGGAAGTTAAGGCCAAGGGTCTGCTTGAGGAGTTGAACCTTTGGTTGAAGACCATGTAGGATTGAGCTCCTGAGTTGTAACAAACTCTTTTTCCTTTTTCTTTTTTTTTGGTACCTCCATGTATAAACAATTTTGGTACTATATTTTGTATCCCCTTCCTTTCACTTAAATCATTTTTGACGAAAACAATTTTGAGCAAAAGTTTGATGGGAATGTTTGCTTAAGGATTTGATCAAAAGGTTGTCATTTTGTGAAAATCTTTTGTTAAAGGGTTGTTTTGGGCATGAAAGCCAATTTTGTGGCGAAAAGCCTGATTTTTTGATGGTTTGAAAACCGAAATTTTGGATGGCATGAAAGCCTAATTTTGTGGCGTAAGAGCCAAAGTTTGTTTTGCGGCGTGGGAGCCAAAATTTTTGGATGGCGTGAAAGCCGAATTTTAGAATGGCATAGAAGCCGAATTTTGTTTTGTTTGTCTTGGCGTTTATAGCCGAATTTTGGCATTTATAGCCAGATTTTGGCGTTTATAGCCGATTTTTTTTTTGTTTTGGCATTTATAGCCGAATTTTGGCGTTTATAGCCGAATTTTGAGATGGCATGAGAGCCAAAAATTTTGTTTGTGGCATGAGAGCCGATTTTGAGATGGCATGAATGCCGATTTTGGCGTTTATAGCCGAGTTTTGGCCTTTATAACCAGATTTTGGCATTTATAGCCGAGTTTTTTGAAAACCAAGTTTTGTTTTGTTGGCATGAAAGCCGATTTTGGCGTTTATAGCCGAAAATATTTTTGTTTTGGCATTTATAGCCGGACTTTGGCATTTGTAGCCGGATTTTGGCGTTTATAGCCGAGTTTTGGTTTTCAAAATGCAGGTATCGACTAAATGTTGCCTCCCCGCTGAATGGTCTTGCAAGTATCGATGGAATGTCGCTTCCTTGCTCATTCGGTTTTGCGAGTATTGATGGAATGTCACTTCCTCGCGGGTTAGGTTTTGCGAGTATCGATGGAATGTCGCTTCCTCGCGGATTGGGGTGCAAATATCGACTAAGCGTCGCTTCCCTGCGTTTCCCAAAACTTTTGGTTTTGCGGGTACTGACTTGATGTCGTTTCTCCGCGATTTTTGAGGTTTTCTCGAACCATTTGAAATTTGGATTGTGGATAGCAACTGGTTTGTTGCTTCTCCAAGATTTTTGAAATTTGGGTTGTGGATATCAACTGGTTTATTGCTTCTCCAAGATTTTTGAAATTTGCAAGTATCGAATGGGGTTCGCTTCCTTGCGATTTTTGGGTTTTGGAAGTATCGAATGGGGTTCGCATCCTTCCGATTTTTTGGGTTTTGCGAGTATCGACTGAATGTCGCTTCCCCGCGGTTTCTAAAAACCAAAATTTTTGTTTAAAGACACGGAGGTCATAAATTTCGACTTAAAACCATTTTGGTTGTAAAAGTCGAGGCGGTTTACAGTGAAAATTCCTAAGTCCCGATTTTTGTTTCAAACCATGAATTTTGGGTTCAAGGATCGAAAATTTTGGTTAAGTCTGGGAAGAGGCCCCTAAACTTGGATTTTTGGATTTTGATTTTTTTTTCTTTTTGAACAATGAAACGATGAAAGTAAGCATTGTTTTGAGAGATTGTTTTTTTTTTTGAAACTTCAACATAAAGATGAAAATTTCAAAAGAGGTGGGTTTGACGAGCAAGTACCTTGGAAATAGGCTTTAGCCGTGTAGATATTGCTCTGACCCGTTTTGAGGAAGTCTTCAAGGGTAGTACCGCTTCAAGAACTTGTCGTTGATGGGTAGCATACATCTGTCTCCTTCCATGTTTAGAAGAGCGTATGCACCGTTGGAGAAGACTTTGTCGATGACGAAGGGTCCCTCCCATTTTGGTTCGAATTTGCCTTTGGATTTGTGGGTAAAGACTATGGGTCTTTTTACTGCAAGAACCAAGTCACCCTTTTTGTAGGCGCATTGCCTGACCTTTTTGTCGAAAGATCCTGCCATGCGTGCTTGGTACAACTCAATGCTTTGTAGAGCTTCGAGTCATCTTTCATCGAGATTATCCAGCTCTTGGAGTCTCAGTTTGACATTGCTTTCTTGCGTCATGTTATTTTGCAAAGATACCCTTAAGGAAGGAATTTGTACTTCCAAAGGGACAACAGCTTCGCATCCATAGACCAAAGAGAATGGTGTGCTATGGGTTGGTCCTCGAACGGTGGTTCAATAGGCCTACAAAGCTTCTAGTAGTTTGTCGCCCCAGTCTCTTTTGTGACTAGAGACCATTTTCTTGAGAATTTTGCAGAGTGTCTTGTTGAAGGCTTCTGCTAGTCCGTTCGCTGCTGGATTATATGGAGTCGAAGGACAACTTTGGATTTTGTACTTGTCGCAGAACCTATAGAATCTGTGATCCCGGAATTGTGGTCCGTTATCATGGACGAATTTTTTAGGTATGCCGAAGCGACAAATAATGTTGGTGCGCAAGAACTGAAGGACTGATGAAGTCTTCATTTCGCTGAGCGCAAATGCTTCCGACCACTTGGAGAAATAATCCGTAGCGGCGAAGATGAAGCGATGACCTTTACTTGATGGGGGAGAAATAGGACCTCTGATGTCCATACCCCAGGCTTCGAAAGGCCATGAGATTGCTGTTGGATGTAGCCATTCTGGAGGCATGTGGACATAATCTCCGTGAATCTGGCATTTTTGGCAGCGCTTGGCAAATTGTATTGCATCAGTTACCATGGTAGGCCAATAGTAACCTAGCCTTTTTATCTGGTTGTAGAGCTTAGGGCCAGCCTGATGGGCTCCACAAAGACCAGCATGTACTTCTTTGAGAGTTTCCTCAGCCTCTTGTTGTGATAAGCAGCGTAGGAGTACTCCGTTGAAGGATTTTCTGTAAAGTGCTTTTGAAGGTATATCCAAATGAAAGTTTGGGGCTCGTCTTTGGATGCTTACCCGCTCTTTTGGATCTTCAGGTAGTCCTCCGAACATGATATAATTAATGAACGGATCTCTCCAGTCGCCAATTGGAGGTTTGAGGATGGACATCCGACTTCCAACCACTTGGTGGCATTCAGCAACTGCTTGGTGTGTGTTGAGAGGAGGGAAAATCCTTCTTTGACACACTGTGATTTGCATGTTTTCCCCTTCTTGGATTGCCATGGATGCGGCAAGTCCAGCCAGGGCATCTGCACGGATGTTTTCACCTCTGAGGATATGGGTGATATGGCAGATATTGAATTTTTGTCGAAGCGACTGAGCCTTATTGTAGTAAGGTAGCAAATCAGGCTTCCTGACTTCATATTTCCGATTCATCTGGTTGACGACCAGTTGAGAGTCTCCAAAAGCTTCCAACATGGTCATGCCGGATTCGAGGGCGAGTTCCAATCCAACAATCAGGGCTTGGTACTCAGCTGCATTGTTTGAACATGGTTCCAGTAGCGAGAAGGGGTGTGGAATCATGTATTTATCGGGGCTGACGAAGAGGATGCCGATTCCCGATATTTGCTTTCCTTTTTCATTTGTCCTGGTTGCACCGTCAAAGTACATGTCCCAGGAAGCATTTGACAAGGAAGTTTCCACATTGTAGACAAATTCGTTTGGGAGATCATCCTTGAGTGGAGAATCTTTAGGCAATGGATGCTCTGCGAGGAAGTCTGCTAGAGCTTGGCCTTTGATTGCTTTTTGTGGTACATACCTAATATCAAATTGTGATAGAAGAATGGACCATTTTGCCAGTCGGGCATTGAGAGAACCTGCTTTTGTGACAAGGACCTTTAGGAGGTTGATCCTTGAAACTAGGTAGACTGTATTTGACAGCAGATAGTGACGCAGCTTTTGTACAGCGAACATTACTGCAAGGCATTCTTTTTCGACTAGGGAGTAGCGATGCTCTGCACCTACCATCATGCAGCTAAGGTAATATAGAGCAGCTTCTTTTCCGTCGTCGTTTTCTTGTGCGAGCAGAGCACCCAAAGAGTGGTCGAGAGCTCTTGTGTACAAGATAAATGGTTTTCCAGTTGTGGGGGCAGCCAGCACTGGAGGTTTGATGAGGTATGCTTTGATGTCTTGAAATGCATTTTCACATTCAGTATCCCAGACAAAGTCCACGCCTTTCTTCATTAAGCGAGAGAATGGACGGCATTTCCCTGATAGATTGGAGATGAACCATCGAATGTAGGCCAGCCTTCCTTGAAGCCCTTTTAATTCTCTTAGGGTTCTGGGAGATGGCATTTCCAAGATAGCCTTGACTTTGGTGGGGTCAAGTTCTATTCCAGCTTTCCGTACTATGAATCCGAGAAACTTACCCGATGAGACACCGAAGAAGCACTTTAGTGGATTCATCCTTAATTTGCGTTTGCGGAGTCGGAGGAAGACTTCTCGAAGATCATCGAGATGGTCTTCTTTTCTTCTGCTTTTTATGGCGAGGTCGTCAACATAGCATTCGACCGTATTGTGCTGCATATCTTGGAATATTTTAATCATAGCCCTCTGATATGTCGCACCTGCATTTTTCAGGCCAAACGGCATAACAGTGTAGCAATACACGCCGAATGGTGTCCGAAATGATGTATGCCTTTCATCTTCAGGATGCATCTTTATCTGGTTGTATCCAGAGAATCCATCCATGAACGTCATTCACTCGAACCCATAGGTGTTGTCAATCATCACCTCTGGTATGGGGATCGGGAATTCATCTTTAGGACATGCACTATTCAGGTCTCTGTAGTCGATACAGACCCTTATCTGCCCATTTTTCTTTGTCACGGGGACAATATTGGCCAACCATTCAGGATGCTGTTCCTCGCGGATGAAGCCAACGTTTTTGAGTTTCTGAACTTCTTGTTCGATTTTGTCCATCACGTCGGGACGGAATCTTCTTTGGCCTTGTTTGATAGGCTTGATTTCTTTTTGCAAGTTGAGCTTGTGGACTGCTACTTTGGGATCCAAGCCAGGCATTTCGGCATAAGACCATGCAAAGCAATCAATGAACTCACGAAGAAAAGAGATATACTCGGGTAACTCATCATCCTTTATATTCTTGCTTATGAATACAGGACGTGGGTTATCAGGTGTTCCCAAGTCTATCTTTTGAACAGGATCTTCTGTTGGAAGGTTTGAAGGTGGTTCCTCCACAATATTTTCGGAGGCTTCCAACTCAACAAGACCTTCTGGAGTGCCAGAGGCATTTTCAGACTGAGGCTCTGTTTCTGTTCATGAATCTTCTTGATCAGTATCCGTCTCAAGGCTTGCAATGAGATGGTCCCAATCATTTGCTGGAATTGGGTTGAAGTAAGGTACTTCTTTTGGAGACGATGATTCTTCTGGGACAGAGAACCGCTCGTCTACGTCATCGGACAATTCCTCTTTATTATCAGAGAAATTATACCAATTGGAGGAGCTTTCAGGATTTTTGACGAGTAACTCCTCAAAGAGATATCCAGGGATATCGATGTCTTCATGAGATGTTGAGGCTTGGTCGGTAAAGCGACTTTGCAGCCATGGTGTCAACGGTCTCATGGGAGCGGTAGGATCATACCCCAACCCATATGAAGACTTGCCTTTGTGAAGGTGGATTTTCCAATCTTCTGGTTGACTTTTGGTCAAGGTGGGTTCCAATGGTGTAAGAATACCACGGCCACCTCCCAAACCAGTTAGATTTTGAGCGTCGTAGCCCATTTTCTTCATGATAGCTTGTGCCATTGGACTATACAGGGATAGCTGAGGCATACCTTCGTTTTGGAAATGTTCAAGCAGAGAGTCCAGTGGAGATGCTCCCGATCTATGGAAGAAGATTGTTTTTTCTTCTGGCGAAGTTGCCGGGATAACAAAGGAAGCAGACGTAGGATCTTCTAAGTCTGCTTGTGTCTCCAATGGAGTGAGAGTGAGCTGATTTTGCTGAGTATCAGCTCGGCTCGATGCTGTGTCATCTTCTGGCTCTGACTCTGAGTCTGTGTCATGCATAATAGACACAAAGGAGACAGTGAACTTGCCCCGAGTCTTTTGTTTTGTCTTCTTTGCTTTAGTAGTGATTACCAAAGGCTTTGGAGATTTGAAGGAGACGACGAAGGGAGCTTGGCCGCTTACTTCGAGTTTGGTGGAGGGTTTGTTTTCCTCCGATGATTGCTGATGAGCCTTGCCTTTATCTTTCTGGAGACTGTCGACAAAGCGAATTGTTTTTTCCTCCTGTTCTTCTTTTCCATCTTTATACATTTGAGCATCTGCAAAATGGACATCTCTGCCTTTGAAGGGCTTTTTGTCTGCAAATACTTGATGTATCAGGCCATCGTCGCCAATGAACTTGATGCACTGATGTAGAGTTGAAGGGACGACACCATTCTCATGTATCTAGGGGCGTCCAAGGAGTATATTGTAGCATGAAGGGGTCCTTATTGCATACACAGTGACTTCAGAAATAAGATCACCGATTTGCAATTTGAACCTGATTTTGCCGATAGGCCTTTGAGCGCTACCGTCATATCCGAAGATGGATACGGACGTGTGACTCAGCTTGCTAGGTGGGATGCCTAGCTCTTCGAGTGCCGAAGTATAGATGAGGTTGAGTGCAGAACCTGGATCGATCTGAACCCTTTGTACTGGCATTTCTTTGATGTACCCCGTAAAGTACAAGAGACGGTTGTGCTTTGCTTCGCCTAGGAGGAGGTCACCCTTATCGAAGGCAATTGTTGCACTTGCTGCTTTTTGTACCGAGAGGCATTCATTGCTTGATCCCTCAGTTTTCTTCTTTTCTCCCTTTGAGGGAGTCTTTGATTTTTTGACCCTATAGTCCATTTCAATTTGTAGGACTTGTGGGGCATGTTTGTCGACATCCGTATTCAGCCTTTGTAATTCTGAAATGAGACTATCACGAGTCTGTGGAGACATTCGCAATAAGTCAAGGATGTACAGACGTGCAGGTATGTGTTTGAAGTGCTCAATCAAGTCGTACTTGAAAGCCTCCTTCGGGCCTGCATTTTCATTATTATTGCCACTTGGGGCGTTTACAGCTTGCTTTCCTGAAGGATTTACATAAGAAGAAGAGGGTTGATTGTAATTTTTGTGGTAATCCCGGCCAGAACGGGTACCTCTACCAACTTCAAGAGCCTCTAGAGAAGGGTCTTCTTTTGGAAGATCGTTCTCAGGATCAAGGGGTTGATCCTTTGCTGAGGACGTCTCTGTAACAGCATTGGCGTCTTCAGTGATTGTGTTGCACGGAGCAATTTCTGGGAACAAGTCCTGAACAGCAGCCGGCAACTTTTCTTTATTAGCCCAGACATTGCCGGTGAGATCGGGTATCTGGGACCAATTGACTGAGTTTTCATTGAAGAAGATTTCATTGGCAGAAGTTTCTTCAAGATGATCAATCGGGAGTGGCTTGAACTTCGATGTCACAGCTTCAGGAGACGAAGGTTGAGAGGATGTTATCTCAGTGGAAGTCACCTGAGAGGATGTGGCTCCGGAAGATACGCTACCGGTTGGGGAGTACGTGTCTTCGGAAGCTTCAGAGGCACTGTCGTCCTAAGCTATTGCATTGCAGGTTATCCTGAGAGGAGATGCCTCCAGTGTAGACTGTTGGGAATCAGACTCATCCTCAGATGTGAGAGGATCATCGATCCAACTGTTTTCTCCATTTTCAGGAGTTGAGGGAGGGAGTTCCCGTTGATTTTCAGGGACTTCCAGTTCTGGATTATGACGAAGATTGATGCGATCCTGCTCCTGCTCTATGGCAAGATGTTGCAAGATTCTTGCATATTCTTCAAGATCAGGCATGGGAGCCAAATTTTCTTCGTCATTTGCTCCTTGTGGTTCGCCCATGTTGGGTTCCACTAAAGCATTTACTGGTACTGGATCCACAGCGTTTTCTTGAACAGGGTCCTGGTCTTCTTCATCATTAGACCAAGATCCTTGTGGCTGTAATGGGTTATACCAGATTACTGGCATAAGATGAGACTCGGGAATCCATTCCTCGTCAGAGAGGTATTCTCCTGTTTCAAGGGATTCTTCCCACTCATCGATATCACTGGCAGTGTCACTGGACTCGTATCCATTCATGGAGAATCCAACTACCGAGTTGCAAGAGTA
Organism: Umbellularia californica; assembly: GCA_028538565.1. Lineage (NCBI taxonomy): Eukaryota > Viridiplantae > Streptophyta > Magnoliopsida > Laurales > Lauraceae > Umbellularia > Umbellularia californica. The sequence continues at coordinate 42,502,083 of JAPQWN010000007.1, read as the reverse complement.
TGATGCCCCCTGCACATTTTCAATTTTGTATAGAGGTGGCATGAAATCTTCAAAAGTGAATTTTCTTACCGCCTTGGAGATTTTGGGAAGAGATTCTTCCGTCGTCCTTAGTGAAGCAGTGGAAGAGGTTTCTGCTTTTTCAAGGACTTCTTGTTTTGGTTGAGACTTTTGCTGCTGTTTGAGCTTGCGGAGCTGTCTCTTGGCTTGCCTTCGCTGCTGAGCGGTCGGCTTTGTTTTGACGATCTCCCAATTTTCATCATCTAGGAGATCGGGATGCACCCATATAGGTTGTCCATCTGGTGTTAGATAGGGAACCAATTCTTGGGACGCTTGAGCCATTTTTATCACCTTGAATGAAGTAGTGATCTTCTCCTTCGGTGACTTTGAAGTTTACCGACATGACACCATGTTGACAGAGGCGGGGCCATAGTTTTTATCAAAGGTTATGACTCCGTTTTTCCACATCTCATTGATCTTCTCTCTCACAACGAAACATTGATTGAGAGGATGTGAGATCATCTGATGGTATGGACAGTATCGGGGATTATTGGTTTTGCCGACATCTCCCGGTCTTTTGGGTTCTGGCAAAATGAGTTTGCCATTTGCTAGGAGAGCCTCAAAGATTTCTTCAACATCTTCATCGAACGGATATTTCTTTTCTACGCGTTCTTTGAAGGCATCAGAGAGTTCAGGCCTTTTACCCGCAGTTTTGTTTTCAGGTTTCTTTGGCTGCTGAGGAGCTGACTTAGTCTGCACATTGAGAACCTCCTTCTTCTTTGGTTTTGAGGTTGTAACAGCAGTCGGCTCTTTCTTTGATGATTTCTGACTGTTGAGGTCTTTGATCACCATTTCAGCTTCCATGGAAGCTTCGAGGAGTTCCCCCAGGTTTTTTGATTTGTTGCCGATGATCATGGAGCGGATTTTTGCTCTCATATTGTTACGGCAGATGTCGACCAGCGACGCTTGTGGCAGCACATCTGAGCATTTGTACGCCATTGCCTTCCATTTGTGAATGAAGTCGTATGTTGACTCATTCTCTCCCTGTTTTAGGCTGCAGAGTTGAGCCATAGTAACAGGATGATCCTCACTTTGGAAGTGGGTCAGGAAGCGTGTCTCGAGCATAGCCCAGTTCTGAATGGAGTTCTCCGGCAGAGTGGAGTACCAATCAAAGGCTGTACCTTTTAGGGTACTTGCGAAGAGGCGAATCTTGAGGGCATCTTGATCCGCAATAGCTCCCGTCAGGATCTTGAAATGGATGACATGCTGTCTGGCTGAACCTTTCCCAGTATATGTCTGGAGAGTAGGTTGTTTGAATTTTGCAGGGAACGGAACCGAGTCCATCCATAGAGGGTAGGGTGGCTTGATCCCATGTTCCTTCAATGTATCCTCTTCTTTTGCTTTTGCGAGGATATCGTCCACGTCCTTTCTGGTAAGGGCGCGAGACTCATTGTTTTCTGCATTGCCCTCGTCATCTTCATGATTCGGAGGGGTTTCATTGTTAGGTGGTGGACGCTGTAGAGTGAGAATCAAATTTTCCATCAGAGTCTCAATTCTCTGTTGTCCTTGCTCCAACTGCTGGATGCGTGCAGTTACGTCATCATGCGGTGGAGGCTGCTCAGAACTTGTAGCCAAGACATTCATCCCTCGGGATTCGAACGAAGAAATCGTCCTGGTGACTGAGCTGGGGCTCATTCTTCTGGATGAAGAATCTGAGGAGTGGTTACTCCGACATTCTTGGCTTGGAGGAGTGGAAGATTCCTCCAGATGTGTTCGTGTCCGAGAGACACTGCGAGTCACTGGACGTCTAACACTGATTTTGGTTGCTGACTTTCGGCGTTTTCTGATTTTACCAACCATATGAACAGCAAAGATTTGGTCGGGTCTTTCTTTTTCAACCCATTTGTTTGAGACGTGGAGAGTAGAACGCTGGGTTCTTTGTTTCTCGAGTCTCTTTTGTCGATATGCAGTGCGGCGACGCATACAACGAGCAATTTGAGCTTCAGTCAGCTCTGGCTGGGTTCTGGCGATGAAGGATGTAGTCCCTCGTGCACAGCAGCCGAGTTTGTCTTCTTTGAAGCTTGGCAAGGACAGAATCTGGATGCGGTCCTTTGTCTGTCGCAATGAAGACTTGAATTTTGCAAGCTCGGCCCCTGTTGAGATGAAGGGTCGACTCGCAGAAGTGCAGGCTTCAGCATGTTTTTGCATGGGCCTAACAATGCAGGATTTGATTTTGGGCTTGTAGGAGCAAGCCTGCTCATGATGGTTTTGTTTGTTTTTTAGGTGGAGGGTAGGTTTCTCCTCTTTCATGTAAGAGAGAGGGTAGAACTGATTCTCCTTGAGAGGGGTCAGGTATGCTGGCTTTGCAGATGTTTGGGACCTCCGTTGCTTTGGCGAAGATCTCGGGGACCAAGTTTTGGTGTAAACCTGGTTTCTTGTGGGTTGAGGCTTTGTGGGAATGCCACGGGCTTCAGGCTTCTTGGTGTTCGCCCTTGGTGCCATTTTAGTGACACGTTGCGGGGCGGTTTTCTGCTTCTTGGCAGGTACAGTGTCTTCTGCGGGAAGTGGGAATGGTCCCAGCGATCCGAAGACGATGGTCCGGGGAGTTGAAGTTGACCCGGTGTTTGGGGAGTTGTCGAGAGAGATGACGCTTCGGCAACTGGCAGGGCGCTTATGCTTGTTTTGCTTATCTTGAAGCATAAGCTAGTACTTGTTCTCGTCGAAAGTGATGGTCAATGAAGCTGCCATTGTTAGTTTTTGGAAAACTTCTGAAAGAAGACCAAATCCATTAGTAATCACAAGAATATGGTGATCGTAAATGGAGAACAACTATGGTTTTGTCTTTTCAAATCACTTGAGGGGACATGGCCCAACCCAAGGACGATGAAGAAGGCAAAAAGCCATAGAGGATACAATTGTTCTAAAATGCAAGTATGGTAGGCTCAGAGCGAGCGTTCCAATGACTGCTAGAAGCAATTGTAGACCTTAATTCAAATTACCGAGAAGCAAGGCTCACTCGAGGTAAAATGATATAAGGTTGGAGATACAAATGTGTCGGTCGCGAATACAGTAGACCCGAAAGGGCGTACTAGCACCGCTAGGCACAAATGTTGCAAATCGCATCCTTGGGAAGGACACGAGATGGGATTTTTTGAAAGGTCAAATTTGGATTCATAAAGGAGAGCAAATAGTATTCCAATCCGAACAAGGGCTCAACATTTCTGCGAGCGCTAAATTCAGAAGGGAAGGAACCATAATTTCTCGGATGTAAATCCAGACGTGACGGAAGTTTTTTTTTTTTTTGAAAGGTCAAGATTGAATTCATCAAAGAGAGCAAATGGTATTCCAATCCGAACCACAACTCAACATTTCTGCGAGCGTTAAATCCGAAAGGGAAAGAACGAAAATTTCTCGATTCTAAATCCAAAAGTGACGGAAGTGTTTTTTTTTCTGTTTTTTTAGAGAATTTTTTTTAAAGGTGCACATAGATTTCCAATTCGATCTTATGAAACCTTAGTAGATAGATCAGTCCCCAGGTAAGGGTAAGATTACTTAATGAACCCGTTTGGAGGACCCTTGCGTCGAACAGTCTAGCTGTCTCCACACTCTGGACAAGGCTTTTCTTAAATCCACTTTGGTCAAAGAACGCAACTGGTGGAATCTTAGTGTTTTTTTTTTTTGAAAGGTTTCTAATGAACTCGTCAAAGAGAACAAGTAGTGTTCCAATCCGAACCACAACTCAACATTTCTACGAGCGTTAAATCCAAAAAGGAAAGAACCAAAGTTTCTTTGTGAATTTGAATTCAAAAGAAGATTTTTTTTTTGAAATTATATTTTTTTTAATCTCAATTGGACTCATTGAAGAGAAAAGATGGCCCAATCCCTGATACGAACGGTAGCTGCAAACATTTCTGTGAGCTATCAAGTTCGAAAAGGGAAGGATCAAAGTTTCTCAAAGTTGAGTTTTTAAGAAAAAGAGATCATTTTGTTTTTTGAAAGAATAAAATTTTTTGAAATCTCAATTGGACTCATCAAAGAGAAAAGATGGCCCAACCCCCGATATGAACGATAGCTGCGAACATTTCTGTGAGCTATCGAGTTCGAAGAGGGAAGGATCAAAATTTCTCAAAGTTGAATCTAAGAAAAGAGATCAGATTTGTTTTTTTTTTGAAGTGAGAAAGAACAATTGAAATCCCATCTCGTATTCTTTTAGATGCAAAATGCATCATAGGCCACCAACTAGAAAGGACCCAAGTGATCATAGCATCACGTTCTCAAGTCAATGTGTCCCACCGGGTGTGCCAGCTTGATGGACCCGAAAAAAAAAGAAAGGGGGAATCTTCCGTCCTCTCCCTCCGCACCCCGGGGGCTGTCCTGGGTCTCGGCGGAGGAGGGAAGATCTCGGGCATCAACATTTTTGTACGGGTATGCCATATTTACTTTCTACTTGGAATTTGGAACAGTGATAATCCGGAGATTCACCTTCACAAGTGGAAAGGAAATCAATCATTTTTTCTAACTTTTCAAATTGCATAAATATTAAGAAAAGAGACAAGTTTTTGGAATGCCGTAAGAGGCGTTTTTGTTTGTTTGCCGTGAAAGGCGATTTTGCCGTGAAAGGCGTTTTTACAAAACTCATCAAATATGAAAGACAAGAATTGTGATTTCTTTTTGTCTCTTTAAGAAATACAAACTACAATAGAAAAGGAAGAAAAGGGATCTAACTTCTCAGGAGATTGTGGGGACACGTTAAGATCGACGGTCGCAAGTCATGTATGGGCTTCGCCGTCGTCCTTCAAATGAGAACATGTGATGCTTTGATTCTTTGGCTTGGCTCCTAACCTCGGTTTTTAAAGGACAAGGACCAAGAGAAGGTCCTATATCCAATGAAAAACCAAGTAAACGGGCTGAAAAGCCGTGTTTAGGCCATGTTGGAGAAGGAGGTGACCTTGGGGGGGGGGGGGGGGGGGGGGGGTGTGGCCCCCCAAGGGACGTTGATCACCTTGTGGTGCTTCCGGGAGCAAAGTGGCAGGACTTCATCTCTCTCTCTTGGATTTTCTGAATTTTCAGAGCTTGCACTTGGGATCTCTTTTTTTTCTCTTCTTTTCCTCTTGGAATGGACCTCCTTTTATAGGCTTTTGGTAGCCATGAGGTGTTTATTGGCATTGATGGCCATGATGAAGGAATTGATGAGGAGTTACAAGTTGATTTTGTAACTCCTTTTTCAAGGCTTGTGATTGGCCGATGAAGGTAGTGGGCATTCAATCACCTTTATGCTTCATGATGATGGGAGTTTCATGGGTTTAATGCCATGATTGCTTGGATTTGTAACCCCCAAATGCTTGGTTCTGATTGGGCCGTCCAAAATAATGAGTTAATGACTGCTTTAATGGGTCAATTAACGTCATTAAGTGGTTGCCAAGGCATGTGAAGAGTCGCGGGCCGCGCTGCGCCTTTTGAGATTCTTCTTGCAATAATCACGGGTGGATCCACGCATCATTTGATGTCGGATTGCGATGCAATTTCAGACATTGATTGATGTTGGCGGGCCGGTGACATCTGTCTTGTCGATTTCACGATCGGTCGGACAGAAAGTGCACTTTCTTGGTCAGCCGGTTGGCGATCTTGAAGCGATCGGTGATGATTTCATGCTTTTGACGGTGGATCCGAGATGTCGACGAAGATCAGTGGTTTTGAAGCACCAAACATTGGATTTTCAGAAAATCACAGAGGTCAGAACACCCGAAACGCGAAAAGCATTGAAAACGGACACTTCGGCGCAAAATCCGGCGAACCGGATTTCCAGGGTCGCCGGGCGACCATGGCGACCCTAGGCCAGGGTCGCCGGCGACCTTGGGCCAAGGTCGCCGGCGACCATGGGGCTTTGGCCCATTTGGTCGCCGAGCGTCGTTTCGGCCGTTTTTTCGTCTTTTTCTTCCCTTTTTTCTTCTGTATTTTTCTTGACATTTTTCCTCAATTATTGACTTGATTTTCTTGAAGAAATCTTGACGAGAACCCTCGCGAAATCGGAGCACAAAGTTTCCTATTTTTCGGGAAAGCCGAAGACTTTGTAGCCGGTTTTCCGTCAAGCGTCGAAACTAGGTCAAACGATGTCGGAATGACCTGAAAATTGAGGTGAAGCTTCTTGAGCAGTGGATAGGACCAACCATGGGCTTTTATTTGAGTTTTGAAGCCGTTTGGGGTCCCATCGATGCTTCACTTGATTTTGCTGCGGGGAAAATGCCGAGCTTTGATATGTGGTCAAACGATGTCCGATTGACCTGAAATTTGACGGGGAGCCTATTGGAGTCATTTTGAGACGTTCCATGGGCTCCGTTTTGGATGTCATGGTCCCGGGTTGCTCCGCCGCCGGTAGGCTTGATTTTCTCTCGGAGCATCGAAACCTGGTCAAACGTTGTCGGAATGACCTGAAAGTCGACGTGCAGCCTTTTGGAAGCATGTTGAAGCCACTCATGTATTTTGTTTGATGAGTGATGGCTTCGGTGGTTTCCGCCGCCGGGAGGCTTGATTTTGCTGCTCGACCATTGATGAAGGGTCAAACGTTGTCGGTTTGACTTGAAATTTGGCATGGAGCCCTTTGGAGACCTTCTGGAGTCACCCGTAGGTTTTGATCAAAGTTTTGGTGTCTTTGATGATGTCGCCGCCGGGAGCGCTTGTTTAGCTGTCGGAGCGGTGAAGTTGGGCCAAACGATGTCGGAATGATCCGAAACCTCAGGTGTACCCCTCTCTTAGCTGTCTTGAAAGACCTCTCAGTTTCTGTCTGATTCTGACAAAATCTGATGCTTGAAATAGCCTTGCCTATTTTTAGCAGGATGCAGCTTTAGGAGGCTTCTCGATGTTGAGGAGACATATTGACTTTTTTGGTGTCAACACTTATACGAAAATCATAGTGAGGGGGAGTCAAAATTCAGGGGGACCTACTACCTCCAGATTAAGAGAAGTTGCACGATGATATTTGTTTGTCAATTATGGAAAAATACAGGGGGAGAAGAATGAAGCCAGGGGGGGAGCACTATAAGCAAAGGCAACTCAAGATCTACAGTATTGATAGTGTTGATTTTTTTTTTTTAATTCAATGTATTTTGGGTTTTCTTTTAGGTAGATCATATTGTATTGTTCTAAAGAGTTTTGTCCAAAGATTGCCAAAAGGGGGAGATTGTAAGGATATAAAACGGCCGACAGAGACTGTCAAAGGGCAAAGTCCCTAGACATACCTCGCTATAGCGATGGTGAATCTCGCTATAGCGAGAATGGCACAGGAAGCCCGATTTGATCCGGAACCTAAGTCAAAGTTTGAGACAAACTAATATTCTAATTGTATTATTATTAGGAGTCTCTTGCACGGATTTGGGGCTATGTATTGGGTGTTTCTCACAGCCCAAAGATACAAAATCATCTCTCAATTTTTGAATTAGAAATCTAATTGAGAGAAATTTTTTCTAGAGATTTTTTGAAGAGTTGTGCTGCAAAATTCTCTAAAAAGCCAGTTTCTTCTGCATCCCTTGTAGAAGATCATCTTCTTGCATAGAAGATTTGAGGAGTCAAGCGTAGGCTTGAGTCTTTTGCAATCAACGGGTGTGAAGTTGTTGAAGTGACACAGGGTAACTTCATTCCTTAGGTAGGGGATATTTGAGGAGGAAATATGAGTTTCTTGTAATTGCAAGATTCATAGTATTTGATTGTCGATCTAGTTCAGAACTGTGGGTTTTCACTCAGTTAGGGTTTTCCACGCTAAATATGGTGTCCATGTGGTGTGTGCTTTTTGAGTTTATTTTCGCTGTATAGTTTATTATTTTTGCACATTATTTGGTTAATTTATCGAGTAGACCAATCTAGATATCTCATACCCGAACTTTCACATAGCATTGTGGAAATCATCAACTTAGATGCCCCACTCGTTAAATCTGACACTACCATTCAAGTCTCCGTCATCAAGTGCATCATACATCTCATTTTCGCCAAGATCCATGAACGACAGTTCCTTGATCCAGTTTTTTTTTCTTTTTTTTTTTCACTTTTTAGGTCTTTTAGGTCGGTTCTCTCACTCTCAAGGATGTTTCTTTGATCTGGACTCCCACTTTTTCACTATATGTTGTATGCATGAGTTGGTGTTAATGGAGGTTGGGTTTTCAATTTTAGTTTGTTTTATGAAGGATTTTTGGGAAATTTTAAGAAAGTAATCCCGGTTGGTTTGGAGGTAGTTATGACTATTTTGGAGTTGTATTTAAGCAAAGGCAAGTGTTGAATTTATTTGTAATAGCAAACTATGGTTGTTTATTTGAATTTTATAGTTTATTCAATGGTTTGAATAATTATTAAAATGCTTTAATTAATAATGATTACATTATAATTTATTGTCAAAACTTAACGAAACTTACAAATATCTAACCTACCCCACCCACCACCACTTGCCCCATTTAATCTACTTTACTCCAGCGTTCCTGAAAACAAAGAGCTTTCTCTTTCTCCTTTATTCTTCTTCCCCTTCAATGGAATGGTGGAGATCATCAACTTAGAGGCGTCACTTAATAAATCAGATGCTGCCATTAATTCTTCGTCGTCAAGTACATCACATATCTCACTTTGACGAAGATCAATGGCCGACAGTTCCTTTATCCAACTCTTTCTCAACTTTTGAGCTCTTAGATTTTGGTTTTCTCCCTCTCATTGATATTTTCATAATCTAGAGTATCACTTTTTCAATATTATATGTTGAGTGCATGGGTTGGTATTAAGTGGAGGTTGGGTTTTTGGTTGTTTCGTAGTTGATTTTTGGGTAATTTTAAGAAGGTGATCCCAGCCGGTTTGAAGATTGTTGGGACTATTTTGGAGTTGTGTTTATGCAAAGGCAAGTGTTCAATTTATCTATCATAACATTATATGGTTGTTTATTTAATTTTTATAGTTTATGCAATGACTTGAATAATTAAGAACTACTTGAATTAATGTTGATTACATTGCCATTTATTAACACAACTTAACCAAACTAAAAAATATCTCACCTATCCCACCTACCACCACCTTCACTCAATCGTTCTAGAAAATAAAGAGCTTTCTCTTTCTCCTCTTTTCTCCTTTTCCTACCCTTCCATGGCATAATGGAGATCATCAACTTAGACACCCCACTTGATAAATCCAACATCACCATTCAATTCTAAGTCATCAAGTGCATCACATTACTCATTTGGGAAATTCTATATGCACCCATTTTTCTGCTGAATACACCCACATTCTTCTATGAACAGTGACTTAAAAATCACTGTTCAAAGAAGAATGTGGGTGTGCACAGCATTTGTGCCGGTGCATATAGAATTTCCCTACTCATTTTGGTGAATATGGCCAACAGTTCCTTGATCCAGCTCTTTCTCTACTTTTTATCTCTTAGACGTAAGTTTTATCCCTCTCCATGGATATTTCCTTGACCTAGACTCTCACTTATTCAATGTTGGCTGTGTAAATGGGTTGGTGTTAAGTGGAGGTCAGGTTTTTTCATTGTAAGTTCTTTTGTAGAGAGTTTTTGAGGAATTTTAAAAAGTTATTATCAACTGGTTTAGTAGCGGTTAGGACTGTTTTGGAGCTATGTTTTGGCTAAGACAAGCATGAAATTTATTTATCATAGCTAGCTAAGGTTGTTTATTTGATTTTTATATTTTTATGATGGTTTGAATAACTAAGAACTACTTAAATTAATGATGATTACATTGCAATTTCTTATTGTAACTTGACCAAACACTCAAATATCTCACCTTCCTCACCTACCACTACCTGCCCATTTACTCCATTCCATCGTTTCTGAAAATAATGAGCTTTTACCTTCTCAACTTTTCCCCTTTCTTCCCCTCTCCTTCCATGGCATGGTGGAGATCATCAACTTAGAGGCCCCACTTGATAAATCCGACAACGTCATTTAAGTGTCCGTCATCAAGTGCATCACATATCTCATTTTAGCAAAGACCAATTACCGACAGTTCCTTGATCCATCTTTTTCCCTACTTTTGAGCTCTTAGAGGTAATTTCTCTCCTTCTTAATGATATTTCCATGATTTGGACTCCCACTTTTTCAATATATATTGTGTATATATGTTGGTATTAAGTGGAGGTTAGGTTTTTGGTTTTACGTTGTTTTTCCTAATGATTTTTAGGGCATTTTAAGAAGGTGATCCCAGATGGCTTGGGGGTGGTTCGGACTGTGTTGTATTTATGTCAAGGTAAGTGTTCAGTTTATTTCTGATAGCATGCTATTGTTGTTTATTTGAATTTTACAATTTTTTCAATAGTTTGAGTAATTAAGAAATACTTGAATTAATGATTATTACATTGCAATTTCTTATCACCACTTAACTAAACTTATAAATATTTCATCTACTCCACCTACCATAACCTGTCCCATTTACTTTCCTTCATTCCACCATTCCAGAGAATAGAGAGCTTTCTCCTTTTTGTCTTTTCTCCTTTCTTCTTCCTCCCCTCACGTGGCATGGTGGAGATCATCAACTTAGAGGCTCTACTTGTTAAATCCGATGCCCCCATTCAATTATCCGGCATCAATTGCATCACATGACCCATTTTGGCAGAGATCCATGGCCGACAGTTCTTTATCTAGTTTTGAGCTCTCATAGGTAGGTTCTCTCACTTTCATAGATATCTCTTTGATCTAGACTCACTTTTTTTAAATATGTTATGTCCCCTGGTTAGTGTTATGTGAAGGTTATATTTTTCCTTTCAGGTTATTTTGTCGAAAATTTTTAGGGACTTTTAAGTAGGTGATCGTAGTTGGTTTAAAGACGGTTATGAATGTTTTGTAGTTATGTTTATTTTTGATAGCATGCTATTGTTGTTTATTTGAATTTTACAGTTTATTCAATGGTTTGAATAATTAAGAAATACTTGAGTTAATGATTATTACATTGCAATTTCTTATCACCACTTAACTAAACTTACAAATATCTCACCTACCACCACCTGCCTCATTTACTCTTCTTCACACAATCGTTCATGAAACATAAGGAGCTCTCTCCATCTCCTCCTTTTCATTTCTTCTTCCTCCCCTTCCATGGCATGCTGGAAATAAACAACTTAGAGGCCCCACTTAATAAATCTGAAGCCGTCATTCAATTCTCCGTCATCAAGTGCATCACATATCTAATTTTCACAAAGATCCATTGCCAAAAGTTCCTTGATCCATTTTTTTTTCCACTTTTTAGGTCTTAGAGGTAGGTTCACTCCCTCTCAAGTATATTTCTTTGATCTGGACTCCCACTTTTTCAATATGTGTTGTACACATGGGTTGGTGTTAAATGGAGGTTGTGTTTTCAGTTTTAGCTTGTTTCATGGAGGATTTTTGGGAAATTTTAACAAAGTAATCTTAGCCGGTTTGGATGTAGTTATGACTGTTTTGAAGTTTTATTTAGGCCAATGCAAGTATTAAATCTATTTTTGATTGCATGCTATGGTTGTTTATTTGAATTGTATAGTTTATTCAATGGTTTGAGTAATTAAGAAAGGGAACCGGTCTTGTAAGGACGGTCCTTACAGGCTTAGGTGTAGACCGCCTAATGGGGCCCACCATGAGACCCCACTGGTCATGGGACAAAGGGGGACCGAAAGATCCAATTGGGGCCAACCTACATATCAAATTTGAAGTCAATCTAATACCTCTAACCCTTCATCCATGGTCCACAAGTTTAACACTTTATATCAAATAAGAAAAATTGACCCTCAATCCAACGGCCTAGTTCATCTGAATCCATACAAGTTCATGGGATTCGGTGCCTATAAGGGGGTTGTGAATGTGTGGTCAATTTGGATGAGTCATTAATTGGGCCCCAGTGAGCGTTCCAAACTGTGCGGACAGTAAGGACGGTCATTATAGGACCGGTTCCCATTAAGAAATGCTTTATTAAATAATGATTACATTGCAAATTATTGTCAAAACTTAACGAAACTCACAAATATCTAATATACTCTTCCCACCACTACCTGCCCCATTTATCAGATAATAGTGAGCATTTTCCTTCTTCTATTTTCTCCTTTCTTCTTTCTTACCTTCCATGACATGGTAGAGATCATCAACTTAGAGGCCCCACTTGATAAATCTAACGCAGTCATTTAATTCTCAGTCATCAAGTGCATTACATAACCCATTTTGATAAAGCTCCATGGTTGACAGTTCCTTGATCTAGCGTTTTCTCTACTTTTGAGTACTTAGAGGTAGGTTCTCTTCCTCTCAAGTATATTTCATTGATTTAGACTCCCACTTTTTCAATATATGTTGTCTGTACGGGTCGGTGTTGTAATGCCCTAATTCTGAATACTGAGAAAACCGTCAAGGTACCCGAAGTTGGCGTGCTACTTCCCAGAAAATTCGAGAACTTCCAAGTTGTAGGTCCGCAGTGAGGTCCAATTTAAAACTTTTTGAACAACATAACATCAATGGTTGAATTGTGGAAGCATATAAAAGATAGCGAAAGAAAATGTAACAATAGTAGAAGCAACTATAAGGTATCATATATAATATATCAAATGTAGTAAGGCTGGAATCCAGTCTAATATATCAAAGTGTGAATATCAAATATTTATACAAATTATACTAACTCCTTGCTCACCACAAAGTCACTCAAAAACCAAAACAAGAAAAACACTCAAGTCCCCGGTGCAAGCACTCCATCCTCCAGCTCGACCTCTTAGTCGGCTGATTCCCATCCATAGACTTTGGCTATGGGCACCTCAACGAGCACGTTGTCCTCGTAGTCGGGGTCAAAACTTAAGCACCAATAATGGGTAAAATTAAAAGACTTGGCAAGTCACAGTATACAAGTAACATATGATGTATGCATTAAAAGAATAGAGATGAGTAGATAATTAATGAGAATAACAAGGAAATATAATCTAGGCAATTGAGCAAGATAAAGTAGTTAGAATCAGGATAAATAAGTTATCTAATTTAACAGCATCAAAGTGGCACATTCACACAAACTGAATACCGCGGCCCTCCCATACTGAACACAATCGTGGTGGGGAAAAGTAACAGTGCCGGTGAATGACAAGCTCCGCAAAATAACACTCATCCATCTCATCACTCAAAAGACTGGACTCGGTATCACACCGTCCGTCTAAAACATAGCTCATCATGATAGCCCACTCAACACTTAACACTCATAAATAGCTCATACCAGTGATGATCAGTCAACAGGCTAAGTTTCGAACAATTGAGCGAATGTTAATGCCGACTCAATGGAACAACACAGGTCTATGTTCGTCTAGGCTTGCCTTACACGAGCAAGGTTCTAATAAGTCCTTAAGAGGTCTAGTACCAGTTCAATCCATGGAACACAATCCAAGTCCAAGTCCCACATTGGATCCATACCAAGGCCCACCAAATCCATGGACTAGTCTAAAACAGTCCAAATAAAGTATTAAGTCCATTTCTAATAAGAATCAGTCCACTATCATCCATAATGAGTCACAAATCCACCAAAATAAACCTCTCCATCCTAGGGTATCACACAACCAAATTTAGGCCATAGAAGGGCCCGCCTAGCCACAGACACGAGTCATTAATCACCCAATCATACCACCGGGTCACCTCTAAGTAATCCTAGGTTCAGATCCTCCATTTTCCATTAATTAACAGGTACATAACAATAACAAGGATACAAGAGTGACAGTGATGTAATGAACCTCCAAATAATAAAATCAATGGGAAATATCGAATAGTTCAATCTTAAGTAATAGTCCACTTTTAGGTCCAGGTCTATTTTAGTTAATCTGATCTCTAAATGAAGTCTCGGATGCCAATGGATAATGTGTTTGGTGCTTCAGAAGTTAAGGGCATTTTCAACGACGTTTAAGGGTCAAATCATCATCAAATCCACAACCTAGACGCTACTTGGTGGTCCCCATGAGTTAAGGTTGAGGCACACCATTGACTTATGCGTGGCACATCAATGGAAATCTATTTGGATGGTCAATGGGCCCCACAACTGATCACAATACAAAATAGTGTCCGAACCCAGAACTTGTTTGCAGTGTGGCAGGTCAACCTGGCTAAGGTCGAGTCGACTTGCTACACAGAGATCAGGGATTGAAATCTGGCTTGGAGTCTAGGATTTTCAGTGTACCTGATCAACCTGGTGGCCAACCGGTCGACCTGGTACACAGGCCCACCTGAATCAAACAGGTTACAGGCCATTTCTCATACCTTGAGTTTCTCAGTGTATCTAGTCGACCGAGCACAGGGCTGGTCGACCCCATACACTGGCTTTGTAATTTTCCCAGAAATGTTAATTGGGACTTGAGTTTTCTGAAATGTACTGTTGTTGGTCTACCGATAGTCCGGTCGATCGGGTACACGCAACTACTATAGAGTCCAAAAATATGGATTTTTCACTCCTTCAATCCATTTCCTATTCAAATCTCCTCCAATCACATCCATCCATCACAGTAACATGTAAAACAACCATAACACTCATATAATCATCCATCCATCATCAAACGGGCCGTTGATCTTCCAAATGAGAGAACCCATCCATTAATAGCCAAAATCCATAAAAACGAGCTCAAAGGTAAATCTAACATCAATTGAATGTAAATAATAGAATTAAAGACAATAATCATGCATTCTATGCTAAGTAAGTATATTGAACTTGCCTTGATCCAATTTTTGCAAAAGAAATGGACAAAAGAGGAGATCCAACCTCTAATAGCAAATCCCAGCTTTCTTAAGGTCTTCCAACACTCAAGCGAATCCAATCTATCGCTCCTAATTCCCAATCCACAAGAGAACTGCAACTTAGAAAGGAAATCTAGAGAGAAAGGGTAATCCTAGAGAATTGAACTAAAGTGTGAGAGAGAGGACGAGAAATACCTTGAATTGTAGAAGAAGAAGAGATTAACAAGAGAGAAATCCTTTGGAGGTTGTAGTAGCAATAGTAGAAGGTGGCCTCCTTCTTGATTAGGGTTTGAGCTAGGGATTTTGAATTAGAGTTTGAGGTAGGCTTTTGGAATTATGGTTTTTGTGAAATGAGAGGTAAATGAGAGATGAGATGGACTTAGGGTTTATTTTCATTTCAATTGCAATAATTTAGCTTATATAGGCTAGGGTTGGGATAATTATCAAAAGGGCTTTTTAGTTTAAATATGAATGAGGATAAGGACATGGGCAAAAAGGGTCTTTTGGTAGGATTTTAGAAGCTTCTCAAGTGGAAAAGCCCTCCTATAAAATCCTATTTACTTGCGAGGGTCTCAAACATCTAAAACCCTGTAACAATTACAATTGACACCCTACAAAACCTATAAAATACACAATAAGCCTAATTCTTAGAAAATAGGTTAAGACTTAGGAAAATATCTAACTACCCTTACCAATCCCTATTAATTAGTATAATTACACTACAAATACTATAATTTATAATGTTCAAATTCAAATGAGGGTCCATAAGGAGTAGGGACTCACAGGTGTTATGTGAAGGTTGGAACTTTGGTTTTAGGTTGTTTTGTAAATGATTTTTGGGGAATTTTAAGAAGGTGATTCCAACTTGTTTGGTAGTGGTTAAAACTGTTTTGGAGTTGTGTTTAGGCAAAGGTAAGTGTTCAATTTATTTCTCATAGCATGAAGGTTTTTTCTTTAATTTTATAGTTTATTCAATTTTTTTGATGATTAAGAAGTGCTTGAATTAATGATTATTACATTGCAATTTCTTATTACAAATTAACTAAACGTACTAATATCTCACCTACCCCACCTACCACCACTTGCTTCATTTAGTCTCCTTCAATACTTTATCGTTTCTAAAAATAGAGAGCTTTCTCCTTCTCCTTTTTTCTCCTTTCTTCTTCCTCCCCTTCCATGGAATGGTTGAGATCAATAACTTAGAAGTCTCATTTGATAAATCTGACACTGCCATTCAATTCTTTGTCATCAAGTGCAACACATATATCATTTTAGCTAAGATCCATGGCCGACAGCTCCTTCATCCAGCTCTTTCTCCACTTTTGAGATCTTAGAGGTAGATTCTCTCCCTCTCATTGATTTTTCTTTGATCTAGACTCTCACTTAGTCAATATGTGTTGTGTGCATGGGTTGATATTAAGTGGAGGTTGTGTTTATTGGTTTTAGGTTGTTTTGTGGAGGGTTTTTTTTTTTTTTTTTTTTTTTTTTGGGAATTTTAAAGAAGGTGATCCTAGATAGTTTGGTAGCAGTTAGTATTATTTTGGAGTTTTGTTTTCGCTAAGGTAAGTGTCCAATTTATTTATCATAGCAAGCTATGATTATTTATTTGATTTTTATAGTTTATTCAATGGTTTGATAATTAATTAAGAACTGCTTGAGTTAATGATTATTACATTGTAACTCTTGTCGCAATTTAACCAGACTCTCAAATATCTCACCTACCCCACCTACCACCACTCGGCCCATATACTCTCCTTCATTCCATCGTTCCAAAAAATTGGGAGCTTTCTTCTTCTCCATTTTTTCTCCTTCTCCATTTTTTCTCCTTTCCTCCTCCTCTCCTTTCATGGCATAGTGGAGATCATCAACTTAGAGGCCCCACTTGTTAAATTAGATGCTGCCATTCAATTCTCCATTATCAAGTGCATCACTTATCTCATTTTGGCAAAGATTCGCTGCCAACAATTCCTTGATCCATCCTTTTCTCCACTTTTGAGCTCTTAGAGCTAGGTTGTCTCCTTCTCAAAAGCATATTTCCATGATTTGGACTCCCACTTTTTCAACATAAGTTGTTTATATGGTTTGGTGTTACATGGAGGTTTAGTTTTTTTATCTGAATGATTTTTGTGGCATTTTTAGAAAGTGATCCTAGTTGGTTTGGGGGTGGTTCGGGCTGTTTTGGAGTTGTGTTTAGACCAAGGTAAGTGTTCAATTTATTTCTTAGAGGAAGGTTCTCTTCCTCTCATGGGTATTTCCTTGATCTACAGTCCTATTATTCAATATATGTTGTATGCGAGGGATTGGCGGCAACTGCTTGGTAACACTTCGGGCAGTGGCATCACCGGTGGTGGAAACATTGACGGTGGCGACTCTAGGGGTGGCAGCAACACTGGTGGTGGCAACACCGGGGGCGGTAACGCTACTTGTGGTAGCGAGGGGGCCCTTTGGGACCTTGATCAGCCTTCGCCATTTCTGGTCTTTGGTGGTATGGTGTTTACAGATTTGGTTTAATCACTTTTTTCACAGACGGCGCTAATTGTGAGTGCCTAAATATTACGGACTTGGTTAGGCGAGTGTAAAACTCTTAATGTTGTTGTTAAGCTTCTTTCGGGAAAGATTGAATGCCTGAAGACCTGAAAGGGAAGGAAGGAAACAAAGGTCAGAGGCCCTGGCTGTAGTCAGCCGAAGGCACTCCGATGCCTAAGTTAGTGCTATCACTAAGCAAAGGAAGAGTGAATGGAGAAGAGAAGAGAGCTATGGGTATTGGTTTGCGCGTACCTCACTTTGGGTCTTACCCATGCATATATATAGGAGGAAGTCCCATCAGACCGTACCCTTAGTAGAGCTAGGTGAAGATGGAAGTCTTATCAGCCCATACCTTGTATCCTCAGTGGAGGTAGGTGGAGGTGTTGTCCCGTCAGACCATTCCTCGATCTCTTGTATGGCTGTGGATGTGACCGTCATATAAGGTCAACCTCTTATCAGGCGCATATCCTATCTGACAGCTCGTTCTGCAGCGCCATTACACTATCATAGTAGCATATTTATGACTGATTAACACCCAGTACTGATACCGAGGTCAGTCATAGGCGTGTCTTGGCACTATTGCCGAGGTGCGTAGGATCGAGGCCAAGACAAGCTCGGCTAGTACCGAGGCTAGCTCGAGCTAGATACAAACTGGCACCGTTGCCGAGCTGCATGAAGCCGAGATCAGGGCAAGTCTGGTTGGTACTTTTACCTAAACCGGGGCTTATCTCAGTATTATGGAAAATCTCCCACACAGCTTGAATTAATGATGATTACATTGCAATCTCTTGTCGCAACTCAACAAAACTCACAAATATCTCACATACCCTACTTATCACCACCTTCCCCATTTTCTCTCCTTCACTCCATCTTTCCCGAAAACATGGAGCTTTCAATGCTCCTTTTTACTCATTTCTTCTTCCTCCCCTTCCATGGCATGGTGGAGATCATAAATTTAGAGGCCCCACTTGATAAATCCGACGCCACCATTCAATTCTCCGTCATCAAGTGCATCACATATCTCATTTTGGCGAAAATCCATAGCCGACAGTTCCTGAAGGGAAAACCGATGGAACACCAAACTAAACGCAAAGAAAGTGAAATTCACAATACCACAGGCTCAAGGAAACGTGTAGTCGAAAGAAATGTTACTTTTTCCTTGACAATTAAAAGTAAAATGTCATTATGTTACAAGGATGCTAGTATGGACAACAACAACATGACAGGTTCACTTCGGAAGAACGATATGAAGGTATTTAGAAAATTAGCGACAAAAAAGTTCAAGCCTCACTTAGGCTTGACCAGTTCAACTCATTGTTTAGATTGTGGGTGCACCATGGGCTAAGGGGGTGCAAGAGCCGTGTTCGATTGTTGGGCTTTTATGTTGTATTCCGACTTAGGCGGATTAGTTACTAAGGGTTAACCTGGGTGTAATTGGGTTCAAGAGGTATTTTGGTAAATGTACCGGTGCTTTCTTGGGAGGCTGAAAATATAGATTATATATATCATGTAATCCGTAACCTTAACCTAAAGCATGAAGGAAGATAGTGAGAAAGAAAAAGGAATTGACAAGCGTTTGTGGATGTAGGTGGTTTTGCCAAACAATAGAAACCATTGTCTTCTTTGTGTGGATTGTTTGATTATTATATAGATTATGTGTCTTTAATTGTCAATCGCAAGTTGTTTGTTCCGTTGTGTTCCCATCAATTCTTTCTCACAAAGGGGGCATAAGATAGTTCTAGAAAGTGATTTACTATAAAACAATTTACTTACATGAATAGCAACATCTCCATCTAAACACAAGAACTCTTTGAGAAAGGGGTGACATTCACATTCCTTCTACTTTCCTGGTTCCACAAGTCACTAATAAAAAGTTTCGGATTTCAAATGTCAAAATAAGGTTTTCTCAGTCCACCCTCACGTGGGATCCAATTACATTTTCAAAAAGGTATTTTCTTTCCATTCCCTACGCACCACAAAATCTTTCAATAACCAAAAAATGCCCTTTTTAAGATTTTCTCCCATGGAGGTTTATTTGGGCAATAGTTAACTTAGAGAAATTAGGCCCAAAGTTACAGGGCATAGACAGACAATTATTTTTGAACAATTTGGATACTCTAAATGTTGTGGGGGGGGGGGGGGGGGGGGGGGGGGAATGATAGATTTATAGATAATATAGACCCAAATAAATAAGTTTATTGCAATTATCAAACTTAAATTTCCAAATCAGATGAGTCGAATAAAATGAAACTATCAAGTTAAAGACTCAAATTATATATCTTACTTCAAATTAGTATTACTATAAATCAGGCACTAACTATTGTATGGATGTCATCTACATAATGTCAAGCCACATCTCAAATTTATATAAAATTTCTCCCCATCAGAGGAGCATTTTGACACATCAAGCTGGTGTTTTCACATGACCTGCAGTTTCATCCAAGGATTTGACAGAAAGCAACAACAGTAAGAGTTCCAAGAAATTCAAGTACCCCAGTTCCTGTGATTCAGATAATGCACGGGTAGGAACCTTAAAGTTCTCCATCACAGATATTTACAAGGCTACTGGAAATTTCTCTACTGCAAACCAAATTGGGCAAGGAGGGTTTGGGACTGTGTACAAGGGAGTGCTTAAGGATGGGACTGTAGTTGCTGTAAAGCGTGCAAAAAAGGTAAAAAAGATTCTCTCAAAACCTTATAGGATTTTCTTTGCTTTTCATTTTGTTTACCTAATGTGTGTTGAATTCAAAGGATTTTCTAGGGTTGGCAAGTCCATATTAGACGCACCAAGCTTGCCTGAATCTGGCCAAGGTCAGGGTTGGCCATTTTTCCCGCATTGGGTTTTGTTCGACTTTTATAACCCGATTAATAAAGAGGGTGTTTTGTGTGGCATTTCTAACCCAAATATTGAATGGGGTGGGTTTTTTTTTTTGTTTTTTTTATTTTTTGAGTTCATTTTTTTAGCTATCTGACAATGCAACCTGACTTCACTGATTACACCATGATCCATCAACCTAACTAGACTCCGACCTGTTAAGGGTTTGGGTAACCTTCAGATTTGGTTCGTATTGAAAATTTTAACCTAAGTAATAAATGAGTCAAGTTTGGATTGAGGTTAAGGCTATATGCATATAACCAAATCTACTGGACCCATGCCGGTCCTAAGATTTTGAACAGAAATGGGCTTCTATCATGGGAGCCAAGAGTTCAAAAGGAATTTCTTAAATTTAAGAGATTCCCTCTCTAGCAAACTAAAAAGCTAAAAATCAGAATTTAAAGGACAAGTGGATTTTCTGGTTTGCTTCTTGTCTGCCAAGAACTTGGACTCCCACCACTTAGGATTTTCCCTTCATTAATCGCTCAACCAAATGTGCCAATTCAAAATCTTGGGAATAGAGGCCTAGCCTTGTGGATGTGCCCACTCCCATAGCTCCCACCAGCTTTTGAATCGAAGCCCTTTACTTCTTATGTCCTGGTCAGTTGGCCAACCAAGCACGAAAAAAAAAAAAAAAAGCAATTCAAAATCTTGGAATTCGAAAGAATTCCAAAGGTCAAAAATGCCACTTTTCTCTCTCTCTCTTTCTCTCTCTCTGAAATTCACCCTGTCGAATCTGAAATTCACCCTGTCGAATATTTCTGTACGAATTTACAATGTTTAAACAATGATCCTACTGACCATAAAATTCTGGTAGAACTCGCATGACAGGCGCTTATCAATGGAGTTCAAGAACGAAATAGAAACATTGTCAAAAGTGGAGCATTGGAACTTGGTCAGATTTCTTGGATATCTAGACCATCCAGATGAGCGGATAATTGTGGTAGAATATGTTCGCAATGGAACTCTTCGAGACCATCTGTATGGTAAGTCCAGATGAAACTCAGAATTATTGCTCACAAAAAAGGGGAGGAATCGATTCAAGCTAATTTTAAAACCGTATGATGAAACCAGGCATTCTGACCTAATAACTAAATGGGTCTTAACGTAACAGCAAGATGGCCTGGTCTAGTTTTCATGTTTTACAAAGAGTTAAACCAGGGATTGAATGAATCTTATCACAGCCTTGGATGAGGAAAGGTGCATGCCCAGGTTCAATGCAGGACAGGCAGGTAAGAACTGGTGCCTCTTACCAATGGGGTAAGAGGCCGTTCTTCATTCTTCAGTTCATTGATATTAAAATAGGATCAAGTTGGATCCTTTAACACTAATTGATGTTTAGTAGCACTCTGCACCGTGTCCAGTTGGAACTAGAATGGTTAGGTTCAGAGTTATTTCAGGCCTGGTAGATAAATGGGTGTTTACAAGGTCATATGTAAGCATAAAGGCCTGACTGTCTTGTAATTTTGCAGCCAAGCAGGGCCTGGGCCATACTTTTAGGGTGATAGACTAGAACAATCTTAGCATTAGGCCTAATGACTAAACAAACTGGGCAAACAGAAGCTTTGGCTCGGCCCGAGCAGTCCATGAACAGCTTTAGAAAAGATATCTTTAAGCTGTTTACCAATACTCTAATCATCACAATCTAGTTGAACTACTTCGGCAATTTTTTGAAGTTTCTCCAGAGGAAACAAAAAACCGGCGTCTTTGATGTGAGTGTGTGATGCAGGCTCTGGTGGACATGGACTGGATCTTGCAGAACGACTGGACATTGCTATTGATGTAGCCCATGCAGTCACATATTTGCATATGTATACAGGTTAACCTTCTCCATTTTTATCTTTGTTGTGTCACAATCTCCATGTTAGATGTGTGGGTGAGGAGCAAACTTGCAAACCTTACGGCGGTAGATTAGAGGTGGGGTCAAATATCATTATTACCCAATGACCGTTAAATTTTGGAGACTTCAAGGGGCTCATTTTTAACATGGAATTGAATTCCTAGTAATTCATGGAAAATATAGGATCTAATAGAGGATTATTAAAGAGGTGAGGGTGAATGAGGCCTTGATTTATTGGGGTGATGGGTGGGTATTCATTTTTCCCATTAAACGGGATATTATATAACAACCATTTTTTAATCTTCAATCTTTGTTTCTCAATTCTAGCCACTTTTAGAATTACATTACTTGGAATTTCTAGAAATCCAATTCCATTCAAACAAATGAGCCCAAAGACGATGGCTACAATCACCATATGGACTAGGATTTAGCCTATCTTATACGAACAGAGATTAAAGCCTTTCAGCCCTAACCCACCGCTTTCATTTATATGCATCGAGGTGGGCCCATAGGATGGTTTGCAAGTTTATGTCTTTTCGCCATATTTTGTAGCCAACCTTTGCTCAAAACATGGATAAAATAAAAATGCTTACCTGCTTAGTTATAGAATAACATTGAAAGATAAATTCTTGTAAACAAAATTCCATATATATAATCACCAAGATATACAAAACTGCATATATACAAAACTTTCCTGATAGACTATAATCTAAAAGCAAGAGAACTGGATTTTTTTTTTTTTTTTTGGTGGCCTAGTGACCAGGATATGGTAACAAAAGCTACCACTCTAGGGTTCCAACCCCAGATGGAGCTGTGGGAGGCAGTGTGCTGTCCACAGTCACACTGTGTGAGAATTGGAATTTTTAGAGTGGTATTCCGATATAAGCTAAAATGACAAACACATCAGACACAATTCGAGCTCATTATGATACGTACCTATAATTTGTGAATTCATGCATGATTCAAACCTGCTGAGATATGCCACCTTCAACAAATCGCTCAAGGATTGGACATATGATTATAGGAGAATGCTCCCATGGGGATGGTTCCCATGGAAGCAACCGTGCAGATGGTCGTGTGGGTCCTACTTGCGGGCCCCCCATGGTACATCCAACCCCGCACACACTACTTTCCATCTGAGTGTCAGCGGATTTGAGTCTTTTGCACTGATCCAAATGAGGCTGACCCATTGGATTGAAATCATACAAAATTGATAGCTTATAAACTGTTAAATTTGAGGGCCATGATCAAAGAGTTAGGATTGTGTGATGGACTTGGAGTTTTGCACATAAGTGGTTCACATATAGATCTTCCAATCCCCACCTCCCCAAGATTGATGGGGCCCTAGGTGGGCCCCAAAAGGCTGTCTGGGCCGACGGTCCATGTGAACCATCCACGAGAGAGCACGGCCGCACTATAATTATAAATGGTAAATGGTTAACGTGGAATAGAGAGAGCGATATAGAGATATATGGTTCCCTGACCCCTCTTCGGATTATTCATCCACTATGTCTTGTGCCGTGCAGGGATGGCAATGGGTTCAGTCAAAACCAGGACTCACCCTGCTCTGCTCCTATTAAAGATAGGTTTGGTATTGGTGTTGGAAGTAGGTGGGCCTCGTGGATATGTTTTTAAAACTTTTGACCCACTTGATTCAAGGATCAAGTACCTATAAGGTCATAAACCACATCCAGGATGCAATCACACTGTCTCATCAACCATGTATAGCAATAAACTCTATGTAGAAGATAGAAATCAACAATAAACAAGCAACCAAAATCCACGACATCCAATGAAATAGATTATACCTTAGAAGCTTGGTTGTGCTCTAATGGAGAAAAAGACTTGCTTGACGAAGAAATTTTTTCTTTGTAAGCAACTTAGAATCTCCAAGACCTCCTAGTCTCTCACGCTATGACCCGTATCAGATCTCTTCTTTAAAGGAGATGCGTGGGATCTCCTAAAGAAAACAACTAGAAGCTCTAAAGGAACTAGACGAGAACTAAAAGAGAGAGAGGAGAAGTTGTGCAACACTTGCACACAAGGGGCTTGGGTGTGGATTCCTATATATTGGACGTCCAAGGGATTTGTTCCCCTTTTTATAGCCCTTAAGCAACTCTTCTTACTAATAATTAATTAGAAGTCTCACTTCCAAAAGAATTAGTAACATTTCTCTTCTTTCTAATTATTATAGAGTCTCACTTTCACAACAATTAGTAACATATTATTATCACTATTAGAAGTCTGACTTCAAATAGAAATAGTAACTTTCTAATTCCTTCCTTTTAGAGTTAAAGTAGGATTAGTATCTTTCTAATAACTTGGGCTAGCGTGGAGACCACTAGAGATTCCATAGAAAGCTGGCTATAACTAGGACACTGCGACCCCACATCTCATGTGCAATCCAGGCCCACAACTCATTAAAAATAACACCACTATATCAATACAATTGCACTCCAGTCTTAGGAATAAATTACAAAGAAGACCCTAAACTTCCCAATTACCATGAGTAGGCCCCTCTATCAATATCCATTGATCAATTGGATTAAACATGTCCCTTCCAATCTTAGATCCACATCTTATTATTCTTGAGCCCCAATTCATCACAGTGATCATTAGTATCATTTAATTAACTCTTAATCGAGATGGGTGCGCACTTACTAATGATAAATCCATTAATTGGCACAAGGGGATAATATAGATAGATTTCATCTTGACCATTCAATGTTCTCACAGTCATACTACCACGTACCCAAGACACCGAGGTGTTGACCTATAGTTGGCCTCACTCATTGGTGACTCAAAGCAAATGAATAGACTGAAACTTGAGCTCATTAATGTCTCAGGATTGAAAGCCTTATAAGATGAGATGCCTAGTCTCATCACTGGTTGTGAAGATATTTAAATATAAGATTTGTGACACATATCTCTCGTATGTGGATCTCATCCATATACATATATCACATCTAATATACTAATGGGAACTGGTTCATCTTCTGAACCATCATGTCATACATATTGGCTATGTGCATTAAGTAATAAAACACCATTCATCTCTTGAAAGGAAAGCATGATTTTACTGATAAATAAAGAAGTTAATCAATTTATTATATTATCTGATGGATTCAGTCCACATAATTTAACAGTCTCCCACTTGGGCTCAATGCTAATCAAGGTTGCATCTCATGCCCATCCCTTCTACATGTTGTTCAAAGACTTTGGTAGTCAAAGGCTTAGTAAAGGATTCTGAAAGATTGTCCGCAGAGGCTATCTTGGTAATAGTAATATCACCTATCTACACAATCTCTCTGACCAAATGATACTTCCTCTGTACGTGCTTTTGGCTTTTATGGCTCCTGGGTTCCTTGGATTGAGTGACTACCCCGCTGCTGTCACACTAAACTGTGAGCGGCTGTTGTGCCAAATGTACCACCCCAAGTTCCATAAGAAATCTCTTGAGCCATACTGCTTCCTTAGCTATTTCAGAAGCCGCTACATATTCGGTCTCCAAGGTGGAATCAGCGGTACATTCATGTTTAATACTCATTCAACTGATAGCTCCGCCACCAAGCATAAACACATAACCAGAGGTGGATTTCCTGGAATCCTTTGACATAAAGTTAGAATATGTGTATCCGACTGGAATTAGCTCATCACTGCCATAAATCAACATGTAATCTCTAGTCCTTCTCAAGTATTTGAGAATACACTTTACAGCAGTTCAATGTTTAGGTCATGGATTAGACTGATATCTGCTGACTAGGCCCACTGCATGACAGATATCCGGTCTAGTACATAACATAGAATACATGAGGCTACCAACAGCCGAAGCAAATGGTATCGACCTCATTTGCTCCTTTTTCCTCAGGTATCTTAGGACACTAATCCTTGGAAAGGTGCACTCCATGCCTAAAAGGTGTAATACCCTTCTTGAAATCTTGCATAGCAAACCGTACCAGTACCTTATTAATGTATGCAGCTTGAGATAAGCTAATCATCCTATTGTTCCAGTCTTAATGGAGTTTGATCCCTAGGATATAGCTAACTTTTCCCAAGTCCTTCATATCAAAAGTCTTGGCCAACCAAACTTTCACTGTTGACAACATTCCTATGTCTTTCCCGAGGAGAAGGATGTCGTCAACACATAAAACTAGAAAAACTATCCTGTCACCTTCACTTTTTATGTACACACATAACTCATCCGGATTTTGACAAAAACCAAATGACTTGATTGCCTAGTCAAAACGGATGTTCCAGCTTCGGGATGCCTGCTTTAATCCATAAATAGATTTCTACAGCTTGCAAACTCTTTGCTCTTGGTTTTTATCTACAAAACCGTCTAGTTGCACTATATAAATGTATTCCTCCAGATGGCCATTGAGAAACACCGTCTTGACATCCATCTGTCAAATCTCGTAATCGAGATGAGCCGCAATGGATAAGAGTATCCGGATGGACTTGAGCATGGCCACCGGCAAGAAGGTTTCATCAGAATCGATACCTTCTTTCTGAGTATACTATTTCACAACAAGAGTGGCCATAAAGGTCTCCACTCTACCATCTGGTCCTCTTTTTCTCTTGTAGACCCACTTGCACCCAATAGGTTTAATATTGACAGGCAAGTCCATAAGTGTCCAGACTTGATTAGAGTACATAGACTCCATCTCAACTTTCATAGCATCTTGCCAACGTCTCGAATCTATGTCATTGATTGCTTCATCATAGTTACAGGGATCTTGTTCTGAATCTTCCGGGATTGCCTGTAAGACTTTTCCAAGAGCGAGAACTTGTCAGGGGGTCTGACAATCCTCCCACTACGACAAGGCACTGGTGTAACTACTGGGTTTGGTAAAGGCGGTTATTCCTCAAGTTCAATCATACTTGGATTTGGAATTGTTTGCTCTTGAATCTCTTCCAAGATCACCATTTCCAAAGATTTCTGGTCTATCATATAATTTTCCTCCAGAAAAACAGCATTGGTGCTCACTAGCACTTTCTGCTCTCTGGGATTATAGAATAACCAACATTTAGTTCTTTTAGGATATCCTACAAACGTGTATACTTCCGACTTCGATTCCAACTTTTTCGTCTTAACCTTTAGCACATGTGCCGAACAACCCCAAATGTGTAAATGTTGTAGACTAGGCTTTCGCCTGGACCACAACTCCCGGATAGTTTTAGGTACAGACTTAGATGGTACGAGGTTTAGTATGTATATAGCAGTATCCAAGGTGTATCCCAATAGGATATAGGTAATCCTGAGAAACTCAGCATAGATATGATCATATCTAAAAGAGTCAATTTCCTTCTTTCTGCTACTCCATTCTATTGAGGCATACCAGGAGCAGACAACTGGGATAGAATCTCATTCTCTGATAAGTATCCCATAAAATTAGCAGAGAGATATTCCCTTCCTCGATCTAATCGAAGAGTCTTGATACTCTTACCGAATTGCTTTTCTGTTTCTGCTCGAAATTCTTTGAACTTTTCAAAAGCCTTGGACTTGCGGTGCATACGGTATATGTATCCATATCTTGAGTAATCATCTGTGAAAGTAATGAAGTACTCATATCCTCCTCTGGCTCTAATATTAATGGGTCCACACATATTGGCATGCACTAATTCCAATAAATCTTTAGCCCTGTTTCACTTAGATGAAAAGGGTCTTTTGGTCATTTTACTTTCCAGACAGGACTCGCAAACAGGCATTTGTTCTACCACCAATATAGGCAAAATAAACATCTTTCACTAGCCTGTCAATCATATTTAGGTCTACATGATCTAGCCTCAAGTGCCAAAGTTCTGGTGGATTAGATGAAGGTGACTTTTTCTTTAATGATGGTCTATTAATTGTTTCAGTATTATATATCTCATACATTGTGGGAGTCAACAAATAAAATTCATTGGTTACCTTGCCAAAACATATAAAAGTACCGTTCTTCTTTATGATAACTTCAGTACAAAAAGTAATAATGTAACTTCTATTCACCAAACTATAAAATGAAATTAAATTCTGCTGTAAAGACGGTATATATAATGTCTTTAACAAACCCAATTTATTATCTAAAAAATATAAAGTAATAACTCCCACTGAAACAACATCCGCCTTAGCATCAGATCCTAGGTTGACAATGATTTCTCCGTCATTAAGCCTCCTGGTTTCCCTGAACCCCTGCAACGTATTACATATGTGATTAGTTGCACCGAAGTCAACACACCAAGATTCTGATGTACCAATTGCAAAACTAACTTCAGAAATAAGCGACCCAATCATACCCGAGGTCTTCTTCTTAGACAAATATACTGGACCTTTCCTTTTCCAATGTCCTGTCATACCACAATGGAAATACTTTCCTTTTGTCCCCGAGCCTTTAGCCTTGGCCACACAACCATTAAGACCATTCTCCACCTTAGGCCCCTTCGGAATTGATTTCTTTTTGCCTTTCCGCCCTTTGCCTTTCGGCTTGGACTTGGCAACTAACTTTTCTATCAACAGGGCAATTGGCTTCTTCTTCATAATCCCTTCAGTCACTACCAGCTGGCTAGACAACTCTGCTAGAGTTAAATTCATCTTATTCATATTATAATTGACCTTGAAATTGTTGAATGACTCTGGCAGTGATTCAAGGATTATGTCAATTTGCGATTCTGCATCAATTGTTGCCCCCAGTACATCTTACTCATTTAATGAGTCCATCATTTTCAACATGTGGTCCTGTACCAGTGTGCCTTCAGCCATCTTGGTGCTTATAAGCACCCTAGGCAGGCTGCCCTGTTCCGCAAACATCTCTTTTAAGTTTGATATAATATCATGTGCAGTCTTATAGAATTGATGTTGGTATTGCAAAACACTAGATATGAATGCATGTATGTAACATCTGACCATCTCATCGTCTTTGGCCCATTTGGTGTAAAGTTCATTTTCTTCCTATGATGCATCCGGCCCTGGCTCATTAAAGGAGGGTTTGGTAAGGACATATTTATTTCCTGAAGCAGTCAGGACAATATCCAGTTCCGTTTCCAATCTACATAGTTGGATCCCACCAACTTATTCTGGTTGAGGATGGTCGCAAGTGGATTGAAAGTATTCGAATTCATGCTTAAAATATTGTAGCACATAACCATACATTCAATTAATGAATATATATGACATTAGGATTTAGTATTCTACCAAATTTATGTGAGAATCCTCATATCCACTAAATTTAGAATACATCAGAATCACAATCCCTTGGGGTATGCCTCCTTGGGGAGTGCGTGTAACACCTAGATTGGTGCGGATCAAAGTTGGTCAAAATTAGGATTAAGACTAACTATCCATGATCCCCATCATTCACTATTATTTAAGTATCTCATAGCAAATAATGTATGACTCCCAATTAGCTTCGGTTTCTAAAATACATGAGACAAATCCTTGGGGATACTACATCATTATTTTAGTTAAGTGTGACCCACCAACTAGCATCGCATGACAACCGTTGCGAGCAGCTCCTCCTTGGGGAGTGGGCCCCTGCCCCGTCTCACCAACACTATCCATAAGAGATCCATATCTATTAACCAAATAAATAGAAGCCCACCGTGGGGAACGGCCATTCTCAAGATGGTGCGAGACTAATACTTTCCTTACAATAGACCTTTGGTGGAAAACCATGGGGATTTCTAAATTTAAATGCCTTGCTCCCACTTAATATTTTAGAATTGAAGATTTCCTTATAGGTATATGGGCCTACATATATAGATATCAAATCATCTCATGATATGACTAATAATTGGTTCCAAGTCAAGTTATTGTAAAGAAAGTTCAGTTTCCAAGACTAGTGTTACCAATGGATCCATCTTATGGGTCCACCAACACTAATTAGAACTCTTTCCAAAAATTAATTTGATTTGACTAATTTTGAAAACTACTATGCTTGGATCAGATTTGGAAACTTTTTAAAACAAGCATTCATCCACAAATAGAAAGTGCTAAAATTAAAAAATAATCCTCTCCTCTACATGGCCCAAGCGGAATAGACTTCTTGGACTTCTAGACTTTCCAAAACTTTGGAATTCCTCAAACTCTTTGGGCATCTCCAAAACACTTTTGGTAATCTTCAAACTCTTTGATTAGGAGTCAAACTTCATTTCCTTCTTCGTCTCGGACATCGCCAGAATTTACAAATTTGGAAAAATTACTTAAATTCCTATGTCTCTACAATGAGACTTACATGATAATCTAAACATGGAAATAAAAGGGCGATAGAGAAATTCACCATGTCTTGCCCTTTCACGGGAAACCAAGGAAACCATGATGCCCTTTACACTTATCCTCAAATAAACCAACAACCATAAAAGGAAAGTAAAATACTTGTGGGCCATATGGAGAGGATATGAACCTGCAAAGTTAGTATGAAGAACATAGTAGGAACAAGGTCTAAAAGGATACCATCCATCATCTCATGATGAAAATCCTGGACTTCCAAAAAGAAGAATTCTGTATTCAGTTCGCTCGAGCGGACTCTTCCAGAACCTGGTCCGTTCGAGCGGATGGAGGTCCGATCGAGCTACCTGCTAGAGAAACCTGCAGAAAAAACCTTTTCTTATCCGAACCAATCCATTCTATTGTATTCATACTATATACAATATGCATTCAAACATCAAATTTGATTCTTACAAAGCCATAGGTCTATCCTCTTCACGTCTCATGCAAAAATTAGATCTAGACTACTGATCTAACATGATTAAAGATGAGATATGGCTCTGATACCAATTGTTGGAAGTAGTTGGGCCTCGTGGATAGGTTTTCAAAACTTTTAACCCACTTGATTCAGGAATCAAGTACCTATAAGGCCATAAACCACATCCAGGATGCAATCCCTCCGTCTCATCAACCATGTACAGCAATAAACTCTATTTAGAAGATAAAAATCAGCAACAAACAAGCAACCAAAATCCACGACATCCAATGAAATAGATTATACCTTGAGGTCTCAGCTGTGCTCTAATGGAGAAGAAGACTTGCTTGATGAAGAAACTCTTTTTTTGTACGCAACTTAGGATCTCCAAGAACTCTTGGTCTTCCACGCTATGACCCGTATCAAATTTCTTCTTTAAAGGAGATGGGTGGGATCTCCTAAAGAAAACAAATAATAAAAGCTCTGAAGGAACTAGAAGAGAACTAGAAGAGAGAGAGGAGAAGTTGTGCAACAATTGCACACAAGGGGCTTGGGTTTGGATTCCTATATATTGGACGTCCAAGGGGTTTGTTCCCCTTTTTATAGCCCTTAAGCAACTCCTCTTACTAATAATTAATTAGAAGTCTCACTTCCAAAAGAATTAGTAAGCTTTTTCTTCTTTCTAATTATTATAGAAGTCTCACTTTCACAACAATTAGTAACTTATTATTACCACTATTAGAAGTCCGACTTCAAATAGAAATAGTAACTTTCTAATTCCTTCCTTTTAGAGTTAAAGTAGGATTAGTATCTTTCTAATAACTTGGGCTAGAGTGGAGACCACTAGGGATTCCATAGAAAGCTGGCTACAACTAGGACACTGCGACCCCACATCTCATGTATAATCAAGGCCCACAGTTCATTGCAAATAACACCACTATATAAATACAATTGCACTTCAGTCTTAGGAATAAATTACAAATATAAGACCCTAAACTTCCCAATTATCATGAGTAGGCCCCTCTATCAATATCCATGGATCAATTGGAATAGACATGTCCCTTCCAATCTTAGATCCACATCTTATTATCCTTGAGCCCCAATTAATCACAGTGATTATCAGTATCATTCAGTTAACTCTTGATCGAGATAGGTGCGCACTTACTAATGATAAATTGTTGGAAGTAGGTGGGCCTCGTGGATAGATATTCAAAACTTTTGACCCACTTGACTCAGGGATCAAGTATCCATAAGGCAAAAAACCCAATCCAGGATGCATAACCCTCAATCTCATGATCACATACAGTAAGTAAAACTATCTTAAAGATAGAACAGAAACGAACAACCATCCATTAAAAACCCACAACATACAAGGATGCAGATTTTACCTTAGGAGCTCGGTTGCGCTCTAATGGAGAAGTTGATAACTTTCGTTGATGTAGAACTTCTCTACAAACTGAGATCAGAATCTCCACCACCTCTTAGCCTTCCACGCTATGACCCGAATTAGATATCTCTTCTCAAGAAGATTGGTGGAATCTTCAAGAGAAAACCCAACTCGAAACCCTAAGGAACTAGAAGAGGAAGAGAGAAGAGAGCAGTGCAACTGTTGCACAAAGAGGAGGGACGTTTTTCACTATATAATATGATGGACGTCCAAGAGGGGTGTATTCCCTTTTATAATCTCCCAAAGCTCCTCTTGTCTTAATTGAAATAGAAGTCTCACTTCCACAACAATTAGTAAGTATACTATTACCACTATTAGAAGTCCTACTTCAAATAGAAATAGTAACTTCCTAATTCCTTCCTTTTAGAGTTCGAATAGGATTAGTATCTTTCTAATATATTGGGCTAGCGTGGGGACCACTAGGGATTCCATAGAAAACTGGTTCCAACTGGGACACGCGACCCCACATCTCATGTGCAATCTGAGCCCACAGTTAATTGCAAATAACACCACTATATAAATGCAATTGCACTCCAGTCTTAGGAATAAATTACAATGAAGACCCTAAACTTCCCAATTACCACAAGTAGGCCCCTCTATCAATATCCATGGATCAATTGGAATAAATCTGTCTCTTCCAATCTTAGTTCCACATCTTATTATCCTTGAGTCCCAATTAATCACTATGATCATCAGTACCATCCAATTAACTCTTAATCGAGATGGGTGCGCACTTACTAATGACAAAACCCATTAATTGGCACAAGGGGATAATAGAGATAGATTCCATCTTGATCATTCAATGTTCCCACAGTCCTACTACCACATACCCAAGACACCGAGGTGTTGACCTACAGTTGGCCTCACTCATTGGTGACTCAAAGCAAATGAATAGAAAGAAACTTGAGTTCATTAATGTCTCAAGATTGAGAGCCTATTGCTAGGGAATTATGAGAGCATACCTTATTATTGAGACGGAATTCCATAAGGTGCTTCTCATGGTCCTTCAATACATCCAATGTACTAGCACATTGATCCAGAATCTTCCATTCTGATGATCGAGACAAATCACACTATTTCATAGTGATCAAAGTGCTGCAACCTTATCAGATGAGATGCCCAGTCTCATCACTGGTTGTGAAGATATTTTAAGTATAAGATTTGTGACATATATCTCCCGTATGTGGATCTCATCCATATACATATATCACATCTAATATACTAATGGGACCCGGTTCAACTCATGAACCATTATGTCATATGTATTGGTCATGTGCATAAAGTAATAAAATAACATTCATCTCATGAAAGTAAAGCATGGTTTTATTGATTAATCAATTTATTACATCAACCGATGGATTGAGTCCATACAATCTAACAAAATCCACTAATTGGCACAAGGGGATAATATAGATAGATTCCATCTTGACTACTTAATGTTCCCACAATCCTACTACCACATACCCAAGCCACTGAGGTGTTGACCTATAGTTGGCCTCACTCATTGGTGACTCGGAGCAAATGAATAGACTGAAACTTAAGCTCATTAATGTCTTACGATTGAGAGCCTATTGCTAGGGAATTATTAGAGCAGACCTTAAAATCGAAACAGTATTCCATAAGGTGCTTCTCATGGTCTTTCAATACATCCAATGTACCAATACCATGATCCAAAATCTTACATTCTGATGATCGAAACAAATCACACTATCTCATAGTGATCAAAATGCTAAAACCTTATAAGATGAGATGCATAGTCTCATCACTGGTTGTGAAGATATTTAAGTATAAGATTTGTGACACATGTCTCTCGTATGTGGATCTCATCCATACACATATATCACATCTAAAATGGGACCTAGTTCGTCTCCTGAACCATCATGTCATACGTATTGGCTATTGCATTAAGTAATAAAACACCATTCATCTTATGAAAGGAAAGCATGATTTTATTGATAAATAAAAATAATAATCAATTTATTACATCATCAGATGGATTGAGTCCATACAATCTAACAATTGGTATTTTTGTAATGGGGTGGATTTGGGTTTTTTAACCTAGCTACCACATGCGGCATATATAATAAATATTTATTTATTACTTAAACTATAAGCACAATCTATGTGGAGCAAGTGGTGTTGGATGACTAACTAAAAGCATAAGGGAATAAAAGGTTGTGTGTTTGAACTCTAACACTCTGTTTCGTATTCATTTATATATTTAAAGATTCTTGAGCTTTGATTTTGACTTGACTTCTGCCTAAACGAGGTAGGTTCAGTACCACATACCAGTGACCTGTCACGGGATAGGTCGAGTTTGGATGAGACAAACTTGAGATGAGGCAGGTTCAGATTTAACCCAACATGCCCCGTTGCCACCCCTATTGCCCTTTGTTTTTATTATTTCATTTATAGCCTAGAAAAGCAAAGGACCGCAGAATGTAGGAAATCTGTCATAAACCTAGCCAAATCTAATTTCCAAGGGAGCATCTCGAAACTCTAAAAATAAGCTCTTTGTTTATGTTTTGATGTTACTTAATTTTAGTACTGTGAATGATAAACATTTAATTACATTCTCATTTTATTAAAAGTAGAGTCAGCTTCTCATAAAATAAGTTAAAGGGGACCGTAAGAGGTAGTTTATTTATTTATTTTTCTTTACTTACATTATCGTGGCCCACTTATGATCAGCCCAATCACTTCAGAGCAAGGAAATAAGAGCATTTAAACCTATTAATTTGAATCTAAATTCTTGAAAACGCCAGAAAAGTGCCTCATTAATAACTCTAATTTTTATGTTCACCAAACACTCTACTGTGAAATAAAAGCTTATTTTTAGAGTTTTACCAAACAGACTAGTTCTAAATTAGAACTTCAAAATTTTAGTTACTAGTTCTAGACCTTTTTTAGCTAGTTCTTATTAGATTAGACTAGAGTTTCCAAACTGGTTCTAAGTCTATGTCCAGAGAAGCAGCACCTAGATAATCCGAGTTAGATGGCAATGTCGACACTAGAAGCTGATGATGATGATCACTAGGGTCATCTAAGAAACATGATTTTTCAAATGTTTCACAACGAAAGTAGATTACAAATGATAGATACTGATCAATTGCTTCACAAGCCACATGCACACACCTTGGAAAATAAAATATTATCCATCGTCCTTACACTCTTACCATCGATAAAATTTCCTAGTATAGGTATTACAATTCAATACCACAGTCTGTTAAGTAAAAATCATTGATCTTTATAGCTTCAATGTGGATGAGGGCCTTTTCTTTTGTACTCGAGCCAAGGGGCTGCTGGGACTCATTAGAAGGCCCATACATATGGGAAGAGAGCCACACACATAGAAAAAGGGCACCCTCACACACGGAAAGTAGGCGCCATACCCAAAGATCGAACCCTTAGCAAATTAGGTGAGAGATAGGGTTGCTTAAGTCTCAACCAACTGAGCAACCCCTGGTTCTCAATGTTGATGAGGTTTTAAAGTATAAAATAATGGAAGGAAACCAATCACATGTAAATCATGTGTTTTATAAGTGATTAGTTTAACGTTGCGCCATTTACAATTAGAGTGGAATTTGGCTTATTGGCAAAATAGGAAGAGAGTAAAATTTTAAGTGGCTTTGATTTAATAAAATGGGCCTAGCTACTATTGTTTTAAATGGTGGAAAATAGAGAATTTTTCATGTTCAACACACATGGATCTAAATTTTTTCTCATCATGGTGTTTTAGCTAAATAACAGCGCTCATAACAACACACAATTAATTGTTATATGGAAAGTAATCCTCTTTTTTTCTTTCTTTCTTTCTTTTTTCCTTCTACATTGCAAGAAAATAATGCATGATCAGAAATTACATGGGAAAATGAAAGTACATTTCACCAATTTCACTTTACTTGGACCCATTCTCCTCTATTTCTTTTGCTTAGGACATATTTGTATAACACTAATTCTGTAGAAAAAGATTCGCCTTTTCAAATGTTTTTACTTTTTCATAATTTAGTGCGGTACTTTTTCCCCACGGCAAAAGAAGGGATATATGAACTATTTTTCCTCAAGTTCTGTCACGACCCGGGCCCGAGGCCGGACTAATCGGGGCCTAACCCGGATCGCGATGTCATCATACTTACTCCCGTAAATCTTGAATTAACCGAAGTTAAGACAAGACTCACAAGGGATCTAACCTGCATACTTGTCAAATGTACACTTTTGCGGAAATATATACATACATTGACAATAATTAACTTTACATTACCAGTAAAGTTCCCATATACAAAATATAATCCAATGAAGTCCACCACTGCATATTCACAATACAATGCAGGGGACGTCTAATTACATTTCATAATGATATACAAAAGTATCTATCAATGAATTCCCAAAATAATCTTAAAACATTAAAAAAATCGACGCCCTCCGAACTATGCCCATTCAGCTAAACCTCCTGGAGGTATCGGATGGGCCTCCTCCGCACGCGACACGGCCTCTGCAAGGCCGGGATGGGCAACTGGGCCTGTAATGCCATCAATAACACTATGAACACGACGGTTCAACAAGGTATAAACACATTTATGATAACTCATGCTAATCTTGTCCATTGTCAATATAAGGACTCTAGACAATTGAATCTAGATTAATGCAATATTTTGAACAGTGCAGTCAATTGATAATCAATGACTAGATTACAAGTACAATAATATTATCGTTATTCAGTTCAGTGTCTTCCAAAGGAAGCATTAGTCAATTCATTTCACTCATTTCATGTCATTCGGATTACATTGAGCATTTATTAGATGGCTTTGACTAGATTACAAGTACAATAATATTATCGTTATTCAGTTCAGTGTCTTCCAAAGGAAGCATTAGTCAATTCATTTCATTCATTTCATGTCATTCGGATTACATTGAGCATTTATTAGATGGCTTTTGGGACTTTTCAGTCCAATACATTTTTCATTCAATACATATTTCAATACATGGCTTGTACATGGCTTTTCATTGACTTTTCAGTCTATATGTGAGATCTACCAGTGTCTTGATCAGAGATCACTGGCATCACCACGGAGCTTCGGAACACTCCAATCATCTGCTGCAGCAGGATTATTCATTATTCATTACATTTATTCATTATTCAATGGTTCATTTCATTTATTCAATGTCCAGTAGTTCATTGTATTCAGTCATTATAGACTCAAGGGAATTAGAGGAATCATTAGTCATTTACGGTCCTACTTGTCTCTATCCCAATTCTAGACAATTTATGGGTGTAATAATTAGTTACTAAATGCACGTGTTATTTTCGATGGACATCACATTTACATTTAATATGTGCATTTAGTCCCCAAAAAATTTCCACCCTCAATATCAAAATCCACTGGCTAGCCGAAATGCAGCGGCTAGCCGGAATGTGGCTGGCGGCTAGCCGAAATTTTAATTTCGGTTAACCGCCATTTCGCGGTTAGCTCACGGTCAGCTTTCCAGAAGCTGACATTTTTGACAGAAATCCTGACTAAATTTCGGTCACCTCACGATTACCTCGCGGCTAGCCGAAATTCAAATTTCGGCTAACCGAAAATTGGCGGTTAGCTTTCCAGAAGCTCGCCCATTTTTACAGATTTTGACGGTTGGCTTCACGGTTAGCCTCGTGGCTAGCCGAAATTAGCCCAGAATGACACTTTCGAGCTGCAGAACTTCTGAAGCAAATTTCAGAGATTGAGATCCTTGAACTCAAATCTCTTTAATAACCTAAAGAGTTCAAGAAAACCCACTCATTTGGAGTAGCCATCAACCATTCAATTCAATCCCTAACAATATACACTCTACAACAAGGAATGGGTTGAGAACCCATTCCTATAACTCAAGAGAACTTGTAATATAGCATTTCCATCATAAATAGACGTTTATACTTGCCTCTTGAAGTCTATCTAGCAAGAACTTCTTCACTTGTAGCTCCAAGAAGGAAATCCTTGAGTTCCCCTACAAGCTTCACTACTCCGAAATGGAAACCAAGATGAGGAAGAAGATGAAGAAGGTGAAGCTCCACTCCAACCACTTTCCAAGCTTCCAATCCTCACTTAAGATGAAGAGAAATGGAAGGAGAAAGAAGAAAAGGAAGAAATAGTGGTGTCTAGGGTTTTGCCTGAGATGGGGTCGGTGGAAATGAACTCAAAGGAGTTCATTTTCTATTCATAAGCCCTCATTTGCAATAAAGTCCATTTCACTAAGACTATTTACATCTTCAGTCAAATGGAGGGTCATCCGACCAGATTCTCGTCAAACGACTTCGAGCCTATGATGAAAGTTGACGTACTCGTCGAGATACACGTGTTGATATCAAGAGTTTCCGTATTCGACAAAATACGTACAAATCCGTATTTACGAAAAATGTCTTGTTTTCTTAATTTAGACTTAAAACTCACTCAATCCACTTAATCTCTTCATTATCACTTCATTAAGTTTATTTGAGACTAATCTCATTGAGTTAGGTCATTAACCATCATTAGTCTAATTAGACTTGATTAATTAGCATTAATTGCAATTAATTATAGTTAATCTTGATTAACTCGAGGCGGGGTCTTACAAGTTCGAGGAAAGCCCTTTCATATGGTGTAGGTGGGACAGGAGTTGGAGAGATTTTGTAGAGCTGTCAAATTAAAATCTGGCTCATGAGTGAGGAATTCCCGCGTTACACAAACATGCCCTCAAAGTGACAAAGTCACAAAGTAGAAGAAGATAGGGACCATAGCCAACATATTATTACTTTACAACTTTTTGAAAAAGAACTACATTTCCATGAAAATCCATGTATGAAGGTTGCGCAAGAGAAACGATGAAACTGAATTTGAGTTTTTTTCGTTTCATATAGATCCTCCAATCATCCATAGAGACATAAAAGCATCAAATATCTTAATCACAGAGAAAGTAAGAGCCAAAGTGGCAGGTTTCGGGTTCGCTCGTCTAAATGCAAATGACTCAGGTGCAACTCACATTTCCACACAGATCAAAGGAACAGCAGGCTACTTAGATCCAGAGTACCTCATGACCTACCAACTAACAGAAAAGAGTGATGTATACTCCTTTGGTGTATTGCTCGTAGAATTAATGACCGGAAGGCACCCGATCGAACCTAAGAGAGAGCTCAAAGAAAGAGTAACAGTAAGATGGGTAAGAACTTCTTACACACTATTTGAATGCCTCTTTTGGATTTTCTTCATGAGTTTCTGTATATGCTTCCATTAGCATTCATCTAATTATAAGCTAGTGTTTGTCTAACACTGAGGACTCCACGATGCCGCAAAAAAAATACTTTGATTTTCTACAGATACAATCTTTCTATGACTTGGTGTAACACTTTCCTATTTGGTGGAGTGAAGCAGCATCGAGATGTATTTTTCGTGTGCGAAAAATTGATTTCGGCAAAGTTAAAAATCCCAGTGCTGCACAAATAAGCTTCGGAGATGGGAGAGTGAGAGATATCTTGCAGCTCCCATCACCAACATGGATCATTTGCTTGCACTCTCTCTCTCTCTCTTTCCC
The DNA here is from genome assembly GCA_028538565.1 of Umbellularia californica. Lineage (NCBI taxonomy): Eukaryota > Viridiplantae > Streptophyta > Magnoliopsida > Laurales > Lauraceae > Umbellularia > Umbellularia californica. The sequence goes on along the minus strand of JAPQWN010000007.1, from coordinate 42,462,507 downwards.
TCCATATTATATTATATTATATTATATTTTATATATATATATATATATATATGTATTAAAGCAAACGGGGAGGAGGATTGTGAGGGTGCCACATCATCACCCACATGAGTTCTCCTTTCAGAAAAATACTTATGAGCTTTGTGTTTAATGTGGGCCACTCCAAATCTCTCCCTCTAATACTTCCCTAAAATATCTCATCCTCTTAAAATCTCTATTTCTAATACTTCCTGAAATCTCTCATCCTCTTAATATGACTAGTGCAATAGGCATGCACATAATTAAGAAATTATTAGAATTTTGATCTAATTAGAAAATATATCTAAATACTTAAATAAATTATAAATGAATATTAGTATATAATTCATAATAAAGATGGACACTCATTAGATAAGTTTTAGGTAGCTGGAAATATTTAGGGAAAGATCAAGGAAATAGTAAAGATTTTAGAACATTGATTTGATTATGTTTGTGCTTAGCCATAAATTGCGCGCCATTTCAAAATTAAATGTGGATTTTGGAATTAATTAGCTTCCTTAATGGGCCCCATAGATTAATTAATCCTACCAAATATCCAAAGAAAAATATAAGGAGAAAATTGTCCATAATGGGCCCCACAGATTAATCTTACTAAATATTGAATGAAATAAAGGAGAAAAAAGTAGTAGAATACAGCCTATGAAATTAGCCTGCACTCTAGTAAAAAAAAAAGGCTCTTATTGTGTTGGTATAAAAAAAGGTAGACCCCGTAAATTGTGAGTTTGGAAATAAAGAAAACTTGAAAATAAATAGAAGTTATTATTGTATGCTATGTTTTATGAAATGGAGCCTTTAATTCATCGAAGGAAATAAAAAAGTAACATCTGAAATAAAGACATGCAAAAACTATAAAGGAAACATAAGAATATCAAAAAATAAAAAAAAATATGATAAATAAAATTATAAATTGTATAAAAGTGTGCAGTCCCATTTTGGGATTCTGCTATTTCACACTATCTAATTCCAATTATGGGTCATCTTCCACCACCTGGTGGTGATAGTAGTATTTGATGCATCAAAATTAACACATAGGAGTCATTTTAATTACTACAATTAAAATTCTAAAACTCAAGAGGATCCTAACTTTCATTCAGCCATTTTCTTTAATCTTTCCATGTCAAAATTTAATAATATGTGGGCCCCTTTGAAGGTAATATTATTGTATGCTATGTTTTTGGGAAGGGATAAGTATCCTATTTCAAGAATATCTTAGATTTGCATTGAGATATTTTAGGTGATGAGATTAGACTAGAAGTGTAATTCCGGAATGTAGCATTGCAAAAAGTTTGAGGATGCGCCACGTGTCACCTCTTCGAAAGTCCACTGCAACCACGTGTCGCCCTCCCACGAACTCACATGCTGTCTTTTATTATATAATAATAATTCACACTATCTAATTCCAATTATGAGTTATCTTCCACCACTTGGTGGTGATTGTAGTATTTGATAGCATCAAAATTGACACATAGAAGGCATTTTATTGCAAGTAAAATTCCGAAACTCAAGGGGATCCTAACTTTCATTCAGCTATTTTCTTTAATCTTTCCATGTCAAAATTCAATAATACGGGGACCCTTTGAAGGTAATATTATTATATGCTATGTTTTAGGGAAGTGATAAGTATCTTATTTCAAGAATATCTTAGATTTGTATTGAGATTATTAGGTGATGAGATTAGATTAGAATGGTAATTCCGAAATGTAGCATTGTAAAAAGTCTGAGGATGTGCCACGTGTCATCCTCCCAGAAAGTCCACTGCGGCCACATGTCGCCCTCCCACGATCTCACCTGCTATCTTTTTTTATATAATTGAATAACTACTCAACAGAGCCCATATCTCAATAGTTGTGAAACCTTATCACTAAATCTAATTTTCCTAACTTTTCTCTTGATCATCTCTATCCCTAAAATATCTATGATTTGGGTAATCATTTTGTGGTACAATCCAAACCGTTTAAGTTATGTACCCCAAAGGAGGGGAGTGGATGGCCGTTAGGGGCCGAAATATATCTAAGGCTAAGCCCGGTTAATTTAGTTTGTGTGGGCCTAATATTCATCTTAGAACAGTTCCCAGGCCTGAAACTGAGGCCCTGGTCCAGCCCATTTACAAACCAAGATACCCTTTTTTGTATTAATATGTTGAATGATGCTAAGCAACCCCCACGCCAACCACACCAACACACGTAAAGCTACACTAATTAATAAAAAATCAAATAAATGTTTGCCACTCCATATTCGAATAAATTTTGAATTTATAAGTAGAAATTAAGGGTCAAAGAAGTCTAATCAAATCAACGCAACTAATTATTATATAAGAATCAAAATTCAATCCAAGGTGGATACAATACAACTGAGATTGTATGTAAGATCTCAAAAATGTTTGTGGGCTTTGTTAGTTTTTTTTTTTTTTTTTAATTTTTTTATAAGACATGAAAATCATATTATTATCCATTATATTGGAAATTTTCATTCCTTTGAATTTTTTCGATTTTGTTTTTCTAATCACATTTTGTGGATTTCATTGGGGTTTTCCAAGGAGAGCAAGATCTTATTTTTAGTAATTTGTTAGGGTTTTTTTTTCCTAAATCCACTAGCATATGGTTTTTCTTTCTATTTCTATGGATTTTCTTTTAAAAGATAATGATATTATTTTTAGTGGATTTTATAATCATCATAATATAATTCCTTTCATCTATTCTTTAATATATATTATATTAGATTTACGTTTCATGAATTATATTTAAAAACTCTAAAATTTTTATATATCTTCAATTTTGGCCCTGGGGCTTAACACGGGGCTTTGCTGCTAGTGTGTGTGTGTGTGTGTGTGTGTGTGTGTAAATACACATATACACACTCAACATACCCATATATCAAGTTTGGGTCAATCTCATGCTGTGGCCCACACTTTAACGATTTTATATTAAAGAAAAATTTGACCATCGATCCAACATTTCAGTCTCTTTGGATTGTTGAAAACTTAATGGATCCAATATAATGCAAGGTCCCATGTATGTGGATGGTTTGAATGGATCATAAAGCCGGCCCCATTATATTGTCCCTCATCGAAATCTGGTGAGGGATAGATGCGCATGGATAATTTTCTCTTTATATATTTATATATATATATATATATATTATAATTATATGGTTTTGGAGGTTGAGAAAGTTCTAGGAGAGTATAATTTTTAAGCATGTACCGTATGTCTCTCTCTTTAATTCCCCAATCTTCATGCCGTGGCTTTTCAAAGAAGGGAAAAACTTCAAATAAGGACTCGGCTGAGTTTATAGACACAACTTTTATATATAACGATAAATTAAACAAAATTTTGAGCAGGCAATGCAAAAATTGAAAGAAGGAGATGTGGCATTGGCAATGGACCCAAAGCTAAGGAAGAGTCCAGCGGCAAACTCAGCAGTTGAGAAGGTTCTAAAGTTGGCTGCCGAATGCCTAGAACCATCCAAACAATCTCGTCCGTCGATGAAAAGATGTGCCGAAGTACTCTGGGGGATTCGAAGGGATTACAGAGAGATCGAATTCTCTTCATCATCATCTCGTCGGCGTGGAAGCTTTAATGGAAAGGATCCAATCATACAAAAATTAAATGAATAGAACATTATTAGGATTTAGAGATGAATTTGTAAAGAATTTGGAATGTATGGATGTGGGGTACTGTTTCTTTGGCTTCATGTGAAGACAGGCTTGTACAAGTTAGAGAAAGCTTTGTATAATATAAGTTTGCATGCGTGTGTGTGTGACATATGTTTGATATTTTGCGTTGCTTGCTTCATGGATTTGATTGTCATCATGTCCTCTTTAATAGGAATTCATATAATAAAATGAATGGTATTAGTAGCACTTGTATCTGAAGCAACCACATTGATTTGGATATCTACAGTTGAAAACTTAGGCTATTGAAAAGACCACACTACATTTTTTGTATGCAAAGGAAACTATTGAAAAATGTGGACCTATTTGTTTAATTGATATTAAGTAATTTTTTTCGAAGATAAGAGCAATATATTCCAATCAAAGGATAGAATACAACCAAATAAGAAAGAGAGGAAGCTCTTCAATACTTGGAAAACCCCAAAAAGAAGTGATATCGGATTTGCTAGAAATTCTAAGGAATTTAAGTTTATCGAAGGGCTAAAATAGACCAAGCAAATGTTAAGATACATGACTATTAAACAGTATTATCCTTTGTACCGATTGATTTTTCTATCATCAAATCCAATGAATGCGATGGTCCCATCTACATTCCACTAATTTATATCCTTTACTTCTCACGTCATTAATATTACTTTCTTTTATTTACTTGTTTCATACAACCTAGGGGGCTTTGATCCAAGAGAGCCCACACAAATGGAAAGAGGAAGCCCCCACACATTGAAGGGGTGCATAGCCAGGAAGGATCCGTAGTAGCCAGGTGACATGCGGAATTGCCAACCGAGCAATCTTGTCTTATCCCTTGTTGTCCCTTTGTATTCCCTTGTTATAATATGTATGCTTTAACTTATTTCTAGAAAGTCAATAATAATCAAACAAGTGGGCTTAAACCTGATAAATGTATACAAAGTTGAGTTGTTATCACTTAGAAGAGAGTGCAATTTTAGATGTGACTGATGGTAAAACTCTTTTAAAAGGCTTAGAAAACCTTTAGCAAGTCTACTTTTTGGTTTACTCTGTTAGGTGTAAGTGACCCACATGACCACACGTCTAATAATGATATGGCTCCACTTTAAGTCAATTGATTTTTTGATAAGCTTTCCCCTCTACTTTTGATTTGAATAAATTTAACTTGGGTCCACTTCTAAAAAGCTCAATCCATTAGGACTCTTGTTTGAACAATCAGTGAGGGAATTAAGGAAACCGGCTTCCAATAAGATTTTTTTCATTGACAAAAATATCTTTAGGGGTCGTTTGTTTGTAGCCATTTACATATGTAAATGATGCACATGCGTGAATGTTACGTACCATCACGTTTGTTTGCACATTTTTACGCATCACGTATGTAAATTTCATATGAAAATGGTGTGAAAATGTACTCATTTTCGCACCTAATTTTTCACACCTTCATGGATGGTAAAAGGAATCCCGTATGGAAATGGTGTGTAATGAAACCCCACTCAAAAGGCGGCCGGTACGGAGATCATTCGTTCCGTCAAAATATCCTGGGTTCGAAACACATAAACCCCACTTCCTCTCAATATTCCCACTCCAACACAAAAACAAGACGAGACCTCTTCCTTGCACAGTCCGGAACGACGTCTCCTCTCTTTGGTGTAAAAGATACTACTCGTGCCAAGGTATGCATCGCTCACCCCCTGAAGAGATCCCCTCTCATGTCTCTCGCCCTTTCTCCAATCTCTCTCTCATTATCTCTTTCTATGTAATCTCTCTCTGTCTCAATCTCTCTGATATGGCCACATAAACAAAAACCCTACTTGTATTATGAAAAACAACAGTAGATCCATCGATTGTTTTAAGCTGCAGGGTAATTAAACCTATGAGGTTTCTGCATAAAAGAAGTACACTAATGGGTTCTATTTGAGAACTTTACAGGAAGTACAAACAGCTTTTAATGGGTTCAATCGATGATCAACCTATGGATCTCTGAAATGCATTCGATGCATTTTAAAGAAGCACAAACATCTCATACACTCCAAAAGAACTTTACAGGAATCCACAAATCAATAAATGATTTCAAACAACCCATTAGTGACAAACAAAATCTCTCTTTGTCTCAATCTCTTTGTCTCGTTAATTAATGTGGACAGGGACATGAACTCTCGTTGTGCCCTAGGTCTCTAAAATAAATAAAAATGACTGAACTGCCTTCGGATCAACCTAAGCACCTGAGCACTTACGGCCCTCTTCATCTGTAGAGATGAGATATACAGATCAAGCTTTCTTTTACCAATTTCACTTGTGTGGTAATAAATAGATTTAACTTCAAGAAGAGGATCAGCAAAGAGAAGAATTAGCCTCCAATATTAGTAGTGACTACTGCCATTTGTAATTTTATACAATTCAGACTATATATCTTTGATGTTGTTTGATTCAATTGTTGAATTTTGTAATTCAATTAGATTTGATTTCTTTGTAAAAAATGCAGTGAATGTATATCTTTCATAATTTCAATAAAGTCAAGTTGAATCTATGATGAGCGTATGATCTTGTTATAGTATGAGCAATATCTTCCATTTCCTATGACAAAGGGTCAGAATTCAAAGAGAAGAAATAGCTTCCAATATTTCTACTATGTAATGAATGCTCCTTGTGATTTTATACAATTCAGACAATCTTGGATGTGCTGGATGTGCTAAGTGCTTTCAAAGCTTAGAAGAGTTCTATTTCATAATTTTATGATTCAATTGAGTCTGAATTATTTTTAGAGAAGACAGTGAATGTAACCCTGTTTGGCTATTTCAGAATTTCAATTCAACTCATGTATCTCCCTTTCCCCTCAAAAACATTTACATCCACTGCAATCAGAGATGATGCTTGCTCGAAAACTGGAGATTATTTCATACTTAAATAACTTGATAGACACATTTATTAACCTACTTGATTCCTTGAAGGTTTAACTATATAACAATTCATTCCTTTTTTCCTATGTTCATCACAAATCCGCTTCTTTACAAGCAGCTCTGGACCTGCTCTCTGAGTTTGGATCTAGTTTTGCCACCAATTAAACTTGGGGTTCTAGGGATATAATTACTTGTTTTACCTGCATATGCCTGTTTAACCTGCATTAGAAGGGTTCCACAAGTGCCATTTATGTCTTGCCATACAGTCTGAACTTTGATTAGGGTCGACTTCCCTTTGACTAGGGTTGGATAGGGTGGAAAGGTCTCTCCGTGGACTTAGAGGCAAATGGAATAATCACCTTAAGGGATCCAAACGATTTAAATTTTGGCCCTCTAGATTAGGGTGATAAATGGCCTGGCCCTCTCTTTGGGCTACGTTTCGGCTTGGTTTTATGTACTCAAGTCAGACCTGTGTCTAAATTTTTGCCTCCAATTAATTTATAGGATAGGCTTAGATTAAATCAATGAAAGCTGGAACCACAATCTGGTCTAGCTCGAAACAGTAATCCATGTAGTTTAGCAACGATTTACTTGAAAAAGTGACTAGAAAGGCCATAAAAGTGATAAAGCCAAGACAATGACAATAAGAATCTTTTAAGGTGGACTGGGTATTTGTAGGTTTGGTGAGCTGAAAATTCCAGTATGTTAAAACCATGATGGCAAGCTGCAACCTCAACCTCTCTTTGGGAAATTGGTTCAAATCCAGGTATTTCAAGCACACTTCTCCTTGGCACGCACCCATCTGATCCTATTTAAACCTTTAACAGAATCATGTATATGGAAGAAGAGAAGGTTCCTGCCACCAGTCTTACACCTCTACAGCAAAGAAATGTAGGTAATCATAGTTTGGGATGCACTTACAAAATTCATATTACCTGCCATTTCTTTTTCTCTACAGACTATGTTGGGTATTGATCAACTATCATGAGCTCATCTCACCTGTATTTGTTTTATCAAAAGGTCCCTTTTTCCACTCTGTATGAAATTTCTAGGATTTATAAGCAATGTCTTCGTATAAACGGGCCTGAAAGTGAAGGATTAGATTAAGATGAAGATTCACAAGAGGCTATCTAATGATCTCCCCTTGTATCATCACCATGGCAAATTAAATCATAGGAAATTGATGATCTCATATATTACCACCCCCTACACTTCTCACTTTTCTAATCATCCTACTAACAGACTTTGATGAATAATCAGAGGATTTTTTTAAGAAAAGGCAACAAATGCCTATGTATTAAGTTCTTATTTGTATTTTTACCAATCAAGCCATTGTAGCACATGTATATGTTACTATATTTAGGAAATTACAGTATCGAATGTCAACTATAACTATCAAGCGCATGCACTGTCCAACGTTCTGTATAGCTATTTTTTAGTTATCGTCTACTGTACTTTGATTTGTTTTAAGTTTGATTTGTACTTTAATTTGCTATGCATTGGTTTTTTGTTGCCAACCGACCATTGCATGCGTAACTGTGAAGTCATTGAGTGCAGATGATCAATTAATGAGTTTGGGGTTGGAAAAACACATCATTGACAAATCCTAGCTTTGTGATTAGTGTTAAAATAGTGAAATGGGAGGCCTTCAAAAAGTGATATAGAAGGCCATTGGTCTACATTTTCTAGTGAAGTCATTGGGCAGCTACAATTTTCTGCAACTGTTCTGTTTCTGCACCTAATTTTATTGGAATTAATCGACCATTGGAATGGTTGTGCTTGTTTTTTGGCTGCTTTAGTTGGTTTCTTCGTTTATGTTCTATAATTGATGATTATATGTTTCATTAGCTCTATGTTCAATGACCTCATACCTCTGTTAATAAATTGATTGTCAACTGTCTAGTCTAAAATCTTTCCTTTTTAGTTAATATGAAGAAACATGATAAACTGCAAGTAATCTTTTTCTGTGTGATTATGATATGGATTATATTAATAGAAGAGGTTGAGATCCAATGGTTTGATATCTGTCGAATATTGTAGATTGAGAAATCAAGAGAATCAAATAGTCCCATTTACAAACATTCTTCCCTTTTTTTTCTTTTTCTTTTCAGGACTAGAGTGCCCAAAGCAACTTTGGGAGCATATATCAAGCTGAACAGACTATATGTAACTTGAGCCACACCCAAGATTGCTTCAGTTATTGACTGATGTTTTTATATTTTTGGTTTTTTTAGGGTTGGGTTCAATTGTACCAATTATTTGTGGCTTTTTATGTAGATTGATGGTTGTAATAAATAAACTTCCTATTGATGAGGATTGTTCAATTATATATTATTAATATCATGGATTTTGTATCTAATCAACTTTTTTAATATCTCTTTATGCTATATAGAAATGGATAATGAAATATGCGGTGAAGATGTTGAATGCATTAATGTCGGTACATCTTCTGGAAAAAAGCGTGGTAGGAGGGAAAAGAAGAATACCACATGGTCAAAGTCTGCAGATGAATACTTAGCTGGTATATTGATAAAACAAATCAATCTCGGGCGAAAGGATGGAACTAGATGGACTACTGAAGGATGGAGGGAGATTGAACGAAAGATGAAAGAAAAATATGGCAGTGAATGTGTTAAAGATAAAATCAAAAATCGCTTAAGAACGATAAAACATCATTACAATCATATCAAGACTCTCATGGGGTTAAGTGGTTTTGGTTGGGATGACGTTACAAAAAGGGTTACTGCAAGTGACCAAGTGTGGGATGATTATGTCAAGGTGAGTAATTATAAATATATATTAATATTATATTAAACATTGTTTACCCAATAATTGTTACTTTATTTTGATCACATTTGTCTAATTCAGGCACACCCTGACTATGATTACTATCGAGGAAGAAGCGTGGTCAACTATGAAAAGTTTGCTATTATATATGGAGATTCAATCGCTCATGGAAGAGATGTGTTGATGACTAACCAACATCCACCACATCCGATGGAAGCCCCCCAGGCAAACATCCATGATGTGGCGGGGGAATCAAGTAGCTCTGATAAGATGGATGAAGTTGTCTCTGAAGCACTACGCGTCAAAAAATGCTCAACTGGTAGTTCTCGATGTAATGTGCAGGATGAAACTAAAAGCGATTACGATCTTACACATCAATTAAGGATATAAACACTACTTTGATCTACCTTGCTGACAAGATGGCTCAATTAGGGCCAAGCCAAGCTGACATTGTTGCTGCCATTGAAGAGTTGGATTTAGACATTACTTTAGAAGTAAGGGCTCTTAGGCTATTGAAGGATCCACAAGTGGCTAGTCAATTTCTTGCATTTTCAACAAAGGATCGACGCCGTGCATGGCTCATGGCGGAGCTAAGTGGCTCTATTTAGGATTGTTGGTTTGTTGAGCTTGCTTTTTTGTGGCTTTGAGTTTGCTTTCTTATCATAGGACTCAGTTTGCTTTTTTGTCATGTTATAATTTGAAATAACTATGTTATTAGTGTTGTTTCCTTTATGATGAATGTTATAATGTACTCATTTTGCCATTTTTCTTATTGTGATCCATGGATTATGTAGATTAATCATGTTGATATATAGTGTGGATTATTATGCTATATTAGTTTTTCTATTCTAATATTTGTCAATCAATTTTCTAGCAGTGCAAAAATAATGGATATAAAGAAGAAGATTGTATTTTTACACGCAGTAGCAATGACAATGATTACAGTTTTACTTTTATGGGACCATCACTGTAAACAAAAGATGATAAAAAAGAGGAAGCGAGTACATAAGTTGTCTCTGTCTAGCCATGAGTTTACTCAGTACCTCATTATGAGTAATCCTCGTAATTCCTATGATTTACTACACATGAGGACTGATGTGGTTTTAGAATTATGTGATTTACTAAAGAGAGAAAGGCTACTGCGTGCAACTAAAAGGGTTTCTGTAGAAAAACAGGTGGCCATCTTTCTAGTTACTGTAGGTCATAGTCAGAGAAATCGAGTAATGCAAATTCAATTTCAGCACTCGGGCCAAACAATTAGCAAGTATTTCAATGTTGTTCTAGACGCGCTTTTATATATCTGCCCTGATTATGTAAAGCTTCATGGACCAGAAATGTCTACTCCAGCTCAGATTGCACTCAATCCAGTATTTTACCCTTTTTTCAAGGTACATAAATAATTTATACAGTAGTATCTTTTACTCCCTATGATGAATGTTTAAATTGTTATTGATGATAAATGTTTTTTGTTATATTGGGATAGGATTGCATTGGTGCCATTGATGGCACTTATGTTCCAGCATGGGTATCAATTAAAGATCAACAACGATATCGATGTAGAAAAGGTTTTATTGCACAGAATGTAATGGCAATAGTTGGTTTGGACATGATGTTCCAGTTTGTATGTGCTGGTTTTGAAGGATCAGCCAACGATCAAAAAGTTTTATCCGATGTTCTACAAAATAAGGGACTCTACAATCTTCAAGTTCCCGAAGGTAAATATTTATTTCAAGATGTAAATTTGAAAGTTATTATAATTTTTGGAAACTAGTTAAGCATGTTGCAATCTTCTGATAATTGTCACATTGAATCTTTATAGGAAAGTATTTTCTTGTTGATGCTGGATATGGTAATAGGCGAGGTTTTATTGGACCATATCATAGGACCCGATATCATCTAAAGGAATTTGGAGCTCAAGCATTGGCTCCCAGGACAACTAGTGAGCTTTTTAATCTTCGACATGAAAAGCTGAGAAATGTTATTGAAAGGACATTTGGCCTGTGGGAGGAACGGTTTTCCAATTTTGACATATATACCTCGTAATTATCCTATTAAGACACATGTAAAGATTGTAAATGCATGTGTTGTATTACACAAGTTTATCATGAAGAGAAGTCCTAGTATGGATGAATTATATGAATGTCATCGTCATGAAAGAATATTCATTGAAGATGAAGATAATGATGATCGTCAGGATGAAGTGAACAATGAAGAATCTGATAGTCAATATGCTTATCGCTTACGAGATGCAGTAGCATTAGAGATGTGGGATGTTAATGCTAATAGAAGAGCTCGATGAACCAACATGTAGGAATTCTCTCCTTTTTTGCACATCGAGGGATATTCATTTTGAAAATGTGACGTTTGTTAATTTTGTAAAGGGCACATGGTAAATTCTTTTTTGAAACACCATGACTTCATTAATAGAAAAGATGGGTTACTTTATTTATATGAGATTGAAACACCATAAAACTTTTTATGGTTTGGGCTTTTTTGTTTATATGGATTTAAAAAGTATATATAGAAATGATCGAAAAGTTACTATTTTTGGTATATAGTGGAGATGCATTAGAATATTTTAATTGTATATCTTGTGCAGTTGGTCCCACTTTATTGACTAATCATGGAGGGATTTAACTGGTGACGTGTTTTTTTCATTTTTTTTATTATAGCAACACTTCATTTTTGCTTTTCCATGTTTTCATGGTTTGACAATTATCCAAACATTTACAGGAACAAAAGATGATGACCATTTTTAGTGCTCTTAACTATTGCTACTATCAATATAATTTAGAAAAAAATAAAAATTTATCATTTTCACATGTAGTTCATACAAACGTGGTAAAATGATTCACATGCGTAAATGATATGAAAATGACAACAGTAGACAAACGTTGTAAACTGAAATGCATGTGTAAAGCTTGCATATGTGAAATTTACATATGGAACATTTCCATATGTAAACTGCATTTACGCATCTCATGTGTAAAAGGCAAACGCCCCCTTAGGGTTACATACTAAAGTGATTTTCCATCCTTTCTTTTACACATGTCATATTTTACGATACCCATTAACTCTCACAAATATCAAAGTGAGTATAAAGGGAGATATGAGAAAACCCTATTTGATCAAGGCCATTCATCGCTAGGCGAATAGTTTAAATCAAATCCAAACCACTCGTTCATCAAGCTCATGACGCAAGTACGCTTTCAGTATATTGGATTATCCATTGTTTATTGCATAAATATAGATCAGTAGGGTTGATTTATGTTGCAAACCATATCAGATTCAACATAGATTGTGTGGAAAAAGTTTAGGTGAATCTCTGATTGAATCAACACTAGGTATTTTTCTCTTTACACTCTCTTTACACAAATACGCCCTTTGCAAATGAATCCCTGAATTATGGATCCCATGATATATTCTCCTTGGTCTTAAAGTTCTCATGGACCTCACACTAAGCCCTTTGCACCCTTAGTTTGCATCATATACTTATTTAGATTGGGAATTCTCTAAGTATCTCATTCAGGCTTTCCCATGAGTGGAAGTAGAAAAACTCAACGGTGGCACCCACTGCTGTGAATGAATGCGCTACCCATGTATGTCATATCTACAAATTTTTCTCTAATTGGAGTTGGTCCTAGTGTAAAATGGTCTTATACTTCTTATCCATCATGAAGCCACTTCAATATCCACATAGTTACTACAGAGTCCTCTTGTGCTTTCTGTGAGGATGAACCAGAAGATGGTATGCATGCTCTATTTTATTGTCCTCATGTTCGTTGGGTATAGAGGGAATTTTTCACCGTGGTAGATTTCAATCAGATTGTACAACAAAGTTTTGGTTTATTTGCTTGGGACTTATTTGAAAAAGATCCAACATTTGATTTAGAACTACTCATCACAATAGCATGGGGACTTTGGAATAGAAGAAACTCATTCATTCATAATGGTGAGCAACGGGACCCATGGATGGTTGTGGATGAAGCAAGGACATTGGTGTGGGCCTTTAAATGCATTCGCATTCAGAAATGTAGCCCCAAAAAGGAGAAAGCTCTTCGATGGAAGCCTCCACCATTAGGCGTTTTTAAACTTAATGCGGATGGTGCTGTGTTTGCTAAGATACAAAAAAGGGGGGTTGGTGCTATTCTCAGAGATGAGGTCGGTAATGTGATATGGCCATGAGTAAATTAGAAAGTATGGTGGATAGCGCCAATGACGTTGAAGCTATTGCAGCATTAAGAGCACTTCATATGGTTCTTCACATTGGGGTGAGTAGTATTATTCTAGAAGGGGACTCAATGTGGGTGGTGGAAGCTTTAAAGTCCTTTGGTACTAATATGTCAAGGCAAGGTCCTTTGTTTGAGGAAATCAAAGGGTTGCTTAATCATTTCATCAAGTTTGAAGTGTATCATGTGGGAAGAGAGGGAAATGCAGTTGCTCATGTTTTAGCTAGGCATGCCCAATATGTGGATGACATGGTGGTCTGGTGGCACTCCACCCCAATCCTAATTAAGCAATGTGTAAGCGTTGATGTGATGTTGGATTCTCAATAAAATTCAAGTGAGTATTCCTATCAATATATATATATATATAGACACACACACAGAGATATATATCCACATACACCAAAAACTCGATTGAACTTTCGGTCTCTTTTCTTCTCTTTAGCATGTAAATTATATGCCTCAATGTCAATTTTTATGCTATGAAAAGAAACAGGAGAGTTTTATATTGTATTATGAATTCAATATTTATTTGTATTCATGATTTTTCATTTATCTCCGAAATTCGAGGGATGATTTAGTTTTACCGATGAGACGAAAATTCAAAAGGATGATTTTTCAAAGAAATAAGATCGCTCAAAACTATAGTGTACTATTGTATTCATATTATCTGGCTAAAATAGTGTTATTTGATCTCACTGGTTGTTTTGGATTTTGGACCTTGGTTGTCATTTTTCAGTGATCTTATTCCTTGAAATTGACATATGCTTAGAGTTTAAGAAGATGTTCACATGCTTCTAAGGTGGTTCTTCCAAGATGTTATAGAAATTAGTCTCATTCTTTCAATATATCATGTAATCAATCAAGCTATTAATAGGTCGCAATGGTCATCCATTCCACCCAACCTAAAAATAGAGTTGGGATTTTTACCATACGCGATATAAAAGACCATGAATACCTCAAAATGGTGTTGACCAAAACTATATCCCGAATGTGGTTACTATACGTGGGACCTCAAATCCTTTTTCAAATTCTACTCATTTTGTACGATATCGCATGCGATATCGCACAAACTGTTCGATCTCCCTCTTATATTTCCCTCCATTCCCATCTCCTAAAGCACTAAACCTCCTTCTTTTTTCCTGCGACCTTCCCATTCCTACTATTTTCTCAATCGTTAAAAAAGGTTCACAAAAAGAGTAGTCTTTCATTCTCTTCACCTAAAGATGATTCATGAGAAGCAGTTCCCAAAAATTGTATGTAGACCATAAAATTTTACAATGTATTGATATTGTGGATCCATCCCTTGTCCTCATGGTAAAGTTATCACAAAAGGAAATGGAAAAGAAAAAGGAAGAAGAGTTGTGGAGAAACCTTGAGATACTTTTGGATAAATGGAAAAGCAACGGAGAAACCCTATTGAAAACCTTTTTGAACGATAGAAAAAGTAGTAGGAAAGAAGAAAGTCGTACGAAGAAATTGAGGTTTAGTGCTTTAGGTGTGGGAACGGAAGAAAATATAAGAGGAAAATTGATTATTGTCAGCTTCAGCTTGTGCTATATCGCTTAAATTGTGCAATATCGCACAATATGGGATATTTGGAAAAAGAATTTGGAGCCCCATGGAGTTTTTTTCAACACCATTTTGAGGAATTTATGGTCTTTTATATCCCGTATGGTAAAAGTGCCAATAGAGTATGGTGTTTTTAGACACATTTAATCTTTTGGACCATGTTTGTTTCTAGTGTGGACCCAAGATCTTCTGGGTCTGGCACACTAGGTCCATGTAGTTCTAGACCCATACGTAAATTGGGCCTAGACCTAAAATAACGTTGTGAGTTAAGGCTTGTTGTGAAATGTGCACGTACCATGATGGGGATTTGTATTTCTGGATTGATCGAGAAGAGAAATAATATTGATATAGCAGAGCCCAACATAGTTGGGACAATGCTTTGTCGTCATTGTTAATGAATATTATGATGCATATATCCTCATGTTTATATCATATTATTGTATATATATCATCATTATAAGTAGAGCAGCATATTATGGCATATCTCTCCCCATATTATGGCAATTCAGGGGGCTTGTGTGTTTGGTTCATTTGGATGGACCAAAGGTGGGCCCACAAGCATGAACTTATGGAATTTTATCCTTGAGCTTTAGTGAGCGTTTTTAAAAGACGAATGCCCCATGTTTTTAACAAATCAAAGTAAAATGAGTTGTACTTGCATTGATTATGGTTGTCTAGAAAAAAGAGGAAAACAGATGGTTTAATGGATCCTAATTTTTATCTCTCATAAGGGCTACCCGTGGCTTTTACTTTTTCTCTCTCAGCAAATGCCCGAGATTATCTCTAACGCTTCAGACTCTTAAATGTTCTCTCTAAAAAAGCTAGCGGGAAGAGTAGACTCTTAAATGTCTATATCTATGCCATTATATAAAAACCACAATTGTGGTCGACTCTATTTTCCCCTAAATGGGCCACTCATATGCAAAAACGTGCTAAATGGAGATTGGAACACGTATGGAAAGTAGGTTTTAAAAAAACCCCTTCCCTTCTTTCTTCTCTTCCTCTCTCGGTTGTTTCTCAAGGCTCTGCAGAAGAAGTCCTCTTCACATCTCTTTCTCATCACCTCCTACTCTCTCACAGACCTCCATCTTCCATCTCCCTTTCTATTTTTTTCTTTTTTTTGTTAGGAAAACACTTTTTGCTGCTCTGCCCTATTTTGTAGACCGGCCGTCGGAACTCAAGCCATCAATCACCAGAGCCGTCTCCTCTCTCGGTTCCAGGTGCCTTTTGTTATCTCTTCTTTCTCGTATTCTTCTTCTTCCTCCACCTCCTCTTCCCTCTCCTTTTTTTTTCTCTGCTTTGTTTTTCTTGTGTCGTTTTTTCCCCTCATATATAGTGTATATGTGACTGATGGTTCTCTCTTCTTTCTCTTTTTCTTCTTTTTCCTCCACCTCCTCTTCCCTCTCCTTTTCTTTTCTCTGTTTTCTTTCCTGTGTCATTTTCCCCCCTCATATAGTGTATATATGTGAAATGTCTTGACTGAGTATGTTTTGGCCTTGTGCAGACGGCAGTTCATAAGTGTGTGAAAACATTTCTCTTTTTGGGTTGTCATCATCTTCTACAATCCTGAGCCAACCCAAAAAAATTTCTTTGTAGGTATAACTACAGAGAAGCTGAATATTAGATCTATATGAATACATAGGTTTGTTTTTAAGTGGTAGCTGTTTTGCAACCCGAGCCAATAAAGAAATTTGATTTCTAATTTTTTTATTTCTATGTATTGGGCTTTGGATTATTTCTATGTATTGTGTTTTGGATTATAAGTCAACATATTATGCTGTAAGCAATGTCTTTGTTGCATTTCTAGCTCTAAAACAGGGTAATTTTTGTTGTTAGGAATATCTATATGAATATATAGGTTTGTTTTTAAGTGGTAGGTGTTTTGCAACCTGAGCCAATAAAGAAATTTGATTTCTAATTTTTTTTATTTCTATGTATTAGGTTTTGGATTATTTCTATGTATTGTGTTTTGGATTATAAGTCAACATATTATGCTGTAAGCAAAGTCTTTGTTGCATTTCTAGCTCTAAAATAGGGTAATTTTTTGTTGTTAGGAATAGAAGCTATATTTTTTGGGTAAGATTGTACATTGAGAGTTGTGATTAAAATAAAACATTATCTTCAAGTCCCATGATGGTGATTAAATGAATATTTTGTGAGATTCCACCGTCTCTACCCTAAAACTGGATTAGAGGTTTTAAGGGTAGTGTAGGCAGAGATAGCATCATAAGTCTTGAGAGTTACTTGGTCACCAGGTTTATTAGGATGAGAATTACCATGAAAGGTATATGAAATTGCTATGAGGAAAAATTTTATGATTGTTTTTTATATGTAACCCGGTAATAATGTTTTCTCCAAGTTGTAGAAAACCTGTAGTTTCAATATTGATTCTTTCAATCACTAACCAAGTTTTTTAATTATTTTTTATGAAGGACCTTTGAAACTATATTTGGTTGACTGAGGCCTATAATATAAGGGCTTTTTCCTCCAAGGTGTGTTTCATTAAAGGTCTAATTGAAATTGAATCTTAGAAGTGTAGCACCTTCTCTCTTACTATGTTTAATATTAGTAAGCTTAAATGAGCAAAAAAAAAAAAAAATCATTGTATCTACCTAAAAAATCAAATTTAGATTACTAAAGTGCTTAAATTGTTTTGTAGGGTCTGGATGTGTTTCAGTATGCTCTGTATAATGGGTTTTCTTTCATGTTCCATTTCTTCTTCTTCTTTTTTAGTATGTTGGTTTAATATTTGGGAAGTAATATCATGCCTTATGCCTTTGCTTTTTTTTTTTCTTTATGTTTATTGGTTAGAGGAGACTAATTCAACGTTTCTTATCTATTAGAAACAGAGGCTTGAGAGCCTATATATCATTCTGCTCTTCTTGGATAGAGCTATCACTAACTTTTTTTTTTACATGATACTTTTGGAGTTTCATGGAAGATGGTGAAAACACATTTCATAAATATTTCTGTGTTTTTGGATGGTTACTTCTTTAGTATTAATTGTAAACTATGATTAAATATTGTTATTGCATCATAAATCTCTACACTTGCTCTATTACTGGATTGATTCTGTACTGAGAATGTTTGAATTCGATGGTGTAGATTGAATTTCTATATCTTGATTGCTTTATGTACTTAATTATTTTGTATATAAGATGGGAATAATTGTTTCAATCAAATACCCATGAACAAGCTTTTCTCTCCATTATAAGCAAAATGCTTACCCTAAAGCTCTGCATTGTAAGTTTGGTAGAGCTTATCCATAACTTTCCTTCCTATTCCTTTGCCTTTAACACCTTTGTTTTCATCAATAGTAATAGATATATACCTGAATTAAAATATAATCCAAATAATAATAATTTTAATAGTTAAAATAACAGGTGTATGCCTACCAAGAAAACAAAAAAGAAAGTGTGTATTGATTGCTTTATGTACTTAGTTATTTTGGATATAAGATGGGAATAATTTTTTCAATCCAATACCCAATCAATGTGTTTTTGTTTAAAATTTGATGTTATACTTGCATATGGTTCATTGATATGTATCTAAACCATTAATCTCGTGAGTTGCTCACTCTCTTCATGTTTGCTCTGCCACTCAAGGGTATGTACTTATTTTTTTCAAGATCTTTTTTTTTTAATTATGTTGGAGCACCACATATGAGGCCACTAATTTTTTTCCTTATGGAGTGAAAGGTGAGACACACCTGTATCACATTAACTCTATCTTCTTGTTAAATTGGTTTGGATCATCTTTACTCGCTCTCTAATATTCTTTTATCAATTAGTGACATGCTAAACCGGAAAGTATACAACAAGAAAAAAATTCCAATCGGCAGGATTAGAGTACACAGGTATAAGAATATCATAACACTTATTATCAAAACAAAAGAAAAATCACAAAGTGGGAGGGAATAGTGAAACTTCACTATCACCCTTATCCAAAGAATCAGGAATTCTATCAACGACTGCTTACCGTGCTTGAACAGTGCTTTAGCTCGAGAAAGAAAATGATTTCATTTCTTTCATATAGAAATGGAACTTCCATTGGACACACACGTGAATTATATTAAATTTCATGTCAGCAACAACATTTAAATGGACCTTCTTTGCTCCAAAAAGTTGAACATGAAGTGTTTGATAAAAAGTCTAATAGAAATATAAACTTAAATGACTTTTTATGGAATAAGGCCAAAATAATGATGATGATGAGATGACAATCAAAATCTAGCACATTCCAATTTCATATCTTTGAAGATCTAGGATTTCAAACTTCATATACTAAAGATTTTTTAAATTGTCCAGCTTCATTTGTGTAACCCATGTCCTAATAACCCTACAACTAGCAAATGTGTCATAGAGTAAAAAGTGGTACACACACCCATGTTACATTAAATCCCATCTTAGAAACAGTTGTTAAATGGACCTTTTTTACTCCAAAAAGACTGTACTATATAATACAAATTTTATCCAGCCTCTCTTACATAGATATCAATTTGTTGTGTATTACCATTTATAAACAATTGCAAAAGGTACACACATGTACGTTGCATTAAATCCCATTTTAAAAACAGTTGTTAAATGGTCTTACTTTGCTCCAAAAAAACTGCACTATCTAACACAGCTTTTTTTCATCCTCTGTTAAATAGATATTCAATTTGTTGTGTATTACCATATAGGAATGGTTGCCAGAGTATCTTCTCTTATACCATGCTTGGATATTAAGACCAGCTTATATCCAGCAATTTCATCTTATAAACACTTGTTTAGTTAGTCGATAGCATTGATTTTATGAACCATCATATCAAGGAACCAATAGTTTTTTTTATCAAGGAACCAAGAATTAGGAACAATGTTCCACATTCATGATTCATTTGCAATTAAAAAGGTGAGTTTCTTATTAGAGGGGAAAAAAGAACTCATAAGAAAATCAGTATTTGAATTTCGAAAAAAATAAAAAGAAAAAAAGAAAATCTCTATGAGCTTCTAGGTTACTCCTACAATTCTTTTCACATATAAGCAATGTAGAAAGTGTATGTGTATGCGTGTCTTTTTTTTGGGATGCGTGTCTTTTTTTTTGCGTAGAAATGTAAAAAGTGTTCTTTGCTTTAAAGATCTTCACTGGATGATCATGGCTGCCCAACTGTTGCTTTAATCTAATGAAATGAAGTGATGGCAGCCTCTAGACAACTTTAGACTTCTTGTATTATCCATTCTTGTGTTATTAGGAGAAAGGCACTTCTACTATGGTCAACATTTCGTACGAAACATTTTGTTTTAACAAATCTGGATTTTGGGAACATTCCATGGAACAAACCAACTATCCAATGTGGTAGGCATCTCAAGTCTCTGCTACAATATTAGATTAACTGCTGATTTTTTTTTTTAACCCGAATAAAGAAAAACTACTGATTTCTAGACCATCAATCAGATGCCAACATTATTTAACATGATAGAAACAGGAAAATGGAATCATAACAGCTGAGACTAACGAATCAATGGAATAAAGTCATTCATGGGCTCTAGCTAAATGGATTGTTCTTGGAAGACTGTTTGCCTTAATGTCTTGTTGAATAGCCTATTCTAACATCACATATCTGATGTTGGTAAAAGAATTAGATTGAAATTTTTTTCATTTATTAGTTTGATAATCCCTAACTACCATTTTAAATATTTGAATATATTACTGTACTTAAGAAATGCATGACTTATTCCATTATCTCTTGCTTGCCAATGCCACACTGTGCCAAAAATATACAAACATAGGTTGCTAGGTATGGTTTCTTTTTGTTAGGTCAAAGCTAAGATTGATTCCTTCGCATTGTATTCATGCACAATTTATACTAATTAATGTATGCTCGTGACCTATATCCTAATTGTGATTGGAAAAATGAAAAGAAGATTTTAGAAGGGGATCACTTTACCTCATGATAATCTCATATTTCTTTCCAATCAAGACTCAATAACTCTAATATATATATATATATAATAGAATGTTGTAATATAATTGAATAATTCAAGAATCTTACCTTGCCTATATTTGCATCGAATTTTTATGGGTGTGTCTGAAACAACTAAGCAACAACCCTTTTCGTAAAGACATAGGCCTGTTGGTTTGCATAGAATAAATAGGAACTCATGGTCAAATGAGCTCCACTGAGGGATTATTAAAGAGGTAAAGGTTGAAGCATATTAGGTGGCATTGGATATGAAACCTTGACTTTATTAGGGTTTTAATTACTAGGGTATGGATGGTATTCATTTCTAACCTTCACACAATGGAAAGAGGATCCTCTATTATATCAAGGTTTGGTTTTGTAGTAAATCCATTTTATAGTGAAAAGGAAAGTCAGAACATTGGTTATATTAGTAGTTAGATAATCTCAATAGATCAGTTTCCTAGATATATTTCATTGTTGGCAGTAGCCATTGTCATCTCTTTGAGACTCATTTTGATTGAAATGAGAGGTGGATGTTCAACAGCTTTATGGTGATTATTTATTTAGTTATTACATCTTGCCAATAATTTTGCTTAGCCTGTAGTTATTACATCCCACTAAAACAGCTTGCAAATCCTATTGATTACTCTGTAATAGTATAATATCTAACATGATAAGTATCTCATTTTGTTCTTCCTTAATTTCAATCTTCTATAACAATAACTACAAGTCACTGTTGGTGTTATCATGATAAGTTCTTTGGCTTTAGTTATGTCATTATTTGTTTGCCAAAATCACAGTTAAAGTTAATAAAAAAATTAAAGAAATAACAGGCATAGACTCAATAGGGTATTAGATTTCAGAATAGCACAAATTTGCAAATGATGTGTTTTAAACCAGATCTCTTGCTTGCATTGGTATTTTTTTAATATGTAATGTTTCATCTAGCAAGCCTCTAATAATCATTCTTTTCATTTGCATTTATTAATTCTTAAATACCTGTCTACAATCAACTTGATCTACTATTAATCATACAATAGAACTATACATTGATCCTATCTTATATAGCAACGAATCCGTAAATATTGAGAATTTATGTTTTTAATTCTTATATCCTTATAGGAAACATTGAACAAATCTGTACACTTCTAAATGAAAAATAACCTCAGCTTTACTTTTATATTTTATTACCATTGAAATACTACTTGTCTAGCTCTATTGTATTTGAATTCTGCATGCTAAAAAAACTAGAATTACATTTATATGTTGGGTACCGCTCTTTGATCTTTTCCTTCTCTGTACTTCCACAAAATATAAGTTTTGAGCATTGTGAGCCCAAGGTAGTGAAACATCCACTTTTGTTGTTACTGCTATTGTATTATCAACTATTATGATCTCTTTTGCTCTTTCAATTTATTATCATGCTTGATAGTTCTCTACACCTCCTTCTGGTGAATTCTACATTGATAGTGAAGGTTTGATACCAACCTTCTATTTAAGCCTTAACACAGGCTAAGGTCATTTCTCAGATTATTATATGCAATTAACAAGGAAATTATGCTAATCAATTATAAACAATCACCACACAAAGAGAGGCACAGAGATATACGTGGAAAACCCTTCTCGGGAAAAAACCACGGGTGGCAAAAGCCACAGAAAGCAATGCACTATGAGAATGAAGATTACAAAGAACTCACAGAACCTGACCCAGTTGAAACTCAACCTAAAGGACTGTGAAGAACTCGCCGACGACCCGCCGTTCACCTTCCACGTGCTTGCTTAAAACCCTCCTTGAATGCCCCTTCAAGGAGATTGAGAGAAGAAGAAGAATAAGAACCAGAACTTCAGCGCAGACTCCCTTGCAAGACTTGAGAGAAAGAATATAACTTGATGCACACATGTTGATTGCTCTCCAGTCCCCTTTATAGAGGTTGCAAGGGGTTTTTTGATTCGTGCAGGAGACTCATACAAAGAAGGAAGAACTTCTAAAAGAAGTAGAAAACTTCAGCTTGAAAAGTCCTAAAGAAATCAGGATTCGACACCTCGCTATAGCGAGGTCAGTCTCTGGATGAGACAGAATAGTGTCTCGCTATAGCGAGACTCAGTCTCGCTATAGCGAGACCATGTAGACAGTCAGTATAATTCCGCAATTCAGCACAGTAGGACTCTGCAGGAGATCTTCCAGTCCAAGAAGGAGTCTTTAACAAGGATCACACGAACCCAACAGAAGTCTTTCACCACAATGGAGTTCTTTCACAGTCCTCAACTAAAAGAAATAGAAAATACAACTCAAGTAGGACTGAAATAAAGAGTTTTGTTCCAACTAAAAGAAATTGGCAACATAAAAAATCTAACAATCTCCCCCTTTGACAATTTGTGAACAAAACTCCTAAAACAAAAACAACTCTCTCCAAACACAGAAATAGATACCCCAGGAACAGTTGATCTTCATTAGTCTACCACAACCTGCACAAAAACAAACCTTGGCAAAGATCCATAACATCACAGAAATGATAGCCAATCAAAACAAGTAAATTTAAAGTACTGGTCAAGGTTCTCCCCCTGAGATCAACTAAACTACTCCCCCTTTTTGTCACAGAATTGACAAAGCGCTTGCTCCCCCTAAATCATATAATCTTTATCCTCGAAAAAAAATAAAAATTGCACAACTGCAAAACTCAATCAGGCCAACAATTGAAAACCCCCGACAATAATATACAAGTCATGAGGCAACACAATTTTGGAAAATTGATCATGAGTGTAAATTGTGATTGAGATGATTTCAAATGTAAACCACAAAGAAATCGTAGATCGACCAGAAATCAACAATCATCAGATACAAAGCAAATTTCACACCTTTCAAAAACATTCAATCTGATCGGCAATGAGATGTGAAGCTCCCCCTTAATGGCACATAGGTTTATTTTATATAAATATATGAACTTCTAGGCATATGGTAATGCACAAGTTCAAGTGCTTATTTTTAGTAGAAATTTCTGAACCCTATAGGATACAGTTCCATTGCGTCGGTCTACAGAAATCTCTACGGACGATGGGTCACCTATATTCTGAGCCCGAAATTAGAAATTCTCATGAACTTCTTCACATATAAAAATGCTCAAGTTCTAGTGCTCATTTTTTGTAGAAATTTCTGAACCCTATAGGATACTGTTCCATTGCGTCGGTCTACAGAAATCTCTACGCACTTTGTGGCACATATATAGAAATAGACATTAAGAAGAGAGCATAGAGAAGTGGAAAAATCATAATCGATGCTCCGATTAAGTACAAAACCACTAAGACCATGAATCCTGTCAATCCTAGAGTCTCATTGACCCTAAGTGAGTGTCCAAGTGAGTCATCGTGTACTTGTGGACATGATCAAAATTCTTAAATCGTAAAAGAAAACTCAATTCGAAAATCCAACAAATTAAAGTGCATCACATGCCGGATAATCTCAAAATTAGCCTGAATGAGTATGCATGTGCTATTCAAAACATGTTTTGAGGACTAGTGGTTTAGTCCACTGCCTAGGGACTTACGGAGAGGGGGATCAACCTTAGTATTCTCAATTGATTTAGACAGTGTAGTGTAGACCACATTACAGCTCAGGTCAGTCTTACGAATCCAAACAAGCTTAGTCTTGACCTGTTGAGGAGAAGAAGGTTTCTTCCTCGTCTGGTTTCTGATATAATTTCTTCTTTTATTGCAGTGTGGTCTAATGTGCCCTTTTATACCGCAAAAATGACAAATTGGAATAGTTCTGGGTTTGGGCATATTCTTCGATGAATTTGAATTCCCATGTTTAACAGTTGGAGTTGCTAGAATACTAGAAAATAAGGCTGGTCCTTTAACAAAAACAGATTTACCTGATTGGATGGAAGTTGATGATTCCGGATTAAATCCAAGTCCAGTCTTTTGTTTCTCACTCCTTTGTTGCATCAAAATTTCATCGAGAGTCATGGAGCCTTTATTCATTCTTTTAAGAGAAGATTTGGTAGAGACTAGTTCTGATAGTGTAATCCGAAGTTTGCACATACATCATTCTTTTCAGCTTGTAACAGATTGTAGTCAGATTGCACAGATTTCAATTCCGTTGTAACTTTCTCCAATTGTGTAGTAAGTAGATCTTTCTCTTTTCCTGCAGCAATAATGTTGTCAGATAGAATTGCACGCTGGGTTTCTAACTGACTTACCTTTGCACGGGCATCATCAAGCTCAGATGTCACAGATGAATTTTGAGATTCTGAAACCTTTAACTTGTGAGAGAGCTTATCATTGATGCGTGACAGGCGTAAGGAATCTTTCAGAAGTTTTTTATAAGCAAGTTTAAGATCTTGTTCTTCATCAGAAAGATCTTCACACCTTAACTCGTCATCTGACTTGGAATCCTTATCAGATGACCCCTGCTCAAAAGAGAGGTTAGTAGACGACATAAAAACAACAAATTTAGCAAATTCAGATTGTGACTCAGATTCACTAATCTCATCTTCTGAATCTTCTTCCCAAGAAACATTCAAAGCCTTTCCTTTGTTTCTTTCCATCCGATTTGCACATTTAGAAGCAGGGTGACCAAACCCTTGACATTCAAAACATTGGATAGGCTTATTGGTGTTCTTAGAAAACGTTTTCTCAGTCTTGGGCCCTGTTTTTGGCTTAGTCATTGGTCTACTTTTGGAAAATTCCTTGGTGAGGTTTTTTTTTATTTTTATTTAAATATTGCTTAAATTTTTTGACAAAGAAGGCCTCAAGTTCTATATCATCATAATCATTATTGGTCTCATCAACATCATTGTCCTTGGATGAGATGAAAACAATTCCCTTGGATTTCTTATTAGAACAGTGATTTGCTTCAAAAGTTTGTAAATTTCCAATCAATTGTTCAACAGGCAAATCATCAAGATTCGTATATTCCTCAATAGCAATCACTTTTGACTGAAATCTCTCGGGCAAGGACCGAAGAATTTTCTTTACCACCTTTTGATCTGGGATGGGTTCTCCTAAATTAAAACTAGAATTGACAATATGACTCAGTTTGGCATAATAGTCATCAAAAGTTTCTTCATCTTTCATTCGAATTGATTCAAAGACAGTTGTCAAATTCTGAAGTTTAGTCTGCCTAACCTTATCAGTGCCTTCATGCACTGTTCTCAAGAGATCCCAAGCTTCTTTCGCAGTTGTACAAGTGGAAATTCTGCGAAACTCAGAGTGACTGATGCCATTATATATAGCATTTATGGCTTTATCATTCCAATGAGCTTGATTTGTTTCTCCTTGAGTCCAGTCAGCCTCTGCTTTGGTAATCGTTTTCCCATCAACAACCACAGTGGGTGTTTTATAACCATTCACGACCGTTAGCCAAACATTACGGTCAAGAGCACGCAGAAACGCAGTCATTCTAACCTTCCAATAGGCATAATTGCTACTGCCTTCAAGCAAAGGAGGTTTGGTGGTAGAGGTGCCTTCTCTAATGAATTCCATAGAATAAATCTGAGTGGATCACACTTTTAGAATAAGTGAACTTGCTCTGATACCACCCTTCTATTTAAGCCTTAACACAGGCTAAGGTCATTTCTCAGATTATTATATGCGATTAACAAGGAAATTATGCTAACCAATTATAAACAATCACCACACAAAGAGAGGCACAGAGATATACGTGGAAAACCCTTCTCGGGAAAAAACCACGGGTGGCAAAAGCCACAGAAAGCAATGCACTATGAGAATGAAGATTACAAAGAACTCACAGAACCTGACCCAGTTGAAACTCAACCTAAAGGACTGTGAAGAACTCGCCGACGACCCGCCGTTCACCTTCCACGTGCTTGCTTGAAACCCTCCTTGAATGCCCCTTCAAGGAGATTGAGAGAAGAAGAAGAATAAGAACCAGAACTTCAGCGCAGACTCCCTTGCAAGACTTGAGAGAAAGAATATAACTTGATGCACACATGTTGACTGCTCTCCAGTCCCCTTTATAGAGGTTGCAAGGGGTTTTTGATTCGTGCAGGAGACTCATAGAAAGAAGGAAGAACTTCTAAAAGAAGTAGAAAACTTCAGCTTGAAGAGTCCTAAAGAAATCAGGATTCGACACCTCACTATAGCGAGATGGGACCTCACTATAGCGAGGTCAGTCTCTGGATGAGACAGAATAGTGTCTCGCTATAGCGAGACTCATTCTCGCTATAGCGAGACCATGTAGACAGTCAGTATAATTCCGCAATTCAGCACAGTAGGACTCTGCAGGAGATCTTCCAGTCCAAGAAGGAGTCTTTAACAAGGATCACACGAACCCAACAGAAGTCTTTCACCACAATGGAGTTCTTTCACAGTCCTCAACTAAAAGAAATAGAAAATACAACTCAAGTAGGACTGAAATAAAGAGTTTTGTTCCAACTAAAAGAAATTGGCAACATAAAAAATCTAACAGATAGAGATTGGATATCTTCAAGGACTAATATTCTACATTGATAGCTCATTTATTACAAAAGGTGGCTCATATTTTGAATCTAAGCTTATACTTTTTGAATATTTTTAATACAAATATTTTAAAGTCAATGATGGATATGATATTCTATATGCACACATATATCTAATGATGTAAGATAAATCCTGTCCCACCCCTACTACACTCATACTCTCTCACCTTTTCTGATGATCTGCAAAATCTTATGCATATTCATTAATTTTTTATTTTAATCAAACAAACTATCTTCTTATTAAGTACCATTGGAATAAAATATAACAATATGCTATAATCTAGATGGATTCATCATTTCAATAGCTGAGATTTACAATAGATTCGTCCAATAGTAGAGCTCAACTCTCTTACCTGAAGATCAGTTTTCTTTTATTTTAATGTGCCTCCTGTCATTACGGTGTATGAAATAACTTTCCAAGATGTTCTCATGTTATTATTTATTCCAAAAATATGGCTCCTAGGATTCTTCTTATTTTTCTTAATTTCTTCAATCTTAGTTTTCTTTGATGGAATGCTTACCTTCCATTTAATTTAGTATTTGTTGGAACATATGTACATTTTTACAGTAAATTTAAATAATTGATAGTTCTTTTATTACTACATTTGATGCTATTTTTTAATGGATCCCTTGCTCTCTTGTTCTTTTGTTTTAAATTGCTAATGTTGTCCACCTATATGAAAATGGACTTCTGATATCATTTTTCTTTATCTTTAAACACAAATAAATAAGTATCTAAAATGGGAATCTTGGTAATTTTTTTATTAATTTATATGAACTTACTTGATTTTTGTTGTCTACTTTACCATCATATACTTTAAAATAATTTACATTTTAAAAGACATTTTGCACAATGTTAAAAGGTTAAATTCATACTACATAACTTAAATATAGTATCAAACGTAAGAACTGAGCATAACTTAAATATAGGATCAAACCTAAAAAGTGATTGACTTGTTCCTTTCTATAAAAGATAACTCCAAAAAGTGTCATCGGAGGCAACACAACTCGGTATACCAAGTTGTCTCTTGAAGAAAAAGAAAGAATCAACATGGAAAGGAGGGAAGCAAATAAAAGGACACAAATATTACAAAGTGAAACATTAGAACCTACAGCAAAGAAGAAAAGATATGCTTCTAAAAGTGCAAATCCCACAAAAGCAACATCAAGCTTAGGTTTTCTCTAAATTTTATAATACATTTATGTTTATAATTACAATGAATAATAGTATTTTTAATTACTAATTCCAATATTTGTCCTAATATAGAGCATGCAACACTGCAAAAGCGACTACAAAGAAAACAATGGTACGCGTCATTGCCAAAAGAAAAAAAAGACGCACTTCTTCTACGAAAAAGTGAGGCTTATGCTAGAAAAAAGTTACTGATAGGAGAAACTTCTAGAAATCTTACTTCATCATTTAATACAAGTCAACAAACAGGTAACTAATTCTATAATCTTATGTGTAATATTAAAACTCTTTGAAAAATATATGAAAAATATTTTTAATTAAATATTTATCTTTTGCACCGAACAGAAGGCACTAATACACCGCTGGGTATCGGTCTCAATGATATTCCCACAATATTACAACGCAGATGGAAAAAAGAGTATACCATACTTATGAGATTGGTAAGTTCTATATTAAAAAATTAATAAATATGTTCATCTGATCTAATATATATTTATATTACAAACTTCTGAACATTATATAAATCTTCTACCAGGGTCAACATCGAGACAAGCCGTTGAATCTGATGAAAATGCTTCTTCAAGTGTTTATCTAGAAAACACTTCTACATTAAACTACAGACAAAAAGGTAAACATATTTATACAAGAAAATAGCTTAGGTCTATTAAAAGAACCGAATTATACTAATGCAATTTTTACATGCAGCTATGTATAGTTTTGACATAAGCATTCCTTCCCAACCATCGATATTAGAATAAAAACCTAATTGTGGCTATTGTGGAGCAAAGAGATTTGCTTATGAACCAAAGGTTTTTTGTTGTTCTACTGGTCAAGTATTACTAGCTTCAAATTTTGTTCCTGAAGAGCTTCTAGCTCTATTCACATCAAATAGTGAAGAGGCGGCTCATTTCAAAACACATGTAAGAGCATATAACAATACATTTGCATTCACCTCCTTTGGTGTCAAATATGAAAAAGAGCTTTGTAGGAGGAACAAAGGTATTTACACTTTGAGGGTTCAAGGCCAAGTTTACCATTATATCAATGAATTGCTACCTCCTGATGGCCATCTATCATATCTGCAATTATACTTTTATGATACTGATCATGAAGTGGAGTGTAGGATGTATCAGTCACCAAAGCTTAAACCTGATGTTGTTCAAAGGCTAATGGATATATTGACCATCAATCCTTATTGTGAATTTTTCCGACCTTTAAGAGATTTGTCCATCAGCGATGATACAAGAATATTCATAAGATGTGATCCTCAACTTGATCAAAGGGTATACAATGCACCTTCAGCATCACAAATTGCAGGAATCTGAACTGAGAATTCGGATACCAACCAATCAGCCGAACGCGGCATCATCATATATAGTCATTCTGGACACAGTCACAGAATTAAGCATTATTTTGGTTGCTATGATCCATTGGAGTATCCACTTCTATTTCCTTATGGAGAGTCAAGTTGGCATAGAGGTATCAAACGAAGACAGAGAAACGAGCTGTTAAGTCATCCAAATATAGTTTCGATTGATGATTTGTTGAACAAAGAAAAGCGAGGTATATCTTATCTTCATATAAACTATTATAAAATCAACTTGAACACTAAAAACTTATAATATCTTTTTTTTTCCTGTCAGCTTCAGAGAAAAAAAGTTCAGCAAAAGAAAAATTATCATGTCGACAATATTACTGTTATAAATTACAAATCCGACCATCTGAAAGCTCAATTTTGCTACATTCTGGTCATCTTTTACAATAGTATGTTGTTGACATGTATAAAAACTTGAAACTTCTCAGTTGGATTACTTTCAAAATGATCAAAATTCAATCCAAGCAGATTTATATCAAGGAATAATGGATAGCATTAGCACTGGTGAAACATCTGGAAAGAAGATTGGAAAAAGAATAGTACTGCCACCATCGTTTATAAGAGGTCCAAGAAATATGCGTCGTCGGTACCTTGATGCAATGGCATTAGTTCAAAAGTTTGGCAAACCAGACATCTTCCTGACAATCACTTGTAATCCAGCTTGGTCAGAAATTAAAGATCAACTTGGTCATCATGAAAAAGCGCAAAACAGACCAAACTTGATTGCAAGAGTTTTTAGAGCAAAAATAGAAGAACTTAAACTTTATTTAATGAAGAAGAATATTTTTGGTGCAGTTGCAGCACATGTATTGTTATAGAATTTCAAAAAAGAGGACTTCCACATGCTCATTTCCTACTTATCTTGAAGCACAGGTACAAACTTAAAACTCCAGAGATGTATGACAAATTTATATCTGCTGAACTTCCCAATAGCAGAAGCTATCCACATCTATACAAAATAGTTGTTCAGCATATGATGCATGGACCATGTGGGAATTTGAATCCGAATAATGTTTGTATGAGAAATGGACAATGAAAAAATCAATATCCTCGGGAATTTTGTTCTGTCACAACACAAACAAAGAATTCTTATCCATTATATAAGAGACAAAACACTGGAGAAGAGATCAAAATTCGTGGTTGTTTGTTGGATAATCGATGGGTAGTTCCATATAACCTATATCTATTAGCAAAATTCAATTGCCACATGAATGTTGAAGTTTGTTCAACAGTTAAAGCAATAAAATATCTATATAAATATATTTATAAAGGAAATGAGAGAATCATAATGTTGGCAATAATGTTGTTCCTAAAGATATTGATGAAATACAACAATTTCAACAAGCAAGATGGATATCTCCTCCAGAAGCAATGTGGAGGATTTACCAGTTCTGTTTAAATGAAATGTATCCATCAATCAAAAGCTTACAGGTTCATCTAGAAAATATGCAAACTGTTGGATTCCGAGGAGATACGAATTTATTGAGCATCTTGCATAATCAACAAGCATCTAAAACAATGTTGACTGCATACTTTCAAATGAATAAGCTAGATAAAGATGCTTACAGATTTCTTTATAAGGAATTCCCTGAATATTATGTTTGGAATGAAGATAAAAAATACTGGAGCCAAAGAAAGTACCGGAATGCAATTGGTAAACTTGTTGCTGCAAGCCCAGTTGAGGGAGAAAGATATTATCTGCGATTACTATTAAATCATGTCAAAGGAGCTACATCATATCAAAGTTTACAAACTGTCAATGGAATTAAATTTGATACATTCCATAAAGTAGCAGAGCAATTTGGTTTGCTTGAATCTAATAACAATATTGATCAATGCTTAAAAGAAGCATCACTGTTCCAAATGCCTTTTACATTACGATGATTATTTGTTACACTTTTGGTTTATTGTGGAGTGCATAATCCTGCAGCATTATGGGACAAATATAAAGATGCGATGTCTGAAGATTTTGCAAAAACAAACTTCATGTCTGCAAGGAACATTGAGGCAAAAGCATTGCAAAGTATCAATTACTTCCTTGAATCAATGGGTAAAAGTATTAATGAGTATGCTTTACCAGCAATAATGATTGTTAATAGTCCATATGAAAAGCTCCTAAAAGAAATTCATGAAGAACTAAACATCCCAATTTCAAAAAATGAGTTGTTCACAATTCAAAATTTAAATCCTGAACAAAAAAGAGCTTATACCATCATATTAGAATGAATAAGAAGTGGCAATAATGGTATCTTTTTTATTGATGATCCAGGAGGAACAGGAAAAACATATTTATATTGAGCTCTACTCATAACTGTGAGATCAGAAGGACATATTGCTCTAGCAACTGCCACATCTGGTATTGCTGCATCAATTTTGCCAAGGGGCCGCACTGCACATTTACGGTTCAAATTACCATTAAACTTTGAAGATAGATCAACATATAATATATCAAAACAAAGTGACCTAGCAAAGCTATTGCGTAGAGAAAACTTATTATTTGGGATGAAGCATCCATGGCAAATAGGCGGGCAATTGAAGCACTTAATTTTATGCTGCAAGATATAACTGATTGCAAACTATTATTTGGAGGAAAGGTAGTAGTATTTGGAGGAGATTTTCTACAAATACCCCTGTTGTCATTCGTGGTGGCAAAAAGGAAACAATTGATTCAAGCTTGGTGATGTCAGAATTATGGAAAAAAATTCAAAAAATAGAACTAACAGAAAATATGAGAGCTAAAATAGATCCACATTTTAGTGAATTTCTGTTACGTATTGGGAATGGAATTGAAATAGCTATTTCAGAAGAAAGAATTCAAATTCCAAAAACAATGCTCATTCCTTACATAGATGACATTAACTCAAAGTTCAAACTTATCAATTGTGTCTTTCCAAATCTCATCATGAATGGATATGATGCACATTTCATGACAAACAGAGCTATATTGACAACAAAAAATGAATTTGTTGATAAACTGAACTAAATCTTGATTGAAGAATTCCTATAGTAACGTATTACAACCACTATTAGAAGTCTCACTTAGAAATAGTAAATTAGTATATTTCTAATAACTTGGGCCAGCGTGGGGATCACTAGCGATTCCTTAGAAAGCTGGCTCCAACTGGGACACCGCGACCCCACATCTTATGTGCAATCCGGGCCCACAGTTAATTGCAAATAACACCACTATATAAATGCAATTGCACTCCAGTCTTAGGAATAAATTACATAAAAGACCCTAAACTTCCCTATTACCACAAGTATGCCCTTCTATCAATATCCATGGATCAATTGGAATAAATCTGTCTCTTCCAATCTTAGTTCCACACCTTATTATCGTTGAGCCCCAAATAATCACTGTGATCATCAGTACCATCCAATTAACTCTTAATCGAGATGGGTACACATTTACTAATGACAAATCCATTAATTGGCACAAGAGGATAATAGAGATAGATTTCATCTTGATCATTCAATGTTCCCACAGTCCTATTACCACATACCCAAGACATCAAGGTGTGGACCTACAGTTGGCCTCACTCATTGGTGACTCAAAGCAAATGAATAGATAGAAACTTGAGTTCATTAATGTCTCAGAATTGAGAGTTTATTGCTAGGGAATTATGAGAGCAGACCTTAAAATCGAGATAGAATCCCATAAGGGGCTTCTCATGGTCCTTCAATACATTCAATGTACCAGTACCATGATCCATAATCTTCCATTCTGATGATCGAGACAAATCACAATATCTCATAGTGATCAAAGTGCTGCAACCTTATCAAATGAGATGCCCAGTCTCATCACTGGTTGTGAAGATATTTAAGTATAAGATTTGTGACATATATCTCCCGTGTGTGGATCTTATCCATACACATATATCACATCTAATATACTAATGGGACCCGATTCAACTCATGAACCATTATGTCAAGTGTATTGGTCATGTGCGTTAAGTAATAAAATAACATTCATCTCATGAAAGTAAAGTATGATTTTATTGATAAATAAATAAATTAATCAATTTATCATATCAACTAATGGATTGAGTCCATACAATTAATCTAAAAGAATGGTCAATAGAGCCCACAACAAACCAAGAGATTAGAATATGAAAATTGAAAATTCACTGTCGATAGTGTATCCGGTCGACATCCTCCAAGGGTGGTCGACCGGTTACACTGGGATGGTCAGGATTCTGACTCCCAGGTCAACATCCAACCTAGTGGATCTGGTTGACATTATGGCCTAGGTGTCGACCGAGTACATAGAAATTTCTGGACATTAACTTGGCAGGCATAGTTCTATTCTCTGAATTTCCAAAGTGTGTCCGGTCAACATCCTGGCCAAGGCGGTTGACCGGGTATACTGGATTTCTTAGTCTGAGAGAGATTCCAGCTCCCAGTTAGATCTCTGGTTTTCTCGTATATCCAGTCAACATCATGAAAGGATGGTCGACCAGGTACACTGGGAATTCAAATTTCTAGGATTCTGGAACTTTTCCATTTCAATACAATCTCTATCAAAACCCAACTGAATCTCGTCCATTCATCACAAAACTATATCTACATTTCAAGACTACTCCATCCATCACAAATCTATCTTCAATTCGGCCATTGATCATCCAAATGGGACAAACTCATCCATCAAGGCCAAAATCCAAGAAAATAAGACTTAAAGTGATAGATCTAACATTCAATCACCACATGAATTGAAATTACAGAATCAAACAATGAAAAACATACATTCTATGCTAATTATGTATATTGTACTTGCCTATTCTCCAAATGCAATGAAAATTGCTAGAAATAGAGAAAACCAAGCTCCAATATAATCATCTCAGCTCCTATGGCTTCCAACCTCTCAAACAGTCCTAAAACACAGATCTAGAAAGATCTATAACTCCCAATCCCAGATCCATGAGAGAATTACAATAAGGAAAGGGAACTCTAGAGAGAGAAATGGAGGAAAATCTTTGAGGAAAACGAGAGAATTGGAGGGAAATGAGGGAAGGAAGAGAGAAAGAGAGTGAAATGAGAGAAATGAGATGAAGGCTCGTTGGGATGAGGGAGGGTTCTTTTATAGTTTTGTGTTGGAAAGGAAGTGTTCATAATGCCCTTCCTTGGTTAGTTGAAAATTGAGATAAGTACATGTGCATTTAGGTCATTTTAGGTGGAGTTAGAATATTCTCATGTGGAAACCCTTTCTATTAATTCTAATTGCCAGTAAGGGCCTCTAACCAACTAACAAACTCCTAAAAGTCTAATAAACCCCCTATAGAATCTATAAAAATGTAAAAAGGTGCTAATTCTTAGAAAATAGACTAAAACCCTAGGAAAATACTATACTACCCTTACTAGCCCCCTACTAAGTAGTATAATTAGCTAACATATATTATATTATATATAATAAAGCAAACGGGGAGGAGGGCTATGGACAGTGCCACCTCAGCACCCATTAATTCTACTTTCAAAAAAATACTTATAAAATCACAGAGACCTTTGGGTTTAATGTGGGCCTCTACAAATCTCCTCCTTGAATCTCTTTATTTGAATTATCCTATCCAAATTCCTTCCCTAAATCTCTCCATCTCATTCCTTTTTTTTATTTGTATCTTCCGTCACATCTTTATCTTTCCTCTCATTTCTCCTAATTTATCTTTTCAAATTCCAAAATGGCCTTTCTAAAGAGGGAAGCAATAATTAGGACATTAGAGTGTCAGTCTCCATGGGATCTCCATACATGGGCCTTCCATCTTTAACAGCTAGAAATGTCCAACTACAATTCATCAGCTTGAGAAAGGTTTGCAACAACTAAACACGAGCCTACATCTAGCCCACATGTGAGACTCACTAACATGCATGATGTGGTAGTTCACCTGTCAGGTGATCGATGGGCCATACATGCGAAACTTAAATGGTAAATTAACATCAACCAACAGTCCAAAATCAATTGAAATAATACATGGGCCCTTATTCTTGGTGGACAATCTAGGTTATCTCAAAGTCGGGTAACACCGTTGCAAGGTTTGAAGGTAGTAGACATTCGAGTGAGAGATGGCACCTAGTTTAATACAAATCAAACAAAAGTGAGGATCCACAAGGGGTGGGGTCTCACACCTATTATGAAGTTCTATGAGATTCAAAACTAGATTCCATTCCCACTTTATCCAAAACCAAGAGACCTTGTTGGATAATTAGAAACTCATTTATAACACTGCTAAACCCACTATCTGTGTAGGTTGGTTGGGTGTCTGTAAGCTTCCTGCAATTAAATGGTTTGGTTTAAGGTTAACGTACTTAACCACTCTAATATATTTATATGATTCAACATACACAAATTTATTCGGCTTGTATTTTCTAATATCCCCTATAATGCAAACCATATGAAGAGGTTTGAATTTTTAACCCATCACTAACAATGGATTTATAAGATTACACTTGGGATCTACGTACCATACGAGGAGCTAATCCAAGGATTTGGGTTCCAGAAGAGTTAAAAGGGTTTATATATATATATATATATATATATATATATATATATATATAAATATATATTTATATAAAGCATATGATCCAGCTAAACCATCCACTCTCGAAAAGTCAAAACTAGAGCCCCTATTGCATCCATTCTCTACTACTTACTAAAATAGTTTTAAAAAATATAAGGTTTGAAGGAAAAAATAGATTCATTATAATATTGAAAATTGAAATAGAAGCCTGATATTATTTCACCCAATGAATCATTTTATATGCTCAGATGGGAGTTAGGTCCAACAACGAAAAACATAAAATGAATCTAAAATTCTATTTGTCTGTACATATGATTAGATTTTTAGGTCCATTTGCACGTAATGTTAAAAAAAAAAAAAAAAGCATATAGCAATTTCTATCTTAATCTTCTACTGTCTCACTCATTCTTCCTTGAATGAGTGAGAGTAGTGGAACTGTAAGTGGGGCCCAACACTTGGAAATTCAAAATGGTTCAAAATGAACATCCTCTTCTAAAATGAGATATCTACAAATTTTATTCTAACAGGAGTTGATCTCATCGTAAGATTGAGAATATGATTACTATCATGATTAATTATAACTTATGCATTACTAGTCATACATGTTAATCACTTTATCAATCATGTTCGATGTTGCTGGTATCAATTTGTATCATAGTAAGTTTTGGGAATATCCTAAGGGAGTCTATTTATTTTGGCTAGGGTGGCAATCTGATTTAGTAGGGTAAAAACGGTGAGGTTGATGTGGGTGTTTACAGACCCATATTCGACCCATTTATGAAATAGGTTTCATAATCTCAACCCGCACCTGATGCAGGTTAGCCTGGCCCAACTTGCATCTATAAGAAGAAGAGCATAAGTAAAAGGTGAAAGAAGGAGGAGGAAAAGGAATGAAGAATTCTTCACCAAAACAGAGGGCCTGTTTGGCATCGTTCTCTTGTTGTTCCTAATTTTGTGCTCGGATTAGGTTGTGCTGAGATCAGATTGTGCCGAGTCTATACTCTGCGGAACTTGTTTGGCAATATTATATGAAATTACTCTACTAAAAATATGCCGTACGGAACTTGTTTGGTGATATTATAGAAGTTTTGCTCCAAGTAGCAAACATAGGATTTACAATGTAGGACCCCACCTTTTATTATTTGTAGTACTATTATTATCATATATGGGACCCACTTGTAGAAGTTTCAACGTGGTACCCACCTTTAAAAATTAGAACATAGAACCCATATCCATTGGATTTATAATATGGGCCCACCTATATAGGAATTATAATGTAGGCCAACTTTTTGTAAATGTAAATATGAGATCCACATTTAGAAATTAAAATATGGGCTTACATGCATAGGATTTATAATGTGGGTCCACCCTTTGTAAACAAGACCATGTGACTCATATTTATGAATTACAAAGTGGAGCCACATTTTTTGTGAATGTAGACACAGGGTCCACCTTTAGAAATTAGAATGTGGTGCCCACCTTTAAAAATTAAAAAATGGGGTAGCACATTTATAAAATTTACAATGCGGGCCTACCTTTATACGAATTATAATGTGGGGCCATAATTTTTGTTAATTGTGAACACGGGACCCACTTTTAAAAAATTACAAAGTGGTATATCCACATTTAGAAATCCGAACATGAGGCCATCATTAAAATGTGGGGCCATACTTCTTGTTAATTGTGAACACGGGACCCACCTTTAAAAAATTACAATGTGGTATCCATATTTAGAAATCCGAATATGGGGTCACCATTAAAATGTGATTGTGGACACAGGACCCACCAAGAGAAATCACAATGTGATGCCTACCTTTATAAGCGATTTATAATATGGTCCCACCATTAAAGAATTATAATAGGGACCCACCTTTTATAATTGTGATCATGTGACCCACCTCTAGGAATTATAAAGTGGAGCCACCTACTTTAGGATTGTGAACGTGGGGGCCTACATTTAAAAAAAAAAAATTGTGCCAGCTATCACGCCCCCAAAACCGGGATCCGATCTCGGGGGCGCGAATAAAAATTTTGTATTTCTCCCCAGGATCCGCATGTGTGAGGATGGCAAGATTCCCAACACATCAAAATATTTCGCGGAAGCTCTACAAGACGTTACAACCCGGAATCCGTATCCATCGGGTTCCGTGTCGTACTCAATCTGTCAGCATAAGATTGTCATAGTAATATTCAAACTCAGACTGTAACTAATCATAATATCAAAATATACAGAGCTGACAGTAGCAGGCTAGTCATTACCCAAACATATTCAAGTTACAAATTAACGAGTGCATTAATTACAATTCCCAAGAAAAAGGCTAACAAAAGCCGTACAAAATAGCAAGCTAGAACAAATACTACCCAAGGGTGTAACGTAACTCCAGAGTCAAGCATGACGTCTACATGACAACGCTGACACAACAAGCCTGCAAAACTCATGGCTCAACAGCCCTCTGCACATGAACTAGCTCAAAACAAGGAACTGCTATCTAGAACACCAAAGTAGTAGAATATCAGATACGTCGGTCTGACA
Organism: Umbellularia californica; assembly: GCA_028538565.1. Lineage (NCBI taxonomy): Eukaryota > Viridiplantae > Streptophyta > Magnoliopsida > Laurales > Lauraceae > Umbellularia > Umbellularia californica. Next base: position 42,423,326 of record JAPQWN010000007.1, on the reverse strand, counting down.
GGTGATCAATTTAGGCAAGAGCATAAACAAAATTAAAGTTTAAAGGAAACAATAACTAAAAACAATTTGTTGAACTTGAAACAGATTTACAAGGTTTAAAAACAATGCATGAACAAGATACTTATCAAGAAATCACGAGTGCATGAACGATATACGAAACAAGACATGAATACATATAATATCATGATTAGTAAATCCACAACGAGCCCATCCTTTCTCCGTCATACATGATAACAAGAGCAAGCACGCACGATAAGCACGACACGTAATACACGATTCCATACAACACAAGGTAGACGGGGAGGCCGGCCGCGGAACCGGAACACGAACATGCACGATGTGTAATATAATACACGACTAGTCTGCAGATAGTCCACATGTTTAAGGACCCCTAGGTAGTGGATCAAGCTAAAAGGGCAGTCCAAGCTCAGTGGTATTCACTTATATCATGAATGCATAAAACACGACAATACTTATTCGAGAACACGTCAAAACAAGAGGGAAATTGTTTAACAAACACGACACGACGAGACTAGCAAAATAGCATAATATAAATTCTTAACAAACTTAAGAAATGATTCCCTTTTCTTATTCTTGAAACACGTCTTAAAACGAGCTTATACTTGAAATTCAAACGAATGCACAATGATGCACGAAGCAACAAAACAAGAGTTTTGGTTCTTGAAACAAATCTTCAAACAAACTTATACTTGAAATTCAAAGTGAGTACACGATGATATACGTAACATCAAAACAGAAGTTCAAACACGAAATCTATCAAGTTTAGGCTATAACCATTCATTGACCCTTTGTGGAGTTGAAACCCAAATGTCGAAGTTTTGACAAGATTTGGTGTCCTAGAAGTTATAGTACATTTTGGAATTCCAAGTGTACAATGTCAAATAAAGGTCTAAATCCTAGTCTAGTTTTCATTCTCACAAAAATCCCTCAAAAACAGTACTCTTGGTAAATTTCGATCAGTCCTCGGTTACTGTCAGTTAACCGAGGTTGATATGTCGGTCGACCGACAGCCGACCGACAAATTTTCTGACGCGATGTTGCTCTCTGGAATTCGAACCGACGGGTCTCGGTTGGCTATCAGTCGACCGAACTTGGGAGTTCGGTCAGCCGACAGCTAACCGACACCTGACCAACAGAACACGGGCAGTGTGTTTCGAGTCAGATTTTTCACAACTTCTTTCCCTTCTTCACTCCCATTTCTGAGTAACCTGCACTCCCCAAGCCACCATGTTTTCCAAGGGATAAATTACAACATTTAACAACATTCAATCCATAAATAAACCATTCACTCCATTGAGAAACATCAAGACATTTCCATGTGCAAAATCATAAAAACTTACAAGATCAAACATGATTCTAAGGACTTGAAAAATCATAAATAACAAGACAAGTGAAGAAACTAAAACCCATGACTTGAAAGAGTATAAACATAACTTGCATTATGAAACTAAACATAGAAAACATGTCTTAATAAAAATATTGAAACCATAATGAAAACATAAAGCAATATACATGAGAAATCCTATAAAGATCACTTGCCTCAATCCAATGCCAAGGAAAATCTTCATAAAAACTCAACCAAAGGGAAGATCCACGAAATCTACACAAAAGTCCCAAAAGAAACCCATCTTAGAACCCTAAAATGGCAAAACCAAATCAAAACAAAAAGGAAAACCTCCAATAATCAAAACAAAGCTTCTTAAAGGCTAGGAGAACACAAATCCAAAAGATAACAAGGATTCCTTACTTGGAAGTTCTTCAAAAAGCAAGAGGTTGCTCAAAGGGAATCTTGGAGTGGGCGGTTTTCTTCAAAAATGGCGTCAATGGATAGCTCTTGTGAAGAGGATGAAGATGGTAGAGTCCAATCTAGGCTTAGCAATGGATTGGTGGTGCTTGATGAGGAAGAGAACAAGAGGAAGATGGAGAAACCGGTGGCTGCTGGGATTCTTCTCTTGGAACAGTGACTAGGGCAAGGAAAAAGAGAAGGGAAGAAGGGTTCTCTTTATATACAAAAGGTGAAGTGGGTCCCACAACTTAAAGTACTAGTCGGACTAAAAACATACATTTCGGGACCTCAAATGGATTCGACGAAGAAGACAAAGTTGATCAACAAAATTTCTATATATTTTGCGGGTTTTAGTGACATTGAAAATCGTGTCTAGGATTTTCATGAAAAGTCAGATTTACCCCTTTGGGCCAAAACTTGGGTTTTTGGGCCTCAAATACGGACAGTTTAAAAACAAAAGTTGTAACAAATAACAAAACCTTCAAATGAGGTCGAAATCACGATTAAAATCGGAAAACATAATTATCCTCTCATACTAATGATAAGTCCACAAAACTAGGTCATTAACTCAACATTTCATTAGCATTTGTGGACTTAATTAGGTTTAACTGCATAGAATTACATTCAATTTCATGATTACATGCATTTGAGGATATTTTTGGAGAAATGGTCAAAATTGGTCAAAATTCATTAAATTGCATGACTTTTTGAAATTAAGTTTTTCTCATCTCATTTATCACTCCAAAATTAGGCTTTTGGTTTCATCAATGCATATCTTGTTATTTTTGGCACCATGTGTTGTTTTTGGAAAGTTGGTCATTTTGGTGCATCACTAGGAATGTAGGGTCCCATACATGGTTCATAATTATTTTCTTATATATGATTAATGTTAAAATTGCCTCTTTCAATTTGTAGGAGAAATCAACATGGGACCTACATTGATGAAATTTGAGAAGAGAGAAGTCAAATAAGCAAGCAAAGAGAGAGTCCAAGCATGGTTGGAAGTCCAACATGGGCCCCACACACCCCATTGCATGCCAACATAGAAGCTTCCATTTTTTGAATAATTATTCCCGGATTTTTCAGGGGCAGCAACTTAAAATGGCCATAACTCTCAAACCGAGTGTCAGATCGGCACAATTTAGCCACCGTTGGAAAGCTCTTTTCAAGTAGATATCCGTAGAGCCCAAGATTTCCTAAATCAGAGCTATATTGAGGGAGATATGACCTCGGGAAGTTATCTGCTACAGTTTTAGGCGGGAATTGCAAGAAATCTCAATATTTGGGAAGTTTATTCCCTTTACATCATCATATAATTTTTAGATATATGCTTGGAATTGTACAAGGAAAGTGTATGCATCAAGAAACCTAATAAGGCAAGGAGATCTCTCAAATTTAAAAGTCTTTCCAAAGAAAGAAGTTAACTTGGAGAATAAGAAAGAATCCTTACCCAATAAGGAAAAAGGAGACCTAAAAGGAGGGCACTTACTAAAAGGGGTTTGCAAAAAGCATAAAAGGAGGCATGATGGAGACCCATAAGGTATTCCATACGACCAAAGCTCTCCCTCTCTCATATTCCTTTCTTTTTCTTTCTTCTTTTCCATTAGTTTATTTTTAGTTTTGGTAACCTTGGGCCATGTCCAAGGATTTATTTTGAAGGAGAAAATTTGTGAAGGAGAAGTTGTAAAGATGCAATTTTTAGTGATAAATCAAGAAGCATTCTTTGCAATGGCGGGCTAATTTTCTTGATTAGAGTTATGGATGAAGGTAAGTAATTGTCTTTTTATTTGTTTAGTAATTCTAATTTGTGTTCCATGATTATGTGCTTAATGATTAATAGGCTTGTCTTCGTGCCCTAGGCGAATCTCTATTTTTATTTCTAAAAATAAAATTTAGTTTTTGACTACTCATGCTTAGGTTTGATAGGCCATGCTTAGGATTTAGATCTTTTGATGGTTTATGCTTACTTTGATGGGTGGTGCTTAAATTATTTTTATTCTTTTATGAGATGAAGGAAGTCTTGAGTTTTGAATTTTTATAATTAAAAAGGGATTTTTAAAGTTAGATTTTCCAAATTAAAAACATTGATTTGTCTTTGATTTGAAGTAAAAATTGGAACAAGTTAGGATTACTTGATAAATAATTGGTGGATGCTTATTGGATTCCTATGCTCTAATCATCTTCATTAATTGGTAGATTTCGAATTTCTAAATTAGTTGTTTTTTTATTATCTAAGAAATCAAAACTTTTCTTAAATTGTTAGTTAATTAGTTTTCTTAATTTAAAAGTTTCTTTAATAGCTCCCTGTGGGTTCGACCCGTTCTTGCCACTGTCTCATCTAGACACCCGTGCACTTGCGGTATTTTATGATTGATTTTGATCACATCAACTAACACGTGCACTCAGGGCCTCCCTGAGCGTGTCTGACTAAGTCCAATGGCTCTCAAAAATTCCCAAAGCTATAGAAAACTGAATTAAACCACAAACCAACTCGATTAAGATCAAAAACTCGTTTAAAGAACTAACTCACAATTAAAACACAAAATTCAAGGAAATTAGGGGTTGGGGTCTTACACCAGCAAATTGTTTCTTAAAAAAACAAAGTTTTTTTGTTTCAACTTTCTTATCCTGGCAGGTTAAGATTTTGAGATTCCTTCCCATAAGAATAAAATTCGGAACTATCATTTATACATACCAAACATGTTTTCTACACCCATATCTCATGAAAACATGAGAACATCCAAATGGCACGATGCCAAACGCACCCAGATTAACCCAATCTTGGACGGAACATTAAATGGAAAGGAGAGTTGGATTTGTTGGAGGGTTAAGTTTAGTTGGGGTTGGGATCTTGATTGAAAATGTTGTAGTAAATGGTGATAAATACATTTCATCATGACCTATTGCTTGATTTATTTACTTGAAAATTTTTAAAGGATTACGTTTTGGGTACCCCAATCAATAAAACTGTATCCTAAAAGGAAACCCACACAAGTAAAAAAAGAGGAATCCCGTATAAGCGCAAAGAGGAAATTTCAGATTTGCTGGGTGGCGCCGGTCAACCCTAACCGACCCATTTTACCTGACTCATGACCAACCCATATATCCTACCTGCCGACTCGTGCGGGTGCCCATACGAGTCGAATTAACAAATTAGATGCCCATACGGGCCATTTTCCTCAGTGGGCAGAGTTCCCTTTCCTTCAAGATCCGGACTCGAGCATTTATACACTCCTACACACGTGCCTCCGAGATCTCTCGCCCGTTCGTATCGCTTTCCGCGCCATTTTGTCTCCGATCTGGCCTACGTGTGCTTCTCCCTTCCTTCCTCCTCTCATCTGATCACTTGCAGCAGCAGCAGCAGCAGCACCCACTCCAAAGCCTCGTCAGATATTTTTTGCCCCCTCTCTGGTCTCCTCCTCCTTAAAACTACAGCAACTATCACAAAATGACAAAAAGCTCCACTCTCTCTCTATCTCTTCTCCACTCCTCTGAAATATCATCTGCAGCTATAATATCTCCTCTCTATCATCTCCTTTAATCTCCATCTTAATCTCTGATTAAGACGTTAAAGCAGCGTGATTTTATCTCCCACATCACTTTCGCTTCTTTTTCTCCACTTTGTTTTGTTGCTATTGACTTCTCGGTCTCGCTTTTTGTGGGGGTCACGTGACGGAAGCGCTTTTTCTCGTGAGTTTTTGGAGGGATTGGGATTTTTTATATTTATATGTGGTTTTGATTGGACGGAGTTTGAAGAAGGAAGTGGGGATCAGATCTGCGTCGCGTTAGAGATATTGAGATTGGACCTTGTAAGTATTTTTGTTTTCATTAATTCTCATTTGAATTGGTGATTTTGGGTGTGATTTTTGGGTTTTTCTTTTTTATTTTTTTGGATTCATGGGTTTGAATGGAAATCTGGGATCTCTTTGAAGTAGAAAGTGGGATATTGTAAGTTCTTTTTTTAAGTGAAATTTCGTTGAAGTTGGTGATTTTGAGTGTGATTATTGTGTTTTTTCTTCTGGATTGATGAGTTTGAGTGGAAGTTTGGGATCTTTTTGAAGCAAATAGCCGATTTGTAAAGTTTTCTTTAATAAAATTTAGTTTGAACTGGTGATTTTACATCTTATTGTTGTGGGTTCTCTTCTTGATTGATAAGTTTTTTTTAATTGTGTTTATCTTTGAAAGATTGAGTGAGAATACGGGGTTTGTTTTAGTCGAGACGGTATTTGGTTAGTGTTGTTTTTATGAGTCTTGATTAGAATTAGTGAATTGCTTGTGTTTTTTTTTTATCTTTGTTATCTTCTGGATTTTTAGTAGACCTTTGGGATTTCTTTCTTCCCTTTTTCTAGGAGTGGAATTTTTATTAGGTTTTTTATTTTTTATTTATTTTTATTTTTTATGAATTATCATTTCGAATTGGTGAATTTGCTTCTTGATTTTCTTTTAGATTGAGGTTTTGTTCGATCTGCATTATCATTCGAGAGTGCTCATATTGGTGAAAATAAGTGCATAAATGGCTCTTATTTCAACTCTCATGTAGGGTACCCTTAGTGGTTTAATCTGCGTTACCTTTGATAGGCTGTGGAAATCTGAGATCTTTTGAGGGAAGAGGGGATTTATGTGAATATTTCTTATGAATTCATTTGAATTTGGTGATATTGCTTGCGATTTTTTTTCTCTTGGATTGTTTATTTTGTCTGAGATGTTGATGAGTTCTTTTATTGTTTTGATTTGGTTGGGTAATTTTTTTCTTTCGCACAGAAACTTAGTGAACTCTTTCATGTGGAAATTGGAAGGGCTATCTTTTGTGGGATTTAGCACATATATATATATATATATATTTTTTTTTATAGTTGTGTTTTTAAGCATATGAAGATGGTTGAGAGTAGTACTGTCAGAAATTTGTATATAAATGTGATTTTATGAGTGACTTACTATGGAATTTTCTTTTCAGTTGGTCTTCGGTATTTCTTTGGTGAAACTTGGCAATTTCTTTCGTTAGAAGGGTCATTTTTATGTGGAACTGGCAGATGTTTATTTTTAAACCTATGGAGGCGGTATTGACTTGAAATTTGGTCGTGCATTTAAAAGTGATTGTATGAGTGAGAACTTTCTTTTAGGTAGGTGATTTTTCATATATTGTAATGGATTTTCCATCAAAATATCTTTTTCATGGGCATACTCTTTTTTTTTTTTAATCAAAAAAGCAATTTCTAGTGTAGTTTTGACAATTTCTTGCATATTAGGGCCATTTATGAGTGGAGGTTGTAAGCTGACCAATTTTATGTTTATGTTTTTCAAATTATTTGATTTTGCCTCCTTTTTTTTCATAATTATTGGATTCTTTCATAGTAAAGCAATTATCTGATGGATATTTTGGATTTCTTTTTCCTATAGGAGAAAATTTATCGACAGGTATATGTGGTTATGTGTATTTTCCCATTTTCCATATTTGAAGTTGATTGCAATGCAAATTTTCTCTCTGTTGCATAGAATTGATTATTTTTTAATAAAAAGAAAAAAAAAAGATTTTTAGTTATATGTTGTAATATTTTAGATCAAGATGCAATTTTAATTGTAATTAAAATAATCTTATGTCTTGCCTTTTCATCTGATAAGATGCAATCTTAACTGTAATTAAAATAATCTTTACATCTTTGCCTTTTCATGTGAATTGTCAGATTTCTCTATTTCGTTTTTTTTCTTAGATTAATTGTTGTATTTCGTGATTTCCTTGTTTGCGTGTGCGCTTGTGAGGACTTTTGGATTTTTAGTCCGATCTTCAGCAGAATTTTATGGGTGATTGACAGTCAATGATATGTTCCTTGTTTTTAATAATCTAATAGTTTTCTATAGCCTCTGAAGGTGTATTTGCTATGGCAACTGCAACTGAAGCAAGTGGTGCTGCCGATAGTTCATCCAAAATTCTGGCTGTAGCACATCCTACTGCAGAAGAATCTGCTGAAATTGCATCAAACATAAAATATCACGCACAATACAGTCCTCATTTTTCTCCATTCAAGTTTGAGCCAGAGCAAGCATATTATGCCACTGCGGATAGCGTTCGTGATCACCTGATTCAAGTGAGCCTTAGCACCCTCAAAACCTCTTTTGGAAGTGAAATTTCCTAATGAGTTGGTTCTTTGTTTTACATATCTTGATGGCTTCAACTACTTGTCCTCCTATTACTATAAAAAAAAAAAAAAAAAACTACTGGTCTTCCTGTTTCTACTAAACTTATTCTTTCGGAAGAACCGTTCTCTACTAGAGATTTGAGACTATGAAGGCTAGCTGCAATGACACAGGAACTCTAGAGTCCTGAACCTGTACATTTCCTGATTTCCAATTTTAAACACGTGGGGCACACCGGCAATCCATTTCATTTATAATCAAATTTTGGTGATTATAAAGTCATGGGTCGTTCACTAACAGGTTAACCTTTTGGTGTTATTGGATATCAAGACTAAAAGACTCACCAACAATGGAAAATAGAAAGGGTGGGGAACAACCCCTCCGAGGTAGGAAAAAATCCTTTGGGAGAGGCCATTAATCAGAGGATGGAAAACCAAGAAGAGCCAACACTGTACTCCTTGATCCAATCCCTCCATTTAACTCCAAAGCCCATTCTCCGTCACATGTAGAGCAAGAAGTCCCAATACACTTTGACCTCAGCTTTCTCAAGATCCAATTAGCAAAGAACACCTGGATTTTTATCCTTGAATCTCGAATGAATGCACTCACTGGCAATGAGAACTTGTCTAGGATCTGTCTCCGTGCAGAAAGACACCTTGAGAATGAGAGATGGTCGGTGACAAGACCTAATTTCTTCCAGCTTACACTTTGGCGAGAATCTTGTAGATGCTACCAATAAGACTGATGGGTCTAAAGTCTTTGATGTTGTTGGCACCCCATTTTTTGGGGATAACAGCAATGAAGGAAGCACCCATATTCTGAGTCTCACCTCAAGTGAAACTCATTCATAAAAGGTAAACCGTCGTCTTTCGTGACACTCCAGAAATGTTGAAAGAACACCATAGGAAAACCATCAGTGCATGGGGCTTTGTCCCCTGCTAGATTGAAAACTACTTGCCATGCCCCTCTTCAAAGATGCTTTCCAGGTAATTGACACCGTCTTCCCTTAAGTAGATATAATTCCATATGTAATATTCGTGTCATGGGTCTCATATGTACTTGACTTGAACCCATGGCAAGTGGTTCATAAAACTGCTTTAACTGACTAAGTTATGACACCATTGATAGATGTACTTTATGAATTTGACTTTGAATTAGAGTATATTTGTATAAGTATGTGCTAATAGAGAATAAAATTACTAGACCTCTTTATATTCAATAGTTTGATTCCTTTAGGATTGGTCACAATTCTGGACTTTCATGAAATTTAGGGGTCTAATAAATACCTACATACTATCTCAGAATGCATAGACATATAAAATCTGACATTTAATAATATATTGGTGCTTGGATATGTTTTAGAAATTTCTGGATCTAAATGAGTTTACTCTGTTAACCAATTTGTATCACCAGTAATTGGTACAGATCACCATAATAAATCTAATGTTTCCTAGTATTTATTTTCCACAAATTTTGGGACTAAAAAGGTTATGCTTTGATTACCAATTTCTATCGCCAATAATTGATGCATATCACCACTATGTGTGTTTTTCAGACAAGCCGATTCACCTTCCACTTTTGCTATTAAGAAACTTGATTACAAGTAGAGGCCAAAAGTTATTTATTTGTTCCCATACTTCTATTACAATTATAGTTGAGTGCACCATTCTTTTAGTTAATCAAGTGTTACTTGGACTGTTCATTATTTTCTGTTACCTCGGTTACTGAAGTTTGTTACTGAAGCATTTTAATATTGAGATTTTCTTGCCATTGCTGTAGAGGTGGAATGAGACATATATGCATTTTCACAAGACTGACCCAAAGCAAACATACTACCTCTCAATGGAGTATCTGCAAGGACGAGCTTTAACTAATGCCATTGGAAACCTTGACACTCTCGATGCATATGCAAAGGCTTTAAACAAACTGGGTCATGAACTAGAGGACATTGCTGAGCAGGTATACAATTCTTTCATTGATTCAGCTCTCTTTTTCCAAATTGTTTGGACTTTAGACTGTTTTTAGTTGGTTTGGTACTATTTGTGATTTTGATTCAGTTTTCTTACTAATATTGTTTAGATTGTTGTCTTATAACGTTTCTATTCAAGTTATTTTTTTCCTTTTCTAATTTGTTCTGATAATTGGTAAATGAATTGTTCTTCACTTCTTCAATTGTATTCATGTTCATGTAGGCATTACTAAACAGTGGATTTTTTTTTTGTTTTAGAATTTCTGGCCACCGAATCCAATTTTCATACTCGTTCCCCCAAACACTCATTATTATATTGACAGACTTAATAATTCATTTGACTTCTAAATTGATGACGGTTCAATGTTTTCTTTATTTTCTTGCAACTTAGATTGTTGGGTGAGCTTGATATGATTTCTATGTTCAGTTTAAGGTTTGGATGATTATTGCTAATTGGTGGAGTCAACATCTGTAGGAGAAAGATGCTGCACTGGGAAATGGTGGTTTGGGTAGGCTTGCTTCATGTTTTCTTGATTCGATGGCAACATTAAATTTGCCTGCTTGGGGTTATGGTTTAAGGTACAGATATGGACTATTTAAACAGAGGATTGCCAAGGAGGGACAGGGAGAAGTTGCTGAAGACTGGCTTGAGGTTAGATTTGCTTTGCAAGTTCTACTAAACACAAATTTGTCTCAATTCTTTCTCTCAGTAAGTGCTGGCATGTATTTGCAGAAATTTAGTCCATGGGAAGTTGTCAGGCACGATGTCATATTTCCTGTCCAGTTCTTTGGTCATGTTGAGATCTCCCCTACTGGATCGTAAGTACTAGTTCATTTGTTTTTTCCCCCGTGCTGTATGTTCTAGTAGGGTGCAGCTGTTGTGAAGATCGTGCAACAGATTACATGTCATAGCATTAAATATCCATTATCCTTTGTAGAATTGAAGGCCTTCTAATTGAACCTTGTATACTTTTTCTCCATCTTTTTTCTGGACTCTCTCTCTCTCTCTCTCTCTCTGTGAATTTGTAACATTGTGTGACTTGAACCCACAACGTGGTGCCAGTGTGTGATGGGGTTGGATTGATCACAGGGGGCCCAAGGTGGGCCTCACTACTTGTCTCATATGGGTTGTGTGTGTATGGTCCTCTAAGAGGTTCCTGGCATGAATTTGTATGAGCTTTTTGCCACCACATGGAACACTCTGTGACAAATCCGACCTCCTGACACTCACCAACCCCCGCATGAATTATCACTCATTCTAATTTGACACTAATCTGAATTATACTCACTGTTGGATTAATCTCATGAAAAATGTAACTTAAGAAATTGTTAAACTTTAATCCAATGGCGAGGCCGAGTATAATTTAGATTAGTGTCAAATTAGGGTGAGTGTAATTCATGGGGGTTTGTGAGTGTGAGGGAGTTGGATCTATCATGGGGTGCCTCACATGGTGTTAGAATAGGTCATCCCTCAGCAAATCCATGAGAAGTTCCTCTTGGCAGAATATTTTACATAGATTATATAGGAGTTTTCAGGTGCAGTCGGTGCCCACAGAGCTTTCTGTGCTCAGCTTGCGGTGGGGCCCACCTGGGGCCCTACCTACGGATGAGACCAAGGGGGATTTGAAGATCTGGGTGGGCCCTGCAGGTGTACAATGATGGGGGCCCACAACATGATCATCCTTACTCCTCCATCAATGGCCCACAAATTTGCACTGTTAAAAATGGATATACAGTTGATCCAATGATCTAGTCCATTCGGATGGGTGCAAACCCAAGGGTCTGGGTTCCCTGTGTGCGTCCATTCGGATGGACCATCAGGTGGGCCTCGCTGTGAGGTGCACACAAAATTCTGTGCGCGCCACACCTGAAAATTCTGTGGTTGATAGAATGAAAGATCATATAACTAGTGACTGGGATACTGTAGAAAACACTTCCATGTTAAGAAATGGGATACTGGTAAGATCTTATTTCCATGCCCTTTTTGTTTTTTCATTTTCATATTGCAGCTCAGTTTATTGTTACCGTTCCATTATGTTTATGTCAACTTCCTCTTTAAATGTTTGACAGCCGAAAATGGGTAGGGGGAGAGGTCATTCAAGCACTAGCTTATGATGTTCCCATTCCAGGATACAAAACTAAAAACACTATCAGTCTCCGTCTTTGGGAAGCAAAAGCCAGTGCGGGGGATTTCAATTTGTTCCTGTTCAATGATGGACAATATGAAAGTGCAGCACAACTTCACTCTAAAGCTCTGCAGGTTTGATGTCTTGTCCTGACTCTCACAAGTGACTGTACTGTTTTTTCTTCAGTTATCCTTTTTTTTTTTTGGCCTAATGGAAATATGTGTCAACTTGGACTCATTGCAGATTTGTGCAGTTCTATATCCTGGAGATGCTACAGAAAGTGGGAAGATTCTGCGGTTGAAACAACAATATTTCCTTTGCAGTGCCTCGCTGCAGGTATGTTACAAATATGGCCCGGTAATAGTGTCCATCCATTTCTGTTGTTGGCTGGTATTGACCCCTTAATGCTTGGGTTTATATTTGGTAATTTTTCCAGTTCATTTCTTTGTTGTTGTTTTAACATTCTAGTCTATTAATATACATGTTACATCCCAAAAGTTAATGCTATTGATGCCCCATCCCCGAGTTTAACTATGATAGACTGCAAAGATTTATCAAAAATAATGATGAGTTCAATATGGTTCATGCACCGACGGTGTATACACAGGCACATTTCAAATAGTACTTATCTATATGGAATTAACAATGCCAACATGGTATTTTTGATGATGAACGAGTGGTCTTAAGACCTTTTCACTGTCCAAAAATAAGCTATATTAGTTGCTACTGTTCATATTCTAGAGGGGCACCGTTTTAAGTGATGCCGTCGATATTTTAACTTCTACCTGGCATTTCTTTGTGGACTAAGAATGCCTGATATGAGTTTGAGATGCATCACTAGCAGAGCTGTTCTTAATTAAGGGCTCGTTGGGATGCATGGAGTCCTTCCTGTGTCCATTTAGTGAGGAAGTCCACTGTATTCCTATGTTTGCTTTAGTCTATGAATTTTACAGAGGATTCAATGGGACCCTCATCTGAGCATTTTTGAGAAATCTTACTATCCTCATAAAAAATCTCAATCCTCTATAATTCTGTGTACACTAGGATTCCACATATCCAGACTAGATTAAGTTATTAAAGTTTATTGTGGTTTATTCTGATTGATGAGAATGGTGCTGTGTTTGCATAGGCCATTTTGAAGAATAAATTATGTCGTATAGAACATCAACTGAAATCTTTCAAGTTTCAATTGTTCAGTTCATATGACAAGTTATTTGTGCTTATCATACAGTTGAGTATGCTGTTCTTTCTTATCATAATATTATCATTCCTAATGTCAAGTAGAATATTTGCAGGACATCATTTTTAGATTTAAGGAACGTAGAAATGGGGACAATTCATGGAATTGGTCTGAGTTTCCAAACAAGGTAGCAGTTCAGCTCAATGACACCCATCCTACACTGGCAATACCTGAATTAATGCGATTGCTAATGGATGATGAAGGACTTGGGTGGGATGAAGCTTGGGATGTGACAACAAGGTGCATTAATTGATTTATATTATGTTTTTCTTCTTTTCCAAATGAAATCCCAATTCAGCAACATCTGCTCATAGTAATTTCGTTGGAGTTCCATGCTCCAGTTTGCATAGAGCTAGCAATATACATACCTCCCTAACCTATCATCAACCCAGCCCCTAACACTGAACCATTTTCAATTGACACTTCTAATTGACATTTGAACCCCAACTGTTACTTCCAACGACTTTCAGAAATCACATCCGTGGAGAAATAATTGTCTAGCGGACAACTCTTAAAAGAAGGAAATTAAAACAAACTTAACACATATTTCTCATAGACATATGATCGACATACTGCCATAAGCTTGAACCCGCAACAACCCGACCGAGGTGGCTGTGCACACATATTCAGCTAAAAAAACTGAGTTTCTTCTTCTCTGAGAAGCCTCCTTCCTCTCTAGGGCTCTTAACCAGGTTGTTTAAGAAAAGATTAAAAATGAAAAAAAGGGAAGAGAATGTAGGGAGAGAGCGTAGCCTAGGGCTAGTGGTACATTAATATGGTAGCCGACCACTCTAGTATATGTATATTAATGAAACTTCATGTTTTACAAAATAGTCTTTGTAATTCTATGAAATTACAAAGTTCCTATAGAATGACAAAAAGTTTTTTTTGTTCTTTTCTTTTTTCTTTTTTTCGAGCCAGGACAGTTGCCTATACCAATCACACGGTTTTACCTGAAGCATTAGAGAAATGGTCACAAGTAGTAATGGCGAAACTTCTTCCTCGCCATATGGAGATTATAGAAGAAATTGACAAAAGGGTGAGTTTCTGGTCGTATCTCTGTTATGTGTTTGAGTAGTCGTGGCCTCTTACAGTCAAATTGAATATTTTGTGCAGTTTATAGCAATGATACATTCCACTCGATCTGACATGGGGAGCAGAATATCCAGCATGCGCATCTTAGATGGCTCCAATCCTCAAAAGCCAGTTGTACGCATGGCAAACTTGTGTGTGGTGTCTTCTCATACAGTAAGAAAACCCTTTAATTGTGTTTCATTCATGCTGCTTTATTATTATGTCCTTCATTGATCGCTTCACTATTAATTTAGATGATATGAATTCATAAGCAAGTGTTTACTGGATTATGGCTCTATAGGTAAATGGTGTGGCTCAGTTGCACAGTGACATCCTAAAAGCAGAGTTATTCACTGACTATGTCTCAATTTGGCCAACCAAATTCCAAAATAAGACCAACGGTATCACTCCTCGTCGATGGCTCCATTTTTGCAGTCCGGAGTTGAGTAACATAATTACCAAATGGCTTAAAACTGATGAATGGATCACTAACCTTGACCTCCTTTCTGGGCTTCGACAAGTAAGTGATCCTCCTCCTCATCATCGTCATTATCATCTCCCCACCACCACCCCCCCCCCCCCCCCAAACAAAAGCTATATAATATTTTTCCTTTTCCTGAAATAATTTCGTGGTTTTAAACTTAAAAGATATACTTTTCCTTTAAATGGTTGCACAGAACTTGATTTCTGTCAGGACAAGAGTTTTCCATCAAACACTCGTCATTCCTTATTTGTGAAGTTTCATTGAAGAAACCTCATGATAAGTGTGCTTGCTTTATGAAATTATAAGTTCTGATCTGTTATTATTTGTTGGATCAGGAGTCAATTGATGGGAACCTATCATAAATGAACTTTTCAATAGCTCTTTTACGATGTAGCTTAGTTTAAAACATGGGTACTTTCAAGATGCTGTTTATTGGACTTTCTTTTATTGCTTTAGTTGTTACCCTTTTCCATGATTTTGGTTATGCTGGAGTATGTAAAGGTGTTCCCTTACTTGTAGTTATTCTATGAAAGAGAAAATGATCCTGTGCTAGCGTCAATCACCTTACTGACAACAGCAAAAGGTCAACTTCTGTGGGGTTTGATGGAAGTAGGTGGGCATCGTGGATATATTTCAAAAACTTTTGACCCACTTGATGCAGAGATCAAGTATCCAGAAGGCTACAAACCTAATCCAGGATCCAAAACCTCAAACTCGTCAACCATAATCAGTAGATAACTCTATCTAGAAGATAGAAACAGCACCTAACAAGCAACTACGAAATCTACAACATATAAGAAAGTAGATTATACCTTTGGAGCTTAGTAGTGCTCTAATGGAGAAGTTGATCTATTTTTTTGATGAAGAACCTTTTCACAAAACCAATCTGAATCTCCAAGACCTAATTGTCTTCCATGTTATGTTTCTTATCTGATCTCTTTTCTCAATGAGATGGGTGGGATCTCCAAAAGAAACCAATCTAAGCAATCCGGAAGAGAACTAGAAGGAAGAAGGAGAGATGGGCGTTGGGCGTGCAACACTTGCACACACATGGGGGCTGGGCATGAATTCCACGAATGGACGTCCAGCCCTTTTGTTCCTCTATTTATTGCTTCAAAGCAACTCCTCTTACTAATTAAAATAGAAGTCCTACTTCCATTAAGAATTCTTCTTTCTAATAATTATAGAAGTCACTTCCACAACAATTAGTAACTTACTATTACCACTATTAGAAGTCTCACTTCAAATAGAAATAGTAACTTTCTAATTCCTTCCTTTTAGAGTTCAGGTAGAATTAGTAATTATCTAATAACTTGGGCTAGTGTAGGGTGTAGAAGATAGCAGGCCCAGCAGGCCCGCAGGCCCAGTTCGTGTACAAAGCCCATACGTGGGATATACAGATAGGATAGGATTTAGTTCCTAACTTTTCTCTCCTTCTATGTATAGGATTTGATTGATTCTTTCCTTTCTTTGTGATTCTAATTTGTAACTCATTTGTAATCTTTACTAAATTAGAGCCTTGATTAAGGCATTACATTAATATAAATATGACAGTCGATGCTTTGTAATAGCACGACCTTCTCTCCAACTCTCTTCTTCTTCTTCTTTCTCTTCTTCCATATATTATAACATGGTATCAGAGACACGGAAAATCTTCTCTCATTGATCCAATCATTAATCCTGGCTTGGATCTTCTTCCCGGAGTGAAAATCTTCTCTCTAATAGAGCCTGATCATCTCAGAACAAAAGTGGCCCACCAGCGATCATCATCATCATAGCAGCGGAAGCAGCCCATGTTGATCGACTGGTTCTCCTCTTATTTATGAATGTTTTTTCAAGATTTTTGGATCATCAGAGGTAGGATATCCACCTGATTTTGTGATTTTTCAGTTTTGTGCAACAATTTTCATCACAGCCGTTCAAATTTGTGGATTTTGATCCGTTTTGAGTAAGACTTTGGCCTGGAGTTGCGAAAATACTTTGTCCTTTCATCCCCAACCTCAGATCTGGTCACTGATCCTCTAAAGGACCCCACGTGGAATTCGATCCACTGACGACATTGTCGTCTGACGTCGTCTGCTTCATGCTTTGCAACTGTGGACTACTGACGATCATCAAGAAGCCTCCATCCCTCCATACAGGAATGATCGACTGGATTTTCTGGGAATTATGGTGATTTTTCTGGATTTTTTCCATCACCTTTGAGGTAGTTTCCAACCTCTTCATCATCTGACGGTTTTCTCCGAAGGTTTTCATCACCACCGTCCAGATTTGTGGATCTTTCTCCAAATCTCATCAGATTTGGACTGCAGGAAGTGAATTTGATCCACTTTACAGAGATCAAACTTGATCTGTGATTAGACAACACCGTGGGGCCCACGCACAAATCCAGGTCCACTTTTCAGTTCGTCTGGCTCTGTTTTACACAAAAATTACACTGTTCTGCTGTCTTCTTCTCTTTTCTTCTTCTATTGATCATTCTGATTGCTGGTATATGCTGTGGAAGCTACTTGTTATGGATTAATTACTGATTAGCGCCGGTTGCTATTATGGACAAATATGATGTTATTCCTGTTAAATTTAATGGAAATAATTATATGGCTTGGTCTTTTCATCTGAGGAATTTTGTCGAAGGCCAAGGACTGTTTGGTTATCTTGATGGTTCGATAGCTAAACCTACTGCAACTACTGATACAAAAGCATTAGCCAGCTGGTCTAAAGAAAATGCTAAGGTCATCACTTGGATTCTTAACTCCATCGACCCTTCTCTTGCCATTGCTCTTCAAGCATATACTACTGCATCTGATATGTGGGGTCATCTCAAAAATGTTTATCATCAAACAAATAAAGCCCGCAAATTCCAACTCGATAGTGAGATTGCAAAATTCAGTCAAGGTGATAAATCTGTACAGGCGTACTTCAATGGATTTCTCACCTTATGGACTGAGAGGGATGCTATGATTATTCAGTCTGTGTCTGCTGGGTTTCTATCTGAGGCTCTTAAATTACAAGAGGAAACCCACATCAGCCAGTTCCTTATGAATCTCAGACCCGAATTCGAATCTGTTCGGTCGGCACTCATGAATAGAGAAGTCACAGCGAACCTGGATACATGCTTCCAAGAAGTCCTTCGAGAAGAACTTCGCCTCAATTCTCAGCGTAGCATTCTTGAAGAACCAAAGACCTATCTCGCTCCTCTTCAGACTGAGTCTGCTCTTCTGGCAGCCCCCAATCCCAAGCCTACTCAATGCTATGAGTGCAAAGGCTTCGGTCATCTGGCCAAGAATTGTCGGAAGAAATTGGTTTGCAGATATTGCAAACGCTCTGGTCATATTATTGATGACTGTCGTAGCTTACAGCGAAAGAATGGACCTCAGCAGAAGCAACATTCCTCCACCATGCCCAGACAAAATACTCCAGCTGCGTTCCAAGTTCAGGCCCATCTCCCCGATACGGAAAGCACTTCTTCTGGAGTTATCTCCATGACTCCAGCCCAGATTCAAGAACTGATTCAGAACACGGTGACCTCCGCATATGCTTCCATGGGTTTCAATGGTGGTCGGTATCAAACTCATTCTCCTCTAGCATTTCCTGCTTTTCATTCTTCAGTCTCTCTGTCTTCCTTCATCACCCCCTCTACCTGGTTTTTAGATTCCGGAGCATCAAACCACATGACTTCTGTGGAAACCAGCTTTACAGCCTCACACCCTTACCTTGGTAAAGATAAAATCACCACTGCTAATGGAGACCAATTACTCATCTCTGGAGTTGGTGCCATTACTCTCTCTAGTGTTTCGGGCCAGTCCCTCCACCTATCCAATGTCTACTTTGTTCCCAAATTATCAGCCAATTTACTTTCTGTCGTCCAACTTATTGATGATGGGTATCATATTAACTTTTCTTCCACTGGCTGTGTCATACAGGAGCGGCAAACTGGGAAGGTGATCGCGAAAGGGAGTAAACATGGTCGACCTGTTCCTGCTGGACATTGGACATCATTCCCTATTTTCTTCTTCTTCTAGTTTCAATAAATTGTGGACCATTTGGCATAGTCGTCTTGGTCATGTGAACAATGCTTCTTTACTTTCTCTGTTTAAAATTGGTTGTTTAGAACCCACTGTTGATAATAAAATGATGTCCTCCTTACTTCAATCAAAGTGTGAAACATGTTGTTTGAGTAAGAGTCATATTTTGCCATTTTCTATACACCGTTCTCGTGCATTATCATCTTTTGATATCATTCACACTGATGTTTGGGGAATTGCACCCACTTTGAGTAGGACAGGGTTTAAGTATTATGTGACTCTTATTGATGATCATTCTCGATTCACGTGGATTTATTTCATGCGCTTCAAATCTGAAGTCTTTTCTCATTTCCAAAAGTTTTACAATATGGTTCACACACAATTTCAGAAGGATATAAAAATTCTTAGGTCTGACTCCGGCGGAGAATACATGTCCCATGATTTTTCTGCCTTCCGGTCTGATAAAGGCATTCTACACCAAAAATCCTGCCCACATACTCCACGAGCCCCTTGGTGTTCATGAGGAATCCAAGCGCAAACGCCTCTCGAACCTTCATACGGAACGCCAGCGACACCAACACCGTCCCGGCAATCTTACCCAAACAGGCCGTTACGATCACAAGAGCCAGCAGGGCCCACGACTGGGCCCCACTTATCGTCGTCACATTCGTCTTCAAACCACTCGACACGAAGTAGAGCGGCAGAAACATCAACGACACTAGATCCTCCACCTTCTCTATCATAACCCCGGCGAATGGCCCGTCCTTCGGCACCACAATTCCGACAATAAACGCCCCGAAAAGAGCATGAATTCCGATAGCGTCAGTCACGAACCCCGCCGCCAGTACAATGGTGAGCGTGGCGCAGGTGTATATCTCCTTGACAGGCTCTCCGTCCACGGACCGGCGGGCCATGAATTCAAGGAGGGGACGGACGACGATGATCATGAAGGCGACAAAGCCAGCGCCCGTGAGGAGGACCCAGAGAGAGACGATGGGGGAGCGGTTTTTGCTAGTGAGGGCGAGGGCGAGAGCAAGGAGGACCCATGCAGCGACGTCATTAACGGCCGCAGCGGACATGGCAATACGGCCAACATCGGTGGTGAGAAGCTTGAGCTCGGCAAGAATGCGGCCGAGGACGGGGAGGGCAGTGATGGAAAGGGCGACGCCCATGAAGACAAGGAAGGGAGCGGAGCTGACGTGCTTGGAGATTGTGGCACGGAGGACAACGGAGGTGCCAATGCCCATCACGAAGGGGAGGCTGATGCCGGCAAGGGCAATGCAGAGGGCCTTCTTACCAGTGTGGCGGAGGGCTCGCATGTCGAGCTCAAGGCCGGCGAGGAAGAGGAAGAAGAGGAGACCAATGTCGGCGATGGTGTCTAGCACTGTAAGGCTTTGCTTGGGGAAGACTGTGTGGAGAAAATTCTCGCTACGGCCCAGTGCCGATGGGCCCAATAGTATCCCTCCAATGATCTCAGCGATGACTCTAGGCTGCCTGAGAGGTTTGAGAAGAAAAGCAAGGCCTCTTGTAAGCACTACCACCAAACAGATCTGCAAAATAATCAAAGGCAGTGCAGAATCCAACGGATTGTCTCCTTGCCATGCCCCGTTCGACGTTGCCTGCATTGGCTTTGGACATGTGCTGCTATTCGTCCCGTTCGCCATCAAGGAAAATTGATTACGTTTTCGTGGAATCCTGTTTCCTCTCTTTGTTGGAAACGAGACATTGGACCCGGGCTTGGTTTGATAAATTCCGGGCAGCAATCCTTCAAGCAGGGTTTCGTCAGAGTCACTCTGATAGTTCCCTCTTCCTCAGATGGACATCGAAGGGCTACACATTCCTCTTGGTCTATGTTGATGATATGATTATCAGTGGAAATGATACAGCTGGCATTACTGATCTCAAACACCACCTTACTCGCCACTTTCGGATGAAGGATCTTGGTCCTCTCACCTATTTTCTGGGGCTGGAGTTTGTGCGTACCAAATCCGGCATTCGGGTCCTTCAGCTCAAATATGCGACAGACTTGATCACGTCAGCCAGGCTTGATGATGCTCCCACTTTTGATACGCCTCTGGAATTGAACAGCAAAATTAGTTGCGATGATGGCACTCCCCTGGATGATCCCTCTGTTTTCCGGCGAATAGTTGGTAGTTTGCTCTACTTAACTATGACTCGGCCGGATATTTCACATGCCGTTCATACGGTCAGTCAGTTTGTTAGCAATCCTCACAAACCACACCTTGCTACTGCGTTACGCATCCTCCGCTATGTTAAAGGAACACTACATCATGGTCTCTTCTTCCCTTCTGATACTTCTGTGCAATTATCAGCTTATGCGGATGCTGACTGGGCTGGCTGTCTGGACTCTCGGCAGTCTACCACTGGCTGGTGTATGTTTCTTGGCAAATCTCTCATTTCATGGAAGTGCAAGAAACAGACCACTGTCTCGAAGTCTTCTGCTGAGGCAGAATATCGGGCGATGTCCTCTGCTAGTGCTGAAATTATCTGGCTCCGCCGCCTTCTGTGTGAATTGGGTGTTCTTGTTGGTAGCTCTACACCTCTCCATGGGGACAATACCAGTGCTACTAGAATTGCCAACAACCCGGTCTTCCATGAAAGAACAAAACACATTGAGATTGACTGTCACTTCATCCGTCATCATCTCGTTACTGAGAAGATAACTCTGCCTCATGTCTCTTCTTTTAACCAGTTAGCGGATATCTTCACCAAAGCCCTTCCCCGACAGCGTCATCATGATCTCACTCGCAAATTGATGTTTTCAATCTTACCTCATCAATTTGAGGGGGAGTGTAGAAGATAGCAGGCCCAGTTCGTGTACAAAGCCCATACGTGGGATATACAGATAGGATAGGATTTAGTTCCTAACTTTTCTCTCCTTCTATGTATAGGATTTGATTGATTCTTTCCTTTCTTTGTGATTCTAATTTGTAACTCATTTGTAATCTTTACTAAATTAGAGCCTTGATTAAGGCATTACATTAATATAAATATGACAGTCGATGCTCTGTAATAGCACGACCTTCTCTCCGACTCTCTTCTTCTTCTTCTTTCTCTTCTTCCATATATTATAACATAGGGACCACTAGGGATTCCATAGAAAGCTGGATCCAACTGGGACACCGTGACCCTACATCTCATGTGCAATCCGGGCCCACAGTTAATTGCAAATAACTCTACTATATAAATGCAAGTGAACTCCAATCTTAGGAATAAATTACAAAGAAGACCCTAAACTTCCATATTACCACAAGTAGGCCCCTCCATCTATATCCATGGATCAATTGGTCTTGTCCACCAAATTGGATCCATATCTTATTATCCTTGAGACCCAATTAATTAATTCTAGTAATCATCGGTACCTATCCAATTAACTCTTAATTGGAATGGGTGCGCACTTACCAATGATAAATCTATTAATTGGCACAAGGGGATAATTAGGATAGATTCCATCTTGACCATTGAATGTTTCCACAGTCCTACTACCATGTACCTAAGACATTGAGGTGTTGACCTACAATTGGCCTCACTCATTGGTGACTCAAAGCAAATTAATAGACAGAAACTTGAGTTTATTAATGTCTTAGGATTATGAGCCTATTGCTAGGGAATTATGAAAGCAGACCTTAAAGTAAAGGCAGTGTTCATAAGGTGCTTCTCGTGGTCCTTCAATACATCCAATGTACCAGCACCATGATCCAGAATCTTACATTCTAATGATCGAGACAAATCTCATTATCTCAAAGTGATCAAAGTGCTGCAACCTTGTCAGATGAGATACCCAATCTCATCACTGGTTATGAAGATATTTAAGTATAAGATTTGCGACACATTTCTCCTATATGTGGATCTCATCCATACACATGTATTACATCTAGTATGCTTGTGGACTCTAGTTCATCTCATGAACCATTATGTCATTCGTACTGGTTATGTGCAAGTAAGTAATAAATCACGATTCATCTTATGAAAGGAAAACATGATTATATTTATGAATAAAGAAATTAATCAATTTATTACATCATCTAATGGATTGAATCCATATAAACTAACATGGTTTACATTTGTTTGATCAAAACTTTTCAAATCATATGCCTCCCTAGTTATAGGCAGTGGCCCAAATTTGATTTAAATCAGGCATGCACCGTTGGATTTAATTTGTGTAGCATGTATAGTTATGTTTTCTACTCATGATCAATCTAATGGTGTATATCACTCCAATTGGAGCGAAATTTAGGCTATTGTGTACGCGTAGGAAGGTGTGTGGTTTGAGCTATTGGGATTAAGAAAAGGAGGCCAGCCAGAGGATTAAATGAGACTATAGCTGCCATCTGCGCCATACTGATGGCTGTGTGGGATCATTTCATTTTACAAAACCTGTATTTAGTATAGAGCCACTAATCTTTTCCGGTAACAAAATTGCTGACTTCTGTTTTACAGTTTGCTGACAATGAGGAGTTGCAAGATGAATGGGCAGCTGCGAAGATGACCAACAAACGCCGACTTTCACAGTATGTTTTTCAAGTGACGGGTGTAACTATTGACCCAGATACCCTCTTTGACATACAAGTTAAGAGGATACATGAATATAAGAGGCAGTTACTGAACATTCTGGGTGTAGTTTATCGATACAAGAAACTGAAGGTGAGGACTCAAGAAAGTTTATTGTACTTAACATTTCAAAACTCCCCCACCCCCACCCCCAAATAACCCATCTCTCTCTCTCTCTCTCTCTCTCTCTCTCTCTCACACACACACACACACACAATGCACACCACATTTTAAATCTTCACAAAATTTAATTTAAACCCTTTCATTCCTTAGAGAGGCAACGGTGATGTTTCTTCCCCTTAAAATTTTCTAATTTCAGTTTTGCCTTTTCTTTATTTTTGTCTTCAAATTTAAAGGTAGAGTTCTCTCACACATACACACATCCAAGCCTCTCGCCATCAGTGCTACAGCCAGGGATTGATCCCTGGTTGTTTCTGTGGAAGGGAGGTACCTCTTGCATTTATCAATATGGCATGGGACTCACTTACCTTGCATTTAAATATAACTCAAAATTTAGAACCCATTTATGAATAGGCATCCCAGTCATGTTGCGGTACTATGCACGAAGTGAGGCATGATGTGGTAAAAGAAAGAAGATTTTATTGGATCCTATTTATATATAGTTACAAAAACAATTCTATGAAGAATCTGTAAAATCCTAGACTTCGGATTTATAATGTCATCTCCCTTCTTTTCTGAAAATAAAATAAAATAAAATATAGCTTCCTTGCAATTTAACATTTTACTATCTTATTCGACTCCAAAATGATCACTAACGGCCACTTCCCATTATGTTGAGCTGTGGGCAAGCTCCCAGTTAAATCTGAATGAAATATACATGATAGAGTGTGTGTGTGTGGTTTTGGGGGGTGGGGGGGTTGTGAATATTCATGTGCATCCATCCCCCACCATAAGGTGAGGGACAAACTTGATAGGGCTCACTTAGAGCCCCACTGATCATGGGACTTGTGGGGGATGGAAAGAGACTTCTTGGATGGATGGACCCATATATCAAGTTTGGGGTCAATCTCATGCCTCTAACCCCTTCATCCATGGCCCCACAAATTTAACGAATTTATATTAAAGAAAAAACTTCGACCCTCGATCCAACGGTTCAGCCCATTTGGATTAGTGAAAACTCAATGGATCTATTATAATTTAGGCGGTCTCAATTTAGAGAGAGAGAGAGAGAGAGAGAGAGAGAGAGAGAGAGAGCATTTTTCATTTTGGTTTTCTGAAGAGAGAACACTTTCCATTAACCGTATGTCTACATCTTTTTAGATTTTGTGAACATTTTTGTTTTGTGAAGAGAGCAAGCACTTCTCATTCATCAATTACAAAAGAAGAATTTCTAGAGTTGTCCTTCATTTATTTATTTTCGTCGATTTCCCTACCTACAAAATAGATTTATATTATTTCATGGATTGCCTGGTGTTGTTCACTTATGGGCCCGAATGTTTATAGTTTCCAGAGAACATTGTGTGAGACTGTCTCTCCTGGTAATAAAAATTTCTATTATAATTAACAGAAATACAAAAATGAATCAATAAAAGCAAAAAAAAGAAAAAAGAAAAAAGAAAAAAGAAGGCTTCTATCGACACCATTCTACCTAATATCTTTGCAGAACAGGAATCAAGATCCAACAAATTCTTTCATCCTATAACCCAAGACATTACTCTCCTTAGAGCTTTCAGAGCAATTCCTACCGACTCAATTTGATTCCAAAATGTTTGCTTGTTTCTTTCACGTTGTGCACATATAAATATTAGAGACCATGGAACATCTCCATAATTGGCCTCCTCACTGCAGAAGAAATCCGTATTTCCATTGTTCAAACAGTTCAATAACTGATTTTGGCATCATATTGAACACCAAATAGATCAAAAGAATTTTCCCAGTTTTTCTTTGTAAAAGAACATTGGATGAATAAATGAGGAAGATCCTATGACTCCCTCAGATACATGTTGCAACTGTTTACTTGCATTATCTTGCAATTCATCCATAAGAGATGATTAGTTGTTAACACCTTATCCAACTTGACTTTCAAGTTGCTTGGTGTTGCTTTCATATTGCTTGGTATAATACATGGATTTGTATTTTTACCCAACTTGTAACATCTCATTTGTGTTGATTGTGTTTTTCACGAGCAAGGCAAATGTATTTAATTTTATATTTTAGTATTCATGCTCTACAAGAAATCCTTTATTTTTATTCTTAGTTATTCTTTTAGCAAGCAAGCTTTATAATGGTCATCATTGATCAAAGTCTTGACCAATTAATTTCAATGTGGATATGTTCTTAATTTCCAGAAACGTCATCTATATTTTTGCAATATTTTTTGTTCTTACCTTCTATCAACACATAATGACTCTGTTCCATTTTTTTTTTTTTAATTGTTGTTTTGTGTGTGGTCGTGGGCGGGGTGGGGGTTGTGGGTGGTTTTAAGATACCTTTTATTACCCTTCTCAGTCAGTAGCCATTTGACATTCAATACATGTGCCCATCTGATTAGTATGTTAAATATTCCAGTGCACAATAATGTCTATCTTCCAAGTTTTAGTAAGGAAAAGAAATACATGTTTGTTGAAGTATTCTAGTATGCTTAGTTCCTAGCCTTTATTGCAGGCTGAGAAATTCCCTGCTATTTTATTTGTTACAGGCTGAGGAGACTAAACAATTCTGTAACATGAAAGAGAATTTTCTCTGGTATCCTACTTGCAAGCAGCCAATGTCTGCATTAAAGATATAATAGATACATTTATATGATCTTTAGTTTCCCAGTCACAATGCTTTGTCAGCTTAG
Source organism: Umbellularia californica (assembly GCA_028538565.1). Classification (NCBI taxonomy): domain Eukaryota; kingdom Viridiplantae; phylum Streptophyta; class Magnoliopsida; order Laurales; family Lauraceae; genus Umbellularia; species Umbellularia californica. The sequence continues at coordinate 42,397,094 of JAPQWN010000007.1, read as the reverse complement.
AAGGTTGATATCTGATTGCGGTTGGTCATAAAAGCCAGACCACTTTTCTTGAATTAATATGATTTTTTTTTTATAAAGGCTTAATTAGTCTAAATCTTGACAAGAATACAGTACATGCATTCAGTAATGAAATGAAAAGGTTATGTTTGCACTTCTATACTAGTTTCTACTGAAGTTTACTGAAATGATCATGTTGTTGCTAACCTTTGTAGGAGATGAGCCCAGAAGAGCGAAAGAAAACAACACCGCGCACTGTCATGTTTGGAGGGAAAGCATTTGCAACATACACCAATGCTAAAAGGATAGTCAAGCTGGTAAATGATGTTGGTGCAGTTGTCAACGAAGATCCTGAGATCAGTAATTATTTGAAGGTACAATGTTCAAAACGGCCATTTACTATTGCAACCTTAAGGTTGTGGGTTCAAATCCCACCGCCAAAAAAAAAAAAAAGGGTTCAAAATGGCTATCCCAGGCAATACCTCCCTTATTTGATTAATTACACCATATTGACTTTTGTGTAATCATGCCAGTTGAACAAGAAACAACATTGAGTAACTGCAAGTCGGCTAATTAGTTGAAATGTGGGTTGGTGGGTTTTTGTGTGTTTGCGACTCGGTAAGGTGCCTCACTTGGTCAAGTTGCATGGGACTCGGCCGAGATAGGTCATTGGTCTGTAGAAGATAGCAGGCCCAGCAGGCCCGCAGGCCCAGTTCGTGTACAAAGCCCATACGTGGGATATACAGATAGGATAGGATTTAGTTCCTAACTTTTCTCTCCTTCTATGTATAGGATTTGATTGATTCTTTCCTTTCTTTGTGATTCTAATTTGTAACTCATTTGTAATCTTTACTAAATTAGAGCCTTGATTAAGGCATTACATTAATATAAATATGACAGTCTATGCTCTGTAATAGCACGACCTTCTCTCCAACTCTCTTCTTCTTCTTCTTTCTCTTCTTCCATATATTATAACCATAGATGAAAATATCGGCCGCTACGTAGCGTAGCGGCCGATATATCGGCCGTGGCGGCAGCTATTTTGAAAAAAACAGTAAACACACCGTATCGGCCGCTACAAATGCGTAGCGGCCGATACATGCGTGGCGGCCGCCACGTAGCGGGGGTGTTTATAAACAGCCTTGACGACCCATTTCCTCTTTCTCTTCTCTTTCTACCTTCTTCACTCACTCCTCCTTGCTGGAAAACCCTTCCATTTGATGTAAAACCATATTTGAGCACAAGATCCACCAAAACAAACATCAAAACAAGGAAATATTGTTAGTGAGACAAGATCCAAGCATCTTAATCAAGATTCAAGATTCTATTCTAGGTATGTTCTTTCTTTTAGATTTTTTGAAGTTGACTTTTGAGATCATTTCATCTCTCTCTAAGACTCTAACTACTATAAATTCTTCCTTATCTTGTAATATTGTTAGATCTATGTTTTCCTTTGATGATGCACACATATTTTTGGATTTTTTTTTAATTTTTTGATATTTTTTATTTTCGGATTTATTTATTTTTTGAAAAAAAAAAGTGAATACTCATTGACAACCAATGAAACAACTTGGAAAGTGCTTGGAATCATGAATGTTGAAGTATTGATATTTGACTGTTCAATATTCACTAATGACTAATGGGTATTGTGTATTGTGTAATGACCTAACTCTTAAGTCTTCTTATTTCTTAATTCTTAATTTCTTATGCTTTTATTTCATGAATTCATGTTCTAATTTTTTTTTATGAGCTTTCCATTACTTTTTAAGTTAGCATGACTAAGAAACATGAAAGCATGTGAAAAAACTAATCATTACTATTATTTTCTATTTATACAACGATACAGGACCTCATGTATTGAGGGCACCGCTACGCCCCCTTTTCTTACTTACTTTTGCAAAAGAACCACATTTTCTTTCATTTTACAATTTTCTGGATTTTCTGGAATTTTTTCAGATTATTTTGGCGATTTTTTCAAATCTCACCGCTACGTATCCCCGCTACGCTACGTATCGCCCGCTTCGTAGCGGTTTGGCGGCGGGCCGCTACGCCCGCCGCTACCGCTATTTTCATCCTTGATTATAACATGGTATCAGAGCCACGGAAAATCTTCTCTCATTGATCCAATCATTAATCCTGGCTTGGATCTTCTTCTCGGAGTGAAAATCTTCTCTTTGATATAGCCTGATCATCTCAGAACAAAAGTGGCCCGCCAGCGATCATCATCATCATAGCAGCGGAAGCAGCCCATGTTGATCGACTGGTTCTCCTCTTATTTATGAATATTTTTTCAAGATTTTTGGATCATCAGAGGTAGGATATCCACCTGATTTTGTGATTTTTCAGTTTTGTGCAACAATTTTCATCACAGCCGTTCAAATTTGTGGATTTTGATCCGTTTTGAGTAAGACTTTGGCCTGGAGTTGCGAAAATACTTTGTCCTTTCATCCCCAACCTCAGATCTGGTCACTGATCCTCTAAAGGACCCCACGTGGAATTCGATCCACTGACGACATTGTCGTCTGACGTCGTCTGCTTCATGCTTTGCAACTGTGGACTACTGACGATCATCAAGAAGCCTCCATCCCTCCATACAGGAATGGTCGACTGGATTTTCTGGGAATTATGGTGATTTTTCTGGATTTTTTCCATCACCTTTAAGGTAGTTTCCAACCTCTTCATCATCTGACGGTTTTCTTCGAAGGTTTTCATCACCACCGTCCAGATTTGTGGATCTTTCTCCAAATCTCATCAGATTTGGACTGCAGGAAGTGAATTTGATCCACTTTACAGAGATCAAACTTGATCTGTGATTAGACAACACCGTGGGGCCCACGCACAAATCCAGGTCCACTTTTCAGTTCGTCTGGCTCTGTTTTACACAAAAATTACACTGTTCTGCTGTCTTCTTCTCTTTTCTTCTTTTATTGATCATTCCGATTGCTGGTATATGCTGTGGAAGCTACTTGTTACGGATTAATTACTGATTAGCGCCGGTTGCTATTATGGACAAATATGATGTTATTCCTGTTAAATTTAATGGAAATAATTATATGGCTTGGTCTTTTCATCTGAGGAATTTTGTCGAAGGCCAAGGACTGTTTGGTTATCTTGATGGTTCGATAGCTAAACCTACTGCAACTACTGATACAAAAGCATTAGCCAACTGGTCTAAAGAAAATGCTAAGGTCATCACTTGGATTCTTAACTCCATCGACCCTTCTCTTGCCATTGCTCTTCAAGCATATACTACTGCATCTGATATGTGGGGTCATCTCAAAAATGTTTATCATCAAACAAATAAAGCTCGCAAATTCCAACTCGATAGTGAGATTGCAAAATTCAGTCAAGGTGATAAATCTGTACAGGCGTACTTCAATGGATTTCTCACCTTATGGACTGAGAGGGATGCTATGATTATTCAGTCTGTGTCTGCTGGGTTTCTATCTGAGGCTCTTAAATTACAAGAGGAAACCCACATCAGCCAGTTCCTTATGAATCTCAGACCCGAATTCGAATCTGTTCGGTCGGCACTCATGAATAGAGAAGTCACAGCGAACCTGGATACATGCTTCCAAGAAGTCCTTCGAGAAGAACTTCGCCTCAATTCTCAGCGTAGCATTCTTGAAGAACCAAAGGCCTATCTCGCTCCTCTTCAGACTGAGTCTGCTCTTCTGGCAGCCCCCAATCCCAAGCCTAATCAATGCTATGAGTGCAAAGGCTTCGGTCATCTGGCCAAGAATTGTCGGAAGAAATTGGTTTGCAGATATTGCAAACGCTCTGGTCATATTATTGATGACTGTCGTAGGTTACAGCGAAAGAATGGACCTCAGCAGAAGCAACATTCCTCCACCATGCCCAGACAAAATACTCCAGCTGCGTTCCAAGCTCAGGCCCATCTCCCCGATACGGAAAGCACTTCTTCTGGAGTTGTCTCCATGACTCCAGCCCAGATTCAAGAACTGATTCAGAACACGGTGACCTCCGCATATGCTTCCATGGGTTTCAATGGTGGTCGGTATCAAACTCATTCTCCTCTAGCATTTCCTGCTTTTCATTCTTCAGTCTCTCTGTCTTCCTTCATCACCCCCTCTACCTGGTTTTTAGATTCCGGAGCATCAAACCACATGACTTCTGTGGAAACCAGCTTTACAGCCTCACACCCTTACCTTGGTAAAGATAAAATCACCACTGCTAATGGAGACCAATTACTCATCTCTGGAGTTGGTGCCATTACTCTCTCTAGTGTTTCGGGCCAGTCCCTCCACCTATCCAATGTCTACTTTGTTCCCAAATTATACGCCAATTTACTTTCTGTCGGCCAACTTATTGATGATGGGTATCATATTAACTTTTCTTTCACTGGCTGTGTCATACAGGAGCGGCAAACTGGGAAGGTGATCGCGAAGGGGAGTAAACATGGTCGACTGTTCCTGCTGGACATTGGACATCATTCCCTATTTTCTTCTTCTTCTAGTTTCAATAAATTGTGGACCATTTGGCATAGTCGTCTTGGTCATGTGAACAATGCTTTTTTACTTTCTCTGTTTAAAATTGGTTGTTTAGAACCCACTGTTGATAATAAAATGATGTCCTCCTTACTTCAATCAAAGTGTGAAACATGTTGTTTGAGTAAGAGTCATATTTTGCCATTTCCTATACACCGTTCTCGTGCATTATCATCTTTTGATATCATTCACACTGATGTTTGGGGAATTGCACCCACTTTGAGTAGGACAGGGTTTAAGTATTATGTGACTTTTATTGATGATCATTCTCGATTCACGTGGATTTATTTCATGCGCTTCAAATCTGAAGTCTTTTCTCATTTCCAAAAGTTTTACAATATGGTTCACACACAATTTCAGAAGGATATAAAAATTCTTAGGTCTGACTCCGGCGGAGAATACATGTCCCATGATTTTTCTGCCTTCCGGTCTGATAAAGGCATTCTACACCAAAAATCCTGCCCACATACTCCACAGCAAAATGGTGTTGCGGAGAGGAAAAACAGGCATCTCCTTGAAACTGTTCGTACTCTCCTACTTGCATCCTTAGTCCCTCCAAATTTTTGGTGCGATGCTGCACAGACGGCTGTACATCTTCTCAATCGTCATCCTAGCTCCATTCTAGGAAAGACTACTCCATATGAAGCTCTCTTTGGTCATACCCCTTCCTATTCTCACTTGCGTGTTTTTGGTTGTTTATGCTTTATCCATCTTCCACCTACAGAGCGCACTAAGTTGTCACCTCAGGCTGCCAAATGTCTTTTCCTCGGTTACAGTACTGAACACAAGGGATTTCTGTGTTATGCCCCATCCGAGAAACGCATGCGAATATCTCGCAATGTGATCTTCCTGGAACACATTCCATTTTTTTCCTTGCGTTTAGACACTCATCCTGTTGCTGTGTCTTATCTGCCACAATTCCCTCCCACTACTTCTCCCCCACCACCTATTACTAATGTCTATGTCCGGCGTACTACGGTTCCACCTGTGGGGCCTCCTTCTCCTGATCCTATCCCTATGCTGCCTCCTGCTCCCTCAGGTATTACTCCTTCCTCTACTGATAATGTCATACCCCTGCGACGCTCTAGTCGCCCTTCTGTTGCTCCTGACAGATATGGCTTTCCTGCTCTTTTCACTTCTTTGGATAGTGCTCCTATACCCACCTCTTATTCACAGGCTTCGAAGATTGCCTACTGGCAGGATGCTATGACTGAGGAGTTGCTTGCTCTTGAAGCAAACGACACATGGGAATTGGTACCGACCCCAGCTGATGCATCTGTTATTGGCAGTAAATGGGTCTATTCCATAAAAGTTCACTCTAATGGGAGTCTTGACCGTTATAAAGCCAGATTAGTTGCACAGGGTTATAAGCAGGAGTATGGGATTGACTATGAGGAGACCTTCGCACCTGTGGCTAAAATGACTACTGTTCGCACTCTCCTTTGTGTCGCTGCAGCTCGCAACTGGCCTCTATGGCAAATGGACGTCAAAAATGCTTTTCTACATGGGGACTTGCGCGAGACTGTTTATTTAAAACCTCCACCAGGATATGCTTGTCCTCCAAAGCATGTGTGCAAATTGAGGAAAGCTCTTTATGGGCTTAAACAAGCTCCCCGGGCTTGGTTTGATAAATTCCGGGCAACAATCCTTCAAGCAGGGTTTCGTCAGAGTCACTCTGATAGTTCCCTCTTCCTCAGATGGACATCGAAGGGCTACACATTCCTCTTGGTCTATGTTGATGATATGATTATCAGTGGAAATGATACTACCGGCATTACGGATCTCAAACACCACCTTACTCGCCACTTCCGGATGAAGGATCTTGGTCCTCTCACCTATTTTCTGGGGCTGGAGTTTGTGCGTACCAAATCCGGCATTCGGGTCCTTCAGCTCAAATATGCGACAGACTTGATCACGTCAGCCAGGCTTGATGATGCTCCCACTTTTGATACGCTTCTGGAATTGAACAACAAAATTAGTTGCGATGATGGCACTCCCCTGGATGATCCCTCTGTTTTCCGGCGAATAGTTGGTAGTTTGCTCTACTTAACTATGACTCGGCCGGATATTTCACATGCCGTTCATACGGTCAGTCAGTTTGTTAGCAATCCTCACAAACCACACCTTGCTGCTGCGTTACGCATCCTCCGCTATGTTAAAGGAACACTACATCATGGTCTCTTCTTCCCTTCTGATACTTCTCTGCAATTATCAGCTTATGCGGATGCTGACTGGGCTGGCTGTCCGGACTCTCGGCGGTCTACCACTGGCTGGTGTATGTTTCTTGGAAAATCTCTCATTTCATGGAAGTGCAAGAAACAGACCACTGTCTCAAAGTCTTCTGCTGAGGCAGAATATCGGGCGATGTCCTCTGCTAGTGCTGAAATTATCTGGCTCCGCCGCCTTCTGTGTGAATTAGGTGTTCTTGTTGGTAGCTCTACACCTCTCCATGGGGACAATACCAGTGCTACTAGAATTGCCAACAACCCGGTCTTCCATGAAAGAACAAAACACATTGAGATTGACTGTCACTTCATCCGTCAACATCTCGTTACTGAGAAGATAACTCTGCCTCATGTCTCTTCTTTTAACCAGTTAGCGGATATCTTCACCAAAGCCCTTCCTCGACAGCGTCATCATGATCTCACTCGCAAATTGATGTTTTCAATCTTACCTCATCAATTTGAGGGGGAGTGTAGAAGATAGCAGGCCCAGCAGGCCCGCAGGCCCAGTTCGTGTACGAAGCCCATACGTGGGATATACAGATAGGATAGGATTTAGTTCCTAACTTTTCTCTCCTTCTATGTATAGGATTTGATTGATTCTTTCCTTTCTTTGTGATTCTAATTTGTAACTCATTTGTAATCTTTACTAAATTAGAGCCTTGATTAAGGCATTACATTAATATAAATATGACAGTCGATGCTCTGTAATAGCACGACCTTCTCTCCAACTCTCTTCTTCTTCTTCTTTCTCTTCTTCCATATATTATAACATCAAGTCCCAATTTAGGATCCAGGAAATTATAAATATACTCATCATCATTACCTCCCAACCATGTTGGGGTTGGCTACATGAATTTTTGTTTCTCCATTCCAATCTATCCTAAGCTAGATCCTCTAATAGGCTAAACTTCTTAAGATCCAACCTTACTACTTCCATCCACGTACTCTTTGTCCTACCCCTTCTCCTTGGTGGGCTAGCAACTTCATTAGAAAAACTTTTTCTCACCGGCATTGTTGCTTATAAATATACTAAAAAAAATAGAAGTACATACCAAGTAGCTCAGTTATTGTGTGTAGTGGAGAATTACTTCTTTAAGTAAATGGCTTTACAGTGGATCTAAGGGGGACTGAAATTTATCACACTAAACAGTGCGCATCTCCTGTGAGGTTTACCTTCACCTGCATTTATGAAACAGAAAGAAGGCAGGAGATGGATAGGTTAGGGGACAGATCTGAGGGGCTGGGACTTTTTGTTATCATATGATCCAAATGTTTAATTTTAGGTTCTAGATGTTACAACTTTATTGTGATAAATCAAAGTATTTTCAAGATGTTACATCTTGAAAGGAATTCGAGATGTTTTGAAGGGATAGCCTCTAGCGAAAGCATTTTGGTGGAGAAATCAAAGTTTCTTGTGGCTCTTTGGGTGTCCATGAACCCTTCTTTTAGAGGATATTCCTTACAACAAATAGTGTATCACTAGAAAGAGTTGGCCTTCTCTAACACATGGCCTTAGTTTGTTGTTTTTTGTTGTTGTTTTTTTGTGTTTTCTTGCTTCTAGTCTTTTGTTGTCTGTTTGCTCTTTTTCAATGAAAGTAACCATTCAAAAAAAAAAAAAAAAAAAAAAAACACTTTATTGTGATAAAGATACGAGTGACCAGAACAGTGTCGCTAAGTACGGGCAGGTGTCGATGAAGAGAACTGATGGATCATAAGTGGGCCCATATGCAAAAGCAAAGAAGAAAAGGCCAAAATCAGAACCTAAAAGGGCACTGCAAAAATGCAAATGAATCCACTACAAAAAAGATGATTGTACACTGGCTGAGTCGGGTCCAAGTAACTATAGACCCAACCCTGTTATGACCGAGTTTAAGTTGACTTGGCCGATGTTTTAATCATTGTGTTCCAGACCTTCTAGACAATCTTGCTTATGGGGCCCACATGGCTGACTCTTTTGGAATGTACACCCTACCAGCTGAAGCTACATCCTTGGGCGACCCTAATGGTCATGGATCCAGGTGGATTTGAGTCCATTTTGGGCCTACTAATTGTGGCCCAAAATCTGGTTTGGTAGCCCCCGTTTCTGTTTGTTTTCATGGATGTGCATATCCGAATTTACAAAATACCCCCTATTATGGTATGAGGATTAGACGGTCCCTAGGAGATGAAGAAGGAAAAATCTAGGACTGTTTTGGCTTCTCTAATTAGATAGGATGGCTCAATATGGGTGAGGACCCCATGTGCTCGATCAAGTGCCTCTAGGTAATGCCAATGCCTGCTCAATTAAGTATTTTCAGTCTCAGTTGGGCCATCCATATTATATATGGACTGATTACCTTGCAAGATTATTCATTTTAAGGTCATAATTTACCTTAGAAAAATCTGAGTTCAAGTAGATCATTACCAGTCTTACCCCTTCTTAAAAAGTTGTCTTATTAATGTGGATGTTGTTAGTAACCAGAAACAACAAAAGCTCGAGGTGCTAGAGAATGGCACAACGATGTATATTAAAGGGTCTTGAGTCCGACAGTACAAGGCTCATAGATCTATTCCTTCAGACATTGAATCCCAAGCTATGATGAGCAGATATGGCTAAGTACACAATGGATACAGTAAGAGTATGGGTATCGCAAATAAAAAATGAAGTATCAATTCAATACTATAGTTGTTGTCTACTTTGAAGTATCTGGGGACTTTGGGTAATATTGATCCCAAGACAATTTTATGAATTTTCTTTCCTTCTTCTCTGTCTTCACTTCCAAATGTTTTGTCATTTATATGATTTGAGATTGTTTTATTGTCGAACCACCTTCAAATTTCAGGTCATCTTTGTTCCAAATTACAATGTATCAGTGGCAGAGATGCTCATTCCAGGAAGTGAATTGTCTCAGCACATAAGCACTGCAGGCATGGAGGCAAGCGGCACAAGCAACATGAAATTTGCACTGAATGGTTGCATCATAATTGGAACATTGGACGGAGCTAATGTAGAAATAAGAGAAGAAATTGGAGAGGAGAATTTCTTCTTGTTTGGTGCTCAAGCAGATGAAGTCCCAAAGTTGCGTAAGGAGAGAGAGGAAGGACTGGTAATAAGCTGCACCTGTCATTTCATAAAAAGGGAAAAAATACTGATTATGAAACCACAATAAATGTTGCCTGTCATAGGAATTGCATATTCACTTTTTTAAAGAGATTGCCTATTTGTCTGTCTAGTACCAATTGCATTATGTAAATAAGGGTGTGTTTGTGTAGAGTCGTGGCACCGGAAGTCCGACCTGGTATGGTAGGATTTCCGGATCCCCTCTAGCACAAAAAATGCAGCAAAACCAGGGATTTCCCAGTCATTTCGTTGTTGCACCAAATGCACCAAGGAAGGCGTGAGATTTTCCTTCACCTTGTTTCCTTCCCTTTCCGCAGCAAATCCTGCTCCACAAACGACCCCTAAATCTCCTCTTTCATAGTGTGTTAATACAGATGATAAATATTTATCTCCTTTCTGACTGAATTTCTATTACTGATATTACAGTTCAAGCCAGATCCCCGTTTTGAAGAGGCCAAGCAATTTATAAAGAGTGGTGCATTTGGAAGCTATGACTATAACCCTCTTCTAGACTCCTTGGAGGGAAATTCTGGTTATGGGCGTGGTGATTATTTTCTGGTTGGCTATGATTTCCCAAGCTATATGGATGCTCAAGCCAGGGTTGATGAAGCTTACAAGTAAGAAAACTGGCATTTTTTTCTTCTTTTCTTATGAAATATCTATTTTGGTGGTTAATTTGTGTGCTCCCTTTCATTATCGAAAAGTGAAAGTTACTACATTATTGTTTTGGCTGCCCATGGCAATTTCTTTGTGCAGAGCTTTGCAGAAAGAGTTCTATTGTCTGAACATGATAATCGTTCAGGAAAAAAAAAAGGAAAATTATAATCGATATCAACCACTGACTTAAAAAACTTTTGTCGCCTTTCTTAACCTTTGTCTATGGAATACTCATTTCTTCTAACTTTTGGGTTTTTACTAAAATATTAAATGCGTAGGAAGAATTTAAAACTTATGATTTATGAAGAAGCTTTTAGAAGGGGAGCAACAAGATCTGCTAAATCCTTTCCGGGCGAATGGGACCATGGTATGGTTCATTGTCATACATTTCATTGTTAGCAGTTTTCTCCAAAAGATAGAAGAGTCCTTTTAGCTTTATATTGACAATGACTTCAGATTAAAGAAAATTTAGAGAGAAAACATTAACATGCCAAACGATTTTCTAATGGTTCCAATTGTGCATGAATCTTACCGTACAATGTGTTGTTAATTTCTCATGTATAGGTCCCAAGCCCGGTAAAGTCTTACAGGCTGTGTCAGAGTGGAAGTTGGTTATCGAAAATTTCCATAGCAAGATGATTTTTACTTTGATAATAAATAACAGGAGAAAAGGTGGGGTACTGTTCCACGGAGAAAATTTTCCATCATTTAATGCGAATGCTTTTCCACAAGGAAGAGCACAAAAATGAGCTCAATTTTTCGCGATTCCGTGGAAAAGCATTTCCTTTGGGGGGAGGGATAGGGAAAAAAAAAGGTTTTCATGGACAAGCAAAAGACTATGGAACCGATTTTCTGTGGATGCTAAACAAACATGTCCTTAAAGTCTTACAATTTCAAGGAACTAGGGGAAGGTGGAGCCCCATTTCGGCAGAAAAGGTGAGAAAAGTGGGATGCTTTTCTGTGGTGAAAATTTTTCATTGCATGGCGCGACTGCTTTTTCACAAAGAAAAGCACAAAAATCAGCTCACTTTTTTTGCGATCCCGCAGAAGAGCATTTCCTATTAGGGTAGGGATAGGAAAAAAAAATTCCGTGGAAAAGCAAAAGATTCCAGAACCAATTTTCCTCGGATGCTAGAAAAACATGTCCATAAAGTCTTACAATTTCAACGAACTAGGGGAAGGGGGAGATCAGTAAAGACTAGATATGAGGTGGTTAAAAAACATGTGTTAGACTCTGGTTACAAAATGATGACTTTAGTCCCAGGCTATTGGTCAGCTGGCTGGGGACATGTGAAGCAAAAACTGGGAAAAAAATGCGGACTACAAATATGGTTGAGGAGAAATTTAGAAGTCACAAAGATAGCCCTTGGTAAATGGGTGAGGGTTCAATGGTTTAGACGATGATGACTACTTGAAACCTATTCAATATATTACTATTCATTTTGTTTAAACCATACATTCAAAGGGAAAAAACACTCACATGAAATTCCTCTTAATCTGAGTTATCCAGTCACTTCAACCCACTCTTCGTATAATGAGTGGGCAGTCACAATCATTTTAAGGAAGTCCCTTTCATAAAAAAATAAAAAAGTAAAAAAGAATGAAAAATATCAATGAAAACATAAAGATTCCATATTCCAATCTCCAACGACATGATTACATACGTACGTACATACAGAACTTAGCGAAGAAATTATATTAAACATCCTTCTTTTTAGTCAGTAGGTTTAAGTGGCCAGATGTGATCTGTGGGTTTTGCCAAGCATATTTGTGATCCCTTTCTGAGTAAATAGGCCATACCATGGACAGCCAACTAGCATTCTTCTTCCTCCATAAAATAACCCATAGATAAACAGTTAAAACAATAGCCAAGTTCATATAGTCGAATCAAGTTCTCAAATGAAAAGGGCCAGTTTTGAGAGGATAAATCATTGTCTCCCCATGGTTAGGGCACACCTCCTAAACTGTTCCAGTGGCAAATATTTGCATATGATTGGTAATGTCTCCACCATGAATTGAAAATGGTTCAGCTCAAGAATCACCCAAAAAGATAATCCCATCTTTTCATGTAATTAATATTTTTCGTTTGTTGATTGCCTTTAGAGTTACAAGAAAGCTTGTGTGACCAGCACCCGTTGGAAATGGGGAATGCACCAAATACAAATTGGACATATGGTATGAAGTGATTTTTTATTTTCGGGTTTGGGGGGGTGTGGGGAAGGCATCTGTCAAAAATTAGACTCAATGGATTGAGGCACTCGTGTTCTTAAGTAACCCACAACAGTGAACATGATTTGAGAGATGCCTTATCTAATTCTCCTTCCTTCTACTGGGCCCAACATGTAACATGCCCACTTTGAACATGCCTGTCTGCCTCACACGACTCTTCAAGTTAAGCCAGCTACTTCTTGTGGATATCTAATCTGTTGTAGGATTTGATTCATAAACTCTGTATTTTAAAAAACTTGAAAACATCTATTGCAGGGATGGAAAAAAGTGGCTGAAGATGTCTATCTTAAGCACTGCTGGCAGCGGTAAATTTAGCAGTGACCGTACAATTGCTCAGTATGCCAAGGAAATCTGGAACATCAAAGCGTGTCCTGTACCTTAATTCATTACCACAGCAGGTACCCAGAATCTCATATATGAAAAGCATATATTGTAATGAATTAAAGATTCTACAGGTGACACGCACAAAGGAGGTGATTTAAATTGTGTGGATGTCTCTGCACTTCATCCCTCTGTGAGCAAGTTTGATTCATGCCATAGGAGAAAATAAAGCTCTGGAAGCAGAATAGAGATAAGTACATGGTTTGCTGCCATTTAGGTCTATTCAGACCCTTGTATTTGTTGTTTTTTGTTACTATTATCTCATGATTCATCTAAAGATTGATCTGTAACATTCCTTCAATTAGTTTATTACTTTGAATTCCACTGTATTGTTAATTAATTCCTTATCTATTATCTAAGGATCTCTTTTTAACATGCAATTAAGCCTTTCTGCCTGTATGCTTGGTTCTAGATCATCAGGGGATGGCTGATAAGATTATCTAGATCCTTAGAGACCTTTAGATGACTAAGGTTTGGGGATGGGGAAGGGTGACGTGATGGCTCTGGAAGGGAGAAAAGGGGTAGGAAAAACTGGAGTAGAAAATTGGCTTCTGTTTTTAGGTTTTTCCCATTTGGGCAGCATTATATGCTTGGATGTCCATGGAAATGTACCTTTCTTTTGTTACCTAAACAAAGAGGAGTTACATTTAAGTTTGGAAAGTACAACTGAAAATATGCATTTCTTCCATGGCTGTTCATTATGCATTAGAGAGTTGGAAGTCTAAGAAACAAGAGGGGGACATCCTGAAATTTTACTATAATGGAAGGTCATCCAGATGCTTTTATCTTTTCTCATTCTTTGAAAATGTGGTACACATTCATATTCGCGCTCACACGTCAAATCCATGTAATCACTAACATATACACTCACATGTCAAATCTTCGTCACATGGGTTCTTGTTGTACCAAATCCAAAATCCCCCAATCCCTTCACAAATACCTGCTTCTGTCAAATAGGGAAAGATCTTAGTTTGACATTGATGCGAACATTTGTTGTTTTCATTGAATTTTATCACAAAAGAAAATTTACATTAGATATAGCCATTAACTGTTGATGGCCTAAAATCAATGGTTGGGATTATTTAGTCAGGATAATATTGTGTGTATTTCTAATGAACGTCCTAATCTAGCCACCCCGCTTGCGACACATAGGTGGGCCCTCCAAGAAGGTGGTCGTTAGTAAAAATGCCTAGCGGTGTTTTGGTAACTTGTAAATGTGTAAGCGATATGGAGTTGAATATTATTTTGAGCGGTTTGGATGTTACAAGTTATGGCTTCTTAGAATTTGTAGGCTTATTGTGTCATAGGATGAGATGTGGTGCAGCACCCTTTTCAACACATTTTTAAAATCCAAGCTGTTTATCAGCCCTAACCTCCCATGTAGTGATCAACGTATACATTATTACTCAGACATGTAAGATGACCACCGTTGGATTGATTGTATCGAGAACCTGTGATGGCCATCGTTGGGTGGGCTTTTTTCTTTGGGATTTGTTTCTCTGTGTTGTGTGTTTCTGCTGACAATGCTTAGAAACATGGTTTTGGATATTGTATTCATTTATCTGTAATACATACATCTCAAATACCTTCTGAAGAAATAAATAAAAGCTTACCTTTGTTTCTTCGTGTTTGGGATAGAAATGGAGTATGTCCCTCCTCTGTGATCAATCCAACGGTTGGCTCACTTAAATTAACTTTGAAAATTTAGATTCAACTATAACTCAGATGAATGTCAAATTTGGGCTGGGGAGAGTTCTAAGGAGAGGGACCACAACAGGGTCAGAAGTGGGCCCACAGAGGTCGTGATCTCTGGGTGATCTCGCTCGCAAATCCTATGGTGTGTGTGTGTATTTATGTCAAAATTCGATGGTACAGGCAACTTCCAAAGTTGAAAATTAATTATGTGGAGCCCACCTTATTACATGCCAATGACAAGTATCTAAAGGACTCAAGAACCCCAAAAGCCTTACAGTTTTATAAAGTGCCAATTTAGTCATTGGATTTTGGGGCTCTAAAGATGGCTAATTCATATATTGCACTTAAATTGGGCTCGCATGTAATCCATGCTCGAACCTTTCAAATTCCATAACTTGTCATTGGTATGATTAAAGTTGGCCCAACAGAATTGGTTCATAAATTTCAAGCTGCGGCTATCTAGCAGAAAATTATTTTTGTGTGCTGTATATGGGTTAGATCTGTCCCAAATGGATGTGAAAGAAAAACGAAACATGAAACACATTTGAAGAAAGTCTTTGCATACTTTAAAGAAGATGAAAAGCCTTCAACCCAAACTATATTCTCATGTTATGTTACATAAGAAAGATGTAGGACATTATCCTGGGTAGTAGTTTGTAAAAAAGAAAAAAAAAAAGGATTTTGAGGAGCCATATAAAAGAAACAAACATAAGACCTTGCAGCCCTTGAATCTGCATAGTGATGTCAAATGGGCCGGGCCAGCACGGCACGACCCAGCACCGGAGTCAATGTGCCGTGACACAGCCTAGCCCGCCTGGCACTGCCCATGGGGACGGGCCGTGATGGGCTGCTATGCTAGGCAATGTCGGCACAATTGGGCCCAGCCCGCCATGCAGTACTGCACAGGATATTTGATATTTTTAGTGTAAATATGAAAAATCCGAAAAGTTTGTAAAGGTTTCAAAGGTAGTCCTATTAAACAACCTTTAAATAGAAAAGATTTAAATGGTTTTCTTCTCAATAGAGTAGGTCGAATTTTACCGAACCACTTAAATTTGTGTGCCATACTCTTCTTTGTGTGTATCTTTTAAAAAAAAAATTGTAAGACCTTTTTTTTTTAGCCCCAAAGGTAAGAACCACATGAAGTGCATGGCACGATAGACCCAGTCACGACATGGCTAAGCATGACTCAAGCACAGCCTGTGTCGTGCTGGGCCGACCCCCGACTAGCCGTTCACCCGTGCCGGCATGGCATGGGCCGTTTGACATATCTAGTTTTGCACATACCCTCATGTGTGAGAGGAAAGAAAAAATCAATTTACCTTTCCATAGCTATCTAGTGTTATTTATTTATTTACCCAACGAAGGGGAGATAACGCCCCTCACGTGGGGAATTTGACTATGAAATTTGTTGAGATCATCTCCCTCATGTCTAAACACTTCTAATTCAGAATTGATGTCCATTAGTAGTATTGGTATGTCCTTAGGTACGCATTTTTTAACACATCATGATCTACAAGTCTATGAAATTTGTTGCATGTTTAATGTTTTGAATGATACAAACTTAATTATTTAATTCTAAATGCGGTGAAGTTTTGCGTACAACCCATGTACTCGTGGAATTTATCAATGACTTGGCATACGTTTCGAACCGGCTCACAGCCGGGTTGCGCAATATGTTTAGTATGTTGCATCATAATTGCACTCTAATCCAAGAGTATAAATTGGGAGATATCTTACAAGAGTAACTAGGGAGTTTTCTAAATTGATTGGTGGGACGTTTGACATGTGGTATTTGATAGTATAAAAGTAAACTTGTGCCACTCTATTGAACATCTATTTGAATTGTGGATTGGTAGTGTAAAAGAGTAATACCGCCACTCTATAAATCATTAGCCTATGTTTTGGATCGGTTGTGTAACACTGGACTCGCCCTATGATGACTCCACAAAATTTTACCCTTAATTCATCATTTTATGTAAATTTATGGACTTAATTAGGAGAATTTGCATTCAATTTCATGATTTCATGCATATGAGCGTCTAAGTTGGAATTTCAGTCAAAATCATTCCAAATCATCAAATTTGCATGAAATTTATGAAATCAATGGTCTGCATCATCCTAGTGCCACACCAATTGCCTTTTTAATTTTAAACATGCATTAATTTTGGCATCATTGCATGGTTCAAGTTAAGTTAGGCACTATAATGTATTGAGTTGGGTCCCATGCATGACATGCAAGAGTTTCATGCAAATATCATTGAGTGTTCCTCTTTGCAATGGCTGGCTAGATTTGTTGATTGGGGCTTGGATGAAGATAAGTACTTTTTTCTTGTTTATTTAGAAGTTCTTTCTTGTTTCATATGTTTATATTTTTAATGTTTAGTAGATCTATCTTCATACCAATAGGCAACTTCCATACTTGATTTCTAAAAACTAAAATTTGATTTTTGGTTATCCACGGTTAGGTTTGATGGGCCATGCTTAGAACATTAGATTTCTTTGATGAGTAATACTTAAATTATTTTAATTCTTTTATGAAGTGAGGAAGGACTTGGCCTTTAAGTTTTATCATTGAAAAAAAGGGCGACTTTTAAAGTTAAATCATCCAAATCAAAGACACTGATTTGTCTTTGATTTGAAGAAGAATTTGGAACGAGTTAGGATTTTCTTATGAATAAGGTAGTAGATGCTTATGGATTCATATGCCCTTATTAATCTCATTAATTGGTAGTTTTTATTTTTTTTTTCTTATTAGTTACTTTCTTTCATTATTAATTACTTGTTTTTTCTTTTTATATTCTCATTCCAAAATTCAACTTCTTTATCAAGTTAGTTTCCTTAATTAAAGAGATTTTTTTAAATAGCGCCCTGTGAGTTCAACCCGTATTTCCCACTACCTCAAAAAGGCAGTCGTGAACTTGCGGTTAATTAGTAAATTAAAGATCGCACATCACCCCACTCTATCGATCATTAATCTAAGTCATAAATTGGTAGTGTAAAGGTGGACTCGCGCCGCCCTATCTATTATTCATGTGAATTATGAACAAGCTGCCTTAATATAATCTGATATATTTGAATTCTACGTCTGTCATTAATCATGTATATAATTTGATGAATTGAATGTAAATACGCCTATTCACTCCTGAATTATTCTACGCACTTGTCTTAATCCTAAATTTAAATGAACGTTCGCATTGCATGCATAGTTATATTTACTTGCTAAAAATAGACTGCAATTATGGACCAATCTAGGCAATTAAGACGACCGAGAGTATGATGATAAAGTAGTTGAAAAAGAACTGGTATGATATGAAGAGGAGATAAGAATTATAAGGTTTGTATGTGTACTAAAGGCGTGATAGAGGAAACCCAACGTATACACACACCCAATATAGTTGGAACAAGACTTTAATGATTATGATACACACACGAGGAAAAAAACTTGTTTGTTTTTAGTTTCTCTGATTTTTTGAGAGGGTACTCTTCACTTCCCATTTTTGAATCTTCCATATTTTAGATTAGTGGCCCAACACCATGTCCCTTACCAAATGAGCCACAAATTTAGGATGCATGCAAGTGGCACCTACGTGGGTGTGTAGAGAAAATAAACGAGCAGGACATTTCTTCCCTTAATCTTATATGGGTATATAATATATATATATATATATGGGGGATTTTTGGAGCCAACCTGGAGCCCACTCATAACCACTCCAGTTATTCTCTAATATGCTTCAAATAGATAAATTATAACCAATATTTGAGTTACATGGCTTCCATTCTTATCACTTGAGTTACATGTCTTCCTCCCTTTTCTTCCAATTTTATGGTATGGCGATATCAACTTGTACGACAATCTTTTCTTTTATGTAAGGACTAAATATATTCGTTATATCCGGTCTATGTATGTTGTACACTTATTTGGAAAGTGTGGCTCCAATCTAACACACATGTTGAAATAAATAATATAATAAAACTTAAAAAGTAAGGTCATAAAAGCATTAAACTTTTAAAAACTAAGAAAGTCTTCCGAGTCTTGAGAGATGAAGTGCCATGACACTTGGAAAGTGTCTCGCCTTGTTGAATTGACAAATGCTTTGGAGTAATAGTAAAATAGAAACACTTAAGAACCCATTAAAACAATACCACATTCCAATGTCACAACCTCATTAGTATGGAGATGTCCATATGAGTCGGTTCCACTGTTTTGATTAATCGTTTGATAAGAAATATAAATAAATATACATAAAATTATGTTTATCACATTTTTATGTAAAAGTCAATCAAACGGTCGGATTAATCTTGATTCTCGATATCATATACATTTGAAGGTCTTTATTTTGCAGGGCTTGGATTTCAATAATTGGGCTCCAGTATAACGTTCTTCTTCTCTTTTTTTCTCAATATATGTCCAAGTGCAATGAAAAGCTCCATGTTGCTCAAAGCACGAGTAAAACCATATAAGAATGAAAAGGATGTTTTGGATGCTTTACATATGACCCTATTAAACAGTATTAGCTATTCAATCTCACTCATCAAATCAAAAGTACTTTCATGTATAAAATTATAGAAATTGAGTTTTAACTAGTTTTTCTTCTTTTTTTAAATTCAATATATTTTATTTCACTATTTGTTGATGTGGAAAAATGTTTAACAAAGTTTAGAAAAATTTAGCTCCACCCAAACAAAGTTCCTTACTCTGCCACTACCTATAAATAACTGCACACACTACTCACACTCCTACAAATACGAAAACCACTACTACTCATAGGCAAAGCAACTAACTCCCCGTAACTCACAACTTTTCCCATGACTCATGCAAGAACAACTACCCACATCTCATGGGTTACTCCTCATAACTCTCCTATTGCCATACGCTCTCCACATATGAATGATCATGCCTGTGTAATGTAGGGCTACATCATTCCTTCCCGCTTGGACCAACCTTATCCTCAAGTTTGAGGCAACATACCTTAAAAGCATGAAATGGAACCCACATGGTATCTTTAGGATCTTTTCAATACCATTTTATGACAACTTTCACCGTCTATTTTTCCGTTTAACCATCATCCAATTGAGAATCTTCTTTGGAGTTAAAGTAACCAAGTCATCACCCTTTTTCTTTAAAATTGGATCCTACAGTTTAACACTATCATCCAAATGGAACAAAACTAATGGGACACATTCTCCATCCGGATGGAAGTCAAAGAATTGGCGCCCATGACAAACTTAGCTCGTTGGATCTTCCCCTCCATTAAAATGGAAAAAAATCAAGCTTAAAAAACTTTGGTTGATACATACCATAATGTCCTTCCCCAGAACAGTTATTGCTCATCGTCCACCATTTTTATGTTGCCCGAAAGATCTTTCTTGTGTTCCAAAGTTTGGCTCACCAACAAGCTATCGAATTTGGTGTTCATTGCAGCAAACATCTCCCGCATTTCTTTAAGTATCCGTTCTTAGCTTGTAGACAAAGAGCTTATCTTCATCTATACTCTCTCCATTCGTAGTTCTGCCATCCCTAGCTCTGATACCAAATCTTATGTGCACATTTCTTCTTTCACCCTATTTTTTTAAAGAGTAAAAGAAAATCTGTAGGATCATTTCAAAGGGAACCTTGACCCTCCAATAACTTAACAAAAAGTTGCTAGAAGATATGATATCTCTTTCATTAATCTATGTCATCTTTAAATACAAGATACATAAACTTATAACTACCACAATTTGACCCACTCTCTATAACTAATACAACAACTTCATCTACTACTTTCATTCCTACAAATAACTGCACCCACTATACTCACACTCCTACAAACATGAAAACTATTACTATTCATAGACAAACCAACTAACTTTCCATCACTCACTACTTTCCCCATGACTCATGCAAGAACAACTACCCACACCTCATGGGTTACTCATAACTAACCTAGTGATATATGACCCCCACAGAAATGATCATGCATGTGTAATGTAAGGCCACATCATGCCATAATTTGGTTATGGACAAGTTAACAGGTCATTGCACTTGCGGGTTGTGGGTAATTTGAGTTTAAACTTGAATTTCTAAGTCCTTTGATTTGTTATTTCACTATCCCAACTCCCACGTAAGAAGTAGTTCTAGGTATCTAGCCCCTTATAAGTGTTGGGTACAAAGGGAGATACACACTAGCTACAGCTTGTTAGATTGTATGGACTCAATCCATCAGTTGATATCATAAATTGATTAATTTCTTTATTTATCAATAAAATCATGCTTTTCTTTCATAAGATGAATGTTGTTTTATTACTTTATGCACATGACCAATACATATGACATAATTGTTCATGAGTTGAACCGGGTCCCATTAGTATATTAGATGTGATATATGTGTATGGATGAGATCCACACACGGGAGATATATGTCACAAATCTTATACTTAAAATATCTTCACAATCAGTGATGAGACTGGGCATCTCATCTGATAAGGTTGCAACACTTTGATCACTATGAGATAGTGTGATTTGTCTCGATCATTAAAATGGAAGATTCTGGATCAATGTGCTGGTACATTGGATGTATTGAAGGACCATGAGAAGCACCTTATGGGATCCCTTCTCAATAATAAGGTCTGCTCTTATAATTCCCTAGCAATATGCTCTCAATCCTGATACATTGATGAACTCAAGTTTCTATCTATTCATTTGCTTTGAGTCACCAATGAGTGAGGCCAACTATAGGTCAATATCTCGGTGTCTTGGGTATGTGGTAGTAGGACTGTGGGAACATTGAATGATCAAGATGGAATCTATCTCTATTATCCCCTTATGCCAATTAATGGATTTGTCATTAGTAAGTGCGCACCCATCTCGATTAAGAGTTAATTGGATGGTACTGATGATCATAGTGATTAATTGGGGCTCAAGGATAATAAGATGTGGAACTAATATTGGAAGAGACAGATTTATTTCAATTGATCCATGGATATTGATAGAGGGGCCTACTTGTGGTAATCGGGAAGTTTAGGGTCTTCATTGTAATTTATTCCTAAGACTGGAGTGCAATTGCATTTATATAGTGGTGTTATTTGCAATTAACTGTGGGCCCGGATTGCACATGAGATGTGGGGTCGCATGTCCCAGTTGGAGCCAGCTTTCTATGGAATCCCTAGTGGTCCCCACGCTAGCCCAAGTTATTAGAAAGATACTAATCATATTTGAACTCTAAAAGGAAGGAATTAGAAAGATACTATTTATAGTTGAAGTAGGACTTCTAATAGTGGTAATAGTATACTTACTAATTGTTGTGGAAGTAAGACTTCTATTTCAATTAAGAAAAGAGGATACTTGAGAGATTATATAAGGGAACACATCCCTCTTGGACGTCAATCATATTATAGTGAAAAACGTCCCTCCTTTTTGTGCAATAGTTGCACTGCTCTCTTTTCTCTTCCTCTTCTAGTTCCTTAGGGTTTCGAGTTGGGTTTTCTCTTGAAGATTCCACCGATCTTCTTGAGAAGAGATAGCTAATTCGGGTCATAGCGTGGAAGGCTAAGAGGTGGTGGAGATTCTGATCTTAGTTTGTAGAAAAGTCCTACATCAACGAAAGTGATCAACTTCTCCATTAGAGCACAACCGAGCTCCTAAAGTATAATCTGCTTCCTTGTATGTTGTGGATTGTAATGGATGATTGTTCATTTCTGTTCTATCTTTTAGATAGTTTTACTTACTGTACATGATCATGAGATTGAGGGTTATGCATCCTGGATTGAGTTTTTTTGGCCTTATGGATACTTGATACTTGAGTCAAGTGGGTCAAAAGTTTTGAAAATCTATCCTCAAGGCCCACCTACTTCCAACACAGCTTATACAGATTACAATAAGAACAAGAACACACTTTATAACTTTTACACAATTACAATACTTACAAGCTATACTCACAAATTCACTTTTACACGATCCACTCACTAACTTCAAAGGAGTACTCACTCTCGGCATCACACTTCTCATCTCACTTGTACCCAGCTAATGCAAAAGCCCACATATTTATAGATGTGCATAAGTTGGTGGGGAGCCCTCATGTGGTTGGAAGTGGGTCCACATGGCCCTATGTATCTCCACACATTAATACGGTTTGAAGTTTCTTAAGTGGCGAAGAATCGCATGTTCCCGCTCTATCTCAACATAAGGCTAGAGAAGTTCTTCCATGGACTTATCAACAATGAGTCATTGAAACAGCACCTTCGATATGGACATCTCCACTTCATTGGGCTCAAGCTATTATCTACTACAAACATGGTGCATGACTTGCCGACTATCGAAAAACCTACGCCTGTGTCACTCTTGGCAAGTAACAAAGAAACTCATTTTCAGTAGGAAAATCATGGAGAGAAAAAGCACCATTGCAGTTGGTTCACATAGATATTTGTGGACCATTGGAGACACCTTCTTTTGGAGGTAACAAATGTTGGAACTAGGTGGGCCTCGTGGACAGATTTTCAAAATTTTTGACCCACTTGACTCAGAGATCAAGTACCCACAAGGCCATAAACCATATCCAAGATGCAATCCCTCCATCTCATCAATCAAGTACAGCAATAAAACCTATCTAAAAGATAGAAATCAGCAATATTATGTAGCCAAAATAACCCACTAATAATAGAGAAACAGATTATATCTTTGGAGCCCGGTAGTGCTCTAATGGAGAAGAAGACAATTAGCTTTGAGAAGAACTTTTCTTAAAGCAATTTGGGATCTACAAGACTTGTTGTCTTCCACACTATAACCCACTATCAGATCTCTTTTCTCAAGAAGATTGGTAGAAACTCCAAGATAAAACCCAACTAGAAACTCCAAGGAAGTAGAAGAGAAAGAGAGGAGAGAGATGTGCAACTATTGCACACAAAAAGGGGACGAGACGTTTTTCTCCAATGGTGGATGTCCAAGGGGGGTCAATTCCCCTTTTTATAACCCTTTAAAACTCCTCTTTTCCTATTTGAAATAGAAGTCCAACTCCCATTACAAATTAGTAACTTTCTCCCTTTCTAATTACTATAGAAGTCTCACTTCCACAATAATTAGTAAGTTTACTATTACCACTATTAGAAGTCCTACTTCAAATAGAAATAATAACTTTCTAATTACTTCCTTTTAGAGTTCAAGTAGGATTAATATCTTTCTAATAACTTGAGCTAGCGTGGGGACCACTAGGGATTCCATAGAAAGCCGGCTCCAACTGAGACACCGTGACCCCACATCTCATGTGCGATCCGGGCCCACAATTAATTGCAAATAACACCACTATATAAATGTAATTGCACTCTAGTCTCAGGAATTAAATTATAAAGAAGACCCTAAACTTCCCGATTACCGCAAGTAGGCCCCTCTATCAATATTCATGGATCAATTGGAATAAATCTGTCTCTTCCAATCCTAGATCCATATCTTATTATCTTTGAGCCCCAATTAATCACAGTGATCATCAGTACCATCCAATTAACTCTTAATATAGAAGCGTGCACACTTACTAATGACAAATCCATTAATTGGCACAAGGGGATAATAGAGATAGATTCCATCTTGACCATTAGATGTTCCCACAGTCCTACTACCACGTACCCAAGACACCGAGGTGTTGACCTACAATTGGCCTCACTCATTGGTGAGTTAAAGAAAATGAATAGATAGAAACTTGAGTTCATCAATGTCTCAGGATTGAAAACCTATTGCTAGGAAATTATGAGAGCAGACCTTAAACTCGAGACAGTATTCTATAAGGTGCTTCTCATGGTCCTTCAATACATCTAATGTACCAGCACCATGATCCAGAATCTTTCATTCTGATGATCAAGACAAATCACACTATCTCATAGTGATCAAGGTGTGCAACCTTATCAGATGAGATGCCCAGTCTCATCACTGGTTGTGAAAATATTTAAGTATAAGATTTGGGACACATGTCTCCCGTGTGTGGATCTCATCCATACACATATATCACATCTAATATACTAATGAGACCCGATTCAACTCATGAATCATGTCATATGTATTGGTCATGTGCATTAAATAATAAAATACCATTCATCTCATGAAAGTAAAGCATGATTTTATTGATAAATAAAGATATTAATCAATTTATTACATCAACTGATGGATTGAGTCCATACAATCTAACAATCTCCCACTTGGGCTCAATGCCAGTCAGGGTTGCATCTCATGCCCATCCCGTCTACAAGTTACTCAAAAGACTTTGGTAGTTAAAGGCTTAGTAAAGGGATCTGCCAGATTGTCCGCAGAGGCTATCTTGGTAATAGCAACATCACCTCTCTGCACAGTCTCTCTGACTAAGTGATATTTCCTCTGTACATGCTTTTGGATTTTATGGCTTCTGGGCTCTTTGAACTGAGCGACTGCCCCGCTGCTGTCACAATAAACTGTGAGCAGCTGTCATGCCAAAGGTACCACTCCAAGTTCCATAAGGAATCTCTTGAGCCATACTGCTTCCTTAACTGCTTCACAAGCCGCTACATATTCAGCCTCTGAGGTGGAATCAGCGGTACATTCCTGTTTAATACTTCTCCAGCTGATAGCTCCGCCGCCAAGCATAAACACATTACCAAAGGTGGATTTTCTGGAATTCTTATTTGACATAAAGTCAAAATCTGTTTATCCGACTGGAATTAGCTCATCACCACAATAAATCAATATGTAATCTCTAGTCCTTCTCAAGTATTTGAGAATACATTTTACAGCAGTCCAATGTTCAGGTCCTGGATTAGACTAATATCTGCTGACTAGGCCCACTGCATGACAAATATCCGGTCTAGTACATAACATATCATACATGAGGCCACCAATAGCCGAAGCGTATGGTATCGACCTTATCTACTCCTTTTTCTTAGGTGTCTTGGGACACTGATTCTTGGAAAGGTGCACTCGATGCCTGAAAGGTGTAATACCCTTCTTGGAGTCTTACATAGCAAACCGTACTAGTACTTTATCTATGTATGCAGCTTCGGATAAGCCAATCATCCTAGTTTTCTAGTTTCGATATATTTTGATCCCTAGGATGTAGCTAGCTTCTCCCAAGTCTTTCATATCAAAAGTCTTGACCAACCAAACTTTCACTGTTGACAACATTCATATATATTTCCTGAGGAGAAGGATGTCGTCGACATATAAAATCAGCAAAACTATCATGTCCCCTTCACTTTTCATATACACACATGACTCATTCGGATTTTGACAAAAACCAAATGATTTGATTACTTGGTTAAAACGGATGTTCCAGCTTCGGGATGCCTGCTTCAATCCATGAATGGACTTCTGCATCTTGCAAACCTTTTGCTCTTAGTTTTTAGCTATAAAACCGTCTGGCTACACCAATATAGATGTCTTCCTCAAGATGGCCGTTGAGAAACGCTGTCTTGACATCCATTTGCCAAATCTCGTAATCAAGATGAGCCGCAATGGATAAGAGTATCCGGATGGACTTGAGCATGGCTACCGGCGAGAAGGTTTCCTCATAATCAATACCCTCATTCTGAGTATACCCTTTCACAAAAAGCCTGGCCTTAAAGGTCTCCACTCTTCCATCTGGTCCTCTTTTCCTCTTGTAGACCCACTTGCACCCAATAGGTTTAATATTGGCAGGCAAGTTCACAAGTGTCCAGAATTGATTAGAGTACATAGACTCTATCTCAGCTTTCATAGCATCTTGCCATCGTCCCGAATCTATGTCATTGATTGCTTCATCATAGTTATAGGGATCTTGTTCCGGTTCTTCCGGAACTGCCTCGTAAGACTCTCCCAAGAACGAGAACCTGTCAGGGGGTCTGACAATCCTCCCACTATGATGAGGCACTGGTGTAACTACTGGGTCCGGTAAGTGCGGTTCTTCCTCAAATTCAGTCATACTTGAATTTGGAATTGATTGCTCTTGAATCTCTTTCAAGACCACATTTTCTAAAGATTTCCAGTCCATCATATAATCTTCCTCCAAAAAAACTGCATTAGTTCTTACCAGCACTTTCTGCTCTCTAGGATTATAGAATAACCAACCTTTAGTTCCTTTAGGATATCATACAAACGTGCATACTTCCAACTTCGCTTCCAACTTATCCGTATTAACCTTCAGCACGTGTGCCAGATAACCCCAAATGTGTAAATGTTGTAGACTAGGCTTTCGCCTGGACCACAACTCCCAGGGAGTCTTAGGTTTAGACTTAGATGGTACGAGATTTAGTATGTACATCGCAATATCTAAAGCGTATCCCCAAAAGGATATTGGTAATCCTGAGAAACTCAGCATAGACCCGATCATATCGAAAAGAGTCTGG
This sequence comes from Umbellularia californica, assembly GCA_028538565.1. Lineage (NCBI taxonomy): Eukaryota > Viridiplantae > Streptophyta > Magnoliopsida > Laurales > Lauraceae > Umbellularia > Umbellularia californica. Next base: position 42,369,984 of record JAPQWN010000007.1, on the reverse strand, counting down.
TTCCTTCTTTCTGCTACTCCATTTTGTTGAGGCAAACCAGGAGCGGACAACTGGGATAAAATCTCATTTTCTGATAAGTATCCCATAAAATCAGCAAAGAAATATTCCCCTCCTCGATCTGATCGAAGAGTCTTGATACTCTTACCTAATTGCTTTTCCGCTTCCGCTTGAAACTTTTTGAACTTTTCAAAAGCTTTGGACCTGCGGTGCATAAGGTATATGTATCCATATATTGAGTAATCATCTGTGAAAGTGATGAGTACTTCTGAAGCTGTTAGGCTTGGTAAGGACATATTTATATCCTGAAGTTGTCAGGACAATATCCAGGTTCCGTTTCCAGTCTACATAGTTGGATCCCACCAACTTATCCTGGTTGAGGATGGTCGTAAGTGCATTGAAAGTATTTGAATTAATGCTTGAAATACTGTAGCACATAACCATACATTCAATTAATGAATTTAAATGACATTGGGTTTAGTATTCTACCAAATTTATGTGGGAATCCTCATAACCACTAAATTCAGAATACATCGGAATCCCAATCCCTTGGGGCATGCCTCCTTGGGGAGTGCAAATACCACTTAGATTGGTGCGGATCAAAGTTAGTCAAAATTAGGATTAAGACTAACTATCCATGATCCTCATCATTTTTTATTATTTAGGTATCTCATACCAAATAATGCATGACTCCCGATTAGCTTCGATTTCAAAAATATGTGAGGCAAATCCTTGAGGATATTACATCATTATTTTAGTTAAGTGTGACCTACCAACTAGCATTGTATGACAACTGTTGCGGGCAGCTCCTCCTTGGGGAGTGGGCCCCCACCCTGTCTCATCAACATTATCTATAGGAGATTTATATCTAGTAACCAGACAAATACAAGCCCTCCATGAGGAACGGCCATTCTCAAGATGGCGCGAGGCTAATACTTTCCTTACAATGGACCTATGGTGGAAAACCATGGGAATTTCTAAATATAGATGCCCCACTCCCACTTAATATTTTAGAATTGAGAATTTCCTTATAGGTATATGGGCCCACAAATATAGACATCAAATAATCTCATGATATAACCAATGATTGGTTCCAAGTCAAGTTATTTTAAGAAAAGTTCAATTTCTAAAATTAGTGTTACCAATGGATCCATCTCATGGGCACAACAACTCTAATTAGAACTCTTTCCAAAAATTAATTTGATTTGACCAATTTTGGAAATTTCTATGTTTGAATCAGATTTGGAAACTTTCTAAAACAAGCATTCATTCATAAATAGAAAGTGCCTCAATAATGGGACTTACATGGTAATCTAAACATGGAAATAAAAGGCTACACGGAAATTCACCATGCGTTGCCCTTTCGCGAGAAACCATGATGCCCTTTACACTTAGCCTCAAAGAAACCAATAACCATAAAAAGAAAGTAAAAGTCATGTTGGCCATATGGAGAGGACATGAACCTGCATTGTTAGTATCAGGAACATAGTAGGAACTAGGTCTAAAAGATACCATTCATCATCTCATGATGAAAATCCCGAATTGCAAAAAGAAAAAATTCTGCACATTGTTCGCTCGAGCGGACTGGGATCCGCTCGAGCGGACTTTTCCAGAACCTGGTTCGCTCAAACGGATGGAGGTCTGTTCGAGCTACCAGCTCAAAAAACCTGCAGAAAATTCCTTTTCTTGTCCGAACCAGCCCCTTCTATTGCATTCATACCAAATACAAAAAGCATACAAACATCAAATCGGATCCTTGCAAAGCCTTAGGTCTATCCTCTTTGTATCTTATGCAAAGATTAGATCTAGATTGCTGATCTAACATGATTAGAGATGAGGTAAGGCTTTGATACCAATTGTCGAAAGTAGGTGGGCCTCGTGGACAGATTTTCAAAATTTTTAACCAACTTGACTCAGAGATCAAGTACCCACAAGGCCATAAACCATATCCAAGATGCAATCCCTCCATCTCATCAATCAAGTACAGCAATAAAACTTATCTAAAAGATAGAAATCAGCAATATTATGCAACCAAAATAACTCACTAATAATAGAGAAGCAGATAATATCTTTGGAGCCCGGTAGTGCTCTAATGGAGAAGAAGACAATTAGCTTTGAGAAAAACTCTTCTTAAAGCAATTTGGGATCTCCAAGACTTGTTGTCTTCCACGCTATAACCCACTATCAGATCTCTTTTCTCAAGAAGAGTGGTGGAAACTCCAAGAGAAAACCCAACTAGAAAGTCCAAGGAAGTAGAAGAGAAAGAGAGGAGAGAGATGTGCAACTATTGCACACAAAAACTTCACTCCCTCCTTTGTTCAGTGACTACACTAACTCAGGCGTCGGAGTGCCTTCGGCAGACGGCAGCCAGGGGCTCTGACCTTTGTTTCTCCTCCCTTTCAGGTTCAGGACAGCTGATCCATTCATCTTAACAGCATCATCAAGAGCTTCATAATCACCTAACCAAGTCTGTAATTTTTAGGCACTTACAATATACAATAAGTATACTTTAAAATCAATTAAAAAAAGGTAAAGGGTTCTGTATTTTTTCTCTCTTTTAGATCATTCTTTTTTAATCTCCTAACAAGAAAGGGCTGATATATAAACGTTTTTGCTTTAGCGAATTCATGCAGGAAATATCTTATTATCTGATGTAGCATGTTCGTTTACATTAAAATGCATAGGAAATGAATATATAGAAATTCATGGTGAAATAAACACTATTAAAGGTGAGAGATGAAGGACTGAGATGCGGACGAAGGATATAAGGTGGAAATGTAGATAGGATCTTCACTTTCATTTGTACTGAATTAATAGGATGATGGCTAGGCATTCATTTTTCATTTTTTTTTTTTAATTCTATTTCCTTAGGAAGGGCTTTTTTTTTTTTTTTTTTTCTCATTCTTGGAAATCAACTTTGATTTTCATTTTTAACCACTTTTTGTACGGATCTTATGTATTCTAATGCAAACGAATAAGCCCTTATTGGTTTTGTTTGCCTGCATATCAGAAGCTATTATGCAATAAGATGGTGATATTGAGGGCTTAGGACTCCTTAAAGTTCACAAAAAGAACTACTCAACTAATTCTATCGAACAACAATAAAATCTGGGATTGAGCTCGGACACCATCAGATATCACCCTAGATCCCCCCGGTCAAAGAGAGGACTGGATTTAAAATTTAGTGTTTACTTGAGGAAAAACGAAACAATAAAGTTAGCAGGCATGCAAGACAAGCTTCCCAATTAAACAGAATACTTTTTTTTTTTATCATTTTAACAAGTTCATCCAATAATTGGGTGGAGGTAGCAAAAAAAAATATTTTTATTAATTTATTTATTTTGGGAATAATTTAAACTTAAATTAAACCCATCATCTAGAACTTGATCTCAAGACCTCTACCTCCTATATGCCTTGCCACTCAACGAAGCGTTGATAGTAATTAGGATAGTAAAAGGGAAACAGAGGAATATGATATTTATTTGATGATTTCTCACTGAGGACTTATATAGTTTAAGAATTTCATTTCGATATTGGTGTATAGTATAGCTGAGAAGGTATCAAAGTGTAAATATGTAAAATTGAGGATTTCCAAATCCTATGTGGAAGGTGGACTTGAAAATCTGGTCTAAATCCTTGAGGATTTGCAATTGCCCAATGTGGATTTTGCAAATATTCAGTGAAAGCCAGTGAGGAACCCGCAAATTTTGCTTCCCAATGGAAGTATTATAGGGTACTTACTTAAGGGTTACTTGGATCACCGAGATTACAATCCAGCTCACCACTTGTCGGTGATTCACTAGGGGTAGGATGAACTTTTTTGCTGGATCTCTCACATTTTTAATTTACAAGTGGCACCAGGTCTTGGACCAAATGACTTCAAAGATGATGATGTTTCTCGAACAAAAAAAAAATCAATCGTGATCTATTTGCTACATGAATATTTGAAATGTGAAAACTTCGGTCATAATCCAAGATGATCAGAATTCCAACTCATTGGCAAACTGAATGCTAAACCATAGTCCTGAAAATCATATAATGTTGTGACCTATAGATAGCCGTCCCCCAGTCTCTGCCTAAATTCGCAAACGCCCCCCCCCCCCCCGCCCCCCCCCCCACCCCAAGTCTCTTAATTTGCGCCCCCCACCCCCCAAACGGCGTGTTTTGTGACTGCCACGAAAGGGCACCCCCACAATTCAGTTTTACTGAAGGCTTTCCTTGACCTGCAGTCAAATGACCAACTGGTTATCTCTAATTAGAAAGACTGATATGCCTCTAAGCCTGATTTAACTAACATTAACTTTGGCTCATTTTTTAAGTAGCAACAATTTATCTATTCTCATTTAGATCCTATACCAGTGGCAAACTCTACAAATACTAGTTTAGTTCTTCATCAATGGGGATACTTTGCAATTAGTTAACAGGAAACTCAACTGAGTTTATTTTTATTTTTATAGCTATCCCAGATACTAATTTCAAACAAATCCAAATTAATTTTGATTCTTTCCACTTCTCATATTGTAGTCAGATTGAAAACTGCAAATTTAAACACACCGGATCCCGAACCAAGTTGATCCAGTCTAAATCTGGCCCTGGACAGCTCTCCCTGTTGAAAACCTATTTTCTACATCTGTCATATCAAAGCTAAAGAAGCGAGTACATGTGATGGAAATAACATGATCTGCATGGTTACCTCAAGCTTATTTGCAGCAAACAGACTACAAATATTATGTGCCGACGTGTTAAGTAGATAGTGGATTCCTTTCAATATGCTTTCTGATTTCCCTTTCATCATTTTCTTCCATGGGTATTCTACCACTTGAGCAAAGCCACAACCTCAAGAAATTGGGTTTCCAGAGTAAGATCTCCCCAAAAAAAAATAAAAAATAAAGAGATAACTGTGAAGGATTAAGTGATGAATGGAACCACCATAGTTCTAGTTTTTATTTTTAATTTTTTTTTACTAATAATGTCAAAAATGGATATTGTGATACAACTATAGGAATAATAAGTGTCCCTCACAATATAAATAAGCATAAAAATACAAGAGGGTGGAAATCTGAACCTACAAAAATTGACAGGAACAGACCCACATTCAAATAAGCATAATAAAAGCTCAACCTAACAGTTACTGAGGACTGATTATATTAATAGGTGGGAGCTGGTGCTCTCTCTGTTTCTTATAAGCTAAAGCTGATGAAATGAACATTTAGACTATGATACCTTATTCTCTCATTTGCTTCAAGAAAGAAAATGTTGATTCATTCAACCTGTTAGCTGTATGCATTTGGGTCTTCTTTGCTTCGGATCAAAGGAACTCCATCTTCCCTCCAAACTATCTGTTCTTCACATAATGCTGCTACAGCCTCCACATACAGCTGATGCTCCTAAAACACCGATCATGTTTTTCAAACATAAGAAAAGGCCACAAAAAGAAAACAAAGAAAAAAAAAAAAAAAAAAAGGCTCATAGTATTAGCATAGAAACATGAATGATGAAATACATAATATTTGAAATCAAGAAATCTGCTGCAGTCGACAGGAAAAAATAATTGAAACTATAAGAACAGAGTAGCAGCAAAACAACCTCTCTCTCTCTCTCTCTCTCTCTCTCTCTCTCTCTCTATATATATATATATATATATATTATATATAGGGGGATCTTCATGTGCATCTATCCCTCACCATTTGTGGTGAGGGACACCCCTTTTGGGGAAGTTTCAAGTACAAAAGTGAGGTACAAAAGAGAAGTACACCTCACTTTTGTACTTGAAACTTCCCCAAAAGGGGTGTCCCTCACCACAAATGGTGAGGGATAGATGCATATGAATATTTCCCATATATATATATATATATATATGGAGGTGATCTGGTACGATGAAATAGTGGTGCAATAGTGCGATGAAATGAAAAAAAAGAGCGGGACCAAACATCTCCCCATCTCTCAAAAACCCAAAAAATGAAATCCCCTCTACCAGCCCTCCGAAATCCCCAAAACTCAAAACCACACCCACCTACTCATTACCCAGTCCCCACCCCTCTCCTTGTCTCTCCGCTTAACACCCACTCTGTCTATCTCCCAACTCATCTGAAACGGCACCCACCACTCCCCTTTCCCTTCGTCTCTTTTCCAACAGACCCAACCTGTGCCCACATCTCTCCTACGACTTTCCTACGAGCTATTAAATAGAGAAAGGCAAAAGAAGAAATAAATAAAGAAGAGGGAGACGACCCCTTCATCATATATGTGTGTTTTTCTTTTCTTTTTTTTTTTTTAATGTCTTTCTCATATTATATTGATATGATAGTTTCGTTTTCTTCTATGGTTGCTACTAATTTTTTCTCTGATTATATGCATTTGTTAAGTCTTTTTATGTGATTATGTGGAGAAAAAAAATTTGATATGGACACTTCTCTCTCTGGTTTGTAACCATTTAATTGTGCTAGTCTCGTTTTCTTATAAGCATTCCATTTAATCAAATTGCAGTGAAATCTAAAGGTAGATGAACCATTTTATTTTTCTCTAAGGGAGATCGACTCTATTATACTGGCCTCCCATATATTAAATGGCTCTCACTTGGGTTTGCTAAGGTCTGTATCCATATTTGGTAGTTACATTTGAGGGCCTAATTTTGTATGAAGTTTTTTTTTTCCAACCAATTATGATTAATACTTTCATTAGAGTACTGTTGGATTAAGAGATTGATATGTGAATTGTCCAAATGTCGTAACTTCCTTTCACAAAACAAATGCTGTAATTTCAGTAACTCACCTTGACAAGGTGTTTGTAGTATTAAAATGTATTTCCAGCATTCAACATCTTTATTGTCTTGATTAGTTGATTTACAAGCCTTATTCCTTCATTTTTATTTTTACTTTCTTTGTGTACGGATTTTGCTGCTAGTTAATTTAACAACAAAACTATTTAAAAATTAATTTCAGCAGAATGATAAAATTGCTTACAAATCAATTTTTTTCAGTGTTATAGACTCAGGTCTACTTTCAAAAAGCATCATGTGATGTAGTCCATTTGTGAAGGGTTTAACACCCCAGGAGTTGCTGAAGAGATGAAAATTTCTTCTTCTTTTCCCGTTTCCCCTTTCAATTGGGTGTTATAAACTTCTTAAAATTGTAGATTTCATGTTCATTGTTGTTATTTTCCTTGTCTTCTAATTTGGATGTTGATGCATAAGCTAACCATTCAATGAATGTTATACAGGTTAACCAGAAGGGATGTTTACAATGTGTATTTCAGCTTGCCAACTTTTTTCGATTAAGGTCTCTCATTTGAATTTTATCATTGCATTTTAGCAGCTCAAATGAAATGAAGACTTTTTCAAATCGCTGGGGAATCTAATGGAGAAGCTCAACAATGCAAGGACTTTAATTGTCCATCTACATTAAAAAATTTAAAAAAAAAAAAAAAAAAAAAGGAGGAACAACGCATCACTTGGAATGGGGTGTTGTAGGGCATTGGTGTTGCCCTCTTGTGCACATTCATGTATTTAGATGTTTTTTTTTTTTTTTTATCATATCGGAGGGAGTTTGAGCTACTGTGTTGTTTCGTGCTCCTGTTGTTGTCATAGGTGCTATAAATTGCAGTGCCCAAAATTGTGTGTTGTGTAAGTAGGTCAGTGAAATACCTTGTGGCTAGTGAGTTTCCACAAAAAATAGGATGCAATAAGAATGCCATATGTAATCCAAATATTCATTGTTCTCGTGAATGTACTTTATTAAAATTTAGAAATTAGTCATTTATTCATGACCAGTCTTTGTATTTCATTTCTTCTCTTGTTGGTAATGGAACAACATTTGTAGACTCCTCGTCAATGCTTCAACCATGTTGAAAGATTTTATATGGTGATTTTAATGAGTTGGATTTGAATTAGTTTCATTCTGTGAAGCTCAATGAAGCATAGAGACTCAAAAACTTGATGAGAGATGTCCCTAAGGACATTTATATCCCAGTATGATTTATTACTATTCTGTACACCAAATCAACAGTCTTATTGTCATCATCTGTGCTGATTGCATTATTTGTTATTCCAGTTTGTTTGTCAAGTTTAGTGCTTAGACTCAGTTAAGCAATAGAAACTATTTTACGTTCTTGAGATAAAAATGAATAAATTTTGGGTAAAAAGTAAAAATGGATTTAGCCAATAAGTTAAATCATTCAAGGGACCCTGTGACAAACTGGCCACAATTATCTGAAATGATATGATTCTCATGACTGGTTTAGCCTCAGCATTCTCCTTATCAATATGTCCCTACAGAGGGCATACTTCTCTAAAATTAGAAAGCATCTGGCAACATAGCCCTTAACCACTATAAGAAACATTTAACATTTCAATCTGCATGTCCATCGGACGACCCTCATTTTTTAGTTGGTAAAAACTTGACCCTTTCAATTTTCATTTTTTCCTACATGTGCCCTACAAGCAACACTTCCGCCCATCATTGTATACCGATGCATCAACTCTAAAAATTGCATAAGCTCACACATCCATAACACAGAAAAAAAAAAAAAAAAAACAAATCTTAATGAAATGAAATTGAAACCAGAGAGAGAAACCCTTATTCAGCCATACCACTAAGAGCATGAAACATACATTCAACTCCACACACCAAGAAAAAAACAATCTCAAATAAGATCTGAAGTTCTCAGATCTGAAACCAAAGTTCCTGAAACACCTTCATTGGCCACATGATTCTAATTCTCTTATTAGTCTTCATCTTACAGAATGTGAATTCCTAATCTAGAATCATATTACAGAATATGAACCTCAAATTTACAATAATTTCATTTTCTACGTCTAAAAACTCGTTACTTTTGTTGAGCCTTACGCCAATCAATAACCTCTGAATCTTAAACCATCAAAGAGAGATACACAGTTCTGAAGTCTTCTGCTCGTTCTGTCCATTAACATTGATGTAAGCATTACCCAAATTTCACTAATAAAAACAGGAGACAATATTTTCAAGAATATAGGATGAAATCAAGGATGTTCAACTTTCCTCTGCTCAAAGTGCTGCCTCAGCGGGAATAATAGTGCATATGCCATGAGAGATTTACCTATTTCATTAGTTTGCTTTCATTTAATTATGGATTTAATGGTTTAAGTGATGTTTTAGTTTTCTTGGGTTGGTTGTTATGATCTTGATCGTATGATGGGTTAGATGGTTAAGAGCTATTTTAGGGTTAGATTTTCTTTATAAAAGCATTGTAAAGACCTCTTTCTCAGTTAATGAATGAATGCTTTTGGCTACTCCTACGAAAGGATCTGGAGAGGCCTTGCTGTGTGACATTGCAAATCAGGCATAATCTCCTTCTTCCCTTTCCCTATTTCTTAAGTTATTGTTGGGTTTTTTTTCTCCTATCTCCATTCCCATAATCACTGAACCAGCATCTACACTCTAAATCCCTTGGCCGTACAACCCTACTGCCACCAAAACCCATGCCCAAACCCCGGCCCACAATCTCATAGCCGACCCACCCCTCTCCATTTTCACACATACCGCCTGCCATAAACCATCAAAAGTCAATGGCCGATTGCTGTGCAGCCATCAGATCACCTGCAGAAGCCTGCTGTTAAACCCTTACACCAAAGTTTCAAGTGCCACAAGCCTTTATCCCACCACATCTGAAATTCTGCCACCTTGTTCTCGTCTACTAGGCTGTTTCACACGTGGCAGAACCCTCCCATCCAAGTGGCAGAACCCCTCCATCCAACATAACCCACTAACAACCAGTATCTTTTTACCCATACATACAAGCCGACCCACTTAAACCCACTTTTTTACATGACATCATTTTGTCCTCACCACCCAATAGCATGATTACAACCTTCGTAACCCCGACCAGCACTAACCGAACCCTTTATCTGTCCAACCAAGCCCTAATGAACCTGATTTTCAGGTTCTTTGGGGACCCTTAAAGCATTCTCAATTCAATTCTTTGCTGGAACATTAAATCTGAAGCTATTATTTGCTGATTTGTCACTTTTAACTACGGGGTTCATCAATATACATGTGTGAGTGCGCAAATCTGTATTTTCTTCTCCCATATTAACATTTCATAACATTGTTGAAAGTCCTTGAACCTGGCCCTGTTTCAAATCCTTGAACGGGATGGAGAATCTAATTGAAAATAATTGATCCCTAAGCTAGTGGAGGACATCCACTTCCATTGCAACTCCCCAATTCAGATTTGGGAGGTTCTCATTGTGGGATTGTGGAAAGGCCTAGAGTCACCTCTAATTCCCAAACTGTATTTTATATAAGAGGTGCAATCTGAATTTTCATTTTTATAATTTATTTGTGATTGCTAATTGTTTTCCGATCTCATTTAAAGCCATTTAGATTAGCCTTGCATTGTCCTGTATCACCTTGGTTAATGTTGTTTACAAATGATAATGTTGGTGGATGAATCGAGAGATGGTGTGAATGTGAACATGAGAGATGGTGGGAGGCTTTAAAATCCAAGAGCTTTAAAATAAGTCGGAGCATTTAAAATAAAAGGTGAATATAAGAATTGCAACTTCATTAGGAATGTGCAAAGAGATGTTTACTCTTGTGAGAATTGAAGCTCAAGGGATAACGCAAAGAGATTCCTTCCGATACTTTGTCTCCATATAATTAGTAAATTGGAGAGATTGAGTAGGATGTCAAACATAGGATAAGAGTTAGACAGTAAGTGGAGACCTACTTTTCTAAAGGCTTTATAATTGGCACATATCAACAAAGATTGAAGGGAGAATTTTATAAGAAAACGATTAGACCAACTATCATCTATGGAGTAGCATAGGCCAATCAAGAAATGAACATGCAAAAAATGAGTGTAGCAAAGATGAGAATGTTGAGATGAAAGTGTGGCAAAACTAGGAAACATAGAATTAGAAATGAGCGTATTCAAAAGCATTTAGGGGTAGCATCAATAGGTGATAAATTAAGAGACTCGTTTGAGATGATTTGGACATATCCAATGCATGCCAACAATAGCAAAGTGAGTAAATGCTTTTCTATGCAGGTTGATGACCCCTCAAGAGAAAGGGTAGGCCAAAGAGGACATGGATAGAATTAAGGACAGATATGAAGAAGTGCACCCTATCTAAGGATTTGGCCCATGATAAGAGTAGAATGGAAAAACAGAATTCATATAGCTGACTGCCACATAGTTGGGTCAAGGATTTTATTATGATGATGATGTTTGGGCCGGGACATCCAAAAATTACATGTTTTAAGCAAATCAACTCACATGCACATGGGATTTTGTATTTTTTATTTTCCCAATAATCCTTCTAATGTCTTGAGAAGAGTCATGCCTTTACGCCCCACATACCACACATGACAAATTTTATGGTTTTAGAGGGACTAACCCTCTTAATCAAGTTGAGCAAACCTACGACCGATGTCCCACAAACTTCCCTCCTTCATAATGTTGAAAAAGGTGATGATTTTTCATCAATTTTTAAATTTTTTGAGGGCAAATGAAGAAATGAGCACTAAATGGCATGCAAAATAGCATATTGCACTGCATATTCAGCTACGATGCGCGGATACTTCGAAATGGGCAACGAATCGTATCCGATACTTCACTTTTTATGTGTCAAATCCTTGTCCTTGCCCTGTCTATGGTGTATCCCAGCCGTATCTGGGCATCATAGATATTCAGTAAGACCACTAATTTATTCCTATTTTCTTCTTCTATGTTTTTTAGAGTTTTTTCAGGGGGAGAAAAAGCAAAACGGGATGTAAAGACCGAAATGGCTACCATGGAAGCAAACCGAAATGGCTTCTTAAAAGAAATAGACAATTTTGGTACAACTGAGACTTCCTCACAATTTATCATCTAATATTTTTGTTCTTTAGTAATGGGTTCATTCTACCTTGTCTCGATCCTCTGTATGTTGTTTGTCCGGATCATTTGTTAGCTCAATATCACAGATTATGTTGGAGTCTTCTGCATGTTCAAAAATCAAATCTACCATTGCATATGGTTTGTTACTAAGCTTGCCCCTCAATAATCAATTTTTTAAACTTTCTGGGTAACTACTGTTTGCAGGTTGCCTTTTGATCCCCTGCTTATTAGAATGCAAGAAGGTGTTTCCAAGTTTGGCTCTGCTTTCTTCTTGAGGACTGGCATCATCTTGGCATTAGCAATGTTTGTCAACCATTAATATTAAAGGTGTAGGTGTTGGTCTCAGCATATGAAGCACTTTTTAATCATGGAGCCATAGTCTTCCAAAAAGGATAAGGTTGGCATCTTCAGAAGTAAATCAGACAATATGCCATCTGCATACTTTCCTCTTTAGGGCCTGTTTGGATGTATGGTGAATTGAAATATGGTGAGGTGAAGCATCAAATCAAGAGAGAATAAAATATAAGGTGTTGTGATGGTGTTTTGTTTTTAGTTGTTTGGTATGGAATCTTTTTTACTTTTGGTATAGAAAAGTGGAGCTTTTTTGTCTTTTAGTGGAGAAAGGAGGTTGCTTTTTTTACTTTTTTTTAAAAGACTGGAGGGAATTTTGAAATTTTGTACTTTTGATATGACCCATTGTCTTTTCTTGTCTAGCTAATGGAGGCTTTACCTCACCTCACTTCACCACACATCCAAACACGCCCGTGAAAACTAAGAATCACTCGGCCACCAAAATAAAATTGGGTTTTAGAGATGGAAATTATTTGTGAGTTTTCTCCTTTCCTATTAAAGTGTCAAAGTGTATCCATGTAATATGGACACAATGAGTGTTGGATATGGTAACTCAAAAGAAACATGAAACATCTTGTTTCATAAATGGCATGGACAGGGAATCATACCAAAATTAATGTACATTACAAGTATTATAATGGTAAAATTACAAGAGGCAAACCAACTAACATGACCAAGGATTTTATGAGGCCAAGAAAAACACAAAGCATAAAGACCTAATCAATGTAACTAAAGTCGGTACTGTAAAGATATAGGTCAGCTCGACATAATGGGTCAGCCCACAACCCATGAATTGAGCCCACAAGTCAAACAGATTGTATGAGTTGTTAATAGATATTAGTTTCCTTAACAATACCTGTAATCATGTAATTAGATCCACTAATCTCGACAATACTGTGTTATAAAAGGATCCATCGTCAATACAAAGAATATATTATTCTCTTGCAATTCTTCTCTCTTGCATGCTTCTGTGATCTACTCAAGATATGAGTTCTGGATATTCTAACATGGTATCAGAGCCCATCAATTTGTCCATTCAAGCATAAAGAGCCTTGATCATCTGACAAGAGAAGCACTGTATTCGGCTGTGAGAAAGCACTGCACTCTGCTGTGATCAAAGGTGGCCCACTTGTTGATCACCCTGCATCAGAAAATCTCTCCACCCTGGTCAACCATTTATCCTAGAAATGCTGAACATTTTTTCAAGATTTTTTTATCATCTGAGGTAGGCCATTCTCTCTTATCTGTACTTGTCTCCTTTAAGCAACTAGTTTTCATCAAGACCGTTCAATTTTCTAGTTTCTCAAGCTTTCATCAAAAATCCAGGTAGAGGAGTTTCACATTTTAGAGACAAAGACCACTGTGTGATCCGATCTTCCATCTGATCATCCAGTGGGCCCCACAGCGCTGATCTGTACTCAGATCCAAGGTCTCCTGATTTCAAGTCTACTTGAACTCTATGGTTGTGATCTCCCATCTGATCCTTCAGTGGGCCCCACAGCACTGATCTGTGCTAAAATACAAGGTCACCTGGACCTATTTCACTGGGATTTCAGATCTGCTTACTGTTTTTGTGGTTGGATTTCAGATCTAACTTGATTTCTAGGGCTAGATTACCTATCTCATAGTCTGTGAGCAATTTGGTTTGTTCCAATGTCTTCTGATCGAATTGTATCGGGTATTACTGTCAAACTTGATGGCACAAATTATCCCTATTGGTCTCATCTAATACAAAATTTCCTCAAAGGTCAAAGACTGTGGAAATATATTGCTAAGCAAATCACTACACCAGATAGTAAAGATGCCACTTTTGAGGAATGGGAAGCTTCCGTAGGGAAGATAAATTCTTGGATTGCCAATTTGGTCAATCCATCTATTGGGAATCAATTGGCTAAATTCAATTATCCTAAGGATGCTTGAGATTATTTAGCAAAATTGTATACTCGGTCTAATGCTGCTCGCCGGTACTAGTTAGGATGGGAAATCAAAAATGCTGGCTAAGGAAATGACTCCATTCGTGATTTTTTTATCAAAATGACTGCCTTATGGGATCAACTGGCTTAATGGAATCCACTTTTAAAACAATTGATGATGCCCGTACCTTAAAGGATGTAAATAGTGGCCGCCACGCCGATATATCGGCCGTAGCGTGGAATATATCAGCCATCACAACCGTGGCGGCCCGTAGCGGGGGGTTATAAAAATCCCACTTTTGACGACTTTAGGGTTTTTTAAACCCTCTTCCCCTCTCTTTCTGCTGTTTCTTCCTTCTTGTGGTCCCAAGTGACTCCCAAGTCCATTTCTTCAATATTTTTTGCCACCAAATCACCAACATTCAACCATTCAAAGGAATCTAAAGATTCTAAACAAGATTCTTTATCTAAGTATGTGTTATTTTTTTTGAACTTTTGAGATTACCGCTCTCTAACTACTATGAATCACAACATAATGGTATCATTGTCTTGTTTTATTGTAGATCCATGCTTCCTTTTGATCTTGCATGCATATCTTTTGTTTTTTTTTTTTATATATTGTTATTTTTATTTTCGGATTTATGTTATTTAAAACTTATGGAAAACTCATGAAACAACTTAAAAATAGCTTCATATTGTTAGATCTATGTTTCCCATAAATCATTCCAACATATCTTGCTTGTTTTTCAATTTTTATCCTTTTCTATTTTTTGATTATTTTATTTTTGTAAAAAAAATATTTTTAGTAATTAAATGCCAATCAAATGTCTTGAAAAGGGCTCCTAGATTTTAGATATATGCTTCCCATAGATCATTCCAACATATATTGCTTGTTTTTCAATTCTTTTCCTTTTTTTATTTTCGGATTTTTTTATTTTTGTAAAAAAAATATATTTTTAGTAATGGAATGCTAATCAAATGTATTGAAAAATGCTCCTAAATGTTTTGAATGTTTGGCATAGATCAAGCCAACATTTCTTTATCTTTACCTTTTTTTTTTCTTTTTTATTTTCGGATTTATTTATTTTTTGAAGGAAAAAATGCCTTAACTAATTCATTACCCATTATATTGTTTTGAATAAGGCCCCTAAATGTTATATCTATGTTTGGCATAGATCAATCCAACATATATTTGTCTTTTCCTAATTTTATTTTATTTTCTTATTTTCGAATTTTTAAATTTTTGAAAAAAAATTGTACTTTAAGTAATGAAATACCAATTAAATGTCAAGAGAATGATTCCTAAGTGTTAGATATATGTTTCCACTAACATGTTTTTTTTTATTTAATTTTTAACATATTACTTGTTCATATTTATAGGTATTCAGTCTTCTATTGTGCATTTGTGTTTGCCAATTGATAACTTTAAATGCCTCGTGATATTGATCCCGCATGGAGCTTTGGTGAGGCAGTTAAGAACAGGAGGTTGAAAATCAAATGCAAGTTTTGTGGGCAAGTGACCAATGGGGGCATTACAAGATTCAAGCACCACTTAGGCCACAATTCTGGCAATGTTGTTGGCTGTACCGAAGTACCAAGGGAAGTCAGGGAATAAATAAAAGCTTTGGTTGGCCAAAACAAAGCTAGAAAAGTAGAGATAAAAAAAAAGAGGCAGTAAGATGTTGATGCTGCCCGTTATGATTTATTTAAGGATGAAGGTTTTGATGATGAAGATGCACAGATGGATGCACAGATGGAGGCTGCACGCCGAGAGTCCATCATGAATCACCAAAAAGAATATGAGCATCATGCATTTGCTGGAAGCAACAAATATTATGATGCAGGGGGCTCATATGCTGTGCCAAGCAGGGGCAAGGGCATTGCGGGGGCCATGCATAGGGCATTTAGCACCCAAGAACGGGATGTTGATGTAGAAGTTATTTCTACTAGAAGAGCAGTTCCTCCCCTTGTTGATCCTCTAGCACATAGAAAAGAGGGGGCTAAACAACCAAATATATCAAGTATTATGAAATTGGTGATGAAGGGTGCAAGAGATAGGTTAGCCAAAGCTACAGCAAAATGGCTAATTCACAAGAATATACCACCTACAGCAATAGATTCCCCCTATTTCCAAACAATTCTTGATGTTGCCGCCGAAGCTGGCCGGGGAATACAATCACCCTCTGTTTATGATGTGGGCACTAAATATCTCGAAGAAGAATATAAAGAAATAAAAGCATGGGTGGAGACCTTTAGGGCCATGTGGCAACAAAATAGGGTCACCATTATGTGTGATGGGTGGACCAACGGCACACAAACACAATTAATAAACTTTTTAGTACAATCAGTCGCTGAGTGTGCCTTTGTGAAGTTCATGGATGCATCTAAACATAGACGGACAGCTAAATATATATACACTCTCATGGATAAGGTTGTAAAGAGTGTGGGAGAGGAGCATATTGTAAAGATTGTTACAGATAATAGAGCCAATTTCAAGGCAACCAGTAAGATGTTGGAGAAGACAAGGCCTTATCTGTTCTGGACTCCATGTTCAGCACACTGTATAGATCTCATTATGGAAGAGAATGGAAAGAAGAAGAAAATTGCTGAAGTTATCAAGGCTTGTAGAGGCATTACCAGATTTATTTATGATCATTCATGGCTTTTGAGCTTAATGAAAAAATTCACAAATAACCATGCCTTGACACGTCCGGAATCAACTAGGTTTGCTACCCATTTTATTGCTTTGGAGAGCCTTGTAAAGTTTAGAACAAAGCTGATTCAGATGTTTGCATCAAAAGAATGGCTTCGTTCAAAATGGGGCAATGCAACAAGTGGTCCGGAATTTGAGATCCCTAACTTGAGGAGGGACAATAAATTTTAGAAGAAACTGTCTAATTTATTAAAGGTCTATAAGCCTTTTGTTTGAGTGTTGCAGCTTGTAGATGGTGATGACAAACCAACAATGGGATATATATATATGAAGCAATGGGTCGGGCTAAGCAAGCTATCATGGAAAATGTTAGATATTATGATGAATATATAAAAATCATTGATGCCCGGTGGAACGACCAGATGCACCATCCATTGCATGTTGCAGGTACTCAATAACAATATCACTATTTGATGCTTTTAAAGCAAGTTAGCTCTCTTTGATTGATGTTTAATCATTTTGCATTTCAAATTGTTTTCAAAGTAGGTTATTTTCTTAATCTCGAATTCTACTACCCTAATACCCAACACCACAACGATGCAATAGAAACGGAGTTGAGAGTAGGATTAAGGCAAGTGTTGAAGAAATTGTTGGGAGTTGATGATCAAATCCAAGCCATCCAAGAGGTGAGTTAGTGATTGAGATTTGAGAATTGAGATGACATATGTATATGCTTGAGATAGGTCCGTTAAACATGTATGGTTTATTGATTTATTTATAATTTTTACAATGTAGATATCTACATACACACAAAGGAGAGGAGGCTTTGCTGACCCTCTTGCAATAAGGGCGATTGGAAAGATGCCACCTGGTATGAACAAAAGACCCAATCACTCAACCTATTAGGCTTTGTTATTTATCTCTCAATTGATTGGAACTTGGAAGGACTTAAGGAATATTTAATTTTATTTGTTTACATTGAATTTCAGCTGATTAGTGCATGAATTTTGGAGAGGATACTCCAAATCTAAGGAGAGCGGCTGCTCGCATCCTCAGTCAAGTTACAACTTCATCAAGCTGTGAAAGGAATTGGAGCACTTTCTCCTTGATCCACATAGAGTCCAAGAATCGGCTTACCATGCAAAAAACTCAACAAGCTTGTACATTGCCATTACAATTTGAAGTTGAGAAACAGAACAAGAGAAAGGAAGGCAGGGGATGATCCGAGCTATTGTCCTATTAGTTTGGATCACATATTCAGAGAGGATGATCCCTTGCTCCCATAGATAGCCGAGATAGAGGATCCATTGCTAGATTCAGATCCGGGCTTTCAGGAGGAGGTTAGAGATTTGCTTGATGAAGATATGGACGATGCAAAGGGTGCCCCACTTGGAGGAGAAGGCTCAAGTGCACAGCCGCACCCACAACCTAAAGGGAAAGAACCTGCTCATGTTGTGTCATCTTCTGAGAGAACAAGTACCACCGTCTTTTCGAGTAGCCATGGTGGAGGAGATGGGGAGATGGAGCAGGAGACACTAGTGGGACAGGTGCTACTAGTGAATACTACTAACATGATCATGAAGATGACATTCCTGTAGAGGAGGTACAGGACTTTCCGGAAAGAATGGAAGGAAACCGTGGTTATCAAAGGCATCGGAGAGTCTCACCACCTGCTCCACCTGCTCCTGGAGGTAGTAATGAACAAGGAAATATGGGTGGAGGTGTTGGAGGACAACAAGTGGCATCATGGGCTGATTCGTGGAACCCTAGTTACAGCAGACAAGGACCCTCACAGTATTTTGACTATTTTCCATATGGTCAAATGCAACAAAGAGAATAACAGTCTTCTGTTTCAGGGTCCTACTCATATGGTGACTATGGTGGAACCGTGGAACGCAATATAATAGATATCCACCTCCTCCTCCCACAAGTTACAATGATGCGGCTGCCTTCTTTAGATTTGTGGATCCCAATGCTCATCAATATCAAATGCAATATGGTGCAAATAGAAATGATAACACTGATGGGGATGATGAAGATAACCATGCCTTGAATCTTGGAAAACATTCCTTTAAGTGGTGACCAAGCCAAGGTATTCCTATTTCCTTTACCAACTCTCTATTATTTGTCATTTCTAAATTGATGTTGAATTGTTGAGTGTTGAATTGTTGATCACTTCATTCATTTGATTGAATTTGAAGTTTGAACCTTAAACCTTGAGGCTTGAAGTATTGATCATTTGATTGTTCAATGTTCACTAATAACCTAACTCTTAAGTCTTATGCCTTTATTTCATGTTCTATTTTTTTTTTTTTTTTTATGAGCTTTTTATTACTTTCTAAGTTAGCATGACTAAGAAACATGAATATAGGTGAAAAAACTAATCATTACTATTATTTTCTATTTATACAACGATACAAGACCTCATTATTAAGGGCACCGCTACACCCCTTTTTCTTACTTACTTTTGCAAAAGAACCACATTTTCTTTCATTTTTACAATTTTCTGGATTTTCTGAAATTTTCTCATATTTTTTTTGCAAGTATTTTAAATCACGCCGCTACGTAGCCCCACTACGCTTCGTAGCGCCCGCTTCGTGGCGGTTTGGCGCTGGGCGTAGCACCACTATTTTCATCCTTGCGTACCTTTGAAGTCTATAGGCAGCAGACTAACCTGGTTCAGTTTCTTATGGCCCTCCGCCCTGATTTTGAACATTTTCGTGGTCTATTATTACATCGGTCACCACTGCCTTTCATTGATACAGCACTCTCAGAACTTCTGGCAGAATAACAAACTTAGCTTTCTCTTACGAGGAAGAAACATGTGGAACCCATACATGTAATGTCAGCAAATGTTAGTACCCCACAGAATGATTGCTCTTTTCCACCTAGTACCAATGACTTTTGCAATTATTGTAAGAAAGGACACTGAAAACAGGACTGCCTAACCAAACCTCAAAGGCCAAACAATAAGAACAATCTGTTCAACAGCCCAATCATGGTCCCATGCAATTTTATTCACAACGATCCTATGCTGCCAATGTTACTGAAGATAATAGTTTTGTGCCCCCGCAAATGGATCTTGCCTCTCAGATTCAGGCTATGGTTGATGAGCGCATGCAACAGTTATTCCTGACTTCCTCCACTAATTTTGCTTCTCAGATGGCCACTACCCCCACAGCCTCTGGTTCTGCCATGATCATTTCTGGTCCTTTAGGTACTCATGATACTACATGGATTTTTTATTTTGGTACATCCTATCATATGACAAATGCTGTTTCCGAACTTCATAATTGTTATACTCCTACTAGCTCTCTCACCATCCGTACAGCAGATGCCACTCCTCTACCAGTTTCCCTTATTGGCTCCGTCTCAAATAAGTTGATCTCTCTCACTAATGTTGTGTGTTCCCCACCTATCTATCAACTTAATCTCTATTAGTCAATTAACTTCTTCTGGATTTCTCGTCTCATTTTCTTATATTGCCAGTTCTATGCAGGATCCGCGCACTGGGAGAAAATAGGGACTGGCCTTTAGGTCAGGATGACTTTACTATCTCCACTCGCTGCATCTTCCATCATCCAGCATCTCCCCTGCCGCCCTTGTTTCATCTACATCACCCTTTGCTCTTTGGCACTCTTGTTTAGGCCATTTATCTTTAAATAAAATGAAGTTTTTATTTACTAGTAGTGTTTTTGGAAACAATTCTATATCAGACATTTCTACTTGTTTTAGTTGCCAATTTGGTAAACATCATGCATTCCCTTATAATAAAAGTACTTCTTTTACTAATACTCCTTTTCGCTTTGGTGCATTCTGACGTTTAGGGACCTGCCTCTCAGCCAACGAAAGGCGGCTCCATTTATTATTTGTTGAATATTGATGATTTCACTCGATATACATAGTTGTATTTGATGAAAAATCATTCTAAGTTATACACTATCTACACTACTTTCTCCACGATGGTTTCCACTCAATTTGACACGAGGATTAAAATATTCAAGTCTAACTCCGGGGGAGAATACATGTCCCACAAATTTCGTTCTTACCTAACCAGTCAAGGGAATCTAGCTTAATTATCCCGTCTTGCCACATCACAGCAGAATGGAGTAGCAGAACTGAAACACAGACATCCTAGAGACTGCTAGATCATTGATTTATTCCTCACATGTTCCTCTGCAATTATGGGGGGAAGCAGTCCTAACTGCAATCTATCTGATTAACAGAACACCATCCACTGTATTATCTAGCACATCTCCATATGAAAAATTGTTCTCCTGTAAACTTGACTTGTCCAATCTCGAAGTATTTGGCTGCACCTGTTTTGCTCTGTTGCATGAGAATGAGAGAACCAAACTTTCCCCAAAATCCATTGTCTGTGTCTTTTTAGGGTATAGCTTCGAACAAAAAGGCTATCGATGCTATGATCCTAAAACCAATAAGTTACAGATCTCTCGTAATGTCACCTTCTTGGAACATATACCTTTTTATACATTAACTACTCCATCCTCTTCTCCTGAGCAACCTACGGTTTATCCTCTTGATCACTTTCTAGACCTGTTTCCCTCTAATACCCTTTTCCTCCACCCCTGTAGGTATATCATCGTCAACCCAAAACTTCGCCTGCTTATTCGGAATCCACAACCCCACCTCCTACTTCTAACCATGGGCCTATCTCCTCTGTTCCAGATGTGCAAGATCCTCCTCAAACTCAAAGGTATCCCTTGTGCACCAGAATCCCTCCCTCCCGATTTGGCTTTGTTTGTACTGATCATTTTTTACACAGCGATCGGGTAGTAGATCAATCTCCCGAAGGATTGATCGAATCCAAGGATTTATTCCAGCCACTAGGGCACAAACGAAACCATGAAACAATCCATAACTCACGTGAGCAGGGATGAAAATATCGGCCGTGGTGGCCCAGTCCGCCACACTAAATATGATTTAGCGATAATCACTCAGCTACGGCCGCCACATTTTGTGGCGGCCGCTACATTGCGTGGGCTATATTCAAAAGCCCCCCCACCCCCTCCCAGCCGACCCTAGTACATTTAGAAAAGCTATTCACTGCTGTGTTTGCCTTCAAACTCCAAATTTTCAACTTTCAACTCATTTTCAACTACAAGATTGTACAAGTGAGTGAGTAACATCAAATTCGAAGGAATCAAACACAAACAAGTGAAACAACTACAAGATTCAAGGCCCAAGCTTCCATTCCATCTATGTATGTTTTTCTTTTGGATTTTTTTCTAGTCTTTTAACTTTTGAGATTATCTATAAAAAGCTTCCTTGTCTTGTAATATGATGAGATCCATGTTTCCCTTTCATCATGCACACATATTTTTATTTTTCTCTATTTTTTATTTCCGGATTTATTTATTTTTTGAAAAAAAAAATTGAATACTCATGGACAACCTATGAAACCACTTGGAAATTGCTTGTAAATGATAGATCTATGTTTCCCATAGATCAATCCATCACATTTTGAATGTTTGTTGATTTTTCTAAACCCAAGCCTTTTCCCACCAGGTGGGATCGGCTATATGGATTTGACGACGCCAATCAAATCTGTTTAGGGCCATGTCCTCCGTTAGATCTATATAGGCAAGGTCATGTTTAATAGTTTCTTTCCAACTTCTCTTAGGTCTCCCTCTCTCTCTCCTACTCCTGGCAATCTCCATGCTTTCACACCTTTTAACAGGTGCCTCCGTTGGACGCCTTCTAACATGGCCGAACCATCTTAGTCGATTTTCTCTCATTTTATCTTCAATCGGTGCTATTCCTACTTTGCCCCTAATTTCCTCATTCCTAATCCTATCTCTCCTTGTGATCCCACACATCCATCTTAACATTCTCATCTCCGCAACTTCCATCTTCTTGACATGACTATGCTTTACTACCCAACACTTTTATCCGTATAACAACGCTGGTCTTACCGCCACCTTATAATACTTTCCTTTAACCTTGAGGGGGACTTTCCGATCACACAAGACCCCCGAAGCACTCCTCCATTTGGTCCACCCGACCTGAATCCTGTGACTTACATCAGTATCAATCCCTCCATCCTGTTGCACTATCGATCCAAGGTACCTAAAGTTTTCTTTCTCTACAATCTTTTGTGTGCCCAAACTTACTTCTATATTACCAAGTGTCCTACTATGACTAAACTTGCATTCCATATATTCCGTCTTGCATCGACTTAGCCTAAACCCTTTTGTCTCTAACGTTTCCCGCCACACTTCTAGCTTAGCTTTCACTCTAATGTTTGTTGATTTTTCTCTAATTTTTAATTTCGGATTTATTTATTTTTTGAAAAAAAAAATTCGAATACTCATGGACAACCCATGAAACCACTTGGAAATTGCTTGTAAATGATAGATCTATGTTTCCCATAGATCAATCCATCACATTTTGAATGTTTGTTGATTTTTTTCTATTTTTATTTTCGGATTTATTTATTTTTTGAAAAAAAAAATTTTGAATACACATGGACAACCCATGAAACTACTTGGAAATTTCTTGTAAATGATAGATTTATGTTTCCCATATATCAATCCATCACATTTTGAATTTTTATTGATTTTTCTCTATTTTTTATTTTCGGATTTATTTATTTTTTGAAAAAAAAAAATTTGAATACTCATGGACAACCCATGAAACCACTTGGAAATTGCTTGTAAATGATAGGTCTATGTTTCCCATAAATCAACCATCACTACTTGAACGTTTATTGATTTTTCTCTACTTTTTATTTTCAGATTTATTTATTTTTTTTTTAAATAATAATTTTTAATATTTGAATACCAATCAAATGTCTTGAAAATGGTTCCTAGATTTGTGATATTTGTTTCCTCTAACATGTTTCTTTGTTTTTTTAATTTTTAACATACTACTTGTTCATATTTATAGCCAGCCATGTATTCAGTCTATCTGTCTTTGCCAATTGATAAGTTAAAATGCCTCATGATATTGATCCCGCATGGAGCGTTAGTGAGGCAGTTGAGAATAATAGGTTGAAAATCAAATGCAAGTTTTGTGGGGAAAGTCACCAATGGGGGCATTACAAGATTCAAGCACCACTTGGGCCACATTTCTGGCAATGTTGCTGGTTGTACCGAAGTAAAAAGGGAAGTCAAAGAACAAATAAAAGCTTTGGTTGGCCAAAACAAAGCTAAAAAAGTAGAGATAAAAGAAAAGAGGCGGCAAGATGTTGATGCTGCCCGTTATGATGTATTTGGAGATGAATAATTTGATGAGGAGGAAGATGCACAAATGGAGGCTGCACGTCGAGTCTTTGATGAGTCAACAAGAAGAACAAGAACGTCGTGCATTTGCTGGAAGCAGATATTATGATGCAAGGGGCTCATCTACTATTGTGCCAAGCAGGGGTAAGGGCATTGCGGGTTCCATGCGTAAGACATTTAGCACTCGGGAGCAGGATGTTGATGTAGAAATTATCTCTACGAGAAGAGCAATTCCTTCCCCTGTTGATCTTCTAGCACAGAAAAGAGGGAGCTAAACAACCAAAAATATCTAGTGTTGTAAAAGGGGTAATGAAGGCTGCAAAAGAAAAATTGGCCAAAGTTACAGCAAAATGGCTAAGTCACAAGAACATACCACCTACAACAGTAAACTCCCCATATTTCCAAACTATTCTTGATGTTGCTGTCGAAGCTGGGTAGGGTATACAGGCGCCCTCCGTATATGATGTGGGCACTAAATATCTTGAAGAAGAATATACAGAAATAAAGATTTGGGTAGAAAAATTTAGGCCCATGTGGCAACAGAATGGTGTTACCATCATGTGTGACTGGTAGACCAGCGGCACTCAAACACAATTAATAAACTTTTTGGTGTATTCAGTCGCTGGGACCGTCTTTGTGAAGTCCATTGATGCAACTGAACATAGACGGACAGCCACATATATATACTCTTATGGATAATGTTGTAGAGAGTGTGGGAGAGGAGTATATTGTACAGATTGTTACAGATAATGGCGCCAATTTCAAGGCAGCAAGTTTGACATTAATGGAGAAGATGACCCATTTATTCTGAACCCCATGTGCAGCACACTGCATAGATCTAATATTGGAAGAGATTGGAAGGAAGACAAAAGTGGCTTCATTGATCAAGGCATGTAGAGGAATTACAAGATTTATATATGATCATTCATGGGTGTTAGGCTTGATGAAAAGATACACAAATAACCATGCCTTGCTGCATCCAGGAAGGATTAACTAGGTTTGGAACCCATTTTCCGACTATGGAAAGCCTTGTAAGGTTTAGAATAGAGCTCATTCAAATGTTTGCATCAGAAGAATGGCTTCGTTCGAAATGGGGCAATGCAACTAGTGGTCCGGAGTTTGAAGTCCCAAACCTGATGAGGGACAATAAGTTTTGGAAGAAAGTGAGGAAGGTATTAAAGGTTTTTTAGCCTTTAGTTAAAGTGTTGCGACTTGTAGATGGTGATGACAAGCCGACAATGAGCTTTGTATATGAAGCAATGGATCGGGTAAAGCAATCCATTATGGAAAATGTTAGATATCATGAGAAATATATAAAGATTATTGATGCCCGTTGGAACGATCAGCTGCACCATCCATTGCATGCTGCAGGTAATTAATATATATCTTTGAATTTGATACTTTTTTGTTTTCCTAATTAATGTATTTATTATCTTGTTTGCTCACGGTACATTCTACATATTTATAATGTAGGTCATTTTTTGAATCCCGAATTCTATTACCGCAATGTCAAACTACACACCGAAGCAATAGATACAGACTTGCGGGTAGGATTACGGAAGGTATTGAAGAGATTGTTAAATGTAGATTATCAAATTGACGCAATACAAGAGGTGAGTGGGTGGTTATTTAAGAGAATTTAATTATGTTGCCAAGTGCCAATTGCCATACATGCTTATATCTAATTTTCACATTGTAGATATCTATGTATACACAAAGAAGAGGAACCTTTGCTCACCCTCTTGTGATACGATCGATTGGAAGGATGCCACCTGATATGACTATGAACAAAAGACCCCACCCAATAGTCTTGAATCTTGATTTATTTATCTTAATTGATTAAAAGGACTTGAAGGTTACGAATATCTAATTTTCTTTATTTATCTTTTGCATTTCAGCTGATTGGTGGATGAATTTTGGAGAGACTGCTCCACATCTAAGTAGCGCGGCTGTTCACATCCTTAGTCAAACTACATCTTCCAACTGTGAAAGAAATTGGAGCACTTTCTCTTTGATCCACACGAAGGCCAGGAATCGGCTTACCATGCAGAAACTCAACAAGCTTGTATATTGTCATTACAATCTGAAGTTGAGAAACAAAATCAGGGAGAGAAGGGCAAGAGATGATCCTGCTTATTGTCCTATTAATTTGGATCACATATTCAGAGAGGACGATCCCTTACTCCCATGGTTAGCAGAGATATTGGATCCACTACTAGATTCAGATCCGAAATTTCATGAAACGGTTCAAGAGTTGATAGATGAGGATATGGGTGAGCACCTATAGAAGGTCAGCCACCTCAGGGAGAAGGTACCAGTAGGATTAGGAGAAGTGGGAAAGAACTTGCTTCTGAGAAAGCTAGTTCCACCACCATCTCTTCGAGTAGCCATGGTGGAGGAGATGGAGGAGCAGGAGACAGTGGGACAGGTGGTACTAGTGAATACTATCAACATGATGAAGACGATGTCATTCCTATAGAGGAAGTACATGAGTTACCTCCATCTGGAAGATTTGATCCAAGCCGTGGTTATCAACGGCACCGAAGAGATTCACCACCTGGGGCTGGAGGTAGAAATGTTGGAGGACAACAAGCGGCATCATGGACTGATTCGTAGAGCCCTAGTTACAATGGACAAGGACCTCACAATATTTTGACTATTTTCCATATGGTCAAGTACAACAAGGAGAAGAACAGTCTTCAACTTCGGGGTCCTACTCATATGGTGACTATGGTGAAACGCAATATAGTAGATATCTACCTGCACCACCTCCACCTCCTCCAAGTTCTTTTGATGCGGGTGCGGCTGCCTTCTTTAGATTTGTGGATCCCAATGCTCATCAATATCAAATTCAATAGGTTGCCAATGAAAATAATAACACTGATGGAGATGAGGATAACCATAGCCCCTTGAATCTTGGTAGACATCCTTTTGGTGGTGATTAAGGTATTCATATTTCCTTCACTAACTCTCTATTCTTTGTCATTTTTAAATTGATGTTGAATGTTGATTGTTGATCACTTCATAGTTCATTCACTTGATTGAATTTGAACCTTGAATGCTGAAGTACTGATATTTGATTGTTCAATATTCACTAATGACTAATGAGTATTGTGTAATGACCTAACTTATAAGTCTTCTTAATTCTTATGCCTTTATTTCATGTTCTATTTTTTTATAAGCTTTCCATTACTTTTTAAGTTAACATGACTAAGAAACATGAATACATGTGAAAAAACTAATCATTACTATTATTTTCTATTTATACAGCGATACAGGACCTCATGTATTGAGGGCACCGCTACGCCCCCTTTTCTTACTTACTTTTGCAAAAAAAAAACAACATTTTCTTTCATTTTACAATTTTCTGGATTTTCTGGAATTTTTTCAGATTTTTTTGGCGATTTTGGTGGCGGGCCGCTACGTATCCCCGCTACGCTACGTATCGCCTGCTTCGTAGCGGTTTTGGCGGCGCACTACCGCTATTTTCATCCTTGCACGTGAGTAATTCTCAGATAAATAAATTGATTAAAAATAGCATGCCTATTACAATAGAGGACTACTCTATTTATAATGTAACAGTGAGCTATAAAAATAGAAGCTACTAATTCTCATAAAAATAAACAACAATTTATAATCAATCCTAAGATAAATTTAGAAGTATTTCCACAATAACATTCTCTGCCAATTTGGGCATGTGGGATGCACCCAAAGGGCTGGATTGGATGGCTGGGCCCATCATGTAGGCCCATGGCCTCTTTTGGACTTCCGTATTGCATCAACTTTTCTCCATCGTATAAGTCCTTCCATGTAGCAATTCATACTTTGGCAGAACCACAATCCTATAAGGAGGCAATTACTCATCCAAACTGGAGATCTGCCATCGCAAAAGAACTTACACCTCTGCAGAAAACTCAAACATGGGACCTTGTTCCTTTTCTCTCCAGGAAACGCGCTATCGACTGCAAATGGATAATTAAGATCAAGACCAAATCTGATGGATCTGTTGATCGTTACAAGGCTCGCTTGATAGCCAAAGGCTACACACAAGAATATGAGGTAGATTATGAGGAGACTTTTGCTCCAGTTGCTAAGATGACAACTGTCCGTACTTTTATATCTGTTGCCGCTGTTAGACATTGGCCACTCTATCAGCTTGATGTCAAGAATGCATTTTTGAATGAATTCCTTCAGGAAGAATCTATATGCATCCTCTTCCAGGCATTGTGAGACCTCCTCATTATGTGTGTTGTTTCAAAGACTCAAACGCGTCTTATATGGACTCAAAAAAGCCCCCCGTGCTTGGTTTGAACGGTTTAGCACCAGCATTATCAGCATTGGTTTTTCTCAGAGTGCTCATAAATCCGCTCTCTTCACTCGCTATTTGCGATCTGGATCCGTTTTCTTGTTATTCTATGTCGATATTATGATTATCACTGGCAATGATGCTCCTGGTATTCTATCCTTGAAGCGCTTTCTTCATCGACAGTTTGAGATGAAAGATTTGGTATCTCTACTCCAATTGAACATAATCTGAAGCTTCGAACTACTGATGGAGATCTACTTTCTGATCCAACTCATTATCATGAGGTGTCGGCAGCTTGGTTTATCTTACTATTACTAGACCATATACTGCCTATGCGGTGCATGTGGTAAGCCAATTTGTTGCGCGACCCACTCATATTCACTGGGCTGCTATTCTGCGCATACTAAGATACCTACAAGGAAGTTCCAACCGCGGCCGCCTCCTTTCCTCCAGTCAAAATCTTACTCCGCATGGCTATTCTGATTCCAACTGGGCAGAAGATGTCAATGATTGGCGCTCTACAACAGGTTTCTCCATTTTTCTTGGCTCTTCTCTCATCTCTTGGAAGAGCCAAGAAACAGGAAGTTGTATCAACTCTCACGACCGTCCACTGAAGCTGAATATCGTGTTGTATCACACTACTACTGAAATTATTTGACTTCGCTGGTTACTTCGGGATTTAGGAGTTCTAGTTCCTAAATCTACCCCTTTACGGACAGTGAAAGTGCACAAAAACTGGCAACAATGATGTCTTCCATGAACATTCCAAACATCTTGAAGTTAACTGTCATTTCATTAGTCAACATTTTCGGAGTGGTACTATAAAGTTCTTCCAGATTTCATCAGCTGCTCAAATAGCTGATTTTTTCACAAAAGCCACTCCACATCTCGTTTTTCGGAGCTAGTTTCCAAAAGCTCACGATGGTCACATTCTCCCATCCAAAGCTTGAGAATGGGTGTAAAGATATAAGTCAGCTCGACCTAATGGGTCAGCCCACAAGTCAAACAAATTGTATGAGTTGTCAATAGATATTAGTTTCCTTAACAATACCTGTAATCATGTAATTAAATCCACTAATCTAGGCACTACTGTGTTATAAAAGGATCCATTGTCAATACAAAGAATATATTATTCTCTTGCAATTTTTCTCTCTTGTATGCTTCTGTGATCTACTCAAGATATGAGTTCCAGATATTCTAACACGTCAAGGGAAGTTACATACAACAAAAGAAGAAGAAAAAGATAAAAATAGGGCCTAGATTAATATAACTGAAAATCAGATGTTTTTTAGTAGTAACAAAAATACGTCCTAAAAGAAATGAGACTGCGAAGTAAGATCTGTAGAGAGCCAAATTCAATTACCTGATGAAGTACCCTTGCAGCCAACTCCTTTGCAGTATCATTTGCTAAGACGGGTACAACCCTTTGTGCAAGGATGCGTCCAGTATCATAATGTTCATCTACAAAATGAATCGTTGGACCAGAATATCTGCTAAAATAAAGACAAAATCACCAAAAAAAGAAAGAAATGGAAATATGGAGCTTAGCGTGTCCATCTTAAAATATATATATGAAAAGTAGTTGATGAAGGCCTCACTACAAATTTGAACTTTTTCTGACTAATTGAAATCAACATTTATTTGAAGGAAAGAAAATACAAGTGGCAGATCGTAACTTAAGCTAGCTTATTGCTTCTCCAGCTTGTTCCTTTTGGCTTGTCCCAGGCCGTGTGCTCTTAGTTCTTTGGGAGGGGCAAAGATTGGCTACTAACATAATGTTAGTAACTGACACATTTCCTTTCCAGTAAGTCACAAAAATGGGGATCTATTAATTCTTTTATAAGTAATGGTATCAATTGAATTTTATTAAAAAAGAAGAAATTAAAAACTTCTACTTAACAAAAAAATACTTGACAAATAGCAAGTTGTATGAATATAAAAATAGTTGTACACTAATCAAGTTTTTGATTTCGCAAAAGAGAATTTTTTATAATTTTCCTTGATGAGTTTTAAACTTTTAATATTTAATATGAGCCTATTAGAATTTCTATTATCAACTCGAGCCTAAAAAGCGGTAAAACACTTGTCTACAAATGCTAATACATAACACATAACAAAATAAAATTGGTTAAATATATCTAAAATTCAATCTATACCTCTACAAGGTGAATGTTTCAGTTATAAAATAAGGACCTTTCCTTCTGTTACTATACCATAATGGTAGACCTTTCACTTATAAAAAAGCTTTGTTTTTTCTATTTCATTTACTAAAACTTAATCGGGAAGAATCTCCATAATACATGCAACAACACTAAATTTTGTTGAAGTGTACATCTCTAATAAATCTTATGTGTAGGTCCAACATTTTAAAAATCTAGGCCATTTATAACTTGTGGCACTCTTCATATTGGCATTATATATATATATATATAAAAATATGATTAAACTAGCTTGAGGACAGATGTGATTTTTATTTTGTTTTATTGGATTTTTTTATTCTTTTATTTATTTATTTATTTTTTGTCACTCCTAATTAACAGATGCTTAATTTTGATTGAATAAATTACTTTCAAATTAGGGTAAAAAAAAAAAAGCACCTATAGGCGTTAAATTCAAGAGTTCAATGTTAAGCTTTCTAGTATTGAAAAGTTTACAACTTAAAAGTTAATTAGATATCAGTTTAGAAGAAGAGTTTGTTGCTCCAAAGAAAAGACTCTTCAGATCTGCATTTTAAAACCTTTGCACTCAAATCCATTTGGGAAGAAAATCACACGATTATCAAGTGGGTCACTGATAAGTGGTTAATTGTTTGTAATTAGAGCCATAATATTTTGATTTATCTTATGCTACTCATAGTTATTTTATTTGGTTTTACATATTCTTTGTGTTTTTTTATGCAAAGGTAAAAAGGAGCAAAAAAAGAAGAATTAATGAAGAGAAGTGGGCGTGAATCATAAAGTAGGGCCATGGTGGGTCCCATCCAAGTTGTTTCAGATTTCAAAGACTACTTTCTAATTCTTTGGCAACTTGCAATTCAAATTAGAAGGAAAGAATTGGATAATAAGGAAGCATAATCAAGTAAGGAAAATGAAACAAAGAAGGAAAAGAGGAATTCCAAGCATGTTACACGCCCAAAGGGGGCCCCACAGTCATTGCAAAGAGCTGAATTCAGAATTTGGGAAGTCTTATTCAAGTTCAAGTGGAGCCCAAGAATGGAGAAGAAAAAAGAGAAAAATAAGGAAAGTTTATAGCAAGAATTCAAGTCAAATTAGAAGTCTAAAAGAGGGTCCCACAATCATTGTACACGGCTACACGCATCATATGGGCCCACTTTTATTATAAAAGCTTTAGATTCAGTTCTTGTAATTAATAATTAGAATTGTGGGTCCATGTGATAAATTTTCTGGAAGATACAAGTGGGACCAGATTAGAAAGTCTTGCTAAACAAGAAAGAAGACTCCTATTTCATTCTAATTAGGAAGCCCAATTGTAAAGCAAGATGGAGATCTAAACCTACAAGGAAACTATTCACTAAAGAGGGCAGTTGCAAAAGTATATAAGGAGATATGAACAATGCACATCCAGCGCTATTTGAGCCATCATCCAGCCACAACAAAAGCATAAAAACCAGTTATTATC
The DNA here is from genome assembly GCA_028538565.1 of Umbellularia californica. Classification (NCBI taxonomy): domain Eukaryota; kingdom Viridiplantae; phylum Streptophyta; class Magnoliopsida; order Laurales; family Lauraceae; genus Umbellularia; species Umbellularia californica. The sequence goes on along the minus strand of JAPQWN010000007.1, from coordinate 42,338,025 downwards.
ATCCCATAAACCTTATTTTTCCATACAGCCACTTTTGGAGCATTCTTTGGAGCATCTTGGAGGGCTTTTGGAGCGAGAATAAAGGGGAACAAGCTGCTGGCCATCCACTTCATCTTCAGCATCTTCTAGTTTTCTTCTAATGACTCTATTCTCTAGTTTATTTTTCATTAAAGACATGAGTAGCTAAACTTTTTAGGACTATGGTGTAATTAAAACCCTAGCCTAGTTCTATGTAGTTTCTTTTGGCGTCTTTTAATTAAGAATTCAATTTTATTGGTTGAGTTTCTAAACCATGTTTTTAATTGATGAGTTGTGTATATGCCATGCCAACCATGCCATGTTCAATTAATTTTAAGAGTAATTAACTTAATTTTGATTGATCTTGATGTTAAGCATCTAGGGTTTAGAACCATGAATAATCTAAGTATGCCATGCTTGGACTCATGCATTTATCATTCCCATTGTTTTATGCATTATGTGTGTTTTGCATCGTAATGAACAATTCATGTAGTATGCCACTCATGAATTAGGTGCCATGGTCTAGGTTGATAGATGTCACTAATAAAATCTGATTTTTTATTAGAAGATAATAAGGGACATGCGTAGGATTGGTTAGGGGAGTAAATGAAACCCTAGTTCATTCACTATCATTGTTTTCAATTCTAATATTAGTTGTGTGTTTTAGATTAATTTCTACTTAGCTTTTGATAGTTTAATTGACTGTTTTTAGTAGTTTAATTCAAACTTTCATCATTCAATTGTTTCTTTAATATTCTAATTTGTAGGTGTTTTTGACATTGTTCTATCACAAGTCTTCGTGGGATCGACCACGTACTTACAATTCACTACACTACATAGTGATCTTGTGCGCTTGCGAGTTTAATTGTGTGCATACTAGTAGCTTATTTTTAGGTTACTTGGTGCATACCAGTCACAACTCAATAAGGATAAAAAGATAAAGGCATGTATATATAATGCCGCAAATTTGCTGCTGAGCCCCTTCTCTTTACTTTACATACAGACAAAAATAATGTATAATTAACGTTGTGATTAGATTCAAGTGGGTCAAAATTAGTTGCAGGAAGAAGAAAGAAATCCACTGCATGAGCTAAGACCTGAAGAAGCATATCTTGGAGAGGATGAGTTGCGCAACGAAAACTTGAGTCGTTGAGTACTTTGAGTTGGGTTTGAACTGAATTGCAGCCTTACAAGAGATGGGTAGATGACTTATGTCATCTTAAGTAGAAATAGATATGGAAAAAATTCAAATAAGGGATATGATACGTGTAAAAGCCAAGAGGATACCCAGATATTTCGTCTATTTATTTCTTTGCTTTCTTCTCAAGATACTAAAAAGACAAAATCATGCTCTATCCTACTCTTTTGCAAGAAACAAAATCTGAGGAGGGCAAATAAGGAGATGACAAAAATATCCAAAAGGATTTTCAAAATCCTTATCTATAACCTAACAAAACCAGAACCAATATTTTAGTTGTGGGCTTTCTTTTGCACACTCTGTTTGCAATCCAATTAGCTAATAACTATGGCCATTCAGTAAAGGAACTTCTTGCTACATTGCCCATCCAAAGCAGGACGACAAAACGAATGGTGAAGTTTGCTTAAAGATGAACATGCAGAAGGAAACTCAGAATCAGCAGAGTCTTCATCTCAAACAATGATCCTCAAAGTCAAGCACTGAAGAGATTCAATGGATTATGCGCCAAAGGAGAGGATGGAATTTGCACCAAACTCAGTTCAGAAGGAGAATAACCAGATTAAATTGATTGATTTGAAGGAACCTGACATGTAGATATTATTTCTTTTTTAAGGATAATTCTCCCAGCAGAAAATCCATACAGTAGTCTGGACATCTGTTACTTTAAGTTATCAGACCACAACATCATTAACCGCTCTGTGTGGGAAGGAACGATAGACAGAATTATAACCATTACACATCATGGGGATGACATTAAATGTTGAACTTCCCTAGTTTATGATTGGAAATTTGAAATCCTTGACAGGTTTTATGGATGGTGGAGTTCATTGTTATAAAATTTGGAGTTACTTGGTCCGCATCAATGCAGACAAGCCCAATATTGGTTTGGTCCCACATTGTATTACATCAGAATGTAAGCACTCCCACTAAACAGATTAAACATTGAAACTTAAGAGCAACTTAATTAAGGCCCTTTAAATTTCAAATAGCCTTAAAATAAAGTTCTTGTGAGGAAAGCATCCCAAAACACGAACACACATCTAAAACACAAAATTCATAAAGTGTCTCTCACCTAGCCCCAGATGCAATAACCGCTTTATGCACCTTCAAACCGTAGTATCCTTTACCCCCAAAAGATGGAAGAAGAGAAGGATGGATGTTTAGTATCGCTTTAGGATATGCCCGAACTAACTCAACTGGTATAAGTTTCAAGAAGCCAGCTAGAAGAACATAGTCAATCTCAAATTCCCTGTTCAAATAAGAAATCTAAAACAAAATAAACAGTTGGAAACTAGAAAGAATAGTTTTAAGGGGGGGAAAACATATGGCAACCGTTCCTTTCAGCAAAGATAAAAGATATATTACAGAAAAAATGGTAACATTTGGAAAAAGAAAAGATGAAACTCTATGAGAAGACCTCACCGAAGAGAAGAAACAAGGTCAACTGCTGACAGTCCTTCATTTAATGTTGAAGTCTTTGGAAATAAAAGAACTGGAATACCCTCCTCCCTTGCATATTCAGCACCTCCACAACCTACCATCCAATGTGGAGAAACTTAGTGCTGAAATTACCATATCACGAATATTTAGCAGAAGATTAGCAAATCCATAACCCATTAATTGCTCAGAGGCCAACAACATCAACAGATCATAAACTCTTTCTAATCATTCTTTAGAAGCCAAAAAACCAATGAAACAAACTCATTTGATTAGTTCAAGAACAGGTAACAGAATCTAAAATAAAAAAAGAGTAAAAAATCGAACCGGGCTTATCCGTGACCACAACAGCAACGTCTCCACGAATCCGTCCCCGGCACGTCGCCTCATGAATCGATCGGAAGTTTGATCCTCCGCCGGAGACGAAAGCAGCCAGCTTTTTCCGGCGGAACCCATATCCAGAATCGTCTCCAGTGGCAACAAAATCACCACTTTCTGCTTTGTTTTTGCAATGAAACGCTTTCTGGGTTACTTTCCTATGCAATACTATCTTCAAATCCAGATGGGTTTTGCAGAAAAAGCATTTCTGAGAAGGGAAGTTTAGATGGGTTTGGCTTTGCAGTTTAGGAAGCCGGTTTGATGGGTTTGGAGAGAAGTTGATAGACAACCTACTGGATTCCATTGATGAGGAAGAAGAGGTTGATTAGATGATTGTTTTGTTGAGATTTTTATCTCGAGAAGAGAAGATTCCCATTTTTCGGTTCCATCGAAGCCTACGAAAGCCCTTAGAAAAAAGGATGAAGGGTGATTCTGAACGCACTATGGGTTTTGCTGGGCACGCCCGCAATTTAAATTTTTTTAATTACCAAAATGCCCTAACATGAAAATACGAAATCACCCTTCACAATCAACCTCCTCTCCTCTTCCTTAGTTCTTCTGCAGTGGAGTTTTCCGATTTCTCTACTCTCATCTCCTCTTCTTCCTCTTCATTCTCCCTTTGATCCATTGCTTCGTCATTGCTCCTATGCACTCCTCCCTCCTCATTGATGTTCATCTCCTTCCTCGTCATCTTCTTCAACTTTTCGAAATATCCTCAAGTCTCGTCCATTTCTTTAACGATCTTGGAAGTACTCATCTCCCAACCCATCTCCCTGCACCACATTGTGTATTGAAAGTAAGCATTTCTAATATGGATATGCAGTTGACGATCTACCAAGAGGAGGTATACGTTTTGACTTCGTTTCCTTCGATTTTTTTTTCCTCGTGTCTTGCTCGGGATTCCAGAACCGTGCCTCTAATAGATATGCTCGGCTATTGTAGGCAATGTATAGTTTATATTGCACTATGATATAAAACTGCACAAGGTATTATTGAACGGTCACATTAAACCGAGCATATATATTAAGAACAGTCTATATAAACCGTGCAGTATAATATTGCATGGTTGTAAAGGCTCGTGAATTGAAAAACTAAAAATTTGTATTCATATTTTCAAGAGATTGATTTAACTAGTGCAAGTGAGTGCTTTTTGGATTTTACTAATGTCTTCACCATTGACAAGATATTCAAAAGCTGAGCGGGCCTATCCGATGGACAAGGGATGTTGGAAAGAAACATGGCTTGGTAATTGTAATCAAAACTTCAGATGCTGGTGGAGATGGTAGGAAGCCGAGAATAGTTTTTTCTTGTGAGAGAAATGGTAGTTACAAGGGTCCATCCAAGGTCTTTGAAAAGAAAATTTCTACTAAGGCAACAAGAACGAAGAAGTGTAGTTGCCCTCGTTTTGGTTGATATGTCTAAGAGTTTGGTGAAGCCGATGAACATCCTTCAAACATTGAAGGAAAGGGATGTGCACAACACAACTATGATGAAGAGTATCTACAATGCTCGTCACAAGTTCAGGGTGATAAAGATAGCCGGTCAATCACAGATGCAGCAACTCATGATGCATTTGAAAGAGAACAACTACATTGAGTGGCACACTAGCAATGATGCAACAGAATGTATTATGGACCTATTATGGGCACATCCATTATATGTTGAGTTATTACGTGCATTTCCAGAAGTTTTGATAATGGATTCTGCATACAAGACTAATAGATATCGACTTCCTTTGCTTGAGATTGTTGGTGCCATATCTATTCAACTGACGTTCTCCGTTGCTTCTATTTACCTTGAATCAAAGAGAGTTTAGAATTATACCTTGGCTTTGGAGAGGCTTAAGGAATTAATCGATGGATGCATTTTGTCCCGTGTGATTGTCACAGACAAGAGTTAGCGCTGATGAATACAATCAATGTTGTTTTTCCGAATGCAGCAAACTTACTATGCGGTAGCATATTTCTAAGAACATCTTAGCAAATTGTAAGAATTTTTTTTAGACCAACGACAGATGGGATGCATTTATTTCTTGTTGGAACATGTTTGTAGTCTCTCCCACTGAAAATGACTACATGCAACTTCTAAGTGTATTGGAACGGAATTATTGCGGGTATCCACAGGCTATTGATTATGTGAAGAAGTCATGGTTAATTAAGCATAAGGAGCAAATTGTGGTTGCTTGGACGGATATGCATATGCACTTTGGGAATGTCCCTACGAACAGGGGCTGAAAGTGCACATGCAAAATTAAAGAAACACTTAGGCACATCGAACTGTAGCTTTGATTTGCCCTATCAAGTTATCCATGCCTTGCTTGAATTGCTCTTTACGGAGATAAAAGCTTATTTTGAAAAGAGTTTGAACACCATGCAACATAAGTTCAAACCGTCACAGTTTCATGAGTTGAGAGGATTTCTATTGAAGAATGCTTTGGATATAGTGTTAAATGAGTCGATGAGAGCCGGTGATATTGGTCCAAACTCGGCAGCATGTGGGTGCGTAATTCGACGGACCTAGTTTACCATGTGCACACGAAATTGCCGAGTACATAAGGGAATGCTCTCACATACCACTGTGTTGTGTACACCACTATTGGCAGAATCTCAATTTAGAGGCCACTACGGTGAATGAAACCCCTGAGTTGACCACAACTTCCGAGTTCGAGTTTATCGCTAAGAAATTTCACAATAGTGATCAGAAAGGTAAATTACAAATATTTAAAAAACTTAGATAATTGGGGAATCCTTGATCTACCTCTCTTTTTGAACCGGATGTTAAATTGAATCCTCGCGGTTTGTCAACATTGAGGAAGAAGAAGTTGGGTTGGTCTATGCGTCGGTAGCCAGCTACTTTCAAGCATGCACTCTCGATCAAAAATAGCGATCTACCTAGATTAAGCAGCACTGTTGTAACAAAGAAGAAAGAGAAACTAGGTGTCCGTCGCACTCGGTCATGCACGTTTCTGCATTTGCTTCCTCAGTCTCTAGGACCATATATCCAGACTGTTAAGGATGTTGCAGCTGATGGTAATTGTGAATTTAGAGCTATAGCCGGTCTTTTTGGCATGGGCTAGGATAGTTGATGCAGGTTAGAATGAATTTGAGCTTATTGTTCATTGGTATATGGAGGAGAGGAAAGGGTTGGGGAGCCGTATTACGACGCATTGTCATACTATGAAAGCAATCCTTCATTTGATCAGTGGATGACAATGTCAACATAGGTTACTTGATATTTTCGTATTATAATGTTGTATTGATCCACCTTTCATTGCAACGGTGCCTTACTTTCCTGCCTTTGAGATCATCCCCGATCTATCAAGTTCTCGCATAGTTATCTCAATTCGTTTATCCTAACTTAATCTAAAACTAATGTAACAAAACTAAATAAAACTGAATGCAATGCCACTTTCGCTGGCACTCTCGACTGCATGTAGCGTATGTAGTAAGCTCTTAAACCCCTAAGTTCCCCCTAGTGGACGAGTTGTGCCTCATGAGGGTTTGCAGTGAATTTACCCACAAAATTCTATTTTTTTAATCAAAGTAGAAACCTAACAAAACCATGGGAACTTTTCCAAAAGAATATTTACCAACACCTGATATTCTTGATTCTTGGAATTTTTCAAAGGCAAATCTTAAATTAGGTTCACAAATCTCATCTTTTGGTAAAAAATTCTCAAAATTATGCTGAATTGATTGTGCATGGTGATAATTATGTATACGAAAAAATACATAGGTATCAAATGATCCACCAAAAATTTCCGTAAAATTGATTTTTTATCCAAAATTTTGGGCCACCTAACCTTTGCAAAGAAAACAGCCTTTCTCTCAAGGCGACCATGACGGCTTTCACACTACTGTTTTTTTCAAAGGCCGCAAATTTTTTTTTTTAAACGCACACATATGACTGTGCAGTGCCTAGGTCCCTTAAGCTTTCTAATTAACCCATGTAACAAGCATTAGGCTAATGACTCCCAAACAGATGTCTTTAGGGCATTAGGTATGTAAATACCCCTACGAGCTTACTAGCTCGGGTTAAAAAAGCTACGAACCCAAAATAATCACACAACTTTTCATTCTTTTCAAGACTTATAACAAGACACTTTTTTTTTCTTTTTTTTTTACTGTCCCCAACAATAGGCAGCCCTTTCCATATGCCCGAATTAATTCAACGGTTTGTGGCTGATCAAACCACCCATATGAACTAGGAAACTGTGAAACTAAGGGTCGGTTTTCCATCGTATTTTTAATCCAATAGTCAAAGAAAACAGAAATCATAACTTCACATTCAAAACCTTGAAAACGTATACAGACTGTGTAAAAGTGAAGGATCAAAATTTCAGCACTTTTCCAAAAACTCTTTCCTTAGACAAAACAGTAAATCATTTTTCTCTCTTTGCCCAAAGCTTCAAAATTTCCAAAATTCGAGGTATCTTCATTTTATACAAATTCTCTCGAAATTTCCTTATTCTTTAAAAAAAACCCTAAAACCAACAGAAATAGGAAAATTTTTAAAGAGTTTTAGCAATTCTTCCTAAAAAAATAAAAACCAAAAAAAAAAAAAAGTGTAAAAATTGTGTCTGACAACAGACAAGTGTGCTTGTCCCCACCCCCCAACCTAAGATGAACATTGTCCTCGATGTTATGCATGTGGTGCAAAAAGTAAATCTAACATGAGGAAAGTAAATGACAGGAGGGTAAAGGGGAAGAAGTCACCTGAAGATGCAGCTTTTTCGATCTCTGCCAATAGTGAAACAAAACAAAGAAAACAAAAAGGAAAGAAGCTACTCTTCTAACAGAAAAGAAAAATTTACAATAAAAAGAAAGGAAAATCCTACACTACTTGATCCGAAACCATGAATCCACCTGGATCCTAGATGAAATTTTCCTCCACAAAAATTACAAGAAGCACATAAAGAGATGTTACCATGGGAACGTGAAGCAAATTAAACATAAGGACCGCATGATGTTTGTTGTAAAAGTGTGGAAAAAGGACCACTATGAAAAATGATTCCTCCTCCCTTAAAAATGGGTCTTTGAAAGGAAGGAGAGGAGGACGCAATGAACAACTGGGTGGCCCCATGTCTTCCCATGCCACAAATTCTTTTGAAGTAATTTTTCCAATGTCCATAGACATGGGCTCAAATGATTCCAAAGTGTGACTCGAAGGTCTGAACAGGACCACACTCTAATTCCAAAAGTTTATCTGAATTACATTGAGGGCCAAGAAATACAATGGCAATTTCTCTTATGGTCAGATCATCAGATTTCATGAAGGATTCATTACATGATTCCAAGGATTCCACATTGTCCGAATCAGAAATCTGAAAAATGGGGTCATCCTCCCAATAGAAATCTTGCATTTGGGGCTTATTGGGTGCATTCAAGGTTCCATCAATCATGAGAAAATCAATTTCTATGAAATCCACAATGCCAGAATCATCAGAAGAATTGGACCCAAAGTAAGGATCAACATAGAAGGGCACAATATCTTCTTCGATGGGGTCCACAGTTTCCTTCAGATCAGACAAGTGAGGGTTGGAGGAATATGGCTTATAGGGCTCATAATCTGATTCATGCGACGCACCATCATCCATATCCACAGGTGCACCCTTGGATACCCTCTGCGTATTTGTGCAATCCATATCCGTTGGATTTTCAATGAGTGATGGATCATCATATTGAAATTCATTCTCACTGCCAAGGGTGTCATTTACTTTTTTCATTTGAAGTGCAGCTTGACTAATTAAAGTCATTAGTCTTTCCATGGATTGTACATTGCTCTGAATGGATTGCATGGTGTTCTGCGTGAACATGATGAATCTGGCTAAGTGTCTTCCAAGGATCCCTCCGGGCGTGGTGGTGGTGGTGGTTCATATGACCATTCAGGTGGTGGGGAGTCATTAGGTGCATATGAACAAGGGGAAGAATGGGGTGCATATGAAATATTTTGTGAGGGGTAATCATACGACCCACCCGGAGTAAATTCTTGGAGATAAAAGATTTTCCATATCAAACCCATCTTGCCAATTGTCAGGAGCCTCATTGCACAGGCTACTCATGTTACTCATTTCATCATGGCAAGGCCATTGATTTGCATTTGATTTTGCCTGCTGTTGAATTCCCACATCCATATTTGAAGGAGCGAATGAGTGTGTGTGGGGTGTGAGTAATCTTGTGGGGCCCATGTTGGTTGACCATCTCCCATTATCATTCCATTGATACCCTCCATCCACTCCTCATTGTAATCATGACCATAGTGATTGCCCACTTCCGTCCATATGTGGAACCTCTTTCCAACGAACAAGTTATTTGATGTATATTTGCATTCCATTCTTGTTCACGCAACTCCCTTAGGGATTTGTGATTATTTGAAGCATCATCGGAGTTGCTTTGATAAAATCCCTACTTATTCGTATATGAGTTAATGTAAGTTGACAAGTACGTATTTGTTGGGTGTAGGTACTCACGCTAGGACTTCTTTGGGCTATCACTATTGATTTTACCCTCATTGGTTTGTCCAGAATTTGGTCTCCTCATATGTGCGGATTTCCATTGGTCCATTTTTGGAATCACTTCATCTTTTTTTTTTTTAAGTGACAAAGGAAAGGAAACTAGCCTACATAAGCAGCAACTAAGTTAATTCTTAAAGTTAAAAAGTTTACTTAAGTTCACCAACCCGACCCTATGAAACCAATCCGGCCAGTTTAGCCCCCGGGTAAGGGTAAGATCACGAATGGACCCGTTTGAAGGACCCTTGCCTAGAACAGTCTAGATGTCTCTACACTCTGGACAAGGCTTTGCTTCAGCACCGAGATGATCAAGGACAGCGATTAGGTCACTTTGGTTCAGTTTCTTCTAAAAATATTTAAAACAAGTTGAGAAAAATAAAGAAACTTTGCCAATTTTAAAAAGTTTTCAAAAAAAAAAAAAAAAATTCAATGACCTTTCCTTTCTAATTAGCTATTCATGCAGTTTCCTAATCCAATTTAGGGCGGTCTAACATTCCATGCATGCACCTCCTATTTCTAGAATCATGCCAAAAATAACACACCCATAAAGCAATGTAAATAAGAAAAGTCAGAAAAGTTACCTTAAATGGCGCTCCCCGGCAATGGCGCCAAAAACTTGATCGTGAGCTCCAAGTATAGAGCCGCGATGTAATAATAAACTGGTAAGACCAGGTTGATCCACAGGGAACAATGTAAATTAAGGTTCCTTCTCAACTTGTACATGTCCTAAATTAAAAATCTAAATCTAGCCTAACAAACTAGAAAATTACAACCATCATTCATACTTTCCAAAAATTAAATTAATTACAAACGAAAAAAAAAAAAGGAAACTTCCTAAATCTAAAAATCCTAAACTAAAAAACTAAAATTGCTACAAAAGAACAAACAAGTTAGAACATCAAGAATAAAAAGTACTAAAAATAAAACTAAGAAACTAAAGTAGACACGAAAGAAACCTAAGTTAGAAAGTCAGTAATGCAATGCATGCCATGAGATACCAAAACATTTTAAGTCTGAAAAACTAGTATGCAGGGCTGTTTTTATGCATGATTTCTCCTAATTTAATGCAACCTAAAACTGAGTTTAATGGATGAATTTTAAACTATAATGATGCATGAATCAAATAAAAAAAACGGAAGTGGAAAACGATTTAAAACGAATGAGATATGAGTGTATGAACTGAAAGTTCCGGATCCTTACCCTAGAGGGGGGGTGAATAGGGTGAGCTACAAATTGATTTCCAATTTTAATTTTCTTCAAATTAAACTCTAACTAGTGATGATTATAAGAAAAGGTGCGGAAGATAAACAAATCAATCACCACAAGTCATTCACCATTGCACAAAGATTTATAGTGGTTCGGCCTCAATGCCTACATCCACTACCGGCTTGTGATAACACACCCCACCGGATTTCCACTATTTATGCTTTTACAAAAGGCTAAGCAATAACCCTTACAATGATGTTTTTAAGGCTAAACAACAACCTATCTATGTGCTTTTCTAGGATAAGCAATAACCTTTACAATTTGCTTTTCTTTGGCTTAGCAATAACCTTTCATACAAATAGATTTTCTTTCTCAAGAAAGTGTCTAAACACTATGAGAGAAATACATTAAGCACGATATAATTTGCCTCTAAAATAGGCGAATGAGAAAGTGAAAATCAACTCTCACAACACACTATAAAATGCAAAGATGAATGCTCATGATGTGTGTGTGTGAAAACTTCAATCAAGTTGAAAATGAAAGCTCAATCAGTTTATGCTTGAAGCAATTAAAAGTTTAATGCACATAACATGATTTGATTGAAGTGATATGCAAATCACATGAACAAAGTACAAGCTTAATGATGATATGAAAATCCAAGGCTTGTAGGTTGTATGAAATTAATTATATCTAAACATGTGATGCAAGTGATATGTTGTTTTCAAAATCAAAGTATTTTGACTAAAGTTTTAAAGATTGAAAACAACAAGGAAGATTCATACAAGTTAGTGAAACATGTTATAACATAAATTGAAGATTTTGATAACCATGTTTAAGAAGTTTTCTATCACAAACTTGATTAGAATCAAGGTGAAGAATCCAATAACTTAAATCAAAGATTAAGAGAAGAATGGATTCAACATATCATAGTTAATATGCTAAAAATCATTTACCAATAATTTAGACAATGCATAAAAACATATGATTAGGAAAAGTCAAAGCTTACTTGGTGATTGAACTTCTTTAATCCAAGTTTAGCTTTACTTAATGATCCTTTGGCCTTCTTAGTTCATTCCCTTTGATTTGCCTTAGTACACCTCAGAAATGGCTTCTAGAATCATCTCCTTTTGACCTTGGAATGAACTAAGTTTTATAGAATTTTTGGCCCAACGGATACCTGTCGGTCAACCGACAACTAGGGGTCGGTTGACCGATGGTTCAACGGTCTAATGGCAACGGTCATATTTTTCAAATTTTTCTGACCAAATTGTCATTGTCGGTTGACCGCCATTATCGGTCGACCGACATCGGACCGACAACCGAACCGACAGCACAAAGATGAATAAAATGATGCTCTCTGGATTTTGAACCGACAAGCTCTCGGTCTGGATTTTTATAAACTGTCGGTTGACCGACATGAACCGACGCGATGACCGACAGAGATGTTCTGAAATTTTAGCTCTCTGGAATTCGGACCGACAACCATCGGTTGACCTCGGCTCGCTCTCTCGGTTAGCCGACATGAACCGACAAGCTGACCGACAACAGGTCAGTTGTATTTCTGAGTTCCTTCAGTTTTGAAAAATCTAACTTTGAAATCATTTTTGAAAACTCAGAATATAAAGGTGTTTGAGACAAGGTTTTATCAAGAAAAAAGCTTTTCAAAATAAGATTAAAATCAACCAAAAGGTTTGAAACATAGTTTTAGCAAGTTGATTTAAATCCTGTGATTTTCAAGATAAACCAATGAGAAATGAAATGAGATGATCATGATGCAAATGTTGGACATCAAATTGCAAACACAACTTAGGGTCTAACATGAACTTGACCTAAAAAAAATGTGCAGAAATCTTGCACATAGGTGGGTCCGACCAGCCATGTTTGAGCCACTAGTTCACCATCTTTCCAAAATTATTTTTTCTTGAAATTCTGGGGTTTGAAAATACATTGATCAAACTTTAATTTCCCAGAGTTTCATAGAAAAATAATGTGTTTTGATCAGGTTTCTAATCGCAAAATTTTTACACAAAATATTTCCTGAAATTCCTGCATCAATGTGCTGAATTGTGCACTTTATATTGGAATCCGAATTTCCAAAAATTATTTGGCTGAGATTATTGACTCAAATCTCTAACTTTTTCTTGCTTATTTAATTTAAAACTGCAATTCCAGCAACTTAAACATGTCTAAACTCCACCAATAGGAATATGCATGCAATGCTCATTAGTTCCAACCATATACTATGCACAGATAGACATAAATTAAATTGAATTGATCATAAGAATAAAGACAATAAACAAAAGTTCAAGAATTTAAATGTGTGGCGAAAACAAGAAAAGTAAATGTGTGGTTTTAACAAAAATTTAAATGTGTGAAAAAACATAAATTTAAATGTGTGGAAGTGTATTCTCCTCTTTCAAAATTCTTTTCTAAGTGGGGTCATAATTTGAATCATGCTCTTAGGGCCTTTGGGTCTTCAATCCAAACACCAACAAGAAAAGAAACATAAAATAAGAACCAATCACCCAAGGACAAGAAAGAAAAATTGAAAGAGTAAGAAATAACTTTACTAATATGCAAAGTCTTACATAAGATATAAAAAATAAACAATGACAATTACATACTGGGATGAGAAGCCGCTTCTAGATGAAAAACCTAAGGGTGTAGTGTGATTTCCGGTCAAATCTCCTTGAGGACTCAAATGGAGAGAAAGAGAGAGGAAGAAGATGGAGTGTAGTAGTAATTCTATAAAGAGTTGGTATATCTTCCCATGAGAGGAGAGGGATGCTTCTGCCTTCAATTTATAGATTTTTTTCTCTTTCTTTCCTTTTTTGTTCCAAGTTTGTAGCATTCAATCTTCTTTGTATGGCAAGTCCCTTCCTTAGCCAACAAGTCTTCAAAGAGATAACAAGGTGAGTGAGAGATTTCTCATGCTTTCCATGTGCAAAATTTGAATCCCGAGTAGAAATTATAGCACCAACTTCCAGAGGCTATATCTTCCTCATTTTAGCTCTGATTGACACAATCTTGGGTTCTAGATATGTATACTCGAAAAGAGCTTTCCAGTGGTGTATGGATTGCATCAATCTGACGGTTGGATTAAGAGTTATGATCATTTTAATATTGCTGCCTCTGAAAAATATGAAAATAATTGTGCACATATGGAATGTTAGTTGTGCAATGGGGTGTGTGGGACCCATGTGGACGTCCAAATGGATCTTAAGATCTTTATTTCCTTGTTTCTTGACTCCCCTTCCATCTTTGGTTTGCCTCCAAACTTCTTTGATTGACTAGTCAATTCTTTTAACACACGTTCCTTTTTTGAATTTATTTCTTGATTTTTGAGTTTTCAAACTTAGTAATAATTAGATCTTACCAAATATGAAGTTTCATTTTTTGATCTTGAAATTACAAATCTAGCTTTCCATTGGTGACTTTTCAAACTCTCCAAAAATACCGAGATATGTGGGTCCACCATGAAAGATGTCCTACCCTTGATCTTTCTCAAATTTCACCAATGTGGGTCCCATTCTTGATTCCTCCTACACAAATTAAAAAAAAATGGATTCAAGAATAATTCTATGTAAGGAATTTAGATGCACAATGCATGAGACCCTACCTGATGCACGCAAAATAACCGACTTTCCAAAAATAATCTCAAAAAATGGCAGGTTTCATGAATTTATGCAAAAAGTGTGACTTTTGAGCAAATTATGCATGAATACACTACAATGGACCCTAAATGCATAAAAACATGATTTGATACTAAATAAAGATCTTTAATATCAAGAATCCCTTAAAATGGTCCAAAATGTGCATGAAAATGTGCGCTTTTCAGGACTAATCAATGGACGTCATCCAAACCGACTACCCATCCCGATGTCTGAGGAATCGGCTCATCTATAAACCCCCAAACTGCAGCTGGTCATGACATGCATTCCTTCCCATAGTGTATCCTTCTATGGTCAGATAAAAGTAGAAGTGGTGCTTGACACGAGAATCAAGACAAGCATAACTGGCTAGTTCAATATACAAGATTGTACTCATAGGGATCATATCATTTGAGCCACATACAAGACAAGTCCAAACCACCGGATAATCCCTGACATTCTAGCTACACATATTTATCAAGTACATGACACAGGGCCCTAGGGGTACACTCCAAGTCTGGTCTAAGTCCTAATTCGATAAGGATTTATGTTTCATAATTAATTAGGTATTTTATACCATGTATGTGTTCAAAGAATGATAACAACGGATATGATCGTAAGTCCTGGTAGAAGTTACAATCCAAACCTAAGCCTGTGTTGTCATCCATATACCATATATATTTAACGGAGTACATGTGGAAATCGAGTCAAAGATGCTCCTAGGAAAGAATCCTTGGTGTACAATCATGTTAGGCATCAATTGAATCAATTTCATACACATTCGGTTAAACCATACATGATACACGAATACCCAGATAACTATCGAAGCATACCAAGCCACGTACTTGGATTTCATTCCCATTAATGGTCATGTGAGAGTATGTTTAAAGGATCCAACATCTAAAGCCCAAACCTAAGTTAACAATCTCTTTTCCCAAAAGACAGGGTCCGAATCATTAATCCAAACATCTACCTTATTTCTCCATATCTAATTATTATAAAACCTCAATCATTAGATTCTATGTCTCGAGGGCTTTCAAACAATATATAGAATAGAGAAATCTAACGGTCGGATTAAAAGTTATTGTTATTTGAATTCATTAAATTTTGCCACGGTAGACCATCTGGTCTATTGGACAGGGGTCATCCGATCGATCGGATCTTGGACACCTCCCATTTAGCCGCAGTTGTTCTCTATTCGATCGATCGGACAGAATGTTCAGTTGATCGGACAATGGACGACTCCCAATTAAGGGATACTGTTCTCTGTCCTATTGATTGGGTAGACTGTCCGCGAATAGTAACCCTAGATTTGGGTTTTTGCTCTCTTCTTCCTCTAGCCATTCCAATGTCCAAACCTGCCCAAGTTGAGCCTCCATCCATCCCCCCCCCCCCCCCCCCCCCCCCCCCCAATTAAGCAATTATGCCAACCAAACCAAATCCTAGTCTAACATGTCAAATCCCAAATCAATACCAAGAACAAGGTTGGAATTTGGGTAATCTAGCATATAATCATCAACAATCAAAATCATACATGCATAATTAATCGTATAATGCATATCTACTTGCCTTAACCGAGAAGAAGAAGAAATTGGGGAAAACTAGAGGAGAATAACCCTTCCACATAGAATGCTACCAATCTACCCACAAAAGCGTCCAAACGTAGAACACGAAGGAGAAAAAAAGAGCAAAGGGAAAGTCATGTACAATTCTAAATCTAAGAAGAAAGAAGAAAGATTGGAAAAGATGGGGATTGGAAAAACTTACCAAATGATGTTTAGAGGAAGAAGAAGACAAGGGGAAGGAGATGATCGGATCGGATCGGATTGGTGAGATTGGGGCTCTATGGAAAGTATCTGGGCTTGAGAAGATGGAGAAAGAGGCTGGCTGCTGGTTCCTTCCGTTGTAAAGAGTGAATGGGAAATTAGGGCTTGTCGTAGGTTAAAGAAGACTAGCCCAATAACCCGTGCTCGGCACGGTATTTCCCTGCACTGCAAAATAAATGAACACATATTAAAAAAATTACCTTTTTCCATAGGACAAGTTGGATAAAATAGAAATTAGAGAAGATGGAGCAAAAAAGGTATAGGGGACAAAAATGTTATAATTACATAGGAACAACTGAAACATGAGTGGTATGATGGAAAGATGAATGGGTAGTTGCATGAGCAGTTACATAGCCATTGGCCAAAATTATAATTGACGGTCAAAATTGAAGCCAAAACCTCCTAGCTTAATATGATTATAATGGGAGAGGAAATGACAAGTTTGCCCTTAATAAATGGGTCCGAGAAGAAACGGATAATTTGAGAGGTTTTTGGTCGTCGGATCGTGATGAGCCAATAGACAAAAATGATTTACAAAACAAGACCTTTCCAATGAGCCCAAAGATGGGGATTTTTCCAAAAAACACTCAATTTTTCCTAAATTGCAAATTACCCCCTGCTAGGGTCAAACGTGCTTGAATTACAGGAAACTCCGCAGACACTTATCTAATAATAAAAGAAACTCGCTCATGGTCTAAACCAACCTAAATATCTAACAATATAATTAATTATAATAATAAAAGAATAAATAAGCTAAAGGGCCTGTTAATGGGCTCAACTGATCCAATAAGATTGGGGACCTTACACTTTTTACGACAGACCTATCCAGAATATATCTACAAATACATCTCTACCTCTCTTATCTTCCTTTCTATTTTTACGAGTGGATTCTCTCAGCCTTAAATGTTTTACTTATTTGTGTTTTATATTGAAACACGGAGGCCAATTTGCTGGTGGCGGTATAGGTGTAAGTACTGTGTAAGTACTGCAGCAAGTGACATATCATCAGTGCTTCGATTATGTTGAGAAGAGGACAATCTAAATCCATGCAGGTATAAGATCTTCTGAACTTTTGGAAGACCAAATAAATAGAGTGCTGCTATTGGCACACCAATTTTTACTTTTCAAACACAGTCAATTTATTATTATTTTTATTACATTATTACCCCTTCATGAAATGACCAAAATATCCAAAATTCCACAAAACCTCAAAACCTATTCTCTTTTCACACACAAGCCCTTCTTCTTCTCTCACCCATTTCATTCTCCAGTTCTCACTCTCCACTTCCTCCATCTTCCTTGGGCAACTCATCTTCACTCACAGATCAGCATTTCCTTCTCCTAAGCAACTTATCTCACCCTCCACTTCTCACTCTCTACTTCCTTCATCCTCTTGGACAACTCATCTTCACTCGCATTTCTCCATTTTCTAGTGCAATGATGGAAGAAAACAAAAATCAAATTGTGCCTTTAAATCAAAGTAGTAGTGGAAAGGTCAGTTCCTTTGTTTGTTTGTGTTTTCTTTGTATTTATGCCTCATTTTTTAATTTTTTTTCTTGTCCGGAATAAGTTGCAGAATCGCGATGTGTTCAGACTTTCAGGACCGAACATACCTCATATGTTCGGACCTGAACATCCGAACATATCTCATATGTTCGGACCTGAACATCCGAACATATGGTGGATGTTCGGAAGTTCAGGTCCGAACATACACCATATGTTCAAAACTACAGGTCCGAACATATGAGGAATGTTCGAAACTAAAGTTCCGAACATCCACCATATGTTCGGATATTCAGGACCGGACAGTGATATTCAATTTCTATTTTTGCAGGTCTCTACGTAGGAAAGTCAGGTTGGATCGGACTTTGTCATGGATTACACCAGTGAGTTTATAACTCAAGAGGTTAGTCCAACTATGAATTTATTATTCAAATTACAATTATTTGTTACTAAATCCGTATTAAATTTGTTTATTGTAGATATTTCACAGTCACGATTCGTTGATCAATTGGGCTCGTGCTGTAGGAAGGAAAAACGGGTTTGTCATTGTGATAAAGGTTTCAAATGCTGCTCGGATAGGTGTCAAAGCTAGAGTACTCCTTGCATGCGAGAGAAGTGGACAATATAAGCATGAAGAGGGCCAAAAGCGAAAAAGGATCAAACAAACCGGTTCAAAAAAATGTGGATGCCCTTTCGCATTAAAGGGCATAAAGCTTGACTCGAATGATGATTGGATGTTGGAGGTCGTATGTGATGTGCATAATCATTCGGCAGCAGAACATTTAGAGGGGCATTCATTTGCAGGCAGATTATCAACGGAGGAAACTCAGTTGCTTGTTGATATGTCCAAGAGCATGGTTAGACCAAAAGAAATTTTGGTTACGTTGAAACAAAGAAGTGAATTAAACGTAACCACAATTAAGACAATATACAATGCGCGCTACAGATTTAAAGTTAATGAGCAAAGTCGAAGAAGTCAGATGCAACAACTGCTTGGGAAGTTAGCAGAGCATAATTATATCGAATGGCATAAGAATTGCGAGGATAGCGAGACTGTAACTGACTTGATTTGGGCGCACCCAAGCAATTTAGATTTGTTACGTGTATTTCCACATGTTTTGATAATGGACTGTACTTACAAGACCAACCGTCATCGCATGCCTCTATTGGAGGTTGTTGGAGTCACATCCACAGACATGACTTTTTCTGTATGCTTTGCATACCTTCATGCGGAACGTGAAGAAAATTATGCATGGGCATTGGGTGTATTGCGTTCTATTATCGGTGATGGTATTCTTCTCGATGTCATTGTGACAGACAGACAATTGTCACTCATGAATGCCATTAACAGAGTATTCCCGGATGCTACTCATTTATTATGCAAATGGCACATTAATAGAAACGTATTGGAGAGATGCAAAAAGTTGTTTGAAACGAAAGAAAAATGGGACAGGTTTATTATGAGCTGGAATATGTTGGTGTCTTCATCCACAGAAGAGGAGTTTGGTGAACAACTAAATAAGCTAAATTAAGAATTCAGTACGTATCCTGATGTACTCAATTACGTGAAAGGCAGTTGGTTGGATGCTTACAAGGAGAGATTTGTTTCGGCATGGACAGACAATTGTGTCCATTTTGGGAATACTATATCGAACAGGTACTCTTTTGGGAATACCACACTTGTTCGGACATACAGGTCCGAACAAACCACACTTGTTCGGACGTATACGTCCGAACAAACAGGATTTGTTCGGACCTGAGATTCCGAACACTACATCTGTAACAATTCATTCAATAGTCCAACAAAGTAATAAAAAGATAACAATTTCCAAAAGTAGAAAAACTTGATTCATTCAAAGTAATTCATTCAAAGTAATTCATCTAAAGTAATTCAATCAAAGTAATTCATTCAAAGTACTTAATCCAAAGTAATTCAATCAAAGTAATTCATTCAATAGAAAAGTTTCCTAAGTACAACCATCGAAAGTACAACAACTAGATTGAAATACAAATTTTCAAATTTCTTCAAACTTCTTCAAATTTCTTCAATTGTTCCTTCCTCGTGTTGACCTGTTGCGGCTGTAGCTTTGTGAACTCATATGCGGATGTCGAATGGTTCGTTGAGCATCGGCTATTGACATTCCCCGCAATACATGGGCAACTTGATTCACATGAGTATATAGTCCCCGTGGGTCTTCAACCCAATGGTCCTCACCCCTTCCCATCACTTCATCAAGAATGAACAGTGCATCCGAATTACGCTGCTCATAGTCCACCATACTGCTAGACTGTGCTTCTTCGGGACGGGGAACAAAAATTAGAGTGAGAGTTTGGGTTTTGTAATATCCTCCACGAGACTCGTTTGTACCAATCCATATAACCGGGTACGCAATCTGCAGGACGCCTTACGGGTTGACAACGGTTCAATGCAGACAGTAGGTGATTAGGCCATCCCTCCCAAACTTGATTCATGTATTGATACGCGATATGGTAGTCACAGGCAGTCGGACCTCGCGTAGCTCGAATGGGGGCTAATGGCGGTGCAAGAATAGTTTGTACTCTCCCAAACTGTCTGAGCACCCTATCGGATGATAAGGCTCAACCACTTCCATGCACTTGATGCATCAACAGTAGTATGAGACCTCATTGAAAGGGTGATAGTGCCTAACATCACGATATGGGTCCCAAGTGAACTGAAAATATTAAATCAAAGCATAAGATATGAAGATACATAATACAGAATAATAACTTCGGGTGATAGAAAATGAGTATGAAAGTATGCGTAATTACCAAGTCAGTGCTCATTGAATCAAGTCTCTCTCGTAGTGCTTGTAAAGAAGCAGACTCCCTACGAGGGACCCATCGATGGACTCGGGGATGATCTGGCTGATAGTGAATGTTTGGAGTTGGAGCCAAACATTCGAAGTGCTCGTACACCCAAGATTCCAATAGAGTTAGGTAACCGGCCATTTGTTTAACTTCATGCCGAGTTGCCAGCCTCATCTGCCTGTATAAGTATGCCAGTGCAGTAGTACCCCATGCATATGAATGTACGTTGTCCAAATCCACCAGATGTGTAAGAAATATGATAGGCACCCGTGTGCAACTCTTGTCTGTGAACAACGTACATCCCAATAAGTATAGAAGGTAAGCTCTAACTGCGCAGTCAATCATCTCCTCCCCATCTTCGTCAGACATTCCGCCAAACCTTTCCCGTAACCACTCCAATCTAACAGATTGGCCCCGCACTTGGATCAGCTCATCATGTGCCTCTATGGGCTCTACTCCTAGTGCATCAACAAGGAGTGCTTGAGCTTCTCATATGCCATTCTATCATTATACGAGACAGTCCGTCTCGTCACTGAGATGCCTAAGATGGATGCAACATCATCTAAAGTGATGGTCATCTCACCAAATGGCATGTGAAAGGTGTTAGTCTCGGGTTGCCACCTCTCCACAAAACCCGATACAATAATCTTATTCACCCTGCGGTATGATGCAGTCACTAAGGGAGCCAAACTGGATCTGGACATCCAATGCCTAAACCTATCAGACCCATTCAATTGCCATTGCCACAGTGGCACTTTCTGACCATGGCTTAGACACTTCAGTGCTCATCGATCCTGCATTCAACAATTGATACATTATCGAAAATATTCCCCAATAAAAAAATCAATCAATCTTGATATGGAACAAATGAAACACACCTGTCCACTCCAAATATACCCAGCTATATGTGTATCAAAGCTGGTCAATAAGGACCTGTCTTGTGGCCCCGGACCTGGTTCCACATCCATATCAGGTTGTTCTTCAAGGCCCTCCTCACTAAGAAGAGGTTCTTCTGCAACCTCTTCCACTCGGTGGTGACGCCTTCTGTTTGAAGCTGTGGGTCGCACCTTAGAAGAGCTCGGTTGGTCCATATCTGAAATAAAAATACAAACATTGTAAGAGAATTCATAGTAAGTTCAGCTACAATCAAATTTATTCCCACATTAGTTTATCACATTAAAGAAATGGGGAAACGAGTCAAATAAAAATAGTCTTTGAAACAAGCAATAACTCCACACACTTTTACCAAAAAAAAAAAAAACTCAGCATCATGTTCGGACCTGAAGGTCCGAACAAATCACATAAAGGTCCGAACACATCGTCATTTCTGGGAACACCAAAACGAAGTAGACATTGTATGGGAACCGACCCAATGCATGAAAAGAGCAAGAAATTATTTCTAAAATCCTACATTGAATGAGAATCTATCCCCATAACAAGTTTGCATTAAAAAAAAGTCATCTAAGATGGAAACAATGGTAAAGAATAAATGGTGAAGCAAAATGAAATGAAAATGGTGGAGATAGAGTAATACCTTTGGAAGAGGAGATGGTGTAGATGACTGCGAACGCCGGAGGAACGTCGGAGGAACGGAGACGCCAGAGAAGGAGAGAGAGTTGGATCGATTTTGTGTGTGGAGTGAAAGAGAAAGATCTGTGTGTGGGAAGAAGAAAGAGGACGATGGAGAGGGGGTAAAATGGGGACATTTGATGTGTGGGGAAAGAAAAAATATACATTTTAAATTATTGTGTTGTGTGTGGAGAGAAACTGTGTGAGAAAAGAATAAATCTGTGTTCCAATAGCAAGCCCCAATAAATAAGGTGTGGAAATGTCCCCAATGTCCAAAATGCACTGGTTCCTTTTTTTTGGCAACTCGCACCGGACATCACGTCAGGTGCTAATCCAAATTGACTGAATAAAACAGTAAATTAATCCAAATTGATTGAATAAAACAGTAATTCCATTTTATTATTTTTGGTTTTTTAACTTTTAAAGTTTTAGTTCAGGCAACAATTTCATAATTGCATGTTACAGTTGAAAATTACAAGGGAAAAAGGAGAGAGGAAGAGGACACTGAGACGATTGCTTAGCGGCAAGGAGCGCAAAGCATAAAGAGAACTGCATTTTTCTTCTTTTCCATTTATACAATTATAAAAACTTTTATTAAACAAAGTTACATCTCATTTGAATGTTCTAAAGTGTATGGCTATTTATGGGTTGGGATTTGTATGAATTTCACGCTTAACAAACCATAACGTCGTTAATGCAAGATTGAGGAGTGTGATTCTTAATTCACGCCAATATATATATATATATATATATATTTTGTTTCTTTATAACCTTTTAGGAATTATAATAGGGAAACTTTTTGTTTAATTTCTCATTCTAAATTGGTGAAAATGTTTGACACATGTAGTGGGAATTCCATGTTGATCCTCTCATTCTTATCTTTTCTTTTAAACTTTTATTTTGTTTGAAAGTTGTTTGTGAAGCATGGGCAGCCAGCCTTTTATTAACTCCGACGTTAAAATATTTCTCCTTAAAGTCAAGATTGGGTAGATTCCTAAAATTTCTCTCCATTTCAAAATGGTTCAAAATTGAAATCGGAATCGGAATTGAAGTTCAATTTCTTAATCAATTGCGAAATTGGAGTCCAATTTAGAAATCAAATATTTCTACCCATTTCATATATAATAATAGCAGAACTATTTTTAATAATTGATGCAGTAATATCAAAATTTTTAATTTTCTTTTGCTGCTCTAAATATTCATAAACGACACACATTCCCTTCTCAAGTCTCTCATCTTAAGTGATACATCCATGGATTCATCTATAGTTGTTTTACGAAGGGGAAGTGCTTCAACTAAGTTGTTAGTGGGTTGGAAGGTTTTTGGCTTTGTTTGTAATAAATTCATTTGTAAATTTCTTAAGATGATAATGACTACAACAACTTCGATGTTGTAATATTAAATATATGGCTTTCCTTTAAGAAAGAATTTTAAATATATATATATTTAAACAATTAAAATCATTATTAAAATTCTGAATATCAAAATTTATTCATAATGAAGAAAAGTGTATCAAACTTACACGTGAACTACAACTTAAAAGCTAAAATTTTTATAGATGAAGTATCTAAAAGTTAATTGTATAAAATAAAATAATGAGCATTTCGATGGCAATTGAACACTAATAAATAAATCATCTGCAGAACCTAAAAAATGAAAACAACAAGAAAAACAGCAGTAGCATAAGAAGAAAAACATGCAGTTAAATCTCACTCTCCTTGGCCTTGCGCATCCGTTTGAAATAAGATCACACATTCACAAACAACGAAATCACATCCACTCTCACACCCACAAATCTGAATTCGACAGAACACTAGGCCCTTAATGATATCCAACCTGATTCTAATTCCTCTAACCAGGCGCAGAGGTTGCTGCTTTAATATGGAATTAAACATTGGTCTTATTTTATGGCCTGCTCGTAGGGGGAATCTCACACGCTAACTCTACCAGGATAGAAGAAATCTCTCTTTTGAGTCTTCACCATAGCTTCTTGACCTTGATCCCCGTTTTCTATTATTTATTTTTTGGTATCCCAGGTAAGGGGGATGGGACTGTGAGACAGTCACGAACATGATGAGAGAACATACACATGAGGAAAGTGAAACTTGCACATTTGATGACAGGGCCTGCACATGTAGGGAGTGATAACTCGCACATATGAAGAGTGGGTAGATACCAAGGTAAATCCTTGGTCATCTGGGTGAGAGGCAAGGTTTCCAACCATCTTAGCAATCCCTCGTCCTCGATCTTGATCCCCTTGTGAGGGGTGAACAGAGGCAACACACGAGATAAAGTGGGGCTTCCAGCCAATGGTTGCATTGACCGCATCCCGATTTTAAGATGTTAAGAAATTAGATTAGATATGAGTTTGGCTTCAAGCAGTAAACACTCCTGTCAACTCCATTTAATTTTACTCGGCCTTGCATGTTTGCCATGTTGGGAAGTCCCAAATCCCACATCACTCCTGTCAACTCCATTTAATTTTACTCGGCCTTGCATGTTTGCCATGTTGGGAAGTCTCAAATCCCACATCGGCTAAGTAATAGGCTTGTCATGTCTTAATATACCTGTATGGGCTTTCCACCTATTAGCTTAAGCCTTTTGGTTGGTATATGGTTTCTTACATGGTATCAGAGCGGGTTTCGATCCCATTGTTCTTATGTAGCCCACGACGGGGCCATTTGGAAAGTCCCACATCCCACGTGGCCTTCGTATATGATTTCTTATATGCCACTCTTACAATTGTTTTTTCCTTACATGCCACTCTTACATTTTTTTTTTGAGGATTTTACCGGTAAAATCCCGAAATACACCCATATATCCCGATGGGTCCTCGCTATTTTTGCAGCACCAATGGGATCCTTCAGTACTACTTTGGTATTTTTTTTTAAATACTTGTGGTCAATGACGCTAGCATCACCAAGCCTGACTCCAATGATGCTAGCATTACTGTTCGCAACCAATTATATCCATCAAGGCCTCGTCATTTTTACCATTTGACTGTATGTAACTTCTCCTTCTTCTGCTGAGATATTCCTGCTGATCCCGATCTTCCATTAATTGGAAAAAAAGGCAAATGGCTTGATTTTCTATTTCACTCTCCTCTCTGCTTTCCTTTCCTTTCTATTTAAAGGCGAGCAGTGAAGGTTCATCTCCCGTGGAATAGTAGCCTCTGAGAGGAGTCTCTTTTCATGAAGATGTGCTCCTCGCCACAAAATTAAAAGAGAGAGCTGACATGCCCAAACCTACAAATCAAAACCCCATCTCCTCCCTCACTCTAATCCCCATAGCGGCAAACAGATTTTCAGCCTCCACTCTCTGGAACTGAAATTTCCAATCCAAGTTTCCGTCCCAAACCCTAGCTCTAGATGGTTGGGTTTCTAAGCAGCAGCAGCAGCAAAGGACTCTCTCTCTCTCTCTCTCTCTCTCTCTCTCTCTCTCTCTCTCTCACTCATATCACTATCCCGATACTCCATCTTGAAGCGATCTTCGATTCCAGTTGAAGTGCACATGGGCAGTTAGGGTGCACATGGTGACGATAGCGTCACTCAGTATTACTTTGAGTGACGCTATCGTCAGTAGGAATAAAAAATGAAAAAAAAATAAAAATGTGGCGGGAAGACCCCATTGGTGATGCAAAATTGGCGAGGACTCATCTGGATATATGGGTGTATTTCGGGATTTTACCAGTAAAATCCTCTTCTTTTTTTTTTTTTTACTGAAAGGCAAGATACATTGAAAAGAAAGAAAAGCAGGCCAGAGGCCCCAGAGCTGAAAATCCGGTACGATAAAAGCTCATATGAGATGAACAAGGAGACTCACATCAGCTAAAAAAAAAAAAAAAAGAAAGCTCAAAGAAGCCAAAAGGGAAACAGAGATAGTCAATCTGTTAGAAGAGGCAAAGCTCCCAAAAACTGGAGGAGAATATCTTGAGATGGTCTCTGACCATTACTCGACAAAGACTTGTTGGAGACGGAGAGATTTTTGGTTAGGTGCCTCGTGGCTCCTTTTATTGAAGTTGTTTTGTTGTTGAAGGTAGCCTCATCCTTGCAACTCCATATGACCCAATGACATGGAAAAAAATCCAACGTTGCCCATTGAGATTCAATTGTATTCTTGCCCTTGGAAATTGCAATCCAGATAGAAGAAGCTAATAGCTACTTCTACTACGAAGAGCAGCCATCTCCAAAGGCTAGAAGCAAAATTGTAAATGAAGAAAATATGTCCCTTAGATTCTCTTCCTCCACGCCACAAAGAGCACATCTAGATGCTGGATTCACACCTATAGATCGAGCCCAATTTTGAGTTGGCATTTTCTTGTGGATTAGTCTCCAAATGAGGCAAGATATTCGCAAATTGGCCTTACTGTTCCATACAACAGAAGCCCAAGGCACAAGGGAAGCCCTAGATCCTACTGAATTCCAAGCATCATAATGGGTGAGCATACCTTTGAAGTTTATACTCCAGACGACAGAATCTCCTATAGGAATTTCTGGGCTGTGAATTTGATTAATAGATTGAAGGAAAGATTTAATGTCCTGAGGGAGGCAATCTGGAATCTGCCACCGACCTTCACTAATAAGTGCTGAAATCGTTTTAAATTGAGAAAGATATACTGAGGAAATTTCACTGCAGTTAGTTCAGAATCTAGCCATGGATCAAACCAGATACCGATAGTTCTTCAATTTCCAATAGCCCACCTACTCCCATTTTGCAAGAACAGAGAGAGATATCGAATTTTCTTCCAAATGCAAAAACCCGCCAAAGGAGACTTAAGGCTCTAGATAGTGGAATCTTTGAAGTACGTAGCTGTAGGTGCACGAAATTTCACAAACCCGGAGGTGGAGATCTCGAGACCCATTAGAAGAGAAGATGTGATGCCTTGAATAGAACTTGAAAGGGGGAAGACGAAAATAGCAATCAAAGACCCTGGCTGTGGGCAGTGCAAGGCTCTCTGATGCCTAAGTCAGTGTAAGAATGTGACAGTAGGGTAGAGATTTTTGAGAGACAGAATAACGGCTCTCTCAGTAATGGGTTGTTTTTTTGCGTACCTTTGGAGGAGTCTAAGTCCTCTAATTTATACCGTCATGAGGATCCAATATCGTGGATAAGTATCACAGCGTGATCTATGTGATCCCCTCAATCAAGGCAACCGTTTTAGTCGATCCCGCTCCTTTAATTTACATAACTGCTCAGTCAATGCCTATCCCTCAATTACAGTTGTAACGTCGCCCATTCCCCTTGGTGTTCGTTGCCTCATAAACCATTCCGCCACGTCTCTCGGTCGTTACGCCACGTCTCTATCGGGAATGATGGGCGATGCCCTTTGTCCGAAATAGGTGGCCGAGACCGAGGTGAGGACGTCCGAGGTTAGATACATCCGAACTGGAGTAGGACCGAACTGAGGGAGGTGCGTGAGCAATGCAAACAAGTCTACCGAGCTGCATGGCAGGGAAAGGATTTCTGCCGAACTGCGAAGGGTCTTTTAATGCCGAGACCAAGAATATTAACAAGTTCGGTTCCGAAGTGGCGCGTAATTCTCCTTCATTACTGGCGGAGTGGGCCCAATCTCGGTGTTCAAGGAACGCCCCCACACAGTAGCTTTGAAAAAATTGCTCAAATGGAGGATGTAGCGAGGCTTGTCCAGCTCATCTTCGAGCAGGCAACGCCATTCATTTCCCTAATTCTGCGAATGCCAAGAGCCCTTTCCTTTTCTAGTAGATAGAAAACTTTCGATGGATTAAGTTTCTTTTGGTTTGCAAATCTTACCTAGGGTTGCAAATGGGTACCCAAATTCTTGTATGCTGTGACCCAATGATCTAGATATAGGCCTATTGCATACATATATTAAATGGTAAATTAGTCAACAGTCCCTGAGCACGGTTTTCTAAGGCATCAAGGACAACAACTTTTTCTCTAATGTCTCTAGTCCAGACAGCTGGAGATATTTTGGTAAAAGGTCCATAATATGCCACGTCATATATTTTCATGACTAATTTGCCCCTTTCAACCCTCATTCCTAAACCAAGTTTTCTCTTATTATCTATTGTCCCAGAGAACTCCTTCCTTCTTCTTCTATCTCATTTTCCATTTTCCGTTCCTTTCCATGGTTATGGAGTATCATTACATAGCACCTTTCGTCGCCACCATGACTTTCGATTCTCTCTCTTTCATTTCTTCAAAGATAGAAACGGTTTTGAAATCTCTCTCTCTATCCAAATT
Source organism: Umbellularia californica (assembly GCA_028538565.1). Taxonomy (NCBI): domain Eukaryota; kingdom Viridiplantae; phylum Streptophyta; class Magnoliopsida; order Laurales; family Lauraceae; genus Umbellularia; species Umbellularia californica. The sequence goes on along the minus strand of JAPQWN010000007.1, from coordinate 42,309,678 downwards.
TCTCTCAGCAACTGATTTGAAAGAGAGCAGTTTACTCTTTTGCTTGTTTTCCCTCTCTCTCTTTTCTCGATTGGATCATGGTTATCAAGTGTTCTTGTTTTGGATTTCAATTGTTATTAGAATCTGATTTTCCATATTCTGACTTTTGGTGTCGCCGAGCTCAGATAAATTTTCCATAAACTCTGATAAACTGGACAAAAACTCAGATAAATTTGCCAAAATTTAGATAAATTATCTGAGTTTTTGGCGAACTTACCTAAACTTCTAGCAAAACTCAGATAAATTTATCTGAGTTTTGGTAAATTTATCTGAGTTTTCGGCAATTTTACCTAAGCTTCTGGCAAAACTCAGATAAATTTATGTGAGTTTTGGCAAATTTATTTGAGTTGGTAAGAGAACCAAGTACTTTAGTAGGCCCTGAATTCAAGGCCTACCCAACCACAAACAAGTTTGGACTGGAAGGGATTTCCACATTGTGGTGCTTCCCTAATGATCATGACCATCAAAGCAGGGCCATCAAATAGACGGTGGAGATGGAAAAAAAGGATTGGTGGTCCAAATTGAAGGGGCAAAATTTGATGGTACCACTACTCTGCCAATATTTGGAAAGTCACCACAATTTATCTGACGACCCAAAACAAGAAATTGTAATTGCGGATTGAAAAGAACACGTGGGGCCCACTGTCAGAAGATCATGACCATTAACTTCATGAACCCAGCTCAGCTATGGGTTAAGGTCTCATGGAGGTCCCAAGTGGAGAGCAAAGGATGAATCACATCATAAGTGCATGTTCATGTTAAAAAGAAAGAAAATGAAAAGGCCCAATGTTTCCAGAGAATGGTGTCTGCAACTGCAAGTGCATACACTGTACTGATCATGATCTATCTGATTAGTAGCGTGGACAGGCTGGACTACTGAAAAGTAGGTCCAATGTTGTAGCTGTTCTGTCCACAAATAAACCAACATGCAAATTAAACTCAAATAAATTTGTCTAAGGTCTACTTTTGCTGACATGTACAGGGGCTTTTTTATCTTTTTCACTGTCTCATTTTTATGAGAGGAATTCCGTCGGTACGATAAAATATCGTGGACCTTAGGCTATAAAAGCAAATGATGAAGGACCTACTGCCAAAAGCCCCTATTAAATGATAAATAAATAAGTGCCTATATCAACTTTAATAATATTGATATATGAGGATCCAGTTAGCTTTATTCTTCATCATCATAATAATCAAAGTCTTGTCTTAACTATATGCATGTTAGCTCCGTCATTCCAGTCTATCAAGAGTGTTTTTAATTTTACATTTATTTAATGTTTATTAAAATTGAGTCTTTTTCCATTGATTTCAAAGGGCCCCTTATTAAAATTTTTGGGTAATGCAATTGAATCGATTATAAAAGAACAGGATTTCTTTCCTTTTATTATATATTTATTATCTTCAAATAAAGTGAGCATAAAAAAAAATTGTCTACTGTGTCATCACACGTGGGCCACAGTGAAATACCCTACCCGCTTCCTTTCATTACCCGGGAAGTTAAAGGTTTCCTAATCTTCTATTTTTTTGTTTTAATCCAGCCTTTGAGGCTGGGACGGAAGAGAGCCTACACATAAAAATATTTTCTAATTTCTAATCATAGTAGATGTCTTAGATCTCTCTGTACACAGAGCTTTAAAAAAATAGAAAGTCTCCTAATTTAGCCTTAAGAAAATAAAAGGTTACCAAATTTAATTAGATCTCCTAACTGTAGATAATTTCCTATAAAAGAGGAAGCTATATGGAAACCTTGAGAGTTCTTGATCTAGGAGGACCAAGACCGTACAATACGAATTAGAATCTTTGATCTCCACATCCACGAGGTGCTTGATCCACCATTACATATTTTAATTCCCTACTTATTAATTTCTTTCATCTCCTTACCTCATACATCGGATTGTTCAATTTTGATTTCTTACCTCCTATTCAAAGAGCTTGATTATATGGGCCCATAACTATACGAGCTAGAGTAACCTGAACACCCTGTTGCCTTGCTTTCCTCGACCATGGCCCATGGCCCAGGCCACAAGTATCGTTCTCGAAAAGTTTTATCTTGAAAATTGTTGATATATTTTAAAATTTTGACTTCTTCTTGGGATATTATCAAGAAAACATTGTTGAAATCTTTTTCTCTCAAATTAAATATTAGATAAATAAACAAATCATAAGAAAATACTTAATACTTGAAAAAAAACTTTTACAACATTTTTTTGGATTTTCCCCATTTTTTATTATTCTCTCACAACATTTTTAGTTTTAGTAAATATTTTGAAAAACGTTGTATTTTTCTAGAGTGACTCATACTATAGTCTAGTGGCATTTGCCTTATGCCAAATGACTAAGAGTCTGGATCCTCTGTTGCTGTTATTACATGGAATCGTGTAACCAGTGGCCGACCTAGAATTTTCATTTAAGCAGACAGACTCAAACAATTAGTTGGGTTTTTTTTTTAGGTAAACTCATGATTTTTATGTGGGTTTTGGGGGCTGATGTAGGACTTTTATGTGGATTTTGGAAGTGGACCTATAATTTTCAATTGGGTTTAGGAAACAGTCCCAAGTTCTGTGACGTTTTGATTATATAAATATATATTATTTATTTTATGATTATTATATAATTGATTGTATTTTAATTAAATATGCGATTAGTCTAGGTGGGGACCACGCTAGACTTAGGTTGGTGAGTTGGGCTTTTCGGATAAGTATCTTGACCCATAGTTAACTCGGGCCCAGTTTAGTGGGTATGATTCTTCTCTAATCCAAACTCTAATCTTTTTATAACCCAAACTCTATGCCCTTTAGAATTTAAGTTAGACTATAACTCTTATTCTTATTTCCTATTTATACACCACCACCACACTCTTTTATTTTCACACACAACTCTCTCTCTCTTTTCCAACTTTTTTCTGGGTTAGCGCTTTAGGCTTTTGCAGTATGAATTCTAGACATTCTCCTTCAACCGTGGACCTCAGGCAAGTACCCAATCATAATTTGTAAATTTAATACTTGTGTCCCTCTTTGATTCCTGTGTGAATGCATGTAGAAATCCCTTTTATACCCTTGATGTTTGATTTTTTCTTTTTGTGATGAGACCTTGCACATATATGGCCACCATCTTTTGATTTTAAATTTTGGGGCATGAGTTACCTTGAAGATATTTTAATTATATCTAATCATGTTGTGGGACCCACTAGACAATCTGATCCGTGGATTCGAAGGTGAACCCATGGGCGACTTTAGAGGCTTTGGACCCATGAGGAGTGGGTTTCATCCGGCTGTCATCCAGACCTTTATATTTGTTGGGACGTGAGTCCCCGATATGGTATTTCTTTTATTTAATCATGATGTGGGGTCCGTGGGAAGAACTGATCACAGATCTAGGCCGCCCCGCTAGCCCTACAGGGCTGGGCGATCATGAAGTTGTGGTTAAACTTGGGGTGGGGCCCAGTGGGACCCACTATTCAAGCACCTTAGATGTGTAGGCAAGAAACCCATCTTTTCTGGGACGTGTTCTGTGTGGGGCAGTTTTGTTCTCATCGTGTAATGGGATAAAGTGAGTTTTGTTGTGATAGAACATTGAGTTCTTTAGGTTACTATCAAGCCCCTTTAAGTTTCTAAGAATTTAGAAGAAAAGCCCATTGTATTTTCGGAATGGGTTGTGTGGATGTGAAGGTGAGAAGAGGTTCTGTGTGTGAGTTGTTGACCTGGACTCATTTTGGAGAAAAGAGTCTCATGTGATGTAAGTATTTGTTTTTGGGAAAAGAGCCTTGGTTGTTTTATAAATCTAAATTAGATCCCTTGGCTTATTTTATAAAGAATTGAATTTGGAAAATGTTATAGGTGGAATTCTTCGGTTTTCTAAAAGTATAAACTAAGATTATTATTATTTGCAAATTAATATTAAATGATACTTATGGTTTTTAATGTGTTAAATTATATCTTTGTACTTTATTATTGGATCTTTGGACCTGAGTAAATACCGTCCGGGCAAACGGTATCTTACTTACGTAGGGTTTAGTACTTCGTATGGCATCGGGGAAATCCTAATGGATTCAAGATCAACCTATCTCTATTGGAAAACCCTTAACTGGGTCTATGCACCATTAATTGAGGAGGGGTGCGTTGATCTTTTATCTATTAGAGATTTTTGTAGTTGTCGGGTATGAGACTTTATGTTTGACCTTAGGATTGGCTTGTGACTATTCCTTGACCTCCGGGTTTGCATACATGATTGAGATTGATGTTGGTCTATTAGTTGCATACCCTACATGATTGGATATGGACTGTGATGTGGCGTGGCAATCGATTGAGATATTGTAGAGGTTAATTGAATGATTTGATCGGTATTTGATTATGAATTATTGTGTAGCCAGCCCTTAACTTTGACTTAGGTTTCTGTGTCAGAGCTTTACAGATCATTAGGTCTATTATACTATGATACGTATATATATATATATGTATATTGATTGGGTCATATTCGAACAACTGCAGTTGTATTTGGACGGCTGATCACCGATGTGTACGAACACTGTAATATTCGAATTTCGTACCGGTTTATCTGGCCTATGATTTAGATTACGAATCGGTTTATGACTGCCGGCCTTCGAACGGGTTTTCCCGCTTTATAGTTAAGGCTGACCACCCAAAGCAGTAGCAGTGCTTCTGTGTGATTATTTTATTGCTCTATTGTGTAGCTCTATTGTGTAGAATGGATGTAGGTTATACGTTCTTTTTATCATTGTTCCATTGGTAATCTCGTATAATCTTTACCTGTCCATACTCTCATTGATCTTGTGTTTTATTTATGAATTATGCTTTCGTACTTGCTGTTTACTTTATTTATTGGTGCATATGTACCGATCCCTACCCTACCATGGAGACGGAGGAGGGTCAAACGTTCCAAGCGTTTGAGCCAGTTAACGAACCTAAGTGGAGACCCGGAGATGGCTACGAAGCCGTCTGAGACCGCACGGGAGTGACTTTCATCAGAGAAACTATTTTAGTAGCAATTCTTAATAATGAACATAAATTTAGTTAGTTATTTATTTAAGTTATTTTGGAAACTTTAAACCTTAATATTCAGTAGTTATGTGTTGGTTTAATTTTGGATATTGATACCAATTGGTTTAATGCTTCCGCAAATATTTTATTATGACTCATCATGTTTCGAAATTTTGTGGGTCCATATTTGGGAGCTTGTGTTGCATTAAAAACAAGTAAATGAATATTTATTTTTATTTTTCATGTTATCCCATAGTTGTATTTTTAAGGACGTGACAAGTTCGATGAGTGCGACTGCCCCCAAAAGCATATACTTGGATCCGCCCCTTCATGTGACAAATTAATTCCTGCAACTCCATAATGGGGCCACAGAAAGATAATACATACCATTCAAAATGAATCTCATCCCATATATATCTATATCTTTTATTTTCAATTCAATGGGAGTGGGTCCCTGTCGCGACCCCGGACCGGGTTAGCCCACAAAGGGCACTCCTAATCTAGGATCGGTGAGCTAAGTGTTTTGTAGCATTTATTTATTTTTCTTTATTGCTACGTACACGGATGATGAAGAGATACAACTTCCATGCACGTGATTTCCCACAGGTTTCCGCGGAGAGGATATTACACACACAAGTCATTAACAATCAGGATGCGGAAGCGTGTAGCAAACCAAGTTTGTAAATTCATTCTATAATACAAGACTGATGCACAAATATATGTAACATGATGTTAGAGTGAGCAATGATCATGAAGCATTCCCAAAATATAAGGTTAATGTTTATACAAAAGATGGATTAGTTAACATTCTCCAAAAAGAAAGGCCAACAAAGGCCAGTACAACCAAAAACACAAAATATGTCAGTCACTCTCCCAAAAAATGTTTGGCAACTCCTAGCTTGACCGAATGTCTAATCGACATCGTCAGGCTGCCATTCTCCTACGCGCTGTGGCTCTCCAGCCGCCTCCTCTGGCTCCTCGTCGGGGACAAAGAAATGTGGACTTGAGTACCAAAATAGTGGGTCAGATACAACGGTCTGACAGGTGGGTGAAAAGATATAAACAATATAATAAATTACAAGTTACCTTGGAAAACATTGAAACCTGCTTAAACAACAATTTTCATGAAATAAGATGCATAATTTATTTGAAAACATGTGATCAATATAAAACATGAAAAGGTACCAATGAATAGGCAACTGGCAAGATGGCAACCACACAAAGTTAAATCCTTCATCACTAATGTGATGAGAGCACACTAGAGGCGTTGGTCTTGGACACGCGAAGTGACGAGAGCCAACTATATACATTGACATATACTAGACAAAATTACGGCCGCGGAACCGGGTAATGGGATAGGCGGGAACCCAGACTGCAGCTGGCAGGAGTTATTAGGGGACCCCCAAGTTGGTGGATTAGGCCAACAAGGTTGTCTAAGCTTAGTGGTGTTGATACATAGGTCACATGAAGAAATCTGAACACATATAGGTGTATAACACCCAAATAGGCTAAACAGGATGCTCACAGCACATATATCACATCAATATATGGTCATGAATACACGAGGCTAGCAGGATGCCCAAATTGCATAATTCAGTATTTTTGAAGTAGAACTAGTAATGTCACATGAAAACTTAAGAGTACATATGTAATTCGAGTAAAATAGAATACAAATGGATTTCCACAAAATGTCGGACCATAAATTGAGGCTTCAAGATTTAATCAATGTGTATAAGGGTCCCGTATGTCGGTTTTGCTTTTAGCTTGGTACTCTAGAAGATTGAGGACATTCCAGGGCCCCTCATTGGCAAGTAAAGAATCCTCAATACATTTCCGTGATGGGGTTTCTTTCTTAACTAAGATCCATATATCACTTCCTAGGTCACACCATATTATTAGGGTTCCAAACAAACCTCTCCGAACACTTAAACAACATTTCTCAAGTTTCCAAAGTAAACCCAGGCATGAAGGACAATTGGCTCGAGCGGACTAGAGGTTCGCTCGAGCCAACAACTCTCTGGGAGGGTTTGCTCAAGGTAACTGGCCCTAGGCAGGTGGCTCGAGCCAAAGATCCTCTGTTTGGGGTTCGCTCAAGTGAACTCCTTCAGAAATTGCATTTTTGTGCAGTTCGGGCTCCTCTCTTCTATCTTTTGCAAACCCCATTGAGCCACCCATTTGTCACCAAAAAATAGGGGTCTCCTTGCCTTCTCAAAAACCACCCCCATTCCACCATCAATTACTCCTTAAAATACATCAAATCCAACGTATTCATTATGAGACAACCCATCATCCATGAAGATCCATAAGTAAAACTTAAAACAAGCTTTAACAAAACTAGGGAGAGAGAGAGAGAGAGAGAGAGAGAGAGAGAGAGAGAGAGCCATCAAATGCACATTTTTGAGATCAATAGAGACCATAGCAAGAAGCATTGATAAAAGCAAGTGTGAAATCACCAAAAGCAAGTAATGGAAATCCATATTTCTCAAAAAACATGCTAACATTCAAAAACATCCATTCAACCACTTGCCTTGGCCTCCAAGATAGCTAAACAACCTCTCAAAACCACCCTCAAGATTAAACCTACAAGCACACCCAAAACCCCCAAAATAAACCCATTTAAAACCCTAAATAGTCAACACAATGAACAAGAAGGAGAGAGCTTCCAATAATGGAGATGAAGACTCTCTAGGGCTAGGAAAACACAAATCTAAAAGATGAGAGTGATTGCTAACTTGGAAGTTCTTCAAATAACAAGAGCTTCCTCAAAGAAAACCCAAGATGACTGGATTTCTCTCCCAATTGCATCAATGGAGAGCTCTCACGGTGGGGAAGAAGATGATGGAGTCCATTTCTCCATTTGACAAAGGTTGGTGTGGATTGGGAGATGAAGAAGCAAGAAGGAACAAGGGAAGAAGCCCTAGAGTGGTTGTAGCACTCTTCCACAAGGAGCATGAACAAGAAAGGGGAAAGTGAAAAAGGACTTAACTATATATATAAAGTGGAGGTGGGTCCCACAACTTACAAAGCTTGTTGGGCTTAAAACATAGATTTTCGGGCCTCGGATGAATTTGACGAAGAAGGGAGAGTGTTCGTCATAAAATCTAGTTTTCAAAAAGTACATATTTCAAGGGTTTTGAAGACATTGAAATTTGTGTCCATATTTTGTGTAAAAAGATTGTTTTGCCCTTGAAGTTAGAAAAGTCGGGTTTCGGGATCTCGAATGGAGACGGAGTGAACACGAAAGTTGTAGAGGCTAACAACATCAATCAATCATAGTTAATATACGAATTTTTGGAATTGCGGATAACTCCCCCATGCTTACGCAGAGTCACTAAAAAGACCTTCAAAGAGTCACATTAAATAAAAAAGGCTCTCCAAACTCCCCAAAGCTATATAAAAGCTATTCTAATCCCAAAGTTAACAAAATCCACTAATCTCACTTAGAGCTAACACACGACTTAATTAGTGCTAATCGCGGTAGCTCGGGTTGGGGTCTTATAGTCCCACCGCACAATTGATCACTTAACAGAAACTAGATTAACACCATATCAGCAGCAATGCCATGTCAGCACTCAGTTACTTATCATGTGCTCAATCAAATGGTGGGACTCACTCCTTTTGAAGTGAAACTTGAGGATCTAAATATAGAGAAGATGAGATTCATCTTGAAGCGTCCAAATTATCTCTTTATGGGCCCATGATGGAGTTTCAGAAATTTATTATACAGTTTCATGTAATAGTTGCGAGAGTGAATCCAGACCCAATGACTAAATAGGGTTCATACCTGGCACATGATACAAATCTAAAATATCATAATCAAACTCAGATTATCATGTATTACAAGTTCATTCCCTTGAAATTAATTGGTTTTATCCTAATAATCAAATTTACATTTATTTATTTCATTTTCATCATAAATTCTATCCAAGAAAGCCCTCAAAATGTAAATCTTTTAACATCTTTCTACCATATATATTATATTATATTATCATTTCATTCCCATAGATCATTCCCATAGATAAAAAGATCATTTCATTCCCATAGATAAATCATTCCCATAGATAAAAAGAGACAGTTTGTATTCTTCTTTTTCCTCCTGCTTCCTCTTCATCTGTTTCTTTTCTTGCTTTGTTTCTTTTCTCTGGTTGACTTCGGTTGGACAGCATGAGTGCTAGCATCTCGTGGCACCCACTTAGATCAGCATGTGACCTGTTGGCCCCTTTATTGCAAGGTGTCCACTTAAGGCACAATCTCATGGGCCCCCCTAGCATGCAAGCTATTGTTTTTTTGCTACCAGCATGCATATCCGGAGAGATTTTTAACCTACGAAAGTTTTCCGGTTGTCTTTTGCGATCTCCATTCACGTGCTTGCCCCTTTCTGAAGTTCTTCTCCTATCCTTTGCTTCTATCCATACACACATCTCTGTCACTTGCTCCTTGCTCTCTCCAAATTTGATCTCATTCAAAGGTATGTGGTTTTTTTCATTCTTTCCCTGTGTCTGATATCCTTCTCAAGGTATGTGTGTTTTCTATTTTTTTATAAAGTTATAAAGATGATGCATTGAATGTGTTTGCTAAATTGCATTGAATGTGTTTGCTAAATTGCCTTCAATTAAAAAATTAATAGTTGTAACTGCATTTAATGTATTTTCTGAATTGGCAGGTGGGTTAGAAGAACATATGATAAAATGAATGTCTCAACTAAAAACCAGAATATACAAATTGCTTTACAGTATTGGGCAACTGGGTGATAACAACCTTCTGGTTATAAGGGAGCAGTAGTTTTAGTTGGAAGAAATTGATACAATCATGTAATGATACAGGTCTCATCTACATCTCCATGTTATATTGTTCACTTTTCCCCCATTTCAAAAGCATTTCATAAAGGCAGATATGTTAAGGCATATAGGTGAAATATTAATGAATAAACCCCAAAAAAGCCACATGCACTCACATACACTTTCTACATTGCTATGTACATTCCACTTTATACATATAATAACTCAATTTCAATTCAAATTGTTATATCCTTAATCTCACTCCTCATTTCTCTCAGCAACTCACTCTTATATATCTCTTAAGGACACTCTCCTTAGCTTTCTTCTAATCTCTTCTAATAATACATTTTCAATTACAACCCTATTAAATGTCATCGTATATATAAACAAGAACATGGTACCAAAATTTTGGCATTTGTAGCGGTATTTTTTTCATATACTGTTAGCATTTTAAACTCTTTTGCTGATATGAAGTTTTAAAAATGGGATCAAGGTAATACATGCAACGTTCGATTGACCTTTTTATTGGTATATTTGTCTATAATACTGTCGTTTAGTATTCTTATAATTGTGGTTATAACATGGATGCTCTATCAAAAGTAGGGTCCTTGTCTCACTCTAATTTTTTTCTGATTTCAGTCAACGTTATTGAATCAAATGCTCATATTCTGAGATTTTATTTATAAACCGTGGGTATTAATTTGATTTGGAGTTCTCTCATGAATGCCTCTCTTTCTCAACAACAAAAGGAAGATTATATGTAAATGCATTTTCTTTTTCCTCTCTCTACTATGAGCCATCTGTTTGTTTATGTTACTGTAATATTTCTCTTTATATATATTTGTAAAGAGTTCTTACAATGTGTTTATTTATGTTACTCTGTTAAAGAAGCTAGAAAAATAAACTTCTATTTTTTAATATGGGTATATATATTTGTAAAGAGTGCTTACCAAGTGTTTGTTTATATTACTCTATTAAAGAAGTTAGAAAAAATGGTATGTACAATCTAAAATGTTAGTTGAAGTAAAATATGTTTTAAGATGTTTGTTGTCCATGAAATTAACCCTTGTGTGAGTTTGGTAGCCTTACCAGATACCAATTCATCTCATTCTGATTATTTGGTTGTTTGCACTGTAGAACCACTCCAATATTATAATAGTAGCAGCTCCATCACCATGTGTAACATAAAGAGTTCCAAAGCAAACTTTAGTTAAATAGCTTTTTTAGAAGGCCACTGAGAGCAATAGAAGTTACTTTGCTTCAATTGTGATATATTGGATGCACTTTTGCTTCACACCATCAACAACTGACCATGCTATTATGCATAGTGAAAATGAAAATACTCCTAGATTTATCTTTTTTTTTTCCATAGATATATCTCTTTTCTATCCTTTTATGAGCAGTGTTTTGGTTATGGAAGAGAATGTTATTTATTGTATCCATATTCCACACTCATATACCAAGCAACTATTCTACAGTTAACAGTTGATATGCAAAATAACTAATTTTTAAGCGATTATTTTTTTTTATGTGATATGTTCATCTCTTGCCCATCCAAAATGGTTTATTGAGTGGCATTTAATTTGTGTTTATCTTTTATGATCGGGAATACCTTCCTCAAGCACCTACGCTACTGAATGTGGAGGCAATGACTAAAAAACAATACGCTATACTTATGCCCCAAATCTAATTACTTTGGACCTCTATATCTAATAATATTGTTCTTTGTCTATTTCTTCAGGGCTTTCTTGGTTTAAGTGGAGCTATATTGATCCAAGTATATAAGATTATATGCAAGGGTAACCCAAGTTCTTTTCTATTGCTGCTTGACTAATAAAAAATACACACTATTTATGCCTCAAATCTAATTACTTTGGACCTCTATATCTGATGGAATTGTTGTTTGCCTATTTCTTCAGGGCTTTCTTCGCTTAAGTGGAGCTATACTTATCCAAGTATAAGACTATATACAAGGGTAAGAGCTATACTGATCCAAGTGTATAAGACTATATACAAGGGTAACCTGAGTTCTATTTTTGCTGATGCTGCCACTCATTCCAAAACATTCTTGAAAACAAATTAGCCCAAGGCAGAAATTTTTGTACTTGTTTTTCTTGTATGTCATAATTGTTGCATATAATAATACATAATTGGAAAAGAAAAAAATTGTCCTACATGCAAGTTAGGGACATATTTATGACTTCTGCAAGAATAATCACTAAAAATAACAATGGCTAATGTGATTTTCATCATCATTGTGATTAATAACAGGAAAACCTCTTCATCCAAAAAAGCAAAGCGTCATTGCATCAGTTATTGAAGAGAAACTCCTCTTTTTTAATATGGATATAGATTAATTGTGATATTAGTTTACTTTTATGGGATAGTTACCTTCCATTTATTTTGGCATATGTTGGAGCATATGTATGTTTTCTTGGTATATTGACAATATTTATGCTCCTTTTATTGTTAAATCTTATGGTATTTTTTAATAGAGTAGTTGCCTTTGTTTATTCCTGTATAATTTTATTATGTTGTCTACCTGTATCAAAAAGGATTTCGTATATACTTTTATTGTTATCTTTACTCACTAAAATATTAGTCTCTAATACAAGACTTTTATTACATTTTTATAAACTTCTGTGAACTTACTTGATTTATTTGTACTGCATAATATTCTGGTCTTTCCTACATTCCCTTCTTATTTCAGTAATCCATTGTAATCGGAATCCTGAACCTATATCACATTAGACAAGCAAATAGCAACTAATCATCTTGATAGAGAAGTTCTGGTATATCCGATTTTGCTCTTCAATGAACAACAATCAAACAAATAATTTGTATTTTAAACCAACACATACTTACTTTATATAATGAGTATTTTTTAAGATTTAACTTTTGTTCTACTTTTTTTAAATTCAGCCTTTTGTTTCATTCTATTTTTTTGCAATTTATTCTAAACACTACTGCTCATCTGATCGGATACCGGTCTGTTTCTGGTTTGTTGATATCTGTTCCATTTGAAGTGTTAAATTTCAAATTTCAAATTTCTGGTTTCTTTGAAATTATTATCTAATGCATATATTTTTTTTAATTTTCTATCTTTCTAATGTAAATGTAATCTTGCTAGAATCACTTTTCTTTATTTATTAAATTTCTATTTAATGAGATATTATATATAACTTACACATTTATTGACTATATACGAACTAGTGAACTGTATTCAATATCTTGATGATGGAAAATCAGAACGAAAAAGAAAATATCCACATACAAGGTTATTATCTTCTTTGAAATAAAAAAAAGCATAAATATTTATATTTCAATGCTTACCTATAATATTAAAGTTATAAAGTCACTTAGTTGTCCTCTTATGTAGAAGACAAGGCTAAAAAGCGTAGTCAAAAGCAACGTGATTCATATGCAAAGTTATCTCTAGAACAAAAACGAAATATTAGCATGAGAAAAAAAGAAGCAAATAAAAGGAGAAAAGTGCAACAAAGTCAAGCATTAGAACCTTCTCCAAAGAGAAAAATATCTTCTTCAAAAATTGCAAATCCCACAGAAACATCAAATTTAGGTTTGCTTCAAATTTTATACTACCTTTATCTTTATAATAGTAATCAATAATGCCATTTGTAATTGATGATGCACAAAATAATCGCACACCATCGGTTAGTTAATAAGTAATTAATGCAGTAATTGATGTGGAGAGAGAGATTTATAGTGGTTCGGTCAGTGACCTACGTCCACTTCAGAAGGGCAGGGTCGCCGGATATATTATATATCAAGGGTCCAGAGATTACAAACTTAGTAGTTTCAGAGAAAAGAACTATGTAGAAGAGGGAATGTTGCTTCTTCTTAAGTGCTGAGAGGCTCTTCAATTTATAGTATTCCCCTAACAGATGGGGACGACTTTACAGCACCTTTCACGAGGAGCCTTCGAGCTGTCCTCGACGGGCGAGGCAGTTGGGATATTCCTCGCAGGACTTGGTAAAAACGGGACGTGGACTGACTAGTTCCGAAGCGACGTGGGTTGCTGTGACGTGGCCGGCATCGTGGATTTGGGCCTCAACTCCATTGGACCAAACGGATCTGGATCTTCGTTAATTTAGGCTTTGGCTCACCATGGACTGGGCCACTTGGGCCTGACTCATCATTTGCCCCTCAATGCCTCGCGCCCAAAGAAGCTTTGAAAGAGGGGCATTTGGAATATCCAGGTCTCCTTTCCCTTAGTGCTGTAGACTTCAAGCCATGGAGAATCCAGCATCTCATGAGAAGAAGAAACAAGTGATGAGCCTGCCATCTGCAAAAAGGAACGCCCAACAGCAATAGACGTTGGACGGCCATGACGCAAGTGCTGGCCTGGGTGTCGGCGTGACAACAGCGCCTGGCATGGGCGCCACGGGCGCTGCCTCGAGCGGCGCCGGGCACGGGCTCCGTGCCACGGGCGGCGCCGGGCACGGGTGTCGCGCCACTGGCGATGCCAAATGCAGCGGTTGGCGTCGACGAGGGGCGCGCAACGGCGGGCGTCGACGGCGTCGTGCAGTGGGCGTTGAGCATGGCAGCCCCGGGCACGGGTGCTGAAGCGGGCGTGGACGCGGGGCGCACAACGGCTGGCGCCGACGCGGGGCGCGCAACGAGTGAGGGCGCAGAGCAGGCCGGGCGTGTGTGGCAGCGACAGGCAGGCATGAGGGCGTCCAGGCGGGCGTGAGGGTGTACTTGGCGGGCGTGGCAGTCGTGTCGGGGGCTGAGCAGCGGGCGTCGGGTGCACGCGGGCGCCTCCTAGACGGCAGTAGTGGGCGACGGCCCTGCGGGCGCGGGTGTCACAATCCGGGCGGGAGTTGGCGCCGGCCAGACTGTAGCAGCGGCCGAAGGAGGCCCCGCGGGCGCGGGCGTCGCAGCCCGGGCGGGCGCTGGCGCCTGCCAGAAGGCGGCAGCGGGCGAGGATGGCCCCCCGGGCGCGGGCGTCGCTGTTCGTGAGGGAGCGGGCGTCGCTGCTCGTGAGGGCGCGGGCGTCGGCGCGACGTCGGTCGCGGACGCCCTGCAGCCGGCGACGTTGACTGTGGGCGACATGCAGAAGGCGCCGGGTGTGGGCGCTGTGCCACGGGCGGCGCCGGGCCTGGGCACCGAGAAGCGGGTAGGAGATGCTGGGCGCCTATGCTAGGCACTTGAGAGGTCTGGGCTCCTGTGTTGGGCGCCAGGGAGGGGCGTTAGTACCCAGGAGCAGGTGCCAGATGGATGAGGCCCGATTGTTGACATTCAATCTAATGTAGTCCCGCGGGTTGTAGAAGGCCTGAAAAAACGTGGTTGGCAAAAACAACATTCCTACATCAAAAAATATGTAACATGATTACCTGGAGAGAGAGAGAGGCAGGCTGCTTGCGTGAGAGCAAAGACAGAGTTTGAAGACCGAGCTTTCGACGACCCATGAGAGAGCCCCTAAGCTGGAGGTATGGGCTACCTACTTGAGAGCAGTGCAGCGGCCAAGCGTTATGCGACTCACGAGGGCCGTTCAGTTGGAGATATAGGCTGCTTGCTTGAGAGCAGTGCAGAGGCCAAGCTTTTTTGGCGACCCGCGAGAGAGCCGCTAAGTTGGAGATAGGCTGCCTGTTTGAGAGCAGTGCAAAGGCCAAGCTTTTTGGTGACCCGCGGGAGGGCCACTAAGCTGGAGATAGGCTACCTGTTTGAGAACATTGCAGAGGCAGGTCAAGCTTTTGGCGATCCGTGAGATGATTCACCACGCCTGGATCTGTTGATTTCCTCAGCATTCATATATTTTTGAGCTTTTGCCAATAGTTCTGGCATGCTCTTTGGTGGTCGCTTCATTACTGAAAAGAGGAAGTTTGATGACCGGAGGCCTCCTAGGAAGGCGGTCATGCTGACCTTATCATCGGGCTCCTCGACCTGAAGGACCTCCTTGTTAAAACGAGTGAGGTAGCTCCTCAGGCTCTTGTCTCGATCCTCTTTTACGTTGAGCAGATGGGTGGCAGGCTTTTGTTGGCGGCGTCCACCAGTAAACTGTGCCACAAATGATCTGCTCAGTTCGGCGAAGGAGCTTATGGAGGCTGGGGAGAGACTGGCAAACCATTGTCGTGCGGAACCCTTCAATGTGGTTGGGAATGCCCTACACATAATCTCGTCGGGGACATTGTGCAGCTGCATCAAGGTCTTAAAAGTTTCGAGGTGGTCCAGTGGATCCTTCGTTCCATCAAAGGTCTCCACGGATGGCATTTTGAACTTCCGAGGAAGTGGGTAGTTCACCACATCTGGCATGAACGGTGTGTTCGTTTGCCTGACTAGGTAATCTACTGTCTCTGGTGCCTGCGTCCTCATGGCGTTGAAGACATCACCCAGCTGATTCTGCATTTCCTTGATCTTCTCGTCCCAGCGATTGGGGGCTTCCCTGGACGGATCGTGGAAATAACTCCCATCATCCATGCTTTGGTTTTCACTTTCCCCCTCTTGGAAATGAGGATCCTCCCCATTAGAAGGAGAGGGAGGAGGTGGAAGTCCTCCATGATTTGCTCCCCCCGGATGTGGGGGTCCTCCAAACTGTGCTCCACCCGGAGGTGGAGGTCCTTTGTGATGGCCACCAGCTCTCAGAGTAACTCCAAAAGGGGCGCCCAGAGGAACCCCTTGGGCGCCCAAGGGATGGGCGCCTTGGTGATGGGCGCCCTGGGGAGCACCATGAAGGGCGCCCTGGGGAACTACATGAAGGGCGCCTTGTGTGGGATGGGTCCCCGGGGGAGGAGCTCCCCAGCGTGGAGCTCTTGGATGCCCCGGGTGCGGTGCTCCTTGTGGCACTCCTCCAAATTGCGCTCTTCCCTGCCCTGTTGTGAGCATGAGATGTAGGATCTGCTGGTTTTGGGTCCCCAGCTGCTGCATGGTCTTCAACATTTGTTGAGGAGTGGGAGCAGGAGCATTTGGGGCAGGATTAGTCGGTGGAGGATCACCTTCGCCTTCTCGCGAAGGATTATCCTCTGGTCGTCTTGTAGATCTAGTAGTGATCACCATAATTTTGAAAAGAGAAGGATTCTGGCGTGAGAACTTTAGTCGTTCCCACAGACGGCGCCAAACTGATGATGCACAAAATAATCGCACACCACCGGTCAGTTAATAAGTAATTAATGCAGTAATTGATGTGGAGAGAGAGATTTATAGTGGTTCGGTCAGTGACCTACGTCCACTTCAGAAGGGCAGGGTCGCCGGATATATTATATATCAAGGGTCCAGAGATTACAAACTTAGTAGTTTCAGAGAAAAGAACTATGTAGAAGAGGGAATGTTGTTTCTTCTCAAGTGCTGAGAGGCTCTTCAATTTATAGTATTCCCCTAACAGATGGGGACGACTTTACAGCGCCTTTCACGAGGAGCCTTCGAGCTGTCCTCGACGGGCGAGGCAGTTGGGATATTCCCCGCAGGACTTGGTAAAAGCGGGACGTGGACTGACTACTTCCGAAGCGACGTGGGTTGCTGTGACGTGGCTGGCATCGTGGATTTGGGCCTCAACTCCATTGGACCAAACGGATCTGGATCTTTGTTAATTTAGGCTTTGGCTCACCACGGACTGGGCCACTTGGGCCTGACTCATCAGTAATTACTAATTATAATGTTTGAACGACTGTAGAACATGCACAACTTCAAAATCGACTAAAAAAAAGACAATGGTACACCTTATTACCTAAAGAAAAAAAAGATGCATTTCTTCTACGAAAAAAGGAAGCTTATGCAAAAAAAAAAAAAAAAAAAAAAAAAAAAAAATTACTCAAAGGAGTATCTTCTGCAAATGTTACTTCGTCATTATATACAGGTCAACAAATAGGTATGTAATTTGATATTCTAATACGTAATATTTAATATCTTTGACAAATATAATAGAGATATATAATAAATATATTTTTAATGAAATATCTATCTTCTGTAACAAACAGAAACTACTGGCATACTACTGGCTAGCACTATCAATGATACTCCAAGAAATATTAGGACACAGATGGAAAAAAGAATATACCATACATATGAGATTGGTAAGTTATATATTAAAAGTATAATAAAATTTTTCCTCTGATTACATAAAAACTTATATTACAAAATTCTTAAAAGTACATACATCTTCCACCAGGGTCAACATCTAGACAGCCTGATGAATTCAATCAAGATGCTTCTTCAAGTGTTTTTCAAGAAGAAACTTGTAGATTAGACTACAGAGAAAAAGGTATATATATTTATATAAAATAGTAGCTTAGGTTTATTAAAAGAGTTGAAATATACTAATGAAAATTTTAATGCAGCTACATATGGTTCTGAAATAAGCATTCCTTTGCAACCATCAGTATTAGAACAAAAGCTGGGACTATAGTTATTGTGGAGCAAGGAAATTTGCTTATGAACCAAAAGGCTTCTGTTGTTCTAAAGGTCAAGTATTGGTGGCTTCGAATCCTATTCCTGATGAGCTCCTTACTCTATTCATATCAAATAGTGAAGAGGCATCTCGTTTCAAAACATATGTTAGAACATATAACAATACATTTGCTTTCACCTCCTTTGGTGTCAAATGTGAAAAGGAGTTGTGTAAGAGGAACAAAGGTATTTACACTTCTAAAGTTTAAGGTCAGGTTTATCATTACATCAATGATTTGTTTCCTCCTGATGGTCGTCCATCATATCTACAATTATATTTTTATGATACTGATCATAAAGTGGAGAATAGGATATATCAGTCACCAAAGCTTAGGCCTGATGTTGTTCAAAAGTTAATGGATATATTGATCATCAATCCTTACTGTAAAATTTTTCGATCTTTAAGAGATTTCTCTATTCGTGATGATACAAGAATATTCATAAAAAGTGATCCTCTGTTTGATCAAAGAGTATACAACGCACCTTCAGCAGCACAAGTTGCAGGAATCTGGACAGAAAATTCGGATGCCAACCAGTCAGCCGAATGCGAAATCATAGTCTACAGTCATTCTGGAAGCAGTCACGGAATAAAACATTATTTTGGTTGCTATGTCCGCTTCAGTATCCACTACTATTTCCTTTTGGAGATTCAGGTTGGCACAGAGGTATCAAACGAGTACAAGGAAATGAGCTAAGCCATCGAGATATACTCTCAATTGATGATTTCTTGAAGATGGAAACACAAGGTATACCTTAACTTCATATAGGCTATAATAAAATTAGCTTAACATTAACAATTAATAATTTATTTTTTCACTTGTATAGATTCAAAGAAAAAAAGTTTCAAAAAAGAACATATATCATGTCAACAATATTACTGCTATAAATTGCAAATTCAACTATCTGAAACCTCACTATTGTTACACTCTGGTTGTCCTTTACAGCAATATGTTGTTGACAAGTATATACATATTGAAACATCTCGGTTAGATTATTTTCGACATGAACAACATTCGATCAGAGCATATTTATATCAAGGAATAATGGATAGTATTAGCACTGGTGAAAAATTTGAAAAAAAGATTGGAAACAGAATTGTATTGCCACCATCATTTATTGGAGGTCCAAGAAATATGTGTCGTCGATACCTTGATGCAATGGCATTAGTTCAAAAGTTCGGCAAACCAAATATCTTCCTGATGATCACTTGTAATCCTACTAGGTCGAAAATAAAAGATCAACATCGTCATGGTGAAGAAGCTCAAAACAGTCCAAACTTGATTGCAAGAGTTTTTAGAGCAAAGATAGAAGAGCTCAAAATTGATTTAATGAAGAAGCATACTTTTGGTTCAGTTGTAGCACATGTGTATGTTATAGAATTTCAGAAAAGAGGGCTTCCACATGCTCATTTCTTACTCATCTTGAAGCAAAGATACAGACTTAGAACTCCCGAGATGTATGAAAAATTTGTGTCTGCTGAACTCCCAAATAAAAAAATCCATCCACATCTTTACAAAATGGTTGTTCAACATATGATGCATGGACCATGTGGGAATTTGAATCCGAGTAATGTCTGTATGAGAAATGGAAAATGCAAAAATCATTATCCTCATGAATTTTGTTCCGTTACAACACAAACAAAGAATTCTTATCGATTATATAAGAGACAGAAAACTAGAGAAGAGGTCAAAGTTCGCGGATGTTTTTTAGATAAACGGTGGGTAGTTCCATATAACCCATATCTACTAGTAAAATTCAATTGCCACATGAATGTTGAAGTTTGCTCATCGGTAAAAGCAGTTAAATATTTGTACAAGTATATTTATAAAGGACATGATAGAATCATTTTTCATCTTGGTGGCAATAATGTTTTTGAAGATGTTGATGAGATATCGCAATTTCAGCAAGGAAGATGGATATCTCCTCCAGAAGCAATGTGGAGAATTTACCAATTCTTTTTAAATGAAATATATCCATCAGTTAAAGGGCTTACAAGTTCATCTAGAAAATATGCAAAGTAATGGGTTTCGAGGAGACAGACTTATTGAGTATCTTGCATAATCAACAAGCATCTAAAACAATGTTGACTGAATACTTTCGAATGAATCGGATAGAAAGAAATGCTTGCAACTTGCTACATAAGGAGTTTCCTGAATACTATGTTTGGAATGAAAATAAGAAATATTGGAGTCAAAGAAAACAATGAAATGTAGTAGGCAGACTTGTTGCTGCAAGTCTAGTTGAAGGAGAAAGATATTATCTGCAGTTGCTATTAAATCAAGTCAAAGGAGCTACATCATATCAAAACTTGCAAACGGTCAACGGGATTCAGTTTGGTACATTTCGCAGATTAGCAGAACAACTGGGGTTGCTTGAATCTGATAACATTATTGTTCAATGCTTAGAAGAAGCAATCTTGTTCCAAATGCCTTTAACATTGCGACGACTATTTGCTACACTATTGGTCTACTGTGGAGTACATAATCCTACAACATTATGGAACATGCATAAAGATGCAATGTCTGAAGATTAAAAAAAAAAAAAAAAACATATTTCATGTCTGCAAGCAGAACTGAGGCAAAAGCACTGCAAAGTATCAATTTCATCCTAGAATCTATGGGAAAAAGTATTTCTGAATAAACCTTGCCACCAATAACAATAATTGATACTCCAGATGAAAAACTCTTGAAAGAGATTCATGAAGAGCTGAACACCCCAATTTCAGAAAATGAGTTGTTCATAGTTCAGAATTTAAATACTGAACAAAAAAGAGCTTATACCATCATATTAAAAATAGTAAGAAGTAGCGGTAGTGGAATCTTCTTTATTGATAGTTTAGGAGGAACCGGAAAAACATACTTATATTGAGCTCTACTCATCACATTGAGATCAAAACGACATATTGCATTAGCAACTGCCGCATTTGGTATTCCTGCATCTATTTTACCAAAAGGTCGTATTGCACATTCACGGTTCAAATTACCATTGAACTTTGAAGATAGATCAACATGCAATATATCAAAACAAAGTGGGCTAACAGAACTGTTACACAGGACAAAACTTATTATTTGGGATGAGGCATCCATGGCAAACAGATAAGCAATTGAGGTACTTAATATTGTGTTACAAGATATAACTGATTGCAGACTGTTATTTGGAGGGAAAATAGTAGTATTTGGAGGAGATTTTCGACAAATACCCCCTGTTGTTATTCGTGGAGGAAAAAGGGAAACAATTGATGCAAGTTTGGTAATGTCAGAACTATGGAACAAAATTCAAAAAATAGAACTGATTGAAAAATGAGAGCTAAAATTGATCCACATTTTAGTGCATTTCTATTACGTGTTGGTAATGGAACTAAAATAGCTATTTCCGAAGAAAGAATTCAAATTCCAAAAACAATGATCATTCCTTACAAAGATGACATTAGCGTAAAGTTCGAACTTGTGAATTGTGTTTTTCCAAATCTCATATTACATGGACACAATGCTCTTTTCATGACAAATCGATCTATATTGATAACAAAAAATGAATTTGTTGATGAGTTGAACTAAATCCTAATTGAGGAATTCCCAAGAGATTCAATCAAATACTACATCTTTGATTCTGCAATAGATGAAGCACATCAAAATCTACTAGAAAAAATTTCTGAACGGGTTAACACTGAATGGGCTACCTCTACATGAATTGATATTGAAGAAAAATTGTCCAGTAATCCTATTACGTAACATTGACGCTTCTTATGGACTTTGTAATGGCACTTGATTAATTTGCAGAAATTTCCACCAGAATGTAATTGATGCTGAGATTATTGTTGGCCATCTTGAAGGGAAAAGGGTATTTCTTCCACGAATTCCATTGCAATCAGGTCAGGATGAGAAATTTCCATTGCCATTCAAGAGAAAACAATTCCCCGTTTGTTTGAGTGTTGCAATGACAATAAATAAAGCTCAAGGGCAGACATTAGAAAATGTTGGCATCTATCTACCTCAACCTATTTTTTCACATGGACAGCTATATGTTGCCTTATCAAGAGTCAGGTCAAGTGAAGCCATCAAGATATTAATAAATCCATCTTCCAATAAGAAGGATGAAAGCACATATACAAGAAATGTTGTATATAAAGAGCTATTAGCACTTACTTGCAACAACAAATGATGCCAAAAATCATACAATACAGGTATATATTATTACACAAATCACCTTCATACATTTTCTTTGTATTATTACCTATGATTTATATTATACTACAATTACAGAAACTAAATTTAGCCTAGCAATTACAAAATTATTAACCAATAAATGAATTATACAATATAAATAAAAAATATATTAATCATAATCATAAACTACAAATCATGCATGATTCACAAAATCTAGACTATTTTTTTTATACTTCTATATAAGTACTTCATATGTGTTATTTTATATCGCACAAATTACTAAGATTTATCCAAATTTGGGCAATCTCCTAATTTGATTAATCAATTGACAAAGACCTGGATGAAATACATGAGAATCTCATCCCTACAACTTATTTTCACCTTTAGCAAAGAACAAGACAACACCACCACCACCATCATTTTAAGCGTCTACACTCATTTGTGTGTAGCCTAACAACATCAAGATATTATATCTATTATGGCCCTAATACAATAAATGTAGCACCGCCGATCTGTATACCCAAATCCACACCAGAACCCCTTCCAATTCCACCACCTTTACTCTATTCACAACTATAACTCACTCGATTTCCTTATTCGCTCATAGAACACAGTCACTGTTGATGCAACTTTTTATCAATCATCCAGATGTATAAAAATACCTAATTAAACAACCATTTCTTATGATAATATCTAAATTGTGGCAATTGTGCATAGCCTTGTCCAGCTTTTACCAGTATATATCATATACCATAGAGCATTTTTGTTTCTATATACTAATCCATTTTTCCATAGAAAAAAAGGATGAAGTTCATAAAAGAATGGTCACAGGTGCTTGAAAGAAAGTAAGTCCTTTAGGACTTAATCATGCACATCTTGTCACACATATATTAAAGATGGTCTTTTCCCTTGTCAAAAAATCTGCAAGCTGGAGAACATCTCTTTCCTTTACATTAAGACAATCTGTGTTATTATATTTTGCATATTAATGATAATTAAAGAGATATGAATGTATTAGTTTCCATATTACCAATCCGAAGCTCCATCAGAAATGCTACCATACTCTCTAGCTAACTATTTCAATAAATTCTTTGCTGATAGTTAACTTACAAATACCATGAGCCAGCACACAACATTCAAAATGAAAATTTCTTTTTACAACCTATGAACACCCACATGATTGTATATATATATATTTTTGTCATACAATAATTATACTTATTATTATATATTTCTCATACATAATATATATTGCACGACATACTCAAATGATACATTCACTTTCTTGTATAGTATATTGATCTATATTAAATTTGTATTACATAAAAAATTTAAATCAATAATAAAAATTTCATAACAAATTTAATTTCTTATTATCATATTTATATATTTTTTCTCATTACATCATGCATGCTTCATACATATTATTAGCTCAGTATTCTTCATTCTCGTCTCTCTAATACAAATTTGAATCTCTCTTTTTCCAGGATATCATTCTTTTAATCATGTATATATATATATATATATACAAGATGGCAAACCAATGTCAAACGCTTAAAGAAATTAATGATGGAATTCAAAACTGGACTACGAATGTTTGCATTCATGAAATGAAGCGACCACAATCTTCAAGGAATAGCAAATCAACTTACAAACATCTAATCTTAATTGATGAACATGTATTATTTTATCAATAATTTATATTATTATCAAAATTAAAATTCAATTGTGTTTTTCATTTATATGCTCCATTCCTTCAATGCAGGGGACAAAAATGCAGGCCACAATTTTCAACGATGACATCAATATATTTGCTTCAGCAATCAAAGAGCATTGTACATACTACATATCAAATGGTGTCGTTAAAAAAATTCCACCACAGTATGAACTTGTAGATCTTGACTATCAAATGATCATAGACAATTATACAAAAGTGGAAAGAGTCGAAGAGGCCAACAACATCACCCCACAAAATAACTACAGCTTCACTCCTCTCAAATCCACCTCCATTGACCCTTGCTCAACAACAATAACTGGTATAAATCTCTCTTAACATCTCTAATATGTAAGTACTTTTACTATAAAAAAATCCTAACAATGAGTTTTTTTTTTCGCTCTCAGATATTATTGGCATTGTCTTAGACATTCTCCCAAAGAAAATATTCAAGAGGAAATGGGACAACCAAGATTCAATGGTTCAAAAAATGGTTGTGATTGACTCAAAGTACATTTCTCACATTCCCCAAATCTTATTATTTCTCAATGAGTATATTTTTTTTAAAGAATGTTTTTAAATATACCTACTAGAAATGGTAACTATTAAACTTTATTATTGTATAGTTTGCAACCCACCTTCCTATCTGCATGGGACAAATTCATAGAAGATGAATGCAAAACAATAACTGAAATATTGTCATCCAGGCCAATTATTGTTGCAACAAATGTACCTCCAAAAGAATTCAGAGGTATTAAAAAAAATTCACTTATTTTTTAGTGCTTGCCTTATTTCTAATAAAATTTAAATTTATAAAATAAAAATATACATTTGTTTCACAACTACTATTGATTCATATTCTTTCCAAATTGTAACTCCTAATTAAGTCTGATAATTTTTTTTCTTAATTTTTTCCTATTCAATTATTAGGAAGAAAGTCATTCTCTACAAGGTCATCATCAACTATTCTGATTAATCCGACCATTCTCAAAGTAGATGAAATTCTTTGTAAGTATTTTTTAAATTAATTAAACATCTACAAATAAAAAAAAAGCTAACTATTTTTTATTTGCACCTTTTACAACTTTGTGGAAAAAAGAAAGAAGTATTCGATTATATTGTTTGCAAGAAATCATATTTAGAACTACCGAAGCCAGCAGAATTGCAAACAACATCGATTCAAGAATTTATCGATTCTGGAGAAGTTGTATGTATCTGCATACTCCATTCTATTATTTATTCCACTTGTATGACATCGTATTTATATTATTACATAATAGCATTCATTGGATCAAAGGTTCGATTACCAGCATAACACAAAACCAACAATTTTGGTATATGGCTTGTAGTCATTGCCAAAAAAAAAAAAAAGGGATAGAAGAACTTATCGTTCATCATTTACATGTCAGAACTGCAACAAATCAAATATTACTATACCAAGGTATACTAATAATGTACACAATTCATATACATTATATTTATAAATCAAAACACATACTAACTTTTATTAAACTATAGATGTGTTATAAATGTCGAAATTAAAGACTCAACAACAACTATTCATGCAACACATTTTGAAGATGAGGCCCAAAAAATATTCTCTTGTATAGGAGAGTATATTATGAATGTTCAAATGAAGGTAATTTTATTTCAAGCACCTTTCTAATTCTCAAACATAGTCTACTCCAGATATTTTTAAATATAAACTTTAACTTTTATATGTTTTTCATTTGCAGGAGCATCATGATCAAGTCAAAATATGGATGGAAGATTGTCAAGACAAGATTTTCTTATTCTGTATCAAAGTACAAGAGAACCGAAGTGGTTAGAAAAGGGCCATTATAATCACATCACAAAAGGATGAATAGTTTTTACATTTTTCTATATATCAAAAATGGTAATTTTTTATCTATCCAATCACTTACATATACAATACTTACATCCAACCAAAGACATATAATAGTTATCCCTTCATGAAATGTAGAAATGTAATAAAAATGCCTCAACATATATGAATTTCGGTATTTTAGTTTTTTTTAAATAAAATATATTTTTTTACTAACTTTATGCTTTGTAGGATGAAAGCCAATGGCATATGGAGACAATGACTGCCACAAAACTACAAATTTAAAGGGCTGATGTTGTACACTTTTAGATTTCTTTTTATCATCAATTTTGTAACAACTTAATGTAATTTACCAATAGCAACATGAATAATGTCAAATGATAGGATTTCTACAAGGCTTGTATTTTACACTTTTACTTCCTTATCTTGTAAATAATTACTAGAGGAACATCGTATAGAATTTTTGTTGGGTTTATTTCAAAGCTCTTATATGGATTTATGATCCATTCTGTTCATGTTGTTTGGGTTACTAGAAGAACATACTATACAATTTTAGTCTCTGGTGAACCAAACCATAAAATTGTAATATCTAGAGTTATATAATCTCTGATCTAACGAACTGGTACCTTTGGCACTCACTCAATTACAAAGTGTATATCCCATTGTTAGAGTATGCTATATGTGTTCCTTCTTTTTGCCAACTTCTGCCATACAGTGTTCTTCAACTTATTGACTATTTTACATGAGATATCATGCAAACACATCTCTGCCAAATTTGCTACAGGCACCCAAGTCTTATCATTTCAGGAGGCTTCCTCTTGTCTTCTTTTGATATTGCTGAAGGCCTTATCCAAAATTTCTCTCAAATTGGTTTTGGACTTCTATTGCACTATTTCTATCCACAATTTACTTTTCAACAATACTTATTATTGTTAGATTAATCAAATGCTCTATCATTTTCCAATTTTATGAGTACTTTTTTTTATGGAATGCTGACATTATTTTTATATTTTTACAGGGTTCTTAAGTTTATCAACTGAAGCTTTAGCCACTTAGCAATTATGTGAACCTATTGCTTATGTTCATTTAGACTTAATTTTTTTTATTATCAGTGACAAAAATGATTTATTATTTATCTGACTGCATTTCCTGATAAGAAATTATTATTTAAGGATTGTTTTTCCATATTGATTTTTCTAACATTAGTCAAAATCTTTCTATTTTCTTTTGAAACTGATTTTGGACCTCTGCTGCACTATTTCAAGTAAGCTTCCATTGGATGCTTTATTTTTCATTTTAGTAAATGGTAACTTGTATTTCACTTCAATGACTAGCAAAACAACTACTAGCATACTGCTAAAAAATTCCACTGGATTTATTAACTAAATTCTCTTCATCCGTTTCCTCCGTTTGGAACTCTCAAATCAACCCCTTCCATATCATCAAGAGAAAACTCTGTTCCACTCACAGTAAACTCCCTTTTTTTAAATCTTCATCCAAGCATTTTGGAGTTCCAGGTCTCCAAACATGCTTGTGTGAAATTAGGTGTACTTGTGGCAAATGGACTCATGAAATCAACAGAGGAAACAAGATAGCCGTAAGCAATACAGGTATAGCCCACAAAAATGCTATTATTCCATTTTTCCATTTTATTTTATTTTTTAAAAACTTTTGCAGCTTGAAGAGCACAATCATTATTTGGCATGCAATGTTTCTTATTTTCTTTTTATGCCTCATATGGCTTACAATACTTAATAATGATTTAATATCTGAATTAAAGACGCTCCACTTTAAGTAATTACAATTTGATAAGAATCCAATGAACTGTATAGAATACATAGGCTCCACTGGCAAAGATATTGTATACTTTAATTCTTGAGCTAATATTAATATTCACTCTCTCTCCCTCTCTCCCCTCTCTCTCTCCCCCTAGGATGATGCAACTTAGTACTAGATTTAGTTTTGAACTAAATGCATTATTTAGTAGCATTAGGAAAGGATCTCCATTTGCCACTTATATTGGTCCATTTGCCACTTATATTGGTTAGGAAAAAGACTGCTCTTGCCTTGTAAATGCTATTGACCAAAAAAAGGACCATCACATCTTAAGAATGGATATAACTTTACATTAGTAAAATATGGGGGATAGCTATTAGAGTCTAATACACACTTTCAAGTTAAAACTTTTAGAGATGGCTCATCACTATTATCAACAGAGTACTTGCAATTAGTATGTTAGTGCGTGAATGCTTGTATATACATTTTGCTATTATATCATTACTATTTTAAAAGTTGGATATTGGATTTTGGAAGCTCTTGTGTTCTTAGGTACCTCATTCTTTGCAAGACTTGTATTACTGCCATAGCATGTTTATATCATAAGCACATAAATTTTCAACTGGCACATGTAAGATACTAATCATATGAGCAATAATAAGATTTTATCGAAGTTGTGATAGGTTCATATTGACTCTCCTCTCCTGTCTCCTCAATTCAACTGAACAGGTCTACATCTCTTTTCTTGCACTTCTCAAGATACTCAAAACATGGTATAGTTTTTCAATTAATCTTTCTAAAAACAAAATCTTAGCTTCTTATCATTCTTGCAACAAGTAGAGTTTTGTTATCACAAATATCGAATCCTTTCATATGCTTCATTTAATCTGTTGTAAATTAGGGTTCAAATGAAATCCTCAGTCCATTGTAGAAATTTAGAGACTGCTTTAATCCAATCTATTAATTTCTTATGCGGCTAATGCAATTGTGATAATTTTCTTTTTTTATTTGCTTAAATTATTCCACCTGTATTACGCTTGTTGGATCTCTTTTACCTTTCTAAGGATTTGTCCATAAGAAAGCAGAACATGGTTTATGTCTTTAATCCATAAACGTTGTGCATTGATATTTAATTCACATGTAATTCTATTATTTATGATAGGTTTAGAGATTTAAGATAAATATCTGCTTCAATCTCTCATATTTTAAACTTATTGTGTGTTAGGACATGTTGTAAGTTTAACTTTCTTTATTGTTCCTGGTAGAGTTGCTCCCTTCGATTACCTTTATCAGTGTCCTACTTGATTTGTGCAGATGGGTAATGTCCATTTGCAATTTATTTAGTTAGTCTAGCTATTTCTGACTAACTTTATTAGTCCAATAAGAACAAAAAATAGACATGGTCAAAAGCAGAAGGTGCATTAACAGATACTTTGTATCCTTGAGCTATCTCAATGGAATAATCATTCAGTGCTTTGTATATGCAAAGACTCCTCATCACAATACAACATCATAATAAAAATCTAGAAAGTACAAAAAATCAATACCTCTTGCTTTTGATATGAACTTTAAGCTTTAGTGATAAAGCAGCATAGAACATTAAGTTGCTGAACTTGACTAATTTGGTACTAACATAGCCTGAACTAAAGGATAGAAAGGAATTAGATGCTTTCAGCCACAACTACGTGCAACGCACGTACATCCCACTAGTATATATTTTATTTTATAATATAAAAGCAGCGGTTTCACTTACCTGTCTCCGAACATTCCTTCTTCACTCGTGTGGGGCCCTCTGGAGGGCAATCTCTCAATTCTTCCTCTCTCCTCTCGATTCTTCCACAGCACCCGCCAAGCAAGAAATGGAGAACTTGGTTAGTGGTCACCTCTTCTCCTATTCCTTTTTGGCTCTCTTGGTGAAATGCCCAACGAAAAGGAAAACATCACCACTTCCTCTTATTACTCTTCCAATCTCTCTCAAGGTACTTCTTTTTCCAATCTCTCTCTTCTCTTTGTCTGTGTCTCATTTCATTTATCTTACGATCTAGGGTGTGCAGAATTAGAATTTGGCCATGGCTTCGAAGAGGATCATCAAAGAGCTCAAGGGTCTCCAAAAAGATCCTCCAACTTCATCCAGCGCAGGTATCTCTCCTCCATTTCTCTCTTATTTTTTTTTCTCTCGATTTGCGCTTATCCCATTTGATTTCAGATATGAACTTACCTCTCTTTCTGTCTAGACAAGTATTAAAGAAAAAATGAACTTTACTCCATTCTGAATACTCACGAATTAAAATACTGAACTTTAGCTTAGAATTTAAGGGGGGGAAACATGAAAGATTCAAAACCCAATTCTCAAGAAGAAGAAGAAACAATCATAGGTATCTTTTGTAGTCCTAAGCGGCAGAAAAAAAAGTATATATATATTTATATTAAAGATGAAGAAATTGACTTGATTTTGAGCTGAAAAGCCATTCAAAGCTTGGATTGCAATTTGTGGAATATTAGCAAAGAGTCTTGGCAGGCAATTGGGCAGGAAAAGAAGAAACCCTAGGTTTTTGGGGAGTTTGGAGCAGAAGTTTCTTCTTACCTATAGCTCTTGTTACTTGTTAATGAGTTATGGGTAATCATATTCACTGGGTAATTTGAGTTATAGGGAACCAAACAGGCCATTAGACTTTAAAGGGTTATGTTTGTGTAGATTGAATTACTTGGACCGTGGGAGCTCAATCTCTAAGAAATGCATTTTTCTAAGATCAGGGAAATAAAGTAGTTAAGATCTTTTAAAGTATTTTGATTGCGGCGTATTGATTTGTAAACTCCATTTTCATGAAATTTGTTAGAACATAAATTCTCTGGAATTGTATGATATAGGTGCAGTACTAGAAATATTTGCTAAAAGAAATGATATCTAAAAAGGAAAATAGCTTGCTTATCTATGCTTTTCCTTCCATAAGATTATCTTGTATGCGGCAAATATCAATGAGATGTGAATTGCGTATCCCATGGGCTCTTCCTTTGCTTACACATTGTCCAAAGCTCACCATGGTTAGATGACACCATTAAATTTTCTTGTTAATTTGTATTTTTTTGATTAGCTATTTAGAGGTTTGTAATAGTCTTCTTTATGGATTTGTATAGTCAAGTTAATGGACAGCTTGAATCTACTTGATATAGAGCCATATGCATGATTAGAGATGTGGGTGATTGTATTCTTTATTAGAAGAGATGATTAAGCCCCCGCTTTTCCATGTTCTCAGTTTTCACTACTACTTACAAGATATGTGCAAATTCTGTAAGAGGATAAATTGAAAAGTATGTTTTGGACAATTCATGATTCCATTTATTTTATAGTTTTTTTTTAATCTGAATCAAATTATAAATTATGATGTGAACTTGTTCCTAATTATTTTAATTTTTTGAAAAGTGCAGTGCAATTGAGTGGTATCAAGATTGAATTTGATATGGGAGATGTCCTAGTTAGCGATTAGACTGCTTGTAATGAATGCGCAACTTATATTGTATTCCTATGTCGTGTTAATGCAAAGTTCCTTTGTTTGAGGTTATTGTGTTAATCCCTTGTGTCCAATAGTATGTATCTATACGTAGGGTCCCTCTTTCTCTGTCTCTGGCTACCTCCCCTACGAAGGAATCACAAAGGCCATCTCATCAATCCCTCTCACAACTCACTTTAAAATGATTTCCCACCCATGGATGCCTCCTTTTCTCTCACTCTCTCATTCTCCATCTATTTCTCATCTCCTCCGCCCCTTTCCACCGAAGCCCCGCTCTCTCTTGCACTTCTCTCTCTCTACCTTTGCTCTTTTTCTTAAGGTGTGTGTTTTGTTTTCAAGCTTCTTTTTCCACATTATTGGAGCAGCATAAATATGTATGTCTTGATTTTTGTTTTTCCCCCTCCCCTTTTCACACTTTTTAAGTTAGCTTCAACAATTAGTAATTAGTATGCGTTTTTCTTTCAATATTTTTTCTTTCCTCATTGTTGGAGCACTATAGTACGTTCGTAATGCCTTTTTTTCCTTCTTCCTTTTCTTTATAATCTTAAGTTGAGGATGAAGTGTTTGATCACAAATTTATGAAAGTTGAAACTTAATAACTTTGGTTTTTTTTCCATTCCTTTACAAATCCTTAGTTGAGAATAAAGTATTTCATTAAAAGTCTAAAAGAAATTGAATTTAATGACATGATTATTTCAAAGGGTTTTACCTTGTTAGAAGTGTAGCACCTTCTCTCTTACCATGTTAGGAAGCTTAATGATCTATGAAATCATTGTCTCTGCCTAAAAAATCATATTCAGCTTCCAACGTGGTTTAATTGTTTTGTATGGAAGGAATCAGTTCAAATCACTTGAGATATGCTATTTTTTTTTATTTCTTTCCTTTGATTTAGTTGTAAAGTGTAACAAAACCACAAATATATTTTATTTCTTAATTGAAAGGAAATATTTTCAGTTGAGTTTTATTACTTCCTTGTAAAGACCAAATTTCACTCACTTCCTCCCTAATAGCGATGTATTGTAGTTTCTTTTGGCAATTATGTCCTCATGAATTCAATGGTAAGTGTTAATACTTAATATGTTGGAGAATTGAATCTAATTTTCAAATTGCTGAATTCTAAAGCTATGTTCTTGCCTTGGATGGTGTAGAAATGTTGATGCTATCAACTAGTGTCTTGAACATAAAGTGGACAATCAAAGGGAACCCTAATTTCTTTTAGCACTCGCTAAGGTAGGAGACTTGATAATCATTGTTAATTCTCTGTTCACACTTAACCAAATAAGTGGCCAACTTATTGAGCACGAGGAGTTGTGGGATTTGTTTGCATCATCAGCAATTGGTCAAGATATTTTTTGGCATCTATTCAACTTTTCCCTATCATTGAGTAGGGAAAAGATGTGGTGGACATTGTTAACGACATAACAGGCAATTTATCAGTGCAAAAAGGAGAACTTAGCGATCTTTCCCAACCCATATAGGGATCCTACATGGTAATTTGTTTAACTATTTTTTAAATGTTTCATTTCAATTTTTGTTATTATATGGTAAAAAGTCAATATTCTACGTCTTTGTCATCCTTTGTTTTTTAATTGAAAAATGCCTTTTGTTTTATCTATATATATATATATATATTTTTGCTGAAAGCAAATTAGTATTTTTAGAATGCCAATATATTGGTATTATTGTTTTTGCATTATATGACAAGCTATCCTTGTATGTGTCCAATACGTGCATTAAGAAGTTTACCTCAAGAATGCTTGCTGACGACGTATTAAAAAATATATGCGTGCGGAGTCTCCACCACTTTGTTAAATATTAATTCAACATTTCTCATTTGCTTAGTTTTCCATTGTAGAAATTTAGTAAATATGACTTGTAATGAATGTAGTCCAAGACTTTGCAATCAACACCATGAACAAAACAATTGATGAACTGATGGCAGCAAACTCTGGTCACTGATTTAGAGAGTTCAAGAAACTTTCGTCATAAGTGCGTCTCTAGTGGTTTTGTTCTCTCTCTTTCAATTGAATATGTCCAATTTTGTCCAATAGTTCCACCGTTAGGTATATGCAGCTTTAAACTCATTCTTTTTTAAAAATATTCTGTCTTCTCTGTATGTTTTCTAATTTGCGCTGTTGTAACTTTTCCAAAAAGAATTCTCTTTAACTTCTCTGCATGTTTGCTAATGCGAGTATCTTTCCTCACCCTTTTGGTATCTCATTCTGTCACGTACTAATATTTTTACTCTCTTCTAGGTTTATTCAATTGCTCTTGATGCTTTAGGATGGATTTTTTTAGGGTTTTCTGGGGCTTGTGAGTTTCAATTTGATTTTCACTTTTATATATCATGTGAGTAAGAGAAGTACAAAAAATATCTACAAGTTCTGATTTCATAGGAAGGGAGGTTTTTCTCTTCTTTTTTTTTCCCCCTTTTTGGTGATGACTCTTAATATGGTGATCATCTTTTCTTGGTGTTTTCTCAAAAGATTGCATCTTTTAATATTTTTTGAGTTAAACTTGAGTTGGTCTATTATCTCATTTAATTAGCTGATGAAAATACTTGAAAAGATGTGCAGTTAACAACTGGTGTTCGATATGGATTAAGGGTCTTGGAATTTGAATTTGTGCATACAATTTTTTTTAATTTTGTTCTTTAGAATTTTTAACTGAGATAGAAGAAATTAAAAGTTTGGCATAAATGAGTGACAACTGAGCTTAAAAATTCATCTAATGGTGTTAGGAAATTTGATGTATCTTATTCTAGTTTGAAAGGTTTCAAGTTATGGTTTTGAGTTTTTGAATTGTAGACTTCTGGTTTTGGATTTTTTTTATTTTATTTTGAATTTGGATGGTTGAGATTTTGATTTGAAGCATTTTTCCGTTTTGAATTTGGGATTTGGTTATTCTTCATTTGGGCATTGGAGTTTGGGATTTGGTGTCTTGAGTTGGAGGTTAGGAAATTGAGAAATTCAAATGATTGACAATTAGGGTTTGAACATTGGAGATTCATTTGCGTTGTTTTTTTTTTTTTTTTTCCTGTTTCTTGAATTTGGGATTTGGTTATTGAGAAATCCCACATGGTTAACAATTCGAGCTTGAGAATTGGATACATGGTCTTGGATTTTAAATTTGGGTATTGCATATAATGATTTAATGATTTTCTTTCTTCTTTTTATAAATTTTATGATATGGGATTTTGAATTAGAGATTTGAAGAAATAAGAAACATATGTGAGAGTGACAATTAAGCTTCGAAATACGGTTTAAAGGTTTTGATTTGTGTTTTGGATATTTTTAAATTGTAGATTTCTGGTTTTTACGTTGGGTTTTGGATTTGGACAATGGAGATTTTGATTTGAAGTTATTATTATTGTTGTTGCTGTTGTTGGTAATATTAACTAATAATATGATTTTGTTCATGATGATTCTTCTTTGATTCTTTGTAATTTCATTTTCTTTTTATCCATTGTTTGGTTTGTTTATATTTGATTTATTTTCCTTTTGACAGAAGATTGATTTTTGGGTGTTTTAGTTCACGCTTTTGTGTTGTGATTTCAATTCCAAGCATTTCGTGCATGAATTATTGGAGGACCAAAAACTCCTCGCCTTGCTTTATGTTCTTCTATATGAAAAAGAAGGCTTTCTAATGGTAGCCTCTAGACGACTTTAGACTTCCTATATTATCCATTCTGGAGATATTAGGAGAAGTGCACTTCTACTAGGGTCCACGAAAAAACCAACAGTTCAATATGGTAGGCATCTAGAGTCCCTGACTACAATATTAGATTAACTCCTGATTTTGGTTTTTACCCAAAATTTTTTTTACTAATTTTCAAGTCTATCAAACTTCCTAAGGGAGGTAATTTCTCATCAAGCCTATAAATGTTAGTGTTCATGTTAATCCAAGGTTCAGTTACCTTGGTACCATATTCATTTGGATTTTGACAAGTGTAGTATTTTAGTATCTTGATATATTAATATTTTCATATTCTTCTTCATAGTATAATGCTGCATCAGAAAAAATGTAGAATCATGTTTATTCATCACCACTATCGACCAGCATCCTTCATTCTGCTTAATTTGAGAAATTTATTCTTATATTATTGAAAAATTAAATAAATTTTGGTTAGTGGAGAGCTTGTGCGTTGCACGTAGCTGATATTAAAATGATTTATTAGTTCATATTTATACAGAAATAGATCATTACAAATGTTGATTTGGTTGTCATCTCCAAGACGCATTTTTTTTTTTTTTTGGGAAATAGAATCAAAATAAGATTGGATATTTCCTTTTTGACTCAATCTGACTTAAAACCATGTTTTCAGTGATTGAACAATCCATCACTTCCTCAGTTCTTCATTTTCAGTGTCTACAAATCTTTCCCTCTTTGTAGTTCCTAAGCCTTTAATGTGTCTGCTTTAGGAGTTAGGACTTCTCTAAACACGCAGACCATTTTAAACAAATATATGACAACCAATACAAACACAATATGTGATATCCAATTAACTTGAATAAAATTTATATACAATTTTCCATCTAATCCGTGGTGATAAAACCACCATAGCCTATCCTTATCCTGAAGTCCAAGAAATCCAACTCCACTCATTATGAATAGCTATCAATCTTACAGGCACATAAAGCAACATGATATATAAAATACAGAAAAATTCAACCATTCACAACAAAACTCCTTGACACCTATATACAACACAATCAAAATAATATAGCCATCGGTCCCTGTGTGGGTATCACACTTTCTAATATGAAAGTATCAACTGCACCAAAAACTCATATAGGCAAAATGAAATTAACATGATATTAAGCAAAATAATATCAGTTTATCTATTTCACAAAGAGTTTTAGTTTCTTCTAATGAGCAACCAAGAAACACTTGGAAAACCACCTACATCAAATTAGTAATACAGATATAGGGATCATTAAGGCCTAATTAAATAAAAAGAAAAATAAAACCCCTAGTATGTTTCATGAACAAATTGTTTACCATTTCATTTGATTGGCAGCAAATACATGTATGGCACTTTTTCTCCATGGTAGATCTCTCCATGCATCTACCTCTCCATCATAATGAAAAAGCATTACAACAAAACCATTGGGGAGGTATGTGTGTTGCATGTAATGCAAAGTCTGGGTTCTTGAGTTATTTCAATATAAAAAAAGAGAGATAAAGGAAAGTCAAAGTTCTCAAGTCCTTAAATTATACATTACAATCTGGTGATCACTTGCTTTGTATTTAGGTATAAAGTATTCTCTAGGGGCATCAATTAAGTTATATATAAAAAATTGCTGGCGTATTTTATCACTTTTTTTTTTTTTTTCTGTTGATTGGTTTGTTTTTTTTAACTCCATTGACATCTAAAATAGGGACTACCTATTGCATTATTATTGTCAATGTTGTCTTAGCTTTGTCTTATTGATATGATGTATTTCTGATGTAGTTATTAACTTTCAATATGCAAAGAAAATCAATAGGTTGGATTTTTTCCAAACTTGAGCCTACTTTACACTATACATGTTTGAAATAATGAAAGTGTCTCGGAATGTGGAGTCACTGCAAGTAGTGCTGTCAAAATGCCACACGACCCGTTAACACGACACAAACCCACGATATTAATGGGTTCGGGTGGCCTCTTAACGGGTTGACTTTTCTATTTTTAGGCAAATCCAAAGGAGTCAAAGGACTTATTGTCAAGAAGATATCATCAAATTGTTTCTCATTTACACCCAATAGTTCTATCTTCTATCATGTTTCTCATTAAAATATGTGTCATTTGAATTGATGGTTTATGAGCAATTTATATTTCTTCTCTTAAATGAGTGCTTTATGGCAGGGATGACTTGAGCAAAGAATATAAAGAGGCTAATCAAGATTAAAAAAGTGTTTTAATTGTAAGACATCTAACATTCACCATTCATTCCTTTTGATGGGTTCCATTCACATTGCTATCAATTGTCATAAAACTATGGTGGTTAAATCTTCTCTTTGATTTGTAAACAAATGGTTGCAAAGAACGGGATTCAGAAGTGAAAATCCATGACAGATGAAGTAAGCATCATGTTTCCTTATTCATTTTCTTTTTGTTACACCCCGACCCAATTTAATTTGGATTAGTACTAATTAATGAGGATCTAGCTTAATTAATTGTGTTTAGTTACTAATATCGTAATTAGTGTTCATTAGTCTTTATAGACTGAGTTAGTTGAGTCTCGAACCTTGAATAGGTGAGTTGGAGTAGAGAGTTGACTCGGTGGGTAGAGTAAAGGGCTTTTTCATAAATATTGATTTTCACACTTTGCATCATTTGCACGTCATTTTGGCATCATCTCGTGTATTTCGACGTGTACGTCGATTCTTGTATTAGGCTCTCCTTCATTTAACCAACCGTTGAGTATTTGGACCCTCATTTGACTCAAAATGATAATATGCTTTGTTGGTGGACTTTCTTTGCAAAATGGTACCTTATCCCCCTTTATATACAATCCTATCCTCTTATTTCTTTTCCCCTCTACTCCTCTTCTTCTCCTCTCTCCATTTTCTCTCCTTCTCCATCATCAAGAAGGCTTGTGATGAATGCCTTGGGAGCTAGGAGGAAACCCACCTTCACCATCTTCATCTTCCTCTCTTCATTGTTGGCAAGAACCATTCCCACCATCTCCTACCTTTCCCACATTTGAATTCCTTGTTGAGGTAACAGCCAAAATATCTTCTTTTGTGTTCGTGGAGTTGCATTAGAGTTAATAGACTCTTGGACAAATCATACATGCATATTCATTGCCTTTTTCCATAATTTTGTGATTAGGGTTTGAGCATTTGGGGTTTTTCTTGGGTTTGAGTGGGAAAGCTTTGTAAAGCTCTTTGAGGCAAGTATAAGCTTTAATTTGGATATATGTGATGATTTATTTCCATTGATCCCAATGATAATCTCTCTCAAAAATTTCTATTCTCTTAATAATTGAATGGGTTGGATTTGTTTTTATGATTTTTAATGGATGGACTTGAATGGAAGAATTTCATATAATGTAATGGGGAACATGGAGGCTCCATTCTTTTTGTACAAGTTGTGTGTTGAAAGGGAGTTAGAAGTGGAATGGAAGAAGAAACAAAGATAATTCCGAGTTCAGGAATTCTGGATAGTTCGCTCGAGCGAATTAGAGCACTCGCTCGAGCGAACCTCCATTTAAACTTTGGGTCGAGTGAACAAAAGGATCGCTCGGACGCCCATCTTTCTGGATGGGGTCTGCTCGAGCAAACATGAGTCCGCTCGAGCGACCACACCCCCTGAAAACCTTGCTCAAGCGAACAAAATGAGATGTGCGAGCGACCAACCTTCTGGATGGGTCCGTTCGAGTGAACCTGGGTCCACTCGAGCAAACCTGAAGCCGCAAACCTGGTCCTTTCAACCCAATTCTCGGGGTGAGTTTCCACTCTTAACTTATCATAACCCTTCTTAATTATCCCTAATAGATAATTAAGATGTATACCCTTATTCACATAGGATTTAGGAACCGTAAGACCTTCATGACTTTAAAATGGAACTGTTAACCTTATTTATTGGTCCAATGGGTATTCATTAGTCTGACATTATGCCATGAAGGTTAGTTTGGGAAATTCAACGTATTTTTTCATAAATGTGACACCTCATAAGGTAGTAACACGTCAATCTTCCCAAACTTACCTTGTATTAGACGGTGAAAGACTAGAATCAATAGTTTAGTGTTGCTTCGTAAAATATCTTGATTCCTTTAAAGTTATTGCATTATATTGGAGTACAATCTCTTTATTGATAATAAAATCCTGATTAGTAGATTAGTTACATCATTAGTGTCTATTAAGGTCTGATTGTTTACATTCAATTCGTAAATATCAGTATTGTATACCAAATTTAGTATTCATTGGAAATATAGGATTGAGTAAGTATTTGTGACATATGAGATTACTATTCGATTTGATTATGGACAAGTGAAATACAACTTACTTAAATCCGATTTTATTCGATTATTATTTGATTAGATCGAGTCGGCACTACTTAGCTTCGACCCTGTGATACCCAACGGGGTTGAACTTGGTTTAGTTATTCGAGACCATTGCAATGAGTTATCTGGAGCACTGGAACTCCAGACCCGGGTAGCCAGCTAGCCTTTGACCGGGCCACTGGTGACATTCCAACTAGATTCGCTCTCTATATTGAGAGGATGAGCTTAAGGTAGTAGCCAATTTGTATGTTTTCATTTTACTTGATTCACAAGCATAAATTATTCAAATTATGCATACTTTGCCTAGTTAATATTTGCTTAGTTAATATTTATCATTGACTTCTGTTAATCTTAATCGTCTTTAATTCAATTTGAAATATTATGTATTTCCTTATTATTGCCTATACTTGCTTAATCATCATATTGATGATGCTACTCTTGGTGTCACAGTCGCAAGTGCAGCTCCTGGCCTTGAGGAGGACAAGGAGGGAGAGAAGGCTACCCAAGCGGTACCTTCAGGGCTAGAAGAGTGGCCAGAGCTAGGGCCAGCTTAGATATCTTGCCTCAGAGTGTGTGGATGCCCCTTTTGAGAATTTCTATAGTGTGTGACTAGCCCCTTTTTGTGTGGGTCACACTTGGTTTTAATTTTTCTTTTGTACATACTTTCGGTAATGTTTGTGTAGGGTTCTTTTATACACCCTCTTTTGTAAAACAATATATATAAGTGTATAATTTCTTTTGTATTAAACTTGAAATGTTAATTGGATTGAATGGGAATTGATACCCTCACATGAATGAATTATAGCTTCCGCTATGATTAATTGCTATTGATATGTTCTAGTGAATTTTAACTCACGTGTGTGGAAAGTTGTTTTCTCTCATTCGTGTGTTGTATTTGGCTCGAGACAAGTACAGCACACGGGAGTACGTGTGTCACACCTCAGAGATTACACTAGGCTAGGGCGATTTGGGACGGATGTGACACTTTTCTCGGATGCTACTATGTGATTATGTTGCTGATGTGTTTTGATTTTGTTACTATAAAACCCAAGAAAAAAGAAACCTTGGATAGGTCCTTAGAAAGTTATGGAAAGATATGGAGAAATACAATGCTCAAAACTAACAATGATGTACCTTTTTGTTGACGAGTTCAATTGTTGTACACTTGGGACTGTTGTATATGGGTGCACTTATAATGATCTATTCATTTTTTGCTGGAGCAAGTGATCTTAGATTTGAGAGGACTAGAGGAGACTTGGAGTTGGGGGTTTGTTAGATGGTGCTACTATGTGAGATAAATTTTTGTAAATGTATGAATAAAATTTTAAAATTAATTTTAATACATTGTAAAATTCATAAATTTATGAAAATTTAATTTATGAGAATAATATGCATAGTAGAGACCACGTGCTCAAATTATTGCGTAAAATTATGTCATTTGAGCATTTTTGGATTTATTTTCCATTACATAAAAGCAACAATGTCCCTTACTTAAAACCCATTTGTACATTTTTTTTTTCTAAATACAGGAATGTAGTTAACTAGCATTTCTCATGATCATTAAGATTTATTATTCTATGTTATTTGGATTCATGAATCTTTAGTTCTTTTTTTCATATTTTCAAACATTTGCAAATTTGGCTCCTTGTGTTTTCTCTATAGGGCAGAAACATTTTTACTCTTATTAGATTACAATAAAGTAATACCTTTCTTTTCAATGATGGTAAAGCAGTGCCGTTTGGATAATATTAAGATAAGACATTAAAATGAAAAGGGTTCAAATGTCGAAACAAAACCATAAAAACACAAGAGAAAAATGCAAATTGGAAACCTAGAATAGAACCCAAGATCTAAGGAAAAAAAACCTAGATATAGAATAATGAAAAAGGATTCTAATATTTACAAAAACAATGAAAAATAATTAGAAAAAGAGGTTTGATTGTAGACATTTGTAGAAGATTGAGAAATTATAGAGATCAGTAAGTTAGCTGTGGAAACTGAATCAAGGAGAGATGGAAATGAATGCACAGCCATCATCTTCATCATTCAAATTCTAGAAAAGATTAGCTAGAAAAGAAAGGAGGAGGAAGAACCGGAGTTGAAAAGAACAAAAGGAACATCAATATCATTCGATTCAATCAGTGGATTAGGTGATATCGTTTGTTCTGGAGTTTGATACATTGATCAAAGGAACTACACTTCTCCATCATCATTCACCTCAAAATACAATTCAACTTTGAACTTTCTATCAAATATTAAAAAAAAATAGAGAAATGCAATTCATACCTGAGATGATGAATACGAGAAATCCTTGAGTCAATGCGATTTGGCGATGTTGATGAAGAATCCGAGGAAAAAACAGAGAGATTGTTCTGTCCTGAATTTATAACTTTTTATAACTTATGACATTCATGATCCTTTCTTAGCAACCCTTTGAGCAATCCACTTTCCTGTTCTTCTGTCCTGGAATTTGGAGGACCATTGTTTTTTTTTCTATTGGTGTTTGAGATTTATTTTAACGAATGTAACCTTTACCAGAAAGACGCTTTATTTTTCCAAGGGTCATTTTTGTTTACTTTTTATTAATTTATTTGTGAAAGAACATGATGAGAAGCTCTGCATTGAAATTTCCATCTTGTTAGGGCTAAGATTGTTCATGAAATGATTAAGATATTTTACTGATTTTAAAATGTAGGAATGATGAAGATATTTTTACTGATTTTAAAATGTAGGAATGATGAAGATATTTTTACTGATTTTAAAATGTAGGAATGATGAAGAAGATAAAAATAGCTGGAAGTAACTGGTGGGTCCTTTTCTTTCCTTCCTATTAAACATATATTTCTTTTTGGAAATCTTTGGCAATAACCATGTCACCTTTTGCAAGTTATATGGACAATCTTGTATGGTAGTTAGTTGTTGGAAATGGATGCTTAATTTATTGAAAATGGTGATGGTCTTGGTCCTGTTTTTGGTAGATGGTACAAAAAAGAACAATGGTTGTTCTGGTACGGCGAAAGCTCCTTGTGCATGAATCATTGATGTGGGTAGAGCTTGCTGTGCATTTTCTTGATCCCTGATTTAATCATAATTCTATTTGAGAATCTTTGGTAACTCTCATGTTGTCTTTTGCAAGTTTGATGACTGATCTTGCATGACACTGAGTTTTTAGTGGTGATATGATTTTAGTTTTCTATATTCATCAGATCCACCAAACATGTCTTACCGTTGATAATTATTAAAAAAAAAACTGGAATAGAACAATAACAATACATATATTTTGTTATAGATTTTGCTTTATTTGTATATAATAACAAACATATGCATGGTTCATTTTCTACCATTTTTTCTTTACCCCTAGTTCAGGAATCATTCCATAGATTTCATAGAGTGAATGAAATGAATGTACCAATCTCCCCTCCCCCAATCAATAGCTATCTTGATTTTCAATTATTCATTGGAGCCAAATGTAAAATAAAATAAATTAGGTCTAGAGAAAATAATTTGTTTAGTAGTGAATTGTCTTCTTTGTTAATAGGAATTTTTACCAAATAAATGTTGCTAAACATGTATTAGCCCAATTTAACCACAAATACACCAAAACACCAAATTCGGTATTCGTACATGCTTTTTGGATGACTTTACCCCTAGTGTGCCGAAGGACATCATTATCTCTCATTCTCCTTTCTTCACCAAACTTTTTCCTCTCCCGCCTTTTTTTTCTCTTTCTCATCCGCTCCCTGCTCTCTCTTTCCCTCTCCGCTCCCTACGTCTTACCTTCCATTCTCGTTTATGCCCATTTCGTCCTCTCTCCATTCTCGCAGATTCCCTCTCTCTTTCTCAAAAATCACTCAACAAAAGTCTCTCTTGGAGATTGATTGCAGAAGAGAGCAGAAATCCCCTACTCTTTCTCTTTCTCTTTCCCCTCTTATTCGTGGCTAGTGGGATGAAGTTCTGATTTGGATCTTAGGTGGGGCCATCGTCGTTCACCAGTGGGCACTAGAGAAGAGGCTAGGCGTTTTTCAATCCAGTTCTGCTGGTGGTAGAACCCTTGGTTGACGGAGAAGAAAGAATAAGGGCAACCCATCCGAACTGATGACCTCTGCCGGAGTCATTGTTACAGAGACCAATCACTGGAGGATCTCTTAACGCTAACCGGAGAAGGTGGGCTCTGCATTGATTCAGGTTTGCCTATCGTCGCTGCCGGTATGCAGAACTTCTTGCCATTGTGGGAGAAGACAAAACCCTTGGGACAGAGGATTAGAGAAGAGCAGATTGGAAGGTGGAGGCTCGGGTTTCTGTTTCCATTGCCGGAGTGCAGATTCACCCACCGTCACTGGAGAAGACTGACAAAGGGTGATGGGTCTGCGATTCCCATACCTTCAACTAACTCATTGAAGACGGCTTCAGTAATCCCCTCTCTCTCTCTCATTCTCTTATTTTTTGGGTATCTGTTTTACTAGTGAATTAATTAGGTTTGGTTGATTTGCAATTTTCTTGTGGTAGATGTCTGTTTTGATAGTGAATCTAGGTTCTAATTGATTTGCATAATCTTTTCCAGCCCTCCTTATTTGCATGTCCCTCCTTCTATAGTGAGAAAAGCTCATCTAGAGGTATGTCCCTCCCTCTAGTTGGGTCTCTTGTGATAAACAAGATTCTTTGCAATATGTTCCACTGCTGTATTGTTGCAATGTGGAACCATAGGCTACTATTAGAAAACCCAATTTCCTTTAAGAGGATTCAGACTTTGAAATTAAACATATCCAAGTCTTTGGTGCCTATGTATGATGTCCTCTTTGCTCGTTGATGAATGAAGCGCTACTAGACCTTTCCTTCAAAATTTAAGGGGGTAGGGACCATTACTGTCACTGTCACCACTAAAGCCCTATCGTCAAATCCTGAAAAACTCAGTATGTCGG
Source organism: Umbellularia californica (assembly GCA_028538565.1). NCBI lineage: Eukaryota > Viridiplantae > Streptophyta > Magnoliopsida > Laurales > Lauraceae > Umbellularia > Umbellularia californica. The sequence continues at coordinate 42,265,543 of JAPQWN010000007.1, read as the reverse complement.
GAAGAAAGTAACACATCAATTGTGAGTTTTTGTTAGACTATTGACTGACACAAGGTGGTTAGGAAATTCAAGAATATGAGGAACAATAGGCAAAGAAAGTGAAAACAGAACGAAATAGAAAAATTAGATGGAAATTGAGAGGAAACAAGGAAGCATTTAGCTGGTCATCCAACTTAGGTGAGGCCACAGCATCATTGTGTATTTATACTACGAAAATAATATTCTCTGTATTTACAACAAACCCCTACTACCAAGTGTTTGGAGAAAGATAGTTAAAGAAAGGTGGGGATCAGTGAGGTGACTCCTAACTCAGCCAAATCTTTTTTCTAATGCCCAACTAACTTCCTGAGTTGGCATTGGGTAAGCTATGGTCTTTTGACGCACATCAAATGAACAAGTGACATGGACTTTTTTGAATGAAAAGCTCTAATGACATTTTCTTAATAACATGAAAGCTCTCCAGAACTGTGTTTTCAAAGGGCCAATGTGTTCTTTCATGCACTCTTACATGTAGTTTTATACAAAGTATTAGTCTGGTTGTAAATGTTTGACTATCACTACATCAGCTTCTCCAAATTCAAATTCCTATGGACCAAGTCTAGTATAATTGTTGAGTGTTCTTCAACCTTGGTTCTTCCATTTTCTAAATTTCATATACAGAAACTTTGTATTATTTATCTGAACAATGAAATTATTTGAATTATTAAGGATACGTGATACAAACATGTTTAAGATCCATCCATTCATGTGCACTATGTTCTCAAATTAGTGGTTTTCCGTCACAAGTTTGGAAGGTGAAGGCAGCAAATTTAAGTATCAGTCTTGTTCATCGTACTGCAAGCGGTGTTGTTGATCCAAATAAGGTTGAAAGGATCTTATTTATTATCTTCTATTTTGTTCTTTAGATTATGGAGTTTTTATCCAAGGCAGCCAACTTATTGTTGTTGCAAGTAGTGGCCTAGCTTGTGTGGCCCACTTATGCATGTTGATCATGCGTGGAGAAGGGTGGAAAGATCTGCAGATGTCCCAGGGGTGTGCAAATTAATTGGCCATCCTATCATCCTAACCTGTGATTTAATAATGTTAAGCCTTAAAGCTGTACTAATTATTAGCCCTCTGATGAGGTTTTGCTTGATCAATCCAATGACAAGTAACATTAAGTTGAGACTCAAACAGGGGTGAGTACCAACTTATGAGTAGTGATTTTCAAGGGTCAGATTGATCATCAGTGGGATTAGACTGCTATTATGCAGATTTCATAATTGTGGCATGGTTTCCCTTGATAATCTCTATTTATTGATGTAGGCTATCATTCATTTCTGTGATGTGAAGGTTATGCAGCATGTTATGATGTAAACTCTATAGTGGGAAGTAGGGCCCACTATTGAGGGGTTTGGCTGATAAGGCAAGGGTATAGATTGTGACTATTGATCAAGAATCATCAAAATGGATGATTGGACTATATTTGGTCTTAATGTCCATTTAATGTGCTCAATCAATACTAAAAATCATCTGGTCTGCGTGATATCATTTGTTGACCCCTTTAATCCATGATCGATGTGCATTATAATATCTACTACAAAGAATTTAGCATCACAATCTGGTGCTAAAGCATTACTATTAGTTTTTCTTTCTAGTTATTGTCATTTATGAAGAAAACATGTATGCGATAGTTGTGTCTAATCTTTGAAAAATGATTTTGGTGTGGTTGGGTTATCTAGTATCTTTCGGAATATCCTACTTTTACTTGTTTTCTTGAGTGCATTTCATGTCTCTTCATCTGTAGTCTCTGCTAGCATTTGTTTGTACAAATATTAAATGGATCTGAAAAACTAAAACTGAAATTTGTTTTCCTTTTTCCTTGTTTTTGCACTTTCCTCTTGGAAGTGTAGTGCTAAAAAGGTTAGCCTTGCCATTTTGGTGCTTGCTCTAATCTAAAACTACCTTCAATAATCTCTTTGTTTAAGATGTTGTTTTATTACATAGGCATATTTTTAATGGATGGGTGTTTCTTCTTTCTTGTTGAAACTTAAGATTCAATTTAGATCATCTCTTTGCTCTTCCTTCTTCCCCTGTTATCACCATCTTCCTATATTGCTTGTTTCAGAAGAAAATGGCTCTTCAGGGGGTACCGGCAATGTTTATAACAAGGGATATCAGGCCAACATTGGCCTTGATGAAGAAGACTTCATAGTGGAACCCGGACACGTTGCAGTATAGAAAAGCCAAATGAGCATCAAGCATTGTTTTTGCCTTGGAGAAGACATAGACATGCCAATTGTGCTCTAAATTTGTTATTGCATTTAACCATTGATTGCATCGACATTCTATCGCTGTTGCACTCGCATCGTTCTTTTTTAAGTGGTCTATGTAGCAATCTAGTTTTTGGGTAGAATGCCACAACTGTTGAGTTTTTTTTACGCTATATTATTATGCTTACATTAAAGTTATTGCACCCACTGAAGACCACCTTTTAAAAACGATGCCATCAACTTGCTGGATAACAAATTTAAGAATGAAAACTATTCTTCTTCCTCTTCTTCTTATTCTTCTTCTATGAACTGAGCCCATACGATGCCATAAACTATTTTTTCTTCTTCTTCTTCTATGAACTGAACCTATACAAACACATCCCTCTTGCTTTTAACGTACTCAAACAATTATTATTTTTGTGGATGGATAATTGGTTCAAGGCCTAATTATAAAAAAAAAAAAAAATCAACCCTACAGGACTCAATCATGAACCTGTGTCCCCGGTGGGAGGTGCTCAACCATACCCCTTCAACTTTCTTTTTTGACTATCCCAGGCATTTTGCCAAACTCTTAATACAACCTACATAAGTGGTTCCACTATTCTACATCCATACTTTATTCCCATAACAACATATTCAAATGAACCTAAAATGCGAGAGTTACTTCCTAAGGATGCGGAAACTTGTTGGGTTAAATGAAAATTAAATAAGAAAAAAAGTTAGGGGGGAAAAACTGATTTCAAGTAAATAATATATTAGAGGTTCTGACCCTGTACACGGTAAGCTTAAATTCTTATCTTACCAAACTGCACATGGATAAAGTATTTTTTCATGGTTCACAGGTGTATTTTGTTGGTCTCGGCTTTAGTTCATTAGTTATCACACCATGCCTTACTAGGGATACTTCTTACATGTCCAAATCTCCTTTCAGTGATTCTTCTACATTTGTCACTCTTAAAGATAAAATCAGGGGAGGCGATAGGTTGAGGTGGGCTGGGTTTGGTGGATTCAGTTTAGTATTGTGGATAACTTGTAAAGGCTCAACTTGTATTCAGTCTATTTATTATTCAGGTTGAACATGTCAATCCAAATCCAAAGCAGAAACTAGTAGAGTATACTAGAGCATAAAATAAACTAGTTGGATTCAGGTCTGATGGGCACTTCATAGTGCAATTACTAGGTTGGTTGATCGTTCAAATAATAAGAATAGGCTTAGCCTCATCCCAACATATTTATTAATTGGGTTAACCTGAGAATAGAAAGGGTCATATGAGACCAATCATAAGTGTTGGCACTGCAACTCAACTCCCATTCAACCTTTCATATCTCCGCAAACCCACCTTCTCTTCTTCCTGATCAACATCTCAGTCCTTCACGTTTACCATCACTGACCATTCTATTTATACAAGTTTCAAAATCTCCAAACATATCCAAGCCTAAAAATCACTCGACCATACCCAAGCCCACATGCAACTCATTGCACCCATTTGTTTCCATCAACTTTCTAGCCCGAAAACAACTTCTCATTATCTTGACCACCAACTGAGCCACTAGTCTTCATCTCTTCTCATCTACTATAGCCATCTTCTACTTCAAAGAAATGACCAAACTTTACCCTCCTGAAACAAAAAGAACCCAGTTTCTTGTTGCCTTCATAGAAGTCCTCATTGCATGTTTCTATATCCTTTCCTTTACTTGTTTTTTTCATGATTTGTTCTATTTTCAGTTTCTCTTCATTTCCTTGTTTTCCTTCATGCTCTTTTTCTCTACATTTTCTCATCAACTTCATCTAAAAAACTCAACACATTCAACCACCTTTCATTCATCACCATGCCATCTCTATGCCTCGTCCACTATGCCCACTTTCATAAAGTGCCTCACCTCTCCATTTTCCACTTTATCTCTAGATTCTATCTTCCATCAACCCAATGGACAAGTAACACCAAATTGAATTTCCAAGTCCACTTACCCATTTAATCCAACTCAACTGCCCATCCCTTCTTAACACACACCACCTATCGACCATAACTCATTTCCACTTTCCAACCTTGAAACCTTCATCTTTGTCACCAACTCATTCGTTTGTCTCACCATACCTGTTTTAGATCCACCTAATCAAACTGCCGTGAATTACTTCTCTTCTATATTCTACAACTTAGCCCATGATCACTCCCATTTCTCTGAATCACCCATCCATCATCTCACCTATGCAACGAACCTAATCCAAATAGGCAAAGACCACAAAATAGTAGTGTCCAAAGAATGGCTTTTAAGTATTAACAAACCTTGGATTTCATCCATCTATAGCTTTTGGACAATGAAATGGACAAAGGCATAAAAAATCAGAAAAACATTGGGAAAAAAGTAGCAAATAAAATAAAATAAATAAAATAAAAATAGAACACTTAACAAATCTATTGCAAGGAAATCTAAACACCAAACTTCAAAAGAAAATCAAAGGCACGTCCATGCAATTACAACAACAAATAGTATTTGCAATAGATACAAGTAAAAGGGACCTGACTTTTCTTGGTTAGAGAAACCCTATTTTGGATTCTCTCTTTTTTTCCAGCAACTCCGGCAACGAGCAACGGTGGCTGGCGGTGTGAGAGGATTCGACTAGAATCTCTAATTAGATGGAGCGGGAGAGGGAGAGGGAGAGGGCAGGGAGAAAGAGAGCAAAAAGATGGGAGAGGAAAAAAAAAGCCTTCTCCCTGGTTGGTTGGAGGGAGACAGAGAATCCCCTCTGCTACTCCTTTTATTCTCCTCTCAGCAGATCAGAGATCGGAGAACCCTTCTCCTTCGCTTTTCTCTTCTTCCAGGAAACGCTTTGGTAAAGGGCAGGAGATCGTTGTTGTGTTTAGGGTAGAAAACGAAGTTGGTTCTATAATGACGATGTCGTTCGCATAGATGGAAGGGTAAACCTGTCCAATTTAGTTGTACAAACCCCAATTTGGATGTTATTATGTATTCATAACAGAATTTGTCTAATTAAGATTTAGAAACAATTATTTGGTAAAAATCCATTGTCATTATTGTGGCCTGGAACTTGGTTCATCACAATCTGACCCAATGGACAACTGAACTTTGCCAGAATTGAGTGCAATAAAAAAAACTATATCTAAACTGGTCATGGAGGCTAGGAGTTGAAGTTTGTTTTCAAACAGTGACTTCAATAATCCCACTTGGATCTTGACTGACACCCTACTCATTCTTTACATAACTTCTGCTACTCATACTGATGCTTTAATTGATAGAAGAAGATATCAATGCATACAAATTACAACTATACATATCATCAGAGCAACTATATTCTCTTTAAGTTGTTCCCCTACAAGTAAGAAGATGTTATTCTCTCCTAACCTTACTGACAGTTTTATGAAAAGAACAAAAGAAAGAAAACATATTTATGGATACCTTTTGATCTAGAAGAATTTGTAAAATTGGAGACGAAACAAATGTTTTTTTTTTATGCACCCAAACTCATTCTGATCTTTTTCAATTTCATGACAACATCTTTCATATTGCTTCTTTATTCTGGTGATTCTCTTGCACCTGACAAACCTACGTGAATAATTGGCACCAGAAGCTGTTCAATTGCAACAGGGTTCTCTTTTTCATTTTCATCGCTACTACCATTTCTACGGTTATGATTGTAACGCCCCACCCCATACCCATGCATGATATTGTCTGTTTTGGCCCACGGGCCTCACAGTTTTGCTTCTAATGGGCTTCAACCCATCAAAAGGTCTCATGCAAGATAAGGTGTAAGCTCTACATATAACCCCATTCACTTTCCTCTTTATAGTCGATGTGGGACTCCGGGGTGTCACAATCCACCCCCCTTAAGGCTACATGTCCCTGTGCAGTAGCTTGCCAGCCCTTTTGGCCCTTGGCCCGCCCACATGGAGACCCACCCACTTGCACCAGACCACGGCAGAGGACCCACACTCGAACTAGTCTAGAGTCGGCTCTGATACCATTTGTAATGTCTCGCCCTATACCCATGCATGATATTGTCCGCTTTGGCCCACGGGCCTCACGGTTTTGCTTCTAATGGGCCTCAACCCATCAAAAGGTCTCATGCAAGATAAGGGTGTAAGCTCTACATATAACCCATTTACTTTCCTCTCTACAGTCGATGTAGGACTCTGGGGCGTCACACGTCCAGCCCCTTCTGTGCAATGTTGCACACCCTCTCTCTCCATCTTCTAGCATTCTTCCAGATTCCTTTAGAGCTTCTAGTTGGTTTCTCTTGAAGATCCCACCCATATTCTTAAGAAAAGAGATCTGATAAGGAACATAGCGTGGAAGACGATTGGGTCTTGGAGATCCTAATTTGTTAAAAAGAAAGAGTTCTTCATCCAACATGTTGTCAACTTCTCCATTAGAGCACTACCGAGCTCCCAAGGTAAAACCTACTCCTTGTATGTTGTAGATTTATTGTGGATGCATGGTGATGCTATTTTCTATCTTAGAGACAGTTTATTTACTGATCTTGGTTGATGAGTTTGATGATTGGATCCTGAATTGGGTTTTGAAACCTTATGGATAATTGATCTCTGCATCAACTTGGTCAAAAGTTTTTAAAATCTATCCGCGAGGCTCACTTATTTCCAACAATATTTGCTCTTGTTCTGGATCCTTTAGATAGTTCCTTTTTTTCTTTTGCTGCAGCTCTTTAGGGCCTGTTTCTTTACCGGAATTTATGACTAGAATTTGGGAGGTTGGGGTTTTTTAGACATGATCTGACGTGATGTGACATCTTGTCCCCTGGCATTTGAAATGCTGTGTTTCTTTCATTAGAGTTTCAAATTCCAACAACCAAAAAGACCTTTTGGAATTCTTGGAATTCCACTCTTTATACCATTTGTTGGAATTTCAAATTCCCCATCAAAAAGAGGGATTTGGAATTCCACTTAAAGGGACAACTTTTGGAGAATTTGAAATGGGGAAACTACCAGAAAAAATCCTCAAGGACCCCCATGGATGGATGTAGACCCAGTATAATGTTGGAGACCGAAGAGGTCCCCTGGGCCCATTTTATTTATTTTTATTTGTTTAATGACATGGTCGATATCGACCATTGAAGTCATTTTACACAAGTATTTGAACCCCATTTCTCCCTCATTCCGCGGTCATCTCCTTTCTCTTTTCCCTTCGTCTGTCGAAACCGACATTTTCCCCTTCAAGGTATGGTCCTAGCCAGTGGTCCTAAGAAGCTTTTGGCGTCTTCCCTCGTTTTCCATTCAAAATCGTGATTCTCACATGGAGGTGTGTATTTTACTGTTTGTTTCTCTTTTACCCTAATAAAGAATTGCTTTCGATGGATTTTTGAAAAGGAGTTCATTGCATTAACGGAACTATCCTTCATCATAGTAATAAAACAAACTCCTTTTCATGGCTGAAGCGTCTTTTGCTTGAGTTCTTCAACAGAAGCCATATTCCGTTTGCTTGGAACCAAACAGTTGCAAGTTCTCTGAGAACCAAGTTCCATGTCTGCAGCCTCTTTTTCTTGGGTTGTTCAACAGAATCCATCCATTTTTTGGAACGAAACATTTGCTTGGTTGTTTCAAACCAAACAGTTGCAGAAGCATCCCTTCCGTGCTTGATAATGGGAATGAAATTTGTCATCCATTTTTTAGAACCAAACATTTGCTTGGTTGTATAACATCTTGTTTATACTATTTTTCTGTCCCTAAAAATAGGTTCTACAAATGTGCTTCATATACTTTTTTGAACTAAGCCAAACTCTATCTGTTTGGGTCCCTAAGGTCACATTTGGCAAATAAATCTTTTGGGAATTTTTATTTGTTTCCCATTAAGTTGAATTGAGCAAAACCTTTCCTGTTTTCATCTCTGTAAACTTGAAATTCTCTCAACACGACAGTAAACAGCCAATAGTCTCTCAATAGTAAACAGATAAAGTGATATATGTATCCCTTTTGGGATTAAGCTGTTTGGAGAGCTATCATGTGTCACATTCGCTTGTCGTATAACAAAAGAAGAGAGACATTGACAACACTAATTGACACTTGTCTAGCTATCATTTGCATGATTTGTCCGGGGTTCCACCAGGTCAATGATTGAGACCAAATTTCTAATGAGCCCCACCTGAAAATTTACTTCTAAATAATTGTTCCATGTAAGCCTAGGAGTAGGGATGTGCCACATACTGCATGGATATAACAGAGACTATCCAAATTTTGTAGTTTGTTGTCTGCTTCCTTTCATGGTTATACAAACTGGAGTTGAACTCAACAGTCCTCTATAATGATCAATTGTTAGTCACTTTGGCAGTTGCCACTTGTCCCCTCGACCCATGTAAATTCTCTCCACTCTCAAGCCAAAGCAGGTGCTTTTATCTCAAGATTGAATCTGCTTCCTAAAGACATTTTGATGGATATTTTGGACAAAATCCAAGCCCCTGTTTTAGATACCTCAAACACTTTCTCAATATTGGAACACTGCACTTTTAAAGATCCAGCTTATGAAATCTCATTTTGTAGTCTTCTACCTTTATGACCTCTGCTTTTGAAAAGTGGGGACACCCCCCAACAAAATGAACAACCTCAGACAACTTCTATTGAAGATCACTCAGTCTGTGCCTCCTTTGGAACAAGGTGCACAACAGGCAATCTCCTTGGAAATTAATCTCACACCCCACTCAAAGAAAACCAATAACAAAAACAGGACCAAAGCTAAACCTTCTTCCTCTTGTCCCAAAACTAGGAGCTCTGATGGAAAACCTTCCTCAGTGTACTCTTTACACAAAACCACAAAGAACAAACATTTGGGTGGAGCTCTCTTTCCCCCACTTATTTTTACCCCATAAAGCTCCCTTTTTAAAAAAGAATAAGGCTCTATCTTTTAGATGGCCAGTTATTCCCCCCCACAACAGAACATGTACAAGTTTAGGGACCAAGACAATGTGTCTTTTTCTTCATTTCACTACTCCTTTTGAGAGCACATTTTCTCCCAACTTGTTCCCCATGGCAAGAAGGTGAGGGAAGAAGGGTGCATGACATTACATTTCATTGGGCGTGCTTTTTTATTGATCTGGAGACTCTTTTGGTAATTGATTGGTGACCCTACATTGGGAAGGGAGGGAGTGATTGGGATCTCATGGACATTGGCATTCATGAATGTGAAGTGTGGTCTTCTTTATAATCTTCTTTTCAGGTCATTTTAGGTAGGATTATGGTGGAAAACTGATGGTCTAGCACTTTAATTAAATGAGCTTGACTAAGGTGTTGGTAGTGAACAAGTGATCTGCACTGGTGAAGATCACTTCACAAGATGCTTTAAAAATATCAATGTAGCCACTGGTGAAGACGAGTGCATATCAAATGAAAATAAGGGTGTGAGATAGGCAAATAATTCAGACCCATCAAGTGCCATGCATAAGTCATGCATCTATTACACTAGGCTTTGTAACAAGTGGACTTTTCAAATTATAACCTATTTAAAGGGTTCACAACATATGAGAAAATTTCCAAGATTTGAATTTTGAATAAGACCCAGTGGTGATACAATGGTGGAATGAAATAGACGGTGTGATGATACTAAAGGAAAATGTGCCAAAAGGATGTTTGCTTACATACATAATAATGAGTGATGGAACATATTGCCTGTCTCCTAACATATTTCTTTGACCATGTAGACGAATGCAGAACAAGCCACCGATGCCCCAGCAACTCTCCTTTAGAACCAATGGTATCATATATCGGAGGGTATCTGCCAAGGAGAGGTAATCTTTGCAAACTGATTGTCACTTCTCAATGCATGTCTACATATGCTCATGGTTATATATGCATTCAAAGTTCATTTAGCTAGATATTTATCCACATAGTCCACAGCCATTTAGCTATATCATATGTCCAAACTAGAGATTGTTATGGATCATGTATTACAGAGGGAACTTTCTTTTGGAACCCTGGGATCCAACATCACCTAATTGTGATTAACTAGAGACACAAAACTCACACATAACAATTTATCATGCACCCATCTCTTGTGAAGTCGTTTCGATCACTATGAACAGTTCTTAATGCTCTGTACTCTTGTCTTACACAACATTTGTCACATGCATAGACATCATTTTGATAGTGGATACACCTCATTCTCTCTTGATGAGCTCTCCAGTCCAGTCATAGATCCAGTGACGATCCCTCAGTTTAGACAAAAAAGAGAACTCATTTGGTGTTTTCTTTTCTTATTGCATAATGAAAATAGAGAAGGACCAATATATGCATTGAATGTTCATTTACTTTCGTATTATTGAGCTTTCAAAATGCTTATATCATGCATGTGCGGGGTATTTCCGTGATCCCGAAATTACTCCCATTTCGGTAAGAGTACCAACAGTGCTTGCTCTGGGCCCGGCCCTACCAAGCTCGGCGACAGGGCCAGCTGGCAATTGGATCCGAATCCACCTCGGTAACAGTACCGAGCCCGTTCCCATGAGTTCGGCATCTAGCATCTTGGCAGCAGTATCCGAGCTTGCATCCACGACTTCGGTGACTTCTCCAGTTCGGTCCACTGGCCGAGGTGAACACCGAGCGTCCAATCCCCATTATGTGATGGGACAGCTACAATGCAGAACGTACTAGCAGATAGGGTGTCCGCCGAACACTGATAAGGAGTCATCTCTATCAGGAGATCACGTCCGCATTGATGTGTGGGATTGAGGAAAGATCCGATGGGACAGTACTTTCACCTACCCCCACTAAGGATCCTAGGTATGGGCTGATGGGACAAGCTCTCTCACCTACCTCCACTCAGGAAGTTTCCACTCCTCTATAAATACTTGCATGGTAAGACCATGAGAGGTACGCAATATACAACTTACATATTATTTTTCCTGAACCTTCTTCTTCCTCACTTCATCCTAGTTCAGTGACTGCATTAACTCAGGCGTCGGAGTGCCTTTGGCTGATAGCAGCCCGGGGCCCTGACTTTTATCTACCTTTCAGGTTCAGGACTTCCATTACTCCCAGACCAGATAAGCAGCATCATTAAAAGCTTCATCATCGTCTAAACCAAGTCCATAATTTTCAGGCACTTACAATTGGCGCCGTCCGTGGGAAATATTTGAAAAAGCCATATTTTCACCTTGAAAAGCCATGCCTCCAAAGACTAGGAAGGGAAAGGGCGTTGGACCATCCAGGTCCATACCGCCCGAAACAATTCTGCCCCTCATGCCGCCTCCACTGGTGACGAACCAGGCAGGAGCAACTAGGCAGGCACCGTCAGTCCCTCAGCAAAGGAAGGTTGGGGGAGGGCCCGGTGAGAGGAGCGTCGGAGATCTAGTTACCCCGTCAGACTCGTCGTCATCGTCAAGATGGGTGACAGTACATCCTCGTCATCACGACCCTATTCTAGAGCGTATCCGGCCAACTCCTCAAGCGGAGCGTCCTCGTCTGGACGTTGTCCTGCTGGAATTACCCCGTAAGGATGTTCCTGCTCAGGGACAGTCCCAACGGGGCAAGACGCCAACGTTGTCCAAGTCGCGCCAGCCTCGTCACTGGGACCACGTGGAGGAAGACCACGTGCACCTCAACGACGAGGGCGACGACGACGTGATTCTGGAGGAGGCCGACGGGGCACACCGTGAGGAAATCAGGGCTCAAAACCTCCTTATTGAAGAGCAAAAAGCCCAGATCCTCCAGCTCCAGTGGCAGCTCGAAGGGAAATAGAAGGTCCCGGCCGGGACCTCGCTCGTGCCTTCTGCACGGCAGCGAGCCAGAAAGGCTCCTGAGGCTCGGCAGGACTTGAGGCAAGTCCTGAACAATAAGAGACGTGACCGAGTCCATGAGGAAGGCTCGAGCAGCACTCACGCCAGCGCTGACCTTCAGCAGCAGCGCCAGAGACAAAGGAGACAGGGGGCCGACCCCGACAAGACGGATTGGATCAATCAACAAATAAAACAGGCAGTACAGCAGAAAATGGAATTTGCTGGCCTCACCCGAGGTCGGCTAGCGACCAAAGACAGTGACAATCATGGCACGTCTCCTTTCTCTCGGGAGATCAGGGATCACGTCCTCCCCGAAAAATTCAGCGTCCCGAGGTTCAACCTTTATGACGAGACCTCGAACCCCGAAGCACACCTCCGACACTTCACCCAGAGAATGTCGATGTGGGGCAGCGACGGCAACCTGGACTGCAAGATCTTCTCCTCCAGTCTGGGTGACCTCCCACTATGGTGGTTCTGCGGGCTCTCCGAGGGATCGATTTCGAGCTGGCGGCAGCTCCGAAACTCCTTCGTCGAGAAGTTCCAAGCGCACCGGGTCATCCCGAAGACAGACGCCAACCTGATGGTCATCAGAATGAGGCCAACCGAAAACATCACTCGGTTCGCCAAGAGGTTCTGGACCATCTACAGCCAGGTCGAAGATACCAATGACGAAGTAGCCATCAAGTCCTTCCAACAGGCTATGTTGCCAGCCAACGAGCTTCAGAAGGACCTGGTGCGGTTCCCCGTGGTCACAGTGAAAGCACTGATGGCCAGGGTGAATCAGTTCGTCAGCAAGAAGAGGACGAGGTCCGAGCTCGGGAGAGCCAAAGCCTCTGGCAAGAGGACCGACCCTCCAAGAAAGATAAGAAGTTAGCCAAGAGAGAGGCAGACTGAAACAGAGAACCATCTGGCTCCGCAGCACGCTTCGCTTCCACCTCAGGAGGCAGCGTGAAACCGAAGTCAAGTGGTGCCTCTTACAAGGCTGTCAACACCATCTTTAGGGAGCCCATTTACAAGCTCCTCTACAAAATCCAGATGCAACCCTTCTTCAAATGGCCCCAACCTATGAAGGGTGACGCCTCCACCTGAGATCAGAGCAAGTTCTGTGCCTACCACAAACAGAATGGGCACAGGACCGAGGACTGCCATGCCTTCAAGGCACACCTCGAAAGGCTCGTGAAGGATGGGCACTTGAAGGACCTCGTTAAGGAGGAGGGCAGGGTCAACCGCGCTCAACAACGCCAGCCCAATGATCGGGACAGCAATGAGCCGGAAGGGACCATCAACGTCATCCACCTAGCTCCCGCTCCTAAGGGGAGCAGTCAGGCACGTACTGAGGCCAGGAGGGCCCAGCACGGCAAACAGGTGATGACGGCTGAACTCGGTCCCTCAGCGAAGAAGGCAAGAAAAGAGAGACCAAAGATTTGGTTCTCTGATGAAGACTTGGACGGGGTCCAGCTTCCCCACAATGATCCTCTGCTCCTGACTTTGAGATTGGGGAACTTCAAGGTCAAAAGGATCCTGGTGGACCCCGGGAGCTCCTCGGAAATCCTCTACTACGACTGCTTCAAAAAAATGGGTCTGAAAGAGGAGGACCTGCAGGAAGCTCACACCCCACTGGTGGGTTTCAGTTCCAAGTCTGTACACCCCAAAGGGAAGATCTCCATCAAAGTCGAAGTGGGAGGAGCCTCCATGATAGTAGACTTCCTGGTGGTAGATGTACCATCCCCATATAATGCCATCATGGGGAGGACCTGGCTGCACAACATGGAAGTCGTCCCCTCCACCCGTCACCAGAAGCTCAAGTTCCCGTTACAGAACGGGGACGGTAGCTTCGAAGTGATCATAGTCTGCGGCGACCAACAAATGGCCAAAGAATGCCTCATGGCCATGGTTCCCGGTGAAACGGAGCCGCAGCGAGTCCACATGGCCGAGCTCGATGCAGAGCTCGAAGCTGTTCGCCAAGCACCCGAGCAGAAGAGTGTTGAAGACCTCACTGAGGTTAGGATCGACCCCAACGATCCAGAGAGGTACTTCCTGCTCGGAAGTCAGCTTGCAAAAGCTGAGAGGTCCGAGCTGCTTGACTTCCTGTTACAGAACAGAGAGGTCTTCGCTTGGACCCCCTACGAGATGCCCGGCATCTACCCTGAAGTCATGAGCCACAAGCTGAATGTGGATCCTGGACACAAGCCTGTAGTCCAAAAGGCCCGCAGGACCGGGGTCCAGTAAGCAGAGGCCGTAACCGAAGAAGTCAAGAAGCTGTTGGAAGCTGAAGCGATCAGGGAAGTCAATTACCCTGCGTGGTTGGCCAACACAGTAGTGGTCAAAAAGAAGAACGGAAGCTGGAGGGTCTGCGTGGATTTCACCGACCTCAACAAAGCCTGTCCCAAAGACAGCTTCCCGCTTCCAAAGATTGACCAGTTGATCGATACCACTGCCGGGCATGACAGGATGAGTTTCCTCGTCGCCTACCGAGGATACCATCAGATCCCGATGCATGGGCCTTACGAAGAAAAGACCGCGTTCATAACACCTAGAGGCATATACTGTTACAAAGTGATGCCCTTTGGGGTTAAAAAACGCCGGTGCCACTTGTTAGGGATTTTGTGTATTGCAATTTGATGGATGCATTATTCATTTTATTCATCATTTGAATTCACACACATGCATTCTTTTAGAAAAGCTTAAAATCTTAATTTATACATGCATTGTTTTAAATCTTGTACAACTTATGATTTATGCATGTTTTGGTTTTAAACATTGGATGCATTTTTAGTTTTAAAAAGGATTTTATAAATCAAGCTAGCCATTTGTTTTAAACTTTCAAATCTATTTAGGCTTTTTATGTTTCATGATTTTAAAGCACTTGGATTGGTTTAAATCATGTCTCCATGCTTGGTTTAATGGCCCAAAGATCCCACAAGAAATTTACTTTGAAAAATGCAAAAGTTGGGATTTTTGTCTTAGGCTGTTGGTCAACCGACAAGCTGAGTGTCGGCTAACCGACAAGTGAGCCGAGGTCAACCGATAGATCTGTCTGTTAGAATTCCAAAGAGCTACAAGTTTCAGATCTTCTCTGTCGGTCAGCATGTCGGTCAGGGATCGGTTAACCGACCTTGCTTCTGAACCTGACCGAAGCTCTTTCAGTTAGAAAACCAGAGAGGAGTTTTCTGACCAAGTTTACATTGTCGGTTAGGGTGTCGGTCAGGCCTCGGTTAACCGAACATGTCGGCTAATCGAACCATGCTTTATGGTCAGCAAATTTTCGAAAATATGACCGTTGGCCTGTGACCGTTGGGGGTGTTGGTTAACCGACCCCTGGATGTCGGCTAACCGATAGGTAGCCGTTGAGCAACTTTTTCTATAAAAAGAAGCTCATTCCTTAGCCCCGGGTGATGATCTTTGAAGCCCTTCTTGAAGTATTTTAAGGGAAAAGAAAGGGGATCAAGCTAAGGAATGCTAAGGGTCATTAAGGAAAGCTAAA
This sequence comes from Umbellularia californica, assembly GCA_028538565.1. Classification (NCBI taxonomy): domain Eukaryota; kingdom Viridiplantae; phylum Streptophyta; class Magnoliopsida; order Laurales; family Lauraceae; genus Umbellularia; species Umbellularia californica. The sequence continues at coordinate 42,250,071 of JAPQWN010000007.1, read as the reverse complement.
GATTGGATTAATGAAGTTAAACCACCAAGTAAGCTTTGCCTTTTTATAATCATTGTTTTATGCTTTGTTTAATCTTTGGTAAATGATTTTAGCATATAAACTATGATGTGTTGAATCCTCTACTCCTTTAATCTTTGATTTAAGTCATTGGATTCTTCACTTTGATTTCAAAACAAGTTTGCTTTAAAACTTTAATACATGTTCTTGTCAAAATCTTAGATTTGTTTGATAACATGTTTTTTTGAACTTGTTTGAATCATCCATGTTGTTTTCACAATCCTAAACCATTTGTTGCACTAGTTTTTGAAAACAACACTTAGCATGCTCACTTGTCTAAACCCTAATTAGTTACAAGTGACTTGCTTTAAACTTCAATCAAATCTTTGTATGCATTAAACCCTTGAATGCTTCTTAGCATATATTGATTGATCTTAAACTTTTAATATTGATTGAAGTTTCCACACACTCACTTCATAAGCATACTTCTTTGCATTCATAGTGTTTGTGTGAGTTTGGTTTTCACCTTCATATTTGCCTATTCTAGAGGCATTTCAATTGAGCATAATGGTATTCTCTTGAAGTGTTTTGAAGACACTAATCTTGAGAAGAAAACCCTTGTTTGTGAAGGTTATTGCTTAGCCTAGAAAAGCATCTTGTATAGGTTGTTGTTAAGCCTTGAAAAACAACATTGTAAGGTTATTGCTTATCCTTGGAAAGCATATTGTAGTGGTTATTGCTTAGCCATTTGAAAAGCATAAATAGTGGAAATCCGGTGGGGTGTAGATTCACAAGCTGGTAGTGGATGTAGGCACGTTGGCCGAACCACTATAAATCTTATGTTGTGGTGATTGGTTTTGTGGTAATTGTTGTTGTTTAGCTTCCGCATTTTATTTATTAATCATCACTAGTGGCTAATTGTTTTAAAGAAGTTTAAAATTGGCATAATTGGTCATTAAGTTGTAGCTCACCCTATTCACCCCCCCCTCTAGGGTTCGGATCCGGAACTTTCAACACTTACCAGAGGTTGGTAACGAAGATGTTTCAGGCCCAGCTCTGCAAGACGGTTGAAGTGTACTTAGACGATATGGTCGTCAAGTCTAAAAGGTCACAGGACCACTTGACCGATCTGAGTCAAACCTTCACCGTCCTCAAGGAGTTCAAGCTCAAGCTGAATGCATCCAAGTGTGCATTTGGTGTCGGCTCCAGGAAGTTCCTGGGCAGCTTGGTCACCAGACGAGGGATAGAGGCCAATCCCGAACAGATCTCGGCGATCTAAGCCATCTAAAGTCTGACCATGGCAAAGCAAGTCCAGACTCTTACAGGGATGGCAGCCACACTGAACCGCTTCATCAGCAGAGCTTCAGACAAATGTCGTCCCTTCTTCCAGCTTTTGAAGAAGAGCTCAAAGTTCCAATGGACTCAAGAGTGCGATAAAGCCCTTCAGAAACTCAAGGGATATTTATCTTCACCTCCCTTGTTGTCCACCCCGACACAAGGAGAGACCCTCTATTTGTATCTGGCAGTCTCGGATCACGCAGTGAGCTCGGTGCTCATCAGAGACAAAGACAGGTAGTAAAAGCCTATCTACTATGCGAGCAAGATCCTACTAGATGCCGAGACGAGATACTTGCCATTAGAGAAGCTCGCGTTTGCGCTCATCAGCGCCTCCCGCAAGCTCTCACAGTACTTCCAGACCTACTCCATAGTGGTTGTCACAGAGCATCCACTCAAGTCTCTCCTCAGAAAAGCAGACTTCTCTGGAAGAGTGTCCAAATGGGCCGTCGAGCTGGGGTAGTATGATATTCAGTATCAACCTAGAACGGCGATCAAGGCCCAGGCCCTAGCAGACTTCATTGTCGAATTCACCTCTCCTAGTTCGGCACTGAGCCACCTCGACACCGAACTGGGGGGCAAGGAGGTGGGGGCAACCACTGAGACCGAGAAGGAACATGAGCAATCCTGGAAGCAGTTCCTTGACTCGTCCTGGAAGGCCTTCGTCGACGGGTCCTCAACCTCCAGAAGGGCTGGCGCAGGCATAGTCCTCCAATCTCCGAAGGGCCTTGTCATTGAGCAAGCCCTAACACTTAACTTCAAGGCATCTAACAACAAAGCTGAGTACGAAGAACTGATCGCAGGGCTGGGCAGCGCAAAAATTTTGGGGGTACGACAACTGGTGGTCTTCAGTGATTCACAGCTGGTGACGAGCCAACTGAATGGAGACTGCCAAGCCCGTGACGATAGGATGGCAGCCTACCTAGCCCACGCCAAGCAACTCCTCTCTCAGTTCCAAAAAGATGAAGTCAGGCAGATCGGCAGAGACTCCAATTCTCACGCCGATGCCCTTGCCAACTTGGCTTCTGCCGTCGAAGTCGGAAGAAAAATGATTGTCGAAGTAGAAGCACTAGACAGACCGAGCATAGAGCTCCACCCACCTCGGCAGATCCTGTGTGCTGACCTCGGTCCGAGCTGGATGGACGAATTCATCTCCTACCTCAAGGATGACCAACTCCCCGAGGACAAGAACCAGGCCCACAAAATCAGGCTGAAAGCAGCTTGGTTTTGGCTCTCTCCAGATGGCAAGCTCTATAAAAAGTCCTACAATGGCCCCTACCTCCAATTCGTTCACCCGAGCAAAGTTGAAGGCTTCCTTTATGAAATCCATGAAGGGATATGCGGCAGTCACATTGGAGGTCGGTCACTGGCCTATGAGTAATCAGCCAAGGGTACTGGTGGCCATACATGCAAAAGGACGCCCAGGTCTATGCCAGGAAATGTGAGAAGTGCCAGAAGTTCTCTCACTCTCTCCATCAGCCAGCACACGACCTGAGTCCTCTTTCCAGTCCTTGGCCTTTCGCCCAATGGGGATTGGACCTGGTGGGACCTCTCCACCGAGCTCCAGGGAATAAGAGGTGGCTAATAGTAGCCACTGACTATTTCACCAAGTGGATAGAAGCCGAAGCGTTGTCCTCCATCACCGAGAAGGATACTAAAAACTTCGTGTGGAGAAACATCGTGACAAGATTTGGAGTCCTTCGAGCCATGATCTCGGACAACGGGACTCGGTTATACTCCAACTTCTTCAAGAACTTCTGTCAAGAGCTTGGCATCAGGAATTACTATTCCACTCTGGCATACCCCTAGAGCAATGGTTAGGCTGAGATCTCCAATAAAGTGGTGCTCGATGGCCTCAAGAAGAGACTAGCCCGAGCCAAAGGAAGATGGGTAGAGAAGCTTCCGAGTGTCCTTTGGGCGTACAGGACTACCCCAAGGCGCTCAACCTCGGCTACACCCTTCTCCCTGGCCTACGAGATGGAAGCTGTAATCTCACTTGAGGTCAGCCTCCCAACCCTCAGGTCGGAACTGTTCGATCAAGGCCAGAACAATGTAAACCTCGCCAAAGAGCTTGACCTGGCTGAGGAACGAAAGGATGCAGCAGCCATCCGCCTCGCTTCCTACTAGCAGCAACTGGCCAGAGGATACAATCAGAGGGTCAAAGAGAGGAAGTTCTCACCTGGAGAACTAGTCTTAAAGAAGACACTTCCAGCGGACAAAAATCCCAGCAAAGGAAAGTTAGCACCGAACTGGCATGGACCATTCAAAGTAACTTCGGCAGCTGGGCAGTCTGCATACAAACTTGAGGACATGGAGGGTAGAGAGCTACCACGCCCATGGAATACCACTCACCTCAAGAAGTACTATTTTTAGACTGTACTCAATTCTGAAAGTCAATAAAATCAGTTCTTGTGGAAGAATGTGTTTTTGTTACTTTCAAATTTCGCCAAGTTACGGAACTCGGCATAGCCACTCCAAGCTCGGTTACAGAACCAACTACTTTGGCTCGGTCACAGGACTAGCCACTCCAAGCTCGGTTACAAAACCAGCTACTTCGGCTCGGTCACAGGATTAGCCACCCCTCAGCTCGGTTACAGAACCAGCTACTTTGGCTCGGTCACGGGACCAGCCACCTTCGGTTCTGGTTATTGAACCAAACTCCGTGATTCCGGCTCTGGTTACGGAACCTAGCTTGGTCACTTAGCTCTGGTTATAGAACCAGCTACATCGGCCCGGTCACAGGACCAGCCATTTTCTAGCTTTGGTTGTGGAACCTAGCATACTACTGACTTCGGCTATAGAGCCAAGTTCAACTACTTTGTCTTATTTCCTGTTACTTATTATGTCTTGGTTACGAGGCCAAACGCAAAAAAGAGCAGGAGAAAATGTAAAGACATTCAACACAAAGATGGATGTAAAATCAAATTTCATTCATTTTACAAGGATGTGTACATTCAAACCAAAAAAAAGAAAAAATACCACTTCCCAGAGTACAGAAAAATAAAAACAAATACATCTTCAACAATTTTTCTCGCCCCCCCCCCCAGCTTTGGCATCGCGATCCCCTTCAGCAGGCGTCTTAACAGGAGGGACGTTCGAGGAAGAAGTTGGGGCGCTGGAAACAGGAGGATCCTCAGGGGGAGGGACTGGAGAGGGCACACGACGGACGAACTTGGGCGGGTCACGGAATACAGGGTGATCTTCAGAGATCCCCGCCTCTTTTAGTGCAGCCTTGCACCCAAGCTCGTATGTCTTCTTGCACAGACCATCGAGTTGATCCTCGTATGTCTTCGTCGCGTCCCTTACCCCATCCAGGTACGCAGCATCGACCACGGCCTGCAGAGACTCCTCTTTTCGCATGGTCTCCCTCTCGGCCTGCTCTTTTTGCAGATGGGCTTCAACTTCGGTCTTCAATTTGGCTAAGGCTGCCAGCTCGGTCAGTAGTTTCCATACATCGACCTCCAGCTCAGCAGCCTTCTTCGCCTTTACGTCGACTGCCCCCTTCAGATCGCATGTCTCGGCCCTCAGCCTGATGATCTCGGCTGTGGCCGAGTCCATCTCCGAGGCGAGCTTCTTGTTTTTCTCCTCCAACTCCCGTACCCTCTCCGTGCTTGCCTCAAGGGCAGCTGCAATCTTCCTCTTCTCGCCCTCTAATTGAGAGGCCTTAGAGGAGCCATGCAGGGCCCTCGTCAGTACCACCTCAAGCTTCTGAACACCCTGCACAGAGATGACCAGTTAGAACGTTACCGAGATCGAAAGCTTCAAAGTCAAAAGAAAAAAGGGGACTAGACTCACTGATATCAACGCCTACGACGTCGCCATCACCAGAGCCGCGTCCTCAAGCTTCTCAAACTTCTCCATGTCGCGAGGGAGGAGCAGGCTCTAGTAATCGCAGCCAAGACAGCAGAACCGTCACATAGCCAGTCATTGATCGTCAGGGGCCTCCCCGGCTCCAACATCAAGTTCGGCTGAAAAGGGGGGGGGGGGGGGCACAGATGACCCTTTTCGTCAGGTCGAGCTCGGGGCCCTTCTTCTGAGAAGTGTCCTCAAGCTTCTCAAACTTCTCTGGAGGGACGCTCTCCTTCGCCGGCGGGACGCTCCCTTTCGCCGGAGGGACCACCCCCTTCTCCAGAGGAGCGCTCTTCTCCAAAGGGGCACCCCCCTTCCCGAGCTCCTTCCCCGTCGGCCCCTCCTGCCGAGGCCTCTTCTCCACCGGGCCTCCCTTCTTGCTGCCCTCAGCGGGGCGCTTTTGAGGGCCCTTTGCTGGGCGCTTTATAGGCCCCCCCGAGGGAGCGCCGGGCGCAGTGGAAGGCCCCTTTACGCCAGAGACCGGGGGCATCATAGCCAAGGGAGCCGGGTCGCCAAACGCTTAGGACTCCAAGTCCACGAACTGGACGGCAGGCCGATGCCTTTCCAGCGGCATTTCTTCCTCCTCCTCTTCTTCCGAGCTCGAGGGGAAGGCGTCCACCGCCTGTTGAGGGTCGACGGACTGCTGCGCAGACTCCGAAGTGGAAGCACTAACTCTGAGGCCGGGCTTTGGCTTCACGTCGATGGGCGGGTACAAGGGTGCCGAGGTGGAAGCCCCGACTCCTAGGCCGAGATCGGGCTTCATGTCCGGCTCCTCGATCTCGGGTTCTTCAGCCGAAGGGAGATTACTGGGCCTTCGGGGGATGAAAGAGCGGTAGATAGGCTGATAGCCGAGAAGGTCCCAAGCCGCGCGACCGCTGTGGCCTTGGTACTTCTTTACAGCTTTCAACCACTTGAAGTTCCGCCTCCACCCAACCCTACGCGCTTCCTTCTTCCTCTCGCTGTTATTTGCTAGGCAAACAAAAACCATGAGTTCGGCAGAATAAGAAATAGTAAGGTAAAAGATCATTGAGCTCGGCATTTACTTGAGGGTTTTCCCGAGACGACGGGGTATCTTGAAGAATCTGACCGCCGTGGGCTCGGACGCCACGAACTCCCATTCTCCGGAGACGAATAGGCGGTCGTCCCCGGCATACCGGCTCGAATCCTCTAATTCGTGGACAAAGAGCTCTGTTTTTGGCTTCCCGCAGAGGTAATAGTGGTTCTCGGACCCCGCGGCCTTACACAAATCATATACATCCTCGATGTCGTGGACACTGAGGTTAATCCCTAAAATCCTATTGAGCTCGGCTGTGCCCATTATTATTTTATAGCTGTTGGGCATCAGCTGGCAAGGGCAAAGTTTCCTCGTCCGGAGGCACTCCCTCGAGAGTGGCTGGATAGGGAACCGGACCCCTCCTTCCACGACAGACACCAAGGGGAACGGCATCCAGCCATCCCGCCAGGTCATGCCGTCAAAGAAATCTTCCTGGTCATCTAACCTAACGAGGACTTCCTCCGGTATCCCATACATCCTCCTGAAGTTTGCTAGGGCCTGTGGGGTATCTACCTAGTGCCTGTAGGCTCCCATCCTTGAGGTTCGGGGCATAAAGAATGGCTACAAAAACCCTAACGAAAGCCCTAGCGGGAACAAGACAAGCACAAAGAAAGAAAGGTGAGAAGGGACTCACAAAAGTCAGAGAGCGCAAAGGGTTGCAGAGGCAGTCTCTTTTCACAGAAAGCTCTCGCAGCGAAGATCCTCTCTCTTCTCGGAATGCAAATCTCAAAGTGCCAAAGTAGAAGGATGGAGAAGACGCCCTTTTTTTATAGAACAGGGAGGCGTCCGTTCGAATTCCTAGGGCACGTTGTCAGAATGTCGCTTCGGGAGCCGCACGCGACGCTTCGGTTTAGTCGTACAGCCTATCAAGTGGTGACACGTAACAGGACGATACACCTTCCGCTTCCGTGCAGCCTTTGCAATCAATTACCTTGGGCAGACGGAGCGACGTTGGCGCCTTCGGCCAGCAGAGCAACGCAATAAATATCGAACGATAACAATCGCCAGAACTACGAGCTCGACACTAGGAAGTCCCCCATCACTTAGCCCCCAACCTCGGGAAATCACGAAACTCCCGAAGTCAGGGGCTAGGGGGCAATTGTGCGGGGTATTTCCGTGATCCCGAAATTACTCCCATTTCGGTAAGAGTACCAACAAGGCTTGCTCTGGGCCCGGCCCTACCAAGCTCAGCAACAACGCCAGGTGGCAATTGGATCCAAATCCACCTCGGTAACAGTACCGAGCCCGTTCCCTTGAGTTCGGCATCTAGCATCTCGGCAGCAGTATCCGAGCTTGCATCCGCGACTTCGGTGACTTCTCCAGTTCGGTCCATTGGCCGAGGTGAATACTGAGCGTCCAATCCCCATTATGTGATGGGACAACTACGTTGCAGAACGTACTGGCAGATAGGGTGGCCGTTGAACACTGATAAGGAGTCATCCCTATCATGCGATCACGTCCGCATTTATGTGTGGGATTGAGGAAAGATCCGATGGGATAGTACTCTCACCTACCCCCACTAAGGATCTTAGGTATAGGCTGATAGGACAAGCTCTCTCACCTACCTCCACTCAGGAAGTTTCCACTCCTCTATATATACTTGCATGGTAAGACCATGAGAGGTACGCAATATACAACTTACATATTATCTTGCCTGAACCTTCTTCTTCCTCACTTCATCATATTTTAGTGATTGCACTAACTCAGGCGTCGGAGTACCTTTGGCTGATAACAGCCCGGAGCCCTGACTTTTATCTACCTTTCAGGTTCAGGACTTCCATTACTCCCAAACCAGATAAGCAGCATCATTAAAACCTTCATCATTGTCTAAACCAAGTCCATAATTTTCAGGCACTTACAATGCACTATGCTATTATTACAGTCTTTGTCCTTCTTTTGAAATTGTCGATTTTAACAAGGATTTTCTTCTTATTGTGAGATGCAGGAGTTCGGTCGCCTTCGGTGCATACCAACCAATCCAGATAAACATATCTGGGAGCTGACAAAGCAACAAAAAAGCTACGTCGGGCAGGTTGGGCTACATCACCTCGCAGAAATAGAAAGCATTGTCATTGATCATACACTAATTATAGCACTAGTTGAGAGGTGGCGCCCTGAGACCAACTCTTTCCACTTCCCATCGGATGAGGCAACTAATACTCTTGAAGATGTTGCGTACTTGTATGGGTTGCCTATAAATGGCAGTTTGGTGAGCGGTCGAACTTCCCCGGGAAGGATGGTCCAAGAAATCTGTCAAGAGGTTCTTGGGTTAACCCCACAGAAAAAATTGGACTATGTTGGTGTCACACCCCGAAACCGGGACCCTGCAGTGATCCGATCTCGGGGTGCGAAATTTTGGTATTAATTAAAAAAAAAAATTTCCAAGATCCGCCTGGATAAGGATCACACATTTCCACATAATTTGAATAATTCGCGGAAGCTTGCATGGCGTTGCTACTCGGAGCCCGTGGCCATCAGATTTCCGTGTCGCATTCAACCAATAAAATAAAGTCATCAATTAAGCAGACTGGTATAAATCAAGAACCATAAACATTGAGCTGACAGTAACAGGACATTACATTTCCCATATATATTCAGGTTACAATTTACAAATATATTTTCATTAGTAATCCCAAAGAAAAAGGCTAATAAAAGCCATGCAAATAAAAATCCAACTAAACAAAACACTACCCAATGGTTACGAACTCCGGTGCCAAACTTGATATCTATATGACATCAATAGGCAGCCTCTCATGTCCAACCGACGGCTCAACCGCCTCCTCACTTAAGCCACCTAGAAAGGTAAAGAAAACGAGACCTGGCACCAAACAGGAAGGATCAGACACGACGGTCTGGCAAGCAAATAATCAGGTAATATGATGATAGATATTTATAAAAAATATGAGATCAATCTTGATACATTTAAGGTTTGAAACATAAATAATCAACGAAGTAAAGGAAACACTTTCTAAATCATTAAAGATATGAAGAAATATAACAAAGTGAATAAATCAAAGGTAAACAATTAAATCGATATTATTCGAGTAAATCAATGGCAATCGAATAAAACATTAACAATCAATAAATTAATGACGATCGAGAAAACAATGGCATCCACATACGCTATATTCCCCTATTACCGAAGTAACAAGAGCACTCACTCAATACGTACTATATCACCGAAGTGATAAAAGTACTCGTACCTCATCACCGAAATGACGAGAGTACTCGTACCTTATTACCGAAGTAACAAAGGTACTCGTACCCTATTACCGAAGTAACAAGGGTACTCGATCAATCCCCTAACTAAAAAGTGAATGGGACGATCTATCCAGAGCCATGGACGGAACAATCAATCAATAGTAATCCAAACTGCAGCTGGCAAACAAATTTAAGATCCCAAGCCGGGTGATCAGCCCGACAAGGTGACCTAAGCTGAGTGGTGCCGTTTCATAGGTTACATGTAAGTAAACAAAACAAATTCTCCTTTTGGCTCATGGGCTCGCACTACAAAGCTCTGGCCCCATCTTGCCTCAATGTTTTATTCTCAAAATAATAATCCTTTTGGTTCATGGGCTCGCACTACAAAGCTCTGGCCCCATCTTACCTCAAGGTTTTGGTTTCAAAATAATAATCCTTTTGGTTCATGGGCTTGCCCTACAAAGCTCTGGCCCCATCTTACCTCAAGGTTTTGGTTTCGAAATAATAATCCTTTTCTTTTCAAAACAAAATCTGAGTTAATACCATTCAAATTATAATAATACATTTCAAAATCGATAAGAAAACTACTCTGAACAAATGCAAACAGACAGAATCGAACGAACCAAAGGAGTAGTCTTACCGATAATTTCAAAACAATATAATCAAATTGTCAAAGTACATTTCTATTGATGAAAATGACTACTCTTAACCAAATACAAACAAATAAATACGGACAAATCAGATGAGTAGCCTCATCAATGTTTTTCAAACGTAACAAATCAATCAACTTCATTTCTAAATAATTCATGAGAAAACATAGAATTATTCTAACTTGGAATGAGATGATTAGTAGTGTTTGATGGCTTACCAGGGGCTGTCTCGATACATACTTAGGGCCTCCATGTTGGTTTATAAGTGAAGAAGTTGGTGCCTCCGAAGGTTTTCCAACATTTGAGGGCATAAAGTATATATAGAGACTTAAAGAAAATCCCCGGTAATTTAATTTCTAACTTTCTCCATTGATTTTGTTCAAACAAAGTGATTTGGGCTCAAATTCTTAATTCTCGATGATTAATAGGTCATTAGGGAATTTTCATACTCAAACCGGGCCTTAAAATGCAAAACAGGCCCAAAAATATGCTTCAAACTTACCCGGGCCAGAACCCAGGCCCGCTCGAGCGGGCTGGTTACAGAAGCTTGGCCGCTCGAGCGAGCACAGTGTTCGCTCGAGCGGCTGGGCTTCTGCCCAGTCCGTTCTGCAACTGATCACTCCCTGTTTTTCCTCTTCAAACAAATCTTCCTTTCTTACATTTCATTCAGGCTTCAATCTCTTCCATTTATCACCATCAAACCACTACCTTACACTCGTTCCTATAGTCTATTAAGACTATAAAACACAACTGAACCTCATGAAGAGAGGGAAGCAAACAAAAATCAAAACTCAGTTAGTAGAACCCAAAGCTTTCCAAATCAGTTTTCAATCCTCAAGCTGAAGCAGTAAATTTGAAACTTCATACACTTACATACACAACCTGGAATGAATTTAACATCACCTGTAATGAAATCAAAATCAAAACAAAACCAAGCTAACTTCACAACCAATACCCATTTCAGAAATTCAAAGTTTCAAGCCAAACATTCAAGGAGAAATAAATTTTTCTAACATGCATACACGAATCTGATTATTCACTTGCCTCTATCACAAAGGTCTCAAAACACTCCAACAACTCCTCTAATGCAACCAGCTGTAGCCCTATCAAAATCCATGGAAGAACCCATTTCAAAAAAAAACCCACTAAAACTTGGAAAACAATGGAGTTCCATAAAAGAGTCCTTGCATGAATGAAAAGAAGTTTCTTTTGATCCAATAAAACCAAGGTTTGGGAAGGAGAAGCCATTGCTAACCTTTGAAAGCTTTAAGGAAGAAGAAGAGCTTGGAGAAGAGATGAAACCAACTGAAATCTCACAAAAACTGTATCTTTGGAAAGCTTGGAAGATGGGAAGAAGATTTGTGTAAATTTTTCTTCAATTCGGGTTTGATTTCCACACATGCAAGAGGAAAGAAGGTGAGAAGAAAGAGAGAAAACTCTCTGGTTCAGCTACAGCGACAGAACGTATGAGATGAAGAAGATGAAGACTTTGACCATTTTAAATGGGTATTTGTGGGGCCCATTTGTCTTAAAACTTGAGGGCTTAAAAATTCCTATTTATGGGTCCCGAATGAAGTCGACGAAGAAGAATAAAATGATCCTCATAAAATCTAGTTTTCAAAAAGTATATTTTTGCCAATTTCTGGAATTTTTGAAATTTATGGACAGATTTGGTGTAAAATGTCGTTTTTGCCCCTTTTTCTCAAAAAACGCGATTTCTGAGCCTCAAATCTAAATGGACAAAACATGAAAGTTGTTTATAACAATAAAATGAGTCAAAAGGAATAAAAATTGAAATTTTATTTTTAGAAATAAAGAATAATTTCTCACAAAAAAATACATTTTACAAAAGCCGGGTCAAACCAAAGTCAACGGTCTCCAAAATCTCCAAAGTTGGGAAAATCTATTCAAACTCTCAAGTAAGGTCAAACTAATTCTTAACTCACCAAAAAATCCAAAACCACGATTAAAACTAAAACAACACTAAACCCGAAAATTGGGGGTCGAGGTCTTACAGTTGGGATAACGGTTAAATTTAAGTGGCTTGAAGATAACTTCAAGGCAAAGAAACTAGCGCAGAAAAAGAAGCTCAAGAAATACAAGGAGCATGAGATCTTCACCACTCGTGCCTATCTATTCTTCCTTGTTTCCGGCCAAATTCTTACCCAAACTTCTAGTGCCCGTGGACCCACCTATTTACTAGAACTATATAAAGAGTTTAAAACATATGCATGGGCTCCAGCATGTCTTGCCAACCTATATAGGATGCTGTCAAATGCATCTCGATGGAGCCCTGAACAGATAGTTGGTGGAGAGGAGGGAGACGGTGAGCAAGGCGAGATTGAGGGCCATCAACTAAGGACACCAACTGGGCTGCTACAGCTATTGCAGGTTTGCCTATGCAATTGTTTACATTATTTGATATATTAACTAAATTTGACTGAAAACATTCTGATTAAAACGTTTAATTTGTGCGGCTGTGCGCTTATACGAGGATGTCTATTGGAAAGTGTCCTCAGCCAAAAGAGTCATGGAAAAAGGATATTAGGTTCTCTCTATTTAAAACTTGGTAAAAGAGGCTGCCTAAGAACCCCGGCCTAGCAACGGTGAAAGAAGTAAGGAAGCAGATAAATGCTATGCAAGCTGATAGGGTAATCTTGCTGAACACCATATTAAGATAAGCATGGGTCCTTTCTTAGTTGGTGGAATTTTGACTTTCTCATAATGTCATCTTTTAATGATGTTTTCTTGCAATTCACCTGGCAGCCATATTCTGGCCTCAGGAAGAAGTTTCTGAACAAGGTTTCAAAGGTTGATCGCAGTTTGATGTCGTCATCTACAGTCTTGATCTACTATTGGATTGTTGAACGACATAATACGTGACGGGTTATGAAGCAGTTCGGACTAATGCAAATAGTCCCACCGCCTTTTAACATCCCAATCACTAGACAAGAACGCACTACCCATCATGTGATTGACTACACACAGAATATGGATAAGGAGGTGGAGGCGTTGTCGGATGCAAGAAGTGAACTCGGACTGCATGGTGCGGAGGATACTACAGCCCAGCATACGGAGGAGTATATGTTGTGGTTCAGCGAGAACACGGTCATGTATGTCGGCAGATAGGCGCATGCGGAGCAACCCGCAGTAGCCAACCAAACAGATGGACCCAATGTAGTAGTACACCCACTGTGCCTGATGACACTACTGCCCCGGCCGTCCCTCTTGTGCACACCGCCAATCAGCAGATCATTGTTCGCATCGCCAGTTCCTGTCTCAAGCTCTTCTGCCTTAATGGTTTCGGCCCCTTTGGCCAGTTTACATTCGTTGGTGTGGAGGATAAAGCGCATACCACATATGCGCAAAGTCCCTGTGAAATTTGAAGACTACATCCATTTTATCGTTGAGCATGATTATGTGCTGGCCGAAGTCGACAAGTTCTTCCTCAAAGGCTTCAAGGAATACTATGCGAAGAGGTAAGCGTATTTTGGCAGACCTTACTCTTAGCACATTGGTGGTCAAATCCATGAGCCTAACTTACATGTCATTGGTATGTAGGAAGGATGAGCTGGACAGCATATGTACAATGGTAAAGGCCACGGACTTGAACAAGCTGCTTGACGAGGGAACGTGGATGGACACAAACATCATGTACTATTACTTTGAACTGCTCAGGGACGGCTGTGATTCATGTTTTATCGCTGACCCAAGTGTTTGTGTAAGTACTTATATGACATATTTTTCTCGTACGTCACATGCTGTCATTTCTTATGTTGCATTAACAACAGTTTGGATTTGGCTGTACTCCATGCAGAGTTGGTGGCGCTCTGGAATAAACAATGCATACGAATCTGTTTTTGGGAAGCATGGGCGTAGAGTATGGGAAGCAAGGGAAGCGCGCACTCTAGTTTGCGTTGTCTACCACAGGTCGCACTTTGCCTTACTTGTGGGATACGTTGACGAGAGGAGATGGGAGTTCTACAATAGCATGCCTAAAGATCGTCGCACACTTAAACACGTAGAGAAATTTGTATGTATTCATGTCTTATACAAAAGCAAGCATCACACTGTGTCATTCATTTGTATACATAATACAATTTTGACTTGCCTGTGTTTTAAGTAATTTTTTACCAATGTGTCCTGTAGGCGGGATGGCTAAACGAAGGTTACAACCATTTTGACTGGACTGACCCATACCTGTGGTCATGGGAGGAGAAGACGGACATACCGCATCAGCATAATGCCAACGATTGTGGAGTGTTTGCATTGGCCTTCGCCACACACTATGTGCACCGCCTCTCGATCAGTTTTACGCAGTCCCATATCCCATACTTCCGCAGCAAGATTGTCGTGGAGATATTCAAGAGGAGTTGGCAACTAAATGCTACCAAGATGGGTCTCACTGATTTGACGGACTACCCATGAAAGAACTAGCTAAATGGGTGTACAACGTTGAAGATAGATGGATTACCATTTGAACAAAATTGGACTGATGTTTTTTTTTTTTTTTTGTGTAAACTTTTTGATTTTGACCCAAATGTGGATCATTTACATATTTGAACACGGATGAATGTAAATTTTTTTTGCTATATGATAGATATAATTGTTTGTGGGCCATTTCATGTTTTGCTCCCACTGTATTTTGATCAATGTAGACATCTTAATTCATAGTTGTATCAAATATCAATGTATGTCTTATAGGACATCTCAAATTTACAGGCATTTCCTTCCAAATTTGTCTTTGAATATGGTCGATATCGACCATTTAATTGCATCACGGAGAGATGCAGAATTTCTGATAACATTGAACTAGTCGATATCGATCAGTTAATTGGATGGTAATTTACCTGCAGAAATTTTTTCTCCAGTTAAATGGTCGATATCGACTAATTTGATGGATTCTTGAAAGCATTGAAATGGTCGATATTGATCAGTTAACTGGATGGTAATTTACCTGCAGAAATTTTTACTCCAGTTAAATGGTCGGGTCGATACCGACTAATTTGATGGATTCCTGAAAACATAAAAATGGTCGATATCAATCAGTTAACTGGATGGTAATGTCCTGCAGGGTTCTTTTACTCCAGTTAAATGGTCGATATCGACCATTTACATAGTTGCAGAAATTCTGAAAACATTGCTCCTCGTCGATATCGATCGGTTAACTGGACAGACATCCCTGCAAAATTTCTGCAGTCCAGTTAAATGGTCGATATCGACCATTTACAATGTGTTCATAAATTATTGGAGTCATTGAATTGGTCGATATCGATAAGTTAAGTGGATGATCATTTTCCTGCAGTTTTTTCAGTCCAGTTAAATGGTCGATATCGATAATTTACAGAATGATGCAGATTTCCTCATATTCTAATTGTCGATAGCGACTGTTTAAAATATCATTCAAATGGTCAATATCGATTATTTAAACTGCAGGCCTATTTACATCCATAGTTTTTGATACAGTAAAGTGGTAGATATCGACCATTCAAATGTATTAACTGGACTGTCATCCTGATAGGAAATTTGATGCAGAGTTCTAATACTAATTAATGTTCGATAACTATTTAGTTGATAGGAAAAATTGGATAAGAATAATCTGGCAGTTTCTACCATCATGTGAGATGGCTGGTATAAGATAGATTTGACTGGTCATGTCACAAGCATAATACATGGGTCTGAACATGTAATCTAAATGGCAATGCAATTAATATCAGCAGTGGCCAGTTTTATATAGCTGACATGGACACAAAAAGGTAAGTAAGAGAGGATCATGTTTCATTTCACATCAACAATCATATTTTACCAAAAAGTTTTACTCCTTTGTCATTGATTACAATGTGGTATCCTTGTTTTGCATGTACAAGCTGACACCATTCCCCAAAAGAATTAGACGGCCATTTACAAATTGGTCTACAAGCGTGACTTATAATACTACCTCAAAAAAGGATATATATACATCACCAACACATATACAACTATGAAGGCCTCAAAATGGAATCAAAACCAAGGTTATGTCCTTCACCCTTACAGTCAAGTGAGGGATGGAGGATTGCGGCAGCTTCCACAGTTTTGTCACCTTCCTCTACAATTCGAGCAGGTTACCACCTTCCGCTGACGGTAACTGTCTTCGGTTCGAAGCCTCTTCTTACGAGGACGTCCTAGTTGTTTGGTAGCTATAGGTGGAAGGACCCTCATGTCTGATGTATGCTCCCACTGCTTGCTGTCTCGAGTGGCATGTATAAGTTCACTGTACATGGAACGATACACTGCTAACAGATACCAATGCTCGCAAAAATCATACGGATCATAATTTTTGACTTTCATGATGCCAGTGCGTGACAACAAGGGATGCCCAATAGCTCCCATTTCTGACACGTGTAGGTTCTGCGTTCGAGATCAACCACGTCGACGTATTCCGCAGATTGAACTTGAAATTCAACGAGGCCAGCCACCCGAACATGAACTCGGCGAGCTTCATCCATTTCTTGGCTGAGAATTTTCTCTGCATACGGAGTAAGACGAGTGGACACCGATTGGGACAAGAGCTGACTCTTTTGAAAGTACTCCATTAACTTGGCACGTATCTCTTCTACCTGTTTGGTAATAGGCAGGACTCTTATGTCTCTTAAGAGACCGTTAGTGCACTCGGCCGCATTGCTAGTTAGCATTTCATACCGACACCCCTGTACGTATGCATTCGCCCAATGCTCCCGGCCAATCGCGTCGATGTAGTTGAATGCGTCTTGGCTAACTGCACGTATATCTGTCATGTAAGCCTCGTACTCACAAGGCCTATATGACTTTGCCGCACGCCAAAGTTTCAGGACAATAGCCCCGTTACTGAAAGCTGCCTTTATGTTTTCTGCAATGTGCTGGCAACAGCAACAATACATTGCTACAGGTATGGTGTTTTTGAGCGCTAGGACAAGACCCTTTTGATGGTCCAAAACAATAGTCAAATTGGAGGGCTCTCCCAAAGATATGAATAAGTTTACAAGGAACCACTCCCAACTGTCACGGCGTTCCGCTTCCGCAAAGGCAAAGGCAATGGAGAGGAGCTTGTGGTTCGCATCGTGTGTCACCGCTACAAGCAAAACACCTGGATACTTGCCTCGGAGATGTGTGCCGTCAACAGTAATCAATCGCCTCAAGGAGCACGTGAACGATCGTAGACATGGTCCGAATGCCTAGAAAAATCTCCTGAAACGGTCATCCCTGGTGTCTATGTTTGTTACGGTCCCAGGGTTGGCCATTTTCAATTCAATACAATAGAGAGGCAATATCTTAAATGAATCTTCGTACAACCCCCAGACTACACGCAATGCCATTTTCTTTGCAATAAGTGCCTTTCTATAGCTAATGGTTGACCTGAATTCCATCTGATAGTCGTTCATTATCTCCTTTGGTTTCAGATCTGGATTTTGCCTGACTCTATCCATGATGAACTCTGTAATAAGTGCCGACGTTGCCTGTAGATGAGCCATACCCATCATTGGTTTTGAGCATTGATGGTTTGGATTGTACGTCCGGACCTTGAACTATGGCCCTGACTCGACGATAGAAGCATGAATTCACCAAGGACATTTCGGATCTTTGCAACATGCCGTGACCTTGGTCAGCTTGGTCTTCAGGTGCTTGAGCGTGAAGTTTCCATAAACGCAAACTTAGTAAGAGTGTTTCGAAAATTCTGTCGATCAGGAAATTCGCGACCAAGCCACATTTCCCTTGTCGAGTTGGAACCGATATCTGTGTTCACCTCCTCAGGCACCATATTGTCATCTAGATCTAAATGTGGGGCTTCATTGGAGACATTTGCCATATAGGATGGATTCGCTCTGTCAGTCTTGACTTCGTCCTTCAACGTTGGCATCCCACGGATATGTTTGTTGGGGCTTTGTTTCTCAATTTTTATGTTACCATGAGAAACTTTGCCAACGTCCATATCATCAACAGTTTCTTCGTGTCCAACCGACTGATGTGTTCTCAAATCGGCAGGTACGGTTTGAAAACACATCGTCCATATCATCAATAAATTCTGCTTGTCCAGCCGCCTAATGTGGACTCAAATTATTATGTATAGTTTGAAAATGCATGTCTTCATCCTCGTGTAGATCAACAGTAGGCAGTTCATGAGATTCCATTGGCTCCATGACCTCTTTTTTTATTCAAAACTCTTGACACGTTCCTCCTTTTTTTCGGACAAGTGTGATCTTTATAAGTCCCTTGAAACCTACAACGAGTCATTGAAAAGGTAAGCAAGAGTGGGAAGAAAGTAGTATTTGTTAACATACAAGCATTGTTAGGCCCCGACCCAGGTTTAGTATATTTTATTATTATTTTTAATCGTGATTAGTCTCTAAGTGGGATTAGAGGACGATTAGCTTGGATCTTTAGTTAGATTAGAATTTTGAATAGCTTTGGGGAATTTTGAGCGCGTTGAGTCTGGCTTGACCGGGGTCGGGGTGGCCCGTGTGACGCGTGTTAGTGTGGGAATTCGATTTATTTGATTTTTGAAAAATATGGATTTCGATATTTTTGAATTTATTATTTTGATCCCAGCGACTTTCATGTTTTCTCCGTTTGCATTTGAACTCCGGAAATCGCGTTTTTCAAGAAAAATGGGCAAATTCGCCTTTTTACATTAAATCTGTGCATAAATTTCGAAATTCGAAAATCATGAGGAAAATACACTTTTTGGAAACTAGATATTTCGACGATCAATTTTGTCTTCTTCGTCGTTTTCATTTGGGACCCACAAATAGGAGTTTTAAGCCCTTGAAGTATTAGAGCCATGGGGCCCACAACTTACCCATTTTAAAACCCATCTCATGTTGGGTCTCTTCTTCCTCTTCTCTTCATTTCATTTTTCCTGCAACAAGAAAGGAGAAAACCCTCTTTCTTCCTCTCATCTTCTCTCCTCTTGCATATATATTATTGAGTGCTATTTAAAGGTTGATTTCACAAATCCCTTCTCCTCATCTCAAGCTTTTCAAAGATACCATTTTTGAGGAATTTCAGCTGGGATTTTCTCCTTCTTCAAGCTCCTCTTCTTCTTGAGAGCTTCTCAAGGTTAGTAATGGCTGTCTCCTTCCCAAATCTTAGTTTTATTGGGTCAATAGAAGCCTCTTTTCATACATTGTTGGACTCTTTTGTAGAACTTCATTGTTTTCCAAGTTTTGTGCATTTTGAAAATGGGTTTTTCCATGGGTTTTGGGGTAGGGTTGCAGCTGATTGTGTAGAGATTTTGGGCTGTTTTAGTGACCCATTTTGACTCAGGCAAGTGAATGATCAGATCTGAATATACATGCTAGAAAGATTTTCTTTTCATTGAATTTTTTTTTTGTTTGCTTCCCTCTTATCATGTGGTTTGGTTGTGTTTTATAGTCTTAATAGATGGTTGAAATGAGTGTGATGTAGTGGTTTGATGGAGATAAGTGGAGGAGATTGAAGTTTGAATGAATTTTAAGGAAAGAAGAAAGGTTTGAAGAAGATAACATGCAAAGAAGCATGTTACGAGCCTAGCTGCTGTGACAACCTGCTCGAGCGAGCCTGGGTCTGGCCCATACAGTTTTGTGATGCATTTTTGGGCCTGTTTTGCATTTTGAGGCCCGGTTCGAGTATAAAAACATCCTAATGACTTATTAATTATCGGGAATTAAGAATTTGATCCCGAATCAATTTGTTTGAACGAAAATCATGGAGAAAGATTAGTAATTAAATTACCAAGGATTTTCTATTAGTCTTAATATACACTTTATGCCCTCAAATGTCGGAAACCTTCAAAGACACCAACTTTTCCACTCATAAACCGGCATGGAGACACTAAGTGTGTATCGAGACGGCCCCCGGTAAGCCCATTAAACACTATTAATCACCTTGATTATCCCATTCCAAGTAAGAATAATTCAATGTTTTCTTATGAATTGATTAGAAATGAAGTTGATTTGATTTGCTACATTTGAAAACATTGATAAGGCTACTCGTCTAATTTGTCCGTATTCGTTTGTTTATATTTGGTTAAGAGTAGTCCCTTTCATCGATGGAAATGTACTTTGATAGCTTGATTATATGGTTTTGAGATTATCGGTAAGACTACTCATTTGGTTCGTTCGATTCTGTTCGTTTGTATTTGTTCAGAGTAGTTTCTCTTGTCAAATTTGAAATGTATTATTATGATTTGATTTGTATTAATTCAGATTTTTGGTTTTGAAAGGCACCACTAAGCTTAGGTCACCTTGTCGGGCTGATCACCCGGCTTGGGATCTTTACATTATTTGCCAACTGCAGTTTGGACTCTGTTTGTTTACTCCGTCATGGCAATGGTTTCTGTTTGTTCCGGCCATCTCGTATGGCAACGGTTTCTGATCTGGCCATTTTGTATGGTATCTGTTTTGGCCATTTTGTATGGCGACGGTTTCTATTTATTTGCTCTTGTTACTTAGGTAATAGGAGAATATAGCTATATGTGGGTTGCCATCGTTCTGAATATTTATCTGCCAATTTGAAGAGTTTTACTATAAATTTCTGTATATGCAGCAATTGTTTAATTAAATTATTTTGTGCATACATTCTGTCTTCAATATACCTTTATGATTTTAAATATGACTTGAATAAAACCTGTATATCATATTTGTATTATTCACCTGCCAGACCGTCGTGTCTGATACTTTCTTTTTGGTGTCAGATGTTGGACCCGCAGCCTTTGAGGCAGAGCGTGCGGTTGAGGCAGTATGACCTCCGGTGGAGCACGAGTGGCAGCTCAGAGATGTCATGTAGACGTCAAGTTGGGTTTGGAGTTTCGATAACATCTTTTGGGGAGTGACTTCTACTTTTTTTGGGAATTTTGTTTATGGCCTCTGTTGGCCTTGTTGGGATATATAAATAAAATATATTTTTGTGATCCTTACAACTTTAATTAACTTTGGGATTATGCTATGTATATATTTCTCTTTTGATACCAAGTTTATGCACTTATCTCATCATGTTACATTTTATTTTTATTTTTTTTATTTTGCTACATGCTTCCGCATATTATTATCTGTTATGAGATCGATTAATTGGTTGTGATGGATCGTCTAGGATCCTCACCGCTGAATCCTGTGGGAAAATAATTAGCGCGTGCGGGCGAAATTTTCAGATCCGTCACGCCACATTTCCGGATTAAGGACTTGATTATCAAGGCCTCGGTCCGGGGGCGTGACAAGCATAGTGGTAAAATCAATACACGTATCTCCGTTGTTCGCCTCCGATATGCTGCCCATCATTCTCGCAGTTGAACACGTATAGATATATACCATTCACATCATTCCCTGATGCTTTCAACATTCTCCTTACATCGTTATCATCGTCAATACTAGCCAATGAAAATGCTCGTCCGTTGTGATGGAGGTACTGTAAGTTCAAATTATGGATTGATGGGCCACAATTGGCTGCTTCGTTTGCTCCATTAACCAGAGACGCGTATGTTATGTCCATCGGTAAATATCTCATCTTCTACCTTCCTCCGTTGTACACCGGACGAATTATATCGAATTCGAAGTTGCCATCGTAGTGGAATATGAACAACACCTCGCTGTATGGCATCCTATCATTAAATAACAATAAAAACACTTTAGCTGGTGAGGAAGATGTGCTTAAATTAAGACAAACACCTACATAGCAGTGTGAGATAGTAGAGCAACTAGAGAAAGATTAAAATTGCAGTCTTTGTTTATATACCATTCACAAGATGGAGATGAATAGCTATATTTTGGAATCCATCAACTATAATGAATGAATCTGGCCTGAATGGGCTACTTTTTTGTAACAAATTCTCCTTTATGACAAGTTTCATCAGACATTACTATGTGGCACTTATAAATTGCAGAATATATAAACAGTAGCCTTTTTAAGAGACTACACACAAAAACGACGACCATTGCAACTAATTTATTTGATGATGTCTTCGGGACCATAAACATGTCGCTTAAAAGGGGACTTGTAGACAGAATGCATCCCAAATTTGTCAGCTGTTACATCTTCATAAGGCAAAAAAGGGACTGTATTTCGATTATCTAGGGTTTCTCAAATTAGAAACGGATAACTAAGACGGATTATGATTTTTCGGGAGGGCATCATTCAATAAACGAAGGTGTTTAAAGTGTATACCAACCTCTTAATGGAGAAAATCCAAGTTTGTCATGGACTCTGAGTGATTGCTGGAAGGGAAGATCGCAGGAAGTGATTTTTCCGTCGAATGAAAAGGGCTTCGACATGATACAGCATCATGTAAAATATATAGGTGGTAGCCCATATTGGTCGATATCGACCATGTCACAAAAAGATAAAAAATATATATATAAAGCCCCACTAGGACCCCTCCCGTGTGGAAGGCGATAATGTGCCTTGCCATAACGTGGGGGGTCCTTAGGGGGTTTTTCCAGTAGTTTCCCCATTTGAAATTCTCCTATACATAAATTCTTGAAATTCTAATAAAGAAACGGGAACTTAGTCTCAGTGTAGCCCTTCTAATTTGACCGACTTGAAATTGATTTCTCCTTTATGTCTAAATTTAGATCCAGACAACTGAGGCATTTCTAGTGGTATTTGTCAGGTCTCATACATTTTTGGGAAAGCCAAAGGATTTGGTCGAGGCGAGAGGGCAACATGGTTTGTGATACTGGTTGGGTGATTCCCACTCAGTCACTAGTATATATGTTGTATGATGTACATAATTGTACAGGGTTGTCGCCCTACCCTGCATGCTGACTACCGTTAATAATTGTCCAGTTTTGATCTCCAGCTTTATCCACTTTGTGACCTACACCAAGGGAATGCTACCATCATTGGATTTTAGCGACATTGTGTGAGCAGCCTGCTTTATCCACTTTGCGACCTACACCAAGGGATTGCTACCATCATTGGATTTTAGCGACATTGTGTGAGCAGAGTTTGTTGTTGTTTGATTCTGTCTGTATCTACTTGCACCGATAATAACTCTTGCGTGAATTTGTTGATTGTCTCTAGTTCTCTTTGCGAAATGATTGGTGTGCATGTATTTATTAGCATTTTATTTGCAGTCGTCTTGCTTTGGAAGCCGTACATTTGATCGGGGAATTTGATCCCATGGTCTGCTAGGGAGTGTTGTTTTTTGAAGGATTGCATTGTTTTTTATGGGATTCCCATATTGCAGTGGTTTAGTGTGACAACCCTAAATCCCTTATTATTCTTCTCTTTTTAATCTAAAGAGTCCAAGATAGGGATGTTGGCACAAGCACCTATTGAACCCACTGATACATGATTTTTCTGTTTCTGTTTTTCTCCTTTGTAACCTAGGGTTTGGACTTTTTTTTTTCTTGTATTTTGAGATTACCCAATGCATTGTTTTCATTCATAGCTATTTCGACTACAAAGATGGGCACCATTGATGTGCAATTTCAATGATCTTTGTTATCTTGTTTCATTCCTTAATGCCTGGGTGCATATTTTGGGAGGAGCCAGCTTGCTCATTTATATCCCAATGCACATTAAACAATGCTATTTTGCACTTAGCGGCAAAATACCTAGAAATGGATACTACCAGCTGTTTAAGACATTTTCTTATTCTTGGAACAAAGGTTTTTCTTCCATTTTCCCTACATATGCTTTAAGTTTGATGTCCGCACTGATCCCCTGCACTCTCTAGCCTCGAGAGAGCGGGAGAAACTGAACCAAGTTCGCCCAGATCTCATGTCTGCTACAACCAGAAACACTTACTCTGCTGCGATCCAACTGGCCCACAGTTGATGTCAGCGAAACCTGATCTCCACTGCTCCTCTCTGGCTTGATCCACCGTATCTTTCTCCAAGGATTTTGGGTAAGATGCTTTCCTTTTTCTCTCACTTCAATTTTTTTTTCTTTTTTTTTTT
The DNA here is from genome assembly GCA_028538565.1 of Umbellularia californica. Classification (NCBI taxonomy): domain Eukaryota; kingdom Viridiplantae; phylum Streptophyta; class Magnoliopsida; order Laurales; family Lauraceae; genus Umbellularia; species Umbellularia californica. The sequence continues at coordinate 42,226,096 of JAPQWN010000007.1, read as the reverse complement.
TTTTTGCTTGCTTTGGTATTATGCACACCTTTTCTTCTCTGTGTAGTTCTATTTTTCTTTTTTTATGAAAAGTATGTGAATGGTTTTAGTTTGAAATTTTCTTGAATTCCGCTTAAATCAAGGTTGTTTATTGTTGATATGAAGGTTTTGCTATTTCCATGATTTTTTTCTCTCATGTGAATAAGGGCCTGGGAGTGGTAGATTTCTGTTTTGTTTTGCTTGTATCATTGTGGGGTTTTGCAAGTAGTTTCTAATTTACAGTTTGGAGTTTGTGTTTGCTTGATTGGGATTGGGAAGAGAGTTTAGTAAATGAGTTTTTCTTGATACTGGGAAATGAAAGTTACTGTTAGAGATATTGTAGAAAAATGTTATAATTAAATTTTTTTATTAGTTTATTCTCTGTTTTAATTTGTAGGGGGTTTGGGGTTTGAAATCTTCATAAACGAGAAGAACAAGAGGAAAACCAAAGAGCCCCATTTCTTTGAGATTGTTTTGTATCGTTCTTTCTCATGAGAGTTGTTTTATTCAGTTCTTAATTTTACAGTGGAAGCAGGGAGATTCTGCTCAATTCTATGGATTTTGATTGCAAAGAAGAATTGAGAAATAAAGAAAGAAATATGGGAGTGTTATTGTTGTTCCTATTGATGGGTTTTGTGGTGGGGTGGGGGGCTCTCATTTTTGTTGGGTTTTGATGGGAAACAAATTGCAGAGCATATATGAAGTTATGGTTTTGGGTGTTGGGATGTGATGGGGTGCTTTAATGATGTGTTAATTGATATGGCTATAGTGGTTTGCAAATGGGTATACATGGGACATGATAGAATTTCATATAATGCATGGTTTCTTGTTTCTGAATAGTTAGTATTGGGCATCTCAACTTAGGCAGTCAGCAGTCAGCATAGGATTATTATTTTTACTATAATTTAGAAGCTTTCTAAGGTATGATCCTCTAACTCCCTTTCTTCTCTGCCAATGATCTCTTCTTCCCTTCTTTTCGGATTGGATTTTGATGTAATTGTGATATCTTTGTCATGTTCAGAATTTTATTGTCATTGTTGATTTTGAGCAAGGTCAGCGAGGCCCTTTACGGGAGCTGGAGGTATGAGATTACCTTTGTTATGATGAAACAACAATATCATTGAACCTCTCTAACCATTTCTTAGTTTATGAATAGAGTATTATTAGAGTATTATTAGCGTATTTTCCTCATTCGTCAACACTGTTATTTTATTCTCTTTTGTATCTTGTTAAATTCCAAAATGAACATCATTAAAAGCATATTGTTTTAGCTGTACTTTGTTTTGCTGTATCTTGTTAAATTCCAAAATGTGGCACAAATTTGAGCTTGTATTAAATGTTTAAAAGCATATTGTTTTATTGCAATCCTCGCTCATTGTCAATTAACTTAATAGGTGGTACTGTGTTTCTCTTTTCTTTTTCTCTTTTTACTTATCCTAAGGATTCTAACAGAATTCCCATCATATATTTTAAAAAAAAAAATAAAATAAAAAACAAAAATTGCAGTCAGTACTATATTTCTTTCCACAAGATGATTAGAAGTTGGTGCTTATAATTAATTTCTTTGTGGTTGTTGTTTGAGGACCATATGTGCTGTTTTTTGTTCTTTTCCCAGGAAAATTTTCAATTAAAACTCAAATATTAGTTTGATTTAGTATACCATCAAAAAAGAGTGCAACCATCACCAAGGTGCAATGTCTAACTTATGTAAATAGGAGTGCAACCATTCAATTTCAAACAAACTCAATTATCTCGATTTTTTTTATAGATTTTAACATCTATCTTGTTTTATTTATTACAGATCGAAATCGGAGATGAAGTGAAAATAAGAACAAGCAACATTTTTTTGACCGGTTTGGATGGCACATATCAATGAGGATGTTATATTTTATCGTGGAAATTGTTCGTTGTCTCTCTGTGATACATATCGGAACGTCTTCTAGTTAGTCTTCTAGTTACTGTTTCTATATTATATTGAGACCAATTATTATATAGATTTATGTTTAACAAAATTTTATCTGTATCTTCAGTAAGAATTTGTGATGAGGATAACTGTTTCATCGCACTTAAATTCAATGAATTAATTTAGCTTATGTTCTTACATCGATGGAGCGTTATTTTCATACTTCAATTACTACTTAGAGATATATGATTGTAATGACCTAAGGATGACTTTGTGTCAAAGATTTGTGAATGGATGGTGAAATTATATTTGTATTGATAGGGTATCATAACAGGAAAAATATCTATTTTTTGAAAATATTGAAAAATATTTTTTTCTGAAAATTTATTATTTGCTGCGCGTTTATTATGTCGCAAATATTCAAATATAATAAGATAAAGATTATTAACGGCACCACAGAAGCGTTGCAAAAAAGATTAGTTGCAATTTTATAAGAGCGTTGCCATTATTGATTTATTAACAGCTTTTTTGAATCGTTGCAAATTAAAATTATTGGTGACGCAATTTTGCCGTTGCAAATAAATCATGATCTACGACACTTAGAAAAAACATCGCAAATGATACTTATTAACGACTCTTTTAAACCGTCGCAAATATTTTCTCCTATTGCCACGGTGCGGTCTTTAGTGTAGCTGATCTTTCTGCGACTCCATTATTTGCGACCCCTTTACGATGTTTAGCTTTTTGCGTCACAATTACTTATTGCGATTCTTTTTATATTATATACGACGTTTTTTTGGTGTCGCAAAAAAGCTAAATTGTAGTACTTCCATATGCGAAATAAAACATTTATAGATATTAAATATTGTCGGATTTATCAGTGCCCGGGCAAATGACTATTGACATCGCCACGGAGCTCCGGAACACTCGCAAATCATCTACTACAGTAGGAACAGCTCTAATGAGCATTAACAAAATAACCATGCAGTGCTAGACTAAAAAAAATAATACAATTTAACATGTTTATTTCGTTCAATTACAAATTAACGGATTCAATTCAATAAACAATCCTTTTTGGATTCAATTCAATTTATGATCCATTTAAGATATAATTCAATACATTTCAAATTCAATTAATACCAACTATTCAAGTGTAATCTTTAGTTATTTAATATACATGTTATTCTTGATGGACACCACAATTTATATAAATTTGTACATTAAAGTCCCATTAATTAACACCTATGGAGGTATAAATAATATTATTAGTATTGAAATAATCAATTGGCTCTTTTTCCATAAATTTAGAAATTGAATCTAAAAATTTATTAATTTCAATTAATTGTCCAGTTACTTGTTGATTAATCGAACTCTAGAAGTTGGCTAGCCAAAAGCTACTCGGCTACCTACAGTTAGCTTTTCAGAAGCTCGTTTTCCATTTACATTCAATTCCTGAATGCCGGTTACTCGGTTAACCCTCAGTCACTCGTCGGTTCAAAATCCAGAGACCTTCAATTCTCTGAAATTCACAAGTATAAGTCGACCAAGCACCCTTTCTCGGTTAACCGAACATAGTTCGGTCACCTCTTGGTTCACAAACCAGAGGCGCCATTTTTCCTCCATTTACATGTTCGGTCAGTAGTTCGGTCAACCGAACTGCACCCAGAAAGTGCAGAATTCGTTTCAGAATTCCGTCTTGAAACCCACTTCAAACGCAACATATAGAAAATATATGGAACCTCCTATTCCCATCTTCAAACATCATTTCTCGTATGAACAACACCTCGGTTCTCTGGAATTTCCGGAACGTCTCCAAGCACAACGGCCAGCAACCTTCCCTGCAAAAAGCTATCCTTCAAATTGGCCTTCATAATCTAGTCGCCTCAGTCTCTGGTTTGGCAAGTTCTTTATCCCCTCATTCGATCCTGGTGCTTCTAGGTGTGATCCGCTGATTTTTAGCTCCTCTCTCTGTTGTATTTTTGTCCTTTTCTCTGTTGTTGCTTTGTTCTTTTTCCCTTTTTTGTTTTTTCTTTTGTCTGTAGCTCTGTTCCCTTCTGTGGAGGCTGGTTCTTCTGCCCAGCGTCCATAGCTTTGGATTTTTCTCTGTATTGGGGGCTTTTATGCTCTCTCCCCTCCCTTCTTTCTTAATTCAATTTTTACCTTAAGCATAAAAAAAAAAAAAAAGAAATCCAAACCTTCATTCAAACACTCCAAACACCATGCAATTGATCCAAATCAATCAATTCTATACCATTAAATGAAATCATATCTAATAACAAGAACTCATAACCAATTAGCATTTAATCACAAATAAGGTTTATACTTGCCTCAATTTCGAGTCTAACACAAAAACCCCTCTCTTTCTAAGCTTAATACAAGAGAAAAGTTGAGATTTCTCTCAAACTTCAATTCCAAAGAAACCTAAGCAAGCTGAAGAAGATGATGATGATGATGAGGACTAATTTCCCTTCTCAATTCACTTGCAAACCTCTTGCTCAAACACTTTGATGAAGAAAGATGAGAAAAAGGAAAGAAGAAACGAACGAGAAGACCTACACAGAACTTCTTGGTGCCAAATTCGTATGAATGTCAATTGAGTTCATTTGGAACCTTTTATAAACAGACATTTGTATTTTAACCCCCTTTCTCATGCTTATTTTCATTTTGAGTCATATCAAGACACATTTGACTCGTTTCAAGTCAAATAAAATCGAGTGTGTTATGAAAGTTGATGTACTCATCGAAATACACATGATGGTACCAAATTTCACCGTATTTGACAAAATACGTGAAAATTTGTATTTAAGGAAAAATCTTTATTTTCATCAATTTGAGTCTAAAATCAACTCAATCAAGTCAGTTTCTTCTAAATTCATTTCATTAAGTTCAATTCATTCACTTGTGACTATTTTGATTCATTTTAGTCATTAATCACATTTAACTTGATTAATCATGCTTAATTTGCATTAATCTCAATTAACTAGAGTTAATCTTAATTAACTCGGGACGGGGTGCAACAGGAAGTGAGACAAAGAAGATTAGTTAATGTTTTCAAATACCACTTGAGGGTATTTTCGCCATTTTAAGAAAGAAAAAGGGAGAGAGGTTTGCTGGCAGCCAGTGAATTTCACCGGATGTTCTTCATTGAAAGTTTGATGGTAAACTTGAACATTATCTTGAAAACCCAATTTTTTTTTCTATCATTCCAAAACTGTGAAAAGACAATGGACTTTTTTTGGAACTTTTCCTAAATTTATTGTAATTTGCATACAAGACTGAATATAATCATCATCTTGGTAAAGAAGAGAACCAAAAATCTTCACAAAGACCTGAAAGGAATATTTTCTTTAAAACCCAAGTGTATCACACTTGGTTCCTTATAAAGATTGAGATGATTAAATCTCCCAGAAAAACTTTAAAAGAAAAGGAAAAAAAAAAATACTGAGATATTTTTAACTTAAACTAAATTAGGATACAGTGACAAATCTATTATAATTGTCACATTGTTTTCCAAGTTTTCGAACTTCATTGCATTTTCTTTCTCTTTTCAATCTGTGGGTTCTAGATTCATTTGAGTTTTGATTGGACAAGAGTTTGTTGATGCTGTGTAAGACCCGGACCCGCCTAAGTTTGGTCTAGAACAGGTGCGAATTCACGAGAGTACGCGTGTCACACCTCGGAGATTACCCTAGGCCAGGGTGATTTGGGACTGGGATGTGACATGCTGTGTCTGAACTATTACCTATTTAGATTAAGCAAATGCATAGTTTGACTTTCATGCCATAGATCTGTAATCTTGACTGGTGCTCTCTTAACAGGTGAATTAATAATGATTGTGGTTATGGGTTTTGTTAGGCAGTCTGTTAATTTGGTAGGCAATGAATGTTCTTTGTGAATAGCATTAATACCTAAAAATAATTTCTGTAATCAATTTAATCTTATTAATCTAATTTCTCTATGATCAGATCATGCATTCCAATTAAATGGGTCATGCCAAAGTTCCCATTAAGTTCATCGAATGCATGAAATCTCGCAACAAGACATTTTTGAAGTGGATCAAGGGGCTGAAAAAGAAGACATGTGAATTTGCAACACTATGTGGTGTTGGTGTCTGCATGATATGTTTGGAAACACAGGGGAAGCAGCAACCCAAACCCCAGATATGGCCTGAAGAGCCACAGGAAATAAGACGTATTATCAAATGTTACAAAGGCATCAGCAATAAAGAGAATGATAAGCGAAAGCTCATTCTCTTGGACTTCTTGAAGGAAAGAAACAAGAATTAGAACACAAGCTAAACCGAAAGAGCAAAAAAAGAGCTAATATGCTGCATCCTTCGTCGGACAACCAACTAAACAGCTTGCCAGAGGAATTACTACAAAGTGTAATGGTTAAATTAGATTCTAAGATAGAGGCAGTGAACGAGAAAGCTGAAAGCTTGCAGGGAAAGGGAATTTCAGTTGAGATCCCATCGCAAACAAACCTATATCACACGCAGGAGATGTCTGGAATTTATGGAAATAATCTGATGATGGGCGTCGATCTTATGCCAATTCAACCAATTCAATCACTTCCCATCTCTGACATGGAACCTTTGGAACTCTGTCACATGGGGATGGAGCTTCCTGAAAATTCGAACATTCTGACTTCCAACAACAATGCCACCAAGATTCAACCAATTCAATCACTTCCCATCTCTGACATAAAACATTTGAATCCCTGTCACATGGGGATGGAACTTCCTGAAAATTCAAACATGCCGATATATGCCAACAATTCAATCCTTCAATTGCCCCCAATAGAGGGATGTTTCAGAAATCCAGGAACTGGGATGTTGAACAATGGAAACATATTATATACTAAGAAAGAGTCATGTGCTGCTGAAGGATGTTGTGGAAATCCAGGAATTGGGATGTTGAACAATGACAACATATTTTATTCTCAAGCAGAGTCGTATGATGCTGATTATTGCCAGAGCTTCATACAATTTCAATCGTCTTTTATGGCGATGCCTTCACCATCATCGAATTCAAAATTCGCCACGTATGTCAACAGCATTTCTACATAGACCGGCCGGCTGGCCGAACACCTTTATTTGGCCGGCGGAATGCCATTTTTTTATATTTAAAACATATACACTTAGACTTACACAGGAATTAGTCCAAGAATGAAAACACATATACATGTATAAATATATACATAAATCAAATAAAAAACATAGACCATCTTCTATATGTACACAAAAGTTTTTTTAAAACTAAGAACATGGGTGTGTCAAACAATTTCCCACTCACCACGTTCATCATTTACAATTATATATCTTCAAAGCATCATGATGAACATGTAAAATTACCTTTTAGAATATGACTTGAATGCAAAAGCAATTTTCACAAGGTGATATCAAGAGGGCTCAACATACATAGCATATGAAGTCAATACATGAAGCATACTTTGATAAATGTGACTCATTAGGCTTCACACTCATCCATATAAACTTCAAATCATTTCAACAATCTAAATCCAATAAGCCAGTGCTAACTTCCAATTTGGATTCCAAAGTATATAACTATTAGTACTCGTACAAATTGGTTTAAAACATATGCAACAAATATGCTTTGTCATCAATTGGTAAATGCTTTCTTTTGAAAACTATGACTATGAAAACTCTAACCAATTGAATCTTCAAGTTCTTTATTAAAAAAAGATTCTTTTAAAGAAAATTTCTAATGTGGTAGATGTTAGACCCCGACCAGGTTTGATGTATTTAGCATTGTTTAAGCAGAGTATTATTCTTTAAGTGGGATTAGAGGACGTCTAGCTTTGATTTTTGGGTTTGACTAGATTTCTCATAGTTCTGGAGAATTTTGAGAGCCGTTGAGCTTGGTTTGACACAGCCCGGAGCGGCCTGTGTAACTCGTGCACGTGTGAGGGATTTATTCTAGATTTCAAAAAATTTCGACTTTTATTTCTTTTGATTTGTAATATTAGCCTTATAACTTTTATGTTCTTTTTATATCGGTGTTCGAAACTCAAAAACTCCATTTTTTCAGAAAAAAGGCAAAACGGGCTTTTCACAATTAAATCTGTGCATGATTTTTAACGTTGTTGGATCATGTAAAAGATATATTTTTTGATACTAGATTTTTCCTGAGAATGATTGTCTCCTATTCGTCAATCTCACTCTCAGCATTGGAGTTTCTGAGCCCTAGAAGTTTTGGGGCCAGTGGGACCCACAACCCACTCTAAAATCCACAAAACCCGCGTGGGTTCTTCCTCATTCATTCGAAAGTTCAGAAATCTCAACCCAATGCTTTTCCCTCTTCTTCTCTTCTTCCCTCTTTCTCTCCTCTGCATGCTTGGGTCTCCTTGTTCCAAAGAGAGATTTGGGTGCATCATTCCTCTCCTCGTCTCCTAAGCTTTCCAACCATGCCTTTTGTGAAGGATTTCTGCTGGGATCATCCTCTTCTTCAAGTTCTTCTTCTTGGTTAGAGCTTCCCTAGGTAAGCTATGGATTCCCCTCGCTTGATTTGATTTTTCTGGACCCTTAGGGAGTCTTCAATCTTGCATGCAAAGGAATTCTTGGAAGACTCCTTCTTTCAAAATGTTGCGTTTTGAGATGTTTTCATGAGGTTTTGTAGATTGAAGGTTTTGCTGTAGGAGAAGAGTGCTTGGAGTATTTTAGGACCCAATTTGATATAAGGCAAGTGAATAACCTGATAATGGGATGCATGCAATTTAAAATTGAGTTCCTTCTCAAAATCCTGAGTTGAAAATTTTAATACATTCAATTGATTATTTTGATTATGGAAAGTTTGATTTCAGAAGGGTTTTTAATGTTTAGCTTGTGCTCAAGTTTCTACAGGATTTTGTCTACAACAGCATGGAAATTTCTTGTTTATTGATTGTCTTACAATGGTGGAAATTCATTTCTGAATTTCTGTATTTTCTTTTGATTAATATCTGTTTTATGTATTAAGTTTGTGCATAGAATTGGCTATTTTGTTTGGTGATTGAATGGAGGTTTGATTGAGGTTAGGGGAACTCAATTTTGGTATAGGAGAGTGGTTTATTGAGAAGGAAGTAGTGAAGGTTCAGAATTTTTGGAAGAGAGACACAAAGACCTGCACCTAAGGAGGCTGGACAGTGGGCTAGCTCGCTCTAGCGAGCCAGACCACTGCCTGGCGAAGAGCAGGCAAAGGACCAGCTCGCTATAGCAAGCTTGGGCTCACTCTCCCCTGCCTAGTGGTGACCAAACCAGAGGACCACCTTGGGCTCGCTCTAGCGAGATAGTCCTCTGGATGGCTCGCTCTAGCGAGGTAATCCTTGATCTAGCGAGCCTGGGTTCTGTCCCAGGGTGTTTTCAGAGCATTGTTTCCCCTGTTTTAATGTGGTATCAGTTCCTAGGGACCCATTTATTCTCGGATGAGAATTTTGAAATTTAAATATGCATTCGATCATGGGAACAGAGGAGGAAATAGGGAGAACCTGTATGATTGAATTACCAAAGAAATACCTTGAACCTTATCGAAGTCTCGTTGTGCACTCAGAGGCCTCAAATGCCGGGTAACATCAGAGGCACCAAATTTATTCTTGTAACCCAACATTTGGACATTGAGTGCTCATTGAGATGGCCCTGTGTAAGCTACTACAACACAACCAATTGCCTTATTCCAAGTTTGAAGATTGTACATGTTTTCCTATAAAACATTTTGAATAGCTGTGTGGTTCGCCACGTTGGAAAATCTCGGTAAGGCTACTCTTCCGATCGTTTTCCATTTGTTCGTATATGTTAAATTCAGAGTAGTACTTTTACTGATTTGAAATATGCTTCTTTGATTCGATTTATATTTGTTCTGGTTTTTGGTCGATACCACTAAGCTTGGGTTGCCTTGTCGGTTTGATCACCCGGCTTAGGATCTTTAATTATTTCGCCAACTGCAGCTTGGAAACTCTGTTTGTTTGTATGAGATGTGACAAAGTTCTTTCCACTCTAGGTCTTTTTTTTTTGGCCCGCAAGTGTTAGCAACATTAAGAGCTCTCCAGATGATTTTTAACATTGGAGTGAGCAGTATTATACTAGAAGGGGATTCAATGTCGGAGGTGGATGCACTCAAGTCTTCTTGTACAAATCTGTCAAGATAAGGTCCTTTTCTTGAATCATTTCAACAAGTTTGAAGTGCATTATGTGGGAAAACAGAGAAATGCAGTTGCTCATTAATTATGTAGGCATACCCAATATGTGGATGATATGGTGGTTTGGTGGCATTCCACCCTACACATGATTAAAAAATATGTAAGCGATGATGTGATGTTGAAATATTAATAATATTTTTGAAAGTCTTCCTATAAAAAAAAAGTATAGCATCCGTTAAAAAAAGAGTAAATACTCTCCTCTATTTTTAACTCGATCAATCAAATGGTGGGGCAGGCATCTCATGTCAAATTAAAATTTGGCCAGTCCCACACAAGAAATGTCCATTTATTTTCATCCCATCTCCCCCATTGTAACTTGCCAAAATGTTTTATTTATGGTACACTCAACCATGATCCCCTGCATGCCCTTCACTTGTCTGTGCGTGGGCACCTTGGTGGGGCCTGCAGCCAATACCCACCAATCATTTATAAAACAGGAGATAGTAAGAATCAAATTATTCTAACCCGTGGTCCACAAGTTTAATAATTTTATATAAAATTTTTTTGCAGTTTATCTAATGATCAATCCCATTCCGATTAGAGTGTAAAACAAAGGGAATGGTGACAGACACTGGCGGCGAATTGTTGTACTTATTTCACACACGTAGCACCCTACAGAAAGGCCTCGTGCACTGAATCATTTGAAAAGGTGTATAGAACTTGCTTTCAGAAAAGAGAAAGGAAAGAGGGTAGTAGAACAAAACGAAGGGAAGGAATTAAAAAGCTCTCTCTCTCAAAATATGCAATTCTTGTTGCAGGCTGACACTCCAATTCATTCATTTGAGGTACATCTTAATGGGTCTTAGACTCCTAATAGATCTGGAATTTTTTTTGGTCCAACTTTCATATTAAAACCCAACCCTTGATCCAGGTGTTTCAGGCCATGTATTTTATTAACTAATTCTATTTATTCATTCATTTGCTACTTGAAATGGAACCCAAAATCTTTTTTTTTTTTTTCATTTATTTAATTTTGGCATGCTTTTTTTTTTTTTTTTTGGCTTTCCTTAAGCAATTTTGATTCTCGATCATTTCTCTCGTGTTAGTGATGTTGAATTCTGGTAATTAAGATTCCCAGGCTTATTGCAAATCATTTACATAATTTATGATGGAAAAGATATGAATAATGACTACCATTTTCTGGAATAGAAACAGATATGAAATATATCTGGGCCTGTCCACCTGACATTACCAACCTGTATGTTGTATGATCAGTACCTTTCAATGAAATTGTCTGAGTAGTCTTTGATGCTTCACACGAGATTTCCTTTTTTCTCGGATTGTGAATTTCAGTCTGTAAGATCTGGTTTTGATTGATCCGAGGACGAGCAGGTCAGCTCTACTTGTCGATGGAGATCCTTCCCTTCCACTGTTACTGTATAAAATCTCTTTACCTGAATCACAGAAAAACACCGTGAGAACTCGATCAGATGGTCCGATTGAGGTTTCTCCGATGGTTAAGTTAAGCCAAAGAAACCGTTTTTTGGTTCATGTTCTGTGTTATTGAAAGAATTTTGCATACCTCTACGTTTGATTCTTTTTCCTTTAAATACTCCCCTTTCCCTGGATTCTCTCCCACTACCTGCGCACGTTCTCTTCCTTTTCCATGATAATTTTGTAACTGAGACCTTACATCGTGGGGCGTCTTGAATGCGGGAATTAATTCCTCAATAGCTGCATATCGGCAGTTACTGACTCTTTACTTCGCATTATCATCTGAGCTGGGTTAATGGGTCAGGTTGGGTTGATCTTGACCCAAACTTGATCCACGTATCAATTTGAATTTCCCCCCACACAGTCCATGTCCCCTGCTTCTTTTAAATGTTCCTTCGTTGCTTTACCATTAAATGATTGTGCATGTTTTATTCACTTCTCTAAGCTGTTGGTCTGGTCCCTTTTTTTATATGAAATGAAAGGTGTACCATAGATTTAGTAAATTGCATATGGTGCTTACTTTCAAGAGCTGGTTATATGGTGCTTACTTTCAAGAGCTGGTTCCTATATAAAGCTTTGAAGAGGGCATTTTATAACACTAATTTTTTCTGGTTATTGATTTTTTCCTTCTTGAAATGGATTAAATTAATTTTTTTCTTAGATGTGGCATTGAGTTGTATACAACAATTCTAAGTACTTTTTTGTCCACTTAGACCAAATGTTCTGTTGTCTGCAGTATTCCATATCTGTGCTTTTTTACATATGAGCTATTAAGTGTGGCAAAAAAAGTTTTCTGCTCAAGTGGCCTCAAAGCAGAGGTTCCTTGTCATTCATTTACGTGGTCTCCGAACCTATAAAGCTTACTCCTGAAATGTCCCAGAAGCAAAGGTCCATTTTATTCCAGTTAATGGCCCCTAGACCTAGAAAGCCTTCTGAAATGTGCCAAAAGAAAGCACCTATGTTCTTCAAGTTCATGCTTCCAGGTTTCTCCCAAAAGCTTGTAAGCGCCGGCCTTTTATTTTCTCTTTATTCTACTCAAATGGGCTCTTGTTTTTGTAGATTTTCTTTCATCGTTTGAGAAGTTAGAAGAGAATTGAGGGTGACTGTAGTTTCCTTGCAAATGGATTCTCTTCCATTAATGTGTAGTGCGCACTATTTACTGAGGTTGTCTTTTATTGCTTTATTTTTCATACATGCTAATGTGTGTCTTTATAATATCCAATCTCTCATCCTGTGTAGTGTCTGCCACGGGCATTTCTTAAGAACCTAAAAGGTGAGAAATGTGACAAAGCCATCCTCGAGCCCACTTGGAAAATCATGGCATTTGAAAGTTTGTGGAGGCAATGCATGCAAGTGGTTTGGAAATGGTTGGTTTGATTTTGTACATGGGCACGATCTTCAACTTGGAGAGTGTTTGGTGTTTAGATATGATGGGGATACGCTCTTTTATGTTATTGCTTTTGCCACGAGTGCATGCGAGAAAAGGATACCTATGCTCAAGAAGGATGACAAAGACGATGGAAGACAAAGAGGTAGAGAGGATGAGTAGAAAACACCTTTGGTTCAGGAGAAAGTCAATGACAAAGGAAAACAAAGAGGTATGGGGAATCATTTTGATTTTACCATATATAACACAAGTTCATGTGAGCTAAAGCACCCTTTTATCAAGCAGGGAAACAAAAACCATAGAAAGCAATGCAGTCTGATGAGAATCATATGCAAATGATCCAATAGGCACTTTGTTGGTCACATTGTGGGAGTTAATGTGGATGCGGGTCTTATGTATAAAAAACTGTGATCTTAAGATCTGTGAGCATTGGTGAGAGTCAAATGAATGGATGTCACACCCTTTTATCAATCAGGGAAACAAAAACCATAGAAAGCAATGCAGTCTAATGAGAATCGTATGCAAATGATCCAATAGGCACTGTGTTGGTCACATTGTGGGAGTTAATGTGGATGTGGGTCTTATGTATATAAAACCGAGATCTTAAGATCTGTGAGCATTGGTGAGAGTCAAATGGATGGTTTGTGCAGGTCTAAACTAAATTAAAGGAATATGTTGGTTAACTTTGTTACATAGTTTTCTTTTAGGCATCTCTATTATAATGGAAAAAACCATGGAGGGTACTTATAAGCATTGATTCAATACTTTGCTTGCAATGTCAATGGAGAAGAAGTGACATTTTCTGTTGGATGACACACATGAAATAAAAACTGTTAATTTCCATGGGAAGTATCCTGTCCAATGGCAAGTATTACTTTAATGGAGAGACTCCCAATTCTAATGCAAACTGTTTGATTGAGTGGATTTCATTCACATTACATGGGGACCAGTGGTGGCAAATTTTTATATATTTATTTTCTAGGAGAATATGATACACAGGTTTCTTGGCCTAGATAGTATTGGACACTTAAAAAAGAGTAGGAGTTGTAAGCTTGGACGTCTGAGTCCTACTAAGTGCATGCACCTCGTCGTTGTCATCTTCATCATTACCATCATCAAAGCCTTGTCCCAACCATGTAGGTGCATGCACATATATGAAGTATTTTTTAAAGATAACCGATAAGCTTAATCAAACTTGGACCCATCATTGTTAGGGTATCCCATCATGGATTGAGGTGAGTATTAGCAAAGCAAGTGTGTGAACAGGAGTGGGTTTCGGTACCCTACATATACCAAACCAGTCCTGTGGCCATCCCTTCTTTTGAGGTGGGATACAATTTTCCTGTCTATTCATTTGGCTGTGTATAACAACACTTAGCTACCTCAGAAGTATGAAGTGACTGCAACATCATAATACATGTTGAGCCATTCATAGTTTAGCCAAAGCTGATGCCAAAGATCTGACTAGTTTGCCAGCAGATTTCCTTGGCTTGGTCTGCTGGGCAGACCTTTGGCCTGATGCACTCTAAAATCTGGTTTCAATTAGATAAAACTGAAAGAATCGACTACGAATGACAACTTTCTCATATAGGCCCTGAGATTGTGTCACAGTTCATCCATGATTCTCACTTGTTTTGATGCTTAAATTTATGCCTCATGGATGGCCTATCCTATGAAAAAGTGATATGGTCTTAATCATACACATAGTCTAGGCATGGCCACTTTCATATTTGGTAGGCTGCTGGAGTTCATTTTCGTTATGATAAATGTAAGTAACAAAGATCGTTAATGGTGTATAAACTTATCTGTTTCTGTTGCACCTTTGACATGCTTCTATGAATGAATTTTACTTCAATATCTGCCTCAGTATTCAAAAGTTTTGCCAATCTTTGTTTCTGTTGATGCAGGGCAACATGTGTCTACAGCTAAAATCAATGGCTTTAAGAAGATAAGAACAGAGGACGTTGAGTTGCCTATGTATAAAACTGATTTGGTGGGAGCTCGCCACATTTCAAAAAACCAGACATCAATAGCAGAAGAGAAAAGAAAAGCATTTGAGAAAGCTAATGCTTTTTCAAGAACCTCCTAAGTTTCCAAATTTTTCTAAAAATTATGAAAAAAATCCAGTGTGGGCAATCGTTTCACTTGTTTTGTGATTGTGAGTTTCTATTTCTTTTTTACATCTCAGTTAACTGTTTTTTCTTTCCTGCTTATGAAAAAATCCAGCGAATCTTTTTTCTTTTTTTTTTTTCAATTGGTGGTAAGGTAATGATACAGACATGGTGGCATAATAGATTTGACACCTAACTTTAATTGACGCCTGCACAGGGGCTCTAAATGAATAGGATACAAAGACCTGAACTGTCCATGTAATGAAACACAGCCTGATGAACTAAATGTTAGTAGTCTAGGAGGCCTCATTATTTATGTAAAACACTTGATTTGATTGAGAGGTCCAACCCAAAAATTGGACACCATCTATAAGTGTGTAACAGGCTTGGCTCTAATCATATAGCAAGCGTAATAACATCCACATAAATATCTTTTATGACTTGCTTGATCAAAAACATATTTTGTTCTTGTCGAAAAGAAGGCTAGGATGTTTGTTTCAACTTCATGTATCGGGTGCAAAACTCATTCCAAGGTCAATATCGGCAAATGTGATGGACAAACTACAGCTGACACTACGTCAAAAAAGCCAATCAACGACTGTAAAAATAAGCAAGCCAATCGACGACATCAAAAAAGATCACCAAATCTCTAAGGGCGCATCGGGTCCCGCTTGTGATGGTGTGGTCCGAAAAAAACGACGGCCTCCAAGGCCCCTGTATGTTAATCGCAGAGTATACAACACCAAAACGAATCGCTCTCCTGCTCCCTCTCTTTCTCTCCCCTCTCTCTCTCCAAGCGTAATCCCCAAATTTCTTTGAAGTTGCCATTGAAGAGATCCAATCGGCATCGGTTGTGCGGTGGTGTTTGAAATCTCTCTCTCCCCTCTCTCTCTCCCCAGGTGTGGTGTTTTTTCTCTCTCTAAAACCGCTTATCTTCAACTGTACGACGAAGAGCGGTTTTTGAAGTGGTTTGCAGGTATGGATGGCGGTTTACGATATTAGGGTTTTGATCGGTTTGGGTTTTAGATCTCTCTCTCTCATTCTGCATCTTCTTTCGTATTTTGCGTTTTTTGGTTTGTCGATCTACGAAAACATCGAAATAGATCGATTCGTCTTTGCAGGAAGAGTTCTCTTCTTTTCCATTTTCACTCTCTCAATTTCTCTCTAAGATCTGTTTCAGTCTCCATCTCATCTTACTTCTAACTTAGCCAGGGTTTCTAATCTTGTTTTTATGCTAGCTTCTTCTTTTGCTACTGGTCTTCTGCTTATGAGTGTTCTTTCTTACCAATCTAGGGTTTTGGTTCATATTATTTAGATCTGTTGATGTTGATGTTTAGATCTATTGTTTGAAGTGCTTATTAGCTTGTATTTGTATAGACACACACCAAATGTATCCAATCCTTGGTCCTAAAGAACAACTGGAATGCTTGGACAAGTTTGATGAGTGTCAAATTTGAGCTGCTGGCTGTTCACAGCTACATCTACCTCCAACTGGTCCCAGAGGTGTGCATGTCCATGGCCCATCATAGTCCACCGGAGTGTGGCAGAGTTCCTTATCATGAAACATAAGTGCTGCTTCTTCCACCCCATGATCTATTTCTCTACGCCCAAAAGATTGACAGAGAGTTCAGGGCATTAAAAAAAGCACAATCAATGGTGGATGGTTTTTCATGTATTATTGAAGACTACTTAAGAACTGAGATGATAAATCATACCCACATCCACAATATCATTGTCACTTAGTTGACCATCCATAGTATACTATCTGAAATGTGTGCCCACCATAGTTGTTGAGCAGTCTAAAAGAAACACAACCTGACCCCATCATCCTAGCCACTGAAATTGGATTTTGGTTCTTTAGCTCATTGCTCATCTCTTTTGGAATGTTATGATTATCCGATCACTGATTCTTCAACTATGGCCCAATCAACTAGGATCCACTATTCTAAGACTTCGATTGATTGATGAACGTTAAATAGGCCAATGTCCAGTTATGATGTGCATGTCTATGTTTAATCATACACTGCAGGAGTATCATATAGTTCCACGAGACAAACGATATCCAACAACACGAGTTTGACGGGTCTTAGAGTAAGAAAACTAGCTTCAAAACCATCACCCCTTTTGCAAGATCTTCTTCAAAGGAAGATGTAGCTGCCCTGATGTGGGTTTTGAGGGATTTGAGCAGAGAAGGTGGAATTTCAGCAGTTGTATGCTATTATATCTGGGGTACCCCACCATACACAAACTGGTATGATGATTGAAATGTAGGAACATGGCTACTTTTAAGTGCTCTCTCTATAATCTCTGTCAAATAACATAAATATCATGTTGTTGTTGCTTTAGGATAAGGCTTTCTACATTTTTACTTTCCCTTTATGTTTGCTGGGTCTGAAATCAATGCAAAGGTGCTCAAGAGTCAAGATTGCAAGAGAAATGGTTAGCCAACCAGATAAATGGTTTGGATCCACATGTACAAATCTTTTTCCCACCTCTTGTCAACACATAGATGCACTTGATTGAGTTCCCACCTGAGACAGAGTAGTTACAACAAAATTTTAGGCATTACTTGTACAACAGAAATGCATAACATCAAGAAAACAAAACAAAATCACCATGGATTTCAGACACAACAATCAATTTTAAAATTAAAATGCCATGACATCCTCTACCTACACCTGCTGGCTCATTTAGCTTCCAAGTTCAGCTTTTCAGCAGCACTCAGAAGCATATCAACTAGTCCTCTTGCAAACCCATTCACCTTGCTCCATATGTTCCTCATCCATTTATCAACCAACACCTCGCGTCATATCTCCATTCTGTGTCCTGCTCTTACTTCAATCATGTAGAACGTGCAGTACCAGTTTCTGCTTGGTATGGTAGGCTGGTGAGGGACTGTACAGCAGATGTTGAAAGCCTCATTGCAACCTTCAGATTGGACAATTTTGTCATCATCCTTGTTGATAGAGCAAGCCCTGCACACCCAGCACTATACATATGCCAAATCCATGGGTATCAATAGTAATGGAACTGACATGTCCCCATCACAAATCCAAAGAACACAAATATGTATAATAGGTGACACCAAAATTCAATCAAAAAATAGATAAAGATTTCCACTATTTTGATTAGAGAACTATATAAAGAGACACAAAAGTAGAAACAAGATCTCGTTTTCATCATTAATGTACAGTGGTGGAGTTGTAGCTTTCTCAATGATTTTTAAGTATATGATTTTGTGTGCAAGATTTATAGATTTAATATACATAGAACTCATTTAGAGAGATATAAAAACATAGTTTTATGACGTCTATGATGTTTAATAGTTGGATCTGATTTCAACATAAATGCACTGTCTCATAATGTTAATGTTGTTCTTCTTTGATACTTACGCTTCTCACCCTTTGCTGATGTTCCTGCTGAGGCATACAAGTATGTGGACTTAATTGATTTTTAGGAAATTTAATGTCTTTTACAAGTTAGTTTTATACTGCCATCTTGATATTCGATTTAAGACCATTCATCTGTTTATCTATATTTGTCTCAGGACTGTCACTGGTTTGAAGGGTGTCATTGCTATTGGGTTAGATCTGGTCCAGTAATCGACCTGTCATTTCTACGGTAAAGCTTTAACTGATGTAACTTTAGTGAGTGTAAGCTGATTAGCGATTCATTCCCCTGAAACACAGTCTTCTTATACACAAGCTGCAAGTGATTGGGTCTATACCTTTGCATATGTTACATGAAGTATTCAGTTGAGTGGATAGACATGGCTACGCAATCAAATGGATTGTTACAGTGGCTTCATTGGATTACAAGGTATAAAATATCCTATTCATCCAAACTCATTGTTGTCTTTGCGGGTCATCATGGGTTGGGTTTTGGATGTGTTTAATGGCATGCATGATCACTGGGAGCATTTCCAATCTCTCTCACTCTCTTTTTCTATAGTAAATTTTCTTTTGTGTTATTCGGATCTGATTTAAATGCCCCCTGATGTGAACCCATTATCTTGTTATTCCCTTGTCTCTTTCATTTGTTATTAAAACATGATCTCTCAATTTGATTTGTGTTTTTTTTTTTTTTTTTTTTTTTTTTATTATGTAGGTGGGTGATGGAAACACAGGCCATTACTGTTGGCAAAAACGCAAGTTAGCCTATCCATACTATAACTTTATAACATGAGCCTCTTTTTTTGAGGTAATTTTTTCCTCTGTTTGCTCGTTTTTTCTTCAATGAATTGCTTAGTTAGTGATAGAAATTTCACCCATTATATACTTGAGGATAACTGTTGGGTACCCGTAACATGGGACACACTTATAAAATTAGATAAGAGATTATGAAAGTAAAATTGCTTTAACTCGATAAATTAGTTGGTGCTTCATATACCCAATATATAGGTTCAACATTAACTTGCCTTAGGTGAAAACCAGAATCCCTTGAAAGGTAAAAGAAAACATTGATTGAGATGGGGTCAATATTCTCTTTTTTTTTTTCTTATCTATGGAAAGATGAGGACAGTAACCTTTGCTGTTGAAGTTTTTACACATTGCTTTTTTTATCTCTCTCGATTTTCTCATTCTGAGTAGGTGGTAAGGTTCTGTTTTTTTCACCAGAATTTTGGTGGAACCACTCATAACAACCTCCTCATCTTTGTTTAGCTGCTGTGGACTGCTCTTACTCGCTATTCAAATGTGGGGGTCAGCACCTTGGTGGCTTCTGCATCTCATCATTGTCGGACAATTCAGTTCCACAAACAGTTCTGTAGGTCACCATATCTGAACCAAGTAATCTATAAACTTAAACATGCAGAAGTCAATGTGGGACAATAAATTCTTTGCCTATACCAAGTATATACTTCCTATCAAACTATTTGGCTTTAACCAAAATAAAAAAAAAATCCTGAGGGTGGTTTGTTCACCCATGCTCTGTTTCTTAATCTGCTTATCAAAGGCCTTTGTGCTTGATAAAATAATAATAATAATAAACCAAGTTCCTTTGATGTACTATGATGCTCTCTATTACAGTTACCTGAGTGTAACTAGAAGAAGAGCAAGTTTTGCAAGGTCTACACAATGCAGCAAGAGTGAGCTTTGGGTACTCAAGTAATGTGAATGAGTTTATAGTCATCTAATCAAAGTTGAAGAAATCAACAACCAAGTAAGATAATTTCAATTATCCACATTATAATAGGCATGGAGCTGATTTATGATTGACCTCCTTCTTGTTAATAACTAATAACATCAAAAGCTCGAACCGTTAGTTGACGGCATGAAATACACTTTGACTTATTCCGTGGAATTTCCTGTAAGGTTTGTAGAAAGCAATGTGGAGCAGTACCAGTTGAAGGCCATTGGCTGCTCTTAAATTGTTGGAGAGGGTTAAAGAACTAGACTATCTTGTACTTGAATGCTTGGCAGAGAGGACTCTTGTTGATCGTTTCCAGGCTATGATGTCCGGAGGGGACAGATTTGATCCTAAAAGTATGTTGATTTCTTTCTTTGTTTCTTATAAATGGAGAAGTCGGTGTTGTTGATTTTGATGTTTGGATCCCAGAAAAGTTCATTTGAGAATTGAATTTTGCCATGAAACCGCACTTCAATTTCTATTTTCCTGGGTGAGTTTTAGGTGGTGTGGCTTTGATGAAAAATTGGTTTTTTAGGAAGGTTTGTTTTCAATACCCAGTTTGTTAATTCATGTTAAATCTCTGAAAGTAAGCGTTCCATGTGTTGTTGATTGAAGAAGGTTAACCTTCTTAAATGTAGAAGTTGGTTTTGGACTGCTCAATGGAAAGTGATATCTCCTTGAAACTGCATTCGGTGTTCTGTTTTTTTGTGTTAACAATGATCAGATGATTAAAGCGGTCACTGAATTGTTTTTAGGGTGCAGTTGGGGGCGCACCCGAAATAGAAAAATGTTGGTAAGTTTTGGCATAATGGACAGTTGTTAAGATGAGAAAAAATTTGTCCTGATTGGTGATACATTAGTGAGCACAAGCAGCAGTAACTGTTGACTCATTTCTTTTAAAAAAAAATTTCTTCCGCGTATTTACAATCCCAAAATCCTAATCTACTTGGTGAGCTTCAATATGACAGTAACCTAAGTTATACTTTCCTGGTTTTGATGATTGTTCAGTTGTGGATTGGATGACTTTGCTCTTGCCTTTAGCTGTGGAAAGAGGAGTTTGTATAATCACCAATATGGGTGCTGGTAAGATTTTGATCAGTCGTCACCTGCAAATATCTATTTCCTGATCTATGGCTCTCTTTGTCCCTGATATTATTGACATGTTTGGGACCTTTGTTGGAACTTGGAAGTGGATCCACTTGGTGCACAGGAAAAAGTCCTTGATATAGCAAGCAGTCTGGGGATTCACCTTACTGTTTCTGTGGCGTATCAGGTTTCTCCAACAGAATCAGGTGGGTAAAAATTGTCAAAATTCTAGTTCATCGAATCTGAGATGTTAAAGAATTGAGTGAAAGCGATCATGTTTTTCTAATGATCAAAAATTTTGAACGCAAGGAATATACAATAATCTGATGCCTCAGATTGTTGCATGTGAGGCTAATGTTTTAGTGACCCAACGGGTTGAGCCATTGGCACAGCCAGATGAAGAAGAGTTATTGAAGGTCTGTATGTGTGTCTCAGTGATATACATTGGTTACTTACGAAGCTGATTGATGAAAAATGGAACACTGTTAGTTTTATTTAAACTAATTGTTATCTAATTAGGATAAAATTGTGAACTCCTTGAAATGAGTATCATTTTATATCTGTAGATTTGAATTTGGCATAGGCAGTGCATTATTGTGGAAAATTTGTTATTTATTTGAGGCTAAGTTGTCTTCGTGCAGGTTAAATCTGTTTATGCTGAGGGTATACCTTCTTGGGATGAAGAAAAAGTGAAAAGGCATTTCAAAAAGTTTGGAGAGATTGAAAGAGTCGCTCTTTCACGCAATATTCAATCAGCAAGGAGAAAAGACTTCGCGATTGTTAATTTCAAAACTCGAGAGTCTGCTCTTTCTTGCATTGAATCATTCAAAACAGAAGAGTTGATTGATGAGGGCTCCAAGTTCCATTATTTGTTACATACTTCTAGTTGATTCAATCGGCCAGCTGAATGGAGTGATATACTCCTTAGTTGGAAATAGTAGAATATCTCAAATTCTTAATCCCTTTCTGTTGTGTAACATAATACATCACTGTAACTGGCTGTCTAATGAGATTGGGCTCCTATTATTCTTTAATAAAATATTTTCTACTACTACTTTTTCAAGTGATTTGTAGCATTTTCAATCTTGCAAAACTGACAAAAGCTACAGGATAAGAACTAAATAGGCCATAAAAGTGAAAAACCAATGCCCAAAAAATGGGAAGAAAAAAAAATTAAATATTTTCTAAAAACGACGGCTTACGAGCAGTCGTTTCATATAAGCTACACACGACTAGCCGTTGTAATTTTGTAAAAAACGACAGCCAATTTTTAAATTAACGACGGCTGGAGCCGTCGCAAAATACGACTGTCTTATGGCAGTCGTTTATTTTAGTAAATAAACGACGGCCCACAGGCAGTCGTTTAACGAAAACGACTGTGTTTTTTAGGACTGCTGTAGAAGTGTGGAGGCCGTCGTTTTTCCTGTTAAATGACTGCCATATTTTAAATTCTGACATAGTGATGACTGTTCTTTTATTTTGGTAGGAAAGCCGGAGACATGAAAAATCCAATGATGATCTGACACAAATAATTCAGAACTGCGTGAACCTAAGGCAAACTCCTCAAGTGAAATATGTTGCTCATCTTCCTCTTCCTCTTCTTCTCTTTCGTTTTTTGAGGAACTCAGTCCTCCCTATCAGATGCTTTTGTTCCATTTACTTTACTTTGCTAATGAAGTTTTAAAAAGATCTTTTAACTAATCACATTTCACTTATGCAGAATGTACCTTCATTCTTCTCAAGGGAACATCTTCCTAAAGAAAAAATATATATTATTCCTTTGGGATCCAAAAGGGAGAGCATGTAAAGTGACTTTTACTCCTGTCATCAACCAGAATGGCTACTTTTCTGGAGGGTGAAGCAGGAGATGTATGCATATTTGAGCTTGTTGGTGAATGCCAACTGCAAGTGCATATTTTCCCTTGGAAGATGCCCACCTTTGCAAATTCAAAACGTCTGAAGACCGTTCCGGACTTGGAAAGTGTTAGGAAATTATTTTTCTACCAGCTTCATGGAGTGATAGCCGTTCTCATGCATGGGATGAGTACTTTTGTCTGAATATGATTATAAGAAGTTTATTTCTGGCGTATTCTTTGGGTTTTTTGTGGAGATTTTAATATGGTCAGATTTCCTCATGAGAAGAAAGGGAGGAGCTCCACTTCTCGCTCGATGGAGTTATTTTCTAATTTCATCAGTGATAATGAATTTATTGATCTTCCGCTCCAAGGGAGAAGGTATACTTGGTCCAATCTTAGACATAAGGCAGCTATGAGTAGAATTGACAGGTTTTTATTGTCTAAGGAGTGGGATGACCATTATCCTGGTACCATCTAGATAGCCCTTCTGCGACTATTCTCAGACCATTATCCTATCAAATTGAGTTCTAACTCTGTTGATTGGGGGCCTAAACCTTTCCATTTTGAGAATTGTTGGCTGGAGAACAAAGACTTCTTGGCTTTGGCTCTTTCATGGTGGAATCAAGCGGAAGTTCAGGCTACTCTGGTTATAAGTTGTGTAGAAAGCTTCAAGTTCTTAAAGATTGCATCAAAATGTGGAATAGAGATGTCTTCGGTAGGATTGATGAATCAAGAGAAACTTTTTCTAGACTGGTGGATGATATTGATAGAGAAGGGGAAAGCCGGGATTTGAGGCCATAAGAGATCGAAGCTAGGCGAACTGCTACTAAAAGGATTTGGGACTTAAATCGATGGGAGGAAATTTCTTGGAGGCAGAAATCAAGAGTGACTTGGCTCAAGGAGGGTGATAAAAATACTAGTTTCTTCCATCGTTTGGCTTCTATGAGGAGTAGAGTAAATTTCCTGGGGCAGATAAGACAAGGTGGTAGAGTGTTGGAGAATCCTTCTGAAGTCAAGGAAGTGGTTGCTCGTTTTTTCGAAGATCTTTATAGTGGTGAGAATGTCGTGAGGCCTAAGCTTGATGGGATTTCTTTTCCCTCAATTCCGCAAGATGTTCAAAGATGTTTGGAAAAGGAGTTTGAGGAGTAGGAAATTGCTAGAGCCTTAAAAGAATGTGATGGGGATAAAGCTCCAGGTTCAAACGGGTTTAGTTTTTCTTTCATAAAAGCAGGATGGGAGTTCCTTAAAGAAGATTTCAGTGATATGCTTTCTGAGTTTCATAGGAGGGGAAAAATTAATAGAGAGATGAATGCAACCTTCTTAACCCTTATCTCTAAAGTGCCTAACCCTGTGGAACTACGTGAATATAGACCTATTAGCCTTGTGGGCTGTTGGTATAAATTGTTAGCTAAGATCTTGGCAAACCGTCTGAAGAGTGTTATGCCTCTCATTATCAGCCATTTCCAAGGGGCCTTTGTGGCGAAAAGACAGATTCTTGATGGCGTGTTGATTGCGAATGAGCTAATTGATTCAAGAAAAAGGTATAAAATTAATGGGGTCATTTTAAAGATTGATTTGGAGAACGCTTATGATCATGTTGATTGGAATTTTATCGATTACATGTTTCTCAGATTTGGATTTGGGGAAACTTGGCGACGATGGATGCTTGAGTGTATTTCGACTACATCTTTCTCTGTGTTGGTAAATGGATCTCCCTCGAAGTTGTTCAAAGGTTCCAGAGGCATCCGGCAAGGGGATCCCCTCTCCCCTTTTTTATTTACGTTTGTGGTGGAGGCTCTAAGTTCACTTTTGGTGAAAGCTAGAGAGATGGGAGTGATAAGTGGGTTTGAGGCTAGTAGAATTGGGGAGGTTATCACTCACTTGCAATTTGCAGATGATACGATTCTTTTCAGCTCCACTAGAAGGGAGGAAATCATGGCTCTTAAAAGAATTTTGCGGTGTTTTCAGCTGGTTTCGGGTTTGAAGGTTAACATTTCCAAAAGTCGTTTGGTGAGAGTTGGGTGCTCTGAAGAGACTACTCAGTCTTTGGCAGCCATGTTGCATTGCAAATGGGGGAGACTACCCTTGTTATACTTGGGCCTTCCGATTGGGGTGAAGTCAAGATCTAAGTCTTTGTGGGATCCAGTCATTCACAAATTTGAGAAGAAATTGTCTTCTTGGAAGCGACAATATTTATCTTTGGGCGGAATGATCACTTTGATAAAAGCTTGCTTGTCAAACATCCCGGTGTACTATATGTCGCTGTTCAAGATGCCAAAGGCGGTGGTGGAAAGACTAGACCGTATTCGCAGGAACTTTCTTTGGGAGGGTAAGATTAATAAGAAGAATCTGCATTTAATGAAGTGGAGTGAGGTGAGTAAACCAAAGTCCTGTGGGGGTTTAGGCCTTGGTAATTTGGAGTATAAAAATGCAGCTTTATTAATAAAGTGGTGGTGGAGGTTTGGAGATGAGAGGGAGGCTCTTTGGAGGAAGGTTATTGCTGACAAGTATGAGGTGGACAATTCGGGGTGGTGGCCTAATCCGGGTCATATCTCTCATAGATCGAGTTTATGGGGTGCAATTTGTTTCAGTTGGGGATTTGTCTTCTATAAGTGGGGAATTGTTGTCCAAAGGGGTTTTGTGGTGGGGGATGGGAGGGTTCTTAGATTTTGGTTAGATGATTGGGTCCCTTGTGTGAATTGTTTCCTAGGGTCTTTAGATTGGTGTCCAATAAGGAGTCTGTTGTCAGTGATTGTTATGAGGTGATGGATGGTTGTACTTTATGGGGTTGACCTTTAGAAGAAGTCTTCGTTTGTCAGAGGATGTCCAGTATGGGGAGTTGTTGAATCTTCTCTCTAACGTTTTTTTTTTTTTTTTTTTTGCAGGGTTTTTAAGGATTTTAGGATTTGGAAGCCATCCATATCCGGAGAATTCTCCGTGAAAGCCTTCTACTCGGCTTTGGAGGGGAACCATCTCCCTAGAGCTCCTTCTTCCCTTGTCTAGATGGGTTTGGTTCCTCCTCGAGTGGAGGCTTTTTGTTGGTTAGCTGTGGTAGCTAAGATCTTAACAACAGATAACTTGAGGAGAAGATGATTGACATCATCCACCATCAATGACACTTGTGTGATGTGTCATAAGGAGTTGGAGTCAGTGAACCATCTTCTTCTTCATTGTGAGTTTACTTCCAGTTTTTGGGGCCATTTTATTGGTAGGTGTGGTATTGATTGGTGCTGTCCTGAGAAGATTGCTGATGCGGCAGAGTCCTGGTTGGGAGGTTGTCTTGTTGGATGCGGTCGTATTCTTTGGAGGATAACTCCATTTGCTATTCTGTGGTCCATTTGGAAGGAAAGAAATGATAGAATTTTTGGGGGTCCTCTTCAACTTTTGCGAAGTTGATTTCTAAGATCACTTTAACAATCGCGAAGTGGGCTATGTGTAGAAAGGAATTCTCTAATTTTTCTCTTCATGACATTATTATTAATTGGGAATCATGTATGGGGTGTGGCTCAGTCAAAGTAAAAAAATCTATTCTTTGGTCTCCTCCTCTTATTGGTTTGTTTAAGTTCAATGTTGATGGTGCCGTTAGAGGGAAGCCGGGACCAGCTGGTATTGGAGGGGTGCTTCGAAATTGTAATGGAGACGTTTTATTTATGTTCTCCAAATATGTGGGGGGTTTGTGACTCTAATGAAGTTGAGGTTTTAGCTATTCTGGAATCTCTTTGGTGTTTTTTGAGATACTACCATAGCAATCTTATTGTGGAGAGTGATTCTTCTAATGCAATGAGTTAGGTTTTGAGCCGGAAGGCTTATCCATGGAAGTTTCAGTTTCTCTTCAATGAAATCTGGGTATTATCCACTACCATTAATGTCAGCTTTCAGCATAAGAGTAGGTCATCAAACATGATGGCGGACGCTTTAGCCAAACAAGGTGTTGAGAGAGTTTCCCTTTGGGAGGGTTTTATTATGTAGCTGTGGTGTGAGGGGGTACATTTCTCTTGTACCTCTGTGTTTCTTTCCCCCTTTTTTTTTTCTTTCCTTCTTGTTCTCTTTGTTTGTACTATATTCTTTTTTAATATAAGTTATTGTTACCGATAAAAAAAAAAAAAAAAAAGAAGTTTGTTTCTGTTCGCAAATGTTCCAACGTGCATAGACCTCAAAAATAAAATTTGGGAAGCAGAGTGTTTAGAGTGGATTGGAAGGTATGAATGTAGCTTAGGGAAAAGTAAGAAATCAGCTTGGTTTAATGATCCTATAGTTTCTTTATGTTTTTCTTTTGTTTAAAAAAAAAGGAATGAAAAGATCTTTTTACATGAAAAGTTCATGTCAATAAGCCAAGTCTCATATTGAACAGTGGCATGTTGGTGGGACCCACTGGCTCCACAAGTTACTACTAGTGATTCTGGTGATTGTGGAGTACTTTATCTACTAAAACTGGATTTGTATGGCATTTCTAGTTGTCTGATTTAGGCCAATACTGGCAACAACGCCCCGTGTAAGATATTACATTTTAAAATTTATGACATATTAAAATTAATTATAAACATATAAGAATATATTCATGTAAATTTATATAAAAATAATTAACACATCTTCAATGACAATTACAAGTAGTCAACATCAACAATAAACTATTACAAAAATGAAGTTAAAAAATTCATTCAAAAACATAAAAATAATAATAACAGCAGTAATTACTAAAGAAGATATAGAAAAGCGAATTATGTTAATATATATAATATTAGCAATAATAAATGCATTTAAGCTTTTGTTATCCATTGATAATCTCAAAGCCCAATAAAACAAAGCCATCCCATTTGGATTTATTTGTGCAACAAGAGCATTCTAGTTTATGCAGATTTTAATTTCTTCATGAGAATGGAATTTCTTTTTTTTCATAGAAAATCAAAGTCTTCTCTATTAAGGAAAATTGATTTATTTTTTTCTTCTATACAAGGAAAATACATCGCACCAAACAACATAATATTGTTAACAAAGAAAATCATAAAAATTTGCAACACTCTCGTTGCACAGATGTACCATTTTTTATTTTCACATAGGTTAATGGTCATTTCAATCCCTCTGCACAAGTTTCTCCTCTACCCCTTTGAAGTAGTACCAATACTATTTTAGAAGTGATCAAATCGTTTTTTAACTCTAGATTTTTAAAAAAATATATAAACATCTTAACTTTAAAAGCCATAAATTATGAGACTTTATAAAACCACAGGCTAGTGTTATTTGATTCCAGTAATAATTGGCCAGCCTTGGATCCATGTATATATATTTTAATTATGAGTCTATGTGGGCCCACAGAATTGTAATTTATGGTGGGCCAAATCTAGGGTCATATGTCTGTATAATCAGATAAGAAAAGGACGCCTATAAGATTCAACCAAAAAAACTCTCCAACCTCATTTTTATCACAAGCTCATTCATGAGGTGGTCTACCAGAAGGTCGGGTCTGATTTTCGTTCACATGTGACAATCTTTGAATAGAGTAGAACTCTATTTGGAAACTAAAAGAAAATGATGTTTTTACTGAAAAACTTATCAGTGTAGATTGTTGAGAGGTGGGCCCCAAATATTAAAATAAAAAAATGACAATCTTGAGAAGATCGTAGATAGATGGTGTTGAGAGAGAGAATGACTATAGCAAAATAGAGAGATTTTAGGGGATATTGATCGAGAGACTTCAGGAGATAGAGGATATGGGTAAAGAAATTTTTTTGGAGAAAAAATTGTGGCATATGATGACATGGCACCTTAAAGCACTCTATGTTTTTTCACCATATTTATTTAAAAAGAGAATTATTGGGTTGCTGATGTGGCACCCTCCACAGCCCTCCTCCCCGTTTGCTTTAATATATATATATATATATAACTAGTGTGATGGGCCCGTGCCCAACACGGTCCATTAAAGAAAAAAAAATATATTCCATTATAAAAGTAATATTTTTGCATATATATTAAAGAAAAACATAAACAAAAATATTGAAATATGGATAAAAATTTTTTTGTAAAGGAAGCAATATAAGGGAAGGAGTAAGGGAAAGATAAATACTTGGATTGATTAGGTGGGCTCATAATGATATAGTTCTCTAACCCAAGCTATTATATATTATAAATTATAATAATAATTGCACTCACGTCTATATGAATAATTTAATAATTGAGTATGGTCAATGGTCAAATGCGTGGGGTTTGTTATGTTGTTAAAAAAAATTTATATTTTTATTTTTTTTAACACTCAACCTTAATTATACTTAATTAAGGATTAATCATGTATGATATAAGGTTGACCCTTTTTGTTGGTTTAATAATTTATGGGGTTGTTTTACATTTGATTGGTAGGACACATCAATTAAACCCAAATAAATCAAATAAAAACTGTGTACTTCTATCTCATTCCAATTGAAGAAAGTATATTGATCACTAAAGGTTTATATCTATTAAATCCAAACCACTAAAGATAATTCATGAGATAAATTATATTGATGATTTAATAGAAATAAAGACACAGTAATGGGTTGATTGGGTTCTCTCATGGATCAATCATACTAATGATCTTTTACTATCCGCTAAATGGAAGTCACATATATGGCATAGGATTCAGAATATGTAAATTAAATTCAGCTTTAGTAAATAATCAATTCAACAATGCCATTCCATTTCACGGAAGAGGGGTGAGTTCACAAGCTGGTAGGCCCATCATCACAAAGTGGGGTTCAATCCTCACCAACTGATGATTATGCTACAAGAAAATCTTTCACGTCGCTGTTGGTTCAAGACATCATGATAGAGGAAAGAAGGATTAAAGAGATGTTTTTTTAAGAAGGGAAGCATCAGCATTGGTAGCCTACACTGCAAAATGGAGTTGAGGTATATCTTTTGCATGTGAGATGTCTATTGCTTTATGCAGTTCTAGTGTATCCATTATCACATTAAAGAGTAACTTAATGCAAAATAGAGAAATTCTAGGGATGTGGAGGAATGAGATGGGTGTGCCATATGTCCTCCAAAGGAAACGCTGCATGTCGCTCCGGGGTCCACCATGGTTGCCAAATCGGTAGATTTTGTTAGAATAATTAACATAAATCGTCTAGATTTCCTTATATATTTTTTAAAAAGCTTTTGTGCTTTCATCATCGAAGACCATGATTATATTATTATTATTATTTTTTTTTTTTTTTGTAATTGATTACATTAGTGATAGTTGGTACCTTGATTTGAGAATGAAGATGGGGAGAATAGTTTGGTGATCCTATTATGTAGGAAAATTAGAGAATTGATCCTATTATATATGGAGGGTGCTCCATTATTTGGAGATCCTATTATGTAGGAAAATTAGATAATAGTGGTTTGGTGAGATTAAATGAGAAGGGTAATTCAGGAATGTGGCATTGCAAATAGTCTAAGGATGCGCCATGTCTCGTTTTCCAATGAAGCCCCCTGCCGCCACGTGTCGCTCTCCCACGAAAAGGGTGTTGCTTTGTTAGCTGTAATTGGTTTTTATTCTATTGTTAGTTATGATTGATTTTTATTCTATTTATTCTATTGTTAGCTGTGATTGATTTTTATTCTATTTTGAAACCTTAGATTTGATAGTGAGAAATATAAAATGATTCTCATTCTTTTTATTGGTTGAATGCAGACTTTATATGGTCCAACAGTACCCCTAGAACACCCTTTTCTTCTTTTTTTGGAAATTTATGTCAGCTTTATAGATTTACCATTCGCCTTTGAGGTACTTAGCAACAATTCCATCTAAGGCCATGAAATAATTGTCAGAGTAAGAACTTTATTTTACAAACCATCTATTTTTTTTCCTTTACAAGAGAGACTCGAACTCACAGAATATACACAATACACGATGTCATTCTAACAGCAGATGGGCCATCCGTCAAATTGTATAAAACACGTCTTTAATCATAATTTATTCAAGAATATATGTGATCAATTTCACAATGGGCTTATAACATATTGGACTGAGATTTTTGTCATTTCATATAACAGAGTCATGATATTTATTATGAAAGGTTCAGAATTTAAATGGCTGAGGCCCAATTGTGGATAGAATAGATGAGATTTAATATTGGGGTAAATTTCTCCATATCTTATAAAAGAGGGTCATTTATCATCACCATTCATATTAAATAAGTGAGGCCCACCGTGGATAAAATAGATGAAAATTTTTCTGATATTGTCAAGAACATTATATTGATAAATCTTCCGGTAGACTTAAAATATATTGGGGGTAAATTTTTCCTACATCACAAAAAAGGTATTTATTTTGAGCAGTTTAATGTTCCATATAGAGACTCGCCAAGGAGGAATATATTCATGGTTTTGCAAACTGTCCCACATATATTGTCATATAAGTGTATTAAAAGTCTTTAACGCTAACCATATTATTAAGGGATTTTTACCGAAAATTTGTTTCTAAACCTAGATTACACAGATTCCTTTACAAATACATAAAACCATCGATATGGGGGTTTGTACAATTGTTTTGGACAAATTTACCCATTGAACAAAGCCCCAAGCGCAAGGCTGCGATTATAGTAATAACCGGTGAAATCGGGTCACCGGGTCGATCCACGGAGAGCAATTAATCGCTCGAAACCTGTCCTATTGAAAAACTAGTGCTAGTCTATCAAGAACCTATACAAATTAAATGTCCTACTTTAATTAAAGATTAATTACAAATCTGAAAAAGTTAATTACAACCGGAATTAAAGAAAAATCATAATCTAGAAACCTAATCTACTTACCGCATCCACATAAGTTTATCAGTCCAACCAATTGCAATAATTGATAAAATGTATAAAAGAATAAATAAAATAAATAAAAGCAGAAAATGAAAAATGCATTTTAGTTCTAGAACCTTGCAATAGTTACTTTGCTTGATGTCATCAAGAAAAACCAAGACCACCCTACCAAGTGCGTATTGTCTCGGTGTTGACCCATTGGTGAAGACTAAGACCTCATAAACTTGATTTATTAATGAAAGATCCATTACAAGAAAATAACAATTAAAAAATTATTTGAACCAAAAAAATTAAAAAAATATTTGAACAAAAAAAATTGCATCCAACCTTACCCTAAACACATGAGACACTAAATAGAGGAGAAAAACTCACAGTCTCATACGGTGATCCAACCGGCTCTCATTTCGCGATCTGAATCCAAGTAAGGGAAGATGATAAGAGGCCGGTACGATGGTGGAGCGAAGGTAGCAATGGTGGCGGCGCGGCGACAGTGAGAAAAACTAAGTGGTACTGTGCCCGAGGGAAGGCCTTGGGTGAAGTATGCATGTAGAGAAGAAGCGGAGAAAAGTGATGGGGAGAGAGCACGTCCAATATTGGTAGGGATTATGGTATGGGACGTTCATTCCCTTTTGGGGAGCTTTTATATTTTTTTGAATTGGGTTTGTTGCAAGGAATTTGGGTTTGGAAGGGTTTGTAATGTCGGGTCCAAGTTGGGATAGGATTTGGAAGGTTATGATTTAACAATCTTAGAGTCTCCTTGTTGATTGGCTTGCCTCCCAAAGTCCTTAATTTAAACTTCCCTTGAAATTCTCCTCTAGCAAATGGGCTTTGCTTTGACTAACAAATAATTTAAATATAAAATTTCATATTTGTTTCATGAGGTTTTTCCCTATAGCTTACCTTCAGAGATGAGTTTTCCCTCTACCTTCCAAAAAACTCTAATTTTCCATACACCTTCTCAATGGCAGGGGAAATTTGAAAACTACCCAAACCTTTTATTGAGGTATCCTCATTCCTTGATTTTTACTTTTTTGGCCCACCTCTATGTGTACAATACACCTTTATCTATTAAAGTGAAATATGATACAATGAATATATTTGGAGTGGTTGTTCATATGATCAAAACTTTAAACAGAAAAGTGGGGCTAAAATAGGATAAATTAATTATATCTCCATTGTTTCTTTTTTATACAAATTGGTCTTTTTTCCATGATCTGTACATTTTCTGGGTCATAACATCAAAAATCACATTAATTGATAGATAGTAATAATGGAAGGCTCATGAAACTTTAGTTGCTTGTCTTGATTAGGGCCGATTTTATTGCATGAAAATAATCTTTAGAAATTATATGGAACCACTTTACCACTAATATCTCAGCCTGAACATATAACAAGGCTTACTTATTTGCATGGAATTGAATTATCAAGTATTTTAAAGAAATGAATTCATTATTATTAAAATATGATCTATTAGTATGGATCTGGATTTCTAAGAATTAAAAAGAACCCATTATGCCATGAAATATAAGACCTATTTGTTTACATAAAATTAAATTCCTACAAATTCAAAGGAACTTATTTTACCATAGAATCCTTTCTCTTGAGAATCTATAACATGTTTGTTTGCATGAATATAATTCCGAGAAAATCAAAGAAACCCATTTTATCATGGATTCCTTGTATTGAAAATATAATTGGAGATTTCTTGTTTTCATTAAATTGAATTCCTAGAAAATGGTGTCGTCATCTTGTCATTTAAAAAAATATTTAAAAAAACTTATAAAGTACTTATTGACATTTCCTTCGTTTGAAAATTAAGGTCAATCTTGAATTTAGCGTATATTATAATATGGGATAATTTTCAAACTTCTTAGTTTAAAGTCTATTAAATGTTTTGGAAATTTCCAAACAACAACAATATTGAAATAATTTTTTTAGTATTTAAATCTAGAAATAATTTATTCTGTACATATCCATCCAAGCATTCCCTAAGATTTAAAAGAATATAAGAAAATGCATATTAGATCACAACTTTTCAATTATATAATAATGCTATATATTTTTTTCCAAACCCATTTACACCATTTTTCCAAACCCATTTACACCATCGCATTTTCAACCAACAAATGCAATAATATAAGTTTGAGTGCTTTCATTGACCTAATCCCAACCTATTTACGAGAATGCATTTTTCTTATATTATATCCCACAGCATGGGTATTTTAGTCCTAAAATGGTTTAATTGTAGTTATGAAAAAATATTTGGACTTTGGTAAGGTGGAGGAGAAAGTATCTCTAAAAAATAGCTTATAGGGAAAAACCTCTTGTTTCAAAGCTTCTGATACATGTGGTCCCCAAGGACATGTGAATGCTTGCATAACCTGGTGTTGGACGGCACGTCCTTCGATAATGCTTGGTTTCCAAGATTTTCAAAATTTAGAATGTTATCTTAATTGGTATCCAAGTTGTAAAGAACTAGGAAACTTGTATGCAAGAAACCTTGGACTCCTTTTGGAATTGTTTCCTTCGTGGAGTTTCTTTGTGCACTCACCTTCAATAATTATAACTATTCTTTTGCTTGAAACTATACAAACTTGGGCCCACTTCTTCTCTTAAGAAATTCCTCAAATCTGGAAATCAGATTTTTTTTTCCGCAAAACTTGAATGCTTGGATGATCCACAAGGGTGTGCAACAACTTGGAACGAGCCATGCATGGATGTCCATGATCCTCCATTTTTTTTATTTTTCTTTTCTTTCTTTCTTGATTCAAAATTTGAATTTTGAATCTTGAGATCATCTTCAATAATATATGGGAATGGACGTCCAACTTGGATTGCTTTGCTAGTAATATCTTCCATTTTTTTTTGGGTAAATTAGCAATACATCCCTGATTATTGGGCTATAAAGTCTCCAGTACAGAGCATAATTGTTTAATGCCTAAGGCCCCTTGCGCATGGGATTAATTCCGGCGGTGGTCCCTTGCGTGACACGTCATACTTTTTTATGACTGATTTCCCTCTAATTACTTGTATAGTTGTCATGCAATCTTATCCTTGTTTATAGCTCAAGCTCATCGTCTTTCCCTGACTACTGACGAATTTAAATTTCGTAAGATGAGTTTTGGATCAAATTTCAAATCTTGAATAGGAGGGATTGACGATTGATGGAAGTTGGCATAGGATTTATCGATTTCTAGAGCAGGTCGTTTGTATTGCATGAGGATCCAGTTTCTTCTTCTTCTTCTGACGTTGCTACAAAGCACATTTCTTCTTAATATGAGTTTATAGATCTGATTCATAGCAAACTCAGACTTCATCATTTCAATGAAATTCTTGAGGTAAGGATTAATGTTTTTGATCCGAATTTTAGTTTAAATTCTTCTTTTAATATTGCTATCTGAAAGTATTTCATCATTTGTTCTCAGTATTTCTGTTCAGATTTGAATAGAAGGAAATTCTGATTTTATTACTTCAGTCAATTTTTTGAGGTAAGGATGAATGTTTTGATCTATTTTACTTTAAGAATATCTTTAAATCTTGTTTTTTAGAATGATTTCTTCTTATGATATCAGTAGTTCGTTGTAGATGTAATTGGAATCAAACTTAGATAAATTCAGCTGTTAATGTTGAATGATTTCATTTCAGACTCGATTTTAGAAGTTAGAGAAATTTGCTTCAATCTCTGATGAATTCTTACCAATTACAGTTAAAGTAACACCAAATTCAGATAAATTGATGCGAAAGTGAGATAAATTCACTTTCAAATGCAGTTTAATCGATTCCATAAATAGATAAAATCATGTCAAAATTATATAAACTCATGTGTTAGATAAATTTGTATCAGATAATTTCATATCAAACATAGATAAATTGATGCGAAAGTGAGATAAACTCACTTCAAATGCAGTTTAATCGATTCCATGGACAGATAAAATTATGTCAAAATTAGATGAATTCATCTGTGTTAGATAAATTCGTATCAGATAACTTCATATCAAACACAGATAAATTAATGCGAAAGTGACACAGTGTCATGTGAAAGTAAGAGAGGATTTCAGCTACAGATGTTGATGTGTTTTGGTTTTATCTTTATTTTTTGTATGCAATGTCTAAAATGGCAAAACCGATTATGCTTCTTTGCAAGTTTGGTATGTTTATCAATGTTGTTATTTTCACTGATAGTATGAGAATGGATGATTTGGTTAATCAAATTTGTTGCAAATGGAAGACTTTGTTGCCCAACAATGTCTGCTTCACATATGCATTGCCTGGGCACCCGAAGTGTATGCTTGACAATGACAGAGACTTGTTGAGCTTGTCTATGTTGGCAATTTCATTAGGATTGGATCGAGTTGATGTCTTTGTATCAAAATTATCTAAATATGGTAATGAGGACAATGAGAATAATTTGGATGAATGTTGTGAAGACAGAATGACAGTAGTGGAGTATGAGGCTACAGATGTAGAGACAGATTTGCTTCCACAGTTCTGTTCACACAGGGCGAAGTTTCTTCTTTCTTCGGATTGGGTGAATGGTATCAGTCATGTTGGACAGAGGTTTGAGGGTGGGGCTTCTGAATTTAGGAATGTACTGTGCAAATATTCGATTGAGGTTGAATTTGAGTTTGTGTATGTCAAGAATGACAAACTAAGGATCACAGTTGTATGCTCTCGTCGCAAAACCCAGGATTGCATGTGGCGGGTTCATGCATCGCTTAAGAAGTCTAGTGGTTTTTTTTTTTGTGTAAGGTCATTTGATAATGAGCATAGTTGTGGAGCAGCAGTTCGTACATCTAAGAGTAGCCGGATTAGCTCTGAAATTGTTGCTGATTTAATGATCGATTATATTTGAGAGAAGCCAATGACCAGACCCATTGATGTTGTGTATTATTTCCATGCAAATTATGGGCTGACCATTACATACCATCATGCATGGTGGGGGCTTGAAAGGGCCAGGAATAAGTTGTATGACGATGCATCACTTTCGTTTGACCATCTTCGTTGGGACATTAATGTTGCTATGGAAACAAATCCAGGCAGTCTGTTTGTATTAGATTACGACGAAAAAACCATGTGCTTCAAGCGTTTGTTTGTTTCATTCAATGCGATGATTCGTGGATTTAATTATGTTCGTCCTCTGTTGTTTCTAGATGGGACATTTTTGAAAGGCAGGTACAAGGGAAATTTGTTCACAGCAACAGGGAAGGATGGTAATCAAGGTAGAGTGTGATGTTGCTGATTTTTATTTATTTTTTTAATAATGTTGATACTATCTATTTGTATTTCAGTGTTTACTTAACCTTGCTGCTTAATTGATAATAAATGACTTTATGAATGTGGTAGGTCTGTTTCCTCTTGCTTTTGCCGTGGTAGACTTAGAGACTGAGGATAATTGGAAATGGTTCTTGTAGAATTTGAGGAAAGTAGTTGCATATAACCGCTCTATCACTTTTGTTTCAGATAGAAATCCCGGTCTTGTGGATGGTGTTGCACATGTTTTACCATTTTCTCATCATACTTTCTGCCTACAGCATTTGAAAGAAAATTTGAGAGATAAGTTCTCAAGAGGGTACACAAATGGATACTGATGTAAGTCACAGGATTCAGGCCGGGTGGACCAAATGGAGGAGTGCTTCGGGGGTCTTGTGTGATCGGAAAGTCCCCCTCAGGGTTAAAGGAAAGTATTATAAGGTGGCGGTAAGACCAGCATTGTTATATGGATCAGAGTGTTGGGCAGTAAAGCATAATCATGTTAAGAAGATGGAAGTTGCAGAGATGAGAATGCTAAGATGGATGTGCGGGATCACAAGGAGAGATAGGATTAGGAATGAGGAGATTAGGGGCAAAGTAGGAATAGCACCGATTGGAGATAAAATGAGAGAAAATCGACTAAGATGGTTTGGCCATGTTAGAAGGCGTCCAATGGAAGCACCTGTTAAAAGGTGTGAAGGCATAGAGATTGCCAGGAGTAGGAGAGGGAAAGGGAGACCCAAGAGAAGTTGGAAAGAGACTATTAAACATGACCTTACCTACATGGATCTAATGGAGGACATGGCCCTAAACAGACTTGATTGGGGTCGTCAAATCCATATAGCCGACCCCACCTAGTGGGAAAAGGCTTGGTTTGGTTTGGTTTTGTTTGGTTTGGATGGTTTTGTTGCTACGTGAATGTGCCTATGCCCCTACTATACATTTATTCCATGCGAAGCTGTAAGCATTTAGACATGAAGGTGGTTCGAACGTGGACAGATTTCTCTCCGAACTCTCTCATGGTAGGTGGAGCAATGCTTATTTTTAAGGGCCATCGGTATGGTGAGATGTGTTCGAATGTGTAAGACCCCGACCCTCAATTTTCGGGTTTAGCATTGTTTTAATCACGATTTAGCTTTTTAAACAAGATTAGAGTTGTTTTGACTTTGTTTTTGAGTTTGAATAGATTTTTCATAACTTTGGAGAGTTTTAAAAGACCGTTGACTTTGTTTTGACCTAACCCTTGTAAATTGTATTTTTGTGAGAATTTATTCTTGGTTTCAAAAAATTCCAATTTTTATTCCTTTTGACTCATTTTATTGTTTTTAACAACTTTCATGTTTTGACCATCTTGATTTAATACTCAGAAATCACGTTTTTCAAGAAAAAGGGGCAAAAATGACAATTTTCACTAAATCTGTCCATAAATTTCGAAAATTCCAGAAATTGGGGAAAATATACTTTTTGGAAAGTAGATATTTCAACGAGCAATTTTGTTTTCTTCGTCGTCTTCGTTTGGGGCCCGCAAACACTTGTTTTAATCCCTTGAAGATTGGGGCCCATGGGACCCACTTGCCCACTTTATAAAAGGGCTGAACCCTTCTTCTTCTTCCCCATTCTTGCCTGCAACGATTCCAGCTGTGGCTGGAACCCTTTTCCAGCAACACATTTTCTCTCTCTCTCCTCCTATATGCTTACATCTTGTGTGCCAAATGGAGGAATGATCTCCCCACCTTCTTCCTCTTCTCTCAAGCTTTCCTAGGATGCATTTTTCAAAAGATTTCAGCTAGGAAAAAGCCTCTTTTAAGCTCTTCTTCTTGGTTCAAGGTTTTAAAGGTTAGCAATGGCATTTATTGTTTGAGATTCTTGTTTTTCAAACCATTTAGAGTATTTTCCTCTTTTATGCAAAGAGTTTTCTTGGAGTTATGCAAAGGATTGATTTTTGCTAGGGTTTTCTCTTTAGGTTTTTGGGGCTTTTGTAGGATTGGAGCTAGAGAACTAGTAGAGACCACTCTTGAGTGATTTTCTCCTCACTTTGACCAAAGGCAAGTGATCTTTATAGGATTTCTCATGTATATTGTTTTATGTTTTCATTATGGTTTCAATATTTCATTAAGACATGTTTTCTATGTTTAAGTTTCATAATGCAAGTCATGTTTATGCTCTTTCAAGTCATGGGTTTTAGTTTCTTCACTTGTCTTGTTATTAATGATTTTTCAAGTCCTTAGAATCATGTTTGAGCTTGTAAGTTTTATAATGTTGCACATGGAAATGTCTTGATGTTTCTCAATGGAATGAATGGTTTATTTATGGATTGAATGATGTTAAATATTGTAATTTATCCCTTGGAAAGCATGGTGGCTTAGGGAGTGCAGGTTACTCAGAAATGGGAGTGAAGAAGGGAAAGAAGTTGTGAAAAAAATCTGAACAGAAATGCACTTCCCGTGCCTGTCGGTTAGTTGTCGGCTGACCGAACCACCCAGTTCGGTCAACCGACAGCCAACCGAGAGCTGTCGGTCTGAATTCCAAAGAGCAGCTTTCCGTCAAAAATCCAGTCAGTCAGCTGTCGGTTAACCGACAGGTCGACCGACAGCCAACCGAGGACCTGTCGGTCTGAATTCCAGAGAGCTGCAATTCTGGGCTGGAACTTATCGGTCAGCCGTCGGTCGGCTGTCGGTTAACCGACAGATCAACCTCGGTTAACCGACAGGTAACCGAGGACTGACCGAAATTTACCAAAAGTACTATTTTTGCAAGATTTTTTGTGAGAATGAAAACTAGATTAGGATTTAGACCTTTATTTGACATTGTGCACTTCGAATTCCAAAATGTACTATAACTTCTTGGGCACCAATTCTTGTCAAAACTCCGACATTTGGGTTTCAATTCCACAAAGGTCAATGATTGGTCTTAGCCTAAACTTGATAGATTTCGTGTTTGAACTCTTGTTCTGATGCTTCATGCATCATCGTGTCCTCGTTTGATTTTCAAGTACAAGTTCGTTTGAAGAATTGTTTCAAGAACTAAAACTCTTGTTTTGATGCTTCGTGCATCAGCGTGCATTCGTTTGAATTTCAAATATAAGCTCGTTTTAAGATGTGTTTCAAGAATAAGAAAAGGGAATCATTTCTTAAGTGTGTTAAGCATTTATATTATGCTATTTTGCTAGTCTCGTCGTGCCGTGTTTGTTAAATGATTTCCCTCTTATTTTGACGTGTTCTCGAATAAGTATTGTCGTGTTTTATGCATTCATGATATAAGTGAATACCACTGAGCTTGGACTGCCCTTTTAGCTTGATCCACTATCTGGGGGTCCTTAAACATGTGGACTGTCTGTAGACTAGTCATGTATTATATTACACATCGTGTGTGTTCGTGTTCCGGTTCCGCGGCCGGCCTCCCCATCTACCTAGTGTGGCGTGGGATCGTATCTTGCGTGTCGTGCTTGTTGTGCGTGCTTGCTCTTGTCATCTTGAATGATGGCGCGTGTCGTGCTTGTCGTGCGTGCTTGCTTTTGTCATCATGTATGACGAAGAAAGGATGGGTTAGTGTGGATTTATCTAATCATGATATTATATGTATTTATGTCTTGTTTCGTATATCGTTCATGCACTCGTGATTTCTTGATAAGTATCTTGTTCATGCATTGGTTTTAAACCTTGTAAATCTGTTTCAAGTTCAATAAATTGTTTTTAGTTATTGTTTCCTTTAAACTTTAATTTTGTTTATGCTCTTGCCTAAATTGATCACCTGCCAGACCGTCGTGTCTGATATTCTACTACTTTGGTGCTCTAGACAGCAGGTCCTTGTTTTGAGCTAGTTCGTGTGCAAAGGACTGTGGAGCCATGAGTTTTGCAGGCTTGTTTTGTCAGCGATGTCATGTAGACTTCATGCTTGACTACGGAGTTACGTTACACCCTTGGGTAGTATTTGTTCTAGCTTGCTATTTTGTACGGCTTTTTTTAGCCTTTTTCTTGGGAATTGTAATTAATGCACTCATTAATTTGTAACTTGAATACGTTTTGGTAATGACTAGCCTGTTACTGTCAGCTCTGTATATTTTGATATTATGATTAGTTCCAGTCTGAGTTTGAATATTACTGTGACAATCTTATGCTGACAGATTGAGTACGACACGGAACCCGATGGATATGGATTCCGGGTTGTAACGTCTTGTAGAGCTTCCGCAAAATATTTTGATGTGTTGGGAATTTTGCCATCCTCACACACGAGGATCCTGGGGGAAAATACAAAAATTTTTAATTCTTGTCCGCGAGATCGGATCCCGATTTTGGGGGCGTAACAGAATGCTTCAGAGTCTTTCAACTCCTGGATTAGAGAAGCACGACGCCTACCAGTTACAAAGTTGGTTGACATGATAAGGGTTCAGATAATGGAGCAGATGGCCAATAGGAGGGAAATGTCTAGGTTATGGAAGGGAGTCATTTGTCCTGGCATGGATAAGAGGTTGGAGGCTTCTATCAAGCTTGGTAGGCCGTGGAGTGTTCGGCGGTCAAGTGACACTATTTTTTATGTTCATTCGTACCCATCAGTCACTGTTGATATTTGCAATGGCATATGTTTCTGTTATCAGTGGTAGATTAATGGCTTCCCGTGTGCCCACGCATGTGCTGCTATTCAAAAGAGTGGAAAGGATCTAAACCTTTATGTGGATCAGTATTTTCACATAGAGACATACATTTATGCATACTCTGAATCTATAACTCCCATCCCAATTGTAGGAAAACCAGAGACAACGATTGCAAAAGCTGTGATTCAGCCCCCTGTGATGAGGCGTAAACCCGGAATGCCAAAAAAGAAGAGGATCTTGTCAAGAGGTGAGATGATGAGGCCGATAAAATGCGGACGATGTGGGCGGATTGGGAGTCATAATAAAAAGTCCTGCAAGGAGCCTATTGAGTTGCCATTGACATTAGGTTGAATTTGTCATCTTTTGCAATTTGGTGATGATAATGTGACTGTCAACATGTATAGAGATTAATTTGGATTTTGTCTGTTGAATAAAATTGCAAAGTATCAGTGTTGCTTTGAAATATTGATGTTATCTTTTCTTTTTGTAATGAATTTTACATGGATTTCAGTTTACTTCCAATATAATAACAGATAAATTTACCAAACTTTCATTAAAAACTCAGATAAATTTCGCTGATTTTTATTTTAACTCAGATAAATTTATCTGAGTTCCTTTGAGAAGATAGATAAATTTAGCTATATGAAATTTGCAGTTACAAGTATATAATCTGAATCCATAACAAACATAAAAAAATGACACCATGTAAGAAAATGAATTGAATTCTGCAATTGATAAGCACCTTTACATTTACAAACATCTTTCAAACATCTTACATTTGTATCCAAAAAACAAAAAAGATTCCCTGCCGTTTGTTTGTCAATCTTCCTTTAAAGCTGCTTCCAACATCTTAAATTTTTTCATATGAACCAAAAAACAAAAAAACAAAGAAAATCCATTGCTGTTTGTCAGTGTTCCTTTAATGCTGCTTCCAACATCTCACAGTTTTCAATGTGAACCAAAAAATGAAAACACAAAAAATTCACAGTCTTCCTTTAGGATGCAAACTTTTTAGCTTCAAAGTCTACTTTTGTCCAACTGCGGGGCTCCTCATACAAGGACTTTACTGCTAATTCTGCTTTAAAACTGTCGATGATGCTTTGTGCCAAGTGGTTGTGAACTAGTTTGCAACGAGAGATTTGAGTCATGAGGTAGCACACGATGATGCCACAATCAAGCCTGGAATGTGAGATAGTGTTGTCAGTTAATTCATATTGTTTGGTTGTCTATGGTTTTATTTGTATAATCTGGGTTCCTGTTTTAATACTTACGATCCTTGTTTCTGCTATGGTGCTCTTTCCATGCGGATCAATGGCTCATTATATGGCTGTTTTTCCTCAATGTTGACAAAGTTGTAATTTTCTACATACTGTTTCTGTGTTCACATCATTTTCATTAGCCTCACATATATTAACTTGTGTCAACCATGATTTGAAGGAAGTTAAAGTGAATGATATGTACCAGCAATTGAGCATCTTTGAAATAGTGATCCATTGCATTTTTCTCCCTTGGCCTCATGGAGTTGTAGTGCATCCACTGGCCTTGTTTTCGATCAAGTAGTAACAGAGTCCAATGGAATGGTGCTGCATCTTTGTTCTTCCATTAGAGTTCATTGGAAAGTGGACGAATCTATGATTCTGCATCTTATATGGTAAGATCTGATGATTGAGGATGGTATCTCTCATATGTTTGTTTTCAGCAGTGAGCATTGTCTGTACAAATATAGAATTAA
Source organism: Umbellularia californica (assembly GCA_028538565.1). Classification (NCBI taxonomy): domain Eukaryota; kingdom Viridiplantae; phylum Streptophyta; class Magnoliopsida; order Laurales; family Lauraceae; genus Umbellularia; species Umbellularia californica. Next base: position 42,182,640 of record JAPQWN010000007.1, on the reverse strand, counting down.
AGAGTATTAATTTCATTTAATGAAATCCATTGCAGACATGGCAAAATAGTTATTTGTGTTACCCAGTAAAGGCTACTGATGAAATATGATTTTTCATCCTCCTCCAGGCCCTCCTTTCCCAATTTATTGAGATCATTTTCAAGCTCTGTTTGCTCGTTGTATAACATCTGTGTATAACTATCAATAACCCGATGGATTGCAGATACATAATGATAAGCACGTTTTAAAAGCATTCAATAAATATATGATATTGCTGTAGTAGGTTACTTACACTGCTTGATATATCAGCGTCATATAGGATTGCAATTATGTCCTCATACAACACATTGTTTTCACTTTCTCTCCCCCCCCCCCCCCCCCCCCCCCAAATCGTTGCGCTGCAATTGTACATGTGAAATGTTATTAGCTTGTTTATAATGTAATTGAAGACTTTCCAGAGTAATACATGATGTCAACTTACTTATATCCTTCTGTGTCATATATGAGCTTTAACTTCTTCTTGTCAGCTTCATTCAACAGTTTGGTGATTGAGTTTTTGGGGAGCTTAAATGGTTTCTTCTTCTCTGATTTACCGGTAGCTTTGGGCTCCATTTGCTCATTTACGTCGACAAAGTCATCTGACTGGGTAGCAACCATTTTATTTTTTTGGTACATTCTTTTGCTTCTTAGCCTTTTTCTATTCTGGCTCTGAAATATTCCTTGATGCTGCTTTTCGTCTATTCTTGACTCTTTTCACCATTGACGATTGTTCTGGCACCTTTTTAAACTGTACTATCTATCTATCAATATGTAATGCTCCATTTAAATATAGAATTGAAGTGCAATCATACAATAGTCAGATAAAATTTTATCAAACAAACCCAAAAGTTCATCGAAAATGCAGATAAATTCATTACCCAACTCAGATAAATTTCAAGATAAGCCACAATTCATATCAATATCAGATAAATTCATGTCAAAATTAAAAAAAAAAATCTTATCAGACTTATATAAATTCATTTAAGACTCAAATAAATTCATTTGAGAAGTCAGAAATACCTTTTCAATTTTACTTTTTTTTGTTGGTTGAGGAGGCTGCTCCCCCATCATTTGTTTTGTTGTTGGATGATAAATTTTTTCCAAACTCTTTTCAACCAAATTTATCTTTGTGCCTGCATGAAGAAGTGTAGCTTCTTTTAACATGTTTTCTAACTCAAATTTGATGCCTCAGTCATTGCAAGTTTATATTTCAGGGCTTTTAATTCCTCTTCCGCGTGTGCAGCTCTTGAAGAATTTCGCTCCGATAGCTGCTGCGGTTGCTTTAGCTGTTCATTAAGAGAGCTGACCACAAGAGATGAACTTTCAATCTTGCCTTTCAGGTCGTTGTTCTCCTTTTCTAGCTGAGCATTTTCACTCAAAACCTTCTCGTTTAATGAAACCACATCATCTCTTTCTTCGGTCAAGATGCTTACCCTTCTTCCCAATTCCATGCTTTCATTTTGTAGATTACAATTTTGTTCTTTTGATCTTTTCAATTCAGACATGATTGTGTCAAGATGATCTTGGAGTCTTGTTTCTCTCTGTTTAGCTGATGAACGAGTGAAATTGCCCTTTCATTTTCTTGAATGACTTCTCTGAGTTTTGTGTTTTCCATTGTTGGAGATGGTTAACTTTGCTCAGACAATTTCTTAATGTTGTCTCCTTCAACTTCAGCTAGCTCTGTTGGTGGTATTCCAATCAATGACTCACCACTTGTGCTTCCAATTACATCACTTATGACATGCTCTACAACTGTATCTGTTTGTTCCTTTGTTTGTTCATATTGTTCCAACTCTGAAGGAAATGTAAGAAATTCAATTCTTTGTTCAGTCCCAGCTGTTTCTTCTTGCCCTTCATTCTCTTTTTGCTCTTCTAATTCAGATATTATCAACGTTTCTATTGTTTGGGCCAGTTGAAATTGGCTAGGGTCATGTTCCTCTGATTTTGATTGTTCAATGGCTTTATTATTCTCAACATCATCATTAAGGTCAATATCATACTGCATGTTTCCTTCTTCTACGCCTTCAACAATTTCTTTGTTGATTGTTTCAACTTCCTTCTTAGTTGTTTGATTATCATCAGAACTTCTCCTATTCACATACATCAGGAAGCATTTTCCTTCATGCAGTGTCTTCTCTAATTTACCAACAATTACCTGAAGTGTGAGACACTATTTATTAATAACAACAATGCATATCAAATTCAGATAAATGTATCTATGCTATCTGTTATATAGTATTACCTGTTGAAAAAAATTCAGACAGCTTACCAATATATTAGTTAACATAAAAAAAAAGTTCAATTCAGATAATATTACCTGTTTACTATGTAATGTATCCAGCAAATTTTTCTGCAGTGTGTTGTTTAATTCCTTAAGATCCCACTTCATCAATCTAGGGAATTCATTAGGTTTGATCGGCTCTAACAACGATGTGTGTTCACATAACCAATACTGTTCAAATTGAGACACAAAAGCATGGTCAAGTTTAAGTTACAAATTTATTGGTAAGTTATAAAATTACAGATGTAAAAAGACTGTTTGGTTATCTCACCGGTACTGCAATTAGACAGCCAATTACGTTATCTGAACCGTCATTTCTTATGTGAACTGATTGCATGAGAAACTTTGTTATCTCTTTTGTCCAAGCATAATCTTTCATTTCATCATAATTCTCAACATAACTGACGCATGGCCATCCTATTGAGTTGCCATGTGTTGAAAAAAACAATGTCATAAGGATGTAAAGGCATATTAGCCCACACACATCGGCCACATCAACTTCAGTTACTCCATTGAGTGCAAAATCCAACTATTCCTTTATTTTTGGAGCTGATACTCTTGTAATGTTCGAGAATCTTCTTGTTATAAATTCCGACTGTTTCTTCTTTGCATATTTCAAATCTAAGGTTTTTACTCCATGGGGTATTCCAAATATTAGAGAGATGTCTTCTGATGTGAACGACACATAGTGGCTTCCAATTTTGAATTTTCTTTCTGCTCTGTTGTATGTGTCTAGAATTTGCATGATGTCTTTATCATTTTTTCTGCATTTATTCTCTGTAACTTTTTGGTTCAATATGGAATTTATAAGAAACCAGAAAGGTATCTTCTTCAACTCAACTTTATGTGCAGTAGTTATCCTTCCTTTGATGCTGTCAAATAGTTTGACTATTGATACGAAATTTTATCTAAATTGCCAGTGTCGTTTTGCCTGACTCCTTTTTTTTGTGTCCCTCCTTGTAATTTGTTTGCTTTCAGCTGTCGGGGTACATGTAGAATAGATAAAATTATATGTAACTCATCACAGTCCAAAAGTAAAGTTAGATTAAACCATAACAAAGTCAGATAAATTCACACCATACACAGATAATTTCATATCAGATTCATATAAACCAAGCCAAATGTATTCAAATCAAACCTAATGTAGTCAGATAATTTTACATCAAACTAGAGAAAAAATTCAAATAGATGCTACATAACTTTTTTCTGAACTGGTTATGATTTCTAACACAGATAAATTCATATAAACTCACATCAAAGTTAAAACAAAATGCAGATAAAATTCATATAAATGCACAGCAAGCTTAGATAAATTATTTTCAAATTCAGATAAATTGAAGTCACAATGAGATTAATTGACAGCAAACGGAGATTAATTAACACAAAAGACATATAAATTCATATGAATACATAGATAACTTTATTTTAAAGTCAGATAACTTCATGCCAAAATGAGATAACATATACAAAAACTTAGATAAAATAACAGCAAACTCAGAAAAACAGCAAATTTATCTGAGTTTTCTGAAACTTATCTTAACCTCTAAGAAAACTCAGATAAATTTATCTGAGTTTTGAACAACCTCTCTTTGTTGCAAACAAATTTATTTGAGTCTAGACCAAAGCGAATTTGTCCGAGCAGATAAATTAATAGCAAACTCAGAGAAATATCAAATTTATCTGAGTTTTCTGATACCTATCCTAACCTCTCAGAAAACTCAAACAAATTTATCAGAGTTTTGAATAACCTCTCTGAGTTGTGAACAAATTTATCTGAGTCTAGACCAAAGAAAATTTATTTGAGTAGATAATTAACAGCAAACTCAGAGAAATATCAAATTTATCTGAGTTTTCTAAAACTTATCTTAACCTCTCAGAAAACTCAGACTAATTTATTTGAGTTTTGAACAACCTCTCTTTGTTGCAAACAAATTTATATGAGTCTAGACCAAAGCAAATTTGTCCGAGTAGATAAAACAACAGCAAGCTCAGAGAAACAGCAAATTTATCTGAGTTTTCTGAAACTTATCTTAACCTCTGGTAAATCTCAGACAAATTTATTTGAGTTTTGAAGAACTTCTCTTTGTTGCGAACAAATTTATCTGAGTCTGGACCAACACAAATTTGTTCTAGCAGATAAAACAACAGCAAACTCAGAGAAATATCAAGTTTATCTGAGTTTTGAAGAACTTCTCTGAGTTGCGAACAAATTCATCTGAGTCTAGACAGAGTTTGAAAGAAATAAACTGATTTGAAGTCCTTTTTATTTGATAGATTTGAAAGTGAGATAAAATGGTTTAAAACTGAGAAAACCCTATCTGTTTCTTGATTGACCTTGCTCTTCCTTTGGTTGCCCTTTCGCTAACTTTTTCCCTTTGCTTGAGGAAAGCGAGGACTTTGTTCTGGCCATTTTCTACATAGATTTGAACATAAAGAATAGATAAAATCAGATCAGGATGAAATGAAATTGGGTTTTTAGTTTTGTTCAGAAGAAATTGTATTGTACATCTTCTTTTTAGGAATGGAAGAAGTAGTTTTTCTAACCTTTAGATGATGGTTGTAGTCGATCGATTGAGTTTTCTTCTAGGGTTTGTAGTTTGATCCGCTTTCGCCTTTTGCCTCTGCGATTCAGACGCATGTGAGTTTTGCAGTTCTGAAATGGTTTCAAGCTGTTTTAGGCGGAGCCTTTTTCGATGACGTGTACAGGGGCATTTTGGTCTTTCTTAGCGCGACATTGTCACGAGAGGACCGCAGCCGTTACGAAAAGATGTCCTGGACCTTTGTATTTAAAATCAAATGATGCGGGACATACGGCCAAAATCCCCTTTTTTTTTAGAATTTTTCATGGCTTAAAAAATCTCCTTTCATGGTCCCACCTTGGTTTGAAGATTTCAAAAAATATGAACTTCTTAATTTTATTCCCAACTTGCAATGGAGGTGGGCCCATGTGCACCCCTAATGCCAAAAAAATTTCCAAGAAAGTTCCAAAGACAGTTAAACTGGAAGACTATTTATCCTCGAAATTTGAATTGCAAAAGGGACCCACACATCCTTGAGCAAATAAACGTTAGCATTGTGGGGTTTTCTTTTTGCTTTTTTCTTTCTCATCTTATTTGTTTTGCCCCTATCTTCTTTGTTTAGTTCACTTCCACCTATGCAGGTACTAGATGGAAAACAAAGGCTTCGCAATCGGAATTGATCTTGGTACAACTTATTCATGTGTGGCTGCATAGAAATATGATCGCATTGAGATCATACCAAACTGTAAGCGCACAAAAACTCACAGACCCGGGGGGGAGTGATTTTGAGGCCCACTGGAGGAGGAAGGAGAGTGTAGCTCCTCGATGATGATAGAAAAACCGTTGCCTCGAGCCTGAAAAGTGAAAAAGGAGAAGGTCAGAGGACCCTGGCTTGGGCAACACAGGGCTCTTCGATGCCTAAGTTAGTTGTAGTTGCAGGACTAAGCAGAGGTAGGAGATGGAGTTTGAGAGGAGATGGCATACCAGTGTATGTGGTGTTTTTTGGCCATCTTTGTTCTGGAGCTGTTGCTATGTTTATATAGAGGAAGAGAGGAGACAAGAGGGTGGCTCTGTCAGAGCCTGATCCCATCACAGTCCACTCTGCAGTCCCATCGGGCCTGACTTCTGGGCCCAGTCCCATCAGGCCATTCTGAGCCATGCACTTGGCAGGGGTGGATATGGGGGAGAAAATATCCCCACACAAAGCCCCCCAGCTTTTAACTTCTTAGGGTGCTCCAACCCCTTGGAAGTTTGAAAGCTAAATAGCCTGACGTTGTATCAAAGCTTGGTGCCATCACCAAGCTTGATTTTTCGACGCTGGTGCCATCACCGAGCGTGACTGGCTGGTACTGTTATCGGAGCCCGTGTAGTCTGGCTAGCGATCTGGCACTGTTACCGAGATGCGCGTATGCCGAGGTGAAGGACGTAACTGGCTGGTACTGTTACCGGAGCCAGTGTAACCTTTGTCTCGAGGCTGGTGGCATCACCGAGCCTGCTGTTTTCGAAGCTGGTGTCATCACCGAGCTTGGTTTTTCGACACTGGTGCCATCACCGAGCGTGACTTTTCAACGCTGGTGCCATCACTAAGCGTGATTTTTCGAAGCTGGTGCCATCACCGAGCTTGATTTTTCGACGCTGGTGCCATCATCGAGCGTGATTGGCTGGTACTGTTACCGGAGCCAGTGTAGTCTGGCTAGCGATCTGGTACTGTTACCGAGATGCGCGTATGCCGAGGTGAAGGACGTAACTGGCTGGTACTGTTACCGGAGCCAGTGTAGTCTTTGTCTCGAGGCTGGTGGCATCACCGGGCCTGCTTTTTTCGAAGTTGGTGCCATCACCGAGCTTTATTTTTCTGAAGCTGGTGCCATCACCGAGCTTGGTTGTTCGATGCTGGTGCCATCACCGAGCGTGATTTTTCAATGCTAGTGCCATCACCGAACGTGACTGGCTGGTACTGTTACCGAAGCCAGTGTAGTCTGGCTAGCGATCTGGCACTGTTACCGAGATGCGCGTATGCCGAGGTGAAGGACGTAACTGGCTGGTACTGTTACCGGAGCCAGTGTAGTCTTTGTCTCGAGGCTGGTGGCATCACCGAGCCTGCTTTTTTCGAAGTTGGTGTCATCACCGAGCTTTATTTTTCCGAAGCTGGTGCCACCACCGAGCTTGGTTTTTCGACGCTGGTGCCATCACCGAGCGTGATTTTTCAACGCTGGTGCCATCACCAAGCGTGATTTTTCGAAGCTGGTGCCATCACCGAACTTGATTTTTCGAAGCTGGCGCCATCACCGAGCGTGACTGGCTGGTACTGTCACCGGAGCCAATGTAGTCTTGCTAGCGATCTGGCACTGTTACCGAGATGCGCGTATGCCGAGGTGAAGGACGTAACTGGCTGGTACTGTTACCGGAGCCAGTATAGTCTTTGTCTCGAGGCTGGTGGCATCACCGAGCCTGCTTTTTTCGAAGCTGGTGCCATCACCGAGCTTTATTTTTCTGAAGCTGGTGCCACCACCGAGCTTGGTTTTTTGATGCTGGTGCCATCACCGAGCGTGCTTTTTCAACGCTGGTGCCATCACCGAGCGTTGATGGACCCGAAAAAAAAGGGGAATCTTCCGTCCTCTCCCTCCGCACCCCGGGGGCTGACCTGGGTCTCGGCGGAGGAGGGAAGATCTCGGGCATCAACATTTTTTGTACGGGTATGCCAGATTTACTTTCAACTTGGAATTTGGAATGGTGATAATCCGGAGATTCACCTTCGCAAGTGGAAAGGAAATCAATCATTTTTTCTAACTTTTCAAATTGCATAAATATTAAGAAAAGAGACAAGTTTTTAGAATGCCGTAAGAGGCGTTTTTGTTTGTTTGCCGTGAAAGGCGTTTTTACAAAACTCATCAAATATGAAAGACAAGAATTGTGATTTCTTTTTGTCTCTTTAGGAAATACAAAGTACAATAGAAAAGGAAGAAAAGGGATCTAACTTCTCAGGAGATTGTGGGGACACGTTGAGATCGACGGACGCAAGTCATGTATGGGCTTCGCCATCGTCCTTCAAATGAGAACATGTGATGCTTTGATTCTTTGGCTTGGCTCCTAACCTCAGTTTTTTAAAGGAGAATGACCAAGAGAAGGTCCTATATCCAATGAAAAACCGAGTAAACGGGCTGAAAAGCCGCGTTTAGGCCATGTTGGAGAAGGAGGTGACCTTGGGGGGGTGGCCCCCCAAGGGACGTTGATCACCTTGTGGTGCTTCCGGGAGCAAAGTAGCAGGACTTCGTCTCTCTCTCGAATTTTCTGAATTTTCAAAGCTTGTACTTGGGATCTCTTCTCATCATGCTTTCTTCTTGGAATGGACCTCCTTTTATAGGCTTTTGATAGCCATGAGGTGTTTATTGGCATTGATGGCCATGATGAAAGAATTGATGAGGAGTTACAAATCGATTTTGTAACTCCTTTTTCAAGGCTTGTGATTGGCCGATGAAGGTAGTGGGCATTGAATCACCTTTATGCTTCATGATGATGGGAGTTTCATGGGTTTAATGCCATGATTGATTGGATTTGTAACTCCCAAATGCTTGGTTCTGATTGGGCCGTCCAAAATAATGAGTTAATGACCGCTTTAATGGGTCAATTAACGTCATTAAGTGGTTGCCAAGGCATGTGAAGAGTCGCGGGCCGTGCTGCGCCTTTTGAGATTCTTCTTGCGATCATCACGGGTGGATCCACGCATTATTTGATGTCGGATTGCGATGTAATTTCAAACATTGATTGATGTTGGCGGGCCGGTGACATCTGTCTTGTCGATTTCACGATCGGTCGGACAGAAAGTGCACTTTCTTGGTCAGCCGGTTGGCGATCATGAGGCGATCGGTGATGATTTCATGCTTTTGACGGCGGATCCGAGATGTCGACGAAGATCAGTGGTTTTAAAGCACCAAACATTGGATTTTCAGAAAATCACAGAGGCCAGAACACCCGAAACGAGAAAAGAATCGAAAACGGACACTTCGGCGCAAAATCTGACGACCCGGATTTCCAGGGTCGCCGGGCGACCATGCACCCAGGGTCGCCGGCGACCATGGGGCTTCGGCCCGTTTGGTCACCGAGCGTCGTTTTCGGCCGTTTTTTCGTCTTTTTCGTCCCTTTTTTCTTCTATATTTTTCTTGAAATTTTTCCTCAATTATTGACTTGATTTTCTTGGAGAAATCTTGACGAGAACCCTCGCGAAATCGGAGCACAAAGTTTCCTATTTTTCGGGAAAGCCGAAGACTTTGTAGCCGATTTTCCGTCAAGCGTCGAAACTAGGTCAAATGATGTCGGAATGACCTGAAAATTGAGGTGAAGCTTCTTGAGCAGTGGATAGGACCAACCATGGGCTTTTATTTGAGTTTTGAAGCCGTTTGGGGTCCCATCGATGCTTCACTTGATTTTACTGCGGGGAAAATCCCGAGCTTTGATATGTGGTCAAACGATGTCCGATTGACCTGAAATTTGACGGGGAGCCTATTGGAGTCATTTTGAGACGTTCCATGGGCTCCGTTTTGGATGTCATGGTCCCAGGTTGCTCCGCCGCCGGTAGGCTTGATTTTCTCTCGGAGCATCGAAACCTGGTCAAACGTTGTCGGAATGACCTGAAATTTGACGTGCAGCCTTTTGGAAGCATGTTGAAGCCACTCATGTATTTTGTTTGATGAGTGATGGCTTCGGTGGTTCCCGCCGCCAGGAGGCTTGATTTTGCTGCTCGAGCATTGATGGAGGGTCAAACGTTGTCGGTTTGACTTGAAATTTGGCATGGAGCCCTTTGGAGACATTCTGGAGTCATCCGTAGGCTTTGAATAAAGTGTTGGTGTCTTTGATGATGTTGCCGCCGGGAGCGCTTGTTTAGCTGTCGGAGCAGTGAAGTTGAGCCAAACGATGTCGGAATGACCCGAAACCTCAGGTGTACCCCTCTTTTAGCTGTCTTGAAGGATCTCTCAGTTTCTGTCTGATTCTGACAAAATCTGATACTTGAAGTAGCCTTGCCTATTTTTAGCAGGATGCAGCTTCAGGAGGCTTCTTGATGTTGAGGATACATATTGACTTTTTTTGGTGTCAACAAATGCCCCCTCGAGGTACAGCGACGAGTAGTTTTTTTTGGAGTCGATGTGCCTCGAAGAGAAACTTGGAGGAGATATTCCAACTTGACCAAGAGTCTTGAGCATTTTTTTTTTTTTTGAATAGCCTTCTGAGTTTCCGGGGGAATTTTATGGTAGTGAGAGGGATCACGTACCATCTCAAGGCAAAGTTTTGAAAATGACAATGGGTATTTGGATTTTGGGTTTTGGATTTTGGTTTTTGACCTTGTGACCTAACAAGCTGTATGTGGCAGGTTAGGGGGTCGGGGTTTGATTTTGATTTTGATTTTGACCTTGTGACCCAACAAGCTGTATGTGGCAGGTTGGGGGGTCAGATTTGGTTTGTAGGTTTTGGATTTTGATTTTGGTTTTGGTCTTGTGACCTAACAAGCTGTATGTGGCGAGCTAGGGGACCGGAATTTGGTTTTGTGAAATGTCAATTTCAAGATTTTGGCTCAATTTGGTTCATGAGGTCGGATGGTTTGGTTTTTTGGAAACTCATGGGACTTTCTTTTTTTTCTCTTCTTTTTTTTTTTTTTTTTTGAATGGTCCCATCAACTCAAAAGAGGCATGGGACTCTCTTTTTTTTTTTTTTTTTTTGCTCTTTTCTCTGTTTTTTTTTTGTTGCTCTTGGTAAGAGGAATATTTTGACTAAAAGATACTTTTAGTGCCTAGGTGGTCAAACCTGGCTCATATGGGCTAACCCATGGGACCTTAGGCTTTGGAGATGGCCTAGATCTCATATGGTGTCATATTTGTAAAGAATATCTAAAAATATCTCTTTTGTGTAGAGAATATCTAAAAATATCTTTACTTGGAGAGAATTTCTCAAGTTTTCTTTTTGTGGAAAGATTCTCTCAAAATATCTTTCTCTTTGGGAAAGTAGCTAAATTTTAGCACTTACCTCCTTTCTTATCTCCTTGTTTCCTCTTTTGGCTTGCTCTCTTCTATAAAAGCAAGGAGGGTTGATGCTTTTGCTCCATTGCTTTCTTTTTGCAAGAAATCTTCAAGAGTGCTCTCCTAGATAAGAAGTGCTTTCTCTTCTTCAAGGATCTCCAAGCTTTTCTTCTCCTTCTCCATCAATGGCTTCAAGTAAGTTCTCTTCCTCAAGAATCTCCATTGTAGAAGTAGCTTCTTATTTTTTTTTTCTTTTTCTTTTCTTTTCTTTCTTCTCAAGCACGTTTTTTTTTTTTTTTTTTTTCGTGCTTCTCTTTTTTCTTTCTTTCTTTTTTTTTTCTTTTTTTTTCTTTTCACGATTTTCTCTTTTTTTTTTCGTGAACTCTTTTTTTTTCTTTCTTTCTGTTTTTTTTTTCACGCTGATCCTTTTTTTTTTTCAGCGTTTTTCTCTTCTTTTTTTTTTTTGCTGTTTTTTTTTTCTCTGGCTGTACGGACAGGTCCGTACGGACCTGACCGTACTGCCACGTGGCAGTGGGCCACGGCCTGTGGGCCAATTTTTTTTTTTTTTTTGTGCTGAGATTTTTTTTTTCTCTTTCTTTTTCTTTTTCCTTGTTTGCTCACTATGATAATGAGGCTATGCAATTTCAATATGTATGAATTTTTTTTTTGTTTGATGCATCAAGATAGAAGGCTAGAGTCTCTAGGTCAAGCCAACATGATTTTTGACTTGGACAAAGTTTGATTGGTTTTGACCAGATTGGGTTGGAATTGGTCAAACTTTAGTCAAGGTTTTCCTAGCATCTAATGCATGATGATATTTTTTTGATGCATGATTTTTGTAAATGGATTTGGAAGTATGATGATGCATACCTGAAAATCTTTTGCAAGTATCGAGATTTTGAGCTCGCAACGATGTTGAGCTCTTTCTCGGTCTTGCTGGATTTTGAGGAAGTTTTACAATTTTTGGATTCTGAAGCTCGCAGCAATGTTGAGCTCTTTTCCAGATTTTGCGGAAGTTTGATGAGATTGACTCGTTCTCGCAGCGATGTTGAGTTCAACCCTTCTTTGAGAATTCTCCACTGACTATAAGCTCGCAGCGATGTTGTGCTCATCTTCAGACTTCCTATCTTTTTCGGAGTATTTTTCCTTTTCTTTGGAATTGCCCCGGAACCATGTCAAAATTTTGCTAGAATTTTTTTGTAGCAGAATTCTATCATTTTGATGTTGATTGATCTTTTCTCTTCCATCTTTTGCAGGTAGTTCTTCCAGAACGAACAAAGGCAAAGGTCATGTTACTGACGCACCTCGTCGGTCTGCTAGATCTTCCAATGCTGCCGTTCAGCAGGCTTGGGAGAAGGTCCAGTTTGTGGAGAAAAACTTGGAAGAATGCGATTCCCTCAACCGTGATGAGATGAGACAGCGATTGATCGCTCTCAAGGATGAGGAGTTCTATAAGATCATGGTAAGCAGCCGTCCCTGGGTTACGGACGATCAGAGCGTTGTGCTCATGCCTACCTTCTTCTTCAGTGATGCAGTCCCCGACGACTTGACATACCAAAGGAGATGTTTTCAGTTCTCTTACACAGCAGATGGTGAGGAGAGAACTATTTCTACCCGGTCGTCTTTTGATCGGACCATCTCGATCCTGAGCCTTTCTCCCACGTGCCCTAAGAGGGAAGATCCTCCGAGTTGGGTGAAGAGGACCAGTGTGATCAAGACCGGGGTTTTTGTTGGTGGACCTTCCGATTTTGCAGAGAAGCCACCTGTCCGTATGGACGTGTTGATGCCAGCCAGTGGCTACCAAGGTTCTGATCATCCATCGATCGATTTGAGACCGGTGGGCCTTGGCATTTTTCGGGGTGACGGCAGCAATTGGGTGAAGCCTTTTCGACTTCGTGGCCGTTTCAGTGCTGACTCGAGCTGAGAGTCATGGACTGATCACACCTTGAGGATTGGTGAGGCCGTTCTTCGGGAGGCCGAGATTTTTGACGCGGTTCGTGCTTTTCGGCAAACCGTCGTTTTCTCCGATGAGGCCTTCATGGCCATGCTGGAGTCATTCCTTCCATAAACCAACACCTTCATTGTGACGAATGGTGAGATTGGTTTTTCTTTGAAGGAGCTGAGCGCCATCACCGGATTGCCTATCCTCGGCAAACTCTACGAGGAGTTTATGCCTATTGACAGCGTCGTTGAGGAGCAGTCTGAGGAGTTCAGGCTTGTGTACTTTCAGCTCGTCGCCTTCTATGATTTTTTGAAGGAGAAGGAGGGCTCGAAAGTTAGATCCAGCAGTTGGAGAAGTTGCAGTTCCAACTTTTTTGACAGCGGGGATTCTTCTGATGGCATGGCCCAGGATGTTAGGGCTAAAGCATCAAGTTTGAAGAAGATCGCTGCTATGCGAGAAGATTTGAAGAAGTTCTTCGCAAGCACGGATGCCATTTGTCCTGACATTGCGTTGCGGAGAGATCTCGCTGTTTACCTCACTTATTGGCTGGGTGAGGCTGTTTTTGCTGGAGGAGATGGGACGCACATCAGGCCGCACTGTATTTTTCCGGCTTGTCAGATGGCATTTGGAGAGCGGCTGGCTTTGGTACCTGCTCTTTACTCCTATTTATGTACCGAACTGCAGGCTGCTGCTTTCCTGGTTCGGCTTGGGCTCCCCATGAACAGGGTGTTTTCTGCCCACATCTTCTATTCGTGGTATGTATACCACTGTCCTAGCTTCCATCGTTTGGGAGTTGCACTGGACGAAGATCCCTTTATGATTCGTTTGGCTAGGGGGACAGCCATTCACGAATCACTTTTATTTGCCCGTTTAAGGATCCGACGATTTAGGGACGTCGAGATTGGGCAGTCTTCAGTGAAGCTTTCTCCGGGCTTGCGAAAGAAGGCTTTTGACTTTGGTGTCTCCCGTGATTCGACCAGGGCAGGGTCGGGAAGACACTATGCTTTGACGGACGCGGAGAAGAGGTGGCTCTTCAATATACGGGTTGGTACGATGGTGTACCGCAGACATCTTTTCGTCGACGTCCAACCGTATGTCCCTTCGCGTTTTGCTTTGCAGCTTGGCTTCTCTCAAGGCGTTGTTGGAGCGCCTTCGAGCATGGTGAAGCATTTTGGAGGTCTGCAGGATGGGAGAAATGCATGGGCATTTTATAGCGCCGAGGACACTACCGCCATGATTTCTTATCCTGAGCTGCCCACCTTCCGGACTGCTGGCTTCACGAAGTGGTTCGTGGAGAGCTTTTCAGTGCACCGGGGGCTTTCCAAGAAAGAGCTCGATATTAAGCAATCTCCTGGGAAGAGTCTTGGCAAATCGGATGGTGTCCGTCGGGAGGAAGTTTTGGCCTTCCTTTCTGGAGAGAAGCACAAGATAGGCTTTCTCAATGGGCAGGACATCATCAGATCAGGAGCTGCACAGGGGATTCCTGGTGAGGTCTTGAGGCAGCTGGAAGAGGAGGAGGCCGAGATCGATGCTATGATAGAGGCAGAGCATACGAAGGCTTCCATGGAGTCTACTGAGAAAAGTAGACCATCTAGTGAGGACTCTTGTGAGAGGCCTGATGTTGATAGTGTGGCGGGATCGTCGAGCAGATTGACCTACCGTAGCAAAAGGAAGAGAGGACAACGCCGTAAAATGAGACGGCACGATAGCCTTTCTGATCTTGAAGTTCCTCTCACCATTGCTGAGGAGGTGTCTGAGGATGCTGACGAGCCTCCGGAGAAGAGAAGCAGAGAAGAGGAGATAGCTAGTATGATCCCCTTTCTTTCCTTTTGTTTCTTCCTTCCCTTTTTTTTGTGAAAGATTTTGTTTTGATCCGCTGCTTCTTTATTTAGTAGAGGATGATGACCTGGTGACACCTGAGGTTCCTGCCGGTGAGGTGATGACGGATCCAGTCGTGGCATCTGAGGAAGAGCCCAGGGACTCTGGAGTGGTTCCAGAACCTTCACCTGGTATGATTTGCTTTGGCTTTTGCTTTTTTGTCTTCTTTTGCCGTCATTTGCTAACATGTAGCTGACTTGCCAGAGGATTCCGACGATTTCGAGCCATCCATGGACGCAACTTTTGATGATGCTTCGGATGAGCTCAAAGAGGCAGAGAGTACTCCGCCGGTCATCGAAGCAGGTATATTTGCAATAATAATCTTGATATATTTTTGACAAGATTATATTCATACCTTTTTGTCTTTTCCTTCTTTCTTTCTTTGACAGATTGTGAAGCAGCAGGAGAGATTCCTCTGTCTTCCTCAGAGCCAGAACAGGGGATACCTGCGGCTGATGCAGAAGTAGGGGCTTCTTCTACTTTTAATGAGTCAGCTTGTTCTGTTGGAAAGAGTTTATTGATTACTCTTCCAATGGAGCATGACGTGGGCAGTCGGGCACCAGAACATGGCGAATCCTCATCTGCACCGCACCTTCAGTATGCAAGGAAGGTGTTGAAGACTGTCTTGAGCTCATGGGTTGAGACTCTTTCTTCAGGTCATTTGGAAGCTGGTTTTGGCATGATCAAGCATGTGTGGGACATCCTCGCTGATAGCAATGAGGTCGGTCTGGACATCGCAAGTGCCGAGGATTTTGTTGAGGAGATCATCACCTTGGGGAACAAATGGACTGAGACCAAGAGTTTCCCAGATGGTGACTTCTTTGATGAGATGTTCTTAAAACCTTCCAGCAAAGTCAAAGCTGAGCTGACTGAGGTCACGAAGACTCGGAGGCAGATCGTTCGGGAGAAGAACGTTACCGAGTTATCCATCATGGGGCTGAGGCAAGACTTGGACCGCCTTGATAAGGAGGTCGTTGAGGCTAGGCAACGTCTTGATCTTTTAGAGGAAGAGGCCGCTGCCAAATGGGCCGCCATTGTGGAGGCTCGTGACAAGGAGGGGACTCTCATTCGCCAGGTTGAGGAAGCTGAAGGTAATGTCCGGAGGAAGACTCAGGAGCATGACTAGTGGCAGGTCCTTTGGGAAGAGCTTCCTCGTGCTGCAGATGGGTCACGGCATTCGGCCGCGTTTTATGGGGACATTTTGAAGGAGCGTGGCCTAAAAACTTTGGAAGTTAAGGCCAAGGGTCTGCTTGAGGAGTTGATCCTTTGGTTGACGACCATGTAGGATTGGGCTCTTGAGTTGTAACAAACTCTTTTTCCTTTTTTTTTTGGTACCTCCATGTATAAACAATTTTGGTACTATATTTTGTATCCCCTTCCTTTTACTTAAATCATTTTTTGATGAAAACAATTTTGAGCAAAAGTTTGATGGGAATGTTTGTTTAAGGATTTGATCAAAAGGTTGTCATTTTGTGAAAATCTTTTGTCAAAGGGTTGTTTTGGGCATGAAAGCCAATTTTTTGGCGGAAAGCCTTGTTTTTGATGGTTTGAAAACCAAAATTTGGATGGCGAGAAAGCCTAATTTTGTGGCATAAGAGCCAAAATTTGTTTTACGGCAGGGGAGCCAAAATTCTTGGATAGCGTGAAAGCCGAATTTTAGAATGGCATAGAAGCCGAATTTTGTTTTTTTTGTTTTGGCATTTATAGCCGAATTTTGGCGTTTATAGCCGAATTTTTTTTGTTTTGTTTTGGCATTTATAGCCGACTTTTGGCGTTTATAGCCGAATTTTGAGATGGCATGAGAGCCAAAAATTTTGTTTGTGGCATGAGAGCCGATTTTGAGATGGCATGAAAGCCAATTTTGGCGTTTATAGCCGAAAATTTTTTGTTTTGGCATTTATAGCCGAATTTTGGCGTTTATAGCCGAATTTTTTTTTTGTTTTGTTTTGGCATTTATAGCCGACTTTTGTCGTTTATAGCCGAATTTTGAGATGGCATGAGAGCCAAAAATTTTGTTTGTGGCATGAGAGCCGATTTTGAGATGGCATGAAAGCCGATTTTGGCGTTTATAGCCGAAAAATTTTGTTTTTGGCATTTATAGCCGAATTTTGGCATTTATAGCCGGATTCTGGCATCTATAGCCGGATTTGGCGTTTATAGCCGAGTTTTGAGATGGCATGAGAGCCAAAAATTTTGTTTGTGGCATAAGAGCCGATTTTGAGATGGCATGAAAGCCCATTTTGGCGTTTATAGCCGAAAAATTTTGTTCTTGGCATTTATAGCCGAATTTTGGCATTTATAGCCGGATTTTGGCGTTTATAGCCAGATTTTGGCGTTTATAGCCGGATTTTTTGAAAACCAAGTTTTGTTTTATTGGCATGAAAGCCGATTTTGGCGTTTATAGCCGAAAAAAAATTTTGTTTTTGGCATTTATAGCTGAATTTTGGCATTTATAGCCAGATTTTGGCGTTTATAGCCGAGTTTTGGTTTTCAAAATGCAGGTATCGACTAAATGTCACCTCCCCGCTGAATGGTCTTGCAAGTATCGATGGAATGTCGCTTCCTTGCTCATTTGGTTTTGCGAGTATTGATGGAATGTCAGTTCCTCGCAGGCTGGGTTTTGCGAGTATCGATGGAATGTCACTTCCTCGCGAATTGGGGTGCAAATATCGACTAAGCGTCGCTTCCCTGCTTTTCCCAAAACTTTTGGTTTTGCGGGTACTGACTTGATGTCGTTTCTCCGCGATTTTTGAAATTTGAGGTTTTCTCGAACCATTTGAAATTTGGGTTGTGGATAGCAACTGGTATGTTGCATCTCCAAGATTTTTGAAATTTGAGTTGTGGATATCAACTGGTTTGTTGCTTCTCCACGATTTTTGAAATTTGCAAGTATCGAATGGGGTTCGCTTCCTTGCGATTTTGGGGGTTTGGAAGTATCGAATGGGGTTCGCATCCTTCCCGTTTTTTTTTTTTTTAAACCAAAATTTTGTTTAAAGACGCGAAGGTCATAAATTTTGACTTAAAACCATTTTGGTTGTAAAAGCCGAGGCGGTCTAGGGTGAAAATTCCTAAGACCCGATTTTTGTTTCAAACCATGAATTTTGGGTTCAAGGATAGAAAATTTTAGTCAAGTATGGGAAGTGGCTCCTAAACTTGGATTTTTGGATTTGATGATTTTTTTTTGTGAACAATGAAACGATGAAAGTAAGCATTGTTTTGAGAGATTGTTTTTTTTGGAAATTTCAACATAAAGATGAAAATTTCAAAAGGGGTGGGTTTGACGAACAAGTACCTTGGAAATACGCTTTAGCCATGTAGATATTGCTTTGACCCGTTTGAGGAAGTCTTCAAGGGTAGTACCGCTTCAAGAACTTGTCGTTGATGGGTAGCATACATCTATCTCCTTCCATGTTTAGAAGAGCGTATGCACCGTTGGAGAAGACTTTGTCGATGACGAAAGGTCCCTCCCATTTTGGTTCGAATTTGCCTTTGGATTTGTGGGCAAAGACTATGGGTCTTTTTACTGCAAGAACCAAGTCACACTTTTTGTAGGCGCATTGCTTGACCTTTTTGTCGAAAGATCCTGCCATGCGTGCTTGGTACAACTCAATGCTTTGTAAAGCTTCGAGTCGTCTTTCATCGAGATTATCCAGCTCTTGGAATCTCAATTTGACATTGCTTTCTTGCGTCATGTCATTTTGCAAAGATACCCTTAAGGAAGGAATTTGTACTTCCAAAGGGACAACAGTTTCGCATCCATAGACCCAAGAGAATGGTGTACTATGGGTTGGTCCTCGAACGGTGGTTCGATAGGCCCACAAAGCTTCTAGTAGTTTGTCGCCCCAGTCTCTTTTGTGACTAGAGACCATTTTCTTGAGAATTTTGCAGAGTGTCTTGTTAAAGGCTTCTGCTAGTCCGTTTGCTGCTGGATTATATGGAGTCGAAGGAGAATTTTGGATTTTGTTTGAACCTAGCCTTTTTATCTGGTTGTAGAGCTTAGGGCCAGTCTGATGGGCTCCACAAAGACCAGTATGTACTTCTTTGAGAGTTTCCTCAGCCTCTTGTTGTGATAAGCAGCGTAGGAGTACTCCGTTGAAGGATTTTCTGTAAAGTGATTTTGAAGGTATATCCAAATGAAAGTTTGGGGCTCGTCTTTGGATGCTTACCCGCTCTTTTGGATCTTTAGGTAGTATTCCGAACATGATATAATCAATGAACGGATCTCTCCAGTCGTCAATCGGAGGTTTGAGGATGGATATCCGACTTCCAACCACTTGGTGGCATTCAGCAACTGCTTGGTGTGTGTTGAGAGGAGGGAAAATCCTTCTTTGACACACTGTGACTTGCATGTTTTTCCCTTCTTGGATTGCCATGGATGCGGCGAGTCCGGCCAGGGCATCTGCACGGATGTTTTCACCTCTAAGGATGTGGGTGTTGTGGCAGATGTTGAATTTTTGTCGAAGCGACTGCGCCTTATTATAGTAAGGCAGCAAATCAGGCTTCCTGACTTCATATTTCTGATTCATCTGGTTGACGACCAGTTGAGAGTCTCCAAAAGCTTCCAGCATGGGGATGCCAGTTTCGAGGGCGAGTTCCAATCCTACAATCAGGGCTTGGTACTCAGCTGCATTGTTTGAACATGGTTCCAGTAGCGAGAAGGCGTGTAGAATCATGTATTTGTCGGGACTAACAAAGAGGATGCCAATTCCCGATATTTGCTTTCCCGAAGGATTTACATAAGAAGAAGATGGTTGATTGTAATTTTTGTGGTAATCCCGGCCAGAACGGGTACCTCTACCATCTTCAAGAGCCTCTAGAGAAGGGTCTTCTTTTGGAAGATCGTTCTCAGGATCAAGGGGTTGATCCTTTGCTGAGGACGTCTCTGTAACAGCATTGGCATCTTCAGTGATTGTGTTGCACGGAGCAATTTCCGGGAACAAGTCCTGAACAACAGCCGGCAACTTTTCTTTATTAGCCCAGACATTGCCCGTGAGATCGGATATCTGGGACCAATTGACTGAGTTTTCATTGAAGAAGATCTCATTGGCAGAAGTTTCTTCAAGATAATCAATTGGGAGAGGCTTGAGTTCCGATGTCACAGCTTCAGGAGACGAAGGCTGAGAGGATGTTATCTCAGTGGAAGTCACCTGAGAGGACGTAGCTCCGGAAGATACGCTACCGGTTGGGGAGTACGTGTCTTTGGAAGCTTCAGAGGCACTGTCGTCCTGAGCTATTGCATTGCAGGTTATCCTGATAGGAGATGCCCCCAGTGTAGACTGTTGGGAATCAGACTCATCCTCGGATGTGAGAGGATCATCAATCCAACTATTTTCTCCATTTTCAGGAGTTAAGGGAGAAACTTCCCGCTGATTTTCAGGGACTTCCGGCTCTGGATTATGACGAAGATTGATGCGATCCTGCTCCTGCTCTATGGCAAGATGTTGCAAGATTCTTGCATATTCTTCAAGATCAGGCATGGGAGCCAAATCTTCTTCGTCATTTGCTCCTTGTGGTTCGCCCATGTTGGGTTCCACCGGAGCATTGTTTGGTGCTGGATCGACAGCGTTTTCTTGAACAGGGTCCTGGTCTTCTTCGTCATCAGACCAAGATCCTTGTGGCTGCAATGGGTTATACCAGATTACTGGCATAAGATGAGACTCGGGAATCTATTCCTCGTCGGAGAGGTATTCTCCTGTTTCAAAGGATTCTTCCCACTCATCTATATTACTGGCAGTGTCACTGGACTCGTATCCATTCATGGAGAATCCAACTACCGAGTTGCAAGAGTATGATGCCTCCTGCACATTTTCATTTTTGTATAGAGGTGGCATAAAATCATCAAGAGTGAATTTTCTTACCGCCTTGGAGGTTTTGGGAAGAGATTCTTCCATCGTCCCTAGTGAAGTAGTGGAAGAAGTTTCTGCTTTTTCAAGGACTTCTTGTTTTGGTTGAGACTTCTGTTCCTTGAGCTTGCGGAGCTGTTTCTTGGCTTGCCTTCGCTGCTGAGCGGTCGGCTTTGTTTTGAAGATCTCCCAGTTTTAATCATCTAGGAGATCGGGATGCACCCATATAGGTTGTCCATCTGGTGTTGGATAGGGAACCAATTCTTGGGATGCTTGAGCCATTTTTATCACCTTGAATGAAGTAGTGGTCTTCTTCTTTGGTGATTTTGAAGTTTGCCGACATGACACCATGTTGACAGAGGCGGGGCCATAGTTTTTATCAAAGGTTATGACTCCGTTTTTCCACATCTCATTGATCTTCTCTCTCATAACGAAGCATTGATTGAGAGGATGTGAGATCATCTGATGGTATGGACAGTATCGGGGATCATTGGTTTTGCCAACATCTCCCGGTCTTTTGGGCTCTGGCAAAATCAGTTTGCCATTTGCTAGGAGAGCCTCAAAGATTTCTTCAACATCTTCATCGAACGGATATTTCTTTTCTACAAGTTCTTTGAAGTCATCAGAGAGTTCAGGCCTTTTACCTGCAGTTTTGTTTTCAGGTTTCTTTGGCTGTTGAGGAGGTGACTTAGTTTGCACATTGAGAACCTCCTTTTTCTTTGGTTTTGAGGTTGTAACAGCAGTCGGCTCTTTCTTTGATGATTTCTGACTGTTGAGGTCTTTGATCACCATTTCAGCTTCCATGGAAGCTTCGAGGAGTTCCCCCAGGTTCTTTGATTTGTTGCCGATGATCATGGAGCGGATTTTTGCTCTCATATTGTTACGGCAGATGTCGACTAGCGACGCTTGTGGCAGTACATCTGAGCATTTGTA
Source organism: Umbellularia californica (assembly GCA_028538565.1). NCBI lineage: Eukaryota > Viridiplantae > Streptophyta > Magnoliopsida > Laurales > Lauraceae > Umbellularia > Umbellularia californica. Next base: position 42,161,221 of record JAPQWN010000007.1, on the reverse strand, counting down.
CACCATTGCCTTCCATTTGTGAAAGAAGTCGTATGTTGACTCATTCTCTCCCTGTTCTAGGCTGCAGAGTTGAGCCATAGTAACAGGATGATCCTCACCTTGGAAGTGGGTCAGGAAGCGTGTCTCTAGCATTGCCCAGTTCTGGATAGAGTTCTCCGGCAGAGTGGAGTACCAATCAAAGACTTTACCTTTTAGGGTACTTGCAAAGAGGCGAATCTTGAGGGCATCTTGATCCGCGATAGCTCCCGTCAGGATCTTGAAATGGATGACATGCTGTCTGGCTGAACCTTTCCCAGTATATGTCTGGAGAGTAGGTTGTTTGAATTTTGTAGGGAACGGAACCCAGTCCATCCATAGAGGGTAGGGTGGCTTGATCCCATGTTCCTTCAATGTATCCTCTGCTTTTGCTTTTGCGAGGATATCGTCCACGTCCTTTTTGGTAAGGGCGCGAGACTCATTGTTTTCTGCATTGCTCTCGTCATCTTCATGATTCGGAGGGGTTTCATTGTTAGGTGGTGGACGCTGTAGAGTGAGAATCAAATTTTCCATCAGAGTCTCAATTCTCTGTTGTCCTTGCTCCAACTGCTGGATGCGTGTGGTTACATCGTCATGCTGTGGAGGCGGCTCAGAACTTGTAGCCAAGACGTTCATCCCTTGGGATTCGAACGAAGAAATCGTCCTGGTGACTGAGCTGGGGCTCATTCTTCTGGATGAAGAATCTGAGGAGTGGTTACTCCGATGTTTTTGGCTTGGAGGAGTGGAAGACTCTTCCAGATGTGTTCTTGTCCGAGAGACGTTGCGAGTCACTGGACGTCTAACACTGATTTTGGTTGCTGACTTCTGGCGTTTTCTGGTTTTGCCAACCATATGAACAGCAACGATTTGGTCGGGTCTTTCTTTTTCGACCCATTTGTTTGAGACGTGGAGAGTAGAACGCTGGGTTCTTTGTTTCTCGAGTCTCTTTTGTCGATATGCAGTGCGGCGACGCATACGACGAGCAATTTGAGCTTCAGTCAGCTCTGGCTGGGCTCTGGCGATGAAGGATGTAGTCCCTTGTGCGCAGCAGCCGAGTTTGTCTTCTTTGAAGCTTGGCAAGGACAGAATCTGGAATCGGTCCTTTGCCTGTCGCACTGAAGACTTGAATTTTGCGAGCTCGGCCCCTGTTGAAATGAAGGGTCGACTCGCGGGAGTGCAAGCTTCAGCATGTTTTTGCATAGGCCTAACGATGCAGGATTTGATTTTGGGCTTGTAGGAGCAAGCCGGCTCATGATGATTTTGTTTATTTTTTGGGTGGAGGTTAGGTTTCTCCTCTTTCATGTAAGAGAGAGGGTAGAACTGATTCTCCTTGAGAGGGGCCAGGTATGCTGGCTTTGCAGATGTTCGGGACCTCCGTTGCTTTGGCGAAGATCTCGGGGACCAGGTTTTGGGGTAAACCTGGTTTCTTGTGGGTTGAGGCTTCGTGGGAACGCCACGGGCTTCAAGCTTCTTGGTGTTCGCCCTTGGTGCCATTTTAGTGACACGTTGCGGGGCGGTTTTCTGCTTCTTAGCAGGTACAGTGTCTTCTGCGGGAAGTGGGAATGGTCCCAGCGATCGGAAGACAATGGTCCGGGGAGTTGAAGTTGACCCGGTGTTTGGAGAGTTGTCGAGGGAGATGACGCTTCGGCAACTGGTAGGGCGCTTATGCTTGTTTTGCTTGTCTTGAAGCATAAGCTGGTACTTGGTCTCATCGAAAGTGATGGTTAATGAAGCTGTCATTGTTAGTTTTGGAAAACTTCTGAAACAAGATCAAATCCATTAGTAATCACAAGAATATGGTGATCGTAAATGGAGAACAACTATGGTTTTGTCTTTTCAAATCACTTGAGGGGACATGGCCCAACCCAAGGACGATGAAGAAGGCAAAAAAGCCATAGAGGATACAATTGTTCTAAAATGCAAGTATGGTAGGCTCAGAGTGAGCGTTCCAGTGACTGCTAGAAGCAATTGTAGACCTTAATTCAAATTACCGAGAATCAAGGCTCACTCGAGGTAAAATGATATAAGGTTGGAGATACAAATGTGTCGGTCGCGAATACAGTAGACCCGAAAGGGCGTACTAGCACCGCTAGGCACAAATGTTGCAAATCGCATCCTTGGGAAGGACACGAGATGGGATTTTTTTTTTTGAAAGGTCAAAATTGGGTTCATAAAGGAGAGCAAATGGTGTTCCAATCCGAACAAAGGCTCAACATTTCTGCGAGCGCTAAATTCAGAAGGGAAGGAACCAGAATTTCTCGGATGTGAATCCAATAATGACGGAAGTTTTTTTTTTGAAAGGTCAAGATTGAATTCATCAAAGAGAGCAAATGGTGTTCCGTTTCGAACAAGGCTCAACATTTCTGCGAGCGCTAAATCCGAAAGGGAAAGAACCAAGATTTCTCAATTCTGAATTCAAAAGTGACAAAAGTTTTTTTTCTTTTTTTTTTTTTTTAAGGATTTTTTTTTAGAGAATTTTTTTTTTGAAAGGTGCACATAGATTTCTAATTCGATCTTATGAAACCTTAGTAGATAGATCAGCCCCCAGGTAAGGGTAGGATTACTTAGTGAACCCGTTTGGAGGACCCTTGCCTCGAACAGTCTAGCTGTCTCCACACTCTGGACAAGGCTTTTCTTAAATCCACTTTGGTCAAAGAACGCAACTGGTGGAATCTTAGTGTTTTTTTTTTTTTTTGAAATCTCTTTTTTTTTGAAAGGTTTTTTTTTTGAACTCATCAAAGAGAGCGAATGGTGTTCCAATCCGAACAAAGGCTCAACATTTCTGCGAGCGCTAAATCCGAAAAGGAAGGAACCAAGGTTTCTCAACTTTGAATGCAAAAGAGAGAAAACTAAATTTTTTTTGAAATTATAATTTTTTTTTTGGAAATCCAAATTGGACCCATCAAAGGGAAAAGATGGCCCAATCCCCGATATGAACGATAGCTGCGAACATTTCTGTGAGCTATCGAGTTCAAGGAGGAGAGGATCAAAATTTCTCAAAGTTGAATCTTGAGAAAGAGAGATCATTTTTTTTTAAAAGTTTGAAATGAAGGTGTTTTTTTTTTAAATCCCAATTGGACTCATCAAAGAGAAAAGGTGGCCCAATCCCCGATATGAATGATAGCTGCGAACATTTCTGTGAGCTATCGAGTTCAAAGAGGGAAGGATCAAAATTTCTCAAAGTTAAATCTAAGAAAAGAGATCAGATTTTGTTTTTTTTTGAAGTGAGAAAGAACAATTGAAATCCCATCTCGTATTTTTTTTTTTTTTAGATGCAAAATGCAACATAGGCCACCAACTAAAAAGGAGCCAAGTGATCAAAGCATCCCGTTCTCAAGTCAACGTGTCCCACCGGGTGTGCCAGCTTGATGGACCCGAAAAAAAAGGGGAATCTTCCGTCCTCTCCCTCCGCACCCCGGGGGCTGACCTGGGTCTCGGCGGAGGAGGGAAGATCTCGGGCATCAACATTTTTTGTACGGGTATGCCAGATTTACTTTCTACTTGGAATTTGGAATGGTGATAATCCGGAGATTCACCTTCGCAAGTGGAAAGGAAATCAATCCTTTTTTCTAACTTTTCAAATTGCATAAATATTAAGAAAAGAGACAAGTTTTTAGAATGCCGTAAGAGGCGTTTTTGTTTGTTTGCCGTGAAAGGCGATTTTGCCGTGAAAGGCGTTTTTACAAAACTCATCAAATATGAAAGACAAGAATTGTGATTTTTTTTTGTCTCTTTTGGAAATACAAACTACAATAGAAAATGAAGAAAAGGGATCTAACTTCTCAGGAGATTGTGGGGACACGTTGAGATCGACGGTCGCAAGTCATACATGGGCTTCGCCATCGTCCTTCAAATGAGAACATGTGATGCTTTGATTCTTTGGCTTGGCTCCTAACCTCAGTTTTTTAAAGGACAAGGACCAAGAGAAGGTCCTATATCCAATGAAAAACCGAGTAAACGGGCTGAAAAGCCGCGTTTAGGCCATGTTGGAGAAGGAGGTGACCTTGGGGGGGTGGCCCCTCGAGGGACGTTGATCACCTTGTGGTGCTTCCGGGAGCAAAGTAGCAGGACTTCGTCTCTCTCTCGAATTTTCTGAATTTTCAAAGCTTGTACTTGGGATCTCTTCTCATCATGCTTTCTTCTTGGAATGGACCTCCTTTTATAGGCTTTTGATAGCCATGAGGTGTTTATTGGCATTGATGAACATGATGAAAGAATTGATGAGGAGTTACAAATCGATTTTGTAACTCCTTTTTCAAGGCTTGTGATTGGCCGATGAAGGTAGTGGGCATTTAATCACCTTTATGCTTCATGATGATGGGAGTTTCATGGGTTTAATGCCATGATTGCTTGGATTTGTAACTCCCAAATGCTTGGTTCTGATTGGGCCGTCCAAAATAATGAGTTAATGACCGCTTTAATGGGTCAATTAACGTCATTAAGTGGTTGCCAAGGCATGTGAAGAGTCGCGGGCCGTGTTGCGCCTTTTGAGATTCTTCTTGCGATCATCACGGGTGGATCCACGCATTATTTGATGTCGGATTGCGATGCAATTTCAGACATTGATTGATGTTGGCGGGCCGGTGACATCTGTCTTGTCGATTTCACGATCGGTCGGACAGAAAGTGCACTTTCTTGGTCAGCCGGTTGGCGATCTTGAGGCGATCGGTGATGATTTCATGCTTTTGACGGCGGATCCGAGATGTCGACGAAGATTAGTGGTTTTGAAGCACCAAACATTGGATTTTCAGAAAATCACAGAGGCCAGAACACCCGAAACGCGAAAAGAATCGAAAACGGACACTTCGGCGCAAAATCCGGCGACCCGGATTTCCAGGGTCGCCGGCGACCATGGGGCTTCGGCCCGTTTGGTCGCCGAGCATCGTTTTCGGCCTTTTTTTCGTCTTTTTCGTCCCTTTTTTCTTCTGTATTTTTCTTGAAATTTTTCCTCAATTATTGACTTGATTTTCTTGGAGAAATCTTGACGAGAACCCTCGCGAAATCGGAGCACAAAGTTTCCTATTTTTCGGGAAAGCCGAAGACTTTGTAGCCGATTTTCCGTCAAGCGTTGAAACTAGGTCAAACGATGTCGGAATGACCTGAAAACTGAGGTGAAGCTTCTTGAGCAGTGGATAGGACCAACCATGGGCTTTTATTTGAGTTTTGAAGCCGTTTGGGGTCCCATCGATGCTTCACTTGATTTTGCTGCGGGGAAAATGCCGAGCTTTGATATGTGGTCAAACGATGTCCGATTGACCTGAAATTTGACGGGGAGCCTATTGGAGTCATTTTGAGACGTTCCATGGGCTCCGTTTTGGATGTCATGGTCCCGGGTTGCTCCGCCGCCGGTAGGCTTGATTTTCTCTCGGAGCATCGAAACCTGGTCAAACGTTGTCGGAATGACCTGAAATTTGACGTGCAGCCTTTTGGAAGCATGTTGAAGCCACTCATGTATTTTGTTTGATGAGTGATGGCTTCGGTGGTTCCCGTCGCCGGGAGGCTTGATTTTGCTGCTCGAGCATTGATGGAGGGTCAAACGTTGTCGGTTTGACTTGAAATTTGGCATGGAGCCCTTTGGAGACATTCTGGAGTCATCCGTAGGCTTTGATCAAAGTTTTGGTGTCTTTGATGATGTTGCCGCCGGGAGCGCTTGTTTAGCTGTCGGAGCAGTAAAGTTGGGCCAAACAATGTCGGAATGACCTGAAACCTCAGGTGTACCCCTCTTTTAGCTGTCTTGAAGGATCTCTCAGTTTCTGTCTGATTCTGACAAAATCTGATACTTGAAGTAGCCTTGCCTATTTTTAGCAGGATGTAGCTTCAGGAGGCTTCTTGATGTTGAGGAGACATATTGACTTTTTTGGTGTCAACAAGCGTGACTAGCTGGTACTGTTACCGGAGCCAGTGTAGTCTGGCTAGCGATCTAGCACTGTTACCGAGATGTGCGTATGCCGAGGTGAAGGACGTAACTGGCTGGTACTGTTACCGGAGCCAGTGTAGTCTTTGTGGCCACGTGGGTTGAATCTGGCGTGGAGCCGAGATGAAGGACATGACCTGCTGGCTTGTCACCAGAGGTGTAGCTCCTGGTAGTTATCTGGTTTTGACCGAGATCGTCTGTGGCAGGATCGGCTCGGTGCTGTTTTTTGCTTGTCTTAGTATGAGCCGGGTTTGATCCGAGACATGACCATCTAGCTAGTTGCCAGAGGTGTCAGTCTATTTGTTGTGGTGTAATAAAAAGAAAGGTGAGCTTTTCGAGAAAAGCATTGGGCTAGGTTTGTTGAAGGAGAGATGGCGTGCATGACCACAGGGTTTTTGTGCTCCTCCAAGGTGAAGATGCCATGCTTTCTTCCATGTCTTCTCTAAGGATCAGTTGTCGATCGATCCCAACGCCTCCATTAAACCCTCGTGATCCCTTCCTTTCCAAGCTCGTTTCAATCACTAACTCCGAGAATCTAGAAACCCCACCTCAAGTCGATCTCTTCTCATTTTGAAAGAATCGGAGGTCTAATAGGGATTTTTCGACGGAAATGGCGGACGGGACCCTAGATCTGGGAGGATCGTCTTGTTGCAACCGCACCTTACCTCGCAGAAGTCCCTGTTGCAGTGTCCAAACCCAAAAGGAAAAGAGACAACTTTGTCTCTGCCTGCAGGTCTGGTCTGATCCTGCCGGAGAAGCCTCGTCTGAACGCCACATCGACGGAGAAGCAGCTGCCACTGCCACTGCGTGACGCTGGAAAAGCGAGAGTCAAAGGGGATTCTTGGTTCTGAACTTCATTGTGCACAAAGAAGCAGCAGTAGTGGAGAAGAAGATCTGCTGCCACTACGCGACGCTGCTGCTTTCGCCGGCTGCAACCATCGCCGGAGAAGACTTTTTGTGTCGTCGGAGAGGGTGGATCGCCGAGCCGTGCCGCGGATGAAGGGGAAACAGCAGTGCTGCTCTCTGTTCTGCCAGAAACGGAAAGGGGAAAACCGTCACTGTAGTAGAGCTGTGAATGAAAAAGACTCACAGTATAGGCGCAGGGGTTTTCGGCTGAATCGCCGATTTGCGTCTCCGTCACTGCCGATCTGCAGGTCTACTGAACTATCTGAAGCTGCCGAACTGGGAGTCTTCCGAGCTGCAATTTTTGCTGAGCTAGGGAGATCTCTGCCGACCTGGATTGGCCGAGCTGGGGGTGCTGCCGATATGGAAAGCAGTCCTCTGCCGGGCTGAAAGTCTTCCGAACTGGGAGACTTGCCGAGCTTGGAGACGTGCTGAACCGGAGAGATCAGCCAGCTAGGGAGACTGGTCGAACTGGGGGGATCTGCCGAAATGATCCTGCCGAGCTGGGAGCCTTCCAAGCTAGGAGACGTCTGCAGAAATCGTCGTAGTGAGTTCGGGCGTTGCCGAGCGGGGAGTCTTCCGGGCTAGGAGACGTCCGAGCTGAAATGGAGTTCTGCTGAGATGGACCTGCCGAGCTAGGACCGAGACCATCGTGTTGAGCTAGAGATCGAGCAGGGATGCCTGCTGCGTTGGGGTGCTGCCGAGATGGGCAAGCTGAGCTAGGATCGAGCAGGGATGCCTGCTGCGATCATATTGCTGTGCTTGGACCGAGCAGGGATGCTGCCTGCTGCGATCAGATTGTTGTGCTAGGACCGAGCAGGGGTGCTGCCTGCTGCGATCAGATTGCTGTGCTGGGACCGAGCAGGGATGCTGCCGAGAAGGACCTGCCGATTTGACACGAGATGGGGTCTCCGCCGAGCTGGGTGTGGTGCTGAACTGGGAGTGTAAAAAAAAATCCAATATTTGTGTTCCTTACCAGTATACCTGCACGGAAGGGAGGTCCAGCCCGACTATTGAGTTCGTTAGAACGCTTACAGAATACTCGAATTTTCCTCTCCACGCAGTTGGCACGTATAATCTGCCGAGCTGGAATACGTGCTGAACCGGAGAGCTCAGCCAGCTGGAAGACTGGTTGTGTCAGCAAGATGAAGGTCTCCGCCGAGCTGGCTGGAGCTTGCCGAAATGGGATATCAGGACGGACTCATTGTTTGAATTGCTCCTGTCGGCGCTCTGGATCACGGAGCCCTCGGTCATCGTCGAGACCGAGGACTCCACAGCTGCTCCAGAGATTTCCACGTCGACTGTCTTTGAAAATGGCAGCTCCAGCACCTTAACAGAAAACCCAAGTTCGAACCAACTCGTCCCTCTCAGGCTCTTCGAGGCATGGTGTTTTGGGAAGATGACTTTTTGATTGTTTCCCACAGACGGCGCCAATTGTAAGCACACAAAAACTCACAGACCCGGGGGGGAGTGATTTTGAGGCCCACTGGAGGAGGAAGGAGAGTATAGCTCCTCGATGATGATAGAAAAACCGTTGCCTCGAGTCTGAAAAGGGAAAAAAGAGAAGGTCAGAGGACCCTGGCTTGGGCAGCACAGGGCTCTCCGATGCCTAAGTTAGTTGCAGTTGCAGGACTAAGCAGCGGTAGGAGATGGAGTTTGAGAGGAGATGGCATACCAGTGTATGTGGTGTTTTTTGGCCATCTTTGTTCTGGAGCTGTTGCTGTGTTTATATAGAGGAAGAGAGGAGACAAGAGGAAGAGAGGAGACAAGAGGGTGGCTCTGTCAGAGCCTGATCTCATCACAGTCCACTCTGCAGTCCCATCGGGCCTGACTTCTGGGCACAGTCCCATCAGGCCATTCTGAACCATGCACTTAGCAGGGGTGGATATGAGAGAGAAAATATCCCCACACACAAACGATCAAGGAAACCGAATCATGCCTTCATGTGTCGTCTTTACAGATGAGATGCGTTACGTTGGAGACGCTGCGGTGAATCAAGCTTCCATCAATTCAATGAACACCATCTTCGGTGAGTTGGCAAAATCTTAAGCATCTTCTTTTTTATTTCAAGACCTGTCTTCCATGCTTTCCAGCTGTTATCTCCTAGCGTATGTTGTTGATGCTTTTTTTTTGTTACCCTCTTTATTCTTTAACAATTTTCTTTTAATGTCTTCACACATGTAGTAAACCACATTGGAATTATTGTCCTTATCTTGAATTTAATGTACTGTAATATTGCTATGTTTTGTTGAACATGATTAATATGATATTATTATTCTAAATTCTATTTGACTCAAAGTTTGTTTTTATGGCAACATTTATCATGTGTGACTGCATTAAACGATAGTTGGTAGAGAGGGGTCTTAAATCTCGAACCAATGTAAAGAACACAATCATTCCCGCTCAATCAATATATTGTCCTTGTCATTGTTTTAACACAGTAGTTGTTATGATGATTGTTAGAATAATAAATGGTGCTACTTGTTACTTTCTCAAGGTCCTTTATCTTTTTCTCTCACTATATTCATGTCATTTATACAATTTCTTTTTTGATTTAAAATATTTTTTTTATCAATATTTTGCCGATGGGATCACAAAGTTTGAAATCATCCCGGTATTATCTCCTGCAAATATTATACTTTTGACCACAATGTTTGCGATAATGATATTAAAGTCAACAAAACAGGCTTCAAAATTTTCAAGTTCTCCATAACTTGGACAGTTGGTAAGGTAAGAGGGAATTCCATTCACTTGTCCATTCCGTCGAGACACCTGGGATGCTTGCCAATGTCAATTTTACTGATTTTTTTGGCAAATTCCTCTCCTTTAAAACGATTCATCTCTATGAAATGTCAATTGTCTTGTTTCTATATATTGACCCAATATGTGATTGGTTATCAACCTAATGTTATTTAGCACAATGTCTATGCCCGATTCATAAATCATTGACATTTTCTTTAATTACCATTTAATTTCTTCATTATATTTTTCAAATCAACTAAGAATCCATGTCCATATGCGATTTCAGATGCCAAGAGGTTGATTGGCAGAAAATATAGTGATGAATCTGTACAAAATGACATAAAGCTCTGGCCATTCAAGGTTACTGCTGGCCCTAATGACCAGCCTATGATTGTTGTTGAGTACAAGGGTGAATTGAAGCAATTTAGACCCGAAGAGATCTCGTCCTAATGACCAACCTATGATTGTTGTTGAGTACAAGGGTGAATTGAAGAAATTTAGACCCGAAGAGATCTCGTCCATGGTCCTCACCAAGATGCAAGAAATAGCCGAGGATTACCTTGGCTCCGTAATAAAGAATGCAGTCATCACCGTTCCCGCCTACTTCAACGACTCACAACGCCAGGCTACCAAAGATGCCGGCCTTGTAGCGGGCTTGAATGTAATGAACATCATCAACGAACCTACTGCTGCGGCCATTGCCTATGGTTTAGACAACAAGGTGGGCTGGAATGGTATGAAGAATGTGCTCATATATGACCTTGGTGGTGGTACTTTTGATGTGTCCATCCTCGCCATTAAATGTTGTTACACCCCGACCCGATTTAACCCTGATTAGTGTTAATTAATGTTTTAGCTAAATTAATTATGTTCAATTGCTATTTATGGTAATTAGTGTTCATTAGTCCTTATAAACTGAGTTAATTGAGTCTTTAACTTCGGATAGGTGAGTTAGAGTAGAGTTGACCCGGTTGGATAGTGTCAAAGGCTTTTTCGTAATTATCGATTTTCGCAGTTACACCATTTGCATGTCATATAGGCGTCATTGCGTGTGTTTCAACAAGTACGTCGATTTTCATATTAGGCTCTCCTTCTTTCGACTAATCATTGAGTAATTGGACCCTCATTCAACTTAAAATGGAAATAAACCGTCTTAATGGACCATTTTGCAAAATATCACTTTACTCCCCTTTAAATACTGCCTTATCCTTTCCTTTTCATTTCCTTTCTCCTTCCTTTCTTTCTCTACTCCCCTTCTCCACTTCTCTTTTTCACTTTCCCCTTCCTCAACCATCAAGGGCTTGTGCATGTGCTTTGGGAGCTAGAAAGAGGACCCCTCGTCATCTTCTTCTTCTCCCTCTCACCTTTGTTGCCAAAGTTGACAAGAACCCACTTCCTTCATTTCTCACCCTTGTCAAATTCGGACTTCTTGTTGAGGTAGGATCCGAACCCCTTTTTGTTTCATGTTCTTAAGTTACAATTGACTCAAAGGGACTCTTTAGGGAACCCTACATGCATATTCATTACCATTTCCATGCTTATTTGCTATTAGGGTTTGTTATTTGGGGATTTTGGGGCTCTGTGAGACAAGTGTGTGAGAAGGGTTTTGGAAAGCTTCTTTAGAGGCAAGTATAAGCATTATTTGGACTTATATATTGTTCATTTTCATTTGATTCAGTGAGATTTTCCTTCATGATGTTTACTTCTCAATAAATGAATGGATGATGTGTCTTATACATTTAATGGGTTATTTATGAAATTACAAATGTTAAGTGGATGGTATCTATGTGGTGAATGGGAGTATGGAGACTCCATTTTCATGTAGGTTAAATGATAGAAGGGATTGGAACTGAATGAGAAACGAAACAGAGAAGAATTCCGAAATCAGGAATTCTGGACAGTTCGCTTGAGCAAACTGAAGTGTTCGCTCGTGCGAACCCCCTTCAGATGCATTGGGTCGAGCGACCAAAATGGACCACTCGATCATTCACCTTTCTGGATGGGTCCACTCGAGCGAACCTCACCCCTTGAAGCCACCGCTTAAGCGAACAAACGGGTCGGGTGAGCGAGTAAACCTCTGGAAGGGATCCGCTCAAGCAAACTTGGGGTTCGCTTGAATGAACCTGAAGCTGGAACTAGGCCTTTTTCTGACCTAAATTTAGGGTTATTTATCACCCTTAACCTATCCTAACCCACCTTAACCATTCCTAATAGAGAATTAAGGTGCTTACCCCTACTCCATAAGGAATTAGGAGCCTTAAGACCTCTAGGACCTTAAAATGGAATCGACGACCTTATTAATTAGTCCAATGGGTACTCATTAGTCAAACACTATGCCATGAAAGTTAGTTTGGAAACTCAACGTATTTCTCATAATAGTGACACCTAATAAGGTAGTAATACGTTGATGTCCACAAGGTTACTTTGTATTGGACAGTGGAGGACTAAACACAATAGTCTAGTATCGGTTCGTAAAATACCTTGATTCCTTTAAATTGTTGCATTTCATATTAGCGTATTATGTTTTTCTTGATATTAAATCCTACTTAGTAGATTGACAGTTTGTTCGTATTCATTGAAGTCAAATTGTTTATCACTACTTAGTAAATTTGTATTGTATATCCGATCTAGTAATTATGAAAATGAGGATTGAGTAAGTAATTGAGAATATGTGATTATGACTCGATTTGATTTTAATTAACTGAAGATTAACTTACTCAAATCCGATTTTATTTCGAGTATTATTCGATTCTATTGAGTCGGCACTACTTAGCTCCTGTAATATCTGTACGGGGTTACACTTGGTTTACTTATTTGAGACTACTACAGTAAGTCATCTGGAGCTTTGAAACTCCAGACCCGGGTAGCCAGCTAGCCTTTGGCCGAGCCACTGGTAACATCTCAATTAGATTTGCTCTCTATTGAGAGGATGAGCTTAAGGAGTATCCAATTAGTATGTTTTCGTTGTGCTTGATTCTTAATACATAAATTATTCATTTTTGCACAATGTGCCTAGTTGATACGTATCATTGACACATCTCTTAATTTATTCGTCTTAAATTCGATTTGAGGCATTATGTATTTCCTTATTTTACTCATACTTGCTTAATCGTTGTATTAATGATACTACTCTTGGTGTCATAGTCTCAGATGCAACTTCCGGCCTTAAAGAGGTCCCAGAGGGAGAGAAGGTTACCCAAAAGGTATGAGCCACTTAATTATCTTCCTCGGAGAGCGAACACCATGTTTTGAATTTGTTGCAGCAGTATGGCTAGCCCCTTTTTATGTGGGCCACACTTAGGGTTAGCTATTCTTTTGTTATACCCTCACATGAATGAAATACAGCTTCCGCTTTGATTACTTGCTATTGATGTGTTCTAGTGAGTTCTTACTCACGTGTATGGAAAGTTGTTTTCTCTCCTTCGTGTGTTGTACTTGGCTCGAGACAGGTACAGCACGAGGAAGTAAGTGTGACACAACTCGGGGATTACCCTAGGCCCGGGTGATTCGGGACCGGGATGTGACAAATATAATAAATTTGAGGTGAAAGTTGTCACTGGAGATACCCACGAAGGAGAGGACTTTGATCATTGAATGGTTGACCACTTCATTCGAGATTTCAAGAGAAAGCACAAGAAAGACCTCATTGAAATTCCAAAAGGAATTCGAAGCCTGAGGACTGCATGTGAGAAGGCTAAGAGGATCCTCTCATCGGTGTCCGAAACAGCGATCGAAATTGAATGCTTGCATGATGGAGTAGATTTTCGGTCTAATATCACCCGAGCCTTGTTTGAGGAGTTGAACATGGACTTCTTCACCAAGAGCATTGAGTTAGTAGGCAACTGTTTAAGAATTGCTAAAGTGGACAAGAATTCCATCGATGACGTTGTTCTAGTTGGAGGGTCTACAAGGATTCCCAAGGTTCGTCAACTACTCCAAGAATTTTTCAATGGTAAGGACTGTAAGAGTATCAATCCTAATGAGGCCGTTGCCTATGGTGCTGCTGTCCAAGCTACCAAATTGACTGGTATGGGCAATCAAAAGGTAAAGGACCTTGTGCTTTCGGACGTCACTCCTCTCTCACTAGGAGTAGAGGTCAAAGGAGAACTGATGAACATTATGATTCCAAGGAACACGCCAATCCCCACAATAAGAGAGGATATTATTTATACCGTTATGGACAACTAGACCCGGATGATTCTTCCTATCTACCAGGGGGACGGGACAATATCCACTGAAAACCATCGATAGGGAGAAATTACTATTGCTGACATCCCTCCTGCTCCGAGCGGTGATATGCATGTAACAATCATCTTCCAAATCGACTTCAATGGTATCCTAACAGTCTCTGCAAAGGTAAAGAGTACAGGGCGAAAGTACAAGACATCATCACCAGAGAAAAGTACAATCTAAGCGAGAAGGAAATTGAGGGGATGCTCCAGGATGCTGTGAGGTACAAGTTGGAAGATCAAGAGTACAAGAATAAGGTATTGGCAAAGAATATATTAGAGGAGTTACTGTACAAATTGAGGAAAGCTATTAAGGACGGAAAAAATTTGTTTAAAATGAATGCTTCTAAAAAGAGTATATATAATAGTGGATGCCATCTAAGAGACCATACAATGGTTACAAACCAGTCAAACTGTGTGGTATGAGATTGATGATGATGAGTTATTAAAACATGTTGGCATTCTTAATGATGCCCTAGATATTGCTGATAGTGCTCGACCTAATGCACAAACAGGCAGAGTTTCTAGTAGGTTCTCTATTCCTTGAAGTATCCTCGTTGCTAAGACAATTGCCAATCTTTTACTCAACCGTACTGGTATAGATCTCTCTTTTATGGTGAGTCTCCTTGAAGAATAACGTGGGATGAATATTTCATCAAGACAATCCATTTTTCTCTCTCGAACACTTCAAGGCATTTTTTAAGCCATTTGTTTGGAAGCCACTCTTCACATCATTTTTTTTAGAAAGTGAGTAGGATACTGTTTGCAGTGTACTAGTAGGACAGTCAGTATTAAGTTTTTAAAGGATTTTGTGATGATTTTAGGTTTATAAATGTCAGTCAATGAGTATTTTTCTAATTACTTGCCGTGAAGTTTGAGTTGAAACATGAGTATATATGTTAATTTATATGTATTTGAAGGTGAGCAGTGTGTAGTTTTACAAACTAGCCTTGTCCACATTACACTGAATTTTGCCAAGAGACCATGGCACAAGGCATAATGGAATGGGTTCACGCTCGCAGCCTTGAAGTTGGGGTTTGTCATAACCTCGCCCAACTCAGCATGAAATTATCCGCTTTGGCCCACGTGGCCGCACAATTTTAAAAGACCTCAAGTTGAGTTAAGACAGGGTTTGACTTATGAGCCCAGGGTCAGGACTTAGATATTTCCGATGCGGGCTAACCGAGACTCACCGTTTAAAATCCGTGGTTGACGCGCTATGCCCCATGGTTAAGGGGTAGCCGAACCAAGTTCTCACAAGGTTCACACTGCATTACCAATCAAAAGGATAAAAGACAGCTACACCATTTTTCTCTCTCCCTTGTAACACCACAAAGCATTTTTTTTTAGCCATTTGTTTGGAAGCCACTTTTCACATCATTTTTTTTTTTTTTTTGACGTGGATAGGATGCGGTTTGCTGTGTATTAGTAGGATAGTGAGTATTAAGTTTTACAAGGATTTTTTTGATGATTTTAGGTTTATAAATGTCAGTTATGAGTATTTTTCTAATTACTTATAGTTGAGGTTTGTGTTGAAACATAAGCGGGTTAATTTGTATTTCAAGGTGTGCAGTAGCTAGTTTTATAAACGAGCCTCGTCCACATTACACCATATTCTGCTAAGCACAGTGGAAGGCGCTCACTATCCCAGCGTTGTGGTTGGGGCTTCACGCTGCGTTACCAATCAAAAGGGAAGAAAAACAGTTACACCATATTTTGCCTGATATGTTATGTTTGGACTTTTCTAGGGGAGATTTTTTTTTCCTTTCTAAACCTGTCTATCTGTTGTTGATAAACCACTTCATGAGCCCATCCCTAGCTTAGCATGGCACTTGCCCAAGCTAGTCTCATTTTCTAATTGAGCTTGTAAGACAGGTTGGGCTCAAACTCAAACGTACGCATATTACTAGCAGTTTGAGAAATGGAGCAAGCCAATATTTTTGACCTTATATCAGTTCGCTTGGGACACCAACTTCATCAAAAGCATTGATTTTGTTTCATGCATTGTTTTAAATCTTGACCACCCATCTAACCTCTGAAGGCCATCTCCACTGCAAAATGTACTCGGTTGATTTTTGGCCCAAATATCATTTTCATCGAAGTTTTAGTAATTGTTGTATAGCAAAACTAAAGACTAAGGTCATAGTTTTCCTACTAAATTCGTAAGTGTGATATTCTAGCATTAGAAGGAAAGTTACCAAAACCATGTTTCAAATTATCTGAGAAAGCATCTGCAAATCTGTCTAAGATAGTCAGGGACTCAACAGTAGGCTCTACAAGTAATCGGGATACATGATCGGCCGCTACATTTTTTTTACCCCTTCTTATTTAAAATCCAAGATCAAATTCTTGCAATCAGAGAATCCACCGAATCAGACTAGCCTTGGCATCCTTCTTTGTGAGAAGGTACTTATTAAGGGATGCATGATTGAATACAATGAATTTTGAGCATATCAGGTAGGGTTTAAACTTCTCTAGAGTAAATACAATTGCCAACAACTTTTCCGTGGTGGAATAGTTGAGTTGAGCTTCGTTTAGTCTTACTTGCGTAATGAATCACATAAGGTAGCTTATTGACTCTTTGCCCTAAGATGTCACCAATTGCATAATTGGAGGCATCACACAGGACCTCGAATGGCACGGTCTAATCAAGAGGCCGAATGATAGATGTTGAGGTCATTTCTATCTTTAACTTTTCAAAGGTAGTTAAGCAAGTAGGAGTAAATTCGAATGAGACATCTTTGTGAAAGTCCGGGATCCTAACCCTAGAGGGGGGGTGAATAGGGTGAGCTGCAACTTAATGACCAATTATGCCAATTTTAAACTTCTTTAAAACAATTAGCCACTTATGATGATTAACAAATAAAATGCGGAAGCTAAACAACAACAATCACCACAAAAGCATTCACCATAATACAATAATTTATAGAGGTTCGGCCTCAATGCCTACATCCACTACCGGCTTGTGATCTCACACCCCACCGGATTTCCACTATTTATGCTTTTCAAATGGCTAAGCAATAACCACTACAATATGCTTTCCAAGGATAAGCAATAACCTTACAATGTTGTTTTTCAAGGCTTAACAACAACCTATACAAGATGCTTTTCTAGGCTAAGCAATAACCTTTACACAATGCTTTTCTTAGGCTAAGCAATAACCTTTACAATCAAATGATCTCTCAAGAAAGTGTTTTCACAAAGCACTCCAAGAGATTACAATTAAAGCTCAATTTTAATTGCCTCTAGATTAGGCGAATATGAAAGTGTAAATCAAACTCACACAAACACTCTAAAATGCAAAGATGTATGCGTATGAAGTGAGTGTGTGGAAACTTCAATCAAGTTTTAAAATAAAGCTTAATCAATTTATGCTTGAAGCAATTAAAAGTTTAATACACATAAAAAGATTTGATTGAAGTAATATGCAAATCACATGTACCAAATACAAACTTGTTGAAGATATGAAATCAAAAGCTCACAAGTTGTATGAAATTAATTATGTCTAAACATGTGATGCATATTCAATGTTGTTTTCAAAAACAAACTAATTTAACTAAAGTTCAAATTAATGAAAACAACAAAGATGATTCAAACAAGTTAATGAAACATATTTATAAAACAAATCAAAGGTTTTGACAAAACATGTTTTATAAAGTATTAAAACAAACTTGTTTAGAAATCAAGGTGAAGAATCCAATGACTTAAATCAAAGATTAAAGAAGTAGAGGATTCAACACATCATAGTTTATATGCTAAAATCATTTACCAAAGATTAAACAAAGCATAAAACAATGATTATAAAAAGGCAAAGCTTACTTGGTGGTTTAACTTCATTAATCTAAGCTTTAGCTTTCCTTAATGACCCTTAGCATTCTTTAGCTTGATCCCCTTTCTTTTCCCTCAAAATACCTCAAGAAGGGCTTCAAAGATCATCACCTAGGGCTAATGAATGAGCTTCTTTTTATAGAAAAAGTTGCTCAACGGCTACCTGTCGGTTAGCCGACATCCAGGGGTCAGTTAACCGACACCCCCAACGGTCACAGGCCAACGGTTATATTTTCGAAAATTTGCTGACCATAAAGCATGGTTCGGTTAGCCGACATGTTCCGTTAACCGAGGCCTTACCGACACCCTAACCAACAGTGTAAACTTGGTAAGAAAACTCCTCTCTGGATTTCTAACCGAGAGAGCTTCGGTCAGGTTCAGAAGCAAGGTCGGTTAATCGATCCCTGACCGACATGCTGACCGACAGAGAAGATCTGAAATTTGAGCTCTCTGGAATTCGGACCAACAGATCCATCGGTTGACCTCGGCTCACTTGTCGATTAGCTGACTCTCGGCTTGTCGGTTGACCGACAGCCTAAGACAAAAATCCCAACTTTTGCATTTTTCAAAGTAAATTTCTTGTGGGATCTTTGGGCCATTAAACCAAGCATGGAAACATGATTTAAACCAATCCAAGTGCTTTAAAATCATGAAACATAAAAAGCCTAAATAGATTTGAAAGTTTAAAACAAAAGGCTAGCTTGATTTATAAAACTTTTCCAAATATACATGCATCCAAGTTTGAAACCACAACATGCATGAACTTAAAAGGTTTACAAGATTTAAAGTAATGCATGAGTAAATTAAGATTTCAAGATTTCTAAAACAATGCATGTGTGAAAATTCAAATGATGAATAAAAATGAATAATGCATCCATCACATTGCAATACACAAAATCCCTAACACTTTGGCCAACAAACCATAGGAAAGTTTCGAGATCTTTCTAAAGTCCTTGATAAAACGGTGATAGAAGCCAACATGGCCCAAGAAGGATCTTACCTCCCTCACTGTCTTAGGAGGTGCTTGTTTGCCGATTCCTACAACTATACGGTTGTCTCAAGTAATATAAACTGTGGAAATCCGAATATCGTTCCCACGAGGATCGTTACAAGGAATATAAGAATGATCAATTAAAAGGAGTTCCAACTCAAATATACCTAACAAATGCAAATGGAGATAACAAAAACAATGAAAATACAATTCAAGATAATAACAATTGAAATAAAAGAATGCAAACTAAAAGAAAACAAAAATTTAAATAACAAAGAGATGTTAGTAAAAATAGAAAAACTCAAGTAAGAACAAACCAAGAACAAGATTAATAACAAGTTAATAACAAAAACAAAATGACAAGGTTAATACAAGAACAATGGAGCAATGTTAGATAGATCAAGTGAATAAGTGTGTGAAAATAAGTGAAAGATCAAGATAAAAAGAAACTAAAAGCATCCATGAAAACTAACTAATAAGGATAATAAGATAGAGAATGAGTGGATGGAGATAAAAAGAAATGTGCTAAAAGTGTAAAATCAAAGGTGGAATTGATGGTGTGAATAGAGAAATGGAGTGTGAGAATAAGTGAATAAATGTATGGGAATGTGAATAGAATCAAGTTAAAGTAAGTAAAATAATGAACAAACAATACTAATGGATAGATTGAGTCATCTATAATTCACTAAGTGACACTAATTCAACACTAATGCTCTTCTATTTTCTCAAATAAATACTCAAATCTAATAACAAATCAATGTTTAGATTTAGAAAATATTACTTTGAAGCTCTAAAATAGAAATTAACAATCTAATAGCTAAGACTTTCTTCATTTCATAAAAAAAAAAAAAAGATTCCTAATGATTATCTATCAAAAGTAAGCATAAACCATCAAAAGATTTTCACTCCTAAGCATGATTTATCAAACCTAAATATAGATAGTAAAAAGAATGCTAAGATAGAAAATAAGCATGGAAGGTAGCACATTGTAATGAAGAAAAAAATCTATTCTAGCATGTTAAGCACACAAACAAAGGGAATTAAGAGCATAAGCAAAAGGAATAGCATTAACTTAGCTTCATCAAGAAGATCCAATCAAGGGATTAGCAACCCATTGGAGAAGACAAAGCTTTTATTACAAATCTTCAAATTTTACAAAACTTTTCTCACTTTCTCTCTACAATTGCTCTGACAATTGCTCTGAATTACATGAATAGCTTAAGTAAAGAGGAGGAGGCTCTCTTGCTTGTGTGTCTAATGCCTAGAGCTCCTTTCCGTATATAGAAACATTTTCCTTGCTCTATTTTGGTTTCTTTCCAACATGAGACTTCACAAGAATGGAAATATGAACATATGAATGTGATTCTCATGTTAGAAAATAGTTTCCAGATTGATGTGCGATTTTGACCCCCGAAACGTCCGAATTAGGAAAAATGTTGTGAAATATGATTTGTAGATCTTAGAACAAACTTTCCAATGCTTCTGAGATCACCTCAATCAGACACCCAAATAAAAAGATATGGTCAAAATACCAACTCAGGTCTTTCATTTTTCTTCTTATTATTGGCCTAACTTTGTCATTTCTTTATCCAATTGTCTTCCAAACTTATCCTTACTCTCTTTAACTCTTGAATCTCAACCTTAATCTTCAAATTAATCTTCAATTAACACCTACAAAGAAAAATTAATATAATTGAGAGTGTTTTCGAACATATTTTGTATGGAGGCCATTGGAACTCATATAAATGCATACAAATAGCCATCTATAATGGAAAGATATGAGCAAAGCATGATGAAAAGGAAATTTATTATTTTTCTACTAAAAATAGTGTTTTGAGTTTTTTTATCTTTGAAAACTCATAAAATAATGCTATAAAAGTATCTGTTTTGTGAACTCATCACACCCCCAAACCTAGATTTTGCTAGTCTCGAGCAAAATAAATGAAAACTAACTATATGCAGAAAACGATAAAAAAAAATCATAACTTACTTTCGTAGGAATCGCGGCTGCACTTAGCTCATGCAACAAGCCATTTAAACCCCTACGTTTCCCTAGTGGACGAGTTTTGTCCCGTGAGGGTTTTCAGCGAATAAATCCCACAAAATTCTTTTTATTTATATCCTTGGGTTTTTAGTAAGCTAATAAAAATGAGAGTAAGTTTAGAACACTATCCAATTGCTTAAAATTTTTCAATGATGCTTAAGTCCCGAAGTGTATTTAAGTGAGTTTAGCCAACACTTGTGCGGTTTTGGGTTCTAAGAAAACACAACTTTGATCACCTCCTAAATCCATTCGTTTTGACTTCAGCCTCATAGTCATACTCTTGGAATTAAAATCAGGAAGATTTTCTGAATTATCACTCTATATGTGAGTATTGGCAAGGCAAAAGGACTCACATATCTTTTGAGAATAAGGAGTTTTTGGAGAATTTATCTCATGGAAAGAACAACCATTTAACTAAGGGTGAAAATGCCCACTCAACTTCTCACTTGTTTAACATCCAAACTTTTTCTGAAATCCAATAGGTCTTTTATTGGTTGTAATGGGGTTAGGGGAAAGGGTTTGGTAAAATATGGAAAATGAGGTTTTAGGGTTTCTGAGAAGGTAAGGTCTTGAGTTTTCTTTGAAGGATTTTTCTTCAATTCTTCTTCACTTTTTCTCTTTTTTTCTTTTTTTTTTTTCTACTTTTTTTTAGAAGACTTTTACCTTGGATAGATCATGTGAAGTATCAACAATGCACACTTCCTTCTTTCTTCATCTTTTCCTTACACTTCTAAAAAATGATGGGTTGAAGGCTTTTTATTTGGGTGAAGAGGCTTTGTGAATTTTTAAAGAAAAATGTATAAAGGATAATTACTCAAAAAGTGTTACTATGGATATGTTTTTATGGATAGGTTTTTAATAGCCATGGGGTTTTAATTTTATATTGCCTATCATCACTTTACCAGTTCTAGAAAGGTGCTCACAAGCTACAAGTCAAGGTTAGTTTGCAATTTTGATGACACCCTCAATGGTTGGAAAGAAATAGGCACTAATGAGATAAAAAGAAATGTGCCGAAAACTACGAGTTTGAGTAGTTCTTCATTCTACTTGGAATTAGCGAAGAAGAGTCCTTACCCTGGAGGAATAGAAAGGCTCTACACTCAATTGGTTTAGTCTCCACTAGTGATTTGTCAGGGTCACTCAGATGTGCCCACTCTTCACTTGGACTATACTCATATGGCCAAATGTGCAAGAATTTTTCCAAGACTTGATTTTGTGACACTCTTTTTAAGATTTGGATAGTATGGTAAACTAAGATTTTGAAATTTATTAACAAGGTAAAACCCCATGGAATTTTTTTTTTGTTTTTTCTGAAAAATTATTTTTTTTTTAAAATACATGTGTGTAATGCAGTACCACACCCCCAAACCTAAATCAAACATTGTCCTTAATGATATGCAATGCGAAATGATAAATGGACAAGGAAGGAAAAAAAATTTTGGAATGCCTTACCATGGGTTGATGCAAAAAATGAATATTGGGTTGTGTAAGACCCCGACCCGAGTGACCTCGATTAGTGCTAATTATGTTGCGTATTAGTGCTAAGCTCGATTAGTGATTTTTGACTAAGCTTGGACTAGAATAGCTCTTTTATGGTTTTGGGAGAGTTATAGTGCTTTGTGTGGGTGGGACCCTTTGGGGGTTCCCTTTTTTGGTTGGCTTTACTATTGTGTGGGGATTGTTCGTATTCCAGTGAATTGCATTTATATTCCGTTTTACTCGTCTTGTTAATCCCTACAACTTTCATGTTGATCCCGTACCCGTTCGGAACCCCGAAAACCCGATTTTCTTGCATTGAGGGCAAAACAGTCATTATACATGAAATCTGTACCCAAAACTTGATATCCCCAAAACCCGCGAAACATATACTTTTTGGAAACTAGATATTTCGACGATCACTTTTCTCTTCTTCATCGATTTCGTCCGAGGTCCCGATAATAGTGATTTCAGCCCAAAGAGTTTCTAGATGGTGGAGCCCACTCCAAATAGCTTTAAGTAGAGAACCCTCTTCTTCCATTTTCCCTTTTCCAGCACAAGAGGAACCTAGGGTTTTCTTTCCCTCTTTTCTTCTTCTTCTTGCTTCTACTTTGCCCAAATCCCCACCAACCTTGCATCTTTTGAGGAATGGAGATCACCACCCTTTTCCTCTCCTTGCAAGCTTCTCTTTGATACCATTTGTGGAAGGATCTACTCAACTCAAGACCCTCATTGATCACACCTGGTCCATTTGAAGGACCTACAAGTAAGCTTCCTCCCTAATCTCTTAGATTCTTGTTCTCCTAGTCTTAGGAGAGCTCTATCTTCTTTGTTGAGAGTTATCTCTTCTTGTTTCTTGATTTGACCCATTTTAGGGTTTGGATTTGGGGGTTTTGTGTAGATAGCATTCTTGGCTTGGAGGAAGAGTTTTATAGCTTGATTTCTTGCATAGAGAACCTTGAGGCAAGTGGATTGAATGGATAGTTTAACTTTCAATGATTTTTATGACAAATGTGTCTGAATCATTACTTCATTAATGCTTTGTTTTAATTGCATTCAATGATGTTAAATGCTTTGAATGAGGTTGGTAAGCCTCTTTATTATCTTGAAACATGATTTCTAGCTTTTGTTTCATCTATTGTCTTTAAATCATGGATTGTAGTTTTGAGTTCATCTTGTGTACAATATCTAAGTGAAATTTTGTGATAATGGATGTTTCCTTCTCTTAGTGATTGTGTGAATGTAAAATGGAGAAATTGGTTGATGGTTGAGTAGTGATTGAAAGGAGTTGAGAGCCTCCCACTATGTTGTAGGAAGGAGGCTCAATATGGGTTTTGTGAGAAGGGAAGAATGGAAGAGCAGAACCGTCCCAAACTCAGTTCTGGACAGTTCGCTCGAGCGAACTTGACACTTCGCTCGAGCGAACTGCCCAGGAAAGGGTCCGTGCCATTCCAGAGAGCTGTTCGCTCGTGCGAACCCAGTGTCCGCTCGAGCGAACCCTTCCAGCAGCCATCCAGTGAGTGGTTGGGTCGAGCGCACAAATCGTTCGCTCGTGCCATCCTGAACTGGGCAGGTCCGCTCGAGCGAACATATGTCCGCTCGAGCGAACCCTCCCAGAAACCATTCCAGAGGCTCATCCGCTCGAGCGAACTGTACTGTCCGCTCGAGCGATGGTTGCTGTTGCACAAAGGATGTGTTTGGAGTTGAAATGAAACATTTCCATGGATTGTGAAAGGTTCGTTGGGAGCCTTGTTGTGTCAGGAGAACTTTAGGGTGACGTATGGAGCTCGGAAGAGAACGAAACCATTATCACAAGCATTCATTGGAATTTTGGGAGACTTTCAAGTGTATAAGGAGCCGGAATGCCCCAATCCGAAGAGTACCAAGTCTTATTAAATAGACATTCGGGATCCCTATGCACTTGAATCAACTTCGAACCTTGATACTCATCCCGGTATTTCGAAAGCTTATTTCACTCTTTTATATCCGAAATTTACGAGTTATGATTATGAACCCCGAAAGCACAGAATTGTAATTGTAGCCTTGTGCTAGCCCCGATGCGCATGACCCGATACTGAAATGATGATTGTGCCTTGAGCACCCCGTCTTGCCCGCTTTTAGCCTTGCACTGGATTTGTTTTATACTCGTCTCGATTTATGTGATTTGTCCTATGAGTCGGCACCACTAAGCTTGGATAACCTTGTCGGTCTGATCTACCGACTTGGAGATCCCTTCTCGTCCCGCCAGCTGCAGCTTGGATCCCGATACCCGGTTTATTAACTGTGGTCCCGTCCCGATACCCGGCTCGCTCCCGTGGTTCCCGATATCCGGTTAGCTACCGTGATTCCCGATACCCGGTTTGCCACCGCGGTCCCGTCTCGTATTATTGTATATGTATATGTAACTTGGTTGCACCACCTCACTTCGGTGACCGAGGTCAACACCCGATACTCACGTCACTTCGGTGATAGAGGATTTAGCTTCTTGTGGATGCCATCTTGATTGTTTCCCGATTTCCTTGGTTACCTTACATGTTTTATTACTGCATATGTGTTTCAATGAAATGATTCATTTACTTTTGAAAGCCATTGTTTAAACAGGTTTGCATGTTTTCCAAAGTAAAGGTTTTTATTATTAATGTTCATATCTTTTCATCTACCTGCCAGACCGTCGTGTCTGACCCTTTGCTTTGGTACTCAGGTCCCGTTGTTGGTTTCCCCGAGGAGGAGCCAGAGGAGGCGGTCGGAGAACCGCAACCGCTAGTTGAGTGGCGTGCTGACGATGTTATGTAAACATCGGGCTGCCGAGCTGCGAAACATTTTTGGGGGTTTATTTGGATAGTTTTCTGGTGGTTATTGTTTTGTTTATATTGGCCTTTATTGGCCTCTATTTTTTGGGAATTGTAATTAACTGATCTTCTGATTAAACTTGAATATGTACTTTTGGGTTATGCTTTAGGACATTGCTCATTCTGATACTCATATTCAAATGTAATCAGCCTTGATATTTTGGGAAATGAAATACATGCATGATTTACTACACGCTTCCGCAATTATACTAAATGGTTATGTGTGTTGGAATATCCTCACCGCGGACACCTGTGGGAAATCACTTGCACGGGTAGTGTATGTTCTTTTGTTAACCCGTGTACGCTGGATCATAAACATACTTTTAATCATTGTCATCTTTCCATATGATCACACCATTGGCTTCATCACAATCAGTCCCGATCCCGGACTTGGTTCCCCGAGCCCGGTCCGGGGTCGCGACAGGTTGCCTACCAACCATCTCTAAGTTTCACTTTGTCAGCCCGACGTGACCCTGAAAATTACTAATGCAACATACATAGGGTCCTAAACAAGGGTCTCTTCTACATCCTTGTCCTTAAGCTCCAGAAAAGGTTGCAACCTCTAGCCAATGACTTTAAAAACATCCCCATTCTTGGGGTTTTCAATCTTAACTACCCCATGAAAATAGACAGTGCGCACAATGAAGGGTCCAGTCCAGTGAGATCTCTATTTTCCTGGAAAGAGATGCAGGCGAGAATTATACAAATGAACTTTCATGCCTGGTTCAAAGGATTTCCTCAAGATAGATTGATCGTGGTTTCTCTTCATGCAATCCTTATAAATCTTGGCATTCTCATAGGCGTCATTTCTAAGTTCCTCCAGCTCATTGAGATGCAACTTGCGTAGGTTACCAGTTTTAGCTAAATCAAAATTGAACATTTTGATGGCCCAGTAAGCACTATGCTCCAATTCTACCGGCAGATGACATGCTTTCCCAAAGACTAATCGATATGGAGACATTCCGATCGGGGTCTTATAGGCAGTCCGATAAGCCCATTAAGCGTCTGTCAATCTTAAAGACCAATCTTTCCGGGTAGGATTGACTGTCTTTTCCAAAATTTGCTTCATTTGCCTATTAGACACTTCCACCTGTCCGCTAGTTTGTGGGTAATACGGAGTAGCAACCTTATGAGTGATAGAATATTTTTTCATTAGATTCTCGAATGTGCTATTACAAAAATGACTCCCACCATCACTCATAATCACCCTGAGGGTACCAAATCTAGACAAGATGTTTTCTTTAATAAATTTGATAACCACGTGACGATTATTCGTTCTGCTTGGAATCGCCTCTATCCATTTGGAGACATAATCTACAGCAAGCAAAATGTATAAGTTGCCGAAGGAACTCGGAAATGGACCCATGAAGTTTATGCCCCAAACATAAAAAATTTCCACAATAAGCATTGGATTTAAAGGCATCATGTTCCTCCGTATAATTCTGCCTAGTTTTTGGCAACGTTCACAGTGCAAACAAAAGGTGTGACAATCCTTGAAGAGAGTGGGCCAGTAAAATCCGCACTACAACACCTTTGCAGCAGTCTTCCCAGAACTAAAATACCCACCACAGGCGTGGTCATGGCAGAAGGATATCACACTTAAATAGTCCTCTTCCGAAATGCATCTCCTAATAATCTGGTCTGGATAGTACTTGAACAGGTATGGGTCATCAAAGAAGAAATGCTTAACCTCAGACAAAAACTTGGACCTATCCTTTTTGGACCAGTGATCGGGCATCTATCCAATGACCAGGTAGTTAACGATATCCGCAAACCAAGGAAAATGGGAGACATTCAGCAACTGTTCATCCGGGAAACTCTCACTCAATGGAATGCTCTCATGCTCGAGGTCTGTAGGTAATCGGGAGAGATGGTCAGCTACAACATTTTCAGAACCGTTTTTGTCTCGAATCTCAAGGTCAAACTCTTGTAACAAGAGAAACCACCTAATCAGACGGGCTTTCACATCTTTTTTCATCAACAGATACATAAGAGCCGAATGATCGGTGTAAACTATGACCTTAGACCCAATCAGGTAGGATCTAAACTTCTCCAAGGCAAAGACGACAGCTAACAGCTCTTTCTCTGTGGTTGTGTAATTCAGCTGAGCGTCATTCAAGGTCCTACTGGCATAATATATGACATGGGGCAATTTGTTCACTCTCTGTCCTAGCACAGCCCCAAGAGCATGGTCAGAAGCGTGACACATGAGTTCGAAGGGAATTGTCCAATCAAGTGGCTTTATTATCGGGGTAGACGTCAACTCCTTTTGCAATTGCTCAAATGCTTGTAGGCAGGGTTCATTAAAGACAAAAGGCACATCTTTAGATAACAGATTGCTCAAGGGTGCAGTTATCTTGTTAAAATTCTTAATGAACTGTCTATAAAAACCTGCATGGCCCAAGAAAGATCTGATATTCTTCACCGTTTTTTGAGGTGGCGGGTTGGAAATGAGATTAATTTTGGCCTTGTCGACCTCAATGCCATTCTCAGAAATAACATGGCCCAGGACAATTCCTCTTTTTACCACGAAATGACACTTCTCCCAATTCAAAACAAGATTATTTTCTTGACATCTCACTAAAACAAGGTTCAGGTAATGCAAACATTCTTGGAAACTACTCCCATAGACCAAAAAATCATCCATAAACACCTCTAAGAATCGCTCGACCATGTCCGAAAATATGCTCATCATGCATCTTTGAAATGTCGCATGTGCATTGCCCAACCCAAAAGACATGCGTCGGTAGGCAAATGTACCGAAAGGGCATGTAAAAGTTGTCTTATCCTGGTCCTCGAGTGCTATAGGTATCTGATTATAGCGGAGTATCCATCAAGGAAACAATAAAAGGCATGACCGGCTAGTCTCTCTAGCATCTGGTCCATAAATGGGAGGGGAAAATGGTCTTTACGGGTAGCCGAGTTCAACTTCCTATAGTCAATGCACACTCACCAGCCCGTCTGGGTCCTTGTGGGCACTAATTAGTTCCCCTCATTCTTTACAATAGTTATCCCGGACTTTTTTGGCACAACATGGACTAGGCTCACCCATGAGCTGTCAGAAATATGGTAAATGATACCTAAATCCAACAATTTCAGAACATCCACTCTAACAACATCCTTCGTTGATGGATTAAGACGCCTCTGTGGTTCTCTGGAAGTTTTTGCATTTTCTTCCAAATGGATCCGATGTTGAACCACAGATGGGCTTATTCCTTTTATATCTGCAATCTTCCAACCTATAGCCTTTTTGTGATCCTTCAAGATCTTAATCAATTGTTGTTCCTGGACTTCTTCCAGGTCCGAGGCTACAATGACGGGGAGGGTCTCGGCTGGGCTCAAAAACACATTCTTGAGGGTGTCAGGTAGTGGTTTTAGGTCGGGCTTGGGTGGTTCTTCAATTGATAGGATAGGTGGGGCAGTCGATGGAGTCAAGATCTCTAGCTTAGGTTACCATTAACTCCTCTCAAAAGCAGGAGCAGAATCCAGTAACACATTTACTTTTTTAATGCTTTTCTCAACATCAATGTTACCTCCAAAATATACAAGACAGGCCTCTAGTGGGTCCTCACAAACTAACTGTGATCCTACACTCTCAATAAGCTCCTCTAGGTAAGTCACCTCACAAATTTCATTATCACTCTCATCTTTGGGTTGCTTGCCAACGTTGAAAATGTTTATCTGGACTGTCATATTCCTAAACGATAGGTGTATCACACCATTTCGACAATTAATCAGGGTTTTGGAAGCGGCAAGGAATGGTCTCCCTAAAATTACCGGGATCTTCACGATATTTCCAATTGGTGGTCGGGTATCAAGGACTACAAAGTCCACCGGGAAAACAAACTCACCTACCTTAATCAAAACATCCTCAACAACACCTTTGGGGCACCTAACTGAAGCATCAGCTAGTTGTAAGGTCACCTTTGTTGGTTTCAGCTCCCCCAAACCTAACTCCTCGTATATCGAATACGGGAGCAGATTGACACTCGCACCCAAGTCCAGCAAAGCTTGTTCTATGTGATGATCCCCTATTTGACAAGAAATTGTAGGACACCCAGGGTCCTTATATTTGATTGGGATCGAAGTGGTAAATGATGGAACTGCATTGCTGGGCTAAAAAGGCCTTTTTGGGTACATTGATTGTTCTCTTGAATGTGCATAAATCTTTGAGGACTTTAGCATGAGTCGGGATCTGTTGGATGGCTTCTAACAGTGGGATATTAATTCTCACTTACTTGAACACTTTAAAGATTTTATCCAACTGGACATTATTTTTCATTTGACTTAGCCTCTGAGGGTATGGGGCCTTGGGAACAAAGGTTTTAGGAGCGGGCTCACTCTCACTCAGTGAGGCTGCTCCTATTGGTTTCTTAGGTTCCTTAGTAGGTTCTGGGTCCTTCTTTGGTTCCCCGGTTCTTTTTCCAAAACTACATGCTCCCTCCTCACTTGGGTTAGTTCAAATTGCCTAGGGTCCTCTTCTAGTGTGTCAACCTCCCTTGCAGCCATTCTACGGGTGGTAATTGCATGCACTACATTGACTTGCTCATAGACTTTGCCCTTTTCATCATGGACAACAAATTGGCCCGTTAAAGTTTGGCTTTTGTGGTTGGCTTCGGGCTAACTTGGAAAGGTACCCTTGTCTCTTTGAGCTATTGACCTAGCCAACTGGTTGATAGTGTATTCCAATTTGGCAATGGACTAGGTATTGGCATTCAAATTCTGAGTAGTGCTTTACTTGAATTAGAGGGTATTTTGGGCCAACATTTTCATTGTGTCCTCTAGAGAACTTATCTACTGATTCTGAGAATTAAGATTCTGATAACCTTGGACCATGGGTGGTCCCTGTGACACTTGGGGTACTTAAGGCTTTTGGTATCCCAGAAGTGGCATATGCTGGGCCATTGGCTGAGAAGGGTTTCCTTGGTGTTGTCCTTTGATCCATGAAAAATTAGCATTATCCTTCCAACCAGGATTGTATGTATTTAGATATGGATCATACCTCGGCCGCTCATATCTAGTATTCTGGTAAAGTTCACTCACCACCTCCATACTCTCACTTTGACTTTGACCAAACAATGCTCTACATTGGGATCCAGGATGGGTAAAATCTCCACAATTGGTGCAGGGTGGAGCAGTAGGGTCACTAACTGCTTTGCTCATCTTTAATGATTCCAGGGTCTTTGGGGTGGTCTGCTGACAGGTTTGGTTCATTTCAAAGGCTTCTAATCTCCTTGTCAACGTGGCCAACTTGACCTTAGCCTCAAATTTGGATTCCACTCTATGCATGCCCCTTCTTTCTGCAACAATGGGTTATGTGGAATACTCAAATTTTGGGATCATCTCTGATAGGTTCTCATTGGAGAGTGTTTTCAACGACCTCCTCAAGGTATGTCCAAGCTTGGTCAGCTGTCTTTTGAGTGAATACTCTATTGCAGAAAGACTCCACCATGGTCTTAGTGGGATAGTATAGTCTGTCATAAATAATTTGGACTAGCCGGATCTTTTCGAATCCGTGATGTGGGCATTGCAACAATAAGTCTTTGAACCTTTTCATATACTCATACATGGTTTCTCCCTCCAATTGGTGGAAGCTGTTCAGGGTATGTCTAATGAAGGCCGTTTTCTATTTTGAATAAAACTTTTTATAAAAGGCCTCGACTAGTCCCTTCCATGTGTTTATGGAATTAGCCTGTAGGGCATAAAGCTATGCTTTCGCCTTCTCCTTCAGCGAGAACGAGAACAACCTAAGCTTAAGGCCCTCTTCAGACATATGGTTATACTTTATACTTCATGGTTCCATAGATTTCCTCAGACTCTCTCACATGCTGATATGGGTTCTCATTTTCCACCCCTTGGAAAATTGGTTACATCCAGATTAAGCCGGATTTCAACTCAAATGAGGCATTTGTGGCGGGTATGATGATGCATGAGGGCTAGGTAGATCGGGTCAGGTGCATGTACTCCCTAAGAGTCATGGGTTGGGTTGGTGGGTTTCCATCATCCATTTCCTCAATGGCAATGGGGTCCGCAAAATTCTCAACAAGGATATCAAATAAATTGAAGCTCTCTAAACGACCCTGCACACATAACCAATTGTGCATAAACTACCTCTCAACTCCGAAAGTGATGGTCCGCTCAAGTGACGATGAGCGAGGATTAATGCTTAAACACAAACAAGCAAAACAAAATGATTTTGAAAAACAAACCAAACTATGCTTAACTAAAGCTACCTAAGATTAAGTTAGACAGCTCCTAACTGTGAAGAGTACACCTAAGCCTCCAATCTGATCCTATGAAATGTAGTCGGCTAGGCAAGCCCCCAGGGAATTGGTGGGATCATGATGCGCGTGGCAAAGGTTCCACTTAAATACCAAACTCGTAGAGCAGATGAACTGTCTCCCTTAAGGGACAAGGCTATTCTAGGCACCGATTTCCGTCAAGGAGAGCAAATGGTACAACCTTTGATGGACTTCTCCTAATGAGCTCGTGTCCTATGGTCACATTTCTACTCAAATTTTATTAAAAGCAAGGATTCCTAGGTAGTAAGGAAAATGAGTTCCTATGGGCAAGGACATGGTGATGAAATCCAATCCTTATCTTGTTTGGGGTATGATTACCCCTACTAAGTGTGTACTTTCCAAATTACTTTGTGTATTTTCAAATGATTAAGCACTACAAAGCAATTAAATAATCAAACAACCAACAAAATTAACCCACTAACGAGGGATGCATGGGTGTATCGAAATACGCACCTCCCAAACTAAATTAGGGGAAGATCGGTTGAAGTCGACCCAAGCCACCGACACCAATTTCAATGTACGAACTTGGGGGGCCGCAACGATATCGTCCAACCATCCTCCTTCCTTAATTATTACAATGCTTTGAAAACTTAAATGAACTTTAAAAAATTATTACAAACTTGAAATGAATCCTAATATAAGATTTTCTAAGCAAGCAATTTAAATTCCAAAGTTAGAGTTCTTTGGTTGCTTTTTTCTTCTTTCCTTGCTCCAATTGCGGAATCTCTGAAAATACAAACAAAGAAAATGCATAGAATCCGCAATGAAAACTAAAAGAAAGAATAAAAATGCAACTAAGCTATATGAAAGTTGAAAATCCTTAAAATCAAGGATTCCTATATACGCTGATCCCTGGCAATGGCTCTAAAAACTTGTTTGCCGATTCCCTCAAGTATACGGTTGTCTCAAGTAATATAGACTATGGAAGTTCAAATATCGTTCCCACGATGATCGTTACAAGGAAAATAACAATGATCAATGAAAAGGAGTATCAACTCAAATATAGCTAACAAATGCAAATGGAGATAACAAAAACAATGGAAATACAAATTAAGATAATAACAATGGAAATAAAAGAATGCAAACTAAAAGAAAACAAGAAACTAGATAATAAAGACATGTTAGTAAAAATAGAAAAACTCAAGTAAGAACAAACCAAGAACAAGATTAGTAACAAGTTAATAACAAAAACAAAATGACAAGGTTAATACAAAAACAATGGAGCAATGTTAGATAGATCAAGTGAATAAGTGTGTGAAAATAAGTGAAAGATCAAGATAAAAAAAAACTAAAAGCATCCATGAAAACTAACTAATGAGGAGAACAAGATAGAAAATGAGTGGATGGAGATAAAAAGAAATGTGCTAAAAGTGTAAAATCAAAGGTGGAATTGATGGTGTGAATAAAGAAATGGAGTGTGAGAATAAGTAAATAAATGTGTGGGAATGTGAATAGAATCAAGCTAAAGTAAGTAAAATAATGAACAAGCAATACTAATGGATAGATTGAGTCATCTAGAATCCACTAAGTGACACTAATCCAACACTCATGCTCTTCTATTTTTCCAAACAAATACTCAAATCTAATGACAAATCAATGCTTAGATTTGGAAAATATTACTTTGAAGCTCTAAAATAGAAATTAATAATCTAATAGCTAAGACTTTCTTGCTTTCATAAAAAATAAAAAAAAAAGATTCCTAATGACTATCTATCAAAAGTAAGCATAAACCATCAAAAGATATTCACTCCTAAGCATGATTTATCAAACCTAAATATAGATAGTAAAAAGAATGCTAAGATAGAAAATAAGCATTGAAGGTAGCACATTGCAATGAAGAAAAAATCTGTTCTAGCATATTAAGCACATAAATAAAGGGAATTAAGAGCATAAGTAAAAAGAATAACATTAACTTAGCTTCATCAAGAAGATCCAATCAAAGGATTAGCAACTCATTGGAGAAGACAAAGCTTTCATTACAAATCTTCAAATTTTACAAAGCTTTCCTCACTTTCTCTCTACAATTGCTCTCAATTACATGAGTAGCTTAAGTAAAGAGGAGGAGGCTTTCTTGCTTGTGTGTCTAATGCCTAGAGCTCCATTCCTTATATAGAAGCATTTTCCTTGCTCTATTTTGGTTTCTTTCCAACGTGGGACTTCACAAGAATGGAAAAATGAACATATGAATGTGATTCTCATGTTAGAAAACAGTTTCCAGATTGATGTGTGATTTTGACCCCCGAAACGTCCGAATTGGGGAAAATGTTGTGAAATATGATTTGTAGATCTTAGAACAAGCTTTCCAATGCTCCTGAGATCACCTCAATTGGACACCCGAGTAAAAAAACATGGTCAAAATGCTAACCCAAGTCTTTCATTTTTCTTCTTATTATTGGCCTAACTTTGTCATTTCTTTATCAATTGTCTTCCAAACTTATCCTTACTCTCTTTAACTCTTGAATCTCAACTTTAATCTTCAAATTAATATTCAATTAACACCTACAAAGAGAAATTAACATAATTGAGAGTATTTTCGAACATATTTTGTATAGAGGCCATTGGAACTCATATAAATACATACAAATGGCCATCTATAATGGAAAGATATAAGCAAAGCATGATGGGGAGGAAATTTATTATTTTTCTACTAAAAATAGTGTTTTGAGTTTTTTTATCTTTTAAAACTCATAAAGTAATGCTATAAAAGTGTCTCTTTTGTGAACTCATCAGTGCCAGGTTTGCAATTAAATCTACCTTTGTCTTGTCAACTTCTATTCCCTTCTTTGACACTATGCGTCCCAAGACAATTCCAGATTTCACCATGAAGTGATACTTATCCCAATTGAGAACTAAGTTCTTCTCTTCACATCTCTTTAGCACAAATGTCGAATGGTTTAAACATTCTTCAAAGATGGACCTAAAGACTGAGAAATCGTCCATGCAAGCTTCCAAAAATCTCTCTTAACACCGTTGAAATGTTGCGAGTGCATTCCATAGCCTAAAAGGCATGTGACTATGGGCAGATGTACCAAAAGGACATATGAATGTTGTTTTCTCTAGCATTATCACCGTCAAGATCGCCCGACAGAGCCAAATAGCAAGAAAGTATGCCAAAAGGGAGCGAGTCGGGACTCTTGCGAAAAAAACATCCCATCTCTGCAACATTCCCTGGCTGATGAAAAGAAGGATCATTGCGCAAGGATTGAATAGAAGATGGGATTTCCCGACGCAGCCAGTGGATATGAAGGATATCCCTCTTGGAACAAGACATGGCCTGGTCTATCTGATAATCAAATAAGGCATCCAGTGTGGCGGTGAATTCAGGGGAATCCCTTCTCATATCGGCAAACTTGTC
This sequence comes from Umbellularia californica, assembly GCA_028538565.1. NCBI lineage: Eukaryota > Viridiplantae > Streptophyta > Magnoliopsida > Laurales > Lauraceae > Umbellularia > Umbellularia californica. The sequence continues at coordinate 42,126,573 of JAPQWN010000007.1, read as the reverse complement.
TTCAGAAGGGATGTACTCCTCGATAATGGGTAAGCTGGTAATGGCCTTCATCTCCAGAAGCAAAAGGCCAAGTTCCCCCACCGGGGTAAGACATGTATAGATAGCAGGACAATATATCCCTAGCATTGTCCCAAAAGTATGGATGAGGATATAGAAGGGAATAGCTTTGGTCTGAATGGCCCTAAAAATCCCGATATCCCTCAGTAAAGATTCAAAAAATAAGAGTACAAACTGAGACCACCACTCTCAACCCAGCGCGGAGTTCAGACACCCCTTCTGCTTCAAATCTCTAGGAAAGCCACCATCGGAAGACTCTAAAAGGGTTCGGATAAGAGGACAAAGTTCTCCTCGATTAAAAGAGGGCAGGTCATTCAATAAGCAAGGAAAGAGGAAGCGCCTTGCACAAAAGTGGAGGAGGGAGAAAGCTTGTCACCACCAACCAAGAAGCTTCGACCCAATTTGTGTTGTTCCACCCAGTCAGTAGAATCCTCCTCCCGAATCGGGGTTTCGCCGGAATAAAAAACGCGAGATGGATGACTTCTGGGGTAAAAGGAGCATTGACCCTCCCTGGACGATGAACTATGAGGAACCGACTCCCCAAGACGAATGGAATCCGAGTGACGATTCCCAAAGATAAAATCGGTATAAGAAGACGAAGCGGGAAATCCCTCCATTGTCATCAAAGTATGATAGAATGATAGAGGGCGCGCTCGAGAAGTCTCCTCTGTAGAAGGATGATTCTTCAGCTCTGGAAGATTTGGCCCAACAGTGGGAACTGCGGCCCCGGAAGACAAGGAGACCCCGCCTGGAACGGGGGAAAAAGTAGACCCCAGAATGCCACGCACAAAACCTTAATCAATCACAGATCCTTCACCCAAAGATCGAAACCTTCCTTGACTAATTGAGGGAAGGCAATATGTAGGCACAACGAAAGTTACGAGCCAAAATATAATTGGTCACGAGCCCACTGTCGTTTGATGGATTATAAGGAGAGCCCGTCTCGATAAAATCAGCAAAGGCAAGATTGGAAAGGATGACCCCCTCCTATCAGCAAAAGCAAACGGGCAAATGAAAGAAGAGAATGTAGAAGATTACGGAGGAGGCTCCCCACCACAGTTATATCACCTAGGCAGGGAAAGGACCCGACTCTGGGAACCTGACGAAGGTAGTGGAAAGAAAGAAAAGGGACCCGACTCTGGGAACCTTGCCTTTGTCTATAGACGAAGGCATGTGAAAAGAAAAGGATAGGCACATATAAGGAAGGGGCGCTGATCCCGAGAAGAGGAGGAGAGATCAAAAGGGAAAAATGTCATCTAGAAGGGAAAAGGGCGTCCCTAGAGGCCTTCTTCCCTCCTAAAAGAACCATCTCTATAATTTCTCTGTAGACAAGAGTACTGGCAGTCCGAATATTGGACAGACCAGAAGCTTAGTGTAAGGCCCGGGATCTCTAGTTGTTGAAATAGAATTGCCATACGCATGCACTTTTCTTCTCTCACATTTACACTATATCTCTAGCACGATATTTTTTTTATTTTTGTTTACACTCATCTAGAATCTCTTTCTTTACTTCGAATTTCAAATCTTGGAGAAAGAGGAAGAGATTTCTCATCTTTGGAAACTTGAGAGAGAGAGAGAGAGAGAGAGAGAGAGAGAGAGATCTTCAAATTTGAGATTGTGCAACCAAGTGGGCCCTACCCTCATTGGGCATGCATGGGAATCCATGCCCAATGTGGGTGAGGTCCCTATATTTGTTCTTCTTTTCTTTTTCTTCTTTTCTTTTTCCAAGTCTTTATCTCTAGAGTGGGCCCCATCTCTATGGTAATTTCCTACAAAGACAAAAATATTACTTTAATAATAATTAATTGTATGAAATTCTTGCATGCCATGCCATGCATGGGATCCAACTTAATAGACCAAATGAGCTAATTGATGATGCTTGGTATGACCTTAGGGCAATGTGGACCATTGATTTCACAAATTTCATGCTAGATCGATGATTTTAAATGGTTTTAACTGAAATTCCAACTTTGATGCCCATACCATGAAATCATGAAATTTTCTGAAATTGAATGCAATTGGCCTAAATTAAGTCAACAATCCTACGTAAAATGATGGATTAAAGTGCAATTTTGTACAGTTATCACACCCCCAAACCTGCTTTTTACTAGCCCTCGAGCAAAACAAGCATAAAGGAGAAGTTCATTTTCTAAACTAACCTAAGAAAACAAAAGACAAATGCAGAAAAATAGAATAATGCCACTTTCGCTGGCTCTCTCAACTACATTAAAGCGTATGCAGCAAGCCCTTAAACGCTTATGTTCCCTCCAGTGAATGAGTTATGCCTCGTGAGGGCTTGCAATGAATATACCCACAACACTCATTTACCCTAAAATGAAAACAAAAGGAAATTTTCCAAAAGAGAGTTAGGTCATCTCGGAAATTTCGACCTCCAGAATACTGAAAATCTCAAATTTTTCAAAATTCAGTTCACATTTCTAAGTTCAAAATTTTCTCAAAAATTATACCAAACTTTGTGTGACTTGTGCACGTGTATTCATCAAATCAATTTTTCAAATGTTCCACAATATTGTTGTAAAAACATAATTCTCCCTCAAATACTCCAACCTTCCTAGATGTAGAGGATTATAAGCTTCCTCTCAAAGTTACTATGACATTTTTCACACTATTATTTTTCAAAGGCCGCGAGATGCGTCTCTTTTTTATTCTTTTCTTTAAAAAAAATAGGGTTCATTTGGGTGAATTTGGCTTTATCATTTAGGACATGGGGTGCAAACCCACATCTTATGTGTTTTACCTTTTTTTCTATTTTTGTAACCCCTATATATTTTTCTCATTGTTTTTTTTTTTTTTCTATGGTCCCCAATAATGGGCAGCCCTTTTGAATTTGCCAAAATTAATTCAATAGTAAACTTACAAGGCTAAGTTTCAGAAAGTCATCCTATTTTTCCTGCAAAATTCCAAAATTGACATTAGAGTTTCCTATCCAAAATCTTCAAAGATATATATGTGTTTTTTTAGTGAAAACAAGGTTTGGTAATCATTTGATATAGTTTATCTTTTTGAAAAGCGAGCTTCCATTTTACTTCCTTTCAAAAATTCTAAAGTTTCAGATTCCTAGATATCTTCTAATCATCTCAGTTCTTTTGAAAATTTCCTTTTTCTAAAACTATTTTCCTAGAAAGAAAACCGGCAAAAATTAATTAATAACGAAAAAAATGGTCCATCCCGGACGACATGGGGGTCTTTTAACGTAATATTCCCAGACAAGTTGCTTACCTTGGCAAGGATTAGTTATGTCTTAGCAGGAATTCATTCATCTCTCTACTGGCGTAATCCGTCTCAGACCAAATTTCTTTGGTCTTACTTAGCAGCTCCCGGATCAGTTGCATTCTTTCTAATTTCCCTGCTGAGGATAAAAAAAAATCCATTCCACTTTTTCTCATTTTGTCTCGACACCAAGTTACAATTTATTTCTAGATACTTGAGATGTGTACGTGTAGGTATCTTGGTGATACCGAGTTGTAGGTCATTTTATTACCCTAATAGATCTGGTACTTACCTATGTGAATCTTGATTGAGCATGATGCTTTTCCTTTCTCTTCTTTTGAATTTATGGGTTGTATTTTTTTTTTTTTTTTTTTTTTCCTATAGTAGGAAACTAGGCTATCTAGCTAAATTCTCCTTTGGGTTATTTTCATCTGATTTAATGTAGTGTGCCTTCATTGAAGCTGAAGCTAGAGATGAAGCCAGCGAGCTTTGTTTCTAAACACCACCCCAAAAGAGGACGTGACTGTCTTTCTTATGATGCTTACACGAGACATTTGGATGACAAATTTCAGGAAAATCCTATTTGAGAATTTTGAAGAATATCTGAGAATGAGATAGTGCATGGAGAAGAATAGGAAGAAGAAGAAGAGATAAGATTTTGCCCTACATGGAGGAATAAATACTAGTACAGAACATGCAAGAAGGTTTTCTTCGATCTTATCAAGCATTGGGTGGGCATGGAGAGAACCACAAGAAGATCAAAACCTAGAACCAACTAAGAAGAAAAAAAGTTGCAGGAGAATGACGAGTCGTCAATTACGGTATTTTGAGAAAAAAAAAAAGTATGAACTATGGTGTCATTTCATTATTTTTCTTCATAAAAACATTTAATTATTGTTTAAGCTTTAGTTATTTCATGAAAATCTAACAAAATAATTAAATTTAGACTTTGATTAAATGACTTTATGAAGAAAAATAATGAAATAATGACAAAGTTGTTTGTACATTTTTTTATATGAAAATACTAAAATTGATGATGTCGTCGAATTTAGTTTCTGAAGAACCACAACTTTGATATCCGAAAGGGATCTGACTTTGAGGTGGTCATGTAACGTACGTGATTTTCAAGAGGTCGATCCGTTTTGGAGAAGTCGGTCGATAAGATCACCAGAGAAGCTGATGGTGGAGAGCAAAGATAGAATAATAGCTTCGATTTATATGCTTTCCTTCATCTGCCAATGCCGTTGATTGATATGCAATTTGAGTCGAATTCAAAACTGTTTCTAACATGTTTAAAAATAGACATAATTATTTTTGCTTAGAGGGATTTTTCTTTCTGCCTAGTGGCCAAGGGAGATGGAAGTAACCTGCCCTCCCTAGGCTCTGTCCTTGGGTGGAGTTGTGAGAGCGGGTGTCCTATCCACATAGTCCGTGATTCCCACGTAGGGGGGCTGATCGCTCCTAGGTAATCATGGATAGACCTCTCAAATTAATTACATTATACTATAAAATATATTCTCATGATTAAGTAAATGAATTATCATTCACTCAACCCATTTGTTTTTTTATTTATTATGTAGTACTTATATTTGAATATTAATCTTAATTGATTTTCAAAGAGAAAGGCTAAATACACACTGAAAATTGATCTTTGCACCCTGAGTTCTTTTTTACCAAAATATCTATGTAGGAAATTACCTAAAAGGACATCTACTAAACTCTCTCCATCCCCAACTTCTTTCTACACAAATCCACCCCCACCCCAGCCACCACCGCCCCCTCCGGCAGCACCGCCTGAGTGTGAGGGAGAGAGTGTGAGGGGGAGAGAGGGGAGGGCGGCAACTGGGGCAGTGATAGGGAGAGAGAAAGAGGGACAAGGACAGGGATAGGCAGAGAAGGAGCGGAGGAGGGCTCGGAGAGGAAGAGAGACCGGGAGCGGGAGAACGAGTGGAGGCGGGCAAGGAGAGGGAGAGAGAGAGGGAAAGGAAGAGAGGGTGCAGTTGGGCCGCGGGCGCAAGTGGGCGATGGGTGGAGGCGGGCTGGGAGTGGGAGAGGAGTGTAGAGAGAAGTTGAGAGAGAAGATGTTAGGGTATTTTGGGAAGTAGAGGGTATGTAGAGAGTAACCATGGTGAGTGTAGAGAGTAGCGGTGTATAGAGATCAATTTTCAGAGTGTATTTAGGCAGCTCTCTTTTTCAAATTGCTTGACTTAGTGTGCATCACAGGCAGGTTTCTTGTAACTCAATCCATGTTTCTTCTTATTAATTGATAGCTTATTTAAGTATCCATATTGGTTTATTAGTTAATTTTAATATGAGGAATTTACCCGAAAATTCATACTAGATATTCTGTGAACCAAAAAGGCCCCCATAGTTTTTATGAAACAAAACCGGTCTTCCCGCTAAAGTTTTCTCTTTTTTACTCTTTCCCAACTAGTGGTGATATCGTCGCTATTATCTATATATATACCGCATCGCTTCATATTCTGTGGAGCGACGACATCGTTGCTCATCTCAATTATAAAGTTTAGCATCATGTTCTGTTAGGCGACGACGTTGTCGTCCAACGGTTGTCACTCATTTCAACTGACAAGCTTGACATCATATTCTATTGGATGACGACATCGTTGCCCATCCTTAATTTGAAAAAAATAAATTCATTACATTCGCTATATTGTGCACAGCACTACATTCTTCATACAAATGAGTTTTTGAAATTCAAACCATCACACATCCATTACATGCTTCACTGCAAGTATAATTAAACCATGAAATACAAGTTCAAAAGCTTCATGTTCAAACCATTATCACCACTTCCCTCCAACAACACCATAATATGCATAACAACAAAATAATCTAAATCAATTACATACTAATTAATAATGTCTGAACACAGATCATGTTTCACTTCCAATTTATTTTCAACTCTTAACTTCTTTTTAGATACCACAAATTGATGTCTGAAGTAAAAATTACAAGTGAATCGCTTTCACTAAACACCAAACCATTGTCATCATGGGAAGAGAAAGATCAATGCCACCAAAAAAAAAAAAAAAAATGATAGATTTGTTCACTACATGGACTAGATTGCTAAAAAATTGTCAACATTTACTCTCGCTAAATTCAAGTATTGATAAGATGTGCCTCCCTAATTCCCCACCATTGGGTCGACTTTTCTTGTTCCAACATGAGTGGAATATAGCACACATCTCAACAGGGCACCACTTCAGGTGAGATTGACAGACTATAAGATACGCTAGATCCCTCCACACCAGTGGTGTAAGTTGAGTTTCCAATACTAAGAGTGCCCAAAAAAAAAAATACACCTCTGTTTTGTTGATGGTTCCTTCTCTACACTTAAATCATGGATAAAACCAACAATGTTATCTACACAGCCCAGATTTTAACCCAGTTAAAAAGGGGGAAAATGGAAGACCTGATTGATTGGAAAACAGACATTAGAATGACAAGAAGAATACCTCCACATGATAAGATGCTCAAATTTATGATGCTTAAATCCAAAAGAGGTTGGAAAACGACCTCTAGATTCTACTAGTAGATTCTACAATATTCGAGCATAACACGAATTTTAAGTTAAAAAAAAATCCCTTTAGCTCCAAAAATTAAAAGATAAGGAAATCTACTAAACAAAGACACTAAAATCCTTGGATCAAGGAGGCCTATGAATGCTTCAACGAAACAGGAAATGAGAAAGATCTAGAGAAGGCCCATACATCCCTAGAGAGTGATGGGAATTGATTCCGGTTCTCAACATCAATGCACCTAGGGCTAATTACCATCAATGCAACTAAGGCTAATTTCCATGACTAAGTTTAAAAAATGAAGATCTAAAGTGAAAATATAAAATGACCACCAAATAACCTCCCCTCCTTTTAAGGTTGAACAAAAACACAATGAAAAATGATTACCAAGCCATGACCATAGTAATTCAATAACCAGGAGAGCTGAAGTCCCATCTACATTACAATATCAAATGCTTCACCCCTCACCTCATAGCTTAATAATCATAGGGTGGAGCTCAATTGACCATGAATTGATTGAATTCCTATCATTTCTATTAAAAACAAACATGCCCTAGGTCACAGCCAAGAAATCCATTCACACGCTTCAGGCTTTCACTCTATCAACAATCTATAGAAACCTCAGATAGATAAGAAGCTCTAAATAGAAACATCAGACAGAAAAGAACACAAGATATACCGCACTGCAGAGCCAGAAAAGTTACAGAAAATGAGACGATGTAACAGATATAGTAAATTCCAAGCCTAGTTAAGAGAAGAAAACACAGACGTCTGACACAACCACAAACTAGCAGCAGGTACTTAACTAATGCACAGAGCCCGTCTCCATGCTCTCTTCAAGACGATGGAGAGCGAGACTTGGATTGTGATCTAGAACGTGAGCTCACACTGCAACTGCGAGAGTAGCTCCTCGAATAGGCCCTTCGCCTGGGAGATGCACTGCGTGAGAGGGACTGCCTTATCCTAGGAGAACAGCTTGAGGGGCTGCTTGACCTTCTTGCACTAGGGGAGGCACCGAAGGAGACAGAGCGGTAATCACGCCGATAGTGAGGTGAAACAGAGTGCTTCCGGGAGTAAGAACGGTCTCGCCTGCTGCTTGGTGATTGCCTGTAACTGTACCTGTGGTCAGGAGAGTAGGGTCTGCCCCTCCCTGAAGAATAGCTAGGAGACCTATAAGCAGATTGCCGCCGGGTGTAGTAGGGAGAATAGGATCGGTCCCTCCCAGGATAGTAGTCGTTAGGAGACCTGTAACGAGACCTCCCTCGGCTGTAATAGGGGGAATAGGACCTATCCGTCTCTGAAGAGTAGCGGGGAGACCTATAACGAGATCTGCGCCGCCTGTAATAGGGGGAGTAGGAACGGTCCCTCTCAGAAGAATAGTGAGAACTGTACCGGCCATGCCTGTAAGGGGAGTAGCTTGGGGAGCGACGACGTCCTTATCAAGAAAGACATACAATGGAATTAGAAAACAGTAGGAAAAAAAATGATGCAAATAAATTTGCAAACACAGGCGTGCACAAGGAGGGTTCGCAGTAAGATTTTATGCCCAAAAACGCATGCAACAGTTAATAAATACAATAAAAGCGGGGCCTCCTGATCGATTTGTCTGCTAGTTGCTTTATTCAAGGGGCCAAATCTGATGCATGTAGGAATTCATTGCATCAACCTGCCCTGAGGTAAGAATGGGCTTTGACAGAGCCATATGAAACCTCACCAAAGAAAATAAACAATAATAATAGTAGCTTCAATGACCACACTAGTGCATAAAAGCATAATGCTGATCACCTACCATTGATAGTTTTCGCACCTAGGTACCTGCCAGGCGTTGGAGTTCGCCCTCGCCGTCGCCTTGCCTGGAGGAATAAATAATGATATCTAAGAAAACAATGATAACTGACAATACTTGGAAATGACCACACCAAGAAACAGAATCTGATGGAAGCAAAACTATAAAATAAAACATAAGTCATAATTGCGCAAAAAGAAATGCAGGGCATACAACCCTCTGGTTAAATAGTCTGATATTTGCTTGAGGGAGTTTGATTTGTGATTGGTTAGTTGTGGTAAGGCTTTTGAAGTTTGGTGAAGAGCTGCTACACACAGCTACCCTGCTGGCAAAAACACTTACAGTTGAAAATCACCATAGCTCGGCTATCAAAGCTCCTTATGGATTAACAATGTTAAAACAGTCATCACAATTCATTTTACAAGGTGATGAAACATGACAAGGAATGCTTTACCTTCTCCACAGTGATAACACGACCTTCAAGGACAGATCGGTCAAGATACTTGATGCAGCGATTTGCATCCACAACAGTCTCCATTGTCACAAAACCAAATCCACGGGACTCCCTTGTCCAAGGGTCGGTTACAAGGTGAATATCAGCGACCTGCAGTAGATATCAATCAAGTAAAAAAGAATAAAATAAAATTTGTTACAGAATTGATTTCTTTTTCTTTGTTGGGTATTTGCTGTTAAAAAACTAAATGCGGATTAAATAATTAATCCGTGTAATGGAGGCTGTCCTGGGTTCAATATTATGATTAATATTCGAATGTGTAAGTTTATTTTCATCAGAATATGCAGAAGGAAAAGTCAAAAGATTGTAAAATAAGATGTGGTGATCATGTCATCTCATCTCATAATACAAAAAAGCATGCAGACGGGTAGAAACTATGTGATCTATATAAAGTAAAACAAGAAATGAATTCAACATCAAAGATACACGAGTTTCACATGTTGGCAACAAAATATTCAAACTTGGGTTTTCTTAATATGAATCAAAATAATCTTGCAAAAATAATTGATTAATGAAAAAATGGACAGAAAACAAAAATCTAGATATATTGTTCTAAAAATTGAAATCATATCACAAATTGTTCAATCAAATCGGACATAGTAGGATTTCTTTAATTTTTTAAAAAAATTGAAAAAATACTAAAAGTTAAAAAAAAAAAAAAAAAAACAAAAAAAAAAAAAAAAACACAAAAACACTAGCTATCTGCAATCCACTGATGAAGCATCAAATACAGACACTATGATACAATCATATGAAGAACAACATTGATATATAATATATAATGTTTAAAAAATCCATAACCAAATATCCAGGTTTACATAATACTGCATGTAAGAGAATTATTAAATGTAATGAAGAACAAATGGAAAAAAAAGAAAAAAAGAATGACAGGGAGCATAGCCAAATGCATAACTACAACATAATTTGTTGATAGAAAGCGTTTGCAAATTGCAAATCAAAATCCTTTACAGCATTCATCTTGTGCAAATAATAGACAACATAGGAGAAAAAATGCCAAATCAAAGGAACACAGAAACCATCATAAAAACTACAATTTACAAACACAGTAAATTAATTAAAGGATTGCTCTCTTCTAGTTTGAAAGGAATAGAAACTTCTAGTTTTTAGAGACACACACAGATAGAGAGGGAACAGAAAAAACCATAGAGGGAATACACACACACACACACACATGAAAAGATAATAAAAAAGAGGTTCAGTTCCCTCTCGTTCGGAAAGTGGTGAGAGCAGGAAGAGCTGCAAGTAGCAAAACTAAAGGGGCTTTCCTTCCAGCTTTTCACTGGGCCCGTTTGGTAATTTTACCATAAAATAAAGATAAAGTAAAGCATCAAATCAAGAGAAAATAAAATATAAAGTTATGCTGATATTTTATTTTTAATTGTTTGGTATGGAATCTAATTTACTTTTTGTATAGAAAAGTGGATTTTTGTCTTTTAGTGGGGAAAGGAGCTTGCTTTTTTTACTTTTTTTATTTTTTTTGAAAAAGATGGAGGGAATTTTGAAAAAGTGTACTTTTTATGTTACCCCTTGTCTGAAAAATAGATGCTTTACCTGACTTTCACTAAACTAGTAAAGTGCCAAACGGGCCCTTCAGTTTTCTCAAGTTAGACTCAATCGAGTAGCAGGGAAAGTTAAAGAAGTTGTTAGTTGGGCTAGGAGGGTCAACCAGGTCTAGGGCAAAAGCTGCAAAACTAAAGCCGGCCTGGTTAACCAAGTCACCCAGTTATAGACCTAAAAAGCTAGAAGCCCAGTCGACTCAGCTGAGTTCCTAGTCAACTTACCAGTAGAAAAACCATGGTAGTAAATCTCAGTGGTAACTACTGAAGCTACTTGCAAAGAATGGTGAAGAGCATTTATCAAAAACCATTGATTTGTCAAGCCACCAAGGGCATTTAAATACATTGGCAATGATTCCAAATATTCTGTGCAAAAAGGAAAAATAATAATAAATAATAAAAGTTAGCAGCATATGCGACAAAAGATAGACTACCTTGCCCCCTTCACTTGAAAAGTGCTTCTCAAGGTCTCTCGTGGTAACCCGAGAAGACAATCCCGTGACATACAGATTGTTCCCAGGGTTATCCACATCACTGGAATCGTAGCTTCTGCCATGCATACAACAGCATAATACAAACTTATCATGAGGCAAAACCAAAGAGATATATGATGAGCCAAAATTAAAATATAAATCGGCAATGACATGTTGCTATGGACAATACTCATCACCTTGAGCGGCTCCTCGACCTTGACCAGGACCTTGAGAAAGATCTTCTATCACTACATGGAGAACGATAATGGTATGAATACCTAGAATTCGATATTGAAAATAGCTTTATGAATAAGTACATCAGAGAGATGGAAACTATAGCATTAATAAGTAAATAAGAGAATAAAAATCAGAAACCCTGGAGATGGCTCACCTTGATCTTCTAGAATACGACATCTGCTACAGCAACAACAAATCAAATGAGTAATTATCCAAAAGTAATCAATGCACATACTAAGAATGTTTGGTCAGAAGAAAGTCAAAATTATTGAGGTTTACTTCTTTCAATTTTCCTAACCCATTTAGCAATTTACTAGGTTAGTAAAAGTAATGTAAAGCCCCCATTTTTCAAAAAAGGGGTCACATCAAAAGTACACATCTTTAAAATTCCATCATTATTTTTCAAAACAAAAAAAGTCAAAAAGCAAACCTCCTTTCTCCACTACATGAAAAAAAAAAAAAAAAACTCACTTTTTACACGGTAAAAAATAGATTTCCTACCAATCCACTAAAGAAAAAATACCATCATAACCCCCTTATATTTTATTCTCTCTTGATTTAATGCTTTACATCACTTTTACTTTAGTAGTTAATTGCCGAACTGGGGGTAAAGCAAATTCTAAATTAAAAAAAGGAGGAGATTGTCATAAAATAGATTTTTGGGGGTAAATTATATTCTGTTCATCACATAAATTCTGATTTCCAAATGGATTATTCAAACTTTAAAATAATTAACAAAAAATTCCTTTTTTTTAAGTCCACTGGAACAAAAGGAGAAAAGTTCATATGTATTTAACTAATAAGACAAATGGGTTTTTAACAGCAAAGGCAACAAAGGACAAATTAAGAAAACCTGGTGAGGACATAATCCTTTGACCAGCTCCATCTTTGATTCTATCGAGTTTCAGTGTATCACAAATGAGAACAAACTAGGTAGACAACCATTGCCTAGACGTTCCACTCAGTTAACGTCTTTCATTCAATACAAGAACCATAATCTTCAGGTTTCAGATAATCTTGAGCCCTTCATGAAAACACAAAGTTCTAACCTAGAAAGAAAGAACCTAGCAAGTGGACTCAACTTGGACATATACTAGATGAACGGGTTGGAAAGCAGTTGCTTTTTGGCAAGCCTTGATAAGACAGTGATGCAGCCCTGGGCATGGCTCATCCTGCACCAATCACCATCGGCTCTGATTGGTGAGTCAGTTTAAATCATTATCTTTGGGCCAATTAGCCTGGGTCATCTACAAGGCATTCACATCATTACATCTTAGAACCTAAACAAAAATCATATATAAGCCTTTCCAGGTTATTGAGAACTTAACATACTTAAATAATGTTTTTCTAGTTCAAATTTCCTATATTTCAGTTTTCATAGATGTATACGGTCAAATTTAAATATTAAAATAAAAAAAATAAAAAAAATAAAAAATAAAAAAAAACCACACTTCATCAGTATAATTACTGTCAAATTCAAAAATTCAAATTAGTAAGAAAACACTATATCAGTATAATTATATTGATCATGACAAAGAATAATTAACATATATAAACACTAATTTAGTTCGCCCCAAAAGCTTAGGTGACTGGCAATATTTTTACCTTTTTTTTTTGGTAACCTAGCGATGGGGCAGGGACCTTGAGACTCATGACACAACTCACACATGTGAGGGAATGAGAACTCACACATGAGAGAGACAGACACAACTCAAACATGCGAGGAGGATAGAAACTCGCACATGCAAGGAGACATAGGCACAACTCCCACATGTGAGGTGATGAAAACTCACACATTTCAGGAGACAGAGACAACTCACACATATGAGGTGATGGAAACTCACACATGCAAAGAGGAAACTCACACATGCAAGGAGACACACACAACTCACACATGTGAGATAATAAAACTCACATACGCAAAGAGGGAGGAGGCTGGGTTCAAACCCAAGACCTCCCAATGAGAACTATAACTCCTTACCACTAAGGTAAGGAGCCATTCTCAAGCAATATTTTTACCTGTTAATATTTTTAACACTAAGGCAATATCTTTACCTGTTAGTCTGGTGAACCCGCGCAATTAAACAGTGACCATATATTGGCAATATTTTTTAAAAATATTATGGTAGCATATCTATGTTACCTAAATAATTATTTCTCAAGCCCTCATTTTCAAAGGAATTTTTTATAAAAAAATTAAAAATAGCATATTCATATTAGCACTCTCGAGTTTCTGAATTTTATGGCAGACTGCTTCCCCTTTTTGTGCCATCCAATTACCAAAAACACTCTTACAACAATAAAAATTTGTATAACCTATTAGTATCCAATTCTATATATAGAGCAGAGTCACAGTTTATATGACATAATATTTGGAGCTGTTCGTTTTTGTATGGGATCTTTTCAAAACTATCAACAAACTAATTTAAGACAAAAAATATAAAATACAAAAACAGGTTTTTACAGTATTTCTCAAATATTAACTATTTCAATTATTTGAAAATTAATTTATTTTATGCGATTTTCCCTTGCAATATCCTGAGAAAAAATCTCTCACATTAGGGTCGTGATTTCCCAAACGATATTTTTTTTGTGATAACAGAAAACCAAAGCCATAGATAGAATCTAACCAAAAAAAATCAGAAATCAAATCACATGCAACAAACACTGTACTTTACTTGCGAAGGAAAGGAATGAAAGCAAAAGATTTCATCGCAACAAAAGAAAAAGGGAAAACACATGAAAACCCAAACCCTTGGGGATTAAAACGTGAACAGAAAAACATAAAGAAACAATGAAAACACGAGAAATCGCAACATAAAACAGAATCTCCATGAAAATCACGAATATAAAACATAGATCGTAGCGCAGAATGGGGAAAGAAAAAGGACTGTAAGATCCAACGAAAAGATACTTCTAATACAGAAACCCTAAAATAAGAGAATCTGGTAAGAAGAAAGATATGCGAACTAAATACAGTATCAATCGGTACAAGAATTCTGCATCGAATCACATACAATCTCCATGAAATCTACGAATCGATGCTTTGAATTCGAGGAAAAGAATTGAGATTGAAGAAATCAAGTGAAAATAAGGGTAACTTCTCACCTTTATGTAACGATGAACCTCTCTGTCTCTCTCTGGTAAGGTAAGGGAACTGAAGGGAAGAATATGGGAAATAAGCAATTCGAGGAAGGGGCATGTAGAAATGGGTCGAAGGGGAAGCTTCTGGAGAAGCGGACGCGAAAAGGAATCAAAATCCAGTTGAATCCATTCAATTACGGAATCGAAACCGTTAGATACGCACTGATGAAAGGACACGTGTATAATCTTTGCCTTCCCTTTTTTTTTTCTTTTTATCAGAAAAATCTCACTAAAACTGAGAAACGCACCGAGGGCTGTTTGGATATTCAATAAATAGGATAGGGTGAAGTTAAATGGGCCCTAACAATCTAAAATTTCAACTCTACCTTATTTGGATGAATCTGGTCCAATAGATGAAGTAATGTTGTAAGCCACATATATTCCATTTCACTTCAACTCAAAATACTTTGATTTTCTTGAGTAAAAGTGGATTCTACTCCAAACCTTAACTTCAAAGTAAGCATCCAAATGGAGTGAAGTGAAGTACTCTACTTTAATTTCAACATACTTCTCTTCACTCCACTTCACATGTGAAATCTACTTCATTTTACTCCACTCCTCATTTATCCAAACAGGCCCCAAGGGTCTCAAATGTTTCTACGGAGATGCTATTCGCACAAAGTAAATCTTCCTTACGACACATATATTTAAAAAATAAATAAATAAATCCTATGAAGTTATATTTTTGCCCTCCATCCTCCTTTCTCTCCTCCCACCTTCCCTACACCTTTGGCGCAGCCCTGCACCGACGGTGGAGAAGACCCCATCACCATCCTCCCTTTCACTCTCAGCCCTCACTCCGTCCCCAGGCGCTGATCTCGACCCATCTTCATCTCCCCACCGTGCAAACGGGTACCTTCATCTCCATCTCACGCAAACCCCCGCTTCATCGCCATCCCTGGGCAACAATCACCTCAGATCTATCTCTCCTTCATCCTCCATCTCGCAACCAAGGCGCAGATCGATCCCAGGCTCCCATCGCAAATCCAGACTCCACGCCACCAGCACTCCTCGCACTGCCGCCTCCGCCTCTCCATCTTCCTCGCAGCACCAGTACCTCCCTCTCCATCTCCCTTGCAACCGAACTCTGGAACCAAGTACGCACCTCATCTCCTCGTACCCACTGCATTTGCATCACCTCGCCTCTCTTTCTTCTTCTTCTTCTTCTTCTTTCTTTTCTCCTTCTCTCCTTGGTCCTCTTCTCCCTCACCTATACGCAGCACCACTGCACTCTCTTCTTCCTCCACCGCACACCACCTACACACCCCTTCCTCTCCTTTCTTTCCCATCTTTCGCCCTCTCTCCCTATCTTCTTCCTTGCCCTTTCTTCTTCCCTCACCTGCACCTACACCCACTGTGCACTACGCCGGCGCATACACCTTCATGTCACTGCACCTGCACCATCACCTTCCCTCACCTACACTGATGTGAATTTAAATCTAATCTTTTAATACTGCAAGTGCACAGTTGTCTTTTTGAAACAGTGGCAAGTACAGATCGAATCCCACGGGGAGCAGTACTGAAATATTTTTTTATTAAAATCTGAATTTTTTAATAATGAAAATAAAAATAAATCAATATTTGAATGAGAGATAAAGCTACTATGCAAGATGAATAGATAACAATAATGATAAAGGTAGATCAAAGCAACAAAGAGTCCAGTAATTGAATTCAATTCTTAATCCATATACTTTAATTTAGTCTTTTCTCTTGCAAATAACTCAGATCAGAAACAACTTAATGTTTCTGATCCGGGAGATATTTTTTTTTTAATTCAATTCTTAAACAGAAGAACCCAATATCTCCATCACCTCATAAAAATATAAATTACTTTGAGCGTCAGTTAACAAATTAAGCATTAAAGGACAAGGACCAAGAGAAGATCCTATATTCAATGAAAAACCAAGTAAACGGGCTGAAAAGCCGCGTTTAGGCCATGTTGGAGAAAGAGGTGACCTTGGAGGGGGTGGCCCCCCAAGGGATGTTGATCACCTTGTGGTGCTTCCGGAAGCAAAGTAACAGGACTTCGTCTCTCTCTTGGATTTTCTGGTTTTTTCAGAGCTTGTACTTGGGATCTCTTTTCATCATGCTTTCTTCTTGGAATGGACCTCCTTTTATAGGCTTTTGATAGCCATGAGGTGTTTATTGGCATTGATGGCCATGATGAAAGATTGATGAGGAGTTACAAATTGATTTTGTAACTCCTTTTTCAAGGCTTGTGATTGGCCGATGAAGGTAGTGGGCATTTAATCACCTTTATGCTTCATGATGATGGGAGTTTCATGGGTTTAATGCCATGATTGCTTGGATTTGTAACTCCCAAATGCTTGGTTCTGATTGGGCCGTCCAAAATAATGAGTTAATGACTGCTTTAATGGGTCAATTAACGACATTAAGTGGTTGCCAAGGCATGTGAAGAGTCGCGGGCCATGCTGCGCCTTTTGAGATTCTTCTTGCGATCATCACGGGTGGATCCACTCATTATTTGATGTCGGATTGCGATACAATTTCAGACATTGATTGATGTTGGCGGGCCGGTGACGTCTGTCTTGTCGATTTCACGATCGGTCGGACAGAAAGTGCACTTTCTTGGTCAGCCGGTTGGTGATCTTGAGGCGATCGGTGATGATTTCATGCTTTTGACGGCGGATCCGAGATGTCGACAAAGATCAGTTGTTTTCAAGCATCAAACATTGCATTTTCCGAAAATCACAGAGGCCGGAACACCCGAAACGCGAAAACCATCGAAAACGGACACTTTGGTGCAAAATCCGGCGACCCGGATTTCCAGGGTCGCCACCTTGGGCCAGGGTCGCCGGCAACCTTGGGCCAAGGTCGCCGGCGACCATAGGGCTTCGGCCCGTTTGGTCGCCGAGCGTCGTTTTCGGCCGTTTTTTCGTCTTTTTCGTTCCTTTTTTCTTCTGTATTTTTCTTGATATTTTTCCTCAATTATTGACTTGATTTTCTTGGAGAAATCTTGACGAGAACCCTCGCGAAATCGGAGCACAAAGTTTCATATTTTTCGAGAAAGCTGAAGACTTTATAGCCGATTTTCCGTCAAGCGTCGAAACTGTTAGCACTGAAAATGTCACTTTGCCTCTTCAAGCCACATGAAGCCGCAGCCTACCAAAATAGGCAATGCTGCTTCCAAAAAACCAAATCTTGTCAGAATCAAACAAAAACTGCAAGATCCTTCAAGATAGCCAAGAGAAGAGTACACATGAAGTTTCGGGCCATTTTGACAACATTTGGCCTAACTTCACTTCTCCGACAGCTAAACAGGAGCTCTCGGCGGCGACAGCATCGGAGACATCAAATTCCCGATCAGAGCCTGTGGATGATCTCAAAATGCATCCAAAAGGCTCCACGTCAAGTTCCAAGTCAAACCGACAACGTTTGACCCTACATCAACCCTCAAGCAGCTAGATCAAGCCTCTCGGCGACGAAAACCACCGAAACCATTACTCATCAAACAGAGCACATGGGCAGCTTCAAAATGCTTACAAAGGGCTACACGTCAAGTTTCAGGTCATTTCGACAACATTTGACCAGACTTTGACTCTCGGAAGCCAAATCAGGCCTCTCGGCGGCGGAGCTCCCCGGGACCATGGTTTCCAAGACAGAGCCTGTGGATCATCTCAAAATGACTCCAATAGATTCCCTGTCAAATTTCAAGTCAATCAGACATCGGTTGACCGCACATCAAAGCGCGACATCTACCTCGCGGCAGAATCAAGCCTACTGGCGACGGGACCCCATACGGCTTCAAAACTCAAACAAAAGCCTATGGTTGGTCTTATTTATTACTCAGGAGGCTCCACCTCAAATTTCAGGTCATTCGGACATCGTTTGACCCAGTTTCAGCTTCTGACGGAAAATCGGCAACCCTGCGAGACAAAGTCTTCGGCTTTCCTGGAAAATTGGAAACTTTGCAACCCAAATTACAAGGATTCTCATCAATTTTTCTACAAGGGAATAAGGCCAACAAATGAGCAAAAATGTCAAAGAAAAATACAGAAGAAAAAACGAAGGAAAAAGACCTCAAAACGACCGCAAAACGGGCTCCGAAGGGGAAAATTCCCCCAGGGTCGCAGGCCCCCGCGACCCTGGCCCAGGGTTGCCAGCCCCTGCGACCCTGGCACCCTGGAAGCCCGGAATCTCCGGTTTCGCGCCGGGAGCTCCGTTTTCCGTCGTTTTTCGCGATTCGAAGCTTCCAACCCTTAGGACTTTCCAAAATTCATACTTTTGCGGCGCTAAATCCTCCGACATCCGTCAAAATCACGGGTCAACCTCCAAAAGTATCAAAATCAACATTGATCACCAACCGGTCGACCAAAAAAGTGTGCTTTCCGCCCGATCGATCGAAAAATCGATAGGACAGATGTCACCGGCCCGCTCTTAGCTATCAATGTCTGAAGTTACATGTTCATCCGATGTCGATCAGCATGAAGATCCATCGATGATCATCGCCAGAAGAATTCCAGAAGACACGGCACGGCCCGCGACTCTTCGACTGCTCGGCGACCAATTAATGTGGTTAATTGGCTAGCTTTATGGCAGTCGTTAACTCATTCTATTGAACGGCCCAATCAGAAGCAAGCATTTGGGAGTTACAAGTCAATTGATTCATGGCATTTAACCCATGAAACTCCTCCCATCATGGCGATCAAAGGCGATTAAATGCCCTCAATCTCCACCGGCGAATCAGAAGCCAAGATCCAGGAGTTACGAAATAAAGGAATTAAACCCTGTAACTCCTCCATTTATGCGGCTTAAGTGCAATTAAAGCCCATAAAAGCTCTCCTAAATGGCTACCAAAAGCCTATAAATAGGAGAGCATTCCATTGAAATCCAGATCGGAAAGAATCCAGAGCTCGTATCCAGAAGAGAATCGAATCCAGACGGATCAAACACAGAAAATCCAGAGAAAGAAAAAGAGAGAAAAACTCTGCTGAAGTTCTGCACCGGCCACCACTAAAAGGTGACAAAAGTCCCTTGGGGGGTACCTCCCCCCCAAGGTCCTTCGCCATCTCCTCCTGCTTCCAAATGGCTTAGACGTGGCTTTTCAGCCCGTCTACTTAGCTTTTTATTGGACATAGGACCTCCTCTTGGTCTTTGTCCTCTAAAAATCTGAGGTTATAACCAAGCCAAGCGAATCAAGAGCATCCACTGTTCTCATCTGCATGGATGATGGCGAAGCCCACACATGGCTTGCGACCGTCAATCTGAACGAGTCCCCCACAATCTCCTGAGAAGTTAGATCCTCATTTTCTTGCTTTTCATTGTAGTTTGTATTTTTCTAAAGAGACAAAAAAAATCACAACTCTTGTCTTTCATTATTGATAAGAATTTTAAATCGGCTATAAACGCCAAAATCGGCTATAAATGCCAAAATCGGCTATAAACGCCACAAAATCGGCTATAAATGCCAAAAAGAAAAAACCGCCTTTCACGACAAATCAAGAAAATGTCTCTTTTCTTAAATATATGTGCAATGGAAAACTTGAAAGAAGTTGATTTCCTTTTTACTTGCGAAGGTCGATCTCCGGATCACCACTTGCAATTCCAAGTAAAATAGAAAATCTGGCACACCCACCCAAAAAAATGTTGATACACGCCTTCGGCCCCCCACGGGCGCGAAAGGGTCGTACCCAACGGGCTCCCACGCCCGCCGACCCCGGTAGCATCCCGGCGCCGAATGTCGCTGTCCATCAGAAACTAGGTCAAACGATGTCGGAATGACCTGAAAATTGAGGTGAAGCTTCTTGAGCAGTGGATAGGACCAACCATGGGCTTTTATTTGAGTTTTGAAGCCGTTTGGGGTCCCATCGATGCTTCACTTGATTTTGCTGCGGGGAAAATGCCGAGCTTTGATATGTGGTCAAACGATGTCCAATTGACCTGAAATTTGACAGGGAGCCTATTGGAGTCATTTTGAGACGTTCCATGGGCTCTGTTTTGGATGTCATGGTCCCGGGTTGCTCCGCCGCCGGTAGGCTTGATTTTCTCTCGGAGCATCGAAACCTGGTCAAACGTTGTCGGAATGACCTGAAATTTGACGTGTAGCCTTTTGGAAGCATGTTGAAGCCACTCATGTATTTTGTTTGATGAGTGATGGCTTCGGTGGTTGCCGCCGCCGGGAGGCTTGATTTTGCTGCTCGAGCATTGATGGAGGGTCAAACGTTGTCGGTTTGACTTGAAATTTGGCATGGAGCCCTTTGGAGACATTCTGGAGTCATCCGTAGGCTTTGATCAAAGTTTTGGTGTCTTTGATGATGTTGCCGCCGGGAGCGCTTGTTTAGCTGTCGGAGCGGTGAAGTTGGGCCAAACGATGTCGGAATGACCCGAAACCTCAGGTGTACCCCTCTTTTAGCTGTCTTGAAGGATCTCTCAGTTTCTGTCTGATTCTGACAAAATCTGATGCTTGAAGTAGCCTTGCCTATTTTTAACAGGATGCAGCTTCAGGAGGCTTCTCGATGTTGAGGAGACATATTGACTTTTTTTGTGTCAACAAATGCCCCCTCGAGGTACAGCGACGAGTAGCTTTTTGGAGTCGATGTGCCTCGAAGAGAAACTTGGAGGAAAGATTCCAACTTGACCAAGAGTCTTGAGCAAATTTTTTTTTTTTTTTTGGAATAGCCTTCTGAGTTTCCGGGGGAATTTTATGGTAGTGAGAGGGATCACGTACCATCTCAAGGAAAAGTTTTGAAAATGACATGGGGTATTTGGATTTTGGGTTTTGGATTTTGGTTTTTGACCTTGTGACCTAACAAGCTGTATGTGGTAGGTTAGGGGGTCGGGGTTTGATTTTGATTTTGACCTTGTGACCCAACAAGCTGTATGTGGCAGGTTAGGGGGTCAGATTTGGTTTGTTGGTTTTGGATTTTGATTTTGGTTTTGGTCTTCTGACCTAACAAGCTGTATGTAGCGAGCTAGGGGACCGGATTTTGGTTTTGTGAAATGTCAATTTCAAGATTTTGGTTCATGAGGTTGGATGGTTTGGTTTTTGGAAACTCATGAGACTTTCTTTTTTTTTTTCTTTTGAATGATCCCATCAATTCAAAAGAGGCATGGGACTTTTTTTTGCTCTTTTTCTTTTTTTGCTCTTGGTAAGAGGAATACTTTGACTAAAAGCCAATTTTAGTGCTTAGGTGGTCAAACCTGGCTCATATGGGCTAACCCATGGGACCTTAGGCTTTGGAGATGGCCTAGATCTCATATGGTGTCATATTTGTAAAGAATATCTAAAAATATCTCTTTTGTGTAGAAAATATCTAAAAATATCTTTACTTGGAGAGAATTTCTGAAGTTTTCTTTTTGTGGAAAGATTCTCTCAAAATATCTTTATCTTTGGGAAAGTAGCTAAATTTTAGCACTTTCCTCCTTTCTTTCTCTTTGTTTCCTCTTTTGGCTTGCTCTCTTCTATAAAAGTAAAGAGGGTTGGTGCTTTTGCTCAATTACTTTCTTTTTGCAAGAAATCTTCCAGAGTGCTCCCCAAGACAAGAAGTGCTTTCTCTTCTTCAAGGATCTCCAAGCTTTTCTTCTTCTTCTCCATCAATGGCTTCAAGTAAGTTTTCTTCCTCGTCAAGAATCTCCATTGTAGAAGTAGCTTCTTCATCATTTTTTTTCTTCTTTTTCTTTTCTTTTCTTTCTTCTTCTCTCTCTTTTTTTTCTTTTCTTTTCTTTTCTTTTCATGCACGTTTTTTTTTTTTCGTGCTTCTCTTTTTCTCTTTCTTTCTTTTTTCTCTTTTTTTTTCTTTTCACGGTTTTCTCTTCTTTTTTTTTTTGTGCTGAGATTTTTTTTTCTCTCTCTTTCTTTTTCTTTTTCCTTGTTTGCTCACTATGATAATGAGGCTATGCAATTTCAATATGTATGCATTTTTTTTCTTTTGATGCATCAAGATAGAAGGCTAGAGTCTCTAGGTCAAGCCAACATGATTTTTGACTTGGACAAAGTTTGATTGGTTTTTGACCAAATTGGGTTGGAATTGGTCAAACTTTGGTCAAGGTTTTCCTAGCATTTAATGCATGATGATATATTTTTGATGCATGAGTTTTGGTAAATAGATTTGGAAGTATGATGATGCATACCTGAAAATCTTTTGCAAGTGTTGGGATTTTGAGCTCGCAGCGATGTTGAGCTCTTTCTCGGTCTTGCTGGATTTTGAGGAACTTTTGCAATTTTTGGATTCTGAAGCTCGCAGCAATGTTGAGCTCTTTTCCAGATTTTGCGGAAGTTTGATGAGATTGGCTCGTTCTCGTAGCGACGTTGAGTTCAAGCCTTCTTTGAGAATTCTCCACTGACTATGAGCTTGCAGCGATGTTGAGCTCATTTTCAGGCTTCCTGTCTTTTTCGGAGTATTTTCCTTTTCTTTGGAATTGCCCCGGAACCATGTCAAAATTTTGCTAAAATTTTTGTAGCAAAATTCTGTCATTTTGATTTTGATTGATATTTTCTCTTCCATCTTTTGCAGGTAGTTCTTTTAGAACGAACAAAGGTAAAGGTCCTGTTACTGAGGCACCTCGTCGGTCTGCTAGATCTTCCAATGCGGCCGTTCAGCAGGCTTGGGAGAAGATCCAGTTTGTGGAGAAAAACTTGGAAGAATGCGATTCCCTCAATCGTGATGAGATGAGACAGCGATTGATCGCTCTCAAGGATGAGGAGTTTTATAAGATCATGGTAAGCAGCCGTCCCTGGGTTACGGACGATCAGAGCGTTGTGCTCAAGCCTACCTTCTTCTTCGGTGATACAGTCCCCGATGACTTGACATACCAAAGGAGATGTTTTCAGTTCTCTTACACAGCAGATGGTGAGGAGAGAACTATTTCTACCCGGTCGTCTTTTGATCGGACCATCTCGATCCTGAGCCTTTCTCCCACGTGCCCTAAGAGGGAAGATCCTCCGAGTTGGGTGAAGAGGACCAGTGTGATCAAGACCGGGGTTTTTGTTGGTGGACCTTCCGGTTTTGCAGAGAAGCCACCTGTTCGTATGGATGTGTTGATGCCAGCCAGTGGCTACCAAGGTTCTGATCATCCATCGATCGATTTGAGACCGGTGGGCCTTGACATTTTTCGGGGTGACGGCAGCAATTGGGTGAAGCCTTTTCGACTTCGTGGCCGTTTCAGTGCT
The DNA here is from genome assembly GCA_028538565.1 of Umbellularia californica. NCBI lineage: Eukaryota > Viridiplantae > Streptophyta > Magnoliopsida > Laurales > Lauraceae > Umbellularia > Umbellularia californica. The sequence continues at coordinate 42,102,885 of JAPQWN010000007.1, read as the reverse complement.
GACTCGAGCTGGGAGTCATGGACTGATCACACCCTGAGGATTGGTGAGGCCGTTCTTCGGGAGGTCGAGATTTTTGACGCGGATCGCGCTTTTCGGAAAACTGTCGTTTTCTCCGATGAGGCTTTCATGGCCATGCTGGAGTCATTCCTTCCACAAACCAACACCTTCATTGTGACGAATGGTGAGATTGGTTTTTCTTTGAAGGAGCTGAGCGCCATCACCGGATTGCCTATCCTCGGCAAACTCTATGAGGAGTTTATGCCTATTGACAGCGTCCTTGAGGAGCAGTCTGAGGAGTTTAGGCTTGTGTACTTTCAGCTCGTCGCCTTCTACGATTTTTTGAAGGAGAAGGAGGGCTCGAAAGTTAGATGCAGCAGTTGGAGGAGTTGCAGCTCCAACTTTTTTGACAGCGGGGATTCTTCTAATGGCATGGCCCAGGATGTTAGGGCTAAAGCATCAAGTTTGAAGAAGATCGCTGCTATGCGAGAAGATTTGAAGAAGTTCTTTACAAGCACGGATGCCATTTGTCCTGACATTGCGTTACAGAGAGATCTCGCTGTTTACCTCACTTACTGGCTGGGTGAGGCTGTTTTTGCTGGAGGAGATGGAACGCACATCAGGCCGCACTGTATTTTTCCGGCTTGTCAGATGGCGTTTGGAGAGCGGCTGGCTTTGGTACCTGCTCTTTACTCCTATTTGTGTACCGAACTGCAGGCTGCTGCTTTCCTGGTTCGGCTTGGGCTTCCCATGAACAGGGTGTTTTCTGCCCACAACTTCTATTCGTGGTATGTATACCACTGTCCTAGCTTCCATCGTTTGGGAGTTGCACAGGACGAAGATCCCTTTATGATTTGTTTGGCTAGAGGGACAGCCGTTCACGAATCACTTTTATCTGCCCGTTTAAGGATCCGACGATTTAGGGACGTCGAGATTGGGCAGTCTTCAGTGAAGCTTTCTCCGGGCTTGCGGAAGAAGGCTTTTGACTTTGGTGTCTCCCGTGATTCGACCAGGGCAGGGTCGGGAAGACACTATGCTTTGACGGACGCGGAGAAGAGGTGGCTCTTCAACATACGGGTTGGTACGATGGTGTACCGCAGACATCTTTTCGTCGATATCCAACCGTATGTCCCTTCGCGTTTTGCATTGCAGCTTGGCTTCTCTCAAGGCGTTGTTGGAGCGCCTTCGAGCATGGTGAAGCGTTTTGGAGGTTTGCAGGATGGGAGAAATGCATGGGCTTTGTACAGTGCAGAGGACACTACCGCCATGATTTCCTATCCTGAGCTGCCCACCTTCCGGACTGCTGGCTTCACGAAGTGGCTCGTGGAGAGCTTTTCAGTGTACCGGGGGTTTTCCAGGAAAGAGCTCGATATTAAGCAATCTCCTGGGATATTGGCAAATCGGATGGTGTCCATCGGGAGGAAGTTTTGGCCTTCCTTTCTGGAGAGAAGCACAAGATAGGCTTTCTCAACGGGCAGGACATCATCAGATCAGGAGCTGCACAGGGGATTCCTTGTGAGGTCCTGAGACAGCTGGAGGAGGAGGAGGCCGAGATCGATGCTATGATACAGGCAGAGCATACGAAGGCTTCCATGGAGTCTACTGAGAAAAGTAGACCATCTAGTGAGGACTCTTGTGAGAGGCCTGATGTTGATAGTGAGGCAGGATCGTCGAGCAGATTGACCCGCCGAGGCAAGAGGAGGAGAGGACAACGCCGTAACATGAGACGGCACGATAGTCCTTCTGATCTTGAAGTTCCTCTCACCATTGCTGAGGAGGTGTCTGAGGATGCTGACGAGCCTTCGGAGAAGAGAAGCAGAGAAGAGGAGATAGCTGGTATGATCCCCTTTCTTTCCTTTTGTTTCTTCCTTCCCCCTTTTTTTTGTGAAAGATTTTGTTTTGATCCGCTACTTCCTTTTTTAGCAGAGGATGATGACCTGGTGATGCCTAAGGTTCCGGCCGATGAGGCAATGACGGATCCAGTCGTGGCATCTGAGGAAGAGCCCAGGGACTCTGGAGTGGTTCCAGAACCTTCACCTGGAATGATTTGCTTTGGCTTTTTTTTTTTATGCTATCATTTGCTAACATGTAGCTAACTTGCCAGAGGATTCCGACGATTTCGAGCCATCTATGGACGCAATTTTTGACGATGCTTCGGATGAGCGCAAAGAGGCAGAGAGTACTCCGCCGGTCGTCGAAGCAGGTATATTTGCAATAATAATCTTGATATATTTTTGACAAGATTATATTCATACCTTTTTGTCTTTTTCTTCTTTTTTTTTTCTTTGACAGATTGTGAAGCAGCAGGAGAGATTCCTCCGTCTTCCTCAGAGCCAAAACAGGGGACACCTGCTGCTGATCCAAAAGTAGGGGCTTCTTCCACTTTCAATGAGTCAGCTTCTTCCATTGGAAAGAGTTTATTGATTACTCTTCCAATGGAGCATGACGTGGGCAGTCGGGCACCAGAGCATGGCGAATCCTCATCTGCACCGCACCTTCAGTATGCAAGGAAGGTGTTGAAGACTGTCTTGAGCTCATGGGTTGAGACTCTTTCTTCAGGTCATTTGGAAGCTGATTTTGGCATGATCAAGCATGTGCAGAACATCCTCGCTGATAGCAAAGAAGTCGGTTTGGACATCGCAAGCGCCAAGGATTTTGTTGAGGAGATCATCACCTTGGGGAACAAATGGACTGAGACCAAGAGTTTCCCAGATGGTGACTTCTTTGAAGAGATGTTCATAAAACCTTCCAGCAAAGTCAAAGCTGAGCTGACTTAGGTCACGAAGACTCGGAGGCAGATCGTTCGGGAGAAGAACGTTACCGAGTTATCCATCATGGGGCTGAAGCAAGACTTGGACCGCCTTGATAAGGAGGTCGTCGAGGCTAGGCAACGTCTTGATCTTTTAGAGGAAGAGGTTGCTGCCAAATGGACCGCCATTGTGGAGGCTCGTGACAAGGAGGGGACTCTCATTCGTCAGGTTGAGGAAGCCGAAGGTAATGTCCGGAGGAAGACTCAAGAGCATGAGCAGTGGCAGGTCCTCTGGGAAGAACTTCCTCGTGCTGCAGATGGGTCACGGCATTCGGCCGCGTTTTATGGGGACATTTTGAAGAAGCATGGCCTAAAAACTTTGGAAGTTAAGGCCATGGGTCTGCTTGAGGAGTTGAACCTTTGGTTGAAGACCATGTCGGATTGAGCTCATGAGTTGTAACAGACTCTTTTTTCTTCCTTTTTTTGGTACCTCCATGTATAAACAATTTTGGTACTATATTTTGTATCCCCTTCTTTTCACTTAAATCATTTTTTGATGAAAACAATTTTGAGCAAAAGTTTGATGGGAATGTTTCTTTAAGAATTTGATCAAAAGGTTGTTATTTTGTGAAAATCTTTTGTCAAAGGGTTGTTTTGGGCATGAAAGCCAATTTTGTGGCGAAAAGCCTGATTTTTTGATGGTTTGAAAACCGAAATTTTGGATGGCATGAAAGCCTAATTTTGTGGCGTAAGAGCCAAATTTGTTTGTGGCATGGGAGCCAAAATTTTGAGATGGCATTGGAGCCAATGTTTTTTGGAGATGGCGTCGAAGCCGAATTTTGGTATGGCATAGAAGCCGAGTTTTGAGATGGCATGAGAGCCAAAAATTTTCTTTGTGGCATGAGAGCCGATTTTGAGATGGCATGAAAGCCAATTTTGGCGTTTATAGCCGAAAAATTTTTGTTTTGGCATTTATAGCCGAATTTTGGCATTTATAGCCGGATTTTGGCGTTTATAGCCGGATTTTGGCGTTTATAGCCGAGTTTTGGCGTTTATAGCCGAGTTTTTTGAAAACCAAGTTTTGTTTTATTGGCATGAAAGCCGATTTTGGCGTTTATAGCCGAAAAATTTTTGTTTTGGCATTTATAGCCGGATTATGGCGTTTATAGCCGAGTTTTGGTTTTCAAAATGCAGGTATCGACTTAATGTCGCCTCCCCGCTGAATGGTCTTGCAAGTATCGATGGAATGTCGCTTCCTTGCTCATTCGGTTTTGCGAGTATTGATGGAATGTCACTTCCTCGCGGGTTAGGTTTTGCGAGTATCGATGGAATGTTGCTTCCTCGTGCAAATATCGACTAAGCGTCGCTTCCCTGCTTTTCCCAAAACTTTTGGTTTTGCGGGTACTGACTTGATGTCGTTTCTCCGCGATTTTTGAAATTTGAGGTTTTCTCGAACCATTTGAAATTTGGGTTGTGGATAGCAACTGGTATGTTGCATCTCCACGATTTTTTGAAATTTGGGTTGTGGATATCAACTGGTTTGTTGCTTCTCCACGATTTTTGAAATTTGAGTTGTGGATATCAACTGGTTTGTTGCTTCTAGACGATTTTTGAAATTTGCAAGTATCGAATGTGGTTCGCTTCCTTGCGATTTTTGGGTTTTGGAAGTATCGAATGGGGTTCGATTCCTTGCGATTTTTGGGTTTTGGAAGTATCGAATGGGGTTCGCATCCTTCCGATTTTTGGGTTTTGCGAGTATCGACTGAATGTCGCTTCCCCGCGGTTTCTAAACATCAAAATTTTTGTTTAGAGACACGATGGTCATAAATTTTGGCTTAAAACCATTTCGGTTGTAAAAGCCAAGGTAGACTAGGGTGAAAATTCCTGAGTCCTGGTTTTTGTTTCAAACCATGAATTTTAGGTTCAAGGATCGAAATTTTGGTCAAGTCTGGGAAGAGGCTCCTAAACTTGGATTTTTGGATTTGATTTTTCTTTTGAACAATGAAACGATGAAAGTAAGCATTGTTTTGAGAGATAGTTTTTTTTTTTGGAAACTTCAACATAAAGATGAAAATTTCAAAAGGGGTGGGTTTGATGAGCAAGTACCTTGGAAATACGCTTTAGCCATGTAGATATTGCTCTGACCCGTTTGAGGAAGTCTTCAAGGGTAGTATCGCTTCAAGAACTTGCCGTTGATGGGTAGCATACATCTGTCTCCTTCCATGTTTAGAAGAGTGTATGCACCGTTGGAGAAGACTTTGTCGATAACGAAGGGTCTCTCCCATTTTGGTTCGAATTTGCCTTTGGATTTGTGGGCAAAGACTATGGGTCTTTTTACTACAAGAACCAAGTCACCCTTTTTGTAGGCGCGTTGCCTGACCTTTTGTCGAAAGATCCTACCATGCGTGCTTGGTACAACTCAATGCTTTGTAGAGCTTCGAGTCGTCTTTCATCGAGATTATCCAGCTCTTGGAGTCTCATTTTGACATTGCTTTCTTGCGTCATGTCATTTTGCAAAGATACCCTTAAGGAAGGAATTTGTACTTCCAAAGGGACAACAGCTTCGCATCCATAGACCAAAGAGAATGGTGTGCTATGGGTTGGTCCTCGAACGGTGGTTTGATAGGCCTACAAAGCTTCTAGTAGTTTGTCGCCCCAGTCTCTTCTATGACTAGAGACCATTTTCTTGAGAATTTTGCAGAGTGTCTTGTTGAAGGCTTCTGCTAGTCCATTCGCTGCTGGATTATATGGAGTCGAAGGACAACTTTGGATTTTGTACTTGTCGCAGAACCTGTAGAATCTGTGATCCTGGAATTGTGGTCCGTTATCATGGACGAATCTTTTAGGTATGCCGAAGCGACAAATAATGTTGGTGCGCAAGAACTGAAGGACTGATGAAGTCTTCATTTCACTGAGCGCAAATGCTTCTGACCACTTGGAGAAATAATCCGTAGCGGCGAAGATGAAGCGATGACCTTTGCTTGATGGGGGAGAAATAGGACCTATGATGTCCATACCCCAGGCTTCGAAAGGCCATGAGATTGCTGTTGGATGTAGCCATTCTTGAGGCATGTGGACACAATCTCCGTGAATCTGGCATTTTTGGCAGCGCTTGGCAAATTGTATTGCATCAGCTACCATGGTAGGCCAATAATAACCTAGCCTTTTTATCTGGTTGTAGAGTTTAGGGCCAGTCAGATGGGCTCCACAAAGACCAGCATGTACTTCTTTGAGAGTTTCCTCAGCCTCTTGTTGTGATAAGCAGCGTAGGAGTACTCCGTTGAAGGATTTTCTGTAAAGTGCTTTTGAAGGTATATCCAAATGAAAGTTTGGGGCTCGTCTTTGGATGCTTACCCGCTCTTTTGGATCTTCAGGTAGTATTCCGAACATGATATAATCAATGAACGGATCTCTCCAGTCGCCAATCAGAGGTTTGAGGATGGACATCCGACTTCCAACCACTTGGTGGCATTCAGCAACTGCTTGGTGTGTGTTGAGAGGAGGGAAAATCCTTCTTTGACACACTGTGACTTGCATGTTTTCCCCTTCTTGGATTGCCATGGATGCGGCAAGTCCAGCCAGGGCATCTGCAAGAATGTTTTCACCTCTGAGGATGTGGGTGATATGGCAGATGTTGAATTTTTGTTGAAGCGACTGCGCCTTATTGTAGTAAGGTAGCAAATCAGGCTTCCTGACTTCATATTTTTTATTCATCTGGTTGACGACTAGTTGAGAGTCTCCAAAAGCTTCCAGGGTGGTGATGCCGGATTCGAGGGCGAGTTCCAATCCTACAATCAGGGCTTGGTACTCAGCTGCATTGTTTGAACATGGTTCCAGTAGCGAGAAGGCGTGTGGAATCATGTATTTGTCAGGACCGACAAAGAGGATGCCAATTCCAGATATTTGCTTTCCCTTTTCATTTGTCCTGGTTGCACCGTCAAAGTACATATCCTAGGGAGCATTTGATAAGGAAGTTTCTACATTGTAGACAAATTCGTCTGGGAGATCATCCCTGAGTGGAGAATCTTTAGGCAATGGATGCTCTGCGAGGAAGTCTGCTAGAGCTTGGCCTTTGATTGCTTTTTGTGGTACATACCTAATATCAAATTGTGATAGAAGAATGGACCATTTTGCCAGTCGGGCATTGAGAGAACCTGCTTTTGTGACAAGGACCTTTAGGAGGTTAATCCTCGAAATCAGGTAGACTGTGTTCGACAGCAGATAGTGACGCAGCTTTTGTACAACGAACATTACTGCAAGGCATTCTTTTTCGACTGGGGAGTAACGATGCTCTGCACCTACCATCATGCAGTTAAGGTAATATAGAGCAGCTTCTTTTCCGTCATCGTTTTCTGGTGCGAGCAGAGCACCCAAAGAGTGGTTGAGAGCTCTTGTGTACAAGATAAATGACTTTCCAGTTGTGGGGCAACCATCACTGGAGGTTTGATGAGGTATGCTTTGATGTCTTGAAATGCATTTTCACATTCAGCATCCCAGACAAAGTCCACGCCTTTCTTCATCAGGCGAGAGAAAGGACGGCATTTCCCTGATAGATTGGAGATGAACCGTCGGATGTAGGCCAGCCTTCCTTGAAGCCCTTTTAATTCTCTTAGGGTTCTGGGAGATGGCATTTCCAGGATAGCCTTGACTTTGGTGGGGTCAAGTTCTATTCCAGCTTTCCGTACTATGAATCCGAGAAACTTACCCGATGAGACACCGAAGAAGCACTTTAGTGGATTCATCCGCAATTTGTGTTTGCGAAGTCGGAGGAAGACTTCTCGAAGATCATTGAGATGGTCTTCTTTTTTTCTGCTTTTTATGGCGAGGTCGTCAACATAGCATTCGACCGTCTTGTGCTGCATATCTTGGAATATTTTCATCATAGTCCTCTGATATGTCGCACCTGCATTTTTCAGGCCAAACGGCATAACAGTGTAGCAATACACGCCGAATGGTGTCCGAAATGATGTATGCCTTTCATCTTCAGGATGTATTTTTATCTGATTGTAACCAGAGAATCCATACATGACTGTCAATCATCACCTCTGGTATGGGGAGTGGGAATTCATCTTTAGGACATGCACTATTCAGGTCTCTGTAGTTAATACATACCCTTATCTGCCCATTTTTCTTTGTCACGGGGACGATGTTGGCCAACCATTCAGAATGTTGTTCCTCGCGGATGAAGCCAACGTTTTTGAGTTTCTGAACTTCTAGTTCAATTTTGTCCATCACGTCGGGACGGAATCTTCTTTGGCCTTGTTTGGTAGGCTTGATTTCTTTTTGCAAGTTGAGCTTGTGGACTGCTACTTTGGGATCCAAGCCAGGCATTTCGGCATAAGACCATGCAAAGCAATCAACGAACTCACGAAGAAAAGAGATATACTCGGGTAACTCATCATCCTTTATATTCTTGCTTATGAATACAGGACGTGGGTTATCAGGTGTTCCCAAGTCTATCTTTTGAACAGGGTCTTCTGTCGGAAGGTTTGAAGGTGGTTCCTTCACAGTATTTTCGGAGGCTTCCAACTCAACAAAACCTTCTGGAGTGCCAGAGAAATTTTCAGACTGAGGCTCTGTTTCTGTCCATGAATCTTCTTGATCAGCATCCTTCTCAATGCTATCCTTCTCAAGGCTTGCAATGAGATGGTCCCAATCATTTGCTGGAATTGGGTTGATGTAAGGTACTTCTTTTGGAGACGATGATTCTTCTGGGACAGAGAACCGCTCGTCTACGTCATCGGGCAATTCCTCTTTATTATCAGAGAAATTATACCAATTGGAGGAGCTTTCAGGATTTTTGACGAGTAACTCCTCAAAGAGATATCTAGGGATATCGATGTCTTCATGAGATGTTGAGGCTTGGTCGGTAAAGCGACTTTACAGCCATGGTGTCAACTGCCTCATAGGAGCGGTAGGATCATACCCCAACCCATATGAAGACTTGCCTTTTTGAAGGTGGATTTTCCAATCTTCTGATTGACTTTTGGTCAGGGTGGGTTCCAATGGTGTTAGAATACCACGACCATCTCCCAAACCTGTCGGGTTTTGAGCATCGTAGCCCATTTTCTTCATGATAGCTTGCGCCATTGGACTATACAGGGATAGCTGAGGCATACCTTCATTTTGGAAAGGTTCAAGCAGAGAGTTCAGTGGAGATGCTCCCGACCTGTGGAAGAAGATTGTTTTTTCTTCTGGCGAAGTTGCCGGGATAACAAAGGAGGCAGACGTAGGATCTTCTATGTCTGCAAGTGTCTCCAATGGAGTGAGAGTGAGCTGATCTTGCTGAGTATCAGCTTGGCTCGATGCTGTGTCATCTTCTGACTCTGACTCTGAGTCTGTGTCATGCATAATAGACACAAAGGAGACAGTTAACTTGCCCCCAGTCTTTTGTTTTGTCTTCTTTGCTTTGGTAGTGATTACCAAAGGCTTTGGAGATTTGAAGGAGACGACGAAGGGAGCTTGGCCGCTTACTTCGAGTTTGGTGGAGGGTTTGTTTTCCTCCGATGATTGCTGAGGAGCCTTGCCTTTATCTTTCTGGAAACTGTCGACAAAGCGAAATGTTTTTTCCTCCTGTTCTTCTTTTCTATCTTTCTACATTTGAGCATCTGCAAAATGGACATCTCTGCCCTTGAAGGGCTTTTTGTCTGCAAACACTCGATGTATCAAGCCATCGTTGCCAACGAACTTGATGCATTGATGTAGAGTTGAAGGGACGACACCATTCTCATGTATCCAGGGGCGTCCTAGGAGTATATTGTAGCATGAAGGGGTCCTTATTGCATACACAGTGACTTCAGAAATAAGATCACCGATTTGCAATTTGAACCTGATTTTGCCGATAGGCCTCTGAGCGCTGCCGTCATATCCGAAGATGGATACGGACGTGTGACTCAGTTTGTTAGGTGGGATGCCCAGCTCTTCAAGTGCCGAAGTAGAAATGAGGTTGAGTGCAGAACCTGGATCGATCTGAACTCTGTGTACTGGCATTTCTTTGACGTACCCCGTAAAGTACAAGGGTCGGTTGTGCTTTGTTTCGCCTAGGAGGAGGTCATCCTTGTCGAAGGCAATTGTTGCACTTGCTGCTTTTTGTACCGAGAGGCATTCATTGCTTGATCCCTTATTTTTCTTCTTTTCTCCCTTTGAGGGAGTATTTGATTTTTTGACCCTATAGTCCATTTCAATTTGTAGGACTTGTGGGGCATGTTTGTCGACATCCGCATTCAACCTTTGCAATTCTGAAATGAGACTATCACGAGTTTGTGGAGACATTCGTAATAGATCAAGGATGTGCAGACGTGCAGGTATGTGTTTGAAGTGCTCAATCAAGTCGTACTTGAAAGCCTCCTTCGGGCTTGCATTTTCATTATTATTGCCACTTAGGGCGCTTACAACTTGCTTTCCCGAAGGATTTACATAAAAAGAAGAGGGTTGATTGTAATTTTTGTGGTAATCCCGGCCAGAACGGGTACCTCTACCAACTTCAAGAGCCTCTAGAGAAGGGTCTTTTTTTGGAAGATCGTTCTCAGGATCAAGAGGTTGATCCTTTGTTGAGGACGTCTCTGTAACAGCATTGGCGTCTTCAGTGATTGTGTTGCACGGAGCAATTTCCGGGAACAAGTCCTAAACAGAAGCCGGCAACTTTTCTTTATTAGCCCAGACATTGCCCGTGAGATCGGGTATCTGGGATCAATTGACTGAGTTTTCATTGAAGAAGATTTCATTGGCAGAAGTTTCTTCAAGATGATCAATCGGGAGTGGCTTGCGTTCCGATGTCACAACTTCAGGAGACGAAGGTTGAGAGAATGTTATCTCAATGGAAGTCACCTGAGAGGATGTAGCTCCGAAAGATACGCTACCGGTTGGGGAGTACGTGTCTTCGGAAGCTTCAGAGGCACTGTCGTCCTGAGCTATTGCATTGCAGGTTATCCTGACAGGAGATGCCCCCAATGTAGACTGTTGGGAATCGGACTCATCCTCGGATGTAAGAGGATCATTGATCCAACAGTTTTCTCCATTTTCAGGAGTTAAGAGAGAAAGTTCCCGCTGATTTTCAGGGACTTCCGGTTCTGGGTCATGACAAAGATTGATGCGATCTTGCTCCTGCTCTATGGCAAGATGTTGCGAGATTCTTGCATATTCTTCAAGATCAGGCATGGGAGCCAAATCTTCTTCGTCATTTGCTCCTTGTGGTTCACCAATGTTGGGTTCCACCGGAGCATTGTTTGGTGCTTGATCGACAGCGTTTTCTTGAACAGGGTCCTGGACTTCTTCATCATCAGACCAAGATCCTTGTGGTTGTAATGGGTTATACCAGATTACTGGCATAAGATGAGACTCGGGAATCCATTCTTCGTCGGAGAGGTATTCTTCTGTTTCAAAGGATTCTTCCCACTAATCTATATCACTGGCAGTATCACTGGACTCGTATCCATTCATGGAGAATCCAACTACCGAGTTGCAAGAGTATGATGCCCCCTGCACATCTTCATTTTTGTATAGAGGTGGCATGAAATCATCAAGAGTGAATTTTCTTACCGCCTTGGAGGTTTTGGGAAGAGATTCTTCCATCGTCCCTAGTGAAGCAATGGAAGAAGTTTCTGCTTTTTCAAGGACTTCTTGTTTTGGTTGAGACTTCTGCTGCTGTTTGAGCTTGTGGAGCTATCTCTTGGCTTGCCTTCGCTGCTGAGCAGTCGGCTTTGTTTTGACGATCTCCCAATTTTCATCATCTAGGAGATTGGGATGCACCCATATAGGTTGTCCATCTAGTGTTGGATAGGGAACCAATTCTTGGGACGCTTGAGCCATTTTTATCACCTTGAATGAAGTAGTGATTTTCTCCTTCGGTGACTTTGAAGTTTGCCGACATGACACCATGTTGACAGAGGCGGGGCCATAGTTTATATCAAAGGTTATGACTCCGTTTTTCCACATCTCATTGATCTTCTCTCTCACAACGAAGCATTGATTGAGAGGATGTGAGATCATCTGATGGTATGGACAGTATCGGGGATCATTGGTTTTGCCAACATCTCCCGGTCTTTTGGGCTCTGGCAAAATGAGTTTGCCATTTGCTAGAAGAGCCTCAAAGATTTCTTCAACGTCTTCATCGAACGGATATTTCTTTTCTACACGTTCTTTGAAGGCATCAGAGAGTTCAGGCCTTTTACCTGCAGTTTTGTTTTCAGGTTTCTTTGGCTGCTGAGGAGCTGACTTAGTCTGCACATTGAGAACATCCATTTTCTTTGGTTTTAAGGTTGTAATAGCAGTCGGCTCTTTCTTTGATGATTTCTGACTGTTGAGGTCTTTGATCACCATTTCAGCTTCCATGGAAGCTTCGAGGAGTTCCCCCAGGTTCTTTGATTTGTTGTCGATGATCATGGAGCGAATTTTTGCTCTCATATTGTTACGGCAGATGTCGACTAGCGACGCTTGTGGCAGTACATCTGAGCATTTGTACGCCATTGCCTTCCATTTGTGAATGAAGTCGTATGTTGACTCATTCTCTCCCTGTTTTTGGCTGCAGAGTTGAGCCATAGTAACAGGATGATCCTCACCTTGGAAGTGGGTCAGGAAGCGTGTCTCCAGCATAGCCCAGTTCTGGATGGAGTTCTCCGGCAGAGTGGAGTACCAATCAAAGGCTGTACCTTTTAGGGTACTTGCGAAGAGGCGAATCTTGAGGGCATCTTGATCCGCAATAGCTCCCGTTAGGATCTTGAAATGGATGACATGTTGTCTGGCTGAACCTTTCCCAGTATATGTCTGGAGAGTAGGTTGTTTGAATTTTGCAGGGAACGGAACCGAGTCCATCCATAGAGGGTAGGGTGGCTTGATCCCATGTTCCTTCAATGTATCCTCTTCTTTTGCTTTTGCGAGGATATCGTCCACGTCCTTTCTGGTAAGGGCACGAGACTCATTGTTTTCTGCATTGCCCTCGTCATCTTCATGATTCGGAGGGGTTTCATTGTTAGGTGGTGGACGTTGTAGAGTGTGAATCAAATTTTCCATCAGAGTCTCAATTCTCTGTTGTCCTTGCTCCAACTGCTGGATGCGTGCAGTTACTCATCATGCTGTGGAGGCTACTCAGAACTTGTAGCCAAGACGTTCATCCCTCGGGATTCGAACGAAGAAATCCTCCTGGTGACTGAGCTAGGGCTCATCCTTCTGGATGAAGAATCTGAGGAGTGGTTACTCCGATGTCCTTGGCTCGGAGGAGTGGAAGATTCCTCCAAATGTGTTCGTGTCCGAGAGACGCTCCGAGTCACTGGACGTCTAACACTGATTTTGGCTGCTGACTTCTGGCGTTTTCTGGTTTTGCCAACCATATGAACAGCAACGAATTGGTCGGGTCTTTCTTTTTCGACCCATTTGTTTGAGACGTGGAGAGTAGAACGCTGGGTTCTTTGTTTCTCGAGTATCTTTTGTCGATATGCAGTGCGGCGACGCATACGACGAGCAATTTGAGCTTCAGTCAGCTCTGGGTGGGCTCTAGCGATGAAGGATGTAGTCCCCCGTGCACAGCAACCGAGTTTGTCTTCTTTGAAGCTTGGCAAGGACAGAATCTGGACGCGGTCCTTCGTCTGTCGTAGTGAAGATTTGAATTTTGCGAGCTCGGCCCCTGTTGAGATGAAGGGTCGACTCGCGGGAGTGCAGGCTTCAGCATGTTTTTGTGTAGGCCTAACAATGCAGGATTTGATTTTGGGCTTGTAGGAGCAAGCCGGCTCATGATGATTGTTGACACCAAAAATGTCACTTTGCCTCTTCAACATCAAGAAAGCTGCATGAAGTCGCAACCTGCCATAAATAGGCAATGCAATTTCTCCAAAAAATCAAATCTTGTCAGAATCAAACAAAAACTGCAAGATCCTTCAAGATAGCCAAGAGAAGAGTACACATGAAGTTTCGGGCCATTTCGACAACATTTGGCCTAACTTCACTTCTCCGACAGCTAAAATGGCGCTCCCGGCGGCGACATCATCGGAGACGTCAAAACTTCGATCAAAGCCTACAGATGACTCCAGCATGTCTCAAAAGGGCTCCACGTCAAATTTCAGGTCATTCCGAAAACGTTTGACCAGGTTTCGATGCTCCGAGAGAAAATCAAGCCTACCGGCGGCGGAGCAACCCGGGACCATGACATCCAAAACGGAGCCCATGGAACGTCTCAAAATGACTCCAATAGGCTCCCCGTCAAATTTCAGGTCAATCGGACATCGTTTGACCGCACATCAAAGCTCGGCATTTTCCCCGCAGCAAAATCAAGTGAAGCATCGACGGGACCCCAAACGGCTTCAAAACTCAAACAAAAGCCTATGGTTGGTCTTATTTATTGCTCAGGAGGCTTCACCTCAAATTTCAGGTCATTCCGACATCGTTTGACCAAGTTTCAGCTTCTGGCGGAAAATCAGCAGCTCTACGCGACAAAGTCTTCGGCTTTCCCGGAAAATTGGAAACTTTACACTCTAAAAATGCAAGGATTCTCATTAAGTTTTCTACAGGGAAATCAAGCCAATAAATGAGAAGAAATGTCAAGAAAAATACAGAAGAAAACGGCGACGAAAAAGACCTCAAAACGACCGCAAAACGGGGTCCGAAGGGGAAAAATCCCCCAGGGTCGCAGACCCCTGCGACCATGGCCCATGGTCGCAGGCCCCTGCGACCATGGCCCATGGTCGCCGGTCCATGGTCGCCGGCGACCATGGCCCATGGTCGCCGGCGACCATGGAGGTCCGGGTCACCGGATTTTCCGCCGGTGACCCGTTTTCCCGTCTTTCTTCGCGTTTCGCGCACTTTGGCCCCTGTGGTTTCCTGAAAATGTGATTTTTAGTGCTCTAAATTGACTCATATCCGACGACATCTCGGATCCGCCGTCAAAAGCATAAAATCATCATTGATCGCTCCAAGATCGCCAACCGGTCGACCAAGAAAGTGCACTTTCTGTCCGACTGATCGTGAAATCGACAAGACAGATGTCACCGGCCCACTCTTAGCTATCAATGTCTGAAGTTACATGTTCATCCGATGTCGATCAGCATGTAGATCCATCGATGATCATCGCCAGAAGAATTCCAGAAGACACGGCATGGCCCGCGACTCTTCGACTGCTCGGCGACCAATTAATGTGGTTAATTGACTAGCTTTATTGCAGTCATTAATTCATTTCTTTGGACGGCCCAATCAGAAGCAAGCATTTGGGAGTTACAAGTCAATTGATTCATGGCATTTAAACCATGAAACTCCTCCCATTATGGTAATTAAGGTGATTAAAAGCCCTTAATCTCCATCGGCCAATCAGATTCAAGGAAAAAGGAGTTACAAAATCAAGAAATAAATCTTGTAACTCCTCCCATTAAAGCCATTAAGGCTCATAAACCCTCCTAAATGGCTACCAAAGGCCTATAAATAGGAGAGCATTCCATTGAAATTCAGATAGGAAAAATCAGAAAAAAAGGGAGAAAATCAGGATCAGAGAAAAGATCAGAAAAAAAGATCAGAAAGAGATCTGAGAGAAAGAAAAAGAGAGAAAAACTCTGCTGAAGTTCTGCACCGGCCACCACTACAAGGTGACAAAAGTCCCTTGGGGGGCACCCCCCAAGGTCCTTGCCTTCTCCTGCTGCCTCCAATGGCTTAGACGTGGCTTTTCAGCCCGTCTACTTAGCTTTTTATTGGACATAGGACCTTCTCTTGGTCTTTGTCCTCTAAAAACCTGAGGTTATAGCCAAGCCAAGCGAATCAAGAGCATCTTCTGTTCTCATCTGCATGGATGATGGCGAAGCCCATACATGGCTTGCGACCGTCAATCTGAACGAGTCCCCCACAATCTCCTGAAAAGTTAGATCTTCCTTTTCTTGCTTTTCATTGTAGTTTGTATTTTTCTAAAAGAGACAAAAATCACAACTCTTGTCTTTCATTATTGATGAGAATTGTAAATCGGCTATAAACGCCAAAATCGGCTATAAATGCCAAACAAAATCGCCTTTCACGGCAAACCAAGAAAATGTCTCTTTTCTTAAATATTTGTGCAATGGAAAACTTGAAAGAAGTTGATTTCCTTTTGTTGACACCAAAAATGTCACTTTGCCTCTTCAACATCAAGAAAGCTGCATGAAGTCGCAACCTGCCATAAATAGGCAATACAACTTTCCAAAAAATCAAATCTTGTCAGAATCAAACAAAAACTGCAAGATCCTTCAAGATAGCCAAGAGAAGAGCACACATGAAGTTTCGGGCCATTTCGACAACATTTGGCCTAACTTCACTTCTCCGACAGCTAAACGGGAGCTCCCGGCGGCGACATCATCGGAGACGTCAAAACTTCGATCAGAGCCTACAGATGACTCCAGCATGTCTCAAAAGGGCTCCATGCCAAATTTCAAGTCAAACCGACAACGTTTGACCCTCCATCAATGCTCGGGCAGCAAAATCAAGCCTCCCGGCGGCGGAAACCACCGGAGCCTTCGCTCATCAAACCAAGTGCATGAGTGGCTTCAACATGCTTCCAAAAGGCTGCACGTCAAATTTCAGGTCATTCCGAAAACGTTTGACCAGGTTTCGATGCTCCGAGAGAAAATCAAGCCTACCGGCGGCAGAGCAACCCGGGACCATGACATCCAAAACGGAGCCCATGGAACGTCTCAAAATGACTCCAATAGGCTCCCCGTCAAATTTCAGGTCAATCGGACATCGTTTGACCGCACATCAAAGCTCGGCATTTTCCCCGCAGCAAAATCAAGTGAAGCATCGACGGGACCCCAAACGGCTTCAAAACTCAAACAAAAGCCTATGGTTGGTCTTATTTATTGCTCAGGAGGCTTCACCTCAAATTTCAGGTCATTCCGACATCGTTTGACCAAGTTTCGACTTCTGGCGGAAAATCAGCAGCTCTACGCGACAAAGTCTTCGGCTTTCCCGGAAAATTAGAAACTTTGCACTCTAAAAATGCAAGGATTCTCATCAAGTTTTCTACAGGGAAATCAAGCCAATAAATGAGAAGAAATGTCAAGAAAAATACAGAAGAAAACGGCGACGAAAAAGACCTCAAAACGACCGCAAAACGGGCTCCGAAGGGGAAAAATCCCCCAGGGTCGCAGACCCCTGCGACCATGGCCCATGGTCGCAGACCCCTGCGACCATGGGCCATGGTCGCCGGTCCATGGTCGCCGGCGACCATGGCCCATGGTCGCCGGCGACCATGGAGGTCCGGGTCACCGGATTTTCCGCCGGTGACCCGTTTTTTCGTCTTTTTTCGCGTTTCGCGCACTTTGGCCCCTGTGGTTTCCTGAAAATGTGATTTTTAGTGCTTGAAATTGACTCATATCCGACGACATCCGTCAAAATCACGGGTCAACCTCCAAAAGCATAAAATCATCAGTGATCGCTCCAAGATCGCCAACCGGCTGACCAAGAAAGTGCACTCTCTGTCCGACCGATCGTGAAATCGACAAGACAGATGTCACCGGCCCGCTCTTAGCTATCAATGTCTGAAGTTACATGTTCATCCGATGTCGATCAGCATGTAGATCCATCGATGATCGTCGCCAGAAGAATTCCAGAAGACACGGCATGGCCCGCGACTCTTCGACTGCTCGGCGACCAATTAATGTGGTTAATTGACTAGCTTTATTGCAGTCATTAATTCATTTCTTTGGACGGCCCAATCAGAAGCAAGCATTTGGGAGTTACAAGTCAATTGATTCATGGCATTTAAACCATGAAACTCCTCCCATTATGGTAATTAAGGTGATTAAAAGCCCTTAATCTCCATCGGCCAATCAGATTCAAGGAAAAAGGAGTTACAAAATCAAGAAATAAATCTTGTAACTCCTCCCATTAAAGCCATTAAGGCTCATAAACCCTCCTAAATGGCTACCAAAAGCCTATAAATAGGAGAGCATTCCATTGAAATAGATCGGGAAAAAAAGATCAGAAAAAGAGGAGAAAATCAGAGGATCAGAAAAACAAAGATCAGAAAGAGATCTGAGAGAAAGAAAAAAAGAGAGAAAACTCTGCTGAAGTTCTGCACCGGCCACCACTACAAGGTGACAAAAGTCCCTTGGGGGGCACCCCCCCCAAGGTCCTTGCCTTCTCCTGCTGCCTCCAATGGCTTAGACGTGGCTTTTCAGCCCGTCTACTTAGCTTTTTATTGGACATAGGACCTTCTCTTGGTCTTTGTCCTCTAAAAATCTGAGGTTATAGCCAAGCCAAGCGAATCAAGAGCATCTTCTGTTCTCATCTGCATGGATGATGGCGAAGCCCATACATGGCTTGCGACCGTCAATCTGAACGAGTCCCCCACAATCTCCTGAAAAGTTAGATCTTCCTTTTCTTGCTTTTCATTGTAGTTTGTATTTTTCTAAAAGAGACAAAAATCACAACTCTTGTCTTTCATTATTGATGAGAATTGTAAATCGGCTATAAACGCCAAAATCGGCTATAAATGCCAAACAAAATCGCCTTTCACGGCAAACCAAGAAAATGTCTCTTTTCTTAAATATTTGTGCAATGGAAAACTTGAAAGAAGTTGATTTCCTTTTTACTTGCGAAGGTTGATCTCCGGATTACCACTTGCAATTCCAAGTAAAATAGAAAATCTGGCACACCCACACAAAAGAAATGTTGATGCACGCTTCAGGGCCCGCCAGGGCGCGAAAGGGTCGGACCGACGGACTCCCACGTTCCGCCGACCCCGGTAGCCGCCCCAGCGGGCGCCTCGGAGCGCGTTCCATCAAGCTGGCACACCCGGTGGGACTCGTTCATTTGAGAACACGGTGCTTGGAAATGAAATATTTGCATATCATACTTTTTGCTCTATGCTTATACTTCTTTTCCGGATTCCTTGGCTACTTTCTAGCTGGTAGCCTATGTTGGATTTTGCATCCTAAAAAAAAATGAGATGGGATTTTTTGGAAATTTCTATTTCTTTGAGTTTGTTTCCATTCTTTCTCTTTTCAAAAAAAAAATCAGTTTTCTTAGTTTGAATTCAAAATTGAGAAACTTTGATCCTATCCTATCGTTCTTTGGCGCTTGCAGAAATGTTG
The DNA here is from genome assembly GCA_028538565.1 of Umbellularia californica. Taxonomy (NCBI): domain Eukaryota; kingdom Viridiplantae; phylum Streptophyta; class Magnoliopsida; order Laurales; family Lauraceae; genus Umbellularia; species Umbellularia californica. The sequence goes on along the minus strand of JAPQWN010000007.1, from coordinate 42,084,102 downwards.
AGCCCGTTCGACTAAGGTTTTGGGCCATCGTTTCTCTTCGATGAGTTCATTAGAGATTTCAAAAAAAAAAAAAATCAAAAAATCAGTTTTCTTAGTTTGAATTCAAAATTGAGAAACTTTGATCCTATCCTATCGTTCTTTGGCGCTTGCAGAAATGTTGAGCCCGTTCGACTAAGGTTTTGGGCCATCGTTTCTCTTCGATGAGTTCATTAGAGATTTCAAAAAAAAAAAAATCAAAAAATCAGTTTTCTTAGTTTGAATTCAAAATTGAGAAACTTTGATCCTATCCTATCGTTCTTTGGCGCTTGCAGAAATGTTGAGCCCGTTCGACTAAGGTTTTGGGCCATCGTTTCTCTTCGATGAGTTCATTAGAGATTTCAAAAAAAATATTAAAAAAAAAAAAATAAAAAAAAAATTAGTTTTCTTAGTTTGGATTCAAAATTGAGAAACTTTGTTCCTATCCTATCGTTCTTTGGTGCTTGCAGAAATGTTGAGCCCGTTCGACTAAGGTTTTGGGCCATCGTTTCTCTTCGATGAGTCTATTTGGGATTTTTATAAAAAAAAAGGGACATAGACCACTAAGGTTAAACCAATTGCGTTCTTTGATCACGATTGATTCTAGAAAAGCCTTGTCCAGAGTGTGGAGACAGCTTGACTGTTCTAGGCAAGGGTCCTCCAAACGGGTTCATTAAGTAATCCTACCCTTACCTGGGGGCAATTCTATCAATTGAGGTTTCATAAGACCGGGTTAGGAGGCCTACGTGTACTCTCTCGTCTTTAAATCTTAAAAATAAAAAAAATCAAAAATAAAAAAAAAGATTTTCAGAAAAAAAAATAAAAAAAATCAAAATAAAAAAAAAATAAAAAATAAAAAAATAAAAAAAAGGATTTTCAAAAAAAAAAATCTTAAACAAAAAAAAAAGATTTTTTTTAAAAAAAAAAAAAAATGAAAATCTTAAAAAAAAAAAAATCTTCAAAAAAAAAAAACTCTCGTCATTTTAGATTCAGATCCGAGAAATTGTGGTTCCTTCCCTTCTGGGTACTGGTGCTCGCGGAAATCGTTGAGCCCGTATTCGGATCGGAATACCATCTGCTCTCTTTGATGAATCCAATCTTGACATTTCAAAAAAAAAAGAGAATCCCATCTCGTGGATGCGATCTCCAACATTTGTGCATAGCAATACTGGTACGCCCTTTCAGGGTCTACTGTATCTGTGACCGGCACATTTGTAACTCCTACCTTATATTCTTCTTATCTCGAGCAAGCCCTGCTTCTCGATAAGTCGAATTTAGGTTTACAATTGCTTCTAGCAGTCACTGGAACGCTCATTCTGGGCTTACCATACTTGCTGTCAGAACAATTGTACCCTCTATGGCTTTTTGCCTTCCTCATATTGCTTGGGTTATGTCCCTTGAGCGATTTGAAAAGACAAAAGCATAGAAATTCCCATTTATGATCATTATTCTTGTGATTACTAATGGATGTGGTCTTGTTTCAGAATTTTTTCGAAACTAACAATGGCAGCCTTAACCATTATCTTCGATGAGAACAAGCACCAACTCATGCTTCAACAGAAGCAAAGCACGCGCACCCATAAGCGCCCTGCCAGCTGCCGAAGCGTCAACTCCCTCGGCAACTCTCTGAACTCCGGGTCGACCTCGACTCCCCGGACCATCGTCTTCGGGACACTGGGACCATTCCCACTTCCCGAAGAACAAGCTGCGCCTGCCAAAAAGCAGAAGATCGCCTCTCAACGTGTCACTCTCGTGACACCAAAGGCGAAAGCCCAAAAGCCCGAAGCCCGCGGCACCCCCGCGAAGCCTCGACCCACAAACAACCAGGTCTATCCCAAGACTTGGTCTCCAAGACCTTCCCCAAAACAAAGAAGGTCTCAAATTTCCACCAAGCCAGCATACCTGGCCCCACTCAAAGAAAACCAGTTCTACCCTCTTGCCTACATGAAAGAGGAGAGACCCATCTCCAACCTGACTCCCAAGTCAACCCAGCATGAGCCGGCTTGTTCCTACAGGCCCAAAATCAGATCATGCATCACCAGGCCTCTCCAAGCACCTGCTAAGGCCTACACTCCTTCAGTTCGACCCTTCATCTCTACAGGGGCCGAACTCGAAAGGTTCAAAGCTTCGCTGCAACAGGCAAAGGACCGGGTCCGCATCCTGTCCTTGCCCAACCACAAAGAAGACAAGCTCGGCTGCTGCGCCCGAGGGAGCACATCCTTCATCGTCAGAGCCCAGCCAGAGCTGACTGAAGCTCAAATCGCTCGTCGAGCACGCCGCCGTGCGTCATATCGACAAAAGAGACTAGAGAAGCAACGGACCCAGCCTCCTACACTTCAAGTCTCCCACAAATGGGTCGAAAAAGAAAGACCCGACCAAGTTGCTGCCGTCCATATGGTTGGAAAAACCAGAAGACGCCAAAAGTCAGCATCAAAAATCCATGTCCGACGTCCGGTGACCCGTAGCGTCACCGGGACACGAAGACATCCTGAAGAATCTCCTGCCCCTTCAAGCCAAGGACGGGAGAGTAATCCTTCATCAAGCTCTTCATCAAAAAGAATGAGCCCCAGCTCGGTCACCAGGACGATTTCTTCATTCGAATCCCGAGGGATGAACGTCTTGGCTACAAGTTCTGAGCCGCCACCTCAGAATCCACCTCGAGATGATGCGCTCGCACGCATCCAGCAGTTGGAACAAGGCCAGCAGAGGATCGAAACTCTGATGGAAAACATTCTCCTTGTCGTCCAAAATCAGGTGAACAATGAGCCTCCTCCGAATCATAACAATAACGAGGAGAATTGTGAAGAAAATGAGTCACGCGCCCTTACCAAAAAGGACGTAGACAGTATCCTCGCCAAAGCTAAAGAAGAGGATATACTCAAAGAGCATGGGATCAAGCCACCATATCCTTTGTGGATGGACTCGGTCCCGTTCCCCACAAAATTCAAACATCCTACTCTCCAAACATATACGGGGAAAGGATCGGCCAGACAGCACGTCATCCACTTCAAGATCTTGACGGGAGCTATCGCGGATCAAGATGCACTCAAGATTCGCCTCTTTGCAAGTACCCTAAAAGGTACGGCCTTCGATTGGTACTCCACTCTGCCGGAGAACTCCATTCAGAACTGGGCTATGCTGGAGACACGCTTCCTGACCCACTTCCAAGGTGAGGATCATCCTGTTACTATGGCTCAGCTCTGCAGCCTAAAACAGGGAGAGAATGAGTCAACTTATGACTTCATTCACAAGTGGAAAGCAATGGCGTACAAATGCTCAGATGTACTGCCACAAGCGTCGCTAGTTGACATCTGCCGAAACAACATGAGAGCTAAAATCCGCTCCATGATCATCGGCAACAAATCAAAAAACCTGGGAGAGCTCCTGGAAGCTTCCATGGAAGCTGAAACGGTGATCAAAGACCTCAACAGTCAGAAATCATCAAAGAAAGAGCCGACTGCTGTTGCAACCTCTAAACCAAAGAAGAAAGAGGTCCTCAATGTGCAAACCAAGTCAGCTCCTCAGCAGCCAAAGAAAGCTGAAAACAAAACTGCAGGTAAAAGGCCTGAACTCTCCGATGCCTTCAAAGAGCGAGTAGAAAAGAAATATCCGTTCGATGAAGACGTCGAAGAAATCTTTGAGGCTCTCCTAGCAAATGGCAAACTCATTTTGCCAGAGCCCAAAAGACCTGGAGATGTTGGCAAAACCAATGATCCTCGGTACTGTCCATACCACCAGATGGTTTCGCATCCTCTCAATCAATGCTTTGTTGTGAGAGAGAAGATAAACGAGATGTGGAAAAACGGAGTCATCACCTTTGACAAAAACTATGGGACTGCCTCCGTCAACATGGTGTCATATGGACAAACACCAAAGTCACCGAAGAAGAAGATCACTACTTCCTTCAAGGTGATAAATAGAATTCAAACGTCCGAAGTGTTGGTTCCTTGCCCGACACCAGACGGACAACCCATATGGGTACATCCCGATCTCCTGGAAGATGAAAATTGGGAGATCGTCAAAACAAAGCCGACCGCTCAACAGCGAAGGCAGGCTAGGAAACATCTCCTCAGGCTCAAACGGCAAGAGAAGACCCAGCCAAAACAAGAAGTTCATGAAAAGGCAGAGGCCTCCTCTACCACTTCACTCGGGGCAACAGAAACATCCCCTCCAGAGACTTCAAAGGCGGTAAGAAACTTCACTCTTAGTGATTTCATGCCACCTCAATTCAAAAAAGAAGCCATGCAGGGGGCATCATACTCTTGCAACTCGGTAGTTGGATTCTCCATTGATGGATACGAGTCCAGCGACACCGACGATGGATTCGAGCCCAACTACACCGGCGAGTGGGAGGAATCTCTTGAAACAGGAGAGTATCTCTCCGACGAAGAATGGGTTCCTGAAACTCACCTTATGCCAGTAATCTGGTATAACCCCTTGCAACCACAAGGATCCTGGTCTGATGATGAAGAAGACCAAGAGGCTGCACAAGAAGATGCTGTTAACCCAGCACCTGTCATTGCTCCAGTGGAAATCAACTATGTTGAGCCACACGGAGAAGACGAAGAAGAGGATCTGGCTCCCATGCCTGAACTTGAAGAATATGCAAGGATCTTGCAGCATCTCGCTCTAGAACAAGAGCAAGACCGCGTCAACGAGATTCCTCACAATCCAGAGCCGGAAGTCCCTGAAGCTCACCAGGTACCTCCACCCTTAACTCCTGAAAATGGAGAACATTGCTGGATAGACGATCCTCTTACATCCGAGGATGAGTCTGACTCCGAGCAGGCAACATCTCCTATCAGAGCTTCCTGTAATGTAATATATCGGGACTATAGCTCTTCTGAAGCGTCGTCTGATGAGATTACCTATACTCCGACGACGCCTAGCAATGTATCCTCTGGAGCTACCTCGTCTCACGTGACTTTCACAGAGATGACACCCTCTCAGGTTTCTTCTCCTGAAACTGTGACTTCAGGATACACATTCTTCCCGACTCATCATCATGAAGAAAACCCAACTTGGGGTGATGGATGGGTCAACGAAGAAGAAAAGCTGCTGGATGCTGTTCAGGACTTGCTCCCGGAAAATGCTCCGTGCAACACAATCACTGAGGATGGCAACTCTGCTGCAGATACATCCCCAGTAGATGAAAAACGACAGCCTCTTGATCCTGAAGACAATCTTCCAAACGAAGATCCTTCTCAAGAAGCTCTCGAAGTTGGTAGAGGCACCCGTTCGGGCCGGGACTACCACAAAAATTACAACCAATCTTCCTTTACTTATGTAAATCCTTCGGGAAAAGATGTTGTAAGCGCCCCCAGTGGCAACAATGATGAACATGCAGGCCCTAAGGAGGCTTTCAAGTATGACTTGGTTGAGCACTTCAAACACATACCTGCACGTCTTCACATCCTGGATTTATTACGAATGTCTCCACGCACTCGTGATAATCTCATCTCAGAATTACAAAAACTGAATGAGGATGTCGACAAACATGCCCCGCAAGTCCTCCAAATTGAAATGGACTACCGGGTCAAAAACTCTGAAACTTCCTCAAAGGGAGAAAAGAAAACTGAGGGATCATGCATCCAATGCCTCTCGGTTCAAAAGGCAGCCAATGCAACCATCGCCTTCACTAAGGAAGACCTCCTCTTGGCGAAGCAAGGCACAACCGACCCCTGTACTTCACAGGGTACATCAAAGAAATACCGATACACAGAGTTCAGATTGACCCAGGTTCTGCACTCAACCTTATCTCCACTTCGGCTCTTGAAGAGTTGGGTATCCCACCCAGCAAGCTAAGCCACACATCTGTATCTATCTTTGGATACGATGGGAGCGCTCAAAGGCCTATCGGCAAAATCAGGTTCAAATTGCAAATCGGTGATCTTATCTCTGAGGTCACTGTGTATGCAATAAAAACCCCCTCATGCTACAACATCCTTCTCGGACGTCCTTGGATACACGAGAACGGTGTTGTCCCTTCAACTCTACATCAATGCATCAAGTTCGTCGGCGACGACGGCATGGTACATCGTGTCTTTGCGGACAGAAAACCCTTCAAAGGTAAAGAAGTCCACTTCGCAGACTCCCAGATGTATGAAGGCGAAAAAGAAGAAAAAGAGGAAATAGCACCCCCTGCTGAATATCTCCAGAAAGATAAAGGCAAGGCCCCTCAAAAATCACCGGAAGAAAACAAACCCTCCGGCAAATTAGAAGAGAGTAGTCAATCTCCCTTCGTTATCTCCCTCAAGAATTCAAAACCTTTTGTCATCACGACTAAAGTGAAGAAGGCGAAACAAAAGCCTGGGGGCAAATTTGTTGTCTCTCTCGTGTCTATCATGCAAGACACAGACTCGGACTCAGAGCCAGAAGACGATGCATCGTCAAGCCAAGCTGACACTCAGCAAGTTCAGCCTGCTCTCACTCCGATGGAGACACCTGCAGATGTAGAAGATCCTACGTCTGCTACCTTTGTTGTTCCGGCAACATCACCAAAGCAAAGACCGATCTTCTTTCATAGATCGGATGCTTCTTCATCAAGTTCTCTGCTTGAACCTTTCCAAAATGAAGGTATGCCTCAACTATCTCTATATAGTCCTGTGGCACAAGCTATCATGAAGAAAATGGGCTTTGACGCTCAGAACCCAGTCGGTTTGGGAGAAAGACGCGGTATTCTCACGCCATTGGAGCCCGCCTTGACCAAAAGCCAGCTGGAAGATTGGAGACTCTACGGTCATGTAGAAAAGTCTTCATATGGGTTAGGATATGATCCCGACACTCCTCTGAGACAGTTGACACAAAGGCTTAAAAGTCGTTTTACCGACCAAGCCTCAACATCTAAAGTCCACGAAGACATCGATCTCCCTGGATATCTCTTTAAAGAGTTACCTGACAAAAATCCAGGAAGCTCATCCAATTGGTATGATTTCTCTGATGATGAAGAGGAATCGTCCGATAATACAGACTTGTGCTATTCTGACCCAGAAGAACCCTCGTCTCCAAAAGAAATACCAGACTCAAAAGGCGATTGGGACTATCTCATAGCAAGCCTTGAGGAGATCACCAATCAAGAAAATCCATGGAAAGGGACAGAGCCTTGGTCTGGTAATGCAGTTGAAACTCCAGAAGGTTTCGTTGAGTTGGAAGCCTCCGAAAATATTGTGGAGGAACCACCTTCGAACCTTCCGACAGAAGATCCTGTTGAAAAGATAAACTTGGGAACACCTGATAACCCACGTCCTGTATTCATAAGCAAGAATATAAAGGATGATGAGTTACCCGAGTATATCGCTTTTCTTCGTGAGTTCGTTGATTGCTTTGCATGGTCCTATGCTGAAATGCCTGGTTTAGACCCTAAAGTAGCAGTCCACAAACTCAATCTTCAAGAAGACATCAAGCCTGTCAAACAAGGCCAAAGAAGATTCCGTCCAGATGTGATGGATAAAATTGAACAAGAAGTTCAAAAGCTCAAAAGCATCGGCTTCATCCGTGAGGAACAACATCCAGAATGGTTGGCCAACATTGTCCCCGTGACAAAGAAAACTGGGCAGATCAGAGTCTGTATTGACTATAGAGACTTGAATGGCGCTTGCCCTAAAGATGAATTCCCGCTCCCCATACCGGAGGTGATGATTGACAATACCTGCGGATTCGAGCGAATGACATTCATGGATGGCTTCTCTGGTTACAATCAGATAAAGATGCATCCCGAGGATGAAAAACACACTTCATTTCGGACTCCATTTGGCGTGTATTGCTACACTGTCATGCCATTTGGTCTGAAAAATGCTGGTGCCACATATCAGAGGGCTATGATGAAAATATTCCAAGATATGCAGCACAAGACGGTCGAATGTTACGTTGATGACCTCGCCGTCAAAAGCAGAAGAAAAAAAGACCATCTCAAAGATCTTCGGGAAGTCTTCCTCCGACTTCGCAAACACAAACTGCGGATGAATCCTCTAAAATGCTTCTTCGGCGTCTCGTCGGGTAAGTTTCTCGGATTCCTTGTTCGGAAAGCTGGAATAGAACTTGACCCCATAAAAGTCAAGGCTATTCTAGAAATGCCCCCTCCAAGAACCCTAAGGGAACTAAAAGGGCTCCAAGGGAGATTGGCCTACATCAGACGGTTCATCTCCAATCTTTCAGGGAAATGCCGTCCATTCTCTCGATTGATGAAAAAGGGTGTAGACTTTGTCTGGGATGCCGACTGTGAAGCCGCATTTCAAGATATCAAGTCATACCTGACCAAACCTCCAGTGTTAGCTGCCCCTGCCACTGGAAAACCATTCATCTTGTACACAAGAGCTCTTGATCATTCTGTAGGCGCTTTGCTTGCACAAGAGAATGGTGAGGGAAAAGAAGCTGCTCTATACTACCTCAGCCGCATGCTAGTAGGTGCAGAGCATCGCTACTCTCCAGTCGAAAAAGAATGCCTTGCAGTGATGTTCGCCGTACAAAAGCTACGTCACTACTTGCTTTCCAACACAGTCTACCTGGTCTCGAGGATCAACCTCTTGAAGGTCCTTGTCACAAAGGCAGGTTCTCTCAATGCCCGACTGGCAAAATGGTCCATCCTTCTATCACAATTTGATATAAGGTATGTGCCACAAAAAGCAATCAAAGGCCAAGCTCTAGCAGATTTTCTCGCAGAGCATCCATTGCCTAAAGATTCTCCACTCAGAGATGATCTCCCAGACGAACCTGTCTACAACGTGGAGACTTCCTCACCAAATGCCTCCTGGGACATGTACTTTGACGGTGCAACCAGGACAAATGAAAACAGAAAGCTGATCTCGGGAGTTGGCATCCTCTTTGTTAGCCCCGACAAATGCATGATTCCACACGCTTTCTCGCTACTGGAACCATGCACAAACAATGCAGCTGAATACCAAGCTCTGATCCTAGGATTGGAACTCGCCATCGAATCTGGTATCACTATGCTGGAAGTCTTTGGAGACTCTCAACTGATCGTCAACCAGATGAATCAGAAATATGAAGTCAAGAAGCCTGATCTGCTGCCTTACTACAACAAGGCACAATCACTTCTGCAAAAGTTTGACATCTGCAACATCACCCACATTCGTAGAGGTGAAAACATCCGTGCAGATGCCCTGGCCGGACTTGCCGCATCAATGGCGACCCAGGAAGGGGAAAACATGCAAATTACAGTGAGTGAGAGAAGGATCCTCCCTCCTCTTAACACACACCAAGCAGTTGCTGAATGCCACCGAGTGGTTGGAAGTCGGATCTCTATCCTTCAAACTTCAATCGGCGACTGGAGGGACCCGTTCATTGATTACACTATGTTCGGAATCCTACCTGAAGATCCAAAAGAACGGGTAAGCATCCAAAGGCGAGCCCCAAACTTTCATTTGGATATCCCTTCGAAAATCCTTTACAGGAAATCCTTCAATGGAGTACTCCTACGCTGCTTGTCACAACAAGAGGCCGAAGAAACACTTAAAGAAGTTCATGCTGGTCTTTGTGGAGCCCATCAGGCAGGTCCTAAGCTCTATGATCAGATAAAAAGGTTAGGTTACTATTGGCCTACCATGGTTGCTGATGCAATGCAATTTGCTAAGCGCTGCCAACAATGCCAAGTTCATGGAGACTACATTCACATGCCTCCAGAATGGCTGCATCCTACAGCAATCTCATGGCCTTTCGAAGCATGGGGCATGGACATCATAGGTCCTATCTCTCCCCCTTCAAGCAAAGGTCATCGCTTCATCTTCGCCGCAACGGATTATTTCTCCAAGTGGTCAGAAGCATTTGCGTTCAACGAAATGAAGACCTCATCAGTTCTTCAGTTCCTGCGCACCAATATCATTTGTCGTTTTGGCATACCCAAAAGATTCGTCCATGATAACGGACCACAATTCCGGGATCATCGATTCTACAGGTTCTGCGACAAATACAAAATTCAAAGCTGTCCTTCGACTCCATACAATCCGGCAGCAAACGGATTAGCAGAAGCCTTCAACAAGACACTCTGCAAAATCCTCAAGAAAATGGTCTCTAGTCACAAAAGAGACTGGAGCGATAAACTGTCTGAAGCTTTGTGGGCCTATCGAACCACCGTTCGAGGACCAACCCATAGCACACCATTCTCCTTGGTCTATGGATGCGAAGCTGTCGTGCCCCTAGAGGTACAAATTCCTTCTCTGAGGGTATCTCTACAAAATGACATGACTCAAGAAAGCAATGCGAAATTGCGACTCCATGAGCTGGACAATCTCGATGAGAGACGGCTCGAAGCTCGACAAAGCATTGAACTTTACCAAGCACGCATGGCAGGATCTTTTGACAAAAGGGTCCGGCAACGCGCCTACAAAAAGGGTGACTTGGTTCTTGCGGTAAAAAGACCAATGGTCTTCGCACACAAATCAAAAGGCAAATTTGAACCAAAATGGGAGGGACCCTACGTCATCGACAAGGTCTTCTCCAATGGCGCATATGCCCTCCTAAACATGGAAGGCGACAGATGTATGCTGCCTATCAACGGCAAGTTCTTGAAGCGGTACTACCCTTGAAGACTTACCCAACTGGGTAAGAGCAATGCCTGTATGGCCAAAACCTGTTCTCAGGTACTCGCTCGTCAAACCCACTCTCTTTAGAATTTTCATATCAAATGTCAAAATTTCTAGAGATTCAAAAACAATGCTTATTTTTATCGTTTCATTGTTCAAAAACAAAAAAATCCAAGTTTAGGAGCCTCTCCCTGACTTGACCAAAGCTTTCGATCCTTGAACCAAAATTCATGGTTTGAAACAAAAATCCGGATTCAGGGATTTCCACCCTAGTCCACCTTACCTTTTACCGCCAAATGGTTCTAGGTCAAAATTTACGACCCTCGTGTCTTTAAACAAAAAAAATGGTTTTTCAAAAATCGTGGGGATATGACATCAAAGTCAGTACCCGCAAAACAAAAATTTTGAAAAAAAAGCAAGGATGCGACATTCCATCGATACTTGCACCCAAAATCGCAGGGAAGCGACATTTCGTCGATACTTGCAAAATCCAAAAACCGTGGAGAAGCAACAAACCAGTTGATATCCACAACCCAATTTCAAAAATCGTGGAGATGCAACATATCAGTTGCTATCCACAACCCAAATTTCAAAGGTTCGAGAAAACCTCAAATTTCAAAAATCACGGGGAAACGACATCAAGTCAGTACCCGCAAAATCAAAAGTTTTGGGAAAAGCAGGGAAGCGACGCTTAGTCGATATTTGCACCCCAATTCGCGAGGAAGCGACATTCCATCGATACTTGCAAAACCTAACCCGCGAGGAAGTGACATTCCATCAATACTCGCAGAACCGAATGAGCAAGGAAGCGACATTCCATCGATACTTGCAAGACCATTCAGCGGGGAGGCGACATTTAGTCGATACCTGCATTTTGAAAGCAAAAAAAATCTGGCTATAAACGCCAAAACCTGGCTCTTTTGCCCAAAAACCGGCTATCAATGCCACCAAACCGGCTATAAATGCCACAAACCGGCTATCAATGCCACAAAAAATTGGCTTTCACGCCGACAAACCAAAACTTGGCTTTCAAAAATGGCTATCAATGCCACCAAACCGGCTATAAATGCCACAAATTGGCTATCAATGCCACCAAACCGGCTATAAATGCCGCAAATTGGCTATCAATGCCACCAAACTGGCTATAGATGCCAACAAAACAAACACCGGCTTCCATGCCAACCAAAATTTTGGCTTTTACGCCATAAAATTTCGGCTTCCATGCCATCTCAAAATTGGCTCCCATGCCACGAACAAAATTTTTGGCTCTTATGCCATCTCAAAAATCGGCTATAAATGCCACACAAAAAAAAAACCTGACTCTCATGTCAAAACTGGCTGTAAATGCCACAAAAATCCGGCTTTCACGCCAAATTCGTTTCCCCTACCAAAACAATTATTTGACAAAAGATTTTCACAAAATGACAAAACTTTTGATCAAATCCCATTTAGCAATCGCTTTCATCACAAAAAGATTTGAGTGAGCGTAGGGAAAACAAAAAAAAGAGAGTACCAAAAAATACATGTGGTACCAAAACAAAAAAAGGAGAGTACCAAAAAAAATACATGTGGTACCAAAAAAAAAAAAGAGAGTACCAAAAAATACATGTGGTACCAAAACAAAAAAAAAGAGTACCAAAAAAATACATGTGGTACCAAAAAAAAAAGAAGAATGGTTTCTGCTATAAAAAATCAGGAGCTCAGCCAAAAATGGTCTCCAGCCAAAGCTTCAGCTCCTCAAGCAAACTTTTGGCCTCAGCCGTCAGAGTTTCCAAGGCACGCTTCTTCAGGAACTTGCCATGAGATGCTGGCGAATGCCGTAACCCTTCTTTTACACCGGGAAGCTCTTCCCCAGCAGTTTGCCATCGTTCGTTTTCTAGAGTCCTCCTCTCGAGAACTTGACCGGCATCTGCAACCCTGCGGATCAGAGTACTCTCCCTGTCACGAGCCTCTGTTATAGCAGCCCACTTCGCATCGACTTGTGCCTTCAAATGCTCAAGACGTTTTCTGGCCTCCTCAACTTCCCTATCAAGGACGTTAAGGTCATGCCTCAATCCGATGATGGCTAGCTCTTCCTTGTTCTTCTCCCGAACTAGCTGCTTCTTGCTTTGTGTAGCCTCATCCAGGTCAGACTTAGCCTTATCAGCAGGGTCCAAGAACATCTCCTTGAAGAATTGGTCGTCAGGGAAGCCCATGGTCTCAAACCACTTGTCACCCAGTGCAATGATCCTATCAACGGTCGCCCTGGCACCTGTGACATCTAGACCAACCTCTTCGGTATCAGTGAGAATCTCCTGCACATGTGGGATCATGCCAAATCCTGCTTCCAAGTGTCCAGAAAGGAGAGTCTTGATCCAAGAACTCAAAACCCGAGCCAGCACCTTCTTCGCAAATTGAAGAGACGAACTGGATGAAGGTTCACCCTTCTCCGCTGATCGGCTGCTCATGTCATGTCCCATCGGAAGAGTAACAAAGGAACTCTTTTCACTTGGAACCACTGGAGAAGGAATCTCAGCATGAGGTATCTCCTCTATCGCGTCAGAACTGGTTGTAGGAGTCTCTACCTCCGGATCGACCTCTGGCATCCCTTGCTCTGGTTCTGAAGAAAGCAATGGACTCTCTTCTGTCACTTCAAAACCTGCAAATGAAACACAAAAAGGTATGAATATGATCCTGTTCAAAAAAAAAAAAAAAAAAAAAAAAAAAAAAAAAAAAAAAACCATCAGGGTCATCACTACGAAGTACCTTCTTCGACGACTGGCGGAACACTCTCTTCCTCCATGAACTCATCGGAAGCATCATCAACATTTGCGTCCATTGATGGTTCAAAGTCATCAGAATCTTGTGGCGAGTCAGCTGACAAGAAAAATGTTAGCAAATCAAGTCGCAGGCACAAAAAAAGAGAAAGCGAAAGAAGTTATACCAATTGGAGATTCCGGAGTCATTCCAGAGTCCCTCGGTTCTTCTTCAGATGCCATAACCGGCTCCATCACCGCCTCATCGGTCGGAACCTCAGGCATCGCCAAGTCTTCATCCTCTGCTAAAAAAAAAAAGCAGCAGCAGGGTGAGAAAACAAATCAGAACATGGAAAGCCCTATGAAAGAAGCAGAAAACGAAAAAGGAAGAATCATACCTTCACCAATGGTCTCTTCCCCACGACTCCTCTTCTCTGGAGGCTCGTCGACAGCCTCTGGCACCTCCTCATTGATGGTAAGAGGGATTTCCATGTCAGGAGAGTCCTCATGTGGCCCCTCGCTGCGATGATGACTCCTCCTCTTCTTACCTCTACGGGTTCGCTTCCTAGAAGAACCCGCCCCACTATCAGAGTCAGGTTTCTCACTTGACTCCTCACTGGATGGTCTGCTCTCGCCAGTAGACTCCGCGGAAGCTCGCCTCTGTGCCGCTTGCATCCAAGCGTCGAGCTCGGCTTCCTCCTGTTCTAGCTGCTCCAAAGCCTCATCAGGTACTTCCCGAACAGCTTCAGAACCAATGACGCCCTGGTCACCGAGAAAGCCTATCTTGTGCTTCTCTCCAGAAAGGAAGGCCCAAACTTCCTCTCGCCGGACGCCATCCGACTTCCCAATGCCTTTTCCAGAAGACAGCTTTACATCAAGCTCCTTCTTGGAAAGCCCCCGATATGCCAAAAAGCTCTCCGCGAACCACTTCGTGAAGCCGGCAGTTCGGAAAGTCGACAGCTCAGGATAAGAAATCGTGGCAGTAGTGTCTTCAGCACTATAGAAAGCCCATGCATTTCTGCCATCCTGCAAACCCCCAAAACGCTTCACCATACTCGAAGGCGCTCCAACAACGCCTTGAGAGAAGCCCAATTGAAGCGCAAAACGAGAAGGTACATACGGCTGGATGTCGACGAAAAGATGTCTACGGTACACCATCGTGCCGACTCGTATGCTGAAAAGCCACTCTTTCTCTGCATTGGTCAAAGAGTAATGCCTTCCCGACCCTGCTCTGGTAGAGTCTCGGGAGGCACCAAAATCAAAAGCCTTCTTCCGCAACTCCGGAGAAAGCTTAACTGAAGACTGCCCCATCTCGACGTCCCTGAACCGTCGGATCCTCATGCGGGCAAACAAAAGTGATTCGGATACGGCTTTTCCCTTAGCCAATCGAATCATCAGAGGATCATCATCCTGTGCAGCACCCAGCTGGTGGAAGCCAGGACAGTGGTATACAAACCACGAATAAAAGATATGGGCTGAAAATACCCTATTCATAGGGAGCCCAAGCCGAACTAAAAAAGCAGCGGCCTGCAGTTCGGTACACAGGTAGGAGTAAAGAGCGGGCACCAAAGCAAGCCGCTCTCCAAACGCCATCTGACAAGCCGGAAAAATACAATGCGGCCTGATGTGCGTCCCATCTCCACCAGCAAAAATAGCCTCACCCAGCCAAAAAGTGAGGTAAACAGCAAGATCCCTCCGCAGTGTAATGTCAGAACAAATGGCATCTGTGCTCGCGAAGAAACCCTTCAACTCTTCCTGCATGGCCGAAGTCTTCTTCCTGTCTTCCCAGGTCATGCTATCAGAAGGTTCTCGACCGTCAAAGGAGTTGAAGAATGAAAAGCCACAACTCTTCCAACTGCTGGATCTCACTTTCGAGCCCTCCTTCAAAAAATCATAGAAGGCGACGAGCTGAAAGTATAGGAGCCTGAACTCCTCTGACTGCTCCTCAAGGACGCTGTCAATCGGCATGAACTCCTCGTAGAGTTTGCCAAGGATGGGCAATCCAGTAATAGCACTCAACTCCTTCAGAGAAAAACCAATCTCACCGTTCGTAACAACGAAGGTATTGGTCTGAGGGAGGAAAGACTCCAACATAGCCATGAAGGCATCATCGGAAAAAGTCACGGTCTCCCTGAAAGCGCGGACCGCGTCAAAAATCCCGGCTTCCTTCAAAACGGCGCCCCCAATCAGCAAGGTGCGGTCAGTCCATGACTTCCAATCGGAGTCAGCATTGAAACGGCCACGAAGTCGAAAAGGCTTCACCCAGGTACTGCCGTCACCGCTGAAAACGCCAAGGCCCACCGGTCTCAAATCGACCGACGGATAATCAGAGCCCTGGTAGCCGCTGGCTGGCATCAACATGTCCATACGGACAGGTGGCTTCTCCGCAAAACCGGAAGGTCCACCAACAAAAACCCCGGTCTTGATCACACTGGTCCTCTTCACCCAGCTCGGAGGATCTTCCCTCTTAGGGCACGTGGGAGAAAGGCTCAGGATCGAGATGGTCCGGTCAAAAGACGACTGGGTAGAAATAGTTCTCTCTTCACCATCAGCTGTGTAAGAGAACTGAAAACATCTCCTTTGGTATGTCAAGTCGTCAGGGACTGCATCTCCAAAGAAGAAGGTAGGCTTGGGCAAAACCCTCAGATCGTCCATAACCCAAGGACGGTTGCTTGCCATGATCTTATAGAACTCCTCGTCCTTGAGAGCGATCAATCGCTGTCTCATCTCATCACGATTGAGGGAATCGCATTCTTCCAAGTTCTTCTCAATAAACTGGACCTTCTCCCAGGCCTGCTGAACGGCCACATTAGAAGATCTGGCGGATCGACGAGGTACGCTTGTAACAGGCTCTTTACCCTTGTTCGCTCTGGAGGAACCACCTGCAAAGGTTGGAAAAGAAAAAGATCGTCATCAAAATGACAGGATTTCGCTAAAAAAAGAAAAAAGGGTCACTTTGTCCCACCAAAAATCTGGCGAAATTTTGGCATGACCCCGGGGCAATTCCAAAGAAAAAGGAAATACCCCGAAAGAAATAGAAAGTTTTGAAGATGGGCTCAACATTGCTGCGGGCTCCGAAACTCCAAACTTTCGAAACCTCAAAATCTCCGCAAAATCAAGAAGGGCTCAACATCGCTGCGAGCTCCAAATTCCCAAATTTGCAAAGATTTTCAGGTATGCTATCATGCTCAATCTACAAATAGTACATGCATGAACATCTAGATTTGCACAAAAAACGCATTATCATGATGAGCCAAAAAAAAAAAAAAAAAAAAAAAAAAAAAAAAAAAAAAAAAAAAAACGTGAAAAAAAGAAATCACGTGGAAAAGAAAAGAAAAAAAAAGAGAAGAAGAATAGAAAGAAAAGAAAGAAAGAAAAAAAAAAAAAAAAAAAGAGAAGAAAGAAAAAAAAAAAGAGAAGAGAAATTTTTTTTTACCATCCTATTTTCTACATAAAGTTTTCTTGAAAGAAAAAGAGAGAAAACTTACTCGAAGCCATTGATGGAGAAGAAGAAGGAAAAAGCTTGAAGATCCTTGAAGAAGAAGCACTCTTGGTCTTGGAGCTCTCTTGAGATTGTTGCAAAAGAAAGCAATAAGAGCAAGAGATCCTACCTTCCTTTGCTTTTATAGGAGAGAGCAAATCAAAGAAGGAAACAAAGAAGAAAGGTAAGTGTTACTAATTAAGTAACCTTACCAAAAGAGAAGGAATTAGAAAGATTCTTTCCCAAAAAGAAAGATGTCTTTGAGAGATTTCCTCCCAAAATCAATCAAATGAGAGATTCTCTCCAACAAAAAAGGATATTGAAGATTCTTTCCCAAAAAGAAAGATACCTTGAGATATTCTCTCCCAAATTAAGGGAATATGAGAGATTCTCTCCCATAAAGATATTTTTAGATATTCTCTATCCAAATGAGATATCTTTAGATATTCTTTACAAAAATGGCCCCACATGAGATCTAAGCCATCCTAAAAAGCTTAAGGTCCCATGGGCTAGCCCATATGAGCCAGGTTTGACCACCTAGGCACTAAAAAAAAAAAAAAAAAAAAAAAAAAAAAAAAAAAAAAGAGAAAAAATGGGCTTTTAGTCAGAAAAAATCCCTCTTACCAAGAGCATACAATAATGGTTCCATGCCTCTTTTGAGTTGATTGGACCATACAAAAAAAATCCCAAGCCCCATGAGCTTCCAAAAATCAAACCATCCAGCCTCATATACCAAATTGAGCCAAAATCTTGAAATTGACATTCCACAAAAATCCAAACCACTCCAATGGACCCACACAGTCCCAAAGAGTGACCAAAAACCAAATCCTGGTCCCCTAACTTGCCACATACAGCTTGTTAGGTCACAAGACCAAAACCAAAAACCAAATCCCGGTCCCCTAACTTGCCACATACAGCTTGTTAGGTCACAAGACCAAAACAAAAAACCAAACCCTGATCCCCCAACTTGCCACATACAGCTTGTTGGGTCACAAGATCAAAACCAAAACCCGATCCCCTAACCTGCCATATATAGCTGGTTAGGTCACAAGATCAAAAACAAAAACCCAAATCCATATCCCTGATGTCATCTTCAAAACGTTGCCTCGAGATGGTGTGTGATTCCCCTCACTACCATAAAATTCCCCTGGAAGCTCAAAGGCTACTCTACCAAAGGAAAGATTGCTCAAAGACTCTTGGTCAAGACACAAGCTCTCCTTCAAAAATCTCTTCGAGGCACATCGACTACAAAAGTCAAGCAACTCGTCGCTGTACCTCGAGGGGGCATTTGTTGACACCAAAAATGTCACTTTGCCTCTTCAACATCAAGAAAGCTGCATGAAGTCGCAACCTGCCATAAATAGGCAATGCAACTTTCCAAAAAATCAAATCTTGTCAGAATCAAACAAAAACTGCAAGATCCTTCAAGATAGCCAAGAGAAGAGCACACATGAAGTTTCGGGCCATTTCGACAACATTTGGCCTAACTTCACTTCTCCGACAGCTAAACGGGAGCTCCCGGCGGCGACATCATCGGAGACGTCAAAACTTCGATCAGAGCCTACAGATGACTCCAGCATGTCTCAAAAGGGCTCCATGCCAAATTTCAAGTCAAACCGACAACGTTTGACCCTCCATCAATGCTCGAGCAGCAAAATCAAGCCTCCCGGCGGCGGAAACCACCGGAGCCTTCGCTCATCAAACCAAGTGCATGAGTGGCTTCAACATGCTTCCAAAAGGCTGCACGTCAAATTTCAGGTCATTCCGAAAACGTTTGACCAGGTTTCGATGCTCCGAGAGAAAATCAAGCCTACCGGCGGCAGAGCAACCCGGGACCATGACATCCAAAACGGAGCCCATGGAACGTCTCAAAATGACTCCAATAGGCTCCCCGTCAAATTTCAGGTCAATCGGACATCGTTTGACCGCACATCAAAGCTCGGCATTTTCCCCGCAGTAAAATCAAGTGAAGCATCGACGGGACCCCAAACGGCTTCAAAACTCAAACAAAAGCCTATGGTTGGTCTTATTTATTGCTCAGGAGGCTTCACCTCAAATTTCAGGTCATTCCGACATCGTTTGACCAAGTTTCGACTTCTGGCGGAAAATCAACAGCTCTACGCGACAAAGTCTTCGGCTTTCCCGGAAAATTAGAAACTTTGCACTCTAAAAATGCAAGGATTCTCATCAAGTTTTCTACAGGGAAATCAAGCCAATAAATGAGAAGAAATGTCAAGAAAAATACAGAAGAAAACGGCGACGAAAAAGACCTCAAAACGACCGCAAAACGGGCTCCGAAGGGGAAAAATCCCCCAGGGTCGCAGACCCCTGCGACCATGGCCCATGGTCGCAGACCCCTGCGACCATGGGCCATGGTCGCCGGTCCATGGTCGCCGGCGACCATGGAGGTCCGGGTCACCGGATTTTCCGCCGGTGACCCGTTTTTTCGTCTTTTTTCGCGTTTCGCGCACTTTGGCCCCTGTGGTTTCCTGAAAATGTGATTTTTAGTGCTTGAAATTGACTCATATCCGACGACATCCGTCAAAATCACGGGTCAACCTCCAAAAGCATAAAATCATCAGTGATCGCTCCAAGATCGCCAACCGGCTGACCAAGAAAGTGCACTCTCTGTCCGACCGATCGTGAAATCGACAAGACAGATGTCACCGGCCCGCTCTTAGCTATCAATGTCTGAAGTTACATGTTCATCCGATGTCGATCAGCATGTAGATCCATCGATGATCGTCGCCAGAAGAATTCCAGAAGACACGGCATGGCCCGCGACTCTTCGACTGCTCGGCGACCAATTAATGTGGTTAATTGACTAGCTTTATTGCAGTCATTAATTCATTTCTTTGGACGGCCCAATCAGAAGCAAGCATTTGGGAGTTACAAGTCAATTGATTCATGGCATTTAAACCATGAAACTCCTCCCATTATGGTAATTAAGGTGATTAAAAGCCCTTAATCTCCATCGGCCAATCAGATTCAAGGAAAAAGGAGTTACAAAATCAAGAAATAAATCTTGTAACTCCTCCCATTAAAGCCATTAAGGCTCATAAACCCTCCTAAATGGCTACCAAAAGCCTATAAATAGGAGAGCATTCCATTGAAATAGATCGGGAAAAAAAGATCAGAAAAAGAGGAGAAAATCAGAGGATCAGAAAAACAAAGATCAGAAAGAGATCTGAGAGAAAGAAAAAAAGAGAGAAAACTCTGCTGAAGTTCTGCACCGGCCACCACTACAAGGTGACAAAAGTCCCTTGGGGGGCACCCCCCCCCAAGGTCCTTGCCTTCTCCTGCTGCCTCCAATGGCTTAGACGTGGCTTTTCAGCCCGTCTACTTAGCTTTTTATTGGACATAGGACCTTCTCTTGGTCTTTGTCCTCTAAAAATCTGAGGTTATAGCCAAGCCAAGCGAATCAAGAGCATCTTCTGTTCTCATCTGCATGGATGATGGCGAAGCCCATACATGGCTTGCGACCGTCAATCTGAACGAGTCCCCCACAATCTCCTGAAAAGTTAGATCTTCCTTTTCTTGCTTTTCATTGTAGTTTGTATTTTTCTAAAAGAGACAAAAATCACAACTCTTGTCTTTCATTATTGATGAGAATTGTAAATCGGCTATAAACGCCAAAATCGGCTATAAATGCCAAACAAAATCGCCTTTCACGGCAAACCAAGAAAATGTCTCTTTTCTTAAATATTTGTGCAATGGAAAACTTGAAAGAAGTTGATTTCCTTTTTACTTGCGAAGGTTGATCTCCGGATTACCACTTGCAATTCCAAGTAAAATAGAAAATCTGGCACACCCACACAAAAGAAATGTTGATGCACGCTTCAGGGCCCGCCAGGGCGCGAAAGGGTCGGACCGACGGACTCCCACGTTCCGCCGACCCCGGTAGCCGCCCCAGCGGGCGCCTCGGAGCGCGTTCCATCACCTTTTTACTTGCGAAGGTTGATCTCCGGATTACCACTTGCAATTCCAAGTAAAATAGAAAATCTGGCACACCCACACAAAAGAAATGTTGATGCACGCTTCAGGGCCCGCCAGGGCGCGAAAGGGTCGGACCCGACGGACTCCCACGTTCCGCCGACCCCGGTAGCCGCCCCAGCAGGCGCCTCGGAGCGCGTTCCATCAATGATTTTGTTTATTTTTTGGGTGGAGGGTAGGTTTCTCCTCTTTCATGTAAGAGAGAGGGTAGAATTGATTCTCCTTGAGAGGGGCCAGGTATGCTGGCTTTGCAGATGTTTGGGACCTCCATTGTTTTGGCGAAGATCTCAGGGACCAGGTTTTGGTGTAAACTTGGTTTCTTGTGGGTTGAGGCTTCGTGGGAACGCCACGGGCTTTAGGCTTCTTGGTGTTCGCCCTTGGTGCCATGTTAGTGACACGTTGCGAGGCGATTTTCTGTTTCTTGGCAGGTACAGTTTCTTCTGCGGAGAGTGGGAATGGTCCCAGCGACCCGAAGACGATGGTCCGGGGAGTTGAAGTTGACCCGGTGTTTAAAGAGTCATCGAGGGAGATGACGCTTCGGCAACTAGCAAGGCGCTTATGCTTGTTTTGCTTATCTTGAAGCATAAGCTGGTACTTGTTCTCATCGAAAGTGATGGTCAATGAAGCTGCCATTGTTAGTTTTGGAAAACTTCTGAAACAAGACCAAATCCATTAGTAATCACAAGAATATGGTGATCGTAAATGGAGAACAACTATGGTTTTGTCTTTTCAAATCACTTGAGGGGACATGGCCCAACCCAAGGACAATGAAGAAGGCAAAAAGCCATAGAGGACACAATTGTTCTAAAATGCAAGTATGGTAGGCTCAAAGTGAGCGTTCCAGTGACTGCTAGAAGCAATTGTTGACCTTAATTCAAATTACCGAGAAGCAAGGCTCACTCGAGGTAAAATGATATAAGGTTGGAGATACAAATGTGTCAATCGCGAATACAGTAGACCCGAAAGGGCGTACTAGCACCGCTAGGCACAAATGTTGCAAATCGCATCCTTGGGAAGGACACGAGATGGGATTTTTTTAAAGGTCAAAATTGGGTTCACAAAGGAGAACAAATGGTGTTCCAATCCGAACAAAGGCTCAACATTTCTGCGAGCGCTAAATTCAGAAGAGAAGGAACCAGAATTTCTCGGATGTGAATCCAATAATGACGGAAGTTTTTTTTTGAAAGGTCAAGATTGAATTCATCAAAGAGAGCAAATGGTGTTCCGTTTCGAACAAAGGCTCAACATTTGTGCGAGCGCTAAACCCGAAAGGGAGGGAACCAAGATTTCTCAACTCTGAACTCAAAAGTGACGGAAGTTTTTTTGAAAGGTCAAGATTGAATTCATCAAAGAGAGCAAATGGTGTTCTGTTTCGAACAAAGGCTCAACCTTTCTGCGAGCGCTAAACCCGAAAGGGAGGGAACCGAGATTTCTCAACTCTGAACTCAAAAGTGACGGAAGTTTTTTCTTTTTGTTTTTTTTTTTTTTAAAAAAGATTTTTTTTTTTTTAGAGAATTTTTTTTTGAAAGGTGCACATAGATTTCCAATTCGATCTTATGAAACCTTAGTAGATAGATCAGCCCCCAGGTAAGGGTAGGATTACTTAATGAACCCGTTTGGAGGACCCTTGCCTCGAACAGTCTAGCTGTCTCCACACTCTGGACAAGGCTTTTCTTACATCCACTTTGGTCAAAGAACGCAACTGGTGGAACCTTAGTGTTTTCTAACTTTTCAAATTGTATAAATATTAAGAAAAGAGACAAGTTTTTAGAATGCCGTAAGAGGCGTTTTTGTTTGCTTGCCGTGAAAGGCGATTTTGCCGTGAAAGGCGTTTTTACAAAACTCATCAAATATGAAAGACAAGAATTGTGATTTCTTTTTGTCTCTTTAAGAAATACAAACTATAATAGACAAGGAAGAAAAGGGATCTAACTTCTCAGGAGATTGTGGGGACACATTGAGATCGACGGTCGCAAGTCATGTATGGGCTTCGCCATCGTCCTTCAAATGAGAACATGTGATGCTTTGATTCTTTGGGTTTTGGTGTAAACCTGGTTTCTTGTGGGTTGAGGCTTCATGGGAACACCACGGGCTTCGGGCTTCTTGGTGTTCGCCCTTGGTGCCATTTTAGTGACACGTTGCGGGGCAGTTTTTTGCTTCTTGGCAGGTACAGTGTCTTCTGCGGGAAGTGGGAATGGTCCCAGCGATCCGAAGAAGATGGTCCAGGGAGTTGAAGTTGACCCGGTGTTTGGAGAGTTGTCGAGGGAGATGACGCTTCGGCAACTAGCAGGGCGTTTATGCTTGTTTTGCTTGTCTTGAAGCATAAGATGGTACTTGTTCTCAGCGAAAGTGATGGTCAATGAAGCTGCCATTGTTAGTTTTGGAAAACTTCTGAAACAAGACCAAATCCATTAGTAATCACGAGAATATGGTGATCATAAATTGAGAACAACTATGGTTTTGTCTTTTCAAATCACTTGAGGGGACATAGCCCAACCCAAGGACGATGAAGAAGGCAAAAAGCCATAGATGATACAATTATTCTTAAATGCAAGTATGGTAGGCTCAGAGTGAGCGTTCCAGTGACTGCTAGAAGCAATTGTAGACCTTAATTCAAATTACCGAGAAGCAAGGCTCACTCGAGGTAAAATGATATAAGGTTGGAGATACAAATGTGTCGGTCGCGAATACAGTAGACCCGAAAGGGCGTACTAGCACCGCTAGGCACAAATGTTACAAATCGCATCCTTGGGAAGGACACGAGATGGGATTTTTTTAAAGGTCAAATTTGGGTTCATAAAGGAGAGCAAATGGTGTTCCAATCCGAACAAAGGCTCAACATTTCTGCGAGCGCTAAATTCAGAAGGAAAGGAACCAGAATTTCTCGGATGTGAATCCAGTAATGACGGAAGTTTTTTTTTTTTGAAGGGTCAAGATTGAATTCATCAAAGAGAGCAAATGGTGTTCCGTTTCGAACAAAGGCTCAACATTTCTGCGAGCGCTAAATTCGAAAGGGATGAAACCAAAATTTCTCAACTCTGAACTCAAAGTGACGGAAGTTTTTTTTTTTGAAAGGTCAAGATTGAATTCATCGAAGAGAGCAAATGGTGTTCCATTCTGAACAAGGCTCAACATTTCTGCGAGCGCTAAATCCGAAAGGAAAAGAACCAAGATTTCTCAACTCTGAATTCAAAAGTGACAGTAGTTTTTTTTTTTTAATTTTAAAGGATTTTTTTTTGAAAGGTGCACATAGATTTCCAATTCGATCTTATGAAACCTTAGTAGATAGATCAGCCCCCAGGTAAGGGTAGGATTACTTAATGAACCCGTTTGAAGGACCCTTGCCTCGAACAGTCTAGCTGTCTCCACACTCTGGACAAAGCTTTTCGTAAATCCACTTTGGTCAAAGAACGCAACTGGTGGAACCTTAGTGTTTTTTTTTTTTTACTTTTTTTTGAAAGGTTTTTAATAAACTCATCAAAGAGAACGAATGGTGTTCCAATCCGAACAAAGGCTCAACATTTCTGCGAGCGCTAAATCCAAAAAGGAAGGAACCAAGGTTTCTCAAATTTGAATGCAAAAGAGAGAAAACTAATTTTTTTTTTAAATTATAAATTTTTTTTTGAAATCCCAATTAGACTCATCAAAGAGAAAAGATGGCCCAATCCCCGATATGAACGATAGCTGCGAACATTTCTGTGAGCTATCAAATTCGAAGAGGGAAGGATCAAAATTTCTCAAAGTTGAATCTTGAGAAAGAGAGATCATTTTTTTTTTGAAAGAGTTTGAAATGAAGGTGTTTTTTTTTTTGAAATCCCAATTGGACTCATCAAAGAGAAAAGATGGCCCAATCCCCGATATGAACGATAACTGCGAACATTTTTGTGAGCTATCAAGTTCGAAAAGGAGAGGATCAAAATTTCTCAAAGTTGAATCTAAGAAAAGAAATCAGATTTGTTTTTTTTTTTTTTTGAAGTGAGAAAGAACAATTGAAATCCCATCTCATATTTTTTTTAGATGCAAAATGCAACAAAGGCCACCAACTAGAAAGGAGCCAAGGGATCAAAGCATCACGTTCTCAAGTCAACGTGTCCCACCGAGTATGCCAACTTGATGGACCCGAAAAGGGAATCTTCCATCCTCTCCCTCCGCACCCCGGGGGCTGACCTGGGTCTCGGCGGAGGAGGGAAGATCTCGGCCATCAACATTTTTTTGTACGGGTATGCCAGATTTACTTTCTACTTGGAATTTGGAATGGTGATGATCCGGGGATTCACCTTCACAAGTGGAAAGGAAATCAATCCTTTTTTCTAACTTTTCAAATTGCATAAATATTAAGAAAAGAGACAAGTTTGTTTTTTGAGAATGCCGTAGGAGGCGTTTTTGTTTGTTTGCCGTAAAAGGCGATTTTGCCGTGAAAGGCGATTTTACAAAACTCATCAAATGTGAAAGACAAGAATTGTAATTTCTTTTTGTCTCTTTAATAAATACAAACTATAATAGAAAAGTGAGAAAAGGGATCTAACTTCTCAGGAGATTGTGGGGACACGTTGAGATCGACGGTCGCAAGTCATGTATGGGCTTCGCCATCGTCCTTCAAATGAGAACATGTGATGCTTTGATTCTTTGGCTTGGCTCCTAACCTTAGTTTTTTAAAGGACAAGGACCAAGAGGAGGTCCTATATCCAATGAAAAACCAAATAAACGGGCTGAAAAGCCACGTTTAGGCCATGTTGGAGAGGGAGCTGACCTTGGGGTGGTGGCCCCCCAAGGGACGTTGATCACCTTGTGGTGCTTCCGGGAGTAAAGTAGCAGAACTTCGTCTCTCTCTTGGATTTTCTGGATTTTCAGAGCTTGCACTTGGGATCTCTTTTCGTCCTTTCTTTCTTCTGTATTTTTCTTGACATTTTTCCTCAATTATTGACTTGATTTTCTTGGATAAATCTTGATGAGAACCCGCGCAAAATCGGAGCACAAAGTTTCCCATTTTTCGGGAAAGCCGAAGACTTTGTAGCCAATTTTCCGTCAAGAGTCGAAACTAGGTCAAACGATGTCGGATTGACCTGAAAATTGAGGTGAAGCTTCTTGAGCAGTGGATAGGACCAACCATGGGCTTTAATTTGAGTTTTGAAGCCGTTTGGGGTCTCATCGATGCTTCACTTGATTTTGCTGCTGGGAAAATGCCGAGCTTTGATATGTGGTCAAACGATGTCCGATTGACCTGAAATTTGACGGGGAGCCAATTGGAGTCATTTTGAGACGTTCCATGGGCTCCGTTTTGGATGTCATGGTCCCGGGTTGCTCCGCCGCCGGTAGGCTGGATTTTCTCTCGGAGCATCGAAACCTGGTCAAACGTTGTCGGAATGACCTGAAATTCGACGTGCAGCCCTTTGGAGGCATGTTGAAGCCACTCATGTATTTTGTTTGATGAGTGATGGCTTCGATGGTTTTCGCCGTCGGGAGGCTTGATTTTGCTGTTCGAGCATTGATGGAGGGTCAAACATTGTCGGTTTGACTTGAAATTTGGCATGGAGCCTTTTGAAGACATTCTGGAGTCATCCGTAGGCTTTGATCGAAGTTTTGGTGTCTTCGATGTTGTCGCCGCCGGGAGCGCTTGTTTAGCTCTCGGAGCAGTGAAGTTAGGCCAAACGATGTCGGAATGGCGCAAAACCTTAGGTGTACCCCTCTTTTAGCTGCCTTGAAAGATCTTTCAGTTTTTGTTTGATTCTAATAAGATCTGATGCTTGAAGTAGCTTTGCCTGTTTTGTAGTAGAATACAACTTCACGAGGCTTCTTGATGTGGAGGGGACATAGTGACTTTTTTTGGTGTCAACAATCAAGGAGCGAATTTTTGCTCTCATATTGTTACGGCAGATGTCGACTAGCGACGCTTGTGGCAGTACATCTGAGCATTTGTATGCCATTGCCTTCCACTTGTGAATGAAGTCGTATGTTGACTCATTCTTTCCATGTTTTAGGCTGCAGAGCTAAGCCATAGTAATAGGATGATCCTCACCTTGGAAGTGGGCCAGGAAGCGTGTTTCCAGCATAGCCCAGTTTTGGATGGAGTTCTCCGGCAGAGTGGAGTTCCAATCAGAGGCTGTACCTTTTAGGGTACTTGCAAAGAGGCGGATCTTGAGGGCATCTAGATCCGCAATAGCTCCCGTCAGGATCTTGAAATGGATGACATGCTGTCTAGCTAAACCTTTCCCAGTATATGTCTGGAGAGTAGGTTGTTTGAATTTTGCAAGGAACGGAACCGAGTCCATCCATAGAGGGTAGGGTGGCTTGATCCCATGTTCCTTCAATGTATCCTCTTCTTTTGCTTTTGCGAGGATATCGTCCACGTCCTTTTTGGTAAGGGCGCGAGACTCATTATTTTCTGCATTGCCCTTGTCATCTTCATGATTCGGAGGGGTTTCATTGTTAGGTGGTGGACGTTGTAGAGTGAGAATAAGGTTTTCCATCAGAGCCTCAATTCTATGTTGTTCTTGCTCCAACTGCTGGATGCGTGCAGTTACATCATCATGCTGTGGAGGCGGTTCAGAACTTGTAGCTAGGACGTTCATCCCTCGGGATTCGAACGAAGAAACCGTCCTGGTGACTGAGCTGGGGCTCATTCTTCTGGATGAAGAATCTGAGGAGTGGTTACTCCGGTGTCCTTGGCTTGGAGGAGTGGAGGATTCTTCCAGATGTGTTCAAGTCCGAGAGACGCTACGAGTCACTGATGCCTAACACTGATTTTGGTTGCTGACTTCTGGCGTTTTCTGGTTTTGCCAACCATATGGACAGCAACGAATTGGTCGGGTCTTTCTTTTTCGACCCATTTGTTTGAGACATGGAGAGTAGAACATTGGGTTTTTTGTTTCTCAAGTCTCTTTTGTCGATATGCCGCATGGCGACGCATACGACGAGCAATTTGAGCTTCAGTCAACTCTTGCTGGGCTCTGGCGATGAAGGATGTAGTCCCTCGTGCACAGCAGCCGAGTTTGTCTTCTTTGAAACTGGGCAAGGACAAGATCTGGACGCGGTCCTTTGCCTGTTGCAGTGAAGACTTGAATTTTGCGAGTTCAGCCCCTGTTGAGATGAAGGGTCGACTCGCGGGAGTGCAGGCTTCAGCATGTTTTTGCGTACGCCTAACGATGCAGGATTTTATTTTCGGCTTGTAGGAGCCAGCCGGCTCATGTTGATTTTGTTTGTTTTTTGGGCAGAGGGTAGGTTTCTCATATTTCATGTAAGAGAGAGGGTAGAACCGATTCTCCTTGAGAGGGGCCAGGTATGCTGGCTTTTTAGATGTTCGGGACCTCCGTTGCTTTGGTGAAGATCTCGGGGACCAAGTTTTGGGGTAAACTTGGTTTCTTGTGGGTTGAGGCTTCGTGGGAGCACCACGGGCTTCAGGCTTCTTGGTGTTCGCCCTTGGTGCTATGTTAGTGACACGTTGCGAGGCGATTTTCTGTTTCTTGGCAGGTACAGTTTCTTCTGCGGAGAGTGGGAATGGTCCCAGCGACCCGAAGACGATGGTCCGGGGAGTTGAAGTTGTCCCGGTGTTTGGAGAGTTGTCGAGGGAGATGACGCTTCGGCAACTGGCAGGGCGCTTACGCTTGTTTTGCTTGTCTTAAAGCATAAGTTGGTGCTTGTTCTCATCGAAAGTGATGGTTAATGAAGCTGCCATTGTTAGTTTTGGAAAACTTCTGAAACAAGACCAAATCCATTAGTAATTACAAGAATATGGTGATCATAAATTGAGAACAACTATGGTTTTGTCTTTTCAAATCACTTGAGGGGACATGGCCCAGCCCAAGGAAGATGAAGAAGGCAAAAAGCCATAGAGATACAATTGTTCTAAAATGCGAGTATGGTAGGCTCAGAGTGAGCGTTCCAGTGACTGCTAGAAGCAATTGTAGACCTTAATTCAAATTACCGAGAAGCAAGGCTCACTCGAGGTAAAATGATATAAGGTTGGAGATACAAATGTGTCGGTCGCAAATACAGTAGACCCAAAAGGGCGTACTAGCACCGCTAGGCACAAATGTTGCAAATCGCATCCTTGGAAAGGACACGAGATGGGAGTTTTTTTGAAAGGTCAAATTTGATTCATAAAGGAGAGCAAATGGTGTTCCAGTCCGAACAAAGGCTCAACATTTCTGCGAGCGCTAAATCCGAAAAGGAAGGAACCAAGACTTCTCGGATGTGAATCCAATAATGACGGAAGTTTTTTTTTTTTTTGAACGGTCAAGATTGAATCCATCAAAGAGAGCAAATGGTGTTCCATTCCAAACAAGGCTCAACATTTCTGCGAGCGCTAAATTCGAAAGGAAAGGAACCAAGGTTTCTCAACTCTGAACTCAAAAGTGACGGAGGTTTTTTTTTTAAAGGGTCAAGATTGAATTCATCAAAGAGGGCAAATGATGTTCCCTTCCGAACAAGGCTCAACATTTCTGCGAGCGCTAAATCCGAAAGGGAAGGAACCAAGATTTCTCAATTCTGAATTCAAAAGTGACCGAAGTTTTTTTTCGAAGATTTTGAAAGGTCTTTTTTTTTTTGAAGATTTTTTTTTAAAAGGTTTTTTTTTTTTAAGATAGGTTTCCAATTTGATCTTATGAAACCTTAGTAGATAGATCAGCCCCCAGGTAAGGGTAGGATTACTTAATGGACCCGTTTGAAGGACCCTTGCCTCGAACAGTCTAGCTATCTCCACACTCTGGACAATGCCTTTTTTAAATCCACTTTGGTCAAAGAACATAATTGGTGGAACCTTAGTGTTTTTTTTTTTTTTTTGAACTCTTTTTTGAAAGATTTCTATGAACTCATCAAAGAGAGCGAATGGTGTTCCAATCCGAACAAAGGCTCAACATTTCTGCGAGCGCTAAATCCGAAAAGGAAAAACCAAAGTTCTCAAATTTGAATTCAAAAGAGAGAAAACTGATTTTTTTTTTTTGAAATTATAATTTTTTTTTTTTGAAATTTCAATTGGACTCATCAAAGAGAAAAGATGACCCAATCCCCGATATGAACGATAGCTGCAAACATTTCTGTGAGCTATCAAGTTTGAAGAGGAAATGATCAAAATCTCTCAAAGTTGAATTTTGAGAAAGAGAGATCAATTTTTTTTTTTGAAAGAATTTGAAATGGAGGTGTTTTTTTCTTGAAATCCCAATTGGACTCATCAAAGAGAAAAGATGGCCCAATCCCCGATATGAACGATAGCTGCGAACATTTCTGTGAGCTATCAAGTTCGAAGAGGGAAGGATCAAAATTTCTCAAAGTTGAGTTTTTAAGAAAAAGAGATCAGATTAGTTTTTTTTTTTAAGTGAGAAAGAACAATTGAAATCCCATCTCATGTTTTTTTTTTTAGATGCAAAATGCAACATAGGCCACCAACTAGAAAGGAGCCAAGGGATCAAAGCATCACGTTCTCAAGTCAACGTGTCCCACCGGGTATGCCAACTTGATGGACCCTCGGAATTCCCGTGTTCTCCTTCCGCACCCCGGGGGCCGACTTGGGTCTCGGCGGAGGAGGGAATACGCGGGTATCAACATTTTTGTACGGGTATGCCAGATTTACTTTCTACTTGGAATTTGGAATGGTGATAATCCGGAGATTCACCTTCACAAGTAGAAAGGAAATCAATCTTTTTTTCTAACTTTTCAAATTGCATAAATATTAAAAAAAGAGACAAGTTTGTTTTTTTTTTAGAATGCCGTAGGAGGCGTTTTGTTTGTTTGCCATAAAAGGCGATTTTGCCGTGAAAGGCGATTTTTACAAAACTCATCAAATATGAAAGACAAGAAATGTTGATGCACGCTTCAGGGCCCGCCAGGGCGCGAAAGGGTCGGACCCGACGGACTCCCACGTTCCGCCGACCCCGGTAGCCGCCCCAGCAGGCGCCTCGGAGCGCGTTCCATCAAGCTGGCACACCCGGTGGGACTCGTTCATTTGAGAACATGGTGCTTGGAAATGAAATATTTGCATATCATACTTTTTGCTCCATGCTTATACTTCTTTTCCAGATTCCTTGGCTACTTTCTAGCTGGTGGCCTATGTTGGATTTTGCACCCAAAAAAAAATGAGATGGGATTTTTTGGAAATTTCTATTTCTTTGAGTTTGTTTCCATTCTTTCTCTTTTCAAAAAAAAAAAAATCAGTTTTCTTAGTTTGAATTCAAAATTGAGAAACTTTGATCCTATCCTATCGTTCTTTGGTGCTTGCAGAAATGTTGAGCCCGTTCGACTAAGGCTTTGGGCCATCGTTTCTCTTCGATGAGTTCATTAGAGATTTCAAAAAAAAAATATATTAAAAAAAATAAAAATAAAAAAAAAAATCAGTTTTCTTAGTTTGGATTCAAAATTGAGAAACTTTGATCCTATCCTATCGTTCTTTGGTGCTTGCAGAAATGTTGAGCCCGTTCGACTAAGGTTTTGGGCCATCGTTTCTCTTCGATGAGTTCATTAGAGATTTCAAAAAAAAAAAAAAAATCAGTTTTCTTAGTTTGAATTCAAAATTGAGAAACTTTGATCCTATCCTATCGTTCTTTGGTGCTTGCAGAAATGTTGAGCCCGTTCGACTAAGGTTTTGGGCCATCGTTTCTCTTCGATGAGTTCATTAGAGATTTCAAAAAAAAAAATATATTAAAAAAAATAAAAATAAAAAAAAATCAGTTTTCTTAGTTTGGATTCAAAATTGAGAAACTTTGATCCTATCCTATCGTTCTTTGGTGCTTGCAGAAATGTTGAGCCCGTTCGACTAAGGTTTTGGGCCATCGTTTCTCTTCGATGAGTTCATTAGAGATTTCAAAGAAAAAAAATCAAAAAATCAGTTTTCTCAGTTCTGATTCAAAATTGAGAAGCTTTGATCCTATCCTATCGTTCTTTGGTGCTTG
This sequence comes from Umbellularia californica, assembly GCA_028538565.1. NCBI lineage: Eukaryota > Viridiplantae > Streptophyta > Magnoliopsida > Laurales > Lauraceae > Umbellularia > Umbellularia californica. The sequence goes on along the minus strand of JAPQWN010000007.1, from coordinate 42,052,460 downwards.
CAGAAATGTTGAGCCCGTTCGACTAAGGTTTTGGGCCATCGTTTCTCTTCGATGAGTCTATTTGGGATTTGAAAAAAAAGACATAGACCACTAAGGTTAAACCAATTGCGTTCTTTGATCACGATTGATTCAAGAAAAGCCTTGTCCAGAGTGTGGAGACAGCTTGACTGTTCTAGGCAAGGGTCCTCCAAACGGGTTCATTAAGTAATCCTACCCTTACCTGGGGGCAATTCTATCAATTGAGGTTTCATAAGACCGGGTTAGGAGGCCTATGTGTACTCTCTCGTCTTTAAATCTTAAAAATTTAAAAAAAAAAATCAAAAATAAAAAAAAAAGATTTTCAAAAAAAAAAATCTTAAAAAAATAAAAAAATCAAAATAAAAAAAAATATATAAAAAAATAAAAAATAAAAAAAAAAGATTTTCAAAAAAAAAAATCTTAAACAAAAAAAAAAGATTTTTTTAAAAAAAAAATGAAAATCTAAAAAAAAATCTTCAAAAAAAAAAAAAACTCTCGTCATTTTAGATTCAGATCCGAGAAATTGTGGTTCCTTCCCTTCTGGGTACTGGCGCTCGCGGAAATCGTTGAGCCCGTATTCGGATCGGAATATCATCTGCTCTCTTTGATGAATCCAATCTTGACATTTCAAAAAAAAAAACAAAGAATCCCATCTCATGGATGCGATCTCCAACATTTGTGCATAGCAATACTGGTACGCCCTTTCAGGGTCTACTGTATCTGTGACCGGCACATTTGTAACTCCTACCTTATATTCTTCTTATCTCGAGCAAGCTCCGCTTCTCGATAAGTCGAATTTAGGTATACAATTACTTCTAGCAGTCATTGGAACGCTCATTTCGAGCCTACCATGTTCGCTGTCAGAACAATTGTACCATCTATGGCTTTTTGCCTTCTTCATGTCGCTTGGGACATGTCCCTTGAGCGATTTGAAAAGACAACCATAGAAATTCCCATTTATGATCATTATTCTTGTGATTACTAATGGATGTGGTCGTGTTTCAGAACCTTTTCGAAACTAACAATGGCAGCCTTAACCATTATCTTCGATGAGAACAAGCACCAACTCATGCTTCAACAGAAGCAAAGCACGCGCACTCATAAGCGCCCTGTCAGCTGCCGAAGCGTCAACTCCCTCGGCAACTCTCTGAACTCCGGGTCGACCTCGACTCCCCGGACCATCGTCTTCGGGACACTGGGACCATTCCCACTTCCCGAAGAACAAACTGCGCCTGCCAAAAGGCAGAAAATCGCCTCTCAACGTGTCACTCCCGTGACACCAAAGGCGAGCGCCCAAAAGCCCGAAGCCCGCGGCACCCCCGCGAAGCCTCGACCAACAACCAACCAGGTCTACCCTAAGACTTGGTCTCCAAGACCTTCCCCAAAACAAAGAAGGTCTCAAACATCCACCAAGCCAGCATACCTGGCCCCACTCAAAGAGAACCAGTTCTACCCTCTTGCCTACATGAAAGAGGAGAGACCCATCTCCAACTTGACTCCCAAGTCGACCCAGCATGAATCGGCTTGCTCCCACAAGCCCAAAATCAGATCATGCATCACCAGGCCTCTCCAAGCACCTGCTAAGGCCTACACTCCTTCAGTTCGACCCTTCATCTCTACAGGGGCCGAACTCGAAAGGTTTAAAGCTTCGCTGCAACAGGCAAAGGACCGGGTCCGCATCCTGTCCTTGCCCAACCACAAAGAAGACAAGCTCGGCTGCTGCGCCCGAGGGAGCACATCCTTCATCATCAGAGCCCAGCCAGAGCTGACTGAAGCTCAAATCGCTCGTCGAGCACGCCGCCGTGCGTCATATCGACAAAAGAGACTAGAGAAGCAACGGACCCAGCCTCCTACACTTCAAGTCTCCCACAAATGGGTCGAAAAAGAAAGACCCGACCAAGTTGCTGCCGTCCATATGGTTGGAAAAACCAGAAGACGCCAAAAGTCAGCATCAAAAATCCATGTCCGACGTCCGGTGACCCGTAGGGTCACCGGGACACGAAGACATCCTGAAGAATCTCCTGCCCCTTCAAGCCAAGGACGGGAGAGTAATCCTTCATCAAGCTCTTCATCAAAAAGAATGAGCCCCAGCTCGGTCACCAGGACGATTTCTTCGTTCGAATCCCGAGGGATGAACGTCTTGGCTACAATTTCTGAGCCACCACCTCAGAATCCACCTCGAGATGATGCGCTCACACGCATCCAGCAGTTGGAACAAGGCCAGCAGAGGATTGAAACTCTGATGGAAAACCTTCTCCTCGTTGTCCAAAATCAGGTGAACAATGAGCCTCCTCCGAATCATGGCAATAACGAGGAAAATGGAGAAGAAAATGAGTCACGCGCCCTTACCAAAAAGGACGAAGACAGTATCCTCGCCAAAGCTAAAGAAGAGGATATACTCAAAGAGCATGGGATCAAGCCACCATATCCTTTATGGATGGACTCGGTCCCGTTCCCCACAAAATTCAAGCATCCTACTCTCCAAACATATGCGGGGAAAGGATCAGCCAGACAGCACGTCATCCACTTCAAGATCTTGACGGGAGCTATCGCGGATCAAGATGCACTCAAGATCCGCCTCTTTGCAAGTACCCTAAAAGGTACGGCCTTCGATTGGTACTCCACTCTGCCGGAGAACTCCATTCAGAACTGGGCTATGCTGAGACACGCTTCCTGACCCACTTCCAAGGTGAGGATCATCCTGTTACTATGGCTCAGCTCTGCAGCCTAAAACAGGGAGAGAATGAGTCAACTTATGACTTCATTCACAAGTGGAAAGCAATGGCGCACAAATGCTCAGATGTACTGCCACAAGCGTCGCTAGTCGACATCTGCCGAAACAACATGAGAGCTAAAATCCGCTCCATGATCATCGGCAATAAATCAAAGAACCTGGGGGAACTCCTGGAAGCTTCCATGGAAGCTGAAACGGTGATCAAAGACCTCAACAGTCAGAAATCATCAAAGAAAGAGCCGACTGCTGTTGCAACCTCTAAACCAAAGAAGAAGGAGGTTCTCAATGTGCAGACTAAGTCAGCTCCTCAGCAGCCAAAGAAAGCTGAAAATAGAGCTGCAGGTAAGAGACCTGAACTCTCTGATGCCTTCAAAGAGCGAGTAGAAAAGAAATATCCGTTCAATGAAGACGTTGAAGAAATCTTTGAGGCTCTCCTAGCAAATGGCAAACTCATTTTGCCAGAGCCCAAAAGACCTGGAGACGTTGGCAAAACCAATGATCCTCGGTACTGTCCATACCACCAGATGGTCTCGCATCCTCTCAATCAATGCTTTGTTGTGAGAGAGAAGATAAACGAGATGTGGAAAAACGGAGTCATCACCTTTGACAAAAACTATGGGACTGCCTCCGTCAACATGGTGTCATGTGGACAAACACCAAAATCACCGAAGAAGAAGATCACTACTTCCTTCATGGTGATAAACAAAATTCAAGTGTCCGAGAAGCTGGTTCCTTTCCCGACACCAGACGGACAACCCATATGGGTACATCCCGATCTCCTGGAAGATGAAAATTGGGAGATCGTCAAAACAAAGCCGACCGCTCAACAGCGAAGGCAGGCTAAGAAACATCTCCTCAAGCTCAAACGGCAAGAGAAGACCCAGCCAAAACAAGAAGTCCATGAAAAGGCAGAGGCCTCCTCTACCACTTCACTCGGGGCAACAGAAGCGTCCCTTCCAGAGACTTCAAAGGCGGTAAGAAACTTCACTCTCAGTGATTTCATGCCACCTCAATTCAAAAAAGAAGCCATGCAGGGGGCATCATACTCTTGCAACTCGGTAGTTGGATTCTCCATTGATGGATACGAGTCCAGCGACACCGACGATGGATTCGAGCCCAACTACACCGATGAGTGGGAGGAATCTCTTGAAACAGGAGAATATCTCTCCGATGAAGAATGGGTTCCTGAAACTCACCTTATGCCAGTAATCTGGTATAACCCCTTGCAACCACAAGGATCCTGGTCTGATGATGAAGAAGACCAAGAGGCTGCACAAGAAGATGCTGTTGACCCAGCACCTGTCATTGCTCCAGTGGAAATCAACTATGTTGAGCCACACGGAGAAGACGAAGAAGAGGATCTGGCTCCCATGCCTGATCTTGAAGAATATGCAAGGATCTTGCAGCGTCTCGCTCTAGAACAAAAGCAAGATCGTGTTAACGAGCCTCCTCGCAACCCAGAGCCTGAGGTCCCTGAAGATAATCAGGTACATCCACCCTTAACTCCTGAAAATGGAGAATATTGCTGGATAGATGATCCTCTTACATCCGAGGATGAGTCTGACTCCGAGCAGGCAACATCTCCTATCAGAGCTTCCTGTAATGTAATATATCAGGACTATAGCTCTTCTGAAGCGTCGTCTGATGAAATTACCTATACTCCGACGACACCTAGCAATGTATCCTCTGGAGCTACCTCGTCTCACGTGACTTTCACAGAGATGACACCCTCTCAGGTTTCTTCTCCTGAGACTGTGACTTCAGGATACACATTCTTCCCGACTGATCATCATGAAGAAAACCCAGATAATGATGCTTGGGATGATGAAATAGTCAACACAGAAGAAAAGCTGCTGGATGCTGTTCAGGACTTGCTCCCGGAAAATGCTCCGTGCAACACAATCACTAAGGATGGCAACTCTGCTGCAGATACATCCTCAGTGGATGAAAAACGACAGCCTCTTGATCTTGAAGACAATCTTCCAAACGAAGGTCCTTCTCAAGAAGCTCTCGAAGTTGGTAGAGGCACCCGCTCTGGCCGGGACTACCACAAGAATTACAACCAATCTTCCTTTACTTATGTAAATCCTTCGGGAAAAGATGTTGTAAGCGCCCCCAGTGGCAAAAACAATGAACATGCAGGCCCTAAGGAGGCTTTCAAGTATGACTTGGTTGAGCACTTCAAACACATACCTGCACGTCTTCACATCCTGGATTTATTACGAATGTCTCCACGCACTCGTGATAATCTCATCTCAGAATTACAAAAACTGAATGAGGATGTCGACAAACATGCCCCGCAAGTCCTCCAAATTGAAATGGACTACCGGATCAAAAACTCTGAAACTTCCTCAAAGGGAGAAAAGAAAACTGAGGGATCATGCATCCAATGCCTCTCGGTTCAAAGGGCAGCCAGTGCAACCATCGCCTTCACTAAGGAAGACCTCCTACTTGGCGAAGCAAGGCACAAACGACCCCTGTACTTCACAGGGTACATCAATGAAATGCCGATACATAGAGTTCAGATCGACCCAGGTTCTGCACTCAACCTTATCTCCACTTCGGCTCTTGAAGAGTTGGGCATCCCACCCAGCAAGCTAAGCCACACATCTGTATCTATCTTTGGATACGATGGGAGCACTCAAAGGCCTATCGGCAAAATCAGGTTCAAATTGCAAATCGGTGATCTTATCTCTGAGGTCACTGTGTATGCAATAAAAACCCCCTCATGCTACAACATCCTTCTCGGACGTCCTTGGATACACGAGAACGGTGTTGTCCCTTCAACTCTACATCAATGCATCAAGTTCGTCGGCGACGACGGCATTGTACATCGTGTCTTTGCGGACAGAAAACCCTTCAAAGGTAAAGAAGTCCACTTCGCAGACTCCCAAATGTATGAAGGAGAAAAAGAAGAAGAGGAAACAGCACCCCCTGCTGAAAATCTCCAGAAAGATAAAGGCAAGGCTCCTCAAAAATCACCGGAAGAAAACAACCCCTCCGGCAAATTAGAAGAGAGTAGTCAATCTCCCTTCGTCATCTCCCTCAAATCTTCAAAACCTTTGGTCATCACGACTAAAGTGAAGAAGGCGAAACAAAAGTCTGGGGGCAAATTTGTTGTTTCTCTCGTGTCTATCATGCAAGACACAGACTCGGACTCAGAGCCAGAAGACGATGCATCGTCAAGTCAAGCTGACACTCAGCAAGTTCAGCCTGCTCTCACTCCGATGGAGACACCTGCTGACGTAGAAGATCCTACGTCTGCTACCTTTGTTGTTCCGACAACATCACCAAAGCAAAGACCGATCTTCTTTCATAGATCGGATGCTTCTTCATCAAGTTCTCTGCTGGAACCTTTCCAAAACGAAGGTATGCCTCAACTATCTCTATATAGTCCTGTGGCACAAGCTATCATGAAGAAAATGGGCTTTGACGCTCAAAACCCAGTCGGTTTGGGAGAAAGACGCGGTATTCTCACGCCATTGGAGCCCGCCTTGACCAAAAGCCAGCTGGAAGATTGGAGACTCTACGGTCATGTAGAAAAGTCTTCATATGGGTTAGGGTATGATCCTGATACCCCCCTGAGACAGTTGACACAAAAGCTTAAAAGTCGTTTTACCGACCAAGCCTCAACATCTCAAGTCCACGAAGACATCGATCTCCCTGGATATCTCTTTAAAGAGTTACCTGACAAAGATCCAGGAAGCTCATCCAATTTGTACGATTTCTCTGATAATGAAGAGGAATCGCCCGATAATACAGACTTGTGCTATTCTGACCCAGAAGAACCCTCGTCTCCAAAAGAAATACCAGACTCAACAGGCGATTGGGACTATCTCATAGCAAGCCTTGAGGAGATCACCAATCAAGAAAATCCATGGAAAGGAACAGAGCCTTGGTCTGGTAATGCAGTTGAAACTCCAGAAGGTTTCGTTGAGTTGGAAGGCTCCGAAAATATTGTGGAGGAACCACCTTCGAACCTTCCGACAGAAGATCCTGTTGAAAAGATAGACTTGGGAACACCAGATAACCCACGTCCTGTATTCATAAGCAAGAATATAAAGGATGATGAGTTACCCGAGTATATCGCTTTTCTTCGTGAGTTCGTTGATTGCTTTGCATGGTCCTATGCTGAAATGCCTGGTTTAGACCCCAAAGTAGCAGTCCACAAACTCAATCTTCAAGAAGACATCAAGCCTGTCAAACAAGGCCAAGGAAGATTCCGTCCAGATGTGATGGATAAAATTGAGCAAGAAGTTCAAAAACTCAAAAGCGTCGGCTTCATCCGTGAGGAACAACATCCAGAATGGTTGGCCAACATTGTCCCCGTGACAAAGAAAACTGGGCAGATCAGAGTCTGTATTGACTATAGAGACTTGAATGGCGCTTGCCCTAAAGATGAATTCCCGCTCCCCATACCGGAGGTGATGATTGACAATACCTGTGGATTCGAGCGAATGACATTCATGGATGGCTTCTCTGGCTACAATCAGATAAAGATGCATCCCGAGGATGAAAAACACACTTCATTTCGGACTCCATTTGGCGTGTATTGCTACACTGTCATGCCATTTGGTCTGAAAAATGCTGGTGCCACATATCAGAGGGCTATGATGAAAATATTCCAAGATATGCAGCACAAAACGGTCGAATGTTACGTTGATGACCTCGCCGTCAAAAGCAGAAGAAAAGAAGACCATCTCAAAGATCTTCGGGAAGTCTTCCTCCGACTCCGCAAACACAAACTGCGGATGAATCCTCTAAAATGCTTCTTCGGCGTCTCGTCGGGTAAGTTTCTCGGATTCCTTGTTCGGAAAGCTGGAATAGAACTTGACCCCATAAAAGTCAAGGCTATTCTAGAAATGCCCTCTCCAAGAACCCTAAGGGAACTAAAAGGGCTTCAAGGGAGATTGGCCTACATCAGACGGTTCATCTCCAATCTTTCGGGGAAATGCCGTCCATTCTCTCGATTGATGAAAAAAGGTGTAGACTTTGTCTGGGATGCCGACTGTGAAGCCGCATTTCAAGATATCAAGTCATACCTGACCAAACCTCCAGTGTTAGCTGCCCCTGCCACTGGAAAACCATTCATCTTGTACACAAGAGCTCTTGATCATTCTGTAGGCGCTCTGCTTGCACAAGAGAATGGTGAGGGAAAAGAAGCTGCTCTATACTACCTCAGCCGCATACTAGTAGGTGCAGAGCATCGCTACTCTCCAGTCGAAAAAGAATGCCTTGCAGTGATGTTCGCCGTACAAAAGCTACGTCACTACTTGCTTTCCAACACAGTCTACCTGGTCTCGAGGATCAACCTCTTGAAGGTCCTTGTCACGAAGGCCGGTTCTCTCAATGCCCGACTGGCAAAATGGTCCATCCTTCTATCACAATTTGATATTAGGTATGTGCCACAAAAAGCAATCAAAGGCCAAGCTCTAGCAGACTTCCTCGCAGAGCATCCATTGCCTAAAGATTCACCACTCAAAGATGATCTCCCAGACGAACCTGTCTACAACGTGGAGACTTCCTCACCAAATGCCTCCTGGGACATGTACTTTGACGGTGCAACCAGGACAAATGAAAACAGAAAGCTGATCTCGGGAGTTGGCATCCTCTTTGTTAGCCCCGACAAATGCATGATTCCACACGCTTTCTCGCTACTGGAACCATGCACAAACAATGCAGCTGAATACCAAGCTCTGATCCTAGGATTGGAACTCGCCATCGAATCTGGTATCACCACGCTGGAAGTCTTTGGAGACTCTCAACTGATCGTCAACCAGATGAATCAGAAATATGAAGTCAGGAAGCCTGATCTGCTGCCTTATTACAACAAGGCACAATCGCTTCTGCAAAAGTTTGACATCTGTCACATCACCCACATTCGTAGAGGTGAAAACATCCGTGCAGATGCCCTGGCTGGACTTGCCGCATCAATGGCGATCCAGGAAGGAAAAAACATGCAAATTACAGTGAGTGAGAGAAGGATCCTCCCTCCTCTTAACACACACCAAGCAGTTGCTGAATGCCACCGAGTGGTTGGAAGTCGGATCTCTATCCTTCAAACTTCAATCGGCGACTGGAGGGATCCGTTCATTGATTACACTATGTTCGGAATCCTACCTGAAGATCCAAAAGAACGGGTAAGCATCCAAAGGCGAGCCCCAAACTTTCATTTGGATATCCCTTCAAAAATCCTTTACAGGAAATCCTTCAATGGAGTACTCCTACGCTGCTTGTCACAACAAGAAGCTGAAGAAACACTCAAAGAAGTTCACGCTGGACTTTGTGGAGCTCATCAGGCTGGTCCCAAGCTCTACGACCAAATCAAAAGGTTAGGTTACTATTGGCCTACCATGGTACCCGACGCAATGCAATTTGCTAAGCGCTGCCAACAATGCCAAGTTCATGGAGACTACATTCACATGCCTCCGGAATGGCTACATCCTACAGCAATCTCATGGCCTTTCGAAGCATGGGGCATGGACATCATAGGTCCTATCTCCCCCCCTTCAAGCAAAGGTCATCGCTTCATCTTCGCTGCTACGGATTATTTCTCCAAGTGGTCAGAAGCATTTGCGTTCAACGAAATGAAGACCTCATCAGTTCTTCAGTTCCTGCGCACCAACATCATTTGTCGTTTCGGCATACCCAAGAGATTCGTCCATGATAACGGACCACAATTCCGGGATCATCGATTCTACAGGTTTTGCGACAAATACAAAATTCAAAGCTGTCCTTCGACTCCATACAATCCGGCAGCAAACGGATTAGCAGAAGCCTTCAACAAGACACTCTGCAAAATCCTCAAGAAAATGGTCTCTAGTCACAAAAGAGACTGGAGCGATAAACTGTCTGAAGCTTTGTGGGCCTATCGAACCACCGTTCGAGGACCAACCCATAGCACACCATTCTCCTTGGTCTATGGATGCGAAGCTGTCGTGCCCCTAGAGGTACAAATTCCTTCTCTGAGGGTATCTCTACAAAATGACATGACTCAAGAAAGCAATGCGAAATTACGACTTCATGAGCTGGACAATCTCGATGAGAAACGGCTCGAAGCTCGACAAAGCATTGAACTTTACCAAGCACGCATGGCAGGATCTTTTGACAAAAAGGTCAGGCAACGCGCCTACAAGAAGGGTGACTTGGTTCTTGCGGTAAAAAGACCAATGGTCTTCGCTCACAAGTCCAAAGGCAAGTTTGAACCAAAATGGGAGGGACCCTACGTCATCGACAAGGTCTTCTCCAATGGCGCATATGCCCTCCTAAACATGGAAGGCGACAGATGTATGCTGCCTATCAACGGCAAGTTCTTGAAGCGATACTACCCTTGAAGACTTACCCAACTGGGTAAGAGCAATGCCTGTATGGCCAAAACCTGTTCTCAGGTACTCGCTCGTCAAACCCACTCTCTTTAGAATTTTCATATCAAATGTCAAAATTTCTAGAGATTCAAAAACAATGCTTACTTTCATTGTTTCATTGTTCAAAAAAAAAAAAACAAAAAATCCAAGTTTAGGAGCCTCTCCCTGACTTGACCAAAACTTTCGATCCTTGAACCAAAATTCATGGTTTGAAACAAAAATCCGGATTCAGGGATTTCCACCCTAGTCCACCTTACCTTTTACCGCCAAATGGTTTTAGGTCAAAATTTACGACCCTCGTGTCTTTAAACAAAAAAATGGTTTTTCAAAAACCGCGGGGAAGTGACACTTAGTCGATACTCGCAAAACTCAAAAATCGGAAGGATGCAAACCCCATTCGATACTTCCAAAACCTCTAAAATCGTGGAGACGCAACATTTCAGTTGATATCCACAACCCAAATTTCAAAGGTTCGAGAAAACCTCAAATTTCAAAAATCACGGGGAAACGACATCAAGTCAGTACCCGCAAAATCAAAAGTTTTGGGAAAAGCAGGGAAGCGACGCTTAGTCGATATTTGCACCCCAATTCGCGAGGAAGCGACATTCCATCGATACTTGCAAAACCTAACCCGCGAGGGAGTGACATTCCATCAATACTCGCAAAACCGAATGAGCAAGGAAGCGACATTCCATCGATACTTGCAAGACCATTCAGCGGGGAGGCGACATTTAGTCGATACCTGCATTTTGAAAGCCAAAAAATCTGGCTATAAATGCCAAAACCTGGCTCTTTTGCCAAAAACCGGCTATCAATGCCACCAAATCGGCTATAAATGCCACACAAAAAAAATGACTCTCATGTCAAAAACCGGCTATAAATGCCACAAACCGGCTATCAATGCCACAAAAATTGGCTTTTACGCCGACAAACCAAAACTTGGCTTTAAAAAAAAATGGCTATCAATGCCACCAAACCGGCTATAAATGCCACAAATTGGGTATCAATGCCACCGAACCGGCTATAAATGCCACAAATTGGCTATCAATGCCACCAAACTGGCTATAGATGCCAACAAAACAAACACCGGCTTCCATGCCAACCCAAATTTTGGTTTTTACGCCATAAAATTTCGGCTTCCATGCCATCTCAAAATTGGCTCCCATGCCACGAACAAAATTTTTGGCTCTTATGCCATCTCAAAAATCGGCTATAAATGCCACACAAAAAAAAAACCCTGACTCTCATGTCAAAACTGGCTGTAAATGCCACAAAAATCCGGCTTTCACGCCAAATTCGTTTCCCCTACCAAAACAATTATTTGACAAAAGATTTTCACTAAATGACAAAGCTTTTGATCAAATCCCATTTAGCAATTGCTTTCATCACAAAAAGATTTGAGTGAGCGTAGGGAAAACAAGAAAAAAAAGAAGTACCAAAAAAATACATGTGGTACCAAAAAAAAAGTGTTCACAAGCACTGCAAAAAAAAAAGAAGTACCAAAAAATACATGTGGTACCAAAAAAAAAAAAGAAGAATGGTTTCTGCTATAAAAAATCAGGAGCTCAGCCAAAAATGGTCTCCAGCCAAAGCTTCAGCTCCTCAAGCAAACTTTTGGCCTCATCCGTCAGAGTTTCCAAGGCACGCTTCTTCAGGAACTTGCCATGAGATGCTGGCGAATGCCGTAACCCTTCTTTTACACCGGGAAGCTCTTCCCCAGCAGTTTGCCATCGTTCGTTTTCTAGAGTCCTCCTCTCGAGAACTTGACCGGCATCTGTAACCCTGCGAATCAGAGTACTCTCCCTGTCACGAGCCTCTGTTATAGCAGCCCACTTAGCATCGACTTGTGCCTTCAAATGCTCAAGACGTTTCCTGGCCTCGTCAACTTCCCTATCAAGGACGTTAAGGTCATGCCTCAATCCGATGATGGCTAGCTCTTCCTTGTTCTTCTCCCGAACTAGCTGCTTCTTGCTTTGTGTAGCCTCATTCAGGTCAGACTTAGCCTTATCAGCAGGGTCCAAGAACATCTCCTTGAAGAATTGGTCGTCAGGGAAACCCATGGTCTCAAACCACTTGTCACCCAGTGCAATGATCCTATCAACGATCGCCCTGGCACCTGTGACATCCAGACCAACCTCTTCGGTGTCGGTCAGAATCTCCTGTACATGTGGGATCATGCCAAATCCTGCCTCCAAGTGTCCAGAAAGGAGAGTCTTGACCCAAGAACTCAAAACCCGAGCCAGCACCTTCTTCGCAAATTGAAGAGACGAACTGGATGAAGATTCACCCTTCTCCGCCTATCGGCTGCTCATGTCATGTCCCATTGGAAGAGTAACAAAAGAACTCTTTTCACTTGGAGCCACTGGAGAGGGAATCTCAACACGAGGCATCTCCTCAATCATGTCTGAACTGGTCTCTACCTCCGGATCGACCTCTGGCATCCCTTGTTCTGGTTCTGAAGAAAGCGATGGACTCTCTTCTGTCACTTCAAAACCTGCAAATGAAACACAAAAAGGTATGAATATGATCCTGTTAAAAAAAAATCATCAGGGTCATCACTACAAAGTACCTTCCTCGACGACTGGCGGAACACTCTCTTCCTCCATGAACTTATCAGAAGCATCATCAACATTTGCGTCCATTGATGGTTCAAAGTCATCGGAATCCTGTGGCAAGTCAGCTGACAAGAGAAATGTTAGCAAATCAAGTCGCAGGCAAAAAAAAAAAAAAAAGAAAGCGAAAGAAGTTATACCAATTGGAGATTCTGGAATCATTCCAGAGTCCCTTGGTTCTTCTTCAGATGCCATAACCGGCTCCATCACCGCCTCATCGGTCGGAACCTCAGGCATCGGCAAGTCTTCATCCTCTGCTAAAAAAAAAAAAAAGCAAGCAGCAGCGGGTGAGAAAACAAATCAGAACATGGAAAGCCCCATGAAAGAAGTAGAAAAAGAAAAAGGAAGAATCATACCTTCTCCCAGGCCTGCTGAACGGCCACATTAGAAGATCTGGCGGATCGACGAGGTACGCTTGTAGCAGGCTCTTTACCCTTGTTCGCTCTGGAGGAACCACCTGCAAAGGTTGGAAAAGAAAAAGATCGTCATCAAAATGACAGGATTTCGCTAAAAAAAAAAGGGGTCACTTTGTCCCACCAAAAATCTGGCGAAATTTTGGCATGACTCCGGGGCAATTCCAAAGAAAAAAGGAAATACCCCGACGGAAATAGAAAGTTTGAAGATGGGCTCAACATCGCTGCGAGCTCCGAGACTCCAAACTTTCGAAACCTCAAAATCTCCGCAAAATCAAGAAGGGCTCAACATCACTGCAAGCTCCAAATTCCCAAATTTGCAAAGATTTTCAGGTATGCTATCATGCTCAATCTACAAATAGTACATGCATGAACATCTAGATTTGCACAAAAAACGCATTATCATGATGAGCAAAAAAAAAAAAAAAAAAAAAAAAGAGAAGAAACTTTCTCGAAAAAAGGGGAGAAAGAAAAGAAAAAAAAAGAAACTTTCTCAAACAAAAAAAAAGAAAAAGAAAAAAAAAAAAAAAAGAGACACGTGAAAAAAAAAAAGAAATCACGTGGAAAAAAAAAAAGAGAAGAAGAATAGAAAGAAAAGAAAAAGAAAAGAAAAAAAAAAGAAGAAAAAAAAAGAGAGAAACTTTCTTCTTTTTACCATCCTATTCTCTACATGGAGTTTTCTTGAAAGAAAAAGAGAGAAAACTTACTCGAAGCCATTGATGGAGAAGAAGAAGGAAAAAGCTTGAAGATCCTTGAAGAAGAAGCACTCTTGGTCTTGGAGCTCTCTTGAGATTGTTGCAAAAGAAAGCAATAAGAGCAAGAGATCCTACCTTCCTTTGCTTTTATAGGAGAGAGCAAATCAAAGAAGGAAACAAAGAAGAAAGGTAAGTGTTACTAATTAAGTAACCTTACCAAAAGAGAAGGAATTAGAAAGATTCTTTCCCAAAAAGAAAGATGTCTTTGAGAGATTTCCTCCCAAAATCAATCAAATGAGAGATTCTCTCCAACAAAAAAGGATATTGAAGATTCTTTCCCAAAAAGAAAGATACCTTGAGATATTCTCTCCCAAATTAAGGGAATATGAGAGATTCTCTCCCATAAAGATATTTTTAGATATTCTCTATCCAAATGAGATATCTTTAGATATTCTTTACAAAAATGGCCCCACATGAGATCTAAGCCATCCTAAAAAGCTTAAGGTCCCATGGGCTAGCCCATATGAGCCAGGTTTGACCACCTAGGCACTAAAAAAAAAAAAAGAAAAAATGGGCTTTTAGTCAGAAAAAATCCCTCTTACCAAAAGCATACAATAATGGTTCCATGCCTCTTTTGAGTTGATTGGACCATACAAAAAAATCCCAAGCCCCATGAGCTTCCAAAAATCAAACCATCCAGCCTCATATACCAAATTGAGCCAAAATCTTGAAATTGACATTTCACAAAAATCCAAACCACTCCAATGGACCCACACAGTCCCGAAGAGTGACCAAAAACCAAATCCTGGTCCCCTAACTTGCCACATACAGCTTGTTAGGTCACAAGACCAAAACAAAAAACCAAACCCTGATCCCCCAACTTGCCACATACAGCTTGTTGGGTCACAAGATCAAAACCAAAACCCGATCCCCTAACCTGCCATATATAGCTGGTTAGGTCACAAGATCAAAAACAAAAACCCAAATCCATATCCCTGATGTCATCTTCAAAACTTTGCCTCGAGATGGTGTGTGATTCCCCTCACTACCATAAAATTCCCCTGGAAGCTCAAAGGCTACTCTACCAAAGGAAAGATTGCTCAAAGACTCTTGGTCAAGACACAAGCTCTCCTTCAAAAATCTCTTCGAGGCACATCGACTACAAAAGTCAAGCAACTCGTCGCTGTACCTCGAGGGGGCATTTGTTGACACCAAAAATGTCACTTTGCCTCTTCAACATCAAGAAAGCTGCATGAAGTCGCAACCTGCCATAAATAGGCAATGCAATTTCTCCAAAAAATCAAATCTTGTCAGAATCAAACAAAAACTGCAAGATCCTTCAAGATAGCCAAGAGAAGAGTACACATGAAGTTTCGGGCCATTTCGACAACATTTGGCCTAACTTCACTTCTCCGACAGCTAAAATGGCGCTCCCGGCGGCGACATCATCGGAGACGTCAAAACTTCGATCAAAGCCTACAGATGACTCCAGCATGTCTCAAAAGGGCTCCACGTCAAATTTCAGGTCATTCCGAAAACGTTTGACCAGGTTTCGATGCTCCGAGAGAAAATCAAGCCTACCGGCGGCGGAGCAACCCGGGACCATGACATCCAAAACGGAGCCCATGGAACGTCTCAAAATGACTCCAATAGGCTCCCCGTCAAATTTCAGGTCAATCGGACATCGTTTGACCGCACATCAAAGCTCGGCATTTTCCCCGCAGCAAAATCAAGTGAAGCATCGACGGGACCCCAAACGGCTTCAAAACTCAAACAAAAGCCTATGGTTGGTCTTATTTATTGCTCAGGAGGCTTCACCTCAAATTTCAGGTCATTCCGACATCGTTTGACCAAGTTTCAGCTTCTGGCGGAAAATCAGCAGCTCTACGCGACAAAGTCTTCGGCTTTCCCGGAAAATTGGAAACTTTACACTCTAAAAATGCAAGGATTCTCATTAAGTTTTCTAGAGGGAAATCAAGCCAATAAATGAGAAGAAATGTCAAGAAAAATACAGAAGAAAACGGCGACGAAAAAGACCTCAAAACGACCGCAAAACGGGGTCCGAAGGGGAAAAATCCCCCAGGGTCGCAGACCCCTGCGACCATGGCCCATGGTCGCAGGCCCCTGCGACCATGGCCCATGGTCGCCAGTCCATGGTCGCCGGCGACCATGGCCCATGGTCGCCGGCGACCATGGAGGTCCGGGTCACCGGATTTTCCGCCGGTGACCCATTTTCCCGTCTTTCTTCGCGTTTCGCGCACTTTGGCCCCTGTGGTTTCCTGAAAATGTGATTTTTAGTGCTCTAAATTGACTCATATCCGACGACATCTCGGATCCGCCGTCAAAAGCATAAAATCATCATTGATCGCTCCAAGATCGCCAACCGGTCGACCAAGAAAGTGCACTTTCTGTCCGACTGATCGTGAAATCGACAAGACAGATGTCACCGGCCCACTCTTAGCTATCAATGTCTGAAGTTACATGTTCATCCGATGTCGATCAGCATGTAGATCCATCGATGATCATCGCCAGAAGAATTCCAGAAGACACGGCATGGCCCGCGACTCTTCGACTGCTCGGCGACCAATTAATGTGGTTAATTGACTAGCTTTATTGCAGTCATTAATTCATTTCTTTGGACGGCCCAATCAGAAGCAAGCATTTGGGAGTTACAAGTCAATTGATTCATGGCATTTAAACCATGAAACTCCTCCCATTATGGTAATTAAGGTGATTAAAAGCCCTTAATCTCCATCGGCCAATCAGATTCAAGGAAAAAGGAGTTACAAAATCAAGAAATAAATCTTGTAACTCCTCCCATTAAAGCCATTAAGGCTCATAAACCCTCCTAAATGGCTACCAAAGGCCTATAAATAGGAGAGCATTCCATTGAAATTCAGATAGGAAAAATCAGAAAAAAAGGGAGAAAATCAGGATCAGAGAAAAGATCAGAAAAAAAGATCAGAAAGAGATCTGAGAGAAAGAAAAAGAGAGAAAAACTCTGCTGAAGTTCTGCACCGGCCACCACTACAAGGTGACAAAAGTCCCTTGGGGGGCACCCCCCCAAGGTCCTTGCCTTCTCCTGCTGCCTCCAATGGCTTAGATGTGGCTTTTCAGCCCGTCTACTTAGCTTTTTATTGGACATAGGACCTTCTCTTGGTCTTTGTCCTCTAAAAACCTGAGGTTATAGCCAAGCCAAGCGAATCAAGAGCATCTTCTGTTCTCATCTGCATGGATGATGGCGAAGCCCATACATGGCTTGCGACCGTCAATCTGAACGAGTCCCCCACAATCTCCTGAAAAGTTAGATCTTCCTTTTCTTGCTTTTCATTGTAGTTTGTATTTTTCTAAAAGAGACAAAAATCACAACTCTTGTCTTTCATTATTGATGAGAATTGTAAATCGGCTATAAACGCCAAAATCGGCTATAAATGCCAAACAAAATCGCCTTTCACGGCAAACCAAGAAAATGTCTCTTTTCTTAAATATTTGTGCAATGGAAAACTTGAAAGAAGTTGATTTCCTTTTTACTTGCGAAGGTTGATCTCCGGATTACCACTTGCAATTCCAAGTAAAATAGAAAATCTGGCACACCCACACAAAAGAAATGTTGATGCACGCTTCAGGGCCCGCCAGGGCGCGAAAGGGTCGGACCCGACGGACTCCCACGTTCCGCCGACCCCGGTAGCCGCCCCAGCAGGCGCCTCGGAGCGCGTTCCATCAATGATTTTGTTTATTTTTTGGGTGGAGGGTAGGTTTCTCCTCTTTCATGTAAGAGAGAGGGTAGAATTGATTCTCCTTGAGAGGGGCCAGGTATGCTGGCTTTGCAGATGTTTGGGACCTCCATTGTTTTGGCGAAGATCTCAGGGACCAGGTTTTGGTGTAAACTTGGTTTCTTGTGGGTTGAGGCTTCGTGGGAACGCCACGGGCTTCAGGCTTCTTGGTGTTCGCCCTTGGTGCCATGTTAGTGACACGTTGCGAGGCGATTTTCTGTTTCTTGGCAGGTACAGTTTCTTCTGCGGAGAGTGGGAATGGTCCCAGCGACCCGAAGACGATGGTCCGGGGAGTTGAAGTTGACCCGGTGTTTAAAGAGTCATCGAGGGAGATGACGCTTCGGCAACTAGCAAGGCGCTTATGCTTGTTTTGCTTATCTTGAAGCATAAGCTGGTACTTGTTCTCATCGAAAGTGATGGTCAATGAAGCTGCCATTGTTAGTTTTGGAAAACTTCTGAAACAAGACCAAATCCATTAGTAATCACAAGAATATGGTGATCGTAAATGGAGAACAACTATGGTTTTGTCTTTTCAAATCACTTGAGGGGACATGGCCCAACCCAAGGACAATGAAGAAGGCAAAAAGCCATAGAGGACACAATTGTTCTAAAATGCAAGTATGGTAGGCTCAAAGTGAGCGTTCCAGTGACTGCTAGAAGCAATTGTTGACCTTAATTCAAATTACCGAGAAGCAAGGCTCACTCGAGGTAAAATGATATAAGGTTGGAGATACAAATGTGTCAATCGCGAATACAGTAGACCCGAAAGGGCGTACTAGCACCGCTAGGCACAAATGTTGCAAATCGCATCCTTGGGAAGGACACGAGATGGGATTTTTTTAAAGGTCAAAATTGGGTTCACAAAGGAGAACAAATGGTGTTCCAATCCGAACAAAGGCTCAACATTTCTGCGAGCGCTAAATTCAGAAGAGAAGGAACCAGAATTTCTCGGATGTGAATCCAATAATGACTGAAGTTTTTTTTTGAAAGGTCAAGATTGAATTCATCAAAGAGAGCAAATGGTGTTCCGTTTCGAACAAAGGCTCAACATTTGTGCGAGCGCTAAACCCGAAAGGGAGGGAACCAAGATTTCTCAACTCTGAACTCAAAAGTGACGGAAGTTTTTTTGAAAGGTCAAGATTGAATTCATCAAAGAGAGCAAATGGTGTTCTGTTTCGAACAAAGGCTCAACCTTTCTGCGAGCGCTAAACCCGAAAGGGAGGGAACCGAGATTTCTCAACTCTGAACTCAAAAGTGACGGAAGTTTTTTCTTTTTGTTTTTTTTTTTTTTAAAAAAGATTTTTTTTTTTTAGAGAATTTTTTTTTGAAAGGTGCACATAGATTTCCAATTCGATCTTATGAAACCTTAGTAGATAGATCAGCCCCCAGGTAAGGGTAGGATTACTTAATGAACCCGTTTGGAGGACCCTTGCCTCGAACAGTCTAGCTGTCTCCACACTCTGGACAAGGCTTTTCTTACATCCACTTTGGTCAAAGAACGCAACTGGTGGAACCTTAGTGTTTTCTAACTTTTCAAATTGTATAAATATTAAGAAAAGAGACAAGTTTTTAGAATGCCGTAAGAGGCGTTTTTGTTTGCTTGCCGTGAAAGGCGATTTTGCCGTGAAAGGCGTTTTTACAAAACTCATCAAATATGAAAGACAAGAATTGTGATTTCTTTTTGTCTCTTTAAGAAATACAAACTATAATAGACAAGGAAGAAAAGGGATCTAACTTCTCAGGAGATTGTGGGGACACATTGAGATCGACGGTCGCAAGTCATGTATGGGCTTCGCCATCGTCCTTCAAATGAGAACATGTGATGCTTTGATTCTTTGGGTTTTGGTGTAAACCTGGTTTCTTGTGGGTTGAGGCTTCATGGGAACACCACGGGCTTCGGGCTTCTTGGTGTTCGCCCTTGGTGCCATTTTAGTGACACGTTGCGGGGCAGTTTTTTGCTTCTTGGCAGGTACAGTGTCTTCTGCGGGAAGTGGGAATGGTCCCAGCGATCCGAAGAAGATGGTCCAGGGAGTTGAAGTTGACCCGGTGTTTGGAGAGTTGTCGAGGGAGATGACGCTTCGGCAACTAGCAGGGCGTTTATGCTTGTTTTGCTTGTCTTGAAGCATAAGATGGTACTTGTTCTCAGCGAAAGTGATGGTCAATGAAGCTGCCATTGTTAGTTTTGGAAAACTTCTGAAACAAGACCAAATCCATTAGTAATCACGAGAATATGGTGATCATAAATTGAGAACAACTATGGTTTTGTCTTTTCAAATCACTTGAGGGGACATAGCCCAACCCAAGGACGATGAAGAAGGCAAAAAGCCATAGATGATACAATTATTCTTAAATGCAAGTATGGTAGGCTCAGAGTGAGCGTTCCAGTGACTGCTAGAAGCAATTGTAGACCTTAATTCAAATTACCGAGAAGCAAGGCTCACTCGAGGTAAAATGATATAAGGTTGGAGATACAAATGTGTCGGTCGCGAATACAGTAGACCCGAAAGGGCGTACTAGCACCGCTAGGCACAAATGTTACAAATCGCATCCTTGGGAAGGACACGAGATGGGATTTTTTTAAAGGTCAAATTTGGGTTCATAAAGGAGAGCAAATGGTGTTCCAATCCGAACAAAGGCTCAACATTTCTGCGAGCGCTAAATTCAGAAGGAAAGGAACCAGAATTTCTCGGATGTGAATCCAGTAATGACGGAAGTTTTTTTTTTTTGAAGGGTCAAGATTGAATTCATCAAAGAGAGCAAATGGTGTTCCGTTTCGAACAAAGGCTCAACATTTCTGCGAGCGCTAAATTCGAAAGGGAGGAAACCAAAATTTCTCAACTCTGAACTCAAAGTGACGGAAGTTTTTTTTTTTGAAAGGTCAAGATTGAATTCATCGAAGAGAGCAAATGGTGTTCCATTCTGAACAAGGCTCAACATTTCTGCGAGCGCTAAATCCGAAAGGAAAAGAACCAAGATTTCTCAACTCTGAATTCAAAAGTGACAGTAGTTTTTTTTTTTTAATTTTAAAGGATTTTTTTTTGAAAGGTGCACATAGATTTCCAATTCGATCTTATGAAACCTTAGTAGATAGATCAGCCCCCAGGTAAGGGTAGGATTACTTAATGAACCCGTTTGAAGGACCCTTGCCTCGAACAGTCTAGCTGTCTCCACACTCTGGACAAAGCTTTTCGTAAATCCACTTTGGTCAAAGAACGCAACTGGTGGAACCTTAGTGTTTTTTTTTTTTTACTTTTTTTTGAAAGGTTTTTAATAAACTCATCAAAGAGAACGAATGGTGTTCCAATCCGAACAAAAGCTCAACATTTCTGCGAGCGCTAAATCCAAAAAGGAAGGAACCAAGGTTTCTCAAATTTGAATGCAAAAGAGAGAAAACTAATTTTTTTTTTAAATTATAAATTTTTTTTTGAAATCCCAATTAGACTCATCAAAGAGAAAAGATGGCCCAATCCCCGATATGAACGATAGCTGCGAACATTTCTGTGAGCTATCAAATTCGAAGAGGGAAGGATCAAAATTTCTCAAAGTTGAATCTTGAGAAAGAGAGATCATTTTTTTTTTGAAAGAGTTTGAAATGAAGGTGTTTTTTTTTTTGAAATCCCAATTGGACTCATCAAAGAGAAAAGATGGCCCAATCCCCGATATGAACGATAACTGCGAACATTTTTGTGAGCTATCAAGTTCGAAAAGGAGAGGATCAAAATTTCTCAAAGTTGAATCTAAGAAAAGAAATCAGATTTGTTTTTTTTTTTTTTTGAAGTGAGAAAGAACAATTGAAATCCCATCTCATATTTTTTTTAGATGCAAAATGCAACAAAGGCCACCAACTAGAAAGGAGCCAAGGGATCAAAGCATCACGTTCTCAAGTCAACGTGTCCCACCGAGTATGCCAACTTGATGGACCCGAAAAGGGAATCTTCCATCCTCTCCCTCCGCACCCCGGGGGCTGACCTGGGTCTCGGCGGAGGAGGGAAGATCTCGGCCATCAACATTTTTTTGTACGGGTATGCCAGATTTACTTTCTACTTGGAATTTGGAATGGTGATGATCCGGGGATTCACCTTCACAAGTGGAAAGGAAATCAATCCTTTTTTCTAACTTTTCAAATTGCATAAATATTAAGAAAAGAGACAAGTTTGTTTTTTGAGAATGCCGTAGGAGGCGTTTTTGTTTGTTTGCCGTAAAAGGCGATTTTGCCGTGAAAGGCGATTTTACAAAACTCATCAAATGTGAAAGACAAGAATTGTAATTTCTTTTTGTCTCTTTAATAAATACAAACTATAATAGAAAAGTGAGAAAAGGGATCTAACTTCTCAGGAGATTGTGGGGACACGTTGAGATCGACGGTCGCAAGTCATGTATGGGCTTCGCCATCGTCCTTCAAATGAGAACATGTGATGCTTTGATTCTTTGGCTTGGCTCCTAACCTTAGTTTTTTAAAGGACAAGGACCAAGAGGAGGTCCTATATCCAATGAAAAACCAAATAAACGGGCTGAAAAGCCACGTTTAGGCCATGTTGGAGAGGGAGCTGACCTTGGGGTGGTGGCCCCCCAAGGGACGTTGATCACCTTGTGGTGCTTCCGGGAGTAAAGTAGCAGAACTTCGTCTCTCTCTTGGATTTTCTGGATTTTCAGAGCTTGCACTTGGGATCTCTTTTCGTCCTTTCTTTCTTCTGTATTTTTCTTGACATTTTTCCTCAATTATTGACTTGATTTTCTTGGATAAATCTTGATGAGAACCCGCGCAAAATCGGAGCACAAAGTTTCCCATTTTTCGGGAAAGCCGAAGACTTTGTAGCCAATTTTCCGTCAAGAGTCGAAACTAGGTCAAACGATGTCGGATTGACCTGAAAATTGAGGTGAAGCTTCTTGAGCAGTGGATAGGACCAACCATGGGCTTTAATTTGAGTTTTGAAGCCGTTTGGGGTCTCATCGATGCTTCACTTGATTTTGCTGCTGGGAAAATGCCGAGCTTTGATATGTGGTCAAACGATGTCCGATTGACCTGAAATTTGACGGGGAGCCAATTGGAGTCATTTTGAGACGTTCCATGGGCTCCGTTTTGGATGTCATGGTCCCGGGTTGCTCCGCCGCCGGTAGGCTGGATTTTCTCTCGGAGCATCGAAACCTGGTCAAACGTTGTCGGAATGACCTGAAATTCGACGTGCAGCCCTTTGGAGGCATGTTGAAGCCACTCATGTATTTTGTTTGATGAGTGATGGCTTCGATGGTTTTCGCCGTCGGGAGGCTTGATTTTGCTGTTCGAGCATTGATGGAGGGTCAAACATTGTCGGTTTGACTTGAAATTTGGCATGGAGCCTTTTGAAGACATTCTGGAGTCATCCGTAGGCTTTGATCGAAGTTTTGGTGTCTTCGATGTTGTCGCCGCCGGGAGCGCTTGTTTAGCTCTCGGAGCAGTGAAGTTAGGCCAAACGATGTCGGAATGGCGCAAAACCTTAGGTGTACCCCTCTTTTAGCTGCCTTGAAAGATCTTTCAGTTTTTGTTTGATTCTAATAAGATCTGATGCTTGAAGTAGCTTTGCCTGTTTTGTAGTAGAATACAACTTCACGAGGCTTCTTGATGTGGAGGGGACATAGTGACTTTTTTTGGTGTCAACAATCAAGGAGCGAATTTTTGCTCTCATATTGTTACGGCAGATGTCGACTAGCGACGCTTGTGGCAGTACATCTGAGCATTTGTATGCCATTGCCTTCCACTTGTGAATGAAGTCGTATGTTGACTCATTCTTTCCATGTTTTAGGCTGCAGAGCTAAGCCATAGTAATAGGATGATCCTCACCTTGGAAGTGGGCCAGGAAGCGTGTTTCCAGCATAGCCCAGTTTTGGATGGAGTTCTCCGGCAGAGTGGAGTTCCAATCAGAGGCTGTACCTTTTAGGGTACTTGCAAAGAGGCGGATCTTGAGGGCATCTAGATCCGCAATAGCTCCCGTCAGGATCTTGAAATGGATGACATGCTGTCTAGCTAAACCTTTCCCAGTATATGTCTGGAGAGTAGGTTGTTTGAATTTTGCAAGGAACGGAACCGAGTCCATCCATAGAGGGTAGGGTGGCTTGATCCCATGTTCCTTCAATGTATCCTCTTCTTTTGCTTTTGCGAGGATATCGTCCACGTCCTTTTTGGTAAGGGCGCGAGACTCATTATTTTCTGCATTGCCCTTGTCATCTTCATGATTCGGAGGGGTTTCATTGTTAGGTGGTGGACGTTGTAGAGTGAGAATAAGGTTTTCCATCAGAGCCTCAATTCTATGTTGTTCTTGCTCCAACTGCTGGATGCGTGCAGTTACATCATCATGCTGTGGAGGCGGTTCAGAACTTGTAGCTAGGACGTTCATCCCTCGGGATTCGAACGAAGAAACCGTCCTGGTGACTGAGCTGGGGCTCATTCTTCTGGATGAAGAATCTGAGGAGTGGTTACTCCGGTGTCCTTGGCTTGGAGGAGTGGAGGATTCTTCCAGATGTGTTCAAGTCCGAGAGACGCTACGAGTCACTGATGCCTAACACTGATTTTGGTTGCTGACTTCTGGCGTTTTCTGGTTTTGCCAACCATATGGACAGCAACGAATTGGTCGGGTCTTTCTTTTTCGACCCATTTGTTTGAGACATGGAGAGTAGAACATTGGGTTTTTTGTTTCTCAAGTCTCTTTTGTCGATATGCCGCATGGCGACGCATACGACGAGCAATTTGAGCTTCAGTCAACTCTTGCTGGGCTCTGGCGATGAAGGATGTAGTCCCTCGTGCACAGCAGCCGAGTTTGTCTTCTTTGAAACTGGGCAAGGACAAGATCTGGACGCGGTCCTTTGCCTGTTGCAGTGAAGACTTGAATTTTGCGAGTTCAGCCCCTGTTGAGATGAAGGGTCGACTCGCGGGAGTGCAGGCTTCAGCATGTTTTTGCGTACGCCTAACGATGCAGGATTTTATTTTCGGCTTGTAGGAGCCAGCCGGCTCATGTTGATTTTGTTTGTTTTTTGGGCAGAGGGTAGGTTTCTCATATTTCATGTAAGAGAGAGGGTAGAACCGATTCTCCTTGAGAGGGGCCAGGTATGCTGGCTTTTTAGATGTTCGGGACCTCCGTTGCTTTGGTGAAGATCTCGGGGACCAAGTTTTGGGGTAAACTTGGTTTCTTGTGGGTTGAGGCTTCGTGGGAGCACCATAGGCTTCAGGCTTCTTGGTGTTCGCCCTTGGTGCCATGTTAGTGACACGTTGCGAGGCGATTTTCTGTTTCTTGGCAGGTACAGTTTCTTCTGCGGAGAGTGGGAATGGTCCCAGCGACCCGAAGACGATGGTCCGGGGAGTTGAAGTTGTCCCGGTGTTTGGAGAGTTGTCGAGGGAGATGACGCTTCGGCAACTGGCAGGGCGCTTACGCTTGTTTTGCTTGTCTTAAAGCATAAGTTGGTGCTTGTTCTCATCGAAAGTGATGGTTAATGAAGCTGCCATTGTTAGTTTTGGAAAACTTCTGAAACAAGACCAAATCCATTAGTAATTACAAGAATATGGTGATCATAAATTGAGAACAACTATGGTTTTGTCTTTTCAAATCACTTGAGGGGACATGGCCCAGCCCAAGGAAGATGAAGAAGGCAAAAAGCCATAGAGATACAATTGTTCTAAAATGCGAGTATGGTAGGCTCAGAGTGAGCGTTCCAGTGACTGCTAGAAGCAATTGTAGACCTTAATTCAAATTACCGAGAAGCAAGGCTCACTCGAGGTAAAATGATATAAGGTTGGAGATACAAATGTGTCGGTCGCAAATACAGTAGACCCAAAAGGGCGTACTAGCACCGCTAGGCACAAATGTTGCAAATCGCATCCTTGGAAAGGACACGAGATGGGAGTTTTTTTGAAAGGTCAAATTTGATTCATAAAGGAGAGCAAATGGTGTTCCAGTCCGAACAAAGGCTCAACATTTCTGCGAGCGCTAAATCCGAAAAGGAAGGAACCAAGACTTCTCGGATGTGAATCCAATAATGACGGAAGTTTTTTTTTTTTTTGAACGGTCAAGATTGAATCCATCAAAGAGAGCAAATGGTGTTCCATTCCAAACAAGGCTCAACATTTCTGCGAGCGCTAAATTCGAAAGGAAAGGAACCAAGGTTTCTCAACTCTGAACTCAAAAGTGACGGAGGTTTTTTTTTTAAAGGGTCAAGATTGAATTCATCAAAGAGGGCAAATGATGTTCCCTTCCGAACAAGGCTCAACATTTCTGCGAGCGCTAAATCCGAAAGGGAAGGAACCAAGATTTCTCAATTCTGAATTCAAAAGTGACCGAAGTTTTTTTTCGAAGATTTTGAAAGGTCTTTTTTTTTTTGAAGATTTTTTTTTAAAAGGTTTTTTTTTTTTAAGATAGGTTTCCAATTTGATCTTATGAAACCTTAGTAGATAGATCAGCCCCCAGGTAAGGGTAGGATTACTTAATGGACCCGTTTGAAGGACCCTTGCCTCGAACAGTCTAGCTATCTCCACACTCTGGACAATGCCTTTTTTAAATCCACTTTGGTCAAAGAACATAATTGGTGGAACCTTAGTGTTTTTTTTTTTTTTTTTTGAACTCTTTTTTGAAAGATTTCTATGAACTCATCAAAGAGAGCGAATGGTGTTCCAATCCGAACAAAGGCTCAACATTTCTGCGAGCGCTAAATCCGAAAAGGAAAAACCAAAGTTCTCAAATTTGAATTCAAAAGAGAGAAAACTGATTTTTTTTTTTTGAAATTATAATTTTTTTTTTTTTGAAATTTCAATTGGACTCATCAAAGAGAAAAGATGACCCAATCCCCGATATGAACGATAGCTGCAAACATTTCTGTGAGCTATCAAGTTTGAAGAGGAAATGATCAAAATCTCTCAAAGTTGAATTTTGAGAAAGAGAGATCAATTTTTTTTTTTGAAAGAATTTGAAATGGAGGTGTTTTTTTCTTGAAATCCCAATTGGACTCATCAAAGAGAAAAGATGGCCCAATCCCCGATATGAACGATAGCTGCGAACATTTCTGTGAGCTATCAAGTTCGAAGAGGGAAGGATCAAAATTTCTCAAAGTTGAGTTTTTAAGAAAAAGAGATCAGATTAGTTTTTTTTTTTAAGTGAGAAAGAACAATTGAAATCCCATCTCATGTTTTTTTTTTTTAGATGCAAAATGCAACATAGGCCACCAACTAGAAAGGAGCCAAGGGATCAAAGCATCACGTTCTCAAGTCAACGTGTCCCACCGGGTATGCCAACTTGATGGACCCTCGGAATTCCCGTGTTCTCCTTCCGCACCCCGGGGGCCGACTTGGGTCTCGGCGGAGGAGGGAATACGCGGGTATCAACATTTTTGTACGGGTATGCCAGATTTACTTTCTACTTGGAATTTGGAATGGTGATAATCCGGAGATTCACCTTCACAAGTAGAAAGGAAATCAATCTTTTTTTCTAACTTTTCAAATTGCATAAATATTAAAAAAAGAGACAAGTTTGTTTTTTTTTTAGAATGCCGTAGGAGGCGTTTTGTTTGTTTGCCATAAAAGGCGATTTTGCCGTGAAAGGCGATTTTTACAAAACTCATCAAATATGAAAGACAAGAATTGTGATTTCTTTTTGTCTCTTTACAAAATACAAACTACAATAGAAAAGGAAGAAAATGGATCTAACTTCTCAAGAGATTGTGGGGACACGTTGAGATCGACGGTCGCAAGTCATGTATGGACTTTGCCATTGTCCTTCAAATGAGAATGTTGATTCTTCGATTCTTCGGCTTTGCTCCTAACCCTGGTTTTTTAAAGGACAAGGACCAAGAGGAGGTCTTGTATCCAATAAAAAACCAAGTAAAAGGGCTGAAAAGCCGCGTTTAGGCCATGTTGGAGAAGGAGGAGACCTTGGGGGGGTGGCCCCCCAAGGGATGCTGATCACCTTGTGGTGCTTCTGGGAGCAAAGTGGCGGGACTT
The DNA here is from genome assembly GCA_028538565.1 of Umbellularia californica. NCBI lineage: Eukaryota > Viridiplantae > Streptophyta > Magnoliopsida > Laurales > Lauraceae > Umbellularia > Umbellularia californica. The sequence goes on along the minus strand of JAPQWN010000007.1, from coordinate 42,024,893 downwards.
CGTCTCCCTCTTGAGTTTTCTGGATTTTCAGAGCTTGGGATTGCACTTGGGATTTTTTTCCTTTTTTTCTTCTTGGAACCCACCTCTTTTTATAGGCTTTTGGTAGCCATGGGGTGATTATGGGCATTAATAGCCATGATGAGAGAATTGATGGGGAGTTACAAGTTGATTTTGTAACTCCTTTTTCATGGCTTGTGATTGGCCGATGAAGGTAGTGGGCATTTAATTCCCTTTAAGCTTCATGATGATGGGAGTTTCATGGGTTAAATGCCATGATTGCTTGGATTTGTAACTCCAAAATGCTTGAATCTGATTGGGCCGTCTAAAATAATGAGTTAATGACTGCATTAAGTTGTCATAAACGGGTCAATTAATGTCATTAAGTGGTCGCCAAGGCATGTGAAGAGTCGCAGGCCGTGCCGCGTCTTTTGAGATTCTTCTTGTGATCATCACAGGTGGATCCACACATTGTTTGATGTCGAATTGCGATGCAATTTCAGACATTGATTGATGTTGGTGGGTCGGTGACATCTATCTTGTCGATTTCACGATCGGTCGGATAGAAAATATACTTTCTTGGTCAGCCGGTTGGCGATCTTGGGGCGATCGGTGAAGATCAGTCGTTTTCAAGCATCAAACATTGGATTTTCAGAAAATCACAGAGGCAGGAATGCTCGAAACGCGAAAAAGATCGAAAAACGGGACATTTGGTGCAAAATCCGGCGACCCGGATTTGCAGGGTCGCCGGCGACCTTAGGGTTTTTGCCCTTTAGTCGCCGAGCTTCGTTTTTGATCGTTTTTCCGTCTTTTTTGTTCATTCTTTCTTCTGTATTTTTCTTGACATTTTTCCTCAATTATTGACTTGATTTTCTTGGAGAAAACTTGACGAGAACCTGCACGAAACCGGAACACAAAGTTTCCCATTTTTCGGGAAAGCCGAAGACTTTGTAGCTGATTTTCCGTCAAGAGTCGAAACTGGGTCAAACGATGTCGGAATGACCTGAAAATTGAGGTGAAGCTTCTTTAGCAATGGATAGGACCAACCATGAGCTTTTATTTGGGTTTTGAAGCCGTTTTGGGTCCCATCGATGCTTGACTTGATTTTGCTGCGGGGAAAATGCCGAGCTTTAATATGTGGTCAAACGATGTCCGATTGACCTGAAATTTGACGGGGAGCCTATTGGAGTCATTTTGAGACGAACCATGAGCTCCGTTTTGGATGTCATGGTCCCGGGTTGCTCCGCCGCCGGTAGGCTTGATTTTCTTTCGGAGCATCGAAATCTGGTCAAACGTTGTCGGAATGACCTGAAATCTGACGTGCAGCCTTTTGGAAGCATGTTGAAGCCACTCATGTACTTGGTTTGATGAGTGATGGCTTCGGTGGTTCCCGCCGCCGGGAGGCTTGATTTTGCTGCTCGAGCGTTAATGGAGAGTCAAACATTGTCGATTTGACTTGAAATTTGGCATGGAGCCCTTTGGAGACATTTTGGAGTCATCCGTAGGCTCTGATCAAAGTTTTGATGTCGCCGCCGGGAGCGCTTGTTTAGCTGTCGGAGCAGTGAAGTTAGGCCAAATGATGTCGGAATGGCCTGAAACCTCAGTGTACCCTTCTTTTAGCTGCCTTGAAGGATCTTTCAGTTTTTGTCTGATTCTGACAAGATCTGATGCTTGAAGTAGCTTTGCCTATTTTGTAGCAGGATGCAGTTTCGCGAGGCTTTTTTATGTTGAGGAGACATAGTGACTTTTTTGGTGTCAACACCAAGGTAAATCCAATCTTTATTATATTGTTATATCTTTTCACCCGCTTGCCAGACCGTCATGTCTGATCCATTTTTTTGGTACTCAGGTCCAAACGTTGGTTATCCCGATGCGGAGCTTGAGGAGGCGGCCGGAGAGCCGCAACGAGTAGGAGAGTGGCAAGCTGATGATGTCGTCTAAATAGTCAGTCAAGCCTTGAGACACTGAACATTTTGGGGTTATGACTAACATATTCTTTTGGAAATTATTTTGGTTGTACTGGCCTTTATTGGCCTTTATTTTTGGGGAGTGCTAATTAACTGATCTTTTATATAAACATTAACATTTACTTTCGGGAAAAATGCTATAATGATCATTGCTCACTCTGACACCAAGTTATTCGTATGTACTATTATTCTTGTAATTTGGAACGAATTATGAAATTGATTTGCTACACGCTTTTGCACTTTGAATGAAAATTGTTAAGTATGTGAGATATCCTCACCGCGGACACTTGTGGGAAATCACGTACACGGGTGGTATCATATTCCTTATCGATCCGCGGACGCATTGGCCAAAAACAAACATATGCACTAATGCATTGGCACTATCATCATATCATCTCAAATCGCGTCCCGATCCCGGATTGGGGCGACAACCCGGTCCGGGGTCGCGACAGATTAGTATTAGAGAGACCTGTTTCTGGCAATTAAAAGAAAGTAGAAATCCTAAGGACGTGGCGAGGATTTGTTAGACTCTTCGTTAGCTAGAATCGTGTCAGCAATGTGTAACCCTCTACTTTATTATTATGTGCTAACATCTTGTTTTGTAGCATCATGCCACCTCGTAAACGACCAATGAACGACAATCCCACTGCAAGCAATAGTGACTACAGTGGCCCGCTTAAGGAAAATCTTCCAAACCAAACCATGCAGAATCAGTTTCAACAATGATGTAGGCCATGCTCGATCAACAGCATCAGGCCATTGAGAATCAAGATAGGCTACAAGAACAAATGGCCAAGAAGGATGAAGATCACGCTAGGGAAATGGCACAAATGCAGATGCAGTTACTAGAGGTATTAGAAAGGAGGCCTGAACCGATCCCAGCTCAACCAGGAGGCCCACAAATTGTCATAAATCAAAGGGAGAATGACCCGAATGCTTTGTTTGAATGGTTTCGGAAGAGAGGTCCAAAAGAGTTTGCTGGGACAAAGGACCCATTAGTTGCAGACGATTGGTTATAGCATATGGAAAACATCTTTGAAGTCTTCCGATGCACGGGAGGAGAACAAGTGAAACTTGCAGTGTCCTTGTTTACCGGTTTAGTTGATATATGGTGGAAGATAGTTAGAGAAGAGTACAGAACCATGGCAAATACAAAGGCTTGGGCTAATTTTAAGAAGCAGTTTGGTGACAAGTATGTACCCACTCATGTCAAGAAACAAAAGGCAATAGAATTCCAGCAGCTTGTGCATTGAAACATGATAGTCCTCAAATACCTCACCAAGTTTGAAAGGCTATCCAGATATGGTCCGGAGTTAGTAAACACCGTTGAGAAGAAGATAGCTAAGTTCCTTGAAGGACTTAATCCAATCATTGAAAGAGATGCTATGGGGGTTGTGCCACCTACAACTTTTGGCTGTCAAGAGGGCTTACAAGTTCGAGAATTTGAACAACAAGATTCTCAGAATTCAGGGAAAGAGTCAAGCTCATCAACAGAACCAACAGCAGAGGAATCAGCAGAATAAGAGGCATAGGCCAGAGTAGAATGTTCAGAATCAAATGGTTTGTATCCACTGTGGGAAGAATCATGAGAGTACCCAATGTCGTATCATTATAGGAGCATGCTTCAGATGAGGTTCAATGAACCATCAGATAAGAGATTGTCCAAGACCTAATAGACAGAATCAACAACCTTAGGGAGCACAACGTCTAGCACCACCTCAAAATGCATCAATCGTCTAGCATTTGGAAAGACCACTTCAGCAACAAGCATTGTCGCGACCCCGGACCGGGCCCGCGAGCCTAACCCGAGATCGGGACTGTTATTGATGATAGATGGATAAATGAATGAGCAATATGGTTAGTGCCATAAGACATACAATGCAAACACGGGTCAATAAAGAACAAAATACTACCCGTGCACGTGATTTCCCACAGGTGTCCGCGGTAAGGATTTCACAACAACACTATATATTTTTGGTTAGGTACGGAAGCATATAGCCAATCAAGTATGTAATTCTTTTCCATTAACAAGACTGATAACATATAAACCATCTGATGTCACAGTGAGCAATGATCAAAATAGCATATTCCCAAAGTAAATGTTAATGTTTAAACGGAACATCAGTTAATTAACATTTTCCAAAAATAGAGGCCAGCAAAGGCTAATACAAAAAATAAGTCCCAAAAGAGTAAAATACTCGCAATCCCCAAAATGTTTCGCAACTCAGGCGACCGAATGTCTTGACGACATCATCGGCATGCCACTCAACTAATCACTGCGGTTCTCCAACCGCTTCTCGTGCTCCTCCTCGGGAAAACCGATGACTGGACTTGAGTACCAAAAAGTGGGTCACACACGACAGTTTGGCAGGTGGGTGAAAAGATATAACAATAAAACAATAAACGAATTTACATTGGAAAACATTTAAAACCTGCTTAAACAATAAGATCCATGGAAATAATAAATCATTTATTCAAAACATATATGCAATGTAAAACAAGTAAAGGTAACTAAGGAATCGGGAAACAAGCAAGATGGCAACCACACAAAGCTAAGTCCTCTATCACCGAAGTGACAAGAGCATATCAGGGCGTTGGTCTCAATCACCGAAGTGAGGAGACTCAACGAAAATATACATATACATATAATATACGGGACATGACCACGTAGCGATCTGGGCATCAGGAACCACGGTAACAATCCGGGGTATCAGGACAAGACCATGGTAATAACCGGGTAGCGGAATCCAAACTGCAGCTGGCGGGACAAGAGGGGGATCTCCAAGTCAGTGGATCAAACCGGCAAAGTTATCCAAGTTTAGTGGTGCTAACTCGTAGGTTAAATAACAGAAATCAAGACATGAATAAAATACATCAAGTGCAAGTATGTAACAGGGCATGACGAGGGTGCTTAAGGCACAAGTATCACTTTATTTCGAGCAAGTATAATCGGGCTAGCAAAATGCTAAAATACCAATTTCAATGCTTTCGGGAATGATAAATGGTAAATTATGTATTTTGGGAGTACATAACAAAATTCGGGAACAATGAAATACTAATGGACTTTTGAAATCTCAGGACAAGTATTGGGGTTCAAAGCTAGTTCAAGGTGAATAGGGGTCCCGTATGTCGATTTGGTATGAACTTGGTACTCTTTGAGTTTGGGGACATTCTGGGCTCCTTATACACCTTGGAAATTTCGAAATACTCGATGAATCTTCGTGGTGTGGTTTCTCTTTCTCAAGTAGGCCTCATACTTCGCCTAGTAAATCTTTCGGGCACAAGGGGATTCCCAATAAACCTTTCCCAATCATTTAAACATTTTATTATTGCTCTCAACCTGACCCCAGGTAAACAGTGCCCATCGCTCGAGCGGATGATACAGTTCGCTCGAGCAAAGTGGTCTCTGGAATGGTTTCTAGAAGGGTTCGCTCGTGCGAGTCAAGGTTCGCTTGAGCGGACCTGTCCAGTTTGGGTTGGGTCTAGCGAACAATTAGTGCACTCGAACAAACCACTCTCTAGATGGGATGTTGGGAAAGTTCGCTCGAGCAGACCAAAGTTCGCTCGGGCGAACTGTCCTCTGGAATGGAACGAGCCCTTTTCGAGCGAACTGCCCAGAACTGGTTTCGGGGACAGTTCTACTCTTCCCATTTTTCCTCTTCTTACAAGTCCCTTTGAGCTTCATTTCTACACATGAATGGGAGGCTCAAATCTACTATAACTCCTCATAAACCTCTATTAAAAACTCCCACCAAGAATCCATCCAAACAACTCCTTCTTTTTCACATTCAATCATAAAGAGAGGGAGAAAAAAGTAACTATCAATCACAAGGATTCATTGAGCTAATATCAAGAGATAAATGCATGCTATAAACCAATGTTTCCAAGACATTAAATGAACTAGAAAGATTCATTAATGAGCATTTATTTCAAATCAATGTAAGTCAATAATAACAAGAGTAGAAATAACAAAATCCGACACATTTCTCATAAAAACTATTTAATGCTCAAAATATCAAATCAACAACTTGCCTTGGGTCTCTAATCAAGCAAACAAACTCCTAATCACCTCTTCCAAGCCAAGAACAAAAGCTACACAAAAACCCAAAAAAAAAAACCCTAAATGGGTCAAAACAAGGAACAAGAAGAAGAGAGCTTGCAATAATGAGAATGGGGCTTCTCAAAGGTTAGAAGAACACATATCTAGAAGATTGGAGAGGGAACTTACTTGTAGAGTCTTCAAAAATACTAAGCTAGCTCAAAGAGGGTCTTGGGATGGAAGGTTTCCTCCACAAGTGATATCAAAAGAGAGCTCTAGAAGTGAGGAATGAGATGATGACAAGCATTACTCCATTGGCAATAGTTTGGTAGTGGATTAGGAGATGGAAGAGCAAGAAGGAGAAGAGAAAGGAGAAACCCTAGCTTGGAGTTCAAGATTTTTTGCTGGAAAAGGGAAAAGAGAAGGAGAGTTCTCCTTTTATAGCAAATGGGATGGGCTCTTTCACTTAAAATCTTTGTGGGCTGAAATCATGGTTTTCGGGACTTCGAACGAATTCGACAAAGCAGGGAAAAATGATCACCAAAATATCTAGTTTCCATAAAGTATATATTTCAAAGGTTTCGGGGATATCAAATTTTGGGTACAGATTTAGTGTAAAAAGACTGTTTTGCCCTCAATGCTAGGAAAGTCGGGTTTCGGGGTTCCGGACGGGGACGGAATCAACATGAAAGTTGAAGAGATTAACGAAACGAGTAAAACGAGATCAAAGCATGAATTATAGAATTCTCTGATAATCCCTCAAGTACACGTAAAGTCATAAAAAAAACCCCCAAAGGGCCCACTAATGGCAAAGGCACTCAAAATTCCTTAAAGCTATAACAAAAACCATTATATTCCCAACTTAACCAAAAATCACTAATCACGCTTAAAACTAACACATGACTAAATTAACACTAATCGAGGTCACTCGGGTCGGGGTCTTACAAGCACCACAATAGCAGTATAGATCACAATAGCAATAGCAGGCCCGTCAACAGGGACAGAATCAGAATCAGCATCCCCCACAATAGAACAGGAATGTCCCACAAGGCAGGCAGCAACAGGCTTGTTTGGAGAAGTGTTATTTAGTGGGATGTAAGACCCCGACCCGAGTGACTGCGATTAGCACTAATTAAGTAGTATATTAGTTCTAAGTGAGATTAGTGGATTTTGGTTAAGTTGGGTATATAATAGCTTTTTATATAGCATTGGGGAGTTTTGAGTGCCTTTTTATTTAGTGGGACCCTTTGGGGGTTCTTCTAGTGACTTTACGTGTACATGGGGGATTATTCGAGATTTCCAAGAATTCCTAGTTTTGACTTCGTTTGATTCATCTCATTTATCTCTATAACTTTCGTGTTGGTTTCGTTCCCGTCTGAAATCCCAAAATTTGACTTTCCTAACACCAAAGGCAAAACAGTCTTTTTACACCAAATTTGGACATAAAATTCGATGTCCCCAAAACTCTTAAAATATATACTTATTAGAAACTAGATTTTTCGATGATCATTTTCCCCTTCTTCGTCGAACTCATCCGAGGTCCGGAAAGCCATGATTTCAGCCCAACAAGGTTTTCTAGTGGTGGAGCCCACTCTCACTTGATACAAATAAGAGAACCTTTTCCCTTATCCTCTTTTTCCTTTTCCAGCTCAAAAGTCCCTGCCCTAAGTTAGGGTTCTCCCTCTTCTCCTTCTTACTCTTCCATCTCCAATCCACTACCAACCTTGCATCAATTGAGGAATGGAGGTCATCTTCTTCTTCCTCTCCATGAGAGCTTCTCATTAACGCCATTTGTGATGGAATCTAGCTCCATTGAGGTCTCCTTTGAGCTTAACCTTGCCATTGAGAAACCCCCCAAGTAAGAAATCCTTCCCATCTCTTATATGTGTATTTTTCTAGCCTTTGAGAGTCCCCATTTTCGTTATTGAGGGCTTTCTTCTTCTTGTTCTTTGGTTTTGACCATTTAGGGTTTGTATTTGGGGCTTTGATGTGTTGTGGGTTGGCCTTGAGAAGAGAGAGTGATTAGGAGCCTTCTTACCTTGTTTGAAACCTAAGGCAAGTGGATGAAAAGATTTATTTTGAAATGATAACTTCTTCATGGATGATTCCTTATTGTTTCATTATGCTCTTACAATGTTTTCATGTTTTCATCTATTTTGGAATACATGCCATGATTTCCATAAGTTTTTGCGAATGCATGCTTGGTAAGCCACCCTCTCTCTCCTTCTTGATGAGCTTAATTGAAATGTTAAGGGTGTTTTATTCAATGTGGTTTATATTTTTTTTAAATGATTCACATGTATGATGGGTTTGGTTGGAGGTGATGGAAATAGTTAGGAGTGTTATGGTGTTTGGGAGAAATTTGATGATGGATATTGGGAGGCAAGGAAGCCATTTGGTGTAGGAAGAATGATTTGGAGAAGGAGGAGAAGAAGGCCAGGATGGCCATTTTCAGGCAGCGGAAATGACTGCCCACTCGAGCGGACATTAGGACGCTCGAGCGCAGATGCCTTCTGGCTACAGCTCGGGCAGCATAAATGACTACCTGCTCGAGCGGACATCAAACCGCTCGAGCACGCAAGCCTTTTGGCTACAGCTCAGGACAACAGAAGGGTTGTCCGCTCGAGCGGACATTTGGTCGCTCGAGCCCACAAACATTCTTTCTGTTACGCCCAAGCAACAGAATGCTTGCCCGATCGAGCGGATATTGGCCCGCTCGAGCGAGCGGAAGTTCTGTTTGCCAGTCCTCTTGCACGGCCCAGGTTCGCTCGAGAGCACCTTGGCCCGCTCCAGCACACCCCCTCTTGGGTCTGGGCCATTTTTGGAGCTCGGAAGGAGGTTTTGAGAAGGGAGAAAGGCTGTTTAGAACCTTATCTTCATGATGTGATGTAGGAAGGATAATTGGGGGCAACATTAGGAAGTATCTCATTCCGGGAATACATTGAAGACTCTCGAATTGGTGATGTGTATGGGACACTTGGAATGTCTTTGACCTTCGGGGGTACCACGTTTCATAGAACTACAAAATTGACATACGAGTTTCCTATACACATTGAATCAAGCCTTAGGACCTCAATGTGTGGTCCGGCATACATGTGGAAAGGATGATTGTACTCTCTACTTCAACTACATGATTCTACATGATTTCTATCCGATCTTGTGCAACATTACTAGTTTTACTCCAAAACTACTTTATTGTACACTCTAAGTGATTTGCTAGCCCTGCTTATGCATGACCCGATACAAAGTGATATTTATGCCTATGGGCACCCCGTCCCGTCCGTTTATATGTTTTTCATCATACAAGTGTTTGTACATGTCCCGATTTCTGTTATTTGACCTATGAGTGGGCACCACTAAGCTTGGACGCCTTGTTAGTCTGATCAACCGACTTGGAGGTCCCCCTCCCATCCCGTCAGCTGCAGCTTGGATCCTGTCCCGCCCCGATACCCGGTTCGCTATCATGGTCCCGTCCCGTATAGTTATATGTACAAATAGATTTCGTTGAATCTCATCACCTCGTGTGTCAGAGATCAACACCCCAATGTGCTCTCATCACTTCGGTGATAGAGGATTTAGCTTTGTGTGGTTGCTATCTTGCTAGTTCCCGATTCTTTGGTACCTTGACGTGTTTTTGTATCGCATGTGTTTTCTAACAAGTGATGCACTTCTTTTATGGAAAATATTGTTTAAATAAGTTTTAATGTTTTCCAAGGTTAATCCAATCTTTATTATATTGTTATATCTTTTCACCCGCCTGCCAGACCGTTGTGTCTGATCCTTTTTTTTTTTTTTTTTTTTTTTGTACTCAGGTCCAGACGTTAGTTATCCTGATGCGGAGGTTGAGGAGGCGGTCGGAGAGCCGCAACGAGTAGGAGAGTGGCAGGCTGATGATGTCGTCTAGACAGTCAGTCAAGCCTTGAGACACGGAACATTTTGGGATTATGACTAACATATTCTTTTGGGAATTATTTTGGTTGTACTGGCCTTCGTTGGCCTTTATTTTTTGGGAGTGATAATTAACTGATCTTTAGTATAAACATTAACATTTCTTTTCGGGAAAAATGCTATAATGATCATTGCTCACTCTGACGCCAAGTTCTTCGTATGTACTATTATTCTTGTAATTTGGAACGAATTATGAAATTGATTTGCTACACGCTTCCGCACTTTAAATGAAAATTGTTAAGTATGTGAGATGTCATCACCGCAGACACCTGTGGGAAATCACGTACACGGGAGGTATCATATTCCTTATTGATCCGTGTACGCATTGGCCGAGAATAAACATACACACTAATGCATTGGCCCTATCATCATATCATCTCAAACCGCGTCCCAATTGTATTATCAAAGGTGTGACAAGTAAAACCAACTAACAAAACATGCATTGGCACTACAAAACATTTATCATGCAATACAATTCTAGGAAACATGAGACAAGTATAATCCAACTAACAAAATAATTGTATTATCAAAGGTAAGAATGGGAAAGAGGGCTTAACTTAAAGTCATTTATTTCGTTTAGGTCATTTGTTTTTATTTATTTATTTATTTGTGTAACAGTTTATTTAACCGTGTGTTTTGGAAAAATGATTAACCGAACCATATTTTATGGTTCAATTTGGTTAATAATCATAAGTCGAGATAAAAAACCGCAATCAAACCCTGAATCATAATTATTGAATTTTAATAATCTTAAACATAACAGAACCGTGAGACATGGATATTAACGGTGGTTTGGTACAGTGGGTTAGACGATTGTACTTGATTACCCTCTCTCCATCTCCATCTCCATCTCCATCTCCCACCATCCATATCATCTCCAAACCCTCTCTCCATCTCCATCTCCATCTCCATCTCCCACAATCCATCCCAGCTCCAAACCCTCACTCCATCACTCCATAGTCCATTCCCATAGTCCAAACCCCCTAATTTTCCAACTCGGCCTAGTCATAGTAGAACCGATTCAGCTCCCTCCGAGTCCGAGTCGAGTGGGACTCCGCTGAGTTTTAATCCTCACTATCAGTGTAGGAGCTGCGGTGCATCTAAATAAGGCTCCCGCGGTATACGGTACTGGTCTACGTAAGAACTACCTGCCCCAGCTAGCAGCAATTTGGAAGGAAAAACTGGGAAGAGTCTCCAATTCATCCTTCTTTCTATCGCTTTCATATTCTTGATTGATTAAAATTTGCAAGTTGGTTTTTCCCTCATTTCAATTGCTACATTTTGACCCAATCTGAATCTATGTCATGTGCATTGCCAGTTGGTTTCTCCTCTTATCTCTCATTGGGTCAAACCCCAGAAACTCTTCCATCTCTCCTTCCCAATATAACACAAGTGAAGTTTTGGCTGATGCTTCTAACTAAAACGTCACCTGGGTTTCTGTTATTCATCCATTAGAGGTGCGTTTCTTTCAAATGCCCCATGTTTGATTTTAATCTGGCATTATATTTGGTGATTTTAATCCAGTAGATGTGCTAGTTTATTTATTTATTTGGGTTTTCTCTTAAATTAGTACTCCTTTAATTTTGTGTATGGATAGATAAAATTCAGTGCAATGGATTAGTGTCATTTTTATTTTCCCATGATCATCATTGTGTGATGGATAAGTTAGAAATGGGGATGAAAATTTCCTACTTTTTGTTATATTGTAGTTTCTTGTGGGGGTCTGATTTTGAGTTGGTTTGAAACTTTACTAACAACCCAGTAAAAGTGCAAAAGATAATCAAGAGATACATGTGAAGATCCTGAATGAGTTGGTTTGTAATCCCAAAACTCAAAGAAGTAAGTAATTGTTTGAAATAAGGTGCCAAGGTTCTCAAACTTGGATATCCAAGTTTGGTGCTTGAAAATTTTTGCTGATTAGGGTGCAGCAAAAATCAACTTGTCTGTGTAAGCCCTCTCAGGTAACTCTTTCTCCTGCAACTCTTCTCTCTCTTTCTGCCATCAAAACCAGCAGAGGCACCCAGAGAACCCTTGCTGAGGCCGACCCATCTCTCTCTCATCTCACCATGCTGAGCCCCTTCCTCTCTCTCCCAAGAGAGCGCTATGCCCCCTTTCTAATTCTTTCTCCCTTTATATGTTGGGTAGTGGATGATTCTTCATTCTTTTGTGTATTTTTATTCCATTGAATGTATCGTTTTTTTTTTTTGGGTTGTCTCAGGTAATTTCTTGGATTCGGGAGATTTTTTTAGCATCGTCTTTCAATGTTTGGTCTTATCTAATCATTTGTATTGATTACAAGCTCATCTTCCTCTCTTGTATGACTCAAAGGCTAGGGATACTGTACCATCTTAAGGTCATGGAGCATGTAATATAATTCCCTGTACCTTTATACATTTTAAGTGCTTTTTATGGTAATCTGGAATTATTATGATTTGGTTTTCTTGTTTGACATATTCCTGGATTATTTTTTTCCTCCAGGTTGTTTTGTGTTTCCTTGGTTTACAAATATTTTCGTGTTGGTTGGGATTTCTGAAAGGATAGGCTTGGGTTTTTTCATCTGGTGGGGAAATATAAGAGAAGATGAGATGTAAAATAAGGCTGTTATATGCAACTTTTATAAATAGAAAGAGTGAAAGGTGATAAGGATGGAATTTCCTAAGCGGTATGTGATCGTCTTCTTAACATTTGTCTGCACAAGTGTTTGCTACATTGAACGTGTGGGCTTCTCAATTGCGTACACTGCAGCTGCAGATGCTGCTGGTGTGAATCAATCAAGTAAGGGTTTGATATTATCGACTTTCTACTATGGTTATGTGCTATCACAGGTGCCTGGAGGATGGGCGGCACAACTCATTGGGGGTAGGCGTGTGCTACTTCTCTCATTTGTGTTATGGTCAGTCACATGTGCTTTAGTTCCATTAGACCCAAAGAGAGTCCAGATATTGGTCATAGCTCGTTTGCTCATTGGCGTGGCACAAGGTTTTATATTTCCGTCCATCCACACTGTTCTGGCACTGTGGGTGCCGCCACATGAACGTTCGCGGTCCGTTTCTCTCACAACATCAGGCATGTACCTAGGTGCAGCCATTGGCATGCTTGTGTTACCAAGTTTGGTGAAGTTCAATGGTCCCCAATCAGTATTTTTAGCTGAAGCAGCACTAGGTGCCATGTGGTCTCTTCTTTGGTTTAGATATGCTACTGACCTACCCGGCTCAGATCATCTCCAAGCAACTGCTGCTGCTTTTGGGGGGTTGTTATTGCCAATTACTAAAGAAACCCAAGGGTTCTCGCAGAAGGTGAAAGTGAAAAATGGAGGCTCAGTTCGTGCCGTCAAAATCCCATGGACAAGAATATTTCTAAGTTTGCCCATTTGGGCAATTGTTGTGAATAACTTCACTTTCCATTATGCATTATACGTATTGATGAATTGGCTGCCTACATATTTTGAACAGGGCCTTCAGCTTAGTCTCCAGGAGATGGGTTCCTCGAAAATGCTGCCTTACCTAAACATGTTTGTTTTCTCTAATATCGGTGGAGTGGCCGCTGATTATCTGATCACCCGAAGAATCTTGTCAGTGACAAGGACACGGAAGTTGCTGAACACAGTCGGGTTCATTGTTGCTGCCCTTGCTTTGATTGCACTTCCAATTTATAGGACTTCCACTGGTGCTATATTTTGTTCTTCAGTTTCTCTTGGCTTCTTGGCATTGGGACGAGCAGGGTTTGCTGTAAATCACATGGATGTTGCTCCAAGATATGCAGGAATAGTTATGGGAGTTTCAAATACTGCCGGGACAGTTGCTGGCATTGTTGGTGTTGGGCTCACAGGCCGGATTCTTGAGGCTGCTAAAGCTGCCAATTTGGATATTTCGAGCCGGGAATGCTGGGAACCTGTGTTCTTTGTTCCAGGGTACCTTTGCCTGTTCAGCTCAGTTGTGTTTTTAGCATTTTCAACTGGGGAAAAGATTTTCGACTAAGAAAGAGGAGTTTTTTATTCTGTAACTGCTTCATTGCCACTTTAGGACAAGTGGTATACCAATACTTGATTGCAAACTTCATTTTATCAGATGCCTGTTTCTGCATTACTTCATCTATCCTTTTGCCTTCAATTTTCTCTGGCATTCTTACCCACTCCAAGAGAACATTACTTAATCAGCATTTTTTTCTTTTTTAACAAAACAATATTGTTGTCACGAAGCCATTTAGAGCCACCTCGGCAGGTGTGATATATGCAGTTCAGCTATCATGAGAGTAAGTTAATCTGTAGCTTGTTAATTATTTTCTCAATATTTATGTAAGTTATTTGGGATTATTTATTCATGATTGGATACTATTTGCAAAAGAATGACAAATTGCTTTAAGGTTATTTGCTAATTTTTTTATGTTTATTTGCTGATCAACATTTTTTGACTAACCACAAAATTTATTAATGATGTTGGTGCTATGTACAATTGACCATTGATCGAGTTCATGGAAGAAAAAATTCTTTTTCCTTTTCCTTTTCCTTTCTTCCATTCTTTTGATTGCTAACAATGCTTCTGATTGTACCATTAAAAAAATGCTTCTGATTATATGAAAAATACCATAGAGGTGAAAGAAGAAAAGAAAGGCTATACAGCATTAGAAATGAACTGAATGACATTCAAGGCCCAAAATAATATGAAAAGAAAATACTATAAAGATCCTGTGTTTTGCCAATACAATCTACTATATCATTTGTCTCTCTATAGACTTGCAAAAAGAATACTGTCATCTCCAAACATAAATCTTGTGTCCCTAGAATTATAAAAAAAAAAAAAAGGAAAAACAACTCCGAGATATACCATGAGACAAACAAGTTGATTCGTGATCTCGCTATCAACTTCTTGGCCGCAAAAAGCAATCTTTCTTGATGAAGTCGGTTGATTAGGATCCTGAGACTAGAATGGAGTATATCTTCATATGGCAGACAGTGTTGAAATCTTGATGATGATGGTACACTATGCAAGCACTGGGAATGGCGCTCAATTTAATGTGGTTTGATTATGTTCAGGAGCATTTTAATCTTAGAAGCTTTCTTTCTACACTCAAATTGATGTAGCTGTGTTGCACGAGTTCTTTGAAATGAGCAATGTACCTGTGTTGGACGCAACAACATGTCTGATTCTTGTATTACTACTAATAACTAATGTCTGATTCTTGTATTACTACTAATAATTAACAGACATAAGGATTACCTTATTATTTAGAGTAAAATTTCTACATGATCTTTTTTACTGGTGCTATTTTTTGAATTTTGAATTATTTAATTTTAAAATAAGAATATATTTAATCTATTTGAATATTATGCGGAGTCTATGAATCCTATGCTTTTGGGTTTGTTAAATCGGACAATTCACACCGCTTCTGTTTGTCGTACACATACCCAATAGTTAGGCAACTCAATGATTTGGAGGTAAATGTAGTATCAATTTGGAAGAAGCAAGCCATAGAGGAATTTTGTTGTCAATTTGGTCGGAAAAGTTCAGGAAGTTGGTTCTAGGATTAGGATGAGGATACTTTACCATTCCATCACTGGGAACATAAGGACATTATTAATTTTCCTACCAATGAAAATAGCATGTCCTTTTTCACCATCATTTGTTGATCCACTACGACATGTTAACCCACAACTTAAGCAATCATCTTCACCTTCTCGCCGAACACAGTTGATTTTCCCATTCTTATTTGCTTCATTGGATTCTATTTTTGTTTGCCGGCCTTATTTGAAGGCTATCACTCATGATTGTCGGCACATGGGAGAAAATTTAGCTGCCTTAGATGCTAAGTGGCTGCATGTGGATTTACTCAGTCAAAGCTTAAATCAGATAGGATCTGGGTCATTACAAAGCTCACCTAGTAGTTCTTGATAATCGCCATAAATGTGTAGTCAACTACAAGGAGACCTTTGCCCAATTGCCAACATGACCACTGTATGGACCATATCTGCTATAGTCGCTATGACATCTTGGCCCGTATCCCAGATGGACATAAAAAATTGCAATTTTACATTGTCATCTCATATAAACAATTTTTATGCGTCTGACTAGTGACTCCAGTATTGCCACGATGCTTTTCTGAGATTTCTGTTGGCTCGGGCATTCTCTATTTGGGCTCAAGCAGGCAAAACGAGCTTGGTTTGGAAATTCCAAAACATCAATATTCATGCATGTTTTATACAAAGTCAATAGGATCACTTTATTTTTTCAAAAACTTCTGATGGAATTCCATGCTTTAGGTATATGCGAATAATCTTTTCGATTGCTGACAATGATTCTCCTAGCATCTCAAAACTACAGAATATTTTGGGGACATCTTTTCACATGAAGGACTTAAGATCACCGACTTATTTTCTTGAATTGGAGGTCCACCGTTCCACCAAATAGATATTTGTTAATTAGCATAAATATTATGAAGATCTCATTTACCTTGCAAAGCTTTATGACTGCTGTCCCATTGACACACTGTTTGAGATAAATGTGTTGCAGGACAATATGAAATCTAACCTAATATGGAAGGTGAGATCAATTTAAGAATTAATAATTCAATTTAAATCATGAATCACGCCAATCACAAACCAACGTTGAAAATAAAGTAAGAAAATTATATGTCGGTCCAAGACGTCGTCACAATCCTGCAGTAATGGTCCCTCAAGTAAGAAGAGGGAGGGATGGTTCAATTCAATTAGATTATTATCCCTTCAATGAGGATTTGAAACAATATCTTGGATCAAAAGGTTTGCAAGCGTTCAATGTAAAAATTTGGGAATTTAAAATAAGATTCAGAACTGAAATAATGTTCCCACAGCATTAAAAGGCTCAAACTGATTTTCAGATATAGGGAATTTAATTAATTTCAAGTATGTGAAGTGGTAACAATTATTTAAAAAAAAAAAACCCTCAATAAAATAGGTGGGGACGGTGGGGGTCAGATGCGGCTAGTCTGGATTGGGCCTGGGACAGGTTTGGCTGGGTCAAGTGGGGACCATTAATGGCCCAGCTGGGTCAGGTGGGGCCCACTTAGGGTTTGGCCAGGCTGGTTGGGTTTTGGGTGAAGTGTGGTGATGGGTTTGTTTGCTGATGGATGGAGGGAATGGTATGGATTAAGGGTTTAGAAGGGAAAAGAAATTACAGGAAAGAAAATAGAAGAAGATAATCAGGGTTACCTTTAATTGGCCTCGCACCAGTCTCCAATTTAGGAGGCAGAAGAGATGATCTTTTACAACTAGAACTAGATGTATAAGTAGAAGTTGAAGAACTCAAGAAATTCACTTTTCTCATTAATAGCCATTGTCCAAAGCACTACAAGCCTTTTGAAACTTTCTAAAAAGAATCGGAGGCAAAGTTGAGAAGAGTGAAACATTGGACCTTGGTTACAAGAAGGATCTGTGCCAGTTCTGCCTCTGCCAAGATCAGTAACTCCAGGCTAGACAATATCTGTCTCTCCAAAGTTGATGAAAGAATCTCCAACGAGACACTAGAGGGGTGTTTTCTTCAAGGAGCTTCAAGGTGAGGCTGCTCCTATAGCTGGCTTACTCGAAAAGGGAAAGCATAGAATGCAGTACAGGAAGTGTCGGTCTTCAAGGTTTCAAAACCTGATGGTTCAGACCTGGAGTGGCTATCACAGAAGGTGATTAGTTGTGGAGAGGCTATTGGTGTGTCTGTGGAGAATGCAAAAGGAGGGTGGGCTCCACTGATAGAATTTAAAAAGGGAGGAACAGAATAGGGATGAGGGGGGTAAAAGGTAAGTCGAAGAAGAAGGGGGTCAAAGAGCTAAATAGCTTGTCTTGCTCTATTAACTATGATAAGGCCAAAGAGCAGGAGGAGAGGCCTCATTATAGTAAGAGTGGCAGAAAGGTGCAGGGGACTGTTGCTAACAGATGAAGATAGTGTTGTGGAATGTTTGAGGCTTGGGGTGGGATCTATTTGTAGAAAGCTGGTCAAAGATCTGGTGAGAAGGCAGAAGGTCCATATAGCTATGTTCCAGGAAACTAAGCTGAAAGAAACCACAGATTTGACTGTTAAAAGGATATGGGGAAGAAGACAAGTGAATTGGGTGGCTCATGATGCAGTGGGAGCTTTGGGCGGCTTGCTGGTGATGTGGGATCCTGGGTATGTGGCTGTGAGCAATAGTTTGGTAAATGAATTCTCTGTTTTAGTTTTGATAGAAGACCTGGTGGAAAACGTGAGATGGCTTCTTACTTTTGTTTATGGACCTAATGATGGTCAAAGGAGGAAGGCGTTTTGTAAGGAGATGGATATGATAAGGGGGTGGAGGAATGGAGCTTGGTGTGTAGGAGGAGACTGGAATGTTATCAGATTTCCTTGGTGAGAAATTGGGTGGATGCAAAATTTCAGGAGATAATGAGATTTTTCTCAGATCGGATAAACTAGCGTTCTTTTGTGGATCTTCACCTGAGTGGGGCTTCTTTCACATGGTTGAATCATCAAAATCCTCCTATAATGTCTAGATTGGACAGATTTTTGGTATCTAATGATTGGGTCGATATGTATCCTGATGTGGTCTTGTCAACAATCAACATTGCCGAAACCTGCCTCTGACCATTGCCCAGTTATGTTGGACTCAAATTGTGAAAGATGGGGTCCTGCTCCTTTTCTCTTTGAGTTGATGTGGCTTGAGGAAAAGGAAATTATAAATCTAATTTCTGATTGGTGGAAGGTTTTACAGGTGGAGGGTTGGCCGGGTCAAAGGCTGGCATTGAAGATAAAACTAATGAACAGGAAAATAAAAGATTGGGCAAAGGGAAATTTTGGAGATGTGGAAGCTCTTTAGGCTGAAATTCTGGGGATGATTCAGGACTTCGACGAAATGGAGGAGATAAATCAACTTTCTGTAGAAGAATTAAAGTTGAGACTAAATCTCAAGGAAGAATTCTAGAGGAAGGCGAGGGAGGAAGAAATCAAATGGAGACAGCGGTCCAGGTGCAAATGGTTGAAGGAAGGTGATAAAAATACCAAATTCTTCCTTGGTATGGCATCCTCAAGGCGAAGAAGGAATAGAATATCCGCTATAATGGATGGGGATAATAGATTGGGGAATAAGGAGGAGATTATGAAGCATTTAACAGGCTATTTTGCTTCTCTTTACGCTGAGGAGAAGTGGGATAGACCATCTTTGGATAACATGGGTTTCGATGTTATGTGGGAGGAAGCTCGTTGGCTAGAAAGGAAGTTTGAAGAAGATGAAATTCATGATGCTATTTTCGCATTGGTGGGGATTGGGCCCCGAGGCCGGATGGTTTCCCAATGGCTTTTTTCCAACGATTTTGGTTAGTGCTAAAGGAGGATTGCCTAGCTTTTATGGATGATTTTCACCAAAATGGGAAGTAATTAAGAAGCATAGGAGCTTTTTTCCTTGCGTTTATCCCTAAGGAGGGGGAAATTGGTGTTAAAGATTTTTGGTCCATCAACCTTATTGGCAGCATTGACAAAATCTTAACCAAGGTTTTAGCCGGAAGATTGTAGAAGGTTCTTCCAAATTTAATCTCCAAAGAGCAAGGGGCTTTTGTGAAGAAAAGGCAGATTTTGGATAGAGTCCTTGTGGCAAATGAATGTGTTCACTCGAGGAACAAGAGCAAACTCCCTAGGCTTATATGCAAATTGGATTTGGAGAAGGCTTATGATAGAATGTATTGGAATTTCCTTCAGTATCTTCTTAGAAGAATGGGTTTTGGTGAAAAGTGGAGGGGGTGGTGGTATGCACCAAGCAACCTAGAAATAAGCTACTTAATATGCACACAACTTAAAACTCACAAGCGCACAAGATCACTATGTAGTGTAGTGAATTGTAAGTATGAGGTCGATCCCACGAAGTCTTGTGATAAAACAATGTCAAAATTAACTAAAAATCAGAATATTAAATGGAATAATTGAGTGATGAAAAAAACTGAATTAAACTATTAAAAACAGTAAATTAAACTATCAAAAGATAATTGGAAAGTAACTTAAAACACAAAACTAGTATGAGAATTGAAAAACAGTAATAATGAATGAACTAGGGTTTCATCTACTCCCCTAACCAATCCTATGTATGTCCCTTATTATTTTTTAATCAAAAATCAGATTTTATTAGTGACATCTATCAACCTAGACCATGGCATATGCGTCTAAATTATTATTTCCCTAAACCTAATTCATGAGTGGCATACTACATGAATTGTTCATCATGATGCAAAAACTAAGCATGGCATGTCCTGGTCAAAACAAACATAATGCATAAAACAATGGGAAAGATAAATGCATGAGTCTAAGCATGGCATATACTTAGATTATTCATGGTTCTAAACCCTAGATGCATAACATCAAGATCAATCAAAATTAAGTTAGCTACTCTTAAGATTAATTGAACATCACATGGTTGGCATGGCATATACACAACGCATCAATTAATAACATGGTTTAGAATCTCAACCAACAAAACTGAAATCTGAATTAAAAGACGCCAAAAGAGACTACATAGAACTAGGCTAGGGTTTCAATTACACCCTAGCCCTAAAAAGTTTAGCTACTCATGTCTTTAATGAAAAATAAACTAGAAAGTAGAGTCATAAGAAGAAAACTAGAAGATGATGAAGATGCAGTGGATGGCCAGCAGCTTTTCCCTTTTATTCCTCCTCCAAAAGCTCTCCAAAATGCTCTAAAGATGGCTCCAAGGATGGCTATACGGCAGCTAGGGTTTATGGGATGAAGATGGCTGATTTTTGTGATGATAGGGTGCTGTTATGGTGGCTGGAATTATTATGGACGTGGCTGCTGTAATGGATGGATAATGGCTGCTTTATGTGCTGGAATTAGGGCTGGAATTATGGAATGAATGGTGCTGGAATTACTGTTCACGTCCTTCCCTTGTATGCTATTTATAAGTCTTGAAAACAGCCCTCTTAGTAGTTAGTTCCCTTGTAGAAATAGGTCTCCAACTTTCTCTAAAATTCTATTTCCTAATTAGATTGAATTAAGAGCCTTCTTTTCTTGATTAGCAAGCTTTCTAAATCTGGTCCCACTTGTATCTTCTAGAAACTTATTCACATGGACCCACAAATCTGAGATTAATTGCAATGAATTAAATCTGAACTTTTGACATAAAAGTAGGCCCTACATGGTGCGTGAAACATGAGTGTGGGACCCCTCTTTTAGGACTTCTATCTTGACTTGAACAAGACTTACTCCAAACTTTCCTTATTTTTCTCCTTATTTTTCTCCAATCTTGGGCTCCACTTCAACTTGAATAGGACTTCTAATTTCTGAAAGTCTTCTATTTGCAATAGATGTGGACCCCTCTTGGGCGTGTAACCCTAGATTATATTTCTTCCTTTTTCTTCTTTCTTTCTTTTGCTTTTCTTCTTTGAATTGTAAGTTCCCAAAGAATTAGAAATTAATCTTGAAATCTAGAATAGCTTGGATGGGACCCACCATGGTCCTTCTTTGGGATTCACGCCCATCATGTCTTCTTTAATTACTCTCTTTTTGCTCCTTTTGACCTTAGCATAAAAATTAACAAAACCTATGTAAAATAAAATAAAATAACTATACTAGCACAAGATAAATCAAATATTAGGGCTTAGATTATAAACAATTAACCACTTATCAGGTGGATTAAGGGTTTTTTTTTTCCATCGGTGTGCTTCTCCATTTTAATAAATGGGTCCCCCAAAGGATTCTTTCCAGCCAAGAGGGGTTTAAGACAAGGAGATCCCCTTTCCCCGTTCCTCTTTGTTATTGTAGTCAAAGCCTAAAGTAGAATGGTGACAGTGGCAGCAGACAAGGGTCTAATTGAAGGTTTTAAGGTAGCTGATTCCTCCCTTTTAATTTCCCATTTGTAGTATGCAGATTTTTTTTTTTTTTGAAAATAGTGACTGAATTTGTAGTATGCAGATGATACCCTCATTTTTTGTGAAGCAAATGAAGACCAGATACAAAATGTGAAAGTCATTCTAATGTGCTTTGAAGCAGTCTTAGGTCTAAAAATCAATCTCTTTAAAAGTCAATTGATAGGGATTAAAGTGGGGCAAGGGGTGATGCATAAGCTAGCAGATCTTTTGGGATGTAAGGTTGGGTTTCTTCGTACTTATTACTTATGGATGCCTTTGTGTTTGGGGTCGGCTAAACAAAAGATGTTTAATTCTGAAGTAAAGTAGAGAAAAATCTTCCTACTTGGAAGGCAAACTACCTATCCATTGGAGGAAGGGTTGCCCTTATCAAAGCAGCTTTGTGATGCAGCAGCACCAATATTTTGTTGGAGACAAACTCATGGGCCACATGTGGAACCCAAGGGAACCTAGAGATTTTCTTATTTTATTAGTTTGTAATTTTAAATAAAGAGTTGTAATTAGGAAGGCTCTTAACTTCTATAGGATTTCTATCTAGTTTCCTAGTTTGATTAGGAGTAAGAGTCTTAGTCCCTAAGTTTCTTTTACTATTTATATGGCATTCTAGAGATCATAATATTAGAGTTGAGTTAATAGAATTTTTCCCTCATGGGATTTATTTTTGGAGAGTGTTCTTCATCGTGATATTATTTATGCAGAAACTCATCATTGTGCTGCGACACCTACGATCCAAATCCTAACCTTAAGATTTGCATCACTTTGGGAAATCTTCCGGTGTATTACCTTTCTCTCCTAAAATTCCTGAGCACCGTTATTAATCAGATTGAGAAACTTGAAAGGGACTTCTTGTGGAATCGTAGAAGTGAAGGGAGGAAATTCCATTTTGTTGATTCGGCTTCCAAAAAAGAGGGGAGATTAGGTATAAGGCCTTTTTGGCAAATGAATGAAGCTTTGTTGAGTAAGTGGCTATGGAGACTAGGAGAATATCAAGAAGGCCTCTGGCGTCAAATAGTGGCAACAAAATATGGTTTCTTTAGAGATGGTTGGGATATCCAGAATGCTTCCTATATATCTTTAGCTATTTGAAGAGGTATCCTTTCTGTAAATGAGAGATTTATAGATCACATAAGATATTGTGTTGGTTTGGGTGAAAGAATTTTATTTGGCATGATAAGTGGATTGGCGACCGACCGCCGATTCTTCAATTTCTGAACATTTTCAAATGTGCTACTGAGGAGGATGCGGAAGTCCAGTGCTACTTGTTGGGATCAAGAAAGCAAGAGGTATGGAGTCCTATCTTGAGGAGAAATCTTAGGGACAATGAAGTGGATCAATATACCTCCCTTCTAAATCTTCTAAGCAAGGCTTTTATCATTGAAGGAGTGGATGAAAGATGGATCGCCTCCAAAGATGGTTCCTTCTCCGTTTTTTCATTCTTTGTGGTATTAAATAACCTGGATGGTCTAAGGAGCCAGGTGGCTACTATCTTGAAGCTAAAGTCTCCTCAAAGAGTTCTCGTATATGGGGGGTTGGCGCTTTGGAAGACAATTCTAACGATGGATAATTTAAGGTGGAGAGGGAAGATTTTGGTGAACGGCTGCTGAATGTGTTTGTGTGAAGAGGAGTCCATCTATCATCTTCTACTGAATTGTAGGATGGCCCATATCCTATGAAGATTGGTGATAAATTTGTTCGGGTGTAGTTGGATGTTCCCAAAATGCATACTTGGCGCCTTTGTTGCATGGAAAGCCCATCAAGGTCGCCAAGTGGAAAGGAGATGTGGAGGCCGTCCTTTCTTGTGGTTATTTGGATTATCTCGAAAGAAAGAAATTCAAGATGTTTTGATGGGGTGGATGCAGACGAAGCACTTTTCTGGATAGAATTTGTAATACCCTGGGTCCCACTATAGGGGCTGGTCTGGAATATTTGATTTTGTATTTATGTTTTTTTTTTTTGCATGGTTTTATTTATAATATTTGTGCTTTTATATAATTAGTAATATGATTAAATTATTAGTGGGACCCCTTTTATTCTGTAGAGACGCATTGTTGTAAGATACTTATATATAATATATATATACCTTACTATGAGAGATAAGGTGGGGGCCCTCACATTTAAGTTGTTGGCACTGGATATGGATGTGAGGGCCCCCACCCTATCTCTCATAGTAAGGCGAGAGCATCTCTTACAAGAGCACCTCCCATATATATGTATATTTATATAGAATTGGAATAGTGTAGGCGCTTTCCAGAGGTGGAATCTTCTAGTTCTTCCTATTTGACCCGAAACCGATCAATCTAGCCATGAGCAGGTTGAAGAGACTGAGAGTACATGCCTAGATTGTTTGTACAGACAGACTTTTTGGGTGCTAAGATCCAAAGTCGAGAGGGAAATAGCCCATATATATATGGGAGGTACTCTTGTGAGAAATGCTCTCACCTTCCTATGAGAGATAGGGTGGAGGCCTTCACATCCATATCCAATGCCAACAACTTAAATGTGAGGGCCCCCACCCTATCTCTCATAGTAAGGTGAGTGTCTCTCACAAGAGCACCTATATATATATATATATATATATATATATATATATATATAAATGTGAGGGCCCCCACCCTATCTCTCATAGTAAGGTGAGTGTTTCTCACAAGAGCGCCCCCACCCTATCTCTCATAGTAAGGTGAGTGTTTCTCACAAGAGCACCTATATATATATATATATATATATATATATATGGGGCGACTCTCCTAAGCTCAAGTGCGTGGTGGCCTTGGTAGGGCCCACTCGGGGACTCACATGGGGATGGGGATGGGGGGATTTCAAGGACTCCTTGAGACCCTTTTCCTTGAAAAAATCAGCCCCAACCATGATTTCTATCATCTCCATATAAGCCCCAAAATTTTAATGGTCAATAATGCATTCGGATCGGTACACAGTCGATCCAATGGTCCTTTAAATTCGAATCTGACCCGAAGTCGGTGGACATGTGCAATTAAGGGGGTCGTATGTTTGGTCCATTTGGATGGACCAAGGGTGACCAAGGCTGGGCCTCATAAGCGTGAGCTTACTGAATTATATGGGACCCAACTCTTTTCCTAGTAGGGGTCAACACTCATCTTAGGAGTCTTATGCTAGGAAAGGACTTCCAACTTTAGATAGGAACCGTGCATGACAGAGTTCTTGTGAAACTAGGCCTAGACAGCTATTTATAAGACCTCTCCCTCCCATTCTTCTTTCCAAACCCAAATTCTAGGCTAACCCAAGGAAGAGTCAGAGAATTTGGAGAAGGAAGAAAGACTCGGGGATTCAGGCCACAGGCGAGTAGGATTCTTCATATGCACGATGTGATGTCTTTCTTTCTTAAGATAAGTGAATCTATTGTTGTGTTACTATGCATTGTTTGTGTTCCCAGCACTGTTGGAGGCAGTAGGTCTTCATAAGTTGAATTTCTATCATAACAGATTACATGTTTCAGAAATTGAACGATGTTGTCAACAAAAACCCAGACCGTAGTTTAACAACAGAAAATAACTAATCTCTAGTGATAGATGGGATGATTAGGTTCCTAAAGATTAGATTATTTTTATATGTTGTTTCCCTGTTGAAAGAACAAAATCAAACAAGAAAAATCTGTGCAGGAAGTGGAATTTTCAAATTCCAGGCCGTCAGGAGTGCTGTGAGTCGATAGAGGCTGTGGGACCCCATGGCCCACTTGATCCAAGTTTAGGACCAGTAATCTGGTAGGGCACTGTTGGTTGACCACTGTAGTGCTGGACTTATTTGAAGGGCCCTGGATTCCGGGTGAATCAGGTTCACTATTGCATCTTGGCCTCTTGGGTGATGACTAACAGTTCTTTCAAAGGTTTTTCTACTGATCAAATTGTTAGGAACTGGAAGGAAGTGGAAGTGGCTGCCTTATGTTAGGGGGTGTTTGGAAACAAGATCTTTCTAAAGATTCTAAGATATTAGCTCATAGATCATAATCTAATCTACTCACCTAAAATGTAGGTGTTTGGCTAGCATAGAAAGTAGAATACAACATGCCGATTTCTTGTGAAAACCTCCGTATTATATTATTCAAGGATAAGGTGAAGAAAATCATCTACAAGATAAAAATCTTTCTTTTTAAACAGGGTTGGGAAGATTTAGCACGTCTCTTCTTAATGAGTGACCACATAGCACATACGAACTACATATGATTTTTAAAATTGATTCTTCTCTTTGTGATTAAAATAATAAACAGGTCCCACTATAACTCTAAACACTATAATTGGTCCCATATTGCAAATATCGTGTGCATCCTACCGTGATTACTAGCATTGGTGAGTCTCATTATGATGATCAACATTAGATGGCTCATTGTTGATCACTGATATTAAGTGGGCCTCACATTTATTTCATAAGATGGTTTCCAAATCCAACTAGGTCCCGCTATGATTTTAATATTAGATGGATCCCTCAAATGTCTAACATTTGTTAGAGCCCATCATCATAATTATTACTAGATGTGTGACACCATAGATACATTACATAGTGGGACATGCTCTAAACATTTTAATCAGATTTCATGATTTTAACATTAGGAGGTACATTGATTCTCTAGCATTAAATAGGTCCCACCATGATTGCAAACACATAAATGTTGGTGGGTTCCATTAGGATAAGATCCATTTATTTCTTTCTTGTGAATTCAAATATTAAAAAAATAAAATAACTAGTGAAAATATTAGACCGGTTTTACATAATTATCAATATTGGGGTGGGTCCAATCAAATTTACCATCAAAAGAAGGGTCTCCCCTCTCCCTTTTTGGCATTAGATGATCCACTTGGGTTCTTATGTCTCAATTTTCTTCTATCTTGGCATATCCTTTAATAAGTGCCAAACACATCAATATACTTTATGTTGAAACTGGTATAAAATGCCAAACGTTATAATTGTCATAACATTATAAAATGACAATATTATGTTATGTGATGATGAAATCTACTAATATTTAAATCTGTTTAAGATTATATTCTGCACTAATCCAAAAAACCCCCTTAGGGGTCTCTTCTCTTGTTCTTAAGTGTTTAGGTGGCTCTGTTTATTGTGTCTGTTGTGTTTTGTTGTAGTGGTTTTTTCGCGTTTTTGTGTGTCTTGTCAGTATAATTCTCTTGTATTGATTGCTATTAATGAAAGTTACCATTAAAAAAAAAAAAAACTTTCTAAAAAGAATTAACAAGAGAAAGAAAATAGAAATTGAGAAAGAAAAAGAAAAGAAAAAATAAATAAAAAGTAGCAGCTGGCGTATGGGAGTTTGTGTGCAAGGAGACTTGTGCACGAAGCCCGTGGGTTTTTATTTTTTTGCATTTAGTCGTGGCCCCCCTTGGACCCCTTCTTTATTTTTCTCTTTTAATTCCTTTTGGGTCCTTTTGAAACTCTTTAAATCTTTTAAGTCTTCCTGGGCCTATCTGAAGCTCTTTCAAATCTTTTAATTCTTCCCATGTGGTGTTTCCCAATGTGGGGCCTTCAATATGATTGCTCGCATGGGTCCTTTCGTCCAAATGATGCTTGGTCCAAAGAGATCCAACTATTGGATGTCATCGGAATGGTAATCCAACAGTGGATTTTCAATATCTTGGCAATTAAAGTTTGGACATGCATCATCCATCCACAAATTAACTCAATCTGCAATCCATTCCTCTGTCACTGGTAGATCTTGAAGAAATTTGGGGAGTTTTGGTTGATGTCCTTATCAATTCCTCTCGGCTAAGAAGTTCTCACCTTTGGTGTGATAAAACTATCGTATCTCTCAAGTAGGTTTGGATTAAGTCACTGGAATTCATCTCTAGTGATCCACGTACTTTCACGTGGTGGCTTGTCCTTCCATTTAACAAGGAATCTCTGAAAGCCTCCTTGCCTAGTGGGAAACCAATTGGTCAACAGATATCTTCCACAGTTTCCTTCCTTTGAGCTTTAGGTGGTGGAGTTGGGGAAGGTTGTGGAAATTGGGTAGAAGAATAAGACTGCTCAAAACCATGCCTAGGTCTAGCGGCCGAATCGGTAGGTGCAATAGTAGGATATGGGTTAGTAGTTGATGCTATGTGACCTCGAAAAGGAACGAGATCTTCTACATTGAAAGTAGAACTTGTGCCCATATCAGGTGGAAGGTCTAATACACATGCATTAGGCCCTAACCTTTTCAAGATTTTAATTTGGTCATTACTACGGGCCAGTAACTTATTGGCAATACCTTGTGGGAACCACTCTGGCTTTACACAGACCATAAGATAATCCCTAATTGAAATTTAACAATGCGATGGTGTGAAACAGTAGCTAATTTATAATTCTCATTGCTCTTATTGATTCTTTTCTTGATCTCACTATGCAATCATGGGTGTGACGTACAAATGCATCAGCTGACTCCGATGGACAATGAATGGATGACATGGGAACTAGATCTATAGGCATCCGAGGTTTATAACTAGTAATGTCTTCAGAAGGACTCATACCTATTGACCTATTTACCGAGCTATTGTATGCACTCTGCTATCAGAAACACAGACTTCCAAAGACCAACAGACCGCATGATTCTGTACTTGTGGTGGACCACTTTTCCTAGATGGCCAACTTCATTCTGTGCTCCGAAACATCAGAATTGATGTGGAATGGAGGGCAGATGCCGGTCAGCCAATGATAGACGATAAGATGAAAGGGATAGGGAATTAGGGATTACCTGAAAAATTGGCTTCACCCCAAAATCCAACATAGAAGGCAAAAGAGAACTCGAAGAGAACTCCAAGAAAACTTGTGGAACATCCCAAAAGCTTCGATTTTCATATTCATCAACTATTCCTTCAGCAAAGAGGCTATAGGAAAACGAAAAAACCTAGAACAAATTTGGACCATCCAAACATATTGATGGCTAGGATTAAAACATAATTAAAACTCTAAATAACATAAAATAAATGGGCTAGTAGGTGGGCGGCCCATTGGCTGGTCAAGATAGATGGGTTGGGGCCATGGGTCTGTCCTGCATCAAAATGCCCGACTTGTCGATAGGGATTCTGTTTCTGATCCAACCTTGTATTGGAAGCTAATCAGAAGCCTAATTTATCCCACCATCACATACCCTGATATCTTACATGCTGTTCATATTGTTAATCAGTATTCAGTACAAGAATGATCCATGGCATTTTTACATGATTGCACTTTTACGTATCAATTGTTATGTTTGGAAAATTTTACTTGTTGATTGTTCTTTTTGCCGATAATCCATTCAATCTCCTTGTTTTTGGATGCCAATTGGTGGATGTTTTTGGGAAATTCTCTCTTTTTCTTGGAAATGCAAGAAGGAAGACGAGTATATAAATCCTCCATTGAAAATAGCTATATATTTTTTTTATTACAGTAAAAATTTTATTTCACATAAAAAACAACCAGGATAGAAAGCTTCAAAAACTAAAACAGAAAAGCAACAATCAAACATAAAAAATAACGGATATTAAGCTATGCCATCTACTTGTTTGGAGGTTTTGTGCTTACAAGATCTTTTGTCTGAGTTAGGCTTCTCTCCGCTTCTAGTCAACTTCATCCACTACACTTTATGATGATAACACTGTGACATACAAATTACTTCCAATCCAACATTTCATGAGTGCACCAAGCATAATAAAACTGACTGTCAATCTACTTGATGTGTTTGTAAGGAGTCCTATTACTCTCCAACATGTACCCTCCAATCAATTTGCCGATATCTTTCCAAAAGCATTGACGAAGGACTGACACTGATTCCTTGTTCACAAATCAGTGTTGTTCGACCCTCTTGCATCCATTTGTGAGGTAGTTATCAATGTACTGCAAACTATCATAATGGGAGGGAGGAACAACTTACTAGATTGCAGATGCACTAGATTGCACATGTAGTGTTCCATAAGTAATATTTACTTAACAAGAATTCATTCCATTTCCTTGTAATCTTATTAGGATGTAGTTGACACAAATCACGAACATAAATTGGGTTTGTTAGATTGTAAATGTAGAAATGAGTCCCATAAACCAGGGATTCTCGCAATGAGAAATCCATTCCATGCAGGCACAAAGTTCTTCCATTGTGATCATGTTCTTTTGTAGTGTAATGTACTAGTCCACTCTCTTTTCATTTCAATTTTCTTCCTTACCCCACTGCTAGCAGATAAGTTTGAAGCACAATGGAGAAATGAAACTCGTGGGGATCAGAGACAATGTCACTGCATATTGCATGGGCAGTATCTAGTTGGAATCATTGTTACATAAATCAAAGTTCCCACTAACTGGTGACAAAAGTGTAGGATCAGAGATTAGGTTGCGTCTTGCTTGTTCTAAATTTGGCATCCAACTCCATAGGGGTGTCTCCTACTCTTGTATTTACGAGTAAAGCAGGATTAATGAGGTCTTTCTATCTTTTCTTTGATCAAGAAATATTCCAACACTTGACATGTCAAACTCTAACCCTAAAAAGTATGTAAGAAGGCCAAGTTCTTCCACTCTGAATATCATATGAGGCAATCTAGCATGTTTTGGATCCCTATAAGACCATCATCACTGTTAATAATGTCATCTATACAAATCAATTAGATCTTTTAAACCAAGTCCTAGAGCTTGTTTCAGTCCACAGAGTTTTCTTGAGTGACATACTAGGCCTAGTTCTGAAGCAAAATCAGTAGTCATGTACACAGTTCCTTGTAAGATTCCCATGAATGCATTTTTTCAGTCCATCTGAATAGAGACTGTTATCAAATAGCTGCAATTGGAAGAAGAGTCTTGTCATTTTTGCACCATAGGTGAAGGTTTTATACGATCTCTACTGAACTTCTGTTTATATCCATAAGCGACTGATCTAAACAGCCATCAGAGTTAACATTAATGGAGGGAACTCATTTTCTCAAAATGATTTATCCTTCTTTAGGTTTGGGTACAAGATTCCAAGTTCTGTCGCGTTCCACTGCCAACAACTCTTAAACTATGGCATCTTCAAGCATTCATCCTTGATTGCGAGTTTGCAAAATGAGATTGAGTAGAAACTAAAGCATTGAAGGCAAAGCCATATCTGTCAGGTGGTTTTGAGATCAGAGAAGCATCCAAGAAATAAGACCAATGATGTAATCCTGAAGGGGTAGGAAAGCGGTGGTTTGAAAGCATTGGAGGTTGAATACTAGAGGTCACATTCTTTCACCAGATGGACACTTTGAAATGAGTGAGGAGGGGAATGGGATTCAAAATAGGAAGATATTGAGACCGTCATTTCAGTGGGGCTAGAGTAGAAATATATATGTTCTAGAAAAATGTCTTGTAGTGCACACTTGTCTAGCCAATTGATCATAGCATTGATACGCCTTGTGGTCATTGCTGTAACCCACGAAACACATTCAGTTTCCTTTTAGAGGACTTTTTACTTGCATCAGTGCACGAGGAGGATGATGGACAAAACATAAACAAATGAAGACGCAAACTAGTAGGAAAACCAGTTTAAGTACCCCAAGGAGACCAAGGATGTGAGAGGGATGCAATTGATAAAATGAACAACAATATGAGGGGCTTCACACCACAAGGTGCTTAGAACCTTGACTCTTAGAAGTGGGGTTGAACTATTTTCAGCATTTGACTATTTATCCATTCCAACACACTTTGCCCTGGTGCATGGGAACAGGATTTTTTTTTATGTGCCATTTTAAAGATGGAAAAGTTTCAACTCATGGGACATATATCCTCCCCCAGAATCTCGCCATAGGGCTTGTATCTTTGCAATAATCTGAGTTAACGCCTTCTGATAGAAAACCTTTGAAAATATTTGCCAACTCAGAGTTTGATTACAAAAGTGGACCAAAGTAAAACAGGTGATCAACATTGAAGGTAGCATTATATTTGTTAACTAATTCTCCTGCAACAATAACATTACCCCAAACATTGGAATTTACAATATCAAATGGAGCTAAAGCATAAAGCATATCTTAGCTTTGCGTGGTGCAAGTGGTAAGACATCCCTCCATGTATGGTGGGTTTCCAAGACCCAAGTGTACGACTCGCCCTAGAGTTACAACTCCCGTCCTTGGCATAAAGCATGAGAATAACTTTAAAGGGAAAGGTAGAGTAACTTTTTGAAAGAAACATGAGAAGAATTTGTCAATGGGCAAAGAAGCATCAAGATCATATTAATTCATAATATCCCAAGATTAATACAATGAAAGGAAACAAACATTAACATTTATCCAAAGCATTCATAACTTATATCCTAAATTTAAATCAGAAAAGCAAGCGATAAGAAAACGAAGTATAGAAATAGAATATATTCCAACAAAGTAGATGGCCTTGTTTATTCCCCCTCCCGATCACCTTCTCGGTGCACTGATATTCACAACATAAAAATTGTGCAGGGAGTTAACAAGTTTAACCATTGAAATCAAATTGTAACTTCGGTATAAAATAAACATCAGAGAGAATAAGTAGAGATCCTGTCGGAAAGAGGAAAATAGACACAATCCATTCCAGAAATGGATTGTTTCTTTACACTGATTGCAATAGTGTGCTTGTTTCATGTAAGATTGTGGTTTCTATAGATGTTCTTCTACAGATTTTATGCGGTCTGAGACCCCAGAGTCAACAAGGTAAACACGTCTGATGAATAATGAAGATAATTTAAGATTACTAGAATTAACTGTGAAAGAAATGGAAAATGCCACTTGTTCTGCAAAATTTCACAACGTTTAGAGCAGATTGAGATGTGGAGGTGCACAATTTTGTATGCAAACTGGTAATGCTACTGCAGATGCCCTTGCAAAGCGGGCTGCCCTACGGTATATAATTTGCCTCGTCATATCTCAGCATTCATTTACAGCATCTGAAGACTGCTGGTGTGATGCCTATCAGAGGTAGAACTGAAGTGGAAGGTCGTGAGTCAAGTCTGCACTTTAGGAATGACGTTTGAGCTTGTAATGATTGAAATAGTTGTAGGTGCTTAGTTTTTTGGGTTTTTCTGCATTTGTTTTGATGAATTAATCTCCTTTTCCAGCAAAAAAAAAAAGAAGTCATGTTGTTGATCTATTCAGCAGTGAGCTGTGAGGCCTCATCAGCTTTTGGGCTAAAGCTTGTGCACGGAGGGCTGTGTGTCGCACGTCTTCTATTGGTGCCCATGCATTCACACAATTGTTTCTTTTTTATTGAGTTTCGGATAGTGAGCACCTTCTATGCCAGAGCCCTTGTCCCAACGATGATGTGTATTGTCCTTTCATGATCAGCACAAAAGTGATTCTTCTTGAGAAACATGACCGTAACCTTTACAATTGTAATATTTGATGGTACTCATATCTCAACTATTTTGTATACTGGCATAAAAAGGTGTAGGCTGATTCATATCCCTGAGAGTGCTGATCCAGCATTGGCTGCCTGAGAAAGGAAAAGCAACTCCTCTCTAAATGCCTTCTGAATACTACTTTCAAGGCTTGCCTGAGAAAAGTCAAGCAGTTCCTTTCTCAATGCATCCTGAAATACAAGCTTCAAGATTTGGAGTTGCCTCTCTGTTCACCAATTAAGCCCTAACTGCCTCAAATTCCTTGTAAAGATGCATAAAATATTGTCTGACATGGATTCTTCTTGTACCTTTGTCAATTAAGCTATTTCCTTGAGAACTGATTGAAGGAGCATTTGAATCCTTGAACCCTAGTGCTTGAAATCCATTTTATTACTCCTGAAATGTCTCGTCCCCTTGGGAGTATTTAGATAATCAAACTAAAGATGGATCTTCAGTGATGGGACGGTTGGTAGATTAGTCCACATCTCAGATACCAATGGAAAGGGTTATAAACAAGATCCTCTGTTTGAATCAATGAGTCCATTATCCATATGACCGTTTTAGCTCTATTATAGACCCATGTAGATTTGGCTTTCTCATAGTTACTGTACTTTTTACATGTAGGTAGGCATTCATTCAATCCTTTTTGTGCTTCCACATAATGCTGACACTGAAGGATTAAAACATGTAGTTTTTACTATCAATTTTAACCTGCAAGTATATTAGTTTTAACCACTTGAACAATTTTACTCTTAAAACTTTCTTAAATTTGTGTCAGCGCCCTAACATGATGGTAAAAAAACAAAAAACACCTTGGTATTACTTTTTTGAAGAAATCCAATTTTAAATATCCAATTTCTGGTTTATATTCAAGTCTTGAATCAGAAACTATGCTCAGATCATAATCCATTTTCTCCTAATTTTATCCGAGCCCCCAACCGCCTTAATTAATATTAGGATCTCCACCGAAAGTGCTTTTCCCCTCTCAAGACTTGAACTCCCCCACCAAACCCAACCCATTCAGAATTTCTTCTTATACATTTTTCCTTGGGACTTTTCCTGGTTCTCACCCATATACTGATCTACTGATGTATGAGGATGCCCTTGCAACACCTGAAACCACTTTGTTTACTGCAACTTATCTTGAAAATGATATAGCGCTGTTTGTACATGCTTATATACTTGTCTAGGGAGGCAGGAGAAGGT
Organism: Umbellularia californica; assembly: GCA_028538565.1. Taxonomy (NCBI): domain Eukaryota; kingdom Viridiplantae; phylum Streptophyta; class Magnoliopsida; order Laurales; family Lauraceae; genus Umbellularia; species Umbellularia californica. Next base: position 41,990,568 of record JAPQWN010000007.1, on the reverse strand, counting down.
GACTTATTTTAATTCATCAAATTATATCTTTTCCTGTTTGGTAACTTCACTATTAAAGTGAAGTGAAGTGAGGTATAGATATTGTTTATAGACTAAGGGACTACTACTCACCCCCAGTTCTGTTTTCACTTGATTTGGAGATTAACTGGCAATGAGTAGCCTGAAGTTCACAATCGCGCAATCGAGAACTTTGTACTGCTTTGTGAAGATAGTTTGGTAGATATTCTTTGTAAGGTTCGTTATGTGAAACACCAAACTGTTCGAAAGATGTGCTTGACCTTGTTTTACCTATATAGTAGGTTCGAAACAGCAGTCACCTTTTCATTTCATAATTTTGTTTTTTTTCTTAGGTCATGTTTGGCAAGTAAACTCATGGGAAAAAGAATTCTGTTTTTCACAAAGTCGTGGGAAACTTCACATTTGGCAATTGTAAATCCTCGAGGATTTCGACCAATGTAGGCCCAACCTCCCCTCCATTGAATTTAAAAATCCTCACTCTTGCATATTTGCTCACCAAAAATAATTTTCTCAGCTATATACATTGATCTGCAGAAATCCTTAACTGTACAAATCTTTAGCAAGGAATCCCCATTCTAGGGGCAGTGATGAATTCTTATATCCATGGAGTCTCACTTGTTACCAAACACGCTCTAAAGAAAATCTAGTTAATCACATATTAAACACATTCATGTAATAAAATCAGTTTTTTTCTGCATAGTGGGAGCCATATAACATAGATTATATTTAATTCTCCCTCCTTTCATTGTTACATGGCCTAATTTCAATGAAGATTAGAAAGTACCCTAGCATTCTTTTGCTCCCACATTGAAGGTTAATTGGATTTTTTTTTCTTAAATCTAATAATAAAAAATGAAAAATCCTTTTCAGCACTAAATCAGTAACGTGTTCGATAAATCCTGAAACAGGATTCAAAGTTGTCTTTACATCAGGACAACATAAAGTATACATTCTTTTTTTTTTTTCTGAAACTATTGAAATGTACTTTTTTCTCTTTTTGCATAAAAGATGAACGTCTGCATGCGATACCTTATTTTTAAAGCACCTTGCCAACCTAAGAAGAAATTACCCCATCACATACACTAGTCCCAAATTGCCGTAAGTATAAAATATTTGCATATCACATACAATAGTCCCAAATTGCCGTAAGTATAAAATATTTGCATACATACAAACAGCTTGAGGCGATGGTGGCAATGAACTAGGATTAGGCATGCTTACAGGTAGGTTAGCTCGAGCTCGATTCGGACGCTCACAGCACGGGTAGGCCAACCTGAGCTTTATTCGAATGCAGTAGGCTGGATTTGGGATACGATTTTACATTTATTTGATGGACATCAGCCTAATTCTCTAGACTGATGGTTGAATGGGTCAACCCTGAGCCTATGTGCTTAAAGGCCTGGCCTGGCCTGGCATGATTCGACATATCTAGCACAAACCGATTATATTTTGCAAATGGGTTGGGCCAGGGCTGTGGCTGCATCTGGGCTTAGATCAACAACTAATGGACTGGACTTGCACAAGCTTTCAGTACGGACCAGGACCAGTCTCAGCGTCATATCAGCCCCTGTGATCCCCGAGTGCATGCGTAGTTATATTATTAAACATAAGCAGCAAAATGATCTCTATCAATCTCACTCGTCCATCTTACTTGGTTTTCAAAAACTTTCAATGATCATTAGCAGCATAGGAAACTGGTCCTCGGACATCTCTGTAAGCCAGAGAATTTTGCTACAACTCAAGATTCTTCCTCTCTGCCCTTTCCCCAATGGTTGCTTAGAGCACATGGCCAATGCCAATAATAATATAGAAAAAGAAAAAGATGGGGTTCTGGATCTATTCTCTTCTTTCCCACCATCGCTCATTTCTCAATATATACATCGCCTCTAACGGCATATATATTTGGAAAAAGAGGAAACTTGATGAAGATGTGTGGGGCATTTTTCCCATCCATGTTCGGTTCACTCTGGTCTTTCTTTTCAAGGAACCAGTCTTCATGGTCCACCAGAAAGCAGTGCATGAAATCTCCGGCTAAGACCTTTTATGTGGAAAAAAGAAAACACATGATCAAATCAGAAGGTAGTGTATGGATGCCACCAAGTCGTAGGTCTTACACAAAATTTGCATGGTCAACCGTGTGGGATTGAAAGGTCTAAATTGGTTATAATAGGCCAGGTGGCTCCCACAGGCACGACCGTTACCAGCGCAGGAATGTCAAGGCAAATCTTGGAAAATTCTGACTCCATTAGATTATGCTATGTAAGTGCCACTTCTATCATTTGACACCAGTCTATGTAGTTGAGACCAGTCATTCTCAGCAATCTACACATTGTCTGCCAGCCAACACACATGTTTTAGATATTACTGTTACCTACTCCCAAAGGATACATGAATCAGTTTCATTTGCCCCAGAAATGTTTGCAGTCATTAATAACATACAAATGCGTCATGGATTTAACATCTTTTTTTTTTTATTAACAGACGTATTAAATTTTACTTTTCCATTGCTGGACAGAACATGATTATAGCTGTTTTCACGACTGAAGAGGCTATACTGCTATAGCCCCCTTCTTAGGTGCTTTTCACTATTACGTTAAAAACACTTCTCTATTGTACGAAACCAAATTAGTTACAATAGGTAATTCTTCTTCATCTATGAGGATTTGAAGGCTCTCTCTCTCTCTCTCTCTCCGGCTGAAGGCTCTCTTCTTAAAATAAAAATAAAAATAAAAAATAAAAAATAAAATAAAAAAATAAAATAAAAAAACACATTCAGCTTCTTGTTTGTTTTGCCAACGTGGCCAATTGGTACCTAACTTGCCTGAAATTCTGAGGCATGGCGAATTCCTGAGACCAACTATAATCTGTGCAATCCAACTATTATACCTCTATAAATACAACGTCATCCATGAGGATCTTAGCGGTTAAAAATCAAGAAAAAAAGGGCCTAAGCAGCAGGAAGATTTTCACCTATGAGCCGAGCATATAGACCTGAAAATGGAAACTGAAAAACATATGACTATAGTCTGGCACCATATCAAGACCTGCGACAACTGAAGCTCTGAAAAACATACAACTATAGAACTAATTTCTGAAAATGGAATAGTTTTCTGGAGCCATTGCTCATAAGCTCGACAGGACTGAGTCAAATGAGTGGCCTAACGTACAAAAACTCAAGCTTGCTGGAGTTATTTGACTCCAAAAGCCTTCTGAATCAATCAGGGGAACAGAATTTTAAAACAATGCCTTGAACCTACTGTACAACCTCACTGCTTCTAAAGTTGTATCACGGGTATCATATGATGTTTGAAACGAGAGAGTTCACAGTTCATCCAGACCATATATCTACAAGGATGAACCCTACCTTTCAAGATCCAGATCATAAATCTTGTAGGACGCGTGTGAGAGGAAATAGAATAACACACTTCCATCGCAATCCTAATAATCCAACTGATGCATCCCTGCAGCTGACAATTGACACCCGGACATGTTTCACTTTTTAAGGTCCATTTGCAAGCCCATCTTCCAAAGGTCCCACCATATGAACAATCTGGGTCATCAAATGGTGGGGGGTGTAACGAAACAGAATTCTTGGCCTAACCATGAATTCTTTCAGTCTCAAACAAGCAAGTATACTGATTGGATTGTTAGAATAATCCAATCAGTGACCACGCAAGTTCTTCCCACATTTGTAAGAAAGCCCGTGTCTTTTCCCACAGAAGCAAGGGACACTACACATGTACATGGCCATGACAAGATAAAAAGCTGCTATTTTCTAGTAATATATTTTCAAATTCTAGCAATCATATATCACGCCATTGGATCCACATAAAAAAATGCAGATTAATTGCAAGCAAACCCTTTCATATATAATATAGTTAAGGTTGCATTTGCATATACACACATCTGCAAATGTCATACAAAATGCAAATCACAAGAATCAGCACACAAGATCAGCGGTTCATCGAGAGCACCATATGAGAATGCTCTCCAACAGAGAAGAACGAAACATACCAGAGAACCAAATTGATAATTCTCCATCAGACAGAGAAAGAACCACACTCAGGATAGTACCATAAACCGGAGAGAATGAGGTCAGAGTTCAGGGACAGGTGTTGCAGTTGCAGCTGTACGCTTGATTGAAGCACACTTGATGAGATGGTTGTAGCTCCCTTTCTCCTTGAAAAGCTGCGAGAAGTGGTGTTTGCAATATAAAATGCCTTCGAGGGCAGCATAATTTGACGGAGTAATTGGGCAGCCCCCGTGCGAGCATTTGAAACAAGATTTATGATAAGCTTGGCTCTCAACAGTTACCTGACAAGAAATTAGGAACCAAAAATAAGACACTCGATGGATAAAGAAACGTGTATGCCCATTGAAATGCACATCTTTTGGCATGCATCATAGGGAAGACGGAAACATGACCATAAAAACTGAAACAACAGCCTTCAAAAGAGAATTGACAACTATTTATCATGATCATTTTTCATTGCCGTTCTCTCTCACAAGCTTATTCCATCCAAGCCCAAGTCACTGGATGGACATAACTAGCAGCTATTTTCTAATCTATATTGAAAACGGTGTGCACATCAGCATAGGGATGGCTCCAAGAATGAGTTACTGGATGGACATAATTAGCAACTATTTTCTAATCTGCATTGAACAAGATGTGCCATGTGCATAGTCTCGGCTTCCAACTGTTATTTGTGGCCCACCTTGCACTCTCAGGCATATGAACTTTGTTTGCATGCCTCAGAAGAATTGTGTCAGGGTTTTGTTAGGAGACTTACGAGAGGAAATGTACTGGTCATGTCATAATAAAACATTGTAGAGTTTGTTATACTTTGGAAGTGGGAAAGGTTTGATGCAGTCATGGAAGAACAGACATTGTTGAAAACATCGGAAAGATACGCTAGAGTTTGTTGTTAGGACTTGAAAGGCTTCAGTTACTTGAGCAAAACTAATTTCACCTCCAAATAAAGTCTCTTTTTTTGTCCCAAAACCATGCGATAAAGGTTGTTGCTCTATTATTTCAAACCGAAGGCTAGAACCAAATGATGGGTTATAAGATCCCCAGATAAAAGATAAATAAATTCACATCTAAATCAGTAACAAAATATATAAACCAGGCACCAAGTAGATTATGGAGTATGTTAAAAGATGATATTTTCGATTTCATGAGGGAATTCCAAAACAGAGGGAAGCTGTCAAAAGGAATAGGGGCATCTTTCATCACTCTAATTCCAAAGGAGGGGGAGATTGGTATAAAAGATTTTAGACCCACAAGCTTGATTGGATGTGTTTACAAGATTTTAGCGACGGTGCTAGCAGGAAGGCTTTAGAAGGTCCTACCTGAGATCATATCTAAAGAACAAGGGGCTTTTGTCAAAGGCACGCAGATATTGGAAGGAGTCCTTATAGATAATGACTGTCCCCACTCAAGGGACAAGGAAAGGAGGCCATGACTAATTTGTTAGCTGGACTTGGAAAAAGCATACGAAAGAGTGGACTGGGATTTCTTGCAATACCTCCTCTATAGGATGGGCTTTGGTGTCAAATGGAGGAGGTGGATTAAGGAGTGTTTGTCTTCAGCCTATTTCTCCATCCTTATAAATGGCTCCCCAAAAGGTTATTTCCAAACTCAAAGAGGATTGAGACAAGGTGATCCCTTATCCCCGTTCCTTTTTGTCATCGTAGCAGAAGCATCGAGCAGGATGGTGATGAAGGTAGAAAATCAGAATCTCATTAGTGGATTCTGGGTAGCAAAAAGGGCTCCTCCTATCTCTCACTTGCAGCTTGCAGATGACACCCTCATTTTCTGTGATGCCAATCAAGATCAAATAAAAAAACGTCAAAACCATCCTTTATTGCTTTGAAGCAGTGTCGGGTTTAAAAATTAACTTCTTCAAGAGTGAATTGATAGGGATAAGAGTAGAGGAGTCTCTCATGAACCAATATGCATAAATTCTTGGATGCAAAGTGGGATCCTTCCCGGTGACCTATCTAGGTCTTCCTTTATGTAGGGGGCAGGCAGGCTAACAAAGTGGTATGGGGTCCAGCGGTGGAAAAAGTGGAAAGAAAGTTGTCTACTTGGAAAGCCAGTTACTTGTCTTCGTGAGAAAGGATAACTCTCATCAAAGCAGTGATGGAAAATCTCCCTATCTAGTTCAAGTTGATTCTAAAATGTCCAATCTTTGTAACTAACAGGATAGAGAAGCTTCAAAGGGATTTTCTGTGGCATGGAAAGAGTGCTGAAAAGAAGTTCCATTCAATAGATTGGGTGTCTGTGTACATCAAAACTGGAAGGAGGACTTGGCGTCAGATCGTTAAGTAAAATGAACCAAGCTTTACTAGGAAAATGGCTTTGGAGGCTAGGAGACGAGTCGGAAGGTATATGGAGGTGATGTAAGACCCCGACCCAAGTGACTCGATTAGTACTAATTAAATCGCGAGTTAGTTCTAAGTGAGATTAATGGATTTTGGTTAAGTTGGGGATAAAATAGCTTTTTATATATATAGCTTTGGGGAGTTTTGAGTGCCTTTTGTTTAGCGGGACCCTTTGGGGGTTCTTTTAGTGACTCTGCGTTTATATGGGGGATTGTTCGAGATTCCAATAATCCGCGTTTTGACCCCATTAGATTCACCTAGTTAATCTCTCCAACTTTCTTGTTGATCCCGTTTCTGTTCAAAACCCCAAAACCCGACTTCTCCAACATCGAGGGTAAAACAGTCTTTTTACACCAAATCTGGACACAAAAGTTAACATCTCCAAAACCCTCGAAATATATACTTATTAGAGACTAGATTTTTCGACGATCATTTTCCCCTTCTTCGTCGAACTCATCCGAGGTCCTGAAAGCCATGATTTTAGCCCGAGAAGATTTTTTAGTGGTGGAGCCCACGTTCACTTGCTATAAATAGAGAACCCATTCCCTTATCCCCTTCTTCCAACTCAAATCTAGCCCCAAGCTAGGGTTTTTCCCCTCTTCTTCTTATAGCTTTCTTCATCTCTCTTCCACTACAATCTTGCACCAATAGAGATATGGGCTTCATCTTCTTCTTCCTCACCTTGAAAGCTTCCTCTTGATACTCTTGGAAGAGAAATCCAGTCACATTAGGGTCTCCTTTGAGCTTATCATGTCCATTTGAAGACCTTTCAAGTAAGCAATCATCCCCATCTCTTAGATATGTGTTTTCCTAGCTGTAGGAAGTCTATCTTCATTATTAAGGGCTTCTTCTTCTTGTTCATTGGTTTTTGACCATTTAGGGTTCTTGTTTTGGGGGTTTTTGTGTAGCTTTGAAATCTTTGGCTTGAAGGAGAGAATAGGAGCCCTATTACCTTGTTTGAGACCTAAGGCAAGTGGATGAATGTATTTATTTTGAATGATAGCTTCTTCATGGATGATTCCTTATTGTTTCACTATGCTCTTACAATGTTTTCATGCTTTCATTTATTTTGAAATACATGCCATGATTTCCATAAGTTTTTGCAAATGCATGCTTGGTAAGCCACCCTTTCTCCCCTTCTTGATGAGCTTAATTGAAATGTTAAGGGTGTTTTATTCATTGTGGCTTATTTTTTTTAAATGATTCACATGTATGATGGGTTTGGTTGGATGTGATGGGAAATAGTGAGGAATGTTGTCGTGTTTGGGAGAAGTTTGATGATGGTTATTGGGAGGCAATGAGGCCATTTGTTGCAGGAAAAAATGATTTGGAGAAGGAGGAGAAGAAGGCCAGGACGGCCATTTTTGGGCAGCAGAAATGATTGCCCGCTCGAGCGAACATCAGGCCGCTCGAGCGCGCAGGGCTTCTGGCTGCAGCTCAGGACAGCAGGATGGCTGTCTGCTCGAGCGGACATTTGGCCGCTCGAGCGCACAGGCATTCTGCCTGTTACGCCCAGGCAACAAAATGCATGTCGTTCTGTTTGCCAGTTCTCCTACATAGCCCAGGTTCGTTCGGGAACACCTTGGCCACTCGATGCGCACCCCCTCTCGGGTCTAGGCCCTTCTTGGAGCTCAGAAGGAGGTTTTGAGGAGGGAGAAGAGACTGTTCAAATCCTTATCTTCATGATGTAATGTAGGAAGGATCATTGGGAAAGCCCTAAGATAGATATGTTGGGAGTCCTATTGTGATGGGAGATCTAAGAAACAATGTATGAAACTTGTTTGAGAAAGAAACCCAATCACGAAGATTTATCGAAGTTTTTGAAATTACCTAGGTGAATAAAGAGCCCGGAATGTCTCTAAAACTTAAGGAGTACCAAGTCTATACTGAGATCGACATACAGGACCTCTGTCCACCTCGAACAAATCTTGAATCCCGATACTTAGCCCTGAAATTTTGGAATCCCAATTATGTTCTATTTTTCCCGAAATTTGATATGCACTTCCCGAAATTAATGCTATATGATTTGTCATGCCCAAAAACACTGAGATTGTATTTTAGCATTTTGCTAGCCCCGTTGTGCATTACCCAATATTTAAGTGATATTTGTGCCTATGAGCACCCCGTCCCGCCCGTTTATGCATTTACATCATATGTATTTCTTTTTTTATACATGTCCCAATTGCTTGAATATGACCGAGTCAGCACTACTAAGCCTGGACGACCTTGTCGGCCTGATCCACCGACTTGGAGGTCCCCCTCCCGTCCCGCCAGCTGTAGTCTGGATCCCGTCCCATCCCGATACCCGGCTCGCTACCGTGGTCCCGTCCCGTATAATTATTATTATGTATATATTTCGTTGAGTCTCATCACCTCATGTGTTAGAGATCAACGTCCCGATGTGCTCTCATCACTCGATGATGGAGGATTTAGCTTTGTGTGGTTGTCATCTTGCCAGTTTCCTGTTCCTTGGTATACTTGCATGCTTTTATATTGCATTTGTGTTTTCTAACCAGTGATATACTTCTTTTATGAAAAATGTTGTTTAAATAGGTTTTAATGATTTTCAAGGTAAATTCAATTATTATTTTGTTGTAATATCCTTTCACCCACCTGCCAGACCGTCGTGTTTGACCCATTCTTTGGTACTTAGGTCTAGATACCGGTTTCCCCGATGAGGAGTTTGAGGAGGCGGCCGGAGAGCCGCAACGAGTAGGTGAATGGCTAGTTGACGACGTCGTTTAGGCATTCGATCGAGCCTCGAGATACACATTTTGGGATTGTGGACAACATATTTTGGGATTTTTTATTTTGGTGGTACTGGCCTTTGTTGGCCATTATCTTTGGGAAGTGATAATTAACTAACATTTTTGTATAAACATTTAACTTCACTTTGGGGAAACTGCTCACTCTGATATTCTGTTTATACATGTGTTATCAGTTTTATTACTAGAAATGAATTATATATTCGATTTGCTACACGCTTCCGTACTTAAAAGAAAAAATGCTATGTTAATGTGATATCCTTACCGCGGATATGTGGGAAATTGTGTACACGGATGGTATAGTATACTTGTCAATCCGTGTACGTACGTATCAATATAAACAATGCAGTTGGCATGGCAACATCTATGGCACTCTTATTTATTCATCCATTATCTAAACTGTCCCAATCATGGATTAGGTCGGTGATCCGATCCGGGGTCGCGACAGGTTGGTCATGTTAGAAAAATATGGAAATCAAAGGGATGATGGTTGGGAGGTTCAAGGTGCGGCCTATAACTACTTAGCAATGTCGAAAGGAATAATATCTAACAGCAAAAAGTTTATGTAGAATATCAAATACCATGTTTGTTCAGGAAAGAAAATTCCTTTTTGGAAAGACACGTGGATAAGAGAGGAGCCGTCTAAGTTTCCAGACATGTTCAACTGTGCAAAAGACAAGCAAGCGAAGGTGGAAAACTATATGGATCGTTCTGGCATGAGTGGACAAATTTCGTGGAGCCCGACGTTCAGAAGGAATCTAAAGGAGAATGAGAATATTCAATTTATGTCTCTTATAGACCTTTTAAGGGATACTCATATTCTCGAGGACAAAGAAGACACGAGGATTTGAAAAGCGTCAAAAAATGGGTCTTTCTCTGTCTCTTCTTTCTATGCGGCATTATCAGAAGAGTGGGGAGCAGAAGCAGCTTGGCAAGCATATGGAGGTTCAAGGCTCCACCCCAAGCAGTGGCTTTTGGATGGATTGCTCTCCGAAGAAGAATCCTAACTCTAGATAATCTGAGGAAACGAGGAAAGATTGTTGTGAATGCTTGTCAAATGTGTTCGGAGGATGAGGAAAATGTAGACCATCTTCTTTTAAGGTGCAGTTATGCAATGAAAATTTGGAACTGTCATAAACTGGTTCAAATGCAAATGGGCTTTGGCGAAGACGCTTCAACACCTTTTTGAGGGGTGGAGATTTCCAATCGGGTCAGAAAGGAAAGGAATTGTGGAAGCTTTCATTTTTAGCAGTCATATGGCACATATGGAAGAAGAGAAACGCGAGGTGTTTTGAATGGGAAAAAAAAACTGCGGAAGAAATCTCATGTCATAAGATTAAATTCTCAGTAGCACAATCGGTGCGGATCAATCCTATTTTCACAAACTACCCCACGGATTGAATTATATTCAATTGGAAGGAGCTAGCTTTCTCGTAAATAGGGGTCAAGGCAGTCCTAATATCCTTAGTCTTCGGGTTTCCATGTAGCTGAGTAGCTTGTTATGTTTGGGGATTTAAAGATTGTATTTTTGCTTGTTTTTACCTATGCCTGGATCAATATAATCCTTTTGTATTGATTTCTTCTCTACTTTTAATGAAAGTTACCATTCAAAAAAAAAAAAAAAAAAAAAAAGAAATTCACATTTGAATCAAGTCTTTATCCCCCCCCCAAACCATGCTCTAACTAAAGCCTGTTGCTCTGCACTTCAATTGTAAGGCTAGAATAGAAAGCAAATGATGCTTACAAGATCCTCCTTATAACGAAACATATCATCAAATGCAGAATCATCTCACTTGCCTTGAAGCAAATAAAGTTGAAACAATGAGTAAAGATTTTCCCTATTTGACAATTGCAGCAGCAATATACGGAGAACAGTTTCCAAATGAGATTGTGGAACCCAAATTTTAGTACAGGAATGAAACATACAATTGCGTTACTTGGTCACCTTCGACGAGGACATGGATGAAATGATAAACTCCAATGATATGGTAGATATTAAACACTAAATTTGTACATGGATAGATATTAGAACTAGAGGTTTTTTGTTTTTTCGTTGCTAAAAGATATTAAAACTACAGTTATACATGGATTGAAAAAAAAAAAAATCCTTATAGCTTCTTTTGGCAGATAGGAGGATATCAAAAAAACCAATCAATATAAAGGGGAGATTTCTCTAAAAAGATAAGTGCATTAAGAATGATTAAGTTGACAGTTAGAACCCCAACCCTCTCCAATGGATACGCTGTTTTTCCACAAGTGGCACATTTCTCTTGCGTCCCAGAGAACATGCTTGCAGCTTTGCTAGGTGACCTAGTCTGCAATGCATATACAACATTAGGAATCACACGTCAGTAGACCCTGCAACTATACAATTTTTCCAAGAAAACAAGTCTTCACTAGATGGAGATTACAGATAGATTATAATGTTTGAGCATTAAATTACCAGTTCTGGGGTTAATTTCTCAGCCGACTTTGCAGCTGTCAAAAGATGTAAAATGCATGGCCAATCAAACAGATAAAAACAGATAAAACAGAAAAAATGAAACTAATAAAACCAAGAATCAAAAAAAGTATTATCCAACATAAGTTAGAAGTCTTACGTGACTGAAAGCTCTTGTTGAAACTGCCTGTTTCCTTGAAAAGCTGCTCAAAATGAGGCTTGCAGTACAGAACACCTTCTAGTGAAGAATAATTGCTAAGCTGAAAATAAAAGTATGGTATTAGATAATTCAGCTGATCATTTGACTGTTCAGCATCCGGCCCATTAAATTTTCATTCAAGGACAGTATCGTCCTCATTTATTGATATTAAGGAAATAAAAAGATAAATGTTCAGAGTTAAAATGTAAAGCCCCTTCGCCTGTTAATTATGTGAGAGCTTATTTCTTCACATATATTAACCAAAAACCCAAGGCAGCTTTCACCATCAGGAAAAAGGATTGCCACATTCTTAATACTTTGTTCAGTTCATACATGGTAATTGATACTAAGAAAAGAGAGAAAGGAATCAATAAACTAATAAATCCTACTTCTAACAGAGAATAGATGGAATGATCATGGAAACTGTTGTACAAATTTGGATGTAAACATTACATCAATCAGTTCCACTAGTAGTCCTTACTCCTTACCCTTACATGTTTGCAAACCAAAAGGAGGCAACAGTTTCTTTTTTTCCTTTTCAAAGAACTCTTGCACATGACAAACTAATAAGGGGACACATCCTAGTCGTCAATTCCATATTGTTCTAGACGGGATTACCAGAACATTCCATTCCGGACATGAATCTAGCATGGCGTAGAAAAGAAAAAAAAAAAAAAACTGCTCCGGCTGGAATCGACCTGCCTTTTTCCAATGTGAACAATTTTCATTTTTAATTTTCAGTTTTCAACCCACTAAATGTCATCACCCAGTGCAGTCCCATGGAAGCAGGGTCATGGAAGGGTCCAGACAACCTAACTTCTCAATTTTCAACCCACTAAAAACCCTAAAATGAAGAGCATAAGGGTATTTTCACCTCCACAACCCAATGAGATAGTTTGTATCTCCTTAAAATTATGTTTCAATGGGGATCATGATAACATAGTTGTCAATCCTGATTTTTTGCCATTCAGGTCTGACTTTGAGATTTTGAAGAACTTGGTAATGTGTTTCACACATTCAACGCTTGCACATGCAACATTTGCATGCAAAAATGTTACATATGTAAAACCCATTTTCCTATTACATGCCTAACAGGAAAACGACTCCTAACTAAAGAAATGAGTTTTGGGAAGAACAAAACACACTCTTTCTCTACATTTTCCACCTTAAAGTGGTAAGACTGCCAATAACCCTGGCGATTGAGATCCATATAGGACACTGATAGTTAAGTAGGAGTCGAAAACAGGACAATAATGCTCTTAATACTAGACAACACTCATTGCAACTAACCATTTCTCTTGGTGCCTAAACAAGGAAGAAACATGTAAAAATCCCCTTTCTGTCCCATTTGCATCTACATAAAAATCTACATAAAGAAAAGAGTATCACAAAAAACAACCACATTCCCATTATTTATAGCAGCTTCAATAAAGGGAAGAAACAAAAACAAAATCTGAAAAGAGGAAAAGCAGATTCAGTTATTCAAAAGCATACCTTCAGGGTTCCTTTGCAGTGATTGCATCTGAAGCAAGACTTATGGTAAGCAGCTCCATCGGCCATCAGCTGATCGACCACATATACAGTCTTATCGCAAACCTTACACTTCTGCTGCGTCCCGCTGAAAGCCATCAGTTCTCGATCTCGATCCTACGGTCTACAACCAACACCACGACCAGCTCAAACGCAAAATCCTCAACGGACTCCGAAATCGACACCTGAAAAGGTCGGATCCAACGCATTAATCTCTGCAGAAGTATCACTAGATAGAAGTCACTCAATCGGCTAAGGAAAAACATGGCAAAAGAGTACGAAATAGGAAAGCAATCATCTTTTTGAAGGAAAGTGTAGGCTTATTTTGTCAAATCAAAGATCAGAACCTTCAAAAACCTAGATATTCATCACCTCCAGAGAAATCGCCCGATCTGATGAGGAAAAACATAGAAAGAGTATAAAGTCAAGAATTTTGTCCTTTTTTACTTCGTAATAAAATCAAAGCCACAAATCTTCAAAAACGTAGATCTTATTAGTTACGGTATTTCCTGCACAGAAATCGCTCAATCGGACAGAGAAAGAAACACAGTCGTATTAGATCGAAGAAAATCTCCCTTCAAATGAAAATGCAGCTTCTACTGTGTAAAGAAAAAACTCAAAAAACCTTCAGAAAAAGCAGAACTTGTCGAAATAGATCTGATCCAAAAGGTAAACACAGTTTTATCTTCTTCAATCGAAGATCCAAACCTTCAAAAACGTAGATCACGCAAAACACGATCTTTTCAAAGATGAAATCCCTCAATCGAACCAAAAAAGGAAACAGATTTCGAATTATGGCACATGCATAAAGTAAACGAGCTACTACGACATAAAGTCAAAGACCGAACCTTCAAAAACGCAAATTTTTCTAATTACGAACTACTCTCCGCTGAAATCGCTCAATCAGACAGTGAGAAAACACAGATGGATCTCTTTCGAAAGGAAATCGCAGCTTTTTACAACGCCAATCGAAGATCCAGACGGCGAATGAGAGGGAAAATCCTTGCAGATGGAGATTAGGAAATGAAATATCGGTCCAGCACAGAATCGAGGGAAAGAAGAAGAAATCGTTAAGAGAGCGACTCGTTTTGAGCGATTCTACGTCGATTTTTTTCGTCTTTGTAGATTGAAATCGCCTTTTGCAGCGAGCAGATGGACAATGACGGATGGGGTTATATTATAAAGCGAGTGAGAGATAAAATATCTTCTTTCGTTGGCTGCATTTGCAATCCCGATGACCACTTTCTAATTTTATATGGATCGGGTTCCGGTCCGTCGAGATTAACGTACGTCGCGCGTTGTTGTCCCTGCTTGTTTCAAGCATTCGGTGGATGATCTGGGCCGTTAATGTGATGGGCTACCTATGGAGATCGAAATTACAAGCATTTGCCAATATGTCATGGGTTCCAAATGTTATTCGAAATTGCAAGCATTTGCCAATATGTCATGGGTTCCAAATGTTATTCGTCTTAGAATTTCAAAAGGGACCCGCTATCGGCACACCGAAAATAGCTCTCCACACACTGTAATAAATGAAAACATAAAATGCACACTTGTAAATTTACCAAAATGTCTCCATTTCACCCATCCTAGATAGTTTCTACACACTGCATTTTCCCTCCCATATGAAAATATGAGGAGGGCTTCTACTTGCGACATTGACTCCTCTCCCTTATACGAAATATTAGTACTTCTAAAGATACATTTCATTCTTGGTCTCACTCCCATTGCTATCCCCTCTCTTTCATCTTCTCTCCCTGTTTAAATCTTCACCTCATTCTCTATTTTACTTTATTTCATTAATCTTGATTTCATTCATACCTGTTACGCACTTAACTAGCATTCTTAAGCAATGACAAGCAGATGATGGTTCCCGATCATTCAAGCAGCGTCGAGGTAAGCATATTCATCGCGATTTGCTTTTTAGTTTGAGACGAGTCGTTCGGCTCTGCTTATCCGTTCCGTTGTTCTTTGGGAGAAAACATTGTATCAAACAATTAATCACTGAACGGCATTACAATGTCGTACAAAAGAATTAATTTCGGCCATTCGTGACCGAACATAAGCAATTTATGTGGTTGTATTCGTCCGAACAAATTAATTATGTCCAGATATTCAGAGCCATGCAGTTGTATCATTTACATACTCTAACAAAATTGGTTCCATGGCAGTTTCATTCGCCTACTGCATGCAGTAAGGTTAGCTCGGAATGTGTGGTGGACTATAGTAATGAGTTTATCACCAAAGAGTTATAAATGTAGATGAATCATTCGATATTTAAATTAATGTACACTTGGTTCAATACAATATTGTTTGGTTATGTGCAGATATTCACAAGCCGAGAAGCCCTAATTAATTGGGCTCGTGACGTTGGGAGGAGAAATGGTTTCATTGTTGTAATTAAGACATTAGCAGCGCCCAACGGGAGAAATAAAAAACCAAGGCTAACCCTTGGGTGTGAGAGGAGTGGGTCTTATAGAGACACGAGGATAACTAAAGATGGGACTGTAGGGAAGAAATTGAAGCTGACTAGTTCGAAGAAATGTGGATGCCCATTCACGTTACAAGGCAAAGTGGTGGGCTCAGATAAGGAATGGATGTGGCATGTAATATGTGGTGTGCATGATCATCCAGCTGCAGACTTCCTAGAAGGACACTCATTTGCAGGGACATTAATAGAGGAGGAAAGTTCATTGCTAATAAACATGTCCAAGAATGGGGTTTGGCTAAAGGATATCTTGGTGACATTGAAACATAAAAGTGAGTTAAATGTAAGCACAATGAAGATCATATACAATGCACGCCATAGGCATAAAGTTGCAGAGATGGCTAAATAGAGTCAGATGCAGCAACTGTTGAAATTATTGGCTGAGCATAAGTACATTGAGTGGCATAGGAAATGTCTTGAAATAGATAGTATCATTGACTTGTTCCTTACATGTTGACACCAAAAATGTCACTTTGCCTCTTCAACATCAAGAAAGCTGCATGAAGTTGCAACCTGCCATAAATAGGCAATGCAATTTCTCCAAAAAATCAAATCTTATCAGAATCAAACAAAAACTGCAAGATCCTTCAAGATAGCCAAGAGAAGAGTACACATGAAGTTTCGGGCCATTTCAAAATCATTTGGCCTAACTTCGCTTCTCCGACAGCTAAAATGGCGCTCCCGGCGGCGACATTATCGGAGACGTCAAAACTTCGATCAGAGCCTACGGATGACTCCAGCATGTCTCAGAAGGGCTCCATGCCAAATTTCAAGTCAAACCGACAACGTTTGACCCTCCATCAATGCTCGAGCAGCAAAATCAAGCCTCCCGGCGGCGGGAACCACCGAAGCCTTCGCTCATCAAACCAAGTGCATGAGTGGCTTCAACATGCTTCCAAAAGGCTGCACGTCAAATTTCAAGTCATTCCGACAACGTTTGACCAGGTTTCGATGCTCCGAGAGAAAATCAAGCCTACCGGCGGCGGAGCAACCCGGGACCATGACATCCAAAACGGAGCCTATGGAACGTCTCAAAATGACTCCAATAGGCTCCCCGTCAAATTTCAGGTCAATCGGACATCGTTTGGCCACATATCAAAGCTCGGCATTTTCCCCGCAGCAAAATCAAGTGAAGCATCGACGGGACCCCAAACGGCTTCAAAACTCAAACAAAAGCCTATGGTTGGTCTTATTTATTGCTCGGGAGGCTTCACCTCAAATTTCAGGTCATTCCGACATCGTTTGACCAAGTTTCAGCTTTTGGCGGAAAATCAGCAGCTCTATGCGACAAAGTCTTCGGCTTTCCTGGAAAATTGGAAACTTTGCACTCTAAAAATGCAAGGATTCTCATCAGGTTTTCTACAGGGAAATCAAGCCAATAAATGAGAAGAAATGTCAGGAAAAATACAGAAGAAAACGGCGACCCTGGCCCAGGGTCGCCGGCGACCTTGGAAGTCCGGGTCACCGGATTTTTCGCCGGTGACCCGTTTTTCCGTCCCTTTTCGCGTTTTACGCGTTTTGGCCCCTGTGGTTCCCTGAAATTGTGATTTTTAATGCTTGAAATTGACTCATATCCGACGACATCTCGGATCCGCCGTCAAAAGCATAAAATCATCAGTGATCGCTCCAAGATCGCCAACCGGTCGACCAAAAAAGTGCTCTTTCTGTCCGACCGATCAAGAAATCCACAAGAGAGATGTCACCGGCCCGCTCTTAGCTATCAATGTCTGAAGTTACATGTTCATCCGATGTCGATCAGCATGAAGATCCATCGATGATCATCGCCAGAAGAATTCCAGAAGACACGGCACGGCCCGCGACTCTTCGACTGTTCGGCGACCAATTAATGTGGTTAATTGGCTAGCTTTATGGCAGTCATTAACTCATTCTATTGGACGGCCCAATCAGAAGCAAGCATTCGGGAGTTACAAATCAAGAGATTCATGGCATTCAAGCCATGAAACTCCTCCCATTATGGTAATTAAGGTGATTAAATGCCCTCAATCTCCATCGGCCAATCAGATTCAAGGAAAAAGGAGTTACAAAATCAAGAAATAAATCTTGTAACTCCTTTCATTAAAGCAATTAAAGCTCATAAACTCTCCTAAATGGCTACCAAAAGCCTATAAATAGGAGAGCATTCCATTGAAATTCAGGGAGAGAGGAGAAAAAAGAAGAGATCGGATCGGAAGAGAGCGGAAAGAATCCAGAGAAAGAAAAAGAGAGAAAAACTCTGCTGAAGTTCTGCACCGGCCACCACTACAAGGTGACAAAAGTCCCTTGGGGGGCACCCCCCCCAAGGTCCTTGCCTTCTCCCGCTGCCTCCAATGGCTTAGACCTGGCTTTTCTGCCCGTCTACTTAGCTTTTTATTGGACATAGGACCTTCTCTTGGTCTTTGTCCTCTAAAAATCTGAGGTTATAGCCAAGCCAAGCGAATCAAGAGCATCCTCTGTTCTCATCTGCATGGATGATGGCAAAGCCCATACATGGCTTGCGACCGTCAATCTGAACGAGTCCCCCACAATCTCCTGAGAAGTTAGATCCTCCTTTTCTTGCTTTTCATTGTAGTTTGTATTTTTCTAAAAGAGACAAAAATCACAACTCTTGTCTTTCATTATTGATGAGAATTGTAAATCGGCTATAAACGCCAAAATCGGCTATAAATGCCAAACAAAATCGCCTTTCACGGCAAACCAAGAAAATGTCTCTTTTCTTAAATATTTGTGCAATGGAAAACTTGAAAGAAGTTGATTTCCTTTTTACTTGCGAAGGTTGATCTCCGGATTACCACTTGCAATTCCAAGTAAAATAGAAAATCTGGCACACCCACACAAAAGAAATGTTGATGCACGCTTCATGCCCCCCGGGCGCGAAAGGGCCGGACCCGACGGACTCCCACGTCCGCCGACCCCGGTAGCACCCACGGCATTCGGAGCGCGTTCCATCAAGCTGGCACACCCGGTGGGACTCGTTCATTTGAGAACACGGTGCTCGGAAATGAAATATTTGCATATCATACTTTTTGCTCTATGCTTATACTTCTTTTCCGGATTCCTTGGCTACTTTCTAGCTGGTAGCCTATGTTGGATTTTGCATCCTAAAAAAAAATGAGATGGGATTTTTTGGAAATTTCTATTTCTTTGAGTTTGTTTCCACTCTTTCTCTTTTCAAAAAAAAAAAAAAAAATCAGTTTTCCTAGTTTGAATTCAAAATTGAGAAACTTTGATCCTATCCTATCGTTCTTTGGTGCTTGCAGAAATGTTGAGCCCGTTCGACTAAGGTTTTGGGCCATCGTTTCTCTTCGATGAGTTCATTAGAGATTTCAAAAAAAAATTAGTAAAAATAAAAAAAAATCAATTTCTTGTTTTGGATTCAAAATTGAGAAACTTTGATCCTTTCTCTTCTGGGCATGTGTGCTCGCGGAAATCGTTGAACCCGTGTTCGGATCGGGGATTGAGCCATCGTTTCTCTTCGATGAGCCTGTCAGGGATCTAAAAAAAAAATTTAAATGAAAATAAAAAGACATAGACCACTAAGGTTAAACCAATTGCGTTCTTTGATCACGATTGATTCAAGAAAAGCCTTGTCCAGTGTGTGGAGACAGCTTGACTGTTCTAGGCAAGGGTCCTCCAAACGGGTTCATTAAGTAATCCTACCCTTACCTGGGGGCAATTCTATCAATTGAGGTTTCATAAGACCGGGTTAGGAGGCCTATGTGTACTCTCTCGTCTTTAAATCTTAAAAAAAATTAAAAAAAAAATCAAAATAAAAAAAAAAATCTTCAAAAAAAAAAATAATAAATAATCTTAAAATTTTTTTTTTAAAAAAAATATAATAAAAATAAAAAATAATAAAATAAAAAAAAAATCTTAAAAAAAAATCTTCAAAAAAAAAAATAAAAAAAAATAATCTTAAAAATAATTTTTTTTTAAAAAAAAAATAATAAAAAATAAAAATAATAAAATAAAAAAAATCTTCAAAAACTCGTCACTTTTGATTTCAGATCTGAGAAATTTTGGTTTCTTCTTTTCTGAGCACTGGCGCTCGCGGAAATCGCCGAGACCGTGTTTAGATTGGAATACCATTTGCTCTCCTTGATGGAACCAGTCTTGACATTTCAAAAAAAAAAAACTCGTCACTTTTGGATTCAGATTCGAGAAATTGTGGTCTCTTTCCTTCTGAGTACTGGCGCTCACGGAAATCGTTGAGCCCGTATTTGAATCGGAATGCCACCTGCTCTCTTTGACGAATCCATTTCTGACATTTCAAAAAGAGAATCCCATCTCATGGATGCGATTTCCAATATTTGTGCCTAGCAATACTGGTACGCCCTTTCGGGGTCTACTGTATCTGTGACCGGCACATTTGTAACTCCAACCTTATATTTGTCTTACCTCGAGCAAGCCCTGCTTCTCGATAAGTCGAATTTAGGTTTACAACTGCTTCTAGCAGTCATTAGAACGCTCATTTCGAGCCTACCATACTTGCTGTCAGAACAATTGTACCATTTATGACTTTTTGCCTTCTTCATGTCGCTTGGGTCATATCCCTTGAGCGATTTGAAAAGACAACCATAGAAATTCCCATTTATGATCATTATATTCTTGTGATTACTAATGGATGTGGTCTTGTTTCAAAACTTTTTCGAAACTAACAATGGCAGCTTTAACCATTATCTTCGATGAAAACAAGCACCAGCTCATGCTTCAACAGAAGCAAAGCGCGCGCACTCATAAGCGCCTTGTCAGCTGCCGAAGCGTCAACTCCCTCGGCAACTCTCCAAACTCCGGGTCGACCTCGACTCCTCGGACTATCTTCTTTGGGACACTGGGACCATTCCCACTTCCCGAAGAACAGGCTGCGCCTGCTAAAAAGCAGAAAATCGCCTCTCAACGTGTCACTCCCGTGACACCAAAGGCGAGCGCCCAAAAGCCCGAAGCCCGCGGCACCCCCGCGAAGCCTCGACCCACAAACAACCAGGTCTATCCCAAGACTTGGTCTCCAAGACCTTCCCCAAAACAAAGAAGGTCTCAAACCTCCACCAAGCCAGCATACCTGGCCCCACTCAAGGAGAACCAGTTCTACCCTCTTGCTTACATGAAAGAGGAGAGACCCATCTCCAACTTGACTCCCAAGTCAACCCAGCATGAACCGGCTTGCTCCCACAAGCCCAGAATCAGATCATGCATCACCAGGCCTCTACAAGCACCTGCTAAGGCCTACACTCATTCGGTTCGACCCTTTATCTCTACAGGGGCCGAACTTGAAAAATTCAAAGCTTCCCTGCAACAGGCAAAGGACCGGGTCCGGATCCTGTCCTTGCCTAGCTACAAAGAAGACAGGCTCGGCTGCTGCGCCCGAGGGAGCACATCCTTCATCGTCAGAGCCCAGCCAGAGCTGACCAAAGCTCAAATCGCTCGTCGAGCACGCCGCCGTGCGTCATATCGACAAAAGAGACTAGAGAAGCAACGGACCCAGCCTCCTACACTTCAAGTCTCCCACAAATGGGTCGAAAAAGAAAGACCCGACCAAGTTGCTGCCGTCCATATGGTTGGAAAAACCAGAAGACGCCAAAAGTCAGCATAAAAAATCCATGTCCGACGTCCGGTGACCCGTAGCGTCACCAGGACACAAAGACATCCCGAAGAATCTCCTGCCCCTTCCAGCCAAGGACGGGAGAGTAATCCTTCATAAAAAAGAATGAGCCTCAGCTCAGTCACCAGGACGGTTTCTTCGTTCGAATCCCGAGGGATGAACGTCTTGGCTGCAAGTTCTGAGCCACCACCTCAGAATCCACCTCAAGATGATGCGCTCACACGCATCCAGCAGTTGGAACAAGGCCAGCAGAGGATTGAAACTCTGATGGAAAACCTTCTCCTTGTTGTCCAAAATCAGGTGAACAATGAGCCTCCTCCGAATCATAGCAATAACGAGGGAAATGGAGAAGAAAATGAGTCACGCGCCCTTACCAAAAAGGACGTAGATAGTATCCTCGCCAAAGCTAAAGAAGAGGATATACTCAAAGTGCATGGAATCAAGCCACCATATCCTTTATGGATGGACTCGGTCCCGTTCCCCACAAAATTCAAACATCCTACTCTCCAAACATATACGGGGAAAGGATCAGCCAGACAGCACGTCATCCACTTCAAGATTTTGACGGGAGCTATCGCGGATCAAGATGCACTCAAGATCCGCCTCTTTGCAAGTACCCTAAAAGGTACGGCCTTCGATTGGTACTCTACTCTTCCGGAAGACTCCATCCAAAACTGGGCCATGCTAGAGACACGCTTCCTGACCCACTTCCAAGGTGAGGATCATCCTGTTACTATGGCTCAGCTCTGCAGCTTAAAACAGGGAGAGAATGAGTCGACTTATGACTTCATTCACAAGTGGAAAGCAATGGCGTACAAATGCTCGGATGTATTGCCACAAGCGTCGCTAGTCGACATCTGCCGAAACAACATGAGAGCTAGAATACGCTCCATGATCATCGGCAACAAATAAAAAAACCTGGGAGAACTCCTGGAAGCTTCTATGGAAGCTGAAACGGTGATTAAAGACCTCAACAGTCAGAAGTCATCAAGAAAAGAGCCAACCGCCGTTGTAACCTCTAAACCAAAGAAGAAAGAGGTCCTCAATGTGCAAACCAAGTCAGCTCCTCAGCAACCAAAGAAAGCTGAAAACAGAGCTGCGGGTAAGAGACCTGAACTCTCTGATGCCTTCAAAGAGCGAGTAGAAAAGAAATACCCGTTCGATGAAGATGTTGACGAAATCTTTGAGGCTCTCCTAGCAAATGGCAAACTCATTTTGCCAGAGCCCAAAAGACCGGGAGACGTTGGCAAAACCAACGATCCTCGGTACTGTCCATACCACCAGATGGTCTCGCATCCTCTCAATCAATGCTTTGTTGTGAGAGAGAAGATAAACGAGATGTGGAAAAACGGAGTCATCACATTTGACAAAAACTATGGGACTGCCTCCGTCAACATGGTGTCATGTGGACAAACACCAAAATCACCGAAGAAGAAGATCACTACTTCCTTTAAGGTGATAAAAAGAATTCAAACGTCCGAAGTGTTAGTTCCTTGCCCGACACCAGACGGACAACCCATATGGGTACATCCCGATCTCCTGGAAGATAAAAACTGGGAGATCGTAAAAACAAAGCCGACAGCTCAACAGCGAAGGCAGGCTAGGAAACATCTCCTCAGGCTCAAACGGCAAGAGAAGACCCAGCCAAAACAAGAAGTCCATGAAAAGGCAGAGGCCTCCTCTACCACTTCACTCGGGGCAACAAAAACGTCCCTTCCAGAGACTTCAAAGGCGGTAAGAAACTTCACTCTCGGTGATTTCATGCCACCTCAATTCAAAAAAGAAGCCATGCAGGGGGCATCATACTCTTGCAACTCGGTAGTTAGATTCTCCATCGATGGATACGAGTCCAGCGACACCGACGATGGATTCGAGCCCAACTACACCGGCGAGTGGGAGGAATCTCTTGAAACAGGAGAGTATCTCTCCGATGAAGAATGGGTTCCTGAAACTCACCTTATGCCAGTAATCTGGTATAACCCCTTGCAACCACAAGGATCCTGGTCTGATGATGAAGAAGATCAAGTGGCTGCACAAGAAGATGCTGTTAACCCAGCACCTGTCATTGCTCCAGTGGAAATCAACTATGTTGAGCCACACGGAGAAGACGAAGAAGAGGATCTGGCTCCCATGCCTGATCTTGAAGAGTATGCAAGGATCTTACAGCGTCTCGCTCTAGAACTAGAGCAAGATCGCATTAACGAGCCTCCTCGCAACCCAGAGCCTGAAGTCCCTGAAGCCCATCAGGTACCTCCTCCCTCAACTCCTGAAAATGGAGAAAATTGCTGGGTAGACTATCCTCTTACATCTGAGGATGAGTCTGACTCCGAGTAGGCAACATCTCCTATCAGAGCTTCCTGTAATGTAATATATCAGGACTATAGCTCTTCTGAAGCGTCGTCTGATGAGATTACCTATACTCCGACGACGCCTAGCAATGTATCCTCTGGAGCTACCTCGTCTCACGTGACTTTCATAGAGATGACACCCTCTCAGGTTTCTTCTCCTGAGACTGTGACTTCAGGATACACATTCTTCCCGACTGATCATCATGAAGAAAACCCAGATAATGATGCTTGGGATGATGAAATAGTCAACACAGAAGAAAAGCTGCTGGATACGGTTCAGGACTTGCTCCCGGAAAATGCTCCGTGCAACACAATCACTAAGGATGGCAACTCTGCTGCAGATACATCCTCAGTGGATGAAAAACGACAGCCTCTTGATCTTGAAGACAATCTTCCAAACGAAGGTCCTTCTCAAGAAGCTCTCGAAGTTGGTAGAGGCACCCGCTCTGGCCGGGACTACCACAAGAATTACAACCAATCTTCCTTTACTTATGTAAATCCTTCGGGAAAAGATGTTGTAAGCGCCCCCAGTGGCAAAAACAATGAACATGCAGGCCCCAAGGAGGCTTTCAAGTATGACTTGGTTGAGCACTTCAAACACATACCTGCACGTCTTCACATCCTGGATTTATTACGAATGTCTCCACGCACTCGTGATAATCTCATCTCAGAATTACAAAAACTGAATGAGGATGTCGACAAACATGCCCCGCAAGTCCTCCAAATTGAAATGGACTACCGGGTCAAAAACTCAGAAACCTCCTTAAAAGGAGAAAAAGAGAAAAGCGAGGGATCATGCATTGAATGCCTCTCGGTGCAAAAAGCAGCCAGTGCAACCATCGCCTTCACAAAGGACGACCTCCTACTTGGCGAAGCGAGGCACAACCGACCCCTGTACTTCACAGGGTACATCAAGGAAATGCCTATACACAGAGTTCAGGTCGACCCAGGTTCTGCACTCAACCTCATCTCCACTTCGGCTCTCGAAGAGTTGGGCATCCCACCCAGCAAGCTAAGCCACACATCTGTATCTATCTTTGGATACGATGGGAGTACTCAAAGGCCTATCGGCAAAATCAGGTTCAAATTGCAGATCGGTGATCTTATCTCTGAAGTCACTGTGTATGCAATAAAAACCCCTTCATGCTACAACATCCTTCTCGGACGCCCCTGGATACACGAGAATGGTGTTGTCCCTTCAACTCTACATCAATGCATCAAGTTCGTCGGCGACGACGGCATGGTACATCGAGTGTTTGTGGACAGAAGACCCTTCAAAGGTAAAGAAGTCCACTTCGCAGACTCCCAAATGTATGAAGGCGAAAAAGAAGAAAAAGAGGAAATAGCACCCCCTACTGAAAATCTCCAGAAAGATAAAGGCAAGGCTCCTCAAAAATCACCGGAAGAAAACAAACACTCCGGTAAATCCGAAGAGAGCAGTCAACCTCCCTTCGTCATCTCCCTCAAATCTTCAAAACCTTTGGTCATCACAACCAGAGTGAAGAAGGCAAAGCAAAAGCCTGGGGGCAAATTTGTTGTCTCTTTCGTGTCTATCAAGCAAGACACGGATTCGGACTCAGAGCCAGAAGACGACACCTCGTCAAGCCAAGCTGACACTCAACAAGTTTAGCCTGCTCTCACTCCGATGGAGACACCTGCTGATGTAGAAGATCCTACGTATGCTTCCTTTGTTGTTCCGGCAACATCACCAAAGAAAAGGCCGATCTTCTTCCATAGATCGGACGCTTCTTCATCAAACTCCATGCTGGAACCTTTCCAAAATGAAGGTATGCCTCAGCTATCTCTATATAGTCCTGTGGCACAAGCAATTATGAAGAAAATGGGCTATGACGCTCAAAACCCAGTCGGTTTGGGAGAAAGACGCGGTATTCTCACGCCATTGGGGCCCGCCTTGACCAAAAGTCAGCTGGAAGATTGGAGACTCTACGGTCATGTAGAAAAGTCTTCATATGTGTTAGGGTATGATCCCGACACTCCCCTGAGACAGTTGACACAAAAGCTTAAAAGTCGTTTTACCGACCAAGCCTCAACATCTCAAGTCCATGAAGACATCGATCTCCCTGGATATCTCTTTAAAGAGTTACCTGACAAAGATCCAGGAAGCTCATCCAATTGGTACGATTTCTCTGATGATAAAGAGGAATCGTCCGATAATACAGACTTGTGCTACTCTGACCTAGAAGAGCCCTCGTCTCCAAAAGAAGTACCTTACTTCGACCCAGTTTCAATAGGCGATTGGGACCATCTCATAGCAAGCCTTGAGAAGATCACCAATCAAGAAGACCCGTGGAAAGGAACAAACCCTCGGTCTACAAATGCCCTTGGAATCCCAGAAGGTTTTGTTGAGCTGGAAGCCTCCGAAAATATTGTGGAGGAACCACCTTCGAACCTTCTAACAGAAGATCCTGTTGAAAAGATAGACTTGGGAACACCAGATAACCCACGTCCTGTATTCATAAGCAAGAATATAAAGGATGATGAGTTACCCGAGTATATCGCTTTTCTTCGTGAGTTCGTTGATTGCTTTGCATGGTCCTACGCTAAAATTCCTGGTTTAGACCCCAAAGTAGCAGTCCACAAACTCAATCTTCAAGAAGACATCAAGCCTGTCAAACAAGGCCAAAGAAGATTCCGTCCGGATGTGATGGATAAAATTGAACAAGAAGTTCAAAAGCTCAAAAGCGTCGGCTTCATCCGTGAGGAACAACATCCAGAATGGTTGGCCAACATTGTCCCCGTGACAAAGAAAAATGGGCAGATCAGAGTCTGTATTGACTATAGAGACTTGAATGGCGCTTGCCCTAAAGATGAATTCCCGCTCCCCATACCGGAGGTGATGATTGACAATACCTGCGGATTCGAGCGAATGACATTCATGGATGGCTTCTCTGGTTACAATCAGATAAAGATGCATCCCGAGGATGAAAAACACACTTCATTTCGGACTCCATTTGGCGTGTATTGCTACACTGTCATGCCATTTGGTCTGAAAAATGCTGGTGCCACATATCAGAGGGCTATGATGAAAATATTCCAAGATATGCAGCACAAGACGGTCGAATGTTACGTTGATGACCTCGCCGTCAAAAGCAGAAGAAAAGAAGACCATCTCAAAGATCTTCGGGAAGTCTTCCTCCGACTCCGCAAACACAAACTGCGGATGAATCCTCTAAAATGCTTCTTCGGCGTCTCGTCGGGTAAGTTTCTCGGATTCCTTGTTCGGAAAGCTGGAATAGAACTTGACCCCATAAAAGTCAAGGCTATTCTAGAAATGCCCTCTCCAAGAACCTTGAGAGAATTAAAAGGGCTCCAAGGGAGATTGGCCTACATCAGACGGTTCATCTCCAATCTTTCGGGGAAATGCCGTCCATTCTCTCGATTGATGAAAAAGGGTGTAGACTTTGTCTGGGATGCCGACTGTGAAGCCGCATTTCAAGATATCAAGTCATACCTGACCAAACCTCCAGTGTTAGCTGCCCCTGCCACTGGAAAACCATTCATCTTGTACACAAGAGCTCTTGATCATTCTGTAGGCGCTCTGCTTGCACAAGAAAATGATGAAGGAAAAGAAGCTGCTCTATACTACCACAGCCGCATGCTAGTAGGTGCAGAGCATCGCTACTCCCCAGTCGAAAAGGAATGCCTTGCAGTGATGTTCGCCGTACAAAAGCTACGTCACTACTTGCTCTCCAACACAGTCTACCTGGTCTCGAGGATCAACATCTTGAAGGTCCTTGTCACGAAAGCAGGTTCTCTCAATGCATGACTGGCAAAATGGTCCATCCTCTTGTCACAATTTGATATTAGGTATGTACCACAAAAAGCAATCAAAGGCCAAGCTCTAGCAGACTTTCTCGCAGAGCATCCATTGCCTAAAGATTCTCCACTCAGAGATGATCTCCCAGACGAACCTGTCTACAACGTGGAGACTTCCTCACCAAATGCCTCCTGGGACATGTACTTTGACGGTGCAACCAGGACAAATGAAAAAAGAAAGCTGATCTCGGGAGTTGGCATCCTCTTTGTTAGCCCTAACAGATACATGATTCCACATGCTTTCTCGCTATTGGAACCATGCACAAACAATGCAGCTGAGTACCAAGCTCTGATCCTAGGATTGGAACTCGCCATCGAATCCGGTATCACTATGCTGGAAGTCTTTGGAGACTCTCAACTGATCGTCAACCAGATGAATCAGAAATATGAAGTCAGGAAGCCTGATCTGCTGCCTTACTACAACAAGGCACAATCGCTTCTGCAAAAGTTTGACATCTGCAACATCACCCACATTCGTAGAGGTGAAAACATCCGTGCAGATGCCCTGGCCGGACTTGCCTCATCAATGGCGATCCAGGAAGGGGAAAACATGCAAATTACAGTGTGCGAGAGAAGGATCCTCCCTCCTCTTAACACACACCAAGCAGTTGCTGAATGCCACCGAGTGGTTGGAAGTCGGATCTCTATCCTTCAACCTTCAATCGGCGACTGGAGGGATCCGTTCATTGATTACACTATGTTCGGAATCCTACCTGAAGATCCAAAAGAACGGGTAAGCATACAAAGGCAAGCCCCAAACTTTCATTTGGATATTCCTTCAAGAATCCTCTACAGGAAATCCTTCAACAGAGTACTTCTACGCTGTTTGTCACAACAAGAGGCCGAAGAAACACCTAAAGAAGTTCATGCTGGTCTTTGTGGAGCCCATCAGGCAGGTCCTAAGCTCTATGATCAGATAAAAAGGTTAGGTTACTATTGGCCTACTATGGTAGCTGATGCAATGCAATTTGCTAAACGCTGCCAGCTATGCCAAGTTCACAGAGATTACATTCACATGCTGTAAGACCCCGACCCGAGTGACTCGATTAGTACTAATTAAGTTGGGTGTTAGTGCTGAGCTCGATTAGTGATTTTTGACTAAGCTTGGATTAGTATAGTTCTTGATAGCTTTGGGAAATTATTTTAGTGCTTCGTGTTGGTGGGACCCTTTGGGGGTTCCCTTTTTGGTTAGTTCTACTAGTGCTGGGGGATTATTCGTATTCCGGTAATTTGCATTTCTATCTCGTTTTACTCGTCTTGTTAATCCCTACAACTTTCACGTTGATCCCGAACCCGTCCGGAACCCCGAAACCCGATCTTCTTGCTTTGAGGGCAAAACAGTCTTTTTACATGAAATCTGTGCCCAACACTCGATATCCTCGAAACCCGCGAAACATGTACTTTTCCGAAACTAGATATTTCGGTGATCACTTTTCTCTTCTTCGTCGATTTCATTCGAGATCCCGAAATTAACGACTTCAGCCCAAAGAGCTTTCCTAGTGGTGGAGCCCACACCCATTGCTTTATAAAGAGAACACTCTTCTTCCATTTCCCCTTTCCAGCACAAGCATATGAGAACAGCCTAGGGTTTTCTTTCTCTCTTCTTTTCTTCTTCTTTGCTTCCTCACCACCAAAACCCTACCAAATCTCACACCAATCAAGAGATGAACTTCACCCTCTTCTTCCCCATTACTCGAGCTATTCATTGATACCATTTGTGGAAGGATCTACTCAACTCAAGACCCTCTTTGAGCTCACCTTGACCATTTGAAGAGCTTCCAAGTAAGTTTTCCCTTCCAATCTCTTAGATTTGTGTTCTTCTAGTTTTAGAGGAGCCCTATTGTCATTATTGAAGCTCCCTTCTCTCTATTTCTTGTTTGACCCATTTTGGGGTTTGGATTTGGGGGTTTTGTGTAGATAGCATTCTTGGTTTGGAGGAAGAGATTATTAGCTTGGATTTCTTGTTTAGAGACCTTGAGGCAAGTGGATGTTTAATTTTAAAAGTGATTTCCATGATCAAATGTTTGTATTTATTGTACCATTTAGGATGAGCTTTTACTTGCATTCAATGTGGCTTTAATGTTTTAAAAAGAGGTTGTTGAACCCATTCATTATCTTGAAACATGATTTCTAGCTTTTGGTTTCATCTATTGTCCTTAAATCTTGAATTGTAGTTTTGAGTTCATCTTTTGTACAATGCCTAAGTGAACCCTTGTGATGATGGTTGTCCTCCTTCCCTTATAAATTGTATGAATGTCAATGGAGAATGATAGGAATTGATTCGGGGGAAAGGAAAGCTTGAATCTGAACCCAGGGAAGAAATTCCCGTGACTGGCGGTCAGCTGGCGGTCACCCAGCGGCTAGCCGCGTGGCGACTAGCGGCTAACCGAAGCAAGTTCGGTCACATTTCCAGAGAGCTGTAACCTCACGGTCAGCTCCGCGGTCAGCTTGCGGCTAACCGCCGTGTCCACCGACGGCTAACCGCCATCTAACCGTACAGTTACGGTCACTTTTCCCGAGAGCTGCAATTCCACGGTCAGCCTCACGGTCAGCCAGCGGTTAACCGCCGGATGCACTGGCGGCTAACCGCCATCTGACCGTAAGGTAACCGAAATTCCCTGAATTCTGTGAATAAAAGAAGGATTGAAGGGAGCTTTCACCCCATTGCTTGTGAACCTTTCTGAGAGCAATGGGCACCGCTCACCTGGGATCGTGTTCGAAGCCTAGGTGAAGTGTTTGTTGGTAGTACGTTCGAGAGAGAAACTACATCATCGAGATTCATTTAAGCATTGAGGCTACTATAGTGTATAAGGAACCCGGAATGTCTCCCAAATTCAAAGAGTACCAAGTTTCCTTTATTATACAGACATACGGGATCCCTATTCACTTGGACTAGTTTTAACCCGACATTGTCTTGGCTTTTCAAAAGAGTACTTTACCTTGTTCTTCTCGAAATTTATGATTTGGAACCTATCATTCCGAAAACTTTGAAAGTATACTTGTACTGTTTGCTAGCTTTGATATACATGCCAGGCCTGATATGATAGCTGTGCCTTGAGCACCCCGTCTTGCCCGTTTATAGCTTTGCCCTGGATTTGTTTTATACATGTCTCGATTTATGTGATTTAACCTATGAGTCGGCACCACTAAGCTTGGATAACCTTGTCAGTCTGATCCACTGACTTGGAGATTCCCCACTTGTCCCGCCAGCTGCAGCATGGATCCCGATACCCGGTTTATTAACCGTGGTCCCGTCCCGATACCCGGCTCGCTCCCGTGGTTCCCGATATCCGGTTCGCTACCGTGATTCCCGATACCCGGTTTGCTACCGCGGTCCCGTCCCGTATTATTGTATATCTGTATGTAACTTGGTTGCACCTCCTCACTTCGGTGACCGAGGTCAACACCCGATACTCACGTCACTTCGGTGATAGAGGATTTAGCTTCTTGTGGATGCCATCTTGATTGTTTCCCGACTTCCTTGGTTACCTTGCATATTTTATTACTGCATGTGTGTTTTAAATGAAACGATTCATTTACTTTGAAAGACATTGTTAAACAGGTTTACATGTTTTCAAAGGTAAAGGTCTTTATTATTAAATGTACTTATCTTTTCATCTACCTGCCAGACCGTCGTGTCTGACCCCTTTGCTTTGGTACTCAGGTCCCGTTGTTGGTTTCCCCGAGGAGGAGCCAGAGGAGGCGGTCGGAGAACCGCAGCCGCTAGTGGAGTGGCGTGCTGACGATGTTATGTAAACATCGGGCTGCCGAGTTGCGAAACATTTTGGGGGTGGTTGGATAGATTTCTGGTGGTTATTGTTTTGTATATTGGCCTTTGTTGGCCTCTATTTTTGGGGACTGTAATTAACCGATCTTCTGATTAAACTTGAATATGTACTTTTGGGTTATGCTTTAGGACATTGCTCATTCTGATACTCATATTCAAATGTAATTAGCCATGATATTTTGTGAAATGAAATACATGTATGATTTACCATACGCTTCCGCAATTATTACTATATGACTATGTGTGTTGGAATATCCTCACCGCGGACACCTGTGGGAAATCACGTGCACGGGTAAGGAGTGTTCTTTTGTTAACCCGTGTACGCGTGATTATAAACATACCTTAAATTATTGTCATTACTCCATATGGTTATATCATCGGCTTCATCACAATTAGTCCCGATCCCGGATTTGGTTCCCCGAACCCGGTCCGGGGTCGCGACACATGCCTCCGGAATGGCTACACCCTACAACAATCTCGTAGCCTTTTGAAGCATGGGGCATGGACATCATAGGTCCTATCTCTCCCCTTTCAAGCAAAGGCCATCGCTTCATCTTCGCCGCTACGGATTATTTCTCCAAGTGGTCAGAAGCATTTGCGTTCAACGAAATGAAGACCTCATCAGTCCTTCAGTTCCTGCGCACCAACATCATTTGTCGTTTCGGCATACCTAAAAGATTCGTCCATGATAACGGACCACAATTCCGGGATCATCGATTCTACAGGTTCTGCGACAAATACAAAATTCAAAGTTGTCCTTCGACTCCATACAATCCGGCAGCAAACGGATTAGCAGAAGCCTTCAACAAGACACTCTGCAAAATCCTCAAGAAAATGGTCTCTAGTCACAAAAGAGACTGGAGCGACAAACTGTCTGAAGCCTTGTGGGCCTATCGAACCACCGTTCGAGGACCAACCCATAGCACACCATTCTCCTTGGTCTATGGATGTGAAGCTGTCCTGCCCCTAGAGGTACAAATTCTTTCTCTGAGGGTATCTCTACAAAATGACATGACTCAAGAAAGCAATGTCAAATTGCGACTCCATGAACTGGACAATCTCGACGAGAGACGGCTCGAAGCTCGACAAAGCATTGAACTTTACCAAGCACGCATGGCAGGATCTTTTGAGAAAAAGGTCAGGCAACGCGCTTACAAAAAGGGTGACTTGGTTCTTGCGGTAAAAAGACCAATGGTCTTCGCTCACAAGTCCAAAGGCAAATTTGAACCAAAATGGGAGGGACCCTACGTCATCGACAAAGTCTTCTCCAACGGCGCATATGCCCTCCTAAACATGGAAGGCGACAGATGTATGCTGCCTATCAACGGCAAGTTCTTGAAGCGGTACTACCCTTGAAGACTTACCCAACTGGGTAAGAGCAATGCCTGTATGGCCAAAACCTGTTCTCAGGTACTCGCTCGTCAAACCCACTCTCTTTAGAATTTTCATATCAAATGTCAAAATTTCTAGAGATTCAAAAACAATGCTTACTTTTATCGTTTCATTGTTTAAAAACAAAAAAAAAAAAATCCAAGTTTAGGAGCCTCTCCCCGACTTGACCAAAACTTTTGATCCTTGAACCAAAATTCATGGTTTGAAACAAAAATCTGGATTCAGGGATTTCCACTCTAGTCCACCTTACCTTTTACCGCCAAATGGTTTTAGGTCAAAATTTACGACCCTCGTGTCTTTAAACAAAAAAAAAAAAAAATGGTTTTTCAAAAACCGCGGGGAAGTGACACTTAGTCGATACTCGCAAAACTTAAAAAATCGGAAGGATGCGAACCCCATTCGATACTTCTAAAACCTCTAAAATCGTGGAGACACAACATATCAGTTGATATCCACAACCTAAAGGTTCGAAAAAACCGCAAATTTCAAAAATCGTGGGGAAACGACATCAAAGTCAGTACCCGCAAAACAAAATTTTTGAAAAAAAGCAAGGATGCGACATTCCATCGATACTTGCACCCAAATCCGCGAGGAGGCGAAATTCCATCGATACTTGCAACCGAATGAGCAAGGACGCGACATTCCATCGATACTTGCAAGACCATTCAGCAGGGAGGCGACTCTTAGTCGATACTTGCATTTTTGAAAACAAAAAACTTGGCTCTTTTGCCAAAACCGGCTATCAATGCCACCAAATCGGCTATAAATGCCACACAAAAAAAAAAAATGACTCTCATGTCAAAACTCGGCTATAAATGCCAAAACCGGCTATAAATGCCACAAACCGGCTATCAATGCCACAAAAAATTGACTTTCACGCCGACAAACCAAAACTTGGCTTTCAAAAAACCCGGCTATCAATGCCACCCAAACCGGCTATAGATGCCACAAAACAAACACCGGCTTCTATGCCAACCCAAATTTTGGCTTTTACGCCATAAAATTTCGGCTTCCATGCCATCTCAAAATCGGCTTTCACGCCACAACCAAAATTAGGCTCCCATGCCAAAACAATTATTTGACAAAAGATTTTCACAAAAAGACAACCTTTTGATCAAATTTTCAAACAAACACCCCATTTAGCAATTGCTTTCATCACAAAAAGATTTGAGTGAGCGTAGGGAAAACAAAAAAAAAAGAAAAAGAAAAAAGTACCAAAAAATACATGTGGTACCAAAAAAAAAAAGAAAAGTGTTCACAAGCACTACAAAAAAAGAGGACCAAAAAATATACATGTGGTACCAAAAAAAAAGAAGAATAGTTTCTGCTACAAAAAATCAGGAGCTCAGCCAAAAATGGTCTCCAGCCAAAGCTTCAGCTCCTCAAGCAAACTTTTGGCATCAGCCGTCAGAGTTTCCAAGGCACGCTTCTTCAGGAACTTGCCATGAGATGCCGGCGAATGCCGTAACCCTTCTTTTACACCGGGAAGCTTTTCCCCAGCAGTTTGCCATTGCTCGTTCTCTAGAGTCCTCCTCTCAAGAACTTGACCGGCATCTGCAACCCTGCGAATCAGAGTACTCTCCCTGTCACGAGCCTCTGTTATAGCAGTCCACTTAGCATCAACTTGTGCCTTCAAATGCTCGAGATGCTTCCTGGCCATTTCGACCTCTCCATCAAGGATGTCAAGGTCGCGCTTTAATCCAAGGATGACTAGCTCTTCCTTATTCTTCTCTCGGACTACCTGCTTCCTGCTCTGTGTAGCCTCATTCAGGTCGGACTTAGCCTTATCAGCAGGGTCCAAGAACATCTCTTTGAAGAATTGGTCGTCAGGGAAATCCATGGTCTCAAACCACTTGTCGCCCAGTGCAATGATCCTATCAACGATCGCCCTGGCACCTGTGACATCCAGACCAACCTCTTCGGTATCAGTGAGAATCTCCTGTACATGTGGGATCATGCCAAATCCTGCCTCCAAGTGTCCAGAAAGGAGAGTCTTGATCCAAGAACTCAAAACCCGAGCCAGTACCTTCTTCGCAAATTGAAGAGACGAACTGGATGAAGATTCACCCTTCTCCGCTGATCGGCTGCTCATGTCATGTCCCATTGGAAGAGTAACAAAGGAACTCTTTCCACTTGGAGCCACTGGAGAAGGAATCTCAGCATGAGGTATCTCCTCTATCGCGTCAGAACTGGTTGTAGGAGTCTCTACCTCCGGATCGACCTCTGGCATCCCTTGCTCTGGTTCTGAAGAAGGCGATGGACTCTCTTCTGTCACTTCAAAACCTGCAAATGAAACACAAAAAGGTATGAATATGATCCTGTTAAAAAAAAAAAATCATCAGGGTCATCACTACAAAGTACCTTCTTAGACGACTGGCGGAACACTCTCTTCCTCCATGAACTCATCAGAAGCATCATCAACATTTGCGTCCATTGATGGTTCAAAGTCATCGGAATCCTGTGGCAAGTCAGCTGACAAGAGAAATGTTAGCAAATCAAGTCGCAGGCAAAAAAAAAAAAAAAAAAAAAGAAAAAAAAGAAAAAGAAAAGAGAAAGCGAAAGAAGTTATACCAATTGGAGATTCCGGAGTCATTCCAGAGTCCCTCGGTTCTTCTTCAGATGCCATCACCGCCTCATCGGTCGGAACCTCAGGCATCGCCAAGTCTTCATCCTCTGCTAAAAAAAAAAAAGAAGCAGCAGCAGGGTGAGAAAACAAATCAGAACATGGAAAGCCCCATGAAAGAAGCAGAAAAAGAAAAAGGAAGAATCATACCTTCACCGATGGTCTCTTCTTCCCGAATCCTCTTCTCCGGAGGTTCGTCAGCTTCCCCTGGCACCTCCTCATTGACAGTGAGAGGGACTTCCACATCAGGAGAGTCTTTGTCCCGCCCCGTGTGACGCTGACTCCTCTTCCTCTTACTTCTGTGGGCTCGCTTCCTAGAAGATCCTGCCCCACTGTCAGAGTCAGGTTTCTCACTTGGCTCCTCACTGGATGGTCTGCTCTTGCCAGTAGACTCCGCGGAAGCTCGCCTCTGTGCCGCTTGCATCCAAGCATCGAGCTCAGCTTCCTCCTGTTCTAGCTGCTCCAAAGCCTCATCAGGTACTTCCCGAACAGCTTCAGAACCAATGACGCCCCGGTCATCGAGAAAGCCTATCTTGTGCTTCTCTCCAGAAAGGAAGGCCCAAACTTCCTCTCGCCGGACGCCATCCGACTTTCCAGTACCTTTCCCCGAAGACAGCTTTACATCAAGCTCCTTCTTGGAAAGCCCCCGATATGCCAAAAAGCTCTCCGCGAACCACTTCGTGAAGCCGGCAGTTCGGAAAGTCGACGGCTCAGGATAAGAAATCGTGGTAGTAGTGTCTTCAGCACTATAAAAAGCCCATGCATTTCTGCCATCCTGCAAACCCCCAAAACGCTTCACCATACTCGAAGGCGCTCCAACAACGCCTTGAGAGAAGCCCAACTGAAGCGCAAAGCGAGAAGGTACATACGGCTGGATGTCGACGAAAAGATGTCTGCGGTACACCATCGTGCCGACTCGTATGCTGAAAAGCCACTCCTTCTCTGCATTGGTCAAAGGGTAATGCCTTCCCGACCCTGCTCTGGTAGAGTCTCGGGAGGCACCAAAATCAAAAGCCTTCTTCCGCAACTCCGGAGAAAGCTTCACTGAAGACTGCCCCATCTCGACGTCCCTGAACCGTCGGATCCTCATGCGGGCAAACAAAAGTGATTCGGATACAGCTTTTCCCTTAGCCAATCGAATCATCAGAGGATCATCATCCTGTGCAGCACCCAGCTGGTGGAAGCCAGGACAGTGGTATACAAACCACGAATAAAAGATATGGGCTGAAAATACCCTATTCATAGGGAGCCCAAGCCGAACCAAAAAAGCAGCAGCCTGCAGTTCGGTACACAAGTAGGAGTAAAGAGCAGGCACCAAAGCAAGTCGCTCTCCAAACGCCATCTGACAAGCCGGAAAAATACAATGCGGCCTGATGTGCGTCCCATCTCCACCAGCAAACACAGCCTCACCTAGCCAATAAGTGAGGTAAACAGCAAGATCTCTCCGCAGTGCAATGTCAGAACAAATGACATCTGTGCTCGCGAAGAAACCCTTCAACTCTTCCTGCATGGCCGAAGTCTTCTTCCTGTCTTCCCGGGTCATGCTATCAGAAGACTCTTTGCTGTCAAAGAAGTTGAAGAATGAAGAGCCATAACTCTTCCAACTGCTGGACCTGACTTTCGAACCCTCCTTAAAAAAATCATAGAAGGTGACGAGCTGAAAGTATAGGAGCCTGAACTCCTCTGACTGCTCCTTAAGGACGCTGTCAATCGGCATGAACTCCTCGTAGAGTTTGCCAAGGATGGGCAATCCGGTGATGGCGCTCAACTCCTTCAAGGAAAAACCAATCTCACCATTCGTTACAACGAAGGTATTGGTTTGTGGGAGAAATGATTCCAACATGGCCATGAAGGCCTCGTCGGAAAAAGCCACGGTCTCCCTAAAAGCACGGACCGCGTCAAAAATCCTAGCTTCCTTCAAAATGGTGCCACCAATCAGCAGGACGCGATCAGTCCACGACTTCCAATCGGAGTCAACACTGAAACGGCCACGAAGTCGAAAAGGCTTCACCCAATTGCTGCCGTCATCGCTGAAAACGCCAAGGCCCACCGGTCCCAAATCGACCGACGGATAATCAGAGCCCTGGTAGCCGCTGGCTGGCATCAACATGTCCATTTGGGTAGGCGACTTCTCCGCATATCCGGAGGGACCGCCAACAAAAACCCCGGCCTTGATCACACTGGTCCTCTTCACCCAGCTCGGAGGATTTTCCCACTTAGGGCACGTGGGAGAAAGGCTCAGGATCGAGATGGTCCGATCAAAAGACGACCGGGTAGAAATAGTTCTCTCCTTACCATTTGCTGTGTAAGAGAACTGAAAACATCTCCTTTGGTATGTCAAGTTGTCAGGACTGCATCTCCAAAGGAGAAGGTAGGCTTGGGTAAAACCCTCAAATCGTCCATAACCCAAGGACGGTTGCTTACCATGATCTTATAGAACTCCTCATCCTTGAGAGCGATCAATCGCTGTCTCATCTCATCGCGATTGAGGGAATCGCACTCTTCCAAGTTCTTCTCAACAAATTGGACCTTCTCCCAGGCCTGCTGAACGGCCACATTAGAAGATCTGGCGGATCGATGAGGTACGCTTGTAGCAGGCTCTTTACCCTTGTTCGTTCTGGAGGAACCACCTGCAAAGGTTGGAAAAGAAAAAAAAAAAAGATCATCATCAAAATGACAGAATTTCGCTAAAAGCAAATCTGGCGAAATTTTGGCATGGTTCCGGGGCAATTCCGAAGAAAAGGGAAATACCCCGAAAGAAATAGAAAGTTTTGAAGATGAGCTCAACATCGCTGCGAGCTCCGAAACTCCAAACTTTCGAAACCTCAAAATCTCCGTAAAATCAAGAAGGGCTCAACATCACTGCGAGCTCCAAATTCCCAAATTCGCAAAGATTTTCAGGTATGCTATCACATCATGCTACTCAACTCAATCTACAAAAAGTACATGCATGAACATCTAGATTTGCATAAAAACACATTATTCATGATAACCAAAAAAAAAAAAAAAAAAAAAAACAAAAATCACGTGGAAAAAAAAAAGAGAAGAAGAAAGAAGAAGAAAAAAAAAAGAAGAAAAAAAATGAAGAAGCTACTTCTACAATGGAGATTCTTGACAAGGAAGAAAACTTACTTGAAGCCATTGATGGAGAAGAAGAGGAAAAGCTTGGAGATCCTTGAAGAAGAGAAAGCACTTCTTGCCTTGGGGAGCACTCTTGAAGATTTCTTGCAAAAAGAAAGCAATGGAGCAAAAGCATCAACCCTCTTGCTTTTATAGAAGAGAGCAAGCCAAAAGAGGAAACAAGGAGAAAAGAAAGGAGGTAAGTGCTAAAATTTAGCTACTTTCCCAAAGAGAAAGATATTTTGAGAGAATCTTTCCACAAAAAAGAAAACTTGAGAAATTCTCTCCAAGTAAAGATATTTTTAGATATTCTCTACACAAAAGAGATATTTTTAGATATTCTTTACAAATATGACACCATATGAGATCTAGGCCATCTCCAAAGCCTAAGGTCCCATGGGTTAGCCTATATGAGCCAGGTTTGACCACCTAGGCATTGAAATTGGCTTTTAGTCAAAATATTCCTCTTACCAAGAGCAAAAAAAAAAAAAAAAGAAAAAAGCAAAAAAAAAAAAAGTCCCATGCCTCTTTTGAGTTGATGGGACCATTCAAAAAAAAAAAAAAAGAAAAAAGAAAGTCCCATGAGTTTCCAAAAACCAAACCATCCAACCTCATGAACTAAATTGAGCCAAAATCTTGAAATTGACATTCCACAAAAATCCAAACCACTCCAATGGACCCACACAGTCCCAAAGAGTGACAAAAAACCAAATCCTGGTCCCCTAACTTGCCACATACAGCTTGTTAGGTCACAAGACCAAAGCCAAAAACCAAATCATGATCCCCTAACTTGCCACATACAGCCTGTTAGGTCTACAAGATCAAAACCAAAACCCGACCCCCTAACCTGCCACATACAGCTTGTTAGGTCACAAGGTCAAAAACAAAAGCCCAAATCCACATCCCTGATGTCATCTTCAAAACTTTGCCTCGAGATGGTACTTGATTCCTTTCATTACCATAAAATTCCCCCGGAAGCTCAAAGGCTACTCTACCAAAGGAAAGATTGCTCAAAAACTCTTGGTCAAGACACAAGCTCTCCTTCAAAAATCTCTTCGAGGCACATCGACTACAAAAGTCAAGCAACTCGTCGCTGTACCTCGAGGGGGCATTTGTTGACACAAAAAATGTCACTTTGCCTCTTCAACATCAAGAAAGCTGCATGAAGTTGCAACCTGCCATAAATAGGCAATGCAATTTCTCCAAAAAATCAAATCTTGTCAGAATCAAACAAAAACTGCAAGATCCTTCAAGATAGCCAAGAGAAGAGTACACATGAAGTTGTACACATGAAGTTTCGGGCCATTTCAGAATCATTTGGCCTAACTTCGCTTCTCCAACAGCTAAAATGGCGCTCCCGGCGGCGACATCATCGGAGACGTCAAAACTTCGATCAGAGCCTACGGATGACTCCAGCATGTCTCAGAAGGGCTCCATGCCAAATTTCAAGTCAAACCGACAACGTTTGACCCTCCATCAATGCTCGAGCAGCA
Source organism: Umbellularia californica (assembly GCA_028538565.1). Classification (NCBI taxonomy): domain Eukaryota; kingdom Viridiplantae; phylum Streptophyta; class Magnoliopsida; order Laurales; family Lauraceae; genus Umbellularia; species Umbellularia californica. The sequence continues at coordinate 41,950,545 of JAPQWN010000007.1, read as the reverse complement.
AAATCAAGCCTCCCGGCGGCGGGAACCACCGAAGCCTTCGCTCATCAAACCAAGTGCATGAGTGGCTTCAACATGCTTCCAAAAGGCTGCACGTCAAATTTCAGGTCATTCCGACAACGTTTGACCAGGTTTCGATGCTCCGAGAGAAAATCAAGCCTACCGGCGGCGGAGCAACCCGGGACCATGACATCCAAAACGGAGCCTATGGAACGTCTCAAAATGACTCCAATAGGCTCCCCGTCAAATTTCAGGTCAATCGGACATCGTTTGGCCACATATCAAAGCTCGGCATTTTCCCCGCAGCAAAATCAAGTGAAGCATCGACGGGACCCCAAACGGCTTCAAAACTCAAACAAAAGCCTATGGTTGGTCTTATTTATTGCTCAGGAGGCTTCACCTCAAATTTCAGGTCATTCCGACATCGTTTGACCAAGTTTCAGCTTTTGGCGGAAAATCAGCAGCTCTATGCGACAAAGTCTTCGGCTTTCCTGGAAAATTGGAAACTTTGCACTCTAAAAATGCAAGGATTCTCATCAGGTTTTCTACAGGGAAATCAAGCCAATAAATGAGAAGAAATGTCAGGAAAAATACAGAAGAAAACGGCGACCCTGGCCCAGGGTCGCCGGCGACCTTGGAAGTCCGGGTCACTGGATTTTTCGCCGGTGACCCGTTTTTCCGTCCCTTTTCGCGTTTTACGCGTTTTGGCCCCTGTGGTTCCCTGAAATTGTGATTTTTAATGCTTGAAATTGACTCATATCCGACGACATCTCGGATCCGCCGTCAAAAGCATAAAATCATCAGTGATCGCTCCAAGATCGCCAACCGGTCGACCAAAAAAGTGCTCTTTCTGTCCGACCGATCAAGAAATCGACAAGACAGATGTCACCGGCCCGCTCTTAGCTATCAATGTCTGAAGTTACATGTTCATCCGATGTCGATCAGCATGAAGATCCATCGATGATCATCGCCAGAAGAATTCCAGAAGACACGGCACGGCCCGCGACTCTTCGACTGCTCGGCGACCAATTAATGTGGTTAATTGGCTAGCTTTATGGCAGTCATTAACTCATTCTATTGGACGGCCCAATCAGAAGCAAGCATTCGGGAGTTACAAATCAAGAGATTCATGGCATTCAAGCCATGAAACTCCTCCCATTATGGTAATTAAGGTGATTAAATGCCCTCAATCTCCATCGGCCAATCAGATTCAAGGAAAAAGGAGTTACAAAATCAAGAAATAAATCTTGTAACTCCTTTCATTAAAGCAATTAAAGCTCATAAACTCTCCTAAATGGCTACCAAAAGCCTATAAATAGGAGAGCATTCCATTGAAATTCAGGGAGAGAGGAGAAAAAAGAAGAGATCGGATCGGAAGAGAGCGGAAAGAATCCAGAGAAAGAAAAAGAGAGAAAAACTCTGCTGAAGTTCTGCACCGGCCACCACTACAAGGTGACAAAAGTCCCTTGGGGGGCACCCCCCCAAGGTCCTTGCCTTCTCCCGCTGCCTCCAATGGCTTAGACCTGGCTTTTCAGCCCGTCTACTTAGCTTTTTATTGGACATAGGACCTTCTCTTGGTCTTTGTCCTCTAAAAATCTGAGGTTATAGCCAAGCCAAGCGAATCAAGAGCATCCTCTGTTCTCATCTGTATGGATGATGGCGAAGCCCATACATGGCTTGCGACCGTCAATCTGAACGAGTCCCCCACAATCTCCTGAGAAGTTAGATCCTCCTTTTCTTGCTTTTCATTGTAGTTTGTATTTTTCTAAAAGAGACAAAAATCACAACTCTTGTCTTTCATTATTGATGAGAATTGTAAATCGGCTATAAACGCCAAAATCGGCTATAAATGCCAAACAAAATCGCCTTTCACGGCAAACCAAGAAAATGTCTCTTTTCTTAAATATTTGTGCAATGGAAAACTTGAAAGAAGTTGATTTCCTTTTTACTTGCGAAGGCTGATCTCCGGATTACCACTTGCAATTCCAAGAAAAATAGAAAATCTGGCACACCCACACAAAAGAAATGTTGATGCACGCTTCATGCCCCCCGGGCGCGAAAGGGCCGGACCCGACGGACTCCCACGTCCGCCGACCCCGGTAGCACCCACGGCATTCGGAGCGCGTTCCATCATGACACACCCTACCAACCTAGACCTATTGCGTGTATTTCCTCATGTGTTGATAATGGACTGTACTTATAAGACCAATTGGTATCGAATGCCTTTATTGGAGATTGTTGGGGTGATGTCCACAGAGAAAACTTTTTCGGTATGCAAATCTCCAGAATGAACGTAAAGACTGCTACTCATGAACATTGGGTATTTTGCGCAAAGTTATTGGCGAGAGTATTCTTCCTAGTGCTATTGTCACTGACGGAGAAATAGCTTTAATGAACGTCATATCTAATGTTTTCCCCAGTGCCAAACATTTTTTATGCAGATGGCATTGTTGACACAAAAAATGTCACTTTGCCTCTTCAACATCAAGAAAGCTGCATGAAGTCGCAACCTGCCATAAATAGGCAATGCAATTTCTCCAAAAATTCAAATCTTGTCAGAATCAAACAAAAACTGCAAGATCCTTCAAGATAGCCAAGAGAAGAGTACACATGAAATTTCGGGCCATTTCAGAATCATTTGGCCTAACTTCGCTTCTCCGACAGCTAAAATGGCGCTCCCGGCGACGACATCATCGGAGACGTCAAAACTTCGATCAGAGCCTACGGATGACTCCAGCATGTCTCAAAAGGGCTCCATGTCAAATTTCAAGTCAAACCGACAACGTTTGACCCTCCATCAATGCTCGAGCAGCAAAATCAAGCCTCCCGGCGGCGGGAACCACCAAAGCCTTCACTCATCAAACCAAGTGCATGAGTGGCTTCAACATGCTTCCAAAAGGCTGCACGTCGAATTTCAGGTCATTCCGACAACGTTTGACCAGGTTTCGACGCTCCGAAAGAAAATCAAGCCTACCGGCGGCGGAGCTCCCCGGGACCATGGTTTCCAAGACAGAGCCTGTGGATCATCTCAAAATGACTCCAATAGGTTCCCTGTCAAATTTTAGGTCAATCGGACATCGTTTGACCGCACATCAAAGCTCGGCATTTTCCCCGCAGCAAAATCAAGTGAAGCATCGATGGGATCCCAAACGGCTTCAAAACTCAAACAAAAGCCTATGGTTGGTCTTATTTATTGCTCAGGAGGCTTCACCTCAAATTTCAGGTCATTCCGACATCGTTTGACCAAGTTTCAACTTCTGGCGGAAAATCAGCAGCTCTACGCGACAAAGTCTTCGGCTTTCCCGGAAAATTGGAAACTTTGCACTCTAAAAATGCAAGGATTCTCATCAGGTTTTCTACAGGGAAATCAAGCCAATAAATGAGAAGAAATGTCAGGAAAAATACAGAAGAAAACGGCGACGAAAAAGACCTCAAAACGACCGCAAAACGGGCTCCGAAGGGAAAAATTCCCCCAAGGTCGCAGGCCCCTGCGACCATGGCCCATGGTCGCCGGCGACCATGGAAGTCCGGGTCACCGGATTTTCCGCCGGTGACCCGTTTTTCCGTCTTTTTTCGCGTTTCGCGCATTTTGGCCCCTGTGGTTTCCTGAAAATGTGATTTTTAGTGCTTGAAATTGACTCATATCCTCCGACATCCGTCAAAATCACGGGTCAACCTCAAAAAGCATAAAATCATCATTGATCGCTCCAAGATCGCCAACCGGTCGACCAAAAAAAAGTGCTCTTTCTGTCCGACCGATCGAGAAATCGACAAGACAGATGTCACCGGCCCGCTCTTAGCTATCAATGTCTGAAGTTACATGTTCATCCGATGTCGATCAGCATGAAGATCCATCGATGATCATCGCCAGAAGAATTCCAGAAGACACGGCACGGCCCGCGACTCTTCGACTGCTCGGCGACCAATTAATGTGGTTAATTGACTAGCTTTATTGCAGTCATTAATTCATTTCTTTGGACGGCCCAATCAGAAGCAAGCATTTGGGAGTTACAAGTCAATTGATTCATGGCATTTAAACCATGAAACTCCTCCCATTATGGTAATTAAGGTGATTAAAAGCCCTTAATCTCCATCGGCCAATCAGATTCAAGGAAAAAGGAGTTACAAAATCAAGAAATAAATCTTGTAACTCCTCCCATTAAAGCCATTAAAGCCCATAAACTCTCCTAAATGGCTACCAAAAGCCTATAAATAGGAGAGCATTCCATTGAAATCCGAATCAGAAAATCGGGATCAGAAAATCGAGATCGATCGATCGGAAAGAATCCAGAGCTCGTATCCAGAGAAAGAAAAAGAGAGAAAAACTCTGCTGAAGTTCTGCACCGGCCACCACTACAAGGTGACAAAAGTCCCTTGGGGGGCACCCCCCCCAAGGTCCTTGCCTTCTCCCGCTGCCTCCAATGGCTTAGACGTGGCTTTTCAGCCCGTCTACTTAGCTTTTTATTGGACATAGGACCTTCTCTTGGTCTTTGTCCTCTAAAAACCTGAGGTTATAGCCAAGCCAAGCGAATCAAGAGCATCCTCTGTTCTCATCTGCATGGATGATGGCGAAGCCCATACATGACTTGCGACCGTCAATCTGAACGAGTCCCCCACAATCTCCTGAAATGTTAGATCTTCCTTTTCTTGCTTTTCATTGTAGTTTGTATTTTTCTAAAGAGACAAAAAATCACAACTCTTGTCTTTCATTATTGATAAGAATTGTAAATCGGCTATAAACGCCACAAAATCGGCTATAAATGCCAAACAAAATCGCCTTTCACGGCAAACCAAGAAAATGTCTCTTTTCTTAAATATTTGTGCAATGGAAAACTTGAAAGAAGTTGATTTCCTTTTTACTTGCGAAGGTTGATCTCCGGATTACCACTTGCAATTCCAAGTAAAATAGAAAATCTGGCACACCCACACAAAAAAATGTTGAAACACGCTTCAGGCCTGCCAGGGCACGAAAGGGCCGGACCCGACGGACTCCCACGTTCCGCCGACCCCGGTAGCCGCCCCAGGCGCCTCGGAGTGCGTTCCATCAAGCTGGCACACCCGGTGGGACTCATTCATTTGAGAACACGGTGCTCGGAAATGAAATATTTGCATATCATACTTTTTGCTCTCTGCTTATACTTCTTCTCCAGATTCCTTGGCTACTTTCTAGCTGGTGGCCTATGTTGGATTTTGCACCCAAAAAAATGAGATGGGATTTTTTTTGGAAATTTCTATTTCTTTGAGTTTGTTTCCTTTCTTTCTCTTTTCAAAAAAAAAAAAAATCAGTTTTCTTAGTTTGAATTCAAAATTGAGAAACTTTGATCCTATCCTATCGTTCTTTGGTGCTTGCAGAAATGTTGAGCCCGTTCGACTAAGGTTTTGAACCATCGTTTCTCTTCGATGAGTTCATTAGAGATTTCAAAAAAAAATTATTAAAAAAAAATAAAAAAAAAAATAATAATCAGTTTTCTTAGTTTGAATTCAAAATTGAGAAACTTTGATCCTATCCTATCGTTCTTTGGTGCTTGCAGAAATGTTGAGCCCGTTCGACTAAGGTTTTGGGCCATCGTTTCTCTTCGATGAGTTCATTAGAGATTCAAAAAATATAAAAAAAAATAATAATAAAAAAAAAATCAAAAATCAGTTTTCTTAGTTTGAATTCAAAATTGAGAAACTTTGATCCTATCCTATCGTTCTTTGGTGCTTGCAGAAATGTTGAGCCCGTTCGACTAAGGTTTTGGACCATCGTTTCTCTTCGATGAGTTCATTAGAGATTTCAAAAAAAAATTATTAAAAAAAAAAATAAAAAAAATCAGTTTTCTTAGTTTGGATTCAAAATTGAGAAACTTTGATCCTATCCTATCGTTCTTTGGTGCTTGCAGAAATGTTGAGCCCGTTCGACTAAGGTTTTGGGCCATCGTTTCTCTTCGATGAGTCTATTTGGGATTTTTATAAAAAAAAAAGGACATAGACCACTAAGGTTAAACCAATTGCGTTCTTTGATCACGATTGATTCAAGAAAAGCCTTGTCCAGAGTGTGGAGACAGCTTGATTGTTCTAGGCAAGGGTCCTCCAAACGGGTTCATTAAGTAATCCTACCCTTACCTGGGGGCAATTCTATCAATTGAGGTTTCATAAGACCGGGTTAGGAGGCCTATGTGTACTCTCTCGTCTTTAAATCTTAAAAAAAAAAAAATAAAAAAAAATAAAAAAAAGATTTTCAAAAAAAAAAATCTTAAAAAAAAAAATACAAAAATTTTCAAAAAAAAAATAATAATAAAAATAAATAAAAATAAATAAAAATATATTTTAAAAAAAAATATATAAAAAAAAAATAAAAATAATAAAATAAAAAAAATCATTTCAAAAAAAAAAATCTCCAAAAACTCGTCACTTTTGATTTCAAATCTGAGAAATTTTGGTTTCTTCTTTTCTGAGCACTGGCGCTCGCGGAAATCGTCGAGACCGTGTTCAGATCAGAATACCATTTGCTCTCCTTGATGGAACCAATCTTGACATTTCAAAAAAAAAAAAACTCGTCACTTTTGGATTCAGATTCGAGAAATTGTGGTCTCTTCCCTTCTGAGTATTGGCGCTCGCGGAAATCGTTGAGCCCGTATTTGAATCGGAATGCCACCTGTCTCTTTGACGAATCCATTTCTGACCTTTCAAAACAAAGAATCCCATCTCATGGATGCGGTCTCCAACATTTGTGCATAGCAGTACTGGTACGCCCTTTCAGGGTCTACTGTATCTGTGACCGGCACATTTGTAACTCCTACCTTATATTCTTCTTATCTCGAGCAAGCCCTGCTTCTCGATAAGTCGAATTTAGGTTTACAATTGCTTCTAGCAGTCACTGGAACGCTCATTCTGGGCTCACCATACTTGCTATCAGAACAATTGTACCATCTATGGCTTTTTGCCTTCTTCATGTCGCTTGGGTCGTATCCTTTGAGCGATTTGAAAAGACAACCATAGAAATTCCCATTTACGATCATTATTCTTGTGATTACTAATGGATGTGGTCGTGTTTCAGAACCTTTTCGAAACTAACAATGGCAGCCTTAACCATTATCTTCGATGAGAACAAGCACCAACTCATGCTTCAACAGAAGCAAACCACGCGCACTCATAAGCGCCCTGTCAGCTGCCGAAGCGTCAACTCCCTCGGCAACTCTCTGAACTCCGGGTCGACCTCGACTCCCCGGACTATCTTCTTTGGGACACTGGGACCATTCCCACTTCCCGAAGAACAAGCTGCGCCTGCTAAAAAGCAGAAGATCGCCTCTCAACGTGTCACTCCCGTGACACCAAAGGCGAGCGCCCAAAAGCCCGAAGCCCGCGGCACCCCCGCGAAGCCTCGACCAACAACCAACCAGGTCTACCCTAAGACTTGGTCTCCAAGACCTTCCCCAAAACAAAGAAGGTCTCAAACTTCCACCAAGCCAGCATACCTGGCCCCACTCAAAGAGAACCAGCTCTACCCTCTTGCCTACATGAAAGAGGAGAGACCCATCTCCAACCTGACTCCCAAGTCAACCCAGCATGAGCCGGCTTGTTCCTACAAGCCCAGAATCAGATCACGCATCACCAGGCCTCTACAAGCACCTGCCAAGGCCTACACTCCTTCAGTTCGACCCTTCATCTCTACAGGGGCCGAACTCGAAAGGTTCAAAGCTTCGCTGCAACAGGCAAAGGACCGGGTCCGGATCCTGTCCTTGCCTAGCTACAAAGAAGACAGGCTCGGCTGCTGCGCCCGAGGGAGCACATCCTTCATCGTCAGAGCCCAGCCAGAGCTGACTGAAGCTCAAATCGCTCGTCGAGCACGCCGCCGTGCGTCATATCGACAAAAGAGACTAGAGAAGCAAAGGACCCAGCCTCCTACACTTCAAGTCTCCCACAAATGGGTCGAAAAAGAAAGACCCGACCAAGTTGCTGCCGTCCATATGGTTGGAAAAACCAGAAGACGCCAAAGGTCAGCATCAAAAATCCATGTCCGACGTCCGGTGACCCGTAGCATCACCAGAACACAAAGACATCCCGAAGAATCTCCTGCCCCTTCAAGCCAAGGACGGGAGAGTAATCCTTCATCAAGCTCTTCATCAAAAAGAATGAGCCCCAGCTCAGTAACCAGGACGATTTCTTCGTTCGAATCCCGAGGGATGAACGTCTTGGCTACAAGTTCTGAGCCACCACCTCAGAATCCACCTCAAGATGATGCGCTCACACGCATCCAGCAGTTGGAACAAGGCCAGCAGAGGATTGAAACTCTGATGGAAAACCTTCTCCTTGTCATCCAAAATCAGGTGAACAATGAGCCTCCTCCGAATCATAGCAATAACGAGGGAAATGGAGAAGAAAATGAGTCACGCGCCCTTACCAAAAAGGACGTAGACAGTATCCTCGCCAAAGCAAAAGAAGAGGATATACTCAAAGAGCATGGGATCAAGCCACCATATCCCTTATGGATGGACTCAGTCCCATTCCCCACAAAATTCAAACATCCTACTCTCCAAACATATACGGGGAAATGATCAGCCAGACAGCACGTAATCCACTTCAAGATCTTGACGGGAGCTATCGCGGATCAAGATGCACTCAAGATTCGCCTCTTTGCAAGTACCCTAAAAGGTACAGCCTTCGATTGGTACTCTACTCTGCCGGAGAACTCCATTCAGAACTGGGCTATGCTGGAGACACGCTTCCTGACCCACTTCCAAGGTGAGGATCATCCTGTTACTATGGCTCAGCTCTGCAGCCTAAAACAGGGAGAGAATGAGTCAACTTATGACTTCATTCACAAGTGGAAAGCAATGGCGTACAAATGCTCAGATGTACTGCCACAAGCGTCGCTAGTCGACATCTGCCGTAACAATATGAGAGCAAAAATACGCTCCATGATCATCGGCAACAAATCAAAAAACCTGGGAGAACTCCTGGAAGCTTCTATGGAAGCTGAAACGGTGATTAAAGACCTCAACAGTCAGAAGTCATCAAGAAAAGAGCCAACCGCCATTGCAACCTCTAAACCAAAGAAGAAAGAGGTCCTTAATGTGCAAACCAAGTCAGCTCCTCAGCAACCAAAGAAAGCTGAAAATAGAGCTGCAGGTAAGAGACCTGAACTCTCTGATGCCTTCAAAGAGCGAGTAGAAAAGAAATATCCGTTCGATGAAGACGTCGAAGAAATCTTTGAGGCTCTCCTAGCAAATGGCAAACTCATTTTGCCAGAGCCCAAAAGACCTGGAGACGTTGGCAAAACCAATGATCCTCGGTACTGTCCATACCACCAGATGGTCTCGCATCCTCTCAATCAATGCTTTGTTGTGAGAGAGAAGATAAACGAGATGTGGAAAAACGGAGTCATCACCTTTGACAAAAATTATGGCCCCGCCTCCGTCAACATGGTGTCACGTGGACAAACACCAAAATCACCGAAGAAGAAGATCACTACTTCCTTCAAGGTGATAAAAAGAATTCAAACGTCCGAAGTGTTGGTTCCTTGCCCGACATCAGACGGACATCCCGATCTCCTGGAAGATGAAAATTGGGAGATCGTCAAAACAAAGCCGACCGCTCAGCAGCGAAGGCAAGCCAAGAAACATCTCCTCAAGCTCAAACGGCGAGAGAAGACCCAGCCAAAACAAGAAGTCCATGAAAAGGCAGAGGCCTCCTCTACCACTTCACTCGGGGCAACAGAAACGTCCCTTCCAGAGACTTCAAAGGCGGTAAGAAACTTCACTCTCAGTGATTTCATGCCACCTCAATTCAAAAAAGAAGCCATGCAGGGGGTATCATACTCTTGCAACTCGGTAGTTGGATTCTCCATTGATGGATACGAGTCCAGCGACACCGACGATGGATTTGAGCCCAACTACACCGATGAGTGGGAGGAATCTCTTGAAACAGGAGAATATCTCTCCGATGAAGAATGGGTTCTTGAAACTCACCTTATGCCAGTAATCTGGTATAACCCCTTGCAACCACAAGGATCCTGGTCTGATGATGAAGAAGACCAAGAGGCTGTACAAGAAAATGCTGTTGAGCAAACACCCGTCGTTGCTCCAGTGGAAATCAACTATGTTGAGCCACACGGAGAAGACGAAGAAGATGATCTGGCTCCCATGCCGGATCTTGAAGAATATGCAAGGATCTTGTAGCGTCTCGCTCTAGAACAAGAGCAAGATCGTGTTAACGAGCCTCCTCGCAACCCAGAGCCTGAAGTCCCTGAAGATAATCAGGTACATCCACCCTTAACTCCTGAAAATGGAGAACATTGCTGGATTGACGATCCTCTTACATCCGAGGATGAGTCTGACTCCGAGCAGGCAACATCTCCTATCAGAGCTTCCTGTAATGTAATATATCAGGACTATAGCTCTTCTGAAGCGTCGTCTGATGAGATTACCTACACTCCGACGACGCCTAGCAATGTATCCTCTGGAGCTACCTCGTCTCACGTGACTTTCACAGAGATGGCACCCTCTCAGGTTTCTTCTCCTGGGACTGTGACTTCAGGATACACATTCTTCCCGACTCATCATCATGAAGAAAACCCAACTTGGGGTGATGGATGGGTCAACGAAGAAGAAAAGCTGCTGGATGCTGTTCAGGACTTGCTCCCGGAAAATGCTCCGTGCAACACAATCACTGAGGATGGCAACTCTGCTGCAGATACATCCCTAGTAGATGAAAAACGACAGCCTCTTGATCCTGAAGACAATCTTCCAAACGAAGATCCTTCTCAAGAAGCTCTCGAAGTTGGTAGAGGCACCCGCTCTGGCCGGGACTACCACAAAAATTACAACCAATCTTCCTTTACTTATGTAAATCCTTCGGGAAAAGATGTTGTAAGCGCCCCCAGTGGCAACAATGATGAACATGCAGGCCCTAAGGAGGCTTTCAAGTATGACTTGGTTGAGCACTTCAAACACATACCTGCACGTCTTCACATCCTGGATTTATTACGAATGTCTCCACGCACTCGTGATAATCTCATCTCAGAATTACAAAAACTGAATGAGGATGTCGACAAACATGCCCCACAAGTCCTCCAAATTGAAATGGACTACCGGGTCAAAAACTCTGAAACCTCCTTAAAAGGAGAAAAAGAGAAAAGCGAGGGATCATGCATCCAATGCCTCTCGGTGCAAAAAGCAGCCAGTGCAACCATCGCCTTCACAAAGGACGACCTCCTACTTGGCGAAGCAAGGCACAACCGACCCCTGTACTTCACAGGGTACATCAAAGAAATGCCGATACATAGAGTTCAGATCGACCCAGGTTCTGCACTCAACCTTATCTCCACTTCGGCTCTTGAAGAGTTGGGCATCCCACCCAGCAAGCTAAGCCACACATTTATATCTATCTTTGGATACGATGGGAGCACTCAAAGGCCTATCGGCAAAATCAGGTTCAAATTGCAAATCGGTGATCTTATCTCTGAGGTCACTGTGTATGCAATAAAAACCCCCTTATGCTACAACATCCTTCTCGGACGTCCTTGGATACACGAGAACGGTGTTGTCCCTTCAACTCTACATCAATGCATCAAGTTCGTCGGCGACGACGGCATGGTACATCGTGTCTTTGCGGACAGAAAACCCTTCAAAGGTAAAGAAGTCCACTTCGCAGACTCCCAGATGTATGAAGGAGAAAAAGAAGAAGAGGAAATAGCACCCCCTGCTGAAAATCTCCAGAAAGATAAAGGCAAGGCTCCTCAAAAATCACCGGAAGAAAACAAACCCTCCGGCAAATTAGAAGAGAGTAGTCAATCTCCCTTCGTTATCTCCCTCAAGAATTCAAAACCTTTGGTCATCACGACTAAAGTGAAGAAGGCGAAACAAAAGCCTGGGGGCAAATTTGTTGTCTCTCTCGTGTCTATCATGCAAGACACAGACTCGGACTCAGAGCCAGAAGACGATGCATCGTCAAGCCAAGCTGACACTCAGCAAGTTCAGCCTGCTCTCACTCCGATGGAGACACCTGCTGACGTAGAAGATCCTACGTCTGCTACCTTTGTTGTTCCGACAACATCACCAAAGCAAAAGCCGATCTTCTTCCATAGATCGGATGCTTCTTCATCAAATTCCTTGCTTGAACCCTTCCAAAATGAAGGTATGCCTCAACTATCTCTATATAGTCCTGTGGCACAAGCTATCATGAAGAAAATGGGCTTTGACGCTCAGAACCCAGTCGGTTTGGGAGAAAGACGCGGTATTCTCACTCCATTGGGGCCCGCCTTGACCAAAAGCCAGCTGGAAGATTGGAGACTCTACGGTCATGTAGAAAAGTCTTCATATGGGTTAGGGTATGATCCCGACACTCCTCTGAGACAGTTGACACAAAAGCTTAAAAGTCGTTTTACCGACCAAGCCTCAACATCTCAAGTCCATAAAGACATCAATCTCCCTGGATATCTCTTTAAAGAGTTACCTGACAAAGATCCAGGAAGCTCATCCAATTGGTACGATTTCTCTGATGATGAAGAGGAATCGCCCGATGACACAGACGGGTGGCATCCTGACCCAGAAGAACCCTCGTCTCCAAAAGAAATACCAGACTCAACAGGCGATTGGGACTATCTCATAGCAAGCCTTGAGGAGATCACCAATCAAGAAAATCCATGGAAAGGAACAGACCCTTGGTCTAGTAATGCAGTTGAAACTCCAGAAGGTTTCGTTGAGTTGGAAGCCTCCGAAAATATTGTGGAGGAACCACCTTCGAACCTTCCGACAGAAGATCCTGTTCAAAAGATAAACTTGGGAACACCTGATAACCCACGTCCTGTATTCATAAGCAAGAATATAAAGGATGACGAGTTACCCGAGTATATCGCTTTTCTTTATGAGTTCGTTGATTGCTTTGCATGGTCCTACGCTGAAATGCCTGGTTTAGACCCCAAAGTAGCAGTCCACAAACTCAACCTTCAAGAAGAAATCAAGCCTGTCAAACAAGGCCAAAGAAGATTCCGTCCAGATGTGATGGATAAAATTGAACAAGAAGTTCAAAAGCTCAAAAATGTCGGCTTCATCCGTGAGGAACAACATCCAGAATGGTTGGCCAACATTGTCCCCGTGACAAAGAAAAATGGGCAGATCAGAGTCTGTATTGACTATAGAGACTTGAATGGCGCTTGCCCTAAAGATGAATTCCCGCTCCCCATACCGGAGGTGATGATTGACAATACCTGCGGATTCGAGCGAATGACATTCATGGATGGCTTCTCTGGTTACAATCAGATAAAGATGCATCCCGAGGATGAAAAACACACATCATTTCGGACTCCATTTGGCGTATATTGCTATACTGTCATGCCATTTGGTCTGAAAAATGCTGGTGCCACATATCAGAGGGCTATGATGAAAATATTCCAAGATATGCAGCACAAGACGGTCGAATGTTACGTTGATGACCTCGCCGTCAAAAGCAGAAGAAAAGAAGACCATCTCAAAGATCTTCAGGAAGTCTTCCTCTGACTCCGCAAACACAAACTGCGGATGAATCCTCTAAAATGCTTCTTCGGCGTCTCGTCGGGTAAGTTTCTCGGATTCCTTGTTCGGAAAGCTGGAATAGAACTTGACCCCATAAAAGTCAAGGCTATTCTAGAAATGCCCTCTCCAAGAACCTTGAGAGAACTAAAAGGGCTCCAAGGGAGATTGGCCTACATCAGACGGTTCATCTCCAATCTTTCGGGGAAATGCCGTCCATTCTCTCGATTGATGAAAAAGGGTGTAGACTTTGTCTGGGATGCCGACTGTGAAGCCGCATTTCAAGATATCAAGTCATACCTGACCAAACCTCCAGTGTTAGCTGCCCCTGCCACTGGAAAACCATTCATCTTGTACACAAGAGCCCTTGATCACTCTCTGGGTGCTCTGCTTGCACAAGAAAATGATGAAAGAAAAGAAGCTGCTCTATACTACCTCAGCCGCATGCTAGTAGGTGCAGAGCATCGCTACTCCCCAGTCGAAAAGGAATGCCTTGCAGTGATGTTTGCCGTACAAAAGCTACGTCACTACTTGCTTTCCAACACAGTCTACCTCGTCTCAAGGATCAACCTCTTGAAGGTCCTTGTCACGAAGGCAGGTTCTCTCAATGCCCGACTGGCAAAATGGTCCATCCTTCTATCACAATTTGATATTAGGTATGTGCCACAAAAAGCAATCAAAGGCCAAGCTCTAGCAGACTTTCTCGCAGAGCATCCATTGCCTAAAGATTCTCCACTCAGAGATGATCTCCCAGACGAACCTGTCTACAACGTGGAGACTTCCTCACCAAATGCCTCCTGGGACATGTACTTTGACGGTGCAACCAGGACAAATGAAAATAGAAAGCTGATCTCGGGAGTTGGCATCCTCTTTGTTAGCCCCGACAAATACATGATTCCACACGCTTTCTCGCTATTGGAACCATGCACAAACAATGCAGCTGAATACCAAGCTCTGATCCTAGGATTGGAACTAGCCATCGAATCTGGTATCACCATGCTGGAAGTCTTTGGAGACTCTCAACTGATCGTCAACCAGATGAATCAGAAATATGAAGTCAGGAAGCCTGATCTGCTGCCTTACTACAACAAGGCACAATCGCTTCTGCAAAAGTTTGACATCTGCAACATCACCCACATTCGTAGAGGTGAAAACATCCGTGCAGATGCCCTGGCCGGACTTGCCACATCAATGGCGATCCAGGAAGGGGAAAACATGCAAATCACAGTGTGCGAGAGAAGGATCCTCCCTCCTCTTAACACACACCAAGCAGTTGCTGAATGCCACCGAGTGGTTGGAAGTCGGATCTCTATCCTTCAACCTTCAATCGGCGACTGGAGGGATCCGTTCATTAATTACACTATGTTCGGAATCCTACCTGAAGATCCAAAAGAACGGGTAAGCATACAAAGGCGAGCCCCAAACTTTCATTTGGATATCCCTTCAAAAATCCTTTACAGGAAATCCTTCAACGGAGTACTTCTACGCTGCTTGTCACAACAAGAGGCCGAAGAAACACTTAAAGAAGTTCACGCTGGTCTTTGTGGAGCTCATCAGGCTGGTCCCAAGTTCTACGACCAAATCAAAAGGTTGGGTTACTACTGGCCTACCATGGTACCCGACGCAATGCAATTTGCTAAGCGCTGCCAACAATGCCAAGTTCATGGAGACTACATTCACATGCCTCCAGAATGGCTGCATCCTACAGCAATCTCATGGCCTTTTGAAGCATGGGGCATGGACATCATAGGTCCTATCTCTCCCCCTTCAAGCAAAGGTCATCGCTTCATCTTCGCCGCTACGGATTATTTCTCCAAGTGGTCAGAAGCATTTGCGTTCAACGAAATGAAGACCTCATCAGTTCTTCAGTTCCTGCGCACCAACATCATTTGTCGTTTCGGCATACCTAAAAGATTCGTCCATGATAACGGACCACAATTCCGGGATCATCGATTCTACAGGTTCTGCGACAAATACAAAATCCAAAGCTGTCCTTCGACTCCATACAATCCGGCAGCAAACGGATTAGCAGAAGCCTTCAACAAGACACTCTACAAAATTCTCAAGAAAATGGTCTCTAGTCACAAAAGAGACTGGAGCGATAAACTGTCTGAAGCTTTGTGGGCCTATCGAACCACCGTTCGAGGACCAACCCATAGCACACCATTCTCCTTGGTCTATGGATGCGAAGTTGTCGTGCCCCTAGAGGTACAAATTCCTTCTCTGAGGGTAGCTCTACAAAATGACATGACTCAAGAAAGCAATGTGAAATTACGACTTCATGAGCTGGACAATCTCGATGAGAGACGGCTCGAAGCTCGACAAAGCATTGAACTTTACCAAGCACGCATGGCAGGATCTTTTGACAAAAAGGTCAGGCAACGCGCCTACAAAAAGGGTGACTTGGTTCTTGCGGTAAAAAGACCAATGGTCTTCGCACACAAATCCAAAGGCAAATTTGAACCAAAATGGGAGGGACCCTACGTCATCGACAAGGTCTTCTCCAACGGCGCATATGCCCTCCTAAACATGGAAGGCGACAGATGTATGCTGCCTATCAACGGCAAGTTCTTGAAGCGGTACTACCCTTGAAGACTTACCCAACTGGGTAAGAGCAATGCCTGTATGGCCAAAACCTGTTCTCAGGTACTCGCTCGTCAAACCCACTCTCTTTAGAATTTTCATATCAAATGTCAAAATTTCTAGAGATTCAAAAACAATGCTTACTTTTACCGTTTCATTGTTCAAAAAAAAAAAAAAAACAAAAAATCCAAGTTTAGGAGCCTCTCCCTGACTTGACCAAAACTTTCGATCCTTGAACCAAAATTCATGGTTTGAAACAAAAATCCGGATTCAGGGATTTCCACCCTAGTCCACCTTACCTTTTACCGCCAAATGGTTTTAGGTCAAAATTTACGACCCTCGTGTCTTTAAACAAAAAAATGGTTTTTCAAAAACCGCGGGGAAGTGACACTTAGTCGATACTCGTAAAACTCAAAAAATCGGAAGGATGCGAACCCCATTCGATACTTCCAAAACCTCTAAAATCGTGGAGACGCAACATTTCAGTTGCTATCCACAACCCAAATTTCAAATGGTTCAAGAAAACCTCAAATTTCAAAAATCGCGGAGAAACGACATCAAGTCAGTACCCGCGAAACCAAAAGCTTTGGGAAAAGCAGGGAAGCGACGCTTAGTCGATATTTGCACCCCAATTCGCGAGGAAGCGACATTCCATCGATACTTGCAAAACTTAACCCGCGAGGAAGTGACATTCCATCAATACTCGCAAAACCGAATGAGCAAGGAAGCGACATTCCATCGATACTTGCAAGACCATTCAGCGGGGAGGCGACATTTAGTCGATACCTGCATTTTGAAAGCCAAAAAAATCTGGCTATAAACGCCAAAACCTGGCTCTTTTGCCAAAACCGGCTATCAATGCCACCAAATCGGCTATAAATGCCACACAAAAAAAAACTGACTCTCATGTCAAAACCGGCTATAAATGCCACAAACCGGCTATCAATGCCACGAAAAATTGGCTTTCACGCCGACAAACCAAAACTTGGCTTTCAAAAAATGGCTATCAATGCCACCAAACCGGCTATAAATGCCACAAATTGGCTATCAATGCCACCAAACCGGCTATAAATGCCACAAATTGGCTATCAATGCCACCAAACTGGCTATAGATGCCACAAAACAAACACCGGCTTCCATGCCAACCCAAATTTTGGCTTTTACGCCATAAAATTTCGGCTTCCATGCCATCTCAAAATTGGCTCCCATGCCACGAACAAAATTTTTGGCTCTTATGCCATCTCAAAAATCGGCTATAAATGCCACACAAAAAAAAAAAAAAAAAAAAAAAAACCTGACTCTCATGTCAAAACTGGCTGTAAATGCCACAAAAATCCGGCTTTCATGCCAAATTCGTTTCCCCTACCAAAACAATCATTTGACAAAAGATTTTCACAAAATGACAAAACTTTTGATCAAACCCCATTTAGCAATCGCTTTCATCACAAAAAGATTTGAGTGAGCGTAAGGAAAAAAAAAAGAGTACCAAAAAATACATGTGGTACCAAAAAAAAAAGTGTTCACAAGCACTGCAAAAAAAAAAAAAAAAAAGAAGTACCAAAAAATACATGTGGTACCAAAAAAAAAAAGAAGAGTATTTTCTGCTACAAAAAATCAGGAGCTCAGCCAAAAATGGTCTCCAGCCAAAGCTTCAGCTCCTCAAGCAAACTTTTGGCCTCAGCCGTCAGAGTTTCCAAGGCACGCTTCTTCAGGAACTTGCCATGAGATGCTGGCGAATGCCGTAACCCTTCTTTTACACCGGGAAGCTCTTCCCCAGCAGTTTGCCATCGTTCGTTTTCTAGAGTCCTCCTCTCGAGAACTTGACCGGCATCTGCAACCCTGCGAATTAGAGTACTCTCCCTGTCACGAGCCTCTGTTATAGCAGCCCACTTCGCATCGACTTGTGCCTTCAAATGCTCAAGACGTTTCCTGGCCTCCTCAACTTCCCTATCAAGGACGTTAAGGTCATGCCTCAATCCGATGATGGCTAGCTCTTCCTTGTTCTTCTCCCGAACTAGCTGCGTCTTGCTTTGTGTAGCCTCATTCAGGTCAGACTTAGCCTTATCAGCAGGGTCCAAGAACATCTCCTTGAAGAATTGGTCGTCAGGGAAACCCATGGTCTCAAACCACTTGTCACCCAGTGCAATGATCCTATCAACGATCGCCCTGGCACCTGTGACATCCAGACCAACCTCTTCGGTGTCGGTCAGAATCTCCTGTACATGTGGGATCATGCCAAATCCTGCCTCCAAGTGTCCAGAAAGGAGAGTCTTGACCCAAGAACTCAAAACC
Organism: Umbellularia californica; assembly: GCA_028538565.1. Classification (NCBI taxonomy): domain Eukaryota; kingdom Viridiplantae; phylum Streptophyta; class Magnoliopsida; order Laurales; family Lauraceae; genus Umbellularia; species Umbellularia californica. Next base: position 41,932,183 of record JAPQWN010000007.1, on the reverse strand, counting down.
CGAGCCAGCACCTTCTTCGCAAATTGAAGAGACGAACTGGATGAAGATTCACCTTTCTCCGCTGATCGGCTGCTCATGTCATGTCCCATTGGAAGAGTAACAAAAGAATCTTTTCACTTGGAGCCACTGGAGAGGGAATCTCAACACGAGGCATCTCCTCAATCATGTCAGAACTGGTCTCTACCTCCGGATCGACCTCTGGCATCCCTTGCTCTGGTTCTGAAGAAAGCGATGGACTCTCTTCTGTCACTTCAAAACCTGCAAATGAAACACAAAAAGGTATGAATATGATCCTGTTAAAAAAAAAAAAAAATCATCAGGGTCATCACTACAAAGTACCTTCCTCGACGACTGGCGGAACACTCTCTTCCTCCATGAACTCATCAGAAGCATCATCAACATTTGCGTCCATCGATGGTTCAAAGTCATCGGAATCCCGTGGCAAGTCAGCTGACAAGAAAAATGTTAGCAAATCAAGTCGCAGGCAAAAAAAAAAAAGGGGTCACTTTGTCCCACCAAAAATCTGGCGAAATTTTGGCATGACTCCGGGGCAATTCCAAAGAAAAAGGAAATACCCCGACGGAAATAGAAAGTTTGAAGATGGGCTCAACATTGCTGCGGGCTCCGAAACTCCAAACTTTCGAAACCTCAAAATCTCCGCAAAATCAGGAAGGGCTCAACATCACTGCAAGCTCCAAATTCCCAAATTTGCAAAGATTTTCAGGTATGTTATCATGTTCTCAAATTCAATTTACAAAAAGTACATGCATGAACATCTAGATTTGCATAAAAACGCATTATCATGATGAGCAAAAAAAAAAAAAAAAAAAGGAAAAAAAAAGAAACTTTCTCAAAAAAAAAGGGGGAGAAAGAAAAGAACAAAAAAAAAGAGAAAAGAGACACGTGAAAAAAAAAAAAAAAAAAAAAACAGAAATCACGTGGAAAAGAAAAGAAAAAAAAAAGAGAAGAAGAATAGAAAGAAAAAAAAAAGAAAAAAAAAAGAAGAAAGAAAAAAAAAAGAGAAGACACTTTTTTTCCATCCTATTCTCTACATGGAGTTTTCTTGAAAGAAAAAGAGAGAAAACTTACTTGAAGCCATTGATGGAGAAGAAGAAGGAAAAAGCTTGAAGATCCTTGAAGAAGAAAAACTCTTGGTCTTGGAGCTCTCTTGAGATTGTTGCAAAAGAAAGCAATAAGAGCAAGAGATCCTACCTTCCTTTGCTTTTATAGGAGAGAGCAAATCAAAGAAGGAAACAAAGAAGAAAGGTAAGTGTTACTAATTAGTAACCTTACCAAAAGAGAAGGAATTAGAAAGATTCTTTCCCAAAAAGAAAGATGTCTTTGAGAGATTTCCTCCCAAAATCAATCAAATGAGAGATTCTCTCCAACAAAAAAAGGATATTGGAGATTCTTTCCCAAAAAGAAAGATACCTTGAGATATTCTCTCCCAAATTAAGGGAATATGAGAGATTCTCTCCCATAAAGCTATTTTTAGATACTCTCTATCCAAATGAGATGTCTTTAGATATTCTTTACAAAAATGGCCCCACATGAGATCTAAGCCATCCTAAAAAGCTTAAGGTCCCATGGGCTAGCCCATATGAGCCAGGTTTGACCACCTAGGCACTAAAAAAAAAAAAAAAAAAAAAAGGGCTTTTAGTCAGGAAAAAAAATCCCTCTTACCAAGAGCATACAAAAATGGTTTCATGCCTCTTTTGAGTTGATTGAACCATACAAAAAATTCCAAGCCCCATGAGCTTCCAAAAATCAAACCATCCAGCCTCATAAACCAAATTGAGCCAAAATATTGAAATTGACATTCCACAAAAATCAAAACCACTCCAATGGACCAACACAGTCCCTAAGAGTGACCAAAAACAAAATCCTGGTCCCCTAACTTGCCACATATAGCTTGTTAGGTCACAAGACCAAAACCAAAAACCAAATCATGATCCCCCAACTTGCCACATACAGCTTGTTGGGTCACAAGGTCAAAACCAAAACCCGACCCCCTAACCTGCCACATACAGCTTGTTAGGTCACAAGGTAAAAAACAAAAGCCCAAATCCACATCCCTGATGTCATCTTCAAAACTTTGCCTCGAGATGGTATTTGATTCCTTTCATTACCATAAAATTCCCCTGGAAGCTCAAAGGCTACTCTACCAAAGGAAGGATTGCTCAAAGACTCTTGGTCAAGACACAAGCTCTCCTTCAAAAATCTCTTCGAGGCACATCGACTGCAAAAGTCAAGCAACTCGTCGCTGTACCTCGAGGGGGCATTTGTTGACACCAAAAATGTCACTTTGCCTCTTCAACATCAAGAAAGCTGCATGAAGTCGCAACCTGCCATAAATAGGCAATGCAATTTCTCCAAAAATTCAAATCTTGTCAGAATCAAACAAAAACTGCAAGATCCTTCAAGATAGCCAAGAGAAGAGTACACATGAAGTTTCGGGCCATTTCAGAATCATTTGGCCTAACTTCGCTTCTCCGACAGCTAAAATGGCGCTCCCGGGGGCGACATCATCGGAGACGTCAAAACTTCGATCAGAGCCTACGGATGACTCCAGCATGTCTCAAAAGGGCTCCATGTCAAATTTCAAGTCAAACCGACAACGTTTGACCCTCCATCAATGCTCGAGCAGCAAAATCAAGCCTCCCGGCGGCGGGAACCACCAAAGCCTTCACTCATCAAACCAAGTGCATGAGTGGCTTCAACATGCTTCCAAAAGGCTGCACGTCGAATTTCAGGTCATTCCGACAACGTTTGACCAGGTTTCGACGCTCCGAAAGAAAATCAAGCCTACCGGCGGCGGAGCTCCCCGGGACCATGGTTTCCAAGACAGAGCCTGTGGATCATCTCAAAATGACTCCAATAGGTTCCCTGTCAAATTTCAGGTCAATCGGACATCGTTTGACCGCACATCAAAGCTCGGCATTTTCCCCACAGCAAAATCAAGTGAAGCATCGATGGGACCCCAAACGGCTTCAAAACTCAAACAAAAGCCTATGGTTGGTCTTATTTATTGCTCAGGAGGCTTCACCTCAAATTTCAGGTCATTCCGACATCATTTGACCAAGTTTCAACTTCTGGCGGAAAATCAGCAGCTCTACGCGACAAAGTCTTCGGCTTTCCCAGAAAATTGGAAACTTTGCACTCTAAAAATGCAAGGATTCTCATCAGGTTTTCTACAGGGAAATCAAGCCAATAAATGAGAAGAAATGTCAGGAAAAATACAGAAGAAAACGGCGACGAAAAAGACCTCAAAACGACCGCAAAACGGGCTCCGAAGAGAAAAATTCCCCCAAGGTCGCAGGCCCCTGCGACCATGGCCCATGGTCGCCGGCGACCATGGAAGTCCGGGTCACCGGATTTTCCGCCGGTGACCCGTTTTTTCCGTCTTTTTTCGCGTTTCGCGCACTTTGGCCCCTGTGGTTTCCTGAAAATGTGATTTTTAGTGCTTGAAATTGACTCATATCCTCCGACATCCGTCAAAATCACGGGTCAACCTCCAAAAGCATAAAATCATCATTGATCGCTCCAAGATCGCCAACAGGTCGACCAAAAAAAAGTGCTCTTTCTGTCCAACCGATCGAGAAATCGACAAGACAGATGTCACCGGCCCGCTCTTAGCTATCAATGTCTGAAGTTACATGTTCATCCGATGTCGATCAGCATGAAGATCCATCGATGATCATCGCCAGAAGAATTCCAGAAGACACGGCACGGCCCGCAACTCTTCGACTGCTCGGCGACCAATTAATGTGGTTAATTGACTAGCTTTATTGCAGTCATTAATTCATTTCTTTGGACGGCCCAATCAGAAGCAATCATTTGGGAGTTACAAGTCAATTGATTCATGGCATTTAAACCATGAAACTCCTCCCATTATGGTAATTAAGGTGATTAAAAGCCCTTAATCTCCATCGGCCAATCAGATTCAAGGAAAAAGGAGTTACAAAATCAAGAAATAAATCTTGTAACTCCTCCCATTAAAGCCATTAAAGCCCATAAACTCTCCTAAATGGCTACCAAAAGCCTATAAATAGGAGAGCATTCCATTGAAATCGGAATTAGAAAATCGAGATCAGAAAATCAAGATCGATCGATCGGAAAGAATCCAGAGCTCGTATCCAGAGAAAGAAAAAGAGAGAAAAACTCTGCTGAAGTTCTGCACCGGCCACCACTACAAGGTGACAAAAGTCCCTTGGGGGGCACCCCCCCAAGGTCCTTGCCTTCTCCCGCTGCCTCCAATGGCTTAGACGTGCCTTTTCAGCCCGTCTACTTAGCTTTTTATTGGACATAGGACCTTCTCTTGGTCTTTGTCCTCTAAAAACCTGAGGTTATAGCCAAGCCAAGCGAATCAAGAGCATCCTCTGTTCTCATCTGCATGGATGATGGCGAAGCCCATACATGACTTGCGACCGTCAATCTGAACGAGTCCCCCACAATCTCCTGAAAAGTTAGATCTTCCTTTTCTTGCTTTTCATTGTAGTTTGTATTTTTCTAAAGAGACAAAAAATCACAACTCTTGTCTTTCATTATTGATAAGAATTGTAAATCGGCTACAAACGCCACAAAATCGGCTATAAATGCCAAACAAAATCGCCTTTCACGGCAAACCAAGAAAATGTCTCTTTTCTTAAATATTTGTGCAATGGAAAACTTGAAAGAAGTTGATTTCCTTTTTACTTGCGAAGGTTGATCTCCGGATTACCACTTGCAATTCCAAGTAAAATAGAAAATCTGGCACACCCACACAAAAAAATGTTGAAACACGCTTCAGGCCCGCCAGGGCGCGAAAGGGCCGGACCCGACGGACTCCCACGTTCCGCCGACCCTGGTAGCCGCCCCACGGCGCCTCGGAGCTCGTTCCATCAGGCATATCAACAGAAATATTTTGGCTAAATGCAAGAAGTTGTTTGAAACGAAGGAAAAGTGAGACCGGTTTATAATGAGTTGGAACATGTTGGTCTCATCATCCACAAAGGAACATTATAATTTGCAATTCAACTTATTTCTAAAGGAGTTCATCACCTATCCGGCAGCACTTCAGTATGTTAGAGCGTCTTGGTTATATGCGTACAAGGACAAATTTGTGGCTGCCTGGACAAACAAGGTCATGCATTTTAGGAATACTACAACAAACAGGGTGGAGAGTTCACATGCACAGTTGAAGCGGCAGCTTGGATCAAGCCAAGGGACTTTTGAATACTCTTGGACGAAGATTCACAACATACTCCATCTGCAACATACACATATAAAGGCATCATTTGAAAAAAGTAAAGCAGTTGTACAACATAATTTCAAGCCTTCCGAATTCAAGGAACTTCGTGGGAATATTTCAATAAGTGCATTAGAGAAGATCTTAGCAAAGGCGAAAAGACCCTCGTCAGTTGGTATTGATCGAGATGCGTGTGGCTGTGTATTTCGACAGACATGGTTTACCATGTGCTCATGAAATCGCAAAATACAAAAGTGCTGGGCGGCGCCCTATTCCTCTAAATTACATACATACACATTGGCGCAAGCTTGACTTGCTATCTACCGCTTCTGCCCAAGGCTCTATAGCCTTCATTTGGATTGCATGCTAGAGATAGATTTAATTGTCGAACAGTTCAAAAGTTACGATTCAAGAAAGAAGTTACAAAATCTTGAATAAGTTTAAGGAGCTAGCAAAGCCTGAGACCACCTCATTGATCGAACTAGATGTGAAAACTAAAGTTTGGGGGTGCCCAAAACTGAAATTACATAATTCTACTAAACGTGACCCATCTGCCTTTGAATTTGTTAAATCAGCCCAGGACAGTCACTCCCTTGCCTTAAAGATAGAATAGACTATTGTCAGTAGTGGCACCTCCTTCGTACCCACGAAGAGGTTGATGCCTAAGCAAAAGGTCATTCGCACCCGAAATATGAAGCAAGTTTCTTATATTAACACTCTCCCAAATGGTTTAAGGCCTTATATTCATCATGTAAGAGATGTCACCATTGATGGCAATTATGACTTTAGATCCATTGCAGGGTTGATGGGACTTGGTGAGGATTCGTGGCAACAGGTACGAAAAGATCTTTCGAGAGAGTTAATAACTCATGCAGAGCACTATAAACAATTGTATGGATCACACCAAAGGGTTGATGAACTTCTCTACATCATATCGTACCAAGGGGATTGCCCTCCTTATGATCGGTGGATGACGATGCCGGATATGGGACATCTTATCTCATCGCACTAAAACGTTGTCCTATACTATCTGTCAGTAGAACAGTGCATGACTTGTCTTCCACTTCAATCGGTGCCTATTCCTACTGTTGCTAGGCGGGAGATTGCAATCGGTTTTGTCAATCAGAACCACTTCGTTCATGTGATAATAGTATATGCGTAGATGTACCTATCTTATTTTGCCTGAAATGGTAATGTGACTCATTTGAACTAATTGTCCTCTGTAGGTTTTCCTCGTACAAGGTCATCCAATTCCACCAATTGTTGACAATTGGCGGCGTCACCATCACCCTTCAACAGATGGTTGGGATACAACTTATCAATCCCAGACACAACAATTCAGAGAAATTATCAGTCCATCAGTTGCCACATGCGAAACCATAGAGTTGGAATGATTGTTTTATTTTATAAGTATGTTGACAGATGTAATATTTTATTTCTCAATTAATACGAGCCTTGTTGTAACTTTTTCACTTGTATTGTTATAAACGAACCTTCCATATATTTTAATGATGTAGTACATCATTTTATTTGAAGAGACTAATTTTGTTATACTGCACGGTCTTGATATTTTAGACAATATTTAATTGCATGGCCCTGCATAACCACGAAATTTCGGGATACTTGGACCTTGATAACCATATGAAAGCCTTTTCTATGACCCTGAGACGCTGTTTATTTATTCAATTATCGGCCCTGAGACGCCAAACATGTATTAGATCATCGGCCCTGAGATACCGAAAAATACTGGCAATTAAATATTCAACACATGTATTAGGTGTGTCACTTCTTTATTTTGGTGGGATAAATTGGTGGTTACATTATAATAAATTGGTAGATCCCAACTATATATCTTGCATTTGATTGAAAACCAAAAGTCAACGTCATTCCACAAAATTAATATTTCTATACAATAAAGAGGCCTTGCATGGGACAACATATAACTATACATTAGTATTTCTATGGAACCGCACAAATGGCACAATGTCCTGAAAATAACAGGCTCATGTACCATCCTCGGTACCCAAAAATCAAATATCCATTCACATAATTGGAAAGTATGGAACAACTGGTAATTCCACATCAAAAGTACAAAACACATGATAATTCCACATCCTAGACCCCACATCTCCCTCTGCGGCCATAAGTATGTGTCTCGCTGCGATGCGGTATTCAAACAAGATATTCTAGATCAGCTCCATCCAGCAGCCTGTTGACATTCTATAGGGCCACGTACAGGGCATCAAGATCTCGAGCACTTAGACTATGCCCCCTCTTTAGAATCGGTTGAATAATACTTTGAGCGTTCATGATGTGTTGGACATTGCTCACATAATACACAAATGAGTCAGTTTGTTCTAATGACTGGACATAATATAACAGTTAAGTTGTTAGACATCATACCAATCGGGGGTCTATAGAAGAGCTACCATGAGAATCTTGAACACGTGGATTAAACGTGGAGCGATGTTCGGGGTTCTGGATGATCGGGTGCGACACTTGTGTGAACCATTCCATATAATTGGGTGCGCGGTCCTACAGATATACCACGCTCCATCGGAGACAACAGGTGGTTATGCCATCTCTCCCATATTTGGTCCAGGTAATGGTATGCATCCGATACTGATTTGCGGTGGCACCCCTCGTGGCGCGTTGTGGAGCTAATGGAGTGGGGGGAATTTGGTGCACCCTACCAAACTGCCTAAGCACCCGATCAGGATGATATGGTTCAACGATGTCCATGCATTTAAGACAGCCAGTGTAATAAGCAATCTCATGAAAGGGGTGATTTGCCCTGTGCTCTCGATAGGGTTCCCACACTACTTGCAACATTAATCAACAAATGCATTAGTAAAAGATGCGGTACTCATTTACTCAAATTTTTTGCTATAAATTGTAAGACCTTACCTCATGGGCACCAAGATTGTCAAGTGCCTCTCGTAATGATTGCAGGTTGGACATTTCGTCCCCAGACTCTCTTCGTGGCACCCAACGATGCACCCGCGGTAGATTTTCTATGTATATGCAATTGGGGTTAGGCCTATACCTGGGAAATGCTCGTAAATTTATGCCTCCAGAAGAGTCAGATATCCTGCAATCTGCCTAATGCCAGTCCGGGTAGCAAACCCCAATTGTTGGTATAGGTACGCAAGCACAGCAGCTCCCCAAGCATATGTGCGTGCCTTATCGAAGTTCATTAGCAGCCTTAGATAAATTATCGGGACCCTAGTGCCATTCTTGTCTATGAAGAGTGTACAGCCCAATATATACAATAGGTATGCTCCAGTAGCATGCCTAATGTGCTCTTCTGGCTCCGCATCCGTCACGGCTCCAAATAGGTCACTTAGCCATTCCAGTCTAACTAACGAGCCTCGCACAGCTGCTAACTCTTCATGTGCCTGCTGGGATGTGACCCCAAGACCATGCTCTACAAGTGTCTTTGCTCACTCAAATGACAGTTGCTCCACTGATATAGATTTTCCTGTCATCGGTATCTCTAGAATGGTTCCTACATCATCAAGGGTAATCGTCATTTCACCGAAAGGCATGTGGAATGTGTTTGTCTCGGGCTACCGTCTTTCCACAAAGGCTGACACCATGTTCTTGTTGATGAAACAATATGATGTCGCCACTAGTGGAGCCAACCCTGAACGGCCAATGAGTCCACTAAACACTGTATTCTACCTTTCTTATTCATTCCATGCCCATTCACTAATTTTTTGGGCATGGCTTGGGCATTTAAGTGGCGGTCTCTCTTGCAATATGGAATAAAAAAATCAAATTAGTGAAGGTAATAGAAAGTTACAACACGTTTACCAAGATTAATCACAAACCTGCTGTTGCCAAATACTTGTAGCAATATGAGTCCGGAAATTGTGTGGCAGGCTCAAACTTATAGCACCCCCCCCCCCAGGAATTTCTCTAGTCATAGCCTGAACATCAATTGAAGTTCGGTTCTGGACTACTGGTTATTCGTGGACTTCTGTTTGCTCTTGGGCTTCAGGGTGTTCTTTAACTACTTCTTCAACATCCTTGGTCTCATTAGCGACAAACGTATGACGCAGTCTCCTATTTGACGTTGTGGGTCGAATCCTAGAGGTACTGGGCACATTCATATTTGAAAAAAAACAAAAGAAAACTAGTCAAAAATCAGTACAAGAAATTAGATAGTCATAGCCCTAAAACACTGTTCGGCACTGATTATCCATGTGAATATTTTACGTTCGGCATTACCTTACCGTGATACTATGACCCATTTGGAAATGTAATGCCGTTTAAATCATATTTGTTGGAACTTATGATGCCGCAAAGGTATAATTTTTATGGTACAAAGAAGCCAAAAAGTTTCTTCGTTTTCGGACCCACAGTGCCGAACAATGTCGAGAAACTGAAAACACTGACAATGGCTTGAAATGGGAGAGATAGAGGCGTAGGAGGGGAATATAAACCTTTTAATAAACCAAATAATGGATCTTAATAAAACACTACAAGCATCTCTAAGCAAGCAAAGAGATCAAAATCACTCACAAAGATTGAAATGGTAATGGAAAACAGTAACGTACTTTGAAGATGAAGGCACAGAGAGCACAGAGAGATGGTTGAGTCCGAAGGAGGTGCAATTGAAACGTCCTGGTGGGGGGGCTCGTTGAGATCGAACTCGTCGTGTTAATCACACTTGCGAGTCAGGAGGTGTAGCGAAACGTCGAGTTAAAAAAAGGGAGGGAAGATGGCGTTGAAATGCAGAGTGTAGGGAGAAATAAAAAAGAAGCCAGTAAATGGGAGTTTAGGGAAAAGGCAGTGTGTAGAGAGAAACAAATAGAATATTTTACACTAAACATCACTGTGTAAAGAGATGCAGTGTGTGGAGAGCAATTTTCAGTGTGCAGGTAGTAGCACTCATTTCAAAATGTAAGTGACAAAAAAGTGACATTTTACTTCATCAGCTCTGAAAAGTTCAACCTACTTAAATCCCAATCAAATAAGCCCTAAACCTTTGCATTTGTAATATAAATCCTAGAAACTTCCAACGATGGAGAAATTCATCCCTAAACCCAATTAAACAGGTATAGAGAATATCAGGAACAATTTTTGCAATTCTATCAAGATTCCCAACAAGAGGAATTCCACTAATTTGTATAACCTTGAAATTTCTTTTGTTCCTATATATATCGGCTCTATAACACTTCATTTATGCCAAGTTTTCTTTGTCCTTAATATTTTACCAACACAATAACCCGTGCTGAGCAAAGGTAGGTGCAAATGTTGCAAACTAAAAATTATATAATAAAAGACAGCAGGTGATTCTATGGGAGAATGACATGTGGCGGCAGGGGGCTTCCTTGGAGAGGAATACGTGGCAGCCAACAATGGTGTTCTGCAAGGAAATTACTTCCTTTGAATTATCCTAAAATCTCTAAATGAGATCCCTATTACCAACAATAATTATCCTAAAATCTCTCCATAAGATCCCCATTAACACAAAACCAAAGAAACCAATAAAGAAACCAATAAAGAATAACATCAGTGGGCTCACTGAGTCCAAATTTAAAGTTTAGGCCCCATATAATCAACACTAAGTGGGTAGTAAGTAAAAGCCAATTACCACGAGAAGATTTTTAAGGCATGTAATTGATAGAGGTGGACCCCATAAAACATTTTTATGTCTTTAAATTAATAGAGAATCACATCAGTGGGTCACACTTTAGATCTTTAGGCTAAAAAAAAAATAATTCTGAATTGAATCCTATACTTATGATATATAATTATTTGTGAGGGTGGAACAAACATAATTTTGGCGAGTTCAAAGCAATCAGAAGGCTTGTGATTTTATGATAATCGATCTAGGAGAACAATTGATGAAACAACTTTTACTGAATGCGGTGGAAGACTTTTAGGAATGCAAGAGTTTCCATGTTCCAAGATAATCTTCTGGATTTTAGGATTTGCCAACTTCTTATTATGTAAAGATTTTGCATTTTTGGTTGAAATCCTGCATTTTAGGATTTTTCATTAAAACCATTAGTTAATATTTTGATATTTGACATTTTACACTTTATTTACATGGTTAATATTTAAACATGGGCTCCTGTGCTGAAGAAAGTATTTATTATTTAGGATTGCAATCTTCTATCAGTGTTCATGATTGGTATTTCATCATTGATGGGACTCTCAAACTTTTGGAAGCATGAAGAATGGGTCCTTATCATATGAATTATTGTTGATTAGTATCAACTTCATTTCCTATGGTGTTGATACAATCAATTGCAAGAGTTGTCACAAGTGATCTTCTTATGCCATACCACAGCAATTACTTGTCATCATACGCCACTAACAGTAACCTTCATTGATGTTTTGCTTTTGACGATTGATTTAGATTTATATCTAAGATTCTTTAAAAATATTTACCTTTATAAAAAATAAAATAAAATCATGGCTCCCATATGCATTTGACCAACAATTACTTCCAATTTATATTTAAATTTACTTTCAACCAACCTCTCTCTGTATCAAATATCCATGCCCCATGAATGGGAAGGCATAATGGTATATGAGGTTCTCCAAAAGATGGTGACCAATATTGAATTTCCTATATAATTGTATTAAATGTAGTTTGTTTGTTTACTTGATGTCTACTTTCAATTTGAATTGGGTTTTCCTTTGATGAATTAAAGGCTCGCGTTGGGCGCGGGCCTTGAAGTACTAGTTCATATATAAAAAGACTGGGGGTGTTTGGAAACGAGATATTTTAAGATATTTTGCGATATTATCTACTAGTTTAGAATGTAATCTATTCACTTAAAAAGAAGGTGTTTGGATAACTTAGAAAGTATCTTACAATATCTCACTTTCTTCCAAAAACCTTCATATTACATCCTCATCTTATTTTGTTGCTTACAAAAATGAGATAAGTTTATAAATTTTAAGGGTTTTTTAAATCTCTGTGGCAATTTCGCTCATCCTCATCTACATTTTTCTTTCATGAAAATGGGAGAATTCAAAAAATCTCAAGGTTATTCTTGTCTTTTACTTGCTTCTAAAAGATTAGGTAAATCATTCTCCAAGTTTTAAGGAGAATTTAAAAGAGAGTCTTAAGGTGATGTTTCTCCTCCCTGGCACTTAAGAAAAGCTTTGCTCTACAACTAGTTAGATTGAGGCATCTTGACTATACTTTAAATTTAAATAGCTAAGTGGGTCCCACCATATTTGAGCAAACATTTTAAATATGATTTTCTCAATCTCAGGGTGGGACCAACTCCTATTAGAGTATAATCTCAGAAAAGTTCGCTTAAGCAGATGTTGTTTATTATAAGCAGCAATGATATTACACCTTGACTCTTCACCTTTTTTTTTTTTTTTTATGAAATTGGCTTATTAATGGCTATCGCCTACTGTGGTGTGCTCTCAACTATTCATCCTACCATAAGCACTGTCACCATCAAACAACAAAAAATAACTAAATAATAGATTTTTCACCATCCATGTCTACCATAGCATCGTGGCCTATGAAATGGTCATAGGTAACCCAGTCAACAGATTTTAAAATTATTTTTATTATCAATAGGTTTTCATTTATTAATTATGGGTGGAATTGATTACATGTGATCAACCCAATATAGGCACTACCTTACTTGAGCGAGATACTAACTCTTAGTCCTAGAATAAGGAGTAAATAACTAGTTTCAGTGGTTTGGATTCATTATGGTTAGCCCTATTATTTTCATATTTTAACGGTCCTTAAAGTTTTGAGGAATTATCTTAAAAAATATTGAAGTGTTTTCAAATTTAGGATTTTCTTATTAGGCATATGAAAAAAAACTTTGCGAAAATAAAATAAATTCAGTTTTAAATTATAAATAAATAAATATAAAAAATATTATTGATCCTCGTTGTTAGTTGATTGTCACTTGCATCCTGGACAAAAAAGATTTGGCTTTGCCATAATTCTTCGATAAAATCCACGTTTGTCTCTATGAATTTTCTTAAAGTTATATCCTTCATGTAATAGCATAGTAAGTGGGATCCATTTGTATATCCAGAATTTTGAAGGGGAAGTTCCTCATGGTTCCAAAAATACAGTTATTCCAAATGATGGGTAGTACCTTATAAGGCATATTTTTCATGTAAATTGAATTCCCAAGAATTCTAACAAATATATTTTTAAAAGTGGTTAAAATTATAGCAAGATAAAATCCAAAAATGACCATCAAATAATCTACCCTTCAATATAAGATGAATCGAGAGGATGGGAAATGAATACCCAGCCATTGCCCTAATAAATCAATCCTGGGAAAGCCAGGGTCACATCCACATTTCCACCTTATAGCCTTCACCTCTCTTTAGTGTTCCTTTGTCTAAGCCCTATTTGCAAACAAAATGAGGCCTAAAGTTTAAAATCCTCGTATAAACATCTTAGGATCTCTATTTAGTGTGAATGAACTTTCATATCCATCATGATCCCAACTAAATCTAGTTCTCCATTTTTAACCATGAGCAAAAGGTCCCGTGCTAAGCACAGGTAAGCATAGAGGACATTTGCAGTATAAAATTTCTATATACATAATATGTATTTTTGGTAAATAAGAAATTTCATTAAAAGAAAAAGGAAAGAAAGACAAAAGCGAAAAATAAGGAGGACAAAGACATAAAAAATATATATAATTCCTATATTACGTATATACATAATATGATATATCTTTTTATATTCCTATATATTATAATTGAAGAGTAGAAAGAGGAAGTGAGAGAAAGAGGAACTTTAAAAAAAATAGAATCATAAATCAAATGGCAAGGTGGACTCAATAGTTTGTCATGCATGATCAACTAGCAAAACAGGCATGTGCTACGCCAGGGCCCAAAAATAAAAATATATTTAATTTGGGGCTCTTTTTGAGATACTAATTAATGAAGATAAAGCAAGTCTAAAACAAAAAATATACCATTATCGATTTTAAATATTGAAATTTAAGATTGTTTTGAAGAGAAAATAAATCTAAAAGAAACAAATATATTATCTAATGGAAAGATAAAAAAATAAAATAGTTTGAGTTAAATAATTAAGATTCCAAATTAGTTATGGGGAGACTGTCAAACTATATAAACAACCGTAAAAGAGAAAAAAAATATTGTTAGGGACATTATCCACCAAATAAGAACTATAAAAATACATGGTACAATTAGTGTAGTCCATCTAAACTTCCCTTAGCTATGATACAATGGGATTATTACATCACCACATCAACCTTAGGTGGGATGTTAATGGGATTAGTGTATCTCACTATGCGACTATGTGTTAGATTGTATGACCTCAATCCAGTGGATAATCCGATAAATTTATTTGTTTCACTAGTTAATTTATATATTCATGCTTTATTCATGAGATGAATAGTATTTTAATTCTACGTTTGCACATGACCAATACAAAATGATATGATGGTTCATGAGATGAATAGAAGGCCACAAGTATAATAGATGTGATCCATATGTTTGGATGAGATCCACATACAGGAGACATAGATCACAAATCTTATACTTAAATTGATTTACAGCCAGTGATGAGATTAGGCATCTCATCTGATAAGGTTGCAACATTGTGATCACTTTGAGATAGTGTGATATGTCTCGATCATCTGAGTGTAAGACTCTGGATCATTGTGCTAGTACATTGGATGTATTGAAAGACCATGAGTAACACCTTGTACAAATATGTCTTTGATTAAATGATTGCTCTCATAATTCCCGAGCAATAGGCTCTTAATCCTAAGAGATTAATGGACTCAAGTTTCTACTATACATTTACTTTGAGTCATCAATGAGTGAGTCCAATTGTAGGTCAACACCTCAATGTCTTGGGTACGTGGTAGTGGGGCTGTGGGAAGTGGGAACATTTAATTCTCAAGATGGAATCTATCTTCATAAATATCCCATTGTGCTAATTAATAGATTTTATCATTAGTGAGTGCGCACCCATCTCAATTTAGAGTTAATTGGATGATACTGATGATTACTATGATTAATTAGGTCACAAGGATAATAAGAGATGTATCTATTTTGGTTGGACATATTTATTCCAATAGATTCATGGATATATTTAATGGAGGGGCCTACTTGTAGTAATTGGGAAGTTTAGGGTCTGCTTGTAATTATTCTTAAGACTGGAGTACAATTACATTTAATTAATGGACTTATTTGCGATTAACTGTGGGTCTGGATTTCACATGAGATGTGGGGTCCAGATTCTTAGTTGGAGTCAAATTCTAAGGAATCCCTAGTAGTCCCCATGCTAGCCCTAATAAGAGAAGGTTACTAATCTTATTAGAACTCTTAAGGAAAGGAGTAGGTTATTAAGAATGGAAGTAAGACTTCTAATCTTAGTCCAAGAGGAGGTGTGCCAAAAATTATAAATAAGAGGCGAGAGTTAGAGATCTCTACACACAATAATCTCTCAAGTTCCTCTCTCTCTTCCTCCTTTCTCTCCTTTGGTTTCCTATTAGAGATCTAGGATTTTCTTCTACTTGGAGATCCCACCATTCTCCTTTAGAAGTTCTCTAAGAGGGTCATAGCATAGAAGAACACAAAGACAAAGGAGATCAAAGGTTTGCGAAAAGAGTTTTTGTAGAGATCAAGTTCTCGATTAGAGCACAATCAAGCTCCAAGGTATAGGTCTATCATCTATTTGATTTAGTAGATCTAGTTGTATTTGTTGCTTCTTGTTCTATCTTCTTGATGGATGTTTGATCTTAATACATGAGATTAGGGTTTTAGATCTTGGGCTTGAGTTCTTGGCTTTATGGATATTTGATCCCTACATCAAGTGGGTCAAAAAGTTTTGAGTATCTATCCATGAGGCCCACTTACTTCCAACACTATGATAATGGCCAATGAGATTAGAGCATCTCGCGTGGGGTAACTAAGATCGGATAAAAATCTGGTCGTTGTCTTATTCAATAGGATAATCATGATTTTTTAGTCTTGAATTTATGGGGTCTACCATGAGATTAATCATCTCTCTCTCTCTTTCTGTCTTTTGTGTTTTCACTCATTCCTTCCACTTTCTAGTTTTGACTCATTCCTTTAACTTTCTTTCCTTTATTTATTTTAAGGTAAAATATTATTTTACTAACAAATGGAACCACTCGATAAAAAAATCAATATAAAAATCTCACCAACTAAACAAAATTAGTTACCCAAGAATCACATTATGTTTTTTTTTTTTTTTTGCTAAATGGCAAATGGTTTGTATAAAGACAAAAAAAAGGGAAATACAAAGCTTCTGGATCAAGAATCCCAAAAGAACACAACAATATATATATATATATATATTGAAAGGTAAGTATATGTTTTATTGAAAAAGGAGAACTCCTAAAGTACAACAATCATAAGATCCAATTAAAAAAAACCCACATCCCGCGCATCAAAGATGCCAACTGAACTACGCAAGAAATAAAATATCACATGACCCAATCATATAATTAATCCCTTCAACTCCGTAGCAGTAAATTGTGAAGGACCAGTGCTAACTCCCTTCATTTTAATTTTTTTCCTTTTTTTTTTGATAGAAAAACTCACTTGAACATTATTAAGAAGCCATCACAGCATCAACAAATACGTATTGCTTGACTAGGTCTTGCAAAGAACGGCCACCACACCATCATATTGCCAACATGCTGAGCATGTCTAGCCAAATTGTGAGTTATTGCATTCCCATCTCTACCCACATGCTACACTTCAAAATTATTGAAACGGTTCAATAGATCTTTGATCTCTCCAAACAGGGGTCCTTGTCTTGCCAGGTTTGGGCCAAAAGACTTCAACACGTCCACCACCCACACGAAATCACTTTCTAGAATAATATTGCTCACCCCATTATAACATGTCAATTGGAGAGAGCTCTTAATGCTAGCCTCAATGTCATCTGCTTCATCCATCCTATTTTCTATCTTGCTCATGGCCATAATCACATTGCCCTTTTCATCTCTAAGAACAACCTCAACTCCCGCTTTCTAAAGCTTATCGAATATTGCACCATCCCATCCACATTAAGCTTTAAAACTCCTGCCGGTGGAGGTTTCCAACATAGAATTTTCTCTTTTTATGGGACTTCGCATTTAAAGGACTATAGCAAAGTTCTTGAATCGTCAACAACATGCCATTAATCCAAGATTGCATCATTGTGGGTAAGGAAATTTCTCCTATTCGATAATCCCCACGCTATGGTAAAGGAAAGTTTCAAATCAAAAGATGGGACCTTTTCAACTAATTCCCATGAAAAAGACCCAAAGCTACTCTATATAATCTGGGAGAAATATATATCAAGAAAATAATCCCTCCATGTCCGGTGTAGATGAGGACACGAAAACAAAGCATGCATACCTTCTTCTATCGTTCCCGCACAAAAAGTACATTGGCCTTATCAATGATACATCGTTTGAAAAGATTAGCCTTAATAAGCAATATATCTGTACATGTTCTCCATGCAAAAATTTCGATCTTATTTGGAATCTTCAAATCCCATAACCACAGCCAAAACTTCATTCACTCCCCTGAGATGGAATGCTCACTTGTGCACCTTTTTCAGAAGTCTTAATGCAACAATATAAGCACTTTTAATGGAGAATCCTCCCAATTTATTCTCTGACCATACCATGGTATCGTTTGGCGTATTAGAACTTAAAGGAATCTTTAGGATCCCTTCATTTTCGCGACTGGAGGCCTTAGAAAGCAAGCAAAGAGATGCCAGAGGATATCGACTAATAACAGCAGTCATCTTTCAACAATATTATAAACCATGGAGATTTCTTATTATTCTCTAACACCGCTAGGATATTTCCATCCAATTCAAATGCAGAGATATAAACATGCATTAGAGTCATCTCCAGAAAAGAAAAAGGCCGCATGATAAAAAAAATCATGATTGTATACTGTAGCCCCAGCTTCGGGGTCTCTTGTAGCCGACCACAAGACTCCAACCATAAAGGGAGAGAGAAGCAATGGATGCATCCCTCATTAGATACCAAATCCAATTCAAGAGGAACAAATGGAGGAATGTTCCATCAACTCTAAATATTACTTGGAACATGAATACCCAAAAATAGACATCTACTATACACCATTGAAATAATGTTGCAAAGCACATACTCTAGCAATGGTCTAGTATTCTGGAAAATACAAGCATTTCTTTCCCTCTTTATACCCAAGAAAAAAGGGCAATGGAGATCCTAGGAAGGCACCAAAAGAAAAAAAAATACACAACATATGCAAAGAGAGGACCACTACAAATAGCCCACTATTTGCCTTAAAAAAACTCTGTGAAATAATTGTCAGGCCCCGCCCCGAGTTAATCAAGATGAACTCTTATTAATTGAAATTAAAGCTAATTGATCATGTTTAATTAGATTAATGATGACTAATGATCAAATTGGATGAGATTAGTCTCAAATGATTGAATCAAGCTTAATGAAATGATAATGAAGGAGATTGAAAGGATTGAATGAGATTTTAGACTAGAGCTAAGAAAACAAGACCTTTTTCGTAAATACAAATTTATACGTATTTTGTCTAATACGGAAACTCTTGGTACCAACAGCGTATCCCGACGAGTACATCAACTTCCTTAATTGGCTCGAAGTCATTGGACTAGGAGTTGGCCAAGTGGGTCTTCATTTGACTTAAATGGAGAATAGGAAAGAAAGAGAGGGTTTAGTTGCAAAATACCCCTTATAAGGCATTGAAATGAACCCTAGGGTTCATTCATCTCAAATCCATTGCAAAGGAAACCCTAGACAACCATTCCTCCTTCCTTCTTCCATTCTTCTTCATCAAAGAGAGAGAGAGAGTTTGGAGGGTTTCAAGTGGGTTTTAGAGAAGCACCATCTTCTTCATCTTCTTCCTTATCTTGTTTCCATTTTTGGAGTGTCAAAGCTTGGAAGAAAAGCTCAAGAATTCTCTAACTACACTACAAGTAAGTGTTTGAGTGTTTTTATAGGATTCTCAAGTTCTATTAGGTACTTGGGAGTGATTTCTAGCTCATTTAGCTATAGGGTTGGTGTTTTTGGATGTTTCCATGGAAATAGGCTTGAAGACGGTTTTCATTTGCGGGTTTTTGTCTCAAGTTAAGCTATCAAAGGGTTTCTTGCTAATAGACTTGATGAGGCAAGTATAAATGCTTCTTTATGATTAAACATGCTAATTTCTAAGTTTTCTTGAGTTATAAGAAATGGGTTCTCAAACCCTTCTTTCTTATAGAAATGGAGATTAGGTTGAATGTGCTTCATCTGGATTTCATGATGTTTTAATGATGGAATAGAAGTGTTATTTTGTGTTTAAATGATGAATGAGAAGAGGACATGAGGTCCTTAAATGTGTATACAGATGGTAGTTGGAAATGGAAGGAAGATGAGTGAATGTTGAGAATCCGGAGTTTGGGTTCTGGACAGTTCGCTCGAGCGAACTAGTTACTGTCTGATGCGAAAATGGTCCGCTCGAGCGAACTGAAGGAAACCGCGATTCAGATCTGAAACTTCTCATATAGAGACAACTATGGCTGATACAAAGCATGACAGATTTTTAAAAAATCTGATTTCTGCACTATGCAGCGGAAATCAGCCATAAAGAATCGCGTAGAAACTCCATGAAATCATAATCAACATGTGTCTAATTAAAAGGAGATTATAGAAGACTATTACCTCAAAGATTTGCAAGCTTTAAACCTCTGAAAATCTGATGCAAAAGGGACAAGATCAGGTCTGCAATCAGCTACTATGCTGCAGGAATTTCTGCAGGAATTATTCTTCTTCTAATCTTCTCCTCTATCTCACTTCCAAATCTGATTGGCTAAGGTGGTGGAACCTTAATCTAGGTTTTTGAGATGAGTTTCTAGAATCATATGAGATGGAAATCTCCTCAAGAAAGAAGAGAAACAAGGGCTCCACGTTTTGGGCTTTGTTCTTGTGTTTTAAGGTCATACACGCCCAAGGGAAGCTTCCTCCTTTTATGAAGATTGCAAGGAATCCTTTCCCATTAAGTCTCTCCTACTAATTCTCTTAGAAGTCCTAAAAGGAAAGCTCAATCCTAAGATTAATTTCCTCTTAGAAACAATCCAAATTAGAAAAGGAAACTATGATGAATATCCCTTAAACTTAGCAATTAGTAATCCTAGTTGTGCAACAATTACTAATTTAAGTTTCTAAGGGAAACTCTATTATAGGAATACTTATCCAAGGAGGAGTCCAACCTTCCAAGTAGAGAGACCTACTCAAAGTTGGAGACCCCACACTAAGAAATCCCTATGTTGGACGTCCCACATGCTATGGCCCACACTATGGCCCACATGTCCATAATTTGTCTAGAATTAAATTCATGTATGCCATCAAGGCCTATTTGAATTTAAATTCAAAATTATTTTTCCATAAAATAATTCAACCTCATCTCCTAATCATATTAGGAAACCATGCCAATATAGGAAAGTGACTAGAGAAGGGACCAAAAGACATATTTGCCCTTGGCTCCCAAAATGACCAAAATGTCCATGCTAAACCCATAGCAACATTAAGACCATTTTAACCTTAACTCATTCCACTAGAGAGTTATGGTTGCACTCCAGGGACAAATATTAAGTATGAAATAAGCTTGTCATAAAATGACTGTTGTCTCCGACCTACCAAGTGCAATGACCTAAATGCCCCTCTATGTAACATCCTTAATCGAGTCAGGTTATCCGATGTACTATCAACCTTCTCGATTAAATCTCAAACCTTAGAACTTCATATCCTTGACTTAATCATCATCTTGATATTATTCTCTTGATCCAGGGAGCGACCCACAAGTTCAATATCAATATGGAACATCCATATACTAAGATCTTAGATTTTGATGATCAATCGGATAATTCTAAGGGGACGATCAATCCATCAGTAGATGGCATAGATTCTATATTGCATTTTCATGTCCCAACTGATCAAGCCCGAGTACCTAACTCACAGAGCTGTTGACCCAAGAAAAGAATCTCACCCATAGTGAATTAAAGCACAAGAACTTGAATTCGTCAGTTCATCCACAAATGCTCAAGATTAAGAGCACCGGTCACTTAGTAGCATGAGGTGATTTGATCTCTCTCTGTGATAGTACTATTTTAGAGATCACACCTACAATGGTCCTGTTCAATGCATGACACATGCACTAATGAGATAGATCCGGGAAAGCCCTCCCGTGACTTAGGTATGTCACCCTATATAGGAGAGTATCTCATTATAACTTATACCAAGATAAAGTGCCCAACTCCATCTTTCAGTTATGAACTAATCTGTTGTTTCCAATATCCATGAATCAGACCTATCTGTGTGAAGCCACTTCACACCTGATTCAATTATTAGAAAACAATGGGCCTTACACACAACCATACATATACACATGTTTATAGAGAAAGAATCATTTCAATATATATAACCAATAAATATCCAGTAACAGAGAGAAAAATGCAGCTAGTGGGCTTTAGGGCATACACCAATCCCAACACGAACATTATGTGCGCTCGAGCGATGAAGTTTCTGTCTGACGCGAACTCCATTCTGTAGGAGTTTGCTCGAGCGATTGGGAGTCCGCTCGAGCGAATCCCCTGTTTGTTGAAGTCCGCTCGAGCGAACCTGGATCCACTCGAGCGAACCTGATACTGGCCAAACATGAATTGTAAGCAAAAAATTTGACTAATCGATCGGTGAATTTTGATCTTGTGGGTGGAAATTTTTGGGGATTAAATGCACATATTAAATGTAAATGTGATGTCCATCGAAAATAACAAGTGCATTTAGTAACTAATGATTACACCTAGTAATTGTCTAGATTTGAGATAGAGATAAGTAGTACCGTAAATGACTAATGATTCCTCTAACTCAATTGGAGTTATAATGAATAATTACAATGAACCATTGAATAATGAATAGACATAATGAACCATTGAACAATGAATCAATGCAATGAATTAATGAATAATCCTGCTGCAGCAGATGGATGGGGTGTTCCGGAGCTCCGTGGTGATGCCAGTGATCTCTGATCAAGACACTGGTAGATCCCACACATAGACTGAAAAGTCACTGAATTGATAAGCCACCTAATAATATTGGGTTGAATAGTCCCATAAGCCATCTAATGAAATGATACAATGAAATGATATGAAATGAACGAAATGAACGAAATGAAATGAACTGATTAACTGCTTCCTTTGGGAAGAAACTGAGTTGAATGAAAATAATGCTATTGAAATTGTAATTTAGTCATTACTTATCAATGACTACACTGTTCAGTGCATTATATTGTTCTAGATTTCATTGTCTAAAGTTATTACATTGACAGATGGACATATTTAGCATGGATTATCATAGATGTGTTTATAAATTAGATGGCCTCGCAGAGGCCGCGCCGCCAGCAGAGGAGGCCCATCCGATACCTCCAGAAGGTCTAGCAGAATGGGCATAGATCGGAGGGCGAATGAATAGAATATTTTGGAAATGGAATTGAATTGTGTTGAATATTTTGGTATTAATTTTGGGAATTAGTTTGATAGATACTTTTGTAAATCAAATTTTGAGATATAATTAGATGTCCCCTGCATTGTATTTTGAATATGCAGTGGTGGACTTTCTTGGACTGTAATTTTGTATATGCGAACTTTACTTTTAATGTAAAGTCAATTATTGTCAATGTATATATGTATTTCCGCAAATTTGTACAATTGACAGGTATGTATGATAGATCCCTTGTGAGTCTTGTCTTAACTTCGGTTAATCCAAGATTTACGAGAGTAAGTATGGGTGTAATCGCGATTCGGGTCGGTCTTCGATTAGCCCGGCCTAGGGCCCGGGTCATAACAGCATCCGAAACATCATTGTGGTAGACGAGATTTAGCTATTTCAAAGAAAGAGAGCACGATTTTCCTTGACTATAGCTAATGTGTTTCCATATCACAAATATAATGATCACAAAAATAGAGATTATACATGAGCTCCTATAATTAATCAGAGAAAACTAAGGGAAATCACAAAAATCAATTGTATTTAATGAAGTTAAAAACCTGACAAAGATTAGAAAAATGAAGGAATTATGGAAGCAGAAAAGAGAAACTACATACATATACTATTTACAATTATCTACTATCGAGAATGTCGAAAGAAATCTGTATCAAGTGTCTACTTCTGATGGGCCATGAATATCTTCTTTCGCCATAGAGGAGAGGGGGTGCATGATATCTATAGATATAGGTAGATCTTTATTATCCAGCGGTTGGATTTATAAGCTTGGAGCAATGGTTGGAGATTAGTATTTACGTGAGTGGCTGGATAACATACCCATAGCTCCATGGATGACATGTATTTTGTGGGTTGGTGATTAACTGTCACGACCCAGGACCGAGACCTGGGACCGCGACTGCGACGATATGATTAACTAACATATAAAAACATACCGCCTGTTTTCCCACAGGTTTCCGCAGTGAGGATCCTAAGACACGGGTCGAGCTCACACGAATAGGTATGCGGAAGCGTGTAGCAAAACGAATCACACAATTCTTAAACAACAAGATGCAAGAGACATTATAAAATCGAATCTAGGTATCAAAAGAGAATGTCAACATAGCATTCCTATCAAGATTAAAGTTTCATAGTTTAACAAAAGTATATTAGTTCAAGTTACATAACCAAGAGAGGCCAACAAAGGCCAATACAACAATTAGAATCCCAAAAGATAACCCAACATAACCCAGCTAGGTGAACGAGAAATCAAGATCCCACCCGGCGCCTAGATGACGTCGATGGGATGCCACTCATGTGCTGGGGGTGGCTCAAAAGCCTCCTCCGGGCACTCCTCGTCAAGCGCGACATCTCCTGCACCTGGACACCAAAATAACAAGCATCAAACACGATGGTTTGACAAATAAACAATTTAGGCATGCATATGAGAAATAATGCTAAAACAGTTCAAGATTTAAATACACGTTTCAAGTTTACGAAAGTAGCATGAATACTTATAATATCATGAAAAGATAAATCCACATTGAGCTCATCCTTTCTCCGTCATACATGATGACAAGAGCAAGCACGCACGACAAGCACGACACGAAAAACACGATCCCACGCCACACAAGGTAGGCAGGGCATCCGGCCGCGGAACCGGATCACGAACACGCACGATGTGTAATATAATACACGACTAGTCTGCAGACAGTCCACATGTTTAAGGACCCCCAGGTAGTGGATCAAGCTAAAAGGGCAGTCCAAGCTCAATGGCATTCACTTATATCATGAATGCACAAAACACGGCGATACACGTTCGAGAACACGACAAAACAAGAGGGAAATCGTTTATCAAACATAACTTGACAAGACTAGCAAAATAGCATAATATAAATGCTTAACAAGCTTACGAAATGATTCCCTTTTTGATTCTTGAAACACGTCTTAAAACGAGCTTAAACTTGAAATCCAAACGAGAACATAATAATGCATAAAGCATCCAAACAAGAGTGCAAACGAAGTCCATCAAGCATAGGCTAAGACTGTCCATTGACCTTTGTGAAGTTGAAACCCAAATGTCAAAATTTACGTAGCTTGGTGTCCCCGAAGGTAAGGTACATTTTGGAATTCCAATTTACACAACGTCAATTAAAAGTCTAAAGCATAGTCTAGTTTTCAATTTCCAAGAAATTTAGAAAAAGGTTGAAAATCCAAAGCTGTGAGCATCAGGTTCGCTCGAGCGGTCATACCATCGCTCGAGCGGACCCCAGACAGAAACTTGTTCGCACGAGTGGTGGAACGCGCTCCGAATGCCGTGGGTGCTACCGGGGTCGGCGGACGTGGGAGTCCGTCGGGTCCGGCCCTTTCGCGCCCGGGGGTTATGAAGCGTGCATCAACATTTCTTTTGTGTGGGTGTGCCAGATTTTCTATTTTACTTGGAATTGCAAGTGGTAATCCGGAGATCAACCTTCGCAAGTAAAAAGGAAATCAACTTCTTTCAAGTTTTCCATTGCACAAATATTTAAGAAAAGAGACATTTTCTTGGTTTGCCGTGAAAGGCGATTTTGTTTGGCATTTATAGCCGATTTTGGCGTTTATAGCCGATTTACAATTCTCATCAATAATGAAAGACAAGAGTTGTGATTTTTGTCTCTTTTAGAAAAATACAAACTACAATGAAAAGCAAGAAAAGGAGGATCTAACTTTTCAGGAGATTGTGGGGGACTCGTTCAGATTGACGGTCGCAAGCCATGTGTGGGCTTCGCCATCATCCATGCAGATGAGAACAGAGGATGCTCTTGATTCGCTTGGCTTGGCTATAACCTCAGATTTTTAGAGGACAAAGACCAAGATGAGGTCCTATATCCGATAAAAAGCTAAGTAGACGGGCTGAAAAGCCACGTCTAAGCCATTGGAGGCAGCGGGAGAAGGCAAGGACCTTGGGGGGGGGGGTACCCCCCAAGGGACTTTTGTCACCTTGTAGTGGTGGCCGGTGCAGAACTTCAGCAGAGTTTCTCTCTCTTTTTCTTTCTCTCAGATTTCTGGATCTGTGGTGCTTTGGAAGTGATCTCCGATTGATCGATCCGGATTTCAATGGAATGCTCTCCTATTTATAGGCTTTTGGTAGACATTTAGGAGAGTTTATGGGCTTTAATGGCTTTAATGGGAGGAGTTACAAGATTTATTTCTTGATTTTGTAACTCCTTTTTCCTTGAATCTGATTGGCCGATGGAGATTAAGGGCTTTTAATCACCTTAATTACCATAATGGGAGGAGTTTCATGGGTTAAATGCCATGAATCAATTGACTTGTAACTCCCAAATGCTTGCTTCTGATTGGGCCGTCCAAAGAAATGAATTAATGACTGCAATAAAGCTAGTCAATTAACCACATTAATTGGTCGCCGAGCAGTCGAAGAGTCGCGGGCCGTGCCGTGTCTTCTGGAATTCTTCTGGCGATGATCATCGATGGATCTTCATGCTGATTGACATCGGATGAACATGTAACTTCAGATAGTGATAGCTAAGAGCGGGCCGGTGACATCTGTCCTGTCGATTTTTCGATCGATTGGGCGGAAAGTACACTTTTTTGGTCGACCGGTTGGCGATCAATGTTGATTTTGATACTTTTGGAGGTTGACCCGTGATTTTGACGGATGTCGGAGGACATGAGTCAATTTCAAGCACTAAAAATCACATTTTCAGGAAACCACAGGGGCCAAAGTGCGCGAAAAGCGAAAAAGGACGGAAAAACGGGTCACCGGCGAAAAATCCGGTGACCAAGACTTCCATGGTCGCCGGCGACCATGGGCCATGGTCGCCAGCAACCATGGGCCGGCGACCATGGGCCAGGGTCGCCGGCGACCCTGGGCCATGGTCGCGGGCTGCGACCCTGGGGGTTTTTCCCCTGTTTTTGGTCCGTTTTGTGGTCTTTTTCGTCGCCGTTTTCTTCTGTATTTTTCCTGACATTTCTTCTCATTTATTGGCTTGATTTCCCTGTAGAAAACCTGATGAGAATCCTTGCAGTTTTAGAGTGCAAAGTTTCCAATTTTCCGGGAAAGCCGAAGACTTTGTCGCGTAGAGCTGCTGATTTTCCGCCAGAAGCTGAAACTTGGTCAAACGATGTCGGAATGACCTGAAATTTGAGGTGAAGCCTCCTGAGCAATAAATAAGACCAACCATAGGCTTTTGTTTGAGTTTTGAAGCCGTTTGGGGTCCCATCGATGCTTCACTTAATTTTGCTGCGGGGAAAATGCCGAGCTTTGATATGTGGCCAAACAATGTCCGATTGACCTGAAATTTGACGGGGAGCCTATTGGAGTCATTTTGAGACGTTCCATGGGCTCCGTTTTGGATTTCATGGTCCCGGGTTGCTCCGCCGCCGGTAGGCTTGATTTTCTCTCGGAGCATCGAAACCTGGTCAAACGTTGTCGGAATGACCTGAAATTTGACGTGCAGCCTTTTGGAAGCATGTTGAAGCCACTCATGCACTTGGTTTGATGAGCGAAGGCTTCGGTGGTTCCCGCCGCCGGGAGGCTTGATTTTGCTGCTCGAGCATTGATGGAGGGTCAAACGTTGTCGGTTTGACTTGAAATTTGGCATGGAGCCCTTTTGAGACATGCTGGAGTCATCCGTAGGCTCTGATCGAAGTTTTGACGTCTCCGATGATGTCGCCGCCGGGAGCGCCATTTTAGCTGTCGGAGAAGCGAAGTTAGGCCAAATGATTCTGAAATGGCCCGAAACTTCATGTGTACTCTTCTCTTGGCTATCTTGAAGGATCTTGCGGTTTTTGTTTGATTCTGACAAGATTTGATTTTTTGGAGAAATTGCATTATCTATTTATGGCAGGTTGCGACTTCATGCAGCTTTCTTGATGTTGAAGAGGCAAAGTGACATTTTTGGTGTCAACAACGAGCCAACCCAAAAGTTCGCTCAAGTGGACAGGTTTCTGCTGGAAATCCTTCAAACAGAGGCATGTTCGCTCGAGCGGACCCTATGATCGCTCGAGCGAACAGGCTTCTGCCTGAACGCGTCTGAGTGCAGAAACTGCACTTTTCTTCTTCCATTCTCTTGCATTTTTCTTCCCTCTTCTTCTCACTTCTGAACCAAATAAACCCTTGAGCCACCATGCTCACCAAGGGTCAGAAACAATATTCAATCCATAAATAAACATCAAGACATTTCTATGAACAAAATCATAAAACCATAGTGCAATGTACAAGAAGAAACCTAAAGAGTTTACTTGCCTTAGTCCAATGTCAAGCAAAACTTCACAAAAATCAATAAGAATGTGAGCTCCACGAAATCTACACAAAACCCCCAAAATAGAGCACACAAAAATCACCATTTTGGCCATCACAAACCCCCATTTCGAAAATGGGTTTGAAACCATGAAAAACAAGCTCTAGGTGAGCTAAATGAATATCAAATGAGAGAATGAAGAGAAACACCAACCTAGAGCTAGCTGAACAAGGAGAAGAGAGGTTGAAGATGATGAATAGTGAAGGGATTTGCTCCAAAAACGCGTCCAGCTGTAGCTTGAGAAGAGAGGAAGAGAATTGTGGTCTTGGATCTGAGATTGGAGCCTTCTTGCTAGATCATTCAAGGAAGAAAAGGTCAAGAAGGAAGCTTTCTTCTCTTCTTCACTCTAGGTCAAGGAGAGTTGCAGTGATTTGGAAATGGGAAAAAGAAGAAGAAGAAGGCTTATATAGTGTCTGGAAGTGGGTCCCAAATGCAGAGGAACTTGGAACGCTTAAAACATGGTCTTGTGGACCCCGGATGAAAACGACGAAGAAGAACAAAACGATTGTCGAAAAATCTAGTTTCGGAAAAGTATAGTTTTGACATAGTTTCACTACTTCAAAAAGTGTGCCCAGATTTAGCATGAATAGTCAGATTTACCCTTATTGGGCCAAAACTTGGGTTTCTGGGCCGCAAACACATGCAGGTTAAAAATGAAAGTTGTCACAAATAATAAAACTATTCAAGATCAATAAAAATCACAACCACACCAAAGATCTAGAACAAAACCCATTCTTACTCGTGTACTCAGGGCGTCCCTGAGTGTGTCTGACTCATACTAACGTCCTCAAATCCCCAAAAATATAATCCAAACTAAGTCTAATCACATTCTAACCCAACTAGTACTAAGACTCGCTTAAGACTAAACACTCACTTAATTAGTACTAATCGAGTTGGTCTGGGTCGGGGTCTAACATTAACAGTTGAATTGATAGTGATTGGGCATGTGCAAGTAGGGATTAGTCCAGCCCAAAGGGTCGGGAACCCTCCGTTAGCAAAAAAAAAAAAAAGAGTAGGATGACATGGATAACATATTGAAATATTAGTGAATAAGAAATTTTAGGAGATAATAGATGTGGCCAAGATATGGCATTCCAAATCAAGACTCTAGGCAAAATGTATTTAGGATTTATTCTTAATTGATTTTAATTCTCTGGTTAAGGAAACCATATATCCATTGGCCCACTTTGATTGGAAGCTATTATTATATATATGGCCTACTTTGATAGAAAATCATATTTCAAATAAGATGTTTATCTCACCATGAGACTTTTTAGGTAGTTAAGGGAGTTTCTTTTGGATGTGAGATAAGATGACCCTTGAGTGAGAGAATAAATTAAAAATGGATCTTTGTTAGAGAAATTATAGGAAAAATATTAAGGTAACCACTGAAAAATTAAAATTAAAATTGAGCTAAATTTCACAATCAATTGCAAAATCGGTGTTCAATTTCTCCAAGTGAATCATATTCCTTTCATATATAATAATTGTGAAAATTAGAAAATAAACATTGTTTTACTAAATAAACACATGCAATATATTCCATAAAGATTTTCAATGACTCTCTAATCACTTTTGATGGAAAAGGCCATTTTTCAATGTATTTTTTCATTGTCCATGATATTCAAAGGAGAATATTTCTCAATGGATGTTTAATAGTGGGGCATTCGGAGAAAGGTCCCTAAACATTTTCACTCTCTAGCCTTAGATCCACAATCTCTTTTCAAAAAAATAAATTTGCCAAAACTTTTGCCAAATAAATTTCTCCTTTGCAAATAAATTTAAAAAAACGCAAATACGTTTTCCAAAACTAAGATAAACCAATTTTCAAATTTTAGAAAAATTCGCCAAACACTCAAGTATTTTTGCCCAAACTCAGTTAAATTTATTTAAAAAATGAAAATAAATTTCAAAAACTCAGATAAATTTTTCAAAAGCTCAGATAAATTTATAAAAAAATCAGAAAAACTTGCTAAAAACACAGAAAGAATTGTTTAAAAACTCAGTTAAAATTTTCAAAATAGAGATAAATTTCTTAGAAACTCAGATATATTTGCCAAAAAACTCACATAAAATTTCCAAAATCTTGGATAGATTTGCCAAAAACTCAAATAAAATTTCCAAAAAGTCAGTTAAATTTATCGAGAACTCAAATAGATTTAAAAAAAAACTTGGATAAATCTGACAAAAACTTAGATAAATTTCATAAAAACTTAGATAATTCCACGGGCCAAATTCCTCTGTCTTCTCCGGGAGTGGTGAAGGCAAGTAGCGATAGGAACTGGTGATGGCAGTTCCTCCTCTTCCTTTGTCAGCGATGGCCGATTGAGCCTCAAACAGAGTTCGGATCCTCTTGGCTTCTTCTTCTCCGGTCATGCAGGCTGCAACGGTAACAGGTGAACCTGCATGCGGCAACGACGAATCTTTCTTTCCCTTCTCAGTCCTCTTCTTCTCCTCCAGTACTGCAAACCGAAGTCCAGATTCTCTGCAACTGGGATTCCAAATCACATATTTGTAATTTATGTGGCCCACCTGGTGATCGTCTCTCTGCTGTAAGTAGCAAGATACTAGAGAACGAAGAAGATAACAGATTCACTTGCGATTTTCTGTTTCACTGTAGAAAATGAAACCTAGAATAGAACTCTCTGTTCTGTAAAAATAGCAACAATGGAGCCTCTGTTTGCCGCAGATCAAATCTGGATCATCTCTTCTCTGATCTCCAGTAGTCTTCTTCTCTTATTCCGTTCTGCTCTTGCTAATCGGACAAAAAACCCCTCTTCGCTCTTCGGTCAAGATCAAATAGATCTGATCTTCTCCGATGACCACCAGGGCGAACAGTTGAGGCCCAACTTTTCCTTCGGTTCTTCTGGATTGGATTCTGTAAGACCCCGACCCGAGTGACCTCGATTAGTGCTAATTTGTTGCGTATTAGTGCTAAGCTCGATTAGTGATTTTTGACTAAGCTTGGACTAGAATAGCTCTTTTATGGTTTTTGGAGAGTTTTAGTGCTTTGTGTGGGTGGGACCCTTTGGGGGTTCCCTTTTTGGATGGTTTTACTATTGTGTGGGGGATTATTAGTATTCCGGTGATTTGCAATTCTATCCCTTTTTACTCGTCTTGTTAATCCCTATAGCTTTCATGTTGATCCCGTACTCGTTCGGAATCCCGAAACCCGATTTTCTTGCATTGAGGGCAAAACAGTCAATATACATGAAATCTGTACCCAAAAGTCGACATCCCCAAAACCCGCGAAACATATACTTTTTGGAAACTAGATATTTCGACGATCACTTTTCTCTTCTTCGTCGATTTCGTCCGAGGTCCCGAGATTAGTGCTTTCAGCCTCCAAAGATTTCCTAGAGATGGGACCCACACCCACTTGTGTATAAGAAGAACCCTCTTCTTCCATTTCCCTTTTCCAGCACAAGAGAAACCTAGGGTTTTCTTTCCCTCTTTTCTTCTTCTTCTTGCTTCTACATTGCCCAAATCCCCACCAACCTTGCATCTTTTGAGAAATGGAGATCACCACCCTCTTCCCCTCCTTGCAAGCTTCTCTTTGATACCATTTGAGGAAGGAAGCCACCCATTTTAGATCCTCATTGAGCTCACCTTATCTATTTGAAGAACCTACAAGTAAGCTTCCTCCCTAATCTCTTAGATTCTTGTTCTTCTAGTCTTAGGAGAGCTCTATCTTCTTTGTTGAGAGTTATCTCTTCTTGTTTCATGATTTGACCCATTTTAGGGTTTGGATTTAGGGGTTTTATGTAGATAGCATTCTTGGCTTGGAGGAAGAGATTATTAGCTTGATTTCTTGCATAGAGAACCTTGAGGCAAGTGGATGATTTGATATTTGCATGTTTTATTGAAAATGTGGTTTTCTACTTTATACATTGATGTTTCACATTCTCACTATTCATGTTTTCTTATGATTCACATTGATTTAGAAATGCATAATGTTAGTCTATTCCTTTCTTGTTCATATTGAAAATGTCCTAGCCCTTTGGATTGAAATTTTAAGTGATGATTGGAATGGATTTCTTTTGGTTGAATGTGAATGGAATGGAAGGATTTGATGGAAGAATGGAGGAGATTGCATGTGGATGGAAAGGGGTTGATTGGGGTGATTGTGTTGGTAGATTTAATGGGCTTGAATGAGGTTTTGAAACCCTCAAAATGTACAAGGAAGGGTGGCCAGGTCGTATGTGAATAAGGGAAGAAAGACAGCAGAAACCTGACTCGAAACTGACCTGACCGTGTGCGTCGGTCAGCTGTCGGTCATCTGTCGGCTGACCGAAGTCCCCACTTCGGTCGACCGACATCTAACCGAGTTCTGTCAGTCTCAATTCCAGAGAACAGTTTCGATCAGATTTCCTGCAGGACATCTGTCGGTCAGCTGTCGGCTGACCGAACTCCCTAGTTCGGTCGACCGAAAGCCAACCGACAACCTGTCGGCTCAAATAACAGCAAGCTGCAATTTTGCCAAAATCTCTATCAGTCATCTGTCGGCTGACCGAGACCTCAACGTCGGTCGACCGACAGAGACAGACATCTGTCGGCCAGCCGACACACCCACCTCGGCCGACCGACAGACAACTGACGAACTGATCAAACCCCAATCTGAATCAATTCTTTTGGAGGAATCATATGGTAGAAGAAGTCCCTTTATGACTTTGTGTTTAGGTCTTTTAAATCTGTCAATGTGTATAAGGCCCTGGAATGTTTTCAATTCTTAAAAGAGTACCAAATGTATATCAACCTAACATACGGGACCCTATTTACATTGATTCAAATCTTGGACTTTTAACACTTAGCCCGGAGAATATGAGAAAATCCATTCATACTTTTATGCGAACCGAATTTCACTTGCACATTTTAAATCTCGTGTTTTATGACTAGACTTGCCCGACAGTATTGAAATTCATGTTTTTAGCATTGTTGCTAGCCCGTACATGCCCGACCGATACAGTTATGCTTTTGTACTTATGAGCACCCCGTTTCGTTATATGTATTTGTTTTGTTTTCCCGCTTGTGACCCATGCGTCGGCACCACTAAGCTTGGATAACTTTGTCAGTCT
This sequence comes from Umbellularia californica, assembly GCA_028538565.1. NCBI lineage: Eukaryota > Viridiplantae > Streptophyta > Magnoliopsida > Laurales > Lauraceae > Umbellularia > Umbellularia californica. The sequence continues at coordinate 41,899,083 of JAPQWN010000007.1, read as the reverse complement.
AATCCACTGACTTGGAGATTCCCCCTCCCGTCCCGCCAGCTGCAGTTTGGATCCCGATACCCGGTTTATTAACCGTGGTCCCGTCCCGATACCCGGCTCGCTCCCGTGGCTCCCGATATCCGGTTCGCTACCGTGATTCCCGATACCCGGTTTGCTACCGCGGTCCCGTCCCGTATTATTGTATATGTATATGTAACTTGGTTGCACCTCCTCACTTCGGTGACTGAGGTCAACACCCGATACTCACGTCACTTCGGTGATAGAGGATTTAGCTTCTTGTGGATGCCATCTTGATTGTTTCCCGATTTCCTTGGTTACCTTACATGTTTTATTACTGCATGTGTGTTTCCAATGAAATGATTCATTTACTTTTGAAAGCCATTGTTTAAACAGGTTTACATGTTTTCCAAGGTAAAGGTTTTTATTATTAAATGTTTATATCTTTTCATCTACCTGCCAGACCGTCGTGTCTGACCCTTTGCTTTGGTACTCAGGTCCCGTTGTTGGTTTCCCCGAGGAGGAGCCAGAGGAGGCGGTCGGAGAACTGCAACCGCTAGTTGAGTGGCGTGCTAACGATGTTATGTAAACATCGGGCTGCCGAGTTGCGAAACATTTTGGGGGATTGTTTGGATAGTTTTCTGGTGGCTATTGTTTTGTTTATATTGGCCTTCATTGGCCTCTATTTTTGGGAATTGTAATTAAATGTTATATGTTCCAACCTTAACAGCATTTTGGGTTTCGCTTTAGAGCATTGCTCATTCTGATACTTGTTATTATAATGCAAACAGTCTTGTTACTATGGAAATGATTTATATGCTTGATTTACCATACGCTTCCGCAATTATACTAAATGGTTATGTGTGTTGGAAAAAATCCTCACCGCGGACACCTGTGGGAAATCACGTGCACGGGAAATGTGTAGCTTTTATTAACCCGTGTACGCTTGATCATAAACATATTTTTATTACTGTCATCGTTCCATATGACTGGATACACATCACAAATAGTCCTGATCCCGAATTTGGTCCCCGGACCCGGTCCGGGGTCGCGACAGATTCGATCTTGACCAAAGAGCAGATATGGGTTTTACCTTGACCTAGGAATTAGGGATAATGGAAGATTTGAAAATTCTAAATTCAAAATTTTATGCCTAAACAATTAAAAGGGAAAATCAGTCATGAAAATGTCTGATGTGACGAATCTAGGGACCTCTTGCCAAAATATGTCCAGCTATATGGACTATAGTCCTTAGAGAAAAAGTTATTGGACTGGCCTTACAAGACCATGCTGAGGGACTTTTGACTTATTATCCCTTTTATAGTTTGCACACAATACATACATTATCATTGGACTTGTGTTTGCATTTTCGTTGATAGATTGTAACTACATATAATAGCACTAGCTAATCAATTGATTTTTTACACTTTGTAACATTGATTACGGATCAGATAAATTTAGAACATTCTTAGGTAATTTGATCTCACTTAATCCAAATGGAATTGCTAAATAAATAATGTCAAAATACTAAAAAGATGACTCTATGTTTTGTCATTTAAATTCGGATCCAACTTGTGATTCGACCACTACCAACAATCCAATCTTAATGTGCTCACAAATGTGGATTTCCTAGAGCCTACTTGAATAACGAGCCAATTGTTTAAATTCATTTGATATTTTCTCATGTAAAATGCTAATCTACACACCTACAAATAAAATAACCGAAAGATGAACTTCCAAACTAAGAAAAAAAGAAATGAAAAAAAAACCTAAATAAAATATAAGTGCTCAAGGGTTGTTTGGGCTTTGTTAAAAGTGATTTCAATGGTTGACTTTTGAAAATCCAAAAAGCTCTTAAAATTTAGTTCATCCAATTTCTTAAAAAGGCCAGGACCAGATTATAAGTGCTGCTCACCATCCCCATCGCGCTCGGCGAGAGCAAATATTTTCATGTGGTGATGGCACTTAGCCTTGATGCATTTTTTTCCCAAAGCAGTGGTGACATAGATTTTCATCCCCCTTGTGTCCAAGACGGCCTCCGCCTCATTTATAACAATTTTTAATCTTTTTAATAAATTTATACAAAAATTTTAGGTGGTGTACTGGGTAGAGTAAATTTTCATAAACTTCAAAAGTAAGGGCTTATAAGTTCAAATGTTTGGAATGTATATAATTTTAACTTTTTATACTACAGGCAAATGTGAGTTAGTGCAGGTTTCGGTCTCGCCCGAATGATACTAAATCTGACTTATTGCCATCCTTGACAAGCAAAATTTTAGACTAACCCTCAATAATATGGGCTTCATTGACACTCTCAAAACAAACTAAGATTTGATCAAAATTGAATGCAATATAATAATTTAGACACATAAAATTTGATGAGTCCATAGTAGGAGTGCAATTATCGGGGTTGGGTTGGATATTGGCTTAGCCTGAGCCTCACCGGCCCCTATATGCATTAAAACCCAAATTCGAAGCCAAAACCTGTAAAACCTAAATAAATATGACCTAAATATTAGATACTGGCCAAAATGCAATTCATTTTGAATTGGTTTAACAAAGGTCTGGGAGGGTACCAACAGTATTGGTCTATTTCATCCCTTTGATCTCCTCCTCCTTTCTTTTGATTTCAGTCTTCAATATTTATATTATCTATAGGAAATTACTAGAAAAACTCCTTTAGACTCGTTGAAGACCAAAAGGGCCTTCAAATTTTAACATAGACCATATGGGTCCTCCCGCCGCTAATTTTTTGTCCTTTTTTCACATTTTCTTTGAGCGGTGATATCGTTGTTGATTTATACATGAGAGAGGATACCACTTTTTGTCCTTTTTAAAACTTTTTTTAGTGAGTGGGGATATCCCACTAATATCCAGGCTTATAGAATTAAAACACCCACCTAACTGAGTGTTTTGACTATATTGGGTGGGGATATCCCTACTTAAATGAGTGTGCTACATGTAAGATCCCGACCCCTAATGCCATATTAGTTATAATTAATTATATTTTAGTTAATTAAGCATGTTTAGGGTCTAAGCAAGTAAGGTTTGGTGTGTGAGTTGTGCATGCGGAGTTTCACTCGGTTTCGAGTTCGTTTGGGTATAGTAGGGGGTGGTTTGCAATTTTGGAAAGTTTTCAGGGGTTTTTTCCGAGATTCTGATTTTTTGTGAGTTTGGGTGTATCAGGAAGATCTCATCATCTCACGGACTTTTACCTTCTGTCGAGTTGCGATCCGATGTGTCAAAGACCTCGTTTAGCCATCCTTAGTGGATCCGGACTAAACTGTAATTTGGTAAAAAATCAGCCCTATTAGAACCCACGATGACCACCCAATTCATTTCTTCCTCTCATTCTCTATTCTCTCTTTGTCTCTCATTCCCTTCTTCTTCCCTCACTGTCTCCTCACTGTCATTGTCGACTGGAGCTCCACCGCGCCTGATGACCACTCCCATCACCTTCCTCAAGCCTCCACGACTCTAAGCAACCCTTCTTCTAAGCATCTAATCCATTGTGCACCTCTTGGTAAGCTCCCAAGCCTTTTAGAGCCAGGTTCTTTTCTTCTCTTAACTTAGAAATGGTTAGGTGAGCTCGTCCCTCCCCTTGCATCCATTTTGTAGGATGGATTTTGGGTTTTGGAGTCTTTTTCCCCATTTGAGCTCAACATTGGGGTTTTTCCCTAATTTCTCCTTGCTGTTGGAGCGCTCTTATCTAAGGCAAGTAGATACATGTTGAATGGCTTTTGATATGTTACTCCTCACTGATTTTTCTATCGTCTACAGGTGTGCATGATGAAGGGAGAAAATCCCTTGTTTCTGAACGTACAAAGCTCGGACTTTTTGAGTTCTGTAGGGTTACGGTTAGCTGTAAGTGGCTTACACTAACCATAAATTTGGCATTTGGCTTTTGTGAAGCCTAAGATACCTGAGCCACCGTGTTTCTATTTTTTACTTCTTTTCCTATGGTTCGTGAGCTAACCATTAGGAATCTAGGTTTCTTAGCATTTTGTTGACTTAGGTGGGACCCTTTAATGCCTCACTTTGTAGCTTTGTGTGAGGAATGTTTTGAGCCGACATTTCCCCACGGTTATTCCGGGTGATTTCAGGTTACGAACCACTCGGTCTTAGACGGGGGCATATGGATACCCATCACTGAATTATGCACCAGAATGATTTTCTAGGATCCATTTTGTATTTCGTTTATTTGTTGGGATTTGACCGAAGTGTTGAGGCTATGTGGCTTTGATTGTAAAGGCTTTGAAGATTATTACTTTTGCGTATTTGATGATTTGTCCGTTTGTCCAATATGATTCTGATGTGGAGTAGTCTCTCTTTTGTTTCGACGAATCTTGTTCACACAAGAGAAGCCTAGCCCCTCACGATATTGCTCGGGACTCTCGTGTTAGGCACCACTCAGTTGTAACGTTTGATGCAGCTTGGATACCACTGTGATAGGACCTTTTGGACGACTGCAAATCGCGATATTTTTGGATGGGTGTAGACCATCGGATACCAATGATAGGGGTTCGACGTTTGTTTGATTATTCCCTGGGATCACCTATCGGCCGGACTATTCTCCCATGCTTCTACTCTACCATAACTCAGTACAAGTGGGGAGGGCAACAATACTATTCCGTGGTGATTAGCTTATATAGACCGCCTATATTTGCTAGGATGTATTTGTTAGGTCTTTTACTATGATTCGATATGCAATGCCACTTTGATAATTATGTCATTCGTAATTCTGTCTACTATTGCTTATCTATTGTTGTTTTTATATACATCTGCCGTCGACCGTGTAGTCTGATGATGCTACTCTTGGTGCATAGGTACCGAGCCCATCGATCCCGAGGAGGAGGAGACGATGGAAGTTCAAGCAGATCAACTTGATGACCTCCATGAGTGGTGTGCCAATGACATAGTCTAGTAGTTTAGACCTTGCACGTGAGAGCCATCACGTTTACATCTGGATAGTTCTCCTTTTTGTTCTTTTGGTTCTTTTGTTGGCCCAGGTTTTAGATGTGGCCATTTGTGTATACAATACTTGTTGTTATCCGTTAAACTTCAACTTTAGTAATGTTAATTATGCTTTGCTCTTAAATGTTCTTTGTCAAAACCATTTGTTACATATGAAGCTTTTGCTATATCTTGTAGAAACCGAAGAAATATTTGTACCTCGCAGCAAACTTCGATCCTTATGGGACATGACTGGGGGCCACGTGTCCTTGGTTAGTGTCACATCCCGGTCCTGAGATTACTTGGCTAAGGGTAACCCCCGAGGTGTTATGCATATTCCTATAAAATTGTACCTGTCTTGGGTTAATTACAAAATCACGAAGGATAAAATTCATCTTTCCACCTGTGAGGCTCGGTCACTAATACCTGTCAATCACAATTAATAGCTGAAGCATCTCAAATATACTCAAAGTTGGTACCATTTCATGATCAGTCTAATTTAAATTTCTTATTTATACAAAATGGGTTTACATTAACACTACAAAAGTAGGGATTATAAAACACACCCCACATCACTAAACATAAGTATAACCCTAAGTATCAAGTATATCCACAAAAGAGTAATCCCAACAACTACACTTCATCTACACAAACTATAAAATACCAGCCAAAAGTGTCACAAGTATCACTCTTCGATGGAAGGGACTATATAGGGCCCTCAGCTACCCATTCTTTTAGTCCTGGAGGAACCTCCTCAGTATCCTCCTCTCTCTCCTTGGTTTGTGACGCCAAATGATAATATCATGAATACGACGATTTAGCAAGTATAGGCAGTAATAATTTAACACATGTTGTAACAAAAATCGAATTCAAGACAAGTGATTAAAAGAGAGGTCAATATTAGATCGAACTAGGTGATTGTACAATAATGAGTAAATCATGCTTTACAAGTCAAATGGCGAATAACATACTAGATGGCTACTACGTTATGCTCATTTTCTCTGAAAAAGAGCAAATGTAGTTGGGATGTCACTGGTGACCCCACCAAAGGTTCTCCTAGCTTCCCGGTTCTGGAGATCCAGTTCTCCAAACGACTTACTGCAGTAGTTTTGAATAACAAAACTGAGTTTAAGCCCGCCAGGTATCACACGGTCAAAGCTAGGTAGTATCGACTCAATTGAATTGAATAATAATCGAATTTGATTAAGTTTTACATTTACTTGTTTACAAACAAATCGAATAGTAATCTCATCTACACAGATACTTACTCAATCAAACTCTCAACCGAATATTGAAACAATTGTATAGTGAATTTGGGAATAATTCATCAAATTGGAAAATAATACTAATTATGCAATTAATTAATTTAATCAGAATTTGAAGTCAACGATGAACTCTATCCAAATATGAAAATGCCTTAGATTAAAAGGAATCAAGGAGGATTACTAGCCAACCATACTCTATCTATCCACCATCTCTCATCGTCCAATCCGATGTAAATTTAGTAAAAGTCAACGTACTAATTCCTAAATCTACAGCCATGGAATGATGCTAGACTAATGAATAGAATCCATGATTGTTCTTAGCCTCAAAGAACATTCATGGAATTTATGATTTCCATTAGTAATGTGTAAGGGGTTTAAGGTTCCACTCCAAGGCCATAAAGTTCTACTGGGATCTTACTAATCTATTACTTTAGTGTGTATACCATAATCATCCTCAGGAATGATGATGGAGGTTTATCATTATCTAAGAATGGCTCTGTCTCACCTTTAATTGATCAAAACAACACAAAGAAAACTGGTCAGGTCCGCTGACCAGGTCCGCTCGAGCGGACCCATATTCGCTCGAGCGGATTTTATCCAGAGAGGGTGCCTACTCGAGTAGGATCCTATCTGCTCGAGCGGATTCATTCCAGAGAGCAACTCCGCTTGCTCATAATGTATTTCTGGGCATATCCGTTCGAGCGCATAGTCCAAAATCCCAGTTCCGGAATTCTGAACTTGCTCTTCTCCATTTACACTTTTGTTTCTAAACATGCATAAGATTTGAAGCCTACATTGCTTCTCTAACTTCCTTATCACCCTTCCAACTCAAATACAAATTTCAGATTCTTTATCAAATTATCAAAAAATAACCCATTTCCAAATAACTAGAAACCACATACAAGAGGCTGAAATTGTGCAGAAAATGAAGCTGAATGTTGAAATCAAACAAAACCACAACATGCATTATAATTGCAGCTTATACTTGCCTCAAATAAAGCTTTACAACCCACTTCCACTAACTTGGCTCAAATGTAAGAGAAAAAACCCCCAATTTCTGGCCCTAATAAATGCTTCAAGTGAAATGATTCATGAGAATGTGTGCATGTATCTGAAATGGGTTTGAGGACTCTCACTTGTTGCAGTCAAGAGAAGGTTGTAGGGATGAGTTCTGTCAATCGAAGCTTAAGGAAAGGTAGAGAGGAAGACTCAAGATCTTCTCCCCCAATGTGTTAGATTGTATGGACTCAATACCATCAGATGATGTAATAAATTGATTAATTTCTTTATTCATCAATAAAGTCATGCTTTCCTTTCATGAGATGAATGGTGTTTTATTACTTAATGCACATGACCAAAACATATGACATGATGGTTCATGAGATGAACCGGGTCCCATTAGTATATTAGATGTGATATATATGTATGGATGAGATTCACATACGGGAGACATGTGTTACAAATCTTATACTTAAATATCTTCACAACCGGTGATGAGACTGAGCATCTCAACTGATAAGGTTGTAGCATTCTGATTACTATGGATAGTGTGATTTGTCTCGATCATCAGAATGTAAGATTCTGGATCACGGTGCTGGTACATTGGATGTATTGAAGGACCATGAGAAGCACCTTATGGAATACTATCTCAATTTTAAGGTTTGCTCTCATAATTCCCTAGCAATAGGCTCTCAATCCTGAGATATTGATGAACTCAAGTTTCTATCTATTCATTTGCTTTTAGTTACTAATGAGTGAGGCCAACTGTAGGTCAACACCTCGATGTCTTGGGTACGTGGTAGTAGAACTGTGAGAACATTGTATGATCAAGATGGAATCTATCTCTATTATCCTCTTGTGCCAATTAATGGATTTATCATTAGTAAGTGTGTACCCATTTTGATTAAGAGTTAATTGGATGGTACTGATGATCACTGTGATTAATTGGGGCTCAAAGATAATAAGATGTGGATCTAAGATTGGAAGAGACATGTTTAATCCAATTGATCCATGGATATTGATAGAGGGGCCTACTTGTAGTAATTGAAAAGTTTAGGGTTTTCTTTGTAATATATTCCTAAGATTGGAGTGTAATTGCATTTATATAGTGACATTATTTGCAATTAATTGTGGGCCCTAATTGCATATGAGATGTAGGGTCGCGGTGTCCCAGTTGGAGCCAGATTTCTATGGAATCTCTAGTGGTTCCCACGCTAGCCCAAGTTATTGAAAGATACTAATCCTACTTGAACTCTAAAAGGAAGGAATTAGAAAGTTACTATTTCTATTTGAAGTAGGACTTCTAATAGTGGTAATAGTAAGTTACTTACTATTGTGGAAGTGAGACTTCTATAATAATTAGAAAGGAGAAAGTTGCTAATTCTTAATGGAAGTTGGACTTCTATTTTAACTAGTAAAAGGAGGTGTTTTAGTGCTATAAATATGGGAAGCACACCCCTTGGACGTCCCATACAAGGAATCCACGCCCAAGATCCCCTTTGTGCAAAAGTTGAACTGTTCATCTTCTCTTTTAGTTCCTTAAGAGCTTCTAGTTGGTTTTTCTCATAGAGTTTCTAGCAATCTTTTTAAGAAAATAGATCTGATACGGGTCATAGTGTGGAAAGCTAAGAGGTCTTGGAGATCCTAATTTGCTATAAGAAGAGTTCTTGTTAAAGCTAATTGTCTTCTTCACCCTTAGAGCACTACCGGACTTCAAAGGTATAATTTACTTCTCTATTTGTTGTGGATTGTTTTGGTTGTATGGTGTTGCAGATTTCTATCTTCTAGGTAGAGTTTATTGCTGTACATGATTGGTGAGATGGAGGGATTACATCCTAGATGTGGTTTATGCCCTTATGGGTACTTGATCCTTGAGTCAAGTGGGCCAAAAAGTTTTGAAAACCTATCCACGAGGCCCACCTACTTCCAACACAATGTACATGCAAAATTCCTTCCTGATGATTTGAAGAGAAAGAGTGTAAGAATGGAGCAAAGAATGGGAGGCAATGGAAGGTTTCCTTCAGATAATGAATGGATCAGTTGAAATGGGATTAGGCCTTTTTTTTAGTGGACTTTTTCAGGTTTATAAGAAGGCCCGTCTCTTTTCTAGTATTTTCTTTTAAGGTCAATTGATGACCACTTAATAAATCTGAGGTCTAATGAGAGAGTGTCAAATATGAAAATCAACGTGCTCATCGAAATACGCACGATGACGCTAATATGACATGCATCTGATGCAAAATTGAAAAATCTAAAATTAATAAAAAGTCCCTGGCTCTACGTAACCAAGTCAAATCGGGTTCAAATTACGTACCCATGACCTAGGGTGTAGCCCAAAAGTCTAAAATAAGACTAACTCGCATTAAAATAGCTTATTTAGTATCTACGCATAATTAAATTAAGTAAAGAACATTTAATTAAGGCTAAAAAAGATTAATTTTGGTCCGGGTGTAACAATTAGTGTGAAAATTTTTAATTAGCATCTAATCTCACGCATAATCCCCGTTTTACTATATGGGGGCGTGACACTAAATGTGCTGGGGGGAAATATTAGGTATGGTACTATTTCTTTTGTTCTTCCACCTTCATCTTTATCAGTGCCTCTCACACTATTTAAAAGGGTATGAAAAGTTTAAAGTAAAAGAAAATCTCATTTGTTAGGAGAACTACACTATAAATTCATTATAAAGTCAGACAAATAAAGAAGAAATAAAGAAGTTACATGAGAAATCTTGGTGAAGAAATCTTAGGATGAGTTAAAGAATTCCAAAATAAGAGGAGAAGACTTTAAGGATAAAAGAAGTAATTTTTTAACATAAAGGATTGGTTGGTGTATTGGTTAGAGCTTGGATTGGAATGAAATAGGTTATGGGTTGAAACCCCAACAATTGCATATGTTTTTATATAGAAAATCTTTCATCCAACTCTAACCTCTCCACCAATCAAATCCATGTGAAAGGATATGAGCCAATCAAAGCCTCCAAATTGAAGAACAACATACCTTTTAGCTTTTGGAAGGAAAGTTTCGAAGAAAGTTTCAAATTGAAGCAATCCATGTGAAAGCAAAAAGAGCTAATGAAAAACCTCCAAATCAAATTGAAGGAATCCATGTGAAAACAAATGAGCCAATCAAAAGCCTTCAAATTGTAACTAATCAAATTGAAGTAATCCATGTGAAATGAAATGAGCCAATCAAATGTCCTCAATGTTTCTATAAATTGGAATGTATTTATGGAAAGAAAAAAAAAATTCTTTTGGCAAGTTAGTCTTTTAGTAATTTTTTTATCTTCTCTATACTTCTAGATTGTAATTAGGAGATTAAGTGTATCTAATATAGAGAGAGTGTGTAATTGAAGATTATTAATGAACATTTAGAGCTCTTTCTTGATGCTCTTGGATTAGGCTCTCCTTTTGAAGCTAAGTAATGTGATTAGTTCAACTACATGCATGGTTTTTTTTTTTATTTAATTCACTTGTGCCTTGATTGATTAATAGATTTTACATCTAATTATGCTAATCTCTCTCATTTCTCATGCTCTATCTGTATACTTGATGCTTGGATAATTTCAATTGATGCTTTGTAGTTGGATTAAGTTCTCTAACATAGCATGCTCTAGAGCCCTTATCTTTGATCTTTTGTAACTTGATTTTGATGATTAATTATTAGGGTAGTTGGGTTATGATCTATGATCTTGTCTTTTGATTTTCTTTGCTTTGATCTTCATTGCTATGTCATCCAATCCAATTAGGCAAGAGATTGGTAATTGAATTTTAGATTTGGGATTTGAATTAAAACATGCATTGTTTGAATTAATTGCATACTTAGTAGATTTTGGATTGCTAATCGCTTATTTTATTTATTATTAATTTAAATCCTTGTTTGATTTGTTATTTTCACTTCTAGATTGTTAGATCTACTTTTCACATAACTTATTTTAAAATCCTATACATTTCACACCACATCTTCATCTTAAAGCTTCCATTTCCACCACCATTTATCTGCTAATTTAGTGTAGTTTGTTAGATTTTATTAATTTCATATTTTAGATTGTTAGTTAAAGAAGTTTAGATGTTATTTTAGTTTTGTTTTACATTCCAATTATTCCATTTTTCACACATAGTTTAGTAGTTTTAATTGTTCACTTCAATTATTTATATTAGCTATATCTTAGTTCAATTTTGCTTTAATTGGATTCATTGCTTGTTCCTTCCTTTCTCCGTGGGATCGATAATCCGGACTCTTTAGTCCTTTAATACTTGATGACACCATAGTCTTGCGGTTAAATGTTGCACATATAAGTGTCGATCAAGTTTTTGGTGCCGTTGCCGGGGAGGGGCATTGGAAAACTTTGAATTCTATTGAGTTGAACTCATTTTTAGCTTAGTGTACTTTTTATCTTTCCTTTATTTTCCTTACAGATTCTACACATTGTTTGTGCTTGTTTTGTAAGGAATTCCTCACTTGGAGCAAAGGAAAGTGGAAAAGTGTATTGGAGAACTTGAAGATTTTACTTGCTTCCTGGTTTAGGATTAGTTTAGATATTTACTTGCTTTCTTAGTTGGTTGTGTTAGGTATGTGTTATCAAAGTTGTAATCATTTGAGTGATTGTGAGGCTTATTATTCATTAAAGGCATTGTAATAATTTTGGTTGCGGGTCGGCCTGTGACCCATTTACTTTCTTTAAGTAGTTAGTTGTTTAATAGAATTGCAATAAATTGCTTGCAGGGAAGGAGGACGGTTGGACTATACCGTTGCGGCCCCTCACTTTCGTACACGGAAATTGGTGTCCGTGGTGTGAGTTGACAACAACCGATTTCTCCCCCGAAATAAATCGGGAGGTTTGTATTTCCTGACCTCCATGAATCCCTTGTAAGTGGATTTACTTTGTTGGTTGCTCCTTGCTTTATAGTGTACTTGTTTCAAATATACTTGTAATTTAGTGCACTACTAGTAAAGGGAAAATTACCCCAACAAGAAAAGGATTCAGATTTCATCACCGTTTCCTTGCCCCTAGGATTTCATCTTAATTCTCACTTATTTTAGAACCAATAAACCATAATAAAATTCAATAGAAACATAACCTTAGGTTACGAGCTCACTATGGAAGACCACCGCAGTTGTGCTGTGAGAACCCGACCCCTAATTTCTTGGTTTAGTGTGGTTTTAATCGTGATTTGGTTTTCTCTTTGGGTTTAGTGGTTGTTTGGTTGAGTTTTTGAGTTAGAATGACTTTTCATTAGCTTTGGGAAGTTTTGAGAGCCAGTAAACCTAGACAGTGACCGTAGGGTCCCATTTGTTTTGCGTGGTCAGCATGGGGAGATTCTTGGTGATTCCCAAAAAATTTCCATTTCAGCTTCGTTTGACTAATCTCGCCATTCCCTACAACTTTTGCGTTCCCTCTGTGCCCATCCGAAGCTCCTAAAATCAGTTTTTCCAGCCATGGGGGCAAAATCGGTCTTTTTCACAAAATCTGGACCCAAATTTCGAGATTTCAGAACCATGCCAAAATTATACTTTTTGAAAACTAGATTTTATGAGGAACATTTTTCTCTTCTTCGTCTATCGCATCCTGAGCCCAGAAATTGATGTTTTAATCCTGACAAGTTTAAGTGATAGTGGGGCCCACACCCACCCTTTTATAAAAGGACCACCCCTCTCCCTTCTTCCCCATTCATTCCAGCCCTCTTAGGAGAGAGAGCTCCAGCTCCTTAGGGCTTTTTGCCCTTTTCTCTTCTTCTTCTTGCTCCCTCTCACAAAATCCACCTCCAAACCTTGCTAAAATGGAGACTTGGGCTCAACTTCTTCTCCTCCATCCTTCTAGCTCTCCATGGACATCATCCTTGTACAAATCTCAGCTGGGCAACCCCTATTTCAAGCTCCTTCTTGTTGATTAATGGCCCTAGAGGTAAGGATCTCTTTCCATCTTCTATTGTTGAGCAATGGCTTTCCCCTAGGTCCTATTTCTTAGCTTGTTTGAGCCCATTCCTTCTCTTTGATGAGTTACCATTTTAGGGTTCTAAGATGGGTTGCTTTTTGGGGGTTTTTGTGTAGCTTGGAGCCTTGGCTTGGAAGAGTGTTTAGAGCTTGATTTGCTTGATTAGAGACCCAAGGCAAGTGGATGAAATGATTTATTTTCCTTAATCATGTTTTTATGCAAATGATTAGCTTTTATTCTTGATTTCTTTTATTGAAATGTTCAAGAGATGATTTATGTCTATTTTTTCTCTAAGTTGATGTTTCAACCATATGGATTTTATTTAGCAATGAGTTGTCTTTGGATTGGTTATATGTATTTCAGAATTTTAGTGATTTTGGTGAATGTTAATGTTTTGTCATTGTTAAAAATCCATGGAAATAATGGAATGATTTAGTGTATGATGTTTTAATGGAGTTTGTTAAGGCTAGGAGAAAGCCCAAATTGTATAAGAATGCAAATGGAAGGGATTGGGAGAGAAGAGAATCAAAAATGCACAAAAAGTGCACATTTCTGCACTTGAAACGGGCCAGGCAGCAGCTTGACCGCACGAGCGGGCCTGGGTCCGCTCGAGCGGACCTGGGCTGATTTCTGGGCTGATTTTTGGGCCACTTTGAAACGCCCATAACTTTTTATCCCCATGTCGGAATTGGACGTTCTATATACCGTTGGAAAGCTCTTGAAGCGAGGAATCCAATGGTATACTTATCTTAGTGATCAAGGATTAGTAATGAAAGTGAATATTTGTACAAATTGAATGGAAACATGAAAGAAAGTTTTGACATGGGATTTTACCCAAGAATTCTTATGAGTCTTAAAGCATACTTTATAATCTTAAGTGTTGTGGATTTTCATTGGTGCCAAACTCATTATTATAAATCAACCTTTAGACATTAAGTATGCATTGAGACTCCCCTTGGTAGGCCATTGAATCACATACACTATTCCATTCCATGTTAGAGAAGTTATATGCTCTTTTTGTAAGTCGATTTGAAATGTACTTGAGTGGTTCGCCACGATTGAAAATGACATCTTGAATGTATAAGTTCTAATCGATTTTACATTATGGATTTCTTATGGTTGAATGTGAATGGGATGAAGAGGTTGGGTTCATTTTGTGAAAGGATTTCTTGGAAGTTTTGAATGATTTTCAAGACGAACATGATTGGTTTTGTCATTCCATCAATGTTTTGCTTACTTGTTTTTAATGTGATTAGATGCTCATGAAAAGGGCTGATTAGCCCATGTATTGCCTTAAAAATGTGATTTATAGCTTTGTTTTTATCTCTTGTCTAAGGCTTTAATGAATCCAAGTGGTTGTGGTCATTGTCTCTTCTTTTGAGAGTGAATGTGGGAAAGAGAATAGAGATGAATGGATGAATTACTTGTGGAGGTTGTGAGGAGTTTTGATGGAGATTGTAGTAGGTTGGGTAGAGATTTGAATCTCCCATTGATGTGAAGAAATGGGGCTCAAGGGAGTTGAAATGAGAAGAGAAGAAAAGAAGACCAGAGCTGTCCTGAACCCAGTTCTGGACAGTTCGCTCGAGCGAACCTGATACTTCGCTCGAGCGAACTGCCCAGAAGAGGGATCGTGTGATTCCAGAGAGCTGTCCGCTCATGCGAACCCTGTGTACGCTCGAGCGAACCCTCCCAGTAACCATTCCAGAGACTCATCCGCTCGAGCGAACTGTGATGTCCGTTCGAGCGATGGGTGCTGTTTCACTGAGGATATGCTTGGAGCTGAAGTAAAACATTTATATGTTTGTGGGAGGTTCGTCGGGAATCCTGTTGTGTCAGGAGAACCGTAAAGTGATGTATGGAGTCCGGATGAAGAGAAACCCCATTATGAAGATTCGTCGAGGATCCTTAGACTTATCAATGTGCATAGGGATTCGAGATGTCCTTAATTCTCATGGAGTACCAAGTATATGTCAAACTAGACATACGGGACCCTATTCACATCGATTAAATCCAGGACCCTCGGCGTTTGGCCCGGAAAAGTATAGAAATCCATTCATGCCTTAATTCGACTTGAATTTCACTTGTACACTTTAAATTTCATTTTTTTATGACTAGACTTGCCCGACAGTACTGAAATTCATGTTTTAGCATTGTTGCTAGCCCGTACATGCTTGACCTATACAAATGTGCTTTTGTGCTTATGAGCATCCCGTCCTGTCATATGTATTTATTTGACCTGATTTCTTGTATATGACTCATAAGCCAAAACCTTGAGGCAATATGGGGCCAGAGCTTTGTAGTGCGAGCCCATGAGCCAAAAAGAGAACATGCATACATGTACTTGTTTTGTTTACGTGCATATAACCTATGAGTCGGCACCACTAAGCTTGGATGACCTTGTCGGTCTGATCTACCGACTTGGAGATCCCTTCTTGTCCCGCCAGCTGCAGCATGGATCCCGATACCCGGTTTATTAACCGTGGTCCCGTCCCGATACCCGGCTCGCTCCCGTGGTTCCCGATATCAGGTTCGCTACCGTGATTCCCGATGCCCGGTTTGCCACCGTGGTCCCGTCCCGTATTATTGTATATGTACATGTAAATTTCGTTGTTCCTCCTCACTTCGGTGACTGAGGTCAGCGCCTTGATATGCCTGCTCTATCACTTTGGTGATAGAGGATTTAGCTTTGTGTGGTTGCCATCTTGATAGTTCCTGATCCTTGATACCCGTCCTACTTTATATTGATCACGTCTTTTCTTAATAAATGTGCACTATTTATACACGTTTGAAATGAGTTCCAGATTTGTGAAATGTTATTGTTTATACACGCTTTAAATGAGTTTCCGATTTGTGAAATGTTCATGTTTTATACATGCTTTAAAGGAATAGATGTTTCGTCAAATATTCGTATTTCATACCCGTTTTATATGAATACAGGATTTTGTCAGGTAATTATGATTTTCGATACACTTTTATTATGTACAATCTTGATCAGACAGCATGATTTATTACATGTATTATTGTTCAGTATATTGTTACATCTTTTCACCCACTTGCCAGACCGTCGTGTCTGACCCACTACTTTGGTACTCAGGTCCAGACTTCTTCACCCGAGACGAGTGCACGTGTTGGCTGTGGAGCCGTGAGTTTTCAGGTTGTTTGTCGGCTATGTCATGTAGACATTGAGCTTGACATCGGTTTTACGCCACATATGGGGTAGTGATCATTAGCTTGTTTTTGTATGGCTTCTATTAGCCTTTTGCTTGGGATTGTAATTAATATACATTGTTAATTGTAACTTGAACATATATGGGAATGCAATACCCTGTTACTGTCAGCTCTGTACTTTTATTGTGATAGTTTATTCCAGTCTGAAATGGATCATTGAAAAGATGAATTATGCTTGGGTTGAGTGCGGTGCGGAATCCAATGGCCACGGACTCCGAGTCGCAACACCACGAAAACTTCCGCTAAATATTCAGAGGTGTTGGAATTTGTAATCCTCACTCACGCGGATCTTGGGAGAAACATAACTCTCAATTCACGGACCCCGGGTTTGGGGTCGTGACATGTGCCAATTGTGTGCCTTGGCGGATTTTCTAGTGCTTAACCAAACCTTGTCCCTTGGCTACCATCTTGCCAAATAGGGAGACAACTTTGTTGTTCGAGCAATTAGTTTTCAAGAGGAGCCTTCGCCTAATGCGTCATGATCCCACTATCTACCTGGGGGTTAACTGATCAAAATTTTCATTTCATAGGTCCAGGTTGGAGGCCAGAGTGTCATCTTCACAGTTAGGAGCTGCTAGAATTCTTTTAGGTAACTATAGTTTAGATTAGCTTTTCATTTAGTTTTTGAACTTTTTGGCACGTTGCATTCATTTCATTGAGCAGACCATTGCATTACTAGGTTAGCCGCAGTTGTATGCGAGTGTGGATACATGATCAAGGTCGATTAGTGAGGATTGATTACCTTGCTTTACCCGCCCCACCCATAGTACCTATAATGGCTGCCCAAAACCTTCAGCAAAAGACCCTCAATGAACTATTTGCACCATTTTCATCCACTTCACATAGTTGTATAGTTTTGCCAGAGAATAATGTGGACCAATTTGAGATCCGGTCACCACGATCAACATGTTACCAAAATTCCATGGATTCGAGTGTGAGCAGCCCTATAGTCATTTGAACAAATTCTTGACTATCTGCCACTCGTTTAGGAATCAAAATTTGAATACTTAAGCCATAAAGCTAAGGTTGTTTCCCCTCTCGCTAGAAGATCATACAGCTGCCTGGCTGAATTCCTTGACTCTAAACTCCATTACCACCTGGGATGAATTTGTCAAAAAGTTTATGTCCAAATTTTTCCCTATGAGCAAAACAAAGTAGTTTAGGAGTGCCATTAAGAACTTTAGGGGATGACTTGAGGAGAGTTTTCCGAAACCTGAGAGAGATTCCATAACCTATTGATCAAATGCCCACATCACGGGATTGATAAAGGAGAGTTGATATATTTCTTTTATAGAGGTCTTACGAACCCCCAGCGTATCTTGATTGAATCAATGCACAAAGGAGAATTCATGAATTTGACTACCAATCAAGCATACGAATTCCTTGTCAAGCTTGCAAAAAAATTCAAAAAATTGGAGCAATAATAGGAAAGATGTAGAGAGAGATGAAATAGGGCTTTAGAAACCTGGAATGTACAACATCAAACAGGACCCTGAGTTGAAAAATGTGATAACCAGTTTAGCTCAGGGAGTCGAAAATTTGAGCAAAAAGATAGGATCTATGTCTGTAATGTCATGCCAACCCACCCCTCAGTAACAAGAGCCCACCTTAAGAAGTATGAACGAACCGTATCATGTTTGTGTGATATGAGATAATTGTGAGCACAAGGCTGAGAGTTGCCCTAGTCTGTCATTTGTCAAGGCTGAGCAAGCCAATGCACTGAATTCCTACAGAAACTTTTGGAAACCAATTGTTAACACTTTTAGTCAGACCTACCACCCAGACAATAGGTTCGACCCCAAATTTTCATACCGTCAAGCAGAACGTATTTAGTCCCACGGAGGTCAACCCGGATTCCAGCTGCAGTATCCCAGGCAACAGTATCAGTAACCTCCTCAAACTGATCATCCCATGGTTGTGTTGGAAGTAGGTGGGCTTCGTGGATAGGTTTTCAAAACTTTTTGACCCACTTGACTCAAGGATCAAGTACCCATAAGGCCATAAACCACATCCAGGATCCAATCCCTTAAACTCATCAACCATGTACATTAATAAACACTATCTAGAAGATAGAAATCATCAACACCTTGCAACCAAAACAATCCACAACAAATAGAGAAGTAGATTACACCTTTGGAGCCCGGTAGTACTCTAATGGAGAAGTAGACTTGCTAGTTGAAGAAACTCTTTCTTTTTAGCAAACTTAGGATCTCCAAGACCTTTTAGCCTTCTACGCTATGACCCATATCAGATCTCTTTTCTCAAGAAGAATGGTGGAATCTTCAAGAGAAAACCAACTAGAAGCTCTAAGAAACTAGAAGAGAGAAAGAAGGAGGAATCCATGCAACACTTGCACATAAGGGGGGCTGGGCGTGAATTCCAAGAGAGTGGATGTCCCAATCCCTTTGCTCCCTTTTTATTACTTTGCAAACCTTCTTTTTTACTAATTGAAATAGAAGTCCTACTTCCATTAAGAATTAGTAACTTTCTCCTTTCTAATTATTATAGAAGTCTCACTTCCACAACAATTAGTAACTTACTATTACCACTATTAGAAGTCATACTTCAAATAAAAATAGTAACTTTCTAATTCCTTCATTTTAGAGTTCAAGTAGGATTAGTATTTTTCTAATAACTTGGGTTAGCATGGGGACCACTAGGGATTCCATAGAAAGTTGGCTCCAACTGGGACACCGCGACCCCACATCTAATGTGCAATCCGGGCCCATAGTTAATTGCAAATAACACTACTATATAAATGAAATTGCACTCCAGTCTTAGGAATAAATTACAAAGAAGATCCTAAACTTCCCAATTACCACAAGTAGGCCCCTCTATTAATATCTATGGATCAATTGGATTAAACCTGTCCCTTCCAATCTTAGATCCACATCTTATTATCCTTGAGCCCTAATTAATCACAGTGGTAATCAGTTTCATCCAATTAACTCTTAATCGAGATGGGTGTGCACTTACTAATGACAAATCCATTAATTGGCACAAGGAGATAATATAGATAGATTCCATCTTGACCATTGGATGTTCCTATAGTCCTACTACCACATACCCAAGACAGCGAGGTGTTGACCTACAATTGGCCTCATTCATTGGTGACTCAAAGCAAATGAATAGACAGAAACTTGAGTTCATTAATGTCTCAGGATTATGAGCCTATTGCTAGGAAATTATAAGAGCAGACCTTAAAATAAAGACAGTGTTCATAATGTGCTTCTCATGGTCCTTGAATACATCCAATGCACTAGCATCATGATCCAGAATCTTATATTCTGATGATGAGATAAATCACACTATCTCATAGTGATCAAAGTGCTGCAACCTTATCAGATAAGATGCCCAGTCTCATCACTGGTTGTGAAGATATTTAAGTATAAGAGTTGTGATACATGTCTCTCGTATGTGGATCTCATCCATACGCATATATCACATCTAATATACTAATGGGACCCGGTTCATCTCATGAACCATAATGTCTTATGTATTGGTCACACCATTTATCTCATTAAAGGAAAACATGATTTTATTGATAAATAAAGAAATTAATCAATCATCTGATGGATTGACTCCATACAATCTAATAGGTTGCTCATCCTCAGCAGCCCACACAATATAAATAATTTCACCAACAATATCAGTTCTAACCACAGAACCAGTGTAGGACACTAGTACTAGATCAGATGCTTAACTACTCTATATCAGCACAAGCCCTTCAGCAATCCTCTCATATGGAGAGCCTGTTGACCAAATTCATTCAAATCCAATAGCAGACTAACCAGGCCCAGAACCAGTCCATTGCAAAACTTGAGGCCCAATTAGGTCAACTCACCTTACAGTTGTCCGAGAGAGAAAAGGGACGATTCCCGAGCCAAACCATTCCTAATTCGAAAAGGATAGCCAATCAATCCAAAGGCCAGTGTTCAGTAGAGAGTAATGAGCATGTATAGGCAATCCATACACTGTGATCAGGAAAGACTGTTGACAATAGAGTTGAGATGCCTGAAGAGGATCAAAGAGAGAAGAACTTTTTAGGAAAAGTAGAGAGTTCGAGGAAAGTTATTGAACTCGAGGGAGAGAATTTGAAGAAAAACTTGAAAGAGAATGCAGAAAGAGAAAAAAAGAAAGAGATAGAAGAATCCATACCAAGAGGAGAGCAACGGAGAGAGTTGATTCATAAGCCCATTGCAGTTGACCCATCATCTTTAGAAGTGGTACCTAGAGCACCATTCCCACACCGATTGAAGGAGACTAGGGAGAGGGATCACTTTGAGGGAATCTTAGAAGTTTTCAAGAATGTCCAGATAAAGATACCCCTCTTTGATGCCATAAAGAAAATTCCTTCCTACTCCAAGTTTTTAAAAGACCTGACCACTGTCAAGCAAAAAACCTCAGTACCTAGAACCGCTTTGATGGCAACCCAAGCATCAGGGTTGATCCAGCAGGCCATTATACCCAAATACAAAGACCCTGCTGCCCTACCATTACCATTTAGATAGGAGACTTCTTGGGGGCAGGAGTGAATTTACTGCCATACTCCGTGTACACCCAGTTGGGTCTGGGAGGACTGAAGAAGACTGATATTACCCTTTGTCTTGTTGATAGGTCGGTCAAGTATCCGAAAGGTGCGGTTGAAGATATGATCATGAAAGTTAAGGATTTTTATTTTCGAGTTGATTTTGTGGTTCTAGATGACAAACCAGTGGCAGCCTCGACCAACATATCCCTATCATTCTTGGTCGACCGTTCCTTTCAACATCAAATGCAGTGATTAGATGCATGAATGGGGTTGCGACACTTAGTTTTGGGAACATGAAGTTGGAGTTGAATGTTTTTCGTAATGGATTTATGACATCAGACCTAGATGATGATGAGGAAGTGAACATGATTGTCACATTAGTTGACCGAACAGTTCAATTGTCATGTTTCATAGATCCACTGGAGGAATGTCTGGCTCACCTCAATGCCGACATAGAAATCAATGGATCCATATGCGAAGTTAATGCATTATTGGATTCAGCCTAGCCGATGGAAACAGAAAATCAAGCCTATCTTTACGTCCACCTCTGAATCTAAGGTTGAAAAAGAATCAATTATTTTTGAGCCACCCAAGTTAGAATTGAAACCATTACCCGAGAATTTAGAGTATGCCTACTTGGAGCCCTCTGCCAGTAACCCAGTAATTATTGCCTCAGACCTTGAGGAAGTGCATAAAAAGAAATTACTGGATGTACTGCAATACCATCATAGTACCCTAGGTTGGATCATCGTAAACATTGAAGGAATTAGTCCCTCTATAGTTATGCACCAGATTCATCTGGAAGAAGGTGCCAAACCATCTGTGAGACCCCGACTCCTAATTTCTGAGATTAGTGTTATTTTAATTATGGATTAGTTTCTCTAAGTGGGATTAGTGTTTGTTTGGTTGAGTTTGTAAGATAGAATGGTTTTTCGTTAGTTTTGGGGAGTTTTGAGAGCCAGTGAACCTAAACAGTGGCCGTAGGATCCTACTTGTTTTGCATGATCAGCTTGGAGAGATTCTTCGTGATCCCCAAAAATTCTCATTTCGACTCCGTTTGACTCATCATTCCCTACAACTTTCGTGTTCACTTCGTACCCATTCGAAGCTCCGAAAATCACTTTTTCCAGCCCTGGGGGCAAAATCGGTCTTTTCACAAAATCTGGACACAAATTTTGAGATCTCAAAACCATGCCAAAATTATACTTTTTGAAAAATAGATTTTATGAGAAACATTTGTTTCTTCTTCGTCAATCGCATCCGGGGCCCAGAAATTGATGTTTTACCCTTGACGAGCTTTAAGTGTGGTGGGGCCCACACCTACCCATTATAAAAAGACAACTCTCCTCTCTTCTCCCTCATTTGTTACAGCCCAAAGGGGGATCTCTGCAACTGAGCTTCCCCTCCCTTTTCTTCTTCTTTTCTCCTCTCGATTTATGGAGGAAACCCTTGCCATTTGGAAATCCAACCATGCTATCTTCTTCCCCATCCCTCTAGCTTCCCATGGACGCCATTATTGTGCAAATCTCAGCTGGGCAGCCCCTATTTCAAGCTTCTTCTTGCTGGTTGATGGCCCTAGAGGTTAGGTCTTCTTTCCATCTTCTATTGTTGAGCAATGGCATCCCCTTAGGTCCTATTTCTTAGCTTATTTGAACCCATTCTTTGTCTTTGATTAGTTACCATTTCTAAGGTTCTAAAAGGGTTTATTTTGGGGGTTTTTGTATAGCTTGGAGATCTTTGGCTTGGGAGTGAGCTTAGGAGCTTTTTTAGCTATTTGGAGGCCAAGGAAAGTGGATGAATAGATATCTTGAGCATTATAAGTTTTTCATGAGAAATGTGATTGGCATTATTATTTTCATTTATACCTATTCTTGTTGATTTTATGGATTTTGAAATACTATATGAAGAGTCTTGTTAGCTCATTTAATATCTTGAAAATGTTGGTACATAATCTTTGATTTAGTACTTGTTCATATAACAAATGAATCTTTGTGAATAATAGGTTTTTCTTCCTTCCTCTTGTGGTGGAATGTGGTTGGGAAGGAGTTGTTTGGATGTGATGGGAATTACTGAAGAATGTTGTATTGTTTTGAAGAAATTTGATGGTTGATTTTGGGAGGCAAGGAGGCCTTTGTTGCAGGAAAAATGATTTGGAGAAGGAGGAGTAGAAGGCCAGGATGGCCATTTGCAGGTAGCAAAAATGACTGCCAGCTCAAGCGGACGACAGGCCGCTCAAGCGTGCAGTCATTTCGGCTATAGCTCGGGCAGCAGAAATGACTGCCCGCTCAAGCGGCCATTGTCTGCTCGAGCGGACAGACATTCTGTCCGTTGCCCCAAGACAATAGAATGCTTGCCCGCTCGAGCGGATATAGGCCTGTTCAAGCGAGCAGACGCTCTGTTTGCTAGACCTCGAGCGCAACCCAGGTTCGCTCGAGCGCACCTTGGCCCACTCGAGCACGCGCCCCTCTCAGACAAGAGCCACTTTTGAACTCAGAAGGAGGTTTTGAAGAGAGAGAATAAGCTGTTTAGAACCTTACCTTCATGATGCGATGTTTGGAAGAGGTTTTAAGGGAACCCCTTTGTATAGGGGAAATTTATAGACAAGGCACGAAGCCCGTTTGAGAAAGAAATTTCATCACGAAGATTCATTGAAGTTTTGAAATTACCAAAGTGTATAAAGAGCCTGGAATGTCTCCAAAACTCGAAGAGTACCAAGTCTATACTGAAATCGACATACAAGACCCCTATTCACCTTGAACTAATCTTGAACCCCGATACTTGTCCCAAAATTTTGAAAGTTCAATTGTATTCCATTGTTTCCAAATTTTGATATGCATTCCCGAAATTCATGGTTTATGATTTGTCATTCCCAAAAACATTGAAATTACATTGTAGCATTTTGCTAGCCCCGATGTGCATTACCCGATATTGAAATGACATTTGTGCCTTTGAGCACCTCCGTCCTGCCCGTTTATATAATTGCGTCATATGTATTTTTATAAATGTCCCAATTTCTGTTATGGGACCTATGAGTCGGCACCACTAAGCTTGGACAACCTTGTCGGTTTGATCCACAGACTTGGAGGTCCCCCTCCCATCCCGTTAGCTGCAGTTTGGATCCCGATACCCGGTTTACTACTGTGGTCCCGTCCCGATACCCAACTCGCCACCGTGGTTCCCAATACCCGGCTCGCTACCGTGGTCTCGTCCTGTATAATTATATGTATATGTATATTTCATTGAAACTCATTACCTCGTATGTTAGAGATCAATGCCCCGATATACTCTTGTCACTTCGGTGATAGAGGATTTAACTTTATGTGGTTGCTACCCGTCCTCACGATTGTGGCTTTCCTGAAGAGGGGCAATTTACAGGGTCTGCATATGGACTGGGTTTGCAATGTGAGGATTATCCGATTTGTCAAATATCAATGCTTTTACAGATATTTTAAATGAACACATGTTTGGAATACCCGATTTGTCAAATATCCATGCATTTACAAATATTTTAAATGAACACATGTTTGGAATACCCGATTTGTCAAAGATCCATGCTTTTACAGATATTTTAAATGAACACATGTTTGGAATTCCCGACTTGTCAAGTATCCATGCTTTTACAGATATTTTAAATGAACACATGTTTGGAATACCCGATTCGTCAAATATTCATACTTTTACAGATATTTTAATGAACACATGTTTGGAATACCCGATTTGTCAAATATTCATGCTTTTACAGATGTTTTAAATGAATACCTATTTTGTCAGATCTCCATGTTTGCACATGCTTTAAATGAATACATGCCTTGTCAAACATCTATGTTTTACATCCAGTTTTATATGAATACAGGAATTATTAGATATCCATGATTTCTCACCCGTTTTAATTATATGCAGCCTTTAATCAAATAATATGATTTATCATATGTTTTATTCTTTAGCACATTTATTATCTTTTCATCCACCTGCCAGACCGTCATGTTTGACCCACTATTTTGGTACTCAGGTTTAGACTTCTTCGCCCTGATCTGAGTGCTTTTGTTGGTTGTCGAGCCATGAGTTTGCAGGTTGTTTTGTCGGCTATGTCATGTAGACATTGAGCTTGACATCGGAGTTACATCACATATGGGTAGCGGTTATTAGCTTGTTATTGTATGGCTTCTATTAGCCTTTCCTTGGGATTGTTAATTAATGCACATTGATAATTATAACTTGAACACATGTGGGAATGATTACCCTGTTACTGTTAGCTCTGTATTTTTATTGTGATGGTTAATTCCAGTTTGATATGGTTCTTGATATAATAGCTATATGCTAGCGGTTGGGTGTGACATGGAGTCCGATGGCCACGGACTCCGGGTCGCTTTGCCAAGAAAACTTCCGCAAAATACTCAGAGTGTGATTGAACGTGTTATCCTCACACACGCGGATCCTGGGAGAAAATATAATTATAACTTAATTCCCATTCGCACTCCCCCGAAGTCAGGTCGCTGCAGGGTCCGGGTTCGAGGTCGTGACACCATCTCATGAACTTTCAGTCCATTCCCACGGTGCAATCACCTTTCAAGTGAATGGGCAGTAATTAAAAGAGTACCTTGAGTTTGTAGATCCTGCGAATGTTGTTGAGAAGGTCCTACTTGTGGACCCTAAATAAACTGGCTTCATATAGCACTTATTGGGAGGCAACCCAATGTGCCCATGTGTTGGCACCCCATGGTGAGAAACTCCAATTTATCTTCATTGTCCTATTTTATTTATGTTTTGTGTAAACATTATGGAAAATGTTTAGAATAGGTTTGGGGGTGAGGCACTGCATTTCATGCATTGATTTTATTCAAATGAAGTGATTTTATTGTATTTTACATGTGCATAAGTTGTCTTGTTTTCTATTTATATGAAAAACCCTAAAAATTTGAAAAAATCCCAAAATCACTAAAAATTTGAAAAAAATTCAAAAATCGTCCATGGATTTTAGCTTAAAGAGTTTTCTTAGGTACAAGTCCTAGAACCCTTTAACACATTTAGCAACATGAGTGTCGTCCAAGAGAAGAGCGAGTCACTTCTGAGAGACCTGGAAGAATCATTAGTGGAGACTAGAACCCATTGATCGATTGAGCCTATCTATATTTGTTTGGGTGAGGACTCTTCTGCGCTATTCCTGAGTAGAATGAAGAGCAACTCCTAGAGCTTCTTAGTCTAGTACTTCCGATCTCATAAGTGCTATTCCTTGTTTTAATCATAGAGGTGACATCAAAATGCGAAGAAACCTTGACTTGTAGCTTATGAGACACTTTTCTGAACTTAGGGGAAGGTGATAGGCATTCTAAATAAATAAATAAATAATCAACGGCCAAATTTCTGAACCCACTTATTACATTTTATACCTTGAGTAGCCCTCTTGAGCCTGTTTATAAGAAACCTTCCTTCATTGTCCCAAGCCTCATCACCCACATATATATAATCCCCTTTTACCTATTATTTTTTAGAAGGGTAAGGATACATGAAGAAAGAAAGGATTTGAGCATTAGCGATAAAGCTTTCACATGGGCTACCAAAAGATAGATGTTCTTCAAAGGGATGACAGAGGAATAAAGGAATTTGAAAGTTGAACCAAAGAGAAAAGTAGAAAGAAAAGAAAAAAAATGATAACCAAAGAAAAAAGAAAAAGATATGGGAAACCAAAGAAAAACAAGCCCAAAAAAGTGATAGAGTGGAATAAAGAACACAAAGTAAAAGGAAGAAGTGAAGACAGTGGAAGACCTTCTTATGAAGACTTGAAGACCCTTACCTTCTCAAGAACCCTTAGTCACATTTAACCCTTATCTTACCTATTAAACCTAACCTCATTACAACCTATGAAAGACCTATTGGATCCTAGGAAAGGTTAGGCGTTGAATGAGTGAGAAGTTGAGTGAGCATTTCCACTTTCTATTGGTTTTATCTTCTTCTTTAAGATCAATCGTTCTATACATAAGCTCCGTTCTTCATCAATTATGCGAGTCCTTAGCCTTGTTTATATTCACAAACTGAGAGTAGTCAGTAAAATCTGTGTGCTTCTATTATTAAGAGTATGACCTGTATGGTTGTAGTCGAGGAAAAATGTATTTCGAAGGGGATTAAGGTTGTGTGAGCTTGGACCAGAAGATTGCATGATTATTGGCTAAATACACACACATACACAGTGGGACTTAGGTATTTATTGACTATTGACATAGTTGGCTAGTATTCTTAACTTAATATTCATTCTTATTAGCTTGCTAAAGACCGTTGGACACCAAAAATATTTTCTTTCCAAAAGAATTTTGTGGGATTTATTCACTGAAAACCCTCACGAGACAAAACTCGTCCACTAGGGTAAACCTAGGGGTTTAACGACTTGTTGCATGAGCTAAGTGCAGTCGCGATTCATACGAAAGTGAGTTAGGATTTTTACCATATTTTTTTGCATATAGTTTAGTCTTTTTTTTATAGTTTTTGCTCGGGACTGGCAAAATGTAGGTTTGGGGGTGTGATGAGTGTTAAATATTGCATATTTTACCCCTCATTAGTCCGAATGTTATAAGTATCTCATATGCATATCATTTGCTTTACACGAAGATTTTATTCTTATATCACATTAAGGGATTATCGAATTATCATGCATAAATCCAATTATTTATAACACATTTTTATGTAATTTCTTTTGTGTAGGTGGATCCCGCGACTATCCTAACCTTCCGGCTAGTTTTCCAAGGCATAAAGAAGAGATTTCAATAAAGAAGTTACAAAAAGAAATCTTGGTGAAGAAATCTTAGAAAGAGTTAAAGAATTCCAAAATAAAAGGAGAAGACTTTAAGGATAAAAGAAGTAATTTTCTAACATAAAGGATTGGTTGGTGTATTAGTTAGAGCATGGATTGGTATGAAACATTCTATAAATTAGAATGTATTTGTGGTAAGAAAAAAAAATCTTTTGGCAAGTTAGTCTTTTAGCAATTTTATTTTACCTTCTCTATACTTTTAGATTGTAATTAGGAGCTTAAGTGTATCTAATTTAGAGAGAGTGTGTAATTGAAGATCATTAGTGAAGATTTAAAGCTTTTTCTTGATGTTTAGTGGCTAAAGCTCTTGGATTAGGCTCTCCTTATGAAGTTAAGTAATGTGATTAGTTCAATTACATGCATGTTTTTGTTTAAATTCCTTACTTGTACTTTGATTGATTAGTAGATTTTAGATCTAATTATGCTAATCTCTCTCATTTCTCATGCTCTATCTCTACACTTGATGCTTGGATAATCTTAATTGATGCTTTGTAGTTGGATGAAGTTCTCTCACATAGCATGCTCTAGAGCCCTTATCTTTGATATTTTGTAGCTTGCTTTTGATGATTAATTGTTAGGATAGTTGGGTTATAATCTATGATCTTGGCTTTTGATTTTCTTTACTTTGATGATCTCCATTGCTATATCATCCAATCCAATTAGGCAAGAGATTGGTAATTGAATTTTAGATTTGGGAGTTGAATTAAAACATGCATTGTTTGAATTAATTGCATACCTAGTGGATTTTGGATTGCCTAATCGCTTATTTTATTTATTATTAATTTAAATCCTTGTTTGATTTGTTATTTTCACTTTTAGATTGGTAGATCTACTTTTCACATAACTTGTTTTAAAATCCTATACATTTCACACCACATCTTCATCTTAAAGCTTCCATTTCCACTACCATTCATCCTCTAGTTTAGTGTAGTTTGTAAGATCTTATTAATTTTATATTTTAGATTATTAGTTAGAGTAGTTTAGTTGCTATTTTATTTTTGTTTCACATTCTAATTAGTTTAATTCCATTTTTTCACACATAGTTTAGTAGTTTTAATTGTTCACTTCAAATATTTATATTAGCTACATTTTAGTTCAATTCTCCTTTAATTGGATTCATTGCTTGTTCATTCCTCTTTCTGTGGGATCGATAATCCGGACTCTTTAATAATTTACTACTTGACGATACCGTAGTCTTGCGGTTAAATGTTGCACATATAAGTGTCGATCAGCCCACAATTTAGAAAGATTTCTAGAAATACTGTTAGAAATTATGCTATTAGCCTTTGGTAAAGTGAGAAGGAAAATATTAAAAATTAGTTTGCAAACAGTCTTGGTAGAATAGCTATAGCTACAGATTTATGGAAATCTAGAAGTGATGATAGTTAT
Organism: Umbellularia californica; assembly: GCA_028538565.1. Classification (NCBI taxonomy): domain Eukaryota; kingdom Viridiplantae; phylum Streptophyta; class Magnoliopsida; order Laurales; family Lauraceae; genus Umbellularia; species Umbellularia californica. Next base: position 41,869,983 of record JAPQWN010000007.1, on the reverse strand, counting down.
CTTTGTATCATTGCCCATAACATAGATGCCAAATGGGTTGTTAATAAATAAATTATTTCTTTTTCTAAACTTTAATGGCCACACACTAGCCATAGAATATGGTCCCTTATTTTGGAAAAACTCCAAAAAAATAATATTTTGGATAAAGTTATAACTGTAACTTTAGATAATGCAACAAATAATCAAGATGCTATTGATCTAATGAGATTGCAGATGCCACTTGTAAATTTGATAGAGGGTTCTATTTTCCAAAATAGATGTGTATGTCACATCTTTAATCTCATTGCCCAAGATAGTTTGAAACATATTTCAACGGTAACAGGAAAAATTAGAATTATTGCTAAATTTATATTCTGCTCCGCACAAAGAAGATAATTATATTCTACAATATGCGTGAGGCATAATGGATCACCCAAAAAATAAATTTAGATGCTGAACATAAATGGAATTGTTAAATAAAGCTTAACAGAAAGTAGGAGTTGACAGAAATTGAAAATTATGATCCAGCCGAATACATTAGAAGACTACAAATGTAGTTTTTTTTCCTTTTCTTTATTGTAATTTGTATATATAATCTTTTTTTGTATTTTTATTCTCCAAATTGATTAAAAAGGTTTTAAAGGTAATCTTCAAGTAGAAAAGTTCTAAATAGTTCTCTTCTCTGTGTAGTAGGTCGAGTTTGACCAAACCACTTAAATTTGTGTGTCATACTCTTTTCAGTGCATATGCTTTAACTTTTTTAGTGTAAGACCATAATTTCTTAAGCCGAAATAGCCAAACATCTAGGGCACGACAAAGCTGTTGGGAATTTATACTAAAAATATACTTTTATGTATTTGTCTTTGACTGGTTCATTTTTAGTATATTTTGTCTTCTCATTTAACTGAGATTTTGTATGAGCAAATGGTTGCATTATTAATTATTATGCATGTGAGTGTCCTTTATTCTATAAAGTAGACAAGTTGGTGTGTAGAGTTCTACTTACACACGCAAGATTTATTTGTAAGTTCTTATAGAATATAAGTTGTCGTTAACAATTTAGATGGATTTGGACACACCATCAGTACGATTGTAGCATGATGTTTCAGCAAGCTTGTCTTGGCTGTGGGAAACGGTATAGTTTCGACTCATTATGCTAGTACACTTTGTGTGTATTGAACATGACCGTGTTTTTGGGTTTATTGTCTTTATACTGACTATATAAGATGATGAACATCCAAATGGTTATTATGAGTGCTTGTACTCTTAATCCCGACATAAATAATAAACACATACATTTAGTGTTTGGCATTTTAATTTACGAAGGAGAGATCTTTTATGGGTCAATAATCTCAGTAAATGAGATGACTACACTACGTGTATGGTGGATATTAGTTTATTGACGGAATCTACGTCCTGTAATAGGGTTTGATGATATCCCCTTGATGAAGCTTTTAAGTTTTGATTATGTCAAACCATGCAGGTGGACTTTGTGTCTGACATATCAAATAAGTTAAGTGTAAGGTCTCAAGGAATTATAAATATCGGTTAAATATAGATGTCAGTAATTATTTAATCGATGGAAATCTGAAATCTTAACGTGGGGAGTTTAATAAGCATTTAATAATAAGAAGCTCGAAATATTATTTTGAGAATAAGGACAGGAGTGCAATTACAATTCTTTAGTGGACTGAATTGTAATTTATGGAACTGAGATTCTAATTTGGGTCGAATTAGGGTATCCTGTTTCCATAAGAAGCCTATTCTTATTTCCTTCTTAAGGTCCCTATTGTAGCCTATAAATATGCGCTATTGCTCTCTAGATTAACACACATCTAATAAGAAAGAGAAATCTCGGTTTTAGAGAACAGAAGAGAATTCACATAAGAGGCCCACTCCCTGGTGAGAGTTCGAGCATATATGGATACAGTAGAAGATCTTGAGATCTTCGAGTTGCTGTGAGACTGAGGTCAAATCAGAGAGATCTCGTAGATATGATTTTAATCATAGTCTTCCATAATTATATCCGTAGTGATTTGTACGCAATATCTAGAGATCCAGGTTTCTACTCGTTTCCAACAAAAGCACGAGTACGACTTAGGCACTGCACGACTGACCGGCCATGCCTGCCATCTATATGTGGGACTTTGAATCTTAAAAGGTATGAGGGTTTTTTTTTATAGAAAATATCCAATAATCCCCCTGCTATTTTCTTAAACACATTTTTAAGAAAAATAGAAAACTAAAATTCAAGAGACATTTGAATAATGCAGACTCATAACTAAAGAACCCTTGAATCTAGGGTTCAATACAAGTAGTAAAGTTTCAGTAACCAAGAGGACAAACCTAGATCTTAGAACATTAGAAGATTATTAATTTATCATATACACTTTGTTTATATGTAAGTTGTGCACGCTTGACCCAAATGTAACTCAAGTTTCATGCAGGTTCCAAAATCAATGCCCAAGCCCAACCCAATTTCACTTTCTTTCAGGTCTACCCATGTGGATTTTTTGCCCAACCCAAGTTACATCCCTATTCCATTGAAGCAATGTTACTCGACCCTCAATTAGCTCATCACACCAAGGACTTAACTAAAAAAATAATCTGACTATGGAGCTTTTTTTTAGGCTCAATTCATATGCAAGTCTAAGTATGAGCCCAAAGCTCTACTTAGTGGTCTAATTGGCTTCATACTTTTGAATACCCGTGCACCTGAATGTAATTGATACAAGAGGAATTTACGGGGAAAATCTCTGTAGGACCCCATATGTCCTACCTGCCCGTATCATGTTGGACACATGAGGGGTCCTCATGTGGCCATTTTAATTTTTTTTTTGTCGCTTTGTGATATGGTCGATATTGACCATTATGCCAGTCAGATTTTTTGCACCCTGCAACTGTCTTATTTGCTGAACACAACAGAATGGTCAATAGATGTCGACCATTCTGTCAGTCGGATTTTCTTCAATATGTAACTATCTTATTTGTTGAACACATCAGAATAGATATCAACCATATCGCCAAAAAAAAGAGACGAATCTGCAGGTTCACTTGCAGATCCTCTGCCCTCACCTCCTCTCACTCCCCTTGGGTCTGTAGTCCTTACCCCCATCCCCTCCCTCTCCCACTACCTCTAGACCAAGCCCTCTTCCTCATCTCCACCTACAATCTCGGCTCTGTCTCCCCTCCCTTCTTCTCCCTCCTCCTCCGACGAAGAAGACCCATGCTCGCCATCCCCATTCCTTCGTATCATCCCTCTCCTTGCCACCCTTGGCCCCATCCACCGCATCCACCACTCTGGAGCAGCACCAACAAAAACCCGGTTTCTATTTGGATTTTGTAAATCGAGAGCAACCACCACAGAATGATCGATATTGATTATATCGCTAAATGACAAGAAAAAGGACAAAAATGCACCAAGAGGACCCCTCCCGTCTATACGGTGCTACTGGGACCTCATCAGTGGAGTGGTGTCCTATGAGGCTTTTACCCGTTAAATCCTCTTGATATAACATATCACCAAAGACATATTGTAAATAGGCAAATCCCCCAAAACATTCTTTTTTGTTTACATGGAGAAGACTAGCCATGAACATTCCAATCCATTATATAACATTAAAGTAAGTTTGAGAACCAAAAGGCATGTGGTCAAATTTAACGGAATTCTTATCAATTACACCCCAACTCCCCACATCCTAACCTATTTATCCCCTGCTTGACTTGATTGACATGCATCTAGATGTGCGGGCCTATTTGTTTACATGAGTGGAGAAAAATGAAGTGGAGGTCAAATTATGAATAAAGTAAAAATATGTGGCTTAAAGTAATAATGCACTTTTTCAAAATGCTTATCCCTCCAAGTTATCGCACTTGGTTACAGTATAAAAAAGAAAAATAAAAAAAGAGAAGAAGTAGTCCAAAAGAGTAAAAGGGCTAGTGATGTCATATCCAAACCTTATTTCTCCCCTACACTATTTCCATCAAAGCAACAATGAAATAAAAACATTACATCATCACTTTACTTTTTGAAAGTCCGGGATCCTAACCCTAGGGGGGGGGTGGTGTGTGAATAGGGTGAGTTACAAGTTATTGACTAATTATGCCAATTTTAAACTAGTTTAAAACAATTAACCACTTATGATGATTAACAAACTAAATGCGGAAGCTAAGCAACAATCACCACAAGAAGCAATCACCACAACATAAGATTTATAGTGGTTCGGCCAACGTGCCTACATCCACTACCGGCTTGTGAATCTACACCCCACCGGATTTCCACTATTTGTGCTTTTCAATAGGCTAAGCAGTAACATCTACACTATGCTTTCCAAGGATAAGCAATAACCTTACAATGTTGTTTTTTAAGGCTAAACAACAACCTTTACACAATGCTTTTCTAGGTTAAGCAATAACCTTTATGTCGCGACCCCGGACCGAGATCCGGGCCCGCGACGCTACGCGGCGGTATGATTAACCAACACATAAAACACACCGCCGCTGTATTCTTTCCCACAGGTTTCCGCGGTGAGGATCCCAAGACACGGGTCTAGCTCACACGAATGGATATGCGGAAGCGCGTAGCAAAACATGTCACTCAAATCTTAAACAATGAGATACAAGAGAATTATATAATATCGAGACAAGGTATCAAAAGAGAATGTCATCAAAGCATTTCTAGCATGATTAACATTTCAATGTTTAACAAAAGTATATTGATTCATGTTACAAAACCAAGAGAGGCCAACAAAGGCCAATACAACAATAGATCCCAAAAGAATAACCCAACTAAGTGAACGAGACATCACGATCCCGACCGGCGTCTAGATGACGTCGTTGGGCTGCCACTCGTGTGCTGGGGGTGGCTCAACAGCCTCCTCCGAGCACTCCTCGTCACGCGTGAACTCTCCTGCACCTGGACACCAAAATAACAAGCATCAAACACGACGGTTTGGCAAACAAACCATTTAGGCATGAATATGAGAAGTAATGCTAAAACAGTTCAAGATCTAGATACACATTTCAAGTTTACCAAAATTGAACCGACATATTTTCGGTTGGTGTCGGTCGACCAAAGGTCGACCGAAATCGGACCGACAGCTGACCGACAGGTACGAGCAGTGCATTCTGTTCAGAATTTTCACAACTTTCTCTCCCTTCTTCACTTCCACATTTTTACTACCTACACTCCCCAAGCCTCCATGCTTTCCAAGGGATTCATTTCACACATTTTAGAGCATTCCATCCACAATTAGTCCATTTATTACAAAGAGAAACATCAAGACATTCCCATAAACAATTTCATGAAACTTACAAAACCAACATGATTCTAAGAACTTGGATGAATCATCAATAATAACACAACTAGAGGAACTCAACCCAATAATGTAAGAAAACATAACATAACATGTATTAATAGGTTAAGCATAAAAATCATGTCTTAATGGAAGAAATAAAACCACAAAACAATGTACATGAAAATCCTATAAAGTTTACTTGCCTTTAACCAAAGCCAAGCAAAACTCCACAAAATCCAACAAGGATGGGAGCTCCACGAAATCTACACAAAAACCCCCAAAAGAGAGCACTCAAAATCACTATTTTGGCCATTACAAACCCCCATTTCGAAAATGGGTTTGAAATCATGATAAACAAGCTCTAAGTGAGCTAAAGGACACCAAATGGAAAGAATGAAGGAAAACACCAACCTTGAGCTAGCTAAACAAAGAGAAAGGAGGTTGAAGATGATGAATAATGCAATGGTTTGGCTCCAAAAACACTCCGGACGAAGCTTGAGAAGAGAGGAAGAGAATGGCGGAGTCGGATCGTGGATTGAGGCTCTCTTGCTAGATGATTTCCAAGGGAGAAAGACCAAGGAAGAACTTTCTTCTCTTCTCCACTCTAGGGCAAAACCGTTGCAGGAAAATGGGGAAGAAAAAGGGAGGAGAGAGAATAGGAGATCTTTTATATGGGTTGAGAGGTGGGTCACTTTACAGCTGAACTTTGAAACGATTAAAACATGGTCTTGTGGACCCCGGATGGAAACGACGAAGAAGAACAAAACGATCGTCGAAAAATCTAGTTTCGGAAAAGTATAATTTTGACATAGTTTCACGGCTTCGAAAAGTGTGCCCAGATTTAGTATGAATGGTCAGATTTACCATTATCGGGCCAAAACTTGGTTTTCTGGGCCTCAAATGCATGCAGGTTAAAAAAAACGAAAGTTGTCACAATTAATAAAACCATTCAAGAGAAATTAAAACCACAACCATAACAAAGATCTAGAACAAGAACCCATTTTTACACGTGTACTCAGGGCGTTCCTGAGCGTGTCTGACTCATACTAAACGTCCTCAAAATCTCCAAGCTATAATCCAGACTAAGTCTAATCACATTCTAACCCAACTAGTACTAAGACTCACTTAAGACTAATCGCTCACTTAATTAGTACTAATCGAGTTGGTCTGGGTCGGGGTCTAACACTTTACAAATAAGGGTTTTCTTCTCAAGATTAGTGTCTTCAAAACACTTGAAGAGAATACAATTAGGCTTAATTGAAATGCCTCTAGAATAGGCAAATATGAAGGTGAAAATCAAACTCACACAAACACTATGAATGCAAAGATGTATGCTTATGAAGTGAGTGTGTGGAAACTTCAATCAATATTAAAAGTTTAAGATCAATCAATGTATGCTAAGAAGCATTCAAGGGTTTAATGCATACAAAGATTTGATTGAAGTTTAAAGCAAGTCACTTGTAAATAATTAGGGTTTAGACAAGTGAGCATGCTAAGTGTTGTTTTCAAAAACTAGTGCAACAAAGGTTTAGGATTGTGAAAACAACATGGATGATTCAAACAAGTTCAACAAAACATGTTATCAAACAAATCCAAGATTTGGACAAGAACATGTATTAAAGTTTTAAAGAAAACTTGTTTTGAAATCAAAGTGAAGAATTCAAAGTTTTAAATCAAAGTTTAAATGGTTTAGAATTCAACACAACATAGTTTATATGCTAGAAAATATTTGCCAAAAGTTTAGTCAAAGTATAAAACATATGTTTAAGATTAAGCAAAGCTTACTCGGAGATTTAACTTCATTGATCTAAGCTTTAGCTTTCCTTAAAGGCCCTTAGCTTTCCTTGGCTTGATTCCCTTTCTTTGGTCTTAATGTGTGTCAAAGAGGGCTTCTTAGATCATCAAGAATCATCACATTTGGCCATGGAAAGACTTTGTTTTTATAGAAATTTTGGGCCAACGGCTATATGTCGGTTAGCCGACATCCAGGGGTCTGTTAACCGACACCCCTAACGGTCACAGGCCAACGGTCATATTTTCAAAAATTTGTTGACCATAAAGCATAGTTCGGTTAGCCGAAATGTTCGGTTAACCGAGGCCTGACCGACACCCTAACCGACAATGTAAACTTGGTCAGAAAACTCCTCTCTGATTTTCTAACCGAGAGAGCTTCGGTCAGGTTCAGAAGCATGGTCGGTTAACCGAGCCCTGACCGACATGCAGACCGACAGAAAAATGATTGTAAAATTCTAACTTTCTGTTTTTCTGGACAGCATGCTTTCGGTTAGCTAGTTTCTATTGTCGGTTAACCGAGAGCTAACCCACAAGCTGACCGACGTGAAAATAATATGAAAATGCAGCTCTCTGGATTTCCAACCGACATTGTGTTCGGTTAGTTCATTTTCTATGGTCGGTTAGCCGACACCTAACCGACACACTAACCGACATCAGAAACACCCTTCAGAAAAGCTAACCGAGTGAGTTCGATTAGGCTTCGATCCAAGGTCGGTTAGCCGACACCTGACCGACAGGCTGGTCAGACTGTTTTCTGAAGTTCTGAGGTTTCAAGAAAAATCTAACTTTTGAAATACTTTGAAACACAGAATGTAAAGGTGTTTTTGAAACAAGGCTTTATCAAGAAAATGCTTTTCAAAATGAGACTAAAATCAATCAAAAGATTTGAAATAGAGTTTGAGCAAGTTGATTTAAAATCCTGTGATTTTCAAAATAAAACTGTGAGAAATGAATGTTATGAGATGAGATGAATATAATGCAAATGTTGGACATTAAATTGCAAACACAACTTAGGGTCTAACAATCTCCCCCTTTGCAATTTGATGGCAACACACTAAAAAGGCTAAGAAACATAAAACACATCATATCATCCATTTATTTCTGCATCTCTTGATCTCCATTCATTTTAATTTAAACTCCTCTTGAGTTGAGGCTTGGCTTCTTCATGTTCTTCCTTTCTTTCTTTGCTCCCCCAGTCTTCTAGCTCTCCCCCATTGTTCTAGGAGATTTCTTTGCTCTTTTCTTCTGTACTCTTCTTTACTCCCCCATAGAGTTTGCTCCTTCATTTTCATTTTTTTTACTCCCCCATAGTCTTAAATCACTTTCTATGTCTTCTCCCCCATTGACATCAAATTGCTAAATAGTCTGCAAACAAAGCTCATGCAAACATATACCTTTCTCACAGCATAATATTGATATCTTGAAATTAAAGGAAAAAACAATTAATTGGATGGCTCATTGGATAGAAAAAGGTCATTCATATATAATGGAAATTAAAAAAGTTTTACACTTGACATAATGACATAAACACAAACATTATACTATAAACCATCCATAAAAGATTAAATGATATTTTCAAACAAAAGTTTCATCCTTTTCCCAACAAAATAAACACCACCAAAAATACACCAATCATGACAAAATGTGGTGAAGAATCATTTCATTCCAGCCTTAATGGCTCCTAGTCAGAATCTGGAGGTCGAGGAGATGGAGAAGGTGGAGCTGCAACATCATCTCTACTACAGCTTTTTGAAATTCTGGAGAGATACTGAAACAATTTGTTTATTGTCTTCTTGTTCTTCTTTTGCTCTTTCTTTACGTAAGCCATGTCTCTCTCAAGTGTAGCCAAGCGGTCCACGGAAGAGGAAGGACGAGGAGATGGCATAGATGTTGAGCCATGAGTAGGAGGAGGGGGTTCTTGAGCCAAAGGAGGATCATCTGCTATAGGGATTTGAGCATTGGGAATTAAATTCATTTGATTCACATTTGCTGGTGATAATGGAGCCTTGAAAATTGGTTGCTTTCCATAAGGCTTGGGTATCCTAAACGAGAATGCCAATTGAGTCATCAAATAACCAAATGGTATTGCATTTTTCTGGCGTACGGTGTTATGAAATTTGATGATCGTATGACAGATAATGGAGGGCAAGCATATGGGTGTACTCGTAACCACCTTGGACAAAAGATTAGCCATATAGGCTGTAAGCTCAGTCCTATTTCCCATCCTAGGGTAAACATTATATGTGAAGCTATGATGGATAATCCTATTAATGGGAATGAGAGAATTTATGGTGAGATGATGTTTTCGTTTATCCCAAGGGGCATTGAAACCACAAATGTCCCTGGTAGCCTGGGTTCTCTCATCTTCAGTAGGGGAATCGGATACCAATGTAATTCCATTCGAGTTGCAAGGTATCCCCATAATGTTCCCTATCTTCTCAAGGGTGATTACTTCATTCCTATCTACAAAGGAGAGAGTAAAAGAACAGGTATTGTCCCCAATGTGTGTGCTGGAGATCGATGTGTACATAGATCTCACCAATGTGGGATAGGCATCTCCACCCCAATGAAGAATTCCATCCCAACCTACTCTATGAACTACTCCCATCAAGTCATGGTTCTTGATTTGGTTCACTAACACTCTCCATTCCAGTGCTATAGACCTATCTCTCAGTAATTGCAGAGTGTTCAAATCAACCTTCAGTTCTATGGATGGTGGTGGAAGGGATGCACTATAATCTGAGTGCTCATCTATTGGCCTACTAGATGTGGCAGTGGCCTTCCCCTTTTTAGAGGGTCTACGTGTGACTTTTTTCATCCTTGGAGGCATGATTGTTGGGCAAGATTGAAATTTTTTAATGTGAATTAGTTGAAATCTTTTTCCCAATGCTCAAGGGGTAAGAGTGTCAATGAAGATTATACAAATTTTGGCTGGGACAAATTGTCAAGCACTTAGTTTGCAGACAGAGAGAATGAGAGCACAGTTGGCTGTGGATGCCCCAAAAATGGATCACAAATCCTACAATATTTGCAAATACACCATAATGACCATAAATAATCCATATATCCCAAGAAAATTCGAAAATGGAAATTTGGGGATTTTTTTTTGGATAAAACAGTCACCTTGAACCCAAGGGAAACGGACTGTTCCAAGCTTGGAAGAGATGGCTCTTTTGTTGACGGCGAAACCCTTGAAGAAATCAGAAAAGGCTTGCAAGAGTCCAGAGAAAATGGCCTATGCTTGATCCACGGTTTCACAGTCGCCTGTCAATGCCGTGAAGCCCCAACAGTGACGAGGAGATGAAGACGACGATGTCCTTGCTTGGAAGATGATCGAAAAACGATTTTGATCGGATTGGAAGTTGTTTTTCGAGCAATGGGGAGGAGTTTCGAGGATTGGAGACTGGGAAGACTCGCCTAGGGCACCAAAGGGGCGAAGAAGATTAAAGAGTGAAATGGGTTTTCATTCTGCGCGCAGGGTTTTAATCGTCCCTGAGAGTTGTCGGTTAGCCGACAACTTAAGTGTCGGTCAGCCGACACCTGTAGAGTAGTGGAATAATCCACTAAATCTACATTTTTGACTTATGATCACTAGTTTGAGGATATTTAAGATAATTTGACTATAGTGAACAATTAAGATGATCATAAAGAACAATCTAATAAAAAATAAAATCTTTTTCAAATTAGATTGATTAAACACATGCATTTTAACATAAAATACCTTTTGAATTTTAAAAATGCATTTTCAACAATTAATTCTCAAACAAGTAAAACTTAAACATGTAGAGAATGCCAAGGGAATTAGAGTCAACTAGACTTAGGACCAATATAAAGATGTAAATTATGAGAATTGATTGGTCTATTCTATTTCCAAAGGCCTTAATGTTTGTTTGAAATTCTAACCTTAGGTATCCATCTAAGGTCTTGAACCTTTAAGCCTATGTTTGAGATTCCACCAACAAAGGGAGATAACTTTTCAATTTTAGTAGACTTGTCATCAATTCTTGGTTTGACAATTTTATAATGATGATTAGTCCTTGGTGGTTGGTGATGATTTTTCTTTATGTTCTTATTTCTTTTAACCTCTCCTCCTTCTTTTTACATTTTGAATTTTAATTTCAATTTTTCAACCCTTTTCAATATTTCCTTCATTTCCAAGGTTAAAGGAGGGAAGGTGTTAGGCTTCTTCATGATAGATCTATTTTGATTGTTTTTAACTTGTTTAATTTTTTTAAGATCTATCTTAGGAGACTCTTTTTGAAAGGACTTTACTTGTTTAAATTTACTAGAGTTTTTCTTTGCTTCATATGTCTTTCCCTTCATAGAATTTGAATTTTTCTTTTTAGATTCATAGATGGGTTTAGACAAATGACTTCTTCTTAGTTTGCACTCAAATTTGAAATGCCCTTTATTACCACAATAATGACATTTTTGTGTGAGCATGTGAGTGCTAGAGAGAGAGAGGATTTCACAAAGGTGTTGGTGAATTTAGAACCATGTGAAGTATACTTATTAAATCCAAGGCCCATCCTATCTCCTTGAGATTTACCCAATCTAAATAGTTTTTCAAATTTTTCTTCACCTTGGGTAAATTTGCACTCATACTTATGTTTGTGGGACTCAAGTTGAGTGACTTGGTTTTTAAGAATTGAATTTTCATTTATAACTTTCATTAGTTTAAATTCAATTCCATTAAACTTGTTTACCTTTTCATAAGCAAGTTTCAATTCAAGTTTTAGTTCATTCACATTAGACCCAAGTTGTAAAGTTTTAAATCACTTTGAGTTTTTGATAAATTTTCTTTGGTGATTATTAACTTGGATTCTAAATTAGAAATGTCTTCAACTTGATTTTTCACATGATCACTTATATTTATGTTTTCATTGAAAAGATTATCACAACTTATTTTAGATACATTTAATTCTTCTTGTACCTTTGACAAGTTATCCATAGAAATTTTTAATTTTGATTCTAGATGGATAATGTTTTCATCTTGTCTTTTTATAGTATCTCTTAAACTCAAATTTTCTTTCTTTAGCTCATCATTATTTGTTTCAATTTTATTTTGTTCATTTTGCGCGTTAGACAAGTTGTGTAAAGTGATCATAAACTTAGAGTTTAGGCATTGTATGACTTCATGTTTCTCTCTAAGTTCATCTTTAGAAGTTACTAATTCTTTGTTTAGTCTTTTAGATTCTACTTTTAACTTATTATGATTTTTAACAAGCTTTAAGTATAAGGTATACAAATCATCATATGCTTGTTGAAGATCATCTTGATTTTCATTTTCTTCTTCACTTGATTCAAGTTGATATTCATTATGTTCAAGAATTGAATCTCCAATGGATGGAAGAAGGAGACTAGAAGAATCTACAAGGGAATCTACACACTCTATTTTAGTGGAATCCATTTTAATGATTTTCAAGATTAGTACAATTAGGGTCTAAACTCTAGGTTGTTATACCTAATCAAGAGTTCCAAACACTTGATCCTAAAATTAGAGCACGAGGCTCTGATACCAATTGAAAGTTCGGGATCCTAACCCTAGAGAGGGGGGGGGGGGGGGGGGGTGAATAGGGTGAGTTACAAGTTATTGACTAATTATACCAATTTCAAACTACTTTAAAACAATTAACCACTTATGATGATTAACAAACTAAATGCGGAAGCTAAGCAACAATCACCACAAGAAGCAATCACCACAACACAAGATTTATAGTGGTTCGGCCAACGTGCCTACATCCACTACCGGCTTGTGAATCTACACCCCACCGGATTTCCACTATTTGTGCTTTTCAATAGGCTAAGCAGTAACCTCTATACTATGCTTTCCAAGGATAAGCAATAACCTTACAATGTTGTTTTTCAAGGCTAAACAACAACCTTTACACAATGCTTTTCTAGGTTAAGCAATAACCTTTACAAACAAGGGTTTTCTTCTCAAGATTAGTGTCTTCAAAACACTTGAAGAGAATACAATTAGGCTTAATTGAAATGCCTCTAGAATAGGCAAATATGAAGGTGAAAATCAAACTCACACAAACACTATGAATGCAAAGATGTATGCTTATGAAGTGAGTGTGTGGAAACTTCAATCAATATTAAAAGTTTAAGATCAATCAATGTATGCTAAGAAGCATTCAAGGGTTTAATGCATACAAAGATTTGATTGAAGTTTAAAGCAAGTCACTTGTAAATAATTAGGGTTTAGACAAGTGAGCATGCTAAGTGTTGTTTTCAAAAACTAGTGCAACAAAGGTTTAGGATTGTGAAAACAACATGGATGATTCAAACAAGTTCAACAAAACATGTTATCAAACAAATCCAAGATTTGGACAAGAACATGTATTAAAGTTTTAAAGCAAACTTGTTTTGAAATCAAAGTGAAGAATTCAAAGTTTTAAATCAAAGTTTAAATGGTTTAGAATTCAACACAACATAGTTTATATGCTAGAAAATATTTGCCAAAAGTTTAGTCAAAGCATAAAACATATGTTTAAGATTAAGCAAAGCTTACTCGGAGATTTAACTTCATTGATCCAAGCTTTAGCTTTCCTTAAAGGCCCTTAGCTTTCCTTGGCTTGATTCCCTTTCTTTGGTCTTAATGTGTGTCAAAGAGGGCTTCTTAGATCATCAAGAATCATCACATTTGGCCATGGAAAGACTTTATTTTTATAGAAATTTTGGGCCAACGGCTATATGTCGGTTAGCCGACATCCAGGGGTCGGTTAACCGACACCCCCAACGGTCACAGGCCAACGGTCATATTTTCAAAAATTTGTTGACCATGAAGCATGGTTCGGTTAGCCGAAATATTCGGTTAACCGAGGCCTGACCGACACCCTAACCGACAATGTAAACTTGGTCAGAAAACTCCTCTCTGATTTTCTAAACGAGAGAGCATCGTTCAGGTTCAGAAGCAAGGTCGGTTAACCGAGCCCTGACCGACATGCAGACTGACAGAAAAATGATTGTAAAATTCTAACTTTCTGTTTTTCTGGACAGCATGCTTTCAGTTAGCTAGTTTCTATTGTCGGTTAACCGAGACCTAACCGACAAGCTGACCGACGTGAAAATAATATGAAAATGCAGCTCTCTAGATTTCCAACCGACATTGTGTTCAGTTAGTTCATTTTCTATGGTCGGTTAGCCGACACCTAACCGACACACTAACCGACATCAGAAACACCCTTCAGAAAAGCTAACCGAGTGAGTTTGGTTAGGCTTCGGTCCAAGGTCGGTTAGCCGACACCTGACCGACAGGCTGGTCAGACTGTTTTCTGAAGTTCTGAGGTTTCAAGAAAAATCTAACTTTTGAAATACTTTGAAACACAGAATGTAAAGGTGTTTTTGAGACAAGGCTTTATCAAGAAAATGCTTTTCAAAATGAGACTAAAATCAACCAAAAGATTCGAAATAGAGTTTGAGCAAGTTTATTTAAAATCCTGTGATTTTCAAAATAAAACTGTGAGAAATGAATGATATGAGATGAGATGAATATAATGCAAATGTTGGACATTAAATTGCAAACACAACTTAGGGTCTAACACTTTTTTCATTCAAACAACAATGAAATAAAAAATATCATATCATGGTCAACTGTTACTTCACCCTTACTACTCCTTTTACTAAACAAAAATAGAAAGTGGAGGTTTTTTAATGAGAAAAAATCCAGCCAGTCAATCTATGTTGGGGCTGGATCGTATACCGAGATCCTTGTCAAGTCGGAGTCCATGCACATGAGCCATTAATTAGGTCTGGGCCCACTATGAACCAACCCAACTGCATCTTCAATCCATAACAGAATCGGGGTCTAGGGTCTTGGGTAATAGACATGTGTTTTCATTGAAGTCATTAGTCCAGTTAAACCCATCCCTAAATGCATTGGCCACCACCGCTAATCATAGGTGGGTCCCAGATTCTGACAGGTGGGCCATGGGTTGATAGCAGAAGGGCTGGATGGATGGATGGCAAGCACATCTGCTATAGTTTACAGAGCCTAGTGTGGGGAATAATTCTTCCCTTACTTATTATGCTCCTAGACGTGGGCAGATCTAATTAATTGGTTGGAGGATGTTGTTTCGCAGCTGTTCTTGTCGGTCTACAATGACAAGGATGTTTTGCACATGACTCGTTGTCTTGCTCATCAAACTTGATTCCATGCACTTAGCCCGGCCCAGTCAGCCCCACTTAAAGGACATCTGGCTCCTTCAGTCTCATCAGGCATCAACCCTATAAATATAAGAGACTTTACCTAGCCTAAAATTGATACTAGACTTTTCAAATTATAGTGTTTAAAGGGACAATAAAAATGTACATTTTAAAGGAGATTTTATTTTATTTTATTTTGTTGTTGTTGTTGTTGTTGTGGTTGGGGTGTTTTGGTGGTGGTGGTTTGGTTTGAGGTTTGAATGACCCATCAAGGCTCATAAAAGCAAGCCCATCTATATATCATAGAAGGCCAACAAGGCTAAGTAAAAAAGCCAAGTCAAAAGGTGAAAATGTGTATAACTCTTTGGCAAATATGGCAGGGAAATGCTCCTAATGGAGTATCGGAATAATTCTCACACTACTATATGAGAGTAAGGGGGAGACCCTCAACGAGTTACTCTCATAAGAGCATTTCTCAATATTGTATAACTCTTTTATTAGATAAAAGAAATATTGTATAGCTCTTAGTTGATATTTTATGAGATTCTCAATATTCTTCTCATTGTAATTGCACTTTATTGTAGCCCTAAATTGGGCATTCATATACCTATATAAAGATTTTGGATCCTCTATTTCATATAAAGAGGGGGATACTATTTCATCCAATCCAGAATTGCCAATCGTGTAAGATTTTATGCCAGCTAATGCACCCTCTCAATTGCTTTCTTGGAATTTAAAAAAATCAAGGAAGAGATTTTACCTAGTTGGCGATTCTGGATTGGACGAAACAGTTTCTCCCTCTTTTTACAAAATAGGGGATCCAGACTACTATATGAATAACGGTTTATCCTCAAAGAGGGCAACCAATTTAATCATCCTTTTATTGTTGTGAGAATGTTAAGGGCCTCTCTACAAAGAAAATAGATTATTTGCTTGGATTTTAAATGTAGAACCTAGTGAAAGACTATTATGATGTGAATAGAATTATGAGCTTTGGTCTAATGGCGAGGACAACACATTAAAAGACTCTTCATCCATGACGTTCTCCTGCATGCCCCTTACAAACTAACAATATGCGAGATTTTTAGGGCTCGTTTGGCACTATTTTCATGTTGTTCTCAATTTTGTATTTGGGTCATGTTGTGCTAAAATCGGCCTATGCCGAGACAATACTTTGTAGAACTTGTTTGGCAACAATATATTAAATTACTCTATTGAGAATACTATGTACAGGACTTGTTTGGTAACATTATAAAGATTTTGTTCCAAAGAACAAGAGCAAAAGAATCATAAGATTGACATTGTGAGACACATTTTATTGTTTAGCACTCTATTATTATCCTACACGAAACCCACATGTAAAAATTACAACGTGATACCCAAATTTAAAAATTAGAACATGGGGCCCATTTTCATAAGATTTGTAATTTGAGCCCACCTTAATAGAAATTATAATGTGGGCCACATTTTTCTGAATGTAAATATGGGATCCACTTTTAGAAATTACAATGTGGTACACACCTTTAGAAATTAAAATATGTGGCCCATATTTATAAGATTTATAATGTGGGTCCACTTTTTGTGATCGTGAACAAGTGATCCACATTTAGGAATTACGAATTGGAGCCACATTTTTGTGATTGTGTGTAAGACCCCGACCCTCAATTTTTGAGTTTAGCATTGTTTTAATCATGATTTAGCTTTTTAAATAAGATTAGAGTTGATTTGACTTTGTTTTTGAGTTTGAATAGATTTTTCATGACTTTAGAGAGTTTTAAAAGACCGTTGACTTTGTTTTGACCCAACCCGTGTAAATTGTATTTTTGTGAGAATTTATTCTCGGTCTCTAAAAATTCCAAATTTTATTCCTTTTGACCCATTTTATTGTTACAAACAACTTTCATGTTTTGACCATCTTGATTTAATACTCAGAAATCACGTTTTTCGAGAAAAAGGGCAAAAATGACAATTTTCACTAAATTTGTCCATAAATTTCGAAAATTCCAGAAATTGGGGAAAATATACTTTTTGAAAACTAGATTTTTCGACGATCGTTTTGTTCTTCTTCGTCGTTTCCATCCGGGGTCCGCAAGACCATGTTTTAATCGTTTCAAGTTCTACTGCGTTTGGGACCCACTTCCAGACACTATAAATATCCTCTTATTCTCTCTCCTCCATTCTTTTCCCATTCCAAATCCTGCAACCGGTCTTGACCTAGAGCCAAGGAGAGGAGAAGCTTTCCTCTTTGATCTTGTTCCCCTTGAAACATCCATCTAGAGAGCTCCAATCCCCGATCCGACTCCGTCAATCTCTTCCTCTCTTCTTAAGCTTCAGCTGGACACGTTTTGGAGCCAAACCATTTCACTATTCATCATCTTCAACCTCTCTTCATCAAGTTCAGCTAGCTCAAGGTTAGAGCTTGGACCCATCTTTTCATTTGATGTTCTTTAGCTCACTTAGAGCTTGTTTTGCATGTTTTCAAACCCATTTTCAAAATGGGGGTTTGTGATGACCAAAAATGGTGATTTTTATGTGTTCTATTTTGGGGCTTTTGTGTAGATTTCGTGGACCTTCTCTTTGGTTGATTTTTTGTGGAGTTTTCCTTGGCATTGGATTGAGGCAAGTGATCTTTATAGGATTTCTCATGTTTATTACTTTATGTTTCATTATGGTTTCAATATTTCATTAAGACATGTTTTCTATGTTTAATTTCATAATGCAAGTCATGTTAATGCTCTCTCAAGTCATGGGTTTTAGCTTCTTCACTTGTCTTGTTATCAATGATTTCTTCAAGCTTTTAGAATCGTGTTTAGTCTCGTAAATTTCATGATTTTATACTTGAAAGTGTCTTGATGTCTTTTTATAGAATGAACGCTTTAATTGTGGATGGAATGCTTTAAAAATGTATGAAATGTATCCCTTGGAAAGCATGAAGGCTTGGGGAGTGCATGTGGTTCAAATGTGGAAGTGAAGAAGGGAGAGAAGTGTGAAAAAAGTTGAACGTCATAAGTTCTACCGGAATTTCTATCGGTAGAAGCGCTTAAACCGGAAGTACTACCGGTAGAAGTGGTTCGAATTTTGGCAGAGAAGTGTGAAAAACTGTGAACCCTTAGTTCTACCGGAATTTCTACCGGTAGAAGCGCTTAAACCGGAAGTACTACTGGTAGAAGTGGCTCGAATTTTGGCAGAGAATTGTGAAAAGCTGTGAACCCTTAGTTCTACCGGAAGTTCTACCGGTAGAAGCGCTCCAACCGGTAGTTCTACCGGTAGAGATGGTTCTACCGGTAGAGACGCTTAAACCAGAAGTTCTACCGGTAGAGATGCTGAACCCAGACCGACAGTTACAAAAAGTACTGTTTTTGAAAGATTTTTGCGGGAATGAAAACTAGACTAGGTTTTAGACCTTTTTATTGACCTTGTGCACTTGGAATTCAAAAATGTAATATGCCTTCGGGGGCACCAAATCTTGTTAAAACTCCGACATTTGGGTTTTAACTCCACAAGGGTCAATGAATGGTCTTTAGCCTAAACTTGATAGATTTCGTATTTGAACTTCTGTTTTGATATTACGTACATCATCGTGTACTCACCTTGAATTTCAAGTACACGTTTGTTTGAAGATTTGTTTCAAGAACCAAGACTCTTGTTTTGATACTTCGTGCATCATCGTGCATTCGTTTGAATTTCAAGAATAAGCTCGTTTTAAGACGTGTTTCAAGAATAAGAAAAAGGGAATCATTTCTTAAGTTTGATAAGCATTTATATTATGCTATTTTGCTAGTCTCGTCGTGTCGTGCTTGTTAAATGATTTCCCTCTTGTTTTGTCGTGTTCTCGAACGTGTATTGCCGTGTTTTGTGCATTCATGATATAAGTGAGTACCACTGAGCTTGGACTGCCCTTTTAACTTGAACCACTACCTGGGGGTCCTTAAACATGTGGACTGTCTGCAGACTAGTCGTGTCTTGAATGACACATCGTGCGTGTTCGTGTTCCGGTTCCGCGGCCGGAAATTCCCCGTATATGTGGGATCGTGTCTTGCGTGTCATGCTTGTCGTGCGTACTTGCTCTTGTCATCGTGTATGATGGAGAAAGGATGGGCTCGTGTGGATTTACTAATCATGATATTATATGTATTCATGTCTTATTTTGTATATCGTTCATGCACTAGTGATTTCTTGATAAGTATCTTGTTCATGCATTGTTTTTAAATCTTGTAAATCTGTTCAAGTTCAATAAAGTGTTTTTAGTTCTTGTTTCCTTTAAACTTCAAATTTGTTTATGCTCTTGCCTATATTGATCACCTGCCAGACCATCGTGTCTGATATTCTTCTGCTTTGGTGCTCTAGATAGCAGGTCCTTGTTTTGAGCTAGTTCGTGTGCAGAGGGCTGTTGAGCCACGGGTTTTGCAGGCTTGTTGTGTCAGCGATGTCATGTAGACGTTATGCTTGACTCCGGAGTTACGTTACACCCTTGGGTAGTATTTGTCCTAGCTTGTTTTTGTGTACGGTTTTTGTTAGCCTTTTTCGTGGAAATTATAATTAATGTACTCGTTAATTTGTAACTTGAACATGTTTGGTAATGATAAGCCTGTTACTGTCAGCTCTATATGATTTGATATTATGAATTGTTCCAGTCTGAGTTTAAATATGTTTATGATAATCTTATGCTGACAGATCGAGTACGACACGGAACCCGATGAATACGGATTCCGGGTCGTAACGTCTTGTAGAGCTTCTGCGAAATATTTTGATGTGTTGTGAATTTTGTCATCCTCACACAAGCGGATCCTGGGAGGGGAAATTCAAATTCCCCCAAACTCGCGTCCCCGAAATCGGATCCCGATTTTGGGGGCGTGACATTGTGGACATAGGACTCACCTGTACAAACTACCATGTGATTCCCAATACCTTTAGAAATTAGAACATGGGGGCACATTCATAAAATTTATAATATAGACCCATCTTTATAGTTTCTTATAATGTGGGTCCATCCTTTTGTTGTTTGTGAACATGGGACCTGCTTTTAAAATCACAATATGGTATCCACCTTTAGAGATTAGAACATGGGGTTACATTCATTGGACTCACAATGTTGCTCAAGCTTTTGTGATTGTGTCCATACAATCCACCTTTAAGAATTATAAAGTGGGGCCACCTCTTCTGTGATTGTGGACATTGGACTCACCTTTAGAGATTACAACATGATGCTCACTTTTAGAAATTAGAACCTGAGACCCACATCCATAGGATTCATAATGTAGTTCAACCATTATAAGAATTATAATATGGACCCACCTTTAGAAATTGAAAAATGGGGTCCACATCCATAGAATTTATAATGTTTTCCTACCATTATAGGAATTATAATATGGACCCCATCTTTTGTGATTGTGACCATATTACCCACCTTTAGGAATTACCAAGTGGGGCCACTTTATTTGAGATTATGAACATGAGGCCTACCTTTAGGATAAGTTAGATGATTTGAAATTATTCTTTAAAACGCAAGAGATAAGTATGAAACAATTGCGCTTGTGGGTTGTTTCTTAAAAAAAAACAAAAAATTTGTTCCGACATTTTTTTTTACCATGAGACCAAAATTGGGAATAGTGATTTACAGTTTTACACATACTAATTGTGTTTTCTGAAATCTTATCTCGTAAAAACATCTGAATGACATGATGCCAAAAGCACACTTAATTCTCACCTTCCATAAAAGTGGAACCCTTGAATTAAAGGCACCCAAAGACTTCCCCATAGAATTTTGTTGGAGAAAATCGCCACCTTTATCCATTGTTTTCCTATTTCAACGTTGATTGTGGACTGTTTGTTGGGTTTCCTTTTACCATCAGTTGTTACCTGTCATTGGAAAGAAAATCAACAAATGCTATTGGAAGTGATATATTTGGGCAGCGTGAATTTCAAAAGGCAGATGGCCCCGCACGTGACAAGTGCACCGAACAGAATGTTTGGAGAAGATATATGGAAAAAATCTAAGCCCAGCTCATTAATGGGTTGCAAACGTTAACACCTATCCTAAAATTACCAAGTCAGTTTATGGACTAGGGGAGAATTAGCCAGGTTTGGACACGTCAGGTTAGGTTGGCAAGTTGAATATCAAGGGTCATCTGCCTCTTACTCATGTGATAGGATAATGAGTTTTACATAATATATAAAAGTGTTAGACATAAAAAATACATTATCATATTTGTCAAAATCATCAATTTTACTAGAGTAAATGTATCCAATGGTTTTAGATTTATTTGATAGAGAATCAAGATATGAAACTTTACATCTTGATATCTACCCATTAATATAAGAATATTAAATGGTTCAAATCATAAACCGGGAGCCATAAAAGTCCGAAAAATTAAATATATAAGTTTGAACTTTTTACAAATACTAATAAATGATTGGCTATTAGATAGGGGAAGAAACTCCCCTTTTCTGATATGGGAGTTTTTGAGAATTTCTCTTTAAGGAAACTCAAAATCTATGAAGATTTTATAGAATATAATCTTTCATTTTTAAAAGAAGAGAATCTTGTGCGTTTGGTAATCCAAAAACAAATTATAAAAAAGACTCTTTTCTTTCAAAAAGCTCAATATTTTCTCCTACAACTCCCCCATGTAGAAAACATTCTACAAGATGAGAATCTTTCAAAATGACAATTAGAAAGCAGTAGAGTAAAGTAAAGACTTTAGTTTACCAAATCTATCATGAAGTATTTGTTTACATATATGGTAAAGCAAACTAAAAGTAAATGTCACGGCACGGTAAAGTTGTGGTAAAGTAAAGGTGGGATAAAATATTTGGTAAAGTAAAGTGGGAAGGAATGGTAGAGTAATTTCTTTTTATTTGACTTTACTTTATCACATTTTATCATATTTTTATATGGTAAATAAAAAGTGACTTATTTAGAGGTGTGGTAAAGTAAAATAAAGATTGATGTCATATCATAGTAAATGCGAGGTAAAGTAAGGTGAGATGAAGTATGTGGTAAAGCAAAGTGGGAGAGAGAGTTGTAAAGTAGTTGTTTTTTGGTATTAACTTGAGTTTACTATACTTAACCATGGTTTTATATGATAAAAGAAAAGTAACTTAAGGTAAAAACATGGCAGTTGAACCTTACTTAACCACACTACTTTTTTTATCCAGATCTGATAAATTACATATAAATTAAAACATTTAATTAAAAATTATTCTAATAATTTAATTTACTTTAATTATAGCACCTTACAAACAACTCAATTTAAAAACTATAAAATTCTTCAAAAATTGCCAAATAGCAAAAATATTGTAATATTATAATATTACGCTATTCTATTCTATACTATCTTATTCTTGCAATATTTAAATCTGTAAATATTTTATTTTGTAAACATCCAAACGGGCCCTAAGATAATTAGCTTCTAGGTCTTTGGCTTATTAGCTCAATAAATGAATTAAACGATTTGAATTACAAATATGGGGCCCATGGAAACTGAAAAGATAAAGGCTTTCAATGGGCTCCACAAGTAAAAATACCATGTATCTCACTGTGGTTTGGTTCTCATGGTCAGATTCGGGTTGAGTAAGAAACTATCACCCTGCTGTAAGTAAATAATTCTGTTTAGCTGTCACATCCCGGTCCCGAAACACCCTGACCTAGGGTAATCTTTGAGGTGTGTCACACGTACCCCTGCGTGCTATACCTGTCCCGAGCCAAATACAACACACGAAGGAGAGAAAACAACTTTCCATACACGTGAGTTAGAACTCACTAGAACACGTCAATAGCAATTAATCATAGTGGAAGTTGCATTTCATTTATGTGAGGGTATCAATTTCCCTTTCAGTCCATTTAATATTTCAAGTTTCATACAAAAGAATTATACAATTATTTACTTTGTTTTACAAAAGAGGGTGTAAAAAGAACCCCATACAAATAATACCAAAAGTATAAACAAAAGAATAGCTACACCTAAGTGTGGCCCACACAAAAAGGGGCTAGCCACACACTATAAAAGTTCTCAAAAGGGACATCCACGTGCTCCGAGGGAAGATAACTAAGTGGCCTTAGGCTCTGGCCACTCCTCTAATCTTGAAGGTACCTCCTGGGTAACCTTCTCTCCCTCCGAGGCCTTGTTAAGGCCAGAAGTTGCACCTGAGACTGTGACACCAAGAGTAGTATCATCAATACGACGATTAAGCAAGTATATGCAAGAATAAGGAAATACATAATACATAATGTATCAAATTGAATTTAAGACGGTTAAATTAGTATATGTCAATGATAAGTGTTAGCTAGGAAAGTTGTACAAGGATGAATAATTTATGCATTATGAATCAAGTATAATGAAAACATACAAATTGGCTACTACCTTAAGCTTATCCTCTCAAAAGAGAGCAAATCTAGTTGGGATGTCACTAGCGGTCCCACCAAAGGCTAGATGGTTACCCGGGTCTGGAGTTTCAGTGCTCCAGATGACTTACTGTAGTAGTCACGAATAACTAAATCAAGTGTAACTCCATCGGGTGTCACAGGGTCGAAGCTAAGTAGTGCCGACTCGATAGAATCAAATAATACTGGAAATAAAATCTGATTTGAGTAAGTTTGTATTCAGTTAATCATAATCAAATCAAATAATAATCGCCTATTCTCAATTACTTACTCAATCCTCATTTCCATGATTACCAAATCGGATATACAATACAAAAGTTGCGAATTGGTTGTAAACAATTTGACTTCAATGAATACGAACAAAGCTATCAATCTACTAATAGGGTTTGATATCAAGAATGAAACTATACTTCAATATGACATGTACTAATTTAAGGGCATCAAGATATGTTTTACTAACCAACACTAGATTATTTTCTTTAGTCTTTCACCGTCCAACACAAAGTAGATTGTGACAATCAACGTATTACTACCTTATTAGGTGTCACTTTATGATAAGTACGTTGAAATCCCAACTAACTTTCATGGCATAGTGTTAGACTAATGAGTACTCGTTGGACTATTTAATAAGGTTGTCGGTTCCATTTTAAGGTCATAAAGGTCTTAAGGATCCTAATTCCTTAAGGGGTAGGGGTAAGCACCTTACTTCTCTATTAGGGATGATTAAGGTGGGTTATGATAGGTTAAGGGTGATAAATCACCCTAAAATTGGGTCAGAAAAGGGCTTGGTTTCAACTTCACGTTCGCTCGAACATACCCCTTCCAAAGGTTTACTCGCTCGCGCGACCCATTCGTTCGCTTGAGTGGTGGCTTTAGGGGGCGAGGTCGCTCGACCCAATACATCTGAAGTAGGTTCGCTCGAGCGAACTGTCCAGAACTCCTGAACCTTGAATTCCCTTATGTTCCTTCTTCCATTCATTCTAACTTCTTTTCACTTAAACACCTGCACAAATGAAGTCTCCTTACTTCCATCTTCACACCATATAACTTTTCCATCCATTACATTTATCAAAACCATATAAGTAACTTAACCAACTAATTTATTAAGAAATAGAATTATAAGAGAGAGCTTCTTTGGAATCAAATGGAAATCAACTATTATGTAAAACCCAAATTAAAGCTTATACTTGCCTCAAATTAGAGCTTTCCAAATCTTTTCACACACTTGACTCAAGAAACTCAAAAACCCCAAATTTATAAAACTCTAATCACACAAATCACAAGAAAACATGGAATGAATATGCATGTATGAGTAACTATGAGTCTCTTGACTCTTTCCCAACTCAAAATCTTAATAAAAAAAGAGTTTGGGGCCTACCTCTAGCAAGGGTTTTCAAGTTGGAAGATGGTGGGGAAAAGTGGAAGTGGTTCCTTGCCAACAGGAAAAAGGAGGATGAAAAAGATGAAGAAGAGTTTTACTCCTAGCCTCCAAGTGCACCGAGAATCACCCTCAATTGATGATGATGGAAAAGGAAGAGAAGGAGAAGACGAGTAGAGAGAAAGGAAGAGAAAAGAAATGAAATGAATAAGGAATGGTTGCATATAAAGGATAAGAGTTTCTCTTTTACAATAAAGCCCAGTATGAATAGTCTATTTCCACTTTGAGTCAAATAAGGGTCCAACTATTCAATGGTTGGTTAAATGAAGGAGAGCCTAATACAAAATTTGACGGGCTCGACGAAATACACGCGATGATGCAAAATGACGTGCAAACGATGTAAAATGCGAAAATCTATAATTATGAAAAAGCCCTTGACTCTACTCAACTGAGTCAATTCTACTCCAACTCACCTATTCAAGGTTCAAAGTTTAATTAACTCAGTCTATAAAGATTAATAAACACTAATTACCATAATTAGCAATTAAATATAATTAATTTAACTAAACCACCATTAATTATTATTAATCAAGGTTAAATCGGGGCGGGATGTAACATTAGCGACACCAAAATAGCAAATAATTCTGTTTTGGCCAATGCATTTCATTCGGATGCAAAAGTAGGGTGCATATTAAGTGATCTCTTAAACCTCAATCAATCTACTAGGACCCACCATTAATAAGAACATGGGATTCTACTGCTGTAAGTGTAACCCTATTAGCATTTGATGAGTTGGATTGGGTCCCCTTGGAGTAACTTTTTTATCTTTCTGAAAGATAAAGTGTGATTGTATAAACCATCCAAAAGGCAATGACTGAATAATTTGTAGTCATAAAGTGGTTAGGACTCTCAAATGTGGCACAAGCCTGCAACTAAGGGCTAGTATTGGTGAGGATTAGTTTTTTTTCTTCTTATTTTTTGGTAAAGCAGAAACTTTTGTTCAGGAAAGAACAGAACTACAAAGGGCACACCAACTCACTGAACTATTCAAGAAAATCATCGAAGCACACCTCATCAAAGGAAAATTGAGAGCTAAGCCTTTTTTGTTTTTTGGGTGGAATTTAGAGCTAATCTTAGCGAGATTGTAAGGAGCACCGTTCAGGCATGCTTCTTTAGTAGAATGAAGGCAGCTCATGTCTGGAAAACTAAGGTAGAATTTCAGAAGCCTCTTCTTCGGTGGAGGATTTGCAAATGCCGGAGAGGCTGAAATCTTGAGAATTCCAAGTCATTTGAGACTTCAAATAACAAAAACTTAGGATTTTAGCAAAGAAATATGGCATGTGCAATGCCAAAGAAAGCCATCATATCATATCTATGAATTTCCAACATCTCAAGTTTTCATTAGAAATTATGATAAAGAAAAACATGCATTCTAAGTTATATTAGCACATATAGCTAAAAATGGTTACTTCCAAAATATCATACACACACTCTCAATGGACCACTCCCTACTTCCATTGATAGCATTCATCACATCCAAAGTTGTTAGACCCCAACCCAGACCAACTCGATTAGTACTAATTAAGTGAGTGTTTAGTCTTAAGTGAGTCTTAGTACTAGTTGGGTTAGAATGTGATTAGACTTAGTCTGGATTATAGTTTTGGGGATTTTGAGGACGTTTAGTATGAGTCAGACACGCTCAGGGACGCCCTGAGTACACGTGTAAGAATGGGGTTTTGTTCTAGATCTTTGATGTGGATGTGATTTTTGTTTCTCTTGAATGGTTTTATGATTTAAGGCAACTTTCGTTTTTAACCGGCATGCATTTGAGGCCCAGAAACCCAAGTTTTGGCCCAATAAGGGTAAATCTGTCTTTGCATGTAAATCTGGGCACACTTTTCGAAGTCGTGGAACTATGTCAAAATAATACTTTTCCGAAACTAGATTTTTCGACGATCGTTTTGTTCCTCTTCGTCGATTCCATCCAGGGTCCACAAGACCATGTTCCAAGCGTTCCAAGTTTCACTGCTAAAAGGACCCACCTCCAGACACTATATAAGCTCTTTCCTCCTTCATCTTCCTTTTTTCCAATTCTGCAACGGTTTTGCCCTAGAGCAAGTGAGTGGAGAGCCTTCCTCTTTGGTCTTCTCCCTTGGGAATGATCTAGTTATAGTGTTCCAAATCAAGATCCAAGACCACCATCCTCTTCCTCTCTTCTCAAGCTACAGCTGGACGTTTTTGGGAGTCAAACCTCCCCACTATTCATCATCTTCAAGCCCTATTCTTCTTGTTTGGCTAGCTCAAGGTTGGTGTCTTCTTCATTCTTCCCATTTGATGTTCTTTAGCTCGCCTAGAGCTTGTTTTCATGGTTTTCAAACCCATTTTCGAAATGGGGATTTGTGATGGCCAAAATGTTGATTTTTGTATGCTCCATTTTGGGGGTTTTGTGTAGATCTCGTGGAGCGCCCCTTTCTTGTTGAGTTTGTGAAGCTTTGGCTTGGCTTGGGTTAGAGGCAAGTAAACATTTTAGTTACTCCTAGTACATTGCAAGTTTTAGGGCATTTTTACCTTTGGAAATGTTATTCATCATCAAGCTTATCTTTCTTGCATGTCATTAATCTCTTTTAGCTTGTTTTAATCTTGCTAAGCAAGAGCACTAATTTCTCTATCAAATCTAGAGGTTTTATCTTCAATGGAAGCATGTTTTCAATGGAATGATTTGCAAGTTATTAGATATATGCTTTGAATGTAAATGGGTTTGTGATTTTGATGTTTCGAATGAAATGTGAATGGATTTTTGTATGGAGATCATCCCTTGGAAAGCATGTAGGCTTGGGGAGTGCAGGTGGTGAAAATGTGGAAGTGAAGAAGTGAATGAAGTGTGGAAAAAATTGAATTTTTGAAGTTCTACCGGTAGGGGTATTTCAACCGGAAGTTCTACCGGTAGAAAGGGCTCAAATTTTGACAGAGAATTGAGGAAATTAAAAACCCCAAGTTCTACCGGTAGAAATGGCCCAGATTGTGGCAGAGAGTGAGAAAAAAACTGTGAACCGCAGTTCTACAGGAAGTTCTACCGGTAGAAACGGTCCAAATTGTGGCAGAGAGTTGAGAAAAACTGTGAACCTCAGTTCTACCGGAAGTTCTACCGGTAGAAGTGCTTCAACCGGAAGTTCTACCGGTAGAAGTACTTCAACCGGAAGTTCTACTGGTAGAACATCTTCTACCGGAATTTCTACCGGTAGAGAGGCATGAACCACACCAAAAAGTACTGTTTCGAAGGATTTTGCAGAAATGAAAACTAGACTTGGTCTTAGACCCTTTTATTGACCTTGTGCACTTGAAATTTCCAAAATGTAATATACCTTCGGGGACACCAAGTCTTATTGAAATCCGACATTTAGTTTTCAATTCCACAAGGGTCAAAGATGTGGTCTTAGCCTATGCGTGATGGATTTACGTTTGAACTCTCGTTTTGATGCTTCATGCATCCTCGTGTTCTCTTTTGATTTCCAAGTGCAAGTTTGTTTCAAGATGTGTTTCAAGAATCAAAAAGGGAATCATTTCTTAAGTTTGTAAGCATTAATACTATGCTATTTTGCTAGTCTTGTCACTTCGTGCTCGTTAAATGATTTCCCTCTTGTTTTGACGTGTTTTCGAACGTGTATTGCCATGTTTTGTGCATTCATGATATAAGTAAATTTCACTGAGCTTGGACCGCCCTTTTAGTTTGATCCACTACCTGGGGGTCCTTAAACTCGTGGACTGTCTGCAGACTAGTCGTGTATTTTATTACACATCGTGCGTGTTCGTGGTCCGGTTCCGCGGCCGGATACCCAGTCTACCTTGTGTGGCGTGGGATCGTGTTTCGTGTCGTGCTTATCGTGCGTGCTTGCTCTTGTCATCATGTATGACAGAGAAAGGATGAGCTCTATATGGATTTATCTTTTCATGATATTATAAGTACTCATGCTAGTTTCGTAAACTTGAAACATGTATTCAATCTCGAACTGTTTTAGCATTATTTCTTATATTCAAGCTAAATTGTTTATTTGCCAAACCGTCGTGTTTGATGCTTGTTATTTTGGTGTCCAGGTGCAGGAGTGTTCACGCGTGACGAGGGGTGCCCGGAGGAGGCTATTGAGCCACCCCCAGCACTCGAGTGGCAGCCCAACGACGTCATCTAGACGCCAGTCGGGATCGTGATTCTCGTTCACCTAGCTGGTTATGTTGGGTTTTCTTTTGGGGTTCAAAATTGTTGTATTGGCCTTTGTTGGCCTCTCAGGGTTTTGTAATTGGAAGTAAAATACTTTGTCTAAATGTTGAAACTTAATCTTGATAGGAATGCTCATTTGACATTCTCTTTTGATACCTTGTCTCGACCTTTTAATTCTTCTTGTATCTTATTGATTAAGAATCGTATGACACGTTTTGCTACACGCTTCCGCATATCTATTCATGTGAGCTCGACCCGTGTCTTGGGATCCTCACCGCGGAAACCTGTGGGAAAAGCGGCGGTATGTGTTATGTTTTGATTAATTATATCGCCGTAGCAGTCGCGGGCCCGGGTCTCGGTCCGGGGTCGCGACAAAAGTGTTTGGGAAAACCCTCTAATTTCTAATAGCAAGTAATTGTTGGAAGAAAGTGGGCCTTGTGGATGGGTTTTCAAAACTTTTGACCCACTTGAAGTAGAGATCAGACACCCAAAAAGGCTAAGAACCCAATCCCATTATCTAAAACCTTAAGCTCATGCATTAAAATCAAAGATCCATCAAAAGGATAGATTAAAACAAACAAGCATAAACAAGGAGATCTACTAAAACAAATTGGTTGTAGATTTATATCTTAGGAGCTTGGTTGCACTCAAATTGAAAACTGAATTTCTTGATTTTACGAAACCCTTTTGCATATTAGATCTCCTTGGCCTTGTGTTCTTCCATGCTATGACCCTCTCGTAGAAAGCCTCTTAAAGGGAATGGTGGATTCTCAATTGTGAAGAAACCCTAGACACTCAAGAAGGAAAGCAAATGAGAGAAGAAAATGAAGGAGAGAAGGAAGGAGAGAGAGAAGAGAAGGAAGAAGAGAAGGAAGGGGAGTTAACAAATATAAGCCGTTGATTACCTTTTCCGAACACACAAAGGAACCATTTCTCTTTGTTACCACTTTAGTACCAAAGTTAATAGAATAATCATCGTTCACTAAACTTGAAACCGAAATTAAATTTTGCCTTAAAGACAGTACAAATAAAATGTCTGACAAAATCAACTTCATATTCGAAAAACATAATGTAACTACTCCCATTGACACCACCTTTGCCTGAGCATCCGATCCCAGGTTGACAATGATCTCACTGCCACTAAGCCTCCTAGTTTTCCAAAACCCTTGCAATGAATTATAGATGTGATTAGTTGCACCGAAGTCAACACAATAGGATTATGAAGTACTAGTTGCAAAACAAACTTCAGATAAAAGTGACTCAATAATACCTGCGGTCTTCTTCTTTAATAGAAAATCGATACAATTCAGTTTTTAGTATCCTGTCATACCACAATGGAAAAACTTTCCCTTTGGCTTAGCACTCTTGCCCTTGTTACCCTTTGCCACACCACTATTAGAGCCAGTATCCACCTTTTGGCCTTTGGGGACCGATTTCTTTTTTCTCTTCTAGCCTTGGCCTTTCGACTTGGACCTGACATATGACTTTTTTTGTCATATTAGCACTTGGCTACTTGTTAATTGTACCTTCCGTTGCCACTAGCTGGCTAGAAAGATTAGTCAAAGTCAAACTCATTTTGTTCATATTATAACTAGAAAACATGCCCATGCCAATATAATTATAATATTAAAATTTATAAAAAAAACTTTATGATTAATTTCTTTAAAATTAAATAAAAAGGTTATAGTTCGAGAGAGAGGGAAAAAAAGAAGTCCATAAGAATTCAACATCTAATACCAAATAATTAAAAAATAACACAAGCCCATGAAAATTGAAGACTAATGATTTATAAAAGTTAAAGTCACACATAAAAAAATCAAAATCCACCCTTTCCTCCTCGACAAGTGTGCATAGTAGCACATCACTTACATGGAAATTTTTCTGCCTCCTTTTTAGTTCCAAACTGTTGTTGAGAATTTATTTTTTTCAGTATATTTTCATTTTCTTATGAATCATGAAACTTATTGTTTTTGTTGATCAATTCTATATACTATATATTCATTTAGGTTTAGTTTTATTGTAAAATGGTTATCATAGAAAATCAATGACTATGTAGAAAATCATATAAAATAGTTATTTCAAAAGTTTGATCACCTATGCTTAAAGTACAATGCATAACTATGAAAATAATAACAACAATATTTATAGGGGTCAATACTATAAAAATATTGTTACTTTAATAAATACCTCGTAGATAAACTCCAACTCCTTGTCGATATTCCAAAGTTGGGCTAGTGCCCCTTCCTCGTTATCTAATTTCAACCTTTTGTTGATAACTATTAACAAAAAGATTCTCTTTGGTGTAGTGGTAGGGTTGCCCCTTTGAAATTCAAACTATTTTGAGTTTGAGTCTCTACACATACCATGATTAATCTTTACCAGATTGTTAAAAACACATGGGTCGGGTCGGGAGCTCTACCTCTGGACTGACCCGACCCGTTTGCCAGCTCTGGTAAGAAGAGAGGATGTGGGGATAAAGAGAGGGGTCAAACTAAATTAAATTGATTGGATGAGTCAAAATCAATTGGAGCTAATTTCAATTTGAAACTAGTTTGCTTCATATATAAATATATATATATATATATATATAATTGAGCTTGAAGTTGTTAAATGAGTTTGACGGCGACTCAAGGATAATATCCATCATTTTCAGAATGTGTTCCGGAACTAGGGTCTTAAATGCGGTCTTAAAGGATTCATGTTGGCTTTACAAAACCATCTCGTCATCTTTCAGCCATTTGGTATAGATCTTGGGATATGTGGTAAGGACAAATTTATATTTTGCACCTGTCAGGACAATATCCACTTTCAATCCACGTAGTTGGATCTTACCAAGTTGTTTTGGTTCACGATGGTCACTAGGAGATTGAACGTACGTAGATGAATTCATGGTTCACGATGGTCACTAGGAGATTGAAGGTGAATGAAATCATGGTTGAAAATACTATTGCACACAACCATACATGCAATTAATAAATATAAATGACAAAAGGGTTTAGCATTCTACCAAGTTTCTTGTGGAATCCTCTAACTACTAAAATTCAAAATGCATCGAAATCCCAATCCTCCTTGGGGAGAGCAAATGCCCCTCAGATCGGTGCATATCAATATTAGTATAATATAGGTCTATGACTAGCAATCCATGATCCTCTATCACTCATTATCATCTAGGTATCTCATATCGGATAACGTGACTCCCGATTAAACTTTGGTTTCGAGTGACCGTGATTAGCACTAAATAAGTCGTTTGTTAGCTCTAAGCAAGGCTAGTGGATTCTGTTTAAGTTTAGGATTGGAATAGCTTTTATATAGCTTTGGGGAGTTTAGAGAGCCTTTTTTATTTAATGGGACTCTTGGACCGTCTCTTTATGTAAGCATGGGGGGTTATACATGATTTCAAAAAGCTCGTGTTTTAACTCCGATTGATTGATCTCGTTAGCCTCTACAACTTTTGTGTTTACTCCGTCCCCGTTCGAGACCTCGAAACTTGACTTTTCCAACTTCAAGGGCAAAACAGTCTTTTTACACAAAATCTGGACACAAATTTTGATGTCTCCAAAACCTTTGAAATATGTACATTTCAGAAACTAGATTTTATGGCGAACATTTATCCCTTCTTCTTCGAACTCATTCGAGGCCCGGAAATCTATGTTTTAAGCCCGACAAGCATTGTAAGTTGTGGGACCCACCTTCACTTTCTATATAAGGGGAGCTCATCTGCACTTTCCCCTTTCTTGCTCAAGCTTGTCGGATGTGAGACACCCCCCCACTGCAAAGGAAGACATGGCATGGGGAAATCTCTATTCATATCTATATATATATATGCTATTTAAATTTTACATCAAAAATTAGCATTCCGACTACCCTCAAAATCAATGGATCACAATCGCCAGCTACGGTAATGGTCGTAACACCGTTCTTCGACGAAAGGTGAAGAAATATGAGGAGAAAATAAGTGGGTGGGTTTTACTCTCGTCTAATGTGCTGCCAGCAACACACGACGGCTGTCCTATCACATTAATTTGGGTCTCTTTAATATAGGGTCAATTCAAGGTCATGAGTTAAAGTCTAAATAAAGGTTAATCCTCACATAGCATAATCATAGTATATCCAAGTAAAATAAAATAATTAAAATAAAGAAAATAAAAGGAGGAGGTGTCAAATATTTAAGAAGAGGATCGGCCCCATTCCCAGGTACCCCCTTTAGATCCCTTGGTAAAATAGGACTTAAAGGCTGACTTTTCAAACCAAAATGATGATGTAAATGAGGTTTTTGTCTTGTGATTTCTGTATTTTTCGTGTGCGATACATGAGTGATAAAAGTGAAAGGCCGATGGGCTGTAATTGATTGGTGGTGGCCAATGGGCCAGTGTATGTTTTAGGTTGGCCGATGGTTCGT
Organism: Umbellularia californica; assembly: GCA_028538565.1. Lineage (NCBI taxonomy): Eukaryota > Viridiplantae > Streptophyta > Magnoliopsida > Laurales > Lauraceae > Umbellularia > Umbellularia californica. Next base: position 41,836,389 of record JAPQWN010000007.1, on the reverse strand, counting down.
GATTGTTTAAAAGTGTGCACGAAATCACTCATCTCATCTCTTCATTCTCATTTATTCAATTTTAGAAATCAGTTCTTTATTCCCTTTTATCATAAGTTCGATTAAATATTTGGCACTTGAGTTGGAGGAAAAAATAAAAGAAAAATCTTTTTGGGTTATTTTGTTGGTTTTATAGTTTTTATGGATTTTTGATATTGGGGTTAGAATGGCCTAACTAGGAGATTTTACTTTGATTTACGTGATTAGTGCTTTATTACTGATCATCGGATTAACCCTGACCTAAGGTCCTAGCCTGCCCACATCAACTCCCCCAATCCCCTAACGGAACAAGAAGAGTGATGGGACGAATCCTATTGCTCTAATCTATCTAATGGAGGGATCCGATCTACTCCTAAGGTGTGGACAACCAAAGTTTGATAGTTCCCGCACCTAAGTAGTTTGTTAATTGTGATTTTTAATTGGTTCGGTTTGATTCAAATTATATGTTGATTAAGAAGTGGATTGAGGGTGGATTAGGGGTGTCTTAGGGTTTCGTTTAAGTTGTTTAAGGTTCTGGAATTTCAGGTTTTACTCAGATGATGAAAAGGTGCTGAAATCGGTGAAACTAGGTCGGCAAAACACTTGGGCACACACAGTGGCGCCTAGGTCGCTCTGGTGACTTAGGCCCATAGACAGTGGCACCTAAGTACCAGGTTCTGTGTGGTTTGGCTAGTGACGATGGTATCTACTTGATTTCGGGGTTTCGTGGGGTTTTGCCTACGGTAGGCTTATGTTCTAATGTTGGCTTATGTTCTAATGTTGTTTTAGACTCTGGATTGATTTTATTATAATGCTTTTATGTTCGGAATTCAAAATACAATCAGAATTCATAACTCGGGCTAGACAAAGGACTTGGGCGCACTTGTATGGGCGCCTAAGTGATTCTGTGCACTTGGGCCCACCAGCAGTGATGCCCAAGTTATGATTTGATGCTCTTTGGTTGTCCGACTTCGGTTCAAGGTTCCGGATTAGTTTAAGTTTATTAGATTTTTAGTTTTAGGGTTGTTATTGGTCCTGTGAAGGTTTTGAGATGTTGACTGAGGTCGAGATTTGAGATGAATAGGGATTCGGCGGCCCTGGGGTTTAGAATGGGACTTGGGCGCACACACTGTGGCACCTATGTCTCTTTGGGTGACTTGGGCGCCGCCACAGCTGTTTCGCGGGTTTTGGTTCTCTCTAGGATTTGTTCACTTGGATTTGCAGTTTCAGGTGATTTATGTTAATAAATTCTGTATCCTGGATTGGCTTTGAGTCTCTGGTCCATAAGCGTGACAATGTGCTTCGAGTTCTGGAGTCGAAACGTAATCGAAGCGCATCCCAGGGAGTTGGGCGCGCTTATGTGGGCGCCCAGGTTTGTTTGGTGACTTGGATGCACCTATAGTGGAGCCCAAGTGTTTTTCTACTGGGTAGCTACGAGTTCGATGGTTCTAGGGTATTTCTAGGTCGGTTTCAGGTATTCTAACTCGTTTCTTGGTTGAGGGATGTTTTTATTCTCTGAATGTGACTTGTCTATCGTTTTAATTAGGTTTTGACGATGGTCTTAATACAGGATTGGTGATTAGGACAAATAAAGTTTGATTAAGGTTTAAGGTTCAAATTATGATTCTGTTAATTAAGCTTCGTTAATTAGGGTTTGAAAATTAGGTTTGTTTTTTAAGTTAATTAATTAGGGTTTTAATTGGAGCTTTGAGTGATTAAGATTTATTAATTAGGGTTTTAATTAAGGTTTTTTTAGGGATTGCTTAAAGGTTTTTAATTTAATTAATTTTTGAGAGTTTGATTAATTAGGGTAATTGGAACTTTAGTTGTGGATTTAGTTAATTAGGTTTTATTATTATTAGTTGAATTAAGTTTTGTGAATCCACTTAGGCGTGAATGGAGTAACCTAGGATCATCTACCTAACATATACTTTTTATGGATTTCACTATTTCTTTTAATCTTTTTTTTTTTTTTTTGTTCTCTTTTCTAATTACTAAAGAGCAAGATGAAAAGGGAAGAATTTTATGCTTTTTGTGATTTTTTGGTATTTTATGCAATATCAATGCAACCTAACCTAGAGTATGATGATTCGATAATTTGAAGTCCATAAGTTTAGGAATCAATCAAAGTCATCATACATATTCGATAGCAAGCTAAATGCAATGCAAAATGTAGAAAATGCGGGCTAGAAGGCGAACTGGGGGACCTGGGTTCACATACAGGGGCGCCTAAGTGACTCTGCACTACTTGGGCACACACATAGTGGAGCCTAAGTGTCTCCCCTGAGGATTGTAAAGTGCTTGCGATTTTCAGCGATATTCTGACGCGATTTCCGACACTTCGCGACTAAATGCAGGGTCCGAATATGAATCACTGATATCAGAACTTTCGGGTCCGAAAATAATGACGCCAGGATTGAGATTCGAGGGACGAATCCTCTTGGTAGGGACTTGGTCGCACCTACAGTGGCGACCAAGTGCCTCTGTTCTTCCTTCTCCTCTTAGCAATATATTTGCGTATTCTTTTAATGCTTTTTGCGTGATTCAGAACGTATAGTTGCAGATCCGTGGGCCTTGATATCAACTTGTGTGACAATGAATCGGATATGAGAAACGAAATGCACACAAAACAAAAATCTGGGCCAAAGCCCTAATGCAGAGACTTGGGTGCACCCACAGTGGCGCCCAAGTGCTTTCTTGCACTTTTCTTTTTCAGATTCAGTTTTTTCCCAATGAAAATAATATGGATGCAAGATATGTTCTAATCACAAGTTCGAGATGATGAAAATGATGTAGATCTACAACCTAAGAATGATACTAGGCATGTTTCTAATGATGGGTGATTACTAGATATCAGATCTACTAAAAAGTACTACTATTAATGTGGATCTATGATGTATAGATGATCCTAAGCATGTTTCTAACTTCTTATGATGATGGATATTAATCGAAAAGAACTAGATCTAGAAATACAGGTTTGGATTACGTCTTTCAAGTCCTAGATCGAAGCTCTTGCGCAAATCCATGGCCTTCGGAAGCTTTCTCCATTGTTGATCTTGAAAACCAGAATGCTCCCTCTCCTCCTTTCTTCTAGATCTAGAGCTCTCTCCATGGTGGCTACTCTCTTTCTCTCCCTTTACCTCTATTTTTCTCTCTTTTTGGTCGCCTCCTTTGCAAATGGCGTTAAGAGATCCTTATATAGGGGTTTCAGGCGTGCAAGAGGGGTTAGGGTTGTTGTTTGCATGAATTTCTAGAAGCTTAACGTATACCAAGGCGAATTAGGGTTTTGGGTGACTTGGACGCGCACACAGGCCCACCCAGGTCTCCTCTCAGGGTCTAATGGTGTCGTGACCCCGGACCGGGTTACCGACCTAATTCGGGATCGGGACGGTTTACAAATGAATGATGATTGATGCCTAGAACATACAATACGGACACAGGTCACTAAAGAATATAATACTACCCATGCACGTGATTTCAAACAGGTGTCCGCAGTGAGGATCTCACATCAACATAGTATTTTTGTTTAAATGCGGAAGCGTGTAGCAAATCAAATTCATAAATCATTTCTAGATAACAAGAGTGAGCAATGATTAACTTGATGTCAGAGTGAGCAATGATCAATATAGCATTTCCGAAAAGTAACTGTTAAGTGTTTATACAAAAGATCAATTAGTTTTTCACTCCCTAAAAGAATAAAGGCCAACAAAGGCCAATACAACCCAAAATAATTCCCAAAAGAATAGGTTATCCACAACCCCAAAATGTATCGTATCTCGAGGCAACCGAATGTCTAAACAACATCTTTAGCATGCCACTCAACTACTCGATGCGGCTCTCTGGCCGCCTCCTCATGCTCCTCCTCAGGATAACCGGCGTCTGGACTTGAGTACCAAAGAGTGGGTCAAACACAACGGTCTGGCAGGTGGGTGAAGAGATAAAGCAATACAATAATAAATGGATTTACCTTCGAAAAACATTAAAAACCTGTTTAAACAATAATTTCCATGAAAGGAACAAATCATTTATTCCAAAACACATATGTAATATAAAAACATGTAAAGTTACCAAAGAATCAAGAACTAGCAAGATGACAACTACACAAAGCTAAATCCTCTATCATCGAAGTGATAAGAGCACATCAGGGTGTTAATCTCTGTCACACAGAGTGAGGAGATTCAACGAAATATACATACATATATAATTATACGGGATGGGACCACGGTAGCAATCCGGGTATTGGGACGGGACTACAGTAGTTAACTGGGTATTGGGATCCAAACTGCAGCTGGCGGGACAGGAGGGGGGATCTCCAAGTCAATGGATCAAACCGACAAGGTCGTCCAAGCTTATGTTGCCGACTCATAGATCACATAACTGAAATCGGGACATGTATAAAAATACATAAGATGCAAATACATAAACGGGCGGGACGGGGTGCACATAGGCACAAATATCACTTCATTTCGGGCAATGCACAACGGGACTAGAAAAATGCTACAAATATAATTTCAGTGTTTACAGGAATGACAATTCATAAATCATGAATTTTGGGAGTGCATATCAAAATTCGGGTCCAATAAAATACAATTAAACTTTTGAAATTCAGGGCCAAGTATCGGGATTCAAGATTAGCTCAAGGTGAATAGGGGTCCTGTATGTCAATTTCAGTATAGGCTTGGTACTCTTTGAGTTTTGGAAACATTCTGGGTTCCTTATACACCTTGGTAATTTCAAGACTTTGATGAATCTTCGTGATGGCGTTTCATTCTCAAACGGGCCTTATACATTGTCTATAGATTTCCCCATTACAATAGGGCTCCAACAAACCTCTCCCAATCATTTAAACATCACATTCCTGCTCCCAACACAGCCCCAGGTGAACAATACCCATCACTCAAGCGGACCTAAAGTTCGCTCGTACGATGGACTTTCTGGGAGGGTTCGTTCGAACAGACTTGGCTTCGCTCGAGCGGACTTGCCCAATTCAGGTTGGCTCGAGTGAACTATCAGTTCGCTCAAGCTAGCCATTCTCTGTGAGGGGTTCTGGGAGAGTTCGCTCGAGCGAGCTGTCCTTTGGATGGGTTCGCTCAAACGACTTGTCAAGTTCGCTCGAGCGAACTATCCAGGAACTGATTCCGAGAACAGTTCCGCTCCTTCCTTTCTCCTCTTCTCTAACTTTTTGAGGCTCCATTTCTTCACACATTAGAGGGCACATAAACACCTCTACATCACATTCAAATCACCATCAAAACCTCCCACAAATGTTTAAGTCTCATTGCCTTCTCCAAACCATAATAACTCCTCCAACAACCATTCCACCAAAATCATTAGACCATTTCATTTATAACAAGAACAACCATCATTTATGAAGATCCACAAAAGACAAACAACTTTAACAAAACTACAATGTACGCATTTTAAGAGATCAAATAAGAGAAAAGGCTCACCAATATGCACATTTCAAAGTTATTAAAACTCATAGAGAAAGCATAGGTGAAGGCAATAAGTAAAAATCCATATTTTCACATAAACATGAAATCATTCAACAACTCATTCATCCACTTGCCTTGGGTCCAAGCTTAGCACAACAAGCTCTAATCACACTCTCTCAAGGTCAACCTACATGCACAATAAAAAATCTCCAAACACAAACCCTAAGTGGTCAAAATCAAGAATGGGGAAGAGAAAACTTATAACAACGGAGATGGAGTTTCTCCAAGGCTATAAGAACACAAATCTAAGAGATTGAAGGAGAAGTTTACTTATAAAGTCTTCAAATGGACAAGAATGGCTCAAAGAGGATCTTGGAATGGGTGACTTCCTCCACAAATGGTATCACTAAAGAGCTCTCAAGGAGATGGAGAAGGTGATGACAAGCATTTCTCCATTGGCAAAGGTTTGGTGGAGATTGGGAGATGGAAGAGCAAGAAGAAGAAGAAGAAGAAAGAAACTCTAGCTTAATGGATTTGAGCTGGAAAAGGGAAAAGTGTAAGACCCCGACCCGAGTGACCTCGATTAGTGCTAATTAAGTCACGTGTTAGTGCTAAGTGTGTTTAGTAGAATTGACTAAGTGGGATTAGTATAGTTATTGTTATAGCTTTTGGGAATTTTAAGTGCTTTGTGTTTAGTGGGGCCCTTTGGGGGTTCCCTTTTGCTAGCTTTGCGTTAATTTGGTAAATTTTCCGAGATCCCGATGACTTGTATTTCTACCCCGTTTCACTTGTCCCGCTAATCCCAACAACTTTCATGTTGAGCCCATACCCGTCCGGAACCCCGAAACCCGACTTTCCTAGCATTGAGGGCAAAACAGTCATTTTACATGAAATCAGTACCCAAAAGTTGATGTCCCCGAAAACCGTGAAACATATACTTTTTGGAAACTAGATATTTTGGTGATCACTTTCCTCTTCTTCGTCGATTTCGTTTGAGGCCCCGATAACCATGATTTCAGCCCAAAGAGTGTTCCAATGGTGGAGCCCACACCCAACTTGTATATAAGGAGACCCATCTCTTCCTTCTCCCTTTTTCCAGCACGAACACCACTAAGCCTAGGGTTTCCTTCTCTTCTTATTTCCCTTGCTTCTCCACCACCAAATCACCACTAACCTTGCACATTTGGAGGAATGGAGGTTGTCTTCTTCTTCCTCTCTTTGAGAGCCTCTTCTTGATGCCATTTGTGGAGCAACCCTCTCATCTCAAGACCTTCTTTGAGCTAGTCTCACCATTTTGAGGAACCCTCTTGTAAGTAATCCTTCCAACTCTTTTGTTATTGTGTTTTCCTAGCCTTGGAGGAGCTTCATTTCCATTATTGAAGCTTTCTTCTTCCTATTCCTTGTTTGACCCATTTTAGGGTTTTGTTTTGGGGGTTTTGCTTGTAGCTGGGATCTTGGCTTGGAAAGCTTGTCTAGAGCTTGGATTTCCTTGTTTAGAGACCTTGAGGCAAGTGGAATGACTAGATGCTTTGAGTTTTAAATGGTTTCATGACAAACATGATTGATTTTGTATCTTCATTAATGGTTTGTTTGCTTGCATTCAATGTATAATAAATGCCTTTGAAATTGGTTGGTTATCTCTTTATAATCTTGAAAACATGATTTATATTTCTTTGTTTTACTTTTTGTTAAAGAATTAGATGAATCCTTGTGTTGTGGCTATTCTCTTCTTGTTTGGTGATTGAATGTGAAGGAGGAAATGTTTGGGAAGTAAAGATTTATGGAAGTTTAATGGGGGTTTCAAGTAGTATTTGATGCATGATTATTGGGGGAAAGATGGCCATTTTATTGCAGGAGAAAGTGTATATGACAATGGGGAAAGAAAGGCCATGAAGGCCATTCTTGGGCAGCTGGGATTGGCTGCCCGCTCGAGCGCGTTACAGGGCGCTCGAGAGCGCAGCCAATCTGCTGTCAAACTCGGGCGGCAGTGAGACTGCCCGCTCGAGCGCGCATGTCGTCTGCTCGAGTGGGCAACCTTGCTGGTTGCTTGGGTTCCTGCGTGGTTCAGGTCCGCTCGAACGCCCTTTGGTCCGCTCGAGGGCACCCCCCCTTGGGTCTAGAGCACTTTTAAAACCCGAAAAATGTTTTTAAAGGAATTCCTTAATACCGGAGACCCATGAGGCAACGTTTAAAGATCATTTGAGAAGGAAAACCACAACACGAAGATCCATTGAAGTTCCTTTGAAATTTTCAAGGTGTATAAGTGTTCCGGAATGTCTCTAATTCCAAGAGTACCAAGTTATCTTTAAGATCGACATACGGAATGCCTATTCACCTTAAACGAATCTTGAATCCGATATTTTGCCCGAAACCCCAATAGTTCATTTGTATTTTCTTGTACTAGAGATTTACACTAAGTGACTGTTATTCTCGAAAGCTTTGAAAGGGATACTTGTGCTAATCGCTAGACCCGAAATACATACCCGACATGATATAATGGTTGTGCCTTGAGCAGCCCCGTCTTGCCCGATTATATTCTGGCACTTTAATTGTTTTACGCATGTCTTGATTTATACGATTTGACCTATGAGTCGGCACCACTAAGCTTGGATAACCTTGTCAGTATGATCCATTGACTTGGAGATCCTCCTCTTGTCCCGCCAACTGCAGTTTGGATCCCTCTACCTGGTTTATTAACCATGGTCTTGTCTCGATACCGCAGATTGCTACTGTGGTTCCTGATGCCCGGCTCGCTACCGTGATCATGTCTCGTATATAGTATATGTATCTGTAAATTTCGTTGTACCTCCTCACTTTGGTGACTGAGGTCAACACCTTGATATGCTTACTCTATCACTTCGGTGATAGAGGATTTAGCCTCGTGTGGTTGCCATCTTGTGTGGTTGCCATCTTGTTTGTTTCTCGAATTCCTTGGTTACCTTACATGTTTTATTAATGCATATATGTTTTAAATAAATGTCTTAGTTACTTCTTGAAAGTTATTATTTTAAACAGGTTTATATGTTTTCCAAGGTAAATGCCTTTATTATCAAATGTTTCATATCTTTTCACCCACCTGCCAGACCGTCGTGTCTGATCCTTTGCTTTGGTACTCAGGTCCAGTTGTCGGTTATCCCGACGAAGAGCCCGAGGAGGAGGTCGGAGAACCGCAACAACTAGTTGAGTGGCGTGCCGATGATGTTGTCTATGGGTTACGCTAATGAACATTGCTCATTCTGATACTTGTTACTTAAATGCAATCAGTCTTATGTCTTATGGAAATGATTTACATGCTTGATTTGCTACACGCTTCCGCAAATATACAAAATATTCATGTTGTTGTGATATCCTCACTGCGGACACCTGTGGGGAATCACGTGCATGCTTAATGTGTGTCCTTTTATTATCCGTGTACGTATTGGCATTAAACATACTACTATTCTTGTTTATCATTTACTCTTACTTAGTTCCCGATCCCGGATTTGGACCCTAAACCCGGTCCGGGGTCGCGACAAAAAGAGACGAAGGTTCCCCTTATATATAAATGTGAGAGTGCGCTCCACTACTAGCAATCTTGTCGGGCTGTAAACATGGCTTTTGGGACCTCGTATGAGTTTGACGAAGAAGGGAAAAGTGATCGCCGAAATATCTATTTTCTAAAAAGTATATATTTCAAGGGTTTCGGGGATATCGAATTTTGTGTCCAGATTTGGTGTAAAAAGACTGTTTTACCCTCAATGTTAGGAAAGTCGGGTTTCGAATGGGCATGGGACCAACAAGAAAGTTGAAGAGATTAACAAGATGAGTCAAATGGGATCAAAACACGAAGTATTGGAATCTCACATAATCCTCCAAGCACATGCAAATTGTAAGACCCTGACCTGAGTGTTCACGATTAGTGCTAATTAAGTCGTGTATTAATTCTAAGCGTGATTAGTGGAATTGTACTAAGTTGGGATTAGAATAGCTCTTCTACAGGTTTTGGGAGATTTTGAGTGCTTTTGTGATTTGTAGGACCCTTTGGGGGTCCTTTTTTATAGCTTTGCAATTACGTGGGGGATTATTTGAGATTCCGGTGATTCATATTTATATCCCATTCTACTTGCCTTGTTAATCCCTACAACTTTCATGTGATCTCGTAACCGTCCGGACCCCTGAAAGTCGACTTTCCTAGCATTAAGGGCAAAACAATCCTTTTACACTAAATCTGTACCCAAAATTTGATATCCCCAAAACCCGCGAAAAATATACTTTTTTAAAACTAGATATTTCGGTGATCATTTTTCCCTTCTTCGTCGAATTCGTTCGAGGTCCCGAAAGTCGTGATTTCAGCCTCCCAAGTTTTTTAGTAGTGGAGCCCACTTCCAATTGCTTTAAATAGAGAACCGTTCTCCTCCATTATCCTTTTCCAGCACGAAGAGCCCATCTAAGCTAGGGTTTTCCTTTTCTCTCTTCTTCTTGCTTATCCATCACCAAATCACCACCAACCTTGCATTAAAAGCCAAATGGAAACCATCATCTTCTTCATTCCTTGAGAGCTCTCCTTTAATACCATTTGTAGAAGAAGACATCCATTCCAAGACCTTCCTTGAGTTAGCTTTGTGCTTTTGAAGAGTTTCCAAGTAAGTAATCCTTCCCAATCCTTTGATGATGTGTTCTCCTAGCTATAAAGAAGCCCCATCTTCCTTATTGAGAGTTCCTTCTTCTTCATTTCTTGTTTGACCCATTTAGGGTTTGTTTTGGGGATTTTTGTTGTGCTTGTAGGTTTCTTGAGAGAGAGCTTCATTATTGCTTGTTTCCTTGATTTGAGACCCTAAGGCAAGTGGATGAATGGGTATTGAGCATTAAATAGTTTTTATGACAATGCGATTGACTTTGCTATCTCCATTAATGCTTATCTATCTTGCATTCATTGTGAAGTAAATGCTCATAAAAAGGGGTTTTGTTAGCTTATTTATTGTCTTGGAAATGTAATTTGTATCTCTTTGTTTCATTTCTTGTTCATGACTTAAATGAACCCTTGTTGTAGTGGTTATCCTCTTTCTCTTTGGGTGATTGAATGTGGAAAAAGGAGATTTGGGTTGAAAGCTCATGGAAGTTTTGATGGGAGTTTCAAGTAGTGTTTGAAGAGGTTTAATGGGTGATTATTGGAGGCAAGGAGGCCCTTTTATTGCAGGTAAAATGTGTAGGAGAGAAGGGGGAGGAAGGCCATGAGGGCCATTCCCAGGCAGCAGGATTGACTGCCCGCTCGAGTGCGCACTGGGCCACTCGAGCACGCAGTCAATCTGACTACAATTTCGGGCGGCAGCATGACTACCCACTCGAGCGCGTAGGCTATCTGCTCGAGTGGACAAACGTCCGCTTGAGCGGGCAGACTTGCTGTCTGCCCATTTTCCAGCGTAGTCCAGGTCCGCTTGAGTGCCCTTTTGTCCGCTCGAGCGCACCCCACCTCTTGGGCCTGGACCACTTTTGGAGCTCGGGAAACGTTTTTAAACGAACCCTTTAGCGTCGGGGAGACCTATGAGGCATTGTTCCAAACCCGTTTGAGAAGGAAATCACGTCACAAAGATTCATCAAAAGTCTTGAAATTCCAAGGTGTATAAGAAACCCAGAATGTCTCCAAACTCAGGGAGTACCAAGTTTTTATTTAAATTGACATACGGGATCCCTATTCACCTTGAACTAGTCTTGAACCCCGATACTTGTCCCGATATTTTGAAAGTGTATTGTACTCCATTATTCCCGAATTTCAACACGCAGTCCCGAAATTCATGATTTATGATTTATCAATCCCGAAAACACTGAAATTGTACTTATAGCATTTTGCTAGCCCTGATGTGCATGACCCAATATTGAAATGATATTTGTGCCTTGAGCACCCCCGTTTCGCCCGTTTATACAATTACATCATATGTGTGCATATGACCTATGAGTCGGCACCACTAAGCTTGGACGACCTTGTTGGTTTGATCCACCGACTTGGAAGTTCCCCTCCCGTCCCGCCAGCTGCAGTTTGGATCCCGATACCCGGTTTATTAACCGTGGTCCTGTTCCAATACCCGGCTCGCTCCCGTGGTCCCTGATATCCAATTTGCTACCGTGATTCCCGATACCCGGTTTGCTACCGTGGTCCCGTCCCGTTTTATTATATATGTATATGTAAATTTTGTTGCACTTCCTCACTTCGGTGACTTAGGTCAACGCCTCAATATACTCTTGTCACTTCGGTGATAGAGGATTTAGCTTCGTGTGGATGAAATCTTGTTTGTTTCCCATTTCCTTGGTACCTTTACTCGTTTTACATTGTATACATGTTTTGAATAAATGATTTATCTTTTCATGAAGATTATTGTTTAAATAGATCTAAATGCTTTCGAAGGTAAGTTCATTTGTTATTATATTGTGATATCTTTTCACCCACCTGCCAAATTGTCATGTTTGACCCACTTTTGGTACTTAGGTCTAGTCGTTGGTTATCCCGAGGAGGAGCTCGAGGAGGCGGTTGGTGAACCGTAGCGCCTAGTTGAGTGGCACGCCGATGATGTTGTCTAAACATCCGGTTGCCCGAGATGCGTAACATTTTGGGGTTGTGACTAACCATTCTTTTGGGAGTTATTGTTTTGTTTATATTGGCCTTTGTTGGTCTTTATTTTTGGGGAATGTAATTAAATGATCTTTTTATAAACTTTAACAATACTTTTGGGAATGCTAATGATCATTGCTCATTTTGATACTTGTTATTCAAATGTAAGCAGTCTTATTATTATGGAAATGAATTACATACTTGATTTGCTACACGCTTCCGCACTTAAACAAAATATTTATGTTGTTGTGAAATCCTCACCGCAGACACCTGTGGAAAATCACGTGCACGGGTAATATGCGTTCTTTATTAATCCGTTTACGAATTGGCCTTAATCATATTATTATCCTTAACTTTCATCACTTATGCGTCCCGATCCCAGATTAGGCCTTAAACCCGGTCCAGGGTTGCGATAGAACTGGTATCAGAGCGAGTCGTGTTTCAGGTAATTAAAAGAAACTAGAAATCTTAAGGACGTGGCGGGGAATTTGATAGATCTTTCGTTAGCTAGAATTGAGTGAGCAATGTGTGACCCTTATTTGATTTTTATGTGCTAATAACTTATTTTGCAGCATCATGCCACCTCGTAAGCGATCATTGAACGGCAATCCCACCGCAAGTAACAGTGATCACACGGTGCCAGTTGACGAAGATATAGTTGATAACAATATGCCAAATCAGTTTCACCAAATGATGCAGGCTATGCTTGATCAGCAGCATCAGGCAAACGAGAACTAGGCTAGACTCCAAGAGCAAATGCTTAAGAAGGATGAGGATCATGCCAAAGAGTTGGCAGAGCTGCAGAGACAGTTGGTAGAAGTACTACAGAGAAGGCCAGAACCGGTTCAACCTCAACCCGCAATTGTCTTCAATCAGAGGGAGCATGACCCAAACGCCCTATTTGAACGGTTTAGAAAGAGAGCTCCAAAGGATTTTGTTGGGACCGAAGATCCACTGACTGCAGATGATTGGCTAGAGCATACCGAGAATATCTTTGAGGTCTTCAGATGCACGAGTGGTGAGAAAGTGAAACTTGCAGCATCACTCTTTACCGGCTTAGTAGACATTTGGTGGAAGACAGAGAGGGAGGAGTACAGGACTATCGTAGACGTAGTGGCTTGGGCAAACTTCAAGAGGCAGTTCAGAGATAAATATGTGCCCACACATGTCAAGAGGCAAAAAGCGATAGAGTTCCAGCAGCTTGTCCAAGGGACTATGACAGTGTTAGAGTACCTCACCAAATTTGAGAGGTTATCTAGATATGCTCTGGAGTAGGTGTTTACCGTGGAGAAGAAAATTGCTAAGTTCTTAGAAGGACTTCACCCCATCATTGAGAGGGATGCCACGGGGGTAGTACCACCTGTCACTTTTGAAGAAGCTGTTAAGAGAGCCTACAAATTTGAAAAATTTCACCACAAGATTCTTTGAGTTCAAGGCAAGGGATAAGGGCAACCTCAATAGCGGAACCATCAACAGAGGAATCGGCAGCACAAGAGGCAGAGGCAAGACTAGAATTTTAGATCATTTGTATTCACTGTGGAAAGAAACATGAGAGTACCCAGTGTCGTACCATCACAGGAGCGTGCTTCAGGTGTGGCTCCATGGACCATCAAATGAGGAATTGCCCAAGACCAAATAGACAGAATTAGCAGCCTTAAGAAGAACCACGTCCAACACCATTTCAGAATCCACCACTTCTTCAGAACCAGGCAAGGCCACTCTAGTTACAGGCACCACCGCAACAGTATAGGCCCCAACAACAACAACAGGCCTATCAGCAAGGATATAATCACATCAGCGTCCCCCGCAACAGAACAAAAATGTTCTTCAAGGCAGGCAACAGCAGGCTCCGATCAGGCCATAGCAACGGGGACAAGTATATGTGGTTAATAGAGTTGATGCAGAGGCAGCGGAGAATGTTGTGGAAGGTACACTTCTTGTTTGTGGGATAAAAGCTAGGATGTTGTTTGACCCTGGCTTTACGCATTCTTTTATATCCTATGCATTTTCTAGATTGATTGATGTGTATGGTAGAGAACTTGAATGTATTTTGACTGTGGCCACCCCAGTAGGAAAACATGTTGTATGTACTACTTATTACCCCACCTGTATAGTTTAGATAGGAGAGGTTGTGTTACTCGTAGATCTTATTTTGTTGGAGATGAATGATTTTGATGTCATCCTAGGGATGGATTGACTGACAGGGTACCATGCGACGATGGATTGTTTTCATAAGACCCTCACATTCAAGTTGGATGAGACACCAGCAGGAGTGTTGTTTCAGGGAGAGAGGAGAAATCCTCGTGCAGGGTTTGTTTCAGCATTGAAAGCTGATAGACTATTGAGAAGTGGATGTGAAGTCTATTTGGCGTCTATCATAGAGGATAAACGGTCCCAAGGGGGTGGAGGAGATCCCTATTGTTTAGGAGTTCCCGGATGTGTTTCTGGAGGAGATTCCAGGATTACCACCCATAAGAGAAATCGATTTCACCATTGAGTTGTTACCAGGGACCGCTCCGATTTCTATTGCACCATATTGGATGGCTTCGGCGGAATTGGGAGAATTGAAGATACAATTGCAAGAGTTGTTAGATAAAGGTTTCGTAAGACCTAGTATTTCGTAGTGGGGAGCTCCGATTTTGTTCGTCAAAAAGAAAGATGGTTCGATGAGAATGTGTATTGACTACCAAAGGTTGAATCAGGTGACCATCAAGAACAAATATCCATTGCCAAGGATAGATCAGCTGTTTGATTAGTTACAAGGTGCTTCACATTTTTAGAAGATTGATTTGAGATCCGGTTACCATCAGCTAAGAGTCAGAGAATCAGATGTGTTGAAAATAGCTTTTCGAACAAGACATGGCCACTATGAGTTCCCAGTGATGCCATTTGGACTGACTAATGCACCGGCAGTGTTCATGGCATTGATGAACAAGATATTTGCTCAGTATCTGGATCAGTTTGTGGTAGTGTTTATCAATGACATTTTGGTGTACTCCAAAATCAAAGAAGAGCATGAAGAGCATCTGGGGATAGCATTGCAACTTCTGAGAGAGAACCAGCTGTATATGAAGCTCAACAAGTGTGAATTTTGGCACGAACAAGTTCCACTTTTGGGGCACATTATCTCCAAAGAAGAATTGTCAGTAGACCCGTCCAAGATTGAGGCAATAGGGAAGTGGGAAAGACTGAAAAATGTATCAGAAATCAAGAGTTTTCTTGGATTGGCAGGGTATTACCGGAGGTTTGTACAAGGATTTTCGTCGATTGCAACACCGTTGACGAAGTTGACGAGGAAAAATGTACCTTATGTGTGGACAAATCAATGTGATGCTAGTTTCCAAGAGCTGAAGCAGAGATTGACTACAGCACCAGTCCTTACTTTACCATCCGGAAGCGGCAGTTTCACCATTTTTACTGATGCTTCGAGTGTAGGACTTGGATGTGTATTGATGCAGGAAGGAAAAGTTGTAGCATATGGGTCCCGGCAGCTGAAAGATCACGAGAAGAACTATGCAACCCATGACCTTGAGTTGGCAGCGGTTGTCTTTGCATTGAAAATGTGAAGGCATTATCTCTATGGAGAGAAGTTTGAGGTCCATTCTAATCACCGCAGCCTATAGTACTTGTTTTCTCAGAAGGAATTAAACATAAGACAGAGAAGATGGATGAAATATATTAAATATTATGATTTTCCAATCAAGTATCACCAGGGGAAAGCGAATGTAGTTGCCGATGCCTTGAGCAGAAAATCAGTAGGCTTGGCAAATCTAAGTGGTACTTATATTTTTGAACAATTCAAGGAGTTGAGGATAGACCTATAGCCACTGAGGAAGGGTGTAATATTGGCTAATATGTCTGTGTCTTGGCCCTTTTTCATTCAGAAGATCAAGGATAGTCAGTTGCAAGATCCAAAGTTGGCCAAGATTTCAGAACATATAGTAGACCGTCCAAACTTTCATATCGTTGATGGAGTTCTTTATTATCGAGACCGTCTGTGTGTGCCTAACATCGAAGACTTAAGGAATGACATCATGGCAGAAGCTCACAGTACGAAGTATTCCATGCACCCAGGCAGCACGAAGATGTATCAAAACTTGAAAGGCAGATTTTGGTGGAATAACATGAAGAGAGATATTACAGCGTTTGTCTCTCGCTGTATGACGTGTCAGCTGATAAAGGCAGAGCATCAGAAGCCTCCATGGTTGCTACAGCCATTAGAGATCCCGGAATGGAAATGGGAGCACATTACCATGGATTTTATTTCGGGACTATCGAGGACCAACAGAGGCAACGATGTGATATGGGTCATTGTAGACCGACTCACCAAGTCAGCTCATTTCATCCCCATGAAGGCAGGAAAGAAGATGCATATGTTACCCCTGGCAAAGTTGTTCGTTAATGAGATCGTTAGTAGACATAGACAACCAGTTGCTATCACATCCGACAGAGACAGAAGATTCGTCTCAAGTTCCGGAAGACACTACACGAGTCTATGGGTACAAAGTTATAGTTCGGCACGGCTTATCACCCTCAGACAGATGGCCAGTCAGAGAGGACAATTCAGACCCTTGAGGATATCCTCCGTGCTTGTGTGTTGGACTTTAAGACTCAATGGGATGAAACTCTACCTTTGTGCGAGTTCGCCTACAACAACAGCTACCATTCAAGCATTGGAATGGCGCCCTTTGAAGCTTTGTATGGCAGAAGGTGTAGGACACCTTTGTGTTGGGAAGAAGTTGGCACTCGTAGTTTCCATGGACCGGCCATAGTGAGTGAGACCAGTGACAAAGTGAGACAGATTCAAGAGCATTTGAAAGTAGCCCAGAGTAGGCAGAAGAGTTACGCAGACTCTCACTGGAGGGATTTACATTTCAAAGAAGGAGATAAGGTTTTCTTGAAGGTGTCACCGACCAAAAGAACATTGAGATTCGGGCAGAAGGGCAAGTTATCATGGAGATACATTGGACCGTACGATATCATGAGCAATATTGGTGATGTGGCTTATAGACTAGCCTTACCACCCGAGCTTTCCGATGTAAACAACGTCTTCCATGTGTCGATGTTGAAGAAGTACGTCCCCGATCCATCATATGTACTCCGGCATGAACCGTTGGAAATTCAAGAAGATGCTACTTATGTAGAGAAACTTGTTCAAATCATAGATACAAAGGAACAAGAGTTGAGGACACAGACTCTTCAGTGGGTGAAAGTACTTTGGGAGAATCATGGACCGGAAAAAGCAACGTGGGAATTGCAAGATCAAGTACAGAAGAAGTATCCACATCTCCTACCCGAGGTGAGTTTTATATTTCATTTGGAGGACCAAATGCCCTAAGGGGTGGAGGATGTAAGACCCTGACGAGTGTCCATGATTAGTGCTAATTAAGCCGTGTGTTAGTTCTAAGTGTGATTAGTGGAATTGTACAAAGTTGGGATTAGAATAGCTCTTCTATAGCTTTTGGGAGATTTTGAGTGCCTTTGTGATTTGTAGGACCCATTGGGCGTCCTTTTTTATAGCTTTGCGATTACGTGGGGGATTATCCGAAATTCCGGTGATTTATATTTCGATCCCATTTTACTTGCCTCGTTAATCCCTGCAACTTTCATGTTGATCTCGTAATCGTCCGGAACCCCGAAACCTGACTTTCCTGGCATTGAGGGCAAAACAATCTTTTTACACTAAATCTGTACCCAAAATTTGATATCCCCAAAACTCGGAAAAAATATACTTTTTGGAAGCTAGATATTTTGGTAATCATTTTTCTCTTCTTCGTCGAATTCGTTCGAGGTCCCCAAAGTCGCGATTTCAGCCTCCAATTGCTTTAAATAGAGAACCCTTCTCCTCCATTATCCTTTTTCCAGCATGAAGAGCCCATCTAAGCTAGGGTTTTCCTTTTTCTCTCTTCTTATTGCTTCTCTATCACCAAATCACCACCAACCTTGCATCAAAAGCCAAATGGAAACCATCATCTTCTTCATTCCTCGAGAGCTCTCCTTTAATACCAATTGTGGAAGAAAACATCCATTCCAAGACCTTCCTTGAGTTAGCTTTCTGCTTTTGAAGAGTTTCCAAGTAAGTAATCCTTCCCAATCCTTTGATGTTGTGTTCTCCTAGCTATAGAGAAGCCCCATCTTCCTTATTGAGAGTTCCTTCTTCTTCATTTCTTGTTTGACCCATTAGGGTTTGTTTTGGGGATTTTTGTTGTGCTTGTAGGTTTCTTGAGAGAGAGCTTCATTATTGCTTGTTTCCTTGATTTGAAACCCTAAGGCAAATGGATGAATGGGTATTGAGCATTAAATAGTTTTTATGACAATGTGATTGATTTTGTTATCTCCATTAATGCTTATCTATCTTGCATTCATTGTGAAGTAAATGCTCATAAAAAGGGGTTTTGTTAGCTTATTTATTGTCTTGGAAATGTAATTTGTATCTCTTTGTTTCATTTCTTGTTCATAACTTAAATGAGCCCTTGTTGTAGTGGTTATCCTCTTTCTCTTTGGGTGATTGAATGTGGAAAAAGGAGATTTGGGTTGAAAGCTCATGGAAGTTTTGATGGGAGTTTCAAGTAGTGTTTGAAGAGGTTTAATGGTGATTATTGGAGGCAAGGAGGCCCTTTTATTGCAGGTGAAATCTGTAGGAGAGAAGGGGGAGGAAGGCCATGAGGGCCATTCCCGGGCAGCAGGATTGACTGCCCGCTCGAGTGCGCAGTCAATCTGACTACGATTTCGGGCGGCAGCTTGACTGCCCGCTCGAGCGGCCATATGCCCGCTCCAGCGCGCGTTTGTCCGCTCGAGCAGGCAGACTTGCTGTCTACCCATTGTCCAGCGCAGTCCAGGTCCGCTCGAGTGCCCTTTAGTTTGCTTGAGCGCACCCCACCCCCCCCCCCCCCCCTCCTCTTGAGCCTGGACCACTTTTGGAGCTCAGGAAACATTTTTAAAGGAACCCATTAGCATCGAGGAGACCTATGAGGCATTGTTCGAAGCCCGTTTGAGAAGGAAGCCACGTCACAAAGATTCATCAAAAGTCTTGAAATTCCAAGGTGTATAAGAAACCCAGAATGTCTCCAAACTCAGGGAGTACCAAGTTTTTATTTAAATTGACATACGGGATCCCTATTCACCTTGAACTAGTCTTGAACCCCGATACTTGTCCTGATATTTCGAAAGTCTATTGTACTACATTATTCCCGAATTTCAACATGCAGTCCCGAAATTCATGATTTATGATTTATCAATCCCGAAAACACTGAAACTGTACTTGTAGCATTTTGCTAGCCCCGATGTGCATGACCCGACATTGAAATGATATTTGTGCCTTGAGCACCCCCGTTTCACCCGTTTATATAATTACATCATATGTGTGCATGACCTATTAGTCGGCACCATTAAGCTTGGACGACCTTGTTGGTTTTATCCACCGACTTGGAAGTTCCCCTCTCTTCCCGCCAGCTGCAGTTTGGATCCTGATACCTGGTTTATTAACCGTGGTCCTGTCCCGATACCCGGTTTGCTCCCGTGGTCCCTGATATTCAGTTCGCTACCGTGTTTCCCGATACCCGGTTTGCTACCGTGGTCCCGTCCTGTATTATTATATATGTATATGTAAATTTTGTTGCACTTCCTCACTTCGGTGACTGAGGTCAACACCTCGATATACTCTTGTCACTTCGGTGATAGAGGATTTAGCTTCGTGTGGATGAAATCTTGTTTGTTTCCCGTTTCCTTGGTACCTTTACTCGTTTTACATTGTATACATGTTTTGAATAAATGATTTATCTTTTCATGAAGATTATTGTTTAAATAGATCCAAATGCTTTCGAAGGTAAGTTCATTTGTTATTATATTGTGATATCTTTTCACCCACCTGCCAAACTGTCATGTTTGACCCACTTTTGGTACTTAGGTCTAGTCGTTGGTTATCCCGAGGAGGAGCTCAAGGAGGCGGTTGGTGAACCGTAGCGCCTAGTTGAGTGGCACGCCGATGATGTTGTCTAAACATCCGGTTACCCGAGATGCGTAACATTTTGGGGTTGTGGCTAACCATTCTTTTGGGAGTTATTGTTTTGTTTATATTGGCCTTTGTTGGCCTCTATTTTTGGGGAATGTAATTAAATGATGTTTCTATAAACTTTAACAATACTTTTGGGAATGCTAATGATCATTGCTCATTCTGATACTTGTTATTCAAATGTAATCAGTATTATTATTATGGAAATGAATTACATACTTGATTTGTTACACGCTTCCGTACTTAAACAAAATATTTATGTTGTTGTGAAATCCTCACCGCGGACACCTGTGGGAAATCATGTGCACAGTTAATATGCGTTCTTTATTAATCCTTGTACGAATTGGCACTAATCATATCATTATCGTTAACTTTTATCACTTATGCGTCCCGATCCCGGATTAAGCCGTAAACCCGATCTGGGGTCGCGACACAAATTCACTAAAAGAACCCCCAAAGGGTCCCTCTAAATCAAGAAGGCACTCAAAACTTCCAAAAGCTATAAAAAAGCTATTTTATTCCCCACTTAACCAAATCCATTAATCACGCTTAGAACTAACACACGACTTAATTAGTACTAAACGCGGTTATTCAGGTGGGGTCTTACAAATGGATCTAGGGTTTGGGTTCGGAATGTTTTGGGCTAAGGTTGGGCCAGAACTGCGAAAGTAGAGCGGAACACACCTAAGTACGCACTCGAGTGCATTTCTAAGGCAATCGGGGGACCTGGGTACACCTGTGTGTGCACCCAAGAGTATTTTGGGACAGGTGCGCTGGTGTGTTTTTGGTGGGGGCCGCTAGAGTGGTCTTCATGTGGTTATATCTCCTGATCCGTCGGTCGGATTTGGGCAATCTACATATTGTTGGAAAGATCTCGGAGCTTAGAACTCATTGGTCCAGGTACCTTAGTGAGTAGTGGGCTTGACTCGGAGTCTCGACACAATTTGGCTTTTCTCTCACGAATTTCTAGAGATTGTCGAACTAAGTCTAAAATTATCAACAAGCATCTTCATCGTCGTTAATTAATCTGAATTATGCCATTAATCATTCAATTATGGGTGAAATAGGGGCACCGCTATACATGACAAGTATTTAAGGCTATCATGGGGGGCCAAATAAGGTGTCTACAGTATGCTCCTCTTTGGAGAACAACATGTGGAAAGTTGTGCTCCAAAGAATGTAGACACACCACTTATGGCTCACGGGAGGTTTTGAGCTCATGGAAGTGGCCACCTACGATGTATGCAGTTGCAAACACATTTTAAAGGTGAGGTTCAATTTTCTAGGATCGGTTCTGATTCAGGGGAATTAGAAAAAAAGAAGAAGTTACGTGCCTACTGATTTGATTGGAAAACAAAGATCTGTTGTTGGAAGTGGGTGGGCCTCGCTAATAGGTTTCAAAAACTTTTGACCCACTTAATGCAGGGATCAACTATAGAGAAGGCAACAAATCCAATCCAGGATCTAAGTCCTCAAAATCAATAACCATGAATAGTAATAAATTCTATCTAGAAGATAGAAACAATACTTAACAAGTAACCACGAAATCTACAACATACAAGGAAGTAGATTATACCTTTAGAGGTTAGTAGTGCTCTAATGGAGAAGTTGATCTCTTTTTTTGATGAAGAACTCTTTCGTAAAGTAAATCAGAATCTCCAAGACCCAATTGTCTTCCACGCTCTGTCCCCTATCAGATCTCTTTTGTCAAGGAGATGGGTGGGATCTCCAAAAGAAACCAAACTAGAAGCTCTAAGGAAAACTGGAAGAGAAACTAGAAGAGAAAGAGAGAGGTATGGCACTGGGCGTGCAACACTTGCACACACAAGGGGGCTGGGCGTGAATTCCAAGGATGGACATCCAACCCCTTTGTTCCTCTATTTATTGCATCAAAACAACTCCTCTTACTAATTAAAATAGAAGTTCTACTTCTATTAAGAATTAGTAACTTTCTTCTTTCTAATAATCATAGAAGTCTCACTTCCACAACAATTAGTAACTTACTATTACCACTATTAGAAGTCTCACTTCAAATAGAAATAGTAACTTTCTAATTCCTTTCCTTTTAGAGTTCAACTAGTAATAGTAACTATCTAATAATTGGGCTAGCGTGGGGACCACTAGGGATTCCATAGAAAGCTGGCTTCAACTAGGACACCCTGACCCCACATCTCATGTGCAATCTGCGCCCACAGTTAATTGTAAATAACTCCACTATATAAATGCAATTGAACTTATGTTAGATTATATGGACTCAATCCATCAGATGATATAATAAATTGGTTAATTTCTTTATTTATCAATAAAATCATCCTTTCGTTTCATTAGATGAATGGTGTTTTATTACTTTATGCACATAACCAATACATATGACATGATGGTTTATTAGATGAACCAGGTCTCATTAGTATATTAGATGTGATATATGTGTATGGATTGTTGACACCAAAAAAGTCACTATGTCTCCTCAACATCAAGAAGCCACATGAAGCTGAATCCTGCTACAAAACAAGCAAAGCTACTTCAAGCATCCGATCTTGTCAGAATCAGACAAAAACTGTAAGATCCTTCAAGACAGCCAAAAGAGGGGTACACCAGAAGTTTTGGGCCATTCTTACATCGTTTGGCCTAACTTCACTTCGCCGACAGCTAAACAAGCGCTCCTGGCAGCGACATCATCGAAGACACCAAAACTTCGATCAGAGCCTACGGATGGTTCCAAAATACCTCCAAAGGGCTCCATGCCAAATTTCAAGTCAAACCGACAACGTTTGACCCTCCATCAACGTTCAAGCAGTAAAACCAAGCCTCCCGGCGGCGAAAACCACCGAAGCCATCACTCATCAAACAAAACACATGAGTGGCTTCAACATGCTTCTAAAAGGCTGCACGTCGAATTTCAGGTCATTCCGACAACGTTTGACCAGGTTTCGACGCTCTGAAAGAAAATCAAGCCTACCGGCGACGGAGCACCTCGGGACCATGACATCAAAATTGGAGCTAATGGGTCATCTCAAAATGACTCCAATAGGCTCCCTGTCAAATTTCAGGTCAATCGGTCATTGTTTGACCACATATCAAAGCTCGGCATTTTTCCCGCAGCAAAATCAAGTCAAGCATCGACGGGACCCCAAAAGGCTTCAAAACTCAAATAAAAGCCCATGGTTGGTCCTATCTACTACTCAAGAAGCTTCACCTCAATTTTTAGGTCATTCCGATATCGTTTGACCTAGTTTTGACTATTGACGGAAAATCGGCTACAAAGTCTTCGGCTTTCCCGAAAAATGGGAAGCTTTGCGCCCCGGTTTCGCGCAGGTTCTCATCAAGTTTTCTCCAAGAAAATCAAGTCAATAATTGAGGAAAAATGTCAAGGAAAATATAGAAGAAAAAAGGAACGAAAAGGAAGGAAAAACGGCCGAAAACGAAGCTAAGCGACCAAAAGGACCAAAGCCCCATGGTCGCCAGCGACCATGGCCCATGGTCGCCGGTGACCTTGGCCCAAGGTCGCTGGCGACCCTAGGTGCATGGTCGCCGGCGACCCTGCAAATCCAGGTCGCCGGATTTCTCGCCGGATGGCCCGATTTCCGATCCTTTTCGCGTTTCGAGTGTTCCTGCCACTATGATTTTCTGAAAATCCAATTTTTGATGCTTGAAAACGACTGATCTTCATCGACATCTCGGATCCGCCGTCAAGAGCATGAAATCATCACTGATCGCTCCAAGATCGCCAACCGGCTGACCAAGAAAGTACACTTTCTGTCTGACCGATCGTGAAATCGACAAGACAGATGTCACCGGCTCACCAACATCAATCAATGTCTGAAATTGCATCGTAATCCGACATCAAACAATGTGTGGATCCACCTGTGATGATCACAAGAAGAATCTCAAAAGACGCAGCGCGGCCCGCGACTCTTAACATGCCCTAGCGACCACTTAATGTCATTAATTGACCCTGATGGACCCGAAAGAGGGGGAATCTTCCGTCCTCTCCCTCCGCACCCCGGGGGCTGACCTGGGTCTAGGCGGAGGAGGGAAGATCTCGGGCATCAACATTTTTGTACGGGTATGCCAGATTTACTTTCTACTTGGAATTTGGAATGGTGATAATCCGGAGAGTCACCTTCACAAGTGGAAAGGAAATCAATCCTTTTTTCTAACTTTTCAAATTGCATTAATATTAAGAAAAGAGACAAGTTTGTTTTTCTTAGAATGCCGTAGGAGGCGTTTTTGTTTGTTTGCCGTAAAAGGCGATTTTGCCGTGAAAGGCGATTTTACAAAACTCATCAAATGTGAAAGACAAGAATTGTGATGTCTTTTTGTCTCTTTAAGAAATACAAACTACAATAGAAAAGGAAGAAAAGGGATCTAACTTCTCAGGAGATTGTGGGGACACATTGAGATCGACGGTCGCAAGTCATGTACGGGCTTCGCCATCGTCCTTCAAATGAGAACATGTGATGCTTTGATTCTTTGGCTTGGCTCCTAACCTCGGTTTTTTAAAAGACAAGGACCAAGAGGAGGTCCTATATCCAATGAAAAACCAAGTAAACGGGCTGAAAAGCCGCGTTTATGCCATGTTGGAGAAGGAGGAGACCTTGGGTGGGGGGGGGGGGGGGGGGGGGTTGCCCCCTAAGGGACGTTGATCACCTGGTGGTGCTTGCGGGAGCAAAGAAGCAGAACTTCGTCTCTCTCTTGGATTTTCTGGATTTTCAGAGCTTGCACTTGGGATCTCTTTTCATCATTGCTTTCTTCTTGGAATGGACCTCCTTTTATAGGCTTTTGGTAGCCATGAGGTGTTTATTGGCATTGATGGCCATGATGAAAGAATTGATGAGGAGTTACAAATTGATTTTGTAACTCCTTTTTCATGGCTTGTGATTGGCCGATGAAGGTAGTGGGCTTTTAATTGCCTTTATGCTTCATGATGATGGGAGTTTCATGGGTTTAATGCTATGATTGCTTGGATTTGTAACTCCCAAATGCTTGAATCTGATTGGGCCGTCCAAAATAATGAGTTAATGACCGCATTAAGTTGTCATAAACGGGTCAATTAACGTCATTAAGTGGTCGCCAGGGCATGTGAAGAGTCGCGGGCCGTGCTGCGCCTTTTGAGATTCTTCTTGCGATCATCACAGGTGGATCCACGCATTGTTTGATGTCGGATTGCGATGCAATTTAAAACATTAGTTGATGTTGGTGGGCCGGTGACATCTGTCTTATCGATTTCACGATCGGTCGGACAGAAAGTGCACTTTTTTGGTCAGCCGGTTGGCGATCTTGAAGCGATCGGTGATGATTTCATGCTTTTGACGGCGGATGCAAGATGTCGACGAAGATCAATCGTTTTCAAGCATCGAACATTGCATTTTCCGAAAATCACAGAGGCCGGAACACCCGAAACGCGAAAAGAATCGGAAAACGAACGATTTAGTGAAAAATCCGGCAACTCGGATTTGCAGGGTCGCCGGCGACCTTGGGCCAAAGTCGCCGGCGACCTTAGTGTTTTTTGCCATTTGGTCGCCGAGCTCCGCTTTCGACCAATTTTCCATCTTTTTCGTTCCTTTTTCCTTTTGTGTTTTTCTTGACAATTTTCCTCAATTATTGACTTCATTTTTTTGGAGAAAACTTGACGAGAACCCGCGCGAAATCGGAGCTCAAAGTTTCCCATTTTTCGGGAAAGCCGAAGACTTTGTAGCCGATTTTCCGTCAAGAGTCGAAACTAGGTCAAACGATGTCGGAATGACCTGAAAATTGAGGTGAAGCTTCTTGAGCAGTGGATAGGACCAACCATGGGCTTTTATTTGAGTTTTGAAGCCGTTTGGGGTCCCATCGATGCTTCACTTGATTTTGCTGTGGGGAAAATGCCGAGCTTTGATATGTGGTCAAACGATGTCCGATTGACCTGAAATTTGACGGGGAGCCTATTGGAGTCATTTTGAGACGTTCCATGGGCTCCGTTTTGGATGTCATGGTCCCAGGTTGCTCTGCCGCCGGTAGGCTTGATTTTCTCTTGGAGCATCGAAACCTGGTCAAACGTTGTCGGAATGACTTGAAATTCGACGTGCAGCCTTTTGGAAGCATGTTGAAGCCACTCATGTATTTTTTTTTATGAGTGATGGCTTCAGTGGTTACCGCCACCGGGAGGCTTGATTTTGCTGCTAGAGCATTGATGGAGGGTCAAACGTTGTCGGTTTGACTTGAAATTTGGCATGGAGCCCTTTGGAGACATTCTGGAGTCATCCGTAAGCTCTGATCAAAGTTTTGGTGTCTTTGATGATGTCGCCGCCGGGAGCGCTTGTTTAGCTGTCAGAGCAGTGAAGTTAGGCCAAACGCTGTCGGAATGGCCCGAAACCTCAGGTGTACCCCTCTTTTAGCTGTCTTGAAGGATCTCTCAGTTTCTGTCTGATTCTGACAAAATCTGATGCTTGAAGTAGCCTTGCCTGTTTTTAGCAGGATGCAGCTTCACGAGGCTTCTTATGTTGAGGAGACATATTGACTTTTTTGGTGTCAACAAATGCCCCCTCGAGGTACAGCAACGAGTAGCTTTTTGGAGTCGATGTGCCTCGAAGAAAAACTTGGAGGAGAGATTCTAACTTGACCAAGAGTCTTGAGCAAGTTTTTTTTTGTCTTTTTTTTTTTTTTGAATAGCCTTCTGAGTTTCCGGGGGAATTTTATGGCAGTGAGAGGGATCACGTACCATTTCAAGGCAAAGTTTTGAAAATGACATGGGGTATTTGGATTTTAGGTTTTGGATTTTGGTTTTTGACCTTGTGACCTAACAAGCTGTATGTGGCAGGTTAGGGGGTCGGGGTTTGATTTTTATTTTGACCTTGTGACCCAACAAGCTGTATGTGGCAGGTTGGGGGGTCAAATTTGGTTTGTTGGTTTTGGATTTTGATTTTGGTTTTGGTCTTTTGACCTAACAAGCTGTATGTGGCGAGCCTGTACAAATTCCAAATTCCAAATTCCATTCCAAATTCCAAATTCCAAGTAGAATAGTAAATCTCTGGATCATCACCATTCCAAATTCCAAGTAGAATAGTAAATCTGGCATACCTGTACAAAAAGTTGATACCCGCGTTTTCCCTCCTCCGTCGATACCCAGGCAGCCCCTGGGGCGGAAGGAGAGGACGGAAATCCGAGGGTCCATCAAGTTGGCATACCCAGTGGGACCCGTTCACTTGAGAACGTGATGCTTTGATCCCTTGGCTCCTTTTTAGTTGGTGGCCTATGTTGCATCTTGCATCTAAAAAAAAAACAAAAACATGAGATGGGATTTTAATTATTCTTTCTCATTTAAAAAAAAAATCTGATTTCTCTTTCTTGGATTCAATTTTGAGAAATTTTGATCCTCTCTTCTTCGAATTTGATAGCTCACAAAAATGTTTGCAGCTATTGTTCGTATCGGAGATTGGGCCATCTTTTCTCTTTGATGAGTCCGATAGGGGTTTTCAAAAAAAAAAAATAAAAAATCAGTCTTCTCTCTTTTGAATTCAAATTCAAAGAAACTTTGGTTATTCCCTTTCGGATTTAACGCTCAGAGAAATGTTGAGTTGTGGTTCGGATTGGGACACCACTTGTTCTCTTTGATGAGTTCATCAGAAACCTTTAAAAAAAAAAACACTAAGGTTGCACCAATTGCGCTCTTTGACTAAAGTGGATTTAAGAAAAGCCTTGTCTAGAGTGTGGAGACAGCTAGACTGTTTGAGGCAAGGGTCCTTCAAACGGGTTCATTAAGTAATCCTACCCTTACCCGGGGGTTGATCTATCTACTAAGGTTTCATAAGATCGAATCGGAAACCTATGTGCACCTTTCAAAAAAAAAAAATTCTTCACTTTTTGAGTTCAGAATTGAGAAATCTTGGTTCTTTCCCTTTCGGATTTAACGCTCGCAGAAACGTTGAGTTGTGGTTCGGATTGGAACACCATTTGCTCTCTTTGATTAATTTAATCTTAAATCTTCAAAAAAAAAAAAAAAAACTTACGTCACTTTTGAGTTCAAAGTTGAGAAATCTTGGTTCTTTCCCTTTCGGATTTAACGCTCGCAGAAATGTTGAGTTGTGATTCGGATTGGAACACCATTTGCCCTCTTTGATGAATTCGATCTTGACCTTTCAAAAAAAAAAAAAAAAAACTTCCGTCAAGTTTGTAATTACATTCGAGAAATTCTGGTTCCTTTCCCTTTCAGATTTAGCGCTTGCAGAAATGTTTGAGCCCTTGTTTGGATTGGAATAACATTTGCTCTCCTTTATGGATCCAAATTTAACCTTTCAAAAAAAAAAATCCCATCTCGTGTCCTTTCCAAGGATGTGATTTGCAACATTTGTGCCTAGCAGTGCTAGTACGCCCTTTCGGGTCTTCTGTATTCGCAACCAACACATTTGTATCTCCAACCTTATATCATTTTACCTCGAGTGAGCCTTGCTTCTCGGTAATTTGAATTAAGGTCTACAATTGCTTCTAGCAGTCACTGGAACTCTCACCCTGAGCCTACCATACTTGCATTTTAGAACAATTGTATCCTCTATGGCTTTTTGCCTTCTTCATCTTGCTTGGGTTGGGCAATGTCCCCTCAAGTGATTTGAAAAGACAAAACCATAGTTGTTTTCCATTTATGATCACCATATTCTTGTGATTACTAATGGATTTGGTCTTGTTTTAGAAGTTTTCCAAAACTAACAATGGCAGCTTCATTGACCATCACTTTTGATGAGACCAAGTACCAACTTATGCTTCAAGACAAGCAAAACAAGCATAAGTGTCCTGCCAGTTGCCAAAGCGTCATCTCCCTCGACAACTCTCAAAACACCGGGTCAACTTCAACTCCCCGGACCATCGTCTTCAGGTCACTGCGACCATTCCCACGCCCCGTAGAAGAAATTGTACCTACCAAGAAACAGAAAACCGCCCCGTAACGTGTCACTACTATGGCACCAAGGGTGAATACCAAGAAACTGTAGCTCGTGGCGCTCCCACGAAGACTCAACCCACAAGAAACTAGGTCTGCCCAAAAACCTGGTCCCCGAGACCCTCACCAAAACAAAGGAGGTCCCGAACATCTGCAAAGCCAGCGTACCTGGCCCCTCTCAAGGAGAGCCGGTTATACCCTCTCTCTTACATGAAAGAGGAGAAACCTACCCTCCGCCCAAAGAACAAAATAATCCAGCATGAGCCGGCTTGCTCCTACAAGCCCAAAATCAAATCCTGCATCGTTAGGCCTCCGCAAAAACATGCTGAAGCCTGCACTCCTGCGAGTCGACCCTTCATCTCAACAAGGACCGAGCTCGCAAAATTCAAATCTTCACTACGACAGGCAAAGGACCGCGTCCAGATTCTGTCCTTGCCCAACTTCAAAGAAGACAAGCTCGGTTGCTGCGCACGGGGGACTACATCCTTCATTGCCAGAGCCCAGCCAGAGCTGACTGAAGCACAAATTGCTCATCGTATGCGTCGCCGCGCGGCATATCGACAAAGGAGACTTGAGAAGCAAAGAACCCAGCATTCTGCCCTCCATGTCTCAAACAAATGGGTGGAAAAAGAAAGACCTGACCAATTCGTTGCCGTCCATATGGTTGGAAAAACCAGAAAACGCCAGAAGTCAGCAACCAAAATCGGTGTAAACGCCTGGTGACTCGCAGCGTCTCTCGGACACGAGCACATTTGGAAGAATCCCCCACTCCTTCAAGCCAATGACACCAGAGTAACCACTCTTCAAACTCTTCATCCAGAAGAATGAGCCCCAGCTCAGTCACCAGGATGATTTCTTCGTTCGAATCCCGAGGGATGAACGTCTTGGCTACAAGTTCTGAGCAGCCTCCACCACATAATCCACAAGATGATGTAACTGCACGAATCCAGCAATTGGAGCAAGGACAACAGAGAATTGAGGCTCTGATGGAAAACCTTCTTCTCACTTTACAGCGTCCACCACCTAACAATGAAACCCCTCCAAATCATCAAGATGACGAGGGCAATGCAGAAAATAATGAGTCACGCGCCCTTACCAAAAAGGACGTGGACGATATCCTCGCAAAAGCAAAAGAAGAGGATACATTGAAGGAACATGGGATCAAGCCACCCTACCCTCTATGGATGGACTCGGTTCCGTTCCCTGCAAAATTCAAACAACCTACTCTCCAGACATATACGGGGAAATGTTCAGCCAGACAACATGTCATCCACTTCAAGATCCTAATAGGAGCTATTGCGGATCAAGATGCCCTCAAGATTCGCCTCTTTGTAAGTACCATAAAAGGTACAGCCTTTGATTGGTACTCCACTCTGCCGGAGAACTCCATCCAGAACTGGGCTATGCTAGAGACACGCTTCCTGACCCACTTCCAAGGTGAGGACCATCCTGTTACTATGGCTCAGCTCTGCAGCCTAAAATAGGGAGAGAATGAGTCAACATACGACTTCATTCACAAGTGGAAGGCAATGGCGTACAAATGCTCAGATGTACTGCCACAAGCGTCGCTAGTCGACATCTGCCGTAACAATATGAGAGCACGGATTCGCTCCATGATCATCGGCAACAAATTAAAGAACCTGGGAGAACTCCTCGAAGCTTCCATGGAAGCTGAAATGGCGATCAAAGACCTCAACAGTTAGAAATCATTAAAGAAAGAGCCGACTGCCATTACGACCTCAAAACCAAAAAAAAAGGAGGTTCTCAATGTGCAGACTAAGTCAGCTCCTCAGCAGCCAAAGAAAGCTGAAAACAAAGCTACGGGTAAAAGTCCTGAACTCTCTGATGCCTTCAAAGAACGAGTAGAAAAGAAATATCCGTTCGATGAAGATGTTTAAGAAATCTTTGAGGCTCTCCTAGCAAATGGCAAACTCACTTTGCCGGAGCCCAAAAGACCGGGAGATGATGGCAAAACCAATGATCCCCGATACTGTCCATACCACCAGATGATCTCACATCCTCTCAATCAATGCTTCGTTGTGAGAGAGAAGATCAATGAGATTGGAAAAACGGAGTCATCACCTTTGACAAAAACTACGGCTCCGCCTTTGTCAACATGGTGTCATATGGGCAAACTTCAAAATCACCAAAGGGGAAGATCATTACTTCATTCAAGGTGATTAAAATGGCTCAAGCGTCCCAAGAGTTGGTTCCCTATCCAACACCAGATAGACAACCTATATGGGTGCATCCCGATCTCCTAGAAGATGAAAATTGGGAGATCATCAAAACAAAGCCGACCGCTTACTAGCGAAGGCAAGCTAAGAGACAACTCCGTAAGCTCAAACAGCAGCAGAAGTCTCAACCAAAACAAGAAGTCCTTGAAAAGGCAGAAACCTCTTCCACTGCTTCACTAGGGGCGATGGAAGAATCCCTTCCCAAAACTTCAAAGGCGGTAAGAATATTCACCCTTGATGATTTCATCCCACCACAATACAAAAATGAAACTGCGCAGGGGGCATCATACTCCTGCAACTCGGTAGTTGGATTTTCCATGGATGGATACGAGTCCAGTAATACTGCCAATGATATCGATGAGTGGGAAGAATCTCTTGAAATAGGAGAATACCTCTCCGACGAGGAATGGATTCCCGAGTCTCATCTTATGCCAGTAATCTGGTATAACCCATTACAGCTACAAGGATCTTGGTCTGATGATGAAGAAGACCAGGACATTGTTCAAGAAAACGCTGTCGATCCAGCACCAGCCAATGCTCCAGTGGAACCCAACATCGGTGAACCCCAAGGAGCAGATGACGAATAAGATTTGGCTCCTATGCCTGATCTTGAAGAATATGCAAGAATCTTGCAACATCTTGCCATAGAGCAGGAGCAGGATCGCATCAATGATCTTCGTCATGATCCAGAACCAGAAGTCCCTGACAATCAATGGGAACTTTCTCCCTCAACTCTTGAAAATGGGGAAAAGTGCTGGATCCATGATCCTCTCACATTCGAGGATGAGTCCGATTCCCAACAGTCTACACTGGGGACATCTCCTTTTAGGATAACTTGCAATGCGATAGCTCAGGATGATAGTGCCTCTGAAGCTTCCGAAGACACGTACTCCCCAACCGGTAGTGTATCTTTTGGAGCTACATCTTCTCAGGTGACTGCCACTGAGATATCATCTTCTCAATCCTCGTCTCCTGAAGCTATAACATCGGAACTCAGGCCTCTCCCGGTTGATCATCTTGAAGAAACTCCCGCCAATGAAATTTTCTTCAATGAAAACCCAGTCGATTGGTCCCAGATACCCGATCTTATAGACGATGTCTAGACTAATAAAGAAAGGTTGCCGGATGCTGTTCAGGACTTGTTCCCGGAAATTGCTCCGTGCAACACAATCACTGAAGACGCCAATGCTGGTACAGAGACGTCTTCAGCAAATAACAAGGATCGACCTCTTGATCCTGAGAGTGATCTTCCAAAAGAAGAACCTTCTCTAGAAGCTCTTAAAGTTGGTAGAGGTACCCATTCTTGCCAGGATTACCACAAAAACTTACAACCAACCTTCTTTTTCTTATGTAAATCCTTCGGGAAAGCAAGTTGTAAATGCCCCAAGTGGCAATAATAATGAAGATGCAGGCCCGAAGGAGGCTTTCAAGTACGACTTGATTGAGCACTTCAAACACATACCTGCACGTCTGCACATCCTTGACTTATTACGAATGTCTCCACAAACTCGTGATAGTCTCATTTCAGAATTACAAAGGCTGAATGCGGATGTCGACAAACATGCCCCACAAGTCCTACAAATTGAAATGGACTATAGGGTTAAAAAATCAAGTACTTCCTCAAAGGGAGAAAAGAAGAAAACTGAGGGATCAAGCAATGAATGCCTCTCGGTACAAAAGGCAGCAAGTGCAATAATTGCCTTTGACAAGGATGACCTCCTGCTAGGCGAGACAAAGCACAACTGACCCTTGTACTTTACGGGGTATGTCAAAGAAATGTCAGTACACAGAGTTCAGATCGATCCAGGTTCTGCACTCAACCTCATTTCTACTTCGGCACTCGAAGAGCTGGGCATCCCACCTAGCAAGCTGAGTCACACGTCCGTATCCATCTTCGGATATGACGGGAGCGCTCAAAGGCCTATCGGCAAAATCAGGTTAAAATTACAAATCGGTGATCTTATTTCCGAAGTCACCGTGTATACAATAAGGACCCCTTCATGCTACAATACCCTCCTTGGACGCCCCTGGATACATGAGAATGGTGTCGTCCCTTCAACTCTACATCAGTGCATCAAGTTCGTTGGCAACGATGGCTTGATACATCGAGTGTTTGCAGACAAAAAACCCTTCAAAGGCAAGGATGCCCATTTTGCAGATGCTCTGATGTATAAAGATGGAAAAGAAGAACAGGAGGAAGAAACAATATACTTTGCCGACAGTCTCCAAAAAGATAAAGGCAAGGCTCCTCAGCAATCATCAGAGGTAAACAAACCCTCCACCAAACTCGAAGTAAGCAGTCAAGCTCCCTTCGTCGTCTCCTTCAATTCTCCAAAGCCTTTGGTAATCACTACCAAAGCAAAGAAGATAAAATAAAAGGCTGGGGGCAAGTTCATTGTCTCCTTTGTGTCTATTATGCATGACACAGACTCGGAATTAGAGCCAGAAGATGACATAGCATCAAGCCATGCTAATACTCAGCGAGATCAGCCCGCTCTCATTCCTTTGGAGATACTTGCTGACATAGAAGATCCTACATCTGCTTTCTTTGTTATTCCGGCAACTTCGCCAGAAGAAAAAGCAATCTTCTTCCACAGATCGGGAGCATCTCCATTAAACTCTCTGCTTGAACCTTTCCAAAATGAAGGTATACCTCAGCTATCCCTGTATAGTCCGATGGGACAAGCTATCATGAAGAAAATGGGCTACGACGCTCAGAATCCGACTGGTTTGGGAGGTGGCCGTGGTATTCTACACCATTGGAACCCACCCTGACCAAAAGTCAACGAGAAGATTGGAAAATCCACCTTCATAAAGGCAAGTCTTCATATGGGTTGGGGTATGATCCTACCGCTCCTATGAGACAGTTGACACCATGGCTGTAAAGTCGCTTTACCGACCAAGCCTCAACATCTCATGAAGACATTGATCTCCCTCGATATCTCTTTAAGGAGACACTCGCCAAGGATCCAGAAAGCTCCTCCAATTGGTATAATTTCTCTGATAATAAAGAGGAATTGGCCGATGACACAGACGTGCGGTTTTCTGACCCAGAAAAGCCATCTTCTCTAAAAGAAGTACCTTACTTCGACCTAGTTCCAGGAAATGATTGGGACCATCTCATTGCAAGTCTTGAGAAGGATGCTGATCAAAAAGATCCATGGACAGAAACTGTGAGAACCCGACCCCTAATTTCTTGGTTTAGTGTGGTTTTAATCGTGATTTGGTTTTCTCGATGGGTCTAGTGGTTGGTTGGTTGAGTTTTTGAGTTAGAATGACTTTTCATTAGCTTTGGGAAGTTTTGAGAGCCAGTGAACCTAGACAGTGACCGTAGGGTCCCATTTGTTTTGCGTGGTCAGCGTGGGGAGATTCTTGGTGATTCCCAAAAATTCCCATTTAAGCTTCGTTAGACTAATCTCGCCATTCCCTACAACTTTCGTGTTCACTCCGTGCCCATTCGAAGCTTCTAAAATCAATTTTTCTAGAAATCCCAAATTTTCCATTTTTAACCCCTTTGACCAAACAGTTGACTTTTTATGTGGACCCCGGAAGTATGTCAATATTAACCTTGTTGGAAAGATAATTTTATTCCGGACACTTTTCATGTTTTAAGTTTCTTGATCCGAGGTCTAGGAAGCCCCCTAATCTCCATTACAAGATATACTTAGTGTGGACCCCACATCACCCATTATAAAAAGGCCATCTTCCTCTCTTTCTCCCTCATTCCCATTTCCATCGACTGCAACCTCCATGCTACAGTACCAGCAGCCCCTCTTCTCCTTTTTCTTCCATTTCTCTTGCTCAATGAAGCCTTCAAGCCACCAATCCGACGAGGAAACTCCGGCAACTTCTTCCCCTTAATCTCCTCTCTCTTTTGACACCATTTTCATGGGAAACCAAGGTGGGCAGCCCCTATTTCAAGCTCTTTCTTGTTGATTAATGGCCCTAGAGCTTGGAGCCTTGGCTTGGAAGAGTGTTTAGAGCTTGGATTTGCTTAGCTTGGACCTAAGGCAAGTGGATGATTTGATATTTACATGTTTTATGAGAAATGCGGTTTTTCTATTTCATACATGATGTTTCACATTATCACCATTCATGTTTTCTTTATGATTCACATTGATTTGGAAGTACATTTAATGTTTTGGAAACATGGTGGATTTTAGTCTTTGTCTATATCTTGTTTTTGGCTTAAATGAATCTTGGTGATTGTGGAGTTTCTCTTCTCTTATGGTTGAGGGTGAAAAAAAAAAGGAATAAGTGATTGGATAATGATATGTAAAAGTTTTGATGTTGGAGAAGAGTTGAAGGTGGAATAGGGGAAGCTTTCAGCTCATTTTATTGCAGATAAGTGATTGGAGAGGGAAAGGGATGGATTGGAGAAAAGAGGACTTGAATCTGAACTGCATTGTGGAGTTCCCGCAACTGGCGGTCAGCCGACGGTCACCTAGCGGCTAGCCGTCTGGTGACTGGCGGCTAACCGAACCGGTTTCGGTTCCTTTTCCAGAGAGCTGTAACCTTACGGTCAGCCTCGCGGTCAGCTGGCGGCTAACCGTCGAGTCCATCGGCGGCTAACCGCCAGCCAACCGAACTGAAGCGGTTACATTTCCAGAATGCTGCATTTGGTCAGGTCAATCACGGTCAGCCCTGCGGTCATCCAGCGGCTAACCGCCGAATCCATTGGCGGCTAACCGCCAGGTGACCGCCAGGTAACCGAATTTCCCAGAATTATGGGAATAAAGAAAGATGAAGGGAGTTCCCATCCCATTTTGCTTGTGAACATTTCCGAAAGCAATGGGCACTTTCCACCTGGAATATGTTCGAAACAAAGATGAAATGTTTGATTGAAGCCAGTTCGAGTGAGAAACCACATCGCCGAGATTTGTTGAAATGTTGAGGTTAGTCAGGTGTGTAAGGAGCCCAGAATGTCTCTCAACTCAAGGAGTACCAAGTGTTACTGAAAAATAGACATATGGGATCCCTATCCACCTTGAGTTATCTTAAACCCCGATACTTGTCCCGATATTTCGAAAGTTTATTGCACCCCTTTTTATTCCCGAAATTTATGAGTTGCGATTTATCCATCCCGAAAGCACTGAACTGTCTTTGTAGCATTTGTGCTAGCCCTGATTGGCATGACCCGATATTGAAATGATATTTGTGCCTTGAGCACCCTGTTTCGCCTGTTTACACGATTTCATCAAGTGTTTTATACATGCCCGATTTCTTGCATATGACCTATCAATACTTGGGGCCTTGAAACATTGTTTTTAAGCTTGGGGAGGTATTGTTTGGAGCCCCAATGCAATGTAAGAACTTGGAAGGCATTTTATGGAATCCGGATGAAAAGGAACCCATTATGAAGATTCGTCGAGGATCCTTAGACTTGTCAATGTGCATAGGGATCCGAGATGACCTTAATTCTCATGAAGCACTAAGTATATGTCAAATTAGACATACGGGACCCTATTCACATCGATATGAATCTAGGACCCTCAACGATTGACCCGGAAAAGTATAGAAATCCATTATGTCGTATTTAACCCGAATTTCACTTGTACGTTTTAAATCTCGTGTTTTATGACTAGACTTACCCTAGAGTATTGAAATCCATGTTATTAGTATTGTTGCTAGCTCGTACAGGCCCGACCCGATACAAACATGTTTTGTGCCTATGGGTACCTCGTCCCGTCAAATATGTTTACTTGACCGGATTTCTTGTATATGACCCATGAGAATAAAACCTTGAGGCAATATGGGGCCAGAGCTTTGTAGTGCGAGCCCATGAGCCAAAAAGAGAACATGCATACATGTATTTGTTTTGTTACTTGCATATAACCTATGAGTCGGCACCACTAAGCTTGGATAACCTTGTCAGTCTGATCCACTGACTTGGAGATTCCCCACTTGTCCCGCCAGCTGCAGCTTGGATCCCGATACCCGGTTTATTAACCGTGGTCCCGTCTCGATACCCGGCTCGCTCCCGTGGTTCCCGATATCCGGTTCGCCACCGTGATTCCCGATACCCGGTTTGCCACCGTGGTCCCGTCCCGTATTATTGTATATGTATATGTGAATTTTGTTGCACCTCCTCACTTCGGTGACCGAGGTCAACGCCCGATACTCTAGTCACTTCGGTGATAGAGGATTTAGCTTTGTGTGGTTGCCATCTTGATAGTTCCTGATCCTTGATACCCGTACTGCTTTATATTGATCATGTCTTTTCTTAATAAAGGATGCACTAATTCTACATGCTTTAAATGAGTACCCGATTTGTAAATTGTTTATTGTTTGTACATGCTTTAAATGAGTACCCGATCTGAAAGATGTTTATTGTTTATACATGTTTTAAATGAGTTCCCGATTTGTAAAATGTTCATGTTTTATACATGCTTTAAAGGAATACATGCTTTGCCTAATATCCGTGTTTCATACCCGTTTTATATGAATACATGATTTCGTCAGATACTCATGATTTCCGATACATTTTTATTATGTACAATTTTGATCAGACAGTATGATTTATTTCATGTTTTAACCATTCAGTATATTATTATATCTTTTCACCCACCTGCCAGACCGTCGTGTCTGACCCACTACTTTGGTACTCAGGTCCAGACTTCTTCACCCGAGATGAGTGCACGTGTTGGCTGTGGAGCCATGAGCTTACCGGTTGTTTGTCGGCTATGTCATGTAGACATTGAGCTTGACATCGGATTACGTCACATATGGGGTAGTGATCATTAGCTTGTTTTCTTGTATGGCTTCTATTAGCCTCTTATTTGGGATTGTAATTAATACACATTGTTATTTGTAACTTGAATATATATGGGAATGTAATACCCTGTTACTATCAGCTCTGTACTTTATTGTGATGGTTTATTCCAGTCTGAAATGGATCATTGATAAGATAGTATATGCTTGGGTTAAGTGCGGTGCGGAATCCAATGGCCACGGACTCCGAGTCGCAACACCACGAAAGCTTCCGCTAAATATTCAGAGGTGTTGGAATTTGTAATCCTCACTCACGCGGATCTTGGGAGAAACATAACTCTCAATTCACGGACCCCGGGTTTGGGGTCGTGACAGAAACAGAGCCTCAGTCTGAAAATGCCTCTGGCACTCCAGAAGGTCTTGTTGAGTTGGAAGCCTCCGAGAATATTGTGGAGGAACCACCTTCAAACCTTCTAACAGAAGTTCATGTTCAAAAGATAGACTTGGGAACACCTGATAACCCACGTCCTATATTCATAAGCAAGAATATAAAGGATGATAAGTTACCCGAGTATATCTCTTTTCTTCGTGAATTCGTTGATTGCTTTGCATGGTCTTATGCTGAAATGCCCGGCTTAGATCCCAGAGTAGTCCATAAGCTCAACTTGCAAAAAGAAATCAAGCCTGTCAAACAAGGCCAAAGAAGATTCCGTCCCGACGTGATGGACAAAATTGAACAAGAAGTTCAGAAACTTAAAAACGTTGGCTTCATCCGCGAGGAACAACATCCTGAATGGTTGGCCAATATCGTCCTTGTGACAAAGAAAAATGGGCAGATAATGGTCTGTATCGACTACAGAGACCAAAATAATGCATGTCCTAAAGATGAATTCCCGCTTCCCATACCAGAGGTGATGATTGACAACACCTGTGGGTTCGAGCGAATGACATTCATGGATGGATTCTCTGGCTACAATCAGATAAAGATGCA
Organism: Umbellularia californica; assembly: GCA_028538565.1. NCBI lineage: Eukaryota > Viridiplantae > Streptophyta > Magnoliopsida > Laurales > Lauraceae > Umbellularia > Umbellularia californica. The sequence goes on along the minus strand of JAPQWN010000007.1, from coordinate 41,797,492 downwards.
TCCTGAAGATGAAAAGCATACAACATTTCGGACTCCGTTTGGCGTGTATTGCTACATTGTCATGCCGTTTGGTCTAAAAAATGCAGGTGCAACATATCAGAGGGCTATGATGAAAATATTCCAAGATATGCAGCACAAGACGGTCGAATGCTATGTTGATGACCTCGCCATCAAAAGCAGAAGAAAAGAAGACCATCTCGACGATCTTCGAGAAGTCTTCCTCCGACTTCGCAAACACAAATAACGGATGAATCCACTAAAATGCTTCTTCGGTGTCTCATCGGGTAAGTTCGTCGGATTCATAGTACGGAAAGCTGGAATATAACTTGATCCCACCAAAGTCAAGGCTATCCTGGAAATGTCATCTCCAAAGACCCTAAGAGAACTAAAAGGGCTTCAAGGAAGATTGGCCTACATCCGATGGTTCATCTCTAATCTGTCAGGAAAGTGCCGTCCATTTTCTCGCTTGATAAAGAAAGGCGTGGACTTTGTCTAGGATGCTGAATGTGAAAATGCATTTCAAGATATCAAAGCATACCTCACCAAACCTTCAGTGTTGGTTGCCCCCACAACTGGAAAACCATTCATCTTGTACACAAGAGCTCTCGACCACTCTTTGGGTGCTCTGCTCGCTCAAGAAAACGACGACGGAAAAAAAGTTGCTCTATATTACCTTAGCCGCATGTTGGTAGGTGCAGAGCATCGCTACTCCCCAGTCGAAAAAGAATGCCTTGCAGTGATGTTTGTCGTACAAAAGTTGCATCACTACCTGCTGTCCAATACAGTCTACCTGGTTTCGAGGATCAACCTCTTAAAGGTCCTTGTCACAAAAGTAGGTTCTCTCAATGCCCGACTGGCAAAATGGTCCATCCTTCTATCACAGTTTGATATTAGGTATGTACCACAAAAAACAATCAAAGGCCAAGCATTAGCAGACTTCCTCGCAGAGCATCCATTGCCTAAAGGAAAGGAAAGCAACCAGGACAAATGAAAAAGGAAAGGAAATATCGGGAATAGGCATCCTCTTTGTCAGCCCCGATGAAAGTTCCGGATCCTAACCCTAGAGGCGGGAGGGGGGGGGGGGGGGTGTGAATAGGGTGAGCTACAACTTAATGACTAATTATGCCAATTTTAAACTTATTTAAAACAATTAGCAACTTGTGATGATTAACAAATAAAATGCGGAAGCTAAACAACAACAATCACCACAAAAGCATTCACCACAACACAAATTTATTGTGGTTCGGCCTCATTGCCTACATCCACTACCGGCTTGTGAATCTACACCCCATCGGATTTCCACTATTTATGCTTTTCAAATGGCTAAGCAATAACCACTACAATATGCTTTCCAAGGATAAGCAATAACCTTACAATGTTGTTTTTCAGGGCTTAACAACAACCTATACAAGATGTTTTTCTAGGCTAAGAAATAACCTTTACACAATGCTTTTCTTAGGCTAAGCAATAACCTTTACAATCAAATGATTTCTCTTAAGAAAGTGTTTTTACAAAGCACTCTAAGGGATTACAATTAAAGCTCAATTTAATTGCCTCTAGATTAGGCGAATCTGAAAGTGTAAAACAAACTCACACAAAACACTATAAAATTCAAAGATGTATGCTTATGAAGTGAGTGTGTGGAAACTTCAATCAATATTAAAAGTTTAATACATATAAAAAGATTTGATTGAAGTAATATACAAATCACATGTACCAAATACAAACTTGTTGAAGATATGAAATCAAAAGCTCACAAGTTGTATGAAATTAATTATGTCTAAATATGTGATGCATATTCAATGTTGTTTTAAAAAACAAACTAATTTAACTAAAGTTCAAATGAATGAAAACAACACAGATGATTCAAACAAGTTAATGAAACATGTTTATAAAACAAATCAAAGGTTTTGACAAAACATGTTTTATAAAGTATTAAAACAAACTTGTTTAGAAATCAAGGTGAAGAATCCAATGACTTAAATCAAAGATTAAAGAAGTAGAGGATTCAACACATCATAGTTTATATGCTAAAATCATTTACCAAAGATTAAACAAAGCATAAAACAATGATTATAAAAAAGCAAAGCTTACTTGGTGGTTTAACTTCATTAATCCAAGCTTCAGCTTACCTTAATGACCCTTAGCCTTCCTTAGCTTGATCCCCTTTCTTTTCCCTCAAAATACCTCAAGAAGGACTTCAAAGATCATGTCTTGGGGCTAAGGAATGAGCTTCTTTTTATAGAAAAAGTTGCTCAACGGCTACCTGTCGGTTAGCCGACATCCAGGGGTCGGTTAACCGACACCCCCAACGGTCACAGGCTAACGGTCATATTTTAAAAAATTTACTGACCATAAAGCATGGTTCGGTTAGCCGAAATGTTCGGTTAACTGAGGCCTGACCGAAACCCTAACCGACAATGTAAACTTGGTCAGAAAACTCCTCTCTGGTTTTCTAACCGAGAGAGCTTCGGTCAGGTTCAGAAGCAAAGTCGGTTAACCGAGCCCTGACCGACATGCTGACCGACAGAGAAGATTTGAAATTTGTAGCTCTCTTGAAATCGGACCGACAGATCCATCGGTTGACCTCGGCTCACTTTTCGGTTAGGCGGCACTCAGCTTGTCGGTTGACCGACAGCCTAAGACAAAAATCCCAACTTTTGCATTTTTCAAAGTAAATTTCCTGTGGGATCTTTGGGCCATTAAACCAACCATGGAAACATGATTTAAACCAATCCAAGTTCTTTAAAATCATGAAACATAAAAAGCCTAAATAGATTTGAAAGTTTAAAACAAATCCTTTCCACATATAAATGCATCCAAGTTTGAAACCAAAACATGCATGAACCTAAAAGGTTTACAAGATTTAAAGCAATGCATGAGTAAATTAAGATTTCAAGATTTCTAAAACAATGCATGTGTGAAAATTCAAATGATGAATAAAATGAATAATGCATCCATCAAATTGCAATACACAAAATCCCTAACACCCGACAAGTACATGATTCCACACGCTTTCTCGCTACTGGAACCATGTTCAAACAATGCAGCTGAGTACCAAGTCTTGATTGTAGGATTGGAACTCGCCCTCAAATCCGGCATCACCATGCTGGAAGCTTTTGGAGACTCTCAACTGATCGTCAACCGGATGAATCAGAAATTTGAAGTCAGGAAGCCTGATTTGCCACCTTACTACAACAAGGCGCAGTCGCTTCGACAAAAATTCAACATCTGTCACATCACCCAGATCCTCAGAGGTGAAAACATCTGTGCAGATGCCCTGGCTGGACTCGCCGCATCCATGGCAATCCAAGAAGGGGAAAACATGAAAATCACAGTGTGTCAAAGATGGATTCTCCCTCCTCTTAACACACACCAAGCAGTTGCTGAATGCCACCAAGTGGTTGGAAGTCGGATGTCCATCATCAAACCTCCGATTGGTGACTGGAGGGATCCGTTCATTGATTACATCATGTTCGGAATCTTACCTGAAGATCCAAAAGAGCGGGTAAGCATTCAAAGACGAGCCCCAAACTTTCATTTGGATATACCTTCAAAAGCACTTTACAGAAAATCCTTCAACGAAGTACTTCTGCGCTGCTTGTCACAACAAGAGGCTGAAGAAACTCTCAAAGAAGCACATTCTGGTCTTTGTGGAGCCCATCAGGCTGGTCCTAAGCTCTACAACCAGATAAAAAGGCTAGGTTATTATTGGCCTACCATGGTAGCTGATGCAATGCAATTTACCAAGCACTGCAAAAAATGCCAAATTCATGGAGATTATGTCCACATGCCTCCAGAATGGCTACATCCAACAGCAATCTCATGGCCTTTCGAAGCCTGGGGTTTGGACATCATATGTCCTATCTCTCCCCCATCCAGCAAAGATCATCGCTTCATCTTCGCCGGGAAAGCCTTTCGAAGCCTGGGGTATGGACATCATAGGTCCTATCTCTCCCCCATTAAGCAAAGATCATCGCTTCATCTTCGCCGCTACCGATTATTTCTCCAAGTGGTCAGAAGCTTTTGCGCTCAGCGAAATGAAGACTTCATCAGTCCTTCAATTCTTGCGCACCAACATTATTTGTCGCTTCGGCATACCTAAAAGATTCGTCCATGATAACGGTCCACAACTCCGAGATCACAGATTCTACAGGTTCTGCGACAAGTACAAAATCCAAAGTTGTCCTTCGACTTCATATAATCCTGCAGCGAACGGACTAGCAGAAGCCTTCAACAAGACACTCTGCAAGATTCTCAAAAAAATGGTCTCTAGTCACAAAAGAGACTACGGCGACAAACTACCAGAAGCTTTGTGGGCCTATCGAACCACCATTCGAGGACCAACCCATAGCACACCATTCTCCTTGGTCTATGGATGCAAAACTGTTGTCCCTTTGGAAGTACAAATTCCTTCCTTAAGGGTATCTTTGCAAAATGACATGACGCAAGAAAGCAATGTCAAATTGAGACTCCAAGAGCTGGATAATCTCGATGAAAGACGACTCGAAGCTCTACAAAGGAATGAGTTGTACCAGCACTCATGGCAGGATCTTTCGACAAGAGAGTAGGCAACGCGCCTACAAAAAGGGCGACTTGGTTCTTGCAGTAAAAAGACCGATAGTCTTTGCCCACAATTCCAAAGGCAAATTTGAACCAAAATGGGAGGGACCCTTCGTTATCGACAAAGTCTTCTCCAACGGTGTATATGCTCTTCTAAACATGGAAGGAGACAGATGTATGCTGCCCATCAACGGCAAGTTCTTGAAGTGGTACTACCCTTGAAGACTTCCTCAAACGGGTCAGAGCGATATCTACACGGCCAAAGCCTATTTCCAGGTACTTGCTCGTCAAACCCATCTCCTTTTGAAATTTTCATCTTGAAATTTCCAAAAAAAAAAAAAAAAACTCTCAAAACAATGCTTACTTTCATCCTTTCATTGTTAAAAAAAAAATCAAAATCCAAAAATCCAAGTTTAGGAGCCTCTTCCCAGACTTGACCAAAATTTTCGATCCTTGAACCCAAAATTCATGGTTTGAAACAAAAATCAGGACTTAGAAATTTCCACCTTGGTCCGCCTCGGCTTTTACAACCAAAATGGTTTTAAGTCAAAATTTATGACCCTCATGTCTTTAAACAAAAATGGTTTTTTAGAAATAGCAGGGAAGCGACATTTAGTCGATACTCGCAAAACCCAAAAATCGGAAGGATACGAACCTCATTCGATACTTCCAAAACCCAAAAAACGCAAGGAAGCGAACCCCATTCGATACTTGCAAAACCTCAAAATTCAAAACTCGTGGAGACGCAATATACCAATTGATATCCACAACCCAAATTTCAAATGGTTTGAGAAAACCTCAAATTTTAAAAATCGTGGGGAAACAACACCAAGTCAGTACCCTCAGAACCAAAGTTTTGGGAAAAGCAGGGAAGCGGCGCTTAGTCGATACTTGCACCCCAATCCGCAAGGAAGCGACATTCCATCAATACTCACAAAACCAGATAGCGAGGAAGCAACATTCCATCGATACTCGCAAACCGAATGAGCAAGGAAGCGACATTCCATTTATACTTGCAAGACCATTCAGCGGGGAGGCGACATTTAGTTGATACCTGCATTTTGAAAACCAAAACTCAGCTATAAATGCTGAAATCGGCTATAAATGCCAAAGCCCGGCTATAAACGCCGAAATCGGTTATAAATGCCAAAACCCGGCTATAAATGCCAAAACAAAAAAAAAATCGGCTATAAATGCCAAAATCGGCTTTCATGCCAACAAAACAAAACCTGGTTTTCAAAAATCTGGCTCTCATGCCATCTAAAAAAAAAACTTCGGCTTTCATGCCAATTCAAAAACTCGGCTCTCATGCCATCTCAAAACTTGGCTCTTATGCCAATTCAAAAAAGCGGCTTTCATGCCATCTTAAAATTTTGGCTCCCATGCCACAAACAAAAAAGCTTTGGCTCCCATGCCACAAACAAAAAAGCTTTGGCTCCGAAGCCACAAACAAAAAAAAACTTTCGCTTTCATGCCACAAAACAAAATTCGGCTTCTATGCCATTCCAAAATTCGGCTTTCATGCCATCTCAAAACTTTTGGCTTTAATGCCATTTCAAAATTTTTGGCTCTCCCATGCCGCAAAAAATTTTTTGGCTCTTACGCCACAAAATTAGGCTTCCATGCCATTCTAAATTTGATTTTCAAGTCATCAAAAAACCAGGCTTTTTGCCACAAAATTGGCTTTCATGCCCAAAACAATCCTTTGACAAAAGATTTTCACAAAATGACAACCTTTTGATCAAATTCTCAAACAAACATTCCCATCAGCTTTTGCTCAAATTTGTTTTCATTAAAAAAATAATTTAAGTGGAAAGAAGGGGATACGAAAAATATATTACCAAAATTGTTTATACATGGAGGTACCAAAAAAAAAAAAAAAAGAAAGAAGAAAAAGAGTTTGTTACAACTCAGGAGCTCAATCTAGCATGGTCTTCAATCAAAGGTTCAACTCCTCAAGCAGACTCTTGGCCTTAGCTTCCAAAGTTTTTAGGCCACGCTTCTTCAGAATATTCCCATAAAATGCGGCCGAACGCCGCCACCCATCTGCAGCACGAGGAAGTTCTTCCCAGAGGACCTGCCACTGCTCATACTCCTGAGTCTTCCTCCGGAAATTTCTTTCAGCTTCCTCAACCTGGCGAATGAGAGTCCCCTCCTTGTCACGAGCCTCCACAATGGCAGTCCATTTGGTAGCAGCTTCTTCCTCCAAAAGCTCAAGACGCTGCCTAGCCTCGACAACCTCCTTATCAAGGCGATCCAAGTCTTGATTCAGCCCCATGATGAATAACTCGGTAACGTTCCTCTCCCGAGTCTTCGTGATCTCAGTCAGCTCATCTTTGACTTTGCTGGAAGGCTTCATAAACATTTCATCAAAGAAGTCACCATCTGGGAAACTCTTGGTCTCAGTCTACTTGTTCCCCAAAGCAATGACTTCATCAAAAAAATCTTTGGCCCTTGCAATGTCCAAACCGACTTCTTCGCTATCAGCAAGAATGTCCTGTACATGCTTGACCATGTTAAAGCCAACTTCCAAGTGACTCGAAGAGAGAGTCTCAACCCATGAGCTTAAAACAGTCTTCAACACCTTCTTTGCATACTGAAGGTGCGGCGCAGATGAGGATTCGTCTAGCTCCGGCACTCGACCGCCCATGTCATGCTCCATTTGAAGAGTAATCAATAAACTCTTTCCAATCAAAGAAGTTGACTCATTGAAAATAGAAGAAGCCCCTACTCCTGGATCGGCTGTAGGTATCCCCTGTTCTGGCTCTAAGGAAGACGGAGGAACTTCTCTTGTTGCTCCACAATCTGTCAAGGAAAAGGCAAAAAGGTATGAATATGATCTTATAAAAAAAATATATCAAGATTATTATTACGAAATACCTTCTTCGACGACTGGCGGAATACTCTCTGTCTCTCTGAGCTCATCCGAAGCATCGTCAAAAGTTGCATCCATGGATGGCTCGAAATCATCAGAATCCTCTGGCAAGTCAGCTAACAAGAAAACAAAAGCTACATGTTGGCAAAAGACAGCACACACTAAAAAAAGAGAAGAAAAAAAAAAGAAGCCAAAGCAATCATACCAGGAGAAGGTTCTGGAACCACTCCAGAGTCCCTGGGCTCTTCCTCAGATTCCACGATTGGATCCGTCATCGCCTCATCGGCCAGAACCTCAGGCATCACCAAGTCATCATCCTCTGCCAAAAGAAAGAAAGCAGCGGATCAAAACAAAAATCTCTCATAAAAGAAAAGAAGAAACAAAAGAAAGAAAGAGGATCATACCGGTTGTCTCCTCTTCTCTGCTCCTCTTCTCTGGAGGCTCGTCAACATACCCAGACACCTCCTCAGCAATGGTGAGAGGAACTTCAAGATCAGAAGGACTATCATGCCGTCTCATATTACGGCGCTGTCCTCTCTTTTTTTTGCTTCGGCGGGTCAATCTGCTCGACGATCATGCCCCACTATCAACATCAGGCCTCTCACTAGAGTCCTCACTGGATGGCCTACTTTTCTCCGTAGACTCCATGGAAGCCTTCGTGCGCTCTGCTTGCATCCAAGTGTCGATCTCGGCCTCCTCTTCTTCCAGTTGTCTCAAGACCTCACCAGGAATCCCTTGTGCAGCTCCTGATCTGATGATATCCTGCTCGTTGAGAAAGCCTATCTTATGCTTCTTCTAGAAAGGAAGGTCAAAACTTCCTCCCGACGGACACCATCTGATCTGCTAAGACCCTTCCCAAGAGATTGCTTGACATCAAGCTCCTTCTTGGAAAGCCCCCGGTACACTGAGAAGCTCTCCACGAACCATTTCATGAAGCCAGAAGTCCGGAAAGTGGGCAGCTCAGGATAGGAAATCATGGCGGTAGTGTCCTCAGCACTGTAAAAAGTCCATGCATTCCTCCCATCCTGCAGACCTCCAAAACGCTTCAGCATGCTCGAAGGCGCTCCAACAACGCCTTGAGAGAAGCCAAGCTGCAATGTAAAACGCGAAGGGACATACAGCTGGATATCGACGAAAAGATGTATGCGGTACACCATCGTACCAACCCGTATGTTAAAAAGCCATCTTTTCTCTGCGTTTGTCAAAGCATAGTGTCTTCCTGACCCTGCCCTGGTCGAATCACGGGAGACACCAAAGTCAAAAGCCTTCTTTCGCAAATCCGGAGAAAGCTTCACTGAAGACTGCCCAATCTCGACGTCCCTGAACCGTCGGATCCTCAAACGGGCAAACAAAAGAGATTCGGAAACGGCTATCCCCTAGCTAAACGAATCATAAAAGGACAGTGGTATACATACCACGAATAGAAGATGTAGGCTGAAAATACCCTATTCATAGGGAACCCAAGCCGAACCAGGAAAGCAGCAGCCTGCAGTTCGGTACACAAGTAGGAGTAAAGAGCAGGTACCAAAGCCAGCTGCTCTCTAAACGCCATCTGACAAGCCGAAAAATATAGTGCGGCCTGATGTGCGTTCCATCTCCTCCAGCAAAAACAGCCTCACCCAGCCAATAAGTGAGGTAAATAGCGAGATCTCTCCACAATGCAATGTCAGAACAAATGGCATCTGTCTTTGCGAAGAACTTCATCAACGTTTCTCGCATAGCGGCGATCTTCTTCAAACTTGATGCTTTAGCCCTAGCATCCTGGGCCATGCCATCAGAAGACTCCCCGCTGTCAAAAAAGTTGGAGCTGTAACTCCTCCAACTGCTGCACCTGACTTTTAAGCCCTCCTTCTCCTTCAAAAAATCATAGAAGGCGATGAGCTGAAAGTATACAAGCCTAAACTCCTCAAACTGCTCCTCAAGGACACTGTGGATAGGCATAAACTCCTCATAGAGTTTGCCGATGATAGGTAACTCGGTGATGGCGCTCAGTTCCTTCAAAGAAAAACCAATTTCACCATTCGTCACAATGAAGGTTTTGGTTTGTGGAAGGAATGACTCCAGCATGGCCATGAAAGCCTCATCGGAGAAAACGACGGTTTGCCGAAAAGCGTGAACCGCATCAAAAATCTCGGCCTCCCGTAGAATGGCCTCGCCAATCTTCAGGGTGTGATCAGTCCATGATTCCCAGCTCGAGTCAGCACTGAAACGGCCACGAAGTCGAAAAGGCTTCACCCAATTGCTGCCGTCACCCAAAAAAATGCCAAGGCCCACCGGTCTCAAATCGATCGATGGATGATCAGAACCTTGGTAGCCACTGGCTGGCATCAACATGTCCATACAGACAGGCGACTTCTCTGCAAAACCGAAAGGGCCACCAACAAAAACCCCGGTCTTGATCACACTGGTCCTCTTCACCCAGCTTGGAGGATCTTCCCTCTTAGGGCATGTAGGAGAAAGGCTCATGATCGAGATGGTCCGATCGAAGGTCAATCGGGTAGAAATAGTTCTCTCCTCACCATCCACTGTGTAAAAGAACCGAAAACATCTCCTTTGGTATGTCAAGTCGTCGGGGACTGCATCACCGAAGAAGAAGGTAGGCTTGGGCACAACGCTCTAATCGTCCGTAACATAAGGACGACTGCTTACCATGATCTTGTAGAATTCCTCATCCTTGAGAGCGATCAATTGCTGTCTCATCTCATCACGATTGAGGGAATCACACTCTTCCAAGTTCTTCTTAAGAAAATGGACCTTCTCCCAAGCCTGCTGATCGGCCACGCAGACCGACAAGGTGCATCAGTAACAGGACCTTTACCCTTGTTCATTCTGGAAGAACTACCTGCAAAAGATGGAAAAGAAAAGATCAATTATCATCAAAATGACAGAGTTTTGCTACAAAAAAAAATCTAGCAAAATTTTGACATGGTTCCGGGGCAATTCCGAAGAAAAGGGAAATACTCCGAAAGAGACAAGAAGCCTAAAGATGAGCTCAACATCGCTGCGAGCTCATAGTCAGTAGAAAATTCTCAAAGAAGGTTCGAACTCAAATATTGCTGTGAGAACGAACAATCTCATCAGATTTCCGCAGAATTTGGAAAAGAGCTCAACATTGCTGCGAGCTCCAAAATCAAAAAATTACAAAGTTCCTCAAAATCCAACAAGACCAAGAAAGAGCTCAACATCGCTGCGAGCTCCAAATCCCAATACTTGCAAAAGATTTTCAGGTATGCATCATCATGCTTCCAAGTCCATTTACCAAAAATCATGCATCAAAGAACATCATCATGCATTAGATGCCAGGAAAACCTTGACCAAAGTTTGACCAATTTCAACCCAATTTGGTCAAAACCAATCAAACTTTGTCCAAGTCAAAAATCATGTTGGCTTGACCTAGAGACTCTAGCCTTCTATCTTGATGCATCAAAAAAAAAAATGCATGAACATATTGAAATTGCATAACCTCATTATCATGGTGAGCAAACAAAAAATGAAAGAAAAAGAAAGAGAGAGAGAAAGAAGTCTCAGCAAAAAAAAAAAAAAGTTTTGGGCCCACAGGCCATGGTCCACTGCCACGTGGTAGTACGGCCAGGTCCGTACGGACCTATTCGTGCAGTCAAGAAAAAAAAAGAGAAAAACAAAACACTGAAAGGAAAAAAAAAAGTAAAAAACGGTGAAAAAAAAAGAGAGAAAATCACCGTGTGAAAAAAACTGAAAAAAAAGAACAAAAACCGTGAAAAAAAGGGGAAAACACGGAAAAAAAAGAAGAAAAAGAAAAAAAAACCGTGAGAAAAAAAGAAACACGGTGAGAAAAAAAAACAAACACGGTAAAAAAGAAAGGGGAGGAAAACCGTGAGCAAAAAAAAAAAACCAAAGAAAGAAGCATGAAAAAAAAAGAAGAGGAAAAAGCGTGCTTGGGAGAAAAAGAAGAAAAAAAGAAAAGAAAGATGAATTTTTCTACTTCTACAATGGAATCTCTTGTGAAGGAAGAAAACTTACTTGAAGCCATTGATGGAGAAGAAGAAGAAAAAGCTTGAAGATCCTTGGAGAAGAAAAATCACTTCTTGATCTTAGAGCACCCTTGGAGACTCTTGCAAACAAAGAAAGCAATGGAGCAAAAGATCTAACCCCCCTTGCTTTTATAGAAGAGAGCAAATCAAAAGAGGAAACAAGGAGAAAAGAAAATAGGTAAGTGCTAAAATTTAGCTACTTTCCCAAAAGAAAGATATTTTGAGAAAATCTCTCCAAAAAGAAAGAAACTTGAGAGATTCTCTCCAAGTAAGGATATTTTTAGATATTCTCTACACAAAAGAGATATTTTTAGATATTCTCTACAAAAATGACACCATATGAGATCTAGGCCATCTCTAAAGCCTAAGGTCCCATGGGTTAGCCCATATGAGCCAGGTTTGACCACCTAGGCACTAAAAGTGGCTTTTAGTCAAAATATTCCTCTTACCAAGAGCAAAAAAAAAAAAATGTCCCATGCATCTTTTGAGTTGATGGGACCATTCAAAAAAAAAGAGAAAAAAAAAAAGAAAGAGAAGAAAGCCTCATGAGTTTCCAAAAACCAAAACCATTCAACCTCATGAACCAAATTAAGCCAAACTCTTGAAATTGACATTCCACAACAAACCAAACCTTGGCCCCCTGGCTTGCCACACATAGCTTGTTAGGTCACAAGACCAAAACCAAAATCAAAAGGCCAAACCAAATCAAAACCAAAACCAAAAAACCAAATTTGACCCCCCAACTTGCCCCATACAGCTTGTTGGGTCACAAGGTCAAAATAAAAAATCAAACCCCGACCCCCTAACCTGCCACATACAGCTTGTTAGGTCACAAGGTCAAAAACCAAAATCCAAAACCCAAAATCCAAATCCCCCCATGTCATTTTCAAAACTTTGCCTTGAGATGGTACGTGATCCTTCTCACTACCATAAAATTCCCCCGGAAACTCAAAAGGCTATTCTCAAAGAAAAAAAAAATTCTCAAGACTCTTGGTCAAGTCAGAAGCACTCCTTCAAGTTTCTATTCAAGGCACATCGACTTCAAAAAGCTACTCGTCGTTGTATCCCGAGGGGGCATTTGTTGACACAAAAAAAGTCACTATGTCTCCTCAACATCAAGAAGCAAAATGAAGCTGAATCCTGCTACAAAACAGGCAAAGCTACTTCAAGCATTCGATCTTGTTAGAATCAAACAAAAACTGCAAGATCCTTCAAGACAGCCAAAAGAGGGGTACACCTGAAGTTTCGGGCCATTCCGAAATCGTTTGGCCTAACTTCACTTCTTTGACAGCTAAACAAGCGCTCCTGGCGGCGATATCATCGAAGACACCAAAACTTCGATTAGAGCCTACGGATGGTTCCAAAATACCTCCAAAGGGCTCCATGCCAAATTTCAAGTCAAACCGACAACGTTTGACCCTCCATCAACGCTCGAGCAGCAAAATCAAGCCTCCCGGCGGTGAAAACCACCGAAGCCATCACTCATAAAAAAACACATGAGTGGCTTCAACATGCTTCCAAAAGGTTGCACATCGAATTTCAGGTCATTCCGACAACGTTTGACCAGGTTTCGACGCTCCGAAAGAAAATCAAGCCTATTGGCTGCGGAGCACCTGGGGACCATGACATCAAAATTGGAGCTAATGGGTCGTCTCAAAATGACTCCAATAGGCTCCCTATCAAATTTCAGGTCAATCGGATGTCGTTTGACTAATATCAAAGCTTGTCATTTTCCCCGCAAGAAAATCAAGTCAAGCATCGACGGGACCCCAAACGGCTTCAAAACTCAAACAAAAGCCCACGGTTGGTCCTATCTACTGCTAAAGAAGCTTCACCTCAATTTTTAGGTCGTTCCGACATCGTTTGACCTAGTTTCGACTCTTGACGGAAAATCGGCTACAAAGTCTTCGGCTTTCTCGAAAAATGGGAAACTTTTCGCCCCGGTTTCGCGCAGGTTCTCGTCAAATTTTCTCCAAGAAAATCAAGTCAATAATTGAGGAAAAATGTCAAGAAAAATACAGAAGAAAAAAGGAACGAAAAATAAGGAAAAACGGCAGAAAACGAAGCTCGGCGACCAAAAGAGCCAAAGCCCCATGGTCGCCGGCGACCCTGCAAATCCGGGTCGCCTGATTTCTCACCGGACGGCCCGATTTCCGATCCTTTTCGCGTTTTGAGTGTTCCTGCCTCTGTGATTTTCTGAAAATCCAATTTTTGATGCTTGAAAACGACTGATCTTCATCGACATCTCGGATCCGCCGTCAAGAGCATGAAATCATCACTGATCGCTCCAAGATCGCCAACCGGCTGACCAAGAAAGTACACTTTCTGTCCGACCGATCGTGAAATCGACAAGATAGATTTCACCGACTCACCAACATCAATCAATGTCTGAAATTGCATCGCAATCCGACATCAAACAATGTGTGGATCCACCTGTGATGATCACAAGAAGAATCTCAAAAGACGCAGCGCGGCCCGCGACTCTTCACATGCCCTGTCGACCACTTAATGTCATTAATTGACCCGTTTATGACAACTTAATGTGGTCATTAACTCATTATTTTGGACGGCCCAATCAGATTCAAGCATTTGGGAGTTACAAATCCAAGAAATCATGGCATTAAACCCATGAAACTCCCATCATCATGAAGAATAAAGGCGATTAAATGCCCATTATCCTTCATCGGCCAATCACAATCCCAGAAAAAGGAGTTACAAAATCAAGAAATAAAACTTGTAACTCCTCTCATCAATACCATCATTTCTCTCATCATGGCCATTAATGCCAATAAACACCTCATGGCTACCAAAAGCCTATAAAAGGAGGTCCATTCCAAGAAGAATAAAGTGTGATCCCAATCCCCGAAAATCCAGAAAATCCAAGAGAGAGACGAAGTCCTGCTACTCTGCTACCAGAAGCATTACAAGGTGATCAAAGTCCCTTGGGGGGCCACCCCCCAAGGTCCCCTCCTTCTACAACATGGCCTAAATGAGGCTTTTTAGTCCGTTTACTCTGTGTTTCATTGGATATAGGACCTCCTCTTGGTCCTTATCCTTTAAAAAACTGAGGCTGGAGCCAAGCCGAAGAATCGAAGCATCAAACGTTCTCATTTGAAGGACGATGGCGAAGTCCATACATGACTTGCGACCGTCGATCTGAACGTGTCCCCACAATCTCCTGAGAAGTTAGATCCCTTTTCTTTCTTTTCTATTATAATTTGTATTTTTTAAAGAGACAAACAAAAATCACAATTCTTGTCTTTCATATTTGATGAGTTTTGTAAAAATCGCCTTTCACGGCAAACAAACAAAAAAAGGCCTCTTACGGCATTCTCAAAAAAAAAAAAAAAAAAACTTGTCTCTTTTATTAAATATTTATGCAATTTGAAAAGTTAGAATGATTGATTTCCTTTCTACTTGTGAATGTGAATCTCCGGATCATCACCATTCCAAATTCCAAGTAGAATAGTAAATCTGGCATACACGTACAAAAAGTTGATACCCGCGTTTTCCCTCCTTCGCCGATACCCAGGCAGCCCCGGGGCGGAAGGAGAGGAAGGAAATCCGAGGGTCCATCATGGATGAGATCCACATACGAGAGAAATGTGTCACAAATCTTATACTTAAATATCTTCATAACCAGTGATGAGATTGGGCATCTCATCTAATAAGGTTGCAGCACTTTGATCACTATGAGATAATATGATTTGCCTCGATCATCAGAATGTAAGATTTTAGATCATGGTGCTGGTACATTGATGTATTGAAAGACCATGAGAAGCACCTTTTGAAACACTGTCTTCACCTTAAAGTCTGCTCTCATAATTCCCTAGCAATAGGCTCTCAATCTTAAGAGATTGATGAACTCAAGTGTCTGTCTATTCATTTGCTTTGAGTCACCAATGAGTGAGGCCAACTGTATGTCAACACCTCGGTGTCTTGGGTACGTGGTAGTAGGACTGTGGAAACATTCAATGATCAAGATGGAATCTATCTATATTATCCTATTGTGCCAAGTAATGATTTATCATTATTAAGTACGCACCCATCTAAATTAAGAGTTAATTAGATGGTACTGATGATTACTAAAATTAATTGGGTCTTAAGGATAATAAGATGTGGATCTAAGATTGGAAAAGACAGATTTAATCCAATTGATCCATGGATAAGGATAGAGGGTCCTACTTGTGGTCATAAGGGAAGTTTAGGGTATTCTTTGTAATTTATTCCTAAGACTGGAGTATAATTGCATTTATATAGTGGAGTTATTTGCAATTAACTGTGGGCTTGGATTGCACATGAGATGTGGGGTCGCGGTGTCTCAGTTGGTGCCAACTTTTTATGAAATCCTTAGTGGTCCCCATGCTAGCACAAGTTATTAGAAAGTTACTAATCCTACTTGAACTCTAAAAGAAAGGAATTAGAAAGTTACTACTTCTATTAGAAGTGAGACTTCTAATTGTCGAGACCCTGGACCGGGCCCGCGGGCCTAATCCGGGGTCAGGACTCATGAGATATCATAGATCGTAAATTTATTTCGTTTGACCAATACGTACACGGGTCAATAAAGAATATGATACTACCTGTACACGTGATTTCCCACAGCTGTCCGTGGTGAGGATATCACATCAACATATATAAATTTTTGTTTAAGTGCGGAAACGTGTAGCAAATCAAGTCTATAACTCATTCTCATCAACAAGACTGATAACACATCAATATAAAACAAAGTATATCAAAGTGAACAATATTCATAAGCATTTTCCCCAAAAGTAAAGTTAATGTTTATGCAAAAGATTGGTTAATTAGCATTCCCGAAAAATAAAGGCCAACAAAGGCCAATACAACTAAATAGATCTCCAAAAGAATACAGTAATCACAACCCCAAAATGTTACGTCTCTCAGAACAACCGAATGTCTAAACGACATCCTCGGCCTGCATTCACCTAATCGTTGCAGTTCTCTGACCGCATCCTTAAGCTCCGCCTCGGGATAACTGGCATCTGGACCTGAGTACCAAAGAGTAGGTCAAACACAATGGTCTGGTAGGTGGGTGAAAAGATAAAACAATACAGTAATAAATGAATTTACCTCAGAGAGCATTTAAAACTTGTTTAAACAATAATTTCCATGAAAGGAACAAATCATTTATTCAAAACATATATGCAATATAAAAACATGTAAAGGTACTAAAGAATATGGAACTAGCAAGATGGTAACCACACAAAGTTAAATCATCTATCACCGAAGTGATAAGAGCACATTGGGGCATTGATCTCTGTCACACGAAGTGAGGAGATTCAACAAAATATAATATACATATAATTATACGGGACAGGACCACGGTAGCGAGCCGGGTATCCGGACGGGACTAAGGTGACAAACCGGGTATCGGGATCCAAACTGCAGCTGGTAGGACGGGAGGGGGATCTCCAAGTTGGTGGATCAAACCGACAAGGTCATCCAAGCTTAGTAGCGCCGACTCATAAGTCACATAACAGAAATCGGGGCATGTAATAAATACATATGATGCAAATACATAAACGGGCGAGATAGGGTGCACATAGGCACAAATATCACCTCATTTTGGGCAATGCACAACGGACTAGCAAAATACTACAAATGTAATCTCAGTACTTTTCGGGAATGACAATTCATAAATCATGAATTTCGTGAGTGCATATAAAAATTTGGGTACAATAAAATACAATTAAACTTTTGAAATTCCGGGACAAGTATTGGGATTCAAGATTAGTTCAAGGTGAATAAGGGTCCGTATGTTGATTTTTGTATGTGGTACTCTTGAGTTTTGGAGACATTCCGGGCTCATTATACTCCTTAGTAAATTCAAAACTTCGATGAATCTTCATGGTGGGGGTTTCTTTCTCAATTGGGTTTTATACGTTGCCTCTTGGGTCTCCCATCACAGTGGGGCTCCAAACAAACCAGTCCCAAATATTTAAACATCACATACAAGCTCCCAATGCCGCTCCATGTGAACACCTCAAGTCCGCTTGAGCGATGAACTTTCTGTGAGGGTTCGCTCGAGCGGACCTGCCCAGTTCAGATGGCTCGAGCGAACCATCAGTTCGCTCAAGCTACCTAACTTCTGGATGGGGTTTGCTCAAGTGAAGTGTCAAATTCGCTCGAGCGAACTATCCAGGAACTGATTCCGGGGACAGTTCAACTCCATCCTTTTCCTCTTCTTACAGAACTCCTTTGAGCCTCATTCTTACATCAAACTGAGAGGGTTAAAACCTCCTTAAAACTCCATACAAACCACCATCAAAATCTCCATAGACATTCACCCAATCTCCTCCTTTCTATTCACATTCAACCATAAGAGAGAGAAGAATCCCAATAACCACAAGGTTCATTTGAGCTATTAACAAGTGTTAAATAAAAGACTACAAGTCAATATTTCCAAAAGATAAACAAACCAACAAGACTTATTCATATGCATTTATTTCAAAATCAATGCAAGTCAAGAAAAGCATAACAAGAGATAGTAAAATCATCCTCATTTCTCATAAAAACCATTAAATGCTCAAAATATCTATTCATCTACTTGCCTTAGGTCCAAGCTAGCCAAACAAGCTTCTAATCACTCTTCCAAGGCAAAGATTCAAAGCTACACAAAAACCCCCCAAAACAAACCCTAAATAGTCAAAAACTAAGAACAAGAAGAGAAAGTTTTCAATAATGAAAATGGAGACTCTCTAAGGCTAGAAGAACGCAAATCTAAGAGATTGAAGGAGAAGCTTACTTGTAAGGTTTCCAAATAGACAAGATAGCTCCAATGTGGTTGGGTTTACACTATTAATGGCATTCAAAGAGAGCTCTTAACGAAAGGAATAAGGTGATGACATGCATTTCTCCATTGACAAAGGCTTGGTAGTGGAAAAGGAATGAAGAAGCAAGAACAAGAAGAAAGAAGAACACTCTAGGGTTACACTCTTCTCATGTTTTGAGCCAAGAAAAGAAGATAAGAGATAAAGGTTTCCTTTTATTGCAAATGAGAGTGGGCTCCACTTCTAGCAAGTTTGTGGGACTGAAATCATGACTTTCGGGACTTTGGATGAGTTCGACAAAGAAGGGAAAAACGATCATCGAAATATCTAGTTTCTAAAAAGTATATATTTCAAGGGTTTCGGGAATATCGAATTTTGTGTCCAGATTTGGTATAAAAAGACTGTTTTACCCTCAATGCTAGGAAAGTCGGGTTTCGGGGTTTCGAACGGGCACGGGATCAACACGAAAGTTGAAGAGATTGACGGGATGAGTTAAATGGAATCAAAACACGAATTATTGGAATGTCACATAATTCCCCAAGTATACGCAAAGTCATTAAAAGAACCCCCAAAGGGTCACACTAATAACAAAGGCACTCAAAACTCCCCAAAGGTATAGAAAAGCTATTCTATTCTAAACTTAACCAAATCCATTAATCACGCTTAGAACTAACATGTGACTTAGTTAGTGCTAATCAAGGTCACTCGGGTCGGGGTCTTACATTCTCCACCCCTTAGGGCATTTGGTCCTCCAAATGAAAAATACAACTCACCTTAGGTAGTAGATGTGGATACTTCTTTTGAACTTAATCTCGTAGTTCCCATGTTGCTTCTTCTGATCCATGGTTTTTCCAAAGGACTTTCACGCAATGAATAATCCGTGTCCTTAACTCTTGTTCCTTTGTATCAATGATTTGGACATGTTTCTCAACATATGTATCATCTTCTCGGGTTTCCAAAGGTTCATGACAAAGTACATGCGATGCATCGGAGACGTACTTCTTCAACATTAACACATGGAAGACATTATTTATGCCGGAGAGTTCGGGTGGTAAGGCTAACCTATAAGTCACATCACCGATTTTGCTCACAATGTCATAAGGTCCAATGTACGTTTTGGATAGTTTGCCTTTTTGCCCAAATCTCAAAGTTCCCCAAGTATGTGATATCTTCAAGAAAACATTGTCTCCTTTTTTGAACTGTAAATCCTTCTGTGAGAGTCTGCATAGCTTTTCTGCCTACTCTAAGCTACTTCAAAACATTCTTGAATCAACTTGACCTTGTCGCTAGTTTTACTCACTATGCCTGGTCTATTGAAACTGCGAATGCCAACTTCTTCCCAACACACAGGTGTCCTACACCTTCTGCCATACAAAGCCTCGAAAGGTGCCATTCCAATGCTCGAATGGTAATTGTTGTTGTAAACGAACTCACACAATGGTAGAGTCTCATCCCATTGAGTCTTGAAGTCCAACACATAAGCACGGAGCATATCCTCAAGGGTCTGAATTGTCCTCTCTGATTGGTAATCTGTCTGTGGGTGATAAGTTGTGCTAAACTGTAATTTCGTGACCATAGATTCATGCAATGTCTTCCAGAATCTCGAGACGAATCTTCTTCTCTGTTCGATGTGATAGAAACTGGTTGACCATGCCTACTGACAATCTCATTGACAACCAACTCCGCCAAAGGTAACAGTTCATCTTCTTCCCCGTCCTCATAGGAATGAAATGAGCTAACTTGGTGAGTCGGTCCACAATGATCCATATCGTATTGTTGCCTCTGCTGGTCTTTGGTAGTCCCGAAACAAAATCCATTGTAATGTGCTCCCATTTCCATTTCGGAATCTCTAACGGTTACAACAACTCTGGAGGCTTCTGGTGTTCTACTTTTATCAACTAACAAGTTATACACCGGGAGACAAATGTTGCAATCTCCCTCTTCATGTTGTTCCACCAAAATCTACCCTTCAAATTCTGATACATCTTCATACTACCTGGATGCATGGAATACTTCGTACTGTGAGCCTCGGTAATGATGTCATTCCTCAAATCTTAGATGTTGGGTATGCATAGATGATCACGATAGTACAAGACTCAATCAACAATATGAAAGTCAGGGCGTTCTGTTATATGCTCTGAAATCTTGGCCAACTTTGAATTGTGTAATTGACTGTCTTTGATCTTTTGGATGAAGGAAGGTTCAGACACTGCCATGTTGGCTAATATCACACCCTTCTTCAGTGGCTGAAGATCTATTCTCAACTCTTCAAATTGCTCAAAGATACAAGTGCCACTTAGATTTGCCAAGCCTACTGATTTTCTGCTCAAAGCATCGGCAGCTACATTTTCTTTTCCCGAGTGATATTTGATCGGAAAATCATAATCTTTAATATATTCCATCCATCTCCTTTGCCTCATGTTAAATTCCTTCTGAGAAAACAAGTATTGTAAGCTGCGGTGATCGGAGTGGACTTCGAACTTCTCTCCGTAGAGGTAATGTCTCCACATTTTTAATGCAAAGACAACCGCCGCTAACTCAAGATCGTGGGTTGCATAGTTATTCTCATTATCTTTCAACTGTCGGGATCCATAAGCAACAACCTTTCCATCTTGAATCAACACACAACCAAGTCCAACATTCCAAGCATCGGTAAAAATAGTAAAACTGCCGTTTCTGGATGGTAAAGTAAGGACTGGTGCTGTTGTCAATCTCTTTTTTACCTCTTGGAAACTAGCCTCACATTGGTATGTCCACACATATGACACATTTTTCCAAGTCAACTTCGTTAATGGTGACGCAATGGACGAGAATCCTTGCACAAACCTTTGGTAATATCCTGCCAATCCTAGAAAGCTTCTGATTTCTGACACATTCTTCGATCTTTCCCACTTCACCACTGCCTCAATTTTGGACGGGTCCACTAATAACCCTTCTTTGGAGATGATGTGCCCTAAAAATACTACTTGTTCTAGCCAAAATTCACAGTTATTGAGTTTCGCATACAGCTGGTTGTCCCTTAAAAGTTGCAATGCTGTCCTTAAGTGTTCTTCATCCTCTTCCTTGGTCTTGGAGTATACCGAAATGTCGTCAATGAATACCACTACAAATTGATCTAGATACTGTGCAAATATCTTATTCATTAATGCCTTGAATACTACCAGTGCATTAGTCAACCCAAATGGCATCACAAGAAACTCATAGTGACCATATCTTGTCCGGAAAGCTGTCTTCATTACATTTGATTCTCTGACTCTCAGCTGATGATAACTAGATCTCAAGTCAATCTTTGAAAAGTATGAAGCACCTTGCAATTGATCAAACAGTTCGTCTATCCTTGGCAACAGGTATTTGTTCTTGATAGTTACTTGGTTCAATCTTCGGTAGTCAATGCACATTCTCATCGAACCATCTTTCTTCTTGACGAACAAAAATGGAGCTCCCCATTGTGAAATCTAGGTCTTACAAAATCTTTGTCTAACAATTTTTGCAATTGTATCTTCAATTCTCCCAATTCCGCCGGAGCCATCCGATAAGGTGTAATAGAAATCGGAAAGGTCCCTGGTAACAACTCAATAGTGAAATCAATATCTTCGATGGGTGGCAATCCTGGAATTTCTTTTAGAAAAACATCCGGGAATTCCCAAACAATAGGGATCTCCTCCACCCCTTGGGACCGTTTATCCTCCGTGATAAACGCCAAATAAGCTTCATATCCACTTTTCACAAGTCCATCAGCTTTCAACGCCAAGACAAACCCTGCACGAGGATTCCTCCTCTCTCCCTGAAATAATACTCCTGCCGGTGTTTCATCTGTTGGAAGTAGGTGGGCCTCGTGGATAGATATTTGTAAGACCCCGACCCTCAATTTTTGGGTTTAGCATTGTTTTAATTGTGATTTAGATTTTTAAACAAGATTAGAGTTGATTTGACTTTGTTTTTGAGTTTGAATAGATTTTTCATAACTTTGTAGAGCTTTAAAAGACCGTTGACTTTGTTTTGACCCAACCCTTGTAAATTGTATTTTTGTGAGAATTTATTCTTGGTTTCTAAAAATTCCAATTTTTATTCCTTTCGAGTCATTTTATTGTTATAAACAGCTTTCATGTTTTGACCATCTTGATTTAATTATCAAAAATCACGTTTTTCGAGAAAAAGGGCAAAAATGACAAATTTCACTAAATCTGTCCATAAATTTCGAAAAATCCAGAAATTGGGGAAAATATACTTTTTGAAAACTAGATTTTTCGACGATCGTTTTGTTCTTCTTCATCAATTTCATCCGGGGTCCGCAAGACCATGTTTTAATCGTTTCAAGTTCTACTGCATTTGTGACCCACTTCCAGACACTATAAATATCCTCTTATTCTCTCTCCTCCATTCTTTTCCCATTCCAAATTCTACAACCGGTCTTGACCTAGAGCCAAGGAGAGGAGAAGCTTTCCTCTTTGATCTTTTTCCCCTTGAAACATCCATCTAGAGAGCTCCAATCCCCGATCCGACTCCGTCAATCTCTTCCTCTCTTCTCAAGCTTCATTTGGAGTGTTTTTGGAGCCAAACCATTTCACTATTCATCATCTTCAACCTCTCTTCTTCTTGTTCAGCTAGCTCGAGGTTGGTACTTTCCTCCATTCTTTCATTTGGTGTTCTTTTAGTTTATTTAGAACTTGTTTTCCATGTTTTCAAACCCATTTTCGAAATGGGAGTTTGTGATGACCAAAAATGGTGATTTTTATGTGTTCTATTTTGGGGCTTTTGTGTAAATTTCGTGGATCTTCTCTTTGGTTGAGTTTTTGTGGAGTTTTCCTTGGCATTGGATTGAGGCAAGTGATCTTTATAGGATTTCTCATGTTTATTGCTTTATGTTTCATTATGGTTTCAATATTTCATTAAGACATGTTTTCTATGTTAATTTCATAATGCAAGTTATGTTATATTCTTTCAATTCATGAGTTTTGTCTTCTTCATTTGTCTTGTTAGCCATGATTTTGCAAGCTCTTAGAATCATGTTTGATGTTGTTAGTTTTTATGATTTTATACTTGAAAATGTCTTGATGTCTTTTTTATAGAATGAATGGTTTATTTGTGAATGGAATACTTTACAAGTTAGTAATACATGATTTGAATGTAAATGGGTTTGTGATTTTTGAAGTTTTGTTTGAAATGGGAGTGGATTTTTGTGTGGAAATCATCCCTTGGAAAGCTTGTAGGCTTGGGAGTGTAGGTGGTAAAAATATGGAAGTGAAGAAAGGAGGGAAGTGTGAAAAACTGTGAACTCTTAGTTCTACCGGAAGTTCTTCTGGTAGAAGTGGCTTGAATTTTGGCAGAGAAGTGTGAAAAACTGTGAACTCTTAGTTCTACCGGAAGTTTTACCGGTAGAAGTGGCTCGAATTTTGGCAAAGAAGTGTGAAAAACTGTGAACCCTTCGTTCTACCGGAAGTTCTACCGGTAGAAGTGTTCCAACCGGTAGTTCTACCGGTAGGGGTGGTTCTACCGGAATTTCTACCGGTAGAGACGCTTAAACCGGAAGTTCTACCGGTAGAGATGCTGAACCCAGACCGACAGTTACAAAAAGAACTGTTTTTGAAGGATTTTTGCGGGAATGAAAACTAGACTAGGTTTTAGACCTTTTTATTGACTTTGTGCACTTGAAATTCCAAAATGTACTATAACTTCTGGGCCACCAAATCTTGTTAAAACTCCGACATTTGGGTTTCAACTCCACAAGGGTCAATGAATGGTCTTTAGCCTAAACTTGATAAATTTCGTGTTTGAACTTTTGTTTTGATGTTACGTACATCATCGTGTACTCGCCTTGAATTTCAAGTACAAGTTTGTTTGAAGATTTGTTTCAAGAACCAAGACTCTCGTTTTGATATTTCGTGCATCATCGTGCATTTGTTTGAATTTCAAGTATAAGCTCGTTTCAAGACGTGTTTCAAGAATGAGAAAAGGGAATCATTTCTTAAGTTTGTTAAGCATTTATATTATGCTATTTTGCTAACCTTGTCGTGACGTGTTTGACAAATGATTTCCCTCTTGTTTTGTCGTGTTCTCGAACGTGTATCGCCATGTTTTGTGCATTCATGATATAAGTGAGTACCACTAAGCTTGGACTGCCCTTGTAGCTTGATCTACTATCTACGGGTCCTTAAACATGTGGACTGTCTGCAGACTAGTCGTGTCTTGAATGACACATCGTGCGTGTTCGTGTTCCGGTTCTGCGGCCGGAAATTCCCCGTATATGTGGGATCGTGTCGTGCTTGTCGTGCGTGCTTACTCTTGTCATCATTATGATGGAGAAAGGATGAGCTCTTTGTGGATTTACTAATCATGATATTATATGTATTCATGTCTTGTTTCGTATATTGTTCATGCACTCGTGATTTCTTGATAAGTATCTTGTTCATGCATTGTTTTTAAATCTTGTAAATCTGTTTCAAGTTTAATAGATTGTTTTTAGTTCTTGTTTCCTTTAAACTTCAAATTTGTTTATGCTCTTGCCTATATTGATCACCTGCCAGACCGTCGTGTCTGATATTCTTCTGCTTTGGTGCTCTAGATAGCAGGTCCTTGTTTTGAGCTAGTTTGTGTGCAGAGGGCTGTTTAGCCACGAGTTTTGCAGGCTTGTTGTGTCAGCGATGTCATGTAGACGTCATGCTTGACTCCGGAGTTATGTTACACCCTTGGGTAGTATTTGTTTTAGCTCGCTTTTGTGTACGGCTTTTGTTAGCCTTTTTCTTGGGAATTGTAATTAATGTACTCGTTAATTTGTAACTTGAATATGTTTGGGTGATGACTAGCCTGTTACTATCAGCTCTGTATATTTTGATATTATGAATTCTTCCAGTCTGAGTTTAAATATGTTTATGATAATCTTATGCTGATAGATCGAGTACGACACGGAACCCGATGGATACGGATTCCGGGTCGTAACGTCTTGTAGAGCTTCCGCGAATTATTTTGATGTGTTGTGAATTTTGTCATCCTCACACACGCGGATCCTGGGAGGGGAAATACAAATTCCCTAAACTCGCGTCCCCGAGATTGGATCCCGGTTATGGGGGTGTGACAATATTCAAAACTTTTGACCCACTTGACTCAGGGATCAAGTATCCATAAGGCAAAAAACCCAATCCAGGATGCATAACCCTCAATCTCATGATCACATACAGTAAAAAAAACTATCTAAAAGATAGAACAGAAACGAACAAGCATCCATTAAAATCCACAACATACAAGGAAGCAGATTTTACCTTAGGAGCTCAGTTGCACTCTAATGGAGAAGTTGATAACTTTCGTTGATGTAGAACTTCTCTACAAACTGAGATCAGAATCTTCAACACCTCTTGGCCTTCCACACTATGACCCGAATCAGATTTCTCTTCTCAAGAAGATTGGTGGAATCTTCAAGAGAAAACCCAACTCGAAACCCTAAGGAACTAGAAGAAGAAGAGAGAAGACAGCAGTGCAACTGTTGCACAAAAAGGGATGGACGTTTTTCACTATGATAATGTTATTGACGTCCAAGAGAGGGGGGATTCCCTTTTATAATCTCTCAAAGCTCCTTTTGTCATAATTGAAATAGAAGTCTTACTTCCACAACAATTAGTAAGTATACTATTACCACTATTAGAAGTCCTACTTCAAATAGAAATAGTAATTTCCTAATTCCTTCCTTTTAGAGTTCGAATAGGATTAGTATCTTTCTAATAACTTGGGCTAGCGTGGGGACCACTAGGGATTCCATAGAAAGCTGGCTCCAACTGGGACACGCGACCCCACATCTCATGTGCAATCCGGGCCCACAGTTAATTGTAAATAACACCACTATATAAATGCAATTGCATTCCAGTCTTAGGAATAAATTACAATGAAGACCCTAAACTTCCCAATTACCACAAGTAGGCACCTCTATCAATATCCATGGATCAATTGGAATAAATCTGTCTCTTCCAATCTCAGTTCCACATCTTATTATCCTTGAGACCCAATTAATCACTATGATCATCAGTACCATCCAATTAACTTTTAATCGAGATGGGTACGCATTTACTAATGACAAACCCATTAAGTGGCACAAGGGGATAATAGAGATAGATTCCATCTTGATCATTCAATGTTCCCACAGTCCTACTACCACATACCCAAGACACCGAGGTGTTAACCTACAGTTGGCCTCACTCATTGGTGACTCAAAGCAAATGAATAGATAGAAACTTGAGTTCATCAATGTCTCAGGATTGAGAGCCTATTGTTAGGGAATTATGAGAGCATACCTTATTATTGAGACGGAATTCCATAAGGTGCTTCTCATGGTCCTTCAATACATCCAATGTACCAGCACATTGATCCAGAATCTTCCATTCTGATGATCGAAACAAATCACACTATCTCATAGTGATCAAAGTGCTGCAACCTTATCAGATGAGATGCCCAGTCTCATCACTGGTTGTGAGGATATTTTAAGTATAAGATTTGTGACATATATCTCCCGTATGTGGATCTCATCCATATACATATATCACATCTAATATACTAATGGGACCAAGTTTAACTCATGAACCATTATGTCATATGTATTGGTCATGTGCATAAAGTAATAAAATAACATTCATCTCATGAAAGTAAAGCATGATTTTATTGATTAATCAATTTATTACATCAACTGATGGATTGAGTCCATACAATCTAACATCATCTAATTTGAAGGTGAGGGTCTTATGGAAACAATCCATCATGGCATGGTACCCTGCCAACCAATCCATCCCTAGGATGATATCGAAGTCATGCATCTCCAATAAAATAAGATCTGCGGGTAATACAACTTCTCTTATCTGAACTGTTCAACTAGGGTAAAAGGTCCTACACACAACTTGCTTACCTATTGGAGTAGCTACAGTCAAAGTAAACTCAAGTTCTCTAGCATGTACATCAATCAACTCAGAAAATTTAAGGGATAGAAATGAGTGTGTAGAGCCAGGGTCAAATAAAATCCTATCTTTAATTCTACAAACAAGGAGTGTACCTTCCACCACATTTCCCGCTGCTTCTGCATTAGCTCTATTGACAGCATAAACTTGTCCTCTCTGCTGTGGCCTGATCGGAGCCTGCTACTACCTGCCTTGTGGGACATTCCTATTCTGTTGCGGTGGGCGCTGATTCTGATTCTGTCCCTATTGACTGGCCTGCTGCTGCTATGGTTTATACTGTTGCTGAGGTGGCCTTGCCTGATTCTGGACAACGGGTACGCTTTGAGGTGGTGCTGGACGCTGTGCTCCCTGCTGCTGCTGATTCTGCCTGTTCGGTCTTGGACAGTCTCTCATCTGATGGTTCATCGATCCATGAAGCATGCTCCTATAAGTGTACGACACTGGGTA
The DNA here is from genome assembly GCA_028538565.1 of Umbellularia californica. Classification (NCBI taxonomy): domain Eukaryota; kingdom Viridiplantae; phylum Streptophyta; class Magnoliopsida; order Laurales; family Lauraceae; genus Umbellularia; species Umbellularia californica. The sequence continues at coordinate 41,769,873 of JAPQWN010000007.1, read as the reverse complement.
CTCTCATGGTTCTTCCCACAGTGGATACAAACTACTTGATTCTGAATGTTCTGCTCTGGCCTTTGTCTCTTGTGCTGATGATTTCTCTGCTGGTAGTTCTGCTGATGAGTTTACGCCTTTCCCTGAACTTTGAGGATTTTGTTGTTCAAGTTCTCAAACTTGTAAGCTCTCTTGACAGCCTCTTTGAAGGTTGCAGGCGGCACTACCCGCATAGCATCTCTTTCAATGATGGGATTAAGTCCTTCGAGAAATTTGGCTATCTTCTTCTCAACAATGTCTACTAATTCCGGAGCATATCTTGACAATCTTTTAAACTTTGTGAGGTACTCCAAAATTGTCTTGTTCCCTTGCATAAGCTATTGGAACTCTACTGCCTTCTGCCTCTTGACATGGGCGGGTACATACTTGTCCCCAAACTGCCCCTTAAAATTAGCACAAGCCATTGCATCTGCCACAGTTCTGTACTCTTCCTTGACTATCTTCCACCAAGTATCTGCTAACCCGGTGAACAAGGACGCTGTAATTTTTACTTGTTCTCCTCCCGTGCATCGGAAGACCTCAATGATATTCTCCGTGTGTTATAGCCAATCGTTTGCAGCCAATGGATCCTCTGTCCCAACGAATTCTTTCGGAGCTCTCTTCCGAAAACGCTCAAACAATGCATTCGGGTCATGTTCCTTTTGATTGATGACAATCTGTGGGCTTGCTGGTTGAGTTGGAACCGGCTCAGGCCTTCTTTGTAATACCTCTAGCAATTGTCTTTGCATCTCTGCCAACTCTCTGGTATGATCCTCATCCTTCTTAAGCATTTAATCTTGTAACTGAGCCTGATTCCCATTGGCTTGATGCTATTGATCAAGCATTGCCTGCATCATCTGTTAGAACTGATTATGCATGGTGTTATCCTGAGTATCGTCCTCAACTGGCCCAGTGTGATCGCTATTGCTTGGGGTGGGATTGTCGTTTACTGGTTTTTTACGAGGTGGCATGATGCTGCAAAACAAGTTGTTAGTACATAATAACCAAATAGAGGGTCACACATTGCTCACATGATTCTAGCTAACGAAGAGTCTAACGAATCCTCACCACATCCTTAGGATTTCTAATTTCTTTTAATTTCCCAAAACACGACTCGCTTTGATACCAGTTTGTCGCGACCCCAGATGGGCCTGCGGGCCGAATCCGGGATCGGGACTCATGAGATGCCATAATCATAAATTTATTTTGTTTGACCAATATGTACACGGGTCAATAAAGAATATGATACTACCCGTACACGTGATTTCCCACAGGTGTCCGCGGTGAGGATATCACATCAACATATATAAATTTTTGTTTAAGTGCGGAAGCATGTAACAAGTCAAGTCTATAGCTCATTCTCATCAACAAGACTGATAACACATCAATATAAAACAAAGTATATCAGTGTGAGCAATATTCATAAGCATTTTCCCCAAAAGTAAAATTAATGTTTATACAAAAGATTGGTTAATTAGCATTCTCCAAAAATAAAGGCCAACAAAGGCCAGTACAACTAAATAGATCGCCAAAAGAATACGGTAATCACAACCCCAAAATGTTACGTCTCTCAGGACAACCGAATGTCTAAACGACATCCTCGGCCTGCCATTCATCTAATTATTGCGGGTCTCTAACCGCCTCCTCAAGCTCTGCCTCGAGATAACCGGCGTTTGGACCTGAGTACCAAAGAGTGGGTCAAGCACAACGGTCTGACAGGTGGGTGAAAAGATAAAACAATACAATAATAAATGAATTTACCTCGGAAAGGATTTAAAACCTGTTTAAACAATAATTTCCATGAAAGGAACAAATTATTTATTCAAAACATATTTGCAATATAAAAACATGTAAAGGTACCAAAGAATCGGGAACTAGAAAGATGGCAACCACACAAAGCTAAATCAAAGTAAGAAAAGGAATTCTGACTTCTCAGGAGATTGCGGGTACTCGTTCAGATCGACGGTCGCAAGTCATATATGGACTTCGCCATCGTCCTTCAGATAAGAACATATGATGTTTTGATTCTTTTGTCTTGGCTTGGACTTTGGATTTTTAGAGGATAAAGACCAAGGGGAGGTCCTATATCCAATAAAAAACCGAATAGACGGACTGAAAAGCCGCGTCTAGGCCATGTTGGATAGAAAGAGATGGCCTTGGGGGGGTGGCTCCCCAAGGGACTTCAATCACCTTGCAGCAGAGTTTCCTCAAAGTAACGGGGATTTTTCAGGATTTTCTTCTTGGATTTCTCTCTCTGGCTCTTGGATTTCTGGATCCTTGTGTGTGTGTGGCCCTCTGTGTATATGTTTCTCTTGGAATGACCCCCTTTTATAGGCCTTTGGTAGCAATAGGACGGGAGCAGTTACAAGTTTTTATTTCATGATTTTGTAACTCCTTTTTCTTGGCTTTTGATTGGCCGATGGAGAATGATGGGAATTTAATCACCTTTAAACTCTATGACGAGAGGAGTTTCATGATTTATGTTGACACCAAAAATGTCACTTTCCCTCTTCAACATCAAGAAAGCTGCATGAAGTCGCAACCTGCCATAAATAGACAATGCAATTTCTCCAAAAAATCAAATCTTGTCAGAATCAAACAAAAACTGCAAGATCCTTCAAGATAGCCAAGAGAAGAGTACACATGAAGTTTCGGGCCATTTCAGAATCATTTGGCCTAACTTCGCTTCTCCGACAGCTAAAATGGCGCTCCCGGCGGCGACATCATCGGAGACGTCAAAACTTCGATCAGAGCCTACGGATGACTCCAGCATGTCTTAAAAGGGCTCCATGCCAAATTTCAAGTCAAACCGACAACGTTTGACCCTCCATCAATGCTCGAGCAGTAAAGTCAAGCCTCCCGGCGGCGGGAACCACCGAAGCCTTCGCTCATCAAACCAAGTGCATGAGTGGCTTCAACATGCTTCCAAAAGGCTGCATGTCAAATTTCAAGTCATTCCGACAACGTTTGACCAGGTTTCGATGCTCCGAGAGAAAATCAAGCCTGCAGGCGGCGGAGCAACCCGGGACCATGACATCCAAAACGGAGCCCATGGAACGTCTCAAAATGACTCCAATAGGCTCCCCGTCAAATTTCAAGTCAATCGGACATCGTTTGGCCACATATCAAATCTCGACATTTTCCCCGCAGCAAAATTAAGTGAAGCATCGATGGGACCCCAAACGGCTTCAAAACTCAAACAAAAGCCTATGGTTGGTCTTATTTATTGCTCAGGAGGCTTCACCTCAAATTTCAGGTCATTCCGACATCGTTTGACCAAGTTTCAGCTTCTGGCGAAAAATCAGCAGCTCTACGCGACAAAGTCTTCGGCTTTCCCGGAAAATTGGAAACTTTGCACTCTAAAAATGCAAGGATTCTCATCAGGTTTTCTACAGGGAAATCAAGCCAATAAATGAGAAGAAATGTCAGGAAAAATACAGAAGAAAACGGCGACGAAAAAGACCACAAAACGGACCAAAAACAGGGGAAAAACCCCCAGGGTCGCCGGCCCATGGTCGCCGGCGACCATGGAAGTCCGGGTCACCGGATTTTTCGCCGGTGACCCGTTTTTCCGACCTTTTTCGCGTTTCGCGCACTTTGGCCCCTGTGGTTTCCTGAAAATGTGATTTTTAGTGCTTGAAATTGACTCATGTCCTCCGACATCCGTCAAAATCATGGGTCAACCTCCAAAAGTATCAAAATCAACATTGATCGCCAACCGGTCGACCAAAAAAGTGTACTTTCCGCCCAATCGATCGAAAAATCGACAGGACAGATGTCACCGGCCCGCTCTTAGCTATCACTGTCTGAAGTTACATGTTCATCCGATGTCGATCAGCATGAAGATCCATCGATGATCATCGCCAGAAGAATTCCAGAAGACACGGCACGGCCCGCGACTCTTCGACTGCTCGGCGATCAATTAATGTGGTTAATTGACTAGCTTTATTGCAGTCATTAATTCATTTCTTTGGACGGCCCAATCAGAAGCAAGCATTTGGGAGTTACAAGTCAATTGATTCATGGCATTTAACCCATGAAACTCCTCCCATTATGGTAATTAAGGTGATTAAAAGCCCTTAATCTCCATCGGCCAATCAGATTCAAGGAAAAAGGAGTTACAAAATCAAGAAATAAATCTTGTAACTCCTCCCATTAAAGCCATTAAAGCCCATAAACTCTCCTAAATGGCTACCAAAAGCCTATAAATAAGAGAGCATTCCATTGAAATCCGGATCGATCAATCGGAGATCACTTCCAAAGCACCACAGATCCAGAAATCTGAGAGAAAGAAAAAGAGAGAAAAACTCTGCTGAAGTTCTACACCGGCCACCACTACAAGGTGACAAAAGTCCCTTGGGGGGTACCCCCCCCCCCCCCCCCCAAGGTCCTTGCCTTCTCCCGCTGCCTCCAATGGCTTAGACGTGGTTTTTTCAGCCCGTCTACTTAGCTTTTTGTTGGACATAGGACCTTCTCTTGGTCTTTGTCCTCTAAAAACCTGAGGTTATAGCCAAGCCAAGCGAATCAAGAGCATCCTCTGTTCTCATCTGCATGGATGATGGCGAAGCCCATACATGGCTTGCGACCGTCAATCTGAACGAGTCCCCCACAATCTCCTGAGAAGTTAGATCCTCCTTTTCTTGCTTTTCATTGTAGTTTGTATTTTTCTAAAAGAGACAAAAATCACAACTCTTGTCTTTCATTATTGATGAGAATTGTAAATCGGCTATAAACGCCAAAATCGGCTATAAATGCCAAACAAAATCGCCTTTCACGGCAAACCAAGAAAATGTCTCTTTTCTTAAATATTTGTGCAATGGAAAACTTGAAAGAAGTTGATTTCCTTTTTACTTGCGAAGGTTGATATCCGGATTACCACTTGCAATTCCAAGTAAAATAGAAAATCTGGCACACCCACACAAAAGAAATGTTGATGCACGCTTCATGCCCCCCGGGCGCGAAAGGGCCGGACCCGACGGACTCCCACGTCCGCCGACCCCGGTAGCACCCACGGCATTCGGAGCGCGTTCCATCAAGCTGGCACACCCGGTGGGACTCGTTCATTTGAGAACACGGTGCTCGGAAATGAAATATTTGCATATCATACTTTTTGCTCTATGCTTATACTTCTTTTCCGGATTCCTTGGCTACTTTCTAGCTGGTAGCCTATGTTGGATTTCGCATCCTAAAAAAAAATGAGATGGGATTTTTTGGAAATTTCTATTTCTTTGAGTTTGTTTCCATTCTTTCTCTTTTCAAAAAAAAAAAAAAATCAGTTTTCTTAGTTTGAATTCAAAATTGAGAAACTTTGATCCTATCCTATCGTTCTTTGGTGCTTGCAGAAATGTTGAGCCCGTTCGACTAAGGTTTTGGACCATCGTTTCTCTTCGATGAGTTCATTAGAGATTTCAAAAAAAAATTATTAAAAAAAAAATAAAAAAAAATCAGTTTTCTTAGTTTGGATTCAAAATTGAGAAACTTTGATCCTATCCTATCGTTCTTTGGTGCTTGCAGAATTGTTGAGCCCGTTCGACTAAGGTTTTGGGCCATCGTTTCTCTTCGATGAGTCTATTTGGGATTTAAAAAAATAAAAAGACATAGACCACTAAGGTTAAACCAATTGCGTTCTTTGATCACGATTGATTCAAGAAAAGCCTTGTCTAGAGTGTGGAGACAGCCTGACTGTTCTAGGCAAGGGTCCTCCAAACGGGTTCATTAAGTAATCCTACCCTTACCTGGGGGCAATTCTATCAATTGAGATTTCATAAGACCGGGTTAGGAGGCCTATGTGTACTCTCTCGTCTTTAAATCTTAAAAAAATTAAAAAAAATCAAAATAAAAAAAAATAAAAAAAAAGATTTTCAAAAAAAAAATCTTAAACAAAAAAAAGCAGAAGATCGCCTCTCAACGTGTCACTCTCGTGACACCAAAGGCGAGTGCCCAAAAGCCCGAAGCCCGCGGCACCCCCGCGAAGCCTCGACCCACAAACAACCAGGTCTACCCTAAGACTTGGTCTCCAAGACCTTCCCCAAAACAAAGAAGGTCTCAAACCTCCACCAAGCCAGCATACCTGGCCCCACTCAAGGAGAACCAGTTCTACCCTCTTGCCTACATGAAAGAGGAGAGACCCATCTCCAACTTGACTCCCAAGTCAAACCAGCATGAGCCGGCTTGTTCCTACAGGCCCAAAATTAGATCATGCATCACCAGGCCTCTACAAGCACCTGCTAAGGCCTACACTCCTTCAGTTCGACCCTTCATCTCTACAGGGGCCGAACTCGAAAGGTTCAAAGCTTCGCTGCAACAGGCAAAGGACCGGGTCCGGATCCTGTCCTTGCCTAGCTACAAAGAAGACAGGCTCGGCTGCTGCGCCCGAAGGAGCACATCCTTCATCGTCAGAGCCCAGCCAGAGCTGACTGAAGCTCAAATCGCTCGTCGAGCACGCCGCCGTGCGTCATATCGACAAAAGAGACTAGAGAAGCAACGGACCCAGCCTCCTACACTTCAAGTCTCCCACAAATGGGTCGAAAAAGAAAGACCCGACCAAGTTGCTGCCGTCCATATGGTTGGAAAAACCAGAAGATGCCAAAAGTCAGCATAAAAAATCCATGTCCGACGTCCGGTGACCCGTAGCGTCACCAGGACACAAGGACATCCCGAAGAATCTCCTGCCCCTTCCAGCCAAGGACGGGAGAGTAATCCTTCATCAATTTCTTCATCAAAAAGAATGAGCCTCAGCTCAGTCACCAGGACGGTTTCTTCGTTCGAATCCCGAGGGATGAACGTCTTGGCTACAAGTTCTGAGCCACCACCTCAGAATCCACCTCAAGATGATGCGCTCACACGCATCCAGCAGTTGGAACAAGGCCAGCAGAGGATTGAAACTCTGATGGAAAACCTTCTCCTTGTTGTCCAAAATCAGGTTAACAATGAGCCTCCTCCGAATCATAGCAATAACGAGGGAAATGGAGAAGAAAATGAGTCACGCGCCCTTACCAAAAAGGACGTAGACAGTATCCTCGCCAAAGCAAAAGAAGAGGATATACTCAAGGAGCATGGGATCAAGCCACCATATCCTTTATGGATGGACTCGGTCCCGTTCCCCACAAAATTCAAACATCCTACTCTCCAAACATATACGGGGAAAGGATCAGCTAGACAGCACGTCATCCACTTCAAGATTTTGACGGGAGCTATCGCGGATCAAGATGCACTCAAGATCCGCCTCTTTGCAAGTACCCTAAAAGGTACGGCCTTCGATTGATACTCCACTCTTCCGGAGAACTCCATTCAGAACTGGGCTATGCTAGAGACACGCTTCCTGACCCACTTCCAAGGTGAGGATCATCCTGTTACTATGGCTCAGCTCTGCAGCCTAAAACAGGGAGAGAATGAGTCAACTTATGACTTCATTCACAAGTGGAAAGCAATGGCATACAAATGTTCAGATGTATTGCCACAGGCGTCGCTAGTCGACATCTGCCGAAACAACATGAGAGCCAGAATACGCTCCATGATCATCGGCAATAAATCAAAAAACCTGGGAGAACTCCTGGAAGCTTCTATGGAAGCTGAAACGGTGATTAAAGACCTCAACAGTCAGAAGTCATCAAGAAAAGAGCCAACCGCCATTGCAACCTCTAAACCAAAGAAGAAAGAGGTCCTCAATGTGCAAACCAAGTCAGCTCCTCAGCAACCAAAGAAAGCTGAAAACAGAGCTGCAGGTAAGAGACCTGAACTCTCTGATGCCTTCAAAGAGCGAGTAGAAAAGAAATACCCGTTCGATGAAGATGTTGACGAAATCTTCGGGGCTCTCGTGGCAAACGGCAAGCTCACCTTGCCTGAACCCAAAAGACCGGGCGATGTTGGCAAAACCAACGATCCTCGGTACTGCCCATACCACCAGATGATCTCGCATCCTCTCAATCAATGCTTTTTTGTGAGAGAGAAGATCAATGAGATGTGGAAAAACGGAGTCATCACCTTTGACAAAAACTATGGGACTGCCTCCGTCAACATGGTGTCATGTGGACAAACATCAAAATCACCGAAGAAGAAGATCACTACTTCCTTCATGGTGATAAACAAAATTCAAGCGTCCGAGGAGCTGGTTCCCTATCCAACACCAGATGGACAACCTATATGGGTACATCCCGATCTCCTGGAAAATGAAAACTGGGAGATCGTAAAAACAAAGCCGACAACTCAACAGCGAAGGCAGGCTAGGAAACATCTCCTCAGGCTCAAACGGCAAGAGAAGACCCAGCCAAAACAAGAAGTCCATGAAAAGGCAGAGGCCTCCTCTACCACTTCACTCGGGGCAACAAAAACGTCCCTTCCAGAGACTTCAAAGGCGGTAAGAAACTTCACTCTCAGTGATTTCATGCCACCTCAATTCAAAAAAGAAGCCATGCAGGGGGCATCATACTCTTGCAACTCGGTAGTTGGATTCTCCATTGATGGATACGAGTCCAGCGACACCGATGATGGATTCGAGTCCGGCTACACCGATGAGTGGGAAGAATCCCTTGAAACAGGAGAATATCTCTCCGATGAAGAATGGGTTCCTGAAACTCACCGTATGCCAGTAATCTGGTATAACCCTTTGCAACCACAAGAATCCTGGTCTGATGATGAAGAAGATCAAGTGGCTGCACAAGAAGATGCTGTTAACCCAACACCTGTCATTGCTCCAGTGGAAATCAACTATGTTGAGCCACACGGAGAAGACGAAGAAGAGGATCTGGCTCGCATGCCTGATCTTGAAGAATATGAAAGGATCTTGCAGCGTCTCGCTCTAGAACAAGAGCAAGATCGTGTTAACGAGCCTCCTCGCAACCCAGAGCCTGAAGTCCCTGAAGATAATCAGGTACATCCACCCTTAACTCCTGAAAATGGAGAACATTGCTGGATTGACGATCCTCTTACATCCGAGGATGAGTCTGACTCCGAGCAGGCAACATCTCCTATCAGAGCTTCCCGTAATGTAATATATCAGGACTATAGCTCTTCTGAAGTGTCGTCTGATGAGATTACCTATACTCCGACGACGCCTAGCAATGTATCTTCTGGAGCTACCTCGTCTCACGTGACTTTCACAGAGATGACACCCTCTCAGGTTTCTTCTCCTGAGACTGTGACTTCAGAATACACATTCTTCCCGACTCATCATCATGAAGAAAACCCAACTTGGGATGATGGATGGGTCAACGAAGAAGAAAAGTTGCTGGATGCTGTTCAGGACTCGCTCCCAGAAAATGCTCCGTGCAACACAATCACTGAGGATGGCAACTCTGCTGCAAATGCATCCCCAGTAGATGAAAAACGACAGCCTCTTGATTATGAAGACAATCTTCCAAACGAAGATCCTTCTCAAGAAGCTCTCGAAGTTGGTAGAGGCACCCGCCCGGGCCGGGACTACCACAAAAATTACAACCAATCTTCCTTTACTTATGTAAATCCTTCGGGAAAAGATGTTGTAAGCGCCCCCAGTGGCAACAATGATGAACATGCAGGCCCTAAGGAGGCTTTCAAGTATGACTTGGTTGAGCACTTCAAACACATACCTGCACGACTGCACATCCTGGATTTATTACGAATGTCTCCACGCACTCGTGATAATCTCATCTCAGAATTACAAAAACTGAATGAGGATGTCGACAAACACGCCCCGTAAGTCCTCCAAATTGAAATGGACTACCGGGTCAAAAACTCTGAAACTTCCTCAAAGGGAGAAAAGAAAACTGAGGGATCATGCATTGAATGCCTCTCGGTGCAAAAAGCAGCCAGTGCAACCATCGCCTTCCCAAAGGACGACCTCCTACTTGGCGAAGCAAGGCACAACCGACCCCTGTACTTCACAGGGTACATCAAGGAAATGCCTATACACAGAGTTCAGGTCGACCCAGGTTCTGCACTCAACCTCATCTCCACTTCGGCTCTCGAAGAGTTGGGCATCCCACCCAGCAAGCTAAGCCACACATCTGTATCTATCTTTGGATACGATGGGAGTACTCAAAGGCCTATCGGCAAAATCAGGTTCAAATTGCAGATCGGTGATCTTATCTCTGAAGTCACTGTGTATGCAATAAAAACCCCTTCATGCTACAGCATCCTTCTCGGACGCCCCTGGATACACGAGAACGGTGTTGTCCCTTCAACTCTACATCAATGCATCAAGTTCGTCGGCGACAACGGCATGGTACATCGAGTCTTTGCGGATAGAAAACCCTTCAAAGGTAAAGAAGTCCACTTCACAGACTCCCAGATGTATGAAGGAGAAAAAGAAGAAAAAGAGGAAATAACACCCCCTGCTGAAAATCTCCAGAAAGATAAAGGCAAGGCTCCTCACAAATCACCGGAAGAAAACAAACCCTCCGGCAAATCCGAAGAGAGCAGTCAACCTCCCTTCCTCATCTCCCTCAAATCTTCAAAACCTTTGGTCATCACAACCAGAGTGAAGAAGGCAAAGCAAAAGCCTGGGGGCAAATTTGTTGTTTCTCTCGTGTCTATCATGCAAGACACAGACTCGGACTCAGAGCCAGAAGACGATGCATCGTCAAGCCAAGCTGACGCTCAGCATGTTCAGCCTGCTCTCACTCCGACGGAGACACCTGCTGATGTAGAAGATCCTACGTCTGCTACCTTTGTTGTTCCGACAACATCACCAAAGAAAAAGCCGATCTTCTTCCATAGATCGGATGCTTCTTCATCAAATTCCTTGCTTGAACCTTTCCAAAACGAAGGTATGCCTCAACTATCTCTATATAGTCCTGTGGCACAAGCTATCATAAAGAAAATGGGCTATGACGCTCAAAACCCAGTCGGTTTGGGAGAAAGACGCGGTATTCTCACGCCATTGGAGCCCGCCTTGACCAAAAGCCAGCTGGAAGATTGGAGACTCTACGGTCATGTAGAAAAGTCTTCATATGGGTTAGGGTATGATCCCGACACTCCTCTGAGACAGTTGATACAAAAGCTTAAAAGTCGTTTTACCGACCAAGCCTCAACATCTCAAGTCCATGAAGACATCGATCCCCCTGGATATCTCTTTAAAGAGTTACCTGACAGAGATCCAGGAAGCTCATCCAATTGGTACGATTTCTCTGATGATAAAGAGGAATCGTCCGATAATACAGACTTGTGCTACTCTGACCCAGAAGAGCCCTCGTCAACAAAAGAAGTACCTTACTTCGACCCAGTTTCAACAGGCAATTGGGACCATCTCATAGCAAGCCTTGAGAAGATCACCAATCAAGAAGACCCGTGGAAAGGAACAAACCCTCTGTCTACAAATGCCCTTGGAATCCCAGAAGGTTTTGTTGAGCTGGAAGCCTCCGAAAATATTGTGGAGGAACCACCTTCGAACCTTCTAACAGAAGATCCTGTTGAAAAGATAGACTTGGGAACACCAGATAACCCACGTCCTGTATTCATAAGCAAGAATATAAAGGATGATGAGTTACCCGAGTATATCGCTTTTCTTCGTGAGTTCGTTGATTGCTTTGCATGGTCCTACGCTGAAATGCCTGGTTTAGACCCCAAAGTAGCAGTCCACAAACTCAATCTTCAAGAAGACATCAAGCCTGTCAAACAAGGCCAAAGAAGATTCCGTCCGGATGTGATGGATAAAATTGAATAAGAAGTTCAAAAACTCAAAAGCGTCGGCTTCATCCGTGAGGAACAACATCCAGAATGGTTGGCCAACATTGTCCCCGTGACAAAGAAAAATGGGCAGATCAGGGTCTGTATTGACTATAGAGACTTGAATGGCGCTTGCCCTAAAGATGAATTCCCGCTCCCCATACCAAAGGTTATGATTGACAATACCTGCGGATTCGAGCGAATGACATTCATGGATGGCTTCTCTGGTTATAATCAGATAAAGATGCATCCTGAAGATGAAAAGAACACTTCATTTCGGACTCCATTTGGCGTGTATTGCTACACTGTCATGCCATTTGGTCTAAAAAATGCTGGTGCCACATATCAGAGGGCTATGATGAAAATATTCCAAGATATGCAGCACAAGACGGTCGAATGTTACATTGATGACCTCGCCGTCAAAAGCAGAAGAAAAGAAAACCATCTCAAAGATCTTCGGGAAGTCTTCCTCCGACTCCGCAAACACAAACTGCGGATGAATCCTCTAAAATGCTTCTTCGGCGTCTTGTCGGGTAAGTTTCTCGGATTCCTTGTTCGGAAAGCTGGAATAGAACTTGACCCCATAAAAGTCAAGGCTATTCTAGAAATGCCCTCTCCAAGAACCTTGAGAGAATTAAAAGGGCTCCAAGGGAGATTGGCCTACATCAGACGGTTCATCTCCAATCTTTTGGGGAAATGCCGTCCATTCTCTCGATTGATGAAAAAGGGTGTAGACTTTGTCTGGGATGCCGACTGTGAAGCCGCATTTCAAGATATCAAGTCATACCTGACCAAACCTCCAGTGTTAGCTGCCCCTGCCACTGGAAAACCATTCATCTTGTACACAAGAGCTCTTGATCATTCTGTAGGCGCTCTGCTTGCACAAGAAAATGATGAAGGAAAAGAAGCTGCTCTATACTACCTCAACCGCATGCTAGTAGGTGCAGAGCATCGCTACTCTCCAGTCGAAAAGGAATGCCTTGCAGTGATGTTCGCCGTACAAAAGCTACGTCACTACTTGCTTTCCAACACAGTCTACCTGGTCTCGAGGATCAACCTCTTGAAGGTCCTTGTCACGAAGGCCGGTTCTCTCAATGCCCAACTGGCAAAATGGTCCATCCTCTTGTCACAATTTGATATTAGGTATGTACCACAAAAAGCAATCAAAGGCCAAGCTCTAGCAGATTTCCTCGCAGAGCATCCATTGCCTAAAGATTCTCCACTCAGAGATGATCTCCCAGACGAACCTGTCTACAACGTGGAGACTTCCTCACCAAATGCCTCCTGGGACATGTACTTTGACGGTGCAACCAGGACAAATGAAAAAAGAAAGCTGATCTCAGGAGTTGGCATCCTCTTTGTTAGCCCTAACAAATACATGATTCCACACGCTTTCTCGCTACTGGAACCATGCACAAACAATGCAGCTGAATACCAAGCTCTGATCCTAGGATTGGAACTCGCCATCGAATCCGGTATCACTATGTTGGAAGTCTTTGGAGACTCTCAACTGATCGTCAACCAGATGAATCAGAAATATGAAGTCAGGAAGCCTGATCTGCTGCCTTACTACAACAAGGCACAATCGCTTCTGCAAAAGTTTGACATCTGTCACATCACCCACATTCGTAGACGTGAAAACATCCGTGCAGATGCCCTGGCCGGACTTGCCGCATCAATGGCGATCCACGAAGGGGAAAACATGCAAATCAAAGTGTGCGAGAGAAGGATTCTCCCTCCTCTTAACACACACCAAGCAGTTGCTGAATGCCACCGAGTGGTTGGAAGTCGGATCTCTATCCTTCAACCTTCAATCGGCGACTGGAGGGATCCGTTCATTGATTACACTATGTTCGGAATCCTACCTGAAGATCCAAAAGAACGGGTAAGCATACAAAGGCGAGCCCCAAACTTTCATTTGGATATTCCTTCAAAAATCCTCTACAGGAAATCCTTCAACGGAGTACTTCTACGCTGCTTGTCACAACAAGAGGCCGAAGAAACACTTAAAGAAGTTCATGCTGGTCTTTGTGGAGCCCATCAGGCAGGTCCTAAGCTCTATGATCAGATAAAAAGGTTAGGTTACTATTGGCCTACCATGGTAGCTGATGCAATGCAATTTGCCAAACGCTGCCAGCTATGCCAAGTTCACGGAGATTACATTCACATGCCTCCGGAATGGCTACACCCTACAGCAATCTCGTGGCCTTTTGAAGCATGGGTCATGGACATCATAGGTCCTATCTCTCCCCCTTCAAGCAAAGGTCATCGCTTCATCTTCGCCGCAACGGATTATTTCTCCAAGTGGTCAGAAGCATTTGCGTTCAACGAAACGAAGACCTCATCAGTCCTTCAGTTCCTGCGCACCAACATCATTTGTCGTTTCGGCATACCTAAAAGATTCGTCCATAATAACAGACCACAATTCCGAGATCATCGATTCTACAGGTTCTGCGACAAATATAAAATCCAAAGCTATCCTTCGACTCCATACAATCCGGCAGCAAACGGATTAGCATAAGCCTTCAACAAGACACTCTGCAAAATCCCCAAGAAAATGGTCTCTAGTCACAAAAGAGACTGGGGCGATAAACTGTCTGAAGCTTTGTGGGCCTATCGAACCACCGTTCGAGGACCAACCCATAGCACACCATTCTCCTTGGTCTATGGATGCGAAGCTGTCGTGCCCCTAGAGGTACAAATTCCTTCTCTGAGGGTATCTCTACAAAATGACATGACTCAAGAAAGCAATGTCAAATTGCGACTCCATGAGCTGGACAATCTCGACGAGAGACGGCTCGAAGGTCGTCAAAGCATTGAACTTTACCAAGCACGCATGGCAGGATCTTTTGACAAAAAGGTCAGGCAACGCGCCTACAAAAAGGGTAACTTGGTTCTTGCGGTAAAAAGACCAATGGTCTTCGCTCACAAGTCCAAAGGCAAGTTTGAACCAAAATGGGAGGGACCCTACGTCATCGACAAGGTCTTCTCTAACGGCGCATATGCCCTCCTAAACATGGAAGGCGACAGATGTATGCTGCCTATCAATGGCAAGTTCTTGAAGTGGTACTACCCTTGAAGACTTACCCAACTGGGTAAGAGCAATGCCTGTATGGCCAAAACCTGTTCTCGGGTACTCGCTCGTCAAACCCACTCTCTTTAGAATTTTCATATCAAATGTCAAAATTTCTAGAGATTCAAAAACAATGCTTACTTTTATCGTTTCATTGTTCAAAAAAAAATCCAAGTTTAGAAGCCTCTCCCTGACTTGACCAAAACTTTCGATCCTTGAACCAAAATTCATGGTTTGAAACAAAAATCCGGATTCAGGGATTTCCACCCTAGTCCACCTTACCTTTTACCGCCAAATGGTTCTAGGTCAAAATTTACGACCCTCGTGTCTTTAAACAAAAAAAAATGGTTTTTCAAAAATCGTGGGGAAACGACATCAAAGTCAGTACCAGCAAAACAAAAATTTTGAAAAAAAGCAAGGATGCGACATTCCATCGATACTTGCACCCAAAATCGCAGGGAAGCGACATTTCGTCGATACTTGCAAAATCCAAAAACCGTGGAGACGCAACATATCAGTTGATATCCACGACCCAAATTTCAAAAAAAAAAGGTTCGAAAAAACCTAAAAATCGTGGAGACACAACATTTCAGTTGATATCCACAACCCAAATTTCAAAGGTTCGAGAAAACCTAAAATCGTGGAGAAGCAATAAACCAGTTGATATCCACAACCCAATTTCAAAAATCGTGGAGATGCAACATACCAGTTGCTATCCACAACCAAAATTACAAATGGTTCGAGAAAACCTCAAAAAATCGCGAAGAAACGACATCAAGTCAGTACCCGCAAAACCAAAAGTTTTGGGAAACGCAGGGAAGCGACGCTTAGTCGATATTTGCACCCCAGCCTGCGAGGAAGCGACATTCCATCGATACTCGCAAAACCTAACCCGCGAGGAAGTGACATTCCATTAATACTCGCAAAACCGAATGAGCAAGGAAGCGACATTCCATCGATACTTGCAAGACCATTCAGCGGGGAGGCGACATTTGGTCGATACCTGCATTTTGAAAACCAAAACTCGGCTATAAACGCCAAAATCTGGCTATAAACGCCAAAAACCGGCTATAAATGCCAAAAACCGGCTATCAATGCCACAAAAAATTGGCTTTCACGCCGACAAACCAAAACTTGGCTTTCAAAAAAACCCGGCTATCAATGCCACCAAACCGGCTATCAATGCCACAAATTGGCTATCAATGCCACCAAACTGGCTGTAAATGCCACAAAAATCCGGCTTCCGTGCCAACCCAAATTTTGGCTTTTACGCCATAAAATTTCGGCTTCTATGCCAACCCAAATTTTGGCTTTTACGCCATAAAATTTCGGCTTCCATGCCATCTCAAACTCGGCTTTCACCCCACAACCAAAATCAGGCTCCCATGCCAAAACAATTATTTGACAAAAGATTTTCACAAAATGACAAAGCTTTTGATCAAATCCCATTTAGCAATTGCTTTCATCATAAAAAGATTTGAGTGAGCGTAGGGAAAACAAAAAAAAAAAAAAAAAAGAAAAGTACCAAAAAATACATGTGGTACCAAAAAAAAAGTGTTCACAAGCACTACACAAAAAAAAAAGAGTACCAAAAATATACATGTGGTACCAAAAAAAAAGAAGACTAGTTTCTGCTACAAAAAATCAGGAGCTCAGCCAAAAATGGTCTCCAGCCAAAGCTTCAGCTCCTCAAGCAAACTTTTGGCATCAGCCGTCAGAGTTTCCAAGGCACGCTTTTTCAGGAACTTGCCATGAGATGCTGGCGAATGCCGTAACCCTTCTTTTACACCGGGAAGCTTTTCCCCAGCAGTTTGCCATTGCTCGTTCTCTAGAGTCCTCCTCTCAAGAACTTGACCGGCATCTGCAACCCTGCGAATCAGAGTACTCTCCCTGTCACGAGCCTCTGTTATAGCAGTCCACTTAGCATCAACTTGTGCCTTCAAATGCGCGAGATGCTTCCTGGCCATTTCGACCTCTCCATCAAGGATGTCAAGGTCGCGCTTTAATCCAAGGATGACTAGCTCTTCCATATTCTTCTCTCGGACTACCTGCTTCCTGCTATGTGTAGCCTCATTCAGGTCGGACTTAGCCTTATCAGCAGGGTCCAAGAACATCTCCTTGAAGAATTGGTCGTCAGGGAAATCCATGGTCTCAAACCACTTGTCACCCAGTGCAATGATCCTATCAACGATCTCCCTGGCACCTGTGACATCCAGACCAACCTCTTCGGTATCAGTGAGAATCTCCTGTACATGTGGGATTATGCCAAATCCTGCCTCCAAGTGTCCAGAAAGAAGAGTCTTGATCCAAGAACTCAAAACCCGAGCCAGCACCTTCTTCGCAAATTGAAGAGACGAACTGGATGAAGATTCACCCTTCTCCGCTGATCGGCTGCTCATGTCATGTCCCATTGGAAGAGTAACAAAGGAACTCTTTCCACTTGGAGCCACTAGAGAAGGAATCTCAGCATGAGGTATCTCCTCTATCGCGTCAGAACTGGTTGTAGGAGTCTCTACCTCCGGATCGACCTCTGGCATCCCTTGCTCTGGTTCTGAAGAAGGCGATGGACTCTCTTCTGTCACTTCAAAACCTGCAAATGAAACACAAAAAGGTATGAATATGATCCTGTTAAAAAAAAAATCATTAGGGTAATCACTACAAAGTACCTTCTTCGACGACTGGCGGAACACTCTCTTCCTCCATGAACTCATCAGAAGCATCATCAACATTTGCGTCCATTGATGGTTCAAAGTCATCGGAATCCTGTGGCAAGTCAACTGACAAGAGAAATGTTAGCAAATCAAGTCGCAGGCAAAAAAAAAAAAAAAGAAGAAAAGAGAAAGCGAAAGAAGTTATACCAATTGGAGATTCTGAAATCATTCCAGAGTCCCTCGGTTCTTCTCCAGATGCCATAACCGGCTCCATCACCGCCTCATCGGTCGGAACCTCAGGCATCGCCAAGTCTTCATCCTCTGCTAAAAAAAAAAAAGAAGCAGTAGCAGGGTGAGAAAACAAATCAGAACATGGAAAGCCCCATGAAAGAAGCAGAAAAAGAAAAAATAAGAATCATACCTTCACCAATGGTCTCTTCTCCATGGCTCCTCTTCTCTGGAGGCTCGTCGACAGCCTCTGGCACCTCCTCGTTGATGGTAAGAGGGATTTCCATGTCAGGAGAGTCCTCATGTGGCCCCTCGCTGTGATGATGACTCCTCTTCTTACCTCTACGGGTTCGCTTCCTAGAAGAACCCGCCCCACTATCAGAGTCAGGTTTCTCACTTGGCTCCTCAGTGGATGGTCTGCTCTTGCCAGTAGACTCCGCGGAAGCTCGCCTCTGTGCCGCTTGCATCCAAGCGTCGAGCTCAGCTTCCTCCTGTTCTAGCTGCTCCAAAGCCTCATCAGGTACTTCCCGAACAGCTTCAGAACCAATGACGCCCCGGTCATCGAGAAAGCCTATCTTGTGCTTCTCTCCAGAAAGGAAGGCCCAAACTTCCTCTCGCCGGACGCCATCCGACTTTCCAGTACCTTTCCCCGAAGACAACTTTACATCAAGCTCCTTCTTGGAAAGCCCCCGATATGCCAAAAAGCTCTCCGCGAACCACTTCGTGAAGCCGGCAGTTCAGAAAGTCGACAGCTCAGGATAAGAAATCATGGCAGTAGTGTCTTCAGCACTATAAAAAGCCCATGCATTTCTGCCATCCTGCAAGCCTCCAAAACGCTTCACCATACTCGAAGGCGCTCCAGCAACGCCTTGAGAGAAGCCTAACTGAAGCGCAAAGTGAGAAGGTACATACTGCTGGATGTCGACGGAAAGATGTCTACGGTACACCATCGTGCCGACTCGTATGCTGAAAAGCCACTCCTTCTCTGCATTGGTCAAAGGGTAATGCCTTCCCGACCCTGCTCTGGTAGAGTCTCGGGAGGCACCAAAATCAAAAGCCTTCTTCCGCAACTTCGGAGAAAGCTTCACTGAAGACTGCCCCATCTCGACGTCCCTGAACCGTCGGATCCTCATGCGGGCAAACAAAAGTGATTCGGATACGGCTTTTCCCTTAGCCAATCGAATCATCAGAGGATCATCATCCTGTACAGCACCCAGCTGGTGGAAGCCAGGACAGTGGTATACAAACCACGAATAAAAGATATGGGCTGAAAATACCCTATTCATAGGGAGCCCAAGCCGAACCAAAAAAGCAGCAGCCTGCAGTTCGGTACACAAGTAGGAGTAAAGAGCAGGCACCAAAGCAAGCCGCTCTCCAAACGCCATCTGACAAGCCGGAAAAATACAATGCGGCCTGATGTGCGTCCCTTCTCCACCAGCAAACACAGCCTCACCTAGCCAATAAGTGAGGTAAACAGCAAGATCTCTCCGCAGTGCAATGTCAGAACAAATGATATCTGTGCTCGCGAAGAAACCCTTCAACTCTTCCTGCATGGCCGAAGTCTTCTTCCTGTCTTCCCGGGTCATGCTATCAGAAGACTCTTTGCTGTCAAAGAAGTTGAAGAATGAAGAGCCATAACTCTTCCAACTGCTGGACCTGACTTTCGAACCCTCCTTCAAAAAATCATAGAAGGTGACGAGCTGAAAGTATAGGAGCCTGAACTCCTCTGACTGCTCCTCAAGGACGCTGTCAATCGGCATGAACTCCTCGTAGAGTTTGCCAAGGATGGGCAATCCGGTGATGGCGCTCAACTCCTTCAAGGAAAAACCAATCTCACCATTCGTTACAACGAAGGTATTGGTTTGTGGGAGAAATCATTCCAACATGGCCATGAAGGCCTCGTCGGAAAAAGCCACGGTCTCCCTAAAAGCACGGACCGCGTCAAAAATCCCGGCTTCCTTCAAATTGGTGCCACCAATCAGCAGGACGCGATCAGTCCACGACTTCCAATCGGAGTCAACACTGAAACGGCCACGAAGTCGAAAAGGGTTCACCCAATTGCTGCCGTCACCGCTGAAAACGCCAAGGCCCACCGGTCCCAAATCGACCGACGGATAATCAGAGCCCTGGTAGCCGCTGGCTGGCATCAACATGTCCATTTGGGCAGGCGACTTCTCCGCATATCCGGAGGGACCGCCAACAAAAACCCCGGTCTTGATCACACTGGTCCTCTTCACCCAGCTCGAAGGATCTTCCCTCTTAGGGCACGTGGAAGAAAGGCTCAGGATCGAGATGGTCCGATCAAAAGACGACCGGGTAGAAATAGTTCTCTCCTCACCATCTGCTGTGTAAGAGAACTGAAAACATCTCCTTTGGTATGTCAAGTAGTCAGGGACTGCATCTCCAAAGAAGAAGGTAGGCTTGGGTAAAACCCTCAGATCGTCCATAACCCAAGGACGGTTGCTTACCATGATCTTATAGAATTCCTCATTCTTGAGAGCGATCAATCGCTGTCTCATCTCATCGCGATTGAGGGAATCGCACTCTTCCAAGTTCTTCTCAACAAACTGGACCTTCTCCCAGGCCTGCTGAACGGCCACATTAGAAGATCTGGCGGATCGACGAGGTACGCTTGTAGCAGGCTCTTTACCCTTGTTCGTTCTGGAGGAACCACCTGCAAAGGTTGGAAAAGAAAAAGATCATCATCAAAATGACGGAATTTCGCTAAAAGCAAATCTGGCGAAATTTTGGCATGGTTCCGGGGCAATTCCGAAGAAAAGGGAAATACCCCGAAAGAAATAGAAAGTTTTGAAGATGGGCTCAACATCGCTGCGAGCTCCGAAACTCCAAACTTTCGAAACCTCAAAATCTCCGCAAAATCAAGAAGGGCTCAACATCGCTGCGAGCTCCAAATTCCCAAATTTGCAAAGATTTTCAGGTATGCTATCATGCTCAATCTACAAAAAGTACATGCATGAACATCTAGATTTGCATAAAAACGCATTATCATGATGAGCACAAAAAAAAAAGAAACTTTCTCAAAAAAAAAAAAAAAAAAAGGAGAAAGAAAAGAAAAAAAAAAGAAACTTTCTCAAAAAAAAAAGGGAGAAAGAAAAGAAAAAAAAAAGAAACTTTCTCAAAAAAAAAAGGGAGAAAGAAAAGAACAAAAAAAAAAGAAGAAACTTTCTCAAACAAAAAAAAAGAAGAAAGAAAACAGCAAAAAAAAAAAAAAAAAAAAAACATATCAGGCCCATCAGGCCGTGGCCCACAGGCCACGTGGCCGTACGGACCAGATCCGTACGGATCTGTCCGTACGGCCCACAAAAAAAAAAAGAAAAAAGAGACACACGTGAAAAAAAAAAAAGAAATCACGTGGAAAAGAAAAAAAAAAAGAGAAGAAGAATAGAAAGAAAAGAAAAAAGAAAAAAAAAAAGAGAAGAGACACTTTTTTTTCCATCCTATTCTCTACATGGAGTTTTCTTGAAAGAAAAAGAGAGAAAACTTACTTGAAGCCATTGATGGAGAAGAAGAAGGAAAAAGCTTGAAGATCCTTGAAGAAGAAGAACTCTTGGTCTTGGAGCTCTCTTGAGATTGTTGCAAAAGAAAGCAATAAGAGCAAGAGATCCTACCTTCCTTTGCTTTTATAGGAGAGAGCAAATCAAAGAAGGAAACAAAGAAGAAAGGTAAGTGTTACAAATTAGTAACCTTACCAAAAGAGAAAGAATTAGAAAGATTCTTTCCCAAAAAGAAAGATGTCTTTGAGAGATTTTCTCCCAAAATCAATCAATGAGAGATTCTCTCCAACAAAATATGAGATTGGAGATTCTTTCCCAAAAAGAAAGATACCTTGAGATATTCTCTCCCAAATTAAGGGAATATGAGAGATTCTCTCCCATAAAGATATTTTTAGATATTCTCTATCCAATTAAGGGCCCGCGACTCTTCGACTGCTCGGCGACCAATTAATGTGGTTAATTAACTAGCTTTATTGCAGTCATTAATTCATTTCTTTGGACGGCCCAATCAGAAGCAAGCATTTGGGAGTTACAAGTCAATTGATTCATGGCATTTAACCCATGAAACTCCTCCCATTATGGTAATTAAAGTGATTAAAAGCCCTTAATCTCCATCGGCCAATCAGATTCAAGGAAAAAGGAGTTACAAAATCAAGAAATAAATCTTGTAACTCCTCCCATTAAAGCCATTAAAGCCCATAAACTCTCCTAAATGGCTACCAAAAGCCTATAAATAGGAGAGCATTCCATTGAAATCCGGATCGATCAATCGGAGATCATTTCCAAAGCACCACAGATCCAGAAATCTGAGAGAAAGAAAAAGAGAGAAAAACTCTGCTGAAGTTCTGCACCGGCCACCACTACAAGGTGACAAAAGTCCCTTGGGGGGTACCCCCCCCCCCCCCCAAGGTCCTTGCCTTCTCCCACTGCCTCCAACTGCTTAGACGTGGCTTTTCAGCCTGTCTACTTAGCTTTTTATCGGACATAGGACCTCCTCTTGGTCTTTGTCCTCTAAAAATCTGAGGTTATAGCCAAGCCAAGCGAATCAAGAGCATCCTCTGTTCTCATCTGCATGGATGTTGGCGAAGCCCATACATGGCTTGCGACCGTCAATCTGAACGAGTCCCCCACAATCTCCTGAGAAGTTAGATCCTCCTTTTCTTCCTTTTCATTGTAGTTTGTATTTTTCTAAAAGAGACAAAAATCACAACTCTTGTCTTTCATTATTGATGAGAATTGTAAATCGGCTATAAACACCAAAACCGGCTATAAATGCCAAACAAAATCGCCTTTCACGGCAAACCAAGAAAATGTCTCTTTTCTTAAATATTTGTGCAATGGAAAACTTGAAAGAGGTTGATTTCTTTTTTACTTGCGAAGGTTGATCTCCGGATTACCACTTGCAATTCCAAGTAAAATAGAAAATCTGGCACACCCACACAAAAGAAATGTTGATGCACGCTTCATGCCCCCCGAGCGCGAAAGGGCCGGACCCGACGGACTCCCATGTCCGCCGACTCCGGTAGCACCCACGGCATTCGGAGCGCGTTCCATCATTAATGTGGTTAATTGACTAGCTTTATTGCAGTCATTAATTCATTTCTTTGGACGGCCCAATCAGAAGCAAGCATTTGGGAGTTACAAGTCAATTGATTCATGGCATTTAACCCATGAAACTCCTCCCATTATGGTAATTAAGGTGATTAAAAGCCCTTAATCTCCATTGGCCAATCAGATTCAGGGAAAAAGGAGTTACAAAATCAAGAAATAAATCTTGTAACTCCTCCCATTAAAGCCATTAAAGCCCATAAACTCTCCTAAATGACTACCAAAAGCCTATAAATAGGAGAGCATTCCATTGAAATCCGGATCGATCAATCGGAGATCACTTCCAAAGCACCACAGATCCAGAAATCTGAGAGAAAGAAAAGAGAAAAAAACTCTGCTGAAGTTCTGCACCGGCCACCACTACAAGGTGACAAAAGTCCCTTGGGGGGTACCCCCCCCCCCCCCAAGGTCCTTGCCTTCTCCCACTGCCTCCAACGGCTTAGACGTGGCTTTTCAGCCTGTCTACTTAGCTTTTTATCGGACATAGGACCTCCTCTTGGTCTTTGTCCTCTAAAAATCTGAGGTTATAGCCAAGCCAAGCGAATCAAGAGCATCCTCTGTTCTCATCTGCATGGATGATGGCAAAGCCCATACATGGCTTGCGACCGTCAATCTGAACGAGTCCCCCACAATCTCCTGAGAAGTTAAATCCTCCTTTTCTTGCTTTTGATTGTAGTTTGTATTTTTCTAAAAGAGACAAAAATCACAACTCTTGTCTTTCATTATTGATGAGAATTGTAAATCGGCTATAAACGCCAAAACCGGCTATAAATGCCAAACAAAATCGCCTTTCACGGCAAACCAAGAAAATGTCTCTTTTCTTAAATATTTGTGCAATGGAAAACTTGAAAGAAGTTGATTTCCTTTTTACTTGCGAAGGTTGTTCTCCGGATTACCACTTGCAATTCCAAGTAAAATAGAAAATCTGGCACACCCACACAAAAGAAATGTTGATGCACGCTTCATGCCCCCCGAGCGCGAAAGGGCCGGACCCGACGGACTCCCATGTCCGCCGACCCCGGTAGCACCCACGGCATTCGGAGCGCGTTCCATCATTAATGTGGTTAATTGACTAGCTTTATTGCAGTCATTAATTCATTTCTTTGGACGGCCCAATCAGAAGCAAGCATTTGGGAGTTACAAGTCAATTGATTCATGGCATTTAACCCATGAAACTCCTCCCATTATGGTAATTAAGGTGATTAAAAGCCCTTAATCTCCATCGGCCAATCAGATTCAAGGAAAAAGGAGTTACAAAATCAAGAAATAAATCTTGTAACTCCTCCCATTAAAGCCATTAAAGCCCATAAACTCTCCTAAATGGCTACCAAAAGCCTATAAATAGGAGAGCATTCCATTGAAATCCGGATCGATCAATCGGAGATCACTTCCAAAGCACCACAGATCCAGAAATCTGAGAGAAAGAAAAAGAGAGAAAAACTCTGCTGAAGTTCTGCACCGGCCACCACTACAAGGTGACAAAAGTCCCTTGGGGGGTACACCCCCCCCCCCCCCCCCCCCAAGATCCTTGCCTTCTCCCGCTGCCTCCAATGGCTTAGACATGGCTTTTTCAGCCCGTCTACTTAGCTTTTTATGGGACATAGGACCTTCTCTTGGTCTTTGTCTTCTAAAAACCCAAGGTTATAGCCAAGCCAAGCCAATCAAGAGCATCCTCTGTTCTCATCCACATGGATGATGGCGAAGCCCATACATGGCTTGCGACCGTCAATCTGAACGAGTCCCCCACAATCTCCTGAGAAGTTAGATCCTCCTTTTCTTGCTTTTCATTGTAGTTTGTATTTTTCTAAAAGCGACAAAAATCACAACTCTTGTCTTTCATTATTGATGAGAATTGTAAATCGGCTATAAACTCAAAACCGGCTGTAAATGCCAAACAAAATCGCCTTTCACGGCAAACCAAGAAAATGTCTCTTTTCTTAAATATTTGTGCAATGGAAAACTTGAAAGAAGTTGATTTCCTTTTTACTTGCGAAGGTTGATCTCCGGATTACCACTTGCAATTCCAAGTAAAATAGAAAATCTGGCACACCCACACAAAGAAATGTTGATGCACGCTTCATGCCCCCCGGGGGCGAAAGGGCCGGACCCTACGGACTCCCAGGTCCGCCGACCCCGGTAGCACCCACGGCATTCGGAGCGCGTTCCATCATTAATGTGGTTAATTGACTAGCTTTATTGCAGTCATTAATTCATTTCTTTGGACGGCCCAATCAGAAGCAAGCATTTGGGAGTTACAAGTCAATTGATTCATGGCATTTAACCCATGAAACTCCTCCCATTATGGTAATTAAGGTGATTAAAAGCCCTTAATCTCCATCTGCCAATCAGATTCAAGGAAAAAGGAGTTACAAAATCAAGAAATAAATCTTGTAACTCCTCCCATTAAAGCCATTAAAGCCCATAAACTCTCCTAAATGGGTACCAAAAGCCTATAAATAGGAGAGCATTCCATTGAAATCCGGATCGATCAATCGGAGATCACTTCCAAAGCACCACAGATCCAGAAATCTGAGAGAAAGAAAAAGAGAGAAAAACTCTACTGAAGTTCTGCACCGGCCACCACTACAAGGTGACAAAAGTCCCTTGGGGGGTACCCCCCCCCAAGGTCCTTGCCTTCTCCCGCTGCCTCCAATGGCTTAGACGTGGCTTTTTCAGCCCGTCTACTTAGCTTTTTATGGGACATAGGACCTTCTCTTGGTCTTTGTCCTCTAAAAACCTGAGGTTATAGCCAAGCCAAGCCAATCAAGCGCATCCTCTGTTCTCATCTACATGGATGATGGCGAAGCCCAAACATGGCTTGCGACCGTCAATCTGAACGAGTCCCCCACAATCTCCTGAGAAGTTAGATCCTCCTTTTCTTGCTTTTCATTGTAGTTTGTATTTTTCTAAAAGCGACAAAAATCACAACTCTTGTCTTTCATTATTGATGAGAATTGTAAATCGGCTATAAACGCCAAAACCGGCTATAAATGCCAAACAAAATCGCCTTTCACGGCAAACCAAGAAAATGTCTCTTTTCTTAAATATTTGTACAATGGAAAACTTGAAAGAAGTTGATTTTCTTTTTACTTGCGAAGGTTGATCTCCGGATTACCACTTGCAATTCCAAGTAAAATAGAAAATCTGGCACACCCACACAAAGAAATGTTGATGCACGCTTCATGCCCCCCGAGCGCGAAAGGGCCGGACCCGACGGACTCCCACGTCCGCCGACCCCGGTAGCACCCACGGCATTCGGAGCGCATTCCATCATTAATGTGGTTAATTGACTAGCTTTATTGCAGTCATTAATTCATTTCTTTGGACGGCCCAATCAGAAGCAAGCATTTGGGAGTTACAAGTCAATTGATTCATGGCATTTAACCCATGAAACTCCTCCCATTATGGTAATTAAGGTGATTAAAAGCCCTTAATCTCCATTTGCCAATCAGATTCAAGGAAAAAGGAGTTACAAAATCAAGAAATAAATCTTGTAACTCCTCCCATTAAAGCCATTAAAGCCCATAAACTCTCCTAAATGGGTACCAAAAGCCTATAAATAGGAGAGCATTCCATTGAAATCCGGATCGATCAATCGGAGATCACTTCCAAAGCACCACAGATCCAGAAATCTGAGAGAAAGAAAAAGAGAGAAAAACTCTGCTGAAGTTCTGCACCGGCCACCACTACAAGGTGACAAAAGTCCCTTGGGGGGTACCCCCCCCCCCCCCCCCCCCCAAGGTCCTTGCCTTCTTTCGCTGCCTCCAATGGCTTAGACGTGGCTTTTTCAGCCCGTCTACTTAGCTTTTAATGGGACAAAGGACCTTCTCTTGGTCTTTGTCCTCTAAAAACCGGACGTTATAGACAAGCTAAGCCAATCAAGAGCATCCTCTGTTCTCATCTACATGGATGATGGCGAAGCCCATACATGGCTTGCGACCGTCAATCTGAACGTGTCCCCCACAATCTCCTGAGAAGTTAGATCCTCCTTTTCTTGCTTTTCATTGTAGTTTGTATTTTTCTAAAAGGGACAAAAATCACAACTCTTGTCTTTCATTATTGATGAGAATTGTAAATCGGCTATAAACGCCAAAACCGGCTATAAATGCCAAACAAAATCGCCTTTCACGGCAAACCAAGAAAATGTCTCTTTTCTTAAATATTTGTGCAATGGAAAACTTGAAAGAAGTTGATTTCCTTTTTACTTGCGAAGGTTGATATCCGGATTACCACTTGCAATTCCAAGTAAAATAGAAAATCTGGCACACCCACACAGAAGAAATGTTGATGCACGCTTCATGCCCCCCGAGCGCGAAAGGGCCGGACCCGACGGACTCCCATGTCCGCCGACCCCGGTAGCACCCACGGCATTCGGAGCGCGTTCCATGATTAATGTGGTTAATTGACTAGCTTTATTGCAGTCATTAATTCATTTCTTTGGACGGCCCAATCAGAAGCAAGCATTTGGGAGTTACAAGTCAATTGATTCATGGCATTTAACCCATGAAACTCCTCCCATTATGGTAATTAAGGTGATTAAAAGCCCTTAATCTCCATCTGCCAATCAGATTCAAGGAAAAAGGAGTTACAAAATCAAGAAATAAATCTTGTAACTCCTCCCATTAAAGCCATTAAAGCCCATAAACTCTCCTAAATGGCTACCAAAAGCCTATAAATAGGAGAGCATTCCATTGAAATCCGGATCGATCAATCGGAGATCACTTCCAAAGCACCACAGATCCAGAAATCTGAGAGAAAGAAAAAGAGAGAAAAACTCTACTGAAGTTCTGCACCGGCCACCACTACAAGGTGACAAAAGTCCCTTGGGGGGTACCCCCCCCCAAGGTCCTTGCCTTCTCCCGCTGCCTCCAATGGCTTAGACGTGGCTTTTTCAGCCCGTCTACTTAGCTTTTTATGGGACATAGGACCTTCTCTTGGTCTTTGTCCTCTAAAAACCTGAGGTTATAGCCAAGCCAAGCCAATCAAGAGCATCCTCTGTTCTCATCTACATGGATGATGGCGAAGCCCAAACATGGCTTGCGACCGTCAATCTGAACGAGTCCCCCACAATCTCCTGAGAAGTTAGATCCTCCTTTTCTTGCTTTTCATTGTAGTTTGTATTTTTCTAAAAGCGACAAAAATCACAACTCTTGTCTTTCATTATTGATGAGAATTGTAAATCGGCTATAAACGCCAAAACCGGCTATAAATGCCAAACAAAATCGCCTTTCACGGCAAACCAAGAAAATGTCTCTTTTCTTAAATATTTGTACAATGGAAAACTTGAAAGAAGTTGATTTTCTTTTTACTTGCGAAGGTTGATCTCCGGATTACCACTTGCAATTCCAAGTAAAATAGAAAATCTGGCACACCCACACAAAGAAATGTTGATGCACGCTTCATGCCCCCCGAGCGCGAAAGGGCCGGACCCGACGGACTCCCACGTCCGCCGACCCCGGTAGCACCCACGGCATTCGGAGCGCATTCCATCATTAATGTGGTTAATTGACTAGCTTTATTGCAGTCATTAATTCATTTCTTTGGACGGCCCAATCAGAAGCAAGCATTTGGGAGTTACAAGTCAATTGATTCATGGCATTTAACCCATGAAACTCCTCCCATTATGGTAATTAAGGTGATTAAAAGCCCTTAATCTCCATTTGCCAATCAGATTCAAGGAAAAAGGAGTTACAAAATCAAGAAATAAATCTTGTAACTCCTCCCATTAAAGCCATTAAAGCCCATAAACTCTCCTAAATGGGTACCAAAAGCCTATAAATAGGAGAGCATTCCATTGAAATCCGGATCGATCAATCGGAGATCACTTCCAAAGCACCACAGATCCAGAAATCTGAGAGAAAGAAAAAGAGAGAAAAACTCTGCTGAAGTTCTGCACCGGCCACCACTACAAGGTGACAAAAGTCCCTTGGGGGGTACCCCCCCCCCCCCCCCCCAAGGTCCTTGCCTTCTCCCGCTGCCTCCAATGGCTTAGACGTGGCTTTTTCAGCCCGTCTACTTAGCTTTTAATGGGACATAGGACCTTCTCTTGGTCTTTGTCCTCTAAAAACCGGACGTTATAGACAAGCTAAGCCAATCAAGAGCATCCTCTGTTCTCATCTACATGGATGATGGCGAAGCCCATACATGGCTTGCGACCGTCAATCTGAACGTGTCCCCCACAATCTCCTGAGAAGTTAGATCCTCCTTTTCTTGCTTTTCATTGTAGTTTGTATTTTTCTAAAAGGGACAAAAATCACAACTCTTGTCTTTCATTATTGATGAGAATTGTAAATCGGCTATAAACGCCAAAACCGGCTATAAATGCCAAACAAAATCGCCTTTCACGGCAAACCAAGAAAATGTCTCTTTTCTTAAATATTTGTGCAATGGAAAACTTGAAAGAAGTTGATTTCCTTTTTACTTGCGAAGGTTGATATCCGGATTACCACTTGCAATTCCAAGTAAAATAGAAAATCTGGCACACCCACACAGAAGAAATGTTGATGCACGCTTCATGCCCCCCGAGCGCGAAAGGGCCGGACCCGACGGACTCCCATGTCCGCCGACCCCGGTAGCACCCACGGCATTCGGAGCGCGTTCCATGATTAATGTGGTTAATTGACTAGCTTTATTGCAGTCATTAATTCATTTCTTTGGACGGCCCAATCAGAAGCAAGCATTTGGGAGTTACAAGTCAATTGATTCATGGCATTTAACCCATGAAACTCCTCCCATTATGGTAATTAAGGTGATTAAAAGCCCTTAATCTGCATCGGCCAATCAGATTCAAGGAAAAAGGAGTTACAAAATCAAGAAATAAATCTTGTAACTCCTCCCATTAAAGCCATTAAAGCCCATAAACTCTCCTGAATGGCTACCAAAAGCCTATAAATAGGAGAGCATTCCATTGAAATCTGGATCGATCAATCGGAGATCACTTCCAAAGCACCACAGATCCAGAAATCTGAGAGAAAGAAAAAGAAAGAAAAACTCTGCTGAAGTTCTGCACCGGCCACCACTACAAGGTGACAAAAGTCCCTTGGGGGGTAACCCCCCCCCCCCCCCCCCAAGGTCCTTGCCTTCTCCCGCTGCCTCCAATGGCTTAGACGTGGCTTTTTCAGCCCGTCTACTTAGCTTTTTATGGGACATAGGACCTTCTCTTGGTCTTTGTCCTCTAAAAACCTGAGGTTATAGCCAAGCCAAGCCAATCAAGAGCATCCTCTATTCTCATCTACATGGATGATGGCGAAGCCCATACATGGCTTGCGACCGTCAATCTGAACGAGTCCCCCACAATCTCCTGAGAAGTTAGATCCTCCTTTTCTTGCTTTTCATTGTAGTTTGTATTTTTCTAAAAGAGACAAAAATCACAACTCTTGTCTTTCTTTATTGATGAGAATTGTAAATCGGCTATAAACGCCAAAACCGGCTATAAATGCCAAACAAAATCGCCTTTCACGGCAGACCAAGAAAATGTCTCTTTTCTTAAATATTTGTGCAATGGAAAACTTGAAAGAAGTTGATTTCCTTTTTACTTGCGAAGGTTGATCTCCGGATTACCACTTGCAATTCCAAGTAAAATAGAAAATCTGGCACACCCACACAAAGAAATGTTGATGCACGCTTCATGCCCCCTGGGCGCGAAAGGGCCGGACCCGATGGACTCCCACGTCTGCCGACCCCGGTAGCACTCACGGCATTCGGAGCGCGTTCCATCATTAATGTGGTTAATTGACTAGCTTTATTGCAGTCAT
The DNA here is from genome assembly GCA_028538565.1 of Umbellularia californica. Classification (NCBI taxonomy): domain Eukaryota; kingdom Viridiplantae; phylum Streptophyta; class Magnoliopsida; order Laurales; family Lauraceae; genus Umbellularia; species Umbellularia californica. The sequence continues at coordinate 41,739,383 of JAPQWN010000007.1, read as the reverse complement.
TAATTCATTTCTTTGGACGGTCCAATCAGAAGCAAGCATTTGGGAGTTACAAGTCAATTGATTCATGGCATTTAACCCATGAAACTCCTCCCATTATGTTAATTAAGGTGATTAAAAGCCCTTAATCTCCATCTGCCAATCAGATTCAAGGAAAAAGGAGTTACAAAATCAAGAAATAAATCTTGTAACTCCTCCCATTAAAGCCATTAAAGCCCATAAACACTCCTAAATGGCTACCAAAAGTCTATAAATAGGAGAGCATTCCATTGAAATCCGGATTGATCAATCGGAGATCACTTCCAAAGCACCACAGATCCAGAAATCTGAGAGAAAGAAAAAGAGAGAAAAACTCTGCTGGAGTTCTGCACCGGCCACCACTACAAGGTGACAAAAGTCCCTTGGGGGGTACCCCCCCAAGGTCCTTGCCTTCTCCCGCTGCCTCCAATGGCTTAGACGTGGCTTTTTCAGCCCGTCTACTTAGCTTTTAATGGGACATAGGACCTTCTCTTGGTCTTTGTCCTCTAAAAACCTGACGTTATAGCCAAGCCAAGCCAATCAAGAGCATCCTCTGTTCTCATCTACATGGATGATGGCGAAGCCCATACATGGCTTGCGACCGTCAATCTGAACGAGTCCCCCACAATCTCCTGAGAAGTTAGATCTTCCTTTTCTTGCTTTTCATTGTAGTTTGTATTTTTCTAAAAGAGACAAAAATCACAACTCTTGTCTTTCATTATTGATGAGAATTGTAAATCGGCTATAAACGCCAAAACCGGCTATAAATGCCAAACAAAATCGCCTTTCATGGCAAACCAAGAAAATGACTCTTTTCTTAAATATTTGTGCAATGGAAAACTTGAAAGAAGTTGATTTCCTTTTTACTTGCGAAGGTTGATATCCGGATTACCACTTGCAATTCCAAGTAAAATAGAAAATCTGGCACACCCACACAAAAGAAATGTTGATGCACGCTTCATGCCCCACGAGCGCGAAAGGGCCGGACCCGACGGACTCCCATGTCCGCCGACCCCGGTAGCACCCACGGCATTCGGAGCGCGTTCCATCATTAATGTGGTTAATTGACTAGCTTTATTGCAGTCATTAATTAATTTCTTTGGACGGCCCAATTAGAAGCAAGCATTTGGGAGTTACAAGTCAATTGATTCATGGCATTTAACCCATGAAACTCCTCCCATTATGGTAATTAAGGTGATTAATAGCCCTTAATCTCGATCGGCCAATCAGATTCAAGGAAAAAGGAGTTACAAAATCAAGAAATAAATCTTGTAACTCCTCCCATTAAAGCCATTAAAGCCCATAAACTCTCCTAAATGGCTACCAAAAGCCTATAAATAGGAGAGCATTCCATTGAAATCCGGATCGATCAATCGGAGATCACTTCCAAAGCACCACAGATCCAGAAATCTGAGAGAAAGAAAAAGAGAGAAAAACTCTGCTGAAGTTCTGCACCGGCCACCACTACAAGGTGACAAAAGTCCCTTGGGGTGTACCCCCCCCCCCCCCCAAGGTCCTTGCCTTCTCCCGCTGCCTCCAATGGCTTAGACGTGGCTTTTTCAGCCAGTCTACTTATCTTTTTATGGGACATAGGACCTTCTCTTGGTCTTTGTCCTCTAAAAACCTGAGGTTATAGCCAAGCCAAGCCAATCAAGAGCATCCTCTGTTCTCATCTACATGGATGATGGCGAAGCCCATACATGGCTTGCGACCGTCAATCTGAACGAGTCCCCCACAATCTCCTGAGAAGTTAGATCCTCCTTTTCTTGCTTTTCATTGTAGTTTGTATTTTTCTAAAAGAGACAAAAATCACAACTCTTGTCTTTCATTATTGATGAGAATTGTAAATCGGCTATAAATGCCAAAACCGGCTATAAATGCCAAACAAAATCGCCTTTCACGGCAAACCAAGAAAATGTCTCTTTTCTTAAATATTTGTGCAATGGAAAACTTGAAAGAAGTTGATTTCCTTTTTACTTGCGAAGGTTGATCTCCGGATTACCACTTGCAATTCCAAGTAAAATAGAAAATCTGGCACACCCACACAAAGAAATGTTGATGCACGCTTCATGCCCCCCGGGCGCGAAACGGCCGGACCCGACGGATTCCCACGTCCGCCGACCCCGGTAGCACCCATGGCATTCGGAGCACGTTCCATCATTAATGTGGTTAATTGACTAGCTTTATTACAGTAATTAATTCATTTCTTTGGACGGCCCAATCAGAAGCAAGCATTTGGGAGTTACAAGTCAATTGATTCATGGCATTTAACCCATGAAACTCCTCCCATTATGGTAATTAAGGTGATTAAAAGCCCTTAATCTCCATCTGCCAATCAGATTCAAGGAAAAAGGAGTTACAAAATCAAGAAATAAATCTTGTAACTCCTCCCATTAAAGCCATTAAAGCCCATAAACTCTCCTAAATGGCTACCAAAAGCCTATAAATAGGAGAGCATTCCATTGAAATCCGGATCGATCAATCGGAGATCACTTCCAAAGCACCACAGATCCAGAAATCTGAGAGAAAGAAAAAGAGAGAAAAACTCTGCTGAAGTTCTGCACCGGCCACCACTACAAGGTGACAAAAGTCCCTTGGGGGGTACCCCCCCCCCCAAGGTCCTTGCCTTCTCCCGCTGCCTCCAATGGCTTAGATGTGGCTTTTTCAGCCCGTCTACTTAGCTTTTAACGGGACATAGGACCTTCTCTTGGTCTTTGTCCTCTAAAAACCTGACGTTATAGCCAAGCCAAGCCAATCAAGAGCATCCTCTGTTCTCATCTACATGGATGATGGCGAAGCCCATACATGGCTTGCGACCGTCAATCTGAACGAGTCCCCCACAATCTCCTGAGAAGTTAGATCCTCCTTTTCTTGCTTTTCATTGTAGTTTGTATTTTTCTAAAAGAGACAAAAATCACAACTCTTGTCTTTCATTATTGATGAGAATTGTAAATCGGCTATAAACGCCAAAACCGGCTATAAATGCCAAACAAAATCGCCTTTCACGGCAAACCAAGAAAATGTCTCTTTTCTTAAATATTTGTGCAATGGAAAACTTGAAAGAAGTTGATTTCCTTTTTACTTGCGAAGGTTGATCTCCGGATTACCACTTGCAATTCCAAGTGAAATAGAAAATCTGGCACACCCACACAAAAGAAATGTTGATGCACGCTTCATGCCCCCCGAGCGCGAAAGGGCCGGACCCGACGGACTCCCATGTCCGCCGACCCCGGTAGCACCCACGGCATTCGGAGCGCGTTCCATCATTAATGTGGTTAATTGACTAGCTTTATTGCAGTCATTAATTAATTTCTTTGGACGGCCTAAACGGAAGCAAGCATTTGGGAGTTACAAGTCAATTGATTCATGGCATTTAACCCATGAAACTCCTCCCATTATGGTAATTAAGGTGATTAAAAGCCCTTAATCTCCATCGGCCAATCAGATTCAAGGAAAAAGGAGTTACAAAATCAAGAAATAAATCTTATAACTCCTCCCATTAAAGCCATTAAAGCCCATAAACTCTCCTAAATGGCTACCAAAAGCCTATAAATAGGAGAGCATTCCATTGAAATCCGGATCGATCAATCGGAGATCACTTCCAAAGCACCACAGATCCAGAAATCTGAGAGAAAGAAAAAGAGAGAAAAACTCTGCTGAAGTTCTGCACCTGCCACCACTACAAGGTGACAAAAGTCCCTTGGGGGGTACCCCCCCCCCCCCCCCCAAGGTCCTTGCCTTCTCCCGCTGCCTCCAATGGCTTAGACGTGGCTTTTTCAGCCCGTCTACTTAGCTTTTTATGGGACATAGGACCTTCTCTTGGTCTTTGTCCTCTAAAAACCTGAGGTTATAGCCAAGCCAAGCTAATCAAGAGCATCCTCTGTTCTCATCTACATGGATGATGGCGAAGCCCATACATGGCTTGCGACCGTCAATCTGAACGAGTCCCCCACAATCTCCTGAGAAGTTAGATCCTCCTTTTCTTGCTTTTCATTGTAGTTTGTATTTTTCTAAAAGAGACAAAAATCACAACTCTTGTATTTCATTATTGATGAGAATTGTAAATCGGCTATAAACGCCAAAACCGGCTATAAATGCCAAACAAAATCGCCTTTCACGGCAAACCAAGAAAATGTCTCTTTTCTTAAATATTTGTGCAATGGAAAACTTGAAAGAAGTTGATTTCCTTTTTACTTGCGAAGGTTGATCTCCGGATTACCACTTGCAATTCCAAGTAAAATAGAAAATCTGGCACACCCACACAAAGAAATGTTGATGCACGCTTCATGCCCCCCGGGCGCGAAAGGGCCGGACCCGACGGACTCCCACGTCCGCCGACCCCGGTAGCACCCACGGCATTCGGAGCGCGTTCCATCATTAATGTGGTTAATTGACTAGCTTTATTGCAGTCATTAATTCATTTCTTTGGACGGCCCAATCAGAAGCAAGCATTTGGGAGTTACAAGTCAATTGATTCATGGCATTTAACCCATGAAACTCCTCCCATTATGGTAATTAAGGTGATTAAAAGCCCTTAATCTCCATCTGCCAATCAGATTCAAGGAAAAAGGAGTTACAAAATCAAGAAATAAATCTTGTAACTCCTCCCATTAAAGCCATTAAAGCCCATAAACTCTCCTAAATGGCTACCAAAAGCCTATAAATAGGAGAGCATTCCATTGAAATCCGGTTCGATCAATCGGAGATCACTTCCAAAGCACCACAGATCCAGAAATCTGAGAGAAAGAAAAAGAGAGAAAAACTCTGCTGAAGTTCTGCACCGGCCACCACTACAAGGTGACAAAAGTCCCTTGGGGGGTACCCCCCCCAAGGTCCTTGCCTTCTCCCGCTGCCTCCAATGGCTTAGACGTGGCTTTTTCAGCCCGTCTACTTAGCTTTTAATGGGACATAGGACCTTCTCTTGGTCTTTGTCCTCTAAAAACCTGAGGTTATAGCCAAGCCAAGCCAATCAAGAGCATCCTCTGTTCTCATCTACATGGATGATGGCGAAGCCCATACATGGCTTGCGACCGTCAATCTGAATGAGTCCCCCACAATCTCCTGAGAAGTTAGATCCTCCTTTTCTTGCTTTTCATTGTAGTTTGTAATTTTCTAAAAGAGACAAAAATCATAACTCTTGTCTTTCATTATTGATGAGAATTGTAAATCGGCTATAAACGCCAAAATCGGCTATAAATGCCAAACAAAATCGCCTTTCACGGCAAACCAAGAAAATGTCTCTTTTCTTAAATATTTGTGCAATGGAAAACTTGAAAGAAGTTGATTTCCTTTTTACTTGCGAAGGTTGATCTCCGGATTACCACTTGCAATTCCAAGTAAAATAGAAAATCTGGCACACCCACACAAAAGAAATGTGTATGCACGCTTCATGCCCCCCGGGCGCGAAAGGGCCGGACCCGACGGACTCCCACGTCCTCCGACCCCGGTAGCACCCACGGCATTCGGAGCGCGTTCCATCAATTTATTGTCATGATTACTTTGATTTGTAACTCCTTTTTCCTTGCTTCTGATTGGGCCGTCCAAAGTAATGAGTTAATGACTGCATTAAGTTGTCATAAAATGGGTCAATTAACAGCATTAAGTGGTTGCCAGGGCGCTCGAAGAGTCGCGGGCCGTACCGCGTCTTTTGGAGTTCTTTTTACGATGATAGCCGATGGATCCACATGTTGTTTGATGTCGGATGGCGATGTTAATTCAGACACTGATATAAGTGGGCTGGTAGCATTTGTCCTGTCAATTTCTCGATTTGTCGGACAAAAAGTGTACTTTCTTGGTTGGCCAGTTGGTGGTTTTGAAGCGTGCGATGATGATCACATGCTCTTGATGGTAGATCTGAGATGTTGGTGAAGATTAGCTGACTTCGAGCACCAAAAATCAGATTTTCAGAAAACCACAGAGGTCGGAATTCTCGAAACGCGAAAAGGGTTGGAAAATGGCCCTTTAAGTGGAAATCCGACGACCCGGATTTCCAGGGCCCACGACGACCATGGGGATTTTTCCCCTTTTTGGTCGCCGTTTTTCGGTCGTTTCTCGAACTTTTTCGATTCTTTTTCTCCTTTATTTTTCTTTACATTTTCCCTCATTTATTGGCTTGATTCTCCAGAAGAAAACTTGACGAGAAGCCGTGCAAATTGGAGCACAAAGTTTCCTATTTTCTGGAAAGGCCGAAGACTTTATTACCGATTTTTCATTAGAAATCAAAACTAGGTCAAATGATGTCGGAATGACCTAAAATTTGAGGTGAAGCCTTTTGAGCAGTAGATAGGACCAACCATGGGCTTTTTCTTGAGTTTCGAAGCCGTGTGGGGTCCCGTCGCCAGTAGACTTGGTTTTGTTGCGAGGGAGATGGCGCGCTTTGATGTGTGGTTAACCGATGTTCGATTGACCTGAAACTTGATAGGGAACCTATCGGAGTCATTTTGAGACGATGCATTAGCTTCGATTTGGATGTTATGGTCCCGAGAAGCTCCGCCGCGGGAGGCTTGATTTTGTTTCCGAGCGTTAAAGTCGGGTCAAACGTCGTCGGAATGACCTGAAATTTGACATGTAGCCCTTTGGAAGCATGTTGAAGCCATCCATGTGCTTTGTTTGATGAGTGATGGCCTTGGTAGTTCTCGCCGCCGAGAGACATGATTTTGTTGTTCAAGGATTGATGTGGGGTCAAATGTTGTCGGTTTGACTTAAAACTTGACGTGGAGCCTTTTGGACGTATTTTGAGACCAACCATAGGTTTGGATCGAAGATCTGATGTCTTCGACACTGTTGCCGCCAGGGGCGCCTGTTCAGCTGCCAGAGGAGTGAAGTTAGGCTAAATCATGCTGGAATGGCCCGAAACTTCATGTGTACTCTTCTTTTGGCTGCTTTGAAGAATCTTACAGTTTTTGTTTAATTCTGATAAGATTTGATGCTTTAAGTAGCATTGCTTGTTTGTGGTAGGATGCGGCTTCATGTAGCTTCTTGATGTTGAGGAAGCAAAGTGACTTTTTTTGGTGTCAACAAATGCCCCCTCGAGGTACAGCGACGAGTTGCATACCATTTGGAGTTGATGTGCCTCGAAGAGAAATTTGAAGGAGAGTTTCTGACTTGACCAAGAGTCTTGAGCAATTTTTTTTTTGGTAGAGTAGCCTTTTGAGTTTTCAAGGGGAATTTTATGGTAGTGAGAAGGATCACGTACCATCTCAAGGCAAAGTTTTGAAAATGACATTGGGATTTGATTTTTTTGGATTTTGTATTTTCTCTTTTGACCTTGTGAACCTAAAGGCTTTATGTGGCACTTTAGGCGGTTAAGAAAGGTTTTTTGGTTTTTGTTTTTGACCTTGTGACCTAACAAGCTGTATGTGGCAGGTCACGGGGCCGAGGTTTGATTTTCAATTTTTGGCCTTGTGACCTAACAAGCTTTATGTGACAAGTTAGGGGACCGGGATTTGGTTTTTGGTTTTGGCCTTGTAACCTAACAAGCTGTATGTGGCAAGCTAGGGGACCAGAATTTGTTTTTTTTTTTTTTTTTTGTCAATTTTCAAGATTTTGGCTTAATTTGGTTCATGAGGTTGGATGGTTTGGATTTTTGGAAACTCATGAGGCTTGGATTTTTTTTTTTTTTTTTTTTGTAGTCTAATTAACTCAAAAGAGGCATGGAACCATTTTGTATGCTCTTGGTAAGAGGGGTTTTTTTTACTGAAAGCCGCTTTTGATGCCTAGGTGGTCAAACCTGGCTCATGTGGGCTAACCCATGGGACCTTAAGCTTTAGAGAAGGCTTAGATCTAATATGGTGTCAATTTGTAAAGAATATCTAAAAATATCTCCTTTGGATAGAGAATATCTTAAAATATCCTTACTTGGAGAGAATCTCTCAAGTTTCCTTTCTTTTGGGAGGGATTTTCTCAAAGAATCTTCTCCTTAGGAGAGAATATCTCAAATCTCCTTTCTTTTTGGAGAGAATTTCTCATAGAATCTTCTCTTTAGGAGAGAATATCTCAAATCTCCTTTCTTTTAAGAAAGTTGCTAATTTTTAGCACTTACCTCCTAGCTTTTCTCCTTGTTTCCTCTTTTGGTTTGCTCTCTTTTATAAAAGTGATGGAACGCGCTCCGAGGCGCCTGCTGGGGCGGCTACCGGGGTCGGCGGAACGTGGGAGTCCGTCGGGTCCGACCCTTTCGCGCCCTGGCGGGCCCTGAAGCGTGCATCAACATTTCTTTTGTGTGGGTGTGCCAGATTTTCTATTTTACTTGGAATTGCAAGTGGTAATCCGGAGATCAACCTTCGCAAGTAAAAAGGAAATCAACTTCTTTCAAGTTTTCCATTGCACAAATATTTAAGAAAAGAGACATTTTCTTGGTTTGCCGTGAAAGGCGATTTTGTTTGGCATTTATAGCCGATTTTGGCGTTTATAGCCGATTTACAATTCTCATCAATAATGAAAGACAAGAGTTGTGATTTTTATCTCTTTTAGAAAAATACAAATTACAATGAAAAGCAAGAAAAGGAAGATCTAACTTTTCAGGAGATTGTGGGGGACTCGTTCAGATTGACGGTCGCAAGCCATGTATGGGCTTCGCCATCATCCATGCAGATGAGAACAGAAGATGCTCTTGATTCGCTTGGCTTGGCTATAACCTCAGGTTTTTAGAGGACAAAGACCAAGAGAAGGTCCTATGTCCAATAAAAAGCTAAGTAGACGGGCTGAAAAGCCACGTCTAAGCCATTGGAGGCAGCAGGAGAAGGCAAGGACCTTGGGGGGGGGTGCCCCCCAAGGGACTTTTGTCACCTTGTAGTGGTGGCCGGTGCAGAACTTCAGCAGAGTTTTTCTCTCTTTTTCTTTCTCTCAGATCTCTTTCTGATCTTTGTTTTTCTGATCCTCTGATTTTCTCCTCTTTTTTCTGATCTTTTTCCGATTTCCTTTTCAATGGAATGCTCTCCTATTTATAGGCTTTTGGTAGCCATTTAGGAGGGTTTATGAGCCTTAATGGCTTTAATGGGAGGAGTTACAAGATTTATTTCTTGATTTTGTAACTCCTTTTTCCTTGAATCTGATTGGCCGATGGAGATTAAGGGCTTTTAATCACCTTAATTACCATAATGGGAGGAGTTTCATGGTTTAAATGCCATGAATCAATTGACTTGTAACTCCCAAATGCTTGCTTCTGATTGGGCCGTCCAAAGAAATGAATTAATGACTGCAATAAAGCTAGTCAATTAACCACATTAATTGGTCGCCGAGCAGTCGAAGAGTCGCGGGCCATGCCGTGTCTTCTGGAATTCTTCTGGCGATGATCATCGATGGATCTACATGCTGATCGACATCGGATGAACATGTAACTTCAGACATTGATAGCTAAGAGTGGGCCGGTGACATCTGTCTTGTCGATTTCACGATCGGTCGGACAGAAAGTGCACTTTCTTGGTCAGCCGGTTGGCGATCTTGGAGCGATCACTGATGATTTTATGCTTTTGGAGGTTGACCCGTGATTTTGACGGATGTCGTCGGATATGAGTCAATTCCAAGCACTAAAAATCACATTTTCAGGGAACCACAGGGGCCAAAGTGCGCGAAACGCGAAAAAAGACGGAAAAAGGGGTCACCGGCAGAAAATCCGGTGACCCGGACCTCCATGGTCGCCGGCGACCATGGGCCATGGTCGCAGGGGCCTGCGACCATGGGCCATGGTCGCAGGGGCCTGCGACCCTGGGGGATTTTTCCCCTTCGGAGCCCGTTTTGCGGTCGTTTTGAGGTCTTTTTCGTCGCCGTTTTCTTCTGTATTTTTCTTGACATTTCTTCTCATTTATTGGCTTGATTTTCCTGTAGAAAACTTGATGAGAATCCTTGCATTTTTAGAGTGCAAAGTTTCCAATTTTCCGGGAAAGCCGAAGACTTTGTCGCGTAAAGCTGCTGATTTTCCGCCAGAAGCTGAAACTTGGTCAAACGATGTCGGAATGACCTGAAATTTGAGGTGAAGCCTCCTGAGCAATAAATAAGACCAACCATAGGCTTTTGTTTGAGTTTTGAAGTCGTTTGGGGTCCCGTCGATGCTTCACTTGATTTTGCTGCGGGGAAAATGCCGAGCTTTGATGTGCGGTCAAACGATGTCCGATTGACCTGAAATTTGACGGGGAGCCTATTGGAGTCATTTTGGGACGTTCCATGGGCTCCGTTTTGGATGTCATGGTCCCGGGTTGCTCCGCCGCCGGTAGGCTTGATTTTCTCTCGGAGCATCGAAACCTGGTCAAACGTTTTCGGAATGACCTGAAATTTGACGTGCAGCCTTTTGGAAGCATGTTGAAGCCACTCATGCACTTGGTTTGATGAGCGAAGGCTTCGGTGGTTCCCGCCGCCGGGAGGCTTGATTTTGCTGCTCGAGCATTGATGGAGGGTCAAACGTTGTCGGTTTGACTTGAAATTTGGCATAGAGCCCTTTTGAGACATGCTGGAGTCATCTGTAGGCTTTGATCGAAGTTTTGACGTCTCCGATGATGTCGCCGCCGGGAGCGCCATTTTAGTTGTCGGAGAAGTGAAGTTAGGCCAAATGTTGTCGAAATGGCCCGAAACTTCATGTGTACTCTTCTCTTGGCTATCTTGAAGGATCTTGCAGTTTTTGTTTGATTCTGACAAGATTTGATTTTTTGGAGAAATTGCATTGCCTATTTATGGCAGGTTGCGACTTCATGCAGCTTTCTTGATGTTGAAGAGGCAAAGTGACATTTTTGGTGTCAACAAATGCCCCCTCGAGGTACAGCGACGAGTTGCTTGACTTTTGTAGTCGATGTGCCTCGAAGAGATTTTTGAAGGAGAGCTTGTGTCTTGACCAAGAGTCTTTGAGCAATCTTTCCTTTGGTAGAGTAGCCTTTGAGCTTCCAGGGGAATTTTATGGTAGTGAGGGGAATCACACACCATCTCGAGGCAAAGTTTTGAAGATGACATCAGGGATATGGATTTGGGTTTTTGTTTTTGATCTTGTGACCTAACCAGCTATATATGGCAGGTTAGGGGATCGGGTTTTGGTTTTGATCTTGTGACCCAACAAGCTGTATGTGGCAAGTTGGGGGATCAGGGTTTGGTTTTTTTTGTTTTGGTCTTGTGACCTAACAAGCTGTATGTGGCAAGTTAGGGGACCAGGATTTGGTTTTTGGTCACTCTTTGGGACTGTGTGGGTCCATTGGAGTGGTTTGGATTTTTGTGGAATGTCAATTTCAAGATTTTGGCTCAATTTGGTATATGAGGCTGGATGGTTTGATTTTTGGAAGCTCATGGGGCTTGGAATTTTTGTATGGTTCAATCAACTCAAAAGAGGCATGGAACCATTTTTGTATGCTCTTGGTAAGAGGGATTTTTTTTTTCCTGACTAAAAGCCCATTTTTTTTTTTTTTTAGTGCCTAGGTGGTCAAACCTGGCTCATATGGGCTAGCCCATGGGACCTTAAGCTTTTTAGGATGGCTTAGATCTCATGTGGGGCCATTTTTGTAAAGAATATCTAAAGATATCTCATTTGGATAGAGAATATCTAAAAATATCTTTATGGGAGAGAATCTCTCATATTCCCTTAATTTGGGAGAGAATATCTCAAGGTATCTTTTTTTTTGGGAAGAAATCTCCAATATCCTTTTTTGTTGGAGAGAATCTCTCATTTGATTGATTTTGGGAGGAAATCTCTCAAAGACATCTTTCTTTTTGGGAAAGAATCTTTCTAATTCCTTCTCTTTTGGTAAGGTTACTTAATTAGTAACACTTACCTTTCTTCTTTGTTTCCTTCTTTGATTTGCTCTCTCCTATAAAAGCAAAGGAAGGTAGGATCTCTTGCTCTTATTGCTTTCTTTTGCAACAATCTCAAGAGAGCTCCAAGACCAAGAGTGCTTCTTCTTCAAGGATCTTCAAGCTTTTTCCTTCTTCTTCTCCATCAATGGCTTCAAGTAAGTTTTCTCTCTTTTTCTTTCAAGAAAACTTTATGTAGAGAATAGGATGGTAAAAAACAGTTTCTCTTCTTTTTTTTCTTTCTTCTTTTTTTTTTTCTTTTCCACGTGATTTCTTCTTTTGTTTTTTTTTTTTTTCACACGTTTTTTTTTTTTCCTTTTTTTTTTGTGGGCCGTACGGACAGATCCGTACGGATCTGGTCCGTACGGCCACGTGGCCTGATTTTTTTTTTTTATTTTTTTTTTTTTGAGAAAGTTTCTTTTTTTTTTCTTTTCTTTCTCCCCTTTTTTTTTTTTTGAGAAAGCTTCTTTTTTTTTTTCTTTCTTTCTCCCTCTTTTTTTTTGAGAAAGTTTCTTTTTTTTTTTTTTTTTTTTTTTTTTTTTTTTTTTTTTTTGCTCATCATGATAATGCGTTTTTATGCAAATCTAGATGTTCATGCATGTACTTTTTGTAAATTGAATTGAGTAGCATGATGTGATAGCATACCTGAAAATCTTTGCAAATTTGGGAATTTGGAGCTCGCAGCGATGTTGAGCCCTTCTTGATTTTGCGGAGATTTTGAGGTTTCGAAAGTTTGGAGTTTCGGAGCCCGCAGCAATGTTGAGCCCATCTTCAAACTTTCTATTTCCGTCGGGGTATTTCCTTTTTCTTTGGAATTGCCCGGAGTCATGCCAAAATTTCGCCAGATTTTTGGTGGGACAAAGTGACCCTTTTTTTTTTTTTTTAGCGAAATCCTGTCATTTTGATGACGATCTTTTTCTTTTCCAACCTTTGCAGGTGGTTCCTCCAGAGCGAACAAGGGTAAAGAGCCTGCTACAAGCGTACCTCGTCGATCTGCTAGATCTTCCAATGTGGCCGTTCAGCAGGCCTGGGAGAAGGTCCAGTTTGTTGAGAAGAACTTGGAAGAGTGTGATTCCCTCAATCGCGATGAGATGAGACAGCGATTGATCGCTCTCAAGAATGAGGAATTCTATAAGATCATGGTAAGCAACCGTCCTTGGGTTATGGACGATCTGAGGGTTTTGCCCAAGCCTACCTTCTTCTTTGGAGATGCAGTCCCTGACGACTTGACATACCAAAGGAGATGTTTTCAGTTCTCCTACACAGCTGATGGTGAAGAGAGAACTATTTCTACCCGGTCGTCTTTTGACCGGACCATCTCGATCCTGAGCCTTTCTCCCACGTGCCCTAAGAGGGAAGATCCTCCGAGCTGGGTGAAGAGGACCAGTGTGATCAGGACCGGGGTTTTTGTTGGTGGACCTTCCGGTTTTGCAGAGAAGCCACCTGTCCGTATGGACATGTTGATGCCAGCCAGCGGCTACCAGGGCTCTGATTATCCGTCGGTCGATTTGAGACCGGTGGGCCATGGCGTTTTCAGCGGTGACGGCAGTACTTGGGTGAAGCCTTTTCGACTTCGTGGCCGTTTCAATGTTGACTCCGATTGGAAGTCATGGACTGACCACACCTTGCTGATTGGGGGCGCCGTTTTGAAGGAAGCCGGGATTTTTGACGCGGTCCGCGCTTTTAGGGAGACCGTGACCTTTTCCGATGATGCCTTCATGGCTATGTTGGAGTCTTTCCTCCCTCAGACCAATACCTTCGTTGTCACGAACGGTGAGATTGGTTTTTCTCTGAAGGAGTTGAGTGCTATTACTGGATTGCCCATCCTTGGCAAACTCTACGAGGAGTTCATGCCGATTGACAGCGTCCTTGAGGAGCAGTCAGAGGAATTCAGGCTCCTATACTTTCAGCTCGTCGCCTTCTATGATTTTTTGAAGGAGGGCTCGAAAGTGAGATCCAGCAGTTGGAAGAGTTATGGCTCTTCATTCTTCAACTTCTTTGACAGCAAAGAGTCTTCTGATAGCATGACCCGGGAAGACAGGAAGAAGACTTCGGTCATGCAGGAAGAGTTGAAGGGTTTCTTCGCGAGCACAGATGCCATTTGTTCTGACATTGCATTGCGGAGAGATCTTGCTTTTTACCTCACTTTTTGGCTGGGTGAGGCTATTTTTGCTGGTGGAGATGGGACGCACATCAGGCCGCATTGTATTTTTCCGGCTTGTCAGATGGCGTTTGGAGAGCGGCTTGCTTTGGTGCCCGCTCTTTACTCCTACCTGTGTACCGAACTGCAGGCTGCTGCTTTCTTGGTTCGGCTTGGGCTCCCTATGAATAGGGTATTTTCAGCCCATATCTTTTATTCGTAGTTTGTATACCACTGTCCTGGCTTCCACCAGCTGGGTGCTGCACAGGATGATGATCCTCTGATGATTCGATTGGCTAAGGGAAAAGCCATATCCGAATCACTTTTGTTTGCCCGCATGAGGATCCGACGGTTCGGGACGTCGAGATGGGGCAGTCTTCAGTTAAGCTTTCTCCGGAGTTGCGGAAGAAGGCTTTTGATTTTGGTGCCTCCCGAGACTCTACCAGAGCAGGGTCGGGAAGGCATTACCCTTTGACCAATGCAGAGAAGGAGTGGCTTTTCAGCATACGAGTCGGCACGATGGTGTACCGTAGACATCTTTTCGTCGACATCCAGCTGTATGTACCTTCTCGCTTTGCGCTTCAGTTGGGCTTCTCTCAAGGCGTTGTTGGAGCGCCTTCGAGTATGGTGAAGCGTTTTGGGGGTTTGCAGGATGGCAGAAATGCATGGGCTTTCTATAGTGCTGAAGACACTACTGCCACGATTTCTTATCCTGAGCTGTCGACTTTCCGAACTGCCGGCTTCACGAAGTGGTTCGCGGAGAGCTTTTTGGCATATCGGGGGCTTTCCAAGAAGGAGCTTGATGTAAAGCTGTCTTCTGGAAAAGGCATTGGGAAGTCGGATGGCGTCCGGCGAGAGGAAGTTTGGGCCTTCCTTTCTGGAGAGAAGCACAAGATAGGCTTTCTCGGTGACCAGGGCGTCATTGGTTCTGAAGCTGTTCGGGAAGTACCTGATGAGGCTTTGGAGCAGCTAGAACAGGAGGAAGCTGAGCTCGACGCTTGGATGCAAGCAGCACAGAAACGAGCTTCCGTGGAGTCTACTGGCGAAAGCAGACCATTCAGTGAGGAGTCAAGTGAGAAACCTGACTCTGATAGTGAGGCGGGTTCTTCTAGGAAGCGAACCCGTAGAGGTAAGAAGAGGAGGAGGAGTCAGCGTCACACGGGGCGGGACGAAGACTCTCCTAATGTGGAAGTCCCTCTCACTGTCAATGAGGAGGTGCCAGGGGAAGTTGACGAACCTCCGGAGAAGAGGATTCGGGAAGAAGAGACCATCGGTGAAGGTATGATTCCTCCTTTTCCTTTTTCTACTTCTTTCATGGGGCTTTCCATGTTCTGATTTGTTTTCTCACCCTGCTGCTGCTTTTTTCTTTTTTTTTTTTAGCAGAGGATGAAGACTTGCCGATGCCTGAGGTTCCGACCGATGAGGCGGTGATGGAGCCGGTTATGGCATCTGAAGAAGAACCGAGGGACTCTGGAATGACTCCGGAATCTCCAATTGGTATAACTTCTTTCGCTTTCTCTTTTTTTTTTTTTTTTTTTTTGCCTGCGACTTGATTTGCTAACATTTTTTTCTTGTCAGCTGACTTGCCACAGGATTCCGATGACTTTGAACCATCAATGGACGCAAATGTCGATGATGCTTCTGATGAGTTCATGGAGGAAGAGAGTGTTCCGCCAGTCGTCGAAGAAGGTACTTTGTAGTGATGACCCTGATGATATTTTTTTTTTTGAACAGGATCATATTCATACCTTTTTGTGTTTCATTTGCAGGTTTTGAAGTGACAGAAGAGAGTCCATCGCTTTCTTCAGAACCAGAGCAAGGGATGCCAGAGGTCGATCCGGAGGTAGAGACCAGTTCAGACATGATTGAGGAGATGCCTCGTGTTGAGATTCCCTCTCCAGTGGCTCCAAGTGAAAAGAGTTCTTTTGTTACTCTTCCAATGGGACATGACATGAGCAGCCGATCAGCGGAGAAGGGTGAATCTTCATCCAGTTCGTCTCTTCAATTTGCGAAGAAGGTGCTGGCTCGGGTTTTGAGTTCTTGGATCAAGACTCTCCTTTCTGGACACTTGGAAGCAGGATTTGGCATGATCCCACATGTGCAGGAGATTCTCACTGATACCGAAGAGGTTGGTCTGGATGTCACAGGTGCCAGGGCGACCGTTGATAGGATCATTGCACTGGGTGACAAGTGGTTTGAGACCATGGGCTTCCCTGACGACCAATTCTTCAAGGAGATGTTCTTGGACCCTGCTGATAAGGCTAAGTCTGACCTGAATGAGGCTACACAAAGCAAGAAGCAGCTAGTTCGGGAGAAGAACAAGGAAGAGCTAGCCATCATCGGATTGAGGCATGACCTTAACGTCCTTGATAGGGAAGTTGAGGAGGCCAGGAAACGTCTTGAGCATTTGAAGGCACAAGTCGATGCTAAGTGGGCTGCTATAACAGAGGCTCGTGACAGGGAGAGTACTCTGATTCGCAGGGTTGCAGATGCCGGTCAAGTTCTCGAGAGGAGGACTCTAGAAAACGAACGATGGAAAACTGCTGGGGAAGAGCTTCCCGGTGTAAAAGAAGGGTTACGGCATTCGCCAGCATCTCATGGCAAGTTCCTGAAGAAGCGTGCCTTGGAAACTCTGACGGATGAGGCCAAAAGTTTGCTTGAGGAGCTGAAGCTTTGGCTGGAGACCATTTTTGGCTGAGCTCCTGATTTTTTATAGCAGAAACCATTCTTCTTTTTTTTTGGTACCACATGTATTTTTTGGTACTTCTTTTTTTTTTTTTGCAGTGCTTGTGAACACTTTTTTTTTGGTACCACATGTATTTTTTTGGTACTTCTTTTTTTTCTTGTTTTCCCTACGCTCACTCAAATCTTTTTGTGATGAAAGCAATTGCTAAATGGGATTTGATCAAAAGCTTTGTCATTTTGTGAAAATCTTTTGTCAAATAATTGTTTTGGTAGGGGAAACGAATTTGGCGTGAAAGCTGGATTTTTGTGGCATTTACAGCCAGTCTTGACATGAGAGTCAGGGTTTTTTTTTTTGTGTGGCATTTATAGCCGATTTTTGAGATGGCATAAGAGCCAAAAATTTTGTTCGTGGCATGGGAGCCAATTTTGAGATGGCATGGAAGCCGAAATTTTATGGCGTAAAAGCCAAAATTTGGGTTGGCATGGAAGCCGGTGTTTGTTTTGTGGCATCGATAGCCAGTTTGGTGGCATTGATAGCCAATTTGTGGCATTTATAGCCGGTTCGGTGGCATTGATAGCCAATTTGTGGCATTTATAGCCGGTTTGGTGGCATTGATAGCCATTTTTTTTTAAAGCCAAGTTTTGTTTTGTCGGCGTAAAAGCCAATTTTTGTGGCATTGATAGCCGGTTTGTGGCATTTATAGCCGGTTTTTGACATGAGAGTCATTTTTTTTGTGTGGCATTTATAGCCGATTTGGTGGCATTGATAGCCGGTTTTTGGCAAAAGAGCCAGGTTTTGGCATTTATAGCCAGATTTTTTGGCTTTCAAAATGCAGGTATCGACTAAATGTCGCCTCCCCGCTGAATGGTCTTGCAAGTATCGATGGAATGTCGCTTCCTTGCTCATTCGGTTTTGCGAGTATTGATGGAATGTCACTCCCTCGCGGGTTAGGTTTTGCAAGTATCGATGGAATGTCGCTTCCTCGCGAATTGGGGTGCAAATATCGACTAAGCGTCGCTTCCCTGCTTTTCCCAAAACTTTTGATTTTGCGGGTACTGACTTGATGTCGTTTCCCCGTGATTTTTGAAATTTGAGGTTTTCTCGAACCTTTGAAATTTGGGTTGTGGATATCAACTGAAATGTTGCGTCTCCACGATTTTAGAGGTTTTGGAAGTATCGAATGGGGTTCGCATCCTTCCGATTTTTGAGTTTTGCGAGTATCGACTAAGTGTCACTTCCCCGCGGTTTTTGAAAAACCATTTTTTTGTTTAAAGACACGAGGGTCGTAAATTTTGACCTAAAACCATTTGGCGGTAAAAGGTAAGGTGGACTAGGGTGGAAATCCCTGAATCCGGATTTTTGTTTCAAACCATGAATTTTGGTTCAAGGATCGAAAGTTTTGGTCAAGTCAGGGAGAGGCTCCTAAACTTGGATTTTTTGTTTTTTTTTTTTGAACAATGAAACAATGAAAGTAAGCATTGTTTTTGAATCTCTAGAAATTTTGACATTTGATATGAAAATTCTAAAGAGAGTGGGTTTGACGAGCGAGTACCTGAGAACAGGTTTTGGCCATACAGGCATTGCACTTACCCAGTTGGGTAAGTCTTCAAGGGTAGTATCGCTTCAAGAACTTGCCGTTGATAGGCAGCATACATCTGTCGCCTTCCATGTTTAGGAGGGCATATGCGCCGTTGGAGAAGACTTTGTCGATGACGTAGGGTCCCTCCCATTTTGGTTCAAATTTGCCTTTGGATTTGTGTGCGAAGACCATTGGTCTTTTTACCGCAAGAACCAAGTCACCCTTTTTGTAGGCACGTTGCCGGACCCTTTTGTCAAAAGATCCTGCCATGCGTGCTTGGTAAAGTTCAATGCTTTGTCGAGCTTCGAGCCGTCTCTCGTCGAGATTGTCCAGCTCATGGAGTCTCAATTTGACATTGCTTTCTTGAGTCATGTCATTTTGTAGAGATACCCTCAGAGAAGGATTTTGTACCTCTAGGGGCACGACAGCTTCGCATCCATAGACCAAGGAGAATGGTGTGCTATGGGTTGGTCCTCGAACGGTGGTTCGATAGGCCCACAAAGCTTCAGACAGTTTGTCGCTCCAGTCTCTTTTGTGACTAGAGACCATTTTCTTGAGGATTTTGCAGAGTGTCTTGTTGAAGGCTTCTGCTAATCCGTTTGCTGCCGGATTGTATGGAGTCGAAGGACAGCTTTGAATTTTGTATTTGTCGCAAAACCTGTAGAATCGATGATCCCGGAATTGTGGTCCGTTATCATGGACGAATCTCTTGGGTATGCCGAAACGACAAATGATGTTGGTGCGCAGGAACTGAAGAACTGATGAGGTCTTCATTTCGTTGAACGCAAATGCTTCTGACCACTTGGAGAAATAATCCGTAGCGGCGAAGATGAAGCGATGACCTTTGCTTGAAGGGGGAGAGATAGGACCTATGATGTCCATGCCCCATGCTTCAAAGGGCCATGAGATTGCTGTAGGATGCAGCCATTCCGGAGGCATGTGAATGTAATCTCCGTGAACTTGGCATAGCTGGCAGCGTTTGGCAAATTGCATTGCATCAGCAACCATGGTAGGCCAATAGTAACCTAACCTTTTTATCTGATCATAGAGCTTAGGACCTGCCTGATGGGCTCCACAAAGACCAGCATGAACTTCTTTAAGTGTTTCTTCGGCCTCTTGTTGTGACAAGCAGCGTAGAAGTACTCCGTTGAAGGATTTCCTGTAAAGGATCTTTGAAGGGATATCCAAATGAAAGTTTGGGGTTCGCCTTTGAATGCTTACCCGTTCTTTTGGATCTTCAGGTAGGATTCCGAACATAGTGTAATCAATGAACGGACTATATAGGGATAGCTGAGGCATACCTTCATTTTGGAAAGGTTCCAGCATGGAATTTGATGAAGAAGCGTCCGATCTATGGAAGAAGATCGGCCTTTGCTTTGGTGATGTTGCCGGAACAACAAAGGTAGCAGACGTAGGATCTTCTACATCAGCAGGTGTCTCCATCGGAGTGAGAGCAGGCTGAACTTGCTGAGTGTCAGCTTGGCTTGACGATGCATCGTCTTCTGGCTCTGAGTCCGAGTCTGTGTCTTGCATGATAGACACGAGAGAGACAACAAATTTGCCCCCAGGCTTTTGTTTCACCTTCTTCACTTTAGTCGTGATGACCAAAGGTTTTGAATTCTTGAGGGAGATAACGAAGGGAGATTGACTACTCTCTTCTAATTTGCCGGAGGGTTTGTTTTCTTCCGGTGATTTTTGAGGAGCCTTGCCTTTATCTTTCTGGAGATTTTCAGCAGGGGGTGCTATGTCCTCTTCTTCTTCTTTTTCGCCTTCATACATTTGGGAGTCTGCGAAGTGGACTTCTTTACCTTTGAAGGGTTTCCTGTCTGCAAAGACTCGATGTACCATGCCGTCGTCGCCGACAAACTTGATGCATTGATGTAGAGTTGAAGGAACAACACCATTCTCGTGTATCCAAGGACGTCCGAGAAGGATGTTGTAGCATGAGGGGGTTTTTATTGCATACACAGTGACCTCAGAGATAAGATCACCGATTTGCAATTTGAACCTGATTTTGCCGATAGGCCTTTGAGTGCTCCCATCGTATCCAAAGATAGATACAGATGTGTGGCTTAGCTTGCTGGGTGGGATGCCCAACTCTTCAAGAGCCGAAGTGGAGATAAGGTTGAGTGCAGAACCTGGGTCGATCTGAACTCTATGTATCGGCATTTCTTTGATGTACCCTGTGAAGTACAGGGGTCGGTTGTGCCTTGCTTCGCCAAGTAGGAGGTCTTCCTTAGTGAAGGCGATGGTTGCACTGGCTGCCTTTTGAACCGAGAGGCATTGGATGCATGATCCCTCAGTTTTCTTTTCTCCCTTTGAGGAAGTTTCAGAGTTTTTGACCCGGTAGTCCATTTCAATTTGGAGGACTTGCGGGGCATGTTTGTCGACATCCTCATTCAGTTTTTGTAATTCTGAGATGAGATTATCACGAGTGCGTGGAGACATTCGTAATAAATCCAGGATGTGAAGACGTGCAGGTATGTGTTTGAAGTGCTCAACCAAGTCATACTTGAAAGCCTCCTTAGGGCCTGCGTGTTCATCATTGTTGCCACTGGGGGCGCTTACAACATCTTTTCCCGAAGGATTTACATAAGTAAAGGAAGATTGGTTGTAATTTTTGTGGTAGTCCCGGCCCGAACGGGTGCCTCTACCAACTTCGAGAGCTTCTTGAGAAGGATCTTCGTTTGGAAGATTGTCTTCAGGATCAAGAGGCTGTCGTTTTTTATCTACTGGGGATGTATCTGCAGCAGAGTTGCCATCCTCAGTGATTGTGTTGCACGGAGCATTTTCCGGGAGCAAGTCCTGAACAGCATCCAGCAGCTTTTCTTCTTCGTTGACCCATCCATCACCCCAAGTTGGGTTTTCTTCATGATGATGAGTCGGGAAGAATGTGTATCCTGAAGTCACAGTCTCAGGAGAAGAAACCTGAGAGGGTGTCATCTCTGTGAAAGTTACGTGAGACGAGGTAGCTCCAGAGGATACATTGCTAGGTGTCGTCGGAGTATAGGTAATTTCATCAGACGACGCTTCAGAAGAGCTATAGTCCTGATATATTACATTACAGGAAGCTCTGATAGGAGATGTTGCCTGCTCGGAGTCAGACTCATCCTCGGATGTAAGAGGATCGTCAATCCAGCAATGTTCTCCATTTTCAGGAGTTGAGGGAGGAGGTACCTGATGGGCTTCAGGGACTTCGGCTCTGGATTGTGAGGAATCTCGTTGACGCGGTCTTGCTCTTGTTCTAGAGCGAGACGCTGCAAGATCCTTGCATATTCTTCAAGATCAGGCAAGGGAGCCAGATCCTCTTCTTCGTCTTCTCCGTGTGGCTCAACATAGTTGATTTCCACTGGAGCAATGACAGGTGCTGGGTTAACAGCATCTTCTTGTGCAGCCTCTTGGTCTTCTTCATCATCAGACCAGGATCCTTGTGGTTGCAAGGGGTTATACCAGATTACTGGCATAAGGTGAGTTTCAGGAACCCATTCTTCATCGGAGAGATATTCTCCTGTTTCAAGAGATTCCTCCCACTCATCGGTGTAGTTGGGCTCGAATCCATCGTCGGTGTCGCTGGACTCGTATCCATCAATGGAGAATCCAACTACCGAGTTGCAAGAGTATGATGCCCCCTGCATGGCTTCTTTTTTGAATTGAGGTGGCATGAAATCACTGAGAGTGAAGTTTCTTACCGCCTTTGAAGTCTCTGGAAGGGACGTTTATGTTGCCCCGAGTGAAGTGGTAGACGAGGCCTCTGCCTTTTCATGGACTTCTTGTTTTGGCTGGGTCTTCTCTTGCCGTTTGAGCCTGAGGAGATGTTTCCTAGCCTGCCTTCGCTGTTGAGCGGTCGGCTTTGTTTTGACGATCTCCCAATTTTCATCTTCCAGGAGATCGGGATGTACCCATATGGGTTGTCCGTCTGGTGTCGGGCAAGGAACCAACACTTCGGACGTTTGAATTCTATTTATCACCTTGAAGGAAGTAGTGATCTTCTTCTTCGGTGACTTTGGTGTTTGTCCATATGACACCATGTTGACGGAGGCGGTCCCATAGTTTTTGTCAAAGGTGATGACTCCGTTTTTCCACATCTCGTTTATCTTCTCTCTCACAACAAAGCATTGATTGAGAGGATGCGAGACCATCTGGTGGTATGGACAGTACCGAGGATCATTGGTTTTGCCAACGTCTCCAGGTCTTTTGGGCTCTGGCAAAATGAGTTTGCCATTTGCTAGGAGAGCCTCAAAGATTTCTTCGACGTCTTCATCGAACGGATATTTCTTTTCTACTCGCTCTTTGAAGGCATCAGAGAGTTCAGGTCTCTTACCTGCAGCTCTATTTTCAGCTTTCTTTGGTTGCTGAGGAGCTGACTTAGTCCGCACATTGAGAACCTCCTTCTTCTTTGGTTTA
The DNA here is from genome assembly GCA_028538565.1 of Umbellularia californica. Taxonomy (NCBI): domain Eukaryota; kingdom Viridiplantae; phylum Streptophyta; class Magnoliopsida; order Laurales; family Lauraceae; genus Umbellularia; species Umbellularia californica. The sequence continues at coordinate 41,716,796 of JAPQWN010000007.1, read as the reverse complement.
GAGGTTGCAACAGCAGTCGGCTCTTTCTTTGATGATTTCTGACTGTTGAGGTCTTTGATCACCGTTTCAGCTTCCATGGAAGCTTCCAGGAGTTCTCCCAGGTTTTTTGATTTATTGCCGATGATCATGGAGCGGATTTTAGCTCTCATGTTGTTTCGGCAGATGTCGACTAGCGACGCTTGTGGCAGTACATCTGAGCATTTGTACGCCATTGCTTTCCACTTGTGAATGAAGTCATAAGTTGACTCATTCTCTCCCTGTTTTAGGCTGCAGAGCTGAGCCATAGTAACAGGATGATCGTCACCTTGGAAGTGGGTCAGGAAGCGTGTCTCCAGCATAGCCCAGTTCTGAATGGAGTTCTCCGGCAGAGTGGAGTACCAATCGAAGGCCGTACCTTTTAGGGTACTTGCAAAGAGGCGGATCTTGAGTGCATCTTGATCCGCGATAGCTCCCGTCAAGATCTTGAAGTGGATGACGTGCTGTCTGGCTGATCCTTTCCCCGTATATGTTTGGAGAGTAGGATGCTTGAATTTTGTGGGGAACGGGACCGAGTCCATCCATAAAGGATATGGTGGCTTGATCCCATGCTCTTTGAGTATATCCTCTTCTTTAGCTTTGGCGAGGATACTGTCTACGTCCTTTTTGGTAAGGGCGCGTGACTCATTTTCTTCTCCATTTTCCTCGTTATTGCCATGATTCGGAGGAGGCTCATTGTTCACCTGATTTTGGACAACGAGGAGAAGGTTTTCCATCAGAGTTTCAATCCTCTGCTGGCCTTGTTCCAACTGCTGGATGCGTGCGAGCGCATCATCTCGAGGTGGATTCTGAGGTGGCGGCTCAGAACTTGTAGCCAAGACGTTCATCCCTCGGGATTCGAACGAAGAAATCGTCCTGGTGACCGAGCTGGGGCTCATTCTTTTTGATGAAGAGCTTGATGAAGGATTACTCTCCCGTCCTTGGCTGGAAGGGGCAGGAGATTCTTCGGGATGTCTTTGTGTCCTGGTGATGCTACGGGTCACCGGACGTCGGACATGGATTTTTGATGCTGACCTTTGGCGTCTTCTGGTTTTTCCAACCATATGGACGGCAGCAACTTGGTCGGGTCTTTCTTTTTCGACCCATTTGTGGGAGACTTGAAGTGTAGGAGGCTGGGTCCTTTGCTTCTCTAGTCTCTTTTGTCGATATGACGCACGGCGGCGCGCTCGACGAGCGATTTGAGCTTTGGTCAGCTCCGGCTGGGCTCTGACGATGAAGGATGTGCTCCCTCGGGCTCAGCAGCCGAGCTTGTCTTCTTTGTGGTTGGGCAAGGACAGGATGCGGACCCGGTCCTTTGACTGTTGCAGCGAAGCTTTGAACCTTTCGAGTTCGGCCCCTGTAGAGATGAAGGGTCGAACTGAAGGAGTGTAGGCCTTAGCAGGTGCTTGGAGAGGCCTGGTGATGCATGATCTGATTTTGGGCCTGTAGGAACAAGCCGGCTCATGCTGGGTTGACTTGGGAGTCAGGTTGGAGATGGGTCTCTCCTCTTTCATGTAGGCAAGAGGGTAGAACTGGTTCTCCTTGAGTGGGGCCAGGTATGCTGGCTTGGTGGAAATTTGAGACCTTCTTTGTTTTGGGGAAGGTCTTGGAGACCAAGTCTTGGGATAGACCTGGTTGTTTGTGGGTCGAGGCTTCGCGGGGGTGCCGCGGGCTTCAGGCTTTTGGGCGCTCGCCTTTGGTGTCACGGGAGTGACACGTTGAGAGGCGATCTTCTGCCTTTTGGCAGGCGCAGTTTGTTCTTCGGGAAGTGGGAATGGTCCCAGTGTCCCGAAGACGATGGTCCGGGGAGTCGAGGTCGACCCGGAGTTCAGAGAGTTGCCGAGGGAGTTGACGCTTCGGCAGCTGGCGGGGCGCTTGTAAGTGCGCTCGGTTTGCTTCTGTTGAAGCATGAGTTGGTGCTTGTTCTCATCGAAGATAATGGTTAAGGCTGCCATTGTTAGTTTCGAAAAAGTTCTGAAACAAGACCACATCCATTAGTAATCACAAGAATATAATGATCATAAATGGGAATTTCTATGGTTGTCTTTTCAAATCACTTAAGGGATATGACCCAAGCGACATGAAGAAGGCAAAAAGCCATAGATGGTACAATTGTTCTGACAGCAAGTATGGTGAGCCCAGAATGAGCGTTCCAGTGACTGCTAGAAGCAATTGTAAACCTAAATTCGACTTATCGAGAAGCAGGGCTTGCTCGAGATAAGAAGAATATAAGGTAGGAGTTACAAATGTGCCGGTCACAGATACAGTAGACCCTGAAAGGGCGTACCAGTATTGCTATGCACAAATGTTGGAGATCGCATCCATGAGATGGGATTCTTTGTTTTGAAATGTCAGAAATGGATTCGTCAAAGAGAGCAGGTGACATTCCGATTCAAATACGGGCTCAACGATTTCCGCGAGCGCCAGTACTCAGAAGGGAAGAGACCACAATTTCTCGAATTTGAATCCAAAAAGTGACGAGTTTTTGGAGATTTTTTTTTTTGAAATGATTTTTTATTTTATTTTATTTTTATTTTATTTTTTTTATTTTTTATTTTATTTTTTTAAAATATTTTTTTTATTTATTTTTTTATTTTATTTTTTTTTGAAAATTTTTGTTTTTTTTTTTTTTTTAAGATTTTTTTTTTGAAAATCTTTTTTTTTTTATTTTTTATTTTTTTTTAATTTTTTAAGATTTAAAGACGAGAGAGTACACATAGGCCTCCTAACCCGGTCTTATGAAACCTCAATTGATAGAATTGCCCCCAGGTAAGGGTAGGATTACTTAATGAACCCGTTTGGAGGACCCTTGCCTAGAACAGTCAAGCTGTCTCCACACTCTGGACAAGGCTTTTCTTGAATCAATCGTGATCAAAGAACGCAATTGGTTTAACCTTAGTGGTCTATGTCCCTTTTTTTTATAAAAATCCCAAATAGACTCATCGAAGAGAAACGATGGCCCAAAACCTTAGTCGAACGGGCTCAACATTTCTGCAAGCACCAAAGAACGATAGGATAGGAACAAAGTTTCTCAATTTTGAATCCAAACTAAGAAAACTAATTTTTTTTATTTTTATTTTTTTTAATATTTTTTTTTTGAAATCTCTAATGAACTCATCGAAGAGAAACGATGGTCCAAAACCTTAGTCGAACGGGCTCAACATTTCTGCAAGCACCATAGAACGATAGGATAGGATCAAGGTTTCTCAATTTTGAATCCAAACTAAGAAAACTGATTTTTTTTTATTTTTTTTTGAAATCTCTAATGAACTCATCGAAGAGAAACGATGGCCCAAAACCTTAGTCGAACGGGCTCAACATTTCTGCAAGCACCAAAGAACGATAGGATAGGATCAAGGTTTCTCAATTTTGAATCCAAACTAAGAAAACTGATTTTTTTTTTTTTTTTTTTTTTTTGAAATCTCTAATGAACTCATCGAAGAGAAACGATGGCCCAAAACCTTAGTCGAACGGGCTCAACATTTCTGCAAGCACCAAAGAACGATAGGATAGGATCAAGGTTTCTCAATTTTGAATCCAAACTAAGAAAACTGATTTTTTTTTTTTTTTTTTTTGAAATCTCTAATGAACTCATCGAAGAGAAACGATGGCCCAAAACCTTGGTCGAACGGGCTCAACATTTCTGCAAGCACCAAAGAACGATAGGATAGGATCAAAGTTTCTCAATTTTGAATTCAAACTAAGAAAACTGATTTTTTTTTTGAAAAGAGAAAGAATGGAAACAAACTCAAAGAAATAGAAATTTCCAAAAAATCCCATCTCATGTTTTTTTTAGGATGCAAAATCCAACATAGGCTACCAGCTAGAAAGTAGCCAAGGAATCCGGAAAAGAAGTATAAGCATAGAGCAAAAAGTATGATATGCAAATATTTCATTTCCAAGCACCGTGTTCTCAAATGAACGGGTCCCACCGGGTGTGCCAGCTTGATGGAACGCGCTCCGAGGCGCCTGCTGGGGCGGCTACCGGGGTCGGCGGAACGTGGGAGTCCGTCGGGTCCGACCCTTTCGCGCCCTGGCGGGCCCTGAAGCGTGCATCAACATTTCTTTTGTGTGGGTGTGCCAGATTTTCTATTTTACTTGGAATTGCAAGTGGTAATCCGGAGATCAACCTTCGCAAGTAAAAAGGAAATCAACTTCTTTCAAGTTTTCCATTGCACAAATATTTAAGAAAAGAGACATTTTCTTGGTTTGCCGTGAAAGGCGATTTTGTTTGGCATTTATAGCCGATTTTGGCGTTTATAGCCGATTTACAATTCTCATCAATAATGAAAGACAAGAGTTGTGATTTTTGTCTCTTTTAGAAAAATACAAATTACAATGAAAAGCAAGAAAAGGAAGATCTAACTTTTCAGGAGATTGTGGGGGACTCGTTCAAATTGACGGTCGCAAGCCATGTATGGGCTTCGCCATCATCCATGCAGATGAGAACAGAAGATGCTCTTGATTCGCTTGGCTTGGCTATAACCTCAGGTTTTTAGAGGACAAAGACCAAGAGAAGGTCCTATGTCCAATAAAAAGCTAAGTAGACGGGCTGAAAAGCCACGTCTAAGCCATTGGAGGCAGCAGGAGAAGGCAAGGACCTTGGGGGGGGGTGCCCCCCAAGGGACTTTTGTCACCTTGTAGTGGTGGCCGGTGCAGAACTTCAGCAGAGTTTTTCTCTCTTTTTCTTTCTCTCAGATCTCTTTCTGATCTTTGTTTTTCTGATCCTCTGATTTTCTCCTCTTTTTTCTGATCTTTTTCCGATTTCCTTTTCAATGGAATGCTCTCCTATTTATAGGCTTTTGGTAGCCATTTAGGAGGGTTTATGAGCCTTAATGGCTTTAATGGGAGGAGTTACAAGATTTATTTCTTGATTTTGTAACTCCTTTTTCCTTGAATCTGATTGGCCGATGGAGATTAAGGGCTTTTAATCACCTTAATTACCATAATGGGAGGAGTTTCATGGTTTAAATGCCATGAATCAATTGACTTGTAACTCCCAAATGCTTGCTTCTGATTGGGCCGTCCAAAGAAATGAATTAATGACTGCAATAAAGCTAGTCAATTAACCACATTAATTGGTCGCCGAGCAGTCGAAGAGTCGCGGGCCATGCCGTGTCTTCTGGAATTCTTCTGGCGATGATCATCGATGGATCTACATGCTGATCGACATCGGATGAACATGTAACTTCAGACATTGATAGCTAAGAGTGGGCCGGTGACATCTGTCTTGTCGATTTCACGATCGGTCGGACAGAAAGTGCACTTTCTTGGTCAGCCGGTTGGCGATCTTGGAGCGATCACTGATGATTTTATGCTTTTGGAGGTTGACCCGTGATTTTGACGGATGTCGTCGGATATGAGTCAATTTCAAGCACTAAAAATCACATTTTCAGGGAACCACAGGGGCCAAAGTGCGCGAAACGCGAAAAAAGACGGAAAAACGGGTCACCGGCAGAAAATCCGGTGACCCGGACCTCCATGGTCGCCGGCGACCATGGGGCGACCATGGGCCATGGTCGCAGGGGCCTGCGACCATGGGCCATGGTCGCAGGGGTCTGCGACCCTGGGGGATTTTTCCCCTTCGGAGCCCGTTTTGCGGTCGTTTTGAGGTCTTTTTCGTCGCCGTTTTCTTCTGTATTTTTCTTGACATTTCTTCTCATTTATTGGCTTGATTTTCCTGTAGAAAACTTGATGAGAATCCTTGCATTTTTAGAGTGCAAAGTTTCCAATTTTCCGGGAAAGCCGAAGACTTTGTCGCGTAAAGCTGCTGATTTTCCGCCAGAAGCTGAAACTTGGTCAAACGATGTCGGAATGACCTGAAATTTGAGGTGAAGCCTCCTAAGCAATAAATAAGACCAACCATAGGCTTTTGTTTGAGTTTTGAAGCCGTTTGGGGTCCTGTCGATGCTTCACTTGATTTTGCTGCGGGGAAAATGCCGAGCTTTGATGTGCGGTCAAACGATGTCCGATTGACCTGAAATTTGACGGGGAGCCTATTGGAGTCATTTTGAGACGTTCCATGGGCTCCGTTTTGGATGTCATGGTCCCGGGTTGCTCCGCCGCCGGTAGGCTTGATTTTCTCTCGGAGCATCGAAACCTGGTCAAACGTTTTCGGAATGACCTGAAATTTGACGTGCAGCCTTTTGGAAGCATGTTGAAGCCACTCATGCACTTGGTTTGATGAGCGAAGGCTTCGGTGGTTCCCGCCGCCGGGAGGCTTGATTTTGCTGCTCGAGCATTGATGGAGGGTCAAACGTTGTCGGTTTGACTTGAAATTTGGCATAGAGCCCTTTTGAGACATGCTGGAGTCATCTGTAGGCTTTGATCGAAGTTTTGACGTCTCCGATGATGTCGCCGCGGGGAGCGCCATTTTAGCTGTCGGAGAAGTGAAGTTAGGCCAAATGTTGTCGAAATGACCCGAAACTTCATGTGTACTCTTCTCTTGGCTATCTTGAAGGATCTTGCAGTTTTTGTTTGATTCTGACAAGATTTGATTTTTTGGAGAAATTGCATTGCCTATTTATGGCAGGTTGCGACTTCATGCAGCTTTCTTGATGTTGAAGAGGCAAAGTGACATTTTTGGTGTCAACAAAAAGCAAGGGGAGATTGGATCTCTTGTTTCATTGCTTCCTTTTGCAAAAATCTTCAAGAGTGTTTCAAGACCAACAGACTTTCTTCTTCAATGATCTTCAAGTTCTCTTTCTTCTACTTCACTAATGGCTTCAAGTAAGTCTTCTTTCGCAAGAAAACTCCATGTAGAAGTAGAATGAAAAGAAAAAAATAATTCTTCTTTTCTTTTCTTTCTTTTTTTTCTTTTCTTTTCTTTCTCTTTTTTTTTTCTTCTTTTTCTTGTTTTGCTCTTTTTTTTCACACGTTTTTTTTTTGACGTGTTTCTTTTCTCTCTGTTTTTTTTTCTTTTTTTTTGTGGCCGTACGGCCATGTGGCAGTGGGCTAGTCCCTTTTTTTTTTCTTCTTTTTTTTTCTTCCTTTTTTTTTTCACCATGATAATGAGGTTTATGCAAGTCAATATGTTCATGCATTTTTTTTATGCATCAAACAAAAGGCTAGGATTTCTAGGTCAAGTCAACATGAATTTTGACTTAGACAAAGTTTGATTGGTTTTGACCAAGTTGGGTTGGAATTGGTCAAATTTGGTCAAGGGTTTCCTAGCATCTAATGCATGACAACTTTCCTTCTATGCATGATTTTTTGTAAGTTAGAATGGAAACATGATAATGCATACCTGAAAGTCTTTTGCAAGTTTTGGAGTTAAGCTCACAGCAATGTTCAGCCCTTTCCTAGTCTTGCGGGGTCTTTGAGGAGCTTTGCAAGTTCTGGAGTTTGGAGCTCGCATTGATATTGAGCTCTTTTTCGATCTTGCGAACTGGCTTGATCTCGCAGCAATGTTTGAGTTCGAGTCTTCTTTGAGAATCATCTATTGACTATGAGCTCGCAGTGATGTTGAGCTCATCTTCAAGCTTCCTATCTTTTTTGGGGTGTTTCCCTTTTCTTTGGAATTGCCCCAGAACCATGCCAAAATTCCGCTAGAATTTTTTAGCAAAATTCTATCATTTCGATGATTGACTTTTTTTTCTTTTCCATCCTTTGAAGGTAGTTCCTCCAGAACGAACAGGGGTAAGGGGTCTGTTACCGATGGACCTCACCGGTCTGCTAGATCTTCCAATGTGGTTGTACAGTGATGGACCCTCGATTTCCGTCCTCTCCTTCTGCCTCGGGGGCTGCCGGGTTTTGGCGGAAGAGGAAAAGTGGGTATCAACATTTTTGTACGGGTATGCCAGATTTTCTATTCTACTTGGAATTTGGAGTGGTGATGATCCGAAGATTCACCTTCACAAGTAGAAAGGAAATCGATCATTCTTTCTAACTTTTCAAATTGCATAAGTATTTAAGAAATGAGATAATTTTTGTTTTGAATCCCGTAAGAGGCGATTTTTTGTTTGTTTGCCGTGAAAGGCGATTTTCTGCCATGAAAGGTGATTTTGCCGTGAAAGGCGATTTACAAATCTCATCAAAATAAAAGACAAGAGTTGTGACTTTTTTTTGTCTCTTTAACAATACAAAGTACAATAGAAAAGAAAGAAAAGGGATCTAACTTCTCAGAAGATTATGGGGACACGTTCAGATCGACGGTCACAAGTCATGTATGGACTTCGCCATCGTCTTTCAAATGAGAACGCTTGATGCTTCGATTCTTTGGCTTGGCTCCAACCTCAGTTTTTTAAAGGATAAAGACCAAGGGGAGATCCTATATCCAATGAAAAACCGAGTAAACGGGCTGAAAAGCCGCATTTAGGCCATGTTGTAGAAGAAGGGGACCTTGGGGGGGTGACCCCCCAAGGGACTTTGATCACCTTGTGGTGTCTCTTGCAGCAGAGCAGCAGGACTTTGTCGGAATTTCTCTGGGATTTTCCAGACTCCGGATGTGTGTATGTGCAAGTGTTAAGTTTGCAAGTAGGTAGGTAGGTAGGTGCAAAAGTGTGTCTCTCTTTGGAATGGACCTCCTTTTATAGGCTCTTGGTAGCCATGAAGTGGTTTATGGGCATTGATGGCCATGATAAGAGAATTGATGGCATTGATGCTTCATGATGGGAGGAGTTACAAGGTTTTATTCTTTGATTTTGTAACTTCTTTTTCTTGGCTTGTGATTGGCCGATGGAGAATGTGGGCATTTAAGAGCCTTTAATCTCCATGATGAGGGTAGTTTCATGGTTTTAACGCCATGATTGCTTGGGCTTTTAACTCCCATTTTGCTTGCTTCTGATTGGGCCATCCAAAATAATGGGTTAATGACCGCATTAAGTTGTCATAAACGGGTCGATTAACGACATTAAGTGATCGCTTGGGCATTTGAATAGTTGCGGGCCGCACCACGTCTTTTGGAATTCTTTTTGTGATGATCGCCGATGGATCCACATGCTATTTGATGTCGGATTGTGATGCAATTTTAGACATTGATTGATGTTGGTGGGCCGGTGACATCTGTCTTGTCGATTTCTCGATCGATCGGACAGAAAGTATACTTTCTTGGTCAGCCGGTTGGCGATTTTGGAGCGATCAATGATGACTTCATGCTCTTAACGACGGATCCGAGATGTTGGCGAAGATCAGTCGTTTTCAAGCATCAAGAATTGGATTTTCGAAAAATCATAGAGGCAAGAACTCTCGAAACGCAGAAAAGATCGGAAAATGGGCCATCCGGCGGAAATTCCGGCGACTCGTCGCCGGCAACCATGGGGCTTTGGCCCCTTTGGTTGCCGAGTGTTTTTTTTTTTTGGCCATTTCTTATTCTTTTTCGCTTCTTTTTTCTTCTATATTTTTCTTGACATTTTTCCTCAATTATTGACTTGATTTTTTTGGAGAAAACTTGACGACAAGTCGCACAAAATCAGAGCACAAAGTTTCCAATTTTTTGGGAAAGCCGAAGACTTTGTAGTCGATTTTTTGTCAAGAGTCGAAACTAGGTCAAACGATGTCGGAATGACCTGAAAATTGAGGTGAAGCTTCTTGAGAAGTGGATAGGACCAACCATGGGCTTTTATCTGAGTTTTGAAGCCGTTTGTAGTCCCGTCGATGCTTGACTTGATTTTGCTGCAGGGAAGATGTCGAGCTTCGATATATGGTCAACCGATGTTCGATTGTCTTGAAATTTGACAGAGAGCCTATTGGAGTCATTTTGAGATGACCCATTAGCTCCGATTTGGAAGTCATGGTCCTGGGGTGCTCCGCCGCCGGTAGGCTTGATTTTCTTTTGGAGAGTCGAAGTCTGGTCAAACGTTGTCAGAATGACCTGAAATTCGACGTGCGGCCCTTTGGAAGCATATTGAAGCCACTCATTTGCTTTGTTTGATGAGTGATTACCTCGGTGGTTCTCGCCGCCGAGAGGCTTGATTTTGCTGCTCGAGCGTTGATGGAGGGTCAAACGTTGTCGCCGCCGGGAGCGCCTGTTTAGCTGTCGGAGGAGTGAAGTTAGGCCAAACGATGTCAGAATGGCCCGAAACTTCATGTGTACCCCTCTTTTGGCTGTCTTGAAGGATCTTGCAGTTTTTATCTGATTCTGACAAGATCTGATGCTTGAAGAAGCTTTGCCTGTTTGTAGAAGGATTCAGCTTCATGTGGCTTCTTGATGTTGTGGAGGCAAAGTGTCTTTTTTGGTGTCAACAAATGCCCCCTCGAGGTACAGCGACGAGTAGCTTTTTGGAATCGATGTGCCTCGAAGAGAAACTTGAAGGAGAGCTTCAAACTTGACCAATAGTCTTGAGCGTATTTTTTTTTCTTTTTTGAATAGCCTTCTGAGTTTCTGGGGGAATTTTATGGTGGTGAGAGGGATCACGTACCATCTCAAGGTAAAGTTTTGAAAATGACATGGGGGATTTGGATTTTGGGTTTTGGATTTTGGTTTTTGACCTTGTGGCAGGTTAGGGGGTCGGAGTTTGATTTTTTATTTCGACCTTGTGACCCAACAAGCTGTATGTGGCAGGTTGGGGAGGCAGATTTGTTTTTTTGGTTTTAGTTTTGGTTTGGTTTAGATTTTGATTTTGGTTTTGGTCTTGTGACCTAACAAGCTGTATGTGGCGAGCTGGGGGACTAAGGTTTGGTTTTTTGTGGAATGTCAATTTCAAGATTTGGCTTAATTTGGTTGATGAGGTTGGATGGTTTGGTTTTTGGAAACTCATGAGGCTTTCTATTTTTCTTTTTTTTTTTTGAATGATCCAATCAACTCAAAAGAGGCATGGGACCTTTTGGTTTTTTTTTTTTTTTCGTAAGAGGGATGTTTTGACTAAAAGCCACTTTTAGTGCCTAGGTGGTCAAACGTGGCTCATATGGGCTAACCCATGGGACCTTAGGCTTTGGAGATGGCCTAGATCTTATATGGTGTCATTTTTGTAGAGAATATCTAAAAATATTTCTTTTGTGTAGAGAATATCTAAAAATATCCTTACTTGGAGAGAATCTCTCAAGTTTCCTTGTTTTTGGGAGAGATTTTCTCAAAGTATCTTTCTTTTGGGAAAGTAGCTAAATTTTAGCACTTACCTCTTCTCTTTTCTCCTTGTTTTCTCTTTTGATTTGCTCTCTTCTATAAAAGCAAGGGGGGTTGGATCTTTTGCTCCATTGCTTCTTTTTTGCAAGAATCTTCAAGAGTGCTCCAAGATCAAGAACTCTTCTTTGTCTTCAAGAATCTTCAAGCTTTTTGTTCTTCTTCTCCATGGCTTCAAGTAAGTTTTCTTCCTCCACGAGAAAATTCCATTGTAGAAGTAGGAAAGTTTCTTTATTTCTTTTGGTTTTTTTTTCTTTTTTTTTTCTTTTTTTTTTCTTGTCTTTTCTTCTTCAAGCACGCTTTTTTTTTCATGCTTCTTTTTTTTCTTTGATCACGGTTTTTCTTCCTTTTTTTTTCTCACGGTGTTTTCTCTCTGTTTTTTTTTCACCGTTTTTTCTCTTTTTTTTTTTTGTTTTCAACTTTTTTTTTGTACGGACTTGGCCGTACTGCCACGTGGCAGTGGACCACGGCCTGTGGGCCAAAATATTTTTTTTCTTTTGAAGAGATTTTCTCTCTTTTCTTAAAAAAAAAAATTTTTTTGCTCACCATGATAATGAGGTTTGTGCAATTTCAAGATGTTCATGCTTTTTTTTTTTTTTGATGCATCAAGATAGAAGGCTAGAGTCTCTAGGTTAAGTCAACTTGACTTTTGACTTGGACAAAGTTTGATTGGTTTTGACCAAGTTGGGTTGGAATTGGTCAAACTTTGGTCAAGGTTTTCCTAGCATCTAATGCATGATGATGTTCTTTGATGCATGATTTTGAGTAAATGGACTTGGAAGCATGATGATGCATACCTGAAAATCTTTTGCAAGTATTGGGATCTGGAGCTCGTAGCAATATTGAGCCCTTTCTTAGTCTTGCAGGATTTTGAGGAGCTTTTCAATTTTGGATTTTGGAGCTCGCAACAATGTTGAGCCCTTTTCTAATTTTGTGGAGATTTGATGAGATTGGTTTGATCTCGCAGCAATGTTTGAGTTCGAACCTTCTTTGAGAATTTTCCACCGACTATGAGCTCGCAGCGATGTTAAGCTCATCTTCAGGCTTACTGTCTTTCTCGGGGTGTTTCCTTTTTCTTTAGAATTGCCCCGGAACCATGTCAAAGTTTCGCTAGAATTTTTTTTAGCAAAATTCTGTCATTTTGGTGATGATTGATTTTTTTTTTTTTATCTTTTATAGGGAGTTCTTCCAAAACAAACAAGGGTAAGGGGCCTGTTACTGACGCACTTCGTCGGTCTGCTAGATCTTCCAATGCAGCCGTTCAGCAAGCCTGAGAGAAGGTCCAGTTTGTGGAGAAGAACTTGGAAGAATGCTACTCCCTCAATCTTGATGAGATGAGACAGTGATTCATCACTCTCAAAGATAAGGAATTCTATAAGATAGCGGTAAGCAGCCGTCCTTGGGTTAAGGACGATCAGAGCATTATACCCAAGCCTACCTTCTTCTTTGGTGATGCAGTCCTTGACGACTTGACATACCAAAGGAGATGTTTTCAGTTCTCTTACACAGCAGAAGGTGAGGAGAGAACTATTTCTACTTGGTCGACCTTCGATCGTACCATCTCGATCATGAGCCTTTCTCCCACGTGCCCTAAGAGGGAGGATCCTCCGAGCTGGGTGAAGAGGACCAGTGTGATCAAGATTGGGGCTTTTACCGGCGGCCCTTCCAGTTTTACAGAGAAGTCGCCTGTTCGTATGGACATGTTGTTGCCAGCCAGTGGCTACCAAGGTTCTGATCATCCGTCGGTCGATTTGAGACCGGTGGGCCTTGGCATTTTTCGGGGTGACGGAAGCAATTGGGTGAAGCCTTTTCGACTTTGTGGTCGTTTCAGTGCTGACTCAAGCTGGGAATCATGGACTGATCACACCCTGAAGGTTGGCGGGGCCATTCTGTGGGAGGCCGAGATTTTTGATGCGGTTTGCGCTTTCGACAAACAGTGGTTTTCTCCGATGAGGCTTTCATGTACATGCTGGAGTCATTCCTTCCACAAACTAACACCTTCATTGTTACGAATGGTGAGATTGGTTTTTTTTTGAAGGAACTGTGCGCCATCACCGGGCTGCCTATCCTCGGCAAACTCTATGAGGAGTTTATGCCTATCGACAGCGTCCTTGAGGAGCAGTCTGAGGAGTTCAGGCTTTTGTACTTTCAACTCGTCGCCTTCTATGATTTTTTGAAGGAGAAGGAGGGCTCGAAAGTCAGGTAGAGTAGTTAGAAGAGTTGCAGCTCCAACTTTTTTGACAGCGGGAAGTCTTCTGATAGCATGGCCCAGGATGCTAGGGCTAAAAACCCAAGTTTGAAGAAGATCTCCGCTATGCGAGAAAAGTTGAAGAAATTCTTCACAAGTATAGATGCCATTTGTCCTGGCATTGCATTGCGGAGAAGTCTCGCTGTTTACCTCACTTATTGGCTGGGTGAGGCTGTTTTTGCTGGAGGAGATGGAACACACATCAGGCCGCATTGTATTTTTCCGGCTTGTCAGATGGCATTCGGAGAGCAGCTGGCTTTGGTGTCTGCTCTTTACTCTTACTTGTGTACCGAACTGCAGGCTGCTGCTTTCCTAGTTCAGCTTGGGCTCCTTATGAACAGGGTATTTTCAGCGCATATCTTTTATTCATGGTATGTATACCACTGTCCTAGCTTCCATCAGTTGGGAGTTGCACAAGACGAAGATCCTTTTATGATTCATTTGGTTAGAGGGACAGCCGTTTCCGAATCTCTTTTGTCTGCCCGTTTGAGGATCCGACGGTTCAGCGACGTTGAGATTGGGTAGTCTTCAGTGAAGCTTTCTCCAGGTTTGCAGAGGAAGGCTTTTGACTTTGGTGTCTCCCGTGATTCGACCAGGGCAGGGTCGGGAAGACACTATGCTTTGAGAAACGTAGAGAAGAGATGGCTTTTCAACATACGGGTTGGTACGATGGTGTACCGCAGACGTCTTTTTGTTGATATTCAGCCGTATGTCCCTTCGCATTTTGCATTGCAGCTGGGCTTCTCTCAAGGCGTTGTTGGAGCGCCTTCAAGCATGATGAAGCGTTTTGGAGGTTTGCAGGATGGGAGGAATGCATGGGCTTTTTACAGTGCCGAGGACACTACCGCCATGATTTGCTATCCTGAGTTGCCCACTTTCCGGACTTCTGGCTTCACAAAATGGTTCGTGGAGAGCTTCTCAGTGTACCGGGGGCTTTCTAAGAAGGAGTTTAATGTCAAGCAATCTCCTGGGAAGGGTCTTGGCAGATCAGATGGTGTCCGTCAAGAGGAAGTTTTGGCTTTCCTTTCTGGAGAGAGGCACAAGATAGGCTTTCTTAATGAGCAGGACGTCATCAGATCAGGAGCTGCACAAGGGATTCCTGGTGAGGTCTTGAAATAGCTGGAAGAGGAGGAGGCCGAGGGACGCTTGGATGCAAGCGGAGCGCACAAAGGCTTCCTTGGAGTCTACTGGGAAAAGCAGACCATCCAGTGAGGACTCCAGTGAGAGACCTGATATTGATAGTGGGGCCGGTTTTCAGAACAGATCATCCCACAGAAGCAAGAGGAAGAGAGGACAAAGCCATAATATGAGACGGCATGAAAGTCCTTCTGATCTGGAAGTTCCTCTCACCATTGCTGAGGAGGTGTCTGGGGATGTTGACGAGCCTCCAAGAAAGAGGAGCCCAGAAGAGGAGACTACTGGTATGATCCTCCTTCTTTCTTTTGCCATTTCTTTTCTTTTATGAGAGATTCTTTTTTTTTTTTTATTCATTGCTTTCTTTCTTTTGGCAGAGGATGTTGATTTGGTGATGCCCGAGGTTCCGGCCGATGAGGCGATGATGGATTCGATTACGGCATTTGAGGATGAACCCAGGGACTCTGGAGTGGTTCCAAAACCTTCACCTTGTAAGATTTCTTTAGCCTTTTCTTTTGTTTTTTTTTGTGCTGCCATTTGCCAACATGTAGCTTTTGTTTTCTTGTTAGCTGACTTGCCAGAAGATTCCGACGACTTCGAGCCATCCATGGATGCAACCTTTGACGATGCTTCGGACGAGCTTAGAGAGGCAGAAAGTATTCCGCAGGTCGTCGAAGAAGGTATTTTGTAATAATAATCTCAAATTTTTTTGTCGAGTTCATATTCATACCTTTTTGTCTTTTCATTGACAGATTGTGGAGCAGCAGGAGAAGTTCCTCTGTCTTCCTCAGGGCCAGAACAGGGGATACCTACAGCCAGTCCTGAAGTAGGGGCTTCTTCCATTTTTAATGAGTCAGTTTCTTCGATTGGAAATAGTTTATTGATTACTCCTCCAATGGTGCATGAGATGGGCAGTCGGGCGCCGGAGCAGGGCGAATCCTCATCTGGGCCGCACCTTTAGTATGCAAAGAAGGTGTTGAAGAGTGTTTTGAGCTCATGGGTTGAGACTCTCTCCTCAGGTCACTTGGAAGCTGGTTTCGGCATGATCAAGCATGTGCAAGACATCCTTGCTAATAGCGAAGAAGTCGGTCTGGACATTGCAAGCGCCAAGGATTTTGTTGATGAAGTCATCGCTTTGGGGAACAAGTGGACTGAGACCAAGAATTTTACAGATGGTGACTTCTTTAATGAGATGTTTGTGAAACCTTCCAGCAAAGTCAAAGCTGAGCTGACTGAGATCTCGCAGACTCAGAAGCAGTTCGTTCGAGAGAGGAACGTTGCCGAGTTGGCCATCATGGAGCTAAAACAAGACCTGAACCGCCTTGATAAGGAGGTTGTTGAGGCTAGGCAGTGTCTTGAGCTATTAGAGGAAAAAGCTGCTGCCAAATGGACCGCCATTGTGGAAGCTTGTGACAAGGAAGGGACTCTCATTCTCCAGGTTGAGGAGGCTGAGAGTAAGTTCCGGAGGAAGACTCAGGAATATGAACAGTGGCAGGTTCTTTGGGAAGAACTCCCTCGTGCTGCCGATGGGTCGCGGTGTTCGGCCGCATTTTATGGGAATCTTTTGAAGAAACATGGCTAGAAAACTTTGGAAGCTAAGGCCAAGGGTCTGCTTGAGGAGTTGAATCTTTGGTTGAATACCATGCTGGATTGAGCTCCTGAGTTGTACAAAACTCCTTTGTTTTTTGGTACGTCCACGTATAAACATTTTTGGTACTATATTTTTTGTATCCCTTCCTTTCACTTAAATCATTTTTGATGAAAACAAATTTAAGCTAGAGCTATATGGGAATTTTTGTTTGAGAATTTGATCAAAAGGTTGTCATTTTGTGAAATTTTTTTTTAAAGAGTTGTTTTGGGCATGAAAGCCAATTTTCGTGGCAAAAGCTTGGTTTTTTTTTATGGCTTGAAAACCGAATTTTGGAATGGCATGGAAGCCAAATTTTGTGGCGTAAGAGCCAAAATTTATTTGCGGCAAGGAAGCCAAAATTTGAAATGGCATTAAAGCCAAAATTTTTGAGATGGCATGAAAGCCGAATTTTGGAATGGCATAGAAGTTGAATTTTGTTTTGTGGCATGGAAGCCAAATTTGTTTGTGGCATGGGAGCCAAAGTTTTGGGAAGGCATGAGAGCCAAAAAAAATTTGAGATGGCGTGAAAGCCGATTTTTTTTTTGATGGCATGAAATCCGAAATTTTGAAATGGCATGAAAGCCAGGCGTGGAAGCCAAAATTTGTTTGTGGCATGAAAGCTAAAGTTTTTTTTTTTTTTTTGAGTTGGCATTAGAACCGAAATTTGGAGATGGCATGAAAGCCAAAATTTGTTTGCTGTTTTTTGCATGAGAGCCAGTTTTTTTGAAAACCAAGTTTTGTTTTGTTGGCATGAAAGCCAACTTTTGGCATTTATAGCCGATTTTGGCATTTATAGCCGATTTTTGGCATTTATAGCCAAATTTTGGCGTTTATAGCCGGATTTGGCGTTTATAGCCGGATTTGGAGTTTATAGCTGGATTTTGGCGTTTATAGCCGGATTTTGGTTTTCAAAATGCAGGTATCGACCAAATGTCACCTCCTCGCTGAATGGTCTTGCAAGTATCGATGGAATGTCGCTTCCTTGCTCATTCAGTTTTGCGAGTATCGATGGCATGTCGCTTCCTCGCTGATTGGGGTGTAAGTATCGACTAAGCGTCGCTTCCCTACTTTTCAAAAATTTTGGTTTTACGGGTACTGACTTGGTGTCGTTTCCCCACGATTTGAGGTTTTTTGAACCATTTGAAATTTGGGTTGTGGATTTCAACTGGAATGTTGTATCTCCACGATTTTTCAAATTTGAGGTTTTGCAAGTATCGAATGGGGTTCACTTCCTTGCGATTTTTGGGTTTTGGAAGTATCGAATGGGGTTCGCATCCTCTCGATTTTTGGGTTTTGGAAGTATCGAATGGGGTTTGCATCCTTCTGGTTTTTGGGTTTTGCGAATATCGACTAAGCGTTGCTTCCCCGCGGTTTCTAAAAACCATTTTTTGTTTAAAGACACAAAGGTCTTAAATTTTGACTTAAAACCATTTTTGGTTGTAAAGGCCGAGGCGAACTAGGGTGGAAATTCCTAAGTCCTCATTTTTGTTTCAAACCATGAATTTTGGTTTCAAGGATCGAAAATTTTGGTCAAGTATCGGAAGAGGCTCCTAAACTTGGTTTTTGGTTTTGATTTTTTTTTTTAACAATGAAACGATGAAAGTAAGCATTGTTTTGAGGATTTTTTTTTTCTAGAAATTTCAACATAAAGATGAAAATTTCAAAAGGGGTGGGTTTGACGAGCAAGTACATGGAAATAGGCTTTGGCCGTATAGGCATTGCTCTGACCCGTTGGAATCTTCAAGGGTAGTACCGCTGCAAAAATTTGTCGTTGATGGGCAGCATACATCTGTCTCCTTCCATGTTTAGAAGAGCGTATGCACCGTTGGAGAAGACTTTGTCGATGACGAAGGGTCCCTCCCATTTTGGTTCGAATTTGCCTTTGGAATTGTGGGCAAAGACTATAGGTCTTTTTACTGTAAGAACCAAGTCGCCCTTTTTGTAGGCGTGTTGCCTGACCTTTTTGTCGAAAGATCCTGCCATGCGTGCTTAGTACAGCTCAATGCTTTGTAGAGCTTCGAGCCGTCTCTCATCGAGATTATCCAGCTCTTGAAGTCTCAATTTGACATTACTTTCTTGCGTCATGTCATTTTGCAGAGATACCCTTAATGAAGGAATTTGTACTTCCAAAGGGACAACAACTTCACATCCATAGACCAAGGAGAATGGTGTGCTACGGGTTGGTCCTTGAACGGTGGTTCGATAGGCCCACAAAGCTTCTGATAGTTTGTCGCCTCAGTCTCTTTTGTGACTAAAGACCATTTTCTTGAGAATTTTGCAGAGTGTCTTGTTGAAGGCTTTTGTTAGTCCGTTCGCTGCCGAATTATATGGAGTTAAAGGACAACTTTGGATTTTGTACTTGTCGCAGAACCTGTAGAATCTGTGATCCCGAAATTGTGGTCCGTTATCATGGACGAATATTTTAGGATGCCGAAGCGACAAATAATGTTGGTGTGCAAGAATTGAAAGACTGATGAGGTCTTCATTTCGTTGAGCGCAAATGCTTCTGACCACTTGGAGAAATAATCCGTAGCAGCGAAGATGAAGCGATGACCTTTGCTTGATGGGGGAGTGTCACGACCCCGGACTGAGACCCGGGCCCGCGACGCAGTGGTTAAATACAATAAAATATACCGCCTGTCTTCCCACAGGTTTCCGCGGTGAGGATCCCAAGACACGAGTCAACCTCACACGAATAGGTATGCGGAAGCGTGTAGCAAAACATATCACACTAATCTTAAACAATAAGATGCGAGAGAAAATATAATACCGAGACTTGGTATCGAAAGAGAAATGTAAACATAGCAATCCTATCATTAATGTACACGTTCAAGTTTATAAAACTAGCATGAATACTTATAATATCATGAAAAGATAAATCCACATTGAGCTCATCCTTTCTCTATCACATAACATGACAAGAGTAAGCACGCACGAAACACGACACGCAAGATACGATCCCACGTTACACAAGGTAAGCGGGGAAGCCGGCCGTGGAACCGGAACACGAACACACACGATGTGTAATATAATACACGACTTGTTTGCAGACAATCCACATGTTTAAGGACCCCCAGGTAGTGGATCAAGCTAAAAGGGCAGTCCAAGCTCAGTGGTATTCACTTATATCATGAATGCACAAAACACAGTGATACACGTTCGAGAACACGACAAGCAAGAGGGAAATCATTTATCAAACACGACACGACAAGACTAGCAAAATAACATAGTATTAGTGCTTAACAAACTTAAGAAATGATTCCCTTTTTCTTATTCTTGAAACACGTCTTAAAACAAGCTTATACTTGAAATTCAAACGAAATGCACGATGATGCACGAAGCATCAAAACAAGAGTCCAAACACGAAATCTATCAAGTTTAGGCTAAGACCATTCATTGACCCTTGTGGAGTTGAAACCCAAATGTCGGAGTTTTGACAAGATTTGGTGCCCCAGAAGTTATAGTGCATTTTGGAATCCCAAGTGCACAAAGTCAATTAAAGGTCTAAATCCTAGTCTTGTTTTCATTCTCACAAAAATCCCTCAAAAACAGCACTTTTGGTAAATTTCGGTCAGCCCTCGGTTACCCGTCGGTTAACCGACGTTGATCTGTCGGTCGACCGACGGCTGACCCACAGGTCTTAGCCTAGAAATGCAGCTCTCTGGAATTCGGACCGACAGGTCTCAGTTGGCTGTCGGTCGACCGAACTTGGGAGTTCGGTCAGCCGACAGATGACCGACACCTGACCGACAGAACGCGAGCAGTGCGTTTCAGTTCAGATTTTTCACACTTCTTTCCCCTCTTCACTTCCACACTTGAAACACCTGCACTCCCCAAGCCTACATGCTTTCCAAGGGATGATCTTCATACAAAAATCCATTCTCATTCAATCAAAACTTCAAAATCACTAAACCATTCACATTCAATTCATGTATTTCACAAGGTAAAATACCCAAAACTCACAATGCACTAAGAAAGACTAAAATGTTTACTTGCCTTAGCCCAATGTCAAGCAAAAACTCCACAAAACTCAACAAGAAGGGGAGATCCACGAAATCTACACAAAACCCCCAAAATAGAACACACAATAATCACCATTTTGGTCACTACAAATCCCCATTTCGAAATGGGTTTGAAAACATGGAAAACAAGCTCTAAATGAGCTAAATGAACATCAAATGAAAGGAAGAAGAAGAGTTCTAACCTTGAGCTAGCTGAACAAGAAGAAGAGAGCTTGAAGATGATGAATAGTGATAGGGATTGGCTCCAAGAACGTCCCAAATGAAGCTTGAGAAGAGAGGAAGAGAATGGCGGAGTCGGATCGGGGATTGGAGCCTACTTAATGGATGATTCAAGGGAAAAAGACCAAGAGAAAAACCTTCTTCTCTTCTTCACTCTAGGTCAAGGACGGTGCAGGGATTTTGGGGAAGGAGAATGGAGGAGAGAGAGTAAAAGAGTATATATAGTGTCTGGAAGGTGGGTCCCAAAGCAGTTGAACTTGAAACGATTAAAACATGGTTTTGTAGACCCCGGATGGAATCGACGAAGAAGAACAAAACGATCGTCGAAAAATCTAGTTTCGGAAAAGTATAGTTTTGACATGGTTTCACGATTTCGAAAATTGTGCCCAAATTTAGCATGAAAAGACAGATTCACCCTCTTGGGCCAAAACTTGGGTTTCTGGGCCTAAAATACATGCATGCTAAAAATGAAAGTTGTCACAAATAATAAAACCATTCAAGAGAATTAAAAATCATGATCAAGCAAAAGATCTAGAACGAAAACCCTGTTGACACCAAAAAAGTCACTATGTCTCCTCAACATCAAAAAGCCTCGTGAAGCTGCATCCTGCTACAAAACAGGCAAAGCTACTTCAAGTATCAGATCTTGTCAGAATCATACAAAAATTGTAAGATCCTTTAAGGCAGCCAAAAGAGGGGTACACCTGAGGTTTCGGGCCATTCCGACATCGTTTGGCCTAACTTCACTGCTCCGACAGCTAGACAAGCGCTCCTGGCGGCGACATCATCAAAGATACAAAAACTTCGATCAAAGCCTACGGATGACTCCAGAATGTCTCCAAAGGGCTCCATGACAAATTTCAAGTCAAACCGACAACGTTTAAGCCTCCATCAATGCTCCTATAGCAAAATCAAGCCTCCAGGCGGCGGAGCAACGCGGGACCATGACATCCAAAACGGAGCTCATGGAAAGTCTCAAAATGACTCCAATAGGCTCTCCGTCAAATTTCAGGTCCATCAGACATCTTTTGACCACATATCAAAGCTCGGCATTTTCCCCGCAGCAAAATCAAGTCAAGCATCGATGGGACCTCAAACGGCTTCAAAACTCAAATAAAAAGCTCATGGTTGGTCCTATCTATTGCTCAAGAAGCTTCACCTCAATTTTCAGGTCATTCCGACATCGTTTGACCTAGTTTCGACGCTTGACGGAAAATCGGCTACAAAGTCTTAGGCTTTCCCGAAAAATGGGAAACTTTGTGCTCCGGTTTTGCTCGGGTTCTCGTCAAGTTTTCTCCAAGAAAATCAAGTCAATAATTGAGGAAAAATGTCAAGAAAAATACGGAAGAAAGAAGGAACAAAAAAGTAAGAAAAACGGCCAAAAACGATGCTCGGGAACCAAACGAGCCAAAGCCCTATGGTCGCCGGATTTTGCACCGAAACATTCGTTTTTCGATCCCTTTCTCGATTCGGGTATTTCTGCCTCTGTGATTTTCTGAAAATCCAATGTTTGATGCTTGAAAACGATTGATCTTCACCGACATCTTGGATCTGCCGTCAAAAGCATGAAAACATCACCGATCGCTCCAAGATCGCCAATCGGCTGACCAAGAAAGTACTCTTTCTGTCCGACCGATCGTGAAATCGACAAGACAGATGTCACCGGCTCACCAACATCAACCAATGTCTAAAATTGCATCGCGATCCGGCATCAAACAATGCATGGATCCACCTGTGATGATCGCAAGAAGAATCTCAAAAGACGCGGCGCGGCCCGCAACTCTTCACATGCCTTGGCGACCACTTAATGTCGTTAATTGACCCATTTATGACAATTTAATGCAGTCATTAACTCATTATTTTGGACGGCCCAATCAGATTCAAGCATTTGGGAGTTACAAATCCAAGCAATCATGGCATTAAACCCATGAAGCTCCCATCATCATGAAGATTAAAGGGAATTAAAAGCCCACTACCTTCATCGGCCAATCACAAGCCATGAAAAAGGAGTTACAAAATCAACTTGTAACTCCTCATCAATTCTCTCATCATGGCTATCAATGCCCATAATCATCTCATGGCTATCAAAAGCCTATAAAAGGAGATCCATTCCAAAGAGAGAAACATCTTTTTTTCAACTTTCCACTGGTCTGCACACTTGCATTCTTCCGAAGAAATCAAGACGAAGTCCTGCTGCTCTGCCTCCAGAAGCAACACAAGGTGATCAAAGTCCCTTAACCCCCCCCCCCCCCAAGGTCACCTCCTTCTCCAATATGGCCTAAACGCGACTTTTCAGCCCATTTACTTGGTTTTTCATTGGATATAGGACCTCCTCTTGGTCCTTGTCCTTTAAAAAACTGACGTTAGGAGCCAAGCCAAAGAATCAAAGCATCAACCGTTCTCATTTGAAGGACGATGGCGAAGTCCATACATGACTTGCGACCGTCGATCTCAACGTGTCCCCACAATCTCCTGAGAAGTTAGATCCCTTTTCTTCATTTTCTATTGTAGTTTGTATTTTTTAAAGAGACAAAAAGAAATCACAATTCTTGTCTTTCATATTTGATGAGTTTTGTAAAATCGCCTTTCACGGCAAACAAACAAAAAACGCCTCCTACGGCATTCTCAAAAACAAACTTGTCGATTTTCTTAATATTTATGCAATTTGAAAAGTTAGAAAAAAGGATTGATTTCCTTTCCACTTGTGAAGGTGAATCTCCGGATCATCACCATTTCAAATTCCAAGTAGAAAGTAAATCTGGCATACCCGTACAAAAAATGTTGATACCCGCGTTTTTCCTCCTCCGCCGAGACCCAGGTCAGCCCCCAGGGTGCGGAAGGAGAGGATGGAAGATCTGAGGGTCCATCAAGTTGGCATATCCGGTGGGACACGTTGACTTGAGAACGTGATGCTTTGATCCCTTGGCTCCTTTCTAGTTGGTGGCCTATGTTGCATTTGGCATCTAAAAAAAAAAAACAAACATGAGATGGGATTTCAATTGTTCTTTCTCACTTCAAAAAAAAAAAAAAAAAACGCAAATCTGATTTCTTTTCTTAGATTCAACTTTGAGAAATTTCAACCCTCTCCTCTTCGAATTTGATAGCTCACAGAAATGTTTGCAGCTATCGTTCATATCGGGGATTGGGCCATCTTTTCTCTTTGATGAGTCCAATTGGGATTTAAAAAATATATATAAAACAAAACCTTCATTTCAAATTCTTTCAAAAAAATAAAATGGTCTCTCTTTCTTTAGATTCAACTTTGAGAAACTTTTATCCTTTCCTCTTCGAACTTGATAGCTCACAGAAATGTTTGTAGCTATCGTTCATATGAGGGATTGGGCCGTCTTTTCTCTTTGATGAGTCCAATTGAGATTTCAAAAAAAATTATAATTTCAAAAAAAAAATCAGTTTTCTCTCTTTTGAATCCAAATTTGAGAAACTTTGGTTTTTCCTTTTCGGATTTAGCGCTCGCAGAAATGTTGAGCCTTTGTTCGGATTGGAACACCATTCGTTCTCGTTCATGAGTTCATTAAAAAATCTTTTAAAAAAAGAGTTCAAAAAAAAAAACATTAAGGTTCCACCAGTTGCGTTCTTTGACCAAAGTGGGTTTAAGAAAGGCCTTGTCCAGAGTGTGGAGGCAGCTAGACTGTTCGAGGCAAGGGTCCTTCAAACGGGTTCATTAAGTAATCCTACCCTTAACTGGGGGCTGATCTATCTACTAAGGTTTCATAAGATCGAATTGAAAACCTATGTGCATCTTCAAAAAAAAAAAAAAACTTAAAAAAAAAAAACCTTTCAAAAAAAATCTTAAAAAAAAAAGAACCTTTTTAAAAAAAAAAAAAACCTTTCAAAAACAAATCTTCAAAAAAAAAAACCTTTCAAAAAAAAATCTTCAAAAAAAAAAAAAAAAACCTTTCAAAAAAAAAATCTTCAAAAAAAAAAAAAAAACCTTTCAAAAATAAAATCTTCAAAAAAAAAAAACCTTTAAAAAAAAACCTTTCAAAAAAAAATCTTCAAAAAAACCTCCGTCACTTTTGAATTCAAGATTGAGAAATCTTGGTTCCTTCCCTTTCAGATTTAGTGCTCGTAGAAATGTTAAGCCTTGTTCGGAATGGAACACCATTTGCTCTCTTTGATGAATTCAATCTTGACCCTTCAAAAAAAATTCCGTCACTTTTGAATTCAGAGTTGAAAAATCTTGGTCCCTTCCCTTTCGGATTTAGCGCTCGCAGAAATGTTGAGCCTTGTTCGGAATAGAACACCATTTGCTCTCTTTGATGAATTCAATCTTGACCCTTAAAAAAAAAAAAATCTTCCATCATTACTGGATTCACATCTGAGAAATTCTGGTTCATTCCCTTCTGGATTTAGCGCTCGCAGAAATGTTGAGCCTTTGTTCGGATTGGAACACCATTTGCTCTCCTTTATGAACCCAAATTTGACCTTTCAAAAAAAATATCATCTTGTGTCCTTCCCAAGGATGCGATTTGCAACATTTGTGCCTAGCGGTGCTAGTACGCCCTTTCGGGTCTACTGTATTCGCGACCGACACATTTGTATCTCCAACCTTATATCATTTTACCTCGAGTGAGCTTTGCTTCTCGGTAATTTGAATTAAGGGCTACAATTGCTTCTAGCTGTCACTGCTATGCTCACCCTGAGCCTACCATACTTGCATTTTAGAACAATTGTATCCTCTATGGCCTTTTGCCTTCTTCATCTTACTTGGGCTGGGCCATGTCCCCTCAATTGATTTGAAAAGACAACCATAGTTATTCTCCATTTATGATCACCATATTCTTGTAATTACTAATGGATTTGGTCTTGTTTCAGAAGTTTTCAAAAACTAATAATGGCAGCTTCATTGACCATCACTTTCGATGAGAACAAGTACTAGTTTATGCTTCAAGACAAGCAAAACAAGCATAAGCGCCCTGCCAGTTGCCGAAGCATCATCTCCCTCGACAACTCTCCAAACACCGGGTCAACTTCAACTCCCCGAACCATCGTCTTCGGGTCGCTGGGACCATTCCCACTCCCCGCAGAAGGAGTTGTACCTGCCAAGAAGCAGAAAACCGCCCCGCAACGTGTCACTAACATGGCACCAAGGGCGAACACCAAGAAGCCTGAAGCCCGTGGCACTCTCACGAAGCCTCAACCCACAAGAAACCAGGTTTACCCCAAAACTTGGTCCCCGAGATCTTCACCAAAGCAACGGAGGTCTCGAACATCTGCAAAGCCAGCATACCTAGCCCCTCTCAAGGAGAATCGGTTCTACCCTCTCTCTTACATGAAAGAGGAGAAACCTACCCTCCGCCCAAAGAACAAACAAAATCATCATGAGCCAGCTTGCTCCTACAAGCCCAAAATCAAATCCTACATCGTTAGGCCTATGCAAAAACATGCTGAAGCCTGCACTTCCGCGAGTTGACTCTTCATCTTAACAGGAGCTGAGCTCGCAAAATTCAAGTCTTCATTGGGACAGGCAAATGACCGCGTCCAGATTTTGTCCTTTCCCAGCTTCAAAGAAGACAAACTCAGCTGCTGTGCACGAGGGATTACATCCTTCATCGCCAGAGCCCAGCCAGAGCTGACTGAAGCTCAATTTGCTCGTCGTATACGTCGCCGTGCAGTATATCAACAAAAGAGACTCGAGAGGCAAAGAATCCAGCATTCTACTCTCCAAGTCTCTAACAAATGGGTCGAAAAAGAAAGACCCGACCAATTCGTTACTGTCCATATGGTTCGCAAAACCAGAAATCGCCAGAAGTCAGCAACTAAAATCAGTGTTAGACGTCCAGTGACTCGCAGCGTCTCTCGGACACGAGCACATCTGGAAGAATCCTCTACTCCTCCAAGCCAAGGACACCAGAGTAACCACTCCTCAGATTCTTCATCCAGAAGAATGAGCCCTAGCTCAGTCACCAGGACGATTTCTTCATCCGAATCCCGAGGGATGAACGTCTTGGCTACAAGTTCTGAGCCGCCTCCACAGCATGATGACGTAACCACAAGCATCCAGTAGTTGGAGCAAGGACAGTAGAGAATTGAGGCTTTGATGGAAACCCTATTCTCACTTTACAGCGTCCACCACCTAACAATGAAGGCCCTCCGAATCATGAAGATGACGAAGGCAATGCAGAAAATAATGAGTCACGCGCCCTTACCAAAAAGGACGTGGACGATATCCTTGCAAAAGCAAAAGAAGAGGATACATTGAAGGAACATGGGATCAAGCCACCCTACCCTCAATGGATGGACTCGGTTCCATTCCCTGCAAAATTCAAACAACCTACTCTCCAGACATATACGAGGAAAGGTTCAGCCAAACAATACGTCATCCACTTCAAGATCCTAACGGGAGCTATTGCGGATCAAGATGCCCTCAAGATTCGCCTCTTTGCAAGTACCCTAAAGGGTACAGCCTTTGATTGGTACTCCACTCTGTCGGAGAACTCCATCCAGAACTAGGCTATGCTGGAGACACGCTTCCTGACCCACTTCTAAGGTGAGGACCATCCTGTTACTATGGCTCAACTCTTCAGCCTAAAACAGGGAGAGAATGAGTCAACATACGACTTCATTCACAAATGGAAAGCAATGGCGTACAGATGCGCAGATGTACTGCCACAAGCGTCGCTAGTCGACATCTGCCGTAACAATATGAGAGCAAGAATTTGCTCTATGATCATCGGCAATAAATCAAAGAACCTGGGAGAACTCCTTGAAGCTTCTATGGAAGCTGAAATGGTGATCAAAGACCTCAACAGTCAGAAATCATCAAAGAAAGAGCCGACTGCCGTTACGACCTCAAAACCAAAGAAAAATGAGGTTCTTAATGTGCAGACTAAGTCAGCTCCTCAGCAGCCAAAGAAAGCTGAAAACAAAGTTACAGGTAAAAGGCCTGAACTCTCCGATGCCTTCAAAGAACGTGTAGAAAAGAAATATCCGTTCGATGAAGATGTTGAAAAAATCTTTGAGGCTCTCCTAGCAAATGGCAAACTTACTTTGCCGGAGCCCAAAAGACTGGGAGATGTTGGCAAAACCAATGATCCCCGATACTGTCCATACCATCAGATGATCTCACATCCTCTCAATTAATGCTTCGTTGTGAGAGAGAAGATCAATGAGATGTGGAAAAATGGAGTCATCACCTGTGACAAAAACTACGGCTCCACTTCTATCAACATGGTGTCATGTGGGCAAACTTCAAAATCACCGAAGAAGAAGACCACTACTTCATTCAAGGTGATTAAAATGACTCAAGCATCCCAAGAATTGGTTCCCTATCCAACACCAGATGGACAACCTATATGGGTGCATCCCGATCTCTTAGAAGATGAAAATTGGGAGATCGTCAAAACAAAGCTGACCACTCAGCAGCGAAGGCAAGCCAAGAGACAACTCCGCAGGTTCAAACAGCAGCAGAAGTCTCAACCAAAACAAGAAGTCCTTGAAAAAGCAGAAACTTCTTCCACTGCTTCACTAAGGGCGACGGAAGAATCCCTTCCCAAAGCTTCAAAGGCGGTAAGAAAATTCACCCTTGATGATTTCATGCCACCTCTATACAAAAATGAAAATGCGCAGGGGGCATCATATGTTAGACCCTAAGTTGTGTTTGCAATTTGATGTCCAACATTTGCATCATGATCATCTCATTTCATTTCTCACAGGTTTATCTTGAAAATCACAGGATTTTAAATCAACTTGCTCAAACTCTGTCTCAAACCTTTTGGTTGATTTCAGTCTTATTTTGAAAAGTTTTTTCTTGATAAAACTTGTCTCAAACACCTTTACATTCTGAGTTTTCAAAAATGATTTCAAAGTTAGATTTTTTTTCAAAACTGAAGGAACTCAGAAATACAACTGACCTGTTGTCGGTCAGCTTGTCGGTTCATGTCGGCTAACCAAGAAAGCGAGCCGAGGTCAACCGATGGTTGTCGGTCCGAATTCCAGAGAGCTACAAATTTCAGATCTTCTCTGTCGGTCCACTCGTCGGTTCATGTCGGTCAACCGACAGGTTATAAAAAAAAATCCAGACCGAGAGCTTGTCGGTTCAAAATCCAGAGAGCATCATTTTATTCATCTTTGTGTTGTCGGTTCGGTTGTCGTTCCATGGTCGGTCGACCGATAATGGCGGTCAACCGACAATGGCAAGTTGGTCAGAAAAATTTGAAATATATGACCGTTGCCATTAGACCGTTGAACCATCGGTCAACCGACCCCTAGTTGTCGGTTGACCGACAGGTATCCGTTGGACCAGTTTTTTTTATAAAAAGCAAGGTTTT
The DNA here is from genome assembly GCA_028538565.1 of Umbellularia californica. Taxonomy (NCBI): domain Eukaryota; kingdom Viridiplantae; phylum Streptophyta; class Magnoliopsida; order Laurales; family Lauraceae; genus Umbellularia; species Umbellularia californica. The sequence goes on along the minus strand of JAPQWN010000007.1, from coordinate 41,688,178 downwards.
TCCAAAAGCAAAAAGAGAGATTGGGGAGTCTATGTTTGGTGTTTTGAGAGCCCAAGCAAAGAGAATGAACTAAGGATGCTCTAAGGTCCAAATGGAAAGCTAAAGCTTGAAGATTAAGTAGTTTAAAACTCTAGTAAGCTTTAATCTTCTCTTATATGTTTCATGCTTCTATTCAAACCTTTGGAAAATGTTTTATAGCATGATAACTATGTTGTGTGGAATTCATAACACAATTAATCTTTGATTTATTTGTTTGGATTCCATATCTTGACTCAAAGCAAGTTATTTTTCAATCTTTGGTAATCATGCTTTGAAAAATCTTGTTTTATTTAAAAGCATGTGTTATTAACTTGTTTGAATCTTTCCTTGTTGTTTTCAATCATTTAAACTTTAGTTAAGTCTTACTCTTTGAAAACAATATTGGTTTAGCATCACATGTTAGACATGACTTTTGTTACAACTTGAATCTTAGACTTTCATATCTTCTTTAAGTTAATTCTATACATGTGATTTGCTAAACCCTTCAATCAAATCATTTTATGTGCATTAAACTTTTAATTGCTTCAAGCATAAATTGATTGAGCTTTCATTTTAAACTAGATTGAAGTTTACACACACACACATCATGAGCATTCATCTTTGCATTTTATAGTGTGTTGTGTAAGTTGATTTTCACTTCTCATTCGCCTATTTTAGAGGCAATATATATTGTGCTTAATGTATTTCTCTCCTAGTGTTTAGACACTTTCTTGAGAAAGAAAATCTATTTGTTTGAAAGGTTATTGCTAAGCCTAAGAAAAGCAAATTGTAAAGGTTATTGCTTATCCTAGAAAAGCATATAGTTAGGTTGTTGTTTAGCCTTCAAAACATCATTGTAAGGGTTATTGCTTAGCCTTTTGTAAAAGCATAAATAGTGGAAATCCGGTGGGGTGTGTGATCACAAGTCGGTAATGGATGTAGGCATTGAGGCCGAACCACTATAAATCTTTGTGCAATAGTGAATGACTTGTGGTGATTGATTTGTTTATATTCCGCATCTTTCCTTGTAATCATCACTAGTTGGAGTTTAATTTGAAGAAAATTAAAATTGGCAATCAATTTGTAGCTCACCCTATTCACCCCCCCCCCCTCTAGGGTTAGGATCCGGAACTTTCATCATACTCCTACAATTCGGTAGTTGGATTCCCTATGGATGGATACGAGTCCAGTGACATTGCTAGTGATATCGATGAGTGGGAAGAATCCCTTGAAACAGGAGAATACCTCTCCGACGAGGAATGGATTCCCGAGTCTCATCTTATACCAGTAATCTGGTATAACCCATTACAGCCACAAAATTCTTGGTCTGATGATGAAGAAGACCAGGACGCTGTTCAAGAAAATGCTGTCGATCCAGCATCAGCCAATGCTCCAGTGGAACCCAACATTGGTGGACCACAAGGAGCAGATGACGAAGAAGATTTGGCTCCTATGCCTGATCTTGAGGAATATGCAAGAATCTTGCAACATCTTGCCATAGAGCAGGAGCAGGATCGCATCAATGATCTTTGTCATGATCCAGAACTGGAAGTCCCTAAAAATCAACGAGAACTTTCTCCCTTAACTCCTGAAAATGGAGAAAACAGTTGGATCGATGATCCTCTTACATCTGAAGATGAGTCCGATTCCCAACAGTCTGCACTGGGGGCATCTCTTGTCCGGATGACCTACAATGCGATAACTCAGGACGATAGTGCCTCTGAAGCTTCCGAAGACACGTACACCCCAACCGGTAATGTATTATCTAGAGCTACATCTTCTCAGGTGACTTCCACTGAGATATCATCCTCTCAGCCCTCGTCTCCTGAAGCTGTGACATCGAAACTCAAGCCTCTCCCTGTTGATCATCCCGAAGAAACTCCTGCCGATAAAATCTTTTTCAATGAAAACCCTGTTGATTGGTCCCAGATACCTGATCTCACAGATGATGTCTGGACTAATATAGAAAGGTTGTCAGATGCAGTTCAAGCCTTGTTCCCGGAAATTGCTCCGTGCAACACAATCACTGAAGACACCAATACTGCTACAAAGACGTCTTCAGCAAATGACAGGGATCAATCCCTTGATCCTGAGAGTGTTCTTCCGAAAGAAGACCCTTCTCTAGAGACTCTTGAAGTTGGTAGAGGTACCCGTTCTGGCCGGGATTACCACAAAAATTACAATCAACCCTCTTCTTCTTATGTAAATCCTTCGGGAAAGCAAGTTGTAAGCGCCCCAAGTAGCAATAATAATGAAAATGCAGGCCCGAAGGAGGCTTTCAAGTATAACTTGATTGAGCACTTCAAACACATATCTGCACATCTGCACATCCTTGACTTATTACGAATGTCTCCACAAACTCGTGATAGTCTCATTTCAGAATTACAAAGGCTGAATGCGGATGTTGACAAACACGCCCCACAAGTCCTACAAATTGGAATAGACTGCAGGGTCAAAAAATCAAATACTCCCCCAAAGGGAGAAAAGAAGAAAACTGAGGGATCAAGCAATGAATGCCTCTCGGTACAAAAAGCAGCAAGTGCAACAATTACCTTCGACAAGGATGATCTCCTGCTAGGCAAGACAAAGCACAATCGACCTTTGTACTTTACGGGGTACGTCAAAGAAATGCTAGTACACAGAGTTCAGATCGATCCAGGTTCTGCACTCAACCTCATTTCTACTTCGGCACTCAAAGAGCTGGGCATCCCACCTAGCAAGTTGAGCCAGACGTCTATATCCATCTTTGGATATGATGGCAGTACTCAAAGGCCTATCGGCAAAATCAGGTTCAAATTGCAAATCGGTGACCTTATTTCTGAAGTCACTGTATATGCAATAAGGACCCCTTCATGCTACAATATACTCCTTGGACACCCTTGGATACATGACAACGGTGTCGTCCCTTCCACTCTACATCAGTGCATCAAGTTCGTTGGCAACGACGGCTTGATACATCGAGTGTTTGCAGACAAAAAGCCCTTCAAAGGCAGAGATGTCCATTTTGCAAATGCTCAAATGTATAAAGATGGAAAAGAAGAACAGGTGGAAGAAACAATTCACTTTGCTGACAGCCTCCAGAAAGATAAAGGCAAGGCTCCTCAGCAATCATCAGAGGTAAACAAATCCTCCACCAAACTCGAAGTAAGCAGTCAAGCTCCCTTCGTCATCTCCTTCAAATCTCCAAAGCCTTTGGTAATCACTATCAAAGTAAAGAAGACAAAACAAAAGGCTGGGGGCAAGTTCACTGTCTCCTTTGTGTCTATTATGCATGACACAAACTCGGAGTTAGAGCCAGAAGATGACATAGCATCAAGCCAAGCTGATGCTCAAAAAGATCAACCCGCTCTCACTCCATTGGAGACACTTGCTGACATAGAAGATCTTACGTCTGCTTCCTTTGTTATTCCGGCAACTTCACCAGAAGAGAAAGCAATCTTCTTCCATAGATTGGGAGCATCTCCACTAAATTCTCTGCTTGAACCTTTCCAAAACGAACATGTGCCTTAGTTATCCCTGTATAGTCCAATGGCACAAGCTATCATGAAGAAAATGGGCTACGACGCTCAGAATCCAACTGGTTTGGGAGGTGGCCGTGGTATTCTCACACCATTGGAACCCACCCTGACCAAAAGTCAACCAGAAGATTGGAAAATCCACCTTCATAAAGGCAAGTCTTCATATGGGTTGGGGTATGATCCTACTGCTCCTATGAGACAGTTGATACCATGGCTGCAAAGTCACTTTACCGACCAAGCCTCAACATCTCATGAAGACATTGATCTCCCTGGATATCTTTTTGAGGAGTCACTCGTCAAGGATCCAGAAAGTTCTTCCAATTGGTATAATTTCTCTGATGATAAAGAGGAATTGCCAGATGACACAGACACGTGGTTTTCTGACCCGGAAGAACCATCGTCTCCAAAAGAAGTACCCTACTTCAACCCGGTTCTAGCAAATGATTGGGACCATCTCATTGCAAGTCTTGAGAAGGATACTGATCAAGAAGATCCATGGATTGAAACAGAGCCTCAGTATGAAAATGCCTCTGGCACTCCAGAAGGTTTTGTTGAGTTGGAAGCCTCCGAAAATATTGTGGAGGAACCACCTTCAAACCTTCCGACAGAAGACCCTGTTTAAAAGATAGACTTGGGAACCCCTAATAACCCACGTCCTATATTCATAAGCTCTATAAAGGATGATGAGTTACCCGAGTGTATCTCTTTTCTTCGCGAGTTTGTTGATTGCTTTGCATGGTCTTATGCTAAAATGCCTGGCTTGGATCCCAAAGTAGCAGTCCACAAGCCCAACTTGCAAAAAGAAATCAAGCCTGTCAAACAAGGCCAAAGAATATTCCGTCCCGACGTGATGGACAAAATTGAACAAGAAGTTCAGAAACTCAAAAACGTTGGCTTCATCCGCGAGGAACAGCATCCTGAATGGTTGGCCAACATTGTCCCTGTTGTTAGACCCTAGGTTATAACATAGATTTGCAATTTGATGTCAAACATGGGATCATGTTCATCTCCTCTCATATCATTCATTTCTCACAGTTTTATTTTGAAAATCCTAGGATTTTAAATCAACTTGCTCAAACTCTATTTCAAATCTTTTGGTTGATTTTAGTCTCATTTTGAAAAGCATTTTCTTGATAGAGCCTTGTCTCAAAAACACCTTTACATTCTGTGTTTCAAAGTAATTCAAAAGTTATATTTTTCTTTAAAACCTCAGAACTTCAGAAAACAGTCTGACCATACTGTCGGTCAGGTGTCAGCTAACTGACCTTGGACCGAAGCCTAACCGAACTCACTAGTTAGCTTTTCTGAAGGGTGTTTTTCTGATGTCGGTTAGTGTGTCAGTTAGGTGTCGGCTAACCGGCCATAGAAAATGAACTAACCAAACACCATGTCGGTCAGAAAACCAGAGAGCTCCATTTTCATATCATTTTTCTGTCGGTCAGAGCTCGGTTAACCTACCATGCTTCTAAACCTGACCGAAGCTCTCTCGTTTAGAAAACCAGAGAGGAGTTTTCTGACCAAGTTTACATTGTCGGTTAGGGTGTCGGTCAGGCCTCGGTTAACTGAACATTTCGGCTAACCGAACCATGCTTTATGGTCAGCAAATTTTCGAAAATATAACCGTTGGCCTGTGACCGTTGGGGGTGTCGGTTAACCGACCCCTGGATGTCGGCTAACCGACATGTAGCCGTTGGCCCAAAATTTCTATAAAAACAAAGTCTTTCCATGGCCAAATTGGATGATTCTTGATGATCTAAGAAGCCCTCTTTGACACACATTAAGATCAAAGAAAGGGAATCAAGCCAAGGAAAGCTAAGGGCCATTAAGGAAAGCTAAAGTTTGGATCAATGAAGCTAAATGTTTTATGCTTTGACTAAACTATTGGTAAATATTTTCTAGCATATAAACTATGTTGTGTTGAATTCTAAACCATTTAAACTTTGATTTAAAACTTTGAATTCTTCACTTTAATTTCAAAAAAAGTTTGCTTTAAAAACTTTAATACATGTTCTTGTCAAGATCTTGGATTTGTTTGCTAACATGTTTTCTTGAACTTGTTTGAATCATCCATGTTGTTTTCACAATCCTAAACCTTTGTTGCACTAGTTTTTGAAAACAACACTTAGCATGCTCACTTGTCTAAACCGTAATTAGTTACAAGTGACTTGCTTTAAACTTCAATCAAATCTTTGTATGCATTAAACCCTTGAATGCTTCTTAGCATACATTGATTGATCTTAAACTTTTAATATTGATTGAAGTTTCCACACACTCACTTCATAAGCATACATCTTTGCATTCATAGTGTTTGTGTGAGTTTGATTTTCACCTTCATATTTGCCTATTCTAGAGGCATTTCAATTGAGCCTAATTGTATTCTCTTGAAGTGCTTTGAAGACACTAATCTTGAGAAGAAAACCCTTGTTTGTAAAGGTTATTGCTTAACCTAGAAAAGCATTGTGTAAAGGTTGTTGTTTAGCCTTGAAAAACAACATTGTAAGGTTATTGCTTATCCTTGGAAATTATAGTGTAGAGGTTATTGCTTATAGCCTATTGAAAAGCACAAATAGTGAAAATCCGGTGGGGTGTAGATTCACAAGCCGGTAGTGGATGTAGGCACATTGGCCGAACCACTATAAATCTTATGTTGTGGTGATTGCTTCTTGTGGTGATTGTTGTTTAGCTTCCGTATTTAGTTTGTTAATCATCATAAGTGGTTAATTGTTTTAAAGAAGTTTAAAATTGGCATAATTAGTCAATAACTTGTAGCTCACCCTATTCACCCCCCCCCCCCCCCCTTTAGGGTTCGGACCCGGAACTTTCAATTGGTATCAGAGCCTCGTACTCCATATTTAGGATGAAGTGTTTTGGAACTCTTGATTAGGTGTAAAAACCTAGAGCTTAGACCCTAGTTGGATTAATCTTGAAAATCATTAAAATGGATTCCACTAAGATAGAGTGTGTAGATTCCCTTGTAGATTCTTCTAGTCTCCTTCTTCCATCCATTGGAGATTCAAATCTTGAACATAATGAATATCAACTTGAATCAAGTGAAGAAGAAAATGAAAATCAAGATGATCTTCAACAAGCATATGATGATTTGTATACCTTATACTTAAAGCTTGTTAAAAATCATAATAAGTTAAAAGTAGAATCTAAAAGATTAAACAAAGAATTAGTCACTTCAAAAGATGAACTCAGAGAGAAAGATGAAGTCATATAATGCCTAAACTCTAAATTTATGATCACTTTACACAACTTGTCTAATGCTCAAAATGAACAAAATGAAATTGAAACAAATAATGATGAGCTAAAGAAAGAAAATTTGAGTTTAAGAGATACACTAAAAAGACAAGATGAAAACATTATCCATCTAGAATCAAAATTAAAAATTTCTATGGATAACTTGTCAAAGGTACAAGAAGAATTAAATGTATCTAAGATAAGTTGTGATAATCTTCTCAAAGAAAACACAAATATAAGTGATCATGTGAAAAATCAAGTTGAAGACATTTCTAATTTAGAATCCAAGTTAATAATCACCAAAGAAAATTTATTAAAAACTCAAAGTGATTTAAAAACTTTACAACTTGGATCTAATGTGAATGAACTAAAAATTGAATTAAAACTTGCTTATGAAAAGGTAAACAAGTTTAATGGAATTGAAATTAAACTAATGAAAGTTATAAATGAAAATTCAATACTTAAAAACCAGGTCACTCAACTTGAGTCCCACAAACATAAGTATGAGTGCAAATTTACCCAAGGTGAAGAAAAAATTGAAAAACTATTTAGATTGGGTAAATCTCAAGGAGATAGGACGGGCCTTGGATTTAATAAGTATACTTCACATGGTCCTAAATTCACCAACACCTTTGTGAAAGGTGAGTCCTCTCTCTCTAGCACTCACACTAAGATGCCCACACAAAAATGTCATTATTGTGGTAATGAAGGGCATTTCAAATTTGAGTACAAACTAAGAAGAAGTCATTTGTCTAAACCCATCTATGAATCTAAAAAGGAAAATTCAAATTCTATGAAGGGAAAGACATTTGAAGCAAAGAAAGACTCTAGAAAATTTAAACAAGTAAAATCCTTTCAAAAAGAGTCTCCTAAGATAGATCTTAAAAAGATTAAACAAGTTAAAAACAATCAAAATAGATCTATCATGAAGAAGCCTAACACCTTCCCTCCTTTAACCTTGGAAATGAAGGAAATATTGAAAAGGGTTGAAAAATTGAAATTAAAATTCAAAACTCAAAAACAAGGAGGAAAAGTTAAAGGAAAAGAGATAAATAAAGGAAATCACCAACCTTTGAAGACTAACCATCATGATAAAATAGTAAAATTCCAAGAAAATGATGTGAAGTCTAAAAGAATTCAAAAGTCATCTCCTTTGGTTGGTAGAATCTCAAACCTAGGCTCAAAGGATCAAAACCTTAGATGGAAACCTAAGGTTAGAATTTTAGATAGAAATTAAGGACTAGTGTTTAGATTAGACCAACCCATCTCTATTAGTTAAACCTAATGTTGGTCCTAAGTCTAGATAATAATCTTCTCTAGTTGCTTGAATTCTATGTGTTTGAGAAATTACTTTAAAACATACACCTATGCATTATCAATTTCAAAATGTAAACTTCAAAGGTAATGCATATGTTAAATGATTTTTTTTTTTAAAATGAAAATCTTATTGTTCTTATGATTTCTCAGATGTTCTAAATAGTAAAAAGATCTAAAAAAAAAATCCTCTGAGTAGTTATCATAAGCCAAAAGAAAAAAAAAATCAGATGTGGTGACTTCATGTTGATATCTGCAGAGTTCGGCTAACCGAACTTCTGATTTCGGCTAACCGACAGTATAGTCTAAGTCAAAACTTCTGCACAATTTGGCTAACCGACAACTCACAGGGACGATAAAACCCTGCGCGCAGAAAGAAAACCCATTTCACTATTTCATCTTCTTCTTCCCTTTCGTGCCCTAGGCGAGTCTTCCCATTCTCCAATCCTCGAAACTCCTCCCCATTGCTCGAAAAACAACTTCCAATCCGATCAAAATCGTTTTTCGATCATCTTCCAAGCAAGGACATCGTTGTCTTCATCTCCCTCGTCACTGTTGGGGCTTCACGGCATTGACAGGCGACTGTGAAACCGTGGATGAAGCATAGGCCATTTTCTCTGGACTCTTGCAAGCCTTTCCTGATTTCTTCAAGGGATTCGCCGTCAACAAAAGAGCCATCTCTTCCAAGCTTGGAACAGTCCGTTTCCCTTGGGTTCAAGGTGACTGTTTTATCCAAAAAATCCCCAAATTTCCATTTTCGAATTTTCTTGGAATGTATGATTATTTATGGTCATTATGGTTTATTTGCAAATATTGTAGGATTTGTGATCCATTTTTGGGGCATCCACAGCCAACAGTGCTCTCATTCTCTCTGTCTGCACACTATGTGCTTGACAATTTGTCCCAACCAAAATTTTCCCAACCAAAATTTGTATAATCTTCATTGACACTCTTACCCCTTGAGCATTGGGAAAAAGACTTCAACTAATTCACATTAAAAAATTTCAATCTTGCCCAACCATCATGCCTCCAATGATGAAAAAAGTCACACCTAGGCCCTCTAAAAAGGGGAAGGCCACTGCCACATCTAGTAGGCCAATAGATGAGCACTCAGATTATAGTGCATCCCCTCCACCACCATCCATAGAACTGAGGGTTGCTTTGAACACTCTGCAATTACTGAGGGATAGGTCTATAGCAATGGAACGGAGAGTGTTAGTGGACCAAATCAAGAACCATGACTTGATGGGAGTAGTTCATAGAGTAGGTTGGGATGGAATTCTTTATTGGGGTGGAGATGCCTATCCCACATTGGTGAGATCTATATACGCATCAATCTCCAGCACACACATTGGGGACAATACCTGTTCTTTTAATCTCTCCTTCGTAGATAGGAATGAAGTAATCACCCCTGAAAGGATAGGGAACATTATGGGGACACCTTGCACCCTGAATGGAATTACATTGGTATCTGATTCCCCTACTGAAGATGAGAGTACCCAGGCTACCAGGGACATTTGTGGTTTCAATGCCCCTTGGGATAAACGAAAACATCATCTCACCATAAATTCTCTCTTTCCCATTAATAGGATTATCCATCATAGCTTCACATATAATGTTTACCCTAGGATCGGAAATAGGACTGATCTTACAGCCTATATGGCTAATCTTTTGTCCAAGGTGGTTACGAGTACACCCATATGCTTGCCCTCCATTATCTGTCATACATCATCAAATTTCATAACACCGTAGGTCAGAAAAATTCAATACCATTTGGTTATTTGATGACCCAATTGGCATTCTCGTTTGGGATACCCAAGCCTTATGGGTAGCAACCAATTTTCAAGGCTCCATTATCAGCATCAAATGTGAATCAAATGAATCTAATTCCCAATGCTCAAATCCCTATAGCCGATTACCCTCCTTTGGCTCAAGAACCCCCTCCTCCTACTCATGGCTCAACATCTATGCCATCTCCTCGTCCTTCCTCTTCCGTGGACAGCTTGGCTGCACTTGAGAGAGATATGACCTATGTGAAGAAGGAAGTGAAGACCATAAAGAGGACAATGAACAAGATGTATAAATACATTGTGGAGATCGCGAAGAATTGCAGGAGAGATGATGTGGCTGCCCCTCCTTCGTCACCACCGCCTCCAGATTCGGAGTAGAAGATGCCTTTTGATGTCACCACTGTCTTTGTTTTTCATTGGTATTATGTTTGGTGGTGTATTTTGGTTCACTTAGTTTTGGAGGATGTATTGGATGTTGATGATGTTTACGTTTATGTTTTATGTTTTTCTCTTATGATGTAAACATTTTCAATTTAGAAATGAATGAAAACTTGTGGATTCATTTTGTCTATCCATGGTGGTTTCCCCTTTCTATTATGTTCAAAGTTTATCAAATGATACTATGTGAAAGGTATGTTTCTTTGTAAGTCTTACTGTTTCTTTGTAAGTCTTACTTGCAGGATTATTAGCAATTTGATGACAATGGGGGAGAAAAGGTAGAAAAAGGATGTGGGAGAGAATATGTGTGGAAGCACACACTATGGGGGAGAAAAGGTAGAAAAATAGAAGAAAGGAAGTGGGGGAGCAATTGAAGAAGCCATGTCAGTGAAGGCATGGGAAGGAAGTGCTAGAAGAATGGGGAGTAAAGAAAGGAAGACAAGATGTTGGATCAACTCAGGAGGAGTTGTATGTGTGGAATGAATGAATGAATTTTATGTGATTGAGTGGTTGCAATTTTCTTATTTTTTTTAAGTAAAGTTTGCCATCAAATTACAAAGGGGGAGATTGTTAGACCCTAGGTTGTAACCTAGATTTGCAATTTGATGTCAAACATAGGATCATGTTCATCTCATCTCATATCATTCATTTCTCACAGTTTTATTTTGAAAATCACAGGATTTTAAATCAACTTCCTCAAACTCTATTTCAAATCTTTTAGTTGATTTTAGTCTCATTTTGAAAAGCATTTTCTTGATAGAGCCTTGTCTCAAAAACACCTTTACATTCTGTGTTTCAAAGTATTTCAAAAGTTAGATTTTTCTTTAAAACCTCAGAACTTCAGAAAACAGTCTGACCATACTGTCGGTCAGTTGTCGGCTAACCAACCTTGGACCGAAGCCTAACCGAACTCACTCGGTTAGCTTTTCTGAAGGGTGTTTCTGATGTTGGTTAGTGTGTCAGTTAGGTGTCGGCTAACCGACCATAGAAAATGAACTAACCGAACACCATGTCGGTCCGAAAACCAGAGAGCTGCATTTTCATATCATTTTTCTGTCGATCAGCATGTCGGTCAGGGCTCGGTTAACCGACCTTGCTTCTGAACCTGACTGAAGCTCTCTCGGTTAGAAAACTAGAGAAGAGTTTTCTGACCAAGTTTACATTGTCAGTTAGGGTGTCGGTCAGGCCTCGGTTAATCGAACATTTCGGCTAACCGAACCATGCTTTATGGTCAGCAAATTTTCGAAAATATGACCGTTGGCTTGTGACCGTTGGGGGCGTCGGTTAACCGACCCCTGGATGTCGGCTAACTGACATGTAGCCGTTGGCCCAAAACTTCTATAAAAACAAAGTCTTTCCATGGCCAAGTTGGATGACTCTTGATGATCTAAGAAGCCCTCTTTGACACACATTAAGACCAAAGAAAGGGAATCAAGCCAAGGAAAGCTAAGGGCCATTAAGGAAAGGTAAAGCTTGGATCAATGACTAAACTATTGGTAAATATTTTCTAGCATATAAACTATGTTGTGTTGAATTCTAAACCATTTAAACTTTGATTTAAAACTTTAAATTCTTCACTTTAATTTCAAAACAAGTTTGCTATAAAAACTTTAATACATGTTCTTGTCAAAATCTTGGATTTGTTTGATAACATGTTTTCTTGAACTTGTTTGAATCATCCATGTTGTTTTCACAATCCTAAACCTTTGTTGCACTAGTTTTTGAAAACAACACTTAGCATGCTCACTTGTCTAAACCCTAATTAGTTACAAGTGACTTGCTTTAAACTTCAATCAAATCTTTGTATGCATTAAACCCTTGAATGCTTCTTAGCATACATTGATTGATCTTAAACTTTTAATATTGATTGAAGTTTCCACACACTCACTTCATAAGCATACATCTTTGCATTCATAGTGTTTGTGTGAGTTTGATTTTCACCTTCATATTTGCCTATTCTAGAGGCATTTCAATTGAGCCTAATTGTATTCTCTTGAAGTGTTTTGAAGACACTAATTTTGAGAAGAAAACCCTTGTTTGTAAAGGTTATTGCTTAACCTAGAAAAGCATTGTGTAAAGGTTGTTGTTTAGCCTTGAAAAACAACATTGTAAAGGTTATTGCTTATCCTTGGAAAGGATAGTGTAGAGGTTACTGCTTAGCCTATTGAAAAGCACAAATAGTGGAAATCCGGTGGGGTGTAGATTCACAAGCCGGTAGTGGATGTAGGCACGTTGGCCGAACCACTATAAATCTTATGTAGTGGTGATTGTTGTTTAGCTTCCGCATTTAGTTTGTTAATCATCATAAGTGGTTAATTGTTTTAAAGAAGTTTAAAATTGGCATAATTAGTCAATAACTTGTAGCTCACCCTATTCACCCCCCCCCCCCCCCTCTAGGGTTCGGATCCGGAACTTTCACCTGTGACAAAGAAAAATGGGCAGATAAAGGTCTGTATTGACTATAGAGACATGAATAATGCGTGTCCTAAAGATGAATTCCCGCTCCCCATACCAGAGGTGATGATTGACAACACCTATGGGTTCGAGCGAATGACATTCATGGATGGATTCTCTGGCTAGAATCAGATAAAGATGCATCCTGAAGATTAAAGGCATACGTCATTTCGCACACCATTTGGCGTGTATTGCTACACTGTCATGCCATTTGGTCTGAAAAATGCAGGTGCAACATATCAGAGGGCTATGATGAAAATATTCCAAGATTTACAGCACAAGACGGTCGAATGCTATGTTGACGACCTCACCATCAAAATCAGAAGAAAAGAAGAGCATCTCGATGATCTTCGAGAAGTCTTCCTCCGACTTCGCAAACACAAATTGCGGATGAATCCACTAAACGTGTTTCTTCGGTGTCTCATCGGGTAAGTTTCTCGGATTCATAGTACAGAAAGCTGGAATAGAACTTAACCCTACTAAAGTCAAGGCTATCCTGGAAATGCCATATCCAAGAACCCTAAGAGAATTAAAAGGGCTTCAAGGAAGGTTGGCCTACATTCGACGGTTCATCTGTAATCTATCAGGGAAGTGCCGTCCATTCTCTTGCTTGATGAAGAAAGGCGTGGACTTTGTCTGGGATGCTGAATGTGAAAATGCATTTCAAGACATCAAAGCATACCTCACCAAACCTCCAGTACTGGCTGCCCCCACAACTGGAAAACCATTTATTTTGTACCAAGAGCTCTCGACTACTCTTTCGGTGCTCTGCTCGCACAAGAAAACGACGATGGAAAAGAAGCTGCTCTATATTACCTTAGCCGCATGTTGGTAGGAGCGGAGCATCGCTACTCTCCAGTCGAAAAAGAATGCCTTGCAGTGATGTTTGTCGTACAAAAGCTACATCACTATCTGCTATCCAACACAGTCTACCTGATTTCGATGATCAACCTCTTAAAGGTCCTTGTAACAGAAACAGGTTCTCTTAATGCCCGACTGGCAAAATGGTCCATCCTTTTATCGCAGTTTGATATTAGGTATGTACCACAAAAAGCGATCAAAGGCCAAGCTCTAGCAGACTTTCTTGCAGAGCATCCATTGCCTAAAGATTCTCCACTCAGGGACGATCTCCCAGACGAATTTGTCTACAATGTGGAAACTTCCTTATCAAATGCTTCCTGGGACATGTACTTTGACGGTGTAACCAGGACAAATGAAAAAGGAATGCAAATATCGGGAATTGGCATCGTCTTTGTCAGCCCCGACAAATACATGATTCCACACGCCTTCTCGCTACTGGAACCATGTTCAAACAATGCAGCTGAGTACCAAGCCCTAATTGTAGGATTGGAACTTGCCCTCGAATCCGGCATCACCATGCTGGAAGCTTTTGGAGACTCTTAACTGATCGTCAACCAGATGAATCAGACATTTGAAGTCAGGAAGCCTGATCTGCTACCTTACTACAACAAGGCACAGTCGCTTCGACAAAAATTCAACATCTGTCACTGAAAGTGCAGGCTAGGGCCAATGACTAAGTCCTAGAGGGAAGGTGAATAGGACTAAGGGTATACAATTTCCATTTTTAATTTTCTAACATTGATTTTAATCAAAACAGAATAAAGAACAAGACAAGCATAGCATGAATATAACTAAAATAGAAATTGTAGATCAAGCCATAGAGAAATGGACAAAGAGATTTATAGTGGTTCGGTCACACAGACCTACATCCACTCTCAAGGGTCACACAGACCCTCGGTTCTACTATCATGAATCAAACTACACAAGTTCTGATTCTACCTCATTTTTTACATAGAGGTTCACTCACACAGATCTACTCATCCTTACAGATAGTAGAGTAGTTCAGTCACACAGATCTAAACTCCTACTACATTATACATATATTGAAGAAAGTTGAAGAAGGGTGAACACTTGCCTTGATGATGATTGAAGTGTTCTCTGGAGCTCTGACCTTAGTCAAAGCTTGCACCTCTTGATGGCCTCTTGGTGTTGAGAAATATGCTTCCAGTGTGTTGCACAACAAGGGTTTAGAGGATTTGATTTCTAGGGTTTCACTAATGAGTCTCTCATATTGTAAACTACCCTAGAGGATGCATTCCCTAACAAGACACTCATCAAAGAGCTAATGGAGCTCTAGGGTTTACCTAAATCAAGCACATGAGTGTTTTGGAAGGGATTTGGGAGCCTACAATGGATGAGAAGAAGGTAGCAAGCAAGGCTTTTCCCTAAGGTCCTTGAAGTGCACAGAAAACGAGGCTACAGATTTATTGAAAAATCCCAAAGGATACATTTTACGGTTAGCCTCTTAAACTGGTGGCTAGCCCCTTTTGAAATGCACTGAAGCAATGGATATATTTTTGAATACGGTCAGCTCACGGTTAGCCGTAAGAGACCCTGGCGGTTAGCCGTGACCTGACCGCAGAGGTGACCAAAAGCAGGTCTACAAAAAGTTGCTCTCTGGAAAGCAAACCGTAATACCTACGGTTGCTTGCGGTTAGCTATAAGACTGTTGGCGGTTAGCCGAAAGGTAACCGTAGGGGTAACCGAAAGTCCTGATAGATGAAAAGTTTGCTTTCTGGAAAGGTGACCGTAGGACTTACGGTTACCTGGCGGTTAGCCGCAAAGGGACTCTGCGGTTAACAGCAAGGCGACTGCGGGGCTGACCGAAGATAAACAGCCTTCTGGAAAAGGAACCGCAGATTTACGGTTACCTGGCGGTTAGCCGTAATGTGCAAGGGGGCTAGCCGCAAGGTGACCAAAAGGTCACCAAAACCCTGATATCCAGGATAGGATTTAGCTGATGAAGGAAAGGTTTTTCCAAGGGATCTATAGGTTGGTCCTGGTTTGAACTACTTGAAAGGGATGGTGTACACACACATGGAGTTCTTCCTTGATGAATCCATGCCTTCCAAGACTTGATCTTCTGCCTTCAAACTTGATCTTTCTTGAGAAACTCCGAGAGGCAGGGACTAGGACTTATTGACACGGAATTGACAATACAACACAAGTGCTCATTGGAATGTGGCACTAACAGTCACATCACCCACATACTCAGAGGTGAAAACATCCGTGCAGATGCCCTGGCAGGACTCGCCGCATCTATGGCAATCCAAGAAGGGGAAAACATGCAAGTCACAGTGTGTCAAAGAAGGATTCTCCCTCCTCTTAACACACATCAAGCAGTTGCTAAATGCCACCAAGTGGTTGGAGGTCGGATGTCCATCCTCAAACCTCTGATCGGCGACTGGAGATATCCGTTCATTGATTACATCATGTTCGGAATCCTACCTGAAGATCCAAAAGAGCGGGTAAGCATCTAAAGACGAGCCCCGAACTTTCATTCGGATATTCCTTCAAAAGCACTTTATAGAAAATCCTTCAACGGAGTACTCCTACGCTGCTTGTCACAACAAGAGGTTGAAGAAACTCTCAAAGAAGTACATGTTGGTCTTTGTGGAGCCCATCAAGCTGGTCCTAAGCTCTACAATCAGATAAAAAGGCTAGGTTATTATTGGCCTACCATGGTAGCTGATGCAATGCAATTTGCTAAGCGGTGCCAAAAATGCCAGATTCATGGAGATTATGTCCACATGCCTCCAGAATGGCTACATCCAACAACAATCTCATGGCCTTTCGAAGCCTGAGGTATGGACATCATAGGTCCTATCTCTCCTCCATCAAGCAAAGGTCATCGCTTTATCTTCGCCGCTACGGATTATTTCTCTAAGTGGTCAGAAGCATTTGCGCTCAACGAAATGAAGACTTCGTCAGTCCTTCAGTTCTTACGCACCAACATTATTTGTCGCTTCGGCATACCTAAAAGATTCGTCCATGATAACGGACCACAATTCCGGGATCACAGATTCTACACGTTCTGCGACAAGTACAAAATTCAAAGTTGTCCTTCGACTCCATATAATCCAGCAGCGAACGGACGAGCAGAAGCCTTTAACAAGACACTCTGCAAAATTCTCAAGAAAATGGTCTCTAGTCACAAAAGAGACTGGGGCGACAAACTACCAGAAGCTTTGTGGGCCTATCGAACCACCGTTCGAGGACCAACCCATAGTACACCATTCTCTTTGGTCTATGGATGCGAAGCTGTTGTCCCTTTGGAAGTACAAATTCCTTCTTTAAGGGTATCTTTGCAAAATGACATGATGCAAGAAAGCAATGTCAAATTGAGACTCCAAGAGCTGGATAATCTCGATGAAAGATGACTCGAAACTCTACAAAGCATTGAGCTGTACTAAGCACGCATGGCAGGATCTTTCGACAAGAAAGTCAGGCAACGCGCCTACAAAAAGGGTGACTTGGTTCTTGCAGTAAAAAGACCCATAGTCTTTGCCCACAAATCCAAAGGCAAATTTGAACCAAAATGGGAGGGACCCTTCGTCATCGACAAAGTCTTCTCCAACGGTGCATACGCTCTTCTAAACATGGAAGGAGACAGATGTATGCTGCCCATCAACGGAAAGTTCTTGAAGCGGTATTTCCAAGGTCAGAGAAATATCTACACGGCAAAAGCCTATTTCCAAGGTACTTGCTCGTCAAACCCACCCCTTTTGAAATTTTCATCTTTATGTTGAAGTTTCAAAAAAAAAAAAATCTCTCAAAACAATGCTTACTTTCAGCATTTCATTGTTCAAAAAAAAAAAAAAAATCAAAATCCAAAAACCCAAGTTTAGGAGCCTCTTCCCAGACTTGACCAAAATTTTCGATCCTTGAACCCAAAATTCTCGGTTTGAAACCAAAACCAGGACTCAAGAATTTCCACCCTGGTCCGCCTTGGATTTTACAACCAAAATGGTTTTAAGTCAAAATTTATGAACCTCGTGTCTTTAAACAAAACATGGATTTTTAGAAACCGTGGGGAAGCAACATTTAGTCGATACTCACAAAACCCAAAAAACCGGAAGGATGCGAACCCCATTTGATACTTCCAAAATCCAAAAAACCGGAAGGACGCGAACCCCATTCGATACTTTCAAAACCCAAAAGTCGCAAGGAAGCGAACCCCATTCGATACTTCCAAAACCCAAAAAACCGGAAGGATACGAACCCCATTCGATACTTTCAAAACCCAAAAGTCGCAAGGAAGCGAACCCCATTCGATACTTGCAAAAACCTCGAATTTCAAAACCGTGGAGACGCAATATTCCAATTGATATCCACAACCCAAATTTCAAATGGTTCAATAAAAAAAAAGAAATAAAGAAAAAAAAAACCTCAAATTTCAAAAATCGCGGAGAAACAACATCAAGTCAATACCCGCAAAACCAAAAGTTTTGGGAAAGACAGGGAAGCGACGCTTAGTCGATACTTGTACCCCAATTCGCGAGGAAGCGACATTCCATCGATACTCTCAAAACCCAGCCCGCGAGGAAGTGACATTCCATCAATACTCGCAAACCAAATGAGCAAGGAAGTGACATTCCATCGATACTTGCAAGACCATTCAGTGGGGAGGCGACATTTAGTGGATACATGCACTTTGAAAACTAAACTCGGCTATAAACGCCAAAAATCAGCTATAAAAGCCAAAATCGGCTATAAACGCCAAAATCGGCTTTCATGCCAATAAAACAAAACTTGGTTTTCAAAAATCTGGCTCTCATGCCACAAACAACAAAACTTTGGCTCTCATGCCACAAACAAAAAATTTGGCTCTCATGCCACAAACAAATTTGGCTTCCATGCCACAAAACAAAATTCGGCTCCTATGCCATTCCAAAAATCGGCTTTCATGCCATACAAAAACTTTGGCTCTCATGCCACAAACTAAAAAAAAAAAAAAAATTTGGCTTTCACGCCATCCAAAAACTTTGGCTCTAATGACATCTCAAAATTTTTGGCTCCCATGCCGCAAAACAAATTTTGGCTATTACACCACAAAATTAGGCTTCCATGCCACCTAAAATTTGGTTTTCAAGCCATCAAAAACCAGGCTTTTCGCCACAAAATTGGCTTTCATGCCCAAAACAACCCTTTGACAAAAGATTTTTACAAAATGATAACCTTTTGATCAAATTTTCAAAACAAACATTCCCATAAGCTTTTACTCAAATATGTTTCCATCAAAAAATGATTTAAGTAAAAGAAGGGTATACAAAAATACAGTACCAAAATTGTTTATACATAGAGGTACCAACAAAAAAAAAAGAAAAGAAAAGGAGTTTGTTACAATTCAGGAGCTCAATCTAGCATGGTCTTCAACCAAAGGTTTAACTCCTCATGCAGACCCTTGGCCTTAACTTCCAAAGTTTTTAGGACACGCTTCTTCAGAATGTTTCCATAAAATGTGGCCAAGCACCGCGACCCATCTGCAGCACGGGGAAGTTCTTCCCAGAGGACCTGCCACTGCTCATGCTCTTGAGTCTTCCTCCGGACATTACCTTCAGCTTCCTCAACCTGGCGAATGAGAGTTCCCTCCTTGTCACGAGCCTCCACAATGGCGGTCCATTTGGCAGCAGCTTCTTCCTCTAAAAGCTCAAGACGCTGCCTAGCCTCGATGACCTCCTTATCAAGGCGGTCCAAGTCTTGCTTCACCCCCATGATGGATAACTTGGTAACGTTCTTCTCTTGAACGACTTGCTTCCGAGTCTTCGTGACCTCAGTCAGCTCAGCTTTGACTTTGTTGGATGGCTTTATAAACATCTCATCAAAGAAGTCAGCATCGGGAAACTCTTGGTCTTAGTCCATTTGTTCCCCAAGGCGATGATTTCCTCAACAAAATCCTTGGCGCTTGCAATGTCCAGACCGACTTCTTTGCTATTAGCAACAATGTCCTGCACATGCTTGATCATGCCAAAACCAGCTTCCAAATGACCTAAAGAGAGAGTCTCAACCCATGAGCTCAAGACAGTCTTCAACACCTTCCTTGCATACTGAAGGTGCGGTGCAGATAAGGATTCGCCATGCTCTGGTGCCCGACTGCCCATGTCACGCTCCATTGGAAGAGTAATCAATAAACACTTTCCAACTGAAGAAGCTGACTCATTGAAGGAAGAAGAAGCCCCTACTCCTGGATCAGCCACAGGTATCCCCTGTTCTGGCTTTAAGGAAGACGGAGGAACCTCTCCTGCTGCTCCACAATCTGCCAAGGAAAAGACAAAAAGGTATGAATATAATCTTGTAAAAAATACATCAAGATTATTATTACAAAATACCTTCTTCGACGACTGGCGGAGTACTCTTTGCCTCTCTGAGCTCATTCGAAGTATCGTCAAAAGTTGCGTCCATGGATGGCTCGAAATCGTCAGAATCCTCTGGCAAGTCAGCTACCAAGAAAACAAAAGCTACATGTTAGCAAATGGCAGCACAAACAACGGAAAAGAAGCCAAAGCAATCATACCAGGTGAAGGTTCTGGAACCACTCCAAAGTCCCTGGGCTCTTCCTCAGATGCCACGACTGGATCCGTCATCGCCTCATCGGCAGGAACCTCAGACATCACCAGGTCATCGTCCTCTGCTAAAAAAAAAGTGCAGCGGATCAAAACAAAAAATCTTTCACAAGAGAAAAGAAGAAACAAAAGAAAGAAAGAAGATCGTACCAGCTGTCTCCTCTTCTCTGCTTCTCTTTTCCGGAGGCTCGTCAGCATCCTCAGACACCTCCTCAGCAATGGTGAGATGAACTTCAAGATCAGAAGGACTATCGTGCCGTCTCATGTTATGGCGTTGTCCTCTCCTCCTCTTGCCTCGGCGGGTCAATCTGCTCGACGATCCTGCCCCACTATCAACATCAGGCCTCTCACTAGAGTCCTCACTGGATGGTCTACTCTTCTCAATAGACTCAATGGAAGCCTTCGTACGCTCTGCCTGTATCATAGCATCGATCTCAGCCTCCTCCTCTTCTAGCTGTCTCAAGACCTCACCAGGAATCCCTTGTGCAGCTCCTAATCTGATGACGTCCTGCTCATTGAGAAAGCCTATCTTGTGCTTCTCTCCAGAAAGAAAGGCCAAAACTTCCTCCCAACGGACACCATCTGATTTGCCAAGACCTTTCCCAAGAGATTGCTTGACATCGACCTCTTTCTTGGAAAGCCCCCGGTGCACTGAGAAGCTCTCCACAAACCACTTCGTGAAGCCAGCAGTCCGGAAAGTGGGTAGCTCAGGATAGGAAATCATGGCAGTAGTGTCATCGGCGCTATAAAAAGCCCATGCATTCCTCCCATCCTGCAAACCTCCAAAACTCTTCACCATGCTCGAAGGCACTCCAACAACGCCTTGAGAGAAGCCAAGCTGCAATGCAAAACGCGAAGGGACATACGGTTGGATATCGACGAAAAGATGTCTGCAGTACACCATTGTACCAACCCGTATGTTGAAAAGCCATCTCTTCTCCGCGTTTGTCAAAGCATAGTGTCTTCCCGACCCTGCCCTGGTCGAATCACGGGAGACACCAAAGCCAAAAGCCTTCTTCCGCAAACCCGGAGAAAGCTTCACTGAAGACTGCCCAATCTCGACGTCCCTAAATCGTCGGATCCTCAAACGGGCAGATAAAAGTGATCCGGGAACGGCTGTCCCTCTAGCCAAACAAATCATAAAGGGATCTTTGTCCTGTGCAACTCCCAAATGATGGAAGCTAGGATAGTGGTATACATACCACGAATAGAAGATGTGGGCAGAAAATACCCTGTTCATGGGGAGCCCAAGCCGAACTAGGAAAGCAGCAGCCTGCATTTCGGTACACAAATAGGAGTAAAGAGCAGGTACTAAAGCCAGCCGCTCTCCAAACGCCATCTGACAAGCCATAAAAATACAGTGCGGCCTGATGTGTGTTCCATCTCCTCCAGCAAAAACAGCCTCACCCAGCCAATAAGTGAGGTAAATCGCGAGATCTCTTCGTAACGCAATGTCAAGACAAATGGCATTTGTGCTTGCAAAGAACTTCTTTAAATCTTCTCGCATAGCAGCGATCTTTTTCAAACTTGATGCTTTAGCCTTAGCATCCTGGGCCATGCCATCAGAAGACTCCCCGCTGTCAAAAAAGTTGGAGCTGCAACTTCTCCAACTGCTACATCTAACTTTCGAGCCCTCCTTCTCCTTCAAAAAATCATAGAAGGCAACGAGCTGAAAGTACACAAGCCTGAACTCCTCAGACTGCTCCTCGGGGACGCTGTCAATAGGCATAAACTCCTCATAGAGTTTACCGAGGATAGGCAATCCGGTGATGGCGCTTAGTTCCTTCAAAGAAAAACCAATCTCACCATTCGTCACAATGAAGGTGTTGGTTTGTGGAAGGAATGACTCCAGCATGGCCATGAAAACCTCATCGGAGAAAACGACGGTTTGCCGAAAAGCGCGAACCGCATAAAAAATCTCGGCCTCCCGCAGAACGACCTCGCCGATCCTCATGGTGTGATCAGTCCATGATTCCCAGCTCGAGTCAGCACTGAAGTGGCCACGAAGTCGAAAAGGCTTCACCCAATTGCTACCGTCACCCCGAAAAATGCCAAGGCCCACCGGTCTCAAATCAACCGATGGATGATCAGAACCTTGGTAGCCACTGGCTGGCATCAACATGTCCATACGGACAGGCGACTTCTCTGCAAAACCGGAAGGGCCGCCAACAAAAACCCCGGTCTTGATCACACTGGTCCTCTTCACCCAGTTTGGAGGATCTTCCTTCTTAGGGCACGTGGGAGAAAGGCTTAGGATCGAGATGGTCTGATCGAAAGTCGACCGGGTAGAAATAGTTCTCTCCTCACCATCTGCTATGTAAGAGAACTGAAAACATCTCATTTGGTATGTCAAGTCGGCGGGGACTGCATCACCGAAGAAGAAGGTAGGCTTGAGCACAACGCTCTGATCGTCCGTACCCTAAGAACGGCTGCTTACCATGATCTTGTAGAATTCCTCATCCGTGAGAGCGATCAATCGCTGTCTCATCTCATCACGATTGAGGGAATCGCACTCTTCCAAGTTCTTCTCTACAAATTGGACCTTCTCCCAAGCCTACTGAACGGCTGCATTAGAAGATCTGGTAGACCGACGAGGTGCATCAGTAACAGGACCTTTACCCTTGTTCGTTCTGGAAGAACTACCTACAAAAGATGGAAGAGAAAATATCAATTATCATCAAAATGACAGAGTTTTGCTACAAAAATTCTAGCAAAATTTTGACATGGTTCCGAGGTAATTCCGAAGAAAAGGGAAATACTCTGAAAAAGACAGGAAGCCTGAAGATGAGCTCAACATCGCTGCGAGCTCATAGTCAGTGGAAAATTCTCAAAGAAGGTTCGAACTCAACATCGCTGCGAGAACGAGCCAATCTCATCAAATTTCCACAAAATCTGGAAAAGAGCTCAACATTGCTGCGAGCTTCAGAATCCAAAAATTGCAAAGTTCCTCAAAATCCAGCAAGACCGAGAAAGAGCTCAACATCGCTGCGAGCTCAAAATCCCAATACTTGCAAAAGATTTTCAGGTACGCATCATCATGCTTCCAAATCCATTTACCAAAAATCATGCATCAAAGAATATCCTCATGCATTAGAAGCTAGGAAAACCTTGACCAAAGTTTGACCAATTCCAACCCAATTTGGTCAAAACCAATCAAACTTTATCCAAGTCAAAAATCATGTTGGCTTGACCTAGAGACTCTAACCTTCTATCTTGATGCATTAAAAAAAATGCATGAACATATTGAAATTGCATGAACCTTATTATCATGGTGAGCAAACAAAGGAAAGAAAAAGAAAAAGAGAGAAAAAAAATCTCAGCAAAAAAAAAAATAAAATTTTGCCCACAGGCCACGGCCCACTGCCACGTGGCAGGCCGTCCATACAGCCAAGAAAAACAGAAAAAAAAAAGAAACAAACAGCAGAAAAAAAAAAAGAAGCAAAGACGCTGAAAAAAAAGAGGAAATCAGCATGAAAAAAAAAAACACAAAACGGTGATAGAAAAAAAATCAGTAATAGAAAAAAAAATAAAAAAAACGCTGACAGAAAAAAAAATCAGCGTGAAAACAAACAAAAAAAAATCGCTGACAGAAAAGAATAATCAGCGTGTGGAAAAAAAAGAGGAAAAAAAAAGCACATGGTAAAAAACAAAAAGGGAGAAAACCGTGAAAAGAAAAAAAAAAGGAGAAGAAGCACGAAAAAAAAAAACAAAGAAAAATTTGCTTGGATAAAAAAAAAGAAAAGAAAAAGAAGAAGAGAAAAAGAAAAAGAGAAAAAGAGAAGAAGCTACTTCTACAATGGAGATTCTTGTGGAGGAAGAAAACTTACTTGAAGCCTTTGATGGAGAAGAAGAAGAAAAGCTTGGAGCAAAAGCACTTCTTATCTTGGACAGCATTCTTGAAGAATTCTTGCAAACAAAGAAAGCAATGGAGCAAAAGAACCAACCCTCTTGCTTTTATAGAAGAGAGCAAGCCAAAAAGGAAACAAGGAGAAAGAAAGGAGGTAATTACTAAAAATGGTTACTTTCCCAAAAAGAAAGATATTTTGAGAAAACCTTTCCACAAAAGGAGGAAATTTGAGAAATTCCCTCCAAGTAAGGATATTTTTAGATATTCTCTACACAAAAGAGATATTTTTAGATATTCTCTACAAAAATGACACCATATGAGATCTAGGCCATCTCCAAAGCCTAAGGTCCCATGGGTTAGCCCATATGAGCCAGGTTTGACCACCTAGGCACTAAAAGTGGCTTTTAGTCAAAATATTCCTCTTTCCAAGAGCAAAAAAAAAAAAAAAAAAAGAAGAAGAAAGAAGAAAAAGAGCAAAAAAGTCCCATGCCTCTTTTGAGTTGATGGGACCATTCCCAAAAAAAAAGAAAAGAAAGCCTCATGAGTTTCCAAAAATCAAACCATCCAACCTCATGAACCAAATTAAGCCAAAATCTTGAAACTGACATTTCACAAAACCAAATTCCAGTCCCCTAACTTGCCACATACAGCTTGTTAGGTCACAAGACCAAAACCAAAATCAAAATCCAAACCAAACCATAACCAAAAACCTAAATCTGACCCCCCAACCTGCCACATACAGCTTGTTAGGTCACAAGGTCAAAAACCAAAATCCAAAACCCAAAATCCTAAATTACCCATGTCATTTTCAAAACTTTGCCTTGAGATGGTACATGATCCCTCTCACTACCATAAAATTCCCCCGGAAACTCAGAAGGGCATTAAAAAAAAAAGATGCTCAAGACTCTTGGTCAAGTTGGAAACTCTCCTTCAAGTTTCTCTTCGAGGCACATCGACTCAAAAAAGCTACTCGTCGTTGTACCCCGAGGGGGCATTTGTTGACACAAAAAAAGTCACTATGTCTCCTCAACATCAAGAAGCCTCGTGAAGCTGCATCCTGCTACAAAACAGGCAAAGCTACTTCAAGCATCAGATCTTGTCAGAATCATACAAAAAATGCAAGATCCTTCAAGGCAGCCAAAAGAGGGGTACACCTGAGGTTTTGGGCCATTCTGACATCGTTTGGCCAACTTCACTGCTCCGACAGCTAAACAAGCGCTCTTGGCGGCGACATCATCGAAGACATCAAAACTTTGATCAAAGCCTACAGATGACTCCAGAATGTCTCTAAAGGGCTCCATGCCAAATTTCAAGTCAAACCGACAACGTTTGACCCTCCATCAATGCTCCGATAGCAAAATCAAGCCTCCCGGCGGCGGGAACCACCAAAGCCATCACTCATCAAATAAAGTACATGAGTGGCTTCAACATGCTTCCAAAAGGCTGCACGTCGAATTTCAGGTTTCGATGCTCCAAAAGAAAATCAAGCCTACCGGCGGCGGAGCAACCTGGGACCATGACATCCAAAACGGAGCTCATGGAACGTCTCAAAATGACTCTAATAGGCTCTCCGTCAAATTTCAGGTCAATCGGACATCTTTTGACCACATATCAAAGCTCGGCATTTTCCCCGCAGCAAAATCAAGTCAAGCATCGATGGGACCCCAAACGGCTTCAAAAATCAAATAAAAGCTCATGGTTGGTCCTATCTATTGCTCAAGACGCTTCACCTCAATTTTCAGGTCATTCCGACATCGTTTGACCTAGTTTCGACGCTTGACGGAAAATCGGCTACAAAGTCTTCGACTTTCCCGAAAAATGGGAAACTTTGTGCTCCGGTTTTGTGTGGGTTCTCGTCAAGTTTTCTCCAAGAAAATCAAGTCAATAATTGAGGAAAAATGTCAAGAAAAATACAGAAGAAAGAAGGAACAAAAAAGATGGAAAAACGGCCGAAAACGATGCTCGGCGACCAAACGGGCAAAAGCCTTATGGTCGCCGGCAACCTTGGCCCAAGGTCGCCGGTGACCCTGGGTGCATGGTTGCCGGCGACACTGCAAATCCGGGTCGCCGGATTTTGCACCAAAACGTTCGTTTTTCGATCCTTTTCGCGTTTCGGGTATTTCTGCCTCTGTGATTTTCTGAAAATCCAATGTTTGATGCTTGAAAACGACTAATCTTCACCGACATCTCGGATCCGCCGTCAAAGCATGAAAACATCACCGATCGCTCCAAGATCGTCAACCGGCTGACCAAGAAAGTAAACTTTCTGCCCGATCGATCGTGAAATCGACAAGACAGATGTCACCGGCTGACCAACATCAACCAATGTCTGAAATTGCATCGCGATCCGGCATCAAACAATGCATGGATCCACCTGTGATGATCGCAAGAAGAATCTCAGAAGACGAGGCGCGGCCCGTAACTCTTCACATTCCTTGGCGACCACTTAATGTCGTTAATTGACCCGTTTATGACAATTTAATGGGGTCATTAACTCATTATTTTGGACGGCCCAATCAGATTCAAGCATTTGGGAGTTACAAATCCAAGCAATCATGGCATTAAACCCATGAACCTCCCATCATCATGAAGATTAAAGGGAATTAAAAGCCCACTACCTTCATCGGCCAATCACAAGCCATGAAAAAGGAGTTACAAAATCAACTTGTAACTCCTCATCAATTCTCTCATCATGGCTATCAATGCCCTTAATCACCTCATGGCTATTAAAAGCCTATAAAAGGAGACCCATTCCAAAGAGAGAAACAACTTTTTTTCAACTTTCCACTGGTTTGCACACTTGCATTCTTCCGAAGAAATCCAGACAAAGTCCTGCTGCTCTGCCGCCAGAAGCAACACAAGGTTATCAAAGTCCCTTGGGGGGTCACCCCCCCTTCCCCAAGGTCCCCTCCTTCTCCAACATGGCCTAAACGCGGCTTTCCAGCCCGTTTACTTGGTTTTTCATTGGATATAGGACCTCCTCTTGGTCCTTGTCCTTTAAAAAACTGAGGTTAGGAGCCAAGCCAAAGAATCAAAGCATCAACCGTTCTCATTTGAAGGACGATGGCGAAGTCCATACATGACTTGCGACCGTCGATCTCAACGTCTCCCCACAATCTCCTGAGAGTTAGATCCCTTTTCTTCATTTTCTATTCTAGTTTGTATTTTTTAAAGAGACAAAAAGAAATCACAATTCTTGTCTTTCATTTTTGATGAGTTTTGTAAAATCGCCTTTCACGACAAAATCACCTTTCACGGCAAACAAACAAAAAACGCCTCCTACGGCATTCTCAAAAACAAACTTGTCTCTTTTCTTAATATTTATGCAATTTGAAAAGTTAGAAAAAAAGGATTGATTCCCTTTCCACTTGTGAAGGTGAATCTCAGGATCATCACCATTTTAAATTCCAAGTAGAAAGTAAATCTGGCATACCAGTACAAAAAATGTTGATACCCGCGTTTTCCCTCCTCCGCCGAGACCCAGGTCAGCCCCCGGGGTGCGGAAGGAGAGGACGGAAGATCTGCAGGTCCATCAAACCCACTCTTACACGTGTACTCAGGGCGTCCCTGAGCATGTCTAACTCAAACTAAACTTCCTCAAAATTCCCAAAACTATAATCCAGACTAATTCTAATCACATTCTAACCCAGCTAGTACTAAGACTCACTTAAGATTAAACACTCACTTAATTAGTACTAATCGAGTTGGTCTGGGTCGGGGTCTAACATCCTCCACCCCTTAGGATATTTGGTCCACCAAATATAATTAATTATACCTCTGGTAACATGTGTGGATACTTCCTCTGGACTTGATCTCTCAATTCCCATGTGGCTTCTTCTGGCTCGTGGTTCTCCCAAAGTACCTTGACCCAATGGATAGTCCGATTTCTCAATTCATGTTCTTTGGTGTCGATGATTCTAACCAGTTTCTCCACATATGAAGCGTCTTCTCGAATCACTAAAGGCTCGTGTGGAATAATGTGAGAAGGACTGTGAACATACTTCTTGAGCATGGAGGCGTGAAAAACATTATACACCCCGGAGAGTTTTGGCGGTAACGCAAGTCAGTATGCAACATTTCCAATCTTGCTCAAAATCTCATATGGACCAATGTATCTATTAGACAATTTTCCTTTCTTTCCAAACCTTAGAGTGCCTCTGACCGGTGAGACCTTCAAGAATATCTTGTTACCCACTTTAAACTGTAATTCTCTCCAGCGAGTGTCAGTATAACTCTTCTATCTGCTTCGAGCAATCTTCAATCTGTCCTGAATCTGTTTAACCTTGTCGCTTATCTCTCCAACTATTGTCGTCCATGAAAACTGGAGTTCTGCATCTCCTGCCATAGAGTGCCTCGAAATGTGCCATTCCAACGCTAGAATGGTAGCTATTGTTGTACACGAACTCACAAAGAGGTAGGTTCTCATCCCACTCAACCTTGAAATCCAATACACAAGCACGTAGCATATCTTCAAGAGTTTGTATCCTCCGCTTTGACTGACCATCTGTCTGAGGATGATACGCTGTGCTGAACTGAAGTTTGGTACCCATGGATTCAAGAAGAGATTTCCAAAATCTCGAAACAAATATGTTGTCCCTGTCAGAAGTGATGGAGACAGGTTGGCCATGCTTACTAACGATCTCATCGACCCAGTCTTCATCAAAATGAAGTGAGCAGACTTCGTAAGACGGTCTACTATAACCCAAATTGCATTGTTTCCTCTCTTGGTATTAGGCAAACCGGAGACAAAATCCATAGTGATGTGCTCCCATTTCCACTCCGGAATCTCTAAAGGCTGTAACAAACCAGGAGGCTTCTAATGTTCTGCCTTGATCATCTGACAAGTCAAGCAACAAGACATAAAAGCTGCTATCTCTCGCTTCATGTTATTCCACCAAAATCTATTCTTCAAGTTATGGTACATCTTCGTGCTACCCGGATGTATAGAGTATCTAGTATGGTGGGCTTCAGTCATAACTTCATTCTTCAAATCATCTACATTCGGTACACACAACCGGTCACGAAAATACAACACTCCATCTGAAACACTGAAATCTGGACGTTCTGAAATCTGATCTACAATCTTGGCCAATTCTGGGTCTTGCAACTGACTATCTTTGATCCTCTGGATGAAGGTAGGCTCAGACACTGTCATATTTGCCAATAAAACACCTCTCCTCAAGTGTTGTACTTCCACTCCAAGTTCTTCGAACTGTTGGAAAACACTAACTCCTCTCAAACTATCCATAACTGCAGACTTTCTGCTCAATGCATCTGCTACAACATTCACTTTGCCCGGATGATACTTGATTGGGAAGTCATAATCTTTTATATACTCCATCCACCGTCTCTGTCTCATATTCAATTCCTTCTGTGAAAACAAACACTGCAAACTTCGGTGGTCGGAATGAACTTCGAACTTCTCTCCGTAAAGATAGTGCCTCCACATCTTCAAAGCAAAAACTACTGCTGCCAACTCTAAGTCGTGAGTTGCATAATTAACCTCATGATTCTTCAACTGTCTTGAGCCATAGGTAATCACCTTGCCATCTTGCATCAATACACAGCCTAGTCCCACGTTTGAAGCATCCGTAAAAACAACAAATCCACCGTTCCCCGATGGTAATGAGAGGATTGGGGCGGTGGTTAAACTTTTCTTCAACTCTTGAAAACTACCTTCACACTGATCGGTCCAAACAAAAGGTATATTCTTCCGGGTCAACTTCGTCAATGGTGCTGCAATAGACGAAAAACCTTGGACAAATCTCCGATAGTATCCTGCTAACCCCAAAAAGCTTCTGATTTCTGTCACACTGCTAGGCCTCATCCACTCTTCTATCTTGGCTGGATCAACTGCTAATCCTTCTCTTGAGATGATGTGACCTAAAAAGGCAACTTGTTCTAGCCAGAATTCACATTTGTTCAACTTCGCATAGAGCTGGTGGTCTCTCAAAAGCTGTAACGACGTCCTCAAGTGTTTTTCATGCTCCTCCTTACTCTTAGAATACACAAGGACATCATCAATAAACACCACTGTAGAGTGATCTAAGAACTCTGTAAAAACCTTGTTCATGAGAGCCATGAAGACTACGGGGGCATTTGTCAAGCCAAAGGGCATCACTAAGAACTCATAATGCTCATATCTCGTTCGGAAAGCTGTCTTCGACACATCAAACTCTCTAACCCGCAACTGATGATACCCTGACCTCAAGTCTATCTTGGAAAAGTGTGCTGCTCCTTGCAATTGGTCAAATAATTCATCTATCCTTGGCAAGGGGTATTTGTTCTTGATGGTCACATGATTCAATCTTCTATAGTCGATGCACATTCTAAGACTTCCATCCTTCTTCTTCACAAAAAGAACTGGCGTTCCCCAAGGTGAAACACTTGGCCTAATGAAGCCTTTGCTCAACAATTCTTGCAACTGAAGTTTCAATTCACCTAACTCTGCAGGAGCCATCCTATAAGGTGCAATTGAGATCGGTGCAGTCCCTGGAAGGAGTTCAATAGTAAACTCAACTTCTCTAACTGGTGGTAAACCCGGGATTTCTTCTGGAAAAACATCCGAAAATTCTCACACTACGGGGATATCCTCCACCCCTTGGGACTGTTTATCCTCCGTGATAAACGCTATAAATGCCTCACAACCACTGCCCACCAATCTATTAGCTTTCAAAGCTGAAATGAAATTGCTGGAAGATTTCTTCCTATTGCCCTGAAACATCAACTCTGTCTGTGGCCCTTGTAATCTGAATGTGATGGTCTTACCAAAACAATCCATAGTAGCATGGTAGGTCTCTAACCAATCCATGCTTAAGATAATATCGAAATCATGCATGTCTAGAATGATGAGATTGGCCGGTAAACTGATATCTCCTAACAAGATCGAACAACTAGGGTAATAGGTACTACAAACAACCTGTTTACCTACTGGTGTAGTGACAGTCAAAATAAAATCCAATTTTGCATGCTGTGCATCAATCTTCTTTGCAAATAAAGGAGATAGAAAGGAGTGTGTGGATCCTGGATCAAATAAGATTTGTGCTTCTACTCCAAAAATAAGAAGTTAACCTTCTATGACGGCACCTGCTGTTTCAGCATTAGTACGGTTGATATTGTGCACGCGTCCCTGCTGGTTTGGTCTATTCTGCTGCTGATTCTGCCTCCCTTGATTGTTCCTGTTCTAAGGTGGACGAACATTCTGATTCTGTACCTGTCTGCCTTGTTGTTGCTGTTGCTGTAGTGGCCTCACTTGATTCTGAACTGGTGCTTGATTCTGTGGTGCTGCCTGCCTCTGCTGCTGATATCTGTTGGCCTGATTCTGAAGCTGTGGGCAATCCTTGATTGCATGGTCCATTCTTCCACATTGAAGCAAGCACCCGTTGCCTTGCGGCATTCATCGGTAGGGTGATTCTTGCCACAATGATTGCAACCACTATGCCTAACTTGGTTCGGTTCTTGTCTTGGCTTCTTGCCACTTTGTTGCCTTTGGTTATGCTGCTGATGTTGCTGCTTCCTATCCTGAATGATCTCATTGTTGAATTCTTCAAATTTATACGCTCACTTAACCACTTCATCAAATGTGGCTGGTGGAATCACTCCCGTAACATCCCTCTTGAGAATGGGATTTAACCCTTCCAAAAATTCGGTGATCTTCTTATGCTCCGTATCAATCAACTCGATAGCATAGTGAGCAAGCCTCTCAAATTTAGTAACATACTCTAGAACTGTCATGCTTCCTTGTTTCAGCTGTTGAAATTCCACTGCCTTCTGCCTCTTGACATGTGAAGGGACATACTTGTCGGTGAGGTGTGTCTTGAAAGTTGTCCAAGCAACCTCATCTGCCATGGCTTGATACGGTTCTTTAAGTGTCTGCCACCAAGAGTCAGCAAGCCCATAGAACATTGAAGATGTGAGGTTCACCCTCTCCCTGCCCGTGCAAGTTAAAAAATCAAAGATCTTCGCGGTGTTCGTGAGCCAGTCATCTGCAGTTAAAGGGTCCTCTTGGCCTGAGTACTCCTTAGGTGCTCTCTTCCTGAATCTCTCAAACAATAAATTTGGGTCATGATCCCTCTGGTTGATAACGAAATTCGGACCGGGGGTTCGTTGTTGTCTATTCTGCAAGACCTCTAGTGGCTGTCTTTGAACTTGTGCCATTTCTTCATCCTTCTTTGCCATTTGTTCTTGGAATTTTGCTTGGGTTTCATTAGCTTGTTTCTGCTGATCTATCATGGCTTGCATTAATGCCTGGAATTGGGTAGCGGTAGGGTTCTCTGATGGATCTGTCTCGTTGTGATTACTACCCGAAGCATTGTGGTTTGGAGCTTTTCTTGGAGGCATGATGCTGCAGAACAAAATGTTAGTACACAATAATATGGTCGGGTTTCGTTTCTAAATCCATACGAAAAGATCTAACGAGCTCACGGATCCTCGCCACGACCCTAAGATTTTCTAGTTTCTTTTAAGTGCATGAAACAAGTCCCGCTCTGATACCAGTCCGTCGCGACCCCGGACCGAGACCCGGGCCCGCAACGCAGTGGTTAAATACAATAAAACATACCGCCTGTCTTCCCACAGGTTTCCGCGGTGAGGATCCCAAGACATGGGTCAAGCTCACACAAATAGGTATGCGGAAGCGTGTAGCAAAACATATCACACTAATCTTAAACAATAAGATGCGAGAGAAAATATAATACCGAGACTTGGTATCGAAAGAGAAATGTCAACATAGCAATCCTATCATGAATAAAGTTTCACCATTTAACGAAAGTATATTAATTAAAGTTACATATCCATGGGAGGCAAACAAAGGCCAATACAACAAAATAAGATCCCGAAAAGATATCCCAAAACTAGGTGAACGAGAAATCAAGATCCCGCCCGGCGTCTAGATGACGTTGTCGGGCTGCCACTCATGTGCTGGGGGTGGCTCAAAAGCCTCCACCGGGCACTCCTCGTCAAACGCGATACCTCCTACACCTGGACACCAAATAAAATGCATCAAACACGACGGTTTGGCAAATAAACATTTTAGACATGAATATGAAAAATAGTGCCAAAACAGTTCAAGATTAATGTACACGTTCAAGTTTATAAAACTAGCATGAATACTTATAATATCATGAAAAGATAAACCCACATTGAGCTCATCCTTTCTCTATCACATAACATAACAAGAGTAAGCACGCACGAAACACGACACGCAAGACACGATCCCACGTTACACAAGGTAAACGGGGAGGCCGGCCGCAGAATCGGAACACGAACACGCACGATGTGTAATATAATACATGACTAGTCTGCAGACAGTCCACATGTTTAAGGACCCCCAGGTAGTGGATCAAGCTAAAAGGCAGTCCAAGCTCAGTGGTATTCACTTATATCATGAATGCACAAAACACGGTGATACACGTTCGAGAACACGACAAGCAAGAGGGAAATCATTTATGAAACACGACACGACAAAACTAGCAAAATAGCATAGTATTAGTGCTTAACAAACTTAAGAAATGATTCCCTTTTTCTTATTCTTGAAACACGTCTTAAAACAAGCTTATACTTGAAATTCAAACGAAATGCACGATGATGCACGAAGCATCAAAACAAGAGTCCAAACACGAAATCTATCAAGTTTAGGCGAAGACCATTCATTGACCCTTGTGGAGTTGAAACCCAAATGTCAGAGTTTTGACAAGATTTGGTGCCCCATAAGTTATAGTACATTTTGGAATCCCAAGTGCACAAAGTCAGTTAAAGGTCTAAATCCTAGTCTAGTTTTCATTCTCACAAAAATCCCTCAAAAACAACACTTTTGGTAAATTTCGGTCAGCCCTCGGTTACCCGTCGGTTAACCGACGTTGATCTGTCGGTTGACCGATGGTTGACCAACAAGTCTCAGCCAAGAAATGCAGCTCTCTGAAATTCGGACCGACAGGTCTTGGTTGGCTGTCGGTCGACCGAACTTGGGAGTTCAGTCAGCCGACAGATGACCGACACCTGACTGACGGAATTTCTGACACAATGTTGCTCTCTGGAATTCGGACCGACAAGTCTTGATTGGTTGTCGGTCGACCGAACTTGGGAGTTCGGTCTGCCGACAGATGACCGACACCTGACCGACAGAACGCGGGCAGTGCATTTCAGTTCAGATTTTTCACACTTCTCTTCACTTCCACACTTGAACCACCTGCACTCCCCAAGCCTACATGCTTTCCAAGGGATGATCTTCACACAAAAATCCATTCTCATTCAATCAAAACTTCAAAATCACTAAACCATTCACATTCAATTCATGTATTTAATAACTTGTAAATCATTCAATTGAAAGACATGCTTCCATTCAAGAAAAAACTTTTAGATTAGATAAAGTGATTAGAAACCATGCTTGTAAAGATTGACCAAACTAAAAGAGTTTAGTAACATGAAGGAAATGATAAGCTTGATAATAAAACTACATTTCACAAGGTAAAATAACCAAAACTCACAATTCACTAAGAAAGACTAAAATGTTTACTTGCCTTAGCCCAACGTCAAGCAAAAACTCCACAAAACTCAACAAGAAGGGGAGATCCACGAAATCTATACAAAACCCCCAAAATAAAACACACAAAAATCACCATTTTGGTCACTACAAATCCCCATTTCGAAATGGGTTTGAAAACATGGAAAACAAGCTCTAAATGAGCTAAATAAACATCAAATGAATGGAAGAAGAAGAGTTCTAACCTTGAGCTAGCTGAACAAGAAGAAGAGAGCTTGAAGATGATGAATAGTGACAGGGATTGGCTCCAAGAACGTCCCAAATGAAGCTTGAGAAGAGAGGAAGAGAATGGTGGAGTCGAATCGGGGATTGGAGCCTACTGGATGGATGATTCAAGGGAAAAAGACCAAGAGAAAAACCTTCTTCTCTTCTTCACTCTAGGTCAAGGACGGTGCAGGGATTTTGGGGGAAGAAGAATGGAGGAGAGAGAGTAAAAGAGTATATATAGTGTCTGGAAGGTGGGTCCCAAAGTAGTTGAACTTGAAACAATTAAAGCATGGTTTTGTGGACCCCGGATGGAATCAACGAAGAAGAACAAAACGATCGTCGAAAAATCTAGTTTCGGAAAAGTATAATTTTGACATGGTTTCACGACTTCGGAAATTGTGCCCAGATTTAGCATGAAAAGACAGATTCACCTTCTTAGGCCAAAACTTGGGTTTCTGGGCCTCAAATACATGCAGGCTAAAAATGAAAGTTGTCACAAATAATAAAAACATTCAAGAGAATTAAAAATCACGATCAAGCAAAAGATCTAGACCGAAAACCCACTCTTACACGTGTACTCAGGGCGTTTCTGAGCGTGTCTGACTCAAACTAAACGTCCTCAAAATTCCCAAAACTATAATCCAGACTAATTCTAATCACATTCTAACCCAGCTAGTACTAAGACTCACTAAAGACTAAACACTCACTTAATTAGTACTAATCGAGTTGGTCTGGGTCGGGGTCTAAAGGGAGAGATAGGACCTATGATGTCCATACCCTAGGCTTCGAGAGGCCATGAGATTGATGTTGCATGTAGCCATTCCGGAGGCATGTGGACATAATCTCCATGAATTTGGCATTGTTGGCAGCGCTTAGCAAATTGTATTGTGCCAGCTACCATGGTAGGCCAATAATAACCTAGTCTTTTTATCTGATCATAGAGCTTAGGACCAGCTTGATGGGCTCCACAAAGACCAGCATGCACTTCTTTGAGAGTTTCCTCAACCTCTTGTTGTGACAAGCAGCTAGAAGTACTCCGTTGAAGGATTTTCTGTAAAGTGTTTTCGAATGAATATCCAAATGAAAGTTCGGGGCTCGTCTTTGGATGCTTACCCGCTCTTTTGGATCTTCGGGTAGGATTCCGAACATAATGTAATCAATGAATGGATCTCTCCAGTCGCCGATCGGAGGTCTTAGGATGGACATTCGACTTCCAACCACTTGGTGGCATTCAGCAACTGCTTGGTGTGTGTTAAGAGGAGGGAGAATCCTTCTTTGACACTCTGTGATTTGCATGTTTTTCCCTTCTTGGATTGCCATAGATGTGGCGAGTCCGGCCAGGGCATTTGCACGAATGTTTTCACCTCTGAGGATGTGGGTGATGTGACAGATGTTGAATTTTTGTCGAAGTGACTGCGCCTTGTTGTAGTAAGGTAGCAAATCGGGCTTCCTAACTTCAAATTTCTGATTCATCTGGTTGACGATCAGTTGAGAGTCCCCAAAAGCCTCCGGCATGGTGATGCCGGATTCGAGGGCGAGCTCCAATCCTATAATTAGGGCTTGGCACTCGGCTGCATTGTCTGAACATGGTTCCAGTAGCGAGAAAGCGTGTGGAATCATGTATTTGTCGGGGCTAACAAAGAGGATGCCAATTCCCAATATTTGCTTTCATTTTTCATTTTTCCTGGTTGCGCCGTCAAAGTACATGTCCCATGAGGCATTTGATAAGGAAGTTTCCACGTTGTAGACAAATTCGTCTGGGAGATCACCCCTGAGTGGAGAATCTTTAGGCAATACGTGCTCTGCAAGAAAGTCTGCTAGAGCTTGGCCTTTGATTGCTTTTTGTGGTACATACCTAATATCAAACTGTGATAGAAGGATGGACCATTTCGCCAGTCGTGCATTGAGAGAACCTGCTTTTGTGACAAGGACCTTTAAGAGGTTGATCCTCGAAACCAGGTAGACTGTGTTGGACAGTAAGTAGTGATGCAGCTTTAAGAAAAACAACAACATAGAAATTTATTATGCAGCATAAACCTGTCTCCTTCAAAGTTGAAGAAAGCATATGCTCCATTGGAGAATGCTTTGTCAATGATGTAAGGCCCTTTCCATCTTGATTCATCGTTGATTTCAGATGTACGAATGAGAATCAATGGCTTTTTACCCGTGAACACAAGGTCACCTTTCTTAAATAACTCCGTGGGGTTTGGATCATCAAGAGCGATTTGAGATTTAGGATGTAGTTGATATCTTCTATCAAGGAGGACTCAACGTCGTCATTTTCTTGTTCGATGGGTTCACCCACCGTGTTGTCAAGAGAGATATTTAAGTCTGGTACACGATACCTTCCTTCAAAGGGTTCAGGTGCTGGACGTGATGAAGATGCTTCAAGATTGTGGAAGAAGATTATTTTTTCTTCTGCCGAAGTTGCCGGAACAACAAAGGAAGCAGACGTAGGATCTTCTACATCAGCAATTGTCTCCAATTGAGTGAGAGCGGGTCGATCTCGCTAAGTATCAGCTTGGCTTGATGCTGTGTCGTCTTCTGGCTCTGAGTCCGAATCTGTGTCATGCATAATAGACACAAAGGAGACAGTGAACTTGCTCCCAGCCTTTTGTTTTGTCTTCTTTGCTTTGGTAGTGATTACCAAAGGTTTTGATGTCTCGAGAGAGATCACGAAGGGAGCTTGACTGCTTACTTTGAGTTTGATGGAAGGTTTGTTTACCTCTGATGATTGTTGAGGAGCCTTGCCTTATTTTTCTGGAGATTTTCGGCAAAGTGTGTTGTTTCTTCCTTCTGTTCTTCTATTCCATCTTTATTGTCGCGACCCCAGACTGAGACCCGGGCCCGCGACGCAATGGTTAAACACAATAAAATATACCGCCTGTCTTCCCACAGGTTTCCGCGGTGAGGATCCCAAGACACGGGTCAAGCTCACACGAATAGGTATGCGGAAGCATGTAGCAAAACGAATCATACAGATTTGATACAATCAGATGTAACATAAATAAGGTATCAAGGCATGGTATCGAAGAGGAGTGTCGGCATAGCATTCCTATCATGATTAAAGTTTCACCATTTTACAAAAGTGTATTAATTCAAAATACATATCCATAAGAGGCCAACAAAGGCCAATACAACAAAACAAGATCCCAAAAGATAACCCAAAACTAGGTGAACGAGAAATCAAGATCCCGCCCGGCGTCTAGATGACGTCGTCGGGCTGCCATTCATGTGCTGGGGGTGGCTCAATAGCCTCCTCCGGGCACTCCTCGTCAAATTCGATACCTCCTGCACCTGGACACCAAAATAAAATGCATCAAACACGACGGTTTGGCAAATAAACAATTTAGGCATGAATATGGAAAATAGTGCCAAAACAGTTCAAGATTAAAGTACACGTTTCAAGTTTACAAAACTAGCATGAATACTTATAATATCATGATTAATAAGTCCACAACGAGCCCATCCTTTCTCCATCATACTTGATGACAAGAGCAAGCACGCACGACAAGCACGACACGTAATACACGACACACAAGGTAGACGGGGAGGCCGGCCGCGGAACCGGAACACGAACACGCACGATGTGTAATATAATACACGACTAGTCTGCAGACAGTCCACATGTTTAAGGACCCCCAGATATTGGATCAAGCTAAAAGGGCAGTCCAAGCTTAGTGGTATTCACTTATATCATGAATGCATAAAACACGGCAATACTTATTCGAGAACACGTCAAAACAAGAGGGAAATCATTTAGCAAACATGACACGACGAGACTAGCAAAATAGCATAATATAAATGCTTAACAAACTTAAGAAATTATTCCCTTTTCTTATTCTTGAAACACGTCTTAAAACGATATTATACTTGAATTTCAAACGAGAACACGACGACGCATGAAGCCTCTGAACAAAAGTTCAAACACGAAATCTATCAAGTTTAGGCTAAGACCAATCATTGACCTTTGTGGAATTGAAACCCAAATGCCGAAGTTTGACAAGATTTGGTGCCCCAGAAGTTATAGTACATTTTGGAATTCCAAGTGCCCAATGTCAAATAAAGGTCTAAATCCTAGTCTAGTTTTCATTCTCACAAAAATCCTTCAAAAACAGTACTTTTGGTAAATTTCGGTCAGTCCTCGGTTACCTGTCGGTTAACCGAGGTTGATATGTCGGTTAACCGACAGCCGACCGACGGCTTACCGACAAGTCTCAGTCCAGAAAATGTAGCTCTCGGGAAAAGGGACCAACAGGTCCTCGGTTGGCTG
Source organism: Umbellularia californica (assembly GCA_028538565.1). Classification (NCBI taxonomy): domain Eukaryota; kingdom Viridiplantae; phylum Streptophyta; class Magnoliopsida; order Laurales; family Lauraceae; genus Umbellularia; species Umbellularia californica. The sequence continues at coordinate 41,649,112 of JAPQWN010000007.1, read as the reverse complement.
TCGGTCGACCAAACTTGGGAGTTCGGTCAGCCGACAGTTGACCGACCAATTTTCTGACGCGATGTTGCTCTCTGGAATTTGAACCGACAGGTCTCGGCTGGCTGTCGGTTGACCAAACTGGGTAGTTCGGTCAGCTGACAGCTGACCGACACCTGACCGACAGAACATGGGCAGTGTGTTTCGAGTCAGATTTTTCACAACTTCTTTCCCTTCTTCACTCCCATTTCTGAGTAACCTGCACTCCCTAAGCTACCATGCTTTCCAAGGGATAAATTACAACATTTAACATCATTCAATCCATAAATAAAAACCATTCACTCCATTGAGTAACATCAAGACATTTCCATGTACAAAATCATAAAAACTTACGAGATCAAACATGATTCTAAGGACTTGAAAAATCATTAATAACAAGGCAAGTGAAGAAACTAAAACCCATGACTTGAAAGAGTATAAACATAACTTGCATTAAGAAACTAACAAAGAAATCATGTCTTAATGAAACTAATAAAGTCAAAATGCAATGTACATGAAGAATCCTATAGAGTTCACTTGCCTCAATCCAATGCCAAGGAAATCTTCACAAAAACTCAACTAAAGGGAAGATCCACGAAATCTACACAAAAGCCCCAAAATAGAACACATAAAAATCACATTTTTGGTCATTACAAACCCCCATTTCAAAAATGGGTTTGAAAACATGGAAAACAAGCTCTAAATGAGCTAAATAAACATCAAATGAAAAGAGGAACAAGAGCCTTAACCTTTAGCTAGTCAAACAAGAAGAAGAGAGCTAGAAGATGATGAATAGTGTCGGGGATTTGGCTAAAAAAATGGGTCCAGCTGTAGCTTGAGAAGAGAGGAAGAGATTGACGGAGTCGGATCGAGGATTGGAGCTCTCTTGCTAGATGATTCAAGGAGAAAAAGATCAAGAAGAAAGGTTTCTCCTCTCCTTTGCTCTAGGTCAAGACCGGTTGCAGGATTTTGGAATGGGCAATGGAGGGGAGAGAATAGGAGAGCTTATATAGTGTCTGGGAAGTGGGTCTCTAGCAGCTAAGCTTTGAAACGATTAAAACATGGTCTTGTGAACCCCGGATGGAATCGACGAAGAAGAACAAAACGATCGTCGAAAAATCTAGTTTCGGAAAAGTATAATTTTGACATGGTTTCACAACTTCGGAAATTGTGCCCAGATTTAGCATGAAAAGACAGATTCACCCTCTTGGGCCAAAACTTGGGTTTCTGGGCCTCAAATACATGCATGCTAAAAATGAAAGTTGTCACAAATAATAAAACCATTCAAGAGAATTAAAAATCACGATCAAGCAAAAGATCTAGAACGAAAACCCACTCTTACACGTGTACTCAGAGCGTCCCTGAGCGTGTCTGACTCAAACTAAACGTCCTCAAAATTTCCAAAACTATAATCCAGACTAATTCTAATCACATTCTAACCCAACTAGTACTAAGACTCACTTAAGACTAAACATTCAATTAATTAGTACTAATCGAGTTGGTCTGGGTCGGGGTCTAACATTTATACATTTGAGCGTCTGCAAAATGGACATCCTTGCCTTTGAAAGGCTTATTGTCTGCAAACACTCAATGTATCAAGCCGTCGTTGCCAATGAACTTGATACACTGATGTAGAGTTGAAGGGACGACACCATTTTCATGTATCCAGGGGCGTCCAAGAAGGATATTGTCGCATGAAGGGGTCCTTATTGCATATACAGTGACTTCAGAAATAAGATCACCGATTTGCAATTTGAACCTGATTTTGCCGATAGGCCTTTGAGCGCTCCCGTCATACCCGAAGATGGATACAGACGTGTGACTCAGCTTGCTAGGTGGGATGCCCAGCTTTTCGAGTGCCGAAGTGGAGATAAGGTTGAGTGCAGAACCTGGGTCGATCTGGACTCTTTGTATTAGCATTTCTTTAACGTACCCCGTGAAGTACTAGGGTCGATTGTGCTTCGTCTCGCCTAGCAGGAGGTCATCCTTATCGAAGGCAATTGTTGCACTTGCTACTTTTTGAACCGAGAGGCATTCGATGCTTGGTCCCATAGTTTTCTTCTTTTCTCCTTTTGAGGGCGTACTTGATTTTTTGACCCTATAATCCATTTCAATTTGTAGGACTTGTGGGGCATGTTTGTCGACATCCGCATTCAGCTTTTATAATTTTGAAATAAGACGAGTTTGTGGAGACATTCGTAATAACTCAAGGATGTGCAGTCGTGCAGGTATGTGTTTGAAGTGCTCAATCAAGTCATACTTGAAAGCCTCCTTCAGGCCTGCATTTTCATTATTGTTGCCACTTGGGGCGTTTACAACTTGCTTTCCCGAAGGATTTACATAAGAAGAAGAAGGTTGGTTGTAATTTTTGTGGTAATCCCGGCCAGAGCAGGTACCTCTACCAACTTCAAAAGCTTCTAGAAAAGGGCCTTCTTTTCGAAGATCACTCTCGGAATCAAGGGGTTGATCCTTGTCATTTACTGAAGGCGTCTCTGTAGCAGTATTACTGTCTTTAGTGTTTATGTTGCACAGAGCATTTTCCTGGAACAAGTCCTGAACAGCATCCAGCAACTTTTCTTCTTTGTCGAGTAATTTATCGGTCCAGACATCGTCTATGAGATCGGGTATCTGGGACCAATCGACTGGATTTTCATTGAAGAAGACTTCATTGGCAGGAGCTTCTTCAGGATGATCAATCGGAAGAGGCTTGAGTTCCGATGTCACAGCTTCAGGAGACGAAGGCTGAGAAGATGCTATCTCAGTGGAAGTCACCTGAGAAGATGTAGCTCCGGAAGATATACTACTAGTTGGGAAGCACATGTCTTCGGAAGCTTCAGATGCACCATCATCCTGAGCAATCGTATTGCAGGATGCCTCTAGTGTAGACTGTTAAGGATCGGACTCATCCTCAGATGTAAGAGGATCATGGATCCAGTAGTTTTCCCCATATTCAGGAGTTGAAGGAGAAAGTTCCCGTTGATTTTCAAGGACTTCTGGTTCTAGATCATGACGAAGATTGTTGCCGCAATCCTGTTCCTGCTCTATGGCAAGATGTTGCAGGATTCTTGTATATTCTTCAAGATCAGGCATAGGAGCCAAGTCTTCTTCGTCATCTCCTCCTTGTGGTTCACCAATGTTGGGTTCCACTGGAGCATTGACCGATGCTGGATCAACAGCATTTTCTTGAGCAACGTCTTGGTCTTCTTCATCATCGGACCAGGATCCTTGTGGCTGCAATGGGTTATACCAGATTACTGGCATATGATGAGACTCGGGAATCCATTCCTCATCGGAGAGGTATTCTTCTGTTTCAAGGGATTCTTCCCACTCATCGATATCACTGGCAGTATCATTAGACCCGTATCCATCCATGGAGAATCCAACTACCGAGTTGCAAGAGTATGATGCCCCATGTGCAGTTTCATTTTTTGTATTGAGGTGGTATGAAATCATCAAGGGTGAATTTTCTTACCACCTTTGAAGCTTTGGGAAGGGATTCTTCCATTGCGCCTAGTGAAGCAGTGGAAGAGGTTTCCGCCTTTCCAAGGACTTCTTGTTTTGGTTAAGACTTCTACTGTTGTTTGAGCTTGCGGAGCGGTCGGCTTTGTTTTGACGATCTCCCAATTTTCATATTCTAGGAGATCGGAATGCATCCATATGGGTTGTCCATCTAGTGTTGGATAGGGAACCAACTCTTAGGGCGCTTAAGCCATTTTTATCACCTTGAATGAAGTATTGATCTTCTCCTTTGGTGAATTTGAAGTTTGTCCACACGACACCATGTTGACAGAGTCGGAGCCATAGTTTTTGTCAAAGGTAATGACTCCGTTTTTCCACATCTCGTTGATCTTTTCTCTCACAACGAAGCATTGATTGAGAGGATGCGAGATCATCTGGTGATATGGACAATATCGGGGATCGTTAGTTTTGCCAACATCTCCCGGTCTTTTGGGCTCGGGCAAGGTGAGTTTACCGTTTGCTAAGAGAACCTCAAAGATTTCTTCAACATCTTCATCGAACGGGTACTTCTTTTCTACACGTTCTTTGAAGGCATCAGAGAGTTCATGTCTTTTACCTGTAGCTTTGTTTTCAGTTTTCTTTGGCTGCTGAGGAGCTGACTTGCTTTGCACATTGAGAACCTCCTTTTTCTTTGGTTTTGAGGTTGTAACTACAGTTGTCTCTTTCTTTGATGATTTCTGACTGTTGAGGTCTTTGATCACCATTTCAGCCTCCATGGAAGCTTCGAGGAGTTCTCCCAGGTTCTTTGATTTGTTGCCGATGATCATGGAGCGGATTCTTGCTCTCATGTTGTTACGGCAGATGTCGACTAGCGACGCTTGTGGCAGTACATCTGAGCACTTGTACGCCATTGCCTTCCACTTGTTAATGAAGTCGTATGTTGACTCATTCTCTCCCTGTTTTAGGCTGCAGAGCTAAGCCATAGTAACAGGATGATCCTCACCTTGGAAGTGGGTCAGGAAGCGTGTCTCCAGCATGGCCCAGTTTTGGATAGAGTTCTCTGGCAGAGTGAAGTACCAATCAAAGGCCGTACCTTTTAGGGTACTTGCAAAGAGGAGAATCTTGAGGGCATCTTGATCTTCGATAGCTCCCATCAGGATCTTAAAGTGGATGACATGCTGTCTGGCTGAAAATTTCCCCGTATATGTTTTGAGAGTAGGATGTTTGAATTTTGCAGGGAACGGAATGAGTCCATCCATAGGGGATAGGGTGGCTTGATCCCATGTTCCTTCAATGTATCCTCTTCTTTTGCTTTTGCGAGGATATCGTCAACGTCCTTTTTGGTAAGGGCACGTGACTCATTATTTTCTGCATTGGCCTCGCCATCTTGATGATTTGGAGGGGTTTCATTGTTAGGTGGATGTTGTAAAGTGAGAAGGAGGTTTTCCATCAGAGCCTCAATTCTCTGTTCTCCTTGCTCCAACTGCTGGATGCGTGCGGTTACGTCATCCTGCGGTGGAGGCTGCTCATAACTTGTAGACAGGACGTTCATCCCTTGAGATTCGAATGAAGAAATCGTCCTGGTGATTGAGCTGGGGTTGAATCTTTTGGATGAAGAGTCCGAAGAGTGGTTACTTCGGTGTCCTTGGCTTGAAGGAGTGGAGGATTCTTCCAAATGTGTTCGCGTCCGGGAGACGCTGCGAGTCACCGAACGTCTGACATGAATTTTGGTTGCTGACTTCTGGCATCTTCTGGTTTTGCCAACCATATGGACAACAATGACTTGGTCGGGTCTTTCTTTTTCTACCCATTTGTTAGAGACAAGAAGGGTAGAATGCCGGGTTCTTTGCTTCTCTAGTCTCTTTTGTCGATATACCGCGCGGTGACGCATACGACGAGCAATTTGAGCTTCGGTCAGCTCTGGCTGGGCTCTGGCAATCAAGGATGTAGTCCCCCGTGCGCAGCAGCCGAGCTTGTCTTCTTTGAAGCTGGGCATGGACAGGATCCGGACGCGGTCCTTAGCCTGTCGCAGTGAGGCTTTGAATTTTACGAGTTGGGCCCCTATTGAGATGAAGGGTCGACTAGCAGGAGTACGGGCTTCAGCGGGTTTTTGGGGAGGCCTAACGATGCAATATTTGATTTTGGGCTTGTAGAAGCAAGCCGGCTCATGCTGGATTTGTTTGTTATTTTGACGGAGGGTAGGTTTGTCCTCTTACATGTAAGAGAGAGGGTAGAACCGATTCTCCTTGAGAGGGGCCAAGTATGCTAGCTTTGTAGATGTTTGGGACCTCTGCTGCTTCGGTGAAGATCTCGGGGACCAGGTTTTGGGGCAGACCTGGTTTCTTGTAGGTTGAGGCTTCGTGGGAGCGCCACGGGCTTCTAGCTTCTTTATGTTCGCCTTTGGTGCCATGTTAGTGACATGTTGCGAAGCAGTTTTCTGCTTTTTAGCAGGTACAGTTTTTTCTACGGGGAGTGGGAATGGTCCCAGCGACCCGAAGACGATGGTCCGGGGAGTTGAGGTTGACCCGGTGTTTTGACAGTTGTCGAGGGAGATGACGCTTCGGCAACTGGCAGGGCGCTTATGAGTGCGCTTGTTTTGCTTGTTTTGAAGCATAAGCTAGTACTTATTCTCATCAAAAGTGATGGTCAATGAAGCTGCCATTGTTAGTTTTGGAAAACTTCTAAAACAAGACCACATCCATTAGTAATCACAAGAATATGGTGATCATAAATGGAGAACAACTATGGTTTTTTCTTTTCAAATCACTCGAGGGGACATGGCCCAGCCTAAGCAAGATGAAGAAAGCAAAACGCCATAGAGGATACAATTGTTCTAAAATGCAAGTATGGTAGGCTCAAGGTGAGCGTTCTAGTGACTGCTAGAAGCAATTGTAGACCTTAATTCAAATTACCGAGAAGCAAGGCTCACTCGAGGTAAAATGATATGAGGTTGCAGATACAAATGTGTCGGTAGCGAATACAGTAGACCCGTAAGGGCGTACTAGCACCGCTAGGCACAAATGTTACAAATCACATCCTTGGAAAGGACACGAGATGGGATTTCTTTTTTTTTTTTTGAAAGGTCAAAATTGGGTTCATAAAATAGAGCAAATGGTGTTCCGATCCAAACAAAAGCTCAAACATTTCTGCGAGCACTAAATCCGAAAGGGAAAGAACCAGAATTTCTCGGATGTGAATCCAATAATGGCGGAAGTTTTTTTTTTAAGGGTCAAGATTGAATTCATCAAAGAGAATAAATGGTGTTCTGATCCGAACAAAGGCTTAACATTTCTATGAGCGCTAAATCCAAAAGGGAAAGAACCAAGATTTCTCTATTCTGAACTCAAAAGGTGAAGGAAGTTTTTTTTTTTTTTTTTAAAAGTCAAGATTGAATTCATCAAAGAGAGCAAATGGTGTTCCAATCTGAACAAAGGCTCAACATTTCTGTGAGCACTAAATTCGAAAGGGAAAGAACCAAGATTTCTCAATTCTGAACTCAAAAGTGATCGAAGTTTTTTTTTTTGAAGATTTTTTTTGAAAGGTTTTTTTTTTTTTTTTGAAAGGTGCACATAGATTTCCAATTCGATCTTATGAAACCTTAGTAGATAGATCAGCCCCCAAGTAAGGGTAGGATTACTTAATGAACCCATTTGGAGGACCCTTGCCTTGAACAGTCGAGCTGTCTCCACACTCTGGACAAGGCCTTTCTTAAATCCACTTTGGTCAAAGAACGCAATTGGTGCAACCTTAGTGTTTTTTTTTTTTTTTTTTGAACTCTTTTTGAAAGATTTCTAATGAACTCATCAAAGAGAGCGAATGGTGTTCCAATCCGAACAAAGGCTCAACATTTCTGCGAGCGCTAAATCCGAAAGGGAAAAACCAAAGTTTCTCAAATTTGAGTCCAAAAGAGAGAGAGCTGATTTTTTTTTAAATAACATTTTTTATTTTTTTTTAAAACCTCTATCGGGCTTATCGAAGAGAAAAGATGGCCCAATCCCCGATACAAACAATAGCTGCAAACATTTCTGTGAGCTATCAAGTTCAAAGAGGAGAGGATCAAAGTTTCTCAAAATTGAATCCGAGAATGAAAATCAGATTTGGTTTTTTTTTTTTTTTGGAAGAGTTTGAAATGAGAATTTTTTTTTTTTGAAATGAGAAAGAATGACTGAAATCCCATCTCATGTTTTTTTTTAGATGCAAGATACAACATAAGCCACTAACTAGAAAAGAGCCAAGGGATCAAAGCATCATGTTCTCAAGTGAACGTGTCCCACCGGGTGTGCCAACCTGATGGACCCTCAATTTCCGTCCTCTCCTTCCGCCCAGGGGGCTGCCGGGTTTCGGCGGAGGAGGAAAAGCGGGTATCAACATTTTTGTACGGGTATGCCAGATTTTCTATTCTACTTGGAATTTGGAGTGGTGATGATCCGGAGATTCACCTTCACAAGTAGAAAGGAAATCAATCATTCTTTCTAACTTTTTAAATTGCATAAATATTTAAGAAAAGAGACAATTTTTGTTTTCAATGCCGTAAGAGGCAATTTTTTGTTTGTTTACCGTGAAAGGCGATTTTTCCATGAAAGGCTATTTACAAATCTCATCAAAATGAAAGACAAGAATTGCAAATTTTTTTTGTCTCTTTAAAAATGGAAAGTATAATAGAAAAGAAAGAAAAGGGATCTAACTTCTCAAGAGATTGTGGGGACACGTTCAGATCGACGATCGCAAGTCATGTATGGACTTCGCCATCGTCCTTCAAATGAGAACGCTTGATGCTTCAATTTTTCGGCATGGCTCCAACCTCAGTTTTTTAAAGGATAAAGACCAAGGGGAGGTCCTATATCCAATGAAAAACCGAGTAAACAGGCTGAAAAACAGCATTTAGGCCATGTTGTAGAAGAAGGGGACCTTCCTTTGATCACCTTGTGGTGTCTCTTGCAGCAAAGTAGCAAGACTTCGTCGGAATTTCTCTGGGATTTTCCAGACTCCGGATGTGTGTATGTGCAAGTGTAAAGTTTGCAAGTAGGTAGGTAGGTAGGTGCAAAAGTGTCTCTCTCTTTGGAATGGACCTCCTTTTATAGGCTTTTGGTAGCCATGAGGTGGTTTATGGGCATTGATGGCCATGATGAGAGAATTGAAGGCATTGATGCTTCATGATGGGAGGAGTAACAAGTTTTTATTCTTTGATTTTGTAACTCCTTTTTCTTGGCTTGTGATTGGCCGATGGAGAATGATGGGCATTTAATCGCCTTTAATCTCCATGATGAGGGGAGTTTCATGGTTTTAATGCCATTGTTGCTTGGACTTGTAACTCCCATTTGCTTGCTTCTGATTGGGCGGTCCAAAATAATGGGTTAATGGCCGCATTAAGTTGTCATAAACGGGTCAATTAACGACATTAAGTGGTCGCTTGGGCATTTGAAGAGTCGCGGGCCCGCCGCGTCTTTTGGAATTCTTTTTGTGATGATCGCCGATGGATCCACATGCTATTTGATGTCGGATTGCGATGCAATTTCAGACATTGATTGATGTTGGTGGGCCGGTGACATCTGTCTTGTCGATTTCCCGATCGGTCAGACAGAAAGTGTACTTTCTTGGTCTGCCGGTTGGTGATCTTGGAGCGATCAGTGATGACTTCATGCTCTTGACGGCGGATCCGAGATGTTGGCGAAGATCAGTCGTTTTCAAGCATCAAGAATTGGATTTTCGAAAAATCACAGAGGCAGGAACTCTCGAAACGCAGAAAAAATCAGAAAACGGGCCATCCGGCGGAAATTCTGGCGACCCGGACTTCCAAGGTCACCGACGACCATGCACCCAGGGTCGCCGACGACCATGGGGCTTTGGCCCCTTTGGTCGCCGAGTGTTTTTTTTTTTTTTTTTTGCCATTTCTTCTTCTTTTTCGCTCCTTTTTTCTTCTGTATTTTTCTTGACATTTTTCCTCAATTATTGACTTGATTTTCTTGGAGAAAACTTGATGAGAAGTCACATAAAACCGGAGCACAAAGTTTCTCATTTTTCGGGAAAGCCGAAGACTTTGTAGCCGATTTTCCGTCAAGAGTCGAAACTAAGTCAAACGATGTCAGAATGACCTGAAAATTGAGGTGAAGCTTCTTGAGCAGTGGATAGGACCAACCATGGACTTTTATCTGAGTTTTGAAGCCGTTTGGGGTCCCGTCGATGCTTGACTTCATTTTGCTGCGGGGAAGATGTCGAGCTTCGATATATGGTCAACCGATGTCCGATCGTCCTGAAATTTGACAGGCAGCCTATTGGAGTCATTTTGAGCCGATTGGAGTCATTTTGAGATGACCCATTAGCTCCGATTTGGATGTCATGGTCCCGGGGTGCTCCGCCGCCGGTAGGCTTTGTAAGACCCCGATTAGTGCTAATTCGTCGCGTGTTAGTGCTAAACGTGTTTGATAGAATTCACTAAGTTGGATTAGTATAATCTTGTTATAGCTTTGGGAAATTTTAGTGTCTTGTGTTAGTGGGACCCTTTGGGGGTTCCTTTTTGTTAGTTTTGCGTTACTTGGGGGATTCTTGAGATTTCTATAATTCTTGTTTTGATCCCGTTTCACTCGTCCCGATAATCCCTACAACTTTCATGTTGATCCCGTAATTGTTGACACCAAAAAAGTCACTATGTCTCCTCCACATCAAGAAGCCTCGTGAAGCTGCATCCTGCTACAAAACAGGCAAGGCTACTTCAAGCATCAGATCTTTCCAGAATCAGACAGAAACTGAGAGATCCTTCAAGACAGCTAAAAGAGGGGTACACCTGAGGTTTCGGGCCATTCCAACAACGTTTGGCCTAACTTCATTGCTCCGACAGCTAAACAAGCGCTCCCGGCGGCGACATCATCAAAGACACCAAAATTTTGATCAGAGCCTACGGATGACTCCAGAATGTCTCCAAAGGGCTCCATGCAAAATTTCAAGTCAAACCGACAACGTTTGACCCTCCATCAATGCTCGAGCAGCAAAATCAAGCCTCCCGGCGGCGGGAACCACCGAAGCCATCACTCATCAAACAAAATACATGAGTGGCTTCAACATGCTTCTAAAAGGCTGCACGTCGAATTCCAGGTCATTCCGACAAAGTTTGACCAGGTTTCGATGCTCCAAGAGAAAATCAATCCTACCGGCGGCGGAGCAACCCGGGACCATGACATCCCAAACGGAGCACATGGAACGTCTCAAAATGACTCCAATAGGCTCCCTGTCAAATTTCAGGTCAATCGGACATCGTTTGACCACATATCAAAGCTCGGCATTTTTCCCGCAGCAAAATCAAGTTAAGCATCGATGGGACCCCAAACGGCTTCTAAACTTAAATAAAAGCCCATGGTTGGTCCTATCCACTGCTCAAGAAGCTTCACCTCAATTTTCAGGTCATTCCGACATCTTTTGACCTAGTTTCGACTCTTGACGGAAAATCGCTACAAAATCTTCGGCTTTTCCGAAAAATGGGAAACTTTGTGCTCCGATTTCGTGCGGGTTCTCGTCAAGTTTTCTCCAAGAAAATGAAGTCAATAATTGAGGAAAGATTTCAAGAAAAATACAGAAGAAAAAAGGAACGAAAAAGACGAAAAAACAACCGAAAACGACGCTCGGCGACGAAACGGGCTAAAGCCCTATGGTCACCAGCGACCCTGGGTGAATGGTCGTCCGGCGACCCTGCAAATCCAGGTCACCGGATTTTGCACCAAATCGTCCGTTTTCCGATTCTTTTCGCGTTTCGGGTGTTCCGGCCTCTGTGATTTTCGGAAAATGCAATGTTTGATGCTTGAAAACGACTGATCTCCGTCGACATCTCGGATCCGCCGTCAAAAGCATGAAATCATCACCGATCGCCTCAAGATCGCCAACCGGCTGACCAAGAAAGTGCACTTTCTGTCCGACCGATCGTGAAATCGACAAGATAGATGTCACCGGCCCGCCAACATCAATCAATGTCTGAAATTGCATCGCAATCCTACATCAAACAATGCGTGGATCCACCTGTGATGATCGCAAGAAGAATCTCAAAAGGCGCAGCGCGTCCCGCGACTCTTCACATGCCCTAGCGACCACTTAATGACGTTAATTAACCCGTTTATGATAACTTAATGCGGTCATTAACTCATTATTTTGGATGGCCCAATCAGATTCAAGCATTTGGGAGTTACAAATCCAAGAAATCATGGCATTAAACCCATGAAACTCCCATCATCATGAAGCATAAAGGCAATTAAAAGCCCATTACCTTCATCGGCCAATCACAAGCCATGAAAAAGGAGTTACAAAATCGATTTGTAACTCCTCATCAATTCTTTCATCATGGCCATCAATGCCAATAAACACCTCATGGCTACCAAAAGCCTATAAAAGGAGGTCCATTCCAAGAAGAAAGCATGATGAAAATAGATCCCAAGTGCAAGCTCTGAAAATCCAAAAAATCCAAGAGAGAGACGAAGTCTTGCTACTTTGCTCCCGGAAGCACCACAAGGTGATCAACGTCCCTTGGGGGGCCATCCCCCCAAGGTCTCCTCCTTCTCCAACATGGCCTAAACACGGCTTTTCAGCCCGTTTACTTGGTTTTTCATTGGATATAGGACCTCCTCTTGGTCCTTGTCCTTTAAAAAACCGAGGTTAGGAGCCAAGCCAAAGAATCAAAGCATCACATGTTCTCATTTGAAGGACGATGGCAAAGCCCATACATGACTTGCGACCGTCGATCTCAACGTGTCCCCACAATCTCCTGAGAAGTTAGATCCCTTTTCTTACTTTTCTATTGTAGTTTGTATTTCTTAAAGAGACAAAAAGAAATCACAATTCTTGTCTTTCATATTTGATGAGTTTTGTAAAATCGCCTTTCACGGCAAAATCACCTTTTACGGCAAACAAACAAAAACGCCTCCTACGGCATTCTAAAAAAACAAACTTGTCTCTTTTCTTAATATTAATGCAATTTGAAAAGTTAGAAAAAAGGATTGATTTCCTTTCCACTTGTGAAGGTGAATCTCCGGATTATCACCATTCCAAATTCCAAGTAGAAAGTAAATCTGGCATACCCGTACAAAAAATGTTGATGCCCGAGATCTTCCCTCCTCCGCAGAGACCCAGGTCAGCCCCCGGGGTGCGGAGGGAGAGGACGGAAGATTCCCCCTCTTTCGGGTCCATCAGTAACAGTCCGGAACCCCGAGACCCGATTTTCTTGCATTGAAGGCAAAACAGTCTTTTTACATGAAATCTGTACCCAAAACTCGATATCCCCGAAACCCGCGAAACATATACTTTTTGGAAACTAGATATTTCGGTGATCATTTCTTCCTTCTTCGTCGAATTCATTCGAGATCCCGAAATTAGTGATTTCAGCCCGTAGAGATTCCCATTGGTGGAGCCCACTCCCATTTGCTTTATATAAAACCCATCTCCTTCTTCTCTTTTTCCAGCACAAACACAAAAGCTAGGGCTTTTTCCTCTTCTTCTTCTTCCTCTTGCTCATCCACCACCAAATCCCCACCAAGCTTGCACTTAGAGTACTAATGGTGATCACCATCTTCTTCCTCTCTACTAGAGCTCTCCATTGATACTATTTGTGGAAGGAAGCCACCCATTTTAGAACTCTCTTGAAGCTCATCTTGCCTTTTGAGGACTTTTCTAGTAAGTTTTCCCTCCCAATCTCTTAGATTTGTGGTCTTCTAGTTTTAGAGGAGCCCTATTGTCATTATTGAAGAGTTCTTCTTCTTCCTTCATTGTTTGACCCATTTTAGGGTTTGCTTTTGGGGGTTTTGTGTAGATTGCATCCTTGGCTTGGAGGAAGAGAGTAATAGCTTGATTTTCTTGCATAGAGACCTTGAGGCAAGTGGACTAAATGGATGTTTTGGTTTTAATGATTTCCATGACATGTATACTTGATTTGTATCTCATTAATAGCTTGTTTCCTTGCCATTCAATGATGTTAAATGCTTTTGAAAAGGGTTGGTAAGCCTCTTTATTGTCTTGAACATGATTTCTAGCTTTTGTTTCATTTATTGTCTTTAAATCTTGAATTGTAGCTTTTGATTCATCTTTTGTACAATGCCTAAGTGAATCTTTGTGATGATGGTTGTCTTCCTTCACTTGGTGATTGTATGAATGTAAAAATGGAGGATTTGATGATGGATGGGTAATGATTGAAGGGAGTTGAGAGCCTCCTATTATGTTGTAGAAAAGAGGCTCAAAATGGGGTTTGAAAGAAGAGAAGAATGGAAGAGCAGAACCGTCCCAAACCCAGTTCTGGACAGTTCGATCGAGCAAACCTGATACTTCGCTCGAGCGAACTGCCCAGAAGAGGTATCGTTTCATTCCAGAGAGTTGTTCGCAGGAGCGAACTCAGTGTCCGCTCAAGCGAACTCTTCAAGCAGCCATCCAGAGAGTGGTTGGGTCGAGCGAACTGATGCATCACTCGTGCCTACCTGAACCTGGGCAGGTTCGCTCAAGCGAACTTGGGTCCGCTCGAGCGAACCCTCCCAGAAACCATTCCAGAGACTCATCCACTGGAGCGAATTGTAATGTCCGCTCGAGCGATGGTTGCTGTTTCACAAGAGATGTGTTTGTAGCTGAAGTGAAACATTTTCAGGATTTTGAAAGGTTCATCAGAAACCCCGTTGTGTCAGGAGAATTGTTAAGTGGTATATGAGGCCGGATGAGAAAGAAACTATAATCACAAGGAATTCATTGGAGTTTTGGAAACTTCAAAGTGTTTAAGGAACCGGAATGCCCTCAAATTCAAGGAGTACCAAGTTTCTTATTAAATAGGCATTCGGGATCCCTATTCACTTTGAAATTCTCATTCGCCTTGAAGTAATTTTAAACCCCAATATTTTGAAAGTCTATTTCAACTGTTTATTCCAGAAAGGTATGAGTTACGATTTATCAATTCCGAAAGCATTTGATTTATACTTGCACCCTTGTATTAGTCCCGAGATGCATGCCAGACATGATATGATAGATGTACTCTTGAGCACCCCGTATTGCCCGCTTATAGTCTTGCACTGGATTTGTTTTATACGTGTCTCGATTTATGTGATTTGACCTATGAGTCGGCACCACTAAGCTTGGATGACCTTGTCGATCTGATCTACCGACTTGGAGGTCCCCTCCCGTCCCGCCAGCTGCAGCATGGATCCCGATACCCGGTTTATTAACCATGGTCCCGCCCCGATACCCGCTCACTCCCGTGGTTCCCGATATCCGGTTCGCTACCGTGATTCCCGACGCCCGGTTTGCTACCGTGGTCTTGTCCCGTATTATTGTATATGTATATGTAAATGGGTTGCACCTCCTCACTTCGGTGACTGAGGTCAACACCCGATACTCTCGTCACTTCGGTGATAGAGGATTTAGCTTCTTGTGGATGCCATCTTGATTGTCTTCCGATTTCCTTGGTTACCTTACATGTTTTATTACTGCATATGTGTTTTTAATGAAATGATTCGTTTACTTCTTGAAAGTCATTGTTTAAACAAGTTTACCTGTTTTCCAAGGTAAAGGTTTTTATTATTAAATGTTTATATCTTTTCACCCACCTACCAGACCGTCGTGTCTGACCCTTTACTTTGGTACTCAGATCCCGTTGTTGGTTTCCCCGAGGAGGAGCCGGAGGAGGCGGTCGGAGAACCGCAGCGGCTAGTTGAGTGGCGTGCTAACGATGTTATGTAAACATCAGGTTGTCGAGATGCGAAACATTTTGGGGGTGGTTAGATAGTTATCCTGGTGGATATTGTTTTGTCTATATTGTCCTTATTGGCCTCTCTTTTTGGGAATTGTAATTAAATGTTTTATGTTGAAACTTTAACAGTACTTTTGGGTTACGCTTTAGAATATTGCTCATTCTGATACTTGTTATTTAAATGCAATCAGTCTTGTTATTATGGAAATGAATTACATGCTTGATTTGCCATACGCTTCCGCAATTATACTATATGGTTATGTGTGTTGGAAAATCCTCACCGCGGACACCTGTGGGAAATCACGTGCACGGGTAATGTGTGTTCTTTATTAACCCGTGTACGCTTGATCATAAACATATCTTTATTTATTGTCATCACTCCATATGATCGCATGTCCATTCACATCACATTAGTCCGATCCCGGATTTGGATTCCTAAGCCCGGTCCGGGGTGGCGACAGACTAGTATCAGAGCGAGACGTGTTTCAAGCAATTAAAAGAAACTAGAAATCCTAAGGACATGGCGAGGATTCGTTAGATCTCCCGTTAACTAGAATCGCGTGAGCAATGTGTGACCCTATTCTTGATTATTATGTGCTAACAACTTGTTTTGCAGCATCATGCCACCTCGTAAGTGACCGGTAAATGGTAATCCCACCGCAAGCAACAGTGACTATACCGGGCCAGTTGAGGGTACAGGGCCAGTTGGAGAAGATAGAACTGAAAACATAATGCCAAATCAGTTTCAGTAGATGTTGCAGGCTATGTTGGATCAACAGCGTCAAGCCAATGAAAATCAGACTAGACTTCAAGAGCAAATGCTGAAGAAGGATGAGGATCATGCCAGAGAGTTGGCAGAAATGCAGAGACAGTTATTGGAGGTGTTACAGAGAAGGCCAGAGCCAGTCTAGCCTCAACCTGCAATTGTCATCAATCAAAGGGAAGCATGACCCCAATGCATTGTTTAAGAGATTCAGAAAGAGGGCCCCCAAGGATTTTGTTGGCTCAGAAGATCCTTTGACCGCTGATGATTGGTTAGACCATACAGAAAACATCTTTGAAGTCTTCAGATGCACAGGGGGAGAGAGAGTAAAGCTGGCAATGTCTCTATTCACCGGGTTGGTAGACATCTGGTGGAAAACTGTAAGGGAAGAGTATAGGACAATGGCTGACGCAGTTGCATGGCAAAACTTCAAGATACAATTTCGTGACAAATATGTACCCACGCACATCAGGAGACAGAAGGCTGTGTAGTTTCAACAGCTTGTCCAAGGCAATACGACCGTTCAAGAATACCTCACTAAGTTTGAGAGGTTGTCAAGATATGCCCCTGAATTAGTGGACATGGTACAGAAGAAGATAACCAAGTTCCTTGAAAGACTTCACCCTATCATCGAGAGGGATCCTACGGGAGTTAAACCACCGGTCACTTTTGAAGAAGCGATCAAGAGGGCCTACAAGTTCGAGAACTTCCACCACAAGGTCCTTAGATCTCAAGGCAAAGGACAAGGGCAACCTCAACAGCAGAATCACCAGCAAAGGAATCAGCATAACAAGAGGCAGAGGCAAGACGATGTGCAGCATGTTTGTATCCACTGTGGCAAAAACCATGAGAGTGCCCAATGTCATACCATTACCGGGGCATGCTTTAGATGTGGCTCCATGTATCATCAGATGAGGAACTGCCCGAGACCGAATAGGTAGAATCAGCAGCCTCAAGGCGCACCACGTCCAGCACTGCCACAGAATGCACTAATAGTGCAGAATTAGGCAAGGCCACCCCAGCAGCAGGCACCACCACAACAGTATAGGCCCCAACAACATCAGCAACAAGCCCATCAGCAAGGACAACAACAGAATCAGCGTCCCCCGCAACAGAACAGAAATGTCCCTCAAGGAAGGCAACAGTAAGCACCCATCAGGCCACATCAGCGAGGACAAGTGTATGCGGTCAACAGAGCTGATACAGAGGCAGCAGGCAATGTTGTGGAAGGTACACTTCTTGTTAGTGGGACAGAAGCTAAGATATTGTTTGACCCTGGTTCCACACATTCTTTTATATCTCATGCATTTTCTAGATTGATTGATATGCATGGTAGAGATCTTGAGTACATTTTGACTGTAGCGACACCAGTAGGAAAACAAGTTGTGTGTACGGTTTATTACCCTAGTTGTACAGTCCGGATAGGAGAAGTTCTGTTACCCACAGATCTTATTCTCTTGGAGATGAAGGATTTTGATGTTATCCTAGGGATGGATTGTGTAAGACCCCGACCCTCAATTTTCGGGTTTAGCATTGTTTTAATCATGATTTAGCTTTTTAAATAAGATTAGAGTTGATTTGACTTTGTTTTTGAGTTTGAATAGATTTCTCATAACTTTGGAGAGTTTTAAAAGACCGTTGACTTTGTTTTGACCTGACCCTTGTAAATTATATTTCTGTGAGAATTTATTCTTGGTTTCTAAAAATTCCAATTTTTATTCCTTTCGACTCATTTTATTGTTATAAACAACTTTCATGTTTTGACCATCTTGATTTAATACTCAGAAATCGCGTTTTTCGAGAAAAATGGCAAAAATGACAATTTTCACTAAATCTGTCCATAAATTTCGAAAATTCCAGAAATTGGGGAAAATATACTTTTTGAAAACTAGATTTTTCGACGATCGTTTTGTTCTTCTTCGTCGTTTCCATCCGGGGTCCGCAAGACCATGTTTTAATCGTTTCAAGTTCTACTGCTTTGGGACCCACCTTGCAGACACTATATATAGTCTCCTATTCTCTCTCCTCCATTCTTCTTCCCAAATCCCTGCACGTTCTTGACCTAGAGTGGAGAAGAGGAGAAGCTTCCTTTTTGATCTTTTTCCCTTGAAATCATCTAGCAAGAGAGCTCCAATCTCCGATCCGACTCCGTCACTCTCTTCCTCTCTTCTCAAGCTTCGTTTGGAATGTTTTTGGAGCCAAACCCTTTCACTATTCATCATCTTCAACCTCTATTCTTCTTGTTCAGCTAGCTCGAGGTTGGTACTTTCCTCCATTCTTTCATTGGTGTTCTTTTAGTTCATTTAGAACTTGTTTTCTATGTTTTCAAACCCATTTTCGAAATGGGGGTTTGTGATGACCAAAAATGTGATTTTTATGTGTTCTATTTTGGGGTTTTTGTGTAGGTTTCGTGGATCTTCTCTTTGGTTGAGTTTTCGAGGAGTTTTCCTTAGCATTGGATTGAGGCAAGTGATCTTTATAGGATTTCTCATGTTTATTGCTTTATGGTTTCATTATGGTTTCAATATTTCATTAAGACATGTTTTCTATGTTAACTTCATAATGCAAGTTATGTTATATTCTTTCAATTCATGAGTTTTGGCTTCTTCATTTGTCTTGTTAGCCATGATTTTGCAAGCTCTTAGAATCATGTTTGATCTTGTTAGTTTTTATGATTTTATACTTGAAAATGTCTTGATGTCTTTTTATAGAATGAAAGGTTTAATTGTGGATGGAATGCTTTAAAAATGTGTGAAATGCACCCCTTGGAAAGCATGAAGGCTTAGGGAGTGCCTGTGGTTGAAATGTGGAAGTGAAGAAGGGAGAGAAGTGTGAAAAAAGTTCAACGTCATAAGTTCTACCGGAATTTCTACCGGTAGAAGCGCTTAAACCGGAAGTACTACCGGTAGAAGTGGCTCGAATTTTGGCAGAGAAGTGTGAAAAACTGTGAACCCTTAGTTCTACCGGAATTTCTACCAGTAGAAGCGCTTAAACCGGAAGTACTACCAGTAGAAGTGGCTCGAATTTTGGCAGAGAAGTGTGAAAAGCTGTGAACCCTTAGTTCTACCGGAAGTTCTACCGATAGAAGCGCTCCAACCGGTAGTTCTACCGGTAGAGATGATTCTACCGGAAGTTCTACCGGTAGAGAAGCTTAAACCGGAATTTCTACCGGTAGAGATGCTGAACCCAGACCCACATTTACAAAAAGTACTGTTTTTGAAGGATTTTGCTGGAATGAAAGCTAGACTAGGTTTTAGACCTTTTTATTGACTTTGTGCACTTGGAATTCCAAAATGTACTATAACTTTTGGGGCACCAAACCTTGTCAAAACTCCGACATTTGGGTTTCAACTCCACAAGGGTCAGTGAGTGGTCTTAGCCTAAACTTGATAGATTTCGTGTTTGAGCTCTTGTTTTGATGCTTCATGCATCATCGTGTTCTAGTTTGATTTTCAAGTACAAGTTTGTTTGAAGATTTGTTTCAAGAACCAAGACTTTTTTTTTTATGCTTCATGCAACACCGTGTTCTCGTTTGATTTTCAAGTACAAGTTTGTTTGAAGATTTGTTTCAAGAACCAAGACTTTTGTTTTGATGCTTCATGCAACACCGTGTTCTCGTTTGATTTTCAAGTACAAGTTTGTTTGAAGATTTGTTTCAAGAACCAAGACTTTTGTTTTGATGCTTCATGCAACACCGTGTTCTAGTTTGATTTTCAAGTACAAGTTTGTTTGAAGAATTGTTTCAAGAACCAAAGCTCTTGTTTTGATGCTTCGTGCATCATCGTGTATTCGTTCGAATTTCAAGAATAAGCTTGTTTTAAGACATGTTTCAAGAATAAAAAAAAGGGAATCATTTCTTAAGTTTAATAAGCATTTATATTATGCTATTTTGCTAGTCTCGTCGTGTCGTGCTTGTTAAATGATTTCCCTCTTGTTTTGACGTGTTCTCGAATAAGTATTGCCGTGTTTTGTGCATTCATGATATAAGTGATTACCACTGAGCTTGGACTGCCCTTTTAGCTTGATCCACTACCTGGGGGTCCTTAAACATGTGGACTGTCTGCAGACTAGTCGTGTCTTGAATGACACATCGTGCGTGTTCGTGTTCCGGTTCCGCGGCCGGAAATTCCCCGTATATGTGTGATCGTGTCGTGCTTGTCGTGCTTGTCGTGCGTGCTTACTCTTGTCATCATGTATGATGGAGAAAGGATGGGCTCTTTGTGGATTTACTAATCATGATATTATATGTATTCATGTCTTGTTTCGTATATCATTCATGCACTAGTGATTTCTCGATAAGTATCATGTTCATGCATTGTTTTTAAATCCCGTAAACTTGTTTCAAGTTCAATAAAGTGTTTTTAGTTCTTGTTTCCTTTAAACTTCAAATTTGTTTATGCTCTTGCCTATATTGATCACCTGCCAGACCGTCGTGTCTGATATTCTTCTGCTTTGGTGCTCTAGATAGCAGGTCCTCGCTTTGAGCTAGTTCGTGTGCAGGGGGCTGTTGAGCCACGGGTTTTGCAGGCTTGTTGTGTCAGCGATGTCATGTAGACGTCATGCTTGACTCCGGAGTTACGTTACGCCATTGGGTAGTATTTGTTCTAGCTTGCTATTTTGTACGGCTTTTGTTAGCCTGTTTCTTGGGAATTGTAATTAATGCACTCGTTAATTTGTAACTTGAATATGTTTGGGTAATGATAAGCCTGTTACTGTCAGCTCTGTATATTTTGATATTATAAATTTGTTCCATCTGAGTTTAAATATGTTTATGATAATCTTATGCTGACAGATCGAGTACGACACGGAACCCGATGGATAAGGATTCCGGGTCGTAACGTCTTGTAGAGCTTCTGCGAAATATTTTGATGTGTTGTGAATTTTGTCATCCTCACACACGCGGATCCTGGGAGGGGAGATACAAATTCCCCCAAACTCGCGTCCCCGAGATCGGATCCCGGTTTTGGGGGCGTGACAGATTGGCTGGCAGGGTACCATGCCATAATGGATTGTTTCCATAAGACCCTTACATTCAAGTTGGATGAGACACCAGCAGGGGTGTTATTCCAGGGAGAGAGGAGAAATCCTCGTGCAGGGTTTGTCTCAGCATTGAAGGCTGATAGACTATTGAGAAGTGGATGTAAAGCCTATTTGGCGTTTATCACGGAGGATAAACGGTCCCAAGGGGTGGAGGAGATCCCTATTGTTTGGGAGTTCCCGGATGTATTTCCGGAGGAGATTCTGGGATTACCACCCATGAGAGAAATTGATTTCACTATTGAGTTGTTACCAGGGACCGCTTCGATATCTATTGCACCATATAGAATGGCTCCGGCGGAATTGGGAGAGTTGAAGATACAGTTACGAGAGTTATTGGACAAAGGTTTTGCGAGGCCTTGTATCTCACCGTGGGGAGCTCCAGTTTTGTTTGTTAAGAAGAAGGATGGTTCGATGAGAATGTGTATTGACTACCGGAGATTGAACCAAGTGACCATCAAGAACAAGTATCCATTGCCAAGGATAGATGAACTGTTTGATCAGTTACAAGGTGCTTCGTACTTTTCGAAGATTGATTTGAGATCCGATTATCATCAGCTGAGAGTCAGAGAATCAGATGTGTTGAAAACAGCTTTCCGGACAAGATATGGCCACTATGAGTTTCTAGTGATGCCATTTGGGTTGACCAATGCACCGGCAGTGTTCATGGCTTTAATGAATAAGATATTTGCGCACTACCTGGATCTGTTCGTAGTGGTGTTTATTGATGATATTTTAGTGTACTCCAAGACCAAAGAAGAGCATGAAGAGCATCTGAGGATAGCGTTGCAGCTTTTGAGGGAGAATCAGTTGTATGCGAAGCTCAACAAGTGTGAATTTGGTTAGAGCAGGTCGCATTTTTGGGACACATTATCTCCAAGGAAGGTTTGTCAGTAGACCCGTCCAAGATTGAGGCAGTAGTGGAGTGGGAAAGACTGAAGAATGTGTCAGAAATCAGGAGTTTTCTTGGATTGGCAGGGTATTACCGGAGGTTTGTGCAAGGATTTTCGTCGATTGCAGCACCGTTGACGAAGTTGACAAGGAAGAATATACCCTATGTGTGGACAGATCAGTGTGAAGCTAGCTTTCAAGAGCTGAAGAAGAGATTAACTACCACACCAGTCCTTACTTTGCCATCCGGAAGCGGCGGTTTCACCATCTTTACCGATGCTTCGAACATTGGACTTGGTTGTGTGTTGATACAAGAAGGAAAAGTGGTTGCATATGGGTCCCGGCAGTTGAAGGACCATGAGAAGAATTATGCGACCCATGATCTTGAGTTGGCAGCGGTCGTCTTTGCATTGAAAATGTGGAGACATTACCTCTACGGAGAGAAGTTTGAGGCTCATTCCGATCACCGCAGCTTACAATACTTATTTTCTCAGAAGGAATTGAACATGAGGCAGAGGAGATGGATGGGATATATCAAGGATTATGATTTTCCAATTAAATATCACCCGGGGAAAGCGAATGTAGTTGCCGATGCTTTGAGTAGAAAATCAGTGGGCATAATAAATCTAAGTGGTACTTACATTTTTGATCAGTTCGAGGAGTTGAAGATAGATCTACAGCCACTAAGGAAGGGTGTTATATTGGCCAATATGTCAGTGTCAGAGCCTTCGTTTATTCAGAATATCAAGGATAATCTGTTGCAAGATCCAGAGTTAGCTAAGATCTCAGAGCATATAGCGGAACGTCCTGACTTTCGTATCGTTGACAGAGTTCTTTACTATCGAGACCGACTATGTGTGTCTAACATAGAAATTATGGCAGAAGCTCACAGTGCAAAGTATTCCATGCACCCGGGCGGTACGAAGATGTATCAGAATTTGAAGGGAAGATTTTGGTGGAACAATATGAAGAGGGAGGTTGCAGCATTTGTCTCCCGGTGTATGACGTGTCAGTTGATAAAGGCAGAACATCAGAGGCCTCCAGGGTTGTTACAGCCATTGGAGATCCCGGAATGGAAATGGGAGCACATAACCATGGACTTTATTTCGGGACTACCGAGAACTAGCAGAGGCAATGATGCGATATGGGTTATAGTGGACAGACTCACCAAGTTAACTCATTTTATTCCCATGAGGACAGGAAAGAAGATGCATATGTTACCCCTAGCGGAGTTGTTTGTCAATGAGATCGTCAGTAGACATGGACAGCCAGTTTCTATTACTTCGGACAGAGACAGCAGATTCGTCTCGAGATTTTGGAAGACCTTACATGAGTCTATGGGCACAAGGCTACAGTTCAGCACGGCTTATCACCCTCAGACCGATGGCCAATCAGAGAGGACAATTCAGACCCTCGAAGACATGCTACGTGCTTGTGTGTTAGACTTCAAGACTCAATGGGATGAGACTCTACCATTGTGTGAGTTTGCTTACAACAACAGCTACCACTCGAGCATTGGGATGGCGCCTTTTGAGGCCTTGTATGGCAGAAGGTGTAGGACACCTGTTTGTTGGGAAGAAGTTGGTACCCGCAGTTTCCATGGACCGGCTATAGTGAGTGAGACCAGTGACAAAGTGAGACAGATACAGGAATGTTTGAAGGTAGCCCGGAGTAGACAGAAGAGCTATGCAGATGCTCACCGAAGGGATCTACAGTTTAAAGAAGGGGATAAGGTTTTCCTGAAAGTGTCACCTACGAGAGGAACATTGAGGTTTGGGCAGAAAGGCAAGTTGTCACGGAGGTACATCGGACTGTACGATATCATAAGTAAGATTGGTGATGTGGCTTATAGATTAGCCTTACCACCCGAGCTATCCGGTGTACACAACATCTTTCATGTGTCGATGTTGAAGAAGTACGTCCCCGATCCATCGCATGTCCTCCGGCATAAACCATTGGAAATCAGAGAAGATGCTACCTATGTAGAGAAGCTCATTCAGATTATTGATACAAAAGAGCAGGAGTTGAGGACACGGACCATTCAGTGGGTGAAGGTACTTTGGGAGAATCATGGGCCGGAAGAGGCAACGTGGGAATTGCGAGATCAAGTACAGA
Source organism: Umbellularia californica (assembly GCA_028538565.1). Lineage (NCBI taxonomy): Eukaryota > Viridiplantae > Streptophyta > Magnoliopsida > Laurales > Lauraceae > Umbellularia > Umbellularia californica. Next base: position 41,625,134 of record JAPQWN010000007.1, on the reverse strand, counting down.
AAAAGTATCCACATCTCTTACCCGAGGTGCATTTTATATTTCATTTGGAGGACCAAATACCCTAAGGGGTGGAGGATGTAAGACCCCGACCCGAGTGACCCCGATTAGTGCTAATTAGTCGCGTGTTAGTGCTAAACGTGTTTGATAGAATTTACTAAGTTGGATTAGTACAATCTTGTTATAGCTTTGGGAAATTTTAGTGTCTTGTGTTAGTGGGACCCTTTGGGGGTTCCTTTTTGTTAGTTTTGCGTTACTTGGGAGATTCTTGAGATTTCTATAATTCTTGTTTTGATCCCATTTCACTCGTCCCGATAATCCCTACAACTTTCATGTTGATCCCGTAACCGTCCGGAACCCCGAGACCCGATTTTCTTGCATTGAGGGCAAAACAGTCTTTTTACATGAAATCTGTACCCAAAACTTGATATCCCTGAAACCCGCGAAACATATACTTTTTGGAAACTAGATATTTCGGTGATCATTTCTTCCTTCTTCGTCGAATTCATTCGAGATCCCGAAATTAGTGATTTCAGCCCTTAGAGATTCCCATTGGTGGAGCCCAGTCCCATTTGCTCTATATAGAACCCATCTCCTTCTTCTCTTTTTCCAGCACAAACACAAAAGCTAGGGCTTTTTCCTTTTCTTCTTCTTCATCTTGCTCATCCACTACCAAATCTCCACCAATCTTCCACTTAGAGTACTAATGGTGATCACCATCTTCTTCCTCTCTATTAGAGCTCTCCATTGATACTATTTGTGGAAGGAAGCCACCCATTTTAGAACTCTCTTGAAGCTCATCTTGCCTTTTGAGGACTTTCTTAGTAAGTTTTCCCTCCCAATCTCTTAGATTTGTGTTCTTCTAGTTTTAGAGGAGCCCTATTGTCATTATTGAAGAGTTCTTCTTCTTCCTTCATTGTTTGACCCATTTTAGGGTTTGCTTTTGGGGGTTTTGTGTAGATTGCATCCTTGGCTTGGAAGAAGAGAGTAATAGCTTGATTTTCTTGCATAGAGACCTTGAGGCAAGTGGATTGAATGGATGTTTTGGTTTTAACGATTTCCATGACATGTATACTTGATTTGTATCTCATTAATAGCTTGTTTCCTTGCCATTCAATGATGTTAAATGCTTTTGAAAAGGGTTGGTAAGCCTCTTTATTGTCTTGAACATGATTTCTAGCTTTTGTTTCATTTATTGTCTTTAAATCTTGAATTGTAGCTTTTGATTCATCTTTTGTACAATGCCTAAGTGAATCTTTGTGATGATGGTTGTCTTCATTCTCTTGGTGATTGTATGAATGTAAAAATGGAGGATTTGATGATGGTTGGGTAAGGAATGAAGGGAGTTGAGAGCCTCCTATTATGTTGTAGAAAAGAGGCTCAAATGGGATTTGAAAGAAGAGAAGAATGGAAGAGCAGAACCGTCCCGAACCCAGTTCTGGACAGTTCGCTCGAGCGAACCTGATACTTCGCTCGAGCGAACTGCCCAGAAGAGGTATCGTTTCATTCCAGAGAGCTGTTCGCAGGAGCGAACTCAGTGTCCGCTCGAGCGAACTCTTCAAGCAGCCATCCAGAGAGTGGTTGGGTCGAGTGAACTGATGCATCGCTCGTGCCTACCTGAACCTGGGCAGGTTCGCTCAAGCGAACCTGGGTCCGCTCGAGCGAACCCTCCCAGAAACCATTCCAGAGGCTCATCCGCTCGAGCGAACTGTAATGTCCGCTCGAGCGATGGTTGTTGTTTCACAAGAGATGTGTTTGGAGCTGAAGTGAAACATTTTCAGGATTTTGAAAGGTTCATCGGAAACACTGTTGTGTCAGGAGAATTGTTAAGTGGATATGAGGCCGGATGAGAAAGAAACTATAATCACAAGGAATTCATTGGAGTTTTGGAAACTTCCAAGTGTTTAAGGAACCAGAATGCCCTCAAATTCAAGGAGTACCAAGTTTCTTATTAAATAGGCATTCGGGATCCCTATTCACTTTGAAATTCCCATTCACCTTGAAGTAGTTTTAAACCCCGATATTTTGAAAGTCTGTTTCAACTGTTTATTCCAGAAAGGTATGAGTTAGATTTATCAATTCCGAAAGCATTTGATTTATACTTGCACCCTTGTATTAGTCCCGAGATGCATGCCATACATGATATGATAGATGTACTCTTGAGCACCCCGTATTGCCCGCTTATAGTCTTGCACTGGATTTGTTTTATACATGTCTCGATTTATGTGATTTGACCTATGAGTCGGCACCACTAAGCTTGGATGACCTTGTCGGTCTGATCTACCGACTTGGAGGTCCCCTCCCGTCCCGCCAGCTGCAGCATGGATCCCGATACCCGGTTTATTAACCATGGTCCCGCCCCGATACCCGCTCGCTCCCGTGGTTCCCGATATCGGGTTCGCTACCGTGATTCCCGACGCCCGGTTTGCTACCGTGGTCGCGTCCCGTATTATTGTATATGTATATGTAAATGGGTTGCACCTCCTCACTTCGGTGACTGAGGTCAACACCCGATACTCTCGTCACTTCGGTGATAGAGGATTTAGCTTCTTGTGGATGCCATCTTGATTTTCTTCCGATTTCCTTGGTTACCTTACATGTTTTACTACTGCATATGTGTTTTTAACAAAATGATTCGTTTACTTCTTGAAAGTCATTGTTTAAACAGGTTTACATGTTTTCTAAGGTAAAGGTTTTTATTATTAAATGTTTATATCATTTCATACACCTGCCAGACCGTCGTGTCTGACCCTTTACTTTGGTACTCAGGTCCCGTTGTTGGTTTCCCCGAGGAGGAGCCAGAGGAGGCGGTCGGAGAACCGCAACCGCTAGTTGAGTAGCGTACTGACGATGTTATGTAAACATCGGGTTGTCGAGATGCGAAACATTTTGGGGGTGGTTGGATAGTTATCCTGGTGGATATTGTTTTGTCTATATTGGCCTTATTGGCCTCTATTTTTGGGAATTGTAATTAAATATTTTATGTTCAAACTTTAACAGTACTTTTGGGTTACGCTTTAGAACATTGCTCATTCTGATACTTGTTATTTAAATGCAATCAGTCTTGCTATTATGGAAATGAATTACATGCTTGATTTGTCATACGCTTCCGCAATTATACTATATGGTTATGTGTGTTGGAAAATCCTCACTACGGACACCTGTGGGAAATCACGTGCAAGGGTAATGTGTGTTCTTTATTAACCCGTGTACGCTTGATCATAAACATATCTTTATTTATTGTCATCACTCCATATGATCGCATGTCCATTCACATCACATTAGTCCGATCCCGGATTTGGATTCCTAAGCCCGTTTCGGGGTCGCGACAGGCTTGATTTTCTTTCGGAGCGACGAAGTCTGGTCAAACGTTGTCGGAATGACCTGAAATTCAACGTGCGGCCCTTTGGAAGCATGTTGAAGCCACTCATGTGCTTTGTTTGATGAGTGATGACCTCAATGGTTCTCGCCGCCGAGTGGCTTGATTTTGCTGCTCGAGTATTAATGGAGGGTCAAACGTTGTCGGTTTGACTTGAAATTTGACAAGGAGCCCTTTGGAGGTATTTTGGGACCATCCTTAGGCTCTGATTGAAGTTTTAATGTCTTCAACACTGTCGCCACCAGGAGCGCCTGTTTAGCTATGGCTTCTTAATGTTGAGGAGGCAAAGTGACTTTTTTGGTGTCAACATACAGCAGGCCTGGGAGAGGGTCTAGTATGTAGAGAGGAACTTGGAAGAGTGCGACTCCCTCAACCATGATGAGATGAGACAGCGATTAATCGCTCCCAAGGATGAGGAATTCTACAAGATTGTTGTAAGCAGCCATCCTTGGGTTACGGACGATCAGAGCATTGTGCCCAAACCTTCCTTCTTCTTTGGAGATGCAGTCCCTGACGACTTGACATACTAAAGAAGATGTTTTCAGTTCTCTTATACGGCAGATGGTGAGGAGAGAACTATTTCTACCAAGTCGACCTTCGATCACACTATCTCGATCATGAGCCTTTCTCCCACGTGCCTTAAAAGGGAAGATCCTTCAAGTTGGGTGAAGAGGACTAATGTTATAAAGACCAGGGTTTTTGTTGGCGGACCTTCCAGATATGCAGAGGAGTCACTTGTCCATATGGGCATGTTGATGTCGGCCAGCGGCTACCAAGGTTCTGATCATCCGTCAGTCGATTTGAGACCAGTGGGCCTATGCATTTTCCGGGGTGATGGCAGTAATTGGGTGAAGCTTTTTCGACGTCATGGTACTTTCAGTGCTGACTTAAGCTGGGAATCATGGATTGATCACACCCTACAGGTTGGTGGGGCCATTTTGAAGGAGGCCGAGATCTTTAATACGGTTTACACTTTTCGGCAAACCGTGTTTTTCTCCGATGAAGCCTTCATGGCCATGTTGGAGTCATTCCTTCCACAAACCAACACCTTCATTGTTACAAATGGTGAGATTGGTTTTTCTTTGAAGGAATTGAGTGCCACCACCGGGCTGCCTAACCTTGGCAAACTCTATGAGGAGTTCATGCCTATGGACAGCATCCTTGAGGAGCAGTCTGAGGAGTTCAGGCTCTTGTACTTTCAGCTTGTCACCTTCTACGATTTTTTGAAGGAGAAGGAGGGCTTGAAAGTTGGTGCAGTAGTTGGAAGAGTTGTAGCTATTTGTCCCCCAACTTCTTTGATAGCAGGGAGTCTTTTAATAGTATGGCCCAAGATGCTAGGGCTAAAAACCCGGGCTTGGAAAAGATCTTCGTTATGCAAGAAAATTTGAAAAAATTCTTCGCAAGCACATACACCATTTATTCTGTCATTGCACTGCGGAGAGATCTCATTGTTTACCTCACTTATTGGTTGGGTGAGGCTATTTTTCCTGGAGGAGTTGGAACGCACATCAGGCCACATTGTATTTTTCTGGCTTATTAGATGGCGTTTTGGTCGTGCTGTCGCAGGCACCCAAAAATAATAAAACCTTTACTCCTAAAAATATATATATGTAGTAGTGCGAGTAAGGATCGTTCCCACGGAGAGTGTTTAACCAAATTTTATGCTATGTGATCAAAGATGGGGGGTTTTGTCTATGCTGGAAGAAAATAAATAAATAAATAAAAGCAAATAAAGTAACGAATTCAATCAAATGAGCAAGCATTGGTCAAAGTTAACATCCACCATCGAAAATTAAGAACATCTCATCAAAGAAGTCACCATCTGGGAAACTCTTGGTCTCAGTCCATTTGTTCCCCAAGGTGATGATCTCCTCAACAAAATCCTTGGCACTTGCAATGTCCAGACCGACTTCTTTGCTTTCAGCGAGGATGTCCTGCACATACTTGATCATGCCAAAACCAGCTTCCAAATGACCTGAAGAAAGGGTCTCAACCCATGAGCTCAAGACAGTCTTCAACACCTTCCTTGCACACTGAAGGTACGGTGCAGATGAGGATTCGCCATGCTCTGGTGCCCGACTGCCCACGTCATGCTCCATTGGAAGAGTAATCAATAAACTCTTTCCAACGGAACAAGCTGACTCATTGAAAGTGGAAGAAGCCCCTACTTCTGCATCAGCCGCAGGTATCCCCTGTTCTGGCTCTGAGGAAGACGGAGGAATCTCTCCTACTGCTTCACAATCTGTCAAAAAAAAAAAAAAGAAAAAGACAAAAAGGTATGAATATAATCTTGTCAAAAATATATCAAGATTATTATTGCAAGTATACCTGCTTCGACGACCGGCGGAGTGCTCTCTGCCTCTTTGAGCTCATCCGAAGCATCGTCAAAAGTTGCGTCCATAGATGGCTCGAAATCGTCGGAATCTTCTGGCAAGTCAGCTACATGTTAGTAAATGACAGCAAAAGAAGAAAAAAAAGCAAAAGCCAAAGCAAATCATACCAGGTGAAGGTTCTGGAACCACTCCAGAGTCCCTGGGCTCTTCCTCAGATGCCACGACTGGATCCGTCATCACCTCATCGGCAGGAACCTCAGGTGTCACCAGGTCATCATCCTCTGCTAAACAAAGAAGCAGCGGATCAAAACAAAATCTTTCACAAAAAAGGAAGGAAGAAACAAAAGGAAAGAAAGGGGATCATACCAGCTATCTCCTCTTCTCTGCTTCTCTTCTCCGGAGGCTCGCCAGCATCCTCAGACACCTCCTCAGCAATGGTGAGAGGAACTTCAAGATCAGAAGGACTATCGTGCCGTCTCATGTTACGGCGTTGTCCTCTCCTCCTCTTGCCTCGGCGGGTTAATCTGCTCGACGATCTTGCCCCACTATCAACATCAGGCCTCTCACAAGAGTCCTCACTGGATGGTCTACTTTTCTCAGTAGACTCCATGGAAGCCTTCGTATGCTCTGCCTGTATCATAGCATCGATCTCGGCCTCCTCCTCCTCCAGCTGTCTCAGGACCTCACCAGGAATCCCCTGTGCAGCTCCTGATCAGATGATGTCCTGCCCGTTGAGAAAGCCTATCTTGTGCTTCTCTCCAGAAAGGAAGGCAAAAACTTCCTCCCGACGGACACCATCCGATTTGCCAAGACTCTTCCCAGGAGATTGCTTAATATCGAGCTCTTTCTTGGAAAGCCCCTGGTACACTGACAAGCTCTCCACGAACCACTTCGTGAAGCCAGCAGTCCAGAAGGTGGGCAGCTCAGGATAAGAAATCATGGCGGTAGTATGCTCGGCGCTATAAAAAGCCCATGCATTCCTCCCATCCTGCAAACCTCCAAAACGCTTCACCATATTCGAAGGCGCTCCAACAACGCCTTGAGAGAAGCCAAGCTGCAATGCAAAACGCGAAGGGACATACGGTTGGATATCGACGAAAAGATGTCTGCGGTACACCATCGTACCAACCCGTATGTTGAAGAGCCATCTCTTCTCCGCATCTGTCAAAGCATAGTGTCTTCCCGACTCTGCCCTGGTAGAATCACGGGAGACACCAAAGTCAAAAGCCTTCTTCCGCAAGCCCGGAGAAAGCTTCACTGAAGACTGCCCAATCTCGACGTCCCTAAATCGTCGGATCCTTAAACGGGCAGATAAAAGTGATTCGTGAATGGCTGTCCCTCTAGCCAAACGAATCATAAAGGGATCTTCGTCCTGTGTAACTCCCAAACGATGGAAGCTAGGACAGTGGTATACATACCACGAATAGAAGATGTGGGTAGAAAATACCCTGTTCATGGGAAGCCCAAGCCGAACTAGAAAAGCAGCAGCTTGCAGTTCGGTACACAAATAGGAGTAAAGAGTAGGTACCAAAGCCAGCCGCTCTCCAAACACCATCTGATAAGCCGGAAAAATACAGTGCGGCCTGATGTGCGTCCCATCTCCTCCAGCAAAAACAGCCTCACCCTGCCAGTAAGTGAGAAAACAGCGAGATCTCTCCGCAACGCAATGTCAGGACAAATGGCATCCGTGCTTGCGAAGAACTTCTTCAAATCTTCTCGCATAGCAGTGATCTTCTTCAAACTTGATGCTTTAGCCCTGACATCCTGGGCCATGACATCAGAAGAATCCCCGCTGTCAAAAAAGTCGGAGCTGCAACTTCTCCAACTACTGGATCTAACTTTCGAGCCCTCCTTCTCCTTCAAAAAATCATAGAAGGCAACGAGCTGAAAGTACACAAGCCTAAACTCCTCAGATTGCCCTTCAAGGACGCTGTCAATAGGCATAAACTCCTCATAAAGTTTGCCGAGGATAGGCAATCCGGTGATGGCACTCAGCTCCTTCAAAGAAAAACCAATCTCACCAGTCGTCACAATGAAGGTGTTGGTTTCTTGAAGGAATGACTCCAGCATGGCCATGAAAGCCTCATCGGAGAAAACGACGATTTGCCGAAAAGCGCGAACCGCGTCAAAAATCTTGGCCTCCCGTAGAACGGCCTCACCAATCCTCAAGGAGTGATCAGTCCATGACTCCCAGCTCGAGTCAGCACTGAAACGGCCACGAAGTCGAAAAAGCTTCACCCAATTGTTGCCATCACCCCGAAAAATGCAAAGGCCCACCGGTTTCAAATCGATCGATGGATAATCAGAACCTTGGTAGCCACTGGCTGGCATCAACACGTCCAGACGGACAGGTGGCTTCTCTACAAAACCGGAAGGTCCACCAACAAAAACCCCGGTCTTGATCACACTGGTCCTCTTCACCCAACTCGGAGGATCTTCCCTCTTAGGGCACGTGGGAGAAAGGCTCAGGATCGAGATGGTCCGATCAAAAGACGACCGGGTAGAAATAGTTCTCTCCTCACCATCTGCAGTGTAAGAGAACTGAAAACATCTCCTTTGGTATGTCAAGTCGTCGGGGACTGCATCACCGAAGAAGAAGGTAGGCTTGAGCACAACGCTCTGATCGCCCGTAACCCAGGGACGGCTGCTTACCATGATCTTATAGAACTCCTCATCCTTGAGAGCGATCAATCGCTATCTCATCTCATCACGATTGAGGGAATCGCATTCTTCTAAGTTTTTCTCCACAAACTGGACCTTCTCCTAAGCCTGCTGAACGGCAGCATTGGAAGATCTAGCAGACCGACGAGGCGCGTCAGTGACAGGACCTTTACCCTTGTTTGTTCTAGAAGAACTGCCTGCAAAAGATGGAAGAGAAAAGATCAATCAACATCAAAATGACAGAATTCTGCTACAAAAAATTCTAGCAAAATTTTGACATGGTTCCGGGGCAATTCCAACAAAAAGGAAAATACTCCGAAAAAGACAGGAAGCCTGAAGATGAGCTCAACATCGCTGCGAGCTCATAGTCATTGGAGAATTCTCAAAGAAGGCTCGAACTCAACATCGCTGCGAGAACAAGCCAATCTCATCAAACTTCTGTAAAATCTGGAAAAGAGCTCAACATTGCTGCGAGCTTCAGAATCCAAAAGTTGCAAACTTCCTCAAAATCCAGCAAGACCGAGAAAGAGCTCAACATCGCTGCAAGCTCAAAATCCCGATACTTGCAAAAGATTTTCAGGTATGCATCATCATACTTCCAAATCTATTTGCCAAAACTCATGCATCAAAAATATATCATCATGCATTAGATGCTAGGAAAACCTTGACCAAAGCTTGATCAATTCCAACCCAATTTGGTCAAAACCAATCAAACTTTGTCCAAGTCAAAAATCATGTTGGCTTGACCTAGAGACTCTAGCCTTCTATCTTGATGCATCAAACAAAAAAATGCATACATATTGAAATTGCATAGCCTCATTATCATAGTGAGCAAACAAGGAAAAAGAAAAAGAAAGAGAGAAAAAAATCTCAGCAAAAAAAAAAAAAATTTGGCCCACACGCCGTGGCCCACTGCCACGTGGCAGTACGGTCAGGTCCGTACGGACCTGTCCGTACAGCCAGAAAAAAACAACAGCAAAAAAAAAAAGAAAGAAAAGAAGAGAAAAACGCTGAAAAAAAAAAAAACCAGAATCAGCTTGAAAAAAAAAAAGAAAAAAAAAAGAAAGAAAAAAGAGTTCACGAAAAAAAAAGAGAAAACCGTGAAAAGAAAAAAAAAAGAGAAAAAAAAAGGGAAAGAAAAAAGAGAAGCACGAAAAAAAAAAAACGTGCATGAAAAGAAAAGAAAAGAAAAAAAAAGAGAAGAAGAAAGAAAAGAAAAGAAAACGAAGGAAAAAATGATGAAGAAACTACTTCTACAATGGAGATTCTTGACGAGGAAGAAAACTTACTTGAAGCCATTGATGGAGAAGAAGAAGAAAAAAGCTTGGGGATCCTTGAAGAAGAGAAAGCACTTCTTGCCTTGGGGAGCACTCTTGAAGATTTCTTGCAAAAAGAAAGTAATGGAGCAAAAGCACCAACCCTCTTTGCTTTTATAGAAGAGAGCAAGCCAAAAGAGGAAACAAAGAGAAAGAAAGGAGGTAAGTTCTAAAATTTAGCTACTTTCCCAAAGAGAAAGATATTTTGAGAGAATATTTCCCAAAAAGAAAACTTGAGAAATTCTCTCCAAGTAAAGATATTTTTAGATATTCTCTACACAAAAGAGATATTTTTGGATATTCTTTACAAATATGACACTATATGAGATCTAGGCCATCTCCAAAGCCTAAGGTCCCATGGGTTAGCCCATATGAGCCAGGTTTGACCACCTTGCACTAAAAGTGGCTTTTAGTCAAAATATTCCTCTTACCAAGAGCAAAAAAAAAAAAGAAAAGAGCAAAAAAAAAAGAGAGTCCCATGCCTCTTTTGAGTTGATGGGACCATTCAAAAAAAAAGAAAAAAAGAGAAAAAAAAAATGAAAGTCTCATGAGTTTCCAAAAACCAAACCATTCAACCTCATGAACCAAATTGAGCCAAAATCTTGAAATTGACATTTCACAAAACCAAATTCCGGTCCCCTAGCTTGCCACATACAGCTTGTTAGGTCACAAGACCAAAACCAAAAACCAAAATCCAAACCAAACCAAACCCGACCCCCCAACCTGCCACATACAGCTTGTTGGGTCACAAGGTCGAAACCAAAATCAAACCCCGACCCCCTAACCTTCCACATACAGCTTGTTAGGTCACAAGGTCAAAAACCAAAATCCAAAACCCAAAATCCAAATACCCCATGTCATTTTCAAAACTTTGCCTTGAGATGGTACGTGATCCCTCTCACTACCATAAAATTCCCCTGGAAACTCAGAAGGCTATTCAAAAAAAGAAAATGCTCAAGACTCTTGGTCAAGTTGGAATCTCTCCTCCAAGTTTCTCTTTGAGGCACATCGACTCCAAAAAGCTACTCTTCGCTGTACCTCGAGAGGGCATTTGTTGACACCAAAAAAGTCAATATGTCTCCTCAACATCAAGAAGCCTCCTGAAGCTGCATCCTGCTAAAAATAGGCAAGGCTACTTCAAGCATCAGATTTTGTCAGAATCAGACAGAAACTGAGAGATCCTTCAAGACAGCTAAAAGAGGGGTACACCTGAGGTTTCGGGTCATTCCGACAACGTTTGGCCCAACTTCACCGCTCTAACAGCTAAACAGGCGCTCCCGGCGGCAACATCATCAAAGACACCAAAACTTTGATCAAAGCCTACGGATGACTCCAGAATATCTCCAAAGGGCTCCATGCCAAATTTCAAGTCAAACCGACAACGTTTGACCCCCCATCAATGCTCGAGCAACAAAATCAAGCCTCCTGGCGGCGGGAACCACCAAAGCCATCACTCATCAAAAAAAATACATGAGTGGCTTCAACATGCTTCCAAAAGGCTGCACGTCAAATTTCAGGTCATTCCGACAACGTTTGACCAGGTTTCGATGCTCCGAGAAAAAATTAAGCCTACCGGCAGCGGAGCAACCCGGGACCATGACATCCAAAACGGAGCCCATGGAACGTCTCAAAATGACTCCAATAGGCTCCTCATCAAATTTCAGGTCAATCGGACATCGTTTGACCACATATCAAAGCTCGGCATTTTCCCCGCAGCAAAATCAAGTGAAGCATCGATGGGACCCCAAACGGCTTCAAAACTCAAATACAAGCCCATGGTTGGTCCTATCCATTGCTCAAGAAGCTTCACCTCAATTTCCAGGTCATTCCGACATCGTTTGACCTAGTTTCGACGCTTGACGGAAAATCGGCTACAAAGTCTTCGGCTTTCCCGAAAAACAGGAAACTTTGTGCTCCGATTTCCCGAGGGTTCTCGTCAAGATTTCTCCAAGAAAATCAACTCAATAATTGAGGAAAAATTTCAAGAAAAATACAGAAGAAAAAAGGAACGAAAAAGACGAAAAAACGGCCGAAAACGACGCTCGGCAACCAAACGGGCCGAAGCCCTATGGTCGCCGGCGACCTTGGCCAGGGTCGCCGGCGACCCTGGGTGCATGGTCGCCCGTCGACCCTGGAAATCCGAGTCGCCGGATTTTGCGCCAAATCGTCCGTTTTCCGATTCTTTTCGCGTTTCGGGTGTTCTGGCCTCTGTGATTTTCTGAAAATCCAATGTTTGGTGCTTCAAAACCACTAATCTTCGTCGACATCTCGGATCCGCCGTCAAAAGCATGAAATCATCACCGATCGCCTCAAGATCGCCAACCGGCTGACCAAGAAAGTGCACTTTCTGTCCGACCGATCGTGAAATCGACAAGACAGATGTCACCGGCCCACCAACGTCAATCAATGTCTGAAATTGCATCGCAATCCGACATCAAATAATGCGTGGATCCACCCGTGATGATCGCAAGAAGAATCTCAAAAGGCGCAGCACGGCCCGCGACTCTTCACATGCCTTGGCAACAACTTAATGTCGTTAATTGACCCATTAAAGCAGTCATTAACTCATTATTTTGGACGGCCCAATCAGAACCAAGCATTTGGGAGTTACAAATCCAAGCAATCATGGCATTAAACCCATGAAACTCCCATCATCATGAAGCATAAAGGTGATTAAATGCCCACTACCTTCATCGGCCAATCACAAGCCTTGAAAAAGGAGTTACAAAATCAACTTGTAACTCCTCATCAATTCTTTCATAATGGCCATCAATGCCAATAAACACCTCATGGCTACCAAAAGCCTATTAAAGGAGGTCCATTCCAAGAAGAAAGCATGATGAAAAGAGATCCCAAGTACAAGCTCTGAAAAATCAGAAAATCGAAGAGAGAGACGAAGTCCTGCTACTTTGCTCCCTGAAGCACCACAAGGTGATCAACGTCCCTTGGGGGGCCACCCCCCCCCCCCAAGGTCACCTCCTTCTCCAACATAGCCTAAACGCGGCTTTTCAGCCCGTTTACTTGGTTTTTCATTGGATATAGGACCTTCTCTTGGTCCCTGTCCTTTAAAAAACTGAGGTTAGGAGCCAAGCCAAAGAATCAAAGCATCACATGTTCTTATTTGAAGGACGATGGTGAAGCCCATACATGACTTGCGACCGTCGATCTCAACGTGTCCCCACAATCTCCTGAGAAGTTAGATCCCTTTTCTTACTTTTCTATTGTAGTTTGTATTTCTTAAAGAGACAAAAGAAATTACAATTCTTGTCTTTCACATTTTGATGAGTTTTGTAAAATCGCCTTTCAAGGCAAAATCGCCTTTCACGGCAAACAAACAAAAACGCCTCTTACGACATTCTAAAAACTTGTCTCTTTTCTTAATATTTATGCAATTTGAAAAGTTAGAAAAAAGGATTGATTTCCTTTCCACTTGTGAAGGTGAATCTCTGGATTATCACTATTCCAAATTCCAAGTAGAAAGTAAATCTGGCATACCCGTACAAAAATGTTGATGCCCGAGATCTTCCCTCCTCCGCCGAGACCCAGGTCAGCCCCCGGGGTGCGGAGGGAGAGGACGGAAGATTCCCTTTTTTTTCTTCGGGTCCATCACATACCACATGAAATTCCTTAAGATGCTTATGAGGATCTTCACCTGCAAGTCCATGAAAAGTAGGCAAGAGATGTATTAGTCCAGATTTTAATTCAAAAGTGGTAGTAGCCTCTAAATTAGGAAAAGTTATGCATAAAGGTTGTTCATTCAAATCTGGGGCAGCGAGCTCTTTTAAAGTTCGATTTCCAGCCATGACTTCTTCCTTTTCTAGATCAGAATCGCTAGCAAATAGGGAATCAAGAGCTAGATTGTCCTCTTCAGAATTTCTCCGAGCTTCCCTCCTTAACCTGCACAAAGTTCTTTCTATTTCTGGATCGTACTGCAAATCACGTTGATTAGACGATCGAGTTATAGGCATAAGCTGTCAAGGAAACCATAAAATCAAATTAGGAAAAATCTAGAGTAATAAAAACAAAAATTCTATGCTGATAAAAAAATCACTAAAATAAAAATTCTACGCATAAAAATTAAATTCTAAATTTTTTTTTCAATGTTTTTTTCAAAAGTAAAAATTTCAAAAAAAGAAGGAGATGAGATGAAATGGAGAGAAGAGATGAGATGAAGAAAAGATATGAGATGAAGAGATGATGAATGAGATAATGAGAGAAAGAGGTGATATGAGATGAGAGATATGAGATAATGAGAGGTGCAGGATGAGTGGAAACAGAAAAAGTGTTCCTGTTGAATGAGAGAATAAATGAATGACAGAAAAGTTGCTGTTGTGGAAAGTTAAGAAACGACAGAATGAGAGATTAAGAAGAGTGAAAAAAATGTCTGTGGATGATGCAAGCGATTGATGATGTAGGCGCTGGAGATTGAAGAGAGCCAGAACAGAGAATTTAGAGAGAAAGAAACATCAGAAAACAGAGAAAAACCGAGAGCAGGGAGAAAAGAAAAAAAATCAAAGAAGGCAAGAGGCGCTGGAACGGAAAGAGGAAAAGCGGATAAAAGCAGGAGAAAAAGAAACCGAAAGACAGGTTTTTTTTTTCTTTTTTTTTTAGCAACCAAAAAAAAAAACTTAGAAAATCACAAGAAGCAAAAAAAAATCAACTAGAATCACTCCCCGGCAACGGCGCCAAAATTTGGTCATGCTGTCGCAGGCACCCAAAAATAATAAAACCTTTACTCCTAAAAATATATATATGTAGTAGTGCGAGTAAGGATCGTTCTCACGGAGAGTGTTTAACCAAATTTTATGCTATGTGATCAAAGATGAGGGGTTTTGTCTATGCTGGAAGAAAAAAATAAATAAATAAATAAAAGCAAATAAAGTAACGAATTCAATCAAATGAGCAAGCATTGGTCAAAGTTAACATCCACCATCGAAAATTCAGAACTGGTCATCGATGCAAAAATAAATCAATTAACACTTTGAATATTCATCGTTGAAATTAAATTCCTACCTCCTTAATTAGTTAATTAGAAAACACGCGCTCTAATTAACCCTAATTACTAAACAACCTAAGACAAGCGCTATAGATTTAATTTAGTAACAACATTAAAATTAGAGAGATCGATGAACCCAAATAACACAAGCACACGCGGTTGCATTTAATTCAACCAAGTGTTCTTCCTAATATTTAATAATCACTGACGCAGTAAATTATTAAAAATCAGTTGCTTCACAAATTAGAGGGACCAAACAATTACGGATTTGATTTCTAATTCAGCAGTAGATTGCAACGAAAAATAAACTAGTAGGCCTCCTAGTAATTAAACGAAACAATCATGATAACAAATTAAGCACAGAAGAACAACTCATATTCAAAGAATAAATTGAACAATGAAAATAAATTAGATCTCACAGTATTTATTCCGAGGCTTCAGTCTCCTTTGACCAATGACAGAAAATTAGCCACGCAGGGCCATGCTAACTTGCAAAATTAAAATAAAAAGAAAAGAAGAAGATTGAAGAAAGAAAGAGAAAACTCGTCAGAGAGAAGATGTACAAAGACAGAGAACGTGCAGTGCTGATGAGATCCTCTCTCGTCTTCAGATGGTGGGTTTTTATGGAGAGAAAAAAAAAAGTGGTCTTCATGCCTTGGTCTTTGTGAGAAATATTAGGGATGAGAGAGAGAGACCCACTGGGACTGGGAGTGTGAGACGTGGGTGATGGAGTGCAACCGTGAGTTTTGAGAGAATTTGAAGTTGGGTGGGATTGGAGATGGGAATAAAATAATTAATGAAATTCTAACTTAGTCAAAATCTTTTTTTTGACCATATCTTCTCACTCGGGCTTCTATTGGACTCAACCCAAGAATTAAAGTTGCACTATTTTTCGTTCTGCACAATACGAGCCCAATATTGGATATATTTCGACGAACTCTGATTTCTTCAAATTTACCATAATGCCCTTCTGCTTGATTTTTCATCCATTTAGCATCAGGTACGAGCAGTAAATTCAAGCCCGATTTCGACCTTGATGCAGCCAGTATTTCTCAAATCGCAAAACATGAAAGTTGTAGATCTTTTTCTTGGCGTTCCATAGCATCTTGAATCATCTCAATTGGAGCTCGGATGAGAGAGTTATGCCCAGATTACGAAGCAATGTCCAAACTGTCCAGAATTGCCCAATTAGCTTCGTTTTGCACTTAATGCCTCCATTTGCATCCTAAATCAAAATATAAGAATAATTAGTGCAATTGGACATCAAATAGATACAAAGGACTAAATATTAATGGAGAAAAATATATCATTTTTCATTCTCATCACGTTCGGGGAGCGGCTGGCTTTGGTGCTTGCTCTTTACTCCTATTTGTGTACCAAACTACAGGCTGCTGCTTTTCTGGTTCAGCTTGGCTCCCAATGAATAGGGTATTTTCAACCCATATTTTTTATTCATGGTATGTGTACCACTGTCCCGGCTTCCATCGATTGGGAGTTGCACAGGATGATGACCCTTTTATGATTCGATTGGCTAAAGGGACAACCGTTTTTTTAATCTCTTTTGTCTGCCCGTTTGAGGATCCGACAGTTCAAGGACGTCAAGATTGGGCAATCTTCAGTGAAGCTTTCTTCGAATTTACAGAAAAAGGCTTTTGATTTTGGTGTCTCTCGTGATTCCACCAGGGCAGGGTCAGGACGACACTATTCTCTGACAAATGCAGAAAAGATGTGGCTTTTCAACATACGTGTTGGTACGATGGTGTATCGTAGACATCTTTTCATTGACATCCAGCCGTATGTCCCCTCGCGTTTTGCACTGCAGTTGGGCTTCTCTCAAGGCGTTGTTGGAGGCCTTCAAGCATGGTGAAGCCTTTTAGAGGTTTACAGGACGGGAGGAATGCATGGGCTTTTTACAGTGCGGAGGACACTACCGCCATGATTTCCTATCCTGAGTTACCCACTTTCTGGACTACTGGCTTCACAAATTGGTTCATGGAGAGCTTTTCATTGTACCGGGGGCTTTTCAAGAATGAGCTCGATGTCAAGCAATCTCCTGGGAAGGGTCTTGGCAGATTAAATGGCGTCCAACGAGAGGAAGTTCTGGTTTTCGTTTCTGGAGAAAAGCATAAGATAGGCTTTCTCGGTGAATAGGACGTCATCAGATCGGGAGCTGTACAAGAAATACCTGGTGAGGTCTTAAAACAGCTAGAGGAGGAGGAGGCCGAGATCGATGCTTGGATGCAAGCGGAACGAACGAAGGCTTCTATGGAGTCTACTTGGAGGAGCAAACCATCCAGTGAGGAGTCAAGTGAAAGTCCTAACTTTGACAGTGGGACGGGTACTTCAAGTAAACCGACCCATAGAAGTAAGAGGAAGAGAGGACAGCGCCGTAATAAGAGACGGCACGAAGACTCTCCTGATTTGGAAGTCCCTCTCACCATTGCTGAAGACGTGTCAGGGGATGCTAATGAGCCTCCGGAAAAGAGGAGTCGAGAAAAAGAGACTGCTGATGAAGGTATGTTTTTCCCTTGTTCCTTTTCTTTCATAGAGAAGTAAAATTTTGTTATCCGCTGCTCTCTTTCTTTTAGCATAAGATGATGACTTGGAGATGTCTGAGATTCCGGCCAATGAGGTGATGACGGATCCAATTGTGGCATCTAAAGAAGAGCTAAATGACTTTGGAGTGGTTCCAGAACCCTCACCTGGTATGATTTTCTTTTGCTTTTACTTCTTTTTGTTTTTCTTTGCCACCATCTGCTGACATATTTTTCTGTCATCCATGGATGTGACCTTTGACGATGTTTCGGATGAGCTCATGGAGGTAGAAAGTATTCCGCTTGTCGTCGGAGAAGGTATTTGTAGTAATAACCCTGATGATAAAGGTTTTTCAACGAGATCATATTCATACATTTTTTGTATTTTGCTGGTAGGTTGTGAGGTAATAGGAGAGGCTCCATCTTCGTCAGGGCCAGAGCAGGGGATGCCTGCAACTGATCCAGAAGTTGGGACTTCTTCTACCAGTTTCAATGCGGGAGGGGTGAAACCTTCTGAGGAGATTCATTGCCAGTGTCTTCAATTGGAAAGAGTTTGATGATTACTTGTCGCGACCCCGGACCGAGACCCGACCCGCAACGCAGTGGTTAAATACAATAAAACATACCGCCTGTCTTCCCACAGGTTTCCACGGTGAGGATCCCAAGACACGGGTCAAGCTCACACGAATAGGTATGCGGAAGCGTGTAGCAAAACATATCACACTAATCTTAAACTATAAGATGCGAGAGAAAATATAATACCGAGACTTGGTATCGAAAGAGAAATGTCAACATAGCAATCCTATAATGATTAAAGTTTCACCATTTAACGAAAGTACATTAATTCAAGTTACATATCCATGAGAGGCCAACAAAGGCCAATACAACAAAATAAGATCCCCAAAAGATATCCTAAAACTAGGTCAACGAGAAATCAAGATCCCTACCGGCGTCTAGATGACGTCGTCGGGCTGCCACTCATGTGCTGGGGGTGGCTCAACAGCCTCCTCCAGGCATTCCTCGTCAAACGCGATACCTCCTGCACTTGGACACCAAATAAAATGCATCAAACACGACGGTTTGGCAAATAAACAATTTAGAGATGAATATGAAAAATAGTGCCAAAACAGTTCAAGATTAATGTACACGTTCAAGTTTATAAAACTAGCATGAATACTTATAATATCATGAAAAGATAAATCCACATTGAGCTCATCCTTTCTCTATCACATAACATGGCAGGACTAAGCACGCACGGAACACGACACGCAAGACACGATCTCACGTTACACAAGGTAAACGGGGAGGCCGGCCGCGGAACCGGAACACGAACACGCACGATGTATAATATAATACACGACTAGTCTGCAGACAGTCCACATGTTTAAGGACCCCCAGGTAGTGGATCAAGCTAAAAGGGCAGTCCAAGCTCAGTAGTATTCACTTATATCATGAATGCACAAAACACGGTGATACACGTTCGAGAACACGACAAGCAAGAGGGAAATCATTTATCAAACACGACACGACAAGACTAGAAAAATGGCATAGTATTAGTGCTTAACAAACTTAAGAAATTATTCCCTTTTTCTTATTCTTGAAACACGTCTTAAAACAAGCTTATACTTGAAATTCGAACGAAATGCACGATGATGCACGAAGCATCAAAACAAGAGTCCAAACACGAAATCTACCAAGTTTAGGCTAAGACCATTCATTGACCCTTGTGGAGTTGAAACCCAAATGTCTGAGTTTTGACAAGATTTGGTGCCCCAGAAGTTATAGTACATTTTGGAATCCCAAGTGCACAAAGTCAATTAAAGGTCTAAATCCTGGTCTAGTTTTCATTCTCACAAAAATCCCTCAAAAACAGCACTTTTGGTAAATTTCGGTCAGCCCTCGGTTACCCGTCGGTTAACCGACGTTGATCTGTCGGTCGACCGACGGTTGACCGACAGGTCTTAGCCCAGAAATGTAACTCTCTGGAATTCGGACCGACAGATCTCGGTTGGCTGTCGGTCGACCGAACTTGGGAGTTCGGTCAGCCACCAGATGACCGACACCTGACCGACGGAATTTCTGACACAATGTTGCTCTCTGGAATTCGGACCGACAGTCTCGGTTGGCTGTCAGTCGACCGAACTCGGGAGTTCGGTCAACCGACAGATGACCGACACCTGGCCGACAGAACGTGGGCAGTGCGTTTCAGTTCAGATTTTTCACACTTCTTTTCCCTCTTCACTTCCACACTTGAATCACCTGCACTCCCCAAGCCTACATGCTTTCCAAGGGATGATATTCACACAAAAATCCATTCTCATTCAATCAAAACTTCAAAATCACTAAACCATTCACATTCAATTCATGTATTTAATAACTTGTAAATCATTCAATTGAAAGACATGCTTCCATTCAAGACAAAACTTTTAGATTAGATAAAGTGATTAGCACCATGCTTGTAAAGATTAACCAAACTAAAAGAGTTTAGTAACATGAAGGAAATGATAAGCTTGATAATAAAACTACATTTCACAAGGTAAAATACCCAAAACTCATAATGCACTAAGAAAGACTAAAATGTTTACTTGCCTTAGCCCAATGTCAAGCAAAAACTCTACAAAACTCAACAAGAAGGGGAGATCCACGAAATCTATACAAAACCCCCAAAATAGAACACACAAAAATCACCATTTTGGTCCCTACAAATCCCCATTTCGAAATGGGTTTGAAAACATGGAAAACAAGCTCTAAATGAGCTAAATGATCATCAAATGAAAGGAAGAAGAAGAGTTCTAACCTTGAGCTAGCTGAACAAGAAGAAGAGAGCTTGAAGATGATGAATAGTGACAGGGATTGGCTCCAAGAACGTCCCAAATGAAGCTTGAGAAGAGAGGAAGAGAATGGCGGAGTCGGATTGGAGATTGGAGCCTACTTGATGGATGATTAGAGGGAAAAAGACCAAGAGAAAAACATTCTTCTCTTCTTCACTCTAGGTCAAGGACGGTGCAGGGATTTTGGGGAAGAAGAATGGAGGAGAGAGAGTAAAAGAGTATATATAGTGTCTGGAAGGTGGGTCCCAAAGCAGTTGAACTTGAAACGATTAAAACATGGTTTTGTGGACCCCGGATGGAATCGACGAAGAAGAACAAAACGATCATTGAAAAATCTAGTTTCGGAAAAGTATAATTTTGACATGGTTTCACGACTTCGAAAATTATGCCCAGATTTAGTATGAAAAGACAGATTCACCCTCTTGGGCCAAAACTTGGGTTTCTGGGCCTCAAATACATGCAGGCTAAAAATAAAAGTTGTCACAAATAATAAAACCATTCAAGAGAATTAAACATCACGTTCAAGCAAAAGATCTAAAAAGAAAATCCACTCTTACACGTGTACTCAGGGCGTCCCTGAGCGTGTCTGACTCATACTGAACGTCCTCAAAATTCCCAAAACTATAATCCAGACTAATTCTAATCACATTCTAACCCAGCTAGTACTAAGACTCACTTAAGACTAAACACTCACTTAATTAGTACTAATCGAGTTGGTCTGGGTCGGGGTCTAACATCCTCCACCCCTTAGGATATTTGGTCCACCAAATATAATTAATTATACCTCTGGTAACAGGTGTGGATGCTTCCTCTGGACTTGATCTCTCAATTCCCATGTGGCTTCTTCTGGCTCGTGGTTCTCCCAAAGTACCTTGACCCAATGGATAGTCCGATTTCTTAATTCATGTTCTTTGGTGTCGATGATTCTAACCGATTTCTCCACATATGAAGCGTCTTCTCGAATCTCTAAAGGCTCGTGTGGAATAATGTGAGAAGGACTATGAACATACTTCTTGAACATGGAGACGTGAAAAACATTATGCACCCCGGAGAGTTCCGGCTGTAACGCAAGTCTGTATGCAACATTTCCAATCTTGCTCAAAATCTCATATGGACCAATGTATCTGTTAGACAATTTTCCTTTCTTTCAAAACCTTAGAGTGCCTCTGACCGGTGAGACCTTCAAGAATACCTTGTCACCCACTTCAAGCTGTAATCTCTCCGGCGAGTGTCAACATAACTCTTCTGTCTGCTTCGAGCAATCTTCAATCTGTCCTGAATCTGTTTAACCTTGTCGCTTGTCTCTCCAACTATCGTCGGTCCATGAAAGCTACGCACACCGACTTCCTCCCTGCAAACTGGAGTTCTGCATCTCCTGCCATAGAGTGCCTCGAAAGGTGTCATTCCAATGCTAGAATGGTAGCTATTGTTGTACGCGAACTCATAAAGAGGTAGGCTCTCATCCCACTGAACCTTTAAATCCAATACACGAGCACGTAGCATATCTTCAAGAGTCTGTATCGTCCGCTCTGACTGACCATCTGTCTGAGGATGATACGCTGTGCTGAACTGAAGTTTGGTACCCATGGATTCAAGAAGAGATTTCCAAAATCTCGAAACAAATCTGCTATCCCTGTCAGAAGTGATGGAGACAGGTTGGCCATGCTTACTAACGATCTCATCGATGAATAATCTTGCAAGTGTTGCCAGATGCATCATATTCCCAGTCTTCATCGGAATGAAGTGAGCAGACTTCGTAAGACGGTCTACTATAACCCAAATTGCATTGTTTCCTCTCTTGGTATTAGGCAAAACGGAGACAAAATCCATAGTGATGTGCTCCCATTTCCACTCCGGAATCTCTAAAGGCTGTAACAAACCAGGAGGCTTCTGATGTTCTGGCTTGATCATCTGACAAGTCAAGCAACGAGACACAAAAGCTACTATCTCTCGCTTCATGTTATTCCACCAAAATTTATTCTTCAAGTTATGGTACATCTTCGTGCTACCCAGATGTATAGAGTATCTAGTATGGTGGGCTTCGGTCATAACTTCATTATTCAAATCATCTACATTTGGTACACACAACCGGTCACGAAAATACAACACTCCATCTGAAACCCTGAAATCTGGACGTTCTGAAATCTGATCTACAATCTTGGCCAATTCTGGGTCTTGCAACTGACTATCTTTGATCCTCTGGATGAAGGTAGGCTCAGACACTGTCATATTTGCCAATAAAACACCTCTCCTCAAGTGTTGTACTTCCTCTCCAAGTTCTTCGAACTGTTGGAAAACACTAACTCCTCTCAAACTAGCCATAACAGCCGACTTTCTACTCAATGCATCTGCTACAACATTCACTTTGCCCGGATGATACTTGATTGGGAAGTCATAATCTTTTATATACTCCATCCACCGTCTCTGCCTCATATTCAATTCCTTCTGTGAAAACAAATACTGCAAACTTCGGTGGTCGGAATGAACTTTGAACTTCTCTCCGTAAAGATAGTGCCTCCACATCTTCAAAGCAAAAACTACTGCTTCCAACTCCAAGTTGTGAGTTGCATAATTAACCTCATGATTCTTCAACTGTCTTGAGCCATAGGCAATCACCTTGCCATCTTGCATCAATACACAGCCTAGTCCCACGTTTGAAGCATTCGTAAAAACAACAAATCCATCGTTCCCCGATGGTAATGAGAGGATTAGGGTTGTGGTTAACCTTTTCTTCAACTCTTGAAAACTACCTTCACACTGATTGGTCCAAACAAAAGGTATATTCTTCCGGGTCAACTTCGTCAATGGTGCTGCAATAGACGAAAAACCTTGGACAAATCTCCGATAGTATCCTGCTAACCCCAAAAAGCTTCTGATTTCTGTCACACTGCTAGGCCTCTTCCACTCAATGACTGCTTCTATCTTGGCTGGATCAACTGCTAATCCTTCTCTTGAGATGATGTGACCTAAAAAGGCAACTTGTTCTAGCTAGAATTCACATTTGTTCAACTTCACATAGAGCCGGTGGTCTCTTAAAAGCTGTAACGACGTCCTCAAGTGTTCTTCATGCTCCTCCTTACTCTTAGAATACACAAGGACATCATCAATAAACACCACTGTAGAGTGATCTAAGAACTCTGCATAAATATTGTTCATGAGAGCCATGAAGACTGCGGGTGCATTTGTCAATAGTATATTAGATGTGATATGTGTATGGATGAGATCCACACACGGGAGATATATGTCACAAATCCTTATACTTAAATATCTTCACAACCAGTGATGAGACTATGCATCTCATCTGATAAGGTTGCAGCACTTTGATCACTATTAGATAGTGTGATTTGTCTCGATCATCAGAATGGAAGATTCTGGATCATGGTGCTAGTACATTGGATGTATTGAAGGACCATGAGAAGCACCTTATGGAATTCCGTCTCTATAATAAGGTATGCTCTCATAATTCCCTAGCAATAGGCTCTTAATTCTGAGACATTGATGAACTCAAGTTTCTATCTATTCATTTGCTTTGAGTCACCAATGAGTGAGGCCAACTGTAGGTCAACACCTCGGTGTCTTGGGTATGTGGTAGTAGGACTGTGGGAACATTGAATGATCAGGATGGAATCTATCTCTATTATCCCCTTGTGCCAATTAATGGTGTTGTCATTAGTAAGTGCGCACCCATCTCGATTAAGAGTTAATTGGATGGTACTGATGATCACTGTGATTAATCGGGGCTCAAGAATAATAAGATATGGAACTAATATTGGAAGAGACAGATTTATTCCAATTTATCCATGGATATTGATAGAGGGGCCTACTTGTGGTAATCAGGAAGTTTAGGGTCTTCTATATAATTTATTCCTAACGCTGGAGTTCAATTGCATTTATATAGTGGAGTTATTTGCAATTAACTGTGGGCCCAGATTGCACATGAGATGTGGGGTCACGAGTCCCAGTTAGAGCCAGCTTTCTAAGGAATCCCTAGTTGTCCCCACGCTAGCCCAAGTTATTAGAAATATACTAATTATAGTAGAACTCTAAAACGAAATAGAAAGTTACTATTTCTATTAGAAGTAGGACTTCTAATAGTGGTAATAGTAAGTTACTAATTATAATGGAAGTGAGACTTCTATTAGAAAGAAGAGAGTTACAAAATGTTATGGAAGTAAGACTTCTATTTCAATTACATAATAAAGAGGAGCTTGCTTTTTAGCAATAAATAGAGGAGTATACATGACTGGACGTCCATGAGATATCCCACCTAGGGAATCACGCCCAAGGCTTGTATGTGCAAGAGTTGCACATGTTCTTCTCTTCCCTCTTCTAATTCTCTTCTAGTTTTCCTAAGAGCTTTCTCTTGGAGATCCCACCCATCTTCTTGAGAAAAGACAATCTGATACGGGAAATAGCGTGGAAGACCAAAAGGTCTTGGAGATTCGTTTTTGACAAGTGAAAGAGTTTCATCATGAAAGAAAGAATCAACTTCTCCATTAGAGCACAGCCGAGCTCCAAGGTATTATCTACTTCGTTGCATATTGTAGATTTTATGGATGCTTGTTGTATGCTTGTTTCTATCTTTTAGATAGATTTACTTACTGTACATGATCATGAGATTGAGACTTATGCATCCTGGATTGGGTTTTTAGCCTTCTAGATAGATGATCCCTGAGTCAAGTAGTCAAATTTTTTTTAAACCTATTCTAGAGGCCCACCTATTTCCAACACAACTGATGATACCCTGACCTCAAGTCTAACTTGGAAAAGTGTGCTGCTCCTTGCAATTGGTCAAATAATTCATCTATCCTTGGCAAGGGGTATTTGTTCTTGACGGTCACATGATTCAATCTTCTATAGTCGATGCACATTCTAAGACTTCCATCCTTCTTCTTCACAAAAAGAACTGGCGCACCCCAAGATGAAACACTTGGCCTAATGAAGCCTTTGCTCAACAATTCTTGTAACTGAAGTTTCAATTCACCTAACTCTGCAGGAGCCATCCTATAAGGTGCAATTGAGATCGGTGCAGTCCCTGGAAGGAGTTCAATAGTAAACTCAACTTCTCTAACTGGTGGTAAACCCGGGATATCTTCTGGAAAAACATCCGGAAATTCTCACACTACGGGGATATCCTCCACCCCTTGGGACTGTTTATCCTCCGTGATAAACGCTATAAATGCCTCACAACCACTGCCCACCAATCTATTAGCTTTCAAAGCTGAAATGAAACTGCTGGAAGATTTCTTCATGTTACCCTGAAACATCAACTCTGTCTGTGGCCCTTGCAATCTGAATGTGATGGTCTTACCAAAACAATCTATAATAGCATGGTAGGTCTTTAACCAATCCATGCCTAAGATAATATCAAAATCATGCATGTCTAGAATTATGAGATTGGCCAGTAAACCGATATCTCCTAACAAGATCGAACAACTAGGGTAATAGGTGCTTTAAACAACCTGTTTACCAACTGGTGTTGTGACTGTCAAAATATAATCCAATTCTGCATGCTGTGCATCAATCTTCTTTGCAAAAAAAGGGGATAGAAAGGAGTGTGTGGATCCTGGATCAAATATGATCTGTACTTCTACTCCACAAACAAGAAGTTTACCTTCTATGACGTCACTTGCTGTTTCAGCATCAGTACGGTTGATATTGTACGCGCGTCCTTGCTGGTTTGGTCTATTCTGCTCCTGATTCTGCCTCCCTTGATTGTTCCTGTTCTGAGGTGGACGAGCATTCTGATTTTGTACTTGTCTGCCTTGCTGCTGCTGTTGCAATGGTGGCCTCACTTGATTATGAACTGGTGCTTGATTTTGTGGTGATGCCTGCCTCTGTTGCTGATATCTGTTGGCCTGATTCTAAAGCTGTGGGCAATCCTTGATTGCATGGTCCATTCTTCCACATTTGAAGCAAGCACCCGTTGCCTTGGGGCATTCATGGGTAGGGTGATTCTTGCCACAGTGATTGCAACCACTATGCCTAACTTGGTTCGGTTCTTGTCTTGGCTTCTTGCCACTTTGTTGCCTTTGGTTATGCTGCTGATGTTGCTGCTTCCTATCCTGGATAATCTCATTGTTGAATTCTTCAAATTTATACGCCCGCTTAACCGCTTCATCAAATGTGGCTGGTGAAATCACTCCCGTAACATCCATCTTGAGAATGGGATTTAACCCTTCCAAAAATTTGGTGATCTTCTTATGCTCCGTATCAATCAACTCGATAGCATAGCGAGCAAGCCTCTCAAATTTGGTAACATACTCTAGAACTGTCATGCTTCCTTGTTTTAGCTGTTGAAATCCACTGCCTTCTGCGGTGAGGATCCCAAGACACGGGTCAAGCTCACACGAATAGGTATGCGGAAGCGTGTAGCAAAACATATCACACTAATCTTAAACAGTAAGATGCGAGAGAAAATATAATACCGAGACTTGGTATCGAAAGAGAAATGTCAACATAGCAATCTTATCATGAATAAAGTTTCACCGTTTAACGAAAGTATATTAATTAAAGTTACATATCCATGGGAGGCCAACAAAGGCCAATACAACAAAATAAGATCCCCAAAAGATATCCCAAAACTAGGTGAACGAGAAATCAAGATCCCGACCGGCATCTAGATGACGTTGTCGGGCTGCCACTCATGTGCTGGGGGTGGCTCAACAGCCTCCTCCAGGCACTCTTCGACAAACGCGATACCTTTTGCACCTGGACACCAAATAAAATGCAACAAACACGACGGTTTGGCAAATAAACAATTTAGACATGAATATGAAAAATAGTGCCAAAACAGTTCAAGATTACTGTACACGTTCAAGTTTATAAAACTAGCATGAATACTTATAATATCATAAAAAGATAAATCCACATTGAGCTCATCCTTTCTCTATCACATAACATGACAAGAGTAAGCACGCACGCAACACGACACGCAAGACACGATCCCACGTTACACAAGGTAAACGGGGAGGCCGGCCGCGGAACCGGAACAAGAACATGCACGATGTGTAATATAATACACGACTAGTCTGCAGACAGTCCACATGTTTAAGGACCCCCAGGCAGTGGATCAAGCTAAAAGGGCAGTCCAAGCTCAGTGGTATTCACTTATATCATGAATGCACAAAACACGGTAATACACGTTCGAGAACACGACAAGCAAGAGGAAAATCATTTATCAAACACGACACGACAAGACTAGCAAAATGGCATAGTATTAGTGCTTAACAAACTTAAGAAATTATTCCCTTTTTCTTATTCTTGAAACACATCTTAAAACAAGCTTATACTTGAAATTCCAACGAAATGCACGATGATGCACGAAGCATCAAAACAAGAGTCCAAACACGAAATCTATCAAGTTTAGGCTAAGACCATTCATTGACCCTTGTGGAGTTGAAACCCAAATGTCGGAGTTTTGACAAGATTTGGTGCCCCAGAAGTTATAGTACATTTTGGAATCCCAAGTGCAAAAAGTCAATTAAAGGTCTAAATCCTAGTCTAGTTTTCATTCTCACAAAAATCCCTCAAAAACAACACTTTTGGTAAATTTCGGTCAGCCCTCGGTTACCCTTCGGTTAACTGATGTTGATCTGTTGATCGACCGATGGCTGACCACCAGGTCTCAGCCCAGAAATGCAGCTCTCTAGAATTGGGACCGACAGGTCTCGGTTGGCTGTCGGTCGACCGAACTTGGGAGTTCGGTCGACCGACAGATGACCGACACCTGACCGACGGAATTTCTGACACAATGTTGCTCTCTGGAATTCGGACCGACAGGTCTCGGTTGGTTGTCGGTCGACTGAACTTGGGAGTTCGGTCAGCCGACAGATGACCGACACCTGACCGACAGAACGCGGGCAGTGCATTTCATGTTGACACCAAAAAAGTCACTATGTCTCCTCAACATCAAGAAGCCTCGTGAAGCTGCATCCTGCTAAAAATAGGCAATGCTACTTCAAGCATCAGATTTTGTCAGAATCAGACAGAAACTGAAGGATCTTCAACGCAGCCAAAAAAGGGGTACACCAGAGGTTTCGGGCCATTCCGACATCGTTTGGCCCAACTTCACTGCTCCGATAGCTAAACAAGCGCTCTCGGCGGCGACATCATCGAAGACACCAAAACTTCGATCAGAGCCTACGGATGACTCCAGAATGTCTTCAAAGGGCTCCACGCCAAATTTCAAGTCAAACCGACAACGTTTGACCCTTCATCAATGCTCGAGCAGCAAAATCAAGCCTCCCGACGGAGGGAACCACCGAAGCCATCACTCATCAAATAAAGTACATGAGTGGCTTCAACATGCCTCCAAAGGGCTGCACGTCAAATTTCAGGTCATTCCGACAACGTTTGACGAGGTTTCGATGCTCCGAGAGAAAATCAAGCCTACCGGCGGCGGAGCAACCCGGGACCATGACATCCAAAACGGAGCCCATACAACGTCTCAAAATGACTCCAATAGGCTCCCCGTCAAATTTTAGGTCAATCGGACATCGTTTGACCACATATCAAAGCTCGGCATTTTCCCCCAGCAAAATCAAGTGAAGCATCGATGGGACCCCAAACGGTTTCAAAACTCAAATAAAAGCCCATGGTTGGTCCTATCCACTGCTCAAGAAGCTTCACCTCAATTTTCAGGTCATTCCGACATCGTTCGACCTAGTTTCGACTCTTGACGGAAAATCGGCTACAAAGTCTTCGGCTTTCCTGAAAAATGGGAAACTCTGTGCTCCGATTTCGTGCGGGTTCTCGTCAATTTTTCTCTAAGAAAATGAAGTCAATAATTGAGGAAAAATGTCAAGAAAAATACAGAAGAAAAAAGGAACGAAAAACACGCAAAATCGGCCGAAAATGGAGCTCGGCGACCAAAGGGCAAAAAACCCTAAGGTCGCCGGCGACCCTGGCCCATGGTCGCCGGCGACCCTGCAAATCCGGGTCGCCGGATTTTGCACCAAAACATCCGTTTTTCGATGGTTTTCACGTTTCGGGTGTTCCTGCCTCTGTGATTTTCTGAAAATCCAATGTTTGATGCTTGAAAACGACTAATCTTCGTCGACATCTCGGATCCTCAGTCAAAAGCATGAAATCATCACCGAACGCTCCAAGATCGCCAACCGGCTGACCAAGAAAGTGCACTTTCTGTCCGACCGATCGTGAAATCCACAAGACAGATGTCACCGGCCCACCAACATCAACTAATGTCTAAAATTGCATCGTAATCCGACATCAAACAATGCGTGGATCCACCTGTGATGATCGCAAGAAGAATCTCAAAAGGCGCAGCGCGGCCCGCGACTCTTCACAAGCCTGGGCGACCACTTAATGACGTTAATGACCCGTTTATAACAACTTAATGCGGTCATTAACTCATTATTTCGGACGGCCCAATCAGATTCAAGCATTTGGGAGTTACAAATCCAATCAATCATGGCATTAAACCCATGAAACTCCCATCATCATGAAGCATAAAGGTGATTAAATGCCCACTACCTTCATCGGCCAATCACAAGCCTTGAAAAAGGAGTTACAAAATCAACTTGTAACTCTTCATCAATTCTTTCATCATGGCCATCAATGCCAATAAACACCTCATGGCTACCAAAAGCCTATAAAATGAGGTCCATTCCAAGAAGAAAGCATGACGAAAATAGATCCCAAGTGCAAGCTCTGAAAATCCAGAAAATCCAAGAGAGAGACGAAGTTCTGCTACTTTGCTCCCGAAAGCACCACAAGGTGATCAACGTCCCTTGGGGGGCCACCCCCCTCCCCCCCTAAGGTCACCTCCTTCTCCAACATGGCCTAAACGCGGCTTTTCAGCCCGTTTACTTGGTTTTTCATTGGATATAGGACCTCCTTTTGGTCCTTGTCCTTTAAAAAACCAAGGTTAGGAGCCAAGCCAAAGCATCAAAGCATCACATGTTCTCATTTGAAGGACGATGGCGAAGTCCATACATGACTTGCGACCGTCGATCTCAACGTGTCCCCACAATCTCCTGAGAAGTTAGATCCATTTTCTTACTTTTCTATTGTAGTTTGTATTTCTTAAAGAGACAAAAAGAAATCACAATTCTTGTCTTTTACATTTGATGAGTTTTGTAAAATCAACTTTCACAGCAAAATCGCCTTTTTCGGCAAACAAACAAAAATGCCTCTTACAGCATTCTAAAAAAACAAACCTGTCTCTTTTCTAAAAAAAAAAAAAAACACTAAGGTTCCACCAGTTGCGTTCTTTGACCAAAGTGGATTTAAGAAAAGCCTTGTTCAGAGTGTGGAGACAGCTAAACTGTTCGAGGCAAGGGTCCTCCAAACGGGTTCATTAAGTAATCATACCCTTACCTGGGGGCTGATCTATCCACTAAGGTTTCATAAGATCGAATTGGAAATCTATGTGCACCTTTAAAAAAAATCCTTTTAAAAGAAATTAAAAAAAAAAAAAAAACTTCTGTCACTTTGAATTCAGAGTTGAGAAATCTTGGTTCTTTCCCTTTGGGATTTAGCGCTCGCAGAAATGTTGAGCCTTGTTCGGAATGGAACACCATTTGCTCTCTTTGATGAATTCAATCTTGACCTTTCAAAAAAAAAAAAAAACTTCCGTCACTTTTGAGTTCAGAGTTGAGAAATTTTGGTTCCCTCCCTTTCGGATTTAGCGCTCGCAGAAATGTTGAGCCTTTGTTCGAAACGGAACATCATTTGCTCTATTTGATGAATTCAATCTTGACCCTTCAGAAAAAAAAAAAACTTCCGTCACGTCTGGATTCACATCTGAGAAATTTCGGTTCCTTCCCTTCTGAATTTAGCGCTCGCAGAAATGTTGAGCCTTTGTTCGGATTGGAACACCATTTGCTCTCCTTTATGAATCCAAATTTGACTTTTCAAAAAATCCCATCTCGTGTCCTTCCCAAGGATGCGATTTGCAACATTTGTGCCTAGCGGTGCTAGTACGCCCTTTTGGGTCTATTGTATTCGCGACCGACACATTTGTATCTCCAACCTTATATCATTTTACCTCGAATGAGCCTTGCTTCTCGGTAATTTGAATTAAGGTCTACAATTGCTTCTAGCAGTCATTGGAACGCTCACTCTGAGCCTACCATACTTGCATTTTAGAACAATTGTATCCTCTATGGCTTTTTTGCTTTCTTTATCGTCCTTCGGTTGGGCCATATCCCCTCAAGTGATTTGAAAAGACAAAACCATAGTTGTTCTCCATTTATGATTACCATATTCTTGTGATTACTAATGGATTTGGTCTTGTTTCAGAAGTTTTCCAAAACTAACAATGGCAGCTTCATTGACCATCACTTTCGATGAGAACAAGTACCAGCTTATGCTTCAAGACAAGCAAAACAAGCATAAGCGCCCTGCCAGTTGCTGAAGCGTCATCTCCCTCGATAACTCTCCAAACACCGGGTCAACTTAAACTCCCCGGACCATCGTCTTCGGATCGCTGGGACCATTCCCACTTCCCGCAGAAGACACTGTACCTGCCAAGAAGCAGAAAATTGCCCCGTAACGTGTCACTAAAATGGCACCAAGGGCGAACACCAAGAAGCCTGAAGCCCGTGGCGTTCCCACGAAGCCTCAACCCACAAGAAACCAGGTTTACACCAAAACTTGGTCCCCGAGATCTTCACCAAAGCAACGAAGGTCCCAAACATCTGCAAAGCCAGCATACCTGGCCCCTCTCAAGGAGAATCAGTTCTACCCTCTCTCTTACATGAAAGAGGAGAAACCTACCCTCCACCCAAAAAACAAACAAAATCATCATGAGCCCGCTTGCTCCTACAAGCCCAAAATCAAATCCTGCATCGTTAGGCCTTTGCAAAAATATGCTGAAGCCTGCACTCCCGTGAATCGACCCTTCATCTCAACAGGGGCCAAGCTCGCAAAATTCAAGTCTTCATTACGACAGGCAAAGGACCGCATCCAGATTCTGTCCTTGCCAAGCTTCAAAGAAGACAAACTCGGCTGCTGCACACGAGGGACTACATCCTTCATCGCCAGAGCCCAGCCAGAGCTGACTGAAGCTCAAATTGCTCGTCATATGCGTCGCCGCACTGCATATCGACAAAAGAGACTCGAGAAACAAAGAACCCAGCGTTCTACTCTCCACGTCTCAAACAAATGGGTCGACAAAGAAAGACCCAACCAATTCGTTGCTGTTCATATGGTTGGCAAAACCAGAAAACGCCAGAAGTCAGCAACCAAAATCAGTGTTAAACGTCCAGTGACTCGCAGCGTCTCCCGGACACGAACACATCTGGAAGAATCTTCCACTCCTCCAAGCCAAGAACACCGGTGTAACCACTCTTCAGATTCTTCATCCAGAAGAATGAGCCCCAGCTCAGTCACCAGGACGATTTCTTCATTCGAATCCCGAGGGATGAACGTCTTCTTGGCTACAAGTTCTGAGCCGCCTCCACAGCATGATGACGTAACTGCACGCATCCAGCAGTTGGAGCAAGGACAACAGAGAATTGAGGCTCTGATGGAAAACCTTATTCTCACTCTACAACATCCACCACCTAACAATGAAACCCCTCTGAATCATGAAGATGATGAGGGTAATGCAGAAAACAATGAGTCTCGCGTCCTTACCAGAAAGGACGTGGACGATATCCTCGCAAAAGCAAAAGAAGAGGATACATTGAAGGAACATGGGATCAAGCCACCCTACCCTTTATGGATGAACTCGGTTCCGTTCCCTCGCAGCAGCATTGAAGGAACATTGAAGGAACTCGCAGCAGAAGTCTCAACCAAAACAAGAATTCCTTGAAAAAGCAGAAACTTCTTCCACTGCTTCACTAGGGACGACGGAAGAATCTCTTCCCAAAACCTCCAAGGCGGTAAGAAAATTCACTCTTGATGATTTCATGCCACCTCTATACAAAAATGGAAATATGCAGGGGGCATCATACTCTTGTAACTCGGTAGTTGGATTCTCCATGAATGGATACAAGTCCAGTGATACTGCCAGTGATATAGATGAGTGGGAAGAATCCCTTGAAACAGGAGAATACCTCTCCGACGAGGAATGGATTCCCGAGTCTCATCCTATGCCAGTAATCGGTATAACCCATTACAGCCATAAGGATCTTGGACTGATGATGAAGAAGACCAGGGCCCTGTTCAAGAAAACGCTATTGATCCAGCACCAGCAAATGCTTCAGTTAAATCCAACATGGGCGAACCACGAGGAGCGGATGACGAAGAAGGTTTGGCTCCTATGCCTGATCTTGAGGAATATGCAAGAATCTTGCAACATCTTGCCATAGAGCAGGAGCAGGATCGCAGCAATCTTCGTCATGATCCAGAACCGGAAGTCCCTGAAAATCAGCGGGAACTTTCTCCCTTAACTCCTGAAAATGGAGAAAACAGTTGGATCGATGATCCTCTCACATCCGAGGATGAGTCCGATTTCCAACAGTCTACACTGGGGGCATCTCCTGTCAGGATAACCTGCAATGCAATAGCTCAAGACGACAGTGCCTCTAAAGCTTCCGAAGACACATACTCCCCAACCGGTAGCTTATCTTCTGGAGCTACATCCTCTCAGGTGACTTCCACTGAGATAACATCCTCTCAGCCCTCGTCTCCTAAAGCTGTGACATCTGAACTCAAGCCTCTCCCGATTGATCATCTTGAAGAAACTTCTGCCAATGAAATCTTCTTCAATGAAAACTCAGACAATTGGTCCCAGATACCCGATCTCAAGGGCGATGTCTGGGTTAATAAAGAAAAGTTGCCGGCTGCTGTTCAGGACTTGTTCCCGGAAATTGCTCTGTCCAACACAATCACTGAAGACGCCAATGTTGTTACAGAGACGTCCTCAGCAAAGGATCAACCTCTTGATCCTAAGAACGATCTTCCAAAAGAAGACCCTTCTCTAGAGGCTCTTGAAGTTGGTAGAGGTACCCGTTCTGGCCGGGATTACCACAAAAATTACAATCAACCCTCTTCTTCTTATGTAAATCCTTCGGGAAAGCAAGATGTAAGCGCCCCAAGTGGCAATAATAATGAAAATGCAGGCCCGAATGAGGCTTTCAAGTACGACTTGATTGAGCACTTCAAACACATACCTGCACGTCTGCACATCCTTGACTTATTACGAATGTCTCCACAAACTCGTGATAGTCTCATTTCAGAATTACAAAGGCTGAATGCGGATGTCGACAAACATGCCCCACAAGTCCTACAAATTGAAATGGACTATAGGGTCAAAAAATCAAATACTCCCTCAAAGGAAGAAAAGAAGAAAACTGAGGGATCAAGCAATGAATGCCTCTCGGTACAAAAAGCAGCAAGTGCAACAATTGCCTTCGACAAGGATGACCTCCTCCTAGGCGAAACAAAGCACAACCGTCCCTTGTACTTTACGGGGTACGTCAAAGAAATGCCAGTACACAGAGTTCAGATCGATCCAGGTTCTGCACTCAACCTCATCTCTACTTCGGTACTCGAAGAGCTGGGCATCCCACCCAGCAAGCTGAGTCACACGTCCGTATCCATCTTCGGATATGACGGGAGCGCTCAAAGGCCTATCGGCAAAATCAGGTTCAAATTGCAAATCGGTGATCTTATTTCTGAAGTCACCATGTATGCAATAAGGACCCCTTCATGTTACAATATACTCCTTGGACGCCCCTGGATACATGACAATGGTGTCGTCCCTTCAACTCTACATCAATGCATCAAGTTCGTTGGCAACGATGGCTTGATACACCGAGTGTTTACAGACAAAAGGCCCTTCAAAGGCAGAGATGTCCATTTTGCAGATGCTCAAATGTATAAAGATGGAAAAGAAGAACAGGAGGAAAAAACAATTCACCTTGCCGACAGTCTCCAGAAAGATAAAGGCAAGGCTCCTCAGCAATCATCGGAGGTAAACAAACCCTCCACCAAACTCGAAGTAAGCGGCTAAGCTCCCTTCGTCGTCTCCTTCAAATCTCCAAAGCCTTTGGTAATCACTACCAAAGTAAAGAAGACAAAACAAAGGGCTGGGGGCAAGTTCACTGTCTCCTTTGTGTCTATTATGCATGACACAGACTTAGAGTCAGAGCCAGAAGATGACACAGCATCAAGCCAAGCTGATACTCAGCAAGATCAGCCCGTTCTCACTTCATTGGAGATACCTGCAGACATAGAAGACCCTACGTCTGCTTCCTTTGTTATTCCGGCAACTTCGCCAGAAGAAAAAGTGATTTACTTCCACAGATCGGGAGCATCTCCGCTGAGCTCTCTGCTTGAACCTTTCCAAAATGAAGGTATGCCTCAGCTATCCCTGTATAGTCCAATGGCACAAGCTATCATGAAGAAGATGGGCTACGACGCTCAAAATCCGACTGGTTTGGGAGGTGGCCGTGGTATTCTCACACCATTGGAACCCACCCTGATCAAAAGTCAACCAGAAGATTGGAGAATCCACCTTCAAAAGGGCAAGTCTTCATATGGGTTGGGGTATGATCCTACCGCTCCTATGAGACAGTTGACACCATGGTTACAAAGTCGCTTTACCGACCAAGCCTTAACATCTCATGAAGACATCGATATCCCTGGATATCTCTTTGAGGAGTTACTCGTCAAAAATCCTGAAAGCTCCTCCAATTGGTATAATTTCTTTGATAATAAAGAGGAATTACCCAATGATACAGACGAGCAAATGAAGTGAGTACCTTACTTCAACCCAATTCCAGCAAATGATTGGGACCATCTCATTGCAAGCCTTAAGAAGGATACTGATCAAGAAGATTCATGGACAAAAACAGAGCCCCAGTCTGAAAATGCCTCTGGCACTCCAAAAGGTCTTGTTGAGTTGGAAGCCTCCGAAAACATTGTGGAGGAACCACGTTCAAACCTTCCGACAGAAGATCCTGTCCAAAAGATAGCCTTGGGAACATCTGATAACCCACGTCCTGTATTCATAAGCAAGAATATAAAGGATGATGAGTTACCCGAGTATATCTCTTTTCTTTGCGAATTCGTTGATTGCTTTGCATGGTCCTATGCCGAAATGCCTGGCTTGGATCCCGAAGTAGCAGTCCACAAGCTCAACTTGAAAAAAGAAATCAAGCCTATCAAACAAGGCCAAAGGAGATTCTGTCCCAACGTGATGGACAAAATTGAACAAGAAGTTCAGAAACTCAAAAACGTTGGCTTCATCCGTGAGGAACAGCATCCTGAATGGTTGGTCGACATTGTCCCCGTGACAAAGAAAAATGGGCAAATAAGGGTCTGTATTGACTACAGAGACCTGAATAGTGCATATCCTAAAGATGAATTCCCGCTCCCCATACCAGAGGTGATGATTGACAACACCTATGGGTTCGAGCGAATGACATTCATGGATGGATTCTCTGGCTATAATCAGATAAAGATGCATCCTGAAGATGAAAGGCATACATCATTTCGGACACTATTCGGCGTGTATTGCTACACTGTTATGCCGTTTGGTCTGAAAAATGCAGGTACAACATATCAGAGGGCTATGATGAAAATATTCCAAGATATGCAGCACAAAACGGTCGAATGCTATGTTGACGACCTCGCCATAAAAAGCAGGAGAAAAGAAGACCATCTCGATGATCTTCGAGAAGTCTTCCTCCGACTTCACAAACACAAATTGCGGATGAATCCACTAAAGTGCTTCTTCGGTGTCTCATCGGGTAAGTTTCTCAGATTCATAGTACGGAAAGCCGGAATAAAACTTGACCACACCAAAGTCAAGGCTATCCTGGAAATGCCATCTCCCAGAACCCTAAGAGAATTAAAAGGGCTTCAAGAAAGGCTGGCCTACATTCGACGGTTTATCTCCAATCTATCAGGGAAATGCCGTCCATTTTCTCGCTTAATGAAGAAAGGCGTGGACTTTGTCTGGGATGCTGAATGTGAAAATGCATTTCAAGACATCAAAGCATACCTCACCAAACCTCCAGTGCTGGCTGCCCCCACAACTGGAAAACCATTTATCTTGTACACAAGAGCTCTCGACCACTCTTTGGGTGCTCTGCTCACACAAGAAAACGACGACGGAAAAGAAGGTTCTCTCAATGCCCGACTGGCAAAATGGTCCATTCTTCTATCATAGTTTGATATTAAGTATGTACCACAAAAAGCAATCAAAGGCCAAGCTCTAGCAGACTTCCTCGCAGAGCATCCATTGCCTAAAGATTCTCCACTCAGGGATGATCTCCCAGACTAATTTGTCTACAACGTGGAAACTTCCTTATCAAATGCTTCTTAGGACATGTACTTCGACAATGCAACCAGGACAAATGAAAAGGGAAAGCAAATATCGGGAATCGGCATCCTCTTGGTCAACCCCGACAATTACATGATTCCACACGCCTTCTCGCTACTGGAACCATGTTCAAACAATGCAGCTGAGTACCAAGCCCTGATTGTAGGATTGGAACTCACCCTCGAATCCGGCATCACCATGTTGGAAGCTTTTGGGGACTCTCAACTGATCGTCAACCAGATGAATCAGAAATATGAAGTCAAGAAGACTGATTTGCTACCTTACTACAATAAGGCGCAGTCGCTTCGACAAAAATTCAACATCTGTCATATCACCCACATCCTCAGAGGTGAAAACATCCGTGCAAATGCCCTGGCCGGACTTGCCTCATCCATGGCAATCCAAGAAGGGGAAAACATGCAAGTCACAGTGTGTCAAAGAAGGATTCTCCCTCCTCTCAACACACACCAAGCAGTTGCTGAATCCCACCAAGTAGTTGGAAGTCGGATGTCCATCCTCAAACCTCCGATTGGCGATTGGAGAGATCCGTTCATTGATTACATCATGTTCGGAATCCTACCTGAAGATCCAAAAGAGCGGGTAAGCATCCAAAGACGAACCCCGAACTTTCATTTGGATATACCTTCAAAAGGACTTTACAGAAGATCCTTCAACGGAGTACTCCTACGCTGCTTGTCACAACAAGAGGCTGAGGAAACTCTCAAAGAAGTACATGCTGGTCTTTGTGGAGCCCATCAGGCTGGCCCTAAGCTCTACAACCAGATAAAAAGGCTAGGTTATTATTGGCCTACCATGGTAGCTGATGCAATGCAATTTGCCAAGCGCTGCCAAAAATGCCAGATTCACGGAGATTATGTCCACATGCCTCCAGAATGGCTACATCCAACAGCAATCTCATGGCCTTTTGAAGCCTGGGGTATGGACGTCGTAGGTCCTATTTCTCCCCCATCAAGCAAAGGTCATCGCTTCATCATCGCCGCTACGGATTATTTCTCCAAGTGATCAGAAGCATTTGCGCTCAGCGAAATGAAGACCTCATCAGTCCTTCAGTTCTTGCGCACCAACATTATTTGTCGCTTCGGCATACCTAAAAGATTCGTCCATGATAATGGACCACAATTCCGGGATCACAGATTCTACAGGTTTTGCGACAAGTACAAAATCCAAAGTTGTCCTTCGACTCCATATAATCCAACAGCGAACGAACTAGCAGAAGCCTTCAACAAGACACTCTGCAAAATTCTCAAGAAAATGGTCTCTAGTCACAAAAGAGATTGGGGCGACAAACCACTAGAAGCTTTGTGGGCCTATCGAACCACCGTTCGAGGACCAACCCATAGTATACCATTCTCCTTGGTCTATGGATGCGAAGCTGTTGTCCCTTTGGAAGTACAAATTCCTTCCTTAAGGGTATCTCTGCAAAATGACATGACGCAATAAAGCAATGTCAAATTGAGACTCCAAGAGCTGGATAATCTCGAT
This sequence comes from Umbellularia californica, assembly GCA_028538565.1. Taxonomy (NCBI): domain Eukaryota; kingdom Viridiplantae; phylum Streptophyta; class Magnoliopsida; order Laurales; family Lauraceae; genus Umbellularia; species Umbellularia californica. The sequence continues at coordinate 41,586,342 of JAPQWN010000007.1, read as the reverse complement.
GAAAGACGACTTAAAGCTCTACAAAGCATTGAGTTGTACCAAGCACGCATGGCAGGATCTTTCGACAAAAAGGTTAGGCAACGCGCCTACAAAAAGGGTGACTTGGTTCTTGCAGTAAAAAGACCCATAGTCTTTGCCCACAAATCCAAAGACAAATTCGAACCAAAATGGGAGGGACCCTTCGTCATCGACAAAGTCTTCTCCAATGGTGCATACGCTCTTCTAAACATGGAAGGAGACAGATGTATGCTACCCATCAACGGCAAGTTCTTGAAGCGGTACTACCCTTAAAGACTTCCTCAAACGGGTCAGAGCAATATCTACACGGCTAAAGCGTATTTCCAAGGTACTTGCTCGTCAAACCCACCCCTTTTGAAATTTTCATCTTTATGTTGAAGTTTCCAAAAAAACAATCTCTCAAAACAATGCTTACTTTCATCATTTCATTGTTCAAAAGAAAAATCAAATCCAAAATCCAAGTTTAGGAGCCTCTTCCCAAACTTGACCAAAATTTTCGATCCTTGAACCCAAAATTTATGGTTTGAAACAAAAACCAGGACTCAGGAATTTTCACCCTAGTCTACCTTGGCTTTTACAACCAAAACGGTTTTAAGCCAAAATTTATGACCCTCGTGTCTCTAAACAAAAAAATTGGTTTTTAGAAACCGTGGGGAAGCGACACTTAGTCGATACTCGTAAAACCCAAAAACCGGAAGGATACGAACCCCATTCGATACTTCCAAAACCCAAAAAATCGCAAGGAAGCGAACCCCATTCGATACTTGCAAAATTTCAAAAATCGTGGAGAAGCAACATACCAGTTGATATCCACAACCCAAATTTCAAAAAATCGTGGAGACGCAACATACCAGTTGCTATCCACAACCCAAATTTCAAATGATTCGAGAAAACCTCAAATTTCAAAAATCGCGGGGAAACGACACCAAGTCAGTACCCGCAAAACCAAAAGTTTTGGGAAAAGCAGGGAAGCGACGCTCAGTCGATATTTGCACCCCAATTCACGAGAAAGCGACATTCCGTTGATACTCGCAAAACCCAGCCCGCGAGGAAGTGACATTCCATCAATACTCGCAAAACCGAATGAGCAAGGAAGCGACATTCCATCGATACTTGCAAGACCATTCAGCGGGGAGGCGACATTTAGTCGATACCTGCATTTTGAAAACCAAAACTCGGCTATAAACGCCAAAATCCGGCTATAAACGCCAAAAAGCGGCTATAAACGCCAAATTCGGCTATAAATGCCAAAACAAAAAAAAAATCGGCTATAAACGCCAAAATCGGCTTTCATGCCAACAAAACAAAACTTGGTTTTCAAAAAAAATCCGGCTATAAACGCCAAAAAGCGGCTATAAACGCTAAATTCGGCTATAAATGCCAAAACAAAAAAATTCGGCTATAAACGCCAAAATCGGCTTTCATGCCAACAAAACAAAACTTGGTTTTCAAAAAACTCGGCTATAAACGCCAAAATCCGGCTATAAACGCCAAATCGGCTATAAATGCCAAAAATCGGATATAAACGCCAAAATCGGCTTTCATGCCATACAAAAACTTTGGCTCTCATGCCACAAACAAAATTTGGCTCCCATGCCACAAAATGAAATTTGGCTTCTATGCCATTCCAAAATTCGGCTTTCACGCCATCCAAAAAAAAAAAACTTTGGCTCTCATGCCACAAACAAATTTGGCTCTCATGCCACAAACAAATTTGACTCCCATGCCACAGACAAAATTAGGCTTTTATGCCATCCAAAATTTCGATTTTCAAACATCAAAAAACAGGCTTTTCGCCACAAAATTGGCTTTCATGCCCAAAACAACCCTTTGACAAAAGATTTTCACAAAATTACAACCTTTTGATCAAATTCTTAAACAAACATTCCCGCCAACTTTTGCTCAAATTTGTTTTCATCAAAAAATTATTTAAGTGAAAAGAATGGGATACAAAAAAATATAGTACCAAAACTGTTTATACATGGAGGTACCCAAAAAAAAAAAAGAAGGAAAAAGTGTTTGTTACAACTCAGGAGCTCAAGCCGACATGGTCTTCAACCAAAGGTTCAACTCCTCAAGCAGACCCTTAGCCTTAACTTCTAAAGTTTTTAGGCCACGCTCCTTAAAAATGTCCCCATAAAACGCGGCCGAATGCCGCGACCCATCTGCAGCACGAGGAAGTTCTTCCCAGAGGACTTGCCACTGCTCATGCTCCTAAGTCTTCCTCCGGACATCACCTTCAGCTTCCTCAACCTGGCAAATGAGAGTCCCCTCTTTCTCCCAAGTCTGCTGAACAGCCGCATTGGAATATCTAGCAGACCGACGAGGTGCGTCAGTAACAGAACCTTTACCCTTGTTCGTTTTAGAAGAACTACCTGCAAAAGATGGAAGATAAAAGCTCAATCATCATCAAAATGACAGAGTTTTGCTACAAAAAAAATCCTAGCAAAATTTTGACATGATTCCGGGGCAATTCCAAAGAAAAGGAAAATACTCCGAGAAATACAGGAAGCCTGAAGATGAGCTCAACATCGCTGCGAGCTCATATTCAGCGGAGAATTCTCAAAGAAGGTTCGAACTCAACATCGCTGCGAGAACGAGCCAATCTCATCAAATTTCCGTAAAATCTGGAAAAGAGATCAACATTGCTGAGAGCTTCAGAATCCAAAAATTGCAAAGTTCGTCAAAATCTAGCAAGACCGAGAGAGAGCTCAACATCGCTGCGAGCTCAAATCCCAATACTTGTAAAAGATTTTCAGGTATGCATCATCATGCTGTCAAGTCCATTTACCAAAAATCATGCATCGAAAAAATATCATCATGCATTAGATGCTAGGAAAACCTTGACCAAAGTTTGACCAATTCCAACCCAATTTGGTCAAAACCAATCAAACTTTGTCCTAGTCAAAAATCATGTTGGCTTGACCTAGAGACTCTAGCCTTCTATCTTGATGCATCAAAAAAAAATGCATTTGCATAGCCTCATTATCATGGTGAGCAAACAAAGAAAAGAAAAAAAAGTGAGAGAAAAAAAATCTCAGCAAAAAAAAAAACAATTTATTTGGCCCACTGCCACGTGGCAGTACGGTCAGGCCCTTACTGACCTGTCCATACAGCCAGGAGAAACGACAGAAAAAAAAAAAAAAAAAAAAAAAAACGCTGACAAAAAAAAAGAAAGGGGAAAATCAGCGAAAAAAAAAAAGAAAAAAAAAGCACACGAAAAAAAAAAGAAGAAGAAAATCGTGAAAAAAAAAGAGAAAAAAAAAAAGAGAAGGAAGAAAGAAAAAGAAGAAGCACAAAAAAAAAAGAGTAAAACATGCTAGAAGAAAAAAAAAACGAAAAGAAAAAGAAGAAGAGAAGGAAAAAAAAGTGAAGAAGCTACTTCTATAATGGAGATTCTTGTGGAGGAAGAAAACTTACTTGAAGCCATTGAAAGAGAAGAAGAAGAAAAGCTTGGAGCCCTTGGAGCAAAAGCACTTCTTATCTTGGAGAGCACTCTTGAAGATTTCTTGCAAAAAGAAAGCAATGGAGCAAAAGCACCAACCCTCTTGCTTTTATAGAGGAGAGCAAGCCAAAAGAGGAAACAAGGAGAAAGAAAGGAGGTAAGTGCTAAAATTTAGCTACTTTCCCAAAAAGAAAGATATTTTGAGAGAATCTTTCCACAAAAAAAAACTTGAGAAATTCTCTCCAAGTAAAGATATTTTTAGATATTCTCTACACAAAAGAGATATTTTAGATATTCTTTACAAATATGACACCATATGAGATCTAGGCCATCTCCAAAGCCTAAGGTCCCATGGGTTAGCCCATATGAGCCAGGTTTGACCACCTAGGCACTAAAAGTGGCTTTTAGTCAAAATATTCCTCTTACCAAGAGCCAAAAAAAAAAAAAGAGAAAAGAGCAAAAAGAAATCCCATGCCTCTTTTGAGTTCGGGTGTTCCTGCCTCTGTGATTTTCTGAAAATCCAATGTTTGATGCTTGAAAACGACTGATCTTCGTCGACATCTCAGATCCGCAGTCAAAAGCATGAAATCATCACCGATCGCTCCAAGATCGCCAACCGGCTGACCAAGAAAGTGCACTTTCTGTCCGACCGATCGTGAAATCGACAAGACAGATGTCATCGACCCACCAACATCAACTAATGTCTAAAATTGCATCGCAATCCGACATCAAACAATGCGTGGATCCACCTGTGATGATCGCAAGAAGAATCTCAAAAGGCGCAGCGTGGCCCGCGACTCTCCACATGCCTGGGCGACCACTTAATGACGTTAATTGACCCGTTTATGACAACTTAATGCAGTCATTAACTCATTATTTTGGATGGCCCAATCAGATTCAAGCAATCATGGCATTAAACCCATGAAACTCCCATCATCATGAAGCATAAAGGTGATTAAATGCCCACTACCTTCATCGGCCAATCACAAGCCTTGAAAAAGGAGTTACAAAATCAACTTGTAGCTCCTCATCAATTCTTTCATCATGGCCATCAATGCCAATAAACACCTCATGGCTACCAAAAGCCTATAAAAGGAGGTCCATTCCAAGAAGAAAGCATGACGAAAATAGATCCCAAGTGCAAGCTCTAAAAATCCAGAAAATCCAAGAGAGAGACGAAGTTCTGCTACTTTGCTCCCGGAAGCACCACAAGGTGATCAACGTCCCTTGGGGGGCCACCCCCCCCCCCCTAAGGTCACCTCCTTCTCCAACATGGCCTAAACGCGGCTTTTTAGCCCGTTTACTTAGTTTTTCATTGGATATAGGACATCCTCTTGGTCCTTATCCTTTAAAAAACCAAGGTTAGGAGCCAAGCCAAAGCATCAAAGCATCACATGTTCTCATTTGAAGGACGATGACGAAGTCCATACATGACTTGCGACCGTCGATCTCAACGTGTCCCCACAATCTCCTGAGAAGTTAGATCCATTTTCTTACTTTTCTATTGTAGTTTGTATTTCTTAAAGAGACAAAAAGAAATCACAGTTCTTGTCTTTCACATTTGATGAGTTTTGTAAAATCCCCTTTCACGGCAAAATCGCCTTTTACAGCAAACAAACAAAAACGCCTCTTACGGCATTCTAAAAAAACAAACTTGTCTCTTTTCTTAATATTAATGCAATTTGAAAAGTTAGAAAAAATGATTGATTTCCTTTCCACTTGTGAAGGTGAATCTCCGGATTATCACCATTCCAAATTCCAAGTAGAAAGTAAATCTGGCATACCCGTACAAAAAATGTTGATGCCCGAGATCTTCCCTCCTCCGCCGAGACCCAGGTCAGTCCCCGGGGTGCGGAAGGAGAAGACGGAAGATTCCCTTTTTCGGGTCCATCATTTCAGTTCATATTTTTCACACTTCTTTCCCCTCTTCACTTCCACACTTGAACCACCTGCACTCCCCAAGCCTACATGCTTTCCAAGGAATGATCTTCACTTAAAAATCCATTCTCATTCAATCAAAACTTCAAAATCACTAAACCATTCACATTCAATTCATGTATTTAATAACTTGTAAATCATTCAATTGAAAGACATGCTTCCATTCAAGACAAAACTTTTAGATTAGATAAAGTGATTAGCAACCATGCTTGTAAAGATTAACCAAACTAAAAGAGTTTAGTAACATGAAGGAAACGATAAGCTTGATAATAAAACTACATTTCACAAGGTAAAATACCCAAAACTCACAATGCACTAAGAAAGACTAAAATGTTTACTTGCCTTAGCCCAATGTCAAGCAAAAACTCCACAAAACTCAACAAGAAGGGGAGATCCACGAAATCTACACAAAACCCCCAAAATAGAACACACAAAAATCACCATTTTGGTCCCTACAAATCCCCATTTCGAAATGGGTTTGAAAACAGATTCACCCTCTTGGGCCAAAGCTTGGGTTTCTGGGCCTCAAATACATGCAGGCTAAAAATGAAAGTTGTCACAAATAATAAAACCATTCAAGAGAATTAAAAATCACGATCAAGCAAAAGATCTAGAACGAAAACCCACTCTTACACGTGTACTCAAGGCGTCCCTGAGCGTGTCTGACTCATACTAAACGTCCTCAAAATTCTCAAAACTATAATCCAGACTAATTCTAATCACATTCTAACCCAGCTAGTACTAAAACTCACTTAAGACTAAACACTCACTTAATTAGTACTAATCAAGTTGGTCTGAGTCGGGGTCTAACATTACTCCTCCAATAGGGCGTGACACAGGCAGTCGACTGATGGAGAGGGCGTCCCTGAGCGTGTCTGACTCATACTAAACATCCTCAAAATTCTCAAAACTATAATCCAGACTAATTCTAATCACATTCTAACCCAACTATTACTAAGACTCACTTAAGACTAAACACTCACTTAATTAGTACTAATCAAGTTGGTCTGAGTCGGGGTCTAACATTACTCCTCCAATAGGGCGTGACACGGGTAGTCGACCAATGGAGAGGGGCGAGCCTTCATCTAGGCCGTCTCTTCAATATACGAAGAAAGTGTTGAAGAGCGTTTTGAGTTTAGGGTTGAAACTCTCTCTTCTGGCCACTTGGAAGCTGGCTTTGGTATGATCAAGAATGTACAGGACATTCTTGCTGATAGCAAAGAGGTCGGTCTAGATGTTGCAAGTGCAAAGGCTTTTGTTGATGAAGTCATTGCCTTGGGCAACAAGTGGACTGAAACCAAGAGCTTCCCAAATGGTGACTTCTTCAATGAGATGTTTTTAAAGCCTTCTGACGAGGTCAAATATGAACTGAATGAGATCTTGCAAACTCAAAAACAGTTCGTTCGGGAGAGGAACGTCACAGAGTTGGCTATCATCGAGCTAACACAAGACCAGAATTGTCTTGATAGGGAGGTCGTCGAGGCGAGGCAGCGTCTTGAGCTATTGGAGGAACAAGCTGCTACGAAATGCACCGTCATTGTGGAAGCTCGCATTAGATAGGGGACTCTGATTCGCTAGGTTGAAGAGGCTGATAGCAATCACCGGAGGAAGACTCAAGAATATGAGCAATGGCAAATTCTCTGAGAAGAACTTCCCCGTTGTCACGCCCCCAAAACCGGGATTCGATCTCGGGGACGCGAATTTGGGGAATTTGTATTTCCCGTCCCAGGATCCGCGTGTGTGAGGATGACCAAATTCACAACACATCAAAATATTTCGCTGAAGCTCTACAAGACGTTACGACCCGGAATCCGTATCCATCGGGTTCCGTGTCGTACTCGATCTGCCAGCATAAAATTATCATAAACATATTTAAACTCAGACTGGAACAATTCATAATATCAAAATATATAGAGCTGACAGTAGCAGGCTAGTCATTACCCAAACATATTCAATTTACAAATTAACGAGTGCATTAATTACAATTCCCACGAAAAAGGCTAACAAAAGCCGTACACAAAAACAAGCTAGAACAAATACTACCCAAGGTGTAACGTAACTCCGGAGTCAAGCATGACGTCTACATAACATCGCTGACACAACAAGCTGCAAAACTCGTGGCTCAACAGCCCTCTGTACACGAACTAGCTCAAAACAAGGACCTGATATCTAGAGCACCAAAGCAGAAGAATATCAGACACGACGGTCTGGCAGGTTATCAAAATAGGCAAGAGCATAAACAAATTTGAAGTTTAAAGGAAACAAGAACTAAAAACACTTTATTGAACTTGAACAGATTTACAAGATTTAAAAACAATGCATGAACAGGATACTTATCAAGAAATCACTAGTGCATGAACGATATACGAAACAAGACATGAATACATATAATATCATGATTAGTAAATCCACAAAGAGCCCATCCTTTCTCCGTCATACATGATGACAAGAGTAAGCACGCACGACAAGCACGACACTATCCCACATATACGGGGAATTTCCGGCCGCGGAACCGGAACACGAACACGCACGATGTGTCATTCAAGACACGACTAGTCTGCAGACAGTCCACATGTTTAAGGACCCCCAGGTAGTGGATCAAGCTAAAAAGGGCAGTCCAAGCTCAGTGGTACTCACTTATATCATGAATACACAAAACATGGCGATACACATTCGAGAACACGACAAAACAAGAGGGAAATCATTTAACAAGCACGACACGACGAGACTAGCAAATAGCATAATATAAATGCTTATCAAACTTAAAAAATGATTCCCTTTTTCTTATTCTTGAAACACGTCTTAAAACGAGCTTGTACATGAAATTCAAACGAACGCACGATGATACACGAAGTATCAAAACGAGAGTCTTGGTTCTTGAAAAAAATATTCAAACAAACTTGTACTTGAAAATCAAACAAGAACACGATGATGCACGAAGCATCAAAACAAGAGTTCAAACACGAAATCTATCAAGTTTAGGCTAAGACCATTCATTGACCCTTGTGGAGTTAAAACCCAAATGTCGGAGTTTTGACAAGGTTTGGTGCCTCCAAAGTTATAGTACATTTTGGAATTCCAAGTGCACAAAGTCAATAAAAAGGTCTAAAATCTAGTCTAGTTTTCATTCCCGATAAAATCCTTCAAAACAGTGCTTTTTTTGTAACTGACGGGCTAGTTCCAGCATCTCTACCGGTAGAACTTCCGGTTGAAGCACTTCTACCGGTAGAACTTCCGGTTGAAGCGCTTCTACCGGTAGAACTGAGTTTTTTTCAATTTCCTCAACTCTCTACCAAAATTTGAGCCATTTCTACCGGTAGAACTTCCGGTAGAACTAAGGGTTCACAGTTTTTCACACTTCTCTGCCAAAATTCGAGCCACTTCTACCGGTAGAACTTCCGGTAGAACTAAGAGTTCACAGTTTTTCACACTTCTCTCCCTTCTTCACTTCCATATTTTTACCACCTACACTCCCAAGCCTACAAGCTTTCCAAGGGATGATTTCCACACAAAAATCCACTCTCATTTCAAACAAAACTTCAAAAATCACAAACCCATTTACATTCAAATCATGTATTACTAACTTGTAAAGTATTCTATTCACAAATAAACCATTCATTCTATAAAAAAGACATCAAGACATTTTCAAGTATAAAATCATAAAAACTAACAAAATCAAACATGATTCTAAGAGCTTGCAAAATCATGGCTAACAAGACAATTAAAGAAGCCAAAACTCATGAATTGAAAGAATATAACATAACTTGCATTATGAAATTAACATAGAAAACATGTCTTAATGAAATATTGAAACCATAATGAAACATAAAGCAATAAACATGAGAAATCCTATAAAGATCACTTGCCTCAATCCAATGCCAAGGAAAACTCCACAAAAACCAATAAGGAAGGGAGATCCACGAACTCTACACAAAAGCCCCAAAATAGAACACATAAAAATCACATTTTTGGTCATCACAAACCCCCATTTCGAAAATGGGTTTGAAAACATAGAAAATAAGTTCTAAATGAACTAAAAGAACACCAATGAAAGAATGGAGGAAAGTACCAACCTCGAGCTAGCTGAACAAGAAGAAGGGAGGTTGACGATAATGAATAGTGAAAGGGTTTGGCTCCAAAACGTGTCCAGCTGAAGCTTAAGAAGAGAGGAAGAGAATGATAGCCTTGGATCTTGATTTGGGACACTCTAGCTAGATGATTTCAAGGAGGAGAAGGTCGAGAAGAAGGGTTCTTCCACTCTTGCTCTAGGTCAAGATGAGTTGTAGGAAAATGGAAAAAGAATGGAGGAGAGAGAGTAGAAGGGTATTTATAGTATCTGGAAGGTGGGTCCCAATGCAGTAGAACTTGAAACGATTAAAACATGGTCTTGCGGACCCCGGATGGAAACGACTAAGAAGAACAAAACGATCTTCGAAAAATCTAGTTTTCAAAAAGTATATTTTCCCCAATTTCTGGAATTTTCGAAATTTATGGACAGATTTAGTGAAAATTATCATTGTTGCCCTTTTTCTCGAAAAACGCAATTTTTGAGTATTAAATCAAGATGGTCAAAACATGAAAGTTGTTTGTAACAATAAAATGGGTCAAAAGGAATAAAGTTTGGAATATTTAGAAACCAAGAATAAATTCTCACAAAAATACAATTTACAAGGGTTGGGTCAAAACAAAGTCAACGGTCTTTTAAAACTCTCCAAAGTTATGAAAAATCTATTCAAACTAAAAAAAAAAGTCAAATCAACTCTAATCTTATTTAAAAAGCTAAATCATGATTAAAACAATGCTAAACCTAAAAATTGAGGGTCGGGGTCTTACACCCATGCTGAAGATGGGTCGCGGCGTTCTGCCGCATTTTATGGAAAGATTTTGAAGAAGTGTGGCCTGGAAGCTTTGGAGGCTAAGGCCAAGAGTCTGCTTGAGGAGATGAATCTTTGGTTGAAGACAATGTTAGACTGAGCTCCTAATTTTTTATAACAAACTCTTTTCTTCTTTTCTTTAGTACCTCCATGTAAAAACATTTTTGGGACTCTATACACCTTTTATTTAAATTCTTTTTTATGAAAATAAGCAATAGTTAGATAAGAATATTTGTTTGAAGTCTTGATCAAAAGGTTGTCATTTTGTGAAAATCTCTTGTCAAAGGATTGCTTTGGCATGAAAGCCAAATTTTGTGGCAAAAAGCCTGGGCTTTTTATGGCTTAAAAGCCGAATTTTGAGATGGCATGAAAGTCGAATTTTGTGGCGTAAAAGCCAAAATTTGGGTTTATGGCATGAGAGCCAACAGCCGAATTTTGTGATGGCATGAAAGCCAAATTTGGGTTTACGGCTTGAAACCAAAATTTTGTGGCATAGAAGCCAATTTTGTTTGTGGTATGGAAGCTGAAATTTTTTGTGTGGCGTAGGAGCTGAAATTTGTTTTTTTGGCATGGGAGCCGAAATTTGTTTTTGTTTTTTTTTTTTTTTTTGGCATAGGAGCCGAAATTTGTTTGTTGGCGTGAAAGCCAGTTTTTTTTTTTTTTTTTGAAAACCAGGTTTTGTTTTGTTGGCGTGAAAGCCAAATTTTTAGATTTTTGGCGTAAAAGCCGGGTTTTTGGTTTGTTGGCGTGAAAGCCAGGTTTTTTGGCATTTATAGCCGATTTTGTGGGGTTGAATCCGATTTTGGCGTAAGAGCTGGGTTTTTTAGCATTTATAGCCGGTTTTGGCATAAGAGTCGAGTTTGGTTTTCAAAATTTTGTTTTGCGGCAACTGACTTGATGTCGTTTCCCCAAGAGTTTTTTTTGAAATTTGAGGTTTTCTTGAACCTCTCTTTTTTGATTTTGAAATTTGGGTTGTGAATATCAACTGAAACGTTGTATCTCCATGATTTTTTTTTTAAATTTTGCAAGTATCGACGAGGTGTGGCTTCCTTGCGATTTTGAGGTTTTGGAAGTATCAAATGGGGTTCGTATCCTTCCGATTTTTGGGTTTTGCGAGTATCGATTGCACGTCGCTTTCTCACGGTTTTTAGAAAAATCATTTTTGTTTAAAGACACGAAGGTCATAAATTTTGACTCAAACCCATCTTTTGTGGTAAAACCAGGGCGGACAAGGGTGGAAATCCCTGAGTCCTGATTTTTGTTTTAAACCATGAATTTTGGATTCAAGGATCGAAAATTATGGTCAAGTTAGGGAAGAAGCTCCTAAACTTGGTTTTTTGTTTTTTTTTTTTAACAATGAAACTATGAAAGTAAACATTGTTTTGAGAGGTTTTTTTTTTTATAGAAATTTCAATGTAAAGATGAAAATTCCAAAAGGAGTGGGTTTGATGAGCAAGTACCTTTGAATAGGCTTTGGCTGTGTAGGCGTCACTCTGACCCGATGTAAGAAGTCTTCAAGGGTAGTACCGCTTCAAGAACTTGCCGTTGATGTGTAGCATACATCTGTCTCCCTCCATGTTTAGAAGAGCGTATGCGCCATTGGAGAAGACTTTATCGATGACGAAGGGTCCCTCCCATTTTGGTTCGAACTTGCCTTTGGATTTATGGGCGAAAACCATTAGCCATTTTACTGTAAGATCCAAGTCTCCCTTTTTGTAAGCGCGTTGCCTGACCTTCTTATCGAAAGATCCTGCCATGCGTGCTTGGTAAAGCTCAATGCTTTGTAGAGCTTCGAGCCATCTCTCATCGAGATTATCCAGCTCTTGGAGTCTCAATTTGATATTGCTTTCTTACGTCATGTCATTTTGCAAAGATACCCTTAAGGAATGAATTTGTACTTCCAAAAGGACAATAGTTTCGCATCCATAGACCAATGAGAATGGTGTCCTATGGGTTGGTTCTTGAACGGTGGTTCGATATGCTCATAAAGCTTCTGATAGTTTGTCGCCCCAGTCTCTTTTGTGACTAGAGACCATTTTCTTGAGAATTTTACAGAGTGTCTTGTTGAAGGCTTCTGCTAGTCCGTTCGCTGCCGGATTATATAGAGTCGAAGGACAACTTTGGATTTTGTACTTGTCGCAGAACCTGTAGAATCTGTGATCTCGGAAGTGGTCCGTTATCATGGACGAATCTTTTAGGTATGCCGAAGCGACAAATAATGTTGGTGCGCAAGAACTGAAGGACTGATGAGGTTTTCATTTCACTAGCTGCAAATGCTTCTAACCACTTGGAGAAATAATCCGTAGCGGCAAAGGTGAAGCAATGACCTTTGCTTGATGGGGGAGAGATAGGGCCTATGATGTCAATACCCCAGGCTTCAAATGGCCATTAGATTGCTATAGGATGTAGCCATTCTGGAGGCATGTGGACATAATCTCCATGAATTTGGCAATATTGGCAGCGCTTAGGAAATTGTATTGCGTTAGCTACCATGGTAGGCCAATAATAACCTAACATTTTTATTTCATTGTAGAGCTTAGGACCAACCCGATGGGCTCCACAAAGACCAGCATGCACTTCTTTGAGAGTTTTTTAAACTCTTGTTGCGACAAGCAGCGTAGAAGTGCTCCATTGGAGGATTTTCTGTAAAGTGTTTTTGAAGGAATATCGAAATGAAAGTTTGGGGCTCATCTTTGAATGCTTACCCGCTCTTTTGGATCTTCAGGTAGGATTCTGAACATAGTGTAATCAATGAACGGATCCCTCCAGTCACTGATCGGAGGTCTAAGGATGGATACCCGACTTCCAACCGCTTGGTGGCATTCAGCAATTGCTTGGTGTGTGTTAAGAGGAGGGAGAATCCTTCTTTGACACACTGTAATTTGCATATTTTCCCCTTTTTGGATTGCCATAGACGCTGCAAGTCCAGCCAGGGCATCTGCACGGATGTTTTCACCTCTAAGGATGTGGTTGATGTGACAGATGTCAAACTTTTGTCAAAGCGATTGCGCCTTGTTGTAATAAGGTAACAAATCGGGCTTCCTGACTTCAAATTACTGATTCATCTGGTTGACGATCAGTTGAAAGTCCTCAAAAGCTTCCAGCACGGTGATGCCGGATTCGGGGGCGAGTTCCAATCCTACAATCAGGGCTTCGTATTCAACTGCATTGTTTGAACATGGTTCCAGTAGTGAGAAAGCATGTGGAATCATGTATTTTTAGGGACTGACAAAGAGAATGCTAATTCCTGATAGCTTCTTTCCTTTTTCATTTGTCCTGGTTGCATCGTCGAAGTACATTTCCTAGGAAACATTTGATTGCTTTTTGTGGTACATACCTAATATCGAATTGCAATAGAAGGATGGACCATTTTGCCAGTTGAGCATTGAGAGAACCTGCTTTTGTGACAAGGACCTTTAAGAGACTGATCCTCGAAATCAGGCAGTCAGTGTTGGACAACAGGTAGTGACGTAGCTTTTTTAGAGCGAACATCACTGCAAGGCATTCTTTTTCGACTAGGGAGTAGCAATGCTCTGCACTTACTAACATGCGGCTGAGGTAATATAGAGCAGCTTCTTTTCCTTCGTCATTTTTTTGTGCGAGTAGAGCACCCAAAGAATAATCGAGAGCTCTTGTGTACAAGATGAATGGTTTTCCAGTTGTGGGGGCAGCCAACACTGGAGGTTTGGTCAGGTATGTTTTGACGTCTTGAAATGTAGCTTCACATTCGGCATCTCAAACAAAGTCCAGATCCGTCGGGTGTATGCCAATCTTCTTTGAAGCCCTTTTAGTTCTCTTAGGATCCTTGGAGATGGCATTTCTAGGATAGCCTTGACTTTGGTGAGGTCAAGTTCTATTCCGGCTTTCTGAACTATGAATCCGAGAAACTTACCCGATGAGACACCGAAGAAGCATTTTAGTGGATTCATCCGCAGTTTGTGTTTGTGAAGTCGAAGGAAGATTTCTCGAAGATCTTTAAGATGGTCTTCTTTTCTTTGGCTTTTGACGGCGAGGTCATCAACGTAACATTCAACCGTCTTGTGCTGCACATCTTGGAATATCTTCATCATAGCTCTCTGATATATTGCACCAGCATTTTTTAGACCACATGGCATGACAGTGTAGCAATACACACCAAACGGGGTCCGAAATGATGTATGCTTTTCATCTTCAGGATGCATCTTTATCTTATTGTAGCTAGAGAAGCCATCCATGAATGTCATTCACTCGAATCCGTAGGTATTGTCAATCATCACCTTTGGTATGGGGAGCGGGAATTCATTTTTAGGGCATGCATTATTTAGGTCTCTATAGTCAATACAGACCCTAATCCATCCATTTTTCTTTGTCACGGGGACGATGTTGGCTAACCATTCAGGATGTTGTTCCTCGTGAATGAAGCCAACGCTTTTGAGTTTCTAAACTTCTTGTTCAAATTTTCCATCACGTTAGGACGAAATCTTCTTTGGCCTTGTTTGACAAGCTTGATATCTTCTTGCAAATTAAGTTTGTAGACTGCTATTTTGGGGTCTAAGTCAGGCATTTCAGCATAAGATCATGCAAAACAATCAACGAACTCACGAAGAAAAGAGATATACTCGGGTAACTCATTATCCTTTATATTTTTACTTATAAATACAGGACGTCGGTTATCAGGTGTCCCCAAATCTATCTTTTGGACAGGATCTTCTGTTGGAAGGTATGAAGGTGGTTCCTCTACAATATTTTCAAAGGCTTCCAACTCAATATGGCCTTTTGGAGTTCTAAAGGTATTTATTGACCAAGGCTCTGCTTTTGTCCATGGGTCTTCTTGATCAGTACTCCTTTCAAGACTTGCTATGAGATAGCCCAATCATCTGCTGGAACTGGGTCGAAGTAGGGCACTTTTTTTGAAGACGATGATTCTTCTGGATTAGAAAACCGTGTTTTTGTGTCATCGGACAATTCCTCTTCATCATCAGAGAAATTGTACCAATTGGATGAGCTTCCTGGGTTCTTGATGGGTGACTCTTCAAAGAGATATCCAAGGAGATCAATGTCTTCTTTAACACGAGATGTTGAGGCCTGGTCGGCAAAATGACTTTGCATCCTTTGTATCAACTGTCTCATGGGAGTGTTAGGATCATGCCCCAACCCGTATGAAGACTTGTTGATATGATAGTGGAGTTTCCAATCCACCTGTTGACTTTTGGTCGGGGTGGGTTCCAATGGCATGAGAATACCACGGCCTCTTCCCAAACTGATTGGATTCTGAGCATCATAGCCCATTTTCTTCATGATAGCTTGTGCCATTGGACTTGGACTGTACAGGGATAGCTGAGGCATACCTTTGTTTTGGAAAGGTTCAAGCAAAGAATTTAATGAAGAAGCTTCCGATCTGTGGAAGAAGATTGGCTTTTCTTTTGTTGTAGTTGTCGAAATGATGAAGCAGGGTCTTCTACGACGGTAGGTGTCTCTAATGGAGTGAGAGCAAGCTGAACTTGCTAAGTATCAACTTGGCTTGACGGTGTATCATCTTCTGGCTCTGAATCCAAATCTGTGTCTTGCATAATAGACACGAAGGAAACAGTAAACTTGCCCCCAGTCTTTTGTTTTGTCTTCTTTGCTTTGGTGGTGATTACCAAAGACTTGGAAGATTTGAGGGAGACAACGAAGGGAGATGGATTGCTCTCTTTGGATTTGCTAGAAGGTTTGTTTTCTTCCGATGATTGCTGAGGAGCCTTGCCCTTTTTCTTTCTGAAGATTTTCGGCAAAGGGTGATGTTTCTTCTCCTTTTCTTCTTTTTCATCCTTGTACATCTGAACATCTACAAACTGAACGTCTTTGCCTTTAAAGGTCTTTTGTCTGCAAACACTCAATGTATCAAGCCGTCATTGCCAACTTGATGCATTGATGTAAAGTTGAAGGGACGACACCATTCTCGTGTATCCAGGGGCGTCAAAGAAGGATGTTGTAAGATGAAGGGGTTCTTATTACATACACAATAACTTCAGAGATATGATCACCGATTTGCAACTTGAACCTGATTTTGCCGATAGGCCTTTGAATGCTCCCGTTATGTCCACAGATGGATACAGATGTGTGACTCAGCTTGCTAGATATAATGCCCAGCTCTTCGAGTGCTGAAGTAAAGATGAGGTTGAGTGCAGAACCTGGGTTGATCTAGACTCTGTGTATTGGCATCTCTTTGACGTACCCTGTGAAGTACAAAGGTCGGTTGTACTTTGTCTCGCCCAGCGGGAGGTCATCCTTATCGAAGGCGATGGTTGCATTTGCTGCTTTCTAAACCAAGAGGCATTCAATGCCTGTTCCCTTGGTTTTCTTCTTTTCTCCCTTTGAGGAAGTTGTTTGATTTTTTTATCCTATAGTCCATTTCAATTTGTAGGACTTGTGGGGCATGTTTGTCGACATCCGCATTCAGTCTTTGCAGTTCTAAAATGAGATTATCACGAATGTGTGGAGACATTCATAATAAGTTAAGGATGTGCAGTTGTGCAGGTATGTGTTTGAAGTGCTCAATCAAGTCGTACTTGAAAGCCTCCTTGGGGCCGTATTTTCATTATTGTTGTCACTTGGGGTATTTGCAACTTACTTTCCTAAATGATTTACATAAGAAGAAGAAGGTTGGTTGTAATTTTTGTGCCAATCGTGGCCAGAGCAGGTACCTCTACCAACTTCAAGAGCTTTTGGAGAAGGTTCTTCGTTTGGAAAATAGCCCTCAGAATCAGGGAGTTGATCCTTCTCATTTGCTAAAGACGTGTCTATAGCAGCATTCTCGTCCTCGGTGATTGCGTTGCACGGAGCACTTTCTGAGAACAAGTCATGAACAGCACCCAGCAACCTTTTTTCCTTGTTGAGTAATTTATCGGTCCAGACATCACCTATGAGGTTAGGTATCTGAAACCAGTTGATCGAGTTTTCATTGAAGAGGACTTCATCGGCTGGAGTTTCTTCAAGATGATCGGTCGGAAGAGGTGGAGTTCTGATGTCACAGTTTCAGGGGACGAAGGCTGAGAAGGTGATATCTTAGTGGAAGTCACCTAAGAAGATGTAGATCCGGAAGATATACTACCAAATGTAGTATGAGAGTATGTATCTTCAGCAGAAGAAGCTTTAGAGGCACTATCATCTTGAGCTATTGCATTGTAGGTTGCCCCGATAGGAGATGCCTCCAGAATAGACTGTTGGAAATCGGACTCATCCTCGGATGTAAGAGGATCATCGATCCAGCAGTTTTCTTCATTTTCTAGGATTACCGGAGGAGGTACTTATAAATCTTCGAGGACTTCCGGCATTTTGATTATGACGAAGGTGGTTGACACAATCCTGCTCTTGCTCTATGACAAGACGCTGTAAGATCCCCACATATTCTTCAGGATTAGGCATGGGAACCAAATCTTCTTCGTCATTTGCTTCTTGTGGTTCATCAATGTTGGGTTCCACTGGAGCACTGGTAGGTGCTGGATCGATAGCATTTTCTTGAACAGTGATTCAGGAATCCATTCTTCTTCGGAGAGGTATTCTCCTGTTTCAAGGGATTCCTCCCACTCGTCGGTGTCACTGGACTCATATCCATCCATGGAGAATCTAATTACCGAGTTGCAAGAATATGATGCCCCTGCGTAGCTTCATTTCTTAGCTATGGTGGCATGAAATCACCAAAGGTGAATTTCTTGCCGCTCTTGAAGTCTTGGTAAGGGACTTTTCTTTTACCCCCAGTGAAGCGATAGAAGAAGTCTCTGCCTCTTCATGGATTTCTTGTTTTGATTGAGCTTTCTCCTACTGTTTGAGCTTGTGGAGATTTCTCTTAGCTTGCCTTCCCTGTTGAGCAATCAGCTTTGTTTTGACGATCTCTCAATTTTAATCTTCAAGGAGATCGGGATGCACCCATATAGGCTGTCCGTCTGGTGTTGGATAAGGAACCAACTCTCGAGAAGTTTGAGTCACTTTTATCACTTGAAGGAAGTAGTGAACTTCCCTTTTGGTGACTTTGAAGTTTGTCCACATGACACCATGTTGATGGAGGCAAACCCATAGGTTTTGTCAAAGATGATGACTCCGTTTTTCCACATCTCGTTGACCTTCTCTCTCACAACGAAGCATTGATTGAGAGGATATGAGACCATCTGGTGGTATGGACAATACCGAGGATCGTTGGTTTTGCCAATATCTCCCAGTCTTTTGGGGTCCGACAAGGTGAGTTTTACATTTGCTACGAGAGCCCCGAAGATTTCATTAATATCTTCATTGAACGGGTATTTTTTCTTTACTCGTTCTTTGAAGGCCTCAGAGAGTTTAGGTTTCTTACATGTAGCTTTATTTTCAGCTTTCTTTGGCTGCTGAGGAGGTAACTTGGTTTCCACATTAAGAACCTCTTTTTTCTTCGGTTTTGAGGTTGTAATGGTAGTCGGCTCTTTCTTCAATGATTTATGACTGTTGAGGTCTTTGATCATTGTTTCATCTTCCATAGATACTTCTAGGAGTTCTCCCAGGTTCTTTGATTTATTGCCGATGATCATGAAGCGGATCCTTGCTCTCATGTTATTACGACAAATGTCGACCAGCGACGCCTGTAGCAGTACATCTGAGCACTTGTATGCCATCTGTTGAATTCATGAATTTGCACATTTTCGTATCATTTTAGGTTGAATTAGGGATTTAATTAGGTGAATTGCATCATTATTCATATAATTTCATCATTTCATGCATTTTCACCTAGAAATGTGAACTTTCACACTTTTCATATATTTTCTGCATTAACTTAGAATGTTTTGCAAATTTTCTTCGAAGAGTCCCAGTTGGAGTAAAACTCTATCCGGATGGGTCCCGCCACAATATGGGCTCTTCAGTATTTGATGTGTTGAATTAGAATGGGCAGAAAATGAGAATTGCAGGCCTCTATCATGGAACCCACTTTCAAGCATACATTGTCATCCTGTGCCCTGCATTGCTGAATTGAAGTAAATTGAAGAATTCACCATGTGGACCCCACACACAAGCCATATGCAAATTAATCAAAGGAGGGGTCCACTTATCATGTCAATGAAGAGTCCTAACTATAGTAGAAGACTTCTCATAGAGTCCACTATTCAAGCAGATAAAATGTCCCAAATGGCAGGGTCCGCAGTAGTTGCAAATCTGAAATTATTAATGGATAATTCAAAGAGTACAATTCTGATTGGAACAAAAGAAGAAGAGTTTGAGTCATCCACATCTGATGTCCTTTCAAAAATGAAAGTTGTACGGAGATAGAATCCAATGCAAATCAAAATTTACAAGTTAATCACGTTTTTCTCAAGATAACTCATCTTCAAATGGCCATAACTTTCAATCCGACCGACTGATCGATGAAATTTACCTACTGATGGAAAGCTTATTCAGATTAGATATTAGTGGAGCCCAAGAACGTGCAAATCAGAGCTATATTGACAAAGTTATGGGCCCAGAGATTTTCATATTTATTTTTAGACGGGATTGCATTAATTAAATCCACATTGTTGATAATCAATTGCTACACATCCCTTGTGGGAACCCATCTGAAGATTAGCCAAGAAAGAGAATCAGCTCAAAGCCAAAAGTTTTTCCAAAAGAAAAGTTAGCTTGGAGAACAAGAAAGAATCCCTACAAATAAGGAAAAAAGAGACCTAAAAGGGTAGTACTTCTTTACTAAAAGGGTTTTGCAAAAAGCATAAAAGGAGACATGATGGAGACCCATAACAGATTCCATACGTCCAAAACAGCTCTCCCTCTCTCCTATTCCTTTCTTTTTCTCTTCCTTTCTTCTTTTCCATTAGTTTATTTTTATTTTTGGTAGTCTTGGGTCATGTCCAAGTATTTATTTTGAAGGAGAAAATTTGTGAAGGAGAAGTTGTAAAGATGCAGTTTTTAACAATAAATCAAGAAGCATTCTTTGCAATGGCGGGCTAATTTTCTTGATTAGAGTTATGGATGAAGGTAATTAATTGTCTTTTTATTTGTTTCGTAATTCTAATTTGTGTTCCATGATTATGTGCTTAATGATTAATAGGCTTGTCTTCGTGCCCTGGGCAAATCTCTATTTTTATTTCTAAAAATAAAAATTAGTTTTTGACTACTCATGCTTAGGTTTGATAGGCCATGCTTAGGATTTAGATCTTTTGATGGTTTATGCTTACTTTTGATGGGTGGTGCTTAAATTATTTTTATTCTTTTAGGAGATGAAGGAAGTCTTGAGTTTTGAATTTTTATAATTAAAAAGGGATTTTAAAAGTTAGATTTTCCAAAATAAAAACATTGATTTGTCTTTGATTTGAAGTAAAAATTGGAACAAGTTAGGGTTACTTGATAAATAATTTGTGGATGCTTATTGGATTCCTATGCTCTAATCACCTTCATTAATTAGTAGATTTCAAATTTTCTATATTAGTTGCTTTTTTTCTTATCTAAGAACTCAAAACTTTTCTTAATTGTTAGTTAATTAGTTTTCTTAATTTAAAAATTTCTTTAATTAGCACCCTGTGGGTTCGACCCGTTCTTGCCACTGTCTTATCTAGACACCCGTGCACTTGCGGTATTTTATGATTGATATTAATCACATCAAGTTTTTGCCGCCGTTGCCGAAGAGCCAATTTGAAAAGAATCTTTTAGTTAGAATTTCTAGCATTATTTGTTCATATCATAGCATACTTTTTAGTTAGTTGCATTCATAACTTGCATTTGGTTTAGTTTTTGTGCTTCTTAATGATTGTGGTTGCTGTTTTTCAAGTTTTTGTTGCTGTTCTTTAATTAATCTTCGGACTGATTTCAAGTGGTTACATAGAAGACAAATTTCAGCACTAATTTTTTTGACAAATTTGACTTGGTTTTGCTCCAAAAGTTCACACTTTGAAAGCCAGTCAAACGGACTCCTTTTGACTTGAAATTTGGGTGGATACGACTTTGGTATATTGACTTTGAACTATCAAAATTTTAGAAAAAAATACGTTTTGGAAGTCCAACTTTTAGTGCCTTGAATAGGGCCAATCAGTCAGGCAAATTCTGCAATCAGCAGAAAAACTGGTCGAAGTATCCAAATTCATTATAGCAAACTTCTTTATCTTTTATCCTTTTTAGTCTCTGTTTTTTTTTTTTTTTTTTTTTTTTTTGTTTCTTGCATATTAGGAGATTACATCCCAGTCATTGCTATCAGTTTTTTATTAATACAAGTGGGTTGTACAGATCTGTAAACTTGGGCCAGTGCAACAAGTCCCAACACTTAGATTTTTTTTTTTCAGCACTTGACAGGAAGGTCTCCATTTAATTTCGGACTGCATTAGGAGTTTTAGAAGTGCATCTTTAATTCAAATTGCAGTAGTTTAGGGTTGTGAAATTTAGATTAGGTTTATTTTTCAATTTAGGAGTTTTATTGACAATTGTTAGCTATATTTAGTAGATTATTTAGATCTAACATTTTAGTTGTTTTCTTTGAGGTTACATTCTGAATTTTGAAGGACTCTAAAAGGAAGGAAATAACGGGGATTGCTTTTAAGCAAACAAGTTGCTTTCAGAATTACAAAGTTGCTAAAAAAAATACAGGTTAAGCTTGCACAGTTTAAAGATTTGCGTAGACCCGCTGTAAGAGTTTCTAAACTTTACCCCCCGAATCTTTTACTCGCAAGTGGGGCTTGGATGATTTAATTTTTGTAAAGTGTGAATGCTTTATTGACACACCATCTAATTGGACACACACTTAGTTAAGGGCAATTGACCCCAATAAGATAAGGACTAAATTTCATCACCAGATCCTTGCCCAATTAGGTTTAACCACCTCTCACATAGTAACCTAAACATTAATTAAAATAAAGTAGAAAAGAGGCCATAGGACTCAAGTTCATTAGGACGAAGACCACAAAAGGTTGCACCAATTGCGCTCTTTGGTCAAGTCAATGTCTAGGTAAGTCCTGTCCCTCCAAAGGGTGGCAGCCTCTGTTCTAGGAGTTTGGTTCTTAAGCGGGACCCTTGCCAAGTGCATTGTGACCCCACCACTCATCCTGGGGACTTACCTGGTCGATTTGGCTTCATAAGACCGGATTGGAGGCCTTAGTGCACTCTTCAAACCAGTTAGGAGCTGTCCAGTGAGTTAGGTTAACCCTGGGATAATTTCTTGTGCTCAATCTTTGTGCTTGATTGCTTGTGCATCATCTAGTAAGACCATTAGGGCCCCGTATATAGATTAGGCTTGCATTTCTTTAAGGTTGAAACCTAGGCATGCGCTCTAGACCTGAGAGAGAGAAACTATGGGTACGCAAAAGTAAAAGATTAGTCAGGATAGAGCTTGAATTAGCCTTAACCATTGTCCAAAAGTCCTCAATTTTTGAAGAAATTGTTAGAATGGCTGATCAAATGGACCCACCCATGACTTTAAAGGACTACATGTACCCCACCAGGACAACTCAACCGTCCTGCATCACCCTGCCTTAGACCAATGCCACATTTGAGTTGAAATCTGGCATTATCCAGATGCTTCCAGTATGCCTTGGGCTAGACCATGAAAACCCATATCAACAAGTTAGGGAATTTGAGGACATCTGTGGGACCATGAGAATCAATCACATGACTGAGGAGGCCCTTAAACTTAGATTATTTCCTTTCTCCCTAAAAGAAAAGGCTAAAGCTTGGCTTTATGCCTTACAGGCCGGATCCATCACTACATGGGCCAAGTTAGTCGAAGAATTTTATAAAAAATTCTATTCCAAGCAGAAAACTGCTTCGATTAGGCAGGCCATCAATGGATTCCATCAAATGGAAGGGGAGACACTTTACAGTTATTTGGAACGGTTCAAGGATCTCTTAATCCAGTGTCCCCACAATGGATTTAAAAGAATCCGATTAGTCCAAATTGTGTATGAAGGCATGGATTACCCAACCAAACAAATGGTAGAATCTTTCTGCAATGGGAATTTTACACAGAAAACAGCAGAAGAAGCATGGACATTTTTGGAAGATGTTGACACCAAAAAAGTCACTATGTCTCCTCAACATCAAGAAGCCTCGTGAAGTTGCATCCTGCTACAAAACAGGCAAAACTACTTCAAGCATCAGATCTTATCAGAATCAAACAGAAACTGAGAGACCCTTCAAGGCAGCCAAAAGAGGGGTACACCTGAGGTTTCGGGCCATTTCAACATCGTTTGGCCTAACTTTACTGCTCCGACATCGTTTGGCCTAACTTTACTGCTTCGACAGCTAAACAAGCGCTCCCGGCGGCGAAATCATCAAAGATGTCAAAACTTTGATCCGAGCCTACAGATGACTCCAGAATGTCTCCAAAGGGCTCTATGCCAAATTTCAAGTCAAACCGACAACGTTTGACCCTCTATCAATGCTCGAACAGCAAAATCAAGCCTCCCGGCGGCGAAAACCATCGAAGCCATCACTCATCAAACAAAATACATGAGTGGCTTCAACATGCTTTCAAAAGGCTGCACGTCAAATTTCAGGTCATTCTGACAACGTTTGACCAGGTTTCGACGTTCCGAGAGAAAATCAAGCCTACCTGCGGCGGAGCAACCCGGGACCATGACATCCAAAACGGAGCTGATGGAACGTCTCAAAATGACTCCAATAGGCTCCTCGTCAAATTTCAGGTCAATCGGACATCGTTTGACCACATATCAAAGCTCGGCATTTTCCCCGCAGCAAAATCAAGTCAAGCATCGATGGGATCCCAAATGGCTTCAAAACTCAAATAAAAGCTCATGGTTGGTCCTATCCACTGCTCAAGAAGCTTCACCTCAATTTTCAGGTCATTCCGACATCGTTTGACCTAATTTCGACTCTTGACGGAAAATCGGCTACAAAGTCTTCGGCTTTCCCGAAAAATGGGAAACTTTGTGCTCCGATTTCGCGCGCGTTCTCGTCAAGATTTCTCCAAGAAAATCAAGTCAATAATTGAGGAAAAATGTCAAGAAAAATACAGAAGAAAGAAGGAACGAAAAAGACGGAAAAACGGCAGAAAACGGCGCTTGGCGACCAAACGGGCCAAAGCCCTATGGTCGCCGGCGACCCTGCAAATCCGGGTCGCCGGATTTTGCACCAAATAGCCCGTTTTTCGATCTTTTTCGCGTTTCGGGTGTTCCTGCCTCTGTGATTTTCTGAAAATCCAATGTTTGATGCTTGAAAACGACCGATCTTCGTCGACATCTCGGATCCACCGTCAAAAACATGAAATCATCACCAATCGCCTCAAAATCGCCAACCGGCTGACTAAGAAAGTACACTTTCTGTCCGACCGAACGTGAAACCGACAAGACAGATGTCACCGGCCCACCAACATCAACCAATGTTTGAAATTGCATCGCGATCCAGCATCAAATAATGTGTGGATCCACCTGTGATGATCGCAAGAAGAATCTCAAAAGACGCGGCGCAGCCCGCGACTCTTCACATGCCTTGGCGACCACTTAATGTCGTTAATTGACCCATTTATGACAAATTAAAGCGGTCATTAACTCATTATTCTGGACGGCCCAATTAGATTCAAAATTTTGGGAGTTACAAATCCAAGCAATCATGGCATTTAACCCATGAAACTCCTATCATCATGAAGCATAAAGGCAATTAAAAACCCACTACCTTCATCGGCCAATCACAAGCCAGGAAAAAGAAGTGACAAAATCAACTTGTAACTCCTCATCAATTCTCTCATCATGGCTATCAATGCCAATACACACCTCATGGCTACCAAAAGCCTATAAAAAGAGGTGAGTTCCAAGAAAAAAGGAGAGAAATAGATCCCAAGTGCAAGTTCTGAAAAGCCAGAAAATCCAAGAGAGAGAGGAACTCCTGCTGCTTTGCTCCCGAAAGCACCACAAGGTGATCAACGTCCCTTGAGGGGCCACCCCCCCCCCCCCCCCCCCCCCCAAGGTCTCCTCCTTCTCCAACATGGCCTAAACGTGGCTTTTCAGCCCGTTTACTTGGTTTTTCATTGGATATAGGACCTCCTCTTGGTCCTTGTCCTTTAAAAAACCGAGGTTAGGAGCCAAGCCAAAGAATCAAAGCATCACATGTTCTCATTTGAAGGACGATGGTGAAGTCCATACATGACTTGCGACCGTCGATCTCAACGTGTCCCCACAATATCCTGAGAAGTCAGATCCATTTTCTTACTTTTCTATTGTAGTTTATATTTCTTAAAAAGACAAAAAAAGAAATCACAATTCTTGTCTTTCATATTTGATGAGTTTTGTAAAATCGCCTTTCACGGCAAAATCGCCTTTCACAACAAACAAACAAAAACGCCTCCTACGGCATTCTAAAAAAAAAAAAAAAAAACTTGTCTCTTTTTTAATATTTATGCAATTTGAAAAGTTAGAAAAAAGGATTGATTTCCTTTCCACTTGTGAAGGTGTATCTCCGGATCATCACCATTCCAAATTCCAAGTAGAAAGTAAATCTGGCATACCCGTACAAAAATGTTGATACCCGCGATTTTCCCTCCTCCGCCGAGACCCAGGTCAGCCCCTGGGGTGCGGAAGGAGAGGACGGAAGATTCCCGAGAGTCCATCAGAAGATACCGCTGAAAACACATTACAGTGGGCCCCTATCAAGAGGGAGCCCATCAAACCCACCATTCCTAAAAAAAGGGGGGATGTTCAAGATTGAACCCAAAATTGAGGCAGAGGCCAAATTGGCTACACTGGTGAGGAGAATAGAAGCCTTAGAGCTGAACCAAAAGCCCACTCCAAACACTTTGGAGTCATTAAGATATAATCAGGCCATGAATGGAGGGATTGACCCAACAACTTTGGGTCAGACCGAGTCTGTTGAGGAGGTGAATGCACTATATCAAAACACTCGTTTTGATAATCGTCAGAGGTATGACCCATACTCTAACACTTACAATCCAGGTTGGAGGGATAACCCGAACTTTTCTTGGACCAAAGGCCTAACTCAAGGTGGCCTATCTCAGTCCACTCAATTCAGCCCAATCAATCTCAAGTGAGTGCCTCACCCGGTTTCCAAAAACCCAATTTCAATCCCAATCCATTGACCCAGAGGGTAGATTCTTTAGAAGAGGCCATGAAACTCATGTCTCAAACCACGGCCCAATTGACCTAGAGTACTGCTCAATTCCAGCAGACCACTACTCAACTTTTGAATGGCCACACTCAAGCCCTTGCAAAATTAGAATATCAGATGGGCCAACTGGCCAACTCCATCAGTGCCAGAGATAAGGGAACCTTCCCTAGTCAACCCGAACCTAATCCCAAGGGCCAGGTTGTTCATGATCCTAAAGGAAAAGGCCCGGAACAAGTCAAATCCATAATCACCCTTAGGTCTGGTACACAGGTTGATAACAAGGTCAAACTACTGAAGGAACCTGAAGATGAATCAAGTGAGAAAGTAGAAACTGGGGAACCAAGTGTGAATGCTGAAACCATATTAGAATCAGAGAACCCAGTCAATGCTGAACCATCATCTAGTGAGCCCACTCTTAGGACCTATATTCCCGAGGCACCATACCCACAGAGGCTAGGCCCAGCAAAATCAACTGTTCAATTGGATAAAATACTAGAAGTATTCAAACAAGTGAGGATTAATATCCCACTACTTGATGCTATCCAACAGATTCCGGCCTATGCAAATTTTCTAAAGGACCTTTGCACCTTCAAAAGGACTACCAATGTACCCAAGAAGGTTTTTCTAGCCCAACAAGCTACCTCAATAATTTCCTGTCCAACCTCGATCAAATACAAGGACCCAGGGTGTCCTACCATTTCTTGCCAGATAGGGGACCATCACATAGAGAAAGCGTTGCTAGACTTGGGTGCAAGTGTGAACCTTCTTCCATACTCTGTTTATGAAGAATTAGGTTTAGGGGAGTTGAAAAAGACCCATGTGGACCTTGCAATTAGCTGAACCATCAATTCGATACCCCAAGGGGGTAGTCGAAGACGTTCTTATCAAAGTTGGAGACTTTGTGTTCCCTGTCGATTTTATTGTTTTGGATACCAAACACACATCTGGGACTGAAACTAAAATTCCAATAATCTTGGGGAGACCATTCCTAGCCACCTCAAATGCCTTGATCAATTATAGGAATGGAGTGATGCAAATTTCTTTTGGGACCATGACAGTCCAAGTGAACATTTTTAATGTCAGTAAGCAACCTTCTGATGAGGATGATGGGGTTTTTTAAGTTAGTTACATTCATGAATTGGTGGAAAATTACTTACCCATTTGAAACTTGAAGATCCACTAGAGGCTTGTCTGGCCCACTTTGGAAGTGAATTTGATGTAGAGGGACATATTGAGGAAGTCAATGCACTGTTAGACTCAACCCCATCCATGAATTGCTCCAGGTGGCAACCGAAATATGAGATTCTGACTCCATCTGCTTCCCCACCTGTCCCATTAATTGTAGATCCCCCTAAGTTAGAACTCAAGCGGTAGCCGGATACCTTGAAATATGTATTTTTAGGCCTGCTAGAAACCCTTCCAGTGATTATAGCTTCAAACTTGGACCTTATCCAAGAGGAAAAACTCGTGAAAATCTTGGATGAGCACAAGGAAGCTATAAGATGGTCCATTGCAGATATCAAAGGAATTAGCCCATCTGTGGTCCAACATAGAATCCATTTGGAAGAAAATGAAAAACCTTCTCGTGAACAACAAAGGCGACTGAACCCAGCAATGAAGGAAGTGGTTAGGTCGGAAGCCTTAAAATTACTCGATGCAGGAGTGCTTTACCCCACATCTGATAGTGCATGGGTGAGCCCGGTTCAAGTGGTACCAAAGAAATCTGGAATAACAGTGGTTCAAAATTAAAGGCAATGAATTGGTACCCACTCGAATATAGACTGGATGGAGGGTGTGCATTGATTATAGGAAGTTGAACTCAGCCACTCAAAAAGATCATTTTATCCTCCCATTCATGGATCGGATGCTCGAAAGGCTAGCCGGTCATGCATATTATTATTTTCTTGATAGTTATTCCGGTTACAATCAAATCCCAATTGCACCCGAGGACCAGGAAAAGACCACCTTTACCTGTACGTTTGGCACTTTCGTTTACAAACGCATGCCCTTTGGGATATGCAATGCACCGGCCACCTTTCAAAGGTGCATGTTGAGCATATTTTCTGACATAGTAGAAAGATTCATTGAGGTTTTTATGGATGATTTTTCGGTCTTTGGCAATTCTTTTGAGGAGTGCTTGCATCATTTGTCCCTTGTGCTTGAAAGATGCAAAGAAAAGAATCTAGTATTAAATTGGGAGAAATGTCATTTTATGGTAAAAAGGAGCATAGTTCTGGGACACATTATTTCTGATAATGGAATTGAGGTGGACAAAGCAAAAATTGATTTGATCTCCAAATTGCCACCACCAAAATCAGTTAAGCAAATTCGATCATTCCTGGGCCATGCTGGTTTTTATCGTAGATTCATCAAGGATTTTAGTAAAATTGTTAAACCTTTGTGTCAATTGCTGACAAAAGAGGCTTCGTTTGAATTTGATGAGAACTGTCAAAAGGCTTTTGAGAGAATGAAAAAGGAACTAACTTCATCCCCTATAATTCAACACCATCGCCTTCCACTTGTGAATGAAGTCATATGTTGACTCATTCTCTCCCTATTTTAGGTTACAGAGTTGCGCCATAGTAACATATTGATCCTCACCTTTGAAGTGGGTCAGGAAACGTGTCTCCAGCATGTTCCAGTTTTGAATGGAATTCTCTGGCAGAGTGGAGTACCAATCGAAGGCAATACCTTTTAGGGTACTTGCAAAGAGATGGATCTTGAGGGCATCTTGATCCGCAATAGCTCATGTTAGGATCTTAAAGTGGATGACGTGC
Source organism: Umbellularia californica (assembly GCA_028538565.1). NCBI lineage: Eukaryota > Viridiplantae > Streptophyta > Magnoliopsida > Laurales > Lauraceae > Umbellularia > Umbellularia californica. The sequence continues at coordinate 41,557,252 of JAPQWN010000007.1, read as the reverse complement.
TGTCTAGCTAAACCTTTCCCCATGTATGTTTGGAGAGTGGATTGTTTGAATTTTGCAGGAAATGGGACCGAGTCCATCCATAGGGGATAAGGTGGCTTGATCCCATGCTCCTTTAGTGTATCCTCTTCTTTTGGTTTGACGAGGATATCGTCCACGTCCTTTTTGGTAAGGACGTGTGACTCATTGTCTTCCCCGTTTACATTATCATCTTGATGATTCGGAGGAGGTTGATTATTTTCTTGACGCTAAAAAGCGAGAAGAAGATTCTCCATCAGAGTCTCAATCCTCTGCTGACCTTGCTCTAATTGTTGGATACGTGCAGTCATTTCATCAGGAGGTGGATTGCGAGGCTGCTCATAGTTTGTATCTTGGACGTTCATCCCTCGGGATTCGAGAAATCGTCTTGGTGACTATCTTTTGGTTGAAGAGCTTGATGAAGGATTACTTCGTTGTCCTTGGCTTGAAGGAGTAGAGGATTCTTCTGAATGTCTTTATGTCTTGGAGACGCTGCGAGTCACCGAACGTCGGATATGGAGTTTAGTTGCTGACTTCTAGCGTCTTCTGGTTTTTCCAACCATATGGATAGTAGCAACTTGGTCGGGTCTTTATTTTTCGACCCATTTTTTAGAGACCTAAAGTGTAAAACGTTGGGTTCTTTGCTTCTCTAGTCTCTTTTGCCGATATGCCACGCGGTGACATATGCGACGAGTAATCTGAGCTTCGATGAGCTCTGGCTGAGCTCTAGCAATGAAGGACGCAGTCCCTTGTGTACAGCAGCCGAGCTTGTCTTCTTTGAAGCTAGGCATGGACAGGATCCGGACGCGGTCATTTACCTGTCGTAGTGAGGCTTGAATTTTGCTAGTTCGGCCCCTATTAAGATGAAGGGTCGAACTGCAGGAGTGCAAGCCTTGACAAGTTCTCGCAGAGGCCTTGTGATGCATGATTTGATTTTTGGCTTGTAGGAGCAAGCCGGCTCATGACAGGTTGATTTGTTTGTTTGGTGGAAGGTAGGCCTCTCCTATTTCATGTAAGAGAGAGGGTGGAACTGATTCTCCTTAAGAGGGGCCAGGTATACTGGCTTTGCAGATGTTAGGGACCTCCTTTGTTTTGGTGAAGGTCTTGGAGACCAAGTCTTAGGGTAGACCTGGTTCTTTGCAGGTTGATGCTTCGTGGGGTTGCCATGGGCTTCAAGCTTTTTGATGGCTGCCTTTGGTGTTGAAGCAACGACATGTCTAGAGGCAGTTTTCTACTTCTTGGCAGATGCAATTTCTTTTGTGAGGAGTGGGAATAGTCCCAGTGACCCAAAGACAATGGTCTAGGGAGTAGAGGTCAACCTAATGTTCTGAGAGTTACAGAGGGAGATGGCGCTCCGGTAGTTGGCAGGGCGCTTGTGAGTGCACTTGTTTTGCTTCTCTTGAAGCATGAGCTGGTACTTGTTCTCGTCAAAGGTGATGGTCAGTGAAGCTGCCATTGTTAGTTTGGAAAACTTCTGAAACAAGACTACATCCATTAGTAATCACAAGAATATGATGATTATAAATGGAAAGGAGCTATAGTTTTGTCTCTTCGAATTTCTCGAGGGAACATGGCTTGGCCCAAGCGAGGTGAAGAAGGCAAAAAGCCATAGAGAGTACAATTGTTCTAAACGCAAGTATAGGAGGCTCAGAGTGAGCGTTCCAGTGACTGCTAAAAGCAATTGTAAACCTTAATTCAAATTACCGAGAAATGAGGCTCACTCGAGGTAAGATGATATAAGGTTGGAGATACAAATGTCTCGGTCACAAATACAGTAGACTCGAAAGGGAGTACTAGCACCGCTAGGCACAAATGTTGCAAATCGCATCCTTGGAACGGACACGAGATGGAATTTTTTGAAAGGTCAAAATTGGATTCATAAAAGAGAGCAAATGGTGTTCCTATCCGAATGCAAACTGCAAGCGATTTCCACTAGCTTTTATCCGAAAGGGAATGAACCAAGATTTCTTAGATCTGAACCTAAAAATGACGGAAGTTTTTTTTTTTTTTTTTTTTGTAAGGTCAAAATTGAATTCATCAAAGAGAGCAAGTGGTGTTCCAGTCCGAACGCAAGCTACAAGCGATTTTTGCGAGCTTTTATCCGAAAGGGAATGAACCAAGATTTCTCAAATCTGAATTAAAAAATGACAGAAGTTTTTTTTTTATTTTGAAAAGGTTTTTTTTTTGTTTAAAGAGATTTTTTTTAATTTTTTTTTTTGAAGAGTACACATAGGTTTTTAATTCGGTCTTATGAAACCTCAGTAGATAGATCAACCCTCAGGTAAGGGTAGGATTACTTAATGAACCTGTTTGGAGAACCTTTACCTCGAACAGTCTAGCTGCCTCTACACTTTGGACAAGGCTTTTCTTAAATCCACTTTGGTCAAAGAACGCAATTGGTGTAACCTTAGTGGCCTTTTTTTTTAACTTTTCTTGTAAGATCTCTAATGGACCCATTAAAGAGAGCAAATGGCCCCTCCCAATCCAAACGTTGGCTACAAATGATTTCCGCAAGCCATTGTCCAAAAAGGAAGAAACCAAAGTTTCTCAAATTTGAATCCAAGAGAAAAACTTTGAAAATTTTCTTTTGTTTTTTTTTTTGAAAGATCTCGAACGGACCCATCAAAGAAAGTGAATAGCCCCTCCCAATCCAAACGTTGGCTACAAGCGATTTCCGCAAGCCGTTGTCCAAAAAGGAAGAAACCAAATTTTCTCTAATTTGAATTCAAAAGAGAGAAAATTGATTTTTTTTTTAAGAGTTTGAGATTAGACTCTTTCTTTTTGTTTTTTTTTTTTTTTTGGTTTTTTTTTTTTTTTTAAATCCCTATCGGACTCATCAAAGAGAAAAAAATGAACCATTCCTCGATACGAACGATAGCTACAAACATTTCTGCGAGCTATCAAGTTCGGAGAGGAAATGATCAAAGTTTATCAAAATTGAATCCAAGAAAGAGAAATGAGATTTTTTTTTTTTTGTGAAATGAGAAAGAGTGGAAATAGACTCAAAGATAGAAATTTCCAAAAAATCCCATCTTATGGTTTTTTTTTTTAGATGCAAGATTCAACATAGGCCACCAACTAGAAAGGAGCCAAAGAATCATGTTCTCAAATGAACGAGTCTTACCGGGTGTGCCAACTTGATGGACCCGGCTTTTTTTTCTTCCTCTATCTTCCGTCCCGGGGTTACCATAAGGCCAACGGAGGGGAAAACAAAGCGAGCTTCAATATTTTTGTACGGGTATGCCAAATTTTCTATTCTACTTGAAAATTAGAAATAGTGATTCGGAGATCCACCTTCACAAAAAGAAGAGGAAATCAACTTTTTTCTAACTCTCCATTGCACATATATTTAAGAAAAGAGACAAGGTTTTTGAATGCAGTAAGAGGCAATTTTTCTTTGTTTGCCGTGAAAGACGGTTTTTGTCGTAAAAGGCGATGTTTGCCGTGAAAGGCGATGTACAAATCTCATCAATAATGAAAGACAAGAATTGTGATTTTTTTGTCTCTTTAGAAAAATACAAATTACAATAGAAAATAAGAAAATGAATTTTGACTTCTCAGGAGATTGCGGGGACTCGTTCAGATTGACGATCGTAAGTCATGTAAGGACTTCACCATCATCCTTCGGATGAGAACATACGATGCTTTGATTCTTTTGGCTTGGCTTGGGCTTCGAATTTTTAGAGGATAAAGACCAATGAGAGGTCCGATATCCAATAAAAAACCGAATAGACGAACTGAAAAGCCGCGTCTAGGCCATGTTGGATAGAAAGAGATGGCCTTGGGGGGGTGGCTCCCCAAGGGACTTCAATCACCTTGCAGCAGAGTTTCCTCAAAGTAGCGGGGATTTTTCAGGATTTTCTTCTTGGATTTGTCTCTCTGGCTCTTGGATTTTTGGATCCTTGTGTGTGTATGGCCCTCTCTGTATATGTTTCTCTTGGAATGACCCCCCTTTTATAGGCCTTTGGTAGCAATGGGATGGGTTTATGAGCATTGATGAGCATTGATGCTCCATGATGGGAGGAGTTACAAGTTTTTATTTCATGATTTTGTAACTCCTTTTTCTTGGCTTTTGATTGGCTAATGGAGAATGATGGGCATTTAATCGCCTTTAAACTCCATGAGGAGAGGAGTTTCATGATTTATTGTCATGATTGCTTTGATTTGTAACTCCTTTTTCCTAGCTTCTGATTGGACCGTCCAAAATAATGAGTTAATGACCGCATTAAGTTGTCATAAAATGGGTTGATTAACAACATTAAGTGGTCGCCAGTGCGCTTGAAGAGTCGCGGGCCGTACCGCGTCTTTTGGAATTCTTGCGATGATCGCCGATGGATCCACATGTTGTTTGATGTCGGTTGGCGATGCTACTTTAGACATTGATTGATATTAGTGGGCCGGTAACATCTGTCCTGTCGATTTATCGATCAGTCGAACAGAAAGTGTACTTTCTTGGTTAGCCGGTTGGTGATTTTGAAGCGTGCGATGATGATCACATACTCTTGATGGTCGATCCGAGATGTTGGTGAAGATCAGCTGATTTCGAGCACCAAACATCAGATTTTTAGAAAACCACAAGGGCCGGAATTCTCGAAAAACGAAAAGGGTGGGAAAATGGCCCTTTCGGTGGAAATCCGGCGACCCGGATTTCCTGGGTCGCCGGCGACCATGGGGATTTCCCCCCTTTTTGGTCACCGTTTTTCGGCCGTTTCTCGATCTTTTTTTATTCTTTTTTCTCCTATATTTTTCTTGACATTTTCCCCATTTATTGGCTTGATTCTCCTAAAGAAAACCTGACGAGAAGCCGTGTAAATCGAAGCACAAAGTTTCCTATTTTCTGGAAAGGCCGAAGACTTTGTTGCCGGTTTTCCATCATAAGTCAAAACTAGGTCAAACGATGTCAGAATGACCTAAAATTTGAGGTGAAGCCTTCTAAGTAGTAGATAGGACCAACCATGGGCTTTTGCTTAAGTTTTGAAGCCATGTGGGATCTTGTTGCCAGTATACTTGGTTTTGTTGCGAGGGAGATGCCGCTCTTTGACGTGTGGTCAACCGATGTCCGATTGACCTGAAACTTGACAGGGAGCCTATCGGAGTCATTTTGAGACGATCCATTAGCTCCAATTTGGATGTCATGGTCCCGGGAAGCTCCGTCGCCGAGAGACTTGATTTTGTTTCCGAACGACAAAGTCGGGTCAAACGTCATTGGAATGACCTGAAATTTGACATGTAGCCCTTTGGAAGCATGTTGAAGCCATCCATGTGCTCTGTTTGATGAGTGATGGCCTCGGTGGTTTTCACCGCTGAGAGGCTTGATTTTGTTGTTCAAGGATTGATGTGGGGTCAAACGTTGTTGGTTTGACTTGAAACTTGACGTGGAGCCTTTTGGAGGTATTTTGAGACCAACCATAGGATCGGATCGAAGATCTGATATCTTCGACGCTGTCGTCGCCATGGGCGCCTGTTCAGCTGCCGGATGAGTGAAGTTAGGCCAGATGATGCTGGAATGGCCCGAAACTTCATGTATACTCTTCTTTTGGCTGTTTTGAAGAATCTTGCAGTTTTTGTTTGATTCTGACAAGATTTGACGCTTGAAGTAGCATTGTCTGTTTGTGGTAAGATATGGCTTCATATAGCTTCTTGATGTTGAGGAGGCAAAGTGACTTTTTTTGTGTCAACAGGATCCATTGGAATTAATCTGTCAAACCAAATTAGTCCCGTCTCTTATTATCCTTATAACCGGTACCATCCAATTAACTCTTAATTAAGACATGTGCACACTTATTGATGATAAATTCCATTAATTGGCACTAGGGGATATTTCTCTCTTAGATGATAGATTCCATTTCGAAAATATATGTTCCCACAGTCCCACTACCACGTACCAAAGATATTGAGGTTTTGACCTACAGTTGGCCTCACTAATTGGTAGCTCAAAGTAAATGTTTAGTAGAAACTTGAGTCCATTAATCTCTCGGGATTAGGAGCTTATTGCTTAGAAATTATGAGAGCATTCCTTAATCTGAGACAACTTTTGCATAAGGTACTACTTATAGCACTTCAGTACATTCAATGTATTAGCACGACAACCCTGAGTCTTACATACTGATAGCTGAGACAAATCGCACTATCTCACAGTGACTGTGGTGCTACAACCTTTTCAGATGAGATGCCGAGTCTCATCACCGGTTGTAAAAATACTTCAAGTATAAGATTTGTGATCCATATCTCTTATATGTGAATCTCATCCACACACATGGACTACATTTAATATACTTATGGGCTCTAGTTTATCTCATGAACCATCATGTCATTTTGTATTTGTTATGTGCAATCATAGAATAAAATCCCATTCATTACATTAATAAAGAATGAAATTATTAATCAATTATTAAAATAAATCAATTTATTCACATCATCCACTGGATTGAGGACATACAATCTAACAGAAATCCCATAAGAGATTCTTGTGAAGAAACTTCCATTGAAGAAAAAATAAACAACATTATTATATTGTAATGTTTCGGGCCCGTTGCCCACGTGATATTCTCTGCTTTGGCTAATGAGATTTCAACCCAATCTTTTAGCATGGTTTTAGAAGTCTTCATGTGATGTTATGCATGTCACACACACATATATATCCAGGATCAGAATAGCATGTTTCGGTTATGAAATGTATGCACCACTATATATCCAGTCATTTAAAGTCTCCCCGCACTCTCTTTAGGCGGATGCTAGCCAGACCCAACACCCTTCTATAGGGGGCTACAGGCGTGATACATTTGCAATCAGATTGTTTGGCCTATTTAGGTGAATGTCTGTCAACATGACGAGGGCAAATGGAAAGGTCTCCTTACAGAAGAGAGAGAAACAAATAAGCTACCTAATTACTCTAGTTAGTTTAGGAATACGATAGTTTACCATTCTCTCCCATCCATGTACAACCAACGCAAAAAAAAAAAAAAAAAAAGGGCAATAAATAATTGGGCCAGGATTAGACAACTTCAAACTAGCCCAACCCAGCCTATTTCACTAAGGCCCTAAAAATACTAAATAATTGGCCCACAAAAACAGATTACCAGACAGCAGGCAGATTTGAGGCTGACTCTCTCTGTCCGTTTCCGTCGTACTCCTTAGACACGGCCTGGATTTCGGATGCTGCGACCGCCACAATGAGATTACAAATCTAGCCGTTGGATCAGAATCAACGGTCTAAGATTCTGTATATTCCCTGCAAATTCTTCAAACGTTTCCTCGTGTTTTCCAATACCATACAAATCTAGCCGTTGGATCAGAATCAACGGTCTAGGATTCTGTATATACCCTGCACATTCTTTTTTTTTTTTTTTTTGGTTTTTTCCTCGTGTTTTCTTCGCCTTCTCCTTTCTCTTCTCTTCTTCTTTCGCTCAAACGGAGGGAGAGAGAAATGGGAGGAAGAGAAGGCGGAGAGGAAGGTGTAATGGCGACAGACTTCTTCTGGTCGTACACGGACGAACCGCACGCTTCTCGGAGGCGTCAGATCCTCTCTCAATACCCCCAAATCAAAGAGCTCTTTGGTCCAGATCCATGGGCGTTTCTCAAGGTAATTGAGTTCTTTCTTTGTTTTTCTGATGAAGAATGCAGCATTGTTCTTTGGGGTTGGTCTGGATTATTGAATGTGGTTTTGGGCTAATTCGCATTTCCCCATCAGATTCTATCTGGGTTTCTTTACTTCTGTTTTTGTGTAAATCTGCAGATTCACTAAATTCGTATCACATTTTGTCTGGGGTTCTTTTGATTTACCGTTTATTAGCAGGAGAATCGATTTTAGTTGATATCTGATCTGTTTACGACAAATTCACATCTGGGCTGGGCTGCTTCTGTTTTTGTGTAGATCGCAGATTCGTTAAATCTGTATTAGATTCTATCTGGGTTTCTTTTGATTTTCCTGAATCTGGGTGATTTAGTTGATTTCCGATTCGTTTACCTCAGATTCGCATCTGGCTTCTTCCATTTTACATTAAATCGGCTGATGAATCGGATTTTATTGTATCTCTGATTCGGTTTACATCAGTTTTGCTTTCGCTGGATCATCTAGTTCTGTTAGTTTCTATAAGCGTTTCTTCTGTTATACCGTGAATTTTCATAAAGAGTCAATTTTCATTGTATGCTTTATTGGTTTTACTTCAATTGACATCTAGGTTTCACCCGTGTTACGGTAAATCTGCTGAAGACTGGTTGTTTACTGGTCTCTGATCCGTTTTACATCAATTCAGATTTGGGTTGCTTTGGCTGACCTCATAGATCCTATTCAGATTCTATCTCGGCCTTTCTGTTTTACCGTATATCTGCAAAAGAATCGATTTTTATTGCATCTTTGATGCGTGTTAACTCTAATTCACATCTGGGACTGAGTTCTATTCTGTTTGGTTTGCAGTGGGTCCCATATATGGGTTTCTTCTGCTTTATCTTAAATCTTCAGAAGAGTCAATTTTCCGTGCATCTCTATCATGGTTTTACATCAATTCCAATCTGGGTGTTTTCTCACTTTTGTCCTCGTTTCAAACGATTGTTTTCTGGGAGGATATTGTTGTTATTGATACCTTTGTAGGATCTCCTTATTTGCCTTGATTCGATTTTCATTTGGGGCCCATTTGTTTGATCAGTTTTGAATTCCTGGGAATTCAACCCATGAGGGCCAGTAAAGGAGTAAAGGTGCTATCAATTACCAAATAGTCCCTCTTTCAAAAGGTGAGGTGTTAATGGTTAATCACCCTAGTAAATCAAATCTTATGAAAGGGAGGTTCTGATTTGGAATATCGGCATTATAGACCATGCCCTTCCATTTGTTTTGGGCACTCCTTCATTAGACCCCACTTTACTATGAATCCCTAATAAATGAGAATTCAAAATGAAGCAGTCAAATGGGCCCTTGTGGGTTTTTTGGTCTGTCTATGTGAGTATGAAGAAAGTGATTTTTTGAAATTTTAATATTTTGGACCTAGTTACCAACTTACCATTCAGAGAGAGAATATTTTGGATCTGTTTTCTGTTTGTACCAATGTAATGTCGGCATTGCCATTTTCAAATTCCATGTGGGCTGTAATTGATGCGGATTGTTTTATTGTTCTATGAAAATTTGTGGAAGAATCATGCCTTAAGTGAGATTCTATTCCTTTTTTCTTTTGTTAATACACGCTTGTCGGATTTCTCATATTCATCGATTACAGTTTATCTTTTCTAAAATTTCATTTGGGCTTTATCTCTTCTGCTCTAGTTCTCCAGAGATACCTAGTTTTTGGTTTTGCATATATTGTTTTAGTTGACGCTTCTATTGTACTTTGTGCCATGAATCTGGAATTCATCATCATCATAGAAGCCCTGTCCTAGTTATGTTGGGGTCAGCTACATAAATATTATTTCGCCATCTCACTCTATGGATTTCATCACAAACATAAAATCCTTGTCTCAACTTTGTTGGGTCAGCTACGTGAATTTTATTTGTGCTATCAGTCTAGATTTCATCACCATCATAGAAGCCCTGTACCTACTATGTTGGGGTCATCTACAGGAATTTTGTTTCACCATTCTAGTCTATCCTGGGAATCAGATTTGGATTATCATTATCATCATAAAAGCCTCAACTATATTGGGGTCAGCTACTTGATTTTATTTTTTTTGCCATTCCAGTTTATCATGGGAAAAATCCTTGGATAGCCTTTGTTTAGATCTATCATTACTTCTTCCATCCAAGTCCTCTTCAATTTACCCCTTTTCCTTGATGGGCCATCAACCTACATAGAAAAACTTTTCCTCATCGATGCCGTTGTTTGCCTGTATTGAAATGTTCAAATCATCTCAAATGAGTCTTTCTTAATTTATTATCTCTTGATGTTATCCCTAGATGTTCTCGAATGTGCTCATTTATGATTATTTTTTACTTTACCACACATCCATTCCAACATTCTCATCTTTGCTACACTGATTTTTTGTATGTGTTGTTTCCTAATTAGACATTAAACATTCTACTCCATAGGTCATAGTTGAAGTTTTGACATGACTTTGGTCATTTTCATATATCTGTGAAGATAGGTTGTCGGTTTTCTTCAATCTCTATCCACATTAGTGCGTGTTTCCTCTTGTTAATGTAATTCTCTTAATTGTTACTAGAGAAAAAGCCATATGGAAGTCAATACTAATGATTATGATGATTATATAAATGATTATTGTTATATGTTATTACCTGTGATGCCTAGATACGGTTATGGATACGGACATTGATACAGGGATTGGGGATACGACTCCTCACTTTTGAAAATCTAGGACACGGATACGGATTCAGGTGTCATGATTTTTTCTTTAGTTTACTTTTGAATCAATGAAACTATCATTGTTTTCGTCCGTTTCTAATATTTTTTATAGTGAGAAATAAAAATATTAAAAGTACTATATGAAATAAAGGACTTTATAAGTATGAGATGTTAAACTTGTTCCCTGGAAGTATCGGTGCAGTATCAGGTACCAATACAAGTGTCGTATCAGTTCGATGCGAATATGTTGGAATCGTACAAATATCTTGGTATCATAGGTTATTATTGTTATACTCTTTTATTATCATGATGATGAGTTGTCTTGATCATAGTTTCTTAGATTGGAAATCTCCCAGTCAGATATAAACAATTATTTTGATAACATTTGTTTGGCTCTAGCTAGTCCGAGGTTCAGTTGCTTTATGAATGACTCAGATCCCATGTTCAAATGCTATTCCTATAAGCACAGTTACTGTGTGGGGGCATTCCTCGAACACCAAGAGTGGGCCCACTCTGCCAGTAATGAAGGAGAATCACGTGCCACTTCGGAACCGAACTTAATCTCGATCTCGGTTATAGCACCAAAAGACCCTTCACAGTTCGGCAGAAAGCTCGTCCTTGCCATGCAGCTCGGTAGACTTGCTTGCGGTGCTCGTACACTCCCTCAGCTCGGTCCTACCTCAGCTCGGTAGACTTGCTAAAAGCAGTCCACTATCCGAAGTGGGTTGCCAACACCGTGGTGGTCAAGAAGAAAAATGGCGGCTGGCGAGTCTGTGTAGACTTCACTGACCTCAATAAGGCCTGTCTGAAGGACTGCTTCCCGCTGCCAAAGATCGACCAGATGATAGACGCAACCGCGGGTCACGATAGGATGAGTTTTCTCGATGCTTATCGAGGATACCACCAGATCCCGATGTTCGGCCCTGATGAAGAAAAGACCGTTTTTATAACCCCAAGAGGAATTTACTGCTATAAAGTGATGCCTTTTGGGTTAAAGAACGCGGGTGCGACATACCAAAGGCTTGTCACCATGATGTTTCAAGCTCTTCTCGGCAAAACTGTGGAGGTTTACATCGACGATATGGTCGTCAAATCCAAGCAGTCGCAGGATCATCTGGCTGACCTACGTCAGGTATTTGACATTCTGAAACGATATCGGCTCAAGCTGAACGCAGCCAAATGCGCGTTTGGAGTTGGCTCCGGCAAGTTTTTAGGGAGTCTCGTCACCAGACGAGGCATTGAAGCTAATCCAGATCAGATTGCGGCTATCCAAGCAGTGCAGAGTCCTACCACTGCGAAGCAAGTCCAAAGATTGACCGGCATGGCAGCCGCCCTCAACCGCTTCATCAGCCGATCTTCGGACAAATGTAGGCCTTTCTTTCTGCTCCTTAAGAAGAATGCCTCATTCCAATGGACTAAGGAATGCGACCGAGCTCTGCAAGAGCTCAAAATCTACCTATCCTCACCACCCCTGCTTTCAACTGCGAAACAGGGAGAAAAGCTTTACATATACCTTGCGGTCTCGGATCACGCGGTTAGTTCGGTACTGGTTAGAGAAGAGGACACGCAGCAAAAGCCTATTTACTACACCAGCAAAATCCTTATTAATGCCGAGATCAGGTATTTGCAAATGGAGAAACTTGCGTTAGCTCTTGTCAGTGCTTCGCGCAAGCTCTCCCACTACTTCCAGGCTCATACAATCATGGCCGTAACAGAATATCCGCTCCGACAACTTTTCAACAAGGCGGACTTCTCTGGAAGGATGTCCAAGTGGGCTGTCGAACTGGGCCAGTATGATATCCAATATCAGCCCAGAACGACAATCAAAGCCCAAGTACTAGTTGATTTCATTGTGGAGTTCATCTCTCCTAGTTCGGCGCCGAGCCAACTCGAAACCGAACTGGGGGGCAGTAAGAGTACCGAAGAGATCACCGAAACCGACCTTGAAAAACAACAATCTTGGAAACAGTTCCTCGATTCGGCATGGAAGGTTTTCGTCGATGGATCTTCGACCTTTAAAAGGGCAGGCGCTGGCTTGGTCCTCCAATCTCTAGAAGGATTAGTCATCGAGCAGGCCCTGACACTTGATTTCAAGGCTACCAACAATGAAACAGAGTACGAGGCGTTGATTGCGGGACTTGGTAGCGCTAAAACCCTGGGGGCACGGCATCTGGTCGTCTTCTGCGACTCACAGCTGGTGATGAGCCAATTGAGCGGAGAATATCAGGCCCGTGACGAGAGGATGGCGGCCTACCTTGCTCTTGCAAAACAACACCTCTCTCAGTTTGAAATAGTAGAAGTCAAGCAGGTCGGCAGAGAGTTGAATTCTCATGCTGACGCCTTGGCTAATCTGGCATCCGCCGTCGAAGCCGGAAGAAAAAGAATCATTGAGGTGGAATCTTTAGATAAACCCAGCATTCAGCTTCATCCACCTCGGCAAGTACTTTGCGTTGATCTCGGCCCAAGTTGGATGGATCCAATCATCTCGTACCTCAAAGACGATCAGCTTCCGGAAGACAGAGTTGCAGCTCACAAGATCAGGCTGAAATCTGCTAGGTTTTGGCTATCTCCAGAAGGCAAGCTCTACCGGAAGTCGTTTACAGGCCCCTACCTTCAATGCGTCCATCCAAGCAAAGTCGAGGACTTTTTCTACGAAATCCATGAAGGGATCTGTGGAAGCCACATTGGAGGTCGGTCACTAGCTTACCGGGCTATCAGCCAGGGTTACTGGTGGCCATACATGCAGAAAGATGCTCAGGTATATGCAAGGAAATGCGAGAAGTGTCAGAAATTCTCACATTCCCTTCATCAACCAGCACAGGATTTGAGCCCGCTCTCCAGCCCTTGGCCCTTCGGCCAATAGGGATTGGACATTGTGGGACCTTTTCACCGAGCTCCGGGAAATAAGAAGTGGCTAATTGTAGCTATTGATTATTTTACAAAGTGGATAGAAGCAGAGCCACTCTCTTCCATCACTGAACGAGATACCAAAAAATACGTATGGAAGAACATCATCACCAGGTTCGGCATTTCTCGAATTTTGATCTCGGACAACGAGACCTAATTCGACTCCAAACTCTTCAAAAACTTCTGCAAAGAGCTCGGCATCAGAAATCGTTATTCCACTCCAACCTACCCTTAGAGCAATGGTCAAGCCGAAATTTCTAACAAGGTGATCCTCGATGGCCTTAAGAAAAGACTCGACCGAGCTAAAGGGAGATGGGTGGAAGAACTTCCGAGTGTCCTTTGGGCATATCGGACGACTCCAAGGCATTCCACTTCGGCGACACCTTTTTCCTTGGCCTATGGGATCGAAGCAGTGATACCTCTCGAAGTCGGGCTCCCGACATTGAGGTCGGAACTCTTCGACCAAGGCCAAAATGAAATCAATCTTGGATGAGAACTTGATTTGGCCGAAGAGCATAGAAAAGCTGCTGCCGTTCGCTTAGCAGCATACCAACAGCAGTTGGCTAGAGGCTACAATCAAAAAGTCCGGGAAAGAAAGTTCTCCATTGGGGAACTTGTCTTGAAAAAGGCATTGCCCGCAGACAAAGATCAGAACCAGGGCAAACTTGCACCGACTTGGCTCGGACCGTTCAAAGTGATATCTGCTGCGGGTCAATCAGCATATAGACTGGAGGACATGGATGGTAACCAGTTGCCACGACCATGGAATGCCACTCACCTCAAAAAGTTCTATTTCTGACTTGTAATCGACTTTTCAAGCATTAATAAAGCTATTCTTTTGTTCCTTGACATTTCGATTTTTCACAAGTCATAGAGCTCGGCAAAATCCTCTTGTAGTTCGGCCGAAGTGCCAATATGGTATCCTAGTTTCGGTTTACACACCAACAGGATGTACCACGTCTCTGCCACAGAAGATCTCGGTATGCCTACCAGATTATTGGCAGGATTCCATACCTCGGCCACAGAAGATCACGGTACATATATCAGATCACTGGCAAGGTAATGGCTACACCATTGGCAAAGAACCAACTGGTCATATCAGCCAAAACTCGGCCACAGAAGATCTCGGTACGCCCAGGATTCCATACCTCGGCCACAGAAGATCTTGGTACATATACCAGATCACTGGCAGGGTAATGACTATAGTACTGGTAAAGAACCGGCTAGTCGTATTCTAACTAAGTCGAAACTCGTGCTGAGACTAGCAAAAGCAGCACGGAGTTCGGACAAGATCTTTACCGAATTTTCTCTCTCGGGTTCTTGGTTCATGAGCTAAAGCTACTACGTGGGCATATTTGGTAAACATATACATTTCGGCAAAAAAGTTGCTAAAGATATTAGAGTTTAAGAATGAAATAGATACAATTTGTTTGTGAAGTCGGTTTTCATTACTCTTCAAATATTGAATATATTGAACGAGCATTGCTCGAAAACAAAAGGGACATTCCCCAAAAAAGAAACTACAACGAAAGATATGAAGATAGTCAGGAAGCAGGGGCACCAGTTCCATCGCCTTCTATCTGGATGACCTCATTCTCGGACTGAGGGGCTCCGACAATTGCAGCTTTGGTCGCAACGGATGGCTCCTCGGGAGTAGGGGGCAAATCGAGCACAGGTGCCGAGCTTGGAAACTTGTCAGGATTCAGGAAAGCCGGATGATCGTTGGGGATTCCAGCCTTTAATAGGGCAGCCTTCCAGCCCATCTCCCAAGAATCATCCCTGATGCCGGCCACTTGGGCCGCATACTCGGTTCCCGCTTCTTGGAATCCTTCAAGATATGCATTGTTGATGTCAGACCGGATTCTGGATTCGGTCTCGGTCATTTCCTTCTCAAGCTTGGCAGTTTTCTTTTGAAGCTCGGCCTCCCTCTTCTTCCCTTCTTCGATCTCGGCCTTTGCCTTGTCAAGCTCAGAGAGAATGGCACGAGACGTCTCCTCGTACTCTTTTATTCTGTTTCTACCATCCTCCAATGACTTCTTATACTCCTCAGCTTTGGCCTCAGCGTTGTCCAGGTTTTTCTTGGTTCGCTGGAGTCTTCGCACTGAGATGTGACATTTTTGCACAATCTGCAAAGAAAACAAAGTTTTAGACGGTGGCAGCCGAAGTCCAGCACAGAAGTATGGCGAAAAAGGTTAAACTTACGCTGAGGGCGGATTCCATCTACGATACTAGAAGCATGACATCGTCAAGCTCATCATGCTTCTTCATGTCCCGGGGCAAAGTGCAGGCATCACCTAGCGTAGCCACCACTAATGGACTCCCGCCAAGGCGATCTTCTACGGTCAACGGCCTTCCTGGCTGAAGCAGAAAACTCGGCTTCCAGGGGCGCCGTAGTAGACCGTTGGACCACCGCTCCTGGGTCAGCCCCCCTCTGCACAGTTGTTAGGGCTGACTGACCCTCGGTTCTGGCCCTCTTAACCCGGCGGACCTCTTCCAGTGTAGCCTTGTTGGTACCAACCGCGGGAGTTCGGGCTGCATTCGCTGAGGAAGATGGAGGAGCAGCAGTGCCAGGCGTGGCAGAAGGAGGCCTGGAAGAAGAAGCAGCAGCGCCTTGAGTTACACCCTCGAAAGCCGTAGTCCGAAGATTCTTCACAGGGGGCTTCGGGCGGTTCTTGTCTTTATCCATTGGCTCTTCTTCTCCCGAACTGCTTATTGAAGAATTTTCCTCCTCGGGATCGGAACCGAATGTGGATGTTTCAGCCCCTGATGCAGCTCGGCCCTCAGTATCGGCTGCAGCCTGCTCTTGTTCTTCCTCGATTTCAGTCTCCTCAACCTCGGCTACGACAGCCTGACGATGGGCGAGGCTCTTCTTGTAAGAGCGGTATTTCGGCGCGTAATCTAAAAGGGCGAAAGCCGCCCTGTCCTTGTGGCCTCGGTAAGTCTCTACAGACAGAAACCAAGCTTCGTTCTTCACCCAGCCCACTCGTCTGGCCTCCCTTCTCCTTTCACGAGCGTCTGCAAAATAGAAGGACATCAGTTCGGTTGCACAGAGAACAAGATGCAATAGAAATCAAAACCGAATTAAAAAACAGCTATATTTACTTAGTGGTGTGCCGAGACGGCGAGGGATCCGGTTGAACCTCTGCGACATCGGCTCGTCATCACCGAACTCCCAGTTACCTGAGACGAGCAGGCGATCGTCCCCGGCGTATTTGTTCGAATCTTCTAAGGCACGAACGAATCCTGTTCGGCGCGACTTAACTCGGAGGTAAAAGCTACCTCTCGACTTACACAGCTCATAGGCGTCCTCAATATCATGAACGCCTAGATTGATCTTTAAGATATTATTGAGCGCGGCAGCGCCCATTATGATCTTGAAGTTGTTTGGCATCAACTGACATGGACAGAGGTGCCAAGCTCGGAGACACTCCCTGAGCAAGGGATTAAGGGGAAACCGGACCCCGCCCTCTATTATGGCTACTAAGGGGAATGGCATCCAGCCATCATAGAGGCTACCATCAATATAGGCATTGGGTTCGGGAACCTTAAGGAAGACATCCTCAGGAATCTGATACCTAGCCCTAAGGTCTCTTAGCGCTCCCTCGGATTCTAACCAGTAACTATAGATGCCCATTTTTCTAGAGAAAGAAGGGGTAGAGGCGAAGAACAGAAGGGAGAATGGAACCCTAGATGCAGAAATAAGCAAGATAGGGAAAAGAAGACTTACAAAGACAGAAAGCAAGGAAGAGACTCGAAGAAGAAAATTCCTACAGCACTTCTCGTCGATCGACAGTCTCCCTGTGAAACCCTCTGCAAAGAAGTCTTCTCTTTCACAGCAAAATGTGGAGTAAAGAAGAAGAAGAAACGATAAGGGTGCTCCCCTATTTATAGTAAGAAGAAGGTACATTCAATAAAGGCAACCCATCATGGCGTCGTTTCGAAAAACACAGCGTCGTTTTGAATTTCGAAAAAAACCGTGTTTATTATTGATTAGCCGCCATATGCGCCGTTTCAAAAAGACTACGCATCCCTTGGAGAAACGACACGTGGTACCGTCAGCCTATTTCCCGCTCGCAGTCAAGGCGAGGCATTTAATATCGAGGATAGTGAAGCGACATCGGATGGACATGAAGGGACAACGATCTGATCCGAAGTCAGACTCAAAAATTTTGTATCCAAGTAATCTCACAGTTCGGATTCAATCTTCGATAGTACAGCTTCCAACCTCTAAGAGTTGGGGACTCTCAGCACTCTACCAGGGTCCTTGCAGATTTTTTACACTGCGCTTCTTAAAGAGATCTCAAGCTTGGCGAAAGCTACAGCTCGGCTGAAGCTACAGCTCGGCTGGAGCCACTGTTCGACTTCTCAGTTCGGCAGATGTTCATTTCGGCAAGGTTCCAGTCCTTATCAAGATTACTTCCAAAGGTACATTCCACATCATGAAGAAAAGATATTGTTGCTACAGGAATGATC
Organism: Umbellularia californica; assembly: GCA_028538565.1. NCBI lineage: Eukaryota > Viridiplantae > Streptophyta > Magnoliopsida > Laurales > Lauraceae > Umbellularia > Umbellularia californica. The sequence goes on along the minus strand of JAPQWN010000007.1, from coordinate 41,539,568 downwards.
AAGCAAAGCAAGCACACAGAGAAAGAGAATGGACGACGGAGAAAATTTGATTTTATATTAAGTCGTTTTCATTACATGAAGTCCAATACAATGGATCACTCGATTTCTCTCTTTCCTCACAAAATTTGTCTCTGAAGGATGTGTTCTTCCTCTCCTGAAAGGCGCGTTCTTCACGGAAGAGCGAACCACGAGACGAGGTACAAGGTCTCTTGCCCAGAATAAATCCGGCGTTATCTCCTGACATAGATGTCTTATCTCCTATCATCAAGAGATCAAGATCTATCTCAGGAGAGATAGCACAGTTGGCCAGAAGCCTCAGGAGAGATAGCACAGGCGGAGGACGACCAGGGGCAATTTCCTCCTGCTGAAGAGGAACCAGCCATCGTAATTACACTGGACGAAGCTTCAGGCTCAGTTGGTTGGTAAAGGCGGACGTTTTTCTCCCTGCCAACGAATATTAGCTCCATAAAGGCCAAGCCCCAATCTTCTTTAGTTAAGAACTTCTATATTCAGTATTGAGTCACCCAGAAGAAGAAAGGCCCTATTTATAGATCTGGGCTGCTTTTCCCAAGCACAGGAAATCTGCGCTCTTCCATTTACGAAGGATCGTTCTGCGCGCCAAACATGGGGAACGGATCCCTCTATTAACGAGCCACCATCCGAGCTGTGACACGTGGCATCATCGTCTTGTTTTCCTCCTCAATTGTACTACGGTACTTAATATCATTATAATATCTCGGGATGACACGAAGGTATAGGGAAAGGGCAGGATGATGTTAGCACAGCGTCATGGAGAGACGAGCTCCAAAGAAGACGAATCAATCGGCCTTGGACATCTCTCTATTTATAGCTTCCAACCTCGGAGAGTTCTTTAACTCCCGAGGGACGAGAGCTAGGGGGCAATTGTGTGGGGGCATTCCTCGAACACCAAGAGTGGGCCCACTCCGCCAGTAATGAAGGAGAATCACGTGCCACTTCGGAACCGAACTTAATCTCGGTCTCGGTTATAGCACCAAAAGACCCTTCACAGTTCGGCAGAAAGCTCGTCCTTGCCACACAGCTCGGTAGACTTGCTTGCGGTGCTCGTACACTCCCTCAGCTCGGTCCTACCTCAATTCGGATGTATCTAACTTCGGACGTTCTCACCTCGGTCTCGGCCACCTATTTCGGACAAAGGGCATCGCCCATCATCCCCAATAGAGACGTGGCGGAATGGTTTATGAGGCAGCGAATACTAAGGGGAACGGGCGACGTTACGACTGTAATGGAGGGATAGGCATTGGCTGAGCGGTTACCCAAATTAAAGGAGCGGGATCGACTGAAACGGTTGCCCTGATTAAGGGAATCGCATCAATCGCGCTCTAATGCTGATCCACAATATTGAATCCTCACGACGGTATAAAATAGAGGACTTAGTCTCCTCCAAAGGTACGCATTTAGACAACCCATTACTGTCAGAGCCATTATTCTGTCTCTCTAAAATCTCTACCCTACTGTCACGTTCTTACACTGATTTAGGCATCGGAGAGCCTTGCGCTACCCACAGCCATGGTCTTTGATTGCTCTTTTCTTCTTCCTCCTTTCAGGTTCTATCCAAGGCATCACATCTTCTCTTCTAGTGGGTCTCGAGATTTCCACCTCCGGGTTCGTGAAATTTCGTGCACCTACAGTTACCTTCCATTGATAACAATGGTTTTTGTAAACAATGGAATAATGATTAAGAATTTACGAAATAAGGATTAAGTATTGATACTTATAGATCTTGAATGTTATATATTTGGGGACTCTATTCTTATTGGTGGCTTATAGCTGAGAAATCACACTAATCAAACAACCTTCCAATCAGTTTTAAATAGAAACTAGTCTTTCGAATGGAGAACAGACCTAATGGATGATATGAATCTTATGAACTATTGCATGATTTTGACTTGTTATATATATATATATATATATATATATATATATATAGGGAGGTGCTCCTATGAGAGCATCTCTCACCTTACTATGAGAGATAGGGTGGGGGCTCTCACATCCATATCCAATGTTAACAACTTAAATGTGAGGGCCCCCACCTTATCTCTCATAGTAAGGTGAGAAATGCTCTCATAGGAGCATCTCCCATATATATAACGTGAGGGCCCTCACCTTTATTTCTCATAGTAAGATGAAAGAGTCTCTCACAAGAGCACCTCCCTATATATATATATATATATATATATATATATATATATATATATGGGCAAGGCTCTCCTAAGCTTAAGCTTAGGATAAGGTAAGCTCAAGTGTGTGGTGGATGGGGATGGAGATGATTTCAAGGACTCCCTGGGACCCTCCTCTCTGCAAAAAATCAGCCCCAACCATGATTTCTATCTTCTCCATCTGGGCCCCAAAAGTTTAATGGTCAATAGTCCATTTGGATCGGTACACAGTCGATCCAACGGTCTAGTAAATTCAGATTTGATTGAAAGTTGGTGGACATGTGCAATTTAGGAGGTCTTGTGTTTGGTCCATTTGGATGGACCAAGGGTGGGCTCCATAAGTGTGAGCTTACGAGATTTTATCCTAAGCTTGAGCTAAGGAGAGCCTTACCCTGTGTGTGTAGATGCTCAGATACGGATATGGATACAGACATTGATATGGGGATCGGGGATATACGGATATGAGAATCTAGGACACTGATACGGATATGAGTGTCTATTTTTTTTTTTTTTTTTTTCTTTAGATCACTTTTGAATCAATGAAATTATCATTGCTTTCATCCCTTTTTGGAAATTTTTTATGGTGAGAAGAAAAATTAAAAGAACTACATGAAATAAAGGATTTGGTAAGTACGATATGTTAAACTTGTTCCTTAGAAGTATCGATGCAGTATCAGGTACTAACACAAGTGTTGTATCGGTCCAATATAGATACATTGGGCTTGTACGAGTATCCTAGTATCATAGATATATATACAAGAGAGAGTTTGCACTTACAAAAATCTGTTGCCATGATTCATTTTTTAATGCATTTATTATTATTATTATTATTTATTGGATCTTCCATGATTCATATTCAATTTATTTTGAATCTTTCCCATTATTCAAACCTAATTCTTTACTCCAGTTGCGATGATTGCATTTCTCTTACTCCCATGTTGGTATACTTTTTGTGACCTTTTCATGTGTACATTTACACACCATTTTTTTTTTTTTTTTTTTGTAATAATTTAGGAATTCTGTCCTTTTGATGTTTTTTCAAGTCCTATAGCAATCGATTTGTGCCTGTTGTTTGTGTAGAAACATAGATATTCAATTCTTTTTAATGTTACCTTGAATATATCATCTCAATTGTAGATTACAAGTTTCACCTTTCTATCTTATTTTAGTTATTTGTAGAAAGAAGGCTTTAATTATCTCCTTTTTCTCTTTCATAATGTGGACATTTTGCTTATCAACTGAGATCTAGAAGACTAGCAAAACATGCCCATGCTTAGCACAGGCAATATAATATATAATATAAAAAATAAATACAAAATTTTTAAAAATTTATAAGAAATTAAAAAAATCTTTATGAATATATATATTTTTTGATAACATATGAATATTGCCCCATTTACTTTTAATGTATATGATTTTTTTAATGCAAAGTTTCATTAGCACAGGTGGTATTAGGCAATGCATACCATTCTGTAGACAAAATCATTGATCTGTCCACACCCTTCACACATTCCCCTAGTGAAGTGGTACCTGGTCCAATTTGACACTCATCTCACATTTATTCTCCACTGTATTGAGCCTCAAACAAATGTTAATGCAAAGTTTCATTAGCATAGGTGGTATTAGGCGATGCATGCCATTCTGTAGACAAAATCATTGATCTGTCTACACCCTTCACATATTTCCCTTGTGAAGTGGTACCTGGTCCAATTTGGCAATCATTTCACCGTATTCTCCACTGTATTGAGCCTCAAACAAATGTAGTTAAAAGTACCTTGAGGCTATCAAATAAAAGTTAGGATAATCTGATGAGGCTGATTTTTTTCTAATCCTTATCCATGACGAGAACTTTCCATTCTCTTACCCATTGATAAGCATGCATCTAGGTAGCCCCCACAAGCTGGATCTTAGATCACATGTCGTGAAATGTTCTTTATTATTTGCTGAATGTTATTGATATGTGACTTGTTTGGTCATGTTACATACTATGCATTATCTACAAATTCTATTACTGATCCTTGTTTTCTCCCCTTTGTGGACTGCGGTGCAGATTACTATAGCTGTTTTGCTTCAGCTATGGACTGCAACTTTCCTCTGCAATGCCGGTTGGCTGAAGATTCTAACTGTTGCCTACTTTTTCGGTTCTATCCTCAACCACAACCTCTTCCTCGCCATCCATGAAATCAGCCACAACCTTGCATTCTCAACACCTGTCTACAACCGATGGTTAGGAATCTTTGCCAACCTGCCTGTCGGTGTTCCTATGTCGGTCACTTTCCAAAAGTACCATTTGGAGCACCATCGCTTCCAAGGTGTTGATGGCATTGACATGGACATCCCCAGCCACACTGAAGGTCATGTGGTCACCAACATCATCACCAAAGCCATATGGGTTGTCCTCCAACTCTTCTTTTATGCTTTCCGCCCTCTTTTTCTCAATCCCAAGCCCCCCGGGCTATGGGAATTCACCAACTTGATCAGCCAGCTATCCCTTGATGCTGCCATGGTCTATTTCTGGGGCTGGAAGTCACTTGCCTATCTTATTCTCTCGACATTTGTAGGAGGCGGCATGCATCCAATGGCAGGCCATTTCATATCCGAACACTATGTTTTTCACCCAGATCAGGAAACATATTCATATTACGGCCCCCTCAATCTCCTGACATGGAGCGTTGGGTACCACAATGAACACCATGATTTTCCGAGGATCCCAGGGAGCAAGCTCTACAAGGTGAAGGAGATAGCACCTGAATTCTACAATGGTTTTGAGTCATACAAGTCATGGAGCCAGGTAATTTACATGTATATCATGGACCGAACGGTGGGGCCTTTCAGCCGGATGAAGAGGAAGTCATCGAAAAATGGCGCTAACAAGAAAGTTGATTAGTTGATTTCTTCCTTTGTCTGTTTTCTCTTTGCCTTTTGCAATTTTCTCCTGTCCCCATTGTTGTGTTAAACATGGTGAAGGATCTGAAGGAGAATGCTTCACTGGTTTTCCTTATTTCCCACTGCCTTTATCGTCATCAGAGGTGATAGGCTTATTATACATCGTCTGAATTCGTCTCCTTTGTGGCTTCTTTATTTATTTACTTAAATTGCCTGATCATCAAAATCCGTGGTGAATGGATATCATGATAATTGATTTTCGGGGGTGTTGAAAATCCAAATTTGGTTTGAATCTTTTTCTCTTCTGTGAAACGGTGTTTCTTATGTTTGGTGAGACTGTGGATTTCTCGATGGGAACTTCTTTGTTTTTAGTTAAGCAGTTTCCCATTGTCAGAAAAAGTCAGATGCCGTATATTTTTATGAAGTTTGAAGGAAGGAAAAAAGAAAATGCTTGCACATTATATGTGGCCCATATAAAGTAACTGGTGATTAGTCACTCATATAAAGTAACTGGTGAGTAGTCACTGCTATATAGGTAGGGCTGTCTAGCGGCAGGGCCGGCCTGGGGTTGTCAAGCCTTTTCTCAGCCCTTGTGGGCTAGTGCCGGAAGAGAACAAAATCAAAATTTTGAATTTTTTTTTTCTCTTTCTATTGCCATGGAACACCTGTTATTGATCCTACTTTTCTCCCTTTTCTGGATCTAAATCAACGTTCAGATTGTCAGCTAAGTTACTCCATTGATTGTTCTAGAGAACTCAACCATTTCTCGGCATCTATATAGGGGACCTTCTCGGCATCTATATAGGGGACCTGATTGAGCACGCATAGGATAGCCACAAAAGGTGAAAATGGAAGACATCTTGTTTACAACTGAAATTTCTAAAAGAAATGACCTAAAAGTATATATGATTAATACCATTAAAACCACTCACACCCGTAGTGTTTAGAGAGCAGGCGTGAGGATGAGAAACATGCTTTTGCATTTACAAATGAGGTTTTTAGAGATGACTTTTCCCTCTTCACCTTTTCAAAGTTTGAAAATTTTCCCCTAACTACAATTACACCATTTTAGGACTAAAATACCCATAGTGTGGGCTATAACATAAGAAATTTCATTCTTGTAAATAGGTTGGGATTTGGTCAATGAAAACACTCAAACTTGTATTATTGCATTTGTGGGTTGAAAATGCAATGGTGTAAATGGCTTTGGATGAAAATATATATTATTATTATATAATTGAAAAGTGGTGATCTAATATGCATTTTCTTATATTCTTTAAGATCTTACGGAATGTTTGGATGGATATATAGAGAATAAAATATTTCTATATTTAACTACTAGAAAAATAAAATAGTACATAATAAAGTATTCTAATATTAAAATATTTCAATATTGTTGTTTGGCAATTTCCAAAACATTCAATAGCTTTTTTATTAAGCAATTTGACAATTATCCCATATTCTAATATACTCTAAATTCAAGATTGACCTTAATTTTCAAATGAAAGAAATGGTTATTAACTTTATAATTTTTTTACAATATTTTTTTAAATGACAAGAAGACGACATCATTTTCTAGGAATTCAGTTCAATGAAAAAAAAAATCTCCAATTATATTTTCAAGATAAAGAATCTATAGTAAAATTGGGTTTTTTGATTTTCTCGAAATTATATTCATGCAAACAAACATGTTATAAAATCTCAAAAGAAGGGACTTTATGGTAAAACAAGTTCTTTTGAATTTATAAGAATTCAATTTCATGTGAACTAATAGGTCCTATATTTCATGGCATAGGTTCTTTTGAATTTTAGAAATTCAGATCCATACTAAATAGTTCATATTTTAACAATAATGAATTAATTTCTTTAAATTCTTTATAATTTGATTCCATACAAATAAGTAAGCCATGTTATATGTTCGGGCTAAGATATTAGTGGTGAAGTGGTTCCTAATAATTTCTAAGAATTATTTTAATGCAATAAAATTGGTCGTAAGCAAGACAACCAATTAAAGTTTCATGAGCCTTGTATCCTCTCCATCAATCAGTCAATGTGATTTTTGGTGTTAGGACCCAGAAAATGTATGGATCATAAAAAAAAGACCAATGTATAAAAAGAAGAAATGGAGATATAATTAATTTATCCTATTTGAGCTCCACTTTTTATTGTTTTAAGTTTTGATCATAGGAACAACCACTCCCAATATGTTCAATGTATCGTATTTTACTTTAATAGATAAAGGTGGATGGTGCACATAGAGATGGGAAAAAAAAAAAGTAAAAATCAAAGAATGAGGATGCCTCAAGAAAAAGTTTGGGTAGTTTTGACATTTCCCCGCATGGAGGAGGTGTAGTAAACATTAGAGTTTTTTAAAAGGAGGAAGAAAAATTCATCTCTAAAAATAAACTATAGGAAAAAAGCTAAAGGTAAGCCACCTCTTTACAAATTGATAGAGATTCGGAAGATCACTTCAGGCTAGGGCAGATGTTATGAATAATGCCATGTGGATTGAAAATCCTATCAAATAAGGTTCAGCCGTGCCAGGCCTGCAAAATATTTGTCCTAGCATGGCCTCTGGGCATTTTTAAGGGGAAAATAACGTGCAAAAGCCTGATTGATAGCCATACTTCTGTGAAGATAGTAGATACATCAATGATTCAACGAGCACATTATGTTGACAGGAATTTGCATGGCTAGTATGCGAGTGGTCGTGTGTACGCCCAAATTTGACACCCAAGTTTTGTAGAGCCCTAATTAATCAAGAAAACTTGACACCCATTTCTCTTTATCTAATGGATAGAACTTGAACAACTTTGAGACCCTTAAAATAGTACTTTATTAGATTGGTTCCATTCCTGTACAAGGGATGGCAACAGGCCGGGTTTGGTACAAGTTAGAGTAAAGTCAAACATGCCAGCTTAAGATTTATCTCATTCAAATCTGAGATGCCCTGTGACGGGCGTGGCAGACTTAAGATCTTCGTTTGAATGGTGGGAACCTTAATAGGTAGTTTGATTTTGGGGGCAAACCAAGGATTTTCACGTAGATTTTGAGGATAAATTTGTAATTTTTATTGAAGCGGCAGCCACACCTGTGTGGTTGTGCTTGGGTCTGCCCCTAGCGACGGGTCATTGGTATGTGATACCGAACTTGCCCTGTTTGGATGGCATCATGTCAAATTTAAAGCATACAGTTTTTAAAATAAATAAAAATGTAGTGAATTAGTTGCGGTAAAGATGGTACAACGCACTACCTTATCTACCCAAGTGCGTTAAGTTAACGCCGAAAACTACCAACCCTACATGTACAAAGTGGTCGCATGTGGATGAAACATGATTGTTATGGGTACGAGGTACCAAATTAACCTAAAAGATGATCGAAATATTTGTGAAATAGTTGGAGACCAAAGTTGGAAGCCAAGTGAGATGAATGACACCTTTTAGTATGTCTGTCGACAGCTAGGACGTTTACTCGCAAATCTCCAACGGCGACATAGATCATGGAAAATCCTCAAAACAGTCCTAAGGTTTTTGTGGTTTTCATAAAAAGATCCAAATTAGAAAGATATGAAAGTTTTCAAGACCTTTTTCAGGTCCCTATCAAATGATCCCTACCCACCCCACCGGCAGCAACTTTTTTTCCCCAAAAGAATAGGCTCACTTCTGCTTGACCCAAGTGTTTACGTGACACAATCCCATTGATTACATTAAGATTTCATTTTAATAATCAGAGTGTCAAATGGGAATTTAGATTAACTATATTCAAGAATATTTATGAACTTTAATCAATTTAATTGTGTGCGTAATTTCAAGAGGATGAACTTTATCCTACATTTTCATGTGAGAGAATGTAACATGATGGCTTGGAACGGCTAAAATGCCCCACTACAAATTAACAGGAGAAAATATGAAAAAAAAAAAAGTCCATTCAGTCATCTACATGGACAAATTCTCCTACTTAATAAATTAAAATTATTGATTAAAAAAAAAAAAAAGAGTCTAGGTCAAATCTTTGCATCATGACAAACCATTGAATCCTAACCTTATTCCAGATAACTTAATTGATGAATTTAGTGAAGACAACATTTTTTTTTTTTATGGGTAGAACTGAATACAACATGTTGAACTGAACCATGACATTTGGTATTATTAGTCTACATAATAATTATAAGAGCTAATCATATATCGCTGTGGGGTTCAATTCACCAGTTGATAACATAGACCTTAGAACTGGACCACCTAGACCTAGACCCTCATGAGTTCGATTTGCTTTCAGCCCGAGTTCAAATACGAGCAACCATTTGTTAAAAACCTCATCTCGCATAAGCTTTGGATGACATCTAGGGGTGTAAAAGAAAATCGAAAAACCGTCTAACTAAACCAAACCGTGGTTAATAACCGTGTTTCACGGTTTAGTTACGATTACGGTTAATGAAATCCAAAAACCGCACAGTGCGGTTCGATTACAGTTTTTCATAATAACTCACAGTTATTAACCGAAACGAACCGTAAAATATGGTTCGGTTAACCGCACACGTTTAACCGTACCGTTATACAAATAAAAGAAAAAATAAAGAGACTAAATGAAATACTTCATACCTTATATATAAGTAACAAAACAAACCCTAGCTCTCTCATCTCCCAGCCCCTTTCTCGCTTTTTTCTCTCGACTCTCAATCCCTTTCTCGCCTCTCTCTCTCTCTCGACTCCCTTCCAAGCACCAGTTCGTCTCTTACATGGAGTCTTATGCTGCCAATTTCCCTATTGAGCCGAGGTTCGAACAATGGGTCCAGAGTGCTAAGTTTGATTCAGCTTATGGGTTCTGGAGGGTTTGAACCCAAGACTCCATGTACATGACTCGGTGGCTAATCATTGCCACTGGAGAGAATGCCAAGCCCGTGATCCCTGCTATCTCAGAGATTGATAGGTTTGAAGGCCCTATTATTCATACCATCTTGTATAAGTCTAAAGCTAATTTTCATCACAAGAAGGTTTTGGTGATGGGGTGTGATGGACCCTCGGATTTACGTCCTCTCCTTCCTTCCCGGGGGCCGCCTGGGTCTCGGCGGAGGAGGGAAATCTCGGGTATCAACTTTTTGTACGGGTATGCCAGATTTACTATTCTACTTGGAATTTGGAATGGTGATGATCCGGAGATTCACCTTCACAAGTAGAAAGGAAATTATTCATTCTTTCTAGCTTTTCAAATTGCATAAATATTTAATAAAAGAGACAAGTTTGTTTTTTGAGAATGCCGTAGGAGGCGTTTTTTGGTTTGTTTGCCGTGAAAGACGATTTTACAAAACTCATCAAATATGAAAGACAAGAATTGTGATTTCTTTTTGTCTCTTTAAAAAATAAAAATTACAATAGAAAAGAAAGAAAAGGAATCTAACTTTTCAGGAGATTGTGGGGACACGTTCAGATCGACGGTCGCAAGTCATGTATGGACTTCGCCATCGTCCTTCAAATGAGAACGCTTGATACTTTGATTCTTCGGCTTGGCTCCAACCTCAGTTTTTTAAAGGACAAGGACCAAGAGGAGGTCCTATATCCAATGAAAAACCAAGTAAACGGGCTGAAAAGCCGCGTTTAGGCCATATTGTAGAAAGATGGGACCTTGGGGGGCTGGCCCCCTAAGGGACTTTGATCACCTTATAGTGCTTCTGGCGGCAAAGCAGCAGGACTTCGTCTCTCTCTTGAATTTTTTGGATTTTCGGGGATTGGGATCACCTTTTCTCTTCTTGGAATGGACCTTCTTTTATAGGCTCTTGGTAGCTATGAGGTGTTTATTGGCATTGATGGCCATGATGAGAGAATTGATGATATTGATGAGAGGAGTTATAAGTTTTATTTCTTGATTTTGTAACTCCTTTTTCTTGGCTTGTGATTGGCCGATGAAGGATAATGGGCATTTAATCGCCTTTAATCTTTATGATGATGGGAGTTTCATGGGTTTAATGCAATGATTGCTTGGATTTGTAACTCCCAAATGCTTGAATCTGATTGGGCCGTCCAAAATAATAAGTTAATGACCGCATTAAGTTGTCATAAACGGGTCAATTAACGACATTAAGTGGTCGCGAGGGCATGTGAAGAGTCGCGGGCAGCACCGCGTCTTTTGAGATTCTTCTTGTGATCATCACAGGTGGATCCACACATTGTTTGATGTCGGATTGCGATGCAATTTCAGACATTGACTGATGTTGGTGGGCCGGTTACATCTGTCTTGTCGATTTCACGATCGGTCGGACAGAAAGTGTACTTTCTTGATCAGCCGGTTGGCGATCTTGGAGCGATCAATGATGATTTCATGCTTTTGACGGGGGAACCGAGATATCGGTGAAGATCAGTGGTTTTCAAGCATCAAAAATTGGATTTTCATAAAATCACAGAGGCAGGAACACTCGAAACGCGAAAAGGATCGGAAAACGGGCCGTTCGACGAGAAATCCGGCGACCCGGATTTGCAGGGTCGCCGGCTACCATGGGGCTTTGGCCTTTTTGGTCGTTGAGCTTCGTTTTCGGCCGTTTTTTCTTCTTTTTTGTCCCTTTTTTCTTCTGTATTTTTCTTGACATTTTTCCTCAATTATTGACTTGATTTTCTTGGACAAAACTTGACGAGAACCCGTGCAAAACCGAAGCACAAAGTTTCCCATTTTTCGGGAAAGCCGAAGACTTTGTAGCCGATTTTCCGTCAAGAGTCGAAACTAGGTCAAACGATGTCGGAATGACCTGAAAATTGAGGTAAAGCTTCTTGAGCAGTGGATAGGAACAACCATGGGCTTTTATTTGAGTTTTGAAGCCGTTTGGGGTCCCGTCGATGCTTGACTTGATTTTGCTGCGGGGAAAATGCTGAGCTTTGATATGTGGTCAAACGATGTTCGATTGACCTGAAATTTGACGGGGAGCCTATTGGAGTCATTTTGAGATGACCCATTAGCTCCAATTTGGATGTTATGGTCCCGGGGTGCTCTACCGCCGGTAGGCTTGATTTTCTTTCGGAGTGTCGAAACCTAGTCAAACGTTGTCGGAATGACCAGAAATTCGACGTGCAGCCTTTTGGAAGCATGTTGAATGTCGCGACCCCAGACCGGGTTCGTGGCCAAATCCGGGATCGGGACTAATTGTGATGTGATGGGCATATGATCACATGGAGTGATGACAATAATTAAAAATATGTTTAATGCCCAAGCGTACACGGGTTAATAAAAGGACACACATTACCCGTGCACGTGATTTCCCACAGGTGTCCGCGGTGAGGATTTTCCAACACATGTAACCATATAGTATAATTGCGGAAGCGTATGGCAAATCAAGCATGTATTTCATTTCCAACATGACAAGACTAATTACATTTGAGTAACAAGTATCAGAATGAGCAATGTTCGATAGCGTAACCCAAAAGTACATATTAAATTTTAATCAAAAGATGATTCAATTACATTTCCCAAAAAGAATAAAGGCCAACAAAGGCCAATATAGACAAAACAATAACCACCAGAAAACTATCCAAACAACCCCCAAAATGTTTCGCATCTCGGTAGCCCGATGTTTACATAACATTGTCGGCACGCCACTCAACTAGCGGTTGCGGTTCTCCGACCGCCTCCTCTGGCTCCTCCTCGGGATAACCGACAACGGGACCTGAGTACCAAAGCAAAGGGTCAGACACGACGGTCTGGCAGGTGGGTGAAAAGATATAAACATTCGATAGTAAAAACCTTTACCTTGGAAAACATATAAACCTGTTTAATCAATGACTTTCAAGAAGTAAATGAATCATTTAATTAAAACGCATATGCAGTCACAAAACATGTAAGATAGTCAAGGAAATCGGGAAACAATCAAGATGGCATCCACAAGAAGCTAAATCCTCTATCACCGAAGTGACGAGAGTATCGGGTGTTGACCTCAGTCACCGAAGTGAGGAGGTACAACCAATTTACATATACATATACAATAATACGGGACGGGACCGCGGTAGCAAACCGGGTGTCGGGAATCATGCTAGCGAACCGGATATCGGCAACCACGGGAGCGAGCCGGGTATCGGGACGGGACCACAGTTAATAAATCGGGTATCAGGGTCTATGCTGCAGCTGGCGGGACGGGAAGGGATCTCCAAGTCAGTGGATCAGACTGACAGGGTTATCCAAGCTTAGTGGTGCCGACTCATAGGTCAAATGCAAGAAATCGGGCATGTATAAAACACTTACGATGAAATCGTATAGACGAGCAAAATGGGGTGCTCAAGGCACAAACATTATTTCAATATCGGGTCACATCATATCGGGCATGCATTTCGAGACTATAACAAGAGTGCAAGTACAAATACAATGCTTTCGGAATCGATAAATCACAATTCATAAATTTTTGGAATAAACAGTTGAAATAGACTTTCAAAATATCGGGGTTTAGAACTAATTCAAGGTGAATAGGGATCCCGTATGTCGTATAATAAAGAAAACTTGGTACTCTTTGAATTTGGAAGACATGCCGGGTTCCTTATACACTATGGTAGCCTCAATGCTTAAATGAATTTCTATGATGTGGTTTCTCTCTCGAACGGGCTCCCAACAAACCTTTCATCTCTGCTTCGAACACATTCCCAGGTGAGCAGTGCCCATTGCTCTCAGAAAGGTTCACAAGCAATGGGATGGAAGCTCCCTTCAACTCCCCCTTATTCATAAACTTCAGGGAATTTCGGTTACCTGGCGGTCAGATGGCGGTTAGCCGCCAGTGAATCCGGCGGTTAACCGCTGGCTGACCGTGAGGCTGACCGTGGGATTGCAGCTCTCTGGAATTGTGACCGTTTCAATTCGGTTGGCTCGTGGTTAGCCGTCGATGGATACGGCGGTTAGCCTCTAGCTGACCGTGAGGTTATAGCTCTCTGGAAATGTAACCGAACTTGCTTCGGTTAGCCGCTAGTCACCAGGTGGCTAGCCGCTGGGCGACCGCCAGCTGACCGCCAGTCACGGGAATTTTCTCACTGGGTTCAGATTCGGGTCTTCCCTTCTCCAAAGCATTTTCTTTCATTCTTCATTTTTACATTCATAATATCACCAAGAGAAGGAAGACATCCATCATCACAAAGATTCACTTAGGCATTGTACAAAAGATGAACCAAAATTTACCATTCAAGATTTAAAGACAACAAATGAAACCAAAGATAGAAATCATATTCAAGGCAATAAAGAGGTTTACCAACCTTTTCAAAAGTATTTAACATCATTGAATGCCAAAGAAACAAGCCATTAATGAGATACAAATCAAGTATACATGTCATGGAAATCATTAAAACCAAAACATCCATTTAATCCACTTGCCTCTAGATCTCTAATCAAGGAAATCAAGCTTCTAGACACTCTTCCAAGCCAAGGGTGCAATCTACACAAAAACCCCCAAATACAAACCCTAAAATGGTCAAACCATGAAGGAAGAAGAATGACTCTTCCATAAAGACAATAGGGCTCCTCTAAGACTAGAAGAACACAAATCTAAGAGATTGGGAGGGGAAACTTTCTAGGAAAGTCCTCAAAAGGCAAGATGAGCTTCAAGAGAGTTCTAAAATGGGTGGCTTCCTTCCACAAATAGTATCAATGGAGAGCTCTAGTAGGGAGGAAGAAGATGGTGATCACCATTAGTACTCTAAGTGCAAGCTTGGTGGAGATTTAGTGGTGGTTCTGCACTTGATCTCGCAATTCCCACGTTGCCTCTTCCGGACCATGATTCTCCCAAAGTACCTTCACCCATTGAATAGTCCGTGTCCTCAACTCTTGTACTTTCGTGTCTATGATCTGAATGGGCTTGTCTACATAGGTAGCATCTTCCCTGATTTCCAACGGTTCATGTCGGAGTACATGTGAAGGATCGGGGACGTACTTCTTCAACATCTACACATGGAAGACGTTGTGTACACCGGATAGCTCGGGTGGTAAGGCTAATCTGTAAGCCACATCACCAATCTTGCTTACAATGTCATACGGTCTGATATACCTCCGTGACAACTTACCCTTCTACCCAAACCTCAATGTTCCTCTGGTAGGTGACACCTTCAAGAAAACCTTGTCTCCTTCTTTGAACTGTAGATCCCTTCGGTGAGAGTCTGCATAGCTCTTCTGTCTACTCCGCGCTACTTTCAAACATTCTTGGATCTGTCTCACTTTGTCACTGGTCTCACTCACTATAGTCAGTCCATGAAAACTGCGGGTGCCAACTTCTTCCCAACACACAGGTGTCCTACACCTTCTGCCATACAAAGCCTCAAAAGGCGCCATCCCAATGCTCGAGTGGTAGCTGTTGTTGTAAGCAAACTCACACAACGGTAGAGTCTCATCCCACTGAGTCTTGAAGTCTAACACACAAGCACGTAGCATGTCCTCGAGTGTCTGAATTGTCCTCTTTGACTGGCCATCTGTCTGAGGGTGATAAGCTGTACTGAACTGTAGCTTTGTACCTATAGACTCATGTAGGGTCTTCCAAAACCTCGAGACGAATCTGCTGTCTCTGTCGGAAGTAATGGAAACTAGCTGTCCATGTCTACTGACGATCTCATTGACGAACAACTCTGCCAGGGGTAACATGTGCATCTTCTTTCCTGTCCTCATGGGGATAAAATGGGCTGACTTGGTGAGTCTGTCTACAATCACCCATATCGCATCATTGCCTCTGCTAGTCCTCGGTAGTCCCGAAATAAAATCCATGGTAATGTGCTCCCACTTCCACTCCGGGATCTCTAATGGCTGCAACAATCCTGGAGGCTTCTGATGTTCTGCCTTTACCAACTGACACGTCATACATCGGGATACAAACGCTGCAATCTCTCTCTTCATATTGTTCCACCAAAATCTACCCTTCAAATTCTGATACATCTTTGTGCTGCCTGGATGCATAGAATACTTCACATTGTGAGCTTCTGCCATGATGTCGTTCCTCAAATCATCGATGTTAGGCACACGCAGACGATCACGGTAGTAAAGAACTACGTCAACGATACGAAAATCAGGACGTTCTGCTATATGCTCTGCAATCTTGGCCAACTCTGGGTCTTACAACTGACTACTCTTGATCTTCTGGATGAACGAAGGTTCTGACACTGACATATTGGCCATTATAACACCCTTCCTCAGTGGCTGGAGGTCTATCCTCAACTCCTCAAATTGATCGAAAATACAAGTACCACTAAGATTCGCCATGCCCACTGATTTTCTACTCAAAGCATCGGCAACTACATTCGCCTTCCCCGGGTTATACTTGATCGGAAAATCATAGTCTTTGATATACTCCATCCATCTCCTCTGCCTCATATTCAACTCCTTCTGA
Organism: Umbellularia californica; assembly: GCA_028538565.1. Taxonomy (NCBI): domain Eukaryota; kingdom Viridiplantae; phylum Streptophyta; class Magnoliopsida; order Laurales; family Lauraceae; genus Umbellularia; species Umbellularia californica. The sequence goes on along the minus strand of JAPQWN010000007.1, from coordinate 41,523,161 downwards.
GAAAATAGATACTGTAGGCTGCGGTGATCAGAATGAACCTCAAACTTCTCTCCGTAGAGGTAATGTCTCCACATCTTCAATGCAAAGACAACCGCTGCCAACTCAAGATCATGGGTCACATAATTCTTTTCGTGATCTTTCAACTGCCGGGACCCATAAGCAACAACTCTTCCTTCTTGCATCAACACACAACCAAGTCCAATGTTCGAAGCATCGGTAAAGATGGTAAAACCGCCGCTTCCGGATGGCAGAGTAAGGACTGGTGCGGTAGTTAATCTCTTCTTCAGCTCTTGAAAGCTGGATTCACACTGGTTCGTCCACACATACGGCACATTCTTCCTTGTTAACTTCGTCAACGGTGCTGCAATCGACGAAAACCCTTGTACAAACCTCCGGTAATAGCCTGCCAAACCAAGAAAACTCCTGATTTCCGACACATTCTTCGGTCTCTCCCACTTCACTACTGCCTCAATTTTGGACGGGTCTACTGATAATCCCTCCTTGGAGATAATATGTCCCAAAAATGCGACTTGCTCTAACCAAAATTCACACTTGTTGAGCTTCGCATACAACTGATTCTCTTTCAAAAGCTGCAATGCTGTCCTCAGATGCTCTTCATGCTCTTCTCTGGTCTTGGAGTACACCAAAATATCATCAATAAACACCACTAAGAACTGGTCCAGGTACTGCGCAAAGATCTTGTTCATCAAAGCCATGAACACTGTCGGTGCATTTGTCAACCCCAATGGCATCACTAGAAACTCATAGTGGCCATATCTTGTCCGGAAAGCTATTTTCAACACTTCTGATTCTTTAACTCTCAGCTGATGATAATTGGATCTCAAATCAATCTTTGAAAAGTACGAGGCACCTTGTAACTGATCAAACAATTCATCTATCCTTGGCAATGGATATTTGTTCTTGATGGTCACTTGGTTCAATATCCGGTAGTCAATACACATTCTCATCGAACCATCCTTCTTCTTAACAAACAGAACTAGAGCTCCCCACGGTGAGATACTGGGCCTCACAAAACCTTTGTCCAATAACTCTTGTAACTGTATTTTCAACTCTCCCAATTCCGCCGGAGCCATTCTATAAGGTCCAATCGAAATCGGAGCGGTCCCTGGTAACAACTCAATAGTGAAATCAATTTCTCTAATGGGTGGTAATCCTGGAATCTCCTCCGGAAATACATCCTGGAACTTCCAAACAATAGGGATCTCCTCCACCCCTTGGGACCATTTATCCTCTGTGATAAATGCCAAATAGGCTTCACATCCACTTCTCAAAAGTTTATCAGCCTTCAACGCTGAGACGAACCCTGCACGAGGATTTTTCCTCTCTCCTTGGAATAACACCCCTGCTGGTGTCTCATCCAACTTGAATGTAAGGGTCTTATGGAAACAATCCATCGTGGCATGGTACCCTCCCAGCCAATCCATCCCTAGGATGACATCAAAATCCTTCATCTCCAACATAATAAGATCTGTGGGTAACACAACTTCTCCTATCCGGCCTGTACAACTAGGGTAATAAACCGTACACACAACTTGTTCTCCTACTGGTGTAGCTATAGTCAAAATGTACACAAGATCTCTACCATGCACATCAATCAATCTAGAAAATGCATGGGATATGAATGAATGCGTAGAGCCAGGGTCAAACAATATCTTAGCTTCTATCCCACTAACAAGAAGTGTACCTTCCACAACATTACCTGTTGCTTCTGCATCCGCTCTGTTAACCGCATATACTTGTCCTCGCTGCTGTGGCCTTATAGGGACTTGCTGCTTCCTGCCTTGAGGGGCATTTCTGTTCTGCTGCGGGGGACGCTGATTCTGCTGCTGTCCTTGCTGACGGGCCTGCGACTGTTGTTGTTGTTGGGGTCTATACTGCTGCGGTGGTGGCTGCTGCTGAAGTGGCCTTGCCTGATTCTGTACTACTAGTGCATTCTGTGGCGGTGTTGGACGTGGTGCTCCTTGAGGCTGCTGATTCTGCCTAGTCGGTCTCGGGCAGTTCCTCATCTGATGATCCATGGAGCCACATCTAAAACATGCTCCGGTGATGGTATGACATTGGGCACTCTCATGGTTTTTGCCACAGTGGATACAAACGTGCTGCACATTGTCTTGCCTCTGCCTCTTGTTCTGCTGATTCCTTTGCTGGTGATTCTGCTGATGGGGTTGCCCTTGTCCTTTGCCTTGAGATCTAAGGACCTTGTGATGGAAGTTCTCGAACTTATAGGCCCTCTTGATCGCCTCTTCAAAAGTGACCGGTGGTATAACTCCCGTAGCATCCCTCTCGATGATGGGATGAAGTCCTTCAAGGAACTTGGTTATCTTCTTCTCCACCGTGTCCACTAATTCAGGGGCATATCTTGACAACATCTCAAACTTAGTGAGGTATTCTTGAACGGTCGTATTGCCTTGGACAAGCTGTTGAAACTCTACTGCCTTCTGCCTTCGGATGTGCATGGGTACATACTTGTCACGAAACTGTATCTTGAAGTTCCGCCAAGCGACTGCATCAGCCATTGTTCTATACTCTTCCCTTACAGTTTTCCACCAGATATCTGCCAACCCGGTGAATAGGGACGTTGCCAGCTTTACTCTCTCACCCCCTGTGCATCTGAAGACTTCGAAGATGTTCTCCGTATGATCCAGCCAATCATCTGCTGTCAAAGGATCTTCCGAGCCAACAAAATCCTTGGGTGCCCTCTTTCTAAATCTCTCAACTAAAGCATTGGGGTCATGCTCCCTCTGATTAATAACAATAGCAGGTTGAGGTTGGACTGGTTCTGGCCTTCTCTGTAACACCTCCAATAACTGTCTCTGCATTTCTGCCAATTCTCTGGCATGATCTTCATCTTTCTTCAGCATTTGTTCTTGCAATTTGGTTTGGTTCTCATTGGCTAGACGCTGCTGGTCAAGCATAGCCTGCAACATCTGTTGGAATTGGTTTGGTACTGGATTTTCAGCTCTTGTATTCTCAACTTTATCTTCTTCAATTGGTTCCGTAAAATCACTGTTACTCGCTGTGGGATTGCCATTTACCGGGCGCTTACGAGGTGGCATGATGCTGCAAAACAAGTTGTTAGCACATAAAAATATAAAACAGGGTCACACATTGCTCACGGGATTCTAGCTAACGGAAGATCTAACGAATCCTCGCCACGTCCTTAGGATTTCTAGTTTCTTTTAATTGCCTGAAACACGTCTCGCTCTGATACCAGTCTGTCGCGACCCCAGACCGGGTTCGGGGACCAAATCCGAGATTGGGACTAATTGTGATGTAATGGGCATATGATCACATGAAGTGATGACAATAATTAAAAATATGTTTAATGCCCAAGCGTACACGGGTTAATAAAAGAACACACATTACCCGTGCACGTGATTTCCCACAGGTGTCCGCGGTGAGGATTTTCCAACACACGTAACCATATCGTATAATTGCGGAAGCGTATGACAAATCAAGCTTGTATTTCATTTCCAACATGACAAGACTAATTACATTTGAGTAATAAGTATCAGAATGAGAAATGTTCAATAGCGTAACCCAAAAGTACATATTAAAGTTTAATTAAAAGATGATTCAATTACATTTCCCAAAAAGAATAAAGGCCAACAAAGGCCAATATAGACAAAACAATAACCACCAGAAAACTATCCAAACAACCCCCAAAATGTTTCGCATCTTGGTAGCCCGATGTTTACATAACATCGTCGGCACGCCACTCAACTAGCGGTTGCGGTTCTCCAACCGCCTCCTCTGGCTCCTCCTCGGGATAATCGACAACGGGACCTGAGTACCAAAGCAAAGGGTGAGACACGACGGTTTGGCAGGTGGGTGAAAAGATATAAACATTCGATAGTAAAAACCTTTACCTTGGAAAACATATAAACCTGTTTAATCAATGACTTTCAAGAAGTAAATAAATTATTTAATTAAAACGTATATACAGTCACAAAACATGTAAGATAGTCAAGGAAATCGTGAAACAATCAAGATGGCATCCACAAGAAGCTAAATCCTCTATCACCGAAGTGACAAGAGTATCGGGTGTTGACCTCAGTCACCGAAGTGAGGAGGTACAACCAATTTACATATACATATACAATAATACGGGACGGGACCGCGGTAGCAAACCGGGTGTCGGGAATCATGCTAGCGAACCGGATATCGGCAACCACGGGAGCGAGCCGGGTATCGGGACGGGACCACAGTTAATAAATCGGGTATCAGGGTCTATGCTGCAGCTGGCGGGACGGGAAGGGATCTCCAAGTCAGTGGATCAGACTGTCAGGGTTATCCAAACTTAGTGGTGCCGACTCATAGGTCATATGCAAGAAATCGGGCATGTATAAAACACTTACGATGAAATCGTATAAACGATCAAAACGGGGTACTCAAGGCACAAACATTATTTCAGTATCGGGTCACATCATATCGGGCATGCATTTTGGGACTATAACTAGAGTGCAAGTACAAATACAATGCTTTCGAAATCGATAAATCACAATTCATAAATTTCTGGAATAAACAGTTGAAATAGACTTTCAAAATATCGGGGTTTAGAACTAATTCAAGGTGAATAGGGATCCCGTATGTCTGTATAATAAAGAAAACTTGGTACTCTTTGAATTTGGAAGACATGCCGGGTTCCTTATACACTATAGTAGCCTCAATGCTTAAATGAATTTCTATGATGTGGTTTCTCTCTCGAACGGGCTCCCAACAAACCTTTCATCTCTGCTTCGAATACATTCCCAGGTGAGCAGTGCCCATTGCTCTCAGAAAGGTTCACAAGCAATGGGATGGAAGCTCCCTTTAACTCCCCCTTATTCATAAACTTCAGGGAATTTCGGTTACCTGGCGGTCAGATGGCAGTTAGCCGCCAGTGAATCCGGCGGTTAACCGCTGGCTGACCGTGAGGCTGACCGTGGGATTGCAGCTCTCTGTAATTGTGACCGTTTCAATTCGGTTGGCTCGCGGTTAGCCGTCGATGGATACGGCGGTTAGCTGCTAGCTGACCGCAGAGCTGACCGTGAGGTTATAGCTCTCTGGAAATGTAACCGAACTTGCTTCGGTTAGCCGCTAGTCACCAGGCGGCTAGCCGCTGGGCGACCGCCAGCTGACCGCCAGTCACGGGAATTTCCTCACTGGGTTCAGATTCGGGTCTTCCCTTCTCCAAAGCATTTTCTTTCATTCTTCATTTTTACATTCATAATATCACCAACAGAAGGAAGACATCCATCATCACAAAGATTCACTTAGGCATTGTACAAAAGATGAACCAAAATCTACCATTCAAGATTTAAAGACAACAAATGAAACCAAAGCTAGAAATCATATTCAAGGCAATAAAGAGGTTTACCAACCCTTTTCAAAAGTATTTAACATCATTGAATGCCAAAGAAACAAGCCATTAATGAGATACAAATCAAGTATACATGTCATGGAAATCATTAAAACCAAAACATCAATTCAATCCACTTGCCTCTAGATCTCTAATCAAGGAAATCAAGCTTCTAGACACTCTTCCAAGCCAAGGGTGCAATCTACACAAAAACCCCCAAATACAAACCCTAAAATGGTCAAACCATGAAGGAAGAAGAATGACTCTTCCATAAAGACAATAGGGCTCCTCTAAGACTAGAAGAACACAAATCTAAGAGATTGGGAGGGGAAACTTTCTAGGAAAGTCCTCAAAAGGCAAGATGAGCTTCAAGAGAGTTCTAAAATGGGTGGCTTCCTTCCACAAATAGTATCAATGGAGAGCTCTAGTAGGGAGGAAGAAGATGGTGATAATCATTAGTACTCTAAGTGCAAGCTTGGTGGAGATTTAGTGGTGGATGAGCAAAAGGAAGAAGAAGAAGAAGAAGAAAAAGCCCTAGCTTTTGTGTTTGTGCTGGAAAAAGGGAAATGAGGGAGAAGGGTTCCTTTATATACAAGTTGGGTGTGGGCTCCACCAATGGGAATGTCTAAGGGCTGAAATCACTAATTTCGGGGTCTCGAATGAAATCGACGAAGAAGGAAGAAATGATCACCGAAATATCTAGTTTCCAAAAAGTATATGTTTCGCGGGTTTCGGGGATATCGAGTTTTGGGTACAGATTTCATGTAAGAAGACTGTTTTGCCCTCAATGCAAGAAAATCGGGTTTCGGGGTTTCGAACGGGTTCGGGATCAACATGAAAGTTGTAGGGATTAACAAGACGAGTAAAACGGGATAGAAATGCAAATCACCGGAATACGAATAATCCCCCAACACTAGTAAAACTATCCAAAAAGGGAACCCTCAAAGGGTCCCACCAACACAAAGCACTAAAACTCTCCCAAAACAATAAAAGAGCTATTCTAGTCCAAGCTTAGTCAAAAATCACTAATCGAGCTTAGCACTAACACGCAACGTAATTAGCACTAATCGAGGTCACTCGGGTCGGGGTCTTACATTGAAGCCACTCATGTATTTTGTTTGATGAGGGATGGCTTCGGTGGTTCTCGCCGCCGGGAGACTTGGTTTTGCTGCTCGAGTGTTGATAGAGGGTCAAACGTTGTCGGTTTGACTTGAAATTTGGCATGGAGCCCTTTTGAGATATTTTGGAGTAATCCGTAGGCTCTGATCGAAGTTTTGATGTCTTCGATGATGACGCCGCCAGAAGCGCTTGTTTAGCTGTCGGAGAAGTGAAGTTAGGCCAAACGATGTCGGAATGGCCCGAAACTTCATGTGTACCCTTCTTTTGGCTGTCTTGAAGGATGTTGCAGTTTTTGTCTGATTCTAACAAGATCTGATGCTTGAAGTAGCTTTGCCTGTTTTGTAGTAGGATGCAGCTTCATGTGGCTTCTTGATGTTGAGGAGACATAGTGACTTTTTTGGTGTCAACAAATGCCCCCTCGAGGTACAGCGACGAGTAGCTTTTTTGAGTTGATATGCCTCGAAGAGAAACTTGAAGGAGAGCTTCTAACTTGACCAAGAGTTTTGAGCATTTTTTTTAATAGCCTTCTGAGTTTCAGGGGAATTTTATGGTAGTGAGAGGGATCATGTACCATCTCAAGGCAAAGTTTTTAAAATGACGTGGGGTATTTGGATTTTGGGTTTTGGATTTTGGTTTTTGACCTTGTGACCTAACAAGCTGTATGTGGCAGGTTAGGGGGTCGGGGTTTGATTTTTGATTTTGACCTTGTGACCCAACAAGCTGTATGTGGCAGGTTGTGTGTGGGGGGGGGGGGGGGGGGGGTGGTCAGATTTGGTTTCTTGGTTTTGGTTTTGGTTTGGATTTTGATTTTGGTTTTGGTCTTGTGACCTAACAAGCTGTATTTGGCGAGTTAGGGGACCAATGTTTGTTTTGTAGTGGAATGTCAATTTCAAGAGTTTGGCTTAATTTGGTTCATGAGGTTGGATGGTTTGGTTTTTGGAAACTCATGAGGCTTTTTTTTCTTTCTTTGTTTTTTTTTTTTTTTTGAATGGTCCCATCAACTCAAAAGAGGCATGGGACTTTTTTTTTTTGCTCTTGGTAAGAGGAATATTTTGACTAAAAGCCACTTTTAGTGCCTAGGTGGTCAAACCTGGCTCATATGGGCTAACCCATGGGACCTTAGGCTTCGAAGATGGCCTAGATCTCATATGGTGTCATTTTTGTAGAGAATATCTAAAAATATCTTTACTCGGAGAGAATCTCTCAAGTTTCCTTCTTTTTTGGAGAGATTTTCTCAAAATATCTTTCTTTTGGGAAAGTAGCTAAATTTTAGCACTTACCTCTTTTCTTTTCTCCTTTGTTTCCTCTTTTGACTTGCTCTCTTCTATAAAAGCAAGAGGGGTTGGATCTTTTGCTCCATTGCTTTCTTTATTTGCAAGAATCTCCAAGGGTGCTCTAAGATCAAGAAGTGCCTTTTCTTCTCCAAGGATCTCCAAGCTTTTTCTTCTTCTTCTCCATCAATGGCTTCAAGTAAGTTTTCTTCCTCCACAAGAAAATCCATTGTAGAAGTAGCTTCTTTCTTTCTTTGCTCTCTTTTTCTTCTTCTCCTCTTTTTTTTTTTCTTTTCCAAGCACGTTTTTTTTCTTTTTTTTTGCTCACGGTTTTCCTCCCTTTTTTTTACCGTTCTTTTTTTTCCTCACAGTGTTTCTTTTTTTTTTTTCTCACGGTTTTTTTTCTTTTTCTTCTTTTTTTTTTTCACCGTGTTTTCCCTTTTTTTTCCACGGTTTTTGTTTCTCTTTTTTTTTTTTTGTTTTTTTCACACGGTGATTTTTTTTCACCGTTTTTTCCTCTATTTTTTTTCAACGTTTTTTTTTTCTTGGCTGTATGGACAGGTCCGGTACGGACCTGGCCGTACTGCCACGTGGCAGTGGGCCACGACTTGTGGGCCCAAAAAATATATATATATTTTTTGCTGAGATTTCTTTCTCTCTCTTTCTTTTTCTTTCCTTCCTTGTTTGCTCACCATGATAATGAGGTTATGCAATTTCAATATGTTCATGCATTTTTTTTTGTTTGATGCATCAAGATAAAAGGCTAGAGTCTCTAGGTCAAGCCAACATGATTTTTGACTTGGACAAAGTTTGATTGGTTTTGACCAAATTGGGTTGGAATTGGTCAAACTTTGGTCAAGGTTTTCCTAGCATCTAATGCATGATAATGTTATTTGATGCATGATATTTGGTGAATGGACTTGGAAGCATGATGATGCATACCTGAAAATCTTTTGCTAGTATTGGGATTTGGAGCTCGCAGCGATGTTGAGCTCTTTCTCGGTCTTGCTGGATTTTGAGGAATTTTGCAATTTTTGGATTTTGGAGCTCGCAGCAATGTTGAGCTCTTTTCCAGATTTTGCAGAAATTTGATGAGATTGACTCGTTCTCGCAGCAATGTCGAGTTTGAACCTTCTTTGAGAATTTTCCACTGACTATGAGCTCACGGCGATGTTGAGCCCATCTTCAGGCTTCCTGTCTTTTTCGGGGTATTTCCCTTTTCTTCGGAATTGCCCTGGAACCATGTCAAAATTTCACTAGAATTTTTTTGTAGCAAAACTCTGTCATTTTGATGACGATTGATCTTTTCTTTTCCATCTTTTGCAGGTAGTTCTTCCAGAACAAACAAGGGTAAAGGTCCTATTACTGACGCACCTCGTCGGTTTGCCAGATCTTCTAATGCGGCCGTTCAGCAGGCTTGAGAGAAGGTCCAGTTTGTAGAGAAGAACTTGGAAGAGTACGATTCCCTCAATCGTGATGAGATGAGACAGTGATTGATCACTATCAAAGATGAGGAATTCTACAAGATTATGGTAAGCAGCCGTCCTTGGTTACGGACGATCAGAGCATTGTGCCCAAGCCTACCTTCTTATTTGGTGATGCAGTCCCCGACGACTTGACATACCAAAAGAGATGTTTTCAGTTCTCTTACACAGCAGATGGTGAGGAAACTATTTCTACCCGGTCGACCTTCGATTGGACCATCTCGATCATGAGCCTTTCTCCTACGTACCCTAAGAGGGAAGATCCTCCGAGCTGGGTGAAGAGGACCAGTGTGATCAAGACCGGGGTTTTTGTCGGCGGCCCTTCCGGTTTTGCAGAGAAGTCGCCTGTCCGTATGGACATGTTAATGCTAGCCAGTGGCTACCAAGGTTCTGATCATCCATCGGTCGATTTTAGACCGGTGGGCCTTGGCATTTTTCGAGGTGACGGCAGCAATTGGGTGAAGCCTTTTCGACTTCGTGGCCGTTTCAGTGTTGACTCGAGCTGGGAATTATGGACTGATCACACCCTGAAGATTGGAGAGGCCATTCTGTGGGAGGCCGAGATTTTTGATGCCGTTCGCGCTTTTCGGCAAACCGTTATTTTCTTCGATGAGGCTTTCATGGCCATGCTGGAGTCATTCCTTCCACAAACCAACACCTTCATTGTGACGAATGGTGAGATTGGTTTTTCTTTGAAGGAACTGAGCGCCATCACCGGGTTGCCTATCCTCGGTAAACTCTATGAGGAGTTTATGCCTATTGACAGCGTCCTTGAGGAGCAGTCTGAGGAGTTTAGGCTTGTATACTTTCAGCTCGTCGCCTTCTATGATTTTTTGAAGGAGAAGGAGGGCTCGAAAGTTAGGTGCAGCAGTTGGAAGAGTTGCAGCTCCAACTTTATTGATAGCGGGGAGTCTTCTGATGGCATGGCCCAGGATGCTAGGGCTAAAGCCTCAAATTTGAAGAAGATTTCTGCCATGCGAGAAGATTTGAGGAAGTTCTTCGTAAGCACAGATGCCATTTGTTCTGACATTACGTTGCGAAGAGATCTTGCTGTTTACCTCACTTATTGGCTGGGTGAGGTTGTTTTTGCTGGAGGAGATGGAACACACATCAGGCCGCACTGTATTTTTTCGGCTTGTCAGATGGCGTTTGGAGAGCGGCTGGCTTTTGTACCTGCTCTTTACTCTTACTTGTGTACCGAACTGCAGGCTGCTGCTTTCCTGGTTCGGCTTGGGCTCCCTATGAACAGGGTATTTTCAGCCCACATCTTCTATTCGTGGTATATATACCACTGTCCTAGCTTCCATCGGTTGGGAGTTGCACAGGACGAAGATCCTTTTATGATTCGTTTGGCTAGAGGGATAGCCGTTTCCGAATCTCTTTTGTCTGCCTGTTTGAGGATCCGACGGTTCAGGGACGGCGAGATTGGGCAGTCTTCAGTGAAGTTTTCTCCAGGTTTGCGGAAGAAGGCTTTTGATTTTGGTGTCTCCCGTGATTCGACCAGGGCAGGGTCGGGAAGACACTATGCTTTGACAAACGTGGAGAAGAGATGGCTTTTTAACATACAGGTTGGTACGATGGTGTACCGCAGACATCTTTTTGTAAATATTTTGCCGTATGTCCCTTCGCGTTTTGCATTACAGCTTGGCTTCTCTCAAGGCGTTGTTGGAGCGCCTCGAGCATGGTGAAGCGTTTTGGAGGTCTGCAGGATGGGAGGAATGCATGGGCTTTTTACAGTGCTGAGGACATTACCGCCATGATTTCCTATCCTGAGTTGCCCACTTTCCGGACTTCTGGCTTCACGAAATGGTTCGTGGAGAGCTTCTCAGTGTACCGGGGACTTTCCAAGAAGGAGCTTGATGTCAAGCAGTCTCCTGGGAAGGGTCTTGGCAGATCAGATGGTGTCCGTCGAAAGGAAGTTTTGGCCTTCCTTTCTGGAGAGAAGCATAAGATAGGCTTTCTCAATGAGCAGGACGTCATCAGATCAGGAGCTGCACAAGGGATTCCTGGTGAGGTCTTGAGACAGCTGGAAGAGGAGGCCGAGATCGATGCTTGGATGCAAGCAGAGCGCACGAAGGCTTCCATGGAGTCTACTGAGAAAAGTAAGCCATCCAGTGAGGACTCTAGTGAGAGGCCTTATGTTGATAGTGAGGCAGGATCTTCGAGCAGGCTGACCCACAGAAGCAAGAGGAAGAGAGGACAACGCCATAACATGAGACGGCATGATAGTCCCTCTGATCTGGAAGTTCCTCTCACCATTGCTGAGGAGGTGTCTGGGATGCTGACGAGCCTCCGGAGAAGAGGAGCAGAGAAGAGGAGACAGTTGGTATGATTCTCCTTCTTTCTTTTGTCACTTCTTTTCTCTTATGAGAGATTTTTGTTTTGATCCGCTGTTTTCTTTCTTTTGGCAGAGGACGATGACTTGGTGATGCCCGAGGTTCCGGCCGATGAGGCGATGACGAATCCGGTTGCGGCATCTGAGGAAGAGCCCAGGGACTCTGGAGCGGTTCCAGAATCTTCACCTAGTATGATCGCTTTGGCTTCTTTTTTTTTTTTTCTTTTTGTTTGTGCTGTCATTTGCCAACATGTAGCTTTTGTTTTCTTGTTAGCTGTCTTGCCAAAGGATTCTGTAGATTTCGAGCCATCCATGGATGCAACTTTTGACGATGCTTCGGATGAGCTCAAAGAGGCAGAGAGTACTCCGCCGATCGTCGAAGAAGGTATTTGCAATACTAATTTTGATATTGATTTTTTGACAAAAGTATATTCATACCTTTTTGTCTTTTCCTTGATAGATTGTGAAGCAGCAGGAGAAGTCCCTCCGTCTTCTTTAGAGCCAGAACAGGGGATACTTGCAGCCGATCCAGGAGTGGGGACTTTTTCTACTTTTAACGAGTCAGCTTCTTTGATTGGAAATAGTTTATTGATTACTCTTCCAATGGAGCATGACATGGGCAGTCGGGCGTCGGAGCATGGCGAATCCTCATCTGTGCCGCACCTTCAGTATGCAAAGAAGGTGTTGAAAACTGTTTTGAGCTCATGGGTTGAGACTCTCTCTTCAGGTCACTTGGAAGCTAACTTTAGCATGATCAAGCATGTACAGGACATCCTTACTGATAGTGAAGAAGTTGGTCTGGACATTGCAAGCGCCAAGGATTTTGTTGATGAAGTCATTGCTTTGGGGAACAAGTGGACTGAGACCAAGAGTTTCCCAGATGGTGACTTCTTTGATGAAATGTTTATGAAGCCTTCCAGTAAAGTCAAAGCTGAGCTGACTGAGATCACGAAGACTCGGAAGCAGTTCGTTCGGGAGAGGAACATTACCGAGTTGGCCATCATGGGGTTGAAGCAAGATCTGGACCGCCTTGATAAGGAGGTTGTCGAGGCTAGGCAGCGTCTTGAGCTTTTGGAGGAAGAAGCAGATGCCAAACGGACCGCCATTGTGGAGGCTCATGACAAAGATGGGACTCTCATTCGTCAGGTTGAGGAAGCTGAAAACAATTTCCGGAGGAAGTCTCAGGAGTATGAGCAGTAGCAGGTCCTCTGGGAAGAACTTCCTCATGCTGCAGATGGGTCGGGGCGTTCGGCCGCATTTTATGGGAATATTCTGAAGAAGCGTGGCCTAAAAACTTTGGAAGCTAAGGCCAAGGGTCTGCTTGATGAGTTGAACCTTTGGTTGAAGACCATGCTAGATTGAGCTCCTGAGTTGTAACAAACTCTTTTTTTCTTTTCTATTTTTTTTGGTACCTCCTTGTATAAACATTTTTGGTACTATATTTTTTGTATCCCCTTCTTTTCACTTAAATCATTTTTTGATAAAAACAAATTTAAGAAAAAGCTGATGGGAATGTTTGTTTGAGAATTTGATCAAAAGGTTGTCATTTTGTGAAAATCTTTTGTCAAAGAGTTGTTTTGGGCATGAAAGCTAATTTTTGTGGCAAAGGCCTGGTTTTTGATGGTTTGAAAACCATGATTTTGAAATGACATGGAAGTCGAATTTTGTTTTTTTTTTTTTTTTTTTAAATGGCATGGAAGCCAAATTTTGTTTTGTGGCATGAAAGCGGAATTTTGTGGCATAAGAGCCAGAATTTGTTTGCGGCATGAGAGCCAAAATTTGTTGTTTGCGGCATGGGAGCCAAAATTTGTAATGGCATTAACGCCAAATTTTTTTTGAGATGGCATGAAGCCGAATTTTGGAATGGCATAGAAGTCGAATTTTGTTTCATGGCATGGAAGCCAAATTTGTTTGTGGCATGGAAGCCAAATTCTAAGATGGCGTGAAAGCCGAATTTTGTGATGGCATGAAAGCCTATTTTGAAATGGCATAAAAGCCAGGTTTTGTTTGTTTGTGGCATGGAAGCCAAAGTTTTTTCGTTTTTGAATTGGCATAAGGGCCGAAATTTTGAGATGGCATGAGAGCCGAGTTTTTGAAGTGGCATGAAAGCTGAAGCTTTTTTTTTTAGATGGCATGAGAGCTAGATTTTTGAAAATCGGGTTTTGTTTTGTTGGCATGGAAGCTGATTTTGGTGTTTATAGCCGGATTTTTTTTTGGCATTTATAGCCGATTTTGGCGTTTATAGCCGGGTTTTGGTTTTCAAAATGCAGGTATCGACTAAATGTCGCCTCCCCGCTGAATGGTCTTGCAAGTATCGATGTAATGTCGCTTCCTTGCTCATTCGGTTTGCGAGTATCGATGGAATGTCGCTTCCTCGCGGGCTGGGTTTGCGAGTATCGATGGAATGTCGCTTCCTCGCGGATTGGGGTGCAAGTATCGACTAAGCGTCGCTTCCCTGCTTTTCTCAAAAACTTTGGTTTTGTGGGTACTGACTTGGTGTCGTTTCCCCGTAATTTTTTGAAATGTGAGGTTTTCTCGAACCATTTGAAATTTGGGTTATGGATATCAATTGGAATATTGCGTCTCCACGATTTTGAGGTTTTGCAAGTATCGAATGGGATTCGCTTCCTTGCGATTTTTGGGTTTTGGAAGTATCGAATGGGGTTCGCATCCTTCCGGTTTCTAAAAAATCATTTTTTTTTGTTTAAAGACACGAGGGTCATAAATTTTGACTTAAAACCATTTTGGTTGTAAAAGCCGAGGCGGACTAGGGTAGAAATTTCTAAGTCCTGATTTTTGTTTCAAACCATGAATTTTGGGTTCAAGGATCGAAAATTTTGGTCAAGTCTGGGAATAGGCTCCTAAACTTGGATTTTTGGATTTTGATTGATTTTTTTTGAACAATGAAACGATGAAAGTAAGCATTGTTTTGAGAGTCTTTTTTTTTTTTTTTTGGAAATTTCAACATAAAGATGAAAATTTCAAAAGGGGATGGGTTTGACGAGCAAGTACCTGGAAATAGGCTTTGGCCGTGTAGATATCGCTTTGACCCGTTTGAGGAAGTCTTCAAGGGTAGTACCGCTTCAAGAACTTGCCGTTGATGGGAAGCATACATCTGTCTCCTTCCATGTTTAGAAGAGCGTATGCGCCGTTGGAGAAGACTTTGTCGATAATGAAGGGTCCCTCTCATTTTGGTTCGAATTTGCCTTTGGAATTGTGGGCAAAGACTATGAGTCTTTTTACTGCAAAAACTAATTCGCCCTTTTTGTAGGCGCGTTGCCTGACCTTCTTGTCAAAAGATCTGCCATGCGTGCTTGGTACAACTCAATGCTTTGTAGAGCTTTGAGTCGTCTTTCATCGAGATTATCCAGCTCTTGGAGTCTCAATTTGACATTGCTTTCTTGCGTCATGTCATTTTGCAGAGATACCCTTAAGGAAGGAATTTGTACTTCCAAAGGGACAACAACCTCGCATCCATAGACTAAAGAAAATGGTGTGCTATGGGTTGGTCCTCAAACGGTGGTTCGATAGGCCCACAAAGCTTCTAGTAGTTTGACGCCCCCGTCTCTTTTGTGACTAGAGACCATTTTCTTGAGAATTTTGCAGAGTGTCTTGTTGAAGGCTTCTGCTAGTCCGTTCGTTGCTGGATTATATGGAGTCGAAGGACAACTTTGGATTTTGTACTTGTCACAAAACCTGTAGAATATGTGATCCCGGAATTGTGGTCCTTTATCATGAACGAATCTTTTAGGTATGCCGAAGCGACAAATAATGTTGGTGCGCAAGAACTGAAGGACTGATGAGGTCTTCATTTCCCTGAGCGCAAATGCTTTTGACCACTTGGAGAAATAATCCGTAGCGGCGAAGATGAAGCGATGACCTTTACTTGATGGGGGAGAGATAAGACCTATGATGTCCATACCCCAGGCTTCAAAAGGCCGTGAGATAGCTGTAGGATGTAGCCATTTTGGAGGCATGTGGACATAATCTCCATGAATTTGGCATTGTTGGCAGCGCTTGGCAAATTGCATTGCATCAGCTACCATGGTAGGCCAATAATAACCTAGCCTTTTTATCTGATCGTAGAGCTTACGACCAGCCTGATGGGCTCCACAAAGACCAGCATGCATTTCTTTGAGAGTTTCTTCAGCCTCTTGTTGTGACAAGCAGCGTAGAAGTACTTCGTTGAAGGATTTTCTGTAAAGTGCTTTTGAAGGTATATCCAAATGAAAGTTCGGGGCTCGTCTTTGGATACTTACCCGCTCTTTTGGATCTTCAGGTAAGATTCCGAAAATGATGTAATCAATGAATGGATCTCTCCAGTCGTCGATAAGAGATTTGAGGATAGACATTCGACTTCCAACCACTTGGTGGCATTCAGCAACTGCTTGACGTGTGTTAAGAGGAGGGAGAATCCTACTTTGACACACTGTGACTTGCATTTTTTCCTCTTCTTGGATTGCCATAGATGCGGTGAGTCCAGCCAGGGCATCTGCGCGGATGTTTTCACCTCTGAGAATGTGGGTGATGTGACAACATGTTGAAATTTTGTCGAAGTGACTACGCCTTGTTGTAGTAAGGTAGCAAATCAGGCTTCCTGACTTCAAATTTCTGATTCATCTGGTTGACGATTAGTTGAGAGTCTCCAAAAGCTTCCAGCATGGTGATGCCGGATTCGAGGGTGAGTTCCAATCCTATAATCAGGGCTTGGTACTCAGCTGCTGTCGCGACCCCGGACCAGGCTTAGGGGCCAAATCCGGGATCGGGACTAATTTGTTGTGATGGTGATGGGTGATGGAACGCGCTCCTGCCGAGGGTGCTACCGGGGTCGGCGGACGTGGGAGTCCGTCGGGTCCGGCCCTTTCGCGCCCGGGGGGCTCAAGCGTGCATCAACATTTCTTTGTGTGGGTGTGCCAGATTTTCTATTTTACTTGGAATTGCAAGTGGTAATCCAGAGATCAACCTTCGCAAGTAAAAAGGAAATCAACTTCTTTCAAGTTTTCCATTGCACAAATATTTATGAAAAGAGACATTTTCTTGGTTTGCCGTGAAAGGCGATTTTGCTTGGCATTTATAGCCGATTTTGGCGTTTATAGCCGATTTACAATTCTCATCAATAATGAAAGACAAGAGTTGTGATTTTTGTCTCTTTTAGAAAAATACAAACTACAATGAAAAGCAAGAAAAGGAGGATCTAACTTTTCAGGAGATTGCGGGGGACTCGTTCAGATTGACGGTCGCAAGCCATGTATGGGCTTCGCCATCATCCATGCAGATGAGAACAGAGGATGCTCTTGATTCGCTTGGCTTGGCTATAACCTCAGGTTTTTAGAGGACAAAGACCAAGAGAAGGTCCTATGTCCAATAAAAAGCTATGTAGACGGGCTAAAAAGCCACGTCTAAGCCTTTTGGAAGCAGCGGGAGAAGGCAAGGACCTTGGGGGGAGGTACCCCCCAAGGGACTTTTGTCACCATGCAGTGGTGGCCGGTGCAGAACTTCAGCAGAGTTTTTCTCTCTTTTTCTTTCTCTAGATTTTCTGTGTTTGATCCGTCTGGATTCGATTCTCTTCTGGATACGAGCTCTGGATTCTTTTTTTTTTATCCTTTTTTTTTTTTGATTTCTGGATTTCAATGGAATGCTCTCCTATTTATAGGCTTTTGGTAGCCATTTAGGAGAGCTTTTATGGGCTTTAATGGCTTTAATGGGAGGAGTTACAAGATTTATTTCTTGATTTTGTAACTCCTTTTTCCTTGAATCTGATTGGCCGATGGAGATTAAGGGCTTTTAATCACCTTAATTACCATAATGGGAGGAGTTTCATGGCTTGAATGCCATGACTTAATTGATTTGTAACTCCTGAATGCTTGCTTCTGATTGGGCCGTCCAAAGAAATGAATTAATGACTGCAATAAAGCTAGTCAATTAACTCCATTAAATGGTCGCCGAGCAGTTGAAGAGTCGTGGGCCGCGCCGCGTCTTTTGGGATTCTTTTGGCGATGATCATCGATGGATCTTCATGCTGATCGACATCGGATGAACATGTAACTTCAGACATTTGATAGCTAAGAGCGGGCCGGTGACATCTGTCTTGTCGATTTCTTGATCGGTCGGACAGAAAGAGCACTTTTTAGGTCAACCGGTCGGCGATCTTGGAGCGATCAATGATGATTTTATGCTTTTGACGGCGGATCTGAGATGTCGCCGGATATGAGTCAATTTCAAGCACTAAAAATCACATTTTCAGGAAACTACAGGGGCCAAAGTGCGCGAAACGCGAAAAGGGACGGAAAAACGGGTCACCGGTGAAAAATCCGGTGACCCGGACTTCCATGGTCGCCGGCGACCATGGGCTAGGGTCGCCGGCGACCCTGGGCCAGGGTCGCGGGCTGCGACCCTGGGGGTTTTTCTCCCCTTTTTGGTCCGTTTTGCGGTCTTTTTCGTCGCCGTTTTCTTCTGTATTTTTCTTTGACATTTTTGCTCATTTGTTGGCCTTATTCCCTTGTAGAAAAATTGATGAGAATCCTTGCAATTTGGGTTGCAAAGTTTCCAATTTTCCAGGAAAGCCGAAGACTTTGTCGCGCAGGGTTGCCGATTTTCCGTCAGAAGCTGAAACTTGGTCAAACGATGTCGGAATGACCTGAAATTTGAGGTGAAGCCTCCTGAGCAATAAATAAGACCAACCATGGGCTTTTTTTTGAGTTTTGAAGCCGTTTGGGGTCCCGTCGCCAGTAGACTTGATTTTGCCGCGAGGGAGATGCCGCGCGTTGATGTGCGGTCAAACGATGTCCGATTGACCTGAAATTTGACAGGGAACCTATTGGAGTCATTTTGAGATGATCCACAGGCTCTGTCTTGGAAACCATGGTCCCGGGGAGCTCCGCCGCCTGTAGGCTTGATTTTCTTTCGGAGCGTCGAAACCTGGTCAAACGTTGTCGGAATGACCTGAAATTCGACGTGCAGCCTTTTGGAAGCATGTTGAAGCCACTCATGTACTTGGTTTGATGAGCGAAGGCTTCGGTGGTTCCCGCCACCGGGAGGCTTGATTTTGCTGCTCGAGCATTGATGGAGGGTCAAACATTGTCGGTTTGACTTGAAATTTGGCATGGAGCCCTTTTGAGACATGCTGGAGTCATCCGTAGGCTCTGATCGAAGTTTGACGTCTTCGATGATGTCGCCGCCGGGAGCGCCAATTTAGCTGTCGGAGCGGTGAAGTTGGGCCAAATGATTCTGAAATGGCCCGAAACTCCTTGTGTACTCCTCCCTTGGCTGTCTTGAAGGATCTTGCAGTTTTTGTTTGATTCTGACAAGATTTGATTTTTTGGAGAAGTTGCATTGCCTATTTATGGCAGATTGCGGCTTCATGCAGCTTTCTTGATGTTGAAGAGGCAAAGTGACATTTTTGGTGCTTGCATAGCTTTCTTGATGCTTGAAGAGGCAAAGTGACATTTTTGGTGTCAACAATGGTCATATGGAATTATGACAATAATTAAAGATATGTTTAATGCCCATTCGTACACGGGTTCATAAAAGGATACACATTTCCCGTGCACGTGATTTTCTACAGGTGTCCGCGGTGAGGATTTTCCAACACACATAAACATTCTGTATATTTGCGGAAGCGTGTAGTAAATCAAACATGTATTTCATTTCCAAAATGACAAGACTGTTTGCATTTAGTCAACAAGTATCAGAATGAACAATGTTCTATAGCGTAACCCAAAATACTATTAAAGTTAGAACATATATCATTTAATTACAATTCCCAAAAATAGAGGCCAACAAAGGCCAATATAACAAAACACTATCCACCAAAACTATCAATAACAATCCCCCAAAATGTCACGCAATTCTCGAGGCAGCCGGATGTTTAGACAACATCATCGGCACGCCACTCAACTAGCTGCTGCGGTTCTCCGACCGCCTCCTCTGGCTCCTCCTCGGGGAAACCAACAACGGGACCTGAGTACCAAAGCAAAGGGTCAGACACGACGGTCTGGCAGGTGGATAAAAGGTAAATACATTTCATAATAAAAACGTTTACCTTGGAAAACATTTAAACCTGTCTAAACAATACTTTCATGAGTAAAATGTATCATTTAGTTAAAAACATATATGCAAGATAAAACAGATAGAGGTAACCAAGGAATACAAGAAACGAGTAAGATGGCAACCACACGAAGCTAAATCCTCTATCACCGAAGTG
Organism: Umbellularia californica; assembly: GCA_028538565.1. NCBI lineage: Eukaryota > Viridiplantae > Streptophyta > Magnoliopsida > Laurales > Lauraceae > Umbellularia > Umbellularia californica. The sequence goes on along the minus strand of JAPQWN010000007.1, from coordinate 41,503,387 downwards.
ATAGAGCAAGCAAGTCAAGGCGTTGACCCCAGTCACCGAAGTGAGGAGGTACAACGAAATACATATACATATATACTATATACAAGACATGACCACGGTAGCGAGCCGGGCATCAGGAACCACTGTAGCAATCTGCGGTATCAGGACAAGACCACGGTTAAATAACCTGGTAACAAAATCCAAACTGCAGCTGGCGGGACAAGAGGGGGATCACTTAGTCAGTAGATCAGACTAACAAGGTATCCAAGCTTAGTGGTGCCGACTCATAGGTCAAAACATGAAAATCAAGACATGTGTAATAATAATCAAGTACAAGACTATAATCGGGCAAGGCGGGGTGCTCAAGGCACAGCTATCATATCAAGTCGGGCATGTATGTTAAGACTAGTAAAACAGTACAAGTATGCTTTTCAAAGCTTTCGAGAATAACAGTCACTTAGTGTAAATCTCGGGTAAAAGAAAAATACAAATGAACTGTTGGGGTTTCGGGCAAAATATCGGATTCAAGATTCGTTTAAGGTGAATAGGTATTCTGTATGTCGATCTAAAGATAGCTTGGTACTCTTGGAATTGGAGACATTCCGGAACACTTATACACCTTGAAAATTTCTGAAGAACTTTAATGGATCTTTGTGTTGTGGTTTCCCCTCTCAAATGAACTTCAAACGTTGTCCTACTGGTATTCCGGTATCAAGGGATTCCTTCAAAAACAATTTCGGGGCTTTAAAAATGCTTTACACCCGAGGGAGGGGTGCACTCGAGCGGACCAAAGGGCGCTCGAGCGGACCTGAACCACGCAGGAACCCAGGCAACCAGCAAGGTTGTCCGCTCGTGCGGACGACATGCGCGCTCGAGCGGACATATGTCCGCTCGTGCGGGCAGTCTTACTGCCGCCCGAGTTTGGCAGCAGATTGGCTGCGCGCTCGAGCGCCCTGTAGTGCGCTCGAGCGGACAGCCAATCCCAGCTGCTCGAGAATGGTATTCATGGCCTTCCTTTCCCCATACTCTTATACATTTTCTCCTACAATAAAATGGCCTTCTTGCCCCCAATAATCAAGCATCAAATGCTACCTGAAACCTCCATGAACTCCCATGAATCTTTACTTCCCAAATATCTCCTCCTCCTCATTCAACCACACAAAAGAGAGAAAAACATCACCAACACAAGGATTCATTTAAGTCTTCAACAAGAAGTAAAACAAGGAAGTATAAGTCATGTTTTCAAGATCATAAAATGCTAACCAACCAATTTCAAAGGCATTTATGATACATTGGATGCAAGCAAACAAACCATTAGTGAAAATATAAAATCCATCATGTTTGTCATGAAACCATTTAAAACTCAAAGCATTTAGTCATTCCACTTGCCTCAAGGTCTCTATGCAAGAAAATCAAGTTATTACTCTCTTCCTCCAAGCCAAGAATGCAATCTACACAAAACCCCCAAAAAACCAAACCCTAAAATGGGTCAAATCAAGAAACAAGAAGAGAGAGCTCACAATAAGGAAAATAGAGCTCCTCTATGGCTAGAAGAACATGAATCTAAGAGATTAGGATGGAAGACTTACTTGGAAGCTCTTCTAATGGACAAGACTAGCTCACAAAAGGTCTTAGGATGGTGGTCTTCCTTCAAGAGTTGTATCAATGGAAAGCTCTAGGAGAGAGGAAGAAGATGATGACTTCTATTTCTTGATTGGAGCAAGGTGGTGATGCTAGGTGGTGGAGAAGCAAGAAAAAGAAGAGAAAGGTAGCAAGGAAACCCTAGGTTTGTGCTTGTGCTGGAAAAAGGGAAAATGAGGGAGAATAGTCTCTATTTAAAGCCAAGGGAGTGGGCTCCACTACTAGGACAACTCTTTGGGCTGAAATCACTATTATCGGGACCTCGGATGAAATTGACGAAGAAGAGAAAAGTGATCGTCGAAATATCTAGTTTCCAAAAAGTATATGTTTCGCGGGTTTCGGGGATGTCAAGTTTTGGGCACAGATTTCATGTAAAAGACTGTTTTGCCCTCGATGCAAGAAAATCGGGTTTCGGGGTTCCGGACGGTTACGAGCTCAACATGAAAGTTGTAAGGATCGACAAAATAAGTAAAACGGGATCAAGACAAGGATTAGGGAAAAATCAAGAAATCTCCAAAAGCAAGCAAGACTATCAAAAGGAAACCCTCAAAGGGTCCCACTAAACACAAGGCACTTAGAACTCCCCAAAAAGCTATAAAATAACTATTCTAATCCAAGCTAGCCAAATTCTAATCACCAAGCTTAGCACTAATACGCAACTTAATTAGTACTTATCGAGTCACTCGGGTCGGGGTCTTACAGCTGCATTGTTTGAACATGGTTCCAGTAGCGGGAAGGCGTGTGGAATCATGTATTTGTCAGGGCTGACAAAGAGGATGCCAATTCCCGATGTTTGCTTTCCTTTTTCACTTGTCCTGGTTGCACCGTCAAAGCACATGTCCCAGGAAGCATTTGATAAGGAAGTTTCCACATTGTAGACAAATTCATCAGGGAGATCATCCCTGAGTGGAGAATCTTTAGGCAATGGGTGCTCTGCGAGAAAACCTACTAGGGCTTGGCCTTTGATTGCTTTTTGTGGTACATACCTAATATCAAACTGTGATAGAAGGATGGACCATTTTGCCAGTCGGGCATTGAGAGAACCTGCTTTTGTGACAAGGACCTTTAAGAGGTTGATCCTCGAAATTAGGTATACTGTATTGGACAACAAATAGTGACGCAACTTTTGTACGGCAAACATCACCGCAAGGCATTCTTTTTCAAATGGGGAGTAGCGATGCTCTGCACCCACCAACATTCGGCTAAGGTAATATAGAGCAGCTTCTAGAGGAGGGTCTTCTTTTGGAAGATCACTCTCAGGATCAAGGGGTCGAGCCTTGTCATTTGCTGAAGACGTTTCCGTAGCAGCATTGGCGTCTTCAGTGATTGTGTTGTACGGAGCAATTTCTGGGGAACAAGTCCTGAACAGCATCCGGCAACTTTTCTCTATTAGTCCAGACATCGTCTATGAGATCGGGTATCTGGGACCAATCGACTGGGTTTTCATTGAAAAAGATTTCATTGGCAGGAGTTTCTTCAAGATGATCAACCGGGAGAGGCTTGAGTTTCGATGTCACAGCTTCAGGAGACGAGGGCTGAGAAGATGAAATCTCAGTGGAAGTCACCTGAGAAGATGTAGCTCCGGAAGATACACTACCGGTTGGAGAGTACGTGTCTTCGGAAGCTTCAGAGGCACTATCGTCCTGAGCTATTGCATTATAGGTTATCCTGATAGGAGATGCCCCCAGTGTAGACTGTTGGGAATCGGACTCATCCTCGGATGTGAGAGGATCATGGATCCAGCAATTTTCCCCATTTTCAGGAGTTGAGGGAGAAAGTTCCCGTTGATTTTCAGGGACTTCTGGTTCTGGATCATGACGAAGATCATTGATACGATCCTACTCCTGCTCTATGGCAAGATGTTGCAAGATTCTTGCATATTCTTCAAGATTAGGCATAGGAGCCAAATCTTCTTCGTCATCTGCTCCGTGTGGTTCACCGATGTTGGGTTCCACTGGAGCATTGGCTGGTGCTGGATCGACAGCATTTTCTTGAACAACATCTTGGTCTTCTTCATCATCAGACCAAGATCCTTGTGGCTGTAATGGGTTATACCAGATTACTGGCATAAGATGAGACTCGGGGATCCATTCCTTGTCGGAGAGGTATTCTCTTGTTTCAAGGGATTCTTCCCACTCATCAATATCACTGGCAGTGTCACTGGACTCGTATCCATCCATGGAGAATCCAACTACGGAGTTGTAGGAGTATGATGCCCCCTGCGCAGTTTCATTTTTGTATTGAGGTGGCATAAAATCATTAAGGGTGAATTTTCCTACCTCCTTTGAAGTTTTGGGAATGGATTCTTCCGTCGCCCCTAGTGAAGCAGTGGAAGAGGTTTCTGCCTTTTCAAGGACTTCTTGTTTTGGTTGAGACTTCTGCTGCTGTTTGAGCTTACGAAGTTGTCTCTTAGCTTGCCTTCGCTGTTGAGCGGTCGCTTTGTTTTGATGATCTCCCAATTTTCATCATCTAGGAGATCGGGATGCACCCATATAGGTTATCCATCTGGTGTTGGATAGGGAACCAACTCTTGGGATGCTTGAGCCATTTTTATCACCTTGAATGAAGTAATGATCTTTTTCTTTGGTGACTTTGAAGTTTGCCCACATGACACCATGTTGACAGAGGCGGAGCCGTAGTTTTTGTCAAAGGTGATGACTCCGTTTTTCCACATCTCATTGATCTTCTCTCTCACAACGAAGCATTAATTGAGAGGATGTGAGATCATCTGGTGGTATGGACAGTATCGGGGACCGTTGGTTTTGCCAACATCTCCCGGTCTTTTGGGCTCCGGCAAAGTGAGTTTACCATTTACTAGGAGAGCCTCAAAGATTTCTTCAACGTCTTCATCGAACGGATATTTCTTTTCTACACGTTCTTTAAAGGCATCAGAGAGTTCAGGTCACCCGTAGCTTTGTTTTCAGTTTTCTTTGGCTGTTGAGGAGCTGACTTAGTCTGCACATTGAGAACCTCCTTTTTCTTTGGTTTTGAGGTTGTAATGGCAGTCGGCTCTTTCTTTGATGATTTTTTACTGTTGAGGTATTTGATCACCATTTTAGCTTCCATGGAAGCTTCGAGAAGTTCTCCCAGGTTTTTCGATTTGTTGCCGATGATCATGGAGCGAATCCTTGATCTCATATTGTTACGGCAGATGTCGACTAGCGACGCTTGTGGCAATACATCTGAGCATTTGTACGCCATTGCCTTCCACTTGTGAATGAAGTCGTATGTTGACTCATTCTCTCCCTGTTTTAGGCTGCAGAGCTGAGCCATAGTAACAGGATGGTCCTCACCTTGGAAGTGGGTCAGGAAGCGTGTCTCCAGCATAGCCCAGTTTTGGATGAAGTTCTCCGGCAGAGTGGAGTACCAATCAAAGGCTGTACCTTTTAGGGTACTTGCAAAGAGGCGAATCTTGAGGGCATCTTGATCCGTAATAGCTCCTGTCAGGATCTTAAAGTGGATGACATGCTGTCTGGCTGAACCTTTCCCCGTATATGTCTGGAGAGTAGGTTGTTTGAATTTTGCAGGGAACGGAAACGAGTCCATCCATAGAGGGTAGGGTGGCTTGATCCCATGCTCCTTAAATGTATCATCTTCTTTTGCTTTTGCGAGGATATCGTCCACGTCCTTTTTGGTAAGGGCGCGTGACTCATTATTTTCTACATTGCCCTCATCATCTTGATGATTTGGAGGGTTTCATTGTTGGGCGGTGGACGCTGTAAAGTGAGAAGAAGGTTTTCCATAAAGCTTCAATTCTCTGTTGTCCATGCTCCAACTGCTGGATGCGTGCAGTGACGTCATCCTGTGGATTATGTGGTGGAGGCTACTCAGAACTTGTAGCCAAGACGTTCATCCCTCGGGATTCGAACGAAGAAATCGTCCTGGTGACTGAGTTGGGGCTCATTCTTCTAGATGAAGAGTCCGATGAGTGATTATCCAGTGTCCCTGGCTTGAAGGAGTAGACCCGAAAGGGCGTACTAGCACCGCTAGCCACAAATGTTACAAATTGCATCCACGGAAAGGACACGAGATGGGATATTTTTGAAAGGTCAAATTTGGATTCATAAAGGAGAGAAAATGGTATTCCAATCCAAACAAGGGCTCAAACATTTCTGCGAGTGCTAAATCCAAAGGGGAAGGAACCAGAATTTCTCGAATGTAAGCCCAAACATGGTGGAAGTGTTTTTTTTTTTTTAAAGGTCAAGATCGAATTCATCAAAGGGAGCAAATGGTGTTCCAATCCGAACCACAACTCAACATTTCTGTGAGCGTTAAATCCGAAAGGGAAATAACCAAGATTTCCCAATTCTATACTCAAAAAGTGAATTTTTTTTGAAAGGTGCACATAGGTTTCCAATTCGATCTTATGAAACCTTAGTAGATAGATCAGCCCCCAGGTAAGGGTAGGATTACTTAATGAACCCGTTTGAAGGACCCTTGCCTCGAACAGTCTAAAAGTCTCCACACTCTGGGCAAGGCTTTTCTTAAATCCACTTTAGTCAAAGAGCGCAATTGGTGCAACCTTAGTGTTTTTTTTAAAGGTTTCTAATGAACTCATCAAAGAGAATGAGTGGCGTTCCATTCCGAACCACAACTCAACATTTCTGCGAGCATTAAATCCAAAAGGGAATAACCAAAGTTTCTTTGAATTTGAATTCATAAGAGAGAAGACTGATTTTTTTTTTGAGTTTGAAATTATATGTTTTTTTTTTTTTTGAAACCTCAATTGGACTCATCAGAGATAAAAGATGGCCCAATCACCGATATGAACAATAGCTGCAAACATTTCTGTGAGCCATCAAGTTCGAAGAGGAGAGGATCAAAGTTTCTCAAAGTTGAATCTTAAGAAAGAGAGATCATTTTTTTTGAAAGAATTTGAAATAAAGTTTTTTTTTTTTTTTTTAAAACCCCTATCGGACTCATCTAAGAGAAAAGATGGCCCAATCTTCGATACGAACAATAGTTGCAAGCATTTCTGTGAGCTATCAAATTCGAAGAATAGAGGATCAAAATTTCTCAAAATTGAATCCAGGAAAAGAAATCAGATTTTTTTTAAATGAGAAAGAATGACTAAAATCCCATCTCATGTTTTTCTTTTTTTTTTAGATGCAAAATGCAATATAGGCCACCAACTAGAAAGGAGCCAAGGGATCAAAGCATCACGTTCTCAAGTGATCGGGTCCCACCGGGTATGCCAACTTGATGGACCCTCTGATTTCCGTCCCTCCTTCCGCCCCGGGGGCTGCCTGGGTCTCGGCGGAGGAGGGAAATCGCGGGTATCAACTTTTTGTACGGGTATGCCAGATTTACTATTCTACTTGGAATTTGGAATGGTAATGATCCGGAGATTCACCTTCACAAGTAGAAAGGAAATCATTCCTTCTTTCTAGCTTTTCAAATTGCATAAATATTTAATAAAAGAGACAAGTTTGTTTTTTGAGAATGCCGCAGGAGGTGTTTTTTGGTTTTTTTGCCGTGAAAGGCGATTTTACAAAACTCATCAAATATGAAAGACAAGAATTATGATTTCTTTTTGTCTCTTTAAAAAATAAAAATTACAATAGAGTAGAAAGAAAAGGAATCTAACTTCTCAGGAGATTGTGGGGACACGTTCAGATTGACAGTCGCAAGTCATGTATGGACTTCGCCATCGTCCTTCAAATGAGAACGCTTGATGCTTTGATTCTTCGGCTTGACTCCAACATCAGGTTTTTTAAGGACAAGGACCAAGAGGAGGTCCTATATCCAATAAAAAACCGAGTAAACGGGCTGAAAAGCCGCGTTTAGGCCATATTGTAGAAAGAGGGGACCTTGGGGGGGTGGCCCCCCAAGGGACTTTGATCACCTTGTAGTGCTTCTGGCGGCAAAGCAGTAGGACTTCGTCTCTCTCTTGAATTTTTTGGATTTTCGGGGATTGGGATCACCTTTTCTTATCTTGGAATGGAGCTCCTTTTATAGGCTCTTGGTAGCCATGAGGTGTTTATTGGCATTAATGCCATGATGAGAGAATTGATGATATTGATGAGAGTGAAGGAAACCGCGATTCAGATCTGAAACTTCTCATATAGAGACAACTATGGCTGATACAAAGCATGACATATTTTAAAAAATCTGATTTCTGCACTATGCAGCGGAAATCAGCCATAAAGAATCGCGTAGAAACTCCATGAAATCATAATCAACATGTGTCTAATTAATAGGAGATTATAGAAGACTATTACCTCAAAGATTTGCAAGCTTTAAACCTCTGAAAATCTGATGCAAAAGGGACAAGATCAGGTTTGCAATCAGCTACTATGCTGCAGGAATTTCTGCAGGAATTATTCTTCTTCTAATCTTCTCCTCTATCTCACTTCCAAATCTGATTGGCTAAGGTGGTGGAACCTTAATCTAGGTTTTGAGATGAGTTTCTAGAATCATATGTGATGGAAATCTCCTCAAGAAAGAAGAGAAACTAGGGCTGGACGTTTTTGGGGCTTCTTGTGGTTTCAAGGTGATTCACGCCCAAGGTGGGTCTCCCCTTATATAGATTTGCAACTAAGTTTCCTTGCACACTAAGTAGTCTCTTTTCTAATTCTCTTGGAATTACTAAAAAGAAATAGTAACCCTTAAGATTACAACTCCTTTCTAGATCCATTCCAAATTAGAAAAGGAAACTAACTATGAGCATCCCTTAAACTTAGCAATTAGTAATCCTAGTTGTACAACACTTACTAATCTCAAGTTTCTAATAAAAAGGAAACTTGATTATAGGAATACTTATCCAAGGAGGAGTCCAACCTTCCAAGTAGAGAGACCTACTCAAAGTTGGAGACCCCACACTAAGAAATCCCTATGTTGGACGTCCCACATGCTATGGCCCACACAATGTCCCACATGTCCATAATTTGTCTAGCATTAAATTCATGTATGCCATCAAGGCCTATTTGAATTTAAATTCAAAATTATTTTTTCATAAAATAATTCAACCTCATCTCCTAATCAAATTAGGAAACCATGCCAATAAAGGAAAGTGACTAGAGAAGGGACCAAAAGACATATTTGCCCTTGGCTCCCAAAATGACCAAAATGTCCATGCTAAACCCATAGCAACATTAAGACCATTTTAACCTTAACTCATTCCACTAGAGAGTTATGGTTGCACTCCAGGGACAAATATTAAGTAAGAAATAAGCTTGTCATAAAATGACTGTTGTCTCCGACCTACCAAGTGCAATGACCTAAATGCCCCTCTATGTAACATCCTCAATCGAGTCAGGTTATCCGATGTACTATCAACCTTCTCGATTAAATCTCAAGCCTTAGAACTTCATATCCATGACTTAATCATCATCCTGATATTATTCTCTTGATCCAGGGAGCGACCCACAAGTTCAATATCAATATGGAACATCCATATACTAAGATCTTAGATTTTGATGATCAATCGGATAATTCTAAGGGGACGATCAATCCATCAGTAGATGGCATAGATTCTATATTGCATTTGCATGTCCCAACTGATCGAGCCCGAGTACCTAACTCACAGAGCTGTTGACCCATGAAGAGAATCTCACCCATAGTGAATTAAAGCACAAGAACTTGACTTCGTCAGTTCATCCACAAATGCTCAAGATTAAGAGCACCGGTCACTTAGTAGCATGAGGTGATTTGATCTCTCTCTGTGATAGTACTATTATAGAGATCACACCTACAATGGTCCTGTTCAATGCATGACACATGCACTAATGAGATAGATCCGGGAAAGCCCTCCCGTGACTTAGGTATGTCACCCTATATAGGAGAGTATCTCATTATAACTTATACCAAGATGAAGTGCCCAACTCCATCTTTCAGTTATGAACAAATTTGTTGTTTCCAATATCCATGAATCAGACCTATCTGTGTGAAGTCACTTCACACCTGATTCAATTATTAGAAAACAATGGGCCTTACACACAACCATACATATACACATGTTTATAGAGAAAGAATCATTTCAATATATATAACCAATAAATATCCAGTAACAGAGAGAAAAAAGCAGCTAGTGGGCTTTAGGGCATACACCAATCCCAACAAACTCCCACTTGCACTAAAGATCACTACTTCCTAACCTAACTCCCATAGACTCAACATGAGAAGTAAAGACTTTCTCAGTAAGAGTCTTAGTAAATGGGTCTGCTAAGTTATTAGCTGAGGCAATTTGCTCCACAACTATTTCTCCATTCTGAACGAATTCCCGGATCAAGTGGTACTTTCTCTGAATGTGCTTGCCTTTCTTGTGATTCCGGGGCTCTTTACACTGTGCTATCGCACCTGTGTTGTCGCAGTGCATGACAATCGGTTTTTCTGCTGCAGAAACAACTCCTAATTCCAAAAGGAATTTCCTGAGCCATACTGCTTCCTTTGCAGCTTCCGCTGCCGCCACATACTCTGCTTCCATGGTAGAGTCAGCAATACAATCTTGCTTAACACTTCTCCATGAAATAGCCCCTCCCGATAGAGTAAAAACATATCCTGAGGTTGACTTTCTGGCATCCATATCTGATTGGAAATCTGAGTCTGTATACGCCAAAGGCGTTAAATCATCTGCTCGATAAGTCAACATATAATCTTTCGTTCTCCGAAGATACTTGAATATATGTTTCACAGCTGTCCAATGCATAGGTCCAGGGTTTGATTGATATCTGCTAACCATGCCGACGGCAAAGCAAATATCTGGTCTAGTACATAACATAGCATACATGAGACTTCCAACAGCTGAAGCATATGGAACTCTCTTCATGTTCTCTATCTCATCAGGTGTCTTAGGACATTGATCTCGAGATAGTGGTAGTCCATGTCTAGAAGGTAGCAAGCCCTTCTTGGAGTCATGCATGTTAAACTTGACCAATATCTTCTCAATATATGAAGATTGGGATAAGGCTAACATCTTATTCTTGCGATCTCGCAGGAGCTTGATCCCTAAGATGTAGCTTGCCTCACCCAAATCCTTCATCTGAAATTGAGATGATAACCAAACCTTTGTGGATGATAGTGCACCTACATCGTTTCCAATGAGCAATATGTCATCTACATATAGGACCAAAAATATGACTGCATTACCACTTCCTTTCTTATACACACATGGTTCATCAATGTTTTGATTAAAGCCAAAAGTTTTGACTGCCTGATCAAACTTGATGTTCCATGCCCTAGATGCTTGCTTAAGTCCATAAATGGACTTTTTAAGTTTACAGACCATGTTCTCTTGGCTACTAGCAATGAAACCTTCTGGTTGCATCATATAGATGCATTCGTCAAGACTTCCATTAAGAAAAGCTGTCTTGACATCCATTTGCCATATCTCGTAGTCATAATGACATGCGATGGCTAAGAGAATCCTTATGGACTTGAGCATAGCCACTGGTGAAAAGGTTTCCTCATAATCGATACCCTCTTTCTGAGTATATCCTTTCGCCACCAGTCTTGCTATGAAGGTTTCCACCTTCCCGTCCACTCCTCTCTTCCTCTTGTAAATCCACTTGCATCCTATGGGTTTGATCCCTTCAGGTGCATTTACAAGTTCCCAGACTTGATTGGAATACATGGAATCCAATTCAGATTTCATCGCTTGCTGCCACATGTCAGCATCTATATCCGTTACTGCTTCATCGTAACTAGTAGGATCCTCAACCATATCCTCAGAGTCTGTCTTTAAAGACACTCCTAGATATCTATCTGGTTGTCTAGGAATTCTCCCACTACGACGAGGCTCCGGAGTGTTTAAAGGAATATCCGGTCCATCTACTGTTGCAGGATCTGGTACAGATGTTATAGGGGATTCTGGAAGAATCTCCTCAAGAGTTTCTGTACTACTAAGCTTTTGATGCATCATACAATCATCCTCTAAGTATCTAGCATGAGTGCTGATGAGCACTTTTTGCTCCTTTGGATGATAAAAGATGCCACCTCTAGTTCCCTTAGGATACCCAATGAAGTAGCACATTTCCGATCTGGGTTCTAGCTTGGTAGCTTTATCATTCAGTACATAAGCTGGACAACCCCAAATGTGGATATGTCTTAAACTAGGTTTTCGACCTGTCCACATTTCTTGCGGTGTCCTAGGTACTGACTTAGATGGTACCAGATTTAAAATGTATGCTGCTGCTTCTAAGGCATATCCCCAAAAAGATATAGGTAGGGTTGCATGACTCATCATGGACCTTACCATATCAAGAAGAGTACGGTTTCTTCTCTCTGCTACACCATTTTGCTGGGGTGTACCCGGTGCAGACAACTGAGACACAATCCCTTGTTGTGTGAGGTACTCCTTGAACTCACCTAGGAGGTATTCGCCACCTCGATCAGATCGAAGGGCTTTGATATGTTTCCCTAGTTGTAACTCCGCCTCAGCCTTGAATTGTTTGAACTTATCAAACGCCTCAGACTTGCATCGCATCAAATAGACATATCCATACCTAGAGTAATCATCGGTGAAGGTGATGTAATACTCATATCCTCCTCTTGCTAGTTTGTTCATAGGACCACACACATCAGTGTGAACCAATTCTAACAACTCATTTGATCTTAGTCCCTTTCCAGAGAATGACCTTTTGGTCATCTTTCCCTTGAGACATGATTCGCACTGAGGAAAAGGTTCGAAATCTAATGAGCTCAAGGGCCCATCTTCTACCAACCTCTGAATCCGTTTTAGGTTAATGTGACCCAAACGTAAGTGCCAAAGATAGGTGTCATTGGTTGAAGATACCTTCCTCTTAAGGGAAGTAGAACTTTCTAGTTGTACATTATGCAGTGTGGGAGCGATAGGATTTATATAAAATAAGTTATCATGTATTCTACCGGAACATATAATATTTCCATCTCTACTGATATCAACACCAGAATGGAAAGAAACTGAATAATTAAATTCAATAACTCTGGAAACAGAAATTAAATTCTTCCTCATGTCCGGAACATAGAAAACATTATTTAAAATCAAAATCCTATCATTAGAAAAATGTAGAGAAACATTTCCCACTGCAACCGCCCAAACTTTAGCTCCAGTTCCAACTCTAAAGGCAAACTCCCCTTTCTCAATTTTCTGCATTATCTGAAACCCCTGCAACGAATTGCAGATATGATTAGTGGCTCCAGAGTCTACTATCCACGAGTCAGTAGAATCAACCACTAAACAAGTTTCAATGAAATAAGAAAAAGATGTACCTTTATTAACCGAGCCTTTGAGCTTGGGACAATCTTTCTTCCAATGACCTTTGAGGCCACACTTGAAGCATTTCCCTTTGGGCTTATCATCTGTACCCTTGTCCTTTCTATTACCAGCATTGCCCTTTTTCTGTCCCTTTCCCTTGATCTTCTTCTTCTTCATCTTCTTCCCTTTCGGGTTCAGATGAGAGGAAGACTGGAAAAAATGGGCTTGGGCCTTGGGCTTCATGATGGCCTCTGCCGCCTGGAGTTCCTTCATTAACTCCGCAAGGGTCATGTCCATCTTGCTCATATTGAAATTGAGCTTGAACTGATTGAAGGAATCCGGCAGAGTTTCTAGAATCATATCGGTTTGACTCTCTCCATCAATCTCAGCCCCTAGAATCTCAGCTACATTGAAACAATCCATCATCTTGAGCATATGATCTCTGACAGGTGTTCCTTCAGCCATTCTAGTATTCATGATGGTCCTTATAGCAGCTTGCCTAGCTGGCCTGCTCTTGTCTGCGAACATTTCTGACAAGGACATCATGATTTCGTAGGCTGTGTCCATATTCTCGTGCTGTGTTTGCAACACGTTGGACATGGAAGCGAGCATGTAGCATTTAGCCATGTTGTTCGCTTTCTTCCACTTCCTTTCAGCCTCTAACTGGTCTTCAGTAGAATTGGGATCAATTTCAGGACAATTTTCTACCAAGACATACTTGTACTCCTCAGCAGTGAGTACTATGTCAAGGTTTCTCTTCCAATCTACGTAATTAGGGCCGGTCAACTTGTTCTCACGAAGAATACTCATCAACGGGCTAAAAGAATCTTTACCCATCTCTCTCTGGATATAAAATGGTTTATAATTAGACAGGCAGTATATATGTAACATGCATATGGTGCTTGTTATAAAAGGAAAAACATGCACAAAACTTTTTTACATTATTTCAACCCTAAACATAATGTATCAGTGTTTCAACCTCCTCATAAACCCTCCATCGAAAGGATGGCCAAGCCTACAGTAACGTTGAATTAAGCTCTTCTTATTTGGATTATCACTATCTGGATACATATCCAGTGACAGTCCAATCACTGATTGGTTTGACCTCATAAGACAAATAACTCTAACTCCTTGAAGAGATTATTACCGCCTTATGTCAAGTGTATTACCATCTCTTATGAAAAATTCCCAGAATGTCCAAATCTAGAAGTGAGCTTTGGTAAAGAACTCCACCGAAGGGATGGCCGCTCCCACCAACACTTCATTGACTGTTGACACCAAAAATGTCACTTTGCCTCTTCAACATCAAGAAAGCTGCATGAAGTCGCAACCTGCCATAAATAGGCAATGCAACTTCTCAAAAAATCAAATCTTGTCAGAATCAAACAAAAACTGCAAGATCCTTCAAGATAGCCAAGAGAAGAGTACATATGAAGTTTCGGGCCATTTCAGAATCATTTGGCCTAACTTCGCTTCTCCGACAGCTAAAATGGCGCTCCCGGCGGCGACATCATCGGAGACGTCAAAACTTCGATCAGAGCCTACAGATGACTCCAGCATGTCTCAAAAGGGCTCCATGCCAAATTTCAAGTCAAACCGACAACGTTTGACCCTCCATCAATGCTCGAGCAGCAAAATCAAGCCTCCCGGCGGCGGAAACCACCGGAGCCTTCGCTCATCAAACCAAGTGCATGAGTGGCTTCAACATGCTTCCAAAAGGCTGCACGTCAAATTTCAGGTCATTCCGAAAACGTTTGACCAGGTTTCGATGCTCCGAGAGAAAATCAAGCCTACCGGCGGCAGAGCAACCCGGGACCATGACATCCAAAACGGAGCCCATGGAACGTCTCAAAATGACTCCAATAGGCTCCCCGTCAAATTTCAGGTCAATCGGACATCGTTTGACCGCACATCAAAGCTCGGCATTTTCCCCGCAGCAAAATCAAGTGAAGCATCGACGGGACCCCAAACGGCTTCAAAACTCAAACAAAAGCCTATGGTTGGTCTTATTTATTGCTCAGGAGGCTTCACCTCAAATTTCAGGTCATTCCGACATCGTTTGACCAAGTTTCGACTTCTGGCGGAAAATCAGCAGCTCTACGCGACAAAGTCTTCGGCTTTCCCGGAAAATTAGAAACTTTGCACTCTAAAAATGCAAGGATTCTCATCAAGTTTTCTACAGGGAAATCAAGCCAATAAATGAGAAGAAATGTCAAGAAAAATACAGAAGAAAACGGCGACGAAAAAGACCTCAAAACGACCGTAAAACGGGCTCCGAAGGGGAAAAATCCCCCAGGGTCGCAGACCCCTGCGACCATGGCCCATGGTCGCAGGCCCCTGCGACCATGGGCCATGGTCGCCGGTCCATGGTCGCCGGCGACCATGGAGGTCCGGGTCACCGGATTTTCCGCCGGTGACCCGTTTTTCCGTCTTTTTTCGCGTTTCGCGCACTTTGGCCCCTGTGGTTTCCTGAAAATGTGATTTTTAGTGCTTGAAATTGACTCATATCCGACGACATCCGTCAAAATCTCGGGTCAACCTCCAAAAGCATAAAATCATCAGTGATCGCTCCAAGATCGCCAACCGGCTGACCAAGAAAGTGCACTTTCTGTCCGACCGATCGTGAAATCGACAAGACAGATGTCACCGGCCCGCTCTTAGCTATCAATGTCTGAAGTTACATGTTCATCCGATGTCGATCAGCATGTAGATCCATCGATGATCATCGCCAGAAGAATTCCAGAAGACACGGCATGGCCCGCGACTCTTCGACTGCTCGGCGACCAATTAATGTGGTTAATTGACTAGCTTTATTGCAGTCATTAATTCATTTCTTTGGACGGCCCAATCAGAAGCAAGCATTTGGGAGTTACAAGTCAATTGATTCATGGCATTTAACCCATGAAACTCCTCCCATTATGGTAATTAAGGTGATTAAAAGCCCTTAATCTTCATCGGCCAATCAGATTCAAGGAAAAAGGAGTTACAAAATCAAGAAATAAATCTTGAAACTCCTCCCATTAAAGCCATTAAGGCTCATAAACCCTCCTAAATGGCTACCAAAAGCCTATAAATAGGAGAGCATTCCATTGAAATTGGGAGCGGAAAAAAGAGGAGAAAATCAGAAGATCAGAAAAAAAGGGATCAGAAAGAATCCAGAGAAAGAAAAAAGAGAGAAAACTCTGCTGAAGTTCTGCACCGGCCACCACTACAAGGTGACGAGAGTCCCTTGGGGGGCACCCCCCCCAAGGTCCTTGCCTTCTCCCGCTACCTCCAATGGCTTAGACATGGCTTTTCAGCCCGTCTACTTAGCTTTTTATTGGACATAGGACCTTCTCTTGGTCTTTGTCCCCTAAAAACCTGAGGTTATAGCCAAGCCAAGCGAATCAAGAGCATCTTCTGTTCTCATCTGCATGGATGATGGCGAAGCCCATACATGGCTTGCGACCGTCAATCTGAACGAGTCCCCCACAATCTCCTGAAAAGTTAGATCTTCCTTTTCTTGCTTTTCATTGTAGTTTGTATTTTTCTAAAAGAGACAAAAATCACAACTCTTGTCTTTCATTATTGATGAGAATTGTAAATCGGCTATAAACGCCAAAATCGGCTATAAATGCCAAACAAAATCGCCTTTCACGGCAAACCAAGAAAATGTCTCTTTTCTTAAATATTTGTGCAATGGAAAACTTGAAAGAAGTTGATTTCCTTTTTACTTGCGAAGGTTGATCTCCGGATTACCACTTGCAATTCCAAGTAAAATAGAAAATCTGGCACACCCACCCACAAAAAAGAAATGTTGATGCACGCTTCAGGGCCCGCCAGGGCGCGAAAGGGCCGGACCCGACGGACTCCCACGTTCCGCCGACCCCGGTAGCCGCCCCAGCGGGCGCCACGGAGCGCGTTCCATCAAGCTGGCACACCCGGTGGGACTCGTTCATTTGAGAACACGGTGCTTGGAAATGAAATATTTGCATATCATACTTTTTGCTCTATGCTTATACTTCTTTTCCGGATTCCTTGGCTACTTTCTAGCTGGTAGCCTATGTTGGATTTTGCATCCTAAAAAAAAAATGAGATGGGATTTTTTGGAAATTTCTATTTCTTTGAGTTTGTTTCCATTCTTTCTCTTTTCAAAAAAAAATCAGTTTTCTTAGTTTGAATTCAAAATTGAGAAACTTTGATCCTATCCTATCGTTCTTTGGCGCTTGCAGAAATGTTGAGCCCGTTCGACTAAGGTTTTGGGCCATCGTTTCTCTTCGATGAGTTCATTAGAGATTTCAAAGAAAAAAAAAATCAAAAAATCAGTTTTCTTAGTTTGAATTCAAAATTGAGAAACTTTGATCCTATCCTATCGTTCTTTGGCGCTTGCAGAAATGTTGAGCCCGTTCGACTAAGGTTTTGGGCCATCGTTTCTCTTCGATGAGTTCATTAGAGATTTCAAAAAAAAAATAAAAATAAAAAAAAATTAGTTTTCTTAGTTTGGATTCAAAATTGAGAAACTTTGTTCCTATCCTATCGTTCTTTGGTGCTTGCAGAAATGTTGAGCCCGTTCGACTAAGGTTTTTGGCCATCGTTTCTCTTCGATGAGTCTATTTGGGATTTTTATAAAAAAAAAAAAGGGACATAGACCACTAAGGTTAAACCAATTGCGTTCTTTGATCACGATTGATTCAAGAAAAGCCTTGTCCAGAGTGTGGAGACAGCTTGACTGTTCTAGGCAAGGGTCCTCCAAACGGGTTCATTAAGTAATCCTACCCTTACTTGGGGGCAATTCTATCAATTGAGGTTTCATAAGACCGGGTTAGGAGGCCTATGTGTACTCTCTCGTCTTTAAATCTTAAAAATAAAAAAAAATCAAAAATAAAAAAAAAAGATTTTCAAAAAAAATCTTAAAAAAAAAAAAAATCAAAATAAAAAAAAAAATAAAAAATAAAAAATAATAAAAAAAAAGATTTTCAAAAAAAAAAATCTTAAACAAAAAAAAAAGATTTTTTTTTAAAAAAAAAAAAAAAATGAAAATCTTAAAAAAAAAAATCTTCAAAAAAAAAAACTCTCGTCATTTTAGATTCAGATCCGAGAAATTGTGGTTCCTTCCCTTCTGGGTACTGGTGCTCGCGGAAATCGTTGAGCCCGTATTCGGATCGGAATACCATCTGCTCTCTTTGATGAATCCAATCTTGACATTTCAAAAAAAAAAAGAGAATCCCATCTCGTGGATGCGATCTCCAACATTTGTGCATAGCAATACTGGTACGCCCTTTCAGGGTCTACTGTATCTGTGACCGGCACATTTGTAACTCCTACCATATATTCTTCTTATCTCGAGCAAGCCCTGCTTCTCGATAAGTCGAATTTAGGTTTACAATTGCTTCTAGCAGTCACTGGAACGCTCATTCTGGGCTCACCATACTTGCTGTCAGAACAATTGTACCCTCTATGGCTTTTTGCCTTCCTCATATTGCTTGGGTTATGTCCCTTGAGCGATTTGAAAAGACAAAAGCATAGAAATTCCCATTTATGATCATTATTCTTGTGATTACTAATGGATGTGGTCTTGTTTCAGAACTTTTTCGAAACTAACAATGGCAGCCTTAACCATTATCTTCGATGAGAACAAGCACCAACTCATGCTTCAACAGAAGCAAAGCACGCGCACCCATAAGCGCCCTGCCAGCTGCCGAAGCATCAACTCCCTCGGCAACTCTCTGAACTCCGGGTCGACCTCGACTCCCCGGACCATCGTCTTCGGGACACTGGGACCATTCCCACTTCCCGAAGAACAAGCTGCGCCTGCTAAAAAGCAGAAGATCGCCTCTCAACGTGTCACTCCCGTGACACCAAAGGCGAGCGCCCAAAAGCCCGAAGCCCGCGGCACCCCCGCGAAGCCTCGACCAACAAACAACCAGGTCTATCCCAAGACTTGGTCTCCAAGACCTTCCCCAAAACAAAGAAGGTCTCAAATTTCCACCAAGCCAGCATACCTGGCCCCACTCAAAGAAAACCAGTTCTACCCTCTTGCCTACATGAAAGAGGAGAGACCCATCTCCAACTTGACTCCCAAGTCAACCCAGCATGAGCCGGCTTGTTCCTACAGGCCCAAAATTAGATCATGCATCACCAGGCCTCTACAAGCACCTGCTAAGGCCTACACTCCTTCAGTTCGACCCTTCATCTCTACAGGGGCCGAACTCGAAAGGTTCAAAGCTTCGCTGCAACAGGCAAAGGACCGGGTCCGGATCCTGTCCTTGCCTAGCTACAAAGAAGACAGGCTCGGCTGCTGCGCCCGAGGGAGCACATCCTTCATCGTCAGAGCCCAGCCAGAGCTGACTGAAGCTCAAATCGCTCGTCGAGCACGCCGCCGTGCGTCATATCGACAAAAGAGACTAGAGAAGCAACGGACCCAGCCTCCTACACTTCAAGTCTCCCACAAATGGGTCGAAAAAGAAAGACCCGACCAAGTTGCTGCCGTCCATATGGTTGGAAAAACCAGAAGACGCCAAAAGTCAGCATCAAAAATCCATGTCCGACGTCCGGTGACCCGTAGCGTCACCGGGACACGAAGACATCCCGAAGAATCTCCTGCCCCTTCAAGCCAAGGACGGGAGAGTAATCCTTCATCAAGCTCTTCATCAAAAAGAATGAGCCCCAGCTCGGTCACCAGGACGATTTCTTCGTTCGAATCCCGAGGGATGAACGTCTTGGCTACAAGTTCTGAGCCACCACCTCAGAATCCACCTCGAGATGATGCTCTCACACGCATCCAGCAGTTGGAACAAGGCCAGCAGAGGATTGAAACTCTGATGGAAAACATTCTCCTTGTCGTCCAAAATCAGGTGAACAATGAGCCTCCTCCGAATCATAACAATAACGAGGAGAATTGTGAAGAAAATGAGTCACGCGCCCTTACCAAAAAGGACGTAGACAGTATCCTCGCCAAAGCTAAAGAAGAGGATATACTCAAAGAGCATGGGATCAAGCCACCATATCCTTTATGGATGGACTCGGTCCCGTTCCCCACAAAATTCAAACATCCTACTCTCCAAACATATACGGGGAAAGGATCGGCCAGACAGCACGTCATCCACTTCAAGATCTTGACGGGAGCTATCGCGGATCAAGATGCACTCAAGATTCGCCTCTTTGCAAGTACCCTAAAAGGTACGGCCTTCGATTGGTACTCCACTCTGCCGGAGAACTCCATTCAGAACTGGGCTATGCTGGAGACACGCTTCCTGACCCACTTCCAAGGTGAGGATCATCCTGTTACTATGGCTCAGCTCTGCAGCCTAAAACAGGGAGAGAATGAGTCAACTTATGACTTCATTCACAAGTGGAAAGCAATGGCGTACAAATGCTCAGATGTACTGCCACAAGCGTCGCTAGTCGACATCTGCCGAAACAACATGAGAGCTAAAATCCGCTCCATGATCATCGGCAACAAATCAAAGAACCTGGGGGAACTCCTCGAAGCTTCCATGGAAGCTGAAACGGTGATCAAAGACCTCAACAGTCAGAAATCATCAAAGAAAGAGCCGACTGCTGTTGCAACCTCTAAACCAAAGAAGAAAGAGGTCCTCAATGTGCAAACCAAGTCAGCTCCTCAGCAGCCAAAGAAAGCTGAAAACAAAACTGCAGGTAAAAGGCCTGAACTCTCTGATGCCTTCAAAGAGCGAGTAGAAAAGAAATATCCGTTCGATGAAGACGTCGAAGAAATCTTTGAGGCTCTCCTAGCAAATGGCAAACTCATTTTGCCAGAGCCCAAAAGACCGGGAGACGTTGGCAAAACCAACGATCCTCGGTACTGTCCATACCACCAGATGGTCTCGCATCCTCTCAATCAATGCTTCGTTGTGAGAGAGAAGATAAATGAGATGTGGAGGAACGGAGTCATAACCTTTGATAAAAACTATGGCCCCGCCTCCGTCAACATGGTGTCACGTGGACAAACACCAAAATCACCGAAGAAGAAGATCACTACTTCCTTCAAGTTGATAAAAAGAATTCAAACGTCCGAAGTGTTGGTTCCTTTCCCGACACCAGACGGACAACCTATATGGGTACATCCCGATCTCCTGGAAGATGAAAATTGGGAGATCGTCAAAACAAAGCCAACAGCTCAACAGCGAAGGCAGGCTAGGAAACATCTCCTCAGGCTCAAACGGCAAGAGAAGACCCAGCCAAAACAAGAAGTCCCTGAAAAGGCAGAGGTCTCCTCTACCACTTCACTCGGGGCAACAGAAACGTCCCTTCCAGAGACTTCAAAGGGGGTAAGAAAACTCACTCTCAGTGATTTCATGCCACCTCAATTCAGAGAAGAAGCTATGCAGGGGGCATCATACTCTTGCAACTCGGTAATTGGATTCTCCATTGATGGATACGAGTCCAGCGACACCGACGATGGGTTCGAGCCCAACTACACCGATGAGTGGGAGGAATCCCTTGAAACAGGAGAATATCTCTCCGATGAAGAATGGGTTCCTGAAACTCACCTTATGCCAGTAATCTGGTATAACCCCTTACAGCCACAAGGATCCTGGTCTGATGATGAAGAAGACCAAGAGGCTGCACAAGAAGATGCTGTTAACCCAGCACCTGTCATTGCTCCAGTGGAAATCAACTATGTTGAGCCACACGGAGAAGACGAAGAAGAGGATCTGGCTCCCATGCCTGATCTTGAAGAATATGCAAGGATCTTGCAGCGTCTCGCTCTAGAACAAGAGCAAGACCGCGTCAACGAGATTCCTCACAATCCAGAACCGGAAGTCCCTGAAGCTCACCAGGTACCTCCACCCTTAACTCCTGAAAATGGAGAACATTGCTGGATAGACGATCCTCTTACATCCGAGGATGAGTCTGACTCCGAGCAGGCAACATCTCCTATCAGAGCTTCCTGTAATGTAATATATCAGGACTATAGCTCTTCTGAAGCGTCGTCTGATGAGATTACCTATACTCCGACGACGCCTAGCAATGTATCCTCTGGAGCTACCTTGTCTCACGTGACTTTCACAGAGATGACACCCTTTCAGGTTTCTTCTCCTGAGACTGTGACTTCAGGATACACATTCTTCCCGACTCATCATCATGAAGAAAACCCAACTTGGGATGATGGATGGGTCAACGAAGAAGAAAAGCTGCTGGATGCTGTTCAGGACTTGCTCCCGGAAAATGCTCCGTGCAACACAATCACTGAGGATGGCAACTCTGTTGCAGATACATCCCCAGTAGATGAAAAACGACAGCCTCTTGATCCTGAAGACAATCTTCCAAACGAAGATCCTTCTCAAGAAGCTCTCGAAGTTGGTAGAGGCACCCGTTCGGGCCGGGACTACCACAAAAGTTACAACCAATCTTCCTTTACTTATGTAAATCCTTCGGGAAAAGATGTTGTAAGCGCCCCCAGTGGCAACAATGATGAACATGCAGGCCCTAAGGAGGCTTTCAAGTATGACTTGGTTGAGCACTTCAAACACATACCTGCACGTCTTCACATCCTGGATTTATTACGAATGTCTCCACGCACTCGTGATAATCTCATCTCAGAATTGCAAAAACTGAATGAGGATGTCGACAAACATGCCCCACAAGTCCTCCAAATTGAAATGGACTACCGGGTCAAAAACTCAGAAACCTCCTTAAAAGGAGAAAAAGAGAAAAGCGAGGGATCATGCATCCAATGCCTCTCGGTTCAAAAGGCAGCCTGTGCAACCATCGCCTTCACTAAGGAAGACCTCCTACTTGGCGAAGCAAGGCACAACCGACCCCTGTACTTCACAGGGTACATCAAAGAAATGCCAATACATAGAGTTCAGATCGACCCAGGTTCTGCACTCAACCTCATCTCCACTTCGGCTCTCGAAGAATTGGGCATCCCACCCAGCAAGCTAAGCCACACATCTGTATCTATCTTTGGATACGATGGGAGCGCTCAAAGGCCTATCGGCAAAATCAGGTTCAAATTGCAAATCGGTGATCTTATCTCTGAGGTCACTGTGTATGCAATAAAAACCCCCTCATGCTACAACATTCTTCTCGGACGTCCTTGGATACACGAGAACGGTGTTGTCCCTTCAACTCTACATCAATGCATCAAGTTCGTCGGCGACGACGGCATGGTATATCGCGTCTTTGCGGACAGAAAACCCTTCAAAGGTAAAGAAGTCCACTTCGCAGACTCCCAGATGTATGAAGGAGAAAAAGAAGAAGAGGAAACAGCACCCCCTGCTGAAAATCTCCAGAAAGATAAAGGCAAGGCTCCTCAAAAATCACCGGAAGAAAACAAACCCTCCGGCAAATTAGAAGAGAGTAGTCAATCTCCCTTCCTCATCTCCCTCAAATCTTCAAAACCTTTGGTCATCACGACTAAAGTGAAGAAGGCGAAACAAAAGCCTGGGGGCAAATTTGTTGTCTCTCTCGTGTCTATCATGCAAGACACAGACTCGGACTCAGAGCCAGAAGACGATGCATCGTCAAGCCAAGCTGACACTCAGCAAGTTCAGCCTGCTCTCACTCCGATGGAGACACCTGCTGATGTAGAAGATCCTACGTCTGCTACCTTTGTTGTTCCGGCAACATCACCAAAGCAAAGACCGATCTTCTTTCATAGATCGGATGCTTCTTCATCAAGTTCTCTGCTTGAACCTTTTCAAAATGAAGGTATGCCTCAGCTATCTCTATATAGTCCTGTGGCACAAGCAATTATGAAGAAAATGGGCTTTGACGCTCAAAACCCAGTCGGTTTGGGAGAAAGACGCGGTATTCTCACGCCATTGGAGCCCGCCTTGACCAAAAGCCAGCTGGAAGATTGGAGACTCTATGGTCATGTAGAAAAGTCTTCATATGGGTTAGGATATGATCCCGACACTCCTCTGAGACAGTTGACACAAAAGCTTAAAAGTCGTTTTACCGACCAAGCCTCAACATCTCAAGTCCATGAAGACATCGATCTCCCTGGATATCTCTTTAAAGAGTTACCTGACAAAGATCCAGGAAGCTCATCCAATTTGTACGATTTCTCTGATGATGAAGAGGAATCGTCCGATGATACAGACTTGTGCTATTCTGACCCAGAAGAACCCTCGTCTCCAAAAGAAATACCAGATTCAACAGGCGATTGGGACTATCTCATAGCAAGCCTTGAGGAGATCACCAATCAAGAAAATCCATGGAAAGGAACAGAGCCTTGGTCTGGTAATGCAGTTGAAACTCCAGAAGGTTTCGTTGAGTTGGAAGCCTCCGAAAATATTGTGGAGGAACCACCTTCGAACCTTCCGACAGAAGATTCTGTTGAAAAGATAAACTTGGGAACACCTGATAACCCACGTCCTGTATTCATAAGCAAGAATATAAAGGATGATGAGTTACCCGAGTATATCGCTTTTCTTCGTGAGTTCGTTGATTGCTTTGCATGGTCCTATGCTGAAATGCCTGGTTTAGACCCCAAAGTAGCAGTCCACAAACTCAATCTTCAAGAAGACATCAAGCCTGTCAAACAAGGCCAAAGAAGATTCCGTCCAGATGTGATGGATAAAATTGAACAAGAAGTTCAAAAGCTCAAAAGCGTCGGCTTCATCCGTGAGGAACAACATCCAAAATGGTTGGCCAACATTGTCCCCGTGACAAAGAAAACTGGGCAGATCAGAGTCTGTATTGACTATAGAGACTTGAATGGCGCTTGCCCTAAAGATGAATTCCCGCTCCCCATACCGGAGGTGATGATTGACAATACCTGCGGATTCGAGCGAATGACATTCATGGATGGCTTCTCTGGCTACAATCAGATAAAGATGCATCCCGAGGATGAAAAACACACATCTTTTCGGACTCCATTTGGCGTGTATTGCTACACTGTCATGCCATTTGGTCTGAAAAATGCTGGTGCCACATATCAGAGGGCTATGATGAAAATATTCCAAGATATGCAGCACAAGACGGTCGAATGTTACGTTGATGACCTCGCCGTCAAAAGCAGAAGAAAAGAAGACCATCTCAAAGATCTTCGGGAAGTCTTCCTCCGACTTCGCAAACACAAACTGCGGATGAATCCTCTAAAATGCTTCTTCGGTGTCTCGTCGGGTAAGTTTCTCGGATTCCTTGTTCGGAAAGCTGGAATAGAACTTGACCCCATAAAAGTCAAGGCTATTCTAGAAATGCCCCCTCCAAGAACCCTAAGGGAACTAAAAGGGCTCCAAGGGAGATTGGCCTACATCAGACGGTTCATCTCCAATCTTTCAGGGAAATGCCGTCCATTCTCTCGATTGATGAAAAAGGGTGTAGACTTTGTCTGGGATGCCGACTGTGAAGCCGCATTTCAAGATATCAAGTCATACCTGACCAAACCTCCAGTGTTAGCTGCCCCTGCCACTGGAAAACCATTCATCTTGTACACAAGAGCTCTTGATCATTCTGTAGGCGCTCTGCTTGCACAAGAGAATGGTGAGGGAAAAGAAGCTGCTCTATACTACCTCAGCCGCATGCTAGTAGGTGCAGAGCATCGCTACTCTCCAGTCGAAAAAGAATGCCTTGCAGTGATGTTCGCCGTACAAAAGCTACGTCACTACTTGCTTTCCAACACAGTCTACCTGGTCTCGAGGATCAACCTCTTGAAGGTCCTTGTCACAAAGGCAGGTTCTCTCAATGCCCGACTGGCAAAATGGTCCATCCTTCTATCACAATTTGATATAAGGTATGTGCCACAAAAAGCAATCAAAGGCCAAGCTCTAGCAGATTTTCTCGCAGAGCATCCATTGCCTAAAGATTCTCCACTCAGAGATGATCTCCCAGACGAACCTGTCTACAACGTGGAGACTTCCTCACCAAATGCCTCCTGGGACATGTACTTTGACGGTGCAACCAGGACAAATGAAAACAGAAAGCTGATCTCGGGAGTTGGCATCCTCTTTGTTAGCCCCGACAAATGCATGATTCCACACGCTTTCTCGCTACTGGAACCATGCACAAACAATGCAGCTGAATACCAAGCTCTGATCCTAGGATTGGAACTCGCCATCGAATCTGGTATCACTATGCTGGAAGTCTTTGGAGACTCTCAACTGATCGTCAACCAGATGAATCAGAAATATGAAGTCAGGAAGCCTGATCTGCTGCCTTACTACAACAAGGCACAATCACTTCTGCAAAAGTTTGACATCTGCAACATCACCCACATTCGTAGAGGTGAAAACATCCGTGCAGATGCCCTGGCCGAACTTGCCGCATCAATGGCGACCCAGGAAGGGGAAAACATGCAAATTACAGTGAGTGAGAGAAGGATCCTCCCTCCTCTTAACACACACCAAGCAGTTGCTGAATGCCACCGAGTGGTTGGAAGTCGGATCTCTATCCTTCAAACTTCAATCGGCGACTGGAGGGATCCGTTCATTGATTACACTATGTTCGGAATCCTACCTGAAGATCCAAAAGAACGGGTAAGCATCCAAAGGCGAGCCCCAAACTTTCATTTGGATATCCCTTCGAAAATCCTTTACAGGAAATCCTTCAATGGAGTACTCCTACGCTGCTTGTCACAACAAGAGGCCGAAGAAACACTTAAAGAAGTTCATGCTGGTCTTTGTGGAGCCCATCAGGCAGGTCCTAAGCTCTATGATCAGATAAAAAGGTTAGGTTACTATTGGCCTACCATGGTTGCTGATGCAATGCAATTTGCTAAGCGCTGCCAACAATGCCAAGTTCATGGAGACTACATTCACATGCCTCCGGAATGGCTACATCCTACAGCAATCTCATGGCCTTTCGAAGCATGGGGCATGGACATCATAGGTCCTATCTCTCACCCTTCAAGCAAAGGTCATCGCTTCATCTTCGCCGCAACGGATTATTTCTCCAAGTGGTCAGAAGCATTTGCGTTCAACGAAATGAAGACCTCATCAGTTCTTCAGTTCCTACGCACCAATATCATTTGTCGTTTTGACATACCCAAAAGATTCGTCCATGATAACGGACCACAATTCCGGGATCATCGATTCTACAGGTTCTGCGACAAATACAAAATTCAAAGCTGTCCTTCGACTCCATACAATCCGGCAGCAAACGGATTAGCAGAAGCCTTCAACAAGACACTCTGCAAAATCCTCAAGAAAATGGTCTCTAGTCACAAAAGAGACTGGAGCGATAAACTGTCTGAAGCTTTGTGGGCCTATTGAACCACCGTTCGAGGACCAACCCATAGCACACCATTCTCCTTGGTCTATGGATGCGAAGCTGTCGTGCCCCTAGAGGTACAAATTCCTTCTCTGAGGGTATCTCTACAAAATGACATGACTCAAGAAAGCAATGTCAAATTGCGACTCCATGAGCTGGACAATCTCGACGAGAGACGGCTCGAAGCTCGACAAAGCATTGAACTTTACCAAGCACGCATGGCAGGATCTTTTGACAAAAAGGTCAGGCAACGCGCCTACAAAAAGGGTGACTTGGTTCTTGCGGTAAAAAGACCAATGGTCTTCGCTCACAAGTCCAAAGGCAAGTTTGAACCAAAATGGGAGGGACCCTACGTCATCGACAAGGTGTTCTCCAACGGCGCATATGCCCTCCTAAACATGGAAGGCGACAGATGTATGCTGCCTATCAACGGCAAGTTCTTGAAGCGGTACTACCCTTGAAGACTTACCCAACTGGGTAAGAGCAATGCCTGTATGGCCAAAACCTGTTCTCAGGTACTCGCTCGTCAAACCCACTCTCTTTAGAATTTTCATATCAAATGTCAAAATTTCTAGAGATTCAAAAACAATGCTTACTTTCATCGTTTCATTGTTCAAAAACAAAAAAAATCCAAGTTTAGGAGCCTCTCCCTGACTTGACCAAAGCTTTCGATCCTTGAACCAAAATTCATGGTTTGAAACAAAAATCCGGATTCAGGGATTTCCACCCTAGTCCACCTTACCTTTTACCGCCAAATGGTTCTAGGTCAAAATTTACGACCCTCGTGTCTTTAAACAAAAAAAAAATGGTTTTTCAAAAATCGTGGGGATATGACATCAAAGTCAGTACCCGCAAAACAAAAATTTTGAAAAAAAGCAAGGATGCGACATTCCATCGATACTTGCACCCAAAATCGCAGGGAAGCGACATTTCGTCGATACTTGCAAAATCCAAAAACCGTGGAGAAGCAACAAACCAGTTGATATCCACAACCCAATTTCAAAAATCGTGGAGATGCAACATACCAGTTGCTATCCACAACCCAAATTTCAAAGGTTCGAGAAAACCTCAAATTTCAAAAATCACGGGGAAACGACATCAAGTCAGTACCCGCAAAATCAAAAGTTTTGGGAAAAGCAGGGAAGCGACGCTTAGTCGATATTTGCACCCCAATTCGCGAGGAAGCGACATTCCATCGATACTTGCAAAACCTAACCCGCGAGGAAGTGACATTCCATCAATACTCGCAAAACCGAATGAGCAAGGAAGCGACATTCCATCGATACTTGCAAGACCATTCAGCGGGGAGGCGACATTTAGTCGATACCTGCATTTTGAAAGCAAAAAAAAAATCTGGCTATAAACGCCAAAACCTGGCTCTTTTGCCCAAAAACCGGCTATCAATGCCACCAAACCCGCTATAAATGCCACAAACCGGCTATCAATGCCACAAAAAATTGGCTTTCACGCCGACAAACCAAAACTTGGCTTTCAAAAATGGCTATCAATGCCACCAAACCGGCTATAAATGCCACAAATTGGCTATCAATGCCACCAAACCGGCTATAAATGCCGCAAATTGGCTATCAATGCCACCAAACTGGCTATAGATGCCAACAAAAAAAACACCGGCTTCCATGCCAACCCAAATTTTGGCTTTTACGTCATAAAATTTCGGCTTCCATGCCATCTCAAAATTGGCTCCCAT
Organism: Umbellularia californica; assembly: GCA_028538565.1. NCBI lineage: Eukaryota > Viridiplantae > Streptophyta > Magnoliopsida > Laurales > Lauraceae > Umbellularia > Umbellularia californica. The sequence continues at coordinate 41,474,726 of JAPQWN010000007.1, read as the reverse complement.
GCCACGAACAAAATTTTTGGCTCTTATGCCATCTCAAAAATCGGCTATAAATGCCACACACAAAAAAAAAAAAACCTGACTCTCATGTCAAAACTGGCTGTAAATGCCACAAAAATCCGGCTTTCACGCCAAATTCGTTTCCCCTACCAAAACAATTATTTGACAAAAGATTTTCACAAAATGACAAAACTTTTGATCAAATCCCATTTAGCAATCGCTTTCATCACAAAAAGATTTGAGTGAGCGTAGGGAAAACAAAAAAAAGAGAGTACCAAAAAATACATGTGGTACCAAAACAAAAAAAAAGGAGAGTACCATAAAATACATGTGGTACCAAAAAAAAAAAGAGAAAAGTACCAAAAAAATACATGTGGTACCAAAAAAAGAAGAATGGTTTCTGCTATAAAAAATCAGGAGCTCAGCCAAAAATGGTCTCCAGCCAAAGCTTCAGCTCCTCAAGCAAACTTTTGGCCTCAGCCGTCAGAGTTTCCAAGGCACGCTTCTTCAGGAACTTGCCATGAGATGCTGGCGAATGCCGTAACCCTTCTTTTACACCGGGAAGCTCTTCCCCAGCAATTTGCCATCGTTCGTTTTCTAGAGTCCTCCTCTTGAGAACTTGACCGGCATCTGCAACCCTGCGGATCAGAGTACTCTCCCTGTCACGAGCCTCTGTTATAGCAGCCCACTTCGCATCGACTTGTGCCTTCAAATGCTCAAGACGTTTTCTGGCCTCCTCAACTTCCCTATCAAGGACGTTAAGGTCATGCCTCAATCCGATGATGGCTAGCTCTTCCTTGTTCTTCTCCCGAACTAGCTGCTTCTTGCTTTGTGTAGCCTCATTCAGGTCAGACTTAGCCTTATCAGCAGGGTCCAAGAACATCTCCTTGAAGAATTGGTCGTCAGGGAAGCCCATGGTCTCAAACCACTTGTCACCCAGTGCAATGATCCTATCAACGGTCGCCCTGGCACCTGTGACATCTAGACCAACCTCTTCGGTATCAGTGAGAATCTCCTACACATGTGGGATCATGCCAAATCCTGCTTCCAAGTGTCCAGAAAGGAGAGTCTTGATCCAAGAACTCAAAACCCGAGCCAGCACCTTCTTCGCAAATTGAAGAGACGAACTGGATGAAGGTTCACCCTTCTCCGCTGATCGGCTGCTCATGTCATGTCCCATCGGAAGAGTAACAAAGGAACTCTTTTCACTTGGAGCCACTGGAGAAGGAATCTCAGCATGAGGTATCTCCTCTATCGCGTCAGAACTGGTTGTAGGAGTCTCTACCTCCAGATCGACCTCTGGCATCCCTTGCTCTGGTTCTGAAGAAAGCAATGGACTCTCTTCTGTCACTTCAAAACCTGCAAATGAAACACAAAAAGGTATGAATATGATCCTGTTCAAAAAAAAAAAAAAAAAAAAAAAAAAAAAAAAAAACCATCAGGGTCATCACTACGAAGTACCTTCTTCGACGACTGGCGGAACACTCTCTTCCTCCATGAACTCATCGGAAGCATCATCAACATTTGCGTCCATTGATGGTTCAAAGTCATCAGAATCTTGTGGCGAGTCAGCTGACAAGAAAAATGTTAGCAAATCAAGTCGCAGGCACAAAAAAAGAGAAAGCGAAGGAAGTCATACCAGTCGGAGATTCCGGAGTCATTCCAGAGTCCCTAGGTTCTTCTTCAGATGCCATAACCGGCTCCATCACCGCCTCATCGGTCGGAACCTCAGGCATCGCCAAGTCTTCATCCTCTGCTAAAAAAAAAAAAAAGCAGCAGCAGGGTGAGAAAACAAATCAGAACATGGAAAGCCCTATGAAATAAGCAGAAAACGAAAAAGGAAGAATCATACCTTCACCAATGGTCTCTTCCCCACGACTCCTCTTCTCTGGAGGCTCGTCGACAGCCTCTGGCACCTCCTCGTTGATGGTAAGAGGGATTTCCATGTCAGGAGAGTCCTCATGTGGCCCCTCGCTGCGATGATGACTCCTCCTCTTCTTACCTCTACGGGTTCGCTTCCTAGAAGAACCCGCCCCACTATCAGAGTCAGGTTTCTCACTTGACTCCTCACTGGATGGTCTGCTCTCGCCAGTAGACTCCGCGGAAGCTCGCCTCTGTGCCGCTTGCATCCAAGCGTCGAGCTCGGCTTCCTCCTGTTCTAGCTGCTCCAAAGCCTCATCAGGTACTTCCCGAACAGCTTCAGAACCAATGACGCCCTGGTCACCGAGAAAGCCTATCTTGTGCTTCTCTCCAGAAAGGAAGGCCCAAACTTCCTCTCGCCGGACGCCATCCGACTTCCCAATGCCTTTTCCAGAAGACAGCTTTACATCAAGCTCCTTCTTGGAAAGCCCCCGATATGCCAAAAAGCTCTCCGCGAACCACTTCGTGAAGCCGGCAGTTCGGAAAGTCGACAGCTCAGGATAAGAAATCGTGGCAGTAGTGTCTTCAGCACTATAGAAAGCCCATGCATTTCTGCCATCCTGCAAACCCCCAAAACGCTTCACCATACTCGAAGGCGCTCCAACAACGCCTTGAGAGAAGCCCAACTGAAGCGCAAAGCGAGAAGGTACATACGGCTGGATGTCGACGAAAAGATGTCTACGGTACACCATCGTGCCGACTCGTATGCTGAAAAGCCACTCTTTCTCTGCATTGGTCAAAGAGTAATGCCTTCCCGACCCTGCTCTGGTAGAGTCTCGGGAGGCACCAAAATCAAAAGCCTTCTTCCGCAACTCCGGAGAAAGCTTAACTGAAGACTGCCCCATCTCGACGTCCCTGAACCGTCGGATCCTCATGCGGGCAAACAAAAGTGATTCGGATACGGCTTTTCCCTTAGCCAATCGAATCATCAGAGGATCATCATCCTGTGCAGCACCCAGCTGGTGGAAGCCAGGACAGTGGTATACAAACCACGAATAAAAGATATGGGCTGAAAATACCCTATTCATAGGGAGCCCAAGCCGAACCAAAAAAGCAGCAGCCTGCAGTTCGGTACACAGGTAGGAGTAAAGAGCGGGCACCAAAGCAAGCCGCTCTCCAAACGCCATCTGACAAGCCGGAAAAATACAATGCGGCCTGATGTGCGTCCCATCTCCACCAGCAAAAATAGCCTCACCCAGCCAAAAAGTGAGGTAAACAGCAAGATCCCTCCGCAGTGTAATGTCAGAACAAATGGCATCTGTGCTCGCGAAGAAACCCTTCAACTCTTCCTGCATGGCCGAAGTCTTCTTCCTGTCTTCCCGGGTCATGCTATCAGAAGGTTCTCGACCGTCAAAGGAGTTGAAGAATGAAAAGCCACAACTCTTCCAACTGCTGGATCTCACTTTCGAGCCCTCCTTCAAAAAATCATAGAAGGCGACGAGCTGAAAGTATAGGAGCCTGAACTCCTCTGACTGCTCCTCAAGGACGCTGTCAATCGGCATGAACTCCTCGTAGAGTTTGCCAAGGATGGGCAATCCAGTAATAGCACTCAACTCCTTCAGAGAAAAACCAATCTCACCGTTCGTAACAACGAAGGTATTGGTCTGAGGGAGGAAAGACTCCAACATAGCCATGAAGGCATCATCGGAAAAAGTCACGGTCTCCCTGAAAGCGCGGACCGCGTCAAAAATCCCGGCTTCCTTCAAAACGGCGCCCCCAATCAGCAAGGTGTGGTCAGTCCATGACTTCCAATCGGAGTCAGCATTGAAACGGCCACGAAGTCGAAAAGGCTTCACCCAAGTACTGCCGTCACCGCTGAAAACGCCAAGGCCCACCGGTCTCAAATCGACCGACGGATAATCAGAGCCCTGGTAGCCGCTGGCTGGCATCAACATGTCCATACGGACAGGTGGCTTCTCCGCAAAACCGGAAGGTCCACCAACAAAAACCCCGGTCTTGATCACACTGGTCCTCTTCACCCAGCTCGGAGGATCTTCCCTCTTAGGACACGTGGGAGAAAGGCTCAGGATCGAGATGGTCCGGTCAAAAGACGACCGGGTAGAAATAGTTCTCTCTTCACCATCAGCTGTGTAAGAGAACTGAAAACATCTCCTTTGGTATGTCAAGTCGTCAGGGACTGCATCTCCAAAGAAAAAGGTAGGCTTGGGCAAAACCCTCAGATCGTCCATAACCCAAGGACGGTTGCTTACCATGATCTTATAGAACTCCTCATCCTTGAGAGCGATCAATCGCTGTCTCATCTCATCACGATTGAGGGAATCGCATTCTTCCAAGTTCTTTTCAATAAACTGGACCTTCTCCCAGGCCTGCTGAACGGCCACATTAGAAGATCTGGCGGATCGACGAGGTACGCTTGTAGCAGGCTCTTTACCCTTGTTCGCTCTGGAGGAACCACCTGCAAAGGTTGGAAAAGAAAAAGATCGTCATCAAAATGACAGGATTTCGCTAAAAAAAGAAAAAAGGGTCACTTTGTCCCACCAAAAATCTGGCGAAATTTTGGCATGACCCCGGGGCAATTCCAAAGAAAAAGGAAATACCCCGAAAGAAATAGAAAGTTTTGAAGATGGGCTCAACATTGCTGCGGGCTCCGAAACTCCAAACTTTCGAAACCTCAAAATCTCCGCAAAATCAAGAAGGGCTCAACATCGCTGCGAGCTCCAAATTCCCAAATTTGCAAAGATTTTCAGATATGCTATCATGCTCAATCTACAAATAGTACATGCATGAACATCTAGATTTGCACAAAAAACGCATTATCATGATGAGCAAAAAAAAAAAAAAAAAAAAAAGAAGAAAGAAGAAACTTTCTCGAAAAAAAGGGGGAGAAAGAAAAAAAAAAAGAAACTTTCTCAAACAAAAAAAAAAAAGAAAAAAAAAAGAGAAGAAAGAAAACAGCAAAAAAAAAAAAAAAAAAAAAAAAATAGGCCACGTGGCCGTACGGATCTGTCCGTACGGCCCACAAAAAAAAAGAGAAAAAAAAAACGTGAAAAAAAGAAATCACGTGGAAAAGAAAAGAAAAAAAAAAGAGAAGAAGAATAGAAAGAAAAGAAAAAAAAAAAGAAGGGAAAAAAAAAGAGAGAAACTTTCTTTTTTTTACCATCCTATTCTCTACATGGAGTTTTCTTGAAAGAAAAAGAGAGAAAACTTACTTGAAGCCATTGATGGAGAAGAAGAAGGAAAAAGCTTGAAGATCCTTGAAGAAGAAGCACTCTTGGTCTTGGAGCTCTCTTGAGATTGTTGCAAAAGAAAGCAATAAGAGCAAGAGATCCTACCTTCCTTTGCTTTTATAGGAGAGAGCAAATCAAAGAAGGAAACAAAGAAGAAAAGTAAGTGTTACTAATTAAGTAACCTTACCAAAAGAGAAGGAATTAGAAAGATTCTTTCCCAAAAAGAAAGATGTCTTTGAGAGATTTCCTCCCAAAATCAATCAAATGAGAGATTCTCTCCAACAAAAAAGGATATTGAAGATTCTTTCCCAAAAAGAAAGATACCTTGAGATATTCTCTCCCAAATTAAGGGAATATGAGAGATTCTCTCCCATAAAGATATTTTTAGATATTCTCTATCCAAATGAGATATCTTTAGATATTCTTTACAAAAATGGCCCCACATGAGATCTAAGCCATCCTAAAAAGCTTAAGGTCCCATGGGCTAGCCCATATGAGCCAGGTTTGACCACCTAGGCACTAAAAAAAAAAAAAAAAAAAAAAAAGAGAGAAAAGATGGGCTTTTAGTCAGAAAAAATCCCTCTTACCAAGAGCATACAATAATGGTTCCATGCCTCTTTTGAGTTGATTGGACCATACAAAAAAATCCCAAGCCCCATGAGCTTCCAAAAATCAAACCATCCAGCCTCATATACCAAATTGAGCCAAAATCTTGAAATTGACATTCCACAAAAATCCAAACCACTCCAATGGACCCACACAGTCCCAAAGAGTGACCAAAAACCAAATCCTGGTCCCCTAACTTGCCACATACAGCTTGTTAGGTCACAAGACCAAAACAAAAAACCAAACCCTGATCCCCCAACTTGCCACATACAGCTTGTTGGGTCACAAGATCAAAACCAAAACCCGATCCCCTAACCTGCCATATATAGCTGGTTAGGTCACAAGATCAAAAACAAAAACCCAAATCCATATCCCTGATGTCATCTTCAAAACGTTGCCTCGAGATGGTGTGTGATTCCCCTCACTACCATAAAATTCCCCTGGAAGCTCAAAGGCTACTCTACCAAAGGAAAGATTGCTCAAAGACTCTTGGTCAAGACACAAGCTCTCCTTCAAAAATCTCTTCGAGGCACATCGACTACAAAAGTCAAGCAACTCGTCGCTGTACCTCGAGGGGGCATTTGTTGACACCAAAAATGTCACTTTGCCTCTTCAACATCAAGAAAGCTGCATGAAGTCGCAACCTGCCATAAATAGGCAATGCAACTTCTCAAAAAATCAAATCTTGTCAGAATCAAACAAAAACTGCAAGATCCTTCAAGATAGCCAAGAGAAGAGTACATATGAAGTTTCGGGCCATTTCAGAATCATTTGGCCTAACTTCGCTTCTCCGACAGCTAAAATGGCGCTCCCGGCGGCGACATCATCGGAGACGTCAAAACTTCGATCAGAGCCTACAGATGACTCCAGCATGTCTCAAAAGGGCTCCATGCCAAATTTCAAGTCAAACCGACAACGTTTGACCCTCCATCAATGCTCGAGCAGCAAAATCAAGCCTCCCGGCGGCGGAAACCACCGGAGCCTTCGCTCATCAAACCAAGTGCATGAGTGGCTTCAACATGCTTCCAAAAGGCTGCACGTCAAATTTCAGGTCATTCCGAAAACGTTTGACCAGGTTTCGATGCTCCGAGAGAAAATCAAGCCTACCGGCGGCAGAGCAACCCGGGACCATGACATCCAAAACGGAGCCCATGGAACGTCTCAAAATGACTCCAATAGGCTCCCCGTCAAATTTCAGGTCAATCGGACATCGTTTGACCGCACATCAAAGCTCGGCATTTTCCCCGCAGCAAAATCAAGTGAAGCATCGACGGGACCCCAAACGGCTTCAAAACTCAAACAAAAGCCTATGGTTGGTCTTATTTATTGCTCAGGAGGCTTCACCTCAAATTTCAGGTCATTCCGACATCGTTTGACCAAGTTTCGACTTCTGGCGGAAAATCAGCAGCTCTACGCGACAAAGTCTTCGGCTTTCCCGGAAAATTAGAAACTTTGCACTCTAAAAATGCAAGGATTCTCATCAAGTTTTCTACAGGGAAATCAAGCCAATAAATGAGAAGAAATGTCAAGAAAAATACAGAAGAAAACGGCGACGAAAAAGACCTCAAAACGACCGCAAAACGGGCTCCGAAGGGGAAAAATCCCCCAGGGTCGCAGACCCCTGCGACCATGGCCCATGGTCGCAGGCCCCTGCGACCATGGGCCATGGTCGCCGGTCCATGGTAGCCGGCGACCATGGCCCATGGTCGCCAGCGACCATGGAGGTCCGGGTCACCGGATTTTCCGCCGGTGACCCGTTTTTTCCGTCTTTTTTCGCGTTTCACGCACTTTGGCCCCTGTGGTTTCCTGAAAATGTGATTTTTAGTGCTTGAAATTGACTCATATCCGACGACATCCGTCAAAATCACGGGTCAACCTCCAAAAGCATAAAATCATCAGTGATCGCTCCAAGATCGCCAACCGGCTGACCAAGAAAGTGCACTTTCTGTCCGACCGATCGTGAAATCGACAAGACAGATGTCACCGGCCCGCTCTTAGCTATCAATGTCTGAAGTTACATGTTCATCCGATGTCGATCAGCATGTAGATCCATCGATGATCATCGCCAGAAGAATTCCAGAAGACACGGCATGGCCCGCGACTCTTCGACTGCTCGGCGACCAATTAATGTGGTTAATTGACTAGCTTTATTGCAGTCATTAATTCATTTCTTTGGACGGCCCAATCAGAAGCAAGCATTTGGGAGTTACAAGTCAATTGATTCATGGCATTTAACCCATGAAACTCCTCCCATTATGGTAATTAAGGTGATTAAAAGCCCTTAATCTTCATCGGCCAATCAGATTCAAGGAAAAAGGAGTTACAAAATCAAGAAATAAATCTTGAAACTCCTCCCATTAAAGCCATTAAGGCTCATAAACCCTCCTAAATGGCTACCAAAAGCCTATAAATAGGAGAGCATTCCATTGAAATTGGGAGCGGAAAAAAGAGGAGAAAATCAGAAGATCAGAAAAAAAGGGATCAGAAAGAATCCAGAAAAAGAAAAAAGAGAGAAAACTCTGCTGAAGTTCTGCACCGGCCACCACTACAAGGTGACGAGAGTCCCTTGGGGGGCACCCCCCCCCAAGGTCCTTGCCTTCTCCCGCTACCTCCAATGGCTTAGACATGGCTTTTCAGCCCGTCTACTTAGCTTTTTATTGGACATAGGACCTTCTCTTGGTCTTTGTCCCCTAAAAACCTGAGGTTATAGCCAAGCCAAGCGAATCAAGAGCATCTTCTGTTCTCATCTGCATGGATGATGGCGAAGCCCATACATGGCTTGCGACCGTCAATCTGAACGAGTCCCCCACAATCTCCTGAAAAGTTAGATCTTCCTTTTCTTGCTTTTCATTGTAGTTTGTATTTTTCTAAAAGAGACAAAAATCACAACTCTTGTCTTTCATTATTGATGAGAATTGTAAATCGGCTATAAACGCCAAAATCGGCTATAAATGCCAAACAAAATCGCCTTTCACGGCAAACCAAGAAAATGTCTCTTTTCTTAAATATTTGTGCAATGGAAAACTTGAAAGAAGTTGATTTCCTTTTTACTTGCGAAGGTTGATCTCCGGATTACCACTTGCAATTCCAAGTAAAATAGAAAATCTGGCACACCCACCCACAAAAAAGAAATGTTGATGCACGCTTCAGGGCCCGCCAGGGCGCGAAAGGGCCGGACCCGACGGACTCCCACGTTCCGCCGACCCCGGTAGCCGCCCCAGCGGGCGCCACGGAGCGCGTTCCATCATTGACATTCTATAGAAGTGATCTTTAGTAAAGAACTCCACCGAAGGGATGGCCGCTCCTACTAACACCTCATTACGAATATTCACTTTAGTTCACCCACTAACCCATCGAAGTGGTCTTTAGTAAAGAACTCCACCGAAGGGATGGCCGCTCCCACTAACACTTCTAATGAGATTAATATGAACCGAGAATGGAAAGTCGTGGGGTTTTTCCTAAACCCCTCTCCCACTTGATAATTTATCACTAGGGTTTATAAACTTTCCTTTGATCTATACTTCGTTTTCTCAAAAGCTCTTTTTTTTTAAAACTAGCAAACTTGGTTAATTAAATTCATGACTCAATGACTCAAGTCATCTTGAAAGTAAATAACCTTTGCATTAAAACATTTGAGAAAAACCCTTAATAGAATAAAAAACCTAATTAGGGTTTTGGGGAACCCATAGGTAGCATCTAATTAGATTTAGAGTTTAGTCTATTTTGGAAACAAAGGGTGCCAACCCTATCCAATTTTAAACCTTAGACAATTAGAAGGTGCTGGTCTAAGTTCCGTTTAAAACCAATTGACCAAACAAAAACATACTAATTTTAGAAAGATGCCATTTTTAGATCCTAATGGTGGCCATGTTTCTAGGTGACAATTATAACAATTATATAAAGCATTCAACCATGCATTCCATATATAAAAGCAAATAAAAGTATGCAATCCTTGATGGCTCCCTGTCCTTAGGATTTCAAATCCTAATCAAATTAGGACTCCTCATGCATCTAGAAGTCTTGACTCCTTCATCTCCAAGGATTCCAATTTCTTGCAACCTTCTTGTCTTGAAACTTTCCTTTTCATGCTTGTGTCCATAAAAAAATATATACAAGCAAACCCATGGAAAACAAAACAAAAATTACATTGGAGATTCCTATGCTTTTCAAAAAAGCTTACATCAAGACTAGTTGGAATAAAATTAAGAAAACTTTACAACTTCCTATGATTGCTAACCGCGCAATCGTACACTTTCCAACTAATAAAACAAACATCCAAATCCACATAACATACATGCGAACCATCAAGGATGCTAATTATGGCTGCAACCAAAAAGGTTAGTGCATAATGTACAACATGATTCAGATCTGGAAAAATTAATTCCAGCCATCCAAACATAACCAGCATACAAAAATACAGCACTAATACAAATCTAAAATAAATTTCAGCAGGGTGCCACCATGCCCCTTCTAATCTATGATTAAGAAATCACATCATGGGATCATGATTTCGCATGGAGTGGCTCTGATACCACTGAAGGAAACCGCGATTCAGATCTGAAACTTCTCATATAGAGACAACTATGGCTGATACAAAGCATGGCATATTTTAAAAAATCTGATTTCTGCACTATGCAGCGGAAATCAGCCATAAAGAATCGCGTAGAAACTCCATGAAATCATAATCAACATGTGTCTAATTAATAGGAGATTATAGAAGACTATTACCTCAAAGATTTGCAAGCTTTAAACCTCTGAAAATCTGATGCAAAAGGGACAAGATCAGGTTTGCAATCAGCTACTATGCTGCAGGAATTTCTGCAGGAATTATTCTTCTTCTAATCTTCTCCTCTATCTCACTTCCAAATCTGATTGGCTAAGGTGGTGGAACCTTAATCTAGGTTTTGAGATGAGTTTCTAGAATCATATGTGATGGAAATCTCCTCAAGAAAGAAGAGAAACTAGGGCTGGACGTTTTTGGGGCTTCTTGTGGTTTCAAGGTGATTCACGCCCAAGGTGGGTCTCCCCTTATATAGATTTGCAACTAAGTTTCCTTGCACACTAAGTAGTCTCTTTTCTAATTCTCTTGGAATTACTAAAAAGAAATAGTAACCCTTAAGATTACAACTCCTTTCTAGATCCATTCCAAATTAGAAAAGGAAACTAACTATGAGCATCCCTTAAACTTAGCAATTAGTAATCCTAGTTGTACAACACTTACTAATCTCAAGTTTCTAATAAAAAGGAAACTTGATTATAGGAATACTTATCCAAGGAGGAGTCCAACCTTCCAAGTAGAGAGACCTACTCAAAGTTGGAGACCCCACACTAAGAAATCCCTATGTTGGACGTCCCACATGCTATGGCCCACACAATGTCCCACATGTCCATAATTTGTCTAGCATTAAATTCATGTATGCCATCAAGGCCTATTTGAATTTAAATTCAAAATTATTTTTTCATAAAATAATTCAACCTCATCTCCTAATCAAATTAGGAAACCATGCCAATAAAGGAAAGTGACTAGAGAAGGGACCAAAAGACATATTTGCCCTTGGCTCCCAAAATGACCAAAATGTCCATGCTAAACCCATAGCAACATTAAGACCATTTTAACCTTAACTCATTCCACTAGAGAGTTATGGTTGCACTCCAGGGACAAATATTAAGTAAGAAATAAGCTTGTCATAAAATGACTGTTGTCTCCGACCTACCAAGTGCAATGACCTAAATGCCCCTCTATGTAACATCCTCAATCGAGTCAGGTTATCCGATGTACTATCAACCTTCTCGATTAAATCTCAAGCCTTAGAACTTCATATCCATGACTTAATCATCATCCTGATATTATTCTCTTGATCCAGGGAGCGACCCACAAGTTCAATATCAATATGGAACATCCATATACTAAGATCTTAGATTTTGATGATCAATCGGATAATTCTAAGGGGACGATCAATCCATCAGTAGATGGCATAGATTCTATATTGCATTTGCATGTCCCAACTGATCGAGCCCGAGTACCTAACTCACAGAGCTGTTGACCCATGAAGAGAATCTCACCCATAGTGAATTAAAGCACAAGAACTTGACTTCGTCAGTTCAACCACAAATGCTCAAGATTAAGAGCACCGGTCACTTAGTAGCATGAGGTGATTTGATCTCTCTCTGTGATAGTACTATTATAGAGATCACACCTACAATGGTCCTGTTCAATGCATGACACATGCACTAATGAGATAGATCCGGGAAAGCCCTCCCGTGACTTAGGTATGTCACCCTATATAGGAGAGTATCTCATTATAACTTATACCAAGATGAAGTGCCCAACTCCATCTTTCAGTTATGAACAAATTTGTTGTTTCCAATATCCATGAATCAGACCTATCTGTGTGAAGTCACTTCACACCTGATTCAATTATTAGAAAACAATGGGCCTTACACACAACCATACATATACACATGTTTATAGAGAAAGAATCATTTCAATATATATAACCAATAAATATCCAGTAACAGAGAGAAAAAAGCAGCTAGTGGGCTTTAGGGCATACACCAATCCCAACAGAGAGGAGTTACAAGTTTTATTTCTTGATTTTGTAACTCCTTTTTCTTGGCTTGTGATTGGCCGATGAAGGATAATGGGCATTTAATCGCCTTTAATCTTCATGATGATAGAAGTTTCATGGGTTTAATGCCATGATTTCTTGGATTTGTAACTCCCAAATGCTTGAATCTGATTGGACCGTCCAAAATAATAAGTTAATGACTGCATTAAGTTGTCATAAACGGGTCAATTAACGACATTAAGTGGTCGCCAAGGCATGTGAAGAGTCGCGGGCCGCGCCGTGTCTTTTGAGATTCTTCTTGTGATCATCACAGGTGGATCCACACATTGTTTGATGTCGGATTACGATGCAATTTCAGACATTGATTGATGTTGGTGGGCCGGTGACATCTGTCTTGTCGATTTCACGATCGGTCTGACAGAAAGTGTACTTTCTTGGTCAGCCGGTTGGCGATCTTGGAGCGATCAATGATGATTTCATGCTTTTGATGGCGGATCCGAGATGTCGGTGAAGATCAGTGGTTTTCAAGCATCAAAATTTGGATTTTCAGAAAATCACAGAGGCAGGAACACTCGAAACGCGAAAAGGATAGGAAAACGGGCCATTCGGCGAGAAATCCGGTGACCCGGATTTGCAAGGTCGCCGGTGACCATGCACCCAGGGTCGCCGGTGACCTTGGGCCAAGGCCGCCGGCCATGGTCTCCAGCGACCATGGGCTTTGGCCCTTTTGGCCGTCGAGCTTTGTTTTTGGTGGTTTTTCTTTCTTTTTTGTCCCTTTTTTCTTTTGTATTTTTCTTGACATTTTTCCTTAATTATTGACTTAATTTTCTTGGAGAAAACTTGACGAGAACCCGTGCAAAACCAGAGCACAAAGTTTCCCATTTTTCGGGAAAGCCGAAGACTTTGTAGTCGATTTTCCGTCAAGAGTCGAAACTAGGTCAAACGATGTTGGAATGACTTGAAAATTGAGGTAAAGATAGGACCAACCATGGGCTTTTATTTGAGTTTTGAAGCCGTTTGGGGTCCCGTCGATGCTTGACTTGATTTTGCTGCGGGGAAAATGCCGAGCTTTGATATGTGGTCAAACGATGTCCAATTGACCTGAAATTTGACGGGGAGCCTATTGGAGTCATTTTGAGACGACCCATTAGCTCCAATTTGGATGTCATGGTCCCGGGGTGCTCTACCGACAGTAGGCTTGATTTTCTTTCGGAGCGTCGAAACTTGGTCAAACGTTGTCGGAATGACCTAAAATTCGACGTGCAGCCTTTTGGAAGCATGTTGAAGCCACTCATGTATTTTGTTTGATGAGTGATGGCTTCGGTGGTTCTCGCATCCGGGAGGCTTGGTTTTGCTGCTCGAGCGTTGATGGAGGGTCAAACGTTGTCGGTTTGACTTGAAATTTGGCATGGAGCCCTTTGGAGATATTTTGGAGTCATCCATTGGCTCTAATCGAAGTTTTGATATCTTCGATGATGTCGCCGCCAGGAGCGCTTGTTTAGCTGTTGGAGAAGTGAAGTTAGGCCAAACGATGTCGGAATGGCCCGAAACTTCATGTGTACCCTTCTTTTGGCTGTCTTGAAGGATCTCGCAGTTTTTGTCTGATTCTAATAAGATCTGATGCTTGAAGTAGGTTTGCCTGTTTTGTAGCAGGATGCAGCTTCATGTGGCTTCTTGATGTTGAGGAGACATAGTGACTTTTTTGGTGTCAACAGGGTGTGGCAATTCTGGCATGAAAGTTAGCTTGGATCTTTGTAGCCACAATGCAACCCCTTATATGGTGGTCTGGAACTTTGTAAGTTAGCTTACAGATATATCTTCTTCTTTACTGTCATGATTATTGGGGTTTTTTTTATCTTATGATATTTAATGGAATAATGGGGTTCTAATTTTGCTTTGAATTGGTTATCAATGTCCACTGACCAATTAACTGAGCAGATTTTTCCACGGTTATTAACTGTAACCAAACTGTCTAATACGGTTAACCGCAGTTTGGTTTTCCATGGTTTTTGTGGATGTGGTTATGGTTATGGTTACGGTTTTAAAAGACAGAAAACATCGGTTACGATTCACATAACGTTTTTCCCAAAATGACCAGTTAATCGAACCGTTACACCCCTAATGACATCCATTTTACATGTACAAAAGTAACGGGTAGAATATCAAACAAATCTTGGATGATAACCCATTCAAGCAAACTAAGAATCATAATTTACAATTGAACAAGCCTGAAAAAAAGAAAAAAAAAAAAAGAAAGCCCTTCACATTTTTCATCCAAGGTGTCGAGGGAGAAGGGAGGAGAGGAAAGGGGAGCACAAAGTAAACTCGTATATTGCAATCTGTTCTATTTTATTACATTCATCAATATATAAAATAATCAAAGCAAACTTGGTAAATAGAGTCCTAACCTACATAGGAAATACAACCATAATAGATAAAGGAACCCTAATCAAATAAAGAAATTACATATAGTCCTAATCTAATTATCATCATTGATCTAATCCCTGCGGTGCGCATGCTAAGTCAGCGATGACTTCAACACTCTCCCTTAGCGCATACTCCCAGTATCATTATGCCAAGCCTTCATTGGAAATTTGAAAATTTTTTTCCAAACTTGTGCTACCAGCTTCTATTGTGCTCAAAACGATACGGTTGCTTCTTGTAGATCTTCTTATGAAATTTTCCATGCTGAAAGTCTTCATTGACATTTATCAGCTTAAGATTCCACCCGTCGCTAGTTGTTATGCTAATTCTCATCTGGACGTTATTGATCTTCGCCACAAGACCTAAGGTCTTGTTCATATCAAGTCTGAACCCTAGTGACATATTGCCACTTATATCCAACCGTCTTCACAAAGTTTGGACACGGTATAGACTCCCATGTCCCACTCTCAATCAAGGCTAAGATCTCCTTGCCCAACGCGTCTGGTCACTCCTTAATCTCTTTCGCATTTTCAAACAAAAGTCAGTTCTGAAATTGTACGAGTCTCTAAAACATTGTAGGGAACAACTTCCAAAACTGTTTCATTATCTATCCCTTGAGAATCCAATCCAACCCCAAACCGATCATTCTCCTCCTCTTCTAATTCCTTCTCCTTAAAACAATCTGTCTCATTATCTTTAAGTCGCTGGAAGTCTAGCAACACTTGAGAAATTGACCCAATCCTAGATTGATCAACCTTTTCAACATTTGGTTCCTCTTAATTCATTGAACTCATCTGTTTCGCTCAAAAAAGAATTGAAAAGGGGAAACTTTTATTCATTCTAGAATTCTATAGAAAGATAAGATGACCTGCACATGTATTTGATTGTACTTTGAGGAATCAACCCCACTTTTGTTTACATGGGTTCTTCTTTCTCACCTTCTGAGTGCAGGTTGTTTACAAGTTTTATACAACCCCCTCATGAGTCTTAGGAATCAGATACAAGGGAGATGATAGAAGAAAATGAAGAAATGTAGAGAGAAAGAGAAAGGTTGCTGTCTTTAGAAAGCTGCCCCGAAGTTTCCTCTGCCAATCTTTGTAATTCATCACCTTTATATAGAAGAAGAATTGACAGGGATGCCTTCCTAAAAATGGCAAAGACAATCCCTATTTTTTCTTATTTGGTGAGAGGACCAAAGATTGGTTTTTCGAAAACTATCACCCTATTCTGAAAAAACTTTATGCCTAGTTCTCACCTAGAGGAAGTAAGAGAGCCTTTTGTCTTGAAAATGGCAGAGTTCCAGGTCTTATTTTTTTGCACGGGATCAGGGGTCTTTGCTAGCTGCCTAGGTCTCCTTTTTTATTGCCTTTGAGAAGCCATAACTCATGGAGGACTGTAGCATTTTCGAAATTTGTAATTCAATAGAAGTTGTAACTGTTCCTTTTGCAGATCCAACGGCCGTCGGAAGGTGTAACCGCCCAAATCCTAGGTTATAACTACTCGGCAGCCACGGGAGAAGAAGTTCGTGTTAAAAGTAGGTAGGCCTCGTGGAAAAGTTATCAAAAACTTTTGACCCACTTGATGCATGGATCAGTTATCCATAAGGCTACAAACCCAATCCAGGATCCAAGACCTCAAAATCATCAACCATGATCAGTAATAAGCTATATCTAAGATAGAAAATAGAAACACCATGCATTCACAACAAATCTACAACATACAAGGAGTAGATCTGACCTTGGGAGCTTGGTAGTGTTCTAATGGAGAACTTGGCAACTTGCTTGATGAAGACCTCTTTCTTTTTAGCAAATTTGAATCTCCAAGACCTTGTTGTCTTCCACGCTATAACCTGTTTCAGATCTCTATTATCAAGGAGAATTGTGAGATCTCCAAAAGAAACCAACTAGAACCTCAAAGGCAAGCCAGAAGAGAAACTAGAAGAGAGAGGAGGTGAAAGTCCAGGATCCATAACCCTAGAGGGGGGTGAATAGGGTGAGCTACAACTTAGAGACCAATTATGACCAATTTTAAACTTCTTTAAATCAATTAGTCACTTGTGATGATAATAAAACTAAATGTGGAAGCTAATAAGAGAAATCACCAAAGAGTCACCACTACACAAATATTTATAGTGGTTTGGTCTCAATGCTTACATCCACTACCGGCTGGTGATCCAACACCCCACCGGATTTCTACTATCTATACTTTTCAACTAGGTTAAGCAATAACCTTTACACAATATGCTTTTCTAGGCTAAGCAATAACTTTCCAATCTGCTTTTCTAGGCTAAGCAATAACCTTTACACAATGCTTTTCTAAGGCTAAGCAATAACCTCTACAAAATGCTTTTCTACGGCTAAGCAATAACCTTTACAAGTTTGGATTTCTCAAAGAAGTGTCAACACAAACACTTCAAGAGATACAATTAAAGCTCAATACATTTGCCTCTAACATAGGCTGATATGAAAGTTAAAACAAGATACAAACATATACTAACAAGTAGCAAAGGTGAGTGCGCAAAGTGTATGAATGTTTACTTCAATCAATTTCTAAAATGAAGCTCTTAAATGAATGCTTGATGTATTTAAAAATCTAAGCACATAAATCTATTATTGAAGTGATGAACTAATCACATGAGTTAATCAAAACAACTTGGAAAACCATTCCTATCAAACTACACAAGTGTATGAAATTTTAAAGATCAAAACACATGTGATTGAGATATGTGTGTTTGCAAAACAATCTAGTATGCTTAAGTGATTTAATGTTTGCAAAATAACTTAGCCAAAGCAAGAAACCATGCTAAAATAAAGTATCAAAGATTTGAACAAGCATGAATTTCAAGAGGATGGAAATCCAAACTTAACTTGGAAAGACATACCTTTTGTCACGACCCCAAACCTGGGGTCCGTGAATTGAGAGTTATGTTTCTCCCAAGATCCGCTTGTGTGAGGATTACAAATTCCAACATCCTTTGAATATTTAGCGGAAGCTTTCGTGGTGTTGCGACTCGGAGTCCGTGGCCATTGGATTCCGCACCGCACTCAACCCAAGCATAAGTCATCATATCAATGATCCATTTCAGACTGGAATAAACTATCACAATAAAAGTACAGAGCTGACAGTAACAGGATATTACATTCCCATATATGTTCAAGTTACAAATGACAATGTGTATTAATTACAATCCCAAGAAAAAGGCTAACAAAAGCCATACAAAAAGAAGCTAATGATCACTACCCCATATGTGACGTAATCCGATGTCAAGCTCAATGTCTACATGACATAGCCGACAAACAACCTGTAAGCTCATGGCTCCATAGCCAACACGTGCACTCATCTCGGGTGAAGAAGTCTGGACCTGAGTACCAAAGTAGTGGGTCAGACACGACGGTCTGGCAGGTGGGTGAAAAGATATGACAATATACTGAACGATAAAACATGCAATAAATCATGCTGTCTGATCAAATTGTACACAATTAAAAATGTATTGGAAATCATGCATATCTGACAAAATCCTGTATTCATATAAAATGGTTATGAAACATAAATATTTGACAAAACTTATATTCATTTAAAGCATGTATAAAATATGAACATTTATTAAGAAAAGACGTGATCAATCTAAAGCAGTACGGGTATCAAGGATCAGGAACTATCAAGATGGCAACCACACGAAGCTAAATCCTCTATCACCTAAGTGATAGAGCAAGCAAGTCAAGGCGTTGACCTCAGTCACCGAAGTGAGGAGGTACAACGAAATACATATACATATATACTATATACAAGACATGACCACGGTAGCGAGCCGGGTATCAGGAACCACAGTAGCAATCTGCGGTATCAGGACATGACCACGGTTAAATAAACCGGGCATCAGGATCCAAACTGCAGTTGACAAGACAAGAGGGGGATCACCTAGTCAGTGGATCAGACTAACAAGGTATCCAAGCTTAGTGGTGCCGACTCATAGGTTATATGCAAGTAAACAAAACAAGTACATGTATGCATGTTCTCTTTTTGGCTCATGGGCTCGCACTACAAAGCTCTGGCCCTATATTGCCTCAAGGTTTTGGCTTATGAGTCATATACAAGAAATCAGGTCAAATAAATACATATGACAGGACGGGATGCTCATAAGCACAAAAGCACATCTGTATAGGTCAGGTATGTACGGGCTAGCAACAATGCTAAAACATGAATTTCAATACTGTCGGGGCAAGTCTAGCCATATAACACGAGATTGAAAGTGTACAAGCGAAATTCGAGTTTAAATAAGACATAATGGATTTCTATACATTCTCCGGGCCAAGTGTTGAAAGTCCAAGATTTGAATCAATGTAAATAGGGTTCCGTATGTCGAATTTGATATGCATTTGGTACTCTTTAAGAATTGATAACATGCCGGGACCTTATATACATTGACAAGTCTATAAGACCTAAACAAAACATGATAAATGGATTTCTTCTTCAATATAGTTCCACACGTTCTTTAAAAGAAATCTTTTCTTCCCTTCTCCCATCCACTCTTTCTATACATTTGAACACCCTTCTCACACAAATTTAGAGGTCTTAAAATCTCATTCAAAACCCCAAGAAATCCTTTCACAAAATGAGCCCAACCTCTTCATCCCATTCACATTCAACCATAAGAAATCCATAATGTAAAATCAATTAGGACTTATAAATTCAAGATGTCATTTTCAATCGTGGCGAATCACTCAAGTACATTTCAAATCGATTTACAAAAAGAGCGTATAACTTTTGTAACATGGAATGGAATAATGTATGTGATTCAATAGCTTACCAAGGGAGGTCTCAATGCATACTTAATATCTAAAGGTTGATTTATAATAATGAGTTTGGCACCAATGAAAATCCACAACACTTAAGATTATAAAGTATGCTTTAAGACTCATAAGAATCCTCGGGTAAAATCCCATGTCAAAACTTTCTTTCATTTTTCCATTCAATTGATACACTTCAAGCATTTCATTTCATTGATCCAAATATTCACTTTCATTACCAATCCTTGATCACTAAGATAAGTATATCATTGGATTCCTCGCTTCAAGAGCTTTCCAACGGTATATAGAACGTCCAATTCTGACATGGGAATCAAAAGTTATGGGCGTTTCAAAGTGGCCCAGAAATCAGCCCAGGCCCGCTCGTGCGGGCCAGGCTGCTGCCTGGGCCTGTTTCAAGTGCAGAAATTTGCACTTTTTGTGCATTTTTGATTCTCTTCTCCCCCAATCCCTTCCATTTGCATTCTTATACAATTTGGGCTTTCTCCTAGCCTTAACAAACTCCATTAAAACATCATACACTAAATCATTCCATTATTTCCATGAATTTTTAACAATGAACAAAACATTAGCATTCACCAAAATCACTAAAATTCTGAAATACATATAACCAATCCAAAGACAACTCATTGCTAAATAAAATCCATATAGTTGAAACATCAACTTAGAGAAACAATAGACATAAATCATCTCTTGAACATTTCAATGAAAAATCAATAATAAAAGCTAATCATTTGCATAGAAACATGATTAATGAAAATAAATCATTTCATCCACTTGCCTTAGGTCTTCTAACAAGCAATCCAAGCTCTAAACCAACTTTCCAAGTCAAGATCCAAGCTACAAGCAAAACCCCCAAAAATAAAACCCTAAAATGGCAAAACCAAACCAAATAAAAAGGAAAACTTCCAATAATCAAAACAAAGCTTCTCAAAGGGTAGGAGAATACAAATCCAAAAGATTACAAGGATCCCTTACTTGGAAGTTCTTCAAAAAGCAAGAGGTTGTTCAAAGGAAATCTTGAAAAGCTTGGTTTTCTTCAAAAATGACATCAATGGATAGCTCTTGAGATGAGGATGAAAATGGTAGAGTCCAATCTAGGTTTAGTAATGATTTGGTGAAGCTTGATGAGGAAGAGAGCAAGAAGAAGATGGAGAAATAGGTGGCTGCTGGGATTCTTCTTCTCCAATGGTGATTAGGGCAATGAGAAGAGAAAGAGAAAAGAAGGGCTCTATATATAGCAAAGAGGAGATGGGTCCCACAAGTTAAAACATTTGTTGGGATAAAAACATGCATTTCGGAACCTCAAATGGATTCGACGAAGAAGACAAAGTTGATCAACAAAATTTCTAGTTTCCAAAAAGTATATATTTTACGGGTTTTGGTGATATTGAAATTCGTGTCCAGATTTTGGGTGAAAAGACTGTTTTGCCCTCAAATTGAGAAAAGTCGGGTTTAGGAGTTTCAAACGAGGACGGGTCCAACATGAAAGTTGTGGGGATTAACAATATAAGTTAAATGGGATGAAAACACAATTTTTAGGAAATCAAAATAAATCCCAAGTTCACACAAAATCTCAATAAGAACCCCCAAAGGGTCCCACAAGTTAAGAAGGTTCCCAAAACTTTTCAAAACCAAGGAAAAGGGTAGTTAAACTAAGAAAGTTAAACAAACAACCACTAAAACCACTGAGAAAACTAAATCACGATTAAAACCACACTAAACCAGGAAATTAGGGGTCGGGTTCTCACACCTTTAAATCTCAAGCTTTTGAATTTTCATTTCCCTCTAGCCTCCTTAGTTCATTCCCCTTCCTTAGGCTTCAAAACACCACAAGGATGGCTTCTTAGTTCCTCTCTTTTGGCCAAGGAGTGAACTTTAATTTATACAAAAAAATTGTCCAATGGCTCTTGTTGACACCAAAAGTGTCACTTTGCCTCTACAGCATTAAGAATCTACATGAAACCACATCCTACCACAAACAGGCAACGCTACTTCAAGCGTTAGATCTTGTCAGAATCAAACAAAAACTGTAAGTTTCTTCAAAACAGTCAAAAGAAGAGTATACATGAAGTTTCGGGCCACTTCAACATTATTTGGCCTAACTTCACTTTTCCAGTGGCTGAACAGAAGCTCCTACGGCGGTAAAGCTGGAGACCTCGGTTCACAAAATAGAACATACAGTTGGCCACAAAATGCCACTAGAAAGCTTTACATCAAATTCTAGGCCATTTCGACACCATTTGGTCCAATAAGGAAACAACCGCAATAAAGTCAGCTCTCCCGACGGTGACAGCGTCAAAGACATCAGATCTTCGATTAGAGCCTATGGATGGTCTTAAAATACCTCCAAAAGGCTCCATGTCAAGTTTCAAGTAAAGCTGACGACGTTTGACCCCACATCAACCCCCGAATAACAAAATCAAGCCTCTTGGCGGTGAGAACCATCGAGGCCATCACTCATCAAACAGAGACATGGGTGACTTCAAAATGCTTCCAAAGGGCTACATATCAAATTTTAGGTCATTTCGACAACATTTGACCAGACTTTGACTCTCGGAAGCCAAATCAGGCCTCCCGACGACGGAGCTCCCCGGGACCATGATTTCCAAATCGGAGCTAATGAATCATTTCAAGATGACTCTAATAGGCTCCCTATTAAAATTCAGGAAAAGTGGACATCGGTTGACAATACATCAAAGCGCGTCATCTTTCTTACGACAAAATCAAGTCTACTGGCGATAGAACCCCACACAACTTCAAAACTCAAACAAAAGCTTATGGTTAGTCGTATTTGTTGCTTAGGAGGCTTCACCTCAAATCTCAGATCATTTCGACATCATTTGACCTAGTTTTGGCTTTTGATGGCAAATCGACAACTTTGCACGACTAAGTCTTAGGCTTTCCCGGAAATCAGAAACTTTGCTCTCCAATTTGCAAGGCTTCTCGTTAAGTTTTCTGCAAGGAAATTATGCCAAGATATGTATAAAAATGTCTAGAAATATACTGAAGAAATAAGAATTAGAAAAACCCGAGAAACGACCGAAAATCGGCAACCAAAAGGGGAAAAAACCCCATGGTCCCTTAAAAGACCGCCTGTCGGTCCCTTTTCGCGTTTCGAGATGTCTGCCCCCTATGGTTTTCCAAAATTCTTACATTCAAGTCACGGAATCTGTCGATCTTCGTCAACATCATGGATCCACTATCAAAAGCTTGAAATCATCATTGATCGCTTTGAAATCACCAATCGGCTGACCAAGAAAGCATACAAACTGCCCGATCGATCGAGAAATTGACAGGACAGATGGTACCTGCCCACCAGTAGCAATCAAGGTCTGAAGTTGCATGGCCATCCGACGTCGATCAACATGAAGATCTATCAGACACCGCAAGAAGAATTTCAAAAGAAACGACACGACCTAGACTCTTCAAGCGCCTCAACGACCACTTAATGCAGTTAAATGACATGTTTTATGACAAGTTAATGCGGTCATTAACTCATTATTTCGGACGGCCCAATCAGAAGCAAGCAAAAAGTGGTTACGGGTCAGCCATAAACATGGCATTAAACTGTGTAACTCCTCCCATTATGAAGCTTAAAGGCGATTAAAGGTTCTTAATTCTCCATCGGCCAATCAGAAGCCAAGAAAAAGGAGTTACAAAACAATGAATTAAAAACTTGTAACTCCTCCCATTATGTGGCTTTAATGCATTAAAAGCCCATAAACCCACCTAATGGCTACCAAAGGCCTATAAAGAGGGGGGGGGGGGGGGGGGGGGTGTTGTGCAGGTTCATTCTAAGAGAAATGAATCCAGAAAATCAATCAGAAAGATCCAGAAAAATGTATACACTCTGCAACGTTGCTTCGACGCTCCGATAACAAACTCTCCTCTGTTGAAGAAGTGCGCACCGACTACCACTACAAGGAGACCAAAGTCCCTTTGGGGGCCATCCGCCCCCCAAGTCCTTCTCCTCCTCTATGGCTTAGACGTGACTTTTCAGCCCGTCTACTGGCTTTTTATTGGACATATGACCTCCTCTTGGTCTTTGTCCTCTAAAAATCTAAGGTTTAAGTTGAGCCAAGCGAATCAAGAGAATCCTCTGTTCTCATTTGAAGGATGACGATGAAGTCCACACATGGCTTGCGACTGTTAATTTGAACGGGCCCCCCACAATCTTCTAAGAAGTTAGATCCCCTTTTCTTGCTTTTCATTGTAGTTTGCATTTTTTTAAAGAGATAAAAAAATCACAACTATTGTCTTTCATTATTCATAAGAATTGTAAATCGCCTTTCATGGCAAAACAAAAGAAATCGCCTTTCACGGCAAACAAACCATGTCTATTTTCTTAAATATATGTGCAATGGAAAACTAGAAAAAAGTTGATTTCCTTTTTGCTTACGAAGGTAGATCTCAGGGCCACCACTTGTCAATTCCAAGTAAAGTAGAAAATATGGCATACCTGTACAAAAAAAAAGTTGAAGCTCGTATTTGCCTCTAGTCGCGAAAGGGTTGGACCCCACAGACTCTCACGTTCGTTGACCCTAGTAGTGCCATGCACGAAAGGCGAGTCCATCAGCTCTATTGTCGGTTGACCTGTAGATACCTCATTTTCGCACCCCTATGGACAATTTAATACTCATATTATTGACGCTCCAATTTTGCCCCGTTTGGACAATTTTGAATAAATAAATTAAGACCTTCATTATCATGCATATTTAGGAAGGTTGCATCATTATAGGCTTTTACTTTTATGGATTTCACTTCCATGATAATCTACCTTTAATGAGCTTCATGATGATACAAAGATTTAAAGCATCCAACGATCGGATCAGATATGCCTTTTTTACGAATTTAATATATGTGTGTACCCCAAAAATTCAGATATTTTATAGATCTTCAAATGAACCTGACCCATATATCATCGAGACCTACTCGTTGAGAGATTCCCTCTGATGCTGAGATTTTAAAAATCTGACGGTGAGATCCAAGTTATGTCCTTTTCTTAAAAATTAATCAAGCCTAGGTCCCTTAAAAAAATCAATTCTTTTCCTGACGTTCAAATTACTCAAACCCATACACCAATATGATCTACTCATCGAGAAATTTCCAACAATACTCAGATCTCAAAAATCCGACGGACGGATCGAAAATAGTAACATCGGGTCTTGAACTCTCTGGGGCGCCCCCTAATAGTCACCTATCACCTCTAGACCCCTGATCACCCCTGGAGTTGGCTCGTTGCAATCTACTCGTTAAAAGCTTTCCATCCAAATGTAGAACTCCGAGATCGGATGGGCGGATTAAAAATCGTGGCAGCAGGCCCACACTCCACAAGCGCTTACATGAAAAATCACCTACTGATCGCCCCGAAAGTTGATTCATCGTGACCTACTCGCCGAGAGCTTTCTGACAATGTGTAGAACGTCGAAATCCGGCGAGCAGATCAAAACCCATGAAACCTAGACCCCGGCGATGATAGCTCGATCCATTTTATCAGACTGGGCCCAAACCCATCTAATATAAACCCAATCCAAACCAACTCACCAAATCCAATCCAAACCCACCAAGCCCGCACCTATTCCTTTCAGACCCGGATCCAACCCGAACCTAAACCTCTGACCTGAATTTTGAAACCCAGGCTTGACCCATCGAGCCCGAATCCAAACCTGATCCAATCCATTAAATCAGGACCTAACCCAAACCTAGCCTAAGCCTGACTCCAACCCAACCTGACCCGCAACTCAAACTCGAGCCTAAACCGACCCAAATCCGTCCGGTCCATAACCTGCATGGGAGAGGAGAGTCCATGAGATTTGGACTCTCCCCTTTCCCTGATATCTCTATTTCCTTCTCCATCTCTATCTCTATCTCCCTCATCTATATCTGTACTTCCCTATAACTCATCTCAGACGTCCATCTCTAACTCCCTCATCTCTACCATCATCATCGACCGCTATTGTGGGTGTAACGGGCTCAACACCTGGTGTAGGCCTGACCCAGCTCGCGAATCTGGCGCAACCTGCGAATCCAGTTTGCGGGTCTTAGGCCAAGCCAATGTGGGTATATCTGGACAACCAAACCCAGTAGGACCATGTTAGCACGATGCGGAAGATAGGGGAAGAGGTTGACGATCTGCAGAAAGGGGGGGGGGGAGATGTACGAAGTAGGAGGGGAAGTACTCCCCCATGTTGGAAGACACGATGGAGGACGTGAGGACCTCCTAGACTTCAGGTAGTGGCAAAAGGAAAAAAGAAAAAGATAAAAGGAAAGAATGAGGTATGAAGAGGGGGGCAGAATTTGATTTTTACCAGAGACTAACTTAAGCATCGGAGTGTGTTCGATCGGACATCCCGATCGAATCTCACCTTGTTTCTGATTTCTTTAGCAGGATCCAAACTGAGCAATAAGAGCACATAATAGAGAGAAGAACGAGCAACGCAAGCAGCTCGCACCGGATCCGACCCAAGAAAATTTGACCTTACAATTGGCGCCGTCTGTGGGAACGAGAGGAAAACGCTCACACACTCTGTTGAGTCAATGTCGGAACAAGAGCATCATCCAGAATCGCCGCCCCGGCTAAAACAAATCCCACCTTAGAAGGGGGAGGCGCTGCCGGGAGGACAGCGTGAGGGGTTGGGGAAAGATCACCACACCCGCCAGCCCCATGAGG
Source organism: Umbellularia californica (assembly GCA_028538565.1). Lineage (NCBI taxonomy): Eukaryota > Viridiplantae > Streptophyta > Magnoliopsida > Laurales > Lauraceae > Umbellularia > Umbellularia californica. The sequence goes on along the minus strand of JAPQWN010000007.1, from coordinate 41,448,544 downwards.
TGGATTTTGAATATGTCCCGTGCACGGAAAGTGGGCATACTATTCCACCTGGAAGGGAAAAGGGGCGGATTCGGTTGGAGATCCACCGCACGGGCCCAGCCCGAGTGGAGAGGGAGAAACCGCAAGGGAAACCGCACCAAAGATTGGGCAAGGGGCTTCTGGAGAAAAGCCCTTCGCACGACACGTATGCTCGTCTTGAGCAAACCTGCAGGGACGCCGTGCGGGATATGGCTGAAGGGGTCAAATAGTAGCAGGAGAAAATTAATACCCTGTTGCAGGAGCTGGAGAAAACAAAAATGCATTTGCCAACACCAGATGAAGTCTTGGAGACCCTGGGCAGAGGGCATCGAGGACGAGGGGACTTGAACCTCAAGCTCCCAACCACGAAAGGAAGGAAAGAACAAGGCCCGACCTCAGGGCGCAAGAGGCGACGTTCCATTGTAAAGGAGGGCTCCACAGCAAGGCCTTGCTGAGAAAGACGTGAAGGCCCTGATAGAGAGGGCACTGATCGACAGAAGGGAGAATCCTACCAGGACGGGATGCTTAAGAAATGCCCAAAGCTTCAAATCTCCATTCTCGGAAAAAATAGAGAAGACGGATCCGCCTCGTCGGTTTATGATCCCAAAGCTAAGGGTGTATGATGGGACCTTGGACCCTGCAAACCACGTCCAGCACTTCCAAAATTCTATGGCATTGTGGGCCAGAAATGAACCCCTCATGTGCAAGGTGTTCCCATCAAGTCTTGGCGACCTTCCCTTGAAATGGTTTTCTCGATTGGAGCCGAAGTCGATCTCCAGTTTTCGAGAAATTGCTGGGGCCTTCGTCACGCGGTTCGTGACGAACTCGAAACAACCAAAAGATGTGGGGGCACTATTAACCCTCAAGGAGCAGAGCTCGGAGAGCTTAAAAGAGTATAGCACCCGTTATTGGCGGCTCTACAATGAAGTGGAAGGAAACAATGAACATGTTACGGTGGCGACATTCAAGCTCAGACTGTCAAAGGAAAGCCAACTCCGTCAGTCCTTGACAAAGCGTTCTCCTGCCACTCAGGGCGAGCTAATGGAACGCATTGAGGAATTTATAAAATTGGAAGAAGATATGGGTGTCATAGAGCCAAGATGGGCCTGCCCAGCGGAGGAGGAAGGCAAGCGGAAGCGAAGAAGAGAATTTGGTGAAAGGTCGGAGCGCAAATCAGCCTGACCTGAGCCCCAGAGGTTGACATATGAGGGGGTTTAGACCATCTTCAAAGAGCCGAACTTCCGGATCTTGACCCAGATCAAGGACAAGCCGTACTTCAGGAGACGTCCGAAGATGGTCAGCGACCCAGGGCGTCGGAATCCTAACCTATGGTGTTCCTATCACCGGGAACATGGGCACTTAATAGAAGATTGCAGGATCCTCAAGTAGCACTTGGAAGACCTCGTAAAACGAGGACACTTGAAAGAATACATGGAGGATTCCCGACCAAAAAATACCCAGGGTAGCTTGGCCAGGAAAGAATTGAGGAGCGACGCCAACCATCCTAAGGAGAAGCCAGTAGGAGTGATAGATGTGGTGCATGGAACCACCAACCCGTCTGAGGTGACTACCAGATTCATTCGCCAGCAGAGAAAAATGGTTGCGCACTTAAAGGAGGTATACCAAACAACCACTGAGCCTAGCATGGTTCGTGAGGAAGGGCGAAATGGTGGAGAAATTTCATTCACAGACAAGGACTTACGAGATGTGGTTCAACCACACAATGATGCGCTGGTGCAGACTTTGAGAATGCAAGAATATGATGTTCGGAGGGTATTGGTTGACCCGGGGAGCTCATCAGAGATCATGTATGCCGAGCTATTTGATAAGCTCGGCTTAAAACTCTCGGAACTGAGGCCGACCTCCATGCCCCTGTTTGGGTTCAGCGGACGAGCTTTCCATCCGATGGGCCTCATCACGGTACAGGTCGGGGCTGGACCAATTCATTCGGATGTAGAATTTCTCGTGGTAGATGTGCCGTCACCTTACAACGCCATCATGGGCCGGACATGGATCCATCGGATGAAGGCAGTTCCCTCGACGTACCATCAGAGGATCCGGTTCCCAACAATGATGGGGATGATGGAGATCAAGGGAGACCAGGCGGTTTCCCGAAATTGCTTGATAGCGGCAATCAAGGGGAAGGCCCCAATGGTCGAGGAAAGTGTTTGTCCGGACATGAGGACGGACCGAAAATAGCAACTACAGACAGGTCGGTCGGAAGAAGGAAATAAAGAATCCGACCAAACCAGTTCGGCGATGGAAGAGCTGGAAAAATTTGTTGTCTGGAAGGGGGATGTGCCATTCCCCGAGCAACATTGGATGATATGGAAGTCAATGGCCAAAGGTGAGCAAGATAGCTTAGCTCGGTTACTCAATGAGAATGCTGACATTTTCTCATGGGCTCCACATGAGATGCCCGAAGTCAACTCCTAGGTCATCTGTCACAAAATGGGGGTGCACCTCAAAGCCAAACCAGTAACTCAAAAACAGAGGAAGCTAGCATCCGAGCGCCAAGCAGCTGTGAATGAAGAGTTGGACAGACTGCTAGAAGTGGACGCTATCCGAGAGGTACAGTACCCAGAATGGTTATCTAACACTGTGGTGGTGCCAAAAAAGGATAACAAATGGAGGGTATGTGTAGACTTCACCGACCTAAATAAGGCATGTCTTAAGGATAGCTTTCCGCTTGTGAGAATCCGACCCCTAATTTCCTGGTTTAGTGTAGTTTTAATCGTGATTTGGTTTTCTCGTGGGGTTTAGTGGTTGTTTGGTTGAGTTTTGAGTTAGAATGACCTTTCATTAGCTTTGGGAAGTTTTGAGAGCCAGTGAACCTAGACAGTGACCATAGGGTCCCATTTGTTTTGCGTGGTCAGCATGGGTAGATTCTTAGTGATTCCCAAAAATTCCCATTTTAGCTTCGTTTGACTAATCTCGCCATTCCCTACAACTTTCGTGTTAACTCCGTGCCCATTCAAAACTCCTAAAATCAGTTTTCCGGAAATCCCAAATTTTCCATTCTTTAACCCCTTTGACCAAACAGTTGACTTTTTATGTGGACCCCGGAAGTATGTCAATATTAACCTTGTTGGAAAGATAATTTTATTCCAGACACTTTTCATGTTTTAAGTTTCTTTATCCGAGGTCTAGAAAACCCTTTAAGCTCCATTACAAATTCTACTTAGTGTGGACCCCACACCCACCCTTTTATAAAAGGGCAATTTCCACTCTTTCTCCCTCATTTCCCATTTCCATCGGCTGCAACTCCCTGCTACAGTACCAGCAGCCTCCCTTCTTCTTTTTCTTCCATTTCTCTTGCTCAAATGGAGCCTCCAAGCCACCAATCCGATGAGGAAACTCCGGCAACTTCTTCCCCTTCATCTCCTCTCTCTTTTGACATCATTTTCGTGGGAAACCAAGGTGGGCAGCCCCTCCTCCAAGCTCCTTCTTGTTGATTAATGGCCCTAGAGGTAAGGATCTTTTTCCATCTTCTATTGTTGAGCAATGGCTTTCCCCTAGGTCCTATTTCTTAGCTTGTTTGAACCCATTCCTTCTCTTTGTTGAGTTACTATTTTTAGGGTTCTTATGGGTTGCTTTTTGGGGGTTTTTGTGTAGCTTGGAGCCTTGGCTTGGAAGAGTGTTTAGAGCTTGATTAGAGACCCAAGGCAAGTGGATTGAATGGATGTTTTAGTTTTCAATGATTTCCATGATCAAATGTTTGGATTTATTGTCTCATTAATGGCTTGTTACACTTGCATTCATTATGCTATAAATGCTTTTGGAAAGGGGTTGGTTAGCAATTTAATGTCTTGAACATGATTTTAAAGTTTTATTTCATCCCTTGTCTAAGACTTGAATGGACCTATGTGGTTGTGATTTCTCTTTTCTTGGTGATTGAATGTGGAAAATAGATGGAGTTATTAGGATGGATCCTTGGTAGAAGCTTTGATATGGGAGAAGTGTTGAAGGTGGAATTGGAGGACCTTTTTAGCTCATGCTACTGCAGGAAAGTGAATGGAGAATGGGAGAAGTTGATTTGAGGAAGAGAAGACCTGAATCTGAACCCAGTGAGGAATTCCCGTGACTGGCGGTCAGCCAGCGGTTACCCAGCGGCTAGCCGTCTGGTGACTGGGGGCTAACCGCCAGCTAACCGAAGCAGTTTCGGTCACTTTTCCAGAGAGCTGTAACCTCGCGGTCAGCTAGCGGCTAACCGTCGAATCCATCGGCGGCTAACCGCCAGCCAACCAAGTTGAAGCGGTCACAATTCCAAAGAGCTGCAATCCCGCGGTCAGCCTCATGGTCAGCCAGCGGTTAACCGCCGGATCCTCTAGCGGCTAACCGCCAACTGACCGCTAGGTAACCGAAATTCCCTGAATTCTATGAATAAAAGGGGGATTGAAGGGAGCTCCCATACCATTGCTTGTGAACCTTTCTGAGAGCAATAGGCACCGCTCACCTGGGAATTGTTCGAAGCAGAGATGAGAGGTTTGTTGGGGGCCCGTTCGAGAGAGAAACCACATCACAGAGAATCATTTAAGCATTGGGACTACTAATGTGTATAAGGAACCTGGCATGTCTTTCAAATTCAAAGAGTACCAAATTTTCTTTATTATACAGACATACGGGATCCTTATTCACCTTGAATGAGTTTTAAACCACGATACTGTTCCGATATTTCGAAAATTGTTTCACCGGTTTATTCCCGAAATTTATGAGTTGTGATTTACCCATCCCGAAAGCACTGAATTATATTTGTAGCATTTGTGCTAGCCCCGATATGCATGACCCGATATTGAAATGATATTTGTGCCTTGAGACCCCGTTTCGCCTGTTTACACGATTTCATCAAGTGTTTTATACATGCCTGATTTCTTGCATATGACCTATCAATACTTGGAGACTTGAAACATTGTTTTCAAGCTTGGGGAGGTATTGTTTGGAGCCCCAATGCAATGTAAGAACTTGGAAGGCATTTTACAGAGTCCGGATGAAGAGAAACCCCATTATGAAGATTCATCAAGGATCCTTAGACTTGTCAATGTGCATAGGGATCTGAGATGTCCTTAATTCTCATGGAGTACTAAGTATATGTCAAATTAGACATACGGGACCCTATTCACATCGATATAAATCTAGGACCCTCAACGTTTGGCCCGGAAAAGTATAGAAACCCATTATGTCGTATTTAACTCGAATTTCACTTGTACACCTTAAATCTCATAATTTATGACTAGACTTGCCCCGAAGGTATTGAAATTTATGTTTTGTTTTTAGCATGTTGCTGACCCGTTTATGCCCGACCCGATATAGATATGTTTTGTGCCTATGGGTATCCCGTCCCGTCATATGTGTTTATTTGACCTGATTTCTTGTATATGACCCATGAGAATAAAACCTTGAGGCAATATGGGGCCAGAGCTTTGTAGTACGAGCCCATGAGCCAAAAAGAGAACATGCATACATGTATTTGGTTTGTTTACTCGCATATAACCTATGAGTCGGCACCACTAGGCTTGGATGACCTTATCGGTATGATCTACCGACTTGGAGATCCCATCCATCCCACCAGCTGCAGTTTGGATCCCGATACCCGGTTTATTAACCGTGGTCACGTCCCGATACCCGGCTCGCTCCCGTGGTTCCCGATATCCGGTTCGCTACCGTGATTCCCGATGCCCGGTTTGCCACCGTGGTCCTGTCCCGTACAGTATATATATGTATATGTAAATTTCGTTGTTCCTCCTCACTACGGTGACTAAGGTCAACGCCTTGATATGCTTGCTCTATCACTTCGGTGATAGAGGATTTAGCTTTGTGTGGTTGCCATCTTGATAGTCCCTGATCCTTGATACTCGTACTGCTTTATATTGATCATGTCTTTTCTTAGTAAATGATGCATTATTTATACATGTTTTAAATGATTTTCCGATTTGTGAAATGTTCATGTTTTATACATGCTTTAAAGGAATACATGTTTTGTCAAATATTCAGGTTTCATACCCGTTTTATATGAATACAGGATTTTTTCAGATGTTCATGATTTATTACATGTTTTATCGTTCAGTATATTGTTTATATCCTTTCACCCACCTCCCAGACCGTCGTGTCTGACCCACTACTTTGGTACTCAGGTTCATACTTCTTCACCCGAGACGAGTGCACGTGTTGGCTGTGGAGCCATGAGCTTTCAGGTTGTTTGTCGGCTATGTCATGTAGACATTAAGCTTGACATCGGAATTACATCACATATGGGGTAGTGATCATTAGCTTGTTTTCTTGTATGGCTTCTATTAGCCTTTTCTTGGGATTTGTAATTAATACACATTGTTATTTGTAACTTGAATATATATGGGAATGTCATATCTTGTTACTGTCAGCTCTGTACTTTATTGTGGTGGTTATTCCAGTCTGAGATGGATCATTGATACTATGAGTATATGCTTGGGTTAAGTGCGGTGCGGAATCCAATGGCCACGGACTCCGAGTCGCAACACCACGTAAGCTTCCGCTAAATATTCAGAGTGTGTTGGAATTTATTTGTAATCCTCACACACGCGGATCTTGGGAGAAATATAATTATTACATCACGGACCCCAGGTTTGGGGCCGTGACACCGCTCCCTAAAATTGATCAGTTGGCAGACTCTACGGCGGGACATGAACGGATGAGCTTCTTGGATGCGTATCGAGGTTACCATCAGATTGCAATGGCAGAGGCCGACCAGGAGAAAACAACATTCATCACCCCAAAAGGAACCTTCTGTTACAAATGAATGCCCTTTGGCTGAAGAATGTGGGGGCAACATATCAGAGGTAGGTGACGAAGATATTTCAGAGCCTGATTGGAAGTACGGTAGAGGCCTATGTTGATGACATCGTAGTGAAAAGCAGGAAGAGGGAAGACCATGAGGAAGACCTGAGGATGGTGTTCGGCATCCTGCGGAAATACAAACTGAAGCTGAACGCCACAAAATGTTCTTTCGGAGTTAGCTCGGGAAAGTTCCTTGCATACATTGTGACACAAAAAGGAATAGAGGTCAACCCCGACCAGGTGGCAGCGGTACAGAGGTTGGAACGACCAAGCTCGAGGAAGGAAGTACAGAGGCTAACAGGGATGCTTGCCGCGCTGAATCGCTTTTTAGCAAGAAGCTCGGACAAGTGCCGACCATTATTCCTTTCTTTGAAAAAGAAAGCAAGACAGGTATGGGATGAAAGGTGTGAAAAAGCTTTCGTACAGCTTAAGCAATATTTGAGCTCCCCTCCGGTCTTATCCATTCCTGAGCAAGGGGAAGAGCTGGTGCTGTATCTAGCGGTATCTCAGCACGCGGTCAGCGCAGCATTGATGAGAGAACAAGGAAATCACCATCATCCGATCTATTTCGTTAGCAGAACCCTGCTGGATGCCGAAACCAGGTACTTGCCCTGGAGAAGCTCACGTTGGCTTTGGTGTGTGCAGCCTGGAAATTGAGGCATTATTTCCAGGCCCACGCCATTAAAGTTTTGACCAAGCATCCGCTTCGATCAGTCCTTCAGAAGGCCGACCTCTTGGGAAGGTTAATGGAATGGGCAATAGAACTTAGCGAGCATGACATCAAGATAGTACCTAGAAATACGATCAAAGGGCAGGTGATAGCTGATTTCATAGCTGAATTCACTCACAAGGAAGGGACCGAGCAAGGCATTCCAGATCAACAGGTGTGTCATGCAGATGACAACCAGCAGTGGCATCTGTATGTGGATGGGGCGTCCAACTCCCGAGGATTTGGTACCGGTATAGTACTCATAATGCCAGAAGGGGCTATAATTGAGCGAGCAGTAATGCTGGGATTCGATGCCTCGAACAATGAGGCAAAATAGGAAGCACTATTGTCCGAATTAGCAATGGCCAAAGAGCTCCGAATAAGAAAATTGCTGGTTCATTGTGACTCACAATTGGTAGCCAACCAGCTAACTGGAGAATACACCGAGCGGGATGATCGGATGGCCGCTTATGTTTCCGAAGCAAAGTGCTTGATCCAAGAAATAGGAGATGTCATGGTGAAACAGATAGCTCAGGAACATAACTCACATGCCGACAGCCTGGCTTGTTTGGCCACTGCGGTAAAGTCCGAGCTAAGGAGGGAAATCGTCGTGGATTTCCAGCGAGAACCAAGTATTATGGAGCAAAAGATCATGTGTATCGATCAGGGAAATGAAGGTCCGAGCTGGATGATGCCGATAGCCGCGTACTTGATAGATGGTACTCTTCCGGAAGAACCTGATGAGGGTATAAAGGTAAGGAGGAAAGCTGCGAGGTTCTGGTTGTCGCCAAGCAAGAAGCTTTATCATCGGTCCTATTCTGGACCCTACCTCTTGTGCGTCCACCCAGCTGACGTGCCAAGCTTACTATGGGAGATCCACGGGGGATGTTGCGGAAGCCACATTAGGGGACGAAGCTTGGCGCACCGGGCTATGTCGCAAGGATACTGGTGGTCGTACATGCTGAAAGATTCGCTGCAGTTCACCCAAAAGTGTGAAAGGTGTCAGCACTTTGGCAGAGACATTCATCAGCCGACCGAGCATCTGGACATGATTTCGAGTCCTTGGCCGTTCGATAGGTGGGGGATCGACATTGTCGGACCAATGCTAAGGGCAGCAGGTAATTCTAGATTCCTTATAGTGGCAACTGATTATTTTACCAAATGGATAGAGGCGGAACCCTTAATTCTTATTAGGGAGAGTGACACCGAAAAATTTGTATGGAAAAATATCATCACCAGATTCGGGATACCTCGGGCGATGGTGACAGATAATGGAAAACAATTTGAGGGAAAAGCCTTCAGAGGCCTATGCGAGCGGTTTAACATCAGTCACTATTTCCCTACCCCAGTTTACCCATAGTGTAATGGCCAGGCTGAACGCTCCAATAAGACCTTGCTGGATGGACTGAAGAAAAGGTCGGATGATGCCAAGGGAGCATGGGTGAATGAGTTGCCAAGTGTCTTATGGGCTTACCAAACAACTCCAAGGAGGTCGACAGGAGAAACCCCGTTTTTTTTGGCGCATGGGATGGAAGCCGTGATACCCCTGGAGGTCGGATTGCTAACCACTTGGACAGAGGCATATGACCATGAGCAAAACAAAGGGAGGATTGCCGAGAAGCTCAACATGGTGGAAGAACGAAGGGAGTTGGCACTGATCAAACTGGCCGCCTACCAGCAACAGCTGACGCAGAGCTTCCAGAAGAAAGTAAAAAAGAGAGCCTTTCAGGTTGGAGACTTGGTCTCTAGAAGGATGTTGCCTGGCACTAGGAATCCAGAACACGGCAAATTGGGACCGAATTGGGAGGGACCTTATAGAGTTATTGTTGTAGGAAGAACGTGGGCATATCACCTAGAAACACTGAAGGGAAAGGCGCTGCAGAGACCTTGGAATGTGGCAAATCTGAAGAAGTTTTATTTTTAAGCCTTTTGTATTGAAAGCGATTGTTTACTTTTGAATTTGTTATCTTATTTGTGCAAGTTTTATTATGACCATGTACTGAACGCCTATGCAGAATTTAAAGTTTATGCAGGTTATTTCATGAATTGTGTGAAATTTGGTCTTCGGGATTCTATATAACTTTGTACCAGAGGGTCAATCCATCGTGAGAGTGGACCCGTAGTAAAGGCCGCGCCCCACCGGGATAACCACAAAAAGCAGGCTAAGGCCTTAGGAATTTAGGGCAGTAACAAGCCCACTACTTCGTACCGAAGGAAATAAAAAATCCTAATTGGGAGAGTCCCTAACTAGGTATGTTGCACTGATCTTCCCTCACCTGATGTTGGGCGTGACGACGCAAACACCAGGCTGGGGGAGTTCGGCAAGTGCCGACAGTGACAGTAGGCATGAACCATGCGAGATTACTTGAAACACGAGAAGGTAAGCATTTGAAGCATCAAGTATATGATTAAAGAAAAAGTAAGTACATAGCCCACAGGTCTGGCATTTCCCTAAAATCAGAAACAAAATAAAGAGTTCATCCAAACAACCAACAGTTTATCCAAACAACCAACAAGCATTCAGGCAACCTCGGAGACATTGAAGGTAGAAGCAGAGGGATCAGCATCAGGAGAAACATCAGTATCTTGGGCAACGGGACGGTTGGGCTTTTCTGTAGATTCTAGAGCAGGGGCCTCGGTAGGAGATGGGTGACCGAAAGTAGAGACCGACTGGACTGCGAACTTGGCCCAGAGAGGCGAGCCTCTTGGGACCTCGGCATCACTCGAACCCACATTATAACCACACTTGAATACAACGACTTTCACCTGCTCCACTTGCTCAAGGTACATTGCTTTAACCTCCTCAAAAGTAGCGTCTTTCGAACGTTCCATAGACTCTTGTATCTCGGCAATCTTGCTACGAAGGGTCTCAAGCTCCATCTCATTGGCAACCAGACGACTAGTGGCAGCGGCGACTTTAGCCTCTGCAAGGCTTAAAGCCTTGGAAGAATTTGAGGCAGAGGTCTCAGCCAGCCTCCGAGCAGCTTTGGATGCCACCATTTCCATCTCAAGGCTTTCTATCCGTTTCTGACTTTTCTCTAAACGATCTGACATGACGAACCACTTTTGAAGCCCTTAAAAAAAAAACAGAGAAAGAAAAGGGGGCTTAGAGTGAAACTGGTGCACCTGCTCGGAGCACAATTCAGTCAGGAAAATGAAGATAGACTGACCAAAAGGCAGTGCTGGATGCTGGAAGACATCAGATCTTGGTCAGACAGAGCCCCGTGTAACCCCATATCCGGAGGGAGGAGGATGGACTTGCCGAGCTGGAGCGCAATTGATAAAGATTCTGCAATTCCCTCACCATAAGAAGATTGGGATCCAGGAAACAAGCTCGGTGAGCCCTTGTGCCCAAATGAGGGACTTGACTGAGGTGGAAGTGGGGGCAGGGAGTCGTCTATCCAAGCAGAGAACGATTCGGAGTCATCGGCCGATTTTGGCGAAGACTTGCCCTTGGACTTCTTAGGACCAAGATCAAGTGAAGAGTCATCCATGGGCCTTTTGCCCAAAGCCGAAGAGGATACCTGGGGAGGAGCTTTCCCTGCAATAGGGGAAGGAATGTCCCCGAGGCTACCCAGCAAGTCCTTTGTCTTGCACTTGGACATGGTGGAAGGGGGCCTGTCAAGGTCCGAAGAGGAAGAACCGTCTGAAACTTCGAAGACGGGAACTTGTTTAGAGAAAGAAGAGGAGGATGTACTAGATGTAGCAGATCTCCTAAGGCTGCGCCTCCGATCAGAAGAATCTTGCTCAGCGGAAGGTGATGGGCCAGAGGACCTCTGGGAACTTGAGGGTTTCACACCGAGTGCCCTTCCTCGACTGGGGGACCTTGGTGTCTTTACAACTGGGATTTTCCTTCGAAGAGGGCGAAGGGCTGGTTCTCCAGGAACTTCCCCAGGAGTATGCCAAGGTGGAAGGGCCAAGAAGCTATCGTATGACCTCTCATAGCCAAGCAGAATGTGGGCGGCTCGACCCCACCCACGCAGTTCAAGGGGGCCTCGGTATTCTAGGATAGTTTTCAAGTCAGCACCCGAAGAAGACTGTGGGGAATCTGGTTGATCGATGGACTTGCATGAAAAGATAAAATGAAATGCTGCGTATAAGAAAAAAGACGATATGCAGGATGGGAGAAGCATGAAGTAATAGGGGGTCGACCTGGAGAGCCTGGGGCTATGGGAACTTCTCGGCTGACCCTGCCCCAAGAGGTTGGTGCCTCCCAGTTGCCTCCTACGACAATAAAGTCCCCTTTGCTCGGCTTATTCGAGTGCGGAAGATAATGGACAAGGAGCCTATTTTGATCTCGGGATTTCAGGTAAAAGACGGATTTCTGATTGTTAAGAGGGACCAGGGAATAGCAGGAAAGGATGTCGAAGACCCCAAGGCTGGTGCCGAGCAATCTGTTAAGCGCGGCCACCCCCATTACAATGCGAAATAGATTGGGGGCACATTGGACGGGGAAAAGATTTGTGAGGGATAGAAATTGGATGAGGAGAGAGTCTAAAGGGAAACGCACTCCCTGTTCCACAATGGCAATGGTGGGAAAATGCATTGCATCACGGGATCCACTTTCAAGGGATTCCTCGAGGAAAGGCGCCTTGATAAGAACATCCGAGGGGATGTTGTATTTCTGCCTAAACTCGGCCAATTTCACCGGATCACTAATAAGATCCTTCAAGTTTCCCATGTTTCAAATAAAAAGAGAGAAAGAAGGGAAAGAAAGAAAATTGTTGACACCAAAAAAGTCACTATGTCTCCTCAACATCAAGAAGCCTCGTGAAGCTGCATCCTGCTACAAAACAGGCAAGGCTACTTCAAGCATCAGATTTTGTCAGAATCAGACAGAAACTGAGAGATCCTTCAAAACAGCTAAAAGAGGGGTACACCTGAGGATTCCGGCCATTCCGACATCGTTTGGCCCAACTTCACTGCTCCGACAGCTAAACAAGCGCTCCCGGCGGCGATATCATCAAAGTCACCAAAACTTTGATCAGAGCCTACGGATGACTCCAGAATGTCTCCAAAGGGCTCCATGCCAAATTTCAAGTCAAACCGACAACGTTTGACCCTCCATCAATGCTCGAGCAACAAAATCAAGCCTCATGGTGGCGGGAACCACCGAAGCCATCACTCATCAAACAAAATACATGAGTGGCTTCAACATGCTTCCAAGAGGCTGCACGTCAAATTTCAGGTCATTCCGACAACGTTTGACCAGGTTTCGATGCTCCGAGAGAAAACCAAGCCTACCGGCGGCGGAGCAACCAGGGACCATGACATCCAAAACGAAGCCCATGGAACGTCTCAAAATGACTCCAATAGCCTCCCCGTCAAATTTCAGGTCAATCAGACATCGTTTGACCACATATCAAAGCTCGGCATTTTCCCCGCAGCAAAATCAAGTGAAGCATCGATGGGACCCCAAACGACTTCAAAACTCAAATAAAAGCCCATGGTTGGTCCTATCCACTGCTCAAGAAGCTTCACCTCAATTTTCAGGTCATTCCGACATCGTTTGACCTAGTTTCAACTCTTGACGGAAAATCGGCTACAAAGTCTTCGGCTTTCCCGAAAAATGGGAAACTTTGTGCTCCGATTTCACGCGGGTTCTCGTGAAGTTTTCTCCAAGAAAATGAAGTCAATAATTGAGGAAAAATGTCAAGAAAAATACAGAAGAAAAAAGGAAAGAAAAAGACAAAAAAACGGTCGAAAATGACGCTCGGCGACCGAACGGGCCAAAGCCCTATGGTCGCCGGCGACCTTGGCCCAAGGTCACCGGCGACCCTGGCCCAAGGTCGCCGGGCGACCCTGTAAATCCGGGTAGCCGGATTTTGCACCAAAACGTCCGATTTTCGATCTTTTTCGCGTTTCGGGTGTTCCTGCCTCTGTGATTTTCTGAAAATCCAATGTTTGATGCTTGAAAACGACTAATCTTCGTTGACATCTCGGATCCACCGTCAAAAGCATGAAATCATCACCGATCGCTCCAAGATTGCCAACCGGCTAACCAAGAAAGTGCACTTTCTGTCCGACCGATCGTGAAATCGACAAGACAGATGTCACCGGCCCACCAACATCAACTAATGTCTAAAATTGCATCGCAATCCGACATCAAACAATGCGTGGATCCACCTGTGATGATCGTAAAAAGAATCTCAAAAGGCGCAGCGCTGCCCGCGACTCTTCACATGCCTTGGCGACCACTTAATGACGTTAATTGACCCGTTTATGACAACTTAATGCGGTCATTAACTCATTATTTTGGACGGCCCAATCAGATTCAAGCATTTGGGAGTTACAAATCCAAGCAATCATGGCATTAAACCCATGAAACTCCCATCATCATGAAGCATAAAGGTGATTAAATGCCCACTACCTTCATCGGCCAATCACAAGCCTTGAAAAAGGAGTTACAAAATCAACTTGTAACTCCTTATCAATTCTTTCATCATGGCCATCAATGACAATAAACACCTCACGGCTACCAAAAGCCTATAAAAGGAGGTCCATTCCAAGAAGAAAGAATGATGAAAATAGATCCCAAGTGCAAGCTCTGAAAATCCAGAAAATCCAAGAGAGAGACGAAGTCCTGCTACTTTGCTCCCGGAAGCACCACAAGGTGATCAACGTCCCTTGGGGGGCCACCCCCCCAAGGTCACCTCCTTCTCCAACATGGCGTAAACACGGCTTTTCAGCCCGTTTACTCGTTTTTTCATTGGATATAGGACCTCATCTTGGTCCTTGTCCTTTAAAAAACGGAGGTTAGGAGCCAAGCCAAAGAATCAAAGCGTCACATGTTCTCATTTGAAGGACGATGGCGAAGCTCACACATGACTTGCAACCGTCGATCTCAACGTGTCCCCACAATCTCCTGAGAAGTTAGATCCCTTTTCTTACTTTTCTATTGTAGTTTGTATTTCCTAAAGAGACAAAAAGAAATCACAATTCTTGTCTTTCACATTTGATGAGTTTTGTCAAATCGCCTTTCACGGCAAAATCACCTTTTACGGCAAACAAACAAAAACGCCTCCTACGGCATTCTGAAAAAAAACAAACTTGTCTCTTTTCTTAATATCAATGCAATTTGAAAAGTTAGAAAAAAAGGATTGATTTCCTTTCCACTTGTGAAGGTGAATCTCCGGATTATCACTATTCCAAATTCCAAGTAGAAAGTAAATCTGGCATACCCGTACAAAAATGTTGATGCCCGAGATCTTCCCTCCTCTGCTGAGACCCAGGTCAGCCCCCGGGGTGAGGAGGGAGAGGACGGAAGATTCCCCCTTTTTCGGGTCCATCAAGTTGGCACACCCGGTGGGACGCGTTTACTTGAGAACGTGATGCTTTGATCCCTTGGCTCCTTTTCTAGTTGGTGGCCTATGTTACATTGTGCATCTAAAAAAAAAAACATGAGATGGGATTTCAATTGTTCTTTCTCACTTCAAAAAAAACAAATCTGATCTTTTTTTCTTAAAAACCCAACTTTGAGAAATTTTGATCTTTTCCCTCTTCGAACTTGATAGCTCACAGAAATGTTCGCAGCTATCGTTCATATCGGGGATTGGGCCATCTTTTCTCTTTGATGAGTCCAATTGGGATTTCAAAAAAAAAAAAAAAACTTCATTTGAAACTCTTTTAAATAAAAAAAAATGATCTCTCTTTCTCAAGATTCAACTTTGAGAAATTTTGATCCTTCCCTCTTTGAACTTGATAGCTCACAGAAATGTTCGCAGCTATCGTTCATATCGGGGATTGGGCCATCTTTTCTCTTTGATGAGTCCAATTGGGATTTCAAAAAAAAAGGTTATAATTTCAAAAAAAAAAAAATAGTTTTCTCTCTTTTGAATTCAAATTTGAGAAACATTGGTTTCCTTCCCTTTCGGATTTAGCGCTCGCAGAAATGTTGAGCCTTTGTTCGGATTGGAACACCATTCGCTCTCTTTGATGAGTTCATTAAAAAACCTTTCAAAAAAGAGTTTAAAAAAGAAAAAAACACTAAGGTTCCACCAGTTGCGTTCTTTGACCAAAGTGGATTTAAGAAAAGCCTTGTCCAGAGTGTGGAGACAACTAGACTGTTCGAGGCAAGGGTCCTTCAAACGGGTTCATTAAGTAATCCTACCCTTACCTGGGGGTTGATCTATCTACTAAGGTTTCATAAGATCGAATTGGAAATCTATGTGCACCTTTAAAAAAAAAATCCTCTAAAAAAAATCTTTAAAAAAAAAAAAAACTCCTGTCACTTTGAATTCAGAGTTGAGAAATCTTGGTTCTTTCCCTTTCGGATTTAACGCTCGCAGAAATGTTAAGCCTTGTTCGGAATGGAACACCATTTGCTCTCTTCGATGAATTCAATCTTGACCTTTCAAAAAAAAAAAAAAACTTCCGCCACTTTTGAGTTCAGAGTTGAGAAATTTTTGTTCCCTCCCTTTCGGATTTAGTGGTTGCAGAAATGTTGAGCCTTGTTCGGAATGGAACACCATTTGCTCTCTTCGATGAATTCAATCTTGACCCTTCACAAAAAAAAAAACAAAAACTTCCGTCATTATTGGATTCACATCCGAGAAATTCTGGTTCCTTCCCTTCTGAATTTAGCGCTCGCAGAAATGTTGAGCCTTTGTTCGGATTGGAACACCATTTGCTCTCCTTTATGAATCCAAATTTTGACCTTTAAAAAAAAAATCCCATCTCGTGTCCTTCCCAAGGATGCGATTTGCAACATTTGTGCATAGCGGTGCTAGTACGCCCTTTCGGGTCTACTGTATTCGCGACCGACACATTTGTATCTCCAACCTTATATCATTTTACCTCGAGTGAACCTTGCTTCTCGGTAATTTGAATTAAGGTCTACAATTGCTTCTAGCAGTCACTAGAACGCTCACTCTGAGCCTACCATAATTGCATTTTAGAACAATTGTATCCTCTATGGCTTTTTGCCTTCTTCATCGTCCTTGGGTTGGGCCATGCCCCCTCAAGTGATTTGAAAAGACAAAACTATAGTTGTTCTCCATTTATGATCACGATATTCTTGTGATTACTAATGGATTTGGTCTTGTTTCAGAAGTTTTCCAAAACTAACAATGGCAGCTTCATTAACCATCACTTTCGATGAGAACAAGTACCAACTTATGCTTCAAGACAAGCAAAACAAGCATAAGCGCCCTGCCAGTTGCCGAAGCGTCATCTCCCTCGACAACTCTCCAAACACCGGGTCAACTTCAACTCCCCGGACCATCGTCTTCGGATCGCTGGGACCATTCCCACTTCCCGCAGAAGACACTATACCTGCTAAGAAGCAGAAAACCGCCCCGCAACGTGTCACTAAAATGACACCAAGGGCGAACACCAAGAAGCTTGAAGCCCGTGGCGTTCCCATGAAGCCTCAACCCACAAGAAACCAGGTTTACACCAAAACTTGGTCCCCGAGATCTTCACCAAAGCAACGGAGGTCCCGAACATCTGCAAAGCCAGCATACCTGGCCCCTCTCAAGGAGAATCAATTATATCCTCTCTCTTACATGAAAGAGGAGAAACCTACCCTCAACCCAAAAAACAAACAAAATCATCATGAGCCGGCTTGCTCCTACAAGCCTAAAATCAAATCCTGCATCATTAGGCCTATGCAAAAACATGCTGAAGGATGCACTCCTGCGAGTCGACCCTTCTTCTCAACAGGGGCCGAGCTCACAAAATTCAAGTCTTCATTGCGACAGACAAAGGACCGCGTCCAGATTCTATCCTTGCCCAGCTTCAAAGAAGACAAACTCGGCTGCTGCACACGAGGGACTACATCCTTCATCACTAGAACCCAGCCAGAGCTGACTGAAGCTCAAATTGCTCGTCATATGCGTCGCCGCACTGCATATCGACAAAAGAGACTCGAGAAACAAAGAACCCAGGGTTCTACTCTCTACGTCTCAAACAAATGGGTCGAAAAAGAAAGACCCGACCAATTCATTGCTGTCCATATGGTTGGCAAAACCAGAAAATGCTAGAAGTCAGTAACCAAAATCAGTGTTAGACGTCCAGTGACTCGCAGCGTCTCTCGAGCAAGAACACATCTGGAAGAATCTTCCACTCCTCCAAGCCAAGAACACCGGAGTAACCACTCCTCAGATTCTTCATCCAGAAGAATGAGCCCCAGCTCAGTCACCAGGACGATTTCTTCGTTCGAATCCCAAGGGATGAACGTCTTGGCTACAAGTTCTGAGCCGCCTCCACAGCATGACGATGTAACCGCATGCATCCAGCAGTTGGAGCAAGGACAACAGAGAATTGAGGCTTTGATGGAAAACCTCATTCTCACTTTACAGCGTCCGCCACCTAACAACGAAACCCCTCCGAATCATGAGGATGATGAGGGCAATGCAGAAAACAATGAGTCACGCGCCCTTACCAAAAAGGACGTGGACGATATCCTCGCAAAAGGAAAAGAAGAGGATACATTGAAGGAACATGGGATCAAGCCACCCTACCCTTTATGGATGGACTCGGTTTTGTTCCCTGCAAAACTCAAACAACCTACTCTCCAGACATATACTGGGAAAGGTTCAGCCAGACAGCATGTCATCCATTTCAAGATCCTGACGGGAGTTATTGCGGATCAAGATGCCCTCAAGATTCGCCTCTTTACAAGTACCCTAAAAGGTACAGCCTTTGATTGGTACTCCACTTTGCCGGAGAACTCCATCCAAAACTGGGCTATGCTGGAGACACGCTTCCTGACCCACTTCCAAGGTAAGGATCATCCTGTTACTATGGCTCAGCTCTGCAGCCTAAAATAGGGAGAGAATGAGTCAACTTATGAGTTCATTCACAAGTGGAAGGCAATGGCGTACAAATGCTCAGATGTGCCGCCACAAGCGTCGCTAGTCGACATCTGCCGTAACAATATGAGAGCAAAAATCCGCTCCATGATCATCGGCAACAAATCAAAGAACCTGGGGGAACTCCTCGAAGCTTCTATGGAAGCTGAAATGGTGATTAAAGACCTCAACAGTCAGAAATCATCAAAGAAAGAGCCGACTGCTGTTACAACCTCAAAACCAAAGAAAAAGGAGGTTCTCAATGTGCAGACTAAGTCAGCTCCTTAGCAACCAAAGAAACCTGAAAACAAAACTACAGGTAAAAGACATGAACTCTCTGATGCCTTCAAAGAACGTGTAGAAAAGAAATATTCGTTCGATGAAGATGTTGAAGAAATCTTTGAGGCTCTCCTAGCAAATGGCAAACTCATTTTGCCAGAGCCCAAAAGATCGGGAGATGTTGGCAAAACCAATGATCCCCGATACTGTCCATACCATCAGATGATCTCACATCCTCTCAATCAATGCTTCGTTGTGAGAGAGAAGATCAATGAGATGTGGAAAAACGGAGTCATAACTTTTGACAAAAACTGCGGCTCCACTTCTGTCAACATGGTGTCATGTGGGCAAGTTTCAAAATCACCGAAGAAGAAGACCATTACTTCATTCAAGGTGATTAAAATGGCTCAAGCGTCCCAAGAATTGGTTCCCTATCCAACACCAGATAGACAACCTATATGGGTGCATCCCGATCTCCTAGATGATGAAAATTGGGAGATCGTCAAAACAAAGCCGACCGCTCAGCAGCGAAGGCAAGCCAAGAGACAACTCCGCAAGCTCAAACAGCAGCAGAAGTCTCAACCAAAACAAGGAGTCCTTGAAAAGCAGAAACTTCTTCCACTGCTTCACTTGAGGCGACGGAAGAATCTCTTCCAAAACCTCCAAGGCGGTAAGAAAATTCACTCTTGATGATTTGATGCCACCTCAATACAAAAATGAAACTGCACAGGGGGCATCATACTCCTGCAATTCGGTAGTTGGATTCCCTATGAATGGATACGAGTCCAGTGACACTGCCAGTGATATCAATGAGTGTGAAGAATCCCTTGAAACAGGAGAATACCTCTCCGACGAGGAATGGATTCCCGAGTCTCATCTTATGCCAGTAATCTGGTATAACCCATTACAGCCACAAGGATCTTGGTCTAATGATGAAGAAGACCAGGACCCTATTCAAGAAAACGCTGTCGATCCAGCACCAACAAATGCTTCAGTGGAACCCAACATGGGCGAACCACAAGGAGCAAATGACGAAGAAGATTTGGCTCCCATGCCTGATCTTGAAGAATATGCAAGAATCTTGCAACATCTTGCCATAGAGCAGGAGCAGGATCGCATCAATCTTCGTCATGATCCAGAACCAGAAGTCCCTGAAAATCAGCGGGAACTTTCTCCCTTAACTCCTGAAAATGAAGAAAACAGTTGGATCGATAATCCTCTCACATCTGAGGATGAGTTCGATTCCCAACAGTCTACACTGGGGTATCTCCTGTCAGGATAACCTACAAAGCAATAGCTCAGGACGACAGTGCCTCTGAAGCTTCCGAAGACACGTACTCCCCAACCGGTAGCGTATCTTCCGGAGCTACATCCTCTCAGGTGACTTCCACTGAGATAACATCCTCTCAGCCCTCGTCTCCTGAAGCTGTGACATCAGAGCTCAAGCCTCTCCCAATTGATCATCTTGAAGAAACTTCTGCCAATGAAATCTTCTTCAATAAAAACTCAATCAATTGGTCCCAGATACCCGATCTCACGGGCGATGTCTGGGCTAATAAAGAAAAGTTGCTGGCTGCTGTTCAGGACTTGTTCCCGGAAATTGCTCCGTGCAACACAATTACTGAAGACACCAATGTTGTTACAGAGACGTCTTCAACAAAGGATCAACCCCTTGATCCTGAGAACGATCTTCCAAAAGAAGACCCTTCTCTAGAGGCTCTTGAAGTTGGTAGAGGTACCCGTTCTGGCCGGGATTACCATAAAAATTACAATCAACCCTCTTCTTCTTATGTAAATCCTTCGGCAAAGCAAGTTGTAAGCACCCCGAGTGGCAATAATAATGAAAATGCAGGCCCGAAGGAGGCTTTCAAGTATGACTTGATTGAGCACTTCAAACACATACCTGCACGTCTGCACATCCTTGACTTATTGCGAATGTCTCCACAAACTCGTGATAATCTCATTTCAGAATTACAAAGGCTGAATGCGGATGTCGACAAACATGCCCCACAAGTCCTACAAATTGAAATGGACTATAGTGGTCAAAAAATCAAATACTCCCTCAAAGGGAGAAAAGAAGAAAACTGAGAGATCAAGCAATGAATGCCTCTCGGTATAAAAAGCAGCAAGTGCAACAATTGCCTTTGACAAGGATGACCTCCTCCTAGGCAAAACAAAGCACAACCGACCCTTGTACTTTACGGGGTACGTCAAAGAAATGCCAGTACACAGAGTTCAGATGGATCCAGGTTCTGCACTCAACCTCATCTCTACTTCGGCACTCGAAGTGCTGGGCATCCCACCTAGCAAGCTAAGTCACACGTCTGTATCCATCTTCGGATATGACGGCAGCGCTCAAAGGCCTATCGGTAAAATCAGATTCAAATTGCAAATCGGTGATCTTATTTCTGAAGTCACCGTGTATGCGATAAAGACCCCTTCATGTTACAATATACTCCTTGGACGCCCCTGGATACATGACAATGGTGTTGTCCGTTCAACTCTACATCGGTGCATCAAGTTCGTTGGCGACGATGGCCTGATACATCGAGTATTTGCAGACAAAAAGCCCTTCAAAGGCAGAGATGTCCATTTTGCAGATGCTCAAATGTATAAAGATGGAAAAGAAGAACAGGAGGAAAAAACAATTCGCTTTGTCGACAGTCTCCAGAAAGATAAAGGCAAGGCTCCTCAGCAATCATCGGAGGTAAACAAACCCTCCACCAAACTCGAAGTAAGCGGTCAAGCTCCCTTCGTCGTCTCCGTCAAATCTCCAAAGCCTTTGGTAATCACTACCAAAGCAAAGAAGACAAAACAAAAGACTGGGGGCAAGTACACTGTCTCCTTTGTGTCTATTATGCATGACACAGACTCAGAGTCAGATCCAAAAGATGACACAGCATCGAGCCAAGCTGATACTCAGCGAGATCAGCCCGCTCTCAATCCATTGGAGACACTTGTAGACATAGAAGACCCTACGTCTGCTTCCTTCGTTATTCCGGCAACTTCGCCAGAAGAAAAAGTGATTTACTTCCACAGATAAGGAGCATCTCCACTGAACTCTTTACTTGAACCTTTCCAAAACGAAGGTATGCCTCAGCTATCCCTGTATAGTCCAATGGCACAAGCTATCATGAAGAAAATGGGCTACGACGCTCAAAACCCGACTGGTTTGGGAGGTGGCCATGGTATTCTCACACCATTGGAACCCACCCTGACCAAAAGTCAACAAGAAAATTTGAAAATCCACCTTCATAAAGGCAAGTCTTCATATGGGTTGGGGTATGATCCTACCGCTCCTATGAGATAGTTGACACCATGGCTACAAAGTCGCTTTACAGACAAAGCCTCAACATCTCATGAAGACATCGATATCCCTGGATAATTTCTCTGATGATAAAAATCCAGAAAGCTCCTCCAATTGGTATAATTTCTCTGATGATAAAGAGGAATTTCCCGATGACACAGACGAGCGGTTCTCTGTCCCAGAAGAATCATCGTCTCCAAAAGAAGTACCCTACTTCAACCCAATTCCAGCAAATGATTGGGACCATCTCATTGCAAGCCTTGAGAAGGATACTGATCAAGAAGATTCATAGACAGAAATAGAGCCTCAGTTTGAAAATGTCTCTGGCACTCCAGAAGGTCTTGTTGAGTTGGAAGCCTCCGAAAATACTGTGGAGGAACCACCTTCAAACCTTCCGACAGAAGATCCTGTCCAAAAGATAGACTTGGGAACATCTGATAACCCACGTCCTGTATTCATAAGCAAGAATATAAAGGATGATGAGTTACCCGAGTATATCTCTTTTCTTCGCGAGTTCGTTGATTGCTTTGCATGGTCTTATGCCGAAATGCATGGCCTGGATCCCAAAGTAGCAGTCCATAAGCTCAACTTGCAAAAAGAAATCAAGCCTATCAAACAAGGCTAAAGAAGATTCCGTCCCGACGTGATGGACAAAATTGAACAAGAAGTTCAGAAACTCAAAAACGTTGGCTTCATCCGCGAGGAACAGCATCCTGAATGGTTGGCCAACATCGTCCTCGTGACAAAGAAAAATGGGCAGATAAGGGTCTGTATCGACTACAGAGACCTAAATAATGCATGTCCTAAAGAAGAATTCCCGCTTCCCATACCAGAGGTGATGATTGACAACACCTATGGGTTCGATCGAATGACATTCATGGATGGATTCTCTGGCTACAATCAGATAAAGATGCATCCTGAAGATGAAAGGCATACATCATTTTGGACACCATTCGGCGTGTATTGCTACACTGTTATGCCGTTTGGTCTGAAAAATGCAGGTGCAACATATCAGAGGGCTATGATGAAAATATTCCAAGATATGCAGCACAAGACGGTCGAATGCTATGTTGACGACCTCGCCATCAAAAGCAGAAGAAAAGAAGACCATCTCGATGATCTTCAAGAAGTCTTCCTCCGACTTCGCAAACACAAATTGCTGATGAATCCACTAAAGTGCTTCTTCGGTGTCTCATCGGGTAAGTTTCGAGGATTCATAGTACGGAAAGCTGGAATAGAACTTGACCCTATCAAAGTCAAGGCTATCCTGGAAATGCCATCTCCCAGAACCCTAAGAGAATTAAAAGGGCTTCAAGGAAGGTTGGCCTACATTCGACGGTTCATCTCCAATCTATCAGGGAAATGCCGTCCATTCTCTCGCCTGATGAAGAAAGGCGTCGACTTTGTCTAGGATGCTGAATGTCAAAATGCATTTCAAGACATCAAAGCATACCTCACCAAACCTCCAGTGCTGGCTGCCCCACAACTGGAAAACCATTTATCTTGTACACAAGAGCTCACGACCACTCTTTGGGTGCTCTGCTCGCACAAGAAAACGACGACGGAAAAGAAGCTGCTCTATATTACCTTAGCCGCATGATGGTAGGTGCAGAGCATCGCTACTCCCCAGTCGAAAAAGAATGCCTTGCAGTAATGTTCGCTGTACAAAAGCTGCGTCACTATCTGCTGTCGAACACAGTCTACCTGATTTCGAGGATCAACCTCCTAAAGGTCCTTGTCACAAAAGCAGGTTCTCTCAATGCCCGACTGCCAAAATGGTCTATTCTTCTATCACAGTTTGATATTAGGTATGTGCCACAGAAAGCAATCAAAGGACAAGCTCTAGTAGACTTCCTTGTAGAGCATCCATTGGCTAAAGATTCTCCACTCAGGGATGATCTCCCAGACAAATTTGTCTACAATGTGGAAACTTCCTTATCAAATGCTTCCTGGGACATGTACTTTGACGGTGCAACCAGGACAAATGAAAAAGGAAAGCAAATATCGGGAATTGGCATCTTCTTTGTCAGCCCTGACAAATACATTATTCCACACGCCTTCTCGCTACTGGAACCATGTTCAAACAATGCAGCTGAGCACCAAGCCCTATTTGTAGGATTGGAACTCGCCCTCGAGTCTGGCATCACCATGTTGGAAGCTTTTGGGGACTCTCAACTGATCGTCAACCAGATGAATCAGAAATATGAAGTCAGGAAGCCTGATTTGCTACCTTACTACAATAAGGCGCAGTCGCTTTGACAAAAATTTAACATCTGCCATATCACCCACATCCTCAGAGGTGAAAACATCAGTGCAGATGCCCTAGCCGGACTCGCCGCATCCATGGCAATCCAAGAAGGGGAAAACGTGCAAGTCACAGTGTGTCAAAGAAGGATTCTCCCTCCTCTCAACACACACCAAGCAGTTGTTGAATGCCACCAAGTGGTTGGAAGTCGGATGTCCATCCTCAAACCTCCGATTGGCGACTGGAGAGATCCGTTCATTGATTACATCATGTTCGGAATCCTACCTGAAGATCCAAAAGAGCGGGTAAGTACCCAAAGACGAGCCCCAAACTTTCATTTGGATATACCTTCAAAAGTACTTTACAGAAAATCCTTCAACGGGGTACTCAATGCTGCTTGTCACAACAAGAGGCTGAGGAAACTCTCAAAGAAGTTCATGCTGGTCTTTGTGGAGCCCATCAGGCTGGCCCTAAGCTCTACAACCAGATAAAAAGGCTAGGTTATTATTGGCCTACCATGGTAGCTGATGCAATGCAATTTGCCAAGCGCTGCCAAAAATGCCAGATTCACGGAGATTATGTCCACATGCCTCCAAAATGGCTACATCCAACAGCAATCTCATGGCCTTTCGAAGCTTGGGGTATGGACATCATAGGTCCCATTTCTCCCCCATCAAGCAAAGGTCATCACTTTATCTTCGCCGCTACGGATTATTTCTCCAAGTGGTCAGAAGCATTTGCGCTCAGCGAAATGAAGACCTCATCAGTCCTTCAGTTCTTGCACACCAACATTATTTGTCGCTTCGGCATACCTAAAAGATTCGTCCATGATAACAGACCACAATTCCGGGATCACAGATTCTACAGGTTTTGCAACAAGTACAAAATCCAAAGTGGTCCTTTGACTCCATATAATCCAGCAGCGAATGGACTAGCAGAAGCCTTCAACAAGACACTCTGCAAAATTCCCAAGAAAATAGTCTCTAGTCACAAAAGAGACTGGGGCGACAAACTACCAGAAGCCTTGTGGGCCTATCGAACCACCGTTCGAGGACCAACCCATAGCACACCATTCTCTTTGGTCTATGGATGCGAAGCTGTCGTCCCTTTGGAAGTACAAATTCCTTCCTTAAGGGTATCTTTGCAAAATGACATGATGCAAGAAAGCAATGTCAAATTGAGACTCCAAGAGCTGGATAATCTCGATGAAAGACGACTTGAAGCTCTACAAAGCATTGAGTTGTACCAAGCACGCATGGCAGGATCTTTTGACAAGAAGGTCAGGCAACGCGCCTACAAAAAGGGTGACTTGGTTCTTGCAGTAAAAAGACCCATAATCTTTGCCCATAAATCCAAAGGCAAATTCGAACCAAAATGGGAGGGACCCTTCGTCATCGACAAAGTCTTCAACGGTGCATACGCTCTTCTAACATGGAAGGAGACAGATGTATACTACCCATTAACGGCAAGTTCTTGAAGCGGTACTACCCTTGAAGACTTCCTCAAACGGGTCAGAGCAATATCTACACGGCTAAAGCATATTTCCAAGGTACTTGCTCGTCAAACCCACCCCTTTTGAAATTTTCATCTTTATGTTGAAGTTTCTAAAAAAAAAAAAAAACAATCTCTCAAAACAATGCTTACTTTCATCGTTTCATTGTTCAAAAGAAAAATCAAATCCAAAATCCAAGTTTAGGAGCCTCTTCCCAGACTTGACCAAAAATTTCGATCCTTGAACCCAAATTTCATGGTTTGAAACAAAAACCAAGACTCAGGAATTTTCACCCTAGTCTACCTTGGCTTTTACAACCAAAATGGTTTTAAGCCAAAATTTATGACCCTCGTGTCTCTAAACAAAAAAAATTTGGTTTTCTTAAACCGTGGGGAAGCGACACTTAGTTGATACTCGTAAAACCCAAAAACCGGAAGGATGCGAACCCCATTCGATACTTCCAAAACCCAAAAAATCGCAAGGAAGCGAACCCCATTCGATACTTGCAAAATTTCAAAAATCGTGGAGAAGCAACAAACCAGTTGATATCCACAACCCAAATTTCAAAAAATCATGGAGACGCAATATTCCAGCTGCTATCCACAACCCAAATTTCAAATGGTTCGAGAAAACCTCAAATTTCAAAAAAAATCACGGGGAAACGACACCAAGTCAGTACCCGCAAAACCAAAAGTTTTGGGAAAAGCAGGGAAGCGACGCTTAGTCGATATTTGCACCCCAATTCGCGAGAAAGCGACATTCCGTCGATACTCGCAAAACTTAGCCTGCGAGGAAGTGACATTCCATCAATACTCGCAAAACCGAATGAGCAAGGAAGCTACATTCCATCGATACTTGCAAGACCATTCAGCGGGGAGGCGACATTTAGTCGATACCTGCATTTTGAAAACCAAATCCGGCTATAAACGCCAAAAAGCGGCTATAAACGCCAAAGTCGGCTATAAACGCCAAAAAATCGGCTATAAATGCCAAAATATGGCTATGAATGCCAAAATTCGGCTATAAATACCAAGACAAACAAAACAAAATTCGGCTTTCATGCTAACAAAACAAAACTTGGTTTTCAAAAAACTCGGCTATAAACCCAAAAGTCTGCTATAAACGCCAAAATCGGCTTTCATACGATACAAAAAAAACTTTGGCTCTCACGCCACAAACAAAACAAAATTCAGCTCCTACGCCATTCAAAAAAAAATCGGCTTTCACGCCATCCAAAAAACTTTGGCTCTCATGCCACAAACAAAAAGCTTTGGCCCGTATGCCACAAACAAAAAAACCTTGGCTCTCATGCCACAAACAAAAATTTTGGCTCTCATGCCACAAACAAAATTCGGCTTCCATGCCACAAAACGAAATTCGGCTTCTATGCCATTCCAAAATTCGGCTTTCGCGCCATCCAAAAACTTTGGCTCTCATGCCACAAACAAATTTGGCTCCCATGCCGCAGACAAAATTAGGCTTTCATGCCATCCAAAATTTCGGTTTTCAAACCATCAAAAACCAGGCTTTTCGCCATAAAATTGGCTTTCATGCCCAAAACAACTCTTTGACAAAAGATTTTCACAAAATGACAACCTTTTGATCAAATTCTTAAACAAACATTCCCATCAACTTTTGCTCAAATTTGTTTTCATCAAAAAAATGATTTAAGTGAAAGGAAGGGGATACAAAAATATAGTACCAAAATTGTTTATACATGGAGGTACCAAAAAAAAAGGAGAAAAAGAAAAGAGTTTGTTACAACTCAGGAGCTCAATCGAACATGGTCTTCAACCAAAGATTCAACTCCTCAAGCAGACCCTTGGCCTTAGCTTCCAAAGTTTTCAGGCCACGCTTCTTCAGAATGTTCCCATAAAACGCGGCCGAATGCCGTGACCCATCTGCAGCACGAGGAATTTCTTCCCAGAGGACTTGCCACTGCTCATGCTCCTGAGTCTTCCTCCGGACATTCCCTTCAGCTTCCTCAACTTGGCGAATGAGAGTCCCCTCCTTCTCCCAAGCCTGCTGAATGGCTGCATTGGAAGATCTAGCAGATCGACGAGGTGCGTCAGTAATAGGACCTTTACCCTTGTTCGATTGGGAAGAACTACCTACAAAAGATGGAAGAGAAAAGATCAATCATCATCAAAATGACATAATTTTGCTATAAAAAAATTCTAGCAAAATTTTGACATGGTTCCGGGGCAATTCCAAAGAAAAGGAAAATACTCCGAAAAAGACAGGAAGCCTGAAGATGAGCTCAACATCGCTGCGAGCTCATAGTCAGTGGAGAATTCTCAAAGAAGGTTCGAACTCAACATTGCTGCGAGAACAAGCCAATCTCATCAAACTTCTGCAAAATCTGGAAAAGAGCTCAACATTGCTGCGAGCTTCAGAATCCAAAAATTGCAAAGTTCCTCAAAATCCAGCAAGACCAAGAAAGAGCTCAACATCGCTGCGAGCTCAAATCCCAATACTTGCAAAAGATTTTCAGGTATGCATCATCATGCTGTCAAGTCCATTTACCAAAAATCATGCTTCGAAAAAATATCATCATGCATTAGATGCTAGGAAAACCTTGACCAAAGTTTGACCAATTCCAACCCAATTTGGTCAAAACCAATCAAACTTTGTCCAAGTCAAAAATCATATTGGCTTGACCTAGAGACTCTAGCCTTCTATCTTGATGCATAAAAAAAAATAAAAAAATGCATACATATTGAAATTGCATAGCCTCATTATCATGGTGAGCAAACAAAGAAAAGAAAAAAGAAAGAGAGAGAGAAAAAAAATCTCAGCAAAAAAAAAAAAAAACAAAAAAGAAAAACTTTCTGAAAGAAAAAAAAAGAAAAGAAAAAAAAAGAGAAAAAAAAGAAAGGAGAAGAAGCACGAAAAAAAAACGAAAAGAAAAACGTGCTTAAAGAAAAAAAAAAGAGAAAGAAAGAAGAGAAAAAGAAAAGAACAAGAAGAAGAGAAGAAAAGAAAAAAAGAATGAAGAAGCTACTTCTACAATGGAGATTCTTGAGGAGGAAGAAAACTTACTTGAAGCCATTGATGGAGAAGAAGAAGAAAAGCTTGGAGAAGAGAAAGTACTTGTTATCTTGGAGAGCACTCTTGAAGATTTCTTGCAAAAAGAAAGCAATGGAGCAAAAGCACCAACCCTCTTGCTTTTATAGAAGAGAGCAAGCTGTTGACACCAAAAAGGTCACTATGTCTCCTCCACATCGAGAAGCCTCCTGAAGCTGCATCCTGCTAAAAATAGGCATGGCTACTTCAAGCATCAAATTTTGTCAGAATCAGACAGAAACTGAGAGATCCTTCAAGACAGCTAAAAGAGGGGTACACCTGAGGTTTCGGGCCATTCCGACAGCGTTTGGCCTAACTTCACTGCTCCGACAGCTAAACAAGCGCTCCCGGCGGCGAGATCATCAAAGACACCAAAACTTTGATCAAAGCCTACGGATGACTCCAGAATGTCTCCAAAGGGCTCCATGCCAAATTTCAAGTCAAACCGACAACGTTTGACCCTCCATCAAAGCTCGAGCAGCAAAATCAAGCCTCCCGGTGGCGGGAACCACCGAAGCCATCACTCATCAAACAAAATACATGAGTGGCTTCAACATGCTTCCAAAAGGCAGCACGTCAAATTTCAGGTCATTCCGACAATGTTTGACCAGGTTTCGATGCTCCGAGAGAAAATCAAGCCTACCGGCGGCGGAGCAACCCGGGACCATGACATCCAAAACGGAGCCCATGGAACGTCTCAAAATGACTCCAATAGGCTCCTTGTC
The DNA here is from genome assembly GCA_028538565.1 of Umbellularia californica. Classification (NCBI taxonomy): domain Eukaryota; kingdom Viridiplantae; phylum Streptophyta; class Magnoliopsida; order Laurales; family Lauraceae; genus Umbellularia; species Umbellularia californica. The sequence goes on along the minus strand of JAPQWN010000007.1, from coordinate 41,419,100 downwards.
AAATTTCAGGTCAATCTGACTTCGTTTGACCAAATATCAAAGCTCGGCATTTTCCCCGCAGCAAAATCAAGTGAAGCATCGATGGGACCCCAAACGGCTTCAAAACTCAAATAAAAGCCCATGGTTGGTCCTATCCACTACTCAAGAAGCTTCACCTCAATTTTCAGGTCATTCCGACATCGTTTGACCTAATTTCGACGCTTGACGGAAAATCGGCTACAAAGTCTTCGGCTTTCCCGAAAAATAGGAAACTTTGTGCTCCGATTTCGCGAGGGTTCTCGTCAAGATTTCTCCAAGAAAATCAAGTCAATAATTGAAGAAAAATGTCAAGAAAAATACAGAAGAAAAAAGGAACGAAAAAGACGAAAAAACGGCCGAAAACGATGCTCGGCGACCCTGGGTGCATGGTCGCCCGGCGACCCTGGAAATCCGGGTCGCCGGATTTTGCGCCGAATCATCCGTTTTCCGATTCTTTTCACGTTTCGGGTGTTCTGGCCTCTGTGATTTTCTGAAAATCCAATGTTTGGTGCTTCAAAACCACTGATCTTCGTCGACATCTCGGATCTGCCGTCAAAAGCATGAAATCATCACCGATCGCCTCAAGATCGCCAACCGGCTGACCAAGAAAGTGCACTTTCTGTCCGACCGATCGTGAAATCGACAAGACAGATGTCACCAGCCCACCAACGTCAATCAATGTCTGAAATTGCATTACAATCCGATATCAAATAATGCGTGGATCAACCCGTGATGATCGCAAGAAGAACCTCAAAAGGCGCAGCACGGCCCGCGACTCTTCACATGCCTTGGAAACCACTTAATGTCGTTAATTGACCCATTAAAGCAGTCATTAACTCATTATTTTGGACGGCCCAATCAGAACCAAGCATTTGGGAGTTACAAATCCAAGCAATCATGGCATTAAACCCATGAAACTCCCATCATCATGAAGCATAAAGGTGATTAAATGCCCACTACCTTCATCGGCCAATCACAAGCCTTGAAAAAGGAGTTACAAAATCAACTTGTAACTCCTCATCAATTCTTTCATCATGGCCATCAATGCCAATAAACACCTCATGGCTACATAAAGCCTATAAAAGGAGGTCCATTCCAAGAAGAAAGCATGATGAAAAGAGATCCCAAGTGCAAGCTCTGAAAATTCAGAAAATCCAAGAGAGAGACGAAGTTCTGCTACTTTGCTCCCGAAAGCACCACAAGGTGATCAACGTCCTTTGGGGGGCCACCCCCCCAAGGTCACCTCCTTCTCCAACATGGCTTAAACGCGGCTTTTCAGCCCGTTTACTTGGTTTTTCATTGGATATAGGACCTTGTCTTGGTCCTTGTCCTTTAAAAAACTGAGGTTAGGAGCCAAGCCAAATAATCAAAGCATCACATGTTCTCATTTGAAGGACGATGGCGAAGCCCATACATGACTTGCGACCGTCGATCTCAACGTGTCCCCACAATCTCCTGAGAAGTTAGATCCCTTTTCTTCCTTTTCTATTGTAGTTTGTATTTCTTAAAGAGACAAAAAGAAATCACAATTCTTGTCTTTCATATTTGATGAGTTTTGTAAAAACGCCTTTCACGGCAAACAAACAAAAACGCCTCTTACGGCATTCTAAAAACTCATCTCTTTTCTTAATATTTATGCAATTTGAAAAGTTAGAAAAAACGGATTGATTTCCTTTCCACTTGCGAAGGTGAATCTCCGGATTATCACCATTCCAAATTCCAAGTAGAAAGTAAATCTGGCATACCCGTACAAAAATGTTGATGCCCGAGATTTTCCCTCCTCCGCCGAGACCCAGGTCAGCCCCCTGGGTGCGGAAGGAGAGGACGGAAGATTTCTTTCGGGTCCATCAAGTTGGCATACCCGGTGGGACACGTTGACTTGAGAACGTGATGCTTTGATCACTTGGCTCCTTTCTAGTTGGTGGCCTATGTTGCATTTTGCATCTAAAAAAAAAATATGAGATGGGATTTCAATTGTTCTTTCTCACTTCAAAAAAAAAAAAACAAATCTGATCTCTTTTTCTTAAAAACTCAACTTTGAGAGATTTTGATCCTTCCCTCTTCGAACTTGATAGCTCACAGAAATGTTCGCAGCTATCGTTCATATCGGGGATTGGGCCATCTTTTCTCTTTGATGGGTCCAATTGGGATTTTTTTTAAAAAAAAAAAAAAACACCTTCGTTTCAAACTCTTTAAAAAAAAAAATGATCTCTCTTTCTCAAGATTCAACTTTGAGAAATTTTGATCCTCTCCTCCTTGAACTCGATAGCTCACAAAAATGTTCGCAGCTATCGTTCATATCGGGGATTGGGCCATCTTTTCTCTTTGATGAGTCCAAATTGGGATTTCAAAAAAAATTATAAATTCAAAAAATTTTAGCTTTCTCTCTTTTGCATTTAAATTTGAGAAACCTTGGTTCATTCCCTTCGAATTTAGCGCTCGCAGAAATGTTGAGCCTTTGTTCGGATTGGAACACCATTCGTTCTCTTTAATGAGTTTATAAAAAACCTTTCAAAAAAAGAAAAAGGGATTTAAAAAAAAAAAAAACACTAAGGTTCCACCAATTGCGTTCTTTGACCAAAGTGGATGTAAGAAAAGCCTTGTCCAGAGTGTGGAGACAGCTAGACTGTTCGAGGCAAGGGTCCTTCAAACGGGTTCATTAAGTAATCCTACCCTTACCTGGGGACTGAGCTATCTACTAAGGTTTCATAAGATCGAATTGGAAATCTATGTGCACCTTTCAAAAAAAAATTCTCTAAAAAAAATCTTTAAAAAAAAAAAAAAACTTCTGTCACTTTGAATTCAGAGTTGAGAAATCTTGGTTCTTTCCCTTTCGGATTTAGCTCTTGCAGAAATGTTGAGCCTTGTTCGGAATGGAACACCATTTGCTCTCTTCGATGAATTCAATCTTGACCTTTCAAAAAAAAAAAAAACTTTTGTCACTTTTGAATTCAGAGTTGAGAAATCTTGGTTCTTTCCCTTTCGGATTTAGCGCTCGCAGAAATGTTGAGCCTTGTTCGGAATGGAACACCATTTGCTCTCTTCGATGAATTCAATCTTGACCTTTCAAAAAAAAACTTCCGTCACGTCTAGATTCACATCCGAGAAATTATGGTTCCTTCCCTTCTGAATTTAGCGCTCGCAGAAATGTTGAGCCTTTGTTCGGATTGGAATACCATTTGCTCTCTTTTATGAATCCAAATTTGATCTTTCAAAAAAAAATCCCATCTCGTGTCCTTCCCAAGGATGCGATTTGCAACATTTGTGCCTAGCGATGCTAGTACGCCCTTTCGGGTCTACTGTATTCGCGACCGACACATTTGTATCTCCAACTTTATATCATTTTACCTCGAGTGAGCCTTGCTTCTCGGTAATTTGAATTAAGGTCTACAATTGCTTCTAGCAGTCACTGGAACGCTCACTCTGAGCCTACCATACTTGCATTTTAGAACAATTGTATCCTCTATGGCTTTTTGCCTTGTTCATCGTCCTTGGTTGGGCCATGTCCCCTCAAGTGATTTGAAAAGACAAAACCATAGTTGTTCTCCATTTACGATCACCATATTCTTGTGATTACTAATGGATTTGGTCTTGTTTCAGAAGTTTTCCAAAACTAACAATGGCAGCTTCATTGACCATCACTTTCGATGAGAACAAGTACCAGCTTATGCATCAAGATAAGCAAAACAAGCATAAGCGCCTTGCTAGTTGCCGAAGTGTCATCTCCCTCGACAACTCTCTAAACACCGGGTCAACTTAAACTCCCCGAACCATCATCTTCGGATCGCTGGGACCATTCCCACTTCCCGCAGAAGACATTGTACCTGCCAAGAAGCAGAAAACCGCCCCGCAACGTGTCACCAAAATGGCACCAAGGGCGAACACCAAGAAGCCTAAAGCCCGTGGCGTTCCCACGAAGCCTCAACCCACAAGAAACCAGGTTTACCCCAAAACTTGGTCCCCAAGATCTTCGCCAAAGCAACGGAGGTCCCAAACATCTACAAAGCCAGCATACCTGGCCCCTCTCAAGGTGAATCGGTTCTACCCTCTCTCTTACATGAAAGAGGAGAAACCTACCCTCCACCCAAAAAACAAACAAAATCATCATGAGCCGGCTTGCTCCTACAAGCCCAAAATCAAATCCTGCTTTATTAGGCCTATGCAAAAACATGCTGAAGCCTGCACTCCCGCGAGTCGACCCTTCATCTCAACAGGGGCCGAGCTCGCAAAATTCAAGTCTTCATTGCGACAGGCAAAGGACCGCGTCCAGATTCTGTCCTTGCCAAGCTTCAAAGAAAACAAACTCGGCTGCTGCGCACAAGGGACCACATCCTTCATCGCCAGAGCCCAGCCAGAGCTGACTGAAGCTCAAATTGCTCGTCGTATGCGTCGCCGCACTGCATATCGACAAAAGAGACTCGAGAAACAAAGAACCCAACATTCTACTCTCCACGTCTCAAACAAATGGGTTGAAAAAGAAAGACCCGACCAATTCGTTGCTGTTCATATGGTTGGCAAAACCAGAAAACGCCAGAAGTCAGCAAACAAAATCAGTGTTAAACGTCCAGTGACTCGCAGCGTCTCTCGGACACGAACACATCTGGAGGAATCTTCCACTCCTCCAAGCCAAGAATGTCGGAGTAACCACTCCTCAGATTCTTCATCCAGAAGAATGAGCCCCAGCTCAGTCACCAGGACGATTTCTTCGTTCGAATCCCGAGGGATGAACGTCTTGGCTACAAGTTCTGAGTAGCCTCCACCGCATGATGACGTAACTGCACGCATCAAGCAGTTGGAGCAAGGACAATAGAGAATTGAGACTATGATGGAAAATTTGATTCTCACTCTACAGCGTCCACCACCTAACAATGAAACCCCTCCGAATCATGAAGATGACGAGGGCAATGCAGAAAACAATGAGTCTCGCGCCCTTACCAGAAAAGACGTGGACGATATTCTCGCAAAAGCAAAAGAGGAGGATACATTGAAGGAACATGGGATCAAGCCACCCTACCCTCTATGGATGGACTCGGTTCCGTTCCCTGCAAAATTCAAACAACCTACTCTCCAGACATATACCGGGAAAGGTTCAGCCAAACAGCATGTCATCCACTTCAAGATCCTGACAGGAGCTATTGCGGATCAAGATGCCCACAAGATTCGCCTCTTCGCAAGTACCCTAAAAGGCACAGCCTTTGATTGGTACTCCACTTTGCCGGAGAACTCCATCCAGAACTGGGTTATGCTGGAGACACGCTTCCTGACCCACTTCCAAGGTGAGGATCATCCTGTTACTATGGCTCAACTCTGCAGCCTAAAACAGGGAGAGAATGAGTCAACATACGACTTCATTCACAAATGGAAGGCAATGGCGTACAAATGCTTAGATGTACTGCCACAAGCGTCGCTAGTCGACATCTGCCGTAACAATATGAGAGCAAAAATCCGCTCCATGATTATCGGCAATAAATCAAAGAACCTGGGGGAACTCCTCGAAGCGTCCATGGAAGCTGAAATGGTGATCAAAGACCTCAACAGTCAGAAATTATCAAAGAAAGAGCCGCTTGCTGTTACAACCTCAAAACCAAAGAAAAAGGAGGTTCTCAATGTGCAAACTAAGTCAACTCCTCAGCAGCCAAAGAAACCTGAAAACAAAACTACAGGTAAAAGGCCTGAACTCTCTGATGCCTTCAAAGAACGTGTAGAAAAGAAATATCCGTTCGATGAAGACGTTGAAGAAATCTTTGAGGCTCTCCTAGCAAATGGCAAACTCATTTTGCCAGAGCCCAAAAGATCGGGAGATGTTGGTAAAACCAATGATCCCCGTTACTGTCCATACCATCAGATGATCTCACATCCTCTCAATCAATGCTTCGCTGTGAGAGAGAAGATCAATGAGATGTGGAAAAATGGAGTCATAACCTTTGATATAAACTATGGCCCCGCCTCTGTCAACATGGTGTCATGTCAGCAAACTTCAAAGTCACCGAAGGAGAAAATCACTACTTCATTCAAGGTGATAAAAATGGCTCAAGCGTCCCAAGAATTGGTTCCCTATCCAACACCAGATGGACAACCTATATAGGTGCATCCCGATCTCCTAGATGATGAAAACTGGGAGATCGTCAAAACAAAGCCGACCGCTCAGCAGCGAAGGCAAGCCAAGAGACAGCTCCACAAGCTCAAACAGCAGCAGAAGTCTCAACCAAAACAAGAAGTCCTTGAAAAAGTATAAACTTCTTCCACTGCTTCAGTAGGGACGATGGAAGAATCTCTTCCCAAAACCTCCAAGGCAGTAAGAAAATTCACTCTTAATGATTTCATGCCACCTCTAGACAAAAATGAAACTATGCAGGGGGCATCATACTCTTCCAACTCGGTAGTTGGATTCTCCATGAACGGATACGAGTCCAGTGACACTGCCAGTGATATCGATGAGTGGGAAGAATCCCTTGAAACAGAAGAATACCTCTCCAATGAGGAATGGATTCCCGACTCTCATCTTATGCCGGTAATCTGGTATAACCCATTACAGCCACAAGGATCTTGGTCTGATGATGAAGAAGACCAGGACCCTGTTCAAGAAAATGTTGTCAATCCAGCACCAGCAAATGCTTCAGTGGAACCCAACATGGGCGAACCACAAGGGGCAAATGACGAAGAAGATTTGGCTCCCATGCCTGATCTTGAAGAATATGCAAGAATCTTACAACATCTTGCCATAGAGCAGGAGCAGGATCGCATCAATCTTTGTCATGACCCAGAACCGGAAGTCGCTGAAATTCAGCGGGAACTTTCTCCCTTAACTCCTGAAAATGGAGAAAACAGTTGGATCGATGATCCTCTCACATCTGAGGATGAGTCCGATTCCTAACAGTCTACACTGGGGGCATCTCCTGTCAGGATAACCTGCAATGCAATAGCTCAGGACGACAGTGCCTCTGAAGCTTCCGAAGACACGTACTCGCCAACCGGTAGCGTATCTTCCGGAGCTACATCCTCTCAGGTGACTTCCACTGAGATAACATCCTCTCAACCTTCGTCTCCTGAAGCTGTGACATCGGAACTCAAGCCACTCCCGATTGATCATCTTGAAGAAACTTCTGCCAATGAAATCTTCTTCAATGAAAACTCAGTCAATTGGTCCCAGATACCCGATCTCACGGGCAATGTCTGGGCTATTAAAGAAAAGTTGCCGGCTATTGTTCAGGACTTGTTCCCGGAAATTGCTCCGTGCAACACAATCACTGAAGACGCCAATACTGTTACAGAGACGTCCTCAGTAAAGGATCAACCTCTTGATCCTGAGAACGATCTTCCAAAAGAAGACCCTTCTCTAGAGGCTCTTGAAGTTGGTAGAGGTACCCGTTCTGGCCGAGATTACCATAAAAATTACAATCAACCCTCTTCTTCTTATGTAAATCCTTCGGGAAAACAAGATGTAAACGCCCCAAGTGGCAATAATAATGAAAATACAGGCCCGAAGGAGGCTTTCAAGTACGACTTGATTGAGCACTTCAAACACATACCTGCACGTCTGCACATCCTTGATCTACTACGAATGTCTCCACAAACTCGTGATAGTCTCATTTCAGAATTACAAAGGCTGAATGCGGATATCGATAAACATGCCCCACAAGTCCTACAAATTGAAATGGACTATAGGGTCAAAAAATCAAATACTCCCTCAAAGGGAGAAAAGAAGAAAACTGAGGGATCAAGCAATGAATGCCTCTCGGTACAAAAAGCAGCAAGTGCAACAATTGCCTTCGACAAGGATGACCTCCTCCTAGGCGAAACAAAGCACAACCGTCCCTTGTACTTTACGGGGTACGTCGAAGAAATGCCAGTACACAGAGTTCAGATCGATCCAGGTTCTGCACTCAACCTCATTTCTACTTCGGTACTCAAAGAGCTGGGCATCCCACCTAGCAAACTGAATCACACGTCCGTATCCATCATCGGATATGACGGCAGCGCTCAAAGGCCTATCGGCAAAATCAGGTTCAAACTGTAAATCGGTGATCTTATTTCTGAAGTCACTGTGTATGCAATAAGGACCCCTTCATGCTACGATATACTCCTTGGACGCCCCTGGATACATGAGAATGGTGTCGTCCCTTCAACTCTACATCAGTGCATCAAGTTCATTGGCGACGATGGCCTGATACATCGAGTATTTGCAAACAAAAAGCCCTTCAAAGGCAGAGATGTCCATTTTGCAGATGCTCAAATGTATAAAGATGGAAAAGAAGAACAGGAGGAAAAAACAGTTCGCTTTGTCGACAGTCTCCAGAAAGATAAAGGCAAGGCTCTTCAGCAATCATCGGAGGAAAACAAACCCTCCACCAAACTCGATGTAAGCGGCCAAGCTCCCTTCGTCGTCTCCTTCAAATCTCCAAAGCCTTTGGTAATCACTACCAAAGCAAAGAAGACAAAAGAAAAGACTTGGGGCAAGTTCACTGTCTCCTTTGTGTCTATTATGCATGACACAGACTCAGAGTCAGAGTCAGAAGATGACACAGCATCGAGCCAAGCTGATACTCAGTAAGATCAGCTCACTCTCACTCCATTGGAGACACTTGCAGACATAGAAGATCCTACGTCTGCCTCCTTTGTTATCCCAGCAACCTCGCCAGAAGAAAAAACAATCTTCTTCCACAGGTCGGGAGCATCTCCACTGAACTCTCTGCTTGAACCTTTCCAAAACGAAGGTATGCCTCAGCTATCCCTGTATAGTCTAATGGTACAAGCTATCATGAAGGAAATGGACTACAATGCTCAAAACCCGACTGGTTTGGGAGGTGGCCGTGGTATTCTTACACCATTGGAACCCACCCTGACCAAAAGTCAACCAGAAGATTGGAAAATCCATCTTCAAAAAGGCAAGTCTTCATATGGGTTGGGGTATGATCCTACCGCTCCTATGAGACAGTTGACACCATGGCTGCAAAGTCGCTTTACCGACCAAGCCTCAACATCTCATGAAGACATCGATATCCCTGGATATCTCTTTGAGGAGTTACTCGTCAAAAATCCTGAAAGCTCCTCCAATTGGTATAATTTCTCTGATAATAGAGAGGAATTGCCCGATGACGTAGACGAGCGGTTCTCTGTCTCAGAAGAATCATCGTCTCCAAAAGAAGTACCTTACTTCAACCCAATTCCGGCAAATGATTCGGACCATCTCATTGCAAGCCTTGAGAAGGATAGCATTGAGAAGGATGCTGATCAAGAAGATTCATGGACAGAAACAGAGCCTCAGTCTGAAAATTTCTCTGGCACTCCAGAAGGTCTTGTTGAGTTGGAAGCCTCCGAAAATACTGTGGAGGAACCACCTTCAAACCTTCCGACAGATACCCTGTTCAAAAGATAGACTTGGGAACACCTGATAACCCACATCCTGTATTCATAAGTAAGAATATAAAGGATGATGAGTTACCCGAGTATATCTATTTTCTTCGTGAGTTCATTGCTTGCTTTGCATGGTCTTATGCCGAAATGCCTGGCTTGGATCCCAAAGTAGCAGTCCACAAGCTCAACTTGCAAAAAGAAATCAAGCCTATCAAACAAGGCCAAAGAAGATTCCGTCTCGACGTGATGGACAAAATTGAACAAGAAGTTCAGAAACTCAAAAACGTTGGCTTCATCCGCGAGGAACAGCATCCTGAATGATTGGCCAACATCGTCCCCGTGACAAAGAAAAATGGGCAGATAAGAGTCTGTATCGACTACAGAGACCTGAATAGTGCATGTCCTAAAGATGAATTCCCGCTCCCCATACCAGAGGTGATGATTGACAACACCTATGGGTTCGAGCGAATGATGTTCATGGATGGATTCTCTGGCTACAACCAGATAAAGATGCATCCTGAAGAAGAAAGGCATACATCATTTCGGACACCATTCGGCGTGTATTGCTACACTGTTATGCTGTTTGGCCTGAAAAATGCAGGTGCGACATATCAGAGGGCTATGATAAAAATATTCCAAGATATGCAGCACAAGACGGTCGAACGCTATGTTGACGACCTCGCCATAAAAAGCAGAAGAAAGGAAGACCATCTCAATGATCTTCGAGATGTCTTCCTCGGACTTCGCAAACACAAATTGCGGATGAATCCACTAAAGTGCTTCTTCGGTGTCTCATCGGGTAAGTTTCTCGGATTCATAGTACGGAAAACTGGAATAGAACTTGACCCAACCAAAGTCAAGGCTATCCTGCAAATGCCATCTCCCAGAACCCTAAGAGAATTAAAAGGGCTTCAAGGAAGGCTGGCCTACATCCGACGGTTCATCTCCAATCTATCAGGGAAACGCCGTCCATTCTCTCGCCTGATGAAGAAAGGCGTGGACTTTGTCTGGGATGCTGAATGTGAAAATGCATTTCAAGACATGAAAGCATACCTCATCAAACCTCCAGTGCTGGTTGCCCCCACAATTGGAAAACCATTTATCTTGTACACAAGAGCTCTCGACCACTCTTTGGGTGCTCTGCTCGCACAAGAAAACGACGACGGAAAAGAAGCTGCTCTATATTACCTTAGCCGCATGATGGTAGGTGCAGAGCATCGCTACTCCCCAGTCGAAAAAGAATGCCTTGCAGTAATGTTCGCTGTACAAAAGCTGCGTCACTATGTTGACACCAAAAAAGTCAATATGTCTCATCAACATCAAGAAGCCTCCTGAAGCTGCATCCTGCTAAAAATGGGCAACGCTACTTCAAGCATCATATTTTGTCAGAATCAAACAGAAACTGAGAGATCCTACAAGACAGCTAAAAGAGGGGTACACCCGAGGTTTCGGGTCATTCCGACAACGTTTGGCCCAACTTCACCGCTCCGACAACTAAACAGGCACTCCCGGCGGTAACATCATCAAAGACACCAAAACTTTGATCAAAGCCTACGGATGACTCCAGAATGTCTCCAAAGGGCTCCATGCCAAATTTCAAGTCAAACCGACAACGTTTGACCCCCCATCAATGCTCGAGCAGCAAAATCAAGCCTCCCGGCGGCGGGAACCACCGAAGCCTTCGCTCATCAAACCAAGTGCATGAGTGGCTTCAACATGCTTCCAAAAGGCTGCACGTCGAATTTCAGATCATTCCGACAACGTTTGACCAGGTTTCGACGTTCCGAAAGAAAATCAAGCCTACCGGCAGTGGAGCTCCCCGGGACCATGGTTTCCAAGACAGAGCCTGTTGATCATCTCAAAATGACTCCAATAGGTTCCCTGTCAAATTTCAGGTCAATCGGACATCGTTTGACCGCACATCAACGCGCGGCATCTCCATCGCGGCAAAATCAAGTCTACTAGCGACGGGACCCCAAACGGCTTCAAAACTCAAACAAAAGCCTATGGTTGGTCTTATTTATTGCTCAGGAGGCTTCACCTCAAATTTCAGGTCATTCCGACATCGTTTGACCAAGTTTCAGCTTCTGGCGGAAAATCAGCAGCTCTACGCGACAAAGTCTTCAGCTTTCCCGGAAAATTGGAAACTTTGCACTCTAAAAATGCAAGGATTCTCATCAGGTTTTCTACAGGGAAATCAAGCCAATAAATGAGAAGAAATGTCAGGAAAATACAGAAGAAAACGGCGACGAAAAAGACCGCAAAACGGACCAAAAAGGGGAGAAAAACCCCCAGGGTCGCCGGCGACCCTGGCTCATGGTCGCCGGCGACCATGGCCCATGGTCGCCGGCGACCATGGAAATCCGAGTCACCGGATTTTTTGCCGGTGACCCGTTTTTCCGTCCCTTTTCGCGTTTCGCGCACTTTGGCCCCTGTGGTTTCCTAAAAATGTGATTTTTAGTGCTTGAAATTGACTGATATCAGACGAGATCTCAGATCAGCTGTCAAAAGCATAAAATCATCATTGATCGCTCCAAGATCGCCGACCGGTTGACCTAAAAAGTGCTCTTTCTGTCCGACCGATCGAGAAATCGACGAGACAGATGTCACCGGCCCGCTGCTAGCTATCAATGTCTGAAATTACACGGTCATCCGATGTCGATCAGCATGTAGATCCATCGGTGATCATCTCCAAAAGAATCCCAAAAGACGCGGCGCGGCCCGCGACTCTTCAACTGCTCCGCGACCATTTAATGCAGTTAATTGACTAGCTTTATTGCAGTCATTAATTCATTTCTTTGGACGGCCCAATCAGAAGCAAGCATCCAGGAGTTACAAATCAATTAAGTCATGGCATTCAAGCCATGAAACTCCTCCCATTATGGTAATTAAGGTGATTAAAAGCCCTTAATCTCCATCGGCCAATCAGATTCAAGGAAAAAGGAGTTACAAAATCAAGAAATAAATCTTGTAACTCCTCCCATTAAAGCCATTAAAGCCCATAAACTCTCCTAATGGCTACCAAGAGCCTATAAATAGGAGAGCTTTCCAAGAAGAAAGGGATCGGAAAAGGACGAACGGAAAACCGAAGATCGAAAATCAAAAGGTGCAGAGAATCCCGAATTCCAGACAGACAGAGTCTAGAGAAAGAGAGAAAATTCTGCAGAAATTCTACATCAAGCACCACTACAAGGTGACAAAAAGTCCCTTGGGGGGTACTCCCCCCCAAGGTCCTTGCCTTCTCCCGCTGCCTCCAATGGCTTAGACGTGGCTTTTCAGCCCATCTACTTAGCTTTTTATTGGACATAGGACCTTCTCTTGGTCTTTGTCCTCTAAAAACGTGAGGTTATAGCCAAGCCAAGCGAATCAAGAGCATCCTCTGTTCTCATCTGCATGGATGATGGAGAAGCCCATACATGGCTTGCGACCGTCAATCTGAACGAGTCCCCCACAATCTCCTGAAAAGTTAGATCCTCCTTTTCTTGCTTTTCATTGTAGTTTGTATTTTTCTAAAAGAGACAAAAATCACAACTCTTGTCTTTCATTATTGATGACAATTGTAAATCGGCTATAAACGCCAAAATCGGTTGTAAATGCCAAACAAAATCGCCTTTCACGGCAAACCAAGAAAATGTCTCTTTTCTTAAATATTTGTGCAATGGAAAACTTGAAAGAAGTTGATTTCCTTTTTACTTGCGAAGATTGATCTCCGGATTACCACTTGCAATTCCAAGTAAAATAGAAAATCTGGCACACCCACACAAAGAAATGTTGATGCACGCTTCAGCCCCCCGGGCGCGAAAGGGCCGGACCCGACGGACTCCGACGTCCGCCGACCCCGGTAGCACCCTCGGCAGGAGCGCGTTCCATCAAGCTGGTACACCCGGTGGGACTCGTTCATTTGAGAACACGGTGCTCGGAAATGAAATATTTGCATATCATACTTTTTACTCTATGCTTATACTTCTTTTCCGGATTCCTTGGCTACTTTCTAGCTGGTAGCCTATGTTGGATTTTGCATTCTAAAAAAAAATGAGATGGGATTTTTTGGAAATTTCTATTTCTTTGAGTGTGTTTCCACTCTTTCTCTTTTCAAAAAAAAAATAATAAAAAAATCAGTTTTCTTAGTTTGAATTCAAAATTGAGAAACTTTGATCCTATCCTATCGTTCTTTGGTGCTTGCAGAAATGTTGAGCCCGTTCGACTAAGGTTTTGGGCCATCGTTTCTCTTTGATGAGTTCATTAGAGATTTCAAAAAAATAATAATAAAAAAAAATAATAAAAAAAATAAAAAAAAATAATCAGTTTTCTTAGTTTGAATTCAAAATTGAGAAACTTTGATCCTATCCTATCGTTCTTTGGTGCTTGCAGAAATGTTGAGCCCGTTCGACTGAGGTTTTGGGCCATCGTTTCTCTTCGATGAGTTCATTAGAGATTTAAAAAAAATATATATATATATATATATAAAATAATAAAAAATAAAAAAATCAGTTTTCTTAGTTCTGATTCAAAATTGAGAAGCTTTGATCCTATCCTATCGTTCGTCGTGCTTGCAGAAATGTTGAGCCCGTTCGATTAAGGTTTTGGGCCATCGTTTCTCTTCGATGAGTCTATTTGGGATTTGGAAAAAAAGACATAGACCACTAAGGTTAAACCAATTGCGTTCTTTGATCATGATTGACTCAAGAAAAGCCTTGTCCAGAGTGTGGAGACAGCTTAACTGTTCTAGGCAAGGGTCCTCCAAACGGGTTCATTAAGTAATCCTCCCCTTACCTGGGGGCAATTCTATCAATTGAGGTTTCATAAGACCGGGTTAGGAGGCCTATGTGTACTCTCTCGTCTTTAAAAACCTTCAAAAAAATATATATAAAAATAAAAAAAAATCTTCAAAAAAATAAAAATAAATAATCTTAAAAAAATAAATTTAAAAAAAATAAAAAAATAAAATAAATAAAATAAAAAAAAATCATTTCAAAAAAAAAAATCTTCAAAAAATCGTCACTTTTGATTTCAGATCTGAGAAATTTTGGTTTCTTCTTTTCTGAGCACTTGCGCTCGCGGAAATCGCCGAGACCGTGTTCAGATTAGAATACCATTTGCTCTCCTTGATGGAACCAATCTTGACATTTCAAAAAAAAAAAAAAAAACTCGTCACTTTTGGATTCAGATTCGAGAAATTGTGGTCTCTTTCCTTCTGAGTACTGGCGCTCGCGGAAATCGTTGAGCCCGTATTTGAATCGGAATGCCACCTGCTCTCTTTGACGAATCCATTTCTGACCTTTCAAAACAGAGAATTCCATCTCATGGATGCGATCTCCAACATTTGTGCATAGCGGTACTAGTACGCCCTTTCAGGGTCTACTGTATCTGTGACCGGCACATTTGTAACTCCTACCTTATATTCTTCTTATCTCGAGCAAGCTCCGCTTCTTGATAAGTCGAATTTAGGTATACAATTGCTTCTAGCAGTCATTCGAACGCTCATTTCGAGCCTACCATGCTTGCAACCAGAACAATTGTACCCTCTATGGCTTTTTGCCTTCTTCATATTGCTTGGGTCATGTCCCTTGAGTGATTTGAAAAGACAAACTCATAGAATTCCCCATTTATGATCATCATATTCTCGTGATTACTAATGGATGTGGTCTTGTTTCAAAAATTTTGAAACTAACATTGGCAGCTTCACTGATCATCACCTTCGATGAAAACAAGCACCAGCTCATGCTTCAACAGAAGCAAACCGAGCGCACTTACAAGCGCCCTGCTAGCTGCCGAAGCACTAACTCCCTCAGCAACTCTCTAAACTCCGGGTCGACCTCGACTCCCCGGACCATCGTCTTCGGGACGCTGGGACCATTCCCACTTCCCGCAGAAGACACTGTACCTGCCAAGAAGCAGAAAACCGCCCCGCAACGTGTCACTAAAATGGCACCAAGGGCGAACACCAAGAAGCCTGAAGTCCGTGGCGTTCCCACGAAGCCTCAACCCACAAGAAACCAGGTTTACACCAAAACTTGGTCCCCGAGATCTTCGCCAAAGCAACGGAGATCCCAAACATCTGCAAAGCCAGCATACCTGGCCCCTCTCAAGGAGAATCAGTTCTACCCACTCTCTTACATGAAAGAGGAGAAACCTACCCTCCACCCAAAAACAAACAAAACCATCATGAGCAGGCTTGCTCCTACAAGCCCAAAATCAAATCCTGCATTGTTAGGCCCACGCAAAAGCATGCTGAAGCCTGCACTCTTGCGAGTCGACCCTTCATCTCAACAGGGGCCGAGCTCGCAAAATTCAAGTCTTCATTGCGATAAACAAAGGACCGCATCCAGATTCTGTCCTTGCCAAGCTTCAAAGAAAACAAACTCGGCTGCTGTGCACGAGGGATTCATCGCCAGAGCCCAGCCAGAGCTGACTGAAGCTCAAATTGCTCGTCGTATGCGTCGCCGCACTGCATGTCGACAAAAGAGACTCGAGAAACAAAGAACCCAGCGTTCTACTCTCCACGTCTCAAACAAATGGGTTGAAAAAGAAAGACCCGACCAAATCATTGCTGTTCATATGGTTGGTAAAACCAGAAAACGCCGGAAGTCAGCAACCAAAATCAGTGTTAGACGTCCAGTGACTCGCAGCGTCTCTCGGACACAAACACATCTGGAGGAATCTTCCACTCCTCCAAGCCAAGAATGTCGGAGTAACCACTCCTCAGATTCTTCATCCAGAAGAATGAGCCCCAGCTCAGTCACCAGGACGATTTCTTCGTTCGAATCCCGAGGGATGAACGTCTTGGTTACAAGTTCTGAGCAGCCTCCACCGCATGATGACGTAACTGCACGCATCCAGCAGTTGGAGCAAGGACAACAGAGAATTGAGACTCTGATGGAAAATTTGATTCTCACTCTACAGCGTCCACCACCTAACAATGAAACCCCTCCGAATCATGAAGATGACGAAGGCAATGCAGAAAACAATGAGTCTCGCGCCCTTACCAGAAAGGACGTGGACGATATCCTCGCAAAAGCAAAAGAAGAGGATACATTGAAGGAACATGGGATCAAGCCACCCTACCCTCTATGGATGGACTCGGTTCCGTTCCCTACAAAATTCAAACAACCTACTCTCCAGACATATACTGGGAAAGGTTCAGCCAGACAGCATGTCACCCATTTCAAGATCCTAAAGGGAGCTATTGCGGATCAAGATGCCCTCAAGATTCGCCTCCTCGCAAGTACCCTAAAAGGTACAGCCTTTGACTGGTACTCCACTCTGCCGGAGAACTCCATTCAGAACTGGGCTATGCTCGAGACACGCTTCCTGACCCACTTCCAAGGTGAGGATCATCCTGTTACTATGGCTCAACTCTGCAGCCTAAAACAGGGAGAGAATGAGTCAACATACGACTTCATTCACAAATGGAAGGCAATGGCGTACAAATGCTCAGATATGCTGCCACAAGCGTCGCTAGTCGACATCTGCCGTAACAATATGAGAGCAAAAATCCGCTCCATGATTATCGGTAATAAATCAAAGAACCTGGGGGAAGTCCTAGCAAATGGCAAACTCCATACGGCATCTTTGAGGCTCTCCTAGCAAATGGCAAACTCATTTTGCCAGAGCCCAAAAGACCGGGAGATGTTGGTAAAACCAATGATCCCCGATACTGTCCATACCATCAGATGATCTCACATCCTCTCAATCAATGTTTCGTTGTGAGAGAGAAGATCAATGAGATGTGGAAAAATGGAGTCATAACCTTGGATAAAAACTATGGCCCCGCCTCTGTCAACATGGTGTCATGTCGGCAAACTTCAAAGTCACCGAAGGAGAAGATCACTACTTCATTCAAGGTGATAAAAATGGCTCAAGCGTCCCAAGAATTGGTTCCCTATCCAACACCAGATGGACAACCTATATGGGTGCATCCCGATCTCCTAGATGATGAAAATTGGGAGATCGTCAAAACAAAGCCGACCGCTCAGCAGCGAAGGTAAGCCAAGAGACAGCTCCGCAAGCTCAAACAGCAGCAAAAGTCTCAACCAAAACAAGAAGTCCTTTAAAAAGCAGAAACCTCTTCCACTGCTTCACTAAGGACGACGGAAGAATCTCTTCCCAAAACCTCCAAGGCGGTAAGAAAATTCACTCTTGATGATTTCATGCCACCTCTATACAAAATTGAAAATGTGCAGGGGGCATCATACTCTTGCAACTCGGTAGTTGGATTCTCCATGAGTGGATATGAGTCCAGTGACACTGCCAGTGACATCGATGAGTGTTGACACCAAAAATGTCACTTTGCCTCTTCTGTTAGATTGTATGGACTCAATCCATCAGTTGATGTAATAAATTGATTAATCAATAAAACCATGCTTTACTTTCATGAGATGAATGTTATTTTATTACTTTATGCACATGACCAATACATATGACATAATGGTTCATGAGTTGAACCGGGTCCCATTAGTATATTAGATGTGATATATGTATATGGATGAGATCCACATACGGGAGATATATGTTACAAATCTTATACTTAAAATATCTTCACAACCAGTGATGAGATTGGGCATCTCATCTGATAAGGTTGCAGCACTTTGATCACTATGAAATAGTGTGATTTGTTTCGATCATCAGAATGGAAGATTCTGGATCAATGTGCTAGTACATTGGATGTATTGAAGGACCATGAGAAGCACCTTATGGAATTCCGTCTCAATAATAAGGTATGCTCTCATAATTCCCTAGCAATAGGCTCTCAATCTTGAGACATTAATGAACTCAAGTTTCTATCTATTCATTTGCTTTGAGTCACCAATGAGTGAGGCCAACTGTAGGTCAACACCTCGGTGTCTTGGGTATGTGGTAGTAGGACTGTGGGAACATTGAATGATCAAGAAGGAATCTATCTCTATTATCCCCTTGTGCCAATTAATGGGTTTTGTCATTAGTAAGTGCGCACCCATCTCGATTAAGAGTTAATTGGATGGTACTGATGATCATAGTGATTAATTGGGACTCAAGGATATTAAGATGTGGAACTAAGATTGGAAGAGACAGATTTATTCCAATTGATCCATGGATATTGATAGAGGGGCATACTTGTGGTAATTGGGAAGTTTAGGGTCTTCATTGTAATTTATTCCTAAGACTGGAGTGCAATTGCATTTATATAGTGGTGTTATTTGCAATTAACTGTGGGCTCGGATTGCATATGAGATGTGGGGTCGCGTGTCCCAGTTGGAGCCAGTTTTCTATGGAATCCCTAGTGGTCCCCACGCTAGCCCAAGATATTAGAAAGATACTAATCCTATTCAAACTCTAAAAGGAAGGAATTAGGAAGTTACTATTTCTATTTGAAGTAGGACTTCTAATAGTGGTAATAGTATACTTACTAATTGTTGTGGAAGTAAGACTTCTATTTCAATTAAGACAAGAGGAGCTTTGGGAGATTATGAAAGGGAATTCACCCCTCTTGGACGTCTATAATATAATATAGTGAAAAACGTCCCTCCTCTTTGTGCAACAGTTGCACTGCTCTCTTCTCTCTTCCTCTTCTAGTTCCTTAGGGTTTCGAGTTGGGTTTTCTCTTGAAGATTCCACCAATCTTCTTGAGAAGAGATATCTAATTCGGGTCATAGCGTGGAAGGCTAAGAGGTGGTGGAGATTCTGATCTCAGTTTGTAGAGAAGTTCTACATCAACGAAAGTTATCAACTTCTCCATTAGAGCGCAACCGAGCTCCTAAGGTAAAATCTGCATCCTTGTATGTTGTGGATTTTAATGGATGCTTGTTCGTTTCTGTTCTATCTTTAAGATAGTTTTACTTACTGTATGTGATCATGAGATTGAGGGTTATGCATCCTGGATTGGGTTTTTTGCCTTATGGATACTTGATCCCTGAGTCAAGTGGGTCAAAAGTTTTGAATATCTATCCACGAGGCCCACCTACTTCCAACATCTTCAACATCAAGAAAGCTGCATGAAGTCGCAACCTGCCATAAATAGGCAATGCAATTTCTCCAAAAAATCAAATCTTGTCAGAATCAAACAAAAACTGCAAGATCCTTCAAGATAGCCAAGAGAAGAGTACACATGAAGTTTCGGGCCATTTCGACAACATTTGGCCTAACTTCACTTCTCCGACAGCTAAAATGGCGCTCCCGGCGGCGACATCATCGGAGACGTCAAAACTTCGATCAAAGCCTACAGATGACTCCAGCATGTCTCAAAAGGACTCTATGCCAAATTTCAAGTCAAACCGACAACGTTTGACCCTCCATCAATGCTCGAGCAGCAAAATCAAGCCTCCCGGCGGCGGGAACCACCGAAGCCTTCGCTCATCAAACCAAGTGCATGAGTGGCTTCAACATGCTTCCAAAAGGCTGCACGTCAAATTTCAGGTCATTCCGAAAACGTTTGACCAGGTTTCGATGCTCCGAGAGAAAATCAAGCCTACCGGCGGCGGAGCAACCCGGGACCATGACATCCAAAACGGAGCCCATGGAACGTCTCAAAATGACTCCAATAGGCTCCCCGTCAAATTTCAGGTCAATCGGACATCGTTTGACCGCACATCAAAGCTCGGCATTTTCCCCGCAGCAAAATCAAGTGAAGCATCGACGGGACCCCAAACGGCTTCAAAACTCAAACAAAAGCCTATGGTTGGTCTTATTTATTGCTCAGGAGGCTTCACCTCAAATTTCAGGTCATTCCGACATCGTTTGACCAAGTTTCAGCTTCTGGCGGAAAATCAGCAGCTCTACGCGACAAAGTCTTCGGCTTTCCCGGAAAATTGGAAACTTTACACTCTAAAAATGCAAGGATTCTCGTTAAGTTTTCTACAGGGAAATCAAGCCAATAAATGAGAAGAAATGTCAAGAAAAATACAGAAGAAAACGGCGACGAAAAAGACCTCAAAACGACCGCAAAACGGGGTCCGAAGGGGAAAAATCCCCCAGGGTCGCAGACCCCTGCGACCATGGCCCATGGTCGCAGGCCCCTGCGACCATGGCCCATGGTCGCCGGTCCATGGTCGCCGGCGACCATGGCCCATGGTCGCCGGCGACCATGGAGGTCCGGGTCACCGGATTTTCCGCCGGTGACCCGTTTTTTCCGTCTTTCTTCGCGTTTCGCGCACTTTGGCCCCTGTGGTTTCCTGAAAATGTGATTTTTAGTGCTCTAAATTGACTCATATCCGACGACATCTCGGATCCGCCGTCAAAAGCATAAAATCATCATTGATCGCTCCAAGATCGCCAACCGGTCGACCAAGAAAGTGCACTTTCTGTCCGACCGATCGTGAAATCGACAAGACAGATGTCACCGGCCCACTCTTAGCTATCAATGTCTGAAGTTACATGTTCATCCGATGTCGATCAGCATGTAGATCCATCGATGATCATCGCCAGAAGAATTCCAGAAGACACGGCATGGCCCGCGACTCTTCGACTGCTCGGCGACCAATTAATGTGGTTAATTGACTAGCTTTATTGCAGTCATTAATTCATTTCTTTGGACGGCCCAATCAGAAGCAAGCATTTGGGAGTTACAAGTCAATTGATTCATGGCATTTAAACCATGAAACTCCTCCCATTATGGTAATTAAGGTGATTAAAAGCCCTTAATCTCCATCGGCCAATCAGATTCAAGGAAAAAGGAGTTACAAAATCAAGAAATAAATCTTGTAACTCCTCCCATTAAAGCCATTAAGGCTCATAAACCCTCCTAAATGGCTACCAAAGGCCTATAAATAGGAGAGCATTCCATTGAAATTGGGATTAGGAAAAAGATCAGAAAAAAGAGGAGAAAATCAGAGGATCAGAAAAACAAAGATCAGAAAGAGATCTGAGAGAAAGAAAAAGAGAGAAAAACTCTGCTGAAGTTCTGCACCGGCCACCACTACAAGGTGACAAAAGTCCCTTGGGGGGCACCCCCCCCCCCCCCCCAAGGTCCTTGCCTTCTCCTGCTGCCTCCAATGGCTTAGACGTGGCTTTTCAGCCCGTCTACTTAGCTTTTTATTGGACATAGGACCTTCTCTTGGTCTTTGTCCTCTAAAAACCTGAGGTTATAGCCAAGCCAAGCGAATCAAGAGCATCTTCTGTTCTCATCTGCATGGATGATGGCGAAGCCCATACATGGCTTGCGACCGTCAATCTGAACGAGTCCCCCACAATCTCCTGAAAAGTTAGATCTTCCTTTTCTTGCTTTTCATTGTAATTTGTATTTTTCTAAAAGAGACAAAAATCACAACTCTTGTCTTTCATTATTGATGAGAATTGTAAATCGGCTATAAACGCCAAAATCGGCTATAAATGCCAAACAAAATCGCCTTTCACGGCAAACCAAGAAAATGTCTCTTTTCTTAAATATTTGTGCAATGGAAAACTTGAAAGAAGTTGATTTCCTTTTTACTTGCGAAGGTTGATCTCCGGATTACCACTTGCAATTCCAAGTAAAATAGAAAATCTGGCACACCCACACAAAAGAAATGTTGATGCACGCTTCAGGGCCCGCCAGGGCGCGAAAGGGTCGGACTCGACGGACTCCCACGTTCCGCCGACCCCGGTAGCCGCCCCAGCAGGCGCCTCGGAGCGCGTTCCATCAAGCTGGCACACCCGGTGGGACTCGTTCATTTGAGAACACGGTGCTTGGAAATGAAATATTTGCATATCATACTTTTTGCTCTATGCTTATACTTCTTTTCCAGATTCCTTGGCTACTTTCTAGCTGGTGGCCTATGTTGGATTTTGCACCCAAAAAAAAATGAGATGGGATTTTTTGGAAATTTCTATTTCTTTGAGTTTGTTTCCATTCTTTCTCTTTTCAAAAAAAAAAAAAAATCAGTTTTCTTAGTTTGGATTCAAAATTGAGAAACTTTGATCCTATCCTATCGTTCTTTGGTGCTTGCAGAAATGTTGAGCCCGTTCGACTAAGGTTTTGGACCATCGTTTCTCTTCGATGAGTTCATTAGAGATTTCAAAAAATAAAAAATAAAAAAATAATCAGTTTTCTTAGTTTGAATTCAAAATTGAGAAACTTTGACCCTATCCTATCGTTCTTTGGTGCTTGCAGAAATGTTGAGCCCGTTCGACTAAGGTTTTGGGCCATCGTTTCTCTTCGATGAGTTCATTAGAGATTTCAAAAAAAAAAAAATAAAAAAAATAAAAAATAATCAGTTTTCTTAGTTTGAATTCAAAATTGAGAAACTTTGATCCTATCCTATCGTTCTTTGGTGCTTGCAGAAATGTTGAGCCCGTTCGACTAAGGTTTTGGGCCATCGTTTCTCTTAGATGAGTTCATTAGAGATTTCAAAAAAAAATTAAAAAAAATAAAAAAAAATCAGTTTTCTTAGTTTGAATTCAAAATTGAGAAACTTTGATCCTATCCTATCGTTCTTTGGTGCTTTCAGAAATGTTGAGCCCATTCGACTAAGGTTTTGGACCATCGTTTCTCTTCGATGAGTTCATTAGAGATTTCAAAAAAAAAAATATTAAAAAAAAATAAAATAAAAAAAATTTAGTTTTCTTAGTTTGGATTCAAAATTGAGAAACTTTGTTCCTATCCTATCGTTCTTTGGTGCTTGCAGAAATGTTGAGCCCGTTCGACTAAGGTTTTGGGCCATCGTTTCTCTTCGATGAGTCTATTTGGGATTTTTATAAAAAAAAAAGGGGACATAGACCACTAAGGTTAAACCAATTGCGTTCTTTGATCACGATTGAATCAAGAAAAGCCTTGTCCAGAGTGTGGAGACAGCTTGACTGTTCTAGGCAAGGGTCCTCCAAACGGGTTCATTAAGTAATCCTACCCTTACCTGGGGGCAATTCTATCAATTGAGGTTTCATAAGACCGGGTTAGGAGGCCTATGTGTACTCTCTCGTCTTTAAATCTTAAAAAAATTAAAAAAAAATAAAAATTAAAAAAAAAGATTTTCAAAAAAAAAATCTTAAAAAAAAAAAAACAAAAATTTTCAAAAAAAAATAAAATAAAAAAAATATTTTAAAAAAAATAAAAAATAAATAAAATAAAATAAAAATAAAATAAAATAAAAATCATTTCAAAAAAAAAATCTCCAAAAACTCGTCACTTTTTGGATTCAGATTCGAGAAATTGTGGTCTCTTCCCTTCTGAGTACTGGCGCTCGCGGAAATCGTTGAGCCCGTATTTGAATCGGAATGTCACCTGCTCTCTTTGACGAATCCATTTCTGACATTTCAAAACAAAGAATCCCATCTCATGGATGCGATCTCCAACATTTGTGCATAGCAATACTGGTACGCCCTTTCAGGGTCTACTGTATCTGTGACCGGCACATTTGTAACTCCTACCTTATATTCTTCTTATCTCGAGCAAGCCCTGCTTCTCGATAAGTCGAATTTAGGTTTACAATTGCTTCTAGCAGTCACTGGAACGCTCATTCTGGGCTCACCATACTTGCTGTCAGAACAATTGTACCATCTATGGCTTTTTGCCTTCTTCATGTCGCTTGGGTCATATCCCTTAAGCGATTTGAAAAGACAACCATAGGAATTCCCATTTATGATCATTATATTCTTGTGATTACTAATGGATGTGGTCTTGTTTCAGAACTTTTTCGAAACTAACAATGGCAGCTTTAACCATTATCTTCGATGAGAACAAGCACCAGCTCATGCTTCAACAGAAGCAAAGCGCGCGTACCCATAAGCGCCCTGTCAGCTGCCGAAGCGTCAACTCCCTCGGCAACTCTCTGAACTCCGGGTCGACCTCGACTCCCCGGACTATCTTCTTTGGGACACTGGGACCATT
Source organism: Umbellularia californica (assembly GCA_028538565.1). Classification (NCBI taxonomy): domain Eukaryota; kingdom Viridiplantae; phylum Streptophyta; class Magnoliopsida; order Laurales; family Lauraceae; genus Umbellularia; species Umbellularia californica. Next base: position 41,394,952 of record JAPQWN010000007.1, on the reverse strand, counting down.
CCCACTTCCCGAAGAACAAACTGCGCCTGCCAAAAGGCAGAAGATCGCCTCTCAACGTGTCACTCCCGTGACACCAAAGGCGAGCGCCCAAAAGCCTGAAGCCCGCGGCACCCCCGCGAAGCCTCGACCCACAAACAACCAGGTCTATCCCAAGACTTGGTCTCCAAGACCTTCCCCAAAACAAAGAAGGTCTCAAATTTCCACCAAGCCAGCATACCTGGCCCCACTCAAGGAGAACCAGTTCTACCCTCTTGCCTACATGAAAGAGGAGAGACCCATCTCCAACCTGACTCCCAAGTCAACCCAGCATGAGCCGGCTTGTTCCTACAGGCCCAAAATCAGATCATGCATCACCAGGCTTCTCCAAGCACCTGCTAAGGCCTACACTCCTTCAGTTCGACCCTTCATCTCTACAGGGGCCGAACTCGAAAGGTTCAAAGCTTCGCTGCAACAGTCAAAGGACCGGGTCCGCATCCTGTCCTTGCCCAACCACAAAGAAGACAAGCTCGGCTGCTGCGCCCGAGGGAGCACATCCTTCATCGTCAGAGCCCAGCCGGAGCTGACCAAAGCTCAAATCGCTCGTCGAGCACGCCGCCGTGCGTCATATCGACAAAAGAGACTAGAGAAGCAAAGGACCCAGCCTCCTACACTTCAAGTCTCCCACAAATGGGTCGAAAAAGAAAGACCCGACCAAGTTGCTGCCGTCCATATGGTTGGAAAAACCAGAAGACGCCAAAGGTCAGCATCAAAAATCCATGTCCGACGTCCGGTGACCCGTAGCATCACCAGGACACAAAGACATCCCGAAGAATCTCCTGCCCCTTCCAGCCAAGGACGGGAGAGTAATCCTTCATCAAGCTCTTCATCAAAAAGAATGAGCCCCAGCTCGGTCACCAGGACGATTTCTTCGTTCGAATCCCGAGGGATGAACGTCTTGGCTACAAGTTCTGAGCCGCCACCTCAGAATCCACCTCGAGATGATGCGCTCGCACGCATCCAGCAGTTGGAACAAGGCCAGCAGAGGATTGAAACTCTGATGGAAAACCTTCTCCTCGTTGTCCAAAATCAGGTGAACAATGAGCCTCCTCCGAATCATGGCAATAACGAGGAAAATGGAGAAGAAAATGAGTCACGCGCCCTTACCAAAAAGGACGTAGACAGTATCCTCGCCAAAGCTAAAGAAGAGGATATACTCAAAGAGCATGGGATCAAGCCACCATATCCTTTATGGATGGACTCGGTCCCGTTCCCCACAAAATTCAAGCATCCTACTCTCCAAACATATACGGGGAAAGGATCAGCCAGACAGCACGTCATCCACTTCAAGATCTTGACGGGAGCTATCGCGGATCAAGATGTACTCAAGATCCGCCTCTTTGCAAGTACCCTAAAAGGTACGGCCTTCGATTGGTACTCCACTCTGCCGGAGAACTCCATTCAGAACTGGGCTATGCTGGAGACACGCTTCCTGACCCACTTCCAAGGTGACGATCATCCTGTTACTATGGCTCAGCTCTGCAGCCTAAAACAGGGAGAGAATGAGTCAACTTATGACTTCATTCACAAGTGGAAAGCAATGGCGTACAAATGCTCAGATGTACTGCCACAAGCGTCGCTAGTCGACATCTGCCGAAACAACATGAGAGCTAAAATCCGCTCCATGATCATCGGCAATAAATCAAAAAACCTGGGAGAACTCCTGGAAGCTTCCATGGAAGCTGAAACGGTGATCAAAGACCTCAACAGTCAGAAATCATCATAGAAAGAGCCGACTGCTGTTGCAACCTCTAAACCAAAGAAGAAGGAGGTTCTCAATGTGCAGACTAAGTCAGCTCCTCGGCAACCAAAGAAAGCTGAAAATAGAGCTGCAGGTAAGAGACCTGAACTCTCTGATGCCTTCAAAGAGCGAGTAGAAAAGAAATATCCGTTCGATGAAGACGTCGAAGAAATCTTTGAGGCTCTCCTAGCAAATGGCAAACTCATTTTGCCAGAGCCCAAAAGACCTGGAGACGTTGGCAAAACCAATGATCCTCGGTACTGTCCATACCACCAGATGGTCTCGCATCCTCTCAATCAATGCTTTGTTGTGAGAGAGAAGATAAACGAGATGTGGAAAAACGGAGTCATCACCTTTGACAAAAACTATGGGACCGCCTCCGTCAACATGGTGTCATATGGACAAACACCAAAGTCACCGAAGAAGAAGATCACTACTTCCTTCAAGGTGATAAATAGAATTCAAACGTCCGAAGTGTTGGTTCCTTGCCCGACACCAGACGGACAACCCATATGGGTACATCCCGATCTCCTGGAAGATGAAAATTGGGAGATCGTCAAAACAAAGCCGACCGCTCAACAGCGAAGGCAGGCTAGGAAACATCTCCTCAGGCTCAAACGGCAAGAGAAGACCCAGCCAAAACAAGAAGTCCATGAAAAGGCAGAGGCCTCCTCTACCACTTCACTCGGGGCAACAAAAACGTCCCTTCCGGAGACTTCAAAGGCGGTAAGAAACTTCACTCTCAGTGATTTCATGCCACCTCAATTCAAAAAAGAAGCCATGCAGGGGACATCATACTCTTGCAACTCGGTAGTTGGATTCTCCATTGATGGATACGAGTCCAGCGACACCGACGATGGATTCGAGCCCAACTACACCGGCGAATGGGAGGAATCTCTTGAAACAGGAGAGTATCTCTCCGACGAAGAATGGGTTCCTGAAACTCACCTTATGCCAGTAATCTGGTATAACCCCTTGCAACCACAAGGATCCTGGTCTGATGATGAAGAAGACCAAGAGGCTGCACAAGAAGATGCTGTTAACCCAGTACCTGTCGTTGCTCCAGTGGAAATCAACTATGTTGAGCCACACGGAGAAGACGAAGAAGAGGATCTGGCTCCCATAACTGATCTTGAAGAATATGCAAGGATCTTGCAGCGTCTCGCTCTAGAACAAGAGCAAGATCGCATTAACGAGCCTCCTCGCAATCCAGAGCCTGAAGTCCCTGAAGATAATCAGGTACATCCACCCTTAACTCCTGAAAATGGAGAACATTGCTGGATAGACGATCCTCTTACATCCGAGGATGGGTCTGACTCCGAGCAGGCAACATCTCCTATCAGAGCTTCCTGTAATGTAATATATCAGGACTATAGCTCTTCTGAAGCGTCGTCTGATGAGATTACCTATACTCCGACGACGCCTATCAATGTATCCTCTGGAGCTACCTCGTCTCACGTGACTTTCACAGAGATGACACCCTCTCAGGTTTCTTCTCTTGAGACTGTGACTTCAGGATACACATTTTTCCCGACTGATCATCATGAAGAAAACCCAGATAATGATGCTTGGGATGATGAAATAGTCAACACAGAAGAAAAGCTGCTTGATGCTGTTCAGGACTTGCTCCCGGAAAATGCTCCGTGCAACACAATCACTGAGGATGGCAACTCTGCTGCAGATACATCCTCAGTGGATGAAAAACGACAGCCTCTTGGTCTTGAAGACAATCTTCCAAACGAAGGTCCTTCTCAAGAAGCTCTCGAAGTTGGTAGAGGCACCCGCTCGGGCCGGGACTACCACAAAAATTACAACCAATCTTCCTTTACTTATGTAAATCCTTCGGGAAAAGATGTTGTAAGCGCCCCCAGTGGCAACAATGATGAACACGCAGGCCCTAAGGAGGTTTTCAAGTATGATTTGATCGAGCACTTCAAACACATATCTGCACGACTGCACATCCTGGATTTATTACGAATGTCTCCACGCACTCGTGATAATCTCATCTCAGAATTACAAAAACTGAATGAGGATGTCGACAAACATGCCCCGCAAGTCCTCCAAATTGAAATGGACTACCGGGTCAAAAACTCTGAAACTTCCTCAAAGGGAGAAAAGAAAACTGAGGGATCATGCATTGAATGCCTCTCGGTGCAAAAAGCAGCCAGTGCAACCATCGCCTTCACAAAGGACGACCTCCTACTTGGCGAAGCGAGGCACAACCGACCCCTGTACTTCACAGGGTACATCAAGGAAATGCCTATACACAGAGTTCATGTCGACCCAGGTTCTGCACTCAACCTCATCTCCACTTCGGCTCTCGAAGAGTTGGGAATCCCACCCAGCAAGCTAAGCCACACATCTGTATCTATCTTTGGATATGATGGGAGTACTCAAAGGCCTATCGGCAAAATTAGGTTCAAATTGCAAATCGGTGATCTTATCTCTGAGGTCACTGTGTATGCAATAAAAACCCCCTCATGCTACAACATCCTTCTCGGACGTCCTTGGATACACGAGAACGGTGTTATCCCTTCAACTCTACATCAATGCATCAAGTTCGTCGGCGACGACGGCATGGTACATCGTGTCTTTGCGGACAGAAAACCTTTCAAAGGTAAAGAAGTCCACTTCGCAGACTCCCAAATGTATGAAGGCGAAAAAGAAGAAAAAGAGGAAATAGCACCCCCTACTGAAAATCTCCAGAAAGATAAAGGCAAGGCTCCTCAAAAATCACCGGAAGAAAACAAACCCTCCGGCAAATTAGAAGAGAGTAGTCAATCTCCCTTCGTCATCTCCCTCAAATCTTCAAAACCTTTGGTCATCACAACCAGAGTGAAGAAGGCAAAGCAAAAGCCTGGGGGCAAATTTGTTGTTTCTCTCGTGTCTATCATGCAAGACACAGACTCGGACTCAGAGCCAGAAGACGATGCATCGTCAAGCCAAGCTGACGCTCAGTATGTTCAGCCTGCTCTCACTCCGACGGAGACACCTACTGATGTAGAAGATCCTACGTCTGCTACCTTTGTTGTTCCGACAACATCACCAAAGCAAAAGCCGATCTTCTTCCATAGATCGGATGCTTCTTCATCAAACTCCATGCTGGAACCTTTCCAAAATGAAGGTATGCCTCAGCTATCTCTATATAGTCCTGTGGCACAAGAAATTATGAAGAAAATGGGCTATGACGCTCAAAACCCAGTCGGTTTGGGAGAAAGACGCGGTATTCTCACGCCATTGGAGCCCGCCTTGACCAAAAGCCAGCTGGAAGATTGGAGACTCTACGGTCATGTAGAAAAGTCTTCATATGGGTTAGGGTATGATCCCGACACTCCTCTGAGACAGTTGACACAAAAGCTTAAAAGTCGTTTTACCGACCAAGCCTCAACATCTCAAGTCCATGAAGACATCGATCTCCCTAGATATCTCTTTAAAGAGTTACCTGACAGAGATCCAGGAAGCTCATCCAATTGGTACGATTTCTCTGATGATAAAGAGGAATCATCCGATAATACAGACTTGTGCTATTCTGACCCAGAAGAGCCCTCGTCTCCAAAAGAAGTACCTTACTTCGACCCAGTTTCAATAGGCGATTGGGACCATCTCATAGCAAGCCTTGAGAAGATCACCAATCAAGAAGACCTGTGGAAAGGAACAAACCCTCGGTCTACAAATGCCCTTGGAATCCCAGAAGGTTTTGTTGAGCTGGAAGCCTCCGTAAATATTGTGGAGGAACCACCTTCGAACCTTCTAACAGAAGATCCTGTTGAAAAGATAGACTTGGGAACAGCAGATAACCCACGTCCTGTATTCATAAGCAAGAATATAAAGGATGATGAGTTACCCGAGTATATCTCTTTTCTTCGTGAGTTCGTTGATTGCTTTGCATGGTCCTACGCTGAAATGCCTGGTTTAGACCCCAAAGTAGCAGTCCACAAACTCAATCTCCAAGAAGACATCAAGCCTGTCAAACAAGGCCAAAGAAGATTCCGTCCAGATGTGATGGATAAAATTGAACAAGAAGTTCAAAAGCTCAAAAGCGTCGGCTTCATCCGTGAGGAACAACATCCAGAATGGTTGGCCAACATTGTCCCCGTGACAAAGAAAAATGGGCAGATCAGAGTCTGTATTGACTATAGAGACTTGAATGGCGCTTGCCCTAAAGATGAATTCCCGCTCCCCATATCGGAGCTGATGATTGACAATACCTGCGGATTCGAGCGAATGACATTCATGGATGGCTTCTCTGGTTACAATCAGATAAAGATGCATTCCGAGGATGAAAGACACACTTCATTTCGGACTCCATTTGGCGTGTATTGCTACACTGTCATGCCATTTGCTCTGAAAAATGCTGGTGCCACATATCAGAGGGCTATGATGAAAATATTCCAAGATATGCAGCACAAGACGGTCGAATGTTACGTTGATGACCTCGCCGTCAAAAGCAGAAGAAAGGAAGACCATCTTAAAGATCTTCGGGAAGTCTTCCTCCGACTCCGCAAACACAAACTGCGGATGAATCCTCTAAAATGCTTCTTCGGCGTCTCGTCGGGTAAGTTTCTCGGATTCCTTGTTCGGAAAGCTGGAATAGAACTTGACCCCATAAAAGTCAAGGCTATTCTAGAAATGCCCTCTCCAAGAACCTTGAGAGAATTAAAAGGGCTCCAAGGGAGATTGGCCTACATCAGACGGTTCATCTCCAATCTTTCGGGGAAATGCCGTCCATTCTCTCGATTGATGAAAAAGGGTGTAGACTTTGTCTGGGATGCCGACTGTGAAGCCGCATTTCAAGATATCAAGTCATACCTGACCAAACCTCCAGTGTTAGCTGCCCCTACCACTGGAAAACCATTCATCTTGTACACAAGAGCTCTTGATCATTCTGTAGGCGCTCTGCTTGCACAAGAAAATGATGAAGGAAAAGAAGCTGCTCTATACTACCCCAGCCGCATGCTAGTAGGTGCAGAGCATCGCTACTCTCCAGTCGAAAAGGAATGCCTTGCAGTGATGTTCGCCGTACAAAAGCTACGTCACTACTTGCTTTCCAACACAGTCTACCTGGTCTCGAGGATCAACCTCTTGAAGGTCTTTGTCACGAAGGCCGGTTCTCTCAATGCCCGACTGGCAAAATGGTCCATCCTCTTGTCACAATTTGATATTAGGTATGTACCGCAAAAAGCAATCAAAGGCCAAGCTCTAGCAGACTTTCTCGCAGAGCATCCATTGCCTAAAGATTCTCCACTCAGAGATGATCTCCCAGACGAACCTGTCTACAACGTGGAGACTTCCTCACCAAATGCCTCCTGGGACATGTACTTTGACAGTGCAACTAGGATAAATGAAAAAAGAAAGCTGATCTCAGGAGTTGGCATCCTCTTTGTTAGCCCCGACAAATACATGATTCCACACACTTTCTCGCTACTGGAACCATGCACAAACATTGCAGCTAAATACCAAGCTCTGATCCTAGCATTGGAACTCGCCATCGAATCCGGTATCACTATGCTGGAAGTCTTTGGAGACTCTCAACTGATCGTCAACCAGATGAATCAAAAATATGAAGTCAGGAAGCCTGATCTGCTGCCTTACTACAATAAGGCACAATCGCTTCTGCAAAAGTTTGACATCTGCAACATCAACCACATTCGTAGAGGTGAAAACATCCGTACAGATGCCCTGGCCAGACTTGCCGCATCAATGGCGATCCAGGAAGGGGAAAACATGCAAATTACAGTGTGCGAGAGAAGGATCCTCCCTCCTCTTAATACACACCAAGCAGTTGCTGAATGCCACCGAGTGGTTGGAAGTCGGATCTCTATCCTTCAACCTTCAATCGGCGACTGGAGGGATCCGTTCATTGATTACACTATGTTCGGAATCCTACCTGAAGATCCAAAAGAACGGGTAAGCATACAAAGGCGAGCCCCAAACTTTCATTTGGATATTCCTTCAAAAATCCTCTACAGGAAATCCTTTAACGGAGTACTTCTACGCTGCTTGTCACAACAAGAGGCCGAAGAAACACTTAAAGAAGTCCATGCTGGTCTTTGTGGAGCCCATCAGGCAGGTCCTAAGCTCTATGATCAGATAAAAAGGTTAGGTTACTATTGGCCTACCATGGTACCCGACGCAATGCAATTTGCCAAGCGCTGCCAACAATGCCAAGTTCATGGAGACTACATTCACATGCCTCCAGAATGGCTACACCCTACAGCAATCTCGTGGCCTTTCGAAGCCTGGGGTATGGACATCATAGGTCCTATTTCTCCCCCTTCAAGCAAAGGTCATCGCTTCATCTTCGCCGCAACGGATTATTTTTCCAAGTGGTCAGAAGCATTTGCGTTCAACGAAATGAAGACATCATCAGTCCTTCAATTCCTACGCACCTACATCATTTGTCGTTTCGGCATACCTAAAAGATTCGTCCATGATAACGGACCACAATTCCGGGATCATCGATTCTACAGGTTTTGCGACAAATACAAAATTCAAAGCTGTCCTTCGACTCCATACAATCCGGCAGCAAACGGATTAGCAGAAGCCTTCAATAAGACACTCTGCAAAATCCTCAAGAAAATGGTCTCTAGTCACAAAAGAGACTGGAACGATAAACTGTCTGAAGCTTTGTGGGCCTATCGAACCGCCGTTCGAGGACCAACCCATAGCACACCATTCTCCTTGGTCTATGGATGCGAAGCTGTCGTGCCCCTAGAGGTACAAATTCCTTCTCTGAGGGTATCTCTACAAAATGACATGACTCAAGAAAGCAATGTCAAATTGCGACTCCATGAGCTGGACAATCTCGACGAGAGACGGCTCGAAGCTCGACAAAGCATTGAACTTTACCAAGCACGCATGGCAGGATCTTTTGACAAAAAGGTCAGGCAACGCGCCAACAAAAAGGGTGACTTGGTTCTTGCGGTAAAAAGACCAATGGTCTTCGCTCACAAGTCCAAAGGCAAGTTTGAACCAAAATGGGAGGGACCCTACGTCATCGACAAGGTCTTCTCCAACGGCGCATATGCCCTCCTAAACATGGAAGGCGACAGATGTATGCTGCCTATCAACGGCAAGTTCTTGAAGCGGTACTACCTTGAAGACTTACCCAACTGGGTAAGAGCAATGCCTGTATGGCCAAAACCTGTTCTCAGGTACTCGCTCGTCAAACCCACTCTCTTTAGAATTTTCATATCAAATGTCAAAATTTCTAGAGATTCAAAAACAATGCTTACTTTTATCGTTTCATTGTTCAAAAAAAAAAATCCAAGTTTAGGAGCCTCTCCCTGACTTGACCAAAACTTTCGATCCTTGAACCAAAATTCATGGTTTGAAACAAAAATCCGGATTCAGGGATTTCCACCCTAGTCCACCTAACCTTTTACCGCCAAATGGTTTTAGGTCGAAATTTACGACCCTCGTGTCTTTAAACAAAAAAAAATGGTTTTTCAAAAACCGCGGGGAAGTGACACTTAGTCGATACTCGCAAAACTCAAAAAATCGGAAGGATGCGAACCCCATTCGATACTTCCAAAACCTCTAAAATTGTGGAGACACAACATTTCAGTTGATATCCACAACCCAAATTTCAAAGGTTCGAGAAAACCTAAAATCGTGGAGAAGCAACAAACCAGTTGATATCCAAAATCGTGGAGATGTAACATACCAGTTGCTATCCACAACCCAAATTTCAAATGGTTCGAGAAAACCTCAAATTTCAAAAATCGCGGAGAAACGACACCAAGTCAGTACCCGCAAAACCAAAAGTTTTGGGAAAAGCAGGGAAACGACGCTTAGTCGATATTTGCACCCCAATTCACGAGGAAGTGACATTCCATCAATACTCGCAAAACCGAATGAGCAAGGAAGCGACATTCCATCGATACTTGCAAGACCATTCAGCGGGGAGGCGACATTTGGTCGATACCTGCATTTTGAAAACCAAAACTCGGCTATAAACGCCAAAATCTGGCTATAAAACGCCAAAATCTGGCTATAAACGCCAAAACCCGGCTATAAATGCCACAAACCGGCTATCAATGCCACAAAAAATCGGCTTTCATGCCAACAAAACAAAACTTGGTTTTCAAAAAACTCGGCTACAAATGCCACACAAAAAAAAAAACCTGACTCTCATGTCAAAACCGGCTATAAATGCCACAAATTGGCTATCAATGCCACCAAACCGGCTATAAATGCCATAAATTGGCTATCAATGCCACCAAACCGGCTATAAATGCCACCAATTGGCTATCAATGCCACCAAACTGGCTGTAAATGCCACAAAAATCCGGCTTTCATGCCAAATTCGTTTCCCCTACCAAAACAACCATTTGACAAAAGATTTTCACAAAATGACAAAGCTTTTGATCAAATCCCATTTAGCAATTGCTTTCATCACAAAAAGATTTGAGTGAGCGTAGGGAAAACAAAAAAAAAAAAAAAAAAAGTACCAAAAAATACATGTGGTACCAAAAAAAAGTGTTCACAAGCACTACACAAAAAAAAAGAGTACCAAAAATATACATGTGGTACCAAAAAAAAAAAAAGAATAGTTTCTGCTACAAAAAATCAGGAGCTCAGCCAAAAATGGTCTCCAGCCAAAGCTTCAGCTCCTCAAGCAAACTTTTGGCATCAGCCGTCAGAGTTTCCAAGGCACGCTTCTTCAGGAACTTGCCATGAGATGCTGGCGAATGCCGTAACCCTTCTTTAACACCGGGAAGCTCTTCCCTAGCAGTTTGCCATTTTTCGTTTTCTAGAGTCCTCCTCTCGAGAACTTGACCGGCATCTGCAACCCTGCGAATCAGAGTACTCTCCCTGTCACGAGCCTCTGTTATAGCAGTCCACTTAGCATCAACTTGTGCCTTCAATTGCTCAAGATGCTTCCTGGCCATTTCGACCTCTCCATCAAGGATGTCAAGATCGCGCTTTAATCTAAGGATGACTAGCTCTTCCTTATTCTTCTCTCGGACTACCTGCTTCCTGCTCTGTGTAGCCTCATTCAGGTCGGACTTAGCCTTATCAGCAGGGTCCAAGAACATCTCCTTGAAGAATTGGTCGTCAGGGAAATCCATGGTCTCAAACCACTTGTCACCCAGTGCAATGATCCTATCAACGATCGCCCTGGCACCTGTGACATCCAGACCAACCTCTTCGGTATCAGTGAGAATCTCCTGTACATGTGGGATCATGCCAAATCCTGCCTCCAAGTGTCCAGAAAGGAGAGTCTTGATCCAAGAACTCAAAACCCGAGCCAGCACCTTCTTCGCAAATTGAAGAGACGAACTGGATGAAGATTCACCCTTCTCCGTTGATCGGCTGCTCATGTCATGTCCCATTGGAAGAGTAACAAAAGAACTCTTTCCACTTGGAGCCACTGGAGAAGGAATCTCAGCACGAGATATCTTCTCTATCGCGTCAGAACTGGTTGTAGGAGTCTCTACCTCCGGATTGACCTCTGGCATCCCTTGCTCTGGTTCTGAAGAAAGCGATGGACTCTCTTCTGTCACTTCAAAACCTGCAAATGAAACACAAAAAGGTATAAATATGATCCTGTAAAAAATAAAAAATAAAAAAATAAAAAAAAATAAAAAACATCATCAGGGTCATCACTACAAAGTACCTTCTTCGACGATTGGCGGAACACTCTCTTCCTCCATGAACTCATCGGAAGCATCATCAACATTTGCGTCCATTGATGGTTCAAAGTCATCGGAATTCTGTGCCAAGTCAGCTGACAAGAAAAAATGTTAACAAATCAAGTCGCAGGCAAAAAAAAAAAAAAAAAAAAAAAAAAAAAAAAAAAAAGAGAAAGCAAAAGAAGTTATACCAATTGGAGATTCCGGAGTCATTCCAGAGTCCCTCGGTTCTTCTTCAGATGCCATAACCGGCTCCATCACCGCCTCATCGGTCGGAACCTATGGCATCGCCAAGTCTTCATCCTCTGCTAAAAAAAAAAAAGCAGCAGCAGGGTGAGAAAACAAATCAGAATATGGAAAGCCCCATGAAAGAAGCAGAAAAAGAAAAAGGAAGAATCATACCTTCACCAATGGTCTCTTCTTCCCGAATCCTCTTCCCCGGAGGTTCGTCAGCTTCCCCTGGCACCTCCTCATTGACAGTGAGAGGGACTTCCACACCAGGAGAGTCTTCGTCCCGCCCCGTGTGACGCTGACTCCTCTTCCTCTTACTTCTGTGGGCTCGCTTCCTAGAAGATCCTGCCACACTGTCAGAGTCAGGTTTCTCACTTGGCTCCTCACTAGATGGTCTGCTCTTGCCAGTAGACTCCGTGGAAGCTCGCCTCTATGCCGCTTGCATCCAAGCGTCGAGCTCAGCTTCCTCCTGTTCTAGCTGCTCCAAAGCCTCATCAGGTACTTCCCGAACAGCTTCAGAACCAATGATGCCCTGGTCACCGAGAAAGCCTATCTTGTGCTTCTCTCCAGAAAGGAAGGCCCAAACTTCCTCTCACCGGACGCCATCCGACTTTCCAGTACCTTTCCCCGAAGACAGCTTTACATCAAGCTCCTTCTTAGAAAGCCCCCGATATGCCAAAAAGCTCTCCTCGAACCACTTCGTGAAGCCGACAGTTCGGAAAGTCGACAGCTTAGGATAAGAAATCGTGGCAGTAGTGTCTTCAGCACTATAAAAAGCCCATGCATTTCTGTCATCCTGCAAACCTCCAAAACGCTTCACCATACTCGAAGGCGCTCCAACAACGCCTTGAGAGAAGCCCAACTGAAGCGCAAAGCGAGAAGGTACATACGGCTGGATGTCGACGAAAAGATGTCTGCGGTACACCATCGTGCCGACTCGTATGCTGAAAAGCCACTCCTTCTCTGCATTGGTCAAAGGGTAATGCCTTCCCGACCCTGCTCTGGTAGAGTCTCGGGAGGCACCAAAATCAAAAGCCTTCTTCCGCAACTCCGGAGAAAGCTTTACTGAAGACTGCCCCATCTCGACGTCCCTGAACCGTCGGATCCTCATGCGGGCAAACAAAAGTGATTCGGATACGGCTTTTCCCTTAGCCAATCGAATCATCAGAGGATTATCATCCTGTGCAGCACCCAGCTGGTGGAAGCCAGGACAGTGGTATACAAACCACGAATAAAAGATATGGGCTGAAAATACCCTATTCATAGGGAGCCTAAGCCGAACCAAAAAAGCAGCAGCCTACAGTTCGGTACACAAGTAGGAGTAAAGAGCAGGCACCAAAGCAAGCCGCTCTCCAAACGCCATCTGAAAAGCCGGAAAAATACAATGCGGCCTGATGTGCGTCCCATCTCCACCAGCAAACACAGCCTCACCTAGCCAATAAGTGAGGTAAACAGCAAGATCTCTCCGCAGTGCAATGTCAGAACAAATGACATCTGTGCTCGCAAAGAAACCCTTTAACTCTTCCTGCATGGCCGAAGTCTTCTTCCTGTCTTCCCGGGTCATGCTATCAGAAGACTCTTTGCTGTCAAAGAAGTTGAAGAATGAAGAGCCATAACTCTTCCAACTGCTGGACTTGACTTTCGAACCCTCCTTAAAAAAATCATAGAAGGTGACGAGCTGAAAGTATAGGAGCCTGAACTCCTCTGACTGCTCCTCAAGGACGCTGTCAATCGGCATGAACTCCTCGTAGAGTTTGCCAAGGATGGGTAATCCAGTAATGGCGCTCAACTCCTTCAAAGAAAAACCAATCTCACCATTCGTTACAACGAAGGTATTGGTTTGTGGGAGGAATGACTCCAACATGGCCATGAAGGCCTCGTCGGAAAAAGCCACGGTCTCCCTAAAAGCGCGGACTGCGTCAAAAATCCCGGCTTCCTTCAAAATGGTGCCACCAATCAGCAGGACGCAATCAGTCCACGACTTCCAATCGGAGTCAACACTGAAACGGCCACGAAGTCGAAAAGGCTTCACCCAATTGCTGCCGTCACCGCTGAAAACGCCAAGGCCCACCAGTCCCAAATCGACCGACGGATAATCAGAGCCCTGGTAGCTGCTGGCTGGCATCAACATGTCCATTTGGGTAGGCGACTTCTCCGCAAAACCGGGGGGACCGCCAACAAAAACCCCGGTCTTGATCACACTGGTCCTCTTCACCCAGCTCGGAGGATCTTTCCTCTTAGGGCACGTGGGAGAAAGGCTCAGGATCGAGATGGTCCGATCAAAAGACGACCGGGTAGAAATAGTTCTCTCCTCACCATCTGTTGTGTAAGAGAACTAAAAACATCTCCTTTGGTATGTCAAGTCGTCAGGGACTGCATCTCCAAAGAAGAAGGTAGGCTTGGGCAAAACCCTCAAATCATCCATAACCCAAGGACGGTTGCTTACCATGATCTTATAATACTCCTCATCCTTGAGAGCGATCAATCGCTGCCTCATCTCATCGCGATTAAGGGAATCGCACTCTTCCAAGTTCTTCTCAACAAACTGGACCTTCTCCCAGGCCTGCTGAACGGCCACATTAGAAGATCTGGCGGATCGACGAGGTACGCTTGTAGCAGGCTCTTTACCCTTGTTCGTTCTGGAGGAACCACCTGCAAAGGTTGGAAAAGAAAAAGATCATCATCAAAATGACAGGATTTCGCTAAAAGACAATCTGGCGAAATTTTGGCATGGTTCCGGGGCAATTCCGAAGAAAAGGGAAATACCCCGAAAGAAATAGAAAGTTTGAAGATGGGCTCAACATCGCTGCGAGCTCCGAAACTCCAAACTTTCGAAACCTCAAAATCTCCGCAAAATCAAGAAGGGCTCAACATCGCTGCGAGCTCCAAATTCCCAAATTTGCAAAGATTTTCAGGTATGCTATCATGCTCTCAAATTCAATCTACAAAAAGTACATGCATGAACATCTAGATTTGCATAAAACCGCATTATCATGATGAGCAAAAAACAAAAAAAAAAGGAGGAGAAAGAAAAAAAAAGGAAGAAAGAAAACGTGCAAAAAGAAAAAGAGAAAGAAAGAAGCACGAAAAAAAAAAAAAAAAAAAAACAGAAATCACGTGAAAAAAAAAAGAGAAGAAGAATAGAAAGAAAAGAAAAAGAAAAAAAAAGAGAGAAACTTTCTTTTTTTACCATCCTATTCTCTACATGGAGTTTTCTTGAAAGAAAAAGAGAGAAAACTTACTTGAAGCCATTGATGGAGAAGAAGAAGGAAAAAGCTTGAAGATCCTTGAAAAAGAAAAACTCTTGGTCTTGGAGCTCTCTTGAGATTGTTGCAAAAGAAAGCAGTAAGGGCAAGAGATCTAGCCTCCTCCTTGCTTTTATAGAAGAGAGCAAATCAAAGAAGGAAACAAAAAAAGAAAGGTAAGTGCTACTAATTAGTAACCTTACCAAAAGAGAAGGAATTAGAAAGATTCTTTCCCAAAAAGAAAGATGTCTTTGAGAGATTTTCTCCCAAAATCAATCAATGAGAGATTCTCTCCAACAAAATAGGAGATTGGAGATTCTTTCCCAAAAAGAAAGATACCTTGAGATATTCTCTCCCAAATTAAGGGAATATGAGAGATTCTCTCCCATAAAGATATTTTTAGATATTCTCTATCCAAATGAGATATCTTTAGATATTCTTTACAAAAATGGCCCCACATGAGATCTAAGCCATCCTAAAAAGCTTAAGGTCCCATGGGTTAGCCCATATGAGCCAGGTTTGACCACCTAAGCACTAAAAAAAAAAAAAAATGGGCTTTTAGTCAGGAAAAAAATCCCTCTTACCAAGAGCATACAATAATGGTTCCATGCCTCTTTTGAGTTGATTGAACC
The DNA here is from genome assembly GCA_028538565.1 of Umbellularia californica. Classification (NCBI taxonomy): domain Eukaryota; kingdom Viridiplantae; phylum Streptophyta; class Magnoliopsida; order Laurales; family Lauraceae; genus Umbellularia; species Umbellularia californica. The sequence goes on along the minus strand of JAPQWN010000007.1, from coordinate 41,379,429 downwards.
ATACAAAAAAAATTCCAAGCCCCATGAGCTTCCAAAGAATCAAACCATCCAGCCTCATATACCAAATTGAGCCAAAATCTTGAAATTGACATTCCACAAAAATCCAAACCACTCCAATGGACCCACACAGTCCCAAAGAGTGACCAAAAAACCAAATCCTGGTCCCCTAACTTGCCACATACAGCTTGTTAGGTCACAAGACCAAAACCAAAAACCAAATCATGATCCCCTAACTTGCCACATACAGCCTATTAGGTCTACAAGATCAAAACCAAAACCCGACCCCCCTAACCTGCCACATACAGCTTGTTAGGTCACAAGGTCAAAAACAAAAGCCCAAATCCACATCCCTGATGTCATCTTCAAAACTTTGCCTCGAGATGGTACTTGATTCCTTTCATTTACCATAAAATTCCCCTGGAAGCTCAAAGACTACTCTACCAAAGGAAAGATTGCTCAAAGACTCTTGGTCAAGACACAAGCTCTCATTCAAAAAAATCTCTTCGAGGCACATCGACTACAAAAGTCAAGCAACTCATCGCTGTACCTCGAGGGGGCATTTGTTGACACCAAAAATGTCACTTTGCCTCTTCAACATCAAGAAAGCTGCATGAAGTCGCAACCTGCCATAAATAGGCAATGCAATTTCTCCAAAAAATCAAATCTTGTCAGAATGAAACAAAAACTGCAAGATCCTTCAAGATAGCCAAGAGAAGAGTACACATGAAGTTTCGGGCCATTTCAGAATCATTTGGCCTAACTTCGCTTCTCCGACAGCTAAAATGGCGCTCCCGGCGGCGACATCATCGGAGACGTCAAAACTTCGATCAGAGCCTACGGATGACTCCAGCATGTCTCAAAAGGGCTCCATGCCAAATTTCAAGTCAAACCGACAACGTTTGACCCTCCATCAATGCTCGAGCAGCAAAATCAAGCCTCCCGGCGGCGGGAACCACCGAAGCCTTCGCTCATCAAACCAAGTGCATGAGTGGCTTCAACATGCTTCCAAAAGGCTGCACGTCAAATTTCAGGTCATTCCGACAACGTTTGACCAGGTTTCGATGCTCCGAGAGAAAATCAAGCCTACCGGCGGCGGAGCAACCCGGGACCATGACATCCAAAACGGAGCCCATGGAACGTCTCAAAATGACTCCAATAGGCTCCCCGTCAAATTTCAGGTCAATCGGACATCGTTTGGCCACATATCAAAGCTCGGCATTTTCCCCGCAGCAAAATCAAGTGAAGCATCGACGGGACCCCAAACGGTTTCAAAACTCAAACAAAAGCCTATGGTTGGTCTTATTTATTGCGCAGGAGGCTCCACCTCAAATTTCAGGTCATTCCGACAACGTTTGACCAAGTTTCAGCTTCTGGCGGAAAATCAGCAGCTCTACGCGACAAAGTCTTCGGCTTTCCCGGAAAATTGGAAACTTTGCACTCTAAAAATGCAAGGATTCTCATCAGGTTTTCTACAGGAAAATCAAGCCAATAAATGAGAAGAAATGTCAAGAAAAATACAGAAGAAAACGGCGACGAAAAAGACCACAAAACGGACCAAAAAAGGGGGAAAAACCCCCAGGGTCGCAGCCAGCGACCCTGGCCCAGGGTCGCCGGCCCATGGTCGCTGGCGACCATGGAAGTCCGGGTCACCGGATTTTTCGCCGGTGACCCGTTTTGCCGTCCCTTTTCGCGTTTTACGCGTTTTGGCCCCTGTGGTTCCCTGAAATTGTGATTTTTAGTGCTTTAAATTGACTCATATCCGACGACATCTCGGATCCGCCGTCAAAAGCATAAAATCATCATTGATCACTCCAAGATCGCCAACCGGCTGACCAAGAAAGTGCACTTTCTGTCCGACCGATCGTGAAATCGACAAGACAGATGTCACCAGCCCGCTGCTAGCTATCAATGTTTGAAGTTACATGTTCATCCGATGTCGATCAGCATGTAGATCCATCGATGATCATCGCCAGAAGAATTCCAGAAGACATGGCATGGCCCGCGACTCTTCGACTGCTCGGCGACCATTTAATGCAGTTAATTGACTAGCTTTATTGCAGTTATTAATTCATTTCTTTGGACGGCCCAATCAGAAGCAAGCATTCGGGAGTTACAAATCAAGAGATTCATGGCACTTAAACCTTGAAACTCCTCCCATCATGACGATTAAATGCCCTCAATCTCCATCGGCCAATCAGATTCAAGGAAAAAGGAGTTACAAAATCAAGAAATAAATCTTGTAACTCCTCTCATTAAAGCAATTAAAGCTCATAAACTCTCCTAAATGGCTACCAAAAGCCTATAAATAGGAGAGCATTCCATTGAAATCGGGATCAGAAAAAAAAAAGAGATCAGAGATCGAAAAGAATCCAGAGATCACTTCCCCGGACTTCGGAAAAAGCACCACAGATCCAGAAATCTGAGAGAAAGAAAAAGAGAGAAAACTCTGCTGAAGTTCTGCACCGGCCACCACTACAAGGTGACAAAAGTCCCTTGGGGGGCACCCCCCCCAAGGTCCTTGCCTTCTCCCGCTGCCTCCAATGGCTTAGACGTGGCTTTTCAGCCCGTCTACTTAGCTTTTTATTGGACATACGACCTCCTCTTGGTCTTTGTCCTCTAAAAATCTGAGGTTATAGCCAAGCCAAGTGAATCAAGAGCATCCTCTGTTCTCATCTGCATGGACGATGGCGAAGCCCACACATGGCTTACGACCGTCAATCTGAACGAGTCCCCCACAATCTCCTGAGAAGTTAGATCCTCCTTTTCTTGCTTTTCATTGTAGTTTGTATTTTTCTAAAGAGACAAAAAAAAATCACAACTCTTGTCTTTCATTATTGATAAGAATTGTAAATCGGCTATAAACGCCAAAATCGGCTATAAATGCCAAAATCGGCTATAAACGCCAAAATCGGCTATAAATGCCAAACAAAATCGCCTTTCACGGCAAACCAAGAAAATGTCTCTTTTCTTAAATATTTGTGCAATGGAAAACTTGAAAGAAGTTGATTTCGTTTTTACTTGCGAAGGTTGATCTCCGGATTACCACTTGCAATTCCAAGCAAAATAGAAAATCTGGCACACCCACACAAAGAAATGTTGATGCACGCTTCATGCCCCCCGGGCGCTAAAGGGCCGGACCCGACGGACTCCCACGTCCGCCGACCCCGGTAGCACCCACGGCATTCGGAGCGCGTTCCATCACTATCCACTGCTCAAGAAGCTTCACCTCAATTTTCAGGTCATTCCGACATCGTTTGACCTAGTTTTGACGCTTGACGGAAAATCGGCTACAAAGTCTTCGGCTTTCCCGAAAAATAGGAAACTTTGTGCTCCGATTTCGCGAGGTTCTCGTCAAGATTTCTCCAAGAAAATCAAGTCAATAATTGAGGAAAAATGTCAAGAAAAATATAGAAGAAAAAAGGAACGAAAAAGATGAAAAAACGGCCGAAAACGACGCTCGGCGACCCTGGGTGCATGGTCGCCCGGCGACCCTGGAAATTCGGGTCGCCGGATTTTGCGCCGAATCGTCCGTTTTCCGATTCTTTTCGCGTTTCGGGTGTTCTGGCCTCTGTGATTTTCTGAAAATCCAATGTTTGGTGCTTCAAAACCACTGTTCTTCGTCAACATCTCGGATCCGCCGTCAAAAGCATGAAATCATCACCGATCGCCTCAAGATCGCCAACCGGCTGACCAAGAAAGTGCACTTTCTGTCTTACCGATCGTGAAATCGACAAGACAGATGTCACCGGCCCACCAACATCAATCAATGTCTGAAATTGCATCGCAATCCGACATCAAATAATGCGTGGATCCACCCGTGATGATCGCAAGAAGAATCTCAAAAGGCGCAGCACGGCCCGCGACTCTTCACATGCCTTGGCAACCACTTAATGTTGTTAATTGACCCATTAAAGCAGTCATTAACTCATTATTTTGGACGGCCCAATCAGAACCAAGCATCTGGGAGTTACAAATCCAAGCAATCATGGCATTAAACCCATGAAACTCCCATCATCATGAAGCATAAAGGTGATTAAATGCCCACTACCTTCATCGGCCAATCACAAGCCTTGAAAAAGGAGTTACAAAATCAACTTGTAACTCCTCATCAATTCTTTCATCATGGCCATCAATGCCAATAAACACCTCATGGCTACCAAAAGCCTATAAAAGGAGGTCCATTCCAAGAAGAAAGCATGATGAAAAGAGATCCCAAGTGCAAGCTCTGAAAATTCAGAAAATCCAAGAGAGAGACGAAGTTCTACTACTTTGCTCCCGAAAGCACCACAAGGTGATCAACGTCCCTGATGGACCCGAAAAAAAGAAAGGGGGAATCTTCCGTCGTCTCCCTCCGCACCCCGGGGGCTGTCCTGGGTCTCGGCGCAGGAGGGAAGATCTCGAGCATCAACATTTTTGTACGGGTATGCCAGATTTACTTTCTACTTGGAATTTGGAATAGTGATAATCCGAAGATTCACCTTCACAAGTGAAAAGGAAATCAATCATTTTTTCTAACTTTTCAAATTGCATATATATTAAGAAAAGAGACAAGTTTTTAGAATGTCGTAAGAGGCGTTTTGTTTGTTTGCCGTGAAAGGCGATTTTACCGTGAAAGGCGTTTTTACAAAACTCATCAAATATGAAAGACAAGAATTGTGATTTCTTTTTGTCTCTTTAAGAAATACAAACTACAATAGAAAAGGAAGAAAAGGGATCTAACTTCTCAGGAGATTGTGGGGACACGTTAAGATCGACGGTCGCAAGTCATGTATGGGCTTCGCCGTCGTCCTTCAAATGAGAACATGTGATGCTTTGATTCTTTGGCTTGGCTCCTAACCTCAGTTTTTTAAAGGACAAGGACCAAGAGAAGGTCCTATATCCAATGAAAAACCAAGTAAACGGGCTGAAAAGCCGCGTTTAGGCCATGTTGGAGAAGGAGGTGACCTTGGGGGGGGGGGGGGGGGGGGGGGGGTGGCTGAAAGTACTTACGATTTAGATCTGGTGCATCCCATGCAAGGGACGTCCATGGCTTGATGAACAATGACAGATTTTTTCAAATCTGATTTCAGCAATGTGCAGCGGAAAAACAGCCATAGAAAATCGCATAAAAACTCCACCGAATCATGATCAACATGTGTATAATTAAAGGAGATTATAGAAGACTAATACCTTGATGATATGGAAGCTTCAAATCTCTGGAAAAATTGATTTAAAGGGCTGAACTCAGACTTGCAATTAATCAACAGGTTGCTGGAATTTTCTACAGTAGTATAGCCTTTGATCTTCTTCTCTATTTCACTTCCAAATCTGATTTGGCTAAGATTGTGGGATCTTAATCTAGATTTGTAGAAGGGTTTTCTGAATCATATGTGATGGAAATCTCCTCAAAAAGAAGAGAGAATGGGCTGGACGTGTGGGATTTTTCTTCTTCTTTTTTTTTCCAAAGGAGGCCTTCCTCCTTTTAAATAAAATACAAAGAATCCTTTCCCAAAGAATCCTTTCCCATTATGTTTCTCCTACTAATTCTCTTAGAAGTCCTAAAAGGAAAGCTCAATCCTAAGATTAATTTCCTCTTAGATACATTCCAAATTAGAAAAGGAAACTATGATGAATATATCCCTTAAACTTAGCAATTAGTAATTCTAGTTGAGCAACACTTACTAATATCAAGTTTCTAATAAAAAGGAAACTATATTATAGGAATACTTATCCAAGGAGGAATCCAACCTTCCAAGTAGAGAGACCTACTCAAAGTTGGAGACCCCACACTAAGAAATCCCTATGTTGGACGTCCCACACCTTTGTAACCACACCATGGCTCACATTTTAATAATTTGTCTAGAATTAAATTCATGCATGCCATCAAAGGCCTATTTGAATTTAAACTCAAAATTATTTTTCCATAAAAATAATTCAACCACATTTCAACTAAACAAATTAGTAAACCATGCCAATATAGGAAAGTGACTAGAGAAGGGACCAAAAGACATATTTGCCCTTGGCTCCCAAAATGACCAAAATGTCCTTGCTAAACTCATAGCAACATTAAGCCCATTTTAACCTTAACTCATTCTACTAGAGAATTAAGGTTGCACTCCAGGGACAAATATTTAATAATAAGCTCGTCAGGAAATGACTGTTGTCTTTGACCTACTAAGTGAAATGACCTAAGTGCCCCTCTATGTAACATCCATAATCAAGTCAGGTTATCTGATGTACTATCAACCTTCTCGATTACATCTCAACCTTAGAACTTCATATCCTAGACTTGATCATCATGCAGATATCATTCTCTTGGTCCAGGGAGCGACCCACAAGTTCAATATCTATATGGAACATCCATATACTAAGATATTAGATTTTGATGATCAATTGGATAATTCTAAGAGGACGATCAATCCATCACTATATGGCATAGATTCTATATTACATCTGCACGTCCTAATTGATCAAGCCCAAGTACCTAAAACACAGAGCTGTTGACCCATGTGAAGGATCTCACCCATAGTGAATTAAAGCACAAGAACTTGACTTCGTCAGTTCATCCACAAATGTTCAAGATTAAGAGCATTGGTCACTCAGTAGCACGAGGTGACTTGATCTCTCTCAGTGATAGTACTATTTTAGAGATCACACCCACAATGGTCCTGTTCAATGCATGACATATGCCCTAATGAGATAGATCCGGAAAAGACCTCCCATGACCTAGGTAAGTCACCCTGAATGCAGGAGAGTATCTCACTATAACTTATACCAAGATGAAGTGCCCAACTCCATCTCTCAGTTATGAACAAATTTGTTGTTTCCGGTGTCCATGAATTAGACCTATCTGTGTGTAGCCGCTACACACCTAATTCATTTACTAGAAACAATGGGCCTTATACAACCATACATATATACATGTTTAAAAAGAAAATAGACATTTCATTAATAAACCAATAAGTATCCAGTAACAGAAGATGAAAGTGAAGTTAGTGGGCTTTAGGGCATACACCAATCCCAATAAACTCCCACTTGCACTAAAGATCACTACTACCTAACCTAACACCCATAGATTCAACATGAGAAGAAAACACTTTCTCTGTAAGAGTCTCAGTGAAAGGATCAGCTAAGTTATCTGCTGAGGAAATCTGCTCCACCACTATTTCCTTTTCCTGGATGAACTCCCGGATCAAGTGGTACTTTCTCTTAATGTGCTTGCCTTTCTTGTGATTCCTGGGCTCTTTGCACTGTGCTACAGCACCAGTGTTATCGCAGTACATGACAATCGGCTTTTGAACTGCAGGAACAACTTCCAATTCCAATAGGAATTTTCTGAGCCATACAGCTTCTTTCGCAGCTTCCGATGCCGCCACGTACTCTGCTTCCATGGTAGAATCAGCAATGCAAGATTGCTTGATACTTCTCCATGATATAGCCCCACCTGACAGAGTAAAGACGTATCCTGAAGTAGACTTACTGGCATCTCTATCAGATTGGAAATCAGAATCTGTATATGCCAAAGGTGTTAAATCATCTGCCTGATAGGTTAGCATATAATCTTTCGTTCTCCGTAGATACTTGAATATATGCTTAACAGTTGTCCAATGCAGAGGTCCAGGGTTTGACTGATATCTGCTAACCATGCCAACGGCAAAACAAATATCGGGTCTAGTACATAACATTGCATACATGAGGCTTCCAACAACGGATGCATATGGAACCCTCTTCATGCTCTCTATCTCTTCAGGTGTCTTAGGACTTTGATCTCGAGATAGTGGTACTCCATGTCTTGAAGGTAGCAAGCCCTTCTTGGAGTCATGCATGTTAAACTTGACCAGTATCTTCTCAATATACGAAGATTGGGATAAGGCTAACATCTTATTCTTGCGATCACGCAAAAGCTTGATCCCTAAGATATAGCTGGCATCACCCAAATCCTTCATCTGAAATTGAGAGGATAACCAAACCTTTGTGGATGACAATATACCTACATCATTTCCAATGAGCAATATGTCATCTACATATAGAACCAAAAATGCAACTGCTTTTCCACTTCCTTTCTTATACACACATGGTTCATCAATGTTTTGATCAAAGCCAAAAGATTTGACTGCCTGATCAAACTTGATGTTCCATGCTCTAGATGCTTGCTTAAGTCCATAAATGGACTTCTTAAGTTTACAAACCATGTTATCTTGGCCACTAGCAATAAAACCCTCTGGTTGCATCATATAGATGCATTCGTCAAGACTTCCATTAAGAAAAGCTGTCTTGACATCCATCTGCCATATCTCGTAGTCATAATGACATGCGATGGCCAAGAGAATCCTTATGGACTTAAGCATAGCCACTGGTGAAAAGGTTTCCTCATAATCGATACCCTCTTTCTGAGTATATCCTTTCGCCACCAGTCTTGCTTTGAAGGTTTCCACCTTCCCATCCACTCCTCTCTTTCTCTTGTAAATCCATTTGCACCCTATGGGTTTAACCCCTTCAGGTGCATTCACAAGTTCCCAGACTTGATTGGAATACAAAGAATCCAATTCAGATTTCATCGCTTGTTGCCACATGTCAGCATCTATCTCCGTCACTACTTCATCGTAACTAGCAGGATCCTCAACTAGATCTTCAGAATCTGTCTTAACAGAGATTCCTAGATATCTTTCTGGCTGTCTAGAAATTCTCCCACTACGACGAGGCTCTGGAGTGTTAGAAGGAATATTCTGTTCTTCTACCACCTCAGGATCTGGTACAGATGTTATAGGAGATCCTGGAAGAATCTCCTCAAGGGTTTCTTTACAACTAAGCTCTTGGTGCATCATACAATCATCCTCCAAGTATCTAGCATGAGTGCTGATAAGCACCTTTTGCTCCTTTGGATGATAAAAAATGCCTCCTCTTGTTCCCTTAGGATACCCAATGAAGTAACACATTTCAGATCTGGGTTCTAGCTTGGTAGCTTTATCATTTAGTACATAGGCTGGACAAACCCAAATGTGGACGTGTTTCAAACTAGGTTTTCGACCTGTCCACATTTCTTGCGGTGCCCTAGGTACTGATTTAGAAGGTACCAGATTTAAAATGTATGCTGCTGCTTCAAGGGCATAACCCCAAAAAGATATAGGTAGGGTTGCATGACTCATCATGGACCTTACCATATCAAGAAGTGTACGGTTTCTTCTCTCTGCTACACCATTTTGCTGGGGTGTGCCTGGTGCAGACAACTGAGACACAATCCCTTGTTGTGTGAGGTACTCCTTGAACTCACCCAGGAGGTATTCGCCACCTCGATCAGATCGAAGGGCTTTGATATGTTTCCCTAGTTGTAACTCCGCCTCAGCCTTGAATTGTTTGAACTTATCAAACGCCTCAGACTTGCGTCGCATCAAGTATACATATCCATACCTAGAGTAATCATCTGTGAAGGTGATGTAATACTCATAACCTCCTCGAGCCAGTTTGTTCATAAGACCACATACATCAGTGTGAACCAATTCTAACAACTCTTTTGACCTTAGTCCTTTTCCAGAGAATGAACTTTTGGTCATCTTTCCCTTGAGACAAGATTCGCACTGAGGAAAAGGTTCGAAATCTAATGAGCTTAAGGGCCCATCTTCTACCAGCCTCTGAATCCGTTTTAGGTTAATGTGACCCAAACGTAAGTGCCAAAGATAAGTTTCATTGATTGAAGATACCTTCCTTTTAAGGGAAGTTGAGCTTTCTTGTTGTACATTATGCAGTGTGGGAGCAATGGGATATATATAAAATAAGTTATCATGCATTCTACCGGAACATATAATATTTCCATCTCTACTGACGTCAACACCAGAATGGAAAGAAACTGAATAATTAAATTCAATAAGTCTGGAAACTGAAATTAAATTCTTCCTCATGTCTGGAACATAGAAAACATTATTTAAAACTAATATCCTATCACATGAAAACTGTAAAGAAACAACTCCTACTGCATCTGCCCAAACTTTAGCTCCAGTTCCAACTCTAAAGGCTAACTCTCCTTTCTCAAGTTTCCGCATTATCTGAAACCCCTGCAATGAATTGCAGATATGATTAGTGGCTCCAGAGTCTACTATCCATGAATCAGTAGAATCAACCACTAAACAAGTTTCAATGTAGTAAGAAAAAGATGTACCTTTCTTAGCTGAGGCTAGGAGCTTAGGACAATCTTTCTTCCAATGACCTTTGAGGCCACACTTGAAGCATTTCCCTTTGGGCTTTTCATCTGTACCTTTTTCCTTCTTATTACCAGTATTGCTCTTTTTCTGTCCTTTTCCCTTATTCTGCTTCTTCTTGAACTTCTTCCCTTTCGGGTTTAGTTTAGAGGAAGACTGGAAAAAGTGAGCTTGGGCTTTGGGCTTCATGATAGCCTCTGCCACCTGGAGTTCTTTCATTAACTCAGATAGAGTCATGTTCATCTTGCTCATATTGAAATGTAGCTTGAACTGATTGAAAGATTCCAGCAGAGTTTCGAGAATCATGTCAGTTTGACTTTCTGCATCAATCTTAGCCCCTAGAATCTCAGCAATATTGAAACAATCCATCATCTTGAGCATATGCTCTCTGACAGGTGTTCCTTCAGCCATTCTAATATTCATGATTGTCCTGATAGTAGTTTGCCTAGCTGGCCTGCTTTTGTCTGCAAACATCTCAGACAAGGACATCATGATATCATAAGCTGTGTCCATTTGTTCGTGCTGTGTTTGCAACACGTTGGACATGGAAGCAAGCATGTAGCATTTAGCCATGTTATTCGCTTTCTTCCATTTCCTCTCAGCTTCTAACTGGTCTTCAGTAGAATCAGCATCAATATCAGGGCAATTTTCCGTCAAGACATACTTGTACTCCTCGGCAGTGAGTACTATGTCAAGATTTCTCTTCCAATCTACGTAATTAGGGCCAGTCAGTTTGTTTTCACGAAGAATACTCATCAATGGGCTAAACGAGTCTTTACCCATCTTTCTTTGGATATCAAACGGTTTATAATTAGACAGGCAGTATATATGAAACATACATATGGTGCTTGTTATAAAAGGAAAAACAAGCACAAAACCTTTTTACATTATATTAACCCTTAAATATAATGTATCAGTGTTTCAACCTCCTCATAGACCCTCCATCGAAAGGATGGCCGAGCCTACAGTCACATTGAATTAAACTTTGTTTTATTTGGATTATCACTAGCTAGATACACATATCCAATGACAGTCCAATCACTGATTGTTTTTGGCCTCATATGACTAATAACCCCAACTCGTAAGGAGAGGTCATTATCATCTTATGTCAAGTGTATCACCATCTCTTATGAATTTTCCCAGAATGACAATGACTTGAGTCCTTCGAAGGGAAGTGACTTTAATCCATTCTAGAAGTGGGCTTTAGTAAAGAGTTCCACCGAAAGGATGGCCACTCCCACCAACACTTCATTGACATTCTATAGAAGTGATCTTTAGTAAAGAACTCCACCGAAAGGATGGCCGCTCCCACTAACACCTCATTACGAATATTCACATTAGTTCACCTATTATCCCATCAAAGTGATCTTTAGTAAAGAACTCCACCGAAGGGTGGTCGCTCCCACTAACACCTTAATGAGATAACATGAACCGAAAATGGAAGGCCGTGGGGTTTTTCCAAGAACCCCTCTCCCATTTGATTATTTATCACTAGGGTTTTAGAAAACATACTTTTGATCTTTACATTGTTTACTCAAAAGTTCTTTTAAATCTAGCAAACTTAGTTAATTAAATTTATGACTTAATGACTTAAGTCATCTTAAAAATAAATAACCTTTGCTTTAAAATATTTGAGAAAATCCCTTTAAAGAGTCAAAAAAACCTAACTTGGGTTATAGAAACCCTTAGGTAGCATCTAACTAGATTTTAGTTTAGCTTCTAATGCAAACCAAGGGTACTAGGATAAACTATACCCTTACTATTTTTAAAACTTAGACAAAAAGAAGGTGCTGGTCTAAGTTCCATTTAAAAACAATTAGCCAAGCTAAACACAATCTAATATAGAAAGATGCCAATTTTAGAACCTAATGGTGGCCATGTTTCTAGGTGACAATTATAGCAATTATATATAACATGCAACCAAGCATTCCATATATAAAAGAATGCAATCCTTGATGATTCCCTGCTCTTCGGACTACAAATCCTTATCGAACTAGAACATCAAAAATAGATCTCATCTTGCACCAAGAAGCATTGTCTCCTCCACCACTAAGGAATCCGGTTACTTGCAACCTTTCTTGCTAGAAGCTTCCTTCTTCTTGCTTGTTAAATATGTACAAACAAACCCAAGAAAAACAAAACCACAAAATACATTGGAGATACCTATGCTTTTCAAGAAAGCTTACATCAAGACTAGTTGGAATAAAAGTAAAGAAATTATACAACTTCCTATGATTGCTAAACGCGCAATCGTACACTTTCCAACTAATAAAATCACATCCATACCCACATAACAAACATGCGAATCATCAAGGATGCAAATATGACTGCAAACAAAGAGGTTAGTGCATAATGTACAAACCTATTCAGATCTGGAAAAAAAAAAATTCCAGCAATCTGAATAATTCCTGCACACAAGATTACAGCACTATACTAATCTAAAAATAAATTCCAGCAGGGTGCCACCATACCCTTAACCAATCTAGGATTAATTAATCACTACATGGGATCATGATTTCACATGGAGTGGCGCTCTGATACCACTGAAACAACTTGCGATTCAGATCTGGTGCATCACATACAAGGGACGTCCATGGCTTGATGAACAATGACAGATTTTTTCAAATCTGATTTCAGCAATGTGCAGCGGAAAAACAGCCATAGAAAATCGCATAAAAACTCCACCGAATCATGATCAACATGTGTATAATTAAAGGAGATTATAGAAGACTAATACCTTGATGATATGGAAGCTTCAAATCTCTGGAAAAATTGATTTAAAGGGCTGAACTCAGACTTGCAATTAATCAACAGGTTGCTGGAATTTTCTACAGTAGTATAGCCTTTGATCTTCTTCTCTATTTCACTTCCAAATCTGATTTGGCTAAGATTGTGGGATCTTAATCTAGATTTGTAGAAGGGTTTTCTGAATCATATGTGATGGAAATCTCCTCAAAAAGAAGAGAGAATGGGCTGGACGTGTGGGATTTTTCTTCTTCTTTTTTTTTCCAAAGGAGGCCTTCCTCCTTTTAAATAAAATACAAAGAATCCTTTCCCATTATGTTTCTCCTACTAATTCTCTTAGAAGTCCTAAAAGGAAAGCTCAATCCTAAGATTAATTTCCTCTTAGATACATTCCAAATTAGAAAAGGAAACTATGATGAATATATCCCTTAAACTTAGCAATTAGTAATTCTAGTTGAGCAACACTTACTAATATCAAGTTTCTAATAAAAAGGAAACTATATTATAGGAATACTTATCCAAGGAGGAATACAACCTTCCAAGTAGAGAGACCTACTCAAAGTTGGAGACCCCACACTAAGAAATCCCTATATTGGACGTCCCACACCTTTGTAACCACACCATGGCTCACATTTTAATAATTTGTCTAGAATTAAATTCATGCATGCCATCAAAGGCCTATTTGAATTTAAACTCAAAATTATTTTTTCATAAAAATAATTCAACCACATTTCAACTAAACAAATTAGTAAACCATGCCAATATAAGAAAGTGACTAGAGAAGGGACCAAAAGACATATTTGCCCTTGGCTCCCAAAATGACCAAAATGTCCTTGCTAAACTCATAGCAACATTAAGCCCATTTTAACCTTAACTCATTCCACTAGAGAATTAAGGTTGCACTCCAGGGACAAATATTTAATAATAAGCTCGTCAGGAAATGACTGTTGTCTTTGACCTACTAAGTGAAATGACCTAAGTGCCCCTCTATGTAACATCCATAATCAAGTCAGGTTATCTGATGTACTATCAACCTTCTCGATTACATCTCAACCTTAGAACTTCATATCCTAGACTTGATCATCATGCAAATATCATTCTCTTGGTCCAGGGAGCGATCCACAAGTTCAATATCCATATGGAACATCCATATACTAAGATCTTAGATTTTGATGATCAATTGGATAATTCTAAGAGGACGATCAATCCATCACTATATGGCATAGATTCTATATTACATTTGCACGTCCTAATTGATCAAGCCCAAGTACCTAAAACACAGAGCTGTTGACCCATGTGAAGGATCTCACCCATAGTGAATTAAAGCACAAGAACTTGACTTCGTCAGTTCATCCACAAATGTTCAAGATTAAGAGCATTGGTCACTCAGTAGCACGGGGTGACTTGATCTCTCTCAGTGATAGTACTATTTTAGAGATCACACCCACAATGGTCCTGTTCAATGCATGACATATGCACTAATGAGATAGATCCGGAAAAGACCTCCCATGACCTAGGTAAGTCACCCTGAATGCAAGAGAGTATCTCACTATAACTTATACCAAGATGAAGTGCCCAACTCCATCTCTCAGTTATGAACAAATTTGTTGTTTCCGGTGTCCATGAATTAGACCTATCTGTGTGTAGCCGCTACACACCTAATTCATTTACTAGAAACAATGGGCCTTATACAACCATACATATATACATGTTTAAAAAGAAAATAGACATTTCATTAATAAACCAATAAGTATCCAGTAACAGAAGATGAAAGTGAAATTAGTGGGCTTTAGGGCATACACCAATCCCAACAGTGGCCCCCCAAGGGACGTTGATCACCTTGTGGTGCTTCCGGGAGCAAAGTGGCAGGACTTCGTCTCTCTCTCTTGGATTTTCTGAATTTTCAGAGCTTGCACTTGGGATCTCTTTTTTTCTCTCCTTCCTCTTAGAATGGACCTCCTTTTATAGGCTTTTGGTAGCCATAAGGTGTTTATTGGCATTGATGGCCATGATGAAGGAATTGATGAGGAGTTACAAGTTGATTTTGTAACTCCTTTTTCAAGGTTTGTGATTGGCCGATGAAGGTAGTGGGCATTCAATCACCTTTATGCTTCATGATGATGGGAGTTTCATGGGTTTAATGCCATGATTGCTTAGATTTGTAACCTCCAAATGCTTGGTTCTGATTGGGCCGTCCAAAATAATGAGTTAATGACTGCTTTAATGGGTCAATTAACGTCATTAAGTGGTTGTCAAGGCATGTGAAGAGTCGCGGGCCGCGCTGCGCCTTTTGAGATTCTTCTTGCAATCATCACGGGTGGATCCACGCATCATTTGATGTCGGATTGCGATGCAATTTCAGACATTGATCTGTCTTGTCGATTTCACGATCGGTCGGACAGAAAGTGCACTTTCTTGGTCAGCCGATTGGCGATCTTGAGGCGATCGGTGATGATTTCATGCTTTTGACGGCGGATCCGACATGTCGACGAAGATCAGTGGTTTTGAAGCACCAAACATTGGATTTTCAGAAAATCACAGAGGCCAGAACACCCGAAAGGCGAAAAGCATCGAAAACAGACACTTCGGCGCTAAATTCGGCGACCCGGATTTCCAGGGTCGCCGGGCGACCATGCACCCAGGGTTGGAAGTCGGATGTCCATCCTCAAACCTTCGATTGGCGACTGGAGAGATCCGTTCATTGATTATATCATGTTCGGAATACTACCTGAAGATCCAAAAGAGCGGGTAAGCATCCAAAGACGAGCCCCAAACTTTCATTTGGATATACCTTCAAAAGCACTTTACAGAAAATCCTTCAACGGAGTACTCCTACGCTGTTTATCACAACAAGAGGCTGAGGAAACTCTCAAAGAAGTACATGCTGGTCTTTGTGGAGCCCATCAGGCTGGCCCTAAGCTCTACAACCAGATAAAAAGGCTAGGTTATTATTGGCCTACCATGGTAGCTGATGCAATACAATTTGCCAAGCGTTGCCAAAAATGCCAGATTCACGGAGATTATGTCCACATGCCTCCAGAATGGCTACATCCAACAACAATCTCATGGCCTTTCGAAGCCTGGGGTGTGGACATCATAGGTCCTATTTCTCCCCCATCGAGCAAAGGTCATCGCTTCATCTTCGCCGCTATGGATTATTTCTCCAAGTGGTCGGAAGCATTTGCACTCAGCGAAATGAAGACTTCATCAGTCCTTCAGTTCTTGCGCACCAACATTATTTGTCGCTTCGGCATACCTAAAAGATTCGTCCATGATAACGGACCACAATTCCGGGATCATAGATTCTATAGGTTCTGCGACAAGTACAAAATCCAAAGTTGTCCTTCGACTCCATATAATCCAGCAGCGAACGGACTAGCAGAAGCCTTCAACAAGACACTCTGCAAAATTCTCAAGAAAATGGTCTCTAATCACAAAAGAGACTGGGGCGACAAACTACTAGAAGCTTTGTGGGCCTATCGAACCACCGTTCGAGGATCAACCCATAGCACACTATTCTCTTTGGTCTATGGATGCGAAGCTGTTGTCCCTTTGGAAGTACAAATTCCTTCCTTAAGGGTATCTTTGCAAAATGACATGACGCAAGAAAGCAATGTCAAACTGAGACTCCAAGAGATGGGTAATCTCGATGAAAGACGACTCGAAGCTCTACAAAGCATTGAGTTGTACCAAGCACGCATGGCAGGATCTTTCGACAAAAAGGTCAAGCAACGCGCCTACAAAAAGGGTGACTTGGTTCTTGCAGTAAAAAGACCCATAGTCTTTGCCCACAAATCCAAAGGCAAATTCGAACCAAAATGGGAGGGACCCTTCGTCATCGACAAAGTCTTCTCCAACGGTGCATACGCTCTTCTAAACATGGAAGGAGACAGATGTATGCTACCCATCAACGGCAAGTTCTTGAAGCGGTACTACCCTTGAAGACTTCCTCAAAACGGGTCAGAGCAATATCTACACGGCTAAAGCCTATTTCCAAGGTACTTGCTCGTCAAACCCACCTCTTTTGAAATTTTCATCTTTATGTTGAAGTTTCCAAAAAAAAAAACAATCTCTCAAAACAATGCTTACTTTCATCGTTTCATTGTTCAAAAAGAAAAAAAAATCAAAATCCAAAAATCCAAGTTTAGGAGCCTCTTCCCAGACTTGACCAAAATTTTCAATCCTTGAACCCAAAATTCATGATTTGAAACAAAAATCGGGACTTAGGAATTTTCACCCTAAACCGCCTCGGCTTTTACAACCAAAATGGTTTTAAGTCGAAATTTATGACTTCCGTGTCTTTAAACAAAAAATTTTGGTTTTTAGAAACCGCGGGGAAGCGACATTCAGTCGATACTCGCAAAACCCAAAAAACCGGAAGGATGCGAACCCCATTCGATACTTCCAAAACCCAAAAATCGCAAGGAAGCGAACCCCATTCGATACTTGCAAATTTCAAAAATCTTGGAGATGCAACAAACCAGTTGATATCCACAACCCAAATTTCAAAAATCGTGGAGAAGCAACAAACCAGTTGATATCCACAACCCAAATTTCAAAAATCTTAGAGATGCAACATACCAGTTGCTATCCACAATCCAAATTTCAAATGGTTCGAGAAAACCTCAAAAATCGCGGAGAAACGACATCAAGTCAGTACCCGCAAAACCAAAAGTTTTGGGAAACGCAGGGAAACGACGCTTAATCGATATTTGCACCCCAATTCGCGAGGAAGCGACATTCCATCGATACTCGCAAAACCTAACCCGTGAGGAAGTGACATTCCATCAATACTCGCAAAACCGAATGAGCAAGGAAGCGACATTCCATCGATACTTGCAAGACCATTCAGTGGGTAGGCGACATTTAGTCGATACCTGCATTTTGAAAACCAAAATCTGGCTATAATCGCCAAAATCCGGCTATAAATGCCAAAACAAAAATTTTCGGCTATAAACGCCAAAATCGGCTTTCATGCCAACAAAACAAAACTTGGTTTTCAAAAAACTCGGCTATAAATGCCAAAATCTGGCTATAAAAGCCAAAACTCGGCTATAAACGCCAAAATCGGCTTTCATGCCATCTCAAAATCGGCTCTCATGCCACAAACAAAATTTTTTGGCTCTCATGCCATCTCAAAATTCGGCTATAAACGCCAAAATTCGGCTATAAATGCCAAAACAAAAAAAAAATCGGCTATAAACGCCAAAATCTGGCTATAAATGCCAAAATTCGGCTATAAATGCCAAGACAAACAAAACAAAATTCGGCTTCTATGCCATTCTAAAATTCGGCTTTTACGCCATCCAAAAATTTTGGCTCCCATGCCGCAAAACAAATTTTGGCTCTTACGCCACAAAATTAGGCTTTCTCGCCATCCAAAATTTGGTTTTCAAGCCATAAAAAAAAACAATGCTTTCTGCCACAAAATTGGCTTTCATGCCCAAAACAACCCTTTGACAAAAGATTTTCACAAAATGACAACCTTTTGATCAAATTCAAAACAAACATTCCCATCAACTTTTACTCAAAATTGTTTTCATCAAAAATGATTTAAGTGAAAGGAAAGGGATACAAAATATAGTACCGAAACTTTTTATACATGGAGGTACTAAAAAAAGAAAAAGGAAAAAGAGTTTGTTACAACTCAGGAGCTCAATCCTACATGGTCTTCAACCAAAGGTTCAACTCCTCAAGCAGACCCTTGGCCTTAACTTCCAAAGTTTTCAGGCCACGCTCCTTCAATATGTTCCAATAAACGCGGTCGAATGCCGCGACCCATCTGCAGCACAAGGAAGTTCTTCCCAGAGGACTTGCTACTGCTCAGGCTCCGGAATCTTCCTCCGGACATTCCCTTCAGCTTCTTCAACCTGGCGAATGAGAGTCCCCTCTTTCTCCCAAGCCTGCTGAACAACAGCATTGGAAGATCTAGAAGACCGACGAGGTGCGTCAGTAACAGGACATTTACCTTTGTTCGTTCTAGAAGAACTACCTGCAAAAGGTGGAAGAGAAAAGATCAATCAACATCAAAATGACAGAATTCTGCTACAAAAAATTCTAGCAAAATTTTGACATAGTTCCGGAGCAATTCCAAAGAAAAGGAAAATCCTCCGAAAAAGATAGGAAGCCTGAAAATGAGCTCAACATCGCTGCGAGCTCATAGTCAATGGGGAATTCTCAAAGAAGGCTTGAACTCAACGTCGCTGCGAGAACAAGCCAATCTCATCAAACTTCCGCAAAATCTGGAAAAGAGCTCAACATTGCTGCGAGCTTCAGAATCCAAAAATTGCAAAACTTCCTCAAAATCCAGCAGGACCGAGAAAGAGCTCAACATCGCTGCGAGCTCAAAATTCCGATACTTGCAAAAGATTTTCAGGTATGCATCATCATACTTCCAAATCTATTTACCAAAACTCATGCATCAAAAATTATCATCATACATTAGATGCTAGGAAAACCTTGACCAAAGTTTGACCAATTCCAACCCAATTTGGTCAAAACCAATCAAACTTTGTCCAAGTCAAAAATCATGTTGGCTTGACCTAGAGACTCTAGCCTTCTATCTTGATGCATCAAACAAAAAAAAATGCATACATATTGAAATTGCATAGCCTCATTATCATAGTGAGCAAATAAGGAAAAAGAAAAGGAAAGAGAGAAAAAAAATCTCTGCAAAAAAAAAAAAAAAAAAACAGGATCAGCGTGAAAAAAAAAACAGAAAGAAAGAAAAAAAAAGAGTTCACGAAAAAAAAAGGAAAACCGTGAAAAGAAGAAAAAAAAGAAAAAAAAAGGGAAAGAAAAAAATAGAAGCACGAAAAAAAAAAACGTGCATGAAAAGAAAAGAAAAGAAAAAAAAGAGAAGAAAGAAAAAGAAAAGAAAAAGAAGAAAAAAAAATGATGAAGAAGCTATTCTACAATGGAGATTCTTGAAGAGGAAGAAAACTTACTTGAAGCCATTGATGGAGAAGAAGAAGAAAAGCTTGGAGATCCTTGAAGAAGAGAAAGCACTTCTTGTCTTAGGGAGCACTCTTGAAGATTTCTTGCAAAAAGAAGGTAATGGAGCAAAAGCACCAACCCTCTTTGCTTTTATAGAAGAGAGCAAGCCAAAAGAGGAAACAAGGAGAAAGAAAGGAGGTAAGTGCTAAAATTTAGCTACTTTCCCAAAAAGAGAGATATTTTGAGAGAATCTTTCCACAAAAAGAAAACTTGAGAAATTCTCTCCAAGTAAAGATATTTTTAGATATTCTCTACACAAAAGAGATATTTTTAGATATTCTTTACAAATATGACACCATATGAGATCTAGGCCATCTCCAAAGCCTAAGGTCCCATGGGTTAGCCCATATGAGCCAGGTTTGACCACCTAGGCACTAAAATTGGCTTTTAGTAAAAATATTCCTCCTACCAAGAGCAAAAAAAGAAGAGAGCAAAAAAAAAAGTCCCATGCCTCTTTTGAGTTGATGGAACCATTCAAAAAAAAAGAAAAAAGAAAGTCTCATGAGTTTCCAAAAAACCAAACCATCCAACCTCATGAACCAAATTGAGCCAAAATCTTGAAATTGACATTTCACAAAACCAAATTCCGGTCCCCTAGCTCGCCACATACAGCTTGTTAGGTCACAGGACCAAAACCAAAAATCAAAATCCAAACCAAACCAAAACCTGACCCCCCAACCTGCCACATACAGCTTGTTGGGTCACAAGGTCAAAATCAAAATCAAACCCGACCCCCTAACCTGCCACATACAGCTTGTTAGGTCACAAGGTCAAAAACCAAAATCCAAAACCCAAAACCCAAATACCCCATGTCATTTTCAAAACTTTGCCTTGAGATGGTACGTGATCCCTCTCACTACCATAAAATTCCCCCGGAAAC
This sequence comes from Umbellularia californica, assembly GCA_028538565.1. Classification (NCBI taxonomy): domain Eukaryota; kingdom Viridiplantae; phylum Streptophyta; class Magnoliopsida; order Laurales; family Lauraceae; genus Umbellularia; species Umbellularia californica. Next base: position 41,358,636 of record JAPQWN010000007.1, on the reverse strand, counting down.
TCAGAAGGCTATTCAAAAAAAAAAAAAAAATGCTCAAGACTCTTGGTCAAGACACAAGCTCTCCTTCAAAAATCTTTTCGAGGCACATCGACTACAAAAGTCAAGCAACTCGTCACTGTACCTCGAGGGGGCATTTGTTGACACCAAAAATGTCACTTTGCCTCTTCAACATCAAGAAAACTGCATGAAGTCGCAACCTGCCATAAATAGGCAATGTAACTTCTCCAAAAAATCAAATATTGTCAGAATCAAACAAAAACTGCAAGATCCTTCAAGACAGCCAAGGGAGGAGTACACAAGGAGTTTCGGGCCATTTCAGAATCATTTGGCCTAACTTCGCTTCTCCGACAGCTAAATTGGCGCTCCCGGCGGCGACATCATCGAAAACGTCAAAACTTCGATCAGAGCCTACGGATGACTCCAGCATGTCTCAAAAGGGCTCCATGCCAAATTTCAAGTCAAGCCGACAACGTTTGACCCTCCATCAATGCTCGAGCAGCAAAATTAAGCCTCCCGGCGGCGGGAACCACCGAAGCCTTCGCTCATCAAACCAAGTGCATGAGTGGCTTCAACATGCTTCCAAAAGGCTGCACGTCGAATTTCAGGGCATTCCGACAACGTTTGACTAGGTTTCGACGCTCCGAAAGAAAATCAAGCCTACCGGCGGCGGAGCTCCCCGGGACCATGGTTTCCAAGACAGAGCCTGTGGATCATCTCAAAATGACTCCAATAGGTTCCCTGTCAAATTTCAGGTCAATTGGACATCGTTTGACCGCACATCAACGCGCGGCATCTCCCTCGCGGCAAAATCAAGTCTACTGGCGACGGGACCCCAAACGGCTTCAAAACTCAAACAAAAGCCTATGGTTGGTCTTATTTATTGCTCAGGAGGTTTCACCTCAAATTTCAGGTCATTCCGACATCGTTTGACCAAGTTTCAGCTTCTGGCGGAAAATCAGCAGCTCTACGCGACAAAGTCTTCGGCTTTCCCGGAAAATTGGAAACTTTGCACTCTAAAAATGCAAGGATTCTCATCAGGTTTTCTACAGGGAAATCAAGCCAATAAATGAGAGGAAATTTCAGGAAAAATACAGAAGAAAACGGCGACAAAAAAGACCGCAAAACGGACCAAAAAGGGGAGAAAAACCCCCAGGGTCGCAGCCCGCGACCCTGGCCCAGTGTCGCCGGCGACCATGGAAGTCCGGGTCACCGGATTTTTCGCCGGTGACCCGTTTTTCCGTCCCTTTTCGCGTTTCGCGCACTTTGGCCCCTGTGGTTTCCTGAAAATGTGATTTTTAGTGCTTGAAATTGACTCATATCCGACGACATCTCAGATCCGCCATCAAAAGCATAAAATCATCATTGATCGCTCCAAGATCGCCGACCGGTTGACCTAAAAAGTGCTCTTTCTGTCCGACCGATCGAGAAATCGACAAGACAGATGTCACCGGCCCGCTGCTAGCTATCAATGTCTGAAATTACACGGTCATCCGATGTCGATCAGCATGTAGATCCATCGGTGATCATCTCCAAAAGAATCCCAAAAGACGCGGCACGGCCCGCGACTCTTCAACTTCTCGGCGACCATTTAATGCAATTAATTGACTAGCTTTATTGCAGTCATTAATTCATTTCTTTGGACGGCCCAATCAGAAGCAAGCATCCAGGAGTTACAAATCAATTAAGTCATGGCATTCAAGCCATGAAACTCCTCCCATTATGGTAATTAAGGTGATTAAAAGCCCTTAATCTCCATCGGCCAATCAGATTCAAGGAAAAGGGAGTTACAAAATCAAGAAATAAATCTTGTAACTCCTCCCATTAAAGCCATTAAAGCCCATAAACTCTCCTAATGGCTACCAAGAGCCTATAAATAGGAGAGCTTTCCAAGAAGAAAGGGATCGGAAAAGGACGAACGGAAAACCGAAGATCGAAAATCAAAAGCTGCAGAGAATCCCGAATTCCAGACAGACAGAGTCTAGAGAAAGAGAGAAAATTCTGCAGAAATTCTACATCAAGCACCACTACAAGGTGACAAAAAGTCCCTTGGGGGGTACTCCCCCCCAAGGTCCTTGCCTTCTCCCGTTGCCTCCAATGGCTTAGACGTGGCTTTTCAGCCCGTCTACTTAGCTTTTTATTGGACATAGGACCTTCTCTTGGTCTTTGTCCACTAAAAACCTGAGGTTATAGCCAAGCCAAGCGAATCAAGAGCATCTTCTGTTCTCATCTGCATGGATGATGGCGAAGCCCATACATGGCTTGCGACCGTCAATCTGAACGAGTCCCCCACAATCTCCTGAAAAGTTAGATCCTCCTTTTCTTGCTTTTCATTGTAGTTTGTATTTTTCTAAAAGAGACAAAAATCACAACTTTTGTCTTTCATTATTGATGAGAATTGTAAATCGGCTATAAACGCCAAAATCGGCTATAAATGCCAAACAAAATCGCCTTTCACGGCAAACCAAGAAAATGTCTCTTTTCTTAAATATTTGTGCAATGGAAAACTTGAAAGAAGTTGATTTCCGTTTTACTTGTGAAGGTTGATCTCCGGATTACCACTTGCAATTCCAAGTAAAATAGAAAATCTGGCACACCCACACAAAGAAATGTTGATGCACGCTTCAGCCCCCCGGGCGCGAAAGGGCCGGACCCGATGGACTCCCACGTCCGCCGACCTCGGTAGCCCCCTCGGCAGGAGCGCATTCCATCAACAAGTACCAGCTTATGCTTCAAGATAAGCAAAACAAGCATAAGCGCCTTGCCAGTTGCCGAAGCGTCATCTCTCTCGACAACTCCCCAAACACCGGGTCAACTTCAACTCCCCGGACCATCATCTTCGGATCGCTGGGACCATTCCCACTTCCCGCAGAAGACACTGTACCTGCCAAGAAGCAGAAAACCGCCCCGCAACGTATCACTAAAATGGCACCAAGGGCGAACACCAAGAAGCCTGAAGCCCGTGGCGTTCCCACAAAGCCTCAACCCACAAGAAACCAGGTTTACACCAAAACTTGGTCCCCGAGATCTTCGCCAAAGCAACAGAGGTCCCAAACATCTGCAAAGCCAGCATACCTGGCCCCTCTCAAGGAGAATCAGTTCTACCCTCTCTCTTACATGAAAGAGGAGAAACCTACCCTCCACCCAAAAAACAAACAAAACCATCATGAGCAGGCTTGCTCCTACAAGCCCAAAATCAAATCCTGCATTGTTAGGCCCACGCAAAAACATGCTGAAGCCTGCACTCCTGCGAGTCGACCCTTCATCTCAACAGGGGCCGAGCTCGCAAAATTCAAGTCTTCATTGCGACAGACAAAGGACCGCATCCAGATTCTGTCCTTGCCAAGCTTCAAAGAAGACAAACTCGGTTGCTGTGCACGAGGGACTACATCCTTCATCGCCAGAGCCCAGCCAGAGCTGACTGAAGCTCAAATTGCTCGTCGTTTGCGTCGCCGCACTGCATATCGACAAAAGAGACTCGAGAAACAAAGAACCCAGCGTTCTACTCTCCACGTCTCAAACAAATGGGTCGAAAAAGAAAGACCCGACCAAATCGTTGATGTTCATATGGTTAGTAAAACCAGAAAACACCGGAAGTCAACAACCAAAATCAGTGTTAGACGTCCAGTGACTCACAGCGTCTCTCGGACATGAACACATCTGGAGGAATCTTCCACTCCTCCAAGCCAAGAATGTCGGAGTAACCACTCCTCAGATTCTTCATCCAGAAGAATGAGCCCCAGCTCAGTCACCAGGACGATTTCTTCGTTCGAATCCCGAGGGATGAACGTCTTGGTTACAAGTTCTGAGCAGCCTCCACCGCATGATGACGTAACTGCACGCATCCAGCAGTTGGAGCAAGGACAACAGAGAATTGAGACTCTGATGGAAAATTTGATTCTCACTCTACAGCATCCACCACCTAACAATGAAACCCCTCCGAATCATGAAGATGACGAGGGCAATGCAGAAAACAATGAGTCTCGCGCCCTTACTAGAAAGGATGTAGACGATATCCTCGCAAAAGCAAAAGAAGAGGATACATTGAAGGAACATGGGATCAAGCCACCCTACCCTCTATGGATGGACTCGGTTCCGTTCCCTGTAAAATTCAAACAACCTACTCTCCAGACATATACTGGGAAAGGTTCAGCCAGACAGCATGTCATCCATTTCAAGATCCTGACGGGAGCTATTACGGATCAACATGCCCTCAAGATTCGCCTCTTCGCAAGTACCCTAAAAGGTACAGCCTTTGATTGGTACTCCACTTTGCCGGAGAACTCCATTCAGAACTGGGCTATGCTCGAGACACGCTTCCTGACCCACTTCCAAGGTGAGGATCATCCTGTTACTATGGCTCAACTCTGCAGCCTAAAACAGGGAGAGAATGAGTCAACATACGACTTCATTCACAAATGGAAGGCAATGGCGTACAAATGCTCAGATGTGCTGCCACAAGCGTCGCTGGTCGACATCTGCCGTAATAATATGAGAGCAAAAATCCGCTCCATGATCATCGGTAACAAATCAAAAAACCTGGGGGAACTCCTCGAAGCTTCCATGGAAGCTGAAATGGTGATCAAAGACCTCAACAGTCAGAAATCATCAAAGAAAGAGCCGACTGCTGTTACAACCTCAAAACCAAAGAAAAAGGAGGTTCTCAATGTGCAGACTAAGTCAGCTCCTCAGCAGCCAAAGAAACCTGAAAACAAAACTGCAGGTAAAAGGCCTGAACTCTCTGATGCCTTCAAAGAACGCGTAGAAAAGAAATATCTGTTCAATGAAGACGTTGAAGAAATCTTTGACGCTCTCCTAGCAAATGGCAAACTCATTTTGCCAGAGCCCAAAAGACCGGGAGATGTTGGCAAAACCAATGATCCCCGATACTGTCCATACCATCAGATGATCTCACATCCTCTCAATCAATGTTTCGTTGTCAGAGAGAAGATTAATGAGATGTGGAAAAACGGAGTCATAACCTTTGATAAAAACTATGGCCCCGCCTCTGTCAACATGGTGTCATGTCGGCAAACTTCAAAGTCACCGAAGGAGAAGATCACTACTTCATTCAAGGTGATAAAAATGGCTCAAGCGTCCCAAGAATTGGTTCCCTATCCAACACCAGATGGACAACCTATAAGGGTGCATCCCGATCTCCTAGATGATGAAAATTGGGAGATCGGCAAAACAAAGCCGACCGCTCAGCAGCGAAGGCAAGCCAAGAGACAGCTCCGCAAGCTCAAACAGCAGCAAAAGTCTCAACCAAAACAAGAAGTCCTTGAAAAAGCAGAAACCTCTTCCACTACTTCACTAAGGACGACGGAAGAATCTCTTCCCAAAACCTCCAAGGCGGTAAGAAAATTCACTCTTGATGATTTCATGCCACCTCTATACCAATGATGGAACGCGCTCCTGCCGAGGGTGCTACCGGGGTCGGCGGACGTGGGAGTCCGTCGGGTCCAGCCCTTTCGCGCCCGGGGGGCTGAAGCGTGCATCAACATTTCTTTGTGTGGGTGTGCCAGGTTTTCTATTTTACTTGGAATTGCAAGTGGTAATCCGGAGATCAACCTTCGCAAGTAAAAAGGAAATCAACTTCTTTCAAGTTTTCCATTGCACAAATATTTAAGAAAAGAGACATTTTCTTGGTTTGCCGTGAAAGGCGGTTTTTTTTTTTTTTTTTGCATTTATAGCCGATTTTGTGGCGTTTATAGCCGATTTTGGCATTTATAGCCAATTTTGGCGTTTATAGCCGATTTACAATTCTTATCAATAATGAAAGACAAGAGTTGTGATTTTTTTGTCTCTTTAGAAAAATACAAACTACAATGAAAAGCAAGAAAAGGAGGATCTAACTTCTCAGGAGATTGTGGGGCACTCGTTCAGATTGACGGTCGCAAGCCATGTGTGGGCTTCGCCATCATCCATGCAGATGAGAACAATGGATGCTCTTGATTCGCTTGGCTTGGCTATAACCTCAGATTTTTAGAGGACAAAGACCAAGAGGAGGTCCTATGTCCAATAAAAAGCTAAGTAGACGGGCTGAAAAGCCACGTCTATGCCATTTGGAAGCAGGAGGAGAAGGCGAAGGACCTTGGGGGGGAGGTACCCCCCAAGGGACTTTTGTCACCTTGTAGTGGTGGCCGGTGCAGAACTTCAGCAGAGTTTTTCTCTCTTTTTCTTTCTCTGGATTTTCTGTGTTTGATCCGTCTGGATTCGATTCTCTTCTGGATACGAGCTCTGGATTCTTTCCGATCTGGATTTCAATGGAATGCTCTCCTATTTATAGGCTTTTGGTAGCCATTTAGGAGAGCTTTTATGGGCTTTAATTGCACTTAAGCCGCATAAATGGAGGAGTTACAGGGTTTAATTCCTTTATTTCGTAACTCCTGGATCTTGGCTTCTGATTCACCGGTGGAGATTGAGGGCATTTAATCACCTTAATTACCATAATGGGAGGAGTTTCATGGCTTGAATGCCATGACTTAATTGATTTGTAACTCCTGGATGCTTGCTTCTGATTGGGCCGTCCAAAGAAATGAATTAATGACTGCAATAAAGCTAGCCAATTAACCACATTAATTGGTCGCCGAGCAGTCGAAGAGTCGCGGACCGTGCCGTGTCTTCTGGAATTCTTCCGGCGATGATCATCGATGGATCTTCATGCTGATAGACATCGGATGAACATGTAACTTCAGACATTGATAGCTAAGAGCGGGCCGGTGACATCTGTCCTGTCGATTTTTCGATCGATCGGGCAGAAATCACACTTTTTTGGTCGACCGGTTGGCGATTAATGTTGATTTTGATACTTTTGGAGGTTGACCCGTGATTTTGACGGATGTCGGAGGATTTGGCGCCTCAAAAGTATGAATTTTGGAAAGTCCCAGGGGTTGGAAGCTTCGAATCGCGAAAAACGACGGAAAACGGAGCTCCCGAGACGAAACCGGAGATTCCGGGCTTCCAGGGTCGCAGGGGCCTGCGACCCTGGGCCAGGGTCGCGGGGGTCTGCGACCTTGGGGGAATTTTCCCTTTCGGAGCCCGTTTTGCGGTCGTTTTGAGGTCTTTTTCCTTCGTTTTTTCTTCTGTATTTTTCTTTGACATTTTTGGTCATTTGTTGGCCTTATTCCCTTGTAGAAAAATTGATGAGAATCCTTGCAATTTGGGTTGCAAAGTTTCCAATTTTCCAGGAAAGCCGAAGACTTTGTCGCGCAGGGTTGCTGATTTTCCGTCAGAAGCTGAAACTGGGTCAAACGATGTCCGAATGACCTGAAATTTGAGGTGGAGCCTCCTGAGCAATAAATAAGACCAACCATAGGCTTTTGTTTGAGTTTTGAAGCCGTATGGGGTCCCGTCGCCAGTAGACTTGATTTTGCCGCGAAGGAGATGCCGCGCGTTGATGTGAGGTCAAACGATGTCCGATTGACCTGAAATTTGACAGGGAACCTATTGGAGTCATTTTGAGATGATCCACAGGCTCTGTCTTGGAAACCATGGTCCCGGGGAGCTCCCCCGCCGGTAGGCTTAATTTTCTTTCGGAGCGTCGAAACCTGGTCAAACGTTGTCGGAATGACCTGAAATTCGACGTGCAGCCTTTTGGAAGCATGTTGAAGCCACTCATGCACTTGGTTTGATGAGCGAAGGCTTCGGTGGGTCCCGCCGCCGGGAGGCTTGATTTTGCTGCTCGAGCATTGATGTAGGGTCAAACGTTGTCGGTTTGACTTGAAATTTGGCATGGAGCCCTTTTGAGACATGCTGGAGTCATCCGTAGGCTCTGATCAAAGTTTTGACATCTTCGATGATGTCGCCGCCGGGAGCGCCAATTTAGCTGTCGGAGAAGCGAAGTTAGGCCAAATGATTCTGAAATGGCCCTAAACTCCTTGTGTACTCCTCCCTTGGCTGTCTTGAAGGATCTTGCAGTTTTTGTTTGATTCTGACAAGATTTGATTTTTTGGAAGCAGCATTGCCTATTTTGGTAGGCTGCGGCTTCATGTGGCTTGAAGAGGCAAAGTGACATTTTTAGTGCCAACAAATGCCCCCTCGAGGTACAACGACGAGTTGCTTAACCTTTGTAGTCGATGTGCCTCGAAGAGAATCTTGAAGGAGAGTCTCTGTCTTGACCAAGAGTCTCTGAGCATTTTTTTTTTTTTTTGGTAGAGTAGCCTTTTGAGCTTCCGGGGGAATTTTATGGTAGTGAATGGAATCACACACCATCTCGAGGCAAAGTTTTGAAGATGACATCAGGGATGTGGATTTGGGTTTTTGTTTTTGACCCTGTGACCTAACAAGCTGTATGTGGCAGGTTAGGGGGTCGGGTTTTGGTTTTGACCTTGTGACCCAACAAGCTGTATGTGGCAAGTTGGGAGATCATGATTTGGTTTTTGGTTTTGGTCTTGTGACCTAACAAGCTGTATGTGGCAGGTTAGGGGACCAGGATTTGATTTTTGGTTTTGGTCTTGTGACCTAACAAGCTGTATGTGGCAGGTTAGGGGACCAGGATTTGATTTTTGGTGAAATGTCAATTTCAAGATTTTTGCTCAATTTGGTATATGAGGCTGGATGGTTTGATTTTTGGAAGCTCATGAGACTTTCCTTTTTTTCTCTTTTCTTTTTTTTTTTTTTTTTTTTGCTCTTGGTAAGAGGAATATTTTGACTAAAAGCCAATTTTAGTGCCTAGGTGGTCAAACCTGGCTCATATGGGCTAACCCATGGGACCTTAGGCTTTGGAGATGGCCTAGATCTCATATAGTGTCATATTTGTAAAGAATATCTAAAAATATCTCTTTTGTGTAGAGAATATCTAAAAATATCTTTACTTGGAGAGAATTTCTCAAGTTTTCTTTTTGTGGAAAGATTCTCTCAAAATATCTTTCTCTTTGGGAAAGTAGCTAAATTTTAGCACTTACCTCCTTTCTTTCTCTTTGTTTCCTCTTTTGGCTTGCTCTCTTCTATAAAAGCAAGAGGGTTGATGCTTTTGCTCCATTGCTTTCTTTTTGCAAGAAATCTTCAAGAGTGCTCCCCAAGGCAAGAAGTGCTTTCTCTTCTTCAAGGATCTCCAAGGTTTTCTTCTTCTTCTCCATCAATGGCTTCAAGTAAGTTTTCTTCCTCAAGAATCTCCATTGTAGAAGTAGCTTCTTCATTTTTTCCTTCTTTTCTTTTTCTTTTCTTCTTTCTTCTTCTCTTCTTCTCTTTTTTCTTTTCTTTTCTTTTCATGCACGTTTTTCTTTTTTTTCATGCTTCTCTCTTTTTTTTTTCTTTCTTTCTTTTTCTTTTCATGGTTTTCTCTCTTTCTTTTTTTTCCGTGAACTCTTTTTTTTTTTTCAAGCTGATTCTTGTTTTTTTTTTTTTCGCCTGCGACTTGATTTGCTAACATTTTTCTTGTCAGCTGACTTGCCACAGGATTCCGATGACTTTGAACCATCAATGGACGCAAATGTTGATGATGCTTCCGATGAGTTCATGGAGGAAGAGAGTGTTCCGCCAGTCGTCGAAGAAGGTACTTTGTAGTGATGACCCTGATGATTTTTTTTAACAGGATCATATTCATACCTTTTTGTGTTTCATTTGCAGGTTTTGAAGTGACAGAAGAGAGTCCATCGCTTTCTTCAGAACCAGAGCAAGGGATGCCAGAGGTCGATCCGGAGGTAGAGACTCCTACAACCAGTTCTGACGCGATAGAGGAGATACCTCGTGCTGAGATTCCTTCTCCAGTGGCTCCAAGTGGAAAGAGTTCTTTTGTTACTCTTCCAATGGGACATGACATGAGCAGCCGATCAACGGAGAAGGGTGAATCTTCATCCAGTTCGTCTCTTCAATTTGCGAAGAAGGTACTAGCTCGGGTTTTGAGTTCTTGGATCGAGACTCTCTTTTCTGGACACCTGGATGCCGGATTTGGCATGATCCCACATGTACAGGAGATTCTCATTGATACCGAAGAGGTTGGTCTGGATGTCACAGGTGCCAGGGCGATCGTTGATAGGATCATTGCACTGGGTGACAAGTGGTTTGAGACCATGGATTTCCCTGACGACCAATTCTTCAAGGAGATGTTCTTGGACCCTGCTGATAAGGCTAAGTCTGACCTGAATGATACACAAAGCAAGAAGCAGCTAGTTCGGGAGAAGAACTTGGATGAGCTAGCCATCATCGGATTGAGGCATGACCTTAACGTCCTTGATAGGGAAGTTGAGGAGGCTAGGAAACGTCTTGAGCATTTGAAGGCGCAAGTCGTTGCCAAGTGGGCTGCTATAACAGAGGCTCGTGACAGGGAGAGTGCTTTGATTCGCAGGGTTGCAGATGCCGGTCAAGTTCTCGAGAGGAGGACTCTAGAAAACGAACAATGGCAAACTGCTGGGGAAAAGCTTCCCGGTGTAAAAGAAGGGTTACGGCATTCGCCAGCATCTCATGGCAAGTTCCTGAAGAAGCGTGCCTTGGAAACTCTGACGGCTGAGGCCAAAAGTTTGCTTGAGGAGCTGAAGCTTTGGCTGGAGACCATTTTTGGCTGAGCTCCTGATTTTTTTTTTTTTGTAGCAGAAACTACTCTTCTTTCTTTTGGTACCACATGTATATATATATATATTTTTTTTTTGGTGCTTTTTTTTTTTTTGCAGTGCTTGTGAACACTTTTTTTTGGTACCACATGTATTTTTGGTACTCTTTGCAAGTACTCATTCTACAAAAGTTACTTTTTTTTTTTTGTTTTCCCTACGCTCACTTAAATCTTTTTGTGATGAAAGTAATTGCTAAATGGGATTTGATCAAAAGCTTTGTCATTTTGTGAAAATCTTTTGTCAAATGATTGTTTTGGTAGGGGAAACGAATTTGGCATGAAAGCCGGATTTTTGTGGCATTTACAGCCAGTTTGGTGGCATTGATAGCCAATTTGTGGCATTTATAGCCGGTTTGGTGGCATTGATAGCCGGGTTTTTTGAAAGCCAAGTTTTGGTTTGTCGGCGTGAAAGCCAATTTTTTGTGGCATTGATAGCCGGTTTGTGGCATTTATAGCCGGTTTTGACATGAGAGTCAGGTTTTTTTTGTGTGGCATTTATAGCCGATTTGGTGGCATTGATAGCCGGTTTTGGCAAAAGAGCCAGGTTTTTGGTTTTCAAAAATGCAAGTATCGACTAAGAGTCGCCTCCCTGCTGAATGGTCTTGCAAGTATCGATGGAATGTCGCATCCTTGCTCATTCGGTTGCGAGTATCGATGGAATTTCGCCTCCTCGCGGATTTGGGTGCAGGTATCGATGGAATGTCGCATCCTTGCTTTTCAAAGATTTTGTTTTGCGGGTACTGACTTGATGTCGTTTTCCCCTTGATTTTTGAAATTCACGGTTTTCTCAAACCTTTGGGTTGTGGATATCAACTGATATGTTGCGTCTCCACGGTTTTAGGTTTTTTTCGAACCTTTTTTGAAATTTGGGTTGTGGATATCAACTGATATGTTGTGTCTCCACGGTTTTTGGATTTTGCAAGTATCGACGAAATGTCGCTTCCCTGCGATTTTGGGTGCAAGTATCGATGGAATGTCGCATCCTTGCTTTTTTCAAAAAATTTTGTTTTGCGGGTACTGACTTTGATGTCGTTTCCCCACGATTTTTGAAATTTGCGGTTTTCTCGAACCTTTGGGTTGTGGATATCAACTGATATGTTGCGTCTCCACGGTTTTAGGTTTTTTCGAACCCCTTTTTTTTTTAAATTTGGGTTGTGGATATCAACCGATATGTTGCGTCTCCACAGTTTTTTTTGTTTGGGTTTGCAAGTGTCGACGAAATGTCGCTTCCCTGCGAGTTTGGAAGTGTTGAACGTGGTTCGTATTCTTCCGATGGGTGCGAGTATCGACTAAGCGTCGCTTCCCCGTGGTTTTTTTTTTTGAAAAACCATTTTTTTTGTTTAAATACACGAGGGTCGTAAATTTTGACCTAAAACCATTTGGCGGTAAAAGGCAGGGTGGATTAGGGTGGAAATCCCTGAATCCGGATTTTCATTTCAAGCCATGAATTTTGGGTTCAAGGATCGAAAATTTTGGTCAAGTCAGGGAGGGGCTCCTAAACTTGGATTTTTTTTTTTTTAACAATGAAACGATGAAAGTAAGCATTGTTTTTTGAGTTTCTTTAGAAACTTCGACATTTTGATATGAAAATTCTAAAGGAGTGGGTTTGATGAGCAAGTACCTGAAAATAGGCTTTTGCCGTGCAGGCATTGCTCTTACCCAGTTGGGTAAGTCTTCAAGGGTAGTACCGCTTTAAGAACTTGCCATTGATGGGCAGCATACACCTGTCGCCTTCCATGTTTAGGAGGGCATATTCGCCGTTGGAGAAGACCTTGTCGATGATGTTGGGTCCCTCCCATTTTGGCTCAAACTTGCCTTTGGACTTGTGAGCGAAGACCATTGGTCTTTTTACCGCAAGAACCAAGTCACCCTTTTTGTAGGCGCGTTGCCTGACCTTTTTGTCAAAAGATCCTGCCATGCGTGCTTGGTAAAGTTCAATGCTTTGTCGAGCTTCGAGCCGTCTCTCGTCGAGATTGTCCAGCTCATGGAGTCGCAATTTGACATTGCTTTCTTGAGTCATGTCATTTTGTAGAGATACCCTCAGAGAAGGAATTTGTACCTCTAGGGGCACGACAGCTTCGCATCCATAGACCAAGGAGAATGGTGTGCTATGGGTTGGTCCTCGAACGGTGGTTCGACAGGCCCACAAGGCTTCAGACATCTTGTCGCTCCAGTCTCTTTTGTGACTAGAGACCATTTTCTTGAGGATTTTGCAGAGTGTCTTGTTGAAGGCTTCTGCTAATCCGTTTGCTGCCGGATTGTATGGAGTCGAAGGACAGCTTTGAATTTTGTATTTGTCGCAAAAACCTGTAGAATCGATGATCCCGGAATTGTGGTCCGTTATCATGGACGAATCTTTTAGGTATGCCGAAACGACAAATGATGTTGGTGCGTAGGAATTGAAGGACTGATGAGGTCTTCATTTCGTTGAACGCAAATGCTTCTGACCACTTGGAAAAATAATCCGTTGCGGCGAAGATGAAGCGATGACCTTTGCTTGAAGGGGGAGAAATAGGACCTATGATGTCCATACCCCAGGCTTCGAAAGGCCACGAGATTGCTGTAGGGTGTAGCCATTCCGGAGGCATGTGAATGTAATCTCCGTGAACTTGGCATAGCTGGCAGCGTTTGGCAAATTGCATTGCATCAGCTACCATGGTAGGCCAATAGTAACCTAACCTTTTTATCTGATCATAGAGCTTAGGACCTGCCTGATGGGCTCCACAAAGACCAGCATGAACTTCTTTAAGTGTTTCTTCGGCCTCTTGTTGTGACAAGCAGCGTAGAAGTACTCCGTTGAAGGATTTCCTGTAGAGGATTTTTGAAGGAATATCCAAATGATAGTTTGGGGCTCGCTTTTGGATGCTTACCCGTTCTTTTGGATCTTCAGGTAGGATGCCGAACATAGTGTAATCAATGAACGGATCCCTCCAGTCGCCGATTGAAGGTTGAAGGATAGAGATCCGACTTTCAACCACTCGGTGGCATTCAGCAACTGCTTGGTGTGTGTTAAGAGGAGGGAGGATCCTTCTCTCGCACACTGTGATTTGCATGTTTTCCCCTTCCTGAATCGCCATTGATGCGGCAAGTCCGGCCAGGGCATCTGCACGGATGTTTTCACCTCTACGAATGTGGGTGATGTGACAGATGTCAAACTTTTGCAGAAGCGATTGTGCCTTGTTGTAATAAGGCAGCAGATCAGGCTTCCTGACTTCATATATTTGATTCATCTGGTTGACGATCAGTTGAGAGTCTCCAAAGACTTCCAACATAGTGATACCGGATTCGATGGCGAGTTCCAATCCTAGGATCAGAGCTTGGTATTCAGCTGCATTGTTTGTGCATGGTTCCAGTAGCGAGAAAACGTGTGGAATCATGTATTTGTCGGGGCTAACAAAGAGGATGCCAACTCCCGAGATTAGCTTTCTTTTTTCATTTGTCCTGGTTGCACCGTCAAAGTACATGTCCCAGGAGGCATTTGGTGAGGAAGTCTCCACGTTGTAGACAGGTTCGTCTAGGAGATCATTTCTGAGTGGAGAATCTTTAGGCAATGGATGCTCTGCGAGAAAGTCTGCTAGAGCTTGGCCTTTGATTGCTTTTTGTGTTACATACCTAATATCAAATTGTGACAAGAGGATGGACCATTTTGCCAGTCGGGCATTGAGAGAACCTGCCTTTGTGACAAGGACCTTCAAAAGGTTGATCTTCGAGACCAGGTAGACTATGTTGGAAAGCAGATAGTGACGTAGCTTTTGTACGGCGAACATCACTGCAAGGCATTCCTTTTCGACTGGAGAGTAGCGATGCTCTGCATCTACTAGCATGCGGCTGAGGTAGTATAGAGCAGCTTCTTTTCTTTCATCATTTTCTTGTGCAAGCAGAGCACCTAGAGAGTGATCAAGGGCTCTTGTGTACAAGATGAATGGTTTCCCAGTGGTAGGAGCAGCTAACACTGGAGGTTTGGTTAGGTATGACTTGATATCTTGAAATGCGGCTTCATAGTCAGCATCCCAGACAAAGTTTACACCCTTTTTCATCAATCGAGAGAATGGACGACACTTCCCGGAAAGATTGGAGATGAACCATCTGATGTAGGCCAATCTCCCTTGAAGCCCTTTTAGTTCCCTTAAGGTTCTTGGAGGGGGCATTTCTAGAATAGCCTTGACTTTGATGGGGTCAAGTTCTATTCCGGCTTTCCGAACTAGGAATCCAAGGAACTTACCCGACGAGACGCCGAAGATGCATTTCAGAGGATTCATCCGCAGTTTATGTTTGCGAAGTCGGAGGAAGACTTCTCGAAGATCTTTGAGATGGTCTTCTTTTCTTTTGCTTTTGATGGCGAGGTCATCAACGTAACATTCGACCGTCTTGTGTTGCATATTTTGGAATATTTTCATCATAGCCCTCTGATATGTGGCACCAGCATTTTTCAGACCAAATGGCATAACAGTATAGCAATATACGCCAAATGGAGTCCGAAATGATGTGTGTTTTTCATCCTCGGGATGCATCTTTATCTGATTGTAACCAGAGAAGCCATCCATGAATGTCATTCGCTCGAATCCGCAGGTATTGTCAATCATCATCTCCGGTATGGGGAGCGGGAATTCATCTTTAGGGCAAGCGCCATTCAGGTCTCTATAGTCAATACAGACCCTGATCTGCCCAGTTTTCTTTGTCATGGGGACAATGTTGGCCAACCATTCTGGATGTTGTTCCTCACGGATGAAGCCGACGCTTTTGAGCTTTTGAACTTCTTGTTGAATTTTATCTATCACATCTGGACGGAATCTTCTTTGGCCTTGTTTGACAGGCTTGATTTCTTCTTGAAGATTGAGGTTGTGGACTGCTACTTTGGGGTCTAAACCAGGCATTTCAGCGTAGGACCATGCAAAGCAATCAACAAACTCACGAAGAAAAGCGATATACTCGGGTAACTCATCATCCTTTATATTTTTGCTTATGAATACAGGACGTGGGTTATCTGGTGTTCCCAAGTCTATCTTTTCAACAGGATCTTCTGTTAGAAGGTTCGAAGGTGGTTCCTCCACAATATTTTCGGAGGCTTCCAGCTCAACAAAACCTTCTGGGATTCCAAGGGCATTTGTAGACCGAGGGTTTGTTCCTTTCCACGGGTCTTCTTGATTGGTGATCTTCTCAAGGCTTGCTATGAGATGGTCCCAATCGCCTGTTGAAACTGGGTCGAAGTAAGGTACTTCTTTTGGAGACGAGGGCTCTTCTGGGTCAGAATAGCACAAGTCTGTATTATCGGACGATTCCTCTTTATCATCAGAGAAATCGTACCAATTGGATGAGCTTCCTGGATCTTTGTCAGGTAACTCTTTAAAGAGATATCTAGGGAGATCGATGTCTTTATGGACTTGAGATGTTGAGGCTTGGTCGGTAAATCGACTTTTAAGCCTTTGTGTCAACTGTCTCAGGGGAGTGTCGGGATCATACCCTAACCCAAATGAAGACTTTTCTACATGACCGTAGAGTCTCCAATCTTCCAGCTGACTTTTGGTCAAGGCGGGCCCCAATGGCGTGAGAATACCGCGTCTTTCTCCCAAACCGACTGGGTTTTGAGCGTCATAGCCCATTTTCTTCATAATTGCTTGTGCCACAGGACTATATAGAGATAGCTGAGGCATACCTTCATTTTGGAAAGGTTCTAGCATGGAGTTTGATGAAGAAGCGTCCGATCTATGGAAGAAGATCGGCCTTTTCTTTGGTGATGTTGCCGGAACAACAAAGGAAGCATACGTAGGATCTTCTACGTCAGCAGGTGTCTTCATCGGAGTGAGAGCAGGCTGAACTTGTTGAGTGTCAGCTTGGCTTGACGATGCATCGTCTTCTGGCTCTGAGTCCGAGTCTGTGTCTTGCATGATAGACACGAGAGAAACAACAAATTTGCCCCTAGACTTTTGTTTCGCCTTCTTCACTTTAGTCGTGATGACCAAAGGTTTTGAAGATTTGAGGGAGATGACGAAGGGAGATTGACTACTCTCTTCTAATTTGCCGGAGGGTTTGTTTTCTTCCGGTGATTTTTGAGGAGCCTTGCCTTTATCTTTCCGGAGATTTTCAGCAGGGGGTGTTATTTCCTCTTCTTCTTTTTCTCCTTCATACATCTGGGAGTCTGCGAAGTGGACTTCTTTACCTTTGAAGGGTCTTCTGTCCGCAAACACTCGATGTACCATGCCGTCGTCGCCGACGAACTTGATGCATTGATGTAGAGTTGAAGGGACAACACCATTCTCGTGTATCCAGGGGCGTCCGAGAAGGATGTTGTAGCATGAAGGGGTTTTTATTGCATACATAGTGACTTCAGAGATAAGATCACCGATCTGCAATTTGAACCTGATTTTGCCGATAGGCCTTTGAGTACTCCCATCGTATCCAAAGATAGATACAGATGTGTGGCTTAGCTTGCTGGGTGGGATGCCCAACTCTTCGAGAGCCGAAGTGGAGATGAGGTTGAGTGCAGAACCTGGGTCGACCTGAACTCTGTGTATAGGCATTTCCTTGATGTGCCCTGTGAAGGACAGGGGTCGGTTGTGCCTTGCTTCGCCAAGTAGGAGGTCGTCCTTTGTGAAGGCGATGGTTGCACTAGCTGCTTTTTGCATCGAGAGGCATTCAATGCATGATCCCTCAGTTTTCTTTTCTCCCTTTGAGGAAGTTTCAGAGTTTTTGACCCGGTAGTCCATTTCAATTTGGAGGACTTGCGGGGCATGTTTGTCGACATCCTCATTCAGTTTTTGTAATTCTGAGATGAGATTATCACGAGTGCGTGGAGACATTCGTAATAAATCCAGGATGTGCAGTCGTGCAGGTATGTGTTTGAAGTGCTCGATCAAATCATACTTGAAAGCCTCCTTAGGGCCTGCATGTTCATCATTGTTGCCACTGGGGGCGCTTACAACATCTTTTCCCGAAGGATTTACATAAGTAAAGGAAGATTGGTTGTAATTTTTGTGGTAGTCCCGGCCCGAGCGGGTGCCTCTACCAACTTCGAGAGCTTCTTGAGAAGGGTCTTCGCTTAGAAGATTGTCCTCAGGATCAAGAGGCTGTCGTTTCTCATTTACTGAGGATGTGTCTGCAGCAGAATTGCCATCCTCAGTGATTGTGTTGCATGGAGCATTTTCCGGGAGCGAGTCCTGAACAGCATCCAGCAGCTTTTCTTCTTCGTTGACCCATCCATCATCCCAAGTTGGGTTTTCTT
Organism: Umbellularia californica; assembly: GCA_028538565.1. Taxonomy (NCBI): domain Eukaryota; kingdom Viridiplantae; phylum Streptophyta; class Magnoliopsida; order Laurales; family Lauraceae; genus Umbellularia; species Umbellularia californica. The sequence continues at coordinate 41,340,871 of JAPQWN010000007.1, read as the reverse complement.
CATGATGATGAGTCGGGAAGAGCGTGAGTTCTGAAGTCACAGTCTCAGGGGACGAAGCCTGAGAGGGTGTCATCTCTGTGAAAGTCACGCGAGACGAGGTAGCCCCAGAAGATATGGTGCTAGGTGTCGCCGGTGTGTAAGTGATCTCATCAGATGATGCATCGGAAGAGCTATAATCCCGAATTATCACATTACAGGCAGCTCTTAAAGGAGACGTTGTCTGCTCGGAGTCAGACTCATCCTCAGATGTAAGAAGATCGTCTACCCAGCAATTTTCTCCATTTTCAGGAGTTGAGGGAGGAGGTACCTGGTGGGCTTCAGGGACTTCCGGCTCTGGATTGTGAGGAATCTCGTTGATGCGGTCTTGCTTTGTTCTAGAGCGAGATGCTGCAAGATCCTCGCATATTTTCAAGATCAGGCATGGGAGCCAAATCTTCTTCTTCGTCTGCTCTTTGTGGCTCAACATGGTTGATTTCCACTGGAGCAACGATGGGTGCTGGCTCAACAACATTTTCTTGTTCAGCCTCTTGGTCTTCCTCATCATCAGACCAGGATCCTTGTGGCTGTAAGGGGTTATACCAGATTACTGGCATAAGGTGAGTTTCAGGAACCCATTCTTCGTTGGAGAGATACTCTCCTGTTTCAAGAGATCCCTCCCACTCGCCGGTGTAGTTGGGCTCGAATCCATCGTCGGTGTCGCTGGACTCGTATCCATCAATGGAGAATCCAACTACCAAGTTGCAAGAGTATGATGCCCCCTGCATAGCTTCTTTTTTGAATCGAGGTGGCATGAAATCACTGAGAGTGAAGTTTCTTACCGCCTTTGAAGTCTCTGGAAGGGACGTTTCTGTTGCCCCGAGTGAAGTGGTAGAGGAGGCCTCTGCCTTTTCATTGACTTCTTGTTTTGGCTGGGTCTTCTCTTGCCGTTTGAGCCTGAGGAGATGTTTCCTAGCCTGCCTTCGCTGTTGAGCTGTCGGCTTTGTTTTTACGATCTCCCAGTTTTCATCTTCCAGGAGATCGGGATGTACCCATATGGGTTGGCCGTTTGGTGTCGGGTAAGGAACCAACACTTCGGACGTTTGAATTCTTTTTATCACCTTGAAGGAAGTAGTGATCTTCTCTTCTGGTGATTTTGGTGTTTGTCCACGTGACACCATGTTGACGGAGGCAGACCCATAGTTTTTGTCAAAGGTGATGACTCCATTTTTCCACATCTTGTTTATCTTCTCTCTCACAACAAAGCATTGATTGAGAGGATGCGAGACCATCTGGTGGTATGGACAGTACCGAGGATCGTTGGTTTTGCCAACATCGCCCGGTCTTTTGGGTTCAGGCAAGGTGAGCTTGCCGTTTGCCACGAGAGCCCCGAAGATTTCGTCAACATCTTCATCGAACGGGTATTTCTTTTCTACTCACTCTTTGAAGGCATCAGAGAGTTCAGGTCTCTTACCTGCAGCTCTGTTTTCAGCTTTCTTTGGTTGCTGAGGAGCTGACTTGGTTTGCACATTGAGGACCTCTTTTTTCTTTGGTTTAGAGGTTACAATGGCGGTTGGCTCTTTTCTTGATGACTTCTGACTGTTGAGGTTTTTAATCGCCGTTTCAGCTTCCATAGAAGCTTCCAGGAGTTCTCCCAGGTTTTTTGATTTGTTGCCGATGATCATGGAGCGGATTCTAGCTCTCATGTTGTTTCGGCAGATGTCGACTAGCGACGCTTGTGGCAGTACATCTGAGCATTTGTACGCCATTGCTTTCCACTTGTGAATGAAGTCGTATGTTGACTCATTCTCCCCCTGCTTCTGGCTACAAAGCTGAGCCATAGTAGCGGGATGATCCTCACCTTTGAAGTGAGTCAGGAAGCATGTCTCTAGCATGGCCCAATTTTGGATGGAGTCCTCCGGAAGAGTGGAGTACCAATCGAAGGCCGTACCTTTTAGGGTACTTGCAAAGAGGCGAATCTTGAGTGCATCTTGATCCGCGATAGCTCCCGTCAAAATCTTGAAGTGGATGACGTGCTGTCTGGCTGATCCTTTCCCCGTATATGTTTGGAGAGTAGGATGTTTGAATTTGTGGGGAATGGGACTGAGTCCATCCATAAGGGATATGGTGGCTTGATCCCAAGCTCTTTGAGTATATCATCTTCTTTAGCTTTGGCGAGGATACTGTCTACGTCCTTTTTGGTAAGGGCGCGTGACTCATTTTCTTCACAATTTTCCTCGTTTATTGCGATGATTCGGAGGAGGCTCATTGTTCACCTGATTTTGGACAACAAGGAGAAGGTTTTCCATCAGAGTTTCAATCCTCTGCTGGCCTTGTTCCAACTGCTGGATGCGTGTGAGCGCATCATCTTGAGGTGGATTTTGAGGTGGTGGCTCAGAATTTGTAACCAGGACGTTCATTCCTCGGGATTCAAATGAAGAAACCGTCCTGGTGACTGAGCTGGGGCTCATTCTTTTTGATGAAGAGCTTGATGAAGGATTACTCTCCCGTCCTTGGCTTGAAGGGGCAGGAGATTCTTCGGGATGTCTTCGTGTCCTGGTGACGCTACGGGTCACCGGACGTCGGACATAGATTTTTGATGCTGACTTTTGGCGTCTTCTGGTTTTTCCAACCATATGGACGGCAGCAACTTGGTCGGGTCTTTCTTTTTCGACCCATTTGTGGGAGACTTGAAGTGTAGGAGGCTGGGTCCGTTGCTTCTCTAGTCTCTTTTGTCGATATGACGCACGGCGGCGTGCTCGACGAGCGATTTGAGCTTCAGTCAGCTTTGGTTGGGCTCTGACGATGAAGGATGTGCTCCCTCGGGCGCAGCAGCCGAGCCTGTCTTCTTTATAGCTAGGCAAGGACAGGATCCGGACCCGGTCCTTTGCCTGTTGCAGCGAAGCTTTTAATTTTTCGAGTTCGGCCCCTGTAGAGATAAAGGGTCGAGCCGAAGGAGTGTAGGCCTTAGCAGGTGCTTGTAGAGGCCTGGTGATGCATGATCTGATTTTGGGCCTGTAGGAACAAGCCAGCTCATGCTGGGTTGACTTGGGAGTCAAGTTGGAGATGGATCTCTCCTCTTTCATGTAGGCAAGAGGGTAGAACTGGTTCTCTCTGAGTGGGGCCAGGTATGCTGGCTTGGTGGAGGTTTGAGACCTTCTTTGTTTTGGGGAAGGTCTTGGAGACCAAGTCTTAGGGTAGACCTGGTTGGTTGTTGGTTGAGGTTTCGCGGGGATACCGCAGGTTTTAGTATTCTTGGGGTTCGCCCTTGGTGTCACAGAAGTGACACGTTGAGGGGCGATGTTCTGCTTCTCGGCAGTTACCTTTGGTGTCACAGTAGTGACACGTTGCGAGGCGACCTTCTGCCTTTTGGCAGGAGCAGTTTCTTCTTCGGGAAGTGGGAATGGTCCCAGTGTCCCGAAGACGATGGTCCGGGGAGTCGAGGTCGACCCGGAGTTCAGAGAGTTGCTAAGGGAGTTGGTGCTTCGGCAGCTAGCAGGGCGCTTGTACGTGCGCTCGGTTTGCTTCTGTTGAAGCATGAGCTGGTGCTTGTTTTCATCGAAGGTGATGATCAGTGAAGCTGCCATTGTTAGTTTCAAAATTTCTGAAACAAGACCACATCCATTAGTAATCACAAGAATATGATGATCATAAATGGGGAATTCTATGATTTTGTCTTTTCAAATCGCTCAAGTGACATGACCTAAGCAATATGAAGAAGGCAAAAAGCCATAGAGGGTACAATTGTTCTGGTTGCAAGCATGGTAGGCTCGAAATGAGCGTTCCAATGACTGCTAGAATCAATTGTATACCTAAATTCGACTTATCGAGAAGGGGAGCTTGCTCGAGATAAGAAGAATATAAGGTAGGAGTTACAAATGTGCCGGTCACAGATACAGTAGACCCTGAAAGGGCGTACTAGTACCGCTATGCACAAATGTTGGAGATCGCATCCATGAGATGGGATTCTCTTTTTTTTTTTTTTTGAAATGTCAAGATTGGATTCATCAAAGAGAGCAGATGGTATTCCGATCCGAATACGGGCTCAACGATTTCCGCGAGCACCAGTACCCAGAAGGGAAGGAACCACAATTTCTAGGATCTGAATCTAAAATGACGAGAGTTTTTTTTTTTGAAGATTTTTTATTTTAAGATTTTTTTATTTTTTAAATCTTTTTTTTTATTTTTTTATTTTTATTTTATTTATATTTTTTTTTCTTAAGATTTTTTTTGAAAATCTTTTTTTTTTATTTTTTATTATTTTTTATTTTGATTTTGATTTTTTTTTAAGATTTTTTTTTGAAAATCTTTTTTTTTTATTTATTTTTTTTATTTTTAATTTTGATTTTTTTATTTAAGATTTTTTTTGAAAATCTTTTTTATTTATTTATTTTTTATTTATTTTTAATTTTGATTTTTTTTTGTTTAAGATTTTTTTTTGAAAATATTTTTTCTAATTTTTTTTATTTTTGATTTTTTTTAATTTTTTAAGATTTAAAGACGAGAGAGTACACATAGGCCTCCTAACCCGGTCTTATGAAACCTCAATTGATAGAATTGCCCCCAGGTAAGGGTAGGATTACTTAATGAACCCGTTTGGAGGACCCTTGCCTATAACAGTCAAGCCGTCTCCACACTCTGGACAAGGCTTTTCTTGAATCAATCGTGATCATGAACGCAATTGGTTTAACCTTAGTGGTCTATGTCTTTTTATTTATTTATTTAATTTTTTTTTTAGATCCCTGACAGACTCATCGAAGAGAAACGATGGCCCAATCCCCGATCCGAACACGGGCTCAACGATTTCCGCGAGCACACATGCCCAGAAGAGAAAGGATCAAAGTTTCTCAATTTTGAATCCAAAACGAGAAATTTGATTTTTTTTTTTATTTTTTATTTATCCCCGACAGATTCATCGAAGAGAAACGATGGCCCAAATCCCATTTCGAACAGGCTCAACGATTTCCGCGAGCACACGAACCATAGGAGAGGATCAAAGTTTCTCAATTTTGAATCCAAAACGAGAAATTTGATTTTTTTTTTTATTTTTTTTTTGAAAAGAGAAAGAGTGGAAATAAATTCGAAGAATTAGAAATTTCCAAAAAATCCCATCTCGTTTTTTTTAGATGCGAAATCCAACATAGGCCACCAACTAGAAAGTAGCCAAGGAATCTGGAGAAGAAGTATAAGCATAGAGCAAAAATATGGTATGCAAATATTTCATTTCCAAAGCATCGTGTTCTCAAATGAACGAGTCCCACCGGGTGTGCCAGCTTGATGGAACGCGCTCCTGCCGAGGGTGCTACCGAGGTCGGCGGACGTGGGAGTCCGTCGGGTCCGGCCCTTTCGCGCTCGGGGGGCTGAAGCATGCATCAACATTTCTTTGTGTAGGTGTGCCAGATTTTCTATTTTACTTGGAATTGCAAGTGGTAATCTGGAAATCAACCTTCGCAAGTAAAAAGGAAATCAACTTCTTTCAAGTTTTCCATTGCACAAATATTTAAGAAAAGAGACATTTTCTTGGTTTGCCGTGAAAGGCGGCTTTTTTTTTTTTTTTTTTGCATTTATAGCCGATTTTGTGGCGTTTATAGCCGATTTTGGCATTTATAGCCGATTTTGGCGTTTATAGCCGATTTACAATTCTTATCAATAATGAAAGACAAGAGTTGTGATTTTTTTTGTCTCTTTAGAAAAATACAAACTACAATGAAAAGCAAGAAAAGGAGGATCTAACTTCTCAGGAGATTGTGGGGCACTCGTTCAGATTGACGGTCGCAAGCCATGTGTGGGCTTCGCCATCATCCATGCAGATAAGAAGAGTGGATGCTCTTGATTCGCTTGGCTTGGCTATAACCTCAGATTTTTAGAGGACAACGACCAAGAGGAGGTCCTATGTCCAATAAAAAGCTAAGTAGACGGGCTGAAAAGCCACGTCTAAGCCATTTGGAAGCAGGAGGAGAAGGCGAAGGACCTTGGGGGGGAGGTACCCCCCAAGGGACTTTTGTCACCTTGTAGTGGTGGCTGATGCAGAACTTCAGCAGAGTTTTTCTCTCTTTTTCTTTCTCTGGATTTTCTGTGTTTGATCCGTCTGGATTCGATTCTCTTCTGGATACGAGCTCTGAATTCTTTCCGATCTGGATTTCAATGGAATGCTCTCCTATTTATAGGCTTTTGGTAGCCATTTAGGAGAGCTTTTATGGGCTTTAATTGCACTTAAGCCGCATAAATGGAGGAGTTACAGGATTTAATTCCTTTATTTCGTAACTCCTGGATCTTGGCTTCTGATTCGCCGGTGGAGATTGAGGGCATTTAATCGCCTTAATTACCATAATGGGAGGAGTTTCATGGCTTGAATGCCATGACTTAATTGATTTGTAACTCCTGGATGCTTGCTTCTGATTGGGCCGTCCAAAGAAATGAATTAATGACTGCAATAAAGCTAGCCAATTAACCACATTAATTGGTCGCCGAGCAGTCGAAGAGTCGCGGGCCGTGCCGTGTCTTCTGGAATTCTTCTGGCGATGATCATCGATGGATCTTCATGCTGATCGACATCGGATGAACATGTAACTTCAGACATTGATAGCTAAGAGCGGGCCGGTGACATCTGTCCTGTCGATTTTTCGATCGATCGGGCGGAAAGCACACTTTTTTGGTCGACCGGTTGGCGATCAATGTTGATTTTGATACTTTTGGAGGTTGACCCGTGATTTTGACGGATGTCGGAGGATTTGGCGCCTCAAAAGTATGAATTTTGGAAAGTCCCAGGGGTTGGAAGCTTCGAATCGCGAAAAATGACGGAAAACGGAGCTCCCGGGGCGAAACTGGAGATTCCGGGCTTCCAGGGTCGCGGGCGACCCTGGGCCAGGGTTGCAGGGGCCTGTGACCCTAGGGGAATTTTCCCCTTCGGAGCCCGTTTTGCGGTCGTTTTGAGGTCTTTTTCCTTCGTGTTTTCTTCTGTATTTTTCTTTGACATTTTTGGTCATTTGTTGGCCTTATTCCCTTGTAGAAAAATTGATGAGAATCCTTGCAATTTGGGTTGCGAAGTTTCCAATTTTCCAGGAAAGCCGAAGACTTTGTCGCGCAGGGTTGCCGATTTTCCGTCAGAAGCTGAAACTGGGTCAAACGATGTCCGAATGACCTGAAATTTGAGGTGGAGCCTCCTGAGCAATAAATAAGACCAACCATAGGCTTTTGTTTGAGTTTTGAAGCCGTATGGGGTCCCGTCGCCAGTAGACTTGATTTTGCCGCGAGGGAGATGCCGCGCGTTGATGTGCGGTCAAACGATGTCCGATTGACCTGAAATTTGACAGGGAACCTATTGGAGTCATTTTGAGATGATCCACAGGCTCTGTCTTGGAAACCATGGCCCGGGGAGCTCCGCCGCCGGTAGGCTTGATTTTCTTTCGGAGCGTCGAAACCTGGTCAAACGTTGTCGGAATGACCTGAAATTCGACGTGCAGCCTTTTGGAAGCATGTTGAAGCCACTCATGCACTTGGTTTGATGAGCGAAGGCTTCGGTGGTTCCCGCCGCCGGGAGGCTTGATTTTACTGCTCGAGCATTGATGGAGGGTCAAACGTTGTCGGTTTGACTTGAAATTTGGCATGGAGCCCTTTTGAGACATGCTGGAGTCATCCGTAGGCTCTGATCGAAGTTTTGACGTCTTCGATAATGTCGCCGCAGGGAGCGCCAATTTAGCTGTCGGAGAAGCGAAGTTAGGCCAAATGATTCTGAAATAGCCTGAAACTCCTTGTGTACTCCTCCCTTGGCTGTCTTGAAGGATCTTGCAGTTTTTGTTTGATTCTGACAAGATTTGATTTTTTGGAAGCAGCATTGCCTATTTTGGTAGGCTGCGGCTTCATGTGGCTTGAAGAGGCAAAGTGACATTTTTAGTGCCAACAACCAAAGTGAAAATGTGCAGGGGGCATCATACTCTTGCAACTCGGTAGTTGGATTCTCCATGAATGGATACGAGTCCAGTGATACTGCTAGTGATATAGATGAGTGGGAAGAATCCTTTGAAACAGGAGAATACCGCTCCGACGAGGAATGGATTCCCGAGTCTCATCTTATGCCAGTAATCTGGTATAACCCATTGCAGCTACAAGGATCTTGGTCTGATGATGAAGAAGACCAGGACCCTGTTCAAGAAAATGCTGTCAATCCAGCACCAGCAAATGCTTCAGTGGAACCCAACATGAACATGGACGAACGACAAGGAGCAAATGATGAAGAAGATTTGGCTCCCATGCCTGATCTTGAAGAATATGTAAGAATCTTGCAACATCTTGCCATAGAGCAGGAGTAGGATCGCATCAATCTTCGTCATGATCCAGAACTGGAAGTCCCTGAAAATCAACGGGAACTCCCTCCCTCAACTCCTGAAAATGGAGAAAACAGTTGGATCGATGATCCTCTCACATCTGAGGATGAGTCTGATTCCCAACAGTCTACACTGGGGGCATCTCCTATCAGGATAACTTGCAATGCAATAGCTCAGGACGACAGTGCCTCTGAAGCTTCGGAAGACACGTACTCCCCAACCGGTAGCGTATCTTCCGGAGCTACATCCTCTCAGGTGACTTCCACTGAGATAACATCCTCTCAACCGTCGTCTCCTTCAAATCTCCAAAGCCTTTGGTAATCACTACTAAAGCAAAGAAGACAAAACAAAAGACTGGTGGCAAGTTCACTGTCTCCTTTGTGTCTATTATGCATGACACAGACTTAGAGTCAGAACCAGAAGATGACACAGCATCGAGCCGAGCTGATACTCAGCAAAATCAGCTCACTCTCACTCCATTGGAGACGCCAGCAGACATAGAAGATCCTACAACTGCTTCCTTTGTTATCCCGGCAACTTTGCCAGAAGAAAAAACAATCTTCTTCCATAGATCGGGAGCATCTCCACTGGACTCTCTGCTTGAACCTTTCCAAAACGATGGTATGCCTCAGCTATCCCTGTATAGTCCAATGGCACAAGCTATCATGAAGAAAATGGGCTACGACGCTCAAAATCCGATTGGTTTGGGAGGTGGCCGTGGTATTCTTACACCATTGGAACCCACCCTGACCAAAAGTCAACCAGAAGATTGGAAAATCCACCTTCACAAAAGTAAGTCTTCATATGGGTTGGGGTATGATCCTACCGCTCCTATGAGACCGTTGACACCATGGCTGCAAAGTCGCTTTACCGACCAAGCCTCAACATCTCATGAAGACATCGATATCCCTGGATATCTCTTTGAGGAGTTACTCGTCAAAAATCCTGAAAGCTCCTCCAATTGTTATAATTTCTCTAATAATAAAGAGGAATTGTCCGATGACGTAGACGAGCGGTTCTCTGTCCCAGAAGAATCATCGTCTCCAAAAGAAGTACCTTACTTCAACCCAATTCCAGCAAATGATTGGGACCATCTAATTGCAAGCCTTGAGACGGATACTGAGCAAGAAGATTCATGGACAGAAACAGAGCCTCAGTCTGAAAATGCCTCTGGCACTCCAGAAGGTTTTGTTGAGTTGGAAGCCTCCGAAAATATTGTGGAGGAACCACCTTCAAACCTTCCAACAGAAGATCATGTTCAAAAGATAGACTTGGGAACACTTGATAACCCACGTCCTGTATTCATAAGCAAGAATATAAAGGATGATGAGTTACCCGAGTATATCTCTTTTCTTCGTGAGTTCGTTGATTGCTTTGCATGGTCTTATGCCGAAATGCCTGGCTTGGATCCCAAAGTAGCAGTCCACAAGCTCAACTTGCAAAAAGAAATCAAGCCTATCAAACAAGGCCAAAGAAGATTCCGTCCCGACGTGATGGACAAAATCGAACAAGAAGTTCAGAAACTCAAAAACGTTGGCTTCATCCGCGAGGAACAGCATCCTGAATGGTTGGCCAATATTGTCCCCGTGACAAAGAAAAATGGGCAGATAAGGGTCTGTTTCGACTACAGAGACCTGAATAGTGCATGTCCTAAAGATGAATTCCCGCTCCCCATACCAGAGGTGATGATTGACAACACCTATGGGTTCGAGCGAATGACGTTCATGGATGGATTCTCTGGATACAACCAGATAAAGATGCATCCTGAAGATGAAAGGCATACATCATTCCGGACACCATTCGGCGTGTATTGCTACACTGTTACGCCGTTTGGCCTGAAAAATGCAGGTGCAACATATCAGAGGGCTATGATGAAAATATTCCAAGATATGCAGCACAAGACGGTCGAATGCTATGTTGACGACCTCGCCATAAAAAGCAGAAGAAAAGAAGACCATCTCGATGATCTCCGAGAAGTCTTCCTCCGACTCCGCAAACACAAATTGCGGATGAATCCACTAAAGTGCTTCTTCGGTGTCTCATCGGGTAAGTTTCTCGGATTCATAGTACGGAAAGCTGGAATAGAACTTGACCCCACCAAAGTCAAGGCTATACTGGAAATCCCATCTCCCAGAACCCTAAGAGAATTAAAAGGGCTTCAAGGAAGGCTGGCCTACATTCGACGGTTCATCTCCAATCTATCAGGGAAATGCCGTCCATTCTCTCGCTTAATGAAGAAAGGCGTGGACTTTGTCTGGGATGCTGAATGTGAAAATGCATTTCAAGACATCAAAGCATACCTCATCAAACCTCCAGTGCTGGCTGCCCCCACAACTGGAAAACCATTTATCTTGTACACAAGAGCTCTCGACCACTCTTTGGGTGCTCTGCTCGCACAAGAAAACGACGACGGAAAAGAAGCTGCTCTATATTACCTTAGCCGCATGATGGTAGGTGCAGAGCATAGCTACTCCCCAGTCGAAAAAGAATGCCTTGCAGTAATGTTCGTTGTACAAAAGCTGCGTCACTATCTGCTGTCAAATACAGTCTACCTGGTTTCGAGGATCAACCTCCTAAAGGTCCTTGTCACAAAAGCAGGTTCTCTCAATGCCCGACTGGCAAAATGGTCCATTCTTCTATCACAATTTGATATTAGGTATGTACCACAAAAAGCAATCAAAGGCCAAGCTCTAGCAGACTTCCTCACAGAGCATCCATTGCCTAAAGATTCTCCACTCAAGGATGATCTCCTAGACGAATTTGTCTACAATGTGGAAACTTCCTTGTCAAATGCTTCCTGGGACATGTACTTTGACAGTGCAACCAGGACAAATGAAAAAGGAAAGCAAATATCGGGAATCGGCATCTTCTTCGTCAGTCCCGACAAATACATGATTCCACACGCCTTCTCGCTACTGGAACCATGTTCAAACAATGCAGCTGAGTACCAAGCCCTGATTGTTGGATTGGAACTCGCCTTCGAATCCGGCATGACCATGTTGGAAGCTTTTGGAGACTCTCAACTGGTCGTCAACCAGATGAATCGGAAATATGAAGTCAGGAAGCCTGATTTGCTACCTTACTACAATAAGGCGCAGTCGCTTTGACAAAAATTCAATATCTGCCATCACCCATATCCTCAGAGGTGAAAACATCCGTGCAGATGCCCTGGCTGGACTTGCCGCATCCATGGCAATCCAAGAAGGGGAAAACATGCAAGTCACAGTGTGTCAAAGAAGGATTTCCCTCCTCTCAACACACACCAAGCAGTTGCTGAATGCCACCAAGTGGTTGGAAGTCGGATGTCCATCCTCAAACCTCCGATTGGCGACTGGAGAGACCCGTTCATTGATTACATCATGTTCGGAATACTACCTGAAGATCCAAAAGAGCGGGTAAGCATCCAAAGACGAGCCCCAAACTTTCATTTGGATATACCTTCAAAAGCACTTTACAGAAAATTCTTCAACGGAGTACTCCTACGCTGCTTATCACAACAAGAGGCTGAGGAAACTCTCAAAGAAGTACATACTGGTCTTTGTGGAGCCCATCAGGCTGGCCCTAAGCTCTACAACCAGATAAAAAGGCTAGGTTACTATTGGCCTACCATGGTAACTGATGCAATACAATTTGCCAAGCGCTGCCAAAAATGCCAGATTCACGGAGATTATGTCCACATGCCTCCAGAATGGCTACATCCAACAGCAATCTCATGGCCTTTCGAAGCCTGGGGTATGGACATCATAGGTCCTATTTCTCCCCCATCAAGCAAAGGTCATCGCTTCATCTTCGCCGCTACGGATTATTTCCCCAAGTGGTTGGAAGCATTTGCGCTCAGCGAAATGAAGACTTCATCAGTCCATCAGTTCTTGCGCACCAACATTATTTGTCGCTTCGGCATACCTAAAAGATTCGTCCATGATAACGGACCACAATTTCGGGATCACAGATTCTATAGGTTCTGCGACAAGTAAAAAATCCAAAGTTGTCCTTCAACTCCATATAATCCAGCAGCGAACGGACTAGCAGAAGCCTTCAACAAGACACTCTGCAAAATTCTCAAGAAAATGTTTTCTAGTCACAAAAGAGACTGGGGCGACAAACTACTAGAAGCTTTGTGGGCCTATCGAACCACCGTTCGAGGACCAACCCATAGCACACCATTCTCTTTGGTCTATGGATGCGAAGCTGTTGTCCCTTTGGAAGTACAAATTCCTTCCTTAAGGGTATCTTTGCAAAATGACATGACGCAAGAAAGCATTGTCAAACTGAGACTCCAAGAGCTGGATAATCTCGATGAAAGACGACTCGAAGCTTCACAAAGCATTGAGTTGTACCAAGCACGCATGGCAGGATCTTTCGACAAAAAGGTCAGGCAACGCGCCTACAAAAAGGGTGACTTGGTTCTTGCAGTGGTTCTTACAGTAAAAAGACCCATAGTCTTTGCCCACAAATCCAAAGGCAAATTCGAACCAAAATGGGAGGGACCCTTCGTCATCGACAAAGTCTTCTCCAACGGTGCATACGCTCTTCTAAACATGGAAGGAGATAGATGTATGCTACCCATCAACGGCAAGTTCTTGAAGCGGTACTACCCTTGAAGACTTCCTCAAAACGGGTCAGAGCAATATCTACACGGCTAAAGCCTATTTCCAAGGTACTTGCTCGTCAAACCCACCTCTTTTGAAATTTTCATCTTTATGTTGAAGTTTCCAAAAAAAAAAAACAATCTCTCAAAACAATGCTTACTTCCATCGTGTCATTGTTCAAAAAGAAAAAAAATCAAAATCCAAAAATCCAAGTTTAGGAGCCTCTTCCCAGACTTGACCAAAATTTTCGATCCTTGAACCCAAAATTCATGGTTTGAAACAAAAATCGGGACTTAGGAATTTTCACCCTAAACCGCCTCGGTTTTTACAACCAAAATGGTTTTAAGTCGAAATTTATGACCTCCGTGTCTTTAAACAAAAATTTTGGTTTTTAGAAACCGCGGGGAAGCGACATTCAGTCGATACTCGCAAAACCCAAAAAACCGGAAGGATGCGAACCCCATTCGATACTTCCAAAACCCAAAAATCGCAAGGAAGCGAACCCCATTCGATACTTGCAAATTTCAAAAATCTTGGAGAAGCAACAAACCAGTTGATATCCACAACCCAAATTTCAAAAATCTTGGAGATGCAACATACCAGTTGCTATCCACAATCCAAATTTCAAATGGTTCGAGAAAACCTCAAAAATCGCGGAGAAACGACATCAAGTCAGTACCCGCAAAACCAAAAGCTTTGGGAAACGCAGGGAAGCGACGCTTAGTCGATATTTGCACCCCAATCCGCGAGGAAGCGACATTCCATCGATACTCGCAAAACCTAACCCGCGAGGAAGTGACATTCCATCAATACTCGCAAAACCGAATGAGCAAGGAAGCGACATTCCATCGATACTTGCAAGACCATTCAGCGGGGAGGCGACATTTAGTCGATACCTGCATTTTGAAAACCAAAACTCGGCTATAAACGCCAAAATCCGGCTACAAATGCAAAAGTCCGGCTATAAATGCCAAAACAAAAATATTTTCGGCTATAAACGCCAAAATCGGCTTTCATGCCAACAAAACAAAACTTGGTTTTCAAAAAACTCGGCTATAAATGCCAAAATCTGGCTATAAACGCCAAAACTCGGCTATAAACGCCAAAATCGGCTTTCATGCCATCTCAAAATCGGCTCTCATGCCACAAACAAAATTTTTGGCTCTCATGCCATCTCAAAATTTGGCTATAAATGCCAAAACAAAAAAAAATCGGCTATAAACGCCAAAATCTGGCTATAAATGCCAAAATTCGGCTATAAACGCCAAGACAAACAAAACAAAATTCGGCTTCTATGCCATTCTAAAATTCGGCTTTCACGCCATCCAAAAATTTTGGCTCCCACGCCGCAAAAAAATTTTTGGCTCTTACGCCACAAAATTAGGCTTTCATGCCATCCAAAATTTCGGTTTTCAAACCATCAAAAAATCAGGCTTTTCGCCACAAAATTGGCTTTCATGCCCAAAACAACCCTTTGACAAAAGATTTTCACAAAATGACAACCTTTTGATCAAATCCTTAAGCAAACATTCTCATCAAACTTTTGCTCAAAATTGTTTTCGTCAAAAATGATTTAAGTGAAAGGAAGGGGATACAAAATATAGTACCAAAATTGTTTATACATGGAGGTACCAAAAAAAACGAAAAAGGAAAAAGAGTTTGTTACAACTCAGGAGCTCAATCCTACATGGTCTTCAACCAAAGGTTCAACTCCTCAAGCAGACCCTTGGCCTTAACTTCCAAAGTTTTTAGGCCACGGTCCTTCAAAATGTCCCCATAAAACGCGGCCGAATGCCGTGACCCATCTGCAGCACGAGGAAGTTCTTCCCAGAGGACCTGCCACTGGTCATGCTGCTGAGTCTTCCTCCGGACATTACCTTCAGCTTCCTCAACCTGGCAAATGAGAGTCCCCTCCTTGTCACGAGCCTCCACAATGGCGGCCCATTTGGCAGCAGCCTCTTCCTCTAAAAGATCAAGACGTTGCCTAGTCTCAACGACCTCCTTATCAAGGCGGTCCAAGTCTTGCTTCAGCCCCATGATGGATAACTCGGTAACGTTCTTCTCCCGAACGATCTGCCTCCGAGTCTTCGTGACCTCAGTCAGCTCAGCTTTGACTTTGCTGGAAGGTTTTAAGAACATCTCATCAAAGAAGTCACCATCTGGGAAACTCTTGGTCTCAGTCCATTTGTTCCCCAAGGTGATGATCTCCTCAACAAAATCCTCGGCACTTGCGACGTCCAGACCGACTTCTTTGCTATCAGCGAGGATATCCTGCACATGCTTGATCATGCCAAAACCAGCTTCCAAATGACCTGAAGAAAGAGTCTCAACCCATGAGCTCAAGACAGTCTTCAACACCTTCCTAGCATACTGAAGGTACGGTGCAGATGAGGATTCGCCATGTTCTGGTGCCCGACTGCCCACGTCATGCTCCATTGGAAGAGTAATCAATAAACTCTTTCCAATGGAAGAAGCTGACTCATTGAAAGAAGGAGAAGCCCCTACTTCTAGATCAGCAGCAGGTATCCCCTGTTCTGGCTCTGAGGAAGATGGAGGAATCTCTCCTGTTGCTTCACAATCTGTCAAAGAAAAAAAGAAGGGTATGAATATAATCTTGTCAAAAATATATCAAGATCATTATTGCAAATATACCTGCTTCGACGACCGGCGGAGTACTCTCTGCCTCTTTGAGCTCATCCGAAGCATCGTCAAAAGTTGCGTCCATGGATGGCTCGAAATCGTCGGAATCCTCTGGCAAGTCAGCTACATGTTAGCAAATGACAGCAAAAGAAGACAAAAAAGCAAAAGCCAAAGCAAATCATACCAGGTGAAGGTTCTGGAACCACTCCAGAGTCCCTGGGCTCTTCCTCAGATGCCACGATTGGATCCGTCATCGCCTCATCGGCAGGAACCTCAGGCGTCACTAGGACATCGTCCTCTGCTAAAAAAAAAAAAAGAAGCAGCGGATCAAAACAAAACCTTTCACAAAAAAAAAGAAAAGAGGAAGAAACAAAAGGAAAGAAAGGGGATCATACCAGCTATCTCCTCTTCCCTGCTTCTCTTCTCCGGAGGCTCGTTAACATCCTCAGACACCTCCTCAGTAATGGTGAGAGGAACTTCAAGATCAGAAGGACTATCGTGCCGTCTCATATTACGGCGCTGTCCTCTCTTCCTCTTGCTACGGCGGGTCAATCTGCTCGACGATCCTGCCACACTATCGACATCAGGCCTCTCACAAGAGTCCTCACTGGATGGTCTACTTTTCTCAATAGACTCCATGGAAGCCTTCGTATGCTCTGCCTGTATCATAGCATCGATCTCGGCCTCCTCCTCTTCCAGCTATCTCAAGACCTCACCAGGAATCCCTTGTGCAGCTCCTGATCTGATGATGTCCTGCCCGTTGAGAAAGCCTATCTTGTGCTTCTCTCCAGAAAGGAAGGCCAAAACTTCCTCCCAACGGACACCATCCGATTTGCCAAGACTCTTCCCAGGAGATTGCTTCATATCAAGCTCTTTCTTGGAAAGCTCCCGGTACACTGAAAAGCTCTCCACGAACCACTTCGTGAAGCCAGCAGTCCGGAAGGTGGGCAGCTCAGGATAGGAAACCATGGCGGTTGTGTCCTTGGCGCTATAAAATGCCCATGCATTTCTCCCATCCTGTAAACCTCCAAAACGCTTCACCATCCTCGAAGGCGCTCCAACAACGCCTTGAGAAAAACCAAGCTGCAACGCAAAACGCGAAGGCACATACGGTTGGATGTCGACGAAAAGATGTCTACGGTACACCATCGTACCAACCCGTATGTTGAAGAGCCACCTCTTCTCCGCGTCCGTCAAAGCATAATGTCTTCCCGACCCTACCCTGGTCGAATCACGGGAGACACCAAAGTCAAAAGCCTTCTTCCGCAAGCCCGGAGAAAGCTTCACTGAAGACTGCCCAATCTCGACGTCCCTAAATCGTTGGATCCTTAAACGGGCAGATAAAAGTGATTCGTGAACGGCTGTCCCTCTAGCCAAACGAATCATAAAGGGATCTTCGTCCTGTGCAACTCCCAAACGATGGAAGCTAGGACAGTGGTATACATACCACGAATAGAAGATATGGGCAGAAAACACCCTGTTCATGGGAAGCCCAAGCCGAACCAGGAAAGCAGCAGCCTGCAGTTCGGTACACAAATAGGAGTAAAGAGCAGGTACCAAAGCCAGCCGCTCTCCAAACGCCATCTGACAAGCCCGAAAAATACAGTGCGGCCTGATGTGCGTCCCATCTCCTCCAGCAAAAACAGCCTCACCCAGCCAGTAAGTGAGGTAGACAGCGAGATCTCTCCGCAACGCAATGTCAGGACAAATGGCATCCGTGCTTGCGAAGAACTTCTCCAAATCTTCTCGCATAGCAGCGATCTTCTTCAAACTTGATGCTTTAGCCCTAACATCCTGGGCCATGCTATCAAAAGAATCCCCGTTGTCAAAAAAGTTGGAACTGTAACTTCTCCAACTGCTGCATCTAACTTTCGAGCCCTCCTTCTCCTTCAGAAAATCGTAGAAGGCGACAAGCTGAAAGTACACAAGCCTAAACTCCTCAGACTGCTCCTCAAGGACGCTGTCAATAGGCATAAACTCCTCATAGAGTTTGCCGAGGATAGGCAACCCGGTGATGGCGCTCAGCTCCTTCAAAGAAAAACCAATCTCACCATTCGTCACAATGAAGGTGTTGGTTTGTGGAAGGAATGACTCCAGCATGGCCATGAAAGCCTCATCGGAGAAAACGATGGTTTGCCGAAAAGCGCGAACCGCGTCAAAAATCTCGGCCTCCCGAAGAACGGCCTCACCAATCCTCAAGGTGTGATCAGTCCATGACTCCCAGCTCGAGTCAGCACTGAAACGGCCACGAAGTCGAAAAGGCTTCACCCAATTGCTGCCGTCACCCCGAAAAACGCCAAGGCCCACCGGTCTCAAATCAACCGATGGATGATCAGAACCTTGGTAGGCACTGGCTGGCATCAACACGTCCATACGGACAGGTGGCTTCTCTGCAAAACCGGAAGGTCGACCAACAAAAACCCCGGTCTTGATCACACTGGTCCTCTTCACCCAACTCGGAGGATCTTCCCTCTTAGGGCACGTGGGAGAAAGGCTCAGGATCGAGATGGTCCGATCAAAAGACGACCTGGTAGAAATAGTTCTCTCCTCACCATCTACTGTGTAAGAGAACTGAAAACATCTCCTTTGGTATGTCAAGTCGTCGGGGACTGTATCACCGAAGAAGAAGGTAGGCTTGAGCACAACGCTCTGATCATCCGTAACCCAGGGACGGCTGCTTACCATGATCTTATAGAACTCCTCATCCTTGAGAGCGATTAATCGCTGTCTCATCTCATCACGATTGAGGGAATCACATTCTTCCAAGTTTTTCTCCACAAACTGGACCTTCTCCCAAGCCTGCTGAACGGCAGCTTTGGAAGATCTAGCAGACCGACGAGGTGCGTCAGTAACAGGACCTTTACCTTTGTTCGTTCTAGAAGAACTACCTACAAAAGATGGAAGAGAAAAGATCAATCAACATGACAGAATTCTGCTACAAAAAATTCGAGCAAAGTTTTGACATGATTCCGGGGCAATTCCAACGAAAAGGAAAATACTCCGAAAAAAGACAGGAACTCTGAAGATGAGCTCAACATCGCTGCGAGCTCATAGTCAGTGGAGAATCCTCAAAGAAGGCTCGAACTCAACATCGCTGCGAGAACGAGCCAATCTCATCAAACTTCCGCAAAATCTGGAAAAGAGCTCAACATTGCTGCGAGCTTCAGAATCCAAAAATTACAAAACTTCCTCAAAATCCAGCA
Organism: Umbellularia californica; assembly: GCA_028538565.1. Classification (NCBI taxonomy): domain Eukaryota; kingdom Viridiplantae; phylum Streptophyta; class Magnoliopsida; order Laurales; family Lauraceae; genus Umbellularia; species Umbellularia californica. The sequence goes on along the minus strand of JAPQWN010000007.1, from coordinate 41,322,139 downwards.
AGACCGAGAAAGAGCTCAACATCGCTGCGAGCTCAAAATCCCAATACTTGCAAAAGATTTTCAGGTATGCATCATCATACTTCCAAGTCTATTTACCAAAACTCATGCATCAAAAATATATCATCATGCATTAAATGCTAGGAAAACCTTGACCAAAGTTTGACCAATTCCAACCCAATTTGGTCAAAACCAATCAAACTTTGTTCAAGTCAAAAATCATGTTGGCTTGACCTAGAGACTCTAGCCTTCTATCTTGATGCATCAAACAAAAAAAATGCATACATATTGAAATTGCATGGCCTCATTATCATAGTGAGCAAACAAGGAAAAAGAAAAAGATAGAAAAAAAATCTCAGCAAAAAAAAAAAAAAAATCTGCCACGTGGCAGTACGGTCAGGTCCGTACGGACCTGTCCGTACAGCCAGAAGAAAAAAAAACAGAAATAGCAAAAAAAAAAAAAAAAAAAAAAGAAACACGCTGAAAAAAAAAGGGAATTAGCGTGGAAAAAAAAAACAGAAAGAAAAAAAGGAGTTCACAAAAAAAAAGAGAGAGAAAACCGTGAAAAGAAAAAAAAAAGAAAGAAAAAAAAAGAAAGAAAGAAAAAAAAAGAGAGAAGCACGAAAAAAAAGAAAAACGTGCATGAAAAGAAAAGAAAAGAAAAAAGAAAAAAAGAGAAGAAGAAAGAAGAAAAGAAAAAGAAAAGAAGGAAAAAATGAAGAAGCTACTTCTACAATGGAGATTCTTGAGGAAGAAAACTTACTTGAAGCCATTGATGGAGAAGAAGAAGAAAAGCTTGGAGATCGTTGAAGAAGAGAAAGCACTTCTTGCCTTGGGGAGCACTCTTGAAGATTTCTTGCAAAAAGAAAGCAATGGAGCAAAAGCATCAACCCTCTTGCTTTTATAGAAGAGAGCAAGCCAAAAGAGGAAACAAGGAGAAAAGAAAGGAGGCAAGTGCTAAAATTTAGCTACTTTCCCAAAGAGAAAGATATTTTAAGAGAATCTTTCCACAAAAAAGAAAACTTGAGAAATTCTCTCCAAGTAAAGATATTTTTAGATATTCTCTACACAAAAGAGATATTTTTAGATATTCTTTACAAATATGACACCATATGAGATCTAGGCCATCTCCAAAGCCTAAGGTCCCATGGGTTAGCCCATATGAGCCAGGTTTGACCACCTAGGCACTAAAATTGGCTTTTAGTCAAAATATCGCTCTTACCAAGAGAAAAAAAAAAAAAAAGAGCAAAAAAAAGTCCCATGCCTCTTTTGAGTTGATGGGACCATTCAAAAAAAAAGAAAAAAGAAAGTCCCATGAGTTTCCAAAAACCAAACCATCCAACCTCATGAACCAAATTGAGCCAAAATCTTGAAATTGACATTTCACAAAACCAAATTCCGGTCCCCTAGCTCGCCACATACAGCTTGTTAGGTCACAAGACCAAAACCAAAATCAAAATCCAAAACCTACAAATCAAACCTGACCCCCCAACCTGCCACATACAGCTTGTTGGGTCACAAGGTCAAAATCAAAATCAAACCCCGACCCCCTAACCTGCCACATACAGCTTGTTAGGTCACAAGGTCAAAAATCAAAATCCCAAACCCAAAATCCAAATACCCCATGTCATTTTCAAAACTTTGCCTTGAGATGGTACGTGATCCCTCTCACTACCATAAAATTCCCCCGGAAACTCAGAAGGCTATTAAAAAAAAAATGCTCAAGACTCTTGGTCAAGTTGGAACCTTTCCTCCAAGTTTCTCTTCGAGGCACATTGACTCCAAAAAGCTACTCGTCGCTGTACCTCGAGGGGGCATTTGTTGACACCAAAAAAGTCAATATGTCTCCTCAACATCGAGAAGCCTCCTGAAGCTGCATCCTGCTAAAAATAGGCAAGGCTACTTCAAGCATCAAATTTTGTCAGAATCAGACAGAAACTGAGAGGTCCTTCAAGACAGCTAAGAGAGGGGTACACCTGAGGTTTCGGTCATTCCGACATCGTTTGGCCCAACTTCACCGCTCCGACAGCTAAACAAGCGCTCCCGGCGGCGACATCATCAAAGACACCAAGACTTTGATCAAAGCCTACAGATGACTCCAGAAGGTCTCCAAAGGGCTCCATGCCAAATTTCAAGTCAAACCGACAACGTTTGACCCTTCATCAATGCTCGAGCAGCAAAATCAAGCCTCCCGGCGGTGGAAACCACCGAAGCCATCACTCATCAAACAAAATACATGAGTGGCTTCAACATGCTTCCAAAAGGTTGCACGTCGAATTTCAGGTCATTCCGACAACGTTTGACCAGGTTTCGATGCTCCGAGAGAAAATCAAGCCTACCGGCGGCGGAGCAACCCGGGACCATGACATCCAAAACGGAGCCCATGGAACTTCTCAAAATGACTCCAATAGGCTCCCCGTCAAATTTCAGGTCAATCGGACATCGTTTGACCACATATCAAAGCTCGGCATTTTCCCCGCAGCAAAATCAAGTGAAGCATCGATGGGACCCCAAACGGCTTCAAAACTCAAATAAAAGCCCATGGTTGGTCCTATCCACTGCTCAAGAAGCTTCACCTCAATTTTCAGGTCATTCTGACATTGTTTGACCTAGTTTCGACGCTTGACGGAAAATCGGCTACAAAGTCTTCGGCTTTCCTGAAAAATAGGAAACTTTGTGCTCCGATTTTGCGAGGGTTCTCGTCAAGATTTCTTCAAGAAAATCAAGTCAATAATTGAGGAAAAATGTCAAGAAAAATACAGAAGAAAAAAGGGAAGAAAAAGACGAAAAAACGGCCGAAACGACGCTCGGCGACCAAACGGGCCAAAGCCCCATGGTCGCCGGCGACCCTGGGTGCATGGTCGCCCGGCGACCCTGGAAATCCACGTCGCCGGATTTTGCGCTGAAGTGTCCGTTTTCGATGCTTTTCGCGTTTCGGGTGTTCTGGCCTCTGTGATTTTCTGAAAATCCAATGTTTGGTGCTTCAAAACCACTGATCTTCGTCGACATCTCGGATCCGCCGTCAAAAGCATGAAATCATCACCGATCGCCTCAAGATCGCCAACCGGCTGACCAAGAAAGTGCACTTTCTGTCCCACCGATCATGAAATCGACAAGAAAGATGTCACCGGCCCGCCAACATCAATCAATGTCTGAAATTGCATCGCAATCCAACATCAAATGATGCGTGGATCCACCCGTGATGATTGCAAGAAGAATCTCAAAAGCCGCAGCGCGGCCCGCGACTCTTCACATGCCTTGGCAACCACTTAATGACGTTAATTGACCCATTAAAGCAGTCATTAACTCATTATTTTGGACGGTCCAATCAGAACCAAGCATTTGGGGGTTACAAATCCAAGCAATCATGGCATTAAACCCATGAAACTCCCATCATCATGAAGCATAAAGGTGATTGAATGCCCACTACCTTCATCGGCCAATCACAAGCCTTGAAAAAGGAGTAACAAAATCAACTTGTAACTCCTCATCAATTCCTTCATCATGGCCATCAATGCCAATAAACACCTCATGGCTACCAAAAGCCTATAAAAGGAGGTCCATTCCAAGAGGAAAAAGAAAAAAAGAGATCCCAAGTGCAAGCTCTGAAAATTCAGAAAATCCAAGAGAGAGAGACGAAGTCCTGCCACTTTGCTCCCGGAAGCACCACAAGGTGATCAACGTCCCTTGGGGGGCCACCCCCCCCCCAAGGTCACCTCCTTCTCCAACATGGCCTAAACGCGGCTTTTCAGCCCGTTTACTTGGTTTTTCATTGGATATAGGACCTTCTCTTGGTCCTTGTCCTTTAAAAAACCGAGGTTAGGAGCCAAGCCAAAGAATCAAAGCATCACATGTTCTCATTTGAAGGACGACGGCGAAGCCCATACATGACTTGCGACCGTCGATCTTAACGTGTCCCCACAATCTCCTGAGAAGTTAGATCCCTTTTCTTCTTTTTCTATTGTAGTTTGTATTTCTTAAAGAGACAAAAAGAAATCACAATTCTTGTCTTTCATATTTGATGAGTTTTGTAAAAACGCCTTTCACGGCAAAATCGCCTTTCACGGCAAAATCGCCTTTCACGGCAAACAAACAAAAACGCCTCTTACGGCATTCTAAAAACTTGTCTCTTTTCTTAATATTTATGCAATTTGAAAAGTTAGAAAAAAGGATTGATTTCCTTTCCACTTGTGAAGGTGAATCTCCGGATTATCACTATTCCAAATTCCAAGTAGAAAGTAAATCTGGCATACCCGTACAAAAATGTTGATGCCCGAGATCTTCCCTCCTCCGCCGAGACCTAGGACAGCCCCCGGGGTGCGGAGGGAGAGGACGGAAGATTCCCCCTTTCTTTTTTTCGGGTCCATCAGTAGGTTGTTTGAATTTTGCAGGGAACGGAACCGAGTCCATCCATAGAGGGTAGGGTGGCTTGATCCCATGTTCCTTCAATGTATCCTCTTCTTTTGCTTTTGCGAGGATATCGTCCACGTCCTTTCTGGGAAGGGCGCGAGACTCATTGTTTTCTACATTGCCCTCGTCATCTTCATGATTCGGAGGGGTTTCATTGTTAGGTGGTGGACGCTGTAGAGTGAGAATCAAATTTTCCATCAGAGTCTCAATTCTCTGTTGTCCTTGCTCCAACTGCTGGATGCGTGCAGTTACGTCATCATGCGGTGGAGGCTGCTCAAAACTTGTAGCCAAGACGTTCATCCCTCGGGATTCGAATGAAGAACTCGTCCTGGTGACTGAGCTGGGGCTCATTCTTCTGGATGAAGAATCTGAGGAGTGGTTACTCCGACATTCTTGGCTTGGAGGAGTGGAAGATTCCTCCAGATGTGTTCGTGTCCGAGAGACGCTGCGAGTCACTGGACATCTAACACTGATTTTGGTTGCTGACTTCCGGCGTTTTCTGGTTTTACCAACCATATGAACAGCAACGATTTGGTCGGGTCTTTCTTTTTCGACCCATTTATTTGAGACGTGGAGAGTAGAACGCTGGGTTCTTTGTTTCTCGAGTCTCTTTTGTCGATATGCAGTGCGGCGACGCATACGACGAGCAATTTGAGCTTCAGTCAGCTCTGGCTGGGCTCTGGCGATGAAGGATGTAGTCCCTCGTGCACAGCAACCGAGTTTGTCTTCTTTGAAGCTTGGCAAGGACAGAATCTGGATGCGGTCCTTTGTCTGTCGCAATGAAGACTTGAATTTTACGAGCTCGGCCCCTGTTGAGATGAAGGGTCGACTCGCAGGAGTGCAGGCTTCAGCATGTTTTTGCGTGGGCCTAACAATGCAGTATTTGATTTTGGGCTTGTAGGAGCAAGCCTGCTCATGATGGTTTTGTTTGTTTTTTGGGTGGAGGGTAGGTTTCTCCTCTTTCATGTAAGAGAGAGGGTAGAACTGATTCTCCTTGAGAGGGGCCAGGTATGCTGGCTTTGCAGATGTTTGGGACCTCCATTGCTTTGGCGAAGATCTCGGGGACCAAGTTTTGGTGTAAACCTGGTTTCTTGTGGGTTGAGGCTTTGTGGGAACGCCACGAGCTTCAAGCTTCTTGGTGTTCGCCCTTGGTGCCATTTTAGTGACACGTTGCGGGGCGGTTTTCTGCTTCTTGACAGATACAGTGTCTTCTGCGGGAAGTGGGAATGGTCCCAGCGATCCGAAGAAGATGGTCTGGGGAGTTGAAGTTGACCCGGTGTTTGGGGTGTTGTCGAGAGAGATGACGCTTCGGCAACTGGCAGGGCGCTTATGCTTGTTTTGCTTATCTTGAAGCATAAGCTGGTACTTGTTCTCATCGAAAGTGATGGTCAATGAAGCTGTCATTGTTAGTTTTTGGAAAACTTCTGAAACAAGACCAAATCCATTAGTAATCACAAGAATATGGTGATCGTAAATGGAGAACAACTATGGTTTTGTCTTTTCAAATCACTTGAGGGGACATGGCCCAACCCAAGGGCGATGAAGAAGGCAAAAAGCCATAGAGGATACAATTGTTCTAAAATGCCAGTATGGTAGGCTCAGAGCGAGCGTTCCAGTGACTGCTAGAAGCAATTGTAGACCTTAATTCAAATTATCGAGAAGCAAGGCTCACTCGAGGTAAAATGATATAAGGTTGGAGATACAAATGTGTCGGTCGCGAATACAGTAGACTCGAAAGGGCGTACTAGCACCGCTAGGCACAAATGTTGCAAATCGCATCCTTGGGAAGGACACGAGATGGGATTTTTTGAAAGGTCAAATTTGGATTCATTAAGGAGAGCAAATAGTACTCCAATCCGAACAAGGGCTCAACATTTCTGCGAGCGCTAAATTCAGAAGGGAAGGAACCATAATTTCTCGGATGTAAATCCAGACGTGACGGAAGTTTTTTTTTTTGAAAGGTCAAGATTGAATTCATCAAAGAGAGCAAATGGTATTCCAATCCGAACCACAACTCAACATTTCTGCGAGCTTTAAATCCGAAAGGGAAAGAACCAAAATTTCTCGATTCTAAATCCAAAAGTGACGGAAGTGTTTTTTTTTTTTTTTTTTAAGGTTTAAGATTGAATTCATCAAAGAGAGCAAATGGTGTTCCAATCCGAACCACAACTCAACATTTCTGCGAGCGTTAAATCCGAAAAGGAAAGAACCCAAAATTTCTCAACTCTGAATTCAAAGTGACAAAAGTTATTTTTTTTTTTGAAAGGTCAAGATTGAATTCATCAAAGAGAGCAAATGGTATTCCAATCCGAACCACAACTCAACATTTCTGCGAGCGTTAAATCCGAAAGGGAAAGAACCAAAATTTCTCGATTCTAAATCCAAAAGTGACGGAAGTTTTTTTTTTTTTTAGAGAATTTTTTTTTGAAAGGTGCACATAGATTTCTAATTTGATCTTATGAAACCTTAGTAGATAGATTAGCCCCAAGGTAAGGGTAGGATTACTTAATCAACCTGTTTGGAGGACCCTTGCCTCGAACAGTCTAGCTGTCTCCACACTCTGGACAAGGCTTTTCTTAAATCCACTTTGGTCAAAGAACGCAACTGGTGGAATCTTACTGTTTTTTTTTTTGAAAGGTTTCTAATGAACTCGTCAAAGAGAACAAGTGGTGTTCCAATCCGAACCACAACTCAACATTTCTGCGAGCGTTAAATCTGAAAAGGAAAGAACCAAAGTTTCTTTGTGAATTTGAATTCAAAAGAAGATTTTTTTTTTTTTGAAATTATATTTTTTTTAATCTCAATTGGACTCATCGAAGAGAAAAGATGGCCCAATCCCTGATACGAACGATAGCTGTAAACATTTCTGTGAGCTATCAAGTTCGAAGAGGGAAGGATCAGAGTTTCTCAAAGTTGAGTTTAAGAAAAGAGATCAGATTTGTTTTTTTTTTTTGAAGTGAGAAAGAACAATTGAAATCCCATCTCGTATTCTTTTAGATGCAAAATACAACATAGGCCACCAACTAGAAAGGAGCCAAGTGATCATAGCATCACGTTCTCAAGTCAACGTGTCCCATCGGGTGTGCCAGCTTGATGGACCCGAAAAAAAGAAAGGGGGAATCTTCCGTCCTCTCCCTCCGCACCCCGGGGGCTGTCCTGGGTCTCGGCGGAGGAGGGAAGATCTCGGGCATCAACATTTTTGTACGGGTATGCCAGATTTACTTTCTACTTGGAATTTGGAATAGTGATAATCCGGAGATTCACCTTCACAAGTGGAAAGGAAATCAATCCTTTTTTCTAACTTTTCAAATTGCATAAATATTAAGAAAAGAGACAAGTTTTTAGAATGCCGTAAGAGGCGTTTTTGTTTGTTTGCCGTGAAAGGCGATTTTGCAGTGAAAGGCGTTTTTACAAAACTCATCAAATATGAAAGACAAGAATTATGATTTCTTTTTGTCTCTTTAAGAAATACAAACTACAATAGAAAAGGAAGAAAAGGGATCTAACTTCTCAGGAGATTGTGGGGACACGTTAAGATCGACGGTCGCAAGTCATGTATGGGCTTCGCCGTCGTCCTTCAAATGAGAACATGTGATGCTTTGATTCTTTGGCTTGGCTCCTAACCTCGGTTTTTTAAAGGACAAGGACCAAGAGAAGGTCCTATATCCAATGAAAAACCAAGTAAACGGGCTGAAAAACCGCGTTTAGGCCATGTTGGAGAAGGAGGTGACCTTGGGGGGGCGGGGGGGGGGGGGCCCAAGGGACGTTGATCACCTTGTGGTGCTTTCGGGAGCAAAGTGGCAGGACTTCGTCTCTCTCTCTCTTGGATTTTCTGAATTTTCAGAGCTTGCACTTGGGATCTCTTTTTTTCTCTCCTTCCTCTTGGAATGGACCTCCTTTTATAGGCTTTTGGTAGCCATGAGGTGTTTATTGGCATTGATGGCCATGATGAAGGAATTGATGAGGAGTTACAAGTTGATTTTGTAACTCCTTTTTCAAGGCTTGTGATTGGCCGATGAAGGTAGTGGGCATTCAATCACCTTTATGCTTCATGATGATGGGAGTTTCATGGGTTTCATGCCATGATTGCTTGGATTTGTAACCCCCAAATGCTTGGTTCTGATTGGGCCGTCCAAAATAATGAGTTAATGACTGCTTTAATGGGTCAATTAACGTCATTAAGTGGTTGCCAAGGCATGTGAAGAGTCGCGGGCCGCACTGCGCCTTTTGAGATTCTTCTTGCAATCATCACGGGTGGATCCACGCATCATTTGATGTCGGATTGCGATGCAATTTCAGACATTGATTGATGTTGGCGGGCCGGTGACATCTGTCTTGTCGATTTCACGATCGGTCGGACAGAAAGTGCACTTTCTTGGTCAGCCGGTTGGCGATCTTGAGGCGATCGGTGATGATTTCATGCTTTTGACGGCGGATCCGAGATGTCGACGAAGATCAGTGGTTTTGAAGCACCAAACATTGGATTTTCAGAAAATCACAGAGGCCAGAACACCCGAAACGCGAAAAGCATCGAAAACGGACACTTCGGCGCAAAATCCGGCGACCCGGATTTCCAGGGTCGCCGGCGACCATGGGGCTTTGGCCCGTTTGGTCGCCGAGCGTCGTTTCGGCCGTTTTTTCGTCTTTTTCTTCCCTTTTTTCTTCTGTATTTTTCTTGACATTTTTCCTAAATTATTGACTTGATTTTCTTGAAGAAATCTTGACGAGAACCCTCGCGAAATCGGAGCACAAAGTTTCCTATTTTTCGGGAAAGCCGAAGACTTTGTAGCCGATTTTCCGTCAAGCGTCGAAACTAGGTCAAACGATGTCGGAATGACCTGAAAATTGAGGTGAAGCTTCTTGAGCAGTGGATAGGACCAACCATGGGCTTTTATTTGAGTTTTGAAGCCGTTTGGGGTCCCATCGATGCTTCACTTGATTTTGCTGCGGGGAAAATGCCGAGCTTTGATATGTGGTCAAACGATGTCCGATTGACCTGAAATTTGACGGGGAGCCTATTGGAGTCATTTTGAGACGGTCCATGGGCTCCGTTTTGGATGTCATGGTCCCGGGTTGCTGCGCCGCCAGTAGGCTTGATTTTCTCTCGGAGCATCGAAACCTGGTCAAACGCTATCAGAATGACCTGAAATTCGACGTGCAGCCTTTTGGAGGCATGTTGAAGCCACTCATGTATTTTGTTTGATGAGTGATGGCTTCGGTGGTTTCCGCCGCCGGGAGGCTTGATTTTACTGCTCGAGCATTGATGAAGGGTCAAACGTTGTCGGTGTGACTTGAAATTTGGCATGGAGCCCTTTGGAGATCTTCTGGAGTCATCCGTAGGCTTTGATCAAAGTTTTGGTGTCTTCGATGATGTCGCCTCCAGGAGCGCTTGTTTAGCTATCGGAGCGGTGAAGTTGGGCCAAACGATGTCGGAATGACCCGAAACCTCAGGTGTACTCCTCTCTTAGCTATCTTGAAGGACCTCTCAGTTTCTGTCTGATTCTGACAAAATCTGATGCTTGAAGTAGCCTTGCCTATTTTTAGTAGGATGCAGCTTCAGGAGGCTTCTCGATGTTGAGGAGACATATTGACTTTTTTGATGTCAACAGTCCCTTGGGGGGCCACCCCCCCAAGGTCACCTCCTTCTCCAACATGGCCTAAACGCCGCTTTTCAGCCTGTTTACTTTGTTTTTCATTGGATATAGGACCTTCTCTTGGTCCTTGTCCTTTAAAAAACTGAGGTTAGGAGCCAAGCCAAATAATCAAAGCATCACATGTTCTCATTTGAAGGACGATGGCGAAGCCCATACATGACTTGCGACCGTCGATCTCAACGTGTCCCCACAATCTCCTGAGAAGTTAGATCCCTTTTCTTCCTTTTCTATTGTAGTTTGTATTTCTTAAAGAGACAAAAAGAATCACAATTCTTGTCTTTCATATTTGATGAGTTTTGTAAAAACGCCTTTCACGGCAAAATCGCCTTTCACGGCAAACAAACAAAAACGCCTCTTACGGCATTCTAAAAACTCGTCTCTTTTCTTAATATTTATGCAATTTGAAAAGTTAGAAAAAAGGATTGATTTCCTTTCCACTTGCGAAGGTGAATCTCCAGATTATCACCATTCCAAATTCCAAGTAGAAAGTAAATCTGGCATACCCGTACAAAAATGTTGATGCCCGAGATTTTCCCTCCTCCGCCGAGACCCAGGTCAGCCCCCGGGGTGCGGAAGGAGAGGACGGAAGATTTCTTTCGGGTCCATCACAAGCCAAAAGAGGAAACAAGGAGAAAGAAAGGAGGTAAGTGCTAAAATTTAGCTACTTTCCCAAAAAGAAAGATATTTTGAGAGAATCTGTCGCGACCCCGGACCGGGATCCGGGCCCGCGACTGCGTGGCGATGTGATTAACCAACACAAAACACACCGCCGCTTTTAAATTTTTCCCACAGGTTTCCGCAGTGAGGATCCCAAGACACGGGTCGAACTCACACGAATAGATATGCGGAAGCGTGTGGCAAAACGTGTCATACAATTCTTAATCAATAAGATACAAGAGGAATTAAAATGTCGAGACTAGGAATCAAAAGAGAACGTCCTCAAGCATTCCTATCATGATTAACATTTCAATGTTTAACAAAAGTATATTAATTCAAGTTACAAAACCCTGAGAGGCCAACAAAGGCCAATACAACAATTACAATCCCACAAAAATAACCCAGCTAGGCGAAACAAGAATCAATATCCCGACCGGCGTCTAGATGACGTCGTTGGGCTGCCACTCGTGTGCTGGGGGTGGCTCAACAGCCTCTTCCGGGCACTCCTCGTCACGCGTGAAACCGCCGGCACCTAGACACCAAAACACAAGCATCAAACACGACGGTTTGGCAAATAAACAATTTAGCTTGAATATAAGAAATAATGCTAAAACAGTTCGAGATTGGAATACACGTTTCAAGTTTACGAAACTAGCATGAATACTTATAATATCATGAAAAGATAAATCCACATATAGCTCATCCTTTCTCTGTCATACATGATGACAAGAGCAAGCACGCACGACAAGCACTATTGGGATTGGTGTATGCCCTAAAGCCCACTAACTTCACTTTCATCTTCTGTTACTGGATACTTATTGGTTTATTAATGAAATGACTTTTTTCTTTTTAAACATGTATATATGTATGGTTGTATAAGGCCCATTGTTTCTAGTAAATGAATTAGGTGTGTAGCGGCTACACACAGATAGGTCTAATTCATGGACACCGGAAACAACAAATTTGTTCATAACTGAGAGATGGAGTTGGGCACTTCATCTTGGTATAAGTTATAGTGAGATACTCTCCTACATTCAGGGTGACTTACCTAGGTCATGGGAGGTCTTTTCCGGATCTATCTCATTAGTGCATATGCCATGCATTGAACATGACCATTGTGGGTGTGATCTCTAAAATAGTACTATCACTGAGAGAGATCAAGTCACCTCGTGCTACTGAGTGACCAATGCTCTTAATCTTGAACATTTGTGGATGAACTGACGAAGTCAAGTTCTTGTGCTTTAATTCACTATGGGTGAGATCCTTCACATGGGTCAACAACTCTGTGTTTTAGGTACTTGGGCTTGATCAATTAGGACGTGCAGATGTAATATAGAATCTATGCTATCTAGTGATGGATTGATCGTCCTCTTAGAATTATCCAATTGATCATCAAAATCCAAGATCTTAGTATATGGATGTTCCATATGGATATTGAACTTGTGGGTCGCTCCTTGGACCAAGAGAATGATATCCGCATGATGATCAAGTCTAGGATATGAAGTTCTAAGGTTGAGATGTAATCGAGAAGGTTGATAGTACATCAGATAACCTGACTTGATTATGGATGTTACATAGAGGGGCACTTAGGTCATTTCACTTAGTAGGTCAAAGACAACAGTCATTTCCTGACAGCTTATTATTAAATATTTGTCCCTGGAGTGCAACCTTAATTCTCTAGTGGAATGAGTTAAGGTTAAAATGGGCTTAATGTTGCTATGAGTTTGGCAAGGATATTTTGGTCATTTTGGGAGCCAAGGGCAAGTATGTCTTTTGGTCCCTTCTCTAGTCACTTTCCTATATTGGCATGGTTTACTAATTTGTTTAGTTGAAATGTGGTTGAATTATTTTTATGGAAAAATAATTTTGAGTTTAAATTCAAATAGGCCTTTGATGGCATGCATGAATTTAATTCTAGACAAATTATTAAAATGTGGGCCATGGTGTGGTTACAAAGGTGTGGGACGACCAACATAGGGATTTCTTAGTGTGGGGTCTCCAACTTTGAGTAGGTCTCTCTACTTGGAAGGTTGGATTCCTCCTTGGATAAGTATTCCTATAATAAAGTTTCCTTTTTATTAGAAACTTGATATTAGTAAGTGTTGCTCAACTAGAATTACTAATTGCTAAGTTTAAGGGATATTCATCATAGTTTCCTTTTCTAATTTGGAATGTATCTAAGAGGAAATTAATCTTAGGATTGAGCTTTCCTTTTAGGACTTCTAAGAGAATTAGTAGGAGAAACATAATGGGAAAGGATTCTTTGTATTTTATGTAAAAGGAGGAAGGCCTCCTTTGGAAAAAAAAAATAAGAAGAAAAATCCCACACGTCCAGCCCATTCTCTCTTCTTTTTGAGGAGATTTCCATCACATATGATTCAGAAAACCCTTCTACAAATCTAGATTAAGATCCCACAATCTTAGCCAATCAGATTTGGAAGTGAAATAGAGAAGAAGATCAAAGGCTATACTACTGCAGAAAATTCCAGCAACCTGTTGATTAATTGCAAGTCTGAGTTCAGCCCTTTAAATCAATTTTTCCAGAGATTTGAAGCTTCCATATCATCAAGGTATTAGTCTTCTATAATCTCCTTTAATTATACACATGTTGATCATGATTCGGTGGAGTTTTTATGCGATTTTCTATGGCTGTTTTTCCGCTGCACATTGCTGAAATCAGATTTGAAAAAAAATTGTCATTGTTCATCAAGCCATGGACGTCCCTTGCATGGGATGCACCAGATCTGAATCGCAAGTTCTTACAAGCACGACACGAAAACACGATCCCACGCCACACAAGGTAGACAGGGTATCCGGCCGCTGAACCGGACCACGAACACGCACGATGTGTAATATAATACACGACTAGTCTACAGACAGTCCACATGTTTAAGAACCCCCAGGTAGTGGATCAAGCTAAAAGGGCAGTCCAAGCTCAGTGGTATTCACTTATATCATGAATGCACAAAACACGGCGATACACGTTCGAGAACACGACAAAACAAGAGGGAAATCATTTACCAAGCATAACACGGCAAGACTAGCAAAATAGCATAATATAAATGCTTAACAAACTTAAGAAATGATTCCCTTTTGATTCTTAAAACAAATCTTGAAAACGAACTTGCACTTGGAAATCAAACGAGAACACGATGATGCATGAAGCACCAAGACAAGAGTTCACACATAAATCCATCAAGCATAGGCTAAGACCAATCCCTGACCCTTGTGGAATTGAAAATCAAATGTCGGAATTCAATAAAACTTGGTGCCCCCAAAGGTATATTACATTTTTGAATTTCAAGTGCACAGAGTCAATAAAAAGGTCTAAAACGTAATCTAGTTTTCATTCCCGCAAAAATCCTTCAAAAACAGTACATTTTGTAACTGTCGGACTGGATTCAGCATTTCTACCGGTAGAACTTCCGGTTTAAGAGGTTCTACCGGTAGAACTTCCGGTAGAACTGAGGTTTTTCAATTTCCTCAACTCTCTGTCAAAATTTGAGCCGTTTCTACCGGTAGAACTTCCGGTAGAACTAAGGTTCACAGTTTTTCTCAACTCTCTGCCACAATTCGAGCCACTTCTACCGGTAGAACTTCCAGTAGAACTTTGAAGTTCAATTTTTTTCACACTTCTCTCCCATCTTCACTTCCATACTTTTACCCCTACGCTCCCCAAGCCTACAAGCTTTCCAAGGGATGATTTCCACACCAAAATTCATTCACATTTCATTCAAAACATCAAAATCACCAACCCTTATACATTCAAATCATGAATCACTAACTTGTAAGGCTTTCCATAGAAAAATATACTTTCATTCAAGACAAAACTTCTAAATTAAATGAAGAAATTAGTACCATGCTTATCAAGATTAAATAAGCTAGAAGAGGTTAATAACATGAAAGGAAAGACAAGCTTTATGATGAATAAAATTTCCAAAAGTAAAATGCCCTAAAACTTGCAATGTACTAGGAAGAACTAAAAGGTTTACTTGCCTCTAACCAAATTCAAGGAAAGCTTCACAAAATCAACAAGAAGAGGTGCTCCACGAAATCTACACAAAGCCCCCAAAAGAGAGTACACAAAATCACCATTTTGGCCATTGTAAACCCCCATTTCGAAAATGGGTTTGAAATCATGATAAACAAACTCTAGGTGAGCTAAGGAACATCAATGAAAGAATGAAAAGGAACACCAACCTTGAGCTAGCTAAACAAGAAGAATAGAGCTTGAAGATGATGAATAGTGGAGAGGTTGGCTCCCAAAACGTGTCCACACGAAGCTTGAGAAGAGAGGAAGAGAATGGCGGTCTTGGATATGAGATTGGAGCCTTCTTGCTAGATGGTGTCTAAGGGAGAAAACCAAGGAGAAGCTTTCTTCTCTTCTTCACTCTAGGGCAAGAACAGTTGCAGAGATTGGGAAAAAGGGAAAGGAAGAGAAGAATGAGCTTATATAGTGTCTAGAAGTGGGTCCCCTAAGCAGTGCAACTTGAAACACCTAAAACATGGTCTTGTGGACCCCGGATGGAATCGATGAAGAAGAACAAAACGATCGTCGAAAAATCTAGTTTCGGAAAAGTATAATTTTGACATAGTTTCACGACTTCGAAAGTGTGCCCAGATTTTGCATGAAAAGACAGATTTACCCTTATTGGGCCAAAAATTGGGTTTTCTGGGCCTCAGATGCATGCAGGTTAAAAATGAAAGCTGTCACGAATAATAAAACCATTCAAGAGAAATAAAAATCACATCCACATCAAAGATCTAGAACAAAAACCCCTTCTTACACGTGTACTCAAGGCGTCCCTGAGCGTGTCTGACTCATACTAAACGTCCTTAAAATCCCCAAAGCTATAATCCAGACTAAGTCTAATCACATTCTAACCCAACTAGTACTAAGACTCACTTAAGACTAAATACTCACTTAATTAGTACTAATCGAGTTGGTCTGGGTCGGGGTCTAACAGAATCCTTCCACAAAAAGAAAACTTGAGAAATTCTCTCCAAGTAAAGATATTTTTAGATATTCTCTACACAAAAGAGATATTTTTAGATATTCTTTACAAATATGACACCATATCAGATCTAGGCCATCTCCAAAGCCTAAGGTCCCATGGGTTAGCCCATATGCGCCAGGTTTGACCACCTAGGCACTAAAAGTGGCTTTTAGTCAAAATATTCCTCTTACCAAGAGCAAAAAAAAAAAGAGAAAAGAGCAAAAAAAGTCCCATGCCTCTTTTGAGTTGATGGGACCATTCAAAAAAAGAGAAAAGAAAGTCTCATGACTTTCCAAAAAACCAAACCATCCAACCTCATGAACCAAATTGAGCCAAAATCTTGAAATTGACATTTCACAAAATCAAATTCCGGTCCCCTAGCTCGCCACATACAGCTTGTTAGGTCACAAGACCAAAACCAAAATCAAAATAAAATCAAAAACCCAAATCTGACCCCCCAACTTGCCACATACAGCTTGTTGGGTCACAAGGTCAAAATCAAAATCAAACCCCGACCCCCTAACCTGCCACATACAGCTTGTTAAGTCACAAGGTCAAAAACCAAAATCCAAAACCCAAAATCCAAATGCCCCATGTCATTTTCAAAACTTTGCCATGAGATGGTACGTGATCCCTCTCACTACCATAAAAATCCCCTGGAAACTCAAAAGGCTATTCGAAAAAAAAAAACGCTCAAGACTCTTGGTCAAGTTGGAATCTCTCCTCCAAGTTTCTCTTCGAGGCACATCGACTCCAAAAAGCTACTCGTCGTTGTACCTCGAGGGGGCATTTGTTGACACCAAAAAAGTCACTATGTTTCCTCAACATCAAGAAGCCTCGTGAAGCTGCATCCTGCTACAAAACAGGCAAGGCTACTTCAAGCATCAGATTTTGTCAGAATCAGGCAGAAACTGAGAGATCCTTCAAAACAGCTAAAAGAGGGGTACACCTGAGGATTCCGGCCATTCCGACATCGTTTGGCCCAACTTCACTGCTCTAACAGCTAAACAAGTGCTCCCAGAGGCGATGTCATCAAAGACACCAAAACTTTGATCAGAGCCTACGGATGACTCCAGAATGTCTCCAAAGGGCTCCATCCCAAATTTCAAGTCAAACCGACAACGTTTGACCCTCCATCAATGCTCGAGCAGCAAAATCAAGCCTCATGGCGGCGGGAACTACCGAAGCCATCACTCATCAAACAAAATACATGAGTGGCTTCAACATGCTTCCAAGAGGCTGCACGTGAAATTTCAGGTCATTCCGACAATGTTTGACCAGGTTTCGATGCTCCGAGAGAAAATCAAGCCTACCGGCGGTGGAGCAACCCGGGACCATGACATCCAAAACGGAGCCCATAGAACGTCTCAAAATGACTCCAATAGGATCCCCGTCAAATTTCAGGTCAATCGGACATCGTTTGACCACATATCAAAGCTCGGCATTTTCCCCGCAGCAAAATCAAGTGAAGCATCGATGGCACCCCAAACGGCTTCAAAACTCAAATAAAAGCCCATGGTTGGTCCTATCCACTGCTCAAGAAGCTTCACCTCAATTTTCAGGTCATTCCGACATCGTTTGACCTAGTTTCAACTCTTGACGGAAAATCGGCTACAAAGTCTTCGGCTTTCCCGAAAAATGGGAAACTTTGTGCTCCGATTTCACGCGGGTTCTTGTGAAGTTTTCTCCAACAAAATGAAGTCAAGAATTGAGGGAAAATGTCAAGAAAAATACAGAAGAAAAAGGAACGAAAAAGACGAAAAAACGGCCGAAAACGACGCTCGGCGACCAAACGGGCCAAAGCCCTATGGTCACCGGCGACCTTGGCCCAAGGTCGCCGGGCGACCCTGCAAATCCGGGTCGCCGGATTTTGCACTAAAACGTCCGATTTTCGATCTTTTTCGCGTTTCGGGTGTTCCTGCCTCTGTGATTTTCTGAAAATCCAATGTTTGATGCTTGAAAACGACTGATTTTCATCGACATCTCGGATCCACCATCAAAAGCATGAAATCATCACCGATCGCTCTAAAATCGCCAACCGGCTGACTAAGAAAGTGCACTTTCTATCTGACCGATCGTGAAATCGACAAGACAGATGTCACCGGCCCACCAACATCAACTAATGTCTAAAATTGCATCGTAATCCGACATCAAACAATGCGTGGATCCACCTGTGATGATCGCAAAAAGAATCTCAAAAGGCGCAGCGCGGCCCGCGACTCTTCACATGCCTGGGCGACCACTTAATGACGTTAATTGACCCGTTTATGACAACTTAATGCGGTCATTAACTCATTATTTTGGACGGCCCAATCAGATTCAAGCATTTGGGAGTTACAAATCCAAGCAATCATGGCATTAAACCCATGAAACTCCCATCATCATGAAGCATAAAGGTGATTAAATGCCCACTACCTTCATCGGCCAATCATAAGCCTTGAAAAAGGAGTTACAAAATCAACTTGTAACTCCTCATCAATTCTTTTATCATGGCCATCAATGCCAATAAACACCTCACGGCTACCAAAAGCTTATAAAAGGAGGTCCATTCCAAGAAGAAAGAATGATGAAAATAGATCCCAAGTGCAAGCTCTGAAAATCCAGAAAATCCAAGAGAGAGACGAAGTCCTGCTACTTTGCTCCCGGAAGCACCACAAGGTGATCAACGTCCCTTGGGGGGCCACCCCCCCAAGGTCACCTCCTTCTCCAACATGGCCTAAACGCGGCTTTTCAGCCCGTTTACTCGGTTTTTCATTGGATATAGGACCTCATCTTAGTCCTTGTCCTTTAAAAAACCGAGGTTAGGAGCCAAGTCAAAGAATCAAAGCCTCACATGTTCTTATTTGAAGGACGATGGCGAAGCCCACACATGACTTGCGACCGTCGATCTCAACGTGTCCCCACAATCTCCTGAGAAGTTAGATCCCTTTTCTTACTTTTCTATCGTAGTTTATATTTCCTAAAGAGACAAAAAGAAATCACAATTCTTGTCTTTCACATTTGATGAGTTTTGTGAAATCGCCTTTCACGGCAAAATCGCCTTTTACGGCAAACAAACAAAAACGCCTCCTACGGCATTCTAAAAAAAACAAACTTGTCTCTTTTCTTAATATTAATGCAATTTGAAAAGTTAGAAAAAAGGATTGATTTCCTTTCCACTTGTGAAGGTGAATCTCCGGATTATCACTATTCCAAATTCCAAGTAGAAAGTAAATCTGGCGTACCCGTACAAAAATGTTGATGCCTGAGATCTTTCCTCCTCCCTCGAGACCCGGGTCAGCCCCCAGGGTGCCGAGGGAGAGGACGGAAGATTCCCCCTTTTTCGGGTCCATAAAAAACCAGGGAAGCAAGGAGAAAAAAGAGACTTACAGTGAAAAGACAGAAGGCAAAAGGGGAGAATGAGATGAAGAACTGCATCGAAAGATTTAAAAGGAGAGGAAACGATGATTCGCAGGAAGGAATGCGAAGGAAGACGCGTCTCCTCGGAAAAGACTTAGAATTTCGAAAGAGATGGAAGAGATAAAGACAAAGGGGCGCTTGGCGGCGGAATGGACAGGGCAACTGATGAAATAACGCCACATGGATGTACCAGCGTACCAAGCCCCCTTTCCTTAGGAACGGTAAGGAAAAGGAGGGCTTGGGAGGGGGCAATTGTTGGTGTAACGGGCTCAACACCTGGTGTAGGCCCGACCCAGCTCGCAAATCTGGCCCAACCTGCAAATCCAGTTTGTGGGTCTTAGGCCAAGCCAATGTGGGTCTATCTGGACAACCAAACCCAGTAGGACCATGTTAGCACGATGCGGAAAATAGGGGAAGAGGTTGACGATCTGCAGAAAGCGGGGGAGATGTACGAAGTAGGAGGGGAAGTACTCCCCCATGTTGGAAGACACGATGGAGGACGTAAGGACCTCCCAGACTTCTGGTAGTGGCAAAAGGATAAAAGAAGAAGATAAAAGGAAAGAATGAGGTATGAAGAGGGGGGCATAATTTGATTTTTACCAGAGACTAACTTAAGCATTGGAGTGTGTCCGATCGGACATCCCGATCGAATCTCACCTTGTTTCTGATTTCTTTAGCAGGATCCGAACTGAGCAACAAGAGCACATAATAGAGAGAAGAACGAGCAACAGCACAAACAGCTCGCACCGGATCCGACCCAACAAAATTTGACCTTAATCACTGCTACCCCCATAAACCCCGTCTTTTCTCTCTATCCCACCCAGGCGCAGATCTCTCTTTCCTCCAGATCCAAAAAAACCTCCCTCCGGGATCTCTCATCACTTCTTCACCCAGCCCAGTCACCATCACCCAGCCTTACCTTCTCCATCCGTCTCTCCTCCCTCACAGCATCTCTCCACGCAGAACCTCCATCTCACGACCCATCACCCATATTCCATCATCCTCTCTTCTCTCACTCTTATTTATCCACATCTTCATCTCCTCCTTCTTAGTGTGCAGCATCCACCATCTTCTCTCATCCCACCTCCCTCCGGCCATCCATTCTCTGCAACCCATCATTCCCTCTCCGTCTCATCAACTCCGTCACCACATCACCATCACTCTCTCGCCCAGAACTCTCAGACGCAACACCTCCATCTCCCACGCAGGTCATCTCCACCCTCATAGGCCCTGCTGCACTCCATCGCCGCCCCTGTGCAGCAATCACCCCTGGTTCATCTCATCTTCATCTTCCATCTCTCAACCAAGGCGTAGATCGATCCCGGGCTCCCATCACAGATCCAGACTCTACGCTGCGCCAGCACCCCTCGTACGTAACCAGACTTGCGTCCAAGGTATCTGCACCTTCTCCATTGCTTGAGTCCAGCGACCCAGCAGCCCTCCTCTCCATCACTCTCTCCGCTTTTGTCACCAGACTCCGGAAACAGGTAAGAGCCTTCTCTGCACACGCCTTCCTTGTACATAACACACACTGCACCTGCTACACCCTGTAGTCCTCTTCTTCCTCCTCTCTTTTCCTTTCTCTTCTTTTCACTTCCTCACTCCCTCTCTCCTTCCCTGCCCCTGCACCTGCAAACGTCCAGGACACACACTCCACTGTTTTCTTTCTCTTAATTTTCCTTTCTTTTCTTTTTCTCTTCTCCTCCTTGCCACAGCCCCCTGCACACCCACCTGCATTCCCACTTCCTGTACCCGGGCTGCACTTCTTCTCCTCCCTCTTCCTTTTCTTCCTCTCCTTCCTTCCTTGCTGCCCACCTGCACGCATCCACTGCACCTCTCCTTTCCTTCTTTCGTTCTTCTCTTTTTCCCTCTCTTCAGTCCCCTTTCTCTTTCACAGCACCACCACCACCCTACATGGCAGCATAGCTGCTGCACACACACTCACTCTCCTGCTGCGGGCCCCTGTCCTTTGCTCACTTCCTCTACCTGCAGCTCTTCCACCTGCACACTCCTCTAAACCCATCTCTTTTAATCTCCATTCTTTTCTTTCTCTTCTCCCAAAAACCCACTTGTCCAACCTAGTTGTGTCAACTGACCGACCTACTGGACTTAATCCTTGACATGTGGACTCACCTCCACGATCCAATTATAACATCTAATATAACTCACTGAACCATACCACTCCCGACCCATGAACTTATAAATTTGGCCCACCATTCAGCCAATCAACCCATAATTTTACGCATATATCTCAGTGAATCGAGGTCCAATGCTCGGAGTAACCCAGCACCATTAAGTAAAGAGTTCAACAATGATATTTACCAGTTACGAAATTTTAACTTTTCTTTTTTACATCACATCGCGGTGAGATCCATTCTTCTCCATTCTAAGTTTCAATTTAACTTTATTAATTTTGCATCTTTAATTCAGGTTGCAATTGCATATTCACATTTTACTTATATGTGTTAGTCCAATCCCATGCATCTTTAATTTTGGTTCCCATTTAGTTTAGTCGCATATTCATCATTAATCTATCTACATTGTAGTTTAATTATGTGTATTTTAGATCCTAGGTAGCAATTATTGAATATATTTACCTGCACTCATAATCTTAATTTGTTCATTTGAATCAACTCTAGTAGCTTGCATTACATTTAAGCACTCATTATTTGCATTCTCATTCTCCGTTTTCGCTAACTTAGTCCTTTCGGGACTAGGAGAGCGGCAGTAGGTGGGCTGACCCATCTATGCACTCCAATGTAAAAGAGATGAACGGTTAGATTAGGTTCCATGCACACCCCTAGTTAGGCCCTTCTAGCCCTATATTTACAAAAATCCAAAAAAATCAGAAAATCCCAAAAAATCAAGAAAAATATTTTACTTTTCTTTTCTTCATTCAACCTCCGCCAATTTTCACCATTGAGCTTCATGCTATTAGGGTAGGCTATACTTGATCTATGAATTTATTGATATTTGAAAAGGAATTTTCAGCACATGCTATATTTTCAAAACCATCTTCTACCCATGCTTTCATTATTGCTTTAATGCATTGAGTAACACCAACCCTTAGGTGTTAGTGACCGCGACATCGTCCACCCTTCTACACGACTCCCTAGGCCCTATGGCGATAGCCTCCTAGTGGACTCCCTATGATTGATAGTGGCACACAGGCTCCTCACTCTCTCCTAAGTTAGGTTAGTTTAGTGTGTATCCACCCCCAACGTGCCCTAAGCAATTGTTGGTTTTAAGATGGGCCTGACGGACGATAGTCCACTTCTCTAGGTGATCTTTCCCTAGATCGACCGGGCGCCTTAGTCCTCCCATCTTTAGACCAACGTTGTAGTGAGTGCCTAGGCTTTCATTTTTTAGCATCATGTCGCATGTGCTTTTGACCCTTTTCAAGCATCCTTGCATGCATGTTTTCAAATAAAGCCCACCCTTTCCCCACCAAGGGATTCAAGGAGGGTATCCGGTGAACTGAGTTGATCCCCCTCGATGAATATTGGCACCAAACCCTTTATTTATTTATTTATTTTATCATTTTCTAATACTTTTTTTTAGCTGAATGAAAGAAGGTAAACAGTGCTTGACTTTCCTTTGGGATTGTAAATTGATGATAGGAATTTCTTTATTGCATGTTTCAATCCAAATCATGCCATGCTGATTTTTCTATTTATGCATCTCTGAATTATTTTTCCCATCAATTCAGAATTATTCAGTTTCAATCTAAAATGAATTTTCTAGAATATCTGAGCTGAACTAGTCAATATATGTAAATCAGACTGCAGCAGATTTCCAAAACCTGTACACTTTTTTCAAATCCCTGGTTCAATAAATTTTAATTTGAATAAAGACTCACTGATTTTTCTGAATACTCCCATACCAGTTTTCTTTCAGTTAGACTTGGTTTCATCTGATTTCGATTTTTCAAGAAATTATTAAAAATCAGACAACAGGCTTGAGTCATGGACTCTGCATTGCAGAAAACTCAGCATGTTAACTGGGATTCATGCACATAATCACAAGGATTTCATTTCATTTAAAATTCATGAAAAAAAATCATATGAGCTTCCCCTTTGGGTCAATTAACTCCCATAAAAATTCCAGATTCATTTGAGCTTTATAAAATTTATCAAAATTCAGAGAGTGGACCCCGGTCATGGACCGAATTCTGCAGTGCAGAAAATCCAGCAAATTAACTTGGCTTTGTGTGAATAATCATGAAGGTTTATTTTAAGCCAAAATTCATGAAAATTTTACAGGAGCCTCACATTCAGGTATTTTAAGACTTATAAATTTTTTAGATTAATTGGAGTTCTGTAAAAATCATAAAAATTTGGACACTGAACCCAGGTCACGAACAAAATTCTGTAGTGCAGAAATTCCAGCATAGTTAATCTGATTTGTGTGCATTATTTCATAAGGTTCCAATAACTATAAAAATCCAAAATTAAATATGAGACTTTATTATCACATACACTGAATCCCCATAAAATTTGAGACCGATCCAAATTACATAAAAATTATTAGAAATCGGACAACAAGCATTAAGCAACCCATAGAATTCAAGATAATGTTACCTATTTCATATTTCAGATATTTTTCTTTCTTTTCTTCCAAATGTATGGAACTTATTTTTCTCACTCTCCTTGAATCTTTAGGTTGGATTGTCCCCATAAGAATGAACCAAAATAATATTGATGAGACCATCACGCATCGCCGGCGGCGTTGTGATGAGTGGGACCCTTAATTTCCCGTATGGAGGCGATCAAACGGAGTCATGGCCGTTTACCATGATTGACGATCACATTTTTTTAACATTTCGAGGATTAGTAGGGAATCCTCGGAACTGGTCGGTACTTTCACGTATTGCTTTATATAACACTGTGTTTCCACCCACATCGGGTCTAGAAATCACATCCGACACGACCGACATTTGGAGTTCGGTCGACCGAAATCAATGGTCAAATCCCAACGGTCATATTTTTTAATAGTTCGCTGACTAAAAATCACTTGTCGGTTCACCAAATTGAAGTTCGGTCAACCGACAGCTGACTGAAGTTCTCTGATTTCTCAGATTTCACATTCTGGATTTGGAACCAACAGCTGACCGAATTGGGTTCGGTTGACCGAACTTTCCCTGATTTTAAAGACTTGAAAAAATGATTTTTTAAGGGAAACTTGGTCATAGAGAGCTAGTCTTGGCTAGAGCTAACATGTTTGAAGAAAATAGTTTTTAAAAACATGAATCCTAAAATGACTAAGATGATTTGAAAGTTTTAAAACCATAGGCATGCATGATTCAGAAATCTTCTTTTCAAACTCAATGCATCCAAATTTTAAATCCAAAACATGCATGAGTCATTATTTCTAAAAGTCTTAAAAACAATGCATGTGTGAATCAAGATTTAAAGTTTTTCAAAAACAATGCTCATTTGAAAATTCAAATGATGCTAAAATTATAATGCATTCATCAAATTGCAATACACAAAATCCTTAACAATCTCCCCCTTTGCAATTTAATGGCAACTCACTCAACATTGAATTTTCACTCTAAGTTAGCTCCCCCTAAGCTAGACAAGTCTTGAGATCTCCTGGATGCTTCCTTTGACTTGGCTTGGGGTCTAGGTCTTTTTCTTCATTCTTCTTGATGCTTGGAGCTTAATCATTCTTCAAGCTTTCTTTTCATCTTTCTTTCTTTGTCCAAGCATCTTCTTTAACTCCTAGCCTTTTTCTTCTTTCAACTCTCCCCCTTTGACCATGCACTCTCTCCCTTTGTCAAGATATGGATTCTCTCCCCCTTTGGAAGATTATACTGTTAGATTGTATGGACTCAATCCATTAGTTGATGTCATAAATTGATTAATTTCTTTATTTATCAACAAAATCATGATTTACTTTCATGAGATGAATGTTATTTTATTACTTTATGCACATGACCAATACATATGACATAATGGTTCATGAGTTGAACCGGGTCCCATTAGTATATTAGATGTAATATATGTCACGACCCCAAACCCGGGGTCCGTGAATTGAGAGTTATGTTTCTCCCAAGATCCGCGTGTGTGAGGATTACAAATTCCAACATCCTCTGAATATTTAGCGGAAGCTTTCGTGATGTTGCGACTCGGAGTCCGTGGCCATTGGATTCCGCACCGCACTTAACCCAAGCATATACTCATCTTATCAATGATCCATCTCAGACTGGAATAAACCATTATAATAAAAGTACAGAACTGACAGTAATAGGGTATTACATTCCCATATATGTTCAAGTTACAAATGACAATGCGTATTAATTACAAATCCCAAGAAAAAGGCTAATAGAAGCCATACAAGAAAACAAGCTAATGATCACTACCCATATGTGACGTAATACCGATGTCAAGCTCAATGTCTACATGACATAGCCGACAAACAACCTAAAAGCTCGTGGCTCCACAGCCAACACGTGCACTCATCTCTGGTGAAGAAGTCTGGACCTGAGTACCAAAGTAGTGGGTCAGACACGACGGTCTGGCAGGTGGGTGAAAAGATATAACAATATACTGAACGATAAAACATGCAATAAATCATGCTGTCTGATCAAAATTGTACATAATTACAAATGTATAGGAAATCATGAATATCTGACAAAATACTGTACTCATATAAAACGGGTATGAAACATAAACATTTGACAAAACATATATTCCTTTAAAGCATGTATAAAACATGAACATTTCGCAAATCGGGAACTCATTTAAAACATGTATACATAATGAACATTTACTAAGAAAATGCATGATCAATATAAAGCAGTACGGGTATCAAGGATCAGGAACTATCAAGATGGCAACCACACGAAGCTAAATCCTCTATCACCTAAGTAATAGAGCAAGCAAGTCAAGGCGTTGACCTCAGTCACCGAAGTGAGGAGGTACAACGAAATACATATACATATATACTATATACAAGACATGACCACGGTAGCGAGCAGGGCATCAGGAACCACAGTAGCAATCTGCGGTATCAGGACATGACCACGGTTAAATAAACCGGGCATCAGGATCCAAACTGCAGTTGGCAAGACAAGAGGGGGATCACCTAGTCAGTGGATCAGACTAACAAGGTATCCAAGCTTAGTGGTGCCGACTCATAGGTTATATGCAAGTAAACAAAACAAGTACATGTATGCATGTTCTCTTTTTGGCTCATGGGCTCGCACTACAAAGCTCTGGCCCCAAATTGCCTCAAGGTTTTGGCTTATGAGTCATGTACAAGAAATCAGGTCAAATAAATACATATGACGGGACGGGATGCTCATAAGCACAAAAGCACATCTGTATAGGTCAGGTATGTACGGGCTAGCAACAATGCTA
This sequence comes from Umbellularia californica, assembly GCA_028538565.1. Lineage (NCBI taxonomy): Eukaryota > Viridiplantae > Streptophyta > Magnoliopsida > Laurales > Lauraceae > Umbellularia > Umbellularia californica. The sequence goes on along the minus strand of JAPQWN010000007.1, from coordinate 41,295,661 downwards.
AAACATGAATTTCGATACTGTCGGGGCAAGTCTAGCCATAAAACACGAGATTGAAAGTGTACAAGCGAAATTCGAGTTTAAATAAGACATAATGGATTTCTATACATTCTCCGGGCCAAGTGTTGAAAGTCCAAGATTTGAATCAATGTAAATAGGGTTCCGTATGTCGAATTTGATATGCATTTGGTACTCTTTAAGAATTGATAACATGCCGGGACCTTATATACATTGACAAGTCTATAAGACCTAAACAACAATATGATAAAAGGATTTCTTCTTCAATATAGTTCCACACGTTCTTTAAAAGAAATCTTTCCTTCCCTTCTCCCATCCACTCTTTCTATACATTTGAGCACCCTTCTCACACAACTTTAGAGGTCTTAAAACCTCATTCAAAACCCCAAGAAATCCTTTCACAAAATGAACCCAACCTCTTCATCCCATTCACATTCAACCATAAGAAATCCATAATGTAAAATCAATTAGAACTTATACATTCAAGATGTCATTTTCAATCGTGGCGAACCACTCAAGTACATTTCAAATCGATTTACAAAAAGAGCATATAACTTTTGTAGCATGGAATGGAATAATGTATGTGATTCAATGGTTTACCAAGGGGAGTCTCAATGCATACTTAATATCTAAAGGTTGATTTATAATAATGAGTTTGGCACCAATGAAAATCCACAACACTTAAGATTATAAAGTATGCTTTAAGACTCATAAGAATTCTTGGGTAAAATCCCATGTCAAAACTTTCTTTCATGTTTCCATTCAATTGGTACAAATATTCACTTTCATTACCAATCCTTGATCACTAAGATAAGTATACCATTGGATTTCTCGCTTCAAGAGCTTTCCAACGGTATATAGAACGTTCAATTCCGACATGGGAATAAAAAGTTATGGGCGTTTCAAAGTGGCCCAGAAAACAGCCCAGGCCCGCTCGAGCGGACCTAGGCCCGCACGAGCGGGCCAGGCTGCTGCCTGGGCCCATTTCAAGTGCAGAAATTTGCACTTTTTGTGCATTTTTTATTCTCTTCTCCCCCAATCCCTTTTATTTGAATTCTTCTACAATTTAGGCTTTCTCCTAGCCTTAACAAACTCCATTAAAACACCATACACTAAATCATTCCATTATTTCCATGAATTTTTAACAGTGAACAAAACATTAACATTCACCAAAATCACTAAAATTCTGAAATACATATAACCAATCCAAAGACAACTCATTGCTAAATAAAATCCATATAGTTGAAACATCAACTTAGAGAAACAATAGACATAAATCATCTCTTGAACATTTCAATGAAAAATCAATAATAAAAGCTAATCATTTGCATAAAAACATGATTAATGAAAATAAATCATTTCATCCACTTGACTTAGGTCTTCTAACAAGCAATCAAAGCTCTAAACCAACTTTCCAAGCCAAGATCCAAGCTACAAGCAAAACCCCCAAAAATAAAACCCTAAAATGGCAAAACCAAACCAAATAAAAAGGAAAACTTCTAATAATCAAAATAAAGCTTCTCAAAGGGTAGGAGAATACAAATCCAAAAGATTACGAGGATCCCTTACTTGGAAGTTCTTCAAAAAGCAAGAAGTTGCTCAAAGGAAATCTTGAAAAGTTTGGTTTTCTTCAAAAATAACATCAATGGATAGCTCTTGAGATGAGGATGAAGATGGTAGAGTCAAATCTTGGTTTAGTAATGGTTTGGTGAAACTTGATGAGGAAGAGAGCAAGAAGAAGATGGAGAAATAGGTGGCTGCTGGTATTCTTCTTCTCCAATGGTGATTAGGGCAATGAGAAGAGAAAGAGAAGAGGAGGGCTCCATATATAGCAAAGAGGAGATGAGTCCCACAACTTAAAACATTTGTCGGGCTAAAAACATGCATTTCGGGACCTCAAATGGATTCGACGAAGAAGACAAAGTTGATCAAAAAAATTTCTAGTTTCCAAAAAGTATATATTTTGCGGGTTTTGGTGACATTGAAAATCGTGTCCAGATTTTGGGTGAAAAGACTGTTTTGCCCTCAAATTGAGAAAAGTCGGGTTTAGGAGTTTCAAACGAGGACGGGTCCAACATGAAAGTTGTAGGGATTAACAATATAAGTTAAATGGGATGAAAACACAATTTTTTTGAAAATCAAAATAAATCCCAAGTTCACACAAAATCTCAATAAGAACCCCCAAAGGGTCCCACAAGTTAAGAAGGTTCCCAAAACTTTTCAAAACCAAGGAAAAGGGTAGTTAAACTAAGAAAGTTAAACAAACAACCAGTAAAACCACTGAGAAAACTAAATCACGATTAAAACCACACTAAACCAGGAAATTAGGGGTCGGGTTCTCACAATATATGTGTATGGATGAGATCCACACACGGGAGATATATGTCACAAATCTTATACTTAAAATATCTTCACAACCAGTGATGAGACTGGGCATCTCATCTGATAAGGTTGCAACACTTTGATCACTAAGAGATAGTGTGATTTGTCTCGATCATCAGAATGGAAGATTCTGGATCAATGTGCTGGTACATTGGATGTATTGAAGGACCATGAGAAGCACTTTACGGAATTCCGTCTCAATAATAAGGTCTGCTCTTATAATTCCCTAGCAATAGGCTCTCAATCCTGAGACATTGATGAACTCAAGTTTCTATCTATTCATTTGCTTTGAGTCACCAATGAGTGAGGCCAACTATAGGTCAACACCTCGATGTCTTGGGTATGTGGTAGTAGGACCGTGGGAACATTGAATGATCAAGATGGAATCTATCTCTATTATCTCCTTGTGCCAATTAATGGATTTGTCATTAGTAAGTGCGCACCCATCTCGATTAAGAGTTAATTGGATGGTACTGATGATCACAGTGATTAATTGGGGCTCAAGGATAATAAGATATGGAACTAAGATTGGAAGAGACAGTTTTATTCCAATTGATCCATGGATATTGATAGAGGGGCCTACATGTGGTAATAGGGAAGTTTAGGGTCTTCTATGTAATTTATTCCTAAGACTGGAGTGCAATTGCATTTATATAGTGGTGTTATTTGCAATTAACTGTGGGCCCGGATTGCACATGAGATGTGGGGTCGCAGTGTCCTAGTTGGAGCCAGCTTTCTAAGGAATCCCTAGTGGTCCCCACGCTAGCCCAAGTTATTAGAGAGATAATAATTATAGTAGAACTCTAAAAGGAAATAAAAAGTTACTATTTCTATTAGAAGTAGGACTTCTAATAATGGTAATAGTAAGTTACTAATTATATTGAAATTGAGACTTCTATTTTAATTAGAAAGAAGAGAGTTACTAATTGTTAGGGAAGTAAGACTTCTATTTCAATTAGATAACAAAGAGGAGCTTGCTTATTAGCAATAAATAGAGGAGAATAGATGGCTGGACGTCCAAAAATATATCCCAACCTAGGGATTCTCGCCCATGCCCCTCTTGTGCAAGAGTTGCACATGATTCTTCTTCTCTTCCCTCTACTGGTTCTCTTCTAGTTTTCCTAAGAGCTTTCTCTTGGAGATCCCACCCATCTTCTTGAGAAAAGAGAATCTGATACATGCAATAGCGTAGAAGATCAAAAGGTCTTGTAGATTCGTATGTGACAAGTGAAAGAGTTTCGTCATCAAAGAAAGAATCAACTTCTCCATTAGAGCACAACCGAGCTCCAAGGTATTATCTACTTCGTTGCATGTTGTAGATTTTATGGATGTTTGTTGTATACTTGTTTCTATCTTTTAGATAGATTTATTTACTGTACATGATCATGAGATTGAAGGTTATGCATCATGGATTGGGTTTTTGGCCTTATAGGTACTTGATCCCTGTATCAAGTGGGTTAAAAGTTTTGAAAATCTATCCACGAGGCCTACGTTCTTCCAACATATACAATATCTCCCCTTAGACGACCAATTGAACATTATCTCCCCCTTTGAAATTAAATTACAAAGGTACCTACACACATGAAATAAAGAAAATACATTTTAGTAGCACCTATTATCAAAAGAAATCGAAAATGAAATACATAATAGGTTATCATGTGTGGTTAGTTGTCTCTAAGGGTGCAAAGCCAATACAAGGGTGAATTTGATCAATTCTAATGCTTCCTTTGAATTTTTATACTCCCCCTCAATCCATTCTCTCTTTTTGTCAACACTTTGACAATGATGGGTACAAAGAGAATGTGATTTTACCAATTAAGGGTAAACTTCAAGGGAAGGATTAGTCAAGCTTAATATGATCAAATTATCAAAATTAAGAACAAGGTCAAGGGGATGTGATGGGGGTTACATAGCATAACATCAACTAATATACCTATGAAAATCATATGCTATGTATTGAAATCATTTCATCCATTATTAAATATAACCATAATGTGTAATGAGAATGAAATGAAATTTAATCATGAAGCCAACCTCAACCATTAACCAACCAAGATTATGATCACATAAAAATGGTGGTTATAAGATTTACCCATATGTTCATGAGAGGTGGCAAACATGAATGTTATGATGCTAATTGTTGACACCAAAAATGTCACTTTGCCTCTTCAACATCAAGAAAGCTGCATGAAGTCGCAACCTGCCATAAATAGGCAATGCAACTTCTCCAAAAAATCAAATCTTGTCAGAATCAAACAAAAACTGCAAGATCCTTCAAGATAGCCAAGAGAAGAGTACACATGAAGTTTCGGGCCATTTCAGAATCATTTGGCCTAACTTCGCTTCTCCGACAGCTAAAATGGTGCTCCCGGCGGCGACATCATCGGAGACGTCAAAACTTCGATCAGAGCCTACAGATGACTCCAGCATGTCTCAAAATGGCTCCATGCCAAATTTCAAGTCAAACCGACAACGTTTGACCCTCCATCAATGCTCGAGCAGCAAAATCAAGCCTCCCGGCGGCGGGAACCACCGAAGCCTTCGCTCATCAAACCAAGTGCATGAGTGGCTTCAACATGCTTCCAAAAGGCTGCACGTCAAATTTCAGGTCATTCTGACAACGTTTGACCAGGTTTCGATGCTCCGAGAGAAAATCAAGCCTACCGGCGGTGGAGCAACCCGGGACCATGACATCCAAAACGGAGCCCATGGAACATCTCAAAATGACTCCAATAGGCTCCCCGTCAAATTTCAGGTCAATCGGACATCGTTTGGCCACATATCAAAGCTCGGCATTTTCCCCGCAGCAAAATCAAGTGAAGCATCGACGGGACCCCAAACGGCTTCAAAACTCAAACAAAAGCCTATGGTTGGTCTTATTTATTGCTCAGGAGGCTCCACCTCAAATTTCAGGTCATTCCGACATCGTTTGACCAAGTTTCAACTTCTGGCGGAAAATCAGCAGCTTTACGCGACAAAGTCTTCGGCTTTCCCGGAAAATTGGAAACTTTGCACTCTAAAAATGCAAGGATTCTCATCAGGTTTTCTACAGGGAAATCAAGCCAATAAATGAGAAGAAATGTCAGGAAAAATACAGAAGAAAACGGCGACGAAAAAGACCTCAAAACGACCGCAAAACGGGCTCCGAAGGGGAAAATTCCCCCAGGGTCGCAGACCCCTGCGACCATGGCCCATGGTTGCAGGCCCCTGCGACCATGGCCCATGGTCGCCGGCGACCATGGAAGTCCGGGTCACCGGATTTTCCGCCGGTGACCCGTTTTTTTCCGTTTTTTTTCACGTTTCGCGCACTTTGGCCCCTGTGGTTTCCTGAAAATGTGATTTTTAGTGCTTGAAATTGACTCATATCCTCCGACATCCGTCAAAATCACGGGTCAACCTCCAAAAGCATAAAATCATCATTGATCGCTCCAAGATCGCCAACCGGTCGACCAAAAAAAAGTGCTCTTTCTGTCCGACCGATCGAGAAATCGACAAGACAGATGTCACCGGCCCGCTCTTAGCTATCAATGTCTGAAGTTACATGTTCATCCGATGTCGATCAGCATGAAGATCCATCGATGATCATCGCCAGAAGAATTCCAGAAGACACGGCACGGCCCGCGACTCTTCGACTGCTCGGCGACCAATTAATGTGGTTAATTGACTAGCTTTATTGCAGTCATTAATTCATTTCTTTGGACGGCCCAATCAGAAGCAAGCATTTGGGAGTTACAAGTCAATTGATTCATGGCATTTAAACCATGAAACTCCTCCCATTATGGTAATTAAGGTGATTAAAAGCCCTTAATCTCCATCGGCCAATCAGATTCAAGGAAAAAGGAGTTACAAAATCAAGAAATAAATCTTGTAACTCCTCCCATTAAAACCATTAAAGCCCATAAACTCTCCTAAATGGCTACCAAAAGCCTATAAATAGGAGAGCATTCCATTGAAATGAAAATCAGAAAAAAAGAGAGATCGGATCAGGAAATCGAGATCGATCGATCGGAAAGAATCCAGAGCTCGTATCCAGAGAAAGAAAAAAGAGAGAAAAACTCTGCTGAAGTTCTGCACCGGCCACCAATACAAGGTGACAAAAGTCCCTTGGGGGGCACCCCCCCCCCCCCCCCCCCCCCCCCCCCCAAGGTCCTTGCCTTCTCCTGCTGCCTCCAATGGCTTAGACGTGGCTTTTCAGCCCGTCTACTTAGCTTTTTATTGGACATAGGACCTTCTCTTGGTCTTTGTTCTCTAAAAATCTGAGGTTATAGCCAAGCCAAGCGAATCAAGAGCATCCTCTGTTCTCATCTGCATGGATGATGGCGAAGCCCATACATGGCTTGCGACCGTCAATCTGAACGAGTCCCCCACAATCTCCTGAAAAGTTAGATCTTCCTTTTCTTGCTTTTCATTGTAGTTTGTATTTTTCTAAAGAGACAAAAAATCACAACTCTTGTCTTTCATTATTGATAAGAATTGTAAATCGGCTATAAACGCCACAAAATCGGCTATAAATGCCAAACAAAATCGCCTTTCACGGCAAACCAAGAAAATGTCTCTTTTCTTAAATATTTGTGCAATGGAAAACTTGAAAGAAGTTGATTTCCTTTTTACTTGCGAAGGTTGATCTCCGGATTACCACTTGCAATTCCAAGTAAAATAGAAAATCTGGCACACCCACACAAAAGAAATGTTGATGCACGCTTCAGGCCCTCCAGGGCGTGAAAGGGCCGGACCCGACGGACTCCCACGTTCCGCCGACCCCGGTAGCCGCCCCACGGCGCCTCGGAGCGCGTTCCATCAAGCTGGCACACCCGGTGGGACCCGTTCATTTGAGAACACGGTGCTTGGAAATGAAATATTTGCATACCATATTTTTGCTCTATGCTTATACTTCTTCTCCAGATTCCTTGGCTACTTTCTAGCTGGTGGCCTATGTTGGGTTTTGCACCAAAAAAAAAATGAGATGGGATTTTTTGGAAATTTCTATTTCTTTGAGTTTGTTTCCATTCTTTCTCTTTTCAAAAAAAAAATCAGTTTTCTTAGTTTGAATTCAAAATTGAGAAACTTTGATCCTATCCTATCGTTCTTTGGTGCTTGCAGAAATGTTGAGCCCGTTCGACTAAGGTTTTGGACCATCGTTTCTCTTCGATGAGTTCATTAGAGATTTCAAAAAAAAAATTTATTAAAAAAAAAATATAAAAAAAAAATCAGTTTTCTTAGTTTGGATTCAAAATTGAGAAACTTTGATCCTATCCTATCGTTCTTTGGTGCTTGCAGAAATGTTGAGCCCGTTCGACTAAGGTTTTGGACCATCGTTTCTCTTCGATGAGTTCATTAGAGATTTCAAAAAAAAATTATTAAAAAAAAAATAAAAAAAAAATCAATTTTCTTAGTTTGGATTCAAAATTGAGAAACTTTGATCCTATCCTATCGTTCTTTGGTGCTTGCAGAAATGTTGAGCCCGTTCGACTAAGGTTTTGGGCCATCGTTTCTCTTCGATGAGTCTATTTGGGATTTAAAAAAAAAAAAAAGGACATAGACCACTAAGGTTAAACCAATTGCGTTCTTTGATCACGATTGATTCAAGAAAAGCCTTGTCCAGAGTGTGGAGACAGCTTGACTGTTCTAGGCAAGGGTCCTCCAAACGGGTTCATTAAGTAATCCTACCCTTACCTGGGGGCAATTCTATCAATTGAGGTTTCATAAGACCGGGTTAGGAGGCCTATGTGTACTCTCTCGTCTTTAAATCTTAAAAAATTAAAATCAAAATAAAAAAAAAATAAAAAAAAGATTTTCAAAAAAAAAGATCTTAAAAAAAAAAGTTAAAAAAAAAATAAAAAAAATAAAAAAAAGATTTTCAAAAAAAAAATCTTAAAAAAAAAATCAAAAAAAAAAAATAAAAAAAATAAAAAAAAAGATTTTCAAAAAAAAAATCTTAAAAAAACAAAAATTTTCAAATTAAATAAAATAAAAAAAATAAATAAAAATATATTTTTAAAAAATAATAATAATAAAAAAAATAAAAATAATAAAATAAAAAAAAATCATTTCAAAAAAAAAAATCTCCAAAAACTCGTCACTTTTGATTTCAGATCTGAGAAATTTTGGTTTCTTCTTTTCTGAGCACTGGCGTTCGCGGAAATCGCCGAGACCGTGTTCAGATCAAAATACCATTTGCTCTCCTTGATGGAACCAATCTTGACATTTCAAAAAAAAAAACTCGTCACTTTTGGATTCAGATTTGAGAAATTGTGGTCTCTTCCCTTCTGAGTATTGGCGCTCGCGGAAATCGTTGAGCCCGTATTTGAATCGGAATGCCACCTGCTCTCTTTGACGAATCCATTTCTGACATTTCAAAACAAAGAATCCCATCTCATGGATGCGATCTCCAACATTTGTGCATAGCAGTACTGGTACGCCCTTTCAGGGTCTACTGTATCTGTGACCGGCACATTTGTAACTCCTACCTTATATTCTTCTTATCTCGAGCAAGCCCTGCTTCTCGATAAGTCGAATTTAGGTTTACAATTGCTTCTAGCAGTCACTGGAACGCTCATTCTGGGCTCACCATACTTGCTGTCAGAACAATTGTACCATCTATGGCTTTTTGCCTTCTTCATGTCGCTTGGGTCATATCCCTTAAGCGATTTGAAAAGACAACCATAGGAATTCCCATTTATGATCATTATATTCTTGTGATTACTAATGGACGTGGTCGTGTTTCAGAACCTTTTCGAAACTAACAATGGCAGCCTTAACCATTATCTTCGATGAGAACAAGCACCAACTCATGCTTCAACAGAAGCAAAGCGCGCGCACTCATAAGCGCCCTGCCAGCTGCCGAGGCGTCAACTCCCTCGGCAACTCTCTGAACTCCGGGTCGACCTCCACTCCCCGGACTATCTTCTGTGGGGCGCTGGGACCATTCCCACTTCCCGAAGAACAAACTGCGCCTGCCAAAAGGCAGAAGATCGCCTCTCAACGTGTCACTCCAGTGACACCAAAGGCGAGCGCCCAAAAGCCCGAAGCCCGCGGCACCCCCGCGAAGCCTCGACCCACAAACAACCAGGTCTATCCCAAGACTTGGTCTCCAAGACCTTCCCCAAAACAAAGAAGGTCTCAAACTTCCACCAAGCCAGCATACCTGGCCCCACTCAAAGAGAACCAGTTCTACCCTCTTGCCTACATGAAAGAGGAGAGACCCATCTCCAACCTGACTCCCAAGTCAACCCAGCATGAGCCGGCTTGTTCCTACAGGCCCAAAATTAGATCATGCATCACCAGGCCTCTACAAGCACCTGCTAAGGCCTACACTCCTTCAGTTCGACCCTTCATCTCTACAGGGGCCGAACTCGAAAGGTTCAAAGCTTCGCTGCAACAGGCAAAGGACCGGGTCCGGATCCTGTCCTTGCCTAGCTACAAAGAAGACAGGCTCGGCTGCTGCGCCTGAGGGAGCACATCCTTCATCGTCAGAGCCCAGCCAGAGCTGACTGAAGCTCAAATCGCCCGTCGAGCACGCCGCCGTGCGTCATATCGACAAAAGAGACTAGAGAAGCAACGGACCCAGCCTCCTACACTTCAAGTCTCCCACAAATGGGTCGAAAAAGAAAGACCCGACCAAGTTTCTGCCGTCCATATGGTTGGAAAAACCAGAAGACGCCAAAGGTCAGCATCAAAAATCCATGTCCGACGTCCGGTGACCCGTAGCGTCACCAGGACACAAAGACATCCCGAAGAATCTCCTGCCCCTTCAAGCCAAGGACGGGAGAGTAATCCTTCATCAAGCTCTTCATAAAAAAGAATGAGCCCCAGCTCGGTCACCAGGACGATTTCTTCGTTCGAATCCCGAGGGATGAACCTCTTGGCTACAAGTTCTGAGCCGCCACCTCAGAATCCACCTCAAGATGATGCGCTCACACGCATCCAGCAGTTGGAACAAGGCCAGCAGAGGATTGAAACTCTGATGGAAAACCTTCTCCTTGTCGTCCAAAATCAGGTGAACAATGAGCCTCCTCCGAATCATAGCAATAACGAGGGAAATGGAGAAGAAAATGAGTCACGCGCCCTTACCAAAAAGGACGTAGACAGTATCCTCGCCAAAGCTAAAGAAGAGGATATACTCAAAGAGCATGGGATCAAGCCACCATATCCTTTATGGATGGACTCGGTCCCGTTCCCCACAAAATTCAAACATCCTACTCTCCAAACATATACGGGGAAAGGATCGGCCAGACAGCACGTCATCCACTTCAAGATCTTGACGGGAGCTATCGCGGATCAAGATGCACTCAAGATTCGCCTCTTTGCAAGTACCCTAAAAGGTACGGCCTTCGATTGGTACTCCACTCTGCCGGAGAACTCCATTCAGAACTGGGCTATGCTGGAGACACGCTTCCTGACCCACTTCCAAGGTGAGGATCATCCTGTTACTATGGCTCAGCTCTGTAGCCTAAAACAGGGAGAGAATGAGTCAACTTATGACTTCATTCACAAGTGGAAAGCAATGGCATACAAATGTTCAGATGTATTGCCACAGGCGTCGCTAGTCGACATCTGCCGTAACAATATGAGAGAAAGAATACGCTCCATGATCATCGGCAACAAATCAAAAAACCTGGGAGAACTCCTGGAAGCTTCTATGGAAGCTGAAACGGTGATTAAAGACCTCAACAGTCAGAAGTCATCAAGAAAAGAGCCAACCGCCATTGCAACCTCTAAACCAAAGAAGAAAGAGGTCCTTAATGTGCAAAACAAGTCAGCTCCTCAGCAACCAAACAAAGCTGAAAATAGAGCTGCAGGTAAGAGACTTGAACTCTCTGATGCCTTCAAAGAGCGAGTAGAAAAGAAATATCCGTTCGATGAAGACGTCGAAGAAATCTTTGAGGCTCTCCTAGCAAATGGCAAACTCATTTTGCCAGAGCCCAAAAGACCTGGAGACGTTGGCAAAACCAATGATCCTCGGTACTGTCCATACCACCAGATGGTCTCGCATCCTCTCAATCAATGCTTTGTTGTGAGAGAGAAGATAAACGAGATGTGGAAAAACGGAGTCATCACCTTTGACAAAAACTATGGGACTGCCTCCGTCAACATGGTGTCATGTGGACAAACACCAAAATCACCGAAGAAGAAGATCACTACTTCCTTCAAGGTGATAAAAAGAATTCAAACGTCCGAAGTGTTGGTTCCTTACCCGACACCAGACGGACAACCCATATGGGTACATCCCGATCTCTTGGAAGATGAAAATTAGGAGATCGTAAAAACAAAGCCGACAGCTCAACAGCGAAGGCAGGCTAGGAAACATCTCCTCAGGCTCAAACGGCAAGAGAAGACCCAGCCAAAACAAGAAGTCCATGAAAAGGCAGAGGCCTCCTCTACCACTTCACTCGGGGCAACAGAAACGTCCCTTCCAGAGACTTCAAAGGCGGTAAGAAACTTCACTCTCAGTGATTTCATGCCACCTCAATTCAAAAAAGAAGCCATGCAGGGGGCATCATACTCTTGCAACTCGGTAGTTGGATTCTCCATTGATGGATACGAGTCTAGCGACACCGACGATGGATTCGAGCCCAACTACACCGATGAGTGGGAGGAATCTCTTGAAACAGGAGAATATCTCTCCGATGAAGAATGGGTTCCTGAAACTCAGCTTATGCCAGTAATCTGGTATAACCCCTTGCAACCACAAGGATCCTGGTCTGATGATGAAGAAGACCAAGAGGCTGCACAAGAAGATGCTGTTAACCCAGCACCTGTCATTGCTCCAGTGGAAATCAACTATGTTGAGCCACACGGAGAAGACGAAGAAGAGGATCTGGCTCCCATGCCTGATCTTGAAGAATATGCAAGGATCTTGCAGCGTCTCGCTCTAGAACAAGAGCAAGATCGTGTTAACGAGCCTCCTCGCAACCCAGAGCCTGAAGTCCCTGAAGATAATCAGGTACATCCACCCTTAACTCCTGAAAATGGAGAACATTACTGGATTGACGATCCTCTTACATCCGAGGATGAGTCTGACTCCGAGCAGGCAACATCTCCTATCAGAGCTTCCTGTAATGTAATATATCAGGACTATAGCTCTTCTGAAGCGTCGTCTGATGAGATTACCTATACTCCGACGACGCCTAGCAATGTATCCTCTGGAGCTACCTCGTCTCACGTGACTTTCACAGAGATGACACCCTCTCAGGTTTCTTCTCCTGAGACTGTGACTTCAGGATACACATTCTTCCCGACTCATCATCATGAAGAAAACCCAACTTGGGGTGATGGATGGGTCAACGAAGAAGAAAAGCTGCTGGATGCTGTTCAGGACTTGCTCCCGGAAAATGCTCCGTGCAACACAATCACTGAGGATGGCAACTCTGCTGCAGATACATCCCCAGTAGATGAAAAACGACAGCCTCTTGATCCTGAAGACAATCTTCCAAACGAAGATCCTTCTCAAGAAGCTCTCGAAGTTGGTAGAGGCACCCGCTCGGGCCGGGACTACCACAAAAATTACAACCAATCTTCCTTTACTTATGTAAATCCTTCGGGAAAAGATGTTGTAAGCGCCCCCAGTGGCAACAATGATGAACACGCAGGCCCTAAGGAGGCTTTCAAGTATGACTTGGTTGAGCACTTCAAACACATACCTGCACGTCTTCACATCCTGGATTTATTACGAATGTCTCCACGCACTCGTGATAATCTCATCTCAGAATTACAAAAACTGAATGAGGATGTCGACAAACATGCCCCGCAAGTCTTCCAGATTGAAATGGACTACCGGGTCAAAAACTCTGAAACTTCCTCAAAGGGAGAAAAGAAAACTGAGGGATCATGCATCCAATGCCTCTCGGTTCAAAAGGCAGCCAGTGCAACCATCGCCTTCACTAAGGAAGACCTCCTACTTGGCGAAGCAAGGCACAACCGACCCCTGTACTTCACAGGGTACATCAAAGAAATGCCAATACATAGAGTTCAGATCGACCCAGGTTCTGCACTCAACCTTATCTCCACTTCGGCTCTTGAAGAGTTGGGCATCCCACCCAGCAAGCTAAGCCACACATCTGTATCTATCTTTGGATACGATGGGAGCACTCAAAGGCCTATCGGCAAAATCAGGTTCAAATTGCAAATCGGTGATCTTATCTCTGAGGTCACTGTGTATGCAATAAAAACCCCCTCATGCTACAACATCCTTCTCGGACGTCCTTGGATACACGAGAACGATGTTGTCCCTTCAACTCTACATCAATGCATCAAGTTTGTCGGCGACGACGGCATGGTACATCGAGTCTTTGCGGACAGAAAACCCTTCAAAGGTAAAGAAGTCCACTTCGCAGACTCCCAAATGTATGAAGGCAAAAAAAAAGAAAAAGAGGAAATAGCACCCCCTGCTGAAAATCTCCAGAAAGATAAAGGCAAGGCTCCTCAAAAATCACCGGAAGAAAACAAACCCTCCGGCAAATTAGAAGAGAGTAGTCAACCTCCCTTCGTCATCTCCCTCAAATCTTCAAAACCTTTGGTCATCACGACTAAAGTGAAGAAGGCGAAACAAAAGTCTGGGGGCAAATTTGTTGTTTCTCTCGTGTCTATCATGCAAGACACAGACTCGGACTCAGAGCCAGAAGACGATGCATCGTCAAGCCAAGCTGACACTCAGCAAGTTCAGCCTGCTCTCACTCCGATGGAGACACCTGCTGACGTAGAAGATCCTACGTCTGCTACCTTTGTTGTTCCGACAACATCACCAAAGCAAAGACCGATCTTCTTCCATAGATCGGATGCTTCTTCATCAAACTCCATGCTGGAACCTTTCCAAAATGAAGGTATGCCTCAGCTATCTCTATATAGTCCTGTGGCACAAGCAATTATGAAGAAAATGGGCTATGACGCTCAAAACCCAGTCGGTTTGGGAGAAAGACGCGGTATTCTCACGCCATTGGAGCCCGCCTTGACCAAAAGCCAGCTGGAAGATTGGAGACTCTACGGTCATGTAGAAAAGTCTTCATATGGGTTAGGGTATGATCCCGACACTCCTCTGAGACAGTTGACACAAAGGCTTAAAAGTCGTTTTACCGACCAAGCCTCAACATCTAAAGTCCACGAAGACATCGATCTCCCTGGAAATCTCTTTAAAGAGTTACCTGACAAAGATCCAGGAAGCTCATCCAACTTGTACGATTTCTTTGATGATAAAGAGGAATCGTCCGATAATGCAGACTTGTGCTATTCTGACCCAGAAGAACCCTCGTCTCCAAAAGAAATACCAGACTCAAATGGCGATTGGGACTATCTCATAGCAAGCCTTGAGGAGATCACCAATCAAGAAAATCCATGGAAAGGAACAGAGCCTTGGTCTGGTAATGCAGTTGAAACTCCAGAAGGTTTCGTTGAGTTGGAAGCCTCCGAAAATATTGTGGAGGAACCACCTTCGAACCTTCCGACAGAAGATCCTGTTGAAAAGATAAACTTGGGAACACCTGATAACCCACGTCCTGTATTCATAAGCAAGAATATAAAGGATGATGAGTTACCCGAGTATATCGCTTTTCTTCGTGAGTTCGTTGATTGCTTTGCATGGTCCTATGCTGAAATGCCTGGTTTAGACCCCAAAGTAGCAGTCCACAAACTCAATCTTCAAGAAGAAGTCAAGCCTGTCAAACAAGGCCAAAGAAGATTCCGTCCAGATGTGATGGATAAAATTGAACAAGAAGTTCAAAAACTCAAAAGCGTTGGCTTCATCCGTGAGGAACAACATCCAGAGTGGTTGGCCAATATTGTCCCCGTGACAAAGAAAACTGGGCAGATCAGAGTCTGTATTGACTATAGAGACTTGAATGGCGCTTGCCCTAAAGATGAATTCCCGCTCCCCATACCGGAGGTGATGATTGACAATACCTGCGGATTCGAGCGAATGACATTCATGGATGGCTTCTCTGGCTACAATCAGATAAAGATGCATCCTGAAGATGAAAAGCACACTTCATTTCGGACTCCATTTGGCGTGTATTGCTACACTGTCATGCCATTTGGTCTGAAAAATGCTGGTGCCACATATCAGAGGGCTATAATGAAAATATTCCAAGATATGCAGCACAAGACGGTCGAATGTTACGTTGATGACCTCGCCGTCAAAAGCAGAAGAAAAGAAGACCATCTCAAAGATCTTCGGGAAGTCTTCCTCCGACTCCGTAAACACAAACTGCGGATGAATCCTCTAAAATGCTTCTTCGGCGTCTCGTCGGGTAAGTTTCTCGGATTCCTTGTTCGGAAAGCTGGAATAGAACTTGACCCCATAAAAGTCAAGGCTATTCTAGAAATGCCCTCTCCAAGAACCTTGAGAGAATTAAAAGGGCTTCAAGGGAGATTGGCCTACATCAGACG
This sequence comes from Umbellularia californica, assembly GCA_028538565.1. Classification (NCBI taxonomy): domain Eukaryota; kingdom Viridiplantae; phylum Streptophyta; class Magnoliopsida; order Laurales; family Lauraceae; genus Umbellularia; species Umbellularia californica. Next base: position 41,279,887 of record JAPQWN010000007.1, on the reverse strand, counting down.
GTTCATCTCCAATCTTTCGGGGAAATGCCGTCCATTCTCTCGATTGATGAAAAAGGGTGTGGACTTTGTCTGGGATGCCGACTGTGAAGCCGCATTTCAAGATATCAAGTCATACCTGACCAAACCTCCAGTGTTAGCTGCCCCGGCCACTGGAAAACCATTCATCTTGTACACAAGAGCCCTTGATCACTCTCTGGGTGCTCTGCTTGCACAAGAAAATGATGAAAGAAAAGAAGCTGCTCTATACTACCTCAGCCGCATGCTAGTAGGTGCAGAGCATCGCTACTCTCCAGTCGAAAAGGAATGCCTTGCAGTGATGTTTGCCTTACAAAAGCTACGTCACTACTTGCTTTCCAACACAGTCTACCTCGTCTCAAGGATCAACCTCTTGAAGGTCCTTGTCACGAAGGCCGGTTCTCTCAATGCCCGACTGGCAAAATGGTCCATCCTCTTGTCACAATTTGATATTAGGTATGTGCCACAAAAATCAATCAAAGGCCAAGCTCTAGCAGATTTCCTCGCAGAGCATCCATTGCCTAAAGATTCTCCACTCAGAGATGATCTCCCAAACGAACCCGTCTACAACGTGGAGACTTTCTCGCCAAATGCCTCCTGGGACATGTACTTTGACGGTGCAACCAGGACAAATGAAAAAAGAAAGCTGATCTCGGGAGTTGGCATCCTCTTTGTTAGCCCCGACAAATACATGATTCCACATGCTTTCTCGCTATTGGAACCATGCACAAACAATGCAGCTGAATACCAAGCTCTGATCCTAGGATTGGAACTCGCCATCGAATCTGGTATCACCATGCTGGAAGTTTTTGGAGACTCTCAACTGATCGTCAATCAGATGAATCAGAAATATGAAGTCAGGAAGCCTGATCTGCTGCCTTACTACAACAAGGCACAATCGCTTCTACAAAAGTTTGACATCTGCAACATCACCCACATTCGTAGAGGTGAAAACATCCGTGCAGATGCCCTGGCCGGACTTGCCGCATTAATGGCTATCCAGGAAGGGGAAAACATGCAAATCACAGTGTGTGAGAGAAGGATCCTCCCTCCTCTTAACACACACCAAGCAGTTGCTGAATGCCACCGAGTGGTTGGAAGTCGGATCTCTATCCTTCAACCTTCAATCGGCGACTGGAGGGATTCGTTCATTGATTACACTATGTTCGGAATCCTACTTGAAGATCCAAAAGAACGGGTCAGCATCCAAAGGCGAGCCCCAAACTTTCATTTGGATATTCCTTCAAAAATCCTCTACAGGAAATCCTTCAACGGAGTACTTCTACGCTGCTTGTCACAACAAGAGGCCGAAGAAACACTCAAAGAAGTTCATGCTGGTCTTTGTGGAGCCCATCAGGCAGGTCCTAAGCTCTATGATCAGATAAAAAGGTTAGGTTACTATTGGCCTACCATGGTAGCTGATGCAATACAGTTTGCCAAACGCTGCCAGCTATGCCAAGTTCACGGAGATTACATTCACATGCCTCTGGAATGGCTGCATCCTACAGCAATCTCGTGGCCCTTTGAAGCATGGGGCATGGACATCATAGGTCCTATCTCTCCCCCTTCAAGCAAAGGTCATCGCTTCATCTTCGCCGCTACGGATTATTTCTCCAAGTGGTCAGAAGCATTTGCGTTCAACGAAATGAAGACCTCATCAGTTCTTCAGTTCCTGCGCACCAACATCATTTGTCGTTTCGGCATACCCAAGAGATTCGTACATGATAACGGACCACAATTCCGGGATCATCGATTCTACAGGTTTTGCGACAAATACAAAATCCAAAGCTGTCCTTCGACTCCATACAATCCGGCAGCAAACGGATTAGCAGAAGCCTTCAACAAGACACTCTGCAAAATCCTCAAGAAAATGGTCTCTAGTCACAAAAGAGACTGGAGCGACAAACTGTCTGAAGCTTTGTGGGCCTATCGAACCACCGTTCGAGGACCAACCCATAGCACACCATTCTCCTTGGTCTATGGATGCGAAGCTGTCGTGCCTCTAGAGGTACAAATTCCTTCTCTGAGGGTATCTCTACAAAATGACATGACTCAAGAAAGCAATGCGAAATTACGACTTCATGAGCTGGACAATCTCAATGAGAGGCGGCTCGAAGCTCGACAAAGCATTGAACTTTACCAAGCACGCATGGCAGGATCTTTTGACAAAAAGGTCAGGCAACGCGCCTACAAAAAGGGTGACTTGGTTCTTGCGGTAAAAAGACCAATGGTCTTCGCACACAAATCCAAAGGCAAATTTGAACCAAAATGGGAGGGACCCTACGTCATCGACAAGGTCTTCTCCAACGGCGCATATGCCCTCCTAAACATGGAAGGCGACAGATGTATGCTGCCTATCAACGGCAAGTTCTTGAAGCGGTACTACCCTTGAAGACTTACCCAACTGGGTAAGAGCAATGCCTGTATGGCCAAAACCTGTTCTCAGGTACTCGCTCGTCAAACCCACTCTCTTTAGAATTTTCATATCAAATGTAAATATTTCTAGAGATTCAAAAACAATGCTTACTTTTACCGTTTCATTGTTCAAAAAAAAAACAAAAAATCCAAGTTTAGGAGCCTCTCCCTGACTTGACCAAAACTTTCGATCCTTGAACCAAAATTCATGGTTTGAAACAAAAATCCGGATTCAGGGATTTCCACCCTAGTCCACCTTACCTTTTACCGCCAAATGGTTTTAGGTCAAAATTTACGACCCTCGTGTCTTTAAACAAAAAAAAATGGTTTTTCAAAAATCGTGGGGAAACGACATCAAAGTCAGTACCCGCAAAACAAAAATTTTGAAAAAAAGCAAGGATGCGACATTCCATCGATACTTGCACCCAAAATCGCAGGGAAGCGACATTTCGTCGATACTTGCAAAATCCAAAAACCGTGGAGAAGCAACAAACCAGTTGATATCCACAACCCAATTTCAAAAATCGTGGAGATGCAACATACCAGTTGCTATCCACAACCCAAAATTACAAATGGTTCGAGAAAACCTCAAATTTCAAAAATCGCGGAGAAACGACATCAAGTCAGTACCCGCAAAACCAAAAGTCTTGGGAAAAGCAGGGAAGCGACGCTTAGTCGATATTTGCACCCCAATTCGCGAGGAAGCGACATTCCATCGATACTTGCAAAACCTAACCCGCGAGGAAGTGACATTCCATCAATACTCGCAAAACCGAATGAGCAAGGAAGCGACATTCCATCGATACTTGCAAGACCATTCAGCAGGGAGGCGACATTTAGTCGATACCTGCATTTTGAAAGCCAAAAAATCTGGCTATAAACGCCAAAACCTGGCTCTTTTGCCAAAAACCGGCTATCAATGCCACCAAATCGGCTATAAATGCCACACAAAAAAAACCTGACTCTCATGTCAAAACCGGCTATAAATGCCACAAACCGGCTATCAATGCCACAAAAAATTGGCTTTCACGCCGACAAACCAAAACTTGGCTTTCAAAAAATGGCTATCAATGCCACCAAACCGGCTATAAATGCCACAAATTGGCTATCAATGCCACCAAACTGGCTGTAAATGCCACAAAATTTCGGCTTCCATGCCAACCCAAATTTTGGCTTTTACGCCATAAAATTTCGGCTTCCATGCCATCTCAAAACTGGCTGTAAATGCCACAAGAATCCGGCTTTCATGCCAAATTCGTTTCCCCTACCAAAACAATCATTTGACAAAAGATTTTCACAAAATGACAAAACTTTTGATCAAACCCCATTTAGCAATTGCTTTCATCACAAAAAGATTTGAGTGAGCGTAGGGAACACAAAAAAAAGGGTACCAAAAAAATACATGTGGTACCAAAGCAAAAAAAAAAAAAAAATAGAAAGTGTTCACAAGCACTACAAAAAAAAAAAAAGAAAAGTACCAAAAAAAATACATGTGGTACCAAAAAAAAAAAGAAAGTGTTCACAAGCACTACAAAAAAAAAGAGTACCAAAAAATACATGTGGTACCAAAAAAAAAGAAGAATGGTTTCTGCTATAAAAAATCAGGAGCTCAGCCAAAAATGGTCTCCAGCCAAAGCTTCAGCTCCTCAAGCAAACTTTTGGCATCAACCGTCAGAGTTTCCAAGGCACGCTTCTTCAGGAACTTGCCATGAGATGCTGGCGAATGCCGTAACCCTTCTTTTACAACGGGAAGCTCTTCCCCAGCAGTTTGCCATCCTTCGTTTTCTAGAGTCCTCCTCTCGAGAACTTGACCGGCATCTGCAACCCTGCGAATCAGAGTACTCTCCCTGTCACGAGCCTCTGTTATAGCAGCCCACTTCGCATCGACTTGTGCCTTCAAATGCTCAAGACGTTTCCTGGCCTCCTCAACTTCCCTATCAAGGACGTTAAGGTCATGCCTCAATCCGATGATGGCTAGCTCTTCCTTGTTCTTCTCCCGAACTAGCTGCTTCTTGCTTTGTGTAGCCTCATTCAGGTCAGACTTAGCCTTATCAGCAGGGTCCAAGAACATCTCCTTGAAGAATTGGTCGTCAGGGAAATCCATGGTCTCAAACCACTTGTCACCCAGTGCAATGATCATATCAACGATCGCCCTGGCACCTGTGACATCCAGACCAACCTCTTCGGTGTCGGTCAGAATCTCCTGTACATGTGGGATCATGCCAAATCCTGCCTCCAAGTGTCCAGAAAAGAGAGTCTTGACCCAAGAACTCAAAACCCGAGCCAGCACCTTCTTCGCAAATTGAAGAGACGAACTGGATGAAGATTCACCCTTCTCCGCTAATCGGCTGCTCATGTCATGTCCCATTGGAAGAGTAACAAAAGAACTCTTTTCACTTGGAGCCGCTGGAGAGGGAATCTCAACACGAGGCATCTCCTCAATCATGTCTGAACTGGTCTCTACCTCCGGATCGACCTCTGGCATCCCTTGCTCTGGTTCTGAAGAAAGCGATGGACTCTCTTCTGTCACTTCAAAACCTGCAAATGAAACACAAAAAGGTATGAATATGATCCTGTTCAAAAAAAATCATCAGGGTCATCACTACAAAGTACCTTCTTCGACGACTGGCGGAACACTCTCTTCCTCCATGAACTCATCAGAAGCATCATCAACATTTGCGTCCATTGATGGTTCAAAGTCATCAGAATCCTGTGGCAAGTCAGCTGACAAGAAAAAAATGTTAGCAAATCAAGTCGCAGGCAAAAAAAAAAAAAGAGAAAGCGAAAGAAGTTATACCAATTGGAGATTCTGGAATCATTCCAGAGTCCCTCGGTTCTTCTTCAGATGCCATAACCGGCTCCATCACCGCCTCATCGGTCGGAACCTCAGGCATCGCCAAATCTTCATCCTCTGCTAAAAAAAAAAAAAAGCAGCAGCAAGGTGAGAAAACAAATCAGAATATGGAAAGCCCCATGAAAGAAGCAGAAAAAGGAAAAGGAAGAATCATACCTTCACCGATGGTCTCTTCTTCCCGAATCCTCTTCTCCGGAGGTTCGTCAGCTTCCCCTGGCACCTCCTCATTGACAGTGAGAGGGACTTCCACATTAGGAGAGTCTTCGTCCCGCCCCGTGTGACGCTGACTCCTCCTCCTCTTCCTACCTCTACGGGTTCGCTTCCTAGAAGAACCCGCCCCACTATCAGAGTCAGGTTTCTCACTTGACTCCTCACTGGATGGTCTGCTCTTGCCAGTAGACTCCACGGAAGCTCGTCTCTGTGCCGCTTGCATCCAAGCGTCGAGTTCAGCTTCCTCCTGTTCTAGCTGCTCCAAAGCCTCATCAGGTACTTCCCGAACAGCTTCAGAACCAATGACGCCCTGGTCACCGAGAAAGCCTATCTTGTGCTTCTCTCCAGAAAGGAAGGCCCAAACTTCCTCTCGCCGGACGCCATCCGACTTTCCAGTACCTTTCCCCGAAGATAGCTTTACATCAAACTCCTTCTTGGAAAGCCCCCGATATGCCAAAAAGCTCTCCGCGAACCACTTCGTGAAGCCGGCAGTTCGGAAAGTCGACAGCTCAGGATAAGAAATCGTGGCAGTAGTGTCTTCAGCACTATAGAAAGCCCATGCATTTCTGCCATCCTGTAAACCCCCAAAACGCTTCACCATACTCGAAGGCGCTCCAACAACGCCTTGAGAGAAGCCCAACTGAAGCGCAAAGCGAGAAGGTACATACGGCTGGATGTCGACGAAAAGATGTCTGCGGTACACCATCGTGCCGACCCGTATGCTGAAAAGCCACTCCTTCTCTGCATTTGTCAATGCATAATGTCTCCCCGACCCTGCTCTGGTAGAGTCTCGGGAGGCACCAAAATCAAAAGCCTTCTTCCGCAACTCCGGAGAAAGCTTAACTGAAGACTGCCCCATCTCGACGTCCCTGAACCGTCGGATCCTCATGCGGGCAAACAAAAGTGATTCGGATACGGCTTTTCCCTTAGCCAATCGAATCATCAGAGGATCATCATCCTGTGCAGAACCCAGCTGGTGGAAGCCAGGACAGTGGTATACAAACCACGAATAAAAGATATGGGCTGAAAATACCCTATTCATAGGGAGCCCAAGCCGAACCAAGAAAGCAGCAGCCTGCAGTTCGGTACACAGGTAGGAGTAAAGAGCGGGCACCAAAGCAAGCCGCTCTCCAAACGCCATCTGACAAGCCGGAAAAATACAATGCGGCCTGATGTGCGTCCCATCTCCACCAGCAAAAATAGCCTCACCCAGCCAAAAAGTGAGGTAAACAGCAAGATCTCTCCGCAGTGTAATGTCAGAACAAATGGCATCTGTGCTCGCGAAGAAACCCTTCAACTCTTCCTGCATGGCCGAAGTCTTCTTCCTGTCTTCCCGGGTCATGCTATCAGAAGGTTCTCCACCGTCGAAGAAGTTAGGGAACGAAGAGCCACAACTCTTCCAACTGCTGGATCTTACTTTCGAGCCCTCCTTCAAAAAATCATAGAAGGCGACGAGCTGAAAGTATAGGAGCCTGAACTCCTCTGACTGCTCCTCGAGGACGCTGTCAATCGGCATGAACTCCTCGTAGAGTTTGCCAAGGATGGGCAATCCAGTAATAGCACTTAACTCCTTCAGAGAAAAACCAATCTCACCATTCGTGACAACGAAGGTATTGGTCTGAGGGAGGAAAGACTCCAACATAGCCATGAAGGCATCATCGGAAAAAGTCACGGTCTCCCTAAAAGCGCGGACCGCGTCAAAAATCCCGGCTTCCTTCAAAACGGCGCCCCCAATCAGCAAGGTGTGGTCAGTCCATGACTTCCAATCGGAGTCAACATTGAAACGGCCACGAAGTCGAAAAGGCTTCACCCAAGTACTGCCGTCACCGCTGAAAACGCCAAGGCCCACCGGTCTCAAATCGACCGACGGATAATCAGAGCCCTGGTAGCCGCTGGCTGGCATCAACATGTCCATACGGACAGGTGGCTTCTCCGCATATCCGGAGGGTCCACCAACAAAAACCCCGGTCTTGATCACACTGGTCCTCTTCACCCAGCTCGGAGGATCTTCCCTCTTAGGGCACGTGGGAGAAAGGCTCAGGATCGAGATGGTCCGATCAAAAGACGACCGGGTAGAAATAGTTCTCTCCTCACCATTTGCTGTGTAAGAGAACTGAAAACATCTCCTTTGGTATGTCAAGTCGTCAGGGACTGCATCTCCAAAGAAGAAGGTAGGCTTGGGCAAAACCCTCAGATCGTCCATAACCCAAGGACGGTTGCTTACCATGATCTTATAGAACTCCTCATCCTTGAGAGCGATCAATCGCTGTCTCATCTCATCGCGATTGAGGGAATCGCACTCTTCCAAGTTCTTCTCAACAAACTGGACCTTCTCCCAGGCTTGCTGAACGGCCACATTGGAAGATCTAGCAGATCGACGAGGTACGCTTGTAGCAGGTTCTTTACCCTTGTTCGCTCTGGAGGAACCACCTGCAAAGGTTGGAAAAGAAAAAGATCGTCATCGAAATGACAGGATTTCGCTAAAAAAAAAGGGGTCACTTTGTCCCACCAAAAATCTGGCGAAATTTTGGCATGACTCCGGGGCAATTCCAAAGAAAAAGGAAATACCCCGACGGAAATAGAAAGTTTGAAGATGGGCTCAACATTGCTGCGGGCTCCGAAACTCCAAACTTTCGAAACCTCAAAATCTCCGCAAAATCAGGAAGGGCTCAACATCACTGCAAGCTCCAAATTCCCAAATTTACAAAGATTTTCAGGTATGTTATCATGCTCTCAAATTCAATTTACAAAAAGTACATGCATGAACATCTAGATTTGCATAAAAGACGCATTATCATGATGAGCAAAAAAAAAAAAAAAAAAAAAAAAAAGAAGAAAAGAAACTTTCTCAAAAAAAAAAAAGGAGAAAGAAAAGAAAAAAAAAGAAACTTTCTCAAAAAAAAAAAGAGGGAGAAAGAAAAGAAAAAAAAAAGAAACTTTCTCAAAAAAAAAAAAAAAAAAAAAATCAGGCCACATGGCCGTACGGACCAGATCCGTACGGATCTGTCCGTACGGCCCACAAAAAAAAAAAAAAAAAAAAAAAAGAAAAAAAAAAGAGAAGAAGAATAGAAAGAAAGAAAAAAAAAAGAAGAAAAGAAAAGAAAGAAAAAAAAAAGAGAAGACATTTTTTTTACCATCCTATTCTCTACATAGAGTTTTCTTGAAAGAAAAAGAAAGAAAACTTACTTGAAGCCATTGATGGAGAAGAAGAAGGAAAAAGCTTGAAGATCCTTGAAGAAGAAAAACTCTTGGTCTTGGAGCTCTCTTGAGATTGTTGCAAAAGAAAGCAATAAGAGCAAGAGATCCTACCTTCCTTTGCTTTTATAGGAGAGAGCAAATCAAAGAAGGAAACAAAGAAGAAAGGTAAGTGTTACTAATTAGTAACCTTACCAAAAGAGAAGGAATTAGAAAGATTCTTTCCCAAAAAGAAAGATGTCTTTGAGAGATTTCCTCCCAAAATCAATCAAATGAGAGATTCTCTCCAACAAAAAAAAGGATATTGGAGATTCTTTCCCAAAAAGAAAGATACCTTGAGATATTCTCTCCCAAATTAAGGGAATATGAGAGATTCTCTCCCATAAAGATATTTTTAGATATTCTCTATCCAAATGAGATATCTTTAGATATTCTTTACAAAAATGACCCCACATGAGATCTAAGCCATCCTAAAAAGCTTAAGGTCCCATGGGTTAGCCCATATGAGCCAGGTTTGACCACCTAGGCACTAAAAAAAAAAAAAAAAAAAAAAAAAAAAATTTGATGGGCTTTTAGTCAGAGAAAAAAATCCCTCTTACCAAGAGCATACAAAAATGGTTCCATGCCTCTTTTGAGTTGATTGAACCATACAAAAAAATTCCAAGCCCCATGAGCTTCCAAAAATCAAACCATCCAGCCTCATATACCAAATTGAGCCAAAATCTTGAAATTGACATTCCACAAAAATCCAAACCACTCCAATGGACCCACACAGTCCCAAAGAGTGACCAAAAACCAAATCCTGGTCCCCTAACTTGCCACATACAGCTTGTTAGGTCACAAGACCAAAACCAAAAACCAAATCATGATCCCCCAACTTGCCACATACAGCTTGTTGGGTCACAAGGTCAAAACCAAAACCCGATCCCCTAACCTGCCATATATAGCTGGTTAGGTCACAAGATCAAAAATAGAAACCCAAATCCACATCCCTGATGTCATCTTCAAAACTTTGCCTCGAGATGGTGTGTGATTCCTTTCACTACCATAAAATTCCCCTGGAAGCTCAAAGGCTACTCTACCAAAGGAAAGATTGCTCAAAGACTCTTGGTCAAGACACAAGCTCTCCTTCAAAAATCTCTTCGAGGCACATCGACTACAAAAGTCAAGCAACTCGTCGCTGTACCTCGAGGGGGCATTTGTTGACACCAAAAATGTCACTTTGCCTCTTCAACATCAAGAAAGCTGCATGAAGTCGCAACCTGCCATAAATAGGCAATGTAACTTCTCCAAAAAATCAAATCTTGTCAGAATCAAACAAAAACTGCAAGATCCTTCAAGATAGCCAAGAGAAGAGTACACATGAAGTTTCGGGCCATTTCAGAATCATTTGGCCTAACTTCGCTTCTCCGACAGCTAAAATGGTGCTCCCGGCGGCGACATCATCGGAGACGTCAAAACTTCGATCAGAGCCTACAGATGACTCCAGCATGTCTCAAAAGGGCTCCATGCCAAATTTCAAGTCAAACCGACAACGTTTGACCCTCCATCAATGCTCGAGCAGCAAAATCAAGCCTCCCGGCGGCGGGAACCACCGAAGCCTTCGCTCATCAAACCAAGTGCATGAGTGGCTTCAACATGCTTCCAAAAGGCTGCATGTCAAATTTCAGGTCATTCTGACAACGTTTGACCAGGTTTCGATGCTCCGAGAGAAAATCAAGCCTACCGGCGGCGGAGCAACCCGGGACCATGACATCCAAAACGGAGCCCATGGAACGTCTCAAAATGACTCCAATAGGCTCCCCGTCAAATTTCAGGTCAATCGGACATCGTTTGGCCACATATCAAAGCTCGGCATTTTCCCCGCAGCAAAATCAAGTGAAGCATCGACGGGACCCCAAACGGCTTCAAAACTCAAACAAAAGCCTATGGTTGGTCTTATTTATTGCTCAGGAGGCTCCACCTCAAATTTCAGGTCATTCCGACATCGTTTGACCAAGTTTCAACTTCTGGCGGAAAATCAGCAGCTTTACGCGACAAAGTCTTCGGCTTTCCCGGAAAATTGGAAACTTTGCACTCTAAAAATGCAAGGATTCTCATCAGGTTTTCTACAGGGAAATCAAGCCAATAAATGAGAAGAAATGTCAGGAAAAATACAGAAGAAAACGGCGACGAAAAAGACCTCAAAACGACCGCAAAACGGGTTCCGAAGGGGAAAATTCCCCCAGGGTCGCAGACCCCTGCGACCATGGCCCATGGTCGCAGGCCCCTGCGACCATGGAAGTCCGGGTCACCGGATTTTCCGCCGGTGACCCGTTTTTCCTTCTTTTTTCGCGTTTCGCGTACTTTGGCCCCTGTGGTTTCCTGAAAATGTGATTTTTAGTGCTTGAAATTGACTCATATCCTCCGACATCCGTCAAAATCACGGGTCAACCTCCAAAAGCATAAAATCATCATTGATCGCTCCAAGATCGCCAACCGGTCGACCAAAAAAAGTGCTCTTTCTGTCCGACCAATCGAGAAATCGACAAGACAGATGTCACCGGCCCGCTCTTAGCTATCAATGTCTGAAGTTACATGTTCATCCGATGTCGATCAGCATAAAGATCCATCGATGATCATCGCCAAAAGAATTCCAGAAGACACGGCACGGCCCGCGACTCTTCGACTGCTCGGCGACCAATTAATGATCGAACACCTCATATTAACATCTTCTTTTTCTTTGTAGCAGACATGCACATTTCTTCTTCTTCATCTGTTGCTGACGCTACTGCCATTGCTAAAGGCAAATACCCTGCTATTGAGACTCTTCAAGTCCTAACTATTGATGCTGCACAAGCTCCTCCTTCTCCTTGTAGCATAGTGCGAGAATGCCGTATTAGGATGGAGAATACCTCTCGATATGTGAAAAATATCGTCCAGGCTAAGATGGATAGGTTCAGGACCAGGCTTCTAGCTTCTCCCAGGATTGAACAATTATATAAAGATATCTTAATGAATGCTGTTTGGAGTGACGGGCATCAGGGATCTTTGAGGAAGCGCAATTACATCTTAGGTGATAGCAGTGATTGTGAAGAGTGCCATTCTATTGAGCACATCACCTTTCGTTTGTCCATACTACTGGAGAGACAATCACGGTCTTAACTAAGCATCTTACAAGATAGGTTCTTCTGTTTGTCCCTCAATCCTACCACATGAGCCAGCGATGACAACAAGATCGCTTGGGGCATCGACTAACGTACTTTTAAGACTGATATCAGCCCGGCTTTAAGGAGTCTGCTATAGCAAAATTTGAGATGTTGACTCCATGCAGAATGGTTCTTCCTATCGGCTGTAACGTGCCACAGCTCATAACTATTAGCTTGGGAGTTCCGGCTGGGGATAATAGCACCTGCGTTTGCAAGAAGCATAACAATAGAGGATGGTTCACCCTTTCTCGTGATTGGGAGTTGTGGACCAAAGAAGTTGTGGAACAGTGTGGTGGCATTCTTGTGGATGTAGGGGTCTTGATGCAGCAAGAGTGACTTCTTGGTGGATTCCCACCAGGGCAAAAGAAGCCTGCAGGAGCTTCGTGGTTTGAGTCCCACTGCCTTGTTTAAACAAGAAGTGGAAGAGAGGTTGGCTAGTCTTCAAACACAGCTAGAAGCCAGACGTCAGGAATTAGATGCTCCTGTAACTGCGCTTAGGGTGAGACTCTTGCTGCCTTGGCAGTACTTCGGGGGAGTATTGATAGGACTCGCCTGGTTCTTGCTGATCTAGAGCGGCAGTATGACTTTTAACAATAGAGGCTGGAGGAGCAATCCTTGAGGATGCATGCCCGTCAGTATAGCCTCTCACTTACTAAGAATGAGTTGAAAGAGTTCGTGAGTTGAAAGAGTTTGAAGCCATGTTGAATGAGTGTCTAGGGGCGGATTGGAGACAACAAGAAAACTCCTCAGTTTAGGGCTGCTAGAGTATGGTGGTGTGGAGAATGTCTTTTTGGTTGCCTAGGTCTTTCCCTTTTTTCTTCCCTTTCCTCTAGCCGAAAAAAAATATATAAAGATAGGGCTGCTGTTTTTCTTCCCAAAACTTAGTTTTTGCGTCTCTAGAGAGAGAGAAAAGAAAGAAAGGTTTAAATTTATTTCTTCCTTCCTTTTTTGTCCCTAATCAATAAATAACTCCCATATTTTCCGTCCCAAATCTACTCCACCTAATCAATCCCCGTAGAATAGGTCAAATTTTCCTATCTTGGCCTAGGATCCTCCATTGATGACACACAATCCACTTAATTGCACAAAAATCATGCCACAAATCCCTTAGTAATTTCCTGCTCATAAACCTCCTTCCTTATAGGCTAAGATCTAATCTTAAAGCTTCTCGTTCTCACGCCAACAATCTCTCAAATAGCTCTTTTGCTAAAATTCTTTCTTTTGGCTCCTTTTTACCGTTCCTTACTATTAGATTGTGTGGACTCAATCCATTAAATGATGTAATAAATTGATTAATTTCTTTATTTATCAATAAAATCATGCTTTCCTTTCATGAGATGAATGGTGTTTTATCACTTAATGCGCATGACCAATACATATGACATGATGGTTCATGAGATGAACCGGGTCCCTTTAGTATATTAGATATGATATATGTGTATGGATGAGATCCACATATAAGAGACACGTGTCATAAATCTTATATTTAAATATCTTCACAACCAGTGATGAGACTGGGCATCTCATCTAATAAGGTTGCAGCACTTTGATCGCTATGAGATAGTGTGATTTGTCTCAATTATCAGAATGTAAAATTCTGGATCATAGTGCTAATACATTGGATGTATTGAACGACCATGAGAAGCATCTTATAGAATACTGTATCGGTTTTAATGTCTGCTTTCATAATTCCCTAGCAATAGGCTCTCAATCCCGAGACATTGATGAACTCAAGTTTCTGTCTATTCATTTGCTTTAAATCACCAATGAGTGAGGCCAACTGTAGGTCAACACCTCGGTGTTTTGGGTACGTGGTAATAGGATTGTGAGAACATTTAATGGTCAAGATGAAATCTATCTATATTATCTTTTTGTGCCAATTAATGGATTTGTCATTAGTAAGTGTGCACCCTCTTGATTAAGAGTTAATTGGATGGTACTAATGATCATTGTGATTAATTGGGCCTCAAGGATAATAAGATGTGGATCTTAGATTGGAAGGGATAGATTTTATCCAATTGATCCATGGATATTGATAGAGGGGCCTACTTCTGGTAATTGGGAAGTTTAGGGTCTTCTTTGTAATTTATTTTTAAGACTAGAGTGCAATTGCATTTATATAGTGGTATTCTTTGCAATTAACTGTGGGCCCGGATTGCACATGAGATGTGGGGTCGCGGTGTCCCATTTAGAGCCAGCTTTCTATGGAATCCCTAGTGGTCCCCACGCTAGTCCAAGTTGTTAAAAAGATAATAATCCTACTTGTACCCCAAAAGGAAGGAATTAGAAAGTTACTTTTTTTATTTGAAGTAGAACTTCTAATAGTGGTAATAGTAAGTTATTAATTATTATGGAAGTGCGACTTCTATAATAATTAGAAAGCAGAAAGTTACTAATTTGTAATGGAAGTTGGGCTTTTAATTAATTATTAGCAAGAAGCGGAGTTGTCTAAAGGCTATAAAAGGGAACACAAACCCCCTTGGACGTACACACACTCTCTCTTACTCTTGGAATTCACGCCCAAGGCTCCTCATTGTGCAAGTGTTGCACAATTTTCTCTCTAGTTCTCTTCTAGTTCCTTGGAGTTTCTAGTTGGTTTTTCTCTTAGAGTTTCCACCAATCTTCTTGAGAAAAGAGATCTGATAGCGGGTCATAGCGTGGAAGACAATTAGGTCTTGGAGATCCTAATCAGCTACAAAGAAAGAGTTTCTTCGACTAGTAAGTCTTCTTCTCCATTAGAGCAAAACCGGGCTCCCAAGGTATAATCTATTTCATTGGAAGTTGTAGATTTTTGGGTTCTTGTTTGTTACTGATTTCTATCTTTTAGATAGAGTTTATTGCTGTACTTGATTGATGAGATGGAGGGATTGCATCCTGAATATGGTTTATGGCCTTATGGGTACTTGATCCCTGAGTCAAGTGGGTCAAAAAGTTTTGAAGGCCTATCCACGAGGCCCACTAACTTCCAACAATTGGTATCAGAGCCATGCCTCATCTTTAATCATGTTAGATCAATAAGAAGATAGACCTAGGGCTAGTAAGGATCAGTTTTGATTGGGTTTGCTTACTTGTTGTAGTAGATCTATATTTGGAATATCACAAAAGGGTTTAAATATGATGGAAGGATGGTAGGAAGCCATTAGAAGGTATTTGGGATCATTAGGAATCATTTGGGATCAGTGGAAAACCGATTTAGAAAAACCTAATTTTTGGGTTCGTCAGTTCGGCCAGCCAAGCTGGTTAATTCGACTAACCGAAGACCAATTCGGCCAACCGAACAGGTTAGGTTGGCTAGCCGAACCCAGACAGAAAATTTCTGTTTTTGATTTGAATTTTTTGTTTGTCATCCTGTCTTTCCATTATGATTTGACAACTTGGTTTTGTAAGAGGTTTGGTTTTATGTGATACTAACCTTGCAGGTCATTATGTCCTCTCCATGTGGCCCATAAGTCTTTTACTTTTTATTTATGGTTGATGGTTTATTTTGGGTAACTTGTAAAAGGCATCATGGTTTCCTTGGTTTTCCATAAAAAGGCAAGGCATGTTAAATTTCTCTACAGCCCTTTTTACTTCCATGTTTAGATTACCATGTAAGTCTCATTGTAGAGACATAGGAATTTATGTAATTTTTCAAATTTGTAAATTCTGGCAATGTCCGAGACGAAGAAGGAAAGTGAAGACGGACTCCTAATCAAAGAGTTTGAATATTACCAAAAGCCTTTTGGAGATGCCCAAAGAGTTTGAGGAATCCCAAAGTTTTGGAAAGTCTAGAAGTCCAAGAAGTTTATTCCGCTTGGGCCATGTGGAGGAAATGACTAGTTTTTAATTTTAGCACTTTCTATTTATGGATGAATGCTTGTTTTAGAAAGTTTCTAAATCTGATCCAAACATAGCAATTTCCAAAACTAGTCAAATCAAATTAATTTTTGGAAAGAATTCAAATTAGAGTTGATGGGCCCATGAGATGGATCCATTGGTAACACTAATATTAGACACTGGACTTTCCTTAAAATAACTTGACTTGGAACCAATCATTGGTCATATCATGAGTTGATATGATGTTTCTGTATGTGGGCCCATATACCTATAAGGAAATCCTCAATTCTAAAATATTAAGTGGGAGCGGGGCATTTATATTTAAATCCCCAAGGTTTTCCACCATAGGTCCATTGTAAGGAAAGTATTAGCCTCGCACCATCTTGAGAATAGCCATTCTCCACGGAGGGCTTTTATTTGTCTGGTTACTAGATATGGATCTCCTATGGATAGTGTTCGTGAGACGGGCGGGGGCCCACACCCAAGAAGGAGCTGCTCGCAACGGTTGTCATGCAATATTAGTTGGTGGGTCACACTTAATTAAAATAATGATGTAGTATCCCCAAGGATTTGCCTCATGTATTTTATAAACCAAAACTAATTGAAAGTCATACATTATTTGGCGTGAGATACCTAGATAATAATGAATGATGAGGATCACGAATAGCGAGTCCAAATCCTAAATTTGACTAACTTTGATCCGCACCAATTTAGGTGGTATTTGCACTCCCCAAGGAGGCATACCCAAAGGGATTGAGATTCCGATGTATTCTGAATTTAGTGGTTATGAGGATTCCCACATAAATTTGGTAGAATACTAAACCCTAATATCATTTAAATTCATTAATTGAATATATAATTATGTGCTATAATATTTCAAGCATGAATTCAAATACTTTCAAGATAGAGTTTATTGCTGTACTTGATTGATGAGATGGAGGGATTGCATCTTGGATATGGTTTATGGCCTTATGGGTACTTGATCCCTGAGTCAAGTGGGTCAAAAAGTTTTGAAAACCTATCCACGAGGCCTACCAACTTCCAACAATTGGTATCAGAGCACTTATCAAATGTTCCGAGAATGAACTGTTGGGGTTCTGACTCATCCTCGGATGTAAGTAGATCATCAATCCAGCAACCCCATTCATTTTTAGGAGTTAAGGGAGGAGGTACCTGCTGATCTTCAGGGGACTTTGGATTCTAAATTTTCATTGCGACAATGCTCATTCATGCGGTCTTGCTCTTATTCAATGGTAAGACGCTGCAAGATCCTCACGTATTCTTCAAGATCAGGCATCAGAGCCAGATCATTTCTTTCGCTGTTAGATTGTATGGACTCAATCTATCAGATGATGTAATAAATTGATTAATTTCTTTATTCATCAATAAAATCAAGCTTTCTTTTTATGAGATGAATGGTGTTTTATTACTTAATGCACATGACAAATACATATGACATGATGGTTCATGAGATGAACCGGGTCCCATTAGTATATTAGATATGATATATGTGTATGGATGAGATCCACATACTGGAGACATGTGTCATAAATCTTATACTTAAATATCTTCACAACCAGTGATGAGGCTGGGCATCTCATCTGATAAGTTGCAGCACTTTGATCATTATGAGATAGTGTGATTTGTCTCGATCATCAGAATGTAAGATTCTGGATCATCGTGCAGGTACATTGGATGTATTGAAGGACCATGAGAAGCACCTTATAGAACACTGTCTCGATTTTAAGGTGTGCTCTCATAATTCCCTAGCAATAGGCTTTCAATCCTGAGATATTGATGAATTCAAGTTTCTATCTATTCATTTGCTTTGAGTCACCAATGACGAGGCCAACTGTAGGTCAACACCTTATGTCTTGGGTACGTGGTAGTAGAACTGTGAGAACATTGAATGATCAAGATGGAACTTATCTCTATTATTCCCTTGTGCCAATTAATGGATTTGTCATTAGTAAGTGCGCACCCATCTCGATTAAGAGTTAATTGGATGGTACTGATGATCACTGTGATTAATTGAGGCTCAAGGATAATAAGATGTGAATCTAAGATTGGAAGGGACAGATTTTATCCAATTGATTTATGGATATTGATAGAGGGGCTTACTTGTGGAAATTGGGAAGTTTAGGGTCTTCTTTGTAATTTATTTCTAAGACTGGAGTGCAATTGCATTTATATAGTAGTGTTATTTGTAATTAACTGCGGGCCCGAAATGCACGTGAGATGTGGGGTCGCGGTGTCCCAGTTGGAGCTAGCTTTCTATGGGATCCCTAGTGGTCCCCAAGCTAGCCCAAGTTATTAGAAAGATACTAATCCTACTTGAACTTTAAAAGGAATGAATTAGAAAGTTACTATTTCTATTTGAATTAGGACTTCTAATAGTGGTAATAGTAAGTTACTAATTGTGTTGGAAGTGAGACTTCTATAATAATTCGAAAGGAGAAAGTTACTAATTCTTAATGGAAGTTGAACTTCTTTTTTAATTAGTAAAAGGAGGTGTCTTTGTGCTATAAATAGAGGAGAAGAGCCCCCTTGGACGTCCATACAAGGAATCCACGCCCAAGACATTATATGCAAGTGTTTCGCAACTCCTCTCTTTCTTCTAGTTCTCTTCTAGTTCCTTAGAGCTTCTAGTTAGGTTTTGTCTTGAAGTTTCCACCAATCTTCTTGAGAAAAGAGATCTGATACGGGTCATAGCGTGGAAAGCTAAGAGGTCTTGGAGATCCTAATTTGCTACAAGAAGAGTTCTTGTTAAAACTAATTGTTTTCTTCTCCATTAGAGCACTATCGGGCTCCAAAGGTATAATCTACTTCTCTATTTGTTGTGGGTTATTTTGATTGTATGGTGTTGCTGATTTCTATCTTCTAGATAGAGTTTATTACTGTACTTGATTGATGAGACTGAGGGATTGCATTTTGGATATGGTTTATGGCCTTATGGACTTGATCCTTGAGTCAAGTGGTGTCGCGACCCTTGACCGGGCCCCTGGTCCAATCTGGGATCGGGACTAAGTAAGGGTGATGGTGGGTATAAATAAATGATTCCAATGCATACACGGGTTAATAAAGAACACACATTACCCGTGCACGTGATTTCCCACAGGTGTCCGCGGTGAGGATAATACAACATCATGAATATTTTTGTTAAATGCGGAAGTGTGTAGTAAATCAACATGTCATTCATGAATCTCATTCCCATCAAGAAGACTGTTAACATATGCTTGAATATAAGGGATCAGAGTGAGCAATGATCATTAGTGTTTCCCCAGAAGTAATGTTAAGGTTTAAACGAAAGATCATTTAATTACATTCCCAAAATTAGAGACCAACAAAGACCAATATACACAAAACAATAACCTCCAAAAGAATAGTTAATAACACCCCCAAATTGTTACGCTTCTCGGCAACCGGATGTTTAGACAACATCATCGGCACGCCACTCAACTAATTACTGCGGTTCTCCGACCGCCTCCTCGTGCTCTTCCTCAGGGTAACCAACAACAGGACCTGAGTACCAAAGAAAATGGATCAGACACGACGGTCTGGCAGGCGGGTTGAAGGATATGACAATATAACAATAAATGAATTTACCTTTGAAAGCATTTAAATCTATATGAACAATAATCTTCATGAAAGGATAAATCATTTATTCGAAAACGTGTATGAAATGTAAAATAAGTAAAGGTACCAAAGGAACGGGAACAACAAGGTGGCAACCACACGAAGCTAAATCCTCTATCACCGAAGTGATAAGAGCAAGCATATCAAGGCGTTGACCTCAGTCACTAAAGTTGTTGACACCAAAAATGTCACTTTGCCTCTTCAACATCAAGAAAGCTGCATGAAGTCGCAACCTGCCATAAATAGGCAATGCAACTTCTCCAAAAAATCAAATCTTGTCAGAATCAAACAAAAACTGCAAGATCCTTCAAGACAGCCAAGGGAGGAGTACACAAGGAGTTTCGGGCCATTTCAGAATCATTTGGCCTAACTTCGCTTCTCTGATAGCTAAATTAGCGCTCCCGCCGGCGACATCATCGAAGACGTCAAAACTTCGATCAGAGCCTACGGATGACTCCAGCATGTCTCAAAAGGGCTCCATGCCAAATTTCAAGTCAAACCGACAACGTTTGACCCTCCATCAATGCTCGAGCAGCAAAATCAAGCCTCCCAGCGGCGGGAACCACCGAAGCCTTCGCTCATCAAACCAAGTGCATGAGTGGCTTCAACATGCTTCCAAAAGGCTGCACGTCGAATTTCAGGTCATTCCGACAACGTTTGACCAGGTTTCGACGCTCCGAAAGAAAATCAAGCCTACCGGCGGCGGAGCTCCCCGGGACCATGGTTTCCAAGACAGAGCCTGTGGATCATCTCAAAATGACTCCAATAGGTTCCCTGTCAAATTTCAGGTCAATCGGACATCGTTTGACCACACATCAACGCGCGGCATCTCCCTCGCGGCAAAATCAAGTCTACTGGCGACGGGACCCCAAACGGCTTCAAAACTCAAACAAAAGCCTATGGTTGGTCTTATTTATTACTCAGGAGGCTTCACCTCAAATTTCAGGTCATTCCGACATCGTTTGACCAAGTTTCAGCTTCTGGCGGAAAATCAGCAGCTCTACGCGACAAAGTCTTCGGCTTTCCCGGAAAATTGGAAACTTTGCACTCTAAAAATGCAAGGATTCTCATCAGGTTTTCTACAGGGAAATCAAGCCAATAAATGAGAAGAAATGTCAGGAAAAATACAGAAGAAAACGGCGACGAAAAAGACAGCAAAACGGACCAAAAAGGGGAGAAAAACCCCCAGGGTCGCCGGCGACCATGGAAGTCCGGGTCACCGGATTTTTCGCCGGTGACCCGTTTTTCCGTCCCTTTTCGCATTTCGCGCACTTTGGCCCCTGTGATTTCCTGAAAATGTGATTTTTAGTGCTTGAAATTGACTCATTTCCGACGACATCTCAGATCCACCGTCAAAAGCATAAAATCATCATTGATCGCTCCAAGATCGCCGACCGGTTGACCTAAAAAGTGCTCTTTCTGTCCGACCGATCGAGAAATCGACAAGACAGATGTCACCGGCCCGCTGCTAGCTATCAATGTCTGAAATTACACGGTCATCCGATGTCGATCAGCATGTAGATCCATCGGTGATCATCTCCAAAAGAATCCCAAAAGACGCGGCGCGGCCCGCGACTCTTCAACTGCTCGGCGACCATTTAATGCAGTTAATTGACTAGCTTTATTGCAGTCATTAATTCATTTCTTTGGACGGCCCAATCAGAAGCAAGCATCCAGGAGTTACAAATCAATTAAGTCATGGCATTCAAGCCATAAAACTCCTCCCATTATGGTAATTAAGGTGATTAAAAGCCCTTAATCTCCATCGGCCAATCAGATTCAAGGAAAAAGGAATTACAAAATCAAGAAATAAATCTTGTAACTCCTCCCATTAAAGCCATTAAAGCCCATAAACTCTCCTAATGGCTACCAAGAGCCTATAAATAGGAGAGCTTTCCAAGAAGAAAGAGATCGGAAAAGGACGAACGGAAAACCGAAGATCGAAAATCAAAAGGTGCAGAGAATCCCGAATTCCAGGCAGACAGAGTCTAGAGAAAGAGAGAAAATTCTGCAGAAATTCTACATCAAGCACCACTACAAGGTGACAAAAAGTCCCTTGGGGGGTACTCCCCCCCAAGGTCCTTGGCTTCTCCCGCTGCCTCCAATGGCTTAGACGTGGCTTTTCAGCCCGTCTGCTTAGCTTTTTATTGGACATAAGACCTCCTCTTGGTCTTTGTCCTCTAAAAATCTGAGGTTATAGCCAAGCCAAGCGAATCAAGAGCATCCACTGTTCTCATCTGCATGGATGATGGCGAAGCCCACACATGGCTTGCGACCGTCAATCTGAACGAGTCCCCCACAATCTCCTGAGAAGTTAGATCCTCCTTTTCTTGCTTTTCATTGTAGTTTGTATTTTTCTAAAAGAGACAAAAATCACAACTCTTGTCTTTCATTATTGATGAGAATTGTAAATCGGCTATAAACGCCAAAATCGGCTATAAATGCCAAACAAAATCGCCTTTCACGGCAAACCAAGAAAATGTCTCTTTTCTTAAATATTTGTGCAATGGAAAACTTGAAAGAAGTTGATTTCCTTTTTACTTGCGAAGGTTGATCTCCGGATTACCACTTGCAATTCCAAGTAAAATAGAAAATCTGGCACACCCACACAAAGAAATGTTGATGCACGCTTCAGCCCCCCGGGCGCGAAAGGGCCGGACCCGACGGACTCCCACGTCCGCCGACCCCGGTAGCACCCTCGGCAGGAGAGCGTTCCATCAAGCTGGTACACCCGGTGGGACTCGTTCATTTGAGAACACGGTGCTCGGAAATGAAATATTTGCATATCATACTTTTTGCTCTATGCTTATACTTCTTTTCCGGATTCCTTAGCTACTTTCTAGCTGGTAGCCTATGTTGGATTTTGCATCCTAAAAAAAAAATGAGATGGGATTTTTTGAAAATTTCTATTTCTTTGAGTTTATTTCCACTCTTTCTCTTTTCAACAAAAAAAAAAAATAAAAAAAAATCAGTTTTCTTAGTTTGAATTCAAAATTCAGAAACTTTGATCCTATCCTATCGTTCTTTGGTGCTTGCAGAAATGTTGAGCCCGTTCGACTAAGGTTTTGGGCCATCGTTTCTCTTCGATGAGTTCATTAGAGATTTCAAAAAGAAAAATAATAAAAAAATAATAAAAAAATCAAAAAAAAAATAATCAGTTTTCTTAGTTTGAAATCAAAATTGAGAAACTTTGATCCTATCCTATCGTTCTTTGGTGCTTGCAGAAATGTTGAGCCCGTTCGACTAAGGTTTTGGGCCATCGTTTCTCTTCGAAGAGTTCATTAGAGATTTAAAAAAATATATATATATATAAAAAAAAAATAAAAAATCAAAAAATCAGTTTTCTTAGTTCTGATTCAAAATTGAGAAGCTTTGATCCTATCCTATCGTTCGTCGTGCTTGCAGAAATGTTGAGCCCGTTCGACTAAGGTTTTGGGCCATCGTTTCTCTTCGATGAGTCTATTTGGGATTTGGAAAAAAAGACATAGACCACTAAGGTTAAACCAATTGCGTTCTTTGATCATGATTGACTCAAGAAAAGCCTTGTCCAGAGTGTGGAGACAGCTTAACTGTTCTAGGCAAGGGTCCTCCAAACGGGTTCATTAAGTAATCCTGCCCTTACGTGGGGGCAATTCTATCAATTGAGGTTTCATAAGACCGGGTTAGGAGGCCTATGTGTACTCTCTCGTCTTTAAAAACCTTAAAAAAAATATATATAAAAATAAAAAAAATCTTCAAAAAAATAAAAAAAAATAATCTTAAAAAAAATATTTTAAAAAAAATAAAAATAATAAAATAAAAAAAAATCTTCAAAAACTCGTCACTTTTGATTTCAGATCTGAGAAATTTTGGTTTCTTCTTTTCTGAGCACTGGCGCTCGCGGAAATCGCCGAGACCGTGTTCAGATTGGAATACCATTTGCTCTCCTTGATGGAACCAATCTTGACATTTCAAAAAAAAAAAAACTCGTCACTTTTGGATTCAGATTCGAGAAATTGTGGTCTCTTTCCTTCTGAGTACTGGCGCTCGCGGAAATCGTTGAGCCCGTATTTGAATCGGAATGCCACCTGCTCTCTTTGACGAATCCATTTCTGACCTTTCAAAACAGAGAATCCCATCTCATGGATGCGATCTCCAACATTTGTGCATAGCGGTACTAGTACGCCCTTTCAGGGTCTACTGTATCTGTGACTGGCACATTTGTAACTCCTACCTTATATTCTTCTTATCTCGAGCAAGCTCCGCTTCTCGATAAGTCGAATTTACGTATACAATTGCTTCTAGCAGTCATTGGAACGCTCATTTCGAGCCTACCATGCTTGCAACCAGAACAATTGTACCCTCTATGGCTTTTTGCCTTCTTCATATTGCTTGGGTCATGTCCCTTGAGCGATTTGAAAAGACAAAATCATAGAATTCCCCATTTATGATCATCATATTCTTGTGATTATTAATGGATGTGGTCTTGTTTCAGAAATTTTGAAAATAACAATGGCAACTTCACTGATCATCACCTTCGATGAAAACAAGCACCAGCTCATGCTTCAACAGAAGCAAACCGAGCGCACTTACAAGCGCCCTGCTAGCTGCCGAAGCACCAACTCCCTCAACAACTCTCTGAACTCCGGGTCGACCTCGACTCCCCGGACCATCGTCTTCGGGACACTGGGACCATTCCCACTTCCCGAAGAAGAAACTGCTCCTGCCAAAAGGCAGAAGGTCGCCTCGCAACGTGTCACTACTGTGACACCAAAGGTAACTGCCGAGAAGCAGAACATCGCCCCTCAACGTGTCACTTCTGTGACACCAAGGGCGAACCCCAAGAATACTAAAACCCGCGGCATCCCCGCGAAACCTCAACCAACAACCAACCAGGTCTACCCTAAGACTTGGTCTCCAAGACCTTCCCCAAAACAAAGAAGGTCTCAAACCTCCACCAAGCCAGCATACCTGGCCCCACTCAAAGAGAACCAGTTCTACCCTCTTGCCTACATGAAAGAGGAGAGACCCATCTCCAACTTGACTCCCAAGTCAACCCAGGATGAACCGGCTTGCTCCCACAAGCCCAAAATCAGATCATGCATCACTAGGCCTCTACAAGCACCTGCCAAGGCCTACACTCCTTCAGTTCGACCCTTCATCTCTATAGGGGCCGAACTCGAAAGGTTCAAAGCTTCACTACAACAGGCAAAGGACCGAGTCCTTATCCTGTCCTTACCCAATTACAAAGAAGACAAGCTCGGCTGCTGCGCCTGAGGGAGTACATCCTTCATTGTTAAAGCCCAGCCAGAGCTGACTGAAGCTCAAATCGCTCGTCGAGCACGCCGCCGTGCGTCATATCGACAAAAGAGACTAGAGAAGCAACGGACCCAACCTCCTACACTTCAAGTCTCCCACAAATGGGTCGAAAAAGAAAGATCCGACCAAGTTGCTGCCGTCCATATGGTTGGAAAAACCAGAAGACGCCAAAAGTCAGCATAAAAAATCCATGTCCAACGTCCGGTGACCCGTAGCATCACCAAGACACGAAGACATCCCGAAGAATCTCCTGCCCCTTCAAGCCAAGGACGGGAGAGTAATCCTTCATCAAGCTCTTCATCAAAAAGAATGAGCCCCAGCTCAGTCACCAGGACGATTTCTTCGTTCGAATCCCGAGGGATGAACGTCTTGGCTACAAGTTCTGAGCAGCCTCCACCGCATGATGACGTAACTGCACGCATCCAGCAGTTGGAGCAAGGACAATAGAGAATTGAGACTCTGATGGAAAATTTGATTCTCACTCTACAGCGTCCACCACCTAACAATGAAACCCCTCCGAATCATGAAGATGACGAGGGTAATGCAGAAAATAATGAGTCTCGCGCCCTTACCAGAAAGGACGTGGACGATATCCTCGCAAAAGCGAAAGAAGAGGATACATTGAAGGAACATGGGATCATGCCACCCTACCCTCTATGGATGGACTCGGTTCCGTTCCCTGCAAAATTCAAACAACCTACTCTCCAGACATATACTGGGAAAGGTTCAGCCAGACAGCATGTCATCCACTTCAAGATCCTGACAGGAGCTATTGCGGATCAAGATGCCCTCAAGATTCGCCTCTTCGGAAGTACCCTAAAAGGTACAGCCTTTGATTGGTACTCCACTCTACCGGAGAACTCCATCCAGAACTGGGCTATGCTGAGACACGCTTCCTGACCCACTTCCAAGGTGAGGATCATCCTGTTACTATGGCTCAACTCTGCAGCCTAAAACAGGGAGAGAATGAGTCAACATACGACTTCATTCACAAATGGAAGGCAATGGCGTACAAATGCTCAGATGTGCTGCCACAAGCGTCGCTAGTCGACATTTGCCGTAACAATATGAGAGCTAAAATCCGCTCCATGATTATCGGCAATAAATCAAAGAACCTGGGGGAACTCCTCCAAGCTTCCATGGAAGCTGAAATGGTGATCAAAGACCTCAACAGTCAGAAATCATCAAAGAAAGAGCCGACTGCTGTTACAACCTCAAAACCAAAGAAAAAGGAGGTTCTCAATGTGCAGACTAAGTCAGCTCCTCAGCAGACAAAGAAACCTGAAAACAAAACTGCAGGTAAAAGGCATGAACTCTCTGATGCCTTCAAAGAACGTGTAGAAAAGAAATATCCGTTTGATGAAGACATTGAAGAAATTTTTGAGGCTCTCCTAGCAAATGGCAAACTCATTTTGTCCAAAAGACCGGGAGATGTTGGCAAAACCAATGATCCCCGTTACTGTCCATACCATCAGATGATCTCACATCCTCTCAATCAATGCTTCGTTGTGAGAGAGAGGATCAATGAGATGTGGAAAAACAGAGTCATAACCTTTGATAAAAACTATGGCCCCGCCTCTGTCAACATGGTGTCATGTCGGCAAACTTCAAAGTCACCGAAGGAGAAGATCACTACTTCATTCAAGGTGATAAAAATGGCTCAAGCATCCCAAGAATTGGTTCCCTATCCAACACCAGATGGACAACCTATATGGGTGCATCCCGATCTCCTAGATGATGAAAATTGGGAGATCGTCAAAACAAAGCCGACCACTCAGCAGCGAAGGCAAGCCAAGAGACAGCTCCGCAAGCTCAAACAGCAGCAAAAGTCTCAACCAAAACAAGAACTCCTTGAAAAAGCAGAAACCTCTTCCACTGCTTCACTAAGGATGACGGAAGAATCTCTTCCCAAAACCTCCAAGGTGGTAAGAAAAATCACTCTTGATGATTTCATGCCACCTTTATACAAAATTGAACATGTGCAGGGGGCATCATACTCTTGCAACTCGGTAGTTGGATTCTCCATGAATGGATACGAGTCCAGTGACACTGCCAGTGATATCGATGAGTGGGAAGAATCCCTTGAAACAGGAGAATACCTCTCCGACGAGGAATGGATTCCCGAATCTCATCTTATGCCAGTAATCTGGTATAACCCATTGCAGCCACAAGGATCCTGGTCCGATGATGAAGAATACCAGGACGTTGTTCAAGAAAACGCTGTCGATCCAGCACCAACCAATGCTTCAGTGGACCCCAATAATGGTGAACCACAAGGAGCAAATGACGAAGAAGATTTGGCTCCTATGCCTGATCTTGAAGAATATGCAAGAATCTTGCAACATCTTGCCATAGAGCAGGAGCAGGATCGTATCAATCGTCGTCATGATCCAGAACTGGAAGTCCCTGAAAATCAACGGGAACTCCCTCCCTCAACTCCTGAAAATGGAGAAAATAGTTGGATCGATGATCCTCTCACATCTGAGTATGAGTCTAATTCCCAACAGTCTACACTGGGGGCATCTCCTATCAGGATAACCTGCAATGCAATAGCTCAGGACGACAGTGCCTCTGAAGCTTCCGAAGACACGTACTCCCCAACCGGTAGCGTATCTTCTGGAGCCACATCCTCTCAGGTGACTTCCACTGAGATAACATCCTCTCAACCTTCCTCCTGAAGCTATGACATCGAAGTTCAAGCCACTCCCGATTGATCATCTTGAAGAAACTTCTGCCAATGAAATCTTCTTCAATGAAAACTCAGTCAATTGGTCCCAGATACCCGATCTCACGGGCAATGTCTGGGCTAATAAAGAAAAGTTGCCGGCTGCTGTTCAGGACTTGTTCCCGGAAATTGCTCTGTGCAACACAATCACTGAAGACGCCAATGCTGTTACAGAGACGTCCTCAGCAAAGGATCAACCCCTTGATCCTGAGAACGATCTTCCAAAAGAAGACCCTTCTCTAGAGGCTCTTGAAGTTGGTAGAGGTACCCGTTCTGGCCGGGATTACCACAAAAATTACAATCAACCCTCTTCTTCTTATGTAAATCCTTCAGGAAAGCAAGCTGTAAACGCCCTAAGTGGCAATAATAATGAAAATGCAGGCCCGAAGGAGGCTTTCAAGTACGACTTGATTGAGCACTTCAAACACATACCTGCACGTCTGCACATCCTTGACTTATTGCGAATGTCTCCACAGACTCGTGATAGTCTCATTTCAGAATTACAAAGGCTGAATACGGATGTCGACAAACATGCCCCACAAGTCCTACAAATTGAAATGGACTATAGGGTCAAAAAATCAAAGACTCCCTCAAAGGGAGAAAAGAAGAAAACTGAGGGATCGAACAATGAATGCCTCTTGGTACAAAAAGCAACAAGTGCAACAATTACCTTCGATAAGGGTGACCTCCTCCTAGGCGAAGCAAAGCACAACCATCCCTTGTACTTTACGGGGTACGTCAAAGAAATGCCAGTACAAAGGGTTCAGATCGATCCAGGTTCTGCACTCAACCTCATCTCTACTTCGGCACTCGAAGAGCTGGGCATCCCACCTAGCAAGCTGAGTCACATGTCCGTATCCATCTTCGGATATGACGGTAGCGCTCAAAGGCCTATCGGCAAAATCAGGTTCAAATTGCAAATCGGTGATCTTATTTCTGAAGTCACTGTGTATGCAATAAGGACCCCTTCATGCTACAATATACTCCTTGGACGCCCCTGGATACATGAGAATGGTGTCGTCCCTTCAACTCTACATCAGTGCATCAAGTTCATTGGCGACGATGGCCTGATACATCGAGTATTTGCAGACAAAAAGCCCTTCAAAGGCAGAGATGTCCATTTTGCAGATGCTCAAATGTATAAAGATGGAAAAGAAGAACAGGAGGAAAAAACAATTCGCTTTGTCGACAGTCTCTAGAAAGATAAAGGCAAGGCTCCTCAGCAATCATCGGAGGAAAACAAACCCTCCACCAAACTCGAAGTAAGCGGCCAAGCTCCCTTCGTCGTCTCCTTCAAATCTCCAAAGCCTTTGGTAATCACTACTAAAGCAAAGAAGACAAAACAAAAGACTGGGGGCAAGTTTACTGTCTCCTGTGTCTATTATGCATGACACAGACTCAGAGTCAGAGCCAGAAGATGACACAGCATCAAGCCGAGCTGATACTCAGCAAAATCAGCTCACTCTCACTCCGTTGGAGACACCAGCAGACATAGAAGATCCTACGTCTGCTTCCTTTGTTATCCTGGCAACTTCGCCAGAAGAAAAAACAATCTTCTTCCATAGATCGGGAGCATCTCCACTGGACTCTCTGTTTGAACCTTTCCAAAACAAAGGTATGCCTCAGCTATCCCTGTATAGTCCAATCGCACAAGCTATCATGAAGAAAATGGGCTACGACACTCAAAATCCGACTGGTTTGGGAGGTGGCCGTGGTATTCTTACACCATTGGAACCCACCCTGACCAAAAGTCAACCAGAAGATTGGAAAATCCACCTTCACAAAGGCAAGTCTTCATATGGGTTAGGGTATGATCCTACCGCTCCTATGAGACCGTTGACACCATGGCTGCAAAGTCGCTTTACCGACCAAGCCTCAACATCTCATGAAGACATCGATATCCCTGGATATCTCTTTGAGGAGTTACTCATCAAAAATCCTGAAAGCTCCTCCAATTGGTATAATTTCTCTGATAATAAAGAGGAATTGTCCGATGACGTAGACGAGCGGTTCTCTGTCCCAGAAGAATCATCGTCTCCAAAAGAAGTACCTTACTTCAACCCAATTCCAGCAAATGATTGGGACCATCTCATTGTAAGCCTTGAGAAGGATAGCCTTGAGAAGGATACTGATCAAGAAGATTCATGGACGGAAACAGAGCCTCAGTCTGAAAATGCCTCTGGCACTCCAGAAGGTCTTGTTGAGTTGGAAGCCTCCGAAAATATTGTGGAGGAACCACCTTCAAACCTTCCAACAGAAGATCCTATTCAAAAGATAGACTTGGGAACACCTGATAACCCACGTCCTGTATTCATAAGCAAGAATATAAATGATGATGAGTTACCCGAGTATATCTCTTTTCTTCATGAGTTCGTTGATTGCTTTGCATGGTCTTATGCCGAAATGCCTGGCTTGGATCCCAAAGTAGCAGTCCACAAGCTCAACTTGCAAAAAGAAATCAAGCCTATCAAACAAGGCCAAAAAAGATTCCGTCCCGACGTGATAGACAAAATCGAACAAGAAGTTCAGAAACTCAAAAACGTTAGCTTCATCCGCGAGGAACAGCATCCTGAATGGTTGGCCAATATTGTCCCCGTGACAAAGAAAAATGGGCAGATAAGGGTCTGTATCGACTACAGAGACGTGAATAGTGCATGTCCTAAAGATGAATTCCCGTTCCCCATACCAGATGTGATGATTGACAACACCTATGGGTTCGAGCGAATGACGTTCATGGATGGATTTTCTGGATACAACCAGATAAAGATGCATCCTGAAGATGAAAGGCATACATCATTTCGGACACCATTCGGCATGTATTGCTACACTGTTATGCCGTTTGGCCTGAAAAATGCAGGTGCGACATATCAGAGGGCTATGATGAAAATATTCCAAGATATGCAGCACAAGACGGTCGAATCCTATGTTGACGACCTCGTCATAAAAAGCAGAAGAAAAGAAGACCATCTCGATGATCTCCGAGAAGTCTTCCTCCGACTCCGCAAACACAAATTGCGGATGAATCCACTAAAGTGCTTCTTCGGTGTCTCATCGGGTAAGTTTCGAGGATTCATAGTACGGAAAGCTGGAATAGAACTTGACCCTATCAAAGTCAAGGCTATCCTGGAAATGCCATCTCCCAGAACCCTAAGAGAATTAAAAGGGCTTCAAGGAAGGTTGGCCTACATTCGACGGTTCATCTCCAATCTATCAGGGAAATGCCGTCCATTCTCTCGCCTGATGAAGAAAGGCGTCGACTTTGTCTAGGATGCTGAATGTGAAAATGCATTTCAAGACATCAAAGCATACCTCATCAAACCTCCAGTGCTGGCTGCCCCCATAACTGGAAAACCATTTATCTTGTACACAAGAGCTCTCGACCACTCTTTGGGTGCTCTGCTCGCACAAGAAAACGACGACGGAAAAGAAGCTGCTCTATATTACCTTAGCCACATGATGGTAGGTGCAGAGCATCGCTACTCCCCAGTCGAAAAAGAATGCCTTGCAGTAATGTTCGCTGTACAAAAGCTGCGTCACTATCTGCTGTCAAATACAGTCTACCTGGTTTCGAGGATCAACCTCCTAAAGGTCCTTGTCACAAAAGCAGGTTTTCTCAATGCCCGACTGGTAAAATGGTCCATTCTCCTATCACAATTTGATATTAGGTATGTACCACAAAAAGCAATCAAAGGCCAAGCTCTAGCAGACTTCCTCGCAGAGCATCCATTGCCTAAAGATTCTCCACTCAAGGATGATCTCCCAGACGAATTTGTCTACAATGTGGAAACTTCCTTTTCAAATGCTTCCTGGGACATGTACTTTGACGGTGCAACCAGGACAAATGAAAAAGGAAAGCAAATATCGGGAATCGGCATCCTTTTCGTCGGCCCCGACAAATACATGATTCCACACGCCTTCTCGCTACTGGAACCATGTTCAAACAATGCAGCTGAGTACCAAGCCCTGATTGTTGGATTGGAACTCGCCTTCGAATCCGGCATGACCATGTTGGAAGCTTTTGAAGACTCTCAACTGGTCGTCAACCAGATGAATCGGAAATATGAAGTCAGGAAGCCTGATTTGCTACCTTACTACAATAAGGCGCAGTCGCTTCGACAAAAATTCAATATCTGCCATATCACCCATATCCTCAGAGGTGAAAACATCCGTGCAGATGCCCTGGCTGGACTTGCCGCATCCATGGCAATCCAAGAAGGGGAAAACATGCAAGTCATAGTGTGTCAAAGAAGGATTTTCC
Source organism: Umbellularia californica (assembly GCA_028538565.1). NCBI lineage: Eukaryota > Viridiplantae > Streptophyta > Magnoliopsida > Laurales > Lauraceae > Umbellularia > Umbellularia californica. Next base: position 41,248,277 of record JAPQWN010000007.1, on the reverse strand, counting down.
CTCCTCTCAACACACACCAAGCAGTTGCTGAATGCCACCAAGTGGTTGGAAGTCGGATGTCCATCCTCAAACCTCCGATTGGCGACTGGAGAGATCCGTTCATTGATTATATCATGTTCGGAATACTACCTGAAGATCCAAAAGAGCGGGTAAGCATCCAAAGATGAGCCCCAAACTTTCATTTGGATATACCTTCAAAAGCACTTTACAGAAAATCCTTCAACGGAGTACTCCTACGCTGCTTATCACAACAAGAGGCTGAGGAAACTCTCAAAGAAGTACATGCTGGTCTTTGTGGAGCCCATCAGGCTGGCCCTAAGCTCTACAACCAGATAAAAAGGCTAGGTTAATATTGGCCTACCATGGTAGCTGATGCAATACAATTTGCCAAGCGCTGCCAAAAATGCCAGATTCACGGAGATTATGTCCACATGCCTCCAGAATGGCTACATCCAACAGCAATCTCATGGCCTTTCGAAGCTTGGGGTATGGACATCATAGGTCCTATTTCTCCCCCATCAAGCAAAGGTCATCGCTTCATCTTCGCCGCTACGGATTATTTCTCCAAGTGGTCGGAAGCATTTGCGCTCAGCGAAATGAAGACTTGATCAGTCCTTCAGTTCTTGCGCACCAACATTCTTTGTCGCTTCGGCATACCTAAAAGATTCGTCCATGATAACGGACCACAATTCCGGGATCACAGATTCTATAGGTTCTGCGACAAGTACAAAATCCAAAGTTGTCCTTCGACTCCATATAATCCAGCAGCGAACGGACTAGCAGAAGCCTTCAACAAGACACTCTGCAAAATTCTCAAGAAAATGGTCTCTAGTCACAAAAGAGACTGGGGCGACAAACTACTAGAAGCTTTATGGGCCTATCGAACCACCGTTCGAGGACCAACCCATAGCACACCATTCTCTTTGGTCTATGGATGCGAAGCTGTTGTCCCTTTGGAAGTACAAATTCCTTCCTTAAGGGTATCTTTGCAAAATGACATGACGCAAGAAAGCAATGTCAAACTGAGACTCCAAGAGCTGGATAATCTCGATGAAAGACGACTCGAAGCTCTACAAAGCATTGAGTTGTACCAAGCACGCATGGCAGGATCTTTCGACAAAAAGGTCAGGCAACGCGCCTACAAAAAGGGTGATTTAGTTCTTGCAGTAAAAAGACCCATAGTCTTTGCCCACAAATCCAAAGGCAAATTCGAACCAAAATGGGAGGGACCCTTCGTCATCGACAAAGTCTTCTCCAACGGTGCATACGCTCTTCTAAACATGGAAGGAGACAGATGTATGCTACCCATCAACGGCAAGTTCTTGAAGCGGTACTACCCTTGAAGACTTCCTCAAAACGGGTCAGAGCAATATCTACACGGCTAAAGCCTATTTCCAAGGTACTTGCTCGTCAAACCCACCTCTTTTGAAATTTTCATCTTTATGTTGAAGTTTCCAAAAAAAAAAATCTCTCAAAACAATGCTTACTTTCATCGTTTCATTGTTCAAAAAGAAAAAAAAAATCAAAATCCAAAAATCCAAGTTTAGGAGCCTCTTCCCAGACTTGACCAAAATTTTCGATCCTTGAACCCAAAATTCATGGTTTGAAACAAAAATCGGGACTTAGGAATTTTCACCCTAAACCGCCTCGGCTTTTACAACCAAAATGGTTTTAAGTCGAAATTTATGACCTCCGTGTCTTTAAACAAAAATTTTGGTTTTTAGAAACCACGGGGAAGCGACATTCAGTCGATACTCGTAAAACCCAAAAAACTGGAAGGATGCGAACCCCATTCGATACTTCCAAAACCCAAAAATCGCAAGGAAGCGAACCCCATTCGATACTTGCAAATTTCAAAAATCTTGGAGAAGCAACAAACCAGTTGATATCTACAACCCAAATTTCAAAAATCTTGGAGATGCAACATACCAGTTGCTATCCACAATCCAAATTTCAAATGGTTCGAGAAAACCTCAAAAATCGCGGAAAAACGACATCAAGTCAGTACCCGCAAAACCAAAAGTTTTGGGAAACGCAGGGAAGCGACCCTTAGTCGATGTTTACACCCCAATCCGCGAGGAAGCGACATTCCATCGATACTCGCAAAACCTAACCCGCGAGGAAGTGATATTCCATCAATACTCGCAAAACCGAATGAGCAAGGAAGCGACATTCCATCGATACTTGCAAGACCATTCAGCGGGGAGGCGACATTTAGTCGATACCTGCATTTTGAAAACCAAAACACGGCTATAAACGCCAAAATCCGGCTATAAACGCCAAATCCGGCTATAAATGCCAAAATTCGGCTATAAATGCCAAAAACAAAATTTTTCGGCTATAAACGCCAAAATCGGCTTTCATGCCAATAAAACAAAACTTGGTTTTCAAAAAACTCGGCTATAAACGCCAAAATCTGGCTATAAACGCCAAAACTCGGCTATAAACGCCAAATCCGGCTATAAATGCCAAAATTCGGCTATAAATGCCAAAAACAAAATTTTTCGGCTATAAACGCCAAAATCGGCTTTCATGCCATCTCAAAACGGCTCTCATGCCACAAACAAAATTTTTGACTCTCATGCCATCTCAAAATTCGGCTATAAATGCCAAAACAAAACAAAAAAAAATCGGCTATAAACGCCAAAATCTGGCTATAAATGCCAAAATTCGGTTATAAATGCCAAGACAAACAAAACAAAATTCGGCTTCTATGCCATTCTAAAATTCGGCTTTTACGCCATCCAAAAATTTTGGCTCCCATGCCGCAAAACAAATTTTGGCTCTTACGCCACAAAATTAGGCTTTCTCGCCATCCAAAATTTGGTTTTCAAGCCATAAAAAAAAACAAGGCTTTCCGCCACAAAATTGGCTTTCATGCCCAAAACAACCCTTTGACAAAAGATTTTCACAAAATGACAACCTTTTGATCAAATTCAAAACAAACAGTCCCATCAACTTTTACTCAAAATTGTTTTCATCAAAAATGATTTAAGTGAAAGGAAAGGGATACAAAATATAGTACCGAAACTGTTTATACATGGAGGTACTAAAAAAAAGAAAAAGGAAAAAGAGTTTGTTACAACTCAGGAGCTCAATCCTACATGGTCATCAACCAAATGTTCAACTCCTCAAGCAGACCCTTGGCCTTAACTTCCAAGGTTTTTAGGCCACGCTCCTTCAATATGTTCCCATAAACGCGGTCGAATGCCGCGACCCATCTGCAGCACAAGGAAGTTCTTCCCAGAGGACTTGCTACTACTCAGGCTCCGGAGTCTTCCTCCGGACATTCCCTTCAGCTTCTTCAACCTGGCGAATGAGAGTCTCCTCTTTCTCCCAAGCCTGCTGAACAACAGCATTGGAAGAACTAGCAGACCAACGAGGTGCGTCAATAACAGGACATTTACCTTTGTTCGTTCTAGAAGAACTACCTGCAAAAGGTGGAAGAGAAAAGATCAATCAACATCAAAATGACAGAATTCTGCTACAAAAAATTCTAGCAAAATTTTGACATGGTTCCGGGGCAATTCCAAAGAAAAGGAAAATACTCCGAAAAAGATAGGAAGCCTGAAAATGAGCTCAACATCGCTGCGAGCTCATAGTCAATGGGGAATTCTCAAAGAAGGCTTGAACTCAACGTCGCTGCGAGAACAAGCCAATCTCATCAAACTTCCGCAAAATCTGGAAAAGAGCTCAACGTTGCTGCGAGCTTCAGAATCCAAAAATTGCAAAACTTCCTCAAAATCCAGCAAGACCGAGAAAGAGCTCAACATCGCTGCGAGCTCAAAATCCCGATACTTGCAAAAGATTTTCAGGTATGCATCATCATACTTCCAAATCTATTTACCAAAACTCATGCATCAAAAATTATCATCATACATTAGATGCTAGGAAAACCTTGACCAAAGTTTGACCAATTCCAACCCAATTTGGTCAAAACCAATCAAACTTTGTCCAAGTCAAAAATCATGTTGGCTTGACCTAGAGACTCTAGCCTTCTATCTTGATGCATTAAACAAAAAAAAAATGCATACATATTGAAATTGCATAGCCTCATTATTATAGTGAGCAAACAAGGAAAAAGAAAAGGAAAGAGAGAAAAAAAATCTCTGCAAAAAAAAAAAAAAAAACAGGATCAGCGTGAAAAAAAAACAGAAAGAAATAAAAAAAAAGAGTTCACGAAAAAAAAAAACGAAAACCGTGAAAAGAAGAAAAAAAAGAAAAAAAAAGGAAAGAAAAAAATAGAAGCACGAAAAAAAAAAAAGAAAAACGTGCATGAAAAGAAAAGAAAAAAAAAAGAGAAGAAGAAAGAAAAAGAAAATGATGAAGAAGCTACTTCTACAATGGAGATTCTTGAAGAGGAAGAAAACTTACTTGAAGCCATTGATGGAGAAGAAGAAGAAAAGCTTGGAGATCCTTGAAGAAGAGAAAGCACTTCTTGTCTTAGGGAGCACTCTTGAAGATTTCTTGCAAAAAGAAAGTAATGGAGCAAAAGCACCAACCCTCTTTGCTTTTATAGAAGAGAGCAAGCCAAAAGAGGAAAAAGGAGAAAGAAAGGAGGTAAGTGCTAAAATTTAGCTACTTTCCCAAAAAGAGAGATATTTTGAGAGAATCTTTCCACAAAAAGAAAACTTGAGAAATTCTCTCTAAGTAAAGATATTTTTAGATATTCTCTACACAAAAGAGATATTTTTAGATATTCTTTACAAATATGACACCATATGAGATCTAGGCCATCTCCAAAGCCTAAGGTCCCATGGGTTAGCCCATATGAGCCAGGTTTGACCACCTAGGCACTAAAATTGGCTTTTAGTCAAAATATTCCTCCTACCAAGAGCAAAAAAAGAAGAGAGCAAAAAAAAAAAAAAAGTCCCATGCCTCTTTTGAGTTGATGGGACCATTCAAAAAAAAAGAAAAAAGAAAGTCTCATGAGTTTCCAAAAAACCAAACCATCCAACCTCATGAACCAAATTGAGCCAAAATCTTGAAATTGACATTTCACAAAACCAAATTCCGGTCCCCTAGCTCGCCACATACAGCTTGTTAGGTCACAGGACCAAAACCAAAAATCAAAATCCAAACCAAACCAAAACCTGACCCCCCAACCTGCTACATACAGCTTGTTGGGTCACAAGGTCAAAATCAAAATTAAACCCGACCCCCTAACCTGCCACATACAGCTTGTTAGGTCACAAGGTCAAAAACCAAAATCCAAATACCCCATGTCATTTTCAAAACTTTGCCTTGAGATGGTACGTGATCCCTCTCACTACCATAAAATTCCCCCAGAAACACAGAAGGCTATTCAAAAAAAAAAAAAAAAATGCTCAAGACTCTTGGTCAAGACACAAGCTCTCCATCAAAAATCTCTTCGAGGCACATCGACTACAAAAGTCAAGCAACTCGTCGCTGTACCTCGAGGGGGCATTTGTTGACACCAAAAATGTCACTTTGCCTCTTCAACATCAAGAAAGCTGCATGAAGTCGCAACCTGCCATAAATAGGCAATGCAACTTCTCCAAAAAATCAAATCTTGTCAGAATCAAACAAAAACTGCAAGATCCTTCAAGACAGCCAAGGGAGGAGTACACAAGGAGTTTCGGACCATTTCAGAATCATTTGGCCTAACTTCGCTTCTCCGACAGCTAAATTGGCGCTCCCGGCGGCGACATCATCGAAGACGTCAAAACTTCGATCAGAGCCTACGGATGACTCCAGCATGTCTCAAAAGGGCTCCATGCCAAATTTCAAGTCAAACCGACAACGTTTGACCCTCCATCAATGCTCGAGCAGCAAAATCAAGCCTCCTGGCGGCGGGAACCACCGAAGCCTTCGCTCATCAAACCAAGTGCATGAGTGGCTTCAACATGCTTTCAAAAGGCTGCACGTCGAATTTCAGGTCATTCCGACAACGTTTGACCAGGTTTCGACGCTCCGAAAGAAAATCAAGCCTACCGGCGGCGGAGCTCCCTGGGACCATGGTTTCCAAGACAGAGCCTGTGGATCATCTCAAAATGACTCCAATAGGTTCCCTGTCAAATTTCAGGTCAATCAGACATCGTTTGACTGCACATCAACGCGCGGCATCTCCCTCGCGGTAAAATCAAGTCTACTGGCGACGGGACCCCAAACGGCTTCAAAACTCAAACAAAAGTCTATGGTTGGTCTTATTTATTGGTCAGGAGGCTTCACCTCAAATTTCAGGTCATTCCGACATCGTTTGACCAAGTTTCAGCTTCTGGCGGAAAATCAGCAGCTCTACGCGACAAAGTCTTCGGCTTTCCCGGAAAATTGGAAACTTTGCACTCTAAAAATGCAAGGATTCTCATCAGGTTTTCTACAGGGAAATCAAGCCAATAAATGAGAAGAAATGTTAGGAAAAATACAGAAGAAAATGGCGACGAAAAAGACCGCAAAACGGACCAAAAAGGGGAGAAAAACCTCCAGGGTCGCCGGCGACCATGGGCGGGTCACCGGATTTTTCTCCGGTGACCCATTTTTCCGTCCCTTTTCGCGTTTCGAGCACTTTGGCCCCTGTGGTTTCCTGAAAATGTGATTTTTAGTGCTTGAAATTGACTCATATCCGACGACATCTCAGATCCGCCGTCAAAAGCATAAAATCATCATTGATCGCTCCAAGATCGCCGGCCGGTTGACCTAAAAAGTGCTCTTTCTGTCCGACCGATCGAGAAATCGACAAGACAGATGTCACCGGCCCGCTGCTAGCTATCAATGTCTAAAATTACACGGTCATCCGATGTCGATCAGCATGTAGATCCATCGGTGATCATCTCCAAAAGAATCCCAAAAGACGCGGCGCGGCCCGCGACTCTTCAACTGCTCGGCGACCATTTAATGCAGTTAATTGACTAGCTTTATTGCAGTCATTAATTCATTTCTTTGGACGGCCCAATCAGAAGCAAGCATCCAGGAGTTACAAATCAATTAAGTCATGGCATTCAAGCCATGAAACTCCTCCCATTATGGTAATTAAGGTGATTAAAAGCCCTTAATCTCCATCGGCCAATCAGATTCAAGGAAAAAAGAGTTACAAAATCAAGAAATAAATCTTGTAACTCCTCCCATTAAAGCCATTAAAGCCCATAAACTCTCCTAATGGTTACCAAGAGCCTATAAATAGGAGAGCTTTCCAAGAAGAAAGAGATCGGAAAAGGACGAACGGAAAACCGAAGATCAAAAATCAAAAGGTGCAGAGAATCCCAAATTCCAGACAGACAAAGTCTAGAGAAAGAGAGAAAATTCTGCAGAAATTCTACATTAAGCACCACTACAAGGTGACAAAAAGTCCCTTGGGGGGTACTCCCCCCCAAGGTCCTTGCCTTCTCCCGCTGCCTCCAATGGCTTAGACGTGACTTTTCAGCCCGTCTACTTAGCTTTTTATTGGACATAGGACCTCCTCTTGGTCTTTGTCCTCTAAAAATCTGAGGTTATAGCCAAGCCAAGCGAATCAAGAGCATCCACTGTTCTCATCTGCATGGATGATGGCGAAGCCCACACATGGCTTGCGACCGTCAATCTGAACGAGTCCCCCACAATCTCCTAAGAAGTTAGATCCTCCTTTTCTTGCTTTTCATTGTAGTTTGTGTTTTTCTAAAAGAGACAAAAATCACAACTCTTGTCTTTCATTATTGATGAGAATTGTAAATCGGCTATAAACGCCAAAATCGGCTAGAAATGCCAAACAAAATCGCCTTTCACGGCAAACCAAGAAAATGTCTCTTTTCTTAAATATTTGTGCAATGGAAAACTTGAAAGAAGTTGATTTCCTTTTTACTTGCGAAGGTTGATCTCCGGATTACCACTTGCAATTCCAAGTAAAATAGAAAATCTGGCACACCCACACAAAGAAATGTTGATGCACGCTTCAGCCCCCCGGGCGCGAAAGGGCCGGACCCGACGGACTCCCACGCCGCCGACCCCGGTAGCACCCTCGGCAGGAGCGCGTTCCATCAAAAGTGAGGAGGTACAATGAAATTTACATATACAAATATAATATACGAGGCATGACCACGGTAGCGAGCCGGGTATTGGGAACCACGGTAGCGATCCGCGGTATCGGGACAAGACCACAGTAATGATCGGGTAGCGGGGTCCAAACTGCAGCTGGCGGGACAAGTGGGGGACCTCCGAGTCAGTGGATCAGACTGACAAGGTTATCCAAACTTAGTGATGCCGACTCATAGGTCAAATAACAAAATCAATACATGGATACAGTAAATCAAGTGCAAGTGTGTAACCGGGCAAGACGGGGGTGCTCAAGGCACAAGTATCCTTTCGATATCAAATAATGCATGCCGGGACTAGAAAATACTACAAGTGTAGTTTCGATGCTTTTGGGAATGACAAGTCACAAATCATGTATTTCAGACGGGTAAATAACATGAAACTGAGCTTTCGAAAAGTCGGGGCTAATATCGGAATTCGAGATAACTCAAGGTGAATAGGGATCCCGTATGTCGATTTCAATAAAGACTTGGTACTCCTGGAGTTTGGAGACATTCTGGGCTCCTTACATACCTTAGTAATCTCGACACTTCGACGAATCGCTGTGATGTGGTTTCTCTCTCAAACGGGCTTCCAACAAACATTTCATCTCTGCTTCGGACATATTCTCAGGTGAACCGTGCCCATTACTCTCAGAAAGGTTCACAAGCAAATGGGATGGAAACTCCCTTCATCTCTCTTTATTCATAGAATTCAGGAAAATTCAGTTACCTGGTGGTCAGCTGGCGGTTAGCAGCTAGCAACCCGGCGGTTAGCCTGACTAAATGCAGCATATTGGAAATGTGACCGCCCTCGTTCGGTTGGCTAGCGGTTAGCCGCCGATGGATTCAGCAGTTAGCGGCTAGCTAACCGCGGGGCTGACCGCGAGATTGCAGCTCTCTGGAAAAGTAATCGAAACTGGTTCGGTTAGCTGCCAGTCACCAGATAGCTAGTCGCTGGGTGACCCCCAGCTGACCGCCAATTGCGGGAAATTCCCACTGGGTTCAGATTCGAGCTTTTTCCCCTTTTCAAATCAATTTTTCCCTTCCTCATTCATTTTCCTGCAACAAGATTGGCTAAAACGATTCCTCCATTTCAACATTCAACAATCTCCCATCCAAACGTCTACAAACCACTCTCTAATCACTTCCTTCCTCCCCACATTCCGACCCAAATAGAAGGAGAATAACCACAGCTACAGTGATCCATTTAAGTCCTAAACAAGAGATAAAACAAGAGCTACAACCCATATTTTCAAGACAATAAATGAACTAACCAACCTTTTCAAGAGCATTTATTTCACATTGAATGCAAGCTTGATGGTGATTTGGTGGTGGAGAAGCAAGAAGAAAAGGAGGGAGAAGAAACCCTAGGTTTGGGTGGCTCTTGTGCTGGAGAAAAGAAGAAGAAGAAGATGGGTTCCTTTATATACAAGTTGAGTGTAGGCTCCACCACTAGAAACTTTGGAGGCTGAAAACACTACTCTTGGGACCTCGAACGAAATCAACAAAGAAGGGAAAAATGATCACCGGAATATCTAGTTTCCAAAACGTATATTTTTCGAGGGTTTTAGGGATGTCAACTTTTGGGTACAGATTTGATGTAAAAAGACTGTTGCCCTCGATACTAGGAAAATCGGGTTTCGGGGTTCCGAACGGGCACGGGATCAACATGAAAATTGTAAGGATTAACGAGACAAGTAAAATGGAATCAAGACAAGAATTTATTTAGGAATCTCGAGTAATCCCCTAAGTAAACGCAAGACTATAAAAAAGGAACCCCCAAAGGGTCCCACTAAATACAAGACACTTAAAATTCCCCAAAACTATATCAAGAACTATACTAATCCAACTTAGTCATATTCTACTAGTCACGCTTAGCACTAACACGCGACTTAATTAGTACTAATCATGGTCACTCGGGTCCGGGTCTTACAAGTGGGTCAAAAAGTTTTGAAAACATATCCATGAGGCCCACCTACTTCCAACACTGTTGGGGTTTTGACTCATCCTTGGATGTAAGAGGATCGTCAATCCAGCATCCTCTTCATTTTTAGGAGTTAAGGGAGGAGGTACCTGTTGATCTTCAATGGACTTCCGATTCTGAATTTTCATTGCGACAAAGCTCATTCATGCGGTCTTGTTCTTATTCAATGGTAAGGTGCTGCATGATCCTCACATATTCTTCAAGATCAGGCATAGGAGCCACCACCACCTCAGAATCTACCACTTCTTTAGAACTAGGCAAGGCCACTTCAGTTACAGGCACCACCCAAACAGTATAGGCCCCAACAACAATAGCAGCAGGCCCGTCAGCAAGGACATAATCACAATCAGCGTTCCCCACAACAAATTAGAAACGTCCCTCAAGGCAAGCAACAGCAGGCTCCGATCAGGCCACAACAACGGGGACAACTGTATGTGGTAAATAGAGCTGATTCTGAGGCAGCAGGCAATGTTGTGGAAGGTACACTTCTTGTTTGTGGGATAAAAGTTAGGATATTGTTTGACCCTGGCTCTATGCATTCTTTTATATCCCATGCATTTTCTAAGTTGATTGATGTGCATGGTAGAGAACTTGAATCTATCTTGACTGTGGCCACCCCAGTAGGAAAACATGTTATCTGTACTACTTATTACCCCACTTGTACAATTCAGATAGGAGAGGTTGTGTTACCCGCATATCTTATTCTGTTGGAGACGAATGATTTTGATGTCATCCTAGGGATGGATTGGCTGGCAGGTACCATGCCACGATGGATTGTTTCCATAAGACCCTCACATTCAAGTTGGATGAGACACCAGGAGGAGTGTTATTTTAGGGAGAGAGGAGAAATCCTCGTACAAGGTTTGTCTCAGCATTGAAAGCTGATAGACTATTAAGAAGTGGATGTGAAGCCTATTTGGCGTTTATCATGGAGGATAAACGGTCCCAAGGGGTGGAGGGGATTCCTATTGTTTGGGAGTTCCTGGATGTGTTTCCAGAGGAGATTCCAGGTTTACCAACCATAAGAGAAATCGATCTCACCATTGAGTTGTTACCAGGGACCGCTCCGATTTCGATTGCACCATATCGGATGGCTCCGGCGGAATTGGGAGAACTTAAGATACAGTTGCAAGAACTGTTGGATAAAGGTTTCGTAAGACCTTTATTTCGCCGTGGGGAGCTCCGGTTTTGTTCGTAAAAATGAAAGATGGTTTGATGAGAATGTGTATTGACTACCGAAGGTTGAATCAAGTGACCATCAAGAACAAATATCCATTGCCAAGGATAGATGAACTATTTGATCAGTTACATGGTGCTTTGTATTTCTCGAAGATTGATTTGAGATCCGGTTACCATCAGCTGAGAGTCAGAGAATCAGATGTGTTGAAAACAGCTTTCCGAACAAGATATGCCACTACGAGTTCCTAGTGATGCCATTTGGGCTGACCAATGCACCGACAGTGTTCATGGCATTGATGAAAAAGATATTTACGCAGTATCTGGACCAGTTTGTGGTAGTGTTTATTGACGATATTTTGGTGTACTCCAAGACCAAAGAAGAGCATCAAGAGCATCTGAGGATAGCATTGCAACTTCTGAGAGAGAACCAGCTGTATGCAAAGCTTAACAAGTGTGAATTCTGGCTCGAACAAGTTGTATTTTTTGGGTACATTATCTCCAAAGAAGGATTGTCAGTAGATCCATCCAAGATTGAGGTAGTAGTGAAGTGGGAAAGACCGAAGAGTGTGTCAGAAATCAGGAGTTTCCTTGGATTGGCAGGGTATTACCGAAGGTTTGTACAAGGATTTTAGTCGATTGCAGCATCGTTAACGAAGTTGACAAGGAAAAATGTGCCTTATGTGTGGACAGAGCAGTGTGAGGCCAGTTTCCATGAGCTAAAGAAGAGATTGACTACAGCACCACTCCTTACTTTACCATCCGGAAGCGGCGGTTTTATCATTTTTAACGATGCTTCGAATGTTGGACTTGGTTGTGTGTTGATGCAAGAAGAAAAAGTTGTCGCATTATGGGTCCCGGCAGTTGAAAGATCACGAGAAGAACTATGCAACCCACGACCTTGACTTGGCAGCGGTTGTCTTCGCGTTGAAAATGTGGAGACATTATCTCTATGGAGATAAGTTTGAGGTCCATTCTTATCACCGCAGCCTACAGTACTTGTTTTCTCTAAAGGAATTGAACATGAGGCAGAGAAGATGGATGAAATATATCAAAGATTATGATTTTCCAATCAAGTATCACCCTGGAAAAGCGAATGTAGTTGCTGATGCCTTGAGCAGAAAATTAGTAGGCTTGGCAAATCTAAGTGGTACTTGTATTTTCGAGCAATTTGAAGAGTTGAGAATAGACCTACAGCCACTGAGGTAAGGTGTTATATTTGCCAATATGTCAGTGTCAGAGCCTTTATTTATTCAGAAGATCAAGGATAGTCAGTTGCAAGATCCAGAGTTGGCCAAGATTTCAGAGCATATAGCAGAACGTCCTGATTTTCGTATCGTTGACATAGTTCTTTATTATCGAGACCATTTGTGTGTGTGTCTAACATCGAAGAGTTGAGGAATGACATCATTGCCGAAGCTCACAGTACGAAGTATGCCATGCACCTAGGCAGCACGAAGATGTATCAGAACTCGAAAGGCCGATTTTGGTGGAACAACATGAAGAGGAAGATTGCAGCGTTTGTCTCTCGCTATATAACTTGTTAGCTGATAAAGGCAGAGCATTAGAAGTCTCCAGGGTTGCTTCAACCATTAGAGATCCCGGAATGGAAATGGGAGCACATTACCATGGATTTTATTTCGGGACTACCGAGGACCAGCAGAGGCAACAATGCGATATAGGTCATTGTAGACCAACTCACCAAGTCAGCTCATTTTATTCCCATGAAGACAAGAAAGAAGATGCATATGTTACCCCTGGCAGAGTTGTTTGTTAATGAGATCATTAGTAGACATAGACAGCCAGTTTCTATCACATCCGATAGAGACAGCAGATTTGTTTTGAGATTCTGGAAGACACTACACGAGTCTATGGGTACGAAGTTACAGTTCAGCACGGTTTGTTGGGAAGAAGTTGGCACTCGTAGTTTCCATGGGCCAACCATAGTGAGTGAGACCAGTGACAAAGTGAGACAGACTCAAGAATGTTTGAAAGTAGCCCGGAGTAGGCAGAATAGTTACACAGACTCTCACCGAAGGGATCTACAGTTTAAAGAAGGAGATAAGGTCTTCTTGAAGGTGTCACCTACTAGAGGAACATTGAGATTCTGGCAGGAGGGAAAGTTATCCAGGAGATACATTGGACCATATGACATTTTGAGCAAGATTGGTGATGTGGCTTATAGACTAGCCTTACAACCAGAGCTATCCGGTGTACACAACGTCTTCCATGTGTCAATGTGGAAGAAGTACGTCCCCGATCCTTCACATGGACTCCGGCATGAACCGTTGGAAATTCGAGAAGATGCGACATATGTAGAGAAGCCTGTTCAGATCATAGATACGAAAGAGCAAGAGTTGAGGACACGGACCATTCAATGGGTAAAGGTGCTTCGGGAGAATCATGGACCGGAAGAAGCAATATGGGAACTACGAGATCAAGTGCAAAAGAAATATCCACATCTTCTACCTGAGTTGAGTTTTATATTTCATTTGGAGGACCAAATGCCTTAGGGGTGGAGGATGTAAGACCCTGACCCAAGTGTCCACGATTAGTGCTATTTAAGTCGCATGTTAGTGTTAAGTGTGATTAGTGGAATTGGACTAAGTTGGGATTAGAATAGCTCTTTTATAGCTTTGGGGGAATTTTTAGGGCCTTTGTGGTTTGTAGGACCCTTTGGGGGTCCCTTTTTATAGGTTTGTGCATGTGTGGGGGATTATCCGAGATTCTAGTGATTAGTGTTTCAACCCCGTTTTACTTGTCTCGTTAGTCCCTACAACTTTCAAGATGATCCCGTACCCGTCCGGAACCCCGAAACCCGACTTTCCTAGTATTGAGGGCAAAACAGTCATTTTACACCAAATATGTACCCAAAGTTTGATATCCCCAAAACCCGCGAAAAATATACTTTTTAGAAACTAGATATTTCAGTGATCATTTTTCCCTTCTTCATCGAATTCGTTTCGGGTCCCGATAGTCATGATTTCAGCCTCGTAAGTCTTCTAGAAGTGGAGCCCACTTCCAATTGCTTTAAATAGAGACCCTTCTCTTCCATTCTCGCTTTTCCAGCTCAAGAGCCACCCAAGCTAGGTCTTTTTCCCTCTTTCTTTTCCATCACCAAATCATCACCAACCTTGCACAAATTGAGAGATGGAAGTCATCATCTTCATCTTCACCGCTTAGGCTCTCCATTGGTACAATCCTTGAAGAGAGACCTCCATTCCAAGACTTTCCTTGAGTTAGCTTGGTGCTTTTGAAGAGTATCCAAGTAAGTAATCCTTCCAATCCTTTGTTGTTGTGTTCTCCTAGCTATAGAGAAGCCCTATCTTCCATATGGAGAGTTCTTTCTTCTTCATTTCTTGTTTGACCTATTTAGGGTTTGTTTTGGGGATTTTTGTTGTGCTTGTAGGTTTCTTAAGAGAGAGCTTGATTATTGCTTGTTTCCTTGATTTGAGACTCTAAGGCAAGTGGATGAATGGAGATTGAGCATTATATAGTTTTTATGACAATGTGATTGATTTTACTATCTCCATTAATGTTTATCCATCTTGCATTCATTGTGAAATAAATGCTCATAAAAAGGGGTTTTGTTAGCTTATTTATTGTCTTGGAAATGTGGTTTGTATCTCTTTGTTTCATTTCTTGTTCATGACTTAAATGAACCCTTGTTGTTGTGGTTATCCTCTTTCTCTTTGGGTGATTGAATGTGGAAAAAGGAGATTTGAGTTGAAAGCTCATGGAAATTTTGATGGGGGTTTCAAGTAGTGTTTGAAGAGGTTTAATAGGTGATTATTGGAGGCAAGGAGGCCCTTTTATTGAAGGTGAAATGTGTAGGAGAAAAGGGGGAGGAAGGCCATGAGGGCCATTCCCGGGCAGCAGGATTGAGCGCGCAGTCAATCTGGCTGCAATCTAGGGTGGCAGAATGACTGCCCGCTCGAGCGGGCAAACTTGCTGTCTGCCCACTTTCCTGAGCAGTCTAGGTCCGCTCGAGCGCCCCTTGGTCCGCTCAAGCGCACCCCCTCTTGGGCCTAGACCACTTTTGGAGCTCGGGAAACGTTTTTAAAGGAACCCCTTAGCCTTGGGGAGACCTATGAGGTATTGTTCGAAGCCCGTTTGAGATGGAAACCACGTCACAAAGATTCATCAAAAGTCTTGAAATTCCAAAGTGTATAAGGAACCCGGAATGTCTCCAAACTCAAGGAGTACCAAGTTTTTATTTAAATTGACATACGGGATCTCTATTCGCCTTGAATTAGTTTGGAACCCCAATACTTGTCCCGATATTCTGAAAGTCTATTGCACTCTATTATTCCCGAATTTCAACATGCAGTCCCGAAATTCATGATTTACGATTTATCAATCCCGAAAGCACTGAAACTGTACTTATAGCATTTTGCTAGCCCGATGTGCATGACCCGATATTGAAATGATATTGTGCCTTGACCACCCCTGTTTCGCCCGTTTATACGATTACATCATATGTGTTTTATACATGTCCCGATTACTTGCATATGACCTATGAGTTAGCACCACTAAGCTTTGACAACCCTGTTGGTTTGATCCACCGACTTGGAATTCCCCCTCCCGTCCCGCCAGCTGCAGTTTGGATCCCGATACCCGGTTCATTAACCACGGTCCCATCCCGATACCCGGCTCGCTCCCGTGGTCCCTGATATCCGGTTCGCTACCGTGATTCCTGATACCCGGTTTGCTACCGTGGTCCCGCCTCGTATTATTTTATATGTATATGTAAATTTTGTTGCACTTCCTCACTTCGGTGACCAAGGTCAATGTCCCGTTATACTCTTGTCACTTCGGTGATAGAGGATTTAGCTTCGTGTGTATGCCATCTTTTTTGTTTCTCGTTTCCTTGGTACCTTTACTCGATTTACATTGCATACATGTTTTGAATAAATGATTTATCTTTTCATAAAGATTATTGTTTAAATAGATTTAAATGCTTTCGAAGGTAAATTCATTTGATGTTATTTTGTCATATCTTTTCACCCACCTGCCAGACCGTCGTGTCTGATCCATTGCTTTGATACTCAGGTCCCATTGTTGGTTAGCCCGAGGAGGAGCTCGAGGAGGCGGTCAGAGAACCGCAACAGTTAGTTGAGTGGCGCGCCGATGATCTTGCTTAAACATTCGGTTAGAGACGTTACATTTTGGGTTGTGGCTAACTATTCCTTTGGTGGTTATTGTTTTGTTTATATTGGCCTCTAGTTTTGGGGAATGTAATTAAATGATCTTTTGTTTAAACTTTAACAGTACTTTTGGGAACGCTAATGATCATTGCTCATTCTGATAGTTGTTATTCAAATGTAATCAGTCTTATTATTATTATGGAAATGAATTACATACTTGATTTGCTACACGCTTCCGCACTTAAACAGAATATTCATGCTGTTGTGATATCCTCACCGCGACACCTGTGGGAAATCACGTGCACTATAATATGTGTTCTTTATTAACCCGTGTACGCTTTGGCACTAAACCTACCACTATCTACTATCTTTCCATCATTTACTTAGTCCCGACTCCGGATTAGGCCACAAGCCTGGTCCAGGGTCGCGACAGATGAGAACAGAGGATGCTCTTGATTCGCTTAGCTCGGCTTAAAACTCAAATTTTCAGAGGACAAAGACCAAGAGGAGGTCCTATGTCTAATAAAAAGCCAAGTAGATGGGTAAAAAGCCACGTCTAATCCGTAGAGGAAGAAGGAGAAGTCCTTGGGGGGAGTGACCCCCCAAGGGACTTTGGTCACCTTGTAGTGGTGGTTGGTGCCAGACTTCTTCAACAGAGGAGAGTTTTTTGTCGAAGCGTCGCAGTGACATCGCATTGTTTTCTCTTGTTTTTTTTTCTTTTTCTCTGGATTGCGATCTTCTGGTCTTTCGATTTTCCGATCGATTTTTTAGATCCATTTCCCTTGGAATGACCCCTCTTTTTAGGCCTTTGGTAGCCATTAGGTGGGTTTATGGGCTTTTAATGTATTAAAGCCACATAATGGGAGGAGTTATAAGTTTTAATTCATCATTTTTGTAACTCCTTTTTCTTGGCTTCTGATTGGTCAGTGGAGAATTAAGAGCCTTTAATCGCTTTTAAGCTCCATGATGGGAGGAGTTACACAGTTTAATGTCACTTTGTAACTCCCATTTTCTCACTTCTGATTTGACCATCCGAAATAATGAGTTAATGACCGTATTAATTTGTCATAAAACAGGTCATTTAACTGCATTAAGTGGTCATTGAGGCGCTTAAAGAGTCATGGGCCGTGCCGCGTCTTTTGGGATTCTTCTTGTGATAGTCGCCGATGGATCTTCATGCTGATCAATGTCGGATGACCATGCAACTTCAGACATTGATTGCTACCAATGGGCCAGTGCCATTTGTCCTGTCGATTTCTCGATCAATCGGGCAGAAAGTGTACTTTCTTGGTTGGCCAAATGACGATTTCGAAGCGATCAATGATGATTTGATGCTCTTGATGGCGGATCATTGATGTTGACAAAGATCAATGAATTTCGTTCCTCAAAAGTTAGAATTTTGGAAAACCACAGGGGTCGGACATCTCGAAATGCGAAAAGGGATTGAAAAACGGTCTTTCAGCGAGAATCTGGCAACCCGGATTTCAAGGGTCGCCGAAAACCATGCACCTAGGGTCACTGCGACCATGGGGGGTTTTTCCCCTTTTGGTCACTGATCTTCGGCCATTTCTCAGTTTTTTCCATTTCGTTTTTCTTTGGTATTTTTCCTGATATTTTTATACGTGTATTGGCCTGATTTTCCCACAAAAAACTTGACGAGAACCCTTGCAAATCGGAGAGCAAAATTTCCAATTTTCCGAAAGTTGAAGACTTTGTCGCGCAGAACTGCCGATATGCCGTTAGAAGCCAAAACTGGGTCAAACAATGTCGGAATGACCTAAAATTTGAGGTGAAGCTTGCTGAGCAATAAATAAGACCAACCATAGGCTTTTGTTTGAGTCTTGAACCCGTGTGGAGTCATGTCGCCAGTAGACTTATTTTTTTGCGAGGAAAATGATGCGCTTTGATGTAGGTCAACCAATGTCCGATTAACTTGAAATTTGACAGGGAACCTATTGGAGTCATTTTAAGATGATTCATTAGCTCCGATTTGGAAATCATGGTTCAGGGGAACTCTGCCGTTGGGATGCTGGATTTGACTTCCGAGAGTCAAAGTCTGATCAAATGTTGTCGAAATGACCTGAACTTTCACGTGTAGTCTGATTTGGTTCTCACGTCTGAGAAGCTTGATTTTACTGCTTAAGGGTTGATGTAGGGTCAAATGTCGTCGGTTTGACCTGAAACTTGACATGGAACCTTTTGGAGGTATTTTGAGACCATCCATAGGCTCAGATCGAAGATCTGATGTCTTCGAAGCTATCGCCGCCAGGAGAGCTGATTTTACTGCGATTGTTTCCTTCTTGGGCCAAACTGTTTCGGAATGGCCTGGAATTTGATTTAGAACTCTTTAGTGGCATTTTGAGGCCAACTACGTGCTCTATTTTGTGAATTGAGGTCTCCAGCTTCACCGCTGTCGGGAACTCTTATTCAGTCACTAGAAGAGTGAAATTAGGCTAAACAATGTCAAAGTGGCCCGAAACTTCATGTGTACTCTTCTTTTGGCTGTTTTGAAGGATCTTGCAATTTTTGTTAGATTTTGACAAGATTCAACGCTTGAAGTAGCATTGCCTATTTGTGGTAGGATGCAAATCATGTAGCTTTTTGATGTTGAAGAGGCAAAGTGACATTTTTTGTGTCAACAAATGCCCCCTCGAGGTATAACACCGAGTTGCATAACTTTTGAAGTTGATGTGCCTCAAAAAGAACTTTGAATGAGAGCTTCTGACTTGACCAAGAGTCTTTGAGCAATTTTCTTCTGGTATAGTAACCTTGTGAGTTTCCAGGGGATTTTGTGGTAGTGAAAGGGATCACGTACCATTTCAAGGCAAAGTTTTGAAAATGACATGAAATTCAAATTTGGGTTTTTGGGTATTAGATTTTCTTTTTGACATTGTGACCTAACAAGCTATATGTGTGTAAGACCCCGACCCCTAATTTCCTTGATTTTTGTGTTTTTAATTGTGAGTTAGTTCTTTAAACGAGTTTGTTATCCTAATCGAGTTGGTTTGTGGTTTAGTTCAGTTTTCTATAGTTTTGAGAATTTTTTAAAGCCATTGGACTTAGTCAGACACCCTCAGGGAGGCCCTGAGTGCACATGTTAGCATGGGAGGATAATTATGTTTTCCGATTTTAATCATGATTTCGACCTCATTTGAGTGGTTTTATTATTTGTTACAACTTTTGTTTTTAAACTTTCCGTGTTTAAAGCCCAAAAACCCAAGTTTTGGGTAAATCTGACTTTTCATGCTAAATCTGGACACGATTTCCAATCTCACTAAAACCCGCAAAATATATACTTTTTGGAAACTAGAAATTTGTTGATCAACTTTGTCTTCTCCGTCGAATCCATTTGAGGTCCCGAAATGCATGTTTTTAGCCCGACTAGTACTTTAAGTTGTGGGACCCACTTCACCTTTTGTATATAAAGAGAACCCTTCTTCCTTTCTCTTCTTCCTTGCCCTAGTCACTGTTCCAAGAGAAGAATCCCAGCAGCCACCGGTTTCTCCATCTTCCTCTTGTTCTCTTCCTCATCAAGCACCACCAATCCATTGCTAAGCCTAGATTGGACTCTACGATCTTCATCCTCTTCACAAGAGCTATCCATTGACGCCATTTTTGAAGAAAACCGCCCACTCCAAGATTCCCTTTGAGCAACCTCTTGCTTTTTGAAGAACTTCCAAGTAAGGAATCCTTGTAATCTTTTGGATTTGTGTTCTCCTAGCCTTTAAGAAGCTTTGTTTTGATTATTGGAGGTTTTCCTTTTGTTTTGATTTGGTTTTGCCATTTTAGGGTTCTAAGATGGGTTTCTTTTGGGGCTTTTGTGTAGATTTCGTGGATCTTCCCTTTGGTTGAGTTTTGTGAAGATTTCCTTGACATTGGATTGAGGCAAGTGAACTTTATAGGATTCTTCATGTACATTGCATTATGGTTTTGTTATTTTCATTAAGACATGATTTCTATGTTTAGTTTCCTAATGCATGTTATGTTTATACTCTTTTAAGTCATGGGTTTTAGCTTCTTCACTTGCCTTGTTTTTAATGATTTTTCAAGTCCTTAGAATCATGTTTGAGCTTGTAAGTTTTATGATCTTGCACATGGAAATGTCTTGATGTTTCTCAATGGAATGAATGGTTTATTTATGGATTGAATGATGTTAAATGTTGTAATTTATCCCTTGGAAAGCATGGTGGCTTAGGGAGTGCAGGTTACTCAGAAATGGGAGTGAAGAAGGGAAAGAAGTTGTGAAAAATCTGACTCGAAACACACTGCCCGTGTTCTGTCGGTCAGGTGTCGGTCAGATGTTGGCTGACCGAACTACCCAGTTCGGTCAACCGACAACCAACCGAGACCTGTCGATTCAAATTCCAGAGAGCAACATCGTGTCAGAAAATTGGCCGGTCAGCTATCGGCTGACCGAACTCCCAAGTTCGATCGACTGACAGCCAACCGAGGACATGTCGGTCCCTTTTCTCGAGAGCTGCATTTTTTGGAATGAGACTTGTCAGTCAGCCGTCGGTCGGCTGTCGGTTAACCGACAGGTAACCGAGGACTGACCGAAATTTACCAAAAGTATTATTTTTGAAGGATTTTTGTGAGAATGAAAACTAGACTAGGATTTAGACCTTTATTTGACATTGTGCACTTGGAATTCCAAAATGTACTATAACTTCTAGGGCACCAAATCTTGTCAAAACTCCGACATTTGGGTTTCAATTCCACAAAGGTCAATGATTGGTCTTAGCCTAAACTTGATAGATTTCGTGTTTGAACTCTTGTTCTGATGCTTCATGCATCATCGTGTCCTCGTTTGATTTTCAAGTACAAGTTCGTTTGAAGAATTGTTTCAAGAACCAAAACTCTTGTTTTGATGCTTCGTGCATCATCGTGCATTCGTTTGAATTTCAAGTATAAGCTCGTTTTAAGATGTGTTTCAAGAATAAGAAAAGGGAATCATTTCTTAAGTTTGTTAAGCATTTCTATTATGCTAATTGCTAGTCTCGCCGTGTCGTGTTTGTTAAATGATTTCCCCTCTTGTTTTGACGTGTTCTCGAATAAGTATTGTCGTGTTTATGCATTCATGATATAAGTGAATACCACTGAGCTTGGACTGTCCTTTTAGCTTGATCCACTATCTGGGGGTCCTTAAACACGTGGACTGTCTGTAGACTAGTCGTGTATTTTATTATACATCGTGCGTGTTCGTGTTCCGGTTCCACGGCCAGCCTCCCCGTCTACCTTGTGTGGCGTGGTATCGTGTCTTGCGTGTCGTGCTTGTCGTGCGTGCTTGCTCTTGTCATCATGTATGATGGAGAAAGGATGGGCTCGTGTGGATTTACTAATCATGATATTATATGTATTCATGTCTTGTTTCGTATATCGTTCGTGCACTCGTGATTTCTTGATAAGTATCTTGTTCATACATTGTTTTTAAACCTTGTAAATCTGTTTCAAGTTCAATAAATTGTTTTTAGTTATTGTTTCCTTTAAACTTTAATTTTGTTTATGCTCTTGCCTAAATTGATCACCTGCCAGACCGTCGTGTCTGATATGCTACTACTTTGGTGCTCTAGACAGCAGGTCCTGGTTTTGAGCTAGTTCGTGTGCAGAGGGCTGTGGAGCCATAAGTTTTGTAGGACTGTTGTGTCAGCGATGTCATGTAGACGTCATGCTTGACTCCGGAGTTACGTTACACCCTTGGGTAGTATTTGTTCTAGCTTGCTATTTTGTACGGCTTTTGTTAGCCTTTTTCTTGGGAATTATAATTAATGCACTCGTTAATTTGTAACTTGAATATGTTTGGGTAATGACTAGCCTGTTACTGTCAGCTCTGTATATTTTGATATTATGATTAGTTCCAGTCTAAGTTTGAATATTACTATGACAATCTTATGCTGACAAATTGAGTACGACACGGAACCCGATGGATACAGATTCCGGGTCGTAACGTCTTGTAGAGCTTCCGCGAAATATTTTGATGTGTTGGAAATTTTTCCATCCTCACACATGTGGATCCTGGGGAGAAATACAAATTTTTAATTACCACCCCATATTCGCGTCCCTAAGATCGGAACCCGGTTTTGGGGGCGTGACAATGTGGCAGGTTAGGGGGTCGGGGTTTGATTTTTGATTTTGACCTTGTGACCCAATAAGCTTTACGTGGCAAGTTGGGGGGTTAGGATTTGGTTTTTGGTTTTGACCTTGTAACCTAACAAGCTATATGTGGCAAGTTAGGGGATCAGGATTTGGATTTTGATCACTCTTTAGGATTATTTTAGGTCCATCGGAGTGATTTGGGTTTTTGTGGAATGTCAATTTCAAGATTTTGGCTCAATTTGGTATATGAGGTTGGATGGTTTTGAATTTTGGAAGCTCATAAGGTTTGGATTTTTTTACGTGTGGTCCAATCAACTCAAAAGAGGCATGGAACCACTTTGTATGCTCTTGGTAAGAGGAATTTTTGGTAGGAAACCACTTTTAGTGCCTAGGTGGTTAAACTTGGCTCATGTGGGATAAGTCATGGGACCTTAAACTTTAAAGATGGCTTAGATCTTATGTGGTGTCATTCTTGTAAAGAATATCTAATAAAGAATATCTAAAAAAAAATATCCTAACTTGGAAAGAAACTCTCAAGTTTCCTTTCTTTTGTGAGAGAATATCTCAAAGTATCTTTGTTTGGGAGAGAATCTCTCAAATCCCCTCTCTTTTGGGAGAAAATATCTCTAATTCCTTTTCTTTTGGGAGAGAATCTCTCTAAGTATCTTTCTTTTGGGAAGGTTGCTAATTTGTAGCACTTATCTCCTTGCTTTTCTCCTAGTTTCCTTCTTTGGCTTGCTCTCTTCTATAAAAGCAGAGGGAGATTGGATCTCTTGCTTTTATTGCTTTCTTTTGCAAAAACCTTCAAGATCAAGACCTCTTCTTCTTCAAGGATCTTCATGCTTTTCTTCTTCTTTTCCATAAATGGCTTCAAGTAAGTCTTCTTTTTCTAAGAAAACTCCATTGTAGAAGTAGGATGGTAAAAAAAAAAAAAAATTCTTCTTGTTTTTTTCTTTCTTTTTCTTCCCTTTTTCATTTCTTTCTTTTTCCTTTTTTTTTTTCTTTCTCTCTTTTCTTTTTGTTCTTCAAAATTTTCTCTTTTTTTCACGTTTTTTTCCTTTTTCTTCATATTTTTTTCTTCTATTTTTTGTGGCCGTATAGACAAGGTCATACATCCACGTGGCAGTGGGCTAGTCCCCTTTTTTTCTTCTTTCCATTTTTTTCTTTCCCTCCTTTTTTTTTTTTGAGGTTTCTTTCTTTTCTTTTTTTTTTTTTTGGTGTTCACCATGATAATGCGGTTTATGCAAGTCAAGATGTTCATGTTGGGAATTTATACTAAAAACATACTTTTTATGAATTTGTCTTTGACTGATTTTTTTTAGTATATTTTGTCTTCTCATCTAACTGAGATTTTAAATGGGCAAATGATTGCATTGTTAATTATTATACATGTGAGTGTCTTTTATTCTATAAAGTCGACAAGTTGGTGTGCAGATTTCTACTTATACACGAAAGACTTATTTGTCAGTTCTTATAGAATATAAGTTGTTGTTTATAATCTAGATGGATTTGAATACACCATCGGTACGATTGTAGCATGATGTTTCAGCAGTCTTGTCTTGGCTGTGGGAAACGGTATAGTTTTGACTCATTATGCTTGTACACTTTGTGTGTATTAAACAGGACCGTGTTTTTAGGTTTATTGTCTTTATACTGACTATATAAGATGATGAACATCCAAATGGTTATTATGAGTGCTTATACTCTTAATCCCGACATAAATAATAAACACTTACATTTAGTGTTTGGCATTTTGATTTACGAAGGGTGAGATCTTTTATGGGTCAACAATCTAAGTGAGTTGGATGACTACACTACGTGTCTGGTGGATATTAGTTTATTGACGGAATCCACGTCCCGTAATAGGGATTGATGATATCCCCTTGATGAAATTTTTAAGTTTTGATTAATAAACATTTAATAACAAGAAGCTCGAAATATTATTTTGAGAATAAGGACAGGAGTGCAATTACGATTCTTTAGTGGACTGAATTGTAATTTATGGAACTAGGATTCTAATTTGGGTCAAATTAGGGTTTCCTATTTCCATAAGAAACCTATCGTTATTTCCTTCTTAAGGTCCCTATTGTAGCCTATAAATATGCGCTACTGCTCACTAGGTTAATATATACAAGAAAAACAAGAGAAATCTCGTTTTGGGAGAGCAAAGGAGAATTCGCAGAAGAGGCCCACTCCCTGGTGCTAGTTCAAGCATATAGGAATATAGTAGAAGATCTTGATATTTTCGGGTTGCTGTGAGACCAAGATCAAATCAGAGAGATCTCGCTGGTATGATTTTAATCATATTCTTCAATAGTTATTTCCGTAGTGATCTGTACGCAATATCTAGAGATCATGGTTTCTACTCTTTTCTAACAATTGGTATCAGAGCCAATCTTGATACTGCGTATGGATTGAAGAAAACATAGTAAAATTATAGGTTACTGTAAGAAAACATGGTCTCCTTTTGCTGTAAGTAACCCTTGTTTTGCAGCGCAATATCTAACCTTTGTTTTGCAGCAACTGAGTAACTGATTTGGCTATTATGGTCACCTGTGTGTATGTTTTGTGAATGGATCCCATGAATCAAATTCGTGGTTATTGTTTTACGAATTTTACAATTTTTATGGTGATGTAATTATATTGAGATAGCATGTGAACTTTGTTCGTCAGGAGGCTTAGGATTCAATTTAATTTTATGGTGATGTAATTATATTGAGATAGCATGTGAACTCCGTTCGTCAGGAGGCTTAGGACTTAATGTAATTTTTTCTTAGAGAAGTAATTATATTAAGATAGCATGTGAATTTTTTCTTAGAGAAGTAATTATATTAAGATAGCATGTGAACTTCGTTCGTAAGGAGGCTTAGGACTCAATGTAATTTCATAAAAAAAAAGGACTGGTTCTGAAGGCAGAAATTCAATTTCGAAGGAAGAACTTCATAAAAATTTTCTTAAGACAAGGCACAGCTCGACCCCTGCTAGAGACACCCCTGGACGCCCTCTGCAAAGCACATGTTTAAAGAAGTGGCAATCATGAAGACAAAAGGATTCTACTTGACCATGATAGTTAGGCCTCTTATGCTGTTTGTCATTCTTTTTTGTGCTTGGATGTCTATTATTATCATTACTTGCTAATTATGATATTAATCCTATTTAATTATGTATAGAATGGAGTAGTAGCAAAGACATGGTTGCCTATTACTACTAGATTTTAAACTTGTCTTAATTAAACTGTTTTATAGGAACCCTCATTGTTAAATAACTAAGTGGGGCATGGAACTTCTTAAGTTCTCACAGTCTCTATCATTGGTTTGTAGGAGATGTAATTGATTTATGTGTTGACTTTGGAGTCTTCCTCCTAATCGGATGAGTTAATTATGGAATCTCCAGTCCAAACTCCCATATGGATGATTTAGGGTAATTATTAGTATAGGCCGCTTCTCCATCTGATGGGTCCGAATACGGAATAATGGACCTTGAATTAAATGATGGTATACACTTAGCTATAAATAACAGTATGCTCATTTGAGCCACTTCTATTATTTATAGGACCAAAGTTATGGCAGCTATTTAGTCTTACTTGGCATGGTTTGTTGCCTTGACAGTGAAACTAAAAGGTTATGTCCTATCTAAACAAAATAAGTGTGGTACTTGTCCTCACATCGAGGCATACTATGCATTGGTGTTTTAGATTGTTGTTGGATTCTTATATTAGTTGGCAGTGGAAACCATTTTCCTTTTATTTGAATCCAAAGATTTACTTTTGCCCCATCATAATTTACTAATTATGTAAAATTCAGGTTTTAAGATGGATGCTTTCAACCCACTTGCTGTAATTCTCAAAGAACACAAATTCACTAGACCTAATTACATTGACTGGAAAAGAAATGTGGATATTATGCTAACTGCTGAAGAGTACAAATATGTGCTCACTGAGGTATGCCCAGAGAAACTTGAAGATAGATGTACCGATGAGGTAGCCAAGCGTCCACCACCTAACAACCAAGGACCTCCGAATCATGAAGATGACGAGGGTAATGCAGAAAACAATGAGTCACGCGCCCTTACCAAAAAGGACGTGGACGATATCCTTGCAAAAGCAAAAGAGGAGGATACATTGAAAGAACATGGGATCAAGCCACCCTATCCTCTATGGAAGGACTCGGTTCCGTTCCCTGTAAAATTCAAACAACCTACTCTCCAGACATATACGGGGAAAGGTTTAGCCAAACAGCATGTCATCCACTTCAAAATCCTGACAGGAGCTATTGCGGATCAAGATGCCTTCAAGATTCGCCTCTTCGCAAGTACCCTAAAAGGTACAGCCTTTGATTGGTACTCCATTCTGCCGGAGAACTCCATCCAGAACTGGGCTATGCTGGAGACACGCTTCCTGACCCACTTCCAAGGTGAGGACCATCCTGTTACTATGGCTCAACTCTACAGCCTAAAACAGGGAGAGAATGAGTCAACATATGACTTCATTCACAAGTGGAAGGCAATGGCGTACAAATGCTCAGATGTACTGCCACAAGCGTGGCTAGTCGACATCTGCCGTAAAAATATGAGAGCAAAAATTTGCTCTATGATCATCGGCAACAAATCAAAGAACCTGGGAGAACTCCTCGAAGCTTCCATGGAAGCTGAAACGGTGATTAAAGACCTCAATAGTCAGAAATCATCAAAGAAAGAGCCGACTGCTGTTATGACCTCAAAACCAAAGAAAAAGGAGGTTCTCAATGTGCAGACTAAGTTAGCTCCTCAGCAGCCAAAGAAAGCTGAAAGCAAAGCTACAGGTAAAAGGCCTGAACTCTCCGATGCCTTCAAGGAACTTGTAGAAAAGAAATATCCGTTCGATGAAGATGTTGAAGAAATCTTTGAGGCTCTCCTAGAAAATGACAAACTCACTTTGCCGGAGCCCAAAAGACCGGGAGATGTTGGCAAAACCAATGATCCCCGATACTGTCCATACCATCAGATGATCTCACATCCTCTCAATCAAAGCTTCGTTGTGAGAGAGAAGATCAATGAGATGTGGAAAAACGGAGTCATCACCTTTGATAAAAACTACGGCTCCGCCGCTGTCAACATGGTGTCATGTGGGCAAACTTCAAAGTCACCGAAGAAGAAGATCACTACTTCATTCAAGGCGATAAAAATGGAGCAAGCATCCCAAGAGTTGGTTCCCTATCCAACACTAGATGGACAACCCATATGGGTGCATCCCGATCTCCTAGAAGATGAAAATTGGGAGATCGTCAAAACAAAGCCGACCGCTCAACAACGAAGGCAAGCTAAGAGACAACTCCGCAAGCTCAAATAGCAGCAGAAGTCTCAACCAAAACAAGAAGTCCTTGAAAAGGTAGAAACCTCTTCCACTGCTTCACTGGGGGCGACGGAAGAGTCCCTTCCCAAAGCTTTAAAGGAGGTAAGAAAATTCACCATTGATGATTTCATGCCACCTCAATACAAAAATGAAACTGCACAGGGGGCATCATACTCCTGCAACTCGGTAGTTGGATTCCCCATGGATGGATACGAGTCTAGTGACACTGCCAGTGATATCGATGAGTGGGAAGAATCCCTTGAAGTAGGAGAATACCTCTCTGACGAGGAATGGATTCCTGAGTCTCATCTTATGCCAGTAATCTGGTATAACCCATTGCAGCCACAATGATCCTGGTCCGATGATGAAGAAGACCAAGAGGCTGAAAACGCTGTCGATCCAGCACCAGCCAATGTTCCAGTGGAACCCAATAATGGTGAACTACAAGGAACGGATGACGAAGAAGATTTGGCTCCTATGCCTGATCTTGAAGAATACGCAAGAATCTTGCAACATCTTGCCATAGAACAGGAGCAAGATCGCATCAATGATCTTCGTCATAATCCAGAACCGGAAGTCCCGGAAAATCAACGGGAACTTTCTCCCTCAACTCCTGAAAATGGAGAAAACAGTTGGTTCGATGATCCTCTTACATCCGAGGATGAGTCCGATTCCCAACAGTTTACACTGGGGGCATCTCCTGTCAGGATAACCTGCAATGCGATAGCTCAGGACGATAGTGCCTCTGAAGCTTCCGAAGACACGTACTCCCCAACCGGTAGTGTATCTTCTGGAGCTACATCTTCTCAGGTGACTTCCACTGAGATATCATCCTCTTAGCTCTCGTCTCCTGAAGCTGTGACATCGAAACTCAAGCCTCTCCCGGTTGATCATCTTGAAGAAACTCCTGCTAATAAAATCTTCATCAATGAAAATCCAGTCGATTGGTCCCAGATACCCGATCTCATAGACGATGTCTGGACTAATACAGAAAGATTGTCGGATATTGTTCAGGACTTCTTCCCGGAAATTGCTCCGTGCAACACAATCACTGAAGACGCCAATACTACTACAGAGACGTCTTCAGCAAATGACAAGGATCAACCCCTTGCTCCTACGAGTAATCTTCAAAAAGAAGACCCTTCTCAAAAAGCACTCGAAGTAAGCAGTCAAGCTCCCTTCGAAACATCAAAGCCTTTGGTCATCACAACCAAAGCAAAGAAGAGAAAACAAAAGACTGGGGCAAGTTCACTGTCTTCTTTGTGTCTATCATGCATGACACAGACTCGGAGTCAGAGCCAGAAGATGACACAGCATCAAGTCAAGCTGATACTCAGCAAGATCGGCCTGCTCTCACTGCATTGGAGACACCTGTTGATGGAGAAGATCTTACGTCTGCTTCCTTTGTCGTTCCGGGAACTTCGGCAGAAGAAAAAACAATATTCTTCTACAATCCTGAAGCATCCTCATCACGTCCAGCACTCGAACCTTTTGAAGGAAGGTATCGTGTACCAGACTTAAATATCTCTCTTGACAACACGATGGGCAAACCCATCGAACAAGAAGATGACGACGTTGAGTCCTCCCTGATAGAAATATCAACTACATCCCAGATCTCAACATCGCTCTTGACGATCCAAACCCCACAGAGTCATTTAACAAAAGGTGACCTTGTGTTCGCGGTTAAAAAGCCATTGATTCTCGTTCGTACATCTGAAATCAACGATGATTCAAGATAGAAAGGGCCTTATATCATTGACAAAGCCTTCTCCAATGGAGAATATGCTTTCTTCAACTTTGAAGGGACAGGTTTATGCTGCATAATAAATTTCTACGGCGTTGTTTTTCTTAAAAGTTGCGTCACTACCTGCTGTCCAACACAGTCTACCTGGTTTCGAGGATTAACCTCTTAAAGGTCTTTGTCACAAAAGCAGGTTCTCTCAATGCCCCAACTGGCAAAATGGTCCATCCTTCTATCACAATTTGATATTAGGTATGTACCACAAGAAGCAATCAAAGGCAAAGCTCTAGCAAACTTCCTCGCAGAGCATCCATTGCCTAAAGATTCTCCACTCAGGGATGATCTCCCAGACGAATTTGTCTACAATGTGGAAACTTCCTTATCAAATGCTTCCTGGGACATGTACTTTGACGGTGCAATCAGGACAAATGAAAAAGGAAAGCAAATATCGGGAATCGGCATCCTCTTTGTCAGCCCCGACAAATACATGATTCCACATGCTTTCTCGCTACTGGAACCATGTTCAAACAATGCAGCTGAGTACCAAGCCCTGATTGTATGATTGGAACTCACCCTGCATCACCATGTTGGAAGCTTTTGGAGACTCTCAACTGATCGTCAACCAGATGAATCAGACATTTGAAGTCAGGAAGCCTGATTTGCTACCTTACTGCAACAAGGCGCAGTCACTTCGACAAAAATTCAACATTTGTCACATCACCCACATTCTCAGAGGTGAAAACATCCGTGCAGATGCCCTGGCTGGACTCGCCGCATCCATGGCAATCCAAGAAGGGGAAAACATGCAACTCACAGTGTATCAAAGAAGGATTCTCCTTCCTCTTAACACAAACCAAGTAGTTGCTGAATGCCACCAAGTGGTTGGAAGTCGGATGTCCATCCTCAAACCTCTGATCGGCGACTGTAGAGATCCGTTCATTGATTACATCATGTTCGGAGTCTTACCTGAAGATCCAAAAGATCAGCTACGTATCCAAAGACGAGCCCCAAACTTTCATTTGGATATACCTTCAAAAGCACTTTACAGAAAATCCTTCAACGGAGTACTCCTACGCTGCTTGTCACAACAAGAGGCTGAAGAAACTCTCAAAGAAGTACATGCCGGTCTTTGTGGAGCCCATTAGGTTGGTCCTAAGCTCTACAACCAGATAAAAAGGCTAGGTTATTATTGGCCTACCATGGTAGCTGATGCAATGCAATTTGCCAACCGCTGCAAAAAATGCCAAATTCATGGAGATTATGTCCACATGCCTCCAGAATGGCTACATCCAACAGCAATCACATGGCCTTTCGAAGCCTGGGGTATGGACATCATAGGTCCTATCTCTCCCCCATCAAGCAAAGGTCATCGCTTCATCTTCGCCTCTACGGATTATTTCTCCAAGTGGTCAGAAGCATTTGCGCTCAGCGAAATGAAGACCTCATCAGTCCTTCAGTTCTTGCGCACCAACATTAATTGTCACTTCGGCATACCTAAAAGATTCATCCATGATAACGGACCACAATTCCGGGATCACAGATTCTATAGGTTCTGCGACAAGTACAAAATCCAAAGTTGTCCTTCGACTCCATATAATCCAGCAGCGAACGGACTAGCAGAAGCCTTCAACAAGACACTCTGCAAAATTCTCAAGAAAATGGTCTCTAGTCACAAAAGAGACTGGGGCGACAAACTACTAGAAGCTTTGTGGGCCTATCGAACCACCGTTCGAGGACCAACCCATAGGACACGATTCTCTTTGGTCGATGGATGCGAAGCTGTTGTCCCTTTGGAAGTACAAATTCCTTCCTTAAGGGTATCTCTGCAAAATGACATGACACAAGAAAGCAATGTCAAATTGAGACTCCAAGAGCTAGATAATCTCGATGAAAGACGACTCGAAGCTCTACAAAGCATTGAATTGTACCAAGCACGCATGGCAGGATCTTTCGACAAGAAAGTCATGCAACGCGCCTACAAAAAGGGCGTCTTGGTTCTTGCAGTAAAAAGACCCATAGTCTTTGCCCACAATTCCAGAGGCAAATTTGAACAAAATGGGAGGGACCCTTCGTCATCGACAAAGTCTTCTCCAACGGTGCATACGCTCTTCTAAACATGGAAGGAGACAGATGTATCCTACCCATCAACGACAAGCTCTTGAAGCGGTACTACCCTTAAAGACTTCTTCAAACGGGTCAGAGTGATATCTACATGGCCAAAGCCTATTTCAAGGTACTTGCTCATCAAACCCATCCCCTTTTGAAATTTTTAGGTTGAAATTTCCAAAAAAAAAACTTTCAAAACAATGCTTACGTTCGTCGTTTCATTGTTCAAAAAAAAAAAAATCAAAATCCAAAAATCCAAGTTTAGGAGCCTCTTCCCAGACTTGACCAAAATTTTCGATCCTTGAGCCCAAAATTCATGGTTTGAAACAAAAAACCAAGACTCAGGAATTTCCACCCCAGTCCGCCTCGGCTTTTACAACCAAAATGGTTTAAAGTCAAAATTTATGACCCTCGTGTCTTTAAACAAAAAAAAAATGGTTTTTTAGAAACCGCGGGGAAGCGACATTCAGTCAATACTTGCAAAACCCAAAAACCGGAAGGATGCAAACCCCATTCGATACTTCCAAAAACCCAAAAATCGCAAGGAAGCGAACCCCATTCGATACTTGCAAAACCTCGAAATTTCAAAATCGTGGAGACGCAATATTCCAATTGATATCCACAACCCAAATTTCAAATGGTTCGAGAAAACCTCAAATTTAAAAAATCGCGGGGAAACGACACCAAGTCAGTACCCGCAAAACCAAAAGTTTTGGCAAAAGCAGGGAAGCGACACTTAGTCGATACTTGCACCCCAATCCACCAGGAAGCGACCTTCCATCGATACTCACAAACGCAGCCCGCGAGGAAGCAACATTCCATCGATACTTGCAAGAGCATTCACTGGAGAGGCGGCATTTAGTCGATACCTGCGTTCTGAAAACTAAAAACCCGGCTCTAAACGCCAAAAATCGGCTATAAACGCCAAAATCGGCTATAAACGCCAAACTCGGCTATAAATACCAAAATCGGCTATAAACGCCAAAAATAGGCTATAAACGCCAAAATTCGGCTGTAAATGCCAAAATCGGCTATAAACGCCAAAAATAGGGTACAAACGCCAAAATTCGGCTGTAAACGCCAAAATTCGGCTATAAACGCCAAAATCCGGCTATAAACGCCAAAACCGGCTTTCATGCCAATAAAACAAAACTTGGTTTTCAAAATCTGGCTTCCATGCCAAAAACAAAACAACAAACAAAACAAAATTTGGCTTCTATGCCATTCCAAAAATCGGCTTTCATGCCATTCCAAAAATCGGCTTTCACGCCATCCAAAAACTTTGGCTCTCATGCCACAACTCTCATGCCACAAAAAAATTTGGCTCTTATGCCACAAACAAAAAAAAAAACTTTGGCTCTCATGCCACAAACAAAATTTTTGGCTCTAATGCCACAAACAAATTTGGCTTCCATGCCACAAAATAAAAGTCGGCTTCTATCCATTCCAAAATTCGGCTTTCATTCCATCTCAAAAATTCTGGCTCTAATGTCATCTCAAAATTTTGGCTCCCATGCCGTAAAAAAAAAAACTTTGACTCTTACGCCACAAAATTAGGCTTTCATGCCACCTAAAATTTGGTTTTCAAGCCATCAAAAACCAGGCTTTTTGCCACAAAATTGGCTTTCATGCCCAAAACAACCATTTGACAAAAGAATTTCACAAAATGACAACCTTTTGACAAACATTCTCATCAACTTTTACTCAAATGTGTTTTCATAAAAAAAATGCTTTAAGTAAAAAGAAGGGGATACAAAAATATAGTACCAAAATTGTTTATACATAGAGGTACAAAAAAAAAAAGAGAAGAAGAAAAGAGTTTGTTATAACTCAGGAGCTCAGTCGAGCATGGTCTTCAACCAAAGGTTCAACTCCTCAAGCAGACCCTTGACCTTAACTTTCAAAGTTTTTAGGCCACGCTTCTTCAGAATATTCCCATAAAATGCGGCCGAATGCCGCGACCCATCTGCAGCACGAGGGAATTCTTCCCAGAGGACCTGCCACTGCTCATACTCCTGAGTCTTCCTCCGGACATTACCTTCAACTTCCTCAACCAGGCGAATGAGAGTCCCCTCCTTGTCACGAGCCTCCACAATGGCGGTCCATTTGGCAGCAGCTTCTTCCTCCAAAAGCTCAAGACACTGCCTAGCCTCGACCACCTCCTTATCAAGGCGGTCCAAGTCTTGCTTTAGCCCCATGATGGATAACTTGGTAACGTTCTTCTCCCGAACGACCTGTCTCCGTGTCTTCGTGACCTCAGTCAGCTCAGCTTTGACTTTGCGGGATGGCTTCATAAACATCTCATCAAAGAAGTCACCATCTGGGAAACTCTTGGTCTCAGTCCATTTGTTCCCCAAGGCGATGATTTCATCAACAAAATCCTTGACACTTGTGATGTCCAGACCGACTTCTTCGCTATCAGCAAGAATGTCATGTACATACTTGATCATGCTAAAGCTAGCTTCCAAGTGACCTAAAGAGAGAGTCTCAACCCATGAGCTCAAAACAGTCTTCAACACCTTCCTTGCATACTGAAGGTGCGGCGCAGAAGAGGATTCGCCATGCTCTGGCACCCGACTGCCCATGTCATGCTCCATTGGAAGAGTAATCAATAAACTCTTTCCAACTGAAGAAGCTGACTCATTGAAGGAAGAAGAAACCCCTACTCCGGGATCAGCCGTAGGTATCCCCTGTTCTGGCTCTAAGGAAGACGGAGGAACCTCTCCTGCTGCTCCATAATCTGCCAAGGCAAAGAAAAAAAGGTATGAATATAATCTTGTCAAAAAATATCAAGATTAGTATTGCAAAAATACCTTCTTCGACGACCGGCGGAGTACTCTCTGCCTCTGTGAGTTCATCCGAAGCATCATCAAAAGTTGCGTCCATGGATGGCTCGAAATCGCAGAATCCTCTGGCAAGTCAGCTAACAAGGAAACAAAAGCTACATGTTGGCAAACGACAGCACAGACAAAAAGAAGAAAGAAAAAAAAAAGAAGCGAAAGCAATCATACCAGGTGAAGGTTCTGGAACCATTCCAGAGTCCCTGGGCTCTTCCTCAGATGCCACGACTGGATCCGTCATCGCCTCATCGGCTGGAATGATGGAACGCGCTCCTGCCGAGGGTGCTACCGGGGTCGGCGGATGTGGGAGTCCGTCGGGTCCGGCCTTTTCGCGCCGGGGGGCTGAAGCGTGCATCAACATTTCTTTGTGTGGGTGTGCCAGATTTTCTATTTTACTTGGAATTGCAAGTGGTAATCCGGAGATCAACCTTCGCAAGTAAAAAGGAAATCAACTTCTTTCAAGTTTTCCATTGCACAAATATTTAAGTAAAGAGACATTTTCTTGGTTTGCCGTGAAAGGCGATTTTGCTTGGCATTTATAGCCGATTTTGGCGTTTATAGCCGATTTACAATTCTCATCAATAATGAAAGACAAGAGTTGTGATTTTTGTCTCTTTTTGAAAAATACAAACTACAATGAAAAGCAAGAAAAGGAGGATCTAACTTTTCAGGAGATTGTGGGGGACTCGTTCAGATTGACGGTCGCAAGCCATGTATGGGCTTCGCCATCATCCATGCAGATGAGAATAGAGGATGCTCTTGATTCGCTTGGCTTGGCTATAACCTTAGGTTTTTAGAGGACAAAGACCAAGAGAAGGTCCTATGTCCAATAAAAAGCTAAGTAGACGGGCTGAAAAGCCACGTCTAAGCCATTTGGAAGCAGCGGGAGAAGGCAAGGACCTTGGGGGGAGGTACCCCCCAAGGGACTTTTGTCACCTTGCAGTGGTGGCCGGTGTAGAACTTCAGCAGAGTTTTTCTCTCTTTTTCTTTCTCTAGATTTTCTGTGTTTGATTCGTCTGGATTCGATTCTCTTCTGGATACGAGCTCTGGATTCTTTTTTTTTTTATCCTTTTTTTTTTTTTTTGATTTTTGATTTCAATGGAATGCTCTCCTATTTATAGGCTTTTGGTAGCCATTTAGGAGAGCTTTTATGGGCTTTAATGGCTTTAATGGGAGGAGTTACAAGATTTATTTCTTGATTTTGTAACTCCTTTTTCCTTGAATCTGATTGACCGATGGAGATTAAGGGCTTTTAATCACCTTAATTACCATAATGGGAGGAGTTTCATGGCTTGAATGCCATGACTTAATTGATTTGTAACTCCTGGATGCTTGCTTCTGATTGGGCCGTCCAAAGAAATGAATTAATGACTGCAAGAAAGCTAGTCAATTAACTACATTAAATGGTCGCCGAGCAGTTGAAGAGTCGCGGGCCGCGCCGCGTCTTTTGGGATTCTTTTGGCGATGATCATCGATGGATCTTCATGCTGATCGACATCGGATGAACATGTAACTTCAGACATTTGATAGCTAAGAGCGGGCCGGTGACATCTGTCTTGTCGATTTCTCGATCGGTCGGACAGAAAGAGCACTTTTTAGGTCAACCGGTCGGCGATCTTGGAGCGATCAATGATGATTTTATGCTTTTGACGGCGGATCTGAGATGTCGCCGGATATGAGTCAATTTCAAGCACTAAAAATCACATTTTCAGGAAACCACAGGGACCAAAGTGCGCGAAACACGAAAAGGGACGGAAAAACAGGTCACCGGTGAAAAATCCGGTGACCCGGACTTCCATGGTCGCCGGCGACCCTGGGGGTTTTTCTCCCCTTTTTGGTCCGTTTTGCGGTCTTTTTCGTCGCCGTTTTCCTCTGTATTTTTCTTTGACATTTTTGCTCATTTGTTGGCCTTATTCCCTTGTAGAAAAATTGATGAGAATCCTTGCAATTTGGGTTGCAAAGTTTCCAATTTTCCAGGAAAGCCGAAGACTTTGTCGCGTAGGGTTGCCGATTTTCCGTCAGAAGCTGAAACTTGGTCAAACGATGTCGGAATGACCTGAAATTTGAGGTGAAGCCTCCTGAGAAATAAATAAGACCAACCATAGGCTTTTGTTTGAGTTTTGAAGCCGTTTGGAGTCCCGTCGCCAGTAGACTTGATTTTGCCGCGAGGGAGATGCCGCGCGTTGATGTGCGGTCAAACGATGTCCGATTGACCTGAAATTTGACAGGGAACCTATTGGAGTCATTTTGAGATGATCCACAGGCTCTGTCTTGGAAACCATGGTCCCGGGGAGCTCCGCCGCCGGTAGGCTTGATTTTCTTTCGGAGCATCGAAACCTGGTCAAACGTTGTCGGAATGACCTGAAATTCGACGTGCAGCCTTTTGGAAGCATGTTGAAGTCACTCATGCACTTGGTTTGATGAGCGAAGGCTTCGGTGGTTCCCGCCGCCGGGAGGCTTGATTTTGCTGCTCGAGCATTGATGGAGGGTCAAACGTTGTCGGTTTGACTTGAAATTTGGCATGGAGCCCTTTTGAGACATGCTGGAGTCATCCGTAGGCTCTGATCGAAGTTTTGACGTCTTCGATGATGTCGCCGCCGGGAGCGCCAATTTAGCTGTCGGAGCAGTGAAGTTGGGCCAAATGATTCTGAAATGGCCCGAAACTCCTTGTGTACTCCTCCCTTGGCTGTCTTGAAGGATCTTGCAGTTTTTGTTTGATTCTGACAAGATTTGATTTTTTGGAGAAGTTGCATTGCCTATTTATGGCAGGTTGCGACTTCATGCAGCTTTCTTGATGTTGAAGAGGCAAAGTGACATTTTTGGTGCGTGCATAGCTTTCTTGATGCTTGAAGAGGCAAAGTGACATTTTTGGTGTCAACAAATGCCCCCTCGAGGTACAGCGACGAGTTGCTTGACTTTTGTAGTCGATGTGCCTCGAAGAGATTTTTTAAGGAGAGCTTGTGTCTTGACCAAGAGTCTTTGAGCAATCTTTCCTTTGGTAGAGTAGCCTTTGAGATTCCAGGAGAATTTTATGGTAATGAAAGGAATCAAGTACCATCTCGAGGCAAAGTTTTGAAGATGACATCAGGGATGTGGATTTGGGTTTCTGTTTTTGATCTTGTGACCTAACTAGCTATATATGGCAGGTTAGGGGATCGGTTTGGTTTTGATCTTGTAGACCTAACAGGCTGTATGTGGCAAGTTAGGGGATCAGGATTTGGTTTTTGGCTTTGGTCTTGTGATCTAACAAGCTGTATGTGGCAAGTTAGGGGACCAGGATTTGGTTTTTGGTCACTCTTTGGGACTGTGTGGGTCCATTGGAGTGGTTTGGATTTTTGTGGAATGTCAATTTCAAGATTTTGGCTCAATTTGGTATATGAGGCTGGATGGTTTGATTCTTTGGAAGCTCATGGGGCTTGGAATTTTTTTTTTGTATGGTTCAATCAACTCAAAAGAGGCATGGAACCATTTTTGTATGCTCTTGGTAAGAGGGATTTTTTTCCTGATTAAAAGCCCATTTTTTTTTTTTAGTGCCTAGGTGGTCAAACCTGGCTCATATGGGCTAACCCATGGGACCTTAAGCTTTTTAGGATGGTTTAGATCTCATGTAGGGCCATTTTTGTAAAGAATATTTAAAGATATCTCATTTGGATAGAGAATATCTAAAAATATCTTTATGGCAGAGAATCTCTCATATTCCCTTAATTTGGGAGAGAATATCTCAAGGTATCTTTCTTTTTGGGAAAGAATCTTTCTAATTCCTTCTCTTTTGGTAAGGTTACTAATTAGTAGCACTTACCTTTCTTTTTTTTTGTTTCCTTCTTTGATTTGCTCTTTTCTATAAAAGCAAGGAGGAGGCTAGATCTCTTGCCCTTATTGCTTTCTTTTGCAACAATCTCAAGAGAGCTCCAAGACCAAGAGTTTTTCTTCTTCAAGGATCTTCAAGCTTTTTCCTTCTTCTTCTCCATCAATGGCTTCAAGTAAGTTTTCTCTCTTTTTCTTTCAAGAAAACTCCATGTAGAGAATAGGATGATAAAAAAAAGTTTCTCTCTCCTCTTTTTTTTTCTTTTCTTTTCTTTCTAGTCTTCTTCTTTTTTTTTTCTTTTTCCACGTGATTTCTTTTTTTTTTTTTTTTTTTAAGAAAGTTTCTTTTTTTTTTGTTCTTTTCTTTCTCTCCCTTTTTTTTTGAGAAAGTTTTCTTTTTTTTTTTTGTTTTTTTTTTGTTTTTGTTGCCCATGCATGCATTTTTTGTAAATTGAATTGAGTAGCATGATGTGATAGCATACCTGAAAATCTTTACAAATTTGGGAACTTGGAGCTTGCAGTGATGTTGAGCCCTTCCTGATTTTGCAGAGATTTTGAGGTTTCAAAAGTTTGGAGTTTCGGAGCCCGCAGCAATGTTGAGCCCATCTTCAAACTTTCTATTTCCGTCGGGGTATTTCCTTTTTCTTTGGAATTGCCCCGGAGTCATGCCAAAATTTCGCCAGATTTTTGGTGGGACAAAGTGACCCTTTTTTTAGCGAAATCCTGTCATTTTGATGACGATCTTTTTTCTTTTCCAACCTTTGCAGGTGGTTCCTCCAGAGCGAACAAGGGTAAAGAGCCTGCTACAAGCGTACCTCGTCGATCTGCTAGATCTTCCAATGTGGCCGTTCAGCAGGCCCGGGAGAAAGTCCAGTTTGTGGAAAGAAATCTTGAAGAGTGCGACTCTCTCAACAGAGATGAGATGAGACAGCGATTGATCACTCTCAAGGGAGAGGAATTTTATAAGATCATGGTAAGCAGTCGGCCGTGGGTTATGGACGATCAGAGGGTGTTGCCTAAGCCTACCTTCTTCTTTGGTGATGCAGTCCCTGACGACGTGGCATACCAGAGGAGATGTTTTTAGTTCTCTTACACAGCTGATGGTGAAGAGAAGACTGTTGCTACCCGGTCGACGTTTGATCGTACCGTCTCGATCATGAGCCTTGCTCCCACGTGCTCTAAGAGGGAAGATCCTCCAAGCTGGGTGAAAAAGACAAATGTAATCAAGACAGGGATTTTTGTTGGCGGTCCTTCCGGATATGCGGAGAAGTCGCCTGCCGATATGGACATATTGTTGCCGGCTAGTGGCTACCAAGGCTCTGATTATCCGTCGGTTGATTTGAGACCCGTGGGCCCTGGCGTTTTCAGCGGTGACGGCAGTAATTGGGTGAAGCCTTTTCGACTTCGTGGTCGTTTTAATGCTGACTCCGATTGGAAGTCATGGACTGACCACACCTTGCTGATTGGGGGCGCCGTTTTGAAGGAAGCCGGGATTTTTGACACGGTCCGTGCCTTCAGAGATACCGTGGCTTTTTCCGACGAGGCCTTCATGGCCATGTTGGAATCATTTCTCCCACAAACCAATACCTTCGTTGTAACGAATGGTGAGATTGGTTTTTCCTTGAAGGAGTTGAGCGCCATTACTGGATTGCCCATCCTTGGCAAACTCTACGAGGAGTTCATGCCGATTGACAGCGTCCTTGAGGAGCAGTCAGAGGAGTTCAGGCTCCTATACTTTCAGCTCGTCGCCTTCTATGATTTTTTGAAGGAGAAGGAGGGCTCGAAGGTAAGATCCAGCAGTTGGAAGAGTTGTGGCTCTTCATTCTTCAACTTCTTTGATAGCAAAGAGTCTTCTGACAGCATGACCCTGGAGGACCGGAAGAAGGCTTCCGCCATGCAAGAAGAGTTGAAAGACTTCTTCGCAGGTACAGATGTAATTTGTTCTGACATTGCACTGCGGAGAGAAATTGCAGTTTACCTCACTTATTGGCTAGGTGAGGCTGTGTTTGCTGGTGGAGATGGGACGCACATCAAGCCGCATTGTATTTTTCCGGCTTGTCAGATGGCGTTTGGAGAGCGGCTTGCTTTGGTACCGGCTCTCTACTCCTATCTATGTACCGAACTGCAAGCGGCTGCTTTCTTGGTTCGGCTTGGGCTTTCTATGAATAGGGTATTTTCAGCCCATATCTTTTATTCGTGGTATGTATACCACTGTCCTGGCTTCCATCGGCTTGGTACTGCGCAGGATGATGATCCTCTGATGATTCGATTGGCTAAGGGAAAAGCCGTAATCGAATCTCTTTTATTTGCCCGCATGAGGATCCGACGGTTCAGGGACGTTGAGATGGGGCAGTCTTCAGTGAAGCTTTCTCCGGAGTTGCGAAAGAAGGCTTTTGACTTTGGTGCCCCCCGTGACTCTACCAGGGCAGGGTCAGGGAGACATTATGCCTTGACAAATGCAGAGAAGGAGTGGCTTTTCAGCATACGCATTGGCACGATGGTGTACCACAGACATCTTTTCATCGATATCCAACCGTATGTACCTTCTCACTTTGCGCTGCAATTAGGCTTCTCACAAGGTGTTGTTGGAGCACCTTCAAGCATGGTAAAGCGCTTTGGCGGTTTGCAGGATGGCAGAAATGCATGGGCTTTCTACAGTGCTGAAGACACTACTTCCATGATTTCTTATCCTGCGTTGTCGACTTTCCGGACTGCCGGCTTCACGAAATGGTTCGCGGAGAGCTTTTTGGCATATCGGGGGCTTTCCAAGAAGGAGTTTGATGTAAAGCTGTCTTCCGGAAAAGGCATTGGAAAGTCGGATGGCATCCGGCGAGAGGAAGTTTGGGCCTTCCTTTCTGGAGAGAAGCCCAAGATTGGCTTTCTCGGTGACCAAGGCGTCATCGGTTCTGAAGCTGTTCGAGAAGTGCCTGATGAGGCGTTAGAGCAGCTAGAACAGGAGGAAGCTGAGTTTGATGCTTGGATGCAAATGGCACAGAGGCGAGCTTCCGCGGAGTCTACTGGCAGACGTAGATCATCCAGTGAGGAGTCAAGTGAGAAACCTGACTCTGATAGTGGGGTGGGTTCTTCTAGGAAGCGAACCCGTAGAGGTAAGAAGAGGAGGAGTCATCATCGCAGCGAGGGGCCACATGAGGACTCTCCTGACATGGAAATCCCTCTTACCATCAACGAGGAGGTGCCAGAGGCTGTCGACGAGCCTCCAGAGAAGAGGAGCCGTGGAGAAGAGACCATTGATGAAGGTATAATTCTTCTGCTTTCTCTCTTTGCTTCTTTTCATGGATTCTCCCATGTTCTGATTTGCTGTCTGCTTTCCGCTTCTGCTTTTCCTCCCTTTTTTTTTTTTTTAGCAGAAGAAGAAGACTTGATGATGCCTGAGATTCCGGCTGATGAGGCAGTGACGGATCCGGTTGTGGCATCTAAAGAAGAACCGAGGGACTCTGGAGTGACTCCGGAATCTCCGACTGGTATGAATTTTTTTGCTCTTTTCTCTTTTTTCTTTTTTTGTGCTTGTCATTTGCCAACCCGTAGCTTTTGCTTTCTTGTCAGCTGACTTGCCAGAGGATTCTGACAATTTTGAACCATCGTTGGACGCCAATGTTAGCGATGATTCCGATGAGTTCATGGAGGAAGAAAGTGTTCCGCCATTCTTCGGGGAAGGTACTTTATAATAACAATCCTGATAATGCTTTTTATTTACAGGATCATATTCATACCCTCTTGTGTTTCCTTGGCAGATTTTGAAGGGACGGAAGAGAGTCCATCGCTTCCCTCAGAATCAGAGCAAGGGATGTCAGAGGTCGACCCAGAGGTAGGGACCAGTTCTGACATGATTGAGGAGATACCTCGTGTTGAGATTCCCTCTTTGGCAGCTCCAATTGGACAGAGTTCTTTTGTTTTTCTTCCAACGGGTCATGATATGAGCAGCCGGCCAACGGAGAAAGGTGAATCTTCTTCCAATCCATCTCTTCAATTTTCAAAGAAGATGCTGGTGCGAGTTTTGAATTCTTGGATCAAGACTCTCCTTTCTGGATACTTAGAGGCAGGATTTGGCATGATCCCGGACGTGAAGGAGATTCTCACCGATATTGAAGAAGTCGGTCTAGATGTCACAGGTGCCAGGGCGATCGTTGATAGGATCATTGCACTGGACGACAAATGGTTTGAGACCATGAACTTTCCTGATGACCGGTTTTTCAAGGAGGTACTCCTGGACCCTTTTAGCAAGGCTGAATTGACCTGAATGAGGCTACACAGAGCAGGAAGCAGGTAGTCCGAGAGAAGAATAAGGAAGAGCTAGTCATCCTTGGATTAAAGCGCGACCTTGACATCCTTGATGGAGAGGTCGAAATGGCCAGGAAGCGTCTCGAGCAGTTGAAGGCACAAGTTGATGCTAAGTGGGCTGCTATAGCAGAGGCTCGTGACAGGGAGAGTGCTCTGATCCGCCGGGTTGCAGATGCCGATCAAGTTCTTCAGGGGAAGACTAAAGAAGTTAAAGGATGGCAGACTGTTTGGAATAATCTTCCCGGTGTAAAAGAAGGATTGAACCTTACTCCAACGTCTCATGGCAAGTTTCTGAAGAAACGCGCCTTGGAAACTCTGACAGCCGAGTCTAAGAGTTTGCTCGAGGAGCTAAGACTTTGGCTGGAGGCCTTTTTTGGCTGAGCTCCTGATTTTAGTATCAGAAACTATCATCTCTCTCTCTTATCTCCCCTTTTTTTTTTGGTACCACATGTATTTTTTTGGTACTCCTTTTTTTGTAGTGCTTATGAACACTTTCCCCCTTTTTTTTTTTGGTACCACATCTATTTTTTTGTTTTGGTACTTTTTGTTTTTTTTTTTTGTTTTCCCTACGCTCACTCAAATCTTTTTGTGATGAAAGCAATTGCTAAATGGGGTGTTTGTTTGAAAATTTGAACAAAATGTTGTTTTTTTGTGAAAATCTTTTGTCAAATAATTGTTTTGGCATGGGAGCCTGATTTTGGTTGTGGCGTGAAAGCCGATTTTGAGATGGCATGGAAGCCAAAATTTTATGGCGTAAAAGCCAAAATTTGGGTTGGCATGGAAGCCGGTGATTGTTTTGTGGCATCTATAGCCGGTTTAGGTGGCATTGATAGCCAATTTTGGTGGCATTGATAGCCGATTTTTTTTTTTTGAAAGCCAAGTTTTGGTTTGTTGGCATGAAAGCCATGGTTTTTGTTTTGTGGCATCTATAGCCGGTTTGTGGCATTTATAGCCGGTTTGGTGGCATTTATAGCCGAATTTTGAGATGGCATGAGAGCCAAAACTTTTGTTTTTGGCATGAGAGCCGATTTTGGCGTTTATAGCCGAAATTTTTTTTGTTTTGGCATTTATAGCCGGATTTTGGCATTTATAGCCGAGTTTTGGTTTTCAAAATGCAGGTATCGACTAAATGTCGCCTCCCCGCTGAATGGTCTTGCAAGTATCGATGGAATGTCGCTTCCTTGCTCATTCGGTTTTGCGAGTATTGATGGAATGTCACTTCCTCGCGGGTTAGGTTTTGCGAGTATCGATGGAATGTCGCTTCCTCGCGAATTGGGGTACAAATATCGACTAAGCGTCGCT
Organism: Umbellularia californica; assembly: GCA_028538565.1. Classification (NCBI taxonomy): domain Eukaryota; kingdom Viridiplantae; phylum Streptophyta; class Magnoliopsida; order Laurales; family Lauraceae; genus Umbellularia; species Umbellularia californica. The sequence continues at coordinate 41,204,450 of JAPQWN010000007.1, read as the reverse complement.
TCCCTGCTTTTCCCAAAACTTTTGGTTTTGCGGGTACTGACTTGATGTCGTTTCTCTGCAATTTTTTGAAATTTGAGGTTTTCTCGAACCATTTGAAATTTGAGTTGTGGATAGCAACTGGTATGTTGCATCTCCAAGATTTTCGAAATTTGGGTTGTGGATATCAACTGAAATGTTGTGTCTCCACGATTTTAGATGTTTTGGGAAGTATCGAATGGGGTTCGCATCCTTCCGATTTTTTGAGTTTTGCGAGTATCGACTAAGTGTCACTTCCCCGCGGTTTTTGAAAAGCCATTTTTTTTTTAAAGACACGAGGGTCGTAAATTTTGACCTAAAACCATTTGGCGGTAAAAGGTAAGGTGGACTAGGGTGGAAATCCCTGAATCCGGATTTTTGTTCCAAACCATGAACTTTGGTTCAAGGATCAAAAGTTTTGGTCAAGTCAGGGAGAGGCTCCTAAACTTGGATTTTTTTTTTGAACAATGAAACGATAAAAGTAAGCATTGTTTTCGAATCTCTAGAAATTTTGACATTTGATATGAAAATTCTAAAGAGAGTGGGTTTGACGAGCGAGTACCTGAGAACAGGTTTTGGCCATACAGGCATTGCTCTTACCCAGTTGGGTAAGTCTTCAAGGGTAGTACCGCTTCAAGAATTTGCCGTTGATAGGCAGCATACATCTGTCGCCTTCCATGTTTAGGAGGGCATATGCGCCGTTGGAGAAGACCTTGTCGATGACGTAGGGTCCCTCCCATTTTGGTTCAAATTTGCCTTTGGATTTGTGTGCGAAGACCATTGGTCTTTTTGCCGCAAGAACCAAGTCACCCCTTTTATAGGCTCGTTGCCGGACCCTTTTGTCAAAAGATCCTGCCATGCGTGCTTGGTAAAGTTCAATGCTTTGTCGAGCTTCGAGCCGTCTCTCATCGAGATTGTCCAGCTCATGAAGTCGTAATTTCGCATTGCTTTCTTGAGTCATGTCATTTTGTAGAGATACCCTCAGAGAAGGAATTTGGACTTCTAATGGCACGACAGCTTCGCATCCATAGACCAAGGAGAATGGTGTGCTATGGGTTGGTCCTCGAACGGTGGTTCGATAGGCCCACAAAGCTTCAGACAGTTTGTCGCTCCAGTCTCTTTTGTGACTAGAGACCATTTTCTTGAGGATTTTGCAGAGTGTCTTGTTGAAGGCTTCTGTTAATCCATTTGCTGCCGGATTGTATGGAGTCGAAGGACAGCTTTGGATTTTGTATTTGTCGCAAAACCTGTAGAATCGATGATCCCGGAATTGTGGTCCGTTATCATGGACGAATCTTTTGGGTATGCCGAAACGACAAATGATGTTGGTGCGCAGGAACTGAAGAACTGATGAGGTCTTCATTTCGTTGAACGTAAATGCTTCTGACCACTTGGAGAAATAATCCGTAGCGGCGAAGATGAAGCGATGACCTTTGCTTGAAGGGGGAGAGATAGGACCTATGATGTCCATGCCCCATGCTTCAAAAGGCCATGAGATTGCTGTAGGATGCAGCCATTCTGGAGGCATGTGAATGTAGTCTCCATGAACTTGGCATTGTTGGCAGCGCTTAGCAAATTGTATTGCGTCGGGTACCATGGTAGGCCAGTAGTAACCCAACCTTTTGATTTGGTCGTAGAGCTTGGGACCAGCCTGATGAGCTCCACAAAGACCAGCGTGAACTTCTTTGAGTGTTTCTTCAGCTTCTTGTTGTGATAAGCAGCGTAGGAGTACTCCATTGAAGGATTTCCTGTAAAGGATCTTTGAAGGGATATCCAAATGAAAGTTTGGGGCTCGCCTTTGGATGCTTACCCGTTTTTTTGGATCTTCAGGTAGGATTCCAAACATAGTGTAATCAATGAACGGATCCCTCCAGTCGCCGATTGAAGTTTGAAGGATAGAGATTCGACTTCCAACCACTCGGTGGCATTCAGCAACTGCTTGGTGTGTCTTAAGAGGAGGGAGGATCCTTCTCTCACACACTGTAATTTGCATGTTTTCCCCTTCTTGAATTGCCATAGATGCAGCAAGTCCAGCCAGGGCATCTGCACGGATGTTTTCACCTCTACGAATGTGGGTGATGTTGCAGATGCCAAACTTTTACAGAAGCGATTGTGCCTTGTTGTAGTAAGGCAGCAGATCAGGCTTCCTGACTTCATATTTCTGATTCATCTGGTTGACGATCAGTTGAGAGTCTCCAAAGACTTCCAGCAAGGTGATACCGGATTCAATGGCGAGTTCCAATCCTAGGATCAGAGCTTGGTATTCAGCTGCATTGTTTGTGCATGGTTCCAATAGCGAGAAAGCATGTGGAATCATGTATCTGTTAAGGCTAACAAAGAGGATACCAACTCCCGAGATCAGCTGTCTTTTTTCATTTGTCCTGGTTGCACAGTCAAAGTACATTTCCCAGGAGGCATTTGGCGAGAAGGTCTCCACGTTGTAGACGGGTTCGTCTGGGAGATCATCTCTGAGTGGTGAATCTTTAGGCAATGGATGCTCTGCGAGGAAATCTGCTAGAGCTTGGCCTTTGATTGCTTTTTGTGGCACATACCTAATATCAAATTGTGATAGAAGGATGGACCATTTTGCCAGTCGTGCATTGAGAGAACCTGCTTTTGTAACAAGGACCTTCAAGAGGTTGATCCTTGAGACGAGGTAGACTGTGTTGGAAAGCAAGTAGTGACGTAGCTTTTGTATGGCGAACATCACCGCAAGGCATTCTTTTTCGACTGGAGAGTAACGATGCTCTGCACCTACTAGCATGCGGCTGAGGTAATATAGAGCAGCTTCCTTTCCCTCACCATTCTCTTGTGCAAGCAGAGCGCCTACAGAATGATCAAGAGCTCTTGTGTACAAGATGAATGGTTTTCCAGTGGCAGGGGCAGCTAACACTGGAGGTTTGGTCAGGTATGACTTGATATCTTGAAATGCGGCTTCACAGTCGGCATCCCAGACAAAGTCTACACCCTTTTTCATCAATCGAGAGAATGGACGGCATTTCCCCGAAAGATTGGAGATGAACCGTCTGATGTAGGCCAATCTCCCTTGGAGCCCTTTTAATTCTCTCAAGGTTCTTGGAGAGGGCATTTCTAGAATAGCCTTGACTTTTATGGGGTCAAGTTCTATTCCAGCTTTCCGAACAAGGAATCCGAGAAACTTACCCAACGAGACGCCGAAGAAGCATTTTAGAGGATTCATCCGCAGTTTGTGTTTGCGGAGTCGGAGGAAGACTTCCCGAAGATCTTTGAGATGGTTTTCTTTTCTTCTGCGTTTGACGGCGAGGTCATCAACGTAACATTCGACCGTCGTGTGCTGCATATCTTGGAATATTTTCATCATAGCCCTCTGATATGTGGCACCAGCATTTTTTAGACCAAAATGGCATGACAGTTTAGCAATACACGCCAAATGGAGTCCGAAATGAAGTGTGCTTTTCATCTTCAGGATGCATCTTTATCTGATTATAGCCAGAGAAGCCATCCATGAATGTCATTCGCTCGAATCCACAGGTATTGTCAATCATTACCTCTGGTATGGGGAGCGGGAATTCATCTTTAGGGCAAGCGCCATTCAAGTCTCTATAGTCAATACAGACTCTGATCTGCCCATTTTTCTTTGTCACGGGGACAATGTTGGCCAACCATTCAGGATGTTGTTCCTCACAGATGAAGCCAACGCTTTTGAGTTTTTGAACTTCTTGTTCAATTTTATCCATCACATCCGGACGGAATCTTCTTTGGCCTTGCTTGACAGGCTTGATGTCTTCTTGAAGATTGAGTTTGTGGACTGCTACTTTGGGGTCTAAACCAAGCATTTCAGCGTAAGACCAAGCAAAACAATCAACGAACTCACGAAGAAAAGAGATATACTCGGGTAACTCATCATCCTTTATATTCTTGCATATGAATACAGAACGTGGGTTATCAGGCGTTCCCAAGTTTATCTTTTGAACAGGATCTTCTGTCGGAAGGTTCGAAGGTGGTTCCTCCACAATATTTTCGGAGGCTTCCAACTCAACAAAACCTTCTGGAGTTTCAACTGCATTACCAGACCAAGGCTCTGTTCCTTTCCATGGATTTTCTTGATTGGTGATCTCCTCAAGGCTTGCTATGAGATAGTCCCAATCGCCTATTAAGTCTGGTATTTGTTTTGGAGACGAGGGTTCTTCTGGGTCAGGATGCCACCCGTCTGTGTCATCGGGCGATTCCTATTCATCATCAGAGAAATCATACCAATTGGAGGAGCTTCCTGGATCTTTGTCAAACGACTCTTCAAAGAGATATCCAGGGAGATCGATGTCTTTATGGACTTGAGATGTTGAGGCTTGGTCGGTAAATCGACTTTTAAGCCTTTGTGTCAACTGTCTCAGGCGGGTATCAGGATCATACCCTAACCCATGTGAAGACTTTTCTACATATCCGTAGAGTCTCCAATCTTCCAGCTGGCTTTTGGTCAAGGCGGGCCCCAATGGCGTGAGAATACCGCGGCCTTCCCCCAAACCGACTGGGTTCTGAGCGTCAAAGCCCATTTTCTTCATGATAGCTTGTGCCACAGGACTATATAGAGATAGTTGAGGCATACCTTGGTTTTGGAAAGGTTCAAGCAAGGAACTTGATGAAGAAGCATCCGATCTATGAAAGAAGATCGGTCTTTGCTTTGGTGATGTTGCCGGAACAACAAAGGTAGCAGACGTAGGATCTTCTACATCAGCAGGTGTCTCCATCGGAGTGAGAGCAGGCTGAACTTGCTGAGTGTCAGCTTGGCTTGACGATGTATCGTCTTCTGGCTCTGAGTCCGAGTCTGTGTCTTGCATGATAGACACGAGAGAAACAACAAATTTGCCCCCAGACTTTTGTTTCGCCTTCTTCACTTTAGTCGTGATGACCAAAGGTTTTGAATTCTTGAGGGAGATGACGAAGGGAGATTGACTACTCTCTTCTAATTTGCCGGAGGGTTTGTTTTCTTCTGGTGATTTTTGAGGAGCCTTGCCTTTATCTTTCTGGAGATTTTCAGCAGGGGGTGCTATTTCCTCTTCTTCTTTTTCTCCTTCATACATCTGGGAGTCTGCGAAGTGGACTTCTTTACCTTTGAAGGGTTTTCTATCCGCAAAGACACGATGTACCATGCCGTCGTCGCCGACGAACTTGATGCATTGATGTAGACTTGAAGGGACAACACCGTTCTCGTGTATCCAAGGACGTCCGAGGAGGATGTTGTAGCATGAGGGGGTTTTTATTGCATACACAGTAACCTCAGAGATAAGATCACCGATTTGCAATTTGAACCTGATTTTGCCGATAGGCCTTTGAGTACTCCCATCGTATCCAAAGATAGATACGGATGTGTGGCTCAGCTTGTTGGGTGGGATGCCCAACTCTTCAAGAGCCGGAGTGGAGATAAGGTTGAGTGGAGAGCCTGGGTCGATCTGAACTCTATGTATCGGCATTTCTTTGATGTACCCTGTGAAGTACAGGGGTCGGTTGTGCCTTGCTTCGCCAAGTAGGAGGTCTTCCTTAGTGAAGGCGATGGTTGCACTGGCTTCCTTTTGAACCGAAAGACATTGGATGCATGATCCCTCGCTTTTCTCTTTTTCTCCTTTTAAGGAGGTTTCTGAGTTTTTGACCCGGTAGTCCATTTCAATTTGGAGGACTTGTGGGGCATGTTTGTCGACATCCTCATTCAGTTTTTGTAATTCTGAGATGAGATTATCACGAGTGCGTGGAGACATTCGCAATAAGTCTAGGATGTGAAGACGTGCAGGTATGTGTTTGAAGTGCTCAACCAAGTCATACTTGAAAGCCTCCTTGGGGCCTGCATGTTTATTGTTTTTGCCACTGGGGGCGCTTACAACATCTTTTCCCGAAGGATTTACATAAGTAAAGGAAGATTGGTTGTAATTCTTGTGGTAGTCCCGGCCAGAGCGGGTGCCTCTACCAACTTCGAGAGCTTCTTGAGAAGGATCTTCGTTTGGAAGATTGTCTTCAGGATCAAGAGGCCGTCGTTTTTCATCTACTGGGGATGTATCTGCAGCAGAGTTGCCATCCTCAGTGATTGTGTTGCACGGAGCATTTTCCGGGAGCAAGTCCTGAACAGCATCCAGCAGCTTTGCTTCTGTGTTGACTATTTCATCATCCCAAGCATCATTATCTGGGTTTTCTTCATGATGATCAGTCGGGAAGAATGTGTATCCTGAAGTCACAGTCTCAGGAGAAGAAACCTGAGAGGGTGTCATCTCTGTGAAAGTCACGTGAGACGAGGTAGCTCCAGAGGATACATTGCTAGGCGTCGTCGGAGTATAGGTAATCTCATCAGACGACCCTTCAAAAGAGCTATAGTCCTGATATACTACATTACAGGAAGCTCTGATAGGAGATGTTGCCTGCTCGTAGTCAGACTCATCCTCGGATGTAAGAGGATCGTCTATCCAGCAATGTTCTCCCTTTTCAGGAGTTAAGGGTGGATGTACCTGATTATCTTCAGGGACTTCAGGCTCTGGGTTGCGAGGAGGCTCGTTAACGCGATCTTGCTCTTGTTCTAGAGCGAGACGCTGCACGATCCTTGCATATTCTTCAAGATCAGGCATGGGAGCCAGATCCTCTTCTTCGTCTTCTCCGTGTGGCTCAACATAGTTGATTTCCACTGGAGCAACGACAGGTGCTGGGTTAACAACATCTTCTTGTGCAGCCACTTGATCTTCTTCATCATCAGACCAGGATCCTTGTGGTTGCAAAGGGTTATACCAGATTACTGGCATAAGGTGAGTTTCAGGAACCCATTCTTCATCGGAGAGATATTCTCCTGTTTCAATAGATTCCTCCCACTCGCCGGTGTAGTTGGGCTCGAATCCATCGTCGGTGTCGTTGGACTCGTATCCATCAATGGAGAATCCAACTACCGAGTTGCAAGAGTATGGTGCCCCCTGCATAGCTTCTTTTTTGAATCGAGGTGGCATGAAATCACTGAGAGTGAAGTTTCTTACCGCCTTTGAAGTCTCTGGAAGGGACGTTTCTGTTGCCCCGAGTGAAGTGGTAGAGGAGGCCTCTGCCTTTTCATTGACTTCTTGTTTTGGCTGGGTCTTCTCTTGCCGTTTGAGCCTGAGGAGATGTTTCCTAGCCTGCCTTCGCTGTTGAGCTGTCGGCTTTGTTTTTACGATCTCCCAATTTTCATCTTCCAGGAGATCGGGATGTACCCATATGGGTTGTCCGTCTGGTGTCGGGTAAGGAACCAACACTTCGGACGCTTGAATTTTGTTTATCACCATGAAGGAAGTAGTGATCTTCTTCTTCAGTGATTTTGGTGTTTGTCCACATGACACCATGTTGACGGAGGCAGTCCCATAGTTTTTGTCAAAGGTGATGACTCCGTTTTTCCACATCTCATTGATCTTCTCTCTCACAACAAAGCATTGATTGAGAGGATGCGAGACCATCTGGTGGCATGGACAGTATCGGAGATCATTGGTTTTGCCAACATCTCCCGGTCTTTTGGGCTCTGGCAAAATAAGTTTGCCATTTGCTAGGAGAGCCTCAAAGATTTCTTCAACATCTTCATCGAACGGATATTTCTTTTCTACACGTTCTTTGAAGGCATCAGAGAGTTCAGGCCTTTTACCTGCAGCTCTGTTTTCAGCTTTCTTTGGTTGCTGAGGAGCTGACTTGGTTTGCACATTGAGGACCTCTTTTTTCTTTGGTTTAGAGGTTACAATGGCGGTTGGCTCTTTTCTTGATGACTTCTGACTGTTGAGGTCTTTAATCACCGTTTCAGCTTCCATAGAAGCTTCCAGGAGTTCTCCCAGGTTTTTTGATTTGTTGCCGATGATCATGGAGCGGATTCTTGCTCTTATGTTGTTTCGGCAGATGTCGACTAGCGATGCTTGTGGCAGTACATCTGAGCATTTGTACGCCATTGCTTTCCACTTGTGAATGAAGTCGTATGTTGACTCATTCTCCCCCTGTTTTAGGCTGCAGAGTTGAGCTATAGTAACAGGATGATCCTCACCTTGGAAGTGGGTCAGGAAGCGTGTCTCTAGCATTGCCCAGTTCTGGATAGAGTTCTCCGGCAGAGTGGAGTACCAATCGAAGGCCATACCTTTTAGGGTACTTGCAAAGAGGCGGATCTTGAGGGCATCTTGATCTGCAATAGCTCCCGTCAGGATCTTGAAGTGGATGACGTGCTGTCTGGCTGATCCTTTCCCCGTATATGTTTGGAGAGTAGGATGTTTGAATTTTGTTGGGAATGTGACTGAGTCCATCCATAAGGGATATGGTGGCTTGATCCCATGCTCTTTGAGTATATCCTCTTCTTTAGCTTTGGCGAGGATACTGTCTACGTCCTTTTTGGTAAGGGCACGTGACTCATTTTCTTCACAATTTTCCTCGTTATTGCGATGATTCGGAGGAGGCTCATTGTTCACTTGATTTTGGACAACAAGGAGAAGTTTTCCATCAGAGTTTCAATCCTCTGCTGGCCTTGTTCCAACTGCTGGATGCGTGTGAGAGCATCATCTTGAGGTGGATTCTGAGGTGGTGGCTCAGAATTTGTAACCAGGACGTTCATTCCTCGGGATTCAAACGAAGAAACCGTCCTGGTGACTGAGCTGGGGCTCATTCTTTTTGATGAAGAGCTTGATGAAGGATTACTCTCCCGTCCTTGGCTTGAAGGGGCAGGAGATTCTTCGGGATGTCTTCGTGTCCTGGTGACGCTGCGGGTCACCGGACGTCGGACATGGATTTTTTATGCTGACTTTTGGCGTCTTCTGGTTTCTTCAACCATATGGACGGCAGCAACTTGGTCGGGTCTTTCTTTTTCGACACATTTGTGGGAGACTTGAAGTGTAGGAGGCTGGGTCCGTTGCTTCTCTAGTCTCTTTTGTCGATATGACGCACGGCGGCGTGCTCGACGAGCGATTTGAGCTTCAGTCAGCTCTGGCTGGGCTTTAACAATGAAGGATGTACTCCCTCGGGCGCAGCAGCCGAGCTTGTCTTCTTTGTAATTGGGCAAGGACAGGATGCGGACACGATCCTTTGCCTGTTGCAGTGAAGCTTTGAACCTTTCGAGTTCGGCCCCTGTAGAGATGAAGGGTCGAACTGAAGGAGTGTAGGCCTTGGCAGGTGCTTGTAGAGGCCTAGTGATGCATGATCTGATTTTGGGCTTGTGGGAGCAAGCCGGTTCATGCTGGGTTGACTTGGGAGTCAAGTTGGAGATGGGTCTCTCCTCTTTCATGTAGGTAAGAGGGTAGAACTGGTTCTCTTTGAGTGGGGCCAGGTATGCTGGCTTGGTGGAGGTTTGAGACCTTCTTTGTTTTGGGGAAGGTCTTGGAGACCAAGTCTTAGGGTAGACCTGGTTGGTTGTTGGTTGAGGTTTCGCGGGGATGCCGCGGGTTTTAGTATTCTTGGGGTTCGCCCTTGGTGTCACAGAAGTGACACGTTGAGGGGCGATCTTCTGCTTCTCGGCAGTTGCCTTTGGTGTCACAGTAGTGACACGTTGCGAGGCGACCTTCTGCCTTTTGGCAGGAGCAGTTTCTTCTTCGGGAAGTGAGAATGGTCCCAGTGTCCCGAAGACGATGGTCCGGGGAGTCGAGGTCGACCCGGAGTTCAGAGAGTTACTGAGGGAGTTGGTGCTTCGGCAGCTAGCAGGGCGCTTGTAAGTGCGCTCGGTTTGCTTCTGTTGAAGCATGAGCTGGTGCTTGTTCTCATCGAAGGTGATGATCAGTGAAGCTGCCATTGTTAGTTTCAAAATTTCTGAAACAAGACCACATCCATTAGTAATCACAAGAATATGATGATCATAAATGGGGAATTCTATGATTTTGTCTTTTCAAATCGCTCAAGGGACATGACCCAAGCAATATGAAGAAGGCAAAAAGCCATAGAGGGTACAATTGTTCTGGTTGCAAGCATGGTAGGCTCGAAATGAGCGTTCCAATGACTGCTAGAAGCAATTGTATACCTAAATTCGACTTATCGAGAAGCAGAGCTTGCTCGAGATAAGAAGAATATAAGGTAGGAGTTACAAATGTGCCGGTCACAGATACAGTAGACCCTGAAAGGGCGTACTAGTACCGCTATGCACAAATGTTGGAGATCGCATCCATGAGATGGGATTCTCTGTTTTGAAAGGTCAGAAATGGATTCGTCAAAGAGAGCAGGTGGCATTCCGATTCAAATACGGGCTCAACGATTTCCGCGAGCGCCAGTACTCAGAAGGAAAGAGACCACAATTTCTCGAATCTGAATCCAAAAGTGACGAGTTTTTGAAGATTTTTTTTTGAAATTTTTTTTTATTTTATTATTTTTATTTATTTTTTTTTTAAGATTATTTATTTTTATTTTTTTTTTTGAAGATTTTTTTTTTGAAATGATTTTTTTTATTTTATTATTTTTATTTTTTTTTATTTTTTTTTAAATATTTTTTTTAAGATTATTTATTTTTATTTTTTTTTGAAGAGATTTTTTTATATATATATATATATATATATTTTTTTTTGAAGGTTTTTAAAGACGAGAGAGTACACATAGGCCTCCTAACCCGGTCTTATGAAATCTTAATTGATAGAATTGCCCCCAGGTAAGGGTAGGATTACTTAATGAACCCGTTTGGAGGACCCTTGCCTAGAACAGTCAAGCTGTCTCCACACTCTGGACAAGGCTTTTCTTGAGTCAATCATGATCAAAGAACGCAATTGGTTTAACCTTAGTGGTGTATGTCTTTTTTTCCAAATCCCAAATAGACTCATCGAAGAGAAACGATGGCCCAAAACCTTAGTCGAACGGGCTCAACATTTCTGCAAGCACCAAAGAACGATAGGATAGGATCAAAGCTTCTCAATTTTGAATCAGAACTAAGAAAACTGATTTTTTTTTATTTTTTATTATTATTTTTTTTATATATATTTTTTAAATCTCTAATGAACTCATCGACGAGAAACGATGGCCCAAAACCTTAGTCGAACGGGCTCAACATTTCTGCAAGCACCAAAGATCGATAGGATAGGATCAAAGTTTCTCAATTTTGAATCCAAACTAAGAAAACTGATTATTTTTTTTTTTGATTTTTTTTTTTGAAATCTCTAATGAACTCATCAAGAGAAACGAGGGCCCAAAACCTTAGTCGAACGGGCTCAACATTTCTGCAAGCACCAAAGAATGATAGGATAGGATCAAAGTTTCTCAATTTTGAATTCAAACTAAGAAAACTGATTATTTTTTTTATTATTTTTTTTGAAAAGAGAAAGAGTGGAAACAAACTCAAAGAAATAGAAATTTCCAAAAAATCCCATCTCATTTTTTTTTAGGATGCAAAATCCAACATAGGCTACAAGCTAGAAAGTAGCCAAGGAATCCGGAAAAGAAGTATAAGCATAGAGCAAAAAGTATGATATGCAAATATTTCATTTCCGAGCACCGTGTTCTCAAATGAACGAGTCCCACCGGGTGTGCCAGCTTGATGGAACGCGCTCCTGCCGAGGGTGCTACCGGGGTCGGCGGACGTGAGAGTCCGTCGGGTCCGGCCCTTTCGCGCCCGGGGGGCTGAAGCGTGCATCAACATTTCTTTGTGTGGGTGTGCCAGATTTTCTATTTTACTTGGAATTACAAGTGGTAATCCGGAGATCAACCTTCGCAAGTAAAAAGGAAATCAACTTCTTTCAAGTTTTCCATTGCACAAATATTTAAGAAAAGAGACATTTTCTTGGTTTACCGTGAAAGGCGATTTTGCTTGGCATTTATAGCCGATTTTGGCGTTTATAGCCGATTTACAATTCTCATCAATAATGAAAGACAAGAGTTGTGATTTTTGTCTCTTTTAGAAAAATACAAACTACAATGAAAAGCAAGAAAAGGAGGATTTAACTTTTCAGGAGATTGTGGGGGACTCGTTCAGATTGACGGTCACAAGCCATGTATGGGCTTCGCCATCATCCATGCAGATGAGAACAGAGGATGCTCTTGATTCGCTTGGCTTGGCTATAACCTCAGGTTTTTAGAGGACAAAGACCAAGAGAAGGTCCTATGTCCAATAAAAAGCTAAGTAAACGAGCTGAAAAGCCACGTCTAAGCCATTTGGAAGCAGCGAGAGAAGGCAAGGACCTTGGGGGGAGGTACCCCCCAAGGGACTTTTGTCACCTTGCAGTGGTGGCCGGTGCAGAACTTCAGCAGAGTTTTTCTCTCTTTTTCTTTCTCTAGATTTTCTGTGTTTGATCCGTCTGGATTCGATTCTCTTCTGGATACGAGCTCTGGATTCTTTTTTTTTTATCCTTTTTTTTTTTTTTTTTATTTTTGATTTCAATGGAATGCTCTCCTATTTATAGGCTTTTGGTAGCCATTTAGGAGAGGTTTTATGGGCTTTAATGGCTTTAATGGGAGGAGTTACAAGATTTATTTCTTGATTTTGTAACTCATTTTTCCTTGAATCTGATTGGCCGATGGAGATTAAGGGCTTTTAATCACCTTAATTACCATAATGGGAGGAGTTTCATGGCTTGAATGCCATGACTTAATTGATTTGTAACTCCTGGATGCTTGCTTCTTATTGGGCCGTCCAAATAAATGAATTAATGACTGCAATAAAGCTAGTCAATTAACTACATTAAATGGTCGCCAAGCAGTTGAAGAGTCACGGGCCGCGCCGCGTCTTTTGGGATTCTTTTGGCGATGATCATCGATGGATCTTCATGTTGATCGACATCGGATGAACATGTAACTTCAGACATTTGATAGCTAAGAGCGGGCCGGTGACATCTGTCTTGTCGATTTCTCGATCGGTCGGATAGAAAGAGCACTTTTTAGGTCAACCGGTCGGCGATCTTGGGGATATCAATGATGATTTTATGCTTTTGACGGCGGATCTGAGATGTCGCCGGATATGAGTCAATTTCAAGCACTAAAAATCACATTTTCAGGAAACCACAGGGGCCAAAGTGCGTGAAACGCGAAAAGGGACGGAAAAACGGGTCACCGGTGAAAAATCCGGTGACCCGGACTTCCATGGTCGCCGGCGACCCTGGGGGTTTTTCTCCCCTTTTTGGTCCGTTTTGCGGTCTTTTTCGTCGCCGTTTTCTTCTGTATTTTTCTTTGACATTTTTACTCATTTGTTGGCCTTATTCCCTTGTAGAAAAATTGATGAGAATCCTTGCAATTTGGGTTGCAAAGTTTCCAATTTTCCAGGAAAGCCGAAGACTTTGTCGCGCAGGGTTGCCGATTTTCCGTCAGAAGCTGAAACTTGGTCAAACGATGTCGGAATGACCTGAAATTTGAGGTGAAGCCTCCTGAGCAATAAATAACACCAACCATAGGCTTCTGTTTGAGTTTTGAAGCCGTTTGGGGTCCCGTCGCCAGTAGACTTGATTTTGCCGCGAGGGAGATGCCGCGCGTTGATGTGCGGTCAAACGATGTCCGATTGACCTGAAATTTGATAGGGAACCTATTGGAGTCATTTTGAGATGATCCACAGGCTCTGTCTTGGAAACCATGGTCCCAGGGAGCTCCGCCGTCGGTAGGCTTGATTTTCTTTCGGAGCATCGAAACCTAGTCAAACGTTGTCGGAATGACCTGAAATTCGACGTGCAGTCTTTTGGAAGCATGTTGAAGCCACTCATGCACTTGGTTTGATGAGCGAAGGCTTCGGTGGTTCCCGCCGCCGGGAGGCTTGATTTTGCTGCTCGAGCATTGATGGAGGGTCAAACGTTGTCGGTTTGACTTGAAATTTGGCATGGAGCCCTTTTGAGACATGCTGGAGTCATCCGTAGGCTCTGATCGAAGTTTTGACGTCTTCGATGATGTCGCCGCCGGGAGCGCCAATTTAGCTGTCGGAGCGGTGAAGTTGGGCCAAATGATTCTGAAATGGCCCGAAACTCCTTGTGTACTCCTCCCTAGGCTGTCTTGAAGGATCTTGCAGTTTTTGTTTGATTCTGACAAGATTTGATTTTTTGGAGAAGTTGCATTGCCTATTTATGGCAGGTTGCGACTTCATGCAGCTTTCTTGATGTTGAAGAGGCAAAGTGACATTTTTGGTGCTTGCATAGCTTTCTTAATGCTTGAAGAGGCAAAGTGACATTTTTGGTGTCAACATGGAACCTCGGGCATCACCAGGTCATCGTCCTCTGCTAAAAAAAAAAAAAAAAAAGCAACGGATCAAAATAAAAATCTCTTACAGGAGAAAAGAAGAAACAAAAGAAAGAAAGAGGATCATACCAGCTGTCTCCTCTTCTTTACTCCTCTTTTCCGGAGGCTCGTCAACATCCTCAGACACCTCCTCAGCAATGGTGAGGGGAACTTCAACATCAGAAGGACTATCGTGCCATCTCATGTTACGGCGTTGTCCTCTCCTCCTCTTGCCTCGGCGGGTCAATCTGCTCGACGATCCTGCCCCACTATCAACATCAGGCCTATCACTAGAGTCCTCACTGAATGACCTACTTTTCTCAGTAGACTCCATGGAAGCCTTAGTATGCTCTGCTTGTATCATAGCATCGATCTTGGCCTCCTCCTCTTCCAGCTGTCTCAAGACCTCACCAGGAATCCCTTGTGTAGCTCCTGATCTGATGATGTCCTGCTCATTGAGAAAGCCTATCTTATGCTTCTCTACGGAAAGGAAGGCCAAAACTTCCTCCCGACGGACACCATCCGATTTGCCAAGACCTTTCCCAGGAGATTGCTTGACATCGAGCTCTTTCTTGGAAAGCCCCCGGTACACTGAGAAGCTCTCCATGAACCACTTCGTGAAGCCAGCAGTCCGGAAGGTGGGCAGCTCAGGATAGGAAATCATAGCGGTAGTATCCTCAGCGCTATAAAAAGCCATGCATTCCTCCCATCCTGCAGACCTCCAAAACGGTTCACCATGCTCGTAGGCTCTCCAACAACGCCTTGAGAGAAGCCAAGCTACAATGCAAAACGTGAAGGGACATACGGCTGGATATCGATGCAAAGATGTCTGTGGTACACCATCGTACCAACCCGTATATTGAAGAGCCATCTCTTCTCCGCGTTTGTCAAAGAATAGTGTCTTCTCGACCCTGCCCTGGTCGAATCACGGGAGACACCAAAGTCAAAAGCCTTCTTCCGCAAACCCGGAGAAAGCTTCATTGAAGACTGCCCAATCTCGACGTCCCTAAATCGTCGGATCCTCAAACGGGCAGACAAAAACGATTCGGAAACGGCTGTCCCTCTAGCCAAACGAATCATAAAAGGATCTTCTTCCTGTGCAACTCCCAAACGATGGAAGATAGGAGAGTGGTATACATACCACAAATAGAAGATGTGGGAAGAAAATACCCTGTTCATGGGGAGCCCAAGCCGAAGCAGGAAAACAGCAGCCTGCAGTTCGGTACACAAATAGGAGTAAAGAGCAGGTACCAAAGCCAGCCGCTCTCCAAACGTCATCTGACAAGCCAGAAAAATACAGTGCGGCCTGATGTGCGTTCCATCTCCTCCAGCAAAAACAGCCTCACCTAGCTAGTGAGTGAGGTATATAGCGAGATCTCTCCGCAATGCAATGTTAGAACAAATGGCATCTGTGCTTGCGAAGAACTTGTTTAAATCTTCTCGCATGGCGGCGATCTTCTTCAAACTTGATGCTTTAGCCCTAATATCCTGGTCCATGCCATCAGAAGACTCCCCGCTATCAAAAAAGTTGGAGCTGCAACTTCTCCAACTGCTGCATCTAACTTTCGAGCCCTCCTTCTCCTTCAAAAAATCATAGAAGGCGACGAGTTGAAAGTATACAAGCCTAAATTCCTCAGACTGCTCCTCAAGGTCGCTGTCAATAGGCATAAACTCCTCAGAGTTTACCGAGGATAGGCAACCCGGTGATGGCGCTCAGTTCCTTCAAAGAAAAACCAATCTCACCATTCGTCACAATGAAGGTGTTGGTTTGTGGAAGGAATGACTCCAGCATGGCCACGAAAGCCTCATTGGAGAAAACGACGGTTTGTCGAAAAGCGAGAACCGTATCAAAAATCTTGGCCTCCCGCAGAATGGCCTCACCAATCCTCAGGGTGTGATCTGTCCATGATTCGCAGCTCGAGTCGGCACTGAAACGGCCACGAAGTCGAAAAGGCTTCACCCAATTGCTGCCGTCATCCCGAAAAACACCAAGGCCCACCGGTTTCAAATCGATCGATGGATGATCAGAACCTTGGTAGCCACTGGCTGGCATCAACATGTCCATACGGACAGGCGACTTCTCTGCAAAACCGGAAGGGCTACCAACAAAAACCCCGGTCTTGATCACACTGGTCCTCTTCACCCAGCTCGGAAGATTTTCCCTCTTAGGGCACGTGGGAGAATGGCTTAGGATCGAGATGGTCCGATCAAAAGTTGACCGGGTAGAAATAGTTCTCTCCTCACCATCTGCTGTGTAAGAGAACTGAAAACATCTCCTTTGGTATGTCAAGTCGTCGGGGACTGCATCACCGAAGAAGAAGGTAGGCTTGGGCACAATGCTCTGATCATCCGTAACCCAAGGACGGCTGCTTACCATGATCTTGTAGAATTCCTCATCTTTGAGAGCGATCAATCGCGTCTCATCTCATCACGATTGAGGGAATCGTACTCTTCCAAGTTCTTCTCCACAAACTGGACCTTCTCCCAAGCCTGCTGAACGGCCGCATTAGAAGATCTGGCAGACCGACGAGGTGCGTCAGTAACAAGACCTTTACCCTTGTTCATTCTGGAAGAACTACCTGCAAAAGATGGAAGAGAAAAGATCAATCATCATCAAAATGACAGAGTTTTACTACAAAAATTCTAGCAAAATTTTGACATGGTTCCGGGGCAATTCCGAAGAAAAGGAAAATACCCCGAGAAAGACAGGTAGCCTGAAAATGAGCTCAACATCGGTGCGAGCTCATAGTCAGTGCAAAATTCTCAAAGAAGGTTCGAACTCAACATCGCTACGAGAACGAGCCAATCTCATCAAATTTCCGAAAAATTTGGAAAAGATTTCAACATTGTTGCGAGCTTCAGAATCCAAAAATTGCAAAGTTCCTGAAAATCCAGCAAGACCGAGAAAAAGCTCAACATCGCTGCTAGCTCAAAATCCCAATACTTTCAAAAGATTTTCAGGTATACATCATCATGTTACCAAATCCATTTACCAAAAATCATGCATCAAAGAATATCATCATGCATTAGAAGCTAGGAAAACCTTGACCGAAGTTTGACCAATTCCAACCCAATTTGGTCAAAACCAATCAAACTTTGTCCAAGTCAAAAATCATGTTGGCTTGACCTAGAGACTTTAGCCTTCTATCTTGATGCATAAAAAAAAATGCATGAACATATTGAAATTGCATGATCCTCATTATCATGGTGAGCAAACAAAGGAGGAAAGAAAAAGAAAAAGAAAGAAAGAAATAAATGTCAGCAAAAAAAAAAAAAATTTGGCCCATAGGCCGTGGCCCACTGCCACATGGGAGGCTGTCCGTACAGCCAAGAAAAACAGAAAAAAAACAAGCAACAGAAAAAAAATTGAAGAAAAAACGCTGGAAAAAAGAACAGAGAAATCAGCGTGGAAAAAAAAAAACAGAAGAGAAAAAAAAACCACTGAAACAAAAAAAGAAATCAGCGTGGAAAAAAAAAACAGAAACAGAAAAAAAAATAACTGACAAAAAAAAAAAAAAAGAAAATCAGCTTGTGAAAAAAAAGAGAAAAAAAAAAGCAACAAAAAATAACATGATAAAAAAAAAAGAAGAGAAAACCATGAGGAAAAAAAAAAGAAGGAGAAGCACGAAAAAAAAATAGAAGCAAAAAACGTGCTTGGGGAAAAAGAAAAAAAAAGAAAGAAGAAGAAAAGAAGAAGAAGAAAAGAAAAAAAGAGAAGAGAAGAGAAAAATAAAAAAAGAAAAGAAAGAAGCTACTTTTACAATGGAGTTTCTTGAGGAGGAAGAACACTTACTTGAAGCCATTGATGGAGAAGAAGAAGAAAAGCATGGAGCCTTTTTGAGAAAAAGCACTTCTTATCTTGGAGAGCACTCTTGAAGATTTCTTTCAAACAAAGAAAGCAATGGAGCAAAAGAACCAACCCTCTTGCTTTTATAGAAGAGAGCAAACCAAAAGAGGAAACAAGGAGAAAAGAAAGGAGGTAAGTGCTAAAATTTAGCTACTTTCCCAAAAGAAAGATATTTTGAGAAAATCTTTCCACAAAAAGAAGGAAACTTGAGAGATTCTCTCCAAATAAAGATATTTTTAGATATTCTCTACACAAAAGAGATATTTTTAGATATTCTCTACAAATATGACACCATAAGAGATCTAGGCCATCGCCAAAGCCTAAGGTCCAATGGGTTAGCCCATATGAGCAAGGTTTGACCACCTAGGCACTAAAAGTGGCTTTTAGTCAAAATATTCCTCTTACCAAGAGCAAAAAAAAAAAGTCCCATGCCTCTTTTGAGTTGATAGGACCATTCAAAAGAAAGAAAAAAGAAAGCCTTATGAGTTTCCTCTCATGAGTTTCCAAAAACCAAACCATCCAGCCTCATGAACCAAATTGAGCCCAAATCTTGAAATTGACATTTCACAAAACCAAATTCCGGTCCCCTAGCTCGCCACATACAGCTTGTTAGGTCACAAGACCAAAACCAAAATCAAAATCCAAATCAAACCAAAACAAAAAAACCAAATCTGACCCCCCAACCTGCCACATACAGCTTGTTGGGTCACAAGGTCAAAATAAAAAATCAAACCTCGACCCTCTAACCTGCCACATACAGCTTGCTAGGTCACAAGGTCAAAAATCAAAATCGAAAACCCAAAATCCAAATACCCCATGTTATTTTCAAAACTTTACCTTGAGATGGTACGTGATCCCTCTCACTACCATAAAATTCCCCCGGAAACTCAGAAGGCTAGTAAAAAAAAATGCTCAAGACTCTTGGTCAAGTCAGAAACTCTCCTTCAAGTTTCTCTTCGAGGCACATCGACTCCAAATAGCTACTCGTCGCTGTACCTCGAGGGGACATTTGTTGACACCAAAAAAGTCACTATGTCTCCTCAACATCAAGAAGCCTCGTGAAGCTGTATCCTGCTACAAAACAGGAAAGCTACTTTAAGCATCAGATCTTGTCAGAATCAGACAAAAACTGAGAGATCATTCAAGACAGCTAAAAGAGGGGTACGCTTGAGGTTTCGAGCCATTCCGACATCATTTGGCCTAACTTCACTTCTCCGACAGCTAAACAAGCGCTCCTGACTGTGACATCCTCAAAGACACCAAAACTTTGATCAGAGCCTACGGATGACTCCAGAATGTCTCCAAAGGGCTCCATGCCAAATTTCAAGTCAAACCGACAACGTTTGACCCTCCATCAATGCTCGAGCAGCAAAATCAAACCTCCCGGCGGCGGGAACCATCGAAGCCATCACTCATCAAACAAAGTATATGAGTGGCTTCAACATTCTTCCAAAAGGCTGCACGTCGAATTTCAGGTCATTCCGACAACGTTTGACTAGGTTTCGATGCTCCGAAAGAAAATCAAGCCTACAAGCGGCGAAGCAACCCGGGACCATGACATCCAAAGCGGGGCTAATGGAACGTCTCAAAATGACTCCAATAGGCTCCCCGTAAAATTTCAGGTCAATCGGACATCGTTTGACCACATATCAAAGCTAGGCATTTTCCTCGCAGCAAAATCAAGTCAAGCATCGACGGGACCCCAAATGGCTTCAAAATTCAAATAAAAGCCCATGGTTGATCCTGTCCACTGCTCAAGAAGCTTTACCTCAATTTTCAGGTCATTTCGACATCGTTTGACCTAGTTTCGACTATTGACGGAAAATCGGCTACAAAGTCTTTAGCTTTCCCGAAAAATGGGAAGCTTTGTGCTCCGGTTTTGCGCGGGTTCTCGTCAAGTTTTCTCCAAGAAAATCAAGTCAATAATTAAGGAAAAATGTCAAGAAAAATACAGAAGAAAGAAGGAACAAAAAAAATGGAAAAACGGCTGAAAACGAAGCTCGGCGACCTTGCAAATTCGGGTCGCCGGATTTCGCACCAAACGGCTCGTTTTCCGATCCTTTTCGCGTTTGGGGTGTTCTGCTCTGTGATTTTCTGAAAATCCAAATTTTGATGCTTGAAAACCACTGATCTTCACCGACATCTCTGATCCGCCGTCAAAAGCATGAAATCATCACCGATCGCTCTAAGATCGCCAACAGGCTGACCAAGAAAGTATACTTTCTGGCCGACCGATCGTGAAATCGACAAGATAGATGTCACCGGCCCACCAACATCAATCAATGTCTGAAATTGCATCGCAATCTGACATCAAACAATGTGTGGATCTACCTGTAACTCCTCATCAATTCTCTCATCATGGCCATCAATGCCCATAATCACCTCATGGCTACCAAAAGCCTATAAAAGGAGGTCCCAAAGAAAGAAATCGATAGACAAATCGATACACACGTCGACTTGAAATTCTGCACTTGCACACTTGCATTCTCCCGAAGAAATCCAGACGAAGTCCTGCTGCTCTGCTGCAAGAAACACCACAAGGTGATCAAAGTCCCTTGGGGGGCCACCCCCCCAAGGTCTCCTCCTTCTACAACATGGCCTAAACGCGGCTTTTCATCCCGTTTACTTTGGTTTTCATTGGATACAGGACCTCCTCTTGGTCCGTGTCCTTTAAAAAACTAAGGTTAGGAGCCAAGCTGAAGAATCAAAGCATCAACCGTTCTCATTTGAAGGACGATGGCGAAGTCCATACATGACTTGCGACCGTCGATCTCAACGTGTCCCCACAATCTCCTGAGAAGTTAGATCCATTTTCTTCCTTTTCTATTGTAATTGTATTTCTTAAAGAGACAAAAAGAAATCACAATTCTTGTCTTTCATATTTGATGAGTTTTGTAAAACCGCCTTTCACGGCAAAATCGCCTTTCGCGGCAAACAAAAAAAAAAAAAAACGCCTCCTACGGCATTCTAAAAATCAAACTTGTCTCTTTTCTTAATATTTATGCAATTTGAAAAGTTAGAAAGAAGGATTGATTTCCTTTCTACTTGTGAAGGTGGATCTCCGGATCATCACCATTCCAAATTCCAAGTAGAAAGTAAATCTGGCATACCCGTACAAAAATGTTGATACCCGCGTTTTCCCTCCTCCGCCAAGACCCAGGTCAGCCCCCGGGGTGCGGAAGGAGAGGACGGAAGTCCGAGGGTCCATCAAGGGAGAGAGGAGAAATCCTTGTGCAGGGTTTGTCTCAGCGTTGAAAGCTAATAGACTTTTAAAAAGTGGATGTGAAGCCTATTTGGCGTTTATCATGGAGGATAAACGGTCCTAAGGGGTAGAGGAGATCCCTATTGTTTGGGAATTCCCGGACGTATTTCCGAAGGAGATTCCAGGATTACCACCTATAAGAGAAATCGATTTCACCATTGAGTTGTTACCATGGACCGCTCCGATTTCTATTGCACCATATCGGATGGCTCCTGCAGAATTGGGAGAATTGAAGATACAGTTGTAAGAATTATTAGACAAAGGTTTTGTGAGACCGAGCATTTCACCATGGGGAGCTCCGATTCTGTTTGTCAAGAAGAAAAATGGTTCGATGAGAATGTGTATTGATTACCGGAGATTGAGCCAAGTGACCATCAAGAACAAATACCCATTGCCGAGGATAGATGAACTATTTGATCAACTACAAGGTGCTTTGTATTTTTCGAAGATTGATTTGAGATCCGGTTATCATCAATTGAGAGTCAGAGAATCAGATGTGTTGAAAACAGCCTTCCGGACAAGATATGGCCACTATGAGTTCCTAGTGATGCCATTTGGGTTAACAAATGCACCGGCAGTGTTCATGGCATTGATGAACAAGATATTTTCTTAGTATTTGGATCATTTTGTAGTAGTGTTCATTAATGATATTTTGGTGTACTCCAAAACCAAAGAAGAGCATGAAGAGCATCTGATGATAGCATTGCAACTTATGAGAGAGAACCAGCTGTATACGAAGATCAACAAGTGCGAATTTTGGCTAGAGCAAGTAGCATTTTTGGGACACATTATCTCCAAATAAGGGTTATCAGTAGACCCGTCCAAGATTGAGGCACTAGTGGAGTGGGAAAGACCGAAGAATGTGTTAGAAATTAGGAGTTTTCTGGGGCTGGCAGGGTATTACCGGAGGTTTGTACAAGGATTTTCGTCGATTACAGCACCGTTGACGAAGCTGACAAGGAAAAATGTACCTTATGTGTGGACAGATCAGTGTGAAGCTAGTTTCCAAGAGCTAAAGAAGAGATTGACTACAACACCAATTCTTACTTTACCATCCGGAAGCGGCGTTTTACCATTTTTACCGATGCTTCAATGTTGGACTTGGATGTGTATTGATGCAAGATGGAAAGGTCATCGCTTATGGATCCCGGCAGTTGAAAGACCACGAGAAGAACTATGCCACCCATGATCTTGAGTTGGCAGCGGTCATTTTTGCGTTGAAGATGTGGAGACATTACCTCTATGGAGAGAAGTTCGAAGTTCACTCCGATCACCGCAGCCTGCAATATCTATTTTCTCAGAAGGAATTGAACATGAGACAGAGAAGATTGATGGAATATATCAAAGATTACGATTTTCCAATCAAGTACCACCCTGGGAAATCGAATGTAGTTGTCGATGCTTTGAGCAAAAAATCAGTGGGTTTGGCGAATTTAAGTGGCACCTGTATTTTTGAGTAGTTTGAGGAGCTGAGAATAAACCTACAACCACTAAGGAAGGGTGTGATATTTGCCAATATGTCAATGTCATAGCCTTCGTTCATTCAGAAGATCAAGGATAGTCAGTTGCAAGATTCAGAGTTGGCCAAGATTTCAGAACATATAGCAGACCGTCAAGACTTCCATATTGTAGATGGAGTTCTTTACTACCGTGACCGTCTATGTGTGCCTAACATTGGAGAGTTGAGGATGACATCATGACAGAAGCTCACAGCACAAAGTACTCCATGCACCCAGGCAGCACGAAGATGTATCAAAACTTGAAGGGTAGATTTTGGTGGAACAACATGAAGAGAGAGAGATTGCAGCATTTGTCTCCTGCTGCATGATGTGTCAGCTGATAAAGGCAGAACATCAAAAGCCTCCAGGGTTGTTGCAATCGTTAGAGATTCCGGAATGGAAATGGGAGCACATTACCATGGATTTTATTTTGGTACTACCGAGAACTAGCAGAGGTAATGATACAATATGGGTTATTATGGACAGACTCACCAAGTCAGCTCATTTCATTCCCACGAGGACAGGAAAGAAAATGCATATGTTACCCCTAGCAGAGTTGTTCGTTAACGAGATTGTCAGTCGACATGGACAACCAGTTTCCATAACATTCGACAGAGACAGCAGATTCGTCTCGAGATTTTGGAAGACCTTACGTGAGTCCATGGGTACGAAGCTACAGTTCAGTATGGCTTATCACCCTCAGACAGATGGCCAATTAGAGAGGACAATTCAGACCCTTGAGAATATGCTCCGTGCTTGTGTGTTGGATTTCAAGACTCAATGGGATGAGACCCTACCATTGTGTGAGTTTGCTTACAACAATAGCTACCACTCGAGCATTGGAATGACACCATTTAAAGCTTTGTATGGCAGAAGATGTAGGACACCTGTTTGTTGGGAAGAAGTTGGCACCCGCAGTTTTCATGGGCCAGCCATGGTAAGTGAAACTAGCGACAAAGTGAAGTTAATTCAAGAACGTCAGAAGGTAGCCTGGAGTAGACAGAAAAGTTACAGAGACTCTCATAGAAGGGATCTACACTTCAAAGAAGGAGACAAGGTTTTCTTGAAAGTATCACCAACTAGGGGAACTCTAAGATTTGGACAGAAAGGCAAACTATCGCAGAGATACATTGGACCGTATGACATTGTGAGCAAGAGTAGTGATGTGGCTTATAGATTAGCCTTACCACCTGAGCTTTTTGGCATCCATAACGTCTTCCATGTGTCAATGTTGAAAAAGTATGTCCTCAATCCTTCACATGTACTTCGTCATGAACCTTTGGAAATCAGAGAAGATGCTACTTACGTTGAGAAGCTAGTCCAGATCGTCGATACGAAGGAACAAGAGTTGAAGACTGGAGCAATTCATTGGGAAAAAGTACTTTGAGAGAATCATGGGCCGAAAGACGCAACGTGGGAATTACGAGATCATGTGCAGAAGAAATATCCACATCTACTACCTGGGGTGAGTTTTATATTTCATTTGGAGGATCAAATGCCCTAAAGGGTGGAGGACGTAAGACCCCGACCTGAGTGACCTTGATTAGTACTAATTAAGTTGTACGTTAGTCTTAAGCGTGATTAGTGGTTTGTGGTTAAGTTGGGATTAGAATAACTTTTGTTATAGCTTTGGGGAATTTCAAGTGCCTTTATGATTAATGGGGCCCTTTGTGGGTTCCTTTTATGACTTTGCGTTTACGTGGGGGACTATCTGAGATTCTGATAATTTGTATTTCAACCCCGTTTTACTCATCTTATTAATCTCTTCAACTTTCATGTTGACCCTGTCCCCGCACGGAACCCCGAAACCCGACTTCCCTAGCATTGAGGGTAAAACAGTCTTTTTACACTAAATCTGGACATGAAATTTGATATTCCCGAAACCCTCGAAACAAATACTTCTGATAATTTGTATTTCAACCCCGTTTTACTCATCTTATTAATCTCTTCAACTTTCATGTTGACCCCGTCCCCGCACGGAACCCCGAAACCCGACTTCCCTAGCATTGAGGGTAAAACAGTCTTTTTACACTAAATCTGGACATGGAATTTGATATTCCCGAAACCCTCGAAACATATACTTTTTATAAAGTAGATATTTTGGTGATCATTTTTCCCTTCTTCGTCGAATTCATTCAAAGTCCCAAAAGTCGTAATTTCAGCCTCCCAAGTTTTCTAGTAGTGGAGCCCACTCCCAATTGCTTTATATAGAGAACCCTTAGTCTCCTTCTTCCTTTTTCAGCTCAAGCCGTACAAAAAGCTAGGACTTTCCCTCTCTTCTTTTCTCCCTCTGGCTTTTCCATCACCAAATCATCACCAACCTTGCACAAATTGAGAGATGGAAGTCATCATCTCCTTCCTCACCACTTGAGCTCTCCATTGATACTATTCTTGAAGAAAAGCCTCCCATTCCAAGGTCCTCATTGAGCTATTCTTGCCCATTTGGAGACTTACAAGTAAGCCACCCTCCCTATCTTTTAGATTTGTATTCCTCTAGCCTTGTAGAGGCTCTATTTTCATTATTGAAGCTTTCCTCTTCTTGTACCTAGTTTTGACTTATTTTAGGGTTTGTATTTGGGGGTTTTTGCTTGTGCTTGTAGGCTACCTTGAGAAAGAGCTTGATTTGTTGTTTGACTTCTTGATTTGAGACCCAAGGCAAGGGATGAATGGGTATTGAGCATTAAATAGTTTTTCATGACAAATTTGATCGGTTTTGTTATCTCTATTCATGTTTGTTTAACTTGCATTCATTGTGAAATAAATGCTAATACAAGGGTTGGTTAGCTCATTTATTGTCTTGGAAATTTGGTTTATAGCCTTTGTTTTTTCTCTTGTTTAAGACTTAAATGAATCCTTGTGGTTGTGGATTTGGTCTTTCTCTTTGGTGATTGAATGTGGAGAAGGAGATGCTTAGGATGAAATGTTCATTGAAGTATTGATGGGAGTTCGAAGTAGTGTTTGAAGAGGTTTGATGAGTGATTATTGGAGGCAAGGAGGCCTTTTATTGCAGGAAAAATGTGTAGGAGAAAAGGGGAAAGAAGGCCAGAATGGCCATTCTCGGGCAGCACAGTTGATTGCCTGCTCGAGCGCAGTCAATCTTACTTCAACTCCGGCGGTAGAATGACTACCCGCCCGAGTGGCAATATGTCCGCTCGAGCGCGAAGGCAGTCCGCTCGAGCAGACGTTTGGCCACTAGAGCGGGTAGACTAGCTATCTGTCCATTTTCCTGCGCAGCCCAGGTCCGCTCGAGCACACCCCCTCTTAGGCCTAGACCACTTTTGGAGCTTGGGAAAGGTTTTCTTTTCGGAATCCCTTGTGTCGGGGAGGTTTATGAGGGTATGAAGCCCGTTCAAGAAGGAAACCACATCGCAAAAATTCATTGAAGTTTTAGAAAATCACCAAGGTGTATAAGGAGCCCGGAATGTCCCAAATTCAATGAGTACCAAGTCTATATTGAGATCGACATACAGGACCCCTATTCACCTTGAATTGGTTTAAATCCCGATATCTATTCCGAAATTTTGAAAGTCTAATTATATTGCATTGTTCCTGAATTTTTATATACATTCCCGAAACTCATGAATTATGATTTATCATTCCCGAATTTTTGTGATTTGACCCATGAGTTGTCACCACTAAGTTTGGATGACCTTGCCGGTCTGATCTACCGACTTGGAGATCCCCCTCTCATCCTGCCAGCTGCAGTTTAGATCCCGATACCCGGTTCATTAACCGTGGTTCTGTCCCGATACCCGGCTCGCTCTCGTGGTTCCCGATATCCAGTTCGCTATCGTGATTCCCGATACCAGGCTTACAACCGTGGTCCCGTCCCGATATCCGGCTCGCTCTTGTATATTTAAATTTTGTTGCACTTCGGTGACTAAGGTCAACGCTCCGATATGCTCTTATCACTTCGGTGATAAAGGATTTAGCTTCGTGTGGATGTCATCATGTTTGTTTCCCGTTTCCTTAGTACCTTTACTCATTTTACATTGCATATATGTTTTGAATAAATGATTTATCCTTTCATGAAAATTATTGTTTAAACAAATTCAAATGATTTCGAAGGTAAATTCATTTATTATTATATTGTCATATCTTTTCACCCACCTGCCAAACCGTCGTGTTTGACCCACATTTTGGTACTCAGGTCTAGTCGTTGGTTACCCCGAGGAGGAGGACGAGGAGGTGGTTGAAGAACCACAGCGATTAGTTGAGTGGCATGCAGATGATGTCGTCTAGACATACGGTTGTCCGAGTTGCGTAACATTTTGGGTTGTGGATACCATTCTTTTGGGGATATTGTTTTGATTATATTGGCCTTTGTTGGCCTCTATTTATGGGAATGTAATTAACTGATATTTTGCTAAACTTTAACACTACTTTTGGGATTACGCTAATGATCATTACTCACTCTGACATCAGGTGGTTTATATGTTATCAGTCTTGTCATTGGAAATGAATTCCATACTTGATTTGCTACGCGCTTCCGTACTTTAACAAAACATTTATATTATTGTGATGATATCCTCACCGTGGACACCTGTGGGAAATCACGTGCACGGGTAGTATCTTATTCTTCATAGACCAATGTACGCATTGTATGTTCTAAGGCACTAACCATATCATTTATCCTTTCGTCCATCATCATCAAAGGGTCCCGATCCCGGATTAGGCCGTAAACCCGGTCTGCGGTCGTGACAGGGAGAGTAAAGGAGAATTTGCAGAAGAGACTCACTCCCTGGTGCGAGTTCGAGCATATAGGAATACAGTAGAGGATCTTGATATTTTCGGGTTGCTGTAAGACCGAGATTAAATCAGAGAGATCTCGCAATTTGATTTTAATCATATTCTTCCATAGTTATTTCCGCAGTGATCTATATGTAATATCTAGAGATCCTGGTTTTTACTCCTTTTTAACAGTTCATGCTTTTTTTTATTTAATAAATCAAAATAAAACGGCTAGAGTCTCTAGGTCAAGCCAACATGAGTTTTGTCTCGGACAAAGTTTGATTGGTTTTGACCAAGTTGGGTTGTAATTGGTCAAACTTTTGTCAAGGGTATCCTAGCATCTAATGCATGACAATTTCTTTTCTATGTATGATTTTTGTTTTTGTAAATAGAATTGGGAGCATGATATGATACTGCATACCTGGAAACCTTTACAAGTTTTGGAGTTTGACATTCGCAGCAATGTTGAACTCTTTCCCAATCTTGTGAGGATTTGAGAAGCTTTGCAAGTTTTGAAGCTCGTAGCAATGTTGAGCCCATCTTCAAGCTTTTGATCTCTTTTGGGGTGTTTCTCTTTTCTTTGGAATTGCCTCGGAATCATGCCAAAATTTCGCCAGACTTTTTTTAGTAAAATTCTGTCAATTTGATGATTGATTTTTTTTCTTTTCCAACCTTTGCAGGTGGTTCCACCAGAATTGTCAAGGGTAAGGGGCTTATTACTGGCGCACTCCGCTGAATAGCTAGATCTTCCAATGTGGCCGTTCAGCAGGCCTGGGAGAAGATCCAGTACATGAAGAGAAACTTGGAAGAGTGTGACTCCCTCAGCAAAGATGAGACGAGGTAGTGATTAATCGCCTTCAAGGATGAGAAGTTTTACAAGATCATGGTAAGGAATCGTCCTTGGATTATGGACGATCAGAGTGTCGTGCCCAAGCCCACCTTTTTCTTTGGTGATGCATGTTGACACCAAAAAAGTCACTATGTCTCCTTAGCATCAAGAAGCCTCGTGAGCTGTATCCTACTACAAAACAGGCAAAGCTACTTCAAGCATCAGATCTCGTCAGAATCAGATAAAAACTGAAAGATCCTTCAAGACAGCTAAAATAAAGGTACACCTGAAGTTTCGGGCCATTCTGACATCGTTTGGCCTAACTTCACTTCTTCGACAGCTAAACAAACGCTCCTGGCGACGACATCATCAAAGACACCAACACTTTGATCAGAGCCTACGGATGACTCCAGAATATCTCCAAAGGGCTCCATGCCAAATTTCAAGTCAAACTGACAACGTTTAACCCTCCATCAACGCTCGAGCAGCAAAATCAAGCCTCTCGGCGGCGAGAACCACCGAAGCCATCACTCATCAAACAAATTACATGAGTGGCTTCAACATGCTTCCAAAAGGCCGCACGTCGAATTTCAGGTCATTCCAACAACGTTTGACCAGGTTTCGATGCTCCGAAAAAAAATCAAGCCTACCAGCGGCGAAGCACCCCGGGACCATGACATCCAAGTTGGAGCTAATGGGTCGTCTCAAAAGGACTCCAATAGGTTCTCTGTCAAATTTCAGGTCAATCAGACATCGTTTGACCACATATCAAAGCTCGGCATTTTCCCCGCAGTAAAATCAAGTCAAGTATCGACGGGACCCCAAACGGCTTCAAAACTCAAATAAAAGCTCATGGTTGGTCCTATCCACTGCTTAAGAAACTTCACCTCAATTTTCAGGTCATTCCGACATCGTTTGACCTAGTTTCGACTCTTGACGGAAAATCGGCTACAAAGTCTTCGGCTTTCCCGAAAAATGGGAAACTTTGAGCTCCGGTTTTCATCAATTTTTCTCCAAGAAAATCAAGTCAATAATTGAGGAAAAAATGTCAAGAAAAATACAGAAGAAAGAAGGAAATAAAAAGACGAAAAAACGGCCGAAAACGAAGCTCGGCAACCAAATGGGCCAAAACCCTATGGTCGCCGGCGACCCTGGGTGCATGGTTGCCGGAGACCCTACAAATCCGGGTCGCCGGATTTCTCGCTGAATGGTCCGTTTTCCTATCTTTTTCGCGTTTCGAGTGTTCCTGCCTCTGTGATTTTCTGAAAATCCAATCTAAGATGCTTGAAAACGATTGATCTTCACCAACATCTCGGATCCGCCGTCAAAAGCATGAAATCATCACCGATTGCTCCAAGATCGCCAACCGGCTGACCAAGAAAGTATACTTTCTGTCCGACCGATCTTGAAATCGACAAGACAGATGTCACCGGCCCACCAACATCAATCAGTGTCTGAAATTGCACTACAATCCGACATCAAACAATGTGTGGATCCACCTGTGATGATCACAAGAAGAATCTCAAAAGACGCTGCGCGGCCCGTGACTCTTCACATGCCCTAGCGACCACTTAATGTCGTTAATTGACCCGTTTATGAGAACTTAATGCGGTCATTAACTCATTATTTTGGATGGCCCAATCATATTCAAGCATTTGGGAGTTACAAATCCAAGCAATCATGGCATTAAACCCATGAAACTCCCATCATCATGAAGATTAAAGGTGATTAAATGCCCACTATCCTTCATCGGCCAATCACAAGCCAAGAAAAAGGAGTTACAAAATTAAGAATAAATACTTGTAACTCCTCATCAATTCTCTCATCATGGCCATCAATGCCAATAAACACCTCATGGCTACCAAAAGCCTATAAAAGGAGGTCCATTCCAAGAAGAATGCATGAATGAATCCCAAGTGTTATCCCAAGCTCTGAAAATCCAGAAAATTCAAGAGAGAGACGAAGTCCTGCTGATTTGCTCCCAGAAGCACTACAAGGTGATCAACGTCCCTTGGGGGGCCACCCCCCCAAGGTCCCCTCCTTTTACAACGTGGCCTAAATGCGACTTTTCAGCTCGTTTACGCGGTTTTTCGTTGGATATAGGACCTCCTCTTGGTCCTTGTCCTTTAAAAAACTGAGGTTGGAGCCAAGCCGAAGAATCAAAGCATCAAGCGTTCTCATTTGAATGACGATGGCGAAGTCCATACATGACTTTCAACCGTCGATCTGAACGTGTCCCCACAATCTCCTGAGAAGTTAGATCCATTTTCTTCCTTTTCTATTGTAATTTGTATTTCTTAAAGAGACAAAAAGAAATCACAATTCTTGTCTTTCATATTTGATGAGTTTTGTAAAACCGCCTTTCACGGCAACATCGCCTTTCACAGCAAACAAACAAAAAAAAAACGCCTCCTACGGCATTCTCAAAAACAAACTTGTCTCTTTTCTTAATATTTATGGAATTTGAAAAGTTAGAAAGAATGATTGATTTCCTTTCTACTTGTGAAGGTGGATCTCCGGATCATCACCATTCCAAATTCCAAGTAGAATAGTAAATCTGGCATACCGGTACAAAATGTTGATACCCTCGTTTTCCCTCCTTCGCTGAGACCCAGGCAGCCCCCAGGGTGCAGAAGGAGAGGACGGAAACTCCGAGGGTCCATCAAGTTGGCACACCCGGTGGGACACGTTGACTTGAGAACGTGATGCTTTGATCCCTTGGGTCCTTTCTAGTTGTTGGCCTATGTTGCATCTTGCATCTAAAAAAAAAAAAACAAACATGAGATGGGATTTTAGTTATTCTTTCTCATTTCAAAAAAAAAATTGATCTCTCTTTCTCAAGATTCAACTTTGAAAAACTTTGATCCTTTCCTCTTCGAACTTGATAGCTCACAGAAATGTTTGCAGCTATCGTTCATATCGGGGATTGGGCCATCTTTTCTCTTTGATGAGTCCAATTGGGATTTCAAAAAAAAACCTTCATTTCAAATTCTTTCTCATTTCAAAAAAAAAAAAAAATGATCTCTCTTTCTCTAGATTCAACTTTGAGAAATTTTGATCCTCTCCTCTTCGAACTTATAGCTCACAGAAATGTTTGCAGCTATCGTTCATATCGGGGATTGGGCCATCTTTTCTCTTTGATGAGTCCAATTGGGATCTCAAAAAAAAAAAAAAAAAAAAAACACTAAAGTTGCACCAATTGCGCTCTTTGACTAAAGCGGATTTAAGAAAAGCCTTGTCCAGAGTGTGGAGACAACTAGACTGTTCGAGGCAAGGGTCCTTCAAACAGGTTCATTAAGTAATCCTACCCTTACCTGGGGGCTGATCTATCTACTAAGGTTTCATAAGATCGAATTGGAAACCTATGTGCACCTTCAAAAAAAAAAAAACTTCCGTCACTTTAGAGTTCAGAATTGAGAAATCTTGGTTCCTTCCCTTTTGGATTTAGCGCTCGCAGAAATGTTGAGCCTTTGTTTGGAATGGAACACCATTTGCTCTCTTTGATGAATTCAATCTTTCCCCTTCAAAAAAAAAAAAAAAACTTCCGTCACTTTTGAGTTAAGAATTGAGAAATCTTGGTTCCTTCCATTTCGGATTTAGCGCTCGCAGAAATGTTGAGCCTTTGTTCGGAATGGAACACCATTTGCTCTCTTTGATGAATTCAATCTTTCCCCTTCAAAAAAAAAAACCTTCCGTCACTTTTGAGTTCAGAGTTGAGAAATCTTGGTTGCTTCCCTTTCGAATTTAGCGCTCGCAGAAATGTTGAGCCTTTGTTCGAAATGGAACACCATTTGCTCGCTTTGATGAATTCAATCTTTCCCCTTCAAAAAAAAAAAAAAGAACAAACTTCCGTCACTTTTGAGTTCAGAGTTGAGAAATCTTGGTTCCTTCCCTTTCAGATTTAGTGCTCGCAGAAATGTTGAGCCTTTGTTCGGAATGGAACACCATTTGCTCTCTTTGATGAATTCAATCTTGACCTTTCAAAAAAAAAAAATTCCGTCATTACTGGATTCACATCCGAGAAACTCTGGTTCCTTCCCTTCTGGATTTAGCGCTCACAGAAATGTTGAGCCTTTGTTCGGATTGGAACACCATTTGCTCTCCTTTATGAACCCAAATTTGACCTTTCAAAAAAATCCCATCTCGTGTCCTTTCCAAGGATGCGATTTGCAACATTTGTGCTTAACGGTGCTAGTACGCCCTTTCGGGTCTACTGTATTCGCGACCGACACATTTGTATCTCCAACCTTATATCATTTTACCTTAAGTGAGCTTTGTTTCTCGGTAATTTGAATTAAGGTCTACAATTGCTTCTAGCAGTCATTGGAACGCTCACCTTGAGCCTACCATACTTGCATATTAGAACAATTGTATCCTCTATGGCCTTTTGTCTTCTTCATCTTGCTTGGGCTAGGCCATGTCCCCTCAAGTGATTTGAAAAGACAAAACCATAGTTGTTCTCCATTTATGATCACTATATTCTTGTGATTACTAATGGATTTGGTCTTGTTTAAGAAGTTTTCCAAAACTAACAATGGCAGCTTCATTGACCATCACTTTCGATGAGAACAAGAACCAGCTTATGCATCAAGACAAGCAAAACAAGCATAAGCGCCCTATTAGTTGCCGAAGCGTCATCTCCCTCGACAACTCTCCAAACACCGGGTCAACCTCAACTCCCCGGACCATCGTCTTCAGGTTGCTGGGGCCATTCCCACTCCCCGCAGAAGACACCATACCTGCCAAGAAGCAGAAAACCGCCCTGCAACGTGTCACTAATATGGCACCAAGGGAGAATACTAAGAAGCCTGAAGCCCGTGGCGCTCCCACGAAGCCTTAACCCACAAGAAACCAGGTTTGCCCCAAAACCTGGTCCCCGAGATCTTCACCAAAGCAACGGAGGTCCGAACATCTGCAAAGCTAGCATACCTGGGCCCTCTCAAGGAGAATCTGTTCTACCCTCTCTCTTACATGAAAGAGGAGAAACCTACCCTCCGCCCAAAGAACAAACAAAATCAGCATGAGCTGGCTTGCTCCTACAAGCCCAAAATGAAATCCTGCATCGTTAGGCCTCCGCAAAAACATACTGAAGCCTGCACTCCTACGAGTCGACCCTTCATCTCAATAGGGGCCGAGCTCGCAAAATTCAAATCTTCACTACGACAGGCAAAGGACCGCGTCCAGATTCTGTCCTTGCCCAGCTTCAAAGTAGACAAACTCGGTTGCTGCGTACGGGGGACTACATCCTTCATCGCCAGAGCCCAACCAGAGCTGACTGAAGCACAAATTGCTGGTCGTATGCGTCGTTGCGCAGTATATCGACAAAAGAGACTTGAGAAGCAAAGAACCCAGCATTCTACCCTCCATGTCTCAAACAAATGGGTCGAAAAAGAAAGACCCGGCCAATTCGTAGTTGTCCATATGGCTGGCAAAACCAGAAAACGCCAGAAGTCAGCAACCAAAATCCGTGTCAGACGTCCAGTGACTCGCAGCGTCTCTAGGATACGAACACATTTAGAAGAATCCTCCACTCCTCCAAGCCAAGGACACCGGAGTAACCACTCCTCAGATTCTTCATCTAGAAGAATGAGCCCCAGCTCAGTCACCAGGACGATTTCTTCGTTCGAATCCCGAGGGATGAACGTCTTGGCTACAAGTTCTGAACAACCTCCACCGCATGATGACGTAACCGCACGCGTCCAGCAGTTAGAACAAGGACAACAGAGAATTGAGGCTCTGATGGAAAACCTCCTCCTCACTTTACAGCGTCCACCACCTAACAACCAAGGCCCTCCGAATCATGAAGATGATGAGGCCAATGCAGAAAACAATGAGTCACGCGCCCATACCAAAAAGGACGTGGACGATATCCTCGCAAAAGCAAAAGAAAAGGATACGTTGAAAGAACATGGGATCAAGCCACCCTACCCTCTATGGATGGACTCGGTTCCGTTCCCTGCAAAATTCAAACAACCTACTCTCCAGACATATACGGGGAAAGGTTCAGCCAGACAGCATGTCATCCACTTCAAGATCCTGACTGGAGCTATTGCGGATCAAGATGCCCTCAAGATTCGCCTCTTCGCAAGTACCCTAAAAGGTACAGCCTTTGATTGGTACTCCACTCTGCCGGAGAACTCCATCCAGAACCGGGCTATGCTGGAGACACGCTTCCTGACCCACTTCCAAGGTGTGGACCATCCTGTTACTATGGCTCAGTTCTGCAGCCTAAAATAGGGAAAGAATGAGTCAACATATGACTTCATTCACAAGTGGAAGGCAATGGCGTACAAATGCTCAGATGTACTGCCACAAGCGTCGCTAGTCGACATCTGCCTTAACAATATGAGAGCAAAAATTCGCTACATGATCATTGGCAACAAATCAAAGAACCTGGGAGAACTCCTCGAAGCTTCCATGGAAGCTGAAATGGTGATTAAAGACCTCAATAGTCAGAAATCATCAAAAAAAGAGCCGACTGCTATTACGACCTCAAAACCAAAGAAAAAGGAGGTTCTTAATGTGCAGACTAAGTCAGCTCCTCAGCAGCCAAAGAAAGCTGAAAACAAAGCTATAGGTAAAAGGCCTGAACTCTCTGATGCCTTCAAAGAATGTGTAGAAAAGAAATATCCGATTGATGAAGATGTTGAAGAAATCTTTGAGGCTCTCCTAGCAAATGGCAAACTCATTTTGCCAGAGCCCAAAAGACTGGGAGATGTTGGCAAAACCAATGATCCCCGATACTGTCCATACCATCAGATGATCTCACATCCTCTCAATCAATGCTTCTTTGTGAGAGAGAAGATCAATGAGATGTGGAAAAACGGAGTCATAACCTTTGACAAAAACTGCGGCTCCGCCGCTGTCAACATGGTGTCATGTGGGCAAACTTCAAAGTCACCGAAGAAGAAGATCACTACTTCATTCGAGGTGATTAAAATTGGCTCAAGCGTCCCAACAGTTGGTTCCCTATCCAACATCAGATGGACAACCTATATGGGTGCATCCCGATCTCCTAGAAGATGAAAATTGGGAGATCGTCAAAACAAAGTTGACCGCTTAACAGCGAAGGCAAGCTAAGAGACAACTCCGCAAGCTCAAAGTGCAGCAGAAGTCTCAACCAAAACAAGAAGTCCTTGAAAAGGCAGAAACCTTTTCCACTGCTTCACTAGGGGCGATGGAAGAATCCCTTCCCAAAGCTTCAAAGGCGGTAAGAAAATTCACCCTTGATGATTTCATGCCACCTCAATACAAAAATGAAACTACGCAGGGGGCATCATACTCTTGCAACTCGGTAGTTGGATTCTCCATGGATGGATACGAGTCCAGTGACACTGCCAGTGATATCGATGAGTGGGAAGAATCCTTTGAAACAGGAGAATACCTTTCCGACGAGGAATGGATTCCCGAGTTTCATCTTATGCCAGTAATCTGGTATAACCCATTACAACCACAAGGATCTTGGTCTGATGATGAAGAAGACCAGGACGTTATTCAAGAAAATGTTGTCAATCCAGCACCATCAAATGCTCCAGTGGAACCCAACAGGGGTGAACCACAAGGAGCAAATGACAAAGAAGATTTGGCTCCTATGCCTGATCTTGAAGAATAAGCAAGAATCATGCAACATCTTGCCATAGAGCAAGAGCGGGATCGCAACAATGATCTTCGTGATGATCCAGAACCGGAAGTCCCTGAAATTCAACGGGAACTTTCTCCCTCAACTTCTGAAAATGGAGAAAACAGTTGATTGATGATCCTCTTACATCCGAGGATGAGTCCGATTCCCAACAGTCTACACTGGGGGCATCTCATGTCTGATGGAACGCGCTCCGAGGCGCCGTGGGGCGGCTACCGGGGTCGGCGGAACGTGGGAGTCCGTCGGGTCCGGCCCTTTCGCGCCCTGGCGGGCCTGAAGCGTGCATCAACATTTCTTTGTGTGGGTGTGCCAGATTTTCTATTTTACTTGGAATTGCAAGTGGTAATCCGGAGATCAACCTTCGCAAGTAAAAAGGAAATCAACTTCTTTCAAGTTTTCCATTGCACAAATATTTAAGAAAAGAGACATTTTCTTGGTTTGCCGTGAAAGGCGATTTTGTTTGGCATTTATAGTCGATTTTGTGGCGTTTATAGCCGATTTACAATTCTCATCAATAATGAAAGACAAGAGTTGTGATTTTTGTCTCTTTTAGAAAAATACAAACTACAATGAAAAGCAAGAAAATGAGGATCTAACTTTTCAGGAGATTGTGGGGGACTCGTTCAGATTGACGGTCGCAAGCCATGTATGGGCTTCGCCATCATCCATGCAGATGAGAACAGAGGATGCTCTTGATTCGCTTGGCTTGGCTATAACCTCAGGTTTTTAGAGGACAAGGACCAAGAGAAGGTCCTATGTCCAATAAAAAGCTAAGTAGACGGGCTGAAAAGCCACGTCTAAGCCATTGGAGGCAGCGGGAGAAGGCAAGGACCTTGGGGGGGGGGGGGGGGGTGCCCCCCAAGGGACTTTTGTCACCTTGTAGTGGTGGCCGGTGCAGAACTTCAGCAGAGTTTTTCTCTCTTTTTTCTTTCTCTGGATACGAGCTCTGGATTCTTTCCGATCGATCGATCTCAATTTCCTTGATCCCCATTTCAATGGAATGCTTTCCTATTTATAGGCTTTTGGTAGCCATTTAGGAGGGTTTATGAGCCTTAATGACTTTAATGGGAGGAGTTACAAGATTTATTTCTTGATTTTGTAACTCCTTTTTCCTTGAATCTGATTGGCCGATGGAGATTAAGGGCTTTTAATCACCTTAATTACCATAATGGGAGGAGTTTCATGGTTTAAATGCCATGAATCAATTGACTTGTAACTCCCAAATGCTTGCTTCTGATTGGGCCGTCCAAAGGAATGAATTAATGACTATAATAAAGCTAGTCAATTAACCACATTAATTGGTCGCCGAGCAGTCGAAGAGTCGC
The DNA here is from genome assembly GCA_028538565.1 of Umbellularia californica. Lineage (NCBI taxonomy): Eukaryota > Viridiplantae > Streptophyta > Magnoliopsida > Laurales > Lauraceae > Umbellularia > Umbellularia californica. The sequence goes on along the minus strand of JAPQWN010000007.1, from coordinate 41,167,203 downwards.
GGGCCGTGCCGTGTCTTCTGGAATTCTTCTGGCGATGATCATCGATGGATCTTTATGCTGATCGACATCGGATGAACATGTAACTTCAGACATTGATAGCTAAGAGCGGGCCGGTGACATCTGTCTTGTCGATTTCTCGATCGGTCGGACAGAAAGAGCACTTTTTTTGGTCGACCGGTTGGCGATCTTGGAGCGATCAATGATGATTTTATGCTTTTGGAGGTTGACCCGTGATTTTGACGGATGTCGGAGGATATGAGTCAATTTCAAGCACTAAAAATCACATTTTCAGGAAACCACAGGGGCCAAAGTGCGCGAAACACGAAAAAAGACGGAAAAACGGGTCACCGACGGAAAATCCGGTGACCCGGACTTCCATGGTCGCAGGGGCCTGCGACCTTGGGGGAATTTTTCCCTTCGGAGCCCGTTTTGCGGTCGTTTTGAGGTCTTTTTCGTCGCCGTTTTCTTCTGTATTTTTCCTGACATTTCTTCTCATTTATTGGCTTGATTTCCTTGTAGAAAACCTGATGAGAATCCTTGCATTTTTAGAGTGCAAAGTTTCCAATTTTCCGGGAAAGCCGAAGACTTTGTCGCGTAGAGCTGCTGATTTTCCGCCAGAAGCTGAAACTTGGTCAAACGATGTCGGAATGACCTGAAATTTGAGGTGGAGCCTCCTGAGCAATAAATAAGACCAACCATAGGCTTTTGTTTGAGTTTTGAAGCCGTTTGGGGTCCCGTCGATGCTTCACTTGATTTTGCTGCGGGGAAAATGCCGAGCTTTGATATGTGGTCAAACGATGTCCGATTGACCTGAAATTTGACGGGGAGCCTATTGGAGTCATTTTGAGACGTTCCATGGGCTCCGTTTTGGATGTCATGGTCCCGGGTTGCTTTGCCGCCGGTAGGCTTGATTTTCTCTCGGAGCATCGAAACCTGGTCAAACGTTGTCAGAATGACCTGAAATTTGACGTGCAGCCTTTTGGAAGCATGTTGAAGCCACTCATGCACTTGGTTTGATGAGCGAAGGCTTCGGTGGTTCCCGCCGCCGAGAGGCTTGATTTTGCTGCTCGAGCATTGATGGAGGGTCAAACGTTGTCGGTTTGACTTGAAATTTGGCATGGAGCCCTTTTGAGACATGCTGGAGTCATCTGTAGGCTCTGATCGAAGTTTTGACGTCTCCGATGATGTCGCCGCCGAGAGCTCCCGTTTAGCTGTCGGAGAAGTGAAGTTAGGCCAAATGTTGTCGAAATGGCCCGAAACTTCATGTGTACTCTTCTCTTGGCTATCTTGAAGGATCTTGCAGTTTTTGTTTGATTTTGACAAGATTTGATTTTTTGGAGAAGTTGCATTGCCTATTTATGGCAGGTTGCGACTTCATGCAGCTTTCTTGATGTTGAAGAGGCAATGTGACATTTTTGGTGTCAACAAATGCCCCCTCGAGGTACAGCGACGAGTTGCTTGACTTTTGCAGTCGATGTGCCTCGAAGAGATTTTTGAAGGAGAGCTTGTGTCTTGACCAAGAGTCTTTGAGCAATCTTTCCTTTGGTATAGTAGCCTTTGAGCTTCCAGGGGAATTTTATGGTAGTGAAAGGAATCACACACCATCTCGAGGCAAAGTTTTGAAGATGACATCAGGGATGTGGATTTGGGTTTCTGTTTTTGATCTTGTGACCTAACCAGCTATATATGGCAGGTTAGGGGATCGGGTTTTGGTTTTGACCTTGTGACCCAACAAGCTGTATGTGGCAAGTTGGGGGATCATGATTTGGTTTTTGGTTTTGGTCTTGTGACCTAACAAGCTGTATGTGGCAAGTTAGGGGACCAGGATTTGGTTTTTGGTCACTCTTTGGGACTGTGTGGGTCCATTGGAGTGGTTTGGATTTTTTTGTGGAATGTCAATTTCAAGATTTTGGCTCAATTTGGTTTATGAGGCTGGATGGTTTGATTTTTGGAAGCTCATGGGGCTTGGGATTTTTTTGTATGGTTCAATCAACTCAAAAGAGGCATGGAACCATTATTGTATGCTCTTGGTAAGAGGGATTTTTTCTGACTAAAAGCCCATTTTTTTATTTTTTTTAGTGCCTAGGTGGTCAAACCTGGCTCATATGGGCTAACCCATGGGACCTTAAGCTTTTTAGGATGGCTTAGATCTCATGTGGGGTAATTTTTGTAAAGAATATCTAAAGATATCTCATTTGGATAGAGAATATCTAAAAATATCTTTATGGGAGAGAATCTCTCATATTCCCTTAATTTGGGAGAGAATATCTCAAGGTATCTTTCTTTTTGGGAAAGAATCTCCAATATCCTTTTTTTTTTGTTGGAGAGAATCTCTCATTTGATTGATTTTGGGAGGAAATCTCTCAAAGACATCTTTCTTTTTGGGAAAGAATCTTTCTAATTCCTTCTCTTTTGGTAAGGTTACTAATTAGTAACACTTACCTTTCTTCTTTGTTTCCTTCTTTGATTTGCTCTCTCCTATAAAAGCAAAGGAAGGTAGGATCTCTTGCTCTTATTGCTTTCTTTTGCAACAATCTCAAGAGAGCTCCAAGACCAAGAGTTCTTCTTCTTCAAGGATCTTCAAGCTTTTTCCTTCTTCTTCTCCATCAATGGCTTCAAGTAAGTTTTCTCTCTTTTTCTTTCAAGAAAACTTTATGTAGAGAATAGGATGGTAAAAAAAGAAAGTTTCTCTTCTTTTTTTTTTTTTTTTTTTCTCCCTCTTTTTTTTGAGAAAGTTTCTTTTTTTTTTTTTGCCTGCGACTTGATTTGCTAACATTTTTCTTGTCAGCTGACTTGCCACAGGATTCCGATGACTTTGAACCATCAATGGACGCAAATGTTGATGATGCTTCTGATGAGTTCATGGAGGAAGAGAGTGTTCCGCCAGTCGTCGAAGAAGGTACTTTGTAGTGATGACCCTGATGAATTTTTTTTGAACAGGATCATATTCATACCTTTTTGTGTTTCATTTGCAGGTTTTGAAGTGACAGAAGAGAGTCCATCGCTTTCTTCAGAACCAGAGCAAGGGATGCCAGAGGTCGATCCGGAGGTAGAGACCAGTTCTGACATGATTGAGGAGATGCCTCGTGTTGAGATTCCCTCTCCAGTGGCTCCAAGTGAAAAGAGTTCTTTTGTTACTCTTCCAATGGGACATGACATGAGCAGCCGATCAGCGGAGAAGGGTGAATCTTCATCCAGTTCGTCTCTTCAATTTGCGAAGAAGGTGCTGGCTCGGGTTTTGAGTTCTTGGGTCAAGACTCTCCTTTCTGGACACTTGGAGGCAGGATTTGGCATGATCCCACATGTACAGGAGATTCTGACCGACACCGAAGAGGTTGGTCTGGATGTCACAGGTGCCAGGGCGATCGTTGATAGGATCATTGCACTGGGTGACAAGTGGTTTGAGACCATGGGTTTCCCTGACGACCAATTCTTCAAGGAGATGTTCTTGGACCCTGCTGATAAGGCTAAGTCTGACCTGAATGCGGCTACACAAAGCAAGAAGCAGCTAGTTCGGGAGAAGAACAAGGAAGAGCTAGCCATCATCGGATTGAGGCATGACCTTAACGTCCTTGATAGGGAAGTTGAGGAGGCCAGGAAACGTCTTGAGCATTTGAAGGCACAAGTCGATGCGAAGTGGGCTGCTATAACAGAGGCTCGTGACAGGGAGAGTACTCTGATTCGCAGGGTTGCAGATGCCGGTCAAGTTCTCGAGAGGAGGACTCTAGAAAACGAACGATGGCAAACTGCTGGGGAAGAGCTTCCCGGTGTAAAAGAAGGGTTACGGCATTCGCCAGCATCTCATGGCAAGTTCCTGAAGAAGCGTGCCTTGGAAACTCTGACGGCTGATGCCAAAAGTTTGCTTGAGGAGCTGAAGCTTTGGCTGGAGACCATTTTTGGCTGAGCTCCTGATTTTTTATAGCAGAAACCATTCTTCTTTTTTTTGGTACCACATGTATTTTTTGGTACTCTTTTTTTGTAGTGCTTGTGAACACTTTCTTTTTTTTTTGGTACCACATGTATTTTTTTTGGTACTTTTCTTTTTTTTTTTTTTTGTAGTGCTTGTGAACACTTTCTATTTTTTTTTTTGCTTTGGTACCACATGTATTTTTTTTGGTACCTTTTTTTTTGTGTTCCCTACGCTCACTCAAATCTTTTTGTGATGAAAGCAATTGCTAAATGGGATTTGATCAAAAGCTTTGTCATTTTGTGAAAATCTTTTGTCAAATGGTTGTTTTGGTAGGGGAAACGAATTTTGGTTGTGGCGTGAAAGCCGATTTTGAGATGGCATGGAAGCCGAAATTTTATGGCGTAAATGCCAAAATTTGGGTTGGCATGGAAGCCGGTGTTTTTGTGGCATTTACACCCAGTTTGGTGGCATTGATAGCCAATTTGTGGCATTTATAGCCGGTTTGGTGGCATTGATAGCCATTTTTTGAAAGCTAAGTTTTGGTTTGTCGGCGTGAAAGCCAATTTTTCGTGGCATTGATAGCCGGTTTGTGGCATTTATAGCCGGTTTTGACATGAGAGTTAGGTTTTTTTTTTTTGTGGCATTTGTAGCCGAGTTTTTTGAAAACCAAGTTTTGTTTTATTGGCATGAAAGCCGATTTTGGCGTTTATAGCCGGAAATTTTTGTTTTGGCATTTATAGCCGGATTTTGGCATTTATAGCCGAGTTTTGGTTTTCAAAATGCAGGTATCGACTAAATGTCGCCTCCCCGCTAAATGGTCTTGCAAGTATCGATGGAATGTCGCTTCCTTGCTCATTCGGTTTTGCGAGTATTGATGGAATGTCACTTCCTCGCGGGTTAGGTTTTGCAAGTATCGATGGAATGTCGCTTCCTCGCGAATTGGGGTGCAAATATCGACTAAGCGTCGCTTCCCTGCTTTTCCCAAGACTTTTGGTTTTGCGGGTACTGACTTGATGTCGTTTCTCCGCGATTTTTGAAATTTGAGGTTTTCTCGAACCATTTGTAATTTTGGGTTGTGGATAGCAACTGGTATGTTGCATCTCCACGATTTTTGAAATTGGGTTATGGATATCAACTGGTTTGTTGCTTCTCCACGATTTTTGAAATTGGGTTGTGGATATCAACTGGTTTGTTGCTTCTCCACGGTTTTTGGATTTTGCAAGTATCGATGAAATGTCGCTTCCCTGCGATTTTGGGTGCAAGTATCGATGGAATGTCGCATCCTTGCTTTTTTTCAAAATTTTTGTTTTGCGGGTACTGACTTTGATGTCGTTTCCCCACGATTTTTGAAAAACCATTTTTTTTTTGTTTAAAGACACGAGGGTCGTAAATTTTGACCTAGAACCATTTGGCGGTAAAAGGTAAGGTGGACTAGGGTGGAAATCCCTGAATCCGGATTTTGTTTCAAACCATGAATTTTGGCTCAAGGATCGAAAGTTTTGGTCAAGTCAGGGAGAGGCTCCTAAACTTGGATTTTTTTTTTTTTTTTTGTTTTTGAACAATGAAACGATGAAAGTAAGCATTGTTTTTGAATCTCTAGAAATTTTGACATTTGATATGAAAATTCTAAAGAGAGTGGGTTTGACGAGCGAGTACCTGAGAACAGGTTTTGGCCATACAGGCATTGCTCTTACCCAGTTGGGTAAGTCTTCAAGGGTAGTACCGCTTCAAGAACTTGCCGTTGATAGGCAGCATACATCTGTCGCCTTCCATGTTTAGGAGGGCATATGCGCCGTTGGAGAAGACCTTGTCGATGACGTAGGGTCCCTCCCATTTTGGTTCAAATTTGCCTTTGGATTTGTGTGCGAAGACCATTGATCTTTTTACCGCAAGAACCAAGTCACCCTTTTTGTAGGCGCGTTGCCGGACCCTTTTGTCAAAAGATCCTGCCATGCGTGCTTGGTAAAGTTCAATGCTTTGTTGAGCTTCGAGCCGTCTCTCGTCGAGATTGTCCAGCTCATGGAGTCGCAATTTGACATTGCTTTCTTGAGTCATGTCATTTTGTAGAGATACCCTCAGAGAAGGAATTTATACCTCTAGGGGCACGACAGCTTCGCATCCATAGACCAAGGAGAATGGTGTGCTATGGGTTGGTCCTCGAACGGTGGTTCGATAGGCCCACAAAGCTTCAGATAGTTTATCGCTCCAGTCTCTTTTGTGACTAGAGACCATTTTCTTGAGGATTTTGCAGAGTGTCTTGTTGAAGGCTTCTGCTAATCCGTTTGCTGCCGGATTGTATGGAGTCGAAGGACAGCTTTGGATTTTGTATTTGTCGCAAAACCTGTAGAATCGATGATCCCGGAATTGTGGTCCGTTATCATGGACGAATCTCTTGGGTATGCCGAAACGACAAATGATGTTGGTGCGTAGGAATTGAAGAACTGATGAGGTCTTCATTTCGTTGAACGCAAATGCTTCTGACCACTTGGAGAAATAATCCGTTGCGGCGAAGATGAAGCGATGACCTTTGCTTGAAGGGGGGGAGATAGGACCTATGATGTCCAAGCCCCATGCTTCGAAAGGCCATGAGATTGCTGTAGGATGCAGCCATTCCGGAGGCATGTGAATGTAATCTCCGTGAACTTGGCATAGCTGGCAGCGTTTGGCAAATTGCATTGCATCAGCAACCATGGTAGGCCAATAGTAACCTAACCTTTTTATCTGATCATAGAGCTTAGGACCTGCCTGATGGGCTCCACAAAGACCAGCATGAACTTCTTTGAGTGTTTCTTCGGCCTCTTGTTGTGACAAGCAGCGTAGAAGTACTCCGTTGAAGAATTTCCTGTAGAGGATTTTTGAAGGAATATCCAAATGAAAGTTTGGGGCTCGCCTTTGTATGCTTACCCGTTCTTTTGGATCTTCAGGTAGGATTCCGAACATAGTGTAATCAATGAACGGATCCCTCCAGTCGCCGATTGAAGTTTGAAGGATAGAGATCCGACTTCCAACCACTCGGTAGCATTCAGCAACTGCTTGGTGTGTGTTAAGAGGAGGGAGGATCCTTCTCTTGCACACTGTAATTTGCATGTTTTCCCCTTCCTGGATCGCCATTGATGCGGCAAGTCCGGCCAGGGCATCTGCACGGATGTTTTCACCTCTACGAATGTGGGTGATGTTGCAGATGTCAAACTTTTGCAGAAGCGATTGTGCCTTGTTGTAATAAGGCAGCAGATCAGGCTTCCTGACTTCATATTTCTGATTCATCTGGTTGACGATCAGTTGAGAGTCTCCAAAGACTTCCAGCATGGTGATACCAGATTCGATGGCGAGTTCCAATCCTAGGATCAGAGCTTGGTATTCAGCTGCATTGTTTGTGCATGGTTCCAGTAGCGAGAAAGCGTGTGGAATCATGCATTTGTCGGGGCTAACAAAGAGGATGCCAACTCCCGAGATCAGCTTTCTGTTTTCATTTGTCCTGGTTGCACCGTCAAAGTACATGTCCCAGGAGGCATTTGGTGAGGAAGTCTCCACGTTGTAGACAGGTTCGTCTGGGAGATCATCTCTGAGTGGTGAATCTTTAGGCAATGGATGCTCTGCGAGGAAATCTGCTAGAGCTTGGCCTTTGATTGCTTTTTGTGGCACATACCTAATATCAAATTGTGACAAGAGGATGGACCATTTTGCCAGTCGGACATTGAGAGAACCGGCCTTCGTGACAAGGACCTTCAAGAGGTTGATCCTCGAGACCAGGTAGACTGTGTTGGAAAGCAAGTAGTGACGTAGCTTTTGTACGGCGAACATCACTGCAAGGCATTCTTTTTCGACTGGAGAGTAGCGATGCTCTGTACCTACTAGCATGCGGCTGAGGTAGTATAGAGCAGCTTCTTTTCCCTCACCATTCTCTTGTGCAAGCAGAGCGCCTACAGAATGATCAAGAGCTCTTGTGTACAAGATGAATGGTTTTCCAGTGGCAGGGGCAGCTAACACTGGAGGTTTGGTCAGGTATGACTTGATATCTTGAAATGCGGCTTCACAGTCGGCATCCCAGACAAAGTCTACACCCTTTTTCATCAATCGAGAGAATGGACGGCATTTCCCCGTAAGGTTGGAGATGAACCGTCTGATGTAGGCCAATCTCCCTTGAAGCCCTTTTAATTCTCTCAAGGTTCTTGGAGAGGGCATTTCTAGAATAGCTTTGACTTTTATGGGGTCAAGTTCTATTCCAGCTTTCCGAACAAGGAATCCGAGAAACTTACCCGACGAGACGCCGAAGAAGCATTTTAGAGGATTCATCCACAGTTTGTGTTTGCGGAGTCGGAGGAAGACTTCCCGAAGATCTTTGAGATGGTCTTCTTTTCTTCTGCTTTTGACGGCGAGGTCATCAACGTAACATTCGACCGTCTTGTGCTGCATATCTTGGAATATTTTCATCATAGCCCTCTGATATGTGGCACCAGCATTTTTCAGACCAAATGGCATGACAGTGTAGCAATACACGCCAAACGGAGTCCGAAATGAAGTGTGTTTTTCATCCTCGGGATGCATCTTTATCTGATTGTAACCAGAGAAGCCATCCATGAATGTCATTCGCTCGAATCCGCAGGTATTGTCAATCATCACCTCCGGTATGGGGAGCGGGAATTCATCTTTAGGGCAAGCGCCATTCAAGTCTCTATAGTCAATACAGACTCTGATCTGCCCAGTTTTCTTTGTCACGGGGACAATATTGGCCAACCACTCTGAATGCGGATGTCAACAAGCATGCCCCACAAGTCCTACAAATTGAAATGGACTATAGGGTCAAAAAATCAAATACTCCCTCAAAGGGAGAAAAGAAGAGAACTGAGGGATCTAGCAATGAATGCCTCTCGGTACAAAAAGCAGCAAGTGCAACAATTGCATTCGACAAGGATGACCTCCTGCTAGGCGAGACAAAGCACAACCGACCGTTGTACTTTACGGGGTACGTCAAAGAAATGCCAGTACACAGAGTTTAGATCGACCCAGGTTCTGCACTCAACCTCATTTCTACTTCGTCACTCGAAGAGCTGGGAATCCCACCTAGCAAGCTGAGTCACACGTCCGTATCCATCTTCAGATATGACGGGAGCGCTCAAAGGCCTATCGGCAAAATCAGGTTCAAATTGCAAATCGGTGATCTTATCTCTGAAGTCACCGTGTATGCAATAAGGACCCTTTTATGCTACAATATACTCCTTGAAAGCCCCTGGATACATGGGAATAGTGTCGTCCCTTCAACTTTACACCAGTGCATCAAGTTCGTTGGCAACGATAGCTTGATACATCGAGTATTTGCAGACAAAAAGCCCTTCAAAGGCAAGGATGTCCATTTTGTAGATGCTTAGATGTATAAAGATGGAAAAGAAGAACAGGAGGAAGAAACAATATACTTTGCTGACAGTCTCCAGAAAGATAAAGGCAAGGCTCCTCATCAATCATCAGAGGTAAACAAACCTTCCACCAAACTTGAAGTAAGCAATCAAGCTCCCTTCGTCGTCTCCTCCAAATCTCCAAAGCCTTTGGTAATCACTACCAAAGCAAAGAAGACAAAACAAAAGGCTGGGGGCAGGTTCACTGTCTCCGTTGTGTCTATTATGCATGACATAGACTCGGAGTCAGAGCCAGAAGATGACATAGCATCAAGCCAAGCTGATACTCAGCGGGATCATCCCGCTCTCACTCCATTGGAGACACTTGCTAACATAGAAGACCCTTCGTCTGCTTCCTTTGTTATTCCAGCAACTTCGCCAGAAGAAAAGGAAATCTTCTTCCACAGATCAGGAGCATCTCCACTAAACTCTTTGCTTGAACCTTTCCAAAACGAAGGTATGCTTCAGCTATCCCTGTATAGTCCAATGGCACAAGCTATCATGAAGCAAACGGGCTACGACGCTCAGAATCCGACTGGTTTGGGAGGTGGCCGTGGTATTCTTACACCATTGGAACCCACCCTGACGAAAAGTCAAACAGAGGATTGGAAAATCCACCTTCATAAAGGCAAGTCTGCATATGGGTTGGGGTATGATCCTACCGCTCCTATGAGACAATTGACACCATGGCTGCAAAGTCGCTTTACCGACCAAGCCTCAATATCTCATGAAGACATTGATATCCATCAATATCTTTTTGAGGGGTCACTCGTCAAGGATAGAGAAAGTTCTTCCAATTAGTATAATTTCTCTGATGATAAAGAGGAATTACCCGATGACACAGACGCGCAGCGCAGTTCTCTGACCCAGAAGTGTTAGAGTGTTTATTTTGTTGAAATTTGATAGGATGCATTCATCTTCGTAAGCTTGTCCTCTCATTCATTCAAGTTCTCCTTTCTAGGATCATCATGCATATTTCTCTTTCATGGTTTTTGTTTTTACAAAGTTATGCATGGTTTTTTCAAAATATTCTTAAGTTCTCAAAGCTTTCAATTCAGTCTTGGTATACTTCATTCTAAAAGCTTTGAATTTGTTCAGCTCTTTAAAATCCTTCAGATCTTCAGAAATTTCTGTGTGTTTGGCCTGTCGGTCAGGTGTCGGCTAACCGACAGTGAACCGAGTTTAACCGAGACAGTGTCGGTTAGAATTCCAGAGAGCTTCATTTTCAAACATTTGCTGATACTCTCTGGTCGGTCAAGGTGTCGGTTAGGCCTCGGTTAACCGACATTATAAAAAGAGCTAACCGATGGGTTGTCGGTCAAGGTTCGGTTAACCGACCTTCATTCAGAACCTGATCGAAGCTCTCGGTTGGAAATCCAGATAGTTGTTTTCTGAACTGATTTGATCTGTCGGTTAATGTGTCGGTCAGCCATCGGTTAATCGAACAAGTTCGGTTAACCAACCATGCTTTATGGTCAGAAAAAATTTGAAAATATGACCGTTGGGGGTGTCGATTAACCGACCCCTGTATGTCGGCTAACCGACGCCTAGCCTTTAGAACAACTTTTTCTATAAAAAGTGGTTTTCTCTTTTGGAAAAGCTGTTGAACTTTGGGGGTTATTCAAGAGCAAGGAAGAGCAACTTTTCAAGCACCTTTGTGAAGGGATTATGAAGCCATCTCATTAGATTCAACCTTTGATCTTCTAAATGGGTGTGCTTCTCTTCTCTTTAAATTTCAAAAATATGCTTTTTTCTTAAACCTTTGTGTTTCTATTTAAGGCATGATCATAGAGTTGCTTGTGTCCTTGTGTAGTTGATTTTCATAACATGTTTCATCTTTTAAAGTCTATTTGATTGATGAAATCAACTTATGTTTTGTTTTCACATGAGTTTTTCAAAACTTAGTTTTCAAAATAAACTTGTTTATCTTGTGATTATATATTTCAAAATACAAGTTGGATCTTTATGAAAACCATGTGTAAATCATTTTACTCTTTGTCTCACATATGATTAGCATCTTTGAATCATCTTGAATTTCCTTTTCTAAAAAGAGTTTGAACGTTTTTCTAGAACTTTCATCTACTACACTCTTTGTCATTCATTTGCATGCATCCAGAAGTTTAGTTTTTCATTTTCATATCAGCCTATTTAGAGGCAAATCTTAGTGCTTGATTAGTTCTCTTATCCATGCATGTTGAGGCATAATTCATAAGAGAAAAATCTAAGTTGTAAAGGTTAGTGCTTAGCCTTGAAAAGCATTTGTTGTGGTTGTAAGGGTTTATGCTTAGCCTTGAAAAGCATAGTGATGTATGTGTAAGGTTTGAGGTGATCCTAAACCTTAAATTGATTAGTGAAAATCCGATAGGGTTACCGGGAGTGGATGTAAGCAATTTGGCGGAACCACTATAATTGATTGTGTTATGGTGGTTGATCTTTTACTTTTATTTCATGAATGGTATACTTATGCTTAAGTAGTCATTGAATAGAGAATGTGGTTATATGAATGCTTAGGATTGAATATCTAGGAGTCCTCTCTCTTCATCAAAGCATAATGTATTTAAAAATGAAAGAAATTTAAAAGTTGTATAAGTTTTTAGGAGTAATCCTATTCACCCCCCCTCCCTCTAGGATTCGATCTTGGACTTTCAATTGGTATCAGAGCGAGGTTGCTCTTGATTAGGTCTTACCACCTAGAGTTAGAATCCTAGTGAGTGCTTTTATTTTGTTGCCACCATGCAATCTCATTTGGGTGAGGGAAATGCCACAAATAGACCACCCTTGTTTAATGGAACACACTATCGGTATTGGAAAATTCAAATGCAAGTGTTCTTAGAATCCCAAAGCCTAGATGTTTGGAACATTATTGAAGAAGGCTACCATCTTCCCACTACCACAGAAAAGGATTCTGAAGGAAATGTCATTTCCATAAAACTCAAACCCAAGAGTTCTTGGACTCAAGGGGAAAAGGATAGAGCCAACTTGAATGCTAAAGCAAAGAGCTCTCTATATTGTGCTTTGTCACAAGAAGAATTTAATAGAGTAGTAAATTGCAATACTGCTAAAGAAGTTTGGGATACTCTAGAGACCACTCATGAAGGAACGGATCAAGTCAAGATAGCTAAAATTCAAATGTTGACCTCTAAATTAGAAAACACTAAAATTCTTGAGGAAGAAAGATTTGATGAGTTCTACATAAAGATAATAGAACTTGTCAACTCTCTTATAGGTCTAGGAGAAGTCATGGATGAAGCTAAAACTGTTAGAAAATTTTTGAGATCTCTCCCTAAAAGATTCAAACCAAAAATTGTGGCCATAACTAAGAGTAAAGATGTTGACAAAATCAAAATTGAAGAACTAAGAGGAAATCTACTCACTTATGAATTAGATTTTGAAGTGCAAGACAAAAAGAAAGGAGTAGCCTTCTCATCTCAATTTAAGGAAAATAAAAGTGAATATGATAGTGATGAGAACAATGCTCTGTTTGTTAAAAAATTTAAGAAATTCTTTAGAACAAACAAGAATATTAGAAATTCCGATAAAAGCAAGTCTCCTAAATTTCAAAGAAGCTCTAAGGGATCATTTGTTAAAAAGGATGTGCAATGTTACAATTGCAAAGGGTTTGGACATATTGCACAAAATTGCTCCACTCCTAAAGAATTTGAAAGAGGAGATAAGAAAGGAAAGAAAGCCTTAAACATAACTTGGGATGATGAAGATGAAGAAAGTGATAAAAATGAATCCCAAAATGATGAAGATGAAAATTCCCCTAATTGGCTTCTCATGACACATACTGAAGAAATTAATGAGCATAATTCATTAATAGATGAACTATTAGGGCAAGAAGAAACTAAAAATGAAAATGAAGATAATGAATTGCAACAAGCTTATGATGAACTCTATGAAAATTGGGAGATTGTGATTAAGAAAAACAAATCACTAAAAGAAGAGTCTAAAAAGCTTGTCAATGAATTAAGCATCTTGAAGGATGACTAGAAATTGAGAATTGTTGAGAAAGAGAGCATAGAACAAAAATTCACCACTATAAATGAAGATCTAAAGCTTGCTCAAAACAAAATTCATAATTTACAATCCAAGTTAGAATCTAGTCAACTTGAAATCAACTCTCTACAATCAAAACTTAATAAAGGAAAATTCATTGTTGATAAATTCACCTTGGGAAGTGATAAAGCTTATCAAATGTTGGGCATGCATAAAATCTATGGTGATAAGAGTGGACTTGGGTTTGAAGGTTTTTCGAATAACATAAAGAATAACTTTCAAAACTTCACCAAAAATCTACACAAACCCTTAGTTGAAAGAAACTATCTCTCTAGATGGATTTGCCACTTTTGCAATCGTAGTGGACATTTAGTTCCTAGTTGTCCCTACAAGATTAAGTTGTCACTCAAAAATCCCTCTAGGATCTCGTTCAAATTTGTCCCCAAGACCATTACTTCTAAACCCTTGTTAGCTAGTTGGGTTGTTAAAGAAACAAACCTTAAGAATCTCATAGTTCAAACTGCCTTGAAAGCTAAGGAAAACCCCACTTGGTTCTTAGATAGTGGGTGTTCTAAACATATGACCGGAGACCGATCTAGGTTCGGCTCCATAGTGGAATATGATGGTGGAAATGTTTCTTTTGGAGATAATAGCAAAGCTCAAATCATTGGCAAAGGAAGTGTGAAAGGAGATCAAATACCAACTCCAAATGATGTATTTCTAGTGGAAGGATTAAAACACAATCTTCTTAGCATAAGCCAATTGTGTGACAAGGGAAACAAAGTAGTCTTTGACAGTCTTTCATGTAAAGTGGTTAATGACAAAACCAAGCAAGTCATTCTTACTGGATCAAGGACAAAAGGAAACATTTACATTATTGAAGAATGTGATGACAATGAATCGAGGTGCTTGATAACCAAAGATCAAGAAAATTATTTATGGCATCAAAGGATGGGTCACATAAATTTCAAGTTGATGAAAATGTTGTCGAAAAATGAAATTGTGAAAGGTATGCCCAAGTTAAGTGATGAAAGATCAGAAATATGCAAAGCTTGTTAGTTGGGTAAACAAATCAAGAAAATTTTCAAAGGTTTAAAGGATATATTGTCTTCTCGTCCTCTTGAACTAATCCACATGGACTTGATTGGACTTGCACCTGTGCAGAGTATTGGAGGAAAGAAGTTCATATTGGTTATGGTAGACGATTATTCTCATTTTGGATGGGTTGCATTTCTTCATGCAAAATCTGATGCTGTAGACAATATTATAAGGATTTGCAACACGATTCAAATTGAAAAGGATTGTAAATTTCATAAAATTAGAAGTGATCATGGAGGAGAGTTTGAAAATGAAAAATCTGCAAATTTTTGTGAGAATCATGGAATCAATCATCAATTTTCAGCTCCTAAGACTCCTCAACAAAATGGAGTGGCAGAAAGGAGAAATAGAGTGATTCAAGATATGTCGAGGACCATGTTAAATGAAAAAAATCTTCCTCGAAATCTATGGGCTGAAGCTGTTAATACTGCTTGCTATCTTATAAACAGAGTTTATTTCACCAAGAATACCAACAAAACCCCCTATGAACTTTACTTTGAAAGGAAACCTAATTTGGGGTATTTGAAAGTGTTTGGAAGCAAATGTTATATTCTAAGAGATAGGGAGCAGCTGGAGAAATTTGAGCCTAAATCTGATGAAGGAATTTTCTTAGGCTATTCTGAAAGAAGCAAAGCCTATAGAGTATTCAATCATAGAACCATGACTATTATGGAATTAGCTCATGTGGTTATTGATGATATGAATCAAGTTGGAAGAACTCTACAAGAAGATGATGAAGTTGAGATTGATTGTGAACAAACATCTCCTAAAGATAAAAGTGATATCATTCCATCCAAATCAATTGTACCAGTCAAACTAATGAAAGATCATACCTTGGATGATATCATAGGAAATATCAGCAGTGGGGTTATGACCCGGAAACAAGTACAAAATCTTTGTGCTCATTATTCCTCTGTTTCTCAAATTGAGCCCAAAAATTTTTCTGAGACTGAATCTAAATCAGAATGGATGGAAGCAATGCAAGAAGAATTAAATCAATTCAAGAAAAATGATGTTTGGGATCTTGTACCTTTACCTGCAGAGAAAAATCCCATAGGCACTAAGTGGATTTACAAGAATAAATCAGATGATTCTGGTAATGTTGTGAGAAACAAGGCAAGACTTGTAGCAAAAGGATATGCTCAAATAGAAGGTATTGATTTTGAAGCAATCTTTGCTCCTTTAGCCAGACTAGAATCCATAAGAATCCTATTGAGCTATGCTAGTAGCATGAAAATCAAATTGTTTCAAATGGATGTCAAGAGTGCCTTCTTGAATGGAGAGATTAAGGAAGATGTATATGTTACTCAACCAGAAGGTTTTGAAGATCCCCATCATCCTGAATATGTTTATAAGCTCAAGAAAGCTCTTTGTGGATTAAAACAAGCCCCTAGGGCTTGGTATGAGAAGCTTACAAATCATCTGATTGAAAATGAATTTGACTGTGGGAAGGTTGATAAGACACTGTTTATCAAGAAAATTGATCAAGATATTCTTGTTGCTCAAATCTATGTTGATGACATTGTATTTGGATCCACATCAGAGAAGCTTGCACAAGGATTTTCAGAATTAATGAGTTCCACTTTTGAGATGAGCCTGGCCGGTCCCCTTCAATTCTTCCTTGGTCTTCAGGTTAATCAAACTGAGAAAGGGATTTTTCGTAGCTAGTCCAAATTTGCCTTAGATATCATTAAGAAATTTGGCCTAGAAAACTCTAAACCTAATGGCAATGCCATGAGACCCACTTCAAAACTTTCTAGTGATCCAAATGGCATTAAAATGGACCAAAAACTTTACCGTAGTATGATAGGAAGTCTTCTCTACCTCACAGCTAGTAGACCGGATCTCTCCTTTAGTGTTGGGATCTGTGCTAGATATCAATCGGATCCTCGAGAGTCACATCTCAAAGCAGTTAAACGTATTATCAAATATGTCAATGGTACATCTCATTATGGTATTTGGTATCCTTGTAACTCAACCTTACAATTAATTGGATACATTGATGCTGATTGGGCCGGATCAATCGATGATAGGAAAAGCACCAGTGGATGTTGTTACTTCATAGGAAGTTGTTTAGTAGCTTGGCATAGCAAAAAGCAAAATTCTGTATCCCTCTCCACTGCAGAAGCTGAATACATTGCTGCAGGGAGCTGTTGTGCTCAATTGTTGTGGATGAAACAAAACTTGTTGGATTATAATGTTCCACAACAATGTATGCCTATCATGTGTGATAACTCTAGTGCAATCAGCATTTCTAAAATTTTTGTTCAGCATTCTAGCACTAAACATATTGACATTCGCTATCACTTTTTGCGTGATCATGCTGATCAAGGATCTATTGAGTTACTATTTGTTCCGACAGATTCTCAATTGGCTGACCTATTTACAAAGCCCCTAGGAAATGAAAGGTTCATCAAATTGAGACATCAATTGGGCATTGGCCCTTGCCCTGAATTTTAAACCTCTTGTTGGCATATCACTTGTTATTTCATTTCATTTTTATTACAACTCTTATAAACAGGTGCTACTAACAAGGTTATGTGCTTTTCTTGTGGTTGGGCAGGCTCCTTTGCAATTAGATGTCAAAGGGGGAGAGAGTGTCTCAAGTAAAATCAAGTGGTCTCCAATTGAGGTGGAGAAGAATCAAGGTCTATCAAGTTGAGGGGGAGAAATTCTGGCCTATAGTTGCTCCTACAAGGAAAATCCAAAGCTCCAGAATATCCAAATGCTCCCAAGCATCCAAAGCTCCTTAATATCCAAAGAAGTTAGTTTTCAAGTTTCAAGGAGATTGAGAGAGAGTTCAAGCTTCTAGACTTGCCATCAAATTGCAAAGGGGGAGATTGTTAGAGTGTTTATTTTGTTGCAATTTGATAGGATGCATTCATCTTTGTAAGCTTGTCCTCTCATTCATTCATGTTCTCCTTTCTAGGATCATCATGCATATTTCTCTTTCATGGTTTTTGTTTTTACAAAGTTATGCATGGTTTTTTCAAAGTATTCTTAAGTTCTCAAAGCTTTCAGTTCAGTCTTGGTATACTTCATTCTAAAAGCTTTTGAATTTCTTCAGCTCTTTAAAATCCTTCAGATCTTCAGAAATTTCTGTGTGTTTGGCTTGTCGGTCACCTGTCGGTCAGGTGTCGGCTAACCGATAGTGAACCGAGTTTAATCGAGACAGTGTCGGTTAGAATTCCAGAGAGCTTCATTTTCAAACATTTGCTGATACTCTCTGGTCGGTCAAGGTGTCGGTTAGGCCTCGGTTAACCGACATTATAAAAAGAGCTAACCGATGGGTTGTCGGTCAAGGTTCGGTTAACCGACCTTTATTCAGAACCTGACCGAAGTTCTCTCTGTTGGAAATCCAGAGAGCTGTTTTCTGAACTGATTTGATCTGTCGGTTAATGTGTCGGTCAGCCATCGGTTAACCAAACAAATTCAGTCAACCGACCATGCTTTATGGTCAGCCAAAATTTGAAAATATAACCGTTGGCAAGTGACCATTGGGGGTGTCGGTTAACCGACCCCTGTATGTCGGCTAACCGACGCCTAGCCGTTAGAACAACTTTTTCAATAAAAAGTGGTTTTCTCTTTTGGAAAAGCTGTTGAACTTTGGGGGATTTTCAAGAGCAAGGAAGAGCAACTTTTCAAGCACCTTTGTGAAGGGATTATGAAGCCATCTCATTAGATTCAACCTTTGATCTTCAAAATTGGTGTGCTTCTCTTCTCTTTAAATTTCAAAAACATGCTCTTTTCTTAAACCTTTGTGTTTCTATTTAAGGCATGATCATAGAGTTGCTTGTATCCTTGTGTAGTTGATTTTCATAACATGTTTCATCTTTTAAAGTCTATTTGATTTATGAAATCAACTTATGTTTTGTTTTCACATGAGTTTTTCAAAACCTAGTTTTCAAAATCAACTTGTTTATCTTGTGATTACATCTTTCAAAATACAAGTTGGATCTTTATGAAAACCATGTGTAAATCATTCTACTCTTTGTCTCACATATGATTAGCATCTTTGAATCATCTTGAATTTCCTTTTCTAAAATGAGTTTGAACGTTTTTCTAGAACTTGCATCTACTACACTCTTTGTCATTCATTTGCGTGCATCTAGAAGTTTAGTTTTTCATTTTCATATCAGCCTATTTAGAGGCAAATCTTAGTACTTGATTAGTTCTCTTATCCATGCATGTTGAGGCATAATTCATAAGAGAAAAATCTAAGTTATAAAGGTTAGCGCTTAGCCTTGAAAAGCATTTGTTATGGTTGTAAGGGTTTATGCTTAGCCTTGAAAAGCATAGTGATGTATGTGTAAGGTTTGAGGTGATCCTAAACCTTAAATTGATTAGTGAAAATCCGGTAGGGTTACCGGGAGTGGATGTAGGCAATTTGGCCGAACCACTATAATTGATTGTGTTATGGTGGTTGATCTTTTACTTTTATTTCATGAATGGTATACTTATGCTTAAGTGGTCATTGAATAGAGAATGTGGTTATATGAATGCTTAGGATTGAATATCTAGGAGTTCTCTCTCTTCATCAAAGCATAATGTATTTAAAAGTTAAAGAAATTTAAAAGTTTTATAAGTTCTTAGGAGTAATCCTATTCAACCCCCCCCCCCCCCTCTAGGATTCGATCTTGGACTTTCAAGAAGAACCATCGCCTCCAAAAGAAGTACCTTACTTCAACCAAGTTCCAGCAAATGATTGGGACCATCTCATTGCAAGCCTTGAGAATGATACTGATCAAGAAGATCGATGGACAGAAACAGAGTCTCAGTCTGAAAATGCCTCTGGCACTCCAGAAGGTCTTGTTGAGTTGGAAGCCTCCGAAAATATCGTGGAGGAACCACCTTCAAATCTTCCGACAGAAGACCATGTTCAAAAGATAGACTTGGGAACACCTGATAACCCACATCCTGTATTCATAAGCAAGAATATAAAGGATGATGAGTTATCCGAGTATATCTCTTTTCTTTGTGAGTTCATTGATTGCTTTGTATGGCCTTATGCTGAAATCCCTGGCTTGGATCCCAAAGTAACAGTCCACAAGCTCAATTTACAAAAAGAAATCAAGCCTGTCAAACAAGGCCAAAGAAGATTCCGTCCCGACGTGATGGACAAAATTGAACAAGAAGTTCAGAAACTTAAAAGCGTTGACTTCATCCGCGAGGAACAGCATCCTAAATGGTTGGCCAACATCGTCCCCGTGAAAAAGAAAAATGGGCAGATAAGGGTCTGTATCGACTACAGAGACCTTAATAATGCATGACCTAAAGATGAATTCCCGCTCCCCATACCAGAGGTGATGATTGACAACACCTGTGGGTTCGAGCAAATGACATTCATGGATGGATTCTTTGGCTACAATCAGATAAAGATGCATCCTGAAGATGAAAGGCATACGTCATTTCGGACACCATTCGGCGTGTATTGCTACACTGTCATGCCATTTAGTCTGAAAATGCAGGTGCAACATATCAGAGGGCTATGATGAAAATATTCCAAGATATGCAGCACAAGACGGTTGAATGCTATGTTGACGACCTCGCCATCAAAAGCAGAAGAAAAGAAGACCATCTCGACGATCTTCGAGAAGTCTTCCTCCTACTTCGCAAACACAAATTGCGGATGAATCCACTAAAATGCTTCTTCGGTGTCTCATCGGGTAAGTTCCTCGGATTCATAGTACGGAAAGCTGGAGTAGAACTGGACCCCACTAAAGTCAAGGCTATCCTGGAAATTCCATCTCCAAGAACCCTAAGAGAATTAAAAGGGCTTCAAGGAAGGTTGGCCTACATTCGACGGTTCATCTCCAATTTGTCAGGGAAGTGTCGTCCATTCTCTCGCTTGATGAAGAAAGGCGTGGACTTTGTCTGGGATGCTGAATGTGAAAATGCATTTCAAGACATCAAAGCATACTTCACCAAACCTCCAATGCTGGCTGTCCTCACAACTGGAAAACCATTCATCTTGTACACAAGAGCTCTCGACCACTCTTTGGGTGCTCTGCTTGTACAAGAAAATGATGACGGAAAAGAAGTTGCTCTATATTACCTTAGCCACATGTTGGTAGGTGCAGAGCATCGCTACTCCCCAGTCGAAAAAATAATGCTTTGCCGTGATGTTTGCCGTACAAAAGCTACGTCACTACCTGCTGTCAAATACAGTCTACTTGGTTTCAAGGATCAACCTCCTAAAGGTCCTTGTCACAAAAGCAGGTTCTCTCAATGCCCGACTGGAAAAATGGTCAATCCTTCTATCACAATTTGATATTAGGTATATACCACAAAAAGTAATCAAAGGCCAAACTCTAGTAGACTTCCTCGCAGAGCATTCATTGCCTAAAGATTCTCCACTCAGGGATGATCTCCCAGACGAATTTGTCTACAATGTGGAAACTTCCTTATCAAATGCTTCCTGAGACATGTACTTTGATGGTGCAACCAGGACAAATGAAAAAGGAAAGAAAATATCGGGAATCGGCATCCTCTTTGTCAGCCCCGACAAATACATGATTCCACATGCCTTTTCACTACTGGAACCATGTTCAAACAATGCAGCTAAGTACCAAGCCTTGATTATAGGATTGGAACTCGCCCTCGCATCCGGCATCACCATGTTGGAAGCTTTTGGAGATTCTCAACTAATCATCAACCAGATGAATCAGACATTTGAAGTCAAGAAGCCTGATTTGCTACCTTACTACAACAAGGAGCAGTCACTTCGACAAAAAATCAACATCTATCACATCACCCACATCCTCAGAGGTGAAAACATCCGTGCAGATGCCCTGGCTGGACTCGCCGCATCCATGGCAGTCCAAGATGGGGAAAACATGCAAGTCACAGTGTGTCAAAGAAGGATTCTCCCTCCTCTTAACACATATCAAGTAGTTATTGAATGCCACCAAGTGGTTGGAAGTCGGATGTCCATCCTTAAACCTCCGATCGGCGACTGGAGAGATCCGTTCATTGATTACATCATGTTTGGAGTCTTACCTGAAGATCCAAAAGAGCGGGTAAGCATCCAAAGGCGAGCCCCGAACTTTCATTTGGATATACCTTCAAAAGTACTTTACAGAAAATCCTTCAACGGAGTACTTCTACGCTGCTTGTCACAACAAAAGGCTGAGGAAACTCTTAAAGAAGTACATGCAGGTCTTTGTGGAGCCTATCAGGCTGGTCCTAAGCTCAACAACCAGATAAAAAGGCTAGGTTATTATTGGCCTACCATGGTAGCTGATGCAATGCAATTTGCCAAGCGCTGCCAACAATGTCAGATTCATGGAGATTATGTCCACATGCCTCCAGAATGGCTACATCCAACAACAATCTCATGGCCTTTCGAAGCCTGGGGTATGGATATCATAGGTCCTATCTCTCCCCCATCAAGCAAAGGTCATCGCTTCATCTTCGCCGCTAAGGATTATTTCTCCAAGTGGTCAGAAGCATTTGCACTCAGCGAAATGAAGACCTAATCAGTCCTTCAGTTCTTGCGCACCAACATTATTTGTCGCTTCGGCATACCTAAAAGATTCGTCCATGATAACGGACCACAATTCCGGGATCACAGATTCTACAGGTTCTGCGACAAGTACCAAATCCAAAGCTATCCTTCGACTCCATATAATCTAGTAGCGAACGGACTAGGAGAAGCCTTCAACAAGACACTCTGCAAGATTCTCAAGAAAATGGTCTCTAGTCACAAAAGAGACCATGGATGCGAATCGAACCGCCGTTCGAGGACCAAACCATAGCACACCATTCTCCTTGGTCTATGGATGCGAAGCTGTTGTCCCTTTGGAAGTGCAAATTCCTTCCTTAAGGGTATCTCTGCAAAATGACATGACGCCAGAAAGCAATGTCAAATTGAAACTCCAAGAGCTGGATAATCTCGATGAAAGACGACTTGAAACTCTACAAAGCATTGAGTTGTACCAAGCATGCATGGCAGGATCTTTCGACAAGAAAGTCAGGCAACGTGCATAAAAAAGGGCGACTTGGTTCTTGCAGTAAAAAGACCAATAGTCTTTGCCCATAAATCCAAAGGCAAATTTGAACCAAAATGGGAGGGACCCTTCGTCATCGACAAAGTCTTCTCCAACGGTGCACACGCTCTTCTAAACATGGAAGGAGACAGATGTAAGCTGCCCATCAACGGCAAGTTCTTGAAGCGGTACTACCGTTGAAGACTTCCTCAAACGGGTCAGAGCGATATCTACATGGCCAAAGCCTATTTCCAGGTACTTGCTCATCAAACCCATCCCGTTTTGAAATCTTCATCTTGAAATTTCCAAAAAAAAAACAAAAATCTCTCAAAACAATGCTTACTTCCATCGTTTCATTGTTCAAAAAAAAAATCCAAGTTTAGGAGCCTCTTCCCAGACTTGACCAAAATTTTCGATCCTTGAACCCAAAATTCTTGGTTTGAAACAAAAACCAGGACTCAGGACTTCTCACCCCAGTCCGCCTCTGCTTTTACAACCAAAATGGTTTTAAGTCAAAATTTATGACCCTCGTGTCTTTAAAAATGGTTTTTTAGAAACTGCGGGGAAGCGACATTCAGTCGATACTCGCAAAACCTAAAAACCGGAAGGATGCGAACCCCATTCGATACTTCCAAAAACCCAAAAACCGGAAGGATGCGAACCCCATTCGATACTTCCAAAAACCCAAAAATCGGAAGGATGCGAACCCCATTCGATACTTGCAAAACCTCAAATTTCTAAAATCGCGGGGAAACGACACCAAGTCAGTACCCGCAAAACCAAAAGTTTTGGGAAAAGCAGGGAAGCGACGCTTAGTCGATACTTGCACCCCAATCCACGAGGAAGCGATATTCCATCGATACTTGCAAACACAGACCGCGAGGAAGCGACATTCCATCGATACTCGCAAACCGAATGAGCAAGGAAGCGACATTCCATCGATACTTGCAAGTCCATTCAGCGGGGAGGCGACATTTAGTCGATACCTGCATTTTGAAAACCAAAATTCGGCTATAAACGCCAAAATCGACTATAAACGCCAAAATTCGGCTATAAACGCCAAAATCCCGCTATAAACGCCAAAACCGGCTTTCATACCAATCAAACAAAACTTGGTTTTCAAAAATCTTGCTTCCATGCCAAAACAAAACAAACAACAAACAAAACAAAACTCGGCTCCTATGCCATTCCAAAAATCGGCTTTCATGCCATCTTAAAATTCGGCTTCTATGCCATTCCAAAAATCGGCTTTCACGCCATCCAAAAACTTTGGCTTTCACGCCATCAAAAAAAAACTTTGGCTCTCATGCCACAAACAAAAAAAACTTTGGCTCTCATGCCACAAACAAAAAAAAACTTTGGCTCTCATGCCACAAACAAAATTTTTTTGGCTCTCATGCCACAAACAAATTTGGCTTCCATGCCACAAAATAAAATTTGGCTTCTATGCCATTCTAAAATTCGGCTCTAATGCCATCTCAAAATTTTTGTCTCCCATGCCGCAAAACAAATTTTGGCTCTTACGCCACAAAATTAGGCTTCCATGCCATCTAAAATTCTATTTTCAAGCCATCAAAAACTAGGCTTTCGCCACAAAAATTGGCTTTCATGCCCAAAACCAACTCTTTGACAAAAGATTTTCATAAAATGATAACCTTTTGATCAGATTCTCAAATAAACATTCCCATCAACCTTTACTCAAATGTGTTTTCATCAAAAAATGATTTAAGTGAAAAGAAGGGGATACAAAAATATAGTACCAAAATTGTTTATACATGGAGGTACCAAAAAAAAAAGAAGGAAAAGAGTTTGTTATAACTCAGGAGCTCAATCTAGCATGGTCTTCAACCAAAGGTTCAACTCCTCAAGCAAACCCTTGGCCTTAGGTTCTAAAGTTTTTAGGCCACGCTTCTTCAGAATATTCCCATAAAATGCGGCCGAGCGCCGCGATCCATCTGCAGCACTAGGAAGTTCTTCCCAGATGACCTGCCACTGCTCATACTCCTGAGTCTTCCTCCGGACATTACCTTTAGCTTCCACAACCTGGCGAATGAGAGTCCCCTCCTTGTCACGAGCCTCCACAATGGCGGTCCATTTGGCAGCAGCTTCTTCCCCCAAAAGCTCAAGACGCTGCCTAGCCTCGACAACCTCCTTATCAAGGCAGTCCAAGTTTTGCTTCAGCCCCATGATGGATAACTCGGTAACGTTCTTCCCCAGAACGAACTGCTTCCGAGCCTTCGTGATCTCAGTCAACTCAGCTTTGACTTTGCTGGATGGCTTCACAAACATTTCATCAAAGAAGTCACCATCTGTGAAACTCTTGGTCTCAGTCCACTTGTTCCCCAAAGCGATGATTTCATCAACAAAATCCTTGGCGCTTGCGATGTCCAAACCGACTTCTTCGTTATCAGTAAGAATGTCTTGTACATGCTTGATCATGCTAAAGCCAGCTTCCAAGTGACCTGAAGAAAGAGTCTCAACCCATGAGCTCAAAACAGTCTTCAACGCCTTCTTTGCATACTGAAGGTGCGGCGCAGATGAGGATTCGCCATGCTCTGGTGCCCGACTGCCCATGTCATGCTCCATTGGAAGAGTAATCAATAAACTCTTTCCAAATGAAGAAGCTGACTCGTTGAAAGAAGAAGAAGCCCCTATTTCTGGATCAGCCACCGGTATCCCCTGTTCTTTCTAGCTTTAAGGAAGACAGAGGGACCTCCCCTGCTGCTCCACAATCTGTCAAGAAAAAGACAAAAAGGTATGAATATGATCTTGTAAAAAGAAATCAATATCAAGATTAGTATTGCAAAATACCTTCTTCGACGACCAGCGGAGTACTCTCTGCCTCTCTGAGCTCATCCGAAGCATCGTCAAAAGTTGCATCCATGGATGGCTCGAAATCGTCAGAATCCTCTGGCAAGTCAGCTAACAAGAAAACAAAAACTACATGTTAGCAAATGACAGCACAAACAAAAAGAAGAAAAAAGAAGCCAAAGCAATCATACCAGATGAAGGTTCTGGAACCACTCCAGAGTCCCTGGGCTCTTCCTCAGATGCCATTACTGGATCCGTCATCTCCTCATCGCTAGGAACCTCGAGCATCACCAGGTCATCATCCTCTGCCCAAAGAAAGAAAGCAGCGGATCAAAACAAAAAATATCTCATAAAAAAAGAGAAGTGGCAAAAGAAAGAAAGAGGATCATACCAGCTGTCTCCTCTTCTCCGGAGACTCGTCAGCATCCTCAGACACCTCCTCAGCAATGGTGAGAGGAACTTCAAGATCAGAAGGACTATCGTGCCGTCTCATGTTTTGGCGTTGTCCTCTCCTCCTCTTGCCTCAGTGGGTTAATCTGCTTGACGATCCTGCCCCACTATCAACATCAGGCCTCTCACTAGAGTCTTCACTGGATGGTCTACTTTTCTCGGTAGACTCCATGGAAGCCTTCGTACGCTCTGTTTGTATCATAGCATCGATCTCGGCCTCCTCCTCCTCCAGTTGTTTCAAGACCTCACCAGGAATCCCTTGTGCAGCTCCTGATCTGATGATGTCCTGCTCATTGAGAAAGCCTATCTTATGCTTCTCTCTAGAAAGGAAGGCCAAAACTTCCTCTCGACGGACACCATCTGATTTGCCAAGACCCTTCCCAGGAGATTGCTTGACATCGAGCTCTTTCTTGGAAAGCCCCCGGTACACTGAGAAACTCTCCACGAACCATTTCGTGAAGCCAGCAGTCCGGAAAGTGGGCAACTCAGGATAGGAAATCATGGTGGTAGTGTCCTCGGCGCTATAAAAAGCCCATGCATTCCTCCCATCCTACAGACCTCCAAAACGCTTCACCATGCTCGAAGGCGCTCCAACAACGCCTTGAGAGAAGCCAAGCTGCAATGCAAAACGCGAAGGGACATATGGCTGAATATCTACAAAAAGATGTCTGCGGTACACCATCGTACCAACACGTATGTTGAAAAGCCATCTCTTCTCCGCGTTTGTCTAAGCATAGTATCTTCTCGACCCTGCCTTGGTCGAATCACGGGAGACACCAAAGTCAAAAGCCTTCTTCCACAAACCCGGAGAAAGCTTCACTGAAGACTACCCAATCTCGACGTCCCTAAATCGTCGGATCCTCAAACGGGCGGATAAAAGAGATTCGAAAACGGCTGTCCCTCTAGCCAAACGAATCATAAAAGGATCTTTGTCCTGTGCAACTCCCAACCGATGGAAGCTAGGACAGTGGTATACATACCACGAATAGAAGATGTGGGCAGAAAATACCCTATTCATAGGGAGTCCAAGCCGAACCAGGAAAGTAGCAGCCTGAAGTTCGGTACACACATAGAAGTAAAGAGCAGGTACCAAAGCCAGCTGCTCTCCAAACGCCATCTGACAAGCCGGAAAAATACAGTGTGGCCTGATGTCCTCCATCAAAAACAGCCTCACCCAGCCAATAAGTGAGGTAAATAGCGAGATCTCTCCGCAACGCAATGTCAGGACAAATGGCATCTGTGCTTGCGAAGAACTTCATCAAATCTTCTCGCATAGCGGCAATCTTCTTCAAACTTGATGCTTTAGCCCTGACATCCTAGGCCATGCCGTCAGAAGACTCCCTGCTATAAAAAAAGTTGGAGCTGCAACTCTTCCAACAACTGCATCTAACTTTCGAGCCCTCCTTCTCCTTCAAAAAATCATAGAAGGTGATGAGCTGAAAGTATACAAGCCTAAACTCGTCAGACTGCTCCTCAAGGACGCTGTCAATAGGCATAAACTCCTCATAGAGTTTGTCGAGGATAGGCAACCCGGTGATGGCTCTCAGTTCCTTCAAAGAAAAACCAATCTCACCATTCGTCACAATGAAGGTATTGGTTTGTGGAAGGAATGACTCCAGCATGGCCATGAAAGCCTCATCGGAGAAAACAACGGTTTGCCGAAAAGTACGAACCGCATCAAAAATCTCGGCCTCCCGCAGAATGGCCTCGCCAATCTTCAGTGTGTGATCAGTCCATGATTCCCAACTCAAGTTAGCACTGAAATAGCCACGAAGTCGAAAAGGCTTCACCCAATTGCTGCCGTCACCCCGAAAAATGCCAAGGCCCACCGGTCTCAAATCGACCGATGGATGATCAGAACCTTGGTAGCCACTGGCTGGCATCAACATGTCCATACGAACAGGCGACTTCTTTGCAAAATCGGAAGGGCCCCGATCTTGATCACACTGGTCCTCTTCACCCAGCTCGGAGGATCTTCCCTCTTAGGGCACGTGGGAGAAAGGCTCAGGATCGAGATGGTCCGATCAAAAGTCGACCGGGTAGAAATAGTTCTCTCCTCGCCATCTGCTGTGTAAGAGAACTGAAAACATCTCCTTTGGTATGTCAAGTCGTCAGGGACTGCATCACCAAAGAAAAAGGTAGGCTTGAGCACAATGCTCTGATCGTCCGTAACCCAAGGATGGCTGCTTACCATGATCTTGTAGAATTCCTCATCTTTGAGAGCGATCAATCGTTGTCTCATCTCATCACGATTGAGGGAATCGCACTCTTCCAAGTTCTTCTCGACAAACTGGACCTTCTCCCAAGTCTGCTGAATGGCCGTATTAGAAGATCTGGCAGACCAACGAGGTGCGTCAGTAACAGGACCTTTACCCTTGTTCGTTCTGGAAGAACTACCTGCAAAAGATGGAAGAAAAAAGATCAATCATCATCAAAATGACAGAGTTTTGCTACAAAAATTCTAGCAAAATTTTGACATGGTTCCGGGGCAATTCCAAAGAAAAGGGAAATACTCCGAAAAAGATAGGAAGCCTGAAGATGTGCTCAACATAGTTGCGAGCTCATAGTCAGTGGAAAATTCTCAAAAAAGGTTCAAACTCAAACATTGCTGTGAGAACGAGCCAATCTCATCAAATTTCCGCAAAATTTGGAAAAGAGATCAACATTGCCTCGAGCCCCAAAATAAAAAAATTGCAAAGTTCCTCAAAATCCAGCAAGACCGAGAAAGAGCTCAACATCGCTGCGAGCTCAAGATCCCAATACTTGCAAAAGATTTCCTGGTATGCATCATCATACTTCCAAGTCCATTTACAAAAAATCATGTATCAAAGAATATCATCATGCATTAGATGCTAGGAAAACCTTGACCAAAGTTTGACCAATTCCAACCCAATTTGGTCAAAACCAATCAAACTTTGTCTAAGTCAAAAATCATGTTGGCTTGACCTAGAGACTCTAGCCTTCTATCCAGATACATCAAAAAAGAAAAAAAAATGCATGAACATATTGAAATTGCATGATCCTCATTATCATGGTGAGCAAACAAAGGAGGAAAGAAAAAGAAAAAAAAATGCATGAACATATTGAAATTGCATGATCCTCATTATCATGGTGAGCAAACAAAGGAGGAAAGAAAAAGAAAAAGAGAAAGAAGAAATCTCAGCCAAAGAAAAAATTAAAAAAATTTTTTTTGGCCCACAGGCCGTGGCCCACTGCCACGTGGCAATACGGCCAGGTCCGTACGAACCTGTCTATACAGCCAAGGAAAAAAAAAACTGAAAAAAAAAACACTGAAAAAAAAAGAGAAAAAAAGGGGAATATCAGCGTGTAAAAAAAAAAAAAAACAAGAAGGAGAACAAAAACTGTGAAAAAAAACACGGTGCAAAAAAAAGAGAAAAAAAACCATGGAAATAAAAAAAAAACACGGTGAAGAAAAAAAAAAGCACGGAAAACAAAGGGGATGAAAACCGTGGAAAAAAAAAGAAGAAGAAGCACGGCAAAAAAAAAGAAAAGAGAAAAACGTACTTGGGGAAAAAGAAAAAAAGAAGAAGAAGAAGAAAAGAAAAGAAAAAAAAAGAGAAGAAGAAAAAGAAAAAAAAAAGAAAGAAGCTATTTCTACAATGGAGTTTCTTGTGGAGGAAGAAAACTTACTTAAAGCCATTGATGGACAAGAAGAAGAAAAGCTTGGAGATCCTTGAAGAAGAAAAAACACTTCTTATCTTGGAGAGCACTTTTGAAGATTTCTTGCAAACAAAGAAAGCAATGGAGCAAAAGAACCAACCCCTCTTGGTTTTATAGAAGAGAGCAAACCAAAAGAGGAAACAAGGAGAAAAGAAAGGAGGTAAGTGCTAAAATTTAGTTACTTTCCCAAAAGAAAGATATTTTGAGAAAATCTTTCCACAAAGACTAAAACTTGAGAGATTCTCTCCAAGTAAGGATATTTTTAGATATTCTCTACACAAAAGAGATATTTTTAGATATTCTCTACAAATATGACACCATATGAGATCTAGGCCATCTCCAAAGCCTAAGGTCCCATGGGTTAGCCCACATGAGCTAGGTTTGACCACCTAGGCACTAAAAGTGGCTTTTAGTCAAAATATTCCTCTTACCAAGAGCAAAAAAAAAAATGTCCCATGCCTCTCTCGAGTTGATTGGACCATTCAAAAAAAAAAGAGGAAAAGAAGAAAAAAAAAAGAGCCTCATGAGTTTCCAAAAACCAAACCATCTGACCTCATGAACCAAATTAAGCTAAAATCTTGAAATTGACATTCCACAACAAACCAAACCTTGGTCCCCTAGCTCGCCACATACAGCTTGTTAGGTCACAAGACCAAAACCAAAATCAAAATCCAAACCAAACCAAAACCAAAATCAAAAAACCAAATCTGACCCCCCAACTTGCCACATACAGCTTTTTGGGTCACAAGGTCAAAGTCAAAATCAAAAATCAAACCCCGACCCCCTAACCTGCCACATACAGCTTGTTAGGTCATAAGGTCAAAAACCAAAATCCAAAAACCCAAAATCCAAATATCCCATGTCATTTTCAAAACTTTGCCTTGAGATGGTACGTGATCCTTCTCACTACCATAAAATTCCCCCGGAAACTCAGAAGGCTATTCAAAAAAAAAAATGCTCAAGACTCTTGGTCAAGCCAGAAGCTCTCCTTTAAGTTTTTCTTTGAGGCACATCGACTCCAAAAGGCTACTCGTCGCTGTACCTCGATGGGGCAGTTGTTGACACCAAAAAAGTCACTATGTCTCCTCAACATCAAGAAGCCTCGTGAAGCTGTATCCTGCTACAAAATAGGCAAAGCTACTTCAAGCATCAGATCTTGTCAGAATCAGACAAAAACTGAAAGATCCTTCAAGACAGCTAAAAGAAGGGTACACCTGAAGTTTCCAGCCATTCCGACATTGTTTGGCCTAACTTCACTTCTCCGACAGCTAAACAAGCGCTCCTGGCGACGACATCATCAAAGACAACAAAACTTTGATCAGAGCCTACGGATGACTCCAGAAAATCTCCAAAGGGCTCCATGCCAAATTTCAAGTCAAACCGACAACGTTTGACCCTCCATCAACGCTCGAGCAGCAAAATCAAGCCTCCCGGCGGCGAGAACCACCGAAGCCATCACTCATCAAACAAAGTACATGAGTGGCTTCAACATGCTTCCAAAAGGCTGCACGTCGAATTTCAGGTCATTCCAACAACGTTTGACCAGGTTTCGATGCTCCGAAAGAAAATCAAGCCTACCGGCGGTGGACCACCCCGAGACCATGACATCCAAGTTGGAGCTTATGGGTCATCTCAAAACGACTCCAATAGGCTCCCTGTCAAATTTCAGGTCAATCGGACATCGTTTGACCACATATCAAAGCTTGGCATTTTCCCCGCAGCAAAATCAAGTCAAGCATCGACGGGACCCCAAACGACTTCAAAACTCAAATAAAAGCTCATGGTTGGTCCTATCCACTGCTCAAGAAGCTTCACCTCAATTTTTAGGTCATTCCGACATCGTTTGACCTAGTTTCGACTCTTGACGGAAAATCGGCTACAAAGTCTTCGGCTTTCCCGAAAAATGGGAAACTTTGCGTTCCGGTTTTGCGTGGGTTCTCGTCAAGTTTTCTCCAAGAAAATCAAGTAAATAATTGAGGAAAAATATCAAGAAAAATACAGAAGAAAGAAGGAACAAAAAAGACGGAAAAATGGCCGAAAACGAAGCTCGGCGAGCAAATGGGCCAAAACCCTATGGTCGCCGGAGACCCTAGGTGCATGGGCGCCGGCGACCCTGCAAATCCGAGTCGCCGGATTTCTCGCCAAATGGTCCGTTTTCCGATCTTTTTCGCGTTTCGAGTGTTCCTACCTCTGTGATTTTCTGAAAATCCAATCTTTGATTCTTGAAAATGACTGATCTTCACCGACATCTCGGATCTGCCGTCAAAAGCATGAAATCATCACCGATCACTCCAAGATCGCCAACCGGCTGACCAAGAAAGTATACTTTCTGTCCGACCGATCGTGAAATCGACAAGACAGATGTCACCGGCCCACCAACATCAATCAATGTCTAAAATTGCACTGCAATCCGACATCAAACAATGTGTGGATCCACCTATGATGATCACAAGAAGAATCTCAAAAGACGCTGCGCGGCCCGCGACTCTTCACATGCCCTAGCGACCACTTAATGTCGTTAATTGACCCGTTATGACAACTTAATGTGGTCATTAACTCATTGTTTTGGACAGCCCAATCAGATTCAAGCATTTGGGAGTTACAAATCCAAGCAATCATGGCATTAAACCCATGAAACTCCCATCATCATGAAGATTAAAGGCGATTAAATGCCCACTATCCTTCATCGGCCAATCACAAGCCAAGAAAAAGGAGTTATAAAATCAAGAATAAAAACTTGTAACTCCTCATCAATTCTCTCATCATGGCCATCAATGCCAATAAACACCTCATGCCTACCAAAAGCCTATAAAAGGAGGTCCATTCCAAGAAGAATGCATGAATGAGTCCCAAGTGTGATCCCAAGCTCTGAAAATCCAGAAAATTCAGGAGAGAGATGAAGTCCTGCTGCTTTGCTCCCAGAAGCACTACAAGGTGATCAACGTCCCTTGGGGGGCCACCCCCCAAGGTCCCCTCCTTCTACAACATGGCCTAAACGCCGCTTTTCAGCCCGTTTACTCGGTTTTTCATTGGATATAAGACCTCCTCTTGGTCCTTGTCCTTTAAAAAACTGAGGTTGGAGTCAAGCCGAAGAATCAAAGCATCAAGCGTTCTCATTTGAAGGACGATGGCGAAGTCCATACATGACTTGTGGCCGTCGATCTTAACGTGTCCCCACAATCTCCTGAGAAGTTAGATCCCTTTTCTTCCTTTTCTATTGTAATTTGTATTTCTTAAAGAGACAAAAAGAAATCACAATTCTTGTCTTTCATATTTGATGAGTTTTGTAAAACCGCCTTTCACGGTAAAATCGCCTTTCACAGCAAACAAACAAAAAAAAACGCCTCCTACGACATTCTCAAAAACAAACTTGTCTCTTTTCTTAATATTTATGCAATTTGAAAAGTTAGAAAAAATGATTGATTTCCTTTCTACTTGTGATGGTGGATCTCCGGATCATCACCGTTCCAAATTCCAACATCACCGTTCCAAATTCCAAGTAGAATAGTAAATCTGGCATACCCGTACAAAATGTTAATACCCGTATTTTCCCTCCTTCGCAGAGACCCAGGCAGCCCCCAGGGTGCGGAAAGAGAGGACGGAAATCCGAAGGTCCATCAATGCAGTCCCTGGCGACTTGACATACCAGAGGAGATATTTTCAATTCTCTTACATAGCTGATGGTGAGGAGAGGATTGTTGTTACCCGGTTGACTTTTGATCATACCATTTCGATCATGAGCCTTTCTCCAACATGCCTTAAGAGGAAAGATCCTCCAAGCTGGGTGAAGAGGACCAATGTGATCAAGACTGGGATTCTTGTTCGTGGTCCTTCCTAAGATACGAAGAAATCAACTGCCCATATGGACATGTTGATGCCGGCCAGTGGTTACCAGGGTTCTGATCATCTGTTGGTCGATTTGAGACCGGTGAGCCTTGGTATTTTAAGCGGTGATAGCAGTAATTGGGTGAAGCCTTTTCGACTTTACGGTTGCTTCAGTTCTGACCCTGGTTGGGGGTCATGGACTGATTGTGTCCTATTGATTGGTGGCGCCATTCTGAAGGAAGCCGGGATCTTTGTTGTGGTCTGTACTTTTAGGGAGACCATGATCTTTTCCGACAAGGCCTTCATGGCTATGTTGGAATCGTTCCTTCCATAAAGAAACACCTTCGTTGTCACAAATGCTGAGATTGGTTTTTCTTTGAAGGAGATGAGCGCCATCACTGGGTTACCTATCCTTGGCAAACTCTATGAGGAGTTCATGCCTATCAACAGCGTCCTTGAGGAGCAGTTGGAGGAGTTTTGGCTTCTGTACTTTTAGCTTGTCGCCTTCTATGATTTTTTTGAAGGAGAAGAAGGGCTCGAAAGTCAGGTCCAGTAGTTGGAGTAGTTTTAACTCTTCGTTCCCCAACTTCTTTAACAACAGAGAGTCTTATGATAGAATGACCCGGGAAGGCAGAGCTAAAAATCTGGGTTCGAAGAAGACTTTGGTCATGCGAGAAGAGTTGATGGATTTCTTCGTGGGTACAGATGCCATTTGTTCTGACATCGCGCTGCAGAGAGATCTCGTTGTTTACCTCACTTACTGGTTGGGTGAGGCCGTCTTTACTGGTAGAGATGGAACGCACATCAGGTCGCATTGCATTTATCTGGCTTGTCAAATGGCGTTCAGAGAGCAGCTCGCTTTGTTGCCCACTTTTATTCCTATTTGTGCACCGAACTACAGGCTGCTACTTTCTTGGTTCGGCTTGGGCTCCCTATGAATAGGGTATTTTCAGCCCACATCTTTTATCCATGGTTTGTATACCACTATCCTGGCTTCCACCAGTTGGGTGCTGCATAGAATGATGATTCTCTCATGATTCGGTTGGCTAAGGGTAAAGCCATCTTCGAATCTCTTTTGTTTGCCCGCATGAGGATCCGACGATACAGAGAAGTCGAAATAGGGTAGTCTTTAGTGAAGCTTTCTCCGGAGATGTAGAAGAAGGCTTTTGATTTTGGTGCCTCGGCGACTCCACTAGGGCAGGGTCGGGAAGACATTAGTCCTTGACCAACGCAGAGAAGGGGTGGTTTTTTAACATACGTGTCGGCACAATGGTGTGCTATAGATATTTTTTCGTCGACATCCAGCTATATGTCCCATCCCGCTTTGCATTGCAGTTGGGCTTCTCTCAAGGCGTTTTGGAGTGCCTTCGAGTATGGTGAAGTACTTTGTAGATTTGCAGGATGACATAAATGCATGGGCTTTTTATAGTGCGGAAGACATTACCGCCATGATTTCTTATCCCGAGCTGTTTGCTTTCAGGACTGCCGGCTTCACGAAGTGGTTCATGAAGTGTTTTTCTGCGTACCGAGGGCTTTCGAAGAAGGAGCTCGATGTTAAGCAATCTTCTGGGAAGGGCCTCAGGAAATCAGATGGCGTCCAGCGAAATAAAGTTTTGTCCTTCCTTTTTGGAGAAAAGCATAAGAGAGGTTTTCTCGGTGAGCAGGGCATCATCGGATCTGAAGCTGTTTAGGAAGTATCTGGTGAGGCCTTAGAGCAGCTAGAAAAGGAGGAAAGCTGAGATTGACACTTGGATGCAAGCAGCGCAGAGACGAGCTTCTGTCAAGTCTACTGGCAAGTGCAGACCATCCAGTGAGGGGTCAAGTGAGAGACCTGACTTTGACAGTGGAGTAGGTTCTTCAAGCAAACCAACCCGTAGGGGCAAGAGGAAAAGAGGACAGCGTCATAGCATGGGACGGCATGAAGACTCTCCTAATTTGGAAGTCCCTCTTACCATTAATGAGGAGGTGTCAGGAAATGCCGAAAAGCCTCTGGAAAAGAGGAGCTGAGAAGAAGAGACCGCCGATGAAGGCATGATTCTTCCTCTTTCTCTTTCCTTTTCTTTCATTGAGATTTTCTTGTTTTGATTTGCCTTCTCCCCCTTTTTCAGGAGAGGATGAGGACTTGGTGATGCCTAAGGTTCCGGCCGATGAGACGGTGATGGATCCGATTGCGGCATCTGAAGAAGAACTGAGGGACTCTGGAGTGATTCCAGAATCTCCACCCGGTATGACTTCTTTGTGTTTCTTTTTTTTTTGTTGTACCGTCATATGCTAACATATTGCTTGTTTTCTTGTCAGCTGACTTGCCACAGGATTCCGATGACTTTGGACCATCCATGGACGCAACTTTTGGCGATGCTTCGGATGAGTTCATGGAGGCAAAGAGTATTACGCCAGTCGATGAAGAAGGTACTTTGTAGTAATAACCCTGATGATAATGACTTTCTCAACAGGATGATATTCATACCTTTTTATGTTTCATTGGTAGGCTTTGAAGTGACAGGAGGGATCCCATCACCTTCTTCAAAACCAAAGCAAGGTACCAGAGGTTGATCCGGAGGTAGGGGCTTCTACGACTAGTTCTGACACAGCAGAGGCGAGACCGCATGCCGAGATTCCTTCCCTAGTGGTTCCAATTGGAAAGAAATTTTTTATTACTCTTCCAACGGGCCACGACAAAGGCAGTCAACCGATGGAGCGGGGTGAATCTTCATCTGGGCCATCCCTTTAATTTGCGAAGAAGGTGCTAGCACGGGCTTTGAGCTCTTGGATCAAGACTCTCCTTTCTGGTTACTTGGATGTCGGATTTGGCATGGTCAAGCATGTCCAGAGTGTAAGACCCTGACCCGAGTGTCCATGATTAGTGCTAATTAAGTGGTGTGTTAGTTCTAAGCGTGATTAGTGGAATTTGACTAAGTTGGGATTAGAATGGCTCTTTTATAGCTTTGGGGGAATTATTAGTGCCTTTGTGGTTTGTAGGACCCTTTGGGGGGTCCCTTTTTATAGCTTTGTGCATGCGTGGGGGATTATCCGAGATTCCAGTGATTAGTGTTTCAAACCCGTTTTACTTGTCTCGTTAATCCCTACAACTTTCATGATGATCTCATAACCGTCCGGAACCCTGAAACCCGATTTTCCTAGCATTGAAGGCAAAACAGTCTTTTTACACTAAATATGTACCCAAAAATTTGTTATCCCAAAACCCGCGAAAATATACTTTCTGGAAACTAAATATTTCGGTGATCATTTTTCCCTTCTTCGTCGAATTCGTTCGAGGTCCTGACAGTCGTGATTTCAGCCTCCCAAGATCTCTAGTGGTGGAGCCCACACTCAACTTGTATAAAAGAGACTGAGGTCAACGCCCCGATATACTCTTGTCACTTCAGTGATAGAGGATTTAGCTTCGTGTGGATGCCATCTTGTTTGTTTCCCATTTCCTTAGTACCTTTACTCGATTTACATTGCATACATGTTTTGAATAAATGATTTATCTTTTCATGAAGATTATTGTTTAAATAGATTTAAATACTTTCGAAGGTAAATTCATTTATTATTATATTGTCATATCTTTTCACCCACCTGCCAGACCGTCGAGTCTGTTCTTTGGCACTCAAGTCCTGTTGTTGGTTACCCCGAGAAGGAGCTCGAGGAGGTGGTTGGAGAACCGCAGCAGCTAGTTGAGTGGCGCGCCGATGATGTTGTTTAAACATCCGGTTGCCTCGAAAGACGTTACATTTTGGGTTGTGGCTAACTTTTCCTTTGGTGGTTATTGTTTTGTTTATATTGGCCTTTATTGGCCTTTATTTTTTTGGGAATGTAAGTAAATGATCTTTTGTTTAAACTCTAACATTACTTTTGGGAAACGCTAATGATCATTGCTCATTCTGAGACTTGTTATTCAAATGTAATCAGTCTTATTATTATGGAGATGAATTACATACTTGATTTGCTACACGCTTCCACACTTATACAGAATATTCATGTTGTTGTGATAACCTCACCGCGGACACCTGTGGGAAATCACGTGCATAGGTAATATGCGTTCTTTATTAACCTGTGTACACATTCGTACTAAACATATCACTATCTACTATCTTTCCATCATTTATTTTGTCTCGATCCTGGATTAGGCCGCAAACCCGGTCCGGGGTCGCGACAGACTGGTAACAGAGCAAAACATGTTTCAGACAATTAAAAGAAACTAGAAATCCTAAGGACGTGGCGAGAATTCGTTAGACTTTTTGTTAGCTAAAATCATGTGAGCAATGTGTAACCCTATTTTGGATTTATATGTGCTAACAACTTGTTTTGCAGCATCATGCCACCTCGTAAGCGACCATTAAACGACAATCCCACCGTAAGTAACAGTGATCACACCTGGCTAGTTGATGAAGATATAGTTGATAACAATATGCCAAATCAGTTTCAACAAATGATGTAGGATATGCTTGATCAGCAGCGTTAGGTAAATGAGAACCAGGCTAGACTCCAAGAGCAAATACTTAAGAAGGATGAGGATCATGCCAGAGAGTTGGCAGAGATGCAAAGACAGTTGCTAGAAGTACTGCAGAGAAGGCCAGAACCGGTTCAACCTTAACCACAATTGTCATCAATCAGAGGGAACATGACCCAAATGCATTGTTTGAGAGGTTTCGAAAGAGAGCACCGAAGAATTTTGTTGGGACAGAAGATCCTATGACTGCAGATGATTGGCTAGAGCATACCGAGAATATCTTTGAAGTCTTCAGATGTACAGGAGGTGAAAAAGTAAAACTTGCAGCATCACTCTTCATCGGCTTGGCAGACATTTGGTGGAAGACAGTGAGGGAAGAATATAGAGCTATGGCGGACGCAGTGGCTTGGGCAAACTTCAACAGACAGTTTGGGGATAAGTATGTACCCACACATGTTAAGAGGCAAAAAGCAGTAGAGTTCCAGCAGCTTGTCCAAGGGAGTATGACAGTGCTAGAGTACCTCACCAAGTTCGAGAGGTTATCTAGATATGCTCCGGAGTTGGTGGACACAGTGGAGAAGAAGATTGCTAAGTTCTTAGAAGGACTTCACCCCATCATTTGGAGGGATGCCACAGGAGTTGTACCACCGGTCACATTTGAGGAAGCTGTCAAGAGAGCCTATAAGTTTAAAAACTTTCATCACAAGATCCTTAGAGTTCAAGGCAAGGGATAGGGGCAACCTCAACAGCAGAACCACCAGCAGAGGAACCAGCAGAATAAGAGGCAGAGGCAAGACCAGAATGTTCAGATCGTTTGTATTCACAGTGGAAAGAATCATGAGACTACCCAGTGTCGTACCATCACAGAAGCGTGCTTCAGGTGTGGCTCCATGGACCATCAAATGAGGAATTGCCCGAGACCGAATAAACAGAATCAGCAGCCTCAAGGAGCACCACGTCCAGCACCACCTCAGAATCCACCACTTCTCCAGAACCAGGCAAGGTCACTCCAGTTACAGGCACCACCGCAACAGTATAGGCCCCAACAACAACAGCAGCAGGCCCGTCAGCAAGGACATAATTGAAAGTTCCGGATCCGAACCCTAGAGGGGGGTGAATAGGGTGAGCTACAACTTAATGACCAATTATGCCAATTTTAAACTTCTTTAAAACAATTAGCCACTTGTGATGATTAACAAATAAAATGCGGAAGCGAAACAACAACAATCACCACAAAAGCAATCACCACTACACAAGATTTATAGTGGTTCGGCCAACGTGCCTACATCCACTACCGGCTTGTGAATCTACACCTCACCGGATTTCCACTATTTATGCTTTTCAAATGGCTAAGCAATAACCACTACAATATGCTTTCCAAGGATAAGCAATAACCTTACAATGTTGTTTTTTAATGCTTAACAACAACCTATACAAGATGCTTTTCTAGGCTAAGCAATAACCTTCACACAATGCTTTTCTTAGGCTAAGCAATAACCTTTACAATCAAATGATATATCTCAAGAAAGTGTTTTCACAAAGCACTCTAAGAGATTACAATTAAAAATCAATTTAATTGCCTCTAGATTAGGCGAATATGAAAGAGAAAATCAAACTCACACAAACACTATGAATGCAAAGATGTATGCTTATGAAGTGAGTGTGTGGAAACTTCAATCAAGTTTTAAAATAAGGCTTAATCAATTTATGCTTGAAGCAATTAAAAGTTTAATACACATAAAAAGATTTGATTGAAGTAATATGCAAATCACATGTACCAAATACAAACTTGTTGAAGATATGAAATCAAAAGCTCACAAGTTGTATGAAATTTATTATGCCTAAACATG
Source organism: Umbellularia californica (assembly GCA_028538565.1). NCBI lineage: Eukaryota > Viridiplantae > Streptophyta > Magnoliopsida > Laurales > Lauraceae > Umbellularia > Umbellularia californica. The sequence continues at coordinate 41,127,748 of JAPQWN010000007.1, read as the reverse complement.
TGATGCACATTCAATGTTGTTTTCAAAAATAAACTAATTTAACTAAAGTTCAAATGAATAAAAACAACAAAGATGATTCAAACAAGTTAATGAAACACGTTTATACAACAAATCAAAGGTTTTGACAAAACATGTTTTATAAAGTATTAGAACAAACTTGTTTAGAAATCAAGGTGAAGAATCCAATGACTTAAATCAAAGATTAAAGAAGTAGAGGATTCAACACATCATAGTTTATATGCTAAAATCATTTACCAAAAATTAAACAAAGCATAAAACAATGATTATAAAAAGGCAAAGCTTACTTGGTGGTTTAACTTTATTAATCCAAGCTTTAGCTTTCCTTAATGACCCTTAGCCTTCCTTAGCTTAATCCCCTTTCTTTTCCCTCAAAATACCTCAAGAAGGGCTTCTAAGATCATCGCTTGGGCCTAAGGAATGAGCTTCTTTTTATAGAAAAAGTTGCTCAACGGCTACCTGTCGGTTAGCCGACATCCAGGGGTCGGTTAACCGACACCCCCAACGGTCACAGGCCAACGATCATATTTTCGAAAATTTGCTGACCATAAAGCATGGTTCGGTTAGCCGACATGTTCGGTTAACCGAGGCCTGACCGACACCCTAACCGACAATGTAAACTTGGTCAGAAAACAGCTCTCTGGTTTTCTACCCGAGAGAGCTTCGGTCATGTTTTTACGTACTGTCGGTTGACTGACATGAACCGACGAGTGGACCGACAAAGAAGATCTGAAATTTGTAGCTCTCTGGAATTCGGACCGACAGATCTATCGGTTGACCTCGGCTCACTTGTCGGTTAGCCGACACTCAGCTTGTCGGTTGACCGACAGCCTAAGACAAAAATCCCAACTTTTGCATTTCAAAGTAAATTTCTTATGGGATCTTTAGGCCATTAAACCAAGCATGGAAACATGATTTAAACCAATCCAAGTGCTTTAAAATCATGAAACATAAAAAAGCCTAAATAGATTTGAAAGATTAAAACAAATGGCTAGCTTGATTTATAAAATCTTTTCCAAATATGAATGCATCCAAGTTTGAAACCAAAGCATGCATGAACCTAAAAGGTTTACAAGATTTAAAGCAATGCATGAGTAAATTAGGATTTCAAGATTTCTAAAACTATGCATGTGTGAAAATTCAAATGATGAATAAAATGAATATTGCATCCATCAAATTGCAATACAAAAAATCCCTAACAATAATCACAATCAGCGTCCCCTGCAACAGAACAGAAATGTCCCTTAAGGCAGACAGCAGGCTCCGATCAAGCCACAGCAACGGGGACAAGTATATGCGGTTAATATAGCTGATGTAGAGGCAGCGGGCAATGTTGTGGAAGGTACACTTCTTGTTTGTGGAATAAAAGCTAGGATATTGTTTGACCCTTGCTCTACGTATTCTTTTATATCCAATGCATTTTCTAGATTGATTGATGTGCATGGTAGAGAACTTAAATATATTTTGACTGTGGCCACCCCAATAGGAAAACATGTTGTCTGTACTACTTATTACCCCACTTGTATAGTTTAGATAGGAGAGGTTGTGTTACCCGCAGATCTTATTCTGTTGGAGATGAATGATTTTGATGTCATCCTAGGGATGGATTGGCCGGCAGGGTACCATACCACGATGGATTGTTTCCATTAGACCCTCACATTCAAATTGGATGAGACACCAACAGGAGTGTTGTTTCAAGGAGAAAGGAGAAATCCTCGTGCAGGGTTTGTCTCAACGTTGAAAGCTGATAGACTTTTAAGAAGTAGATGTGAAGCCTATTTGGCGTTTATCACGAAGGATAAACAATCCCAAGGGATGGAGGAGATCCCTATTGTTTGGGAGTTCCCGGATGTGTTTCCGGAGGAGATTCCAGGATTACCACCCATAAGAGAAATTGATTTCACCATTGAGTTGTTACCAGGGACCGCTCCGATTTCTATTGCACCATATCGGATGGCTCCGGCGGAATTGGGAGTACTTAAGATACAATTGCAAGAATTGTTGGATAAAGGTTTCGTAAGACCTAGTATTTCGCCGTGGGCAGCTCCGGTTTTGTTTGTCAAAAAGAAAGATGGTTCGATGAGAATGTGTATTGACTACCGGAGACTAAATCAAGTGACCATCAAGAACAAATATCCATTACCAAGGATAGATGAACTGTCTGATCAGTTACAGGGTGCCTCGTACTTTTCGAAGATTGACTTGAGATCCGGTTACCATCAGCTGAGAGTTAGAGAATCAGATGTGTTGAAAACAGCTTTCCAGATGAGATATGGCCACTATGAATTCCTAGTGATGCCATTTGGGCTGACTAATGCACCGGCAATGTTCTTGGCATTGATGAACAAGATATTTGCTCAATATCTGGATCAGTTTGTGGTAGTGTTCATTGACGATATTTTGGTGTACTCCAAGACCAAAGAAGAGCATGAAGAGCATCTGAGGACATCACTGCAACTCCTAAGGGACAATTAGCTGTATGCAAAACTCAACAAGTGTGAATTCTGGCTAAAACAAGTTGCATTTTTTGGGCACATTATCTCCAAGGAAGGATTGTCAGTAGACCCATCCAAGATTGAGGCAGTAGTGAAGTGGGAAAGACCGAAGAATGTGTCAGAAATCAGAAGTTTTCTTGGATTGGCAGAGTATTATCGAAGGTTTGTGCAAGGATTTTCGTCAATTGCGTCACCATTGACAAAGTTGACAAGGAAAAATGTGACGTATGTGTGGACAGATCAATGTGAAACTAGTTTTCAAGAGTTAAAGAAGAGATTAACTACAACACCAGTCCTTACTTTACCATCCGGAAGCGGCGGTTTCACCATTTTTACCGATGCTTCGAGTGTAGGACTTGGATGTGTATTGATGCAAGATGGAAAAGTTGTTGCATATGGATCCCTACAGTTGAAAGACCACAAGAAGAATTATGCAACTCATGACCTTGAGTTGGCAGCGGTTGTCTTCGCGTTGAAAATGTGGAGACATTATCTCTATGAAGAGAAGTTTGAGGTCCATTCTTATCACCGCAGCCTACAGTACTTGTTTTCTCAAAAGGAATTGAACATGAGGCAGAGAAGATGGATGGAATATATTAAAGACTATGACTTTCCAATCAAGTACCACCATGGGAAAGCGAATGTAGTTGCCGATGCTCTGAGCAGAAAGTCAGTAGGCATGGCCAATCTAAGTGGCACCTGTATTTTTGAGCAATTTGAAGAGTTGAGGATAGATCTACAACCACTAAGGAAGGGTGTAATATTGGCCAATATGTCAGTGTTAGAGCCTTCGTTCATTCAAAAAATCAAGGATAGTCAGTTACAAGATCCAGAGTTGGCTAAGATTTTAGAGCATGTAGTAGAACGTCCTGATTTTCGTATTGTCGATGGAATTTTATACTACCGTGGCCGTTTGTGCGTGCCTACATCAAAGATTTGAGGAATGACATCATGGCAGAAGCTCATAGTACAAAGTATTCCATGCACCCGGGCAGCACAAAGATATATCAGAACTTGAAAGGCAGATTTTGGTGGAAAAACATGAAGAGAGAGATTGCAGGGTTTGTCTCTCGCTGTATGACGTGTCAGCTGATAAAAGCAGAGCATCAGAAGCCTCCAGGGTTGTTACAACCATTAGAGATCCCGGAATGGAAATGGGAGCACATTACCATGGATTTTATTTCGGAACTACTAAGAACTAGCAGAGGCAATGATGCAATATGTGTTATTGTGGACAGACTCACCAAGTCAACCCATTTCATCCCCATGAAGACAGGAAAGAAGATGCATATGTTACCCTTGGCAGAACTGTTCGTTAACGAGATTGTCGGTAGACATGGACAGCCAGTTTCCATCACATCCGACAGAGACAGCAGATTCGTCTCAAGATTTTGGAAGACCCTACATGAGTCCATGGGTACGAAGCTACAGTTCAGTACAGCTTACCACTCTTAGATAGACGGCCAGTCAGAGAGAGCAATTCAGACCCTTGAGGATATGCTCCGTGCTTATGTGTTAGACTCCAAGACTCAATGGGATGAGACTCTACCGTTGTGTGAGTTCGCTTACAACAATAGCTACCACTCGAGCATTGGAATGGCGCCTTTTGAGGCTTTGTATGGTAGAAGATGTAGGACACCTGTTTGTTGGGAAGAAGTCGGCATTCACAATTTCCATGGAACAGTCATAGTGAGTGAAACCAATGACAAAGTGAGACAGATTTAGGAGCGTTTGAAAGTATCCCGGAGTAGACAAAAGAGCTACGCAGACTCTCACATAAGGGATCTACAGTTTAAGGAAGGAGACAAGGTTTTCTTGAAAGTGTCACCTACAAGGGGAACATTGAGATTTGGGCAGAAGGGCAAGTTATCAAGGAGATACATTGGACCGTACGATATTGTGAGCAAGATTGGTGATGTGGCATATAGACTAGCCTTACCACCCGAGCTATCTGGCGTACACAACGTCTTCCATGTGTCTATGTCGAAGAAGTATGTCCCCGACCCTTCCCATGTACTCCGGCATGAACCGTTGGAAATTCGAGAAGATGCTACATATGTGGAGAAGCCCATTCAGATCATTGATACAAAGGAGCAAGAGTTGAGAACACTATTGACACCAAAAAAAGTCTACTTCAACCATCAAGAAGCCTTGTGAAGCTGCATCCTGCTAAAATAGGCAAGGCTACTTTAAGCATCAGATCTTGTCAGAATCAGACAGAAATTGAAAGATCCTTCAAGACAGCTAAAAGAGGGGTACACCTGAGGTTTCGGGCCATTATGACATTGTTTGGCCTAACTTCATTTCTCCGACAGCTAAACAAGCGCTCCCGGCGGCGGCATCATCGAAGACACTAAAACTTCGATCAAAGCCTATGGATGACTCCAGAATGTCTCCAAAGGGCTCCATGCCAAATTTCAAGTCAAATCGACAACGTTTGACCCTCCATCAATGCTTGAGCAGCAAAATCAAGCCTTCCGGCGGTGGGAACCACTGAAGTCATCACTCATCAAACAAAGTACATGAGTGGCTTTAACATGCTTCCAAAAGGCTGCACGTCGAATTTCAGGTCATTCCGACAACGTTTGACCAGGTTTTGATGCTCCGAAAGAAAATCAAGCCTACCGGCGGCAGAGCAACCCGGGACCATGACATCCAAAACGGAGCTGATAGAACATCTCAAAATGACTCCAATAGGCTGCCCGTCAAAATTCAGGTCAATCGGACATCGTTCGACCACATATCAAAGCTCGGCATTTTCCCTGCAGCAAAATCAAGTCAAGAATCGATGGGACCCCAAATGGCTTCAAAACTCAAATAAAAGCCCATGGTTGGTCCTATCCACTGCTCAAGAAGCTTCACCTCAACTTTCATGTCATTCCGACATCGTTTGACCTAGTTTCGACTCTTGACGGAAAATCGGCTACAAAGTCTTCGGCTTTCCCGAAAAATGGGAAACTTTGTGTTCCAGTTTTGCGCGGGTTCTCGTCAAGTTTTCTCCAAGAAAATCAATTCAATAATTGAGGAAAAATGTCAAGAAAAATACAGAAGAAGGAAGGAACAAAAAAGAGGGAAAAGCGGCCGAAAACAAAACTCGACGACCAAAAGGGCAAAACCCTAAGGTCGCCAGTGACCTTGGCCCAAGGTCGCCGGTGACCCTGGGTGCATGGTCGCCGGCGACCCTGTAAATCCGGGTCGCCGGATTTTGCATCAAAACGCCCGTTTTTCGATCCTTTTCGCGTTTCGGGTATTCCTGCCTCTGTGATTTTCTGAAAATCCAATCTAAGATGCTTGAAAACGACTAATCTTCACTGACATCTCGGATCCGCCGTCAAAAGCATGAAATCATCACCGATCGCTCCAAGATCGCCAACCGGCTGACCAAGAAAGTATACTTTCTGTCCGATCGATCGTGAAATCGACAAGACAGATGTCACCGGCCCAAGGAGATCAACCAATGTCTGAAATTGCACTACAATCCGACATCAAACAATGTGTGGATCCACCTGTGATGATCACAAGAAGAATCTCAAAAGGCGCAGCGCGGCCCGCGACTCTTCACATGCCTTGGCGACCACTTAATGTCGTTAATTGACCCGTTTATGACAACTTAATGCGGTCATTAACTCATTATTTTGGACGGCCCAATCAGAGTTAAGCATTTGGGAGTTACAAATCCAAGCAATCATGGCGTTAAACCCATGAAACTCCCATCATCATGAAGATTAAAGGCAATTAAATGCCAACTACCCTTCATCGGCCAATCACAAGCCATGAAAAAGGAGTTACAAAATCAAAACATAAAAACTTGTAAGTCCTCATCAATTCTCTCATCATGGCTACCAATGCCAATAAACACCTCATGGTTACCAAAAGCCTATAAAAAGAGGCGAGTTCCAAGAAAAGAAAAGGAGGGAATCCCAAGTGCAATCCCAAGCTTTGAAAATCTAGAAAATACAAGAGAGAGACGAAGTCCTGCCGCTTTGCTCCCAAAAGCACTACAAGGTGATCATCATCCCTTGGGGGGCCACCTCCCCAAGGTCTCCTCCTTCTCCAACATGGCCTAAATGCGGCTTTTCAGCCCGTTTACTTGGTTTTTTTTATTGGATATAGGACCTCCTCTTGGTCCTTGTCCTTTAAAAAACTGAGGTTAGGATCCAAGCCGAAGTATCAAAGCATCAACCGTTCTCATTTGAAGGACGATGGCGAAGTCCATACATGACTTGCGACCGTCGATCTCAACGTGTCCCCACAATCTCCTGAGAAGTTAGATCCATTTTCTTCGTTTTCTATTAAAGTTTGTATTTTGTAAAGAGACAAAAAGAAATCAAAATTCTTGTCTTTCATATTTGATGATTTTTGTAAAATCGCCTTTCACGGTAAAATCGCCTTTTACGACAAACAAACAAAACGCCTCCTACGGCATTCTCAAAAAAACAAACTTGTCTCTTTTCTTAATATTTATGCAATTTGAAAAGTTTGAAAAAAAGATTTATTTCCTTTCTACTTGTGAAGGTGAATCTCCGGATCATCACCATTCCAAATTCCAAGTAGAAAGTAAATCTGGCATACCCGTACAAAAATGTTGATACCAGCGTTTTCCCTCCTCCGCCGAGACCCGGGTCAGCCCCCAGGGTGCGGAAGGAGAGGACGGAAATTCCGAGGGTCCATCAAGTTGGCATACCCGGTGGGACTCCGTTGACTTGAGAATGTGATGGTTTGATCCCTTGGCTCCTTTCTAGTTGGTGGCCTATGTTGCATTTTGCATCTAAAAAAAAAAACCATGAGATGGGATTCCAATTGTTCTTTCTCACTTAAAAAAAAAAAAAAAACAAATCCGATCTCTTTTTCTTAAAAACTCAACTTTGAGAAATTTTGATCCTCTTCTCTTCGAACTTGATAGCTCACAGAAATGTTTGCAACTATCGTTCATATCAGAGATTGGGCCATCTTTTCTCTTTGATGAGTCCAATTGAGATTTCAAAAAAAAAAAAAGAGTCTTCTTTTTTTTGAATTCAAATTCAAAGAAACTTTGGTTCTTTCCCTTTCGGATTAACGCTCGCAGAAATGTTGAGTTGTGGTTTGGATTGGAACACCACTTGTTCTCTTTGATGAGTTCATTAGAAACCTTTGTTTTTTAAAAAAAAAACATATAATTTCAAAAAAAAAAAAAAGTCTTCTCTCTTTTGAATTCAAATTCAAAGAAACTTTGGTTTTTCCCTTTCGGATTTAACGCTCGTAAAAATGTTGAGTTGTGGTTCGGATTGGAACACCACTTGATCTCTTTGATGAGTTCATTAGAAACCTTTCAAAAAAAAAAAAACACTAAGGTTGCACCAATTGCGCTCTTTGACTAAAGTGGATTTTAAGAAAAGCCTTGTCCAGAGTGTGGAGACAGCTCGACTGTTCGAGGCAAGGGTCCTTCAAACGGGTTCATTAAGTATTCCTACCCTTACCTGGGGGCTGATCTATCTACTAAGGTTTCATAAGATTGAATTGGAAACCTACGTGCACCTTTCAAAACAAAAAACTCTTCACTTTTTGAGTTCAGAATTGAGAAATCTTGGTTCTTTCCCTTTCGGATTTAACGCTCGCAGAAATGTTGAGTTGTGGTTCGGATTGGAATACCATTTGCTCTCTTTGATGAATTCAATCTTAAAACCTTCAAAAAAAAACTTCCGTCACTTTTGAGTTCAGAATTGAGAAATTTTGGTTTTTTCCCTTTCGGATTTAACGCTCGCAGAAATGTTGAGTTGTGGTTCAGATTGGAACACCATTTGCTCTCTTTGATGAATTCAATCTTAAACTTTAAAAAAAAAAAATTTGCGTCTCTTTTTGAGTTCAGAATTGAGAAATCTTGGTTCTTTCCCTTTCGGATTTAACGCTCGCAGAAATGTTGAGTTGTGGTTCAGATTGGAATACCATTTGCTCTCTTTGATGAATTCAATCTTGACCTTTAAAAAAAAAAAAAACTTGCGTCACTTTTGAGTTCAGAATTGAGAAATTTTGGTTCTTTCCCTTTCGGATTTAACGCTCACAGAAATGTTGAGTTATGGTTCGGATTGGAATACCATTTGCTCTCTTTAATGAATTCAATCTTGACCTTTAAAAAAAAAAAACTTCCGTCACTTTTGAATTTAGAATCGAGAAATCTTGGTTCTTTCCCTTTCGGATTTAACGCTTGCAGAAATGTTGAGTTGTGATTCGGATTGGAACACCATTTACTCTCTTTGATGAATTCAATCTTGACCTTTCAAAAAAAACTTCCGTCACGTTTGGGCTTTCATTTGAGAAATTCTGGTTCCTTTCCCTTTCGGATTCAGCGCTCACAGAAATGTTGAGCCCTTGTTCGGATTGGAATACCAGTTGCTCTCCTATATGAACCCAAATTTGACCTTATAAAAAAAATCCCATCTCGTGTCCTTTCCAAGGATGCAATTTGCAACATTTGTGCCTAGCGGTGCTAGTACACTCTTTCGGGTCTATTGTATTCGCGACCGACACATTTGTATCTCCAACCTTATATCATTTTACCTCGAGTGAGCCTTGCTTCTCGATAATTTGTATTAAGGTCTACAATTGCTTCTAGCAGTCACTGGAACGCTCACCCCGAGCCTACCATACTTGCATTTTAGAACAATTGTATCCTCTATGGCTTTTTGCTTTCCTCTATGGCCTTTTGCCTTCTTCATCTTCCTTGGGCTGGGCCATGTCCTCTCAAGTGAGTTGAAAAGACAAAACCATAGTTGTTTTCCATTTATGATCACCATATTCTTGTGATTACTAATGGATTTGGTCTGGTTTCAGAAGTTTTCCAAAACTAACAATGGCAGCTTCACTGACCATCACTTTCGATGAGAACAAGTACTAGCTTATGCTTCAAGACAAGCAGAACAAGCATAAGCGCCCTGCCAATTGCCGAAGTGTCATCTCCCTCGATAACTCGCTAAACACCGGGTCAACTTCAATTCCCCAGACCATCGTCTTCGAGTCGCTGGGACCATTCCCACTCCCCGCAGAAGAAACCGTACCTGCCAAGAAGCAGAAAACCGCCCCGCAACGTGTCACTAACATGGCACCAAGGGCGAACACCAAGAAGCCTGAAGTCCGTGGCGCTCCCACGAAGCCTCGACCCACAAGAAACCAGGTTTACCCCAAAACTTGGTCCCCGAGATCTTCACCAAAGCAACGGAGGTCCCGATCATCTACAAAGTCAGCATACCTGGCCCCTTTCAAGGAGAATCGGTTCTACCCTCTCTCTTACATGAAAGAGTAGAAACCTACCCTCCACCCAAAGAACAAACAAAATTATCATGAGCCGGCTTGCTCCTATAAGCCTAAAATCAAATCTTGCATCGTTAGGCCTACGCAAAAACATGCTGAAGCCTGCACTTCCGCGAGTCGACCCTTCATCTCAACAGGGGCTGAGCTCGCAAAACTCAAATTTTCACTGCGACAGACAACGAACCGCGTCCAGATTCTGTCCTTGCCCAGTTTCAAAGAAGACAAACTCGGCTGCTGTGCACGAGGGACTACATCCTTCATCGCCAGAGCCCAGCTAGAGCTGACTGAAGCTCAAATTGCTCGTCGTATGCGTCGCCGAGCAGCATATCGACAAAAGAGACTTGAGAAACAAAGAACCCAGTATTCTACTCTCCATGTCTCAAACAAATGGGTCGAAAAAGAAAGACCCGGCCAATTCGTTACTGTCCATATGGTTGGCAAAACCAGAAAACGCCAGGAGTCAGCAACCAAAATCAGTGTTAGACATTCAGTGACTCGCAGCGTCTCTCGGACAAAAACACATCTAGAAGAATCCTCTACTCCTCCAAGCCAAGGACACCGGAGTAATCACTCCACAGATTCTTCATCCAGAAGAATGAGCCCCACTCAGTCACCAGGACGATTTCTTCGTTCGAATCCCGAAGGACGAACATCTTGGCTACAAGTTCTGAGCCGCCTCCACAAATGATGATGTAACTGCACGCATCCAGCAGTTGGAGCAAGGACAACAGAGAATTGAGGCTCTGATGGAAAACCTCCTTCTCACTCTACAGCGTCCACCACCTAACAACCAAGGCCCTCCAAATCATGAAGATGATGAGGCCAATGCAGAAAACAATGAGTCACGCGCCCTTACCAAAAAGGACGTGGACGATATCCTCACAAAAGTAAAAGAAGAGGATACATTGAAAGAACATGGGATCAAGCCACCCTACCCTCTATGGATGGACTTAGTTCCGTTCCTTGCAAAATTCAAACAACCTACTCTCCAGACATATACGGGGAAATGTTTAGCCAGACAACATGTCATCCACTTTAAGATCCTAACAGGAGCTATTGCAAATCAAGATGCCCTCAAGATCCATCTCTTTGCAAGTACCCTAAAAGGTACAGCCTTTGATTGGTACTCCACTCTGCCGGAAAACTCCATCCAGAACTGGGCTATGCTGGAGACACGCTTCCTGACCCACTTCCAAGGTGAGGACCATCCTGTTACTATGGCTCAGCTCTGCAGCCTAAAACAGGGAGAGAATGAGTCAACTTATGACTTCATTCACAAATGGAAGGCAATGGCGTACAAATGCTCAAATGTACTGCCACAAACGTCGCTAGCCAATATCTGCCGTAAGAATATGAGAGCAAAAATTCGCTCCATGATCATCGGCAACAAATCAAAGAACATAGGAGAACTCCTCGAAGCTTCCATGGAAGCTGAAATGGTGATTAAAGACCTCAACAGTCAGAAATCATCAAAGAAAGAGCCGACTGCTGTTACAACCTCAAAACCAAAGAAAAAGGAGGTTCTCAATGTGCAGACCAAGTCAGCTCCTCAACAGCCAAAGAAAGCTGAAAACAAAACTGCAGGTAAAAGGCCTGAACTCTCCGATGCCTTCAAAGAACGTGTAGAAAAGAAAAATCCGTTCGATGAAGATGTTGAAGAAATCTTTGAGGCTCTCCTAACAAATGGCAAACTCACTTTGCCAGAGCCCAAAAGACCGGGAGATGTTGGTAAAACCAATGATCCCCGATACTGCCCATACCATCAGATGATCTCACATCCTCTCAATCAGTGCTTTGCTGTGAGAGAGAAGATCAATGAGATGTGGAAAAACGGAGTCATAACTTTCGACAAAAACTACGGCTCCACTTTTGTCAACATGGTGTCATGTGGGCAAGTTTCAAAATCACCAAAGAAGAAGATCACTACTTCATTCAAGGTGATTAAAATGGCTCAAGCATCCCAAAAGTTGGTTCCCTATCCAACACCAGATGGACAACCTATATGGGTGTATCCCAATCTCTTAGAAGATGAAAATTGGGAGATAGTCAAAACAAAGCCGACCACTCAGCAGCGAAAGCAAGCCAAGAGACAACTCCGCAAGCTCAAACAGCAGCAGAAGTCTCAACCAAAACAAGAAGTCCTTGAAAAGGCAGAAACCACTTCCATTGCTTCACTAGGGGCGACGGAAGAATCCCTTCCCAAAACTTCAAAGGCGGTAAGAAAATTCACCCTTGATGATTTCATGCCACCTCTATACAAAAATAAAACTACGCAGGGGGCATCATACTCCTGCAACTCGGTAGTTGGATTCTCCATGGATGGATATGAGTCCAGTGATACTGCCAGTGATATCGATGAGTGAGAAGAATCCCTTGAAACAGGAGAATACCTCTCCGACGAGGAATGGATTCCCGAATCTCATCTTATGCCAGTAATCTGGTGTAACCCATTGCAGCCACAAGGATCCTGGTCCGATGATGAAGAATACCAGGACGTTGTTCAAGAAAACATTGTCGATCCAGCACCAGCCAATGCTTCAGTGGACCCCAATAATGGTGAACCACAAGGAGCAAATGACGAAGAAGATTTGGCTCCTATGCCTGATCTTGAAGAATATACAAGAATTTTGCAACAACTTGCCATAGAGCAGGAGCAGGATCGCATCAATGATCTTCGTCATAATCTAGAACCAGAAGTCCCTGAAAATCAATGGGAACTTTCTCCCTCAACTCCTGAAAATGGAGAAAACAGTTGGATTGATGATCCTCTTACATTCGAGAATGAGTCCGATTCCCAACAGTCTACACTGGGACATCTCCTGTCCGGATAACTTGTAATGCGATAGCTCAGGGCGATAGTGCATTTGAAGCATCCGAAGACACGTACTTCCCAACCGGTAGTGCATCTTCCAGAGATACATCCTCTCAGGTGACTTCCACTGAGATATCATCCTCTCAGCCCTCGTCTCCTGAAGCTGTGACATAGGAGCTCAAGCCTCTCCCGGTTGATCATACTCCTGCCAATGAAATTTTCTTCAATGAAAACCCAGTTGATTGGTCCCGGATACCCGATCTCACAGACGATGTCTAGACTAATACAAAAAGGTTGTCGGATGCTGTTCAGGACTTGTTCCCGGAAATTGCTCCGTGCAACACAATCACTGAAGACGCCAATGCTATTACAGAGATGTCTTCAGCAAATGACAAAGATCAACCCCTTGATCCTGAGAGTGATCTTCCAAAAGAAGATCCTTCTCTAGAGGCTCTTGAAGTTGGTAGAGGTACCTGTTCTGGCCGGGACTACCACAAAAATTGCAATCAACCCTCTTCTTCTTATGTAAATCCTTCGGGAAAACAAGTTGTAAGCACCCCAAGTGGCAATAATAATGAAAATGCAGGCCTGAAGGAGGCTTTCAAGTACGACTTGATTGAGCACTTCAAACATATACCTGCACGTCTGCACATCCTTGACTTGTTACGAATGTCTCCACAAACTCGTGATAGTCTCATTTCAGAACTACAGAGGCTGAATGTGGATGTTAACAAACATGCCCCACAAGTCCTACAAATTGAAATGGAATATAGGGTAAAAAAATCAAATACTCCCTCAAAGGGAGAGAAGAAGAAGACTGAGGGATCAAGCAATGAATGCCTCTCGGTACAAAAAGCAGCAATTGCAACAATTGCAACAATTGCCTTCGACAAGGATGACCTCCTGCTAGGCGAGACAAAGCAAAACCGACCCTTGTACTTTACGGGGTACGTCAAAGAAATGCGAGTACACAGAGTTCAGATCGATCCAGGTTCTGCACTCAACCTCATTTCTACTTCGGCACTCGAAGAGCTGGGTATCCCACCTAGCAATCTGAGTCATACGTCCGTATCCATCTTCGGATATGACGGGAGCGCTCAAAGGCCTATCTGCAAAATCAGGTTCAAATTGCAAATCGGTGATCTTATCTCTGAAGTCACCGTGTATGCGATAAGGACCCCTTCATGCTACAATATACTCCTTGGACGCCCCTGGATACATGAGAATGGTGTCATCCCTTCAACTCTACATCAGTGCATCAAGTTCGTTGGCAACGATGGCTTGATACATCGAGTGTTTGCAGACAAAAAGCCCTTCAAAGGCAAAGATGTCCATTTTGCAGATACTCAGATGTATAAAGATGGAAAAGAAGAACAAGAGGAAAAAATAATTCACTTTGCCGACAGTCTCCAGAAAGATAAAGGCAAGGCTCCTCAGGAAACATTGGAGGTAAACAAACCCTCCACTAAACTCGAAGTAAGAGGTCAAGCTCCCTCCGTAGTCTCCTTCAAATCTCCAAAGCCTTTGGTAATCACTACCAAAGCAAACAAGACAAAACAAAAGACTGGGGGCAAGTTCACTGTCTCCTTTCTGTCTATTATGCATGACACAGACTCGGAGTCAGAGTCAGAAGATGACACAGCATCAAGCCAAGCTAATACTCAGCAATATCAGCCCGCTCTCACTCCATTTGAGACAGTTGCTGACATAGAAGATCCTACGTCTGCTTCCTTTGTTATTCCAGCAACTTTGCCAGAAGAAAAAGCAATCTTCTTCCACAAATCAGGAGCATCTCCACTAAACTCTCTGCTTGAACCTTTCCAAAACGAAGGTATGCCTCAGCTATCCCTGTATAGTCCAATGGCACAAGCTATCATGAAGAAAATGGGCTATGACGCTCAAAATCCGACTGGTTTGGGAGGTGGCCGTGGTATTCTCACACCATTGGAACCCACCCTGACCGAAAGTCAACTAGAAGATTGGAAAATCCACCTTCATAAAGGCAAGTCTTCATATGGGTTGGGGTATGATCCTACCGCTCCTATGAGACAGTTGACACCATGGCTGCAAAGTCGCTTTTCCGACCAAGCCTCAACATCTCATGAAGACATTGATATCCATGGATATCTCTTTGAGGAATCACTCGTCAAAGATCTAGAAAGCTCTGCCATTTGGTATAATTTCTCTGATGATAAAGAGGAGTTTTCCGATGACATAGACGCGCGGTTCTCTGGCCTAGAAGAACCATCGTCTCCAAAAGAAGTACCTTACTTCGACTCAATTCCAGCAAATGATCGGGACCATCTCATTGCAAGTCTTGAGAAGGATGCTGATCAAGAAGATTCATGGACAAAAACAAAGCCTCAGTCTGAAAATGCCTCTGGCACTCCAGAAGGTCTTGTTGAGTTGGAAGCCTCCGAAAATATTGTGGAGGAACCACCTTCAAACCTTCCGACGGAAGACCTTGTTCAAAAGATAGACTTGGGAACACCTGATAACCCACGTCCTGTATTCATAAGCAAGAATATAAAGGATGATGAGTTACCCGAGTATATCTCTTTCCTTCGTGAGTTCGTTGATTGCTTTGCATGGCCTTATGCTGAAATACCTGGCTTAGATCCCAAAGTAGCAGTCCACAAGCTCAATTTGCAAAAAGAAATCAAGCAAGGCCAAAGAAGATTCTGTCCCGACGTGATGGACAAAATTGAACGAGAAGTTCAGAAACTCAAAAACGTTGGCTTCATCCGCGAAGAACAGTATCCCGAATGGTTAGCCAACATCGTCCACGTGACAAAGAAAAATGGGCAGATAAGGGTCTGTATCGACTACAGAGACCTGAATAATGCATGCCCTAAAGATGAATTCCCACTCCCCATACCAGAGGTGATGATTGATAACACCTTTGGGTTCGAGCGAATGACATTCATGGATGGATTTTCTGGCTACAACCAGATAAAGATGCATCCTAAAGACGAAAGGCATACATCATTTCGGACTCCATTTGGCGTGTATTGCTACACTGTCATGCCATTTGGTCTGAAAAATACAGGTACAACATATCAGAGGGCTATGATGAAAATATTCCAAGATATGCAGCACAAGACGGTCGAATGCTATGTTGACGACCTCACCATCATTCGACGGTTCATCTCCAATCTGTCAGGGAAGTGCCGTCCATTCTCTCGCTTGATGAAGAAAGGCGTGGACTTTGTCTGGGATGCCAAATGTGAAAATGCATTTCAAGACATCAAAGAATACCTCACCAGACCTCCAGTGCTAGCTGCCCCCACAACTGGAAAACCATTTATGTTGTACCAAGAGCTCTCGACCACTCTTTGGGTGCTCTGCTCGCACATGAAAACAACGATGGAAAAGAAGCTGCTCTATATTACCTTAGCCGCATGTTGGTAGGTGCAAAGCATCGCTACTCTCCAGTCGAAAAAGAATGCCTTGCAGTGATGTTTGTCGTACAAAAGCTGCATCACTATCTGCTGTCCAATACAGTCTACCTGGTTTCGATGATCAATCTTTTAGAGGTCCTTGTCACGAAAGCAGGTTCTCTCAATGCCCGACTGGCAAAATGGTCCATCCTTTTAACACAGTTTGATATTAGGTATGTACCACAAAAAGCAATCAAAGGCCAAGCTCTAGCAGACTTTCTCGCAGAACACCCATTGCCTAAAGATTCTCCACTCAGGGATGATCTCCCAGACGAATTTGTCTACAGCGTGGAAACTTCCTTATCAAACGCTTCCTGGGACATGTACTTTGACAGTGCAACCAGGACAAATGAAAAGGGAAAGCAAATATCGGGAATCGGCATCCTATTTGTCAACCCCGACAAATACATGATTCCACACGCCTTCTCACTACTGGAACCATGTTCAAACAATGCAGCTGAGTACCAAGCCCTGATTGTAGGATTGGAACTCGCCCTCGAATCCGGCATCACCATGCTGGAAGCTTTTGGAGACTCTCAACTGATCGTCAACCAGATGAATCAGAAATTTGAAGTCAGGAAGCCTGATCTGCTACCTTACTACAACAAGGCGCAGTCGCTTCGACAAAAATTCAACATCTATCACATTACCCACATCCTCAGAGGTGAAAACATCCGTGCAGATGCCCTGGCCGGACTCGCCTCATCCATGGCAATCCAAGAAGGGGAGCACATGCAAATCACAGTGTGTCAAAGAAGGATTCTCCCTCCTCTTAACACACACCAAGCAGTTGCTGAATGCCACCAAGTGGTTGGAAATCGGATGTCCATCCTCAAACCTCCGATCGGCGACTAGAGAGATCCGTTCATCGATTACATCATATTCGGAGTCTTACCTGAAGATCCAAAAGAGCGGGTAAGCATCCAAAGACGAGCCCCGAACTTTCATTGGGATATACCTTCGAAAGCACTTTACAGAAAATCCTTCAACGGAGTACTCCTACGTTGCTTGTCACAACAATAAGCTAAAGAAACTCTCAAAGAAGTACATTCCGGTCTTTGTGGAGCCCATCAGGATGGTCCTAAGCTCTACAACCAGATAAAAAGGCTAGGTTATTATTGGCCTACCATGGCAGCTGATGCAATGCGATTTGCTAAGCGCTGCCAAAAATGGTAGATTCATGGAGATTATGTTCACATGCCTCCAGAATGGCTACATCTAACAGCAATCTCATGGCCGTTCGAAGCCTGGGGTATGGACATCATAGGTCCTATCTCTCCCCCATCAAGCAAAGGTCATCGCTTTATCTTCGCCGCTACGGATTATTTCTCCAAGTGGTCAGAAGCATTTGCGCTCAATGAAATGAAGACTTCATCAGTCCTTCAGTTCTTGCGCATTAACATTATTTGTCTCTTCGGTATACCTAAAAGATTCGTTCATGATAACGGACCACAATTCCGGGATCACAGATTCTACAGGTTCTGCGACAAGTATAAAATCCAAAGTTGTCCTTCGACTCCATATAATCCAGCAGCGAACGGACTAGCAGAAGCCTTCAACAAGACGCTCTGCAAAATTCTCAAGAAAATGGTCTTTAGTCACAAAAGAGACTGGGGTGACAAACTACGAGAAGCTTTGTGGGCCTATCGAACCATCGTTCGAGGACCAACCTATAGCACACCATTCTCCTTGGTCTATGGATGCGAAGCTGTTGTCCCTTTGGAAGTACAAATTCCTTCCTTAAGGGTATCTCTGCAAAATGACATGATGCAAGAAAGCAATGTCAAATTGAGACTCCAAGAGTTGGACAATGTCGATGAAAGACGACTCGAAGCTCTACAAAGCATTGAGTTGTACCAAGCACGCATGGCAGGATCTTTCGACAAGAAGGTCAGGCAACGCGCCTACAAAAAGGGTGACTGGGTTCTTGCAGTAAAAAGACCCATAATCTTTGCCCACAATTCCAAAGGCAAATTTGAACAAAAATGGGAGGGACCCTTCATCATCGACAAAGTCTTCTCCAACGGTGCATACACTCTTCTAAACATGGAAGGAGACAGATGTATGCTGCCCATCAATGGCAAGTTCTTGAAGCGGTACTACCCTTGAAGACTTCCTCAAACAGGTCAGAGCGATATCTACACGGCCAAAGCCTATTTCCAGGTACTTGCTCGTCAAACCCACCCTTTTGAAATTTTCATCTTTATGTTGAAGTTTCTAGAAAAAAAAAAAAAAAAAACCCTTTCAAAACAATGCTTACTTCCATCGTTTCATTGTTCGAAAAAAAAAATCAAAATCCAAAAATCCAAGTTTAGGAGCCCCTTCCTAGACTTGACCAAAATTTTCGATCCTTGAACCCAAAATTCTTGGTTTGAAACAAAAACCAGGACTCAGGAATTTTTACCCTAGTCTGCCCCAGCTTTTACAACCAAAATGGTTTTAAACAAAAACCAGGACTCAGGAATTTTTACCCTAGTCCGCCCCGGCTTTTACAACCAAAATGGTTTTAAACAAAAATGGTTTTTCAAAAACCGGAAGGATGCGAACCCCATTCGATACTTCCAAAACCCAAAAATCGGAAGGATGCGAACCCCATTCAATACTTCCAAAACCCAAAAATCGCAAGGAAGCGAATCCCATTCGATACTTGCAAAACCTTAAATTTCAAAAATCGCGGGGAAACGACACCAAGTCAGTACCCGTAAAATCAAAAGTTTTGGGAAAAGCAAGGAAGCGACGCTTAGTCGATACTTGCACCCCAATTCACGAGGAAGCGACATTCCATCGATACTCGCAAAACCCAGACCGCGAGGAAGTGACATTTCATCAATACTTGCAAATCGAATAAGCAAGGAAGCGACATTCCATCGATACTTGCAAGACCAATCAGGGGGGAGGCGACATTTAGTCGATACCTGCATTTTGAAAACCAAAAAATCGGCTATAAATGCCAAAATCGGCTATAAATGCCAAAATTTGGCTATAAACGCCAAAATCGGTTATAAATGCCAAAATTCGGCTATACACTTCAAAATCCGGCTATAAACGCCAAAATCGGCTTTCATGCCAATGAAACAAAAACTTGGTTTTCAAAAATCTGGCTCCCATGCCAAAAAAAAAAAAAAACAAACAACAAACAAAACAAAACTAGGCTCCTATGCCATTAAAAAAAAATCGGCTTTCATGCCATCTTAAAATTCGGCTCCTAAGCCATTCCAAAAATCGGCTTTTATGCCATCCAAAATTCGGCTTCTATGCCATCCCAAAATTTGGCTTTCATGCCATCCAAAACTCGGCTCCCATGCCATCTCAAAATTTTTGACTCTAACGCCATCCAAAAACCTTGGCTCTCATGCCACAAAAGAAAAAAAGAACTTTGGCTCTCATGCCGCAAAAAAAAAAAAAAAAAAAAAAACTTTGGCTCTCATGCCACAAACAAAATTTTGGCTGTCATGCCACAAATTAAAATTCGGCTTCTATGCCATTCCAAAATTCGCCTTTCATGCCATCTCAAAAATTATGGCTCTAATGTCATCTCAAAATTTTTGGCTCCTATGCCGCAAAACAAATTTTGGCTCTTACGCCACAAAATTAGGCTTCCATGCCATCCAAAATTTGGTTTTCAAACCATCAAAACCCAGGCTTTTTGCCATAAAATTGGCTTTCATGCCCAAAACAACTATTTGACAAAAGATTTTCACAAAATGACAACCTTTTGATCAAATTCTCAAAGAAACATTCCCATCAACTTTTACTCAAATGTGTTTCCATCAAAAAATGATTTAAGTGAAAAGAAGGGGATACAAAAATGTAGTACCAAAATTGTTTATACATGGAGGTACCAAAGAAAAAAACAAGAAAGAAGAAAAGAGTTTGTTACAACTCAGGAGCTCAATCTAGCATGGTCTTCAACCAAAGGTTCAACTCCTCAAGCAGACCCTTGGCCTTAACTTCCAAAGTTTTTAGGCCACGTTTCTTCAGAATGTTCCCATAAAATGTGGCCGAATGTCGCGACCCATCTGCAGCACGAGGAAGTTCTTCCCAGAGGACTTGCCACTGCTCATGCTCCTGAGTCTTCCTCCGGACATTACCTTCAGCTTCCTCAACCTGGCGAATAAGAGTCCCCTCCTAGTCACGAGCCTCTACAATGGCAGTCCATTTGGCAGCAGCTTCTTCCTCCAAAAGCTCAAGACGCTGCCTAGCCTCGACAACCTCCTTATCAAGGCGGTCTAAGTCTTGCTTCAGCCCCATAATGGATAACTCGGTAACATTCTTCTCTCGGACGACCTGCCTCCGAGTCTTCGTGACCTCAGTCAGCTCAGCTTTGACCTTGCTGGATGGCTTTATAAACATCTCATCAAAGAAGTCACCATCTGGGAAACTCTTGGTCTCAGTCCATTTATTCCCCAAGGCGATGATTTCCTCAACAAAGTCTTTTGCGCTTGCGATGTCCAGACCGACCTCTTTGCTATCAGTAAGGATGTCCTGTACATGCTTGATCATACTAAAGCCAGCTAACAAATGACCTGAAGAGAGAGTCTCAACCCATGAACTCAAGACAGTCTTCAAAACCTTCCTCGCATACTGAAGGTGCGGCGCGGATGAGGATTCGCCATGCTCTGGTGCCCGACTGCCCATGTCATGCTCCATTGGAAGAGTAATCAATAAACTCTTTCCAACTGAAGAAGCTGACTCATTGAAGGAAGCAGAAGCCCCCACTCCTGGATCAGCTGCAGGTATCCCCTGTTCTGGCCCTGAGGAAGATGGAGGGACCTCTCTTGTTGCTCCACAACCTGCCAAAGAAAAGACAAAAGGGTATGAATATAATCTTATCAAAAATATATCAAGATTATTATTGCAAAAATACCTGCTTCGACGACCGGCGGAGTACTCTCTGCCTCTCTAAGCTCATCCGAAGCATCATCAAAGGTTGCATCCATGGATGGCTCGAAATCGTCAGAATCCTCTGACAAGTCAAGAAAACAAAAGCTACATGTTAGCAAAAGACAGCACAAACAAAAAGAAAAAAAAAAAGAGAAGCCAAAGCAATGATAACAGGTGAAGGTTTTGGAACCACTCCAGAGTCCTTGGGCTCTTCCTCAGATACCACGACTGGATCCGTCATTGCCTCATCGGCAGGAACCTCGGGCATCACCAGGTCATCGTCCTCTGCTAAAAAAAGAAACCAGCAGATCGAAACAAAAACCTCTTACAAGAGAAAAGAAGAAACAAAAGAGAGAAAGAGGATCATACCAGCTGTCTCCTCTTCTTTGCTCCTCTTCACCGGAGGCTCGTCAGCATCCTCAGACACCTCCTCAACAATGGTGAGAGGAACTTCAATATCAGAAGGACTATCATGCTGTTTCATATTTCGACGTTGTCCTGTCCTCCTCTTGCTTCGGAGGGTCAATCTGCTCAATGATCCTGCTCCACTATCGACATCAGGCCTCTCATTAGAGTCCTCACTGGATGGTCTACTTTTCTCAGTAGACTCCATGGAAGCCTTCGTACACTCTGCTTGTATCATAGCATCGATCTCGGCCTCCTCCTCCTCCAGCTGTCTCAAGACCTCACTAGGAATTCCTTGTGCAGCTCCTGATCTGATGATGTCCTGCTCATAGAGAAAGCATATCTTATGCTTCTCTCCAGAAAGGAAGGCCAAAACTTCCTCCCGACGGACACCATCCGATTTGCCAAGACCTTTCCCAGGAGATTGCTTGACATCGAGCTCTTTCTTGGAAAGCCCCCGGTACACTGAAAAGCTCTCCACGAACCACTTCGTGAAGCCAGAAGTCCGGAAAATTGGCATTCAGGATAGGAAATCATGGCAGTAGTATCCTCAGCGCTATAAAAAGCCCATGCATTCCTCCCATCCTGCAGACCTCCAAAACGCTTCACCATGCTCGAAGGCGCTCCAACAACGCCTTGAGAGAAGCCAAGCTGCAATGCAAAATGCGAAGGGACATACTGCTGGATATCGACGAAAAGATGTCTGCGGTACACCATCGTACCAACCTGTATGTTGAAGAGCCATCTCTTCTCTGCGTCTGTCAAAGCATAATGTCTTCCCGACCCTACCCTGGTCGAATCACGGGAGACAACAAAGTCGAAAGCCTTCTTCCGCAGACCCGGAGAAAGCTTCACTAAAGACTGCCCAATCTCGACGTCCTTAAATCGTCGGATCCTCAAACGGCCAGATAAAAGCGATTCGGGAACGGTTGTTGTCGGATGTGAATTTCGACCCCCCCCCCCCCCCCCCCCCCCCGCGCCAACCAATGGGCTTGGGAAAAATCTCCATTCATCTATATATGTGTTATTTAAATTTTACATTAAAAATGAGGAATCCGACTGCCCTCAAAATCAACGGATCACGATCGCCAGCTACGGTAATAGCCGTAACACCGTTCTTCGACGAAAGTCGAAGAAAAATGGGAGAAAATAAATGAGTGGGTTCTTCCTCTCGTCTAATGTGCTGCCGGCAACACACGACGGTTGTCTTGTCACATTAATTTGGGTCTCTCTGGGTCTCTTTAATATATAGTCAATTTAGGGTTAAGAGTTAAAGTCCAAATAAGATTAATCCTCACATAGCAAAATCATAGTATATCCAAGTAAACTAAAATAATAAAATAAAGGAAATGAAAAGGGGGAGGTGCCAAATATTTAAGAAGAGGATCGGCCCCGTTCCCGGGTACCCCCTCAAATCCCTTGGCAAAATAGGGTTTAAAGGCTGACTTTGCAAACCAAAACAACGATGCAAATGAGACTTTGATTTGTGATTTCTGTGTTTTTTGTGTGCGATACACGAGTGATAATAGTGAAAGGCCGATGGGCCGAATTTAATTGGAGGTGGCCGATGGGCCGGTATTTGTTTTAGGAAGGCCAATGGGCCCTGATTGTTTTAAAAGTGTGTGCGAAATCACTCATCTCATCTCGTCATTCTCATCTATTCAATTTTAGAAATCAGTTCTTCATTCCCATTTATCATTAAGTTCAATTATATATCTGGCACCTGAGGTGGAGGAAGAAATAAAGGAAAAATCTTTTTGGGTTTATTTTGTTTGTTTTATAGTTTTTATGGATTTTTGATATTGGGGCTAGAAGGGCCTAACTAGGGGATTTTTACTTGGATTTACGTGATTAATGCTTTATTACTGATCATCGGATTAACCCTAACCTAAGGTCCTAGACTGCCCACATCAGCTCTCCCGGTCCCTTAACGGAACAGGAAAAGTGATGGGACGAAGCCTTATGCTCTAACTATCTAATGGGGAAATCTGACCTAATGCTAGCGTGTAAATTGTCTAAGTTTGATAGTTCCTATGCCTAAACAGCTTATTAATTTGATTTGGTTTGTTTTAAGTTGTGGTTTGATTAAGAGTTATTTAGGGATGAGTTAAGAGTGTTTTAAGGTTCTGTTTTAGTGGCTAAAGGTTCTGGAGTTTCGGGTTTTACTTTAAATGATTAAAAGGTGTTGAAACAAGCAAAATGGGGTACGGAGGACTTGGGCGCACCTGTGGTGGCGCCTAGGTCTTCTCGGTGATTCGATTGGTTGCGATGGTGTTAGCTCAATTTTGGAGTTTCGTGGGGTTCTAAGCAATGTTAGCTTCTGTTCTAAAGTTGTCTTATGTTTTGGGTCAATTAATTTTAATAGTCTTCAGTCCGGAATTCGAAACGGAACTAATGTTCTCAACTTGGATTTGACAGAGGACTTGGGCTCACCAGTAGTGGCGCCCAAGTTGGAATTTGAAATCTTTTGGTCACTTTGGCTTGATTTGAAGTTCCGGACGGGTCTAAGTTGATCAAGGTTTTGATTTAAAGGTTGTTATTGGTTCTGTGATAGTTCTGAGGTAATGATCTAGATCGAGATTGGAAATGAATGGGGATTCGGTGGTCCCAAGGAGTGGAAATGGACTTGGGCGCACCTATATGGGTCCCTATGTTTCCAAGGTGACTTGGGCGCAACTGTGGTTGCTCCCAAGTGTCTGGTTTGCGTGTTTCTTTTCTTTTTGGGTTGATTTGAGGTTGAGTGTTTATCGTTTGATGTTCTTAAAATTAACTGTGTTTTTGTCATGTTGTGTCAATTGGAATTAAATTACGTTTCTATTAATTAGATTTCTTAATGATTATGGGAGGCTAAGTGTCAAGAGATCGGTGCCTACGTGGATGTTTTTGTGGCTTAAGTCGGTTTGATCTTTTAGGTTAATCTAGGCTACTGGCTCTAGTTGTTTCAAATCGTAAGGGTGTTCTAGTGTGTTGATTCGGGTCAAAGTTTGAAATTAACAGGGATTCGATGATTCCCGAACTAAATGTGACTTGGGCGCACCTATGGTTACTCCTAAGTGTTTGGGATGACTTGGGCGCACTTGCGGTTGCTCCTAAGTGTCAAGGGTGACTTGGGTGCACTTGTGGTTGCTCTCAAGTGTCAAGGGTGAATTGGGCGCACTTGCGGTTGCTCCTAAGTGTCAAGGGTGACTTGGGTGCACTTGTGGTTGCTCCCAAGTGTCGGTCTAGTAGTTTGTTATCTTCTAGGGTGTTTTTAAGTTAATGTCAAGTATTCGGTTTTTGTTAGGAGATGTTTTTATTTTCGGGATTTAATTAATTAATTAATTAAGTCTATGGATTTTAATTGAGTGTTTTGATTGATTACTTCGAATTAATTGAGTGTTTGGATGAGGGTTGATTAAGTTTATTAGTTTACTTAATTAAGCATGAATGAAATAAGCTAGGAATATCTAGTTAATGCCTAACTCCACAATTCTACTATTTCTTTTAATTTCTTTCTGTTCTCTTCTCTAATTACTAGAGAGCAAGATGAGAGGAGAAGTGTTTTTTGATTTTGTGATTTTTTTGGTGTTTGGTTTTTTATACAAAAGCAATGCGAGCTATCCTAAAGAACAATCTAGTGTCTTCTACTTAATGTCTATTCTTTTTCTTTTTATGTACTTTTCTATTTCTTTTAATTTTTTTTTGTTCTCCTCTAATTACTAAAGAGCAAGATGAGAAGGGAAGAGTTTTATGACTTTATGATTTTTTTGGTATTTTATGCAAACAATGCAACCTAAGTATGATAATCTAATATTTTGAAGTCTAGAAGTCGAACAATCAATTAAAGTTATCACAGAGATCCAATAGCAAGTCAAATGCAATACAAAATGAGGAAAATGCGGGCCTAAAGTCAAGCTAAGGACTTGGGCGCACACACAGGGGCGTCCAAGTGTTCCCTTTGCGGGACTTGGTGTATTTCGGGCTTCTGGCGATATCTTAGTATGATTTCTAACAATTGAGACTAAGTGCAAGGTGCTACTGTAAATTATTAATATCAAAACTTTTGGATTTGAAAATAATAATGCCAGCACAAGGATTCGGGGGTGAATCCTTTTGCAGGGACTTGGGCGCACCTGCGGTTGCTCACAAGTACCTTCCTGTACTTTTTTCTCTTTTCAATGATATGCTTGGTCCCTTTTAGGTTCTTTCAATACTCTTAACAAATCCGAATGCCTTGATATCAACTTATATGAGGATTGACTCGAATCCAAGAAGCAAAATGCACATGAAGCAGAAAATTGGGACCAAAAGCCTACTTTTGGACTTGGGCGCACCTACGGTTGCTCCCAAGTACCTTCCTATACTTTTTCCTCTTTTCAATGATATCCTTGGTCCCTTTTCGGTTCTTTCAATACTTTTAACAAATCCGAATGCTTTGATATCAACTTAGATGAGGATGGACTCGGATTTCCGAAGCAAAATGAGCGCGAAATGGAAAACGGGAGCCAAATCTCCAATCTTGGACTTGGGCGCACCTGTATGGGCACCCAAGTTCTATATTGCACTTTTCTTTCTCTTTTGTTTCTTTCTCAGTGTTTTTCGCGCGATCTTGAACACAAAGTCACAGATCCGAGGGTACTGATGCCAACTTATATGAATAGAAACCTGGATTTGAGAGAGAAATTACAGGCGAGATGAAAACTAAGGTCCAAATCCCACTCTTGGGACTTGGACGCACACACAGTGGCGCCCAAGTGCTCTTCTCTGTTTTTTTTAGCACTTTTCCTTTTAGATTCGGATTTTTCCTAACGAGAATGAGATGGATACAAAATATATCCTAATCACGAGTTCAGGATGATGAGAATAATGCAGATCTACAAATTACGAATTATCCTAAGCATGTTTCTAATGAGGAATGAATACTGAATATCAGATCTACTGTAAAATAGTACTATTAATACAGATCTACAATGTGTGCATGATCCTAAGCATGTTTCTAAACAATAATGGTGGTGTAATGCAAATAAACAAAAGAAATCTCTAAGTACCGGTGCGAATCGTGTTCTTCAAGTCCTAAGATGAAGTTCTTGTGCAAGTCCATGGCTTTGGGAGGCTTTCTCCATGGCTGATCTTGGAAAACCAAAGCAATCTTCTTTCTCCTTTCTTTTAAATCTAGAGATCTCCTTTGTGACCTCTCTCTTTTTCTCTCTTTTTTTTTACTCTACTTTTTCTCTCCTTTTTTGGTAGCCTCCTCTTCCAAAAGTAGTATCTGAGGTCTCTTTATAGTGATTTTGACGTGGATGAGTGGTTAGGGTTACTTCTTGCACGAGTTTCCAAGGGTTTCACGCAAACCAAGGTGAGATAGGGCTTTCGGAGACTTGGGCGCACATGGAGGTGCGCCCAAGTGGGTCCCATCACTTGGGCGCCCACACGGTGGCGCCCATGTCTAACTTTGAAGCCTAATGGGTCTAGAGTCCGGTTCCGGATTGTTTTTGGGTCTAAACCGAGTCGAAACAGCGAAGGGTAGAGTAAATCATGCCTAAGTATATCTCAAAGCGCTTCTTTAGAGCAACTTGGGACCTGGGCGCACACACAATGGCACCCAAGTTGATTCCAGGACTTAGGCGCACCCACAGCTGTGCCCATGTCATGTCTTGGGTCAAATGGGCTCGGGTTTGGTTCCGGTTCGTTTTTTAGGTTGAGATCGGGTCAGAACTACGAAAGGTAAAGAGGGATGCAATTAAATATGCACCTAAGTGCTTCCCTAAGGCAACCAAAGACCTGGGCGCACCTGTGTGGGCACCCAAGTACATCCCTGGGACATGGGCGCACCTACAGGGGCGCCCATGTATGTCTCTATTGGGGGTTTCGCAGGGGAATCTTCCGACGGCCATATCTTTTGATTCGTTCATGGGATTTGGATGTTCTATATATCAACGGAAAGCTCTCAGAGCGTAAAATCTTTTGGTCCATACATCCGAGTCATTAGAGTTCAGAAAGTAGTTGTGATATCTGGGTCAAATATTCTAGCTTTTTAAATCATACTAGTCGCATCGTACTTAGGTAAACTAAGTATAATCTCTTTGGGATCAACCTGAGCGTGTTCTATGTGGTCTGGAAGGGACTTGGATGGTGTTGTAGCCTATTCTTTGTATGAGTAGTGGGCTGGACTCGAAATCTCAACGCGGTTCAGCCTTTTCTTACACAAATTTCTAAAGATTGTCGAACTAAGCATAAAATTTTCAACAAGCATCTTCATCGTCATTAATTAATCTTAATTATGCCAGTAACTATTCAATTATGGGTGAAATGGGGGCACCGTTATATATGACAGGTGTTTAAGTCTATCATAAGGGGCCAAATGAGGTGTCTACAGTATGCCCCTCTTTGGAGAACAACACATGGAGAGTTGTACTCCAAAGAAAGTAGCCACAACACTCATGACTCACGGGAGCCTTTGAGCTTGCGGGAGTGGCCACCTACGGATGTATGCAATTGCAAACTCATTCTAAGGGTGAGGTTCGCCTTTCTAGGATCAATTCTTATTCAGGGGAAAAAGAGAAAAAACAACAAGTTACGTGCCTACTGATTTGATTGGAAATCCGAGATCTGTGCCTCGGTGCCCGTGGTATTGCCATGTGGCGGGTTGGGAACTGTGCCCCGGTTGCTTAATTTAAAATGATGGTGGGAACTGTGCCCCGGTGGTCTGAATCAGAAGTTGGTCTTTCGATTGGCTAAGTCACTATTAGAGTTTCATTTGTTCTTGTAATAGAGTTCAATTCAATTTTGTCATATATAATGTCTTTTAACTTTCAACCACAGTTGAATACTCAAGGCATAGTTAAAATTAACTAGCAATAATGGGGATCTTGAAGGCAATCATAAACATAGTTCAACCAATGGTATGAAGTGCATGTGAGAATGAGATGCATATTTTTTTTTTTTTGAAAAGGGATTTTATTTTGAAACTCAGGTATGCATCGAAAACGGTAAATCAATGGAAGATATTCACCGGAATAACTGTCACTCTCTAGGGATCTTGGTCTTCACCCAAGCTTAGATGAGAACCCGGGATAGATTCGATCATCATTTCATGCTTATCATGGAGAGTTTCGAGTTACACGGATTCCATCCTCCAACGTCAAGATTTGAGTCAGCAAACACCACAATTCGTGATAACACAATATTATGGTCGCCATACCGATCATAAGCTCTTAAGGGAGGCCTACGACGACTCAATTTCCAGACGTGAGGTAAAATCATCAAAATTTGTATTTAGGGGTACTTACCTCAAGAGCTTCTTGTAAATCCGTCGATAGGGATTGTTAGACCCTAGGTTGTAATCTAGATTTGCAATTTGATGTCAAACATAGGATCATGTTCATCTCATTTCATATCATTCATTTCTCACAATTTTATCTTGAAAATCACAGGATTTTAAACCAACTTCCTCAAACTCTATTTCAAATCTTTTGGTTGATCTTAGTCTCATTCTGAAAAGCATTTTCTTGATAAAAACCTTGTCTCAAAAACACCTTTACATTCTGTGTTTCAAAGTATTTCAAAAGTTAGATTTTTCTTGAAACCTCAGAACTTCAGAAAGCAGTCTGACCATACTGTCGGTCAGCCTGTCAATCAGGTGTCGGCTAACCGACCTTGGACCGAAGCCTAACCGAACTCACTCGATTAGCTTTTCTGAAGGGTGTTTCTGATGTCGGTTAGTGTGTCGGTTAGGTGTCGGCTAACCGACCATAGAAAATGAACTAACCGAACACCATGTCGGTCCGAATTCCAGAGAGCTGTTTTTTCATATATTTTACACGTCGGTCAGCTTGTCGGTTAGGTCTCGGTTAACCGACAATAGAAAGAAGCTAACCAAAAGCATGCTGTCCAGAAAAACAGGAAGTTAGAATTTTACAATCATTTTTCTGTTGGTCAGCATGTCGGTCATGGATCGGTTAACCGACCATAGAAAAAGAACTAACCGAAGCTCTCTCGGTTAGATTTCCAGAGAGGTGTTTTCTGACTATGTTTTCATTGTCGGTTAGGGTGTTGGTCAGGCCTCGGTTAACCGAACTTTTTGGCTAACCGAACCATGCTCTATGGTCAGCAAATTTTCGAAAATATGACCGTTGGGGGTGTCGGTTAACCGACCCCTGGATGTCGGCTAACCGACATATAGCCGTTGGCCCAAAATTTCTATAAAAACAAAGTCTTTCCATGGCCAAAAGTGATGATTCTTGATGATCTAAGAAGCCCTCTTTGACACACATTAAAACCAAAGAAAGGGAATCAAGCCAAGGAAAGCTAAGGGCCATTAAGGAAAGCTAAAGCTTGGATTAATGAAGTTAAACCACCAAGTAAGTTTTGCTTTTTTATAATCATTGTTTTATGCTTTGTTTAATCTTTGGTAAATGATTTTAGCATATAAACTATGATGTGTTGAATCCTCTACTTCTTTAATCTTTGATTTAAGTCATTGGATTCTTCACATTGATTTCTAAACAAGTCTGTTTTAATACTTTATAAAACATGTTTTGTCAAAACCTTTGATTTGTTTTATAAACATGTTTCACTAACTTGTTTGAATCATCTTTGTTGTTTTCATTCATTTGAACTTTAGTTAAATTAATTTGTTTTTGAAAACAACATTGAATATGCATTACATGTTTAGACATAATTAATTTCATACAACTTGTGAGCTTTTGATTTCATATCCTCAACAAGTTTGTATTTGGTACATGTGATTTGCATATTACTTCAATCAAATCTTTTTATATGTATTAAACTTTTAATATTGATTGAAGTTTCCACACACTCACTTCATAAGCATACATCTTTGCATTCATAGTGTTTGTGTGAGTTTGATTTTCACTTTCATATTTGCCTACTCTAGAGGCATTTCAATTGAGCCTAATTGTATTCTCTTGACGTGTTTTGAAGACACTAATCTAAAGAAGAAAACCCTTGTTTGTAAAGGTTATTGCTTAACCTAGAAAAGCATTGTGTAAAGGTTGTTGTTTAGCCTTGAAAAACAACATTGTAAGGTCATTGCTTATCCTTGGAAAGCATAGTGTAGAGGTTACTGCTTAGCCTATTGAAAAGCACAAATAGTGGAAATCCGTGGGGTGTAGATTCACAAGCCGGTAGTGGATGTAGGCACGTTGGCCGAACCACTATAAATCTTGTGTTGTGGTGATTGCTTCTTGTGGTGATTGTTGTTTAGCTTCCGTATTTAGTTTGTTAATCATCATAAGTGGTTAATTGTCTTAAAGAAGTTTAAAATTGGCATAATTAGTCTATAACTTGTAGATCACCCTATTCACCCCCCCTCTAGGGTTAGGATCCCGGACTTTCAGGGATCATTACTGCTTTCTTTCAATGTTCGTTTGCTGAAGTTCATGCCATTCACATCCAATAGTGTGCTTGAATCACCTTTGGTGCTCTCATTTCTACTTTGGAAACCTACATTAAACAGACACTAAAAGATTCTGCATTTTTTTTGTTAGTGCTCAGTTTCATAACTTGCAAAGGTAACACTTCTAGTTTCATTGATGGAGATGACATGGGATGCAATGCATAATGTATGTGTGATGGGACTAAAGTGTATGATGATTTTCCCTGCGAAGGGGTGATGTTTGGCGCGTGGATTTTCGCCGCTTAGTTCCTTTTATTACTCTCTTTGAATAATTGTTTGCTGTAACTTTTGTTTGTTTAAGTCACTAATCATCAGAGAGTCATTATGGTCTCAGATCCTTGCATCATGCAGCTCCCCGAGTTAAAAAAATAGTTGGGCACACATGGAGGGGCGCCCTTGTGTTTCTAGGTACTTGGGCATACCTCTATGTTCGCCCAAGTGGTCTCTCCTACTTGGTTTAGGCTTCTATGATGCGGTTATGAGAGGTATTGCTTGTGTAGTGAAATTGGGAAGTGAAGGGACTTGGGCGCCACTAGGAGTGCGCCCAAGTGGCACTCTTACCAAGTTTGGGAGGTAGAAGGACTTGGGCGCCACTAGAAGTGCGCACAAGTGGCAGTTCTCCTTCTTTTCAAATTAGGACACTAATCTATATAAGGAATGGCTGCTCTTGGGTTTTTTCACACTTCCTACTCTTCCAAACTCCGAATTCCAGGGTTTTTGGTCTCTCTCTTGCTCCCAAGTAAGCACTCTTTCATCTTTGTTGGTTCTAGCTCATGCAACATATCTTCTAGTTTATTTTGTTCTCTCTTTTGGCATGGTGCAAACTTAAAATTCAGATTTATTTATATATATTTTAGGGTTGTATCATCTTTAATTTCCCTTCTCTTCTTCTCTCTATTTTTTTTTAAACAAACAAAGATGTTGCTTTGTATGAATGTTTAATTTAGAGTTACTTTGACAAGGAGGCATTTTTTTTGGTTCCCTAATGATCTGAAAGTGACCGAACAATACCCTTGGTGATTTATCCCACGGATTTCAGGGGCTGTGATGGATAATTTTAGGCTGAACCGGACCCAATTTGCGATGAAGTCCCTGAAGTGGACTTGGGCGCCACCACTGGTGCGCCCAAGTGTGTATGTTTTTTTTTTTTTTATTCTATTTTTTTTAAATTTTTATGAATATTTGTTTAGTCCTCATCCTCTGTTTCAATTCGTCACTCTTTCATTGTTCTTCTTTTGATCTTATGATGTTTCCTTTGTTATCATTGTGTTACCCCTTTTCTTTTTTATTTGTATTTAGATGTTGTATGCAATTTGGACTCTTGGCTCCTAAAAAGGGTTAGAATAATCCCACAGTACTTCTAAGAGTATTTAGCACAGATTTGGGAAAGCTTGATAGAATTTCCATCATTGAACCCCGACCTTTCGGGATGAGTTCCTTAGGACAGACCTGGGTACGCCCAAGTGGTTTTTTTTTTTTTAGGGTGCCTTTTATCTAAGCCTCTTTGGGTTATTTTTTGATTCAGCGAAAGGTCTCTAATGCCTTGTATATGTGTTTATAGGTCTCATTCTATTCCGATGGCTGGCACTCCAATATTCTCATTCGTCATTGATGGTGCTGGAGGTCCTCCTGCTTGTAAGCCCTATTCACCAGGGGACGAGTATTGGACCTCAGGGGATGGAAGGGTAGGTTACCATGACTCCGAGGAACGAATTGAGTTCTATCTCAAGCATGGGTCATCCATGCCTGCCACCTACGATTGCGTGTTCCAATTTGAGGAGGTGATGGATCAACAGCTCGTGGAAGCTAAGCGTGGGAAGTATGACTTGCTGGTGATGAAATACAAGAAGATATGCGGGTTGTACGGAGATTTGTACGTCGTAGGGAGGACCACTCCTGACAGGTTGTGTGGCTACGATAGACGTTTGGAAGACTTGCCAGCTTTCATTAATGACGTACTCCAGTCCCTTTTGTGGAGCATGATGGATCTTCAGGCGATGCTTGAAGTCTGGGAGGGTATGAAGACTGCTAGCGAAAGAGCTCCTATTGAGGAATTTAACGTATTACATAGGCGGATGGATCAGTTAGAGCCCATGACAATGTCCTGTCCACATGAAGCCGAATCGGCTATCCCAAGACGCTATAGAAAGTATTTCGAAATGCAAAACACCATCCTTTCGGCGCTTATCCATCCAGTGTACACCGTTCATTTGGATGATTTTAGGCTGCTTCGGGAGATCGGTGATGCTCTTCGGGAACCTTTAAACACTTTTGAGGAGGTAAAGGGGCGGCTTGAGACCCACATCTCAGGAATGGAGGCGCAGGTGGCTCGTTTTCCAATTTTTAACGGCATGGTTCACCCCCTATAGAAGAATTTATTGGAAATCCTTACCCTAGTCTAGTTTTCTTTGTTTATATGAGAGGTCAGGTCATTAGGACCATCTTAGTTAGTGATAGACCCCATCTAGGGTATTAGGGGCAAAGGTCGTGACCTCAATTTCAGTCATTGTTTAGGATTCAATTGATTTAGTTCTTTGCTATAGTTATTGTTTAATGATTCTTATTGGAGTTCAATAAAAGTTGATTTAGATTTTTTTTCTTTTTTTTTATGTTTTTTTTTTTTTTTACTTTTTATGCGTGTGTGCATTTTAGTTGATGTATGATGATGTGGATTATGTAGATGAATGCATGGATTTGGATGCATGAACCATTAATATATGATACCTATTGTGAATCCATAATGTATTTCGAATCAACCGTCCTTTGCATGTTGTTTGCACTGTTGTTCTTCGTAGGTAGAGATGGGCCATCAATGTGTCGCCGATAATCTTGAGCTTCGTCTAGCGTCGAGGTTGGGTAATCAAGTTAAGTCAAATTTTGTCAAGGTTGGATTGTTATTAATAAAATTGACTTGAACTTAATCTGTGGGTGAGTTATGTTTTAATTTTCATCCCTCTTAAAGCTTAATTTAATGTTAGATTTTGATCTCTGAACCCTCTTTTTTTTATTATTTTTATTGGGCGAGAGAGATGGGCCATTTTGAGGTGGGCCGCCCTTAGAGAGGGCCCCCACCTGATGATGAGGCTAGGCCATTCAGCGCCCAGCCTTGGGCCATGCTGGCTACACGTGTTGGGGGGCTTTCCCCCTCTTTTCTTTTCTTTTTCATTCACTGTTTCCCTCTCTTCCTTTCTTTCGTTCCTTTCTTTCTTGCTTTTGCTATTTCAGGTGAGGCAGGGATGAGTGGGTTAAGTAGGGGAACGAAGCAGTAGGGCACAGGCTCGTCGGCGTTCAGGTAAGTGCTCCTCAACCCTCCTTTTCATTTTATGTTTTCTCTTTTGTGCGTGCCTAAAAATTACGGGCTTGGTTTAGATGATAATGAGAGTTTAAGGATAAGCTGTTTAGCTGAGCAGGAACGTCCTTGCTGGTCTGGAACCTGAAAGGGAGAAGAAAACAGAGGTCAGGGCCCGACGCTGCTGTCAGCCAAAGGCACTCCGACGCCTGAGTTAGTGCAGTCACTGAACTAGGGTGAAGTGAGGAAGAAGATGAGCAAAATAGCAAAGTGTATGCTCTGTATCTTGCGTACCTGTTCATGGCTGACCAAGCCAGTATATGTAGGAGGGAGTAGAAGGTTCCGTAGTGGAGGTAGGTGGGGATACTTGTCCCATCAGCCCACTCCTAGGATCCTTAGTGGGGGTAGGTGAGGATACTTGTCCCATCGGATGTCTCCTCAAATCCCTCTCATAAATGTCGACGTGATAGGGAAGGTCCCTTATCAGTATTCGGCGGCCACCCTATCTGTCAGGGGGCTCTGTAATGCAGCCGTCCCATCTCATAATAGAGATTAGACGAACAATGCCCATCTCGGTCCACTTGACCGAGATGGATATCACCGAGGTCAAGCCTGCTTGAGGTCGGTTACTGTTACCGAGACGCTAGAGGCAGAGCCCAGAAAGAGCGCGGCCGATACACCTACCGGGTCTAGCTCCAACTCGGTGCCAGCTGGCACGCTGCCGAGCTGGGTGAATGGGGTCTGGGTATCCCTTGAGAGTATTATCGCCCAGGTCGGGGATAACCTCGGTATTAGGTGATCACCCCACACAACTGCCCCCTAGCTGCTGACTTCATTAGGGCTCTGGAGCTTGATTGAGGTCGGGAGTTAAATACGTGGGAGTTCTATAAATACCGAGCTCTGCAACATTATTTCTTTGAAATCGGCCGTTGATGTCGGGATCTCATCATGACTGTTCAATTAAGGGCTTCATTACTTCGTCGCCAGCCTGTCTGCCAGAAGACGTCGAAATCGCTGCGTCTGCCCGAGGCAATCAATGATTCTGACAGCGTTGACTGCGGAAACCGTAATGCTCTTAACACATGGCATCATCTGGTTCGCAGTACGGTATCTCGAAGCGACGCGCGCGCCTTTTGATGCGAAGTGATGATGGCGTGCCCTCGGAATTCGAGAAGTCGTCCTGCTACTAATAAAAACGGCAATCTTCTTCTTCCTTCGTCTACTTTGCATTCTGAATCTGGGGGAGACTGCTCGTACGATTTTCTCAGACCACCTCTGTGTCTTCCTTTCCCTTCTGTCCTTCTGCTTCTTGTTCTCTGTAAGTCTTCTTCTCCCCTTATCTTTCCCCATCAGCACCTCTTTTCCAGTTTCTTCCTCTAGTTAGGGTTTTCCTTTTATCACCCACCTTCCAGTCCTCCAAACATGGGAATAGGGGTTTACCACTGCCTAGTTGACACCCCTGAGGCCATGTTTAGGTTCAGGGAGACCTACAGTATCCCGGATGACGTCCGGATCAGACTGGACGATCCGAAGGACCCGTGGGACGCTTTCTCCTACCGAGATGGGGCGATGCCCTTCCCATTTGTCTCGGTAGTTGAGAGGGGTAAGGTTCCCCATCCACCCACTTCTTAGGTGATGTCTGGCGACGTGGCACCTTGCCCCCTGTCAATTAATGCCGAATAGCTATAAAATCATAATGGGGACAGTAGCGTTGAATAGGCTCCTAGGTATCCACCTCGGTGTCCATGACATCGATGAAGCGTACGACATTTGCAAGTCTACCGGGGAGCCCGACAACTGTTATTACCTCCGGGGAAAACCAAAGATGGTCTCCTTCATTATTGCCCTGGAGGACTCAATGCGCCACGTCGGGAGCGAGAGGTTGTTCGTTACCGGCAACTGGGAGATCGGTGCGGAAGAAACCGAGGCAGAGAGGAGGTACAGGGTACCTCGTCACTTTGGGCGCCTCCGAAGTAAATACCGAGCTCAGACAGCTTGACCTTTTATCTCTATTTATCTGCCGAACTGACGTACATTGGTCTGTTGCGCAGGTCTTAGTGAGAGGAGACAGGTGGCCTTGCATGACGGCTGGAAGAAGCACGGTGGTTGGTTCGACGTCGTTCAGCGCTATCAAGGGCACAAAGGCAAGTCTGCCTGGTGCCTCATAGGGTACCTACCGAGGTACAGACATTTATATAAAAGACAAGGGGCTGAGGACATCGAGGTCGGGCCTAGCTACGCGCCAGAGGCGGTCGGGCAGCAGCGGCCGATCTCACCCCTTACCGATCTGGACGAAGCGACCGAGGAGCACCAGCCCAGCCCCGAGATGGAGAGGGGTCGCCAAGATTTGCCTACCACCAACCTCCGGGAGAAGCTGCTGGGCAAGCGGGCCTCTTCGTCCTCGAGGTCCGCTGATTCCTCCTCTAGGGATGCTCGTAAGGCTCCCCTTGCCGGCTCCTCCCGAGATGACTCCATCTTGGTGAGGGAGGAGAGGCAGACGAAGAAGGCGAGGGGCGAAAAGCCACGCCAGACCAGACCCCGGAAGGAAAGGGCTTCTCGGTCAACCTCGGTGAAGGAGAGGAGGGAGCCGAGGCAGCGATAGGAGGTGGAGGAGGAGCAGAGGGAGGAGGAGCAGCCCCTGGTCCGCCGAGAAAGGCAGGAGGAGAGGGTGCCGGTGATGTCCAGAAGAGAGGGTTCATCTTGGCAGGGCCCCTTCCAACCGGTGGTGCCCCACGCCCTCGAGGCTGAGCCGTGGAGGCCATCTTTCCTCCTTGGGCCAGGGACGCCGCTGACCTCGGGACATCATTTACATGGTTGTCCGGCAGTGGCAGCCGTGTTGGCTGGTGCCTGTGCGCTTTCGGAAGACATCGACCGGTTCAGGAGAATGGAAGAGAGCGCACTGCACCAGGCTAACCTCTCATCGGCCCTGCTGGTAAGGAATACTTGACGAACTGTATGATTTTGCAGAGATGCTATGTGATGCTAACCTTTCTCTCCTGTGCAGATCGTGCAGAGATCTCTAGTGGCACTGGAAAAATCCCGCCAGAGCTGTGCTGTGATTCAGTCCTTGCAGGCTGATAAACAGAAGCTCGCAGCAGCTCTGGAGGGGAGTTCGGAGGAACTGAGGAAGTCTTTGGAGGAGTATGCCAAGCTGAATGCAGAAAATGAGGCAGCCATGGAGGAAATCACCAAGAAGAACGCTGAAAACTATGGGCTCCAGGCTAAGGCGTACAAGATGGAGAAGAGGGCGAAACAGATGGAGGCCGAGATGGAGGTCTTGAGGAAGGAAAAGGCCGAGATCGACGCTTTGCTGAAGGCCGAGCAGGAAGCCTCAACCAAACTGAGGGCTAAGCTCGAGGCTTCCCGGCAAGCAGAGATCTAGGCCTCCTTCTAGGATGGGGTGGCCCAGGCAACCAAGGAATACGAAGATCAACTTGTGGGGCTGGGAGAGGAGCTTTTTGAAATGGGCTGCCTGGCGGTGCTCAGAGAAATGGGGGTCCCCAAGGATCACCCCCATCCGCCAGGATCTACCCAAGCTCCCTCGCGCCGAGCCCGAGTCGCCGGCCTCTACACTCACCGAGGCCTCTCTTGACCATCCAGCTGACGAGCCCCAGGTCTCAGAACTTCAAGAGACTCTCCAAGTTCTAGCTGCCGAGACCAACTCTGCTGATCTCGGGCCCGATGTTACGGAGGCCCCTCCTGCTCCTACTGGTGGTGGTGAAGTTGGCGATATGTCTATCATTGACATAGATCAGCTGCCATGATGCTCTATCTTTTTTCTTTTCCTGTG
This sequence comes from Umbellularia californica, assembly GCA_028538565.1. Taxonomy (NCBI): domain Eukaryota; kingdom Viridiplantae; phylum Streptophyta; class Magnoliopsida; order Laurales; family Lauraceae; genus Umbellularia; species Umbellularia californica. The sequence goes on along the minus strand of JAPQWN010000007.1, from coordinate 41,089,934 downwards.
CCCTTGGGGAGATTTGTACTTTTGACTTGATGTATGTAATTCTTTGGATGGTGAATGAAACTGTAATCGCGCACAATTTTGAATGAATTGAACTCCTTTTTGCTCCAATCTTTATACAGTGTGATGAATGCCTTTTCCACTTTCCCTGCTCTTTTTATGTGCCTGGCTTTGTAACCAACGATAAATAACATGAAAACAAGATAAAAGGAAGACAAGTAACTGAGCTCGGCACCGTGGCCGAACTCAACGTACTAAGTTCACAAGATGAGGTGCTGTCAGGCTCTGTAACCATAACAAGTGTTAATCTTGGTTCAAGTAAATGTTCTTAGTCCCATGACCATAGCAAAGTGTTTAATCAGAACTTACGACTGGTCCAATGACCGGGCCAAAGTAGCTGATCCTTGTAACTGAACTGATCGGCACGTCCCGTGACTGAGCCGAAATGAGAGTTGGTTTCGTAACCGAGCTGAGGGAACAGTCCTGTGGATGCGTTGTTTGTAACCCGAGGTGCCGTTAGGTTCCGTAATCGTAACAAGCATCGACCTCAGTAAAATTAAATGTACTTGGTCCTTTGACCATAGCCGAGTTCAGCCTAATATTCAGAACTTGACTGGTTCATTGACCGGGCCGAAGTAGCTGACCATGATAACCAAACTGAGCGGGAGGTCCCATGACCGGACCAAAATGAGCTGGTTTCACTAACCGAGCTAAATAGCAGGTCTTGTGACCGAGCCACAAAGCAAGTTGATCCTATGACCGAGCTGTATGTATGTGCCGAGTTCAATAACTTGACCAGATTTGAGAGTAGAGACGCATTCTATAAAAAGAGTCAATTTTATTAACTTCCAAAATCCGAGTACATCTCAAAAGTAGTATTTCTTGAGGTGCGTGGCATTCCATGGACGTGGCAGCTCTCTACCCTCCATGTCCTCAAGCTTATATGCAGACTGTCCAGCTAACGAAGTTACTTTGAATGGCCCATGCCAGTTCGGTGCGAACTTTCCTTCGCTGGGATTTTTGTCTGCTGGAAGTGTCTTCTTCAAGACCAGTTCTCCAGGGGAGAACTTTCTTTCTTTGACCTTTAGATTGTAACCCCTGACCAACTATTGCTGATAAGAGGCGAGGCGAATGGCTGTCAATTCCCTCCGCTCTTCAGCTAAGTCGAGCTCTGTGGCGAGGTTTATATCGTTTCGGCCTTAATCAAATAGTTCCGACCTGAGGGTCGGTAAGCCGACCTCAAGTGGAATCACGGCTTCCATCCCGTAGGCCAGGGAGAAGGGCGTAGCCGAGGTCGAGCGCCTTGGGGTAGTTCTGTACGCCCAGAGGACACTTGGAAGTTCCTTTACCCATCTCCCTTTGGCTCGATCTAGTCTCTTCTTGAGTCCGTCAAGCACTACCTTGTTAGAAATTTCAGCCTGTCCATTGCTCTGGGGGTATGCTGGGGTAGAATAGTAGTTCCTGATACCAAGTTCTTGACAGAAGTTTTTGAAGAAGTTGGAGTCAAATTGAGTCTCGTTGTCCGTGGCCAAAACTCGAGGCACTCCAAACCTTATTACGATGTTCCTCCATATGAAGTTTTTAGTATCCTTCTCGGTGATGGAGGACAACGCTTCAGCTTCTATCCACTTGGTAAAATAGTCAGTAGCAACTATCAACCATCTTTTATTTCCTGGAGCTCGGTGGAGAGGTCCCACCAGGTCCAGTCCCCACTCGGCGAAAGGCCAGGGACTGGAAAGAGGACTTAGGTCATGTGCTGGCTGATGGAGAGAGTGAGAGAACTTCTGGCACTTCTCACATTTCCTGGCATAGACCTGTGCGTCCTTCTGCATATAGGGCCATCAGTACCCTTGACTGATGGCTCGGTAAACCAGTGACCGACCTCCAATGTGGCTGCCGCAGATCCCTTCATGGATTTCATAAAGGAAGTCCTCGATTTTGCTCGGGTGAACGCACTGGAGGTAAGGGCCATTGTAGGACTTTTTGTAGAGTTTGCCATCTGGAGAGAGCCAGAATCGAGCTGCTTTCAGCCTGATTTTGTGGGCCTGGTTCTTGTCCTCGGGAAGCTGGTCATCCTTGAGGTAGGAAATGAACTCGTCCATCCAGCTCGGACCGAGGTCGATACACATGATCTGCCGAGGTGGGTGGAGTTTTTTACTCTGTCTGTCCAGTGCTTCCACTTCGACAGTCCTTTTTCTTCCTGCCTCGAAAGCAGAGGCCAAGTTTGCAAGTGTGTCGGCGTGAGAGTTGGAATCTCTGCCGATCTGTCTGACTTCAGCCTTTTGGAACTAAGATAGAAGTTGCTTGGTGTGGGCTAGGTAGGCTGTCATCCTGTCGTCACGGGCCTGGTAGTCTCCATTGAGTTGGCTCGTCACCAGTTGTGAATTACTGAAGACCACTAGTTGTTGTGCCCCCAGAATTTTTGCACTGTTCAGCCCTGCTATTAGTGCTTCATACTCAGCCTCGTTGTTAGATGCTTTGAAGTCAAAAGTGAGGGCTTGCTCAATGACAAGGCCCTCCGGAGATTGAAGGACTATGCCAGCGCCAACCCTTTTGGAGGTTGAGGACCTATCGACGAAGACCTTCCAAGATGAGTTGAGGAACTGTTTCCAGGACCGCTCATGTTCTGTCTCAGTCTCGGTGGTTGTCTCTACCTCCTTGCCCCCCTAGTTCGGTATCGAGGTGACTCGGTGCCGAACTAGGAGAGGTGAACTCCACAATGAAGTCTGCCAGTACCTGGGCTTTGAAGGCCGTTCTGGGCTGATATTGGATATCATATTGTCCCATTTCAACAACCCATTTAGACACCCTTCCAGAGAAGTCTGCTTTTCTGAAAAGAGACCTTAGTGGATGTTCTGTCACAACCATTATGGAATACGTCTGGAAGTAGTGGGAGAGCTTGCGGGAGGCACTGACGAGTGTAAATGCGAGCTTCTCCAACGGCAGGTTTCTCGTCTCGGCATCCAGCAGGATTTTGCTTGTGTAATAGATGGGCTTTTGCTGCCTGTCATCTTCTCTTATGAGTACAGAGCTCACTGCATGGTCCGAAATTGCCAGATATAAGTACAAGACCTCACCCTGTGCCGGGGTGGAAAGTAGGGGAGGTGAAGAGAGGTATCCTTTGAGCTTCTGAAGGGCGCTTTCGCACTCCGGTGTCCACTGGAACCCTGAGATCTTTTTAAGGAGTTGGAAGAAGGGACGGCATTTGTCTGAAGCTCGGCTAATGAAGCGGTTCAGTGCTGCTGCCATCCCTGTTAGTCTTTGGAGTTGCTTTGCCGAGGTCGGACTCCGTAGGGCCTGGATTACTGAGATTTGATCGGGATTGACCTTTATTCCTCGTCTAGTGACCAGGCTGCCCAGGAATTTGCCCGAGCCGACGCCAAATGCACACTTGGAGGCGTTCAGCTTGAGCTTGTATTGTTTGAGGACGACGAAGGTTTGATGTAGGCCAGTCAAGTGGTCCTGTGACCTCATAGACTTAACGACCATGTCATCAATGTAGACCTCGACCGTTTTGCTGAGCTAGGCCTGAAACATCTTGGTCACCAGCCTCTGGTAAGTGGCACCCGCGTTTTTATCCCAAAGGGCATCACTTTGTAGCAGTAGATGCATCTGGGTGTTATGAACGCGGTTTTTTCTTTATCAGGCCCGTGCATCGGAATTTGATGGTAACCTCGGTAGGCATCGAGGAAACTCATCCTATCGTGCCCGGCAGCGGCATCGATCAGCTGGTCTATCTTCGGAAGGGGAAAGCTGTCTTTGGGACAGGCTTTGTTGAGATCGGTGAAGTCTACACAGACCCTCCAGCTCCCACTCTTCTTTTTTACCACGACCATGTTGGCTAACCACACAGGGTAGTGGACTTCCCTGATAGCTTCAGCTTCTAACAATTTCTTGACCTCCTCGGTCACAGCCTCTGCTTATTGGATTCCCGACCTGCGAGTCTTTTAGACTACAGGCTTGTGCTCGGGATCCACATTTAGCTTGTGGCACATGACCTCGGGGTCAATGCCAGGCATCTCATATGGGGTCCAGGCGAAGACCTCCCTATTCTATAACAGGAAGTCAAGCATCTCTACCCTTTCCTGATCCGCAAGCTGACTACCGAGCACGAAGAACCTCTCCGGCTCGTTGGGATCGATCCTGACTTCGATGAGGTCTTCAACGCTCTTTTGCTCGGGAGTTCGGCCAACAGCCTCGAGCTCGGCCTCCAGCTCGGTCATAGGAACTCTTTGTGGTTCTGCTTCTCCGGGGACCACGGCCATGAGGCATTCTTTGGCCATTTGTTGGTCACCGCGGACTATGATTACTTCGAAGCCCCCGTCCTCCCTCTGTAATGGGAACTTGAGCATCTATTGATGGGTGGAAGGCATAACTTCCATGTTATGAAGCCAGGTTCTTCCCATGATGGCATTGTATGGAGATTACGCATCTACCACCAGGAAGTCTGCTGTCATGGAGGCTCCTCCCACTTCGACTTTGAGGGAGATCTTCCCTTTGGGATACACGGTCTTGGAGCTGAATCCCACCAACGGGGTGCGAGCTTCCTGCAGGTCCTCCTCCTTCAGATCCATTTTCTTGAAGCAGTCAAAATAGAGGATTTCTGAGGAGCTCCCGGGGCCCACTAGGATCCTCTTGACATTGAAGTTCTGTAACCTCATAGTCAGGAGAAGAGGATCATTGTGGGGTAGCTGGACCCCGGCCAAGTCTTTGTCGGAGAACCAAATCTTCGGTCTCTCCACGCGTGCCTTTTTTGCCGAGGGACCGAGCTCGGCTGTCACTACTTGTTTGCCGTGCTTGGCCCACCTGGCCTCAGCGCGGGCCTGGTCACTGCCCTTTAGAGCGGGAGCCAGATGGATGACGTCGATGGTCCCCACCGGCTCATCGCTGTCCCGATCGTCGGGCTGGCGCTGTTGGGCATGGTTTACTCTGCCTTCTTCTTTGACGAAGTCCTTTAGATGCCTGTCTTTCACCAGCCTCTCGAGGTGTGCTTTAAAGGCATGGCAATCCTCAGTTCTGTGTCCCTTATCCTTGTGATAGCTACAGAACTTGCCCTGGTCTTGGGTGGAGGGATCACTCTTCATAGGCTGGGGCCATTTGAAGAAGGGTTGAGCCTGGATCTTGCCGAGGAGCTTGTAAATGGGCTCCTTGAAGATGGTGTTGACGGCCTTATAAGAGGTGCCACTTGGTTTTGGCTTTGCGCTGCCTCCCGAGGTGGGAACAGAACGCGTTGCCGAGCTGGATGGCTCTCTGTTTCGGTCGGCTTCCCTCTTGGCTAACTTCTTGTCCTTCCTTGAGGGTCGGCCCTCCTGCCAAAGGCCATGGCTCTCCCGAGCTCGGACCGTCCTCTTCTTGTTCAACATACTGGTTCACCCGGGCCATCAGTGCTTTCACCGAGGCCACGGGGAACCGCACCAGTTCCTTCCGAAGCTCATTGTCTGGTAGCAGAGCTTGTTGGAAGGACTTGATAGCTACTTCGTCGTTAGCATCTTCGATCACGCTGTAGATGGTCCAGAACCTTTTGGCGAACCGAGTGATATTCTCGGTTGGCCTGATTTTGATTGAAATCAGGTCGACGTCAGTCTTCGGGATTACCCGATGTGCTTGGAACTTCTCGACGAAGGAGTCTCGGAGCTGTTGCCAACTCGAAATCGATCCCTCAGAGAGCGCACAGAACCACTGAAGTGGGAGGTCACCCAGGCTGGAGGAGAAGACCTTGCAGTTGAGGTTGCCATCGTCACCAAACACCGACATCTTTTGAGTGAAGTGTCAGAGATGCGCCTCGGGGTCTGAGGTTCTGTCGTAGAGATTGAATCTAGGGACGCTGAACTTGTCGGGGAGAGGGTAATCTCTGATTTCCCGAGTGAATGGAGACGTGCTGTGGTTCTCGCTGTTTCTGGTGGCTAGCCGGCCTCGGGTGAGGCCAGCGAACTCCATATTCTGCTGCACGGTGAGCTTGATTTGCTAATCAATATAATCAGTCATGTCGGGGTCGTCCTCCCGCCTTTGTTTCTGGCGCTGCTGCTGGTCAGCGCTAGCGTGGGTACTGCTCGAGCCCTCTTCGCGAGCTTGGGCACTCCTTTTGTTTAGTTGCTGTCTCAAGTTCGGCCGAGCCCCGGGACCCCTCCGGGCTCGATGCCGAGGTGGAGGCGTATGTGATGCCCCCGGCGGGGCTCTGTCCTTTGCCTGGAGCTGTCGCTAGAGCTGGAGAATCTGGGCTCTTTGCTTCTCAATGAGGGTGTTCTGAGCCTTGATTGCTTCGGTGTGCGCCTCGTCCTCCTACCCCAGGACCATGTCGTCGTCACCCTCGTCGTCGAGGTGCACGTGGTCCTCTTCCATGTGGTCCTGGTGGTGGGACTGGCGTGGATCAGACTGCACTAGAGCCTTACCCTGTTGGGCCTGTCCCTGAAGAGGAACATCCCTACTAGGTGGCTCGGTGAAAACAACCTCCAGTCGCGGACGCTCTGCCTGAATGGTAGTTGGTCTGACCCTTTCTATCACGGGACCGTGGCGAGGAGAAGCTGCCACATCTCTTGACGACGACTGTATCACCGTGACAGGCGATCCTACACTTCGAATACCGGGTTCTCCGCCAACTTTCCTCGGCTGAGGGTTGGGCGGTGTCTGTCTGGTAACTCCTTGCTGGTTCGTCACCAGCGCTCCTGCCTGGTTTGTCACCAGTGGAGGCGGTAGGTGAGGCAGGAACTTCTCTGGTTGCCTGGACCTGGATGGTCCAGCAATGCTCTTTCCCTTCTTAGCCTTTGGAGGCATGGCTGTTAGGATGAAAATATGGATTTTTCAGATCGTTTTCCCACAGACGGCACCAATTGTACGTGCCTAAAAATTACGGACTTGGTTTAGATGATGATGGGGATTAGTGAGATCCTGTTTGACTGATCGGGATCGTCTTTGATGATCCAAAACCTGAAAGGGAGAAGAAAACAGAGGTCAGGGCCCGAGGCTACTGTCAGCCAAAGGCACTCCGACGCCTGAGTTAGTGCAGTCACTGAACTAGGGTGAAGTGAGGAAGAAGGTGAGCAAAATAGCAAAGGTTATGCTGTGTATCTTGTGTACCTGTTCATAGCTGACCATGCCAGTATATGTAGGAGGGAGTAGAAGGTTCCATAGTGGAGGTAGGTGGGGATACTTGTCCCATCAGCCCACTCCTAGGATCATTAGTGGGGGTAGGTGAGGATACTTGTCCCATCGGATGTCTCCTCAAATCCCTCACATAAATGTGGACATGATAGGGAAGGTCCCTTATCAGTATTCGGCGGCCACCCTTTCTGTCAGGGGGCTCTGTAATGCAGCCGTCCCATCTCATAATAGAGATTAGACGAACAACGCCCATCTCGGTCAAGTGGACCGAGATGGATATCACCGAGGTCAGGCCTTCTTGAGGTCGGGTACTGTTACCGAGACGCTCGAGGCAGAGCCCAGGAAGAGCGCAGCTGATACACTTACCGGGTCCAGCTCCAACTCGGTGCCAGCTGGCACGCTGCCGAGCTGGGTGAATGGGGTCTGGGTAACCCTCGAGAGTATTATCGCCCAGGTCGGGGATAACCTCGGTATTAGGTGATCACCCCAGACAATATTTATTATTATCATTATTGTTATTAGTCTTGGCCATCGATTTCACTTTGGTTCTTGGATTGGTTCACCTTGAGATCGTTTGGTCAATGCTTGCCTATTTTAATGTCTCTCTTGGGTTCAGCTTGGTTGCTCTGCGTAGTATTCAGTGTGAGATCTTTCAAAATTTACCTTGCCACTTGTGCGTTTCTTACTTGCCACTTCTTATATGCACTTTCCTTTCTTTCCAAATGTGCAGGATGACGAAGACAAGGCTTGCTTACAAGAGGGATGCTTCCGAGGCATAGGTATGAGTTTTTCCCATTTGACATTTCAATCTTGATTCCTCGTATCCGTTGTTGATGTGATTTGTAATCTGGTGATATGCAGGTTGGCGAGCTGCGTGCCAAGCTTAGGAGCTACAAGGCCTCTACGCAGGTGAAGGTCTTTCCTCCTCTTTTAAGTTCTGCGTTCACCGCTGTAAGGCTTGTTGAATGTAATGTTTTTCTTAAAATGTCGTCTTGCAGAGTGGTGCCATCGTCACCTTTGTTCCTCCGCCTCTCAGCATGGGCGAGGAGAGAGCCCTTATTCATTATCAGTATATTGTGCGCATGGATCGTATGGCGCGAGGTCATGAGGAGGTGGTTGCTGATTTACAGAGGCGCCTCGATCGATATCGCCGGAGGACGCCTCGATCGATATCGCCGGAGGACGGAAGAGAGAGGTTATGCGTTTTCGGACTCGACCCGAGCTCCTTCTCAGCGTGCCCCTGGTCCGCCTTCATTTGCTTCGTCGGCTCGTCATAATGGAGCTGGTCCATAGGGCTATTGTTCTTTGATTGATCTCCTAGGGATGTATCCCTTGTGTATCCGAGTTCTATATTGTATTCATATGTCCAGTCCTGTATTTATGGTGTTACACCCTATCTTTGGCTCGTGGTGGGAGCTCATGTGTATGTTGTGCGTATGTATACTATGTATGTATAGTTGAGATAGTGTGTTTGATGCTATAAGAAGTGCTATAGGAATGTAGTTGATCGATGAGGGGTCATTGTGGGGTGCCGGGGGGAATATATGAAGTGTTCTTCTCACAGGTAATAGATCCTTACGTATCTCGAAATTTTCCGGGGTCCATAAAACAAAGGGAAGTGCTGCCGAAATTTTTCTAGAATATCTCGAAATTTGTGTTTTGAGCACGGATCTCGTAGGAAGGATCACTAGTAGTTTAGAGTTAATGAAGCGAGATTTCATATAACAAAAAGAGAATAAGCACAATCTCTCATCAATCTAAACTTAGTAAGAAACATAGAATTAGGTTATCAAACAACAGGGAGTGCCTAAGTATGTGGCATTTGTGACCTAAACAATTCTATGTTTTAAGGCATTCACATTGTTAGCTATAAGTATAAAGGCAGAGGTTCAAGATAATTGCACTTTCAATATTACAATCATATGTGATGTCATAAAGGGCGTGCATAGCATACATCTATAATCAAATTCATCATTGGATATCATAACAGATATAATTCATATTTTCCCAGTTTATTTATCGTAACTTTGATCTTTTCAAGTCATGAGGAATTGTGCACAAAATAGTACCCGTAAATAATAAATAAATGCCCCAGCTTGTGGGGTGTTATGAATGTCACCGAGGTTGGTTTCCCTACAAGGTCTCAAAACAAACTTGTTAGTTTAACATTTTTTAGGCCCCCTACATAGTTTGGCTAAGGTGGCATTTTCTTTCTCGGTAAAAATGTCAGGAGGTCATTTTGGCACTCAAGCTTTGAGGATAACAAGGTTGAATTCATACCTTAGGGGATATATTTTTTTTCTGCATCCAACTAAAAGTCATTAGTAGTAAAAGCATGCATGAGGTGAGCGTGTGTGCAACCTAGTGAGTGCTCGTGGCAATTGTGTATGCGATGAGGACCCAAGTTGGGAAGCCGTGTGAGATAAGCATTTGTTCATGTGTATTTATATAAATAAAAAAATTGCCCCAGCATAAGACTAGTGTCTATTCTAGCCGTGGGTGAGAGTGTGAATGGAGATTAGCTTCTCGATCCATGATTGTTACCTAAGTGGCAACGCGGTCTCCCCTAACTGTCCTTTGGAGGTCAAGCCCTCACGGGCCCCTTTTGTAGCTACTTAGTCTTTTCAATTGAACTTCAGAGAGCACCTAACCACATCCGAGGCTCATTTGTGAATAATGTTTGTGTGTGGTGTGGTGAGTCACCGTGATACCTTAGTGTCGAGGTTTTCAACTACCTTCTGCTCAGTTCGCCTGATAAGCACCCATGTCAATCCAGCAAGCCTAAAGGTTTTTTTTTATTTTTTTATTTTTTTTTTCGACATGTGACTGTGCAATGCTCGGGTCCCTTAAGCTTTCTAATTAACCCATGTAACGAGCATTTGGCCAATGACTCCCAAACCAGGTGGCTTTAAGGCACTAGATGTGTACATACCCTACGGGCTTACTGGCTCGAGCTAAAAAGGCTACAAACCCGAGCTAGTCACAAAACCTTTATTGTTTCCAAGACTCCTAACTAGGCTTTTTTTTTCTTTTTTTCTGTTTTTTTTAAACATATGACTGTGCAATGTCTGGATCCCTTAAGCTTTCTAATTAACCCATGTAACGAGCATTCGGCCAGTGACTCCCAAACCAGGTGGCTTTAGGGCACTAGGTATTTAAATACCCCTACGGGCTTACTGGCTCGAGTTAAAAAGGCTACGGACCCGGACTAGTCACAAAGCTTTTTTTTTTTTTTTGCACATGGCGGAGAAGCTTTCATGACATGGGCAATCTCACCTACAAACCTTCACATTGGGTGGCTTTAACCGTGTGGAATTTGTGTGGGGTAGACTCACCATTTTGTGTATTTTTGGGTGCAGGTGTGTGTTCGAGTTCCAAGTTTGATTAGAGTGCATCTCTTCTGTCCTCCTACAAGATTTCTACAACTACGCTAAGGACCATGGAGGGTCATACTCCGTGAGAAATAGGGGAGGGTCATACTGTGTACCTTTTCAGGTACATAGCGTTCCATGGATCGGGGAGCTCTTCCCCTTCTGCATTTACTAGTCTATATGCATTACCAGAATATGCTTCTTTAATTACATAAGGGCTTTCCCAATTGGGTCGTAACTTACCTCTGGGATGCGGAAGCTAGGATGGAGCGATGCGCTTCAAGACGAAGTCGCCAACTTCGAATTTCCGTTCTTTGACATGTTTGTCGTAGGCTCTGGCGATTCTTTTCCGATATACTTGTGCATGTTCTGCTGCTTTCATTCTTTTCTCGTTGAGTAGGTCTAGCTGAAGTAGCAATGCTTCTCTCCTTTGGTCTTCTGTCATATCTTCATCTAGCTGGATGCGCAGTGACGGGTGAAGGACTTCGAGGGGAAGGACTGCTTCCATTCCGTAGGTCAAAGAGTATGGGGTTTCTCCTGTAGGAGTCCTTATGGAAGTCCGGTATGCCCACAACGCTTTGACCAAACGGTCTGGCCAATCGCTACCCTTGGTGGTTTGCACAGTCTTCTTGATGATCTTCAGTAAAGTCTTGTTGGTTGCTTTGGCTTGACCATTTGCTTGGGGGTAATATGGGGTGGAATGATGCAGTTCAATGTCATATTTTGTGCAAAACTCATTCATTTGTTGGGATATAAACTGGGGTCCATTGTCTGTTATGAATACTTTAGGGATGCCAAACCTGGCTATTATATTCTTCTTAATGAATTTGACCACAGAAGTAGCCTTAATATTAACATATGCTTCTGCTTCTGCCCATTTAGTGTAATATTCTGTGGCTGTCAATATGAATGCCTTATTTTGTGCGTTTTCTAGAGTGGGGGCCAAGGGTCCTATGATATCAAAAGCCCAGGTCGAGAAAGGCCATGAAGCTGTGGTGGGGTGAAGGGATGATGCAGGGGCATGAATTAGGTCGGCATGTAACTGACACTCTTTGCATCTCCTAACATAACGGACTGAATCCGACTCTAAGGATGGCCAATAATAACCTAAGCAAATGATCTTCTTAGCTAACATTTGGCCATTGACGTGTCCTCCACACTCTCTTGATTGTGATTCTTCGATTATTTCTTGCCCTTCTTTTGCAGTCACACATCGTAGGAGAATTCCACTGAATGACCTGTGGTATAGTAGTCCCACGATTATGACATATCTTTGAACCATTTCTTTCAATGCTTTTTTATCCGATCGGCTGGCATATTTAGGGATGTAGCCATCATGTAAGTAATTATAGACATCGTAGTACCACAGGTGATAGTTTGCTAGGTCATCATCATGTTGTATGCGAGCTAGGACCCCTTCTACTGGCTTGGCGTTCTCTTCTTGATCGGACTCTTTGGCCTTGACTTTTTTACTCTTTTCCTTCGAAATTTTCTGCAGAGCTTCAACAAGGCTCCCTTTGGTTAGATCTATCGGTTTGACGGACGGTGAAGCTAGCCTTCTAATCAAGAATTCCTCAGAATCTTTGTCGTCAGGGATCTCTATAATAGAAGCTAAGATTGCTAATGAATCGGCCAATCGGTTCAAGGCTCGAGGAATGTAGAGGAAGGAAATCTTCTTGAAACCAGATATCAATTCTTTTGCATTTGCATGGTAATGTGCAAGCTTGGGGCATTGACCTTCCATTCTCCGGCTATTTGGGAAATAACAACTTTGGAATCACCGAAGACTCTCAGCTTCATGACACCTAGAGCCTGGGCCTCTCTTAGCCCTGCTAGCAAAGCTTCATATTCCATCACATTATTGGTTGCTGGAAATCCGATCTTGTAGGCCTTTGGTATGACAACCCCTTCCGGGGATAATAGCACTATCCCGACTCCTTTTCCATTTTGGTTCGAAGCTCCATCAAAGTACATGGTCCATGAATCATCATCTTTAACCTCTTCGACATATGTAAACAAAATGCTTTCATCAGGGAAATCAGTTCTGACCGGCTCGTATTGAGGCAGGAGGAGGTGTGCTAGATGGTCGGCGATCGCTTGTCCTTTTATGGACTTTTGTGTAACGTAAGTTATGTCAAATTCGACCAGGAGCATTTTCCATCGTGCTACTCTTCCCCAAGTGACTGGCTTCTCGAAAATATACTTCAAAGGATCCATCCTCGCTAAGAGTTTGACCTGATGGGCCAGAAAGTAGTGTCTCAATTTTTTAGTAGCCCAAACTACGGCTAACCAAGTCCTTTCCATTGGGGAGTATTTCCTTTCGTAGGGTAATAGAGATTTGCTCAAGTAATAAATAGCGTTCTCCTTTCGACCGGTTTCATCATGTTGCCCCAGGACGACACCTATTGCAGATTCTGTCGCTGACACATATAAAATGAGGGGCTTATTTCTGATAGGGGGCTTCAGGACGGGAGGACTCAACAAATATTTCTTCAGATCTTCGAATGCCTTCTGGCAGTCGTCATCCCATTGGTACCTTACGCCTCCTTTTAGCAATTTGTAAAACGGCTCGCATTTTTGGGAGTGCTGTGAAATGAATCTCCTGATGAACTGCATCGTCCTATGAGGCCTCTCAATTCTTTGAGATTCTTCGGGGGTGGCATTTCAAGGATGGCCTTTATCTTAGAAGGATCAACTTCGATTCCCCGGTTACTTACCATAAAGCCCAGGAGTTTGCCAGAGGATACTCCAAAAACACATTTCTTCGGATTCATCTTTAGTTGGGTGTCCCTAGATCGTTGAAGGACTCTCCTAAGGGCTACGATATGATCCTCACGGGTTTTGAATTTGATTAGAATGTCATCTACATAAACCTCTACAGAATCGTGTATCATGTCGTGGAATATCGCCATCATGGCTCTCTGATAAGTGGCACCGGCATTTTTCAAGCCAAAAGGCTTCACAACGTAGCAGTAGGTCCACCCTGTAAATGATGTCTTCTCTTGATCTTCTGGTGACAGCTTGATTTGATTGTACCCTGAGTAACCATCCATGAATGATAGCATGGTGTGCCCTGCAGTATTATCAACAAGCAGGTCAATGTGAGGCAAAGGGAAATCGTCTTTGGGAGATGCCTTGTTCAAATTTCGAAAGTCGATACAAACTCGGACGCGTCCGTCTTTCTTCTTTACCGGAACTATGTTGGCAACCCATTGAGGGAATAATACGACCCTGATGAATTTAGCTTGGTGGAGCTTGTCAACCTCCTCCTTCACTTTCAGGGCAACGTCGGGAAGCATCTTTCTCAACTTTTGTTTGACGGGTTTAGCATTTTCCTCTAATGGAATTCGGTGCTCCACCAGATCGGGTGCAAGACCGGGCATATCATTATAATCTGATACTCTCTTAGGATCTCAAGGATTTTACTTTCCTCGTCAGGTTCTAGGCATGCACTGATTTGGACTTGTTTAGGTCTCTCATCCGTCCCTAGGTTTATTTCCTTTGTCTTTTCGGTAGCCGCTTGCGTCTCTTCATCAAATTTCTTGATTACTCTCCCAAATTCTTCAGAAATTTCGTCATCCCCTTCTTCGGCGTCCACTAGTTCGTAAACACCCATTCCATCATTGGTGTTTGTAGGTTGCACTAAGGGTTCGGGCTCTGGAATGTTCGGCAGAGACTCACAGCCTAACTTATTGATGTTGGTCATAATCTCCTCTAGTCGGGACCGCTCTACCGGAGGTAACTTCCATCTCCTTGGATTGCCCATGTTTTGATGAGGACTAAAGTCTTCTACTCCTACGGTTCCTATGTTTTTGGGTTTTCTATTTTCTAATTTTTTGGGGTTTTTGGGGTTTTCTAATTTTTTTGGATTTTTGAAATGATATGGTACAGGTGAGGTTGAAGATGGACTATCTACCAAGGAGGATCCTCCCCGCTGGCGTAGCCAGGCAGTGGGGGTATACCACTTCATGGTCGTTTTGGTCATCTGCTTCCCAAACTTCATGGTCTTCTTAAGAGGGTTCTTCTCGCCAATGGTGCCAGGCAACGGGCCAATATACCACTTCCTCGCGGGTAGGGTCTTCAATTGCCCATGTTTCGCGACTTTCTCTGAGTTCGATAATCGGCGTTTTTTTTTGGGTAAACGAGTTGATTTGTTTATAGTCAACATGTTGCACGATAGGACCTGGAACCTTGAATTGACAGTGCAGTCGGCATCTTCCACTTCTTCTAGTGAATGGAGCTCTCTCCAAGTGCCAAAGATTTGCTCGTAGATCTCACTTTCAGACGACGTAGAGTCTTCCCAATCTTCTACTAGAACGGTCTTACCTTTATCGTTCGGATCCAAATTGTGGCGTCCCTCTCTAGTTGGTGATGTATTGGGATCTAGAGTTTTATCGTGTCTTATAAAGTGTTCATCTAAAGTCCAGTCCTCTTGCTTACCTCTCATATTACTATGCGCATCGTATCCTAATCCTTCTGCTTTTACTCTAGGATCTGGTATGTAGGGGTTGATAATACCTTCCCCGTCTTTTCCTAGTCCAAATCCGAGTTGATATCCCATCTTCCTCATCAGAGTCCATTCTGGCGCTTGATTCCGATTGTCTGTTGTTGGATTTTGAAGGGGGGAAAATTCAGGAAACGTGTTTTTCATGGGGTCCATATCCATTAAGGAGATGAGAGGGTCAACTCTGTATCCATGAATCTTGAACTCTGGCGTGACGGGAGCGGGTTGTAAGGTCAGGAGTATTTGGAGTTCTTCCGGTTCGATCACAGGTGGGTCCCCCATCATTTTTATGATCTTGCCTAAATGGGGGAATTTGACACATTGATGTCTGCTTGACATGACGGCGTTCATATGATTAAACCATCGGCGTCCTAAAATTAAATTGAAAGTGGCGGGGATATCCATGATATAAAATTCTTCTGGTAGCGAAATCGGACCCGCTTGTACTAATAACATAACTTTTCCACATACTGTTTTCTTATTCCCATCATAACCAGTCACCACCATGGGGGCCGGAGTCAAGTCTTTTGTTCTGAGCCCTAAAGCTTTGTAGGTTTTCAATGGGCATATGTTTAATGATGCGCCGTGTCAACCAAAGCTCCTGATATTTCCTTTCCCGCTATCTTGATCATTAAATGTAGGGGAGACGTCCTCGCTTCAGGCGGTATCTCTTTTAGCTCTTCTTCGGTAAACGTAACGGCAGGAAAGGTGGTTCCCGGGGCTAAGGCTGCGATGGTAGTTCTCAACTCTTCGGGAGTTATGCTTATCGGGACTTGCAACCGCATAATAGCCTCAAGTAACTGTTGCTGATGTTTGGGTGAGGTTTAATTAAGTCGAGGACGGATACCTTAGCTGGGATCTTCGTGAGGTGTCCTAAGAGATCATATTCTATTCCCGTTTCTATTGAAGTATGTGCTCTTTCATCAACTATCTCCTCAACCTGAGTCCTGGGGTTCTGGGAGTCCGGATCTTGAGTAATCGGGTGAGGAGGTAATCGGGAAGGACGGATTCGCCCAGATCGGAGATGAGCTTGAGATGCATTTGCATCCGGGTGAGGATCTAATCCAGAATTCATGAGGATCGGTGGTCCTTGGTCATTTAGCTCATCAAAATTTACTTTGTAAAGGTCAGGGGAATCGACAATCGCGTCCATTCCGGAGTTATAGATTTTGAACTTCGTCTCTCCGTCCCATGGCGTGATGTATTTTCTATAGTCTTCTTCTTCAAAGAAATCATCATGGTATGGTTGACTATGATTTATGCTCCCTTGGGCCGCAATATCAATGTATTGGTGTTTTATCATGGTGATGTTTATCAATTGAGTTTGCGAGGTTTGTCCAGAGGTCGATGGCCCTTGTTGAGATAGTGGGTTTGTATAAATCTGCATGTTTGGAATATTCTGTGTTGGATTAGTGGTAGCGTTTTGATTAGGAGGGGTATTCCCTGGGTCGCTCTTGCCTATCGGCCCAATATTGTTCCAATCAATCCTACCTTCATCATTAAGGTCGTAAATCAGGTCTCTAACTGTGTAGCATTGGGTGAGGTCATGCCCCGGCATCCTATGGTAGGCACAAAACTTGGTCTTATCCAGGTGTTCTGACCACGCATGCGGTCGTTCTGGTGGGAGTTGGAGGGCGTTCTGATTTAGAAGAGACCAGAAGACAGCAGTCCAAGGTTGTGGCAGGGATGGGTAGCTTGTCCTCTTAGGTCCAGATCTCCTTCTATTTCCATTGTTCGTATTATTTTGGTTGCCATTGTTGTCTCTATTATAACTGAAGGGAACCGTACCGTAGTTGGGTTGAGGATTCGCGTTCTGGTTTGGTGGCAGAACAGTTGAATTCAGAACTGATTGCGCGTGGTCAGGGTTCTGATTTTGATTCACCGGGGGTCCTTGGTTCCTTAGTGGCAGGCCATAACCTTGATTGTTTCTAGGAGGGTTCCGGAAGTTTTGATTGTTCCGCTAATAATTCTGGTTGTTCCTTTGAAAATTCGGGTTACCACCCTGGAAATTGGGATTGCCATTTTGCCCCTGATTTTGGTATTGGTTAAAGCTGACACTGTTATGTTCTTGGTACGGTAGGTAAACCTCTTCTTGATTTGAGCTTACCTCAGGGGTTGTGTGGCTTTCCGGTTGGGTAGCTGTGCCTGTCCTACGCATGTTTTTCTTATGGTTAATAATGGTGTTTAGTACTCCTTCGTCCAAATTTTGTTTCATCCTAGACAATCTACGGTACAAGCCACTCTAGCTAACTACTTCCCCGATCGTCATTAAAGCCCTCATTGGATCTTTCATATTTGATATGGCCATTCTCACTTGTTCCTCTTCTTGCATATTGCAATCTGATTGCGCAAATTGATTTTGCCATCTCACCGCTAATTCCTCGTAATCCTCATTATTCTTGTGTTTGAGGTTCGCTAAGTCATGCCAAAGGGGTTTGTTCTTAGTCAAGTGCTGGTATCGTGCTAGAAATTTTTCTATTACATCCTCGAATGTATTAATTTCGTGGGAAGGTACAGACGTATACTGTAAGACCCCGACCCGAGTGACTCGATTAGTACTAATTAAGTTGTGTGTTAGTGCTAAGCTTGATTAGTGGTTTTGACTAAGCTTGGATTAGTATAGTTCTTTGATAGCTTTGGGGAACTTTTGGTGTCTTGTGTTTAGTGGGACCCTTTGGGGGTTTCCTTTTTTATAGTCTTGCTTGCTTTTGGAGATTTCTTGATTTTCTCCTAATTCTTGTCTTGATCCCGTTTTACTTATTTTATCGATTCTTACAACTTTCATATTGAGCCCGTACCCGTCCGGAACCCCGAAACCCGATTTTCTTGCATTAAGGGCAAAACAGTCTTTTTACATGAAATTTGTACCCAAAAGTCGATATCCCCGAAACCCGCAAAACATATACTTTTTAGAGACTAGATATTTCGACGATCACTTTTCTCTTCTTCGTCGATTTCATCCGAGGTCCCGATATTAGTGATTTCAGTCCAAAGAGATTTCTTAGTGGGGGACCCACACCCCACTTGTATATAAGGAGACCCATCCTCTCCATTTACTCTTTTTCCAGCACAAGCACAAACCTAGGGTTTCCTTACTGCTTTCCCTTCTTCTTCTTGCTTCTCCACCATCAAGCACCATCCCACCTTACTCAAATCAAGAAATGGAGATCTCAACCCTCTTCCCCACCTTGCAAGCTTCTCTTTAATACCATTTGTGGAAGGATCTACTCAACTCAAGACCCTCCTTGAGCTCACCTTGTCCATTTGGAGAACCTACAAGTAAGCTTCCTCCCTAATCTCTTAGATCCATATTCTTCTAGTCTTGGGGGAGCTCTATCTTCATTATTGAGAGTTGTCTCTTCTTGTTTCTTGGTTTGACCCATTTTAGGGTTTGTTTTTAGGGGTTTTTGTGTAGCTTGGAGTTTGGCTTGGAAGAAGAGAGTAATAGCTTGATTTTCTTGCATTAGAGACCTTGAGCCAAGTGGATTTAATGAATGTCTTAGTTTTCAATGATTTCTATGATTAACATGTTGGATTTATTGTCTCATTAATGGTTGGTTTTACTTGCATTCAATATGATTTTAATGCTTTTGAGAAGGGTTGTTGAGCCATTTATTGTCTTGGAATTTGATTGATAGCCTTTGCTTTATCTTGTGCTTACAAATTTGAATGAATCTATGTAATTGTGGTTATGTCTTTCTCCTTTTGATTGAATGTGAAAATGAATGAATGAATGGATCATTTGTGGAGGTTGTGAGGAGTTTTGATGGAGTGTTGAAGAGGATGTTGAGGTGCTTACATGCCCTCTTTGGTGTATGATAGAACCTCAAGAAATGTGGATTTGTAAGAGAAGGAGAATGGAGAAAAGAGCTGTCCACGAAACCAGTTATGGACAGTTCGCTCGAGCGAACATCGCTCGAGCGAACTGTCCAGGAAAGGGTTCGTGCCATTCCAGAGAGCTGTCCACTCGTGCGAACCCCATATCCGCTCGAGCGAACCCTCTTAGCAGCCATCCAGAGAATGGTTGGCTCGAGCGCACTAATCGTTCGCTCGTGCCATCTTGAACTAGGTAGGTCCGCTCGAGCGAACCTTTGTCCGCTCGAGCGAACCCTCCCGGAAGGCCATTCCAGAGAGCACATCGCTCGAGTGAACCCCATGTCCGCTCGAGCGACGTGTATTGTTCATCTGGGGCCACTTTGGAAGCAAAGATAAAATATCCTAGTGTTGGAAGGAGGTTTGTTAACATCTCTATTGTGATGAGAAGACTTATAGCCATTGTTTGAAGCTCGGTTGAGAAAGAGACTACAATCACAAGAATTCATTGAAGTTTTGGAAACTCCAAGTGCCTAAGGATCCCAGAATACCTTCAAATTCAAAGAGTACCAAGCAATTGTAAGATAAGCATACGGGATCCCTATTCACTTGAATTAGTTTTTAACCCCGACACTGTCTTGACATTTCGAAAGGGTACTTTACCTTTTTTTATTCTCGAAATTAATGATTTGGGATCTAATTATCCCAAAAACCTTGAAAGCATACTTGTACTATTTTATTAGTCTTGACATACATGCCCGACTTGATATGATAGTTGTGCCTTGAGCACCCCATCTTGCCCGATTATAGTCTTGCACTTGAATTATTTTATACAGGTCTTGATTTCCATGTTTTGACCTATGAGTCGGCACCACTAAGCTTGGATACCTTGTTAGTCTGATCTACTGACTAGGTGATCCCCCTCTTGCCCCACCGGCTGCAGTTTGGATCTTGCTACCCAGTTATTTAACCGTGGTCTTGTCCTGATACCGCAGATTGCTACTGTGGTTCCTGATGCCCGGCTCGCTACCGTGGTCATGTCTTGTATATAGTATTTATGTATATGTATTTCGTTGTACCTCCTCACTTCGGTGACCGAGGTCAACGCCTTGATATGCTTGCTCTATCACTTCGGCGATAGAGGATTTAGCTTCTTGTGGTTGCCATCTTGCTCGTTTCCTGTATTCCTTGGTTACCTCTACCTGTTTTACCTTGCATATATGTTTTACATTAGATGATGCATTTACTCATGAAAGTATTGTTTAGACAGGTTTAAATGTTTTCCAAGGTAAACGTTTTATTATTAAATGATTTACTTTCTTATCCACTTGCCAGACCGTCGTGTCTGACCCTTTGCTTTGGTACTCAGGTCCCGTTGTTGGTTTCCCCGAGCAGGAGCCAGAGGAGGCGGTCGGAGAACTGCAGCAGCTAGTAGAGTGGCCCGCTGATGATGTTGTTTAAACATCCGGCTGCCTCGAGAGTTGCGTGACATTTTGGGGTGTCACGACCCCAAACCCGGGGTCCGTGAATTGAGAGTTATGTTTCTCCCAAGATCCACGTGTGTGAGGATTAGAAATTCCAACATCCTCTGAATATTTAACGGAAGCTTTCGTGGTGCTGCAACTCGGAGTCCGTGGCAATTGGATTCCGCACCGCACTCAACCCAAGCATAAGTCATCTTATCAATGATCCATTTCAAACTGGAATAAACCATCACAATAAAGTACAGAGCTGAAAGTAACAGGGTATTACATTTCCATATATGTTCAAGTTACAAATAACAATGTGTATTAATTACAAATCCCAAGAAAAAGGCTAATAGAAGCCATACAAGAAAACAAGCTAATGATCACTGCCCCAAATGTGACGTAATTCCGATGTCAAGCTCAATGTCTACATGACATAGCCGACAAACAACCTGAAAACTCATGGCTCCACAGCCAACACGGGCACTCGTCTCGGGTGAAGAAGTCTAGACCTGAGTACCAAAGTAGTGGGTCAGACACGACGGTCTGGCAAGTGGGTGAAAAGATATAACAATATACTGAACGATAAAACATGCAATAAATCATGTTGTCTGGTCAAAATTGTATATAATTACAAATGTATAGGAAATCATGAATATCTGACAAAATATTGTACTCATATAAAACGGGTATGAAACATAAACATTTGACAAAACATATATTCCTTTAAAGCATGTATAAAACATGAACATTTCACAAATCGGGAACTCATTTAAAACATGTATACATAATGAACATTTACTAAGAAAATGCATGATCAATATAAAGCAGTACGGGTATCAAGGATCAGGAACTATCAAGATGACAACCACACAAAGCTAAATCCTCTATCACCGAAGTGATAGAGCAAGCATATCAAGGCGTTGACCTCAGTCACCGAAGTGAGGAGGAACAACGAAATACATATACATATATACTATATACAAGACATGACCACGGTAGCGAGCCGGGTATCAGGAACCACAGTAGCAATCTGCGGTATCAGGACATGACCACGGTTAAATAAACCGGGCATCAGGATCCAAACTGCAGTTGGCGGGACAAGAGGGGGATCACCTAGTCAGTAGATCAGACTAACAAGGTATCCAAGCTTAGTGGTGCCGACTCATAGGTCAAAACATGGAAATCAAGACATGTGTAAAAATAATCAAGTACAAGACTATAATCGGGCAAGACGGGGTGCTCAAGGCACAGCTATCATATCAGGTCGGGCATGTATGTCAAGACTAGTAAAAACAGTACAAGTATGCTTTTCAAAGTTTTCGAGAATAACAGTCACTTTGTAAATCTCGGGTAAAAGAAAATGCAATTGAACTATTGGGGTTTCGGGCAAAATATCGGATTCAAGATTCTTTTAAGGTAAATAGGTATTCCGTATGTCGGTCTAAAGAGAGCTTGGTACTCTTGGAATTGGAGACATTCCAGAACACTTATACACCTTGAAAATTTCTAAAGAACTTTTAATGGATCTTTGCATTGTGGTTTCCTTTCTCAAATGAACTTCAAACGTTGTCCTACGGGTATTCCGGTATCAAGGGATTCCTTCAAAAGCAATTTCCGGGCTTTAAAAACGCTTTAGACCCGAGGGGGGGTGCGCTCGAGCGGACCTGAACCATGCAGGAACCCAGGCAACCAGTAAGGTTGTCCGCTCGAGCGGATATATGTCCGCTCGTGCGGACGACATGCGCGCTCGAGCGGACATATGTTCGCTCGTGCGGGCAGTCTTACTGCCGCCCGAGTTTGGCAACAGATTGGCTGCGCGCTCGAGCGCCCTGTAGCGCGCTCGAGCGGACAGCCAATCCCAGCTGCCCGAGAATGGTATTCTAGGCCTTTCTTTCCCTATGCTCTTGTACATTTCCTCCTACAATAAAATGGCCTTCTTGCCCCCATTAATCAAGCATCAAATGCTACTTGAAACCCCCATCAACTCCCATGAATCTTTACTTCCCAAACATCTCTTCCTCCACATTCATCCATACAAATGAGAGAAGAACATCCATCAACACAAGGATTCATTTAAGTCTTCAACAAGAAGTGAAACAAGGAAATATAAATCATGTTTTCAAGATCATAAAGATGCTAACCAAACAATTTCAAAGGCATTTATGATACATTGAATGCAAGCAACAAACCACTAGTGAAAATATAAATCCATCATGTTTGTCATGAAACCATTTAAAACTCAAAGCATTTAGTCATTCCACTTGCCTCAAGGTCTCTAATCAAGAAATCCAAGCTCTAATCCACTCTTCCAAGCCAAAAAACCACGCTACACCAAAACCCCCAAAAACAAACCCTAAAATGGGTCAAACAATGAAACAAGAAGAGGGAACTCTCAATAATACAAATGGAGCTCCTCTATGACTAGGAGAATACAAATCTAAGGGATTAGGAGGGAAAACTTATA
Organism: Umbellularia californica; assembly: GCA_028538565.1. Taxonomy (NCBI): domain Eukaryota; kingdom Viridiplantae; phylum Streptophyta; class Magnoliopsida; order Laurales; family Lauraceae; genus Umbellularia; species Umbellularia californica. The sequence goes on along the minus strand of JAPQWN010000007.1, from coordinate 41,067,218 downwards.
AGGAAGTTCTTCAAAAGGCAAGGTGAGCTTCAAGAGGGTTCTAAAATGGGTGGCTTCCTTCTCCAAATAGTATCAATGGAGAGCTCTAATAGAGAGGAAGAAGATGGTGATCACCATTAGTGCTCTAGGTGCAAGCTTGGTGGAGATTTGGTGGTGATGAAGCAAGGAGAAGAAGAAGAAGATGAAACCCTAGGTTGTTCTTGTGCTTGAGCTGGAAAAAGGGAAATGGAGGGGAATGAGTTCTCTATATAAAGCAATGGGTGTGGGCTCCACCACTAGAAAGTCTTCGGAGGCTGAAATCACTAATCTCGGGACCTCGGACGAAATCGACGAAGAAGAGAAAAGTGATCGTCGAAATATCTAGTTTCTAAAAAGTACATGTTTCGCGGGTTTTGGTGACATTGAAAATTGTGTCCAAATTTTGGGAGAAAAGACTGTTTTGCCCTCAAATTGAGAAAAGTCGGGTTTAGGAGTTTCAAACGAGGACGGGTCCAACATGAAAGTTGTAATTTAAATGGGATGAAAACACAATTGTTTTGGAAATCAAAATAAATCCCAAGTTCACACAAAATCTCAATAAGAACCCCCAAAGGGTCCCACAAGTTAAGAAGGTTCGCAAAACTTTTCAAAACCAAGGAAAAGGGTAGTTAAACTAAGAAAGTTAAACAAACAACCACTAAAACCACTGAGAAAACTAAATCACGATTAAAACCACACTAAACCAGGAAAATAGGGGTCGGGTTCTCACATAGGGGGGTGTTAGAAACTATACATTTTGGTGGTATTGGCCTTTGTTGGCCTCTATTTTTGGGAATTGTAATTAAATGATATATGTTCTAACTTTAACAGTATTTTGGGTTACGCTATAGAATATTGCTCATTCTGATACTTGTTATTTAAATGCAATCAGTCTTGTTATTATGGAAATGATTTACATGCTTGATTTGCCATACGCTTCCGCAATCTTACTAAATGTTTATGTGTGTTGGAAAATCCTCACCGCGGACACCTGTGGGAAATCACGTGCACGGGTGATGTGTGTTCTTTACTAACCCGTGTACGCTTGATCATAAACATATCTTCAATTATTGTCATCACCTCGTATGATCGCATGACCATTCACACCATCAATTAGTCCCGATCCCGGATTTGGCCCCTAGGACCGGTCCGGGGTCGCGACATATACCATGTTAATGCATCCCCTGTTAGAGATTCTTGAAAATAGTTTATGAGCATAGAGTCATTGTCAGCAATGGCACGACATTTGTTGCAGAACGAAACCAAATGGTGTTGAGGGTCAGTTGTCCCATCATAGGGTATGAATTTAGGCGCTCTTATAGGGAAAGGTGACCTCTCCTTTTCTTCTTTTTTGGTTAAATCATAGAAACCTAGCTTTCTTCCAGTCGAGCTCGAGGGCTTCTTCTTAATTTCACTTTTAAGTTTTTCTACGTTTTTCTATAATTCTTTAAATGCTAAAGGATCTAAGTATTGGATTGTCTGTGGTTGGTATCCTCCTTGAGGTCCTAGTGGGGTAGGGGCATAGGCCGGCTCTTGGAATTGCTCCTGGGGATATGGTTGTTGAATAGGATGATAGTTTTGGTTCAACTGAGTTCCTCCATAAGCGACTGACTGTCCTCTATGTTGATCAACCATTGGACTTAAAGTGAACGGTCGATGTGCCTGTTGATAGCATGGCTCATTTCCTAGGTATGTTTGATAAGGATTTCTAACGCCTGAGGGATTGATAACCTGGATGTTTTGGATCGGGGGACCCTGATCCGAGTTAGGCAATTGGTAGGTTAGGGGGGTCTGATTTTGATAAACAGGAGAGGTCCTCTCATATTGAGTCGGCTGGGGATACAATATCATTGCTAGCCGTCATAGGATTGTAATTCATTTGATTGATTGGCGGAGGAGTCATTATTTGAAATTGAGATCGAGCTGCCTCACGTTGCTGGTAGATATCTGGTGTTCCCATATGAGCCAAAGGGTTTTGGTGTGAGGTGTTGGATGTTGCCAACAGACCCGGGTTTACTAAGCCATGACTCGGCTGTCGATATAGATTCTCATTTATCGCGAGAGTCTGGGATGGTGCGATAACTCTAGCCGGGGTAATGATAGATGCATCAGTAGGCATCCCGTACTGTGGGATAAAAGATGTGATCGGCTCGGCCTGACTGATTAGAGAAGAGTAGGGTATAACCTGTGAGACAACAGGGTCGTCTGCGCGGAGAGAGTGATCTCTTGACGAGACATTGTCGTGGACCCTATATCTTATAACCTGGCCGGTGGGGCTGACTAGGTCCGTGTAAGTCACTCCTGAATGTGAGGAGAATTGGTTCTCCCCTGACGAATGAGATGGGGTTGATATGTTAGAATGATTCCTACCCATTGTAATGGTATTGACCGGGATGGGGCCTCCTTCGAAAAGGGACCATCTTATCTATTGTGGGTCATGACTTGAAGACGCTAAGGACCCATCTGGTATCCTTGATGATTCTATATTTTGTGGTGTTTGGTGTGATCTGCCAGTGGTACGAATCAACAGTGGGGGAGAGAGGGGTTGGAGATCGGACATCCCGAACGTGTAACCCTCCATTTGTGAAGAAATACTTAGATGAGTAGAGAGGAGGGGATGAGAAAAGCACATTTTATGCTCTTTGGTAGTGAGTGTTGGTGTAAGTTTGTTTCTTATGATGTAATGGGGGAAAGCCTAGTGGACGGTTCATTCGAACCTTAGGTTTAATTTGGGACTAAACTTATAATAACCCTAAACCGAATGGGACACGGACATCTGATCATTGATTGGATGTTCGTGTCCTACAATAGAACTGCAGAAAGACCCAAATTCGTGACAAGACAACAAAAGACGTCCCATCACGATCGCCAGGCTATCGGATGTGAATATCGACCCCCCGCGCCAACCAATGGGCTTGGGAAAAATCTCCATTCATCTATATATGTGCTATTTAAATTTTACATTAAAAATGAGGATTCCGACTGCCCTCAAAATCAACGGATCACGATCGCCAGCTACGGTAACGGCCGTAACACCGTTCTTCGACGAAAGCCGAAGAAAAATGGGAGAAAATAAATGAGTGGGTTCTTCCTCTCGTCTAATGTGCTGCCGGCAACACACGATGGTTGTCTTGTCACATTAATTTGGGTCTCTTTAATAAATAGTCAATTTAGGGTTACGAGTTAAAGCCCAAATAAGATTAATCCTCACATAGCAAAATCATAGTATATCCAAGTAAACTAAAATAATAAAATAAAGGAAATGAAAAGGGGGAGGTGCCAAATATTTAAGAAGAGGATCGGCCCCGCTCCCGGGTACCCCCTTCAAATCCCTTGGCAAAATAGGGTTTAAAGGCTGACTTTGCAAACCAAAACAACGATCCAAATGAGACTTTGATTTGTGATTTCTGTGTTTTTCGTATGCGATACACGAGTGATAATAGTGAAAGGCCGATGGGCCGAATTTAATTGGAGGTGGCCGATGGGCCGGTATTTGTTTTAGGAAGGCCGATGGGCCGTGATTGTTTTAAAAGTGTGTGCGAAATCACTCATCTCATCTCGTCATTCTCATCTATTCAATTTTAGAAATCAGTTCTTCATTCCCTTTTATCATTAAGTTCAATTACATATCTGGCACCTGAAGTGGAGGAAGAAATAAAGGAAAAATCTTTTTGGGTTTATTTTGTTTGTTTTATAGTTTTTATGGACTTTTGATATTGGGGCTAGAAGGGCCTAATTAGGGGATTTTTACTTGGATTTACGTGATTAATGCTTTATTACTGATCATCGGATTAACCCTAACCTAAGGTCCTAGACCGCCCACATCAGCTCTCCCGGTCCCTTAACGGAACAGGAAAAGTGATGGGACGAAGCCTAATGCTCTAACTATCTAATGGGAAATCCGACCTAATGCTAGCATGTAAATTGTCTAAGTTTGATAGTTCCTATGCCTAAACAGCTTATTAATTTGATTTGGTTTGTTTTAAGTTGTTGTTTGATTAAGAGTTATTTAGGGATGAGTTAAGAGTATTTTAAGGTTTTGTTTTAGTGGCTAAAGGTTCTGGAGTTTCGGGTTTTACTTTAAATGATTAAAAGGTGTTGAAACAAGCAAAATGGGGTACGGAGGACTTGGGCGCACCTGTGGTGGCGCCTAGGTCTTCTCGGTGATTCGATTGGTTGCGATGGTGTTAGCTCAATTTTAGAGTTTCGTGGGGTTCTAATCAATGTAAGCTTCTATTCTAAAGTTGTCTTATCTTTTGGGTCAATTAATTTTAATAGTCTTAAGTCCGGAATTCGAAACGGAACTAAGGTTCTCAACTTGGATTTGACAGAGGACTTGGGCGCACCTGTGTGTGCGCCTAAGTGTTCCTGTGCACTTGGGCTCACCAGTAGTGGCGCCCAAGTTGGAATTTGAAATCTTTTGGTCACTTTGGCTTGATTTGAAGTTCCGGAAGGGTCTAAGTTGATCAAGGTTTTGATTTAAAGGTTGTTATTGGTTCTGTGATAGTTCTGAGGTAATGATCTAGATCGAGATTGGAAATGAATGGGGATTCGGTGGTCCCAAGGAGTGGAAATGGACTTGGGCGCACCTGTATGGGTGCCTATGTTTCCAAGGTGACTTGGACGCAACTGTGGTTGCTCCCAAGTGTCTGGTTTGCGTGTTTCTTTTTCTTTTTGGGTTGATTTGAGGTTGAGTGTTTATCGTTTGATTTTCTTTAAATTAACTGTGTTTTTGTCGTGTTGTGTCGATTGGAATTAAATTAGGTTTCTATTAATTAGATTTCTTAATGATTATGGGAGGCTAAGTGTCAAGAGACCGGTGCCTACGTGGATGTTTTTGTGGCTTAAGTCGGTTTGATCTTTTAGGTTAATCTAGGCTACTGGCTCTAGTTGTTTCAAATCATAAGGGTGTTCTAGTGTGTTGATTCGGGTCAAAGTTTGAAATTAACAGGGATTTGATGATTCCCGAACTAAATGTGACTTGGGCGCACCTATGGTTGCTCCTAAGTGTCTGGGATGACTTGGGCGCACTTACGGTTGCTCCTAAGTGTCAAGGGTGACTTGGGTGCACTTGTGGTTGCTCTCAAGTGTCAAGGGTGAATTGGGCGCACTTGCGGTTGCTCCTAAGTGTCAAGGGTGACTTGAGCGCACTTGTGGTTGCTCCCAAGTGTCGGTCTAGTAGTTTGTTATCTTCTAGGGTGTTTTTAAGTTAATGTCAAGTATTCAGTTTTTGTTAGGAGATGTTTTTATTTTCGGGATTTAATTAATTAATTAATTAATTAAGTGTATGGATTTTAATTGAGTGTTTTGATTGATTACTTCGAATTAATTGAGTGTTTGGATGAGGGTTGATTAAGTTTATTAGTTTACTTAAGCATGAATGAAATAAGCTAGGAATATCTAGTTAATGTCTGACTCCACAATTCTACTATTTCTTTTAATTTCTTTTTGTTCTCTTCTCTAATTACAAGAGAGCAAGATGAGAGGAGAAGTGTTTTATGATTTTGTGATTTTTTTGGTGTTTGGTTTTTTATGCAAAACCAATGCGAGCTATCCTAAAGAACAATCTAGTGTCTTCTACTTAATGTCTATTCCTTTTCTTTTTATGTACTTTTCTATTTCTTTTTTTTTTTTTTTGTTCTCTTCTCTAATTACTAAAGAGCAAGATGAGAAGGAAAGAGTTTTATGACTTTATGATTTTTTTGATATTTTATGCAAACAATGCAACCTAAGTATGATAATCTAATATTTTGAAGTCTAGAAGTCGAACAATCAATTAAAGTTATCACAGAGATCCAATAGCAAGTCAAATGCAATGCAAAATGAGGAAAATGTGGGCCTAAAGTCAAGCTAAGGACTTGGGCGCACACACATGGGCGCCCAAGTGCTCCTGCAGGACTTGGGCGCACACACAGTGGCGCCCAAGTGTTCCCTTTGCGGGACTTGGTGTATTTCGGGCTTTTGGCGATATCTCAGTATGATTTCTAACAATTCGAGACTAAATGCAAGGTGCTACTGTCAATTATTAATATCAAAACTTTTGGATTTGAAAATAATAATGCCAGCACAAGGATTCGGGGGTGAATCCCTTTGCAGGGACTTGGGCGCACCTGCGGTTGCTCCCAAGTACCTTCCTGTACTTTTTTCTCTTTTCAATGATATGCTTGGTCCCTTTTCGGTTCTTTCAATACTCTTAACAAATCCAAATGCCTTGATATCAACTTATATGAGGATTGACTCGAATTCAAGAAGCAAAATGCACATGAAGCAGAAAATTGGGACCAAAAGCCTACTTTTGGACTTGGGCGCACCTACGGTTGCTCCCAAGTACCTTCTTGTACTTTTTCCTCTTTTCAATGATATGCTTGGTCCCTTTTCGGTTCTTTCAATACTTTTAACAAATCCGAATGCTTTGATATCAACTTAGATGAGGATGGACTCGGGTTTCCGAAGAAAAATGCGCGCGAAATGGAAAACGGGAGCCAAATCTCCAATCTTGGACTTGGGCGCACCTGTATGGGCACCCAAGTTCTATATTGCACTTTTCTTTCTCTTTTGTTTCTTTTTCAATGTTTTTCGCGCGATCTTGAACACAAAGTCACAGATCCGAGGGTACTGATGCCAACTTAGGTAAACTAAGTGTAATCTCTTTGGGATCAACCTGAGCGTGTTCTATGTGGTCTAGAAGGGACTTGGATGGTGTTGTAGCCTATTCTTTGTATGAGTAGTGGGCTGGACTAGAAATCTCAACGCGGTTCAGCCTTTTCTCTCACAAATTTCTAAAGATTGTCGAACTAAGCATAAAATTTTCAACAAGCATCTTCATCGTCATTAATTAATCTTAATTATGCCAGTAACTATTCAATTATGGGTGAAATGGGGGCACCGTTATATATGACAGGTGTTTAAGTCTATCATAGGGGGCCAAATGAGGTGTCTACAGTATGCCCCTCTTTGGAGAACAACACATGGAGAGTTGTACTCCAAAGAAAGTAGACACAACACTCATGACTCACGGGAGCCTTTGAGCTCGCGGGAGTGGCCACCTACGGATGTATGCAATTGCAAACTCGTTCTAAGGGTGAGGTTCAATTTTCTAGGATCAATTCTGATTCAGGGGAAAAAGAAAAAAAAAACAAGAAGTTACGGGCCTACTGATTTGATTGGAAATCCGAGATCTGTGACTCGGTGCCCGTGGTATTGCCACGTGGCGGGTTGGGAACTGTGCCCCGGTTGCTTAATTTAAAATGATGGTGGGAACTGTGCCCCGATGGTCTGAATCAGAAGTTGGTCTTTCGATTGGCTAAGTCACTATTAGAGTTTCATTTGTTCTTGTAATAGAGTTCAATTCAATTTTGTCATATATAATGTCATTTAACTCTCATCCACAGTTGAATACTCAAGGCATAGTTAAAATTAACTAGCAATAATGGGGATCTTGAAGGCAATCATAAACATAGTTCAAGCAATGGTGTGAAGTGCATGTGAGAATGAGATGCATAATTTTTTTTTGAAAAGGGATTTTATTTTGAAACTCAGGTATGCATCGAAAAAGCTAAATCAATGGAAGATATTTACTGGAATAACTGTCACTCTCTAGGGATCTTGGTCTTCACCCAAGCTTAGATGAGAACCCGGGATAGATTCAATCATCATTTCATGCTTATCATGGAGAGTTTCGATTTACACGGATTCAATCCTCCAACGTCAAGATTTGAGTCAGCAAACACCACAATTCGTGATAACACAGTATTATGGTCGCCATACCGATCATAAGCTCTTAAGGGAGGCCTACGGCGACTCAATTTCCAGACGTGAGGTAAAATCATGAAAATTTGTGTTTAGGGGTACTTACCTCAAGAACTTCTTGTAAATCCGTTGATAGGGATCATTACTGCTTTCTTTCAATGTTCGTTTGCTGAAGTTCATGCCATTCATCTCCAATAGTGTGCTTGAATCACCTTTGGTGCTCTCATTTCTACTTTGGAAGCCTACATTAAACAGACACTAAAAGATTCTGCATTTTTTTTGTTAGTGCTAAGTTTCATAACTTGCAAAGGTAACACTTCTAGTTTCATTGATGGAGATGACATGGGATGCAATGCATAATGTATGCGTGATGGGACTAAAGTGTATGATGATCTTCCCTACGAAGGGGTGATGTTTGGCACGTGGATTTTTGCCGCTTAGTTCCTTTTATTACTCTCTTTGAATAATTGTTTGCTGTAACTTTTGTTTGTTTAAGTCACCAATCATCAGAGAGTCATTATGGTCTCAGATCCTTGCATCACGCGGCTCCCCGAGTTAAAAAAATAGTTGGGCACACATGGAGGGGCGCCCATGTGTTTCTGGGTACTTGGGCACACCTCTATGTTCGCCCAAGTGGTCTCTCCTACTTGGTTTAGGCTTCTATGATGCGGTTACGCGAGGTATTGCTTGTGTAGTGAAATTGGGAAGTGAAGGGACTTGGGCGCCACTAGGAGTGCGCCCAAGTGGCACTCTTACCAAGTTTGGGAGGTAGAAGGACTTGGGCGCCACTAGGAGTGCGCCCAAGTGGCAGTCCGCCTTCTTTTCAAATTAGGACACTAATCTATATAAGGAATGGCTGCTCTTGGGTTTTTTCACACTTCCTACTCTTCCAAATTCCGAATTCCAGGGTCGTTGGTCTCTCTCTTGCTCCCAAGTAAGCACTCTTTCATCTTTGTTGGTTCTAGCTCATGCAACATATATTCTAGTTTATTTTGTTCTCTCTTTTGGCATGGTGCAAACTTAAAATTCAGATTTATTTATATATATTTTAGGGTTGTATCATCTTTAATTTCCCTTCTCTTCTTCTCTCTTTTTTTTTTAAAGAAACAAAGATCTTGCTTTGCATGAATGTCTTCGGCTTTCCCGAAAATCGGCTACAAAGTCTTCGGCTTTCCCAAAAAATTGGAAACTTTGTGTTCCGGTTGTGCGCGGGTTCTCGTCAAGTTTTCCCCAAGAAAATCAAGTCAATAATTGAGGAAAAATGTCAAGAAAAATACAGAAGAAAGAAGGAACAAAAAAGACGGAAAAACGGCCGAAAACAAAGCTCGGCGACCAAAAGGGCAAAACCCCAAGGTCGCCGGTGACCTTGGCCCAAGGTCGCCGGTGACCTTGGCCCAAGGTCGCCGGTGACCCTGGGTGCATGGTCGCCGGCAACCCTGCAAATCCAGGTCGTCGGATTTTGTACCAAAACGCCCGTTTTTCGATCCTTTTCGTATTGAGGGCAAAACAATATTTTTACACTAAATCTGTACCCAAAAGTTAGTTATCCCAAAACCAGTGAAAATATACTTTTGGAAACTAGATATTTCGGTGATCATTTTTCCCTTCTTCGTCGAATTTGTTCGAGGTCCGGATAGTCGTGATTTCAGCCTCCCAAGATCTCTAATGGTGGAGCCCACACTCAACTTGTATAAAAGAGACCCTTCTCTTCTATTCTCTCTTTTCCAGCTCAAGAGCCACCCAAGCTAGGGCTTTTTCCCTCTTCTTTTCTCCCTCTTGCTTTTCCATCACCAAATCATCACCAACCTTGCACAAATTCAAAGATGGAAGTCATCATCTTCTTCTTCACCACTTAGGCTCTCCATTGATACAATTCTTGAAGAGAGAGACCTCCATTTCAAGACCTTCCTTGAGTTAGTTTGGTGCTTTTGAAGAGTTTCCAAGTAAGTAATCCTTCCAATCCTTTGATGTTGTGTTCTCCTAGCTATAGAGAAGCCCCATCTTCCTTATTTGAGTGTTCCTTCTTCTTCATTTCTTGTTTGACCCATTTAGGGTTTTTTTTTTGGGGATTTTTGTTGTGCTTGTAGGTTTCTTGAGAGAGAGCTTGATTATTGCTTGTTTCCTTGATTTGAGACTCTAAGGCAAGTGGATGAATGGGTATTGAGCATTAAATAGTTTTTATGACAATGTGATTGATTTTGCTATCTCCATCAATGCTTATCTATCTTGCATTCATTGTGAAGTAAATGCTCATAAAAAGGGGTTTTGTTGGTTTGTATCTCTTTGTTTCATTTCTTGTTCATGACTTAAATGAACCCTTGCTGTTGTGGTTATCCTCTTTCTCCTTGGGTGATTGAATATGGAAAAAGGAGATTTGGGTTGAAAGCTCATGGAAGTTTTGATAGGGGTTTCAAGTAGTGTTTGAAGAGGTTTAATGGGTGATTATTGGACGCAAGGAGGCCCTTTTATTGCAGGTGAAATGTGTAGGAGAAAAGAGGGAGGAAGGCCATGAGGGCCATTCCCGGGCAACGGGATTAACTACCCGCTCGAGCGCACACTAAGCCGCTCGAGTGCGCATTCTGTCCACTCGAGCGGGCGCAGACTTGTTGTCTGCCCACTTTCCTGCGCAGTCGAGGTCCGCTAGAGCGCACCCCCTCTTGGGCTTGGACCACTGTTGGAGCTTGGGAAACGTTTTTAAAGGAACCTCTTAGCATCGGGCAGACCTATGAGGCATTGTTCGAAGCCCGATTGAGAAGGAAACCACATCACAAAGATTCATCAAAAGTCTTGAAATCCCAAAGTGTATAAGGAACCCGGAATGTCTCCAAACTTAGGGAGTACCAAGTTCTATTTAAATTGACATACGAGATCCCTATTCACCTTGGAACTAGTTTAGAACCCCGATACTTGTCCTGATATTTTGAAAGTCTACTGTACTCTATTATTTCCGAATTTCAACATGCAGTCCCGAAATTCATGATTTATGATTTATCAATCCCGAAAACACTGAAATTGTACTTATAGCATTTTGCTAGCCCCGATGTGCATGACCCGACATTGAGATGATATTTGTGCCTTGAGCACCCCCATTTTGCCGTTTATACAATTACATCATATGTGTTTTATACATGTCCCGATTGCTTGCATATGACCTATGAGTTGGCACCACTAAGCTTGGACGACCTTGCTGGTTTGATCCACCAGCTTGGAAGTCTCCCTCCCGTCCCTCCAGCTGCAGTTTGGATCTCGATACCCAGTTTATTAACCGTGGTCCCGTCCCGATACCCGGCTCGCTCTCGTGGTTTCAGATATCCGGTTCGTTACCGTGATTCCCGATACCTGGTTTGCTACCGCGGTCCCGTCCCGTATTATTATATATGTATATGTAAATTTTGTTGCACTTCCTCACTTCGGTGACTGAGGTCAATGCCCCGATATACACTTGTCACTTCGGTGATAGAGGATTTAGCTTCATGTGGATGCCATCTTGTTTGTTTTCCGTTTCCTTGGTACCTTTACTCGATTTACATTGCATACATATTTTGAATAAATGATTTATCTTTTCATGAAGATTATTGTTTAAATAGATTTAAATACTTTCGAAGGTAAATTGATTTATTATTATATTGTCATATATTTTCACCCACCTGCCAGACCGTCGTGTCTGATCCATTTCTTTGGTACTTAGGTCCTGTTGTTGGTTACCCCGAGGAGGAGCTCGAGGAGGCGGTCGGAGAACCGCAACAGCTAGTTGAGTGGCGCGCCGATGATGCTGTTTAAACATCCGGTTGCCTCGAGAGACGTTACATTTTTTGTTGTGACTAACTTTCCCTTTGGTGGTTATTGTTTTGTTTATATTGGCCTTTGTTGGCCTCTATTTTTTGGGGAATGTAATTAAATGATCTTTTGTTTAAACTCTAATATTATTTTTGGGAAACGCTAATGATCATTGCTCATTCTGATACTTGTTATTCAAATATAATCAGTCTTATTATTATAGAAATGAATTACATACTTGATTTGCTACATGCTTTCGCACTTATACAGAATATTCATGTTGTTGTGATATCCTCACCGCAGACACCTGTGGGAAATCACATGCATGGGTAATATGCGTTCTTTATTAACCCGTGTACGCATTCGTACTAAACATATCACTATCTACTATCTTTCCATCATTTATTTAGTCCCGATCCCAGATTAGGCCGCAAACCCGGTCCGGGGCCGCGAAAAGGAGATTCTCGCTGTTGTCAAAGAGGTTGGTCTGGATGTCACAGGTGCCAGGGTGATCGTTGATAGGATCATTGCGCTGGGTGACAAGCGGTCCGAGACCAAGGCTTTTCCTGATGAAGACTTCTTTAAGGAGATGCTTCTGGACCCCACTAACAACGCCAAGTCTGAAATGGATGAGGCCACGCAGAATAGGAAGCGGTTTGTCCGGGAGAGGAATGTCACCAAGTTGGTCATCATTGAGTTGAGGCATGACATTGAACGCCTCGATAGAGAGGTCATTGAAGCCAAGCGACGTCTTGAACAATTAGAGGCACAAGTCGCAGCCAAGTGGGCTGCTTTAGCAGAGGCTTGTGCCAGGAAGAGGAACTTGATTTGCCAGGTTGCTGATGCCGATCGCATTCTCAAGGAGAAGACTTGATAACACGCGCGATGGCAAATTGCTTGGGAGAAGCTTCCCGGTGATGAAGAAGGGTTACAGCATTCAACCGCATCTTATGGGAAATTTTTGAAGAAGCATGCCTTGGAAGCCTTGAGCGCTAAAGCCAAGAGTTTGCTTGAGGAGTTGATTCTTTGGCTGGGGATTATGTTAGACTGAGCTCTTGGTTTCTTTCATAAAAAACTTTCCTCTTCTTTTCTTTGGTACCCCATGTATACACACATTTCCTGGGTACTCTTTTCTCTCCTTTTTTTTATAGTGCTCGTGAACTCATTTTTTAGCACTCCTTTTTTTTTTTGTATTCCCTCCGTTCACTTAAATCCTTTTGTGATGAAAACAAATTTAAGTAATAATTTAATGGGAATATTTGTTTGAAAATTTAATAAATTTTATTTCATTTTGCGAAAATCTTTTGTCAAATGGTTGTTTTGGCATGGGAGCCAGATTTTCTTTGCGGCATGAAAGCCAAATTTGGGGTTTATGGCATGAGAGCCAAAATTTTGTTATTGGTGTGAAAGCCAAGGTTTGTTTTTTTGGTGGCATGAGAGCCAAGATTTTATTTTTGGCATGAAAGCCTGGTTTTTGTGGCATGATAGCCGATTTTTGGTGTGAAAGTCAGGTTTTTGCGGTGAGAGCCGATTTTGTAGCATCAGAGCCGATTTTGTAGCATGAGAGCCAGGTTTTGGCATGAGAGCCAGGTTTTTGGGATGAGAGCCGATTTTGTTTTTGTTTGCTGGCATGAGTGTCGGGTCCCAGTTTTCAAAAATGCAAGTATCAACTAAAAGTCGCCTCCATGCTGAATGGTCTTACAAGTATTGATGGATTGTTGCCTCCTTGCTCATTCGGTTACGAGTATCGATGGAATGTCGCCTCCTCGCGAATTTGGGTGCAGGTATCAACTAAGTGTCGCTTCCCTGCTCAATGGTTTTGCAAGTATCGATTGAATGTCGCATCCTTGCTCAGCCGGTTTGCGAGTATCAATGGATGTCGATTCCTCGCTTTTTAAAAATTTTGTTTTGTAGGTTCTGGCTGAATGTCGTTTCCCCACGATTTTTGAAATTTTGAGGTGTTTTGGACCTTTTTTTAAAATTTTGGTTGTGGATATCAACTGAAATGTTGCATCCTCACGATTTCTGAAATTTTGCAAGTATCGACAAAATGTCGCTTCCTTGCAATTTAGTGCAAGTATCGACAAAATGTCGCTTCCTTGCAATTTAGGAAGTATTGAATGTGGTTCGCATCCTTCGGATTTTGATTTTGCAAATATCGACTAAGCGTCGCTTCCCCCCAGTTTTTTTGAAAAACCATTTTTTGTGGTAAAAGTCAGGGCGAACTAAGGTGGAAATCCCTGAATCTTGATTTTTGTTTCAAACCATGGAATTTTGGTTCAAGGGTTGAAAATTTGGTCAAGTTAGAAATATGCTCCTAAACTCAATTCTTTTTTCGTTATTGTTTTGAACAATGAAACGGTGAAAGTAAGCATTGTTTTGAATTTTTAGAAATTCCAACATAAGGATGAAAATTCCAAAAGGAGTGGGTTCGACAAGCAAGTACCTGAGAATAGACTTTGGCTGTGCAGGCATTGCTCTAACTCAGTGGCATAAGTCTTCAATAGTAGTACCACTTCAAGAACTTGTCGTTGATGGGCAACATACATCTGTCACCCTCCATTTTGAAGAGAGCATATGCGCCATTGGAGAAAACCTTTTTGATGACGTAGGGTCCCTCCCATTTTGGCTCAAATTTTCTTATGAACTTGTGAGTGAAAACCATCAATCTTTTCACTGTAAGAACCAAGTCACCCTTTTTGTGGGCGCATTGCCGAACCTTTCTGTCGAAAGTTCCTGCCATGCGTGCCTGGTAAAGCTCAATGCTTTATAGAGCTTATTGCTGTCTCACATCGATTTTGTCCAGCTCTTGGAGTCTCAACTTCACATTGCTTGCTTGAGTCATGTCATTTTACAAAGACACCCTTAGGGAAGGAATTTGTACTAACAAGGGCACTATAGCTTCGCATCCATAAACCAAGGAGAATGGTGTGCTATGGCGTAAGACCATGCAAAACAATCAACAAACTCACGAAGAAAGGCGATATACTCGAGTAACTCATCATCATTTATATTCTTGCTTATGAATACAGGACATGGGTTATCTGGTGTTCCCAAGTCTATCTTTTGAATAGAATCTTCTGTTAGAAGATTTGAAAGTGGTTCCTCCACAATATTTTCGGAGGCTTCAAACTCAACGAAACCTTCTAGAGTACCAAGGGCATTTTCAGACCAATGTTTGGATTCTATCCATGGGTCTTCTTGATCGGTAATCTTCTCAAGGATTGCTATGAGATGGTCTCAATTGCCTATGGAAACTTCTTTTGAAGACGACAGCTCTTCTGGGTCAGAATACCACATGTCTGTGCCATCGGACAATTCCTCTTCATTATTAGAGAAATCGAACCAATTAGAAGAGCTACCTTGATCCTTGACAGGTGACTCTTTAAAGAGATATCCAAGGAGATCGACGTCTTCATGGACATGAGATGTTGAGGCTTGGCTGACAAATCGACTTTTCAGTCTTTGTGTCAACTGTTTCAAAGGAGTGTCGGGATCATACCCCAACCCAAGTGAAGACTTATCTACGTGACCGTAGAGTCTCCAATCTTCCAGTTGGGTTTTGGTCAAGGCGGGCCCCAACAGCGTGAGAATACCGCGACCTTGCTCCAGACCACTGGATTTTGAGCGTCATAGCCCATTTTCTTCATAATTCTTGTGCCATAGGACTATATAGGGATAGTTGAGGCATACATTCGTTTTAGAAAGGTTCAAGCATGGAATTTGAAGAAGAAGCTTCCAATCTTTGGAAGAAAATTGGTTTTTCTTCAGCTCAAGTTGCCGGAACAACGAAGGAAGCAGACACCCGATCTTCTATGTCAGCAGGTGTCTACATTGGAGGTAGAGCAGGATGAACTTGCCGAGTATCAGCTTGGCTTGACGATATGTCGTCTTCTGGCTCTGAATCTAAATCTGTGTCTTGTATGATAGAAATGAAAAGAAAACATACTTGTCCCCAGACTTTTTCTTTGGTTGTGATGACCAAAGGCTTTGAAAATATAAGGGAGATGATGAAGGGAGGTTAGCTGCTCTCTTCGGATTTGCCAGAGGGTTTGTTTTCTTTTGGTAATTGTTGAGGGGCCTTGCCTTTATCTTTCTAGAGATTTTCGGTAGAGGGTGTTATTTCTTTCTCCTCCTCTTCCCTTTTGCCCTCGTATGTCTGGGAGTCTGCATAATGGACTTCTTTACCTTTGAAGGGTTTTCTGTCTGCAAACACCCGATGTATCATTCCATCGTTGCCAACCGACTTGATGAATTGATGTAGAGTTGATATCCGAGGGCGTCTGAGAAGGATGTTGTAGGTGGGCCTCGTGGATAGGTTTTCAAAACTTTTTGACCCACTTGACTCAGAGATCAAGTACCTATAAGGCCATAAGCCACATCCAGGATGCAATCCCTCATTCTCATCAATCATGTACAGCAATAAACTCTATCTAAAAGATATAAATCAGCAATACCATGCAACCAAACAATCCACCACATATAGAGAAGTAGATTATACCTTTGGAGCCCGGTAGTGCTTTAATAGAGAAGAAGAAAATTAGCTTGAACAAGAACTCTTCTTAAAGCAAATTAGGATCTCTAAGACCTTGTTGTCTTCCACGCTATGACCCACTATCAGATCTCTTTTCTCAAGAAGATTGGTGGAAACTTCAAGAGAGAACCCAACTTGAAACTCCAAGGAACTAAAAGAGAAATAAGAAATTGTGTAACACTTGCATAATGGACAACTTGGGCGTGTACTCCAATGTTGGACATCCAAGGGGTTTGTTCCCCTTTATATAGCCCAAAGACACCTCCTTTTACTAATTAAAATAGAAGTCCAACTTCCATTAAGAATTAGTAACTTTCTCCTTTCTAATTATTATAGAAGTCTCACTTCTACAATAATTAGTAACTTACTATTACCACTATTAGAAGTCCTACTTCAAATAGAAATAGTAACTTTCTAATTCCTTTCTTTTAGAGTTCAAGTAGGATTAGTATCTTTCTAATAACTTGGGCTAGCGTGGGAACCAATAGGGATTCCATAGAAAGTTGGCTCCAGCTGGGACACCATGACCTCATATCTCATGTGTACTCCGGGCCCACAGTTAATTGAAAGTAATACCACTATATAAATGCAATTGCACTCCAGTCCTAGGAATAAATTGCAAAGAAGACCCTAAACTTCCTAATTGCCACAAGTAAACCAGTTGACGAGCCTAAGTGGAGACTCGGAGATGGCTACAAAGCCGTCTGAGAACGCACGAGAGTGACTTTCATCATAGAAACTATTTTAGTAGCAATTCTTAATAATGAACATAAATTTAGTTAGTTGTTTTATTTAATTTATTTTGGAAACTTTAAACCTAAATATTTAGTGGTTATGTGTTGGTTTAATATTGGATATTGATAACATTTGGTTTAATGCTTCCGCAAATATTTTCATATGACTCATCATGTTTCGAAATCTTGTGGGTCCATATTTGGGAGCTTGTGTTGAATTAAACACAGGAAAATGAGTATTTATTTTTATTTTTTACGTTATCTCATCGTTGTATTTTTGGGGACGTAACAGTTGGTATCCCCTCTATCAATATCCATTGATCAATTGGATAAAATCTATCCCTTCCAATCTTAGATCCACATCTTATTATCCTTGAGCCCCAATTAATCACAGTGATCATCAGTGCCATACAATTAACTCTTAATCGAGATGGGTGCGTACTTACTAATGACAAATCCATTAATTGGCATAAGGGGATAATATAGATAGATTCCATCTTGATCATTCAATGTTCTCACAGTTCTACTACCACGTACCCAAGACACCGAGGTATTGACCTACATTTGGCCTCACTCATTGGTGACTCAAAGTAAATGAATAGATAGAAACTTGAGTTCATCAAAGGCTTAGGATTGAGAACCTATTGCTAGGGAATTATGAGGGCGGACCTTAAAATCGAGACAGTATTCTATAAGGTGTTTCTCATGGTCCTTTAATACATCCAATATACCGGCACGATGATCCAGAATCTTACATTCTGATGATCAAGATAAAGCACACTATCTCATAACGATCAAAGTGCTACAACCTTATTAGATGTGATGCCCAGTCTCATCGCTGGTTATGAAGATATTTAAGTATAAGATTTGTGACACATGTCTCCGTATGTGGATCTCATCCATACACATATATCACATCTAATATACTAATGGGACCCTGTTCATCTCATGAACCATTATGTCATATGTATTGGTCATGTGCATTAAGTAATAAAACACCATTAATCTTATGAAAGGAAAGCATGATTTTATTGATGAATAAAGAAATTAATCAATTTATTACAGCATCTGATGGATTGAGTCCATACAAATTAACAATCTCCCACTTTGGCTCAATGCCAGTCAGGGTTGCATCTCATGCCCATCCCGTCTACATGCTGGTCAAAAACTTTGGTGGATTTCCTGGAATCCTTATCTAACATAAAGTCAGAATCTGTGTATCCGACTGGAATTAACTCATCACTGCCATAAATCAACATGTAATATTTTGTCCTTCTCGAGTATTTAAGAATTCATTTTACTGTAGTCCAATGTTTAGGTCCTGGATTAGACTAATATCTGCTGACTAAGCCCACTGCATGACAGATATCTGGTCTAGTACATAGCATAGCATACATGAGGCTACCAACAGCCGAAGCGTATGGTATAGACCTCAACTACTCCTTTTCCTCAGGTGTCTTGGGACATTGATCTTTGGAAAGGTGTACTCCTTGCCATAAAGGTGTAATACCTTTCTTGAAGTCCTGCATAGCAAACCGTACCAGTACCTTATCTATGTATGCAACTTGGGATAAGCAATCATCCTATTTTTCCGGTCTCAATGGATTTTGATCCCTAGGATGTAGCTAGCTTCTCCCAAGTCCTTTATATCAAAAGTCTTAGCCAACCAAACTTTCACTGTTGACAACATTCCTATATCTTTTCCAAGAAGAAGGATGTCGTCAACATATAAAACCAGAAAGATTATCCTGTCACCTTCACTTTTCATATACACACATGACTCATCCGGATTTTGAAAAAAACCAAATGATTTTATTGCCTGGTCAAAACGGATGTTCCAACTTTAGGATGCCTGCTTTCAGTCCAAAAATGGACTTTTGTAGCTTGGAAACCTTTTGCTCTTGGTTTTTAGCTACAAAACTGTCTAGTTGCACCATATAGATGTCTTCCTCAAGATGGCCGTTGAGAAACGCCGTCTTAACATCCATTTACCAAAATCTCGTAATCAAGATGAGCCGCAATGGATAAGAGTATCCGGATGGACTTGAGCATAGCTACCAGCGAAAGGTTTCCTCATAATCGATACCATCTTTCTAAGTATACCCTTTCGCAACAAGCCTGGCCTTAAAGGTCTCTACTCTTCCATCTGGTCCTCTTTTTCTCTTGTAGACCCACTTGCACCTAATAGGTTTAATATTGGCAGGCAAGTCCACAAGTGTCCAGACCTGATTGGAGTACATAGACTCCATCTCAGCTTCCATAGTATCTTGCCAACGTCCCGAATCTATGTCATTGATTGCTTCATCATAGTTACAGGGATCTTGTTCCGGTTCTTTCAAACACCAGTGATCACGATTAGTACTAATTAAGTCGCGTGTTAATGCTAAGCGTGATTGGTAGAACTTGACTAAGTTTGGATTAGAATAGCTCTTGATATAGCTTTGGGGAATTTTAAGTGTCTTGTGTTTAGTGGGACTCTTTGGGGTTTCCTTTTTTACAGTCTTGCGTTTATGTGGGTGATCACTCGAGATTCCTAAAATTCTTGTCTTGATTCTGTTTTACTTGTCTCGTTAATCCCTACAACTTTCAGGTTGATCCCGTGCCCATTCGGAATCCTGAAACCCAATTTTCCTAGTATCGAGGGCAAAACATGTCTTTCTACATCAAATCTGTACCGAAAAGTTGACATCCCTAAAACCCTTGAAAAATATACTTTTTGGAAACTAGATATTTCGGTGATCATTTTTCCCTTCTTCGTTGAATTCGTTCGAGGTCCCGATAGTCGTGATTTCAGCCCAAAAAGATTTCCAATGGTGGAGCCCACACTCAACTTGTATATAAGAGAACCCATCTTCTTCTTCTTCCTTTTTTCAGCACAACCTAACAAAAGCTAGGGCTTTTTCCTTTTTCTCTCTTCTCCTTGCTTCCGTACCACCAAATCACCACCAAGCTTGCAGAAATTTAAAGATGGAAGTCATCACCTTTTTCTTCACCACTTGGGCTCTCCATTGATACAATTCTTAAAGAGAAACCTCTATTCCACGACCTTCTTTGAGCTAGTCTTAACCATTTGAAAAGCTTCCAAGTAAGTAATCCTTCCAATCCTTTGATATTGTGTTCTCGTAACTATAGAGAAGCCCCATCTTCTTTATTGAGAGTTCTTTCTTCTTCATTCCTTGTTTGACCCATTTTAGGGTTTGATTGGGGGTTTTTGTGTAGATTGTGTTCTTGGCTTAAAGAAGTGATTAGAGGCTTGATTTCCTTGAGTAGAGACCCTAAGGCAAGTGGAATGAATTGATGTTTTGAGTTTAGAATGGTTTTCATGACAAGTATGGTTGATTTTGTATTGCCATTAATGTTTTGGTTTTACTTGCATTCAATGTGAAATAAATTCTCTTGAAAGGGTTGGTTAGTTCATTTATTGTCTTGAAGATGTGGTTTGTAGCTCTTGTTTTATCTCTTATTTAGGACTTAAATGGATCGCTGTGGTTGTGGTTATTCTCCTTCTATTTGGGTTGGAATGTGATGAGGAAGAAAGAAATTGATTCGAAAAGGGGAAAAGCTCGAATCTGAACCCAGTGAGAATTTCCCGCAACTGGCGGTCAGCTGGCGGTCACCCAGCGGCTAGCCGTCTGGTGACTGGCGGCTAACCGAACTATTTTCGGTTACTTTTCCAGAGAGCTGCAATCTCGCGGTCAACTAGTGGCTAACCGCTGAATCCATCGGCGGCTAATCGCCAGCCAACCGAACGGGGGCGGTCACATTTCCAGTATGCTGCATTTAGTCAGGCTACCCGCAGTCAGCCTCACGGTCAGCCAGCGGCTAACCGTCGGATTCGCCACCAGCCGACCGCCAGGTAACCGAATTTCCCTGAATTCTATGAATAAAGGGAGATGAACGGAGTTTCCACCCCATTTGCTTGTGAACCTTTCTGAGAGCAATGGGCATGGTTCACCTGGGAATATGTCCAAAGCAGAGATGAAATGTTTGTTGGAAGCCTGTTTGAGAGAGAAACCACATCACAACGATTCGTCGAAGTGTCGAGATTACTAAGGTGTGTAAGGAGCCCAGAATGTCTCCAAACTCCAGGAGTACCAAGTCCTTATTGAAATCAACATATGGGATCCCTATTCACCTTGAGTTATCTCGAATCCCGATATTAGTCCCGAGTTTTCGAAAGCCCAGTTTCATGTTATCTACCCGTCTAAAATACACGATTTATGACCTGTCATTCCCGAAACCATTGAAACTACACTTGTAGTATTTTCTAGCCCCGACATGCATTATTTGATATCGAAAGGATACTTGTGCCTTGAGCATCCCCCGTCTTGCCCGGTTACACACATGCACTTAATTTACTGTATACATGTCTTTATTTCATTATTTGACCTATGAGTCGGCACCACTAAGTTTGGATAACCTTGTCTGTCTAATCCGCTTACTCGAAGATCTCCCACTTGTCCCGCTAGCTGCAGTTTGGATCCTGCTACCCGTTTATCACCGTGGTCACGTCCAGATACCGCGGAATACTACCGTGGTTCCCGATGCCCGGCTCGCTACCGTGGTCATGTCCCTTATATTATATTTGTATATGTAAATTTCGTTGTACCTCCTCACTTCGGTGACTGAGGTCAACGCCTTGATATGTTTGCTCTTATCACTTCGGTGATAGAGGATTTAGCTTCGTGTGGTTGCCACCTTGTTTATTCCCGTTCCTTTGGTACCTTTACTTATTTTACATTGCATACATGTTTTCGAATAAATGATTTATCCTTTCATGAAGATTATTGTTCATATAGATTTAAATGCTTTCAAAGGTAAATTCATTTATTGTTATATTGTCATATCCTTTCACCCGCCTGCCAGACCGTCGTGTTTGATCTATTTCTTTGGTACTCAGGTCCCGTTGTTGGTTGCCCCGAGGATGAGCACGAGGAGGCGGTCGGAGAACCGCATCAGTTAGTTGAGTGGCATGCCGATGATGTTGTCTAAACATCCGGTTGCCGAGATGCGTAACATTTTGGGGGTGTTATTAACTATTCTTTTGGAGGTTATTGTTTTGTGTATATTGGCTTTTGTTGGCCTCTATTTTTGGGAGTGTAATTAAATGATCTTTTGTTTAAACCTTAACATTACTTCTAGGGAAACGCTAATGATCATTGCTCATTTTGATACTCGTTTATAAATGGTTTATCAGTCTTGCTATTTTTGGTGTGAATGTTGATTTACTACACGTTTCCACAATTATACAAAATATTTATGTTGTTGATATATCCTCACCACGGACACCTGTGGGAAATCACGTGCACGGGTAATATGCGTTCTTTATTAACCCGTGTACGCATTGGAATCATCTATTTATATCCACCATCACCATACTTAGTCCCGATCCCGAATTAGGCATGCAGGCCCGATCCGGGGTCGCGACAGACTGGTATCAGAGCGAGACGTGTTTCGGGCAGTTAAAAGAAACTAAAAATCCTAAGGACGTGGCGAGAATTTGTTAGATCTTTTCGTTAGCTAGAATCGCATGAGCAAAGTGTGACCCTGTTTTTGGATTTATATGTGCTAACAACTTGTTTTGCATCATCATGCCACCTCGTAAGTGACCATTAAACGGCAATCCCACCATAAGTAACAGTGATCACACGGGGCCAATTGATGAAGATATAGTTGATAACAATATGCCAAATCAGTTTCAACAAATGATGCAGGCCATGCCTGACCAACAGCATCAAGCCAATGAGAACCAAGCTAGATTGTAAAAGCAGATGCTCAAGAAGGATGAAGATCACGCTAGGGAATTAGCAGAAATGCAGAGGCAATTGTTAGAGGTGTTATAGACAAGGCCAGAACCAGTTCAACCTCAACCTGCAATTGTCATCAACCAGAGGGAACATGATCCTAATGCCTTATTTCAATGGTTTCGGAAGAAGGCACCAAAAGAGTTTGTTGGGACAGATGACCCATTGGTTGCAGATGATTGGTTGGAACACACAGAGAACATCTTTGAAGTCTTCCAATGCACAGGAGGAGAACTACTTAAACTTGCAATATCTCTATTCACCGATTTGGTAGATATATGGTGGAGGACATTGAGGGAAGAATATAGAACCATGGCCGACGCAGTGGCTTGGGTTAGTTTCAAGAGACAGTTTGGGGAGAAGTATATACCCACACATGTCAAGAGGCAGAAAGCAGTAGAGTTTCAGCAGCTCGTCCAAGGCAATATGACAGTGCTAGAGTACCTCACCAAGTTTGAGAGGTTGTCATGGTATGCCCCTGAGTTGGTGCACACAGTGGAAAAGAAGATTGCTAAGTTCTTAGAAGGACTTCACCCTATCATTGAGAGGGATGCCACGGGAGTAGTACCACTTGTCACATTTGAAGAGGCTGTTAAGAGAGCCTATAAGTTTGAGAACTTCCACCACAGGATTCTAAAGGTTCAAGGCAAGGGACAGGGATAGCCTCAACAGCAGAACCACCAGCAGAGGAACCAACAGCACAAGAGGTAGAGGCAAGAACAGAATGTTCAGCTAGTTTGTATTCATTGTGGGAGAAACAATGAGAGCGCCCAGTGTCGTACCATCACAGGAGCGTGCTTCAGGTGTGGCTCAATGGACCATCAGATGAGGAATTACCCAAAACCGAATAGATAGAATCAGCAGCCTCAAGAAGCACCCCGTCCATCACCACCATAGAATGCAATAGTTGTCCAGAATCAGGCAAGGCCACTTCAGCAGCAGGCACCACCGCAATAGTATAGACCTCAACAACAGCAGTAGCAGCACCGCCTATAAGTTTGAGAACTTCCACCACAAGATTCTAAAGGTTCAAGGCAAGGGACAGGGACAGCCTCAACAGCAGAACCACCAGTAGAGGAACCAACAGCACAAGAGGTAGAGGCAAGAACAGAATGTTCAGCTAGTTTGTATTCATTGTGGGAGAAACAATGAGAGCGCCCAGTGTCGTACCATCACAGGAGCGTGCTTCAGGTGTGGCTCAATGGACCATCAGATGAGGAATTACCCAAAACCGAATAGATAGAATCAGCAACCTCAAGGAGCACCCCGTCCAGCACCACCATAGAATGCAATAGTTGTCCAGAATCAGGCAAGGCCACTTCAGCAGCAGGCACCACCGCAATAGTATAGACCTCAACAACAGCAGTAGCAGGCCAGTTAGCAGGGACAGCATCAGAATCAGCGTCTCCCGCAACAAAATAGAAATGTCCCTCAAGGCAAGCAACAGTAAGCTCCTATCAGGCCACAGCAGCGGGGACAAGTGTATGCGGTCAATAGAGATGATGCAGAGGCAGCAGGCAATGTTGTGGAAGGTACACTTCTTATTTGTGGGATAAAAGCTAGGATATTGTTTGACCCTGGCTCTACGCATTCATTTATATACCATGAATTTTCTAGATTGATTGATGTGCATGGTAGAGAACCTGAGTATATTCTGATTGTGGCTACTCCAGTAGGAAAACAAGTTGTGTGTACTATCTATCACCTTAGTTGTACAGTTCAGATAGGAGAGGTTGTGTTACCCACAGATCTTATTCTGTTGGAGATGAATGATTTTGATATCATCCTAGGGATGGATTGGCTAGCAAGGTACCATGCCACAATGGATTGTTTCCATAAGACCCTCACATTCAAGTTGGATGAGACACCAGCAGGGGTGTTGTTTTAGGGAGACAGGAGGAATCCTCATGCAGGGGTTGTCTCAGCGTTGAAGGCTGATAGACTTTTAAGAAGTGGTTGTGAAGCCTATTTGGCATTTATCACGGAGGATAAACGGTCCCAAGGGGTGGAGGAGATCCCTATTGTTTGGGAGTTCCAGGATGTGTTTCCAGAGGAGTTCCGATATCTATTGCACCTTATCGTATGGCTCCGGCAGAATTGAGAGAACTTAAGATACAGTTGCAAGAATTGTTGGATAAAGGTTTCGTAAGACCTAGTATTTTGCCGTGGGGAGCTCCGATTTTATTCGTCAAAAAGAAAGATGGTTCGATGAGAATGTGTATTGACTACCGAAGGGTGAATCAGGTGACCATCAAGAACAAATATCCATTGCCAAGGATAGATGAACTGTTTGATCAGTTACAAGGTGCTTCGTATTTTTCGAAGATTGATTTGAGATCTAGTTACCATCAACTGAGAGTCAGAGAATCAGATGTGTTGAAAACAGCTTTCCAGACAAGATATGACCACCATGAGTTCCTAGTGATGCCATTTGGACTGACCAATGCACCGGCAATGTTCATGGCATTGATGAACAAGAAATTTGCGCAGTA
Source organism: Umbellularia californica (assembly GCA_028538565.1). Lineage (NCBI taxonomy): Eukaryota > Viridiplantae > Streptophyta > Magnoliopsida > Laurales > Lauraceae > Umbellularia > Umbellularia californica. The sequence continues at coordinate 41,042,110 of JAPQWN010000007.1, read as the reverse complement.
TCTGGATCAGTTTGTGGTAGTGTTTATCGATGATATTTGGTGTACTCCAAGACCAAAGAAGAGCATGAAGAGCATCTAAGGATAGCATTGCAACTCCTACGGGACAATTAGCTGTATCCAAAGCTCAACAAGTGTGAATTCTGGCTAGAGTAAGTAGCGTTTTTGGGGCACATTATCTCCAAGGAAGGGTTGTCAATAGACCCATCCAAGATTGAGGCATTAGTGAAGTGGGAGAGACCGAAAAATGTGTCAAAAATAGAAGTTTTCTTGAATTGGCAGGGTATTATTGGAGGTTTGTGCAAGGATTTTTGTCAATTGCGTCACCATTGACAAAGTTGACAAGGAAGAATGTGTCGTATATGTGGACCGATCAATGTGAAGCTAGTTTCCAAGAGCTAAAGAAGAGCTTGACTACAACACCAGTCCTCACTTTACCATCCGGAAGCTGCGCTTTTACCATTTTCACCGATGCTTCAAGTGTAGGACTTGGTTGTGTGTTGATACAAGAAGGAAAAGTCGTTACATAAGGGTCCCGGAAGTTGAAAGATCACGAGAAGAACTATGCAACCCATGACCTTGAGTTGGCAGCGGTTGTCTTCGCATTAAATATGTGGAGACATTATCTCTATGGAGAGAAATTTGAGGTCCATTCTGATCACCGCAGCCTACAATATATGTTTTCTTAGAAGGAATTGAACATGAGACAGAGGAGATGGATGGAATATATTAAAGATTATGATTTTCCAATCAAGTATCACCCGGGGAAAGCGAATGTAGTTGCCGATGCCTTGAGCAGGAAATCAGTGGGCTTGGCGAATTTGAGTGGTACTTGTATTTTCGAACAATTTGAAGAGTTGAGAATACACCTACAGCCACTAAGGAAGGGTGTTATAGTTGCCAATATGTCAGTGACAGAGCCTTCATTTATTCAGAAGATCAAGGATAGTCAGTTGCAAGATCCAGAGTTGGCCAAGATTTCAGAACATATAGCAGAACGACTTGATTTTTGTATCGTTGATGAAGTTCTTTATTATCGGGACCGTCTATGCGCGCCTAACATCGAAGATTTGAGGAATGACATTATGGCAGAAGCTCACAGTATGAAGTATTCCATGCATCCAGGCAACACGAAGATGTATCAGAACTTGAAAGGCAGATTTTGGTGGAACAATATGAAGAGGGAGATCGCAGCTTTTGTTTCTCGTTGTATGACGTGTCAGTTGATAAAGGCAGAGCACCAGAAGCCTCCAGGGCTGCTATAGCCACTAGAGATCCCGGAATGGAAATGGGAGCACGTTACCATGGACTCTATTTCGGGACTACCGAGAACGAGCAAGGGCATTGATGCAATATGGGTTATTAAGGACAGACTCACCAAGTCAGCTCATTTTATCCCCATGAAGACAAGAAAGAAGATGCACATGTTACCCCTGGCAGAGTTGTTCATTACTGAGATCGTTAGTAGACATGGACAGCCAGTTTCTATCACATCCGACAGAGATAGCAGATTCGTCTCAAGATTTTGGAAGACCCTACATGAGTCCATGGGTACGAAGCTACAGTTCAACACGGCTTATCACCCTCAGACAGATGGCCAGTTAGAGATAACAATTCAGACCCTTGAGGATATGATCCGTGCTTGTGTGTTAGACTTCAAGACTCAATGGGATGAAGCTCTACCGTTGTGCGAGTTCGCTTACAACAATAGCTACCACTCAAGCATTGGAATGGCGCCCTTTGAAGCTTTATATGGCAGAAGGTGTGGGACACCGGTTTGTTGGGAAGAAGTCGGCACTCTCAGTTTCCATGGACCAACCATAGTGAGTGAAACCAGTGACAAAGTGAGACAGATTCAAGAACGTTTGAAAGTAGGCTGGAGTAGACAGAAGAGCTATGCAGACTCTCACAGAAGGGACTTACAGTTCAAAGAGGGAGACAAGGTTTTCGTGAAGGTGTCACCGACTAGAGGAACATTGAGATTCGGGCAGAAAGGCAAGTTATCGCGGAGATACATTGGACCGTATGATATCATGAATAAGATTGGTGATGTGGCTTATAGATTAGCCTTACCACCCGAGCTATCCGGTGTACACAATGTCTTCCATGTGTCGATGTTGAAGAAGTATGTCCCCGACCCTTCACATGTACTCCGGCATGAATCGTTGGAAATTCGAAAAGATGCTACATATGTAGAGAAGCCTGTTCAGATCATAGATACGAAAGAGCAAGAGTTGAGGACACGGACTATTCAGTGGGTGAAAGTACTTTGGGAGAATCATGGACCGAAAGAAGCAACGTGGGAATTACGAGACAAAGTTCAGAAGAAGTATCCTCATCTTATACCCGAGGTGAGTTTTTGATGGACCCTCGGGAATCTTCCGTCCTCTCCTTCCGCACCCCGGGGGCTGACCTGGGTCTCGGCGGAGGAGGGAAAATCGCGGGTATCAACATTTTTGTACGGGTATGTCAGATTTACTTTCTACTTGGAATTTGGAATGGTGATGATCCGGAGATTCACCTTCACAAGTGGAAAGGAAATCAATCCTTTTTTATAACTTTTCAAATTGCATAAATATTAACAAAAGAGACAAGTTTGTTTTTTTTTAGAATGTTGTAGGAGGCGTTTTTGTTTGTTTGCCGTGAAAGGCGATTTTGCCGTGAAAGGAGATTTTACAAAACTCATCAAATATGAAAGACAAGAATTGTGATTTCTTTTTTTGTCTCTTTAAGAAATACAAACTACAATAGAAAAGTAAGAAAAGGGATCTAACTTCTCAGGAGATTGTGGAGACACGTTGAGATCGACGGTCGCAAGTCTTGTATGGACTTCGCCATCGTCCTTCAAATGAGAACATGTGATGCTTTGATTCTTTGGCTTGGCTCCTAACCTCGATTTTTTAAAGGACAAGGACCAAGAGGAGGTCCTATATCCAATGAAAAACCAAGTAAACGGGCTGAAAAGCCACGTTTAGGCCATGTTGGAGAAGGAGGAGGATCACCTTGTGGTGCTTCCGGGAGCAAAGCAGCAGGACTTCGTCTCTCTCTTGGATTTTCTGGCTTTTTAGAACTTGCACTTTGGATCTATTTCTTTCTTTTTTTTCTTGGAACTCACCTCTTTTTATAGGCTTTTGGTAGCCATGAGGTGTGTATTGGCATTGATAGCAATGATGAGAGAATTGATGAGGAGTTACAAGTTGATTTTGTAACTCCTTTTTCATGGCTTGTGATTGGCCGATGAAGGTAGTGGGCTTTTAATTGCCTTTATGCTTCATGATGATGGGAGTTTCATGGGTTAAATGCCATGATTGCTTGGATTTGTAACTCCCAAATGCTTGAATCTGATTGGGCCGTCCAAAATAATGAGTTAATGACCGCTTTAATTTGTCATAAACGGGTCAATTAACGACATTAAGTGGTTGCCAAGGCATGTGAAGAGTCGCGGGCCGCACCGCGTCTTTTGAGATTCTTCTTGCGATCATCACAGGTGGATCCACACATTGTTTGATGCTGGATCGCGATGCAATTTCAAACATAGGTTGATGTTGGTGGGCCGGTGACATCTGTCTTGTCGATTTCACGATCGGTCGGACAGAAAGTATACTTTCTTAGTCAGCCGGTTGGCAATCTTGAGGCGATCGGTGATGATTTCATGCTTTTGACGGCGGATCCGAGATGTCGATGAAGATCAGTCGTTTTCAAGCATCAAACATTGGATTTTCAGAAAACAACAGAGGCAGGAACACCCGAAACACGAAAAAGATTGAAAAAACGGGCAATTTGGTGCAAAATCCGGCGACCCGGATTTGCAGGGTCGCCGGCGACCATATGGCTTTGGCCCGTTTGGTCGCCGAGCGTCGTTTTCGGCCGTTTTTCCGTCTTTTTCGTTCCTTCTTTCTTCTGTATTTTTATTGACATTTTTCCTCAATTATTGACTTGATTTTCTTGGAGAAATCTTGTCGAGAACCAGCGTGAAATTGGAGCACAAAGTTTCCCATTTTTCGGGAAAGCCGAAGACTTTGTAGCCGATTTTCCGTCAAGAGTCGAAACTAGGTCAAACGATGTCGGAATGACCTGAAAATTGAGGTGAAGCTTCTTGAGCAGTGGATAGGACCAACCATGAGCTTTTATTTGAGTTTTGAAGCCGTTTGGGGTCCCATCGATGCTTGACTTGATTTTGCTACGGGGAAAATGCCGAGCTTTGATATGTGGTCAAACGATGTCCGATTGACCTGAAATTTGACGAGGAGCCTATTGGAGTCATTTTGAGACATTCCATCAGCTTCGTTTTGGATGTCATGGTCCCGGGTTGCTACACCACCGGTAGGCTTGATTTTCTCTTGGAGCGTCGAAACCTGGTCAAACGTTGTCAGAATGACCTGAAATTTGACGTGCAGCGTTTTGGAAGCATGTTGAAGCCACTCATGTATTTTGTTTAATGAGTGATGGCTTCGATAGTTTTCGCCGCTGGGAGGCTTGATTTTGTTGTTCGAGCATTGATGGAGGGTCAAACGTTGTCGGTTTGACTTGAAATTTGGCATAGAGCCCTTTGGAGACATTCTGGAGTCATCCGTAGGCTCTGATCAAAGTTTTGACGTCTTTGATGATGTCGTTGCCGGAAGCGCTTGTTTAGCTGTCGGAGCAGTGAAGTTAGGCCAAACGATGTCGGAATGGTCCGAAACCTCAGGTGTACCCCTGTTTTGGCTGCCTTGAAGGATCTCTCAGTTTCTGTCTGATTCTAATAAGATTTGATGCTTGAAGTAGTTTTGCCTGTTTTGTAGCAGGATGCAGCTTCACGAGGCTTCTTGATATTGAGGAGACATAGTGACTTTTTTGTGTCAACAAATGCCCCCTCGAGGTACAGCGACGAGTAGCTTTTTGGAGTCGATGTGCCTCGAAGAGAAACTTGGAGGAGAGATTCCAACTTGAGCAAGAGTCTTGAGCCTTTTTTTTTTTTTTTTTTTTGAATAGCCTTCTGAGTTTCCGGGGGAATTTTATGGTAGTGAGAGGGATCACGTACCATCTCAAGGCAAAGTTTTAAAAATGACATGGGGGGTTTGGATTTTGGGTTTTGGATTTTGGTTTTTGACCTTGTGACCTAACAAGCTGTATGTGGCAGGTTAGGGGGTCGGGGTTTGATTTTGATTTTGACCTTGTGACCCAATAAGCTGTATGTGGCAGGTTGGGGGGTCAGATTTGGGGTTTTGGTTTTGGTTTGTTTTGGATTTTGATTTTGGTTTTGGTCTTGTGACCTAACAAGCTGTATGTGGCGAGCTAGGGGACCGGAATTTGGTTTTGTGAAATGTCAATTTCAAGATTTTGGCTCAATTTGGTTCATGAGGTTGGATGGTTTGGTTTTTTGGAAACTCATGAGGCTTTCTTCTTTTCTTTTCTTCCTTTTTTTTTTGAATGGTCCCATCAACTCCAAAGAGGCATGGGACTTTTTTTTTGCTCTTTTTCTTCCTCTTCTTTTTTTTGCTCTTGGTAGAGAATATCTAAAAATATCTCTTTTGTGTAGAAGAAAAATTCTTACTTGGAGAGAATTTCTCAAGTTTTCTTTTTGTGGAAAGATTCTCTCAAAATATCTTTGTTTTTGGGAAAGTAGCTAAATTTTAGCACTTACCTCCTTTCTTTTCTCCTTGTTTCCTCTTTTGGCTTGCTCTCTTCTATAAAAGCAAGAGGGTTGTTTCTTTTGCTCCATTGCTTTCATTTTGCAAGAAATCTTCAAGAGTGCTCTCCAAGATAAGAAGTGCTTTCTCTTCTTCAAGGATCTCCAAGCTTTTCTTCTTCTTCTCCATCAATGGCTTCGAGTAAGTTTTCTTCCTCCACAAGAATCTCCATTGTAGAAGTAGCTTCTTCATTTTTTCCTTCTTCGTTTTCTTTTCTTTTTCTTTTTTTCTTCAAGCACGTTTTTTTTTTTTTCGTGCTTCTTCTTCTTTTTCTTTTTTTTCTTTTTTTTTCCCTCTTCTTTTCACGGTTTTCTCTGTTTTTTTACCGTGTACTTTTTTTCTTTCTTTTTTTTTCTTCGCTCATTTTCCTTTTTTTTTCTGTCAGCGTTTTTTTTTTTTATTTGTTTTTGTTTTTGTTTTTTTTTCACGCTGGTTTCCCTTTCCCTTTTTTTTTCAACGTTTTTTCTTTCTTTTTTCTTTTTACTGTTTTTTTTTTCTGCATGGATAGTATGCCATGTGGTAGTGGGCCACGGCCTGCGGGCCAAAAAATTTTTTTTCTTTATTTATTTATTTATTTTTTTTTGCTGAGATTTTTTTTTCTCTCTCTTTCCTTTTCTTTTTCCTTGTTTGTTCACCATGATAATGAGGCTATGCAACTTCAATATGTATGCATTTTTTTTTTGTTTGATGCATCTAGATAGAAGGCTAGAGTCTCTAGGTCAAGCCAACATGATTTTTGACTTGGACAAAGTTTGATTGGTTTTGACCAAATTGGGTTGGAATTGGTCAAACTTTGGTCAATGTTTTCCTAGCATTTAATGCATGATGATATTTTTCGATGCATGATTTTGTAAATGGACTTGGAAGTATGATGATGCATACCTGAAAATCTTTTGTAAGTATTGGGATTTTGAGCTCGCAGCGATGTTGAGCTCTTTCTCGGTCTTGTTGGATTTTGAGGAAGTTTGCAATTTTTGGATTCTGAAGCTCGCAGCAATGTTGAGCTCTTTTCCAGATTTTGCGGAAGTTTGATGAGATTGGCTTGTTCTCGCAGCGATGTTGAGTTCGAACCTTCTTTGAGAATTCTCTACTGACTATAAGCTCGCAGCGATGTTGAGCTCATCTTCAGGCTTCCTGTCTTTTTCGGAGTATTTTCCTTTTCTTTGGAATTACCTCGGAACCATGTCAAAATTTTGCTAGGATTTTTGTAGCAGAATTTTGTCATTTTGATGTTGATTGATCTTTTCTCTTCCATCTTTTGTAGGTAGTTCTTCTAGAACGAACAAGGGTAAAGGTCCTGTTACTGACGCACCTCGTCGTTCTGCTAGATCTTCCAATGCGGCCGTTCAGCAGGCTTGGGAGAAGGTCCTTCTGATATTGAAGTTCCTCTCACCATTGTTAAGGAGGTGTCTGAGGATGCTGACGAGCCTTCGGAGAAGAGGAGCAGAGAAGAGGAGACAGCTGGTATGATCCTCTTTCTTTCTTTTGTTTCTTCTTTTCTCTTGTAAGAGATTTTTTTTGTTTTGATCCGCTGCTTTCTTTCTTTTAGCAGAGGATGATGACCTGGTGATGCCTGAGGTTCCTGCCGATGAGGCGATGACGGATCCAGTCGTGGCATCTGGGGAAAATCCCAGGGACTTTGGAGTGGTTCCAGAACCTTCACCTGGTATGGTTGTTTTGGCTTCTTTTTTTTTTTCTTCTTTTTGTTTGTGCTGTCATATGCTAACATGTAGCTGACTTGCCAGAGGATTCTGACGATTTCGAGCCATCCATGGACGCAACTTTTGACGATGCTTCGGATGAGCTCAGAGAGGCAGAGAGAACTCCGCCAGTTGTCGAAGCAGGTATTTTTGCAATAATAATCTTGATATATTTTCGACAAGGACAAGATTATATTCATACCTTTTTGTCTTTTTCTTTTGTAGATTGTGGAGCAGCAGGAGAGGTTCCTCCGTCTTCTTTAGAGCCAGAACAGGGGATACCTGCGGCTGATGCAGAAGTAGGCGCTTCTTCCTCTTTCAATGAGTCAGCTTCTTCCGTTGGAAAGAGTTTATTAATTATTCTTCCAATGGAGCATGACATGGCAGTCGGGCACCAGAGCATGGCGAATCCTTATCTACACCGCACCTTCAGTATGCAAGGAAGGTGTTGAAGACTGTTTTGAGCTCATGGGTTGAGACTCTCTCTTCAGGTCATTTGGAAGCTGGTTTTGGCATGATCAAGCATGTGCAGGACATCCTTGCTGATAGCAAAGAAGTCGGTCTGGACATCGTAAGAGCCAAGGATTTTGTTGAGGAGATCATCACCTTGGGGAACAAATGGACTGAGACCAAGAGTTTCCCAGATGGTGACTTCTTTGATGAGATGTTCATAAAACCTTCCAGCAGAGTCAAAGCTGAGCTGACTGAGGTCACGAAGATTCGGAGGCAGATCGTTCGGGAGAAGAATGTTACCGAGTTATCCATCATGGGGCTGAAGCAAGACTTGGACCGCCTTGATAAGGAGGTTGTCGAGGCTAGGCAGCGTCTTGAGCTTTTGGAGGAAGAAGCTGCTGCCAAATGGACCGCCATTGTGGAGGCTCGTGACAAGGAGGGGACTCTCGTTCGCCAAGTTAAGGAATCTGAAGGTAATGTCCGGAGGAAGACTCAGGAGCATGAGCAGTGGCAGGTCCTCTGCGAAGAACTTCCTCGTGCTGCAGATGGGTCACGGCATTCGGCCGCGTTTTATGGGGACATTTTGAAGAAGTGTGGCCTAAAAACTTTGGAAGTTAAGGCCAAGGGTTTGCTTGAGGAGTTGAGCCTTTGGTTGAAGACCATGTCGGATTGAGCTCCTGAGTTGTAACAAACTCTTTTTCCTTCTTCTTTTTTTTGGTACCCCCATGTATAAACAGTTTTGGTACTATATTTTTGTATCCCCTTCCTTTCACTTAAATCATTTTTTTTATGAAAACAAATTTGAGCAAAAGTTGATGGGAATGTTTGTTTAAGAATTTGATCAAAAGGTTGTCATTTTGTGAAAATCTTTTGTCAAAGGGTTGTTTTGGGCATGAAAGCCAATTTTGTGGCTAAAAGCCTGGTTTTTGATGGTTTGAAAACCGAAATTTTGGATGGCATGAAAGCCTAATTTTGTCTGTGGCATGGGAGCCAAATTTGTTTGTGGCATGAGAGCCAAATTTGTTTGTGGCATGAGAGCCAAAGTTTTTTGGATGGAGTCAAAGCCGAATTTTGGAATGGCATAGAAGCCGAATTTCATTTTGTGGCATGGGAGCCAAATTTTGTTTATGGCATGAGAGCCAAAGTTTTTGGATGGCGTGAAAGCCGATTTTGGCGTTTATAGCCGAATTTTTTTTTTTTTGGCATTTATAGCCGACTTTTGCCGTTTATAGCCGGATTTGGTGTTTATAGCCGAGTTTTGGCATTTATAGCCGAATTTTGTTTTGTTTTGTTTTGGCATAAGAGCCAGATTTTTGAAAATCAAGTTTTTGTTTTGTTGGCATGAAAGCCGATTTTGGCGTTTATACCCGAAATTTTTTTTTGTTTGTTTTGGCATTTATAGCCGGATTTTGGCGTTTATAGCCGAGTTTTGGCGTTTATAGCCGAATTTTGGTTTTCAAAATGCAGGTATCGACTAAATGTCGCCTCCCCGATGAATGGTCTTGCAAGTATCGATGGAATGTCGCTTCCTTGCTCATTCGGTTTTGCGAGTATTGATGGAATGTCACTTCCTCTCGGGCTGGGTTTTGCGAGTATCGATGGAATGTCGCTTCCTCGCGAAATGGGGTACAAGTATCGACTAAGCGTCGCTTCCCTGCTTTTCCCAAAACTTTTGGTTTTCATGGGTACTGAATTGGTGTCGTTTCCCCTCGATTTTTGAAATATGAGGTTTTTTCGAACCATTTGAAATTTGGGTTGTGGATATCAACTGGTATGTTGCTTCTCCACGGTTTTTTGAAATTTTGCAAGTATCGAATGTGGTTCGCTTCCTTGCGATTTTTTGGAATTTGGAAGTATCGAATGGGGTTCGCATCCTTCCGATTTTTGGGTTTTGCGAGTATCAACTGAATGTCGCTTCCCCGCGGTTTCTAAAAAACCATTTTTTTTTTTTGTTTAGAGACACGAGGGTCATAAATTTTGACTTAAACCATTTTGGTTGTAAAAGCCGAGGCGGTCTAGGGTGAAAATTCCTAAGTCCCGATTTTTGTTTCAAACCATGAATTTTGGGTTCAAGGATCGAAATTTTGGTCAAGTCTGGGAAGAGGCTCCTAAACTTGGATTTTTGGATTTTGGTTTTTTTTTAACAATGAAACAATGAAAGTAAGCATTGTTTTGAGAGATTGTTTTTTTGGAAACTTCAACATAAAGATGAAAATTTCAAGAGATTGTACCTTGGAAATTGGCTTTGGCTGTGTAGATATCGCTCTGACCCGTTTGAGGAAGTTTTCAAGGGTAGTACCGCTTCAAGAACTTGCCATTGATGGGTAGCATACATCTGTCTCCTTCCATGTTTAAAAGAGTGTATGCACCGTGAGAGAAGACTTTGTCGATGACGAAGGGTCCCTCCCATTTTGGTTCAAATTTCCCTTTGGATTTGTGGGCAAAGACTATGAGTCTTTTTACTGCAAGAACCAAGTCACCCTTTATGTAGGCGCGTTGCCTGACCTTCTTGTCGAAAGATCCTGCCATGCGTGCTTGGTACAACTCAATGCTTTGTAGAGCTTCAAGTCGTCTTTCATCGAGATTATCCAGCTCTTGGAGTTTTAATTTGACATTGCTTTCTTGCGTCATGTCATTTTACAAAGATACCCTTAAGGAAGGAATTTGTACTTCCAAAGGGACAACAGCTTCGCATCCATAGACCAAAGAGAATGGTGTGCTATGGGTTGGTTCTCGAACGGTGGTTCGATAGGCCCACAAGGCTTCTGGTAGTTTGTCGCCCCAGTCTCTTTTGTGACTAGAGACCATTTTCTTGAGAATTTTGCAGAGTGTCTTGTTGAAGGCTTCTGCTAGTCCGTTCGCTGCTGGATTATATGGAGTCGAAGGACAACTTTGGATTTTGTACTTGTCGCAAAACCTGTAGAATCTGTGATCCTGGAATTGTGGTCTGTTATCATGGACGAATCTTTTAGGTATGCCGAAGCGACAAATAATGTTGGTGCGCAAGAACTGAAGGACTGATGAAGTCTTCATTTCGCTGAGCCCAAATGCTTCTGACTACTTGGAGAAATAATCCGTAGCGGCGAAGATGAAGCGATGACATTTACTTGATGGGGGAGAAATAGGACCTATGATGTCCATACCCCAGGCTTCGAAAGGCCATGGGATTATTGTTGGATGTAGCCATTCTGGAGGCATGTGGACATAATCTCCATGAATCTGGCATTTTTGGCAGCGCTTGGCAAATTGCATTGCATCAGCTACCATGGTAGGCCAATAATAACCTAACCTTTTTATTTGGTTGTAGAGCTTTGGACCAGCCTGATGGGCTCCACAGAGACCAGCATGCACTTCTTTGAGAGTTTCCTCAGCCTCTTGTTGTGACAAGCAGCGTAGGAGTACTCTGTTGAGGAATTTTCTGTAAAGTGCTTTTGAAGGTATATCCAAATGAAAATTCGAAGCTCGTCTTTGGATGCTTACCCGCTCTTTTGGATCTTCAGGTAGGATTCTGAACATGATGTAATCAATGAACGGATCTCTCCAGTCGCCAATCGGAGGTTTGAGGATGGTCGTCCGACTTCCAACCACTTGGTGGCATTCAGCAACTGCTTGGTGTGTGTTGATAGGAAAGAGAATCCTTCTTTGACACACTGTGATTTGCATGTGTTCCCCCTTTTGGATTGCCATTGATGCGGCGAGTCCAGCCAGGGCATCTGCACGGATGTTTTCACCTCTGAGGATGTGGGTGATATGGCAGATGTTGAATTTTTGTCGAAGCGACTGCGCCTTATTGTAGTAAGGTAGCAAATCAGGCTTCCTGACTTCATATTTCTGATTCATCTGGTTGACGATCAGTTGAGAGTCCCTAAAAGCTTCCAACATGGTGATGCCAGATTCGAGGGCGAGTTCCAATCCTACAATCAGGGCTTGGTACTCAGCTGCATTGTTTGAACATGGTTCCAGTAGCGAGAAGCCGTGTGGAATCATGTATTTGTCGGGGCTGACAAAGAAGATGCCAATTCCCGATATTTGCTTTCCTTTTTCATTTGTCCTGGTTGCACCGTCAAAGTACATGTCCCAGGAAGCATTTGATAAGGAAGTTTCCACATTGTAGACAAATTCATCTGGGAGATCATCCCTGAGTGGAGAATCTTTAGGCAATGGATGCTCTGCGAGAAAGTCTGCTAGAGCTTGGCCTTTGATCGCTTTTTGTGGTACATACCTAATATCAAACTGTGATAGAAGGATGGACCATTTTGCCAGTCGGGCATTGAGAGCACCTGCTTTTGTTACAAGGACCTTTAGGAGGTTGATCCTCGAAATCAGGTAGACTGTGTTGGACAGCAGATAGTGACGCAGCTTTTGTATGGCAAACATCACTGCAAGGCATTCTTTTTCGACTGGGGAGTAGTGATGCTCTGCACCTGCCAACATGCGGCTAAGGTAATATAGAGCAGCTTCTTTTCCATCGTCGCTTTCCTGTGCGAGCAGAGCACCCAAAGAGTGGTCGAGAGCTCTTGTGTTCAAGATAAATGGTTTTCTAGTTGTGGGGGCAGCCAGCACTGGAGGTTTAGTGAAGTATGCTTTGATGTCTTGAAATGCATTTTCACATTCAGCATCCCAGACAAAGTCCACGCCTTTCTTCATTAAGCGAGAAAATGGACGGCACTTCCCTGACAGATTTGAGATGAACCGTCGGATGTATGCCAACCTTCCCTGAAGTCCTTTTAATTCTCTTAGGGTTCTGGGAGATGGCATTTCCAGGATAGCCTTGACTTTGGTAGGGTCAAGCTCTATTCCAGCTTTCTGTACTATGAATCCAAGAAACTTACCTGATGAGACACCGAAGAAGCACTTTAGTGGATTCATCCGCAATTTGTGTTTGCGAAGTCGGAGGAAGACTTCTCGAAGATCATCGAGATGGTCTTCTTTTCTTCTGCTTTTGATGGCGAGGTCGTCAACATAGCATTCGACCGTTTTGTGCTGTATATCTTGGAATATTTTCATCATAGCCCTCTAATATGTTGCACCTGCAATTTTCAGACCAAATGGCATGACAGTGTAGCAATATACGCCAAATGTGTGCGAAATGACGTATGCCTTTTGTCTTCAGGATGCATCTTTATCTGATTGTAGTCAGAGAATCCATCCATGAATGTCATTCGCTCGAACCCATAGGTGTTGTCAATCATCACCTCTGGTATGGGGAGCGGGAATTCATCTTTAGGACATGCATTATTCAGGTCTCTGTAGTCGATACAGACCCTTATCTGCCCATTTTTCTTTGTCACGTGAACGATGTTGGCTAACCATTCAGGATGTTATTCCTCGTGGATGAAGCCAACGTTTTTGAGTTTCTGAACTTCTTGTTCAATTTTGTCCATCACGTCGGGACGGAATCTTCTTTGGCCTTATTTGACAGGCTTGATTTCTTTTTGCAATTTGAGCTTGTGGACTGCTACTTTGGGATCCAGGCTAGGCATTTCAGCATAAGACCATGCAAAGCAATCTACGAACTCACGAAGAAAAGAGATATACTCGGGTAACTCATCATCCTTTATATTCTTGCTTATAAATACAGGACGTGGGTTATCAGGTGTTCCCAAGTCTATCTTTTGAACAGGGTCTTCTGTCGGAAGGTTTGAAGGTGGTTCCTCCACAATGTTTTCGGAGGCTTCCAACTCAACAAGACCTTCTGGAGTGCCAGAGGCATTTTCAGACTGGGGCTTTGTTTCTGTCCATTTATCTTCTTGATCAGTATCCTCCTCAAGGCTTGCAATGAGATGGTCCCAATCATTTGCTGGAATTGGGTTGAAGTAGGGTACTTCTTTTGGAGACGATGATTTTTCTGGGACAGAGAACCGCTCGTCTATGTCATCGGGCAATTCCTCTTTATTATCAGAGAAATCATACCAATTGGAGGAGCTTTTTGGGTCCTTGACAAGTGACTCCTCAAAGAGATATCCAGGGATATCGATGTCTTCATGAGATGTTGAGGCTTGGTCGGTAGAGCGACTTTGTAGCCATGGTGTCAACTGTCTCATAGGAGCGGTAGGATCATATCCCAACCCATATGAAGACTTGCCTTTATGAAGGTGGATTTTCCAATCTTCTGGTTGACATTTGATCAGGGTGGGTTCCAATGGTGTGAGAATACCACGGCCACCTCCCAAACCAGTCGGATTTTGAGCATCGTAGCCCATTTTCTTCATGATAGCTTGTGCCATTAGACTATACAAGGATAGCTGAGGTATACCTTCATTTTGGAAAGGTTCAAGCAGAGAGTTCAGTGGAGATGCTCCCGATCTATGGAAGAAGATTGCTTTTTCTTCTGGCGAAGTTGCCGTGATAACAAAGAAAGCAGACGTAGGGTCTTCTATGTCTGCAAGTGTCTCCAATGGAGTGAGAGTGAGCTGATCTTGCTGAGGATCAGCTTGGCTTGATGCTGTGTCATCTTCTGACTCTGACTCCGAGCCTGTGTCATGCATAATAGACACAAAGTAGACAGTGAACTTGCCCCCAGCCTTTTGTTTTGTCTTCTTTGCTTTGGTAGTGATTACCAAAGGCTTTGGAGATTTGAAGGAGACAACGAAGGGAAATTGACCGCTTACTTCGAGTTTGGTGGAGGGTTTATTTACCTCTGGTGATTGCTGAGGAGCCTTGCCTTTATCTTTCTGGAGACTGTCGGCAAAGTGAATTGTTTTGTCCTCTTGTTCTTCTTTTCCATCTTTGTACATTTGAGCATATACAAAATGGACATCTCTGCCTTTGAAGGGCTTTTTGTCTGCAAACACGCGATGTATCAAGCCATCGTTGCCAACGAACTTGATGCACTAATGTAGAGTTGAAGGGACGACACCATTCTCATGTATCCAGGGGCGTCCAAGGAGTATATTGTAGCATGAAGGGGTCCTTATTGCATACACAGTGACTTCAGAAATAAGATCACTGATTTACAATTTGAACCTGATTTTGCCGATAGGCCTTTGAGCGCTGCCGTCATATCCGAAGATGGATACGGACGTGTGACTCAGCTTGCAAGGTGGGATGCCCAGCTCTTCGAGTGCCGAAGTAGAAATGAGGTTGAGGGCAGAACTTGGATCGATCTGAACTCTGTGTACTGGCATTTCTTTGATGTACCCTGTAAAGTACAAGGGTCGGTTGTACTTTGTTTCGCCTAGCAGGAGGTCATCCTTGTCGAAGGCAATTGTTGCACTTGCTGCGTTTTGTACCGAAAGGCACTCAGTTTTCTTCTTTTCTCCCTTTGGGGAAGTATTTGATTTTTTTACCCTGTAGTCCATTTCAATTTGTAGGACCTGTGGGGCGTGTTTGTGGACATCCGCATTTAGCCTTTGTAATTCTGAAATGAGACTATCACGAGTTTGTGGAGACATTCGTAATAAGTCAAGGATGTGCAGACGTGCAGGTATGTGTTTGAAGTGCTCAATCAAGTCGTACTTGAAAGCCTCCTTCAGGCCTGCATTTTCATTATTATTGCCACTTGGGGCGCTTACAACTTGTTTTCCCAAAGGATTTACATAAGAAGAAGAAGGTTGGTTGTAATTTTTATGGTAATCCCGGCCAGAACGGGTACCTCTACCAACTTCAAGAGCTTCTAGAGAAGGGTCTTCTTTTGGAAGATCACTCTTAGGATCAAAGGGTTGATCCTTTGCTGAAGACGTCTCTGTAACAGCATTGGTGTCTTCAGTAATTGTGTTGCACGGAGCAATTTCCGGGAACAAGTCCTGAACAGCATCCGACAACTTTTCTGTATTAGTCCAGACATCGTCTATGAGATCGGGCATCTGGGACCAATCGAATGGGCTTTCAATGAAGAAGATTTCATTGGCAGGAGTTTCTTCAAGATGATCAATCGGGAGAGGCTTGAGTTCCGATGTCACAGCTTCAGGAGACGAGGGCTGAGAGGATGATATCTCAGTGGAAGTCACCTGAGAAAATGTAGCTCCAGATGATACACTACCGGTTGGGGTGTACGTGTCTTCGGAAGCTTCAGAGGCACTATCGTCCTGAGCTATCGCATTGCAGGTCATCTGGAAGGGAGATGCCCCCAGTGCAGATTGTTGGGAATCAGACTCATCCTCAGATGTAAGAGGATCATCGATCCAACTGTTTTCTCCATTTTCAGGAGTTAAGGGAGAAAGTTCCTGTTGATTTTCAGGGAATTCTGGTTCTGGATTATGACGAAGATCATTAACGCGATCTTGCTCCTGCTCTATGGCAAGATGTTGCAAGATTCTTGCATATTCCTCAAGATCAGGCATAGGAGCCAAATCTTCTTCGTCACCCGCTCCTCATGGTTCACCAATGTTGGGTTCCACCGGAGCATTGGTTGGTGCTAGATTGACAGCATTTTCTTGAACAGGGCCCTGGTCTTCTTCATCATCAGACCAAGATCCTTGTGGCTGTAATGGGTTATACCAGATTACTGGGCATAAGATGAGACTCGGGAATCCATTCCTCGTCGGAGAGGTATTCTCCTGTTTCAAGAGATTCTTCCCACTCATCGATATCACTGGCAGTATCACTGGACTCATATCCATTCATGGAGAATCCAACTACCGAGTTGCAAGAGTATGATGCCCCTGAACATTTTCATTTTTGTATAGAGGTGGCATGAAATCATCAAGGGTGAATTTTCTTACCGCCTTTGAAGTTTTAGGAAAGGATTCTTCCGTCGCCCCTAGTGAAGCAGTGGAAGAGGTTTCTACCTTTTCAAGGAGTTCTTGTTTTGGTTGAGACTTTTGCTGCTGTTTGAGCTTGCGGAGCTGTCTCTTGGCTTGCCTTCGCTACTGAGCGGTCGGCTTTGTTTTGACGATCTCCCAATATTCATCATCTAGGAGATCGGGATGCACCCATATAGGCTGTCCATCTGATGTTGGATAAGGAACCAATTCTTGGGACGCTTGAGCCATTTTTATCACCTTGAATGAAGTAGCGGTCTTCTCCTTCGGTGATTTTGAAATTTGTCGACATGACACCATGTCGAAAGTTATGACTCTGTTTTTCCACATCTCATTGATCTTCTCTCTCACAACGAAGCATTGATTGAGATGATGTGAGATCATTTGATGGTATGGACAGTATCGGGGATCATTGGTTTTGCCAACATCTCCCGGTCTTTTGGGTTCTGGCAAAATGAGTTTTCCATTTACTAGGAGAGCCTCAAAGATTTCTTCAACATCTTCATCGAACGGATATTTCTTTTCTACACGTTCTTTGAAGGTATCAGAGAGTTCAGGTCTTTTACCTACAGTTTTGTTTTCAGGTTTCTTTGGTTGCTGAGGAGCTGATTTAGTCTGCACATTGAGAACCTCCTTTTTCTTTGGTTTTGAGGTTGTAACAGCAGTCGGCTCTTTCTTTGATGATTTCTGACTGTTGAAGTCTTTGATCACCATTTCAACTTCCATGGAAGCTTCGAGGAGTTCTCCCAGGTTCTTTGATTTGTTGCCGATGATCATGGAGCGAATTTTTGCTCTCATATTGTTACGGCTGATGTCGACTAGCGACGCTTGTGGCAGTACATCTGAGCATTTGTACGCCATTGCCTTCCATTTGTGAATGAAGTCGTATGTTGACTCATTCTCTCCCTGTTTTAGGCTGCAGAGTTGAGCCATAGTGTAAGACCCCGACCCGAGTGACCTCGATTAGTGCTAATTAAGTTATGTGTTAGTGCTAAGCTTGATTAGTAGTTTTGACTAAGCTTGGATTAGTATTGTTCTTGATAGCTTTGGGGAATTCTTTTTAGCGTCTTGTGTTTGGTGGGGCCCTTTGGGGGTTTCCTTTTTGATAGTCTTGCTTATATTTGGACATTACTTGATATTCCCCTAATTCTCGTCTTGATCCCGTTTTACCTATTTTGTCGATCCTTACGACTTTCATGTTGAGCCCGTGACCGTCCGGAACCTCAAAACCCGATTTTCTTGCATTGAGGGCAAAACAATCATTATACATGAAATCTGTACCCAAAACTTGATATTTCCGAAACCCACGAAACATATACTTTTTGGAAACTAGATATTTCGACGATCACTTTTCTCTTCTTCGTCGATTTCGTCCGAGGTCCCGAGATTAGTGCTTTCAGCCTCCAAAGATTTCCTAGAGATGGGACCCACACCCACTTGTATATAAGAAGAACCCTCTTCTTCCATTTCCTTTTTCCAGCACTAGAGCAACAAGGGTCTAGGGTTTCTTTCCCTTTCCTTTCTTCTTGCCTCTCCACCATCAAAGCACCACCCACCTTGCTCCAATCAAGAAATGAACTTCACCTTCTTCTTCCTCATTACTAGAGCTATACATTGATACCATTTGTGGAAGGATTTACTCAACTCAAGACCCTCCTTGAGCTCACCTTATCCATTTGAAGGACCTACAAGTAAGCTTCCTCCCTCATCTCTTAGATTCTTGTTCTCCTAGTCTTAGGAGAGCTCTATCTTCTTTGTTGAGAGTTATCTCTTCTTGTTTCTTGGTTTGACCCATTTTAGGGTTTGGATTTGGGGGTTTTGTGTAGATAGCATTCTTGGCTTGGAGGAAGAGATTAATAGCTTGATTCTCTTGCATAGAGAACCTTGAGGCAAGTGGATTGAATGGATAGTTTAGCTTTCAATGATTTTTATGACAAATGTGTTTGAATCATTACTTCATTAATGCTTTGTTTTAATTGCATTCAATGATGTTAAATGCTTTGAATGAGGTTGGTAAGCCCTTTTATTGTCTTGAAACATGATTTCTAGCTTTTGGTTTCATCTATTGTCTTTAAATCATGGATTGTAGTTTTGAGTCCATCTTTTGTACAATGCTTAAGTGAATCCTTGTGATGATGGATGTCTTTCTTTTCTTGATGATTGTATGAATTTAGAGATGGAGAAATGGGTTGATGGTTGAGTAGTGATTGAAAGGAGTTGAGAGCCTCCCATTATGTTCTAGGAAAGAGGCTCAATATGGGTTTTGTGAGAAGGGAAGAATGGAAGAGCAGAACCGTCCCGAACTCAGTTCTGGACAGTTCGCTTGAGCGAACTGCCCAGGAAAGGGTTCGTGCCATTCCAGAGCTGTTCGCTCGTGCGAACCCAGTGTCCGCTCGAGCAAACTTCCCCAGCAGCCATCCAGTGAGTGGTTGGGTCGAGTGCACAATTTGTTCGCTCGTGCCATCCTGAACTGGGCAGGTCCGCTCGAGCGATCATATGTCCGCTCGAGCGAACCCTACCAGAAACCATTCCAGAAGCTCATCCGCTCGAGCGAACTGTAATGTCCGCTCGAGCAATGGTTGCTGTTGCACGAGGGATGTGTTTGGAGCGGAAGTGAAACATTTTCATGGATTGTGGAAGGTTCATTGGGAGCCTTGTTGTGTCAAGAGAACTTTAGGGTGATGTATGGAGCCCGGAAGAGAACGAAACCCTTATCACAAGCATTCATTGGAATTTTGGAGACTTTCAAGTGTATAAGGAGCCGGAATACCCTCAATCCAAGGAGTACCAAATTTTATTAAATAGACATTCGGGATCCCTATGCACTTGAATCAACTTTGAACCTTGATACTCATCCCGATATTTCGAAAGCTTATTTCACTCTTTTATATCCGAAATTTACGAGTTATGATTTATGAACCCCGAAAGCACGGAATTGTAATTGTAGCCTTGTGCTAGCCCCGATGCGCATGACCCGATACTGAAATGATGATTGTGCCTTGAGCACCCCGTCTTGTCCGTTTATAGCTTTGCACTAGATTTGTTTTATACCTGTCTCGATTTATGTGATTTGACCTGTGAGTCGGCACCACTAAGCTTGGATAACCTTGTCGGTCTGATCTACCGACTTGGAGATCCCTTCCCGTCCCGCCAGCTGCAGCTTGGATCCCGATACCCGGTTTATTAACCGTGGTCCCGTCCCGATACCCGGTTCGCTCCCGTGGTTCCCGATATCCGGTTCGCTACCGTGATTCCCGATACCCGGTTTGCCACCGTGGTCCCGTCCCGTATTATTGTATATATATATGTAACTTGGTTGCACCTCCTCACTTCGGTGACTGAGGTCAACACCCGATACTCACGTCACTTCGGTGATAGAGGATTTAGCTTCTTGTGGATGCCATCTTGATTGTTTCCCGATTTCCTTGGTTACCTTACATGTTTTATTACTGCATGTGTGTTTTTAATGAAATGATTCATTTACTTTTGAAAGCCATTGTTTAAACAGGTTTACATGTTTTCCAAGGTAAAGGTCTTTATTATTAAATGTTCATATCTTTTCATCTACCTGCCAGACCGTCGTGTCTGACCCTTTGCTTTGGTACTCAGGTCCCGTCGTCGGTTATCCCGAGGAAGAGCCAGAGGAAGCGGTCGGAGAACCGCAGCCGCTAGTTGAGTGGCGTGCTGACGATGTTATGTAAACATCGGGCTGCCGAGTTGCAAAACATTATGGGGGATTGTTTGGATAGTTTTCTGGTGGTTATTGTTTTGTTTATATTGGCCTTTATTGGCCTCTATATTTTTTGGGAATTGTAATTAACTGATCTTCTGATTAAACTTGAATATGTACTTTTGGGTTATGCTTTAGAACATTGCTCATTCTGATACTCATATTCAAATGTAATCAGCCTTGATATTTTGGGAAATGAAATACATGCATGATTTACCATACGCTTCCGCAATTATACTATATGACTATGTGTGTTGGAATATCCTCACCGCGGACACCTGTGGGAAATCACGTGCACGGGTAGTGTGTGTTCTTTTGTTAACCCGTGTACGCTTGATTATAAACATACCTTTAATTATTGTCATCACTCCATATGATCACATCGTATTCACATCACTCAATCAGTCCCGATCCCGGATTTGGTCCCCGAACCCGGTCCGGGGTCGCGACACATAGTAACAGGATGATCCTCACCTTGGAAGTGGGTCAGGAAGCGTGTCTCAAGCATAGCCCAGTTCTGAATGGAGTTCTCCTGCAGAGTGGAGTACTAATCAAAGGCTGTACCTTTTAGGGTACTTGCAAAGAGGCGAATCTTGAGGGCATCTTGATCCGCAATAGCTCCCTTCAGGATCTTGAAATGGATGACATGCTGTCTGGCTGAACCTTTCCCAGTATATGTCTGGAGAGTAGGTTGTTTGAATTTTGTAGGGAACGGAACCGAGTCCATCCATAAAGGGTAAGGTGGCTTGATCCCATGTTCCTTCAATGTATCCTCTTCTTTTGCTTTCGCGAGGATATCGTCCACGTCCTTTCTGGTAAGGGCGCGAGACTCATTGTTTTCTGCATTGCCCTCGTCATCTTCATGATTCGGAGGGGTTTCATTGTAAGGTGGTGGACGCTGTAGAGTGAGAATAAGGTTTTCCATTAGAGCCTCAATTCTCTGTTGTCCTTGCTCCAACTGCTGGATGCGTGCAATTACGTCATCATGCAGTGGAGGCTGCTCAGAACTTGTAGCCAAGACGTTCATCCCTCGGAATTCGAACGAAGAAATCGTCCTGGTGACTGAGCTGGGGCTCATTCTTCTGGATGAAGAATTTGAGGAGTAGTTACTCCGGTGTCCTTGGCTTAGAGGAGTGGAGGATTCTTCCAGATGTGTTCGTGTCCAGGAGACGCTGCGAGTCACTAGACGTCTAACACTGATTTTGATTGCTGACTTCTGGCATTTTCTGGTTTTGCCAACCATATGAACAACAACGAACTGGTCGGGTCTTTCTTTTTCGACCCATTTGTCTGAGATATGAAGATTAAAACGCTGGGTTATTTGCTTCTCAAGTTTCTTTTGTTGATACGCCGCACGGTGACGCATACGACGAGCAATTTGTGCTTCAGTTAGCTCTGGCTGGGTTCTAGCGATGAAGGATGTAGTCCCTCGTGCGCAGCAGCCGAGTTTGTCTTCTTTGAAGCTTGGCAAGGACAGAATCTGGACGCGGTCCTTTGCCTGTCGCAGTGAAGATTTGAATTTTGCGAGCTCGGCCCCTGTTGAGATGAAGGGTCGACTCACGAGAGTGCAGGCTTCAACATATTTTTGCGGAGGCCTAATGATGCAGGATTTGATTTTGGGCTTGTAGGAGCAAGCCGGCTCATGATTAATTTGTTTGTTTTTTGGGCGGAGGGTAGGTTTCTCCTCTTTCATGTAAGAGAGAGGGTAGAACCGATTCTCCTTGAGAGGGGCCAGGTATGCTGTCTTTACAGATGTTCGGGACCTCTGTTGCTTTGGTGAAGATCTCGGGGACCAAGTTTTGGGGTAAACCTGGTTTCTTGTGGGTTAAGGCTTCATGGGAACGCCACGGGCTTCAAGCTTCTTGGTGTTCGCCCTTGGTGCCATTTTGGTGACACGTTGCGGGGCGGTTGGCCCAATCCCCGATATGAACGATAGTTGCGAACATTTCTGTGAGCTATCAAGTTCAAAGAGTAGAGGATCAAAATTTCTTAAAGTTGAATCTTGAGAAAGAGAGATCATGTTTTTTTTTTTTGAAAGAATTTGAAATGAAGTTTTTTTTTTTTTTGAAATCCCAATTGGACTCATCAAAGAGAAAAGATGGCCCAATCCCCGATATGAATGATAGCTGTGAACATTTCTGTGAGCTATCAAGTTTGAAGAGGGAAGGATCAAAGTTTCTCATAGTTGAATCTAAGAAAAGAAATCAGATTTGTTTTTTTTTTTTTTTTTGAAGTGAGAAAGAACAATTGAAATCCAATCTCATATTTTTTTTTAGATGCAAAATGCAACATAGGCCACCAACTAGAAAGGAGCCAAGTGATCAAAGCATCACGTTCTCAAGTCAACGTGTCCCACCGGGTGTGCCAACTTGATGGACCCTCGGGAATCTTCCGTCCTATCCTTCCGCACCCCGGGGGCTGACCTGGGTCTCGGCGGAGGAGGGAAAATCGCGGGTATCAACATTTTTGTACGACTATGCCAGATTTACTTTCTACTTGGAATTTGGAATGGTGATGATCCGGAGATTCACCTTCACAAGTAGAAAGGAAATCAATCCTTTTTTCTAACTTTTCAAATTGCATAAATATTAAGAAAAGAGACAAGTTTGTTTTTTTTTAGAATGCCGTAGGAGGCATTTTTGTTTGTTTGCCGTCAAAGGCGATTTTACAAAACTCATCAAATATGAAAGACAAGAATTGTGATTTCTTTTTTTGTCTCTTTAAGAAATACAAACTACAATATAAAAGTAAGAAAAGGGATCTAACTTCTCAAGAGATTGTGGGGACACGTTAAGATCGACGGTCGCAAGTCATGTATGGACTTCGCCATCGTCCTTCAAATGAGAACATGTGATGCTTTGATTCTTTGGCTTGGCTCCTAACCTCGGTTTTTTAAAGGACAAGGACCAAGAGGAGGTCCTATATCCAGTGAAAAACCAAGTAAACGGGCTGAAAAGCCATGTTTAGGCCATGTTGGAGAAGGAAGAGACCTTGGGGGGGTGGCCCCCCAAGGGACGTTGATCACCTTGTGGTGCTTCCGGGAGCAAAGCAGCAGGACTTCGTCCCTCTCTTGGATTTTCTGGCTTTTCAGAACTTGCACTTGGGATCTATTTCTCTCCTTTTTTCTTGGAACTCACCTCTTTTTATAGGCTTTTGGTAGCCATGAGGTGTGTATTGGCATTGATAGGCATGATGAGAGAATTGATGAGGAGTTACAAGTTGATTTTGTAACTCCTTTTTCATGGCTTGTGATTGGCAGATGAAGGTAGTGGGCTTTTAATTGCCTTTATGCTTCATGATGATAGGAGTTTCATGGGTCAAATGCCATGATGACTTGGATTTGTAACTCCCAAATGCTTGAATCTAATTGGGCCGTCCAAAATAATGAGTTAATGACCGCTTTAATTTGTCATAAACGGGTCAATTAACGACATTAAGTGGTCGCCAAGGCATGTAAAGAGTCACGGGCCGCGCCGCGTCTTTTGAGATTCTTCTTGCGATCATCACAGGTGGATCCACACATTGTTTGATGCTGGATCGCGATGCAATTTCAAACATTGGTTGATGTTGGTGGGCCGGTGACATCTGTCTTGTCGATTTCACGATCGGTCGGACAGAAAGTGTACTTTCTTTGTCAGCCGGTTGGCGATCTTGAGGCGATCGGTGATGATTTCATGCTTTTGACGGTGGATCCGAGATGTCAACGAAGATCGGTCGTTTTCAAGCATCAAACATTGGATTTTCAGAAAATCACAGAGGCAGGAACACCCGAAACGCGAAAAAGATCGAAAAATGGGCAATTTGGTGCAAAATCCGGCGACCCGGATTTGCAGGGTCGCCGGCGACCATAGGGCTTTGGCCCGTTTGGTCGCCGAGCGTCGTTTTTGGTCGTTTTTCCGTCTTTTTCGTTCCTTCTTTCTTCTGTATTTTTCTTGACATTTTTCCTCAATTATTGACTTGATTTTCTTGGAGAAATCTTGAGGAGAACCCGCGCGAAATCGGAGCACAAAGTTTCCCATTTTTCGGGAAAGCCGAAGACTTTGTAGCCGATTTTCCGTCAAGAGTCGAAACTAGGTCAAACGATGTCGGAATGACCTGAAAATTAAGGTGATGCTTTTTGAGCAGTGGATAGGACCAACAATGAGCTTTTATTTGAGTTTTGAAGCCGTTTGGAGTCCCATCAATGCTTGACTTGATTTTGCTGCGGGGAAAATGCCGAGCTTTGATATGTTGTCAAACGATGTCCGATTGACCTGAAATTTGACGAGGAGCCTATTGGAGTCATTTTGAGACGTTCCATCGCTCCGTTTTGGATGTCATGGTCCCGGGTTGCTCCGCCGCCGGTAGGCTTGATTTTCTCTCGGAGCGTCGAAACCTGGTCAAACGCTGTCAGAATGACCTGAAATTTGACGTTCAGCCTTTTGGAAGCATGTTGAAGCCACTCATGTATTTTGTTTGATGAGTGATGGCTTCGATGGTTTTCACCGCCGGGAGGCTTGATTTTGCTGTTCGAGCATTGATGGAGGGTCAAACGTTGTCGGTTTGACTTGAAATTTGGCATAGAGCCCTTTGGAGACATTCTGGAGTCAGCAGTAGGCTCTGATCAAAGTTTTGACGTCTTTGATGATGTCACCGCCGGGAGCGCTTGTTTAGCTATCGGAGCAGTGAAGTTAGGCCAAACGATGTCGGAATGGCCCGAAACCTCAGGTGTACCCCTCTTTTGGCTGCCTTGAAGGATCTCTCAGTTTCTGTCTGATTCTGATAAGATCTGATGCTTGAAGTAGTTTTGCCTGTTTTGTAGCAGGATGCAGCTTCACGAGGCTTCTTGATGTTGAGGAGACATAGTGACTTTTTTGGTGTCAACAGTTTTGTATTTCATTTGGAGGACCAAATGCCCTAAAGGGTGGAGGATGTAAGACCCCGACCCGTGTGACCATGATTAGTACTAGTTAAGTCGCATGTTAGTGTTAAGCGTGATTGGTAGAACTTGACTAAGTTTGGATTAGAATAGATCTTGATATAGCTTTGGGGAATTTTAAGTGTCTTGTGTTTAGTGGGACCCTTTGGGGTTTCCTTTTTTATAGTCTTGCGTTTACGTGGGTGATCACTCGAGATTCCTAAAATTCTTGTCTTGATTCCGTTTTACTTGTCTCATTAACCCATACAACTTTCATGTTGATCCTGTGCCCGTTCGGAACCCCGAAACCCGATTTTCCTAGTATCGAGCAAAACAGTCTTTTTACATCAAATATGTACCCAAAAGTTGACATCCCTAAAACCCTCGAAAAATACATTTTTTGGAAACTAGATATTTCGGTGATCATTTTTCCCTTCTTCGTCGAATTCATTTGAGGTCCCGATAGTCGTGATTTCAGCCCAAAGAGATTTCCAATGGTGGAACCCACACTCAACTTGTATGTAAGAGAAGCCATCTTCTTCTTCTTCCTTTTTCCAGCACAACCTAACAAAAGCTAGGGCCTTTTCCTTTTTATCTCATCCCCTTGCTTCCCTACCACCAAATCACCACCAAGCTTGCACAAATTTAGAGATGGAAGTCATCACCTTTTTCTTCACCACTTGGGCTCTCCACTGATACAATTCTTGAAGAGAAACCTCTATTCCAAGACCTTCTTTGAGCTAGTCTTAACCATTTGAAAAGCTTCCAAGTAAGTAATCCTTCCAATCCTTTGATATTGTGTTCTCGTAACTATAGAGAAGCCCCATCTTCCTTATTGAGAGTTCCTTCTTCTTCATTCCTTGTTTGACCCATTTTAGGGTTTGATTGGGGTTTTTTTTTGTGCAGATTGTGTTCTTGGCTTGAAGAAGTGATTAGAGGCTTGATTTCCTTGAGCAGAGACCCTAAGGCAAGTGGAATGAATTGATGTTTTGATTTTAGAATGGTTTTCATGACAAGTATGGTTGATTTTGTATTGCCATTAATGTTTTGGTTTTACTTGCATTCAATGTGAAATAAATGCTCTTGAAAAGGTTGGTTAGTTCATTTATTGTCGTGAAAATGTAGTTTGTAGCTCTTATTTTATCTCTTGTTTAGGACTTAAATGGATCACTGTGGTTGTGGTTATTCTCCTTCTATTTGGGTTGGAATGTGATGAGGAAGGAAGAAATTGATTCGAAAAGGGGAAAAACTCGAATCTGTACCCAGTGGGAATTTCCCGCAACTGGCAGTCAGCTGGTGGTCACCCAGCGGCTAGCCGTCTGGTGACTAGCGGCTAACCGAACCAGTTTCGGTTACTTTTCCAGAGAGCTGCAGTCTCAAGGCCAGCCCCACGGTCAGCTAGCGGCTAACCGCTGAATCCATCGGCGGCTAACCGCTAGCCAACCGAACGGGGGTGGTCACATTTCCCTTATGCTGCATTTAGTCAGGCTACCCGCGGTCAGCCTCACGTCATCCAGCAGCTAACCGCCGGATTCGCTGGCAGCTGACCGCCAGCTAACCGAATTTCCCTGAATTCTATGAATAAAGGGAGATGAAAGGAGTTTCCATCCCATTTGCTTATGAACCTTTCTGAGAGCAATGGGCACGGTTCACCTGGGAATATGTACGAAGCAGAGATGAAATGTTTGTTGGAAGCCTGTTTGAGAGAGAAACCACATCACAGCGATTCATCGAAGTGTCGAGATTACTAAGGTGTGTAAGGAGCCCGGAATGTCTCCAAACTCCAGGAGTACCAAATCTTTATTGAAATCAACATACGGGATCCCTATTCACCTTGAGTTATCTCAAATCCCGATATTAGTCCCGAGTTTTCGAAAGCGCAGTTTCATGTTATTTACCCGTCTGAAATACACAATTTATGACCTGTCATTCCCGAAAGCATTGAAACTACACTTGTAGTATTTTCTAGCCCCGGCATGCATTATTTGATCTCGAAAGGATACTTGTGCCTTGAGTACCCCCGTCTTGCCCGGTTACACACTTGCACTTGATTTACTGTATACATGTCTTGATTTCGTTATTTGACCTATGAGTCGGCACCACTACGCATGGATAACCTTATCAGTCTAATCCACTAACTCGGAGATCCCCCACATGTGCCGCCAGCTGTAGTTTGGATCCCGCTACCCAGTTACCACCGTGGTCTTGTCCCGATACCGCGGATTGCTACCGTGGTTCTCGATGCCCGGCTCGCTACCGTGGTCATATCCCGTATATTATATTTGTATATGTAAATTTCGCTGTACCTCCTCACTTCGGTGACTGAGGTCAACGCCTTGATATGCTTGCTCTTATCACTTCGGTGATAGAGGATTTAGCTTCGTATGGTTGCCACCTTGTTTGTTCCCGTTCCTTTGGTACCTTTACTTATTTTACATTGCATACATGTTTTCGAATAAATGATTTATCCTTTCATGAAGATTATTGTTCATATAGATTTAAATGCTTTCAAAGGTAAATTCATTTATTGTTATATTGTCATATCCTTTCACCCGCCTGCCAGACCGTCGTGTCTGATCCATTTCTTTGGTACTCAGGTCTCGTTGTTGGTTACCCCGAGGAGGAGCACGAAGAGGCAGTTGGAGAACCGCATCAGTTAGTTGAGTGGCGTGCTAATGATGTTGTCTAAACTTCCGGTTGTCGAGATGCGTAACATTTTGGGGGTGTTATTAACTATTCTTTTGGAGGTTATTGTTTTGTGTATATTGGCCTTTGTTGGCCTCTATTTTTGGGAGTGTAATTAAATGATCTTTTGTTTAAACCTTAACATTACTTCTGGGGAAACGCTAATGATCATTGCTCATTTTGATACTCGTTTATAAATGGGTTATCAGCCTTGCTATTTTTGGTGTGAATGTTGATTTACTATACGCTTCCGCAATTATACAAAATATTTATGTTGTTGATATATCCTCACCGCGGACACCTGTGAGAAATCACGTGCACGGGTAATATGTGTTCTTTATTAACCGGTGTACTCATTGGAATCATCTATTTATATCCACCATCACCATTACTTAGTCCTGATCCCGGATTAGGCCTGCGGGCCCTGTCCGGGGTCGCGACAGTGTGGTTGACATCTTGCTTGTTTCCCGAATTCCTTGGTTATCTTTACATGTTTGACACTGCACATATGTTTTCAATTAAATGATTCATTTACTTCATGAAAGGTATTGTTTAAACAGGTTTAAATGTTTTCCAAGGTAAATGCTTTTATTATCGAATGTTTATATCTTTTCACCTACCTACCAGACTGTCGTGTCTGATCCATTTCTTTGGTACTCTGGTCCCGTTGTTGGTTACCCTGAGGAGGAGCTCGTGGAGGCGGTTGGAGAACCGCCGCAGTTAGTTGAGTGGCGCGCCAATGATGTTGTCTAAACATCCGGTTGCCTCAAGAGACGTTACATTTTGGGTGGTGGCTAACTATTCTTTTGGTGGTTATTGTGTTGTCTATATTGATATTTGTTGGCCTCTATTTTTGGGGAATGTAATTAAATGATCTTTTGTTTAAACTCTAACGATATTCTGGGAAATGCTAATGAACATTGCTCATTTTGATACTTGTTACTCATTTGCAATCAGTCTTATTATTATGGAAATAAATTACATGCTTGATTTGCTACACGCTTCCGCACTTAAACAAAATATTCATGTTGTTGTGATATCCTCACCGCGGACACCTGTGGGAAATCACGTGCATGGTTAATATGTGTTCTTTATTTACCCATGTACGCTTTGGCATCCAACCATACCATCATCATCTCATTTATATCTCCATCATTTACTTAGTCCCGATCCCGGATTGGACCGCGAACCCGGTCTGGGGTCACGATAGACTGTATCAAAGCGAGACATGTTTCAAGCAA
The DNA here is from genome assembly GCA_028538565.1 of Umbellularia californica. Classification (NCBI taxonomy): domain Eukaryota; kingdom Viridiplantae; phylum Streptophyta; class Magnoliopsida; order Laurales; family Lauraceae; genus Umbellularia; species Umbellularia californica. The sequence goes on along the minus strand of JAPQWN010000007.1, from coordinate 41,013,036 downwards.
TTAAAAGAAACTAGAAATCCTAAGGACGTGGCGAGGATTCGTTAGATCTTTCATTAGCTAGAATCGCGTGAGCAATGTGTGATCCTATTCTTGATTATTATGTGCTAACAACTTGTTTTGCAGCATCATGCTACCTCGTAAGCGACCATTAAACGGCAATCCCACAGCAAGTAACAGTGATTACACGGGGCCGATTGAAGAAGATAGAGTTGAAAATACAATGCCAGATCAATTTCAACAGATGATGCTTGGTATGCTTGATCAGCAACGTCAGGAAAATGAGAACCAAGTCAGACTCCAAGAGCAAATGCTTAAGAAGGATGAGGATCATGCCAGAGAGTTAGCAAAGATGCAGAGACAGTTGTTGGAAGCATTACAGAGAAGGCCAGAACCAGTTAAACCTCAACCCACAATCGTCATCAATCAGAGGGAACATGATCCTAATGCATTGTTTGAGAGGTTTAGAAAGAGGGCACCAAAAGAGTTTGTTGGGACAGAAGACCCATTGGCTGCAGATGATTGGTTGGAGCACACGGAGAACATCTTCGAAGTTTTCCAATGCACGGGAGGAGAACGAGTTAAACTTGCAACATCTTTGTTCACAGGTTTCGCAGACATTTGGTGGAAGACAGTAAGAAAAGAGTACGGGACCATGACAGATGCAGTGGCTTGGGTTAGTTTCAAGAGACAGTTTGGGGAGAGTATGTACCCACACATATCAAGAGACAGAAAGCAGTGGAGTTCCAGCAGCTTGTCCAAGGTAGTATGACAGTGCTAAAGTACCTCACCAAATTTGAGAGGTTGTCACGGTATGCCCCGAAGTTGGTGGACACAGTGGAAAAGAAGATTGCTAAGTTCTTAGAAGCACTTCACCCTATCATTGAGAGGGATGCCACCGGAGTAGTACCACCTGTCACATTTGAGGAGGCCGTTAAGAGATACTATAAGTTTGAGAACTTCCACCACAAGATTCTTAAGGTTCAGGGCAAGGGACAGGGACAACCTCAACAACAACACCACCAACAGAGGAACCAGCAACACAAGAGGCAGAGGCAAGAACAAAATGTTCAACTAGTCTGTATTCATTGTGAGAAAAACCATGAGAGCGCCCAGTGTCGTACCATCACAGGAGCGTGTTTTAGGTGTGGCTCCATGGACCATCAGATGAGGAATTGCCCAAGACCGAATAGACAGAATCAGCAGCCTCAAGGAGCACCACGTCCAGCAACACCTCAAAATCAACCACTTCTCCAGAACCAGGCAAGGTCACTCCAGCTTCAGGCACCACTGCAACAATTCAGCCCCAACAGTAGCAGTAGCAAGCCCGTCAGCAAGGGCGTAATCACAATCAACGTCCCCCACAACAGAACAAAAATTTCGCACAAGGCAGGCAACAACAAGCTCCTATCAGGCCACAGCAGCGGGGACAAGTTTACGCGGTTAATAGAGCTGATACAGAGGTAGCAGGCAATGTTGTGGAAGGTACACTTCTTGTTTGTGGGATAAAAGCTAGGATATTGTTTGACCCTGGCTCTACACATTCATTTATATCCCATGCATTTTCTAGATTGATTGATGTGCATGATAGAGAACTTGAGTATATTCTGACGTGGCTACTCCAGTAGGAAAACAAGTTGTGTGTATTATCTATCACCCTAGTTGTACAATTCAGATAGGAGAGGTCGTGTTACCCATAGATCTTATTCGGTTGGAAATGAATGATTTTGATGTCATCCTAGGGATGGATTGGCTGGCTGATGGACCCTTGGAATTTCGTCCTCTTTTTCCGTCCCGGGGGCTGCCTGGGTTTCGGTGGAGGAGAAAAAACGCGGGTATCAACTTTTTGTACTGGTATGCTAGATTTACTATTCTACTTGGAATTTGGAATGGTGATGATCCGGAGATTCACCTTCACAAGTAGAAAGGAAATCGATCATTCTTTCTAACTTTTCAAATTGCATAAATATTTAATAAAAGAGACAAGTTTGTTTTTGAGAATGCCGTAGGAGGCGTTTTTTGTTTGTTTGCCGTGAAAGGCGATTTTACAAAACTCATGAAATATAAAAGACAAGAATTGTGATTTCTTTTTATCTCTTCAAAAAATACAAATTACAATAGAAAAGAAAGAAAAGGAATCTAACTTCTCAGGAGATTGTGGGGACACATTCAGATCGACGGTCGCAAGTCATGTATGGACTTCGTCATCGTCCTTCAAATGAGAATGCTTGATGCTTTGATTCTTCGGCTTGGCTCCTAACCTCAGTTTTTTAAAGGATAAGGACCAAGAGGAGGTCCTATATCCAATGAAAAATCGAGTACACGGGCTGAAAAGCCGTGTTTAGGCCATGTCATAAAAGGAGGGGACCTTGGGGGGGTGGCCCCCCAAGGGACTTTGATCACCTTGTAGTGCTTCTGGCGGCAAAGCAGCAGGACTTCGTCTCTCTCTTGAATTTTCTGGATTTTCGGGGATTGGGATAACCTTTCATTCTTCTTGGAATGGACCTCCTTTTATAGGCTTTCGGTAGCCCTGAGGTGTCTATTGGCATTGATGGCCATGATGAGAGAATTAATGATATTGATGAGAGGAGTTACAAGTTTTATTTCTTGATTTTGTAACTCCTTTTTCTTGGTTTGTGATTGGCCGATGAAGGATAATGGGCATTTAATCGCCTTTAATCTTCATGATGATGGGAGTTTCATGGGTTTAATGCCATGATTGCTTGGATTTGTAACTCCCAAATGGTTGAATTTGATTGGGCCATCCAAAATAATGAGTTAATGACCGCATTAAGTTGTCATCAACGGGTCAATCAACGACATTAAGTGGTCGCCAGGGCATGTGAAGAGTCGCGGGCCGCGCCGCGTCTTTTGAGATTCTTCTTGTGATCATCACAGGTGGATCCACACATTTTTTTATGTCGGATTGCGATGCAATTTCAGACATTGATTGATGTTGGTGGGCCGGTGACATCTGTCTTTTTCGATTTCACGATCGGTCGGAAAGAAAGTGTACTTTCTTGATCAGCCGGTTGGCGATCTTGGAGAGATCAGTGATGATTTCATGCTCTTGACGGCAGATCCGAGATGTCGATGAAGATCAGTCGTTTTCAAGCATCAAAAATTGGATTTTCAGAAAATCACAGAGGCAGGAACACTCGAAACGCGAAAAGGATCGGAAAACGGGTCCTCCGGTGAGAAATCCAGTGACCCGGATTTGCAGGGTCGCCGGCGACCATAGGGCTTTGGCCCTTTTTGTCGCCGAGCTTCGTTTTCGACCGTTTTTCCTTCTTTTTCGTTCCTTTTTTCTTCTGTATTTTTCTTGGCATTTTTCCTCAATTATTAACTTGATTTTCTTGGAAAAAACTGTTAAGGATTTTGTATCTTGCAATTTGATGGATGCACTATTCATTTTATTCATCATTTGAATTCACACACATGCATTGTTTTAAATCTTGTAAACCTTGATTTATGCATGTTTTGGTTTTAAACATGGATGCATTTAAATTTGAAAAAGAATTTTTATAAACAAAGCTAGCCATTGACTTTAAAGTTTCAAATCATGCTTGTTTTAATGGCCCAAAAATCCCCTCTTGAAAATACTTTGAAATATGCAAAAGTTGGGATTTTGTTAAAACTGTCGGTCAGCCTGTCGGTCAGGTGTCGGCTAACCGACCGTGAACCGAGCTCAACCGAACTCCTCTGTCGGTTCAATTTCCAGAGAGCTAAATTTTCAGATTTTCTCTGTCGGTCAGGTGTCGGTCACCCTTTCGGTTAACCGAAGTCCAGTTCGGCTAACCGACAAGTTCACTTCAGTCAACAAACTTTTTATGTTTCATGTTTTTAAAACACTTAAATTGTTTAAAAACATGTTTTCAGACTTGATTTCTATGGCCCAGAACTTCCACTAGCAAAATACTTTGGAGTAGCTTTCTGCTCAACAATTTTAGAAGGCAAAACTTTTTTGTGCTACAGTACTTGTGCTACAGTACTTGTGCTACAGTGTTTTTGCTACAGTATTTTTGCTACAGTGATGTCGGTCGACCGAACTCAAGATGTCGGTTAACCGAACCCACTTCGGTTCAAATTCCAGAATGGTCAAATCTAGCCGTTTTGTTACCGTTGGAGTGTCGGTTAACCGACCCCTAACCGACAGGTAGCCGTTGGGACACTTTTTCTATAAAAGGAAGTTCATTCCAAGGCCAAATTTGATGATTCTTGAAGCCATTTTTGAGGTGTTCTAAGGCCAATCAAAGGGGAATGAACTAAGAAGGCTAAAGGGTCATTAGTAAAGCTAAAGCTTGGATTAATGAAGTTAAATCACCAAGTAAGCTTTGCCTTTTTATAATCATTGTTTTATGCTTTGTTTAATCTTTGGTAAATGATTTTAGCATATAAACTATGATGTGTTGAATCCTCTACTTCTTTAATCTTTGATTTAAGTCATTGGATTCTTCACCTTGATTTCTAAACAAGTTTGTTTTAATACTTTATAAAACATGTTTTGTCAAAACCTTTGATTTGTTTTATAAACATGTTTCATTAACTTGTTTGAATCATCCTTGTTGTTTTCATTCATTTTAACTTTAGTTAAATTAGTTTGTTTTTGAAAACAACATTGAATATGCATCATATGTTTAGACATAATTAATTTCATACAACTTGTGAGCTTTTGATTTCATATCTTCTACAAGTTTGTATTTGGTACATGTGATTTGCATATTACTTCAATCAAATCTTTTTATGTGTATTAAACTTTTAAATTACTTCAAGCATAAATTGATTAAGCTTTATTTTAATATTGATTGAAGTTTCCACACACTCACTTCATAAGCATACATCTTTGCATTCATAGTGTTTGTGTGAGTTTGTTTTACACTTTCATATTTGCCTAATCTAGAGGCAATTAAATTGAGCTTTAATTGTAATCTCTTAGAGTGCTTTGTGAAAACACTTTATTGAGAGAAATCATTTGTTTGTAAAGGTTATTGCTTAGCCTAAGAAAAGCATTGTGTGAAGGTTATTGCTTAGCCTAGAAAAGCATCTTGTATAGGTTGTTGTTAAGCCTTGAAAAACAACATTGTAAGGTTATTGCTTATCCTTGGAAAGCATATTGTAGTGGTTATTGCTTAGCCATTTGAAAAGCATAAATAGTGGAAATCCGGTGGGGTGTGAGAACACAAGCCGGTAGTGGATGTAGGCATTGAGGCCGAACCACTATAAATGATTGTGTTATGGTGAATGCTTATGTGGTGATTGTTGTTGTTTAGCTTCCGCATTTTATTTGTTAATCATCACAAGTGACTAATTGTTTTAAAGAAGTTTAAAATTGGCATAATTGGTCATTAAGTTGTAGCTCACCCTATTCACCCCCCCTCTAGGGTTCGGATCCCGGACTTTCAATTGGTATCAGAGCGGGTTACTCCATTTAGGGCTTAAACACCCGGAGTTGATCCTTATTAGCTAAATCCTAGAGATTAGAATCCTAGTGTTGTGTTTACATGAAAATCATTAGAATGGATTCCACTATATTAGACTTTGTAGATTCTTGTGTAGATTCTTCTAGACCATTCCTTCTTCCAACATTTGGATATTCAAACCATGAATTTAATGAATCTAAATTTGAATCAAATGAAGAAGAAAATGATGAAAATCAAGATGACATTCAACAAGCCTATAATGATTTATGTACATTTTCCCTAGAGCTTGTTAAGAAGAATAAAAGATTAGAAGAAAAATCTAAAAGTCTAAACAAAGAATTAGTTTCTTCAAAAAATGAACTTAGAGAGAAAGAAGAATTAATAAATTGTGTAGACTCTAAGTTTATGATCTCTTTGCATAATTTGTCTAATGCTCAAGATGAATTAAATGAAATTAAGATAAATTATGATAATCTTAATAAGGAAAATTCTAAACTAAGAGATCAATTACAAAGGCAAGATAAAGACATTAACAATCTTGAATCTAAGTTAACTATCACTAAGGAAAATTTATCTAATAAGATAAAAACTCAAGAACTTGGATCCAATGTTATTAATGAACTTAAATTTGAATTAAAACTTGCCCATGAAGAACTAAACAACTTTAAGAGAGTTGAAAATGAACTCATAAAAGTTAAAAATGAAAATTCAACCCTTAAAAACCAAGTCACTCAACTTGAAAGCTACAAACAAAAGTATGAGTGCAAATTTACCCATGGTGAAGAAAAATTTGAAAAATTATTTAAATTGGGTAAATCTCAAAGAGATAGGACGGATCTTGGATTTAATAGGAATACTTCACATGACCTTAAATTCACTAACACATTTGTGAAAGGTGAGTCCTCATTCTCTAGCACTCATTCCTCCTTGCCCATGACTAAATGTAATTATTGTGGCATTGAAGGACACTTTAGGTTTGAGTGCAAATTAAGAAGAAGTCATGTGTCTAAAACCATCTATGAACAAAAGAAAGTAAAATCAAACTCTATGATGGATAAGACACTAAAAATCAAGGAAGACTCCAAGAAGATTAAACAAGTTAAAACTATTAAAAAGGAGTCTCCTAAGATAGATTCTAAAAAGCTTAAACAAGTTAAAACTAATATAAAAGAATCTATCAAGAAAAAGCTTCTCAACCTACCTCCCCTAACTCAACAAATGAAAGAACTTTTGAAGAAAGTTGCAAAGTTAAATTTAAAATTCAAAAGTCAAATAAAGGGAGAAAATAAGAAGAAAAGAAAAGAGAATAAATCCCCTAAGAAGAAAAGTCACCAACCTCAAAAGACTAATCACCAACCTAAGATTAAATTAGTCAAATCTCATTATCATGGTGATAAGTCTAAATTGAAAATTTATCAAGTCAAATCTCCTAAAGTTGGTGAGACTTTTAAGATAGACCTCAAAGATCAACCCTCTCAAGACCTTAGGTGGATTCCTAAAGATAGATACTTAGACAAACCTTAAGGCCTTGGAACTCTTGACCAACCGAACCTTTTTAGTTAAATCATATTGTTGGTCATGACACATTTGCATTTGTTTCTTTCATAGTCACATTTATTTAAATGCAATGTTTATTTATGCTCAATTGATTTTGTCTTCATGTACCTTTCTAGTTAAATATCATGGTTTTCAAAATCATTTGATTATAATTTCGTCATTATAGATTTGCTTTTTGCTCTCATTTAGTTATATCTTTTGCAATGCATTTCTATATATGATCAATTGATTATGATTTCAAAAGCTTTTATAGCTAGATTTTTTTTATAATCGATTGATATTTTCAAATTCATTTGTTTGATTGTCTTAGTTAAATTATTTTGAAAAACAAATGATTTAGATTTTCCATGGATTCTTTCTTATGGAAAGTTATTGTTTTGAAAAATCAACTTGTATGTGTTTCAAATAAGTTATATCTTTTACAATGCAAGTTGAAAAATAATTTAAGCCTCATTACTACATTCTTGATGAAAAATGAGGATTGAAGATTGATTTTCATTCTATGCTTACTAAGTTAGTATTTTGATATGAAAATTCAATTCCTTGATTTACTTGAGTTTCAATTGGTTAGATCTTTATAGTTATATTCTTCAAAATTGAATGTGTTTTTAATAAATGCATTTTTCCAATTGATATCAAGTTTGAAAAGCTTTTAAGTCAATTTGTATGAGTTTTTGTAGTTATCCTTAATTACAAATTGAAATTTGATATTAATTCACTTCATAGTTTTCTTAATCACTTGATCATGATTTTATGTTTCATTGTTGGATTTTGATTGTTGAAGTGAATTAAAGTCCTTTGGAAAATGTTCTAAGCTTTGTTAGTTATATTTTTAGTTGCATTTTCCTTTGAGTTTATTTCCTTGTGTTTATGATTGTATCTTTTAGAAGGAAATAGTTGTTATATGCTATTTGCATCATTGCTCATTTGGTTTCATTCTTTTTATGCAAATGTCATATAGTTCTATGTATGCTTGTGCTCTTTAGTTACATTAATAGATATCATACTAGAACTTTCAAATCCATCCTCTATGCTTTCTAGTAATTTTTGTTTTAAATGGATGGTTATGATGTCGATTCATGTGTATTTTCCTTGTGATGTCATTCTTATACATGTTTCAACTTCATAGTAGTGTTTAATCATATGAACCTCTTTGAAATCCATTCCTTGTATTTCATAGTTATATCTTTTGTTTGATGGATTTCTTAGTTGTTGAATTCATATGATTTGACACATTTGTAAATTGCATCCTCTACCAAGTTATATATATTTCTAAATGCAATTTCTCATGTTCATCAATATGCTCATTAGTTATATTATTCTAAGTGATGAATATCATTTTATGATGCTTGTTGGAATTTTGTGTTTGTCACATGCTTGCTCTTAATCATGTTTCATATTCAATTGGTAATCAATTGGTATCATTTTCAATTAGTATCAATATCCAATTGGTATCATATCTTGAGTTTGTGATAGACCTTGTGTACATTGGATTGAACTTGATAGTAATATGTTTCTGTTCCATGTCACATTCCATTAGCATCATAATGTTCATGTTTGCCTCCTCTCTTGCACTTATAGGTAAATCACATAACCACCATGTTTATGTTTTCATAAATTTGGTTGGTTAATTGTGAGGTTGGCTTCATGATTGAACTTCATTTCATTCATCTTGTGTATGATAGTTATATTTAATGAATGTATGAAATGATCTCAAAACTTTCATAGCATATGATTTTCATAATTATATTGATTGATGCTATGTTTAATAAACCCCATCTCATCATGGATAACTCTAATTTGGATGAACCCTAATAGGCATATTCCTTAACTCCATTTTAGAGTGATTGAGTTAATACTCTTATCTTTGAATTTCAATTGGTATAATTGCTTTATATATATTTCAATTGGTATCCATGATAGATTATCCTTTTGACCTTGCTCTTTAATTATCCTATAGCTTTTCCGTCAATTGGTATTTTTATAATGGTAATTTGATCATATTGAGCTTTATTTCTTTTTGTATCTAATCCTTCTCTTGAAGTTAACCCTCAATTGGTTAAACCATCTTCTTCTTGAACCAAATTGTTAAATCTTTGTCAAAGTTTGACAAAAGGAGATAATGGATTGAGGGGGAGTAAATCTTCATAGGAAGTATTAGTTATGATCAAATTCACTCTTATATTGGCTCTATACCCTTATAGACAACACCCATACATGAAAACCTGTTATGTATTTCATTTTCGAATTCTTTTGTTAACAGGTGCTACTAAGGTATTTTCCTTATTTCATGTGTGTAGGTACCCTTGCAATTTAATGTCAAAGGGGGAGAATATTCTAGATGTCAAAGAGGGAGAATATAGCTAAGGGAAGAGATGTGCAATTCAATGTCAAAGGGGGAGAGACATTGTATTATCCTCCAAAGAGGGAGTGAATGCATATCTTGCCAAAACCCAAGAGTGCATGGTCAAAGGGGGAGAGATGAAAGAAGTAGAAGATGCTTGGCCAAAGAAAGGAAGATGAAGAGAAAGCTTGAGGATGATCAAGCTCCAAGCATCAAGGAGAATGAAGGAAAAGACAAAGGGCCCAAGCCAAGTGAAGAAGCATCCAAGAAGATTTCAAGCCTTGTCCAGCTAAGGAGGAGCTGAAGACTTTGTGTGGAGATTCAGTATTGAGTAAGAGAAGGTTTGCCATCAAATTGCAAAGGGGGAGATTGTTAAGGATTTTGTATCTTGCAATTTGATGGATGCACTATTCATTTTATTCATCATTTGAATTCACACACATGCATTGTTTTAAATCTTGTAAACCTTGATTTATGCATGTTTTGGTTTTAAACATGGATGCATTTAAATTTGAAAAAGAATTTTTATAAACAAAGCTAGCCATTGACTTTAAAGTTTCAAATCATGCTTGTTTTAATGGCCCAAAAATCCCCTCTTGAAAATACTTTGAAATATGCAAAAGTTGGGATTTTGTTAAAACTGTCGGTCAGCCTGTCGGTCAGGTGTCGGCTAACCGACCGTGAACCGAGCTCAACCGAACTCCTCTGTCGGTTCAATTTCCAGAGAGCTAAATTTTCAGATTTTCTCTGTCGGTCAGGTGTCGGTCACCCTTTCGGTTAACCGAAGTCCAGTTCGGCTAACCGACAAGTTCACTTCAGTCAACAAACTTTTTATGTTTCATGTTTTTAAAACACTTAAATTGTTTAAAAACATGTTTTCAGACTTGATTTCTATGGCCCAGAACTTCCACTAGCAAAATACTTTGGAGTAGCTTTCTGCTCAACAATTTTAGAAGGCAAAACTTTTTTGTGCTACAGTACTTGTGCTACAGTACTTGTGCTACAGTGTTTTTGCTACAGTATTTTTGCTACAGTGATGTCGGTCGACCGAACTCAAGATGTCGGTTAACCGAACCCACTTCGGTTCAAATTCCAGAATGGTCAAATCTAGCCGTTTTGTTACCGTTGGAGTGTCGGTTAACCGACCCCTAACCGACAGGTAGCCGTTGGGACACTTTTTCTATAAAAGGAAGTTCATTCCAAGGCCAAATTTGATGATTCTTGAAGCCATTTTTGAGGTGTTCTAAGGCCAATCAAAGGGGAATGAACTAAGAAGGCTAAAGGGTCATTAGTAAAGCTAAAGCTTGGATTAATGAAGTTAAATCACCAAGTAAGCTTTGCCTTTTTATAATCATTGTTTTATGCTTTGTTTAATCTTTGGTAAATGATTTTAGCATATAAACTATGATGTGTTGAATCCTCTACTTCTTTAATCTTTGATTTAAGTCATTGGATTCTTCACCTTGATTTCTAAACAAGTTTGTTTTAATACTTTATAAAACATGTTTTGTCAAAACCTTTGATTTGTTTTATAAACATGTTTCATTAACTTGTTTGAATCATCCTTGTTGTTTTCATTCATTTTAACTTTAGTTAAATTAGTTTGTTTTTGAAAACAACATTGAATATGCATCATATGTTTAGACATAATTAATTTCATACAACTTGTGAGCTTTTGATTTCATATCTTCTACAAGTTTGTATTTGGTACATGTGATTTGCATATTACTTCAATCAAATCTTTTTATGTGTATTAAACTTTTAAATTACTTCAAGCATAAATTGATTAAGCTTTATTTTAATATTGATTGAAGTTTCCACACACTCACTTCATAAGCATACATCTTTGCATTCATAGTGTTTGTGTGAGTTTGTTTTACACTTTCATATTTGCCTAATCTAGAGGCAATTAAATTGAGCTTTAATTGTAATCTCTTAGAGTGCTTTGTGAAAACACTTTATTGAGAGAAATCATTTGTTTGTAAAGGTTATTGCTTAGCCTAAGAAAAGCATTGTGTGAAGGTTATTGCTTAGCCTAGAAAAGCATCTTGTATAGGTTGTTGTTAAGCCTTGAAAAACAACATTGTAAGGTTATTGCTTATCCTTGGAAAGCATATTGTAGTGGTTATTGCTTAGCCATTTGAAAAGCATAAATAGTGGAAATCCGGTGGGGTGTGAGAACACAAGCCGGTAGTGGATGTAGGCATTGAGGCCGAACCACTATAAATGATTGTGTTATGGTGAATGCTTATGTGGTGATTGTTGTTGTTTAGCTTCCGCATTTTATTTGTTAATCATCACAAGTGACTAATTGTTTTAAAGAAGTTTAAAATTGGCATAATTGGTCATTAAGTTGTAGCTCACCCTATTCACCCCCCCTCTAGGGTTCGGATCCCGGACTTTCAAAAACTTGATGAGAAACCGTGCAAAACCGGAGCACAAAGTTTCCCCTTTTTCTGGAAAGCCGAAGACTTTGTAGCCGATTTTCCGTCAAGAGTCGAAACTAGGTCAAAGGATGTCGGAATGACCTGAAAATTGAGGTGGAGCTTCTTGAGTAGTGGATAGGACCAACCATGGGCTTTTGTTTGAGTTTTGAAGCCGTTTGGGGTCCCATCGATGCTTGACTTGGTTTTGCTACGGGGAAAATGCCGAGCTTTGATATGTGGTCAAACGATGTCCGATTGACCTGAAATTTGACAAGGAGCCTATTGGAGTCATTTTGAGATGACCCATTAGCTCCATTTTGGATGTCATGGTCCCGGGGTGCTCTGCCACCGGTAGGCTTGATTTTATTTCGGAGCGTCGAAACCTGGTCAAATGTTGTCGAAATGACCTGAAATTCGACGTGCAACCCTTTGGAAGCATATTGAAGCCACTCATGTGTTTTGTTTGATGAGTGATGGCTTCGGTGGTTCTCGCCGCCGGGAGGCTTGGTTTACTGCGCGATCGTTGATGGAGGGACAAACATTGTTGGTTTGACTTGAAATTTGGCATGGAGCCCTTTGGAGGTATTTTGGAACCATCCATAGGCTCTGATCGAAGTTTTGGTGTCTTCGATGATGTCGCCGCCGGGAGCACTTGTTTAGCTGTCGGAGAAGTGAAGTTAGGCCAAACGATGTCGGAATGGCCCGAAACTTCAGGTGTACCCTTCTTTTGTCTGTCTTGAAGGATCTTGCAGTTTTTGTCTGATTCTGACAAGATCTGATGGTTGAAGTAGCTTTGCCTTTTTTGTAGCAGGATGCAGCTTCATGTAGCTTCTTGATGTTGAGGAGACATAGTGACTTTTTTTTGTGTCAACAAATACCCCCTCGAGGTACAGCGACATGTAGCTTTTTGGAGTCGATGTGCCTCGAAGAGAAACTTGAAGGAGAGTTTCCAACTTGACCGAGAGTCTTGAGCAAAAATTTTTTTTTTTTTTTTTTTGAATAGCCGTCTGAGTTTCCCGGGGAATTTTATGGTAGTAGAAGGATCACGTACTATCTCAAGGCAAAGTTTTGAAAATGACATGGGGTATTTGGATTTTGGGTTTTGGATTTTGGTTTTGGTTTTTGGTTTTTGACCTTGTGACCTAACAAGCTGTATGTGGTAGGTTAGGGGGTCGGAGTTTGATTTTGGATTTTGACCTTGTGACCCAACAAGCTGTATGTGGCAAGTTGGGGGGTCAGATTTTGTTTTTTTTTGGTTTTGGTTTTGGTTTGGTTTGGATTGGGTTTTGATTTTGGTCTTGTGACCTAACAAGCTGTATGTGGCGAGCTAGGGGACCAAGGTTTGGTTTGTTGTGGAATGTCAATTTCAAGATTTTGGCTTAATTTGGTTCATGAGGTTGGATGGTTTGGTTTTTTGGAAACTCATGAGGCTTTCCTTCTTTTTTTCTTTTTTTTTTTTTTGAATGGTCCCATCAACTCAAAAGAGGCATGGGGTATTTTTTTTGTTCTTGGTAAGAGGAATATTTTGACTAAAAGCCACTTTTAGTGCCTAGGTGGTCAAACCTGGCTCATATGGGCTAACCCATGGGACCTTAGGCTTTGGAGATGGCCTAGATCTCATATGGTGTCATTTTTGTATAGAATATTTAAAAATATCTCTTTTGTGTAGAGAATATCTAAAAATATCCTTACTTGGAGAGAATCTCTCAAGTTTCCTTCTTTTTTTGGGAGAGATTTTCTCAAAATATCTTTCTTTTGGGAAAGTAGCTAAATTTTAGCACTTACCTCTTTTCTCCTTGTTTCCTCTTTTGATTTGCTCTCTTCTATAAAAGCAAGAGGGGTTGGATCTTTGCTCCATTTCTTTCTTTCTTTGCAAGAATCTCCAAGGGTGCTCCAAGATCAAGAAGTGCCTTTTCTTCTCCAAGGATCTCCAGGCTTTTTCTTCTTCTTCTCCATCAATGGTTTCAAGTAAGTTTTCTTCTTCAAGAAACTCCATTGTAGAAGTAGTAGTTTCTTTCTTTGCTTTCTTTTTCTCTTCTTTTTTTTTTCTTTCTTTTTTTTTCTTTTCCAAGCACGGTTTTTTTTTTTTCTCTCTTTGTTTTTTTTCTCTTTTTTTTTCTTTTCTTCTTTTTTTCTTTGCTCGCAGTTTTTCTTTTTTCCTTTTACCGTGTTTTTTCTTTCTTTTTTTTTCACCGTGTTTCTCTCTTTTTATTCCACCTTTTTTTTCTTCTTTTTTTTTCACCGTTTTTTTTTTCTTTTTTTTAGCGTTTTTTTTCTTCTTTTTCTCTTTTTTTCTTAGCTGTACGGTCAGGTCCGTACGGACCTGGCCATACTGCCACGTTGCAGTGGGCCACGGCCTTTGGGCCCAAAAATTTTTTTTTTTTGGCTGAAATTTCTTTCTCTCTCTTTCTTTCTTTTTCTTTCCTTCTTTGTTTGCTCACCATGATAATGAGGTTATGCAATTTCAATATCTTCATGCATTTTTTTTGTTTGATGCATCAAGATAGAAGGCTAAAGTCTCTAGGTCAAGCCAACATGATTTTTGACTTGGATAAAGTTTGATTGGTTTTGACCAAATTTGGTTGGAATTGGTCAAACTTTGGTCAAGGTTTTCCTAGCATCTAATGCATGATGATATTCTTTGATGCATTATTTTTTTGGTAAATGGACTTGGACGCATGATGATGCATACTTGAAAATCTTTTGCAATTATTGGGATTTGGAGCTTGCAGCGATGTTGAGCTCTTTCTTGGTCTTACTGGATTTTGAGGAACTTCGCAATTTTTGGATTTTGGAGCTCGCAGCAATGTTGAGCTCTTTTCCAAATTTTGCTGAAATTTGATGAGATTGGCTCGTTCTCGCAGCAATGTGGAGTTCGAACCTTCTTTGAGAATTTTCAACTGACTATGAGCTCACAGCGATGTTGAGCTCATCTTCAGGCTTCCTGTCTTTTTCGGAGTATTTCCCTTTTCTTCGGAATTGCCCCGGAACCATGTCAAAATTTCGCTAGAATTTTTTTAGCAAAATTATGTCATTTTGATGATGATTGATCTTTGCTTTTCCTTCCATCTTTTGTAGGTAGTTCTTCCAGAACGAACAAGGGTAAGGGTCCTGTTACTGACGCACCCCGTCGGTCTGCCAGATCTTCTAATGCTGCCGTTCAGCAGGCTTGGGAGAAGGTCCAGTTTATCGAGAAGAACTTGGAAGAGTGTGATTCCCTCAATCGTGATGAGATGAGACAGCGATTGATCGCTCTCAAAGATGAGGAATTCTACAAGATCATGGTAAGCAGCCGTCCTTGGGTTACGAACTATCAGAGCGTTGTACCCAAGCCTACCTTCTTCTTCGGTGATGCTGTCCCCGACGACTTGACATACCAAAGGAGATGTTTTCAGCTCTCTTACACAGCAAATGGTGAGGAGAGAACTATTTCTACCCGGTCGACTTTCGATCAGACCATCTCGATCTTGAGCCTTTCTCTCACGTGCCCTAAGAGGGAAGATCCTCCGAACTGGGTGAAGAGGACCAATGTTATCAAGACCGGGGTTTTCATTGGCTGCCCTTCTGGTTTTGCAGAGAAGTCACCTGTCCGTATGGACATGTTGATGCCAGCTAGCAGCTACCAAGGTTCTGATCATCCATCGATCGATTTGAGACCAGTGGGCCTTCGCATTTTTCGGGGTGACGGCAGCAATTGGGTGAAGCCTTCTCGACTTCATGGCCGTTTCAGTGCTGACTTGAGCTGGGAATCATGGACTGATCACACCCTGAAGATTGGCGAGGCCATTCTGCAGGAGGCCGAGATTTTTGATGCGGTTCGTGCTTTTAGCCAAACCGTTGTTTTCTCCGATGAGGCTTTCATGGCCATGCTGGAGTCATTCCTTCCACAAACCAACACCTTCATTATGACGAATGGTGAGATTGGTTTTTTTTAAGGGATTGAGCGCCATCACCGGGTTGCTTATCCTCGGCAAACTCTATGAGGAGTTTATGCCTATTGACAATGTCCTTGAGGAGCAGTCTGACGAGTTTAGGCTTGTATACTTTCAGCTCGCCGCCTTTTATGATTTTTTGAAGGAGAAGGAGGGCTCGAAAGTCAGGTGCAGCAGTTGGAGGGGTTCCAGCTCCAACTTTTTTAACAGCGGGGAGTCTTCTGATGGCATGGCCCAGGATGCTAGGGCTAAAGCATCAAGTTTGAAGAAGATCACCGTTATGCGAGAAGATTTAAAGAAGTTCTTCGCAAGCACAAATGCCATTTGTCCTGACATTGCATTGCGGAGAGATCTCGCCGTTTACCTCACTTATTGGCTGGGTGAGGCTGTTTTTCCTGGAGGAGATGGAACACACATCAGGCCGCACTGTATTTTTCTGGCTTGTCGATGGCGTATGGAGAGCTGCTGGCTTTGGTACCTGCTCTTTACTCCTACTTGTGCACCAAACTACAGGCTGCTGCTTTCCTGGTTCGACTTGGGCTCCCTATGAACAGGGTATTTTCTGCCCACATCTTCTATTCGTGGTTCGTATACCACTATCCTAGCTTCCATCGGTTGGGAGTTGCACAGGACGAAGATCCTGGGTTTGCGGAAGAAGGCTTTTGACTTTGGTGTCACCCATGATTCGACCAGGGCAAGGTCGGGAAGACACTATGCTTTGACAAACGAGGAGAAGAGATGGCTTTTTAACATACGGGTTGGTACGATGGTGTACTGTAGACATCTTTTTGTAGATATTCAGCCATATGTCCCTTCGCGTTTTGCATTGCAGCTTGGCTTCTCTCGAGGCATTGTTGGAGCGCCTTCGAGCATGGTGAAGCGTTTTGGAGGTCTGCAGGATGGGAGGAATGCATGGGCTTTTTATAGCGCTGAGGACACTACTACCATGATTTCCTATCCTGAGCTGCCCACTTTCCGGACTGCTAGCTTCACGAAGTGGTTCATGGAGAGCTTCTCAGTGTACCGGGGGCTTTCCAAGAAGGAGCTTGATGTCAAGCAGTCTCCTGGGAAGGGTCTTGGCAAATCAGATGGTGTCCGTCGGGAGGAAGTTTTGGCCTTCCTTTCTGGAGAGAAGCATAGGATAGGCTTTCTCAACGAGCAGGATATCATCAGATCAGGAGCTACACAAGGGATTCTTGGTGAGGTCTTGAGACAGCTGGAAGAGGAGGAGGCCGAGATCGATGCTTGGATGCAAGCAGAGAGCACGAAGGCTTCCATGGACTCTACTGAAAAAAGTATGCCATCCAGTGAGGACTCTAGTGAGAGGCATGATGTTGATAGTGGGCGGGATCGTCGAGCAGATTGACCCGCCGAAGCAAGAGGAAGAGAGGACAACGCCGTAACATGAGACGGCATGATAGTCCTTCTGATCTTGAAGTTCCTCTCACCATTGTTGAGGAGGTGTCTAGGGATGTTGACGAGCGTCCGGAGAAGAGGAGCAGAGAAGAGGAGACAGCTGGTATGATCCTCTTTCTTTCTTTTGTTTCTTCTTTTCTTTTATGAGAGATTTTTGTTTTGATCCACTACTTTCTTTCTTTTGGCAGAGGACGATGAGTTGGTGATGCCCGAGGTTCCGGCCGATGAGGCGATGACGGATCCAGTCGTGGCGTCTGAGGAAGAGCCCGAGGACTCTGGAGTGGTTCCAGAACCTTCACTTGGTATGATTGCTTTGGCTTCTTTTTTTTTTTCTTTTTGTTTGTGCTGTCATTTGCCTACATGTAGCTTTTGTTTTCTTGTTAGCTGACTTACCAGAGGATTATGACGATTTCGAGCCATCCATGGACACAACTTTTGACAATGCTTCGGATGAGCTCAGAGAGGCAAAGAGTACTCCGCCGGTTGTCGAAGAAGGTATTTTGCAATACTAATCTTGATATTGATTTTTTTGACAAGATCGTATTCATACCTTTTTGCCTTTTCCTTGGCAGATTGTGAAGCAGCAAGAGAAATCCCTCCGTCTTCCTTAGAGCCAGAACAGGGGATACCTGCGGCTGATCCAGGAGTAAGGGCTTCTTCTACTTTCAACGAGTCAGCTTCCTCGATTGGAAAGAGTTCATTAATTACTCTTCCAATGGAGCATGACATGGGCAGTCGGGCGCCGGAGTACAGCGAATCCTCATCTGCGCCGCACCTTCAGTATGCAAAGAAGGTGTTGAAGACTGTTTTAAGCTCATGGGTTGAGACTCTCTTCGGGTCACTTGGAAGCTGGCTTTAGCATGATTAAGCATGTACAGGACATTCTTGCTGATAGCGAAGAAGTCAGTCTGGACATTGCAAGCGCCAAAGTTTTTGTTGATGAAGTCATTTCTTTGGGGAACAAGTGGACTAAGACCAAGGGTTTCCCAAATGGTGACTTCTTTGATGAAATGTTTATGAAGCCTTCCAGCAAAGTCAAAGCTGAGCTGACTAAGATCACGAAGACTCGGAAGCCGTTCGTTCGGGAGAGGAACGTTACCGAGTTAACCATCATGGGGCTGAAGCAAGACTTGGACCGCCTTGATAAGGAGGTTGTCGAGGCTAGGCAACGTCTGGAGCTTTTGGAGGAAGAAGCTACTGCCAAATGGGCCACCATTGTGGAGGCTCGTGACAAGGAGGGGACTCTCATTCGCCAGGTTGAGGAAGCTGAAAGCAATTTCCGGAAGAAGACTCAGGAGTATGAGCAGTGGCAGGTTCTCTGGGAAGAACTTCCTCGTGCTGCAGATGGGTCGCGGCGTTCGGCCACATTTTATGGGAATATTCTGAAGAAGCGTGGTCTAAAAACTTTCGAAGCGAAGGCCAAAGGTCTGCTTGAGGAGTTGAACGTTTGGTTGAAAACCATGCTAGATTGAGCTCTTGAGTTGTAACAAACTCTTTTTTCTTCTTTCTCTTTTTTTTGGTACCTCCATGTATAAACATTTTTGGTACTATATTTTTGGTATCCCCTTCTTTTCACTTAAATCATTTTTTTGATGAAAACAAATTTGAGCGAAAGCTGATGGGAATGTTTGTTTAAGAATTTGATCAAAAGGTTGTCATTTTGTGAAAATCTTTTGTCAAAGGATTGTTTTGGGCATGGAAGCCAATTTTTGTGGCGAAAGCCTGGTTTTTTGATGATTTGAAAATTTTAGAATGGCATAGAAGCCTAATTTTGTGGCGTAAGAGCCAAAATTTGTTTTGCGGCATGGGAGCCAAAAATTTTGTTTGTGGCAATGGAGCCAAAAATTTTTTGTTTGTGGCATGAAAGCCGAATTTTGTTTGTTTGTGGCATGTAAGCCAAGTTTTTTTTTTTTTTTTTTTTTTTTTTTTTTTGTAGCATGAGAGCCAAAGTTTGTAATGACATGAAAGCCGAATTTTGTTTGTTTGTGGCATGGAAGCCAAGTTTTTTGAATTGGCATAAGAGCCGAGTTTTGAGATGGCATGAAAGCCGATTTTTGGAATAGCATAGAAGCCAAGTTTTGAGATGGCATGAAAGCCGATTTTTTGGAATGGCATAGAAGCCGAGTTTTGAGATGGCATGAAAGCCGATTTTTGGAATGGCATAGAAGCCAAAGTTTTGAGATGGCATGAAAGCCAGATTTTTGAAAATCAGGTTTTGTTTTGTTGGCATGAAAGCCGATTTTGGCATTTATAGCCGGGATTTTGGCGTTTATAGCCGATTTTTTGCTTTTATAGCCGATTTTGGCGTTTATAGCCGGGTTTTGGTATTTATAGCCAATTTTGGCGTTTATAGCCGGGTTTTGGCATTTATAAATGATTTTGGCGTTTATAGCCGGGTTTTGGCATTTATAGCCCATTTTGGCGTTTATAGCCAGGTCTGGCGTTTATAGCCGAATCTTGGTTTTCAAAATGCAGGTATCGACTAAGTGTCGCCTCCCCGCTGAATGGTCTTGCAAGTATTGATGGAATGACGCTTCCTTGCTCATTCGGTTTGCGAGCATCGATGGAATGTCGCTTCCTCGCGGTCTGGGTTTTGCGAGTATCGATGGAATGTCACTTCCTCGCGGTCTGGGTTTTGCGAGTATCGATGGAATGTCGCTTCCTCGCGGATTGGGTGCAAGTATCGACTAAGCGTCGCTTCCCTGCTTTTCCCAAAACTTTTGGTTTTGCGGGTACTGACTTCGTGTCGTTTCCCCGCGATTTTTGAAATTTGTGCTGTGGATATCAATTGGAATATTGTGTCTCCACGATTTTTGAAATTTGAGGTTTTGCAAGTATCGAATGGGGTTCGCTTCCTTGCGATTTTTGGGTTTTGGAAGTATCGAATGGGGTTCGCATCCTTCCAGCTTTTGGGTTTTGTAAGTATCGAATGGGGTTCGCATCCTTCCAGTTTTTGGGTTTTGGAAGTATCGAATAGGGTTCGCATCCTTCCGGTTTTTGGGTGTTTTGGAAGTATCGAATGGGGTTCGCATCCTTCCGGTTTTTGGGTGTTTTGGAAGTATCGAATGGGGTTCGCTTCCTTCCGATTTTTTGGTTTTGCGAGTATCAACTGAATGTCACTTCCCCGTGGTTTCTAAAAAACCATTTTTTGTTTAAAGACACGAGGGTCATAAATTTTGACTTAAAACCATTTTGGTTGTAAAAGCTGAGGCGGACTAGGGTGAAAATTCCTGAGTCCTGGTTTTTGTTTCAAACCGAGAATTTTGGGTTCCAGGATCAAAAATTTTGATTAATTCGGGGAAGAGGCTCCTAGACTTGTTTTTTTTTTTTTTTGGGTTTTGATTTTATTTTTTAACAATTAAACGATGAAAGTAAGCATTGTTTTGAGAGAGTTTTTTTTTTGGAAATTTCAAGATGAAAATTTCAAAAGGAGATGGGTTTGACGAGCAAGTACCTGGAAATAGGCTTTGGCCGTGTAGATATCGCTCTGACCCATTTGAGGAAGTCTTTAAGGGTAGTACCGCTTCAAGAACTTGCCGTTGATGAGCAGCATACATCTGTCTCCTCCCATGTTTAGAAGAGCGTATGCGCCATTGGAAAAGACTTTGTCGATGACGAAGGGTCCCTCCCATTTTGGTTCAAATTTACCTTTGGAATTGTGGGCACAGACTATTGGTCTTTTTACTGCAAGAACCAAGTCGCCCTTTTTGTAGGCGCATTGCCTGACCTTCTTGTCAAAAGATCCTGCCATACGTGCTTGGTACAACTCAATGCTTTGTAGAGCTTCAAGTCGTCTTTCATCGAGATTATCCAGCTCTTGGAGTCTCAATTTGATATTGCTTTCTTGCGTCATGTCATTTTGCAGAGATACCCTTAAGGAAGGAATTTGTACTTCCAAATGGACAACAACCTTGCATCCATAGACCAAAGAAAATGGTGTGCTATGGGTTGGTCCTCGAATGGTGGTTCGATAGGCCCACAAAGCTTCTGGTAGTTTGTCGCCCCAGTCTCTTTTGTGACTAGAGACCATTTTCTCGAGAATTTTGCAGAGTGTCTTGTTGAAGGCTTCTGCTAGTCCGTTCGCTGCTGGATTATATGGAGTCGAAGGACAACTTTGAATTTTGTATTTGTCGTAGAACCTGTAGAATCTGTGATCCCGGAATTTGTGGTCCGTTATCATGGACGAATCTTTTAGGTATGCCGAAGCAACAAATAATGTTGGTGCGCAAGAACTGAAGGACTGATGAGGTCTCCATTTCGCTGAGCGCAAATGCTTTTGACCACTTGGAGAAATAATCCGTAGCGGCGAAGATGAAGCGATGACCTTTGCTTGATGGGGGAGAGATAGGACCTATGATGTCCATACCCCAGGCTTCGAAAGGCCATGAGATTGCTGTTGGATGTAGCCATTCTGGAGGCATGTGGACATAATCTCCATGAATCTGGCATTTTTGGCAGCGCTTGGCAAATTGCACTGCATCAGCTACCATGGTAGGCCAATAATAACCTAGTCTTTTTATCTGGTTGTAGAGCTTAGGACCAGCCTGATGGGCTCCACAGAGACCAGCATGTACTTCTTTGAGAGTTTCTTCAGCCTCTTGTTGTGACAAGCAGCGTAGAAGTACTCCGTTGAAGGATTTTTTGTAAAGTGCTTTTGAAGGTATATCCAAATGAAAGTTCAGGGCTCGTCTTTGGATACTTACCCGCTCTTTTGGATCTTCAGGTAGGATTCCGAACATGATGTAATCAATGAACGGATCCCTCCAGTCGCCGATCGGAGGTTTGAGGATAGACATCCGACTTCCAACCACTTGGTGGCATTCAGCAACTGCTTGGTGTTTGTTAAGAGGAGGGAGAATCCTTCTTTGACACACTGTGACTTGCATGTTTTCCCTTTCTTGGATTGCCATGGATGCGGCGAGTCCAGCCAGGGCATCTGCGCTGATTTTTTCACCTCTGAGGATGTGGGTGATGTGACAGATGTTGAGTTTTTGTCGAAGCGACTGCGCTTTGTTGTAGTAAGGTAGCAAATCAGGCTTCCTGACTTCAAATTTCTGATTCATTTGGTTGACGATTAGTTGAGAGTCTCCAAAAGCTTCCAGCATGGTGATGCCGGATTTGAGGGTGAGTTCCAATCCTACAATCAGGGCTTGGTACTCAGCTGCATTGTTTGAACATGCTTCCAGTAGCGAGAAGCCGTGTGGAATCATGTATTTGTCGGGGCTGACAAAGAGGATGCCAATTCCCGATATATGCTTTCCTTTTTCATTTGTCCTGGTTGCGCCGTCAAAGTACATGTCCCAGGAGGCATTTGATAAGGAAGTTTCCACGTTGTAGACAAATTCGTCTGGGAGATCATC
This sequence comes from Umbellularia californica, assembly GCA_028538565.1. Taxonomy (NCBI): domain Eukaryota; kingdom Viridiplantae; phylum Streptophyta; class Magnoliopsida; order Laurales; family Lauraceae; genus Umbellularia; species Umbellularia californica. The sequence continues at coordinate 40,990,584 of JAPQWN010000007.1, read as the reverse complement.
CCTGAGTGGAGAATCTTTAGGCAATGGGTGCTCTGCGAGGAAGTCTGCTAGAGCTTGGCCTTTGATTGCTTTTTGTGGTACATACCTAATATCAAACTACGATAGAAGGATGGACCATTTTGCCAGTCGGGCATTGAGAGAAATTGCTTTTGTGACAAGGACCTTTAAGAGGTTGATCCTCGAAATCAGGTAGACTATGTTGGACAGCAACTAGTGATGCAACTTTAAAAAAAACAACACCGTAGAAATTTATTTTGCAGCATAAACCTGTCTCCTTCGAAGTTGAAGAAAGCATATGCTCCATTGGAGAGGGCTTTGTCAATGACATAAGGCCCTTTCCATCTTGATTCATCGTTGATTTCAGATGTATGAACGAGAATCAATGGCTTTTTAACCGCGAACACAAGGTCACCTTTCTTAAATGACTCTGTGGGGTTTGGATCATCAAGAGCGATGTTGAGATCTGGGATGTAGTTGATATTCTCTATCAAGGAAGACTCAACGTCGTCATCTTCTTGTTCGATGGGTTTGCCCACCGTGTTGCCAAGAGAGATATTTAAGTCTGGTACACGATACCTTCCTTCAAAAGATTCGAGTGCTGGATGTGATGAAGATGCTTCAAGATTGTGGAAGAAGATTGTTTTTTCTTCTGCCGAAGTTGCCAGAACAATGAAGGAAGCAGACGTAGGATCTTCTACGTCAGCAGGTGTCTCCATTGGAGTGAGAGCAGGTTGACTTGCTGAGTATCAGCTTGGCTTGATGCTGTGTCATCTTCTGGCTCTGATTCTGAGTCTGTGTCATACATAATAGACACAAAGGAGACTGTGAACTTGCCCCCAGCCTTTTTGTTTTGTCTTCTTTGCTTTGGTGGTGATTACCAAAGGCTTTGGAGATTTGAAGGAGACCACAAAGGGAGCTTGACTGGTTACTTCGAGTGCTTTTGAGAAGGGTCTTCGTTTGGAAGATCACTCTCGGGATGAAGGGTTGATCCTTGTCATTTGCTGAAGACGTATTTATAGCAGCATTGGCGTCTTCAGTGATTGTGTTGCACGGAGCAATTTCCGAGAACAAGTCCTGAACGGCATTCGGAAACTTTTCTTTATCAGTCCAAACATCGTCTATGAGATCGGGTATCTGGGACCAATCGACTGGGTTTTCATTAAACAAGATTTCATTGGTAGGAGTTTCTTCAAGATGATCAACCGAGAGAGGCTTGAGTTCCGATGTCACAGCTTCAGGAGACGAGTGCTGGGAAGATGATATCTCAATGGAAGTCACCTAAGAAGAAGTAGCTCCGGAAGATACACTACCAGTTGAGGAGTACGTGTCTTCGTAAGCTTCAGAGGCACTATCATCCTGAGCTATCGCATTGCAAGTTATCCTGACAGGAGATGCCCCCAGTATAGACTGTTAGTAATCGGACTCATCATCGGATGTAAGAGGATCATGGATCCAGAAGTTTTCCCCATTTTCAGGAGTTGAGGGAGGAAGTTCCCATTGATTTTCAGGGACTTCTGGTTCTAGATCATGACGGAGATCATTGATGCGATCCTGCTCCCGCTCTATGGCAAGATTGATGGAACGCGCTCCGAGGCGCCGTGGGGCGGCTACCGGGGTCGGCGGAACGTGGGAGTCCGTCGGGTCCGGCCCTTTCGCGCCCTGGCGGGCCTGAAGCGTGTTTCAACATTTTTTTGTGTGGGTGTGCCAGATTTTCTATTTTACTTGGAATTGCAAGTGGTAATCCGGAGATCAACCTTCGCAAGTAAAAAGGAAATCAACTTCTTTCAAGTTTTCCATTGCACAAATATTTAAGAAAAGAGACATTTTCTTGGTTTGCCGTGAAAGGATTTTGTTTGGCATTTATAGCCGATTTTGGCGTTTATAGCCGATTTACAATTCTTATCAGTAATGAAAGACAAGAGTTGTGATTTTTTGTCTCTTTAGAAAAATACAAACTACAATGAAAAGCAAGAAAAGGAAAATCTAACTTTTCAGGAGATTGTGGGGGACTCGTTCAGATTGATGGTCGCAAGCCATGTATGGGCTTCGCCATCATCCATGCAGATGAGAATAGAAGATGCTCTTGATTCGCTTGGCTTGGCTATAACCTCAGGTTTTTAGAGGACAAAGACCAAGAGAAGGTCCTATGTCCAATAAAAAGCTAAGTAGACGGGCTGAAAAGCCACGTCTAAGCCATTGCAGGCAGCGGGAGAAGGCAAGGACCTTGGGGGGGGTGCCCCCCAAGGGACTTTTGTCACCTTGTAGTGGTGGCCGGTGCAGAACTTCAGCAGAGTTTTTCTCTCTTTTTCTTTCTCTGGATACGAGCTCTGGATTCTTTCCGATCGATCGATCTCGATTTTCTGATCCCGATTTCAATGGAATGCTCTCCTATTTATAGGCTTTTGGTAGCCATTTAGGAGAGTTTATGGGCTTTAATGGCTTTAATGGGAGGAGTTACAAGATTTATTTCTTGATTTTGTAACTCCTTTTTCCTTGAATCTGATTGGCCGATGGAGATTAAGGGCTTTTAATCACCTTAATTACCATAATGGGAGGAGTTTCATGGTTTAAATGCCATGAATCAATTGACTTGTAACTCCCAAATGCTTGCTTCTGATTGGGCCGTCCAAAGAAATGAATTAATGACTGCAATAAAGCTAGTCAATTAACCACATTAATTGGTCGCCGAGCAGTCGAAGAGTCGCGGGCCGTGCCGTGTCTTCTGGAATTCTTCTGGCGATGATCATCGATGGACCTTCATGCTGATCGACATCGGATGAACATGTAACTTCAGACATTGATAGCTAAGAGCGGGCCGGTGACATCTGTCTTGTCGATTTCTCGATCGGTCGGACAGAAAGAGCACTTTTTTTGGTCGACCGGTTGGCGATCTTGGAGCGATCAATGATGATTTTATGCTTTTGGAGGTTGACCCGTGATTTTGACGGATGTCGGAGGATATGAGTCAATTTCAAGCACTAAAAATCACATTTTCAGGAAACCACAGGAGCCAAAGTGCGCGAAATGCGAAAAAAGACGGAAAAACGGGTCACCGGAGGAAAATCCGGTGACCCAGACTTCCATGGTCGCCGGCGACCATGGGCCGGCGACCATGGGCCATGGTCGCAGGGGCCTGCGACCTTGGGGGAATTTTTCCCTTCGGAGCCCGTTTTGCGGTCGTTTTGAGGTCTTTTTCGTCGCCGTTTTCTTCTGTATTTTTCTTGACATTTCTTCTCATTTATTGGCTTGATTTCCCTGTAGAAAACCTGATGAGAATCCTTGCATTTTTAGAGTGCAAAGTTTCCAATTTTCCGGGAAAGCCGAAGACTTTGTCGCGTAGAGCTGCTGATTTTCCTCCAGAAGTTGAAACTTGGTCAAACGATGTCGGAATGACCTGAAATTTGAGGTGAAGCCTCCTGAGCAATAAATAAGACCAACCATAGGCTTTTGTTTGAGTTTTGAAGCCGTTTGGGGTCCCATCGATGCTTCACTTGATTTTGCTGCGGGGAAAATGCCGAGCTTTGATGTGCGGTCAAACGATGTCCGATTGACCTGAAATTTGACAGGGAACCTATTGGAGTCATTTTGAGATGATCCACAGGCTCTGTCTTGGAAACCATGGTCCCGGGGAGCTCCGCCGCCGGTAGGCTTGATTTTCTTTCGGAGCGTCGAAACCTGGTCAAACGTTGTCGGAATGACCTGAAATTCGACGTGCAGCCTTTTGGAAGCATGTTGAAGCCACTCATGCACTTGGTTTGATGATCGAAGGCTTCAGTAGCTCCCGTCGCCGGGAGGCTTGATTTTGCTGCTCGAGCATTGATGGAGGGTCAAACGTTGTCGGTTTGACTTGAAATTTGACATGGAGCCCTTTTGAGACATGCTGGAGTCATCCGTAGGCTCTGATCGAAGTTTTGACGTCTCCGATGATGTCGCCGCCGGGAGCGCCATTTTAGCTATCGGAGAAGCGAAGTTAGGCCAAATGATTCTGAAATGGCCCGAAACTTCATGTGTACTCTTCTCTTGGCTATCTTGAAGGATCTTGCAGTTTTTGTTTGATTCTGACAAGATTTGATTTTTTGGAGAAGTTGCATTGCCTATTTATGGCAGGTTACGACTTCATGCAGCTTTCTTGATGTTGAAGAGGCAAAGTGACATTTTTGGTGTCAACAAATGCCCCCTCGAGGTACAGCGACGAGTTGCTTTGACTTTTGTAGTCGATGTGCCTCGAAGAGATTTTTGAAGGAGAGCTTGTGTCTTGACCAAGAGTCTTTGAGCAATCCTTCCTTTGGTAGAGTAGCCTTTGAGCTTCCAGGGGAATTTTATGGTAATGAAAGGAATCAAATACCATCTTGAGGCAAAGTTTTGAAGATGACATCAGGGATGTGGATTTGGGCTTTTGTTTTTGACCTTGTGACCTAACAAGCTGTATGTGGCAGGTTAGGGGGGTCGGGTTTTGGTTTTGACCTTGTGACCCAACAAGCTGTATGTGGCAAGTTGGGGGATCATGATTTGGTTTTTGGTTTTGGTCTTGTGACCTAACAAGCTGTATGTGGCAAGTTAGGGGACCAAGATTTGGTTTTTGGTCACTCTTTGGGACTGTGTGGGTCCATTGGAGTGGTTTGGATTTTTTTGTGGAATGTCAATTTCAAGATTTTGGCTCAATTTGGTTTATGAGGCTGGATGGTTTGATTTTTGGAAGCTCATGGGGCTTGGGATTTTTTTGTATGGTTCAATCAACTCAGAAGAGGCATGGAACCATTTTTGTATGCTCTTGGTAAGAGGGATTTTTTCTGACTAAAAGCCCTTTTTTTTTTTTTTTTTTTTTAGTGCCTAGGTGGTCAAACCTGGCTCATATGGGCTAACCCATGGGACCTTAAGCTTTTTAGGATGGCTTAGATCTCATGTGGGGTCATTTTTGTAAAGAATATCTAAAGATATCTCATTTGGATAGAGAATATCTAAAAATATCTTTATGGGAGAGAATCTCTCATATTCCCTTAATTTGGGAGAGAATATCTCAAGGTATCTTTCTTTTTGGGAAAGAATCTTCAATATCCTTTTTTTGTTGGAGGGAATCTCTCATTTGATTGATTTTGGGAGGAAATCTCTCAAAGACATCTTTCTTTTTGGGAAAGAATCTTTCTAATTCCTTCTCTTTTGGTAAGGTTACTAATTAGTAACACTTACCTTTCTTCTTTGTTTCCTTCTCTGATTTGCTCTCTCCTATAAAAGCAAAGGAAGGTAGGATCTCTTGCTCTTCTTGCTTTCTTTTGCAACAATCTCAAGAGAGCTCCAAGACCAAGAGTTCTTCTTCTTCAAGGATCTTCAAGCTTTTTCCTTCTTCTTCTCCATCAATGGCTTCAAGTAAGTTTTCTTTCTTTTTCTTTCAGGAAAACTTTATGTAGAGAATAGGATGGTAAAAAAAAGAAAGTTTCTCTTCTTTTTTTTTTTCTTTCTTTTCTTTCTATTCTTCTTCTCTTTTTTTTTTCTTTTCTTTTCCATGATTTCTGTTTTTTTTTTTTTTCTCACCTGTGTCTCTTTTCTCTTTTTTTTTTTTTTTTTTTGTGGGAAAGTTTCTTTTTTTTGTTCTTTTCTTTCTCCCTTTTTTTTTTTTTTTTTTTTTTTTTTTTTTTTTTTTTGAGAAAGTTTCTTTTTTTTTTTTGTTTTTGTTGCCCATGCATGCATTTTTTGTAAATTGAATTGAGTAGCATGATGTGATAGCATACCTGAAAATCTTTACAAATTTGGGAACTTGGAGCTTGCAGTGATGTTGAGCCCTTCCTGATTTTGCGGAGATTTTGAGGTTTCGAAAGTTTGGAGTTTCGGAGCCCGCAGCAATGTTGAGCCCATCTTCAAACTTTCTATTTCCGTCGGGGTATTTCCTTTTTCTTTGGAATTGCCCCGGAGTCATGCCAAAATTTCGCCAGATTTTTGGTGGGACAAAGTGACCCCTTTTTTTTTTTTTTTTTTTTAGCGAAATCCTGTCATTTTGATGACGATCTTTTTCTTTTCCAACCTTTGCAGGTGGTTCCTCCAGAGCGAACAAGGGTAAAGAGCCTGCTACAAGCGTACCTCGTCGATCTGCTAGATCTTCCAATGTGGCCGTTCAGCAAGCCTGGGAGAAGGTCCAGTTTGTTGAGAAGAACTTGGAAGAGTGCGATTCCCTCAATCGTGATGAGATGAGACAGCGATTGATTGCTCTCAAGGATGAGGAGTTCTATAAGATCATGGTAAGCAACTGTCCTTGGGTTATGGACGATCTGAGGGTTTTACCCAAGCCTACCTTCTTCTTTGGAGATGCAGCCCCTGACGACTTGACATACCAAAGGAGATGTTTTCAGTTCTCTTACACAGCAAATGGTGAGGAGAGAACTATTTCTACCCGGTCGTCTTTTGATCGGACCATCTCGATCCTGAGCCTTTCTCCCACGTGCCCTAAGAGGGAAGATCCTCCGAGCTGGGTGAAGAGGACCAGTGTGATCAAGACCGGGGTTTTTGTTGGTGGACCCTCCGGATATGCGGAGAAGGCACCTGTCCGTATGGACATGTTGATGCCAGCCAGCGGCTACCAGGGCTCTGATTATCCGTATGTCGATTTGAGACCGGTGGGCCTTGGCGTTTTCAGCGGTGACGGCAGTACTTGGGTGAAGCCTTTTCGACTTCGTGGCCGTTTCAATGTTGACTCCGATTGGAAGTCATGGACTGACCACACCTTGCTGATTGGGGGCGCCGTTTTGAAGGAAGCCGGGATTTTTGACGCGGTCCGCGCTTTTAGGGAGACCGTGACTTTTTCCGATGATGCCTTCATGGCTATGTTGGAGTCTTTCCTCCCTTAGACCAATACCTTCGTTGTCACGAACGGTGAGATTGGTTTTTCTCTGAAGGAGTTGAGTGCTATTACTGGATTGCCCATCCTTGGCAAACTCTATGAGGAGTTCATGCCGATTGACAGTGTCCTTGAGGAGCAGTCAGAGGAGTTCAGGCTCCTATACTTTCAGCTCATCGCCTTCTATGATTTTTTGAAGGAGGGCTCGAAAGTAAGATCCAGCAGTTGGAAGAGTTGTGGCTCTTCGTTCCCTAACTTCTTCGACGGTGGAGAACCTTCTGATAGCATGACCCGGGAAGACAGGAAGAAGACTTCGGCCATGCAGGAAGAGTTGAAGGGTTTCTTAGCGAGCACAGATGCCATTTGTTCTGACATTACACTGCGGAGAGATCTTGCTGTTTACCTCACTTTTTGGCTAGGTGAGGCTATTTTTGCTGGTGGAGATGGGACGCACATCAGGCCGCATTGTATTTTTCCGACTTGTCAGATGGCGTTTGGAGAGCGGCTTGCTTTGGTGCCCGCTCTTTACTCCTACCTGTGTACCGAACTGCAGGCTGCTGCTTTCTTGGTTCGGCTTGGGCTCCCTATGAATAGGGTATTTTCAGCCCATATCTTTTATTCGTGGTTTGTATACCACTGTCCTGGCTTCCACCGGCTGGGTGCTGCACAGGATGATGATCCTCTGATGATTCGATTGGCTAAGGGAAAAGCCGTATCCGAATCACTTTTGTTTGCCCGCATGAGGATCCGACGGTTCAGGGACGTCGAGATGGGGCAGTCTTCAGTTAAGATTTCTCCGGAGTTGCGGAAGAAGGCTTTTGATTTTGGTGCCTCCCGAGACTCTACCAGAGCAGGGTCGGGAAGGCATTACTCTTTGACCAATGCAGAGAAGGAGTGGCTTTTCAGCATACGAGTCGGCACGATGGTGTACCGCAGACATCTTTTCGTCGACATCCAGCCATATGTACCTTCTTGCTTTGCGCTTCAGTTGGGCTTCTCTCAAGGCGTTGTTGGAGCGCCTTCGAGTATGGTGAAGCGTTTTGGGGGTTTGCAGGATGGCAGAAATGCATGGGCTTTTTATAGTGCTGAAGACACTACTGTCATGATTTCTTATCTTGAGCTGTCGACTTTCCGAACTGCCGGCTTCACGAAGTGGTTCACGGAGAGCTTTTTGGCATATCGGGGGCTTTCCAAGAAGGAGCTTGATATAAAGCTGTCTTCGGGGAAAGGTACTGGAAAGTCGGATGGCGTCCGGCGAGAGGAAGTTTGGGCCTTCCTTTCTGGAGACAAGCATAAGATAGGCTTTCTCGGTGACCAGGGCGTCATTGGTTCTGAAGCTGTTCGGGAAGTACCTGATGAGGCTTTGGAGCAGCTAGAACAGGAGGAAGCTGAGCTCGACGCTTGGATGCAAGCGGCACAGAGGCGAGCTTCCGCGGAGTCTACTGGCGAGAGCAGACCATCCAGTGAGGAGTCAAGTGAGAAACCTGACTCTGATAGTGGGGCGGGTTCTTCTAGGAAGCAAACCCGTAGAGGTAGGAAGAGGAGGAGGAGTCAGCGTCACACGGGGCGGGACGAAGACTCTCCTAATGTGGAAGTCCCTCTCACTGTCAATGAGGAGGTGCCAGAGGAAGTTGACGAACCTCCGGAGAAGAGGATTCGGGAAGAAGAGACCATCGGTGAAGGTATGATTCTTCCTTTTCCTTTTTCTGCTTCTTTCATGGGGCTTTCCATGTTCTGATTTGTTTTCTCACCCTGCTGCTGCTTTTTTTTTTTTTTTTTTATCAGAGGATGAAGATCTGGCGATGCCTGAGGTTCCGACCGATGAGGCGGTGATGGAGCCGGTTATGGCGTCTGAAGAAGAACCGAGGGACTCTGGAAGGCTTCCAGAATCTCCAATTGGTATAACTTCTTTCGCTTTCTCTTTTTTTTTTTTTTTTTTTTTTTTTTTGGCCTGCGACTTGATTTGCTAACATTTCTCTTGTCAGCTGACTTGCCACAGGATTCCGATGACTTTGAACCATCAATGGACGCAAATGTTGATGATGCTTCCGATGAGTTCTTGGAGGAAGAGAGTGTTCCGCCAGTCGTCGAAGAAGTTACTTTGTAGTGATGACCCTGATGATTTTTTTTTTAACAGGATCATATTCATACCTTTTTGTGTTTCATTTGCAGGTTTTGAAGTGACAGAAGAGAGTCCATCGCTTTCTTCAGAACCAGAGCAAGGGATGCCAGAGGTCGATCCGGAGGTAGAGACCAGTTCTGACATGATTGAGGAGATGCCTCGTGTTGAGATTCCCTCTCCAGTGGCTCCAAGTGAAAAGAGTTCTTTTGTTACTCTTCCAATGGGACATGACATGAGCAGCCGATCAGCGGAGAAGGGTGAATCTTCATCCAGTTCATCTCTTCAATTTTGCGAAGAAGGTGCTGGCTCGGGTTTTGAGTTCTTGGGTCAAGACTCTCCTTTCTGGACACTTGGAGGCAAGATTTGGCATGATCCCACATGTACAGGAGATTCTGACCGACACCGAAGAGGTTGGTCTGGATGTCACAGGTGCCAGGGCGATCGTTGATAGGATCATTGCACTGGGTGACAAGTGGTTTGAGACCATGGGTTTCCCTGACGACCAATTCTTCAAGGAGATGTTCTTGGACCCTGCTGATAAGGCTAAGTCTGACCTGAATGAGGCTACACAAAGCAAGAAGCAGCTAGTTCGGGAGAAGAACAAGGAAGAGCTAGCCATCATCGGATTGAGGCATGACCTTAACGTCCTTGATAGGGAAGTTGAGGAGGCCAGGAAACGTCTTGAGCATTTGAAGGCACAAGTCGATGCGAAGTGGGCTGCTATAACAGAGGCTCGTGACAGGGAGAGTACTCTGATTCGCAGGGTTGCAGATGCCGGTCAAGTTCTCGAGAGGAGGGCTCTAGAAAACGAACGATGGCAAACTGCTGGTGAAGAGCTTCTCGGTGTTAAAGAAGGGTTACGGCATTCGCCAGCATCTCATGGCAAGTTCCTGAAGAAGCGTGCCTTGGAAACTCTGACGGCTGAGGCCAAAAGTTTGCTTGAGGAGCTGAAGCTTTGGCTGGAGACCATTTTTGGTTGAGCTCCTGATTTTTGTAGCAGAAAATACTCTTCTTTTTTTTTGGTACCACATGTATTTTTTGGTACTTTTTTTTGTAGTGCTTGTGAACACTTTCCTCTTTTTTTTTGCTACCACATGTATTTTTTTTGGTACTCTTTTTTTTTGTTTTGTTTTCCCTACGCTCACTCAAATCTTTTTGTGATGAAAGCAATTGCTAAATGGGGTTTGATCAAAAGTTTTGTCATTTTGTGAAAATCTTTTGTCAAATGATTGTTTTGGTAGGGGAAACGAATTTGGCATGAAAGCCAGGCATTTACAGCCAGTTTTGACATGAGAGTCAGGTTTTTTTTTTTTTTTTTTTTTTGTGTGGCATTTATAGCCGATTTTTGAGATGGCATAAGAGCCAAAAATTTTGTTCGTGGCATGGGAGCCAATTTTGAGATGGCATGGAAGCCGAAATTTTATGGCGTAAAAGCCAAAATTTGGGTTGGCATGGAAGCCGGTGTTTGTTTTGTGGCATCTATAGCCAGTTTGGTGGCATTGATAGCCAATTTGTGGCATTTATAGCCGGTTTGGTGGCATTGATAGCCAATTTGTGGCATTTATAGCCGGTTTGGTGGCATTGATAGCCATTTTTTGAAAGCCAAGTTTTGGTTTGTCGGCGTGAAAGCCAATTTTTCGTGGCATTGATAGCCGGTTTGTGGCATTTATAGCCGGTTTTGACATGAGAGTCAGTTTTTTTTGTGTGGCATTTATAGCCGATTTGGTGGCATTGATAGCCGGTTTTTGGCAAAAGAGCCAGGTTTTGGCGTTTATAGCCAGATTTTTTTGGCTTTCAAAATGCAGGTATTGACTAAATGTCGCCTCCCCGCTGAATGGTCTTGCAAGTATCGATGGAATGTCGCTTCCTTGCTCATTCGGTTTTGCGAGTATTGATGGAATGTCACTTCCTCGCGGGTTAGGTTTTGCAAGTATCGATGGAATGTCGCTTCCTCGCGAATTGGGGTGCAAATATCGACTAAGCGTCGCTTCCCTGCTTTTCCCAAAGCTTTTGGTTTCGCGGGTACTGACTTGATGTCGTTTCTCCGCGATTTTTGAAATTTGAGGTTTTCTCGAACCATTTGAAATTTGGGTTGTGGATAGCAACTGAAATGTTGCGTCTCCACGATTTTAGAGGTTTTGGAAGTATCGAATGGGGTTCGCATCCTTCCGATTTTTTGAGTTTTGCGAGTATCGACTAAGTGTCACTTCCCCGCGGTTTTTGAAAAACCATTTTTTTGTTTAAAGACACGAGGGTCGTAAATTTTGACCTAAAACCATTTGGCGGTAAAAGGTAAGGTGGACTAGGGTGTAAATCCCTGAATCTGGATTTTTGTTTCAAACCATGAATTTTGGTTGAAGGATCGAAAGTTTTGGTCAAGTCAGGGAGAGGCTCCTAAACTTGGATTTTTTGTTTTTTTTTTTTGAACAATGAAACGGTAAAAGTAAGCATTGTTTTTGAATCTCTAGAAATTTTGACAATTGATATGAAAATTCTAAAGAGAGTGGGTTTGACGAGCGAGTACCTGAGAATAGGTTTTGGCCATACAGGCATTGCTCTTACCCAGTTGGATAAGTCTTCAAGGGTAGTACCGCTTCAAGAACTTGCCGTTGATAGGCAGCATACATCTGTCGCCTTCCATGTTTAGGAGGGCATATGCGCCGTTGGAGAAGACCTTGTCGATGACGTAGGGTCCCTCCCATTTTGGTTCAAATTTGCCTTTGGATTTGTGTGCGAAGACCATTGGTCTTTTTACCGCAAGAACCAAGTCACCCTTTTTGTAGGCGCGTTGCCTGACCTTTTTGTCAAAAGATCCTGCCATGCGTGCTTGGTAAAGTTCAATGCTTTGTCGAGCTTCGAGCCGTCTCTCATCGAGATTGTCCAGCTCATGAAGTCGTAATTTCGCATTGCTTTCTTGAGTCATGTCATTTTGTAGAGCTACCCTCAGAGAAGGAATTTGTACCTCTAGGGGCACGACAGCTTCGCATCCATAGACCAAGGAGAATGGTGTGCTATGGGTTGGTCCTCGAACGGTGGTTCGATAGGCCCACAAAGCTTCAGACAGTTTGTCGCTCCAGTCTCTTTTGTGACTAGAGACCATTTTCTTGAGGATTTTGCAGAGTGTCTTGTTGAAGGCTTCTGCTAATCCGTTTGCTGCCGGATTATATGGAGTCGAAGGACAGCTTTGAATTTTGTATTTGTCGCAAAACCTGTAGAATCGATGATCCCGGAATTGTGGTCCGTTATCATGGACGAATCTCTTGGGTATGCCGAAACGACAAATGATGTTGGTGCGCAGGAACTGAAGAGCTGATGAGGTCTTCATTTCGTTGAACGCAAATGCTTCTGACCACTTGGAGAAATAATCCGTAGCGGCGAAGATGAAGCGATGACCTTTGCTTGAAGGGGGAGAGATAGGACCTATGATGTCCATGCCCCATGCTTCAAAAGGCCATGAGATTGCTGTAGGATGCAGCCATCTAGAGGCATGTGAATGTAGTCTCCATGAACTTGGCATTGTTGGCAGCGCTTAGCAAATTGCATTGCGTCGGGTACCATGGTAGGCCAGTAGTAACCCAACCTTTTGATTTGGTCGTAGAGCTTGGGACCAGCCTGATGAGCTCCACAAAGACCAGCGTGAACTTCTTTGAGTGTTTCTTCAGCTTCTTGTTGTGACAAGCAGCGTAGGAGTACTCCATTGAAGGATTTCCTGTAAAGGATTTTTGAAGGGATATCCAAATGAAAGTTTGGGGCTCGCCTTTGGATGCTTACCCGTTCTTTTGGATCTTCAGGTAGGATTCCGAACATAGTGTAATCAATGAACGGATCCCTCCAGTCGCCGATTGAAGTTTGAAGGATAGAGATCCGACTTCCAACCACTCGGTGGCATTCAGCAACTTCTTGGTGTGTGTTAAGAGGAGGGAGGATCCTTCTCTCACTCACTGTAATTTGCATGTTTTTTCCTTCCTGGATCGCCATTGATGCGGCAAGTCCAGCCAGGGCATCTGCACGGATGTTTTCACCTCTACGAATGTGGGTGATGTTGCAGATGTCAAACTTTTGCAGAAGCGATTGTGCCTTGTTGTAGTAAGGCAGCAGATCAGGCTTCCTAACTTCATATTTCTGATTCATCTGGTTGACGATCAGTTGAGAGTCTCCAAAGGCTTCCAGCATGGTGATACTAGATTCGATGGCGAGTTCCAATCCTAGGATCAGAGCTTGGTATTCAGCTGCATTGTTTGTGCATGGTTCCAATAGCGAGAAAGCGTGTGGAATCATGTATTTGTCGGGGCTAACAAAGAGGATGCCAACTCCCAAGATCAGCTTTCTGTTTTCATTTGTCCTGGTTGCACCGTCAAAGTACATGTCCCAGGAGGCATTTGGTGAGGAAGTCTCCACGTTGTAGACAGGTTCGTCTGGGAGATCATCTCTGAGTGGAGAATCTTTAGGCAATGGATGCTCTCCGAGAAAGTCTGCTAGAGCTTGGCCTTTGATTGCTTTTTGTGGTACATACCTAATATCAAATTGTGATAGAAGGATGGACCATTTTGCCAGTCGGGCATTGAGAGAACCTGCCTTTGTGACAAGGACCTTCAAGAGGTTGATCCTTGAGACGAGGTAGACTGTGTTGGAAAGCAAGTAGTGACGTAGCTTTTGTACGGCAAACATCACTGCAAGGCAATCCTTTTCGACTGGGGAGTAGCGATGCTCTGCACCTACTAGCATGCGGCTGAGGTAGTATAGAGCAGCTTCCTTTCCCTCACCATTCTCTTGTGCAAGCAAAGCGCCTACAGAATGATCAAGAGCTCTTGTGTACAAGATGAATGGTTTTCCAGTGGCAGGGGCAGCTAACACTGGAGGTTTGGTCAGGTATGACTTGATATCTTGAAATGCGGCTTCACAGTCGGCATCCCATACAAAGTCTACACCTTTTTTCATCAATCGAGAGAATGGACGGCATTTCCCCGAAAGATTGGAGATGAACCGTCTGATGTAGGCCAATCTCCCTTGGAGCCCTTTTAGTTCTCTCAAGGTTCTTGGAGAGGGCATTTCTAGAATAGCCTTGACTTTTATGGGGTAAAGTTCTATTCCAGCTTTCCGAACAAGGAATCCGAGAAACTTACCCGACGAGATGCCGAAGAAGCATTTTAGAGGATTCATCCGCAGTTTGTGTTTGCGGAGTCGGAGGAAGACTTCCCGAAGATCTTTGAGATGGTCTTCTTTTCTTCTGCTTTTGACGGCGAGGTCATCAACGTAACATTCGACCGTCTTGTGCTGCATATCTTGGAATATTTTCATCATAGCCCTCTGATATGTGGCACCAGCATTTTTCAGACCAAATGGCATGACAGTATAGCAATATACGCCAAATGGAGTCCGAAATGATGTGTGTTTTTCATCCTCGGGATGCATCTTTATCTGATTGTAACCAGAGAAGCCATCCATGAATGTCATTCGCTCGAATCCGCAGGTATTGTCAATCATCACCTCCGGTATGGGGAGCGGGAATTCATCTTTAGGGCAAGCGCCATTCAAGTCTCTATAGTCAATACAGACTCTGATCTGCCCATTTTTCTTTGTCACGGGGACAATGTTGGCCAACCATTCTGGATGTTGTTCCTCACGGATGAAGCCGACGCTTTTGAGCTTTTGAACTTCTTGTTCAATTTTATCCATCACATCTGGACGGAATCTTCTTTGGCCTTGTTTGACAGGCTTGATTTCTTCTTGAAGATTGAGTTTGTGGACTGCTACTTTGGGGTCTAAACCAGGCATTTCAGCATAGGACCATGCAAAGCAATCAACGAACTCACGAAGAAAAGCGATATACTCAGGTAACTCATCATCCTTTATATTCTTGCTTATGAATACAGGACGTGGGTTATCTGGTGTTCCCAAGTTTATCTTTTGAACAGGATCTTCTGTCGGAAGGTTCGAAGGTGGTTCCTCCACAATATTTTCGGAGGCTTCCAACTCAACGAAACCTTCTGGAGTTTCAACTGCATTACCAGACCAAGGCTCTGTTCCTTTCCATGGATTTTCTTGATTGGTGATCTCCTCAAGGCTTGCTATGAGATAGTCCCAATCGCCTGTTGAGTCTGGTATTTCTTTTGGAGACGAGGGTTCTTCTGGGTCAGAATAGCACAAGTCTGTATTATCGGACGATTCCTCTTTATCATCAGAGAAATCGTACAAATTGGATGAGCTTCCTGGATCTTTGTCAGGTAACTCTTTAAAGAGATATCCAGGGAGATCGATGTCTTTATGGACTTGAGATGTTGAGGCTTGGTCGGTAAAACGACTTTTAAGCTTTTGTGTCAACTGTCTCAGAGGAGTGTCGGGATCATACCCTAACCCATATGAAGACTTTTCTACATGACCATAGAGTCTCCAATCTTCCAGCTGGCTTTTGGTCAAGGCGGGCCCCAATGGCGTGAGAATACCGCGTCTTTCTCCCAAACCGACTGGGTTTTGAGCGTCATAGCCCATTTTCTTCATAATTGCTTGTGCCACAGGACTATATAGAGATAGCTGAGGCATACCTTCATTTTGGAAAGGTTCCAGCATGGAGTTTGATGAAGAAGCGTCCGATCTATGGAAGAAGATCGGCTTTTGCTTTGGTGATGTTGTCGGAACAACAAAGGTAGCAGACGTAGGATCTTCTACGTCAGCAGGTGTCTCCATCGGAGTGAGAGCAGGCTGAACTTGCTGAGTGTCAGCTTGGCTTGACGATGCATCGTCTTCTGGCTCTGAGTCCGAGTCTGTGTCTTGCATGATAGACATGAGAGAGACAACAAATTTGCCCCCAGGCTTTTGTTTCGGCTTCTTCACTTTAGTCGTGATGACCAAAGGTTTTGAATTCTTGAGGGAGATAACGAAGGGAGATTGACTACTCTCTTCTAATTTGCCGGAGGGTTTGTTTTCTTCCGGTGATTTTTGAGGAGCCTTGCCTTTATCTTTCTGGAGATTTTCAGCAGGGGGTGCTATTTCCTCTTCTTCTTTTTCTCCTTCATACATCTGGGAGTCTGCGAAGTGGACTTCTTTACCTTTGAAAGGTTTTCTGTCCGCAAAGACACGATGTACCATGCCGTCGTCGCCGACGAACTTGATGCATTGATGTAGAGTTGAAGGGACAACACCGTTCTCGTGTATCCAAGGACGTCCGAGAAGGATGTTGTAGCATGAGGGGGTTTTTATTGCATACACAGTGACCTCAGAGATAAGATCACCGATTTGCAATTTGAACCTGATTTTGCCGATAGGCCTTTGAGTGCTCCCATCGTATCCAAAGATAGATACAGATGTGTGGCTTAGCTTGCTGGGTGGGATGCCCAACTCTTCAAGAGCCGAAGTGGAGATAAGGTTGAGTGCAGAACCTGGGTCGATCTGAACTCTATGTATCGGCATTTCTTTGATGTACCCTGTAAAGTACAGGGGTCGGTTGTGCCTTGCTTCGCCAAGTAGGAGGTCTTCCTTAGTGAAGGCGATGGTTGCACTGGCTGCCTTTTGAACCGAGAGGCATTGGATGCATGATCCCTCGCTTTTTTTTTCTCCTTTTAAGGAGGTTTCTGAGTTTTTGACCCGGTAGTCCATTTCAATTTGGAGGACCTGTGGGGCATGTTTGTCGACATCCTCATTCAGTTTTTGTAATTCTGAGATGAGATTATCACGAGTGCGTGGAGACATTCGTAATAAATCCAGGATGTTAAGACGTGCAGGTATGTGTTTGAAGTGCTCAACCAAGTCATACTTGAAAGCCTCCTTAGGGCCTGCATGTTCATCATTGTTGCCACTGGGGGCGCTTACAACATCTTTTCCCGAAGGATTTACATAAGTAAAGGAAGATTGGTTGTAATTTTTGTGGTAGTCCCGGCCCGAACGGGTGCCTCTACCAACTTCGAGAGCTTCTTGAGAAGGATCTTCGTTTGGAAGATTGTCTTCAGGATCAAGAGGCTGTCGTTTTTCATCTACTGGGGATGTATCTGCAGCAGAGTTGCCATCCTCAGTGATTGTGTTGCACGGAGCATTTTCCGGGAGCAAGTCCTGAACAACATCCAGCAGCTTTTCTTCTTCGTTGACCCATCCATCACCCCAAGTTGGGTTTTCTTCATGATGATGAGTCGGGAAGAATGTGTATCCTGAAGTCACAGTCTCAGGAGAAGAAACCTGAGAGGGTGCCATCTCTGTGAAAGTCACGTGAGACGAGGTAGCTCCAGAGGATACATTGCTAGGCGTCGTCGGAGTGTAGGTAATATCATCAGACGACGCTTCAGAAGAGCTATAGTCCTGATATATTACATTACAGGAAGCTCTGATAGGAGATGTTGCCTGCTCGGAGTCAGACTCATCCTCGGATGTAAGAGGATCGTCAATCCAGCAATGTTCTCCATTTTCAGGAGTTGAGGGAGGAGGTACCTGATGGGCTTCAGGGACTTCCGGCTCTGGGTTGCGAGGAGGCTCGTTAACACGATCTTGCTCTTGTTCTAGAGCGAGACGCTGCAAGATCCTTGCATATTCTTCAAGATCCAGCATGGGAGCCAGATCATCTTCTTCGTCTTCTCCGTGTGGCTCAACATAGTTGATTTCCACTAGAGCAACGACGGGTGTTTGCTCAACAGCATTTTCCTGTACAGCCTCTTGGTCTTCTTCATCATCAGACCAGGATCCTTGTGGTTGCAAGGGGTTATACCAGATTACTGGCATAAGGTGAGTTTCAGGAACCCATTCTTCATCGGAGAGATACTCTCCTGTTTCAAGAGATTCCTCCCACTCGCCGGTGTAGTTGGGCTCGAATCCATCGTCGGTGTCGCTGGACTCGTATCCATCAATGGAGAATCCAACTACCGAGTTGCAAGAGTATGATACCCCCTGCATGGCTTCTTTTTTGAATTGAGGTGGCATGAAATCACTGAGAGTGAAGTTTCTTACCGCCTTTGAAGTCTCTGGAAGGGACGTTTCTGTTGCCCCGAGTGAAGTGGTAGAGGAGGCCTCTGCCTTTTCATGGACTTCTTGTTTTGGCTGGGTCTTCTCTTGCCGTTTGAGCTTGAGGAGATGTTTCTTGGCTTGCCTTCACTGCTGAGCGGTCGGCTTTGTTTTGACGATCTCCCAATTTTCATCTTCCAGGAGATCGGGATGTACCCATATGGGTTGTCCGTCTGATGTCGGGCAAGGAACCAACACTTCGGACGTTTGAATTCTTTTTATCACCTTGAAGGAAATAGTGATCTTCTTCTTCGGTGATTTTGGTGTTTGTCCACGTGACACCATGTTGACGGAGGCGGGGCCATAATTTTTGTCAAAGGTGATGACTCCGTTTTTCCACATCTCGTTTATCTTCTCTCTCACAACAAAGCATTGATTGAGAGGATGCGAGACCATCTGGTGGTATGGACAGTACCGAGGATCATTGGTTTTGCCAACGTCTCCAGGTCTTTTGGGCTCTGGCAAAATGAGTTTGCCATTTGCTAGGAGAGCCTCAAAGATTTCTTCGACGTCTTCATCGAACGGATATTTCTTTTCTACTCGCTCTTTGAAGGCATCAGAGAGTTCAGGTCTCTTACCTGCAGCTCTATTTTCAGCTTTCTTTGGTTGCTGAGGAGCTAACTTGGTTTGCACATTAAGGACCTCTTTCTTCTTTGGTTTAGAGGTTGCAATGGCGGTTGGCTCTTTTCTTGATGACTTCTGACTGTTGAGGTCTTTAATCACCGTTTCAGCTTCCATAGAAGCTTCCAGGAGTTCTCCCAGGTTTTTTGATTTGTTGCCGATGATCATGGAGCGTATTCTTGCTCTCATATTGTTACGGCAGATGTCGACTAGCGGCGCTTGTGGCAGTACATCTGAGCATTTGTACGCCATTGCTTTCCACTTGTGAATGAAGTCATAAGTTGACTCATTCTCTCCCTGTTTTAGGCTGCAGAGCTGAGCCATAGTAACAGGATGATCCTCACCTTGGAAGTGGGTCAGGAAGCGTGTCTCCAGCATAGCCCAGTTCTGAATGGAGTTCTCCGGAAGAGTGGAGTACCAATCGAAGGCCGTACCTTTTAGGGTACTTGCAAAGAGGCGGATCTTGAGTGCATCTTGATCCGCGATAGCTCCCGTCAAAATCTTGAAGTGGATGACGTGCTGTCTGGCTGATCCTTTCCCCGTATATGTTTGGAGAATAGGATGCTTGAATTTTGTGGGGAACGGGACCGAGTCGATCCATAAAGGATATGGTGGCTTGATCCCATGCTCTTTGAGTATATCCTATTCTTTAGCTTTGGCGAGGATACTGTCTACGTCCTTTTTGGTAAGGGCCCGTGACTCATTTTCTTCTCCATTTCCCTCGTTATTGCTATGATTCGGAGGAGGCTCATTGTTCACCTGATTTTGGACGACAAGGAGAAGGTTTTCCATCAGAGTTTCAATCCTCTGCTGGCCTTGTTCCAACTGCTGGATGCGTGTGAGCGCATCATCTCGAGGTGGATTCTGAGGTGGCGGCTCAGAACTTGTAGCCAAGACGTTCATCCCTCGGGATTCGAACGAAGAAATCGTCCTGGTGACCGAGCCGGGGCTCATTCTTTTTGATGAAGAGCTTGATGAAGGATTACTCTCCCGTCCTTGGCTTGAAGGGGCAGGAGATTCTTCGGGATGTCTTTGTGTCCTGGTGATGCTACGGGTCACCGGACGTCGGACATGGATTTTTGATGCTGACTTTTGGCGTCTTCTGGTTTTTCCAACCATATGGACGGCATCAACTTGGTCGGGTCTTTCTTTTTCGACCCATTTGTGGGAGACTTGAAGTGTAGGAGGCTGGGTCCGTTGCTTCTCTAGTCTCTTTTGTCGATATGACGCACGGCGGCGTGCTCGACGATCGATTTGAGCTTCAGTCAGCTCTGGCTGGGCTCTGACGATGAAGGATGTGCTCCCTCGGGCGCAGCAGCCGAGCCTGTCTTCTTTGTAGCTAGGCAAGGACAGGATCCGGACCCGGTCCTTTGCCTGTTGCAGCGAAGCTTTAAACCTTTCGAGTTCGGCCCCTGTAGAGATGAAGGGTCGAACTGAAGGAGTGTAGGCCTTAGCAGGTGCTTGTAGAGGCCTGGTGATGCATGATCTAATTTTGGGCCTGTAGGAACAAGCCGGCTCATGCTGGGTTGACTTGGGAGTCAAGTTGGAGATGGGTCTCTCCTCTTTCATGTAGGCAAGAGGGTAGAACTGGTTCTCCTTGAGTGGGGCCAGGTATGCTGGCTTGGTGGAAGTTTGAGACCTTCTTTATTTTGGGGAAGGTCTTGGAGACCAAGTCTTAGGGTAGACCTGGTTGGTTGTTGGTCGAGGCTTCGCGGGGGTGCCGCGGGCTTCGGGCTTTTGGGCGCTCACCTTTGGTGTCACGGGAGTGACACGTTGAGAGGCGATCTTCTGCTTTTTAGCAGGCGCAGCTTGTTCTTCGGGAAGTGGGAATGGTCCCAGTGTCCCGAAGACGATGGTCCGGGGAGTCGAGGTCGACCCGGAGTTCAGAGAGTTGCCGAGGGAGTTGACGCTTCGGCAGCTGGCAGGGCGCTTGTAAGTGCGCTCGGTTTGCTTCTGTTGAAGCATGAGTTGGTGCTTGTTCTCATCGAAGATAATGGTTAAGGCTGCCATTGTTAATTTCGAAAAAAGTTTTTTTGAAACAAGACCACATCCATTAGTAATCACAAGAATATAATGATCATAAATGGGAATTTCTATGGTTGTCTTTTCAAATCACTCAAGGGATATGACCCAAGCGACATGAAGAAGGTAAAAAGCCATAGATGGTACAATTGTTCTGATCTGAACACGGTCTCGGCGATTTCCGCGAGCGCCAGTGCTCAGAAAAGAATAAACCAAAATTTCTCAGATCTGAAATCAAAAGTGACGAGTTTTTGGAGATTTTTTTTTGAAATGATTTTTTTTATTTTATTATTTTTATTTTTTTTTATTTTTTTTTAAATATATTTTTATTTATTTTTATTATTATTATTTTTTGAAAATTTTTGTTTTTTTTTTTTTAAGATTTTTTTTTGAAAATCTTTTTTTTTATTTTTTTTTATTTTGATTTTTTTTTGTTTAAGATTTTTTTTTTTGAAAATTTTTTATTTTTTTTTTATTTTTTTTTTTTAAGATTTAAAGACGAGAGAGTACACATAGGCCTCCTAACCCGGTCTTATGAAACCTCAATTGATAGAATTACCCCCAGGTAAGGGTAGGATTACTTAATGAACCCGTTTGGAGGACCCTTGCCTAGAACAGTCAAGCTGTCTCCACACTCTGGACAAGGCTTTTCTTGAATCAATCGTGATCAAAGAACGCAATTGGTTTAACCTTAGTGGTCTATGTCTTTTTTTCAAATTCCAAATAGACTCATCGAAGAGAAACGATGGCCCAAAACCTTAGTCGAACGGGCTCAACATTTCTGCAAGCACCAAAGAACGATAGGATAGGATCAAAGCTTCTCAATTTTGAATCAGAACTAAGAAAACTGATTTTTTGATTTTTTTTTCTTTGAAATCTCTAATGAACTCATCGAAGAGAAACGATGGCCCAAAACCTTAGTCGAACGGGCTCAACATTTCTGCAAGCACCAAAAAACGATAGGATAGGATCAAACTGTCTCAATTTTGAATTCAAACTAAGAAAACTGATTTTTGATTTTTTTATTATTATTATTTTTTTTATATTTTTTGAATCTCTAATGAACTCATCGAAGAGAAACGATGGCCCAAAACCTTAGTCGAACGGGCTCAACATTTCTGCAAGCACCAAAGAACGATAGGATAGGATCAAAGTTTCTCAATTTTGAATTCAAACTAAGAAAACTGATTTTTATTTTTTTTTTGAAAAGAGAAAGAATGGAAACAAACTCAAAGAAATAGAAATTTCCAAAAAATCCCATCTCATTTTTTTTTAGGATACGAAATCCAACATAGGCTACCATCTAGAAAGTAGCCAAGGAATCCGGAAAAGAAGTATAAGCATAGAGCAAAAAGTATGATATGCAAATATTCCATTTCCGAGCACCGTTTCTCAAATGAACGAGTCCCACCGGGTGTGCCAGCTTCATGGAACGCGCTCCGAGGCGCCGTGGCGCGGCTACCGGGGTCGGCGGAACGTGGGAATCCGTCGGGTCCGGCCCTTTCGCGCCCTGGCGGGCCTGAAGCGTGTTTCAACATTTTTTTGTGTGGGTGTGCCAGATTTTCTATTTTACTTGGAATTGCAAGTGGTAATCCGGAGATCAACCTTCGCAAGTAAAAAGGAAATCAACTTCTTTCAAGTTTTCCATTGCACAAATATTTAAGAAAAGAGACATTTTCTTGGTTTGCCGTGAAAGGCGATTTTGTTTGGCATTTATAGCCGATTTTGGCGTTTATAGCCGATTTACAATTCTTATCAGTAATGAAAGACAAGAGTTGTGATTTTTTGTCTCTTTAGAAAAATACAAACTACAATGAAAAGCAAGAAAAGGAAGATCTAACTTTTCAGGAGATTGTGGGGGACTCGTTCAGATTGACGGTCGCAAGCCATGTATGGGCTTCGCCATCATCCATGCAGATGAGAACAGAAGATGCTCTTGATTCGCTTGGCTTGGCTATAACCTCAGGTTTTTAGAGGACAAAGACCAAGAGAAGGTCCTATGTCCAATAAAAAGCTAAGTAGACGGGCTGAAAAGCCACGTCTAAGCCATTGGAGGCAGCGGGAGAAGGCAAGGACCTTGGGGGGGGGGGGTGCCCCCCAAGGGACTTTTGTCACCTTGTAGTGGTGGCCGATGCAAAAGTTCAGCAGAGTTTTTCTCTCTTTTTCTTTCTCTGGATACGAGCTCTGGATTCTTTCCGATCGATCGATCTCGATTTTCTGATCCCGATTTCAATGGAATGCTCTCCTATTTATAGGCTTTTGGTAGCCATTTAGGAGAGTTTATGGGCTTTAATGGCTTTAATGGGAGGAGTTACAAGATTTATTTCTTGATTTTGTAACTCCTTTTTCCTTGAATCTGATTGGCCGATGGAGATTAAGGGCTTTTAATCACCTTAATTACCATAATGGGAGGAGTTTCATGGTTTAAATGCCATGAATCAATTGACTTGTAACTCCCAAATGCTTGCTTCTGATTGGGCCGTCCAAAGAAATGAATTAATGACTGCAATAAAGCTAGTCAATTAACCACATTAATTGGTCGCCGAGCAGTCGAAGAGTCGCGGGCCGTGCCGTGTCTTCTGGAATTCTTCTGGCGATGATCATCGATGGATCTTCATGCTGATCGACATCGGATGAACATGTAACTTCAGACATTGATAGCTAAGAGCGGGCCGGTGACATCTGTCTTGTCGATTTCTCGATCGGTCGGACAGAAAGAGCACTTTTTTTGGTCGACCGGTTGGCGATCTTGGAGCGATCAATGATGATTTTATGCTTTTGGAGGTTGACCCGTGATTTTGACGGATGTCGGAGGATATGAGTCAATTTCAAGCACTAAAAATCACATTTTCAGGAAACCACAGGGGCCAAAGTGCGCGAAACGCGAAAAAAGACGGAAAAATGGGTCATCGGCGGAAAATCCGGTGACCCGGACTTCCATGGTCGCCGGCAACCATGGGCCATGGTCGCAGGGGCCTGCGACCTTGGGGGAATTTTTCCCTTCGAAGCCCGTTTTGCGGTCGTTTTGAGGTCTTTTTCGTCGCCGTTTTCTTCTGTATTTTTCCTGACATTTCTTCTCATTTATTGGCTTGATTTCCCTGTAGAAAACCTGATGAGAATCCTTGCATTTTTAGAGTGCAAAGTTTCCAATTTTCCGGGAAAGCCGAAGACTTTGTCGCGTAGAGCTGCTGATTTTCCGCCAGAAGTTGAAACTTGGTCAAACGATGTCGGAATGACCTGAAATTTGAGGTGAAGCCTCCTGAGCAATAAATAAGACCAACCATAGGCTTTTGTTTGAGTTTTGAAGCCGTTTGGGGTCCCATCGATGCTTCACTTGATTTTGCTGCAGGGAAAATGCCGAGCTTTGATGTGCGGTCAAACGATGTCCGATTGACCTGAAATTTGACAGGGAACCTATTGGAGTCATTTTGAGATGATCCACAGGCTCTGTCTTGGAAACCATGGTCCCGGGGAGCTCCGCCGCCGGTAGGCTTGATTTTCTTTCGGAGCGTCGAAACCTGGTCAAACGTTGTCGGAATGACCTGAAATTCGACGTGCAGCCTTTTGGAAGCATGTTGAAGCCACTCATGCACTTGGTTTGATGAGCGAAGGCTTCGGTGGTTCCCGCCGCCGGGAGGCTTGATTTTGCTGCTCGAGCATTGATGGAGGGTCAAACGTTGTCGGTTTGACTTGAAATTTGACATGGAGCCCTTTTGAGACATGCTGGAGTCATCCGTAGGCTCTGATCGAAGTTTTGACGTCTCCGATGATGTCGCCGCCGGGAGCGCCATTTTAGCTGTCGGAGAAGCGAAGTTAGGCCAAATGATTCTGAAATGGCCCGAAACTTCATGTGTACTCTTCTCTTGGCTATCTTGAAGGATCTTGCAGTTTTTGTTTGATTCTGACAAGATTTGATTTTTTGGAGAAGTTGCATTGCCTATTTATGGCAGGTTGCGACTTCATGCAGCTTTCTTGATGTTGAAGAGGCAAAGTGACATTTTTGGTGTCAACAAAGATGTTACAAGATTCTTGCATATTCTTCAAGATTAGGCATAGGAGCCAAATCTTCTTCGTCATCTACTCGTTGTGGTTCACCATCATTGGGTTCCACTGGAGCATTGGCTGGTGCTGGATTGACAGCATTTTCTTGAACAACGTCCTGGTCTTCTTCATCATCAGACCAAGATCCTTGTGGCTGTAATGGGTTATACCAGATTACTGGCATAAGATGAGACTCGGGAATCCATTCCTCATTGGAGAGGTATTCTCTTGTTTCAAAGGATTCTTCCCACTCATTGATATCACTGGCAGTATCTCTGGACTAGTATCCATCCATGGAGAATCCAACTACCGAGTTGCAGGAGTATGATGCCCCCTGCGCAGTTTCATTTTTGTATTGAGGTGGCATAAAATCATCAAGGGTGAATTTTCTTACCGCCTTTGAAATTTTGGGAAAGGATTCTTCCGTCGTCCCTAGTGAAGCAGTGGAAGAGGTTTCTGCCTTTTCAAAGACTTCTTGTTTTGGTTGAGACTTCTGCTGCTGTTTGAGCTTACGGAGTTGTCTCTTAGCTTGCCTTCGGTGTTGAGCGGTCGGTTTTGTTTTGACGATCTCCCAATTTTCATCTTCTAGGAGATCGGGATGCACCCATATGGGTTGTCCATCTAGTGTTGGATAGGGAACCAGCTCTTGGGACGCTTTAGCATTTTAATCACCTTGAATGAAGTAATGATCTTTTCCTTTGGTGACTCTGAAGTTTGCCCACATGACACCATGTTGACAGAGGTGGAGCCGTAATTTTTGCCAAAGGTGATGACTCCATTTTTCCACATCTCATTGATCTTCTCTTTCACAACGAAGCATTGATTGAGAGGATGTAAGATCATCTGGTGGTATGGACAGTATCGGGGATCATTGGTTTTGCCAACATCTCCCGGTCTTTTGGGCTCTGGTAAAGTGAGTTTGCCATTTGCTAGGAGAGCCTCAAAAATTTCTTCAACATCTTCATCGAACGGATATTTCTTTTCTACACGTTCTTTGAAGGCATCGGAGAGGTCAGGCCTTTTACCCGTAGCTTTGTTTTCAGCTTTCTTTGGCTGCTGAGGAGCTGACTTAGTCTGCACATTGAGAACCTCTTTTTTCTTTGGTTTTGAGGTCGTAATGGCAATCGGTTCTTTCTTTGATGATTTCTGACTGTTGAGGTCTTTGATCACCATTTCAGCTTCCATGGAAGCTTTGAGGAGTTCTCCCAGGTTCTTTGATTTGTTGCTGATGATCATGGAGCGAATCCTTGCTCTCATATTGTTACGGCAGATGTTGACTAGCGACGCTTGTGGCAGTACATCTAAGCATTTGTACGCCATTGCCTTCCACTT
Source organism: Umbellularia californica (assembly GCA_028538565.1). NCBI lineage: Eukaryota > Viridiplantae > Streptophyta > Magnoliopsida > Laurales > Lauraceae > Umbellularia > Umbellularia californica. The sequence goes on along the minus strand of JAPQWN010000007.1, from coordinate 40,964,638 downwards.
GTGAATGAAGTCATATGTTGACTCATTCTCTCCCTGTTTTAGGCTGCAGAGCTGAGCCATAGTAACATGATGGTCCTCACCTTGGAAGTGGGTCAGGAAGCGTGTCTCCAGTATAGCCCTGTTCTGGATGGAGTTCTCTGGCAGAGTGGAGTACCAATCAACGACTGTACCTTTTAGGGTACTTGCGAAGAGGCGAATCTTGAGGGCATCTTGATCCGCAATAGCTCCTGTTAGGATCTTGAAGTGGATGACATGTTGTCTGGCTGAACCTTTCCCCGCATATGTCTTGAAAGTAGGTTGTTTGAATTTTGCAGGGTAGGGAACCGAGTCCATCCATAGAGGATAAGGTGGCTTGATCCCATGTTCCTTCAATGTATCATCTTCTTTTGCTTTTGCGAGGATATTGTCAACGTCCTTTTTGGTAAGGGCACGTGACTCATTGTTTTCTGCATTGCCCTCGTCATCTTGATGATTTGGAGGGGTTTCATTGTTAGGTGGTGGACGCTATAAAGTGAGCAGAAGGTTTTCCATTAGAGCTTCAATTCTCTATTGTCCTTGCTCCAAATGATGGATGCGTGTGGTTACATCATCTTGTGGTGGAGGCTGCTTAGAACTTGTAGCCAAGACGTTCATCCCTCGGGATTCGAACGAAGAAATCGTCCTGGTGACTGAGCTGGGTCTTATTTTCTGGATAAAGAGTCCGAGGAGTGATTACTCCGATGTCCTTGGCTTGAAGGAGTGGAGGATTCTTCCAGATGTGCTATTGTCTGAGAGACGCTGCGAGTAACTGGACGTCTGACACGGATTTTGGTTGCTGACTTCTGGCGTTTTCAGGTTTTGCCAACCATATGGATGATGGACCCGAAAGAAATCTTCCGTCCTCTCCCTCCGCACCCCGGGGGCTGACCTGGGTCTCGGCGGAGGAGGAAAAATCTCGGGCATCAACATTTTTGTACGGGTATGCCAGATTTACTTTCTACTTGGAATTTGGAATGGTGATAATCCGGAGATTCACCTTCGCAAGTGGAAAGGAAATCAATCCTTTTTTCTAACTTTTCAAATTGCATAAATATTAAGAAAAGAGACAAGTTTTTAGAATGCCGTAAGAGGCGTTTTTGTTTGTTTGCCGTGAAAGGCGATTTTGCCGCGAAAGGCGTTTTTACAAAACTCATCAAATATGAAAGACAAGAATTGTGATTTCTTTTTGTCTCTTTAAGAAATACAAACTACAATAGAAAAGGAAGAAAAGGGATCTAACTTCTCAGGAGATTGTGGGGACACGTTGAGATCGACGGTCGCAAGTCATGTATGGGCTTCGCCATTGTTGACACCAAAAATGTCACTTTGCCTCTTCAACATCAAGAAAGTTGCATGAAGTCGCAACCTGCCATAAATAGGCAATGCAATTTCTCCAAAAAATCAAATCTTGTCAGAATCAAACAAAAACTGCAAGATCCTTCAAGATAGCCAAGAGAAGAGTACACATGAAGTTTCGGGCCACTTCAGAATCATTTGGCTTAACTTCGCTTCTCCGACAGCTAAAATGGCGCTCCCGGCGGCGACATCATCGGAGACGTCAAAACTTCGATCAGAGCCTACGGATGACTCCAGCATGTCTCAAAAGGGCTCCATGCCAAATTTCAAGTCAAACTGACAACGTTTGACCCTCCATCAATGCTCGAGCAGCAAAATCAAGCCTCCCGGCGGCGGGAACCACCGAAGCCTTTGCTCATCAAACCAAGTGCATGAGTGGCTTCAACATGCTTCCAAAAGGCTGCACGTCAAATTTCAGGTCATTCCGACAACGTTTGACCAGATTTCGATGCTCCGAGAGAAAATCAAGCCTACCAGCGGCGGAGCAACCTGGGACCATGACATCCAAAACGGAGCCCATGGAACGTCTCAAAATGACTCCAATAGGCTCCCCGTCAAATTTCAGGTCAATCGGACATCTTTTGACCACATATCAAAGCTCGGCATTTTCCCCACAGCAAAATCAAGTGAAGCATCGACGGGACCCCAAACAGCTTCAAAACTCAAACAAAAGCCTATGGTTGGTCTTATTTATTGCTCAGGAGGCTCCACCTCAAATTTCAGGTCATTCCGACATCGTTTGACCAAGTTTCAGCTTCTGGCGGAAAATCAGCAGTTCTACGCGACAAAGTCTTCGGCTTTCCCGGAAAATTGGAAACTTTGCACTCTAAAAATGCAAGGATTCTCATCAGGTTTTCTACAGGAAATCAAGCCAATAAATGAGAAGAAATGTCAAGAAAAATACAGAAGAAAACGGCGACGAAAAAGACCGCAAAACGGACCAAAAAAGGGGAAAAACCCCCAGGGTCGCCGGCCCATGGTCGCCGGCGACCATGGAAGTCCGGGTCACCAGATTTTTCGCCGGTGACCCGTTTTTCCGTCCCTTTTCGCGTTTTACGCGTTTTGGCCCCTGTGGTTCCCTGAAATTGTGATTTTTAATGCTTGAAATTGACTCATATCCGACGACATCTCGGATCCGCCGCCAAAAGCATAAAATCATCAGTGATCGCTCCAAGATCGCCAACCGGTCGACCAAAAAAGTGCTCTTTCTGTCCGACCGATCGAGAAATCGACAAGACAGATGTCACCGGCCCGCTCTTAGCTATCAATGTCTGAAGTTACATGTTCATTCGATGTCGATCAGCATGAAGATCCATCGATGATCATCGCCAGAAGAATTCCAGAAGACACGGCACGGCCCGCGACTCTTCGACTGCTCGGCGACCAATTAATGTGGTTAATTGGCTAGCTTTATGGCAGTCATTAACTCATTCTATTGGACGGCCCAATCAGAAGCAAGCATTCGGGAGTTACAAATCAAGAGATTCATGGCATTCAAGCCATGAAACTCCTCCCATTATGGTAATTAAGGTGATTAAAAGCCCTTAATCTCCATCGGCCAATCAGATTCAAGGAAAAAGGAGTTACAAAATCAAGAAATAAATCTTGTAAATCCTCCCATTAAAGCCATTAAAGCCCATAAAAGCTCTCCTAAATGGCTACCAAAAGCCTATAAATAGGAGAGCAATCCATTGAAATCCGGATCAGAAAAAGACGAACGGAAAACCGAAGATCGAAAGGTGCAGAGAATCCCGAATTCCAGACAGACAGAGTCTAGAGAAAGAGAGAAAATTCTGCAGAAATTCTACATCAAGCCCCACTACAAGGTGACAAAAGTCCCTTGGGGGGCACCCCCCCCCCCCCCCAAGGTCCTTGCCTTCTCCCGCTGCCTCCAATGGTTTAGACGTGGCTTTTCAGCCCGTCTACTTAGCTTTTTATTGGACATAGGACCTTCTCTTGGTCTTTGTCCTCTAAAAACCTGAGGTTATAGCCAAGCCAAGCGAATCAAGAGCATCCTCTGTTCTCATCTGCATGGATGATGGCGAAACCCATACATGGCTTGCGACCGTCAATCTGAACGAGTCCCCCACAATCTCCTGAAAAGTTAGATCCTCCTTTTCTTGCTTTTCATTGTAGTTTGTATTTTTCTAAAAGAGACAAAAATCACAACTCTTGTCTTTCATTATTGATGAGAATTGTAAATCGACTATAAACGCCAAAATCGGCTATAAATGCCAAACAAAATCGCCTTTCACGGCAAACCAAGAAAATGTCTCTTTTCTTAAATATTTGTGCAATGGAAAACTTGAAAGAAGTTGATTTCCTTTTTACTTGCGAAGGTTGATCTCCAGATTACCACTTGCAATTCCAAGTAAAATAGAAAATCTGGCACACCCACACAAAGAAATGTTGATGCACGCTTCCTGCCCCCCGGGCGCGAAAGGGCGGACCCGACGGACTCCCACGTCCGCCGACCCCGGTAGCATCCACGGCATTCGGAGCGCGTTCCATCAAGCTGGCACACCCGGTGGGACTCGTTCATTTGAGAACACGGTGCTCGGAAATGAAATATTTGCATATCATACTTTTTGCTCTATGCTTATACTTCTTTTCCGGATTCCTTGGCTACTTTCTAGCTGGTAGCCTATGTTGGATTTTGCATCCTAAAAAAAATGAGATGGGTTTTTTTGGAAATTTCTATTTCTTTGAGTTTGTTTCCACTCTTTCTCTTTTCAAAAAAAAAAATAAAAAAAAATCAGTTTTCTTAGTTTGAATTCAAAATTGAGAAACTTTGATCCTATCCTATCGTTCTTTGGTGCTTGCAGAAATGTTGAGCCCGTTCGACTAAGGTTTTGGACCATCGTTTCTCTTCGATGAGTACATCCTTCATTGTTAAAGCCCAGCCAGAGCTGACTGAAGCTCAAATCGCTCGTCGAGCACGCCGCCGTGCGTCATATCGACAAAAGAGACTAGAGAAGCAACGAACCCAGCCTCCTACATTTCAAGTCTCCCACAAATGGGTCGAAAAAGAAAGACCCGACCAAGTTGATGCTGTCCATATGGTTGGAAAAACCAGAAGATGCCAAAAGTCAGCATAAAAAATCCATGTCCGACGTCCGGTGACCCGTAGCGTCACCAGGACACAAAGACATCCCGAAGAATCTCCTGCCCCTTCAAGCTAAGGACGGGAGAGTAATCCTTCATCAAGCTCTTCATCAAAAAGAATGAGCCTCAGCTCAGTCACCAGGACGGTTTCTTCGTTCGAATCCCGAGGGATGAACGTCTTGGCTACAAGTTCTGAGCCACCACCTCAGAATCCACCTCAAGATGAAGCGCTCACATGCATCCAGCAGTTGGAACAAGGCCAGCAGAGGATTGAAACTCTGATGGAAAACCTTCTCCTTGTTGTCCAAAATCAGGTGAACAATGAGCCTCCTCCGAATCATAGCAATAACGAGGGAAATGGAGAAGAAAATGAGTCACGCGCCCTTACCAAAAAGGACGTAGACAGTATCCTCGCCAAAGCAAAAGAAGAGGATATACTCAAGGAGCATGAGATCAAGCCACCATATCCTTTATGGATGGACTCGGTCCCATTCCCCATAAAATTCAAACATCCCACTCTCCAAACATATACGGGGAAAGGATCAGCCAGACAGCACGTCATCCACTTCAAGATTTTGACGGGAGCTATCGCGGATCAAGATGCACTCAAGATCCGCCTCTTTGCAAGTACCCTAAAAGGTACGGCCTTCGATTGGTACTCCACTCTTCCGGAGAACTCCATTCAGAACTGGGCTATGCTAGAGACACGCTTCCTGACCCACTTCCAAGGTGAGGATCATCCTGTTACTATGGCTCAGCTCTGCAGCCTAAAATAGGGAGAGAATGAGTCAACTTATGACTTCATTCACAAGTGGAAAGCAATGGCATACAAATGTTCAGATGTATTGCCACAGGCGTCGCTAGTCAACATCTGCCGAAACAACATGAGAGCCAGAATACGCTCCATGATCATCGGCAACAAATCAAAAAAACTGGGAGAACTCCTGGAAGCTTCTATGGAAGCTGAAACGGTGATTAAAGACCTCAACAGTCAGAAGTCATCAAGAAAAGAGCCAACCGCCGTTGTAACCTCTAAACCAAAGAAGAAAGAGGTCCTCAATGTGTAAACCAAGTCAGCTCCTCAGCAACCAAAGAAAACTGAAAACAGAGCTGCGGGTAAGAGACCTGAACTCTCTGATGCCTTCAAAGAGCGAGTAGAAAGAAATACCCGTTCGATGAAGATGTTGACGAAATCTTTGAGGCTCTCCTAGCAAATGGCAAACTCATTTTGCCAGAGCCCAAAAGACCGGGAGACGTTGGCAAAACCAACGATCCTCGGTATTGTCCATACCACCAGATGGTCTCGCATCCTCTCAATCAATGCTTTGTTGTGAGAGAGAAGATAAACGAGATGTGGAAAAACGGAGTCATCACCTTTGACAAAAACTATGGGACTGCCTCCGTCAACATGGTGTCATGTGGACAAACACCAAAATCACCGAAGAAGAAGATCACTACTTCCTTCATGGTGATACACAAAATTCAAGCGTCCGAGGAACTGGGTCCCTATCCAACACCAAATGGACAACCTATATGGGTACATCCCGATCTCCTGGAAGATGAAAACTGGGAGATCGTAAAAACAAAGCCGACAGCTCAACAGCGAAGGCAGGCTAGGAAACATCTCTTCAGGCTCAAACGGCAAGAGAAGACCCAGCCAAAACAAGAAGTCCATGAAAAGGCAGAGGCCTCCTCTACCACTTCACTAGGGGCAACAGAAACGTCCCTTCCAGAGACTTCAAAGGCGATAAGAAACTTCACTCTCAGTGATTTCATGCCACCTCAATTCAGAGAAGAAGCTATGCAAGGGGCATCATACTCTTGCAACTCGGTAGTTGGATTCTCCATTGATGGATATGAGTCCAGCGACACCGATGATGGATTCGAGTCCGGCTACACCGATGAGTGGGAGGAATCTCTTGAAACAGGAGAGTACCTCTCCGACGAAGAATGGGTTCCTGAAACTCACCTTATGCCAGTAATCTGGTATAACCCCTTACAGCCACAAGGATCCTGGTCTGATGATGAGGAAGACCAAGAGGCTGTACAAGAAAATGCTGTTGAGCCAGCACCCGTCGTTGCTCCAGTGGAAATCAACCATGTTGAGCCACAAAGAGCAGACGAAGAAGAAGATTTGGCTCCCATGCCTGATCTTGAAGAATATGCGAGGATCTTGCAGCATCTCGCTCTAGAACAAGAGCAAGACCGCGTCAACGAGATTCCTCACAATCCAGAGCCGGAAGTCCCTGAAGCCTACCAGGTACCTCCTCCCTCAACTCCTGAAAATGGAGAAAATTGCTGGGTAGACGATCCTCTTACATCTGAGGATGAGTCTGACTCCGAGCAGACAACGTCTCCTTTAAGAGCTGCCTGTAATGTGATAATTCGGGATTATAGCTCTTCCGATGCATCATCTGATGAGATCACTTACACACCAACGACACCTAGCACCATATCTTCTGGGGCTACCTTGTCTCGCGTGACTTTCACAGAGATGACACCCTCTCAGGCTTCGTCCCCTGAGACTGTGACTTCAGAACTCACGCTCTTCCCGACTCATCATCATGAAGAAAACCCAACTTGGGATGATGGATGGGTCAACGAAGAAGAAAAGCTGCTGGATGCTATTCAGGACTCGCTCCGGAAAATGCTCCATGCAACACAATCACTGAGGATGGCAATTCTGCTACAGACGCATCCTCAGTAAATGAGAAACGACAGGCTCTTGATCCTGAGGACAATCTCCCAAGCAAAGACCCTTCTCAAGAAGCTCTCGAAGTTAGTAGAGGCACTCGCTCGGGCCGGGACTACCACAAAAATTACAACCAATCTTCCTTTACTTATGTAAATCCTTCGGGAAAAGATATTGTAAGCGCCCCCAGTGGCAACAATGATGAACATGCAGGCCCTAAGGAGGCTTTCAAGTATGACTTGGTTGAGCACTTCAAACACATACCTGCACGTCTTCACATCCTGGATTTATTACGAATGTCTCCACGCACTCGTGATAATCTCATCTCAGAATTACAAAAACTGAATGAGGATGTCGACAAACATGCCCCACAAGTCCTCCAAATTGGAATGGACTACCGGGTCAAAAACTCAGAAACCTTCTTAAAAGGAGAAAAAGAGAAAAGCGAGGGATCATACATTGAATGCCTCTCGATGCAAAAAGCAGCCAGTGCAACCATCGCCTTCACAAAGGACGACCTCCTACTTGGCGAAGCGAGGCACAACCGACCCCTGTACTTCACAGGGTATATCAAGGAAATGCCTATACACAGAGTTCAGGTCGACCCAGGTTCTGCACTCAACCTCATCTCCACTTCGGCTCTCGAAGAGTTGGGCATCCCACCCAGCAAGCTAAGCCACACATCTGTATCTATCTTTGGATACGATGGGAGTACTCAAAGGCCTATCGGCAAAATCAGGTTCAAATTGCAGATCGGTGATCTTATCTCTGAAGTCACTGTGTATGCAATAAAAACCCCTTCATGCTACAACATCCTTCTCGGACGCCCCTGGATACATGAGAATGGTGTTGTCCCTTCAACTCTACATCAATGCATCAAGTTCATCGGCGACGACGGCATGGTACATCGAGTGTTTGCGGACAGAAGACCCTTCAAAGGTAAAGAAGTCCACTTTGCAGACTCCCAAATGTATGAAGGCGAAAAAGAAGAAAAAGAGGAAATAGCACCCCCTGCTGAAAATCTCCAGAAAGATAAAGGCAAGGCTCCTCAAAAATCACCGGAAGAAAACAAACCCTCCGGCAAATTAGAAGAGAGTAGTCAATCTCCCTTCGTCATCTCCCTCAAATCTTCAAAACCTTTGGTCATTACAACCAGAGTGAAGAAGGCAAAGCAAAAGCCTGCGGGCAAATTTGTTGTTTCTCTCGTGTCTATCATGCAAAACACAGACTCGGACTCAGAGCCAGAAGACGATGCATCGTCAAGCCAAGCTGACACTCAGCAAGTTCAGCCTGCTCTCACTCCGATGGAGACACCTGCTGATGTAGAAGATCCTACGTCTGCTACCTTTGTTGTTCCGGCAACATCACCAAAGCAAAGACCGATCTTCTTTCATAGATCGGATGCTTCTTCATCAAGTTCCTTGCTTGAACCTTTCCAAAACGAAGGTATGCCTTAACTATCTCTATATAGTCCTGTGGCACAAGCTATCATGAAGAAAATGGGCTTTGACGCTCAAAACCCAGTCGGTTTGGGAGAAAGACGCGGTATTCTCACGCCATTGGGGCCCGCCTTGACCAAAAGCCAGCTGGAAGATTGGAGACTCTACGGTCATGTAGAAAAGTCTTCATATGGGTTAGGGTATGATCCCGACACTCCTCTGAGACAGTTGACACAAAAGCTTAAAAGTCGTTTTACCGACCAAGCCTCAACATCTCAAGTCCATGAAGACATCGATCTCCCTGGATATCTCTTTAAAGAGTTACCTGACAAAGATCCAGGAAGCTCATCCAATTGGTACGATTTCTCTGATGATAAAGAGGAATCGTCCGATAATACAGACTTGTGCTACTCTGACCCAGAAGAGCCCTTGTCTCCAAAAGAAGTACCTTACTTCGACCCAGTTTCAACAGGCGATTGGGACCATCTCATAGCAAGCCTTGAGAAGATCACCAATCAAGAAGACCCGTGGAAAGGAACAAACCCTCGGTCTACAAATGCCCTTGGAATCCCAGAAGGTTTTGTTGAGCTGGAAGCCTCCGAAAATATTGTGGAGGAACCACCTTGGAACCTTCTAACAGAAGATCCTGTTGAAAAGATAGACTTGGGAACACCAGATAACCCACGTCCTGTATTCATAAGCAAGAATATAAAGGATGATGAGATACCCGAGTATATCGCTTTTCTTCGTGAGTTCGTTGATTGCTTTGCATGGTCCTACGCTGAAATGCCTGGTTTAGACCCCAAAGTAGCAGTCCACAAACTCAATCTCCAAGAAGACATCAAGCCTGTCAAACAAGGCCAAAGAAGATTCCGTCCAGATGTGATGGATAAAATTGAACAAGAAGTTCAAAAACTCAAAAGCGTTGGCTTCATCCGTGAGGAACAACATCCAGAGTGGTTGGCCAACATTGTCCCCGTGACAAAGAAAAATGGGCAGATCAGAGTCTGTATTGACTATATAGACTTGAATGGCGCTTGCCCTAAAGATGAATTCCCGCTCCCCATACCGGAGGTGATGATTGATAATACCTGCGGATTCGAGCGAATGACATTCATGGATGGCTTCTCTAGTTACAATCAGATAAAGATGCATCCCAAGGATGAAAAACACACTTCATTTCGGACTCCATTTGGCGTGTATTGCTACACTGTCATGCCATTTGGTCTGAAAATTGCTGGTGCCACATATCAGAGGGCTATGATGAAAATATTCCAAGATATGCAACACAAGACGGTCGAATGTTACGTTGATGACCTCGCCGTCAGAAGCAGAAGAAAAGAAGACCATCTCAAAGATCTTCGGGAAGTCTTCCTCCGACTCCGCAAACACAAACTGCGGATGAATCCTCTACAATGCTTCTTCGGCGTCTCATCGGGTAAGTTTCTCGGATTCCTTGTTCGGAAAGCTGGAATAGAACTTGACCCCATAAAAGTCAAGGCTATTCTAGAAATGCCCTCTCCAAGAACCTTGAGAGAATTAAAAGGGCTCCAAGGGAGATTGGCCTACATCAGACGGTTCATCTCCAATCTTTCGGGGAAATGCCGTCCATTCTCTCGATTGATGAAAAAGGGTGTAGACTTTGTCTGGGATGCCGACTGTGAAGCCGCATTTCAAGATATCAAGTCATACCTGACCAAACCTCCAGTGTTAGCTGCCCCTGCCACTGGAAAACCATTCATCTTGTACACAAGAGCTCTTGATCATTCTGTAGGCGCTCTGCTTGCACAAGAAAATGATGAAGGAAAAGAAGCTGCTCTATACTACCTCAGCCGCATGCTAGTAGGTGCAGAGCATCGCTACTCTCCAGTCGAAAAGGAATGCCTTGCAGTGATGTTCGCCGTACAAAAGCTACGTCACTACTTGCTTTCCAACACAGTCTACCTGGTCTCGAGGATCAACCTCTTGAAGGTCCTTGTCACGAAGGCCGGTTCTCTCAATGCTTGACTGGCAAAATGGTCCATCCTCTTGTCACAATTTGATATTAGGTATGTACCACAAAAAGCAATCAAAGGCCAAGCTCTAGCAGACTTTCTCGCAGAGCATCCATTGCCTAAAGATTCTCCACTCAGAGATGATCTCCCGACGAACCTGTCTACAACGTGGAGACTTCCTCACCAAATGCCTCCTAGGACATGTACTTTGACGGTGCAACCAGGACAAATGAAAAAAGAAAGCTGATCTCAGGAGTTGGCATCCTCTTTGTTAGCCCCGACAAATACATGATTCCACACGCTTTCTCGCTACTGGAACCATGCACAAACAATGCAGCTGAATACCAAGCTCTGATCCTAGGATTGGAACACGCCATCGAATCCGGTATCACTATGCTGGAAGTCTTTGGAGACTCTCAACTGATCGTCAACCAGATGAATCAGATATATGAAGTCAGGAAGCCCGATCTGCTACCTTACTACAACAAGGCACAATCGCTTCTGCAAAAGTTTGACATCTGTCACATCACCCACATTCGTAGAGGTGAAAACATCCGTGCAGATGCCCTGGCCGGACTTGCCGCATCAATGGCGATCCAGGAAGGGGAAAACATGCAAATTACAGTGTGCGAGAGAAGGATCCTCCCTCCTCTTAACACACACCAAGCAGTTGCTGAATGCCACCGAGTCGTTGGAAGTCGGATCTCTATCCTTCAACCTTCAATCGGCGACTGGAGGGATCCGTTCATTGATTACACTATGTTCGGAATCCTACCTGAAGATCCAAAAGAACGGGTAAGCATACAAAGGCGAGCCCCAAACTTTCATTTGGATATTCCTTCAAAAATCCTCTACAGGAAATCCTTCAACGGAGTACTTCTACGCTGCTTGTCACAACAAGAGGCCGAAGAAACACTTAAAGAAGTTCATGCTGGTCTTTGTGGAGCCCATCAGGCAGGTCCTAAGCTCTATGATCAGATAAAAAGGTTAGGTTACTATTGGCCTACCATTGTAGCTGATGCAATGCAATTTGCCAAACGCTGCCAGCTATGCCAAGCTCACGGAGATTACATTCACATGCCTCCGGAATGGCTACACCCTACAGCAATCTCGTGGCCTTTTGAAGCACGGGGCATGGACATCATAGGTCCTATCTCTCCCCCTTCAAGCAAAGGTCATCGCTTCATCTTCGCCGCAACGGATTATTTTTCCAAGTGGTCAGAAGCATTTGCGTTCAACGAAATGAAGACATCATCAGTCCTTCAATTCCTACGCACCAACATCATTTGTCGTTTTGGCATACCTAAAAGATTCGTCCATGATAACGGACCACAATTCCGGGATCATCGATTCTACAGGTTCTGCGACAAATACAAAATCCAAAGTTGTCCTTCGACTCCATACAATCCGGCAGCAAACGGATTAGCAGAAGCCTTCAACAAGACACTCTGCAAAATCCTCAAGAAAATGATCTCTAGTCACAAAAGAGACTGGAGCGACAAACTGTCTAAAGCTTTGTGGGCCTATCGAACCACCGTTCGAGGACCAACCCATAGCACACCATTCTCCTTGGTCTATGGATGCGAAGCTGTCGTGCCCCTAGAGGTACAAATTCCTTCTCTGAGGGTATCTCTACAAAATGACATGACTCAAGAAAGCAATGTCAAATTGCGACTCCATGAGCTGGACAATCTCGACGAGAGATGGCTCGAAGCTCGACAAAGCATTGAACTTTACCAAGCACGCATGGCAGGATCTTTTGACAAAAAGGTCAGGCAACGCGCCTATAAAAAGGGTGACTTGGTTCTTGCGGTAAAAAGACCAATGGTCTTCGCTCACAAGTCCAAAGGCAAGTTTGAACCAAAATGGGAGGGACCCTACGTCATCGACAAGGTCTTCTCCAACGGCGCATATGCCCTCCTAAACATGGAAGGCGACAGATGTATGCTGCCTATCAATGGCTAGTTCTTGAAGCGGTACTACCCTTGAAGACTTACCCAACTGGGTAAGAGCAATGCCTGTATGGCCAAAACCTGTTCTCAGGTACTCGCTCGTCAAACCCACTCTCTTTAGAATTTTCATATCAAATGTCAAAATTTCTAGAGATTCAAAAACAATGCTACTTTTATCGTTTCATTGTTCAAAAAAAAATCCAAGTTTAGGAGCCTCTCCCTGACTTGACCAAAACTTTCGATCCTTGAACCAAAATTCATGGTTTGAAACAAAAATCTGGATTCAGGGATTTCCACTCTAGTCCACCTTACCTTTTACCTCCAAATGGTTTTAGGTCAAAATTTACGACCCTCGTGTCTTTAAACAAAAAAAAAAATTTTGGTTTTTCAAAATCCGCGGGGAAGTGACACTTAGTCGATACTCGCAAAACTCAAAAAATCGGAAGGATGCGAACCCCATTCGATACTTCCAAAACCTCTAAAATCGTGGAGACACAACATTTCAGTTGATATCCACAACCCAAATTTCAAAGGTTCGAGAAAACCTAAAATCATGGAGAAGCAACAAACCAGTTGATATCCACAACCCAATTTCAAAAATCGTGGAGATGTAACATACCAGTTGCTATCCACAACCCAAATTTCAATTGGTTCGAGAAAACCTCAAATTTCAAAAATCGCGGAGAAACGACATCAAGTCAGTACCCGCAAAACCAAAAGTTTTGGGAAAAGCAGGGAAGCGACGCTTAGTCGATATTTGCACCCCAATTCGCGAGGAAGTGACATTCCATCAATACTCGCAAAACCGAATGAGCAAGGAAGCGACATTCCATCGATACTTGCAAGACCATTCAGCGGGGAGGCGACATTTGGTCGATACCTGCATTTTGAAAACCAAAACTCGGCTATAAACGCCAAAATCTGGCTATAAATGCCAAAACTCGGCTATAAACGCCAAAACCGGCTATAAATGCCACAAACCGGCTATCAATGCCACAAAAAATTGGCTTTCACGCCGACAAACCAAAACTTGGCTTTCAAAAAAACCCGGCTATCAATGCCACCAAACCGGCTATCAATGCCACAAATTGGCTATCAATGCCACCAAACTGGCTGTAAATGCCACAAAAATCCGGCTTCCGTGCCAACCCAAATTTTGGCTTTTACGCCATAAAATTTCGGCTTCCATGCCAACCCAAATTTTGGCTTTTACGCCATAAAATTTCGGCTTCCATGCCATCTCAAAAGTCGCTTTCACGCCACAACCAAAATCAGGCTCCCATGCCAAAACAATTATTTGACAAAAGATTTTCACAAAATGACAAAGCTTTTGATCAAATCCCATTTAGCAATTGCTTTCATCACAAAAAGATTTAAGTGAGCTTAGGGAAAACAAACAAAAAAAAAGGTACCAAAAAAAATACATGTGGTACCAAAAAGAAAAAGGAAAGTGTTCACAAGCACTACAAAAAAAGAGTACCCAAAAAAAATATATATACATGTGGTACCAAAAAAAAAGAAGAATAGTTTCTGCTACAAAAAATCAGGAGCTCAGCCAAAAATGGTCTCCAGCCAAAGCTTCAGCTCCTCAAGCAAACTTTTGGCATCAGCCGTCAGAGTTTCCAAGGCATGCTTCTTCAGGAACTTGCCATGAGATGCTGGCGAATGCCGTAACCCTTCTTTTACACCGGGAAGCTTTTCCCAGCAGTTTGCCATTGCTCGTTTTCTAGAGTCCTCCTCTCAAGAACTTGACCGGCATCTGCAACCCTGCGAATCAGAGTACTCTCCCTGTCACGAGCCTCTGTTATAGCAGTCCACATAGCATCAACTTGTGCCTTCAAATGCTCGAGATGCTTCCTGGCCATTTCGACCTCTCCATCAAGGATGTCAAGGTCGAGCTTTAATCCAAGGATGACTAGCTCTTCATTATTCTTCTCTCGGACTACCTGCTTCCTGCTCTGTGTAGCCTCATTCAGGTCAGACTTAGCCTTATCAGCAGGGTCCAAGAACATCTCCTTGAAGAATTGGTCGTCAGGGAAATCCATGGTCTCAAACCACTTGTCACCCAGTGCAATGATCCTATCAACGATAGCCCTGGCACCTGTGACATCCAGACCAACCTCTTCGGTATCAGTGAGAATCTCCTATACATGTGGTATCATGCCAAATCCTGCCTCCAAGTGTCCAGAAAGGAGAGTCTTGATCCAAGAACTCAAAACCCGAGCCAGCACCTTCTTCGCAAATTGAAGATACGAACTGGATGAAGAATCGCCCTTCTCCGTTGATCGGCTGCTCATGTCATGTCCCATTGGAAGAGTAACAAAAGAACTCTTTCCACTTGGAGCCACTGGAGAAGGAATCTCAGCACGAGGTATCTTCTCTATCGCGTCAGAACTGGTTGTAGGAGTCTCTACCTCCGGATCGACCTCTGGCATCCCTTGCTCTGGTTCTGAAGAAAGCGATGAACTCTCTTCTATCACTTCAAAACCTGCAAATGAAACACAAAAAGGTATGAATATGATCCTGTTAAAAAAAATCATCAGGGTCATCACTACAAAGTACCTTCTTCGACGACTGGCGGAACACTCTCTTCCTCCATGAACTCATCGGAAGCATCATCAACATTTGCGTCCATTGATGGTTCAAAGTCATCGGAATCCTGTGGCAAGTCAGCTGACAAGAAAAATGTTAGCAAATCAAGTCGCAAAAAAAAAAAAAAAAGAGAGAAAGCGAAAGAAGTTATACCAATTGGAGATTCTGGAATCATTCCAGAGTCCCTCGGTTCTTCTTCAGATGCCATAATCGGCTCCATCACCGCCTCATCGGTCGGAACCTCAGGCATCGCCAAGTCTTCATCCTCCGCTAAAAAAAAAAAAAACAGCAACAGGGTGAGAAAACAAATCAGAACATGGAAAGCCCCAAGAAAGAAGCAGAAAAAGAAAAAGGAAGAATCATACCTTCTCCCAGGCCTGCTGAACAGCCACATTAGAAGATCTGGCGGATCGACGAGGTACGCTTGTAGCAGGCTCTTTACCCTTGTTCGTTCTGGAGGAACCACCTGCAAAGGTTGGAAAAGAAAAAAAAAAAAGATCATCATCAAAATGACAGAATTTCGCTAAAAGCAAATCTGGCGAAATTTTGGCATGGTTCTGGGGCAATTCCGAAGAAAAGGGAAATACCCCGAAAGAAATGGAAAGTTTTGAAGATGGGCTCAACATCGCTGCGAGCTCCGAAACTCCAAACTTTCGAAACCTCAAAATCTCCGTAAAATCAAGAAGGGCTCAACATCGCTGCGAGCTCCAAAATTCCCAAATTTGCAAAGATTTTCAGGTATGCTATCATGCTTTCAAATTCAAATCTACAAAAAGTACATGCATGAACATCTAGATTTGCATAAAAACACATTATTCATGATAACCAAAAAAAAAAAAAAAGAAAAAAAGAGAAACTTTCTAAAAAAAGAAGAAAAAAAAAAGAAAGAAAACGTACAAAAAGAAAAAGAGAAAGAAAGAAGCACGAAAAAAAAAAACAGAAATCACGTGGAAAAAGAAAAAAAGAGAAGAAGAATAGAAAGAAAAGAAAAGGAAAAAAAAAAAAAAAGAGAAACTTTCTTCTTTTACCATCCTATTCTCTACATGGAGTTTTCTTGAAAGAAAAAAAGAGAAAACTTACTTGAAGCCATTGATGGAGAAGAAGAAGGAAAAAGCTTGAAGATCCTTGAAGAAGAAGAACTCTTGGTCTTGGAGCTCTCTTGAGATTGTTGCAAAAGAAAGCAATAAGGGTAAGAGATCTAGCCTCCTCCTTGCTTTTATAGAAGAGAGCAAATCAAAGAAGGAAACAAAAAAAAAAAGGTAAGTGCTACTAATTAGTAACCTTACCAAAAGAGAAGGAATTAGAAAGATTCTTTCCCAAAAAGAAAGATGTCTTTGAGAGATTTTCTCCCAAAATCAATCAATGAGAGATTCTCTCCAACAAAATAGGAGATAGGAGATTCTTTCCCAAAAAGAAAGATACCTTGAGATATTCTCTCCCAAATTAAGGGAATATGAGAGATTCTCTCCCATAAAGATATTTTTAGATATTCTCTATCCAAGTGAGATATCTTTAGATATTCTTTACAAAAATGGCCCCACATGAGATCTAAGCCATCCTAAAAAGCTTAAGGTCCCATGGGTTAGCCCATATGAGCCAGGTTTGACCACCTAGGCACTAAAAAAAAAAAAAAAATGGGCTTTTAGTCAGAAAAAAAAAATCCCAAGCCCCATGAGCTTCCAAAGAATCAAACCATCCAGCCTCATATACCAAACTGAGCCAAAATCTTGAAATTGACATTCCACAAAAATCCAAACCACTCCAATGGACCCACACAATCCCAAAGAGTGACCAAAAACCAAATCCTGGTCCCCTAACTTGCCACATACAGCCTGTTAGGTCCACAAGACCAAAACCAAAAACCAAATCATGATCCCCCAACTTGCCACATACAGCTTGTTGGGTCACAAGTTCAAAACCAAACCGATCCCCTAACCTGCCATATATAGCTTGTTAGGTTACCAGGTTAAAAACAAAAACCCAAATCCACATCCCTGATGTCATCTTCAAAACTTTCCCTCGAGATGGTACTTGATTTCTTTCATTACCATAAAATTCCCCTGGAAGCTCAAAGGCTACTCTACCAAAGGAAAGATTGCTCAAAGACTCTTGGTCAAGACACAAGCTCTCCTTCAAAAAAATCTCTTCGAGGCACATCGACTACAAAAGTCAAGCAACTCGTCGCTGTACCTCGAGGGGGCATTTGTTGACACCAAAAATGTCACTTTGCCTCTTAAACATCAAGAAAGCTGCATGAAGTCGCAACCTGCCATAAATAGGCAATGCAATTTCTCCAAAATATCAAATCTTGTCAGAATCAAACAAAAACTGCAAGATCCTTCAAGATAGCCAAGAGAAGAGTACACATGAAGTTTCGGGCCATTTCAGAATCATTTGGCTTAACTTCGCTTCTTCGACAGCTAAAATAGCGCTCCCGGTGGCGACATCATCAGAGACGTCAAAACTTCGATCAGAGCCTACGAATGACTCCAGCATGTCTCAAAAGGGCTCCATGCCAAATTTCAAGTCAAACTGACAACGTTTGACCCTCCATCAATGCTAGAGCAGCGAAATCAAGCCTCCCTGCGGCGGGAACCACCGAAGCCTTCGCTCATCAAACCAAGTGCATGAGTGGCTTCAACATGCTTCCAAAAGGCTGCACGTCAAATTTCAGGTCATTCCGACAACGTTTGACCAGGTTTCGATGCTCCGAGAGAAAATCAAGCCTACCAGCGGCGGAGCAACCCAGGACCATGACATCCAAAACAGAGCCCATGGAACGTCTCAAAATGACTCCAATAGGCTCCCCGTCAAATTTCAGGTCAATCGGACATCGTTTGACCACATATCAAAGCTCGGCATTTTCCCCACAGCAAAATCAAGTGAAGCATCGACGGGACCCCAAACGGCTTCAAAACTCAAACAAAAGCCTATGGTTGGTCTTATTTATTGCTCAGGAGGCTCCACCTCAAATTTCAGGTCATTCCGACATCGTTTGACCAAGTTTCAGCTTCTGGCGGAAAATCAGCAGTTCTACGCGACAAAGTCTTCGGCTTTCCCGGAAAATTGGAAACTTTGCACTCTAAAAATGCAAGGATTCTCATCAGGTTTTCTACAGGAAATCAAGCCAATAAATGAGAAGAAATGTCAAGAAAAATACAGAAGAAAACGGCGACGAAAAAGACCGCAAAACGGACCAAAAAAGGGGAAAAACCCCCAGGGTCGCCGGCCCATGGTCGCCGGCGACCATGGAAGTCCGGGTCACCGGATTTTTCGCCGGTGACCCGTTTTTTCCGTCCCTTTTCGCGTTTTACGCGTTTTGGCCCCTGTGGTTCCCTGAAATTGTGATTTTTAATGCTTGAAATTGACTCATATCCGACGACATCTCGGATCCGCCGTCAAAAGCATAAAATCATCAGTGATCGCTCCAAGATCACCAACCGGTCGACCAAAAAAGTGCTCTTTCTGTCCGACCGATCGAGAAATCGACAAGACAGATGTCACCGGCCCGCTCTTAGCTATCAATGTCTGAAGTTACATGTTCATCCGATGTCGATCAGCATGAAGATCCATCGATGATCATCGCCAGAAGAATTCCAGAAGACACGGCACGGCCCGCGACTCTTCGACTGCTCGGCGACCAATTAATGTGGTTAATTGGCTAGCTTTATGGCAGTCATTAACTCATTCTATTGGACGGCCCAATCAGAAGCAAGCATTCGGGAGTTACAAATCAAGAGATTCATGGCATTCAAGCCATGAAACTCCTCCCATTATGGTAATTAAGGTGATTAAAAGCCCTTAATCTCCATCGGCCATTCAGATTCAAGGAAAAAGGAGTTACAAAATCAAGAAATAAATCTTGTAACTCCTCCCATTAAAGCCATTAAAGCCCATAAAAGCTCTCCTAAATGGCTACCAAAAGCCTATAAATAGGAGAGCATTCCATTGAAATCCGGATCGGAAAAAGACGAACGGAAAACCGAAGATCGAAAGGTGCAGAGAATCCCGAATTCCAGACAGACAGAGTCTAGAGAAAGAGAGAAAATTCTGCAGAAATTCTACATCAAGCACCACTACAAGGTGACAAAAGTCCCTTGGGGGGCACCCCCCCCCCCCCCCCCCCCCCCCCCAAGGTCCTTGCCTTCTCCCGCTGCCTCCAATGGTTTAGACGTGGCTTTTCAGCCCGTCTACTTAGCTTTTTATTGGACATAGGACCTTCTCTTGGTCTTTGTCCTCTAAAAACCTGAGGTTATAGCCAAGCCAAGCGAATCAAGAGCATCCTCTGTTCTCATCTGCATGGATGATGGCGAAACCCATACATGGCTTGCGACCGTCAATCTGAACGAGTCCCCCACAATCTCCTGAAAAGTTAGATCCTCCTTTTCTTGCTTTTCATTGTAGTTTGTATTTTTCTAAAAGAGACAAAAATCACAACTCTTGTCTTTCATTATTGATGAGAATTGTAAATCGACTATAAACGCCAAAATCGGCTATAAATGCCAAACAAAATCGCCTTTCACGGCAAACCAAGAAAATGTCTCTTTTCTTAAATATTTGTGCAATGGAAAACTTGAAAGAAGTTGATTTCCTTTTTACTTGCGAAGGTTGATCTCCGGATTACCACTTGCAATTCCAAGTAAAATAGAAAATCTGGCACACCCACACAAAGAAATGTTGATGCACGCTTCATGCCCCCCGGGCGCGAAAGGGCCGGACCCGACGGACTCCCACGTCCGCCGACCCCGATAGCATCCACGGCATTCGGAGCGCGTTCCATCAAGCTGGCACACCCGGTGGGACTCGTTCATTTGAGAACACGGTGCTCGGAAATGAAATATTTGCATATCATACTTTTTGCTCTATGCTTATACTTCTTTTCCGGATTCCTTGGCTACTTTCTAGCTGGTAGCCTATGTTGGATTTTCCATCCTAAAAAAAATGAGATGGGTTTTTTTGGAAATTTCTATTTCTTTGAGTTTGTTTCCACTCATTCTCTTTTAAAAAAAAATCAAAAAAAAAATCAGTTTTCTTAGTTTGAATTCAAAATTGAGAAACTTTGATCCTATCCTATCGTTCTTTGGTGCTTGCAGAAATGTTGAGCCCGTTCGACTAAGGTTTTGGACCATCGTTTCTCTTCGATGAGTTCATTAGAGATTTCAAAAAAAAAAAATAATTAAAAAATCAGTTTTCTTAGTTTGGATTCAAAATTGAGAAACTTTGATCCTATCCTATCGTTCTTTGGTGTTTGCAGAAATGTTGAGCCCGTTCGACTAAGGTTTTGGGCCATCGTTTCTCTTCGATGAGTCTATTTGGGATTTTTTTTAAAAAAAGGACATAGACCACTAAGGTTAAACCAATTGCGTTCTTTGATCACGATTGATTCAAGAAAAGCCTTGTCCAGAGTGTGGAGACAGCTTGACTGTTCTAGGCAAGGGTCCTCCAAACGGGTTCATTAAGTAATCCTACCCTTACCTGGGGGCAATTCTATCAATTGAGGTTTCATAAGACCGGGTTAGGAGGCCTATGTGTACTCTCTCGTCTTTAAATCTTAAAAAATTAATTAAAAATAAAAAAAAAGATTTTCAAAAAAAAAATCTTAAAAAAAAAATCTTCAAAAAAAAAATAAAATAAATAAAAATAAATAAAAATATATTTTTTAAAAAATAAAAAATAAAAATAATAAAAATAATAAAATAAAAAAAATCATTTCAAAAAAAAAAATCTTCAAAAACTCGTCACTTTTGATTTCAGATCTGAGAAATTTTGGTTTATTCTTTTCTGAGCACTGGCGCTCGCGGAAATCGCCGAGACCGTGTTCAGATTAGAATACCATTTGCTCTCCTTGATGGAACCAATCTTGACATTTCAAAAAAAAAACTCGTCACTTTTGGATTCAGATTCGAGAAATTGTGGTCTCTTTCCTTCTGAGTACTGGCGCTCGCGGAAATCGTTGAGCCCGTATTTGAATCGGAATGCCACCTGCTCTCTTTGACGAATCCATTTCTGACCTTTCAAAACAAAGAATCCCATCTCATGGATGCGATCTCCAACATTTGTGCATAGCAGTACTAGTACGCCCTTTCAGGGTCTACTGTATCTGTGACCGGCACATTTGTAACTCCTACCTTATATTCTTCTTATCTCGAGCAAGCTCCGCTTCTCGATAAGTCGAATTTAGGTATACAATTGCTTCTAGCAGTCATTGGAACGCTCATTTCGAGCCTACCATGCTTACAACCAGAACAATTGTACCCTCTATGGCTTTTTGCCTTCTTCATATTGCTTGGGTCGTGTCCCTTGAGCGATTTGAAAAGACAAAATCATAGAATTCCCCATTTATGATCATCATATTCTTGTGATTACTAATGGATGTGGTCTTGTTTCAGAAATTTTGAAACTAACAATGGCAGCTTCACTCATCATCACCTTCGATGAAAACAAGCACCAGCTCATGCTTCAACAGAAGCAAACCGAGCGCACTTACAAGCGCCCTGCTAGCTGCAAAAGCACCAACTCCCTCGGCAACTCTCCGAACTCCAGGTTGACCTCAACTCCCCGGACTATCTTCTTTGGGACGCTGGGACCATTCCCACTTCCCGAAGAACAAGCTGCGCCTGCTAAAAAGCAGAAGATCGCCTCTCAACGTGTCACTCCCGTGACACCAAAGGCGAGCGCCCAAAAGCCCAAAGCCCGCAGCACCCCATCGAAGCCTCGACCCACAAACAACCAGACCTATCCCAAGACTTGGTCTCCAAGACCTTCCCCAAAACAAAGAAGGTCTCAAACCTCCACCAAGCCAGCATACCTGGCCCCACTCAAAGAGAACCAGTTCTACCCTCTTGCCTCATGAAAGAGGAGAGACCCATCTCCAATTTGACTCCCAAGTCAACCCAGCATGAACCGGCTTGCTCCCACATGCCCAAAATTAGAACATGCATCACCAGGCCTCTACAAGCACCTGCTAAGGCCTACACTCCTTCGGTTCGACCCTTTATCTCTACAGGGGCCGAACTTGAAAAATTCAAAGCTTCGCTGCAACAGGCAAAGGACCGGGTCCGCATCCTGTCCTTGCCCAATTACAAAGAAGACAAGCTTGGCTGCTGCGCCCGAGGGAGTACATCCTTCATTGTTAAAGCCCAGCCAGAGCTGACTGAAGCTCAAATCGCTCGTCGAGCACGCCGCCGTGCGTCATAGCGACAAAAGAGACTAGAGAAGCAACGGACCCAGCCTCCTACACTTCAAGTCTCCCACAAATGGGTCGAAAAAGAAAGACCCGACCAAGTTGATGCCGTCCATATGGTTGGAAAAACTAGAAGACGCCAAAAGTCAGCATCAAAAATCCATGTCCGACGTCCGGTGACCCGTAGCGTCACCAGGACACAAAGACATCCCGAAGAATCTCCTGCCCCTTCAAGCCAAGGACGGGAGAGTAATCCTTCATCAAGCTCTTCATCAAAAAGAATGAGCCTCAGCTCAGTCACCAGGACGGTTTCTTCGTTCGAATCCCGAGGGATGAACGTCTTGGCTACAAGTTCTGAGCCACCACCTCAGAATCCACCTCAAGATGATGCGCTCACACGCATCCAGCAGTTGGAACAAGGCCAGCAGAGGATTGAAACTCTGATGGAAAACCTTCTCCTTGTTGTCCAAAATCAGGTGAACAATGAGCCTCCTCCGAATCATAGCAATAACAAGGGAAATGGAGAAGAAAATGAGTCACGCGCCCTTACCAAAAAGGACGTAGACAGTATCCTCGCCAAAGCAAAAGAAGAGGATATACTCAAGGAGCATGGGATCAAGCCACCATATCCTTTATGGATGGACTCGTTCCCATTCCCCACAAAATTCAAACATCCCACTCTCCAAACATATACGGGGAAAGGATCAGCCAGACAGCACGTCATCCACTTCAAGATTTTGACGGGAGCTATCGCGGATCAAGATGCACTCAAGATCCGCCTCTTTGCAAGTACCCTAAAAGGTACAGCCTTCGATTGGTACTCCACTCTTCCGGAGAACTCCATTCAGAACTGGGCTATGCTAGAGACACGTTTCCTGACCCACTTCCAAGGTGAGGATCATCCTGTTACTATGGCTCAGCTCTGCAGCCTAAAACAGGGAGAGAATGAGTCAACTTATGACTTCATTCACAAGTGGAAAGCAATGGCATACAAATGTTCAGATGTATTGCCACAGGCGTCGCTAGTCGACATCTGCCGAAACAACATGAGAGCCAGAATACGCTCCATGATCATCGGCAACAAATCAAAAAACCTGGGAGAACTCCTGGAAGCTTCTATGGAAGCTGAAACGGTGATTAAAGACCTCAACAGTCAGAAGTCATCAAGAAAAGAGCCAACCGCCGTTGTAACCTCTAAACCAAACAAGAAAGAGGTCCTCAATGTGCAAACCAAGTCAGCTCCTCAGCAACCAAAGAAAGCTGAAAACAGAGCTGCGGGTAAGAGACCTGAACTCTCTGATGCCTTCAAAGACCTGAAAATCTGGCACACCCACACAAAGAAATGTTGATGCACGCTTCATGCCCCCCGGGCGCGAAAGGGCCGGACCCGACGGACTCCCACGTCCGCCGACCCCGGTAGCATCCACGACATTCGGAGCGCATTCCATCAGCCATCGTCCTTCAAATGAGAACTTGTGATGCTTTGATTCTTTGGCTTGGCTCCTAACCTCAGTTTTTTAAAGGACAAGGACCAAGAGAAGGTCCTATATCCAATGAAAAACCAAGTAAACGGGCTGAAAAGCCGCGTTTAGGCCATGTTGGAGAAGGAGGTGACCTTGGGGGGGTGGCCCCCCAAGGGACGTTGATCACCTTGTGGTGCTTTCGGGAGCAAAGTAGCAGAACTTCGTCTCTCTCTTGGATTTTCTGAATTTTCAGAGCTTGCACTTAGGATCTCTTTTCATCATGCTTTCTTCTTGGAATGGTCCTCCTTTTATAGGCTTTTGGTAGCCATGAGGTGTTTATTGGCATTGATGGCCATGATGAAAGAATTGATGAGGAGTTACAAGTTGATTTTGTAACTCCTTTTTCAAGGCTTGTGATTGGCCGATGAAGGTAGTCGGCATTTGATCACCTTTATGCTTCATGATGATGGGAGTTTCATGGGTTTAATGCCATGATTGCTGGATTTGTAACTCCCAAATGCTTGGTTCTGATTGGGCCGTCCAAAATAATGAGTTAATGACTGCTTTAATGGGTCAATTAACGACATTAAGTGGTTGCTAAGGCATGTGAAGAGTCGCGGGCCGTGCTGCGCCTTTTGAGATTCTTCTTACGATCATCACGAGTGGATCCACGCATTATTTGATGTCGGATTGCCATGCAATTTCAGACATTGATTGACGTTGGTGGGCCGGCGACATCTGTCTTGTCGATTTCACGATCGGTCGGACAGAAAGTGCACTTTCTTGGTCAGCCAGTTGGCGATCTTGAGGCGATCGGTGATGATTTCATGCTTTTGACGGCGGATCCAAGATGTCGACGAAGATCAGTGGTTTTGAAGCACCAAACATTGGATTTTCAGAAAATCACAGAGGCCAGAACACCCGAAACGCGAAAAGAATCGGAAAACAGACGATTCGGGGCAAAATCCGGGGACCCGGATTTCCAGGGTCGCCGGGCGACCATGCACCCAGGGTCGCCGGCGACCTTGGGCAAGGGTCGCCGGCGACCTTGGGCCAAGGTCGCCGGCGACCATAGGGCTTCGGCCCGTTTGGTCGCCGAGCGTCTTTTTCGGCCGTTTTTTCGTCTTTTTCGTTCCTTTTTTCTTCTATATTTTTCTTGACATTTTTCCTCAATTTTGACTTGATTTTCTTGGTGAAATCTTGATGAGAACCCTCGCGAAATCGGAGCACAAAGTTTCCTATTTTTCGGGAAAGCCGAAGACTTTGTAGCCGATTTTCCGTCAAGCGTCGAAACTAGGTCAAACGATGTCGGAATGACCTGAAAATTGAGGTGAGGCTTCTTGAGCAGTGGATAGGACCAACCATGGGCTTTTATTTGAGTTTTGAAGCCGTTTGGGGTCCCATCGATGCTTCACTTGATTTTGCTGCGGGGAAAATGCCGAGCTTTGATATGTGGTCAAACGATGTCCGATTGACCTGAAATTTGACGAGGAGCCTATTGGAGTCATTTTGAGATGTTCCATGGGCTCCGTTTTGGATTTCATGGTCCCGGGTTACTCCGCCGCCGGTAGGCTTGATTTTCTCTCGAAGCATCGAAACCTGGTCAAACGTTGTCGGAATGACCTGAAATTTGACGTGCAGCCTTTTGGAAGCATGTTGAAGCCACTCATGTATTTTGTTTGATGAGTGATGGCTTCGGTGGTTCCCGCCGACGGGAGGCTTGATTTTGCTGCTCGAGCATTGATGGAGGGTCAAACGTTGTCGGTTTGACTTGAAATTTGGTATGGAGCCCTTTGGAGACATTCTGGAGTCATCCGTAGGCTTTGATCAAAGTTTTGGTGTCTTTGATGATGTCGCCGCCGGGAGCGTTTGTTTAGCTGTCGGAGCAGTGAAGTTAGGCCAAACGCTGTCGGAATGGCCCGAAACCTCAGGTGTACCCCTCTTTTAGCTGTCTTGAAGGATCTCTCAGTTTCTGTCTGATTCTGACAAAATCTGATGCTTGAAGTAGCCTTGCCTATTTTTAGCAGGATGCAGCTTCAGGAGGCTTCTTGATGTGGAGGAGACATAGTGACTTTTTTGGTGTCAACAATGGACGAACAACGAATTGGTCGGGTCTTTCTTTTTCGATCCATTTGTTGAGACATAGAGAGTCGAATGCTGGGTTCTTTGCTTCTCAAGTTTCTTTTGTCGATATGTCGCTCGGTGACGCATACGACGAGCAATTTGAGCTTCAGTCAGCTCTGGCTGGGCTCTGGCAATGAAGGATGTAGTCCCCCGTGCGCAGCAGCCGAGCTTGTCTTCTTTGAAGCTGGGCATGGACAGGATCTGAACGCAGTCCTTAGCCTGTCACAGTGAGGCTTTGAATTTTGCGAGTTGGGCCCCTGCTGAGATGAAGGGTCGACTCGCTGGAGTGCAGGCTTCAGTAGGTATTTGGGGAAGCCTTACCATGCAGGATTTGATTTTGGACTTGTAGGAGCAAGCCGGCTCATGCTGATTTTGTTTGTTCTTTGGGCGGAGGGTAGGTTTCTCCTCTTTCATGTAAGAGAGAGGGTAGAACCGGTTCTCTTTGAGAGGGGCCAGGTATGCTGGCTTTGTAGATGTTTGGGACCTCCTTTGTTTTGGTGAGGATCTCGAGGACCAGGTTTTGGGGCAAACCTGGTGTCTTGTGGGTGGAGGCTTCGTGGGAGTGCCACGAGCTTCAGGCTTCTTTGTGTTCGCCCTTGGTGCCATGTTAGTGACACGTTGCGGGGCGGTTTTCTGCTTCTTGGCAGGTACAGTTTCTTCTGCGGGGAGTGGGAATGGTCCCAGCGACCCGAAGACGATGGTCCGGGGAGTTGAAGTTAACCCGGTGTTTGGAGAGTTGTCGAGGGAGGTGACGCTTCAGCAACTGGCAGGGCGCTTATGCTTGTTTTGCTTGTCTTAAAGCATAAGTTGGTACTTATTCTCATCAAAAGTGATGGTCAATGAAGCTGCCATTGTTAGTTTTGGAAAACTTTTGAAACAAGACCAAATCCATTAGTAATCACAAGAATATGGTGATCATAAATGGAGAACAACTATGGTTTTGCCTTTTCAAATCACTTGAGGGGACATGGCCCAGCCCAAGCAGGATGAAGAAGGCAAAAAGCCATAGATAATACAATTGTTCTAAAATGCAAGTATGGTAGGCTCAGGGTGAGCGTACCAGTGACTTCTAGAAGCAATTGTAGACCTTAATTCAAATTACCGAGAAGCAAGGCTCACTCAAGGTAAAATGATATAAGGTTGGAGATACAAATGTGTCGGTCGCGAATACAGTAGACCCGTAAGGGCGTTCTAGCACCACTAGGCACAAATGTTGCAAATCGCCTCCTTGGGAAGGACACGAGATGGGATTTTTTTGAAATGTCAAATTTGGATTTATAAAGGAGAGCAAATGGTATTCCAATCCGAATAAGAGCTCAAACATTTCTGCGAGCGCTAAATCCGAAAGGGAAAGGAACCAGAATTTCTCGAATGTAAGCCCAAAAGTGACGGAAGTTTTTTTTTTTTTTTTGAAAAGTCAAGATTGAATTCATCAAAGAGAGCAAATGGTGCTCCAGTCCGAATCACAACTCAACATTTCTGCGAGCGTTAAATCCGAAAGGGAAAGAACCAATATTTCCCAATTCTGAACTCAAAAGTGACGTAAGTTTTTTTTTTAAAGGTTTAAGATTGAATTCATCAAAGAGGGCAAATGGTGTTCCAATCCGAACCACAACTCAACATTTCTGCGAGCGTTAAATCCGAAAGGGAAATAACCAAGATTTCTCAATTCTGAACTGAAAAGTGAAGAATTTTTTTTTAAGGTGCACATAGGTTTCCAATTCGATCTTATGAAACCTTAGTAGATAGATCAGCCCCCAGGTAAGGGTAGGATTACTTAATGAACCTGTTTAAAGGACCCTTGCCTCGAACAATCTAGCTGTCTCCACACTCTGGACAAGGCTTTTCTTAAATCCACTTTAGTCAAAGAGCGCAATTGGTGCAACCTTAGTGTTTTTTTTTGTTTTGAAAGGTTTCTAATGAACTCATCAAAGAGAACAAGTGGTGTTCCAATCCGAACCACAACTCAACATTTCTGCAAGCGTTAAATCCGAAAGGGAATAACCAAAGTTTCTTTGAATTTGAATTCAAAAGAGAGAAGACCGTTTTTTTTTTTTTTTTTTGAGTTTGAAATTATGTGTTTTTTTTTCTTGAAATCCCAATTGGACTCATCAAAGAGAAAAGATGGCCCAATCCCCGATATGAACAATAGCTGCAAACATTTCTGTGAGCTATCAAATTCGAAGAAGAAAGGATCAAAATTTCTCAAAGTTGAATCCAAGAAAAGAAATCAGATTTGTTTTTTTGAAATGAGAAAGAATAACTAAAATCCCATCTCATGTTTTTTTTTAGATACAAAATGTAACATAGGCCACCAACTAGAAAGGAGCCAAGGGATCAAAGCATCACGTTCTCAAGTGAACGGGTCCCACTGGGTATGCCAGCTTGATGGACCCTCGGAATTCCGTCCTCTCCTTCCGTCCCGGGGGCTGCCTGGGTTTCGGCGAAGGAGGGAAAACGCAGGTATCAACTTTTTGTACGGGTATGCCAGATTTACTATTCTACTTGGAATTTGGAATGGTGATGATCCGGAGATTCACCTTCACAAGTAGAAAGGAAATCGATCCTTCTTTCTAACTTTTCAAATTACATAAATATTTAATAAAAGAGACAAGTTTGTTTTTGAGAATGCCGTAGGAGGCGTTTTTTGTTTGTTTGCCGTGAAAGGTGATTTTACAAAACTCATCAAATATAAAAGACAAGAATTGTGATTTCTTTTTATCTCTTCAAAAAATACAAATTACAATAGAAAAGAAAGAAAAGGAATCTAACTTCTCAGGAGATTGTGGGGACACGTTCAGATCGACGGTCGCAATTCATGTATGGACTTCGCCATCGTCTTTCAAATGAGAACGCTTGATGCTTTGATTCTTCGGCTTGGTTCCTAACCTTAGTTTTTTAAAGGATAAGGACCAAGAGGGGGTCCTATATCCAATGAAAAACCGAGTAAACAGGCTGAAAAGCCGCGTTTAGGCCATGTGGTAGAAGGAGGGGACCTTGGGGGGGTGGCCCCCCAAGGGACTTTGATCACCTTGTAGTGCTTCTGGCGGCAAAGCAGCAGGACTTCGTCTCTCTCTTGAATTTTCTGGATTTTCGGGGATTGGGATCACCTTTCATTCTTCTTGGAATGGACCTCCTTTTATAGGCTTTTGGTAGCGGTGAAGTGTTTATTGGCATTGAGGGCCCTGATGAGAGAATTGATGATATTGATGAGAGGAGTTACAAGTTTTATTTCTTGATTTTGTAACTCCTTTTTCTTGGTTTGTGATTGGCCGATGAAGGATAATGGGCATTTAATCGCCTTTAATCTTCATGATGATGGGAGTTTCATGGGTTTAATGCCATGATTGCTTGGATTTGTAACTCCCAAATGCTTGAATTTGATTGGGCCGTCCAAAATAATGAGTTAATGACCGCATTAAGTTGTCATAAACGGGTCAATTAACGACATTAAGTGGTCGCCAGGGCATGTGAAGAGTTGCGGGCCGCATCAAGTCGTTCTGCGCGCTTTCAGAGGGATCGGTTTTGAGCTGGCGGCAGCTCCGAAACTCCTTCATAGAAAAGTTCCAAGAGCACAGGGTCATCCCGAAGATAGACGATGACCTAATGGCCATCAGAATGAGGTGGACTGAGAGCATCACACAGTTCCCCAAAAGGTTCTGGACCATTTACAACCAGGTAGAAGATGCCACAGACAGAGTGGCCATCAGGTCCTTTAAACAGGCTCTGTTGCCAGGCAACGAGCTTTGCAAGGACCTGGTGAGGTTCCCCGTGGTCACTGTGAAAGCACTGATGACCCGGGTGAACCAGTTCATCGAGCAGGAAGAGGATGAGGCCCAAGATCGGGAAAGCTTCGGCACCTGGCAAGAAGACAGACCCTCCAGAAAGGATAAGAAGTCATCCAGGAGGGAGGAGGCGGATAGGAACAAAGCGCCAATGAGCTCGGCGGTGTGCTCGGTTCCCACCTCGGGGGGCAGCGCAAAGCCGAAACCAACTGGTGCCTCCTACAAAGCTGTCAACACAATCTTCAAGGAGCCTATTTACAAGCTCCTCGGCAAAATAAAAATGCAGCCCTTCTTCAAGTGTCCGCAGCTGATGAAGGCTGACCCCTCCACCCGCCATCAGAGCAAGTTCTGTTCTTACCACAAGCAAAACAGACCCAAAACCGAGGACTGCATGGCCTTCAAGGCCCATCTCAAAAAGCTCGTGAAGGACAGGCACCTTGTCGCGACCCCGGACCGAGACCCGGGCCTGCGACTGTTGCGGCGATATAATTAGTCAAAACATAACACATACCGCCGCTTTTTCCCACAGGTTTCCGCGGTGAGGATCCCACGACACGGGTCGAGCTCACACAAATGGATAAGCGGAAGCGTGTAGCAAAACAATTCATACAAATCTTAAATGATAAGATACAAGAGAAATATTAATATCAAGACAAGGTATCAAAAGAGAATGTCATCAAAGCATTCCTAGCATGATTAAAGTTTCAATGTTAGACAAAGTATTTTACTTCCAATTACAAAACCCTGAGAGGCCAACACAGGCCAATACAACAATTGAAACCCAAAAGAATAACCCAACATAATCAGCTAGGTGAACGAGAATCACGATCCCGACCGGCGTCTAGATGACGTCGTTGGGCTGCCACTCGAGTGCTGGGGGTGGCTCAATAGCCTCCTCCGGGCACTCCTCGTCACGCGTGAAACCACCGGCACCTGGACACCAAAATACAAGCATCAAACACGACGGTTTGGCAAAAAAACAATTTAGACATGAATAGTTGAAATAATGCTAAAACAGTTCAAAGTTTAAATACACGTTTCAATGCTTACGAAACTAGCACGAATACATATGATATCATGAAAAGATAAATCCACATGAGCTCATCCTTTCTCCGTCATACATGATGACAAGAGCAAGCACGCACGACAAGCACGACACGAAACACGATCCCACGCCACACAAGGTAGACGGGGTATCCGGCCGCGGAACCGGACCACGAACACGCACGATGTGTAATAAAATACACGACTAGTCTGCAGACAGTCCACGAGTTTAAGGACCCCCAGGTAGTGGATCAAGCTAAAAGGGCGGTCCAAGCTCAGTGAAATTTACTTATATCATGAATGCACAAAACATGGCAATACACGTTCGAAAACACGTCAAAACAAGAGGGAAATCACTTAACGAGCACGAAGTGACAAGACTAGCAAAATAGCATAGTATTAATGCTTACAAACTTAATAAATGATTCCCTTTTTATTCTTGAAACACATCTTGAAAACGACTTGCACTTGGAAATCAGACGAGAACACGATGGTGCATAAAGCATCATAAACAAAGGTTCAAACATAACTTTATCAAGCATAGGCTAAGACCACATCTTTGACCCTTGTGGAATTGAAAACCAAATGTCGAAATTCAATAAAACTTGGTGTCCCCAAAGGTATATTACATTTTGGAAATTTCAAGTGCACAAGGTCAATAAAAAGGGTCTAAGACCAAGTCTAGTTTTCATTCCTGCAAAATCCTTCAAAACAGTACTTTTTGGTGTGGTTCATGCCTCTCTACCGGTAGAAATTCCGGTAGAAGATGTTCTACCGGTAGAACTTCCGGTTGAAGTGCTTCTACCGGTAGAACTTCCGGTTGAAGCACTTCTACCGGTAGAACTTCCGGTAGAACTGCGGTTCACAGTTTTTCTCAACTCTCTGCCACAATTTGGGCCGTTTCTACCGGTAGAACTTCCGGTAGAACTTGGGGTTTTTAATTTCCTCAACTCTCTGTCAAAATTTGAGCCCTTTCTACCGGTAGAACTTCCGGTTGAAATACCCCTACCGGTAGAACTTCGGAATTTCAATTTTTTTTCCACACTTCATTCACTTCTTCACTTCTACATTTTCACCACCTGCACTCCCCAAGCCTACATGCTTCCAAGGGATGATTTTCACACCAAATCCATTCACATTTCATTCAAAACATCAAAATCATAAACCCATTTACATTCAAAACATAAATCTAATAACTTGCAAACCATTCCATTGAAAACATGCTTCCATTGAAGATGAAACCTCTACATTAGATAGAGAAATTAGTACTCTTGCTTATCAAGATTAAAACAAGCTAAAAGAGATTAATGACATGCAAGAAAAATAAGCTTGGATGATGAATAACATTTCCAAAGGTAAAAATGCCCAAAAACTTGAAATGCACTAGAGAGAACTAAAAGTTTTACTTGCCTCTAACCAAAGCCAAGCCAAAGCTTCTCAAAATCAACAAGAAAGGGGTGCTCCACGAGATCTACACAAAACCCCCAAAATGGAGCATACAAAATCAACATTTTTGGCCATTACAAAACCCCATTTCGAAAATGGGTTTGAAATCATGAGAAACAAGCTCTTGGTGAGCCTAAGAACGTCAAATGGAAAGATGAAGAAAGACACCAACCTTGAGCTAGCCAAACAAGAAGAATAAAAGTAGAAGATGATGAATAGTGCAGTGGCTTGACTCCAAAAACACTCCAGCTGAAGCTTGAGACGAGAGGAAGAGGATGGTGGTCTTGGATCGAAAAATGGAGCCTTCTAGCTAGATGATTTCAAGGGAAAAGGATCAAGAAGAGAGCTTCCTCCTCAACTTCACCCTAGGGCAGAATCGTTGCAGGAAATGGAAAAAGGGCAAATGAAGGAGAAGAGAGTTTTTATAGTGTCTGGAGGTGGGTCCCCTAAGCAGTGAAACTTGGAACGCTTGGAACATGGTCTTGTGGACCCCGGATGGAATCGACGAAGAAGAACAAAACGATCGTCGAAAAATCTAGTTTCGGAAAAGTATTATTTTGACATAGTTTCACGACTTCGAAAAGTGTGCCCAGATTTAACATGCAAAGACAGATTTACCCTTATTGGGCCAAAACTTGGGTTTCTGGGCCTCAAATGCAAGCAGCTTAAAAACGAAAGTTGCCATAAATAATAAAACCATTCAAGAGAACTAAAAATCACATCCACAACAAAGATCTAGCACAAAAATCCATTCTTACACGTGCACTCAGGGCGTCCCTGAGCGTGTCTGACTCATACTAAACGTCCTCAAAATCCCCAAAGCTATAATCCAGACTAAGTCTAATCACATTCTAACCCAACTAGTACTAAGACTCACTTAAGACTAAACATTTACTTAATTAGTACTAATCGAGTTGGTCTGGGTCGGGGTCTAATATCCTCCACCCCTTAGGATATTTGGTCCACCAAATATAAATAATTTTACCTCTGGTAACAGGTGTGGATACTTCTTTTGGACTTGATCTCTCAATTCCCATGTGGCTTCTTCTGGCTCGTGGTTCTCCCAAAGTACCTTGACCCAATGGACAGTCCGATTCCTCAATTCATGCTCTTTGGTGTCGATGATTCTAACCGGTTTCTCCACATACGACGCGTCTTCTCGAATCTCTAAAGGCTCGTGTGGAATAATGTGAGAAGGACTGTGAACATATTTCTTGAGCATGGAAACATGAAAAACATTATGTACCCCGGAGAGTTCCGGCGGTAACGCAAGTCTGTAAGCGACATTTCCAATCTTGCTCAAAATCTCATATGGGCCAATGTATCTACTGGACAATTTTCCTTTCTTTCCAAATCTTAGAGTACCTCTGACCGGTGAGACTTTCAAGAACACTTTGTCACCCACTTCAAATTGCAATTCTCTCCGGCGAGTGTCAGCATAACTTTTCTGTCTGCTTCGAGCGATCTTCAATCTGTCCTGAATCTGCTTAACCTTGTCGCTTGTCTCTCCAACTATCGTCGGTCCATGAAAACTACGCACACCGACTTCTTCCCAACAAACTGGAGTTCTGCATCTCCTACCATAGAGTGCCTCGAAAGGTGCCATTCCAATGCTAGAATGGTAGCTATTGTTGTACGCGAACTCACAAAGAGGTAGGTTCTCATCCCACTGGACCTTGAAATCCAACACACAAGCACGTAGCATATCTTCAAGAGTCTGTATCGTCCGCTCTGACTGACCATCGGTCTGAGGATGATACGCTGTGCTGAACTGAAGTTTGGAACCCATGGATTCAAGAAGAGATTTCCAAAACCTCGAAACAAATCTGCTATCTCTGTCGGAAGTGATGGAGACGGGCTGGCCATGCTTACTAACGATCTCATCGATGAATAGTCTAGCGAGTGGTGCCATATGCATCATATTCCCAGTCTTCATCGGAAGGAAGTGCGCAGACTTCGTAAGACGATCAACTATAACCCAAATTGCATTGTTCCCTCTCTTGGTATTAGGCAAACCGGAGACAAAATCCATAGTGATGTGCTCCCATTTCCACTCCGGAATTTCCAAAGGCTGTAACAAACCAGGAGGCTTCTGATGTTCTGCCTTGATCATCTGACAAGTTAAGCAACGAGACACAAATGCTGCTATCTCCCTCTTCATATTATTCCACCAAAATCTATTCTTCAAGTTATGGTACATCTTCGTGCTACCCGGATGTATAGAGTATCTAGTATGGTGAGCTTCAATCATAATTTCATTCTTCAAATCGTCAACATTCGGCACGCACAACCGGTCACGAAAATACAACACTCCATCAGAAATTCTGAAATCTGGACGTTCTGCAATCTGATCTACAATCTTGGCCAATTCCGGGTCTTGCAACTGACTATCTTTGATTCTTTGGATGAAGGTAGGCTCCGACACGGTCATATTTGCCACTAAGACACCTCTCCTCAAGTGTTGTACCTCCACTCCAAGTTCTTCCAACTGTTGGAGAACGCTAACTCCTCTCAAACTAGCCATCACTGCTGACTTTCTGCTCAATGCATCTGCTACCACATTCACTTTGCTCGGATGATACTTGATTGGGAAGTCATAATCTTTAATATACTCCATCTACCTTCTCTGCCTCATATTCAACTCCTTCTGTGAAAACAAATATTGTAAGCTTCGGTGGTCTGAATGAACTTCAAATTTCGCTCCATAGAGGTAGTGCCTCCACATCTTCAAAGCAAAAACCACTGCTGCTAACTCCAAGTCATGCGTTGCATAATTAACCTCATGATTCTTCAACTGTCTCGAACCATAGGCAATCACCTTGCCATCTTGCATCAATACACAGCCTAATCCCACGTTGGATGCATCCGTAAAAACAACAAATCCACCACTGCCAGATGGTAATGTGAGGATTGGGGCTGTGGTTAACCTCTTCTTCAACTCCTGAAAACTGCCTTCACACTGATCGGTCCAAACAAAAGGTACATTCTTCCGAGTCAACTTCGTCAATGGTGCTGCAATGGACGAGAAACCTTGGACAAATCTCCGATAATATCCTGCTAACCCCAAAAAGCTTCTAATTTCTGTCACACTGCTAGGTCTCTTCCATTCGATGACTGCTTCTATCTTGGCTGGATCAACTGCTAACCCTTCTCTTGAAATGATGTGACCCAAAAAGGAAACTTGCTCTAGCCAGAATTCACACTTGTTCAACTTAGCATAGAGCTGGTGGTCTCTCAAAAGCTGCAATGACGTCCTCAAGTGCTCTTCATGCTCCTCCTTACTCTTAGAATACACGAGGACATCATCAATGAACACCACGGTAGAGTGATCTAGGTACTCTGCAAAGACCTTGTTCATGAGAGCCATGAAAACTGCGGGTGCATTTGTCAAGCCAAAGGGCATCACTAAGAACTCGTAATGCCCATATCTCGTTCGGAAGGCTGTCTTCGCCACATCAGACTCTCTAACCCGCAACTGATGATACCCTGACCTCAAGTCTATCTTGGAAAAGTGTGTTGCTCCTTGTAATTGGTCAAACAATTCATCTATCCTTGGCAAGGGGTATTTGTTCTTGACGGTCACATGATTCAACCTTCTGTAGTCGATACACATTCTAAGACTTCCATCCTTCTTCTTCACAAAAAGAACTGGCGCTCCACACGGTGAAACACTTGGCCTAATGAAGCCTTTGCTCAACAATTCTTGCAACTGAAGTTTCAATTCACCTAACTCTGCAGGAGCCATCCTGTAAGGTGCAATTGAGATCGGTGCAGTCCCTGGAAGGAGTTCAATAGTAAACTCAACTTCTCTAACTGGTGGTAAACCCGGGATTTCATCTGGAAAAACATCCGGAAATTCACACACTACGGGGATATCCTCCACCCCTTGGGACTGTTTATCCTCCGTGATAAACGCTAAAAATGCTTCACAACCACTGCTCACCAATCTGTTAGCTTTTAAAGCCGAAATGAAACCACTGAAAGACTTTTTCCTATTGCCCTGAAACATCAACTCTGTCTGTGGCCCTTGCAATCTGAAGGTAATGGTCTTACCAAAACAATCCATGGTAGCATGGTAGGTCTCTAACCAATCCATGCCTAAAATAATGTCAAAATCATGCATGTCTAAAATTATGAGGTTGGCCGCTAAATTGATATCTCCTAACAAAATCTGACAACTAGGGTAAAAGGTGGTACAAACAACATGTCTACCTACGGGTGTAGTAACAGTCAAATTATAATCCAATTCTGCATGCTGTGCATCAATCTTCTTTGCAAACAAAGGTGATAGAAAGGAGTGTGTGGATCCTGGATCAAATAAGATCTGTGCTTCTACTCCACACACAAGAAGTTTACCTTCTATGACGTCACCGGCTGCTTCAGCGTCAGCATGGTTGTTATTGTATGCACGTCCCTGCTGGTGTGGCCTGTTCTGCTGCTGAATCTGTCTGCCCTGGTTGTTCCTATTCTGCGGTGGACGAGCATTCTGGTTTTGTACTTGCCTACCTTGTTGCTGTTGTTGCTGTGGTGGTCTCATCTGAACCGGTACTGCTTGATTTGGTGGTGCTGTCTGCCTTGGCTGTTGATATCTGTTGGCTTGACTCTGAAGGTGTGGGTAATCCTTGATTGCATGGTCCATTCCTCCACACTTGAAGCAAGCACCCGTTGCCTTGCGGCATTCGTGGGTAGGGTGGTTCTTGCCACAATGATTGCAACCAGATTGTCTAACTTGAGTCTGTTCTTGCCTTGGCTTCTTGCCACTTTGCTGTCTTTGGTTTTGCTGCTGGTAGTGCTGCTTTCTATCCTGGATGATCTCATTATTAAACTCCTCAAATTTGTATGCCCGACTGACTGCTTCATCAAAGGTGGCTGGAGGGATTATTCCCGA
The DNA here is from genome assembly GCA_028538565.1 of Umbellularia californica. Taxonomy (NCBI): domain Eukaryota; kingdom Viridiplantae; phylum Streptophyta; class Magnoliopsida; order Laurales; family Lauraceae; genus Umbellularia; species Umbellularia californica. The sequence goes on along the minus strand of JAPQWN010000007.1, from coordinate 40,927,557 downwards.
AACATCCCTCCTGAGAATGGGATTCAGTCCTTCCAAAAACTTAGTTATCTTTTTCTGTTCAGTGTCAATAAGCTCGGTAGCATATCTGGCAAGCCTCTCAAACTTCGTAACGTACTCCAAAACGGACATACTCCCTTGCTTCAACTGTTGGAATTCAATTGCCTTCTGTCTCTTAACATGGGATGGGACGTACTTGTCTGTGAAATGTGTCTTGAAGGTTGTCCAAGCAACCTCATCTGCCATGACCTGGTATGGCTCTTTGACCGTCTGCCACCAATCGTCTGCAAGCCCAAAAAATAGAGAAGCTGTGAGGTTCACCCTCTCCCTGCCAGTGCAAACGAAAACGTCAAAAATCTTAGCCGTGTTCGCGAGCCAATCATCAGCCGTCAAAGGGTCCTCTTGACCCGAGAACTCCTTGGGTCCCCTCTTCCGAAATCTTTCAAAGAGGACATTGACATCATCAGCCCTATTCTGGTACACCACATTTGGTGGGGCTTGATGTTGAGGTCTATTTTGGAGGACTTCTAGAAGTTGCCTCTGTACTTGAGCCATCTCTTCATCTTTCTTAGCCATTTGCTCTTGAAATTTTGCTTGCGTTTCATTGGCTTGTCTCTGTTGCTCTAACATGGCCTGCATGAGTTGTTGGAACTGAGTAGCAGTAGGATTTTTAGTCGGTTCTGTCTCATTCTGATTACTGCCTGTAGCATTATGATTCGGAGCTTTACGTGGAGGCATGATGCTGCAAGACAATTCGTTAGCACATATATCGACATAATCGGGTTGGTCATGTTGTCTAGACAAACATTCTATCGAACTCACGAATCCTCGCCACGTTCCTAAGATTTTCTTGTTTCTTTTAAGTGCCTGAAACATGTCCCGCTCTGATACCAGTCCTGTCGCGACCCCGGACCGAGACCCGGGCCCGCGACTGTTGCGGCGATATAATTAGTCAAAACATAACACATACCGCCGCTTTTTCCCACAGGTTTCCGCGGTGAGGATCCCACGACACGGGTCAAACTCACACGAATGGATATACGGAAGCGTGTAGCAAAACAATTCATACAAATCTTAAATGATAAGATACAAGAGAAATATTAATATCAAGACAAGGTATCAAAAGAGAATGTCATCAAAGCATTCCTAGCATGATTAAAGTTTCAATGTTAGACAAAGTATTTTACTTCCAATTACAAAACCCTGAGAGGCCAACACAGGCCAATACAACAATTGAAACCCAAAAGAATAACCCAACATAATCAGCTAGGTGAACGAGAATCACGATCCCGACCAGCGTCTAGATGACGTCGTTGGGCTGCCACTCGAGTGCTGGGGGTGGCTCAATAGCCTCCTCCGGGCACTCCTCGTCACGCGCGAAACCACCGGCACCTGGACACCAAAATACAAGCATCAAACACGACGGTTTGGCAAATAAACAATTTAGACATGAATAGTTGAAATAATGCTAAAACAGTTCAAAGTTTAAATACACGTTTCAATGCTTACGAAACTAGCACGAATACATATGATATCATGAAAAGATAAATCCACATGAGCTCATCCTTTCTCCGTCATACATGATGACAAGAGCAAGCACGCACGACAAGCACGACACGAAACACGATCCCACGCCACACAAGGTAGACGGGGTATCCGGCCGCGGAACCGGACCACGAACACGCACGATGTGTAATAAAATACACGACTAGTCTGCAGACAGTCCACGAGTTTAAGGACCCCCAGGTAGTGGATCAAGCTAAAAGGGCGGTCCAAGCTCAGTGAAATTTACTTATATCATGAATGCACAAAACATGGCAATACACGTTCGAAAACACGTCAAAACAAGAGGGAAATCACTTAACGAGCACGAAGTGACAAGACTAGCAAAATAGCATAGTATTAATGCTTACAAACTTAATAAATGATTCCCTTTTTATTCTTGAAACACATCTTGAAAACGACTTGCACTTGGAAATCAGACGAGAACACGATGGTGCATAAAGCATCATAAACAAAGGTTCAAACATAACTTTATCAAGCATAGGCTAAGACCACATCTTTGACCCTTGTGGAATTGAAAACCAAATGTCGAAATTCAATAAAACTTGGTGTCCCCAAAGGTATATTACATTTTGGAAATTTCAAGTGCACAAGGTCAATAAAAAGGGTCTAAGACCAAGTCTAGTTTTCATTCCTGCAAAATCCTTCAAAACAGTACTTTTTGGTGTGGTTCATGCCTCTCTACCGGTAGAAATTCCGGTAGAAGATGTTCTACCGGTAGAACTTCCGGTTGAAGTGCTTCTACCGGTAGAACTTCCGGTTGAAGCACTTCTACCGGTAGAACTTCCGGTAGAACTGCGGTTCACAGTTTTTCTCAACTCTCTGCCACAATTTGGGCCGTTTCTACCGGTAGAACTTCCGGTAGAACTTGGGGTTTTTAATTTCCTCAACTCTCTGTCAAAATTTGAGCCCTTTCTACCGGTAGAACTTCCGGTTGAAATACCCCTACCGGTAGAACTTCGGAATTTCAATTTTTTTTCCACACTTCATTCACTTCTTCACTTCTACATTTTCACCACCTGCACTCCCCAAGCCTACATGCTTCCAAGGGATGATTTTCACACCAAATCCATTCACATTTCATTCAAAACATCAAAATCATAAACCCATTTACATTCAAAACATAAATCTAATAACTTGCAAACCATTCCATTGAAAACATGCTTCCATTGAAGATGAAACCTCTACATTAGATAGAGAAATTAGTACTCTTGCTTATCAAGATTAAAACAAGATAAAAGAGATTAATGACATGCAAGAAAAATAAGCTTGGATGATGAATAACATTTCCAAAGGTAAAAATGCCCAAAAACTTGAAATGCACTAGAGAGAACTAAAAGTTTTACTTGCCTCTAACCAAAGCCAAGCCAAAGCTTCTCAAAATCAACAAGAAAGGGGTGCTCCACGAGATCTACACAAAACCCCCAAAATGGAGCATACAAAATCAACATTTTTGGCCATTACAAAACCCCATTTCGAAAATGGGTTTGAAATCATGAGAAACAAGCTCTTGGTGAGCCTAAGAACGTCAAATGGAAAGATGAAGAAAGACACCAACCTTGAGCTAGCCAAACAAGAAGAATAAAAGTAGAAGATGATGAATAGTGCAGTGGCTTGACTCCAAAAACACTCCAGCTGAAGCTTGAGACGAGAGGAAGAGGATGGTGGTCTTGGATCGAAAAATGGAGCCTTCTAGCTAGATGATTTCAAGGGAAAAGGATCAAGAAGAGAGCTTCCTCCTCAACTTCACCCTAGGGCAGAATCGTTGCAGGAAATGGAAAAAGGGCAAATGAAGGAGAAGAGAGTTTTTATAGTGTCTGGAGGTGGGTCCCCTAAGCAGTGAAACTTGGAACGCTTGGAACATGGTCTTGTGGACCCCGGATGGAATCGACGAAGAAGAACAAAACGATCGTCGAAAAATCTAGTTTCGGAAAAGTATTATTTTGACATAGTTTCACGACTTCGAAAAGTGTGCCCAGATTTAACATGCAAAGACAGATTTACCCTTATTGGGCCAAAACTTGGGTTTCTGGGCCTCAAATGCAAGCAGCTTAAAAACGAAAGTTGCCATAAATAATAAAACCATTCAAGAGAACTAAAAATCACATCCACAACAAAGATCTAGCACAAAAACCCATTCTTACACGTGCACTCAGGGCGTCCCTGAGCGTGTCTGACTCATACTAAACGTCCTCAAAATCCCCAAAGCTATAATCCAGACTAAGTCTAATCACATTCTAACCCAACTAGTACTAAGACTCACTTAAGACTAAACGTTTACTTAATTAGTACTAATCGAGTTGGTCTGGGTCGGGGTCTAACACACCTCAACGACCTCATCAAAGAGGAGAACAGGGTCCACCGAGCTCACTAGCGCCAGCCTGATGATGATCGGGATAGCAATGAGCCAGAGGGCATCATCAACGTCATCCACCTCGCTCCCGCTCCCAAAGGAAGCAACCAAGCTCGTGTGGAGGCCAGGAAGGCCTTGCACGGCAAACAGGTGATGACGGCCGAGCTCAGCCCCTCCCCCAAGAAGGCCAGAAAAGAGAGGCTCAAAATTTGGTTCTCAGACGAAGACCTGGACGGGGTCCAGGTTCCCCATAACGATCCACTGCTCCTGACCCTGAGGTTAAAGAACTTTAAGGTCAAGAGGATCCTCGTGGACCCCAGGAGCTCATCGGAAATCCTCTATTACGACTGCTTCAAGAGGATGGGTCTGACAGAGAGAGACCTTCAGGAGGCCCGCACTCCGTTGGTAGGCTTCAGCTCCAAGCCAGTGTACCCCAAGGGGAAGGTCTCCCTCCAAGTCCAAGTTGGGAGCACCTTCATGACAACCGACTTCCTAGTGGTGGATGCACCATCTCATATAATGTAATAATGGGTAGGACTTGGCTGCACAACATGGAAGCAGTGCCCTCCACCCATCACCAGAAACTCAAGTTCCCACTAGAGAACGAGGACAGAAGAGTCGAGGTGATCACAGTTTGGGGAGACCAACAGATGGCCAAGCAGTGCTTAATGGCTGTGGCTCCTGGCGAAACAGAACCGAAACAAGTCCGGATGGCTGAGCTGGAGGCAAAGCTTAAGGACGTTGGCCGACCCCCTGAGCAGAAGAGCGTCGAAGACCTCACCGAGGTCAGGATCGATCCCATTGACCAGGAGAGATACTTTCTGTTCAGCAATCCGCTTGCAGAAGCTGAGAGGTCCGAGCTGTTTGACTTCCTATTACAGAACAAAGATGTTTTCGCTTGGACCCCTTACGAGATGCCCGGCGTTGACCCCGAGGTCATGTGCCATAAACTGAATGTAGATCCCGAACAAAAACCTATCGTTCAGAAGGTACGCAGGACTGGGGTCCAACAGGCAGAGGCTGTGATTGAAGAGGTCAAGAAGCTATTGGAAGTCGAAGCAATCAGGGAAGTCACCTACCCTGAATGGTTGGCCAACATAGTAGTGGTCAAGAAGAAGAACGAGAGTTGGAGGGTCTGCGTGGACTTCATCGACATCAACAAGGCCTGCCCCAAGGACAGCTTCCCACTCCGAAAGATCGACCAGTTAATCGACGCCACTGCCGGACACGACAGGATGCGTTTCCTCGACGCCTACCGAGGTTACCATCAGATCCCGATGTATGGGCCTGACGAAGAAAAGATCGTGTTCATAACACCTAGAGGCATCTACTGCTACAAAGTGATGCCCTTTGGGTTAAAGAACGCAGGGGCAACTTACCAGATGCTGGTGATGAAAATGTTTCAGGCCCAGCTCGGCAAGACAGTGGAAGTATACATCGACGACATGCTCGTCAAGTCTAAAAGGTCACAGGACCACTTGATCGACCTAAGTCAGAAGTTTGCTATCCTCAAAGAGTTCCAGCTGAAGCTGAACGCGTCCAAGTGCGCATTTGGGGTCGACTTCGGCAAATTCCTGAGAAGCCTGGTCACTAGAAAGGGGGTCGAAACCAACCCCGAGCAGATCTCAGCCATCCAGGCTATCCAAAGCCCGACCACAACGAAGCAGGTCCAGAGGCTCACAGGGATGGCGGCCGCGCTGAACCGCTTCATCAGCAAGGCTTCAGACAAGTGTTGTACCTTCTTTCAACTTTTAAAGAAAAGCTCAAAGTTCCAATGGACCCCGGAGTACGACCGCGCCCTTCAGGAACTCAAAGGCTACTTATCTTCACCTCCCCTACTGTCTACTCCAAAGCAGGGAAAAACCCTGTACTTATATCTGGCAGTCTCGGATCACGCAGTGAGCTCAGTGCTTATCAGAGAAGAAGACAGGCACCAGAGGCCTATGTACTAAGAGAGAAAGATCCTGCTGACGCAGAGACAAGGTACCTGCCACTAGAGAAACTCACGTTAGCACTCATAATTGCTTCCCGCAAACTCTCCCATTAGTTCCAGACATACTCCATAGTGGTTGTTACAGAACATCCACTTAAGTTTCTTTTCAGAAAGGCAGACTTCTCTGGGAGAATATCTAAATAAGCAGTCGAGCTGGGGCAATATGATATCCAGTATCAACCCAGAACGGCGATTAAAGCCCAGGTTCTGGCAGACTTCATTGTGGAAATTTATCTCTCCTAGTTTGACACCAAGACAGTTCGATACCGAATTGGGGGGCAATGAGGGTGAAGAAGTCACCGAGACCAAGATGGAGCAAGAGCAATTTTGGAAACAGTTCCTCGATTCGGCCTAGAAGGTCTTCGTCGATGGATCCTCAACATCGAGAAGGGCTGGCGCAGGCATAGTCCTCCAATCTCTGGAAGGCCATGTCATTGAGCAAGCCCTAATGCTTGACTTCAAGGCATCTAATAACGAAGCTGAATATGAAGAGCTAATCGCAGGGCTCGACAACACTAAAATCCTGGGGACGTGGCAACTGGTGGTCTTCAGCGATTCTCAGCTGGTGACGAGCCAACTGTATGGAGACTACCAGGCCCGCGATGAAAAGATGGCAGCCTACTTATCCCACGCAAAGAAACTTCTATCTCAATTCGATAGGGTCAAAGTCAAGCAAATCGGCAGAGACTCCAATTCTCACGCCGACGCGCTTGCCAACCTAGCTTCTGCTGTTGAGTCCAAGAGGAAAAGAATTGTTGAAGTGGAAGCACTAGACAGACCGAGCACAGAGCTCCACCCACCTCAGCAAGTCTTGTGTGCTGACCTCGGCCCGAGCTGGAAGGACCCATTCATCTCCTACCTCAAGGATGACCAGCTTCCTGAAGATAAGAACGAGGCTCACAAAATCAGGCTGAAGGCAACTCGATTTTGGTTGTTTCCAGATGGCAAGCTCTACAAAAGATTCCTACACTGGCCCCTACCTCCAGTGCGTTCACCCGAGCAAGGTCGAAGATTTCCTTTATGAAATCCATGAGGGGATCTGTGGCAGTCACATTGGAGGTCGGTCACTCGCGTATCAAGCTGTCAGCCAGGGCAACTAGTGGCCCTATATGCAAAAGGACGCCCAGCTCTACGCTAGGAAATGTGAGAAGTGCCAGAAGTTCTCACTATCTCCATCAGCCAGCACAGGACCTGAGTCCGCTCTCTAGTCCATGGCCTTTCACCCAGTGGAGGTTAGACCTAGTAGGGCCACTTCACCGAGCTCCAGGGAATAAGAGGTGGCTAATTGTAGCCACCGATTATTTCACCAAGTGGATAGAAGCTGAAGCAGTGTCTTCCATCACCGAGCAGGACATGAAAAACTTCGTGTGGAGGAACATCGTCAGAAGATTTGGAGTGCCCCGAGCCTTAATCTCGGATAACGGGACCCAGTTCGACTCCAATTTCTTCAAAAACTTCTGCCAGGAGCTCGGCATTAGAAACTATTATTCCACTCCGGCCTACCAACAAAGCAACGGTCAGGCCGAAATCTCCAATAAAGTGGTGCTCAACAGGCTTAATAAAAGACTCGACAGAGCCAAAGGGAGATGGGTAGAAGAGCTTCCGAGTGTCCTTTGGGCATATAGGACTACCCTGAGGTACTCTACTTTGGCAACGCCCTTCTCCCTGGCCTATGGGATGGAGCCTATGATCCCACTCGAGATCAGCCTTCCCACACTCAGGTCGGAACTGTTTGACCAAGGCCAGAACGAAGTAAACCTCGCCAAAGAGCTTGATTTGGCTGAAGAATGAAAGGATGCAGCAGCCATTCGCTTAACCTCTTATTAGCAGCAACTCGTGAAAGGGTACAATCAAACGGTCAAAGAAAGGAAGTTCTTAGTTGGAGAATTGGTCTTGAAGAAGACATTTCTTGCGAATAAGAATCCCAGCGAGGGCAAGCTCGCACCAAATTGGCACGAGCCATTCAAGGTGATCTCGGCCTCTAGTCAATCAGCCTACAAGCTTGAGGACATGGAGGGCAGGGAGTTACCACGTCCATGGAATGCCACACACCTAAAGAAATACTATTTTTAAACTGTACTCAAATCTTTGAGATCAATAAAATTAATTCTTGAAGGATGTGTTTTGTTGCTTTTAAATTTTGGCCAAGTTACGAAACTCGGCGTCTTCGCCTAGCTCGGTTAAGGAACCAGCTATATCGGTCCGGTTAAAGAACCAGCCATCACAGCTCTAGTTATGGAACCTAGCTCATTAGCTCAGGTTATGGAACCTAGCTCGGTTACTATCTTTGTTCTGGTTATGAAACCTAGCTTACTTGCTCCAGTTATGGAACCGAGCCCAATTATCTTATTCTGGTTACAGAACCGAACTCAACTACTACGCTCTGGTTATGGAACCTAGTGTTGACACCAAAAATGTCACTTTGCCTCTTCAACATCAAGAAAGCTGCATGAAGTCGCAACCTGCCATAAATAGGCAATGCAATTTCTCCAAAAAATCAAATCTTGTCAGAATCAAACAAAAACTGCAAGATCCTTCAAGATAGCCAAGAGAAGAGTACACATGAAGTTTCGGGCCATTTCGACAACATTTGGCCTAACTTCACTTCTCCGACAGCTAAAATGGCGCTCCCGGCGGCGACATCATCGGAGACGTCAAAACTTCGATCAGAGCCTACGGATGACTCCAGCATGTCCCAAAAAGGCTCCATTCCAAATTTCAAGTCAAACCGACAACGTTTGACCCTCCATCAATGCTCGAGCAGCAAAATCAAGCCTCCCGGCGGCGGGAACCACCGAATCCTTCGCTCATCAAACCAAGTGCATGAGTGGCTTCAACATGCTTCCAAAAGGCTGCACGTCAAATTTCAGGTCATTCCGAAAACGTTTGACCAGGTTTCGATGCTCCGAGAGAAAATCAAGCCTACCGGCGGCGGAGCAACCCGGGACCATGACATCCAAAACGGAGCCCATGGAACGTCTCAAAATGACTCCAATAGGCTCCCCGTCAAATTTCAGGTCAATCGGACATCGTTTGACCGCACATCAAAGCTCGGCATTTTCCCCGCAGCAAAATCAAGTGAAGCATCGACGGGACCCCAAACGGCTTCAAAACTCAAACAAAAGCCTATGGTTGGTCTTATTTATTGCTCAGGAGGCTTCACCTCAAATTTCAGGTCATTCCGACATCGTTTGACCAAGTTTCGACTTCTGGCGGAAAATCAGCAGCTCTACGCGACAAAGTCTTCGGCTTTCCCGGAAAATTAGAAACTTTGCACTCTAAAAATGCAAGGATTCTCATCAAGTTTTCTACAGGGAAATCAAGCCAATAAATGAGAAGAAATGTCAAGAAAAATACAGAAGAAAACGGCGACGAAAAAGACCTCAAAACGACCGCAAAACGGGCTCCGAAGGGGAAAAATCCCCCAGGGTCGCAGACCCCTGCGACCATGGCCCATGGTCGCAGGCCCCTGCGACCATGGCCCATGGTCGCCGGTCCATGGTCGCCGGCGACCATGGCCCATGGTCGCTGGCGACCATGGAGGTCCGGGTCACCGGATTTTCCGCCGGTGACCCGTTTTTCCGTCTTTTTTCGCGTTTCGCGCACTTTGGCCCCTGTGGTTCCCTGAAAATGTGATTTTTAGTGCTTGAAATTGACTCATATCCGACGACATCCGTCAAAATCACGGGTCAACCTCCAAAAGCATAAAATCATCAGTGATCGCTCCAAGATCGCCAACCGGCTGACCAAGAAAGTGCACTTTCTGTCCGACCGATCGTGAAATCGACAAGACAGATGTCACCGGCCCACTCTTAGCTATCAATGTCTGAAGTTACATGTTCATCCGATGTCGATCAGCATGTAGATCCATCGATGATCATCGCCAGAAGAATTCCAGAAGACACGGCATGGCCCGCGACTCTTCGACTGCTCGGCGACCAATTAATGTGGTTAATTGACTAGCTTTATTGCAGTCATTAATTCATTTCTTTGGACGGCCCAATCAGAAGCAAGCATTTGGGAGTTACAAGTCAATTGATTCATGGCATTTAAACCATGAAACTCCTCCCATTATGGTAATTAAGGTGATTAAAAGCCCTTAATCTCCATCGGCCAATCAGATTCAAGGAAAAAGGAGTTACAAAATCAAGAAATAAATCTTGTAACTCCTCCCATTAAAGCCATTAAGGCTCATAAACCCTCCTAAATGGCTACCAAAGGCCTATAAATAGGAGAGCATTCCATTGAAATTGGAATCGGAAAAAAAAGATCGGGAAAAAGATCGGAAAAAAGAGGAGAAAATCAGAAGATCAGAAAAAAAGATCAGAAAGAGATCTGAGAGAAAGAAAAAGAGAGAAAAACTCTGCTGAAGTTCTGCACCGCCCACCACTACAAGGTGACAAAAGTCCCTTGGGGGGCACCCCCCCCAAGGTCCTTGCCTTCTCCTGCTGCCTCCAATGGCTTAGACGTGGCTTTTCAGCCCGTCTACTTAGCTTTTTATTGGACATAGGACCTTCTCTTGGTCTTTGTCCTCTAAAAACCTGAGGTTATAGCCAAGCCAAGCAAATCAAGAGCATCTTCTGTTCTCATCTGCATGGATGATGGCGAAGCCCATACATGGCTTGCGACCGTCAATCTGAACGAGTCCCCCACAATCTCCTGAAAAGTTAGATCTTCCTTTTCTTGCTTTTCATTGTAGTTTGTATTTTTCTAAAAGAGACAAAAATCACAACTATTGTCTTTCATTATTGATGAGAATTGTAAATCGGCTATAAACGCCAAAATCGGCTATAAATGCCAAACAAAATCGCCTTTCACGGCAAACCAAGAAAATGTCTCTTTTCTTAAATATTTGTGCAATGGAAAACTTGAAAGAAGTTGATTTCCTTTTTACTTGCGAAGGTTGATCTCCGGATTACCACTTGCAATTCCAAGTAAAATAGAAAATCTGGCACACCCACACAAAAGAAATGTTGATGCACGCTTCAGGGCCCGCCAGGGCGCGAAAGGGTCAGACCCGATGGACTCCCACGTTCCGCCGACCCCGGTAGCCGCCCCAGCAGGCGCCTCGGAGCGCGTTCCATCACCTAGCCTAAGTTGTAATGCTCTTGTTGTAGAACCTGGCACGGGTACTTGCTCTGGTTATGGAACCTAGCATAAATCCACTTCCTGTTCTTGTTGAGGAACCAAACTCAATTACCTTGCTCTGGTAATGGAACCTAGCTATTATCTTGTTCTGGTCAAGGAACCGAACTCAGTTACTTAGCTCTGGTTAAGGAACCTAGCTCAGTTACTTCTCAGCTCTGGTTATGGAACCTAGCTTACTCGTTCTGGTTGAGGAACCGAACTCAGTTATTTAGCTCTGGTTATGGAACCTAGCTTGGTTGCTTTGGTTATGGAACCTAGCTTATTATTCCGCTCTGGTTATGGAACCAAGCTCAGTAACTTGCCCTTGTTCTTGTTACTTATTTTATTCTGGTTATGGAATTGAGCTCGTGGGAAAGAATGAGAGAAGAAAAGTGTTCATCAAAGTAGAAAACATACAGACAAGACAGATGGAAATAGAAAGAAGGATTGTATTCATTTCAAAGAGAGATTTACATCTGAGGAAAAAATTACAAGTTCAAGATCCCCCGAGTACAGAGAAAGAAAAAAGGTATACATCAAAAGATAAAATTCCTCGAACCCCAGCTTCGGCACCACCTGTAACGACCTCGACCTCGGCATCTTCAGGAGTGGTCTCGGGAGGAAGGGCGGATCCAGCAGGAGCCTTGGGGAGGGGGTTCAACTTGGGTTCTAAGTGCCGAAACTTGGGCAGATCCTTGTAAGCAGGGTGATCTTTAGGAACCCCTGCCTTCTTCAATGCACTAATCCACCCAAGCTCACACACCTTCTGGTTCACATCAAGGACTTGGACCTCGAATAGCTTCATCGCCACCTCCACCCCCTCTTCGAAGGCACGATCGGCTTCGACCCGAAGTCTGATCTCAACCTCATCCTTTTGCTCCTTAAGCTCGGCCACCATTTTCTTTTGCTCCTCAGCCCCGACCTTCGCCGGCTCAAGTTCGGATATGAGGCCTCGGATCGCCGCCTCCTGCTGCTCCATCCGTCGGTTGCTCTCCCCCAGTGCCGCCTCGAGGGTTGCCTTCTGCTCCTCCACCCTTACAACCCTAGCGCTCCTCTGCTGGGACCTCTCCATTTGAACAAGACTTCTTTGTAGTATCTGCAAAAACAAATATTAGAAGGCAATCATCGAGATCAAACATTAGTAGAAAAATATGTGGGAGAAGACTAACCCCAAGGGCTGCATGCATCGACGCTACCGACAGTGCCATATCGTCAGCCTCCCGATGCCTCTCCATATCCCTCGGCAGGGTGCAGGCGTGTGAAAGAGCACCGATCACTAGAGGGTTGCTGGCCACTCAGTCTTCTACCATCAGCGGCCGACCCAGCTCCAGCAGGAGCCTTAGCCTGATGGACCCTTGGATCTTCCGTCCTCTCCTTCCGCACCTCGGGGGCTGACCTGGGTCTCGGCGGAGGAGGGAAAACGCGGGTATCAACATTTTTTGTACGGGTATGCCAGATTTACTTTGTACTTGGAATTTGGAATGGTGATGATCCGGAAATTCACCTTCACAAGTGGAAAGGAAATCAATCCTTTTCTCTAACTTTTCAAATTGCATAAATATTAAGAAAAGAGACAAGTTTGTTTTTGAGAATGCTGTAGGAGACGTTTTTTGTTTGTTTACCGTGAAAGGCGATTTTGCCGTGAAAGGCGATTTTACAAAGCTCATCAAATATGAAAGACAAGAATTGTGATTTCTTTTTGTCTCTTTAAAAAATACAAACTACAATAGAAAAGGAAGAAAAGAGATCTAACTTCTCAGGAGATTGTGGGGACACGTTGAGATCGACGGTCGCAAGTCATGTATGGACTTCGCCATCGTCCTTCAAATGAGAACGGTTGATGCTTTGATTCTTTGGCTTGGCTCCGAACCTCAGTTTTTTAAAGGACAAGGACCAAGAGGAGGTCCTATATCCAATGAAAAACCAAGTAAACGGGCTGAAAAGCCGCGTTTAGGCCATGTTGGAGAAGAAGGGGACCTTGGGGGGTGACCCCCCGAGGGACTTTGATCACCTTGTCTTGCTTCTGGCGGCAGAGCAGCAGGAGTTCGTCTGGATTTCTTCGGAAGAATGCAAGTGTGCAGACCAGTGGAAAGTTGAAAAAAAGTTGTTTCTCTCTTTGGAATGGATCTCCTTTTATAGGCTTTTGATAGCCATGAGGTGATTATGGGCATTAATAGCCATGATGAGAGAATTGATGAGGAGTTACAAGTTGATTTTGTAACTCCTTTTTCATGGCTTGTGTTAGACCCCGACCCAGACCAACTCGATTAGTACTAATTAAGTGAGTCCTTAGTCTTAAGTGAGTCTTAATACTAGTTGGGTTAGAATGTGATTAGATTTAGTCTGGATTATAGCTTTGGGATTTTGAGGACGTTTAGTATGAGTCAGACACGCTCAGGGACGCCCTGAGTACACGTGTAAGAATGGGTTCTTGTTCTAGATCTTTGCTATGGTTGTGGTTTTTATTTATCTTGAATGGTTTTATTATTTGTGACAGCTTTCGTTTTTAACCTGCATGTATTTGAGGCCCAGAAACCCAAGTTTTGGCCCAATAAGGGTAAATCTGTCTTTTCATGCTAAATCTGGGCACACTTTTCGAAGTCGTGAAACTATGTCAAAAGTATACTATTCCGAAACTAGATTTTTCGACGATCGTGTTGTTCTTCTTCGTCGATTCCATCCGGGGTCCACAAGACCATGTTTTAAGCGTTTTTAGTTCCACTGCTTAGGGGACCCAGTTCCAGACACTATATAAGCTCATTCTTCTCTTCTTTTCCCTTTTTCCCAATCTCTGCAACTCTCCTTGACCTAGAGTGAAGAAGAGAAGAAAGCTTCCATCTTGACCTTTTCTTCCTTGAATGATCTAGCAAGAAAGCCCCAATCTCAGATCCAAGATCACCATTTTCTTCCTCTCTTCGCAAGCTACAATTAGACGTGTTTTTAGAGCAAATCCCTTCACTATTCATCATCTTCAACCTCTCTTCCCCTTGTTCAGCTTGCTCAAGGTTGGTGTTTTTCTTCATTCCTTCATTTAATGATCATTTAGCTCACTTAGAGCTTGTTTTACACGTTTTCAAACCCATTTTCGAGATGGGGTTTTGTAGTGACCAAAATGGTGATTTTTGTGTACTCTCTTTTGGGAATTTTGTGTAGATTTCGTGGAGCACCCCTTCTTATTGGTTTTTGTGAAGTTTTACTTGACATTGGACCAAGGCAAGTAAACATTTTAGTTCTTCCTAATACATTGCCAGTTTTAGGGCATTTTACATTGGAAATGTTATTCATCATAAAGCTTGTCTTTTCTTTCATGTTATTAATCTCTTTTAGCTTGTTTAATCTTGATAAGCATGGTTGCTAATTACTCCACCTAATCTAGAAGTTTTGTCTTGAATGGAAGCATGTTTTTCAATGGAATATCTTACAAGTTAGTAATACATGATTCGAATGTAAATGGGTTTGCGATTTTGAAGTTTTGATTGAAATGGGAGTGGATTTTTGTGTGGAAATCATCCTTGGGAAAGCATGTAGGCTTGGGGAGTGCAGGTGGTGAAAATGTGGAAGTGAAGAAGGGAGAGAAGTGTGAAAAAAATTGAACTTCATAAGTTCTACTGGAAGTTCTACCGGTAGAGGTGTTTAAACCGGAAGTTCTACCGGTAGAAGTGACTCAAATTTTGGCAGAGAATTGAGGAAATTGAAAACCCTTAGTCTACCGGAAGTTCTACCGGTAGAGGTGCTTAAACCGGAAGTTTTACCGGTAGAAGTGGCTCGAATTTTGGCAGAGAGTTGAGGAAATTGAAAACCCTTGGTCTACCGGAAGTTCTACCGGTAGAGGTGCTTCAACCGGTAGTTCTACCGGTAGAAGTGCTTAAACCGGTAGTTCTACCGGCAGAGATGCTTGAACCAGACCGACAGTTACAAAAAGTACTGTTTTTGAAGGATTTTTGCTGGAATGAAAACTAGACTAGGTTTTAGACCTTTTTATTGACGTTGTGCACTTGGAATTCCAAAATGTAATATACCTTCGGGGACACCAAGTTTTATTGAATTCCGACATTTGGTTTTCAATTCCACAAGGGTCAGGGATTGGTCTCAGCCTATGCTTGATAGATTTATGTGTGAACTCTTGTTTTGATGCTTCATGCATCATCGTGTTCTCGTTTGATTTCCAAGTGCAAGTTCGTTTTCAAGATGTGTTTCAAGAATAAAAAAGGGAATCATTTCTTAAGTTTGTAAGCATTAATACTATGCTATTTTGCTAGTCTTGTCACGTTGTGCTTGTTAAATGATTTCCCTCTTGTTTGTCGTGTTCTCGAACGTGTATCGTCGTGTTTTGTGCATTCATGATATAAGTGAATACCACTGAGCTTGGACTGCCCTTTTAGCTTGATCCACTACCTGGGGGTCCTTAAACATGTGGACTGTCTGCAGACTAGTCGTGTATTATATTACACATCGTGCGTGTTCGTGATCCGGTTCCGCGGCCGGATACCCCGTCTACCTTGTGTGGCGTGGGATCGTGTTTTTCGTGTCGTGCTTGTCGTGCGTGCTTGCTCTTGTCATTATGTATGACGGAGAAAGGATGAGCTCAATGTGGATTTATCTTTTCATGATATTATAAGTATTCATGCTAGTTTCGTAAACTTGAGACGTGTATGTAAATCTTGAGTTGTTTTAGCATTAATTCTCTTTTTCATGCCTAAATTGTTTATTTGCCAAACCATTGTGTTTGATGCTTGATATTTTGGTGTCCAGGTGCAAGAGAGTTCACGCGTGACGAGGAGTGCCCGGAGGAGGCTGTTGAGCCACCCCCTGCACACGAGTGGCAGCCCAACGACATCATCTAGACGCCGGTCGGGATATTGATTCTCGTTTCGCCTAGTTTGGGTTATCTTTTGGGATTGTAATTGTTGTATTGGCCTTTGTTGGCCTCTCTGGGTTATGTAACTTGTATTAACATACTTTGGGTTAATTGTGAAACTTTAATCTTGATAGGATTGCTGTGATGACATTCTCTTTTGATACCAAGTCTTGATATTATAATTTCTCTTGTATCTCATTGTTTAAGATTTGTGTGACATGTTTTGCTACACGCTTCCGCATATCCATTCGTGTGAGCTAGACCCGTGTCTTGGGATCCTCACCGCGGAAACCTGTGGGAAATAAAACAGCGGCGGTGTGTTTTATGTGTTAGTTAATCATACCGTTGTAGCATCGCGGGCCCAGATCTCGGTCCGGGGTCGCGACAGGACTGGTATTAGAGCGGGAATTGTTTCAGGCACTTAAAAGAAACTAGAAAATCTTAGGAATGTGGCGAGGATTCGTGAGTTCATTAGAACGTTTGTTTAGACCAAGTTGACCAACCCAATTGTGCTTATATATGTGCTAACCAATTGTCTTGCAGCATCATGCCTCCAAGAAAAGCTCCAAGCCATCATGCTTCGGGTAGTAATAACAATGAGACAGCCGCTACTCAATTCCAAGCACTAATGCAAGCCATGATAGATCAACAAAAACAGGCCAATAAAACACAAGCAAAGTTCCAAGAACAAATGGCGAAGAAAGATGAGGAGATGGCCCAAGTTCAGAGGCAACTTCTGGAAGTCCTCCAAAACAGACCTCAACATCAAGTTGCACAGAATGTGGTGTACCACAATAGGGTTGATGACCCAAATGCTCTCTTTGAGAGATTCAGAAAGAGGGGACCCAAGGAGTTCTCGGGTCAAGAGGACCCTTTGACTGCAGATGATTGGCTCACCAACACTGCAAAGATTTTTGACGTTTTTGTTTGGACAGGCAGGGAGAGGGTCAACTGAAAGTCCAAGATCGAATCCTAGAGGGGGGGTGAATAGGATTACTCCTAAGAACTTATGCAACTTTTAAATTTCTTTCACTTTTTAAATATATTATGCTTTGATAAAAAGGAGAACTCCTAGATATTCAATCCTAAGCATTCATATACCATTCATGAAATAAAAATAAAAGATCAATCACCATAACACAATCAATTATAGTGGTTCGGCCAAAATGCCTACATCCACTCCCGGTAATCCTACCGGATTTTCACTAACCAATTTTAAGGTTTAGGATCACCTCAAACCTTACACATACAACATTATGCTTTTCAAGGCTAAGCATAAACCTTTACAACCATAACAAATGCTTTCCAAGGCTAAGCACTAACCTTTACAACTTTGATTTTTCTCTTGTGAAATATGCCTCAACATGCATGAATAAGAGAACTAATCAAGCACTAAGTTTTGCCTCTAAAAAGGCTGATATGAAAGTGAAAAATTGGACTTCTAGATGCGTGCAAATAAATGACCAAGAGTGTAGTAGATGCAAGTTCTAGAAAGACATTCAAACTCTTTTTAGAAAATTAAATACAATATGATTCAAAGAAGCTTAATCATATGCGATATAAAGAGTAGAATGATTTACACATGGTTTTCATAAAGATTCAACTTGTATATTGTAAGATGTAATCACAAGATAAACAAGTTGATTTTGAAAACTAGGTTTTGAAAAACTCATGTGAAAACAAGACTTAAGTTGATTTCATAAAACATATAGACTTTAAAAGATGAAACATGTTATGAAAATCAACTATACAAGGAAACAAGCAACTCTAAGATCATGCTTTAAATAGAAACATAAAGATTTAAGAAAAGAGCATGTTTTTGAAATTTAAAGAGAAGAGAAGCACACCCATTTGAAGATCAAAGGTTGAGTCTAATGAGATGGCTTCATAATCCCTTCACAAAGATGCTTGAAAAGTTGCTCTTCCTTGCTCCTGAAAATCTCCCAAAGTTCAGCAACTTTTCCAAAAGAGAAAACCACTTTTTATAGAAAAAGTTGTTCTAACGGCTAGGCGTCGGTTAGCCGATATATATGTGTCGGTTAACCGACACCCCAACGGTCACTCCCCAACGGTCATAATTTCAAAATATAGCTGTCCAAAAGAAACATGGTCGGTTGACCGAACTCTTTCGGTTAACCGAAGGCTGACCGACACGATGACCGACAGATCAGAATGGTTCAGAAAACAGCTCTCTGGAATTCCAACCGAGAGAACTTCGGTCAGGTTTCGAATGAAGTTCGGTTAACCGACACCTAACCGACACCTTGACCGACCAGAGAGTATCAACAAATTTTTGAAAATGAAGTTCTCTGGAATTCTAACCGACAATGTCTCGGTTAGGCTCGGTTCACTGTCGGTTGGCCGACACTTGACCGACAGGTGACCGACAGGCCAAACATCCAGAAAATACTGAAAGAGCTGAACAAATACAAAGCTTTTGAAAACAAGGAAGAATACCAAGACTGAACTGAAAGCTTTGATAACTAAGAGTATGATGAAAAACCATGCATAACTTTGAAAGACCAAAAACCATGAGGATAAAAATGCATGATGATCCATGAATGAATGGGAGGACAAGCTTACGAAGATGAATGCATCCTATCAAATTGCAACAAAATAAATACTCTAACAATCTCCCCCTTTGCAATTTGATGGCAACTTTAGAAGCTTGAACACTCTCTCTCAATCTCCTTGAAACTTGAAAAACTAACTTCTTTGGATATTAAGGAGCTTTGGATGCTTGGGAGCATTTGGATTTTCTGGAGCTTTGGATTTTCCTTGTAGGAGCAACTATAGGCCAGAAATTCTCCCCCTCAACTTGATAGACCTTGATTCTACTCCCCCTCAATTGGAGACCACTTGATTAACTTGAGACACTCTCTCTCCCCCTTTGACATCTAATTGCAAAGGAGTCTGCCCAACCACAAGAAAGGCACATAACCTTGTTAGTAGCACCTGATTAAAAGATAAAACTGAAATGAAACAATCAGGGGATATGTCAACAGGGTTTAAAATTCAGGGCAAGGGCCAATGCCCAATTGATGTCTTAATTTGATGAACCTTTCATTTCCTAGGGGCTTTGTAAATAGGTCAGCCAATTGAGAATCTGTCGGAACAAATAGTAACTCAATAGATCCTTGATCAGCATGATCACGTAAAAAGTGATAACGAATGTCAATATGTTTAGTACGAGAATGCTGAACAGGATTTTTAGAAATGCTGATTGCACTAGAGTTATCACACATGATAGGCATACATTGTTGTGGAACATTATAATCTAACAAGGTTTGTTTCATCCACAATAATTGAGCACAACAGCTCCCTGCAGCAATGTATTCAGCTTCTGCAGTGGAGAGGGATACAGAATTTTGCTTTTTGCTATGCCAAGCTACTAGGCAACTACCTATGAAGTAACAACATCCACTGGTGCTTTTCCTATCATCAATAGATCCGGCCCAATCAGCATCACTGTAACCAAGTAATTGTAAAGTTGAGTCACAAGGATACCAGATACCATAATGAGATGTACCATTGACGTACTTGATAATACGTTTAACTGCTTTGAGATGGGACTCTCGAGGATTTGATTGATATCTAGCACAAATCCCAACACTAAAGGAGAGATCTGGTCTACTAGCTGTGAGGTAGAGAAGACTTCCTATCATACTTCGGTAAAGTTTTTGGTCCACTTTAATGCCATTTGGATCACTGGAAAGTTTTGAAGTGGATCCCATGGGATTGCTACTAGGTTTAGAGTTTTCTAGGCCAAATTTCTTAATGATGTCTAAGGCAAATTTGGACTGGCTAAGAAAAATCCCTTTCTCAGTTTGATTAACCTGAAGACCAAGGAAGAATTGAAGGGGACCGACCAGGCTCATCTCAAAAGTGGAACTCATTAATTCTGAAAATCCTTGGGCAAGCTTCTCTGATGTGGATCCAAAAACAATGTCATCAACATAGATTTGAGCAACAAGAATATCTTGATCAATTTTTTTGATAAATAACGTCTTATCAACCTTCCCACAGTCAAATTCATTTCCAATCAAATGATTTGTAAGCTTCTCATACCAGGCCCTAGGGGCTTGTTTTAATCCATAAAGAGCTTTCTTGAGTTTATACACATATTCAGGATGGTGAGGATCTTCAAAACCTTCTGGTTGAGTAACATATACGTCTTCCTCAATCTCTCCATTCAAGAAGGCACTCTTGACATCCATTTGAAACAATTTGATTTTCATGCTACTCGCATAGCTCAATAGGATTCTTATGGATTCTAGTCTGGCTACAGGAGCAAAGGTTTCTTCAAAATCAATACCTTCTATTTGAGCATATCCTTTAGCTACAAGTCTTGCCTTGTTTCTCACAACATTTCCAGACTCATCTGATTTATTCTTGTAAATCCACTTAGTGCCTATGGGATTTTTCTCTGCAGGTAAAGGTACAAGATCCCAAACATCATTTTTCTTGAATTGATTTAACTCTTCTTGCATTGCTTCCATCCATTCTGATTTGGATTCAGCCTCAGAAAAATTTTTGGGCTCAATTTGAGATACAAAGGAATAATGAGCACAAAGATTTTGTACTTGTTTCCGGGTCATAACCCCACTGCTGATATTTCCAATGATATCATCCAAGGTATGATTTTTCATTAGTTTGACTGGTATAATTGCTTTGGATGGAATGATATCACTTTTATCTGTAGGAGATGTTTGTTCACACTCAATCTCGACTTCATCATCTTCTTGTAGCGTTCTTCCGATTTGATTCATATCATCTATAACCACATGAGCTGATTCCATAATAGTCATGGTTCTATGATTGAATACTCTATAGGCTTTGCTTCTTTCAGAATATCCTAAGAAAATTCCTTCATCAGATTTAGGTTCAAATTTCTCCAGCTGCTCCCTATCTCTTAGAATATAACATTTGCTTCCAAACACTTTCAAATACCCCAAATTAGGTTTCCTTTCAAAGTAAAGTTCATAGGGGGTTTTGTTGGTATTCTTGGTGAGATAAACTCTGTTGATAAGATAGCAAGCAGTATTAACAGCTTCAGCCCATAGATTTCGAGGAAGATCCTTTTCATTTAGCATGGTCCTTGCCATTTCTTGAATCACTCGATTTCTCCTTTCTGCCACTCCATTTTGTTGAGGAGTCTTAGGAGCTGAGAATTGATGATTGATTCCATGATTCTCACAAAAATTTGCGAATTTTTCATTTTCAAACTCTCCTCCATGATCACTTCTAATTTTCTGAATTTTACAATCCTTTTCAATTTGAATCTTGTTGCAAATCCTTATAATATTGTCCACGGCATCAGATTTTGCATGAAGAAATGCAACCCATCCAAAACGAGAATAATCATCTACCATAACTAATATGAACTTCTTTCCTCCAATACTCTGCACAGGTGCAGGTCCAATCAAGTCCATGTGGATTAGTTCTAGAGGACGAGACGACGATATATCCTTTAATCCTTTGAAATTTTTCTTGATTTGTTTGCCCAACTGACAAGCTTTGCATATTTCTGATTTTTCGGCACTTAACTTGGGTATACCTTTCACAATTTCATTTTTCGACAATATTTTCATCAACTTGAAATTTATGTGACCCATCCTTTGATGCCATAAATAATTTTCTTGATCTTTGGTTATCAAGCACCTCGATTCATTGTCATCACATTCTTCAATGATGTAAATATTTCCCTTTGTCCTTGATCCAGTAAGAATGACTTGATTGGTTTTGTCATTAACTACTTTGCATGAAAGACTGTCAAAGACTACTTTGTTTCCCTTGTCACATAATTGGCTTAATTATGCTAAGAAGATTATGTTTTAATCCTTCCACTAGAAATACATCATTTAGAGTTGGTATTTGATCTCCTTTCACACTTCCTTTGCCAATGATTTGAGCTTTGCTATTATCTCCAAAAGAGACATTTCCACCATCATATTCCACTATGGAGCTGAACCTAGATCGGTCTCCAGTCATATGTTTAGAACACCCACTATCTAAGAACCAAGTGGGATTTTCCTTAGCTTTCAAGGCAGTTTGGACTATAAGATTCTTAAGATTAGTTTCTTCAACAACCCAACTAGCTAACAAAGGTTTAGAAGTAATGATCTTGGGGACAAATTTGAATGAGATCTTAGAGGGATTTTTGAGTGACAACCTAACCTTGTAGGGACAATTAGGAACTAAATGTCCACTACGATTGCAAAAGTGGCAAATCCATCTAGAGAGATAGTTTCTTTCAACTAAGGGTTTTTGAGAATTTTTTGTGAAGCTTTGAATGTTATTCTTTATGTTATTCGAGGAACCTTCAAACCCAAGTCCACTCTTATCACCATAGATTTTATGCATGCCCAACATTTGATAAGCTTTATCACTTCCCAAGGTGAATTTATCAACAATGAATTTTCCTTTGTTAAGTTTTGATTGTAGAGAGTTAATTTCAAGTTGACTAGATTCTAACTTGAATTGTAAATTATGAATGTTGTTTTGAGCAAGCTTTAGATCTTCATTTAGAGTGGTGACTTTTTGTTCTATGCTCTCTTTCTCAACAACTCTTAATTTCAAGTCATCCTTCAAGATGCTTAATTCATTGACAAGCTTTTTTGACACTTCTTTTAGTGATTTGTTTTTCTTAATCACAATCTCCCAATTTTCATAGAGTTCATCATAAGCTTGTTGTAATTCATTATCTTCATTTTCATTTTTGGTTTCTTCTTGCCCTAATAGATTCTCTATTAATGAATTATGCTCATTAATTTCTTCAATATGTGTCATGAGAAGCCAATTAGGGGAATGTTCATCTTCATCATCTTGGGATTCATATTTATTACTTTCTTCATCTTCATCATCCCAAGTTATGTTTAAGGCTTTCTTTCCTTTCTTGTCTCCTCTTTCAAATTCTTTAGGAGTGGAGCAATTTTGTGCAATATGTCCAAACCCTTTGCAATTGTAACATTGCACATCCTTTTTAACAAATGATCTCTTGGGGCTTCTTTGAAATTTTGGAGACTTGCTTTCATCTGAATTTCTTATGTTCTTGTTTGTTCTAAAGAATTTCTTAAATTTTTTAACAAACAGAGCATTGTCCTCATCACTGTCACATTCACTTTTATTTTCCTTAAATTGAGATGAGAGGGCCACTCCTTTCTTTTTGTCTTGCACTTCAAAATCTAATTCATAAGTGAGTAGATTTCCTCTTAGTTCTTCAATTTTAATTTTGTCAACATCTTTACTCTCAGTTATAGCCACAATTTTTGGTTTGAATCTTTTAGGGAGAGATCTCAAAATTTTTCTAACAGTTTTAGCTTCATCCATGACTTCTCCTAGTCCTATGAGAGAGTTGACAAGTTCCATTATCTTTGTGTAGAACTCATCAAATGTTTCTTCTTCAAGCATTTTAATGTCTTCTAATTTAGAGGTCAACATTTGTATTTTAGCTATCTTGACTTGATCCGTTCCTTCATGAGTGGTTTCTAGAGTATCCCAAACTTGTTTAGCAGTATTGCAATTTACTACTCTATTAAATTCTTCTTGAGATAAAGCACAATATAGAGAGTTCTTAGCTTTAGCATTCAAGTTGGCTCTATCCTTCTCCCCTTGAGTCCAAGCACTCTTGGGTTTGAGTTTTATGGATATATCATTTCCTTCAGAATCCTTTTCTATGGTAGTGGGAAGATGATAGCCTTCTTCAATAATGTTCCAAACATCTAGACTTTGGGATTCTAAGAACACTTGCATTCGAATTTTCCAATATCGATAGTGTGTTCCATTAAACAAAGGTGGTCTATTTGTGGCATTTCCTTCACCCAAATGAGATTGCATGGTGGCAACAAAATAAAAGCACTCACTAGGATTCTAACTCTAGGTGGTAAGACCTAATCAAGAGCAACCTTGCTCTGATACCAATTGAAAGTCCAAGATCGAATCCTAGAGGGGGGGTGAATAGGATTACTCCTAAGAACTTATGCAACTTTTAAATTTCTTTCACTTTTTAAATATATTATGCTTTGATAAAAAGGAGAACTCCTAGATATTCAATCCTAAGCATTCATATACCATTCATGAAATAAAAATAAAAGATCAATCACCATAACGCAATCAATTGTAGTGGTTCGGCCAAAATGCCTACATCCACTCCCGGTAATCCTACCGGATTTTCACTAACCAATTTTAAGGTTTAGGATCACCTCAAACCTTACACATACAACATTATGCTTTTCAAGGCTAAGCATAAACCTTTACAACCATAACAAATGCTTTCCAAGGCTAAGCACTAACCTTTACAACTTTGATTTTTCTCTTGTGAAATATGCCTCAACATGCATGAATAAGAGAACTAATCAAGCACTAAGTTTTGCCTCTAAAAAGGCTGATATGAAAGTGAAAAATTGGACTTCTAGATGCGTGCAAATAAATGACCAAGAGTGTAGTAGATGCAAGTTCTAGAAAGACATTCAAACTCTTTTTAGAAAATTAAATACAATATGATTCAAAGAAGCTTAATCATATGCGATATAAAGAGTAGAATGATTTACACATGGTTTTCATAAAGATTCAACTTGTATATTGTAAGATGTAATCACAAGATAAACAAGTTGATTTTGAAAACTAGGTTTTGAAAAACTCATGTGAAAACAAGACTTAAGTTGATTTCATAAAACATATAGACTTTAAAAGATGAAACATGTTATGAAAATCAACTATACAAGGAAACAAGCAACTCTAAGATCATGCTTTAAATAGAAACATAAAGATTTAAGAAAAGAGCATGTTTTTGAAATTTAAAGAGAAGAGAAGCACACCCATTTGAAGATCAAAGGTTGAGTCTAATGAGATGGCTTCATAATCCCTTCACAAAGATGCTTGAAAAGTTGCTCTTCCTTGCTCTTGAAAATCTCCCAAAGTTCAGCAACTTTTCCAAAAGAGAAAACCACTTTTTATAGAAAAAGTTGTTCTAACGGCTAGGCGTCGGTTAGCCGACATATATGTGTCGGTTAACCGACACCCCAACGGTCACTCCCCAACGGTCATAATTTCAAAATATAGCTGTCCAAAAGAAACATGGTCGGTTGACCGAACTCTTTCGGTTAACCGAAGGCTGACCGACACGATGACCGACAGATCAGAATGGTTCAGAAAACAGCTCTCTGGAATTCCAACCGAGAGAACTTCGGTCAGGTTTCGAATGAAGTTCGGTTAACCGACACCTAACCGACACCTTGACCGACCAGAGAGTATCAACAAATTTTTGAAAATGAAGTTCTCTGGAATTCTAACCGACAATGTCTCGGTTAGGCTCGGTTCACTGTCGGTTGGCCGACACTTGACCGACAGGTGACCGACAGGCCAAACATCCAGAAAATACTGAAAGAGCTGAACAAATACAAAGCTTTTGAAAACAAGGAAGAATACCAAGACTGAACTGAAAGCTTTGATAACTAAGAGTATGATGAAAAACCATGCATAACTTTGAAAGACCAAAAACCATGAGGATAAAAATGCATGATGATCCATGAATGAATGGGAGGACAAGCTTACGAAGATGAATGCATCCTATCAAATTGCAACAAAATAAATACTCTAACAATTCATAGCTTCTTTGTTCTATGGGCTTGCTGACTCTTGGTGGCAGACGGTTAAAGAGCCATACCAGGTCATGGCAGACGAGGTAGCTTGGACGACCTTCAAGACACACTTCACAGACAAGTATGTCCCTTCTCATGTTAAGAGACAGAAGGCAGTCGAATTTCAACAGTTGAAGCAAGGAAGTATGTCAATTCTAGAGTATGTTACGAAGTTTGAGAGGCTTGCTCGCTATGCTACCGAGCTGATAGATACGGAGCATAAGAAGATCGTCAAGTTTTTGGAAGGGCTGAATCCCATTCTCAAGAGGGATGTCTCGGGAGTGATTCCACCGGTTACCTTTGATGAGGCAGTTAGTCGGGCATATAAGTTTGAAGAGTTCAACAATGAGATAATCTAGTATAGGAAGCATCACTACCAGCAACAGAACCAAAGGCAGCAAAGTGGCAAGAAGCCAAGGCAGGAACAGAACCAAGTCAGACAGAGTGGTTGCAGCCACTGTGGTAAGAATCACCCTACCCACGAATGCCGCAAGGCAACGGGTGCTTGCTTCAAGTGTGGAGGAATGGACCATGCAATCAAGGATTGCCCACACCTTCAGAGTCAAGCCAACAGATATCAGCAGCCAAGGCAGACAGCACCACAGAATCAAGCAGTACTAGTTCAGAATCAAATGAGAACACCACAACAACAGCAGCAGCAAGGCAGACAAGTGCAGAATCAGAATACTCGTCCACCTCAGAATAGGAACAATCAGGGCAGGCAGACTCAGCAACAGAATAGGCCCAACCAGCAGGGACGTGCGTACAATATCAACCGTGCTGATGCTGAAGCAGTAGGTGACGTCATAGAAGGTAAACTTCTTGTTTGTCGAGTAGAAGCACAGATCTTATTTGATCCAGGATCCACACACTCTTTTCTATCCCCTTTTTTTGCAAAGAAGATTGATGCACATCATACAGAATTGGATTTCACGTTGACTGTTACTACACCAGTAGGTAGACATGTTGTTTGTACCACCTATTACCCTAGTTTTCCGATCTTGTTAGGAGATATCAGTTTACCAGCCAACCTCATAATTTTAGACATGCATGATTTTGATATTATCTTAGGCATGGATTGGTTAGAGACCTACCATGCTACCATGGATTGCTTTGGTAAGACCATCACATTCAGATTTCAAGGGCCACAGACAGAGTTGATGTTTCAGGGTAACAGGAAGAAGTCTTCCAGTGGTTTCATTTCGGCTTTGAAAGCTAACAGATTGGTGGGCAGTGGTTGTGAAACATTTATAGCATTTATCACGGAGGATAAATAGTCCCAAGGGGTGGAGGATATCCCCGTAGTGTGTGAATTTCAGGATGTTTCTCCAGAAGAAATCCCTGGTTTACCACCAGTTAGAGAAGTTGAGTTTACTATTGAACTCCTTCCAGGGACTGCACCGATCTCAATTGCACCTTATACGATGGCTCCTGCAGAGTTAGGTGAATTGAAACTTCAGTTACAAGAATTGTTGAGCAAAGGCTTTATTAGGCCAAGTGTTTCACCTTGGGTAGCGCCAGTTCTTTTTGTGAAGAAGAAGGATGGAAGTCTTAAATTGTGCATCGACTATAGAAGGTTGAATCATGTGACCGTCAAGAACAAATACCCCTTGCCAAGGATAGATGAATTGTTTGACCAATTACAAGGAGCAGCACACTTTTCCAAGATAGACTTGAGGTCAGGGTATCATCAGTTGCGGGTTAGAGAGTCTGATGTGGCAAAGACAGCTTTCCGAACGAGATATGGGCATTATGAATTCTTAGTGATGCCATTTGGCTTGACAAATGCACCCGCAGTCTTCATGGCTCTCATGAACAAGGTCTTTGCAGAGTTCCTAGATCACTCTACAGTAGTGTTTATTGATGATGTCCTCGTGTATTCTAAGAGTAAGGATGAGCATGAAGAGCACTTGAGGACGTCATTACAGCTTTTGAGAGACCACCAACTCTATGTGAAGTTGAACAAATGTGAATTCTGGCTTGAGCAAGTTGCCTTTTTGGGTCACATCATTTCGAGAGAAGGGTTAGCAGTTGATCCAGCCAAGATAGAAGCAGTCATTGAATGGAAGAGGCCTAGCAGTGTGACAGAAATCAGAAGCTTTTTGGGGTTAGCAGGATACTATCGGAGATTTGTCCAAGGTTTTTCGTCCATTGCAGCTCCATTGACGAAGTTGACCCAAAAAAATGTACCTTTTGTTTGGACAGATCATTGTGAAGGTAGTTTTCAGGAGTTGAAGAAAAGGCTAACCACAGCCCCAATCCTCACATTACCATCGGGCAGCGGTGGATTTGTTGTTTTTACGAATGCGTCCAACGTGGGATTAGGCTGTGTATTGATGCAGGATGACAAAGTGATTGCCTATGGCTCGACACAGTTGAAGAATCATGAGGTAATTTATACAACTCACGACTTGGAGTTGGCGGTAGTAGTTTTTGCTTTGAAGATGTGGAGGCACTACCTCTATGGAGAGAAGTTCGAAGTCCATTCAGACCACCGAAGTTTACAATATTTGTTTTCACAGAAGGAATTGAATATGAGGTAGAGACGGTGGATGGAATATATAAAAGATTATGACTTTTCAATCAAGTATCATCCGGGCGAAGTGAACGTTGTAGCAGATGCGTTGAGCAGGAAATCAGCAGTTATGGCTAGTTTGAGAGGAGTTAGTGTTTTCCAACAGTTTGAAGAACTTGGAGTGGAGGTACGTACAACACTTGAGGATAGGTGTTTTATTGGCAAATATGACCGTGTCTGAGCCTACCTTTATCCAGAGAATCAAAGATAGTCAGTTCCAAGACCCAGAATTAGCCAAGATTGTAGATCAGATTGCAGAACGTCCAGATTTCAGGATTTCTGAAGGAGTGTTGTATTTTCGTGACCGATTGTGTGTACCAAATGTAGATGATTTGAAGAGTGAAATTATGACTGAAGCTCACCATACTAGATACTCTATACATCCGGGTAGCATGAAGATGTACGATAACTTGAAGAACAGATTTTGGTGGAATAATATGAAGCGAGAGATAGCAGCTTTTGTGTCTCGTTGCTTGACTTGTCAGATGATCAAGGCAGAACATCAGAAGCGTCCCGGTTTGTTACAGCCTTTAGAGATTCCGGAGTGGAAATGGGAGCACATCACTATGGATTTTGTCTCCGGTTTGCCTAATACCAAGAGGGGAAACAATGCGATTTGGGTTATAGTAGACCGTCTTACGAAGTCTGCTCACTTTCTTCGTAGACCGTCTTACGAAGTCTGCTCACTTTCTTCCGATGAAGACTGGGAATATGATGCATATGGCACCACTTGCAAGACTATTCATCGATGAGATCGTTAGTAAGCATGGCCAACCCGTTTCCATCACCTCCGACAGAGATAGTAGATTTGTTTCGAGATTTTGGAAATCTCTTCTTGAATCCATGGGTACCAAACTTCAGTTCAGCACAGCGTATCATCCTCAGACAGATGGTCAGTTAGAGCGGACGATACAGACTCTTGAAGATATGCTACGTGCTTGTGTAATGGATTTCAAGGTTCAGTGGGATGAGAACCTACCTCTTTGTGAGTTCGCGTACAACAATAGCTACCATTCTAGCATTGGAATGGCACCTTTCGAGGCACTCTATGGTAGGAGATGCAGAACTCCAGTTTGTTGGGAAGAAGTCGGTGTGCGTAGTTTTCATAGACCGACGATAGTTGGAGAGACAAGCGACAAAGTTAAACAGATTCAGGACAGATTGAAGATTGCTCGAAGCAGACAGAAGAGTTATGCTGACGCTCGCCGAAGAGAATTACAGTTTGAAGTGGGTGACAAAGTATTCTTGAAAGTCTCACCGGTCAGAGGCACTTTAAGATTTGGAAAGCAAGGAAAGTTATCCAGCAGATACATTAGCCCATATGAGATTTTGAGCAAGATTGGAAATGTTGCATACAGACTTGCGTTACCGCCGGAACTCTCCGGGGTACATAATGTTTTTCACGTCTCCATGCTCAAGAAGTATGTTCACAGTCCTTCTCACATTATTCCACACGAGCCTTTAGAGATTCGAGAAGACCCTTCATATGTGGAGAAGCCGGTTATAATCATCGACACCAAAGAGCATGAATTGAGAAATCGGACTATCCATTGGGTCAAAGTACTTTGGGAGAATCACGAGCCAGAAGAAGCCACATGGGAATTGAGAGATCAAGTCCAGAAGAAGTATCCACACCTGTTACCAGAGGTAAAATTATTAATATTTGGTGGACCAAATATCCTAAGGGGTGGAAGATGTTAGACCCCAACCCAGACCAACTCCATTAGTACTAATTAAGTGAGTGTTTAGTCTTAAGTGAATCTTAGTACTAGTTGGGTTAGAATGTGATTAGACTTAGTCTGGATTATAGCTTTGAGGATTTTGAGGACGTTTAGTATGAGTCAGACACGCTCAGGGACGCCCTGAGTACACGTGTAAGAATGGGTTCTTGTTCTAGATCTTTGCTATGGTTGTGGTTTTTATTTATCTTGAATGGTTTTATTATTTGTGACAGCTTTCGTTTTTAACCTGCATGTATTTGAGGCCCAGAAACCCAAGTTTTGGCCCAATAAGGGTAAATCTGTCTTTTCATGCTAAATCTGGGCACACTTTTTGAAGTCGTGAAATTATGTCAAAAGTATACTTTTTCGAAACTAGATTTTTCGACGATCATGTTGTTCTTCTTCGTCGATTCCATCCGGGGTCCACAAGACCATGTTTTAAGCGTTTTTAGTTCCACTGCTTAGGGGGCCCACTTCCAGACACTATATAAGCTCATTCTTCTCTTCCTTTCCCTTTTTCCCAATCTCTGCAACTCTCCTTGACCTAGAGTGAAGAAGAGAAGAAAGCTTCCTTCTTGACCTTTTCTTCCTTGATTGATCTAGCAAGAAAGCCCCAATCTCAGATCCAACATACCATTTTCTTCCTCTCTTCGCAAGCTACAGCTAGACGCATTTTTGGAGCAAATCCCTTCACTATTCATCATCTTCAACCTCTCTTCCCCTTGTTCAGCTAGCTCAAGGTTGGTGTTTTTCTTCATTCCTTCATTTAATGATCATTTAGCTCACTTAGAGCTTGTTTTACACGTTTTCAAACCCATTTTCGAGATGGGGTTTTGTAGTGATCAAAATGGTGATTTTTGTGTACTCTCTTTTGGGAATTTTGTGTAGATTTCGTGGAGCACCCCTTCTTATTGGTTTTTGTGAAGTTTTACTTGACATTGGACCAAGGCAAGTAAACATTTTAGTTCTTCCTAATACATTGCCAGTTTTAGGGCATTTTACATTGGAAATGTTATTCATCATAAAGCTTGTCTTTTCTTTCATGTTATTAATCTCTTTTAGCTTGTTTAATCTTGATAAGCATGGTTGCTAATTACTTCACCTAATCTAGAAGTTTTGTCTTGAATGGAAGCATGTTTTTCAATGGAATATCTTACAAGTTAGTAATACATGATTCGAATGTAAATGGGTTTGCGATTTTGAAGTTTTGATTGAAATGGGAGTGGATTTTTGTGTGGAAATCATCCCTGGGAAAGCATGTAGTCTTGGGGAGTGCAGGTGGTGAAAATGTGGAAGTGAAGAAGGGAGAGAAGTGTGAAAAAAATTGAACTTCATAAGTTCTACCGGAAGTTCTACCGGTAGAGGTGTTTAAACCGGAAGTTCTACCGGTAGAAGTGACTCAAATTTTGGCAGAGAATTGAGGAAATTGAAAACCCTTAGTCTACCGGAAGTTCTACTGGTAGAGGTGCTTAAACCGGAAGTTCTACCGGTATGTGGTCAAAAGATGTCCGATTGACCTGAAATTTGACGGAGGGCCTATTGGAGTCATTTTGAGACGTTCCATGAGCTCCGTTTAGATGTCATGGTCCCGGGTTGCTCCACCGCCGGTAGGCTTGATTTTCTTTCGGAGCATCGAAACCTGGTCAAACGCTGTTGGAATGACCTGAAATTCGACGTACCGCCTTTTGGAAGCATGTTGAAGCCACTCATGTACTTTGTTTGATGAGTGATGACTTCGGTGGTTCCCACCGCCGGGAGGCTTGATTTTGCTATCGGAGCATTAATGGAGGGTCAAACGTTGTCGGTTTGACTTGAAATTTGGCATGGAGTCCTTTGGAGACTTTTTGGAGTCATCCGTAGGCTTTGATCGAAGTTTTGGTGTCTTCGATGATGTCGCCGCCAGGAGCGCTTGTTTCGCTGTCGGAGTAGTGAAATTAGGCCAAACGATGTCGGAATGGCCCGAAACCTCAGGTGTACCCCTCTTTTGGCTGCCTTTAAGGATCTTGCAGTTTTTGTATGATTCTAACAAGATCCGATGCTTAAAGTAGCTTTGCCTGTTTTGTAGCAGGATGCAGCTTCACGAGGCTTCTTGATGTTGAGGAGACATAGTGACTTTTTTGGTGTCAACAAATGCCCCCTCGAGGTACAGCGACGAGTAGCTTTTTGGAGTCGATGTGCCTCAAAGAGAAACTTGAAGGAGAGTTTCCAACTTGACCAAGAGTCTTGAGCATTTTTCATTTTTTTTTTGAGTGCCCTTCTGAGTTTCCGGGGGAATTTTATGGTAGTGAGAGGGATCACGTACCATCTCAAGGCAAAGTTTTTAAAATGACATGGGTAATTTAGGATTTTGGGTTTTGGATTTTGGTTTTTGACCTTGTGACCTAACAATCTGTATGTGGCAGGTTAGGGGGTCGGGGTTTGATTTTGATTTTGACCTTGTGACCCAACAAGCTATATGTGGCAGGTTGGGGGGTCAGATTTGGGTTTTTGGTTTTGGTTTGGTTTGGATTTTGATTTTGGTTTTGGTCTTGTGACTTAACAAGCTGTATGTGGCGAGTTAGGGGACCGGAATTTGGTTTTATGAAATGTCAATTTCAAGATTTTGAATTAATTTGGTTCATGAGGTTGGATGGTTTGATTTTTGGAAACTCATGAGGCTTTCTTTTCTTTTTTTTTTGGAATGGTCCTATCAACTCAAAAGAGGCATGGGACTTTTTTTTCTCTTTTTCTTCTTTCTTCTTTTTTTTTTGCTCTTGGTAAGAGGAATATTTTGACTAAAAGCCACTTTTAGTGCCTAGGTGGTCAAACCTGGCTCATATGGGCTAACCCATGGGACCTTAGGCTTTGGAGATGGCCTAGATCTCATATGGTGTCATTTTTGTAGAGAATATCTAAAAATATCTCTTTTATGTAGAGAATATCTAAAAATATCCTTACTTGGAGGGAATTTCTCAAATTTCCTCCTTTTGTGGAAAGGTTTTCTCAAAATATCTTTCTTTTTGGGAAAGTAACTATTTTTAGTAATTACCTCCTTTCTTGCTCCTTGTTTCCTTTTTTGGCTTGCTCTCTTCTATAAAAGCAAGAGGGTTGGTTCTTTTGCTCCATTGCTTTCTTTGTTTGTAAGGATTCTTCAAGAGTGCTCTCCAAGATAAGAACTACATTTGCTCCAAGCTTTTCTTCTTCTTCTCCATCAATGGCTTCAAGTAAGTTTTTTTCTTCCACAAGAATCTCCATTGTAGAAGTAGCTTCTTCTCTTTTTCTTTTTTTCTTTTTCTCTTCTTCTTTTTCTTTTCTTTTTTTTTTCCAAGCATGTTTTTCTCTTCTTTTTTTTTTCGTGCTTCTTCTCCTTTTTTTTTTCTTTGTTTTTTTTTCTTTCCACGGTTTTCTCCTATTTTTTTTTTACCGTGTGCTTTTTTTTTCCACATGCTGATTTTTTTTTCTGTCAGCGATTTTTTTTTTTCTGTTTTCAAGTTGATTTTTTTTTCTGTCAGCGTTTTTTTTTTTTTTTTTTCTGTTGCTGATTTTTTTTCTATTAGCATTTTTTTTTTCATGCTGATTTCCTCTTTTTTTTTCAGCGTTTTTGCGTCTTTTTTTTTCTGCTCTTTGTTTTTTTTTTTTCTGTTTTTCTTGGCTGTACGGACGGCCTGGCACGTGGCAGTGGGCCATGGCCTGTGGGCAAAAAAAAAAAATTTTGTTTTTTTTTTTTTTTCGCTGAGATTTTTTTTTCTCTCTTTCTTTTTCTTTTTCTTTCCTTTGTTTGCTCACCATGATAATGAGGATCATGCAATTTCAATATGTTCATGCAATTTTTTTTATGCATCAAGATAGAAGGTTAGAGTCTCTAGGTCAAGCCAATTATGATTTTTGACTTGGACAAAGTTTGATTGGTTTTAACCAAATTGAGTTGGAATTGGTCAAACTTTGGTCAAGGTTTTCCTAGCTTCTAATGCATGGTGATATTCTTTGATGCATGATTTTTGATAAATGGATTTGGAAGCATGATGATGCATACCTGAAAATCTTTTGCAAGTATTGGGATTTTGAGCTCGCAACGATGTTGAGCTCTTTCTCGGTCTTGCTGGATTTTGAGGAACTTTGCAATTTTTGGATTCTAAAGCTCGCAGCAATGTTGAGCTCTTTTCCAGATTTTACGGAAATTTGATGAGATTGGCTCGTTCTCGCAGCGATGTTGAGTTCGAACCTTCTTTGAGAATTTCCCACTAACTATGAGCTCACAGCGATGTTGAGCTCATCTTCAGGCTTCCTGTCTTTTTCGGAGTATTTCCTTTTTCTTCGGAATTACCCCGGAACCATGTCAAAATTTTGCTAGAGTTTTTATAGCAAAACTCAGTCATTTTGATGATGATTGATCTTTTCTCTTCCATCTTTTGCAGGTAGTTCTTCCAGAACGAACAAGGGTAAAGGTCCTATTACTGACGCACCTCGTCAGTCTGCCAGATCTTCTAATGCAGTCGTTCAGCAGGCTTGGGAGAAGGTCCAGTTTGTCGAGAAGAACTTGGAAGAGTGCGATTCCCTCAATCGTGATGAGATGAGACAGCGATTGATCGCTCTCAAGGATGAGGAATTCTACAAGATCATGGTAAGCAGCCGTCCTTGGGTTACGGACGATCAGAGCGTTGTGCTCAAGCCTACCTTCTTATTCGGTGATGCAGTCCCCAACGACTTGACATACCAAAGGAGATGTTTTCGGTTCTCTTACACAGCAGATGGTGAGGAGAGAACTATTTCTACCGGTCAACTTTCGATTGGACCATCTCGATCTTGAGCCTTTCTCCCACGTGCCCTAAGAGGGAAGATCCTCCGAGCTGGGTGAAGAGGACCAGTGTGATCAAGACAGGGGTTTTTGTTGGCGGCCCTTCCGGTTTTGCAAAGAAGTTGCCTGTCCGTATGGACATGTTGATGACAGCCAGTGGCTACCAAGGTTCTGATCATCCATCGGTTGATTTGAGACCGGTGGGCCTTGGCATTTTTCAGGGTGACGGCAGCAATTGGGTGAAGCCTTTTCGACTTCGTGGCCGCTTCAGTGCTAACTCGAGCTGGGAATCATGGACTGATCACACCCTGAGAATTGGCGAGGCCGTTCTTCGGGAGGCCGAGATTTTTTATGCGGTTCGCGCTTTTCGGCAAACATCGTTTTCTCTGATGAGGCTTTCATGGTCATGCTGGAGTCATTCCTTCCACAAACCAACACCTTCATTGTGACGAATGGTGTGATTGGTTTTTCTTTGAAGGAACTAAGCGCCATCACCGGATTGCCTATCCTCGGCAAACTCTATAAGGAGTTTATGCCTATTGACAGCGTCCTCGAGGAGCAGTCTGAGGAGTTCAGGCTTGTGTACTTTCAGCTTGTTGCCTTCTATGATTTTTTTAAGGAGAAGGAGGGCTCGAAAGTTAGATGCAGCAGTTGGAGAAGTTGCAGCTCCAACCTTTTTGACAGCGGGGAGTCTTCTAATGGCATGGCCAAGGATGCTAGGGCTAAAGCATCAAGTTTGAAGAAGATCGTTGCTATACGAGAAGATTTAAAGAAGTTCTTCGCAAGTACAGATGCCATTTGTCCTGACATTGCGTTGCGAAGAGATCTCGCGATTTACCTCACTTATTGGCTGGGTGAGGCAGTTTTTACTGGAGGAGATGGAATGCACATCAGGCCGCACTGTATTTTTCCGGCTTGTCAGATGACGTTTGGAGAGCGGCTGGCTTTAGTACCTGCTCTTTACTCCTATTTGTGTACC
Source organism: Umbellularia californica (assembly GCA_028538565.1). Classification (NCBI taxonomy): domain Eukaryota; kingdom Viridiplantae; phylum Streptophyta; class Magnoliopsida; order Laurales; family Lauraceae; genus Umbellularia; species Umbellularia californica. The sequence goes on along the minus strand of JAPQWN010000007.1, from coordinate 40,891,979 downwards.
GAACTGCAGGCTGCTGCTTTCCTAGTTCGGCTTGGGCTCCCCATGAACAGGGTATTTTCTGCCCACATCTTCTACTCGTGGTATGTATACCACTGTCCTAGCTTCCATCGTTTGGGAGTTGCACAAGACAAAGATCCCTTTATGATTCGTTTGGCTAGAGGGAGAGCCGTTCCCGAATCACTTTTATCTGCCTGTTTGAGGATCCGACAATTTAGGGACATCGAGATTAGGCAGTCTTCAGTGAAGCTTTCTCCGGGTTTGCGGAAGAAGGCTTTTGACTTTGGTGTCTCCCGTGATTCGACCAGGGCAGGGTCGGGAAGACACTATGCTTTGACAAACGCGGAGAAGAGATGGCTTTTCAACATATGGGTTGGTACAATGGTGTACCGCAGACATCTTTTCGTCGATATCCAACCGTATGTCCCTTCGCGTTTTACATTGCAGCTTGGCTTCTCTCAAGGCGTTGTTGGAGAGCCTTCGAGCATGGTGAAGTGTTTTGGAGGTTTGCCGGATGGGAGGAATGCATGGGAGGTTTGGAGGTCTTGGCAAATCAGATGGTGTCCATCGGGAGGAAGTTTTGGCCTTCCTTTCTGGAGAGAAGCACAAGATAGGCTTTCTCAATGAGCAAGACGTCATCAGATCAGGAGCTGCACAAGGGATTCCTGGTGAGGTCTTGAGACAGCTGGAAGAGGAGGCCGAGATCGATGCTATGATACAGGCAGAACATACGAAGGCTTCCATGGAGTCTACTGAGAAGAGTAGACCATTCAGTGAGGACTCTAGTGAGAGGCCTGATGTTGATAGTGGGGCAGGATCGTCGAGCAGATTGACCCGCCGAGGCAAGAGGAGGAGAGGATAACGCCGTAACATGAGACGGCACGATAGTCCTTCTGATCTTGAAGTTCATCTCACCATTGGTGAGGAGGTGTCTAAGGATGCTGACGAGCCTCCGGAAAAGAGAAGCAGAGAAGAGGAGACAGCTGGTACGATCCTCTTTCTTTCTTTTGTTTCTTCTTTTCTCTTGTGAAAGATTTTTTGTTTTGACCTGCTGCTTTTTTTTTTTTTAGCAGAGGTCGATGACCTGGTGATGTCTGAGGTTCCTGCCGATGAGGCGATGACGGAACCAGTCGTGGCATCTGAGGAAGAGCCCAGGGACTCTGGAGTGGTTCCAGAACCTTCACCTGGTATGATTGCTTTGGCTTCTTTTTCCTTTATTTGTGATGTCATTTGCTAACATGTAGCTTTTGTTTTCTTGGTAGCTGACTTGCCAGAGGATTCTGACGATTTCGAGCCATCCATGGATGCAACTTTTGACGATGCTTCGGATGAGCTCAGAGAGGCAGAGAGTACTCCGCCAGTCGTCGAAGAAGGTATTTTGTAATAATAATCTTGATATATTTTTGACAAGATTATATTCATACCTTTTTGTCTTTTCCTTGGCAGATTGTGGAGCAGCAGGAGAGGTTCCTCCGTCTTCCTTAAAGCCAGAACAGGGGATACCTGCGGCTGATCCAGGAGTAGGGGCTTCTTCTTCCTTCAATGAGTCAGCTTCTTCAGTTGGAAAGAGTTTATTGATTACTCTTCCAATGGAGCGTGACATGGGCAGTCGGGCACCAGAGCATGGAGAATCCTTATCTGCACCGCACCTTCAGTATGCAAGGAAGGTGTTGAAGACTGTCTTGAGCTCATGGGTTGAGACTATCTCTTCAGGTCATTTGGAAGCTGGTTTTGGCATGATCAAGCATGTGCAGGACATCCTTGCTGATAGCAAAGAAGTCGGTCTGGACATTGCAAGCGCCAAGGATTTTGTTGAGGAAATCATCGCCTTGGGGAACAAATGGACTGAGACCAAGAGTTTCCCAGATGGTGACTTCTTTGATGAGATATTTATAAAGCCATCCAACAAAGTCAAAGCTGAGTTGACTGAGGTCACTAAGACTCGGAAGCAAGTCGTTCGGGAGAAGAATGTTACCGAGTTATCCATCATGGGGCTGAAGCAAGACTTGGACCGCCTTGATAAGGAGCTCGTCGAGACTAGGCAGCGTCTTGAGCTTTTAGAGGAAGAAGCTGCTACCAAATGGACCGCCATTGTGGAGGCTCTTGACAAGGAGGGAACTCTCATTCGCCGGGTTGAGGAAGCTGAAGGTAATGTCTGGAGGAAGACTCAGGAGCATGAGCAGTGGCAGGTCCTCTGGGAAGAACTTCCTCGAGCTGCAGATGGGTCGCGGTGCTCAGCCGCATTTTATGGAAACATTCTGAAGAAGCGTGGCCTAAAAACTTTTGAAGCTAAAGCCAAGTGTCTGCTTGAGGAGTTGATCCTTTGGTTGAAGACCATACTAGATTGAGCTCCTGAATTGTAACAAACTCCTTTTCTTTTCTTTTCTTTTTTGTTGGTACCTCTATGTATAAACAGTTTTGGTACTGTATTTTTGTATCCCCTTCTTTTTACTTAAATCATTTTTTGATGGAAACATATTTGAGTAAAAGCTGATGGGAATGTTTGTTTTGAAAATTTGATCAAAAGGTTATCATTTTATGAAAATCTTTTGTCAAAGGGTTGTTTTGGGCATGAAAGCCAATTTTGTGGCGAAAAGCCTGGTTTTTGATGGCTTGAAAATGAAATTTTAGGTGGCATGGAAGCCTAATTTTGTGGCGTAAGAGCCAAAAATTTTGAGATGGCATTAGAGCCAAAGTTTTTGGATGGCGTGAAAGCCAAAGATTTTTTTGTTTGTGGCATGAGAGCCAAAGTTTTTTTGTTTGTGGCATGAGAGCCAAAGTTTTTGTGTGGCATGAAAGCCGATTTTTGGAATGGCATAGGAGCCGGATTTTGTTTTGTGGCAAGGAAACCAAATTTGTTTGTGGCATGAGAGCCAAAGTTTTTTGTTTGTGGCATGAGAGCCAAATTTTTTGAAACCAAGTTTTGTTTTATTGGCATGAAAGCCGATTTTGGCGTTTATAGCCGGATTTTGGCGTTTATAGCCGATTTTTGGCTTTTATAGCCGAGTTTGGTTTTCAAAGTGTAGGTATTGACTAAATGTCGCCTCCCCACTAAATGGTTTTGCAAGTATCGATGGAATGTCGCTTCCTTGCTCATTCAGTTTACGACTATTGATGGAATGTCACTTCCTCGCGAGCTAGATTTTGCGAGTATCAATGGAATGTCGCTTCCTCGCGAATTGGGGTGCAAGTATCGACTAAGCGTCGCTTCCCTGTCTTTCCCAAAACTTTTGGTTTTGCGGGTACTGACTTGGTGTCGTTTCCCCGTGATTTTTGAAATTTGAGGTTTTCTCGAACCATTTGAAATTTGGGTTGTGGATATCAATTGGAATATTGCATCTCCACGATTTTGAAATTTGAGGTTTTGCAAGTATCGAATGGGGTTCGCTTCCTTACGATTTTTGGGTTTTGGAAGTATCGAATGGGGTTCGCATCCTTCCGGTTTTTGGGTTTTGCGAGTATCGACTGATTGTCGCTTCCCCGCAGTTTCTAAAAAACCATTTTTTTGTTTAGAGACATGAGAGTCATAAGTTCTGACTTAAAACCATTCTTGGTTGTAAAAGCCTAGGCGGGCCAGGGTGGAAATTCCTGAGTCCTAGTTTTTGTTTCAAATCGAGAATTTTGGGTTCAAGAATCGAAATTTTGGTCAAGTCTGGGAAGAGGCTCCTAAACTTGGATTTTTGGATTTTGATTTTTTTTTTTTTTTAGAATAATGAAACGCTGGAAGTAAGCATTTTTTTGAAAGGGTTTTTTTCTTTTTTTGGAAACTTCAACATAAAGATGAAGATTTAAAAAGGGGTGGGTTTGACGAGCAAGTACCTTGGAAATAGGCTATGGCCGTGTACATATCGCTCTGACCCGTTTGAGGAAGTCTTCAAGGGTAGTACCGCTTCAAGAACTTGCCGTTGATGGGCAACATACATCTGTCTCCTTCCATGTTTAGAAGAGCGTATGCGCCGTTGGAGAAGACTTTGTCGATGAGTCCCTCCCATTTTGGTTCAAATTTGCCTTTCAATTTGTGGGCAAAGACTATGGGTCTTTTTACTGCAAGAACCAAGTCACCCTTTTTGTATGCGCGTTGCCTGACCTTTTTGTCGAAAGATCCTGCCATGCGTGCTTGGTACAACTCAATGCTTTGTAAAGCTTCGAGTCGTCTTTCGTTGAGATTATCCAGCTCTTGGAGTCTTAATTTGACATTGCTTTCTTGCGTCATGTCATTTTGCAGAGATACCCTTAAGGAAGGAATTTGTACTTCCAAAGGGACAACAGCTTCGCATCCATAGACCAAAAGAATGGTGTACTATGGGTTGGTCCTCGAACGGTGGTTCGATAGGCCCACAAAGCTTTTGGTAGTTTGTCGCCCCAGTCTCTTTTGTGACTAGAGATCACTTTCTTGAGAATTTTGCAGAGTGTCTTGTTGAAGGCTTCTGCTAGTCCGTTCGCTGCCGGATTATATGGAGTCGAAGGACAACTTTGAATTTTGTACTTGTCGCAAAACTTGTAGAATCTATGATCCCGGAATTGTGGTCCGTTATCATGGACGAATCTTTTAGGTATGCCGAAGCGACAAATAATGTTGGTGCGCAAGAACTGAAGGACTGATGAAGTCTTCATTTCGCTGAGCGCAAATGCTTCTGACCACTTGGAGAAATAATCCGTAGCGGCGAAGATGAAGCGATGACCTTTGCTTGATGGAGGAGAGATAGGACCTATGATGTCCATACCCCAGGCTTCGAAAGGCCATGAGATTTCTGTTGGATGTAACCATTCTGGAGGCATGTGGACATAATCTCCATGAATCTGGCATTTTTGGCAGCGCTTAGCAAATTGCATTGCATCAGCTACCATGGTAGGCCAATAATAACCTAGCCTTTTTATCTGGTTGTAGAGCTTAGGACCAGTCTGATGGGCTCCACAAAGACCAGCATGCACTTCTTTAAGAGTTTCATCAGCCTCTTGTTGTGACAAGCAGCGTAGAAGTACTCCGTTGAAGGATTTTCTGTAAAGTGCTTTTGAAGGAATATCCAAATGAAAGTTCGGGGCTCGTCTTTGGATGCTTACCCGCTCTTTTGGATCTTCAGATAGGATTCTGAACATGATGTAATCAATGAACGGATCTCTCCAGTCGCCGATCGGAGGTTTGAGGATGGACATCCGACCTCCAACCACTTGGTGGCATTCAGCAACTGCTTGATGTGTGTTAAGAGGAGGGAGAATCCTTCTTTGACACACTGTGACTTGCATGTTTTCCCATTCTTAGATTGCCATAGATGCGACGAGTCCTGCCAGGGCATCTGCATGGATGTTTTCACCTCTGAGTATGTGGGTGATGTGACAGATGTTGAATTTTTGTCGAAGCGACTGCGCCTTGTTGTAGTAAGGTAGCAGATCAGGCTTCCTGACTTCAAATGTCTGATTCATCTGGTTGACGATCAGTTGAGAGTCTCCAAAAGCTTCCAGCATGGTGATGCCCGATTCAAGGGCGAGTTCCAATCCTACAATCAAGGCTTGGTACTCAGCTGCATTGTTTGAACATGGTTCCAGTAGCGAAAAGGCGTGTGGAATCATGTATTTGTCGGGGCTGACAAATAGGATGCCTATTCCCGTTATTTGCTTTCCTTTTTCATTTGTCCTGGTTGCACCGTCAAAGTACATGTCCCAGGAAGCATTTGATAAGGAAGTTTCCACATTGTAGACAAATTCGTCTAGGAGATCGTCCCTGAGTGGAGAATCTTTAGGCAATGGATGCTCTGCGAGAAAGTCTGCTAGAGCTTGGCCTTTGATCACTTTTTGTGGACATACCTAATATCAAACTGCGATAAAAGGATGGACCATTTTGCCAGTCGGGCATTGAGAACCTGCTTTTGTGACAAGAACCTTTAAGAGGTTGATCCTCGAAATCAGGTAGACTGTGTTGGATAGCAGATAGTGACGTAGCTTTTGTACGACAAACATCACTGCAAGGCATTCTTTTTCGATTGGGGAGTAGCGATGCTCCGCTCCTACCAACATGCGGCTAAGGTAATATAGAGCAGCTTCTTTTCCATCGTTATTTTCTTGTGCGAGCAGAGCACCCAAAGAGTAGTCAGAGCTCTTGTGTACAAGATAAATGGTTTTCCAGTTGTGCGGGCAGCCAGTACTGGAGGTTTGGTGGGGTATGCTTTGATGTCTTGAAATGCATTTTCACATTCAGCATCCCAGACAAAGTCCACGCCTTTCCTCATCAAGCGAGAGAATGGACGGCACTTCCCTGATAGATTACAGATGAACCGTCGAATGTAGGCCAACCTTCCTTGAAGCCCTTCTAATTGTCTTAGGGTTCTTGGAGATGGCATTTCCAGGATAGCCTTGACTTTAGTAGGTCAAGTTCTATTCCAGCTTTCCGTACTATGAATCCGAGAAACTTACCCGATGAGACACTGAAGAAACACTTTAGTGGATTCATCCGCAATTTGTGTTTGCGAAGTCGGAGGAAGACTTCTCGAAGATCGTCGAGATGCTCTTCTTTTCTTCTGCTTTTGATGGCGAGGTCGTCAACATAGCATTCGACCGTCTTGTGCTGCATATCTTAGAATATTTTCATCATAGCCCTTTGATATGTTGCACCTGCATTTCTCAGACCAAATGGCATGACTGTGTAGCAATACACGCCAAATGGTGTGCGAAATGACGTATGCCTTTCATCTTCAGGATGCATCTTTATCTGATTGTAGCCAGAGAATCCATCCATGAATGTCATTCGCTCGAACCCATAGGTGTTGTCAATCATCACCTCTGGTATGGGGATCGGGAATTCATCTTTAGGACATGCATTATTCAGGTCTCTGTAGTCAATACAGACCCTTATCTACCCGTTTTTCTTTGTCACAAGGACAATGTTGGCCAACCATTCAGGATGTTGTTCCTCGCGGATGAAGCCAATGTTTTTGAGTTTCTGAACTTCTTGTTCAATTTTGTCCATCACGTCGGGACGGAATCTTCTTTGGCCTTGTTTGACAAGCTTGATTTCTTTTTGCAAGTTGAGCTTGTGGACTGCTACTTTGGGATCTAAGCCAGGCATTTCCGCATTAGACCATGCAAAGCAATCAACGAACTCGCGAAGAAAAGAGATATACTCGGGTAACTCATCATCCTTTATATTCTTGCTTATGAATACAGGACATGGGTTATCAGGTGTTCCCAAGTCTATCTTTTGAACAGGGTCTTCTATCGGAAGATTTGAAGGTGGTTCCTCCACAATATTTTCGGAGGCTTCCAACTCAACAAAACCTTTTGGAGTGCCAGATACAGTTTCATACTGAGGCTCTGTTTCAATCCATGGATCTTCTTGATCAGTATCCTTCTCAAGGCTTGCAATGAGATGGTCCCAATCATTTGCTAGAACTGGGTTGAAGTAGGGTACTTCTTTTGGAGACGATGGTTCTTCTAGGTCAGAAAACCACGCGTCTGTGTCATCTGGCAATTCCTCTTTATCATCAGAGAAATTATACCAATTGGAAGAACTTTCTGGATCCTTGACGAGTGACTCCTCAAAAAGATATCCAGGGAGGTCAATATCTTCATGAGATGTTGAGGCTTGGTCAGTAAAGCGACTTTGCAACCATGGTGTCAACTGTCTCATAGGAGCGGTAGGATCATACCCCAACCCATATAAAGACTTGCCTTTATGAAGGTGGATCTTCCAATCTTCTGGTTGACTTTTGGTCAGGGTGGGTTCCAATGGTGTGAGAATACCACGGCCGCCTCCCAAACCTGTCGGATTCTGAGCGTCGTAGCTCATTTTCTTCATGATAACTTATGCCATTGGACTATACAGGGATAGTTGAGGCATACCTTCATTTTGGAAAGGTTCAAGCAGAGAATTTAGTGGAGATGCTCCCAATCTATGGAAGAAGATTGCTTTCTCTTCTGGTGAAGTTGCCGGAATAACAAAGGAAGCAGACGTAGGATCTTCTATGTCAACAAGTGTCTCCAATGGAGTGAGAGCGGGTTGATCTTGTTGAGCATCAGCTTGGCTTGATGCTATGTCATCTTCTGGCTCTGACTCCGAGTCTGTGTCATGCATAATAGACACAAAGGAGACAGTGAACTTGCCCCCAGCCTTATGTTTTGTCCTCTTTACTTTGGTAGTGATTACCAAAGGCTTTGGCGATTTGAAGGAGATAACGAAGGGAGCTTGACTGCTTACTTCGAGTTTGGTGGAGAGTTTGTTTACATCTGATGATTACTGAGGAGCCTTGCCTTTATCTTTCTGGAGACTGTCTGCAAAGTGAATTATTTCTTCCTCCTGGTTCTTATTTTCCATCTTTATACAATCTTTATACATTTGAGCATCTGCAAAATGGACATCTTTGCCTTTAAAGGGCTTTTTGTCTGCAAACACTCGATATATCAAGCAGCCGTTGCCAACGAACTTGATGCACTGATGTAGAGTGGAAGGGACGAAACTGTTGTCATGTATCCAGGGGCGTCCAAGGAGTATATTGTAGCAGGAAGGGGTCCTTATTGCATACACAGTGACTTCAGAAATAAAGTCACCGATTTTCAATTTGAACCTGATTTTGCCGATAGGCCTTTGAGTACTGCCGTCATATCCGAAGATGGATACCGACGTGTGGCTCAACTTGCTAGGTGGGATGCCCAGCTCTTCGAGTGTCGAAGTAGAAATGAGGTTGAGTGCAGAACCTGGATCAATCTGAACTCTGTGTACTGGCATTTCTTTGACGTACCCCGTAAAGTACAAGGGACGGTTGTGCTTTGTTTCGCCTAGGAGGAGGTCATCCTTGTCGAAGGCAATTGTTGCACTTGCTGCTTTTTGTACCGAGAGGCATTCATTGCTTGATCCCTCAGTTTTATTCTTTTCTCGCTTTGGGGGAGTATTTGATTTTTTGACCCTGTAGTCTATTTCAATTTGTAGGACTTGTGGGGCATGTTTGTCAACATCCGCATTCAGCCTTTGTAATTCTGAAATGAGACTATCACGAGTTTGTGGAGACATTCGTAATAAGTCAAGGATGTGCAAACGTGCATGTATGTATTTGAAGTGCTCAATCAAGTCATACTTGAAAGCCTCCTTCGGGCCTGCATTTTCATTATTATTGCCACTTGGGGCGCTTACAACTTACTTTCCCGAAGGATTTACATAAGAAGAGGAGGGTTGATTGTAATTTTTGTGGTAATCCCGGCTAGAACGGGTACCTCTACCAACTTCAAGAGTCTCTAGAGAAGGGTCTTCTTTTGGAAGATCACTCTCAGGATCAAGGGATTGATCCCTATCATTTGCTGAAGACGTCTTTGTAGCAGTATTGGCGTCTTCAATGATTGTGTTGCACAGAGCAATTTCCGGGAACAAGTCCTGAAATTCATCCGACAACCTTTCTGTATTAGTCCAGACATCATCTGTGAGATCAGGTATCTGGGACCAATCAACCGGGTTTTCATTAAAAAAGATTTTATCAGCAGGAGTTTCTTCGGGATGATCAACTGGGAGAGGCTTGAGTTCCGATGTCACAGCTTCAGGAGACGAGGGTTGAGAGGATGATATCTCAGTGGAAGTCACCTGAGAAGATATAGCTCTAGATGATACATTACCGGTTGGGGTGTACGTGTCTTCGGATGCTTCAGAGGCACTATCGTCCTGAGCTATCGCATTGCAGGTCATCCGGACAGAAGATGCCCCCAGTGCAGACTGTTGGGAATCGGACTCATCCTCAGATGTAAGAGGATCATCGATCCAACTGTTTTCTCCATTTTTAGGAGTTAAGGGAGAAAGTTCCCGTTGATTTTTAGGGACTTCCAGTTCTGGATCATGACGAAGATCATTGATGCGATCCCGCTCATGCTCTATGGCAAGATGTTACAAGATTCTTGCATATTCCTCAAGATCAGGCATAGGAGCCAAATCTTCTTCGTCATCTGCTCCTTGTGGTCCACCAATGTTGGGTTCCACTGGAGCATTGGCTGATGCTGGATCGACAGCATTTTCTTAAACAGTGTCCTGGTCTTTTTCATCATCAGACCAAGAACTTTGTGGCTGTAATGGGTTATACCAGATTACTGGCATAAGATGAGACTCGGGAATCCATTCCTCGTCGGAGAGGTATTCTCCTGTTTCAAGGGATTCTTCCCACTCATCAATATCACTGGCAGTGTCACTGGACTCGTATCCATCCATAGGGAATCCAACTACCGAATTGCAGGAGTAAAATGCCCCCTGCGCATTTTCATTTTTGTATAGAGGTGGCATGAAATCATCAAGGGTGAATTTTCTTACCGCCTTTGAAGCTTTGGGAAGGGATTCTTCCGTTGCCCTTAGTGAAGCAGTGGAAGAAGTTTATGCTTTTTCAAGGACTTCTTGTTTTGGTTGAGACTTCTGCTGCTGTTTGAACCTGTGGAGTTGTCTCTTGGCTTGCCTTCGCTGCTGAGCGGTTGGCTTTGTTTTGACGATCTCCCAATTTTCATCTTCTAAGAGATCGGGATGCACCCATATAGGTTGTCCATCTGGTGTTGGATAGGGAACCAATTCTTGGGATGCTTGAGTCATTTTAATCACCTTGAATGAAGTAGTGGTCTTCTTCTTCGGTGATTTTGAAGTTTGCCCACATGACACCATGTTCACAGAAGTGGAGCCGTAGTTTTTGTCAAAGGTGATGACTCCATTTTTCCATATCTCATTGTTCTTCTCTCTCACAACGAAGGATTGATTGATAGGATGTGAGATCATCTAATGGTATGGACAGTATCGGGGATCATTGGTTTTGCCAACATCTCCCGGTCTTTTGGGCTCCAGTAAAGTGAGTTTGTCATTTGCTAGGAGAGCCTCAAAGATTTCTTCAACATCTTCATCGAACGAATATTTCTTCTCTACACGTTCTTTGAAGGCATCGAAGAGTTCAGGCCTTTTACCTGTAGCTTTGTTTTCAGCTTTCTATGGCTGCTGAGGAGCTGACTTAGTCTGCACATTGAGAACCTCCTTTTTCTTTGGTTTTGAGGTCGTAACGGCAGTCGGCTCTTTCTTTGATGATTTATGACTATTAAGGTCTTTGATCACCATTTCAGCTTCCATAGAAGCTTCAAGGAGTTCTCCCAGGTTCTTTGATTTTATTGTCGATGATCATGGAGCGAATTCTTGCTCTCATATTGTTACGGCAGATGTTGACTAGCGACGCTTGTGGCAGTATATCTGAGCATTTGTACGCCATTGCTTTCCATTTGTGAGTGAAGTCGTATGTTGACTCATTCTCTCCCTGTTTTAGGCTGCAGAGTTGAGCCATAGTAATAGGATGGTCCTCACCTTGGAAGTTGTCAGGAAGCGTGTCTCCAGCATAACTCAGTTCTGGATGGAGTTCTCCGGCAGAGTGGAGTACCAATCAAAGGCTGTACTTTTTAGGGTACTTGTAAATAGGCGAATCATGATGACATGTTGTCTGGCTGAACCTTTCCCCGTATATGTCTGGAGAGTAGGTTGTTTGAATTTTACAGGGAATGGAACCGAGTGTTTGGCTGAACCTTTCCCCGTATATGTCTGGAGAGTAGGTTGTTTGAATTTTACAGGGAACTGAACCGAGTGTTTGGCCGAACCTTTCCCCGTATATGTCTGGAGAGTAGGTTGTTTGAATTTTACAGGGAACGGAACCGAGTCCATCCATAGAGGGTAGGGTGGCTTGATCCCATGTTCCTTCAATATATCCTCTTCTTTTGCTTTTGCGAGGATATCATCCACGTCCTTTTTGGTAAGGGCGCGTGACTCATTGTTTTCTGCATTGCCTTCGTCATCTTCATGATTCGGAGGGCCTTCATTGTTAGGTGGTGGACGCTGTAAAGTGAGAATAAGGTTTTCCATCAAAGCCTCAATTCTCTGTTGTCCTTGCTCCAACTGCTGGATGCGTGTGGTTACGTCATCATGCTGTGGAGGCGGCTCAGAACTTGTAGCCAAGACGTTCATCCCTCGGGATTCGAAAGAAGAAATCGTCCTGGTGACTGAGCTAGGGCTCATTCTTCTGGATGAAGAATTTGAGGAGTGGTTACTCCGATGTCCTTGGCTTGGAGGAATGGAGGATTCTTCCAGATGTGCTCGTGTCCGAGAGACGCTGCGAGTCATTGGACGCCTAACACTGATTTTAGTTGCTGACTTCTGGCGTTTTCTGGTTTTGCCAACCATATAGACAGCAACGAATTGGTCGGGTCTTTCTTTTTCGACCCATTTGTTAGAGACTTGGAGAGTAGAATGCTGGGTTCTTTGTTTCTTAAGTCTCTTTTGTCAATATGCCGCACGGCGACACATACGACGAGCAATTTGAGCTTCAGTCAGCTCTGGCTGGGCTCTGGCGATGAAGGATGTAGTCCCTCGTGCACAGCAGCCAAGTTTGTCTTCTTTGAAGTTGGGCAAGGACAGAATCTGGACGCGGTCCTTTGCCTGTCGCAATGAAGACTTGAATTTTGCGAGCTCAGCTCCTGTTGAGATGAAGGGTCGACTCGCGGAAGTGCAGGCTTCAGCATATTTTTGCGTAGGCCTAACGATGCAAGATTTGATTTTGGGCTTGTAGGAGCAAGCCGGCTCATGATGATTTTGTTTGTTCTTTGGGCGGAGGGTAGGTTTCTCCTCTTTCATGTAAGAGAGAGGGTAGAACCGATTCTCCTTGAGAGGGGCCAGGTATACTGGCTTTGCAGATGTTCGGGACCTCCGTTGCTTTGGTGAAGATCTCGGGGACCAAGTCTTTGGGTAAACCTGGTTTCTTATGGGTTGATGCTTCGTAGGAGCGCCACGGGCTTCAGGCTTCTTAATGTTCGCCCTTGGTGCCATGTTAGTGACACGTTGCGAAGCGGTTTTCTGCTTCTTGGCAGGTACAGTTTATTCTGTGGGGAGTGGGAATGGTCCCAGCAACCCGAAGATGATGGTCCGGGGAGTTGAAGTTGACCCGGTGTTTGGAGAGTTGTCGAGGGAGATGATGCTTCGGCAATTGGCAGGGCACTTATGCTTGTTTTGCTTGTCTTGAAGCATAAGCCGGTACTTGTTCTCATCGAAAGTGATGGTCAATGAAGCTGCCATTGTTAGTTTTGGAAAACTTCTGAAACAAGACCAAATCCATTAGTAATCACAAGAATATGGTGATCATAAATGGAGAATAACTATGGTTTTGTCTTTTCAAATCACTTGAGGGGACATGGCCCAACCCAAGCAAGATGAAGAAGGCAAAAAGCCATAGAGGATACAATTGTTCTAAAATGCAAGTATGGTAGGCTCATGGTGAGCGTACCAGTGACTGCTAGAAGCAATTGTAGACCTTAATTCAAATTACCAAGAAGCAAAGCTCACTCAAGGTAAAATGATATAAGGTTGGAGATACAAATGTGTCGATCGCGAATACAGTAGACCCGAAAGGGCGTACTAGCACTGCTAGGCACAAATGTTGCAAATCGCATCCTTGGGAAGGACACGAGATGGGATTTTTTTGAAAGGTCAAATTTGGGTTCATAAAGGAGAGCAAATGGTGTTCCAATCCGAACCAAGGCTCAACATTTCTGCGAGCGCTAAATCCTGAAGGGAAGGAACCAGAATTTCTCAGATGTGAATCCAGTAATGACGGAAGTTTTTTTTTTTTTTTTTTTTTTGAAGGGTCAAGATTGAATTCATCAAAGAGAGCAAATGGTGTTCCATTTCGAACAAGGCTCAACATTTCTGCAAGCGCTAAATCCAAAAGGGAAGGAACCAAGATTTCTCAACTCTGAATTCAAAAGTGTCGGAATTTTTTTAAAGGGTCAAGATTGAATTCATCAAAGAGAGCAAATGGTGTTCCATTCCGAACAAGGCTCAACATTTCTACGAGCACTAAATCTTAAAGGGAACGAACCAAGATTTCTCAATCCTGAATTCAAAAGTGACGGAGGTTTTTTTGAAGATTTTTTTTTGAAAGGTTTTTTTCTTTTAACGGTTTTTTTTTAAGATTTTTTTTTGAAAGGTTTTTTTTTAAAGGTTTTTTTTTTTTTTTTTTGAAGATGCACATAGGTTTCCAATTCGATCTTATGAAACCTTAGTAGATAGATCAGCCCCCAGGTAAGGGTAGGATTACTTAATAAACCCGTTTGAAGGACCCTTGCCTCGAACAGCCTAGCTGCCTCCACACTCTGGACAAGGCCTTTCTTAAACCCAATTTGGTCAAAGAACGCAACTGGTGGAACCTTAGTGTTTTGTTTTTTAACTCTTTTTTTGAAAGATTTTTTAATGAACTCATCAAAGAGAACGAATGGTGTTCCAATCCAAACAAAGGCTCAACATTTCTGCGAGCGCTAAATCCGAAAAGGAAAAACTAAAGTTTCTCAAATTTAAATTCAAAAGAGAGAAAACTGATTTTTTTTTTTTTTTGAAATTATAATTTTTTTTGAAATCTCAATTGGACTAATCAAAGAGAAAAGACGGCCCAATCCCTGATATGAATGATAGCTGCAAACATTTCTGTGACCTATCAAGTTCGAAGTGGAAAGGATCAAAGTTTCTCAAAGTTGAATCTAAAGAAAGAGAGACCATTTTTTTTAAAAGAATTTGAAATGAAGGTTTTTTTTTATATATATATTTTTTAAATCCCAATTGGACTCATCAAAGAAAAAAGATGGCCCAATCCCCGATATGAACGATAGCTGCAAACATTTCTGCGAGCTATCAAGTTCGAAGAGGAGAGGATCAAAATTTCTCAAAGTTGAATCTAAGAAAAGAAATCAGATTTGTGTTTTTTTTTTTTTTTTGAAGTGAGAAAAAACAATTGAAATCCCATCTCATGTTTGTTTTTTTTTTTAGATGCCAAATGCAACATAAGCCACCAACTATAAAGGAGCTAAGGGATCAAATCATCACGTTCTCAAGTCAACGAGTCCCACTGGGTATGCCAACTTGATGGACCCTCGGATCTTCCGTCCTCTCCTTCCGCACCCCGGGGGCTGACTTGGGTCTCGGCGGAGGAGGGAAAACGTGGGTATCAACATTTTTTGTACGGGTATGCCAGATTTACTTTCTACTTGGAATTTGGAATGGTGATGACCCGGAAATTCACCTTCAGAAGTGGAAAGTAAATCAATCCTTTTTTCTAACTTTTCAAATTGCATAAATATTAAGAAAAGAGACAAGTTTGTTTTTTAGAATGCCGTAGGAGGCGTTTTTTGTTTGTTTGCCGTGAAAGGCGATTTTGCCGTAAAAGGTGATTTTACAAAACTCATCAAATATGAAAGACAAGAATTGTGATTTCTTTTTGTCTCTTTAAAAAAATACAAACTACAATAGAAAAGGAAGAAAATGGATCTAACTTCTCAGGAGATTGTGGGGACACGTTGAGATCGACGGTCGCAAGTCATGTATGGGCTTCGCCATCGTCCTTCAAATGAGAACATGTGATGCTTTGATTCTTTGGCTTGGCTCCTAACCTCGCTTTTTTAAAGGACAAGGACCAAGAAGAGGTCCTATATCCAATGAAAAACCAAGTAAACGGCTGAAAAGCCGCGTTTAGGCCATGTTGGAGAAGGAGGAGACCTTGGGGGGTGGCCCCCCAAGGGACGTTGATCACCTTGTGGTGCTTCCGGGAGCAAAGTAGCAGGACTTCGTCTTGATTTCTTCGGAAGAATGCAAGTGTACAGACCAGTGGAAAGTTGAAAAAAAGTTGTCCCTTTTATAGGCTTTTGATAGCCATGAGGTGATTATGGGCATTGATAGCCATGATGAGAGAATTGATTGATGGACCCGAAAGAGGGGGAATCTTCCGTCCTCTCCCTCCGTACCCTGGGGGTTGACTTGGGTCTCGGCGGAGGAGGGAAGATCTCGGGCATCAACATTTTTGTACGGGTATGCCAAATTTACTTTCTACTTGGAATTTGGAATGGTGATAATCCAGAGATTCACCTTCACAAGTGGAAAGGAAATCAATCCTTTTTTCTAACTTTTCAAATTGCATTAATATTAAGAAAAGAGACAAGTTTGATTTTTTAGAATGCCGTAGGAGGCGTTTTTGTTTGTTTGCCGTAAAAGGCGATTTTACAAAACTCATCAAATGTGAAAGACAAGAATTGTGATTTCTTTTTTTCTCTTTAAGAAATACAAACTACAATAGAAAAGTAAGAAAAGGGATCTAACTTCTCAGGAGATTGTGGGGACACGTTGAGATCGAAGGTCGCAAGTCATGTATGGGCTTCGCCATCGTCCTTCAAATGAGAACATGTGATGCTTTGATTCTTTGGCTTGGCTCCTAACCTCACTTTTTTAAAGGACAAGGACCAAGAAGAGGTCCTATATCCAATGAAAAACCAAGTAAACGGGCTGAAAAGCCGCGTTTAGGTTATGTTGGAGAAGGAGGAGACCTTGGGGGGGTGGCCCCCCAAGGGACGTTGATCACCTTGTGGTGCTTCCGGGAGCAAAGTAGCAGGACTTCGTCTTGATTTCTTCGGAAGAATGCAAGTGTACAGACCAGTGGAAAGTTGAAAAAAAGTTGTCCCTTTTATAGGCTTTTGATAGCCATGAGGTGATTATGGGCATTGATAGCCATGATGAGAGAATTGATTGATGGACCCGAAAGAGGGGGAATCTTCCGTCCTCTCCCTCCGCACCCTGGGGGTTGACTTGGGTCTCGGCAGAGGAGGGAAGATCTCGGGCATCAACATTTTTGTATGGGTATGCCAGATTTACTTTCTACTTGGAATTTGGAATGGTGATAATCCGGAGATTCACCTTCACAAGTGGAAAGGAAATCAATCCTTTTTTCTAACTTTTCAAATTGCATTAATATTAAGAAAAGAGACAAGTTTGTTTTTTTAGAATGCCGTAGGAGGCGTTTTTGTTTGTTTGCCGTAAAAGGCGATTTTACAAAACTCATCAAATGTTAAAGACAAGAATTGTGATTTCTTTTTTTCTCTTTAAGAAATACAAACTACAATAGAAAAGTAAGAAAAGGGATCTAACTTCTCAGGAGATTGTGGGGACACGTTGAGATCGACGGTCGCAAGTCATGTATGGGCTTCGCCATCGTCCTTCAAATGAGAACATGTGATGCTTTGATTCTTTGGCTTGGCTCCTAACCTCGCTTTTTTAAAGGACAAGGACCAAGAAGAGGTTCTATATCCAATGAAAAACCAAGTAAACGGGCTGAAAAGCCGCGTTTAGGCCATGTTGGAGAAGGAGGAGACCTTGGGGGGGTGGCCCCCCAAGGGACGTTAATCACCTTGTGGTGCTTCCGGGAGCAAAGTAGCAGGACTTCGTCTCTCTCTTGGATTTTCTGGTTTTTCAGAGCTTGCACTTGGGATCTCTTTTCATCATGATTTCTTCTTGAAATGGACCTCCTTTTATAGGCTTTTGGTAGCCATGAGGTGTTTATTGGCATTGATGGCCATGATGAAAGAATTGATGAGGAGTTACAAGTTGATTTTGTAACTCCTTTTTCAAGGCATGTGATTGGCCGATGAAGGTAGTGGGCTTTTAATTGCCTTTATGCTTCATGATGATGGGAGTTTCATGGGTTTAATGCCATGATTGCTTGGATTTGTAACTCCCAAATGCTTGAATCTTATTGGGCCGTCCAAAATAATGAGTTAATGACCGCATTAAGTTGTCATAAATGGGTCAATTAACGTCATTAAGTGGTCACCAGGGCATGTGAAGAGTCGCGGGCCGTGCTGCGCCTTTTGAGATTCTTCTTGCGATCATCACAGGTGGATCCACGCATTGTTTGATGTCGGATTGCGATGCAATTTCAGACATTGATTGATGTTGGCGGGCCGGTGACATCTGTCTTGTCGATTTCACGATCAGTCGGACAGAAAGTGCACTTTCTTGGTCAGCCAGTTGGCGATCTTGAGGCGATCGGTGATGATTTCATGCTTTTGACGGCGGATCCGAGATGTCGACGAAGATCAGTCATTTTCGAGCATCAAACATTGCATTTTCCGAAAATCATAGAGGCCGGAACACCCGAAACGCGAAAAGAATCGGAAAACGGACGATTTGGTGCAAAATCCGGCGACCCGGATTTGCAGGGTTGCCCGCGACCATAGGGCTTTGGCCCGTTTGGTCGCCGAGCGTCGTTTTCGGCCGTTTTTTCATCTTTTTCGTTCCTTTTTTCTTCTGTATTTTTCTTGACATTTTTCCTCAATTATTGACTTCATTTTCTTGGAGAAAACTTGATGAGAACCCGCACGAAATCGGAGCACAAAGTTTCCCATTTTTCGGGAAAGCCGAAGACTTTGTAGCCGATTTTCCGTCAAGAGTCGAAACTAGGTCAAACGATGTCGGAATGACATGAAAATTGAGGTGAAGCTTCTTGAGCAGTGGATAGGACCAACCATGGGCTTTTATTTGAGTTTTGAAGCCGTTTGGGGTCCCATCGATGCTTCACTTGATTTTGCTGCAGGGAAAATGCCGAGCTTTGATATGTGGTCAAACGATGTCCGATTGACCTGAAATTTGACAGGGAGCCTATTGGAGTCATTTTGAGATGTTCCATGGGCTCCGTTTTGGATGTCATGGTCCCGGGTTTCTCCGCCGCCGGTAGGCTTGATTTTCTCTCGGAGCATCGAAACCTGGTCAAACTTTGTCGGAATGACCTGAAATTCGACGTGCAGCCTTTTGGAAGCATGTTGAAGCCACTCATGTATTTTGTTTGATGAGTGATGGCTTCGGTGGTTCCCGCCGCCGGGAGGCTTGATTTTGCTTCTCGAGCATTGATGGAGGGTCAAACGTTGTCGGTTTGACTTGAAATTTGGCATGGAGCCCTTTGGAGACATTCTGGAGTCATCCGTAGGCTCTGATCAAAGTTTTGGCGTCTTTGATGATGTCGCTGCCGGGAGCGCTTGTTTAGATGTCGGAGCAGTGAAGTTAGGCTAAACGCTGTCGGAATGGCCCGAAACCTCAGGTGTACCCCTCTTTTAGCTGTCTTGAAGGATCCTTCAGTTTCTGTCTGATTCTGACAAAATCTAATGCTTGAAGTAGCCTTGCCTATTTTTAGCAGGATGCAGCTTCACGAGGCTTCTTATGTTGAGGAGACATATTGACTTTTTAGGTGTCAACAAATGCCCCCTCAAGGTACAGCGACGAGTAGCTTTTTGGAGTCGATGTGCCTCGAAGAGAAACTTGGAGGAGAGATTCCAACTTTACCAAGAGTCTTGAGCAATTTTTTTTTTTTTTTAATAGCCTTCTGAGTTTCCGGGGGAATTTTATAGCAGTGAGAGGGATCACGTACCATCTCAAGGTAAAGTTTTGAAAATGACATGGGGTGTTTGGATTTTGGGTTTTGGATTTTGGTTCTTGACCTTGTGACCTAACAAGCTGTATGTGGCAGGTTAGGGGGTCGGGGTTTGATTTTGATTTTGACCTTGTGACCCAACAAGCTGTATGTGGCAGGTTGGGGGGTCAGATTTGGTTTTGTTGGTTTTGGATTTTGATTTTGGTTTTGGTCTTGTGACCTAACAAGCTGTATGTGGCGAGCTAGGGGACCGGAATTTGGTTTTGTGAAATGTCAATTTCAAGATTTTGGCTCAATTTGGTTCATGAGGTTGGATGGTTTGGTTTTTGGAAACTCATGATACTTTCTTTTCTTTTTTTTGTTTGAATGGTCCCATCAACTCAAAAGAGGCATGAGACTTTTTTTTTTCTTTGCTCTTTTCTTTTTTTGCTCTTGGTAAGAGGAATATTTTGACTAAAAGCCAATTTTAGTGCCTAGGTGGTCAAACCTGGCTCATATGGGCTAACCCATGGGACCTTAGGCATTGGAGATGGCTTAGATCTCATATGGTGTCATATTTGTAAAGAATATCTAAAAATATCTCTTTTGTGTAGAGAATATCTAAAAATATCTTTACTTGGAGAGAATTTCTCAAGTTTTCTTTTTGTGGAAAGATTCTCTCAAAATAACTTTCTTTTTGGGAAAGTAGCTAAATTTTAGCACTTACCTCCTTTCTTTCTCCTTGTTTCCTCTTTTGGCTTGCTCTCTTCTATAAAAGCAAGAGGGTTGGTGCTTTTGCTCCATTGCTTTCTTTTTGCAAGAAATCTTCAAGAGTGCTCTCCAAGATAAGAAGTGCTTTTCTCTTCTTCAAGGATCTCCAAGCTTTTCTTCTTCTTCTCCATCAATGGCTTCAAGTAAGTTTTCTTCCTCATCAAGAATCTCCATTGTAGAAGTAGCTTCTTTATTTTTTTTCTTTTCTTCTTCTTTTTCTTTTCTTTTCTTTCTTCTTCTTCTTCTTTTTTTTCTTTTTTTTTTTCATGCACGTTTTCCTTCTTTTTTTTTCGTGCTTCTTCTCTCTTCTTTTTTTCTCTTTGTTTTTGTTTTTTTTTTCTTTCTTTTCACGGTTTTCTCTCTGTTTTTTTTTTCACCGTGTATTTTTTTTTTCTTCGCTGATTTTCCCTTCTTTTTTTTTCAGCATTTTTTCTGTTTTTTTGTTTGCTCACCATGATAATGAGGCTATGCAATTTCAATATGTATGCATTTTTTTTTTTTTTGATGCATCAAGATAGAAGGCTAGAGTCTCTAAGTCAAGCCAACATGATTTTTGACTTGGACAAAGTTTGATTGGTTTTGACCAAATTGGGTTGGAATTGGTCAAACTTTGGTCAAGGTTTTCCTAGCATCTAATGCATGATGATATTTTTTGATGCATGATTTTGTAAATGGATTTGGAGGTTTGATGATGCATACCTGAAAATCTTTTGCAAGTATCGGGATTTTGAGCTCGCAACGATGTTGAGCTCTTTCTCGGTCTTGCTGGATTTTGAGGAAGTTTGCAATTTTCGGATTCTGAAGCTCGCAGTAATGTTGAACTCTTTTCCAGATTTTGCGGAAGTTTTGATGAGATTGGCTTGTTCTCGCAGTGATGTTGAGTTCGAACATTCTTTGAGAATTCTCCACTGACTATGAGCTCGCAGCGATGTTGAGCTTATCTTCAGGCTTCCTGTCTTTTTCGGAGTATGTTCCTTTTCGTCGGAATTGCCCCGGAACCATGTCAAAATTTTGCTAGAATTTTTGTAGCAGAACTCTGTCATTTTTTATGTTGATTGATCTATTCTCTTCCATCTTTTGTAGGCAGTTCTTCTAGAACGAACAAGGGTAAAGGTCCTGTTACTGACGCACCTCGTCGGTCTGCTAGATCTTCCAATGCTGCCGTTCAGCAGGCTTGGGAGAAGGAGGGGACTCTCATTCGCCAGGTTGAGGAAGTTGAAGGGAATGTCCGGAGGAAAACTTAGGAGCATGAGCAGTGGTAACTCCTCTGGGAAGAACTTCCTCGTACTGCAGATGGGTCGCGGCATTCGGCCGCGTTTTATGGGAACATTTTGAAGAAGCGTGGCCTAAAAACTTTGGAAGTTAAGGCCAAGGGTCTGCTTGAGGAGTTGAACCTTTGGTTGAAGACCATGTTGGATTGAGCTCCTAAGTTGTAACAAACTCTTTTCTTCTTATCTTTTTTTTTTTTGTACCTCCATGTATAAACAATTTTGGTACTATATTTTTGTATCCCCTTCCTTTCACTTAAATCATTTTTTTGATGAAAACAAATTTGAGCAAAAGTTGATGGAAATGTTTGTTTAAGAATTTGATCAAAAGGTTGTCATTTTGTGAAAATCTTTTGTCAAAGAGTTGTTTGGGCACGAAAGCCAATTTTGTGGCGAAAAAGCCTGGTTTTTTTTTTATGATTTGAGAATCAAATTTTAGAACGGCATGGAAGCCAAATTTTGTGGCGTAAGAGCCAAAATTTGTTTCGCGGCATGAGAGCCAAAAATATTGAAATGGCATTAGAGCCAAAATTTTTGAGATGGCATAAAAGCCGAATTTTGAAATGGCATAGAAGCCGAATTTTTTTTTGTGGCATGGAAGCCAAATTTTGTTTGTGGCATGAGAGCCAAAATTTTTGTTTGTGGCATAAGAGCCAAGGTTTTTTTGTTTGTGGCATAAGAGCCAAAGCTTTTTGTTTGTGGCATGAGAGCTGATTTTGGCGTTTATAGCCGACTTTTGGAATGGCATAGGAGCCGAATTTTTTTTTTGTTTGTTTTGGCATTTATAGCCGATCTTTGGCGTTTATAGCCGAATTTTGGCGTTTATAGCCGAGTTTTGGCGTTTATAGCCGAGAATTTTTTTTGTTTTGAAAACCAAGTTTTGTTTTGTTGGCACGAAAGCCGATTTTGGCGTTTATAGCCGAATTTTTTTGTTTTGGTATTTATAGCAGAGTTTTGGCATTTATAGCCGGATTTTGGCGTTTATAGCCGAGTTTTGGCGTTTATAGCAGAAAAATTTTTGTTTTGGCATTTATAGCCGAATTTTGGCATTTATAGCCGGATTTTGGCGTTTATAGCCGAGTTTTGGTTTTCAAAATGCAGGTATCGACTAAATGTCGCCTCCCCGCTGAATGGTCTTGCAAGTATCGATGGAATGTCGCTTCCTTGCTCATTCGGTTTTGCGAGTATTGATGGAATGTCACTTCCTCGCGGGTTAGGTTTTGCGAGTATCGATGGAATGTCGCTTCCTCGCGAATTGGGGTGCAAATATCGACTAAGCGTCGCTTCCCTGCTTTTCCCAAAACTTTTGGTTTTCCGAGTACTGACTTGATGTCGCTTCTCCGCGATTTTTGAAATTTGAGGTTTTCTCGAACCATTTGAAATTTGGGTTGTGGATAGCAACTGGTATGTTGCGTCTCCACGATTTTTGAAATTTGGGTTGTGGATATCAACTGGTTTGTTGTTTCTCCACGATTTTTGAAATTTGGGTTGTGGATATCAACTGGTATGTTGCATCTCCACAATTTTTGAAATTTTGCAAGTATCGAATGGGGTTCGCTTCCTTGCGATTTTTGGGTTTTGGAAGTATCGAATGGAGTTCGCATCCTTCCGGTTTTTTTGGGTTTTACGAGTATCGACTGAATGTCGCTTCCCTGCGGTTTCTAAAAACCAAAATTTTTGTTTAAAGACACGAAGGTCATAAATTTTGACTTAAAACCATTTTGGTTGTAAAAGCCGAGGCGGTCTAGGGTGAAAATTCCTAAGTCCTGATTTTTGTTTCAAACCATGAATTTTGGGTTCAAAGATTGAAAATTTTGGTCAAGTCTGGGAAGAGGCTCCTAAAATTGGATTGATTTTTCTTTTGAACAATGAAACGATGAAAGTAAGCATTGTTTTGAGAGATTGTTTTTTTTTGGAAACTTCAACATAAAGATGAAAATTTCAAAAGGGGTGGGTTTGACGAGCAAGTACCTTGGAAATATGCTTTAGCCGTGTAGATGTTGCTCTGACCCGTTTGAGGAAGTCTTCAAGGGTAGTACCGCTTCAAGAACTTGCCGTTGATAGATAGCATACATCTGTCTCCTTCCATGTTTAGAAGAGCGTATGCACCGTTGGAGAAGACTTTGTCGATGACGAAGGGTCCCTCCCATTTTGGTTCAAATTTGCCTTTGGATTTGTGGGCAAAGATTATGAGTCTTTTTACTGCAAGAACCAAGTCACCCTTTTTGTAGGCGCGTTGCCTGACCTTTTTGTCGAAAGATCCTGCCATGCGTGCTTGATACAACTCAACGCTTTGTAGAGCTTTGAGTCGTCTTTCATCGAGATTATCCAGCTCTTGGAGTCTCAATTTGACATTGCTTTGTTGCGTAATGTCATTTTGCAAAGATACCCTTAAGGAAGGAATTTGTACTTCCAAAGGGACAACAGCTTCGCATCCATAGACCAAAGAGAATGGTGTGCTATGGCTTGGTCCTCGAACGGTGGTTCGATAGGCCCACAAAGCTTCTAGTAGTTTGTCGCCCTAGTCTCTTCTGTGACTAGAGACCATTTTCTTCAGAATTTTGCAGAGTGTCTTGTTGAAGGCTTCTGCTAGTCCATTCGCTGCTGGATTATATGGAGTCGAAGGACAACTTTGGATTTTGTACTTGTCGCAGAACCTATAGAATCTGTGATCCCGAAATTGTGGTCCGTTATCATGGACGAATCTTTTAGGTATGCCGAAGCGACAAATAATGTTGGTGCGCAAGAACCGAAGGACTTATGAAGTCTTCATTTCGCTGAGCGCAAATGCTTCTGACCACTTGGAGAAATAATCCGTAGCGGTGAAGATGAAACGATGACCTTTGCTTGATGGGGGAGAAATAGGACCTATGATGTCCATACCCCAGGCTTCGAAAGGCCACGAGATTGCTGTTGGATGTAGCCATTCTGGAGGCATGTGGACATAATCTCCGTGAATCTGGCATTTTTGGCAGCGCCTGGCAAATTGCATTGCATCAGCTACCATGGTAGGCCAATAGTAACCTAGCCTTTTTATCTGGTTGTAGAGCTTAGGGCCAGCCTGATAGGCTCCACAAAGACCAGCATGTACTTCTTTGAGAGTTTCCTCAGCCTCTTGTTGTGATAAGCAGCGTAGGAGTACTCCGTTGAAGGATTTTCTGTAAAGTGCTTTTGAAGGTATATCCAAATGAAAGTTTGGGGCTCGTCTTTGGATGTTTACCCGCTCTTTTGGATCTTCAGGTAGTATTCCGAACATGATATAATCAATGAACAGATCTCTCCAGTCGCCCATCGGAGGTTTGAGGATGGACATCCGACTTCCAATCATTTGGTGGCATTCAGCAACTGCTTGGTGAGTGTTGAGAGGAGGGAGAATCCTTCTTTGACACACTGTGATGCATGTTTTCCCCTTCTTGGATTGCCATGGATGTGGCAAGTCCAGCCAGGGCATCTGCACAGATGTTTTCACCTCTGAGGATGTAGGTGATGTGACAGATGTTGAATTTTTGTCGAAGCGACTGCGCCTTATTGTAGTAAGGTAGCAAATCAGGGTTCCTGACTTCATATTTCTGATTCATCTGGTTGACGACCAGTTGAGAGTCCCCAAACGCTTCCAGCGTGGTGATGCCGGATTCGAGGGCGAGTTCCAATCCTACAATCAGGGCTTGGTACTCAGCTGTATTGTTTGAACATGGTTCCAGTAGCGAGAAGGCGTGTGGAATCATGTATTTGTCGAGACTGACAAAGAGGATGCCAATTCCCGATATTTGCTTTCCTTTTTCATTTGTCCTGGTTGCACTGTCAAAGTACATGTCCCAGGAAGCATTTGACAAGGAAGTTTCCACATTGTAGACAAATTCGTCTGGGAGATCATCCCTGAGTTGAGAATCTTTAGGCAATGGATGCTCTGCGAGGAAGTCTGCTAGAGCTTGGCCTTTGATTGCTTTTCGTGGTACATACCTAATATCAAACTGTGATAGAAGAATGGACCATTTTGCCAGTCGGGCATTGAGAGAACCTGCTTTTGTGACAAGGACCTTTAGGAGGTTGATCCTCGAAATCAGGTAGACTGTGTTCGACAGCAGATAGTGACGCAGCTTTTGTACGGCGAACATTACTGCAAGGCATTCTTTTTCGACTGGGGAGTAGCGATGCTCTGTACCTCCCATCATGCGGCTAAGGTAATATAGAGCAGCTTCTTTTCCGTCGTCGTTTTCTTGTGCGAGCAGAGCACCCAAAGAGTGGTCGAGAGCTCTTGTGTACAAGATAAATGGTTTTCCAGTTGTGGGAGCAGCCAGCACTGGAGGTTTGATGAGGTATGCTTTGATGTCTTGAAATGTATTTTCACATTCAGCATCCCAGACAAAGTCCACGCCTTTCTTCATTAAGCGAGAGAATGGACGGCATTTCCCTGATAGATTGGAGATGAACCGTCGAATGTAGGCCAACCTTCCTTGAAGCCGTTTTAATTCTCTTAGGGTTCTTGGAGATGGCATTTCCAGGATAGCCTTGCCTTTAGTAGGGTCAAGTTCTATTCCAGCTTTCCGTACTATGAATCTGAGAAACTTACCCGATGAGACACCGAAGAAGCACTTTAGTGGATTCATCCACAATTTGTGTTTGCGAAGTCGGAGGAAGACTTCTCGAAGATCATCGAGATGGTCTTCTTTTCTTCTGCTTTTTATGGCGAGGTCGTCAACATAGCATTCGACCGTCTTGTGCTGCATATCTTGGAATATTTTCATCATAGCCCTCTGATATGTTGCACCTGCATTTTTCAGACCAAACGGCATGACAGTGTAGCAATACACGCCAAATGGTGTCCGAAATGACGTATGCCTTTCATCTTCAGGATGCATCTTTATCTGATTGTAGCCAGAGAATCCATCCATAAATGTCATTCGCTCGAACTCATAGGTGTTGTCAATCATCACCTCTGGTATGGGGAGCGGGAATTCATCTTTAGGACATGCACTATTCAGGTCTCTGTAGTCAATACAGACCCTTATCTGCCCATTTTTCTTTGTCACGGGGACGATGTTGGCCAACCATTCAGGATGCTGTTCCTCGCGGATGAAGCCAACGTTTTTGAGTTTCTGAACTTCTTATTCAATTTTGTCCAACACGTCGGGACGGAATCTCTTTGGCCTTGTTTGATAGGCTTAATTTGTTTTTGCAAGTTGAGCTTGTGGACTGCTACTTCGGGATTCAAGCCAGGCATTTCGGCATAAGACCATGCAAAGCAATCAACGAACTCACGAAGAAAAGAGATATACTCAGGTAACTCATCATCCTTTATATTCTTCCTTATGAATACAGGACGTGGGTTATCAGGTGTTCCCAAGTCTATCTTTTGAACAGGATCTTCTGTTGGAAGGTTTGAAGGTGGTTCCTCCACAATGTTTTCCGAGGCTTCCATCTCAACAAGACCTTCTGGAGTGCCAGAGGCATTTTCAGACTGAAGCTTTGTTTCTGTCCATGAATCTTCTTGATCAGTTTCCTTCTCAAGGCTGTCCTTCTCAAGGCTTGCAATGAGATGGTCCCAATCATTTGTTGGAATTAGGTTGAAGTAGGGTACTTCTTTTGGAGACGATGATTCTTCTGGGATAGAGAACCGCTCGTCTGTGTCATCGGGTAATTCCTCTTTATTATCAGAGAAATTATACCAATTGGAGGAGCTTTCAGGATTTTTGACGAGTAACTCCTCAAAGAGATATCCAGGGATATCGATGTCTTCATGAGATGTTGAGGCTTGGTTGGTGAAGCGACTTTGCAGCCATGGTGTCAACTGTCTCATAGGAGCGGTAGGATCATACCCCAACCCATATGAAGACTTGCCTTTTTGAAGGTGGATTTTCCAATCTTCTGGTTGACTTTTGATCAGGGTGGGTTCCAATGGTGTGAGAATACCACGGCCACCTCCCAAACCAGTCGGATTTTGAGCATCATAGCCCATTTTCTTCATGATAGCTTGTGCCATTGGACTGTACAAGGATAGCTGAGGCGTACCTTCATTTTGGAAAGGTTCAAGTAGAGAGTTCAGTAGAGATGCTCCCGATCTGTGGAAGAAGACGTAGGGTCTTCTATGTCTGCAAGTGTCTCCAATGGAGTGAGAGCGGGCTGATCTTGCTGAGTATCAGCTTGGGTTGATGCTGTGTCATCTTCTGACTTTGACTCTGAGTCTATGTCATGCATAATAAACACAAAGGAGACAGTGAACTTGCCCCCAGCCTTTTGTTTTGTCTTCTTTGCTTTGGTAGTGATTACCAAAGGCTTTGAAGATTTGAAGGAGACGACGAAGGGAGCTTGACTGCTTACTTCGAGTTTGGTGGAGGGTTTGTTTACCTCCGATGATTGCTGAGGAGCCTTGCCTTTATCTTACTGGAGACTGTCGACAAAGTGAATTATTTTTCCTCCTGTTCTTCTTTTCCATCTTTATATATTTGAGCATCTGCAAAATGGACATCTCTGCCTTTAAAGGGCTTTTTGTCTGCAAATACTCGATGTATCAAGCCATCGTCGCCAACGAACTTGATGCACTGATGTAGAGCTGAAGGGACGACACCATTCTCATGTATCCACGGGCGTCCAAGGAGTATATTGTAGCATGAAGGGGTCCTTATTGCATACACAGTGACTTCAGAAATAAGATCACCAATTTACAATTTGAACCTGATTTTGCCAATAGGCCTTTGAACGCTACCGTCATATCCGAAGATGGATACGGACGTGTGACTCAGCTTGCTGGGTGGGATGCCCAGCTCTTCGAGTACCGAAGTAGAGATGAGGTTGAGTGCAGAACCTGGATCGATCTGAACTCTGTGTACTGGCATTTCTTTGACGTACCCCGTAAAGTACAAGGGACGGTTGTGCTTTGTTTCGCCTAGGAGGAGGTCATCCTTGTCGAAGGCAATTGTTGCACTTGCTGCTTTTTGTACCGAGAGGCATTCATTGCTTAATCCCTCAGTTTTCTTCTTTTCTCCCTTTGAGGGAGTATTTGATTTTTTGACCCTATAGTCCATTTCAATTTGTAGGACTTGTGGGGCATGTTTGTCGACATCCGCATTCAGCCTTTGTAATTCTGAAATGAGACTATCACGAGTTTGTGGAGACATTCGTAATAAGTCAAGGATGTGCAGACGTGCAGGTATGTGTTTGAAGTGCTCAATCAAGTCGTACTTGAAAGCCTCCTTCGGGCCTGCATTTTCATTATTATTGCCACTTGGGGCACTTACATTTTGCTTTCCCGAAGGATTTACATAAGAAGAAAAGGGTTGATTGTTATTTTTGTGGTAATCCCGGCCAGAACGGGTACCTCTACCAACTTTAAGAGCCTCTAGAGAAGGGTCTTCTTTTGGAAGATCGTTTTCAGGATCAAGAGGTTGATCCTTTGCTGAAGACGTCTCTATAACAGCATTGGTGTCTTCAGTAATTCTGTTGCATGGAGCAATTTTCGAGAACAAGTCCTGAACAGCAGCCGGCAACTTTTCTTTATTAGCCCAAACATCGCCCGTGAGATAGGGTATCTGGGACCAATTGACTGAGTTTTCATTGAAGAAGATTTCATTGGTAGAAGTTTCTTCAAGATGATCAATTGGGAGAGGCTTGAGTTCTGATGTCACAGCTTCAGGAGACAAGGGCTGAGAGGATGTTATCTCAGTGGAAGTCACCTGAGAGGATGTAGCTCCGGAAGATACACTACCGGTTGGGGAGTACGTGTCTTCGGAAGCTTCAGAGGCACTGTCGTCCCGAGCTATTGCATTGCAGGTTATCCTGACAGGAGATGCTCCCAGTGTAGACTGTTGGGAATCGGACTCATCCTCAGATGTAAGAGGATCATTGATCCAACTGTTTTCTCCATTTTCAGGAGTTGAGGGAGAAAGTTCCCATTGATTTTCAGGGACTTCCAGTTCTGGATCATGACGAAGATTGATACGATCCTGCTCCTGCTCTATGGCAAGATGTTGCAAGATTCTTGCATATTCCTCAAGATCAGGCATAGGAGCCAAATCTTCTTCGTCATCTGCTCCTTGTGGTTCACCAATGTTGGGTTCCACCGGAGCATTGTTTGGTGCTGGATCGACAACATTTTCTTGAACAGGGTCCTGGTCTTCTTCATCATCGGACCAGGATCCTTGTGGCTGCAATGGGTTATACCAGATTACTGGCATAAGATGAGACTCGGGAATCCATTCCTCGTCGGAGAGGTATTCTCCTGTTTCAAGGGATTCTTCCCACTCATCTATATCACTGGACTCGTATCCCTTCATGGAGAATCCAACTACCGAGTTGCAAGAGTATGATGCCCACTGCACATTTTCATTTTTGTATAGAGGTGGCATGAAATCATCAAGAGTGAATTTTCTTACCCCCTTGGAGTTTTGGGAAGAGATTGTTCCGTCGTCTCGAGTGAAGCAGTGGAAGAAGTTTCTGCTTTTTCAAGGACTTCTTGTTTTGGTTGAGACTTTTGCTGTTGTTTGAGCTTGAGGAGCTGTCTCTTGGCTTGCCTTCGCTGCTGAGCGGTCGGCTTTGTTTTGACGATCTCCTAGTTTTCATCATCTAGGAGATTGGGATGCACCCATATAGGTTGTCCATCTGATGTTGGATAGGGAACCAATTCTTGGGACGCTTGAGCCATTTTTATCACCTTGAATGAAGTAGTGATCTTCTCCTTCGGTGACTTTGAAGTTTGCCGACATGACACCAAGTTGACAGAGGTGGGGCCATAGTTTTTATCAAAGGTTATGACTCCGTTTTTCCACATCTCATTGATCTTCTCTCTCACAACGAAGCATTGATTGAGAGGATGTGAGATCATCTGATGGTATGGACAGTATCAGGGATCATTGTTTTTACCAACATCTCCCGGTCTTTTGGGCTCTGGCAAAATGAGTTTGCCATTTGCTAGGAGTGCCTCAAAGATTTCTTCAACATCTTCATCGAACGGATATTTCTTTTCTACACGTTCTTTGAATGCATCAGAGAGTTCAGGTCTTTTACCTGCAGTTTTATTTTCGGGTTACTTTGGTTGCTGAGGAGCAGACTTAGTCTGCACATTGAGAACCTCCTTTTTCTTTGGTTTTGAGGTTGTAATAGCAGTCGGCTCTTTCTTTGATGATTTCTGACTGTTGAGGTCTTTGATCACCATTTCAGCTTCCATGGAAGTTTCGAGGAGTTCCCCCAGGTTCTTTGATTTGTTGCCGATGATCATGGAGAGGATTTTTGTTCTCATATTGTTACGGCAGATATCGACCAGCGATGCTTGTGGCAGCACATCTGAGCATTTGTACGCCATTGCCTTCCATTTGTGAATGAAGTCGTATGTTGATTCATTATCTCCCTGTTTTAGGCTGCAGAGTTGAGCCATAGTAACAGGATGATCCTCACCTTGGAAGTGGGTCAAGAAGCGTGTCTCTAGCATAGCCCAGTTCTGAATGGAGTTCTCCGGCAGAGTGGAGTACCAATCAAAGGCCGTACCTTTTAGGGTACTTGCAAAGAGGCGAATCTTGAGGGCATCTTTATCCGCAATAGCTCCTATCAGGATCTTGAAATGGATGACATGCTGTCTGGCTAAACCTTTCCCCGTATATGTCTGGAGAGTAGGTTGCAGGGAACGGAACCGAGTCCATCCATAAAGGGTAGGGTGGCTTGATCCCATGTTCCTTCAATGTATCCTCTTCTTTTGCTTTTGTGAGGATATCGTCCACGTCCTTTCTAGTAAGGGTGCGAGACTCATTGTTTTCTGCATTACCCTCCTCATCTTCATGATTCGGAGGGGTTTCATTGTTAGGTGGTAGACGCTGTAGAGTGAGAATCAGATTTTCCATCAGAGTCTCAATTCTCTGTTGTCCTTGCTCCAACTGCTGGATGCGTGCGGTTACATCATCATGCTGTGGAGGCGGCTCAGAACTTGTAGCCAAGACGTTCATCCCTCGGGATTCGAACGAAGAAATCGTCCTGGTGACTGAGCTGGGGCTCATTCTTCTGGATGAAGAATCTGAGGAGTGGTTACTCCGATGTTCTTGGCTTGGAGGAGTGGAAGACTCTTCCAGATGTGTTCTTGTCCGAGAGATGCTGCGAGTCACTGGACGTCTAACACTGATTTTGGTTGCTGACTTCCGGCGTTTTCTGGTTTTGCCAACCATATGAACAGCAACGAATTGGTCGGGTCTTTCTTTTTCGACCCATTTGTTTGAGACGTGGAGAGTAGAACGCTGGGTTCTTTGTTTCTCGAGTCTCTTTTGTCGATATGCAGTGCGGCGACGCATACGACGAGCAATTTGAGCTTCAATCAGCTCTGGCTGGGCTCTGGCGATGAAGGATGTAGTCCCTCGTGCGCAGCAGCCGAGTTTGTCTTCTTTGAAGCTGGGCAAGGACAGAATCTGGACGCGGTCCTTTGCTTGTCGCAATGAAGACTTGAATTTTACGAGCTCGGCCCCTGTTGAGATGAAGGGTCAACTCGCAGGAGTGCAGGCTTCAGCATGTTTTTGCGTAGGCCTAACGATGCAGGATTTGATTTTGGGCTTGTAGGAGCAAGCCGGCTCATGATGATTTTGTTTGTTCTTTGGGCAGAGGGTAGGTTTCTCCTGTTTCATGTAAGAGAGAGGGTAGAACCGATTCTCCTTGAGAGGGGCAAGGTATGCTGGCTTTGCAGATGTTCGGGACCTCCGTTGCTTTGGTGAAGATCTAGAGGACCAAGTCTTTGGGTAAACTTGGTTTCTTGTGGGTTGAGGCTTCGTGGGAGCGCCACGAGCTTCAGGCTTCTTAATGTTCGCCCTTGGTGCCATGTTAGTGACACGTTGCGGAGCGGTTTTCTGCTTCTTGGCAGGTACAGTTTATTCTGCGGGGAGTGGGAATGGTCCCAGCGACCCGAAGACGATGGTCAGGGGAGTTGAAGTTGACCCGGTGTTTGGAGAGTTGTCGAGGGAGATGATGCTTCGGCAACTGGCAGGGCGCTTATGCTTGTTTTGCTTGTCTTGAAGCATAAGCTGATACTTGTTCTCATCGAAAGTGATGGTCAATGAAGCTGCCATTGTTAGTTTTGGAAAACTTCTAAAACAAGACCAAATCCATTAGTAATCACAAGAATATGGTGATCATAAATGGAGAATAACTATGCTTTTCAAATCACTTGAGGGGACATGGCCCAACCCAAGCAAGATGAAGAAGGCGAAAAGCCATAGACGATACAATTGTTCTAAAATGCAAGTATGGTAGGCTCAGGGTGAGCGTACCAGTGACTGCTAGAAGAAATTGTAGACCTTAATTCAAATTACCGAGAAGCAAAGCTCACTCAAGGTAAAATGATATAAGGTTGGAGATACAAATGTGTCGGTCGCGAATACAGTAGACCCGAAAAGGCGTACTAGCACCGCTAGGGACAAATGTTGCAAATCGCATCCTTGGGAAGGACACGAGATGGGATTTTTTTGAAAGGTCAAATTTGGGTTCATAAAGGAGAGCAAATGGTGTTTCAATCCGAACAAAGGCTCAACATTTCTGCGAGCGCTAAATCCAGAAGGGAAGGAACCAGAATTTCTCAGATGTGAATCCAATAATGACAGAAGTTTTTTTTTTTTTTTTTTTTGAAGGGTCAAGATTGAATTCATCAAAGAGAGCAAATGGTGTTCCATTCCGAACAAGGCTCAACATTTCTGCGAGTGCTAAATCCGAAAGGGAAGGGACCAAGATTTCTCAACTCTGAATTCAAAAGTGTCGGAATTTTTCTAAAGGGTCAAGATTGAATTCATCAAAGAGAGCAAATGGTGTTCCATTCCGAACAAGGCTCAATATTTCTACGAGCACTAAATCCGAAAGGGAAGGAACCAAGATTTCTAAATCCTGAATTCGAAAGTGACGGAGGTTTTTTTGAAGATATTTTTTTTGAAAGTTTTTTTCTTTTAAAGGTTTTTTTTTTAAGATTTTTTTTTTGAAAGGTTTTTTTTTAAAGGTAATTTTTTTTTTTTTTTTTGAAGATGCACATAGGTTTCCAATTCGATCTTATGAAACCTTAGTAGATAGATCAGCCCCCAGGTAAGGGTAGGATTACTTAATGAACCCGTTTGAAGGACCCTTGCCTCGAACAGTCTAGCTGCCTCCACACTCTGGACAAGGCCTTTCTTAAACCCAATTTGGTCAAAGAACGCAACTGGTGGAACCTTAGTGTTTTGTTTTTTAACTCTTTTTTTGAAAGATTTTTTAATGAATTCATCAAAGAGAACGAATGGTGTTCCAATCCGAACAAAGGCTCAACATTTCTGCGAGCGCTAAATCCAAAAAGGAAAAACCAAATTTTCTCAAATTTGAATTCAAAAGAGAGAAAAGCAATTTTTTTTTTTTGAAATTATAATTTTTTTTGAAATCTCAATTGGACTCATCAAAGAGAAAAGACGGTCCAATCCCTGATATGAATGATAGCTGCAAACATTTCTGTGAGCTATCAAGTTCGAAGACGAAATGATCAAAGTTTCTCAAAGTTGAATTTAAAGAAAGAGAGACCATTTTTTTTTAAAGAATTTGAAATAAAGGTTTTTTTTTATATATATATTTTTTAAATCCCAATTGGACTCATCAAAGAAAAAAGATGGCCCAATCCTTGATATGAACGATAGCTGCAAACATTTCTGTGAGCTATCAAGTTCAAAGAGGAGAGGATCAAAATTTCTCGAAGTTGAATCTAAGAAAAGAAATCAGATTTGTGTTTTTTTTTTTTTTTTTGAAGTGAGAAAAAACAATTGAAATCCCATCTCATGTTTGTTTTTTTTTTTAGATGCCAAATGCAACATAAGCCACCAACTATAAAGGAGCTAAGGGATCAAAGCATCACGTTCTCAAGTCAACGGGTCCCACTGGGTATGCCAACTTGATGGACCCTCGGATCTTCTGTCCTCTCCTTCCGCACCCCGGGGGCTGACCTGGGTCTCGGCGGAGGAGGAAAAACGCGGGTATCAACATTTTTTGTACGGGTATGCCAGATTTACTTTCTACTTGAAATTTGGAATGGTGATGATCTGGAAATTCACCTTCACAAGTGGAAAGGAAATCAATCCTTTTTTCTAACTTTTCAAATTGCATAAATATTAAGAAAAGAAACAAGTTTGTTTTTTAGAATGCCATAGGAGGAGTTTTTTGTTTGTTTGCCGTGAAAGGCGATTTTACAAAACTCATCAAATATGAAAGACAAGAATTGTGATTTCTTTTTGTCTCTTTAAAAAAATACAAACTACAATAGAAAAGGAAGAAAATGGATCTAACTTCTCAGGAGATTGTAGGGACACGTTGATGTTGACACCAAAAATGTCACTTTGCCTCTTCAACATCAAGAAAGCTGCATGAAGTCGCAACCTGCCATAAATAGGCAATGCAACTTCTCCAAAAAATCAAATCTTGTCAGAATCAAACAAAAACTGCAAGATCCTTCAAGATAGCCAAGAGAAGAGTACACATGAAGTTTCGGGCCATTTCAGAATCATTTGGCCTAACTTCGCTTCTCCGACAGCTTAAATGGCGCTCCCGGCGGCGACATCATCGGAGACGTAAAAAAAACTTCGATCAGAGCCTACGGATGACTCCAGCATGTCTCAAAAGGGCTCCATGTCAAATTTCAAGTCAAACCGACAACGTTTGACCCTCCATCAATGCTCGAGCAGCAAAATCAAGCCTCCCGGCGGCGGGAACCACCGAAGCCTTCGCTCATCAAACCAAGTGCATGAGTGGCTTCAACATGCTTCCAAAAGGCTGCACGTCGAATTTCAGGTCATTCCGACAACGTTTGACCAGGTTTCGACGCTCCGAAAGAAAATCAAGCCTACCGGCGGCGGAGCTCCCCGGGACCATGGTTTCCAAGACAGAGCCTGTGGATCATCTCAAAATGACTCCAATAGGTTCCCTGTCAAATTTCAGGTCAATCGGACATCGTTTGACCGCACATCAAAGCTCGGCATTTTCCCCGCAGCAAAATCAAGTGAAGCATCGATGGGACCCCAAACGGCTTCAAAACTCAAACAAAAGCCTATGGTTGGTCTTATTTATTGCTCAGGAGGCTTCACCTCAAATTTTAGGTCATTCCGACATCGTTTGACCAAGTTTCAACTTCTGGCGGAAAAACAGCAGCTCTACGCGACAAAGTCTTCAGCTTTCCCGGAAAATTGGAAACTTTGCACTCTAAAAATGCAAGGATTCTCATCAGGTTTTCTACAGGGAAATCAAGCCAATAAATGAAAAGAAATGTCAGAAAAAATACAGAAGAAAACGGCGACGAAAAAGACCTCGAAACGACCGCAAAACGGGCTCCGAAGGGAAAAATTCCCCCAAGGTCGCAGGCCCCTGCGACCATGGCCCATGGTCGCCGGCCCATGGTCGCCGGCGACCATGGAAGTCCGGGTCACCGGATTTTCCGCCGGTGACCCGTTTTTCCGTCTTTTTTCGCGTTTCGCGCACTTTGGCCCCTGTGGTTTCCTGAAAATGTGATTTTTAGTGCTTGAAATTGACTCATATCCTCCGACATCCGTCAAAATCACGGGTCAACCTCCAAAAGCATAAAATCATCATTGATCGCTCCAAGATCGCCAACCGGTCAACCAAAAAAAGTGCTCTTTCTGTCCGACTGATCGAGAAATCGACAAGACAGATGTCACCGGCCCGCACTTAGCTATCAATGTCTGAAGTTACATGTTCATCCGATGTCGATCAGCATGAAGATCCATCGATGATCATTGCCAGAAGAATTCCAGAAGACACGGCACGGCCCGCGACTCTTCGACTGCTCGGCGACCAATTAATGTGGTTAATTGACTAGCTTTATTGCAGTCATTAATTCATTTCTTTGGACGGCCCAATCAGAAGCAAGCATTTGGGAGTTACAAGTCAATTGATTCATGGCATTTAAACCATGAAACTCCTCCCATTATGGTAATTAAGGTGATTAAAAGCCCTTAATCTCCATCGGCCAATCAGATTCAAGGAAAAAGGAGTTACAAAATCAAGAAAAAAATCTTGTAACTCCTCCCATTAAAGCCATTAAAGCCCATAAACTCTCCTAAATGGCTACCAAAAGCCTATAAATAGGAGAGCATTCCATTGAAATCGGGATCAGAAAATCGAGATCGATCGATCGGAAAGAATCCAGAGCTCGTATCCAGAGAAAGAAAAAGAGAGAAAAACTCTGCTGAAGTTCTGCACCGGCCACCACTACAAGGTGACAAAAGTCCCTTGGGGGGCACCCCCCCCAAGGTCCTTGCCTTCTCCCGCTGCCTCCAATGGCTTAGACGTGGCTTTTCAGCCCGTCTACTTAGCTTTTTATTGGACATAGGACCTCCTCTTGGTCTTTGTCCTCTAAAAACCTGAGGTTATAGCCAAGCCAAGCGAATCAAGAGCATCCTCTGTTCTCATCTGCATGGATGATGGTGAAGCCCATACATGGCTTGCGACCGTCAATCTGAACGAGTCTCCCACAATCTCCTGAAAAGTTAGATCTTCCTTTTCTTGCTTTTCATTGTAGTTTGTATTTTTCTAAAGAGACAAAAAATCACAACTCTTGTCTTTCATTATTGATAAGAATTGTAAATCGGCTATAAACGCCACAAAATCGGCTATAAATGCCAAACAAAATCGCCTTTCACGGCAAACCAAGAAAATGTCTCTTTTCTTAAATATTTGTGCAATGGAAAACTTGAAAGAAGTTGGTTTCCTTTTTA
This sequence comes from Umbellularia californica, assembly GCA_028538565.1. Lineage (NCBI taxonomy): Eukaryota > Viridiplantae > Streptophyta > Magnoliopsida > Laurales > Lauraceae > Umbellularia > Umbellularia californica. The sequence continues at coordinate 40,855,058 of JAPQWN010000007.1, read as the reverse complement.
CTTACGAAGGTTGATCTCCGGATTACCACTTGCAATTCCAAGTAAAATAGAAAATCTGGCACACCCACACAAAGAAATGTTGATGCACGCTTCAGGCCCACCAGGGCGCGAAAGGGCCGGACCCGACGGACTCCCACGTTCCGCCGACCCCGGTAGCCGCCCCACGGCGCCTCGGAGCGCGTTCCATCAAGCTGGCACACCCGGTGGGACTCGTTCATTTGAGAACACGGTGCTCGGAAATGAAATATTTGCATATCATACTTTTTGCTCTATGCTTATACTTCTTTTCCGGATTCCTTGGTTACTTTCTAGCTGGTAGCCTATGTTGGATTTTGCATCCTAAAAAAAAATGAGATGGGATTTTTTGGAAATTTCTATTTCTTTGAGTTTGTTTCCATTCTTTCTCTTTTCAAAAAAAAAATCAGTTTTCTTAGTTTGAATTCAAAATTGAGAAACTTTGATCCTATCCTATCATTCTTTGGTGCTTGCAGAAATGTTGAGCCCGTTCGACTAAGGTTTTGGACCATCGTTTCTCTTCGATGAGTTCATTAGAGATTTCAAAAAAAAAATTAAAAAAAAAACAAAAAAAAAATCAGTTTTCTTAGTTTGGATTCAAAATTGAGAAACTTTGATCCTATCCTATCGTTCTTTGGTGCTTGCAGAAATGTTGAGCCCGTTCGACTAAGGTTTTGGACCATCGTTTCTCTTCGATGAGTTCATTAGAGATTTCAAAAAAAAAAAATCAGTTTTCTTAGTTTGGATTCAAAATTGAGAAACTTTGATCCTATCCTATCGTTCTTTGGTGCTTGCAGAAATGTTGAGCCCGTTCGACTAAGGTTTTGGGCCATCGTTTCTCTTCGATGAGTCTATTTGGGATTTAAAAAAATAAAAAGACATAGACCACTAAGGTTAAACCAATTGCGTTCTTTGATCACGATTGATTCAAGAAAAGCCTTGTCCAGAGTGTGGAGACAGCTTGACTGTTCTAGGCAAGGGTCCTCCAAACGGGTTCATTAAGTAATCCTACCCTTACCTGGGGGCAATTCTATCAATTGAGGTTTCATAAGACCGGGTTAGGAGGCCTATGTGTACTCTCTCGTCTTTAAATCTTAAAAAAAAAAATAAAAAAAAAAAAACAAAAATTTTCAAAAAAAAAAATTATAAAAATAAATAAAAATATATTTAAAATAAAAATAAAAAAAATAAAAATAATAAAATAAAAAAAATCATTTCAAAAAAAAAATCTCCAAAAACTCGTCACTTTTGATTTCAGATCTGAGAAATTTTGGTTTCTTCTTTTCTGAGCACTGGCGCTAGCGGAAATCGCCGAGACCGTGTTCAGATCAGAATACCATTTGCTCTCCTTGATGGAACCAATCTTGACATTTCAAAAAAAAAAAAAACTCGTCACTTTTGGATTCAGATTCGAGAAATTGTGGTCTCTTCCCTTCTGAGTACTGGCGCTCGCGGAAATCGTTGAGCCCGTATTTAAATCGGAATGCCACCTGCTCTCTTTGACGAATCCATTTCTGACCTTTCAAAACAAAGAATCCCATCTCATGGATGCGATCTCCAACATTTGTGCATAGCAGTACTGGTACGCCCTTTCAGGGTCTACTGTATCTGTGACCGGCACATTTGTAACTCATACCTTATATTCTTCTTATCTCGAGCAAGCCCTGCTTCTCGATAAGTCGAATTTAGGTTTACAATTGCTTCTAGCAGTCACTGGAATGCTCATTCTGGGCTCACCATACTTGCTGTCAGAACAATTGTACCATCTATGGCTTTTTACCTTCTTCATGTCGCTTGGGTCATATCCCTTGAGCGATTTGAAAAGACAACCATAGAAATTCCCATTTATGATCATTACATTCTTGTGATTACTAATGGATGTGGTCTTGTTTCAGAAAACTTTTTTCGAAATTAACAATTGCAGCCTTAACCATTATCTTCGATGAGAACAAGTACCAACTCATGCTTCAACAGAAGCAAACCGAGCGCACTTACAAGCGCCCTGCCAGCTACCGAAGCGTCAACTCCCTCGGCAACTCTCTGAACTCCGGGTCGACCTCGACTCCCCGGACCATCGTCTTCGGGACACTGGGACCATTCCCACTTCCCGAAGAACAAGCTGCGCCTGCTAAAAAGCAGAAGATCGCCTCTCAACGTGTCACTCCCGTGACACCAAAGGCGAGCGCCCAAAAGCCCGAAGCCCGCGGCACCCCCGCGAAGCCTCGACCAACAACCAACCAGGTCTACCCTAAGACTTGGTCTCCAAGACCTTCCCCAAAACAAAGAAGGTCTCAAACTTCCACCAAGCCAGCATACCTGGCCCCACTCAAAGAGAACCAGTTCTACCCTCTTGCCTACATGAAAGAGGAGAGACCCATCTCCAAGAATTCGTTATCTCCCTCAAGAATTCAAAACCTTTGGTCATCACGACTAAAGTGAAGAAGGCGAAACAAAAGCCTGGGGGCAAATTTGTTGTCTCTCTCGTGTCTATCATGCAAGACACAGACTCGGACTCAGAGCCAGAAGACGATGCATCGTCAAGCCAAGCTGACACTCAGCAAGTTCAGCCTGCTCTCACTCCGATGGAGACACCTGCTGACGTAGAAGATCCTACGTCTGCTACCTTTGTTGTTCCGACAACATCACCAAAGCAAAAGCCGATCTTCTTCCATAGATCGGACGCTTCTTCATCAAACTCCATGCTGGAACCTTTCCAAAATGAAGGTATGCCTCAGCTATCTCTATATAGTCCTGTGGCACAAGCAATTATGAAGAAAATGGGCTATGACGCTCAAAACCCAGTCGGTTTGGGAGAAAGACGCGGTATTCTCACGCCATTGGGGCCCACCTTGACCAAAAGCCAGCTAGAAGATTGGAGACTCTACGGTCATGTAGAAAAGTCTTCATATGGGTTAGGGTATGATCCCGACACTCCTCTGAGACAGTTGACACAAAAGCTTAAAAGTCGTTTTACCGACCAAGCCTCAACATCTCAAGTCCATAAAGACATCGATCTCCCTGGATATCTCTTTAAAGAGTTACCTGACAAAGATCCAGGAAGCTCATCCAATTTGTACGATTTCTCTGATGATAAAGAGGAATCGTCCGATAATACAGACTTGTGCTATTCTGACCCAGAAGAACCCTCGTCTCCAAAAGAAATACCAGACTCAACAGGCGATTGGGACTATCTCATAGCAAGCCTTGAGGAGATCACCAATCAACAAAATCCATGGAAAGGAACAGAGCCTTGGTCTGGTAATGCAGTTGAAACTCCAGAAGGTTTCGTTAAGTTGGAAGCCTCCGAAAATATTGTGGAGGAACCACCTTCGAACCTTCCGACAGAAGATCCTGTTCAAAAGATAAACTTGGGAACACCAGATAACCCACGTCCTGTATTCATAAGCAAGAATATAAAGGATGATGAGTTACCCGAGTATATCGCTTTTCTTCGTGAGTTCGTTGATTGCTTTGCATGGTCCTACGCTGAAATGCCTGGTTTAGACCCCAAAGTAGCAGTCCACAAACTCAACCTTCAAGAAGAAATCAAGCCTGTCAAACAAGGCCAAAGAAGATTCCGTCCAGATGTGATGGATAAAATTGAACAAGAAGTTCAAAAGCTCAAAAGCGTCGGCTTCATCCGTGAGGAACAACATCCAGAATGGTTGGCCAACATTGTCCCCGTGACAAAGAAAAATGGGCAGATCAGAGTCTGTATTGACTATAGAGACTTGAATGGCGCTTGCCCTAAAGATGAATTCCCGCTCCCCATACCGGAGGTGATGATTGACAATACCTGCGGATTCGAGCGAATGACATTCATGGATGGCTTCTCTGGTTACAATCAGATAAAGATGCATCCCGAGGATGAAAAACACACATCATTTCGGACTCCATTTGGCGTATAATGCTATACTGTCATGCCATTTGGTCTGAAAAATGCTGGTGCCACATATCAGAGGGCTATGATGAAAATATTCCAAGATATGCAGCACAAGACGGTCGAATGTTACGTTGATGACCTCGCCGTCAAAAGCAGAAGAAAAGAAGACCATCTCAAAGATCTTCGGGAAGTCTTCCTCCGACTCCGCAAACACAAACTGCGGATGAGTCCTCTAAAATGCTTCTTCGGCGTCTCGTCGGGTAAGTTTCTCGGATTCCTTGTTCGGAAAGCTGGAATAGAACTTGACCCCATAAAAGTCAAGGCTATTCTAGAAATGCCCTCTCCAAGAACCCTAAGGGAACTAAAAGGGCTTCAAGGGAGATTGGCCTACATCAGACGGTTCATCTCCAATCTTTCGGGGAAATGCCGTCCATTCTCTCGATTGATGAAAAAAGGGTGTAGACTTTGTCTGGGATGCCGACTGTGAAGCCGCATTTCAAGATATCAAGTCATACCTGACCAAACCTCTAGTGTTAGCTGCCCCTGCCACTGGAAAACCATTCATCTTGTACACAAGAGCCCTTGATCACTCTCTGGGTGCTCTGCTTGCACAAGAAAATGATGAAAGAAAAGAAGCTGCTCTATACTACCTCAGCCGCATGCTAGTAGGTGCAGAGCATCGCTACTCCCCAGTCGAAAAGGAATGCCTTGCAGTGATGTTTGCCGTACAAAAGCTACGTCACTACTTGCTTTCCAACACAGTCTACCTCGTCTCAAGGATCAACCTCTTGAAGGTCCTTGTCACAAAGGCAGGTTCTCTCAATGCCCGACTGGCAAAATGGTCCATCCTTCTATCACAATTTGATATTAGGTATGTGCCACAAAAAGCAATCAAAGGCCAAGCTCTAGCAGACTTTCTCGCAGAGCATCCATTGCCTAAAGATTCACCACTCAGAGATGATCTCCCAGACGAACCTATCTACAACGTGGAGACTTTCTCGCCAAATGCCTCCTGGGACATGTACTTTGACGGTGCAACCAGGACAAATGAAAACAGAAAGCTGATCTCGGGAGTTGGCATCTTCTTTGTTAGCCCTGACAAATACATGATTCCACACGCTTTCTCGCTACTGGAACCATGCACAAACAATGCAGCTGAATACCAAGCTCTGATCCTAGGATTGGAACTCGCCATCGAATCCAGTATCACTATGATGGAAGTCTTTGGAGACTCTCAACTGATCGTCAACCAGATGAATCAGAAATATGAAGTCAGGAAGCCTGATCTGCTGCCTTACTACAACAAGGCATAATCGCTTCTGCAAAAGTTTGACATCTGCAACATCACCCACATTCGTAGAGGTGAAAACATCCGTGCAGATGCCCTGGCTGGACTTGCCGCATCAATGGCGATCCAGGAAGGAAAAAACATGCAAATTACAGTGAGTGAGAGAAGGATCCTCCCTCCTCTTAACACACACCAAGCAGTTGCTGAATGCCACCGAGTGGTTGGAAGTCGGATCTCTATCCTTCAAACTTCAATCGGCGACTGGAGGGATCCGTTCATTGATTACACTATGTTCGGAATCCTACCTGAAGATCCAAAAGAACGGGTAAGCATCCAAAGGCGAGCCCCAAACTTTCATTTGGATATCCCTTCAAAAATCCTTTACAGGAAATCCTTCAATGGAGTACTCCTACGCTGCTTGTCACAACAAGAAGCTGAAGAAACACTCAAAGAAGTTCACGCTGGTCTTTGTGGAGCTCATCAGGCTGGTCCCAAGCTCTACGACCAAATCAAAAGGTTGGGTTACTACTGGCCTACCATGGTACCCGACGCAATGCAATTTGCTAAGCGCTGCCAACAATGCCAAGTTCATGGAGACTACATTCACATGCCTCCAGAATGGCTGCATCCTACAGCAATCTCATGGCCTTTTGAAGCATGGGGCATGGACATCATAGGTCCTATCTCTCCCCCTTCAAGCAAAGGTCATCGCTTCATCTTCGCCGCTACGGATTATTTCTCCAAGTGGTCAGAAGCATTTGCGTTCAACGAAATGAAGACCTCATCAGTTCTTCAGTTCCTGCGCACCAACATCATTTGTCGTTTCGGCATACCCAAGAGATTCGTCCATGATAACGGACCACAATTCCGGGATCATCGATTCTACAGGGTTTGCGACAAATACAAAATTCAAAGCTGTCCTTCGACTCCATATAATCCGGCAGCAAACGGATTAGCAGAAGCCTTCAACAAGACACTCTGCAAAATCCTCAAGAAAATGGTCTCTAGTCACAAAAGAGACTGGAGCGACAAACTGTCTGAAGCTTTGTGGGCCTATCGAACCACCGTTCGAGGACCAACCCATAGCACACCATTCTCCTTGGTCTATGGATGCGAAGCTGTCGTGCCCCTAGAGGTACAAATTCCTTCTCTGAGGGTAGCTCTACAAAATGACATGACTCAAGAAAGCAATGCGAAATTACGACTTCATGAGCTGGACAATCTCGATGAGAGACGGCTCGAAGCTCGACAAAGCATTGAACTTTACCAAGCACGCATGGCAGGATCTTTTGACAAAAAGGTCAGGCAACGCGCCTACAAAAAGGGTGACTTGGTTCTTGCGGTAAAAAGACCAATGGTCTTCGCACACAAATCCAAAGGCAAATTTGAACCAAAATGGGAGGGACCCTACGTCATCGACAAGGTCTTCTCCAACGGCGCATATGCCCTCCTAAACATGGAAGGCGACAGATGTATGCTGCCTATCAACGGCAAGTTCTTGAAGCGGTACTACCCTTGAAGACTTACCCAACTGGGTAAGAGCAATGCCTGTATGGCCAAAACCTGTTCTCAGGTACTCGCTCGTCAAACCCACTCTCTTTAGAATTTTCATATCAAATGTCAAAATTTCTAGAGATTAAAAAACAATGCTTACTTTTACCGTTTCATTGTTCAAAAAAAAAAAACAAAAAATCCAAGTTTAGGAGCCTCTCCCTGACTTGACCAAAACTTTCGATCCTTGAACCAAAATTCATGGTTTGAAACAAAAATCCGGATTCAGGGATTTCCACCCTAGTCCACCTTACCTTTTACCGCCAAATGGTTTTAGGTCAAAATTTACGACCCTCGTGTCTTTAAACAAAAAAATGGTTTTTCAAAAACCGCGGGGAAGTGACACTTAGTCGATACTCGCAAAACTCAAAAAATCGGAAGGATGCGAACCCCATTCGATACTTCCAAAACCTCTAAAATCGTGGAGACGCAACATTTCAGTTGCTATCCACAAACCCAAATTTCAAATGGTTCGAGAAAACCTCAAATTTCAAAAATCGCGGAGAAACAACATCAAGTCAGTACCCGCGAAACCAAAAGCTTTGGGAAAAGCAGGGAAGCGACGCTTAGTCGATATTTGCACACCAATTCGCGAGGAAGCGACATTCCATCGATACTTGTAAAACCTAACCCGCGAGGAAGTGACATTCCATCAATACTCGCAAAACCGAATGAGCAAGGAAGCGACATTCCATCGATACTTGCAAGACCATTCAGCGGGGAGGCGACATTTAGTCGATACCTGCATTTTGAAAGCCAAAAAAATCTGGCTATAAACGCCAAAACCTGGCTCTTTTGCCAAAAACCGGCTATCAATGCCACCAAATCGGCTATAAATGCCACACAAAAAAAACTGACTCTCATGTCAAAACCGGCTATAAATGCCACAAACCGGCTATCAATGCCACGAAAAATTGGCTTTCATGCCGACAAACCAAAACTTGGCTTTCAAAAAATGGCTATCAATGCCACCAAACCGGCTATAAATGCCACAAATTGGCTATCAATGCCACCAAACCGGCTATAAATGACACAAATTGGCTATCAATGCCACCAAACTGGCTATAGATGCCACAAAACAAACACCGGCTTCCATGCCAACCCAAATTTTGGCTTTTACGCCATAAAATTTCGGCTTCCATGCCATCTCAAAATTGGCTCCCATGCCACGAACAAAATTTTTGGCTCTTATGCCATCTCAAAAATCGGCTATAAATGCCACACACACAAAAAAAAAAAAAAAAAAAAAAAAAAAAAACTGACTCTCATGTCAAAACTGGCTGTAAATGCCCGGCTTTCATGCCAAATTCGTTTCCCCTACCAAAACAATCATTTGACAAAAGATTTTCACAAAATGACAAAACTTTTGATCAAACCCCATTTAGCAATTGCTTTCATCACAAAAAGATTTGAGTGAGCATAGGGAAAACAAAACAAAAAAAAAAAAAGAGTACCAAAAAAAAATACATGTGGTACCAAAAAAAAAGAGGAAAGTGTTCACAAGCACTACAAAAAAAAGTACCAAAAAATACATGTGGTACCAAAAAAAAAGAAGAGTATTTTCTGCTACAAAAATCAGGAGCTCAACCAAAAATGGTCTCCAGCCAAAGCTTCAGCTCCTCAAGCAAACTTTTGGCCTCAGCCGTCAGAGTTTCCAAGGCACGCTTCTTCAGGAACTTGCCATGAGATGCTGGCGAATGCCGTAACCCTTCTTTAACACCGAGAAGCTCTTCACCAGCAGTTTGCCATCGTTCGTTTTCTAGAGTCCTCCTCTCGAGAACTTGACCGGCATCTGCAACCCTGCGAATCAGAGTACTCTCCCTGTCACGAGCCTCTGTTATAGCAGTCCACTTAGCATCGACTTGTGCCTTCAAATGCTCAAGACGTTTCCTGGCCTCCTCAACTTCCCTATCAAGGACGTTAAGGTCATGCCTCAATCCGATGATGGCTAGCTCTTCCTTGTTCTTCTCCCGAACTAGCTGCTTCTTGCTTTGTGTAGCCTCATTCAGGTCAGACTTAGCCTTATCAGCAGGGTCCAAGAACATCTCCTTGAAGAATTGGTCGTCAGGGAAATCCATGGTCTCAAACCACTTGTCACCCAGTGCAATGATCCTATCAACGATCGCCCTGGCACTTGTGACATCCAGACCAACCTCTTCGGTATCAGTGAGAATCTCCTGTACATGTGGGATCATGCCAAATCCTGCCTCCAAATGTCCAGAAAAGAGAGTCTTGATCCAAGAACTCAAAACCCGAGCCAGCACCTTCTTCGCAAATTGAAGAGACGAACTGGATGAAGATTCACCCTTCTCCGTTGATCGGCTGCTCATGTCATGACCCATTGGAAGAGTAACAAAAGAACTCTTTCCACTTGGAGCCACTGGAGAGGGAATCTCAACACGAGGCATCTCCTCAATCATGTCAGAACTGGTCTCTACCTCCGGATCGACCTCTGGCATCCCTTGCTCTGGTTCTGAAGAAAGCGATGGACTCTCTTCTGTCACTTCAAAACCTGCAAATGAAACACAAAAAGGTATGAATATGATCCTGTTAAAAAAAAAACCATCAGGGTCATCACTACAAAGTACCTTCTTCGACGACTGGCGGAACACTCTCTTCCTCCATGAACTCATCGGAAGCATCATCAACATTTGCGTCCAATGATGGTTCAAAGTCATCGGAATCTTGTGGCGAGTCAGCTGACAAGAAAAATGTTAGCAAATCAAGTCGCAGGCACAAAAAAAAGAGAAAGCGAAAGAAGTTATACCAATTGGAGATTCTGGAATCATTCCAGAGTCCCTCGGCTCTTCTTCAGATACCATAACCGGCTCCATCACCGCCTCATCGGTCGGAACCTCAGGCATCGCCAAGTCTTCATCCTCTGCTAAAAAAAAAAAAGCAGCAGCAGGGTGAGAAAACAAATCAGAACATGGAAAACCCCATGAAAGAAGCAGAAAAAGGAAAAGGAAGAATCATACCTTCACCGATGGTCTCTTCTTCCCGAATCCTCTTCTCCGGAGGTTCGTCAGCTTCCCCTGGCACCTCCTCATTGACAGTGAGAGGGACTTCCACATTAGGAGAGTCTTCGTCCCGCCCCGTGTGACGCTGACTCCTCCTCCTCTTCCTACCTCTACGGGTTCGCTTCCTAGAAGAACCCGCCCCACTATCAGAGTCAGGTTTCTCACTTGACTCCTCACTGGATGGTCTGCTCTTGCCAGTAGACTCCACGGAAGCTCGTCTCTGTGCCGCTTGCATCCAAGCGTCGAGTTCAGCTTCCTCCTGTTCTAGCTGCTCCAAAGCCTCATCAGGTACTTCCCGAACAGCTTCAGAACCAATGACGCCCTGGTCACCGAGAAAGCCTATCTTGTGCTTCTCTCCAGAAAGGAAGGCCCAAACTTCCTCTCGCCGGACGCCATCCGACTTTCCAGTACCTTTCCCCGAAGACAGCTTTACATCAAGCTCCTTCTTGGAAAGCCCTCGATATGCCAAAAAGCTCTCCCCGAACCACTTCGTGAAGCCGGCAGTTCGGAAAGTCGACAGCTCAGGATAAGAAATCGTGGCAGTAGTGTCTTCAGCACTATAGAAAGCCCATGCATTTCTGCCATCCTACAAACCTCTAAAACGCTTCACCATACTCGAAGGCGCTCCAACAACGCCTTGAGAGAAGCCCAACTGAAGTGCAAAGCGAGAAGGTACATACGGCAGGATGTCGACGAAAAGATGTCTACGGTACACCATCGTGCCGACTCGTATGCTGAAAAGCCACTCCTTCTCTGCATTGGTCAAAGAGTAATGCCTTCCCGACCCTGCTCTGGTAGAGTCTCGGGAGGCACCAAAATCAAAAGCCTTCTTCCGCAACTCCGGAGAAAGCTTAACTGAAGACTGCCCCATCTCGATGTCCCTGAACCGTCGGATCCTCATGCGGGCAAACAAAAGTGATTCGGATACGGCTTTTCCCTTAGCCAATCGAATCATCAGAGGATCATCATCCTGTGCAGCACCCAGCCGGTGGAAGCCAGGACAGTGGTATACAAACCACGAATAAAAGATATGGGCTAAAAATACCCTATTCATAGGGAGCCCTGAAAGTTCCGGATCCTTACCCTAGAGGGGGGGGGGGGGTGAATAGGGTGAGCTACAAATTGATTTCCAATTTTAATTTTCTTCAAATTAAACTCCAACTAGTGATGATTACAAGAAAAGGTGCGGAAGATAAACAAATCAATCACCACAAGTCATTCACCATTGCTCAAAGATTTATAGTGGTTCGGCCTCAATGCCTACATCCACTACCGGCTTGTGATCACACACCCCACCGGATTTCCACTATTTATGCTTTTACAAAAGGCTAAGCAATAACCTTAAACACTATGCTTTTCTAGGCTAAGCAATAACCTTACAATGTGCTTTTATAGGCTAAGCAATAACCTTTACACAATGCTTTTCTTAGGCTAAGCAATAACCTTTACAATAAAAGATTTTCTCTCAAGAAGGTGTCTTCACAAAACACTCTAAGAGATACAATTTAAGCTCAATTGAAATGCCTCTAGAATAGGCAAATATGAAAGTGAAAATCAAACTCACACACACACTATGAATGCAAAGATGTATGCTTATGAAGTGAGTGTGTGGAAACTTCAATCACTATTAAAAGTTTAAGATCAATTAATGTATGCTAAGAAGCCTTCAAGGTTTTAATGCATACAAAGATTTGATTGAAGTAATATGCAAATCACATGTACCAAATACAAACTTGTTGAAGATATGAAATCAAAACCTCACAAGTTGTATGAATTTAATTATGTCTAAACATGTGATGCATATTCAATGTTGTTTTCAAAAACAAACTAATTTAACTAAAGTTCAAATGAATGAAAACAACAAAGATGATTCAAACAAGTTAATGAAACATGTTTATAAAACAAATCAAAGGTTTTGACAAAACATGTTTTATAAAGTATTAAAACAAACTTGTTTAGAAATCAAGGTGAAGAATCCAATGATTTAAATCAAAGGTTAAAGAAAGGAATGGATTCAACACATCATAGTTAATATGCTAAAAATCATTTACCAATAATTTAGACAAAGCATAAAACATATGATTAGAAAAAGTCAAAGCTTACTTGGTGATTGAACTTCTTTAATCCAAGTTTAGCTTTACTTAATGATCCTTTGGCCTTTTTAATTCATTTCCTTTGATTTGCCTTAGTATGCCTCAGAAATGGCTTCAACAATCATCAAATTTGGCCTTGGAATGAACTTCCTTTTATAGGAAAAATGGGCCAACGGCTATATGTCGGTTAGCCGACATCCAGGGGTCGGTTAACCGACACTCCCAACGGTCACATGCTAACGGTCATAATTTCGAAATTTTGCTGACCAAAAAGCATGGTTCGGTTAACCGACATGTTCGGTTAACCGAGGCCCGACCGACAAGCTAGCCGACAGTGAAAACAAGGTCAGAAAACACTTCTCTGGAATTCTAACCGAGAGAGCTTCGGTCAGGATCAAAAGCAACTTCGGTTAACCGATCCTTGACCGACATGCTGACCGACGTGTAAAATATATGATAATGCAGCTCTCTGGAAATCTGACCGACAAGGTGTTCGGTTAGTCCATTTTCTATGGTCGGTTAACCGACACATAACCGACACACTGACCGACATAAGAGACACCCTTCAGAAATGCTAACCGAGTGAGTTCGGTTAGGCTTCGGTTCAAGGTCGGTTAGCCGACACCTGACCGACAGGCAGACCGACAGTACTGTCAGACTGTTTTCTGAAGATCTGAGTTTTACAAGTAAAGATCTAACTTTTGAAAGCTTTTGAAACACAGAGTGTAAAGGTGTTTGAGACAAGGTTTAATCAAGATAAAAACTTTTCAAAATAAGACTAAAATCAGCCAAAAGGTTTGAAACATAGTTTTAGCAAGTTGATTTAAATCCTGAGATTTTCAAGATAAACCTGTGAGAAATGAAATGAGATGATCATGATGCAAATGTTGGACATCAAATTGCAAACACAACTTAGGGTCTAACAATCTCCCCCTTTGCAATTTGATGGCAACACACTAACAAATGCTAAGAAACATAAAACACATCACTCAACCATTCATTCATTTCTACAACTCTTGGTCTCCATACATTTCAACTCCACCTGAGTTGAAAATTGTGGCTTCTTCATGATCTTCCTTCCTCTCTTTGCTCCCCCATTCTTCATGATCTTCATGATCATTCTTTGCTCCCCCATTGTGTGTGCTTCCACACAAATTCTCTCCCACAATCTTTTTCTCCCCCATAGTCTTAGAAATCATACTTAGCCATTTCCATTTCTTTCAATTCTTCTCCCCCATTGACATCAAATTGCTTAAAAAGTCTGCAAAAACAGCTCATGCAAACATATACCTTTCTCATAGCATAGCATTGATATCATTTGATAAATTTTGAATGTAAAAGTAAAGAAGAAGCTACCATGTAAAGACAAAAAGGATTCATAAGTTTTCATTCATGTCTAAAATGAAAATGTTCACATCATTAGTGAAACACATAAACCATAAACATAAACATTCTCATACCCACCATCAACATTCAGAAACACATCCATCAAAAACCAATTTGAACCAACATACACCACCAATCATACTACCAATTAGAAAACAAAAAATAGTGGTGTCATCAAGTATTTTCTACTCCGAATCAGGAGGTGGTGGTGACGGAGAAGGTGGAGCTCCAACATCATCTCGGCTGCAACTCTTTGAAATTCTTGAGAGATACTGAAACAGTTTGTTCAGTGTCTTCTTGTTCTTCTTTTGTTCTTTCTTCATGTAAGTCATATCTCTCTCAAGAGCTGCCAAGCGGTCCACTGAAGAGGAAGGACGAGGAGATGGTATCGATGTTGAGCCATGAGTAGGAGAAGGAGGTGCTTGAGCCAAGGGAGGGTCATCAGCTATAGGGATTTGAGCGTTGGGAATAAGATTCATTTGATTCACATTAGCTGGTGATAAAGGAGTTTTGAAAACAGGTTTCTCCCCAGAAGGCTTAGGTATCCCAAATGAGAATGCCAATTGTGTCATCAAATATCCAAATGGTATTGCATTTTTCTGACTCATGTTGTTATGAAATTTGATGATTGAATGACAAATGATGGAGGGCAAGCAAATGGGTGTACTAGTTACCACCTTGGACAAGAGATTAACCATATAGGCTGTAAGCTCAGTCCTATTTCCCATCCTAGGGTAGACATTGTATGTAAAGCAATGATGAATAATCCTATAAATGGGAAAGAGAGAATTTATGGTAAGATGATGTTTTCTTTTGTCCCAAGGGGCATTGAAACCACAAATGTCCCTAGTGGCCTTGGTTCTCTCATCTTCATTAGGGGAATCTGATATCATTGTAAGTCCATTTGGAGTGCACGGTATCCCCAAGATATTTCCTATTCTCTCAGGTGTGATCTCTACATTCCTATCTTCAAAGGAGATTGTAAAAGAACAAGTATTTTCTCCAATGAGAGTGCTTGAGATTGATGAGTACATATATCTTACCAATGTGGGATAGACATCTCCACCCCAATGAAGTATACCATCCCATCCTACTCTATGGACAATCCCCATTAAGTCATGGTTTTTAATTTGATTTACTAACACCCTTCTTTCCATAGCTATAGACCTATCTCTCAATAGTTGCAGAGTGTTAGCATCAACTCTCAGTTCTATGGATGGTGGTGGAGGGGAATCACTAAAGTCTGAATGTTCATCTATAGGCCTACTGGATGTGGCAGTGGCCTTCCCCTTTTTAGATGGCCTAGGTATGGCTTTTTTCATTCTTGGAGGCATGTTGGTTGGGCAAGATTGAAGGTTTTTCTTTAATGTGAATTAGTATAAATCTTTTTCCCAATGCTCAATAGGTGAGAAGATCACTGAAAATTAAGCAGACTTGGTTGAGACAAAACATCAAACACCTATTGTGCAGACTAAGGAAAAGATAGCACAGTTGGTTGTGGATGCCCCAAAGTATGGATCTCAAGACCTACATTACATGCAAACATTCCACAAAGACTATAAATAAACCAATCATTTCAAGAAAATTCGAAGAAGGGAAGTTTGGGAATTTTTGAATGGAACAGTTACCTTGATCTTAAGGGAAAAATGATTGATCCCAGCTTGGAAGAGGAGACTCTTTTGATGACAATGATTCCTTTGAAAAGATCAGAAAATGCTTGCAAGAAATCAGAGGGAATGACCAAGGCTTGATGATCTCACAGATTCTCGTTGACTGTCAAGGTCTTGAGGCTCCAACGTTGGTGAAGGAGATGAAAATGATGATGACTTGCTTGGAGGATGATTGAGAGAGGATTTTAATTGGGTTGAAGGAAGTTTTTAGAGCAATGAGGAGGAGATTTGACTAATTTGAGGGTTTTGAACAGGAAGTTCTCGTCTAGGGCATGAAGAAGGAAGATGATGAATCGTGAAGTGATTTTCCAGATCGTGCGCAGGGTTTTATTCGACCCTGTGAGTTGTCGGTTAGCCGACAACTTAAGTGTCGGTCAGCCGACACTTGTAGAAAAGTGAAATAATTCACTAATCTACATTTTTGACCTATGATCACTCGTTTGAGGATTTTTACGATAATTTGACTATTGGAGAACAATTAAAATGATCATAAGAAACAATCTAATAAATTCTTTTTCAAAATTCATTGATTAAACACATGCATTTTAATCATAAAATACCTTTTGAATTTTAAAAATGCATTACTACTCAAACAAGCAAAATTCAAACATGTAGAGATTGCTCAAGGAACTTAGAATCATCTAGACCTAGGACAAAAAAAAATGTACATTTTGAGAAGTAATTGGTCCATTCTAATTTCAAAGGTTTTAATGTTTGTCTAGGATTCTAACCTTAGCTATCCATCTAAGGTCTTGAGCCTTTAGGCCAATGTTTGAGATTCCACCAACCACGGGAGATAATTTTTCAATTTTAGTAGATTTCTCATCAATTTTTGGTTTGACAATTTTATAATGATGATTAGTCTTTGATGGTTGGTGATGATTTTTCACTATGTTCTTATTTCTTTTAACTTTTCCTCCTCCTTTTTGCATTTTGAATTTTAATTTTAATTGTTCAACCTTTTTCAAAATTTCTTTCATTTCCATGGTTAAAGGAGGTAAAGTGAGATGTTTCTTGTTGATAGATTTAACTTGATAGCTTTGGACTTGATTGGTCCTTTTAAAATCTATCTTAGGAGACTCTTGTTGAATAGATTTAACTTGTTTGAACTTTAAAGAGTCTTCCTTTGATTTAAATGTCTTACCCTTCATAAAATTTGATTTTACTTCCTTTGATTCATAGATGGGTTTAGACAAATGACTTCTTCTTAGTTTGCACTCAAATTTGAAATGCCCTTCTTTACCACAATAATGACATTTTGTTTTGGGCAAATTGGTGTGAGTGCTAGAGAGAGAGGACTCACCTTTTACAAACTTGTTTATGAACTTAGGGTCATGATAAGTATGTTTATTAAATCCAAGACCCGTCCTATCTCCATGTGATTTACCCAATTTAAACAAGTTTTCAAGTTTCTCTTCACTTTGGGTAAATTTGCACTCAAACTTTTGCTTGTGGGTCTCAAGTTGAGTGACTTTGTTTTTAAGAATTGAATTTTCATTATTTGCTTTTATGAGTTGAATTTCAATTCCATTAAACTTGTTTACCTTTTCATGAGCAAGTTTCAATTCAAGTTTTAGTTCATTCACATTAGATCCAAGATGTAAAGTTTTTAAATCACTTTGAGTTTTGAATAAATTTTCCTTGGTGATAATTAACTTGGATTCTAAATTAGAAATGTCTTCAACTTGATTCTTCACATGATCACTTATATTTGTGTTTTCTTTGAGAAGTTTATCACAACTTATCTTAGATACATTTAATTCTTCTTGAACTTTTGACAAATTATCCATAGAAATTTTTAATTTTGATTTTAGATGGATAATGTTTTCATCTTGTCTTCTTATTGTATCTATTAATCTCAAATTTTCTTTCTTTAGCTCATCATTATTTGTTTCAATTTCATTTTGTTCATTTTGAGTATTAGACAAGTTGTGTAAAGTGATCGTGAACTTAGAGTTTAGGCAATTTATAGCTTCATCTTTCTCTCTAAGTTCATCTTTTGAGGTGACTAATTCTTTGTTTAGTCTTTTAGATTCTCCTTTTAACTTGTTATGACTTTTAACAAGCTTTAAGTACAAAGTGTACAAATCATCATATGCTTGTTGAAGATCATCTTGATTTTCATTTTCTTCATCACTTGATTCAAGTTGATATTCATTATGTTCATGATTTGAATCTCCAATGGATGGAAGAGGATGACTAGGAGAATCTTCAAGGGAATCTACACTCTCTATCTTAGTGGAATCCATAGCAATGATTTTCAAGATAAATCCAACTAGGGTCTAAGCTCTAGGTTTTTACACCTAATCAAGAGTTCCAAAACACTTGATCCTAAATATAGAGCACGAGGCTCTGATACCAATTGAAAGTTCCGGATCCTTACCCTAGAGGGGGGGGGGGGGGGGGGGGGGGTGAATAGGGTGAGCTACAAATTGATTTCCAATTTTAATTTTCTTCAAATTAAACTCCAACTAGTGATGATTACAAGAAAAGGTGCGGAAGATAAACAAATCAATCACCACAAGTCATTCACCATTGCTCAAAGATTTATAGTGGTTCGGCCTCAATGCCTACATCCACTACCGGCTTGTGATCACACACCCCACCGGATTTCCACTATTTATGCTTTTACAAAAGGCTAAGCAATAACCTTAAACACTATGCTTTTCTAGGCTAAGCAATAACCTTACAATGTGCTTTTATAGGCTAAGCAATAACCTTTACACAATGCTTTTCTTAGGCTAAGCAATAACCTTTACAATAAAAGATTTTCTCTCAAGAAGGTGTCTTCACAAAACACTCTAAGAGATACAATTTAAGCTCAATTGAAATGCCTCTAGAATAGGCAAATATGAAAGTGAAAATCAAACTCACACACACACTATGAATGCAAAGATGTATGCTTATGAAGTGAGTGTGTGGAAACTTCAATCACTATTAAAAGTTTAAGATCAATTAATGTATGCTAAGAAGCCTTCAAGGTTTTAATGCATACAAAGATTTGATTGAAGTAATATGCAAATCACATGTACCAAATACAAACTTGTTGAAGATATGAAATCAAAACCTCACAAGTTGTATGAATTTAATTATGTCTAAACATGTGATGCATATTCAATGTTGTTTTCAAAAACAAACTAATTTAACTAAAGTTCAAATGAATGAAAACAACAAAGATGATTCAAACAAGTTAATGAAACATGTTTATAAAACAAATCAAAGGTTTTGACAAAACATGTTTTATAAAGTATTAAAACAAACTTGTTTAGAAATCAAGGTGAAGAATCCAATGATTTAAATCAAAGGTTAAAGAAAGGAATGGATTCAACACATCATAGTTAATATGCTAAAAATCATTTACCAATAATTTAGACAAAGCATAAAACATATGATTAGAAAAAGTCAAAGCTTACTTGGTGATTGAACTTCTTTAATCCAAGTTTAGCTTTACTTAATGATCCTTTGGCCTCTTTAATTCATTTCCTTTGATTTGCCTTAGTATGCCTCAGAAATGGCTTCAACAATCATCAAATTTGGCCTTGGAATGAACTTCCTTTTATAGGAAAAATGGGCCAACGGCTATATGTCGGTTAGCCGACATCCAGGGGTCGGTTAACCGACACTCCCAACGGTCACATGCTAACGGTCATAATTTCGAAATTTTGCTGACCAAAAAGCATGGTTCGGTTTTAACCGAGGCCCGACCGACAAGCTAGCCGACAGTGAAAACAGGGTCAGAAAACACTTCTCTGGAATTCTAACCGAGAGAGCTTCGGTCAGGATCAAAAGCAACTTCGGTTAACCGATCCTTGACCGACATGCTGACCGACGTGTAAAATATATGATAATGCAGCTCTCTGGAAATCTGACCGACAAGGTGTTCGGTTAGTCCATTTTCTATGGTCGGTTAACCGACACATAACCGACACACTGACCGACATAAGAGACACCCTTCAGAAATGCTAACCGAGTGAGTTCGGTTAGGCTTCGGTTCAAGGTCGGTTAGCCGACACCTGACCGACAGGCAGACCGACAGTACTGTCAGACTGTTTTCTGAAGATCTGAGTTTTACAAGTAAAGATCTAACTTTTGAAAGCTTTTGAAACACAGAGTGTAAAGGTGTTTGAGACAAGGTTTAATCAAGATAAAAACTTTTCAAAATAAGACTAAAATCAGCCAAAAGGTTTGAAACATAGTTTTAGCAAGTTGATTTAAATCCTGAGATTTTCAAGATAAACCTGTGAGAAATGAAATGAGATGATCATGATGCAAATGTTGGACATCAAATTGCAAACACAACTTAGGGTCTAACAAGCCCAAGCCGAACCAAGAAAGCAGCAGCCTGCAGTTCGGTACACAGGTAGGAGTAAAGAGCGGGCACCAAAGCAAGCCGCTCTCCAAACGCCATCTGACAAGCCGGAAAAATACAATGCGGCCTGATGTGCGTCCCATCTCCACCAGCAAAAATAGCCTCACCTAGCCAAAAAGTGAGGTAAACAGCAAGATCTCTCCGCAGTGTAATGTCAGAACAAATGGCATCTGTGCTCGCGAAGAAACCCTTCAACTCTTCCTGCATGGCCGAAGTCTTCTTCTGTCTTCCCGGGTCATGCTATCAGAAGGTTCTCCACCGTCGAAGAAGTTAGGGAACGAAGAGCCACAACTCTTCCAACTGCTGGATCTTACTTTCGAGCCCTCCTTCAAAAAATCATAGAAGGCGACGAGCTGAAAGTATAGGAGCCTGAACTCCTCTGACTGCTCCTCAAGGACGCTGTCAATCGGCATGAACTCCTCGTAGAGTTTGCCAAGGATGGGCAATCCAGTAATAGCACTCAACTCCTTCAGAGAAAAACCAATCTCACCGTTCATGACAACGAAGGTATTGGTCTGAGGGAGGAAAGACTCCAACATAGCCATGAAGGCATCATCGGAAAAAGTCACGGTCTCCCTAAAAGCGCGGACTGCGTCAAAAATCCCGGCTTCCTTCAAAACGGCGCCCCCAATCAGCAAGGTGTGGTCAGTCCATGACTTCCAATCGGAGTCAACATTGAAACGGCCATGAAGTCGAAAAGGCTTCACCCAAGTACTGCCGTCACCGCTGAAAACGCCAAGGCCCACCGGTCTCAAATCGACCGACGGATAATCAGAGCCCTGGTAGCCGCTGGCTGGCATCAACACGTCCATACGGACAGGTGGCTTCTCTGCAAAACCGGAAGGTCCACCAACAAAAACCCCGGTCTTGATCACACTGGTCCTCTTCACCCAGCTAGGAGGATCTTCCCTCTTAGGGCACGTGGGAGAAAGGCTCAGGATCGAGATGGTCCGATCAAAAGACGACCGGGTAGAAATAGTTCTCTCCTCACCATCCGCTGTGTAAGAGAACTGAAAACATCTCCTTTGGTATGTCAAGTCGTCAAGGAATGCATCTCCAAAGAAGAAGGTAGGCTTGGGCAAAACCCTCAGATCGTCCATAACCCAAGGACGGCTGCTTATCATGATCTTATAGAACTCCTCATCCTTGAGAGCAATCAATCGCTGTCTCATCTCATCGCGATTGAGGGAATCGCACTCTTCCAAGTTCTTCTCAACAAACTAGACCTTCTCCCAGGCTTGCTGAACGGCCACATTAGAAGATCTAGCAGATCGACGAGGTATGCTTGTAGCAGGCTCTTTACCCTTGTTCGCTCTGGAGGAACCACCTGCAAAGGTTGGAAAAGAAGAAAAAAAAAGATCATCATCAAAATGACAGGATTTCGCTAAAAAGAAAAAAGGGGTCACTTTGTCCCACCAAAAATCTGGCGAAATTTTGGCATGACTCCGGGGCAATTCCAAAGAAAAAGGAAATACCCCGACGGAAATAGAAAGTTTGAAGATGGGCTCAACATTGCTGCAGGCTCCGAAACTCCAAACTTTCGAAACCTCAAAATCTCCGCAAAATCAGGAAGGGCTCAACATCACTGCAAGCTCCAAATTCCCAAATTTGCAAAGATTTTCAGGTATGTTATCATGCTCTCAAATTCAATTTACAAAAAGTACATGCATGAACATCTAGATTTGCATAAAAACGCATTATCATGATGAGCAAAAAAAAAAAAAAAAAAAGAAAAAAAAAAGAAACTTTCTCAAAAAAAAGAGGGAGAAAGAAAAGAAAAAAAAAAGAAACTTTCTCAAAAAAAAAAAAAAAAAAGGGGGAGAAAGAAAAGAACAAAAAAAAAGAAACTTTCCCACAAAAAAAAAAAAAACAGAAATCACGTGGAAAAGAAAAGAAAAAAAAAGAGAAGAAGAATAGAAAGAAAAAAAAAAGAAAAAAAAAAGAAGAAAGAAAAAAAAAAAGAGAAGACACTTTTTTTCCATCCTATTCTCTACATGGAGTTTTCTTAAAAGAAAAAGAGAGAAAACTTACTTGAAGCCATTGATGGAGAAGAAGAAGGAAAAAGCTTGAAGATCCTTGAAGAAGAAAAACTCTTGGTCTTGGAGCTCTCTTGAGATTGTTGCAAAAGAAAGCAATAAGAGCAAGAGATCCTACCTTCCTTTGCTTTTATAGGAGAGAGCAAATCAAAGAAGGAAACAAAGAAGAAAGGTAAGTGTTACTAATTAGTAACCTTACCAAAAGAGAAGGAATTAGAAAGATTCTTTCCCAAAAAGAAAGATGTCTTTGAGAGATTTCCTCCCAAAATCAATCAAATGAGAGATTCTCTCCAACAAAAAAAGGATATTGGAGATTCTTTCCCAAAAAGAAAGATACCTTGAGATATTCTCTCCCAAATTAAGGGAATATGAGAGATTCTCTCCCATAAAGCTATTTTTAGATATTCTCTATCCAAATGAGATGTCTTTAGATATTCTTTACAAAAATGGCCCCACATGAGATCTAAGCCATCCTAAAAAGCTTAAGGTCCCATGGGCTAGCCCATATGAGCCAGGTTTGACCACCTAGGCACTAAAAAGAAAAAAAAAAAAAAAGGGCCTTTTAGTCAGAAAAAAATCCCTCTTACCAAGAGCATACAAGAATGGTTTCATGCCTCTTTTGAGTTGATTGAACCATACAAAAAAAAAAAATTCCAAGCCCCATGAGCTTCCAAAAATCAAACCATCCAGCCTCATAAATCAAAATGAGCCAAAATCTTGAAATTGACATTCCACAAAAAAATCCAAACCACTCCAATGGACCCACACAGTCCCAAAGAGTGACCAAAAACCAAATCCTGGTCCCCTAACTTGCCACATACAGCTTGTTAAGTCACAAGACCAAAACCAAAAACCAAATCATGATCCCCCAACTTGCCACATACAGCTTGTTGGGTCACAAGGTCAAAACCAAAACCCGACCCCCTAACCTGCCACATACAGCTTGTTAGGTCACAAGGTCAAAAACAAAAACCCAAATCCACATCCCTGATGTCATCTTCAAAACTTTGCCTCGAGATGGTATTTGATTCCTTTCATTACCATAAAATTCCCCTGGAAGCTCAAAGGCTACTCTACCAAAGGAAGGATTGCTCAAAGACTCTTGGTCAAGACACAAGCTCTCCTTCAAAAATCTCTTCGAGGCACATCGACTACAAAAGTCAAGTAACTCGTCGCTGTACCTCGAGGGGGCATTTGTTGACACCAAAAATGTCACTTTGCCTCTTCAACATCAAGAAAGCTGCATGAAGTCGCAACCTGCCATAAATAGGCAATGCAACTTCTCCAAAAAATCAAATCTTGTCAGAATCAAACAAAAACTGCAAGATCCTTCAAGATAGCCAAGAGAAGAGTACACATGAAGTTTCGGTCCATTTCAGAATCATTTGGCCTAACTTCGCTTCTCCGACAGCTAAAATGGCGCTCCCGGCGGCGACATCATCGGAGACGTCAAAAAAACTTCGATCAGAGCCTACGGATGACTCCAGCATGTCTCAAAAGGGCTCCATGTCAAATTTCAAGTCAAACCGACAACGTTTGACCCTCCATCAATGCTCGAGCAGCAAAATCAAGCCTCCCGGCGGCGGGAACCACCGAAGCCTTCGCTCATCAAACCAAGTGCATGAGTAGCTTCAACATGCTTCCAAAAGGCTGCACGTCGAATTTCAGGTCATTCCGACAACGTTTGACCAGGTTTCGACGCTCCGAAAGAAAATCAAGCCTACCGGCGGCGGAGCTCCCTGGGACCATGGTTTCCAAGACAGAGCCTGTGGATCATCTCAAAATGACTCCAATAGGTTCCCTGTCAAATTTCAGGTCAATCGGACATCGTTTGACCGCACATCAAAGCTCGGCATTTTCCCCGCAGCAAAATCAAGTGAAGCATCGATGGGACCCCAAACGGCTTCAAAACTCAAACAAAAGCCTATGGTTGGTCTTATTTATTGCTCAGGAGGCTTCACCTCAAATTTCAAGTCATTCCGACATCGTTTGACCAAGTTTCAACTTCTGGCGGAAAAACAGCAGCTCTACGCGACAAAGTCTTCGACTTTCCCGGAAAATTGGAAACTTTGCACTCTAAAAATGCAAGGATTCTCATCAGGTTTTCTACAGGGAAATCAAGCCAATAAATGAGAAGAAATGTCAAGAAAAATACAGAAGAAAACGGCGACGAAAAAGACCTCAAAACGACTGCAAAACGGGCTCCGAAGGGAAAAATTCCCCCAAGGTCGCAGGCCCCTGCGACCATGGCCCATGGTCGCCGGCCCATTGTCGCCGGCGACCATGGAAGTCCGGGTCACCGGATTTTCCGCCGGTGACCCGTTTTTCCGTCTTTTTTCGCGTTTCACGCACTTTGGCCCCTGTGGTTTCCTGAAAATGTGATTTTTAGTGCTTGAAATTGACTCATATCCTCCGACATCCGTCAAAATCACGGGTCAACCTCCAAAAGCATAAAATCATCATTGATCGCTCCAAGATCGCCAACCGGTAGACCAAAAAAAGTGCTCTTTCTGTCCGACCGATCGAGAAATCGACAAGATAGATGTCACCGGCCCGCTCTTAGCTATCAATGTCTGAAGTTACATGTTCATCCGATGTCGATCAGCATGAAGATCCATCGATGATCATCGCCAGAAGAATTCCAGAAGACACGGCACGGCCCGCAACTCTTCGACTGCTCGGCGACCAATTAATGTGGTTAATTGACTAGCTTTATTGCAGTCATTAATTCATTTCTTTGGACGGCCCAATCAGAAGCAAGCATTTGGGAGTTACAAGTCAATTGATTCATGGCATTTAAACCATGAAACTCCTCCCATTATGGTAATTAAGGTGATTAAAAGCCCTTAATCTCCATCGGCCAATCAGATTCAAGGAAAAAGGAGTTACAAAATCAAGAAATAAATCTTGTAACTCCTCCCATTAAAGCCATTAAAGCCCATAAACTCTCCTAAATGGCTACCAAAAGCCTGTAAATAGGAGAGCATTCCATTGAAATCGGGATCAGAAAATCGAGATCGATCGATCGGAAAGAATCCAGAGCTCGTATCCAGAGAAAGAAAAAGAGAGAAAAACTCTGCTGAAGTTCTGCACCGGCCACCACTACAAGGTGACAAAAGTCCCTTGGGGGGCACCCCCCCCCAAGGTCCTTGCCTTCTCCCGCTGCCTCCAATGGCTTAAACGTGGCTTTTCAGCCCGTCTACTTAGCTTTTTATTGGACATAGGACCTCCTCTTGGTCTTTGTCCTCTAAAAACCTGAGGTTATAGCCAAGCCAAGCGAATCAAGAGCATCCTCTGTTCTCATCTGCATGGATGATGGCGAAGCCCATACATGGCTTGCGACCGTCAATCTGAACGAGTCCCCCACAATCTCCTGAAAAGTTAGATCTTCCTTTTCTTGCTTTTCATTGTAGTTTGTACTTTTCTAAAGAGACAAAAAATCACAACTCTTATCTTTCATTATTGATAAGAATTGTAAATCGGCTATAAACGCCACAAAATCGGCTATAAATGCCAAACAAAATCGCCTTTCACGGCAAACCAAGAAAATGTCTATTTTCTTAAATATTTGTGCAATGGAAAACTTGAAAGAAGTTGATTTCCTTTTTACTTGCGAAGGTTGATCTCCGGATTACCACTTGCAATTCCAAGTAAAATAGAAAATCTGGCACACCCACACAAAGAAATGTTGATGCACGCTTCAGGCCCGCCAGGGCGCGAAAGGGCCGGACCCGACGGACTCCCACGTTCCGCCGACCCCGGTAGCCGCCCCACGGCGCCTCGGAGCGCGTTCCATCAGTTGAGATCGACGGTCGCAAGTCATGTATGGACTTCGCCATCGTCCTTCAAATGAGAACGGTTGATGCTTTGATTCTTTGGCTTGGCTCCTAAGCTCAGTTTTTTAAAGGACAAGGACCAAGAGGAGGTCCTATATCCAATGAAAAACCAAGTAAACGGGCTGAAAAGCCGCGTTTAGGCCATGTTGGAGAAGGAGGGGACCTTGGGGGGGTGACCCCCCAAGGGACTTTGATCACCTTGTCTTGCTTCTGGCGGCAGAGCAGTAGGACTTCGTCTTGATTTCTTCGGAAGAATGCAAGTGTACAGACCAGTGGAAAGTTGAAAAAAAGTTGTTTCTCTCTTTGGAATGGATCTCCTTTTATAGGCTTTTGATAGCCATGAGGTGATTATGGGCATTGATAGCCATGATGAGAGAATTGATTGATGGACCCGAAAGAGGGGGAATCTTCCGTCCTCTCCCTCCGCACCCCGGGGGCTGACTTGGGTCTCGGCGGAGGAGGGAAGATCTCGGGCATCAACATTTTTGTACGGGTATGCCAGATTTACTTTCTACTTGGAATTTGGAATGGTGATAATCCGGAGATTCACCTTCACAAGTGGAAAGGAAATCAATCCTTTTTTCTAACTTTTCAAATTGCATTAATATTAAGAAAAGAGACAAGTTTGTTTTTTTAGAATGCCGTAGGAGGTGTTTTTGTTTGTTTGCCGTAAAAGGCGATTTTGCCGTGAAAGGCGATTTTACAAAAGTCATCAAATGTGAAAGACAAGAATTGTGATTTCTTTTTTTCTCTTTAAGAAATACAAACTATAATAGAAAAGTAAGAAAAGGGATCTAACTTCTCAGGAGATTATGGGGACACGTTGAGATCGACGGTCGCAAGTCATGTATGGGCTTCGCCATCGTCCTTCAAATGAGAACATGTGATGCTTTGATTCTTTGGCTTGGCTCCTAACCTCGCCTTTTTAAAGGACAAGGACCAAGAATAGGTCCTATATCCAATGAAAAACCAAGTAAACGGGCTGAAAAGCCGCGTTTAGGCCATGTTGGAGAAGGAGGAGACCTTGGGGGGGTGGCCCCCCAAGGGACGTTGATCACCTTGTGGTGCTTCCGGGAGCAAAGTAGCAGGACTTCGTCTCTCTCTTGGATTTTCTAGTTTTTCAGAGCTTGCACTTGGGATCTCTTTTCATCATGCTTTCTTCTTGGAATGGACCTCCTTTTATAGGCTTTTGGTAGCCATGAGGTGTTTATTGGCATTGATGGCCATGATGAAAGAATTGATAAGGAGTTACAAGTTGATTTTGTAACTCCTTTTTCAAGGCTTGTGATTGGCCGATGAAGGTAGTGGGCTTTTAATTGCCTTTATGCTTCATGATGATGGGAGTTTCATGGGTTTAATGCCATGATTGCTTGGATTTGTAACTCCCAAATGCTTGAATCTTATTGGGCCGTCCAAAATAATGAGTTAATGACCGCATTAAGTTGTCATAAACGGGTCAATTAACGTCATTAAGTGGTCGCCATGACATGTGAAGAGTCACGGGCCGTGCTGCGCCTTTTGAGATTCTTCTTGCGATCATCACAGGTGGATCCACGCATTGTTTGATGTCGGATTGCGATGCAATTTCAGACATTGATTGATGTTGGCGGGCCGGTGACATCTATCTTGTCGATTTCACGATCGGTCGGACAGAAAGTGCACTTTCTTGGTCAGCCGGTTGGCGATCTTGAGGCGATCGGTGATGATTTCATGCTTTTGACGGCAGATCCAAGATGTCGACGAAGATCAGTCGTTTTCAAGCATCAAACATTGCATTTTCGAAAAATCACATAGGCCGGAACACCCGAAACGCGAAAAGAATCGGAAAACGGACGATTTGGTGCAAAATCCGGCGACCCAGATTTGCAGGGTCGCCCGCGACCTTGGGCCAAGGTCGCCGGCGAACATAGGGCTTTGGCCCGTTTGGTCGCCGAGCGTCGTTGTCGGCCGTTTTTTCTTCTTTTTCGTTCCTTTTTTCTTCTGTATTTTTCTTGACATTTTTCCTCAATTATTGACTTCATTTTCTTGGAGAAAACTTGACGAGAACCCGCACGAAATCGGAGCACAAAGTTTCCCATTTTTCGGGAAAGCCGAAGACTTTGTAGCCGATTTTCCATCAAGAGTAGAAACTAGGTCAAACGATGTCGGAATGACCTGAAAATTGAGGTGAAGCTTCTTGAGCAGTGGATAGGACCAACCATGGGCTTTTATTTGAGTTTTGAAGCCATTTGGGGTCCCATCAATGCTTCACTTGATTTTGCTGCGGGGAAAATGCCGAGCTTTGATATGTGGTCAAACGATGTCCGATTGACCTGAAATTTGATAGGGAGCCTATTGGAGTCATTTTGAGACGTTCCATGGGCTCCATTTTGGATGTCATGGTCCCGGGTTGCTCCGCCGCCGGTAGGCTTGATTTTCTCTCGGAGCATCGAAACCTGGTCAAACTTTGTCGGAATGACCTGAAATTCGACGTGCAGCCTTTTGGAAGCATGTTGAAGCCACTCATGTATTTTGTTTGATGAGTGATGGCTTCGGTGGTCCCCGCCGCTAGGAGGCTTGATTTTGCTGCTGGAGCATTGATGGAGGGTCAAACGTTGTCGGTTTGACTTGAAATTTGGCATGGAGCCCTTTGGAGACATTCTGGAGTCATCCATAGGCTCTGATCAAAGTTTTGGCGTCTTTGATGATGTCGCCGCCGGGAGCGCTTGTTTAGCTGTCCGAGCAATGAAGTTAGGTCAAACGCTATCGGAATGGCCCGAAACCTCAGGTGTACCCCTCTTTTAGCTGTCTTGAAGGATCCTTCAGTTTCTGTCTGATTCTGACAAAATCTAATGCTTGAAGTAGCCTTGCCTATTTTGGTGTCAACATTGATGAGGAGACATATTGACTTTTTTGGTGTCAACATTGATGAGGGGTTACTAGTTGATTTTGTCACTCCTTTTTCATGGCTTGTGATTGGCCGATGAAGGTAGTGGGCTTTTAATTCCCTTTAATCTTCATGATGATGGGAGTTTCATGGGTTTAATGCCATAATTGCTTGGATTTGTAACTCCCAAATGCTTGAATCTGATTGGGCCGTCCAAAACAATGAGTTAATGACCGCATTAAATTGTCATAAACGGGTCAATTAACAACATTAAGTGGTCGCTAAGGCATGTGAAGTGTTGCGGGCCGCGCCGCGTCTATTGAGATTCTTCTTGCAATCATCACAGGTGGATCCATGCATTGTTTTATGCTGGATCGCGATGCAATTTCAGACATTGGTTGATGTTGGTGAGCCGGTGACATCTGTCTTGTTGATTTCAAGATCGGTCGGACAGAAAGTGTACTTTCTTAGTCAGCCGGTTGGCAATCTTGGAGCGATCGGTGATGTTTTCATGCTTTTGACGGCGGATCCGAGATGTCGGTGAAGATCAGTCGTTTTCATGCATCAAACATTGGATTTTCAGAAAATCACAGAGGCAGGAATACCCGAAACGCGAAAAGGATCGAAAAACGGACGTTTTGGCGCAAAATCCGGCGACCCGGATTTGCAGGGTCGCCGGAGACCGTGCACCCAGGGTCGCCGGCGACCTTGGGCCAGGATCACCGGCGACCTTGGGCCAAGGTCGCCGGTGACCATAGGGCTTTGGCCTATTTGGTCGCCGAGCATCGTTTTCGGCCGTTTTTCCGTCTTTTTTGTTCCTTCTTTCTTCTGTATTTTTCTTGAAATTTTTCCTCAATTATTGACTTGATTTTCTTGGAGAAAACTTGACGAGAACCCACACAAAACCGGAGCAAAAAGTTTCCCATTCTTCGGAAAAGCCGAAGACTTTATAGCCGATTTTCCGTCAAGCGTCGAAACTGGGTCAAACTATGTCGGAATGACCTGAAAATTGAGGTGAAGCTTCTTGAGCAATAGATAGGACCAACCATGAGCTTTTATTTGAGTTTTGAAGCCGTTTGGGGTCCCATCGATGCTTGACTTGATTTTCCTGCTGGGAAAATGCCGAGCTTTGATATGTGGTCAAAAGATGTCCGATTGACCTGAAATTTGACGGAGAGCCTATTGGAGTCATTTTGAGACGTTCCATGAGCTCTGTTTTGGATGTCATGGTCCCGGGTTGCTCCGCCGCCGGTAGGCTTGATTTTCTTTCGGAGCATAGAAACCTGGTCAAACATTGTTGGAATGACCTGAAATTCGACGTGCAGCCTTTTGAAAGTATGTTGAAGCCACTCATGTACTTTGTTTGATGAGTGATGGCTTCGGTGGTTCCCGCAGCCGGGAGGCTTGATTTTGCTATCGGAGCATTGATGGAGGGTCAAACGTTGTCGGTTTGACTTGAAATTTGGCATGGAGCCCTTTGGAGACTTTCTGGAGTCATCCATAGGCTTTGATCGAAGTTTTGGTGTCTTCGATGATGTCGCCGCCAGGAGAGCTTGTTTAGCTGTCGGAGCAGTGAAGTTAGGTCAAACGATGTCGGAATGGCTCGAAACCTCAGGTGTACCCCTCTTTTGGCTGCCTTGAAGGATCTTGCAGTTTTTGTATGATTCTGACAAGATCTGATACTTGAAGTAGCTTTGCATGTTTTGTAGCAGGATGCAACTTCACGAGGTTTCTTGATGTTGAGGAGACATAGTGACTTTTTTGGTGTCAACATGGCCTACACGCGGCCGGTCAAGAGGGCTAAGGCACTGCGACCAGGCTGGCGTCGTCCCCAGTCAACCCTTCGACCCTCTGCCTCTTTTCCGCCAGAGCCTCTTCCCACGCAGTCTCGATAGAGCATGCTGGACTACCGAAGACGCAGGTGGAGTGGGGGGAGAGGCGTCGATGATTGCAGGAATGGAGGAGGTAGAGGGAGCCGAGAGGGGAGCAGGAGGCTGCCCCCCGAAGACCAAGGAGATCAAATCTCTGACCATGGGGGAGCGGCGCGGCGGCATTTCACTCCCTTCGTCCGAGCTGGAAGAAGTGTACAACTCGATGGCCCGCTCAAGCTCGGCCGCCTCGAAGTTAGTTAAAGGGGCGGAAGGTTCAGCTCTCGACGTCCCTCGATGTCCAACCTCGGCTAGGGCTAGCACTGGCTCCTCCTTTTCCGGAAGCTGATCACCCCTCCTCTTGATGAAGGAGTGATATTTCGGTTCGTACCCCAAGAGGGCCCAGGCGGCTCGCCCTTTGTGGCCCCGGTTGTTGTAGACAGCTCTGAACAGAAAGGACGACCCTAAGAAATCCCTAACAGAAATAGGGATGCAAGAATGAAAGAGGAAGAAAAGGACTTACAGGCAGGGGGCAAGGAAAGGGCAGGAAGAACTCAGGGCTCGGGTCGATAAATCAAGATTCCGGCAAAGGCTTTTGCACGGGGAATTCCTCTCCTAACAGAAGCTAAAGTAGCCCAGTAGAGAAGAAGCCCTTCTTTATACAGAAGAGGGAGACCTTTCGAATCCCAGAAGACGCGTGGGAGGCACCTCCTCGGGCGCTCCACCCGTCTTTTCGATAAGACTTGACAGCCAACCGAGTAAAGGCACATGGCACCGCCAGTTTATCTCCCACAATGATTTAAGCAAGCTATTTATCACCTCGAGACAGCGACTCGCCATCAATCTGCATCGGGAGGGCGAAACGACATCTAATGCTTTCGGATACAAGCGAATTGGCAAAAAATCAGGCGTCAACAATCAATGTCAAGGTGAAGGGCTGCAAGCTCGGCATAAGCAGATTCCCTTTACATAGCTCTCGACCTCAGAAGTTAGCAGAACTCTCGAGGTCAGGAGCTAGGGGTAATTATGTGGGGATGTTTTCACGATACCAAGATTACTACTGATTTGGGTAAAAGTACCGATTGGGGTTATCTCTGATCTCGTCCTTATCCAGCTCGGCAAACTGTGCCAGCTGGCACCGAGCTAGAACTGGACTCGGTAAGGGTACCGGCCATGTTTCTCAGAGCTCGGCCTCACGCAGCAGTACATGAACTCGGACATGCCCCACCTCGGCGCCTTCTCCAGTTCGGTCCTGTTGGCCAAGATGGGCACTGTCTAATCTCAATGTGTGATGGGATGGTTGCGTTGCAGAGCATAATGTCAGTCGGGGCAGCCGCCAGATATCCATAGGAGGCCTTCCCCGGCAGTCACATCCACATTTATGTGGGAGAATGAGGAACGATCCGATGGGACTGTTCTCACCTACCCCCGCTGAGAATACGAGGTATGGGCTGATGGGACTGCCTCTACCTACCTCCACTAAGGAAGCTGTGAGGGGACATCCCCTTACATATATATATGTATGGTAAGAACCATAGAAAAAGGTATGCGATACACCATACACTCTTCTTCTTCCCCATTCACTCTCCCTTTGTTCAATGACAGCACTAACTTAGGCGTCGGAGTGCCTTAGACTGACTGCAGCCGGGGCTCTAATCTTTGCTGCTTCTTCCCCTTTTCAGGTCCAAGGCATTCCATTCATTTCAAAGCAGCTTAACAGCAATACTAGGAGTTTCATACTCGCCTAACCAAGTCCGTGATTTTTAGGCACGCACAGGAACTCTTTGGACAGAAGCTGAGAATGGAAAAGAGGGCTGATGTATTACGCAAGTGGGCTGACTTGTTTGGATGAGGGTGTTAAAGTGGCTCAGTGAGGCAATGTGGTGACAATAAATGGGATTTTTTTTTGTGGGTTCGGTTTGGGGTTAGCAAGTGGGTCAGTAATGGGCTAATTGTAAAACCCCAACCCGAGTGACTTGATTAGTACTAATTAAGTTGTGTGTTAGTGCTAAGCTTGATTAGTGGTTTTGACTAAGCTTGGATTAGTATAGTTCTTTGATAGCTTTGGGGAACTTTTAGTGTCTTGTGTTTAGTGGGACCCTTTGGGGGTTTCCTTTTTTATAAGTCTTGCTTGCTTTTGGAGGCTACTTGATTTTCCCCTAATTCTTGTCTTGATCCCGTTTTACTTATTTTATCGATTCTTACAACTTTCATGTTGAGCCCGTACCCGTCCGGAACCCCGAAACCCGATTTTCTTGCATTGAGGGCAAAACAGTCTTTTTACATGAAATATGTACCCAAAACTTGATATTCCCAAAACCCGCGAAACATATACTTTTTGGAAACTAGATATTTCGACGATCACTTTTCTCTTCTTCGTCGATTCCGTTCGAGACACCGATAGTAGTGATTTCAGCCCAAAGAGATCTTTTAATGGTGAAGCCCACACCCACTTGTTTATATAGAGAGGTTCTCTTCTCCATTTCTCTTTTCCAGCACAACAACCAACCTAGGGTTTTTCTTCCCCTTTTCTCTTCTTCTTATTGCTTCTCCATCCTAAATCCCTATCAAACCTTGTACCAATCAAGAAATGAACTTCACCTTCTTCTTCCTCAGTACTAGAGCTATTCATTGATACCATTTTTGGAAGGAATCCATTCACCTCAAGACCCTCATTGAACTAGTTTGGTGATTTTGAAGAGTTTCCTAGTAAGTCTTCCTTCCAATCTCTTTGTTTTGTGTTTTCCTATCCTTAAAGGAGCTCCATTTCCATTATTGAGAGCTCTCTCTTCTTGTTTCATGGTTTGACCCATTTTAGGGTTTGGATTTGGGGGTTTTGTGTAGATTGCATCCTTGGCTTGGAGGAGGAGAGACATAACTTGATTTCTTTTTTTATAGACCTTGAGGCAAGTGGATTGAATGGATGTTTTGGTTTTAATAATTTCCATGATATGTATACTTGATTTGTATCTCATTAATGGCTTGTTTCCTTGGCATTCAATGATGTTAAATGCTTTTGAAAAGGGTTGGTAAGCCTCTTTATTTTCTTGAACGTGATTTCTAGCTTTTGTTTCATTGGTTGTCTTTAAATCTTGAATTGTAGCTTTTGGTTCATCTTTTGTACAATGCCTAAGTGAATCTTTGTGATGATGGATGTCTTCCTTCTCTTGGTGATTGTATGAATGTAAAAATGGAGAATGAAAGAAATTGGTTTGGAGAAGGGAAGACCTGAATCTGAACCCAGTGAGGAAATTCCCGTGACTGGCGGTCAGCTGGCGGTCGCCCAGCGGCTAGCCGCCTGGTGACTAGCGGCCAACCGAAGCAATTTCGGTTACATTTCCAGAGAGGTGTAACCTCACGGCCAGCTCCGCGGTCAGCTCGCGGCTAACCGCCGAATCCATCGGCGGCTAACCGCCAGCCAACCGCGTAGTTACGGTCACTTTTCCAGAGAGTTGTAATCCCGCGGTCAGCTCTGCGGTCAACTAGCGGCTAACCGTCGAATCCATCGGCGGCTAACCGCCAGCCAACCGAAATGAGGCGGTCACAATTCCAGAGAGCTGCAATCCCACGGTCAGCCAGCGGTTAACCGCCAGATTCACTGGCGGCTAACTGCCATTTGACCGCAAGGTAACCGAAATTCCCTGAATTCTATGAATAAAGGGGGGATTGAAGGGAGCTTCCATCCCATTGCTTGTGAACCTTTCTGAGAGCAACGGGCACCGCTCGCCTGGGAATGTGTTCGAAGCAGAGATGAAAGGTTTGTTGAGAGCCCGTTCGAGAGAAAAACCACATCACAAAAATTCATTTAAGCATTGAGGCTACTATAGTGTATAAGGAACCCGGCATGTCTTCCAAATTCAAGAGTACCAAGTTTTCTTTATTATACAGACATACGGGATCCCTATTCACCTTGAATTAGTTTTAAACCCCGATATTTTGAAAGTCTATTTCAACTGTTTACTCCAGAAATTATGAATTATGATTTATCGATTCCGAAAGCATTGTATTTGTACTTGCACTCTTTTTATTAGTCCCGAAATGCATGCCCGACAGGATGTGACCCGATATTGAAATGATGTTTGTGCCTTGAGCACCCTGTTTTGCTCGTTTATACGATTTCATCGTAAGTTTTTTATACATGCCCGATTTCTTGCATATAACCTATGAGTCGGCACCACTAAGCTTGGATAACCTTGTCAGTCTGATCCACTGACTTGGAGATCCCTTCCCATCCCGCCAGCTGCAGCATGGAACCCGATACCCTGTTTATTAATTGTGGTCCCGTCCCGATACCCGGCTCGCTTCCGTGGTTCCCGATATCCGGTTCGCTACCGTGATTTCCGACACCCGGTTTGCTACCGTGGTCCCATCCCGTATTATTGTATATGTATATGTAAATTGGTTGCACCCCCCTCACTTCGGTGACTGAGGTCAACACCCGATACTCTCATCACTTCGGTGATAGAGGATTTAGCTTCTTGTGGATGCCATCTTAATTGTTTCTCGATTTCCTTGATTACCTTACATGCTTTATTGCTGCATATGTATTTTCAATGAAATGACTCGTTTACTTCTTGAAAGTCATTGTTTAAACAGGTTTATATGTTTTCCAAGGTAAAGGTTTTTAGTATTGAGTGTTTATATCTGTTTACCCACCTGCCAGACCGTCGTGTCTGACCCTTTGCTTTGGTACTCAGGTCCCGTTGTCGGTTATCCCGAGGAGGAGCCAAAGGAGGCAGTCGAAGAACCGCAACCGCTAGTTGAGTGGCGTGCTGACGATGTTATGTAAACATCGGGTTGTCGAGATGCGAAACATTTTGAGGGTGGTTGGATTGATATTTGATTTTGGTGGATATTGTTTTGTCTATATTGGCCTTTGTTGGCCTCTATTTTTGGAAGTTGTACTTAAATTATCTTTTGATTAAACTTTAATATGTACTTTTGGGTTACGCTTTAGGACATTGCTCATTCTGATACTCGTTATTCAAATGTAATCAGTCTTGTCATTTTGGAAATGAAATACATGCTTGATTTGCCATACGCTTCCGCAATTTATACAAAATGTTTATGGGTGTTGTGAAATCCTCACCGCGGACTCTTGTGGGAAATCACGTGCACGGGTAATGTGTATTCTTTTATTATCCCGTGTGTGTTGGGCATCAAACATACCTCTTCTTATTTACTTCACAATTAGTCCCGATCCCGGATTGGTCCCCAAACCCGGTCTGGGGTCGCGACACTAATGAGCAATTTGGGTTAGATGAGATGGGCTCAGGTTCTTATTTCTCATCCACAGTTTTATGTGATGAGATATGGCTGGGACAGGTGGGGACTGAAAGTGGAATTGGTTTGTAGGTGGGGTGAAGGTTGTGGTGGTGATGGAGATTCTATGATTTGATGGGATAGTGAAAGGAGTTCAGATTTGGTCTCTGGTGATTGTGTTGTGCGAGGTTTGGGCTCATATTCAGGTTGCTATTTATGTTTGTAATGGAGATGATGTGTGGGATCCGTGGATAGGAGAAACAACGATTAGGTTGGTGAGTCTTTGGTGAGTAAAGGTGATGGCAGTGACTCATTTGTGAAGTGGTGGTGGCAGAGAGATTTGTGATTGGTTACTTAATCAAGTTAAATGATCAGGTTAGTGGGGTGGGTGTAATGGTGATGGCGTTCTGTAAAGGTGAAGTGGTGAGAAGGTGTAGGAGGCTATTTGGTTAAAGGGATAAATACATGAGTGGAAAGGAGATCGATGAGTTGTGTGTGAAAAAAAAGTTCTATGAAATGGAGGTCAGTTCTGCGGAATGGGTTTTGATCGTGAGGGCTTCTTGGTTGGGTGGTGTAATGGCTGTGAGGTTTGTGAGATATTTGGCTGAGTATGAAAAGTATTGGATGGTGATGATGATGAGAACCTGTACTTCTGGCTGGTATCTGTGCTTCAAGGGAGATGCAGGGGGATACTGATAGAGAGAGGGCCGCCCCGGGACTGATTTGCGAATGAGATGGGTTTAGCACGTGGATCCTATTCCTGAATGATCCTTCGGTGTTCTTCCTTTCTCTACGTGAATGCTCCTCTTCTTCGGCGTTCCGCGTGAATGGATGAAGGCCCTGGGCAAGCAGGGAAGAAGAACAGGGGAAGAGAGGAAGTCTCTATGCAGGGTGATCAGGGAGAGATCTGCACAGGTGGCTAGTTTGGAATGGTTTCTGCGCAGGCTGAAGATGGTGATGAAGGTGTAGGGCGGTAAAGTCTGGAATGGAGATGAGCTGCGAAGGGAGATCTGGGATCTGCGTAAGTGAGCGTGGGGGAGATGAAGGAGGGGAGTGATGGGATCCTGTGATGATGGCTCCTGCGCAGAGACCAAGAGAGATCGCCTGGAATGGAGGGGTCTGCGTCTTGAGAGAGATAGGGACGAGAGGAGAGGGTTTAAGGGGAAGAGAGTCCTCATATCTGGGACTCTACTTCCCAGATCACGTGGACTCCCCCTTCCTTATCCAGGTGATGGACCATGCGATCTGGGTCAAGTCAGGTTGGGTTGGTCACTGGTGAGGCCCAAAATGTTAATTGGTTGGGTAGTTTGAGGTTTTGGTTAGGTTGAATGGGCCTGATGGGTTTTGGGGCTTAGATTGGGCCAATTGGGTTTAGGCTAAGATGGTTTGGGACTTGGGCCAGATTTGATGGGCCAGGCCTAATGGATTGGATTTGAGGTTTGGATCAGGGGGCCCAAAAGGTGGGCCGCGGTGGGGCTTGGTTCGGGCCATTATTACTAGAACCCAGGTTTCGCAGATTTTGATCCGCCCGTCAAATTTTTGAGGTCTACGTACTGTTGGAAATTTTTCAATGAGTAGTAATGGTGTATGAGTTTGAGTAACTTGGAGGTCCGGAAAATGCCTAATTTTTTAAGGGACCTAGGCCTGATTAATTTTGAAAACAAAATCAGAAGTTGGGATCTAACCGTCGGATTTTTAAAATTTCAGTAGCAGTGGAAATCTCTCAATGAGTATGTCCCGATGATATATGGGTCAGGTCCATTTGAAGACCTAGAAAAGATTTGGATTTTTGGGGAGCCACATATGTTTAATTGTTTAAAATTCATAACTCTTAATCCACCAATCAGATTTTTTTAAATCCATATATCATCGGGAACTTACTAAAAGTAGATCATCATGGAAGTGAAATCCAACTCGAAACATAAGAGTTGGTGAGATCCATAAAAAAAAGGCCTATAACGATGCAATTACCTCCCTAAATGTGCATGATAATGAAGATTTTAATTTATTTATTCAAAATTGTCCAAAATGGGGCAAGATTGGGGTATCAATAATATGAGTATTAAAATTTTCCATAAGAGTGCCAAAATGAGGTGTCTATACCAGTTTTGGATGGAGTCCTCTAGCATAGTAGAGTACCAATCGAAGGCCATACCTTTTAGGGTACTTGCGAAGAGACAGATTTTGAGGGCATCTTGATCTGCGATGGCTCTTATTAGGATTTTGAAGTGGACGACATGCTGTCTTGTTCAACCTTTCCCCGTACATTTTTGGAGAATAGGTTGTTTGAATTTTGTAGGAAACGAGACAGAGTCCATCTACAAGGGATGTGGTGGTGGTTTAATCCCATTTTCTTTGATTGTTTCTTCCTCTTTTTCTTTGGCAAGGATATCGTCGACATCTTTTTTGGTGAGGGCGCGTGACTCATTTTCTTTTTTGCCTACTTCGTCCTCTTGATGATTTGGAGAAACATCATCATTTCCTTGGCGCTGGAGGGTGAGAAGAAGATTTTCCATCAGGGCCTTAATCCTTTGCTGACTTTGTTCCAAATGCTGGATATGTGCAGTCACGTTATTTTGAAACGGCTTATGAGGTGGCTCAGAGTTTATGACCAAGACGTTCATCCATCGGGATTTGAAAAAGGATATTGTCTAGGTACTTGAACTCATTCTTCTAGATGAGGTGCTGGAGGAAGGGTCACTTCGCTTTCCTTGGCTTGAAGGAGTAGGAGACTCTTCTTGATGTCTTCATGTCCGAGTGACGCTGCGAGTCACTAGTTGTTTGACATGGATTTTGGTTGCTGAACTTTGGCATCTTCTGGTTTTGCCACCCATATAGACAGCAACAACTTGGTTGGGTCTGTCCTTTTCAACCCATCTTTGAGAGACTTGAAGTGTAGGAAGCTGACTCCTTTGTTTTTTCGAGTCTCTTTAGTTGGTACAACACACAACGGCGTATGCGACGAGCAATTTGTGCCTCAGTAGGCTTTGGCTAGACTTTGGCAATGAAGGACGTACTCCCTCGAGCACAACAACGTAGTTTGTTTTCTTTGAAGTTTGGCATGGACAGGATCCAAACTTTTCAAGTTCGGCCCCTGTTAAGACAAGGGGTTGAACCGATGGGGTGTAGGTAGGTTCCTAAGGAGGCCTTGTGATGCACGATCTGACCTTGGACTTATAGGAGCGGGCTGGCTCGTGCTGAGTTGGTTTTGATGTTGGGTGGAAGGCAGGTCTCTCGTCTTTCATGTGAGCGAGAGGATAGAATTGGTTTTCCTTGAGGGACCAAATTGGTTGGCCTGGCAGATTCTTGAAACCTCGTTTATTTTGGTGAAGGCTTTATGGACCGAGTCTTGGGGTCGGGCAGAGTGAAGCTTTGCGGGAGTGCCACGAGCTTCAACTTTCTTGATGTTCACCTTTGGTATCATGGCAGTGACGTGTCCATAGGTGGTTCTTTGCTTTTTGATGGGTGTGGCTTCTTTTCCTGGAAGTGGGAATGGTCCCAGCGTTCTGAAGACAATGGTCCGGGGAGTGGCAGTCGACCAGGTGTTTAAAGAGTTATCGAAGGAGATGACACTCTGGCAGCTAGCAGGGCGCTTGTTGGCGCGTGCATTTTGCTTCTCTTGAAGCATGAGCT
The DNA here is from genome assembly GCA_028538565.1 of Umbellularia californica. Lineage (NCBI taxonomy): Eukaryota > Viridiplantae > Streptophyta > Magnoliopsida > Laurales > Lauraceae > Umbellularia > Umbellularia californica. Next base: position 40,816,282 of record JAPQWN010000007.1, on the reverse strand, counting down.
GGTACTTGTTCTCGTCGAAAGTGATGGTCAATGAAGCTGCCATGTTAGTTTCAAAAAATTCTAAAACAAGACCACATCCATTAGTAATCACAAGAATATGATGATTGTAAATTGGAAACTATGGGTCTGTCTTCTCATATCTCTTGAGAGAGAGATGAGGAAGGCAAAGTACAATTATTCTTGTTGCATATATAGTAGACTTAAAATGAGCGTACCGGTACTTGCTAGAAACAATTGTATGTCTTAATTCAAATTACTGAGGAGCCAGACTCACTCGACTTAAGATGAATATAAGGTTGAATATACAAATGTGTCGGTCGCGAATACAGTAGACCCGAAAGGGCGTACTAGCACCGCTAGGAACAAATGTTGGAGGAACCAAACGTGTCAGTTGCGAATACAGTAGAACCAAAAGGGGGTATTAGCACCGCTAGGCACAAATGTTGGAAATTGCATCCACGAAATGGACATGGGAAGGAGTTAAGATTTTTTTTTTTTTTTTTTTTAAAGGGAGCGAATGAGTTCATCAAAGAGAGCAAATGGCCCTCCAATCCGAACAGAAGCTCGTACATTTTTGCGAGCTTTTATCCGAAAAGGAAATAACCGCAATTTCTCGAATCCGAATCCAAAAGTGATGAAACAGTTTTTGTTCTTTTTGAAAGAACACAAATGGGTCCATCAAAAAGAGCAAATAGCCCTCCTAATCCGAACGCAAACTCAAACATTTCTGTGAGCTTTTGTCTAAAAAGGAGAGAAACCAAAATTTATGTAATCTTAATCCAAGAGTGAAGAGCTCATATTTTCTGTTTTTGAAAATTTTCCATTTTTCTTTTTTTTTAACAATCACAAATGAACCCATCAAATACAGCAAATGGCCCTCCAATTCAGAAGCGAACTCAAACATTTCTGTGTGATTTTATCCAAAAAGGAAAGAAATCAAAGTTTCTCAAATATGAATCCACAAGTGAAGAAATCAGATTTTTTTTTAAGGAACTTTTTTGAAATTTTTTTTTTTTTTTTTTTTGAAAGATCACGAATGGATCCATCAGAGAGGAACAAATGTGTGATCCATAAGAGAGAAACAGATGCCCCCCCACCCCCAAACTCAAACATTTCGGCGAGCTTTTATCCAAAAAGGAAAGAAACCAAAGCTTCTCAAACCTGGATCCATGAGTGAGGAAATCAGATTTCCTTTTTAAGGAGTTTTTTTCTTTTTTTCTTTTTCTTTTTCTTTTTTTTTTTTTTTTGAAAACTCAAACAACATCATAAGTGTGCAATTTGAACATGACAAGGGACATAAGAATTTAAAAGGTCACTCGATTTTTATTTTTTTTAAGAAAAGAAAGGAAAGGGTCAAACTCAAAAATAGAATTCAAAACCCCACGAATTCTTTCTTATGTTTTTTTGGATGCCAAATTCAACCAAGGCCACCAACTAAAAAAAGAAGCCAAGGAACATAGAAAAGGAGCATATGATATACATATGTTACTTTTCTAAGCAACATGTTATCAAAAGAATGAGTCCCACCGGGTGTGCCAGTGAACTTATTCGTGGATCGTTTTGGGACTATCGGGGTTAGCAGATGTGATAATCCGTGGGGTTCAACCCTTTCGTGACCGAAGACGAGCGAACAACTGCCTTTTCTTTTGTGTACGGGTATGCCAATTTTCTCATCTACTTGAAAATAACAATGTTGACACCAAAAATGTCACTTTGGCTCTTCAACATCAAAAAGCTACATGAAGCCGCATCCTACCACAAACAGGCAATGCTACTTCAAGTGTCAAAATCAAACAAAAACTGCAAGATTCTTCAAAACAGCCAAAAGAAGAGTACACATGAAGTTTCGGGCCATTTCAGCATTATTTGGCTTAACTTCACTCCTCCAGCGCTGAGCAGCAGCCTCCGGCGGCGACAACGTCGAAGACATAAGATTTTCTATTCGAGCCTATGGATCGTCTCAAAATACTTCCAAAAGGCTCCATGTCAAGTTTCAAGTCAAACCGACAACGTTTGACCCCACATCAACCCTCGAACAACAACATCGAGCCTCCCGGCGGTGAGAACCACCGAGACCATCACATATCAAATAAAGCACATGGGTGACTTCAAAATGCTTCCAAGGGCTACATATCAAATTTCAGGTCATTTCGATAACATTTGACCGGACTTTGACTCTAAGAAACCAAATTAGGCATCCTGCGGTGAAGCTATCTGGGACCATGATTTCCAAATCGGAGCTAATGGATCATCTCAATATGACTCTAATAGGCTCCCTCTCAAAATTTAGGTCAATCGGGCATCGGTTGACCGTACATCAAAGCGTGGCATCTTCCTTGCAACAAAAACAAGTCTCCAGGCGACAGGACCCCAAATGGCTTCAAAACTCAAACAAAAGCCTATGGTTGGTCTTATTTATTGCTCAGTAGGCTTCACCTCAAATTTTAGGTCATTCCGACATCGTTTGACCCAGTCTTGATTTCTGACGGCAAATGACAACTCTACGCGACAAAGTCTTCAGCTTTCCCAGAAAATTAGAAACTTTTCTCTCAGATATGCAAGGCTTCTTGTCAAGTTTTCTGTCAGGGAAATCGGGCCAACATGTATAAAAATTTCGAGAAAATACCAAAGAAAAAAGAAATGGAAAAAACCGAGAAACGGCCGAGAATCGGCGACCAAAAGGGGAAAAATCCCCTATGGTCGCTGCAACCCTGGCCCATGGTCACCGACAACCTTGCCTCATGGTCTCCGGCAACCCTGGGTGTATGTTCGCCAGCAACCCTGGAAATCTGGGTCACCAGATTTTCGCCGAATGACCGTTTTCGGTCCCTTTTTGCGTTTCGAGATGTCCGACCCTTGTGGTTTTCCAAAATTTTGACATTTGAGGCCCAGAATCCTTTGATCTTCGTCAACATCATGGACCCTCTGTCGAAAGCATGAAATCATCATTGGTCGCTTCGAAATCGCCAATCGGCCAACTAAGAAAGCACACTTTCTGCCTGATCAATCGAGAAATCGACAGGACAGATGGCACCGGCCCACTGGTAACAATCAATGTCTGAAGTTGCATGGTCATCCAACATTGATCAGCATGAAGATCCATTGGCGACCATCACAAGAAGAATTCCAAAAGACGCGGCACGGCCCGCGACTCTTCAAACGCCTCAACGACCACTTAATGCAGTTAAATGACCTGTTTTATGACAAATTAATACAATCATTAACTCATTATTTAGGACGACCCAATCAGAAGCGAGTAAATGGGAGTTACAAACGTGACAGTAAACCATGTAACTCCTCCCATCATGGAGCTTAAAGGCAATTAAAGGCTCTTAATTCTCCACAGGCCAATCAGAAGCCAAGAGAAATGAGTTACAAAAATGATAAATTAAAACTTGTAACTTCTCCCATTATGTGGCTTTACTTCATTTAAGGCTCATAAACCCACTTAATGGCTACTAAAGGCCTATAAAAGTGAGGTCATTCCAAAGGAAACGGATCCGAAAAAATCAATCAGAAGAATTATCCAGAAAAATCGATCCCCGATCTCGGATTCCAGACAAAAATTTGTACACAAGAGAAATTTCTACAACAAACTCTCCTCTGTTGAAGAAGTTTTGCATCGACCCCCGCTACAAGGTGATCAAAAGTCCCTTGGGGGGTCATCTATCCAAGGCCTTCTCCTTCTCCTCCTCTATGGCTTAGATGCGGCTTTTCAGCCCGTCTACTCGGCTTTTATTGGATATAGGACCTTCTCTTGGTCTTTATGATCTAAAAATCTGAGGTTTAAGCTGAGCCAAGTGAATCAACAGCACCCTTTGTTCTCATCTAAATGTTGATGGTGAAGTTCATACATGGCTTGCAACCGTTAATCTGAACGAGTCTCCACAATCTCATGAGAAGTTAGATCCCCTTTTCTTGTTTTTCAATGTATTTTGTATTTTTCTAAAGAGACATAAAAAAAATCACAACTCTTGTCTTTCATTATTAATAAAAATTGTAAATCGTCTTTTACGGCAAAAAACCGCCTTTGACGGCAAATATCGCCTTTCACAGCAAACAAACCAAGTCTCTTTTCTTAAATATACGTGTAATGAAAAACTAGAAAAAAAAAATGTTGATTTCCTTTTTTACTTACGAAGGTGGATCTATGGACCACCACTTGTCAATTCTAAGTAAAGTAGAAAATTTGGCATACCCGTACAAAAAAATGTTGATAATCGCATTTCACCACTGATCGCGAAAGGGTTGAACCCCACGGACTCTCACGTTAGCTGACCCCGGTAGTGCCATGCGCTAAGAAGCAAGTCCATCAAACAAGCAGTGATCCATAGATTAACATTTTCATGTAGAAAAGAAAATAAACCTTTTTTCTAATTCTTTTTGCATGTGTTAAAAGAGAGACATAATTTAAATTTTGGATGCCATGAAAGGCGAATTTCATTTGATTGCATTGAAAGGCATTGTTTTTGTTGTGAAAGGTAATTTTGTGTTTGCCGTGAGATGCAATTTTTTGTTGTTGTGAAAGGCGATTTACAATTCTCATAAAAAAAAAGGCTTGTGATTTTTTTGTCTCTTTAAAAATACAAATACAATAAGAAGAAAGAAAAAGAGGATCTAACTTCTCAGGAGATAGCGAGAACTCGTTCAGATTGACGGTTGCAAGTCATGTTTGGACTTCGCCGTCATCCTTTTGATGATAATAGTGGATGCTTTATATTTTCTTGCCTAGGCTAGAACCTCAGATTTTTAGAGAATAAGGACCAAGGAGAGACCCTATATCTAATAAAAATCCAAATAAACAGGCTAAAGATTCGCGTTTAAGCCATGGAGATAGAAGGTGAGGGCCCCCAAGGGTCTTTAATTACCTTATAGTGGTGGTCGCTATAGAATGTCTTCAACAGAGGAGAGGCCATCGTTGGAGCGTCGTAGCAATGAAGGAGAGTTTGTGTGTAATGGTGAAAAAAGCATGCCTTGGAATGGTGGGGGAGACCTCCTTTTATAGGCCTTTGGTGGACATGTGGGGAGTTTATGGGCTTTAAATGCATTAATTGCATTAATGCTCTATGATGAGAGTAGTTAGATATTTTGAATTTATATTTTTGTAACTCCTTTTTGACTTATTCTTCTTCAATTCTGATTGGCCATTGGAGAATGATGGGCCATTATTTTATTTTAATTGTCATGATAGGAGGAGTTTCATGGTTTAATTCTATCATTGAGTTGGCTTGTAACCTCCATTCCTTGGATTTTGATTGGGCCGTCCATGATAATGGAGAATTAACCACATTAATATGTCATGAAAATAGGTCATTAACCACATTACATGGCCTTCGAAGTTCTTAAAGAGTTGCGAGCCATGTTGCGTCTTCTGAAATTCTACCAATGACGTAGGGAGTCTTGATCGCTGATGGATTTCTCATATCGATTGTCGTGTGAGATGTAATCCTGAAAAGAATTGAGTCTAAGGGAGATATTGTTAGATTATATGTCCTCAATCTAGTGGATGATGTGAATAAATTCATTTATTATCTTAATTGATATATAATTTCATGCTTCGTTCATGAGATAAATGGGATTTTATTTTATGGTTGTACATAATTAATATAAAATGAGATGAATGTTCATGAGAAGAGCATGAGCCCTTAAGTATATTAATGTGATCCATATGTATAGATAAGATTCACATGCATGGAATACACTACAATGTGCATAGTGATTAGATTGTTCCAATGGGGTTGTTTTTGAGTGTCAATCTAATAACTATGATAGAGCATGAACTATGCCTTTTGTTTTAAAAAACAGAATCTACTGGTCAAGTCATTATGGGGCCATGGTTCGTTGCGGCAAATGATCGATACTTAGATGTGCAACACTTAACCGCAAGACTATGGCGTTGTCAAGTAGTAAAGAACTAAAGAGTCCAGATTATCGATTCCACGGATAGAGGATGGAACAAGCAATAAATCCAATTTAAGTAGAATTGAATTAAGATATAGCTAATATAGAAATTGAAGTGAACAATTAAAACTACTAAACAATTTGTGAAAAATGGAATTAAACTAATTGGAATGTGGAACAAAACTAAAATAGCAATTAAACTACTCTAACTAACAATCTAAAATATGGAATTAATAAGATCTAACAAATTACACTAAACTAGTGGATGAATGGTGGTGGAAATGGAAGATTTAGTATGAAGATATGGTGTGAAATGTGTAGGATTTTAAAACAATGATTCAAATTAACAATAATAAAAATAAGAGATTAGGCAATACAAAATCCACTAAGTATGTAATTAATCTAACCAATGCATGTTCTAATTCAACTCCTAAATCTACAATCCAATTAGCAATCTCTTACCTAATTGGATTTGATGATATAACAATGAAGATTAAAGTAAAGAAAGCTAAGATCATAGATTACCATCTATCTACCTTAAATAATAATTCATCAAAATCAAGCTACAAAAGATCAAAGATAATGGCTCCAGAGCATATTATGTGAGAGAACTTAATCCAACTACAAAGTATCAATTGAGATTATCTATGCATTAAGTGTAGAGATAGAGTATGAGAAATGAAAGAGATTAGCATAATTACATCTAAAATCTACTAATCAATCAAGGCACAAATAGGGAATTGATGTGACGCCCCGGAATCCCACATCGATTACAGAGAGGCACGTGAATGTGGTTATATATAGAGCTTACACACTTACCTTGCATGAGGCATTTTGATGGGTTGAGGCCCATCAGAAGCAAAACCGTGAGGCCCGTGGGCCAAAGCGGACAATATCATTCATGGGTATGGGGTGGGGCGTTACAAATGGTATCAGAGCCGACTCTCGACTAGTTCAAGTGTGGGTCCCTTACCGTAGCTTGGTGCAAGTGAGTGGGTCTCCATGTGGGCGGGCCAAGAGGGCTGGTAGGCTACAGGGACTGGCAGGCTACTGCATAGGGACGTGCAGCCTTAAGGGGGGTGGAATGTGTCGCCCCGGAGTCCCACATCGACTATAGAGAGTTACACCCTTACCTTGCATGAGGCCTTTTGATGGGTTGACATGCATTTAATTGAACTAATCACATTACTTAACTTCAAAATGATAGCCCAATCCAAGAGCTTTAGCCACTAAACATCACGAAAGGGCTCTTTGTGGCTCACGAAAGAGCCTAATCAATTACACTTGCCAAAAGATCTTTTCTCTCTAGAAAGACATTCCAATTTATAGAAAATAATTTCTATGTAAAAAGAAATATGTAATTGTTGGAGTTTGAACCCATAACCTATTTCATACTCATCCAAGCTCTAACCAAAACACTAACCACTCATTTGCATTAGAAAATAACTTCTTTTATCCTTAAACTCTTCTCTTCTTATTTTGGAATTCTTCATTTCTTCACCAAGATTTCTTCACCAAGATTTCTTCATGTAACTTCTTTTCTTGAAATCTCTTTTTGTTGCCTTGAGACACTAGCCGGAAGGTTGGGGTAGTTGCGTGGTCCACCTACATAAGAGAAATTACATAAAAATGTGCTATAAATAATCGGATTTATGCATAATAATTTGATAATCCGTTAATGTAATAGAAGGATAAAAATCTCCGTGTAAAGAAAATGATATGCTAATAAAACTCGGATTAATGAGAGGTAAAATATGCAATCATTAACACTCATCAGCAAACCATCAAACAGATTGTGTGCATCATTGAAACATGAGATGCTAAACCTTGAAGAAGCCACTTCCAAATAAGGAAAGAAATAATAGAACAACAGATACCAATTTCACACCCTACATTAAAACAAACAAAAATCCATAAAACATACTTATCTATTTCAAAAACAGCACTACCAACCCATTAGAATAGTTGAATAGGAAGAAAACTCAAACCACTCAAAATGACAAACAAGAAAGTGAAACTAAGAAATACCCATTACACAAAACAACACATGTCACGACCCCAAACCCGGGGTCCGTGAACTCATAATTATGTTTCTCCCAAGATCCGCGTGTGTGAGGATTACAAATTCATTCCAACACACTCTGAATATTTAGCGGAAGCTTTTATGGTGTTGCGACTCGGAGTCCGTGGCCATTGGATTCCGCACCGCACTCAACCCAAGCATATAATCATCTTATCATTGATCCATCTCAGACTGGAATAAACCATCATAATAAAAGTACAGAGCTGACAGTAACAGGGTATTACATTCCCATATATGTTCAAGTTACAATTAACAATGTATATTAATTACAATTCCAAGAAAAAGGCTAATAGAAGCCATACAAGAAAACAAGCTAATGATCACTACCCATATGTGACGTAATCCGATGTCAAGCTCAATGTCTACATGACATAGCCGACAAACAACCTGAAAACTCGTGGCTCCACAGCCAACACGTGCACTCGTCTCGGGTGAAGAAGTCTGGACCTGAGTACCAAAGTAGTGGGTCAGACACGACGGTCTGGCAGGCGGGTGAAAAGATATAACAATGTACTGAACGGTAAAACATGTAATAAGTCATGCTGTCTGGTCAAAATTGTACATAATTACAAATGTATAGGAAATCATGAGTATCTGACAAAATCCTGTATTCATATAAAACGGGTATGAAACACGGATATTAGGCAAAGCATGTATTCCTTTAAAGCATGTATAAAACATGAACATTTTACAAATCGGGAACTCATTTAAAGCATGTAGAAATTAATGCATCCTTTATTAAGAAAAGACATGATCAATATAAAGCAGTACGGGTATCAAGGATCAGGAACTATCAAGATGGCAACCACACAAAGCTAAATCCTCTATCACCGAAGTGACTAGAGTATCGGGCGTTGACCTCGGTCACCGAAGTGAGGAGGTGCAACAAAATTCACATATACATATACAATAATACGGGACGGGACCACGGTGGCAAACCGGGTATCGGGAATCACGGTAGCGAACCGGATATCGGGAACCACGGGAGCGAGCCGGGTATCGGGACGGGACCACGGTTAATAAACCGGGTATCGGGATCCAAGCTGCAGCTGGCGGGACAAGTGGGGAATCTCCAAGTCAGTGGATCAGACTGACAAGGTTATCCAAGCTTAGTGGTGCCGACTCATAGGTTATATGCAAGTAAACAAAACAAATACATGTACGCATGTTCTCCTTTTGGTTCATGGGCTCGCACTACAAAGCTCTGGCCCCATCTTACCTCAAGGTTTTATTCTCACGGGTCATATACAAGAAATCAAATCAAATAAATACATATGACGGGACGGGGTGCTCATTAGCACAAAAACATATCTGTATCGGTCGGGCATGTACGGGCTAGCAACAATGCCAAAAACATGAATTTCAATACTGTCGGGTAAGTCTAGTCATAAAACATGAGATTTAAAATGTACAAGTGAAATTCGAGTTTAAATAAGACATAATGGATTTCCATACTTTTCCGGGCCCGTCGTTGAGGGTCCTAGATTCATATCGATGTGAATAGGGTCCCGTATGTCTAATTTGACATATACTTAGTGCTCCATGAGAATTAAGAACATCTCGGGTCCCTATGCACATTGACAAGTCTAAGGATCCTCGACGAATCTTCATAATGGGTTCCTTTTCATCCGGACTCCATAAAATGCCTTCCAAGTTCTTACATTGCATTGGGGCTCCAAACAATACCTCCCCAAGCTTAAAACAATGTTTCAAGGCCCCAAGTATTGATAGGTCATATGCAAGAAATCGGGCATGTATAAAACACTTGATGAAATCGTGTAAACAGGCGAAACGGGGTACTCAAGGCACAATTATCATTTCAATATCGGGTTATGCAAATCAGGGCTAGCACAAAGGCTACAAATACAGTTCAGTGCTTTCAGGATGGATAAATCACAAATCATAATTTTCGAGAATAAAAGGGGTGCAATAAACTTTCGAAATATCGGGGCAAGTATCGGGGTTCAAGATAACTCAAGGTGGATAGGGATCCCGTACGTCTATTTTTCAGTAAACACTTGGTACTCCTTGAGTTTAGAGACATTTCGGGCTCCTTACACACCTGAGTAACCTCAACATTTCAACAAATCTCGGTGATGTGGTTTCTCACTCGAACGGGCTTTAATCAAACATTTCATTTTTGTTTCGAACGTACTCCAGGTGGAAAGTGCCCATTGCTTCGGAAAGGTTCACAAGCAAATGGGATGGGAACTCCCTTCATCTCTCTTTATTCCCATAATTCTGGGAAATTCGGTTACCTTGCGGTCACCTGGCGGTTAGCCGCCAATGGATTAGGCGGTTAGCCGCTGGATGACCGCAGGGCTGACTGTGATTGACCTGACCAAATGCAGCATTCTGGAAATGTAACCGCTTCAGTTCGGTTGGCTGGCGGTTAGCCGCCGATGGACTCGACGGTTAGCCGCCAGCTGACCGCGAGGCTGACCGTAAGGTTACAGCTCTCTGGAAAAGGAACCGAAACCGGTTCGGCTAGCCGCCAGTCACCAGGCGGCTAGCCGCTAGGTGACCGTCAGCTGACCGCCAGTAGCGGAAACTCCACAATACAGTTCAGATTCAGGTCTTCTTTTCTCCAATCCATTCCTTTCCCTCTCCAATCACTTACCTACAATAAAATGAGCTGAAAGCTCCTCCTATTCCACCTTCAACTCTTCTCCAACATCAATATTTCTACATATCATTATCCAATCACTTCTTCCTTTTTCACCCTCAACCATAAGAGAAAGGAAACTCCACAATCACCAAGATTCATTTAAGCCAAAAACAAGAGATAGACAAAGGCTAAAATCTACCATGTTTCCAAAACATTAATTGTACTTCCAAAACAATGTGAATCATAAAGAAAACATGAATAGTGATAATGTACAACCTCATGTATGAAATAGAAAACCACATTTCTCATAAAACATGTAAATATCAAATCATCCACTTGCCTTGGGTCTCTAATCAAGCAAATCAAGCCCTAAACACTCTTCCAAGCCAAGGCTCCAAGCTACACAAAAACTCCCAAAAAGCAACCCATAAGAACCCTAAAAATAGTAACTCAACAAAGAGAAGGAATGGGTTCAAACAAGCTAGGAAATAGGACTTAGGGGAAAGCCATTGCTCAATAATAGAAGATGGAAAGAGATCCTTACCTCTAGGGCCATTAATCAAGAAGAATGAGCTTGAAATAGGGGCTGCCCACCTTGGTTTCCCATGAAAATGGTGTCAAAAGAGAGAGGAGATGAAGGGGAAGAAGTTGCCGGAGTTTCCTCGTCGGATTGGTGGCTTGAAGGCTTCATTTGAGCAAGGGAAATGGAAGAAAAAGAGGAAGAGGGGCTGCTGGTACTGTAGCAGGGAGTTGCAGCCGATGGAATGGGAAAAATGAGGGAGAAAGAGATGAAGTGTCCTTTTTATAATGGGTGATGTGGGGTCCACACTTAAGTAGAACTTGTAATGGAGATTAGGGGGCTTCCTAGACCTCGGATCAAGAAACTTAAAACATGAAAAGTGTCCGGAATAAAATTATCTTTCCAACAAGGTTAATATTGACATACTTCCGGGGTCCACATAAAAAGTCAACTGTTTGGTCAAAGGGGTCAAAGAATGGAAAATTTGGGATTTCTAGAAATACTGGTGTTAGGAGCTTGGAATGGGCACGGAGTGAACACGAAAGTTGTAGGGAATGGCGAGATTAGTCAAACGAGGCTGAGATGGGAATTTTTGGGAATCACCAAGAATCTCCCCACGCTGACCACGCAAAACAAATGGGACCCTACGGTCACTGTCTAGGTTTACTGGCTCTCAAAACTTCCCAAAGCTAATGAAAAGATCATTCTAACTCAAAACTCAACCAAACAACCACTAAACCCATCGAGAAAACCAAATCACGATTAAAACCACACTAAACCAAGAAATTAGGGGTCGGGTTCTCACAACACACAATCGAGTGTTTTATGGATGTGAATGGAGATGACAAAAATATGTGAGAAAATCGAGTGTTGAATGGAGAAGATGAAAACAAGGAGATGAATGTACATGAGAAGATGATCCGGGCTTGGTAGAGAGAATAGAAGTGTGGGTTCATTGACTGCACCTAAAAATCATAAGTTTTGATGGTGGATGCAGAAGGATGAAGCTCCCTAACATTTTCTTCTTATTCTCTTTGTTTCCTTCCTTTTCCTGTCAAGTGCCCATTTCAGGCTTTAGGGTTTTGTTGACATCAACAAAACAGGGGGCACAATGGGAATGAAAAGTTAAGATTTGAGTGGGAGGACCTCTACTGATATTATAAAAATTTAGGGCCCTCAATTTTGGTTACCATGTTTAGTGGAATTTTTTAGTAAACATCCCTTTGTTTTATTATCTTTTGAAATGACAATTCGCCATACTTCACTAATTTACCGAACAGGGGAACATATAAAAACCTATAATAGCCCCTACCTATCAAGGAATCTAATCCGCTCAAAATACAAGACGTCTTCTTTTATGGGATATGGTTAAATCTTGCTTTATTTAATATGAGTTACCCCTTCCATGAGATTGAGCTTATATATATATATATATATATTATATGTATATATAACTAAAAGAATTCTTTAAAAATTCATTTCTTTTATACACAATCGGCTATATCCTCAATGTTATGGTGGGGCACTCATATTGGAGTAAAATGAGGACATATCTGTAAAAGAGTAGGGCATTTATTTTTAACGATTTATAATGTTTTTATAGATGGGGCCTCTTTGGAGTTTCACTTCTCTCATTTGTAGGAAGTATGAATGATCCAGACTAATTTAAGAAGGAAGGTGACTTGTTTGGGACTCTTCTTCTCCACTTTTGAGAAGTTTAATTTTTCTATAAGTTTGTGAAAAGTAAAAAATTAGAAATTAAACTTTGTGTCCAATATTTATACCTATTTTTTTTTAGGTTGTGGTTTGAAGAAAAACAAGCTTGGATCTATATGAATATCAAATCTGAATATGAGGTTTAATAAAGAGCATCGTCCTAGGCCATAGCCCATGAATGTGTCTCACTTTCAACAAGTCCAAACATCTCACAAACTAATTTCTGCTGGTAATGAATATTAAGAAGGTTGAGAATGTTACCAAAAGAATTAGTTCATTTTAGAACAGGATTATTTACGGTGTTGATGTGATTAAAAAAGATTGGGTTACATTGATGTATTAGATTTATAATGTGAATAGGTTTTCTTGAAAGTAATAACATGATTCGATTAAGTTATAGATCTATACGCTACAAATAGCCATTTGCTACTCTCAATGAAAACATATGGAGAATTTGACAAGATGTAGTCCCTACATTTCTGCACCTGGTGATGTTGGTATCCTCTCATTCCTCAAGACAATTTTAATAGCTGCCACTAATAGATTGATCACTCATTTTACACAGTGGAGTTTCCACAGAAGATGAAGATATCATTCATTTCTTTTTTAGAAATTTAACTATCAGAGGACTAAAGGAAAAAGCCCGGTCCCTCATAAATCTCTCTTTTTACGTGGTTTCGGCCTATGGGGGACACCATTCGAAGACTTGAACACAACGAGTTGTTCAGCCAACCAGCAGACATACGAAACCTGTGGAACCACTTAATGAACAGGTAGACCGCAATGCACTTATCTTTGGACAAACGACAAAAGATACATAACTGGACTTTTGAACAAAGCCCAGCAATGCATCGAGGACTAAAGGTCTCTCTTTTGGCTAACTTGAGAACGCGCACAATTTGAGCTATGTCTGCTAAAAACACAGACATATAAACAGAGTTTTGTCATTCCACCAAGTTATTAAACCCAAAAAACCAAAAATAAACATAACAAAGGCAACTCTCCCCCACCACCTACATGTGACTGTTTTCTAAAAGCTCTTCTATCTGCTCTTCAATATCCTCAACAACTTTAAAATTGTAGGCATTGTGAATCATTCATCAGGGGGCCTTAAATGATCAGGAACTAGTTGTGTTTTTTTCCCCCTCCAAATTTATGGTTCATGTTGCCCATCTATCAAGTACCCCAATGTATGTGAAGAGGAAGTCCAAAGGAATCTTCTAGAAAACTCCAAGAGACACTTCTAGGAGTGCTTCCTAAATATGGAGATTTGTTGATATAAAGACACTATTAGGTCTATAATTAGGTCCTTGGTCTCTCTTTAATTGCTATAACCAATTTGCGATATCCCATCATTACCAACCAAAATGAGAGCAACAGGGCAACGAGGCCCAATTCTTAACCTTGACTTTGATCATGAAGCGTCCCCATTACCAAATAAGAGCCATGTTATTGATGAGAGACGAATTAGAAATGGCCCTTCCATGATGAGAAAGCTCGATGAACAGTCTGGATCTAAGGAACTTCAAAGGATGACTTGAGAAACAGGGGTTGCCCAATTGGCTGGGTATTCTGTTTCTCACCAATTGCCTAGGGTTCGATCCCTAGGTTCCTTTGCTCGGGGGAGGAGACTTCTTTCCCATGGATGGGAGACTTCTCTTCCTATAGAAGCAGACTTCGTTCCACATGACTGGGGACTCATGGAGAGAGAGAGAGAGAGAGAGAGAGAGGAACAGGGAGTCTTGTTAGAGAGAGAGATCCTCAAGGAACAGGGAGTCTTGTTAATGACCTCCTTACACCTATGGCTGGTAATAGGCTAATAGCTAGTCTAGCAGACATAAGCTCGTGATTGGATGTGGAGAATGGGAGGTGGTGAGTTCAAGAAAAAACAGAAATAAGCTCAGTTCAGCACACATAAAATTGATGCAAATTGCTATTACTTGAGTCAACTTAAGAATATGTGTGTAGCTTAAGAATAAATAAAAATTTAATTGTTTTCTAACCTGTGTGCAGTCATAACACGGGCTGCTCTATATAGGAACTGGCCCAAATGCCACTCCAATTGGAGGTCCACATTCATGGATTGAACCTGCTGAAAAGACATGTTTCACGCATGATGACTCCAACAGTGCATTCACCGTGACTAAAGAGCCAAAATTCTGGCCGGTGCCTCTGAAGAAGCGGGGAAGTGTGATATGAGCAGATTGGATGAAGCAAAGGTTGGCTTCAGATGAGCTACCACAGCTTTAAGAGGCGGCATCAAACAGAAGCATGGGGTCATTTCACATCAATATAATGGTACAAAAAGATAACAGTTTCAACATGGATTCAATCAAAGAATGAGTACCACTATAATCAGAGAGAACTCTGTTACATTCTGATTCACAGGATATGAATTGGTTGAACTGTACATTGCCTGAAATCTTCCTCACACAAGCAAATAGTTACAGAAATACCCAAGCCTTCACTTTGAAGCTAAATTTTCATTCATAGTAAATACCCAGATGACTGCCCTGATGGCTTTGTGTGGCGGTGCACCCTCTCTGAATCATCTTCCGAATCACAGCCTGCAGATGCAAAGTAACTCAACCAACATACATTACATGCTTAACGTTACACATTAGCTTCCACCGATAGGAACGTGCCGGGTGTAAGAAATAGAGGAAGCTTGGTGCAAATTGCAAATACAGGCTAAATGGTCATACAGAAACCAATTGCCTAAATTACATTGGTACAAAGGTTGATCCCGCCCAAAATGATCACTCTACTGAAATCGTCTCGATGAGGCCTTGGTTGAAGATGAAGTTGCACTGGTTGTTGCAGCTTTTCTCAAACCTGTGTGTTAAAAAAATTAGAGGATGTGAAAGATCATGCACTGCAATTACTACCCATAACAGTGAAAACTTATATTGGTGCATTTCACTGAAGTAAATAATGGAATGATCTAGTGTAAGGAACGCTATGCCATAGAATATGAGGAACACTGCATCAAGAAACTGTTCAATCAAGATCCAGGGTTGATGGTTATGGCCTCCCACACCAAACTGTCCAATGTCCAAACAAAACAAATTCAGGTAGGGCACTCAAATGTGGTCAGACATGGGCCTGGATATTAGAACTCAATTTGTATCATGGTTTGGGTTGACTTCCAGTTCAGTTTGGGTAAGTTCTTGTCAGGAGTACTTTACAAAATATAATACAAGCCAGGGAAGCAACTTGAGTCAAGTTGGATTGAAATTGGGTTTGGGTAAGATTAAAATCACGTTCAGGGTTCACTCAGAAAGAAATAGTAGTTAGAATGGAAGATACGTACCCGTTGGCCCCTTAGAAGGGACTTTTGTTGCCACTCGTGTTGAAGTTGTTTGTGTGGACTTTTGTGTTGGTCGAGGAATCTGTGATGAAACTTTTATCCTGCATGCAGTAGTTTTGCAATTTCACAAGATCTCAAAAGTCTACTAATCACTATATAGAAAGAAAATGCATGACTGGATTGGTCTACTCAAATATATGCTACTCTGGACAGTGAGACCCACATTCCGAATGGGTGGATAGGTGGACAGGAACAATCTACCATATAACACAAGGTAATTTCTGTGAAAAATCACCAGTTTGTACCTAGTAAACCAAGAGGCTGCAAACTGGATGCTTCCACTAAACATCATACAACCATTCTAGAGGTTATTGCTTGGATCATTGAAACATCATGATAGCTAGGTCACTAACCCATTCATGATGTGCACTTCCTATCCAAGAGCTCTCATGCATCAAAGATGAGAAAGTGGTGTCCTGTATCATTTTTAATGGTTTTCACACCCTATTAGATAAAAGTTTTGCACCGCAGTACAAAAGGGAACTACAAGATGAAAGACGGATGAACTAGTTTTCAAGAATATAGTTTGATTTATACAAGAATAAGAAAATAGGTTACTAGATGACAGTGTGAGAACTTCAGCTAAAAGGATTGCATAATTAATTATGAGAACAAATTAATGACTAGATCCACAGCATTAACTTGTGATCATACACATAATGCAGCTGCTGAATGCCAACCAGCTTGTGGCATTCGGAAGACAGCTAATCTCTCATTAGCATCCCATTATTTAAAAGTCCTGCAACCAGACATTATTGGACAGAGCAAAAGCAACAGATGTAAAGAAGCATGGAAGTGGAGAAGGAAAGAATCAGGAGTTGAATACCAGTAAAAATAGTAACATATTTAGTAAGTAAAGAACTACAGATACGAAAATTTATAGGGTCCCGTCCTGAAGCCAATTTGAATTGGATCAGACTCCCTACAGGAATAATGAAGTGATGTTCCTTTTTTGGTTATAAGTTCTGATGTGAGAGGGCCTGCTCCTAAAAAATATGTTTTTGGATATGAATATTTTATGACTTCTATTGATGAATGCACCAGAATGACCAGTGTCTATCTTATGAAAAAACAAAGATGAAGTGCGAGACATGTTCAAATCATTTCATAAAAATGCCAAAAGTATGTACAATGCCAATATTAGAGCCTTACATTCTAATAATGGAGGGGAACATACTTCAAAAGAATGTGAAACTATCTATATGACTAGGTAATTGATCTTCGAACCTGTTGCTCCTATAAACCCTAACAAAATAGGAGAGCTGAAAGGAAGAATACGGATCTCCTTGAAATATCTAGGATTCTCTTGTTTGGTATGAATGTTTAGAAGAAATATTGGTCAATATCAATTTCAACAGCTACATATATCATTAATGAACTCCCTAGCCGTCTTCTCGGTGGGAAGTCACCCCTTCAAGCTCTTAGTCACAAACCAAATTCATTTTTAGTCCCTTCTAAGGTTTTTTTGTTGTACTTGTCTTGTACATGTTCTCGGACCTAAATGAGATAAACTCGATCAAAAGGCTGTTAAGTGTTTTTTTTCTTTTCTTTTTTTTTTTTGGTGTATCCTCCTAATCAAAAGGGTTGTAAATAAGTGTTGTGATCCCATCAAAAAGAAAAAATTTGTTCCGATGGATGTTACATTTTTTTTGAAAATTGTTCATATTTCCCATTGAAAGGAGATGATTGGCCATAGGGAGAGGAAAACGAAAAAGAAAAGGTTCTACCTCCTATGGTGGTTACTCTTAGCCATTCTAAGTGTTTAGTTGTTTGTGTAGTTTCCTATGCTATCACCAATTGGTCTTGGGATTACTGGCTAGCAACTCTGTTATGGTATTAGCGGCAGAGGTCTCGAGTTTGAAACCATATAGGGCAAAAATGCCCCATGCCGCGTTGTGTGTTTGTGTGGGTGCAAGTGCACAAGGCAAGAAGGCCACATGCCGCGTTGTAGTCTTGTGCGGGCGCGTGCTTCAGATCTAGGCAGGGTCCAGCCGGAGGGGGGGGGGGGGGGGGGGGGGTGTGTGTTTTAAATAGTTGTTTATGCAATTTCCTATCACCAATTGGTTTTGGGATTATTGGCTAGCAATTCTATCACTAGGTCTCCAAATTCTTGTCCCTCAATCAAGTGATGAAACACCTAAAAAAACTTCTATCTTTCAACCCATTGGTGAAACACAGGAAAATTCTTAGGTAGTTAAGAGTTCCCTGGTGAAGGGAAAAGATGCAACTATAAGTTGAAAGTGATCATCACAATAGTGATCGACAAAGAAGTCGGTAATGTTCCCACTAGCGATTCTCCTATTAATTCATCACCTATTGATTCGGATGATATTGATTTACCCATTGCCCTATCCAAAGGTAAACATTCGTATACTGAACATCCTATTCAATTGTTTGTTTTATATCATGTCATCTCTTCCTTAAATTGCTATTTGGCTATGATGTCTATTGTTTCAATTCCTTCCAATGTCTCATAAGCCCTATTGATTCCTCATTGCAAAGATGGGATAAATGAAGAAATGAAATCCCTTGAAAAAAAAGAAAAACATAATGCATGGGTACTTAAGAGTTACCAAAAGGAAAGGAGGTTGTTGGATGCAAATGGACGTTCACAGTCAATTGAAAGGTATAAAGCAAGGTCAGTGGCCAAGAGGCTCACTCAGATACATAGGGTTTGACTTTCATGAAACATGTGCACCAGTAGAAAAGTTGATTCTCTAGGAGCTAATAGAAATTGGACTTTATTTCTGCTAGAGTTTAAGAATGCCTTTGCTACATGGTGACCTTCATCAGAAGCTATGTATGGCAAATCCTCCAGTTTGTACAACTTAGGGGGAGACAGGAATGGTCTGTAAATTGAAAAAAAAAAAAAAAAAAAAAAAAACACACTGACTATGGATTCAAACAATCTTTTCGTGTATGGTTTTCAAGATTTAGCAAAGTTGTGATGCCTTTGGGATACTGGAGTAATGTTGATCATACATATCTTTGAGAAAACACTTTGGAAGTAATGCTATTATTATCTATGTTGACAATATTATTATCACGGCCACAGGTGATAGCATGTACCAGTAACAAAAGTAAAAGGATACTTATCAAAGGTATTTGAAATTAAAGACTTGGCTCTACCTAAAAGTACTTCCTCAGTACAGAGATAGCGCAGTCTAATAAGGGATTGTAATTTCCCAAAGGAAGTATGTTCTTGATTTGTTGAATTATATAGGACTACTTAGGTGTAAAGCAGCTAGGGGTCATTACTTTGGTGCAATGGTAAAAGTCTCGGGTGCCATGCGTGATAAGTTAGTTTTGAGACATGCAAGCGGACACTTTGTGCAAAATTGCCAAAGGTTAGGTCTGTCTCCACTCTGTCATTTTCATGGAAACTGCTTGACATAGGATTTCTGTGAATGATATTCGATGATCTCGTTGTGAGATTTCATCTTCTTATATAGAGTATTCTATTTCTCTATACAGTAAGTTCTATCAATTTACAATCCCTTTGATAGGGCAATTGCAATTAATGGCTATGTAATTAAATCTCCTTACAAGGAAATATATATAATGATTGAATGTCTATGTAATCAAATCTCCTAACAAGGAAATATATAATTTTACATGACTGAATGTTTGACCACTCATGAAGAATAATAATGTAGTAAGTGGGTCTCAGCCTAGGTGTCATTAACAATGGGCCAAGGCCCATGTAGTGCCCAAACAGGCCTTTGTTAACACCCCCCCTCAAATTTATGCGGGGGAGTCAACAAGCATCAATTTGGCAGTTAAGAACTGATGTCGAGGGTGCAATCTGTAAGCCCTAAGAGATGAATGGAAGACTGATGACGTTACGCAGAAATCATCTCAGATAAAATAGCAGTCGACCTTTATATGCTTGGTTCTCTCGTGAAAGACTAGATTTTTAGTAATCCAGATGGCACTTGTATTATCCGCATAAAGTGGAGTCGGATGGGCTTTAAGAAAATCAAGATCAACGAGCAATCCACAAAGCCAAAGTATTTCGAAGGAAGCAGTGGACATAGCCCTATATTCTGCTTCAGTGGCAGATTTTGAAACTTTGCCTTGTTCTTGCATTTCCATGAAATTAATGCATCCCAAAGATACATGCACCATCCTCTCGTCAAGCGGCGAGTGTCCAAGCATCCATCCCAATCAGCATCAGAATAGGCAGTCAAAGTGAGAGAAGATCCATTAGGGAAAAAATAACCCACGGTGAAGAGTACTAAGCAAGTAGCGGAGGATTAGGAGGTATCCTATACCCGAGCATTGTCTAACTTGGATTTCACCTATAAACTTGCGGGAAGGGATGTTTTAATTTCTTTTTCACTTTTCGAATTATCCGAAGGCATGTGGAGTGCGGTGATTACCGTTTTATCCGGACTTAGGGCTTGGATATCCCCACCTTCCGAATGCACCATGTGTTGAACTTAATATGATATCTGACCCTTAGAGTGTATAGTTATGGGTATTATTGTACTTTCATGTCAAGGGTTATCAATATCTAAAAGACTGCATTGTAATGGATCCTTGACTGCACTTTATTAGTATTTTTGCATTCATGCACAAGGTGCGCATTTCTCCTTGTTATCGTATTTTATGCGCTTCGTCATACCCGGACTTACTCAGCCCTAGCATTGTGGCCAATGGGACTCCTTGGGAATTAGCGAACGGTCTTCGCCCTGCTTTGACCCTAGATGTACCCGGATCCTTAGGTGCTTTCCTGGTTGGCGTGCGAGCATTCAATTGCCTTACCCCTTTCTGAGTTACCTGGATCACCTTATCACTTCTCCACCCATTCGGGGCTGTTATTTCTAGCCGAAATGCTGCCCATTTATTGTCAGAATTTTTAGGTCAATTCTTTTTACGGTTCTGACTATTCAAACTCCAATTGAATCGGTTTAATCTAATATTTTTTTCCGACTATTGACCAGGCTCAATAATGACTCAATTCTTTATGCTGAGGCTCTTAGATGGTACCCGGGTTGGGGTAACCAATTTATGTCTGACTGATCCATTCAATCTATAATCTTTTCTATTTCCATTGATTCTGTTAACCTCGAGAAACATGAGAGAGTGAGATAATTATGGACTTGGTGACCCAAGTGAATTCGCGAGCCCAATTAGGTTATGAAGTCCCCTTGTCAGGATTGAGGCCACAGGTAAGCCTTGAACCCATGGGGTACTTCTAATACCCAATGGGAGCTTCAAATTCTAGAGTACATGAGAAGATAAAAATAGAAAGGACCCTGACCCTTTGTAGTGGGATCACGAGCCATAACCACAACACTTTATTATTATAATTATTATTCCTATTATCATTTCTGCAATCACCGTGCTTATTGTGTCTGCATTGTTTCCTGCATTGAATAACATCAGCATGATCATCGCATTTGCATATTAGTGCACTACCACCCCATGTATTTCCTGTATTATGCTCTCCGATAGAGCTTTGGTACAGTACATTCTGACCGCTACGGGACCATGATTGTCCCGTATCGATGATTCTATTCCGGTCGCTATGGGACACGCGTATGCACCAATACCGACGATCATGTTCTGTAACTATACCCCCTGCTCAGGTTGATGCACTCAAGGGAAATACTAGCAACAACCACCCACCTGGACACACTGATAGATTATGTTACTGTACTGCTCTGTAAGGTTTTGTATTATCTTGTACCGGTAGGTTGTATACATGAAATTACACCGTTATCTTGACCGAACACCGTATTAATTCAGTATAATTGTCCAAGTAGACTGTAGTCTATTTCAATTAATTTAACTGTCTTTAATTCTAAATAATACTGCATGCTATGATATTTATATTGAATACATGCCAAACATTCTTGTCTGACCCTACACTTGGTGCTGTAGGTAGGATTTCCCCGACCCTCGCCCTAGAGTGGTATCCGGAGGAGGCAGCTGCTGAGCCGCAAGAGGCGAGTGATTGAGGTGCTGAGGTTATCTCATAGACTCCACTTCTTGCACATGAGGTGCTAACACTGGGGAGTCTTTATTTAGGTTTTGTATTACATTGTACTCGCCTCTGTTGGTCTTTTATTTTGAGATTGTAATCAACACATCTTTTGTAACTCTCTAACTTGAATTATGGGAATAGAATCTCCAGTTTACTTGTCTATCTCTGCTCATATTCTATTTATGTTATACCAGTTTGATGATGTAGATACAGTATGATGCAACGCAGAATCCGATGAGCTCTAGACTTCGGGTTGCACCGCAATGCAAGCTTCCACTAAATGTTCCATAACGGTGATGGATCCTGTATTTCTCACTAGTGCGGATCCTGGAGAAAAGAAATATTATGCTACAGTAATCCCTATAATCATGGCTGTAAGACCCCGACCCAAGTGACCGCGATTAGCATTAATTAAGTCGTGTGATAGCCTTAAGTAAGATTAATGGATTTTGTTAAGTTCGGGATTAGAATAGCTTTTATATGGCTTTGGGGATTTTTTAGAGCCCTTTTTTATTTAATGAGACTCATGGAGAGTCTTTTTAGTGACTTCGCGTGAGCATGGGGGATTATCCGCGTTTTCGAAAAATTCGTGTTCAACTCCTTTTTGATTTATCTCGTTAACCTCTACAACTTTCGTGTTGACTTCGTCCCCGTTCGAGACCCCAAAACCTGACTTTTCCAACTTCGAGGGCAAAACAGTCTTTTTATACCAAATCTAGATACAAATTTCGATATCTCCAAAACCCTTGAAATATATACTTTTTGGAAACTAGATTTTTCGGCAAACACTTTTCCCTTCTTCGTTGAACTCATCCAAGGCCCGGAAAATCATGTTTTTAGCCCGACAAGCATTGTCAGTAGTGGGACCCATCTGCAATAATTTGTGAAGAAATGAAAGGAAGAAGAAGAGAAACAGTGGGAGAAGGTTGTGCATCCATAGAGCATCAACAGTTCTATTTATATTGATATTATGCCTTAATCAAGGCTCTAATTAAGTATAGAGTACAAATTAGAATAACAAACGAATGGAAAGAATAAATTGAATCCTATACATAGCAAGAGAGAAATCAAGGACTAAATCTTATCCTATACAGATTTGAGAATATATCCCACGTGTGGGCTTTGAACATGGGCCTTTGTTTGGGCTGGGCCTGTAATCTTCTACACTCCTCCTCAAATTGATGTGGTAAGGTCGAAAAACATCAATTTGCTAGTTAGATCCCCCTCAAATTGATGTGGTAAGGTTGAAAACATCAATTTGCTAGTTAGATCATGATGACGCGTTTTGGGAAGGGCTTTGGTGAAGATATCTGCCAATTGGTTAAAAGAAGAGACATGAGGCAGAGTTATTTTCTCAGTAACAACATGTTGACGGATGAAGTGAAAGTCAATCTCAATGTGCTTTGTTTTTTCATGGAAGACCGAGTTGTTGACAATTCTGGAAGCACTGGTATTATCCCCATGGAGAGGTGTGGAACTACTAACAAGAACACCTAATTCACATAGAAGGCGGCGGAGCTAGATAATTTCAGCACTGGTGGAGGACATCGCCCAATATTCTGCCTCAGTAGAAGACTTTGATACAGTGGTCTGCTTCTTGCACTTTCATTAAATCA
Organism: Umbellularia californica; assembly: GCA_028538565.1. NCBI lineage: Eukaryota > Viridiplantae > Streptophyta > Magnoliopsida > Laurales > Lauraceae > Umbellularia > Umbellularia californica. Next base: position 40,792,476 of record JAPQWN010000007.1, on the reverse strand, counting down.
GAGATTTTCCAAGAAACATACACCAGCCAGTGGTAGACCTCTGAGAGTCCGGACAGCCAGCCCAGTCAGCATTTGCATAAGCTGATAATTGCAAAGAAGTATCAGAAGGGAAGAAGAGACCATGATGAAGAGTTCCTTTAACATAGCAGAGGATATGCAATACAGCAGCAAGGTGAGGTTTGTGGGGATTGCTAACAAACTGGCTAACCGTATGAACTGCATGAGAAATATCCGATCGAGTCATAGTTAAGTTGAGTAGACTACCAACTATCTGCCGGAAAACAAACGGAACATCCAAGGGAGTGCCATCATTTGAACTGATTTTGCTATTCAATTCCATAAGCATATCAAAAGTGTGAGCATCATCAAGCCAGGCCGAAGTGATCAAATATGTCGCATATTTGTGCCAAAGGACCCTAATGCCTGATTTGTTGTGCACAAACTCAAGCCCCAGAAAGTAAGTGAGAGGACTAAGATCCTTCATTCTGAAATGGCGAGTAAGGTGGTGTTTGAGATCCGTAATACCGGCAGTATCATTGCCACTGATAATCATATCATCAACATAGACTAAGAGGAATGTGTAGCCTTTCAATGTCCATCGCAGGAAGAGGGAACTATCAGAGTGACTTTGACGAAATCCGACTTGAAGGATTGCTGTACGAAATTTATCGAACCAAGCCCTGGCAGCTTGTTTAAGCCCATAAAGAGCTTTCCGTAATTTACAAACATGCTTTGGAGGACAAGCATATCCTGGAGGAGGTTTTAAATAAACAGACTCTTGCAAGTCCCCATGTAGAAAAGCATTTTTGACGTCCATTTGCCATAGAGGCCAGTTGCGCGCTGCCGCGACACAAAGAAGAGTACGAACGGTGGACATTTTAGCCACTGGTGTAAATGTTTCCTCATAGTCAATTCCATATTCCTGCTTATAACCCTGTTCGACCAATCTAGCTTTGTAGCGATCAAGACTCCCATCAGAGTGTACTTTGATAGAGTATATCCATTTGTTGCCAATCACAGAGGCTCCATCAGGGGCCGGTACCAATTCCCACGTTTGCTTTGCTTCAAGAGCAACCAACTCCTTAGTCATAGCATCTTGCCAGTAAGCAATCTTTGAGGCCAGTGAATATGAGGTGGGAATAGGAGTGTTATTCAAGGAAGTGAGAAGAGCTGGGAATCCATAGTGGTTAGGGGCAATAGAAGGATGACTAGAGCGTCGCAGAGAGATGGTGCTATCAAAAGAAGTATTATTACATGAGTTTTCAGTAGGCAGCGCTGGGAGAGGATCAGGAGAGGGAGTCACCAGAGGAGGGACCATGTGCCGCCGGACATAAACTTTAGGAAGAGGTGAAGGAGAAGCCGACTTCGAGAATTGTGGCAGATAGGACACAGCAATAGGATGACTATCCAAATGTAAAGAGGAAAAAAAAGAAAATCTGTTCCAAGAAAATCATATTATGAGAGATGCGCATACGTTTTTCGAAATGATCATAACACAAAAACCCTTTGTGTTCATTACTATAACCCAAAAATATGCATTTAGCAGCCTGTGGTGATAACTTAGTGCGCTCAGTAAGAGGGAGATGTGTTATTTTATGAAAGAGCATGAAAAGAAGAAGTGACAAACAGAGTTTGGAGAGAATAATGGTGTGTCCATTGAGGATTGTCAGAAAAAGAGAAGGAAGAAGAAAGACAGGGACTCACAGAGATTTGTGAATTTGATGATCCCAGTTTAGGGTCACGTTCTTTCATTATATAAACATATTGTTTCCATATAGGATACAGAGATTGTAGTAATTACAGCAATTACAGCTATTCTAATCTAATCACTAATCTAATCATATCTCCTAATAAGGCAATGAATAAATATACATGGCTGTAAACGTGTGATTTGCTTTGACCCACAAGTTGGGCTTTATTTTCCATGGGCTGTGATCCATTGATCCAGATCCAGCAACCCATTTAACACCCCCCCTCAAATTGATGCAGGTGAATCAACCAGCATCAATTTGCCAACTAAGAATTGGTGCCGTGGCCGAGGAAGTCCTTAAAGTAAATATATCTACAATTTGAAGTCCGGTAGGAACATGAGGGAGAGTAATAGCTTCACGCACAAATTCATCACGTATGTAATGACAAGCAACTTCAATATGTTTGGTGCGTTCATGGAAGACCGGATTTTCAGTAATCCTAATGGCACTTGTGTTGTCGGCATATAGAGGTGTAGGACCAGATTGAGGAGATCCAAGCTCAGAGAGAAGACCTCGAAGCCAGACAATTTCAGAGGTGGCGGCAGACATAGCACGATATTCTGCTTCTGTGGATGTTTTGGAGACTTTATCTTGTTTCTTACACTTCCATGAGATCAACGAGTCACCCAAGAACATGCACCAGCCCGTGGTAGACCGTCGACTATCAGGGCAACCCGCCCAGTCAGAATCTGAGTACGCAATGAGAGAAGTCAAATTGCCGACCGGAAAGAAAAGGCCACGAGGCGGTGTATGTAGAACATACCGAAGAATGCGTCGAACGGCAACAAGATGAAGATGGCGTGGTTGAGACATGAACTGACTAACTAGGTTCACCGCATAGGAGATATCCGGCCTAGTGATAGTCAAGTAAATCAAGCTGCCGACTAAACGACGATACAGTGTGGCATTAGGAAGAAGATCACCCGAATCTAGTGTTAGCTGAAGATTGGCCTCAACAGGTGTATCAACAGGAGTCGAATTTTGAAGACCAGCCATCTCAATGAGGTCCAAAGCATATTTGTGTTGATCGAGGATGAGACCTTTCTCTGACTGTTGAACCTCAAGGCCTAAGAAGTATGTGAGTGGGCCTAAATCTTTCATATGAAAAGATTCATGTAAGGATGCCTGTAGGTGGGTGATCATGCCAGAATCTGTACCAGATATGATAATATCATCCACGTAAACCAAGAGAACAGTAAGCCCATTGGAGGAGCGATGAAGAAACATAGAAGGATCAGAGGCACTTTGAGTAAACTGAAGATGAAGGAGAGCATCCCGAAATTTTTCAAACCAAGCGCGCGGAGCTTGCTTAAGACCATATAGAGAGCGTCGTAAGCGCGCACAATCTCCAGCCGAGGCACCCGGAGTTCCTTGGGGAAGGTGCATATAGACTTCTTCCTTGAGATCACCATGAAGGAAGGCATTCTTGACATCAAATTGGTAAAGAGGCCATGAGTGAGAAGCAGCAAGGGCAAGAACAGTACGGATGGTTGTCATTTTGGCAACCGGAGCAAATGTTTCTTCATAATCTATGCCATATTCCTGACGGTTGCCCAATGCTACTAACCGTGCTTTATAACGATCCAACGAGCCGTTAGCCTTGAGTTTGACTGAAAAAATCTATTTGCAGCCGATAGGTTTGGCAGATGTGGGACATGGAACAATATCCCAGGTATGATTATCCTGTAGCGCATCTAATTCTTCTTACATAGCCTTTTGCCAACAGTCATGCTTCGCTGCCTGTGAGTAAGAAGTAGGAATAGCAATAGAAGAGAGGGTAGCAAGCAAGGAGGTGTGAGTAAACCCATATTTTTCCGGAGGCTTGGAAAGACGAGTAGATCGTCGAAGTGGAACTGGAGGGGAGGCAGTATGTGATGTAGCGGGGGCCAGATCAGGTGCCGGCGAGGGATCCAGAGGGGGCGGCAGTAATGGAGCATTCTTGTGACGACGCCGTTCATAGACAATGAGTGGAGATGAAATTGTATCAGAAAAAACAGGTAGATGAGAAAAGGAAGGTAAAGGCGAGGAATGGTTTGAAAAAAACAATTGATTTTCAAAGAAAGTGACATTACGGGAGATGCGAAGACGGTTGAGTACAGGATCATAGCAGATATATCCTTTTTGGTGAGAAGCATAGCCCAGGAACGCACATTGAACTAATTGAGCAGTTAATTTGGTTCGTTCAGTAGGAGGAAGATGGACAAAACACACACATCCATATATACGCAAGTGGGTATAAGTAGGATCTGTATGAAATAGACGAAAGTATGGGGTTTGATTGGCAAGGCGAGGAGAGGGCACGCGATTGATTAAGTGAACCGCAGTGGCTAAGGCTTCGGGCCAAAATTTTGCCGGAACAGAAGATGTTAAGAGAAGGGAACGAACAGTATCAAGGAGATGTCTGTTTTTCCGTTCAGCAACTCCATTCTGTTGAGGAGTGTAAGGGCAAGAGCGCTGCGATAAAATCCCGTGTGTTTGTAAAAAGGTTTGAAACTGATGGGACATATATTCCCCTCCGGAGTCGGATCGGAGAATTTTTATGCGAGTAGAAAACTGATTTTCAACATAAGCCATAAATTTTTGGAAAACATCAAAGACTTCCGATTTGGAATGCAAGAAATAGACCCATGTGAATCGACTATGATCGTCAATAAAAGTGACAAAATATTTGAAATGTGTATGAGAGATTACAAGAGTAAGTCCCCAGACATCACTATGAATAATGTCAAAACAATTTGAAGCCATAGTAGAGCTGGAAGGAAAAGGAAGGACTTTGCTTTTTCCAAGTTTGCAAACAGAACACTCATCAGAAATGTGACGAAAAGAATTTTTATTTTCATTAATAATACCAGAATTTAACATGAAAGATAACAATTTTGAATGAGGATGGCCTAATCTATTATGCCAGAGCCTCCACACATCTTGAAAAGAAGAACAAGAAAAAGCAGAAATTTGTTTATTTTGAGATGAAGGCAGAACAATAGGAAACAGATGTCCACACTTAGGCCCCGTCGCGATCACCGTCCCCGACACTTGATCCTGCACAACACAACCAGAACGAGAAAATGAAACATTACAATTCTCATCAATCGGTTGTCCAACAGATAGAAGATTTGTAGTAAGATGAGGGGAGAGAAAGACATTGGTGAGAGGTAATGTGTGAATGATATCACCAGCAGCTGTAATAGGAAGCTTTTGACCATCAGCAGTATGGACTTGCAGATTTCCAGCATATGGTTGTATGTTAGAGAGATGAGTGGTGGAAGAGGTCATGTGATTGGAAGCCCCAGAATCAATAAACCATATAGAGGAAGAGGATTGGTGTTTACCTGAAATGCCAAGTGCAGAAAAGGCATTCATGATCATTTGTTGGATAAGCTCAGGAGTGATTGGAGGAGCATTACTTGAGGCAGAAGGGGGTGAAGGCATAACTGGTGCTGAAGGACTATCAATGGAAGTAGGAGCATCTGCAGTGCTAACATGATATGCTCGTGGAGTGCGATTTTGAGGCCGTCTTTTGCATTCATTAATAACATGACCATTTGATTTGCAGTAATTACAAAACTTGGTCTTACACTGCGAGGCATAGTGTCCAAAACTTTTGCAGCCAAAGCACTGGATTTTGCTGAGATCTTTGGCAGGAGGCTGTCCTTTAGTAGCAGAAGTAGGATGATGACCGGTCCCCCCCGACCATGATAGACACCAGGGGTGTGACTTGCAGTGGCGGCATATGCGACATCAGGAGAGTGTCCTGAGAATTGTTGTTTCAGAGCATGCTGAGTGAGCTGACTTTGTTCCTCGCGCAAGAGTTCATTAAGACAGTCATTCAGGGATGGAGGTGGAACCCTACTCATCAGATTTGAACGAGTGATCTCATATTCAGATCGCAGTTTCATGAGGAACTGGTCTCTATGAGAAATTGCCTGCAATTTTTGATCTCAGAAAAAGCTGCTGCAGATACATTGAGGTATTTGATTTCATCGTATTCTGCCCATAAATTGAGAAAACCCGTATAATAATCCTGGATGGAAGAAGTGCCTTGGGAATACTGAGCAATCTCCAGTTCAAGTTGGTATTGACGGGTAGAGTTCCCTAGGTGATATACTTGTTTCAGATATTCCCACATCTCCTTGGAGGTCTTGTAAGGTTTGAGGTTCAGAATATATTGTGGTTCAACAGAACCAAGAATCCAGGTTTTAATCTTGGCATCCTTTGTATTCCAAGAAAGTATTTTTTTTTCATCTTCCGTAAGGCATGGGTCCAATCCTGAGACAAGTCCCCACATTTCCTTTCCTTCAAGATAGACTTGAAATTGATAGGACCAGGAAGTATAATTCTTGCCATTAAATTTGATCAGGGCAATATCATGCTTTTCCATTGTAGTCAACCTTTATAATATGCAAGACAGGCCAACTGTGCTAAATATTGTCTCCAAATCGTCAAAAGCTAACTGGGAGAAGATGCTAAACAGAGAGGACTTCCAAATATTCCAATAGATTTAATCAGATTGACCAGCAGCAAAAAAAAACAATTTTTCTTCAAAAAAAAAAGCCAGACGACCATAAATCTGGAAGCAGAATGAAGTGTAGCCAAGGAAAATTGAATGGAAAGATCAATCAGATGTCATAGACTGATGAAGAATCAAAATTCGCATTCAAGAAACCAGATTTCGTGCCAAACAGAGCCAGATCAAAAAATCTGGACGACTGTGATGAAACTATACTGCAGAAACTGAGATTTGCCTAGAGGTTGTAAAAAACCTACCTCTGAGATGCAAAAAATCCTCAAAAAATGTCCAAAAATACCAGAGGGAGCAGACGACCAGAATGGTTGCAACTTCCAGAGGTGATGATGCTGATCTGTGGTGGGCCACGTTTGATCACAGCTTGATTTGACGACTTCCAGTGCTTGGAAGATGGAGACGAGATACTGAGAGAGTCTCCTAGAGACTATGACAATTTGCAATGCTTGGAAGATGAAGAGGATTCACTCAGAGACACATCTCTGATACCATGTCAGAATAAGAGAAGGAAGAAGAAAGACAGGGACTCACGGAGATTTGTGAATTTGATGATCCCAATTTAGGGTCATGTTCTTTCATTATATAAACATATTGTTTCCATATAGGATACAGAGATTGTAGTAATTACAGCAAGTACAGCTATTCTAATCTAATCACTAATCTAATCATATCTCCTAATAAGGCAATGAATAAATATACATGGCTGTAAACGTGTGATTTGTTTTGACCCACAAGTTGGGCTTTATTTTCCATGGGCTGTGATCCATTGATCCAGATCCAGCAACCTATTTTAACAAGGATCGACCAACCATCTTTTATAAGATATTTACCCTAATCACATACTATCAATCAGTAGTAATTACAATCTAATTACAATTAGAATCAAAGAATAAAAGGATCTTAATCTCTATACATAGAAGTATATCTACAAAACACGCTATATAATGCTTAACTCAGTCCCACACGTGGGATATTCTACATGGGCCTAGATGTGACTTTTATTTCATGAGTTATCTTCTACACTCCCCCTAAAATTGATGTGGGAAAATACAAAACATCAATTTACTAGTAAGATCATCATGCTGTGGTTTAGGAAGAGCTTTTGTGAAGATATTTGCTAACTGATGACGGGAAGAAACATGAGGCAAAGTGATCTTCTCAGTAACAACATGCTGACGAATGAAGTGACAATCAATTTCAATGTGCTTTGTCCTTTCATGAAAAACTGGATTGTTTTGTCCTCATATAGAGGTGTAGAAGTTCCAACAAGGACACCCAATTCACAAAGATGACGTCGTAGCCAAATGATTTCAGCACTAGCAGACAACATGGCGCGATATTTTGCCTCAGCAGAGGATCTCGAAACCGTGGTTTGCTTCTTGCATTTCCAGGAAATCAGTGATTCCCCAAGAAACATGCACCAGCCAGTGGTAGATCTCCGAATATCCAGACAGCCAGCCCAATCAGCATCAGCACAAGCGGTTAAGTGTAGAGACGCCTAAAAGGGGTAGAAAATACCATGATTCAGAGTGCCTTTAACATAACGGAGTATGCGCAAAGCAGCAACAAGATGAGTCTTGTGGGGATTGCTAACAAAATGACTAATAGTATGAACCGCAAGAGAAATATCTGGCCTGGTCATAGTCAAATAGAGCAGACTACCTACAATGCGGTGGAAAATGGAAGGATCAGCTAGGGGAGAGCCATCATCCGTGCTGATTTTGCTGTTCAATTCCATAGGCATAGCAAAGATGTTAGCATCATCAAGTTGAGCCGAAGTGACCAAATCTGTAGCATACTTCCGTTGATGAACCCGAAAGCCAGATTTGTTTTGACCAAACTCAAGTCCCAGGAAGTAAGTAAGAGGACCAAGATCCTTCATGTAAGACCCCGACCCAAGTGACTCGATTAGTACTAATTAAGTTGCATGTTAGTGCTAAGCATGGTGATTAGAATTCGACTAGCTTGGATTAGAATAGCTATTTTATAGCTTTTTGGGAGTTCTAAGTGTCTCGTGCTTAGTGGGACCCTTTGGGGGTTCCTTTTTATTAGTCTTGAATTTACTTTGGCGATTATTCGAGATTCTTGTGATTTTGTTCGTGTCACGTTTTACTCGTCTCGTCGATCCCTACAACTTTCATATTGAACCCGTGCCCGTCCGGAACCCCGAAACCCGATTTTTCCTAGCATTGAGGGCAAAACAGTCTTTTTACATGAAATCTGTACCCAAAATTTGATGTCCCCGAAACCCGCGAAAAATATACTTTTTGGAAACTAGAAATTTTGTTGATCAACTTTGCCTTCTTCGTCGAATCCATTTGAGGTCCCGAAATGCATGTTTTTAGCCCGACTAGTACTTTAAGTTGTGGGACCCACTTCACCTTTGATATATGAAGAGAACCCTTCTTCTCTTCTCTTCTTCCTTGCCCTAATTAATGTGCTAAGAGATGAATCCCAGTAGCCATGAGTTTCCTCCATTTCTTTCTTGCTTTCTCCATCTCATAACACCACTAAACCATTGCTAAACCAAGATTGGACCTTACCATCTTCATCCTCCTCACAAGAGCTCTCCATTGATACAACTTTTGAAGGGAGACCTCCATTCTAAGATCTTCTTTGAACTAGTCTTGCTCATTTGAGGAGTTTCCTAGTAAGTTTTCCCTCCTAATCCCTTACATTTGTATTCTCCTAGTCATAGAGGAGCTCCATTTTTATTATTGTGAGTTTCTTCTTCTTGTTTCTTGTTTTGACCCACCTTAGGGTTTGTTTTGGGGGTTTTGCTAGTAGCTTGGTTCTTGGCTTGGAAACTTGGTTTAAAGCTTGGATTTGCTTGTTAGAAGACCTAAGGCAAGTGGATGATTTGATATTTACATGTTTTATTGAAAATGTGGTTTCCTACTTCATACATTGATGTTTCACATTCTCGCTATTCATGTTTTCCTTATGATTCACATTGATTTAGAAATGCATAATGTTAGTCTATTTCTCTCTTGTGCATGTTGAGAATGTCATAGCTTATTTGATTGGAATTTTTAACTCATGATGGATTGGATTTCTTTTGATTGAATGTGGATGGAATGGAAGGATTTGATGGAAGAATGGATGAGATTACATGTGGATGGAAAGGAGTTGATTGGGGCGATTATATTGGTAGATTAAATGGGCTTGAATGAGGTCTTGAAACCCTCAAAATGTACAAGGAAGGGTGCCCAGGTCGTATGTGAATAAGGGAAGAAAGACAGCAGAAACCTGACTCGAAACTGACCTGATTGTGTGCGTCGGTCAGCTGTCGGCTGACCGAAGTCCCCACTTCGGTCGACCGACAGCTAACCGAGTTCTGTCGGTCCCAATTCCAGAGACCAGTTTCGATCAGATTTCCATCAGGAAACATGTCGGTCAGCTGTCGGCTGACCGAACTCCCTAGTTCGGTTGACCGAAAGCCAACCGACAACCTATCGGCTCAAATAACAGTAAGTTGCAATTTGCCAAAAATCTCTGTCAGTCATATGTCGGCTGACCGAGACCTCAACGTCGGTCGACCGACAGCCATCTGTCGGCCAGCCGACACACCCACCTCGGCCGACCGACAGACAACTGACGAACTGATCGAACCCCAATCTGAATCAATTCTTTTGGAGGAACCATATGGTAGAAGAGATCCCTTTATGACTTTGTGTTTAGGTCTTTTAAATTGTCAATGTGTATAAGGCCCCGGAATGTTTTCAATTCTCAAAAGAGTACCAAATGTATATCAACCTAACATATGGGACCCTATTTACATTGATTCAAATCTTGGACTTTCAACACTTAGCCCGGAGAATATGAGAAATCCATTCATACCTTAATACGAACCGAATTTCACTTGTACATTTTAAATCTCGTGTTTTATGACTAGACTTGCCCGACAGTATTGAAATTCATGTTTTTAGCATTGTTGCTAGCCCGTATATGCCCGACTGATACAGTTATGCTTTTGTACTTATGAGCACCCCGTTTCGTTATATGCATTTGTTTTGTTTTCCCTCTTGTGACCCATGAGTCGGCACCACTAAGCTTGGATAACCTTGTCAGTCTGATCCACTGACTTGGAGATTCCCCCTCCCGTCCCGCCAGCTGCAGTTTGGATCCCGATACCCGGTTTATTAACCGTGGTCCCGTCCCGACACCCGGCTCGCTACCGTGGTCCCGTCCCGTATTATTACTTATGTATATGTAAATGTTGTTGCACCTCCTCACTTCGGTGATTGAGATCAACACCCCGATAGACTCTTGTCACTTCGGTGATAGAGGATTTAGCTTCTTGTGGATGCCATCTTGTTGTTCCTATTTCCTTGGTACCTTCACTTGTTTTGTAGTACATGCATGTTTTTCATTAAATGGATTATCTTTTCATGGAGATTTTCATGTATACAGATTCAAATGCTTTCAAAGGTAATTTCATTTATTATCGTATCACCCGCCTGCCAAACAGTCGTGTTTGACCCACTTTTGATACTCAGGTCCGGATGTTGACTTTCCCGAGGAGGAGCATGAGGAGGCGGTCGGAGAACCGCAGCAGTTAGTGGAGTGGCGTGCCGATGATGTTGTTTAAGCATCCGGCCGTCTCGAGAGATGCGAAACATTTTGGGGGTGTCTTTTATTATTACTTTGGTGGACATTGTTTTGTTTACATTGGCCTTTGTTGGCCTCTAATTTTGGGAAATGTAACTAAGAGATATTTGTTTAAAACTTTGACAGTACTTTTGGGTTAAGCTTTAGAACATTGCTCATTCTGATACTTGATACTTAAATACAATCAGTCTTATGTTTTATGGAAATGATTTATATGCATGATTTGCCATACGCTTCCGCAATTATACAAAATGTTTAATGTTGTTGTGAAATCCTCACCGCGGACTCCTGTGGGAAATCACGTGCACGGGTAATGTGTGTTCTTTATTAACCCGTGTACGTATTGGCACCAAACATACTCTTATCACCATTATCATTATTCTAATGAGTCCCGATCCCGGATTGGACCCTAAACCCGGTCCGGGGTCGTGACAGACTGGTATCAGAGCGAGACGTGTTTCAGGCAATTAAAAGAAACTCGAAATCCTAATGACGTGGCGAGGATTCGTTAGATCTTCCGTTTGCTAGAACCGAGTGAGCAATGTGTGACCCTGTTTTGGATTTTTATGTGCTAACAACTTGTTTTGCAGCATCATGCCACCTCGTAAGCGACCCGTAAACGGCAATCCCACCGCAAGCAACAGTGATTATACCGGGCCAATTGAGGGTACAGGGCCAACTGAAGAAGATAGAGCTGAGGATACAAGAACTGAAAATGCAATGCCAAATCAGTTCCAACAGATGATGCAAGCCATGCATGACCAGCAGCGTCAGGCTAATGCGAACCAAACCAGATTGCAAGAACAGATGCTCAAGAAAGATGAAGACCATGCTAGGGAGTTAGCAGAGATGCAGAGACAATTGTTAGAGGTGTTACAGAGAAGGCCAGAACCGGTTCAACCTCCACCTGCAATAGTCATCAACCAAAGGGAACATGACCCAAATGCATTGTTTGAAAAATTTAGAAAGAGAGCTCCAAAGGATTTTGTGGGGACCGAAGATCCATTGGCTGCAGATGACTGGCTAGAGCATACAGAGAATATCTTTGAAATTTTCAGATGTACCGAAGGTGAAAGGGTACAACTTGCAGCATCACTCTTCACGAGCTTAGCAGATAATTGGTGGAAGACAGTGAGAGAGGAATATAGGATTATGGCGGACGCAGTAGCTTGGGCAAACTTCAAGAGGCAATTCAGAGACAAATATGTGCCTGCCCATGTCAAGAGACAGAAGGCAGCAGAGTTCCAGCAGCTTGTCCAAGGGAGTATGACTGTGTTAGAGTACCTCACCAAATTCGAAAGGTTGTCTCGATATGCTCCGGAGTTGGTGGACACGATGGAGAAGAAGATTGCCAAGTTCCTGGAAGGACTTCACCCTATCATTGAGAGGGATGCCACCGGTGTAGTACCACCTCTTACCTTTGAGGAAGCTGTCAAGAGAGCCTACAAGTTTGAGAACTTTCATCACAAGATCCTCAGGGTTCAAGGCAACGGACAGGGGCAACCACAACAGCAGCACAACCAGCAGAGAAACCAGCAGAACAAGAGACAGCGGCAAGACCAGAATGTTCGGTTAGTCTGTATCCACTGTGGAAAGAACCATGAGAGCACCGAGTGTCGTACCATCACAGGAGCGTGCTTCAGGTGTGACTCCATGGACCACCAGATGAGGAATTGCCCCAGACCTGATAGGCAGAATCAGCAACAGCAGGGAGCACCGCGTCCAGCACCGCCACAAAATGCGATGGTTGTACAGAATCAGCCAAGGCCACTTCAGCAACAGACACCACAACAACAGTATAGACCTCAGCAACAGCAGCAGCCAGCCTGTTAGTAAGGACAGCAGCAGAATCAGCGTCCCCCGCAACAGAACAGAAATGTCCATCAAGGAAGGCAGCAGCAAGCTCCTATCAGGCCACAGCAGCGAGGACAAGTTTATACAGTTAACAGAGCTGATGTAGAGGCAGCGGGCAATGTTGTGGAAGGTACACTTCTTGTTAGTGGGATAGAAGCTAAGATATTGTTTGACCCTGGCTCCACACACTCTTTTATATCCCACACATTTTCTAGATTGATTGATGTGCATGGTAGAGAACTCGAATATATTTTGACTGTGGCTACTCCAGTAGGAAAACAAGTTGTGTGTACTAGTTATTCCCCTAGTTGTACGGTCCGAATAGGAGAAGTTGTGTTACCCGCAGATCTTATTCTGTTGGAGATGAAGGATTTTGATGTCATCCTAGGGATGGATTGGCTGGCAGGGTACCATGCCACAATGGATTGTTTCCATAAGACCCTCACGTTCAAGTTGGATGAGACACCAGTAGGGGTGTTATTCCAGGGAGAGAGGAGGCATCCTCGTGCAGGGTTTGTCTCAGCGTTGAAAGCTGATAGACTTTTGAGAAGTGGTTGTGAAGCCTATTTGGCATTTATCACGGAGGATAAACGGTCCCAAGGGGTGGAGGAGATCCCTATTGTTTGGGAGTTCCCGGATGTATTTCCGGAGGAGATTCCAGGATTACCACCCATGAGAGAAATTGATTTCACCATTGAGTTGTTACCGGGGACCGCTCCAATTTCGATTGCACCATATAGAATGGCTCCGGCGGAATTGGGAGAGTTGAAGATACAATTGCAAGAGTTGTTAGATAAAGATTTTGTGAGACCGAGCATTTCGCCGTGGGGAGCTCCGGTTTTGTTTGTCAAGAAGAAGGATGGTTCGATGAGGATGTGTATTGATAACCGAAGGTTGAATCAAGGGACCATCAAGAACAAATATCCATTGCCAAGGATAGATGAACTGTTTGATCAGTTACAAGGTGCTTCGTATTTCTCGAAGATCGATTTGAGATCCGGTTACCATCAGCTGAGAGTTGGGGAATCAGATGTGTTGAAAACAGCTTTTCGGACGAGATATGGCCACTATGAATTTCTAGTGATGCCATTTGGATTGACTAATGCACCGGCAGTATTCATGGCGTTGATGAACAAGATATATACTCAGTATCTGGATCAGTTTGTAGTAGTGTTTATCGATGATATTTTGGTGTACTCCAAGACCAAAGGAGAGCATGAAGAGCATCTGAGGATAGCATTGCAACTCTTGAGAGAGAATCAGTTGTATGCGAAGCTCAACAAGTGTGAATTTTGGTTAGAGCAAGTCGCATTTTTGGGACACATTATCTCCAAGGAAGGTTTGTCAGTAGACCCGTCTACGATTGAGGCAGTAGTGAAGTGGGAAAGACCGAAGAATGTGTCAGAAATTAGGAGTTTTCTTGGATTGGCAGGGTATTACAGGAGGTTTGTACAAGGATTTTCGTCGATTGCAGCACCGTTGACAAAGTTAACAAGGAAGAATGTGCCCTATGTGTGGAAAGATCAGTGTGAAGTCAGTTTCCAAGAGCTGAAGAAGAGGTTAACCACCGCACCAGTCCTTACTTTGCCATCCGAAAGCGGCAGTTTTACCATTTTCACCGATGCTTCGAACATTGGACTTGGTTGTGTGTTAATGCAAGAAGAAAAGGTTGTAGCTTATGGGTCCCGACAGTTGAAAGATCACGAGAAGAACTATGCAACCCATGATCTTGAGTTGGCAGCGGTTGTCTTCGCGTTGAAAATGTGGAGACATTACCTCTATGGAGAGAAATTTGAGGTCCATTCCGATCACCGCAGCCTACAGTACCTGTTTTCTCAGAAGGAGTTGAATATGAGACAGAGGAAATGGATGGAATATATCAAGGACTATGATTTTCCAATCAAATATCACCCGGGGAAAGCGAATGTAGTTGCCGATGCTTTGAGTAGAAAATCAGTGGGCATAGCAAATCTAAGTGATACTTGTATTTTCGATCAATTTGAGGAGTTGAGGATAGATCTACAGCCACTAAGGAAGGGTGTTATATTGGCCAATATATCAGTGTCAGAGCCTTCGCTTATCCAGAAGATCAAGGACAGTCAGTTGCAAGATCCAGAATTGGCTAAGTTTTCAAAACAGATAGCAGAATGTCCTGATTTTCGTATCGTTGACGGAGTTCTTTACTATCGAGACCGCCTATGTGTGCCTAACATCGAAGATTTGAGGAATGACATTATGGCAGAAGCTCACAGCACGAAGTACTCTATGCACCCAGGCAGCACGAAGATGTATCAGAACTTGAAGGGCAAATTTTGGTGGAACAACATGAAGAGAGAGATCGCAGCGTTTGTATCTCGCTGTATGACATGTCAATTGATAAAGGCAGAACATCAAAAGCCTCCAGGGTTATTGCAGCCATTAGAGATCCCGGAATGGAAGTGGGAGCATATTACCATGGATTTTATTACGGGATTACCGAGAACTAGCAGAGGCAATGACGCAATATGGGTTATAGTGGATAGACACACCAAGTCAGCTCATTTTATCCCCATGAGGACAGGAAAGAAGATGCATATGTTACCCCTAGCAGAGTTGTTTGTCGATGAGATCGTCAGTAGACATGGACAGCTAGTTTCTATCACATCCGACAGAGACAGCAGATTCGTCTCGAGGTTTTGGAAAACCCTACATGAGTCTATTGGTACAAAGTTACAGTTCAGCACGACTTATCACCCTCAGACAGATGGTCAATCGGAGAGGACGATTCAGACTCTTGAAGATATGCTCCGTGCTTGTGTATTGGATTTCAAGACTCAATGGGATGAGACTCTACCATTGTGTGAGTTCGCTTACAACAATAGCTACCACTCTAGCATTGAGATGGCAACATTTGAGGCCTTGTATGGCAGAAGGTGTAGGACACCTGTTTGTTGGGAAGAAGTTGGCACCCGCGGTTTCCATGGACCGTCCATAGTGAGCGAGACCAGCGATAAAGTGAGGCAGATTCAGGAATGTTTGAAAGTAGCCCGTAGTAGACAGAAAAGCTATGCAGACTCTCATTGAAAGGATCTACAGTTCAAGGAAGGAGATAAGGTTTTCTTGAAGGTGTCACCGACCAGTGGAACATTGAGGTTTGGACAGAAAGGCAAGTTGTCACGGAGATACATTGGACCGTATGATATCATGAGCAAGATCAGTGATGTGGCTTATAGATTAGCCTTACCACCTAAGTTATCCGGTGTACACAATGTCTTCCATGTGTCGATGTTGAAGAAGTATGTCCCCGACCCTTCACATGTGCTCCGGCATGAACCGCTAGAAATCAGAGAGGATGCCACTTATGTGGAGAAGCCCATTCAGATCATTGATACAAAGGAACAAGAGTTGAGGACACGGACTATTCAGTGGGTGAAAGTACTTTGGGAGAATCATGGGCGGGAAGAGGCAACGTGGGAATTGCGAGATCAAGTACATAAGAAGTATCCACATCTCCTACCCGAGGTGAGTTTTATATTTCATTTGGAGGACCAAATGCCCTAAGGGGTTGAGGATGTAAGACCCCGACCCAAGTGACTCGATTAGTACTAATTAAGTTACATGTTAGTGCTAAGCATGGTGATTAGAATTCGACTAGCTTGGATTAGAATAGCTATTTTATAGCTTTTTGGGAGTTCTAAGTGTCTCGTGCTTAGTGGGACCCTTTGGGGGTTCCTTTTTATTAGTCTTGAATTTACTTTGGGGATTATTCGAGATTCTTGTGATTTTGTTCGTGTCACGTTTTACTCGTCTCGTCGATCCCTAAAACTTTCATATTAAACCCGTGCCCGTCCGGAACCCTGAAACCCGATTTTTCCTAGCATTGAGGGCAAAACAGTCTTTTTACATGAAATCTGTACCCAAAATTTGATGTCCCCGAAACCCGCGAAAAATATACTTTTTGGAAACTAGAAATTTTGTTGATCAACTTTGCCTTCTTTGTCGAATCCATTTGAGGTCCCGAAATGCATGTTTTTAGCCCGACTAGTACTTTAAGTTGTGGGACCCACTTCACCTTTGATATATGAAGAGAACCCTTCTTGTCTTCTCTTCTTCCTTGCCCTAATTAATGTGTTAAGAGATGAATCCCAGCAGCCATGAGTTTCCTCCATTTCTTTCTTGCTTTCTCCATCTCATAACACCACTAAACCATTGCTAAACCAAGATTGGACCTTACCATCTTCATCCTCCTCACAAGAGCTCTCCATTGATACCACTTTTGAAGGGAGACCTCCATTCTAAGATCTTCTTTGAACTAGTCTTGCTCATTTGAGGAGTTTCCTAGTAAGTTTTCCCTCCTAATCCCTTACATTTGTATTCTCTTAGTCATAGAGGAGCTCCATTTTTATTATTGTGAGTTTCTTCTTCTTGTTTCTTGGTTTGACCCATCTTAGGGTTTGTTTTGGGGGTTTTGCTAGTAGCTTGGTTCTTGGCTTGGAAACTTGGTTTAAAGCTTGGATTTGCTTGTTAGAAGACCTAAGGCAAGTGGATGATTTGATATTTACATGTTTTATTGAAAATGTGGTTTCCTAATTCATACATTGATGTTTCACATTCTCGCTATTCATGTTTTCCTTATGATTCACACTGATTTAGAAATGCATAATGTTAGTCTATTTCTCTCTTGTGCATGTTGAGAATGTCATAGCTTATTTGATTGGAATTTTTAACTCATGATGGATTGGATTTCTTTTGATTGAATGTGGATGGAATGGAAGGATTTGATGGAAGAATGGATGAGATTACATGTGGATGGAAAGGAGTTGATTGGGGCGATTATATTGGTAGATTAAATGGGCTTGAATGAGGTCTTGAAACCCTCAAAATGTACAAGGAAGGGTGCCCAGGTCGTATGTGAATAAGGGAAGAAAGACAGCAGAAACCTGACTCGAAACTGACCTGATCGTGTGCGTCGGTCAGCTGTCGGCTGACCGAAGTCCCCACTTCGGTCGACCGACAGCTAACCGAGTTCTGTCGGTCCCAATTCCAGAGACCAGTTTCGATCAGATTTCCATCAGGAAACATGTCGGTCAGCTGTCGGCTGACAGAACTCCCTAGTTCGGTTGACCGAAAGCCAACCGACAACCTGTCGGCTCAAATAACAGTAAGTTGCAATTTGCCAAAAATCTCTGTCAGTCATATGTCGGCTGACTGAGACCTCAACGTCGGTCGACCGACAGCCATCTGTCGGCCAGCCGACACACCCACCTCGGCCGACCGACAGACAACTGACGAACTGATCGAACCCCAATCTGAATCAATTCTTTTGGAGGAACCATATGGTAGAAGAGATCCCTTTATGACTTTGTGTTTAGGTCTTTTAAATTGTCAATGTGTATAAGGCCCCGGAATGTTTTCAATTCTCAAAAGAGTACCAAATGTATATCAACCTAACATACGGGACCCTATTTACATTGATTCAAATCTTGGACTTTCAACACTTAGCCCGGAGAATATGAGAAATCCATTCATACCTTAATACGAACCGAATTTCACTTGTACATTTTAAATCTCGTGTTTTATGACTAGACTTGCCCGACAGTATTGAAATTCATGTTTTTAGCATTGTTGCTAGCCCGTATATGCCCGACTGATACAGTTATGCTTTTGTACTTATGAGCACCCCGTTTCGTTATATGTATTTGTTTTGTTTTCCCTCTTGTGACCCATGAGTCGGCACCACTAAGCTTGGATAACCTTGTCAGTCTGATCCACTGACTTGGAGATTCCCCCTCCCGTCCCGCCAGCTGCAGTTTGGATCCCGATACCCGGTTTATTAACCGTGGTCCCGTCCCGACACCCGGCTCGCTACCGTGGTCCCGTCCCGTATTATTACTTATGTATATGTAAATGTTGTTGCACCTCCTCACTTCGGTGACTGAGATCAACACCCCGATAGACTCTTGTCACTTCGGTGATAGAGGATTTAGCTTCTTGTGGATGCCATCTTGTTGTTCCTATTTCCTTGGTACCTTGACTTGTTTTGTAGTACATGCATGTTTTTCATTAAATGGATTATCTTTTCATGGAGATTTTCATGTATACAGATTCAAATGCTTTCAAAGGTAATTTCATTTATTATCGTATCTTTTCACCCGCCTGCCAAACCGTCGTGTTTGACCCACTTTTGGTACTCAGGTCCCGATGTTGACTTTCCCGAGGATGAGCATGAGGAGGCGGTCGGAGAACCGCAGCAGTTAGTGGAGTGGCGTGCCGATGATGTTGTTTAAGCATCCGGCCGTCTCGAGAGATGCGAAACATTTTGGGGGTGTCTTTTATTATTACTTTGGTGCACATTGTTTTGTTTACATTGGCCTTTGTTGGCCTCTAATTTTGGGAAATGTAACTAAGAGATATTTGTTTAAAACTTTAACAGTACTTTTGGGTTAAGCTTTAGAACATTGCTCATTCTGATACTTGATACTTCAATACAATCAGTCTTATGTTTTATGAAAATGATTTATATGCATGATTTGCCATACGCTTCTGCAATTATACAAAATGTTTAATGTTGTTGTGAAATCCTCACCGCGGACTCCTGTGGGAAATCACGTGCACGGGTAATGTGTGTTCTTAATTAACCCGTGTACGTATTGGCACCAAACATACTCTTATCACCATTATCATTATTCTAATGAGTCCCGATCCCGGATTGGACCCTAAACCCGGTCCGGGGTCGTGACACTTCATTCGAAAATGGCGAGTGAGATGATGTTTGAGGGAAGTAATGCCAGCAACATCATTGTCATTGATAATCATATCATCAACATAAACCAAAAGAAATGTGTATCCCTTCGGTGTCCATCTGAGAAAGACGGAACTATCAGAATGACTTTAGCGAAATCCAGCTTGAAGGATAGCTGCCCAAAATTTATCAAACCAAGCCCAAGGAGCCTGCTTAAGAACATAAAGAGCTTTCCGCAATTTACAAACATGCTATGGAGGACAAGCATACCCCAGAGGTGGCTTTAAATAAACAATCTCATGTAAGTCGCCATGAAGAAAGGCGTTTTTTACATCCATTTGCCAAAGGGGCCAATTGCAAGATGCAACTACACAAAGGAGAGTGCGAACAGTGGTCATTTTAGCCACTGGTGCGAAGGTCTCCTCATAGTCAATCCCATATTCCTGCTTATAACCCTATGTAACTAATCAGGTTTTGTAGCGGTCAAGACTCCCATTAGAGTAAAGTTTTATGGAATAGATTCATTTACTGCCAATAACAAATGTGTCGGCCGGGGCCGGTACCAATTCCCATGTTTTGTTTGCTTTAAGAGCAAGCAACTCCTCAGTCATAGCATCCTGCTAGTATGCAATCTTCGAGACTTGTGAATAAGAGGTGGGTATAGGGGTACTATCCAAATAAGTGAAAAAAGCACGAAAACCATATCTATATCAGGAGCAACAGAAGGACAACTAGAGCGTCGCAGGGGTAAGACACTATCAGTAGAAGTATTAACACCTGAAGGTGCAGTAGGCGGCATTGGGAGAGGATTAGGAGAAGGAGGCCCAATAGGTGGAGGAGAAGACATTGGTAATAGGTGGAGGAGAAGTCCTCGCAGGAAATTGTGGCAAATAAGACACAGCAACAGGATGATTATCCAATTGCAAAGAAAAGAAAGGAATGTGTTCCAAGAAGATCACATTACGAGATATTCGCATGCGTTTTTCAAATTGATCATAACACAGAAATCCCTTAGTGACAGCCTGTGGTGACAACTTAGTGCGCTCGATAGGTGGAAGATGAACAAAACACAAGCAACCAAAAACACGTAAGTGAGAATAAGAAGGGACATGACCAAAGAGAGCTTCATAAGAAGTAGTCTAACCTAGAACAGAGCTAGGATGACGATTGAGGAGATAGACAGCAGTCTGTGCAGCATGACACCAAAAATTGGGAGGAACTAAGGATGCAAGTAGGAGAGTACGAGCAGTTTCAAGGATATGCCTGTTCTTCATCTCCGCAACACCATTTTACTATGGAGTATGCGGGCAGGATTTTTGGTGAAGAATGCCTTTATCAAAAAGGAAGGCAGAGAAATCATGGGACATGTATTCTCCACCAGAGTCAGACCTAAGAATTTCTTAAATTGTGTTTGAACCATATTATAAAACTTTTGAAAAAGATAGAATACTTCATATTTGAAGCGCATGAAATAAATCCAAGTGAAACAAGAATGATGATCAATAAATGTTACATAATACTTAAACCCTGTCCTACTCAATGTGGGTGCAATTCCCCAAATATCACTGTGAATAATGTCAAAAGATGATAACGCATGAGAACGATGAATAGGAAAAGGCAAAATATGACTCTTACTCAAGCAACACGTTTCACACTTTGATTGAAGTAAAGAGGACATCATTTTATTATCAATAGTAGGTTCTAAACAACCAATTTTAAACAAAGAAAGTAAATAAGCATTGTTCACATGTCTAAGACGACTATGCCCCACAGTCCACAATTTATTGAATTTAGAAGAATAAGAAAAGAGGGAATGATGTCCAATATCCAACAAAAATAGGCGACCATGTTTACTCCCCGTCGCGATCACCTTCCCAATTTGCCGCCTCTATATGACACAACTAGTGGAAGAAAAGTTAACTAGGTACCCATCATCAATAAGTTGTCCGACAGAAAGTAAATTGGCTGAAAATTTGGGAACAAGTAGACATGGGGAAGGTTGATGGACTGGCCAGAGACACTTGATAAAGTAATGGTACCAATCCCCAAAATGGGTAATTGGTCTCCATTAGCAGTGGTGATTTTGTCATTACCAAGATAAGGGTGAGAGTCTGTAAAGCTATTTTCTACAGAAGTCATGTGTGTTAGACCCCGACCCAGACCAACTCGATTAGTACTAATTAAGTGAACGTTTAGTTTTAAGTGAGTCTTAGTACTAGTTGGGTTAGAATGTGAGTAGACTTAGTCTGGATTATAGCTTTGGGGATTTCGAGGACGTTTAGTATAAGTCAGACACGCTCAGGGACGCCCTAAGTACACGAGTAAGAATGGGTTTTTGTGCTAGATCTTTGATGTGGATGTGATTCTTATTTCTCTTGAATGGTTTTATTATTTATGGCAACTTTCGTTTTTAAGCTGCTTGCATTTGAGGCCCAGAAACCCAAGTTTTGGCCCAATAAGGGTAAATCTGTCTTTGCATGTTAAATCTGGGCACACATTTCGAAGTCGTGAAACTATGTCAAAATAATACTTTTCCGAAACTAGATTTTTCGATGATCGTTTCGTTCTTCTTCGTCGATTCCATCCGGGGTCCACAAGACCATGTTCTAAGTGTTTCAAGTTTCACTGCTTAGGGGACCCACTTCCAGACACTATATATACTCTTCTTCTCCTTCATTTTCCCTTTTTCCAATCCTGCAACGGTTTTGCCCTAGAGCAAGTGAGTGGAGAGCCTTCCTCTTTGGTCTTCTCCCTTGGAAATGACCTAGCTATAGTGTTCCAAATCAAGATCCAAGACCACCATCCTCTTCCTCTCTTCTCAAGCTACAGCTGGACGTTTTTAGGAGCCAAACCTCCCCACTATTCATCATCTTCAAGCCCTAATCTTCCTTGTTCAGCTAGCTCTTGGTTAGTGTTCCTTCATTCTCTTCATTTGATGTCCTTTAGCTCACCTAGAGCTTTTGTCATGGTTTCAAACCCATTTTCGAAATGGGGATTTGTGATGGCCAAAATGTTGATTTTTGTATGCTCCATTTTGGGGGTTTTTGTGTAGATCTCGTGGAGCACCCCTTTCTTGTTGATTTTGTGAAGCTTTGGCTTGGCTTGGGTTAGAGGCAAGTAAACATTTTAGTTCTTCCTAGTACATTATGAGTTTTAGGGCATTTTACTCTTGGAAATGTATTTATCATCAAGCTTATTGCTCTTGCATGTTATTAATCTCTTTTAGTTGGTTTTAATCTTGCTAAGCAAGAGCACTAATTTCTCTATCAAATCTAGAGGTTTTATCTTCAATGGAAGCATGTTTTCAATGGAATGATTTGCAAGTTATTAGATATATGCTTTGAATGTAAATGGGTCTGTGATTTTGATGTTTCGAATGAAATGTGAATGGATTTCTTTGTGTGGAGATCATCCCTTGGAAAGCATGTAGGCTTGGGGAGTGCAGGTGGTGAAAATGTGGAAGTGAAGAAGTGAATGAAGTGTGGAAAAAAATTGAATTTCCGAAGTTCTACCGGTAGAGGTATTTCAACCGGAAGTTCTACCGGTAGAAATGGCCCAGATTTCGGCAGAGAGTGAGAAAAACTGTGAACCGCAGTTCTACCGGAAGTTCTACCGGTAGAAATGGCCCAAATTGTGGCAGAGAGTTGAGAAAAACTGTGAACCTCAGTTCTACCGGAAGTTCTACCGGTAGAAGTGCTTCAACCGGAAGTTCTACCGGTAGAAGAACTTCAACCGGAAGTTCTACCGGTAGAACATCTTCTACCGGAATTTCTACCGGTAGAGAGGCATGAACCACACCAAAAAGTACTGTTTTGAAGGATTTTGCAGGAATGAAAACTAGACTTGGTCTTAGACCCTTTTATTGACCTTGTGCACTTGAAATTTCCAAAATGTAATATACCTTCGGGGACACCAAGTCTTATTGAAATCCGACATTTAGTTTTCAATTCTACAAGGGTCAAAGATGTGGTCTTAGCCTATGCTGATGGATTTACGTTTGAACTCTCGTTTTGATGCTTCATGCATCCTCGTGTTCTCTTTTGATTTCCAAGTGCAAGTTTGTTTCAAGATGTGTTTCAAGAATCAAAAAGGGAATCATTTCTTAAGTTTGCAAGCATTAATACTATGCTATTTTGCTAGTCTTGTCACTTCGTGCTCGTTAAATGATTTCCCTCTTGTTTTGACGTGTTTTCGAATGTGTATTGTCATGTTTTGTGCATTCATGATATAAGTAAATTTCACTGAGCTTGGACCGCCCTTTTAGTTTGATCCACTACCTGGGGGAAACTCGTGGACTGTCTGCAGACTAGTCGTGTATTTTATTAAACATCGTGCGTGTTCGTGGTCCGGTTCCGCGGCCGGATACCCCGTCTACCTTGTGTGGCGTGGGATCGTGTTTCGTGTCGTGCTTGTCGTGCGTGCTTGCTCTTGTCATCATGTATGACAGAGAAAGGATGAGCTCTATGTGGATTTATCTTTTCATGATATTATAAGTACTCATGCTAGTTTCGAAAACTTGAAACATGTATTCAATCTCAAACTGTTTTAGCATTATTTCTTATGTTTATGTCTAAATTGTTTATTTGCCAAACCGTCGTGTTTGATGCTTGTTATTTTGGTGTCCAGGTGCAGGAGTGTTCACGCGTGACGAGGGGTGCACGGAGGAGGCTATTGAGCCACCCCCAACACTCGAGTGGCAGCCCAACGACGTCATCTAGACGCCGGTCGGGATCTTAATTCTCATTCACCTAGCTGGTTATGTTGGGTTTTATTTTGGGGTTCAAATTGTTGTATTGGCCTTTGTTGGCCTCTCAGGGTTTTGTAATTGGAAGCAAAATACTGTCTAAATGTTGAAACTTAATCATGCTAGGAATGCTTTGATAACATTCTCTTTTGGTACCTTGTCTCGACCTTTTAATTCTTCTTGTATCTTATTGATTAAGAATCGTATGACACGTTTTGCTACACGCTTCCGCATATTTATTCATGTGAGCTCGACCCGTGTCTTGGGATCCTCACCGCGGAAACCTGTGGGAAAAGCGGCGATATGTGTTATGTTTTGATTAATTATATCGCCGTAGCAGTCGCGGGCCCGGGTCTCGGTCCGGGGTCGCGACAATGTGGTTCGATGCTCCTGAATCTAGAAACCATGTGGATGGGGTGATAGATGAAGATAGAGGACTGAAGAATGAAAAGCAGGAAATGCTATACGAGAATGAGTTTGATACCGACCACCAATAAAGCCCATAGAAGCGTATGTTGAGGTCACCATGTTCTGAATTAGTTCCTGAATCTGGGCAAGAGTCATCGAGACGACCCCGGAAGAGGTGCTTCTTGTATCAGGGAAAGGTGCTTGAACTTGTAACGCAGCTGGAGCATTTTTTCTGGGCAAGGTGTAAGGACTCTGCTTCTGCTGGGGCCCATTCTTCCGCTGTAAGCTACAACAGTCATCAATAAGATGACCAGAGCGTTTGTAATATCTGCAAACCAATTTCTTCCAACAGTTCTTAGCAATATGACCAAAGCCTTTGGATTCATAGCATTGAGCAGGCTTCTGATTTGGGGCTGCCAGAAGAGAAGAATCAACCAGAAGAGGAGCGAGGAAGGTGTTTGGAAGCATGTATCCAGGTTCGCAGAGACTTCTTGATTCATGAGAGCAGACCGAACAGATTCGAATTCGGGTCTGAGATTCATAAGGAATTGGCTGATGTGAGTCTCCTCTTGTAATTAAAGAGCCTCAGACAGAAATCCCGAAGAGACAGTTTGAACAATCATAGCATCCCTCTCAATCCATAGGGTGAGAAATCCTTGAAGTATGCTTGCACAGATTTATCTTCTTGACTGAATTTAGCAATTTCACTATCTAATTGAAATCTGCAAACTTCATTAGTTTGATACAAAACGTTCTTGAGATGAGCCCACATATTAGCTGTGGCAGTATATGCTTGAAGAGCAATGGCAAGAGACAGATCAATGGAGTTAAGAATCCAAGTGACTACCTTAGCATTTTCTTTAGACCAGATGGCTAAGGCTTTTGTGTCAATAGTACTTGTAGTAGTAGGTTTAGTTATCGATCCATCAAGATAACCAAACAGTCCTTGGCCTTCTACAAAATTCTTCAGATGAAAAGACCAGGCTATATAATTATTCCCATTAAACTTAACTGGAATAACATCATATTTGTCCATTATTTTCAAATCCCGCAAAATGAGAGAGAGAGACCACACAAAGCAGTAAGCTAGATAGGTGCAAAAAAGGATCAAGCAGTGTAGCAGCAGTGGAAGAACCAATCACAAGTGACTTCAATCAGTCCAGTAGCAAAGAGGGAACCAAACAGTCCAATAGTAGAAAAATAGGGACTCAACAATCCAGCGGTAGAGAAATTATCAATCACAACTGATAAAAAGATGTAATATGAGATGATTGTACTAACCAAGCATGAAGGATGTAGTTTGGATGGTTGAGATATGCATCCGGAAGAAAATAACCCAACTCAGTCCCAAATATGGTAAAAAGAGAGCCAGACGACCAGAATTTTCAGGGCAGAAGCTGTCTGTGGCCCCCACAAAGTGGTCCAATAACAGATCAGGATTGATCAACTTGGAAGAGATCAATTGTATGACCTCTAGTCCAAGTTTGATGAGATTTGGATACAGATCCACAAATCTGTACCGTTGTGATGAAAACCTTTTGAGAAAAAAGACCCAAACTCGTCAGATGAAGAAGTGGTAGAACAGTACCTTAACTGTTGGTTAAAAAATCCAGAAAAATCTTCAAAATACTCCTGAAGGGTAGTCGATCATCATGAGAGTGGTTGCTGGTAGCTAGAGATTGATCAAAGGTGGGCTACGTTGATCAGATGAACTCCAGGCACATATCAGCAAAGAAAATGCATGAGATGAAGATACACCAGTAGAGAAGTATTTGAAGATGGTTGGAAAGTCTCTTAGGGTAATAAAAAAAACTTGCAGAACCTTTGGCTCTGATACCATGTTATTTTATGAAAGAGCATGAAGAGAAGAAGAGGCAGAGACAAAGTTTGGAGAGAATAGTGGTGTGTCCATTGAGGATCGACCCACCATCTTTTATAAGATATTTACCCTAATCACATGATATCAATCAGCAGTAATTACAATCTAATTACAATTAAAATCAAAGAATAAAATAATCTTAATCTCTATACATAGAAGTATATCTACAAAACATGTAGTATAATGCTTAACTCAGTCCCACATGTCGGATATTCTACATGGGCCTAGATGAGACTTTTATTTTGTGAGTTAACTTCTACAAGATGAACAAAACATAAGCAACTGAAAACATGTAAGTGAGAGTATGAAGGGGGATGACCAAAGAGAACTCCGAAAAGAGTAGTCTTTCCTAGAACAGTGCTAGGAAAACAGTAAATGAGATACAAAACAGTCTGTGCACCATCACACCAAAATTTGGGAGGGACTAAGGATGCAATTAACAGAGTACGAACAGTTTCAAGAATATGTCTGCTCTTTCTTTTTGCAATCCCATTTCGCTGAGGATTATGCGGATAAGATTTTTGGTGAAGAATTCCTTTATCTGAAAGGAAGGCAGAGAATTCATAAGACATGTATTCTCCACCGGAATGTGATCTAAGAAGCTTGATAGCTTTCTGAAATTGGGTTTGGACCACGTTATAAATTTTTTGAAAAATTGAGAAGACTTCATATTTTAAGCGCATAAAGTAAATCCAAGTATGACGAAAATGGTCATCTATAAAGGTCACATAGTATTTAGAACCTGTCCTACTCAAGGTAGGAGCAATTCCCCAATCATCTAAATGAATAATGTCAACTGATGCCAAAGCACGGGAGTTATGAACAGAAAAAGGCCAAATGTGACTTTTACTTAAGCAACAAGTTTCACACTTTGATTGAGATAAAGAAGACATCAGTTTATTATCAATAGTAGAATCCAAACAACCAATTTTAAACAAAGAAAGCAAATGTGCATTGTTCACATGACCAAGACGTTTATGCCAAATAGTTCACAAATTATTGAAATTAGAAAAAGCAGCAAAGAAAGAATGATGTCCAATGTCCAGCAATAACAGGTGCCCATGTTTACTCCTTGTCGCGATCACCTTCCCAGTTTGTCGCCCCTGTATAACACAACCAAAAGAAGAAAAGTGAACAAGATAGCCATCATCAATAAGTTATCCTACAGAAAGTAGATTGGCTGATAGTTTGGGAACAAAGTAAACATTGAGAAGGGTGAGGGACTGGCCAGAGATACTCGATAAAGTAATGGTGCCAACTCCAAAAATGAGTAGTTGATCACCATTAACAGTGGTTATTTTCTCTTTTCCAAGGTAAGGTGGGAATTTGTACAGCTATGTTCTACAGATGTCATGTGATTTGAGGCTCCTAAATCTAAAAACCAAGTGGAAGAGGTGATAGGAGAAGAAAGAGATGCAGAGGAATGAAAAGCAGGAGATGCTTTTGGAGAATGAGTTTGATACCAACCGCCAGAGAAACCCGTAGATGCATATGCAAAGGTAACTGTGCTCTTGATCGGTTCTTGAATCTAAGCAGGAGTCATGGATACAACCCTAGATGAAGTACTTCCTGCATCAGATGATGGTCCTTGAGCCTGGAATGCAGAAGGAATATTCTGTCTTGGCAGATTGGAGGGACGCTTCTTAGGCCGCGTCTCATTCCTTTGCTGGAGGCTGCGGCAGTCATCAACCAGATGACCAAACCACTTGCAGTAACGGCCAACCAACTTCTTGCGGTAATTCTTGGCAATATGACCGAAGCCTTTGCATTCATAGCATTGAGTGAGCTTCGGATTGGGGGTTGCTAGAAGAGCAGAGTCAGCCGGAAGGGGTGCGAGGAAGGCCTTCAGTTCTTCAGGAATGGCAAGCTGTGAGGTGAGACGAAGTTCTTCGCAAAGGACTTCTTGAAAGTAGGTATCATGAATAGCCTTATTCATGAGGGCAGATAGAACCAATTCAAAGTCTGGTCGTAGATTCATCAGGAACTGGCTAATGTGAGTTTCCTCTTAGAGTTTAAGAGCCTCGGAGAGAAAGCCAGGAGAGATTGTCTGAATCAACATGGAATCCCGTTCTGTCCATAAGGTGAGGAAGCCATTAAAGTATTCCTGCACAGATCTATCCCCTCGAGTAAATTTAGCAATTTCACTATCCAAGTGAAATTTCTGGGCTTTATTGGTTTGATGGTAGATCTTCTTAAGGTGAGCCCACATATCTACTCTTGTAGCATAGGCTTGAAGAGCCACGGCAAGGGAGGAATCAATAGAGTTGAGTATCCAAGTAATCACTTTGGCATTTTCCTTAGACCAGGTGGCTAAGACTTTGGAGTCCATGGTACTCGGAGTAGGAGGTTTTGTTACTGTGCCATCCAGATAACCAAATAACCCCTATCTTTCTACGAAGTTCTTCAGATGGAAGGACCAGGCCATATAATTATACCATTAAACTTAACGGGGATAACATCATATTTATCCATGATCAAACCAACAAGAGAAAGTGTCACAAAGATAGATAAAGCAGGTAGTCAGCAAATCAAAAGTGCTGTTCTCCACTAAGCACACCAAGAGGAAGGATGAAACAGTAATCAGACAAGAAGCATTAGCCTAAAAAAGCCTGAAATTTGATGCAGATCTGTTGCTAGAGCAAGAACCCAAAAAAACAGACCAAAAAAGGAATCCAAAACAGGGCTAAAGACCCTCTTTTTGGAGCTGTAGTGGACACGTGGGGCCCACAATGAGATCAAGATGCTGATCAGTGAACACAGTCCTCGGTGTGAGACTTCGTACTACCTTTTAGATTAGGTTGCATACCAATCTGATGAAAATCCGTAAGATGGGACGGATCTGATGAAAACAATCTTGAAAAACTAGGAAATCACAAGTAGTATATGGCCTACCTCAGATGCGAAAAAAATTCTAAAAAAATAATTAGAATTACTCTAGAAAATGGGAGACCCTTGTGGAGTGGTTCGTTTGTGATCTTTGGATGATCAGATGATGGCCCACCTTTGAGTTCCTCTTTGCAGAATGACGACATAGAAACTGCTGGGAGAAAGTATTCTCTGTCTAGAACCTTGAGAAGAGATTTCAATTGAGAGATAGTTGAGATGAGATCCCACACAGCTATGATACCATGTAATAATTTGTGAAGAAAGGAGAGGAAGATGAAGAGTGGGAGAAGGTCGTGCATCCATAGAGCATCGACAGTTCTATTTATATTGATATTATGCCTTAATCAAGGCTCTAATTAAGTATAGAGTACAAATTAGATACAAATTAGAATAACAAAAGAATGGAAAGAATAAATTGAATCGTATAAATAGCAAGAGATAAATTACGGACTAAATCCTATCCTATACAAATGTGTGTATATATCCCACATGTGGGCTTTGAACATGAGCCTTTGTTTGGGCTGGGCCTGTTGTCTTCTACACCATCTCCCCTCCCTATATAAAGAGAACTCTTCCTCCTTATCCCCTTTTCTAGCTCAAAAACGTGTGGAGGGAGTGGCCGTGCCCACTCTAGGGTTTTTCTTCCCCTTTTCTTCTTGTTTCTCCATCTCCAATCCACTACCAATCCTTGTCAAATAGAGAAATGGAGGTCATCATCTTCTTCTTCTCCATGAGAACTCTCCATTGATACCATTTGTGGAGAAATCCAGCCATCGAAGGGTCTTCTTTGAGCAAGTTCTTGACATTTGAAGGTCTTCCAAGTCAGCCAGCACTCCCATCTTGTATATTTGGGTTTTCCTAGCCCTAGAAAGTCTCCATCTCTCTTATTGCAAGCTTTCTCCTTCTTGTTCATTGTTTTGGCTTTTAGGGTTTCTTAATGGGTTGTATTTTTGGGGGTTTGTGTAGCTTGGAGATTATTGGCTTGTAAAGTGTGATGAGGAGCTTGATTAACTCTTTTGGAAGCCAAGGCAAGTGGATGAATAGATGAGTTTGAATGCTAATATGTTTTATGGAAAATCTTGATTTACATTAAATTGTTCTTGGTGATTTTATGTGTTTTCATCTATCCTTCTTGCTATGGTTTCTATTGCTTTGAAAAGGCATATTGATGAGTTTTTCTTTCTTATTTAATCTCTTGGAAATGTATATGTTTTACATTGTTGAATCTTGCTTTATGTGTACAAATGGATTACATGGATGATTGGGTTTCCTTGGATGAAATGAGGTTGAATGTGATGGATTTTGATGTATGTGGTGGGATGCTTTAATGGAGGTATAAGTGTGGTTTTGAGGAGGTTATAAACCCATCATTTATGTGTATAAAGGGTGTCTCAAAGGGGTGACAAGAGGAGGAAGGGAAACAGCTCGAAATGCATCAGAACGTGTTCCTGGCACAGTTCGCTCGAGCGCCCTAGGTAGAGACCAGTTGGCTCGACCCAACTAGTCTAGAGACCCCTCCAGAGGGCTAGTGGCTCGAGCGAACTCATGGTCCACTCGAGCCAACTGCCTGTCAGGCATGGATCTATGTTGGGGACTTGGAAATGATGTTTTAAGGCCTGGGGAGGTATTGTTTGGAACCCCGATGCTATGGTAGGACCTAGGAAGAAATGTATGAAGCCCGGTTGAAAAAGAAACCCCATCACGGAGATTCATTGAGGGTTTTTGACTTGCCAATGTGTATAGGGAGCTCGGAATGTCTCTAATCTTATGGAGTACCAAGCCAATAACAAAACCGACATACGGGAACTTTATTCACACTAATTTAAATCTTGAACCCTCAATGCTTGGCCTGGAAATTATGGAAATCCATTTATGTATCATTTTACTTGGATTTCATATGTACTCTTCAAATTTCATGATACATGACTAGTCCTGCTTCAGAAATACTGAATTTGCATTTTTAGCGTTTTGCTAGCCCCATTTATGCATGACCCGATACACCTATATAAATATATATATATCCTAATTTCTTTCATGTGACCTATGAGTCGGCACCACTAAGCTTGGACGACCTTGTCGGTTTGATCCACCGACTTGGGGGTCCCCCTCTTGCTCTTGCCAGCTGCAGTCTAGGTCTTGTCCTGCCTCACTACTCGGTTCCGCAGCCGTATTCTTGTCTAGCTATATGTATATGTATATATTTCGTTGGCTCTCGTCACTTTGCGTGTCTGAGACCAATGCCCCGAATGTGCTCTCATTACATTAGTGATGGAGGATTTAGCTATGTGTGGTTGCCATCTTGCCAGTTCCTGTTCATTAGTACCCTTTACATGTTTTATATTGCATTTTTGTTTTTCAATAAATGATGCATCTTAATTCATGAAAATCATTGTTTTAGCAGGTTTCCAATGTTTTTCTAAGGTAACCTTTAAATTATTATGTTGTTGCATCTTTTCACCCACCTGCCAGACCGTCCTGTCTATCCCACTCTTTTGGTACTCAGGTCCAGATCTCTGTCCTTGAGGAGCCGAA
Source organism: Umbellularia californica (assembly GCA_028538565.1). Taxonomy (NCBI): domain Eukaryota; kingdom Viridiplantae; phylum Streptophyta; class Magnoliopsida; order Laurales; family Lauraceae; genus Umbellularia; species Umbellularia californica. Next base: position 40,760,568 of record JAPQWN010000007.1, on the reverse strand, counting down.
GGAGGTGGCCGGAGAGCCGCAACGTGTAGGTGAATGGCAGGCTGACGATGTCGTTTAGACATTGGGTCAAGCCTTGAGTTGTGAAACACCATTTGGGATACGAATTGATACATTTTGGGACTTTTATTGGTCGTACCAGCCTGTGTTGGCCTTTATTTTTGGGGAATGATAAACTAACTCACATTTTGTATAAACATCTAACTTAATGTTTTTGGAAATGCCATATGATCATTGCTCACTCTGACATCATGTTTTGTATATGTGTGTTATCAGTCTTGTTGTATAGAATGAATTTACAAACTTCGTTTGCTACACGCTTCCACATCTTGATTGTGAATGACTTGTGTGAATGTGACATCCTCACCGCGTAAACCTATGGGAAATCACTTGCATGGATGTTATGTTCTCCTTTAATCCGTGTACGTATTAGCCAAATAAATAATCAAATGCACTTAGCAGCATTAATGTTGCCCGATCCCGGATTACGTGTGCCCTTAGGTCGCTAACCCAGTCCGGGGTCACGACAACGGTCCCTTAATTAAACCCTAATTTTGGGGTCGTGACATGTAGTACGTAAATTCATGCATTCACGTAGAAAAGTTCAATTAGATGCAGTTTACAAGATTTTGAGGGATCCGAAGTCGGAAACTAGGAAAGGATTACTTTACCATTAAACATGAAAATCAAAGCGATGCTATTGACAGATGAAAATTAGGTAGGCTGCATGGATGACAGGAGATCCACCAAAGGGTACTGTACATTTGTTGGACGAAATCTATTCATATGGAAACGTATAAAGAAACACGTTGCTGCAAGACCAAGAGCCAAAGAATGTTATAGGGCTATGGCTCATGGTACTTGTGAAACTTTATAGTGAACATCGCTTCTAATTGATCTTGGTATTGAGCAAAAGTACTGTTGTGTTTGTATGGTGACAATCAAGCAGCGATAGATATTTCAGAAAAACCAGTGTCTCATGAAATGACTAAACATATCGAGTTGGATTGCCATTTCATTCGTGAGAAGATAATAATAGTTGTAATTTTTATCGGCAGTAGCATTCACTCCCTCTCCTCTCCGTCCAATAATCTCTTTCTTTATTTGTTTCTTTGTGTAGTAGAAAACTCCCAAATCGCAGTCCAGTACCGCAAAAAACCCTCCAAATCTCAGCAGCGATGGCTCACTCTCTCCATCCGGCCATCTTTTTCTCTGGCAGAAAACTCCCACATCTCTTCGTCTAGTCATTCTCTCTTTGGCGGAAAACCCCCCAAATCTCTTCGTCCTGCCATTCTCTCTGTGGCTGAAAAACCCCTAAATTTCTCCATCCATCCATCTCTCTAGAGAAAGCCTCCAAATTGCAGAAAGAATAAGGTAACAGTTTTTTTTTTTTTTATTTAGTCATTCAATCATGTGTTTTCATGTTCTTTTTCATTTCCATCGGTCATCTCTCTTTCCCTATCCCCTACATGCATTTATCATCTCAAGAAGAAATCTAAATGTAAAACTTATCTTTCTTTGTGCTATTTCAATTAATAGTGGGAGAGTACAGTTCTTGTTCTGCATCATTAAAGGGTGCTGAATCAAGTGCTGGGGATGGGCCACCTCACTTGTCAATTAGGTGGTAGCAATGTATAGAGGCAACAGTTCAGTTGTTTCCTGTTGATCTAACTGGCGGTTCTGCAACTTACAATGGTGGGCTTATCTCTCCCTCTCTGGCAGCGCAAGGTAGGTATCCTTCCTCTCTTTCAATTTCCCTCTTTCTCTGTCGATTTTTTTTTTATTTGTATGTTATATTCAATATGAGTTTTTGTTGTGAGAAATGTATCCTTAATACTATGTCTATTTAAATGCAATATATTTTCTCTTTTGCTATTGTTAATGTGAAAAAGTGTAGCAAAGTCTACTTTTAGCCCCACCCAAACAAAAATCTTGGGTCTGCCACAAGATGTGAGGGGATATGCGTGCCCTAGGCATTGTGCACAGATCTACCATGTATTCCACAATAAGTTTCTTCTTCTTCTTCCATCTTTTACCTAAAAGCCTAGATCTGTTATTCTTTTCTTTCTATTTCTATTCTCTTTACTTCTCTTTTATCTTGCATTATCTAATTAAATCAGATTCACAAGGTCATTTGATAATGTCCCAGGACCAGCTCGAAAGATCCATCCATCCTTTTTTTTTTCTATGCTTTTTGTTGTAATGTCCCAAAAATTTTTCTTTTGGAGTTAATTAGTTGAACGTTTTAATTAATTATTTTGGATGATAGTATTTGTGTTATTTCATTTTGGGTTAGGCTAGCTAGCTCCGGGCTTAAGTTAAAACTTAAGTAGATTTGGGAGGCCCGGTGGTTTTAAGTGTTACACTTATAAGATATATGTGTGGGACCTCCTTCAAACCATTATAAAAATGCATTAAGTCCTACTATTGGTCGAACCCTAGATCATCCCACCCTGTTTTAAGGATCCTTAGCATGTTTATAATTTAATTTTGGGTACTGTTGTGTTGCGTAATATTTGACATCATGGCTGTAGCTTCTTTTGCGCCCTTTTCTAAAGCTGGAACTTAAATTGAAGATCTATGAATGAGATTAACTCCACTCAATGATGGCGGCCAATTGTATTAACCATTAGTTTCTAATTCCTGTAACATGAGTTCTGTTATTCATTGTAAACCCCTTCCTGAATTCAATTCTGAAAAGAAAGATAGAAAATGGCACACATTTCATGTATGCACAGAACTGTTATTAGGGATAAATCTGAATTTGTACATTCTAAATGGTAAGCAACAACAGAGCAATAATGTTTTCAGAAACGTTGGATCAACTAAGATATATTTTACACGATTAGTGGGTGGGATGTAGTAATATCACACACAGAGGATAACGACCTATTCCGATATTGGCAAGGGAAATTAAAACCAGGAAAAGGTGTGTGGTGATGTGGTCTGACTACAAAAACCCCAAAAAGGTGTAGTGATCATTATGATGCCTATGTTAGAGATGACCATCCAATGGATAATAAATGAGAAAATATGTTCAAGTTCTTGGCTGATTGAGATTCCCCTGTTTGGGAACTCTTGGTTGCTGGGCACAGTATAAGAAATACTCTTATACGAGGGCTAAGTTGGAAGTTTATTTCTAATTCAGACATTGACATTATGTGGTGTATATGTGTTGTGAGGGTTTGCTATGATTTGTTACGTTATCGGTTGTGTTGTGTTATGGGTGGTTGAAGTGATTTTGATGTTTTGGGAACAATCTGTCGTGATATGGGATGTGTCCTGAGTTCGTAAGGATAAGGGAGGACTGATGACTTGTAGATGGTGCAGGAGTCTTTTATGTTGTATCGGGGTGGTATCAGTTGTCTTACGAATGTGGGATGTAACAGTTGTGCTATGCACGTGGTAACAGCTATGTTGCGCATGCTGGGTAGTACTTATGTGAAAATCTATTGTAGGTCCAAGCTGGCCAAAGGCTGGAAGAATGTCAATTGGAGCCTCCTAAATCATCATTGAACCATTATTAATGTCTGAATTTTATTTCTGTAAATTGCGGATGCATCTTTTGGCTTATCTAAAATACATGTACAAGCTCACAATTAAATTAGAATTTCTTTTCACTTAGTATGTACTGATTCCTAGTTTGCCCTTGCCCAGTAACCAGATTGTAGTGCGGGCTGTGACTGTGATGATCAAGAGCTGATCTTTGACATCCACGGTTGATAGTCGTATCATCAACATCTATGAGGATTAGCCTCATTTAATTCATTTTAAATTTTCATTTGATAGATTTGAAGTTATGAATTTGATTTAGAAGATGTATTTGGATTGTTCTTTTATTTATTTATGAACTTTGGTACCAGTTATTAAATAATTCAATAAACGCCCAGTTTTGTGCTTATGTTGTGGATTTGATTTATGTTGTTCGTGATGTTCATGAGTCATGGTTTGGAATCCGAATGGGCCCTTGATTTGGGATGTGACATTTGGACCACTGTTTTATTTATTTATTTATTTATATTTAGTAGCCCATTGTAGGCCAGTGATCAGACTTTAAGTTTTCAATATGAAGATCCTTTTTGGGCATTATGAATGGTTCGACCATCAATCAATTTAACTGAAAAGGATGCTCCTGGGCACATAAAAAGCAGGATAATGAGCTGCACTTATTCCAAAAATTGGCATCTCACGTAAAGGTTATCCAAGTGGACCAGACTTTCTAGGAATGTTTAACAGAGTTTGGGAAGTATCAATGATTTATGTGACTATGAATCAATCAAAAAAAATAAAGTATCTATGCAACTGAAGTACGAAACTACTTACGTTTTTTCTGTGGGCTCTGCAGGTTTGACACCTTCAGTGGAAAGGGTTAACTCAGCTGAACCATCAGGCTCTGCTCCCATGGAAATGTGACCATCAGATGTGTCACTTAATCTCTCCTCAGAATCCACATTGCTGAATCCCATGGCCTCAATATCTACAGGAAAAGGACCAGTTTCCGCGCCAGTGAGTTTTGACTGGCCCAAAATTTCCTTTTCATGCCTAAAGTCATCCAAAGAATGCTGAGAACTGGACTCAGAGTGCTTATCACTGTGCTCAGAGAAATTGTCTTGATCAGAAGTTGGTTTGTCAATAGGTCTTGTGCCTCTTCCGCTTGACAGGCTTCGGCTTCTGCGGGTGGGCCCGGCAGGGGAGGAGGGTAGGCTAGGAGATGAGGATGCATGCCTCAATAATTTTGTGGCACGCTTTTCACCATTTACAGTGGGTGACTGGGTTTTAAGATCCTTGAGCAGTTGCAACTGTTCAATCTCCTCATCTTTCTTCGCAATTGTGTCCTTAAGGGAGGCCACCTGTGGTATGAAGAAAATTTGAAAAACAATTAATAAGGAGGGCCTGCACAACTATATAAAAAAAGGTCAATGAACTAAAGTTTTTCATATTTGAATATGCATTGTGAATGTAAGAATCTAATACTATGATCTCCATTCAAGACGTTTTAATTACGCATATAATATTTCCTAAATCACCCGCTCAGTGTCGCAATCCAGAACTCGGGGCCCTTCGAACTCTGTGTCATTAGTAAATTATATCTCAACACATTCATATGTCAAAGCAAATATGCCAGATAAGAATTCAGGTATTCAATAAATAAATTTGAATGTATAATTAAAGTATGAATCAAAGTTAAACATCTAAACAAAATCAACTAAATAATGAATAAAAACAATGTCCTTAATTGTCTAACTGAAATAAACTAAACAAATCTGATGAGGCTAATCCTCTTTATCTTCTATGTGAATCCACCGCTCAATTGCACATGCAAATCCCATCTCTTCTTGATCATCCATATCATCATGCAAAACTAACATTCTGGTTACCTGGTAGGGGCAAACCAGAAATCAGTACAACTGAGTGAATAAACATACAATCAATCCAATTTGCATACAAGTACATCACATTAAATTTAAAATACAGATAACATAATTAATTCATACCTAATAACAGGTCCAACAAACTCAACAATATTCTGGCTATAGTCTATTCCATCGGACATGGTTTCCTCACACAACAATCTGCCTAACCCACAGATAGCACACAGGCCAACAAGGATCAAGCACCACAAGAGTGCAAGATCAAACAGGGTACCTTCATTAAAACTTAGGTAAGCACACTCCAAATGACCAGCTAGGGCCCACATCATCAAGGCAGTACCAGAGAAGTAAACTCTCCCAAGGTCAACCTAAAGTCAGACAATAATCTTACAGGCTGACCTAAGTCAGACAACATCATCATAACAGGTCCTATGTACGAAGGATGTCTTGTCGTCGTCTTCGTACCATGCTAGCAGTCAAAAGGCATCCAAGGGATAATTCAAGATTATCTCCAAGTCCTTCATATGTTACTATGTGCTTAGGGTTCAAGTTTGTTCCTCGATCAATTTCAATACCTATAATTGGGTTCGTTTCTGTAATCAGCCCCACACACTAATTCCAAATTTAATCTGCCCCAATCTGATTGGGTATTGGTGTCCAATGTGTATGAGGATAATTACATATCCACCCTTTTATAAATGCAATACAATTCATAGATTTTATACTGACATGTCATAATCGTATAATGAAATATATATTTAGTTGCAAGAATATAACATGGAATCATAGGCAACATGTTACGAAAGAACAATTAGATATCACTCACCAAATGTTAATTCGTTCATCAACTAATTATTAAAATGTAGAAAGTCATCACTTTTCATTCACCATTGTATATCTATAACTCACAATTGGGACTCAACCAAAGACCAAACCCACATCCTTGGGTTTGGCTGAAACTCAAACTCCACGTTCGGGCTCGGTCAGCAGTAACATGGATCAGATTTGATTCCTAATTCATACCTGAATTACGCACATATATTATTGCATCAAGTTCATATAATACAGGTTCCAATCGCATGTCATGCTCTTGTAATTTGAACATCATTACAGTTAGAACCAACCAGAATCAGAGATCATAGGATCACCATACAAGAATCTTCATATCTAGCCTGCCCAATTGTAACAAAACCAAAGGATACAATCCCAAGGTTGGTTCGGCCAAGACTAAGAACCAGGATGGGGTTCAATTAGCCCAGATCTCCAAGATTGGAGTTCAGCTGGGTGGAAAAGATCCATATTTACATCTAGAATTCAGCCAACACACATGTATTCCCATATCAGATTCATCAATGCATAATACTAGAATGAAATTCTGTAAACAACATAAACTCAATGACAACAGATACCTATCAACTTTCAGCTTGGGTCTAAACCATGAATAGGATTCGACCACACCCAAGACTCCAACCTATCATTCAGAGAGATGAAAAGAAAACACAAAAAAGTATGCTGAATGCAGTCCCCATATTGGTCGACGGTTCTCTCCTTATAAACGGGCTGAATGCTCTGATTACATGTATGTATTAACTTATCAGATCCTAAAAATCTGACAAAGTAAGTAGCTTTGACTAAGTAAGATATGAAGTCTGGGCCCAAAATGGGCCTAGGCTTGACACCCCCCCTCAAATTGATGCTGGGGAGTCATAAAGCAGCAATTTGGAAACAAGAAATTGATGTCGAGGCCGAGGAAGTCCCTTTGTGAAGATATCTGCAAACTGAAACTCTGTAGGGACATGAGGCAAACTAATGACACCCCGCTTATATTCATCCAGAATAAAGTGACAATCAACTTCGATATGTTTAGTACGTTCATGGAAGACGGGTTTTTCAGTGATTCGGATAGCCCCAGTATTGTTGGCATGCAATGGAGTAGGAGAGGTTTGAGGGAACCCAAGTTCCGACAGAAGGCCCCGTAGCCATAAGACTTCAGAACAAGCAAAAGACATTGCCCTATATTCAGTTTTCGTGGAAGATCTGGACACACGTTCTTGTTTCTTGCATTTCCAAGAAATGAGTGAATTTCCAAGGTACATGCACCAACCAGTAGTAGAACGATGCGTGTCTTGACAGCCTGTCCAGTCAGCATCCACATCGGCAGTCAGATGAAGAGGATTATCCTTTGGATAATATAAACCACGAGGGACAGTTCTTAGCAGATAGCGGATAATGCGCTTCACAGCTGTCAAATGAAGGTGTCGAGGAGCGGTCATGAACTGGCTCACAAGATTAACAGCATAAGATATTTCAGGTCTAGTGATGGTGAGATAGACAAGACTTCCCACTAGGCGCCGGTATGTATGAGGATCAGGAAGAAGGTCGCCATCATCTTTACTCAGCTTGAGATTTACCTCGACAGGTGTATCAACAGGCGAAGAATCATGGAGGTTAGCCAATTCGATAAGGTCTGATGTGTATTTGTGTTGATTAACAAAGAGACCTTTGGGAGATTGAAGCACCTCTAAGCCCAAGAAATAATGCAAAGGACCCAAATTCTTCATATGAAAGTAATTCCGGAGGGAATCTTGGAGAGATTTGATCATACCATCATCCGTGCCAGTGATAATAATATCGTCAACATACACCAGAAGCACAATAACCCCTATAGATGTGTGGCATAGAAAGAGAGATGGATCATAAGGGCTCTGAGTAAAGCCACTTTCGCATAAGCGACCCCTGAAGGTTTCGAACCATGCCCGAGGAGCTTGCTTTAGACCATAAAGCGATTTTCGCAGCCGACAGACGAACCTCTTGGAGGGAGAGGGGACGCCTTGTGGTATACGCATATAGACTTCTTTTTGCAAATCCCCATGGAGAAATGCATTTTTGACATCCATTTGGTATAATGGCCAAGACTGAGATGCAGCAATGGCGAAAAGTAACCTAATAGATGTCATCTTTGCCACAGGTGCAAACGTCTCCTCGTAGTCAATGCCATACTCCTGTCTGTTTTAGAGTGCCACAAGTCTAGCTTTGTGTCTATCTAAGGACCCATCAGATTTAAGTTCGATCGAGTAACTCCATTTGCAACCAATGGGCTTAACCGCTGAAGGACACTCCACAATATCCTATGTGTGATTCAGATCCAATGCATCTAATTCCTCCTTCATGGCCTGGTTCCAGCAATCTTGTTGGACAGCTTGCAAATAAGAACTTGGGATAGAGATAGAAGCTAGAGTGGTCATCAAAGAAGTATGGGTAAATCCATACCGATCAGGCGGTCTAGAATTTCTAGAGGAGCGACGTAAGGTAGGAGTAGGCATGGAACCATTTGTCAGTGGAGGATCAGGGGGAGGGCCATCTGTAGTGGAGGTTTCTCCCGTCGGTGGTATACAAAAGCAAGATTAAACCTAGAAACAGAGGTTTGATCCGAAAAACCAGGTAAAAGAGCTGGTGAAGAGGGATGAGGACAATCCATGTGAGTTTGGAAGAAATATTATTTTCAAAGAAAATAACATTTCGAGAAACCCTGATACGACGGCCAATGGGATCATAACAAACAAAACCTTTTTGATTAGTGGCATAACCCAAAAAAGCATACCTGCGAGATTGTACTGTTAGTTTCGTTCTTTCTGTGGGAGGTAGATGAACAAAGCAAACACAGCCAAAGGTATGTAGGTGATCAAACACAGGATGATGACCAAACAATTTAAAATGAGGCGTTAAATGAGCAATGGTAGGTGATGGAAGACGGTTTATGAGATAGACAGCCGTGGTGAGAGCTTCAGTCCAAAAACGAGGGGGAACGGATGATTCAGTCAGAAGAGTTCTAGTTACATCAAGAAGATGTCTGTTTTTCCGTTTTGCGACTCCATTTTGTTGTGGAGTATACGGACAGGTACGTTGAGAAATTATTCCTTTATTATTTAAAAAGGATTAAAAATCCTTGGAAACATACTTCCCCCTGAGTCTGAGCGCAAAGTTTTAATGCATTTGGAGAATCGGTTTTCAACATAGTTAACAAAACATTTAAATGCATTAAAAACATCAGACTTCGAATGTAATAAATAAATCCAAGTAAATCTGCTGTAGTCATCATGAAGGTTACAAAGTACTTGAAATGACTATGTGAAATGGTCAAAGCAATGCCCCAAACATCACTGAATTAAGTCAAAACATGTAGTGCTCCATGTGTTAAGAGTTTGGAAAGGGTAAAGTTTTACTCTTTCCTAATTTACAAGCATCACATTCAAAAGAAGCAGAATCAACAGGTTTATTTATTAATCTAGATTGAAATAAAGCAGACATTGTAAAAGCATTTGGATGACCAAGTCTATTATGCCACAACCGAGAATTATTCTGAATGAAAAAACAAAATAACTGATGTAAAGTTTTATCAAGAATAAATGAAGACACTGGTAAGGAAAAAAGTCTTCCACGCTTAAGCCCCCTCGCGATCACTTCCCCCGACTCCGGGTCCTGCACAACACAACTAATAGAAGAAAACGAGACATTGTAATTATTTTCAACAAGTTGACCCACAGAAACCAAATTGGTAGCAAGACGAGGAGAAACTAAAACATTAGTTAAGGGAGCAAGGAAGGAAGACCAGTAACGAGGAGGAACTATAACTAGAAGCAGTACCCAGAACAAGTAAGTAACCTAGACAGCAAGAATTAAATCAACAGTAGTAATTTTATGAAGATGAATTAGAGCAACAGCAGTAATTTGATGATGATGAAGTACAGTTAAACAGGAAGAGCACTGTAGCAGAAAACAGCCGGACCAAAAAAAAAAAAAATTCACACACAGTGCAGTAGCGTCCCTGTCGTGCAATGTATGGACTCCCACGTGGGCCCCGGCAGATGATCAATGGCCAGATCAAAGAGTGGGGATGAAAAGGTGGTGTATTTTCACACCTTTTGGAAGTGGTCCCGGGCAGAACTAATCGAAATCCAAAATTCTGGACGGCTGAGATGAAAATAATTGGATAAAACTGAATTTCCACAAAAAATTGTAGAAGGCCTACCTCTGATGATCCATAAATCTTGAAAAATTCTTCATAAATAAGAAGAGAACCAGGCGACCAAGATAGGCTGCTTCCGCTAATATGGTGATGATGATCGCAGGTGGGCTACGGCTGATCTGAGAAGATCAGGGATGATCACAGATGATCAGGTGGCAGAAATGGCTTCCAGTGAAGAAGATGTGTTTGATAATGAAGAATACGCACAAAAGAGGGACTGTGCAATCCAAAACAGTGCACAAAACTGCACAAAAAATGACTGACGACCATCTCGTCAGTGTGATTCCATAAACGTGGGCCCCACCAGATCATCATAGGACAGATCAGAGGTCGGGGATGAAGGCACAGCATATTTTCGCAAGTGATGGAAGAAGTTTCAGCCAAAAATAACCAAGATCCTAGATTATGGACGGCCGAGATGAAATTAAAGGGAGAAAACTGATTTTCCACAAATGGTGATGGAAAACCTACATCGGATGGGAAAAAAATTCCTGAAAAATCACCACAAATACCAGCAATTCCAGTCGACCAACATGGTCTGGTTCCGCAGAGTTGTTAAAGAAGATCTCAGGTGGACCACACTTGATCTGAGATGTCTTGGATGATCTAGAGATCAAGGCTCTAATACCATATCATTCAGAGAGATTAAAAGAAAACACAAAAAAGTATGCTGAATGCAGTCCCCATCTTAGTCGACGGCTCTCTCCTTATAAAGGGGCTGAATGCCCTGATTACATGTAAGTATTAACTTATCAGATCCTAAAAATCTGTTTTACAAAGTAAGTAGCTTTGACTAAGTAAGATATGAAGTCTGGGCCCAAAATGGGCCTGGGCTTGACACAGCCCAAACCCCACTCTGGGTTCGGCCACTATAGAACTCCCATAGGGGAGTTCAGCTATGCCCCCAAAAAGCCAATTCTTGTTCGGCTTGCCCCAAACTTGTTGACTAGAAATCGGGAATAGAAGATGTTGACTAGAAAATTTGGGGCAAAAGAGATCTTGGATGGCTTATATTGACTTAGAGGTAGCAGAATTGATTATATTTGGGGCTTATATACCATAATACCAAAAACAACGATAATCGACTTTGATTTATGGGACCAGCACTGTTTCAGCTTAGGATAAGGTAAGCTTCAGCTTATGAGAGCTGGCCCCTATATATATTATTAGTTTGAGGAAGACTGAAAAGAAGATGATTGGAGAAAAAGTTGATTCATCCTTTGGATGATCGACTGTTCTATTTATAATCATATTAGACCTTAATCAAGGCTTTAAATATGTCAAGAGTACAAATTAGAATAAATACAAGAACAGAAAGAATCAATCCTAGTCTATAAAAGGAATACAAGTAGAGAGAAATCAGGTATACACAGCTATACAATCTTTTGACTAAAACAACCCACGTGTGGGAGGCTGTAATGGGCCGTTGTTGAGCTGGGCCTAGGGCCTGTTAACATATAGCCTTGTTATCTTCTACACGATCATCTAAGGATCTTGGTCCTCTCACCTACTTTCTAGGGCTTGAGTTTTTTCGTAACAAATTGGCCATTCGGGTCCATCGGCGTCAATATGCTACCGATTTGATCACTTCGACAAGACTTGATGGTGCTTACACTTTTGATACGCCTATGGAATTGAACATCAAACTAAGTATGGATGATGGCCCTCCCCTGGCTGATCCCTCTATTTTCCAGTGGATAGTTGGTAGTTTGCTCTACTTAACTATGACTCGGCCTGATATTTCTCATGCAGTTCATGCCATGGATTTAAATATCGGCCGCCACGCCGTTATATCAACCGTCACACACGTGGTGGCCCGTATCGGCCGCTACGTAAGCGTGGAAGCCGATACGTGGCCGGGGGGGGGGGGGGGGGGGGGTGTATTAAAAACCCCCCCTTTTGACGAAAAGGGTTAAAAAAACCCTCTATTTAGTCATCCTCTTCCTCTCTTTGGCTCTTTCTACTGGTTCTTCCTCTTTTCTACTTCCTTGTGGTCCCAAAACTCCCAAGTGTGGATTTCTTCAAGATTTTTTGCCACCAAATCACCAACATTCAACTATTCAAAGGATTTTAAAGTTTCCAAACCATATTCTTCATCTAGGTATGTAACTTTTTTTCAACTTTTTAGATTTTCACTCTAACTACTATGAATCACAACATAATGGCATCATTTTCTTGTTTTATTGTAGATCCATACTTCCTTTTGATCTTGCATGCATATCTTTTGTTTTTTTTTTTAAATATTGTTATTTTTATTTTCAGATTTATGTTATTTAAAATAAAAAAAACCATTATCACTTATGGAAAACTCATGAAACAACTTGAAAATAGCTTCATATTGTTAGATCTATGTTTCCCATAGATCATTCCAACATATATTGTTTGTTTTTTAATTTTTTTTCTTTTTTTTAATTTTCGGATTTTTTTATTTTTGAAAAAAAAATTATTTTTAGTAATTAAATGCCACTCAAATGTCTTGAAAAAGGCTCCTAGATTATAGATCTATGTTTCCCATACATCATTCCAACATATATTGTTTGTTTTTCAATTTCTTTCCTTTTTTTATTTTCGGTTTTTTTATTTTTGTAAAAAAAAATATTTTTAATAATTGAATGCCAATCAAATGTCTTGGAAAGGGCTCCTAGATTATAGATCTATGTTTCGCATAGATCATTCCAACATATATTGTTTTTTTTTTTTTTCCTTTTTTTATTTTCGGATTTTTTTTATTTTTGTAAAAAAAATTATTTTTAGTAATTGAATGCCAATCAAATGTCTTGAAAAGGTCTCCTAGATTATAGATCTATGTTTCCCATAGATCATTCCAACATATTGCATGTTTTTCATTTTTTTTCCTTTTTTTGTTTTCTGATTTTTTTATTTTTGTAAAAAAAAATATTTTTAGTAATTGAATGCCAATCAAATGTCTTAAAAAGGGCTCCTACTTTATAGATCTATGTTTCCCATAGATCATTCCAACATATATTGCATGTTTTTCATTTTTTTTCCTTTTTTATTTTCTGATTTTTTTATTTTTGTAAAAAAAATTATTTTTAGTAATTGAATGCCAATCAAATGTCTTGAAAAGGGCTCCTAAATGTTTTGAATATGTTTGGCAGAGATTAATCCAACATATATTTGTCTTTTCCTAATTTTATTTTATTTTCTTATTTTCAGATTTTTTAAATTTTTGAAAAAAAAAATTGTACTTTAAGTAATGAAATACCAATTACGTGTCAATAGAATGATTCTTAAGTGTAAGATATATGTTTCCTCTAACATGTTTTTGTTTTTTTGATTTTTAACATACTACTTGTTCATATTTATAGGTATTCAGTCTTCTATTGTGCATTTATGTTTGCCAATTGATTTTTGAAAATGCCTCCTGATATTGATCCCGCATTGAACTTTGGTGAGGCAGTTGAGAACAACAGATTGAAAATCAAATGCAAGTTTTGTGGGAAAGTGATTAATGGGGGCATTACAAGATTCAAGTACCACTTGGGCCACATTTCTGGCAATGTTGCTGGCTGTACCGAGGTACCAAGGGAAGTCGGGGAACAAATGAAAGCTTTGGTTGGCCAAAACAAAGCTAAAAAAATAGAGATAAAAGAAAAGAGGCAGCAAGATGTTGATGCTGCCCGTTATGATGTATTTGGGGATGAAGGTTTTGATGATGAAGATGCACAGATGGAGGTTGCACGCCGAGAGTCCGTCATGAGTCACCAAGAAGAATATGAACGTCGTGCATTTGCTGGAAGCAGCAAATATTATAATGCAGGGGGCTCATTTGTTGTGCCAAGCAGGGGCAAGGGCATTGTGGGGGCCATGCGTAGGGCATTTAGCACCCGGGAACGGGATGCTGATGTAGAAGTTATTTCTACTAGAAGAGCAATTCCTCCCCCTGTTAATCCTCTAGCACATAGAAAAGAGGGAGCTAAACAACCAAATATATCAAGTGTTATGAAAGGGGTGATGAAGAGTGCAAGAGATAGGTTAGCCAAAGCTACAGAAAAATGGCTAATTCACAAGAACATACCACCTACAGCAATAGATTCCCCCTATTTCTAAACAATTCTTGATCTTGCCGCCGAAGCTGGCCGGGGAATACAGTCGCCCTCTGTTTATGAAGTGGGCACTAAAAATCTCGAAGAAGAATATAAGGAAATAAAGGCATGGGTGGAGAACTTTAGGCCCATAATAGAATGGGGTCACCATTATGTGTGATGGGTGGACCAGCGGCACACAAACACAATTAATAAACTTTTTGGTGCAATCAGTCTCTGGTTGTGTCTTTGCGAAGCCCGTGGATGCATCTGAACATAGACGAACAGCTAAATATATATACACTCTTATGGATAAGGTTGTGGATAGTGTGGGATTGGAGAATATTGTACAGATTGTTACAGATAATGGCGCCAATTTCAAGGCAGCCGGTAAGATGTTGGAGAATAAAAGGCCTCATCTGTTTTGGACTCCATGTGCAGCACACTGTATAGATCTCATCATGGAAGATATTGGAAGAAAGAAGAAAATTGCTAAAGTTATCAAGGCATGTAGAGGCATTACCAGATTTATTTATGATCATTCATGGCTTTTGAGCTTGATGAAAAAATTCACAAATAACCATGCCTTGATACGTCCGGGATCAACTAGGTTTGCTACCCATTTCATTGCGATGGAGAGCCTTGTAAGGTATAGAACAGAGCTGATTCAGATGTTTGCATCAAAGGAATGGCTTTGTTCGAAATGGGGCAATGCAACAAGTGGTCCGGAATTTGAGATCCCTAACTTGATGAGGGACAATAAATTTTGGAAGAAAGTGTCTAATTTATTAAAGGTTTATGAGCCTTTAGTCAGAGTGTTGCGGTTTGTAGATGGTGACAAGCAAACAATGGGATATATATATGAAGCAATGGATCGGGCTAAGTAAGCTATCATGGAAAATGTTAGATATCATGATGAATATATAAAGATTATTGATGCCCGGTGGAGCGACCAGCTGCACCATCCATTGCATGCTGCAGGTACTCAATAACAATATCAATATATCACTATTTTATGCTTTTAAAGTAATCTAGCTCTCTTTGATTGATGTTTAATCATTTTGCATTTCAACTTGTATTCAATGTAGGTTATTTCCTTAATCCCGAATTCTACTACCCTAATGCCCAACAACACATCGATGTAATAGATACGGAGTTGAGGGTAGGATTAAGGAAAGTGTTGAAAAAATTGTTGGGAGTTGATGATTCAATCGAAGCCATCCAAGAGGTGAGTTAGTGATTTAGAATTGAGATGACATATGTATATGCTTGAGATAGGTCTTAAACACGTATGGTTTTTTGATTTATTCCTAATTTTCACACTGTAGATATCTACATACACACAAAGGAGAGGAGGCTTCGCTGACCCTCTTGCAATAAGGGTGATTGGAAAGATGCCACCTGGTACGAATAAAAGACCCAATCACCCAACCTAGTAGACTTTTAAATAAATATCTAATTTTCTTTATTTACATTGAATTTCAGCTGATTGGTGGATGAATTTTGGAGAGGTTACTCCAATTCTAAGGAAAGCGGCTGTTCGCATCCTTAGTCAAGTTACAACTTCATCAAACTGTGAAAGGAATTGAAGCACTTTCTCCTTGATCCACACAAAGTCCAGGAATCGGCTTATCATGCAAAAACTCAACAAGCTTGTATATTGCCATTACAACTTGAAGTTGAGAAACAGAACAAGAGAAAGGAGGGCAAGGGATGATCCGAGTTATTGTCCTATTAGTTTGGATCACATATTCAGAGAGGACGATCCCTTGCTCCCATGGATAACCGAGATAGAGGATCCATTGCTAGATTCAGATCCGGGCTTTCAGGAGGAGGTTAGAGATTTGCTTGATGAAGATATGGGCGAGGCAGAGGGTGCCCCACCCCCACTTGGAGGAGAAGGCTCTAGTGCACGGCCACAAGGCCCGCAACCACAATCTAAGGGGAAAGAACCTGCTCAAGTTGTGTCATCTTTTGAGAGGACGAGTACCACTGTCTCTTCGAGTAGCCATGGTGGAGGAGATAGGGGAGATGGTGCAGGAGACACTAGTGGGACAAGTGCTACTAGTGACTACTACCAACATGATCCGGAAGATGTCATTCCTATAGAGGAGGTACAGGACTTTCCAAAAAAAATGAAAGGAAATCGTGGTTATCAACGGCGTCAGAGAGTCTCACCACCTGCTCTTGGAGGTAGTAATGAACAAGGATATATGGGTGGAGGTGTTGGAGGACAACAAGCAGCATCATGGGCTGAATCGTGGAGCCCTAGTTACAGTGGACAGGACCCTCACAGTATTTTGACTATTTTCCATATGGTCAAGTACAACAAGGAGAAAAACAGTCTTCAACTTCAGGGTCCTACTCATATGGTGACCATGGTGAAACACAATATGGTAGATATCCAACTCCACCTCCTCCAGGTTCCTATGATGTGGGTGCGGCTGCCTTCTTTGGATTTGTGGATCCCAATGCTCATCAATGTCATTGAGAGAGATTTGAAGCAGAAAACCTTGATATGTTAAATACAGTACCCTTTTGAGGGACGACTGTTGTTGTATATATAATGGGGCTGATTGCCCTAATTAGTATCTAATCAAATCTCAGATCCTAAAATGTAGCTAACCAATTAAGTCTGTACATGTGTGCTTTGACTAATGTTAAAATACAATAACTGGGCCTTAATGGGCCAATGAGTTTGGGCTTGGATTGACACCTCCCCTCAAATTGATGCGGGGGAGTAATAAAGCAGCAATTTGGAGACAAGAAATTGATGTCGAGGCCGAGGAAGTCCCTTTGTGAAGATATCTGCAAACTGGAACTCAGTAGGGACATGAGGTAGACTAATGACATCACGCTTATATTCATCTCGAATAAAGTGGCAGTCAACTTCGATATGCTTGGTGCGTTCATGGAAGACTGGATTTTCAGTGATGCGGATGGCCCCAGTATTGTCTGCATGTAATGAAGTAGGAGAGGTTTGAGCGAACCCAAGTTCCAAAAGAAGTCCCCGTAGCCATAAGATCTCAGAACAAGCAGAAGACATCGCCCTATATTCAGCTTCGGTGGAGGATCTGGACACGCGTTCTTGTTTCTTGCATTTCCAAGAAATGAGAGACTTTCCAAGGTACATGCACCAACCAGTAGTAGAACGACGTGTGTCTTGGCAGCCTGCCCAGTCAGCATCCGCATAAGCGGTCAGATGAAGAGGATTATCCGTTGGATAATATAAACCACGAGGGACAGTTCTCAGCAAGTAGCGGATAATGCGCTTCACAGCTGTCAAATGAAGGTGTCGAGGAGCTGTCATGAACTGGCTCACAAGATTAACCGCATAGCATATGTCAGGTCGAGTGATGGTGAGATAGACAAGACTTCCTACCAGGCGCGGGTAGGTATGAGGATCAGGAAGAAGATCGCCATCATCTTTACTCAACTTGAGATTGACCTCTATAGGCGTATCAACAGGCGAGGAATCATGGAGGTCGGCCAACTCGATAAGATCGGATGTATATTTGTGTTGATTAACAAATATACCTTTGGGAGATTGATGCACCTCTAAGCCCAAAAAATAATGCAATGGGCCCAAATCCTTCATATGAAAGGAATCCCTGAGAGAGGCTTGGAGAGATTTGATCATTCCATCATCCGTGCCAGTGATAATAATATCGTCAACATAGACGAGAAGCACAGTAATACCGGTAGATGTGTGGCAGAGAAAGAGAGATGGATCATAAGGGCTTTGAGTAAAACCACTCTCGCATAAGCGACCCTTGAAGGTTTCGAACCATGCCCGAGGAGCTTGCTTTAGACCATAAAGCGATTTTCGCAGGCGACAGACAGTCCTTTTTGAGGGAGAGAGGACCCCCTGTGGTATCCGCATATAGACTTCTTCTTGCAGATCCCCATGGAGAAAAGCATTTTTGACATCCATTTGGTATAATGGCCAGGATTTAGATGCTGCGATGGCGAGAAGTAACCGAACGGATGTCATTTTTGCCACAGGTGCAAACGTTTCCTCATAGTCAATGCCATACTCTTGTCTGTTGCCAAGTGCCACAAGTCTAGCTTTGTGTCTATCCAAGGACCCATCAGATTTAAGTTTGATCGAGTAGATCCATTTGCAACCAATGGGTTTAACTGTTGAAGGACACTCCACAATATCCCAGGTGTGATTTTGATCCAATGCAGCCAATTCCTCCTTCATGGCCTGGTTCCAACAATCTTGTTGAACAGCCTGCAAATAAGAACTCGGGATAGGAACAGAAGATAGGGTTGTTATCAACGAAGTATGGGTAAATCCATACCTCTTAGGCGGTCTAGAATTTCTGGAGGAGCGACGCAAGGCTTGAGTAGGCGCGGAACCATTTGTCGGTGGAGGATCATGAGGACGGCCATCTGCAGTGGGAGGTTTTTCCCGTCGATGATACACAAAATCAGGATTAAACCTAGTAACAGTTGTTTGATCCGAGAAACCAGGTAAGAAAGCTGGTGAAGATGGTGGAGGACAGTCTATGTGAGTTTGGAAGAAATACTGATTTTCAAAGAAAATAACATTTCGAGAAACTCTGATACGACGTCCAATGGGATCATAACAAACAAAACCTTTTTGATTAGTGGCATAACCAAAAAACGCACACCGGCGAGATTGCGCGGTTAGTTTGGTTCGTTCTGTGAGAGGTAGATGAACAAAACAAACACATCCAAATGTATGAAGGTGATCAAACACAGGGTGATGACCAAACAATTTAAAATGAGGTGTGAAATGAGCAATGGTAGGTGAGGGAAGGCGATTGATGAGATGAACCGCTGTGGTGAGAGCTTCAGTCCAAAAACGAGGGGGAACGGATGATTCAATGAGAAGTGTTCTAGTGACATCAAGGAGATGTCTGTTTTTCCGTTCGGCGACTCCATTTTGTTGTGGAGTATATGGACAGGTACGTTGAGCAATGATTCCTTTATCGTTTAGAAAAGATTGAAAATCATTGGACACATACTCCCCCCCCCCCCGAGTCGGAGCGCAAATTCTTAATGCATTTGGAGAATTGGGTTTCTACATACCTAACAAAAATTTTAAATGCCTTAAGAACATCAGACTTAGACTGTAATAAATAAATCCAAGTAAATCTGCTGTAGTCATCAATGAAAGTGACAAAGTACTTGAAATGACTATGGGAAAGAGTCGGAGCAATGCCCCAAACATCACTGTGAATGAAGTCAAAACATGCAGTGCTCCGAGTTGTAGAGTGTGAAAAAGGTAAAGTTTTACTCTTTCCTAATTTACAAGCATCACATTCAAAAGAAGCAGAGGCAATAGGTTTATTTAATAATCCAGATTGAAATAAAGTAGACATTGTAGAGGCATTCGGATGACCAAGTCTATTATGCCACAACCGAGAATTATTCTGAATGAAAAAACAAAATAACTGATGGAAATTTTTATTCGGAATAAATGAAGACACCGGTAAGGGAAAAAGTCGGCCACGCTTAGGCCCCCTCGCGATCACTTCCCCCGACTCCTGGTCCTGCACAACACAACCAGAAGAAGAAAAAGAGACATTGTAGTTATTTTCAACAAGTTGACCCACAGAAACTAAATTGGTAGCAAGATGAGGAGAAACGAAAACATTGGTTAATGGTAAGGGGCCAGGGGTATCACCAACAGAGGTGATGGGAAGATGATCTCCGTTGGCAGCTTGGACAGTAAGATGACCAGTGTAAGGAACAACATGTTGCAATGTTATGGGTGAAGAGGTCATATGGTTACTCGCACCAGAATCTAAGTACCATGTATTGGAAAGAGATGAATCAGTACCTGCGATGTTCATGGATGCTAAGGCATTAATGATCATTTGGTTGACCATCTCAGGGGTGATAGGAGTTGGTGACGCAGATTGAGAGGAGGAACCAGGTTGGGAGGAAGAATCATACTGCAGAGAACCGCCGAAGACAGACGATGCATATGGTAGAGTGGTCACTGTGTAAGCACTAGGAGCTGACGGCACTGTGTATGTACCAGGGGCAGATGGCACATAGGTGCGGGAAGTAGAGTTGCGATTCTTCTTCCGACATTCGTCAATAACATGACCAGTGGCCTTACAATATCTGCAGATTTTTGCCTTGCATTGATTTGCATAGTGACCGTATTTCTTGCAGTTATGGCACTGAACTTTACTGATGTCCCGAGGAGGTGGTCTGGTTGTAGCAACATAGGCAAGCGGAGCCTCAACAGATCTCTGTTGTTCCAGAGTAGTTTTAGTGACGAGACGTTGTTCTTACCGGAGAAGCTCCTGAAGACAGTCATCCAGGCTAGGAAGAGAAGACCTGCTCATCAAGTTAGATCGAACTGTCTCAAACTCCATACGAAGTTTCATAAGAAACTGATCCCGATGGCTACTTTGCTGTAAGAGAAGTAGTTCAGGTAGGAGAGCTTCAGAGACCGTGGCAAACTTAATCTCATTGTATTCGGACCACAGTCTGCGAAAGCCATTGTAATACTCCTGAACAGACTGGGTGCCTTGAGTAAATTGAGAAATGTCAAGTTCTAATTGAAATTGACGAGCAGCATTGCCTTGTTGATAGATCTTTTTAAGATAGTCCCACATGTCACGGGCAGTTTTGCAGGGTCTGAGGTTGAGGATAAAATGTGGGTCAACTGAACTCAGTAACCATGTTTTTATTTTAGCATCCTTAGTTTTCCAAGCTAAAATCTTCTTGTTTTCTTCCTCGGGTTTAGGTTCAGATCCGTCAATGTGTGCCCAGAGTTCCTTTCCTTCTAAGTAAATTTGAAAGTGGAAGGCCCATGAGGTATAATTTTTTCCATCAAACTTAACCAGTGTAATTTCAGATTTGTCCATGACTACCCAGAACAAGCAATCAATCCAGAAAGTAGTAATAGAAGTAACTAGATCAATCAGCAGTAATGGCACTAACCAGCAGAAGGATGAACAAGTAATCAACCCAACAGCAATAAACAACCAGAATGATGAATGACTAGCAGTTCAGCAGAAGAATGAGCAATCAGCAGTAACTAGCAGTAAAAATGGCAGCAGCACTGTTGCAGATCCATAGCAGACGGATCAGACCACAATCAGTGGGTAGGAACACAATCAGAAGAGTCAGAGTGATGATGTATCACAGCAGACAGCAACCGGCAGCCAAGATCTATGTTTGAAGATGCCCAAAATAGTTCCCAGACGAACTGGATGAACAGTGCACAACACAAGTGCTCCAGACGACCCTGTCGTCACCAGGAATGTCTACACGTGGGCCCCCCCAAGTGATCTGATGACAGATCCGAGGATGGGGATGAGTGAACAGCCAATTTATGCAACTTTTGGAAGTGGTCTCAGTCAAAACACATCCAGATCCAGGATTTTGGACGGCTGATATGAAAACAAGAGGGAAAAACTGAATTTTCACAAAAAAGGGTAGAAGACCTACCTCTGATGATCAATAAATCTTGAAAAAATCTCCATAAACAAGAGGATATTCAGGCGACCAAGAGGGAAGAATCCGCTGAGATTGGTGATGCTGATCACAGGTGGGCCACGCCTGATCAGAGATGATCAGGGATGATTAGAGACGATCCAGCTGAAGAAGATGATCACAGATGGCTTCCAAGGCTTGGAAGATGACTCAGGAGACGATCAGATGATCGATTTGGCTCTGATACCATGTCATTGAGAGAGATTTGAAGCAGAAAACCTTGATATGTTAAATACAGTACCCTTTTGAGGGACGACTGTTGTTGTATATATAATGGGGCTGATTGCCCTAATTACATCCTAATTAGTATCTAATCAAATCTCAGATCCTAAAATGTAGCTAACCAATTAAGTCTGTACATGTGTGCTTTGACTAATGTTAAAATACAATAACTGGGCCTTAATGGGCCAATGAGTTTGGGCTTGGATTGACAATCAATACCAAATTCAATATGGTGCCTATAGAAATGATGACACTTATGGGGATGAGGAAAACCATAGCCCCTTGAATCTTGGTAGACATTCCTTTTGGTGGTGATTAAAGTATTCCTATTTCCTTCACTAACTTTCTATTCTTTGTCATTTCTAAATTGGTGTTGAATGTTGATTGTTGAATGTTGATCACTTCATAGTTCATTCACTTAATTGAATTTGAACCTTGAATGTTGAAGTATCGATATTTGATTGTTCAATGTTAACTAATGAGTAATTGAGTATTGAGTATTGACTAATGACCTAACTCTTAAGTCTTCTTAATTCTTATGTCTTTATTTCATGTTCTAGTTTTTTTTTTTTTTTTTTTTTTTTTTTTTTTATGAGCTTTCCATTACTTTTTAAGTTAGTATGACTAAGAAACATGAATACATGTGAAAAAAATAATCATTACTATTATTTTCTATTTATACAGCGATACAGGATCTCATATATTGAGGGCACCGCTACGCCCCCTTTTCTTACTTACTTTTGCAAAAGAACCACATTTTCTTTCATTTTACAATTTTCTGGATTTTTTGGAATTTTTTTAGATTTTTTTGGCGATTTTTTCAAATCGCACCATTACGCCGCTACGTATCACCCGCTTCGTAGCGGTTTGGCGGTGGGCCGCTACGCCTGCCGCTACCGCTATTTTCATCCTTGGTTCATACAGTTAGCTAGTTTGTGAGCAATCCTCACAAACCCCACCTTGTTGCTGCTTTGCAAATACTCTGCTATGTTAAAGGCACTCTTAACAATGGTCTCTTCTACCCTTGAGGTTATTCTTTGTGCTTATCAGCTTATGCGGATGCCGACTGGGCTGGTTGCCCTGATTCTTGGCGATCTACCACTGGCTGGTGTATGCTTCTAGGGGACTCTCTAATTTTGAGGAAGTGCAAGAAGTAAACTACAGTTTCAAAGTCTTCTGCGGAGGCCAAATATCGTGCGATGTCATCTTTTAGTACTGAAATCATCTTGGCTACGTCGTCTTCTTTGTGAATTCGGTGTCGTTGTTGGTAGTTCTACACCTCTTCATGGGGACAACACCAGTGCTACTCGAATTGCCAACAATCCAGTCTTTCATGAAAGGATAAAGCACAATGAGATTTGTCACTTCATCCAACAACATGTTGTTGCTGAGAAGATAACTCTACCTCATGTCTCTACTCTTAATCAGTTGGCGGATATCTTCACAAAAGCTCTTCCCAAAACGCATCATCATGATAGCAAATTAATGTTTTCTGCATTACACATTAATTTGAGGGGGAGTGTAGAAGATAACAAGGCTATATGTTAACAGGCCCTAGGCCCAGCCCAACAAAGGCCCATTACAGCCTCCCACATGTAGGTTGTTTTACTCAAAGAGTGTATAGCTGTGTATAGCTGATTTCTCTCTACTTGTATTCCATGTATAGACTAAGATTGATTCTTTCTATTCTTTTATTTATTCTAATTCGTACTCTTGACATATTTAGAGCCTTGATTAAGGTCTAATATGATTATAAATAAAATAGTCGCTTTGTAGAAATAACAAGGCTTATGTTAACAGGCACTAGGCCCAGCCCAACAAAGGCCCATTACAGCCTTGTCATCTTTTACATATATATAGAGAGAGAAAGAGAGACTACTCACTTATTTGTGTTATTTGTCATGGTATCAAAGCAAGGCTTTGTTTAAGCAACATTTTATCTCTTCCATGTTCGTGGGACACCATTAGTGTGCGTGATCCTCAGTGGGGTCCACCATCTGAATCAGAAGATCTTCGAAAGTCTATAAGAAACTAGAATACATTATTCTAGAGTTTCTGAAGATTTTTTGGTGATTCTTGGGCTATCATAGGTTAGTTATTTTTCCATTCCATTGTTTTGCCGAAAATCTAACTGATCTCGGCTATTGAAATGTCTTGGATCTTTGGCCATTTTAATTAAAAATCTGTCAGGATCCTATTTTTGAATTAGGTCAAACCTTTATGTTCAATTAGTGAAAACGCAAGAATAATTTGAAGTTTTATGGTTTCCAGTTCACCGAGATAGGGACATCTAGAATTGCATATGTAAGATACCGATTCATAATTATGTGATTTTTAGTAATTAATTGGGTTTAGTGGCTAATTAAGTGCGTTTAGATGCTAGTTAATTAGTTTTGTTAGTTAAAGTAGAGTTTACTAAGTTTCAAGAGAGTTTGGACTCAATTTAGTATCCCGGGGGAGGGGGGCCTAATTGTGATTTTGGGGAGAAATGAAGTGTATTTTGTGAATTTCAAAAAATTATCGTTTTGTGTTCAGTAGATAGATAAAATTGTCCTCGACAACTCTTGTGTTCAGCCCAAATTCATTCAATGCCTCGAAAACCCTCATCTTTCAAACTCATTCCTATCCAAGAACATAGTCGTCATTTTTTTAAAAATTGAATTCTCTATCTCGACCTCGAGTTGTGCTGCACTTGGGCTCGTTGAAAATCTAATTTAATTTATTGCAACTTTTGTTCTTGGCCCGAGACCAATCTGAGCCCTCAAAGACCTCCGTTTTTCCAAAAACAAGTTTTCACTCAAACCAGGACGTATCCATCATTTCTAAAATTCCTGAAACTGTATAAGTAATTGACCCTTTTGCTGTTCATCATCTTCCCGAACATGTTCCAGCAGCTGAAAATCGTTCCTTTCTCCTCTCTTCCTCGTTTCTTTCCCTAGGGCGTGTTTGTATGCATCAGGGGAGGAATAGAAGACGAGTAGGATGTGACATGAGGAAAAAGTTAAAGAGGAGTGGGTTGAGATAAATTAGTAGATGAATTACTTTGTATGCGTTTGGGTAGTTGGTGTAAAGTAAAAGGATTTAAATTTTGTATTTGATTGGATAAAGAGAATGGGGAATGAGTTACTCTACCCCACTTTATCATGGTATCTCTGAGGAATTGTGAGAGAGAAAAAGTAAAGTTGAAGTAATTGCCAATTAGGCAGGCCTATTTACTTTACTCTCTGGGCTAATGCAAAAAAACACATCATGGGGTAAAGAATCCAACCGTTGGGATTTATTTCAACACTCCTTTACTTTACTCTTTTGCAAACAAAGAGGCCCCCTAGAGTCATCAAATCCAAACCATTTCTTCACGATCTGTCGCTGCCATTAGTTCCCCACCTCAGATTTCATCTTCTACTTCATTTTCATGCAAATCCACGCCTGACGACTTCCCCTATTTCATTTTCCTTGTCAGTTAGGGCTTTAGAGGTAAGATCTATTAGAGTATATGGAAGAATAAGAAGAGAACATACTTAGAGGAAAAGGTCGTATCCTAATAAAGGATCGACTATCCAGTTTTATATCATCATTGTATCTAATCACATCATGCTCTAATTACAATCAATTACAATCAGAATATTGAAGAATATATCCTAATCTCTATATAAGGAAATAAGTACACAAAATCTGCTTGTATAGTGTTTGATTAAGTCCCACACGTGGGATACTATACAAGTTATACATGGGCCTAGAACTTTTATTTGATGAGTTATCTTCTACACTCACCCTCAAATTGATGTGGGAAGACACAAAACATCAATTTGCTAGTGAGATCATTATGACAGGTTTTGGAAAATGCTTTTGTGAATATATCAGTGATGAGTAGAAACATGAGGCAAAGTTATCTTTTCAGTAACAGCATGTTGACGGATGAAGTGACAGTCAATCTTAATATGCTTATCCTCAAATGAAAAACCGGATTGTTTGCGATTTTGGTGGCGCTGGTATTGTCTTCGTAAAGAGGTGTAGAAGTTCCAAACAAGGACACCCAATTCACAAAGAAGACGGCGTAACCAGATGATTTCAGCAGTAGCAGACAACATTGCTTGATATTATGCCTCAGCAGAAGACTTTGAAGCAATGGTTTGCTTCTTGCACTTCCAAGAAACATATATCAGCCAGTGATAGATCTCCGAATATCTGGGCAGCTAGCCCAGCCAGCATCCGCATAAGCTGATAGGTACAAAGAAGCACCAAAAAGGTAGAAGAGACCATGGTTAAGAGTGCCTTTAACATAGCGGAGTATGCGCAAAGAAGCAGCAAGGTGGGGCTTGTGGGGATTGCTAACAAACTGGCTAACCGCATAAGCTGATAGGTACAAAGAAGCATAAGAAAGGTAGAAGAGACCATGGTTAAGAGTGCCTTTAACATAGCGGAGTATGTGCAAAGAAGCAGCAAGGTGGGGCTTGTGGGGATTCCTAACAAACTGGCTAACCGTATGAACCACATGAGAAATATCCGGCCTAGTCATAGTTAAGTAAAGCAGACTACCAACGATCCGTCGGGAAATGGAGGAATCGTCGAGGGGAGAGCCTTCATCTGTATTGATTTTACTGTTCAATTGCCTAGGCATATCAAAGATGTTAGCACCATCAAGCCGTGCCGAAGTGATCAAATCTGTGGCATACTTACATTGATGACCCTAATGCCGGATTTGTTACAAACAAACTCAAGCCCCAGGAAGGAATTGAGAGGACCAAAATCCTTCATTCTGAAGTGGCGAGTAAGATGGTGTTTGAGAGCAGTAAGCTGCAACATCATTGCCACTAATAATCATGTCATCAACATAAACTAAAAGAAATGTGTATCCTGTCGGTGTTTATCTAAGAAATAGGGAACGATCAGAATGACTCTAACGAAATCCAGCTTGAAGGATTACTACCTGAAATTTATTAAACCAAGCCCCGAGAGCCTACTTAAGTCCATAAAGAGATTTCCACAATTTACAAACATGCTTTAGAGGACAAGCATAACCCAGAGGTGGCTTTAAATAACCAGTCTCTCGTAAGTCCCCTTGAAGAAATGTATTTTTGACATCCATTTGCCATAGAAGCTAGTTGCGGGCTACAGTTACACAAAGAAGGGTTCGAACGGTAGTGGGTTCGAATGGTGGTCATTTTAGCCACTGGTGCAAAGGTTTCCTCATAGTCAATCCCATATTCCTGCTTATAACCCTGTGCAACCACTCTGGCTTTGTAGCGATCAAGACTCCCATCAGAGTGAACTTTTACAGAATAAATCCATTTACTGCCAATTACAGATGCTCTTTCAGGGGCCGGTACCAATTCTCATGTTTTGTTTGCTTCAAGAGTGAGCAACTCCCTATTCATAGCATCCTGCCAATACGTAATCTTTGAGGCCTATGAATATAAGGTGGGTTTAGGAGCACTATCCAAATAAGTGAAAAGAGCAGGAAATCCATATATGCCAAGGGAAACTGAAGGACGACTAGAGCGTCGAAGAGGTGTGATACTATCAGAAGAAGCGTTAATATCTGAAGATGCAGTACGCGGCACTGGGAGATGATCAGGAGAAGGAGGAGAAGGAAGCTGTAATAAACCATATACCAACCCAAAAGCTTAAGCTCATAGGTGGAAGGCCCAAACAGGTATATATGAAGCCTTACCAAGGGCATTACTTAGGCAATATGGGATGTGGGGCTTTACTTTACCAACACTCCCCCTCACATGCAGGCCCAACAAATTTCATGGACGGGCCTGTCACGTGGGCTACACAGGAACAACGGGATCGGACACTGCTCTGATACCATGTAATAAACCATATACCAACCCAAAAGCTTAAGCTCATAGGTGGAAAAGCCCAAATAGGTATATATGAAGCCTTACCAAGGGCATTACTTAAGCGATGTGGGATGTGGGGCTTTACTTTACCAACAAAAGCACCACAAGAGGAACTGTGTTACACCGAACATATACTTTGGTAATAGTTGATGGAGAAGCAGATTCAGGGAATTGTGGCAAATAGGACACAACAGGATGACTATCCAAACGCAAAGAAAAGAAAGGAATATGTTCCAGGAAGATCACATTACGAGATATTCGCATGCGTTTGTCAGACTTATCATAACATAGAAACCCCTTGTGTTCATTACTGTAGCCAAGAAAGATGCATTTGGCAGTTTGTGGTGATAACTTAGTGCGCTCGGTAGGTGGAAGATGAACAAAACACAAGCAACCAAAAACATGCAAGTAAGAATATGAAGGGGCGTAACCAAAGAGAGCTTCATAAGGAGTAGTCTTTCCTAGAACGGAACTAGGAAGACGATTGATAATATACACCATAGTCTATGCAACATCACACCTAAAATTGGGAGGAACTAAGGATGCAATTAGAAGTGTACAGACTGTTTCAAGAATGTGTCTATTCTTTCTTTCTGCAACTCCATTTTGCCGAGAAGTATGTGAACAGGATTTTTGGTGAAGAATGCCTTTATCAGAAAAGAAGGCAGAGAAATCATGAGATATGTGTTCTCCTCCTGAGTCCAATCTAAGAATTTTGATTGCTCTTAAATTGGGTTTGGACCATATTGTAAAACCTTTGGAAAATAAAAAACACTTCAGATTTAAAATGCATGAAATAAATCCAAGTATAACGGGAAAGATCATCAATAAAGGTCACATAATACTTAAACCTTGCCCTACTCAAGTTAGGTGCAATTCCCCAAACATCAGTATGAATAATGTCAAATGATGTTAATGCACGAGAATTATGAAAAAGAAAAGGCAAAATATGACTTAAGCAACATGTTTCACACTTTGATTGAAGTAAAGAGGACATCATTTTATTATTAATAGTAGATTCTAAATGACCAATCTTAAACAAAGAATTTAAATGAGCATTGTTCACATGACCAAGAAGGAAAAGCCACAGAGTCCACAATTTATTGAAATTATTAGAAGAAGCAAATAAGGATAGATGTCCAATGTCCAAGAGAAACAGACGACCATGTTTACTCCCTATCGTGATCACCTTCCCAGTTTGTCGCCCCTGTATAATACAACTAGAGGAAGAAAAGTTAACACTATATCCATCATTGATAAGTTGTCCTATAGAAAGTAAATTGGCTAATAATTTTGGATCAAAGTAGACATTAAGAAGGATGACGGACTACCCAGAGGCACTAGATAAAGTAATGGTACCAACTCCAAAAATGAGTAATTGATCCTCAATTGCAGTGGTTATTTTTTTTCTTCTCCAAGGTAAGGGTGAGAGTCATTAAAGCTATGTTTTCCAGAGGTCATGTGGCAGGCTCCTAAATCTAAAAACCATGTGGATGGGGTGATAGAGGAAGAAAGAGAGGCTGAAGAATGAAAGCTAGGAAATGCTATATGAGGATGAGATTGATATCAACCACCATTAAAGCCCATACATGCATATGCTGAGGTAACCGTGTTTTGAATCAGCTCTTGAATATGGGTAGAAGTCATGGTTACAGCCCCAAAAGTACTTCCCGTATTAGATGAGGGAGCTTGATCCTAAAATGCACCTGGAACATTCCAGTCTTGGCAGATTAGAAGAAGGCTTCTTCTGTTCATTCCTCCATTGTAAGTCGTGACAGTCATCAATAAGATGTCCAGAGCATTTCCAATATCTACAAACCAATTTCTTGCGACAATTTTTGGCAATATGACCGAAGCCTTTACATTCATAAAATTGAGTAGGCTTTTGATTTGAGGTTGCCAAAAGAACAGGATCAGCAGGAAGAGGTGCAATGAAGGTCTTTGGTTCTTCAAGAATGGCACGCTGTAAAGTTAGTCGAAGTTCTTCTCGAAGGACTTCTTAAAAGAAAGCATCAAGATTGGCATAGACCTCTCTATTCATGAGCAAAACAGACAGATCCAAATTATGGTCTTAGATTCATACGTAATGTGAGTTTCCTCTTGTAATTTAAAAGCCTCAGACAGAAATCCAGAAGAGACAACTTGAATCGGCATAAAATCCCTTTCTGTCCATAAAGTGAGAAAACCATTAAAATACTCCTACATAGATTTATCCCCTTCACTGTATTTAGCAATTTCACTATCCAAGTGAAACTTTCAGGCTTTATTGGTTTGATGATAGACCTTCTTGAGATGAGCCCACATATCAGCTGTTGTAGTATAGGCATAAAGAGCTACGGCAAGAGAGGGATCAATAGAGTTAAGTACCCAAGTGACTACTTTAGCGTTTTCCTTGGACCAGGTGGCTAAGGCTTTTGAGTCAGTAGTACTTGAAGTAGTAGGCTTAGTTGTGGATCCATCAAGGTAGCCAAATAACCATTGGCCTTCTACAAAATTATTTAGATGGAAGGACCAGGTCATATAATTATTCACATTAAATTTAATTGGAATAATGTCATATTTTTCCATTATCTCCAATGCAGCAGAATAATCAACAGAGAGAGAGAGAGAGAGAGAGAGAGAGAGAGAGAGATTGAACTGTAAAGCAGTAAATCAATAAGCAATTGATGTGAATATGATCAGTTGTACGTCATCAGAAATAAAACAGTCCCACTTCTTGATAAATCACCCCTCAAATAAGCAAGAGACATCCAATAATGGTAAAGAACAGTCAAGCAACAGTAAGAAGAAGTTCTGTGATGTGATACTTAATCAATCTAAGCATAGAAAGTTGCAGATCGAGATGCAGAGGCAACCGGCCAGTAATAAATAGCAAAATAATATGAAATCTGGTTCAGATATGTTACTGGAGCACAAAGTTTTGGAACTCCAAATGAAAAGCACAACAAAAAATACCAATTCCAGGGCCAGACGACCCATTTTCTGGTGCTGGAGTGGTCATGTGGGGCCCACAATGAGATCAGATCTCTGATCAGTAGGTGTAGTCCTCTTCGTTACACTTCCTACTATCTTCTAGATCAGATTGCATAGAAAAAGATTGAAAATCCGCAAGATGGGACGGATCTGATGAAAATGATATTGAAAAACCGGGGAATCACGAAATGCCGTGAATGGCCTACCTCATATTTGCCAAAAATTCTGCAAAAATCACCATAAATCATAGAAAATAGGAGCGACCCTTGTGGTGGTGTTTGTTTTTGATCTCTTGACGATCGACTCTGGCCCTCTGTTGATACACAACCTGCAGAATGTCGACACACAACCACTGTCTTCCTGAATCTACTAGTATGAAGAAATCCCAGTCTTCTTTTCAGATCCTTGAGAAGGGATTGTAACTTAGAGAAAGCTGATATGAAGAAATCCCATAGAGCTCTGATACCATATTAGAGTATATGAAAGAAGTATAATAGAAGATAGTTGGAGGAAAAGGTCGTATCCCAATAGAGGATCGACTATGCAGTTTTATATCATCATTGTGCCTAAGCACAGGCTGTAATCATGCTCTAATTACAATCAAAATATTGAAGAATATATCCTAATCTCTATACAAGGAAATAAGTACACAAAATCTGCTTGTACAGTGTTTGACTAAGTCCCACACGTGGGGTATTATACAAGTTATACATAGGCCTAGTTTAGTTGGGCTAGACCTTTTATTTGATCAGTTATCTTCTACAAGATCTCTCTTTCTTTCCTCTTAGATTCGTGTTTAGGAGTAGATTTCGTCCAAGAATTCCAACATGCAAGTTTGAATTCCATTTCCTTCCTAGATCGTGAGTTTTTGTGGTTTTTGATGTAGGGAACTTGGGGATTTTCATGGGAACGAATTCCAACGGGTTTGAGAGATTCTTAAGTTTGAAGCTTGGAGAAACCAAGGCAAGTGCTCAATTTCGATTTCCTACATGAATGCTTGAAATGGTGATTATTTGCCTAAACTATACTCTATGATAGATTGCCCATATGAGAAGTTTAATTGTGGTAATTAGACGGGAATTTGATGCTAATGTGAGACCCTAAGTACATGCTAGAATTGCCTTTGGATTGCCTAGGAAATTGGATAAGGAAAAACCCCAAACATCCCTCGAAATTGGCCCCAGTTGAGTAGTACAGTGCACTCGGTGGCTTGCCTGTGCAGGCAAATCGCCAAGTGCACAAGGCAATGCGCTTGGTGGTTTGCCTGCTCAGGCATACCACCGACTGCACCGAAGAGCACACTCGGCGGTTTGCCTGAGTAGCCAAACCACCGACTAACCAAAGTGTTCACTCAGGCATTGGACCTACATAGAGTCCATTTGACCTATTTCTCGACCCTTTCCTTCCTTGATGACTTACTACCCCTATTTGGTTAATTGTGGGCCCTCTTTAACCTACATTTTTTACCAAGGAATGATTTTTAAACCCAGTTTTCATGGGGAATACCTTAGACCTTAGAACTTGGACAATGCTCTAGAATTGGGACTCACCTTGAAATCCCACTTAAGATCCTCAACAAAACCTTGGACAAATGTGTCTAGGTTTTGGGGGAAACAGGGGGCGCGTTGGCCCTGAAACCACAACAGGGGCGTGCTGCCCTTGCAACCCTAGCAAGCTCACCGCAGAGCTAGACCTGCGTTTACAAAGTTTACCGTACCCCTCTTGTCGGTAAGTATGTTAAAACTTGGAATCGCCTACATGCTTTTGTTAGAATGTATGGACTCAATCCATCAGTTGATGTGATAAATTGATTAGTTTCTTTATTTATCAATAATATCATGCTTTACTTTCATGAGATGAATGTTATTTTATTACTTCATGCACATAACCAATACTTATGACATAATGGTTCATGAGTTCAACCGGGTCCCATTAGTATATTAAATGTGATATATGTGTATGGATGAGATCCACACACGGGAGATATATATCACAAATCTTATACTTAAAATATCTTCACAACCAGTGATGAGACTGAGCATCTCATCTGATAAGGTTGCAGCACTTTGATCACTATGAGATAGTGTGATTTGTCTCGATCATCAGAATGGAAGATTCTGGATCAATGTGCTGGTACATTGGATGTATTGAAGGACCATGAGAAGCACCTTATGGAATTCCGTCTCAATAATAAGGTCTGCTCTCATAATTCCCTAGCAATAGGCTCTCAATCCTGAGACATTGATGAACTCAAGTTTCTATCTATTCATTTGCTTTGAGTCACCAATGAGTGAGGCCAACTATAGGTCAACACCTCAGTGTCTTGGGTATGTGGTAGTAGGACTGTGGGAACATTGAATGATCAAGATAGAATCTATCTCTATTATCCCCTTGTGCCAATTAATGGATTTTTCATTAGTAAGTGCGCACCCATCTCGATTAAGAGTTAATTGGATGGTACTGATGATCACAGTGATTAATTGGGGCTCAAGGATAATAAGATGTGGAACTAAGATTGGAAGAGACAGATTTATTCCAATTGATCCATGGATATTGATAGAGGGGCCTACTTGTGGTAATTGGAAAGTTTAGGGTCTTCATTGTAATTTATTCATGAGACTGGAGTGCAATTGCATTTATATAGTGGTGTTATTTGCAATTAACTGTGGGCCCGGATTGCACATGAGATGTGGGGTCACGTATCCCAGTTGGAGCCAGCTTTCTAAGGAATCCCTAGTGGTCCCCATGCTAGCCCAAGTTATTAGAAAGATACTAATTATAGTAGAACTCTAAAAGGAAATAGAAAGTTACTATTTCTATTAGAAGTGAGACTTCTGATAGTGGTAATAGTAAGTTACTAATTATAATGGAAGTTAGACTTCTATTTTAGAAAGAAGAGAGTTACTAATTGTTAAAGAACTAAGACTTCTATTTCAATTAGATAACAAATAAGAGAAGCTTGCTTTTAGCAATAAATAGAGGACATAAGAGGTCTTGGACGTCCCATGCAAAATCCGACTTAGAGATTCACGCCCGTGCCTTTTGTGCAAGAGTTGCACATGTTTTGTCTTCTCTCTTCCCTCCTCTTCTAGTTTCCTTGAGAGTTTTCTCTTGAAGATCCCACCCATCTTCTTGAGAAAAGAGAATCTAATAAGGGTCATATCGTGGAAGATCAAAAGGTCTTGGAGATTCCTATTTAATAAGTGAAAGAGTTTCATCATCAAATAAAGACGCAAATTCTCCATTAGAGCACAACCGAGCTCCAAAGGTATAATCTGCTTCGTTGCATGTTATAGTTTTTATGGAAGCTTGTTTCTATCTTTTAGATAGTTTTATTTACTGTACATGATCTTGAGATTGAGGGTTATGCATCCTGAATTGGGTTTTTGGCCTTATGGATACTTGATCCCTGAGTCAAGTGGATCAAAAGTTTTAAAATCTATCCA
The DNA here is from genome assembly GCA_028538565.1 of Umbellularia californica. Taxonomy (NCBI): domain Eukaryota; kingdom Viridiplantae; phylum Streptophyta; class Magnoliopsida; order Laurales; family Lauraceae; genus Umbellularia; species Umbellularia californica. Next base: position 40,726,152 of record JAPQWN010000007.1, on the reverse strand, counting down.
CGAGGCCCACCTACTTCCAACAGCTTTAACCCGAGACCAATGCGGAGTGATGTGTGGGCTGACACACTCCCGGGATTGTCCGAAGACTTGTGTCGTACAATGTTAGGTTAAGAGCGTGCTTACTTAGGATCTTAAATGTCAATACCATCGGAAAATCAAGTAACTAGTAAATTTAGACATTTGGGGTCCTAGGCTTAGCATAGGGTTGAATGACATTGTACTACTTGGCTTATGCAATCTAAGACTTAGGATTTAGTGTTTTCAATTATTCCTTGAACTTGCATCTATTCATGCCCTTATCATGTTCATGTGGTGTCGGTTTCACGGCGTGCATCGCTTGTCTGTCATAATGCATAGTATTGGTTTTAGATCATGCCCAACTACCTAATTTCCATGCTTAACCATGTTTGACCTAGAATGGACTTACTAGACCTCAATTTGGATAGGAGTTGTACCCTACCCGTTGGACTTGTGTAAGTCATTCTCGAGGTCGTAGCGAGCATTGAGTTGCCCTACTTCTTCCTTTAGTCTGACAGGATCTCTGGTACGACATACTCGGTCAGTGTGTGAGCATTCATTGCCCCTGCAACCTTCCAAAATTGTCTAGATCTGAGAAACCTTTCTTACGCATTTTGGGGCCAGTCATTTCATGTCAATATGCTACCCGTTTGCCCGGAACTCTTGTCCAACATCCATACTCAGTTTAATCTAACTTCCATCATCTTGTCTTGCTCATCTATCATTCTAGCTTGTCTAATCTTGCATGGTTATGCCTAGCTGGGCACCTAAGATTTCATTAAGGCAACTCACGAAGGTCATAACTTAGCCCAGCTCGTTCGGTGCATAGAGTATTTCATTTCTTGTGGTATTTCTTGATCTTGTGGCATTCTCAAGTTGGCACCACCTTGCTGGTATTATTATTGTGTGTATATTGTATAGCTCACTGCAGTGTAACCTCAATGAGTGACAAGGGTGTCACTTCAGCCTTCAGTACCAACCTTGTAAGGGAAACGTGGACGCACTTGTGGTAAGGCAAATCATACTTGAAGGCCATATTAACTCATAGCAATGGGAAATGCAGACGCATTTAGCCAGGAGAATTTAGCCACGTGGCTGCCAAAGTTCATTACTTGTCTTGCATCTATTGTACTTGCCACAGTTATTACCCGTTGCTCGCATTTATCACACTTGCCAGAGTCTCATGCTTATCATTACTTGTCTTGCATTTATTATTATGCTCACATCGTTATTACTGTCTTGCATTATCAACACTTGTCTAGCTTGCACATGCCAGAGTATTGTTTATCTTGTTTATCCGGTATATCAATCATGCACAACTTATCCAGTTTTCATGTCTTACTCTTTTTATATATTATTAACTTGTCATTTAATTATAATTATGCAACATGCTATGAGGTTTATTTTAAGAACTTGCCAGGCTTTTGCCTGATCCTGCACTTGGTGTTTTAAGTGACAAACTCCTTACTTTTGCAGAGGAGGAGACGGCGGTTGCAGAAGAACTGAAGAACCCATGATCCAGTAGAGTGGAGTGCAGACGATGTCGTTTAAAGCATCGGGCTAGCCAAAGGGGCAACAATTTTGGGGACTATCTTTGAGTATTGTTTTTAGTATTGAATAGTAATAAATGGCCGTTGTTTCAAGCCTTTACTCTCTTTTTGGGTTGTAATAAAATTACTTTGTTAATGCAAGTTGAACATTAATGTATTTGAGATTTGTGCTACTCTGATATCTTGTTATTATATCTAAGCTTATATTCTCATTTACTTTCATCCACGCAAGAATCCGCTTGTAAGTCCTCTTCGAATAAGAGGAAAATGCAAGTGAAATCCCACAAGCGGAGTCCTGTGGGGGAAATCAGCGTGCAGGGAAATTTTCAATTAGCAGCATCACCATCCCCGCACGCAGCTCATGACTCCGGACCATTGCCCCATTTTCCTTGACCCAGTCCGGGGTAATGACAGCATATTTCTTTGGGGTCTCATTTCCATCATCCTGGTCCTGTTTAAAGTTAAGATTGATTCATTAAAGATCTGGTTATTGTAAAATTAGCAGCAGTATTTAATACTAAAAGGCAGTAACATTAGATCAAAATATAAAACCTAGTGAATGTCTGACTTCAAAAATTCTGTATTAAAATCAAATCTCAAAGAGATCATGGAACTCCATCTCTGTTTATAGATTTTTGTGTTCTTATAGTTTTCTGATCGGTAAACATAAATTCATTATTCCCCTGCCCCAACTGGCAAGAATTTCACATAAACTAGAAAACACAGGAAATAATGTTGAAAAGGACCTGATCCATCAGTTCTCTAACATCCTTGCCTTCTTTGTTGCTTCGTGAAGCTCCCAGCTCGATACCAGAGACTCTTTCAGCAAACTTCAAGGTACTTACGGTCTCAGAATATGAGTCCAAATCAGGGTTAAGCTGGACAAACATAAGTGTCTTTGCTTTACCACCTGCAGATAGAAACAATAGAAAACAAAAGGGCAATGAACTAAGAATCCAGCATATGAGAATTCTCAAGGCAAAAATCTTTAATACCTAGAGAACTTTGAAGGACTTGAGTTAATTTGCTGTTCCTGTATGGTACATGAGGACTCTTTTGGGCCAGAGCAAAGATGACATCACCAAGAGCAGATAAGGATTTGTTGATATGCTGTGCTTCCTTCAGCCTCTCTCCAGTTGCTTCAGAGCGATCTGCTCTTTCACTCCCAGCAAGATCTACTAAATGAAGAGAACCGCGCAAACCAGCACCACTCTCCAAGTTTGTACTCCGAACATGAACAGTAAGAACACTGTAGACATGAACCTTAAGATATGTCCTAAAAAGAATTATCTGAGATGGTTATAAGAAATGTAAAACCTGTGTGAGCGGCTACTTCGTACGTTGAGAGCAGTGGAACCAACAGTCCTATTCATATGTCCAATCTGCATTAGTTCCAAGACATCTGTGGTTGAATTGACATGGTGCATGCTAGCATCAGGGACTGCAAGTCCATTGGGTTGAGTGGTACTGCAAATTCCAAGTGTGTGCTAGTAGTCATGGGAAACAAATTCATTGTACAAAAATAACGTAAGCAAGCTAGTCAAGATGCTACAGCAGGGAATGAGGACAAAAAAGAAATTAGTCAACACAAACACAGAAATTGGAAAGATGAAAAAGGATAATGGACTAGAAACATATCACTACTATCAAAAAAAGGTATGGTAATCAGATAGGAAACTTAGGTGCCCAGCCAGTAGCAAAAGCCAACTATATCCCCAAGCACAAAACACAACTCTCAAGGTGGAGAATAAAGAAAGAAACGACATAAAGGATATCTCTTTTGTGCACAACCATTTCCAAGTAAATCTCGCACTTGTTCATTATATATCTCTACCATTTGAACTCCAACTTCATACAAGAAGGTAGATTTCCTATTCTGAGAAATATAGAAAAGGTCATTTAGAGCTCGGTAGTTGACCCCCCAGGTCTCTTTTGATTGTACATCTGGTCCAGTCTGGCAAAACACAATTTCAGTGCATAAGTTACAACCTAAAAGTCCTAAGAATATACTTTAAAGAACACCAAAGCAGTGCAACCAGAAGTCATTGGTAAAGCGCTAGCACTTTGAAAGGAGTGTATACCATTGTGTATGTTTTCCCTGAGCCAGTTTGACCATATGCAAAGATGCAGACATTGTAGCCATCTAGTACAGATCTTATTAATGGCTGAGTGTCCAAAAACACCTCCTCTGTGAAAGTTTCAAAAAGGATAATCATGAGGCCAATATTATTAAAACCGAAAAGTGTCACACTAGTCAAAAAGATTTTACAAAAAAAATATAATGAGAATTTAGAAATTGAATCCTCCAACATAAAACAACCTATTCAACAACATTAATCTTATTATTATTAGAGAATAATTACATTAAGAAGGTTGGGTATGTTATAATAATGATGTTCGGATTATATTAGTATTAGGATTATTTTAGGTCCATGATGTAAGTAGGTTATCTATTCCTAATGTGATTAGGATTATATAACGATAGAATTATGATGCTGAGGAGAATTTTCTCCTAAAAACAACAGGATGCGATAGTTCCCATATAGACCCTCCATAAGGCAGGACGATTGCCTTGAATTTAACAGATAAGCCTGTGAAAAAGGCATCAGTCTATTAATTGTACTCAATATAGCCATTTGCTATTCTCAATGAAATATCACATGGGATTTGTCAAGATGTAGTCCTAATTTTTTTATGGTATTAGAGCCCTGGTTGTTAGCAATCGTGCAATCAGGATGGTATGGTCCTCTTTCGCTTAACCATGTCTTTTGTCTTTCGTTTCACTGCTAAAAAAAAAGGCCACAGTTAGGTGATGATCAGTGCTTTACCCTAAGACCTTCAAGTAGCGTTTACGCAACATGAAATGTGTTTTTGTCTTCATCATCCAATTGAGGTACGAGACAACCAATTGAGGTATTTCTTTCATCAACAAATGCCAATGATGGATATGGTTAAAAATTGAGGTAAATAAAGAATAAATTGTGGTGAATACCCCCATTACTTCTCAAGTGATTTTATATCACTAAGAGTGAGAATTTAAACCTCGAGGGAGATGGGTTTACCGACATAGAGGGATGGTCCTGACCGTAGCCTGCTCTTAACTTATAAGTTAGAGTTCAAAGGAAATTTGGTCAAATGTACGACCAAAGGGTAATTGAGATATTCCTCATAGTGCGCATTTATTTGGAACTAGTGGGGGACATTGATGTGTTCCAAATTTGCCCATCTCTAAGGTTCGTGCACTCTTTAGCTTTTGCCTATGGTAGGCTGGACTTTTAGTCCTTAACAGACTCATGGCTTAGAGCGAAGTGAGCGAAAGGACTCCTGATGGGTTTGCCATTGCGAATGTGGAGGTCATTGGCCACCTGCCATGGGTCTTGTCGGTAAGACTCTAGAGCATTCGCTAAGACCAGAACTAGCGCATGGCTTATGAAATAGAGCGGCATGGAGATATGGATGCCAGACCATATTGTATAATGTGAATATGTATCGTGAACTTCACTTAGGTCACTCATTTTCACACTAAGGTTTTCTGATACATATTCTACCTTCGGGTTGAAGGGACATCCACTTGTGAGGGATGCATTATATAGTTTTTAGTTATTTTCTATTAATATTTATTATTCTTTAAAAAGAGTTCTTAGAAAATAGTAGGGGATTGTTGGATATTTTCTAAAACCCAATTATTTAAAAAAAAAAAATCCAAGAGACATTAGAATGTGTCCATTCAAAATCAAGTGTTTTGTGCCCTTTGGATGAGATGTGTCTCTTGGGCCCATTTGAATGGATGTGACCCTATTTCCAAGAGTTACTTCCAACTCTATAAATTAAGGTGATTTTCATGCTTTTTGATTGAGTATTCAAAATAAGCATAATGCATTCTAGTGTGTAGTATTGTCTATGAGCATTTTCTTATATTTATTTTTACTTTGATTTTAAGGGAAATTCCATATTTCTGATTCTAGTGTGCAGGCTTTAAATCAGAGTTGGGCATTGTATCCTAGGGACAAAATTTCATCAAAACCACCTGCATGTGGGAAATTGCTCTCTTTAAGAAAACATCTGATGTGCCTTGCCCATTTTTATTGCTTTCTTAGATTAATTTCTCACATTCACAATCATTCACTTTTATACACTAATTATTTATACGAACTGTTTATTTGATTTTATGATTGCACATTCTTCGTAAGTAATTTCCTCAACAAAGTGACCTTTATCTACAATGGCATCCCAGAAGCCAAATCATTGGCAGACTCTCTCACCCCGGACTGAGTATTCAACAAAATAAACAAGACACTCGAGCATTATTGGCAATGGCAACTCAACGATTTCAACAACTCTTCTAATTCTACCACCGATCATCACCATTCAGGTGCAAGAACCAGAGCCCAGTCTTGAGCCTTCCATGGCCTGGTCTCATGCAAGAGCATCAGGCGGCTAGAAGAGCATCTATAGAAGAACCCTTCTTTTTTAATCAGTTAGAAGAACCATTCTTAGAAAGGGGCATCTATTTGGATTAGCTTCTTTCCCCATGGTAGAGCACTATCCTTTTCCTGTTGCATCTTGTTGATCAATCAACACCTAAGCTTCCTCATCTTTACCTCATCTTCCTTTCAAGTCCCTTCACTATCCCAAGTTCCAAGGAATTCAACAAAAGAAGCCATACCTTCTTGCACAAAGAGAGAAAGAAAGATGTATCTAGTGTAGCACCACCATGATTTCCTGTGGTCCTTCAAGGAATTGGATAAGGTAGATCTATGACCTGGCTCACTTATCGAGCTTGATTCTCTATTTTGAGCTTTCTAGACCCATTAGGACTCTAATCGTCAATTTGATTAGGCTCATGGTGACAAGATCTATGCACTAGAATGACAATCAAGACAACTATTCTTATCTCCATCTAAATTTTTTCGCAACCGCACATTCATCAAGACTCACAATCTTGTATTTTTCATCAAGCTATATGATCCATATACTGCTAGAAGAAATCACGACGGAGCTGATCTAGTGGGCTAGCTTCGAAAAACCCAAACAGCGGATGCAACAATGATGGACTCCACAAACAGACGATGATCAAGATAAGCACAACTATCATTTTAGCAAGACATTAACAGAGAACAAGGGGGTTATATTTATTGTAACCAACCACAAGATCCTTTCTTAAAATGGTTTGTGTGCATGCGGGGTGATATTAGAGAAGAATTACATTAAAAGTTTAAATATGTTACGATTATGATAAGTTCAAATTATATTAGGTTTAGGATTATTTTCAATTTGTGATGTAAGCAAGTTATCTATTTCTAATGTGAGTAGGACTATATTAGGATAGAATTATGATGTGATTAGGCTATATTAATTGTACTCCACAAATAGCCATTGGCTTTTCTCAATAAAATAACAAAGAGAATTTGTTAAGATGTAGTCCTTATGTATCTTCATGTATATCTCCGCAATCACCAACAATGCTGATATAAACTGCACTTATATATGCTCCACAGCATACTCGGAGAAGCCACAATGTTATATAGCATTTACCAATGACATAAAACAGTACCTCTTAATGGTCAGCTAGGTTTTCCCCAAGACCCTTTCAAGTTTCAACTTTTCATCCCAAACTAAGCATAAATATACCAAATAAACTTGAACATGCCTGAGATGACTTAAACTCCATCAAAAACTCTAGATGTGGTTAACAAGCTCATTTGGCGAGAACAACTTTCTATCAAAACACTCTATTCACACTTTAAGGATGACAACTCATCCACAAAGAAACTCAGTTGGGATGCACTCAAAACCAGCAGCTCTAAACCTGTAGAATCTTCAAAATTACTGCAGTGGAAAAACATCCCACAAATCAAAGCAGCGTTTATGCAAAAAAGGAGCAGCCCGCCTCATTTTGAAGATGAAAAAGAAGGAACAACGCAGAAAAAATCAACCAGCAACTACTGTTACACAACAGACTTTCTAGCACATAACTGCACCTGTCAAATCAGCAACCAGTTTTGTCCACCAAAACATCCAATAAATACCAGTTTCTGCTAAAAAGCGGCGCCACAACCTCTGCAAATTTTGAACTAAACAATTACCAGCATGCTGTTATAGTTTATACAAGGAGCAGGCCTTCAAACAAAACCAGAAACCTGAACAAAAATCTGGACAGCAGCAGCAATCAAGCCAGATTTCAGGAACTAAATCTGTAAAAATGATCCACAATCTTGAGCTTTTAAAGAGACCTTCACAGGTTAGAAAATTTTCGGTAGATCATAAAAAAAAAAATCCATATCCTTGAGGACTTCGTAGAACTGTACCTCAACAAAATAAAAAAAAAATTAGCCCCTAGCCAATCGTACAAAAGGAAACAAACAATTCTCAAGCAAATGGAATTACATAGGGAGAATTTCGGGTATTAACATTATGATTGGTTTTTAAAAGCAATTTAAGGTTCAAAGGGGTGCAAGTCAAATGGGAATGCATAAGGGATTCATAAAGTTCATGGGTTGAGAGGTTTTGGACTTGGCTGTGAGGGTTTTTGGTTGGTTTTCGAGACTGATATGAATGGGTTTTTGGAGGGCGATTAACTGAAGTAAATATATAAAAAGGAAGAACAGAAAAAGAAGAAAGAAGAGGAGGATTTTGCTCGATCGTTGCTCTGCTTAGGTATGGATTGACTCGCTAAATATAGAGCAGTGTTGGATTGTTTTAATAAATGGGTCCATTTTAATTTAGAAGGGTAAGTCTTGTGTGTATGGTAGGGAAGAGAAGGCCAGTGGCAACTGGAGTTATATGGCAATTAAGGGCCTTAAATTATTAAGGAGTGGACGTGATAGATACCTAGCTTTTGTTATAAAAAAAAAGAAAAAAAAAAGAAAAAAACCAAAAACCTAATCCAGAAGATATTCCCGTAGCCAGAGAATTCCGTCATTTATTTTAGTATGACCACCGGTTAGGGAAGTAGACTTTACCATAGAATTGGTATAGGGAACTGTGCCAAATTCCTAAGCCTTGTACCATATGGCACCTGTAGAATTAAAAGAACTCAAGGAGCAATTATAGGAGTTAACAGAGAAAGAGTTTATTAGACCCACTTGTTTCCCTCTGGGGAGTGCCAATTCTGTTTGTCAAGAAGGACGGGACATTACGGATGTGCATTGATTATGGCCAATTAAATTAGGTCACCATTAAGAATAAGTACCCACTTCCATGTATTGATGAGCTCTTCGATCAGCTGCAAGGCGCAAGATATTTCTAGAAGATTGACATAAGGTCTCGATGTCTTTTTTTTTTTTTTTTTTTTGAAGAATGATGATATATTGCTCAAAAGGAACTGTACAGCATAAAAGAAATATACTGACTCAAAAAACCCCACAACAAAGGGGAAGAGCAACCAAAAACTGAAAGAGGAAACGGATTAAACGCCAAAAAAGGCATAACCTCATAACAAAAATGGGCAATAGCACCTGAAAAGAGCTAGCAAAAAATTACATAGACACGGTCAAGGTGTAAAGAACCATATACCAACCCAAAAGCTTAAGCTCATAGGTGGAAGGCACAAACAGGTATATGTGAAGCCTTGCCAAAGGCATTACTTAGGCGATGTGGGATGTGAGGCTTTACTTTATCAACACTCCCCCTCACATTCAGGCCCAACAAATTTTATGGACGGGCTTACCACGTGGGCTACTGTCATACCCCGAGCCCAATATAAGGGCTAGATTATTTTCTGATATTTTATATTTAATTTTCTTGATTTTTGGGACCCATAGTTTAATGGAGGAATTCGAGTGGAACTTGTGTTGGTTATACCATAGACTCCTAGTAATGTTAGGAATAGGATTGGCATGTGAGAAGGAAATAATAAAAATAGGAAGATGACTTTGGGAAGGATTCTAACTTTAGCTTCTATATATATTGATCAACCCAAGCCTCTCTTAAGCCATTCTCTCTCTTTTCCACTTTCTTTTCCATCAACCCAAAGCCTAGTTTAAATAGCCTTGAAGAAATTAGGAGGAGGTAGAACTAGTTCTAGTCAGCCATAACAGGTGAGTAGAGATTCTGATCTAATTGTAGGGTTTTGAATTTCTGGCCTTGCTTTTGTATATTTTCCACTATTGTATGGTGAGTAGAATTTTGGGTCTTCTTGGAATTGATGTTATGGTTGATATTCTTGGCTACAAATCTCTAATCTTATTGCAATGTTGTTTCGGGTCCAAACTATGAATTAGAGGACTGCCAAATCTGAATTTACCAATTGTTCGGTGATGCTTTAATACCTGTCAGACACTGGATTGAATGTTTGATGGAATAAAATTCAAGTTCTGATGCTGTAATATGATGAAATAATTTCTATAATTAATATGCTCCTTAAACCATGTTTACAAGATGAAAGGAGTGGGATCGGCAAGAGAGAAATCAGTCAAAACTGGAGTTTACAGTTCCAACATGGCAAAACCAATTTTGGTCGTTTGTGGTTGTGGGACCACATGGCCCACCTGATCAGAAATTTAGACCAGGGATCTGAAAGGGGACCCATGGTCGACCATGGTAGTGCTGAACCCATTAGAACGGGGCCCACCATCCATGCACTTCAAAACTAGGAGGCATGGTTGAAGGGGGAATAGAGCAGTTTGGTCGACACCTTTACTGGGACCCACTTGCTTGACTTTATCAAAGATCAGGACCCCACATCTTGAAGGGGACCCAGGGGTGACCTGCTTGGTCGTGGTCCCATGTGGAGTGGGCCCCATCTATCCAGTCATCCAGAAACTCCAATTCTGGGAACCGTGAGGGTTGTTCATGAAATTTTCTGTACTTGTTAGGGCTGCGGGGCCCAGTAGGGCCACCTGATGCCAAATCAGAACCATAGAACCTATTGTGGGGCCCTGGGCGACCTTGGAGATCAGGTCCCATCATGGATTGGGCCGGTGGGACCCACTGATCATTACATCAATAGTTCCAGGCATGAACTACCTTGTTTCCGGAAGACAGTGACGATGGATATTGTTTGTTATAAGTTTTGAAAATTACAATAAGGGCCTTATATTTATTGTTGTCATAGCTGGGCCTGTTTTGATTAATTTGAGACCATTCCTTGGATTTCAGATTTTATGAAATTACAAATAAGGGCTAATCAATTGCGGTTATTATATTTATTGTTGGAGTTGTTTTCTTTATTTCATTACTAGAGTAATTATGTTTTGAAACATATTATGGATTATGATCCCTATTGTCTGCCATTGTTATTTGGGGATCTCATACGGTAGATTGTGTGGTTTAATATGTATAGCTTGTGATTGAGTTGGTAATTGAATATTTCCCTCAAAACTGTAAAGGGTGAGTTATGTAATCGACCTCTCATCTCGTACACCAATTTTGATTCGGACTGGGGCAGATTAAATCCACATAATTTGAGAAGGGATTGATTATGGAATTTGCCCATTACTAATGTTAAGGACTTGCTAAATATCATATTTTTGATGAGACATATATTTGTTATTTGATTGAAAAACTGAGATACAACGACTTTGTTTGTTTGGAGGAACTTTTTGGACACCCCTAGACCACGAGCATGTATGGCCGATTTTGTGAGGATTGTTGATGTTGGACCTTTTTGGGAAAGGTCGATTTTGTGGTACCAGTTTGCTAGTTTTGGACTTTGGTGGTCAATTTTAGTTTGGACCTTAGTGGTAGATGGTTTTGGACCTTGGTGGTCGGATTTATTTTGGACCTTAGTGTTCGATGGTTTTGGACCTTGGTGTTCAGTTTTATTTTGGACCTTGGTGGTCGGTTTTATTTGGGCTGGTACTATCAGGTGGCTAGGAGGTTGTCGTTTGTTTGACCCCGTTTCAACCTTGGCTTGAATGAGACTTTGGATGTTATTTTAATTTGTTGTGTAATCTTATCTAAGTATATATTTAAATGCATAAATAGATTAGAATATCTATTCACTCAGTTGTACTGATATTTTGTGGATTTGCCCCAATCCAGGTAACCAGAACTTAGCGACTCAGGAAACCATGATGATCGGGAGATAGACTTTGGGGTGCATACTTGAGCGTCGAAGCCAAGTAGATGAAGAAGAATTAGATTTAATAGATTGTTCAGATTATTTCATTTTATAGACATTGCAATTTTTTTTTTGACAATGTTACATTTTGTTTATTAGATTTGGATTTTTAATACAGGTTGATTTAAACTGATAAATGCCTGAATCTTTATGTGATCTTTGATTTAACCTATGTGTGATGCTTACGAGTCTCGGCACGGAATTCGAAAGGCCCCGGATTCTGGGTCGTTAGAGCTACACAAGAATGACGGGATTGAAACCTGCTCTGATACCATGTAAGAAACCATATACCAACCAAAAGCTTAAGCTCATAGATGGAAGGCCCAAACAGATATATATGAAGGCTTGCCCTACGCATTACTTAGGCAATGTGGCTTTACTTTACCAACACAAGACAGGTTTTAGAATTCCCTCTTTGGCGAGCTTATCCGCTTCCTAATTAGCTGATCTCTTAATATGGTGGAAATAGCTATTTAACTCCCTTGAAAGATGGATCACCTGTTCAATGATATCTGTTAGATTCCAAGGAGGATTGGAAGCCCGACTTGCCCACCGAATGGAAGGTCTGTATATCATCGGCTAAGGGTGAGGTTAGAGGACATACCTAAGACAGCCTTTCAAACTAGGTATGGACTTTATGAGTTCTTGGTACTGCGTTTTAGGCTAACCAATGCGTCAACGGTGTTCACGGTGCTTATAAATCAGATCTTCAAACCATATCTAGACCAATTTGTTGTGGAATTCATTGATGATATACTCATTTATTTTAAGCCTAAGGAAGATCATATGGACCATCTACGCACTTCACTTAATCCGTTGAAAGACAATTAGCTTTATGCTAAACTAAGTAAATGTGACTTCTAGTTAGAATAGGTGAGCTTCTTGAGTCATATCTTCTCAGGCGACGGTTTGTCGATAGATCCTACCAAGATCAAATCCATTTCAAATTGGAAGAGACCCACGACTGTGTCTGAGATTCGCAGCTTCATGGGGTTAGCTGGCTACTACGGAAGATTCATACGGGGACTTTCCTCCATAACAGGACTGTTGACTAGGCTCACTAGGAAAAATGTGGCCTTTTCATGGGATGACAAATGTGAAGCCAATTTTCAAACACTGAAGGACAAATTCACCTCAACTCATGTACTAGCCCTTCCTTTTGGCAAAGGAGGTTTTGTGATATTTTGCGATGCATCACTGCACAGTTTGGGATGCGCGCTATGCAACATGGCAAGGTGATTGCTTATGCAACCAGACAATTAAAGGCACACAAACAGAATTATGCCATGCATGATCTAGAATTGCCTACAGTAGTTTTTGCACTCAAGATTTGGCAACATTATTTGCATGGGAAGGAATTCGAAGTCTATACGGATCATAAAAGTTTGAAATATGCTTTCTCACAAAAGGACCCGAATCTACGGCAGAGGAGATTGATGGAGAGGAGATCTAAGATTTGGATGTTAATTTGTGGCCGATCAGTAATAAAGTGTTGTTCGGAAGTTTTAAGGTCCAGCCTGAGTTGATTCAAAGGATCAAATATCATCGAAGAGATGATAAAGCATTGATGGAGAGCTTCGACATAATGGATAATAAATAAGATTTCTCTATCATCAACTGCACATTATATTACTGGAATAGGCTTTGTGTCCCAAATATCCAAGAGATTAGAGATGAGATTTTGAGAGAGGCACATCATACTCGCTACACCATCCACCTCGGGAGTACAAACATGTACGAAAACTTGAAGATATGATTTTGGTGGATTGGCATGAAAAAGGATGTTGAATTTATGGGTAGGTGCCTCACATGTTAACAAGTGAAAGTCAATCACAGGAAGCCAGGAGGATTGCTTCAACCATTACCGATACCCGAATGGAAATGGGAGCACATCTCAATGGACTTTTTTTCAGGATTTCCAAGGACCGCCAAGAGTAACGAAGTGATTTGGGTAATTGTGGACAAGTTGACAAAATCGGCACACTTCATTACTTTCAGGAATAGAACTATGGAGTAGTTAGCATGAAAATATTTAAGGGAAATTGTGACGCCCCGGAGTCCCACATCGACTATAAAGAGGAAAGTGAATGGGGTTATATGTAGAGCTTACACCCTTACCTTGCATGAGGCCTTTTAATGGGTTGAGGCCCATCAGAAGCAAAACCGTGAGGCAAGATTGGATGCGCTTGGGCCAGGTCCTCTGGTTGAGTAGCCCATGAGCTAAAGCGGACAATATCATGCATGCGTGAAGGGTGGGGCGTTACAAATGGTATCAGAGCCGACTCTCGACTAGTTCGAGTGTGGGTCCCCTGCCGTGGTCTGGTGCAAGTGTGCGGGTCTCCATGTGGGCTGGCCAAGAGGGCTGGCAGGCTACTGCACAGGGACGTGCAGCCTTAAGGGGAGTGGATTGTGACGCCCCGGAGTCCCACATCGACTATAAAAAGGAAAGTGAATGGGGTTATATGTAGAGCTTACACCCTTACCTTGCATGAGGCCTTTTGATGGGTTGAGGCCCATCAGAAGCAAAACCGTGAGGTAAGATTGGATGCGCTTGGGCCAGGTCCTCTGGTCAAGTAGCCCATGAGCTAAAGCGGACAATATCATGCATGGGTATAAGGGGGTTATATGTAGAGCTTACACCCTTACTTTGCATGAGGCCTTTTGATGGGTTGATGCCCATCAGAAGCAAAACCGTGAGGCAAGATTGGATGCGCTTGGCCAGGTCCTCTGGTCAAGTAGCTCATGAGCTAAAGCGGACAATATCATGCATGGGTATAGGGTGGGGCATTACAAATGGCATCAGAGCCGACTCTCGACTAGTTCGAGTGTGGGCCTGCACAGGGACGTGCAGCCTTAAGGGGAGTAGATTGTGACGCCCCGGAGTCCCACATCGACTATAGAGATGAAAGTGAATGGGGTTATATGTAGAGCTTACACCCTTACCTTGCATGAGGCCTTTTAATGGGTTGAGGCCCATCAGAAGCAAAACTGTGAGGCAAGATTGGATGCGCTTGGGCCAGGTCCTCTGGTTGAGTAGCCCATGAGCTAAAGCGGACAATATCATGCATGCGTGAAGGGTGGGGCGTTACAAATGGTATCAGAGCCGACTCTCGACTAGTTCGAGTGTGGGTCCCCTGCCGTGGTCTGGTGCAAGTGTGCGGGTCTCCATGTGGGCTGGCCAAGAGGGCTGGCAGGCTACTGCACAGGGACGTGCAGCCTTAAGGGGGGTGGATTGTGACGCCCCAGAGTCCCACATCGACTATAGAGAGGAAAGTGAATGGGGTTATATGTAGAGCTTACACCCTTACCTAGCATGAGGCCTTTTGATGGGTTGAGGCCCATTAGAAGCAAAACCGTGAGGCAAGATTGGATGTGCTTGGGCCAGGTCCTCTGGTCAAGTAGCCCATGAGCTAAAGCGGATAATATCATGCATGTGTGAAGGGTGGGGCGTTACAGAAATTGTGAGACTAGATAGGGTACCGGCTTATATGGTATCGAACAGGGATCTAAAATTTGTGCCGAATTTCTAGAAGAAGTTACAGGCTACTATGGGTACAAGATTGAGTTTTAGTACGGCCTATCATCCGAAGACCAAAGGTCAAACGGAGAGAACAAACCAGACCCTTGAAGATATGTTGAGAGCTTGCACATTAGACTTCAAGGACAGTTGGGATGGGCAGTTGCCACGTATCGAGTTTGCATACAACAACAATTATTATTCAAGTATCAAATGGCACCTTTTGAAGCACGGTATGGCCGAAATTGTCGATCTCATATTTGTTGGGAAGAGGTAAGTTGGACCGGTTGAAATTACTAGACGCGTCAACGATGGTAACGGTTATGAAATTGCACTGCCGCCACAGCTAGCTAGAGTACATAATGTGTTTTACATATCTATGCTCAAGAAATATGAATCCGACCCCTCTCACGTGATAAATTTTGAGTCAATTCAGATGCAGCAAGACTTATCTTATGAGGAGAGACCTCTGGCTATCCTAGAGACTAAAGAAAAAGCCTTACAGAATAGGACAGTGATACTAGTCAAAGTATTATGGGAACACCACGATCAAATGGAGTCCACATGGGAGACGACGGACGAGGTCAATAAGTATCCCCACCTTTTTCAACCAAGCATGAGTTAAATTTGGAGGACCAAATTTCCTAAGGGGGGAGTGTGTAATATCCTAGGCAAGGGCCCGGGTTCATCCAACCCATAGGATTAATGGGTTGGGCTGGGTTTGTTTTATTATTATTATTTTTTTGGGGCCTAGGAAAGACTAGATTAAGAAAAGAGATTATTGTTGAGCACATTTTGTTATATCCAATTAGTTATGCAGGAATGGAGTTGTTTGGCGAGGGATTTGTTTGGATCCCAAGGAGGGAGTTCCAACAAAATAGAACTCTAGGTTATCCCCAAACATAATAGATTAGGATAAAAACTTTCCTCTTTATTTGTTCCTTTGATGAATCATTGACTGCTGTTGAGGTATAGAGGAAGGGGCAAACCTACATGTTGTGGGTTGGGGGCTGAAGCCCCCACCAAAACTAGAAAAAGGCCATAAGGGCCCTAAGACCCCTTTGGCCCAACCCCCACTTAAAAATAGCCCAAGTCCCCATGACCCATTTCAACTCTAACCTAATCAGCCAATCCCCATTCTCGTTTGTCTCCCTTAATCACTCTCCATCTCAGGCGACCGACATTGGCGCAATACCGTCGTGACTGGGTTGGATGGGTACTCCAATTCCTCTATGGACCTTCATGGGTATGCAAAAGATGACTGGGTTGGATGTCCAAATTCACAACGTTCGACTACTAGATGGTGTGTGTTCATTGGGACATCCCTTATTTCTTTGAAGTGCAAATATCCTCTACAAAAGCAGAATACAGATCATGTCGTCTGCAAGTAGTGAGGTAATTTGGGTTCCAAGTCTCCTATGTTAATTCGGTGCTCCTGTTATTGGTCCGACTTCGCTTAAAACTGACAATATTAGTGCGATATAAATCGCCGATGTAACGCCTTTGAAACTGTAGCTCTTCAAATTCCTAGAACGTTACTATTTATAAATCATAGTCACATTGTAAGTCAAGTTCTGCATAACAAAAAATTAGGCAATTCCTTTAAAAGATCTAAAGTACCATTGAAAGTCAAAATAACAAAGGAGATAGATCAATATCAACATAAGCTTTCTCCATGAAATATATCTTAGAGTCCAATTTCACTAAAGTTGTTTATATCTCAAATCTAATTCGACTGCCATTATTAAGAAAGTGTGGGTGCTCTCTCAATCAGCCACGCAGATTGAAGTTCAAAGGCTGATTTTTATCGTCACCCAACTCCCCCATGTGGTCAGTAGCTGAAGTGGGCGAAGCACTTGTCACCAAAACTGGTGAGCAATGTTTCGAGATCGATATGACTAAATAAATCAAATTAATAGCAGATAATTCATTGATGCAAGGATAAGAAAAGATTCATGTGTTGATATAAGATGAATGGAAGTGTCTTACGGCATTTCTTATGGTCTTATAAGTTTTCCTAAATGGAATTTCCAACCATGTCATTGCACTGGTCAAGTCAAATATCCCAAGGCGAGGATTCTAATATTCAATAGGACTCTCTTGTAAGAGAGATTTAGTGGTTCAGTCTCTTCCAAGAAGGAAGTCATTTCCATAAGTCAGTCATGCTCTCCCATCAAGGAGTGTGGTTCAATAGACATTACCAATTCAGTCCATGTCCAACCTTATTGTTAAAGTGTAAACTTGTATGATATTGGGCCCAACCCACTTGTATGATACTAGGCCCAGCCCAAGTGTAAATAGGAGATCTAGTCAAAAGGTGTACAGCAATAGATTAATTGTCTTTCCATTCTTAGAGATCTAATTGATCTAATTAGGTTTTAATTCCTTGATTTATAGCCTAATCTTAGGCATTGTAAAGTCTATTTAAAGAAGAGAAATCCAAGATGACAATCATCGAATGTGAGTATTTTCACAGAACTCTCTCTCTCTCTCTATCTCTCTCTCTCGTTTCAGTATTCTTTTCAATATGTCTATGACTGTCATGGTATCAGAGCTTGAGTTCTAGGAGATCTTCTTCCTTCTTCATTGTGAGAGATTTCTCAAGCTTCGTTTCTTCTCTTCTATCTACCTGGGATATCTCTGATCAAGGTGGCCCACCTTTGATCAAATCTCTTGTAGCCAGCAATCTACATGGTGATGATCGACTACTCTTCAAAGAATTTTTGAAGATTTTTATGGATTTTTTCTTCATCGGATCAGGTGTTATCTACTCACTTCTTCTTCTGACGGTTTTGGCGATTTTTACTCAATAAGTTTTCATCTTAGCCGTACAACTTTGTGGATACTTATCCAAATCCAATCAAACTTGGACTAGAAGACACATTGTTTGATCTCCTCCAGGATGATGTCTTCTGATCTGTGATTGGACCACGCTGTGGGGCCCACGAATCTCTCCTGCACCAGCTTTCAAGGTCGTCTGGCTCAATTTTTTTCCCTGTTTTAGGGAATTTTTTGCTCCTTTTCTTCATGCTGGGTTAGTACGTCCAGCTCAGTAATTCTGATCCTCTGTGATTGTTTTGCTACACTACTTTGGTTCCTTTCGTTACTTTTCTGCACTCTTTGGTGGCTGTTTTGTGTGCTTCAAGTTGATTGTTCTCTGCTGTAGTAGGCTTGCTGTTATTTGTTTGTAGCCCATATCTCTGCATTAATATCATGGAGAAAAGAGATATTTTTTTGATCAAGTTTAATGGTACAAACTATACTACTTGGGCTTTTCAATTTCAAATTTACCTTAAGGGTAAAGAACTCTGGGGACATATTGATGATTCCGATCCTAAACCTACTGATGACAAGCTCCTAGCTCAATAGGAGGTTAAAGATTGGCAGATCATGACCTGGATATTGGGGACCGTCGATGCACAGTTTATCCTGAACCTTCGCCCATACAAGACTGCCAAAGAAATGTGGCTTTATTTAAAGAAGATATATTTGCAGGAAAATTCTGCTCGCAGGTTTCATCTAGAACATGAAATCTCGCAGTTTGTTCAAGGAACCTTGTCGATACAGGATTACTACTCTCAGTTCACAAGTCTGTGGACTGATTACGCTGAGCTTATTTATGCTGACCTCCCTACTGCCTCTTTAGCCTCTATTCAAGAGATCCATCAGACGAGTCAGTGGGATCAATTTCTAATGAAGTTACGGCCACAATTTGAAACTGTCCGGTCCAATTTAATGAGCGGGGTGCCATCTCCTTCACTCGAATTGTGTTTGGGCGAACTCCTTAGAGAGGAACAGCGCTTGGTGACTCAGACGGCACTTACTCAGACTGCTCCTCAGGCTGCTCCTATTGATGTTGCTTATGCTGCCAGGGGAAAGCCTCAAGCCCGGGACATGAGCAAGGTCAAATGTTTTTGCTGCCACAAACTCGGACACGTTTCCACTCAGTGCGACCAGAAGTTTTGTTCCTACTGCAAAACCAAAGGACATGTTCTTCCGGAATGCCGGACGCGGCCTCAGAATCGGGCACAGCAGCAGAAAGCCTACTCTGCACATCTTCCTGAAGCTTCTTTCTCAGTCATGCCTGCACCACCTGCTGCCACTTCTTCTTCTACCCTCACTCCCGAAATGGTCCAGCAAATGATCATAAATGCTTTCTCTGCACTTGGCCTATCAGGTAAACCAAAATCTTCCGTATCCACCTGGTATATTGATTTAGGGGCCTCCAATCACATGACACACTCTCCTGCCAATATGACTCATATTAGGAAGTATGATGGAGACCTCTGCATCAATACTACTGATGGTGGCAGTATTCCCATTTCTGTTGTTGGACAGGTTCCTCACTCCTTACCCTTGCAGAATGTTTTTCTTTCCCCTCGCTTAACCACAAATTTGTTATCAGTTGGTCAACTTGTTGATAGTAATTGCTCCATCTTGTTTTCTCGCTCTGATTGTGTTGTGCAGGATCAAGTTTAGGGGAAGGTGCTAGCGAAGGGCCCTAAGCAGGGACGTCTGTTTCCCCTCCAGATTTCGTCCAAAGAACAGCTCCCTTCGGAGTCTGCTTTGTTTTCCCATTTTAGTCATAATAAATGCCAATTGTGGCATAATCGTTTAGGACATCCTAATTCCAAAACTTTGATGTTTTTATTAAATTCTTGTTTAATTAATGATAATAAAGTTTCGTTTAAGGATGTTTCTTTTAATTGTGATAGCTGGAAGATGGGGAAAGGGAAAACCCTTCCTTTTCCTCTTCATGATTCTTTAGCATTGCAATGTTTTGATATTGTTCATAGTGATGTATGGGGTATTACACCTGTTATCTCTCATTCTCATTATAAATACTTTGTTACATCCATTGATGATTATAGTCGTTTTACTTGGATTTATTTTTTGCATGCTAAGTCTGATGTTTTCTCGGCTTTTAAAGTTTTCTTGTCTTATGTCGAGAATTAATTTTCCACTACCATTAAAATTCTTAGGTCTGATTCAGGGGGGGAGTATGTTTCTAAGGAATTTCAAACATTTTTGCAATCCAAAGGCATTATCTCCCAGCGATCTTGTCCTTATACCCCCAACAAAATGGTGTGTCTGAACGGAAAAACCGACATCTCTTGGATATTGCTCGTTCATTTTTGTTAGCATCTTCTGTTCCAACTAGGTTTTGGCCCGAAGCCCTCTCAACCGCTGTGCATGTCATAAATCGCCTCCCTTCATCTAGATTAGACAACCAAACACCGTTTTTTAGACTTTTTCAAAAAAATCCACTCTATGATCATCTTCGTCCTTTTGGGTGTGTTTGTTTTGTTCTTCTTCCTCCCCCTGAGCGCACTAAGTTAATAGCACAATCTTCCATCTGTGCCTTTCTTGGTTATGCTCTACATCAAAAAGGCTATCTATGTTATGATTCTAATGCCAAAAGAATTCGAGTGTCTCGCAATGTCGTGTTTTTTGAAAATCAATATTTCTTTCCAAGACATGGTGATTCAAATGACTCTGTCTCGTTCTCTTTCTTACCATCTTTTTCAGATACTATGCCTCCACCTGTTACTCGTTTTAAGCCGAATTTTGTGTATAAAAGACGGAATGTTAAAGGTGATCCTGCCTCTGGGTCTCTCGCTACGCCTACCCTGACTACTCCTGATTCTGCACCTGATCCACCGACGGAGCCTCCTGATCCTGCACCTAATCCACCGCCTCCAGATCCTCTTGCTCTTCGCCGGTCCATTCGCCACATCAAACCACCTGATCGATATGGCTTTACTCATGCTTCATTATTAACCACTTTGTCTTCTATTTCTATCCCTAACTCGTACTCTCAGGCAGTGCAGCATGATTGTTGGAAACAGGCTATGCAGGAAGAACTTACTGCTCTTCAAACAAATCATACTTGGGACATTGTTACATGCCCTTCATCTGTCAAACCCATTGGCTGCAAGTGGGTATACTCGGTGAAATTAAAGTCTGATGGATCCTTGGATTGCTACAAAGCTCGGCTAGTTGCACTTGGAAACAGGCAGGAGTATGGAATTGACTACGAGGAGACTTTTGCTCCAGTGGCCAAAATGACAACAGTACGTACAGTTCTTGCGATAGCCGCCTCTCAGTCATGGCCTTTATATCAGATGGATGTGAAGAATGCTTTTCTTCATGGGGATCTTAAAGAGGAAGTCTACATGCGTCTCCCTCAAGGAATTCCTTCTTCTTCCAAGACCGATGTTGCTCGATTACGACGCTCATTATATGGCCTTAAACAGGCACCCAGAGCCTGGTTCGACAAGTTCCGAACCACTCTCCTTCAGCTTTCTTTCATACAGAGTCCGTATGATCCTTCGATGTTCACACTTCATTCATCCAGAGGATCCACCATTCTCCTTGTGTATGTCGATGATATCATTATTACTAGCCCTCATAGTGATATGATCCGACAGATACAGGCCTCTCTGCAAGATAAGTTTCATATGAAGGATTTGGGACCTTTGAATTATTTCTTGGGTTTGGAAGTTCATCAATCAAAGAAAGGCTTGTTTCTTCATCAGCATAAATATGCTACTGACCTCGTGGATCTCGCTGATCTCGGTGATTCTTGCCCAGTCGACACTCCGTTGGAAGTAAATGTCAAGCTTCATCAACAAGACGGCGATCTTCTTTCTGATCCTACATTCTATCGTCGTTTGGTTGGTAGCCTCGTCTATCTAACCATCACTCGACCAGATCTCTCTTATGCTGTTCATCTAGTCAGTCAGTTGATGACGACCCCACGGCATCATCATTTGGCGGCAGTAAAAAGGATTATTCGATATATCCTTGGTACCTCTACCCGCGGCTTATTCTTTCCAGTTGGCACACCACTTACACTCACTGCTTATTCTGATGCGGATTGGGCTGGTTGTCCGGACACCCGTCGCTCTACCACAGGATGGTGTGTTTACTTGGGAGACGCCTTGGTTTCCTGGAAATGTAAAAAGCAAGATAGAGTCTCAAGATCTTCCACGGAATCTGAATACCGAGCCATGTCTTCCGCTTGTTCTGAGATTCTATGGCTACGTGGGTTGCTCTCCGAGCTTGGATTCTCCCAGACTCAACCGACTCCTCTTCATGCTGACAACACAAGTGCCATTAGAATTACTGAAAATCCTGTGTTTCATGAGAGGACCAAGCATATTGAAGTGGATTGTCACTTCATTAGGGACGAGTATGATCGCAAAGTCATTACTCTTCCCCATATTTCCACTGAGTTCCAGCTTGCTGATATCTTCACCAAGGGCCTTCCACGACCACGGCATGAATTCCTGGTTCACAAATTGTTGCTGGTTGATTCCCCGCATCAATTTGAGGGGGGGTGTTAAAGTGTAAACTTGTATGATATTGGGCCCAACCCACTTGTATGATACTAGGCCCAGCCCAAGTGTAAATAGGAGATCTAGTCAAAAGGTGTACAGCAATAGATTAATTGTCTTTCCATTCTTAGAGATCTAATTGATCTAATTAGGTTTTAATTCCTTGATTTATAGCCTAATCTTAGGCATTGTAAAGTCTATTTAAAGAAGAGAAATCCAAGATGACAATCATCGAATGTGAGTATTTTCACAGAACTCTCTTTCTCTCTCGTTTCAGTATTCTTTTCAATATGTCTATGACTGTCACTTATCACTCCGAACCCACAAGGGTTCACTACTCAAAGTCAGCCCAAGTACAGTGATGTTAACCTGTACCATGCTAGCAGTATAAGCGTGCTAAATTCATTACCTTTTACAGCATAGGGTAGTTCTTTTAATTCTTCTATGTCCACTAGGAGTTCGATGAATTAAAGTAGGAAAATTGCAACACCATCCACCTTTGATATACGACCAATCCCACATAAACTGGGGTTCATCCATGCCCCACTCTGATTCGAAATTGGTGCCCTCCTATGTTGCATTGCTCATATATCTCTGAATTCTAGTTTTTATTGCATGCTTAACCCCTTATATAACTAATAAGTGGACTAACACCCATGGAAATTCCCAATTTATCATTCATATGGTCATTATGATTAACCACATCATCTACTTAGTCAATGACGGGTCCTACATAAAATCTCTGTCAACAAAAGGTGGGTTCCATAACTCCTTTGAGTCTTTAATTTCACATCCTAATGGCTGGACTAAACACAGAAATATTATTCATGTGTCCATAATAAGGACTTGGCCATACAAGAATGCATTGGGTCCGAAACAATCACTATAAAAAGAAAGTCTACACATCTAGTATTCAATGGACTGGGTTCTATAAATAAATACATAGCCATAAAGGTGTATCTGTGAATATACACTAGACTAGCGTTTAAATTAAAATTTCAAAAACTAGAAACAAAGAGGAACTGTAGCACTCTTCAGCATTATCGTCCATGCCAAAAATGACTCACATCACTGCCAAATAAGCCCACTGGATGGTGGGCCCCAACGTTCCGGCCCACCTGGGACCAGGCCCACAATTGTCCTGTCTGATGGCTGGCCCTGATCATTGATCAGGTGGGCAAGGTGGTCCCACAAGGGCTGTCGGCCAGCACTAACAAAGATGGAATTCTGGTTTTTCATCTTTTGGCTTGGATTTCCTCATCAAGTCAAAGGCAAAACAGTACCTTAGGATCAATTATCTTTGGGAAATCAATTCCTCAAATTTCCAGGATATGAAATTGGGATTTCCATCCCTTAGAAAGCATGATTTGGCCATGTCGAAAATGTTCCTTGTTCCTGATCAGAGTTCTGGACTTGGGTCTATAAGGTGACAGGGCCCTACACAAAAAGGAACTGCTCTTCTATGGTTGAGCAAGTGTCCTCTTCCTGATCATCGGATCAGATTACCCATCAAGTGGGGTATGAGAGCCGACCATCCATGTCGACCAAACCATGCCATTGCCGATGGAAATCTAGAAATCCAACTTCTAGTTGGGATTTCCTCACTGTTTCAAGGCAAAATCACTACCAAATTATCATATGTAGGAATTCAGATCCCCAGGTTTCCAATATCCAAAATGGGGTTTTCCAACTCCAAAGGCATAATTAGCCCATGTCAGACATTAAAAATGGAGTTGGATCTGAAACATGTTAGGGTCTTATTCAAAGAGGGGTTGGACCTCAGTGATCAACTTACCCACCATCAAGTAGGGTATGTGGGCCCTACTACCAAATCCCAAAAATCGACCTAAGCCCTACTCCTATATCCCAAAAATCAATGTATACTGGTTCCTATTGCCAGAGATTTGAGATTTCCTATTTTCCATCCCCAGAACACATGTCAACAGGCATGCCAGTACTGGTAGCAATCCTACTATGAATAAAATTAAATGGATTATCCCAATTATCATGTTTCTCAATTTAGAAAAATAACTCACCTTGAGCAACTGAATGTGGCTCACTCAACATGGGGTCTTGAATTGGATTATCCCAATTATCATGTTCCTCAATTTAGAAAAATAACTCACCTCGAGTAGCTGATTGTGGCTCGCTCAACATGGGGTCTTGAATATCGCATTCGCTATGCTTACAGAAAAATAACTCACCTCGAGTAGCTGATTGTGGCTCGCTCAATATGGGGTCTTGAATATCGCATTCGCTATGCTTCCCAAGGTTGATCTTCCTTGTCTTCCACGCAGATCCCGCACTTCAAATAGAGGCTATTTCTCTTCCTCTCCTCTATACCTCAACCGATATTGATGATTCATTATAGGAGTAAATAAAGAGAAAAGTTTTTATCTAATCAATTGGGTTTGAGGATAACTTCAGATTCCCATCCATTGGAACTCCTCCCATGGGAACCGAACAAAATCCCCCTCCTAAGGCCAGAGCCGTTTCTCAACAATTCCATCTCAATTCCTGGATAACCACAAGGATACAACAAACTGGCCCAACATTAATCGCTTTTCTTAATCCAGCCTGTTTTAGGCCCAAAAAAAATAACAATAAAACAACCCAATCCAACCCATTAATTCTATGAATCTGGGCCCTAACCGGCC
The DNA here is from genome assembly GCA_028538565.1 of Umbellularia californica. Lineage (NCBI taxonomy): Eukaryota > Viridiplantae > Streptophyta > Magnoliopsida > Laurales > Lauraceae > Umbellularia > Umbellularia californica. The sequence continues at coordinate 40,701,007 of JAPQWN010000007.1, read as the reverse complement.
CAGGATATTACATCCAACAATCCTATCTTCCATGAGAGAACCAAGCACATTGAAGTGGACTTCCATTTTTTTCGTCAGCATCTACTCACTGGCCTTCTTCATCTAACTCATGTATCATCTGAGCTTCAATAGGTAGATATCTTCACTAAAGCCTTGTCTTGTCCAAGGCATGATTTCCTAGGAAGGGGTGGGGGTGGGGGTGGTTGGGGCCGTCTAAGTGACCCAAGAGGAGGTGGGGGTGGTAGGGGTGTCAAAGTAACCCACAGGATCCAAGTTAATATCCCAGGTCCATTATCCACTTAGAATCCAATCCGGTTATGGCAGATATATCCTCAACATGGGTGATTGTTGTAGAAGATAGTGTGGGCTTCGGATTACTTAGGCCCACGGGCCCAGCCCACATAGGTGTATATATATACAAATCCCACGTGTGGGATCATTGATTAGATTTTGTTGCTAGTTTAGTGCTGCTAATTTCCCTGTACAACTTCCTTACATAGATTAGGAGATTGATTCATTCTTGATTATGATTGTATTAATTAGCATGTTTAAAGCCCTTGATTAGGGCATAATGACAATATAAAAACACTGACGATCCTCTTGGTGGATATCAGTTTCTCTCCAACTCTCGTCTCTTTCTTCTTCATGTTATTACATAAAATTACATGGTATCAGAGCGAGGTTATGATCAATTATCATTGATCTTCTTCTCTCATTGATCCAATCATTATTCCTGGCTTGGATCTTCTTCCTGGAGTGAAAATCATCTTTATAATAGTTCCTGATCATCTCAGATCAAAAGTGGCCCACCAGCGATCATCATCATCATAGCAGCAGAAGCAGCCCATATTGATCGTCAGGTTCTCCTCTTATTTATTAATATTTTTTCAAGATTCTTGGGTCATCAAAGGTAGGATATCCACCTGATTTTGTGATATTTCAGTTTTGTGCAACAATTTTCATCACAGCCGTTCCAATTTGTGGATTTTGATCCGTTTTGAGTAAGACTTTGGCCTGGAGTTACGGAAATACTGTGTCCTTCCATCCCCAACCTCAGATCTGGTCACTGATCCTCTAATGGACCCCACGTGTTGATCGATCCACTAACGACTGGTCGTCTGACGTCGCTGCTCATCGTCTGCGACTGTGGACTTCTGACGATCGTCAAGAAGCCTCCATCCTTGCATACAGGAATGGTCGACTGGGTTTTCTGGGAATTCTGGTGATTTTTCTGGATTTTTTTCATCACCTTTGAGGTAGTTTCCAACCTCTTCCTCATCTGACGGTTTTTCTCAATAGGATTTCATCACCACCGTCCAGATTTGTGGATCCTTTTCCAAATCTCATCAGATTTGGACTGAAGGAAATCAATTTGATCCACTTTACAGAGATCAAACCTGATCTGTGATTAGACAATCCTGTGGGGCCCACGCACAGATCCAGGTCCAAATTTCATGGTCGCCTGGCTCTGTCTGGGACACTTATGCACTGTGTTGTGATTTTTGTGGCTGGATTCTTCATCAGAAACTACTGCGACCTCTATTGCTAGTTTTTAAAACTTCTTGTGCTGCTGCTGGCTGTTCTCCTCCTTTCCCATTGTTGATTGGTTGTGCTGCTGCTCTTTGTTGACCTTCTTCCTTCATATTCTGCAATGGATAAATACGATGTTATCCCAATCAAATTTAACGGGCAAAATTATATTTCCTGGTCTTTCCACTTGAGGAACTTTGTGGAAGGACAGGGACTTTTTGGTTATCTTGACGGATCCATAACGAAGCCTCAGATTACAAGTACTGCTGACTCAAAAGGTCTCGCCAACTGGTCGAAAGAAAATGCAAAAGTAGTCACTTGGATCCTTAACTCTATTGATCCCTCTCTTACTGTGGCTCTTCAAGCATACACCACGGCAGCTGATATGTGGGCTCATCTGAAGAAAATCTACCATCAAACCAATAAAGCCCGGAAATTTCATCTCGATAGTGAAATTGCCAAATATAGTCAAGGGGATAAAACTGTGCAGGAATACTTTAATGGTTTCCTCACCCTGTGGACTGAAAGGGATTCCATGCTAATCCAAACCGTCTCTTCTGGATTTCTATCTGAGGCTCTCAAATTACAAGAAGAAACTCACATCAGCCAGTTTCTTATGCATCTCCGACCTGAATTTGAATCTATTCGGTCTGCGCTCATGAACAGGGAGAATACTGCCAATCTTGATACTTGCTTCCAAGAAGTCCTTCGCGAAGAACTTCGTCTCACTTCACAGCGCACTATTCTGGAAGCACCCGAAGCTCCCAAAGCCTTCCTTGCTCCTCTTCCTACTGACTCGGCTCTTTTGGCAACTCCAAAGCTTACTCAATGTTATGAATGCAAAGGCTTTAGACATATTGCCAAAAATTGTCGCAAGAAACTGGTTTGCAAATATTGCAAAAGGACCGGTCATGTGATTGATGATTGTCGCAGCCTACAGCGACGGAATGAGACACAGCCTAAGAAGCCTCCCTTCAATATGCCAAGAAAAAATGTTCCTTCCGCATTTCAGGCTCAAGCCCCCGTGTCAGATACAGGCAGCACTTCTTCCGGGGCTATATCCATGACTCCTGCTCAGATTCAAGAACTGATCCAGAGCACAGTCACCTCTGCATATGCGTCTATGGGCTTCTCTGGTGGTCGGTATCAACCTTATTCTCATATAGCATCTCCTGCTTTTCATTCTTCTGCATCTTTGTCTTCTTCTATCACCTCTTCCACATGGTTTTTAGATTCAGGAGCCTCAAATCATATGACCTCTGTGGAACATAGCTTTACAGATTCCCACCCTTACCTTGGAAAAGAAAAAATTACCACTGCCAATGGTGATCAACTACCCATTTCTGGAGTTGGTACCATTACTTTATCTAGTGTCACTGGCCAATCCATCACCCTTTCCAATGTCTACTTTGTTCCAAAATTATCCTCCAATTTACTTTCTGTAGGACAACTTATTGATGATGGCTATCTTGTTCACTTTTCTTCTTCTGGTTGTGTCATACAGGGGCGACAAACTGGGAAGGTGATCGTGACGGGGAGTAAACATGGACGCCTGTTTTTGCTGGACATTGGACATCATTCCTTCTTTGCTTCTTCTTCTAATAATTTCAAAAACTTGTGGACAGTTTGGCATAAACGTCTTGGTCATGTGAACAATGCCTATTTAATTTCTTTGTTTAAACTTGGTTGTTTGGACTCTACTATTGATAATAAAATGATGTCTTCTCTAGCTCAATCCAAATGTGAAGCTTGTTGTTTAAGTAAGAGTCATATTTTGCCTTTTTCTGTTCATAATTCTCGTGCATTAGAATCTTTTGACATAATTCACACTGATGTTTGGGGCATTGCTCCTACCTTGAGTAGGGCAGGACTCAAGTACTATGTGACATTTATTGATGATCATTCCCGTTATACTTGGATTTATTTTATGCGTTTCAAATCTGAAGTGTTTTCTATTTTTCAAAGATTCTATAACATGGTCCACACCCAATTTAAGAAAGATATCAAGATCCTTAGATCCGATTCTGGCGGAGAATATCTATCTCATGAATTCTCTGCTTTCCTTTTTGATAAAGGAATTCTTCATCAAAACTCTTGTCCGCACACTCCGCAACATAATGGAATTGTGGAAAGAAAGAACCGACATATTCTTGAAACTGTTCGTACCCTTTTACTTGCATCCTTAGTTCCTACTGAATTTTGGTGTGATGCTGCACAGACTGCGGTGTATCTGATCAATCGTCTTCCTAGTACTGTTCTAGGCAAGACTACTCCTTACGGAGTTCTCTTTGAACATCCTCCTTCATACTCTCACTTACGTGTATTTGGTTGTTTATGTTTTGTTCATCTTCCACCGACTGAACGCACTAAGCTCTCTCCACAGGCTGCCAAATGCATCTTTCTTGGCTACAGTTCTGAACACAAAGGGTTTTTGTGTTATGACCGGTTTGAGAAACGCATGCGAATCTCTCGAAACGTGATCTTCCTGGAACACATTCCTTTCTTTTCATTGCGTTTAGATCATCACCCTATTGCTGTGTCCTATTTGCCCCAATTCTCGGAGTCTGCTTCTGCCTCCCCAGCTTCAGCCTCTCCGGCTCTCAAGGTCTATGTCCGGCGTAACAAGGTTCCTCCTATGGTGCCTTCCTCTCCTGATCATCTCACAGTGCCGCCTATTGCTCCTACAGGTAACCAAGCTTCTTCTGATAATATCCTCTCTTTGCGACGATCTAATCGTCTTTCTAGTGCCCCTAACCGTTATGGCTTTCCTGCTCTCTTTTCATCCTTAGATAGTGCTCCTATACCCACCTCATATTCACAGGCCTCAAAGATTGTTTACTGGCAGGATGCTATGAATGAGGAATTGCTTGCTCTCGAAGCAAATCAGACATGGGACTTGGTACCGGCTCCTGAAGGAGCCTCTGTGATTGGCAGTAAATGGATCTACTCCATAAAAGTCCACTCCGATGGAAGTCTTGATCGCTACAAAGCCCGATTGGTTGCACAGGGTTATAAACAAGAGTATGGAATCGACTATGAGGAGACATTTGCACCAGTGGCTAAAATGACCACCGTTCGTACTCTCCTCTGTGTCGCTGCAGCCCGCAACTGGCCTTTGTGGCAAATGGATGTCAAAAATGCATTTCTTCATGGGGATTTACAGGAGACTGTCTACTTAAAGCCACCTCCAGGATATGCTTGTCCTCTTAAACATGTTTGCAAGTTGCGGAAATCTTTGTATGGACTTAAGCAGGCTCCCAGGGCTTGGTTTGATAAATTCCGGACTGCAATTCTTCAAGCTGGATTTCGTCAGAGCCATTCGGATAGCTCACTATTTCTTAAATGGACAACGAGGGGATACACCTTCCTTTTAGTCTATGTTGATGATATGATCATCAGTGGCAATGATAGTGCTAGCATTACGGATCTCAAACATCATCTCACTCGCCACTTCAGAATGAAGGATCGTGGTCCTCTTACCTACTTTCTAGGGCTGGAGTTCTTGCGTAGCAAATCTGGCATTCGAGTTCATCAGAAGAAATATGCTACAGATTTGATCACTTCGGCACGCCTTGATGATGCTCACACTTTTGATACACCTATAGAGTTGAACAGTAAGATGAGTACAGATGATGGCCCTCCTCTGGATGATCCCTCTGTTTTTCGGTGGATAGTTGGTAGTTTGTTATACTTAACTATGACTAGGCCGGATATTTCTCATGCCGTTCATACGGTTAGCCAGTTTGTGAGCAATCCTCATAAACCTCACCTTGCTGCTGCCTTGCGCATACTCCGCTATGTCAAAGGCACCCTTAATCATGGTCTCTTCTACTCTTCGGGAGCTTCTCTGCACTTATCTGCTTATGCGGATGCTGACTGGGCTGGTTGCCCCGACTCTCGGCGCTCTACCACTGGTTGGTGTATGTTTCTTGGGGACTCTTTGATTTCATGGAAGTGCAAGAAGCAAACCACAGTTTCGAAATCATCTGCTGAGGCAGAATATCGGGCCATGTCATCTGCGAGTGCTGAAATCATCTGGCTACGCCGTCTTCTCTGTGAGTTCGGTGTCACTATTGGTAGCTCTACACCTCTTCATGGGGACAACACCAGTGCTACACGCAATGCAAACAATCCGGTCTTTCATGAAAGAACAAAGCATATTGAGATTGATTGCCACTTCATCCGTCAGCATGCTGTTACTGAGAAGATAACTCTGCCTCATGTCTCTACTCATGACCAATTGCAGATATCTTCACAAAAGCACTTCCCAAACCGCGTCATCATGATCTCACTAACAAATTGATGTTTTCTGCCTTACCACATCAATTTGAGGGGGAGTGTAGAAGATAGTGTGGGCTTCGGATCACTTAGGCCCACGGGCCCAGCCCACATAGGTGTATATATATACAAATCCCACGTGTGGGATCATTGATTAGATTTTGTTGCTAGTTTAGTGCTGCTAATTTCCCTGTACAACTTCCTTACATAGATTAGGAGATTGATTCATTCTTGATTATGATTGTATTAATTAGCATGTTTAAAGCCCTTGATTAGGGCATAATGACAATATAAAAACACTGACGATCCTCTTGGTGGATATCAGTTTCTCTCCAACTCTCGTCTCTTTCTTCTTCATGTTATTACATAAAATTATCGTGATTGTATATTACTATTCTAAGAGTGTTGTAATGAGCAAGTAAATTCATTCTTTGATTGTAATTATAATCAATTGATTTCTATATAATGCCAATTGATCCCTAGGTGTGTTTAGCACTTTACTAGTAAAGTTAAAGTGAAGTAAAGCCTCCAATATCCAGAAAAGAAAAGATAAGGGGTCATATCAAATATAAAAAAATTCAAAATTCCCTCTTTCTTTTTTTAAAAAAAATGGTAAAAAAGCAACCTCATTTCTTCACTAAATGACCAAAAAAAATCCTCTTTTTACAAAAAAATAAAAATAAAAATAAAAAAGATTCCCTATCAAACAACTAAACACAAAAGATGTAGAAGATAGCAGGCCCAGTTCGTGTACAAAGCCCATACGTGGGATATACAGATAGGATAGGATTTAGTTCCTAACTTTTCTCTCTTTCTATGTATAGGATATGATTGATTCTTTCCTTTCTTTGTGATTCTAATTTGTAACTCATTTGTAATCTTTACTAAATTAGAGCCTTGATTAAGGCATTACATTAATATAAATATCACAGTCGATGCTCTGTAATAGCACGACCTTCTCTCCAACTCTCTTCTTCTTCTTCTTTCTCTTCTTCCATATATTATAACATGGTATCAGAGCCACGGAAAATCTTCTCTCATTGATCCAATCATTAATCCTGGCTTGGATCTTCTTCCCGGAGTGAAAATCTTCTCTCTAATAGAGCCTGATCATCTCAGAACAAAAGTGGCCCGCCAGCGATCATCATCATCATAGCAGCGGAAGCAGCCCATGTTGATCGACTGGTTCTCCTCTTATTTATGAATATTTTTTCAAGATTTTTGGATCATCAGAGGTAGGATATCCACCTGATTTTGTGATTTTTCAGTTTTGTGCAACAATTTTCATCACAGCCATTCAAATTTGTGGATTTTGATCCGTTTTGAGTAAGACTTTGGCCTGGAGTTGCGAAAATACTTTGTCCTTTCATCCCCAACCTCAGATCTGGTCACTGATCCTCTAAAGGACCCCACGTGGAATTCGATCCACTGACGACTGTCGTCTAACGTCGTCTGTTTCATGCTTTGCAACTGTGGACTACTGACGATCATCAAGAAGCCTCCATCCCTCCATACAGGAATGGTCGACTGGATTTTCTGGGAATTATGGTGATTTTTCTGGATTTTTTCCATCACCTTTGAGGTAGTTTCCAACCTCTTCATCATCTGACGGTTTTCTCAGAAGGTTTTCATCACCACCGTCCAGATTTGTGGATCTTTCTCCAAATCTCATCAGATTTGGACTGCAGGAAGTGAATTTGATCCACTTTACAGAGATCAAACTTGATCTGTGATTAGCCAACACCGTGGGGCCCACGCACAAATCCAGGTCCACTTTTCAGTTCGTCTGGCTCTGTTTTACACAAAAATTACACTGTTCTGCTGTCTTCTTCTCTTTTCTTCTTCTATTGATCATTTTGATTGCTGGTATATGCTTTGGAAGCTGCTTGTTACGGATTAATTACTGATTAGCGCTGGTTGCTATTATGGACAAATATGATGTTATTCCTGTTAAATTTAATGGAAATAATTATATGGCTTGGTCTTTTCATCTGAGGAATTTTGTGGAAGGCCAAGGACTGTTTGGTTATCTCGATGGTTCGATAGCTAAACCTACTGCAACTACTGACACAAAAGCATTAGCCAACTGGTCTAAAGAAAATGCTAAGGTCATCACTTGGATTCTTAACTCCATCGACCCTTCTCTTGCCATTGCTCTTCAAGCATATACTACTGCATCTGATATGTGGGGTCATCTCAAAAATGTTTATCATCAAACAAATAAAGCCTGCAAATTCCAACTCGATAGTGAGATTGCAAAATTCAATCAAGGTGATAAATCTGTACAGGCGTACTTCAATGGATTTCTCACCTTATGGACTGAGAGGGATGCTATGATTATTCAGTCTGTGTCTGCTGGGTTTCTATCTGAGGCTCTTAAATTACAAGAGGAAACCCACATCAGCCAGTTCCTTATGAATCTCAGACCCGAATTCGAATCTGTTCGGTCGGCACTCATGAATAGAGAAGTCACAGCGAACCTGGATACATGCTTCCAAGAAGTCCTTCGAGAAGAACTTCGCCTCAATTCTCAGCGTAGCATTCTTGAAGAACCAAAGGCCTATCTCTCTTCTCTTCAGACTGAGTCTGCTCTTCTGGCAGCCCCCAATCCCAAGCCTACTCAATGCTATGAGTGCAAAGGCTTCGGTCATCTGGCCAAGAATTGTCGGAAGAAATTGGTTTGCAGATATTGCAAACGCTCTGGTCATATTATTGATGATTGTCGTAGCTTACAGCGAAAGAATGGACCTCAGCAAAAGCAACATTCCTCCACCATGCCCAGACAAAATACTCCAGCTGCGTTCCAAGTTCAGGCCCATCTCCCCGATACAGAAAGCACTTCTTCTGGAGTTGTCTCCATGACTCCAGCCCAGATTCAAGAACTGATTCAGAACACGGTGACCTCCGCATATGCTTCCATGGGTTTCAATGGTGGTCGGTATCAAACTCATTCTCCTCTAGCATTTCCTGCTTTTCATTCTTCAGTCTCTCTGTCTTCCTTCATCACCCCCTCTACCTGGTTTTTAGATTCCGGAGCATCAAACCACATGACTTCTGTGGAAACCAGCTTTACAGCCTCACACCCTTACCTTGGTAAAGATAAAATCACCACTGCTAATGGAGACCAATTACTCATCTCTGGAGTTGGTGCCATTACTCTCTCTAGTGTTTCGGGCCAGTCCCTCCACCTATCCAATGTCTACTTTGTTCCCAAATTATCAGCCAATTTACTTTCTGTCGGCCAACTTATTGATGATGGGTATCATATTAACTTTTCTTCCACTGGCTGTGTCATACAGGAGCGGCAAACTGGGAAGGTGATCGCGAAGGGGAGTAAACATGGTCGACTGTTCCTGCTGGACATTGGACATCATTCCCTATTTTCTTCTTCTTCTAGTTTCAATAAATTGTGGACCATTTGGCATAGTCGTCTTGGTCATGTGAACAATGCTTCTTTACTTTCTCTATTTAAAATTGGTTGTTTAGAACCCACTGTTGATAATAAAATGATGTCCTCCTTACTTCAATCAAAGTGTGAAACATGTTGTTTGAGTAAGAGTCATATTTTGCCATTTCCTATACACCGTTCTCGTGCATTATCATCTTTTGATACCATTCACACTGATGTTTGGGGAATTGCACCCACTTTGAGTAGGACAGGGTTTAAGTATTATGTGACTTTTATTGATGATCATTCTCGATTCACGTGGATTTATTTCATGCGCTTCAAATCTGAAGTCTTTTCTCATTTCCAAAAGTTTTACAATATGGTTCACACAATTTCAGAAGGATATAAAAATTCTTAGGTCTGACTCCGGCGGAGAATACATGTCCCATGATTTTTCTGCCTTCCTATCTGATAAAGGCATTCTACACCAAAAATCCTGCCCACATACTCCACAGCAAAATGGTGTTGCGGAGAGGAAAAACAGGCATCTCCTTGAAACTGTTCGTACTCTCCTACTTGCATCCTTAGTCCCTCCAAATTTTTGGTGCGATGCTGCATAGACGGCTGTACATCTTCTCAATCGTCATCCTAGCTCCATTCTAAGAAAGACTACTCCATATGAAGCTCTCTTTGGTCATACCCCTTCCTATTCTCACTTGCGTGTTTTTGGTTGTTTATGCTTTGTCCATCTTCCACCTACAGAGCACACTAAGTTGTCACCTCAGGCTGCCAAATGTCTTTTCCTCGGTTATAGTACTGAACACAAAGGATTTCTGTGTTATGCCCCATCCGAGAAACGCATGCGAATATCTCGCAATGTGATCTTCCTGGAACACATTCTATTTTTTTCCTTGCGTTTAGACACTCATCCTGTTGTTGTGTCTTATCTGCCACAATTCCCTCCCACTACTTCTCCCCCACCACCTATTACTAATGTCTATGTCCGGCGTACTACGGTTCCACCTGTGGGGCCTCCTTCTCCTGATCCTATCCCTATGCTGCCTCCTGCTCCCTCAGGTATTACTCCTTCCTCTACTGATAATGTCATACCCCTGCGACGCTCTAGTCGCCCTTCTGTTGCTCCTGACAGATATGGCTTTCCTGCTCTTTTCACTTCTTTGGATAGTGCTCATATACCCACCTCTTATTCACAGGCTTCGAAGATTGCCTACTGGCAGGATGCTATGACTGAGGAGTTGCTTGCTCTTGAAGCAAACGACACATGGGAATTGGTACCGACCCCAGCTGATGCATCTGTTATTGGCAGTAAATGGGTCTATTCCATAAAAGTTCACTCTGATGGGAGTCTTGACCGTTATAAAGCCAGATTAGTCGCACAGGGTTATAAGCAGGAGTATGGGATTGACTATGAGGAGACCTTCGCACCTGTGGCTAAAATGACCACTGTTCGCACTCTCCTTTGTGTCGCTGCAGCTCGCAACTGGCCTCTATGGCAAATGGACGTCAAAAATGCTTTTCTACATGGGGACTTGCGCGAGACTGTTTATTTAAAACCTCCACCAGGATATGCTTGTCCTCCAAAGCATGTGTGCAAATTGAGGAAAGCTCTTTATGGGCTTAAACAAGCTCCCCGGGCTTGGTTTGATAAATTCCGGGCCGCAATCCTTTAAGCAGGGTTTCGTCAGAGTCACTTTGATAGTTCCCTCTTCCTCAGATGGACATCGAAGGGCTACACATTCCTCTTGGTCTATGTTGATGATATGATTATCAGTGGAAATGATACTGCCGGCATTACGGATCTCAAACACCACCTTACTCGCCACTTCCGGATGAAGGATCTTGGTCCTCTCACCTATTTTCTGGGGCTGGAGTTTGTGCGTACCAAATCCGGCATTCGGGTCCTTCAGCTCAAATATGCGACAGACTTGATCACGTCAGCCAGGCTTGATGATGCTCCCACTTTTGATACGCCTCTGGAATTGAACAACAAAATTAGTTGCGATGATGGCACTCCCCTGGATGATCCCTCTGTTTTCCGGCGAATAGTTGGTAGTTTGCTCTACTTAACTATGAATCGGCCGGATATTTCACATGCCGTTCATACGGTCAGTCAGTTTGTTAGCAATCCTCGCAAACCACACCTTGCTGCTGCGTTACGCATCCTCCGCTATGTTAAAGGAACACTACATCATGGTCTCTTCTTCCCTTCTGATACTTCTCTGCAATTATCAGCTTATGCGGATGCTGACTGGGCTGGCTGTCCGGACTCTCGGCGGTCTACCACTGGCTGGTGTATGTTTCTTGGAAAATCTCTCATTTCATGGAAGTGCAAGAAACAGACCACTGTCTCAAAGTCTTCTGCTGAGGCAGAATATCGGGCGATGTCCTCTGCTAGTGCTGAAATTATCTGGCTCCGCCGCCTTCTGTGTGAATTGGGTGTTCTTGTTGGTAACTCTACACCTCTCCATGGGGACAATACCAGTGCTACTAGAATTGCCAACAACCCGGTCTTCCATGAAAGAACAAAACACATTGAGATTGACTGTCACTTCATCCGTCAACATCTCGTTACTGAGAAGATAACTCTGCCTCATGTCTCTTCTTTTAACCAATTAGCGGATATCTTCACCAAAGCCCTTCCCCGACAGCATCATCATGATCTCACTCGCAAATTGATGTTTTCAATCTTACCTCATCAATTTGAGGGGGAGTGTAGAAGATAGCAGGCCCAGCAGGCCCGCAGGCCCAGTTCGTGTACAAAGCCCATACGTGGGATATACAGATAGGATAGGATTTAGTTCCTAACTTTTCTCTCCTTCTATATATAGGATATGATTGATTCTTTCCTTTCTTTGTGATTCTAATTTGTAACTCATTTGTAATCTTTACTAAATTAGAGCCTTGATTAAGGCATTACATTAATATAAATATCACAGTCGATGCTCTGTAATAGCACGACCTTCTCTCCAACTCTCTTCTTCTTCTTCTTTCTCTTCTTCCATATATTATAACAAAAGACCATCATAATCCCCTATATTTTATTCTCTCTTGATTTGATACTTCACCTCACTTTACATCAATTCACCATACATCCAGAGGCGGACCCACGTTTTCAACCGCCCCAGGTCAAATTTCAAAATCCTCTTCAAATAGTCTTGGGCCTTGGCCCCCGCCCCACATCAGTAAAATCCTCACCCCATATCAAAAAGGTAGTACGAAAAAACAAACCCAGGATCCTCTTTCTACTTTCCTTCTTCCAACCTACCCTCTTACTTCAACGATTCGACGACCTGAACCCTTCTTCCTTCGAGTGCACACAGCACAGATCTCTCACACTTGTCGTCGGACATCTATAAGGATCTTTGAGCTTCAGGTAACTCTCTCTCCCTCTCTATCGCCTCTTTCTCCCTCTCCCTTTCTGGCTAGGGTTTGTGTAGTTTCCTCTCTTCTTTTCCTTCCTCTCTTCCTCCTTTGCACATTCGGGTTTATGTTTTAGTTTTCTTTTTTCTTTTGAAGTGATGATTTCAATGCCCTCTGTTTCAGACTTTCAATATGATTTTGAAGTGATGAGAAAAGGGTGATTGAGAAAAATATGTTCTCTCTCTCTTTTTCTGATAAATAGAGGGAATTAAGGAAATCAAAGTGTCAAGATATCGTTAAAGACTTTCAGTCGCCCTTTCGTCTTTGGTTGGCGATTTGATTGTTGACTCAATCACATTTATGCTTTTGTTTCTTCTTTTAGTTGTGATTTTTTATTTGATTTAATTTGATTTAGGTAAATGAGATAAGGAGATGCATGTGGTGTTCTATAGCACATCTTTTATTTCTCACTTTGAACTGATGAGGAAATTTGAAGAGAAACTTCAGTTGCTTTTTGATGCAATTTCCCTCTCCTTCAAATGATAGTCCACTTTCACTTGCCAGTAGGTGCATCCATAGACGATTTCTTGTTGGTGGTCTATTGGTTGGCCATTTCGCTAAAATGACAAAAGGCCCAAGCTTAGAAATCCTAACATTCAAATGAGCCCCTACTTAATCTTCCCATCCTAAATCAAGATTTATTGTTAATAAATAAAACTATCTGCAAAAGCTAACATGTGAACTCTTAAAAAAAAAGATCATTCAATCAGAATCAGTGAGTTTATGAGTGTGCCCCAATAAACTCAAGCACAACCATTGAGCACTAATGTTGAAAAGAATGTAGTTAATAAACCATCATCCCTAACCCTTCACCAGTTCACCATATCCATTTATGAACTTCTCCCCTATGGCAGGACCCTTTTTTTAAAATTCTAACACACCCCTACCAATGGAGGGTGGTTTCTCTGGAATCCTTCCTCAACTGCCTGCCAATGGAGTGCTTCCTCAACTGCCTCCCAATGGACTCCTTCCTGAACAACCTCCCTATTTGTATGTTGATTTTGGGAGTTTTAGAGAGAACCCACCCAACAATCTGGTTCTAACTGATGGGAGTTTTGGAGAGCACTCAGTTAACAATCTATTTGTGACTGATGGGATGAGCCATCTGACCAATTTTGGGAGTTTTGGAGAGCACCAGCCAAACAATCTGAGCTTCCCACTTAACAACAGTTTAACAAATGAAACATATGATCATTAAAACAATGGAATATGTAAATTAAACTTTATTTTAAAGATTTTGAATGATCTAGAATTGTCCATATGTTCTATGTTCTGGTTTCGAATAGATCTAGAATTGTTGTGAGAAAGTCTTATCTAATTGTCTTGATCTATGTTTAAGCTGTAACTACTTATTTCTTCTTCTCTTTTCATTTTGAAAACTTTATTCTTGGCCCGTAATATGATGTTTATGATTATGCTGATAATGTTCATCTATAAATTATAAATACAGGTGCTCTCGTTTGGATTCATATTTTTAAGGAACTATTTGGAGCTTAAGGAAATAATAACGAGGTACTAATTTTTACATGATAATGTATATTACTTCTTTGGAGTTAAGATGACTTTTGATGAGAGAAGTGTACGTTAGTTAATGTCCAATCGTTAATATGTACTTCTTTTTTCGGGTTGATACTCAAATATTTTGGAGGTTGTGAACCCATTCTTTTTGGGGATGATTGGTTTGCCCTCATTTTTTGGGAGACTATTTTGTTTTCAATATACTTCTCTTATACGGTAAGTTTTGGAGAAATGAAGTCATGATTTCAAAAAAGAAATATATTAAGTTGATATTGTTAAATATATTGCGTCTATTTACATGGAATACATTTTTTCTTTTGTTATTGTTGATGTGAAAAAATTTTAGCAAAAGTTTAGCCCCACCTAAACAAAAATCCTGGGTCCGCCTCTGCATACATCCAAACATGAGATAAGGACTTTTACACCAAGTGTTTTCTCTTCTTCTAAAGGTTGTACCATGCTATCATAGAATACCATGAAACCAAAGGGGATGATGTCTACTTGCCCTAAATTCACCAAATATGAAAAGAGGAAGGACTTATGGGCTGGTCGTGGCCTATTGGGAGGTCTAGGTTGGTCATCCACCATGGATTCAAAAATCCATGGTGAAATTAGCATTTTTTGGCATCATTGGGCTTGTGTTTTAAGGTTCCAACACTTGTAATTGATGCATTGAGTTAGGCCTTTTTGTGTACTTGACTATCCCTCATTGGTCAGATCTACGTGTTCTAGTTTGTTTTAACCATCTTTACCTACTGCCTAGTGTATTTCATTAAGAATCCCGATTTGTGATCTTAGAATTGAGTTAGAATTCAATATCCTCACATGTGAGGTGACCGTTTGAGTTGGTTTGTTTTGAATAACCCTAGATACATCTAGAAACCATAGTTTCTGATTGGGATTGATTCCATGTATGTCTTGGGGGCAATGGGATATTTGGGTTCTTAAACGGGTCAAATCTGGAATTTCCTGAACTAGGCAGCATGCGTGTGGCCCACCTTTCCAGGGTAAAACAATACCAGAATTCAGTAATCTTTAATTTGTTGTTTCATCTCGTCGAGTAAGTATGAAATCGACATAAAATCAAAGATTTGTGTAGATTTTTCAACTCGAGTATATGTGGATGTGTGTAGATTATTTTTATGTACAAGATTTCTACAATGCCGCTTTACAACTTTGAATAGTGAATAGTACAAGGGTGTAAATCGTAAATTGAAGATACAGCACATGTACGACTCTAAGTTCATGAATAGTGCACCAATATGGTTGTCCAAATGAGCACAAGATATGGTAGCACCAATTGAATGATGGCATTCAAAGCTTCTTAAGTAATGAAAAACCTAGTAGTAAAGTATAATTTGGTAAAGGAATCAGCCAATCTATGCTTAAGAAACTGAGCACGTCTAACTTCTAAGATATAGTCTGTCATTTGCCAGTCCTCCTGCCCACTTATCAGTCCTTTCACTGGATTTAAAAACACTGTTTTGTATTGTTTATTACTTGGTTATGTAAAGTAGATTTTCATATTATTAGCTCTAAATGTTTTTTTTTCCTGAAAAACAGGGATTTAATTCAATAAATTTAACTGTCACAAATCCTATAACTAGAATCTGCCAAATTGACCAATGTACCAGTGATGAATTCAGATAGTTGTACCTGTACACATGCAACTTAAGATAGAAGAAGCAGGGAAATAAATAAATACATAAATAACACATAAAAGGACAAACCTTGAGAAGCTGCTTGGCCAAAGACCTTGTTAAACTTGAACATTCGATGCCTTTCTTTTCCCTGTTTGGAGGGGTTTGCAACAACCAATTCCCCATCATCACCAATATGTTCTATAGTTGACTGTTTTCCAGTTTGTCCAGGAAGGAATGGCCTTATCCGACAGTATACTCTTATCTTTCCTATCAAAGAAAGCCCATCCCAGAAAAGAAAGTGTATTAAGAACAGGAACATCATTAATTATTATGAAGAAGAACATCAATAATTTAAGTATATACTGCAATACCACACAGTAGCACCTTTCAAATCTTGAACCTCATTATACAGCCTTCGATTTTCAGAAAGAACTGTATGATAATTTTCAACTGCATTTGTTATTCCGTGAAGCTTTTTTCCTGCAGAAGGTCCAATAAACTGACATATGAAAACATGCCAAAAGTAGTACCAAACAGTGAAATAAGAAGCAATGCATAATTATTCCTACCCAACATATTGAATTCCTGCTGCCAGTTACTTTGTGCATTGCTGATTTCCTTCTTGATGGACCCTGAAGCCACCCTCAATTCCTAAATAACTTTATTAGTTCATATACCCTTGTTTTAACATAGTGACTAAAAGATAGAACACAACTAACACATTGTGTACCTGCAGGGCTTGGACCTCAAGACTTATGAAATTCTGGTAGCTTTGCTCTCTTCTATTCCAGGTTAGAATTTTAGATGCTGAAGTTGCCTCAAGTTCCTTGGTCTTGTTCCTTGACCCTGTGAGAACGCACTCAACTTCTTTCAACTTCGCCTCCAACACCAGTTTAGAATCATTAGATTCCTTAGCCTGTTTTTCCAATTGCAAGAACCTTTCTTCATATGTCTTTTCTGTTGTTTTTAGTTCTTCCTTCAATGCTGAAGTAGCAAGATCATTGTTTTCTTTCAACTTCTCTTTCAGCTCCATTTTAGCTTCCCTGGCCTCTTTTTCCAACTGTGAGCAATGCTCTTTGTATATCATTTTTGTTTTTTCTAATTCTTCTTTCAATGCTGAAATTGCAAGATCACTATTTTCCTTCTCCTTCATTAGTCTAATGACATCTTGTTCACCAGGTTTCTTTCCTTCTTCCAACTTTAACTTCTCAGTCTGAAATAGCAGCCCATTATAAAATTCGTAAGGAAAAGCTCAAGTCTTTCCTAGCAAAAATATATCTATGTATATTTAACAACGAAAAGTACCAAGTCAAAGATCAGAAGTAGACCTGTATTTGACGGAGCTGGTTCATGACAATCTGAGAAAAAGGAAAACGAATAAAGTAAGTTCAAACACACAAACACACGCAGACCACTATTTGAAATTCACATTGATGAACAATACTGACTCCAGATCAATCGATTGTGAAATGGACCCGTAAAATGGTCTATAAAAGTATGGGCACCATTCAAATGCTTAGGAACAACCAATTCATGTAATTTCTTAACAGGAGCACTGTACAAGGATAGATTGAATTGAAGGTCCAGATCAAAGAATGGTGCAGTCTAGATGTACAACTTCTAAAGCATCCATCATCCTATGCCGATAATAAAATGTGCCTGTTAGAATTCTATACAAAAAGAAAGAGGAACTGTATTGTTTCATCTATTTGAAGCTCTCCTTTTATAATAGAAGTCTTTCTATTCTTAATGAGTAATTACAGTCATTGTAATCTAAAGTAAGAATCAGAGAAGGTAACTGTAATCAGAAAAGATACGATACAAATATAGTACAGCTACTACTAGACCCATGGATTCATGATCCATCACTGAGCTTGTCTTCCCTCATCCTCCTCCCCTCTCCTCCCAAGTTCATTATGTGAAAAGGTGAGCATCAAGAAGAGAATAGTCTAAGGAATCACCACATAGGATGACTCTTGGTGAAGAAGTTATAAACTTGTTCCTTAAAGGGGATAAAAGGAAGTTTCATAGTACCATGACAAACATGGGAAGAACAAATGACAATCAATCTCAATACACTTAGCATGTTCATGAAAAACGTTGTTGTGGGTAACTTTAATGCCACGATCACTATCAAAGTGAAGAGGAGTTGGTGTTGCAATCAAAACTCCCAAATCATTGAGCAACCAGAGGAGTCAAATAATCTCGAAAATTGTGTTAACAAGGGCTCGATATTCTGCTTCCACGAATGAACAAGAAACAACTTCATGCTTCTATATGAGAGAATTGACAAGAAAGAGGGAGAATCTAGCGGTTGATCTTTGATCATAGACATCACCAGCCCAATCTGAGTCAGACAAACCATCTAGAGTTTCTGAGCTGCTCATCAATAAAAGGGCACGATCGGTAGTAGCTTGCAGGTAATTTAGAATCCAAAGATTTGCGGCCCAATGAACATCCGAAGAACTACGGCCCAATGAACTGGAGTAGAGTGAGCAACGAATTGACTAACTACAATTATGGCATAGGAGATATCTGGTCTGATAATTGTAAGAAAGACTAAAGTGTACTTGGATCCTATAGTTGGATCCAGAGAATTTTAAATTCTTGGACATGGAGGAATTCTTGAATCTTGAGCATCCAGAAATTCCACCAAAAATCAAAGGGGCTGGAATTCAAGGATTTCCAAAATGAAACCATTTAGCCGGCTGGAATTTTAAATTTCTGGTGAAGAAACATGGCATTTGCAAATGCGAGGGGACAAGCCATCACATCATGTCATGAATTCCCAAACATACCAAATTCTTGTGAGAAATTCTAGTAAAGAAACAGGCCCTAAACTTCTAAAAACCTGACAATGACAATAACAAGTAGGATCAGAAAGAGGAACAACATCAGTGGTCAAAAGCTTTCAATTTGTCTCAATTGGAGTAGTAACTGATATTTTATCTGTTAAACCAACCCTCTAGATGTTACACCCCGTCCCGAGTTAATCAAGATTAACGCTAATTAATTGTGTTTAATTAAGCTAATTGTGGTAAATGATCAAATTAAGTTAAGTTATTCTCAAATAGTTGAATTAAGCATAATGGAATGAGTTTGGAGGAGACTAAGTTAATTGAGTTGGTTTAGACTCAAACAAGAGAGAATAAGGATTTTTTTTGTAAATACGGGGTTTTCGCGTATTTTGTTGAATACGGTAACTCTTGATACCACCGCGTGTATCTCAAAGAGTACATCAATTTTCATAATAGACTTCATTGCATTTGATCTCATATGGATCAAGTGAGTCTTCATTTGACTCAAAAAGTAAATAAGAAGAGGAGAGGGGGTTTATGTGCAAATTCAGCTCGTATAAGGTTGAAAAGAACTCGACTTCATCCCATTCGATTGTTTTTCTAGCATAAGGAATTGAGACCAAACCCTATGTTCATTTTCCCTTCTACTTTATGTCTTTTTCATCAGTTGTCCAAGAAAAAGTTGTACAAGTGATTTTGGGAAGGAGATTTGTGACTACTTCATCTTCTTATCATAATTCTTCCTTGGAGCTAGAGTTTTATGGAAAATTTCAATTTTTCCTTTCTTCAAACTACAAGTAAGTGTTCAATGGTTCTTTACAGATGTTCCAAGTTATATTAGGTGAATTGGAATAGTTGTTTAGCTCAATAACTCATGAAAATTTTGTTTTGAATTGTTTCATGGAGTTAGGGTTTGGAATTGGAGGAAATTGTCTTAATTGAGCTAACAAGAGAGGGTTTTGTGGATTAACTCCAAACAAAGGCAAGCATACTCAGTTTCTTTGATTAAGATGTTATTAATAGCGATTGAACTCTTGGAGTTCAAGTTTCAGAATTTCGCTTCAAAAATTCTGATGAATTGGGCATAGTTCGGTCAACCGAATAGGTAACCGAACTGGTGACCAAACATAAGGATGAGATTTGAGTGAAAATCAAAGTTGCGGGAAAGCTAACCATAGGTAGCCGAATTGATGTTCGGTTAGCCAATATAGATTTTCGGTTAGCCGAATTAGTGTTCAGTTAGCCGAGTGTAGATTGTCGGTCAACCTAACTGTAAGAAACTATATACCAACCCAAAAGTTTAAGCTAATAGGTGGAAGGCCCATACAGGTATCTTAAAACATGTCGAGCCTATTAGGCAATGTGCGATGTGGACTTCCCAACACTCCCCCTTGTTGGAAGTAGGTGGGCCTCATGGATAGATTTTCAAAACTTTTGACCCACTTGACTCAGGGATCAAGTATCCAGAAGGCCAAAAACCCAATACAGGATGCATAACCCTCAATCTCATGATCATATACAGTAAGTAAAACTATCTAAAAGATAGAACAGAAGCGAACAAGCATCCATAAAAATCTACAACATACAAGGAAGTAGATTATACCTTTGGAGCTCGGTTGTGCTCTAATGGAGAAGTTGATGACTTTCGTTGATGTAGAACTTTTCTACAAACTAAGATCAGAATCTCCAACACCTCTTAGCCTTCCATGCTATGACCCGAATTAGATCTCTTTTCTCAAGAAGATTGGTGGAATCTTAAGAGAAAACCCAACTCGAAACTCTAAGGAACTAGAAAAGGAAGAGAGGAGAAAGCAGTGCAACAATTGCACAAAAGAGATTGGACGTTTTTTACTCGAATTAGATGATCGTCCAAGAGGGATGGATTCCCTTCTATAATCTCTCAAGTCTCCTCTTTTCTTAATTGAAATAGAAGTCTTACTTTCACAACAATTAGTAAGTATACTATTACCACTATTAGAAGTCCTACTTCAAATAGAAATAGTAACTTTCTAATTCCTTCCTTTTTGGAGTTCAAATAGGATTAGTATCTTTCTAATAACTTGGGCTAGCGTGGGGACCACTAGGGATTCAATAGAAAGCTGGCTCTAACTGGGACACGCGACCCCACATCTCATGTGCAATCCGGGCCCACAGTTAATTGCAAATAACACCACTATATAAATGCAATTGCACTCCAGTCTTAGGAATAAATTACAATGAAGACCCTAAACTTCCCATTTACCACAAGTATGCCCCTCTATCAATATCCATGGATCAATTGGAATAAATCTGTCTCTTCCAATCTTAGTTCCACATCTTATTATCCTTGAGCCCCAATTAATCACTGTGATCATCAGTACCATCCAATTAACTCTTAATCGAGATGGGTGCGCACTTACTAATGACAAATCCATTAATTGGCACATGGGGATAATAGAGATAGATTCCATCTTGATCATTAAATGTTCCCACAGTCCTATTACCACATACCCAAGACACCGAGGTGTTGACCTACAGTTGGCCTCACTCATTGGTGACTCAAAGCAAATGAATAGATAGAAACTTGAGTTCATCAATGTCTCAGGATTGAGAGCCTATTGCTAGGGAATTATGAGAGCATACCTTATTATTGAGACGGAATTCCATAAGGTGCTTCTCATGGTCTTTCAATACATCCAATGTACCAACACCATGATCCAGAATCTTCCATTCTGATGATCGAGACAAATCACACTATCTTATAGTGATCAAAGTGCTGCAACCTTGTCAAATGAGATGCCCAGTCTCATCACTGGTTGTGAAGATATTTAAGTATAAGATTTGTTACATATATCTCCCGTTTGTGGATCTCATCCATACACATATATCACATCTAATATACTAATGGGACCCGGTTCAACTCATGAACCATTATATCATATGTATTGGTCATGTGCATGAAGTAATAAAATAACATTCATCTCATGAAAGTAAAGCATGATATTATTGATAAATAAAGAAACTAATCAATTCATCACATCAACTGATGGATTGAGTCCATACAATCTAACACCCCTCACGTGCAGGCCCAACAGATTTCATGGACGGGCCTATCACGTGGGCTACACAAGAACAACGGGTCACTTGCAAGCCCAACAAATTTCATGGACAGGCCTGTCATGTGGGCTACATAAGAACAACGGGATCGGAAACCACTCTGATACCATGTAATAAACCCTTTACCAACCCAAAAGTTTAAGCTGATGGGTGGAAGGCCCATACAAGTATATTAAAACATGTCAAGCCTATTAGGCAATGTGGGATGTGGACTTCCCAACACTAACAGGTGACCGAACATGGTAACTGAATACACCAATAAATTTTTCAGAAAATCAAAGTTACTGGAAAGCTAACCGTAGGTTGCCGAATAATGGTTCGGCTAACCAACTTCCAGATTTCGGTCAACTGAATAGGTGACCGAACAGGTAACCTAAATTGGGAAATTTCATATTTGAATTCTGATTTTTCCATGTAAAAGCTCATTGAATTGAAGGATTTGTTTTAAGATTACAAGATGATGTTTATACCTCCATAGGTGTTAATTAAGGGGACTCAAATGTACAAAATATATAATGTGATGTCCATCAAGAATAACACGTACATTAGATAACCGAACATTTAACCTAAATGGATGCTTTGAATCGAGAAAGGAATTGAAATGTGAATTGTCTTAGTTCTCTAATAGAATTGCATTCATATTGTTAATCTTAAGTCTAAAATGTGATTTACATTAGTCTGTATTCCTTTAAATTATTATGAATGGAATGTATGGAATTGAAATTGAAATCTAGAATGGATTAAATGTTGACTTGAGTTATATTTGATTTGAATTGACTCCTTGAGTTTGGCACTACTTAGTTATTCTGTTAAAGCTCGTTGTAGAGCTAAACGGGTTAAATGATTATTCCTATTGCAATAGATGGATTTGGGGGCGTTTCGGAGCTCCGTGGCGATACCAATTGTCCCTGGCCCGGACATTGGTAGATCCCACAATATTTGTAATTGGAAATTGTTTACAATTGTTATTGAATGTGAGAATTGTTTAATGTTAGACTTGAACAGATTGAGTATGCGTAATAGCATGTACTATCATAGTTCTATTTATATATTGCTGAATCGTCATATTCACTAGCGTTATCGATGGCATTACAGGCCCAGTTGCCAATGCCGATCTTGCAAAGGCCGCAGCTGACAATTTCAAGAACGTATGAATGACAAGAAGTTTCAGAATTTGTATTCTATTATTGTATGTCTCCCTTAGGAGATCGATCATCAATATATAGTGTATTTACAAGCCTTAATCAAGGCTTTAAGTTAGGAAACTACTAATTACATCAATTGCTATTCTAAATTAGGAAACTAACTAATCAAGAGAATATGTACAGCTATTATGAATCTTGACCCAATCAGACCACGTGAGATATATCGTGATGGACTGGATCCTTTCATGGGCCATGGGCTTGTTTAACACACACACACACCCTTCAAATTGATGCGGGAGAATCAACCAGCATCAATTTGCCAACGAAGAACTGATGGCGTGGCCGTGGAAGACCTTTGGTGAGAATATCAACAATTTGAAGTTAAGTGGAGACATGCGAAAGGCTGATGGCATCACGTTTCAGCTCATCTCATATGAAGTAACAATCAACCTCGATGTGTTTAGTGCGTTCATGGAAAATTGGATTTTCAGTAATCCAAATTGCACATGTATTATCTGCATAGAGGGGGGTAGCTCCTTCTGTTGGAAAACCAATGTCAAAGAGCAAATCGCAAAGCCAAAGAATTTCGAAGCATGCAGCAGACATGGCTCGGTACTCAGCCTCAGTAGAGGATTTAGAAACTTTTTCATATTTCTTGCATTTCCAGGAAATGAGACTATCACCCAAAAACATGCACCACCCGGTCATCGATCTGCGAGTATCCGGACAACTAGCCCAATCAGCATCAGAATAAACTTTGAGAGATAGAGGATTGTTGGATGGGAAAAACAACCCACGAGTCGGTGTATGAATAAGGTACCGAATGATGCGGCGAACAACAGCCAGATGAAGGTGACAAGGAGCAGTCATGAACTGACTCATCAGGTTGACCGCATAAGAGATATCAGGGCGAGTGTTAGTGAGGTAGATCAAGCTACCAACTAACTGGCGATATGCAGTAGGATCAGAAAGAAGATCACCCTCCTCTCAACTGAGTTTGACATTCAGTTTGACCGGCGTATCTACTAGAGCTGAAGCAGTAAGGCCAGCCAAGTCAATGAGATCAACAGTGTATTTGTGCTGTTTGTTAGTCGATTGATGAACTTCAAGACCGAGGAAATAGTGTAGGGGGCCGAGATCCTTCATGTGAAATGTCTCACTAAGAGAAGCTTGGATCTCCTGAATCATGGTGGCATTAGGACTAGTAGTGACGATGTCATCAACATAGACAAGTAATAAAGTGATCCCGGATGGAGCATGATGTAAAAACATAGAAGGATCATATGAGCTTGGATGAAAATCCAAGTGGAGAAGAGCAGCTTGAAATTTCTCAAACCATGCGCGAGGAGCTTGTTTCAGACATAGAGGGAGCGACAAAGTTTGGCAACCATACCCTTCCCGGATGAGCATCCCTAAGGCAGACGCATATAAACATCTTCTTTGAGATCACCATGTAGAAACACATTTTTGACATCCATTTGATATAAAGGCCAAGACTGAGATGCAGCAACAGCAAGAATTGTGCATACGGTGGTCATCTTGGCAACCGGAGCAAAAGTTTCATCATAATCAATGCCATATGCCTGCCGATTTCCAGGAGCGACAAGACGCGCCTTATATCGATCTAAAGTGCCGTCAGATTTTCACTCGAGAGAAATAACCCACTTACAGCCAATAGGTTTGACACCCACAAGAGACGGGACAATATCCCAAGTATGATTTTGCTCGAATGCCTCCAATTCATCTTGCATAGCCTTGTTCCAATATTGGTCCTGCACAGCCTGAGAATAGGATTAGGGAATGGAAGAGGAAGACAAAGTGGTCATTAAGGAAGTATGTGAGAACCCATAACGGGCTGGTGGTAGCGAAATACGAGTGGAGCAACACAGTGAAGGCTGTCCAGATGGATTAAGGGTCGTGGGTGGACCGGATGCCGGAGGAAGATCAGGAGGGGGATCCTTGGGAGGTGCTTCTTTGTTCCGTCTGTGATACACAAAGTTAGGATTAAATCGAACAACTAACGGGGTGTCAGAAAAACCAGGTAAAGACATGAAAGAGGAGGAGTCAGGAGGATCAATGTGTTTTTAAAAAAAATATTGTTGTTCAAAGAAAACGACATTCCTAGAGGTACGTAAACGACGAATGCGAGGATCATAACAAATCAACCCTTTCTGGAAGGGCCCATAACCTAAAAACACACACTGAGCTAATTGTGCGGTTAGTTTTGTTCTCTCAGAAGGAGGCAAGTGCACAAAACAAGTGGAGCCAAAAACATGAAGATCATCATAGGATGGATAGGTCTTGTACAATCGGTAATATGGGCTTTGATTCTCAATGGAGGTTGACGGCATACGATTGATAAGATGAGCTGCTATAGCCAGTGCCTCAACCCAAAAACGTGTGGGAACCGATGATTCAAGAAGAAGGGAACAAGTGACATCAAAGAAATGTCGATTTTTCCTTTCAGCGATTCCATTCTGCTGTGGAGTATAAGAACAAGTTCTTTGAGAAATAATGCCTTTGTTTTGCAAAAACCGTTGAAAATCTGAGGACACATATTCCTCGCCTGAATCAGATCGCAAGATTTTAATGCAGGTGGAAAATTGATTCTTAACATAAGCTAACAAGATTTTTAAAACATTAAAAACATCAGATTTTGAATGCAGAAAGTAGACCCATGTGAACCGACTGAAATCATCTATAAAAGTCACAAAATATTTATAGTGAGTGTGGGAAAGAGCTGGAGCAATTCCCCATACATCACTATGAACTAAATCAAAACACTGAGTGGTGAATGAAGTGGAATGAGGAAACGGAAGAGTTTTGCTCTTTCCCATTTTACAAGTAACACAATCAAAAGGCACACAAGAAGGTAAACCAATAGATTTATTTAATAAAACAGAATTTAACATAAGGGACAAAGCCTTGGAATTAGGATGTCCGAGTCTATTATGCCACAACCGGCAATTATCTTTAAGAGAAAAACAAAACACATTATTTTCAAATTGATTCCTAGTAGAAAAATTTAGCGGAAACAAGCGTCCACATTTAGGCCCCCTCACGATCTCCTTCCCGGACATCTGGTCCCGCACAACACAACCAGAAGAAGAAAAAGAGATGTTACATTTATTTTCAACAAGCTGCCCGACGGACGAAAGGTTGGAAGTTAAATTGGGACACAGATAAACATTTTTCAATGGAATGGGCCAGGGATGTCACGACAGCAGTAATGGGAATATGGCCCCCGTTAGCAGTTCGTATTTGAAGAGGGCCATTGTACCTTTGCACATTAGAGAGTGGTGCACTGAAAGATGTCATATGATTAGACGCCCCGGAATCAAGAAACCAAGTAGAAGATGGAAGGGATGTACCTGAGAGACCAAAAGCAGAAAGGGCATTGACAATCATCTGTTGAACCAATTCAGGAGTGAGAGAGGATGAGGGCCCAGGCTATGAGGGTGCAAATGTGGGAGCATGCATATCCGAAGAAGCAACATATGCATGCGAAGGCTAATACTGTGGAGTCTGAGACTGTGGTGATGGACGTTGTGGGCGGCGGCGACATTCAGAGATGATATGTCCCGACTTTTTACAGTAACTGCTGACCTTCTGTTTGCATTGAGTTGCAATGTGCCCAAATTTTTTACAACTGTAACACTGTGTTTTCTCAAGTCTCGAGGCAGAGGCTGAGAAGCCTTATTTGACGAGAACACGACTAAATAGGTTTCCGTCTTTTGTTAGGCTATATGAGCGGAGGTCGCAATGCGTTGTTCTTCGCGTAGGAGTTCATTCAAGCATACATCCAAGGAAGGTAATGGCGTCTGATTCATCAGAGCAGATCGAACAGCTTCATATTCATTGCGCAGTTTCATAAAAAACTGATCCCTTTGACTAGAGGTCTGAAGATCTTGAATCACTGTTAACACATTGTCAGCCACATCCGCATACTTAATACTATCGTATTCCGACCACAGTGTACGGAATCCGAAATAGTAGTCTTGTACCGCCAAGGTCCCTTGTGCATACTCAGCAATTGCACATTCAAGATGAAATTGACGTGTAGAGTTATCTTATGATATACTTTCTTCAAATACTCCCACATGGCTTTAGAGGTTGAGTAAGGCTTGAGATTCATTATCAGATGAGGCTCGACAGATCCCAGAATCCAGGATTTGATTTTGGCATCTTTAGTATGCCAAGAAGAGATCTTCTTCTCATCCTCAGTAGGTTTAGGGTCAGCGCCAGAAACAAATCCCCACAATTCCTTAGCTTCTAGATATATTTGAAATTGGAAAGACCAGGCAAGGTAATTCTTTCCCATAAATCTGATCAAAGTGACCTCAAATTTTTCCATCTCAACTATATATTATGAAACAGTGAAAGAAAAAGTGATCAAATGCAGCAATAGTTTGTATGAAGTACAATTCGTGAGTACAGGAGATGGTGCTGGACAGATCCAACCAATCAATCAGACCAATCAGAGAAGAGATGGTGCTGGACAGAACAATAATATTGGAAAAAAAAAAAAAACTGACGTCCTTGAATGGAGCCCTAAATCCCCTACGTGGGCCCCATAGATGGTGCTGGACACTAATCAGGTTCCTAATCTATGAAATCACATAGTTGTCGCACCTACTAGAACAAGTTTGAACTTAATCTGCTGAAAATCCAAATTTGTGTACGGTCTTGATCAAAACTTGTGTAAGTTCTTGAAAAATCACGAGAATGATCAAAAACTTTGCTTACAGTGTCGAAAAAACTCTGAAAAAATCACCAAAATACTTAGAAGACCTAGGCGACCTTGGCTGGAATGATCCTTGATGGTGCTGTGATGATCGCAGGTGGGCCACAGTTGATCTGAGCCTATCACAGATCCTGGATGGATGTCGATCCCATGAAAACAGATCCTTTATCTGTTTTTCTTCACGAGAGAGAGAGAGAGAGAGAGAGAGAGAGAGAGAGAGAGAGAGAGATTTCTCTCTAATTATCTCCCTGAATGGTTTCTAATACTGAAGACTAGAACTCTGCTCTAATACCGTGACAATTTCAAGAACGTATGAATGACAAGAAGTTTCAGAATTTGTAGTCTATTATTGTATGTCCCCCTTAGGAGATCGATCATCAATATATAGTGTATTTACATGCCTTAATCAAGGCTTTAAGTTAGGAAACTACTAATTACATCAATTGCTATTCTAAATTAGGAAACTAACTAATCAAGAGAATATGTACAGCTGTTATGAACCTTGACCCAATTAGACCACGTGAGATATATCATGATGGACTGGATCCTTTCATGGGCCATGGGCCTGTTTAACAGTAGCGCCAACAGAGGAGGCCGCTCCGGTTCCTCCAGGAGAACTAGTGGAGTGGAATGGCCGGGATATCATTTGATCTTGATATCCGAGTGCGAAAATGATATGGAAGTCGTGTTCGAACGATTTTTGGAAACTTTAGATATATGTCATCATGCATTGTATTTTAAATATGCAGATGGATGACATAGTTAAAGAAATGAGAATTTGATATTTTTGTATAAAGAACTTTGTACATTTGCAAATGTGTACATTGGTATATGAAATCATATTGCATATATCTTCCGCATTGTTATGTGTTTGACAGATGTAAATCAAAATGTCTCACTTGCGTGAGGTATGTATATCCCTTGTGAATTTAGTTTTAACTTCGGTTAATTCGGAGTTCACGGGAGTACGTGTGGTCGCAACTCAGAATTTACCCAGATGTAATTAAATCTTGGGCTTCGGTCATGACACTAGATCACATCATTGCAATACTTAATTGACATAGGAGACACCCTTTTGGGGAATAAGCTACTTCAATTCCAAAGAAATATCGAAGATGGCAAGGTCTTTCATTGCAAAGTGTTGATGTAGAAAATTCTGGTGCCTGTGACATCACTATCAATGATAAAGATATCATCAAACATACGAGAGATGAAAGAAAACCAACCGAAGAATTCAATGTGAAGAGTGCAGTATCATGAGCACTTGATTGAATCCCAAACTTAGAACATAGATTATAAACCATTTAACCAAGCTCAAGGACCCTGCTTAAGACCATATAAAGCCCATTTGAGTTTGAAACGTAATGTGTAGACCGAACCAGTCCAACTGGTGGATGCATATAAATTTCTTCAGTAAGAAAGCCACTAAGGAATGCATTCTTGATGTCAAGTTAATAGATAGTCCACTGCTGAATAGCTACTTCCAAATATATGCCCGCACAGTTGTCAGTTTGGCAACCAAAGCAAATGTCTCTTCACAAACAATCACATATTCTTGATTGCAGCCCTTTCTACTAGTCTAGCTTTATAACAACCAATGGAAGCATCTGACTTGGTTTTGATTTTTAAAGATCCACTTGCATCTAATAGGATGTTTTCCTAAAGGTAGAGGAAATAGATCCCATATGTTGTTTTTCTGGGATTGCAGCAAGCTCTTCTACTATAGTGAACTGCCAATGAATAGATGCAATTGTATCTTTATAAGACTGAGGTTCGGACAAAGAATATATAATTGCAAGGAATGATTGTGATGCAGGAAAGACCTCAGGTCACATGTGTAGGGCCCAAGTCAATTTAGGACTTTTTATTTCACTAATTATTTGTCATTAGCTTCTAATTTTATTTAAAGAGTTGTAATTAGGATTCGGTTTCTAGTTTCGTTAGTTTCCTAGTTTAATTAACTTTTTTAGTGTACAAGTTTTCTTTCTCATTTATATGGCATTGTAAACATGGATTTTCTTAGTTGATTAATAGAATTGGGTTTTCCATCTGAGGTTTGTCCTCATTTATGGTCTCTGAAGAGATGTGTAGTGTGCAGAGATGTGTAGTGTCTGTGGACACATGCTTCAGCACCAGTTTTGTGCTTTGGCACTTCCCCACAAGCCCTAACGCTAAGGCC
Source organism: Umbellularia californica (assembly GCA_028538565.1). Classification (NCBI taxonomy): domain Eukaryota; kingdom Viridiplantae; phylum Streptophyta; class Magnoliopsida; order Laurales; family Lauraceae; genus Umbellularia; species Umbellularia californica. Next base: position 40,671,247 of record JAPQWN010000007.1, on the reverse strand, counting down.
TGCCTCAGACTGATATAAAGGAGAAAAGTAGTTCCTATTCAAACAAAATCATAGCGAGAAACTGGATTTTTGTCACACAAGGGATATCATCTAGATAGTGCTTGATCACTTGCATCTGGAGAAGGAAGGATGATTTTTTGGAATGATGATGATTGACTTCAAGAGATGGATTGGGAGAAGTAGGAGTAGATGGAGTAGGATCTATATGAAAAAGATCAAGAAAAAGATAAAGAGGGAAAAATGTAGGCCTGTCCGGAGGAAGAAGCTTGAAATGATGATTAAGGAATGTTTTCAAAGAATGTAACACTGCGTGAAATTCACAATCTGTTCGCATTAGGATCATAGCATTGGTATCCTCTCTGTTCAATATCATATCCTAAAAGTACCAAATTGAGGATCTGCGAAACAAATTTCCTCTTTCATGTTTAGGTAAGAGGACAAAACTTGTGCAGCCAAAAACTATAAGAAAAGAGATCAGGTTTGAGATGGAATAGTTTTTCATAGGGAGAAATGCCATATAGAACAATGGATGGAATTTTGTTTATTAGATAAGCCGTCATTAAGACAGATTCACCCCAAAAACTAAAAGGAACACAAAAGAAATAAATCAATGACCTTGTTGTTTTCAATGATATGTCTGTATTTCCTTTTGACAACAACATTTTGTTGTGGTGTTGCTAGACAAAATAACTAAGTAGGGTGAGTTGATCAACAGGAAAGGTTCTACATTTGTGAGAAATGTATTCTCTTCCAGAATCAAACCTGGACACTATTATTCTCTTTTCAACCAAAGCGGCAATCATGAAAAACCAGCATATACAGAAAAGAAATCAGACTTCTGTTTAAACATGTAAAGCCATATATAACCAGTAAAATCATCAACAAATAAAACACAATACAAAAATCCACCTATTCTGGGCTGTGAGGTAGGGCCCCAAACATCAGAGTGGATTAAATCAAACTATGCATGTGTAAAAGTTGTGCATTTATTATAAGGCAATGAATGTTGCTTTCCAAGTCTATACCCAACACATTCAGACCGATATGTTAATATTATTCCCAAAACTATCACTAGACCATAAAGAGTCACATTTTATTCAAGGATAAATGACCCAAATGAGAATGCCTGAGTTCGAATGGGGCTACTGAAAAGTGGTTAATTGTTTGTAATTAGAGCCATAATATTTGATTTATCTTACGCTAGTCATAGCTATTTTATTTGATTTTACATATTCTTTGTTGATTTTTATGCAAAGGTAAAAAGGAGCAAAAAGAGAAGATTTAATGAAGAGAAGTGGCGTGAATCACAAAGTAGGGGCAAGGGGGGTCCACATCCATTGCTAAAGTTAGAATTTCAGAATTTAGGAAGTCCTATTCAAGTTAAAAGAGGAATTCAAGAATGGAGAAAAACAAGGAGAAAAAGAAGGAAAGTTAAAGGAAGATTTCAATCCAAGATAGAAGTCCAAAAAGAGAGGTCCCACACTCATGTCGCTCGCACCATATGGGCCCACTTTTATTCTCAAGTTTCAGATTTAATTCCTTGCAATTAAAATTCAGATTGGTCGGCCACATGTGAGGAACTTTCTATAAAATAGAAGTAGGATCAGATTTAGAAAGTGTTGCTAATTAAAAAAAGAAGTCTCCTATTCTAATCTAATTAGGAAGCATACTTATAAAGAAAGATGGAGATCTAATAATACAAGGAGAGAAGCCTAAAAAGGAGGAGATTCTTCATAAAAGAGGGCTATTGCAAGACTTATAAAAGGATATGAACAGTGCACATCCAGCACTAAAGGAGCCATCATCCAACCACAGAAAAGCATAAAAACCAGCCATCATCATCCCATAAACCCTATTTCCCATACAGCCACCTTTGGAGCATTCTTTGGAGCATCTTAGAGAGCTTTTGGACCGAGGAAAGGGGGCAAAAGCTGCTGGCAGAATTCTTCTTCAATTCCAGACATGAGTAGCTAATTTTTTAGGGCTAGGGTGTAGTTGAAACCCTAGCCTAATCTATGTAGTCTCTTTTGGCATCTTTTAATTTAGATTTCAGTTTTATTAGTTGAGATTCTAAACCATGTTTTTAATTGATGAGTTGTGTATATGCCATGCCAACCATGTGATGTTCAATTAATTTTAAGAGTAGCTAACTTAATTTTGATCGATCTTGATGTTAAGCATCTAGGGTTTAGAACCATGAATAATCTAAGTATATGCCATGCTTAGACTCATGCATTTATCATTCCCATTTTTTTATGCATTATGTGTGTTTTAACTAGGACATATGCCATGCTTAGTTTTTGCATCATAATGAATAATGCATGTAGTATGCCACTCATGAATTAGGTTTAGGGGAATAATAATCTAGACGCATATGCCATGGTCTAGGTTGATAGATGTCACTAATAAAATCTGATTTTTGATTAAAAGATAATAAGGGACATACATAGGATTGGTTAGGGGAGTAGATGAAACCTTAGTTCATTCATTATCATTGTTTTCAATTCTAATATTAGTTTGTGTGTTTTAGATTAATTTCCATTTAGCTTTTGATAGTTTAATTTACTGTTTTTAGTAGTTTAATTCAACCTTTCATCATTCAATTGTTTCTTTTAATATTCTGATTTTTTGTTGCTTTTGACATTGTTTTATCACAAGTCTTCGTGGGATCGACCTCGTACTTACAATTCACTACACTACATAGTGATCTTGTGCGCTTGCGAGTTTTAATTACGTGCATACTAGTAGCTTATTTCTAGGTTGCTTGGTGCATACCAGCTACAGAAGTCACTAAACCTACTAACGAAGTAAATACATGAAGTTACAAACATATCAGATAATAGAGGCCCCCTGACCTATCGCTTGTCCCATTTTGCTTCCTGGTATGTGGATCCTGCACAGAGCAACCAGTGGGAGAGAATGGGGCAATGTACACTGAAAGATGTTAATTGGCTAATAGAAATCAAACAAAATGAACGATTGGGTACACATAATAGGTTGGACAAAGAGAGATTCAAAAGAAACAGAGCCAACGGTAGCTACCAATAAAGGAGAGACACCAACAGTATGCATAGTCACCTTAAAAGAGGGAGAATAACAAATATGTAAGAGAGAGAAATCACAAGTCATGCAGTAGAAAGCCCCATCATAAAAAAAAAATCCTAGGAAAGTTGACGACACCCAAGGGACCAAAGATGGTCATTGCAATTTTCAAATCTAGCATCAGCCGGTCTCAAATACCTATGGAATTTGAGTAAATTAGAAAGGGCATACCTATTGAGACTCTCAAACTATTCTTCCATTACCTACTTATAATCTCTTCTATCTTCCATCTATTTTCTAATCTATCTAATAAAAAAAAAAAAAAAAAGAGGCTCAAATCAGAAGAAGTGTTTAGTCTAAAAAAAAAAAAAAAACCTTCCACCCTCTACTATTTTGAGAGCCCATGGCTTTTATATTCAGAAGCCTCGAATTGGCACTTCTCATTTTAAGAGGATTTGCCTATACTTCTCTAAATCAGGTTGAGAGCAGAATTGTGTGCCAAACACTCTTATTTTCCAAACCTCTACCCACTTTAGACATTTAGACAAGTGAAGGTTGAAAATAGAGGTGCCAAACATGCCTTAAGTATCTTAGGATAGTGAACAGATAATGATCAAAGATAAACTGGAGAGAGGTGTTTTCATTTTAAAGTCTAATGAGTGTCAAGGGCTCAAATAAAGGAGATGTTATAGAAATCAAGAAGGGGCACAAGTTAGTTTCTACACATTTCCAAGACCGGTTATTTTGGAGGGAATCAGCACATTTCCAAAACCGATTCATAATTTTCAAGAATTTAGTGACTATTCTTGGTGTGTGGATATACCTAGACACACATTGAGTTTTTTTGTCTAGTAGCTTATGTGTGTTTTCTAAAAGGTGTCCCCTCCTATGTGGACCCACCTAGGACCATGGTTTGAAAAATCCGCCACGTCTAAGTCAACTAGGACTTGGCACATACCGAGTCGGGTCCATAGGGCCTCAAGATCGAATGTGTGGGACACGCCTGAGTCCATGTGACTCAGGCGAATGGACTTGACCGACTCTAAAACTCAAGAAATGAGCCACTTCTTAGAAACACTTCTCTCTAGGAATTTCAAGTGTGCTAAGGCCAATTATTACAAGATTGGAGAACAAATCTTTGTATTTCGTGAGATTTAGCCAACCAAAGACCAAATCTACTATTCATCCAAAAGAGAGATTTTTTATTCTTTGAGTTTGAGGTATATATTTTTTTTCTACTTGCTTAAATTGTTTAGAATGGAGGATAGGAAGTATGTTTTGCTTAGAGATAATTCTTCCACCTTTGATTTGTCGAAAAAAATGTATTTTCTTTGATTTTTTTCGTCTTTTAAAAAAAAACCAATTTTTTTCATTTTGTTTTAGAAGTTAAAGATTTTGAGCGTGTATCACGTAGATCTATGGTTCTAGGTTCTAAGCCTGGATCTATGCATGTACAACCAAAGATAATAATTTTTAACTTAAAAATATTATTCAAAATATGTTAAAAAAACAATTTTTAATTTTTGTTTCTACTTGCTCAGAGTCTTTAGAATATATGATATGATGTATATTTAGCTTAGAGATGATTTTTCAACCCTGGATTTGTTGAAAACAATCAAATTTCATTGATTTTTTTTTTTTTTTTTTTTTGACCTTTGTTTTAGAAAATATGGAAATTTGATTTTTTTTTCTTTCATTTTTTTGGTTTTTTGAGAAGTTAAAAGATTTTAAGTGTGTACCACATAGATCTATGGTTCTAAGCCTAGATCTATGCATGTACACCAAAAAATAGTATTTTTTTACTTAAAAATATTATTCAAAATATGTAAAAATATTTTTTTTCATTTTAATTTTTTTCAATTTAAAAACATAACTACATAAGTGATTAAGGTGTAGATCTATTTTTTCTGATTTTCTCATCTAGATCTACACATTTTCATGTAAAAAATCAATCTTTTCACTTACTTCTAACATGTAAATTACTAATTTCTTTCAATTTATTATTTATTTGTTTTAAAGTATGATTAGAAAGGATATTAGAGTTATCTATGTTAGGTATGTTATATAAATGATATGTAATTAAGAGATTTGAGTCATTTAACTGACTTATAAGCATGGTAAATAGCTTCATTTATTCTTTTGTTTCTCTAATTTTGCAGATTATATTTATTAGAAGTTAGATCAAAATGGCACCCAAAAAAAAAAGGAAGTCGATCTAGGATGGGAACATGGAGAGATGGTCAGTTGAGACCATCATAAGGTGAAATATAAATGGTGTCAAAGAGTAATGAGTGAAGGCATTCATAGATTTAACCAACAGCTTGGACAGGTATCAAGGATGCAAAAGGTTATCCAAATGTCCCCATTGAAGCAAGGAAACAAATGTGAGAAATTTCACTTGATAAGAAGGCAAAAAAAAAAAAAAAGAGGAGAGGCTGGCCGGAATGGAGCAAGTTGATGATGATGATGAGGAGAAGAAGGAATTAAGGAGGGGGTTCAAAGCAAGCCGTGAGGCCTATACAGCTCAATAGGCTTGTTTGGATAAGCTACAAGGTGGAGCCAGTTCTTTCCAGCCTACAGACCAAAAATTACAAAACCTAGCTACTCAGGGGTCCTTGGATCCTTTGTTGTATATGACCCAAAGCAATTAACAGCCCAAGATTTCTTTAATGGGTGATATGAAGAATAAAGCTTTACAAATGGGTCGTGCAATATCTAAGTTCTTTTCACTACAATCAAATTCCGCCAAATGTGGTGAATTCACCATAGTATTGAGCCATGGTAGGCCCAGGAGTTAAACCTCCTTCCGCTTATGAGATAAGTGGAAAATACCTTTACATAGAAGTTGAGGATTACCATAGATACATCATAGACCAATTCGCAACATGGAAAGGGTATGGGTGCACACTTATGTGTAATGGATGTACAAGCAATAATAGGTGGCACATAGTTAACTTCATGGCTTATTGTGTCATAGGAACCATTTTTATTAGGTCAGTCGATACATCCGAACATCGTAAGGATGCCCAATATTTGTATAGCTTGATAAAAGAAATGCTACATGGAATTGCGGGATGGGAAGAGTATGTTGTCCAAGTCGTGACAAGACAATACGACAATTTTTAAGATGGCTGGAAAATGTTACATGAGTAGAAGCCGCATATTATTTGGTGCCATGTGAGGCAGCATATTGTATTGATCTTGTGTTAGAGGACATTGGTAAATTGGAAGATGTCCAAAAACACAATCGAAGAGGGAAAGATGGTCACGGGCTTGATTTATAACCATCAGTTTATGATCAATCTTCTTAGACAACTCGATCAAGGTTGTGAGATTCTGAGGATGGGTATTACAAGATTTGCTACACATTTTATGGCCCTAGAAAGCATTTGTCATTACAAAGCAAATCTAATGCAGATTTTCACAAGTACAAAATAAGTGAACTCAAACTTTTCTAACAAGCGTTTAGCACGATGTGGTTTGGAAATTGCTCTTGGTAGAGCTTTCTAGTATATGGTTGATAGAATTACACACTTACTCAAGCCTCTTGTGAAGGTGTTGAAATTAGTAGATGCTGATACAAAACCTAGAATGGGCTATGCTATGCGTATGATGCCCTCAATCAAGCAAAGCTTGCTATAGAACAAAGATTTAAAGCAAAATATGGGATTTATTATAAGATTTTGTGCAAAATTATTAAACATAGATGGGAGAACAAATTACATCAAGATATACATGCCGCATGTACATTTTGAACCAATTATTTATTTTAGAATTTAATGTATTACTAGATTGATATTAATTATCACTCGATTATGACATGATGCAGCATACTTCTTAAACCCATTGTGCTACTATAGCAAAGAACTTCTCTAACGATGAAGAATTATTTCAAGGATTCAAAAAATTGTGGAGACAATGGTTAGAAACACATATAAACAAATTGATATCCTTAATCAGGTAGGTTTAAATTAATTGATTGTCATAGTCTTATTTTATTAGGTACTAGTTATTAGTTACTAAATTTTCAATTCTAACTTTTATAGTTGAGGAATTATAAAGGCACTTTTGGTAGTTTTCGGTCCAACATTTGTAGATTAGCTCGTACGAAGATGGACTTGGGACCATTTCAAAAAAAAAAAAAAAAGATGGACTCGGGTAAATTTCTATTATCATTCATTTCTTTCTTATGACTATAACTTAAGAGAAAAGTTTGATGGCTTTATACTAATTTTTTTAATATAGCTAAATGGTGGAACAACTTTGGTGATGAGGCTCCCAGTCTTAGAGATTTGGCAAGGAAAGATTTGATCCAAACAGCATCATCATCCGGATGTGAGAGAAACTAGAGCACATTCAGTTTGATCCACACAAAAAGCCAAAGTCACCTAACAATGACGAAATTGGAGAAGTTAGTTTATGTACGTTATAATACGAGGTTAAGAGCAAGAAACCTCCAAAGAAAAGAAAATGGAGACAATGAACCAATTAATTTAGATTAAATATTCGAAGAAGATGACCCTTTAGATGAATGGTTGGTTGTCGCTGAGAGGGAGCATCCACTATTACCCAATGCATATTTCCCCAATGAAGTTATGCCTAATATTGATGAGTCGGGTCGATCAGGTAATTGTGGTGATGGTGATGGTGGAGGAGAAAACGGAGCAATACCGTTGTCAATCCCAAAACATATTTCCCATACCAACCTCCCTTTCGCAAATCTACTACTACGAGAGAAAAGGAAAAGAGTGTAGTAGTGTCATCGTCGCAAGGCTCACAACGTCACTGTCAGCGTAGCCGTGAGCCAAAGGTTACACATTCTAGATTAGAACATGTGACCGGGGGTAACGATCAATCGGCCTACGTTCAACCCTCTCTAAAGCAAAGCAATGGCTTAAGGACCCAACTCTCTACTATAAATGGAAGACAAAAGGTAGAAAGAGCACTTGGACTCAAAGTCAGAGGTTGCCCGCACATGAAGAAGAATAGCAGCAACAGCACAAGACAGTCTTTCAGCAAAAGCGGCTTACCACAAGATCAGAAGCAATTACAAGAAGGTGGTGGTAGTGGGGGTGATGGAGAGTATGATGACAATGTTCGCATCAATGACACCTTACATGGTGATCCATAAGAGCCTACTCGTGGTGCTTCAAAAATGGAGAGCCATAAGGAGAGTATCCTATTCAGCAACAAATGGCGTCAAGTTCTTGGCCCACAAATTCTGATAGTTCATACAAGTATGGACAATAGTTTAGGAGGTACGGTGATTCTTCATATGGTTATGGGTAGTAGTACCGTGATCCTTCTATGGGTACTACCATGATCCTTCTTATGGGTATGGGCAGCAGGAATATGGGGTTTGGATATCCGTGCAAGTGTAGAAACTACCACCAACGGATTATGGTTATTCTAATCCAACATACGGACAAGAACACCTTCTACCTACTAGTAGGGGTGCAAGGCACGGCATGCACGATCCACGGGTCCTGTCGTCTCGTGCCCAGGTCGGCTGGGGTCCGCCCAGCACTGCCCACGGCACAACCTAAGTCGTGCCGTGCTAGGTAATGCCCCAACTGGGCTGGGCCGGCCCACATGCCTCCTAAATTTTTTTTATATAAATCGAAAAGTACTTTATGGACTTTTAGAATTCTCAACTTGAAATAAAGTTGAAACCATTCAAATAAATGCACAAACATAAATGCAAACTTATAAATGAAAAACAAAAGTTTAATTATTTTAAGTTTTATACTTTATTTATATAGAAGAATCAGCATTTTCTATAAATGTCGTGTTGGGCCGTGCTGGGACGTGTCTTGCCGTGCCTTTGCCCAGCACAACACGACCAAGACCGTGGGTCGTGTTGTGTTGTGCCACGACCCAGGGCTTCCTGGCCCAACACGGCCTATCCTTGGGTCTACCCTAGGCCCGGCCCAATTTACACCTCTCCCTATGGGTCATGGATATGGACAAGGTCAACAAAGAAGGGGGAAAAGGCTTCTTTGACTATAGTGACTTTAGTATTGAACAATACTATAGTCAAACTCCAAATGACAACGATGACGATGAAGCATGGTTTAAAAACCTGGAATCGGGACGTGACATGGTCTCGGTTGAGTCCGAGTCGACTAGGCCGAGGATTCGGCCGAGTCGGGACCGGTCCCCAACCAAGAAAAAATAGCAGAGCAAAGGAGAGGGGGAGATGATGGGTGGTGGGTTAAGGTGCCAGGTGAGTTCAGAGTTGGCTCAGCTAAGATTGAGAGCAGGGAAAAGAAGAAAAAAAAAGACAGAGAAAGAGAGGAGAGGAAGAGCGGGTGTTATAGCTTTCTCCAGCTGCACTAGCAAGCACCTGTAGGCTGCAACAAGGCCAACTTTCTCCAGCAAGTATATCTCTCTCCCTCTTTGGTCCACCAGCAGGCAACAAGAAGTAGCCGGCAGCCCACCCCCTCTTTTTACTTTTTATGTTTGTCTTTTTCCTCCCACCCCCTTTTTCTTTTCTTTTTTTTTTTCTTTGAAATTGAATGATGGTTGGGGACTATCCACCTGGACCACCTTTTTACTTTTTATGTTTGTCTTTTTCCTCCCACCCCCTTTCTTCCTTTTCCTTTTTGTTTCTTTTCAAACGAAGCATGTGAATTAAACGAGTCCGGGTCTCATTGGACCTGACTCGGTGACTGTTGAGTTTGAGTCGACTCGGGCTCGGCCAAGTTTTCAAACCATGCGATGAAGAGAGCAACATCCAACCAAGAGAGCATTACTTATGGTATTAAAATGAGTTAAGGTATGGTTGCTAGTTGCTACTTGTCGCTTGATTTTTCATTCATTTGCATTTGAATGATTTATGACTCTTAATAGTTAAAAGTTAATTCATCATGATTGATTCATGTAGTTGTGATTCTGGGTGTGCATATATAGTTGATACTTAATTACTCATATTACTGTAGTAAGTAGTAAGTAGTAATAGTAGACTACGATTTCCTAATTCATAGGAATATGCATCATGTTACTCATAAGCTTATTTGTTGTACTTGTATTTAATGTCTTCTCGAGTGTTAATATAATTTTATAGTTGATAAGTGATTTCAAAAGACATAAAATGTGAAAACAACTAAGTAATTGCAAAATAGGAAAGATTAAGGGAACCTATTCATTAAAAATGTATCGTTTCATAGAAATACAATAAATCCAAATAGATGGAGAACCTCTTAGGACTTTTTTTAAATTTTTGAAATTTTTTCTGGGACTTGACCTAACTTAGCCGAGTCCCAAGCAACTCGCCCAGGTAGGCCAAGTCAACTAAGACCCGGCCATGGGAGAGTTGGGTCTTGAGTCCACTTCTTAAATCCTTGCCTAGAACACATCCAATTCATGAAGGCAGATGATATGCATAGGCCATTGAGGAGAGAGAGTGGGCCACGTGCCACTTTGATTAGATAATCCTAATCATCAATTTTAAAACCTCAAATTTAATAGTTTTCTGAGACAAGTTTCATTTATAATTGAATCAATGGTAGTTGATGGTTGAATCAGTATCAAATTGGGGTGAGATTGGCCCTTTTTTTTTATCTCTTTGTTTCATATTGTGGTTAATGGTCAGACAATGTCAAACTAGGTTTTTTCTAGAGGTAGGCAAATGTAAACAAACTGGATTTGTCAAAGGTGGGCCACATGATACAAAACAAAGAGGAACAAAATAAGGGCTTAAAAATAAAAGGGGTAATTCGAGAAAACCTCTAGAAAGAAAGAGGATCCTACAATGCCAACTAGCTTGTCAAGCCTATATTTTCTTTTGAAACTCAAAAAACCTGGCTTCTCATTCAAGGTCGCAAATTTTTAGATCTTAACCTCCCTCCTTGGTTGGGATGGTCCTGAATATCAAACTCATTAGGTTGTTCACCAAACATCACATGATGCTACTTTGTGAGCACTATTGTGGGGCCTACTAATCAATGGATGGGGAACAGAAAGGGCTCTGTAGGGATTAGGGACAAACAAAAATTGCCTTGCCTAACTACTAAACAAATACCTGGCTTTCCTCACTTGTGCCCATTGCAAGTGTTTCAAGTACTCTAATTCTTGATTGGTACTTCTCTTCACGCGCTTTAATGACATTATTTTGCTGCAATTATCCATCAACGTAGAGAGACTAGTGAGCACCACAAATGTTTTTGAAGAGAGATTGAATACCCAAATGCATCTTACATTTCTTATGTGTTCCGCTTGAGTTGAAATCCGCCGCTCAATCTCTTGCACCACTCTTCGTAATAAGCATGCTACACGCTAAGAAAAAAGACGACTATTAAATTGTTTCTCATTTTAGATCACATTAAAAAGAAATTAATGGATACTCGCTCAAAAAAAAAAGAAAAGAAAGAAATGTTAGGTACACATGACATTAATGAATATCATCTTATAAAAAACAAATGAATCCAAGCATGAGGTAGTCCATGTTTTCTTTCACTAGCATACCTGAGGTATTTCACCATTCTTCCGTTCGATGCTTTCGTCCAAAACTCCATTCACAACACTCAAAAGTGATTGAGTCGGGGCATTCTGCAGAAGAGAGATACTAAAAAGAACATGAAAAAAAATCCAGAGAGAAGTCCCCACAGCAGAATTAATAATAAAAAGTATACCAATTAAATCATATAAATTAGTTCAAAGAATTTACATCTAAGCTGTTTGACTTCATCATTTCTGAGATCTTTGCAGCAGGAATATCTGAATAGCGTCCTTGTTTCAGTTGGAAAACCTCATGGAAAATATGCCCACCATGATTGGACAATGCAGTTAGTGGCTCTGAAAAATGATAAAGAAAAATATCAGCTATTTGTAAGAAAAATATCAACTACTTGTAAGAAAAAGATCACTGTCTGAATGTTATAAAGAAGGAAAGAGCTCAATAAAGGAGAAATTATGTTTAAAAGAAGAGAAAAATAAACTGAGAACTTATAACACTGTGTTTCAGTATCGTAGATGTGACCTAATGATGAATATTAATGATGAGCTAATTCATAAATGACGCACCACTGTTGCATTAGCCTTGTCATGGGGTCAACCAGGGTTAGATCCCTAGCAACGGAAGAAAAGGCTTTTAGTGTATGGCAAGTAGCATGCGAAGCCAAAAAAAAAAAAGAATATTCATGAATGACTCACTAGAACCAATCTATTCTATTTTGCTACAGACTAGAAATATGTTCTTGAAAATTAACTAGTTCATTGAAGAGTGAAAAAAGTGGTGGCTCATGTTCTCTGCAGAACTAACCATTTCATATACAACAAAAACATTTATAATCATTTGGAAGATGAAACTTGGTGTGAGCTATTGACATGGCCAATTTATAGAGTTTCACTGGATAAAAATGCCACCTTTGAAGACCACTTTACAAGAAAGAGAAAAAGGTTACTGCAGTCGTCTACCTTCTCCTTTGACGCAATAGCAACAGAATTGTTTGCTATAGGCATCTGACTGTTCGTTTTTACAATTCTTCAATATCTTCCACTGCTAGTAATATTTTAAATGTAATACATTCTACCAAATTCATTGTTCTAAGTTGCGTAGTGTGATCAGATATTCCATTTTAACCATTAACAATTACAACCCTACCTGAAGCAACAGGGCTTCGCAAAACACGCTGGGATTTTGCATCCAAAAAACTCTTGCGCCTTTCCTCTCCTGATCCAGGAGAATTCTTATCCAGGTCCCCTCGAGTACCACTGGTACCCTCCAGATTTTCGACTTCTGGAAGTCTCCACCTTCTCAGTTGACTTCCAAATTTAGTTGGCGACTTGGTATCACGGATCTTAGAATCCATGCGATCTCTGAGGGCAAGAAGGCACTCCACAACTGCTGACATAGATCCCTGCGCAAATATATTTTTACTATGAACAATATATTTATATATGTGTGTGTAGATCCCTGTACAAATATATCTGTGTGTATAGATAGAGAGAGAGAGGAACTATTAAGTATTAACAAATGTGTAGCACTGAACACCAATAAAAAAAAAGGGGCACATTTGAATGCAGAAAAACGAATACGAAAATAATATACGAAATAATATAATATTCTCTCTTGATTTGACCCTTCACTTCACAACACTATACAAGAAAAACACCTAAACAAGCCCTTAAGAATTTCTTATATATATGATTGGTGGGTCAGAGGAAGCTATCCTTGCAATAACAGGGAGGCACTTAGGAGAAGATCAAACCATTGCAAATATATTTGTGTTTATAGATAGATAGATTGATAGATAGATAGATAAATATATATATATATATAGAGAGAGAGAGAGAGAGAGAGAGGAGGAGGAGGAACTATTAAGTATTAACAAATGTGTAGAACTGAAAAGCATAAAAAAAAAAAAAAAGGGCACATTTGAATGCAGAAAAAAGCATACGAAAGAATATAATATTCTCTCTTGATTTGACCCTTTACTTCATAACACTATACAAGAAAATCACCTAAACAAGCCCTTAAGAATTTCTTATAAATATGATTGGTGGGTCATTGGAAGCTATCCTTGCAATAACAGGGAGGCACTTAGAAGGAGAAGATCAAACCATTATCTCGAATATCCAATCCACTCAAGTTCAAGGACAGACACAAGCATGCCTAAATCCTTCTCTAGTCTGGGTTTTTTTTTTTTTTTTTTTTTTTTATGATTATTGATTCTAAGATCCAGAAATGGGAAAACTAACATTTGGTATCAGAGAAACCAGGTTTTAGGGTGATAATTTCTAGAACTCCACCTCCTTTGGGTTTACTTTTTTTTAGGGTGATAGTTGCTATAATTCCACCTCCTTTGGGTTTACTTTTCTTCAGTCTTGCTCTTGAAAAAATAATATCAAGTTAAAATTCCATATTGATTGATTGCTTTCCTCATTTTATTTCAAGGTTTCGAATTCCTATCCAATATACCAACAAACTGTATATAGCATGGATCCGCAAATTTTATCGTTGATTCACATTCTAAATTCTAAGGGTCTCAATGTGGAAATTTAAAAGAGGATTTCTTTGCCACAAATTCACCATGTATTTTATTGACACATCCTCCCCTTTTTATACAAGAAAGAACATAATTCAAATTTAAACAATGCTTATCTCTAACCATATAACTAATCTTTATCTCTAACACCCAAACAGATAGACTCAATTGTTCTATGACCTATACCTAGATTGTAAAACATCCAACATCAGCCATCTTTTTTCCAATTCATAGCCTTAACAATGTTGGTTTACAGCTCTTTGGTCAAATGCCAAAAGGATCATTGAGACTGATTTCATAGCAGCATTGTTTCAAGTGTAATGGAAAGTGTGTGCATGCATGCATCTGTGTTTCACACATGGGGTTAGGTGGGGGAGTCTCATAATTTAGTATATTCATATGGATACTTTTGTGCGTATGACTGGGTGTTTTTTTTTTTTTTTTTTTTTTTTTTTTTTTTTTTTTTTTTGTGTGTGTGTGTGTCTTTTAATAGTATGAAATATGAGTATCTTGGATAGATACAAACATGCCTAAACAAGGCTTAAAAAAATCAGACTCTGGGGAGCCTTGGACACCCTTTGGTCAAATCAAGTCAGCTGAGTCGCACCCTAGGCTCTATATATTTTGAAGAACATGAAAAAGCAGCATAAAAAAATCTAAAAATAGAAAATCTAGTCCCATGAATTTGTAATTTTAGGACTTACAGTATTTCAAGTTAATTAGGTACCATTGATCTTCAAATGCTTGGATCTTCAAAAGATGTGATTTTGATCTTCTAGAATCAGTGCAGACATGTCTGTAAAGCCTCCCTCAGCATTTCCGATAGGACAAATAGGAAATAAATGCATTAGAGCCCCAAAACCATGGGGCTCAGCCAATCCGGTTTGATTAATTCATAGTACTTGGTTTTCATTAATTGATTATTGATTCTTTAGTATCTAATAATTAGGAAAATCCATTAAGCATCTACTTGAAGTGTTGAACAGTGTGCCAACATAAAAAACAACAAGAGTGTCTAATTTATTCAAGACAACAACAAGAGTTGGAGCGGCATAGCACACCAACTCACACTAGTCCTTACCAGCAACGGGAATTTTATCTTGCAGGGCACTAGCAATTTGAAGTTCGAGCGAAATAAAACCAGCAGACATCTCTCATTTTATCTACATGTGTTGAAGTTTAGTCTATCCTAATGCATATGCCAAAAATGCCCCTAGTACATCTCTTCCAAATTCCCAACACAAAAATGTAGTTTCAACCCGAAGTAAAACATAATTTCTTAAGCCAAAAAACTTTTAAAAAGAAAAAGAAAAAAAAAACTTATAACATCAAAAGAAAAGGATTTTCTTGATTACTAAAAAGTTGCCATGAGAGAATTTATAAAAAGAACATGACCAAATAGTACTACTACCTTTTCTAAGTCCAATGCATCAAACCCAGGCAACCCCATTTCTTCCATTACTGATAGAAACTTATTAACAATATCGAAAGACTTCCCTGCAGAAACTCCTTGATTCTGCAATCACAACAAAGATACGAAGACGAAATTCATAGTATCTCAAACTAAGTTTCAAGTTAAATTTCAATAATCAATAATAAAAAAAATAAAGAGACTCGCTGATCAACCAAATAAAAAGGAATGTATATCTGTAAGAATCAGATGCCAATTACTCAACCTCAGGTATGAGACCAGGACGGAGATTATACAAAATGGTATAAAAGGTCGTCCCATCTTTCAAGAATGCCCTCAGTTCTTCTTCTGTGGCTTCCAACGACAGTTTTGGACTTGGAAACATTGAGTTTAGCCACTCCACAGCTGCTAACCGTTTTGCTGCAGACATATCAGAATCATTATAATTCCATGTTTCTTCAAAAGATTACTAAATGAATGAATATATGTATGTGTGTGTAGAGAGAGGGAGATTTCCTCACCAACATTTTCTCCAATAGGTTTGCTACCATTGACGGCATTGGAGCTATTCGATTCTCGAGCTCTCACATGCAATCCAGATGGAGAACTCATTGTGCTATCGTCAAGAAGACGCAATCCACGTTAGGTTTCTCACTAGAACACCCTGTAAACAGCGGAGAAAGCCATGTGCTTTTATCAATGGAGATAAGGAATCTCCTCAACGAAGAACAATACCTCGATGACCCACAGCACGCATCTTTCAAGCAATGCAGCATTGTTAGAAAACCTTCTCAACTGACCCATTCCATGGGGCAAACCTCTCCTTTGATAACCAATATTAGAGGCAATAGTGTTTGTCCATCCTTCTAGAATTTCGACAAAACTCAACTTTGGAAAGAAAGCAAATTCATCTGGAACCTGAAAATGGTTTCCAAGGTAAGGTTTTCATTTTCCAAAGTGAAAGTTTCTGGAAAGTAGTTCCAGACCAAAGATGTAGAAACATATCTCACCATGGAAAATGTTTTGCCACACCAAACATAAATTGAAATTGTGAAAAATGAAGCTTTCAGATGTCGGCCTGAAAAAAATATATGAGTTCACTGTGAAAAACTGGTCACCCACAAATACAAGGCTTTAAACCACCTATCCTCCCCCAACCCCCATGTCGGAAACGATTTTTCGTGGACTCATGAAATATTGCACTAGGTTTAAGTTTTTCCTCCTAGAAAAAATATTTGCGTGTTGGAAAACTTTCTGGTAGAAAAACATCCCACTTTTTCGCAGCATTTCCACGTAAAGTACGGATGGCAATGGGTGAGGTTTAAACGGTTTCCCGTGCCTCTCCCATTTGGGGTGGGTTTGATAGCGGTTTTTTTGGTTCAGGGTGGGTTTGGGTTATGTTATTCTACCCCACCCTGCCTGTATATATAATATATAATTTATCGTTTAAGGTATAAACAAAACTCATGTTGTGCAAGTGGTGTTGGGAATTAAATTAAGGCTTGTGGGAAGAGATGTGGTGTGTTTGATTTCTATCGCACTCATTCTCATGCATTTATATATTTTAAAAGTTTTAAACTTTAAATTCGATTTAACCCGAACCCAAGTTGGGCGCGTTTGGTATCACATGTCAAGTGACCCATCACTTAGTGGGTTGTGTTTGGATGAGATGAACTTGAGACGGGGTGAGTTTGGGTTTTACCCCAACCCATACAAAACCCACCCCATTGCCCCTAAGAAAAAGGCAATTCCACAAATGTGCCCTTGTGGCGCATCATTTTCAAAGATGAAATGCATTTCTACTCTGTCAAAAAATCGTTTCCTACCTCTTGAGGTCCTCTTATGATCTCTGCAAGAATTGCAGAAAATGCTTTCACCTCACAAAACCACAAGAAATTTTAACATGGAACAACGAAAAATCATTCTCACCTAAAGCCATTTTCAGGAAAAATGGTATTTGGAACACAATCATTCCCGAAAAAGAACAATATTTTCTGCTGTTCCAACCGGACATTTTCTGTAGCTATCCTTTTATGAGGAGTGAGCATTTCCCACAATTATGTGGAAATCAAACTCAGACATAAGAGGTAGAGAATCATTTATTACCGAGTCTTCCACTAGAGATATCAACACATTTTACCTTAGAAAACATTTCCCATCACCAAACAATAGAAAAAAGATACATATATATCCAGCACCCGTTTGATAATAGGGCATTGCTTACAATCTCTTCCCAATTCAATTCCCACAATGCAGCAGAAGAGAAACAAGGATATATATATATCAAGCAGAGAGAGAGATTCTGCTCACCTGGATATGGAGAAATGAAGGGAGTTTCTTGTATGCTTGTTGAGATCAGATGGAATGCAGGAGGAGAATGCAAGTGAAAGAGAAGGAGAGACTGGAAGAGAAGAGAGGGAGGAGAGGAAAGGGCAATTAAGATCGCGAAGAAGAAGGGGGTTTGGGTGGAGTTGCTCCTTAACGCGATCATCGGGCTCCGTTTAAACTCTGTGGAAGAGGTTGATCTAGAAATAGGGAGAGAGAGAGGTGGAATGATCTTAAAACTTGCCAACGGCCAACTGTACATTTAAATTTTAAATGGAACTAAGCTGGCTAATTAAGGAGAATCCTGTCATCTTCATTCTTCTGTTTAGAAGCTTGGATCGCTGACCCATGCCCACTGTCATGAAATTGGAGAGGCTCTTTTGATGGGGGGCATTTGCTAGAATAGGAAATTTTAAACCACTTAAAAAAATAATGGCCCTAGTATATGGATTGTTATTGGAATTTATTCTAATATGAGTTGGGCCCACCGTTGGATCGATTTCTTTGTATAAAATTTAATCTTCTAATTGAAGCAAAAATATCAAGAGGATTCTACAGAAAAAAATCATATTAGAGCTACTGTAAACCAAAAATGATCCAACACATATGTATCCACCGAAGTGGTTCTAGTTTATTTCCTTTGTTCTTTTTTTCAAGCTGGGCCAACTCACCAGTATAAATGAGTGGGGAGAATTTATTCTAATATGAGTTGGGTCCACCATTGGATCGATTTTTTTGTATAATATTTAATCTTCTATTAGAAGGAAATATCAAGAGGATTTTACAGAAAAAACTCATGATAGAGCTACTATAAACCAAAAATGACCCAAAACATATGTATCCACCGAAGTGGTCCTAGTTTATTTCTTTTGTTCTTTTCTTCAAGCAGGGCCAGCTCACCCGCATAAATGAGTGTGGATATCTCCTCTTTTCTATGAATGGAACCATATTTTTTGGGTCTTTTTTAGTCTATAGTAAATGTAAGAGGATTTTTTTTGGTAAAGTCCTCAAATATGAATGGTAAATTATGTATATTTGTTTTGAGTTGTATAAACAATCCGGTACAATAGGTTTGGTTTTCTTTTTGGGAATTTCTATATGCACCCACTCAAAGTGCTGAGTAGCCCCACTTGCTGAGCTCCCCCACTGTAAAAACATAAAAAGCCCTTTTCTGCTGAGCTCACCCACCAAAATGACTGCCTTGCCTTGCTGCTCTTCCTTCCCCTTCTTCTTCTTTCGTTCCTCTTCCTTCTCCTTCTTCTTCATGTATCAATCTGGTGCCTCTACTTTCTAAATGCCCCATCCACTGCAGGTTATCAAAATCGAATTGGTTGTTGACACCAAAAAAGTCAATATGTCTCCTCAACATAAGAAGCCTCGTGAAGCTGCATCCTGCTAAAAATAGGCAAGGCTACTTCAAGCATCAGATTTTGTCAGAATCAGACAGAAACTGAAGGATCCTTCAAGACAGCTAAAAGAGGGGTACACCTGAGGTTTCGGGCCATTCCGACAGCGTTTGGCCTAACTTCACTGCTCCGACAGCTAAACAAGCGCTCCCGGCGGCGACATCATCAAAGACGCCAAAACTTTTATCAGAGCCTACGGATGACTCCAGAATGTCTCCAAAGGGCTCCATGCCAAATTTTAAGTCAAACCGACAACGTTTGACCCTCCATCAATGCTCGAGCAGCAAAATCAAGCCTCCTGGCGGCAGGAACCACCGAAGCCATCACTCATCAAACAATATACATGAGTGGCTTTAACATGCTTCCAAAAGGCTGCACGTCGAATTTTAGGTCATTCCGACAAAGTTTGATCAGGTTTCGATGCTCCGAGAGAAAATCAAGCCTACAGGCGGCGGAGCAACCCGGGACCATGACATCCAAAACGGAGCCCATGGAACGTCTCAAAATGACTCCAATAGGCTCCCTGTCAAATTTCAGGTCAATCGGACATCGTTTGACCACATATCAAAGCTCGGCATTTTCCCCGCAGCAAAATCAAGTGAAGCATCGATGGGACCCCAAATGGCTTCAAAACTCAAATAAAAGCCCATGGTTGGTCCTATCCACTGCTCAAGAAGCTTCACCTCAATTTTCAGGTCATTCCAACATCGTTTGACCTAGTTTCGACTCTTGACGGAAAATCGGCTACAAAGTCTTCGGCTTTCCTGAAAAATGGGAAACTTTGTGCTCCGATTTCGTGCGGGTTCTCGTCAAGTTTTCTCCAAGAAAATGAAGTCAATAATTGAGGAAAAATGTCAAGAAAAATACAGAAGAAAAAAGGAACGAAAAAGACGAAAAAACGGCCGGAAACGACGCTCGGCGACCAAACGGGCCAAAGCCCTATGGTCGCCGGCGACCTTGGCCCAAGGTCGCCAGCGACCCTGCAAATCTGGGTCGCCAGATTTTGCACCAAATCGTCCGTTTTTCGATTCTTTTCGCGTTTCGGGTGTTCCGGCCTCTGTGATTTTCGGAAAATGCAATGTTTGATGCTTGAAAACGACTGATCTTCGTCCACATCTCGGATCAGCCGCCAAAAGCATGAAATCATCACCGATCGCCTCAAGATCGCCAACCGGCTGACCAAGAAAGTGCACTTTCTGTTAGACTGATCGTGAAATCGACAAGACAGATGTCACCGGCCCGCCAACATCAATCAATGTCTGAAATTGCATCACAATCCGACATCAAACAATGCGTGGATCCACCTGTGATGATCGCAAGAAGAATCTCAAAAGGTGCAGCACGGCCCGCGACTCTTCACATGCCCTGGCGACCACTTAATGACGTTAATTGACCCGTTTATGACAACTTAATGCGGTCATTAACTCATTATTTTGGACGGCCCAATCAGATTCAAGCATTTGGGAGTTACAAATCCAAGCAATCATGGCATTAAACCCATGAAACTCCCATCATCATGAAGCATAAAGGCAATTAAAAGCCCACTACCTTCATCGGCCAATCACAAGCCTTGAAAAAGGAGTTACAAAATCAACTTGTAACTCCTCATCAATTCTTTCATCATGGCCATCAATGCCAATAAACACCTCATGGCTACCAAAAGCCTATAAAAGGAGGTCCATTCCAAGAAGAAAGCATGATGAAAAGAGATCCCAAGTGCAAGCTCTGAAAAACCAGAAAATCCAAGAGAGAGACGAAGTCCTACTACTTTGCTCCTGGAAGCACCACAAGGTGATCAACATCCCTTGGGGGGCCACCCCCCCAAGGTCTCCTCCTTCTCCAACATGGCCTAAACGCGGCTTTTCAGCCCGTTTACTTGGTTTTTCATTGGATATAGGACCACTTCTTGGTCCTTGTCCTTTAAAAAACCGAGGTTAGGAGCAAAGCCAAAAAATCAAAGCATCACATGTTCTCATTTGAAAGACGATGGCGAAGCCCATACATGACTTGCGACCGTCGATCTCAACGTGTCCCCACAATCTCCTGACAAGTTAGATCCATTTTCTTACTTTTCTATTGTAGTTTGTATTTCTTAAAGAGACAAAAAAAAATCACAATTCTTGTCTTTCACATTTGATGAGTTTTGTAAAATCGTCTTTCACGGCAAAATCGCCTTTCACGGCAAAATCACCTTTTACGGCAAACAAACAAAAACGCCTCCTACGGCATTCTAAAAAAACAAACTTGTCTCTTTTCTTAATATTAATGCAATTTGAAAAGTTAGAAAAAATGATTGATTTCATTTCCACTTGTGAAGGTGAATCTCCAGATTATCACCATTCCAAATTCCAAGTAGAAAGTAAATCTAGCATACCTGTACAAAAATGTTGATGCCCGAGATCTTCCCTCCTTCGCCGAGACCCAGGTCAGCCCCCGGGGTGCGGAGGGAGAGGACGGAAGATTCCCCCTCTTTCGGGTCCATCAAGTTGGCACACCCGGTGGGACACGTTGACTTGAGAACGTGATGCTTTGATCACTTGGCTCCTTTCTAGTTGGTGGCCCATGTTGCATCTTGCATCTAAAAAAAAAACATGAGATGGAATTTCCATTGTTCTTTCTCACTTCAAAAAAAATCTGATTTCTTTTCTTAAAAACTCAACTTTGAGAAATTTTGATCATTCCCTCTTCGAACTTGATAGCTCACAGAAATGTTCGCAGCTATCGTTCATATCGAGGATTGGGCCATCTTTTCTCTTTGATGAGTTCAATTGGGATTTCAAAAAAAAAACACCTTCATTTCAAACTCTTTAAAAAAAAAAAATGATCTCTCTTTCTCAAGATTCAACTTTGAGAAATTTTTATCCTTCCTTCTTTGAACTTGATAGCTCACAGAAATGTTCGCAGCTATCGTTCATATCGGGGATTGGGCCATCTTTTCTCTTTGATGAGTCCAATTTGGATTTAAAAAAAAAAGTTATAATTTCAAAAAAAAATTAGTTTTCTCTCTTTTGAATTCAAATTTGAGAAACCTTGGTTTCCTTCCCTTTCGGATTTAGCTCTCGCAGAAATGTTGAGCCTTTGTTCGGATTGGAACACCATTCCCTCTCTTTGATGAGTTCATTAAAAAACCTTTCAAAAAAAAAAGAGTTCAAAAAGAAAAAAACACTAAGGTTCCACCAATTGCGTTCTTTGACCAAAGTGGATTTAAGAAAAGCCTTGTCCAGAGTGTGAAGACAGCTAGCTATTCGAGGCAAGGGTCCTCCAAACGGGTTCATTAAGTAATCCTACCCTTACCTGTGGGCTGATCTATCTACTAAGGTTTCATAAGATCGAATTGGAAATCTATGTGCACCTTTCAAAAAAAAAAATTCTCTAAAAAAAATCTTTAAAAAAAAAAGAAAAAAACTTCTGTCACTTTGAATTCAGAGTTGAGAAATCTTGGTTCTTTCCCTTTCGGATTTAGTGCTCGCAGAAATGTTGAGCCTTGTTCGGAATGGAACACCATTTGCTCTCTTCGATGAATTCAATCTCGACCTTTCAAAAAAAAGAACTTCCGTCACTTTTGAGTTCAAGTTGAGAAACCTTAGTTCCCTCCCTTTCGGATTTAGCGCTCGCTGAAATGTTGAGCCTTTGTTCGAAACAGAACACCATTTGCTCTCTTTGATGAATTCAATCTTGACCCTTCAAAAAAAAAAAAAAACTTCCGCCATTACTAGATTCACATCCGAGAAATTTTGGTTCCTTCCCTTCTGAATTTAGCGCTTGCAGAAATGTTGAGCCTTTGTTCGGATTGGAACACCATTTGCTCTCCTTTATGAATCCAAATTTGACCTTTCAAAAAAATCCCATCTCGTGTCCTTTCCAAGGATGCGATTTGCAACATTTGTGCCTAGCGGTGCTAGTACGCCCTTTCGGGTCTACTGTATTCGCGACCGACACATTTGTATCTCCAATCTTATATCATTTTACCTCGAGTGAGCCTTGCTTCTCGGTAATTTGAATTAAGGTCTACAATTGCTTCTAGCAGTCACTGGAACGCTCACTCTGAGCCTACCATACTTGCATTTTAGAACAATTGTATCCTCTATGGCTTTTTGCCTTCTTCATCGTCCTTGGATTGGGCTATGTCCCCTCAAGTAATTTGAAAATACAAAACCATAGTTGTTCTCCATTTACGATCACCATATTCTTGTGATTACTAATGGATTTGGTCTTGTTTCAGAAGTTTTCCAAAACTAACAATGGCAGCTTCATTGACTATCACTTTCGATGAGAACAAGTACCAGCTTATGCTTTAAGACAAGCAAAACAAGGATAAGCGCCTTGCCAGTTGCCGAAGCGTCATCTCCCTCGACAACTCTCCAAACACCGGGTCAACTTCAACTCCCCAGACCATCGTCTTCGGATCGCTGCGGCCATTCCCACTTCCCGCAGAAGACACTGTACCTGCCAAGAAGCAGAAAACCGCCCCGCAACGTGTCACTAAAATGGCACCAAGGGCGAACACCAAGAAGCCTGAAGCTCGTGGCGTTCCCACGAAGCCTCAACCCACAAGAAACCAGGTTTACACCAAAAGTTGGTCCCCGAGATCTTCGCCAAAGCAACGGAGGTCCCAAACATCTGCAAAGCCAGCATACCTGGCCCCTCTCAAGGAGAATCAGTTCTACCCTCTCTCTTATATGAAAGAGGAGAAACCTACCCTCCACCCAAAAAATAAACAAAATCATCATGAGCCGGCTTGCTCCTACAAGCCCAAAATCAAATCCTGCATCGTTAGGCCTACGCAAAAACATGCTGAAGCCTGCACTCCTGCGAGTCGACCCTTCATCTCAACAGGGGCCGAGCTCGTAAAATTCAAATCTTCACTACGACAGACAAAGGACCGCGTCCAGATTCTGTCCTTGCCAAGCTTCAAAGAAGACAAACTTGGCTGCTGCGCACGGGGGACTACATCTTTCATCGCCAGAGCCCAGCCAGAGTTGACTGAAGCTCAAATTGCTCGTCGTATGCGTCACCGCACTGCATATCGACAAAAGAGACTCGAGAAACAAAGAACCCAGCATTCTACTCTCCACGTCTCAAACAAATGGGTCGAAAAAGAAAGACCCGACCAATTCGTTGCTGTTCATATGGTTGGCAAAACCAGAAAACGCCGAAAGTCAGCAACCAAAATCAGTGTTAGACGTCCAGTGACTCGCAGCTTCTCTCGGACAAGAACACATCTGGAAGAGTCTTCTACTCCTCCAAGCCAAGAACATCGGAGTAACCACTCCTCAGATTCTTCATCCAGAAGAATGAGCCCCAGCTCAGTCACCAGGACGATTTCTTCGTTCGAATCCCGAGGGATGAACGTCTTGGCTACAAGTTCTGAGCCGCCTCCACAGCATGATGATGTAACCGCACGCATCCAGCAGTTGGAGCAAGGACAACAGAGAATTGAGACTCTGATGGAAAATCCGATTCTCACTCTACAGCGACCACCACCTAACAATGAAACCCCTCCGAATCATGAAGATGATGAGGGTAATGCAGAAAACAATGAGTCTCGCGCCCTTACTAGAAAGGACGTGGACGATATCCTCGCAAAAGCAAAAGAAGATGATACATTGAAGGAACATGGGATCAAGCCACCCTACTCTTTATGGATGGACTCGGTTCCGTTCTCTGTAAAATTCAAGCAACTTACTCTCTAGACATATACGGGGAAAGGTTCAGCCAGACAGCATGTCATCCATTTCAAGATCCTGACGGGAGCTATTGCGGATCAAGATGCCCTCAAGATTCGCCTCTTTGCAAGTACCCTAAAAGGTACAGCCTTTGATTGGTACTCCACTCTGCCGGAGAACTCCATTCAGAACTGGTCTATGCTAGAGACACGCTTCCTGACCCACTTCCAAGGTGAGGATCATCCTGTTACTATGGCTCAACTTTGCAGCCTAAAACAGGGAGAGAATGAGTCAACATACGACTTCATTCACAAATGGAAGGCAATGGCGTACAAATGCTCAGATGTGCTGCCACAAGCGTCGCTAGTCGACATCTGCAGTAACAGTATGAGAGCAAAAATTCTCTCCATGATTATTGGCAACAAATCAAAGAACCTGGGGGAACTCCTCGAAGCTTCCATGGAAGCTGAAATGGTGATCAAAGACCTCAACAGTCAGAAATCATCAAAGAAAGAGCCGACTGCTGTTACAACCTCAAAACCAAAGAAAAAGGAGGTTCTCAATGTGCAGACTAAGTCTGCTCCTCAGCAACCAAAGAAACCCAAAAACAAAACTGCAGGTAAAAGACTTGAACTCTCTGATGCCTTCAAAGAACGTGTAGAAAAGAAATATCCGTTCGATGAAGAATCTTGAGGAATATGCAAGAATCTTGCAACATCTTGCCATAGAGCAGGAGCAGGATCGCAGCAATCTTCGTCATGATCCAGAACCGGAAGTCCCTGAAAATCAACGGGAACTTTCTCCCTTAACTCCTGAAAATGGAGAAAACAGTTGGATCGATGATCCTCTTACATCTGAGGATGAGTCCGATTCCCAACAATCTACACTGGGGGCATCTCCTGTCAGGATAACCTGCAATGTAATAGCTCAGGACGACAGTGCCTCTGAAGCTTCCGAAGACACGTACTCCCCAACCGGTAGCGTATCTTCCGGAGCTACATCCTCTCAGGTGACTTCCACTGAGATAACATCCTCTCGGCCCTCGTCTCCTGAAGCTGTGACATCAGACCTCAAGCCTCTCCCAATTGATCATCTTGAAGAAACTTCTACCAATGAAATCTTCTTCAATGAAAACTCAGTCAATTGGTCCCAGATACCCTATCTCACGGGCGATGTCTGGGCTAATAAAGAAAAGTTGCCGGCTGCTGTTCAGGACTTGTTCCCGGAAATTGCTCCGTGCAACACAATTACTGAAGACACCAGTGCTATTACAGAGACGTCTTCAGCAAAGGATCAACCCCATGATCCTCAGAACGATCTTCCAAAAGAAGACCCTTCTCTAGAGGCTCTTGAAGTTGGTGGAGGTACCCGTTCCGGCCGGGATTAGCATAAAAATTACAATCAACCCTCTTCTTCTTATGTAAATCCTTCGGGAAAGCAAGATGTAAGCGCCCCAAGTGGCAATAATAATGAAAATGCAGGCCCGAAGGAGGCTTTCAAGTATGACTTGATTGAGCACTTCAAACACATACCTGCACGTCTGCACATCCTTGACTTATTACGAATGTCTCCACAAACTCGTGATAGTCTCATTTCAGAATTATAAAGGTTGAATGCGGATGTCGACAAACATGCCCCATAAGTCCTACAAATTGAAATGGACTATAGGGTCAAAAAATCAAATACTCCCTCAAAGGGAGAAAAGAAGAAAACTGAGGGATCAAGCAATGAATGCCTCTCGGTACAAAAAGCAGTAAGTGCAACAATTGCCTTCGACAAGGATGACCTCCTCCTAGGCGAAACAAAGCACAACCGTCCCTTGTACTTTATGGGGTACGTCAAAGAAATGCCAGTACATAGAGTTCAGATCGATCCAGGTTCTGCACTTAACCTCATCTCTACTTCGGCACTCGAAGAGCTGGGCATCCCACCTAGCAAGCTCAGTGTGAGAACTTGGTCCGGGCGGCACCCTTAACCACGGGGCGGAGCGTGTCAACCACGGGCTTCAAACGGTGAGTCTCCGTTAGCCCGCATCAGAAATATCCAAGTCCTGACCCTGGGCTTATAAGTCAAACCCCATATTAACTTAGCATGAGGCCTTTTAAAACCGTGCGGCCCCAGAAACCGTAAGAACTCCGTAGTTAAGCGTGCTCGGGCGGGAGCAGTATTAGGATGGGTGACCTCCTGGGAAGTCCCCGCGCGTGCACGTGGGCCAAAGCGGACAATTTCATGCTGAGTTGGGCGGGGCTGTGACAATTGGTATCAGAGCCGAGGACGGCTCTATTTCCGGTGGGGGAGAATGTGAGAACTTGGTCCGGGCGGCACCCTTAACCACGGGGCGGAGCGTGTCAACCACGGGCTTCAAACGGTGAGTCTCCGTTAGCCCGCATCAGAAATATCCAAGTCCTGACCCTGGGCTTATAAGTCAAACCCCATATTAACTTAGCATGAGGCCTTTTAAAACCGTGCGGCCCTGGAAACCGTAAGAACTCCGTAGTTAAGCGTGCTCGGGCGGGAGCAGTACTAGGATGGGTGACCTCCTGGGAAGTCCCCACGCGTGCACGTGGGCCAAAGCGGACAATTTCATGCTGAGTTGGGCGGGGCTGTGACACTCAGTCACATGTCCGTATCCATCTTCGGATATGACGGTAGCGCTCAAAGGCCTATTGGCAAAATCAGGTTCAAATTGCAAATCGGTGATCTTATTTCTGAAGTCACTGTATATGCAATAAGGACCCCTTCATGCTACAATATACTCCTTGGACGCCCCTGGATACATGAGAATGGTGTCGTTGAGGGACCCGAAAGAGGGGGAATCTTCCGTCCTCTCCCTCCGCACCCCGGGGGCTGACCTGGGTCTCGGCGGAGGAGGGAAGATCTCGGGCATCAACATTTTTGTACGGGTATCCAGATTTACTTTCTGCTTGGAATTTGGAATGGTGCTAATCCGGAGATTCACCTTCACAAGTGGAAAGGAAATCAATCCTTTTTTCTAACTTTTCAAATTGCATTAATATTAAGAAAAGAGATAAGTTTGTTTTTTTAGAATGCCGTAGGAGGCGTTTTTGTTTGTTTGCAGTAAAAGGCCATTTTGCCGTGAAAGGCGATTTTACAAAACTCATCAAATGTGAAAGACAAGAATTGTGATTTCTTTTTGTCTCTTTAGGAAATACAAACTACAATACAAAAGTAAGAAAAGGAATCTAACTTCTCAGGAGATTGTGGAGACACGTTGAGATCGACGGTTGCAAGTCATGTATGGGCTTCGCCATTGTCCTTCAAATGAGAACATGTGATGCTTTGATTCTTTGGCTTGGCTCATAACCTCGGTTTTTTAAAGGACAAGGACCAAGAGGAGGTCCTATATCCAATGAAAAACCAAGTAAACGGGCTGAAAAGCCGCGTTTAGGCCATGTTGGAGAAGGAGGAGACCTTGGGGGGGTGGCCCCCCAAGGGACGTTGATCACCTTGTGGTGCTTCCGGGAGCAAAGTAGCAGGACTTCGTCTCTCTCTTAGATTTTCTGGTTTTTCAGAGCTTGCACTTGGGATCTATTTTCATCATGCTTTCTTCTTGGAATGGACCTCCTATTATAGGCTTTTAGTAGCCATGAGGTGTTTATTGGCATTGATGGCCATGATGAAAGAATTGATGAGGAGTTACAAATCGATTTTGTAACTCCTTTTTCATGGCTTGTGATTGGCCGATGAAGGTAGTGGGCTTTTAATTGCCTTTATGCTTCATGATGATGGGAGTTTCATGGGTTTAATGCCATGATTACTTGGATTTGTAACTCCCAAATGCTTGAATCTGATTGGGCCATCCAAAATAATGAGTTAATGACCGCATTAAGTTGTCATAAACGGGTCAATTAACGTCATTAAGTGGTTGCCAGGGCATGTGAAGAGTCGCGGGCCGCGCTGCGCCTTTTGAGATTCTTCTTGCGATCATCACAGATGGATCCACGCATTGTTTGATGTCGGATTGCGGTGCAATTTCAGACATTGATTGATGTTGGTGGGCCGGTGACATCTGTCTTGTCGATTTCACGATCGGTCGGACAGAAAGTGCACTTTCTTGGTCAGCCGGTTGGCGATCTTGAGGCGATCGGTAATGATTTGATGCTTTTGACGGCGGATCCGAGATGTCGACGAAGATCAGTCGTTTTCAAGCATCAAACATTGCATTTTTCGAAAATCACAGAGGCCGGAACACCCGAAACGCGAAAAGAATCGAAAAATGGATGATTTGGTGCAAAATCCGGCGACCCGGATTTGCAGGGTCGCCGGCGACCTTGGGCCAGGGTCGCCTGCGACCATAGGGCTTTGGCCCGTTTGGTCGCCGAGAGTCGTTTTCGGCCGTTTTTTCGTCTTTTTCATTCCTTTTTTCTTCTGTATTTTTCTTGACATTTTTCCTCAATTATTGATTTCATTTTCTTGGAGAAAACTTGTCGAGAACCCGCACGAAATCGAAGCACAAAGTTTCCCATTTTTCGGGAAAGCCGAAGACTTTGTAGCCGATTTTCCGTCAAGAGTCGAAACTAGGTCAAACGATGTCGGAATGACTTGAAAATTGAGGTGAAGCTTCTTGAGCAGTGGATAGGACCAACCATGGGCTTTTATTTGAGTTTTGAAGTCGTTTGGGGTCCCATCGATGCTTCACTTGATTTTGCTGCGGGGAAAATGCAGTGCTTTGATATGTGGTCAAACGATGTCTGATTGACCTGAAATTTGACAGGGAGCTTATTGGAGTCATTTTGAGACGTTCCATAGGCTCTGTTTTGGATGTCATGGTCTCGGGTTGCTCTGCCGCCGGTAGGCTTGATTTTCTCTCGGAGCATCGAAACCTGGTCAAACTTTGTCGGAATGACCTGAAATTCGACGTGCAGCCTTTTGGAAGCATGTTGAAGCCACTCATGTATTTTGTTTGATGAGTGGGAGGCTTGATTTTGCTGCTCGAGTATTGATGGAGGGTCAAACATTATCGGTTTGACTTGAAATTTGGCATGGAGCCCTTTGGAGACATTCTGGAGTCATCCGTAGGCTCTGATCAAAGTTTTGGTGTCTTTGATGATGTCGCCGCAGGGAGCGCTTGTTTAGCTGTCGGAGCAGTGAAGTTAGGCCAAATGCTGTCGGAATGGCCCGAAACCTCAGGTGTACCCCTCTTTTAGCTGTCTTGAAGGATCTCTCAGTTTCTGTATGATTCTGGAAAGATATGATGCTTGAAGTAGCCTTGCCTGTTTTGTAGCAGGATGCAGCTTCACGAGGCTTCTTGATGTGGAGGAGACATAGTGACTTTTTTATTGTCATCAAATGCCCCCTAGAGGTACAGCGACGAGTAGCTTTTTGGAGTCGATGTGCCTCGAAGAGAAACTTGGAGGAGAGATTCCAACTTGACCAAGAGTCTTGAGCAATTTTTTTTTTTTGAATAGCCTTCTGAGTTTCCGGGGGAATTTTATGGCAGTGAGAGGGATCACGTACCATCTCAAGGTAAAGTTTTAAAAATGACATGGGGTGTTTGGATTTTGGGTTTTGGATTTTGGTTTTTGACCTTGTAACCTAACAAGCTGTATGTGGCAGGTTAGGGGGTCGAGGTTTGATTTTGATTTTGACCTTGTGACCCAACAAGCTGTATGTGGCAGGTTGGGGGGTCAGATTTGGTTTGTTGGTTTTGGATTTTGATTTTGGTTTTGGTCTTGTGACCTAACAAGCTGTATGTGGCGAGCTAGGGGACCGGAATTTGGTTTTGTGAAATGTCAATTTCAAGATTTTGGCTCAATTTGGTTCATGAGGTTGGATGGTTTGGTTTTTGGAAACTCACGAGACTTTCTTTTCTCTTTTTTTTTTTTTTGAATGGTCCCATCAACTCAAAAGAGGCATGGGACTTTTTTTTTTTTTTGTTGTTGCTCTTTTCTTTTTTTGCTCTTGGTAAGAGGAATATTTTGACTAAAAGCCAATTTTAGTGCCTAGGTGGTCAAACCTGGCTCATATGGGCTAACCCATGGGACCTTAGGCTTTGGAGATGGCCTAGATCTCATATGGTGCCATATTTGTAAAGAATATCTAAAAATATCTCTTTTGTGTAGAGAATATCTAAAAATATCTTTACTTACAGAGAATTTCTCAAGTTTTCTTTTTGTGGAAAGATTCTCTCAAAATATCTTTCTTTTTGGGAAAGTAGCTAAATTTTAGCACTTACCTCCTTTCTTTCTTCTTGTTTCCTCTTTTGGCTTGCTCTCTTCTATAAAAGCAAGAGGGTTGGTGCTTTTGCTCCATTGCTTTCTTTTTGCAAGAAATCTTCAAGAGTGCTCTCCAAGATAAGAAGTGCTTTTCTCTTCTTCAAGGATCTCCAAGCTTTTCTTTTTCTTCTCCATCAATGGCTTCAAGTAAGTTTTCTTCCTCGTCAAGAATCTCCATTGTAGAAGTAGCTTCTTTATTTTTTTCTGTTCTTCTTCTTTTTCTTTTCTTTTCTTTCTTCTTTTTCTTTTTTTTTTTCATGCACGTTTTCCTTCTCTTTTTTTTTTTTCGTGCTTCTCTTTTTTTTTTTGTCTCTTTCCATGGTTTTCTCTTTTTTTTTTTTTAACCGTGTACTCTCTTTTTTTTTCTGTTTTTTTTTTCAGCGTTTTTCTCTTCTTTTCTTGTTTTTTTTTTTTTTTTTGCTGTTTTTTTTCCTGGCTGTACGGACAGGTCCGTACGGACCTGATCGTACTGCCACGTGGCAGTGGGCCACAGCCCGTGGGCCAAAATGTTTTTTTTTTTTTTTTGCTAAGATTTTTTTTCTCTCTTTCTTTTTCTTTTTCCTTGTTTGCTCATTATGATAATGAGGCTATGCAATTTCAATATGTATGCATTTTTTTTTGTTTGATGCATCAAAATAGAAGGCTATAGAGTCTCTAGGTCAAGCCAACATGATTTTTGACTTGGACAAAGTTTGATTGGTTTTGACCAAATTGGGTTGGAATTGGTCAAACTTTGGTCAAGGTTTTCCTAGCATATAATGTATGATAATATTTTTTGATGCATGAGTTTTGGTAAATAGATTTGGAAGTATGATGATGCATACCTGAAAATCTTTTGCAAGTATCGGGATTTTGAGCTCGCAGCGATGTTGAGCTCTTTCTCAGTCTTGTTGGATTTTGAGGAAGTTTTGCAATTTTTGGATTCTGAAGCTCGCAGCAATGTTGAGCTCTTTTCCAGATTTTGCGGAAGTTTGATGAGATTGGCTTGTTCTCGCAGCGATGTTGAGTTCAAGCCTTCTTTGAGAATTTTCCACTGACTATGAGCTCGCAGCGATGTTGAGCTCATCTTTAGGCTTCCTATCTTTTTCGGAGTATTTTCCTTTTCGTTGGAATTGCCCCGGAACCATGTCAAAATTTTGCTAGAATTTTTGTAGCAGAATTCTGTCATTTTGATGTTGATTGATCTTTTCTCTTCCATCTTTTGCAGGCAGTTCTTCCAGAACGAACAAGGGTAAAGGTCCTGTTACTGACACACCTCGTCAGTCTGCTAGATCTTCCAATGCGGCCGTTCAGCAGGCTTGGGAGAAAGATGAGACTCTCATTCGCTAGGTTGAGGAAGCCGAAGGGAATGTCCGGAGGAAGACTCAGGAGCATGAGCAGTGGCAAGTCCTCTGGGAAGAACTTCCTCGTGCTGCAGATGGGTCACGGCATTCGGCCGCGTTTTATGGGAACATTTTGAAGAAGCGTGGCCTAAAAACTTTGGAAGTTAAGGCCAAGGGTTTGCTTGAGGAGTTGAACCTTTGGTTGAAGACTATGTCGGATTGAGCTCCTGAGTTGTAACAAACTCTTTTCTTCTTCTTTTTTTTTTTTGGTACCTCCATGTATAAACAATTTTGGTACTATATTTTGTATCCCCTTCCTTTCACTTAAATCATTTTTTGATGAAAATAATTTTGAGCAAAAGTTGATGGGAATGTTTGCTTAAGAATTTGATCAAAAGGTTGTCATTTTGTAAAAATCTTTTGTCAAAGAGTTGTTTTGGGCATGAAAGCCAATTTTGTGGCGAAAAGCCTAGTTTTTTGATGGTTTGAAAACCAAATTTTGGATGGCGTGAAAGCCTAATTTTGTGGCGTAAGAGCCAAATTTGTTTGTGGCATGAGAGCCAAAGTTTTTTGGATAGCGTCAAAGCCGAATTTTGGAATGGCATAGAAGCCAAATTTCATCTTGTGGCATGGGAGCCAAATTTTGTTTGTAGCATGAGAACCAAAATTTTGTTTGTGGCATGAGAGCCGATTTTGAAATGGCATGAAAGCCGATTTTGGCGTTTATAGCCGAAATTTTTTTGTTTTGGCATTTATAGCCGGATTTTGGTGTTTATAGCCGGATTTTGGCGTTTATAGCCGAGTTTTGGCGTTCATAGCCGAGTTTTTTGAAAACCAAGTTTTGTTTTATTGGTATGAAAGCCGATTTTGGCGTTTATAGCCGAAAATTTTTTGTTTTGGCATTTATAGCCGAATTTTGGCATATATAGCCGGATTTTGGCGTTTATAGCCGAGTTTTGGTTTTCAAAATGCGGGTATCGACTAAATGTCGCCTCCCTGCTGAATGGTCTTGCAAGTATCGATGGAATGTCGCTTCCTTGCTCATTCGGTTTTACGAGTATTGATGGAATGTCACTTCCCCGCGGGTTAGGTTTTGCGAGTATCGATGGAATGTCGCTTCCTCGCGAATTGGGGTGCAAATATCGACTAAGCGTCGCTTCCCTGCTTTTCCCAAAACTTTTGGTTTTGCGGGTATTGACTTGATGTCGTTTCTCCACGATTTTTGAAATTTGAGGTTTTCTCGAACCATTTGAAATTTGGGTTGTGGATAGGAACTGGTATGTTGCATCTCTACGATTTTTGAAATTTGGGTTGTGGATATTAACTGGTTTGTTGTTTCTCCACGATTTTTTTGAAATTTGGGTTGTGGATATCAACTGGTTTGTTGCTTCTCCACGATTTTTGAAATTTGGGTTGTGGATATCAAATGGTTTGTTGCTTCTCCACGATTTTTGAAATTTACAAGTATCGAATGGGGTTTGCTTCCTTGCGATTTTTGGGTTTTGGAAGTATCGAATGGGGTTCGCATCCTTCCAGTTTTTTTGGGTTTTGCGAATATCGATTGAATGTCGCTTCCCTGCGGTTTCTAAAAACCAAAATTTTCGTTTAAAGACATGAAGGTCATAAATTTTTACTTAAAACCATTTTGGTTGTAAAAGCCGAGGCGGTCTAGGGTGAAAATTCCCAAGTCCCGATTTTTGTTTCAAACCATGAATTTTGGGTTCAAGGATCGGAAATTTTGGTCAAGTCTGGGAAGAGGCTCCTAAACTTGGATTGATTTTTCTTTTGAACAATGAAACGATGAAAGTAAGCATTGTTTTGAGAGATTGTTTTTTTTTTTTGGAAACTTCAACATAAAGATGAAAATTTCAAAAGGGGTGGGTTTGACGAGCAAGTACCTTGGAAATACGCTTTAGCCGTGTAGATATTGCTCTGACCCGTTTGAGGAAGTCTTCAAGGGTAGTACCGCTTCAAAAACTTGCCGTTGATGGGTAGCATACATCTGTCTTCTTCCATGTTTAGAAGAGCGTATGCACCGTTGGAGAAGACTTTGTCGATGACGAAAGGTCCCTCCCATTTTGGTTCAAATTTGCCTTTGGATTTGTGGGCAAAGATTATGGGTCTTTTTACTGCAAGAACCAAGTTACCCTTTTTGTAGGCGCGTTGCCTGACCTTTTTGTCAAAAGATCCTGCCATGCGTGCTTGGTACAACTCAATGCTTTGTAGAGCTTCGAGTCGTCTTTCATCGAGATTATCCAGCTCTTGGAGTCTCAATTTGACATTGCTTTCTTGCGTCATGTCATTTTCCAAAGATATCCTTAAGGAAGGAATTTGTACTTCCAAAGGGACAATAGCTTCGCATCTATAGACCAAAGAGAATGGTGTGCTATGGGTTGGTCCTCGAACGGTGGTTCGATAGGCCGACAAAGCTTCTGGTAGTTTGTCGCCCCAGTCTCTTTTGTGACTAGAGACCATTTTCTTGAGAATTTTGCAGAGTGTCTTGTTGAAGGCTTCTGCTAGTCCATTCGCTGCTGGATTATTTGGAGTTGAAGGACAACTTTGGATTTTGTACTTGTCGCAGAACCTATAGAATCTGTGATCGCGGAATTGTGGTCCGTTATCATGGATGAATCTTTTAGGTATGCCGAAGCGACAAATAATGTTGGTGCGCAAGAACTGAAGGACTGATGAAGTCTTCATTTCGTTGAGCGCAAATGCTTCTGACCACTTGGAGAAATAATCCGTAGCGGCGAAGATGAAGCGATGACCTTTGCTTGATGGGGGAGAAATAGGACCTATGATGTCCATACCCCAGGCTTCGAAAGGCCATGAGATTGCTGTTGGATGTAGCCATTCTGGATGCATGTGGACATAATCTCCGTGAATCTGGCATTTTTGGCAGCGCTTGGCAAATTGCATTGCATCAGCTACCATGGTAGGCCAATAGTAACCTAGCCTTTTTATCTGGTTGTAGAGCTTAGGGCCAGCCTGATGGGCTCCACAAAGACCAGCATGTACTTCTTTGAGAGTTTCCTCAGCCTCTTGTTGTGATAAGCAGCGTAGGAGTACTCCGTTGAAGGATTTTCTGTAAAGTTCTTTTGAAGGTATATCCAAATGAAAGTTTGGGGCTCGTCTTTGGATGCTTACCCGCTCTTTTGGATCTTCAGGTAGTATTCCGAACATGATGTAATCAATGAATGGATCTCTCCAGTCGCCGATCGGAGGTTTGAGGATTGACTTCCGACTTCCGACCACTTGGTGGCATTCAGCAACTGCTTGGTGTGTGTTGAGAGGAGGGAGAATCCTTCTTTGACACACTGTGACTTGCATGTTTTCCCCTTCTTGGATTGCCATGGATGCGGCAAGTCCAGCCAAGGCATCTGCACAAATGTTTTCACCTCTGAGGATGTGGGTGATGTGACAGATGTTGAATTTTTGTCAAAGCGACTGCGCCTTATTGTAGTAAGGCAGCAAATCAGGCTTCCTGACTTCATATTTCTGATTCATCTGGTTGACGACCAGTTGAGAGTCCCCAAACGCTTCCAGCGTGGTGATGCCGGATTCGAGGGCGAGTTCCAATCCTACAATCAGGGCTTGGTACTCAGCTGCATTGTTTGAACATGATTCCAGTAGCGAGAAGGCGTGTGGAATCATGTATTTATCGGGACTGACAAAGAGGATGCCAATTCCCGATATTTGCTTTCCCTTTTCATTTGTCCTAGATGCACCGTCAAAGTACATGTCCCAGGAAGCGTTTGACAAGGAAGTTTCCACATTGTACACAAATTCGTCTGGGAGATCATCCCTGAGTGGAGAATCTTTAGGCAATGGATGCTTTGCGAGGAAGTCTGCTAGAGCTTGGCCTTTGATTGCTTTTTGTGGTACATACCTAATATCAAACTCTGATAGAAGAATGGACCATTTTGCCAGTCGGGCATTGAGAGAACCTGCTTTTGTGACAAGGACCTTTAGGAGGTTGATCCTTGAAATCAGGTAGACTGTGTTCGACAGCAGATAGTGACGCAGCTTTTGTACGGCAAACATTACTGCAAAGCATTCTTTTTCGACTGGGGAGTAGCGATGCTCTGCACCTACCATCATGCGGCTAAGGTAATATAGACCAGCTTATTTTTTGTCGTTGTTTTCTTGTGCGAGCAGAGCACCCAAAGAGTGGTCGAGAGCTCTTGTGTACAAGATAAATGGTTTTCCAGTTGTGGGGGCAACCAGCACTGGAGGTTTGGTGAGGTATGCTTTGATGTCTTGAAATGCATTTTCACATTCAGCATCCCAGACAAAGTCCATGCCTTTCTTCATTAAGCGAGAGAATGGATGGCATTTCCCTGATAGATTGGAGATGAACCGTCGAATGTAGGCCAACCTTCCTTGAAGCCCTTTTAATTCTCTTAGTGTTCTTGGAGATGGCATTTCCAGGATAGCCTTGACTTTAGTAGGGTCAAGTTCTATTCCATCTTTCCGTACTATGAATACGAGAGACTTACCCGATGAGACACCGAAGAAGCACTTTAGTGGATTCATCCGCAATTTGTGTTTGCGAAGACGGAGGAAGACTTCTCGAAGATCATCGAGATGGTCTTCTTTTCTTCTGCTTTTTATGGCGAGGTCGTCAACATAGCATTCGACCGTCTTGTGCTGCATATCTTGGAATATTTTCATCATAGCCCTCTGATATGTTGCACCTGCATTTTATAGACCAAACAGCGTGACAGTGTAGCAATACACGCCGAATGGTGTCCGAAATGATGTATGCCTTTTATCTTCATGATGCATCTTTATCTGATGTAGCCGGAGAATCCATCCATGAATGTCATCCGCTCGAACCCATAGGTGTTGTCAATCATCACCTCTGGTATGGGGAGCGGGAATTCATCTTTAGGACATGCACTATTCAGGTCTCTGTAGTCAATACAGACCCTTATCTGCCCATTTTTCTTTGTCACGGGGACGATGTTGGCCAACCATTCAGGATGCTGTTCCTCGCGGATGAAGCCAACGATTTTGAGTTTCTAAACTTCTTGTTCAATTTTGTCCATCACGTCGGGACGGAATCTCCTTTGGCCTTGTTTGATAGGCTTGATTTCTTTTTGCAAGTTGAGCTTGTGGACTGCTACTTTGGGATCCAAGCCAGGCATTTCGGCATAAGACCATGCAAAGCAATCAACGAACTCACAAAGAAAAGAGATATACTCGGGTAACTCATCATCCTTTATATATTCTTGCTTATGAATACAGGACGTGGGTTATCAAGTGTTCCCAAGTCTATCTTTTGAACAGGGTTTTCTGTTGGAAGGTTTGAAGGTCGTTCCTCCATAATGTTTTCGGAGGCTTCCATCTCAACAAGACCTTCTGGAGTGCCAGAGGCATTTTCAGATTGAGGCTCTGTTTCTGTCCATGAATCTTCTTGATCAGTATCCTTCTTAAGGCTATCCTTCTCAAGGCTTGCAATGAGATGGTCCCAATCATTTGCTGGAATTGGGTTGAAGTAGGGTACTTCTTTTAGAGACGATGATTCTTCTGGGATAGAGAACCGCTCGTCTGTGTCATCGGGCAATTATCAGAGAAATTATACCAATTGGAGGAGCTTTCAGGATTTTTGACGAGTAACTCCTCAAAGAGATATCCAGGGATATCGATGTCTTCATGAGATGTTGAGGCTTGGTCGGTAAAGCGACTTTGCAGCCATGGTGTCAACTGTCTCATAGGAGCGGTAGGATCATACCCCAAACCATATGAAGACTTGCCTTTGTGAAGGTGGATTTTCCAATCTTCTGGTTGACTTTTGGTCAGGGTGGGTTCCAATGGTGTGAGAATACCACGGCCACCTCCCAAACCAGTCGGATTTTGAGCGTCGTAGCCCATTTTCTTCATGATAGCTTGTGCCATTGGACTATACAGGGATAGCTGAGGCATACCTTCGTTTTGGAAAGGTTCAAGCAGAGAGTTCAGTGGAGATACTCCTGATCTGTGGAAGTAAATCACTTTTTCTTCTGGCGAACTTGCTGGAATAACAAAGGAAGCAGACGTAAGGTCTTCTATGTCCGCAAGTGTCTCCAATGGAGTGAGAGCGGGCTGATCTTCCTGAGTATCAGCTTGGGTTGATGCTGTGTCATCTTCTGACTCTGACTCTGAGTCTGTGTCATGCATAATAGATACAAAGCAGACAGTGAACTTGCCCCCAGCCTTTTGTTTTGTCTTCTTTGCTTTGATAGTGATTACCAAAGGCTTTGAAGATTTGAAGGAGACGACGAAGGGAGCTTGGCTGCTTACTTCGAGTTTGGTGGAGGGTTTGTTTACCTCTGATGATTGCTGAGGAACCTTGCCTTTATCTTTCTGGAGACTGTCGACAAAGCGAATTGTTTTTTCCTCCTGTTCTTCTTTTCCATCTTTATACATTTGAGCATATGCAAAATGGACATCTCTGCCTTTGAAGGGCTTTTTGTTTGCAAATACTCGATGTATTAGGCCATCGTCGCTAATGAACTTGATGCACTGATGTAGAGTTGAAGGGACGACACCATTCTCGTGTATCCAGGGGTGTCCAAGGAGTATATTGTAGCATGAAGGGGTCCTTATTGCATACACAGTGACTTCAGAAATAAGATCACCGATTTGCAATTTGAACCTGATTTTACCAATAGGCCTTTGAGAGTTACCGTCATATCCGAAGATGGATACGGACGTGTGACTTAGCTTGCTGGGTGGGATGCCCAGCTCTTCGAGTGCTGAAGTAGAAATGAGGTTGAGTGCAGAACCTGGATCGATCTGAACTCTGTGTACTGGCATTTCTTTGACATACCCCGTAAAGTACAAAGGTCGGTTGTGCTTTGTTTTGCCTAGGAGGAGGTCATCCTTGTCGAAGGCAATTGTTGCACTTACTGCTTTTTGTACCGAGAGGCATTCATTGCTTGATCCCTCAGTTTTCTTCTTTTCTCCCTTTGAGGGAGTATTTGATTTTTTGACCCTATAGTCCATTTCAATTTGTAGGACTTGTGGGGCATGTTTGTCGACATCCGCATTCAGCCTTTGTAATTCTGAAATGAGACTATCACGAGTTTGTGGAGACATTCGTAATAAGTCAAGGATGTGCAGACGTGCAGGTATGTGTTTGAAGTGCTCAATCAAGTCGTACTTGAAAGCCTCCTTCGGGCCTGCATTTTCATTATTATTGCCACTTGGGGCGCTTACAACTTGCTTTCCCGAAGGATTTACATAAGAAGAAGAGGGTTGATTGTAATTTTTATGGTAATCCCGGCCAGAACGGGTACCTCTACCAACTTCAAGAGCCTCTAGAGAAGGGTCTTCTTTTGGAAGATCGTTCTCAGGATCAAGGGGTTGACCCTTTGCTGAAGACGTCTCAGTAACAACATTGGTGTCTTCAGTAATTGTGTTGAGGGAGCAATTTCGGGGAACAAGTCCTGAACAGCAGCCGGCAATTTTTCTTTATTAGCCCTGACATCGCCTGTTAGATCGTGTATCTGGGACCAATTGACTGAGTTTTCATTGAAGAAGATTTCATTGGCAGAAGTTTCTTCAAGATGATCAATTGGGAGAGGCTTGAGCTCTGATGTCACAGCTTCAGGAGACGAGGGCTGAGAGGATGTTATCTCAGTGGAAGTCACCTGAGAGCATGTAGCTCCGGATGAGAGGATGTAGCTCCGGAAGATACGCTACCGGTTGGGGAGTACGTGTCTTCGGAAGCTTCAGAGGCACTGTCGTCCTGAGCTATTGCATTGCAGGTTATCCTGATAGGAGATGCCCCCAGTGTAGATTGTTGGAAATCAGAATCATCCTTAGATGTGAGAGGATCATCGATCCAACTGTTTTCTCCATTTTCAGGAGTTGAGGGAGGGAGTTCCCGTTGATTTTCAGGGACTTTCAGTTCTGGATCATGACGAAGATTGATGCGATCCTGCTCCTGCTCTATGGCAAGATGTTGCAAGATTCTTGCATGTTCTTCAAGATCAGGCATGGGAGCCAAATCTTTTTCGTCATTTGCTCCTTGTGGTTCGCCCATGTTGGGTTCCACTGAAGCATTTGCTGGTGCTGGATTAACATTGTTTTCTTGAACAGGGCCCTGGTCTTTTTCATCATCAGTCCAAGATCCTTGTGGCTGTAATGGATTATACCAGATTACTGGCATAAGATGAGACTCGGGAATCCATTCTTCGTCGGAGAGGTATTCTCCTGTTTCAAAGGATTCTTCCCACTCATCTATATCACTGGACTCGTATCCGTTCATGGAGAATCCAACTACCGAGTTGTAAGAGTATGATGCCCCCTGCACATTTTCATTTTTGTATAGAGGTGGCATGAAATCATCAAGAGTGAATTTTCTTACCGCCTTGGAGGTTTTGGGAAGAGATTCTTCCGTCGTCCCGAGTGAAGCAATGGAAGAAGTTTCTGCTTTTTCAAGGACTTCTTGTTTTGGTTGAGACTTTTGCTGCTGTTTGAGCTTGAGGAGTTGTCTCTTGGCTTGCCTTCGCTGCTGAGCGGTCGGCTTTGTTTTGACGATCTCCCAGTTTTCATCATCTAGGAGATCGGGATGCACCCATATAGGCTGTCTGTCACGACCCCAAACCCGGGGTCCGTGAATTGAGAGTTATGTTTCTCCCAAGATCCGCGTGTGTGAGGATTTCAAATTCCAACATCCTCTCTGAATATTTAGCGGAAGCTTTCGTGGTGTTGCGACTCGGAGTTCGTAGCCATTGGATTCCGCACCGCACTCAACCCAAGCATAAGTCATCTTATCAATGATCCATTTCAGACTGGAATAAACCATCACAATAAAGTACAGAGCTGACAGTAACAAGGTATTACATTCCCATATATGTTCAAGTTACAAATAACAATGTGTATTAATTACAATCCCAAGAAAAAGCTAATAGAAGCTATATAAGAAAACAAGCTAATGATCACTACCCCAAATGTGACGTAATTCCGATGTCAAACTCAATGTCTACATGACATAGCCGACAAACAACCTGAAAACTCATGGCTCCACAGCCAACACGTGCACTCGTCTCGGGTGAAGAAGTCTGGACCTGAGTACCAAAGTAGTGGGTCAGACACGACGGTCTGGCAGGTGGGTGAAAAGATATAACAATATACTGAACGATAAAACATGCAATAAATCATGCT
The DNA here is from genome assembly GCA_028538565.1 of Umbellularia californica. Lineage (NCBI taxonomy): Eukaryota > Viridiplantae > Streptophyta > Magnoliopsida > Laurales > Lauraceae > Umbellularia > Umbellularia californica. The sequence goes on along the minus strand of JAPQWN010000007.1, from coordinate 40,629,695 downwards.
GTCTGATCAAATTGTACACAATTAAAAATGTATAGGAAATCATGTATATCTGACAAAATCCTGTATTCATATAAAACGGGTATGAAACATAAATATTTGACAAAACATGTATTCATTTATAGCATGTATAAAACATGAACATTTATTAAGAAAAGACGTGATCAATGTAAAGCAGTACGGGTATCAAGGATCAGGAACTATCAAGATAGCAACCACACGAAGTTAAATCCTCTATCACTTAAGTGATAGAGCAAGCAAGTCAAGGCGTTGACCTCAGTCACCGAAGTGAGGAGGTACAACGAAATACATATACATATATACTATATACAAGACATGACCACGGTAGCGAGCCGGGCATCAGGAACCACAGTAGCAATCTGCAGTATCAGGACATGACCACGGTTAAATAAACTGGGCATCAGGATCCAAACTGCAGTTGGCAAGACAAGAGGGGGATCACCTAGTCAGTGGATCAGACTAACAAGGTATCCAAGCTTAGTGGTGTCGACTCATAGGTTATATGCAAGTAAACAAAACAAGTACATGTATGCATATTCTCTTTTTGGCTCATGGGCTCACACTACAAAGCTCTGGCCCCATATTGCCTCAAGGTTTTGGCTTATGAGTCATATACAAGAAATCAGGTCAAATAAATACATATGACAGGACGGGATGCTCATAAGCACAAAAGCACATCTGTATAGGTCAGGTATGTACGGGCTAGCAACAATGCTAAAACATGAATTTCGATACTGTCGGGGCAAGTCTAGCCATATAATATAAGATTGAAAGTGTACAAGCGAAATTCGAGTTTAAATAAGACATAATGGATTTCTATACATTCTCCGGGCCAAGTGTTGAAAGTCCAAGATTTGAATCAATGTAAATAGGGTTCCATATGTCGAATTTGATATGCATTTGGTACTCTTTAAGAATTGATAACATGCCGGGACCTTATATACATTGACAAGTCTATAAGACCTAAACAACAACATGATAAAGGGATTTCTTCTTCAATATAGCTCCACACTTTCTTTAAAAGAAATCTTTCCTTCCCTTCTCCCATCCACTCTTTCTATACATTTGAGCACCCATCTCACACAACTTTAGAGGTCTTAAAACCTCATTCCAAACCCCAAGAAATCCTTTCACAAAATGAACCCAACCTCTTCATCCCATTCACATTCAACCATAAGAAATCCATAATGTAAAATCAATTAGGACTTATACATTCAAGATGTCATTTTCAATCGTGGCGAACCACTCAAGTACATTTCAAATCGTTTTACAACAAGAGCATATAACTTTTCTAACATGGAATGGAATAGTGTATGTGATTCAATGGTTTACCAAGGGGAGTCTCAATGCACACTTAATATCTAAAGGTTGATTTATAATAATGAGTTTGGCACCAATGAAAATCCACAACACTTAAGATTATAAAGTATGCTTTAAGACTCATAAGAATTCTTGGGTAAAATCCCATGTCAAAACTTTCTTTTATGTTTCCATTCAATTGGTACAAATATTCACTTTCATTACCAATCCTTGATCACTAAGATAAGTATATCATTGGATTCCTCGCTTCAAGAGCTTTCCAACGGTATATAGAACGTCCAATTCCGACATGGGGATAAAGAGTTATGGGCATTTCAAAGTGGCCCATAAAACAGCCCAGGCCCGCTCGAGCGGACCCAGGCCCGCTCGTGCGGGCCAGGCTGCTGCCTTGGCCCATTTCAAGTGCAGAAATTTGCACTTTTTGTGCATTTTTGATTCTCTTCTCCTCCAATCCCTTCTATTTGCATTCTTATACAATTTCCTAGCCTTAACAAACTCCATTAGAACATCATACACTAAATCATTCCATTATTTCCATGAATTTTTAACAATGAACAAAACATTAACATTCACCAAAATCACTAAAATTCTGAAATACATATAACCAATCCAAAGACAACTCATTGCTAAATAAAATCCATATAGTTGAAACATCAACTTAGAGAAACAATAGACATAAATCATCTCTTGAACATTTCAATGAAAAATCAATAATAAAAGCTAATCATTTGCATAAAAACATGATTAATGAAAATAAATCATTTCATCCACTTTCCTTGGGTCTCTAATCAAGCAAATTAAGCTCTAAACACTCTTCCAAGCCAAGGCTCCAAGCTACACAAAAACCCCCAAAAAGCAACCCATCTTAGAACTCTAAAATGGTAACTCATCAAAGAGAAGGAATGGGCTCAAACAAGCTAAGAAATAGGACCTAGGGGAAAGCCAATGCTCAACAATAGAAGATGGAAAGAGATCCTTACCTTTAGGGCCATTAATCAACAAGAAGGAGCTTGAAATAGGGGTTGCCCAGCTGAGATTTGTACAAGGATGATGTCCATGGAGAGCTAGAAGGATGGAGGAGAAGAAGTTGAGCTCAAGTCTCCATTTTAGCAAGGTTTGGAGGTGGATTTTGTGAGAGGGAGCAAGAAGAAGAAGAGAAAAGGGCAAAAAGCCCTAAGGAGCTGGAGCTCCTCTCCTAAGAATGTTGGAATGAATGGGGAAGAAGGGAGACGGGTGGTCCTTTTATAAAAGGGTGGGTGTGGGCTCTACCATCACTTAAATTTGTCGGGATTAAAACATCAATTTTTGGGCTCAGGATGCGATCGACGAAGAAGAGAAAAATGTTCCTCATAAAATCTAGTTTTCAAAAAGTATAATTTTGGCATGGTTCTTAAATCTCAAAATTTGGGTCCAGATTTTGTGAAAAAGACCGATTTTGCCCCCATGGCTGGAAAAACTGATTTTTGGAGCTTCGAATGGGCACGGAGTGAACACGAAAGTTGTAGGGAATGGCGAGATTAGTCAAACGAAGCTGAAATGGGAATCACCAAGAATCTCCCCACGCTGACCACGTAAAACAAATGGGACCCTACGGTCACTGTCTAGGTTTACTGGCTCTCAAAACTTCCCAAAGCTAATAAAAAGTCATTCTAACTCAAAAACTCAACGAAACAACCACTAAACCCATTAAGAAAACTAAATCACGATTAAAACCACACTAAACCAGGAAATTAGGGGTCGGGTTCACACACTGTCCATCTGATGTTGGATAGGGAACCAATTCTTGGGACGCTTGAGCCATTTTTATCACCTTGAATGAAGTAGTGTTCTTCTTCTTCGGTGACTTTGAAGTTTGCCGACATGACACCATGTTGACAGAGGCGGGGCCATAGTTTTTATCAAAGGTTATGACTCCGTTTTTCCACATCTCATTGATCTTCTCTCTCACAACGAAGCATTGATTGAGAGGATGTCAGATCATCTGATGGTATGGACAGTATCGGAGATCATTGGTTTTACCAACATCTCCCGGTCTTTTGGGCTCTGGCAAAATGAGTTTGCCATTTGCTAGGAGAGCCTCAAAGATTTTTTCAATATCTTTATCGAATGGATATTTCTTTTCTACGCGTTCTTTGAAGGCATCAGAGAGTTCAGGTCTTTTACCTGCAATTTTGTTTTCGGGGTTTCTTTGGTTGCTGAGGAGCAGACTTAGTCTGCACATTGAGAACCTCCTTTTTCTTTGGTTTTGAGGTTGTAACAGCAGTCGGCTCTTTCTTTGATGATTTCTGACTGTTGAGGTCTTTGATCACCATTTCAGCTTCCATGGAAGCTTCGAGGAGTTCCTCCAGGTTCTTCGATTTGTTGCCAATAATCATGGAGCGAATTTTTGTTCTCATATTGTTACGGCAGATGTTGACTAGCGACGCTTGTGGCAGCACATCTGAGCATTTGTACGCCATTGCCTTCCATTTGTGAATGAAGTCGTATGTTGACTCATTCTCTCCCTGTTTTAGGCTGCAGAGTTGAGCCATAGTAACAAGATGATCCTCACCTTGGAAGTGGGTTAGGAAGTGTGTCTCTAGCATAGCCCAGTTCTGAATGAAGTTCTCCGGCAGAGTGGAGTACCAATCAAAGGCTGTACCTTTTAGGGTACTTGCAAAGAGGTGAATCTTGAGGGCATCTTGATCCGCAATAGCTCCCGTCAGGATCTTGAAATGGATGACATGCTGTCTGGCTGAACCTTTCCCCGTATATGTCTGGAGAGTAGGTTGCTTGAATTTTACAGGGAACGGAACCGAGTCCATCCATAAAGGGTAGGGTGGCTTGATCCCATGTTCCTTCAATGTATCCTCTTCTTTTGCTTTTGTGAGGATATCGTCCACGTCCTTTCTGGTAAGGGCGCGAGACTCATTGTTTTCTGCATTACCCTCATCATCTTCATGATTCGGAGGGGTTTCATTGTTAGGTGGTGGACGCTGTAGACGCTGTAGAGTGAGAATCAGATTTTCCATCAGAGTCTCAATTCTCTGTCGTCCTTGCTCCAACTACTGGATGCGTGCGGTTACCTCATCATGCTGTGGAGGCGGCTCAGAACTTGTAGCCAAGACGTTCATCCCCCGGGATTCGAACGAAGAAATCGTCCTGGTGACTGAGCTGGGGCTCATTCTTCTGGATGAAGAATCTGAGGAGTGGTTACTCCGATGTTCTTGGCTTGGAGGAGTGGAAGACTCTTCCAGATGTGTTCTTGTCCGAGAGACGCTGCGAGTCACTGGACGTCTAACACTGATTTTGGTTGCTGACTTTTGGCGTTTTCTGGTTTTGCCAACCATATGAACAGCAACGAATTGGTCGGGTCTTTCTTTTTCGACCCATTTGTTTGAGACGTGGAGAGTAGAACGCATGGTTCTTTGTTTCTCGAGTCTCTTTTATTGATATGCAGTGCGGCGACACATACGACGAGCAATTTGAGCTTCAGTCAGCTCTGGCTGGGCTCTGGCGATAAAGGATGTAGTCCCTCGTGCGCTGCAGCCAAGTTTGTCTTCTTTGAAGCTGGGCAAGGACAGAATCTGGATGCGGTCCTTTGCTTGTCGCAATGAAGACTTGAATTTTGCGAGCTCGGCCCTTGTTGAGATGAAGGGTCGACTCGCAGGAGTGCAGGCTTCAACATGTTTTTGTGTAGGCCTAATGACGCAGGATTTGATTTTGGGCTTGTATGAGCAAGCCGGCTCATGATGATTTTGTTTGTTTTTTGGGTGGAGGGTAGGTTTCTCCTCTTTCATGTAAGAGAGAGGGTAGAACTGATTCTCCTTGAGAGGGGCCAGGTATGCTGGCTTTGCAGATGTTTGGGACCTCCGTTGCTTTGGCGAAGATCTCGGGGACCAAGTTTTGGTGTAAACCTGGTTTTTTGTGGGTTGAGGCTTCGTGGGAACGCCACGAGCTTCAGGCTTCTTGGTGTTCGCGGTTGGTGCCATTTTAGTGACACGTTGCGGGGCGGTTTTCTACTTCTTGGCAGGTACAGTGTCTTCTGCGGGAAGTGGGAATGGCCCCAGCGATCCGAAGACGATGGTATGGGGAGTTGAAGTTGACCCGGTGTTTGGAGAGTTGTCGAGGGAGATGACGCTTCGGCAACTTGCAAGGCGCTTATGCTTGTTTCGCTTGTCTTGAAGCATAAGCTGGTACTTGTTCTCATCGAAAGTGATGGTCAATGAAGCTGCCATTGTTAGTTTTGGAAAACTTCTGAAACAAGACCAAATCCGTTAGTAATCACAAGAATATGGTGATCGTAAATGGAGAACAACTATGGTTTTGTCTTTTCAAATCACTTGAGGGGACATGGCCCAACCCAAGGACGATGAAGAAGGCAAAAAGCCATAGAGGATACAATTGTTCTAAAATGCAAGTATGGTAGGCTCAGAGTGAGCGTTCCAGTGACTGCTAGAAGCAATTGTAGACCTTAATTCAAATTACCGAGAAACAAGGCTCACTCAAGGTAAAAATGATATAAGGTTGGAGATACAAATGTGTCGGTCGCGAATACAGTAGATCCGAAAGGGCGTACTAGCACCGCTAGGCACAAATGTTGCAAATCGCATCCTTGGAAAGGACACGAGATGGGATTTTTTGAAAGGTTAAATTTGGGTTTATAAAGGAGAGCAAATGGTGTTCCAATCCGAACAAAGGCTCAACATTTCTGCGAGCGCTAAACTCAGAAGGGAAGGAACCAGAATTTCTCGGATGTGAATCTAGTAATGACGGAAGTTTTTTTTTTGAAGGGTCAAGATTGAATTCATCAAAGAGAGCAAATGGTGTTCCATTTCGAACAAAGGCTCAACATTTCGATCCCGGGTTGCTCCGCCACCGGTAGGCTTGATTTTCTCTCGGAGCATCAAAACCTGGTCAAACTTTGTCGGAATGACCTGAAATTCGACGTCCAGCCTTTTGAAAGCATGTTGAAGCCACTCATATATTTTGTTTGATGAGTGATGGCTTCGGTGGTTCCCGCCGCCGGGAGGCTTGATTTTGCTGCTCGAGCATTGATGGAGGGTCAAACGTTGTTGGTTTGACTTGAAATTTGGCATGGAGCCCTTTGGAGACATTCTGGAGTCATCCGTAGGCTCTGATCAAAGTTTTGGTGTCTTTGATGATGTCGTCGTCGGGAGCGCTTGTTTAGCTGTCGTAGCAGTGAAGTTAGGCCAAACGTTGTCAGAATGGCCCGAAACCTCAGGTGTACCCCTCTTTTAGCTGACTTGAAGGATCTCTCAGTTTCTGTCTGATTCTAGAAAGATCTGATGCTTGAAGTAGCCTTGCCTGTTTTGTAGCAGGATGCAGCTTCACGAGGTTTTTTGATGTGGAGGAGACATAGTGACTTTTTTTGGTGTCAAGAGTTGTCCCTTCAACTCTACATCAGTGCATCAGGTTCGTTGGCGACGATGGCTTGATACATCGAGTATTTGCAGACAAAAAACCCTTTAAAGGCAGAGATGTCCATTTTGTAGATGCTTAAATGTATAAAGATAGAAAAGAAGAACAGGAGGAAAAAAAAAATTCACTTTGCCGACAGTCTCCAGAAAGTTAAAGGCAAGGCTCCTCAACAATCATCGGAGGTAAACAAACCCTCCACCAAACTCGAAGTAAGTAGCCAAGCTCCCTTCGTCGTCTCCTTCAAATCTCCTAAGCCTTTGGTAATCACTACCAAAGCAAAGAAGACAAAACAAAAGACTGGGGGCAAGTTCACTGTCTCCTTTGTGTCTATTATGCATGACACAGACTCAGAGTCAGAGTCAGAAGATGACACAGCATCAACCCAAGCTGATACTCAGCAAGATCAGCCCGCTCTCACTCCATTGGAGACACTTGCAGACATAGAAGACCCTACGTCTGCTTCCTTTGTTATTCCGGCAAGTTTGCCCGAAGAAAAAGTGATTTACTTCCACAGATCAGGAGCATCTCCACTGAACTCTCTGCTTGAACCTTTCCAAAACGAAGGTATGCCTCAGCTATCCCTGTATAGTCCAATGGCAAGAGCTATCATGAAGAAAATGGGCTACGACGCTCAAAATCCGACTGGTTTGGGAGGTGGCTGTGGTATTCTCACACCATTGGAACCCACCCTGACCAAAAGTCAACTAGAAGATTGGAAAATCCACCTTCACAAAGGCAAGTCTTCATATGGTTTGGGGTATGATCCTACCGCTCCTATGAGACAGTTGACACCATGGATGTAAAGTCGCTTTACCGACCAAGCCTCAACATCTCATGAAGACATCGATATCCCTGGATATCTCTTTGAGGAGTTACTCGTCAAAAATCCTGAAAGCTCCTCCAATTGGTATAATTTCTCTGATAATTGTCCGATGACACAGACGAGCGGTTCTCTATCCCAGAAGAATCATCGTCTCCAAAAGAAGTACCCTACTTTAACCCAATTCCAGCAAATGATTCGGACCATCTCATTGCAAGCCTTGAGAAGGATACTGATCAAGAAGATTCATGGACAAAAACAGAGCCTCAGTCTGAAAATGCCTCTGGCACTCCAGAAGGTCTTTTTGAGATGAAAGCCTCCGAAAACATTGTGGAGAAACCACCTTCAAACCTTTCAACAGAAGACCCTGTTCAAAAGATAGACTTGGGAACACTTGATAACCCATGTCCTGTATTCATAAGCAAGAATATAAAGGATGATGAGTTACCCGAGTATATTTCTTTTCTTCGTGAGTTCGTTGATTGCTTTGCATGGTCTTATGCCGAAATGCCTGGCTTGGATCGTAAAGTAGCAGTCCACAAGCTCAACTTGCAAAAAGAAATCAAGCCTATCAAACAAGGCCAAAGGAGATTCCGTCCCGACGTGATGGAAAAAATTGAACAAGAAGTTTAGAAACTCAAAAACGTTGGCTTCATCCGCGAGGAGCAGCATCCTAAATGGTTGGCCAACATCGTCCCCGTGACAAAGAAAAATGGGCAGATAAGGGTCTGTATTGACTACAGAGACCTGAATAGTGCATGTCCTAAAGATGAATTCCCGCTCCCCATACCAGAGGTGATGATTGACAACACCTATGGGTTCGAGCGGATGACATTCATGGATGGATTCTCTGGCTACAATCAGATAAAGATGCATCCTGAAGATGAAAGGCATACATCATTTCGGACACCATTCGGCGTGTATTGCTACACTGTCATGCCGTTTGGTCTAAAAATGCAGGTGCAACATATCAGAGGGCTATGATGAAAATATTCCAGGATATGCAGCACAAGACGGTCGAATGCTATGTTGACGACCTCGCCATAAAAAGCAGAAGAAAAGAAGACCATCTCGATGATCTTCGAGAAGTCTTCCTCCGACTTCGCAAACAAAAATTGCGGATGAATCCACTAAAGTGCTTCTTCGGTGTCTCATCGGGTAAGTTTCTCGGATTCATAGTATTGAAAGCTGGAATAGAACTTGACCCTACTAAAGTCAAGGCTATCCTGGAAATGCCATCTCCAAGAACCCTAAGAGAATTAAAAGGGCCTCAAGGAAGGTTGGCCTACATTCGACGGTTCATCTCCAATCTATCAGGGAAATGCCGTCCATTCTCTCGCTTAATGAAGAAAGGCGTGGACTTTGTCTGGGATGCTGAATGTGAAAATACATTTCAAGACATCAAAGCATACCTCACCAAACCTCCAGTGCTGGCTGCCCCCACAACTGGAAAACCATTTATCTTGTACACAAGAGCTCTCGACCACTCTTTGGGTGCTCTGCTCGCACAAGAAAACAACGACGGAAAAGAAGCTGCTTTATATTACCTTAGCCGCATGATGGTAGGTGCAGAGCATCGCTACTCCCCAGTCGAAAAAGAATGCCTTGCAGTAATGTTCGCCGTACAAAAGCTGCGTCACTATCTGCTGTCGAACACAGTCTACCTGATTTCGAGGATCAACCTCCTAAAGGTCCTTGTCACAAAAGCAGGTTCTCTCAATGCCCGGCTGGCAAAATGGTCCATCCTTCTATCACAGTTTGATATTAGGTATGTACCACAAAAAGCAATCAAAGGCCAAGCTCTAGCAGACTTCCTCGCAGAGCATCCATTGCCTAAAGATTCTCCACTCAAGGATGATCTCCTAGACGAATTTGTCTACAATGTGGAAACTTCCTTGTCAAACGCTTCCTGGGACATGTACTTTGACGGTGCAACCAGGACAAATGAAAAGGGAAAGCAAATATCGGGAATTGGCATCCTCTTTGTCAGTCCCGACAAATACATGATTCCACACGCCTTCTCGCTACTGGAACCATGTTCAAACAATGCAGCTAAGTACCAAGCCCTGATTGTAGGATTGGAACTCGCCCTCGAATCCGGCATCACCACGCTGGAAGATGCAACATACCAGTTGCTATCCACAACCCAAATTTCAAATGGTTCGAGAAAACCTCAAATTTCAAAAATCGCGGAGAAACGACATCAAGTCAGTACCCGCAAAACCAAAAGTTTTGGGAAAAGCAGGGAAGCGACGCTTAGTCGATATTTGCACCCCAATTCACGAGGAAGCGACATTCCATCGATACTCGCAAAACCTAACCCGCGAGGAAGTGACATTCCATCAATACTCGCAAAACCGAATGAGCAAGGAAGTGACATTCCATCGATACTTGCAAGACCATTCAGCGGGGAGGCGACATTTAGTCGATACCTGCATTTTGAAAACCAAAACTCGGCTATAAACGCCAAAATCCGGCTATAAATGCCAAAACAAAAATTTTTCGGCTATAAACACCAAAATCGGCTTTCATGCCAATAAAACAAAATTTGGTTTTAAAAAAAAACTCGGCTATAAACGCCAAAATCCGGCTATAAATGCCAAAATTCGGTTATAAATGCCAAAACAAAAATTTTTCGGCTATAAACGCCAAAATCGGCTTTCATGCCATCTCAAAATTGGCTCTCATGCCACAAACAAAATTTTTCGCTCTCATGCCATCTCAAAATTTGGCCTCTATGCCATTCCAGAATTCGACTTTGATGCCATCCAAAAAACTTTGGCTCCAATGCCATCTCAAAATTTTGGCTCCCATGCCACAAACAAATTTGGCTCTTACGCCACAAAATTAGGCTTTCATGCCATCTAAAATTTCGGTTTTCAAACCATCAAAAAATCAGGCTTTTCGCCACAAAATTGGCTTTCATGCCCAAAACAACCCTTTGACAGAAGATTTTCACAAAATAACAACCTTTTGATCAAATTCTTAAACAAACATTCCCATCAAACTTTTGCTCAAATTTGTTTTCATCAAAAAATGATTTAAGTGAAAAGAATGGGATACAAAAAATATAGTACCAAAACTGTTTATACATAGAGGTACCAAAAAAAAAAGAAGAAGGAAAAAGAGTTTGTTACAACCTAGGAGCTCAATCCGACATGGTTTTCAACCAAAGATTCAACTCCTCAAGCAGACCCTCGGCCTTGACCTCCAAAGTTTTTAGGCCACGCTTCTTCAAAATGTCCCCATAAAACGCGGCCGAATACCGTAACCCATCTGCAGCACGAGGAAGTTCTTCCCAGAGGACCTGCCACTGCTCATGCTCTTGAGTCTTCCTCCGGACATTACCTTCGGCTTCCTCAACCTGGCGAATGAGAGTCCCCTCCTTGTCACGAGCCTCCATAATGGCGGTCCATTTAGCAGCAGCCTCTTCCTCTAAAAGATCAAGACGTTGCCTAGCCTCGACAACCGCCTTATCAAGGCGGTCCAAGTCTTGCTTCAGCCCCATGATGGATAACTCGGTAACGTTCTTCTCCCGAACGATCTGCCTCCGAGTCTTCGTGACATCAGTCAGCTCAGCTTTGACTTTGCTGGAAGGTTTTATGAACATCTCATCAAAGAAGTCACCATCTGGAAAACTTTTGGTCTCAGTCCATTTGTTCCCCAAGGTGATGATCTCCTCAACAAAATCCTTGGCGTTTGCGATGTCCAAACCGACTTCTTTGCTATCAGCGAGGATGTCCTGCACATGCTCGATCATGCCAAAACCAGCTTCCAAATGACCTGAAGAAAGAGTCTCAACCCATGAGCTCAAGACAGTCTTCAATACCTTCCTTGCATACTGAAGGTGCGGTGCAGATGAGGATTCGCCATGCTCTGGTGTTCGACTGCCCACGTCATGCTCCATTGGAAGAGTAATCAATAAACTCTTTCCAATGGAAGAAGCTGACTCATTGAAAAAGGAAGAAGCCCCTACTTCTGGATCAGCAGTAGGTGTCCCCTGTTCTGGCTCTGAAGAAGATGGAGGAATCTCTCCTGCTGCTTCACAATCTGTCAAAGAAAAAAAAAAGAAGAAAAAGACAAAAAGGTATGAATATAATCTTGTCAAAAATATATCAATATTATTATTGCAAATATACGTGCTTCGACGACCGGCGGAGTACTCTCTGCCTCTTTGAGCTCATCCGAAGCATCGTCAAAAGTTGCATCCATAGATGGCTCGAAATCGTCGGAATCCTCTGGCAAGTCAGCTACATGTTAGCAAATGACAGCAAAAGAAAAAAAAAAAAAAAGCCAAAGCAAATCATAACAGGTGAAGATTCTGGAACCAATCCAGAGTCCTTGGGCTCTTCCTCAGATGCCACGACTGGATCCGTCATTGCCTCATCGGCCGGAACCTCAGGCATCACCAGGTCATCATCCTCTGCTAAACAAAGAAGCAGCGGATCAAAACAAAATCTTTCATAAAAAAAAAAAGAAGGAAGGAAGAAACAAAAGGAAAGAAAGGGGATCATACCAGCTATCTCCTCTTCTCTGCTTCTCTTCTTCGGAGGCTCGTCAGCATCCTCAGACACCTCCTCAGCAATGGTGAGAGGAACTTGGAGATCAGAAGGACTATCGTGCCGTCTCATGTTACGGCGTTGTCCTCTCCTCCTCTTGCCTCGACGGGTCAATGTGCTCGACGATCCTGCCCCACTATCAACATCAGGCCTCTCACAAGAGTCCTCACTGGATGGTCTACTTTTCTCAGTAGACTCCATGGAAGCCTTCGTATGCTCTGCCTGTATCATATCATTGATCTAGGCCTCCTCCTCCTCCAGCTGTCTCAAGACCTCACCAGGAATCCCCTGTGCAGCTCCTGATCTGATGATGTCCTGCCCGTTGAGAAAGCCTATCTTGTGTTTCTCTCCAGAAAGGAAGGCCAAAACTTCCTCCCGACGGACACCATCCGATTTGCCAAGACTCTTCCCGGGAGATTGCTTAATATCGAGCTCTTTCTTGGAAAGCCCCCCGTACACTGAAAAGCTCTCCACGAACCACTTCGTGAAGCCAGCAGTCCGGAAGGTGGGCAGCTCAGGATAGGAAATCATGGCGGCAGTGTCCTTGGCGCTATAAACAGCCCATGCATTTCTCCCATCTTGCAGACCTCCAAAACGCTTCACCATACTCGAAGGCACTCCAACAACGCCTTGAGAGAAGCCAAGCTGCAATGCAAAACGCGAAGGGACATACGGTTGGATGTCGACGAAAAGATGTCTACGGTACACCATCGTACCAACCCGTATGTTGAAGAGCCACTTCTTCTCCGCGTCCGTCAAAGCATGGTGTCTTCCCGACCCTACCCTGGTCGAATCACGGGAGACACCAAAGTCAAAAGCCTTCTTCCGCAAGCCCGGAGAAAGCTTCATTGAAGATTGCCCAATCTCGACGTCCCTAAATCGTCGGATCCTTAAACAAGCAGATAAAAGTGATTCGTGAACGGCTGTCCCTCTAGCCAAACGAATCATAAAGGGATCTTCGTCCTGTGCAACTCCCAAACGATGGAAGCTAGGACAGTGGTATACATACCACGAATAGAAAATGTGGGCAGAAAATACCCTGTTCATGGGAAGCCCAAGCCGAACTAGGAAAGCAACAGCCTGCAGTTCGGTACACAAATAGGAGTAAAGAGCAGGTACCAAAGCCAGCCGCTCTCCAAACGCCATTTGACAAGCCGGAAAAATACAGTGCGGCCTGATGTGCATCCCATCTCCTCCAGCAAAAACAGCCTCACCCAGCCAGTAAGTGAGGTAAACAACGAGATCTCTCCGCAACGCAATGTCAGGAAAAATGGCATCTGTGCTTGCAAAAAACTTCTTCAAATCTTCTCGCATAGCAGCGATCTTCTTCAAACTTGATGTTTTAGCCCTAGCATCCTGGGCCATGCCATCAGAAGAATCCCCGCTGTCAAAAAAGTTGGAGCTACAACTTCTCCAGCTGCTGCATCTAACTTTCGAGCCCTCCTTCTCCTTCAAAAAATCATAGAAGGCGACGAGCTGAAAGTACACAAGCCTTAACTCCTCACACTGCTCCTCAAGGACACTGTCAATGAGCATAAACTCCTCATAGAGTTTGCCGAGGATAGGCAATCCGGTGATGGCACTCACTTCCTTCAAAGAAAAACCAATCTCACCATTCATTACAATGAAGGTGTTGGTTTGTGGAAGGAATGACTCTAGCATGGCCATGAAAGCCTCATCGGAGAAAACGACGGTTTGCCGAAAAGCGCGAACCGCGTCAAAAATCTCGGCCTCCCGAAGAACGGCCTCACCAGTCCTCAGGGTGTGATCAGTCCATGACTCCCAGCTAGAGTCAGCACTGAAAAGGCCACGAAGTCGAAAAGGCTTCACCCAATTGCTGCCGTCACCCCAAAAAACGCCAAGGCCCCCCGGTCTCAAATCGACCGATGGATGATCAGAACCTTGGTAGCCACTGGCTGGCATCAACATGTCCATACGGACAGGTGGCTTCTCTGCAAAATCGTAAGGTCCACCAACAAAAACCCCGGTCTTAATCACACTGGTCCTCTTCACCCAGCTCGGAGGATCTTCCCTCTTAGGGCACATGGGAGAAAGGCTCAGGATCGAGATGGTCCGGTCAAAAGACGACCGGGTAGAAATAGTTCTCTCCTCACCATCGGCTGTGTAAGAGAACTGAAAACATCTCCTTTGGTATGTCAAGTCGTCGGGGACTGCATCACTGAAGAAGAAGGTAGGCTTGAGCACAACGCTCTGATCGTCCGTAACCCAAGGACGACCGCTTACCATGATCTTATAGAACTCCTCATCTTTGAGAGCGATCAATCGCTGTCTCATCTAATCACGATTGAGGGAATCGCAATCTTCCAAGTTCTTCTCAACAAACTGGACCTTCTCCCAAGCCTGTTGAATAGCCGCATTGGAAGATCTAGCAGACCGACGAGGTGCGTCAGTAACAGGACCTTTACCCTTGTTCGTTCTAGAAGAACTACCTGCAAAAGATGGAAGAGAAAAGATCAATCAACATCAACATGACATAATTTTGCTACAAAAATTCTAGGAAAATTTTGACATGGTTCCGGAGCAATTCCAACGAAAAGGAAAATACTCCGAAAAAGATAGGAAGCCTGAAGATGAGCTCAACATCGCTGCAAGCTCATAGTCAGTGGAGAATTCTCAAAGAAGGCTCGAACTCAACATCGCTGCGAGAACCATCCAATCTCATCAAACTTCCGCAAAATCTGGAAAAGAGCTCAACATTGCTGCGAGCTTCAAAATCCAAAGATTGCAAACTTCCTCAAAATCCAGCAAGACCGAGAAAGAGCTCAACATTGCTGCGAGCTCAAAATCCCGATACTTGCAAAAGATTTTCAGGTATGCATCATCATACTTCCAAATCTATTTACCAAAACTCATGCATCAAAAAATATCATCATACATTAGATGCTAGGAAAACCTTGACCAAACTTTGACCAATTCAAACCCAATTTGGTCAAAACCAGTCAAACTTTGTCCAAGTCAAAAATCATGTTGGCTTGACCTAAAGACTCTAGCCTTCTATTTTGATGCATCAAACAAAAAAAAATGCATACATATTAGAATTACATAGCCTCATTATCATAGTGAGCAAACAAGGAAAAAGAAAACGAAAGAGAGAGAGAAAAAAATCTCAGCAAAAAAAAAAAAACTTTTGGCCCACAGGCCGTGGCCCACTGCCACGTGGTAGTACGGTCAGGTCCGTACAGCCAGGAAAAAAAACAGCAAAAAAAAAAAAAGAAGAAAAGAAGAGAAAAAAGCTGAAAAAAAAAAACAGAAATCAGCGTGAAAAAAAAACAGAAAAAAAAGAGAGTACACGGTTAAAAAAAAAAAAAGAGAAAACCGTGGAAAGAGAAAAAAAAAGAAAGAAAAAAAAAAGAGAAGCACGAAAAAAAAAAAGAGAAGGAAAACGTGCATGAAAAAAAAAAGAAGAAAAAAAGAAGAAAAAGAAGAAAGAAAAGAAAAGAAAAAGAAGAAGAAAAGAAAAAAAAAATAAAGAAGCTACTTCTACAATGGAGATTCTTGATGAGGAAGAAAACTTACTTGAAGCCATTGATGGAGAAGAAGAAGAAAAGCTTGGAGATCCTTGAAGAAGAGAAAAGCACTTCTTATCTTGGAGAGCACTCTTGAAGATTTCTTGCAAAAAGAAAGCAATGGAGCAAAAGCACCAACCCTCTTGCTTTTATAGAAGAGAGCAAGCCAGAAGAGGAAACAAGGAGAAAGAAAGGAGGTAAGTGCTAAAATTTAGCTACTTTCCCAAAAAGAAAGATATTTTGAGAGAATCTTTCCACAAAAAGAAAACTTGAGAAATTCTCTCCAAGTAAAGATATTTTTAGATATTCTCTACACAAAAGAGATATTTTTAGATATTCTTTACAAATATGACACCATATGAGATCTATGCCATCTCCAAAGCCTAAGGTCCCATGGGTTAGCCCATATGAGCCAGGTTTGACCACCTAGGCACTAAAATTGGCTTTTAGTCAAAATATTCCTCTTACCAAGAGCAAAAAAAGAAAAGAGCAAAAAAAAAAAAAAAAGTCCCATGCCTCTTTTGAGTTGATGGGACCATTCAAAAAAAAAAAAGAGAAAAGAAAGTCTCATGAGTTTCCAAAAACCAAACCATCCAACCTCATGAACCAAATTGAGCCAAAATCTTGAAATTCACATTTCACAAAACCAAATTCCGGTCCCCTAGCTCGCCACATACAGCTTGTTAGGTCACAAGACCAAAACCAAAATCAAAATCCAAAACCAACAAACCAAATCTGACCCCCCAACCTGCCACATACAGCTTGTTGGGTCACAAGGTCAAAATCAAAATCAAACCCCGACCCCCTAACCTGCCACATACAGCTTGTTAGGTTACAAGGTCAAAAACCAAAATCCAAAACCCAAAATCCAAACACCCCATGTCATTTTCAAAACTTTACCTTGAGATGGTACGTGATCCCTCCCACTGCCGTAAAATTCCCCCGGAAACTCAGAAGGCTATTAAAAAAAAAAATTGCTCAAGACTCTTGGACAAGTTGGAATCTCTCCTCCAAGTTTCTCTTCGAGGCACATCGACTCCAAAAACCTACTCGTCGCTGTACCTTGAGGGGGCATTTGTTGACAACAAAAAAGTCAATATGTCTCCTCAACATAAGAAGCCTCGTGAAGCTGCATCCTGCTAAAAATAGGCAAGGCTACTTCAAGCATCAGATTTTGTCAGATCAGACAGAAACTGAAGGATCCTTCAAGACAACTAAAAGAGGGGTACACTTGAGGTTTCGGGCCATTCCGACAGCGTTTGGCCTAACTTCACTGCTCCGACAGCTAAACAAGCGCGCCCGGTGGCGACATCATCAAAGACGCCAAAACTTTGATCAGAGCCTACGGATGACTTCAAAATGTCTCCAAAGGGCTCCATGCCAAATTTCAAGTCAAACCGACAACGTTTGACCCTCCATCAATGCTCGAGCAGCAAAATCAAGCCTCCCGGCGGCGGGAACCACCGAAGCCATCACTCATCAAACAAAATACGGCTTCAACATGCTTCCAAAAGGCTGCACGTCGAATTTCAGGTCATTCCGACAAAGTTTGACCAGGTTTCGATGCTCCGAGAGAAAATCAAGCCTACCGGCGGCGGAGCAACCCGGGACCATGACATCCAAAATGGAGCCCATGGAATGTCTCAAAATGACTCCAATAGGCTCCCTATCAAATTTCAGGTCAATTGGACATCGTTTGACGACATATCAAAGCTCGGCATTTTCCCCGCAGCAAAATCAAGTGAAGCATCGCTGGGACCCCAAACGGCTTCAAAACTCAAATAAAAGCCCATGGTTGGTCCTATCCACTGCTCAAGAAGTTTCACCTCAATTTTCAGGTCATTCCGACATCGTTTGACCTAGTTTCGACTCTTGACGGAAAATCGGCTGCAAAGTCTTCGGCTTTCCCGAAAAATGGGAAACTTTGTGCTCCGATTTCGTGCGGGTTCTCGTCAAGTTTTCTCCAAGAAAATGAAGTCAATATTTGAGGAAAAATGTCAAGAAAAATACAAAAGAAAAAAGGAACGAAAAAGATGGAAAATCGGCCGAAAACGAAGCTTGGGTTTCGGGTTTCGGGTGTTCCGGCCTCTGTGATTTTCCGATTCCGATTGCGCCAAATCATCCGTTTTCCGATTCTTTTCGCGTTTCGGGTGTTCCGGCCTCTGTGATTTTTGGAAAATACAATGTTTGATGCTTGAAAACGACTGATCTTCGTCGACAACTCAGATCCGCGTCAAAAGCATGAAATCATCACCGATCGCCTCAAGATCGCCAACCGGCTGACTAAGAAAGTGCACTTTCTGTCCGACCGATCGTGAAATCGACAAGACAGATGTCACCGGCCCGCCAACATCAATCAATGTCTGAAATTGCATCGCAATCCGACATCAAACAATGCGTGGATCCACCTGTGATGATCGCAAGAAGAATCTCAAAAGGCGCAGCCCGGCCCGCGACTCTTCACATGCCCTGGCGACCACTTAATGACGTTAATTGACCCGTTTATGACAACTTAATGCGGTCATTAACTCATTATTTTGGACGGCCCAATCAGATTCAAGCATTTGGGAGTTACAAATCCAAGCAATCATGGCATTAAACCCATGAAAATCCCATCATCATGAAGCATAAAGGCAATTAAAAGCCCACTACCTTCATCGGCCAATCACAAGCCTTGAAAAAGGAGTTACAAAATCAACTTGTAACTCCTCATCAATTCTTTCATCATGGCCATCAATGCCAATAAACACCTCATGGCTACCAAAAGCCTATAAAAGGAGGTCCATTCCAAGAAGAAAGCATGATGAAAAGAGATCCCAAGTGCAAGCTCTGAAAAATCAGAAAATCCAAGAGAGAGACGAAGTCCTGCTACTTTGCTCCCGGAAGCACCATAAGGTGATCAATGTCCCTTGGGGGGCCACCCCCCCAAGGTCTCCTCCTTCTCCAACTTGGCCTAAACGCGGCTTTTCAACTCGTTTACTTGGTTTTTCATTGGATATAGGACATCTTCTTGGTCCTTGTCCTTTAAAAAACCGAGGTTAGGAGCAAAGCCAAAGAATCAAAGCATCACATGTTCTCATTTGAAGGACGATGGCGAAGCCCATACATGACTTGCGACCGTCGATCTCAACGTGTCCCCACAATCTCCTGAGAAGTTAGATCCCTTTTCTTACTTTTCTATTGTAGTTTGTATTTCTTAAAGAGACAAAAAGAAATCACAATTCTTGTCTTTCACATTTGATGAGTTTTGTAAAATCGCCTTTCACTGCAAAATCGCCTTTTACTGGCAAACAAACAAAAACGCCTCCTACGGCATTCTAAAAAAACAAACTTGTCTCTTTTCTTAATATTAATGCAATTTGAAAAGTTAGAAAAAAGGATTGATTTCCTTTCCACTTGTGAAGGTGAATCTCCGGATTATCACCATTCCAAATTCCAAGTAGAAAGTAAATCTGGCATACCCGTACAAAAATGTTGATGCCCGAGATCTTCTCTCCTCCGCTGAGACCCAGGTCAGCCCCCAGGGTGGGGAGGGAGAGGACGGAAGATTCCCCCTCTTTCGGGTCCATCATTGGTATAGCTCCCACGATCGTGATTCGACCATTTTTTTCACATAGGGCGTTGCAACATCGTGCTTCAAACGTTTTCACATAGGGCGTTGCAACAACGTCGTCATTTCCGACCTGTGAAGAGTGAAAACGTTTGAAGACGGATCATCTTCTCTTCTTCGTGAGCAAAGACATCTCATCATCACCTTCCCAAGTACCTCTTCATCTTCAACTTCTTCCATTTTTGTTTTCTTCACTGTTAATCTTTTTTTAGTGTAAAGAAAAACATGTAATGCAAATGAATTGAGTGCATGCAAATGGAATGCAGTGTGTAGGTTGCAATTGTGATTGAATGGAAGGGATGGGAGAGGGGAGAAAGGAAATCAGTGATTGTTGAGTTGTAAAATGAAAACATGATTCACGTCCTGAACGGAAACACAGATCCGTGCACATTGACTGTGCATGGAGAGTAAAACCCGTGCATTGTGCATATGCATGGTGATTCAAATCCGTGCTAATTGCATATGCACGGAGATTAAAACCCATGCATTGTGCATATACACGGAGCTTCAAATCCGTGTAGATTACATTCGCACGGAGTTTCATATCCGTGCATGTGGAATGCATGGGTTAACACCGTGCAGTTTCGAATATGCACTGCTAATGAAATCC
This sequence comes from Umbellularia californica, assembly GCA_028538565.1. Taxonomy (NCBI): domain Eukaryota; kingdom Viridiplantae; phylum Streptophyta; class Magnoliopsida; order Laurales; family Lauraceae; genus Umbellularia; species Umbellularia californica. The sequence continues at coordinate 40,609,810 of JAPQWN010000007.1, read as the reverse complement.
GTGCAGTATGTTTACTTATTTATTGCTAATCTGAATGATGTATATTTCAGCATGCCGCCAAGACGAGTTCGTCGTGGTAGTTCTTCGACCTCAGGGCGCGATGACGCTAATAGTAGTCCATCGACCTCGCGAGGTCGAAGTGGTGTTGCGAGCTCATCCACCACAGATCATCATAGGCCTACGGCGTTAGAGCGGAGACGCAAGGCTCGACAGGATCCAAATCCGGATCCAATAGAGGAGTAAGAGGAGGATGTAGCCGCTCAGGAGGCTATAGATGATGATATTACTGATGAGGATGCACATATGGTCATTCCAGAGGAGAGGGTGGACGAGGATCGTCATGCAGGTCCTATTCCAGGTGGTCCAGAGGATCTCTCTATCCTTATTAGCTTTAAGACACACATAGCTGTGTCGATATGGACAGGGGAGGTATGACATTCATTCTGACAATGTGTTAATGATTCGTTTTTCTTATTGGAATTGTTAAAATCCAATTTTAATATATTTTCTTACATTGTGCAGGATCGCGATGCTCTTAAGTGTGTATGTCATTGGCCTAAGTTGAGATCATGGTATCTGCCGCAGCCGGGTGAAGATAATCATGTTCCTGGATTTCATGTGATTATAGAGGATTCCGGCTTGGCACCACTAACGATGCACTTATCTTACCGCCATATCGACCGTGCTTTGGTGTCGGCATATGTAGAGAGATGGCAGCCTAAGACTAACACTTTCCACCTAGCATTTGGTGAGATGACGATCACATTGGATGACGTCAGTGTTATTCTTGGCATTCCAGTTGTTGGTACACCCGTCCATGCATCGACTCAACTATCTTTTACTGATCAGATATCATTGTTGGAGCGTGGATTGGGGGTGGATAGTGGGGCTGCCAGCACGGAGTTGTCCTTGGCTCGTGGTGGGGTGGTTAGACTGTCATGGATCAAACAGATGTGCAGTGATGTGACTCCTCAGTCATCCCCACGGCGGATAGAGTGCGCTGCTAGAGGCTACCTATTATATTTGTTAGGTTGCACACTCTTTGTCGAAAAGTCCGCGACGAGAGTATCCAACTTCTACTTAGACTTATTGATGGACGTTGGACATATTCAACATTATACATGGGGAGCTGCTGCGTTGGCGTATCTTTATCGCCAGTTGGGATAGGCGACAAGGATAGATGTTCGACAGATTGTCGGATATCTCACGCTGCTGCAGGTAACTCACGCGTATATATATATACATATAACAATTTGGTATCAAAAAATTTGGTAATCCATATATTATGCGTGTATAGGCCTGGGTATACGAGCACTTTCCCTTTGCTCGTCCGAGGGCACAGATTGGATATACTACAGGCCAGCCACTAGCACGTCGATGGTATCCTTCCAGCAGTTCGAGCAACATGATGTAGAGTATACAGTTGATACGTGAGAGGCTGGACGGTATCCATCCGAGCAAGGTGAATAGACATACCTATCTAATAGTTACTATTATATTGAAGTCATTATTATTAATTTATTGTTCTCTTTTTTATCCACAGGTAGCTTGGGACCCCTATGCTAGTGTGAGGGCTCATCATCCTTTCCACCAAATATCATTTTTTTGTGGATGCTTGAGATCGATGGATGTCATGGAGCCCTATCATCCACAGAGGGTCCTTCGTCAGTTTGGACACGTGCAGACAATCCCACCTCCACCATATGCCCCTGTTCGTGCATCAAGGGGAGCGACTGCTGCTAGGTATAGGGTCTCCTACCAATTCCTGGACCAGTTCTGGATTACGTGGGGTGACCATATATTATCCCCAGAGCATCGCGGGAGTCATGTGACGCATGCATGGGATTTCGCCCCTGATTATCTTCAGTGGTTTTAGAGGATCTCGCATGTACGGGTCCAGAACCCGTGTCGCCATTCACATTATGACCCCCACTAGGACGCTGATGACCTTACCCCCACAACGGTGAGTTTATTTAATTTGAGGATTTCCCCTTGATGGTATATGCATGCCTAATTCATATCTTGTTTGGCTGATACCGGTCCACCAAGCTATGAACCATCTTCGTGCCGCAATTGCACGAACAGGACAACCAGCTGACGTGTATTACCGTGCGTTGCAGACTACACTCGAGATTTTAGAAGACTTGCCGGTTACATACAGGCGTCGTCTACAAGGACCGTAGTCGGGTTTTATGGGTGTCATGTATTTTGTTGGTTGATAATTGAACTATGTATTATTTTTTTGTGGATGAACTTTGATGTGAATTGAACTATTTACATGACGTTGGATCTTCGGATGTACTTTGAATGGATAATGAATGAAGTTGTTTACTAATTTGTTTTTATTAATATGTATATTGAAGAAAAAAGAAATGTAGATATCAAAATTTTTCACTAAAAATGTGAAATTACATTACATTGCCAATAACAATAACATTACAATAAAGATCAACAAAGTCAATCGCTATCTAGATGAATCGTCTCCTGCGTAGCAACAGAGTCCCCTATGATATCTCTGAACTGCTTGATGTTCGTGGCATAAGGAATTTCCCATCCTGTTGCACATGGTTGATGGTATTTGTGCCAATTAGTAGCAATGGGGGGCATGGGAGATCTAGATGCGAAGAACACTTGGACAAAATGGTTTCCATTGACGAACCCAATTGCTAACACTTTGCGGAAAGGCACTGGAATCGGACTAGACCTCAGAGGTAGGAAAGTAAGGCACTGATGCAAACATGTGTATCAATACAACATTATAAACTGATGCTATCAAATGACCCATATCCGGCATTGACATCCAACGATCAAATGATGGATTGCTATCAAAGTATGACAATGCGTAATATAGCTCACCAACCCTGTCCTCTCCTCCATATACCAAGGCATAATATGTTTGATATCTTTGCAATTCATTGTGCTCACAGTACTTCTCCTGATTGACACCGATGGACACCTAACTTCTCCTTCTTCTTTGTGCTCACAGTACTGCTTATCTTTGGTGTAGCAATTTCTTGAATGGGGAGTGCATACTCAAAAGCAGATGGATCTCGACGAGTAGAAGTATCCGACGTCTTCTTCTTCGATGTGGATCGACCCCGATTATTCAACTTGATATCCGGCTCAAGAAGATAGGTGGATGAAGGATTTGCAACTTCTTTCAGTTTTTTCAATATCTGTATTTTACCGTTTTAATCACTTTCCTGAAATTTCTTTTCGATCAACTCGAACTCGGCACTGGTAGTCAATTCAGTGGGATGACCGACCACAGTGGGTGTCAAATCAAGCTTCCTCCAATGGTGGTGTATACATGTCAGTGGTATGGGACAGCCTAAGAGTCGATACTCGGCGATCTCGTGTGCACATGGTAATCCATGAGTCCTTCGAATGACGCATCTACATGCAACAGAGTCTGTACCGATATGATCAGCTCTCATTGACTCATTTAACACTATATCCAAAGCATTCTTTGATCTAAATCCTCTCAACTCGAGAAAAAGGGCCGGTCTGAATTTATGTTGTACGGTGTTCAAACTCTTCTCAAAAGAAGCCTTTATTTCCGTAAAGAGCAATTCAAGCAAGGCATGGATAGTCATCCAACCCGAATCAAAGCTGCAGCTCGATGACCCTAAATGTCTTTTCAACTTTGCATGCGCACTCTCGACCCTGTTCGTAGTGACATTGCCAAAGTGCATATGCACGTCTGTCCATGCAGCAACGAATTGTTCCTTATGCTTACTCAACCAAGATTTCTTCACATAATTAAGAGCTTGTGGATACCCGCAGAAATTCCTATTACATGCACTTAGAAGTTGCATGTAGTCATCTTCAGTGGGAGATATTACCAACATGTTCCAGCTAGTAATAAATGCCTCCCATCTATCTTTTGTTTCAAAAAACTTCTTACAATTAGCCAAGATGTTCCTTGAAATATGCCACCTGCATAGCAAGTTTGCAGCATTCGAAAAAATAATTTTAATTGCATTCATTAGCGCCAGCTCTCTGTCTGTGACAATCACATGTGGCAACATACATCCATCCATTAATTACTTGAACCTCTCCAAAGCCCAGGTATAGTTTTGTTCATTCTCTGATTCAAGGTACACAAAAGCAACCGAGAACGTCAACTGAGTAGACGTGACACCAACAATTTCAAACAAGGGCAGCCGATATTTGTTTGTCTTGTATGTGGAATCCATTATCAACACCTCGGAAAATGCTCATAATAACTCAACGGATGAGGGATGTGCCCAAAATAAGTTACCAACACAGTCTGTTTCATCATTGTTAGTGTGCCATTCAATGTATCTATTCTCCTCTAAATTCATCATGAGTTGCTGCATCTGTGATCTTCCGCCCATCTCTGACACCTTGTATTTGTGACGAGCATTGTAGATAGTCTTCATTGTAGTGGTGTTGTTCAAATCCCTCTTCTTCAATGTGTGAAGAATGTTCCTCGGCTTCACTAAACTCTTCGACATATCAATCAAAACAGTTAAATCTTCGTTGGAAAGCCTCCCGACATACGAGTACCCCTCAAGATGTTGTGCATTAGGATGATTGTGCACCCCATAAATCACTGTTACCATCCAATCGTCATCGGTTGCCAACTTTCGGCCTTTCAAAGCAAAAGGGCAATTGCACTTCTTCGTTCCCATCACCTTATTCGGACATTTCCTCTCAAAGACCTTCAAAGAACTCTTGTAAGTACCTCTTCTCTCACAAGAAAATACAATTCTCGGTTTCGTGCCATCTACACCAGCATCTGACTGTTTGATTATAATTACTAAGCCATTATTTTTTTCGACATCTCGTGTCCATTGGATAAGGGCATCTCGGCTTCTGAATATAGTGTCGGTGGTGAAGACGTTAGTAAAATCCAATGAAGACTCACTGGCACCTGTAGAATCAACATCCTGGAAAAACAAAAATCAGTGCTGGATGGCCCGGCTAAAACGCCCAAACGTTCGGCCAACATAAGATGAGCCTTGTTGTATTGCACGAAAATACAGAGCCGTGTTATACACTCATGCACGGAAATCCGAAGCCGTGCAATACACTTATGCACGGAAATCTAGAGTCGTGCAATACACTTATGCACGGAAATCTGAAGCCGTGCAATACACTTATGCACGGAAATACAGAGCCGTGCAATACAATTATGCACGGTTCTACAAATTCGTGCAGGACGCGAATGGAAAAAAAAATTGAAAGCATGTGTCAAAAAAAGGATACCTTCTCTTCATATATGGTCATTTGCTTGTCCATTTTATAGATAGCTTCTCTAAAACACAATGTGGTGCCTCGGATTGGAGATGTGATAGCTTATATAAGGAAATGGAGAGATGGATTGGGAGATGAGTTCTTCCAAAATGGGACCTTTATATGGATTGGGAGATGAGAAGGAGTAGAAGAAGAAGAAGTATATGCTGTTAAAGGGAAATAAGTACAGAAAATGGTAAAGATGAAAACCTGAAGAGACCGTCTTTGAAGTGAATAGGAATGAACGAACCACTCAGGAAGAACCAGGGGGACTGAAGAGAAGAGAAACATGAAGGCAAGGGTAATTAGGGAAATTCACATATGGGCATTCTTGGAATTAAAAAAAATTTAAATGTGGGGCTACTCAGCAATTTGAGTGGGTGCATATAGAAATTCTCTTTCTTTTTTTTATTTTAAGAGAGGAAACGACATGAGCCGGCTATTTGTTGATTCCTATTTGGCTTCCAAGAATATCTTTGACAAGGCCTGGGCCTTTGCCGAGCATACTAGGTTGGCCCCACGTATTTATGCCTTTTCAAATGTTCACCCGTAATTTTAGAAATATGGAACTATGGATGGCTATATTTCTCATCTAGTGTGGACTTGACCCACTATCGAGATAGGAGGGCTTGAATCCTCGTTAGTAGGATTAATGATATGCTTTCTAAAATGACTGTTATTTATAAAGTCTTCTTTAATTCTCGTTTGCCAAGAAAGACCTACTTCCATCAGATTTCTTTCTAATCCATTATATTTGCAAGAAATGATCCGCCTTCTAGGTGACAAACCTTTTGTCCACCACTACCCGATTGAATTTGAGACGACTGGGTCACTAGGCTAGTTTGGCACATTACTAGCAGAGTAAAAGTCAAGTAAATTCTCCATTTTTCATACAAGATGTCACATCAAAAGTACTTTAATTCATAAATTTCCTCCATCTTTTACAAAAAAAAAAGTCAAAAAGCAACCACCTTTATCTACTAAAATATAAAAAAAAAACCTCCACTTTCCCATACAAAAAGTCAAAAAGATTTCATAACAAACAATTAAAAATAAAATACCATCATAACCCACTTATATTTTATTCTTTTTCCAAAATCAACTTTGCTTCACTTGACTCTATTAATAGAGTTGTCAAACTGGCCAGGGATTAGAGATTCTCTCATTGTAAATATTTGCAATTCTTTGTATCCCTTGTATGCTTAATCTTTGCAAAGAGGGTATGGCTAGAGCTGTCAAAGGTCCAAGCCGACTAGGCCTGGGGTTGTACTAACCCTACCCTCAATATATGCACAGTCGGGCCTAGGTAGGCCAAAAGCCCTCGGGAGGGCCTGCACTACTTACGCCCTTACCCTACCCTCGAGGGCCAGGGCAGGGCTCAAAGCCTCCAAATACGAATTTCTTTTTTTTTTTTTAGTTTTTACATTGCATGTTACCAAGAATTGATTGTCGACCAAGCATTATCTTGTCTAAATCAATTGTGAAGAAACCACTACGAAAACATTTAAAAAATATAAGCTATCTACTAAAACTTTTTTTTATCAGACAAAGTCATAAAAAGGTTAAAGAGTCTGATTCATTTCACACCTCTCACAAGAATTTCTACGTATGAAATCATTCCAGCAATCTCTTATCTTTGAAAATTTTAAACTACATACTTTCGCTACATACCTTTTATCAGTTGGCATTATTTTCAATTTAGCACTGATTTGTCTATATTAAGTTTTGATGGATTTCACACATAAAAATAATTGCACTTAGAAAATACTATTACTTTAGACTTTTAAAAACTAAGAGTTATAACTATCTAATTAAAATGATATTTGGATCACCTCATATCCTTAGGTTCCATGCACATACAAACCCATCATCATCATCAAAGCCTTGTCCCAACTATATTAGGATCGGCTACACGAATTTTGTTTCTTCATCCCAATCTATCTTGAGCCAAATTCTCATATTAGTAACACTTCTTTATGTCCATTTTTACCACCTTCATCCATGTTCTCTTTGGCCTACCACTTCCCCTTGGTGGGGCCATTAACCTTCATGCCAAACTTTTCCTTACCGGCGCCAGTACCAGCCTACATTGGACATACCCAAACCATCTCAAACCATTTTATCTAATTTTATCCCATATTGTTGCCACCCCTAAATGCTCTCGAAAGTACTCATTTCTAATTTTATCCTTCCTAGTTTTACCACACATCCACCCCTCAACATTCTCATCTCTGTAACATCCATTTTGTGCAAATGTTGTTTCTTGATCGGCCAACAATCTGGTCCATAGGTCATAGCTGGTCTAATTGTTTTCCTGTAAATTTTTCCTTTCAATCTTGTAGGCTTTCGTCTATCATAAAGCACTCTAGAAGCAAATCTCCACTTCAACTATCCCGCTTTTATCCTATATTTCGACATCTTCATCAATCTCTCCATCCTTACAAATTATAGAGCCAAGGTAACGGAAAGAATTACTTTGTAGTATCTCATGGTCTTTGATTCTCATAGTAGTTTCAGCACTTTCTATATTCCCACTAAAGTTACAACCCATATATTCCGTCTTTATACTGCTTATTTTAAAGCCTTTGGATTCTAAAGCCTTCCGCAATCTCTCAAGTTTTGCATTCATACGATCTCTTGATTCATCTACAACACAATATCATCTACAAATAACATGCACTAAGGTACCTCTTCTTGAATATGAGTAGTTAACTTATACACAATCAGTGCAAAGAGATAAGGGCTTAGGGCTGACCCCTAATGCAAACTTATGGTAACTAGGAACTCTCATGTCTCTCTATAAGTAGTTCTCACACTCGTTACTACTCATTCATATATGTCTTTAATAATTTCAATATAACCTTGTGGAACATTCCTTTTATTTAAAATCCACCAAATTAAATCCCTAGTTACCTTGTCGTAGGCTTTTTCTAGATTGATAAAGACCATATGCAGATTTTTCCTTTTTACTCAATATTTTTTCATTAATTACCCAAGTGAGAAAATAGCTTCCATTGTTGACCTCCTTAGCATAAAACCAAATTAATTTTCAGATATCTTATTCTTCTGTCTAAGTCTTTGCTCAATTACTCTCTCTCATAACTTAATAGTATGACTCATAAGTTTAATACCATGATAGTTGGTACGGTTTTGTATATCTCCCTTGTTCTTATATATAGGTACTATGACACTTCTTCTCCATTCATCCAGCATTTTCTTTGTCATGAATATCTTATTGAAAAGTCTAGCTAGTTAGCCAAATTTCCCCAACTTCTCATAACCATTTCAAAGCCTCAATCGGGATGTCATCTGGCCGTAGCCTTTTCCATCTTCATTTGTTTTAATACTTTCATCACTTCCACTGCCCTAATTTTATGAAAAAAAGTATGCTTTGCTACTGACGGATCATCTTTTGTTCAAATGTCTCATATATAGTCTTCAATTAAAAGTATGCTAAAATATTCCCTCCAACTTTCTTTGAGATCATTGTCCTTCACTAGAACCTTCTGGTCATTGCTCTTAATACACTTGACATGATCTAAGTCTCTACTTTTCATTTCTCTAATTTTTACAAGCTAAAATTATCTTTCTCTCATTCTCTTGTTCCAAACCTATTTTATAAGTCATCATATGCTTAGCACTTTACATCACTTACTACTTTCTTAGCTTCTTTCTTTACCTTTTTATACATCTCATAGCTTTTTATATTCCTAGTACCCTGCCAAACTTTGTAACAATGTCTATTCTCTCTAATAGCCATTTGAACCTCTACACTCCACCACCATGTTTTTTTTATTATCGTGTCTCTTCTCTTTCGACTCTTCAAGCACCTCTTTAGCAACTTTCCTAATACAATTAGTCATTTGATTCCACATTGTTGTAGTTATTCCTTCAAAATCCCATTCTCCTTCATATATCACTTTGTCCTTAAATATTACCCCTTTTCTCCTTTCAAATCCCTCTACCTTGTTTTAGGGCATATTTTATTTACTACCCTTCTCTTTCTACTTCTAATGCAAATATCTAAAACTATTAGTTTGTGTGGTCTCAATCCATCAGTTGATATAATAAATTGATTAATTTCTTTATTTATCAATAAAATCATGCTTTCCTTTTCATGAAATGAATGGTGTTTTTATTACTTAATGCACATGACCAATACATATGACATAATGGTTCATGAGTTAAACTGGGTCCCATTAGTATATTAGATGTGATATATGTGTATGGATGAGATCCATATATGGTAGACACGTGTCACAAATCTTATACTTAAATATCTTCACAACCAGTGATGAGACTGTGCATCTCATCTGATAAGGTTGCAGCACTTTGCTCACTATGAGATAGTGTGATTTGTCTCGATCATCAGAATGTAAGATTCTGGATCACGATGCCGGTACATTGGATGTATTGAAGGACCATGAGAAGCACTTTATGTAATACTGTCTCAAGTTTAAGGTCTGCTCTCATAATTCCCAAGCAATAGGCTCTCAATCCTAAGACATTGATGAACTCAAGTTTCTATCTATTCATTTGCTTTGAGTCACCAATGAGTGAGGCCAACTGTAGGTCAACACCTTGGTATCTTGGGTACGTGGTAGTAGGACTGTGGGAACATCCAATAGTCAAGATGGAATCTATCTATATTATCCCCTTGTGCCAATTAATGGATTTTTCATTAGTAAGTGTATACTCATCTCGATTAAGAGTTAATTGGATGGTACTGATGATCACTGTGATTAATTGGGGCTCAAGGATAATAAGATTGGAAGAGACAAATTTATTCCAATTGATCCATGGATATTGATAGAGGGGCCTACTTATGGTAATTGGGAAGTTTAGAGTCTTTTTTGTAATTTATTCCTAAGACTGGAGTGCAATTGCATTTATATAGTGGTGTTATTTACAATTAACTGAGGGCCCAAATTGCACATGAGATGTGGGGTCGCTATGTCCCAGTTGGAGCCAGCTTTCTATGGAATCCCTAGTAGTCCCCACGCTAGCCCAAATTGTTAGAAAGATACTAATCCTACTTGAACACTAAAAGAAAGGAATTAGAAAGTTACTATTTCTATTTGAAGTAGGACTTCTAATAGTAGTAATAGTAAGTTACTAATTATTGTGAAAGTGAGACTTCTATAATAATTAGAAAAGAGAAAGTTGCTAATTTGTAATGGGAGTTGGACTTCTATTTCAAATAGGAAAAGAGGAGGAATGAAAGGCTATAAATAGGGAACAAATCCCCTCTTGGACATCCAACATTGAGAACACGCCCAGCCCTCCTCATTGTGCAAGTGTTGCACAATTTTCTCCTTTCTTTCTCTTCTAGCTCCTTAGAGTTCTAGTTAGGTTTTCTCTTGAAGTTTCCACCAATCTTCTTGAGAAAAGAGATCTGATAACGGGTTATAGCATAGAAGACAACAAGGTCTTGGAGATCCTAATTTGCTTCAAAAAGAGTTCTTGTTCAAGTAATTTATCTTCTTCTCCATTAGAGCACTACTGAGCTCCAAATGTATAATCTGATTCTCAATTTGTTGTGGATTGTTTAGATGCATGGTGTTGCTGATTTCTATATTATAGATAGGTTTTATTGCTGTACATGATTGATGAGACGGAGGGATTGCATCTTGGATATGGTTTATGGCCTTATGGGTACTTGATCCCTGAGTCAAGTGGGTAAAAAGTTTTGAAAATCTGTCCACAAGGCCCACCTAATTCCAACAAAAACTACTACGCTATATTGCGTGGTCGAACACTTTCCTGGAATAACCTTACAATCTTTACAATCCAATTGGTCATGTTTTCTAATTAGAAAAAAGTCAATCTGGTTCATTCTAGTTCCAATTTTATAAGTAATCAAATACTCCTATCTCTTTTTAAAGCAAGTGTTTGCTATTATAAGGTCAAATGCTCAAAGTAAAGTCTAAGATAGTGTCTTTTAACTCATTCGTTTCTCCAAATCCTTGTCTTCTATGAACTCTCTCATAACCTCTATTATCCTTTCCTACCTGTCCATTTAAGTCTCCTCCTAGGAAAATCTTTTTCACTAGTTGGAATTTCTCGTAATAAACCATCCACCTCTTCCCAAAATTGGCTTTTGACAGTTTCATCTAATTCTGCTTGGGGAGAATATGCACTAATGATATAAATCATTTTTTCCTCTAACACTGTTGACACCAAAAAAGTCACTATATCTCCTCAACATCAAGAAGCCACATGAAGCTGCATCCTGCTACAAAACAGGTAAAGCTACTTCAAGCATCAGATCTTGTCAGAATCAAACAAAAATTGCGAGATCCTTCAAGACAGCCAAAATAAGGGTACACATGAAGTTTCGGGCCATTCCGACATCGTTTGGCCAAACTCACTTCTCCGACAACTAAATAGGTGCTCCTGGCGGCAACATCATCGAAGACACCAAAACTTCGATTAGAGCCTACGGATGACTCCAAAATACCCCCAAAGGGTTCCTTGCCAAATTTCAAGTCAAACTGACAACGTTTGACCCTCCATCAACGCTCGAGCAGCAAAATCAAGCCTCCCGGCGGCGAAAACCACCGAAGCCATCACTCATCAAACAAAACACATGAGTGGCTTCAACATGCTTCCAAAGGGCTGCACGTCGAATTCCAGGTCATTCTGACAACGTTTGACCAGGTTTCGAGGCTCCGAAAGAAAATTAATCCTACCGCCGGTGGAGCATCCCGGGACCATGACATCCAAATCGGAGTTAATGGATCGTCTCAAAATGACTCCAATAGGCTTCCTGTCAAATTTCAGGTCAATCAAACATCGTTTGACCACATATCAAAGCTCGGCATTTTCCCCGTAGCAAAATCAAGTCAAGCATCGACGGGACCCCAAACGGACTCAAAACTCAAATAAAAGACCATGGTTGGTCCTATCCACTGCTCAAGAAGCTTCACCTCAATTTTCAGGTCATTCCGACATCGTTTGACCTAGTTTCGATTCTTGACGAAAAATTGGCTATAAAGTCTTCGACTTTCCCAAAAAATGGGAAACTTTGCGCTCCGGTTTTTTGCGGGTTCTCGTCAAGTTTTCTCTAAGAAAATCAAGTCAATAGTTGAGGAAAATGTCAAGAAAAATACAGAAGAAAAAAGGAACGAAAAAGAAGGAAAAATGGCCGAAAACGAAACTTGGCGACCAAAAGGGCCAAAGCCCCATGGTCGACGGCGACCATGGCCCATGGTCGTCGGCGACCCTGGGTGCATGGTCGCCGGCGACCTTGCAAATCCGGGTCGCTGGATTTTCGCCGGATGGCCCGATTTCCGATTCTTTTCGCGTTTCAGGAGTTCCTGCCTCTGTGATTTTCTGAAAATCCAATTTTTGATGCTTGAAAACGACTGATCTTCACTGACATCTCGGATCAGCCGTCAAGAGCATGAAATCATCACTGATCGCTCCAAGATCGCCAACCGGCTGACCAAGAAAGTACACTTTCTGTCTGAACGATCGTGAAATCGACAAGACGGATGTCACCGGCTCACCAACATCAATCAATGTCTGAAATTGCACTGCAATATGACATCAAACGATGTGTGGATCCACCTGCGATGATCAAAAGAAGAATCCCAAAAGACGCGGCGCAGCCCGCGACTCTTCACATGCCCGGGCGACCACTTAATGTCGTTAATTGACTCGTTTATGACAACTTAATGCGGTCATTAACCCATTATTTTGGACGGCCCAATCAGATTCAAGCATTTGGGAGTTACAAATCCAAGCAATCATGGCATTAAACCCATGAAACTCCCATCATCATGAAGATTAAAGGCGATTAAATGCCCATTATCCTTCATCGGCCAATCACAAGCCAAGGAAAATGAGTTACAAAATCAAGAAATAAAACTTGTAACTCCTCTCATCAATACCATCATTTCTCTCATCATGGCCATCAATGCCAATAAACACCTCATGGCTACCAAAAGCCTATAAAAGGAGGTCCATTCCAAAGAGAGAAACAACTTTTTTTTAACTTTCCACTGGTCCGCACACTTGCATTCTTTCGAAGAAATCCTGACGAAGTCCTGCTACTCTGCCACCAGAAGCACTACAGGGTGGTCAAAGTCCCTTGGGGGGCCACCCCCCAAGGTCCCCTCCTTCTACAACATGACCTAAACGCGGCTTTTCAGCCCATTTACTCGGTTTTTCATTGGATATAGGACCTCTTCTTGGTCCTTGTCCTTTAAAAAACTGAGGTTGGAGCCAAGCCGAAGAATCGAAGCATCAAGCGTTCTCATTTGTAGGACGATGGCGAAGTCCATACATGACTTGCGACCGTCGATCTCAACGTGTCCCCACAATCTCCTGAGAAGTTAGATTCCTTTTCTTTCTTTTCTATTGTAATTTGTATTTCTTAAAGAGACAAAAAGAAATCACAATTCTTGTCTTTCATATTTGATGAGTTTTGTAAAATTGCCTTTCACGGCAAAATCGCCTTTCACGACAAACAAACAAAAAAACGCCTCCTACGGCATTCTCAAAACAAAAATTCTCTTTTCTTAAATATTTATGCAATTTGAAAGGTTAGAAAGAATAATCGATTTCCTTTCTACTTGTGAAGGTGAATCTCCGGATCATCACCATTCCAAATTCTAAGTAGAATAGTAAATCTGACATACCCGTACAAAAAAGTTGATACCTGCGTTTCCCTCCTCCACCAAGACCCAGGCAGCCCCCGGGGCGGAAGGAGAGGACGGAAATCTGAGGGTCCATCAAGTTGGCACACCTGGTGGGACCCGTTCACTTGAGAACGTGATGCTTTGATCCCTTGGCTCCTTTCTAGTTGGTGGCCTATGTTGCATCTTGCATCTAAAAAAAAAACATGAGATGGGATTTTTGTTATTCTTTCTCATTTCAAAAAAAAATCTGATTTCTTTTCTTGGATTCAATTCTGAGAAATCTTGATCCTCTCTTCCTCGAATTTGATAGCTCACAGAAATGTTAGCAGTTATTGTTCGTATCAGAGATTGGGCCATCTTTTCTCTTTGATGTGTCCGATAGGGGTTTAAAAAAAATTCATTTCAAATTATTTAAAAAAAATGATTTCTCTTTCTTAGATTCAACTTTGAGAAACTTTGATCCTCTCCTCTTCGAACTTGATAGCTCACAGAAATGTTTGCAGCTATTGTTCATATCGAGGATTGGGCCATTTTTTTCTCTTTGATGAGTCCAATTGTGATTTCAAAAAAAAAAACATAATTTCAAACTCAAAAAAAAAAATTAGTCTTCTCTCTTTTGAATTCAAATTCAAAGAAACTTTGGTTATTCCCTTTCGGATTTAACGCTCGTAGAAATGTTGAGTTGTGGTTCGGATTGGAACACCACTTGTTCTCTTTGATGAGTTCATTAGAAACCTTTCAAAAAAAAAAAATACTAAGGTTGCACCAATTGCGCTCCTTGACTAAAGTGGATTTAAGAAAAGCCTTGTCCAGAGTGTGGAGACAGCTAGACTGTTCGAGGCAAGGGTCCTTCAAACGGGTTCATTAAGTAATCCTACCCTTACCTGGGGGCTGATCTATCTACTAAGGTTTCATAAGATCGAATTGGGAACCCATGTGCACCTTAAAAAAAAAATTCTTCACTTTTTGAGTTCAGAATTAAGAAATCTTGGTTCTTTCCCTTTCGGATTTAACGCTCGCAGAAATGTTGAGTTGTGGTTCGGATTGGAACACCATTTGCTCTCTTTGATGAATTCAATCTTAAACCTGCAAAGAAAAAAACTTACGTCACTTTTGAGATCAAAGTTGAGAAATTTTGCTCTTTCCCTTTCGGATTTAACGCTCGCAGAAATGTTGAGTTGTGATTCGGATTGAAACACCATTTGCTCTCTTTGATGAACTCAGTCTTGACTTTTCAAAAAAAAAAAAACTTACGTCACGTTTGGGCTTACATTCGAGAAATTCTGGTTCATTCCCCTTCGGATTTAGCACTCGCAGAAATGTTTGAGCCCTTGTTCGGATTGGAATACCATTTGCTCTCCTTTATGAATCCAAATTTGACCTTTCCGAAAAATTCTCATCTTGTGTCCTTTCCAATGATGCGATTTGCAACATTTGTGCCTAGCGGTACTAGTACGCCCTTTCGGGTCTACTGTATTCACGATCGACACATTTGTATTTCCAACCTTATATCATTTTACCTCGAGTGAGCCTTGCTTCTCGGTAATTTGAATTAAGGTCTACAATTGCTTTTAGCGGTCACTGGAACGCTCACCCTGAGCCTACCATACTTGCATTTTAGAACAATTGTATCCTCTATGGCTTTTTGCCTTCTTCATCTTGCTTGGGCCGGGCCATGTCCCCTCAAGTGATTTGAAAAGACAAAACCATAGTTGTTTTCCATTTATGATCACCATATTCTTGTGATTACTAATGGATTTGGTCTTGTTTCATAAGTTTTCTAAAACTAACAATGGCAGCTTCATTGACCATCACTTTCGATGAGAACAAGTACCAACTTATGCTTCAAGACAAGCAAAACAAGCATAAGCGCCCTGCCAGTTGCCGAAGCGTCATCTCCCTCGACAACTCTCAAAACACCGGGTCAACCTCCACTCCCTAGACCATTGTCTTCGGGTCGCTGGGACCATTCCCACTCCCCACAGAAGAAACTGTACCTACCAAGAAGCAGAAGATCGCCTCGCAACGTGTCACTAACATGGCACCAAGGGCGAACACAAAGAAACCTGAAGCTCGTGGCACTCCCACGAAGCCTCAACCCATAAGAAACCAGGTTTGCCCCAAAACTTGGTCCCCGAGATCTTCACCGAAGCAACGGAGGTCCCGAACATCTACAAAGCCAGCATACCTGGCTCCTCTCAAGGAGAATCGGTTCTATCCTCTCTCTTACATGAAAGAGGAGAAACCTACCCTCTGCCCAAAGAATAAACAAAATCAGCATGAGCCGGCTTGCTCCTACAAGCCTAAAATCAAATCTTGCACTGTTAGGCCTCCACAAAAACCCGCTGAAGTCTGCACTCCTGCGAGTCGACCCTTGATCTCAACAGGGGTTGTCTTCACTATGACAGGCAAAGGACCGCGTCCAGATTCTGTCCTTGCCCAGCTTCAAAGAAGATAAGCTCGGTTGCTGTGCACTGGGGACAACATCCTTCATTGCCAGAGCCCAGCCAGAGCTGACTGAAGCTCAACTTGCTCGTCGTATGCGTCACTGCGCGGCATATCGACAAAAGAGACTTGAGACGCAAAGAACCTAGCATTCTACCCTCCATGTGTCAAACAAATGGGTCGAAAAAGAAAGACCCGACCAATTCGTTGCTATCCATATGGTTGGCAAAACCACAAAATGCCAGAAGTCAGCAACCAAAATTCGTGTCAGACGTCCAGTGACTCGCAGTGTCTCTCGGACACAAACACATCTAGAAGAATCCTCCACTCCTTCAAGCCAGGGACATCGGAGTAATCACTCATCGGACTCTTCATCCAGAAAAATGAGCCCCAGCTCAGTCACCAGGACGATTTCTTCGTTCGAATCCCGAGGGATGAACATCTTGGCTACAAGTTCTGAGCAGCCTCCACCACATAATCCACAGGATGATGTAACCGCACGCATCCATCAGTTGGAGCAAGGACAACAGAGAATTGAGGCTCTGATGGAAAACCTCCTTCTCACTTTACAGCGTCCACCTAACAATGAAACCCCTCCAAATCATCAAGATGACAAGGGCAATGTAGAAAACAATGAGTCACCCGCCCTTACCAAAAAGGACGTAGACGATATCCTCACAAAAGCAAAAGAGAGGATACATTGAAGGAACATGGGATCAAGCCACCCTATCCTCTATGGATGGACTCGGTTCCGTTTCCTGCAAAATTCAAACAACGTACTCTCCAGACATATACGGGGAAAGGTTCAGCCAGACAGCATGTCATCCACTTCAAGATCTTGACAGGAGCTATTGCGGATCAAGATGCCCTCAAGATTCGCCTCTTTGCAAGTACCCTAAAAGGTACAACCTTTGATTGGTACTCTACTCTGCCGGAGAACTTCATCCAGAACTGGGCTATGCTGGAGACACTTTTCCTGACCCACTTCCAAGGTGAGGACCATCCTGTTACTATGGCTCAGCTCTGTAGTCTAAAACAAGGAGAGAATGAGCCAACATACGACTTCATTCACAAGTGGAAGGCGATGGCGTACAGATGCTCAGACGTGCTGCCACAAGCGTCGTTAGTCGACATCTGCCGTAACAACATGAGAGCAAGGATTCGCTCCATGATCATCGGCAACAAATCAAAGAACCTGGGAGAACTCCTCGAAGCTTCCATGGAAGCTAAAATGGTGATCAAAGACCTCAACAGTCAGAAATCATCAAAGAAAGAGCCGACTACCATTACAACCTCAAAACTAAAGAAAAAGGAGGTTCTCAATGTGCACACTAAGTCAGCTCCTCAGCAGCCAAAGAAAGCTGAAAACAAAGCTACGGGTAAAAGGCCTGAACTCTCCGATGCCTTCAAAGAACGTATAAAAAAGAAGTACTCATTCGATGAAGATGTTGAAGAAATCTTTGAGGCTCTCCTAGCAAATGGTAAACTCACCTTGCCCGAACCCAAAAGACTGGGAGATGTTGGCAAAACCAACGATCCCTGATACTGTCCATACCATCAGATGATCTCACATCCTCTCAATCAATGCTTCGTTGTGAGAGAGAAGATCAACGAGATGTGGAAAAACGGAGTCATAACATTTGACAAAAACTACGGCTCCACCTCTGTCAACATGGTGTCATGTCGGCAAACTTCAAAGTCACCGAAGAAAAAGATCACTACTTCATTCAAGGTGATTAAAATGGCTCAAGCGTCCTAAGAGATGGTTCCTTATCCAACACCAGATGGACAACCTATATGGGTGCATCCCGATCTCCTAGATGATGAAAATTGGGAGATCGTCAAAACAAAGCGAATCGCTCAACAGCGAAGGCAAGCTAAAAGACAACTCCGCAAGCTCAAACTGCAGTAAAAGTCTCAACCAAAACAAAAGGTCCTTGAAAAGGCAGAAACCTCTTCCACTGCTTCACTAGGGGCGACGGAAGAATCCCTTCCCAAAACTTCAAAGGCGGTAAGGAAATTCACCCTTGATGATTTCATGCCACCTCAATACAAAAATGAAACTGCGCAGGGGGCATCATACTCTTGCAACTCGGTAGTTGGATTCTCCATGGATGGATACGAGTCCAGTGATACTGTCAGTGATATCGATGAGTGGGAAGAATCCCTTGAAACAGAAGAATACCTCTCCGATGAAGAATGGATTCCCGAATCTCATCTTATGCAAGTAATCTGGTATAACCCATTACAGCCACAAGGATCTTGGTCTGATGATGAAGAAGACCAGGACGTTTTTCAAGAAAATGCTGTCGATCCAGCACCAGCCAATGCTCCAGTGGAACCCAACATCGGTGAACCACAAGGAGCAGATGACAAAGAAGATTTGGCTCCTATGCCTGATCTTGAAGAATATGCAAGAATCTTGCAACATCTTGCCATAGAGCAGGAGCAGGATCGCATCAATGATCTTCGTCATGATCCAGAACCAGAAATCCCTGAAAATCAACGGGAACTTCCTCCCTCAACTCCTGAAAATGGAGAAAACAGCTGGATTGATGATCCTCTTACATCTGAGGATGAATTTGATTCCCAACAATCTACACTAGGGGCATCCTGCAATGCGATAGCTCAGGACGATAGTGCCTCTGAAGCTTCCGAAGACACGTACTCCCCAACCGGTAGTGTATCTTTCGGAGCTACATCTTCTCAGGTCACTTCCACTGAGATATCATCTTCTCATCCCTCGTCTCTTGAAGCTGTGACATCGGAACTCAGGCCTCTCCCGGTTGATCATTTTGAAGAAACTCCAGCAAATGAAATCTTCTTCAATGAAAACCCAGTCGATTGGTCCCAGATACCCCATCTCATAAATGATGTTTGGACTAATAAAGAAAAGTTGCCGGATGCTGTTCAGGACTTGTTCCCGAAAATTGCTCCGTGCAACACAATCACTGAAGACGCCAATGCAACTACAGAGACGTCTTCAGCAAATGACAAGGATCCACCCCTTGATCCTGAGAGTGATCTTCCAAAAGAAGACCCTTCTCTAGAAGCTCTTGAAGTTGGTAGAGGTACTCGTTCTGGCCGAAATTACCATAAAAATTACAACCAACCCTCTGCTTTTTATGTAAATCCTTCGGGAAAGCAAGTTGTAAGCGCCCCAAGTGGCAATAATAATGAAAATGCAGGCCCGAAGGAGGCTTTCAAGTATGACTTGATTGAGCACTTAAAACACATACTTGCACGTCTACACATCCTTGACTTATTACGAATGTCTCCACAAACTCGTGATCGTCTCATTTCAGAATTACAAAGGTTTAATACGGATGTCGACAAGCATGCCCCACAAGTCCTACAAATTGAAATGGACTATAGGGTCAAAAAATCAAATACTCCCTCAAAGGGAGAAAAGAAGAATACCGAGGGACCAAGCAATGAATGCCTCTCGGTACAAAAAGTAGCAAGTATAATAATTGCCTTTCACAAGGATGACCTCCTGCTAGGCGAGACAAAGCACAACTGACCCTTGTACTTTACGAGGTACGTCAAAGAAATGCCAATACACAGAGTTCAGATCGATCCAGGTTTTGCACTCAACCTCATTTCTACTTCGGCACTCGAAGAGCTAGGCATCCCACCTAGCAAGCTGAGTCACACGTCCGTATCCATCTTCGGATATGACGGGAGCACTCAAAGGCCTATCGGCAAAATCAGGTTCAAATTGCAAATCGGTGATCTTATTTCCGAAGTCACCGTGTATGCAATAAGGACCCCTTCATGCTACAATATCCTCCTTGGACACCCCTGGATACATGAGAATGATATCGTCCCTTCAACTCTACATCAGTGCATCAAGTTTGTTGGCAACGATGGCTTCATACATCGAGTGTTTGCAGACAAAAAGCCATTCAAAGGCAAAGATGTCCATTTTACAGATGCTCAGATGTATAAAGATGGAAAAGAAGAACCAGAGGAAAAAACAACATACTTTGCCGACAATCTCCAGAAAGATAAAGGCAAGGCTCCTCAGCAATCATCAGAGGTAAACAAACATTCCACCAAACTTGAAGTAAGTAGTCAAGCTCCCTTTGTTGTCTCATTCAAATCCCCAAAGCCTTTGGTAATCACTACCAAAGTAAAGAAGACAAAACAAAAAGCTGGGGGCAAGTTCGTTGTCTCCTTTGTGTCTATTATGCATGGCACAGACTCGGAATCAGAGCTAGAAGATGACACAGCATCAAGCCAAGCTGATACTCAGCGAGATCGGCCTAATCTCACTCCTTTGGAGACACTTGCTGACATAGAAGATCCTACATCTGCTTCCTTTGTTATTCCGGCAACTTCGCTAGAAGAAAAAGCAATTTTCTTCCACAGATCAGGAGGATCTCCATTAAACTCTCTACTCGAACCTTTCCAGAATGAAGGTATGCCTCAGCTATCTCTGTAAAGTCCAATGGCACAAGTTATAATGAAGAAAATGGGTTACGACGCTCAGAATCCGACTGGTTTGGGAGGTGGCCGTGGTATTCTCACACCATTGGAACCCACCCTGACCAAAAGTCAACCAGAAGATTGGAAAATCCACCTCCATTCTCACACCACCGTGGCAAGTCTTCATATGGGTTGGGGTATGATCCTACCGCTCCTATGAGACAGTTGACACCATGGCTGCAAAGTCGCTTTACCGACCAAGCCTCAACATCTCATGAAGACATCGATATCCCTGGATATCTCTTTGAGGAGTCACTCGTCAAGGATCCAGAAAGCTCCTCCAATTGGTATAATTTCTCTGATAATAAAGAGGAATTGCCCGATGACACAGACGCATGGTTTTCTGACCCAGAAAAACCATCGTCTCCAAAAGAAGTACCCTACTTCGACCCAGTTCCAGCAAATGATTGGGACCATCTTATTGCAAGTCTTGAGAAGGATACTGACCAAGAAGATCCATGGACAGAAACAGAGCCTCAGTCTGAAAATGCCTCTCGCACTCCAGAAGGTCTTGTTGAGTTGGAAGCCTCCGAAAATATTGTGGAGGAACCACCCTCAAACCTTCCGACAGAAGGCCCTGTTCAAAAGATAGATTTGAGAACACCTGATAACCCACGTCCTGTATTCATAAGCAAGAATATAAAGGATGATGAGTTACCCGAGTATATCTCTTTTCTTCATGAGTTCGTCGATTGCTTTGCATGGTCTTATGCTGAAATGCTCGGCTTAGATCCCAAAGTCGCAGTCCACAAGCTCAACTTGCAAAAAGAAATCAAGCCTGTCAAACAAGGCCAAAGAAGATTCCGTCCCGATGTGATGGACAAAATTAAACAAGAAGTTCAGAAACTCAAAAACATTGGCTTCATCCGCGAGGAACAGCATCCTGAATGGTTGGCCAATATCGTCCCGGTGACAAAGAAAAATGGGAAGATAAGGGTTTGTATCGACTACAGAGACCTGAATAATGCATGTCCTAAAGATGAATTCCCGCTCCCCATACCAGAGGTGATGATTGACAGCGACTGTGGGTTCGAATGAATGACATTTATGGATGGTAAAGATGCATACTAAAAGATGAAAGGCATACATCATTTTGGACTCCGTTTGGCGTGTATTGCTACACTGTCGTGCCATTTGGTATGAAAAATGCAGGTGCAACATATCAGAGGACTATGATGAAAATATTCCAAGATATACAGCACAAGATGGTCGAATGCTATGTTGACGACCTCGCCATCAAAAGCAGAAGAAAAGAAGACCATCTTGACGATCTTCGGGAAGTCTTCCTTCAACTTCGTAAACACAAATTGCGGATGAATCCACTAAAATGCTTCTTCGGTGTCTCATCGGGTAAGTTCCTCAGATTCATAGCACGGAAAGATGGAGTAGAACTTGACCTCACTAAAGTCAAGGCTATCCTGCAAATGCCATCTCCAAGAATCCTAAGAGAATTAAAAGGGCTTCAAGCAAGATTGGCCTACATCCGACGGCTCATCTCCAATCTATCGGGGAAGTGCCGTCCATTCTCTCGCTTGATGAAGAAAGGCGTGGACTTTGTCTCGGATGCTGAATGTGAAAATGCAATTCAAGACATCAAAGCATACCTCACCAAACCTCTAGTGCTGGCTGCCCCCACAACTGGAAAACCATTCATCTTATACACAAGAGCTCTCGACCGCTCTTTGGGTACACAAGAAAACGACGATGGAAAAGAAGTTGCACTATATTACCTTAGCCGCATGTTGGTAGGTGTAGAGCATCGCTACTCCCCAGTCAAAAAGGAATGTCTTGCAGTGATGTTTGCCGAACAAAAGCTACATCACTACCTGCTGTCCAATACAGTCTACCTGATTTCGAGGATCAACCTCCTAAAGGTCCTTGTCACAAAAGCAGATTCTCTCAATGCCTGACTAGCAAAATGGTCCATCCTTCTATCACAGTTTGATATTAGGTATGTACCACAAAAAGCAATCAAAGGCCAAGCTCTAGCAGACTTCTTCGCAGAGCATCCATTGCCTAAAGATTCTCCACTCAGGGATGATCTCCCAGACAAATTTGTCTACAACGTGAAAACTTCCTTCTTAAATGCCTCCTGGGACATGTACTTTGACGGCGCAACCAGGACAAATGAAAAAGGAAAGCAAATATCAGGAATTGGCATCCTCTTTGTCAACCCCGACAAATACATAATTCCACACGCCTTCTCGCTACTGGAACCATGTTCAAACAATGCAGCTGAGTACCAAGCCCTAATTGTAGGATTGGAACTTGCCCTCGAATCTGGCATCACTATGCTGGAAGCTTTTGGAGACTCTCAACTGATCGTCAACCAGATGAATCAGAAATCTGAAGTCAAGAAGCCTGATTTGCTACCTTACTACACAAGGCGCAGTCGCTTTAACAAAAGTTCAACATCTGTCACATCACCCACATCCTCAGAGGTGTAAACATCCGTGTAGATGCCCTAACTGAACTGCCGCATCCATGGCAATCCAAGAAGGGGAAAACATGCAAATCACAGTGTCTCAAAGAAGGATTCTCCTTCCTCTTAACACACACCAAGCAGTTGCTGAATGCCACCAAGTGGTTGGAAGTCGGATGTCCATCCCCAAACCTCCGATCGGCGACTGGAGAGATCCGTTCATTGATTACATCATGCTCGGAATCCTACCTGAAGATGCAAAAGAGCGGGTAAGCATTCAAAGACGAGCCCCGAACTTTCATTTGGATATACCTTCAAAAGCACTTTACAGAAAATCATTCAACGGAGTACTTCTATGCTGCTTATCACAACAAGAGGCTGAGGAAGCTCTCAAAGAAGTGCATGCTGGTCTTTGTGGAGCCCATCAGGCTGGTCCTAAGCTCTACGATCAAATAAAAAGGCTAGGTTATTATTGGCCTACCATGGTAGCCGACGCAATGCGATTTGCTAAGCGCTGCCAAAAATGCCATATTCATGGAGATTATGTCCACATGCCTCCAGAATGGCTACATCCGACAGCAATCTGATGGCCTTTTGAAGCCTGGGGTATGGACATCATAGGTCCTATATCTCCCCCATCAAGCAAAGGTCATCGCTTCATCTTCCCCACTATAGATTATTCCTCCAAGTGGTCAGAAGTATTTGCGCTCAGCGAAATGAAGACTTCATCAGTCCTTCAGTTCTTGCGCACCAACATTATTTCTTGCTTTGGCATACCTAAAAGATTCGTCCATGATAACGGACCAAAATTCCGGGATCACTGATTCTACAGGTTCTGCAACAAGTACAAAATCCAAAGTTGTCCTTCGACTCCATATAATCCAGCAGCGAACGGACTAGCAGAAGCCTTCAACAAGACACTCTGCAAAATTCTCAAGAAAATGGTCTCTAGTCACAAAAAAGACTGGGGCGACAAACTACCAGAAGCTTTGTGGGCCTATTGAACCACCGTTCGAGGACCAACCCATAGCACACCATTTTCTTTGGTCTATGGATGGGAGGTTGTTGTCCCTTTGGAAGTACAAATTCCTTCCTTAAGGGTATCTCTGCAAAATTACATGACGCAAGAAAGCAATGTCAAATTGAGACTCCAAGAGCTGGATAATCTCGATGAAAGATGACTCGAAGCTCTACAAAGCATTGAGTTGTACGAAGCACGCATGACAGGATTTTTCGACAAGAAGGTCAGGCAACGCTCCTGCAAAAAGGGCGACTTGGTTCTTGCGATAAAAAGACCCATAGTCTTTGCCCACAATTCCAAAGGCAAATTCGAACCAAAATGGGAGGGACCCTTCGTCATCGACAAAGTCTTCTCCAATGGTGCATACACTCTTCTAAACATGGAAGGAGACAGATGTATGCTGCCCATCAACGGCAAGTTCTTGAAGTGGTACTACCCTTGAAGACTTACTAAAACGGGTTAGAGGATATCTACATGGCCAAAGCCTATTTCCAGGTACTTGCTCATCAAACCTGACGGACCCTCGGGTTTCCGTCCTCTCCTTCCGTACCCTGGGGGCTGCCTGGGTCTCGGTGGAGAATTGAAAACGCGGGTATCAACTTTTTGTACGGGTATGCCAAATTTACTTTCTACTTGGAATTTGGAATGGTGATGATCTGGAGATTCACCTTCACAAGTAGAAAGGAAATCGATCCTTTTTTCTAACTCTTCAAATTGCATAAATATAAAGAAAAGAGACAAGTTTGTTTTTGAGAATGCCATAGGAGGCGTTGTTTTTTGTTTGTTTGCCGTGAAAGGCGATTTCGCCGTGAAAGGCGATTTTACAAAACTCATCAAATATGAAAGACAAGAATTGTGATTTCTTTTTGTCTCTTTAAGAAATACAAATTACAATAGAAAAGGAAGAAAAGGGATCTAACTTCTCAGGAGATTGTGGGGACACTTACCTCCTTTCTTTTCTCCTTATTTCATCTTTTGGTTTGCTCTCTTCTATAAAAGCAAGAGGGTTGGGTCTTTTGCTCATATTGCTTTCTTTGTTTGCAAGAAATCTTCAAGAGTGCTCTCCAAGATAAGAAGTTCTTTTCTTCTTCAAGGATCTCCAAGATAAGCAAGTTATCTCCAAGATAACTCCATTGTAGAAGTAGCTTCTTTCTCTTTTTTTTTTTCTCTTTTTCTTCTTCTCTTATTTTTTTTTCTTTTCTTTTTTTCTTCTTCTTTTTTTTCCCCAAGCACGTTTTTCTCTTTTCTTTTTTTTTTCGTGCTTCTTTTTTTTTTCTTTTTTTTTGTCCACGGTTTTCTTCCTTTTTTTTCCGTGCAATTCTTTTCCTCTTTTTTTTCAGCGTTTTTTTTTTCTATTTTTTTTTCTTAGCTATACGGACAGGTCCGTACGGACCTGGCCGTACTTGCCACGTGGCAGTGGGCCATGGCCTGTGGGCCAATTTTTTTTTTCTTCTCCTTTTTTGTTTTGTGCTGTCTTTTGCCAACATGTGGCTTTTGTTTTCTTGTTAGCTGACTTGCCAAATGATTCTGACGATTTCGAGCCATCCATGGATGCAACTGTTGATGATGCTTTAGATGAGCTCAGAGAGGCAGAGAGTATTCCGCCGGTCGTCGAAGAAGGTATTTTGTAATAATAATCTTGATATATATTTTTTTGACAAGATCATATTCAGACTTTTTTGTCTTTTCCTTGATAGATTGTGAAGCAGCAAGAGAAGTCCCTCCGTCTTCCTTAGAGCCAGAACAGGGGATACCTGCGGCTGATCCAGGAGTAAGGGCTTCTTCTTCCTACAACGAGTCAGTTTCTTCGTTTGGAAAGAGTTTATTGATTACTCTTCCAATGGAGCGTGACATGGTCAGTCGGGCTCCAGAGCATGGCGAATCCTCATCTGCGCCGTACTTTCATTATGCAAGGAAGGTGTTGAAGACTGTTTTGAGCTCATGGGTTGAGACTCTCTCTTCAGGTCACTTGGAAGCTGGCTTTAGCATGATCGAGCATGTACACGATATTCTTAATGATAGCGAAGAAGTCGGTTTGGACATCGCAAGCGCCAAAGATTTTGTTGATGAAATCATCGCCTTGGGAAGCAAATGGACTGAGACCAAGAGTTTCCCAGATGGTGACTTCTTTGATGAAATGTTTATGAAGCCATCCAGCAAAGTCAAAGCTGAGCTGACTGAGATCACGAAGACTCGGAAGCAGTTCGTTCGAGAGAAGAATGTTATCGAGTTATCCATCATGGGGCTGAAGCAAGACTTGGACCGCCTTGATAAGGAGGTTGTCGAGGCTAGGCAGCGTCTTGAGCTTTTGGAGGAAGAAGCTGCTGCCAAATGGACCGCCATTGTGGAGGCTCGTGACAAGGAGGGGACTCTCATTCACCAGGTTGAAAAAGCTGAAGGTAATGTCCGGAGGAAGACTCAGGAGTATGAGCAGTGGCAGGTCCTCTGGGAAGAACTTCCTCGTGCTGTAGATGGGTCGCGGCGTTCGGCCACATTTTATAGGAATATTCTGAAGAAGCGTGGCCTAAAACCTTTGGAAGCTAAGGCCAAGGGTCTGCTTGAGGAGTTGATCCTTTGGTTGAAGACCATGCTAGATTGAGCTCCTAAGTTGTAACAAACTCTTTTTTCTTCTTTCTTTTTTTTTTGGTACCTCCATGTATAAATAATTTTGGTACTATATTTTTTTTATATCCCTTTCTTTTTACTTAAATCATTTTTTGTTGAAAACACATTTGAGTAAAAGCTGATGGGAATGTTTGTTTGAGAATTTGATCAAAAGGTTGTCATTTTATGAAAATTTTTTGTCAAAGGGTTGTCTTGGGCATGAAAACCAATTTTTGTGGCGAAAAGCTTGTTTTTTTTTTTTTTTTGATGATTTGAGAATCAATTTTTAGAATGGCATGGAAGCCTAATTTTGTGGCGTAAGAGCCAAAATTTTGAAATGGCATTAGAGTCAGAATTTTTGAGATGGCATGAAAGCCGAATTTTGGAATGGCATAGAAGCCGAATTTTATTTTGTGGCATGGAAACCAAATTTGTTTGTGGCATGAGAGCCAAAAAAATTTTGTTTGTGGCATGAGAGCCAAAGTTTTTTTTTTGTTTGTGGCATGAGAGCCGAAGTTTTTTTTTATGGCGTGAAAGCCGAAGTTCTTGGATGGTGTGAAAGCCGATTTTTGGAATGGCATAGGAGCCGAGTTTTGTTTTGTTCGTTGTTTGTTTTATTTTGGCATGGAAGCCAGATTTTTGAAAACCAAGTTTTGTTTTATTGGAATGAAAGCCGGTTTTGGCGTTTATAGCCGGATTTTGGCGTTTTATAGCCGATTTTGGTTTTCAAAATGCAGGTATCGATTAAATGTCGCCTTCCCGCTGAATGGTCTTGCAAGTATCGATGGAATGTCGCTTCCTTGTGGTCTGGGTTTGAGAGTATCGATGGAATGTCTCTTCCTCGCGGTCTGGGTTTGCGAGTATCGATGGAATGTCGCTTCCTCGCGGATTGGGGTGCAAGTATCGACTAAGCGTCGCTTCCCTGCTTTTCCCAAAACATTTGGTTTTACAGGTACTGACTTGGTGTCGTTTCCCCGCGATTTTTGAAATTTGAGGTTTTCTTGAACCATTTGAAATTTGGGTTGTGGATATCAATTGGAATATTGCGTCTCCACGATTTTGAAATTCGAGGTTTTGTAAGTATCGAATGGGGTTCGCTTCTTTGCGATCTTTGGGTTTTTGGAAATATCGAATGGGGTTCGCATCTTTCCGGTTTTTGGGTTTTTGGAAGTATCGAATGGGGTTTGGATCCTTCCGGTTTTTGGGTTTTTGGAAGTATCGAATGGGGTTCGCATCCTTCCGGTTTTTGGGTATTTGGAAGTATCGAATGGGATTCGCATCCTTCCGGTTTCTGGATTTTACGAGTATCGACTGAATGTCGCTTCCCCGCGGTTTCTAAAAAACCATTTTTTGTTTAAAGACACGACGGTCATAAATTTTGATTTAAAATCATTTTGGTTGTAAAAGCCGAGGCAGACTAGGGTGACAAGTCCTTAGTCCTGGTTACCGAGAATTTTGGGTTCAAGGATCGAAAATTTTGGTCAAGTCTGGGAAAAGGCTATTAAACTTGGATTTTTGGATTTTGTTTTTTTTTTTTTTTCTTTTGAACAATGAAACGATGGAAGTAAGCATTGTTTTGAGAAAGTTTCTTTTTTTTGGAAATTTCAAGATGAAAATTTCAAAAGGGGATGGGTTTGACGAGCAAGTACCTGGAAATAGGCTTTGGCCATGTAGATATCGCTCTGACCCGTTTGAGGAAGTCTTCAAGGGTAGTACCGCTTCAAGAACTTGCCATTGATGGGTAGTATACATCTGTCTCATTCCATGTTTAGAAGAGCTATGCACCGTTGGAGAAGACTTTGTCGATGATGAAGGGTCCCTCCCATTTTGGTTCATATTTGCCTTTGGAATTGTGGGCAAATACTATGGGTCTTTTTACTTCAAGAACCAAGTCACCCTTTTTGTAGGCGCGTTGCCTGACCTTCTTATCGAAAGATCCTGCCATGCGTGCTTGGTACAACTCAATGCTTTATAGAGCTTCAAGTCGTCTTTCATCGAGATTATCCAGCTCTTTGAGTTTCAATTTGACATTGCTTTCTTGTGTCATGTCATTTTGCAGAGATACCCTTAAGGAAGCAATTCGTATTTCCAAATGGACAACAGCTTCGCATCCATAGACCAAGGAGAATGGTGTGCTATGGGTTGGTCCTCGAACGGTGGTTCGATAGGCCCACAAAGCTTCTGGTAGTTTGTCGCCCCAGTCTCTTTTGTGACTAGAGACCATTTTCTTGAGAATTTTACAGAGTGTCTTGTTGAAGGCCTCTGCTTGTCCGTTCGCTGCTGGATTATATGGAGTCGAAGGACAACTTTGGATTTTGTACTTGTCGCAGAACTTGTAGAATCTGTGATCCCAAAATTGTGGTCCGTTATCATGGACGAATCTTTTAGGTATGCTGAAGCGACAAATAATGTTAGGACGCAAGAACTGAAGGACTGATGAGGTCTTCATTTCGCTGAGCACAAATGCTTTTGACCATTTGGAAAAATAATTCGTAGCGGCGAAGATGAAGCGATGACCTTTGCTTGATGGGGGAGAGATAGGACCTATGATGTCCATACCCCAGGCTTCGAAAGGCCATGAGATTGCTGTTGGATGTAGCCATTCTGGAGGCATGTGGACATAATCTCCATGAATCTGACATTGTTGGCAGCGCTTGGCAAATTGCATTGCATCAGCTACCATGGTAGGCCAATAATAACCTAGTCTTTTTATCTGGTTGTAGAGCTTAGGACCAGCCTGATGGGTCTACAGAGACTAGCATGTACTTCTTTAAGAGTTTCCTCAGCCTCTTGTTGTGACAAGCAGCGTAGAAGTACTCCGTTGAAGGATTTTCTGTAAAGTGCTTTTGAAGGTATATCCCAATGAAAGTTCGGGGCTCGTCTTTGGATACTTACCCGCTCTTTTGAATCTTCAGGTAAGACTCCAAACATGATGTAATCAATGAACGGATCTCTCCAGTGCCGATCGGAGGTTTGAGGATGGACATCTGACTTCCAACCATTTGGTGGCATTCAGTAACTGCTTGATGTGTGTTCAGAGGAGGGAGAATCCTTCTTTGACACACTGTGACTTGCATGTTTTCCCCTTATTGGATTGCCATGGATGAGGCGAGTCCAGCCAGGGCATCTGCACGAATATTTTCACCTCTGAGGATGTCGGTGATGTGACAGATGTTGAATTTTTGTCAAAGCGACTGCGCCTTGTTCTAGTAAGGTAGCAAATCAGGCTTCTAGACTTCAAATGTCTTATTCATCTGGTTGACGATCAGTTGAGAGTCTCCAAAAGCTTCCAACATGGTGATGCCGGATTCGAGGGCGGGTTTCAATCCTACAATCAGGGCTTGGTACTCAGCTGCATTGTTTGAACATGGTTCTAGTAGCGAAAAGGAGTGTGGAATCTTGTATTTGTCGGGGCTGATAAAGTGGATGCCAATTCCCGATATTTGCTTTCCTTTTTCATTTGCCTGGTTGCACCATCAAAGTACATGTCCCAGGAAGCATTTGATATGGAAGTTTCCACATTGTAGACAAATTTGTCAGGGAGATCATCCCTGAGTGGAGAATCTTTAGGCAATGGATGCTCTACGAGGAAGTCTGCTGGAGCTTGGCCTTTGATTGCTTTTTGTGGTACATACCTAATATCAAACTGTGATAGAAGGATGGACCATTTTGCCAGTCGGGCATTGAGAGAACCTGCTTTTGTGACAAGGACCTTTAGGAGATTGATCCTTGAAATCAGGTAGACTGTATTGGACAGCAGGTGGTGACGAAGCTTTAAGAAAAACAACGCCGTAGAAATTTATTATGCAGCATAAACCTGTCTCCTTCGAAGTTGAAGAAAGCATATGCCCCATTGGAGAAGGCTTTGTCAATGATATAAGGCCCTTTCCATCTTGATTCATCGTTGATTTCAGATGTACGAACGAGAATCAATGGCTTTTTAACCGCGAACACAAGGTCACCTTTCTTAAATGACTCCGTGCGGTTTGGATCATCAAGAGCGATATTCAGTTCTGGGATGTAGTTGATATTTTCTATCAAGGAAGACTCAACGTCGTCATCTTCTTGTTCGATGGGTTCGCCCACCGTGTTGCCAAGAGAGATATTTAAGCCTGGTACACGATACCTTCCTTCAAAAGGGTCGAGTGCTGGACGTGATGAAGATGCTTCAGGATTGTGGAAGAAGATTGTTTTTTCTTCTGCCGAAATTATCGGAACAACAAAGGAACCAGACGTAGGATCTTCTACATCAGCAGGTGTCTCCAATGGAGTGAGAGTGGGCTGAACTCGCTGAGTATCAGCTTGGCTTGACGCTGTGTCGTCTTCTTGCTCTGAGTCCGAATCTGTGTCATGCATAATAGACACAAAGGAGACAGTGAACTTGCCCCAGCCTTTTGTGTTGTCTTCTTTGCTTTGATAGTGATTACCAAAGGCTTTGGAGATTCGAAGGAGACGATGAAGGGAGCTTGACTGCTTACTTTGAGTGCTTTTTGAGAAAGGTCTTCATTTGGAAGATTACTATCGGGATCAAGGGGTTGATCATTGTCATTTGCTGAAGACGTCTCTGTGGCTGCATTGGCGTCTTCAGTGATTGTGTTGTACGGAGCAATTTCCAAGAATAAGTCCTGAACAGTATCCAACAACTTTTCTTTATCAGTCCAGACATCGTCTATGAGATCGAGTATCTGGGACCAATCGACTGGGTTTTCATTGGAGAAGATTTCATTAGTAGGAGTTTCATCAAGATAATTAACCGGGAGAGGCTTGAGTTCCGATGTCACAGTTTCAGGAGAAGAGGGCTGAGAGGATGATATCTCAGTGGAAGTCACCTGATAAGATGTAGCTCCGGAAGATACACTACTGGTTGGGGAGTACGTGTCTTCGGAAGCTTCAGAGGCACTATCGTCCTGAGCTATCGTATTGCAGGTTATCCTGACAGGAGATGCTCCCAGTGTAGACTATTGGGAATTGGACTCATCCTCGGATGTAAGAGGATCATTGATCCAACTGTTTTCTCCATTTTCAGGAGTTGAGGGAGAAAGTTCCCGTTGACTTTCAGGGAATTCTGGTTCTGGATCATGTCGAAGATCCTTGATGCGATCCCACTCCTGCTCTATGGAAAGATGTTGCAAGATTCTTGCATATTCTTCAAAATCAGGTAGAGGAGCCAAATCTTCTTCGTCATCTGCTCCTTGTGGTTCATCCCTGTTGGGTTCCACTAGAGCATTTGCTGGTGCTCGATCGACAGCATTTTCTTGAACAACATCCTGGTCTTCTTCATCATCAGACCAAGATCGTTGTGGCTATAATGGGTTATACCAGATTACTGGCATAAGATGAGACTCGGGAATCCATTCCTCGTCGGAGAGGTATTCTCCTGTTTCAAGGGATTCTTCCCACTCATCGATATCACTAGCAGTGTCACTGGATTCGTATCCATCCATGGAGAATCCAACTACCGAGTTGGAAGAGTATGATGCCCCCTGCGTAGTTTCATTTTTGTATTGAGGTGGCATGAAATCATCAAGGGTGAATTTTCTTACCGCCTTTGAAGCTTTGGGAAGGGATTCTTCCGTTGCCCCTAGTGACGTTGTCTCTTAGCTTGCCTTAGCAGTTGAGTGGTCGGCTTTGTTTTGACGATCTTCTAATTTTCATCTTCTAGGAGATCGGGATGCACCCATATAGGTTGTCCATCTGATGTTGGATATGGAACCAACTCTTGGGACGCTTGAGCCATTTTAATCAACTTGAATGAAGTAGTGATCTTCTTCTTCGGTGACTTTGAAGTTTGCCCACATCACACCATGTTGACAACGGCGGAGCCGTAGTTTTTGTCAAAGGTTATGACTCCTGTTGACACCAAAAATGTCACTTTGCCTCTTCAACATCAAGAAAGTTGCATGAACTCACAACCTGCCATAAATAGGCAATGCAACTTCTCCAAAAAATCAAATCTTGTCAGAATCAAACAAAAACTGTAAGATCCTTCAAGACAGCCAAGGGAGGAGTACACAAGGAGTTTCGGGCCATTTCAGAATCATTTGGCCTAACTTCGCTTCTCCGACAGCTAAATTGGTGCTCCCGGAGGCAACATCATCGAAGACGTCAAAACTTCGATCAGAGCCTACGGATGACTCCAGCATGTCTCAAAAGGGCTCCATGCCAAATTTCAAGTCAAACCGACAACGTTTGACCCTCCATCAATGCTCGAGCAGTAAAATCAAGCCTCCCGACGGCGGGAACCACCGAAGCCTTTGCTCATCAAACCAAGTGCATGAGTGGCTTCAACATGCTTCCAAAAGGCTGCACGTCGAATTTCAGGTCATTCCGACAACGTTTGACCAGGTTTCGACGCTTCGAAAGAAAATCAAGCCTACCGGCAGCGGAGCTCCCCGGGACCATGGTTCCCAAGACTGAGCCTGTGGATCATCTCAAAATGACTCCAATAGGTTCCCTGTCAAATTTCAGGTCAATCGGACATCGTTTGACCGCACATCAACGCGCGGCATCTCCCTCGCGGCAAAATCAAGTCTACTGGCGATGGGACCCAAACGGCTTCAAAACTCAAACAAAAGCCTATGGTTGGTCTTATTTATTGCTCAGGAGGCTTCACCTCAAATTTCAGGTCATTCCGACATCGTTTGACCAAGTTTTAGCTTCTGGCGGAAAATCAGCAACTCAACGCGACAAAGTCTTCGGCTTTCCCGGAAAATTGGAAACTTTGCACTCTAAAAATGAAAGGATTCTCATCAGGTTTTCTACAGGGAAATCAAGCCAATAAATGAGAAGAAATGTCAGGAAAAATATAGAAGAAAACGGCGACGAAAAAGACCGCAAAACGGACCAAAAAGGGGAGAAAAACCCCCATGGTCGCCGGCGACCATGGAAGTCCGGGTCACCGGAGTTTTCGCCGGTGACCCATTTTTCCGTCCCTTTTCGCGTTTCGCGCACTTTGGCCCCTGTGGTTTCCTGAAAATGTGATTTTTAGTGCTTGAAATTGACTCATATCCGATGACATCTCAGATCCGCCGTCAAAAGCATAAAATCATCATTGATCGCTCCAAGATCGCCGACCCGTTGACCTAAAAAGTGCTCTTTCTGTCCGACCGATCGAGAAATCGACAAGACAGATGTCACCAGCCCGCTGCTAGCTATCAATGTCTGAAATTACAGGGTCATCCGATGTCGATCAATATGTAGATCCATCGGTGATCATCTCCAAAAGAATCCCAAAAGACGCGGCGCGGCCCGCGACTCTTCAACTGCTCGGCGACCATTTAATGCAGTTAATTGACTAGCTTTATTGCAGTCATTAATTCATTTCTTTGGACGGCCCAATCAGAAGCAAGCATCCAGGAGTTACAAATCAATTAAGTCATGGCATTCAAGCCATGAAACTCCTCCCATTATGGTAATTAAGGTGATTAAAAGCCCTTAATCTCCATCGGCCAATCAGATTCAAGGAAAAAGGAGTTACAAAATCAAGAAATAAATCTTGTAACTCCTCCCATTAAAGCCATTAAAGCCCATAAACTCTCCTAATGGCTACCAAGAGCCTATAAATAGGAGAGCTTTCCAAGAAGAAAGGGATCGGAAAAGGACGAACGGAAAACCGAAGATCGAAAATCAAAAGGTGCAGAGAATCCCGAATTCCAGACAGACAGAGTCTAGAGAAAGAGAGAAAATTCTGCAGAAATTATACATCAAGCACCACTACAAGGTGACAAAAAGTCCCTTGGGGGGTACTCCCCCCCAAGGTCCTTGCCTTCTCCCGCTGCCTCCAATGGCTTAGACGTGGCTTTTCAGCCCGTCTACTAGCTTTTTATTGGACATAGGACCTTCTCTTGGTCTTTGTCCTCTGAAAACCTGAGGTTATAGCCAAGCTAAGCGAATCAAGAGCATCCTCTGTTCTCATCTGCATGGATGATGGCGAAGCCCATACATGGCTTGCGACCGTCAATCTGAACGAGTCCCCCACAATCTCCTGAAAAGTTAGATCCTCCTTTTCTTGCTTTTCATTGTAGTTTGTATTTTTCTAAAAGAGACAAAAATCACAACTCTTGTCTTTCATTATTGATGAGAATTGTAAATCGGCTATAAACGCCAAAATCGGCTATAAATGCCAAACAAAATCGCCTTTCACGGCAAACCAAGAAAATGTCTCTTTTCTTAAATATTTGTGCAATGGAAAACTTGAAAGAAGTTGATTTCCTTTTTACTTGCGAAGGTTGATCTCCGGATTACCACTTGCAATTCCAAGTAAAATAGAAAATCTGGCACACCCACACAAAGAAATGTTGATGCACGCTTCAGCCCCCCGGGCGCGAAAGGGCCGGACCCGACGGACTCCCACGTCCGCCGACCCCGGTAGCACCCTCGGCAGGAGCGCGTTCCATCAAGCTGGCACACCCGGTGGGACTCGTTCATTTGAGAACACGGTGCTCGGAAATGAAATATTTGCATATCATACTTTTTGCTCTATGCTTATACTTCTTTTCCGGATTCCTTGGCTACTTTCTAGCTGGTAGCCTATGTTGGATTTTGCATCCTAAAAAAAAAGAGATGGGATTTTTTGGAAATTTCTATTTCTTTGAGTTTGTTTCCACTCTTTCTCTTTTCAAAAAAAAAATCAAAAAAAAAATTAATCATTTTTCTTAGTTTGAATTCAAAATTGAAAAACTTTGATCCTATCCTATCGTTCTTTGGTGCTTGCAGAAATGTTGAGCCCGTTCGACTAAGGTTTTGGGCCATCTTTTCTCTTCGATGAGTTCATTAGAGATTTCAAAAAATAATAATAATAATAAAAAAATAATAAAAAAAATCAAAAAAAAATAATCAGTTTTCTTAGTTTGAATTCAAAATTGAGAAACTTTGATCCTATCCTATCGTTCTTTGGTGCTTGCAGAAATGTTGAGCCCGTTCGACTAAGGTTTTGGGCCATCGTTTCTCTTCGATGAGTTCATTAGAGATTTAAAAATATATATATATATATAAAAAAAATAATAAAAAATCAAAAAAATCAGTTTTCTTAGTTCTGATTCAAAATTGAGAAGCTTTGATCCTATTCTATCGTTCGTCGTGCTTGCAGAAATGTTGAGCCCGTTCGACTAAGGTTTTGGGCAATCGTTTCTCTTCGATGAGTCTATTTGGGATTTGGAAAAAAAGACATAGACCACTAAGGTTAAACCAATTGCGTTCTTTGATCATGATTGACTCAAGAAAAGCCTTGTCCAGAGTGTGGAGACAGCTT
This sequence comes from Umbellularia californica, assembly GCA_028538565.1. NCBI lineage: Eukaryota > Viridiplantae > Streptophyta > Magnoliopsida > Laurales > Lauraceae > Umbellularia > Umbellularia californica. The sequence goes on along the minus strand of JAPQWN010000007.1, from coordinate 40,573,670 downwards.
GACTGTTCTAGGCAAGGGTCCTCCAAACGGGTTCATTAAGTAATCCTACCCTTACCTGGGGGCAATTCTATCAATTGAGGTTTCATAAGACCGGGTTAGGAGGCCTATGTGTACTCTCTCGTCTTTAAAAACCTTCAAAAAAATATATATAAAAATAAAAAAAATCTTCAAAAAAATAAAAAAAATAATCTTAAAAAAAATATTTAAAAAAAAATAAAAAAATAAAAAAAATAAAATAAAATAAAATCATTTCAAAAAAAAAAATCTTCAAAAACTCGTCACTTTTGATTTCAGATCTGAGAAATTTTGGTTTCTTCTTTTCTGAGCACTGGCGCTCGCGGAAATCGCCGAGACCGTGTTCAGATTAGAATACCATTTGCTCTCCTTGATGGAACCAATCTTGACATTTCAAAAAAAAAAAAAAAACTCGTCACTTTTGGATTCAGATTCGAGAAATTGTGGTCTCTTTCCTTCTGAGCACTGGCGCTCGCGGAAATCGTTGAGCCCGTATTTGAATCGGAATGCCACCTGCTCTCTTTGACAAATCCATTTCTGACCTTTCAAAATAGAGAATCCCATCTCATGGATGCGATCTCCAACATTTGTGCATAGCGGTACTAGTACGCCCTTTCAGGGTGTACTGTATCTGTGACCGGCACATTTGTAACTCCTACCTTATATTCTTCTTATCTCGAGCAAGCTCCGATTCTCGATAAGTCGAATTTAGGTATACAATTGCTTCTAGCAGTCATTGGAACGCTCATTTCGAGCCTACCATGCTTGCAACCAGAACAATTGTACCCTTTATGGCTTTTTGCCTTCTTCATATTGCCTGGGTCTTGTCCCTTGAGCGATTTGAAAAGACAAAATCATAGAATTCCCCATTTATGATCATCATATTCTTGTGATTACTAATGGATGTGGTCTTGTTTCAGAAATTTTGAAACTAACAATGGCAGCTTCACTGATCATCACCTTCGATGAAAACAAGCACCAGCTCATGCTTCAACAGAAGCAAACCGAGCACACTTACAAGCGCCTTGCTAGCTGCCGAAGCACCAACTCCCTCAGCAACTCTCTGAACTCCGGGTCGACCTCCACTCCCCGGACCATCGTCTTCGGGACACTGGGACCATTCCCACTTCCCGAAGAAAAAACTGCTCCTGCCAAAAGGCAGAAGGTCGCCTCGCAACGTGTCACTACTGTGACACCAAAGGCAACTGCCGAGAAGTAGAAGATCGCCCCTCAACGTGTCACTTCTGTGACACCAAGGGCGAACCCCAAGAATACTAAAACCCGCAGCATCCCCCGAAACCTCAACCAACAACCAACCAGGTCTACCCTAAGACTTGGTCTCCAAGACCTTCCCCAAAACAAAGAAGGTCTCAAACCTCCACCAAGCCAGCATACCTGGCGCCACTCAAAGAGAACCAGTTCTACCCTCTTGCCTACATGAAAGAGGAGAGACCCATCTCCAACTTGACTCCCAAGTCAACCCAGCATGAACCGGCTTGCTCCCATAAGCCCAAAATCAGATCATGCATCACTAGGCCTCTACAAGCACCTGCCAAGGCCTACACTCCTTCAGTTCGACCCTTCATCTCTACAGGGGCCTAACTCGAAAGGTTCAAAGCTTTGGTTGTACATTATGTTGTACATTATGCACTAACCTATTTGGTTGCAGCCATAATTAGCATCCTTGATGGTTCGCATGTACGTTATGTGGATTTGGATGTTTGTTTTATTAGTTGGAAAGTGTACGATTGCGCGGTTAGCGATCATAGGAAGTTGTAAAGTTTTCTTAATTTTATTCCAACTAGTCTTGATGTAAGCTTTTTTGAAAAGCATAGGAATCTCCAATGTAATTTTTGTTTTGTTTTTCTAGGGTTTGCTTGTATAAATTTATTTATGGACACAAGCATGAAAAGGAGAGTTTCAAGACAAGAAGGTTGCAAGAAATTGGAATCCTTGGAGATGAAGGAGTCAAGACTTCTAGATGCATGAGGAGTCCTAATTCGATTAGGATTTGAAATCCTAAGGACAGGGAGCCATCAAGGATTGCATACTTTTATTTGCTTTTATATATGGAATGCATGGTTGAATGCTTTATATAATTGCTATAATTGTCACCTAGAAACATGGCCACCATTAGGATCTAAAAATGCCATCTTTCTAAAATTAGTATGTTTTTGTTTGGTCAATTGGTTTTAAACGGAACTTAGACCAGCACCTTCTAATTGTCTAAGGTTTAAAATTGGATAGGGTTGGCACCCTTTGTTTCCAAAATAGACTAAACTCAAAATCTAATTAGATGCTACCTAAGGGTTCCCCAAAACCCTAATTAGGTTTTTGATTCTATTAAGGGTTTTTCTCAAATGTTTTAATGCAAAGGTTATTTACTTTCAAGATGACTTGAGTCATTGAGTCATGAATTTAATTAACCAAGTTTGCTAGTTTTAAAAAGAGCTTTTGAGAAAACAAAGTAAAGATCAAAGGAAAGTTTATAAACCCTAGTGATAAATTATCAAGTGGGAGAGGGGTTTAGGAAAAACCCCACGACTTTCCATTCTCGGTGCATATTAATCTCATTAGAAGTGTTAGTGGGAGCGGCCATCCCTTCGGTGGAGTTCTTTACTAAAGACCACTTCGATGGGTTAGTGAGTGAACTAAAGTGAATATTCGTAATGAGGTGTTAGTAGGAGCGGCCATCCCTTCGGTGGAGTTCTTTACTAAAGATCACTTCTATAGAATGTCAATGAAGTGTTGGTGGGAGCGGCCATCCCTTCGGTGGAGTTCTTTACCAAAGCTCACTTCTAGATTTGGACATTCTGGGAATTTTTCATAAGAGATGGTAATACACTTGACATAAGGCGGTAATAATCTCTTCAAGGAGATAGAGTTATTTGTCTTATGAGGTCAAACCAATCAGTGATTGGACTGTCACTGGATATGTATCCAGATAGTGATAATCCAAATAAGAAGAGCTTAATTCAACGTTATTGTAGGCTCGGCCATCCTTTCGATGGAGGGTTTATGAGGAGGTTGAAACACTGATACATTATGTTTAGGGTTGAAATAATGTAAAAAGTTTTGTGCATGTTTTTCCTTTTATAACAAGCACCATATGCATGTTACATATATACTGCCTGTCTAATTATAAACCATTTTATATCCAGAGAGAGATGGGTAAAGATTCTTTTAGCCCGTTGATGAGTATTCTTCGTGAGAACAAGTTGACCGGCCCTAATTACGTAGATTGGAAGAGAAATCTTGACATAGTACTCACTGCTGAGGAGTACAAGTATGTCTTGGTAGAAAATTGTCCTGATATTGATCCCAATTCTACTGAAGACCAGTTAGAGGCTGAAAGGAAGTGGAAGAAAGCGAACAACATGGCTAAATGCTACATGCTCGCTTCCATGTCCAACGTGTTGCAAACACAGCACGAGAATATGGACACAGCCTACGAAATCATGATGTCCTTGTCAGAAATGTTCGCAGACAAGAGCAGGCCAGCTAGGCAAGCTGCTATAAGGACCATCATGAATACTAGAATGGCTGAAGGAACACCTGTCAGAGATCATATGCTCAAGATGATGGATTGTTTCAATGTAGCTGAGATTCTAGGGGCTGAGATTGATGGAGAGAGTCAAACCGATATGATTCTAGAAACTCTGCCGGATTCCTTCAATCAGTTCAAGCTCAATTTCAATATGAGCAAGATGGACATGACCCTTGCGGAGTTAATGAAGGAACTCCAGGCGGCAGAGGCCATCATGAAGCCCAAGGCCCAAGCCCATTTTTTCCAGTCTTCCTCTCATCTAAACCCGAAAGGGAAGAAGATGAAGAAGAAGAAGATCAAGGGAAAGGGACAGAAAAAGGGCAATGCTGGTAATAGAAAGGACAAGGGTACAGATGATAAGCCCAAAGGGAAATGCTTCAAATGTGGCCTCAAAGGTCATTGGAAGAAAGATTGTCCCAAGCTCAAAGGCTCGGTTAATAAAGGTACATCTTTTTCTTATTTCATTGAAACTTGTTTAGTGGTTGATTCTACTGACTCGTGGATAGTAGACTCTGGAGCCACTAATCATATCTGCAATTCGTTGCAGGGGTTTCAGATAATGCAGAAAATTGAGAAAGGGGAGTTTGCCTTTAGAGTTGGAACTGGAGCTAAAGTTTGGGCGGTTGCAGTGGGAAATGTTTCTCTACATTTTTCTAATGATAGGATTTTGATTTTAAATAATGTTTTCTATGTTCCGGACATGAGGAAGAATTTAATTTCTGTTTCCAGACTTATTGAATTTAATTATTCAGTTTCTTTCCATTCTGGTGTTGATATCAGTAGAGATGGAAATATTATATGTTCCGGTAGAATACATGATAACTTATTTTATATAAATCCTATTGCTCCCACACTGCATAATGTACAACTAGAAAGTTCTACTTCCCTTAAGAGGAAGGTATCTTCAACCAATGACACCTATCTTTGGCACTTACGTTTGGGTCACATTAACCTAAAACGGATTCAGAGGTTGGTAGAAGATGGGCCCTTGAGCTCATTAGATTTCGAACCTTTTCCTCAGTGCGAATCATGTCTCAAGGGAAAGATGACCAAAAGGTCATTCTCTGGAAAGGGACTAAGATCAAATGAGTTGTTAGAATTGGTTCACACTGATGTGTGTGGTCCTATGAACAAACTAGCAAGAGGAGGATATGAGTATTACATCACCTTCACCGATGATTACTCTAGGTATGGATATGTCTATTTGATGCGACGCAAGTCTGAGGCGTTTGATAAGTTCAAACAATTCAAGGCTGAAGCGGAGTTACAACTAGGGAAACATATCAAAGCCCTTCGATCTGATCGAGGTGGCGAATACCTCCTAGGTGAGTTCAAGGAGTACCTCACACAACTAGGGATTGTGTCTCAGTTGTCTGCACCGGGTACACCCCAGCAAAATGGTGTGGCAGAGAGAAGAAACCGTACTCTTCTTGATATGGTAAGGTCCATGATGAGTCATGCAACCCTACCTATATCTTTTTGGGGATATGCCTTAGAAGCAGCAGCATACATTTTAAATCTGGTACCATCTAAGTCAGTACCTAGGACACCGCAAGAAATGTGGACAGGTCGAAAACCTAGTTTGAGACATATCCACATTTGGGGTTGTCCAGCTTATGTACTGAATGATAAAGCTACCAAGCTAGAACCCAGATCGGAAATGTGCTACTTCATTGGGTATCCTAAGGGAACAAGAGGTGGCATCTTTTATCATCCAAAGGAGCAAAAAGTGCTCATCAGCACTCATGCTAGATACTTAGAGGATGATTGTATGATGCATCAAGAGCTTAGTAGTACAAAAACTCTTGAGGAGATTCTTCCTGAATCCCCTATAACATCTGTACCAGATCCAGCAAGAGTAGATGGACCGGATATTCCTTTAAATACTCCGGAGCCTCGTCGTAGTGGGAGAATTCCTAGACAACCAGATAGATATCTAGGAGTGTCTTTAAAGACAGACTCTGAGGATATGGTTGAGGATCCTACTAGTTACGATGAAGCAGTAACGGATATAGATGCTGACATGTGGCAGCAAGCAATGAAATCTGAATTGGATTCCATGTATTCCAATCAAGTCTGGGAACTTGTAAATGCACCTGAAGGGATCAAACCCATAGGATGCAAGTGGATTTACAAGAGGAAGAGAGGAGTGGACGGGAAGGTGGAAACCTTCAAAGCAAGACTGGTGGCGAAAGGATATACTCAGAAAGAGGGTATCGATTATGAGGAAACCTTTTCACCAGTGGCTATGCTCAAGTCCATAAGGATTCTCTTAGCCATCGCATGTCATTATGACTACGAGATATGGCAAATGGATGTCAAGACAGCTTTTCTTAATGGAAGTCTTGACGAATGCATCTATATGATGCAACCAGAAGGTTTCATTGCTAGTAGCCAAGAGAACATGGTCTGTAAACTTAAGAAGTCCATTTATGGACTTAAGCAAGCATCTAGAGCATGGAAATCAAGTTTGATCAGGCAGTCAAATCTTTTGGCTTTAATCAAAACATTGATGAACCATGTGTGTATAAGAAAGGAAGTGGTAATGCAGTCATATTTTTGGTCCTATATGTAGATGACATATTGCTCATTGGAAACGATGTAGGTGCACTATCATCCACAAAGGTTTGGTTATCATCTCAATTTCAGATGAAGGATTTGGGTGAGGCAAGCTACATCTTAGGGATCAAGCTCCTGCGAGATCGCAAGAATAAGATGTTAGCCTTATCCTAATCTTCATATATTGAGAAGATATTGGTCAAGTTTAACATGCATGACTCCAAGAAGGGCTTGCTACCTTCTAGACATGGACTACCACTATCTCGAGATCAATGTCCTAAGACACCTGATGAGATAGAGAACATGAAGAGAGTTCCATATGCATCAGCTGTTGGAAGTCTCATGTATGCTATGTTATGTACTAGACCAGATATTTGCTTTGCCGTCGGCATGGTTAGCAGATATCAGTCAAACCCTAGACCTATGCATTGGACAGCTGTGAAACATATATTCAAGTATCTTCGGAGAACAAAAGATTATATGTTGACTTATCGAGCAGATGATTTAACGCCTTTGGCGTATACAGACTCAGATTTCCAATCAGATACGGATGCCAGAAAGTCAACCTCAGGATATGTTTTTACTCTATCGGGAGGGGCTATTTCATGGAGGAGTGTTAAGCAAGATTGTATTGCTGACTCTACCATGGAAGTAGAGTATGTGGCGGCAGCGGAAGCTGCAAAGGAAGCAGTATGGCTCAGGAAATTCCTTTTGGAATTAGGAGTTGTTTCCGCAGCAGAAAAACCGATTGTCATGCACTGCGACAACACAGGTGCGATAGCACAGTGTAAAGAGCCCCGGAATCACAAGAAAGGCAAGCACATTCAGAGAAAGTACCACTTGATCCGGGAATTCGTTCAGAATGGAGAAATAGTTGTGGAGCAAATTGCCTCAGCTAATAACTTAGCAGACCATTTACTAAGACTCTTACTGAGAAAGTCTTTACTTCTCATGTTGAGTCTATGGGAGTTAGGTTAGGAAGTAGTGATCTTTAGTGCAAGTGGGAGTTTGTTGGGATTGGTGTATGCCCTAAAGCCCACTAGCTGCATTTTTCTCTCTGTTACTGGATATTTATTGGTTATATATATTGAAATGATTCTTTCTCTATAAACATGTGTATATGTATGGTTGTGTGTAAGGCCCATTGTTTTCTAATAATTGAATCAGGTGTGAAGTGGCTTCACACAGATAGGTCTGATTCATGGATATTGGAAACAACAGATTAGTTCATAACTGAAAGATGGAGTTGGGCACTTCATCTTGGTATAAGTTATAATGAGATACTCTCCTATATAGGGTGACATACCTAAGTCACGGGAGGGCTTTCCCGGATCTATCTCATTAGTGCATGTGTCATGCATTGAACAGGACCATTGTAGGTGTGATCTCTAAAATAGTACTATCACAGAGAGATATCAAATCACCTCATGCTACTAAGTGACCGGTGCTCTTAATCTTGAGCATTTGTGGATGAACTGACGAATTCAAGTTCTTGTGCTTTAATTCACTATGGGTGAGATTCTTTTCTTGGGTCAACAGCTCTGTGAGTTAGGTACTCGGGCTTGATCAGTTGGGACATGCAAATGCAATATAGAATCTATGCCATCTACTGATGGATTGATCGTCCCCTTAGAATTATCCGATTGATCATCAAAATCTAAGATCTTAGTATATGGATATTCCATATTGATATTGAACTTGTGGGTCGCTCCCTGGATCAAGAGAATAATATCAGGATGATGATTAAGTCAAGGATATGAAGTTCTAAGGTTTGAGATTTAATCGAGAAGGTTGATAGTACATCGGATAACCTGACTCGATTAAGGATGTTACATAGAGGGGCATTTAGGTCATTGCACTTGGTAGGTCGGAGACAACAGTCATTTTATGACAAGCTTATTTCATACTTAATATTTGTCCCTGGAGTGCAACCATAACTCTCTAGTGGAATGAGTTAAGGTTAAAATGGTCTTAATGTTGCTATGGGTTTAGCATGGACATTTTGGTCATTTTGGGAGCCAAGGGCAAATATGTCTTTTGGTCCCTTCTCTAGTCACTTTCCTATATTGGCATGGTTTCCTAATATGATTAGGAGATGAGGTTGAATTATTTATGGAAAAATAATTTTGAATTTAAATTCAAATAGGCCTTGATGGCATACATGAATTTAATTCTAGACAAATTATGGACATGTGGGCCATAGTGTGGGCCATAGCATGTGGGACGTCCAACATAGGGATTTCTTAGTGTGGGGTCTCCAACTTTGAGTAGGTCTCTCTACTTGGAAGGTTGGACTCCTCCTTGGATAAGTATTCCTATAATAGAGTTTCCCTTAGAAACTTAAATTAGTAATTGTTGCACAACTAGGATTACTAATTGCTAAGTTTAAGGGATATTCATCATAGTTTCCTTTTCTAATTTGGATTGTTTCTAAGAGGAAATTAATCTTAGGATTGAGATTTCCTTTTAGGACTTCTAAGAGAATTAGTAGGAGAGACTTAATGGGAAAGGATTCCTTGCAATCTTCATAAAAGGAGGAAGCTTCCCTTGGGCGTGAATGACCTTAAAACACAAGAACAAAGCCCAAAACGTGGAGCCCTTGTTTCTCTTCTTTCTTGAGGAGATTTCCATCTCATATGATTCTAGAAACTCATCTCAAAAACCTAGATTAAGGTTCCACCACCTTAGCCAATCAGATTTGGAAGTGAGATAGAGGAGAAGATTAGAAGAAGAATAATTCCTGCAGAAATTCCTGCAGCATAGTAGCTGATTACAGACCTGATCTTTTCCCTTTTGCATCAGATTTTCAGAGGTTTAAAGCTTGCAAATCTTTGAGGTAATAGTCTTCTAAAATCTCCTTTTAATTAGACACATGTTGATTATGATTTCATGGAGTTTCTACGCGATTCTTCATGGCCGATTTCCGCTGCATAGTGCAGAAATCAGATTTTTTAAAATCTGTCATGCTTTGTATCAGCCATAGTTGTCTCTATATGAGAAGTTTCAGATCTGAATCGCGGTTTCCTTCACCTGCGACCTTGGCCCAGGGTCACAGGGGCATGCGACCCTGGGCCAGGGTCACGGGGGTCTGCGACCCTGGGGGAATTTTCCCCTTCGGAGCCCTTTTTGCAGTCGTTTTGAGGTCTTTTTCCTTCATTTTTTCTTCTGTATTTTTCTTTGACATTTTTGATCATTTGTTGGCCTTATTCCCTTGTAGAAAAATTGATGAGAATCCTTGCAATTTGGGTTGCAAAGTTTCCAATTTTCCAGGAAAGCCGAAGACTTTGTCGCGCAGGGTTGCCGATTTTCCGTCAGAAGCTGAAACTGGGTCAAACGATGTCCGAATGACCTGAAATTTAAGGTGGAGCCTCCTGAGCAATAAATAAGATCAACCATAGGCTTTTGTTTGAGTTTTGAAGCCGTTTGGGGTCCCATCGCCAGTAGGCTTGATTCTGCCGCGAGGTAGATGTCGCGCTTTGATGTGTGGTCAACCGATGTCCGATTTACTTGAAATTTGACAGGGAACCTACTGGAGTCATTTTGAGATGATCCACAGGCTCTGTCTTGGAAACCATGGTCTCGGGGAGCTCCGCCGCCGAGAGGCCTGATTTGGCTTCCGAGAGTCAAAGTCTGGTCAAATGTTGTCGAAATGACCTGAAACTTGATGTGTAGCCCTTTGTAAGCATTTTGAAGCTGCCCATGTGCTCTGTTTGATGAGTAATGGTTTCGGTGGTTTTCGCCACCGAGAGGCTTGATCTAGCTGCTTGAGGGTTGATGTAGGGTCAAACGTTGTCGGTTTGACTTGGAACTTGACGTGGAGCCTTTTGGATGCATTTTGAGATCATCCACAGGCTCTGATCGGGAATTTGATGTCTCCGATGCTGTCGCCGCCGAGAGCTCCTGTTTAGCTGTCGGAGAAGTGAAGTTAGGCCAAATGTTGTCGAAATGGCCCGAAACTTCATGTGTACCCTTCTCTTGGCTATCTTGAAGGATCTTGCAGTTTTTGTTTGATTCTTACAAGATTTGGTTTTTTGGAAGCAGCATTGCCTATTTTGGTAGGCTGAGGCTTCATGTGGCTTGAAGAGGCAAAGTGACATTTTTAGTGCCAACAAATGCCCCCTCGAGGTACAACGACGAGTTGCTTAACCTTTGTAGTCGATGTGCCTCGAAGGGAATCTTGAAGGAGAGTCTCTATCTTGACCAAGAGTCTTTGAGCATTTCTTTTTTTTTGTAGAGTGGCCTTTTGAGCTTTCGGGGGAATTTTATGGTAGTGAAAGGAATCACACACCATCTCGAGGCAAAGTTTTGAAGATGACATCAGGGATGTGGATTTGAGTTTTTGTTTTTGACCTTGTGACCTAACAAGCTGTATGTGGCAGGTTACGGGGTCGGGTTTTGGTTTTGACCTTGTGACCCAACAAGCTGTATGTGGCAAGTTGGGGGATCATGATTTGGTTTTTGGTTTTGGTCTTGTGACCTAACAAGCTGTATGTGGCAGGTTAGGGGACCAGGATTTGATTTTTGGTTTTGGTCTTGTGACCTAACAAGCTGTATGTGGCAGGTTAGGGGACCAGGATTTGATTTTTGGTGAAATGTCAATTTCAAGATTTTGGCTCAATTTGGCTCATGAGGTTGGATGGTTTGGTTTTTGGAAACTCATGGGACTTTCTTTTTTTTTGAATGGTCCCATCAACTCAAAAGAGGCATGGGACTTTTTTTTTTTTTGCTCTTTTCTTTTTTTGCTCTTGGTAAGAGGAATATTTTGACTAAAAGCCAATTTTAGTGCCTAGGTGGTCAAACCTGGCTCATATGGGCTAACCCATGGGACCTTAGGCTTTGGAGATGGCCTACATCTCATATAGTATCATATTTGTAAAGAAGATCCAAAAATATCTCTTTTGTGTAGAGAATATCTAAAAATATCTTTACTTGGAGAGAATTTCTCAAGTTTTCTTTTTGTGGAAAGATTCTCTCAAAATATCTTTCTCTTTGGGAAAGTAGCTAAATTTTAGCACTTACCTCCTTTCTTTCTCTTTGTTTCCTCTTTTGGCTTGCTCTCTTCTATAAAAGAGGGTTGGTGCTTTTGCTCCATTACTTTCTTTTTGCAAGAAATCTTCAAGAGTGCTCCCCAAGGCAAGAAGTGCTTTCTCTTCTTCAAGGATCTCCAAGCTTTTCTTCTTCTTCTCCATCAATGGCTTCAAGTAAGTTTTCTTCCTTGTCAAGAATCTCCATTGTAGAAGTAGCATGTTCATCATTTTTTTTCTTTTTCTTTTCTTCTTCTTCTTTCTTCTTTTCTTTTTTTTTCTTTTCTTTTCTTTTCATGCACATTTTTCCTTTTTTTTTTTTTTCGTGCTTCTCTTTTTTTCTTTCCCTTTTTTTTTCTTTTTTTTTCTTCTTTTCACGATTTTCTTTTTTTTTCGTGAACTCTTTTTTTCTTTCTTTCTGTTTTTTTTTCACGCTGATCTTTTTTTTTCAGCGTTTTTCTCTTTTCTTTTCTTTTTTTGCTGTTTTTTTTTGTTGTTTTTTTTTTCTTCTGGCAGTACGGACAGGTCCGTACGAACCTGACCGTTCTGCCACGTGGCGGTGGGCCATGGCCTGTGGGCAAAATTTTTTTTTTTTTTTGCTGAGATTTTTTTCTCTCTTTCTTTTTCTTTTTCCTTGTTTGCTCACTATGATAATGAGGCTATACAATTTCAATATGTATGCATTTTTTTGTTTGATGCATCAAGATAGAAGGCTAGAGTCTCTAGGTCAAGCCAACATGACTTTTGACTTGGACAAAGTTTGATTGGTTTTGACCAAATTGGGTTGGAATTGGTCAAACTTTGGTCAAGGTTTTCCTAGCATCTAATGCATGATGATATTTTTTATGCATGATTTTTGTAAATGGATTTGGAAGTATGATGATGCATACCTGAAAATCTTTTGCAAGTATCGGGATTTTGAGCTCGCAGCGATGTTGAGCTCTTTCTCGGTCTTGCTGGATTTTGAGGAAGTTTTGCAATTTTTGGATTCTGAAGCTCGCAGCAATGTTGAGCTCTTTTCCAGATTTTGTGGAAGTTTGATGAGATTGGCTTGTTCTCGCAGCGATGTTGAGTTCGAGCCTTCTTTGAGAATTCTCCACTGACTATGAGCTCGCAGCGATGTTGAGCTCATCTTCAGGCTTCCTGTCTGTTTGGGAGTATTTTCCTTTTTGTTGGAATTGCCCCGGAACCATGTCAAAATTTTGCTAGAATTTTTTGTAGCAGAATTCTGTCATTTTGATGTTGATTGATCTTTTCTCTTCCATCTTTTGCAGGCAGTTCTTCTAGAACAAACAAGGGTAAAAGTCCTGTCACTGACGCGCCTTGTCGGTCTGCTAGATCTTCCAATGCTGCCGTTCAGCAGGCTTGGGAGAAAGAGGGGACTCTTATTCGCCAGGTTGAGGAAGCCGAAGGTAATGTCCGGAGGAAGACTCAAGAGCATGAGCAGTGGCAGGTCCTCTAGGAAGAACTTTCTCGTGCTGCAGATGGGTTACGGCATTCGGCCGCGTTTTATGGGGACATTTTAAAGAAGCGTGGCCTAAAAACTTTGGAAGTTAAGGCCAAGGGTCTGCTTGAGGAGTTGAACCTTTGGTTGAAGACCATGTAGGATTGAGCTCCCGAGTTGTAACAAACTCTTTTTCCTTCTTCTTTTTTTTGGTACCTCCATGTATTTTTGGTACTCTTTGCAAGTACTCATTTTACAAAAGTTACTTTTTTTTTTGTTTTCCCTACGCTCACTTAAATCTTTTTGTGATGAAAGTAATTGCTAAATGGGATTTGATCAAAAGCTTTGTCATTTTGTGAAAATCTTTTGTCAAATGATTGTTTTGGTAGGGGAAACGAATTTGGCATGAAAGCCGGATTTTTGTGGCATTTACAGCCAGTTTGGTGGCATTGATAGCCAATTTGTGGCATTTATAGCCGGTTTGGTGGCATTGATAGCCGGGTTTTTTGAAAGCCAAGTTTTGGTTTGTCGGCGTGAAAGCCAATTTTTTGTGGCATTGATAGCCGGTTTGTGGCATTTATAGCCAGTTTTGACATGAGAGTCAGGTTTTTTTTTTTTTTTTTTTTTTTTTTTTTTTTGTGTGGCATTTATAGCCGATTTGGTGGCATTGATAGCCGGTTTTGGCAAAAGAGCCAGGTTTTTGGTTTTCAAAAATGCAAGTATTGACTAAGAGTCGCCTCCCTGCTGAATGGTCTTGCAAGTATCGATGGAATGTCGCATCCTTGCTCATTCGGTTGCGAGTATCGATGGAATTTCGCCTCCTCACGGATTTGGGTGCAAGTATCGATGGAATGTCGCATCCTTGCTTTTCAAAAATTTTATTTTGCCGGTACTGACTTGATGTCATTTTCCCCTTGATTTTTGAAATTTGCGGTTTTCTCGAACCTTTGGGTTGTGGATATCAACTGATATGTTACGTCTCCACGGTTTTAGGTTTTTTTCGAACCTTTTTTGAAATTTGGGTTGTGGATATCAACCGATATGTTGCGTCTCCACAGTTTTTTTTTGTTTGGGTTTGCAAGTATCGACGAAATGTCGCTTCCCTGCGATTTTTGGGTTTTGGAAGTATCGAATGGGGTTCGCATCCTTCCGGGTTTTTTTTTGGGTTTTGCGAGTATCGACTGAATGTCGCTTCCCCACGGTTTCTAAAAACCATTTTTTGTTTAGAGACCCGAGGGTCATAAATTTTGACCTAAAACCATTTGGCGGTAAAAGGTAAGGTGGACTAGGGTGGAAATCCCTAAATCCGGATTTTTGTTTCAAACCATGAATTTTGGTTCAAGGATCGAAAGTTTTGGTCAAGTCAGGGAGAGGCTCCTAAACTTGGATTTTTTTTTGTTTTTGAACAATGAAACGATAAAAGTAAGCAATGTTTTTGAATCTCTAGAAATTTTGACATTTGATATGAAAATTCTAAAGAGAGTGGGTTTGACGAGCGAGTACCTGAGAACAGGTTTTGGCCATACAGGCATTGCTCTTACCCAGTTGGGTAAGTCTTCAAGGGTAGTACCGCTTCAAGAACTTGCCGTTGATAGGCAGCATACATTTGTCGCCTTCCATGTTTAGGAGGGCATATGCGCCGTTGGAGAAGACCTTGTCGATGACGTAGGGTCCCTCCCATTTTGGTTCAAATTTGCCTTTGGATTTGTGTGCGAAGACCATTGGTCTTTTTACCGCAAGAACCAAGTCACCCCTTTTGTAGGCTCGTTGCCGGACCCTTTTGTCAAAAGATCCTGCCATGCGTGCTTGGTAAAGTTCAATGCTTTGTCGAGCTTCGAGCCGTCTCTCATCGAGATTGTCCAGCTCAAGAAGTCGTAATTTCGCATTGCTTTCTTGAGTCATGTCATTTTGTAGAGATACCCTCAGAGAAGGAATTTGGACTTCTAATGGCACGACAGCTTCGCATCCATAGACCAAGGAGAATGGTGTGCTATGGGTTGGTCCTCGAACGGTGGTTCGATAGGCCCACAAGGCTTCAGACATCTTGTCGCTCCAGTCTCTTTTGTGACTAGAGACCATTTTCTTGAGGATTTTGCAGAGTGTCTTGTTGAAGGCTTCTGCTAATCCGTTTGCTGCCGGATTGTATGGAGTCGAAGGACAGCTTTGAATATTGTATTTGTCGCAGAACTTGTAGAATCGATGATCCCAGAATTGTGGTCCGTTATCATGGACGAATCTTTTAGGTATGCCGAAACGACAAATGATGTTGGTGCGTAGGAATTGAAGGACTGATGAGGTCTTCATTTCGTTGAACGCAAATGCTTCTGACCACTTGGAAAAATAATCCGTTGCAGCGAAGATGAAGCGATGACCTTTGCTTGAAGGGGGAGAAATAGGACCTATGATGTCCATACCCCAGGCTTCGAAAGGCCACGAGATTGCTGTAGGGTGTAGCCATTCCGGAGGCATGTGAATGTAATCTCCGTGAACTTGGCATAGCTGGCAGCGTTTGGCAAATTGCATTGCATCAGCTACCATGGTAGGCCAATAGTAACCTAACCTTTTTATCTGATCATAGAGCTTAGGACCTGCCTGATGGGCTCCACAAAGACCAGCATGAACTTCTTTAAGTGTTTCTTCGGCCTCTTGTTGTGACAAGCAGCGTAGAAGTACTCCGTTGAAGGATTTCCTGTAGAGGATTTTTGAAGGAATATCCAAATGAAAGTTTGGGGCTCGCCTTTGAATGCTTACCCGTTCTTTTGGATCTTCAGGTAGGATTCCGAACATAGTGTAATCAATGAACGGATCCCTCCAGTCGCCGATTGAAGGTTGAAGGATAGAGATCCGACTTCCAACCACTCGGTGGCATTCAGCAACTGCTTGGTGTGTGTTAAGAGGAGGGAGGATCCTTCTCTCGCACACTGTGATTTGCATGTTTTCCCCTTCCTGGATCGCCATTGATGCGGCAAGTCCGGCCAGGGCATCTGCACGAATGTTTTCACCTCTATGAATGTGGGTGATGTGACAGATGTCAAACTTTTGCAGAAGCGATTGTGCCTTGTTGTAATAAGGCAGCAGATCGGGCTTCCTGACTTCATATATCTGATTCATCTGGTTGACGATCAGTTGAGAGTCTCCAAAGACTTCCAGCATAGTGATACCAGATTCGATGGCGAGTTCCAATCCTAGGATCAGAGCTTGGTATTCAGCTGCATTGTTTGTGCATGGTTCCAATAGCGAGAAAGCGTGTGGAATCATGTATTTGTCGGGGCTAACAAAGAGGATGCCAACTCCCGAGATCAGCTTTCTGTTTTCATTTGTCCTGGTTGCACCGTCAAAGTACATGTCCCAGGAGGCATTTGGTGAGGAAGTCTCCACGTTGTAGACAGGTTCGTCTAGGAGATCATCTATGAGTGGAGAATCTTTAGGCAATGGATGCTCTGCGAGAAAGTCTGCTAGAGCTTGGCCTTTGATTGCTTTTTGTGGTACATACCTAATATCAAATTGTGACAAGAGGATGGACCATTTTGCCAGTCGGGCATTGATAGAACCTGCCTTTGTGACAAGGACCTTCAAGAGGTTGATCCTCGAGACCAGGTAGACTGTGTTGGAAAGCAGATAGTGACGTAGCATTTGTACGGTGAATATTACTGCAAGGCATTCCTTTTCGACTGGAGAGTAGCGATGCTCTGCACCTACTAGCATGCGGCTGAGGTAGTATAGAGCAGCTTCTTTTCTTTCATCATTTTCTTGTGCAAGCAGAGCACCCAGAGAGTGATCAAGGGCTCTTGTGTACAAGATGAATGGTTTCCCTGTGGTAGGAGCAGCTAACACTGGAGGTTTGGTTAGGTATGACTTGATATCTTGAAATGCGGCTTCACAGTCAGCATCCCAGACAAAGTTTACACCTTTTTCATCAATCGAGAGAATGGACGACACTTTCCCGAAAGATTGGAGATGAACCGTCTGATGTAGGCCAATCTCCCTTGAAGCCCTTTTAGTTCCCTTAAGGTTCTTGGAGGGGGCATTTCTAGAATAGCCTTGACTTTGATGGGGTCAAGTTCTATTCTGGCTTTCCGAACTAGGAATCCAAGGAACTTACCCGACGAGACGCCGAAGAAGCATTTCAGAGGATTCATCCGCAGTTTATGTTTGCGAAGTCGGAGGAAGACTTCTCGAAGATCTTTGAGATGGTCTTCTTTTCTTTTGCTTTTGACGGCGAGGTCATCAACGTAATATTCGACCGTCTTGTGTTGCATATCTTGGAATATTTTCATCATAGCCCTCTGATATGTGGCACCAGCATTTTTCAGACCAAATGGCATAACAGTATAGCAATATACGCCAAATGGAGTCCGAAATGATGTGTGTTTTTCATCCTCGGGATGCATCTTTATCTGATTGTAACCAGAGAAGCCATCCATGAATGTCATTCGCTCGAATCCGCAAGTATTGTCAATCATCACCTCCGGTATGGGGAGCGGGAATTCATCTTTAGGGCAAGCGCCATTCAGGTCTCTATAGTCAATACGGAACCTGATCTGCCCAGTTTTCTTTATCACGGGGACAATGTTGGCCAACCATTCTGGATGTTGTTCCTCACGGATGAAGCCGACGCTTTTGAGCTTTTGAACTTCTTGTTCAATTTTATCCATCACATCTGGACGGAATCTTCTTTGGCCTTGTTTGACAGGCTTGATTTCTTCTTGAAGATTGAGTTTGTGGACTGCTACTTTGGGGTCTAAACCAGGCATTTCAGCGTAGGACCATGCAAAGCAATCAACGAACTTACGAAGAAAAGCGATATACTCGGGTAACTCATCATCCTTTATATTCTTGCTTATGAATACAGGATGTGGGTTATCTGGTGTTCCCAAGTCTATCTTTTCAACAGGATCTTCTGTTAGAAGGTTCGAAGGTGGTTCCTCCACAATATTTTCGGAGGCTTCCAGCTCAACAAAACCTTCTGGGATTCCAAGGGCACTTGTAGACCGAGGGTTTGTTCCTTTCCACGGGTCTTCTTGATTGGTGATCTTCTCAAGGCTTGCTATGAGATGGTCCCAATCGCCTGTTGAAACTGAGTCGAAGTAAGGTACTTCTTTTGGAGACGAGGGCTCTTCTGGGTCATAATAGCACAAGTCTGTATTATCGGACGATTCCTCTTTATCATCAGAGAAATCGTACCAATTGGATGAGCTTCCTGGATCTTTGTCAGGTAACTCTTTAAAGAGATATCCAGGGAAATCGATGTCTTTATGGACTTGAGATGTTGAGGCTTGGTCGGTAAATCGACTTTTAAGCCTTTGTGTCAACTGTCTCAGGGGGTATCAGGATCATACCCTAACCCATGTGAAGACTTTTCTACATATCCGTAGAGTCTCCAATCTTCCAGCTGGCTTTTGGTCAAGGCGGGCCCCAATGGCGTGAGAATACCGCGGCCTCCTCCCAAACCGACTGGGTTCTGAGCGTCAAAGCCCATTTTCTTCATGATAGCTTGTGCCACAGGACTATATAGAGATAGTTGAGGCATACCTTCGTTTTGGAAAGGTTCAAGCAAGGAACTTGATGAAGAAGCATCCGATCTATGAAAGAAGATCGGTCTTTGCTTTGGTGATGTTGCCGGAACTACAAAGGTAGTAGACGTAGGATCTTCTACATCAGCAGGTGTCTCCATCGGAGTGAGAGCAGGCTGAACTTGCTGAGTGTCAGCTTGGCTTGACGATGCATCGTCTTCTGGCTCTGAGTCCGAGTCTGTGTCTTGCATGATAGACACGAGAGAAACAACAAATTTGCCCCCAGACTTTTGTTTCGCCTTCTTCACTTTAGTCGTGATGACCAAAGGTTTTGAAGATTTGAGGGAGATGACGAAGGGAGATTGTCTACTCTCTTCTAATTTGCCGGAGGGTTTTTTTTCTTCCGGTGATTTTTGAGGAGCCTTGCCTTTATCTTTCTGGAGATTTTCAGCAAAGGGTGTTATTTCCTCTTTTTCTTCTTTTTCGCCTTCATACATTTGGGAGTCTACGAAGTGGACTTCTTTACCTTTGAAGGGTCTTCTGTCCTCAAACACTCGATGTACCATGCCGTCGTCGCCGACGAACTTGATGCATTGATGTAGAGTTGAAGGGACAACACCATTCTCGTGTATCCAGGGGCGTCCGAGAAGGATGTTGTAGCATGAAGGGGTTTTTATTGCATACACAGTGACTTCAGAGATAAGATCACCGATCTGCAATTTGAACCTGATTTTGCCGATCGGCCTTTGAGTACTCCCATCGTATCCAAAGATAGATACAGATGTGTGGCTTAGCTTGCTGGGCGGGATGCCCAACTCTTCGAGAGCCGAAGTGGAGATGAGGTTGAGTGCAGAACCTGGGTCGACCTGAACTCTGTGTATAGGCATTTCCTTGATGTACCCTGTGAAGTACAGGGGTCGGTTGTGCCTTGCTTCGCCAAGTAGGAGGTCGTCCTTTGTGAAGGCGATGGTTGCACTGGCTGCCTTTTGAACCGAGAGGCATTGGATGCATGATCCCTCAGTTTTCTTTTCTCCCTTTGAGGAAGTTTCAGAGTTTTTGACCCGGTAGTCCATTTCAATTTGGAGGACTTGCGGGGCATGTTTGTCGACATCCTCATTCAGTTTTTGTAATTCTGAGATGAGATTATCACGAGTGCGTGGAGACATTCGTAATAAATCCAGGATGTGCAGTCGTGCAGGTATGTGTTTGAAGTGCTCGATCAAATCATACTTGAAAGCCTCCTTAGGGCCTGCATGTTCATTATTGTTGCCACAGGGGGCGCTTACAACATCTTTTCCTGAAGGATTTACATAAGTAAAGGAAGATTGGTTGTAATTTTTGTGGTAGTCCCGGCCCGAGCGGGTGCCTCTACCAACTTCGAGAGCTTCTTGAGAAGGGTCTTCGCTTGGAAGATTGTCCTCAGGATCAAGAGGCCGTCGTTTCTCATTTACTGAGGATGCGTCTGCAGCAGAATTGCCATCCTCAGTGATTGTGTTGCATGGAGCATTTTCCGGGAGTGAGTCCTGAACAGCATCCAGCAGCTTTTCTTCTTCGTTGACCCATCCATCATCCCATGTTGGGTTTTCTTCATGATGATGAGTCGGGAAGAGCGTGAGTTCTGAAGTCACAGTCTCAGGGGACGAAGCCTGAGAGGGTGTCATCTCTGTGAAAGTCACGCGAGACGAGGTAGCCCCAGAAGATATGGTGCTAGGTGTCGCCGGTGTGTAAGTGATCTCATCAGATGATGCATCGGAAGAGCTATAATCCCGAATTATCACATTACAGGCAGCTTTTAAAGGAGACGTTGTCTGCTCGGAGTCAGACTCATCCTCAGATGTAAGAGGATCGTCTACCCAGCAATTTTCTCCATTTCCAGGAGTTGAGGGAGGAGGTACCTGGTGGGCTTCAGGGACTTCTGGCTCTGGATTGTGAGGAATCTTGTTGACGCGGTCTTGCTCTTGTTCTAGAGCGAGATGCTGCAAGATCCTCGCATATTCTTCAAGATCAGGCATGGGAGCCAAATCTTCTTCTTCGTCTGCTCTTTGTGGCTCAACATGGTTGATTTCCACTGGAGTAACGACGGGTGTTGGCTCAACAACATTTTCTTGTACAGCCTCTTGGTCTTCCTCATCATCAGACCAGGATCCTTGTGGCTGTAAGGGGTTATACCAGATTACTGGCATAAGGTGAGTTTCAGGAACCCATTCTTCGTCGGAGAGATACTCTCCTGTTTCAAGAGATTCCTCCCACTCGCCGGTGTAGTTGGGCTCGAATCCATCGTCGGTGTCGCTGGACTTGTATCCATCAATGGAGAATCCAACTACCGAGTTGCAAGAGTATGATGCCCCCTGCATAGCTTCTTTTTTGAATCGAGGTGGGATGAAATCACTGAGAGTGAAGTTTCTTACCGCCTTTGAAGTCTCTGGAAGGGACGTTTCTGTTGCCCCGAGTGAAGTGGTAGAGGAGGCCTCTGCCTTTCATGGACTTCTTGTTTTGGCTGGGTCTTCTCTTGCCGTTTGAGCCTGAGGAGATGTTTCCTAGCCTGCCTTCGTTGTTGAGCTGTCGGCTTTGTTTTTACGATCTCCCAGTTTTCATCTTCCAGGAGATCGGGATGTACCCATATGGGTTGTCCGTCTGGTGTCGGGTAAGGAACCAACACTTCGGACATTTGAATTCTTTTTATCACCTTGAAGGAAGTAGTGATCTTCTCTTCTGGTGATTTTGGTGTTTGTCCACATGACACCATGTTGACGGAGGCAGACCCATAGTTTTTGTCAAAGGTGATGACTCCATTTTTCCACATCTCTTTATCTTCCCTCTCACAACAAAGCATTGATTGAGAGGATGCGAGACCATCTGGTGGTATGGACAGTACCGAGGATCGTTGGTTTTGCCAACATCGCCCGGTCTTTTGGGTTCAGGCAAGGTGAGCTTGCCGTTTGCCACGAGAGCTCCGAAGATTTCGTCAACATCTTCATCGAACGGGTATTTCTTTTCTACTCGCTCTTTGAAGGCATCAGAGAGTTCAGGTCTCTTAGCTGCAGCTCTGTTTTTAGGTTTCTTTGGCTGCTGAGGAGCTGACTTAGCTGCACATTGAGAACCTCCTTTTTCTTTGGTTTTGAGGTTGTAACAACAGTCAGCTCTTTCTTTGAGATTTTTGACTGTTGAGGTCTTTGATCACCATTTCAGCTTCAATGGAAGCTTCGAGGAGTTCCCCCAGGTTCTTTGATTTGTTGCCGATGATCATGGAGCGGATTCTAGCTCTCATGTTGTTTCGGCAGATGTCGACTAGCGACGCTTGTGGCAGTACATCTGAGCATTTGTACGCCATTGCTTTCCACTTGTGAATGAAGTCGTATGTTGACTCATTCTCCCCCTGCTTCAGGCTACAAAGCTGAGCCATAGTAGCGGGATGATCCTCACCTTTGAAGTGAGTCAGGAAGCGTGTCTCTAGCATGGCCCAATTTTGGATGGAGTTCTCCGGCAGAGTGGAGTACCAATCAAAGGCTGTACCTTTTAGGGTACTTGCGAAGAGGCGAATCTTGAGTGCATCTTGATCCGCGATAGCTCCCGTCAAAATCTTGAAGTG
Organism: Umbellularia californica; assembly: GCA_028538565.1. Classification (NCBI taxonomy): domain Eukaryota; kingdom Viridiplantae; phylum Streptophyta; class Magnoliopsida; order Laurales; family Lauraceae; genus Umbellularia; species Umbellularia californica. Next base: position 40,551,979 of record JAPQWN010000007.1, on the reverse strand, counting down.
GATGACGTGCTGTCTGGCTGATCCTTTCCCCATATATGTTTGGAGAGTAGGATGTTTGAATTTTGTGGGGAACGGGACCGAGTCCATCCATAAAGGATATGGTGGCTTGATCCCATGCTCTTTGAGTATATCCTCTTCTTTAGCTTTGGCGAGGATACTGTCTACGTCCTTTTTGGTAAGGGCGCGTGACTCATTTTCTTCACAATTTTCCTCGTTATTGAAATGATTCGGAGGAGGCTCATTGTTCACCTGATTTTGGACAACAAGGAGAAGGTTTTCCATCAGAGTTTCAATCCTCTGCTGGCCTTGCTCCAACTGCTGGATGCGTGTGAGCGCATCATCTTGAGGTGGATTCTGAGGTGGTGGCTCAGAATTTGTAACCAGGACGTTCATTCCTCGGGATTCAAACGAAGAAACCGTCCTGGTGACTGAGCTGGGGCTCATTCTTTTTGATGAAGAGCTTGATGAAGGATTACTCTCCCGTCCTTGGCTTGAAGGGGCAGGAGATTCTTCGGGATGTCTTCGTGTCCTGGTGACGCTACAGGTCACCGGACGTCGGACATGGATTTTTCATGCTGACTTTTGGCGTTTTCTGGTTTTTCCAACCATATGGACGGCAGCAACTTGGTCGGGTCTTTCTTTTTCGACCCATTTGTGGGAGACTTGAAGTGTAGGAGGCTGGGTCCGTTGCTTCTCTAGTCTCTTTTGTCGATATGACGCATGGCGGCGTGCTCGACGAGCGATTTGAGCTTCAGTCAGCTCTGGCTGGGCTTTAACAATGAAGGATGTACTCCCTCGGGCGCAGCAGCCGAGCTTGTCTTCTTTGTAATTGGGCAAGGACAGGATGCTGACCCGGTCCTTTGCTTGTTGCAGTGAAGCTTTGAACCTTTCGAGTTCGGCCCCTGTAGAGATGAAGGGTCAAACTGAAGGAGTGTAGGCCTTGGCAGGTGCTTGTAGAGGCCTAGTGATGCATGATCTGATTTTGGGCTTGTGGGAGCAAACCGGTTCATGCTGGGTTGACTTGGGAGTCAAGTTGGAGATGGGTCTCTCCTCTTTCATGTAGGCAAGAGGGTAGAACTGGTTCTCTTTGAGTGGGGCCAGGTATGCTGGCTTGGTGGAGGTTTGAAACCGTCTTTGTTTTGGGGAAGGTCTTGGAGACCAAGTCTTAGGGTACACCTGGTTGGTTGTTGGTTGAGGTTTCGCGGGGATGCCGCGGGTTTTAGTATTCTTGGGGTTCGCCCTTGGTGTCACAGAAGTGACACGTTGAGGGGCGATCTTCTGCTTCTCGGCAATTGCCTTTGGTGTCACAGTAGTGACACGTTGCGACGCGACCTTCTGCCTTTTGGCAGGAGCAGTTTCTTCTTCGGGAAGTGGGAATGGTCCCAGTGTCCTGAAGACGATGGTCCAGGGAATCGAGGTTGACCCGGAGTTCAGAGAGTTGCTGAGGGAGTTGGTGCTTCGGCAGCTAGCAGGGCGCTTGTAAGTGCGCTCGGTTTGCTTCTGTTGAAGCATGAGCTGGTGCTTGTTTTCATCGAAGGTGATGATCAGTGAAGCTGCCATTGTTAGTTTCAAAATTTCTGAAACAAGACTACATCACAAGAATATGATGATCATAAATGGGGAATTCTATGATTTTGTCTTTTCAAATCGCTCAAGGGACATGACCCAAGCAATATGAAGAAGGCAAAAAGCCATAGAGGTTACAATTGTTCTGGTTGCAAGCATGGTAGGCTCGAAATGAGCGTTCCAATGACTGCTAGAAGCAATTGTATACCTAAATTCGACTTATCGAGAAGCGGAGCTTGCTCGAGATAAGAAGAATATAAGGTAGGAGTTACAAATGTGCCGGTCACAGATACAGTAGACCCTGAAAGGGCGTACTAGCACCGCTATGCACAAATGTTGGAGATCGCATCCATGAGATGGGATTCTCTGTTTTGAAAGGTCAGAAATGGATTCGTCAAAGAAAGCAGGTGGTATTCCGATCCGAATACGGGCTCAACGATTTCCGCGAGCAGTAGTACCCAGAAGGGAAGGAACCACAATTTCTCGAATCTGAATCTAAAATGACAAGAGTTTTTTTTTTGAAGATTTTCTTATTTTTTAAATATTTTTTTTATTTATATTTTTTTTCTTTAAGATTTTTTTTGAAAATCTTTTTTTTTATTTTTTTATTATTTTTTTATTTTGATTTTGATTTTTTTTTGTTTAAGATTTTTTTTTTGAAAATCTTTTTTTTATTTTTTTTTATTTTTGATTTTGATTTTTTTTTGTTTAAGATTTTTTTTTTGAAAATCTTTTTTTATTTTCTTTTATTTTTGATTTCTTTTAATTTTTTGTTTAAGATTTTTTTTTGAAAATATTTTTTTTATTTTTTTTTATTTTTGATTTTTTTTAATTTTTTAAGATTTAAAGACGAGAGAGTACACATAGGCCTCCTAACCCGGTCTTATGAAACCTCAATTGATAGAATTGCCCCCACGTAAGGGTAGGATTACTTAATGAACCCGTTTCGAGGACCCTTGCCTAGAACAGTCAAGCTGTCTTCACACTCTGGACAAGGCTTTTCTTGAATCAATCGTGATCAAAGAACGCAATTGGTTTAACCTTAGTGGTCTATGTCTTTTTATTTATTTATTTAATTTTTTTTTTTAGATCCTTGACAGACTCATCGAAGAGAAATGATGGCCCAATCCTCGATCCGAACACGGGCTCAACGATTTCCGCGAGCACACATGCCCAGAAGAGAAAGGATCAAAGTTTCTCAATTTTGAATCCAAAACGAGAAATTTGATTTTTTTTTATTTTTTATTTATCCCTGACAGATTCATCGAAGAGAAACGATGGCCCAAATCCCATTTTGAACAGGCTCAACGATTTCCGCGAGCACACGAACCATAGGAGAGGATCAAAGTTTCTCAATTTTGAATCCAAAACGAGAAATTTGATTTTTTTTTTATTTTTTTTGAAAAGAGAAAGAGTGGAAATAAATTCGAAGAATTAGAAATTTCCAAAAAATCCCATCTCGTTTTTTTTAGATGCGAAATCCAACATAGGCCACCAACTAGAAAGTAGCCAAGGAATCTGGAGAAGAAGTATAAGCAAAGAGCAAAAATATGGTATGCAAATATTTCATTTCCAAAGCATCGTGTTCTCAAATGAACGAGTCCCACCGGGTGGCATGCCAGCTTGATGGAACGCGCTCCTGCCGAGGGTGCTACCAGGGTCGGCGGACGTGGGAGTCCGTCGGGTCCGACCCTTTCGCGCCCGGGGGGCTGAAGCGTGCATCAACATTTCTTTGTGTGGGTGTGCCAGATTTTCTATTTTACTTGGAATTGCAAGTGGTAATCCGGAGATCAACCTTCGCAAGTAAAAAGGAAATCAACTTCTTTCAAGTTTTCCATTACACATATATTTAAGAAAAGAGACATTTTCTTGATTTCCCGTGAAAGGCGGTTTTTTTTTGGCATTTATAGCCGATTTTGTGGCGTTTATAGCCGATTTTGGCATTTATAGCCGATTTTGGCGTTTATAGCCGATTTACAATTCTTATCAATAATGAAAGACAAGAGTTGTGATTTTTTTATCTCTTTAGAAAAATACAAACTACAATGGAAAGAAAGAAAAGGAGGATCTAACTTCTCAGGAGATTGTGGGGGACTCGTTCAGATTGACGGTCGCAAGCCATGTGTGGGCTTCGCCATCATCCATGCAGATGAGAACAGTGGATGCTCTTGATTCGCTTGGCTTGGCTATAACCTCAGATTTTTAGAGGACAAAGACCAAGAGGAGGTCCTATGTCCAATAAAAAGCTAAGTAGACGGGCTGAAAAGACACGTCTAAGCCATTTGGAAGCAGGAGGAGAAGGCGAAGGACCTTGGGGGGGAGGTACCCCCCAAGGGACTTTTGTCACCTTGTAGTGGTGGCCGGTGTAGAACTTCAGCAGAGTTTTTCTCTCCTTTTCTTTCTCTGGATTTTCTGTGTTTGATCCGTCTGGATTCAATTCTCTTCTGGATACGAGCTCTGGATTCTTTCCGATATGGATTTCAATGGAATGCTCTCCTATTTATAGGCTTTTGATAGCCATTTAGGAGAGCTTTTATGGGCTTTAATTGCACTTAAGCCGCATAAATGGAGGAGTTATAGGGTTTAATTCCTTTATTTTGTAACTCCTGGATCTTGGCTTCTGATTCGCCGGTGGAGATTGAGGGCATTTAATCGCCTTTGATCGCCATGATGGGAGGAGTTTCATGGGATAAATGCCATGAATCAATTGACTTGTAACTCCCAAATGCTCGCTTCTGATTGGGCCGTCCAATAGAATGAGTTAATGACTGCCATAAAGCTAGCCAATTAACCACATTAATTGGTCGCCGAGCAGTCGAAGAGTCGCGGGCCGTGCCGTGTCTTCTGGAATTCTTCTGGCGATGATCATCGATGGATCTTCATGCTGATCGACATCGGATGAACATGTAACTTCAGACAAATTTTGGAAAGTCCCAGGGGTTGGAAGCTTCGAATCGCGAAAAACGACGGAAAACGGAGCTCCCGGGGCGAAACCGGAGATTCCGGGCTTCCAGGGTCGCAGGGGCTGGCGACCCTGGGCTAGGGTCACGGGGGTCTACGACCCTGGGGGAATTTTCCCCTTCGGAGCCCGTTTTGCGGTCGTTTTCAGGTCTTTTTCCTTCGTTTTTTCTTCTGTATTTTTCTTTGACATTTTTACTCATTTGTTGGCCTTATTCCCTTGTAGAAAAATTGATGAGAATCCTTGCAATTTGGGTTGCAAAGTTTCCAATTTTCCAGGAAAGCCGAAGACTTTGTCCCGCAGGGTTGTCGATTTTCCGTCAGAAGCTGAAACTGGGTCAAACGATGTCCGAATGATCTGAAATTTGAGGTGGAGCCTCCTGAGCAATAAATAAGATCAACCATAGGCTTTTGTTTGAGTTTTGAAGCCGTTTGGGGTCCCATCGCCAGTAGGCTTGATTCTGCCGCGAGGTAGATGTCGCGCTTTGATGTGTGGTCAACCGATGTCCGATTTACTTGAAATTTGACAGGGAACCTATTGGAGTCATTTTTAGATGATCCACAGGCTCTGTCTTGGAAACCATGGTCCCGGGGAGCTCCGCCGCCGAGAGGCCTGATTTGGCTTCCGAGAGTCAAAGTCTGGTCAAATGTTGTCGAAATGACCTGAAACTTGACGTGTAGCCCTTTGTAAGCATTTTGAAGCTGCCCATGTGCTCTGTTTGATGAGTAATGGTTTCGGTGGTTTTCGTCGCCGAGAGGCTTGATCTAGCTGCTTGAGGGTTGATGTAGGGTCAAACGTTGTCAGTTTGACTTGGAACTTGACGTGGAGCCTTTTGGATGCATTTTGAGATCATCCACAGGCTCTAATCGGGAATTTGATGTCTCCGATGCTGTCGCCGCCGAGAGCTCCTGTTTAGCTGTCGGAGAAGTGAAGTTAGGCCAAATGTTGTCGAAATGGCCCGAAACTTCATGTGTACCCTTCTCTTGGCTATCTTGAAGGATCTTGCAGTTTTTGTTTGATTCTGACAAGATTTGGTTTTTTGGAAGCAGCATTGCCTAGTTTGGTAGGCTGCGGCTTCATGTGGCTTGAAGAGGCAAAGTGACATTTTTAGTGCCAACAGGTGTCATGTCGGTAAACTTCAAAGTCACCGAAGGAGAAGATCACTACTTCATTCAAGGTGATAAAAATGGCTCAAGCGTCCCAAGAATTGGTTCCCTATCCAACACCAGATGGACAACCTATATGGGTGCATCCCGATCTCCTAGATGATGAAAATTGGGAGATCGTCAAAACAAAGCAGACCGCTCAGCAGCGAAGGCAAGCCAAGAGACATCTCCGCAAGCTCAAACAGCAGCAAAAGTCTCAACCAAAACAAGAAGTCCTTGAAAAAGCAGAAACCTCTTCCACTGCTTCACTAAGGACGACGGAAGAATCTCTTCCCAAAACCTCCAAGGCGGTAAGAAAATTCACTCTTGATGATTTCATGCCACCTCTATACAAAATTGAAAATGTGCAGGGGGCATCATACTCTTGCAACTCGGTAGTTGGATTCTCCATGAATGGATACGAGTCCAGTGACACTGCCAGTGACATCGATGAGTGGGAAGAATCCCTTGAAACAGGAGAATACCTCTCCGACGAGGAATGGATTCCCGAGTCTCATCTTATGCCAGTAATCTGGTATAACCCATTACAGCCACAAGGATCTTGGTCTGATGATGAAGAAGACCAGGACCCTATTCAAGAAATAGCTGTGGATCCAGCACCAGTAAATGATTTAATGGAACCCAACATGGGCGAACCACAAGGAGCAAATGACGAAGAAAATTTGGCTCCCACGCCTGATCTCGAAGAATATGCAAGAATCTTGCAACATCTTGCCATAGAGCAGGAGCAGGATCGCATCAATCTTCGTCATGATCCAGAACTGGAAGTCCCTGAAAATCAACGGGAACTCCCTCCCTCAACTCCTGAAAATGGAGAAAACAGTTGGATCGATGATCCTCTCACATCTGAGGATGAGTCTGATTCCCAACAGTCTACACTGTGGGCATCTCCTATCAGGATAACCTGCAATGCAATAGCTCAGGACGACAGTGCCTCTGAAGCTTCCGAAGACACGTACTCCCCAACCGGTAGCGTATCTTCCGGAGCTACATCCTCTCAGGTGATTTACACTGAGATAACATCCTCTCAACCTTCGTCTCCTGAAGCTGTGACATCAAAGTTCTAGCCACTCCCGATTGATCATCTTGAAGAAACTTCTGCCAATGAAATCTTCTTCAAAGAAAACTCAGTCAATTGGTCCCAGATACCCGATCTCACGGGCAATGTCTGGGCTAATAAAGAAAAGTTGCCGGCTGCTGTTCAGGACTTGTTCCCGGAAATTGCTCCGTGCAACACAATCACTGAAGACGCCAATGCTGTTACAGAGACGTCCTCAGCAAAGGATCAACCCCTTGATCCTGAGAACGATCTTCCAAAAGAAGACCCTTCTCTAGAGGCTCTTGAAGTTGGTAGAGATACCCGTTCTGGCCGAGATTACCACAAAAATTACAATCAACCCTCTTCTTCTTATGTAAATCCTTCAGGAAAGCAAGCTGTAAGAGCCCCAAGTGGCAATAATAATGAAAATGCAGGCCCGAAGGAGACTTTCAAGTACGACTTGATTGAGCACTTCAAACACATACCTGAACGTCTGCACATCCTTGACTTATTGCGAATGTCTCCACAGACTCGTGATAGTCTCATTTCAGAATTACAAAGGCTGAATACGGATGTCGACAAACATGCCCCACAAGTCCTACAAATTGAAATGGACTATAGGGTCAAAAAATCAAAGACTCCCTCAAAGGGAGAAAAGAAGAAAACTGAGGGATCGAGCAATGAATGCCTCTCGGTACAAAAAGCAGCAAGTGCAACAATTGCCTTCGATAAGGGTGACCTCCTCCTAGGCGAAGCAAAGCACAACCGTCCCTTGTACTTTACGGGGTACGTCAAAGAAATGCCAGTCCAAAGGGTTCAGATCGATCCAGGTTCTGCACTCAACCTCATCTCTACTTCGGCACTCGAAGAGCTGGGCATCCCACCTAGCAAGCTAAGTCACACGTCCGTATCCATCTTCGGATATGACGGTAGCGCTCAAAGGCCTATCGGCAAAATCAGGTTCAAATTGCAAATCGGTGATCTTATTTCTGAAGTCACTGTGTATGCAATAAGGACCCCTTCATGCTACAATATACTCCTTGGACGCCCCTGGATACATGAGAATGGTGTCGTCCCTTCAACTCTACATCAGTGCATCAAGTTCATTGGCGACGATGGCCTGATACATCGAGTATTTGCAGACAAAAAGCCCTTCAAAGGCAGAGATGTCCATTTTGCAGATGCTCAAATGTATAAAGATGGAAAAGAAGAACAGGAGGAAAAAATAATTCGCTTTGTCGACAGTCTCCAGAAAGATAAAGGCAAGGCTCCTCAGCAATCATCGGAGGAAAACAAACCCTCCACCAAATTCGAAGTAAGCGGCCAAGCTCCCTTCGTCGTCTCCTTCAAATCTCCAAAGCCTTTGGTAATCACTACTAAAGCAAAGAAGACAAAACAAAAGACTGGGGGCAAGTTCACTGTCTCCTTTGTGTCTATTATGCATGACACAGACTCAGAGTCAGAGCCAGAAGATGACACAGCATCGAGCCGAGCTGATACTCAGCAAAATCAGCTCACTCTCACTCCGTTGGAGACACCAGCAGACATAGAAGATCCTACGTCTGCTTCCTGTGTTATCCCGGCAACTTCGCCAGAAGAAAAAACAATCTTCTTCCACAGATCGGGAGCATCTCCACTGGACTCTCTGCTTGATCCTATCCAAAACGAAGGTATGCCTCAGCTATCCCTGTATAGTCCAATGGCACAAGCTATCATGAAGAAAATGGGCTACGACGCTCAAAATCCGACTGGTTTGGGAGGTGGCCGTGGTATTCTTACACCATTGGAACCCACCCTGACCAAAAGTCAACCAGAAGATTGGAAAATCCACCTTCACAAAGGCAAGTCTTCATATGAGTTGGGGTATGATCCTACCGCTCCTATGAGACCGTTGACACCATGGCTGCAAAGTCGCTTTACCTACCAAGCCTCAACATCTCATGAAGACATCGATATCCCTGGATATCTCTTTGAGGAGTTACTCGTCAAAAATCCTGAAAGCTCCTCCAATTGGTATAATTTCTCTGATAATAAAGAGGAATTGTCCGATGACGTAGACGAGCGGTTCTCTGTCCCAGAAGAATCATCGTCTCCAAAAGAAGTACCTTACTTCAACCCAATTCCAGCAAATGATTGGGACCATCTCATTGCAAGCCTTGAGACGGATACTGATCAAGAAGATTCATGGACAGAAACAGAGCCTCAGTCTGAAAATGCCTCGGCACTCCAGAAGGTCTTGTTGAGTTGGAAGCCTCCGAAAATATTGTGGAGGAACCACCTTCAAACCTTCCAACAGAAGATCCTATTCAAAAGATAGACTTGGGAACACCTGATAACCCACGTCCTGTATTCATAAGCAAGAATATAAAGGATGATGAGTTACCCGAGTATATCTCTTTTCTTCGTAAGTTCGTTGATTGCTTTGCATGGTCTTATGCCGAAATGCCTGGCTTGGATCCCAAAGTAGCAGTCCACAAGCTCAACTTGCAAAAATAAATCAAGCCTATCAAACAAGGCCAAAGAAGATTCCGTCCCGACGTGATAGCCAAAATCGAACAAGAAGTTCAGAAACTCAAAAACGTTGGCTTCATCCGTGAGGAACAGCATCCTGAATGGTTGGCCAATATTGTCCCCGTGACAAAGAAAAATGGGCAAATAAGGGTCTGTATCGACTATAGAGACCTGAATAGTGCATGTCCTAAAGATGAATTCCCTCTCCCCATACCAGAGGTGATGATTGACAACACTTATGGGTTCGAGCGAATGACGTTCATGGATGGATTCTCTCGATACAACCAGATAAAGATGCATCCTGAAGATGAAAGGCATACATCATTTCGGACACCATTCGGCGTGTATTGCTACACTGTTATGCCGTTTGGCCTGAAAAATGCAGGTGCGACATATCAGAGGGCTATGATGAAAATATTCCAAGATATGCAGCACAAGACGGTCGAATGCTATGTTGACGACCTCGCCATAAAAAGCAGAAGAAAAGAAGACCATCTCGATGATCTCCGAGAAGTCTTCCTCCGACTCCGCAAACACAAATTGCGGATGAATCCACTAAAGTGCTTCTTCGGTGTCTCATCGGGTAAGTTTCTCGGATTCATAGTACGGAAAGCTGGAATAGAACTTGACCCCACCAAAGTCAAGGCTATCCTGGAAATGCCATCTCCCAGAACCCTAAGAGAATTAAAAGGGCTTCAAGGAAGGCTGGCCTACATTCGACGGTTCATCTCCAATCTATCAGGAAAATGCCGTCCATTCTCTCGCTTAATGAAGAAAGGCGCGGACTTTGTCTGGGATGCTGAATGTGAAAATGCATTTCAAGACATCAAAGCATACCTCATCAAACCTCCAGTGCTGGCTGCCCCCACAACTGGAAAACCATTTATCTTGTACACAAGAGCTCTCGACCACTCTTTGGGTGCTCTGCTCGCACAAGAAAACGACGACGGAAAAGAAGCTGCTCTATATTACCTTAGCCGCATGATGGTAGGTGCAGAGCATCGCTACTCCCCAGTCGAAAAAGAATGCCTTGCAATAATGTTCGCTGTACAAAAGCTGCGTCACTATCTGCTGTCAAATACAGTCTACCTGGTTTCGAGGATCAACCTCCTAAAGGTCCTTGTCACAAAAGCAGGTTCTCTCAGTGCCCGACTGGCAAAATGGTCCATTCTCCTATCACAATTTGATATTAGGTATGTACCACAAAAAGCAATCAAAGGCCAAGCTCTAGCAGACTTCCTCGCAGAGCATCCATTGCCTAAGGATTCTCCACTCAAGGATGATCTCCCAGACGAATTTGTCTACAATGTGGAAACTTCCTTGTCAAATGCTTCCTGGGACATGTACTTTGACGGTGCAACCAGGACAAATGAAAAAGGAAAGCAAATATCGGGAATCGGCATCCTCTTCGTCAGCCCCGACAAATACATGATTCCACACGCCTTCTCGCTACTGGAACCATGTTCAAACAATGCAGCTGAGTACCAAGCCCTGATTGTTGGATTGGAACTCGCCTTCGAATCCGGCATGACCATGATTGGAAGCTTTTGGAGACTCTCAACTGGTCGTCAACGAGATGAATCGGAAATATGAAGTCAGGAACCTTGATTTGCTACCTTACTACAATAAGGCGCAGTCGCTTCGACAAAAATTCAATATCTGCCATATCACCCATATCCTCAGAGGTGAAAACATCCGTGCAGATGCCCTGGCTGGACTTGCCGCATCCATGGCAATCCAAGAAGGGGAAAAACATGCAAGTCACAGTGTGTCAAAGAAGGATTTTCCCTCCTCTCAACACACACCAAGCAGTTGCTGAATGCCTCCAAGTGGTTGGAAGTCGGATGTCCATCCTCAAACCTCCGATTGGCGACTGGAGAGATCCGTTCATTGATTATATCATGTTCGGAATACTACCTGAAGATCCAAAAGAGCGGGTAAGCATCCAAAGATGAGCCCCAAACTTTCATTTGGATATACCTTCAAAAGCACTTTACAGAAAATCCTTCAACGGAGTACTCCTACGCTGCTTATCACAACAAGAGGCTGAGGAAACTCTCAAAGAAGTACATGCTGGTCTTTGTGGAGCCCATCAGGCTGGCCCTAAGCTCTACAACCAGATAAAAAGGCTAGGTTACTATTGGCCTACCATGGTAACTGATGCAATACAATTTGCCAAGCGCTGCCAAAAATGCCAGATTCACGGAGATTATGTCCACATGCCTCCAGAATGGCTACATCCAACAGCAATCTCATGGCCTTTCGAAGCCTGGGGTATGGACATCATAGGTCCTATTTCTCCCCCATCAAGCAAAGGTCATCGCTTCATCTTCGCCGCTACGGATTATTTCTCCAGGTGGTCGGAAGCATTTGCGCTCAGCGAAATGAAGACTTATCAGTCCTTCAGTTCTTGCGCACCAACATTATTTGTCGCTTCGGCATACCTAAAAGATTCGTCCACGATAACGGACCACAATTCTGGGATCAAAGATTCTATAGGTTCTGCGACAAGTACAAAATCCAAAGTTGTCCTTCGACTCCATTTAATCCAGCAGCGAACGGACTAGCAGAAGCCTTCAACAAGACACTCTGCAAAATTCTCAAGAAAATGGTCTCTAGTCACAAAAGAGACTGGGGCGACAAACTACTAGAAGCTTTGTGGGCCTATCGAACCACCGTTCGAGGACCAACCCATAGCACACCATTCTCTTTGGTCTATGGATGCGAAGCTGTTGTCCCTTTGGAAGTACAAATTCCTTCCTTAAGGGTATCTTTGCAAAATGACATGACGCAAGAAAGCAATGTCAAACTGAGACTCCAAGAGCTGGATAATCTCGATGAAAGATGACTCGAAGCTCTACAAAGCATTGAGTTGTACCAAGCACGCATGGCAGGATCTTTCGACAAAAAGGTCAGGCAACGCGCCTACAAAATGGGTGACTTGGTTCTCGCAGTAAAAAGACCCATAGTCTTTGCCCACAAATCCAAAGGCAAATTCGAACCAAAATAGGAGGGACCCTTCGTCATCGACAAAGTCTTCTCCAACGGTGCATACGCTCTTCTAAACATGGAATGAGACAGATGTATGCTACCCATCAACGGCAAGTTCTTGAAGCGGTACTACCCTTGAAGACTTCCTCAAAACGGGTCAGAGCAATATCTACACGGCTAAAGCCTATTTCCAAGGTACTTGCTCGTCAAACCCACCTCTTTTGAAATTTTCATCTTTATGTTGAAGTTTCCACAAAAAAAAAAAAAAAAAAAAAAAACAATCACTCAAAACAATGCTTACTTTCATCGTTTCATTGTTCAAAAAGAAAAAAAAATCAAAATTCAAAAATCCAAGTTTAGGAGCCTCTTCCCAGACTTGACCAAAATTTCGATCCTTGAACCCAAAATTCATGGTTTGAAACAAAAATCGGGACTTAGGAATTTTCACCCTAGACCGCCTAGGCTTTTACAACCAAAATGGTTTTAAGTCGAAATTTATGACCTCCGTGTCTTTAAACAAAAATTTTGGTTTTTAGAAACCGCAGGGAAGCGACATTCAGTCGATACTCGCAAAACCCAAAAACCGGAAGGATGCGAACCCCCTTCGATACTTCCAAAACCCAAAAATCGGAAGGATGCGAACCCCATTCGATACTTCCAAAACCCAAAAATCGGAAGGAAGCGAACCACATTCGATACTTGCAAATTTCAAAAATCTTGGAGATGCAACAAACCAGTTGATATCCACAACCCAAATTTCAAAAATCGTGGAGAAGCAACAAACCAGTTGATATCCACAACCCAAATTTCAAAAATCGTGGAGAAGCAACAAACTAGTTGATATCCATAACCCAAATTTCAAAAATCATGGAGATGCAACATACCAGTTGCTATCCACAACCCAAATTTCAAATGGTTCGAGAAAACCTCAAAAATCGCGGAGAAACGACATCAAGTCAGTACCCGCAAAACCAAAAGTTTTGGAAAATGCAGGGAAGCGACGCTTAGTCGATATTTGCACCCCAATCCGCGAGGAAGCGACATTCCATCGATACTCGCAAAACCTAACCCGCGAGGAAGTGACATTCCATTAATACTCGCAAAACCGAATGAGCAAGGAAGCGACATTCCATCGATACTTGCAAGACAATTCAGCGGGGAGGCGACATTTAGTCGATACCTGCATTTTGAAAACCAAAACTCGGCTATAAACGCCAAATCCGGCTATAAATGCCAAAATTGGGCTATAAATGCCAAAAACAAAAATATTTTCAGCTATAAACGCCAAAATCGGCTTTCATGCCAACAAAACAAAACTTGGTTTTCAAAAAACTCGGCTATAAATGCCAAAATCTGGCTATAAACGCCAAAATCGGCTTTCATGCCATCTCAAAATCGGCTCTCATGCCACAAACAAAATTTTTGGCTCTCATGCCATCTCAAAATTCGGCTATAAATGCCAAAATTCGGCTATAAATGCCAAAACAAAAAAATCGGCTATAAACGCCAAAATCTGGCTATAATTGCCAAAATTTGGCTATAAACGCCAAGACAAACAAAACAAAATTCGGCTTCTATGCCATTCTAAAATTCGGCTTTCACGCCATCCAAAAATTTTGGCTCCCACGCCGCAAAACAAATTTTGGTTCTTACGCCACAAAATTAGGCTTTCTCGCCATCCAAAATTTGGTTTTCAAGCCATCAAAAAAAAACAAGGCTTTCCGCCACAAAATTGGCTTTCATGCCCAAAACAACCCTTTGACAAAAGATTTTCACAAAATGACAACCTTTTGATCAAATTCAAAACAAACATTCCCATCAACTTTTACTCAAAATTGTTTTCATCAAAAATGATTTAAGTGAAAGGAAAGGGATACAAAATATAGTACCGAAACTGTTTATACATGGAGGTACTAAAAAAAGAAAAAGGAAAAAGAGTTTGTTACAACTCAGGAGCTCAATCCTACATGGTCTTTAACCAAAGGTTCAACTCCTCAAGCAGACCCTTGGCCTTAACTTCCAAAGTTTTTAGGCCACGCTCCTTCAATATGTTCCCATAAACGCGGTCGAATGCCGCGACCCATCTGTAGCACAAGGAAGTTCTTCCCAGAGGACTTGCTACTGCTCAGGCTCCGGAGTCTTCCTCCGGACATTCCCTTCAGCTTCTTCAACCTGCCGAATGAGAGTCCCCTCTTTCTCCCAAGCCTGCTGAACAACAGCATTGGAAGATCTAGCAGACCGACGAGGTGCGTCAGTAACAGGACATTTACCTTTGTTCGTTCTAGAAGAACTACCTGCAAAAGGTGGAAGAGAAAAGATCAATCAACATCAAAATGACAGAATTCTGCTACAAAAAATTCTAGCAAAATTTTGACATGGTTCCGGGGCAATTCCAAAGAAAAGGAAAATACTCTGAAAAAGATAGGAAGCCTGAAAATGAGCTCAACATCGCTGCGAGCTCATAGTCAATGGGGAATTCTCAAAGAAGGCTTGAACTCAACGTCGCTGCGAGAACAAGCCAATCTCATCAAACTTCCGCAAAATCTGGAAAAGAGCTCAACATTGCTGCGAGCTTCAGAATCCAAAAATTGCAAAACTTCCTCAAAATCCAGCAAGACCGAGAAAGAGCTCAACATCGCTGCGAGCTCAAAATCCCGATACTTGCAAAATATTTTCAGGTATGCATCATCATACTTCCAAATCTATTTACCAAAACTCATGCATCAAAAATTATCATCATACATTAGATGCTAGGAAAACCTTGACCAATGTTTGACCAATTCCAACCCAATTTGGTCAAAACCAATCAAACTTTGTTCAAGTCAAAAATCATGTTGGCTTGACCTAGAGACTCTAGCCTTCTATCTTGATGCATCAAACAAAAAAAAAATGCATACATATTGAAATTGCATAGCCTCATTATCATAGTGAGCAAACAAGGAAAAAGAAAAGGAAAGAGAGAAAAAAAATCTCTGCAAAAAAAAATAAAAAAAAAAACAGGATCAGCGTGAAAAAAAAACAGAAAGAAAGAAAAAAAAGAGTTCACGAAAAAAAAAAAGAAAACCGTGAAAAGAAGAAAAAAAGAAAAAAAAAGGAAAGAAAAAAATAGAAGCACGAAAAAAAAAAAAAACGTGCATGAAAAGAAAAGAAAAGAAAAGAAAAAAAAAGAGAAGAAGAAAGAAAAAGAAAAGAAAAAGAAGAAAAAAAAATGATGAAGAAGCTACTTCTACAATGGAGATTCTTGAAGAGGAAGAAAACATACTTGAAGCCATTGATGGAGAAGAAGAAGAAAAGCTTGGAGATCCTTGAAGAAGAGAAAGCACTTCTTGTCTTGGGGAGCACTCTTGAAGATTACTTGCAAAAAGAAGGTAATGGAGCAAAAGCACCAACCCTCTTTGCTTTTATAGAAGAGAGCAAGCCAAAAGAGGAAACAAGGAGAAAGAAAAGAGGTGAGTGCTAAAATTTAGCTACTTTCCCAAAAAGAGAGATATTTTGGGAGAATCTTTCCACAAAAAGAAAACTTGAGAAATTCTCTCCAAGTAAAGATATTTTTAGATATTCTCTACACAAAAGAGATATTTTTAGATATTATTTACAAATATGACACCATATGAGATCTAGGCCATCTCCAAAGCCTAAGGTCCCATGGGTTAGCCCATATGAGCCAGGTTTGACCACCTACGCACTAAAATTAGCTTTTAGTCAAAATATTCCTCCTACCAAGAGCAAAAAAAGAAGAGAGCAAAAAAAAATTGACTCCCACGTCCGCCGACCCCGGTAGCACCCTCGGCAGGAGCGCGTTCCATCAACTCCGTTTTTCCACATCTCATTGATCTTCTCTCTCACAACGAAGCATTGATTGAGAGGATGTGAGATCATCTGATGGTATGGACAGTATTGGGGATCATTGGTTTTGCCAACATCTCCCTGTCTTTTGGGCTCCGGCAAAATGAGTTTGCCATTTGCTAGGAGAGACTCAAAGATTTCTTCAACATCTTCATCGAACGGATATTTCTTTTCTACACGTTCTTTGAAGGCATCGGAGAGTTCAGGTCTTTTACCTGTAGCTTTGTTTTCATCTTTCTTTGACTGCTGAGGAGCTGACTTAGTCTGCACATTGAGAACCTCCTTTTTCTTTGGTTTTGAGGTCGTAATAGCAGTCGGCTCTTTCTTTGATGATTTTTGACGATTGAGGTCTTTCATCACCATTTCAACTTCCATGGAAGCTTCGCGGAGTTCTCCCATGTTCTTTGATTTGTTGCCGATGATCATGGAGCGAATTTTTGCTCTCATATTGTTACGGCAGATGTCGACTAGCGACGCTTGTGGCAGTACATCTGAGTATTTGTACGCCATTGCCTTCCACTTGTGAATGAAGTCATATGTTGACTCATTCTCTCCCTGTTTTAGGCTGCAGAGCTGAGCCATAGTAACATGATGGTTCTCACCTTGGGAGTGGGTTAGGAAGCGTGTCTCCAGCATAGCCCAGTTCCGGATGGAGTTCTCCGGCAGAGTGGAGTATCAATCAAAGGCTGTACCTTTTAAGGAACTTGCAAAGAGGCGAATCTTGAGGGCATCTTGATCCGCATAGCTCCCATTAGGATCTTGAAGTGGATGACATGCTGTCTGGCTGAACCTTTCCCCGTATATGTCTGGAGAGTAGGTTATTTGAATTTTGCAGGGAACGGAACGGAGTCCATCCATAGAGGGTAAGGTGGCTTGATCCCATGTTCTTTCAATGTATCCTCTTCTTTTGCTTTTGCAGGATATCGTCCACATCCTATTTGGTAAGGGAGCGTGACTCATTGTTTTCTGCATTGCCCTCGTCATCGTCATGATTCGGAGGGCCTTGATTGTTAGGTGGAGGACGTTGTAAAGTGAGAAGAAGGTTTTCCATCAGAGCTTCAATTCTCTGTTGTCCTTGTTCCAATTGCTGGACGCGTGCGGTTACGTCATCATGCGGTGGTCGCTGCTCAGAACTTATAGCCAAGACGTTCATCCCTCGGGATTCGAACAAAGAAATCGTCTTGGTGACTGAGCTGGGGCTCATTCTTCTGGATGAAGAATCTGAGGAGTGGTTACTCCGGTGTCCTTAGCTTGGAGGAGTGGAGGATTCTTCCAGATGTGTTCGTGTCTGAGAGACACTGCGAGTCACTGGACGTCTAACACTGATTTTGGTCGCTGACTTCTAGCGTTTTCTGATTTTGCTAACCATATGGACAGCAACGACTTGGTCGGGCCTTTTTTTTTCGACCCGTTTGTTAGAGACGTGGAGAGTAGAATGCTGGGTTCTTTGCCTCTCAAGTCTCTTTTGTCGATATGCCGCGCGGCGACGCATACAACGAGCAATTTGAGCTTCAATTAGCTCTGGCTAGGCTCTAGCGATGAAGGATGTAGTCCCTCGTACGCAGCAGCCGAGTTTGTCTTCTTTAAAGCTGGGCAAAGACAGAATCTGGACGCGGTCGTTTGCCTGTCGCAGTGAAGACTTGAATTTTGCGAGCTCGGCCCCTGTTGAGATGAAGGGTTGACTCGCAGGAGTGCAGGCTTCAGCATGCTTTTGCGTAGGCCTAACGATGCAGGATTTTATTTTGGGCTTGTAGGAGCAAGCCGACTCATGCTGATTTTGTTTGTTTTTTGGGTGGAGGGTAGGTTTCTCCTCTTTCATGTAAGAGAGAGGGTAGAACCGATTCTCCTTGAGAGGGGCCAGGTATGCTGGCTTTGCAGATGTTCGGGACCTCCGTCGCTTTGGTAAAGATCTCGGGGACCAGGTTTTGGGGCAAACCAGGGTTCTTGTGGATTGAGGCTTCTTGGTATTCGCCCTTGGTGCCATATTAGTGACACGTTGCATGGCGGTTTTCTGCTACTTGGCAGGTACGGTGTCTTCTGCGGGGAGTGGGAATGGTCCCAGCGATCCGAAGATGATGGTCCGGGGAGTTGAGGTTGACCTGGTGTTTTGAGAGTTGTCGAGGGAGATGACGCTTCGACAACTGGCGGGCGCTTATGCTTGTTTTGCTTGTCTTGAAGCATAAACCGGTACTTGTTCTCATCGAAAGTGATGGTCAATGAAGCTGCCATTGTTAGTTTTGGAAAACTTCTGAAACAAGACCAAATCCATTAGTAATCACAGGAATATGGTGATCATAAATGGAAAACAACTATGGTTTTGTCTTTTCAAATCACTTGAGGGGACATGGCCCAGCCCAAGCAAGATGAAGAACGCAAAAAGCCATAGAAGATACAATTATTCTAAAATACAAGTATGGTAGGCTCAGGATGAGCGTACCATTGATTGCTAGAAGCAATTGTAGACCTTAATTCAAATTACCGAGAAGCAAAGCTCACTCAAGGTAAAATGATATAAAGTTGGAGATACAAATGTGTCGGTCGCGAATACAGTAGACCCGAAAGGGCATACTAGCACCGCTAGGCACAAATGTTGCAAATCGCATCCTTGGAAAGGACACGAGATGGGATTTTTTTGAAAGGTCAAATTTGGGTTCATAAAGGAGAGTAAATGGTGTTCCAATCCGAACAAAGGCTCAACATTTCTGCGAGCGCTAAATCCGTAAGGGAAGGAACCAAGATTTCTCAACTCTGAACTCAAAAGTGACGGAAGTTTTTTTTTTTTTTTTTGAAGGGTCAAGATTGAATTCATCAAAGAGAGCAAACGGTGTTCCATTCCGAACAAAGGCTCAACATTTCTGCGAGCGCTAAATCCGAAAGGGAAGGAACCAAGATTTCTCAACTCTGAACTTAAAAGTGACAGAAGTTTTTTTTTTTTAAGGGGAGAATTGAATTCATCAAAGAGAGCAAATGGTGTTCCATTCCGAACAAAGGCTCAACATTTCTGCGAGCGCTAAATCCGAAAGGGAAGGAACCAAGATTTCTCAACTCTGAACTCAAAAGTGACGGAAGTTTTTTTTTTTTGAAGGTGCACATACGTTTCGAATTCTATCTTATGAAACCTTAGTAGATAGATCAGCCCCTAGGTAAGGGTAGGATTACTTAATGAACCCGTTTGAAGGACCCTTGCCTCGAATAGTCTAGCTGTCTCCACACTCTGGACAATGTTTTTCTTAAATCCACTTTAGTCAAAGAGTGCAATTGGTGCAACCTTAGTGTTTTTTTTTTTTTTTTTTTTTTTTTTGAGATCCCAATTCATCAAAGAGAAAAGATGGCTTAATCCCCGATATGAACGATGGCTGCAAACATTTCTGTGAGCTATCAAGTTCGAAGAGAAGAGGGTCAAAATTTCTCAAAGTTGAATCTTGAGAAAGAGAGATCATTTTTTTTTTGAAATAATTTGAAATGAAGGTTTTTTTTTTTTTTTTTGAAATCCCAATTGGACTCATCAAAGAGAAAAGATGGCCCAATCCCCGATATGAACGATAGCTGCAAACATTTATATGAGCTATCAAGTTCGAAGAGGAAAGGATCAAAGTTTCTCAAAGTTGAATCTTGAGAAAGAGAGATCATTTTTTTTTTTTTTTTGAAATGAGAAAGAATAACTAAAATCCCATCTCATGTTTGTTTTTTTTTTTAGATGCAAGATGCAACATAGGCCACCAACTAGAAAGGAGCCAAGGGATCAAAGCATCACGTTCTCAAGTCAACGGGTCCCACCAGGTATGCCAACATGATGGACCCTCGGGTTTCCGTCCTCTCCTTCCGCACCCTGGGGGCTAACTGGGTCTCGGCGGAGGAGGGAAAACGCGGGTATCAACTTTTTGTACGGGTATGCCAGATTTACTTTCTACTTGGAATTTGGAATGGTGATGATCCGGAGATTCACCTTCACAAGTAGAAAGGAAATCGATCCTTTTTTCTAACTCTTCAAATTGCATAAATATTAAGAAAAAAGACAAGTTTGTTTTTGAGAATGCCGTAGGAGGCGTTTTTTTTTTGTTTGTTTGCTGTGAAAGACGATTTTACAAAACTCATCAAATATGAAATACAAGAATTGTGATTTCTTTTTTTCTCTTTAAGAAATAAAATTAAAATAGAAAAGGAAGAAAAGGGATCTAACTTCTCAGGAGATTGGGGGACACGTTGAGATCGACGGTCGCAAGTCATGTATGGACTTCACCATCGTTCTTCAAATGAGAACGCTTGATGCTTTAATTTTTCGGCTTAGCTCCAACCTCAGTTTTTTAAAGGACAAGGACGAAGAGGAGGTCCTATATCCAATGAAAAATCGAGTAAACGGGCTGAAAAGCCGCGTTTAGGCCATGTTGTAAAAGGAGGGGACCTTGGGGGCTGGCCCCCCAAGGGACGTTGATCACCTTGTAGTGCTTCTGGGAGCAAAGCAGCAGGACTTCGTCTCTCTCTTGAATTTTCTGGATTTTCAGAGCTTGGGATCTCACTTGGGATTCATTCATGCATTCTTCTTGGAATGGACCTCCCTTTATAGGCTTTTGGTAGCCATGAGGTGTTTATTGGCATTGATGGCCATGATGAGAGAATTGATGAGGAGTTACAAGTTTTTATTCCTGATTTTGTAACTCCTTTTTCTTGGCTTGTGATTGGCTATCTTGGAGTGATCGGTTATGATTTCATTCTTTTGACGGCGGATCCGAGATGTCAGTGAAGATCAGTCGTTTTCAAGCATTAAAGATTGGATTTTCAGAAAATCACAGAGGCAGGAACACTCGAAATGTGAAAAAGATCGGAAAACGGACCATTCAGCGAGAAATTCGGCGACCCGGATTTGCAGGGTCGCCGGGAACCATGCACCCAAGTTCGCCAGCGACCTTGAGCCAAGGTCGCCGGCTACCACGGGCCATGGTCGCCGGCGACCATAGGGTTTTGGCCCATTTGCTCACCGAGCTTCGTTTTCGGCCTTTTTCCGTCTTTTTTGTTCCTTCTTTCTTCTATATTTTTTTTGACATTTTTCCTCAATTATTAACTTGATTTTCTTGGAGAAAACTTGATGAGAACCCGCGCAAAAACCGGAGCGCAAAGTTTCCATTTTTCGGGAAAGCCGAAGACTTTGTAGCCGATTTTCCATCAAGAGTCGAAACTAGGTCAAACGATGTCGGAATGACCTGAAAATTGAGGTGAAGCTTCTTGAGCAGTGGATAGGACCAACCATGAGCTTTTATTTGAGTTTTGAAGCCGTTTGGGGTCCCGTCGATGCTTGACTTGATTTTGCTGCGGGGAAAATGCCGAGCTTTGATATGTGATCAAACGATGTCCGATTGACCTGAAATTTGACAGGGAGCCTATTGGAGTCATTTTGAGACGACCCATTAGCTCCAACTTGGATGTCATGGTCTCGGGGTGCTCCGCCGCCAGTAGGCTTGATTTTCTTTCGGAGCATCGAAACATGGTCAAACGTTGTCGGAATGACCTGAAATTCGACGTACAGCCCTTTGGAAGCATGTTGAAGCCACTCATGTACTTTGTTTGATGAGTGATGGCTTCGGTGATTCCCGCCACCGGGAGGCTTGATTTTGTTGCTAGAGCGTTGATGGAGGATCAAACGTTGTCGGTTTGACTTGAAATTTGGCATGGAGCCCTTTGGAGACATTCTGGAGTCATCCATAGGCTCTGATCAAAGTTTTGGTGTCTTTGATGATGTCGCCGCCATGAGCGCTTGTTTAGCTATCGGAGAAGCGAAATTGGGCCAAACGATGTCGGAATGGCCCGAAACCTCAGGTGTACCCCTCTTTTTGCTGTCTTGAAGGATCTTGCAGTTTTTGTCTGATTCTGACAAGATCTGATGCTTGAAGTGGCATTGCCTGTTTTGTAGCAGGATGCAGCTTCACGAGGCTTCTTGGTGTTGAGGATACATAGTGACTTTTTTGGTGTCAACAAAACCGCCTTTTAAAATTTTCATCTTTATGTTGAAATTTCCAGAAAAAAAAACTCTCAAAACAATGCTTACTTTCATCGTTTCGTTGTTCAAAAATAAAAATTCAAAATCCAAAAATCCAAGTTTAGGAGCCTCTTCCCAGACTTGACCAAAATTTTCGATCCTTGAACCCAAAATTCATGCTTTGAAACAAAAATCAGGACTTAGAAATTTCCACCCTGGTCCGCCTCGACTTTTACAACCAAAATGGTTTTAAGTCAAAATTTATGACCCTCGTTTCTTTAAACAAAAAAAGCTTTTTTAGGAACCGCGGGGAAGCGACATTCAGTCGATACTCGTAAAACCCAAAAACCGGAAGGATGCGAACCCCATTCGATACTTCCAAAACCAAAAAATTGCAAGGATGCGAACCCCAATCGATACTTGCAAAACCTTAAAATTCAAAAACCATGGAGACGCAATATTCCAATTGATATCCACAACCAACATTTCAAATGGTTCGAGAAAACCTCAAATTTCAAAACTCGAGGGGAAACGACACCAAGTTAGTACCCGCAGAACCAAAGTTTTTGGAAAAGCAGGGAAGCGACGCTTAGCTGATACTTGCACCCCAATCCGCGAGGAAGCGACATTCCATCGATACTCGCAAACCCAGACCGCGAGGAAGCGACATTCCATCGATACTTACATGACCATTCAGCAGGGAGGCGACATTTAGTTGATACCTGTATTTTGAAAACCAAAACCCGACTATAAATGCCAAAACCCGGCTATAAAAATGGGCTATAAACGCCAAAATCTGGCTATAAACACCAAAATCGGCTTTCATGCCAACAAAACAAAACTTAGTTTTCAAAAAAATCTGGCTCTCATGCCATCTAAAAAAAAAAACTTCGGCTTTCACGCCAAATTAAAAGTTCGGCACTCATGCCATCTCAAAACTTGGCTCTTATGCCAATTCAAAAAGGCGGCTTTCATGCCATCTTAAAATTTTGGCTCTCATGCCATTCCAAAATTCGGCTTTCATGCCATTTCAAAAATTTTGGCTTTAATGCCATTACAAATTTGGATTCCATGCCGCAAACAAAAATTCGGCTTCCATGCCACAAACAAATTTTAGCCCTTACGCCACAAAATTAGGCTTCCATGCCATCTAAAATTCGGTTTTCAAGCCATTAATAGCCGGATTTTGGCATTTATAGCCGGATTTGGCGTTTATAGCCGAGTTTTGGCGTTTATAGCCAGATTTTGGCATTTATAGCCAAGTTTTTTGAAAACCAAGTTTTGTTTTATTGGCATGAAAGCCGATTTTGGCGTTTATAGCCGAAAAAAATTTTGTTTTTGGCATTTATAGCCGAATTTTGGCATTTATAGCCGGATTTTGGCGTTTATAGCCGAGTTTTGGTTTTCAAAATGCAGGTATCGACTAAATGTCGCCTCCCCGCTGAATGGTCTTGCAAGTATCGATGGAATGTCGCTTCCTTGCTCATTCGGTTTTGCCAGTATTGATGGAATGTCACTTCCTCGCGGGTTAGGTTTTGCGAGTATCGATGGAATGTCGCTTCCTCATGGATTGGGGTGCAAATATCGACTAAGCGTCGCTTCCCTGCGTTTCCCAAAACTTTTGGTTTTACGGGTACTGACTTGATGTCGTGTCTCCGCGATTTTTGAGGTTTTCTCGAACCATTTGAAATTTGGATTGTGGATAGCAACTGGTATGTTGCATCTCTAAGATTTTTGAAATTTGGGTTGTGGATATCAACTGGTTTGTTGCTTCTCCACGATTTTTGAAATTTGGGTTGTGGATATCAACTGGTTTGTTGCTTCTCCACGATTTTTGAAATTTGGGTTGTGGATATCAACTGGTTTGTTGCATCTCCAAGATTTTTGAAATTTGCAAGTATCGAATGGGGTTCGCTTCCTTGCGATTTTTGAGTTTTGGAAGTATCGAATGGGGTTCGCATCCTTCCGGTTTTTTGGGTTTTGCGAGTATCGACTGAATGTCGCTTCCCCGCGGTTTCTAAAAACCAAAATTTTTTGTTTAAAGACACGGAGGTCATAAATTTCGACTTAAAACCATTTTGGTTGTAAAAGCCGAGGCGGTTTAGGGTGAAAATTCCTAAGTCCCGATTTTTGTTTCAAACCATGAATTTTGGGTTCAAGGATCGAAAATTTTGGTCAAGTCTGGGAAGAGGCTCCTAAACTTGGATTTTTGGATTTTGATTTTTTTTTTTCTTTTTGAACAATGAAACGATGAAAGTAAGCATTGTTTTGAGAGATTGTTTTTTTTTTTTTGGAAACTTCAACATAAAGATGAAAATTTCAAAAGAGGTGGGTTTGACGAGCAAGTACCTTGGAAATAGGCTTTAGCCGTGTAGATATTGCTCTAACCCGTTTTGAGGAAGTCTTCAAGGGTAGTACCGCTTCAAGAACTTGCCGCTGATGGGTAGCATACATCTATCTCCTTCCATGTTTAGAAGAGCGTATGCACCGTTGGAGAAGACTTTGTCGATGACGAAAGGTCCCTCCTATTTTGGTTCGAATTTGCCTTTGGATTTGTGGGCAAAGACATGGGTCTTTTTACTTGAAGAACCAAGTCACCCTTTTTGTAGGCGCGTTGCTTGACCTTTTTGTCGAAAGATCCTGCCATGCGTGCTTGGTACAACTTAATGCTTTGTAGAGCTTCGAGTCGTCTTTCATCGAGATTATCCAGCTCTTGGAGTCTCAGTTTGACATTGCTTTCTTACGTCATGTCATTTTGAAAAGATACCCTTAAGAAAGGAATTTGTACTTCCAAAGGGACAACAACTTCGCATCCATAGACCAAAGAGAATGGTGTGCTATGGGTTGGTCCTCGAACGGTGGTTCGATAGGCCCACAAAGCTTCTAGTAGTTTGTCGCCCCAGTCTCTTTTGTGACTAGAGACCATTTTTTTGAGAATTTTGCAGAGTGTCTTGTTGAAGGCTTCTGCTAGTCCGTTCGCTGCTGGATTATATGGAGTCGAAGGACAACTTTGGATTTTGTACTTGTCGCAGAACCTATAGAATCTGTGATCCCGGAATTGTGGTCCGTTATCATGGACGAATCTTTTAGGTATGCCGAAGCGACAAATAATGTTGGTGCGCAAGAACTGAAGGACTGATGAAGTCTTCATTTCGCTGAGCGCAAATGTTTCCGACCACTTGGAGAAATAATCCGTAGCGGCGAAGATGAAGCGATGACCTTTGCTTGATGGGGGAGAAATAGGACCTATGATGTCCATACCCCAGGCTTCGAAAGGCCATGAGATTGCTGTTGGATGTAGCCATTCTGGAGGCATGTGGACATAATCTCTGTGAATCTGGCATTTTTGGCAGCGCTTGGCAAATTGTATTGCATCAGCTACCATGGTAGGCCAATAGTAACCTAGCCTTTTTATCTGGTTGTAGAGCTTAGGGCCAGCCTGATGGGCTCCACAAAGACCAGCATGTACTTCTTTGAGAGTTTCCTCAGCCTCTTGTTGTAATAAGCAGCGTAGGAGTACTCCGTTGAAGGATTTTCTGTAAAGTGCTTTTGAAGGTATATCCAAATGAAAGTTTGGGGCTCGTCTTTGGATGCTTACCCGCTCTTTTGGATCTTCAGGTAGTATTCCGAACATGATATAATCAATGAACGGATCTCTCCAGTCGCCAATCGGAGGTTTGAGGATGGACATCCGACTTCCAACCACTTGGTGGCATTCAGCAACTGCTTGGTGTGTGTTGAGAGGAGGGAAAATCCTTCTTTGACACACTGTGACTTGCATGTTTTCCCCTTCTTGGATTGCCATGGATGCGGCAAGTCCAGCCAAGGCATCTGCACGGATGTTTTCACCTCTGAGGATATGGGTGATATGGCAGATAATGAATTTTTATAGAAGCGACTGCGCCTTATTGTAGTAAGGTAGCAAATCAGGCTTCCTGACTTCATATTTCCGATTCATCTGGTTGACGACCAGTTGAGAGTCTCCAAAAGCTTCCAACATGGTCATGCCGGATCCGAATGCGAGTTCCAATCCAACAATCAGGGCTTGGTACTCAGCTGCATTGTTTGAACATGGTTCCAGTAGCGAGAAGGCGTGTGGAATCATGTATTTGTCGGGGCTGACGAAGAGGATGCCGATTCCCGATATTTGCTTTCCTTTTTCATTTGTCCTGGTTGCACCGTCAAAGTACATGTCCCAGGAAGCATTTGACAAGGAAGTTTCCACATTGTAGATAAATTCGTCTGGGAGATCATCCTTGAGTGGAGAATCTTTAGGCAATGGATGCTCTGCGAGGAAGTCTGCTAGAGCTTGGTTTTTTATTGCTTTTTCCGGTACATACCTAATATCAAATTGTGATAGAAGAATGGACCATTTTGCCAGTCGGGCATTGAGAGAACCTGCTTTTGTGACAAGGACCTTTAGGAGGTTGATCCTCGAAACCAGGTAGACTGTATTTGACAGCAGATAGTGACGCAGCTTTTGTACGGCGAACATTACTACAAGGCATTCTTTTTCGACTGGGGAGTAGCGATGCTCTGCACCTACCATCATGCGGCTAAGGTAATATAGAGCAGCTTATTTTCCGTCGTCGTTTTCTTGTGCGAGCAGAGCACCCAAAGAGTGGTCGAGAGCTCTCGTGTACAAGATAAATGGTTTTCCAGTTGTGGGGGTAGCCAGCACTGGAGGTTTGATGAGTTATGCTTTGATGTCTGAAATGCATTTTCACATTCAGCATCCCAGACAAAGTCCACGCCTTTCTTCATTAAGCGAGAGAATGGACGGCATTTCCCTGATAGATTGGAGATGAACCGTCGAATGTAGGCCAGCCTTCCTTGAAGCCCTTTTAATTCTCTTAGGGTTCTGGGAGATGGCATTTCCAGGATAGCCTTGACTTTGGTCGGGTCAAGTTCTATTCCAGCTTTCCGTACTATGAATCCGAGAAACTTATCCGATGAGACACTGAAGAAGCACTTTAGTGGATTCATCCGCAATTTGTGTTTGCGGAGTCGGAGGAAGACTTCTCGGAGATCATCGCGATGGTCTTCTTTTCTTCTACTTTTTATGGCGAGTCGTCAACATAGCATTCGACCGTCTTGTGCTGCATATCTTGGAATATTTTCATCATAGCCCTCTGATATGTCGCACCTGCATTTTTCAGGCCAAACGGCATAACAGTGTAGCAATACACGCCGAATGGTGTCCGAAATGATGTATGCCTTTCATCTTCAAGATGCATCTTTATCTGGTTGTATCCAGAGAATCCATCCATGAACGTCATTCGCTCGAACCCATAGGTGTTGTCAATCATCACCTCTGGTATGGGGAGCGGGAATTCATCTTTAGGACATGCCCTATTCAGGTCTCTGTAGTCGATACAGACCCTTATCTGCCCATTTTTCTTTGTCACGGCGACAATATTGGCCAACCATTCAGGATGCTGTTCCTCGCGGATGAAGCCAACGTTTTTGAGTTTCTGAACTTCTTGTTCGATTTTGTCCATCACGTCGGGACGGAATCTTCTTTGGCCTTGTTTGATAGGCTTGCTTTCTTTTTGCAAGTTGAGCTTGTGGACTGCTACTTTGGGATCCAAGCCAGGCATTTCGGCATAAGACCATGCAAAGCAATCAACGAACTCACGAAGAAAAGAGATATACTCGGGTAACTCATCATCCTTTATATTCTTGCTTATGAATACAGGACGTGGGTTATCAGGTGTTCCCAAGTCTATCTTTTGAACAGGATCTTTTGTTGGAAGGTTTGAAGGTGGTTCCTCCACAATATTTTCGGAGGCTTCCAACTCAACAAGACCTTCTGGAGTGCCAGAGGCATTTTCAGACTGAGGCTCTATTTCTGTCCATGAATCTTCTTGATCAGTATCCGTCTCAAAGCTTGCAATGAGATGGTCCCAATCATTTGCTGGAATTGGGTTGAAGTAAGGTACTTCTTTTGGAGACGATGATTCTTCTGGGACAGAGAACCGCTCGTCTACGTCATCGGACAATTCCTCTTTATTATCAGAGAAATTATACCAATTGGAGGAGCTTTCAGGATTTTTGACGAGTAACTCCTCAAAGAGATATCCAGGGATATCGATGTCTTCATGAGATGTTGAGGCTTGGTCGGTAAGGCGACTTTGCAGCCATGGTGTCAACGGTCTCATAGGAGCGGTAGGATCATACCCCAACCCATATGAAGACTTGCCTTTGTGAAGGTGAATTTTCCAATCTTCTGGTTGACTTTTGGTCAGGGTGGGTTCCAATGGTGTAAGAATACCATGGCCACCTCCCAAACCAGTCGGATTTTGAGCGTCGTAGCCCATTTTCTTCATGATAGCTTGTGCCATTGGACTATACAGGGATAGCTGAGGCATACCTTCATTTTGGAAAGGTTCAAGCGGAGAGTCCAGTGGAGATGCTCCCGATCTATGGAAGAAGATTGTTTTTTCTTCTGGCGAAGTTGCCGGGATAACAAAGGAAGCAGATGTAGGATCTTCTATGTCTGTTGCTGTCTCCAATGGAGTGAGAGTGAGCTGATTTTGCTGAGTATCAGCTCGGCTCGATGCTGTGTCATCTTCTGGCTCTGACTCTGAGTCTGTGTCATGCATAATAGACACAAAGGAGACAGTGAACTTGCCCCCAGTCTTTTGTTTTGTCTTCTTTGCTTTAGTAGTGATTACCAAAGGCTTTGGAGATTTGAAGGAGACGACGAAGGGAGCTTGGCCGCTTACTTCGAGTTTGGTGGAGGGTTTGTTTTCCTCCGATGATTACTGAGGAGCCTTGCCTTTATCTTTCTGGAGACTGTCGACAAAGCGAATTGTTTTTTCCTCCTGTTCTTCTTTTCCATCTTTATACATTTGAGCATCTGCAAAATGGACATCTCTGCCTTTGAAGGGCTTTTTGTCTGCAAATACTCGATGTATCAGGCCATCGTCACCAATGAACTTGATGCACTGATGTAGAGTTGAAGGGACGACACCATTCTCATGTATCCAGGGGCGTCCAAGGAGTATATTGTAGCATGAAGGGGTCCTTATTGCATATACAGTGACTTCAGAAATAAGATCACCGATTTGCAATTTGAACCTGATTTTGCCGATAGGCCTTTGAGCGCTACAGTCATATCCGAAGATGGATACGGACGTGTGACTCAGCTTGCTAGGTGGGATGCCCAGCTCTTCGAGTGCCGAAGTAGAGATGAGGTTGAGTGCAGAACCTGGATCGATCTGAACCCTTTGTACTGGCATTTCTTTGACGTACCCCGTAAAGTACAAGGGACGGTTGTGCTTTGCTTCGCCTAGGAGGAGGTCACCCTTATCGAAGGCAATTGTTGCACTTGCTGCTTTTTGTACCGAGAGGCATTCATTGCTCGATCCCTCAGTTTTCTTCTTTTCTCCCTTTGAGGGAGTCTTTGATTTTTTGACCCTATAGTCCATTTCAATTTGTAGGACTTGTGAGGCATGTTTGTCGACATCCGTATTCAGCCTTTGTAATTTTGAAATGAGACTATCACGAGTCTGTGGAGACATTTGCAATAAGTCAAGGATGTGCAGACGTGCAGGTATGTGTTTGAAGTGCTCAATCAAGTCGTACTTGAAAGCCTCCTTCGGGCCTGCATTTTCATTATTATTGCCACTTGGGGCGCTTACAGCTTGCTTTCCTGAAGGATTTACATAAGAAGGAGAGGGTTGATTGTAATTTTTGTGGTAATCCCGGCCAGAACGGGTGCCTCTACCAACTTCAAGAGCCTCTAGAGAAGGGTCTTCTTTTGGAAGATCGTTCTCAGGATCAAGGGGTTGATCCTTTGCTGAGGACGTCTCTGTAACAGCATTGGCGTCTTCAGTGATTGTGTTGCACGAAGCAATTTCCGGGAACAAGTCCTGAACAGCAGCCGGCAACTTTTCTTTATTAGCCCAGACATTGCCCGTGAGATCGGGTATCTGGGACCAATTCACTGAGTTTTCATTGAAGAAGATTTCATTGGCAGAAGTTTCTTCAAGATGATCAATCGGGAGTGGCTTGAACTTCGATGTCACAGCTTCAGGAGACGAAGGTTGAGAGGATGTTATCTCAGTGGAAGTCACCTGAGAGGATGTGGCTCCGGAAGATACGCTACCGGTTGGGGAGTACGTGTCTTCGGAAGCTTCAGAGGCACTGTCGTCCTGAGCTATTGCATTGCAGGTTATCCTGATAGGAGATGCCCCCAGTGTAGACTGTTGGGAATCAGACTCATCCTCAGATATGAGAGGATCATCGATCCAACTGTTTTCTCCATTTTCAGGAGTTGAGGGAGGGAGTTCCTGTTGATTTTCAGGGACTTCCAGTTCTGGATCATGACGAAGATTGATGCGATCCTGCTCCTGCTCTATGGCAAGATGTTGCAAGATTCTTGCATATTCTTCGAGATCAGGCATGGGAGCCAAATTTTCTTCGTCATTTGCTCCTTATGGTTCGCCCATGTTGGGTTCCACTAAAGCATTTACTGGTGCTGGATCCACAGCGTTTTCTTGAATAGGGTCCTGGTCTTCTTCATCATCAGACCAAGATCCTTGTGGCTGTAATGGGTTATACCAGGTTACTGGCATAAGATGAGACTCGGGAATCCATTCCTCGTCGGAGAGGTATTCTCCTGTTTCAAGGGATTCTTCCCACTCATCGATGTCACTGGCAGTGTCACTGGACTCATATCCATTCATGGAGAATCCAACTACCGAGTTGCAAGAGTATGATGCCCCCTGCACATTTTCAATTTTGTATAGAGGTGGCATGAAATCATCAAGAGTGAATTTTCTTACCGCCTTGGAGGTTTTGGGAAGAGATTCTTCCGTCGTCCTTAGTGAAGCAGTGGAAGAGGTTTCTGCTTTTTCAAGGACTTCTTGTTTTGGTTGAGACTTTTGCTGCTGTTTGAGCTTGCGGAGCTATCTCTTGGCTTGCCTTCGCTGCTGAGCGGTCGGCTTTGTTTTGACGATCTCCCAATTTTCATCATCTAGGAGATCGGGATGCACCCATATAGGTTGTCCATCTGGTGTTGGATAGGGAACCAATTCTTGGGACGCTTGAGCCATTTTTATCACCTTGAATGAAGTAGTGATCTTCTCCTTCGGTGACTTTGAAGTTTGCCGACATGACACAATGTTGACAGAGGCAGGGCCATAGTTTTTATCAAAGGTTATGACTCCGTTTTTCCACATCTCATTGATCTTCTCTCTCACAACGAAACATTGATTGAGAGGATGTGAGATCATCTGATGGTATGGACAGTATCGAGGATCATTAGTTTTGCCAACATCTCCCGGTCTTTTAGGCTCTGGCAAAATGAGTTTGCCATTTGCTAGGAGAGCCTCAAAGATTTCTTCAACGTCTTCATCGAACGGATATTTCTTTTCTACGCGCTCTTTGAAGGCATCAGAGAGTTCAGGCCTTTTACCTGCAGTTTTGTTTTCAGGTTTCTTTGGCTGCTGAGGAGCTGACTTAGTCTGCACATTGAGAACCTCCTTTTTCTTTGGTTTTGAGATTGTAACAACAGTCGGCTCTTTCTTTGATGATTTCTGACTGTTGAGGTCTTTGATCACCATTTCAGCTTCCATGGAAGCTTCGAGGAGTTCCCCCAGGTTCTTTGATTTTTTGCCGATAATCATGGAGCGGATTTTAGCTCTCATATTGTTACGGCAGATATCGACTAGCGACGCTTGTGGCAGCACATCTGAGCATTTGTACGCCATTGCCTTCCATTTGTGAATGAAGTCGTATGTTCACTCATTCTCTCCCTGTTTTAGGCTGCAGAGTTGAGCCATAGTAATAGGATGATCCTCACCTTGGAAGTGGGTCAGGAAGCGTGTCTCGAGCATAGCCCAGTTCTGAATGGAGTTCTCCGGCAGAGTGGAGTACCAATCAAAGGCTGTACCTTTTAGGGTACTTGCGAAGAGGCGAATCTTGAGGGCATCTTGATCCGCAATAGCTCCCGTCAGGATCTTGAAATGGATGACATGCTGTCTGGCAGAACCTTTCCCAGTATATGTCTGGAGAGTAGGTTGTTTGAATTTTGCAGGCAACGGAACCGAGTCCATCCATAGAGGGTAGGGTGGCTTGATCCCATGTTCCTTCAATGTATCCTCTTCTTTTGCTTTTGCGAGGATATCGTCCACGTCCTTTCTGGTAAAGGCGTGAGACTCATTGTTTTTTGCATTGCCCTCGTCATCTTCATGATTCGGAGGGGTTTCATTGTTAGGTGGTGGACGCTGTAGAGTGAGAATCAAATTTTCCATCAGAGTCTCAATTCTCTGTTGTCCTTGCTCCAACTGCTGGATGCGTGCAGTTACGTCATCATGAGGTGGAGGCTGCTCAGAACTTGTAGCCAAGACGTTCATCCCTCGGGATTCGAACGAAGAAATCGTCCTGGTGACTGAGCTGGGGCTCATTCTTTTTGATGAAGAGCTTCATGAAGGATTACTCTCCCGTCCTTGGCTTGAAGGGGCAGGAGATTCTTCGGGATGTCTTCGTGTCCTGGTGATGCTATGGGTCACCGGACGTCGGACATGGATTTTTTATGCTGACTTTTGGCGTCTTCTGGTTTTTCCAACCATATGGAGGGCAGCAACTTGGTCGGGTCTTTCTTTTTCGACCCATTTGTGGGAGACTTGAAGTGTAGGAGGCTGGGTCCGTTGCTTCTCTAGTCTCTTTTGTCGATATGACGCACGGCGGCGTGCTCGACGAGCGATTTGAGCTTCAGTCAGCTCTGGCTGGGCTTTAACAATGAAGGATGTACTCTCTCGGGCGCAGCAGCCGAGCTTGTCTTCTTTGTAATTGGGCAAGGACGGGATGCGGACCCGGTCCTTTGCCTGTTGCAGTGAAGCTTTGAACCTTTCGAGTTCGGCCCCTGTAGAGATGAAGGGTCGAACTGAAGGAGTGTAGGCCTTGGCAGGTGCTTGTAGAGGCCTAGTGATGCATGATCTGATTTTGGGCTTGTGGGAGCAAGCCGGTTCATGCTGGGTTGACTTGGGAGTCAAGTTGGAGATGGGTCTCTCCTCTTTCATGTAGGCAAGAGGGTAGAACTGGTTCTCTTTGAGTGGGGCCAGGTATGCTGGCTTGGTGGAGGTTTGAAACCGTCTTTGTTTTGGGGAAGGTCTTGGAGACCAAGTCTTAGGGTACACCTGGTTGGTTGTTGGTTGAGGTTTCGCGGGGATGCCGCGGGTTTTAGTATTCTTGGGGTTCGCCCTTGGTGTCACAGAAGTGACAAGTTGAGGGGCGATCTTCTGCTTCTCGGCAGTTGCCTTTGGTGTCACAGTAGTGACACGTTGCGAGGAGACCTTCTGCCTTTTGGCAGGAGCAGTTTCCTCTTTGGGAAGTGGGAATGGTCCCAGTGTCCCGAAGACGATGGTCCGGGGAGTCGAGGTCGACCCGGAGTTCAGAGAGTTGCTGAGGGAGTTGGTGCTTCGGCAGCTAGCAGGGCGCTTGTAAGTGCGCTCGGTTTGCTTCTGTTGAAGCATGAGCTGGTGCTTGTTTTCATCGAAGGTGATGATCAGTGAAGCTGCCATTGTTAGTTTCAAAATTTCTGAAACAAGACCACATCCATTAGTAATCACAAGAATATGATGATCATAAATGGGGAATTCTATGATTTTGTCTTTTCAAATCGCTCAAGGGACATGACCCAAGCAATATGAAGAAGGCAAAAAGCCATAGAGGGTACAATTGTTCTGGTTGCAAGCATGGTAGGCTCGAAATGAGCGTTCCAATGACTGCTAGAAGCAATTGTATACCTAAATTCAACTTATCTAGAAGCGGAGCTTGCTCGAGATAAGAAGAATATAAGGTAGGAGTTACAAATGTGCCGGTCACAGATACAGTAGACCCTGAAAGGGCGTACTAGTACCGCTATGCACAAATGTTGGAGATCGCATCCATGAGATGGGATTCTCTGTTTTGAAAGGTCAGAAATGGATTCGTCAAAGAGAGCAGGTGGCATTCCATTCAAATACGGGCTCAACGATTTCCGCGAGCGCCAGTACTCAGAAGGAAAGAGACCACAATTTCTCGAATCTGAATCCAAAAGTGACAAGTTTTTTTTTTTTTTTTGAAATGTCAAGATTGGTTCCATCAAGGAGAGCAAATGGTATTCCAATCTGAACACGGCCTCGGCGATTTCCGTGAGCGCCAGTGCTCAGAAAAGAAGAAACCAAAATTTCTCAGATCTGAAATCAAAAGTGACGAGTTTTTGAAGATTTTTTTTTTTTGAAATGATTTTTTTTATTTTATTTTTTTTATTTTTTTAAAAATATTTTTTTTTAAGATTATTTATTTTTATTTTTTTGAAGATTTTTTTTTATTTTTATATATATTTTTTTAAGGTTTTTAAAGACGAGAGAGTACACATAGGCCTCCTAACCCGGTCTTATGAAACCACAATTGATAGAATTGCCCCCAGGTAAGGGTAGGATTACTTAATGAACCCGTTTGGAGGACTCTTGCCTAGAACAGTCAAGCTGTCTCCACACTCTGGACAAGGCTTTTCTTGAGTCAATCATGATCAAAGAACGCAATTGGTTTAACCTTAGTGGTCTATGTCTTTTTTTCCAAATCCCAAATAGACTCATCGAAGAGAAACGATGGCCCAAAACCTTAGTCGAACGGGCTCAACATTTCTGCAAGCGCGACGAACGATAGGATAGGATCAAAGCTTCTCAATTTTGAATCAGAACTAAGAAAACTGATTTTTTGATTTTTTATTATTTTTTATATATATATATATTTTTTTAAATCTCTAATGAACTCATCGAAGAGAAACGATGGCCCAAAACCTTAGTCGAACGGGCTAAACATTTCTGCAAGCACCAAAGAACAATAGGATAGGATCAAAGTTTCTCAATTTTGAATTCAAACTAAGAAAACTGATTATTTTTGTTTTTATTTTTTTTTATTATTTTATTTTATTTTTTTTTTTTTTTGAAATCTCTAATGAACTCATCGAAGAGAAACGATGGCCCAAAACCTTAGTCGAACGGGCTCAACATTTCTGCAAGCACCAAAGAACGATAGGATAGGATCAAAGTTTCTCAATTTTGAATTCAAACTAAGAAAACTGATTTTTTTTTAAAGGAGAAAGAGTGGAAACAAACTCAAAGAAATAGAAATTTCCAAAAAATCCCATCTCATTTTTTTTTAGGATGCAAAATCCAACATAGGCTACCAGCTAGAAAGTAGCCAAGGAATCCGGAAAAGAAGTATAAGCATAGAGAAAAAAGTATGATATGCAAATATTTCATTTCCGAGCACCGTGTTCTCAAATGAACGAGTCCCACCGGGTGTGCCAGCTTGATGGAACGCGCTCCTGCCGAGGGTGCTACCGGGGTCGGCGGACGTGGGAGTCCGTCGGGTCCGGCCCTTTCGCGCCCGAGGGGCTGAAGCGTGCATCAACATTTCTTTGTGTGGGTGTGCCAGATTTTCTATTTTACTTGGAATTGCAAGTGGTAATCCGGAGATCAACCTTCGCAAGTAAAAAGGAAATCAACTTCTTTCAAGTTTTCCATTGCACAAATATTTAAGAAAAGAGACATTTTCTTCGTTTGCCGTGAAAGGCGATTTTGTTTGGCATTTATAGCCGATTTTGGCATTTATAGCCGATTTACAATTCTCATCAACAATGAAAGACAAGAGTTGTGATTTTTGTCTCTTTTAGAAAAATACAAACTACAATGAAAAGCAAGAAAAGGAGGATCTAACTTTTCAGGAGATTGTGGGGGACTCGTTCAGATTGACGGTCGCAAGCCATGTATGGGCTTCGCCATCATCCATGCAGATGAGAACAGAGGATGCTCTTGATTCGCTTGGCTTGGCTATAACCTCAGGTTTTTAGAGGACAAAGACCAAGAGAAGGTCCTATGTCCAATAAAAAGCTAAGTGGACGGGCTGAAAAGCCACGTCTAAGCCATTGGAGGCAGCGGGAGAAGGCAAGGACCTTGGGGGGGAGTACGCCCCAAGGGACTTTTTGTCACCTTGTAGTGGTGCTTGATGTAGAATTTCTGCAGAATTTTCTCTCTTTCTCTAGACTCTGTCTGTCTGGAATTCGGGATTCTCTGCACCTTTTGATTTTCGATCTTCGGTTTTCCGTTCGTCCTTTTCCGATCCCTTTCTTCTTAGAAAGCTCTCCTATTTATAGGCTCTTGGTAGCCATTAGGAGAGTTTATGGGCTTTAATGGCTTTAATGGGAGGAGTTACAAGATTTATTTCTTGATTTTGTAACTCCTTTTTCCTTGAATCTGATTGGCCGATGGAGATTAAGGGCTTTTAATCACCTTAATTACCATAATGGGAGGAGTTTCATGGCTTGAATGCCATGACTTAATTGATTTGTAACTCCTGGATGCTTGCTTCTGATTGGGCCGTCCAAAGAAATGAATTAATGACTGCAATAAAGCTAGTCAATTAACTGCATTAAATGGTCGCCGAGCAGTTGAAGAGTCGCGGGCCGCGCCGCGTCTTTTGGGATTCTTTTGGAGATGATCACCGATGGATTTACATGCTGATCGACATCGGATGACCGTGTAATTTCAGACATTGATAGCTAGCAGCGGGCCGGTGACTGATGGAACGCGCTCCGAGGCGCCTGCTGGGGCGGCTACCGGGGTCGGCGGAACGTGGGAGTCCGTCGGGTCCGACCCTTTCGCGCCCTGGCGGGCCCTGAAGCGTGCATCAACATTTCTTTTGTGTGGGTGTGCCAGATTTTCTATTTTACTTGGAATTGCAAGTGGTAATCCGGAGATCAACCTTCGCTAGTAAAAAGGAAATCAACTTCTTTCAAGTTTTCCATTGCACAAATATTTAAGAAAAGAGACATTTTCTTGGTTTGCCGTGAAAGGCGATTTTGTTTGGCATTTATAGCCGATTTTGGCGTTTATAGCCGATTTACAATTCTCATCAATAATGAAAGACAAGAGTTGTGATTTTTGTCTCTTTTAGAAAAATACAAATTACAATGAAAAGCAAGAAAAGGAAGATCTAACTTTTCAGGAGATTGTGGGGGACTCGTTCAGATTGACGGTCGCAAGCCATGTATGGGCTTCGCCATCATCCATGCAGATGAGAACAGAAGATGCTCTTGATTCGCTTGGCTTGGCTATAACCTCAGGTTTTTAGAGGACAAAGACCAAGAGAAGGTCCTATGTCCAATAAAAAGCTAAGTAGACGGGCTGAAAAGCCACGTCTAAGCCATTGGAGGCAGCAGGAGAAGGCAAGGACCTTGGGGGGGGGGGGGTGCCCCCCAAGGGACTTTTGTCACCTTGTAGTGGTGGCCGGTGCAGAACTTCAGCAGAGTTTTTCTCTCTTTTTCTTTCTCTCAGATCTCTTTCTGATCTTTGTTTTTCTGATCCTCTGATTTTCTCCTCTTTTTTCTGATCTTTTTCCGATCTTTTTTCAATGGAATGCTCTCCTATTTATAGGCCTTTGGTAGCCATTTAGGAGGGTTTATGAGCCTTAATGGCTTTAATGGGAGGAGTTACAAGATTTATTTCTTGATTTTGTAACTCCTTTTTCCTTGAATCTGATTGGCCGATGGAGATTAAGGGCTTTTAATCACCTTAATTACCATAATGGGAGGAGTTTCATGGTTTAAATGCCATGAATCAATTGACTTGTAACTCCCAAATGCTTGCTTCTGATTGGGCCGTCCAAAGAAATGAATTAATGACTGCAATAAAGCTAGTCAATTAACCACATTAATTGGTCGCCGAGCAGTCGAAGAGTCGCGGGCCATGCCGTGTCTTCTGGAATTCTTCTGGCGATGATCATCGATGGATCTACATGCTGATCGACATCGGATGAACATGTAACTTCAGACATTGATAGCTAAGAGTGGGCCGGTGACATCTGTCTTGTCGATTTCACGATCGGTCGGACAGAAAGTGCACTTTCTTGGTCGACCGGTTGGCGATCTTGGAGCGCTCAATGATGATTTTATGCTTTTGACGGCGGATCCGAGATGTCGTCGGATATGAGTCAATTTAGAGCACTAAAAATCACATTTTCAGGAAACCACAGGGGCCAAAGTGCGCGAAACGCGAAGAAAGACGGAAAAACGGGTCACCAGCGGAAAATCCGGTGACCCGGACCTCCATGGTCGCCGGCGACCATGGACCGGCGACCATGGGCCATGGTCGCAGGGGCCTGCGACCATGGGCCATGGTCGCAGGGGTCTGCGACCCTGGGGGATTTTTCCCCTTCGGACCCCGTTTTGCGGTCGTTTTGAGGTCTTTTTCGTCGCCGTTTTCTTCTGTATTTTTCTTGACATTTCTTCTCATTTATTGGCTTGATTTCCCTGTAGAAAACTTAATGAGAATCCTTGCATTTTTAGAGTGCAAAATTTCCAATTTTCCGGGAAAGCCGAAGACTTTGTCGCGTAGAGCTGCTGATTTTCCGCCAGAAGCTGAAACTTGGTCAAACGATGTCGGAATGACCTGAAATTTGAGGTGAAGCCTCCTGAGCAATAAATAAGACCAACCATAGGCTTTTGTTTGAGTTTTGAAGCCGTTTGGGGTCCCGTCGATGCTTCACTTGATTTTGCTGCGGGGAAAATGCCGAGCTTTGATGTGCGGTCAAACGATGTCCGATTGACCTGAAATTTGACGGGGAGCCTATTGGAGTCATTTTGAGACGTTCCATGGGCTCTGTTTTGGATGTCATGGTCCCGGGTTGCTCCGCCGCCGGTAGGCTTGATTTTCTCTCGGAGCATCGAAACCTGGTCAAACGTTTTCGGAATGACCTGAAATTTGACGTGCAGCCTTTTTGAGACATGCTGGAGTCATCTGTAGGCTTTGATCGAAGTTTTGACGTCTCCGATGATGTCGCCGCCGGGAGCGCCATTTTAGCTGTCGGAGAAGTGAAGTTAGGCCAAATGTTGTCGAAATGGCCCGAAACTTCATGTGTACTCTTCTCTTGGCTATCTTGAAGGATCTTGCAGTTTTTGTTTGATTCTGACAAGATTTGATTTTTTGGAGAAATTGCATTGCCTATTTATGGCAGGTTGCGACTTCATGCAGCTTTCTTGATGTTGAAGAGGCAAAGTGACATTTTTGGTGTCAACAAATGCCCCCTCGAGGTACAGCGACGAGTTGCTTGACTTTTGTAGTCGATGTGCCTCGAAGAGATTTTTGAAGGAGAGCTTATGTCTTGACCAAGAGTCTTTGAGCAATCTTTCCTTTGGTAGAGTAGCCTTTGAGCTTCCAGGGGAATTTTATGGTAGTGAGGGGAATCACACACCATCTCGAGGCAAAGTTTTGAAGATGACATCAGGGATATGGATTTGGGTT
This sequence comes from Umbellularia californica, assembly GCA_028538565.1. Taxonomy (NCBI): domain Eukaryota; kingdom Viridiplantae; phylum Streptophyta; class Magnoliopsida; order Laurales; family Lauraceae; genus Umbellularia; species Umbellularia californica. The sequence continues at coordinate 40,512,633 of JAPQWN010000007.1, read as the reverse complement.
TTTGTTTTTGATCTTGTGACCTAACCAGCTATATATGGCAGGTTAGGGGATCGGGTTTTGGTTTTGATCTTGTGACCCAACAAGCTGTATGTGGCAAGTTGGGGGATCAGGGTTTGGTTTTTTGTTTTGGTCTTGTGACCTAACAAGCTGTATGTGGCAAGTTAGGGGACCAGGATTTGGTTTTTGGTCACTCTTCGGGACTGTGTGGGTCCATTGGAGTGGTTTGGATTTTTGTGAAATGTCAATTTCAAGATTTTGGCTCAATTTGGTATATGAGGCTGGATGGTTTGATTTTTGGAAGCTCATGGGGCTTGGGATTTTTTTGTATGGTCCAATCAACTCAAAAGAGGCATGGAACCATTATTGTATGCTCTTGGTAAGAGGGATTTTTTCTGACTAAAAGCCCATTTTTTCTTTTTTTTTTTTTTTTTTTTTTTTTAGTGCCTAGGTGGTCAAACCTGGCTCATATGGGCTAGCCCATGGGACCTTAAGCTTTTTAGGATGGCTTAGATCTCATGTGGGGCCATTTTTGTAAAGAATATCTAAAGATATCTCATTTGGATAGAGAATATCTAAAAATATCTTTATGGGAGAGAATCTCTCATATTCCCTTAATTTGGGAGAGAATATCTCAAGGTATCTTTCTTTTTGGGAAAGAATCTTCAATATCCTTTTTTGTTGGAGAGAATCTCTCATTTGATTGATTTTGGGAGGAAATCTCTCAAAGACATCTTTCTTTTTGGGAAAGAATCTTTCTAATTCCTTCTCTTTTGGTAAGGTTACTTAATTAGTAACACTTACCTTTCTTCTTTGTTTCCTTCTTTGATTTGCTCTCTCCTATAAAAGCAAAGGAAGGTAGGATCTCTTGCTCTTATTGCTTTCTTTTGCAACAATCTCAAGAGAGCTCCAAGACCAAGAGTGCTTCTTCTTCAAGGATCTTCAAGCTTTTTCCTTCTTCTTCTCCATCAATGGCTTCGAGTAAGTTTTCTCTCTTTTTCTTTCAAGAAAACTCCATGTAGAGAATAGGATGGTAAAAAGAAGAAAGTTTCTCTCTTTTTTTTTCTTCTTTTTTTTTTCTTTTCTTTTTCTTTTCTTTCTATTCTTCTTCTCTTTTTTTTTTTTTTTCCACGTGATTTCTTTTTTTTTTCACGTGTGTCTCTTTTTTTTTTTTTTCTTTTTCTTTTTTTTTGTTTGAGAAAGTTTCTTTTTTTTTCTTTTCTTTCTCCCCTTTTTTCGAGAAAGTTTCTTCTCTTTTTTTTTTTTTTTTTTTTGCTCATCATGATAATGCGTTTTTTGTGCAAATCTAGATGTTCATGCATGTACTATTTGTAGATTGAGCATGATAGCATACCTGAAAATCTTTGCAAATTTGGGAATTTGGAGCTTGCAGTGATGTTGAGCCCTTCTTGATTTTGCGGAGATTTTGAGGTTTCGAAAGTTTGGAGTCTCGGAGCTCGCAGCGATGTTGAGCCCATCTTCAAACTTTCTATTTCCGTCGGGGTATTTCCTTTTTTCTTTGGAATTGCCCCGGGGTCATGCCAAAATTTCGCCAGATTTTTGGTGGGACAAAGTGACCCCTTTTTTTTTTTAGCGAAATCCTGTCATTTTGATGACGATCTTTTTCTTTTCCAACCTTTGCAGGTGGTTCCTCCAGAGCGAACAAGGGTAAAGAGCCTGCTACAAGCGTACCTCGTCGATCCGCCAGATCTTCTAATGTGGCCGTTCAGCAGGCCTGGGAGAAGGTATGATTCTTCCTTTTTCTTTTTCTGCTTCTTTCATGGGGCTTTCCATGTTCTGATTTTTTTTCTCACCCTGCTGCTACTCTTTTTTTTTTTAGCAGAGGATGAAGACTTGCCGATGCCTGAGGTTCCGACCGATGAGGCGGTGATGGAGCCGATTATGGCATCTGAAGAAGAACCGAGGGACTCTGGAATGACTCCGGAATCTCCAATTGGTATAACTTCTTTCGCTTTCTCTTTTTTTTTTTTTTTTTTTTTTTTTTTTTTTGCCTGCGACTTGATTTGCTAACAGTTTTTTCTTGTCAGCTGACTTGCCACAGGATTCCGATGACTTTGAACCATCAATGGACGCAAATGTTGATGATGCTTCTGATGAGTTCATGGAGGAAGAGAGTGTTCCGCCAGTCGTCGAGGAAGGTACTTTGTAGTGATGACCCTGATGATTTTTTTTTTAACAGGATCATATTCATACCTTTTTGTGTTTCATTTGCAGGTTTTGAAGTGACAGAAGAGAGTCCATCGCTTTCTTCAGAACCAGAACAAGGGATGCCAGAGGTCGATCCGGAGGTAGAGACCAGTTCAGACATGATTGAGGAGATGCCTCGTGTTGAGATTCCCTCTCCAGTGGCTCCAAGTGAAAAGAGTTCTTTTGTTACTCTTCCAATGGGACATGACATGAGCAGCCGATCAGCGGAGAAGGGTGAATCTTCATCCAGTTCGTCTCTTCAATTTGCGAAGAAGGTGCTGGCTCGGGTTTTGAGTTCTTGGGTCAAGACTCTCCTTTCTGGACACTTGGAGGCAGGATTTGGCATGATCCCACATGTACAGGAGATTCTGACCGACACCGAAGAGGTTGGTCTGGATGTCACAGGTGCCAGGGCGATCGTTGATAGGATCATTGCACTGGGTGACAAGTGGTTTGAGACCATGGGTTTCCCTGACGACCAATTCTTCAAGGAGATGTTCTTGGACCCTGCTGATAAGGCTAAGTCTGACCTGAATGAGGCTACACAAAGCAAGAAGCAGCTAGTTCGGGAGAAGAACAAGGAAGAGCTAGCCATCATCGGATTGAGGCATGACCTTAACGTCCTTGATAGGGAAGTTGAGGAGGCCAGGAAACGTCTTGAGCATTTGAAGGCACAAGTCGATGCTAAGTGGGCTGCTATAACAGAGGCTCGTGACAGGGAGAGTACTCTGATTCGCAGGGTTGCAGATGCCGGTCAAGTTCTCGAGAGGAGGACTCTAGAAAACGAACGATGGCAAACTGCTGGGGAAGAGCTTCCCGGTGTAAAAGAAGGGTTACGGCATTCGCCAGCATCTCATGGCAAGTTCCTGAAGAAGCGTGCCTTGGAAACTCTGACGGATGAGGCCAAAAGTTTGCTTGAGGAGCTGAAGCTTTGGCTGGAGACCATTTTTGGCTGAGCTCCTGATTTTTTATAGCAGAAACCATTCTTCTTTTTTTTTTTTGGTACCACATGTATTTTTTGGTACTTCTTTTTTTTTTGCAGTGCTTGTGAACACTTTTTTTTTGGTACCACATGTATTTTTTTGGTACTTCTTTTTTTTCTTGTTTTCCCTACGCTCACTCAAATCTTTTTGTGATGAAAGCAATTGCTAAATGGGATTTGATCAAAAGCTTTGTCATTTTGTGAAAATCTTTTGTCAAATAATTGTTTTGGTAGGGGAAACGAATTTGGCGTGAAAGCCGGATTTTTGTGGCATTTACAGCCAGTTTTGACATGAGAGTCAGGGTTTTTTTTTTGTGTGGCATTTATAGCCGATTTTTGAGATGGCATAAGAGCCAAAAATTTTGTTCGTGGCATGGGAGCCAATTTTGAGATGGCATGGAAGCCGAAATTTTATGGCGTAAAAGCCAAAATTTGGGTTGGCATGGAAGCCGAAATTTTATGGCGTAAAAGCCAAAATTTGGGTTGGCATGGAAGCCGGTGTTTGTTTTGTTGGCATCTATAGCCAGTTTGGTGGCATTGATAGCCAATTTGTGGCATTTATAGCCGGTTCGGTGGCATTGATAGCCAATTTGTGGCATTTATAGCCGGTTTGGTGGCATTGATAGCCATTTTTTTTTAAAGCCAAGTTTTGGTTTGTCGGCGTAAAAGCCAATTTTTGTGGCATTGATAGCCGGTTTGTGGCATTTATAGCCGGTTTTTGACATGAGAGTCATTTTTTTTGTGTGGCATTTATAGCCGATTTGGTGGCATTGATAGCCGGTTTTTGGCAAAAGAGCCAGGTTTTGGCATTTATAGCCAGATTTTTTGGCTTTCAAAATGCAGGTATCGACTAAATGTCGCCTCCCCGCTGAATGGTCTTGCAAGTATCGATGGAATGTCGCTTCCTTGCTCATTCGGTTTTGCGAGTATTGATGGAATGTCACTCCCTCGCGGGTTAGGTTTTGCAAGTATCGATGGAATGTCGCTTCCTCGCGAATTGGGGTGCAAATATCGACTAAGCGTCGCTTCCCTGCTTTTCCCAAAACTTTTGATTTTGCGGGTACTGACTTGATGTCGTTTCCCCGTGATTTTTGAAATTTGAGGTTTTCTCGAACCTTTGAAATTTGGGTTGTGGATATCAACTGAAATGTTGCGTCTCCATGATTTTAGAGGTTTTGGAAGTATCGAATGGGGTTCGCATCCTTCCGATTTTTGAGTTTTGCGAGTATCGACTAAGTGTCACTTCCCCGCGGTTTTTGAAAAACCATTTTTTTGTTTAAAGACACGAGGGTCATAAATTTTGACCTAAAACCATTTGGCGGTAAAAGGTAAGGTGGATTAGGGTGGAAATCCCTGAATCCGGATTTTTGTTTCAAACCATGAATTTTGGTTCAAGGATCGAAAGTTTTGGTCAAGTCAGGGAGAGGCTCCTAAACTTGGATTTTTTGTTTTTTTTTTTTTTTGAACAATGAAAGTAAGCATTGTTTTTGAATCTCTAGAAATTTTGACATTTGATATGAAAATTCTAAAGAGAGTGGGTTTGACGAGCGAGTACCTGAGAACAGGTTTTGGCCATACAGGCATTGCTCTTACCCAGTTGGGTAAGTCTTCAAGGGTAGTATCGCTTCAAGAACTTGCCGTTGATAGGCAGCATACATCTGTCGCCTTCCATGTTTAGGAGGGCATATGCGCCATTGGAGAAGACCTTGTCGATGACGTAGGGTCCCTCCCATTTTGGTTCAAACTTGCCTTTGGACTTGTGAGCGAAGACCATTGGTCTTTTTACCGCAAGAACCAAGTCACCCTTCTTGTAGGCGCGTTGCCTGACCTTTTTGTCAAAAGATCCTGCCATGCGTGCTTGGTAAAGTTCAATGCTTTGTCGAGCTTCGAGCCGTTTCTCATCGAGATTGTCCAGCTCATGAAGTCGTAATTTCGCATTGCTTTCTTGAGTCATGTCATTTTGTAGAGATACCCTCAGAGAAGGAATTTGTACCTCTAGGGGCACGACAGCTTCGCATCCATAGACCAAGGAGAATGGTGTGCTATGGGTTGGTCCTCGAACGGTGGTTCGATAGGCCCACAAAGCTTCAGACAGTTTATCGCTCCAGTCTCTTTTGTGACTAGAGACCATTTTCTTGAGGATTTTGCAGAGTGTCTTGTTGAAGGCTTCTGCTAATCCGTTTGCTGCCGGATTGTATGGAGTCGAAGGACAGCTTTGAATTTTGTATTTGTCGCAAAACCTGTAGAATCGATGATCCCGGAATTGTGGTCCGTTATCATGGACGAATCTCTTGGGTATGCCGAAACGACAAATGATGTTGGTGCGCAGGAACTGAAGAACTGATGAGGTCTTCATTTCGTTGAACGCAAATGCTTCTGACCACTTGGAGAAATAATCCGTAGCAGCGAAGATGAAGCGATGACCTTTGCTTGAAGGGGGGGAGATAGGACCTATGATGTCCATGCCCCATGCTTCGAAAGGCCATGAGATTGCTGTAGGATGTAGCCATTCCGGAGGCATGTGAATGTAGTCTCCATGAACTTGGCATTGTTGGCAGCGCTTAGCAAATTGCATTGCGTCGGGTACCATGGTAGGCCAGTAGTAACCTAGCCTTTTGATTTGGTCGTAGAGCTTGGGACCAGCCTGATGAGCTCCACAAAGACCAGCGTGAACTTCTTTGAGTGTTTCTTCAGCTTCTTGTTGTGACAAGCAGCGTAGGAGTACTCCATTGAAGGATTTCCTGTAAAGGATTTTTGAAGGGATATCCAAATGAAAGTTTGGGGCTCGCCTTTGGATGCTTACCCGTTCTTTTGGATCTTCAGGTAGGATTCCGAACATAGTGTAATCAATGAACGGATCCCTCCAGTCGCCGATTGAAGTTTGAAGGATAGAGATCCGACTTCCAACCACTCGGTGGCATTCAGCAACTGCTTGGTGTGTGTTAAGAGGAGGGAGGATCCTTCTCTCACTCACTGTAATTTGCATGTTTTTTCCTTCCTGGATCGCCATTGATGCGGCAAGTCCAGCCAGGGCATCTGCACGGATGTTTTCAGCTCTACGAATGTGGGTGATGTGACAGATGTCAAACTTTTGCAGAAGCGATTGTGCCTTGTTGTAATAAGGCAGCAGATCGGGCTTCCTGACTTCATATTTCTGATTCATCTGGTTGACGATCAGTTGAGAGTCTCCAAAGACTTCCAGCGTGGTGATACCAGATTCGATGGCGAGTTCCAATCCTAGGATCAGAGCTTGGTATTCAGCTGCATTGTTTGTGCATGGTTCCAGTAGCGAGAAAGCGTGTGGAATCATGTATTTGTCAGGGCTAACAAAGAGGATGCCAACTCCTGAGATCAGCTTTCTGTTTTCATTTGTCCTGGTTGCACCGTCAAAGTACATGTCCCAGGAGGCATTTGGTGAGGAAGTCTCCACGTTGTAGACAGGTTCGTCTGGGAGATCATCTCTGAGTGGTGAATCTTTAGGCAATGGATGCTCTGCGAGGAAGTCTGCTAGAGCTTGGCCTTTGATTGCTTTTTGTGGCACATACCTAATATCAAATTGTGATAGAAGGATGGACCATTTTGCCAGTCGGGCATTGAGAGAACCTGCCTTTGTGACAAGGACCTTCAAGAGGTTGATCCTCGAGACCAGGTAGACTGTGTTGGAAAGCAAGTAGTGACGTAGCTTTTGTACGGCGAACATCACTGCAAGGCATTCTTTTTCGACTGGAGAGTAGCGATGCTCTGCACCTACTAGCATGCAGCTGAGGTAGTATAGAGCAGCTTCTTTTCCCTCACCATTCTCTTGTGCAAGCAAAGCGCCTACAGAATGATCAAGAGCTCTTGTGTACAAGATGAATGGTTTTCCAGTGGCAGGGGCAGCTAACACTGGAGGTTTGGTCAGGTATGACTTGATATCTTGAAATGCGGCTTCACAGTCGGCATCCCAGACAAAGTCTACACCCTTTTTTCATCAATCGAGAGAATGGACGGCATTTCCCCGAAAGATTGGAGATGAACCGTCTGATGTAGGCCAATCTCCCTTGAAGCCCTTTTAGTTCCCTTAGGGTTTTTGGAGAGGGCATTTCTAGAATAGCCTTGACTTTTATGGGGTCAAGTTCTATTCCAGCTTTCCGAACAAGGAATCCGAGAAACTTACCCGACGAGACGCCGAAGAAGCATTTTAGAGGATTCATCCGCAGTTTGTGTTTGCGAAGTCGGAGGAAGACTTCCCGAAGATCTTTGAGATGGTCTTCTTTTCTTCTGCTTTTGACGGCGAGGTCATCAACGTAACATTCGACCGTTTTGTACTGCATATCTTGGAATATTTTCATCATAGCCCTCTGATATGTGGCACCAGCATTTTTCAGACCAAATGGCATGACAGTGTAGCAATACACGCCAAATGGAGTCCGAAATGAAGTGTGTTTTTCATCCTCGGGATGCATCTTTATCTGATTGTAACCAGAGAAGCCATCCATGAATGTCATTCGCTCGAATCTGCAGGTATTGTCAATCATCACCTCCGGTATGGGGAGCGGGAATTCATCTTTAGGGCAAGCGCCATTCAAGTCTCTATAGTCAATACAGACTCTGATCTGCCCATTTTTCTTTGTCACGGGGACAATGTTGGCCAACCATTCTGGATGTTGTTCCTCACGGATGAAGCCAACGCTTTTGAGTTTTTGAACTTCTTGTTCAATTTTATCCATCACATCTGGACGGAATCTTCTTTGGCCTTGTTTGACAGGCTTGACGTCTTCTTGAAGATTGAGTTTGTGGACTGCTACTTTGGGGTCTAAACCAGGCATTTCAGCATAGGACCATGCAAAGCAATCAACGAACTCACGAAGAAAAGCGATATACTCGGGTAACTCATCATCCTTTATATTCTTGCTTATGAATACAGGACGTGGGTTATCAGGTGTTCCCAAGTTTATCTTTTGAACAGGATCTTCTGTCGGAAGGTTCGAAGGTGGTTCCTCCACAATATTTTCGGAGGCTTCCAACTCAACGAAACCTTCTGGAGTTTCAACTGCATTACCAGACCAAGGCTCTGTTCCTTTCCATGGATTTTCTTGATTGGTGATCTCCTCAAGGCTTGCTATGAGATAGTCCCAATCGCCTGTTGAGTCTGGTATTTCTTTTGGAGACGAGGGTTCTTCTGGGTCAGGATGCCACAAGTCTGTATTATCGGACGATTCCTCTTTATCATCAGAGAAATCATACCAATTGGATGAGCTTCCTGGATTTTTGTCAGGTAACTCTTTAAAGAGATATCCAGGGAGATCGATGTCTTCGTGGACTTGAGATGTTGAGGCTTGGTCGGTAAAACGACTTTTAAGCTTTTGTGTCAACTGTCTCAGAGGAGTGTCGGGTTCATACCCTAACCCATATGAAGACTTTTCTACATGACCGTAGAGTCTCCAATCTTCCAGCTGGCTTTTGGTCAAGGCGGGCTCCAATGGTGTGAGAATACCGCGTCTTTCTCCCAAACCGACTGGGTTTTGAGCGTCAAAGCCCATTTTCTTCATGATAGCTTGTGCCACAGGACTATATAGAGATAGTTGAGGCATACCTTCGTTTTGGAAAGGTTCCAGCAGAGAACTTGATGAAGAAGCATCCGATCTATGAAAGAAGATCGGTCTTTGCTTTGGTGATGTTGTCGGAACAACAAAGGTAGCAGACGTAGGATCTTCTACGTCAGCAGGTGTCTCCATCGGAGTGAGAGCAGGCTGAACTTGCTGAGTGTCAGCTTGGCTTGACGATGCATCGTCTTCTGGCTCTGAGTCTGAGTCTGTGTCTTGCATGATAGACACGAGAGAAACAACAAATTTGCCCCCAGACTTTTGTTTCGCCTTCTTCACTTTAGTCGTGATGACCAAAGGTTTTGAAGATTTGAGGGAGATGACGAAGGGAGATTGACTACTCTCTTCTAATTTGCCGGAGGGGTTATTTTCTTCCGGTGATTTTTGAGGAGCCTTGCCTTTATCTTTCTGGAGATTTTCAGCAGGGGGTGCTGTTTCCTCTTCTTCTTTTTCTCCTTCATACATTTGGGAGTCTGCGAAGTGGACTTCTTTACCTTTGAAGGGTTTTCTGTCCGCAAAGACACGATGTACCATGCCGTCGTCGCCGACAAACTTGATGCATTGATGTAGAGTTGAAGGAACAACACCATTCTCGTGTATCCAAGGGCGTCCGAGAAGGATGTTGTAGCATGAGGGGGTTTTTATTGCATACACAGTGACCTCAGAGATAAGATCACCGATTTGCAATTTGAACCTGATTTTGCCGATAGGCCTTTGAGTGCTCCCATCGTATCCAAAGATAGATACAGATGTGTGGCTTAGCTTGCTGGGTGGGATGCCCAACTCTTCAAGAGCCGAAGTGGAGATAAGGTTGAGTGCAGAACCTGGGTCGATCTGAACTCTATGTATCGGCATTTCTTTGATGTACCCTGTGAAGTACAGGGGTCGGTTGTGCCTTGCTTCGCCAAGTAGGAGGTCTTCCTTAGTGAAGGCGATGGTTGCACTGGCTGCCCTTTGAACCGAGAGGCATTGGATGCATGATCCCTCAGTTTTCTTTTCTCCCTTTGAGGAAGTTTCAGAGTTTTTGATCCGGTAGTCCATTTCAATTTGGAGGACTTGCGGGGCATGTTTGTCGACATCCTCATTCAGTTTTTGTAATTCTGAGATGAGATTATCACGAGTGCGTGGAGACATTCGTAATAAATCCAGGATGTGAAGACGTGCAGGTATGTGTTTGAAGTGCTCAACCAAGTCATACTTGAAAGCCTCCTTAGGGCCTGCATGTTCATTGTTTTTGCCACTGGGGGCGCTTACAACATCTTTTCCCGAAGGATTTACATAAGTAAAGGAAGATTGGTTGTAATTCTTGTGGTAGTCCCGGCCAGAGCGGGTGCCTCTACCAACTTCGAGAGCTTCTTGAGAAGGATCTTCGTTTGGAAGATTGTCTTCAGGATCAAGAGGCTGTCGTTTTTCATCTACTGGGGATGTATCTGCAGCAGAGTTGCCATCCTCAGTGATTGTGTTGCACGGAGCATTTTCCGGGAGCAAGTCCTGAACAGCATCCAGCAGCTTTTCTTCTTCGTTGACCCATCCATCACCCCAAGTTGGGTTTTCTTCATGATGATGAGTCGGGAAGAATGTGTATCCTGAAGTCACAGTCTCAGGAGAAGAAACCTGAGAGGGTGTCATCTCTGTGAAAGTCACGTGAGACGAGGTAGCTCCAGAGGATACATTGCTAGGCGTCGTCGGAGTGTAGGTAATCTCATCAGACGACGCTTCAGAAGAGCTATAATCCTGATATATTACATTACAGGAAGCTCTGATAGAAGATGTTGCCTGCTCGGAGTCAGACTCATCCTCGGATGTAAGAGGATCGTCAATCCAGCAATGTTCTCCATTTTCAGGAGTTGAGGGAGGAGGTACCTGATGGGCTTCAGGGACTTCCGGCTCTGGATTGTGAGGAATCTCGTTGACGCGGTCTTGCTCTTGTTCTAGAGCGAGACGCTGCAAGATCCTTGCATATTCTTCAAGATCAGGCATGGGAGCCAGATCCTCTTCTTCGTCTTCTCCGTGTGGCTCAACATAGTTGATTTCCACTGGAGCAATGACAGGTGCTGGGTCAACAGCATCTTCTTGTGCAGCCTCTTGGTCTTCTTCATCATCAGACCAGGATCCTTGTGGTTGCAAGGGGTTATACCAGATTACTGGCATAAGGTGAGTTTCAGGAACCCATTCTTCATCGGAGAGATATTCTCCTGTTTCAAGAGATTCCTCCCACTCATCGGTGTAGTTGGGCTCGAATCCATCGTCGGTGTCGCTGGACTCGTATCCATCAATGGAGAATCCAACTACCGAGTTGCAAGAGTATGATGCCCCCTGCATGGCTTCTTTTTTGAATTGAGGTGGCATGAAATCACTGAGAGTGAAGTTTCTTACCGCCTTTGAAGTCTCTGGAAGGGACGTTTCTGTTGCCCCGAGTGAAGTGGTAGAGGAGGCCTCTGCCTTTTCATGGACTTCTTGTTTTGGCTGGGTCTTCTCTTGCCGTTTGAGCCTGAGGAGATGTTTCCTAGCCTGCCTTCGCTGTTGAGCGGTCGGCTTTGTTTTGACGAACTCCCAATTTTCATCTTCCAGGAGATCGGGATGTACCCATATGGGTTGTCCGTCTGGTGTCGGGAAAGGAACCAGCTTCTCGGACACTTGAATTTTGTTTATCACCATGAAGGAAGTAGTGATCTTCTTCTTCGGTGATTTTGGTGTTTGTCCACATGACACCATGTTGACGGAGGCAGTCCCATAGTTTTTGTCAAAGGTGATGACTCCGTTTTTCCACATCTCGTTTATCTTCTCTCTCACAACAAAGCATTGATTGAGAGGATGCGAGACCATCTGGTGGTATGGACAGTACCGAGGATCATTGGTTTTGCCAACGTCTCCAGGTCTTTTGGGCTCTGGCAAAATGAGTTTGCCATTTGCTAGGAGAGCCTCAAAGATTTCTTCAACGTCTTCATCGAACGGATATTTCTTTTCAACTCGCTCTTTGAAGGCATCAGAGAGTTCAGGTCTCTTACCTGCAGCTCTATTTTCAGCTTTCTTTGGCTGCCGAGGAGCTGACTTAGTCTGCACATTGAGAACCTCCTTCTTCTTTGGTTTAGAGGTTGCAACAGCAGTCGGCTCTTTCTTTGATGATTTCTGACTGTTGAGGTCTTTGATCACCGTTTCAGCTTCCATGGAAGCTTCCAGGAGTTCCCCCAGGTTCTTTGATTTATTGCCGATGATCATGGAGCGGATTTTAGCTCTCATTTTGTTTCGGCAGATGTCGACTAGCGACGCTTGTGGCAGTACATCTGAGCATTTGTACGCCATTGCTTTCCACTTGTGAATGAAGTCATAAGTTGACTCATTCTCTCCCTGTTTTAGGCTGCAGAGCTGAGCCATAGTAACAGGATGATCCTCACCTTGGAAGTGGGTCAGGAAGCGTGTCTCCAGCATAGCCCAGTTCTGAATGGAGTTCTCCGGCAGAGTGGAGTACCAATCGAAGGCCGTACCTTTTAGGGTACTTGCAAAGAGGCGGATCTTGAGTGCATCTTGATCCGCGATAGCTCCCGTCAAGATCTTGAAGTGGATGACGTGCTATCTGGCTGATCCTTTCCCCGCATATGTTTGGAGAGTAGGATGCTTGAATTTTGTGGGGAACGGGACGAGTCCATCCATAAAGGATATGGTGGCTTGATCCCATGCTCTTTGAGTATATCCTCTTCTTTAGCTTTGGCGAGGATACTGTCTACGTCCTTTTTGGTAAGGGCGCGTGACTCATTTTCTTCTCCATTTTCCTCGTTATTGCCATGATTCGGAGGAGGCTCATTGTTCACCTGATTTTGGACAACGAGGAGAAGGTTTTCCATCAGAGTTTCAATCCTCTGCTGGCCTTGTTCCAACTGCTGGATGCGTGTGAGCGCATCATCTCGAGGTGGATTCTGAGGTGGTGGCTCAGAACTTGTAGCCAAGACGTTCATCCCTCGGGATTCGAACGAAGAAATCGTCCTGGTGACCGAGCTGGGGCTCATTCTTTTTTATGAAGAGCTTGATGAAGGATTACTCTCCCGTCCTTGGCTTGAAGGGGCAGGAGATTCTTCAGGATGTCTTCGTGTCCCGGTGACGCTACGGGTCACCGGACGTCGGACATGGATTTTTGATGCTGACTTTTGGCGTCTTCTGGTTTTTCCAACCATATGGACGGCAGCAACTTGGTCGGGTCTTTCTTTTTCGACCCATTTGTGGGAGACTTGAAGTGTAGGAGGCTGGGTCCGTTGCTTCTCTAGTCTCTTTTGTCGATATGACGCACGGCGGCGTGCTCGACGAGCGATTTGAGCTTCAGTCAGCTCTGGCTGGGCTCTGACGATGAAGGATGTGCTCCCTCGGGCGCAGCAGCCGAGCTTGTCTTCTTTGTGGTTGGGCAAGGACAGGATGCGGACCCGGTCCTTTGCCTGTTGCAGCGAAGCTTTAAACCTTTCGAGTTCGGCCCCTGTAGAGATGAAGGGTCGAACTGAAGGAGTGTAGGCCTTAGCAGGTGCTTGGAGAGGCCTGGTGATGCATGATCTGATTTTGGGCTTGTGGGAGCAAGCCGATTCATGCTGGGTCGACTTGGGAGTCAAGTTGGAGATGGGTCTCTCCTCTTTCATGTAGGCAAGAGGGTAGAACTGGTTCTCTTTGAGTGGGGCCAGGTATGCTGGCTTGGTGGATGTTTGAGACCTTCTTTGTTTTGGGGAAGGTCTTGGAGACCAAGTCTTAGGGTAGACCTGGTTGGTTGTTGGTCGAGGCTTCGCGGGGGTGCCGCGGGCTTCGGGCTTTTGGGCGCTCGCCTTTGGTGTCATGGGAGTGACACGTTGAGAGGCGATTTTCTGCCTTTTGGCAGGCGCAGTTTGTTCTTCGGGAAGTGGGAATGGTCCCAGTGTCCCGAAGACGATGGTCCGGGGAGTCGAGGTCGACCCGGAGTTCAGAGAGTTGCCGAGGGAGTTGACGCTTCGGCAGCTGACAGGGCGCTTATGAGTGCGCGTGCTTTGCTTCTGTTGAAGCATGAGTTGGTGCTTGTTCTCATCGAAGATAATGGTTAAGGCTGCCATTGTTAGTTTCGAAAAGGTTCTGAAACACGACCACATCCATTAGTAATCACAAGAATAATGATCATAAATGGGAATTTCTATGGTTGTCTTTTCAAATCGCTCAAGGGACATGTCCCAAGCGACATGAAGAAGGCAAAAAGCCATAGATGGTACAATTGTTCTGACAGCGAACATGGTAGGCTCGAAATGAGCGTTCCAATGACTGCTAGAAGTAATTGTATACCTAAATTCGACTTATCGAGAAGCGGAGCTTGCTCGAGATAAGAAGAATATAAGGTAGGAGTTACAAATGTGCCGGTCACAGATACAGTAGACCCTGAAAGGGCGTACCAGTATTGCTATGCACAAATGTTGGAGATCGCATCCATGAGATGGGATTCTTTGTTTTTTTTTGAAATGTCAAGATTGGATTCATCAAAGAGAGCAGATGATATTCCGATCCGAATACGGGCTCAACGATTTCCGCGAGCGCCAGTACCCAGAAGGGAAGGAACCACAATTTCTCGGATCTGAATCTAAAATGACGAGAGTTTTTTTTTTTTGAAGATTTTTTTTTTAGATTTTCATTTTTTTTTAAAAAAAATCTTTTTTTTTGTTTAAGATTTTTTTTTTGAAAATCTTTTTTTTTTTATTTTTTATTTTTTTATATATTTTTTTTTTATTTTGATTTTTTTATTTTTTTAAGATTTTTTTTTTTGAAAATCTTTTTTTTTTATTTTTGATTTTTTTTTTTAAAATTTTTAAGATTTAAAGACGAGGGAGTACACATAGGCCTCCTAACCCGGTCTTATGAAACCTCAATTGATAGAATTGCCCCCAGGTAAGGGTAGGATTACTTAATGAACCCGTTTGGAGGACCCTTGCCTAGAACAGTCAAGCTGTCTCCACACTCTGGACAAGGCTTTTCTTGAATCAATCGTGATCAAAGAACGCAATTGGTTTAACCTTAGTGGTCTATGTCTTTTTTTTCAAATCCCAAATAGACTCATCGAAGAGAAACGATGGCCCAAAACCTTAGTCGAACGGGCTCAACATTTCTGCAAGCACCAAAGAACGATAGGATAGGATCAAAGCTTCTCAATTTTGAATCAGAACTGAGAAAACTGATTTTTTGATTTTTTTTCTTTGAAATCTCTAATGAACTCATCGAAGAGAAACGATGGCCCAAAACCTTAGTCGAACGGGCTCAACATTTCTGCAAGCACCAAAGAACGATAGGATAGGATCAAAGTTTCTCAATTTTGAATCCAAACTAAGAAAACTGATTTTTTTTTTATTTTTATTTTTTTTAATATATATTTTTTTTGAAATCTCTAATGAACTCATCGAAGAGAAACGATGGCCCAAAACCTTAGTCGAACGGGCTCAACATTTCTGCAAGCACCAAAGAACGATAGGATAGGATCAAAGTTTCTCAATTTTGAATTCAAACTAAGAATACTGATTTTTTTTTTTTTGAAATCTCTAATGAACTCATCGAAGAGAAACGATGGCCCAAAACCTTAGTCGAACGGGCTCAACATTTCTGCAAGCACCAAAGAACGATAGGATAGGATCAAAGTTTCTCAATTTTGAATTCAAACTAAGAAAACTGATTTTTTTTATTTTTATTTTTTTTTTAATATTTTTTTTTGAAATCTCTAATGAACTCATCGAAGAGAAACGATGGCCCAAAACCTTAGTCGAACGGGCTCAACATTTCTGCAAGCACCAAAGAACAATAGGATAGGATCAAAGTTTCTCAATTTTGAATTCAAACTAAGAAAACTGATTTTTTTTTTTTATTTTTTTTTAATATTTTTTTTTGAAATCTCTAATGAACTCATCGAAGAGAAACGATGGCCCAAAACCTTAGTCGAACGGGCTCAACATTTCTGCAAGCACCAAAGAACGATAGGATAGGATCAAAGTTTCTCAATTTTGAATTCAAACTAAGAAAACTGATTTTTTTTATTTTTATTTTTTTTTTAATATTTTTTTTTGAAATCTCTAATGAACTCATCGAAGAGAAACGATGGCCCAAAACCTTAGTCGAACGGGCTCAACATTTCTGCAAGCACCAAAGAACAATAGGATAGGATCAAAGTTTCTCAATTTTGAATTCAAACTAAGAAAACTAATTTTTTTTTTTATTTTTTTTTTAATATTTTTTTTTGAAATCTCTAATGAACTCATCGAAGAGAAACGATGGCCCAAAACCTTAGTCGAACGGGCTCAACATTTCTGCAAGCACCAAAGAACGATAGGATAGGATCAAAGTTTCTCAATTTTGAATTCAAACTAAGAAAACTGATTTTTTTTTTTTTGAAAAGAGAAAGAATGGAAACAAACTCAAAGAAATAGAAATTTCCAAAAAATCCCATCTCATTTTTTTTTGGGTGCAAAATCCAACATAGGCCACCAGCTAGAAAGTAGCCAAGGAATCTGGAAAAGAAGTATAAGCATAGAGCAAAAAGTATGATATGCAAATATTTCATTTCCAAGCACCGTGTTCTCAAATGAACGTGTCCCACCGGGTGTGCCAGCTTGATGGAACGCGCTCCGAGGCGCCTGCTGGGGCGGCTACCGGGGTCGGCGGAACGTGGGAGTCCGTCGGGTCCGACCCTTTCGCGCCCTGGCGGGCCCTGAAGCGTGCATCAACATTTCTTTTGTGTGGGTGTGCCAGATTTTCTATTTTACTTGGAATTGCAAGTGGTAATCCGGAGATCAACCTTCGCAAGTAAAAAGGAAATCAACTTCTTTCAAGTTTTCCATTGCACAAATATTTAAGAAAAGAGACATTTTCTTGGTTTGCCGTGAAAGGCGATTTTGTTTGGCATTTATAACCGATTTTGGCGTTTATAGCCGATTTACAATTCTCATCAATAATGAAAGACAAGAGTTGTGATTTTTGTCTCTTTTAGAAAAATACAAATTACAATGAAAAGCAAGAAAAGGAAGATCTAACTTTTCAGGAGATTGTGGGGGACTCGTTCAGATTGACGGTCGCAAGCCATGTATGGGCTTCGCCATCATCCATGCAGATGAGAACAGAAGATGCTCTTGATTCGCTTGGCTTGGCTATAACCTCAGGTTTTTAGAGGACAAAGACCAAGAGAAGGTCCTATGTCCAATAAAAAGCTAAGTAGACGGGCTGAAAAGCCACGTCTAAGCCATTGGAGGCAGCAGGAGAAGGCAAGGACCTTGGGGGGGGGGTGCCCCCCAAGGGACTTTTGTCACCTTGTAGTGGTGGCCGGTGCAGAACTTCAGCAGAGTTTTCTCTCTTTTTCTTTCTCTCAGATCTCTTTCTGATCTTTGTTTTTCTGATCCTCTGATTTTCTCCTCTTTTTTCTGATCTTTTTCCGATCTTTTTTCAATGGAATGCTCTCCTATTTATAGGCCTTTGGTAGCCATTTAGGAGGGTTTATGAGCCTTAATGGCTTTAATGGGAGGAGTTACAAGATTTATTTCTTGATTTTGTAACTCCTTTTTCCTTGAATCTGATTGGCCGATGGAGATTAAGGGCTTTTAATCACCTTAATTACCATAATGGGAGGAGTTTCATGGTTTAAATGCCATGAATCAATTGACTTGTAACTCCCAAATGCTTGCTTCTGATTGGGCCGTCCAAAGAAATGAATTAATGACTGCAATAAAGCTAGTCAATTAACCACATTAATTGGTCGCCGAGCAGTCGAAGAGTCGCGGGCCATGCCGTGTCTTCTGGAATTCTTCTGGCGATGATCATCGATGGATCTACATGCTGATCGACATCGGATCAACATGTAACTTCAGACATTGATAGCTAAGAGTGGGCCGGTGACTTCTGTCTTGTCGATTTCACGATCGGTCGGACAGAAAGTGCACTTTCTTGGTCGACCGGTTGGCGATCTTGGAGCGATCAATGATGATTTTATGCTTTTGACGGCGGATCCGAGATGTCGTCGGATATGAGTCAATTTAGAGCACTAAAAATCACATTTTCAGGAAACCACAGGGGCCAAAGTGCGCGAAACGCGAAGAAAGACGGAAAAAACGGGTCACCGGCGGAAAATCCGGTGACCCGAACCTCCATGGTCGCCGGCGACCATGGGCCATGGTCGCCGGCGACCATGGACCGGCGACCATGGGCCATGGTCGCAGGGGCCTGCGACCATGGGCCATGGTCGCAGGGGTCTGCGACCCTGGGGGATTTTTCCCCTTCGGACCCCGTTTTGCGGTCGTTTTGAGGTCTTTTTCGTCGCCGTTTTCTTCTGTATTTTTCTTGACATTTCTTCTCATTTATTGGCTTGATTTCCCTGTAGAAAACTTAATGAGAATCCTTGCATTTTTAGAGTGTAAAGTTTCCAATTTTCCGGGAAAGCCGAAGACTTTGTCGCGTAGAGCTGCTGATTTTCCGCCAGAAGCTGAAACTTGGTCAAACGATGTCGGAATGACCTGAAATTTGAGGTGAAGCCTCCTGAGCAATAAATAAGACCAACCATAGGCTTTTATTTGAGTTTTGAAGCCGTTTGGGGTCCCGTCGATGCTTCACTTGATTTTGCTGCGGGGAAAATGCCGAGCTTTGATGTGCGGTCAAACGATGTCCGATTGACCTGAAATTTGACGGGGAGCCTATTGGAGTCATTTTGAGACGTTCCATGGGCTCCGTTTTGGATGTCATGGTCCCGGGTTGCTCCGCCGCCGGTAGGCTTGATTTTCTCTCGGAGCATAGAAACCTGGTCAAACGTTTTCGGAATGACCTGAAATTTGACGTGCAGCCTTTTGGAAGCATGTTGAAGCCACTCATGCACTTGGTTTGATGAGCGAAGGCTTCGGTGGTTCCCGCCGCCGGGAGGCTTGATTTTGCTGCTCGAGCATTGATGGAGGGTCAAACGTTGTCGGTTTGACTTGAAATTTGGCATGGAGCCCTTTTGAGACATGCTGGAGTCATCTGTAGGCTCTGATCGAAGTTTTGACGTCTCCGATGATGTCGCCGCCGAGAGCTCCTGTTTAGCTGTCGGAGAAGTGAAGTTAGGCCAAATGTTGTCGAAATGGCCCGAAACTTCATGTGTACTCTTCTCTTGGCTATCTTGAAGGATCTTGCAGTTTTTGTTTGATTCTGACAAGATTTGATTTTTTGGAGAAATTGCATTGTCTATTTATGGCAGGTTGCGACTTCATGCAGCTTTCTTGATGTTGAAGAGGCAAAGTGACATTTTTGGTGTCAACAGTGACATCTGTCTTGTCGATTTCTCTATCGGTCGGACAGAAAGAGTACTTTTTAGGTCAATCGGTCGGCGATCTTGGAGCGATCAATGATGATTTTATGCTTTTGACGGCGGATCTGAGATGTCGTCGGATATGAGTCAATTTCAAGCACTAAAAATCACATTTTCAAGAAACCACAGGGGCCAAAGTGCGCGAAACGGGAAAAGGGAAGGAAAAACGGGTCACCGGCAAAAAATCCGGTGACCTGGACTTCCATGGTCGCCGGCGACCATGGGCCAGGGTCGCCGGCGACCATGAGCCAGGGTCGCCGGCAACCCTGGGGGTTTTTCTCCCCTTTTTGGTCCGTTTTGTGTCTTTTCCGTTGCCGTTTTCTTCTGTATTTTTCCTGACATTTCTTCTCATTTATTGGCTTGATTTCCCTGTAGAAAACCTGATGAGAATCCTTGCATTTTTAGAGTACAAAGTTTCCAATTTTCCGGGAAAGCCGAAGACTTTGTCGCGTAGAGCTGCTGATTTTCCGCCAGAAGCTGAAACTTGGTCAAACGATGTCGGAATGACCTGAAATTTGAGGTGAAGCCTCCTGAGCAATAAATAAGACCAACCATAGGCTTTTGTTCGAGTTTTGAAGCCGTTTGGGGTCCCGTCGCCAGTAGACTTGATTTTGCCGCGAGGGAGATGCCGCGCGTTGATGTGCGGTCAAACGATGTCCGATTGACCTGAAATTTGACAGGGAACCTATTGGAGTCATTTTGAGATGATCCACAGGCTCTGTCTTGGAAACCATGGTCCCGGGGAGCTCCGCCGCCGGTAGGCTTGATTTTCTTTCGGAGCGTCGAAACCTGGTCAAACATCGTCGGAATGACCTGAAATTCGACGTGCAGCCTTTTGGAAGCATGTTGAAGCCACTCATGCACTTGGTTTGATGAGCGAAGGCTTCGGTGGTTTCCGCCGCGGGGAGGCTTGATTTTGCTGCTCGAGCATTGATGGAGGGTCAAACGTTGTCGGTTTGACTTGAAATTTGGCATGGAGCCCTTTTGAGACATGCTGGAGTCATTCGTAGGCTCTGATCGAAGTTTTGACGTCTTCGATGATGTCGCCGCCGGGAGCGCCAATTTAGCTGTCGGAGAAGCGAAGTTAGGCCAAATGATTCTGAAATGGCCCGAAACTCCTTGTGTACTCCTCCCTTGGCTGTCTTGAAGGATCTTGCAGTTTTTGTTTGATTCTGACAAGATTTGATTTTTTGGAGAAGTTGCATTGCCTATTTATGGCAGGTTGCGACTTCATGCAGCTTTCTTAATGTTGAAGAGGCAAAGTGACATTTTTGGTGTCAACATACCCTGTTCATAGGGAGCTCAAGCCGAACCAGGAAAGCAGCAACCAGCAGTTCGGTACACAAGTAGGAGTAAAGAGCAGATATCAAAGCCAGCCGCTCTCCAAATGCCATCTAACAAGCCGGAAAAATACAATGCGGCCTGATGTACGTTCCATCTCCTCCAGCAAAAACAGCCTCACGCAGCCAATAAGTGAGGAAAACAGCGAGATCTCTCCGCAAAGCAATGTCAGGACAAATGGCATCTGTGCTTGCGAAGAACTTCATAAACTCTTCTCGCATAACGGGGATCTTCTTCAAACTTGATGCTTTAGCCCTAGCATCCTGGGCCATGCCATCAGAAGACTCCCCGCTGTCAAAAAAGTTGGAGCTGCAACTCTTCCAACTGCTGCACCTAACTTACGAGCCCTCCTTCTCCTTCAAAAAATCATAGAAGGCGACGAGCTGAAAGTATACAAGCCTAAACTCCTCAGACTTCTCCTCAAGGACGCTGTCGATAGGCATAAACTCTTCATAGAGTTTGCTGAGGATAGGCAACCCAGTGATGGCGCTCAGTTCCTTCAAAGAAAAACCAATCTCATCATTCGTCACAATGAAGGTGTTGGTTTGTGGAAGGAATGACTCCAGCATGGCCATGAAAGCCTCATCGGAGAAAACAACAGTTTGCCGAAAAGCGCGAACAGCATCAAAAATCTCGGCCTCCCGCAGAATGACCTCGCAAATCTTCAGGGTGTGATCAGTCCATGATTCACAGCTCCAGTCAGCACTGAAATAGCCATGAAGTCAAAAAGGCTTCACCCAATTGCTGCCGTCACCCCAAAAGATACCAAGGCCCACCAGTCTCAAATCGACCGACGGATGATCAGAACCTTGGTAGCCACTGGCCGGCATCAACATGTCCATACGGACAGGCGACTTCTCTGCAAAACCGGAAAGGCTGCCAACAAACACCCCGGTCTTGATCACACTGGTCCTCTTCACCCAGCTAGGAGGATCCTCCCTCTTATGACACGTGGGAGAAAGGCTCATGATCGAGATGGTCCGATCGAAGGTCGACCGGGTAGAAATAGTTCTCTCCTCACCATCTGCTCTGTAAGAGAACTGAAAACATCTCCTTTGGTATGTCAAGTCGTCGGGGACTGCATCACCAAAGAAAAAGGTCGGATTGGACACAATGCTCTGATCGTCCGTAACCCAAGGACCGCTGCTTACCACGATCTTGTAGAATTCCTCATCTTTGAGAGCGATCAATCGCTGTCTCATCTCATCAGAATTGAGGGAGTCACACTCTTCCAAGTTGTTTTCAACAAACTGGACCTTCTCCCAAGCCTGCTGAACAGCCGCATTAGAAGATCTGGTAGACCGATGAGGTGCGTCAGTAACAGGACCTTTACCTTTGTTCGTTCTGGAAGAACTACCTACAAAGAAAGGAAAAACAAAGATCAATCATCATCAAAATGACAGAATTATGCTAAAAAAATTCTAGCAAAATTTTGACATGGTTCCGGGGCAATTCCAAAGAAAAGGGAAATACCCCAAAAAAGACAGGAAGCCTGAAGATGAGCTCAATCATAGTCAGTGAAAAATTCTCAAAGAGGGTTCGAACTCAACATTGCTGCAAGAACAAGCCAATCTCATCAAATTTCTGTAAAATTTGGAAAAGAGCTCAACATTGTTGCGGCTCCAAAATCCAAAAATTGCAAAGATCCTCAAAATCCAGCAAGACCGAGAAAGAGCTCAACATTGCTGCGAGTTCCAAATCCCAATACTTGCAAAAGATTTTCAGGTATGCATCAACATGCTTCCAAGTCCATTTACCAAAAATCATGCATCAAAGAATTTCATCATGCATTAGATGCTAGGAAACTTTGACCAAAGTTTGACCAATTCCAACCCAATTTGGTCAAAACCAGTCAAACTTTGTCCAAGTAAAAAATCATGTTGGCTTGACCTAGAGACTCTAGCCTTCTATCTTGATGCATCAAACAAAAAAAATGCATGAACATATTGAAATTGCATAACCTCATTGTCACGGCCCTAAACCCGGGGTCCGTGAAGTAATAATTATATTTCTCCTAAGATCCGCGTGTGTGAGGATTACAAATAAATTCCAACACACTCTGAATATTTAGCGGAAGCTTTCGTGGTGTTGCGACTCAAGTCCGTGGCCATTGGACTCCGCACCGCACTTAACCCAAGCATATACTCATCTTATCAATGATCCATCTCAGACTGGAATAACCATCACAATAAAGTACAGAGCTGACGGTAACAAGATATTACATTCCCATATATATTCAAGCTACAAATAACAATGTGTATTAATTACAAATCCCAAGAAAAGGCTAATAGAAGCCATATAAGAAAACAAGCTAATGATCACTACCCCATATGTGACGTGTAAGACCCCGACCCTCAATTTTCCGGTTT
This sequence comes from Umbellularia californica, assembly GCA_028538565.1. Taxonomy (NCBI): domain Eukaryota; kingdom Viridiplantae; phylum Streptophyta; class Magnoliopsida; order Laurales; family Lauraceae; genus Umbellularia; species Umbellularia californica. The sequence goes on along the minus strand of JAPQWN010000007.1, from coordinate 40,489,851 downwards.
AGCATTGTTTTAATCATGATTTAGCTTTTTAAACAAGATTAGAGTTGATTTGACTTTGTTTTTGAGTTTGAATAGATTTTTCATAACTTTGGAGAGTTTTAAAAGACCGTTGACTTTGTTTTGACCCGACCCTTGTAAATTGTATTTTTGTGAGAATTTATTCTTGGTTTCTAAAAATTCCAATTTTTATTCCTTTTGACTCATTTTATTGTTATAAACAACTTTCATGTTTTGACCATCTTGATTTAATACTCAGAAATCACGTTTTTCGAGAAAAAGGGCAAAAATGACAATTTTCACTAAATCTGTCCATAAATTTCGAAAATTCCAGAAATTGGGGAAAATATACTTTTTGGAAAGTAGATATTTCAACGAGTGATTTTGTCTTCTTCGTTGTCTTCGTTTGGGGCCCGCAAACACTTGTTTTAATCCCTTGAAGATTGGGGCCCATGGGACCCACTTGCCCACTTTATAAAAGGGCTAAACCCTTCTTCTTCTTCTCCCATTTTCCTGCAACTATTCCAGCTGTGGTTGGAACCCTTTTCCAGCCACACCTTTTCTCTCTCTCTCTCCTCCTATATGCTACATCTTGTGTGCCAAATGGAGGAATGATCTCTCCACCTTCTTCCTCTTCTCTCAAGCTTTTCTAGGATGCATTTTTCAAAGGATTTGAGCTAGGATAAAGCCCTCTTTCAAGCTCTTCTTCTTGGTTCAAGGTTTTAAAGGTTAGCAATGGCATTTATTGTTTGAGATTCTTGTTTTTCAAACCATTTAGAGTATTTTCCTCTTTTATGCAAAGAGTTTTCTTGGAGTTATGCAAAGGATTGATTTTTGCTAGGGTTTTCTCTTTGGGTTTTTGGGGCTTTTGTAGGATTGGAGCTAGAGATCTAGTAGAGACCACTCTTGAGTGATTTTCTCTTCACTTTGACCAAAGGCAAGTGATCTTTATAGGATTTCTCATGTATATTGCTTTATGTTTTCATTTTGGTTTCAATATTCTCATTAAGACATGTTTTCTATGTTTAGTTCATAATGCAAGTCATGTTTATGCTCTTTCAATTCATGGGTTCTAGCTTCTTTACTTGTCTTGTTATCAATGATTTTTCAAGCTCTTAGAATCATGTTTAGTCTTGTAAGTTTACGATTTTGTACATGGAAATGCTTTGATGTCTTTTCTATAGAATGAATGGTCTATTGTGGATGGAATGCTTTAAAAATGTGAGAAATGTATCCCTTGGAAAGCATGAAGGCTTGGGGAGTGCAGGTGGTTCGAATATGTGAATGAAGAAGGAAAGAAGTTGTGAAAAATCTGACTCGAAATGCACTGTCCGTGTACTGTCGGTCAGCTGTCGGTTGACCGATAGGTCGACCGACAGCCAACCGAGACCTGTCATTTCAAATTCCAGAGAGCAACATTTTTGTCAGGAGGATTGTCGGTCAGCTGTCGGTTGACCGAAAGGTCGACCGATAGCCAACCGAGTACTTGTCGGTTCCTTTTCCAGAGAGCTACATTTCTGGACTGAGACTTGTCGGCCAGCCGTCGGTCGACTGTCGGTCAACCGACAGGTAACCGAGGACTGACCGAAATTCTACCAAAAGTACTGTTTTGAAGGATTTTTGCGAGAAGGAAAACTATACTAGGTTTTAGACCTTTTTGTTGACTTTGTACACTTGGATTTCCAAAATGTACTATAACTTCTGGGGCACCAACCCTTGTCAAAACTCCGACATTTGGGTTTCAACTCCACAAGGGTCAATGAATGGTCTTAGCCTAAACTTGATGGATTTCTTGTTTGAACTTCTGTTTTGATGTTACGTACATCCTCGTGTACTCGCCTTGAATTTCAAGTATAAGTTTGTTTGGAGATTTGTTTCATGGATCAAAGTGCTTGTTTTGATGCTTCGTGCATCATCGTGTTTTCGTTTGAATTTCAAGTATAAGCTTGTATTTAAGACGTGTTTCAAGAATCGTGTTTCAAGAATTAAAAGGGAATCATTTCTTAAGTTTGTTAAGCATTTATATTATGCTATTTTGCTAGCCTTGTCGTGATGTGTTTGATAAATGATTTCCCTCTTGTTTTGTCGTGTTCTCGAACGTGTATCACCATGTTTTGTGCATTCATGATATAAGTGAGTACCACTGAGCTTGGACTGCCCTTTTAGCTTGATCCACTACCTGGGGGTCCTTAAACATGTGGACTGTCTGCAGACTAGTCGTGTCTTGAATGACACATCGTGCGTGTTCGTGTTCCGGTTCCGCGGCCGGAAATTCCCCGTATATGTGGGATCGTGTCGTGCTTGTCGTGCGTACTTACTCTTGGCATCATGTATGATAGATAAAGGATGGGCTCTTTGTGGTTTTACTAATCATGATATTATATGTATTCTTGTCTTGTTTCGCATATCGTGCATGTACTCGTGATTTCTTGATAAGTATCTTGTTCATGCATTGTTTTTAAATCTTGTAAACTTGTTTCAAGTTCACTAAAGTGTTTTTAGTTATTGTTTCCTTTAAACTTTAGTTTTGTTTACGCTCTTGCCTATATTGATCACCTGCCAGACCGTCGTGTCTGATATTCTTCTGCTTTGGTGCTCTAGATAGCAGGTCCTTGTTTTGAGCTAGTTCGTGTGTAGTGGGCTGCTGAGCCACGAGTTTTGCAGGCTTGTTGTGTCAGCGATGTCATGTATACGTCATGCTTGACTCCGGAGTTACGTTACACCCTTGGGTAGATTTGTTTTAGCTCGCTTTTGTGTACGGCTTTTGTTAGCCTTTTTCTTGGAAATTGTAATTAATGTACTCGTTAATTTGTAACTTGAATATGTTTGGGTAATGACTAGCCTGTTATTGTCAGCTCTGTATAATTTGATATTATGAATTGTTCCAGTCTGAGTTTGAATATGTTTATGATAATCTTATGCTAACAGATTGAGTACGACACGGAACCCGATGGATACGGATTCCGGGTCGTAACATCTTGTAGAACTTCCGCGAAATATTTTGATGTGTTGTGAATTTTGCCATCCTCACACACGCGGATCCTGGGAGGGGAAATACAAATTCCCCATACTCGCGTCCCCGAGATCGGATCACAGTCTTGAGGGCGTGACATGATGTAATTCCGATGTCAAGCTCAATGTCTACATGACATAGCCGACAAACAACCTGAAAGCTCATAGCTCCACAGCCAACACTTACACTCGTCTCGGGTGAAGAAGTCTGAACCTGAGTACCAAAGTAGTGGGTCAGACACGACGGTCTGGCAGGTGGGTGAAAGGATATAAACAATATACTGAACGATAAAACATGTAATAAATCATGAACATCTGACAAAATCCTATATTCATATAAAACGGGTATGAAACCTAAATATTTGACAAAACATGTATTCCTTTAAAGCATGTATAAAACATGAACATTTCACAAATCGGAAACTCATTTAAAACATGTATAAATAATGCATCATTTACTAAGAAAAGACATGATCAATATAAAGCAGTACGGGTATCAAGGATCAAGAACTATCAAGATGGCAACCACACAAAGCTAAATCCTCTATCACCGAAGTGATAGAGCAAGCATATCAAGGCGTTGACCTCAGTCACCGAAGTGAGGAGGAACAACGAAATTTACATATACATATATATACTGTACGGGACGTTATATGCGAGTAAACAAAATAAATACATGTATGCATGTTCTCTTTTTGGCTCATGGGCTCGCACTACAAAGCTTTGGCCCCATATTGCCTCAAGGTTTTATTCTCATGGGTCATATACAAGAAATCAAGTCAAATAAACACATATGATGGGACGGGATATCCATAGGCACAAAACATATCTGTATCGGGTCGGGCATAAACGGGTTAGCAACATGCTAAAAACAAAACATAAATTTCAATACCTTCGGGGCAAGTCTAGTCATAAATTATGAGATTTAAGGTGTACAAGTGAAATTCGAGTTAAATACGACATAATGGGTTTCAATACTTTTCCGGGCCAAACGTTGAGGGTCCTAAATTTATATCGATGTGAATAGGGTCCCGTATGTCTAATTTGACATATACTTGGTACTCCATGAGAATTAAGGACATCTCGGATCCCTATGCACATTGACAAGTCTAAGGATCCTCGATGAATCTTCATAATGGGGTTTCTCTTCATCCGGACTCCGTAAAATGCCTTCCAAGTTCTTACATTGCATTGGGGCTCCAAACAATACCTCCCCAAGCTTAAAAACAATGTTTCAAGTCTCCAAGTATTGATAGGTCATATGCAAGAAATCAGGCATGTATAAAACACTTGATGAAATCGTGTAAATAGGCGAAACGGGGTGCTCAAGGCACAAATATCATTTCAATATCGGGTCATGCATATCGGGGCTAGCACAAATGCTACAAATACAGTTCAGTGCTTTCGGGATGGGTAAATCACAACTCATAAATTTCGGGAATAAACCGGTGAAACAACTTTCGAAATATCGGAACAGTATCAGGGTTTAAAACTCATTCAAGGTGAATAGGGATCCCGTATGTCTGTATAATAAAGAAAATTTGGTACTCTTTGAATTTGAAAGACATGCCGGGTTCCTTATACACATTAGTAGTCCCAATACTTAAATGATTCTCTGTGATGTGGTTTCTCTCTCGAACGGGCCCCCAACAAACCTCTCATCTCTGCTTCGAACATATTCCCAGGTGAGCGGTGCCTATTGCTCTCAGAAAGGTTCACAAGCAATGGTATGGGAGCTCCCTTCAATCCCCCCTTTCTTCATAGAATTCAAGGAATTTCGGTTACCTAGCGGTCAGTTGGCGGTTAGCCGCTAGAGGATCCGACGGTTAACCGCCGGCTGACCGCGGGATTGCAGCTCTCTGGAATTGTGACCGCTTCAACTTGGTTGGTTGGTGGTTAGCCGCTGATGGATTCGGCGGTTAGCCGCTAGCTAACCGCGAGGTTACAGCTCTTTGGAAAAGTGACCGAAACTGCTTCGGTTAGCTGGCGGTTAGCCGCCAGTCACCAGACGGCTAGCCGCTGGGTAATCGCTAGCTGACCGCCAGTCACGGGAATTCCTCACTGGGTTCAGATTCAGGTCTTCTCTTCCTCAAATCAACTTCTCCCATTCTCCATTCACTTTCCTGCAGTAGCATGAGCTAAAAAGCTCCTCCTATTCCACCTTCAACACTTCTCCCATATCAAAGCTTCTACCAAGGATCCATCCAAATAACTCCATCCATTTTCCACATTCAATTACCAAGAAAAGAGAAATCACAACCACATAGGTCCATTCAAGTCTTAGACAAGGGATGAAATAAAACTTTAAAATCATGTTCAAGACATTAAATTGCTAACCAACCCCTTTCCAAAAGCATTTATAGCATAATGAATGCAAGTGTAACAAGCCATTAATGAGACAATAAATCCAAACATTTGATCATGGAAATCATTGAAAACTAAAACATCCATTCAATCCACTTGCCTTGGGTCTCTAATCAAGCTCTAAACACTCTTCCAAGCCAGGGCTCCAAGCTACACAAAAACCCCTAAAAAGCAACCCATAAGAACCCTAAAAATAGTAACTCAACAAAGAGAAGGAATAGGTTCAAACAAGCTAAGAAATAGGACCTAGGGGAAAGTCATTGCTCAACAATAGAAGATGGAAAGAGATCCTTACCTCTAGGGCCATTAACCAATAAGAAGGAGCTTGGAGGAGGGGCTGCCCACCTTGGTTTCCCACGAAAATGTTGTCAAAAGAGAGAGGAGATGAAGGGGAAGAAGTTGCCGGAGTTTCCTCGTTGGATTGGTGGCTTGCAGGCTCCATTTGAGCATGAGAAATGGAAGAAAAAGAAGAAGGGAGGCTGCTGGTACTGTAGCAGGGAGTTGCAACCGATGGAAATAGGAAATGAGGGAGAAAGAGTGGAAGTTGCACTTTTATAAAAGTGTGGGTGTGGGCTCCACACTAAGTAGAATTTGTAATGGGGATTAGAGGGTTTTCTAGACCTCAGATCAAGAAACTTAAAACATGAAAACTGTCCGGAATAAAATTATCTTTCCAACAAGGTTAATATTGACATACTTCCGGGGTCCACATAAAAAGTCAACTGTTTGGTCAAAGGGGTTAAAGAATGGAAAATTTGGGATTTCCAGAAAACTGATTTTAGGAGTTTCGAATGGGCACGGAGTTAACACGAAAGTTGTAGGGAATGGCGAGATTAGTCAAACGAAGCTAACATGGGAATCTTTTGGAATCACTAAGAATCTCCCCATGCTGACCACGCAAAACAAATGGGACCCTATGGTCACTGTCTAGGTTCACTGGCTCTCAAAACTTCCCAAAGCTAATGAAAAGTCATTCTAACTCAAAACTCAACAAAACTACTACTAAACCCCACGAGAAAACCAAATCACGATTAAAACCACACTAAACCAGGCAATTAGGGGTTGGGTTCTCACACTCATTATCATGGTGAGCAAACAAAGAAGGAAAGAAAGAAAGAGAGAGAAGGAACTCTCAACAAAAAAAAAAAATTTCAGGCCCACTGCCACGTGGCAGTATGGCCAGGTTCGTATAGACCTGTTCGTACAGCCAACCAAAAATAAAAAAATAAAAAAAATAAAAAAAAAACGGTGAAAAAAAAAAGAAAAAATCACCGTGTCAAAAAAAACCATGAAAAAAAGAAAACACGGTAAAAAAAAAGAAAGAAAAAAAACCGTGAAAAAAAAAAAGGAAAACACGGTGAAGAAAAAAGAAAGAAAAAGAAAGAAAAAAAAACCATGAAGAAAAATGAGGAAAAAAAGAAAAAAAAGAAAAAAAATAGAGAAGCATGAAAAAAAAAACAACCAAAACGTGCACAAAAAAAAAAAAGAAAGAAATTGCACGAAAAAAAAAAGAGAGAAAAAAACGTGCTTGGAAAAAAAAACAGAGAAAAGGAGAGCAAAAAAAGAAAGAAGTTACTTCTACAATGGAATTTCTTGTGGAGGAAGAAAACTTACTTGAAGCCATGGAGAAGAAGAAGAAAAAGCTTGGAGATCCAAAAACACTTCTTGATCTTGGAGCACCCTTGGAGATTCTTGCAAACAAAGAAAGCAATAGGAGCAAAAGATCCAACCCCCCTTGCTTTTATAGAAGAGAGCAAATCAAAAAAAGAAACAAGGAGAAAAAAAAAGAGGTAGGTGCTAAAATTTAGCTACTTTCCCAAAAGAAAGATATTTTGAGAAAATCTCTCCAAAAATAAGGAAACTTGAGTGATTCTCTCCAAGTAAAGATATTTTTAGATATTCTCTACAAAAATGACACCACATGAGATCTAAGCTATCTCCAAAGCTTAAGGTCCCATGGGTTAGCCCATATGAGCCAAGTTTGACCACCTAGGCACTAAAAGTGGCTTTTAGTCAAAACATCTCTCTTACCAAGAGCATGCAAAAGAAAAAGTCCCATGCCTCTTTTGAGTTGATTAGACCATTAAAAAAAAAAACAAAAGAGAAGAAAGCCTCATGAGTTTCCAAAAACCAAACCATTCAACCTCATGAACCAAATTAAGCAAAACTCTCGAAACTGACATTCCGCAACAAACCAAACCTTGGTCCCCTAGCTCGCCACATACAGCTTGTTAGGTCACAAGGCCAAAACCAAAATCAAAATTCAAACCAAACCAAAACCAAAACCAAAAAACCAAATCTACCCCCCAACCTGCCACATACAGCTTGTTGGGTCACAAGGTCAAAATCAAAAATCAAACCCCAACCCCCTAACCTGCTACATACAGCTTGTTAGGTCACAAGGTCAAAAACCAAAATCTAAAACCCAAAATCCAAATAACCCATCTCATTTTCAAAACTTTGCCTTGAGATGGTACGTGATCCCTCTCACTACCATAAAATTCCCCCGGAAACTCAGAAGGCTATTCATAAAAAAAAAAAAAAACAGAAAAAAATAATTTTGCTCAAGACTGTTGGTCAAGTCAAAAGCTCTCCTTCAAGTCTCTCTTCGAGGCATATCGACTCCAAAAAAGCTACTCGTCGCTGTACCTCGAGGGGGCATTTGTTGACACCAAAAAAGTCACTATGTCTCCTCAACATCAAGAAGCCACATGAAGCTGCATCCTGCTACAAAACAGATAAAGCTACTTCAAGCATCAGATATTGTCAGAATCAAACAAAAACTGCAAGATCCTTCAAGACAGCCAAAAGAGGGGTACACATGAAGTTTCGGGCCATTCCGACATCGTTTGGCCTAACTTCACTTCTCCGACAACTAAATAGGTGCTCCTGGCGGCGACATCATCGAAGACACCAAAACTTCGATCAGAGCCTATGGATGACTCCAAAATACCATCAAAGGGCTCCTTGCCAAATTTCAAGTCAAACTGACAACATTTGACCCTCCATCAACGCTCGAGCAGCAAAATCAAGCCTCCCGGCGGCGAAAACCACTGAAGCCATCACTCATAAAAAAAAAAAACACATGAGTGGCTTCAACATGCTTCCAAAGGGCTGCACCTCGAATTTCAGGTCATTCCGACAACGTTTGACAAGGTTTCGACGCTCCAAAAGAAAATCAAGCCTACAGGCGGCGGAGCATCCCGGGACCATGACATCCAAATCGGAGTTAATGGATCGTCTCAAAATGACTCCAATAGGCTCCCCGTCAAATTTCAGGTCAATCGGACATCGTTTGACCACATATCAAAGCTCGGCATTTTCCCCGCAGCAAATCAAGTCAAGCATCGACGGGACCCTAAACGGCTTCAAAACTCAAATAAAAGCCCATGGTTGGTCGTATCCACTGCTCAAGAAGCTTCGCCTCAATTTTTAGGTCATTCCAACATCGTTTGACCTAGTTTCGACTCTTGACGGAAAATTGGCTACAAAGTCTTCGGCTTTCCCAAAAATGGGAAACTTTGCGCTCCGGTTTTGCGTGGGTTCTCGTCAAGTTTTCTCTAAGAAAATCAAGTCAATAATTGAGAAAAAATGTCAAGAAAAATACATAAGCAAAAAGCAATGAAAAAGAAGGAAAAACAGGCGAAAACGAAGCTCGGCGACCAAAAGGGCCAAAGCCCCATGGTCGTCGACGACCCTAGGTGCACGGTCGCCGGCGACCCTGCAAATCCGGGTCGCCGGATTTTCGCCTGATGGCCCGATTTCCGATTCTTTTCGCGCTTCGAGAGTTCCTGCCTCTGTGATTTTCTGAAAATCCAATTTTTGATGCTTGAAAACGACTGATCTTCACCGACATCTCAGATCCGCCGTCAAGAGCATGAAATCATCACTGATCGCTCCAAGATCGCCAACTGGCTGACTAAGAAAGTACACTTTCTGTCCGACCAATCGTGAAATCGACAAGAAGGATGTCACCGGCTCACCAACATCAATCAATGTCTGAAATTACACTGCAATCTGACATCAAAAGATGTGTGGATCCACCTGCAATGATCACAAGAAGAATCCCAAAAGACGCGGCGCGCTCCGTGACTCTTCACATGCCCGGGCGACCACTTAATGTCGTTAATTGACCCGTTTATGACAACTTAATGCGGTCATTAACACATTATTTTGTCGGCCCAATCAGATTCAAGCATTTGGGAGTTACAAATCCAAGCAATCATGGCATTAAACCCATGAAACTCTCATCATCATGAAGATTAAAGGCGATTAAATGCCCATTATCCTTCATCGGCCAATCACAAGCCAAGAAAAATGAGTTACAGAATCAAGAAATAAAACTTGTAACTCCTCTCATCAATACCATCATTTCTCTCATAATGGCCATCAATGCCAATAAATAACCTCATGGCTACCAAAAGCCTATAAAAGGAGGTCCATTCCAAAGAGAGAAACAACTTTTTTTCAACTTTCCACTGGTCCGCACACTTGCATTCTTCCGAAGAAATCCTGACGAAGTCCTGCTGCTCTGCCGCCAGAAGCACTACAAGGTGATCAATGTCCCTTGGGGGGCCACCCCCCAAGGTCCCCTCCTTCTACAACATAGCATAAACGCGGCTTTTCAGCCCGTTTACAGCGTCCACCACCTAACAACCAAGGCCCTCCGAATCATGAAGATGACAAGAGCAATGCAGGAAACATTGAGTCATGCACCCTTACCAAAAAGGATGTGGACGATATCCTTGCAAAAGCAAAAAGAAGAGGATACATTGAAAGAACGTGGGATCAAGCCACCCTACCCTCTATGGATGGACTCGGTTCCGTTCCCTACAAAATTCAAACAACCTACTCTCCAGACATATACGGGGAAAGGTTCAGCCAAACAACATGTCATCCACTTCAAGATCCTGACAGGAGCTATTGTGGATCAAGATGCCCTCAAGATTCGCCTCTTTGTAAATACCCCGAAAGGTACAACCTTTGATTGGTACTCCACTCTGCCGGAGAACTCCATCCAGAACTGGGCTATGCAGGAGACACGCTTCCTGACCCACTTCCAAGGTGAGGACCATCCTGTTACTATGGCTCAACTCTGCAGCCTAAAACAGGGAGAGAATGAGTCAACATATGACTTCATTCACAAGTGGAAGGCAACGGCGTACAAATGCTCAGATGTACTGCCACAAGCGTCGCTAGTCGACATCTGCTGTAACAATATGAGAGCGAAAATTCGCTCCATGATCATCGGCAACAAATCAAAGAACCTAGGAGAACTTCTCGAAGCTTCCATGGAAGCTGAAATAGTGATCAAAGACCTCAACAGTCAGAAATCATCAAAGAAAGAGCCGACTGCCATTACGACCTCAAAACCAAAGAAAAATGAGGTTCTCAATGTGCATACTATGTCAGCTCCTCAGCAGCCAAAAAAAGCTGAAAATCAAGCTACAGGTAAAAGACCTGAACTCTCCATTGCCTTCAAAGAACGTGTAGAAAAGAAGTACCCGTTCGATGAAGATGTTGAAGAAATCTTTGAAGCACTTCTAGTAAATGGCAAACTCACTTTGCCGGAGCCCAAAAGACCGGGAGATGTTGGCAAAACATATGATCCCCGATACTGTCCATACCATCAGATGATCTCACATCCTTTCAATAAATGCTTCGTTGTGAGAGAGAAGATCAATAAGATGTGGAAAAACGGAGTAATCACCTTTGACAAAAACTACGGCTCCGCCGCTGTCAACATGGTGTCATGTGGGCAAACTTCAAAGTCGCCGAAGAAGAAGATCACTACTTCATTCAAGGTGATAAAAATGGAGCAAGCATCCCAGGAGTTGGTTCCCTATCCAACACCAGATGGACAACCCATATGGGTGCATCCCGATCTCTTAGAAGATGAAAATTGGGAGATTGTCAAAACAAAGCTGACCGCTCAGCAGCGAATGCAAGCCAAGAGACAACTACGCAAGCTTAAACAGCAGCAGAAGTCTCAAACAAAACAAGAAGTCCTCGAAAAAGCAGAAACCTCTTCCACTGCTTCACTAGGGGTGATGGAAGAATCCCTTCCCAGAACTTCAAAGGCGGTAAGAAAATTCACCCTTGATGATTTCATGCCACCTTAATACAAAAATGAAACTGTGCAGGGGGCATCATACTCCTGCAACTCGGTAGTTGGATTCTCCATGGATGGATACGAGTCCAGTGATACTGCCAGTGATATCGATGAGTGGGAAGAATCCCTTGAAACAGGACCTATCCGACGAGGAATGGATTCCCGAGTCTCATCTTATGCCAGTAATCCGGTATAATCCATTACATCCACAAGGATCCTGGTCCGATGATGATGAAGACCAAGAGGCTGAAAATGCTGTTGACCTGGCACCAGCCAATGCTTTAGTGGAACCCAATAATGAAGAAGAAGATTTGGCTCATATGCCTGATCTTGAAGAATATGCAAGAATCTTGCAACATCTTACTATAGAGCAGGAGCAGGATCGCATCGATGATCTTCGTCATAATCCAGAACCAGAAGACCCTAAAAATCAACAGGAACTTTCTACTTCAACTCCTGAAAATAGAGAAAACAGTTGGATCGATGATCCTCTTACATCCGAGGATGAGTCCGATTCCCAACAGTCTGCACTGCGGGCATCTCCTATTAGGATAACCTGCAATGCGATAGCTCAGGACGATAGTGCCTCTGAAGCTTCTGAAGACACGTACTCCCCAACCAGTAGTATATCTTCCGGAGCTACATTTTCTAAAGTGACTTCCACTGAGAGATCATCGTCTCAGCCCTCGTCTCCTGAAGTTGTGACATCAATGCATACTTCACCAAACCTCCAGTGATGGCTGCCCCCACAACTGGAAAACCATTCATCTTGTACACAAGAGCTCTCGACCACTCTTTGGGTGCTCTGCTCGCACAAGAAAACGACGACGGAAAAGAAGCTGCTCTATATTACCTTAGCCGCATGTTGGTATGTGCAGAGCATCGCTACTCCCCAGTCGAAAAAGAATGCCTTGCAGGGATGTTTGCCGTACAAAAGCTACGTCACTACCTACTGTCCAATACAGTCTACCTGATTTCGAGGATCAACCTCTTAAAGGTCATTGTCACAAAAGCAGGTTCTCTCAATGCCCGACTAGCAAAATGGTCCATCCTTCTATCACAGTTTGATATTAGGTATGTACCACAAAAAACAATCAAAGGCCAAGCTCTAGTAGACTTCCTCGCAGAGCATCCATTGCCTAAAGATTCTCCACTTAGGGATAATCTCCCAGACGAATTTGTCTACAACGTGGAAAATTCCTTATCAAACGCTTCCTGGGACATGTACTTTGACGGTGCAACCAGGACAAATGAAAAAGGAAAGCAAATATCGGGAATCGGCATCCTCTTTGTCAGCCCCGACAAATACATGATTCCACATGCCTTTTCGCTACTGGAACCATGTTCAAACAATGCAGCTGAGTACCAAGCCCTGATTGTAGGATTGGAACTCGCCCTCGAATCCGGCATCACCATGCTGAAAGCTTTTGGAGACTCTCAACTGATCGTCAACCAAATGAATCAGAAATTTGAGGTCAGAAAGCCTGATTTGTTACCTTACTACAACAAGGCACAGTTGCTTCGACAAAAATTTAACATCTGTCACATCACCCACATCTTCAGAGGTGAAAACATCCGTGCAGATGCCCTGGCTGGACTCGCCTCATCCATGGCAATCCAATAAGGGGAAAACATGCGAATCACAGTGTGTCAAAGAAGGATTCTCCCCCCTCTTAACACACACCAAGCAGTTGTTGAATGCCACCAAGTGGTTGGAAGTCGGATGTCTATCCTCAAACCTCCGATCGGCGACTTGAGAGATCCGTTCATTGATTACATCATGTTCAGAGTCTTACCTGAAGATCCAAAAGATCGGGTAAGTATCCAAAGACGAATCCCAAACTTTCATTTGGATATACCTTCAAAAGCACTTTACAGAAAATCCTTCAACGGAGTACTCCTACGCTGCTTATCACAATAAGAGGCTGAAGAAACTCTCAAAGAAGTACATGCTGGTCTTTGTGGAGCCCATCAGGCTGGTCCTAAGCTCTACAACCAGATGAAAAGGCTAGGTTATTATTCGCTTACCATGGTAGCCGATGCAATCCGATTTGCTAAGCGCTGCCAACAATGTCAAATTCATGGAGATTATGTCCACATGCCTCCAGAATGGCTCCATCCAACAGCAATCTCATAGCCTTTCGAAGCCTGGGGTATGGACATCATAGGTCCTATCTCTCCCCCATCAAGCAAAGGTCATCGCTTCATCTTCGCCGCTACAGATTATTTCTCCAAGTGGTTAGAAGCATTTGCTCTCAGCGAAATGAAGACCTCATCAGTCCTTCAATTCTTGCGCACCAACATTATTTGTCACTTCGGCATACCTAAGAGATTCGTCCATGATAACGGACCACAATTCCGGGATCACAGATTCTATAGGTTCTGCGACAAATACGAAATCCAAAGTTGTCCTTCGACTCCATATAATCCAGCAACGAACGGACTAGCAGAAGCCTTCAACAAGACACTCTGCAAAATTCTCAAGAAAATGGTCTCTAGTCACGAAAGAGACTGGGGCGACAAACTACCAGAAGCTTTGTGGGCCTATCGAACCATTGTTCGAGGACCAACCCATAGTACACCATTCTCTTTGGTCTATGGATGCGAAGCTATTGTCCCTTTGGAAGTACAAATTCCTTCCTTAAGGGTATCTCTGCAAAATGACATGACACAAGAAAGCAATGTCAAATTGAGACTCCAAGAGCTGAATAATCTCGATGAAAGACGACTCAAAGCTCTACAAAGCATTGAGTTGTACCAAGCACGCATGGCAGGATCTTTCGACAAGAAAGTCAGGAACGCGCCTACAAAAAGGGCGACTTGGTTCTTGCAGTGAAAATACCCATAGTCTTTGCCCACAATTCCAGAGGCAAATCTGAACCAAAATGGGAGGGACCCTTCATCATCGACAAAGTCTTCTCCAATGGTGCATTCTCTCTTCTAAACATGGAAGGAGACAGATGTATGTTACCCATCAACGGAAAGTTCTTGAAGCGGTACTACCCTTGAAGACTTCCTAAAATGGGTCAGACCGATATCTACACGGCTAAAGCCTATTTCAAAGTACTTGCTCGTCAAACCAATCCCCTTTTGAAATTTTTATGTTGAAATTTCCAAAAAAAAAAATCTTTCAAAACAATGCTTACTTTCATCGTTTCATTGTTCAAAAAAAAAAAATCAAAATCCAAAAATCCAAGTTCATGAGCCTCTTCCCAGACTTGACCAAAATTTTCGATCCTTGAACCCAAAATTCTTGGTTTGAAACAAAAAACCAGGACTCAGGAATTTCCACCCTAGTCCGCCTCGGCTTTTACAACCAAAATGGTTTCAAGTCAAAATTTATGACCCTCGTGTCTTTAAACAAAAAAAAATGGTTTCTTAGAAACGCGGGGAAGCAACAATCAGTCGATACTCGCAAAACCCAAAAACCGGAAAGATGCGAACCCCATTCGATACTTCCAAAAACCCAAAAATCACAAGGAAGCGAACCCCATTCGATACTTGCAAAACCTCGAACTTCGAAATCGTGGAGACGCAATTTTCCAATTGATATCCACAACCCAAATTTCAAATGGTTCGAGAAAACCTCAAATTTCAAAAATCACGGAGAAACGACACCAAGTCAGTACCCGCAAAACCAAAAGTTTTGGGAAAAGCAGGGAAGCGACACTTAGTCGATACTTGCACCCCAATCCGCGAGGAAGCGACATTCCATCAATACTCGCAAACGCAGCCCGCGAGGAAGCGACATTCCATCGATACTCACAAAACCGAATGAGCAAGAAAGGGACATTCCATCGATACTTGCAAGACCATTCAGTGGGGAGGCGACATTTAGTCGATATCTGCATTCTGAAAACCAAAAACCCGGCTATAAACGCCGAAATTCGGCTATAAACGCCAAAGTCGGCTATAAACGCCAAAATCGGCTATAAAACGCCAAAATCGGCTTTCATGCCAATAAAACAAAACTTGGTTTTCAAAATCTGGCTTCCATGCTGTGAGACCCCGACCCCTAATTTTTGGGATTAGTATTTCTTTGGTCGGGTTTGTGAACTAGAATGGTTTTTCACTAGTTTTGGGAAATTTTGAGAGCCGTTGGGCCCAGTCTGGCAGCCTAGGGATGCCTTGGGGTACGCGTGTCAACGTGGGGGGTTTGTTCTTAATTTTGAAAATTTCCAATTTTGGTTTATTTTGATAGGTCAAATTAGCCCCAACAACTTTTGCGTTCGCACCGATCCCATTCGAAGCCCAGAAAACTAGTTTTCCAGCCCTAGGGGCAAAACAACCTTTTCACATTTAAATCCGAGCCCAAATTTCGAAATTCCATATTTATGTCAAAAATATATTTTTTGAAAACTAGATTTTTTGGGGATCATTTTAATCTTCTTCGTTGTTTTCATCCGAGGCCCAAAGAGCCTAGTTTCGAGCCCACGAAGAACTACTAGCTGTGGGGCCCACCTTTACACATATAAACCCTACCAGCCCTCATCTCCTTCATTCCTTGTCCCTCATTTCAGCAACTGTTCCAGCTCTGCGACAGCAGCCCCCTTCCCTTCTTTCTCTCATTTTTGTTGCTCCCAAACTCAAGATTCATGCCACCAATCGCCAAACGAAGCTTGCCATTGCATTCTCCTCCATCTCCTCTCGCTCTAGACCATTTTCGTGGGACACCATGAATGGCAGCCCCCTCATTTAGTTATTCCTTGCTGGTTGGACCGCCTATAGGTAAGTAATCGCTTTCTTTCTTCCATAATTCGAATCTATAGCCTTTTTATGGTGCACTACCCATCTTGCAAGTCCCCATTTCCATTCCTTCTCAGTTTCTCTGTTTTTTTTTTTTTTTTTTTTGGTGTTCTAAGATGGGATTTTGGGACTTTTCTAGCTGAATGTTTCCAGCTGCTGGAAGGTGTCTGGGAGAGTGATTTGCAGCCCATTAGAGCTAAGGTAAGTGACTGATTTGGGTAATTGGAGGTGCATGCTCATGGTTTTAATTTCCTATGTTTC
Source organism: Umbellularia californica (assembly GCA_028538565.1). Taxonomy (NCBI): domain Eukaryota; kingdom Viridiplantae; phylum Streptophyta; class Magnoliopsida; order Laurales; family Lauraceae; genus Umbellularia; species Umbellularia californica. The sequence goes on along the minus strand of JAPQWN010000007.1, from coordinate 40,473,359 downwards.
TACTCTACGTTTCAGCCAAATTCCATGTTGATTTCAGCCACACTTGCAAACGATTTTCATAGTGGATTTGATGACACTTTAGGGAAGCTAATTCCGTTGATTTTTCACCTCAAAAGACCCCTCCATCAGTGCCTAAAAATTCCTTGACGTTGTGGCTGTAAATGAGGGAGAGATGGACTACACAGCTGCTGGTATGCAGCTGGTCAGACAGGACCTGTTTGGCCAATGTCCAACCAGCAGTGTGACAGCTGGGCATGGACAGATTCTGAGGCTTTGTTGTGGCCCTTCTTGTGTGGGTTTCCAGCCCATTTCTCCACCATCTTACTCAGCTGCTAAAGTGGGTTTTAACCTTGTGTAATACCTCAAAAAAATTATACTTTTATGTCACCCATTTGGTTAACCCGATTATGTTTTAAATGTAGCCAAGTAAGGGACTGTTTTTACTCTTGGTTACTTACTAGTGTGCGGGCTTAATTGGAAACCATTACCAACCAACCTTATAATGTAGGACTGATGGGTAATCATGTTGTGGCCTTAAATTAAATTATGTTTTGTCTCAATTGGTGGACCCTAAACACGTTTTTTATTTTAAATTGACCATCTTTGGGTGTCTAAGGGTTATATCTTGGGGTTTCGGTTTCATAGGAGTGATCTTGGATTGCTTTTTGGGTGTGCTTATGCCTAATGGGTGAGATCTAGGAGTGATCTTGGGTTGCTTTTTGGGGGTTTTTTTGTGTAACTTGGAGATCTTCGGCTTGGGAGTGAGCTTAGGAGCTTGTTAGCTATCTTGGAGGCTAAGGCAAGTGGATGAATGGATGATTTCAAGTATCAGCATGTTTTATGAGAAAAATATGGATTTTTATTACTTGTACTTAATGATTTGATACTTGCTTCTAATCATACTTTTCACTATGATTTTCTATTGCTTTTGAAAGGATGATTTTTGAATGCTAACATGTTTATGGAAAAATCTTGATTTACATTAATTGTTTTTGGTGATCTCATATGTGTTTTCATCTACACTCATGATGTGATTCCATTGATTTAAAAATGTAATCCTTGATATATCTTGTTATCTTACTGATCTCTTAGAAAAAGGAAAATGTTTCATGAACTTGTGTTGATCTTGTATTGTCATACATGGATTTCTATGGGCTTCTATTCTCTTGTGATCGAATGTAGATGAAAATGAAGGACTTGATTCATTTTGTAGATGGTTTGTGATGGTGGATTGGATGGGGTTAAAAGGAAGTTTTGAGACCTTCAAATACTTGTAGAAAGGGGTGCTCAAAGTGCATGAAATGAGAGGAAAGAAGAAGAGCCGAACTGCACTCAAAAATCACTTTCTGGACAGTTCGCTCGAGCGACTATGACACATCGCTTGAGCGAACCCTCCCAGAGAGCAAACGAACCCCAGGCAGACAACAGTTCGCCCGAGCGAACTTTCCAGTCCGCTCAAGCGAACTGCCTGACAGGCCTGGGTCAATACTTGGAGACTTGAAACATTGTTTTTAAGCTTGGGGAGGTATTGTTTGGAGCCCCGATGCAATGTAAGAACTTGGAAGGCATTGTATGGAGTCCGAATGAAGAGAAACCCCATTATGAAGATTCGTCAAGGATCCTTAGACTCGTCAATGTGCATAGGGATCCGAGATGTTCTTAATTCTCATGGAGTACCAACTATATGTCAAATTTGACATACGGGACCCTATACACATCGATTTAAATCTAGGACCCTCAACGTTTAGCCCGAAAAAGTATAGAAATCCATTATGTCGTATTTAAACTCGAATTTCACTTGTACATTTTAAATCTCATATTTTATTACAAGACTTGCCCCTTAGGTATTTAAATTTATGCTTTTTTTTAGCATGTTGCTAACCCGTTCATGCTCGACCCGATACAGATATGTTTTATGCCTATGGGTATTCCATTCCGTTATATTCGTACTTGTTGATTTCTTGTATATGACTCATGAACCAAAACCTTGAGGTAAGATAGCGCCAGAGCTCTGTAGTACGAGCCCATGAACCAAAAGGATTATTATTTTGAGAATAAAACCTTGAGGCAATATGGGGCCAAAGCTTTGTAGTGCGAGCCCATGAGCCAAAAAGAGAACATGCCTACATGTATTTGTTTTTTTTACTTGCATATAACCTATGAGTCGGCACCACTAAGCTTGGATGACCTTGTCGGTCTGATCTACTGACTTGGAGATCCCCCACTTGTCCCGCCAGCTACAATTTGGATCCCACTACCCGATTTATTAACCGTGGTCTTGTCCCGATACCGCAGATTGCTACTGTGGTTCCTGATGCCCGGCTCGCTACCGTGGTCATGTCCCGTATATAGCATATGTATATGTAATTTCGTTGTTCCTCCTCACTTCGGTGACTGAGGCCAACGCCTTGATATGCTCGCTCTTATCACTTCGGTAATAGAGGATTTAGCTTCGTGTGGTTGCCATCTTGATGGTTCCTAATCCTTGGTACCCTTACTGCCTTATATTGATCATGTCTTTCTTAAATAATGATTCATTATTTATACATGCTTTAAATGAGTCTCCGATTTGTGAAATGTTCATTATTTATACATGCTTTAAATGAGTTCCCGATTTGTGAAATGTTCATGTTTTATACATGCTTTAAAGGAATACATGTTTTGTCAAATATTCATGTTTCATACCCGTTTTATACGAATACAGGATTCTGTCAAATATTCATGATTTCCTATACATTTTAATTATGTACAATTTTGATCAGACAACATGATTTATTACATGTTTTATCGTTTAGTATATTGTTTATATCTTTTCACCTACCTACCAGACCGTCGTGTCTGACCCACTACTTTGGTACTCAGGTTCAGACTTCTTCACCCGAGATGAGTGCACGTGTTGGCCGGGGAGCCATGAGCTTACAGGTTGTTTGTCGGCTATGTCATGTAGACGTTGAGCTTGACATCGGAATTACATCACATATGGGGTAGTGATCATTAGCTTGTTTTTGTATGGCTTCTATTAGCCTTTTGGTTGGGATTTGTAATTAATACACATTGTTATTTATAACTTGAACATATATAGGAATGTAACCCTGTTACTGTCAGCTCTGTACTTTTATTGCGATGGTTTATTCCAGTCTGAGATGGGTCATTGATAAGATGACTATATGCTTGGGTTGAGTGCGGTGCGGAATCCAATGGCCACAGACTCCGAGTCGCAACACCACGAAAGCTTCCGCATGGTCGCCGGCGACCCTGCAAATTCGGGTCGCCCGATTTTGCACCAAAACGCCCGTTTTTCGATCCTTTTCGCATTTCGGGTATTCATGCCTCTGTGATTTTCTGAAAATCCAATGTTTGATGCTTGAAAACGACTGATCTTCACCGACATCTCGGATCCGCCGTCAAAAGCATGAAATCATCACCGATCACTCCAAGATCGCCAACCGGCTGACCAAGAAAGTACACTTTCTATCCGACCGATAGTAAAATCGACAAGACAGATGTCACCGGCCCACTAACATCAACCAATGTCTGAAATTGCATCGCGATCCGGCATCAAACAACGTGTGGATCCACCTGTGATGATCACAAGAAGAATCTCAAAAGACGCGGCGCGGCCCGCGACTCTTCACATGCCTTGGCGACCACTTAATGTCGTCAATTGACCCGTTTATGACAACTTAATGCGGTCATTAACTCATTATTTTGGACAGCCCAATCAAATTCAAGCATTTGGGAGTTACAAATCTAAGCAATCATGGCATTAAACCCATGAAACTCCCATCATCATGAAGATTAAAGGCAATTAAATGCCCACTGCCCTTCATCGGCCAATCACAAGCCATGAAAAATGAGTTACAAAATCAAAACATAAAAACTTGTAACTCCTCATCAATTCTCTCATCATGGCTATCAATGCCAATAAACACCTCATGGCTACCAAAAGCCTATAAAAGGACGTGAGTTCTAAGAAGAAGGAAAGGAATCCCAAGTGCAATCCCAAGCTCTGAAAATCTAGAAAATACAAGAGAGGGACGAAATCCTACCGCTTTGCTCCCAGAAGCACTACAAGGTGATCAGCATCCCTTAGGAGGCCACCCCCCCAAGGTCTCCTCCTTCTCCAACATGGCCTAAATGCGGCTTTTCAGCCCTTTTACTTGGTTTTTTTATTGAATATAGGACCTTCTCTTGGTCCTTGTCCTTTAAAAAACTGAGGTTAGGAGCCAAGCCAAGGAATCAAAGCATCAACCGTTCTCATTTGAAGGACGATGGCGAAGTCCATACATGACTTGCGACCGTCGATCTCAACGTGTCCCCACAATCTCCTGAGAAGTTAGATCCCTTTTCTTCATTTTCTATTGTAGTTTGTATTTTGTAAAGAGACAAAAAGAAATCAAAATTCTTGTCTTTCTTATTTGATGAGTTTTGTAAAATCGTCTTTCACGGCAAAAATCGCCTTTCATGGCAAAATCGCCTTTTACGGCAAACAAACAAAACGCCTCCTACGGCATTCTAAAAAAAAAAAAAAACTTGTCTCTTTTCTTAATATTTATGCAATTTGAAAAGTTAGAAAAAAGTATTGATTTCCTTTCTACTTGTAAAGGTGATTCTCCGGATTATCACCATTCCAAATTCCAAGTAGAAAGTAAATTTGGCATACCCATACAAAAATGTTGATACCCGCGTTTTCCCTCCTCCACCGAGACCCAGGTCAGCCCCCAGGGTGCGGAAGGAGAGGACGGAAATTTCGAGGGTCCATCAAGTTGGCATACCCGGTGGGACTCTGTTGACTTGAGAACGTGATGCTTTGATCCCTTGGCTCCTTTCTAGTTGGTGGCCTATGTTGCATTTTGCATCTAAAAAAAAAAAACATGAGATGGGGTTTCAATTGTTCTTTCTCACTTAAAAAAAAAAAACAAATCTAATCTCTTTTTCTTAAAAACTCGACTTAGAAAAATTTTGATCATCTCCTCTTCGAACTTGATAGCTCACAGAAATGTTTGCAGCTATCGTTCATATCAGGGATTGGACCATCTTTTCTCTTTGATGAGTCCAATTGAGATTTCAAAAAAAAAAAAAAAGAGTCTTCTTTCTTTTGAATTCAAATTCAAAGAAACTTTGGTTCTTTCCCTTTCGGATTTAACGCTCGCAGAAATGTTGAGTTGTTAGTTCGGATTGGAACACCACTTGTTCTCTTTGATGAGTTCATTAGAAACCTTTGTTTTTTAAAAAAAAAAACATATAACTTCAAAAAAAAAAATTCTTCTCTCTTTTGAATTCAAATTCAAAGAAACTTTGGTTTTTCCCTTTCGGATTTAACGCCTGCAGAAATGTTGAGTTGTGGTTCGGATTGGAACACCACTTGATCTCTTTGATGAGTTCATTAGAAACCTTTAAAAAAAACACTAAGGTTGCACCAATTGCGCTTTTTGACTAAAGTGGATTTAAGAAAAGCCTTGTCCAGAGTGTGGAGACAGCTCGACTGTTCGAGGCAAGGGTCCTTCAAACAGGTTCATTAAGTAATCCTACCCTTACCTGGGGGCTGATCTATCTACTAAGGTTTCATAAGATCGAATTGGAAACCTACGTGCACCTTTCAAAATAAAAAATTCTTCACTTTTTGAGTTCAGAATTGACAAATCTTGGTTCTTTCCCTTTCGGATTTAACGCTCGCAGAAATGTTGAGTTGTGGTTCGGATTGGAATACCATTTGCTCTCTTTGATGAATTCAATCTTAAAACCTTCAAAAAAAAAAAACTTGCGTCACTTTTGAGTTCAGAATTGAGAAATTTTGGTTCTTTCCCTTTCGGATTTAACGCTCGCAGAAATGTTGTGTTGTGGTTCGGATTGGAATACCATTTGCTCTCTTTGATGAATTCAATCTTCACCTTTCAAAAAAAAAAAAAAACTTCCGTCACTTTTGAATTTAGAATCGAGAAATCTTGGTTCTTTCCCTTTCGGATTTAACGCTCGCAGAAATGTTGAGTTGTGGTTCGGATTGGAACACCATTTGCTCTCTTTGATGAATTCAATCTTGACCTTTCAAAAAAACTTCCGTCACGTTTGGGCTTGCATTCGAGAAATTCTGGTTCCTTTCCCTTTCGGATTCAGCGCTCGCAGAAATGTTGAGCCCTTGTTCGGATTTGAATACCAGTTGCTCTCCTTTATAAACCAAAATTTGACCTTTTAAAAAAAATCCCATCTCGTGTCCTTTCCAAGGATGCGATTTACAACATTTGTGCCTAGCGGTGCTAGTACGCCCTTTCAGGTCTACTATATTCGCGACCGACACATTTGAATCTCCAACCTTATATCATTTTACCTCGAGTGAGCCTTGCTTCTCGGTAATTTGAATTAAGGTCTACAATTGCTTCTAGCAGTCACTGGAACACTCACCCTGAGCCTACCATACTTGCATTTAAGAACAATTGTATCCTCTATGGCTTTTTGCCTTCCTCTATGGCTTTTTGCCTTTTTCATCTTCCTTGGGCTGGGCCATGTCCCCTCAAGTGATTTGAAAAGAAAAACTATAGTTGTTTTCCATTTATGATCCCAATATTCTTGTGATTACTAATGGATTTGGTCTTGGTTCAAAAGTTTTCCAAAACTAACAATGACAGCTTCATTGACAATCACTTTCGATGAGAACAAGTACATGCTTATGCTTCAAGACAAGCAAAACAAGCATAAGCGTCCTGCCAGTTGTCGAAGCGTCATCTCCCTCGATACTCTCTAAACACCGGGTCAACTTCAATTCCCCGGACCATCGTCTTCGGGTCGCTGGGACCATTCCCACTCCCCGCAAAAGACACCGTACCTGCCAAGAAGCAGAAAACCGCCCCACGTGTCATTAACATGGCACCAAGGGCGAACACCAAGAAGCCTGAAGCCAGGGGCGCTCCCACAAAGCCTCAACCCACAAGAAACCAGGTTTACCCAAAAACCTGGTCCCCGAGATCTTCACCAAAGCAACGGAGGTCCCGAACATCTGCAAAGTCAGCATACCTGGCCCCTCTCAAGGAGAGTCGGTTATACCCTCTCTCTTACATGAAAGAGGAGAAACCTATTGTCCGCCCAAAGAACAAACAAAATCATCATGAGCCGGCTTGCTCCTATAAGCCTAAAATCAAATCTTGCATCGTTAGGCCTATGCAAAAACATGCTGAAGCCTGCACTTCTGCGAGTCGACCCTTCATCTCAACAAGGGCTGAGCTCGCAAAATTCAAATCTTCACTGCGATAGACAAAGGACCGCGTCCAGATTCTGTCTTTGCCCAATTTCAAAGAAGACAAACTCGGCTGCTGCGCACGAGGGACTACATCCTTCAACGCCAAAGCCCAGCCAGAGCTGACTGAAGCTCAAATTGCTCGTCGTATGCGTCGCCGTGCGGCATATGGACAAAAGAGGCTTGAGAAACAAAGAACCCAGCGTTCTACTCTCCATGTCTCTAAGAAATGGGTCGAAAAAGAAACACCCGACCAATTCGTTGTTGTTCATATGGTTGGCAAAACCAGAAAACGCCAGAAGTCAGCAACCAAAACCAGTGTTAGACGTCCAGTGACTCGCAGCGTCTCCCGGACACGAACACATCTGGAAGAGTCCTCCACTCCTCCAAGCCAAAGACACCGAAGTAATCACTCCTCAGATTCTTCATCCAGAAGAATGAGCCCCAGCTCAGTCACCAGGACGATTTCTTCGTTCGAATCCCGAAGGATGAACATCTTGGCTAAAAGTTCTGAGCCGCCTCCATAGCATGATGATGTAACTACACGCATCCAGCAGTTGGAGCAAGGACAATAGAGAATTGAGGCTCTGATGGAAAACCTCATTCTCACTCTACAGCGTCTGCCACCTAACAACCAAGGCCCTCCAAATCATGAAGATGATGAGGCCAATGCAGAAAACAATGAGTCACGCGCCCTTACCAAAAAGGACGTGGACGATATCCTCGCAAAAGCAAAAGAAGAGGATACATTGAAAGAACATTGGATCAAGCCACCCTACCCTCTATGGATGGACTCAGTTCCGTTCCCTGCAAATTCAAACAACCTACTCTCCAGACATATACGGGGAAAGGATCAGCCAGACAACATGTCATCCTCTTTAAGATCCTAACAGGAGCTATTGCAGATCAAGATGCCCTCAAGATTTGCCTCTTTGCAAGTACCCTAAAAGGTACAGCCTTTGATTGGTACTCCACTCTGCCGGAGAACTCCATCCAGAACTGGGCTATGCTGGAGACACGCTTCCTGACCCACTTCCAAGGTGAGGACCATTCTGTTACTATGGCTCAGCTTTGCAGCCTGAAACATGGAGAGAATGAGTCAAATTATGACTTCATTCACAAGTGGAAGTCAGTGGCGTACAAATGCTCAGATGTACTGCCACAAACGTCGCTAGTCGACATCTGCCGTAACAATATGAGAGCAAAAATTCGCTCCATGATCATCTGCAACAAATCAAAGAACCTGGGAGAACTCCTCGAAACTTCCATGGAAGCTGAAATGGTGATTAAAGACCTCAACAGTCAGATATCATCAAAGAAAGAGCCGACTGCCGTTACAACCTCAAAACCAAAGAAAAAGGAGGTTCTCAATGTGCAGACCAAATCAGCTCCTCAACAGCCAAAGAAAGCTGAAAACAAAACTGCAGGTAAAAGGCCTGAACTCTCCGATGCCTTTAAAGAACGTGTAGAAAAGAAATATCCGTTCGATGAAGATGTTGAAGAAATCTTTGAGGCTCTCCTAACAAATGGCGAACTTACTTTGCCTGAGCCCAAAAGACCGGGAGATGTTGGTAAAACCAATGATCCCCGATACTGTCCATACCATCAGATGATCTCACATCCTCTCAATCAATGCTTCGTTGTGAGAGAGAAGATCAAGGAGATGTGGAAAAACGGAGTCATAACTTTCGACAAAAACTACGGCTCCACTTCTGTCAACAAGGTGTCATGTGGGCAAGTTTCAAAATCACCAAAGAAGAAGATCACTACTTCATTCAAGGTGATTAAAATGGCTCAAGCATCCCAAGAGTTGGTTCCCTATCCAACACCAGATTGACAACCTATATGGGTGCATCCCAATCTCTTAGAAGATGAAAATTGGGAGATCGTCAAAACAAAGCCGACCGCTCACAGCGAAGGCCAGCCAAGAGACAACTCCGCAAGGTCAAACAGCAGCAGAAGTCTCAACCAAACAAGAAGTCCTTGAAAAGGCAAAAACCACTTCCATTGCTTCACTAGGGCCTACGGAAGAATCCCTTCCCAGAACTTCAAAGGCGGTAAGAAAATTCACCCTTGATAATTTCATGTCACCTCTATACAAAAATGAAATTGCGCAAAGGGCATCATACTCCTGCAACTCGGTAGTTGGATTCTCCATGGTTGGATATGAGTCCAGTGATACTGCCAGTGATATCAATGAGTGGGAAGAATCCCTTGAAACAGGAGAATACCTCTCCGACGAGGAATGGATTCCCAAATCTCATCTTATGTCAGTAATCTAGTATAACCCATTGTAGCCACAAGGATCCTAGTCCGATGATGAAGAAGACCAGGACGTTGTTCAAGAAAACGCTGTCAATCCAGCACCAGCCAATGCTTCAATGGAACCCAATAATGGTGAACCACAAGGAGCAGATGACAAAGAAGATTTGGCTCCTATGCCTAATCTTGAAGAATATGCAAGAATTTTGCAACATCTTGCCATAGAGCAGGAGCAGGATCGCATCAATGATCTTCGTCATAATCCAGAACCAGAACTCCCTGAAAATCAACGGGAACTTTCTCCCTTAACTCCTGAAAATGGAGAAAACAATTGGATTGATGATCCTCTTACATCCGAGGATGAGTCCGATTCCCAACAGTCTACACTGGGGGCATCTCCTGTCCGGATAACTTGAAATGCGATGGCTCAGGGCGACAGTGCATCTGAAGCATCCGAAGACACGTACTCCCCAACCGGTAGTGCATCTTCCGGAGCTACATCCTCTCAGGTGACTTCCACTGAGATATCATCCTCTCAGCCCTCATCTCCTGAAGCTATGACATCGGAGCTTAAGCCTCTCCCGGTTGATCATACTCCTGCCAATGAAATTTTCTTCAATGAAAACCCAGTTGATTGGTCCCAGATACCCGATCTCACAGAAGATGTCTGGACTAATACAGAAATGTTGTCGGATGCTGTTCAGGACTTGTTCCCGAAAATTGCTCCGTGCAACACAAACACTGAAGACGCCAATGCTATTACAGAGACGTCTTCAGAAAATGACAAGGATCAACCCCTTGATCCTGAGAGTGATCTTCCAAAAGAAGATCCTTCTCTAGAGGCTCTTGAAGTTGGTAGAGGTACCCATTCTGGCCGGGACTACCACAAAAATTACAATCAACCCTCTTCTTCTTATGTAAATCCTTCGGGAAAGTAAGTTGTAAGCACCCCAAGTGGCAATAATAATGAAAATGCAGGCCCGAAGGAGGCTTTCAAGTCTGACTTGATTTAGCACTTCAAACACATACCTGCACGTCTGCACATCCTTGACTTATTACGAATGTCTCCATAAACTCGTAATAGTCTCATTTCAGAACTACAAAGGCTGAATGAGGATGTCAACAAACATGCCCCACAAGTCCTACAAATTGAAATGGACTATAAGGTCAAAAAATCAAATACTCCCTCAAAGGGAGAGAAGAAGAAGACTGAGGGATCAAGCAATGAATACCTCTCGGTACAAAAAGCGATAATTACAACAATTGCCTTCGACAAGGATAACCTCCTGCTTGGCGAGACAAAGCACAACTGACCATTGTACTTTACTGGGTACGTCAAAGAAATGCCAGTACACAGAGTTCAGATCGATCCAACGTCCGTATCCATCTTCGGATATGACGGGAGCGCTCAAAGGCCTATCGGCAAAATCAGGTTCAAATTGCAAATCGGTGATCTTATCTCTGAAGTCACCATGTATGCGATAAGGACCCATTCATGCTACAATATACTCCTTGGACGCCCCTGGATACATGAGAATGGTGTTGTCCCTTCAACTCTACATCAGTGCATCAAGTTCGTTGGCAACGATGGCTTGATACATCGAGTGTTTGCAGACAAAAAGCCCTTCAAAGGCAAGGATGTCCATTTTGCAGATGCTCAGATGTATAAAGATGGAAAAGAAGAACAGGAGGAACAAAAATTCACTTTGCCGACAGTCTCCAGAAAGATAAAGGCAAGGCTCCTCAGCAAACACTGGAGGTAAACAAACCCTCCACCAAACTCGAAGTAAGCGATCAAGCTCCCTTCGTCGTCTCCTTCAAATCTCCAAAGCCTTTGGTAATCACTACCAAAGCAAACAAGACAAAACAAAAGACTGGGGGCAAGTTCACTGTCTCCTTTGTGTCTATTATGCATAACACAGACTCGGAGTCAGAGTCAAAAGATGACATAGCATCAAGCCAAGCTGATACTCAGCAATATCAGCCCGCTCTCACTCCATTTGAGACAGTTGCTGACATAGAAGATCCTACGTCTGCTTCCTTTGTTATTCCAGCAACTTCGCCAGAAGAAAAAGCAATCTTCTTCCACATATCAAGAGCATCTCCACTAAACTCTCTGCTTGAACCTTTCCAAAACAAAGGTATGCCTCAGCTATCCCTGTATAGTCCAATGGCACAAGCTATCATGAAGAAAATGGGCTATTACGCTCAAAATCCTACTGGTTTGGGAGGTGGCCGTGGTATTCTCACACCATTGGAACCCACCCTGACCAAAAGTCAACCAGAAGATTGGAAAATCCACCTTCATAAAGGCAAGTCTTCATATGGGTTGGGGTATGATCATACCGCTCCTATGAGACCGTTGACACCATGGCTGTAATAGTTGACACCATGGCTGCAAAGTCGCTTTTCCGACCAAGCCTCAACATCTCATGAAGACATTCATATCCCTGGATATTTCTTTGAGGAATCACTCGTCAAAGATCCAGAAAGCTCTGCCAATTGGTATAATTTCTCTGATGATAAAGAGGAGTTTCCCGATGACACAGACGCGCGGTTCTCTGACCCAGAAGAACCATCGTCTCCAAAAGTAGTACCCTACTTCAACCAGTTCCAGCAAATGATCGGGACCATCTCATTGCAAGTCTTGAGAAGGATACTGATCAAGAAGATCCGTGGACAAAAACAGAGCCTCAGTCTGAAAATGCCTCTGGCACTCCAAAACGTCTTGTTGAGTTGGAAGCCTCCGAAAATATTGTGGAGGAACCACCTTCAAACCTTCCGACAAAAGACCCTGTTCAAAAGTTAAACTTGGGAACACCTGATAATCCACGTCCTGTATTCATAAGCAAGAATATAAAGGATGATGAGTTACCCGAGTATATCTCTTTTCTTCGTGAGTTCGTTGATTGCTTTGCATGGTCTCATGCTGAAATGCCTGGCTTAGATCCCAAAGTAGCAGTCCACAAGCTCAATTTGTAAAAAAAAATCAAGCCTTTCAAACAAGGCCAAAGAAGATTCCGTCCCGACGTGATGGACAAAATTGAACAAGAAGTTCATAAACTCAAAAACGTTGGCTTCATCTACGAAGAACAGCATCCTGAATGGTTAGCCAACATCGTCCCCGTGACAAAGAAAAATGGGCAGATAAGGGTATGTATGGACAGCAGAGACCTGAATAATGCATGCCCTAAAGATGAATTCCCGCTCCCCATACCAAAGGTGATGATTGACAACACCTATGGGTTCGAGCGAATGACATTCATGGATGGATTTTCTGGCTACAACCAGATAAAGATGCATCCTGAAGACGAAAGGCATACATCATTTCGGACTCCATTTGGCGTGTATTGCTACATTGTCCGGCCATTTCGTCTGAAAAATGCAGGTGCAACATATCAGAGGGCTATGATGAAAATATTCCAAGATATGCAGCACAAGACGGTCGAATGCTATGTTGACGACCTCGCCATCAAAAGCAGAAGAAAAGAAGACCATCTCGACGATCTTCGAGAAGTTTTCCTCCGACTTCGCAAACACAAATTGCGGATGAATCCACTAAAATGCTTCTTCGGTGTCTCATCAGGTAAGTTCCTCAGATTCATAGTATGGAAAGCTGGAATAGAACTTGACCCCACCAAAGTCAAGGCTATCCTGAAAATGCCATCTCCCAGAACCCTAAGAGAATTAAAAGGGCTTCAAGGAAGGTTGGCCTACATTCGACGGTTCATCTCCAATCTGTTAGGGAAGTGCCGTCCATTCTCTCCCTTGATGAAGAAAGGCGTGGACTTTGTCTGGGATGCCGAATATGAAAATGCATTTCAAGACATCAAAGCATACCTCACCAAACCTCCAGTGCTGGATGCCCCCACAACTGGAAAACCATTTATCTTGTACACAAGAGCTTTCGACCATTCTTTGGGTGCTCTGCTCGCACAAGAAAACAACGATGGAAAAGAAGCTGCTCTATATTACCTTAGCTGCATGTTGGTAGGTGTAGAGCATCGCTACTCCCCAGTCGAAAAAGAATGCCTTGCAGTGATGTTTGCCGTATAAAAGTTGCATCACTATCTACTATCCAATACAGTCTACCTGATTTCGAGGATCAATCTTTTAAAGGTCTTTGTCACAAAAGCAGGTTCTCTCAATGCCCGACTGGCAAAATGGTCCATCCTTTTATCACAGTTTGATATTAGGTATGTACCACAAAAAGCAATCAAATGCCAACCTCTAGTAGACTTTCTCGCAGAACAACCATTGCCTAAAGATTCTCCACTCAGGGATGATCTCCCAGACGAATTTGTCTACAGCGTGGAAACTTCCTTATCAAACGCTTCCTGGGACATGTACTTTGACGGGGCAACCAGGACCAATGAAAAAGGAAAGCAAATATCCAGAATCGGCATCCTCTTTGTCAGCCCCGACAAATACATGATTCCACACGCCTTCTCACTACTGAAACCATGTTCAAACAATGCAACTGAGTACCAAGCCCTGTTTGTAGGATTGGAACTCGCCCTCGAATCCGACATCACCATGCTGGAAGCTATTGGAGACTCAACTGATCGTCAACCAAATGAATCAGAAATTTGAAGTCAGAAAGCCTGATCTGCTACCTTACTACAACAAGGCGCAGTCGCTTCGACAAAAATTAAACATCTGTCACATCACCCACATCCTCAGAGGTGAAAATATCCTCGCAGATGCCCTGGCTGGATTTGTCGCATCCATGGCGATCCAAGAAGGGGAAAACATGCAAGTCACAGTGTGTCAAAGAAGGATTCTCCCTCCTCTTAACACACACCAAGCAGTTGCTGAATGCCACCAAGTGGTTGAAGTCGGATATCCATCCTCAAACCTCCGATCGACGACTGGAAAGATCCGTTCGTTGACTACATCATGTCGGAGTCTTACCTGAAGATCCAAAAGAGCGGGTAAGCATCCAAAGACGAGCCTCGAACTTTCATTTGGATATTCCTTCAAAAGCACTTTACAGAAAATCCTTCAACAGAGTACTTCTACGCTGCTTGTCACAATAAGAGGCTGATGAAACTCTTAAAGAAGTGCATGCTGGTCTTTGTGGAGCCCATCAGACTGGTCCTAAGCTCTACAACCAGATAAAAAGGCTAGGTTATTATTGGCCTACCATGGTAGCTGATGCAATGCAATTTGCTAAGCGCTGCCAAAAATGCCAGATTCATGGAAATTATGTCCACATGCCTCCAGAATGGCTACATCCAACAGCAATCTCATAGCCTTTCGAAGCCTGAGGTATGGATATCATAGGTCCTATCTCTCCCCCATCAAGCAAAGGTCATCGCTTCATCTTTGCCGCTACGGATTATTTCTCCAAGTGGTCAGAAGCATTTGCGCTCAGCGAAATGAAGATTTCATCAGTCCTTCACTTCTTGCACACCAACATTATTTGTTGCTTCGGCATACCTAAAAGATTCGTCCATGATAACGGACCACAATTCCGGGATCACAGATTCTACAGGTTCTGCGACAAGTATAAAATCTAAAGTTGTCCTTCGACTCCATATAATCCAGCAGCGAATGGACTAGCAGAAGCCTTCAACAAGACACTCTGCAAAATTCTCAAGAAAATGGTCTCTAGTCACAAAAGAGACTAGGGCGACAAACTACCAGAAGCTTTGTGGGCCTATCGAACCACCGTTCGAGGACCAACCCATAGCACACCATTCTCCTTGGTCTATGGATGCGAAGCTGTTGTCCCTTTGGAAGTACAAATTCCTTCCTTAAGGGTTTCTCTGCAAAATGACATGATGCAAGAAAGCAATGTCAAATTGAGACTCCAAGAGCTGGACAATCTCGATGAAAGACGACTCGAAGCTCTACAAAGCATTGAGTTGTACCAAGCACGCATAGCAGGATCTTTCGACAAGAAGGTCAGGCAACGCGCCTACAAAAAGGGCGACTTGGTTCTTGCAGTAAAAAGACCCATAGTCTTTGCCCACAATTCCAAAGGCAAATTTGAACCAAAATGGGAGGGACCTTTCGTCATCGATAAAGTCTTCTCCAATGGTGCATACGCTCTTCTAAACATGGAAGGAGACAGATGTATGCTGCCCATCAACGGCAAGTTTTTAAAGCGGTACTACCCTTGAAGACTTTCTCAAACAGGTCAGAGCAATATCTACACAGCCAAACCTATTTCCAGGTACTTGCTCGTCAAACCCACCTCTTTTGAAATTTTCATCTTTATTTTGAAGTTTCTAAAAAAAAAATCCTTTCAAAACAATGCTTACTTCCATCGTTTCATTGTTCGAAAAAAAAATCAAAATCCAAAAATCCAAGTTTAGGAGCCTCTTCCCAGACTTGACCAAAATTTTCGATCCTTGAACCCAAAATTCTTGGTTTGAAACAAAAACCAGGACTCAGGAATTTTTACCCTAGTCCGTCCCGGCTTTTACAACCAAAATGGTTTTAAACAAAAATTGTTTTTCAAAAACCGGAAGGATACGAACCCCATTTGATACTTCCAAAAACCCAAAAAATCGCAAGGAAGCGAATTCCATTCGATACTTACAAAACCTTGAATTCCAAAATCGTGGAGACGCAATATTCCAATTGATATCCACAACCCAAATTTCAAATGGTTCGAGAAAACCTCAAATTTCAAAAATCACGGGGAAACGACATCAAGTCAGTACCCGTAAAATCAAAAGTTTTGGGAAAAGCAGGGAAGCGACGCTGAGTCGATACTTGCACCCCAATCCGCGAGTAAGCGACATTCCATCGATACTCGCAAAACCCAGCCGGCGAGGAAGTGACATTCCATCAATACTCGCAAACCGAATGAGCAAGGAAGCGACGTTCCATCGATACTTGCAAGACCATTCAGCGGGGAGGCGACATTTAGTCGATACCTGCATTTTGAAAACCAAAAATCGGTTATAAACGCCAAAAAATCGGCTATAAACGCCAAAATTCGGCTATAAATGCCAAAATTCAACTATAAATGCCAAAATCGGCTATAAACGTCAAAATTCGGCTATAAACGCCAAAATCCGGCTTTCCTGCCAATAAAACAAAACTTGGTTTTCAAAAATCTGGCTTCCATGCCAAAACAAAACAAACAACAAATAAAACAAAATTCGGCTCCTATGCCATTCAAGAAAAAAAACTTTGGCTTTCACGCCATCCAAAAACTTTGGCTTTCACGTCATCCAAAAACTTTGGCTTTCATGCCACCAACAAAAAAAAATATATCTTTTGGCTTCCATTCCACAAATTAAAATTCGGCTTCTATGCCATTCCAAAATTCGGCCTTCATGCCATCTCAAAAATTTTCGATCTAATGCCATCTCAAAATTTTTGGCTCCTATGCCGCAAAACAAATTTTGGCTCTTACGCCACAAAATTAGGCTTCCATGCCATCTAAAATTTGGTTTTCAAACCATCAAAACCCAGGCTTTTTGCCATAAAATTGGCTTTCATGCCCAAAACAACTCTTTGACAAAAGATTTTCACAAAATAACAACCTTTTGATCAAATTCTCAAACAAACATTCCCATCAAATTTTACTCAAATTTGTTTCCATCAAAAAATGTTTTAAGTGAAAAGAAGGGGATACAAAAATGTAGTACCAAAATTGTTTATACATGGAGGTACCAAAGAAGAAAAACAAGAAAGAAGAAAAGAGTTTGTTACAACTCAGGAGCTCAATCTAGCATGGTCTTCAACCAAAGGTTCAACTCCTCAAGCAAACCCTTGGCCTTATCTTCCAAAGTTTATAGGCCACGCTTCTTCAGAATGTTCCCATAAAATGCGGCCGAATGCCGCGACCCATCTGCAGCACGAGAAAGTTCTTCCCATATGACCTGCCACTGCTCATGCTCCTGAGTCTTCCTCCGGACATTACCTTCAGCTTCCTCAACCTGGCGAATGAGAGTCCCCTCCTCGTCACGAGCCTCTACAATGGCGGTCCATTTGGCAGCAGCTTCTTCCTTCAAAAGCTCAAGACGCCGCCTAGCCTCGACAACCTCCTTATAAAGGCGGTTTAAGTCTTGCTTCAGCCCCATAATGGATAACTCGGTAACGTTCTTCTCCCGGACGACCTGCCTCCGAGTCTTCGTGACCTCAGTCAGCTCAGCTTTGACCTTGCTGGATGGCTTTATAAACATCTCATCAAAGAAGTCACCATCTGGGAAACTCTTGGTCTCAGTCCACTTGTTCCCCAAAGCAATGACTTCATCAACAAAACCTTTGACGCTTGTGATGTCCAGACCGACTTCTTTGCTATCAGCAAGAATGTCCTGTACATGCTTGATCATGCTAAAGCCAGCTTCCAAGTGACCTGAAGAGAGAGTCTCAACCCATGAGCTCAAGACAGTCTTCAACACCTTCCTCGCATACTAAAGGTGCGGCGCAGATTAGGATTCGCCATGCTCTGGTGCCCGACCGCCCATGTCATGCTCCATTCGAAGAGTAATCAATAAACTCTTTCCAACTGAAGAAGCTGACTCATTGAAGGAAGCAGAAGCCCCCACTCCTGGATCAGCTGCAGGTATCCCCTGTTCTAGCCCTGAGGAAGATGGAGGGACCTCTCTTGTTGCTCCACAACCTGCCAAAGAAAAGACAAAAAGGTATGAATATAATCTTGTCAAAAATATATCAAGATTATTATTGCAAAAATACCTGCTTCGACGACCGGCGGAGTTCTTTCTGCCTCTTTGAGCTCATCCAAAGCATCATCAAAGGTTGCGTCCATGGATGGCTCGAAATCGTCAGAATCCTCTGGCAAGTCAAGAAAACAAAAGCTACATGTTAGCGAAAGACAGCACAAACAAAAAGAAAAAAAAAAAAAGAAGCCAAAGCAATCATACCAGGTGAAGGTTCTGGAACCACTCCAGAGTCCCTGGCTCTTCCTCAAATGCCACGACTGGATCCGTCATCGCCTCATCGGCAGGAACCTCGGGCATCACCAGGTCATCGTCCTCTGCTAAAAAAAAGAAAGCAGCGGATCGAAACAAAAATCTTTCACAAGAGAAAAGAAGAAACAAAAGAAAGAAAGAGGATATACCAGCTGTCTCCTCTTCTTTGCTCCTATTCTCCGGAGGCTCGTCAGCATCCTCAGACACCTCCTCAACAATGATGAAAGGAACTTCAATATCAGAAGGACTATCGTGCCGTTTCATATTTCGGCGTTGTCCTCTCCTCCTCTTGCTTCGGCGCGTCAATCTGCTCGACGATCCTGCTCCACTATCGACATCAGGCCTCTCATTAGAGTCCTCACTGGATGGTCTACTTTTCTCAGTAGACTCCATGGAAGCCTTCGTATACTCTGCTTGTATCATAACATCGATCTCGGCCTCCTCCTCCTCCAGGTGTCTCAAGACCTCACCAGGAATTCCTTATGCAGCTCCTGATCTGATGATGTCCTGCTCATGGAGAAAGCATGTCTTATGCTTCTCTCCAGAAAGGAAGGCCAAAACTTCCTCCCGACGGACACCATCCGATTTCCAAGACCTTTCCCAGGAGATTGCTTGACATCGAGCTCTTTCTTGGAAAGCCCCCGGTACACTAAAAAGCTCTCCAAGAACCACTTCGTGAAGTCAGAAGTCCGGAAAGTGGGCAGTTCAGGATAGGAAATCATGGCAGTAGTATCCTCAGCGCAATAAAAAGCTCATGCATTCCTCCCATCCTACAGACCTCCAAAATGCTTCACCATGCTCGAAGGCGCTCCAACAACGCCTTGAGAGAAGCCAAGCTGTAATGCAAAACACGAAGGGACATACGGTTGGATATCGACGAAAAGATCTCTGCGGTACACCATCGTTCCAACCCGTATGTTGAAGAGCCATCTCTTCTCCGCGTCTGTCAAAGCATAATGTATTTCCGACCCTGCCCTGGTCGAATCACGGGAGACACCAAAGTCGAAAGCCTTCTTCCGCAGACCCGGAGAAAGCTTTACTGAAGACTGCCCATTCTCGACGTCCCTAAATCGACGGATCCTCAAACGGGCAGACAAAAGCGATTCGGGAACGGCTGTCCCTCTAGCCAAACGAATCATAAAGGGATCTTCGTCCTGTGCAACTCCAAAACGATGGAAGCTAGGACAGTGGTATACATACCACGAATAGAAGATGTGGGCAGAAAATACCCTGTTCATGGGAAGCCCAAGCCGAACCAGGAAAGCAGCAGCCTGCAGTTCGGTACACAAATAGGAGTAAAAAGTAGGTACCAAAGCCAGTCGCTCTCAAAAGGCCATCTGACAAGCCGGAAAAATACAATGCGGCCTATGTGTGTTCCATCTCCTCCAGCAAAAACAGCCTCACCCAGCCAATAAGTGAAGTAAACAGCAAGATCTCTCCACAACGCAATGTCAAGACAAATGGCATCTGTGCTTGCAAAGAACTTCCTCAAATCTTCTCGCATAGTAGTGATCTTCTTCAAACTTGATGCTTTAGCCCTAGCATCTTGGGCCATGCCATCAGAAGAATCCCCGCAGTCAAAAAAGTTGGAGCTGCAACTTCTCCAACTGCTGCATCTAACTTTCGAGCCCTCATTCTCCTTCAAAAAATCATAGAAGGCAACGAGCTGAAAGTACACAAGCCTAAACTCCTCAGACTGCTCCTCAAGGATGTTGTCAATAGGCATAAACTCCTCATAGAGTTTGCCGAGGATAGGCAATCCGGTGATGGCGTTCAGTTCCTTTAAAGAAAAACCAATCTCACCATTCGTCACAATGAAGGTGTTGGTTTGTGGAAGGAATGACTCCAGCATGGCCATGAAAACCTCATCGGAGAAAACGACGGTTTGCCGAAAAGCGCGAACCGCATCAAAAATCTCGGCCTCCCGTAGAATGGCCTCGCCAATTCTCAATGTGTGATCAGTCCATGATTCCCAACTCGAGTCAGCACTGAAGCGGCCACGAAGTCGAAAAGGCTTCACCCAATTACTACCGTCACCCCGAAAAACGCCAAGGCCCACCGGTCTCAAATCGATCGATGGATGATCAAAACCTTGGTAGCCACTGGCTGGCATCAACATGTCCATACGGACAGGTGGCTTCTCTGCAAAACCGGAAGGGCCACCAACAAAAATCCGGTCTTGATCACACTGGTCCTCTTCACCCAGCTCGGAGGATCTTCCCTCTTAGGGCATGTGGGAGAAAGGCTCAGGATCGAGATGGTCCGATCGAAAGTCGACCGGGTGGAAATAGTTCTCTCCTCACCATTTGCTGTGTAAGAGAACTGAAAACATCTCTTTTGGTATGTCAAGTCGTCAGGGACTGCATCACCGAAGAAGAAGGTAGGCTTGGGCATAATGCTCTGATCGTCCATAACCCAAGGACAGCTGCTTACCATGATCTTGTAGAATTCCTCATCTTTGAGAGAGATCAATCGCTGTCTCACCTCATCACGATTGAGGGAATCGCACTCTTCCAAGTTTTTCTCGACAAACTGGACCTTCTCCCAAGCCTGCTGAACGGCTGCATTGGAAGATCTGGCAGATCAACGAGGTGCGTCAGTAATAGGACCTTTACCCTTGTTCGTCCTGGAAGAACTACCTGCAAAAGATGGAAGAGAAAAAATCAATCAAAATGACAGAATTCTGCTACAAAAATTCTAGCAAAATTTTAACATGGTTCCAGGGCAATTTCGAAGAAAAGGGAAATACTCCGAAAAAGACAGGAAATCTGAAGATGAGCTCAACATCGCTGCGAGCTCATAGTCAGTGAAGAATTCTCAAAGAAGGTTCGAACTCAACATTGCTGCGAGAACAAGCCAATCTCATCAAATTTCCGCAAAATTTGGAAAAGAGCTCAACATTGCTGCAAGCTTCAGAATCCAAAAATTGCAAAGTCCCTCAAAATCCAGCAAGACCAAGAAAGAGCTCAACACCGCTGCGAGCTCAAAATCCCAATACTTGTAAAAGATTTTCAGGTATGCATCATCATGTTTCCAAGACCATTTACAAAAAAAAAAAAACAAAATCATGCATCAAAGAATATCATCATGCATTAGGAGCTAGAAAAACCTTGACCAAAGTTTGACCAATTCCAACCCAATTTGGTCAAAACCAATCAAACTTTGTCCAAGTCAAAAAATCATGTTGGCTTGACCTAGAGACGCTAGCCTTCTATCTTGATGCATCAAAAAAAAAAAATGTGCATGAACATATTGAAATTGCATGATCCTCATTATCATGGTGAGCAAAAACAAAAAAAAAATTTGCTGGCCCACTGCCACGTGGCATCCTGTCCGAGCAGCCAAGAAAAAACAGGAAAAAAAAAAAAAAACAAACAGCAGAAAAAAAAAAAGGGAAAAACGGTGAAAAAAAAAAAAAGCCCCATGCCTCTTTTGAGTTAATGGGACCATTCAAAAAAAAAAAAAGCCTCATGAGTTTCCAAATAACAAACTATCCAACCTCATGAACCAAATTGAGTCAAAATCTTGAAATTGACATTTCACAAAACCAAATTCCGGTCCCCTAACTCGCCACATACAGCTTCTTAGGTCATAGGCTAAGACTAAACCTTTGACCCTTGTGGACTTGAAAACCCAAACGTCGAAACTCTATATAACTTGGTGTCCCCGAAGCTAAGAGACATTTAGGAATTTCAAGTGCACAATGTCAAATGAAGGTCTAAAGCATAGTCTAGTTTTCATTCCTGCAAAATTTCTCCAAACACAGTTCTTTTTGTAACTGTCGGTCAACGCTCGGTTAACCGTCGGTTAACCGAGGTCGATCTGTCGGTCGACCGAAGGTTTGACCGACAGATCCCAGCCCAGAATTTCTGCTCTCTGGAATTCGAGCCAACAGATCCTCGGTTGGCTGTCGGTCGACCGACGGCGAACCGACGGATGACCTGACAAAAATGTTGCTCTCTGGAATTCGAACCGACAAATTTCGGTTGGTGTCGGTCGACCTGTCGGTCGACCGAAGTTGGACCGACAGCTGACCGACAGGCACGGGCAGTGCATTCTGTTCAGAATTTTTACAACTTTTTCTCCCTTCTTCACTTCCACATTTTTACCACCTGCACTCCCCAAGCCTCCATGCTTTCCAAGGGATTCATTCCACACATTATAGAGCATTCCATCCACAATTTGTCCATTCATTCCAAAGATAAACATCAAGACATTCTTATAACAATTCCATGGAACTTACAAAACCAACATGATTCTAAGAACTTGATAAATCATTAATGACAATACCAATAGAGAAACTGAAGTACATGGCTTGAAAGAATGTAGACATAACTAGCATTAAGAGAACTCACACAAAAATCATATCTTAATGAAGAAAAATGGAACCCTAATGCAATATACATGGAAAAAAATCCCAAAAAGTTCACTTGCCTCAATCCAAAGCCAAAGAAAGCTTCACAAAAACCAACAATGAGGGGTGCTCCACGAGATCTACACAAAACCCCCAAAAATGGAGCATACAAAAATCAACATTTTGGCCATTACAAATCCCCATTTCAAAAAATGGGTTTGAAACCATGAAAACCAAGCTCTAGGTGAGCTAAATGAACAACAATGAAAGAATGAAAAGGAATACTAACCAAGAGCTAGCTGAACAAGGAAGATAGAGCTAGAAGATGATGAATAGTGGGGAGGTTTGGCTCCCAAAAACGTCCAGCTGTAGCTTGAGAAGAGAGGAAGAGAATGGCGAAGTCGAATCGAAGAATGGAGTCTTCTTGCTAGATCATTCAAGGAAGAAAAGGTCAAGAAGGAAGCTCTCTTCTCATCTCCACTCTAGGGCAAACCGTTGCAGGATTTTTGGAAGAAAAATGGAGGAGAGAGAGTAAGAGATCTTTTATATGGGTTGAGAGGTGGGTCCCTCTCTAGCTGAACTAGAAACGCTTAAAACATGGTCTTGTGGACCCCGGATGGAAACGACGAAGGACAAAACGATCGTCGAAAAATCTAGTTTCGGAAAAGTATAATTTTGACATAGTTTCACGACTTCGAAAAGTGTGCCCAGATTTAGCATGAATAGTCAGATTTACCCTTATTGGGCCAAAGCTTGGGTTTCTGGGCCTCAAATGCATGAAGGTTAAAAACGAAAGTTGCCATAAATAATAAGACCATTCAAGAGAAATAAAAACCACATCCACATCAAAGATCTAGAACAAAAACCCATTCTTACACGTGCACTCAGGGCGTCCCTGAGCGTGTCTGACTCATACTAAACGTCCTTAAAATCCCCAAAACTATAATCCAGACTAAGTCTAATCACATTCTAACCCAACTAGTACTAAGACTCACTTAAGACTAAACGTTCACTTAATTAGTACTAATCGAGTTGGTCTGGATCGGGGTCTAACATCCTCCACCCCTTAGGATGTTTGGTCCACCAAATATAAATAATCTTACCTCTGGTAATAGCTGTGGATACTTCTTTTGGACTTGATCTCTCAATTCCGAAGTTGCTTCTTCTGGCTCGTGATTCTCCCAAAGCACCTTGACCCAATGGATAGTCCGATTTCTCAATTCATGCTCTTTGGTGTCGATGATTCTAACCGGTTTCTCCACGTACGACGCGTCTTCTCGAATCTCTAAAGGCTCGTGTGGAATAATGTGAGAAGGACTGTGAACATATTTCTTGAGCATGGAGACATGAAAAACATTATGTACCCCGGAGAGTTCCGGCGGTAACGCAAGTCTGTAAGCGACATTTCCAATCTTGCTCAAAATCTCATATGGGCCAATGTATCTGCTAGACAACTTTCCTTTCTTTCCAAATCTTAAAGTGCCTCTGACCGGTGAGACTTTCAAGAAAACCTTGTCACCCACTTCAAATTGCAATTCTCTCCGGCGAGTGTCAGCATAACTCTTCTTTCTGCTTCGAGCGATCTTCAATCTGTCCTGAATTTGCTTAACCTTGTCGCTTGTCTCTCCAACTATCGTCGGTCCATGAAAACTACGCACACCGACTTCTTCCCAACAAACTGGAGTTCTGCATCTCCTACCATACAGTGCCTCGAACGGTGCCATTCCAATGCTAGAATGGTAGCTATTGTTGTACGCGAACTCACAAAGAGGTAGGTTTTCATCCCACTGGACCTTGAAATCCAACACACAAGCACGTAGCATATCTTCAAGAGTCTGTATCGTCCGCTCTGACTGACCATCTGTCTGAGGATGATACGCTGTGCTGAACTGAAGTTTGGAACCCATGGATTCAAGAAGAGATTTCCAAAATCTCGAAACAAATCTACTATCTCTGTCGGAGGTGATGGAGACAGGCTGGCCATGCTTACTAACAATCTCGTCGATGAACAGTCTTGCAAGTGGTGCCATATGCATCATATTCCCAGTCTTCATCGGAAGGAAATGCGCGGACTTCGTAAGACAATCAACTATATCCCAAATTGCATTGTTCCCTCTCTTGGTATTAGGCAAACCAGAGACAAAATCCATAGTGATGTGCTCCCACTTCCACTCCGGAATCTCCAAAGGCTGTAACAAACCAGTGGGCTTCTGATGTTCTGCCTTGATCATCTGACAAGTCAAGCAACGAGACACAAAAGCTGCTATCTCTCTCTTCATATTATTCCACCAAAATCTATTCTTCAAGTTATGGTACATCTTCGTGCTACCCGAATGTATAGAGTATCTAGTATGGTGAGCTTCAATCATAATTTCATTCTTCAAATCCTCAACATTTGGCACGCACAACCGGTCACGAAAATACAACACTCCCTCCGAAATCCTGAAATCTGGACGTTCTGCAATCTGATCTACAATCTTGGCCAATTCCGGGTCTTGCAACTGACTATCTTTGGTTCTTTGGATAAAGGTAGGCTCCGACACGGTCATATTTGTCAATAAGACACCTCTCCTCAAGTGTTGTACCTCCACTCCAAGTTCTTCTAACTGTTGGAGAACACTAACTCCTCTCAAACTAGCCATCACTGCTGACTTTCTGCTCAAAGCATCTGCTACAACATTCACTTTGCCCGGATGATACTTGATTGGGAAGTCATAATCTTTAATATACTCCATCCACCGTCTCTGTCTCATATTCAATTCCTTCTGTGAAAACAAATATTGCAAACTTCGGTGGTCGGAATGAACTTCGAATTTCTCCCCATAGAGGTAGTGCCTCCACATCTTCAAAGCAAAAACTACTGCTGCCAACTCCAAGTCATGCGTTGCATAATTAACTTCATGATTCTTCAACTGTCTCGAGCCATAGGCAATCACCTTGCCATCTTGCATCAATACACAGCCTAATCCCACGTTGGACGCATCCGTAAAAACAACAAATCCACCGCTGCCCGATGGTAATGTGAGGATTGGGGCTGTGGTTAACCTTTTCTTCAACTCCTGAAAACTGCCTTCACACTGATCGGTCCAAACAAAAGGTACATTCTTCCGAGTCAACTTCGTCAATGGTACTGCAATAGACGAAAAACCTTGGACAAATCTCCGATAGTATCCTGCTAACCCCAAAAAGCTTCTAATTTCTGTCACACTGCTGGGTCTCTTCCACTCGATAACTGCTTCTATCTTGGCTGGGTCTACTGCTAACCCTTCTCTTGAAATAATGTGACCCAAAAAGGAAACTTGCTCTAGCCAAAATTCACACTTGTTCAACTTCGCATAGAGCTGGTGGTCTCTCAAAAGCTGCAACAATGTCCTCAAGTGCTCTTCATGCTCCTCCTTACTCTTAGAATACACGAGGACATCATCAATGAACACCACTGTAGAGTGATCTAGGAACTCTGCAAAGACCTTGTTCATGAGAGCCATGAAGACTGCGGGCGCATTTGTCAAACCAGACTGCGGTCTGGGTCGGGGTCTAACAGGCGGCGACATCATCGAAGACACTAAAACTTCGATCAAAGCCTACGGATGACTCCAGAATGTCTCCAAAGGGCTCCATGCCAAATTTCAAGTCAAACCGACAATGTTTGACCCTCCATCAATGCTCGAGCACCAAAATCAAGCCTCCCGGCGGTTGGAACCACCGAAGTCATCACTCATCAAACAAAATACATGAGTGGCTTTAACATGCTTCCAAAAGGCTGCACGTCGAATTTCGAGTCATTCCGATAAAGTTTGACCAGGTTTCGATGCTCCGAAAGAAAATCAAGCCTACCGGCGACGGAGCAACCCGGGACCATGACATCCAAAACGGAGCTGATGGAACATCTCAAAATGACTCCAATAGGCTCCCCGTCAAAATTTAGGTCAATCGGACATCGTTCGACCACATATCAAAGCTCGGCATTTTCCCCGCAGCAAAATCAAGTCAAGCATCGATGGGACCCCAAATGGCTTCAAAACTCAAATAAAAGCTCGTGGTTGGTCCTATCCACTGCTCAAGAAGCTTCACCTCAATTTTCAGGTCATTCCGACATCGTTTGAACTAATTTCGACTCTTGACGGAAAATCGACTACAAAGTCTTCGGCTTTCCCGAAAATTGGGAAACTTTGTGTTCCGGTTTTGCGCAGGTTCTCGTCAAGTTTTCTCCAAGAAAATCAAGTCAATAATTGAGGAAAAATGTCAAGAAAAATACAGAAGAAAGAAGGAACAAAAAACGGCCGAAAACAAAGCTCGGTGACCAAAAGGGCAAAACCCTAAGGTCGCCGGAGACCTTGGGCCCAGGTCTCCGGCGACCCTGGGTGCATGGTCGCCGGCGACCCTACAAATTGGGGTCGCCTGATTTTGCACCAAAACGCCCGTTTTTCGATCCTTTTCGCGTTTTGGGTATTCCTGCCTCTGTGATTTTCTGAAAATCCAATGTTTGATGCTTGAAAACGACTGATCTTCAACGACATCTCGAATCCGCCGTCAAAAGCATGAAATCATCACCGATCGCTCCAAGATCGCCAACCGACTGACCAAGAAAGTACACTTTCTATCCGACAGATCGTAAAATCGACAAGACAGATGTCACCGGCCCACTAAAATCAACCAATGTCTGAAATTGCATCGCGATCCGACATCAAACAACGTGTGGATCCACCTGTGATGATCACAAGAAGAATCTCAAAATACGTGGCGTGGCCCGGGACTCTTCACATGCCTTGGCGACCACTTAATGTCGTTAATTGACCCGTTTCTGACAACTTAATGCGGTCATTAACTCATTATTTTGGACGGCCAAATCAGATTCAAGCATTTGAGAGTTACAAATCCAAGCAATCATAGCATTAAACCTATGAAACTCTCATCATCATGAAGATTAAAGGCAATTAAATGCCCACTACCCTTCATCAGTCAATCACAAGCCATGAAAAAGGAGTTACAAAATCAAAACATAAAAACTTGTAACTCCTCATCAATTCTCTCATCATGGCTATCAATGCCAATAAACACCTCATGGCTACCAAAAGCCTATAAAAGGAGGTCAGTTCCAAGAAGAAGGAAAGGAATCCCAAGTGCAATCCCAAGCTCTGAAAACCTAGAAAATACAAGAGAGAGACGAAGTCCTGCCGCTTTGCTCCAAGAAACACTACAAGGTGACCAGCATCCCTTGGGGGGCCACCCCCCTAAGGTCTCCTCCTTCTCCAACATGGTCTAAATGCGGCTTTTTAGCCTGTTTACTTGGTTTTTCATTGGATATAGGACCTCCTCTTGGTCCTTGTCCTTTCAAAAACTGAGGTTAGTAGCCAAGTCATAGAATCAAAGCATCAACCGTTCTCATTTAAAGGACGATGGCGAAGTCCATACATGACTTGCGACCGTCGATCTCAACGTGTCCCCACAATCTCTTGAGAAGTTAGATCCCTTTTCTTCCTTTTCTATTGTAGTATTTTGTAAAGAGACAAAAAGAAATCACAATTCTTGTCTTTCATATTTGATGAGTTTTGTAAAATCGCCTTTCACGGTAAAATCGCCTTTTACGGCAAACAAACAAAACACCTCCCACAGCATTCTAAAAAAAAAACAAACTTGTCTCTTTTCTTAATATTTATACAATTTGAAAAGTTAGAAAAAAGGATTGATTTCCTTTCTACTTGTGAAGGCGAATCTCCGGATTATCACCATTCCAAATTCAAAGTAGAAAGTAAATCCGGCATACCCGTACAAAAATATTGATACTCGCGTTTTCCCTCCACCGCCGAGACCAGGTCAGCCCCCGGGGTGCGGAAGGAGAGGACCGAAATTCCGAGGGTCCATCAGCGAGATCTCTCCGCAACGCAATGTCGGAACAAATGGCATCTGTGCTTGCGAAGAACTTCTTTAAATCTTCTCGCATAGCGGTAATCTTCTTCAAACTTGATGTTTTAGCCCTAGCATCCTGGGCCATGCCATCAGAAGATTCCCCGCTGTCAAAAAAGTTGGAGCTGCAACTCTTCCAACTGCTGCATCTAATTTTTGAGCCCTCCTTCTCCTTCAAAAAATCATAGAAGGCGACGAGCTGAAAGTATACAAGCCTAAACTCCTCAGACTGCTCCTTTAGGACGCTGTCAATAGGCGTAAACTCCTCATAGAGTTTGCCGAGGATAGGCAACCCAATGATGGTGCTCAGTTCGTTCAAAGAAAAATTAATCTCACCATTCGTCACAATGAAGGTGTTGGTTTGTGGAAGGAATGACTCCAGCATGGCCAAGAAAGCCTCATCGAAGAAAACGATAGTTTACCGAAAAACGCGAACCGCACCAAAATCTCGGGCTCCCGCAGAATGGCCTCGCTAATCTTCAGGGTGTGATCAGTCCATGATTCCCAGCTCCAGTCAGCACTGAAACGGCCACGAAGTCGAAAAGGTTTCACCCAATTGCTGCCGTCACCCCGAAAAATGCCAAGGTCCATCGGTCTCAAATCGACCGACGGATGATCAGAACCTTGGTAGCCATTGGCTGGCATCAACATGTCTATACGGACAGGCGACTTCTCTGCAAAACCGGAAGGGCTGCCAACAAAAACCCCGGTCTTGATCACACTAGTCCTCTTCACCCAGCTCGGAGGATCTTCCCTCTTAAGGCACGTGGGAGAAAGGCTCAGGATCGAGATGGTCCGATAAAAAGTTGACCGGGTAGAAATAGTTCTCTCCTCACCATCTGCTGTGTAAGAGAACTGAAAACATCTCCTTTGGTATGTCAAGTCGTCAGGGACTGCATCACCAAAGAAAAAGGTAGGCTTGAGCACAACGCTCTGATCATCCGTAACCCAAGGACGGCTGCTTACCATGATCTTGTAGAATTCCTCATCTTTGAGAGCGATCAATCGCTGTCTCATCTCATCACGATTGAAAGAATCGCACTCTTCCAAGTTCTTCTCCACAAACTGGACCTTCACCCAAGCCTGCTGAACGGCCGCATTGGAAGATTTGGCAGACCGACGAGGTGCTTCAGTAATAGGACCTTTACCCTTGTTCGTTCTGGAAGAAAAAAGATCAATCATCATCAAAATGACAGAGTTTTGCAACAAAAATTCTAGCAAAATTTTGACATGGTTCCGTGGCAATTCCGAAGAAAAGGGAAATACCCCGAGAAAGACAGGAAGCCTGAAGATGAGCTCAACATCGCTGCGAGCTCATAGTCAGTGCAAAAACTCTCAAAGAATGTTCGAACTCAACATCGTTGCAAGAACGAGCCAATCTCATCAAATTTCCTCAAAATTTGGAAAAGAGCTCAACATTGCTGCGAGCTTCAGAATCCAAAAATTGCAAAGTTCCTGAAAATCCAACAAGACCGAGAAAGAGCTCAACATCGCTGCGAGCTCAAAATCCCAATACTTGCAAAAGATTTTCAGGTATGCATCATCATGTTTCCAAGTCCATTTACCAAAAATCATGCATCGAAAGAATATCATCATGCATTAAAAGCTAGGAAAACCTTGACCAAAGTTTGACCAATTCCCACCCAATTTGGTCAAAACCAATCAAACTTTGTCTAAGTCAAAAATCATGTTGGCTTGACCTAGAGACTTTAGCCTTCTATCTTGATAAATAAATAAAAATGCATGAACATATTGAAATTGCATGATCCTCATTATCATGGTGAGCAAACAAAAGAGGAAAGAAAAAGAAAAAGAAAGAGAGAGAAAAAGAAATCTCAGCAAAAAAAAAAAAAATTTGGCCCATAGGCCGTGGCCCACTGCCACGTGTCAGGCTGTCCGTACAGCCAAGAAAAAAAGAAAAAAAAAACAACAGAAAAAAAAACAGAAGAAAAAACATTGAAAAAAAAAAGAGAAATCAGCGTGGAAAAAAAAAACAGAAGAGAAAAAAAAAAAGGCTGAAACAAAAAAAGAAATCAGCGTGGAAAAAAAAACAGAAACAGAAAAAAAATCACTGACAAAAAAAAAAAGAAAATCAGCGTGTGAAAAAAAAAAGTAACAAAAAAGCACACGGTAAAAAAAAAAAAAAGGAAGAGAAAACCGTGAGGAAAAAAAAGAGAAAAAAACAGAGAAGGAGAAGCACAAAAAAGAAAAAATAGGAAAAATCGTGCTTGAAAAAATAAATAAATAAATAAAATAAAATAAAAAAGAAAGAAACTACTTCTACAATGGAGTTTCTTGTGGAGGAAGAACACTTACTTGAAGCCATTGATGGAGAAGAAGAAGAAAAGCTTGGAGCCTTTTTGAGAAAAACCACTTCTTATCTTGGAGAGCACTCTTAAAGATTTCTTGCAAACAAAGAAAGCAATGGAGCAAAAGAACCAACCCTCTTGCTTTTATAGAAGAGAGCAAACCAAAAGAGGAAACAAGGAGAAAAGAAAGGAGGTAAGTGCTAAAATTTAGCTACTTTCCCAAAAGAAAGATATTTTGAGAAAATCTTTCCACAAAAAGAAGGAAACTTGAGAGATTCTCTCCAAATAAAGATATTTTTAGATATTATTTACACAAAAGAGATATTTTTAGATATTCTCTACAAATATGACACCATATGAGATCTAAGCCATCTCCAAAGCCTAAGGTCCCATGGGTTAGCCCATATGAGCCAGGTTTGACAACCTAGGCACTAAAAGTGGCTTTTAGTCAAGATATTCCTCTTACCAAGAGCAAAAAAAAGAGAGACAA
Organism: Umbellularia californica; assembly: GCA_028538565.1. NCBI lineage: Eukaryota > Viridiplantae > Streptophyta > Magnoliopsida > Laurales > Lauraceae > Umbellularia > Umbellularia californica. The sequence goes on along the minus strand of JAPQWN010000007.1, from coordinate 40,441,915 downwards.
AAAAAAGTCTCATGCCTCTTTTGAGTTGATAAGACCATTCAAAAGAAAGAAAAAAGAAAGCCTCATGAGTTTCCAAAAACAAAACCATCCAGCCTCATGAACCAAATTGAGCCAAAATCTTGAAATATACATTTCACAAAACCAAATCCCGGTCCCCTAGCTCGCCACATACAGCTTGTTAGGTCACAAGACCAAAACCAAAATCAAAAACCAAACCAAAACCAAAACCAAAAAACCAAATCTGGCCCCCCAACCAGCCACATACAGCTTGTTGGGTCACAATGTCAAAATCAAAAATCAAACCCCGACCCCCTAACCTGCCACATACAGCTTGTTAGCTCACAAGGTCAAAAACCAAAATCCAAAACCCAAAATCCAAATACCCTATGTCATTTTCAAAACTTTGCCTTGAGATGGTACGTGATCTTTCTCACTACCATAAAATTCCCCCGGAAACTCAAAAGGCTATTCAAAACAAAAAAAAAAAGATGCTTAAGACTCTTGGTCAAGTCAAAATCTCTCCTCCAAGTTTCTCTTCGAGGCACATCGACTCCAAAAAGCTACTCAGCGCTGTACCTCGAGGGGGCATTTGTTGGCACCAAAAAAGTCACTATGTCTCCTCAACATCAAGAAGCCTCATGAAACTGCATCCTGCTACAAAACAGGGAAAGCTACTTCAAGCATCAGATCTTGTCAGAATCAAACAAAAATTGAAAGACCCTTCAAGACAGTTAAAAGAGGGGTACACCTGAAGTTTCGGGTCATTCCAACATCGTTTGGCCTAACTTCACTTCTCCGACAGCTAAACAAGCGCTCCTGGCGGCGACATCATCAAAGACACCAAAACTTTGATCAGAGCCTACGGATGACTCCAGAATGTCTCCAAAGGGCTCCATGCCAAATTTCAAGTCAAACCGACAACGTTTGACCCTCCATCAACGATCGAGCAGCAAAATCAAACCTCCCGGCGGCGGGAACCACCGAAGCCATCACTCATCAAACAAAGTACATGAGTGGCTTCAACATGCTTCCAAAAGGCTGCACGTCAAATTTCAAGTCATTCCGACAACGTTTGACTATGTTTCGATGCTCCGAAAGAAATCAAGCCTACTAGCGGCGGAGCAACCCGGGACCATGACATCCAAAACGAAGCTAATGGAACGTCTCAAAATGACTCCAATAGGCTCCCCATCAAATTTCAGGTCAATCGGACATCGTTTGACCACATATCAAAGCGCGGCATTTTCCCCGCAGTAAAATCAAGTCAAGCATCGACGGGACCCTTAATGGCTTCAAAATTCAAATAAAAGCCCATGGTTGGTCCTATCCACTGCTCAAGAAGCTTCACCTCAATTTTCAGGTCATTTCGACATCGTTTGACCTAGTTTTGACTATTGACGGAAAATCGGCTACAAAGTCTTCGGCTTTCCCGAAAAATGGGAAACTTTGTGCTCCGGTTTTGCGCGGGCTCTCGTCAAGTTTTCTCCAAGAAAATCAAGTCAATATTTGAGGAAAAATGTCAAGAAAAATACAGAAGAAAGAAGGAACAAAAAAGACGGAAAAAAGGCCGAAAACGAAGCTCGGCGACCAAAAGGGCCAAAGCCCTATGGTCGCCGGCAACCCTGGCCCAAGGTCGCCGGCGACCCTGCAAATTCGGGTCGCCGGATTTCGCACCAAACGGCCCTTTTTCCGATCCTTTTTGCGTTTCGGGTGTTCCTGCCTCTGTGATTTTCTGAAAATCCAAATTTTGATGCTTGAAAACCACTAATCTTCACCGACATCTCGGATCCGCCGTCAAAAGCATGAAATCATCACCGATCGCTCCAAGATCGCCAACCGGCTGACCAAGAAAGTATACTTTCTGTCCGACCGATCGTGAAATCGACAAGACAGATGTCATCGGCCCACCAACATTAATCAATGTCTGAAATTGCATCGCAATCCGACATCAAACAATATGTGGATCCACCTGTGATGATCACAAGAAGAATCTCAAAGACGCGGCGCAACCCGCGACTCTTCACATGCCTTGGCGACCACTTAATGTTGTTAATTGACCCGTTTATGACAACTTAATGCACTCATTAACTCATTATTTTGGACGGCCCAATCAGATTCAAGCATTTGGGAGTTACAAATCCAAGCAATCATGGCATTAAACCCATGAAACTCCCATCATCATGAAGATTAAAGGCGATTAAATGCCCACTACCCTTCATCGAGCAATCACAAGCCATGAAAAAGGAGTTACAAAATCAAAGAATAAAAACTTGTAACTCCTCATCAATTCTCTCATCATGGCCATCAATGCCCATAATCACCTCATGGCTACCAAAAGCCTATAAAAGGAGGTCCAAAAGAAAGAAATCGATAGACGAATCGATACGCACATCGACTTGAAATTCTGCACTTGCACACTTACATTCTCCCGAAGAGATCCAGACGAAGTCCTGCTGCTCTATTGCAAGAAACACCACAAGGTGATCAAAGTCCCTTGGGGGACCACCCCCCCAAGGTCTCCTTCTACAACATGGCATAAACGCAGCTTTTCAGCCCGTTTACTTGGTTTTTCATTGGATATAGGACCTCCTCTTGGTCCTTGTCCTTTAAAAAACCAAGGTTAGGAGCCAAGCTGAAAAATCAAAGCATCAACCGTTCTCATTTGAAGGACGATGGCGAAGTCCATACATGACTTGCGACCGTCGATCTCAACGTATCCCCACAATCTCCTGAGAAGTTAGATCCCTTTTCTTCCTTTTCTATTGTAGTTTGTATTTTTTAAAGAGACAAAAAGAAATCACAATTCTTGTCTTTCATACCTGATGAGTTTTGTAAAATCGCCTTTCACGGCAAAATCGCCTTTTACGGCAAACAAAAAAAAACGCCTCCTACGGCATTCTCAAAAAACAAACTTGTCTCTTTTCTTAATATTTATGCAATTTGAAAAGTTAGAAAAAAGGATTGATTTCCTTTCTACTTGTGAAGGTGAATCTCCGGATCATCACCATTCCAAATTCCAAGTAGAAAGTAAATCTGGCATACCCGTACAAAAATGTTGATACCCGCGTTTTCCCTCCTCCGCCGAGACCCATGTCAGCCCCCGGGGTGCGGAAGGAGAGGACAGAAATCTGAGGGTCCATCAATGGTGCAGTAGCCCTTGCCCACTCTCCATTGCAATTGGATAACGCTGCAATGCGTTGCTTAAAGCATGATCTCGGAATGTTGCAATCTCGGAATGTTGCAATCTCAAAATTCATGTTTGGGTTGTGACAAATTTTTACGCTAGCTGTCAACCTACCTAATGCAACCCTCCTCCTTTACCTAGGCTTAGAATCGATAGTAAAAAAAAAAAAAAACTGGCAGAGTTTTCCATGCAATACAAATTACCTCTATAAATTAGTTAGCATCTCAAGTAAACTCAATAGATTACACCCCTTTTGCACTAACAAGAATATTAAAAATATATATAAAAAATAATAAAACTAGAAAAAAGGAATTAGAAGCAACTTTGTACGTGCAACACTTGTTGCTTATGCATTTAAGTATAATACATAAATTAAATAATTAAATATAGAAGGAATGAACCAAGTATGTGTGTATGGATTTTTAGAGCGCTTTGTAATGAGTGGGTGGGTATGAAATTGACTTCATATCCTCATTTTATTACTACCGAGTGACTGTGATAAAGGCATTTTTGTATAAATTTACATATATAAATACATATATTATATAAGGGAAGTGCTCCTATGAGACACTCTCACAAACTTTATGAGAGATGGGTGGGGGCCCTTGTATTTAAGTTGGTGAGAGTGGATATGAAATGAGGGGCCCCACCCATCTCTCATAAAGTTGGTGAGAGTGTCTCTCATAGGAGCACTTCCCATTATATAAAAACAAATTAAAAAAAAACACAAAAGTAGGAGGGGGCCAAGACTAGGGCGGGTCAGTACTGCCCAACCCCGACCCTCAAATTTTAGGGTCCGTAAAAAATTGTCCAAGCCCCGCCCTAAGGCTTTTCCTTAAAAACAAAATACCTTATTTTAAAGGATTTTTTAGGGCCGGGCTGGGCCCCAATGTCTCAAGACCAGATTAACATGCCTAGGTATAGCCCACGATCACAAAATTCACTTTGATTCCGCACATTCATCCTCGTCATCGCATTTTAGAATTTTGTATTCCTCATTATTATAAGGGCAAGTTTGTTTGCATTGAAATACATATATATGATACCGAATGTGGTTAAAAATGAAGATTAAATGCCAATTCTAAAATAGGGCATCGAATAACATTTCTTCTTAGAGAAATAAAATCAAAAGAGGATGGGATGAATAGACAACCGTCACCTTAGTAGTTCGTTTCTTATCTTTTTTTATTCTTTTTCCTTAAAAGCAATGCTTATTTGATGCTATTTTTTTTAATTAACCTATGGTCTTCATTTTTAACTACTAATGGTGGAAATTCTGTGTATTTTAATCCTTCTTGCTCATCCTGATATTTCAACCGGTCACCAGCGACAAAGCAGCCTCCTCTATCACCTAGACCCCGCTAGTCTGCCTCTTTTTTTCTCATTCTAGCATCTTCTCCACGGCTCACACCAATACTCAATCCAAGTAAAACAAACTACACAGATACCCAAGGCAACAACTCACAGAGGAAAAACAAATAAAAGAACTCGGCACCCAGGAATCAACAAACAAATAAGATCAGTAGTTTCACCACCACTACGAAATCAGGCTAAAGCAATAAACGAACTCGGCACGGATTCAACAAACAAATAAGACCAGTAGTTTCACCACCACTACCAAATCAGGCTAAAGCAATATACCAACTCGACACCCAGGAACCAACAAACCAATAAGACCAGCAATTTCACCACCACTACCGAATCAGGCTAAAGCCTTGGTGTGTGGGGATATTTCTTCCCCCTTATCCACCCCTGCCAGGTGCATGGCTTACAATGGCTTGATGGGACTGGGCCCAGAAGTCAGGCCCGATGGGACTGCAGAGTGGGCTATGATGGGATCAGACTCTGATAGAGTCTCCCTCTTGTCCCCTCTCTTCCTCTATGAGCACAGCAACGGCTCCAGAAGCTGGATGGCCAACAAACACCACTCACTGGTATGCCATTTTCTGCTCCCACTACATCTCCTACCTCTGTTCTAGTCCTGCACCTGCAGCTAACAAAGGCATCGGAGAGCCCTGCGCTGCCCAAGCCAGGGTCCTCTGACCTTCTCCTTTTTCCCATTTCAGGCACGAGGCATCGGTTCTCCTATCATCATCGAGGAGCTGCACTCTCCATCCTCCTCCAGTGGGCCGCAAAATCACTCCCCCCGGGTCTGTGAGTTTTTGTACGCTTACAATTGGCGCCGTCTGTGGGAAAAGATCAAAAATCCATCTTCCCTAACACCATGCCTCGAAGAGCCGAAAAGATTTCCATTTGGGTCACACTACAGTCTCCACGGCTTCATCACCACATTTTCTCTCATCCTCATTTCCTTGATGGGTTGGCGTGTCTTTATGGGGTCCATATCAGAACATCCATCAGGAGATTTCAGGACCTCACTAGACAAGTACCAGCACATGGGGAGGGTGGAATTTCAGTGAGACCATGCAAGTTGTTGAAGGCGAGGTAGATGGAGGAGGCTGGTCTCGGTCTCTCCCGAGGACGCTAGTCTGATGATCTCGGCAGGCCACTCGTTTCAGCAGACTCCCAGATCGGCAGGCCCACCATTTCGGCTGCCTTCTCCAGCTAGCCGATGTCCCCAGTTCGTCCATGTCTCCCAGCTCGGCAGGGACATCCCGGTTCGGCAGCCCCGATTAGCTCAACCCAACAAATGTCTCCCAATTCGACACCTCTGTCCAGCTCGGCAGGCCCAACTCCTCCATCTCGGCAGTGGTCCCAGGCTGCCCGACATCACCGGCAGGCCCACCTTCCCAGCTCGGTAGGTCCAGCTCGGTCCTGTCCACCTCGACGTCCCTCTCTCCCAGCAGGCACGTTGATCTCGGCTGAAACCTCCAGTTCGGTCACGCCCGGTTCGGCAGACTCCTCCCAGTCCAGCTCGGTAGAGACGACTGCAGACACCTCCCCTGCGTCCCAGCTCGGTAGCGCTGACTGCAGGTCACAGCCAGTTCGGCAGAGGTTCCCAGCGCCAGCGCATAAGCTCGGCAGCATCCCTGCTCGGTCCCGACGCCAGCAAGTTGGTCTCGGTTCCAGCCCAGCAGGCACGACGATCTCGGCAGCGCCACCTCGACAGACCCCCTCCCAGGCACAATGATCACGGCAGCGTCCCTGCTCGGCAGTCAGCGCAGCAGGTTCACCCCCAGCTCGGTCACTGACCCCAGTCGCTGGTCCCAGCTCGGTTTCAGACTTCGACTTCTCCGGCATCGGAAAATTGAAAAAGGAGAGCCTGACGGTCCTCATTTCGTCCAGCAGCCGTCTCGGGACGCCGTAGTTGACCACCTGGTAAGCGCCTCACTACCGGCGAAGCTGCCGGACCTGCTGACGCAGATCGTCGGAGCGATTGGGATTGAAATAGGAGAGGTCAACGACGGGGATGCCGGAATCTTACAGTCTCCGGTGGGCTGAAGGCTGGGATTGTGCACCTGCAACCCGACGGCTCGATGTTGTAGAGAAACACAGAGCCCACTTCTTCTTCCCCTGCTACTGTTACCAAAGCTACTGTTACCAAGGTTACTGTTGCATCCCATGTTATGTGACTCTTCTCTGGCTTTTCTCTGGCTTTCTCACATATAAACACTGGCCACCACTTTCTCCTTCATTGCATCTCAACGATGGTGGGTAGAAGACAAGGGCAACCCAAGAGAGAAATATCTTCAAAATGATGTGATAACATGATGTGAACGTCCCCATCTTCTCAGGGGTTCTTTCAAAGCTATCACATCATGGGTTTTGGTATGGTAATCCTACTTACCACCTATACCACCTAAGGTATGGTAATCCTACTTACCACCTATACCACCTAAGGTATGGTAATCCTACTTACCACCTAACTTGGTGACCTTATTATTCACACTTGTAACACATGCACCTGCAACAGTCAACATGGGCCACCACCTTATACCACACGTATATGTAACGTGTCATGGGTATATGGGAGATGTCCTGCACATATATCGAACGAAAAAATCAGGCTCGGTGATGCCATCAGCCTCGATAAAAATATTACACTGGCTCCGGTAACAGTATCAGCCAGTTAAGTCCCGATTTCGGAAAATCAGGCTCGGTGATGCCACCAGCCTCGATAAAAATATTACACTGGCCTCGGTAAAAGTACCAGCCAGTTCCGACCCGATTTCGGAAAAATCCCGCTCGGTGATGGCACCAGCGTCGAAAAACTTCAAGCTCGGTGATGGCACCAGCTTCGAAAAAATCACACTGGCTCCGGCAACAGTACCAGCCAGTTACGTCCCTTATCTCGGCTACGCTCCAGATTCCACCTACGCGGCGACAGATTACACTGGCTCCGGTAACAGTACCAGCCAGTTACGTCCCTCATCTCGGCTACGCGCCAGTTTCCGCCTACACGGCGAAGGACTGCACCTCTGGTGACGAGCCAGCAGGTCGTGTTGCTCAAACTCGGATACGGATAAACCATCAGGCTATTTAGCTTTCAAACTTCTAACGGGTTGAATCACCCTAAAGAAGTTAAAAGCTGGGGGGCTTTGTGCGGAGATATTTCTTCCCCCTTATCCACCCCTGCCAGGTGCATGGCTCACAATGGCTTGATGGGACTGGGCCCAGAAGTCAGGCCCGATGGGACTGCAGAGTGGGCTATGATGGGATCAGACTCTGATAGAGTCTCCCTCTTGTCTCCTCTCTTCCTCTATATGAGCACAGCAACGGCTCCAGAAGCTAGATGGCCAACAAACACCACTCACTGGTATGCCATTTTCTGCTCCCACTACATCTCCTACCTCTGTTTTAGTCCTGCACCTGCAGCTAACAAAGGCATCGGAGAGCCCTGCGCTGCCCAAGCCAGGGTCCTCTGACCTTCTCCTTTTTCCCATTTCAGGCACGAGGCATCGGTTCTCCTATCATCATCGAGGAGCTGCACTCTCCATCCTCCTCCAGTGGGCCGCAAAATCACTCCCCCCGGGTCTTTGAGTTTTTGTGCGCTTACACTTGGCATAATTAATCGAGAACCAAGAGAGACAGGAAACAGTAGAGATAAAACCTTCGCAGGGAGGGTGAGTGCATATAGTTAAGGATACAATTTGTGGTCTTTCTTTTCGACGGAGCCTTCGCTCGACTTAATTGAGGACTTGGCTTGAGCTCAAGACCTTATAAACATATCTCCAATTTTAGTCTATTATTTAATACATATAATTAAAGAGAACCAAATAAGCCACAATTTTTAGAATTACAAATAACAATATCGTACTTAATTTACTCCCAGTGAACCACGTCATTTTAACAAATCTGTTGGATGGGTGCCAAATCGACAATTTTCTTAGCAAGTAGCCTTTGATTAGTACTAAAATTGAGTTAAGCTGATTAATACTGAATCATTTCATTCAAAGGTTTTCTACGTTGCCAAACGACAGTGCATGTTCCCATATATATAGTTAAAGACAGCCCGACCCACTAACCCAACATGCATAACCTGAGCTCACTACAAGAAAGTTTGCTTTTAGTGGCGACTTTTTTAACCGCGGTCTAATTTTCGCCACTAAAAACCCACCTTTAGTGGCAGAAATTTGATGTCGCCACTGAAGGCATTATAATGCCCACATTTAGTGGCAACTTATATGTCGCAGCTAAATTTCGTCACTAATTCCTTGGCAGAATTTTTGGCGCTATGGGATTTTGGAGGGAAAGAGATTTAGTGGCAAGTTTTAATTTATCGCCACTAATGGTGTAGGGTTTTAGTGGCAACTATTTATGATCGCCACTAATTTCTTAGATTCTTAAATTTAGCCGCGGTATATTTTGTGCCACTGTTTGTTCTATTTTTTGTGGCTACTTTATATTGCCACTAAAGATATATCATAAGAAAGTCGACTTTTAATGGCAACATTTTTTGCCATAATTTAATTTTCGCCACTAAAAACTCACTTTTAGTGGCAAAGCTTGATGTTGACACTAAAGGTATTATGTGATGACATTTAATGACAACTTATATGCTGTAGCTAAAGGTCATTTTGGAGGGGAAGGAGATTTAGTGGCGAGTTTTCTCTTTTGGCCACTAATGGTCTAGGAGTTTAGTGGCAACTTTTTATTTTCGTGGCTAATTGCTTAGTTGTCTTTTTTTTGCCGCCTTTTGCGGCGACTTTCTATTGCCACTAAAAATATATTATATGAAAGCTAGCTTTCAATGGCGACACTTTTAGCCACAGTTTTATCTTGGCCACAAAAGACTCATTTTAGTGAAATTATTATAGTGATCACATTTAGTGGCAACTTATATGCCGTGGCTAAAAGTCATTTGGAGGGGAAAGAGAATTAGTGGCGAGTTTTAATCTTTCACCACTAATGTGGTCTCGGAGTCTATCGACATCGTCAAATTTTAGTTTGAATGGGTTGGGTCCCATTGCACGACTGATCACACAGTACTATCAAAGATGCCGACAAAGTCTTCTAGTAGAATCAATAAGTCTTAAAATCAAATTGAGATTTGAGCAAAAAAAATATACTTATGACTGAAATTAAGGGCGTCAGTAGACTATGTGTGTGACTGAAATACATGCGGAGCTCCATGTATGAATGAACCATCTTTCTAATACTAAGGCAAGGATGAGAATCACGGTATTGGTCAATCCCAATAAATGATACCATTAGGGTATTGACCACATAAGGTTCTTTATCCGTCGCAATCGTTGTGGTGCAAAATGTTGCGCTACATTTATACATGTCGATTGTACTTTGTAGCGAGGCAAACCTGACCCGCACACAATGTGTCCCACAGGCCCATCAATAAAAAAAAAAGAGCTTTTTGTATATACCCTCTAAGGTTTGTAGGATTTTTAAATAGGCCCTTGAAGTTTTACTATTTGCAAATAGGCCCTTGCATTTTCATTTTAATACATTCTTTGTCCCCAAACTCAATAGTCTTCTAACCATCATAGGATTTTAGAGCGAAATAACACGTTTATCCATCTCTTTTATCCTTATATGTATAATTTCAAAAGCTTGGACTCAATTTTTTAATAAAGCATGTAACATTAACAATTGCACTTAGTGGGGGACAGAACAACCCTAAATAAATTCATTTTTTCTTATCAATACAAGGTTCATTTCATTAAATCTAAATTGATAATGACGACAATCAACACCAGTACTTATAACTGGTTTTTTATTTATCCAATCCATACATGACCCACCGTTGGATTGATGAAAGTTTCAAAATACACTATTATGCTTCATGTGCAGGGAGTGTAAAAGAAATATTGAGGGAACGAGCAATTGTAAAAAAATAAACATTGATTTTTAGAATTTTCGCAGGACTTTTCTTAGATATGGGTGGGTGCTCCAGTCCCCAGGCCCTTGTGCCTAGGTTTAGCCCTGGTCATGTGTATGAGAGAGTTATTGAGAGAAACCATTGGGACTTCAGATAAAATAATAGTATTTTTGTAAATAATAATATACTAATTTTTGTTTAAAGGATGTTAGGGCAAAGCTGTCATTTATATAAAAATCCAACACAAATATCATGGTGGCTGGCCATTCTTGTTAGGAATACTGATTTTGGGGGCATGAAAGGTATTAAAAAGAAAGAGCAGGGGCCTATTTACAAATACTAAAATTTCAGGGGCTTACATACAAATCCTACAAATCTTAGGGGGGGAAATACAAAAAGCTCATAAAAAAAAAACTCACATTTTTCATGTAAGCCCTTTAAAAAAAAACTTAAAATTTTTACCAAATAAGTGTTGCTAAACATGTATTAGCCAGATTTAATCAGAAATACACCAAAACACCAAATTCGGTGTTCGTACATGGTTTTTGGATGGCTTTACGCTTAAAGCCACCGAACGACATCGTCATCTTCCCCCACCTTTCCATCCCTAATCGAACGAATTGGTCATATCCCCTTTCTTTCCCCATTCCCGCCAGAGCGTCCCCAGTCCATGTTTTTCCTCTCCTGCTTCTTTCTCTCTTTCTCCCTCTCCCTGCCCTCTCCCTTTGCATGCTTTCTCCGCTCCCTCCTCTCTGATTCCCTCTCCCTATGCATGAACATCTCGGCTCCGTGCTCTCTCTTTCCCTCTTCCTCTCCGACTTCGGTGATTCCGGCCGGATCCTTTCACACTGGTAGCCAGCAATGCTCTTTCGTTGCCAAAGTTGATGGAGAAAGTCGTGTATCTAAAAGAGGGTCTCTCTAGCCAAGAAAGTTGAGAACTTTTTAACTTGTATCTACTGCATAAACTATCCATTTTTTGTTGTTGTAATTGCATGGCAGTGCCCTTAATTTCCTTTTGAAGTTTTGTGTTTAGATTTTCCTGCATCGAATGCTTTGTTTGCTTGAAATGGATTTCTAAAAAGGGGATTTATGGGCATTTGAAATCCCAAAATAGGAGCTTTTGTAATGCTTGGATTCTCTATCCTGTAGTTGTTCTTTACTATTTATTTCTTGTTTGATTTACTTATTTAGATGTAGGCCTTGATTTCACCATCTTGACAGTTTTTGGTAGGTATCAATTTCCCATGTTTTGTTTCTTTAATATTATTGTATTGGTTTTGGAATGCAGCCCTGCCTTTCTATGCAATAGTAATTTTTTCCTAAGATATACAGTAACTTTTTTTGCTAAAATATGTGATAGTATTTTTGGATTGTATTGCTGTTCATTATTTTGAAACCGATAAAGATATGGATGCTATTTGAAACTAATTTTTGTACTTTTTTTCTTTTTTGTCATGCTCTTTCTTGGAATGAGATTATGTATGAGAATGAGTATTTATGATTTTAGGGAATGTTTAAGATAGATGAGTATACTCTGTATTTTTTTAGCTGTTAAAATGATAGTGAATTCCTATAATCTCATTCAGATTGAGTAATTTCTTTATTACTTACTTTACATGGGCAGCAATGACCATAAGAAACTGCATTCAAACGGGTTATGAATTTTTGCCTTGTGGTTTACTCTATAAGCTCTCGTCAATAAGTTTGAAGTGACTTCCCTTGGGTTTTTTAAATTTATTTGAAGAGGGATATCATGATTGTGAAGATCAAAGATACCACGGTTTGTCACACTAGTCAAACAATCTCTATAGCTCAAATCTTCCCCACAAAATGCATTTACTGTTAAGTAAGATTAGATACTCGAACAAAATCTAATACTTAGAGTAGAATATCCTTTAAGTTTGGAAGGAAGACTTCGAAGGTGTAGATTTCTATCTTCAATGAATGATAAGGGGAAAGAAGCTGATAGTTTTATGGATCAATCGAGCTTTACAGATTTGATAGTTGAATCAATAGTCTATAAGGCTCCCCCCCCCCCCCCCCCCCCCCCCCCAACATCCATTTCTATCCCTTATTTCTTCCTTCCCCAATCATGCTAGATCCTTTTCCTTACTTCTTCCCCATCATCATCAAGGCTTTTTTGTCCTCATAGTAACCACTTTGGCCATCTTCAAGTAATCTCGATGGTCATTTACACAGTAGAGGCAATTTCTTTCCTAGTACATTATCATTTATAGAACAACAGAAAAATTGAAATACTCATGTTTTCATCCATACTCGGGAATGTTCAGCGAATTACTAATGGCTTGTTTGCTTTGTTGATAATGAGATTCCAAGATTTTTCCTAACATACAGGTTACAGAAAGAGGTTAAGAGTGTAGGATCAAACGAAATTTATAAGGGACCTATAAATAATGGTAATGATACTGTTGTCATATAATTGATGTTGAAATCAAAATATGGGTGAAGTTCGTAAGTCTTTCCCATTGTTTATGCACATCATTATACAATCATTATCATTTTGGTGTAGGATAAAAAAATCGGAGAAGAACCTATAAATTATTGTAACGATAACGTGATCCGAAAATTCTCAATAATCTATATTGAGTGAAATCGTGAGTCCTTCTCATTGTTTATGCATCTCAATATAAAGTCATCATTATTTGCTTGTTGCACACCAAAGCTGGATAAAGAAAATAAAAATGATGGTAACGATATCGTTATTAAAAAACAATTTCATTTTCGCCATTCTAAGCCTTTTAAACATGTTCCATTGGAAAATTCCCTCTTGAATTTCATTATTTCTTGTATTTTTAAAACTTCATTCATGAACACAACAATGAAGTTTGCTTTATAAATTATTTCACATTTCTTAACAATTTTTCCAGAGTCAAGAGCATTGGGTTTTTTTATTTTTTTAATTTTTGGAATTTTGTTGGTCTCTATCATTGTGTAGGCATCTCATTATATAGTCGCTGTGACGTGGCTTTTGGGAGTAAATTAACCTTAGCCCAAAGTATTCTAAAGCCCTGTTCCAGAACTAAGTTAGAAGAGTGTGAAAGAAAATTGTAATTGCTATGAAGTTTTCAATGAAAGTCACATTTTTTGCAATGGAGGAGTAGATCCCTAGATCAGAGTGTCGGATGAAGTTAAGTGTTTCTCATTGTTAATTTATGTGATATTTTTGTCTCTTGCTTATTGATTATAATAATAAATCTGCCTTATGTAATTGACAATCTATGTTATTCAATTTTTTTATTTGAACAATGCTTTAATTATGTATGTTTTCTTAATAGATTATTCTTAGATTGAAATTCTTTGATAATCTATCTTTGATTAATATTTGATATCTAGTTAAGTTCATAATTTCATTAAGTGAAGGATTTTTTGCCTTAAATAAATTGTGAAAAATTGTGCACTTTGATAGGCAAATTATCCAAATCAGAAACATTGATTTGTTTCTTATTTGAAGGATTTTTGGGACAAATTTATTTTATCGATTACATAGAATGATGGTGGGACTACTTAATGGATTCATGATATTCTAATATGTATTTTCTCATATTTTATTTCTGTACTTTAGATCTAGAATTTTCTCAATCTTATTATTGTTTGTTTTTCTTTATCTCTCTTGTCATTATCATTGATTAAAAAATCAGATTTTAGAAAAAAAAAAAGATATTTCAATAGTGCTCCCTGTGGGTTCGACCTATACTTGCCAATGTCTCGACAAGACAGCTGTGCACTTGCAATATTAAAAGATTGAATTTAATTTCACATCAAATTTTTTGCGCCGTTGCCGGGGAGCCAAATCTTATTTTTCTTTTTTTAATTGAATCTAATTTTTTTAGGTGCATTCACATTCATCATTAGGTTGCAACGTTAAGTGTTTAATCATTTAGTTTGATTTCAAAACTTTGTTACAATTAGTTGTAGTTTATTTCCTTTGATTTTTCTGAAAAAAAATTGGATTTTTCTAATTTTTATAGTATTTTTTGGAATTATAAAATTAAAAAAAAGTTCTTTTTAGGATTTTTCTCGAATTACAAAAAATTAATTGATAAAAAAAAACTTATTTTTTATTTGAATAGACTAGTTTGTGTTTTTCTTGGTTTGATTAGATTAGCTTTAGTTGAATTTTAATTTGATTAGTTTAAATAACTTTGCAATCTTTAAGATTTTATTTTTAAATTAGAGTGTTCATATGTTATTTCTTTATTTTAGATTAAGGTAGTACTTTATTTTCGAAATTACTAAAAAAGATTCTTTTTTATTTTGGTAACTTTGCAGTGTGTGGAGATTTGATCAAAAAAGGAAACAGTGAGGATTGCTAAAAAAGGGAAGTTCAATAACAGTGAATTACTTGCAATAATTGTTAAAAAAAAAAAAAAAGGAAGATACGCTTGCACAAGATAAGATTTGCGTGGATTCACTATAAGATCTTCTTTTCTTAACCCCACGAATCTTTTTTCTGCAAGTGGGGATTGGTTGATTAAAATTTTTCAAATTGTGACTGCTTGCATGGCACACCAAGTAAATTGGACTTACACACTTAGTTAAGGGCAATTCACCCCAAAAAGATAAGGACTGGATTTCATCAACAGATCCTTACCCATTTGGTTAACTATCTCTCACATTAGGATCATAACTTTAATTAAAATCAAGTAGCAACGAGGCCCTAGGATTCAAGCTCAATAGGATGAAGACCACCGATGGTTGCACCAATTGCGCTCTTTAACCGAAGTTGATGCCCAAGAAAGCCTTTGCTCCTAAGGGTGCAACAGTTTAACTGTTCAAGGTACTGGTACTTAAGCGGGTTTATCCCCACCACTCCCTGGTGGCTGCCTTATCAACTAAGGTTTCATAGGATCGAAATGGAGGCCCACATGTTCTCTTCACCAGTTAGGAGCTGTCTAGTGTCTAGGCCAACCCTAGGATCCTACATATAGATTAGGCTAACATTTTTAGGTTAGACCCGATGCATGCAATCCAAACGTGAAAGGGAAAAATTGTGGGAACGTGAAAATCGAAGGTTGATTCGAATAGGGCTTGAGTTAGCCTTAACCATCATAGGTAGTTCATCAATTTTCGAAGAAAAAATGGATGATCAAGCGGGCCTACCCGTGACTTTGAAGGACTACATGTATCCCACCAGGACAACTCAACCGTCCTGTATACCTATCACCTTGCCTCAGATCAATCCTACATTTGAGCTGAAATCTAGAATGATCCAATTGCTCCCAGTATTCTGTGGGCTAGACCAGGAAAACCCATATCAACATGTTAGGGAACTTGAGGACATTTATGGGACCATGAGAATCAATCACATGACCAAGGAGGCCCTTAAAGTTAGATTATTTCCTTTCTCCCTAAAAGAAAAGGCTAAAGCTTGGCTTTATCCATTACAGGCTGGGTTCATCACTACATGGGCCAACCTAGTCGAAGAATTTTACAAGAAATTCTACTCCAAGCAGAAAACCGCTTCTATTAGGCAAGCCATCAATGGATTCCATCAAATGGAAGGGGCGACACTTTACAGTTATTTGGAACGGTTCAAAGACCTCTTAATCCAGTGTCCCCACCATGGATTTGAGAAAATCCAATTGGTCCAGATTGTGTATGAGGGTATGGATTACTCTACTAAGAAAATGATAGAATCTTTCTTTAGTGGGAAGTTTACATAGAAAACAGCAGATGAAGCATCGACATTTTCGGAAGAAACTTATGAAAACACACTGCAGTGGGCCCCTATCAAGAGGGAGTCCACCAAACCCACCATTCCTGAAAAAGGGGGGATGTTCAAGGTTGAACCCAAAATTGAGGCAGAAACCAGATTAGCCACACTGATGAGGAGAATAAAGGCCTTAGAGCTAACCCAAAAGCCCACTCCAAACACTTTGGAGTCATTGAAATATAATCAGGCCATGAATGGAGGGATTGACCCAATAACTCTGGGTCAGACCGAGTCTATTGAGGAGGTGAATGCACTTTATCAAAACACTCATTTTGATAATCATTAGAGGCATGACCCATACTCCAACACATACAATCCAAGTTGGAGGGATAATTCGAATTTTTCTTGGACCAAGGGTCCAACTCAGGGTGGTCCATCACTGGCCCATCAACTTTAGCCCATTCAATCTCAGTCAAATGCCCCACCTGGTTTCCAAAAGCCCAACTTCAACCCTAGTCCACTGACTCAGAGGCTAGATTCCTTGGAAGAGGCCATAAAACTCATGTCCCAGATTACTGCTCAAATTCGGCAAACCACTACTCAAATTTTGAATGGTCACACCCAGACCCTTGCAAAACTGGAATATCAGATGAGTCAACTAGCCAACTCCATCAGTGTCAGAGACAAGGGAACCTTCCCTAGTCCACCCAAACCTAATCCCAAGGGCCAAGTTGTTCATGATCCTAAAGGAAAAGGCCCGAAACAAGTCAAATCCATAATCACTCTTATGTCGAGTACACAGGTTGATAACAAGGTTGAACTACCCAAGCAACCTGAGGAAGAATCAAGTGAGAAAGTGGAAACTAAGGAACCAAGTGTGAATGCTGAACCCATGATAGAACCAGAGCCAGTCAAAGAGAACCCTGTCAATGCTGAACCATCACCTAGTGAGCCTACTCCTATGACTTATGTTCCCAAGGCACCATATCCACAGTGGCTAGGCCCAGCAAAATCAATTGTTCAGTTGGATAAAATGTTAGAAGTATTCAAACAACTGAGGATTAATATCTCATTACTTGATGCTATCCAATAGATTCCGGCCTATGCCAAAATGTTTAAAGGACCCTTGCACCTTAAAAAAGACTACCAATGTGCCCAAGAAGGCATTTCTATCCCAACAAGCTAGCTTGATCATTTCCTGTCCAACCCCGATCAAATATAAGAACCCAGGGTGTCCTACCATTTCTTGCCAGATAGGGGACCATCACATATGATGGACCCTTGATTTCCATCCTCTCCTTCCGCCCCGGGGGCTGCCTGGGTCTCGGCAGAGGAGGAAATGCATCAACTTTTTTGTACGGGTATGCCAGATTTACTATTCTACTTGGAATTTGGAATGGTGATGATCCGGAGATTCACCTTCACAAGTAGAAAGGAAATCAATCCTTCTTTCTAACTTTTCAAATTGCATAAATATTTAAGAAAAGAGACAAGTTTGTTTTTTGAGAAATGTCGTAGGAAGCGTTTTTTTGTTTGTTTGCCGTGAAAGGCGATTTACAAATCTCATCAAATATGAAAGACAAGAATTGTGAATTTGTTTGTCTCCTTAAAAAATACAAAGTACAATAGAAAAGAAAGAAAAGTTATATAACTTCTCAGGAGATTACGGGGACACGTTCAGATCGACGGTCGCAAGTCATGTATGGACTTTGCTATCGTCCTTCAAATGAGAACTCTTGATGCTTTGATTCTTCGGCTTGGATCCAACCTCAGTTTTTTAGAGGATAAAGACCAAGAGGAGGTCCTATATCCAATAAAAAACCAAGTAAATGGGCTGAAAAGTCGCATTTAGGCCATGTTATAGAAGAAAGGGACCTTCGGCTTAGGGGGGTGGCTGAAAGTCCAAGATCGAATCCTAGAGGGGGGGTGAATAGGATTACTCCTAAGAACTTATGCAACTTTTAAATTTCTTTCACTTTTTAAATATATTATGCTTTGATAAAAAGGAGAACTCCTAGATATTCAATCCTAAGCATTCATATACCATTCATGAAATAAAAATAAAAGATCAATCACCATAACACAATCAATTATAGTGGTTCGGCCAAAATGCCTACATCCACTCCCGGTAATCCTACCGGATTTTCACTAACCAATTTTAAGGTTTAGGATCACCTCAAACCTTACACATACAACATTATGCTTTTCAAGGCTAAGCATAAACCTTTACAACCATAACAAATGCTTTCCAAGGCTAAGCACTAACCTTTACAACTTTGATTTTTCTCTTGTGAAATATGCCTCAACATGCATGAATAAGAGAACTAATCAAGCACTAAGTTTTGCCTCTAAAAAGGCTGATATGAAAGTGAAAAATTGGACTTCTAGATGCGTGCAAATAAATGACCAAGAGTGTAGTAGATGCAAGTTCTAGAAAGACATTCAAACTCTTTTTAGAAAATTAAATACAATATGATTCAAAGAAGCTTAATCATATGCGATATAAAGAGTAGAATGATTTACACATGGTTTTCATAAAGATTCAACTTGTATATTGTAAGATGTAATCACAAGATAAACAAGTTGATTTTGAAAACTAGGTTTTGAAAAACTCATGTGAAAACAAGACTTAAGTTGATTTCATAAATCATATAGACTTTAAAAGATGAAACATGTTATGAAAATCAACTATACAAGGAAACAAGCAACTCTAAGATCATGCTTTAAATAGAAACATAAAGATTTAAGAAAAGAGCATGTTTTTGAAATTTAAAGAGAAGAGAAGCACACCCATTTGAAGATCAAAGGTTGAGTCTAATGAGATGGCTTCATAATCCCTTCACAAAGATGCTTGAAAAGTTGCTCTTCCTTGCTCTTGAAAATCTCCCAAAGTTCAGCAACTTTTCCAAAAGAGAAAACCACTTTTTATAGAAAAAGTTGTTCTAACGGCTAGGCGTCGGTTAGCCGACATATATGTGTCGGTTAACCGACACCCCAACGGTCACTCCCCAACGGTCATAATTTCAAAATATAGCTGTCCAAAAGAAACATGGTCGGTTGACCGAACTCTTTCGGTTAACCGAAGGCTGACCGACACGATGACCGACAGATCAGAATGGTTCAGAAAACAGCTCTCTGGAATTCCAACCGAGAGAACTTCGGTCAGGTTTCGAATGAAGTTCGGTTAACCGACACCTAACCGACACCTTGACCGACCAGAGAGTATCAACAAATTTTTGAAAATGAAGTTCTCTGGAATTCTAACCGACAATGTCTCGGTTAGGCTCGGTTCACTGTCGGTTGGCCGACACTTGACCGACAGGTGACCGACAGGCCAAACATCCAGAAAATACTGAAAGAGCTGAACAAATACAAAGCTTTTGAAAACAAGGAAGAATACCAAGACTGAACTGAAAGCTTTGATAACTAAGAGTATGATGAAAAACCATGCATAACTTTGAAAGACCAAAAACCATGAGGATAAAAATGCATGATGATCCATGAATGAATGGGAGGACAAGCTTACGAAGATGAATGCATCCTATCAAATTGCAACAAAATAAATACTCTAACAGTGGCCCCCCAAAGGACTTTGATCACCTTGTAGTGTTTCTTGCGGCAGAGCAGCAGGACTTCGTCAGGATTTCTTCGGGAGAATGCAAGTGTGCAAGTGCAGAATTTTAAGTCGATGTGTGTATCGATCCCCATTCCTTTCTTTTGGACCTCCTTTTATAGGCTTTTGGTAGCCATAAGTCGATGTGTGTGTATCGATCCACACACAAATATTATACTTAAAATATCTTCACAACCAGTGATGAGACTGGGCATCTCATCTGATAAGGTTGCAACACTTTGATCACTATAAGATAGTGTGATTTGTCTCGATCTTCAGAATGGAAGATTCTGGATCATGGTGCTGGTACATTGGATGTATTGAAGGACCATGAGAAGCACCTTATGGAATTCCGTCTCAATAATAAGGTCTGCTCTCATAATTCCCTAGCAATAGGCTCTCAATCCTGAGACATTGATGAACTCAAGTTTCTATCTATTCATTTGTTTTGAGTCACCAATGAGTGAGGCCGACTGTAGGTCAACACCTCGATGTCTTGGGTATGTGGTAGTAGGACTGTGGGAACATTGAATGATCAAGATGGAATCTATCTCTATTATCCCCTTGTGCCAATTAATGGATTTGTCATTAGTAAGTGCGTACCCATCTCGATTAAGAGTTAATTGGATGGTATTGATGATCATAGTGATTAATTGGGGCTCAAGGATAATAAGATGTGGAACTAAGATTGGAAGAGACAGATTTATTCCAATTGATCAATGGATATTGATGGAGGGGCCTACTTGTGGTAATTGGGAAGTTTAGGGTCTTCATTGTAATTTATTCCTAAAATTGGAGTCCAATTGCATTTATATAGTGGTGTTATTTGTAATTAATTGAGGCCCCGGATTACATATGAGATGTGGGGTCGCGTGTCCCAGTTAGAGCCAGCTTTCTATGGAATCCCTAATGGTCCCCACGCTAGCCCAAGTTATTAGAAAGATACTAATCCTATTCAAACTCTAAAAGGAAGGAATTAGAAAGTTACTATTTCTATTTGAAGTAGAACTTCTAATAGTGGTAACAGTATACTTACTAATTGTTGTGGAAGTAAGACTTCTATTTCAATTAAGAAAAGAGGAGACCTGGGAGATTATATAAGGGAATCCACCCCTCTTGGACGTCTATCAGTATTGGAGTCAAAAACGTGCAGTTCCTTTTGTACAATAGTTGGACTGCTCTCTCCTCTCTTCCTCTTCTAGTTCCTTAGAGTTTCGAGTTGGGTTTTCTCTTGAAGATTCCACCAATCTTCTTGAGAAAAGAGATCTAATTCGGGTCATAGCGTGGAAGGCCAAGAGGTGTTGGAGATTCTGATCTTAGTTTGTAGAAAAGTTCTACATCAACGAAAGTCATCAACTTCTCCATTAGAGCGCAACCGAGCTCCAAAGGTATAATCTGCTTCCTTGTATGTGGTAGATTTTAATGGATGCTTGTTCGCTTCTGTTATATCTTTTAGATAGTTTTACTTACTGTACATGATCATGAGATTGAGGGTTATGCATCCTGGATTGGGTTTTTGGCCTTATGGATACTTGATCCCTAAGTCAAGTGGGTCAAAAGTTTTGAAAATCTATCCACGAGGCCCACCTACTTCCAACAGTTTTCTCCAAGAAAATCAAGTCAATAATTGAGGAAAAATGTCAAGAAAAATACAGAAGAAAAAAGGAGCAAAAAAGACGGAAAAACGGCCGAAAACGAAGCTCGGCGACCAAAAGGGCCAAAGCCATATGGTCGCTGGCGACCCTGGGTGCATGGTCGCCGGCGACCCTGCAAATCCAGGTCGCCAGATTTCTCGCCGAATGGCCCGTTTTCCGATCTTTTTCGTGTTTCAAGTGTTCCTGCCTCTGTGATTTTCTGAAAATCCATTCTTTGATGCTTGAAAACCACTGATCTTCACCGACATCTCGGATCCGCCGTCAAAAGCATGAAATCATCACTGATTGCTCCAAGATCGCCAACCGGCTGACCAAGAAAGTACACTTTCTGTCCGACAGATCGTGAAATCGACAAGACAGATGTCACCGGCCCACTAACATCAATCAATCTCTGAAATTGCACTGCAATCCGACATCAAACAATGTGTGGATCCACCTGTGATGATCACAAGAAGAATTTCAAAAGACGCTGCGCAACCCGTGACTCTTCACATGCCCTAGCAACCACTTAATGTCGTTAATTGACCCGTTTATGACAACTTAATATGGTCATTAACTCATTATTTTGGACGGCCCAATCAGATTCAAGCATTTGGGAGTTACAAATCCAAGGAATCATGGCATTAAACCCATGAAACTCCCATCATCATGAAGATTAAAGGCAATTAAATACCCACTATCCTTCATCAGCCAATCACAAGCCATGAAAAAGGAGTTACAAAACCAAAGAATAAAAACTTGTAACTCATCATCAATTCTCTCATCATGGCCATCAATGATCATAACCACCTTATGGCTACCAAAAGCCTATAAAAGGAGGTCCAAAAGAAAGGAATGGGGATCGATACACACAACGACTTGAAATTCTGCACTTGCACACTTACATTCTCCCGAAGAAATCCAGACGAAGTCTTGCTGCTCTGCTGCAAGAAACACCACAAGGTGATCAAAGTCCCTTGGCCCCCCACACCCCCCCCCCCCCCCCCCCCCCCCCCCCCAAGGTCCAACATGGCCTAAACGCAGCATTTCAGCCCGTTTACTCGGTTTTTCATTGGATATAGGACCTCCTCTTGGTCCTTATCCTTTAAAAAACTGAGGTAGGAGCCAAGCCGAAGAATCAAAGCATCAAGCGTTCTCATTTGAAGGACGATGGCGAAGTCCATACATGACTTGGACCGTCGATCTCAACGTGTCCCCACAATCTTCTGAGAAGTTAGATTCATTTTCTTTCTTTTCTATTGTAGTTTGTATTTTTTAAAGAGACAAAAAGAAATCACAATTCTTGTCTTTCATATTTGATGAGTTTTGTAAAATCGTCTTTCACGGCAAAATCGCCTTTTACGGCAAACAAACAAAAAAACTCCTCCTACGGCATTCTCAAAAACAAACTTGTCTATTTTCTTAATATTTATGCAGTTTGAAAAGTTAGAAAAAATGATTGATTTCCTTTCTACTTGTGAAGGTGAATCTCCGGATCATCACCATTCCAAATTCCAAGTAGAATAGTAAATCTAGCATACCCGTACAAAAATGTTGATACCCGCGTTTTCCCTCTTCCCCCGAGACCTAGGCAAGCCCCCAGGGTGCGGAAGGAGAGGACGGAAACCCGAGGGTCCATCATGTGTATCCCTCTATCTCTTGGAAATGGACCTCTTTTTATAGGCTCTTGGTAGCCATGAGGTGGTTTATGGGCATTGATGAGAGAATTGATGAGGAGTTACAAGTTTTTATTCTTTGATTTTCTAACTCCTTTTTCATGGCTTGTGATTGGTCGATGGAGGATAATGGGCATTTAATCACCTTTAATCTCCATGATGAGGGGAGTTTCATGGTTTTAATGCCATGATTGCTTGGACTTGTAACTCCCGTATGCTTGAATCTGATTGGGCCGTCAAAAATAATGAGTTAATGACCTTGTTAAGTAGTCATAAACGGGCCAATTAACAGCATTAAGTGGTCGCCGGAGCATGTGAAAAGTCGCGGGCCACACGCGTCCTTTGGGATTCTTCTTGTGATCATCGCAGGTGGATCCACACATTGTTTGATGTCGGATTGCGATGCAATTTCAGACATTGATTGACGTTGGTGGGCCGGTGACATCTGTCTTGTCGATTTCTCGATCGATCGGATAGAAAGTGTACTTTCTTGGTCATCCGGTTGGCGATCTTAGAGCAATCAGTGATGATTTCATGCTCTTGATGGCGGATCCGAGATGTCAGCGAAGATCAGTCGTTTTCAAGCATCAAAAATTGGAATTTTAGAAAATTATAGAGGCAGGAACTCCCGAAATGTGAAGACGATCGGAAATCTGGCCATCCGGCGAAAATCCAGCGACCCGGATTTCCAGGGTCTCCGGCGACCATGGGGTTTTTGCCCCTTTGGTCGCCGAGTGTCTTTTTCGGCCGTTTTTCTTCTTTTTCGTTCCTTTTTTCATCTGTATTTTTTTTTGACATTTTTCCTCAATTATTGACTTGATTTTCTTGGAGAAAAATTGACGAGAACCTGCGCAAAACCGGAGCACAAAGTTTCCCATTTTTCGGGAAAGTCGAAGACTTTGTAGCCGATTTTCCGTCAAGAGTCGAAACTAGGTCAAACGATGTCGGAATGACCTGAAAATTGAGGTGAAGCTTCTTGAGCAGTGGATAGGACCAACCATGGGCTTTTATTTGAGTTTTGAAGCTGTTTGGGGTCTCGTCGATGCTTGACTTAATTTTGTTGCAGGGAAGATGCCGAGCTTTGATATGCGGTCAAACGATGTCCGATTGACCTGAAATTTGATAGGGAGCCTATTGGAGTCATGTAGAGATGATCCATTTGCTCTGATTTGGATGTCATGGTCCCGGGGTGCTCCGCCGCCGGTAGGCTTGATTTTCTTTCGGAGTGTCGAAACCTGGTCAAACATTGTCGGAATGACCTGATATTCGACGTGCAACCCTTTGGAAGCATGTTGAAGCCACTCATGTATTTTTTTTTTTTATGAGTGATGGCCTCGGTGGTTCTCGCCGCCAAGAGGCTTGATTTTGCTGCTCGAGCTTTGATGGAGGGTCAAACGTTGTCAGTTTGACTTGAAATTTGACGTGAAGCACTTTGGAGGTATTTTGGAGTCATCCGTAGGCTCTGATCGAAGTTTTGATGTCTTCGATGCTGTCACCGCCAAGAGCGCTTGTTTAGCTTTCGGAGAAGTGAAGTTAGGCCAAACGATGTTGGAATGGCCCGAAACTTCAGGTGTACCCCTCTTTTGGCTGTCTTGAAGGATTTTGCAGTTTTTGTCTGATTCTGACAAAATCTGATGCTTGAAGTAGCTTTACCTGTTTTGTAGTAGGTTGGAGCTTCATGTGGCTTCTTGATGTTGAGGAGACATAGTGACTTTTTTTGGTGTCAACAACATAGAGAAAGCTTTGCTAGACTTGGATGCAAGTGTGAACCTTCTTCCGTACTTTATTTATGAAGAATTAGGTTTGGGGGAGTTGAAAAGGGATCCATGTGACCTTGCAATTGGCTGATGCATCGATTCAGTACCCCAAGGGGGTAGTCGAAGATGCTCTGATCAAAGTTGAAGACTTTGTGTTTCCTGTCGATTTTGTTGTCTTGGATACCAAACACACATCTGGGGCTGAACCGAAATTTCCAATAATCTTGGGGAGACCATTCCTTACTACTCAAATGCCTTGATCAATTGTAGGAATGGAGTGATGAAAATTTCTTTTGGGACCATGACAGTCCAAGTGAACATTTTTAATGTCAGTAAACAACCTCTTGATGAGGATGATGGGGTTTTTGAAGTTAGTTACATTCATGAATTGGTGGAAAATCACTTACCCCATTTGAAACTTAAAGACCCACTAGAGGCTTATCTTACCGACTTTGGAAATGATTTTGATGTAGATTGACATATTGAGGAAGTCAATGCACTGTTAGACTCAACCCCATCCATGGATTGCTCTAAGTGGCAACTGAAGTATGAGATTCTGACTCCATTTGCTTCCACACCTGTTCCATCGATTGTAGAGCCTCCTAAGTTAGAACTGAAGTAATTGCCAGAGATCATGAAATTTTTTTTTTTAGGCCCTCTAGAAACCCTTCTAGTGATTATAGCTTCAGACTTGGACTCCGTCCAAGAGGAAAAACTCGTGAAGATTTTGTATAAACACAAGGAAGCTATAGGGTGGACCATTGCAGATATCAAAGGAATTGGCCCATCTATTGTCCAACATAGAATCCATTTGGAAACAAATGTAAAATTTCTCGTGAACCACAGAGGCGACTAAACCCTGCAATGAACACGGTAGTTAGGTCGGAAGTCTTAAAATTACCTGATGTAGGGGTGCTTTACCTCATATCTGATAGTGCATGGGTGAACCTAGTTCAAGTGGTACCAAAGAAATCTGGAATAACAGTGGTCCAAAATGAGGGCAATGAATTGGTACCCATTCGGGTGCAGACTAGATAGAGGGTATGTATTGATTATAGGAAGTTGAACTCAGTCACTCGAAAAATTTATTTTCCCCTCCCATTCATGGATTAGATGCTCGAAAGGCTAGCCAGTCATGCATATTGTTATTTTCTTGATGGTTATTCCGGTTACAATCAAATTTCAATTACACTCGAGGACTAGGAAAAGACCACATTCACCTGTCCTTTTGGCACTTTACTTACAGACGCATGCCCTTTGGGCTATGCAATGCATCGGCCACCTTTCAAAAGTGCATGTTGAGCATAGTTTTTGACATGGTCAAAAAATTCATTGAGGCTTTCATGGATGATTTTTTTTGTCTTTGGCAATTCTTTTGAGGAGTGCTTACATTATTTGTCCCTTATGCTTGAAAAATGCAAAGAAAAGAATCTAGTCTTAAATTGGGAGAAATGTCATTTTATGGTAAAGGGGGCATAGTTTTGAGATACATAATTTCTAATAATGGAATTGAGGTGGACAAAGCAAAAATTAGTTTTATCTCCAAATTATCACCACGAAAATCAGTTAAGCAGATTCGATCATTTTTGGGCCATGCTGGTTTTTATCGTAGATTCATCAAAGATCTTAGTAAAATTGCTAAACCTTTATGCCAAATGCTGACAAAAGAGGCCCCGTTTGAATTTGATAAGAAGTGTCTAAAGGTTTTTGACAGACTGAAAAAGGAACAACTTCGGCCCCTATAATTCAGCAACCTAACTGGACCATTCCATTTGAGATAAGGTGTGATGCATCTGATACTGCTATTAGAGTTGTTTTGGGTCAACGGGTTGGGAAGTTACCTCATGTTGTTTACTATGCAAGCAGGACCCTCAATGATGCACATCTAAATTACACAACCAATGAAAAAGAATTGATAGTTGTGATTTTTGCAATTCACATCTTTTTGCAATTTCCGTTAGTGAATCACACTTGCAATAACTATTGCATGGAAATAGCAACATGACAATGGAAAATTTTATGGGCTTAAGGAATCAAATTCTAAAAATATTGGACATCCATAGCCTCAATGGGGATCTCACGTCTAGCCCTCTTTTCCCTACTTCTTTTCTCCATTATTTTCTCTCTCTAAAAGAAAAAAAGGAAAAATATGCAGGTATTCTAGAGCCCTATTCCAGAACTAGTTTAGAAGAGTGTAAGAGAAAATTGTAATTTCCATGAAGTTCTCAATGAAAATCACATCTTCTGCAATAGAGGAGTAGATCCATGGATCAGAGTGTTAGACGAAGTTAAGTGTTTTTCATTGTTAATTTATGTGATATTTTTGTCTCTTGCGTATTGATTATAATAATAAATCCGCCTTCTGTCATAGACAATCTATGTTATTCAATTTTTTTTATTTGAACAATGCTTTAATCATGTATATTTTCTTTATAGATTATTCTTAGATTAAAATTCTTTGATAATCTATCTTTGATTAATATGTGATATTTAGTTAAGTTCAAATTTTCATTAAGTGAAGGAGATTTTTGCCTTAAATAAATTGTGGAAAATTGTGCTCTTTGATAAACAAATTATCTAAATCAGAAACATTGATTTATTTATGATTTGAAGGAGTTTTGGGACAAATTTATTTTATCGATTGCATAGAATGATTGTGGGACTACTTAATGGATTCATGATATTCTGATTTGCATTTTCTCATATTTTATTTCTACACTTTAAATATAGAATTTTCTCAATCTTATTGTTGTTTGTTTTTTTTTCTTTATCTCTCTTGTCATTATCATTGATAAAAAAAATCAGATTTTAGAAAAAAAAAAAAAAGATATTTCAATAGTGCACCCTATGGGTTTGACCTGTACTTGCCAATGTCTTGACAAGACAGCTGTGCACTTGCAGTATTAAAAGATTGAATTTAATTTCACATCAGGATGCCTAGTTGTACATTAGTAGTCATATTCCATTCCGGTGGAGAATTTTTTTGGGATAATGGAAGTCCAATTTATATTAGGAGTTGCCCAAAGAAGGCCTTCCTAAATAGATTGATAACATATTTACAATTGGTTCAAAAAGTATGTGATTTCTTAAATTTGGATGGCCTTGGACATATCACAATCATGTAATACCTTCATCAAAATGGAAAAGTATGCACTTTAGTTCGTATTACAAACGATGATGATGTAAAGATTATATTCAGAGTATCTGCGGGGGATGCCAGTGTAGTGTACTTGTAAATCCAGACAAACACAGTTAATGAAATAGATCATCACGGGAATAAACAAAGCTATGTTATGATTGGACTTGTTATTTTCAACATCAAGTCTTAATACTGATAGATAAGCTTTAATTTTATCTTTTTGCAAAGTGGGATTTAGTAAAGATATTCAGCCTAGTAGTCCATCTTCAATTATTGGAAAAAGGTCAACACTAATAAGAGATATCACTATATTAGCGCAAATGCATGCTAATTATATGCCTAACCATCCACTTCTCCCATTTAACCCATAGGGATGCATGCAGATAGGTTCTAAACCACAATCAAACACCTAACACCAACATTCACACTCTTAACAAGGATGCAGTTTTGCTTTCCACAATACCATCTCTAAAGTATGTTATATTTTATTTTATTCCGCTTATTGAACTATATTATTTTAGTGTCCATAATTTTAAAGTTCCTCTGTTAGTTGTAATTTTGATATGCTAATTTTTGGAATGTTGAACGTCATCCCTCTAAAGCATTTCTTTCATCTTTTAAACTAGCAAGCCATGTCCTCATTATAATTGATTTTGGGCTTCAGCCATGTGCTCATTATAATTGATTTTGGTCTTCTTTAATATGTAAAAAAATAATCAAACAAAACATTTTTCCAAATTTTTATACTTGTAATGATTATGTTAATTTATCATGCAGGGTTAACCCAATGAGGATAGGATCTGACTTGGCACAAAAAACGATCGTGGTCGTCAAAGAATCTACTTTGCAACAGCCATATCCATCTGTAGACCTTGGAGCTGATTTTGATAGGCCTTTCTCTCATGGAGGCTCCACCTGCAGGTTAGAATAAAATTCACTTGGACGAAAGGATGTTGGGTTGGGGATTGACAATGATGATTGAGATCTCTACATGTGGCTAAAAAAATTTGTAACGAAGCTCCAACAGCAATTCCACTAGGATTAGACAAGCAATCTGAAGCTGTTTTGGAAAAAATACAAACTCCAAGCACCAATGTCACATTCCTAGACATACCATCAAATGACATTGAAGGTGACAGTCTATTTAAAGATGCCACTAACGGTGACATAGTCATGGTGCATTCAAAAGTACATTGACTTGAAATTTGTGATGTATAAGAACTTTTGTTTGAAACCAATAAGGACTTCTAAATTTGAGGCAACGGCAAGGTGTAGTGATTCTACATGTCCATGGCGCATCCACGCTTCTATGGTGGAGGCTAGTCCCCAATTCCAAGTCAGACCATGCCCGGACAGTTTTTTTGCTGCCCTTTCTCACTTCATATAGCAGATGAGTGATTCTAAATGCACCCCCATTAGGTGCTGTACACACCCACATCCTCTTGTGTGAACAGTGATTTTTCACTGTTCACACAAGAGGATGTGGGTGTGCACAGCAATATGGGAGGGTGCATTTAGAATCACCCATAGCAGATTGAGTTGTTTGTTTTGGTTATTGCTTTAGCCAATCAAATGAGATTGGTGCACTCGTACAGCAAACCAAGTTCATTTCTGTAACAGTCAATTCATAACATGGAAGGCCACCACTGTTGTAGTTTTCTTGCTTTACATGAATATACTGACATATCAATCTGAGCAGTATTCATAGTCTTTCCCATTGTTTAAAGATCACATTTTAAAATCAAAGGCATCAACTTGCTGGATAATAAATTTGAAACTAAAACCTCCAGGGACGGTAACGATTTCGTTTTTGGAAACCTCTGTGAGGCTTTTTCATTGTTTATGTATCTCTCAAGGTCAATCTCGTTGTTGGGCAGCAAAAAAAGGAACAAAAACTCTAAAGGATCGTAACGATATCGTTATCAAAATATTTAGAAATCACTGATCTAGGTGAAATTTGTGAGCCTTTTTCATTGTTTATGTATCTCAATTTATAGTCAGGGTCAATCTCGTTGTTGAAAAACAAAAATGGAAGAAAAACTCTGAAGGATTGTAACGATATTGTTATCAAAAAATTTAGAAATAACTAATCTGGGTGAAATCCGTAAACCTTTGTTGGGAGTACTCAAACCAAGCCATCTTCTAAAGGTGCCCATAGTTCGAACTCTCATCGTGAGAGTTCGAACCTTGGTTGGCAATATCCGCTACCTAGCTATTTTCCAGAGTTGCCCATAGTTTGAACTCTGAAAATGAGTTGAACGTTCATGGCCTTACTCTTTAGAGCCAATTTCCAACGAGCTCTGAAGTTCGAACTCTCACGGTGAGAGTTCGAACATTCAAGTGAGACCATCTCTCAAGCCATTTTCTAGAAGAGAGGACAGTTCGAGCTCTCATCATGAGAGTTCGAACCTTGGTTGGCAGTATGGTCTATCATAGCCATTTTCCATAGGTGCCCATAGTTCGAACTCTAAAATGAGAGTTCAAACCTTCATGGCCTTACTCTTCATAGCCAATTTCCAGCGAGCTCTGGAGTTCGAACTTTCACGGCGAGAGTTCGAATGTTCATGGCCTCACTCTTGAGAGCCAATTTTCAGTGAACTCTGGAGTTCCAACTCTCACGGTGAGAGTTTGAACGTTCAGGCAAAGCGAAAAAACAGAACACTTATACGTTCGAACGTCCCTGCCAGTTTTGCTTCATTAATTTCTTAATTTCTTATTGTTGATTGTGTTGGTTGGATATCATATTATTGATCTAAATTGGGACCTTAAACAACACATTAGGGTTTTTAAACCTTCAAGCACTAATCAGAAACATTAAGGATTGAAAGAGAATCTACTGTAAAGGGAGCTCATGTACTTTAAAGCAGAATAACCCATATCATATGCAAAATAAGTTCTTCTCTAGTTATTAAGGATACATCAAAATATACAAATTATGTTCTCCTCTAGTTATTGAGGATACATCAAAATATACAAATTATGTTCTCCTCTAGTTATTGAGGATACATCCAAAATATAAATCAAAATATGTTCCCCCCCGTGGTAAGTATTTTCAACATTTCAAATCTGAACAATGAGGTGGACAAGTTGAAGTTATATCTCATCCAAAAAAAGAGGAAAATGATGATTCATCCGCTTGGAGGTGGATCTCTACATGTTTGTCTATTATGACCACGCTTTTTGCAATGGGAGCATGTTACTTGTTACCTCACTTTGTCCTCTGTTCGAATCCGATTTTTTTCGGTCTTTCAAGTTGTCCGCGAGCTACCGGGGGAAAGACACGCTCAACACTTCTAAGATCCCACTATTTTCTGTCGCGCGTGGCATTGATAACATCATTACACCT
Source organism: Umbellularia californica (assembly GCA_028538565.1). Lineage (NCBI taxonomy): Eukaryota > Viridiplantae > Streptophyta > Magnoliopsida > Laurales > Lauraceae > Umbellularia > Umbellularia californica. The sequence goes on along the minus strand of JAPQWN010000007.1, from coordinate 40,410,658 downwards.
TGCTCAATAACAATCATTGGAGAGCCAATGCTCACAGAAGTCGTACAGATCATACTGCCTGAGTTTAATCGCACAAATGCCATGTGAACAAGGAACGCCAAGAAGGTCCCATTTGCGACATGTGCATGAACTTCGATCAAGGTAAACAACATCTGTGTACTCTAGAAACAGTACCTAAAACTCTAATTTCCCTGATTGCCAACATTGTAATCTCCGCGATGCTTCAGTTTTATGGTTAATGATCTTATCTACATAAAGGGTGATTCTTGTTAATGATCTTATCTACACTCATGTCCCGAATGAGACTCTGCTGCAAAGGAGCTCCTGCACATAAAAGCAAACTAACCCATCTGAGTATTCAATAAAAGAAGAACATAACCAACACTGGAGAACCAATGCTCATAGAAGTCACACGAATCATATCGCCTAAGTTTAATTGCACAAATGAAGGCTATATTAAACATCAATTGTTGCGTTTATGAAAGAAGTTTTAGACATATATGGAAAAACGAAATTTAAAAGAGAGTATACGAAATTTAAAAGAGGGTATATGAGTTGAACATGTTTAAAAGAGCATGATGTGGCAAACAGGAAATTTAGGGGGGAAATTCTTTAAGAACTTGAATTCTAACTCATGCGAACTTGAATTTTGTGCCCGATATTATTTTTTTGATAACGATATCGTTACCATAATTTATAGTTTCTTCTTCCATTTTTTGTGTCCAATAATAAAATAATGGTGACTTTATATTGAGATGCATAAACAATGAGAAATACTCAAGATTTCACTCAAATTTTAGTTTCAGAATTTTCTGATAACGATTTCGTTGCAATTATTTATAGGTTCTTCGCCCATTTTTTTCTCCAACAACAAAATGACAATGACTTTATAATGACATGCATAAACAATGAGAAAGACTTACGGACTTCATGTCGCGACCCCGGACCGGGCCCGCGGGCCTAATCTGGGATCGGGACTGATGAGATGCCATAATGTCATCGAACATATATTTATTTACCTAATACGTCCACGGGTCAATAAAGAAATTATGACTCTACCCGTGCACGTGATTTCCCACAGGTATCCGTGGTGAGGATATCACATGAACATAGTATTTTTGTTTAGGTGCGGAAGCGTGTAGCAAATCAAGCCTGTAACTCATTCCCATCAACAAGACTGATAACACATCCATATAAAATATAATATGTATATATATATATCAGAGTGAGCAATATTCATAGGAATTTTTCCAAAAGTGAAGTTAATGTTTATACAAAAGATTGATTAATTAGGATTCCCAAAAATAAAGGTCAACAAAGGCTAGTACAACCAATTAGTTCCCAAAAGAATAGGTTGTCCACCACTCCAAGTTGTTACATGTCTCAAAGCAACCGAATGTCTAGACGACATCATCGGCATGCCACTCAACTAAACGTTGCGGTTCTCCGACCGCCTCCTCAAGCTCCGCCTCGGGATAACCGGTGTCTAGACCTGAATACCAAAGAATGGGTCAAACACAATGGTCTGGTAGGTGGGTGAAAGGATATAACAATACAACAATAAGTGAATTTACCTTGGAAAACATTAAACATGTTTAAACACTAATTTCCATAAAAGAAAAGGATCATTTACTGGAAAACAATGGAGATTGAAAAACACTAATTAAACACTAATTTCAATATGCACTCCCGAAATTCATGGTTTTCGGTAATGCATATTGAAATTCGGGAACAATGGAATACAATTGAACTTTCGAAATTTTGGGATAAGTATCGGGATTCAAGATTAGTTCAAGGTGAATAGGGGTCCTGTATGTCAATTTCAGTATAGACCGTATGTCAATTTCAGTATAGACTTGGTACTCTTTGAGTTTTGGAGACATTCTGGGCTCCTTATACACCTTGGTAATTTTAAAACTTCGATGAATCTTAGTGATGGAATTTCTTTCTCAAACGGGCTTCATGCCCTGTCTATAAATTTCCCCGATACCAAGGGTTTCCTTTAAAACCTCTTCCAAACATCGCATCATGAAGGTAAGGTTCTAAACAGTTCTTTCTCTCTCTTCAAAACCTCCTTCCGAGCTCAAAAGTGGGCCATGTCTGAGAGGGGCGTGCTCTTGAGCAGGCCAAGGTGTGCTCGAGTGAACCTGGGCTGCGCTCGAGGTCTGGCAAACAGAGCGTTTAATCCGCTCGAGCGGGCAGGCAATAAGTGGTCTGGGCGCAACGAACAGAATGTCTGTCCACTCGAGCGGACATTGGCCGCTCGAGCAGGCAGTCATTTCCGCTGCCCGAGTTGTAGCCAAAAATGACTGCAAGCCGCTCGAGCAGGCAATCATTTTCTTCTACCCGAAAATTGCCATCATGGCCTTCTCCTCCTCCTTGGCGCCCCCCCCCCCCCACACTACACTTAATTGGAAGGCTCAACACCTCCTTTAAATCCTTCTCAAGCCTCCATCAAAACTTCCACAACAACCCATCCAATCTCATCCTTTTTATTCACATTCATCCACTAAAGAGAGAAGGGAAAAACCATCATTCACAAAGATTCATTTGGTAAAAACAAATGCTAACAAAAGACTACATATATATATACCAATATTTCTAAGAGTTAAACAAACCAATAAAACTCATTCATGTGCATTTATTTCAAAATCAATGCAAGACAAGAATAAATAGTAAAGTCATCCATATTTATTATAAAAACCATTTAATGCTCAAAATATCTATTCATCCACTTGCCTTAGGTCCAAGCTTAGCAAATTTGGCTCTAACCACACTCTTTCAAGGAAACCTACAAGGACAATAAAAAACCCCCAAATACGAACCCTAAGGTCAGGACCAAGGAACAAGAAGAAGAAAACCTTCAATAATGAAAATGGAGACTCCCATAGGCTAGGAAAACACACATCAAAGAGAGGGGAGAGATTGCTTACTTGTAGAGTCTTTAAATAGGCAAGAATGGCTCAAAGAAGATCTTGAAATGAGTGGTTTCCTCCACAAATGGTATCAAGAGAGAGCTTTCATGATGATGAAGAAGATTACCACTTCCATTTTTACTATTGGTGCAAGTTTGATAGTGATTGGGAGATGGAAGAGCAAGAAGAAGAAGAGGAAAGAAGGAACCCTAGCTTGGGTTGGTCATTTGAGCTAGAAAAGGAGAAGAGGGAAATAAAAGAAGAGTTCTCTTATAAAGCAAATGAGAGTGGGCTCCACTACTAGAAATCTTATGGGACTGAAATCATGTCTTTCGGGACCTCGGACACGATCGACGAAGAAGGGAAAAATGGTCATCGAAATATCTAGTTTCTAAAAAGTATATATTTCAAGGGTTTCGGGGACATTGATTTTTGTGTCTAGATTTGGTATAAAAAGACTGTTTTTCCCCTAATATTGGAAAAGTTGGGTTTCGGGGTTTCGAACGGGTACGGGATCAACATGAAAGTTGAAGGGATTAATGATATGAGTAAAACGGGATTGATATACAAATTATTAGGATATCAAATAATCCCCCCAAGTACATGCAAGGTCACGAAAGGAACCCCCAAAAGGTCCCACTAATTTCTAAGGCACTCAAAATTCCCCAGAGCTATATCAAAAGTTATTATATTCTCAACTTAACCAAAATCCACTAATCACGCTTAGAACTAAGACACGACTTAATTAGTATTAATCGAGGTCACTTGGGTCGGGGTCTTACACTTCACCCATAATTTTCTTTTCTACATCAATTAAATAATAACAGTATCATTACCATTATTTATAGGTTCTTTGCCAGGATGTTGTCTCCAACAATCAAATAGCATTGACTTTACAGTGAGGTGCATGGATAATGAGAAGAGTTTATCCAGAATTTTAATTTTAAGATTTTTGGATAGTTTTCCTTCCCACCTTTCTCATTTGTTTTAGTCCCACAAAATAGTGAAAGAGAAAGGAAGGAAAAAAGAAATGCCATAATTATTACTATAAAGAGCCATACAAACACATTCATAACCTATATTTACAAAAAAGAAACACATTTACAAAATAATAAAAACATAACTCAGATTCTTGTAGAAACCGTGAGCAAAGGAAAGATTGCAGAGACCGAGCAGAGAAAGCCTAGCTAAGGAAGAAGAAAATAAAACTAATGAGAAGAAAAGAAAGGAAAGAAATGGGGATCATTGCAATGCATTGCTGGAGTGAGATTACACATCATTTTCCCCAAACCAACTCAAAAGGATTGTGCTACTGATGTTGTTCGTCTAGTTTCACCAAATGAAACTTTTGGAGATGATCATAAGAAAATTGAAGCAATGATCGTATCAGTTGATTTAGTTGGTGTATGCTGGTGGTGGTGTTGTATAAATTATATGATTTATGTAGTTGACTAATGTAATGAGTACTATGTATCAAGTCTCATTTGTAGTGGAGTGGTCGTGACTTATGTAAATTATATCCAATTTATATACATAGACAATTGATTTATGGTGTTGTTTCAGTTGCGTGGGTACGATAGAAATTCCCATGACTCATCTCTAGCACTTGAATAACCAGTTGTCTTGTTTAAGATGTGTTGAATCTCTTCACCCTCATTTGGAAATTGATATGGGGTGTTTGGATTGGTTCATTTCCTACTTTGCTCATGGAATGGCTAATTGAAGGAATCTAATGCACTACAACCCCACCAAAAACATCTTATTCAAAATGTAATCATCATTGACACACATCATGTCTCCTGCAATTTTGATGGGATTGGCCATTGTTCTTCCTTTTCCTCTTTTACGCTTTCACCACTTGATTGAACACGGATAGCGGAAAATAAACTTCCCTAAATTTTGCAAAAAGCTCCAATTACCAAGCAATCTATAAAATTCAAAATTAGAAATTGGGGTGTTTTAATTTTGTAATTGCATTAACAACTACTTTGCAAAATGGAAGTAGAACAACTTTTCAAAGATTTTTTCATTCTTGATATCTGCTTATGTAAATCTGAAATTTCCAGAATGTACAAATCAATTTTCAAACTAGAATAAGTTTTCACATATTTAAGAAGGTTTGATGACATAACCTCCCAATTAGACACAAAACAAAGAATCCCCCAAACACAAATGGGCTCTTAGAAGCGGAAGGTTTCAAGAGCTAAATAGTTGTACATGTGTAATATAAGAGCCCACCATGTTGTTAAACTCTATATCCAACTAGCCCAAGAATAGGAAGCCCAACAGCCTAAACTTTCACACCCAAACAGTCTGAATAGTGGGTATAAATGGGCTCAAAATTAGCCTAAACAAAGGCTGAAAATGGGTCAAAATATGGCTCAAATGCTGCTGGAATCAGCTTGATTTTTACTAGACAAGTGACCAGATTGATATGTTACAAATGGGTTAAGACCCAACCCAGTTTATGTCCCTAAAAAAATAAAGGTCAAAACTCAGTTTAGATGATGGCTGTAAACATGCCAAAATCCAGCCCCTAGGTTTGAATTACATTTGGTAAGCATGCTGATTTTCCCCAACCAAACAGTCTAAACCTATCTGAACCAACCCCTAAATAGTGGCCTTCATAAATTCATCCAACTAAAAGAGTCTGGAATTTCCATAGTCAAATACTCTACAGTTGAGTTAAAACTTGAAATCAACCAAACAAACAAACGACACAAAAGCTGGCCTTTTGAGGATTAAAAGTCCAACCCATACAGAAACCAAATGGACTAAAATTTGCTATTAACTAGTCAAATAAAATTTACATATACATTGTTAAATTACTAGGTTTTTTTTTTCAATGAATGTTAATATACATTGAACCAGGTTTCCATATAAATAACAATAACATGTTTTGTGATTTGTAAATTTATTTGACTAGTTAAAACTCAAAATAACAATAACAATAACATAGTATAATGCCCCATACACCAAACAAGAGAAACTGAAACGCATGAGTTCACTGATTCCTGCAGAATACTGATGGAAACTATTGACCCCAGATACGAAAATTTCACTACAAACATAAATTTACTGATCATCCAAGAACAAGGACGGAAACTTTTTCCTTACTTGATTTGTGAAACATCAAAATCGCATGCAACCATCAAGAACAAACAAAATCATGAGAAACTGAGAAAATCAAAAAATAAAAGAACATTACAAGGATCTAGGAAACTGAACGAGAGTCCAGGAGAAGAAAAACATATAAATCCATGAATTCACTAATTCTTTGATACAAGCAAGCAGCAAATATATCTAAAGAGATTCTTATATGTTACTGTTTTGATTTCTTCAAGTGCCCGAAACATGATTGCAAAATAAAAAGCGAAATGAAACTAATGTCATAGCCATGTCAAATAAAGTTCATATGGCATTAATGAAAGCATTTTAGCTCAATCTAAAATGAAAACTCATAATTTATCAATCAAAGCCCTAGTGTGCGAAAATCTAAAAGGTCTTTTAGAATTAGATCTTGAAGGAAAAAAATTGAAGAAACTGATTTAGAGCTAGTTCCTTACAAACAGTTGCAAATCCAACACTAGAAACAAACTCATCGTCTAGAAATAGAGTCGTAGACCCATAAAAGCTTACCATTTTCAGCTATAACTCATCACAAATTAAAATCCCCATAAGCACAAAAAACTCGCACCATCTTCATCTTCCTCCCAACAACATAGAGAGCGAAATGGTTTTAGGGTGGGGAAGGAGGAGCTCGACTAGAGCAAGGAGTGCATGCAGAGGGAGAGGGAGAGAGCAGGGAGCGCATGCAGAGGGAGAGGACAGGGAGAGGGAGAAAGAGGGAAAAAAGGTGGGAGAGGGAAAATGGGGAAGAAAGTAGAGCGACGTTCGGCCCTTATAGGGATTTGGGGTGACTTTACGACGATGTCGTTCGACAGAATTTGGGGGTAAAGTCGTCCAAATACCTTGTATGAACCCCGAATTTGGTGTTTTGGTGTATTTGTGATTAAATCCGGCTAATAAAGGTTTAGCAACAATTATTTGGCAAGTTTTCCAAGAAATAAAAGCCAAATAGACCATTTTCCCATTGGATGCATGATTTGCATACATCGAAAAGGATCAAACAGGTCTATCACGGGATTTTTTTTTTTTTTTTTTTTGCATTTTCATGCAAACCCTTTAAACAAAAAATAATAAAAACAACTTATATATAGACCAAATCTTAATAGAGGTAGTAATTTCTTGGAATGATATGATGTTGATATAATATAATTATTTCTCGCATAGTATACTTGCATGGGCCACACGATGTTCTTGATATCAATAATACTTAATAGTTTACCTTAAAAGGTATTCTCCATTTGGACATAATTTAACTCAATATAGATTTGGGAGTTGAGAGGATTAAGAAGGAAAGACTATGAGATTTGAAAGAAAGATTTATGATAAGATTAAGAAAGAAAATTGAGAAAATTTTAAATTTAAAAGGATAGAAGAAACAAATTATAATAAGTAGGAGAAATCTCGAGGGAGTCAAAAGGAGGGAATAAAGAGTGATTTGCCCGACTTACCTATGTTCCTAATATGGCCCATAAAAATTGATGTCTTGTTTTGGTAAGACCCTTAAATTTAGTTTGAGACTACAAATTGTGATGCCACATGGCATCCATGGGAACTCTTACATGGCGCTATGAGGTATGAGAGTGCTGGAGTGGCACCCTCCACAATGCACCTCCCTATTGTTTATATATATATATATATATATAAATTTGTGAATGAGCCGAGCTCAATCAATTGATATTCATACAATCGAAAGCATTTGTATGAGGAAGAAAAATTGATTGAGGCCTAAGCTCAAGTTAACTTGTTCATAATTAAGCTTAAGCTTGTGCTCGAGCTAGAAAAGTAAAGCTCTAGCTTAGGTTGTCAAACTTAGGCTCGGATAACACAGCTGAGATCTAGTCATTAGAAGAGTTTAATTAATGGTGGACCCAAGATTTTCATTTAGGGGGTGCGGATGGTAGATTGACATATGATTATTTTTATCATTCTCTAGAATCTGAGACGGTAGATTGGCTGTTGATAAACAATAACCAATAAACGATTAACAATAACCATCATAATTACGTCTGTTGGATTTTTTTTTATTCATATCTAATTCAAAGAAAAAGTCAATTATGTCAAAATCATCACCAATAAACAATAACCTCTATTTATAGCATAGGTTAAAGACATGATTTACAATAAAAAAAAATTTGCTTTTTTCGTAGGGAATACTACTACTAACACACAATTCGTAAATAAGCTTTTAAACTACAACATTCAAATCCCAATTCTTCAAGAGATTAGTACATCAATTAGCAACACCACTCCAACAATAATAAAGAAACTCTAGAGAATTATCATGTGAAAATTAATACCTCTTTAGCCTTATCCTTCTCTTAAGCTTCTAAAGGTCCCTCTATCATAACAATCCAAATGAGACCATGTGTCTTTGTAATAAGAAAAAAATTCCTATGATTTTGTTGCTATCTACTTTCTTTACAAGAAAAATGTTAAAGCTCCAAAGAGCTCACTCACACAGAGCTCACTCACACAGACAATCCACAAGGGTGCTTTATGGAAAAAAGAAAAAGAAAAGAATGAATGAAAAAACAGACAAGAAGTCAAACTCAAACAAAAATGCAAGCAAAGGCTCCACTAAGCATAAAATTGTACAAACATGCATATTAAAAATTAACTCAGATGCCAAAGGTTAATGAGATAGCAATATAGGGATTTGGGTTTGAATGCTTTTAATTTGGATTTAGGGTATTTGGGAATAAACACTTATGAATCAAGGGAATTTGGGGAATTAAGGCTTAGGGCTTCCATTTAGAATTTGGTGATTTAGGGCTTAGGGTTTGGATTAGGACTTGAGGATCTTGGGTTTAGAACTAGGATTTGGAGATTAAGGGTTCAAACTTGGGTATAGAGTGATTAGGATTATACTAGATTTGGGGAGGGGATAGAGAACCAGGGTTCCATTAAGGTTTCCCCTACTGTCACTCTCCTATTATATTTCAATTTATCAAAGAAATCTCAGGAATCCATCATATCAAATTTATAGGAATACCGAAATATGCTCAACGGATCCTCCAATCCAGTCGCTCCAGAATCTATTGGAAACCAGAAGAGGATAAAGAATAGAAAGGACTTAGGGTTTTGTCCAAATGTCATATATACGGAGTTGACTTGTTGTGGAACCGAGGAGGGTTTATTTGGAGTACTTGGTCACGGAAAGAGATAAGCTCGATCGGCGCCGAAGAGATCTCATGCCTTTTCTCAAGGGAAGAGAAGAAATAAGAGGAAGGAAGGGGGTTTCTTTAAAAAAAAGGTGGGGCAATGGTTGTCACATAAGTAGGGCCTGGGCGCTAGAGCCCCATTCATCTCTTTGGCAATTTTTTAATCTCGCCCCAGGTCCTCATAGTATAGGTCTACCACTGAGTTTAATAATCTGTTTCTCTTGTGAACTGACAGTCATTAGCACCCCTTCTCAAATTCAAATTGGCATCCTTACTAGCTCAATTTGCCTTTAAATGCTTATTAGAATTGACATTTGAAAGTAGGCATTGCTACAATCACAATGATCATAAAATAAACTCCAAACCTTGAGCAATAAGTTTTAGCCCTACTTGCTTTGAAGACAATCATGGCAACCAATGTAGTGAAGCTCTAGTGACATCCATGATCCATGTTAGTAAATGCATGGCCTACAATTCCATGGAAAACTCTACCTTTTTTAACTTATGCTAGGATCGTCCATCAGGAGCTCAATTTCCAGAATTGTTGAATTGTGCTTTGGAAAAGAGAGTAATTGTTTCCAACTACTTGGAGAGATCTTAGCCGGGGGATCAATTGTGTTGGAGCCCTATCTTAGGGGGTAAGAGGAGAATTAGGCTATTTCACTCATAAATCTCCCACAAGCTATTTATATTCCATAAGTGTAAGACTCCGACCCGAGTGACTCGATTAGTACTAATTAAGTTGTGTGTTAGTGCTAAGCTTGATTATTGGTTTTTAACTAATCTTGGATTAGTATGGTTCTTCTATAGCTTTGGGGAACTTTTAGTGTCATGCGCTTAGTGGGACCCTTTGGGGGTTCCTTTTTGATAGTTGTGCTTGCTTTTGGATGTTAATTGATATTCCCCTAATTCTTATCTTGATCCCATTTTACTTATTTTGTCGATCCTTACAACTTTCATGTTGAGCTCGTAACCGTCTGGAACCCCGAAACCCGATTTTCTTGTATTAAGGGCAAAACAGTCTTTTTACACCAAATCTGTACCCAAAAGTCGATATCCCCGAAACCCGCGAAACATATACTTTTTGGAAACTAGATATTTCGACGATCACTTTTCTCTTCTTCGTCGATTTCATCCGAGGTCCCGATAATAGTGATTTCAGCCCAAAGAGTTGTCCTAGTAGTAGAGCCCACTCCCTTGGCTTTAAATAGAGGCTCTTCTCCCTCATTTTCCCTTTTTCCAGCACAAGCACAAACCTAGGGTTTCCTTGCTACCTTTCTCTTCTTCTTCTTGCTTCTCCACCACCTAGCATCACCCACCTTACTCCAATCAAGAAATAGAAGTCATCATCTTCTTCCTCTCTCTTAGAGCTTTCCATTGATACAACTCTTGAAGGAAGACCTCCATCCTAAGACCTTTTGTGAGCTAGTCTTGTCCATTAGAAGAGCTTCCAAGTAAGTCTTCCCTCCTAATCTCTTAGATTCATATTCTTCTAGCCATAGAGGAGCTCTATTTTCCTTATTGTGAGCTGTCTCTTCTTGTTTCTTGGTTTGACCCATTTTAGGGTTTGGATTTTGAGGGTTTTGTGTAGATTGCATTCTTGGCTTGGAGGAAGAGAGTAATAGCTTGATTTTATTGCATAGAGACCTTGAGGCAAGTGGAATGACTAGATGCTTTGAGTTTTAAATGGTTTCATGACAAACATGATGGATTTTATATTTTCACTAGTGGTTTGTTTGCTTGCATTCAATGTATCATAAATGCCTTTGAAATTGGTTGGTTAGCATCTTTATGATCTTGAAAATATGATTTATATTTCCTTGTTTTACTTCTTGTTGAAGACTTAAATGAATCCTTGTGTTGGTGGATGTTCTTCTCTCTTTTGTGTGGTTGAATGAGGAGGAGGAGATGTTTGGGAAGTAAAGATTCATGGGAGTTGATGGAGGTTTCAAGTAGCATTTGATGCTTGATTATTGGGGGCAAGAAGGCCATTTTATTGTAGGAGAAAATGTATAAGAGTATGGGGAAAGGAAGGCCATGAATACCATTCTCGGGCAGCTGGGATTGGCTGTCCGCTCGAGCGCGCAGCCAATCTGCTGCCAAACTCGGGCGGCAGTAAGACTGCCCGCTCGAGCGCGCAGCCAATCTGCTGCCAAACTCGGGCGGCAGTAAGACTGCCCGCACGAGCGGACATATGTCCGTTCGAGCGCGCATGTCATCCGCACGAGCAGACATAGGTCCACTCGAGCAGGCAACCTTGCTGGTTGCCTGGGTTCCTGCATGGTTCAGGTCCGCTCGAGCGCCCTTTGGTCCGCTCGAGCGCCCACCTCCCCCCCCCCCCCACCTCCCCCCCCCCGGGTCTAAAGCATTTTTAAAGCCCGGAAATTGTTCTTAAAGGAATACCTTGATACCGGAATACCCGTAGGACAACGTTGAAGTTCATTTGAGAAGGGAAACCACAGCACAAAGACCCATTAAAGTTCTTTAGAAATTCTCAAGGTGTATAAGTGTTCCGGAATGTCTCCAATTCCAAGAGTACCAAGCTATCTTTAGATCGACATACGGAATACCTATTTACCTTAAACGAATCTTGAATCCGATATTTTGCCCGAAACCCCAATAGTTCGTTTGTATTTTTCTTTTACCCGAGATTTACACCAAGTGACTGTTATTCTCGAAAGCTTTGAAAAGCATACTTGTACTGTTTTTACTAGTCTTGACATACATGCCGACCTGATATGATAGCTGTGCCTTGAGCACCCCGTCTTGCCCGAATATAGTCTTGTACTTGATTATTTTTACACATGTCTTGATTTTCATGTTTTGACCTATGAGTCGGCACCACTAAGCTTGGATACCTTGTTAGTCTGATCTACTGACTAGGTGATCCCCCTCTTGTCCCGCCAAGTTCAGTTTGGATCTTGCTACCCGGTTATTTAACCGTGGTCTTGTCCTGATACCGCAGATTGCTACTGTAGTTCCTGATGCCCGGCTCGCTACCGTGGTCATGTCTTGTGTATAGTATATATATATATATAAATATATGTATTCCGTTGTACCTCCTCACTTCGGTGACTGAGGTCAATGCCTTGACTTGCTTGTTCTATCACTTCAGTGATAGAGGATTTAGCTTTGTGTGGTTGCTATTTTGCTTGTTCCCGATTTCTTGGTTACCTTTACCTGTTTTACCTTGCACATATGTTTTTAATCAAATGATGCCTTTATTCATGAAAGTCTTGTTTAGACAGGTTTAAATGTTTTCAAGGTAATGTTTTATTATCGAATGTTATACCCTTTTTTCTACCTGCCAGACCGTCGTGTCTGACCCCTTTGCTTTGGTACTCAGGTCCCGTTGTTGGCTTCCCCGAGGAGGAGCCAGAGGAGGCGGTCGGAGAACCGCAGCAGCTAGTTGAGTGGCGTGCCGATGATGTTGTCTAAACATCCGGCTGCCTCGAGAGTTGCGTGACATTTTGGGGGATTGTTATTGATAGTTTTTTGTGGATATTGTTTTGTTCACATTGGCCTTTGTTGGCCTCTATTTTTGGGAATTGTAATTAAATGATATATACTCTAACTTTAATAGTATTTTGGGTTACGCTAGAGATCATTGCTCATTCTGATACTCGTTATTTAAATGTAAATAGTCTTGTTATTATGGAAATGATTTACATGCTTGATTTGCCATACGCTTCCGCAATTATACAAAATGTTTATGTGTTGGAAAATCCTCACCGCGGACACCTGTGGGAAATCACATGCAAGGGTAATGTGTGTTCTCTATTATCCCGTGTACGAATGGACATTAAACATATCTTTAATTATTATCATCATTCCATATGCCAATCACCATCACAACCAATTAGTCCCGATCCCAGATTTGGCCCTTAAGCCCGGTCCGGGGTCGCGACAATAAGAAGGGCAAGATTAAAGAGTTTGGAGTGCCTCTAAAGATGGTGGTTCTTTGTTTCTTCTTTCTTCATGGCATTATTAGGGAGGTCCTGTATGACGAGTCATATGGCTAAGATATGGGAATTTAAAATCCCCGTGGAGTTATGGTGTTTGGGTGGCTTACACTCCGGAATAGAATTCTTAATTACCATGGACAACTTAAGACGAAGAGGTATGATTGTAGTGAATGCTTGCCCCATGTGCTTAAGTGAGGAGGAGTAGGTTGGCCATCTTTTCCTCAAGTGCAGGTTTCCTCAGACGATGTGGAGTGCGATGATCGATTGGTTTGGATATAGTAGGGTCTTTCCATGATCCATTCCAGATCTTTTTCTAGCATGGCTTTCAACCCTTCTTTCTACTCGAGGCAAAGAAATGTGGAAGATGTCGTTCCCTGCTATCATCTGGCTTCTGTGGAAAAAAGAGGAATGCTAGGTGTTTTGAAGGGGTCCAATAAATAATCAACAAAGTCTATGATATAGTTAATATAAAGTTTTAGTAGCTAATTGGGCATTGGTCAACCCTCTCTTCCATGGGCTTCAAGTAGACCGAATTATGTTCAACTAGAAGGATGTTGCTTCTTTTTAACTAGTTTTTTGGTCTGTTGTTCTTGGATTACTAGTGATGTTCCCCCTTCTTGTGTAGTTTCGGTTTTCCTTCTCTTTGCTTTTTGTTGGGTGTTGTTGTAAGCATGTTAGTATAGATCTCTTGTACTGGCAGCTTTCTTTAATGAATTTAACCATTCAAGAAAAAAAAAACCCTGCTAGCAAAGAACTTCTCAGAGGATTGTGAACAATCAAGCCTTTTTTTTTTTATTCTTCATCTAGAAAACTTGGCATTATACAAAATTGACCATCAATTATTCTCTCATTTAATATAAATGAATCAAGTGGAGTGATGGGAAATGAACAGCCAGCCATCATTCTAGTGATTTAATTCCTATGAAAGCTGAGGTCCAATATACATCTCTATCTTACATCTTACACCTTCACTCCTTTTGTAATTCTTAGTGGATCTCATTTGATCATAAATTCTTATATATTCAATTTCATTCAAACAAGCAGTCCCAAAGGATATAAAAGGTAGGTAAGGTTGTTCATTTGTTCCAACATCAATTTTAAGTAAAGTTTCAAATAGGTACTAATTTTTTCAATTATCTAAAAAGGGTCATGAATTCCTTATTTCTATAAGGTTGACGAGTTTTCCAAAGCATCTTTGAAGTTCATTCTTATGGTCAACCCTCATCGTGGATGATATTATCTATATTTTCTCACAATGATAAAATACACTTCTTTTCTAACTCAATTTTTTTTCTCTTCCTCCTTAACCCACAAGCATCCATCTCTTTCTTCCTCTTCACAGGCCAATGACAATGGCATATTGGAAGCATAAAAAGAAAAGACTAAGGAAGAAGATCACCGTCTTCAACTCAATACCAACACCTGGACTCCACAAGGAAGAGATAGGGAAACCCTAAACGAAACTACAATTTGTATTATACCATAAAAAGAAGCATTGCATCACTTTTATAGGGTCCCGAATCCCTAAATTAACCAAAATATCAAACTTACTAAAAATAGTAAAAAATCAAAAATTACGTCAAAGCACCCAGACCATCCCTAAATAACTTTCTAAGACCTTCTACAAAGACTCAAACTCAAACGGACTAAAAGAACCCCTAAAATAAGCAAATCGAAAACTTATTATAAATAGTAAGTTTTGCACAAAAACTGTATTTTGACCTTCGAAATGGCTTAATTTGGCCTCCGACGACTCCAATCGCCTTCGGTAGATATGTTGCGTATAGAGCTCGTTGATAGCTTCGAAACGCCAGGTCATGGTCCTCGTGACAATTCCCAGATCAAAAGTCAGCACTATGGATTTAACCTTCCGACTTGACTTTTTGCGATCTTCTTGTTCTATAAATTCTTTTGTAACTCTTTCTACATCAGATGCTATCGACATCAACTTGTGAAGGAGGAGGGTGCTTGTGAGTTGGAGATATGAAGAAATAAGAGGGAAACAAGGAAAACAAGCCGAAAAGAAGCGCGTTTCAATTATTTTGGGGGAAAATGGGAAAAAATCAAGGAGTTAATTCCTAAGTGGGCCTATTTGAAAAATGACTAAAAACATTTATTGATCTTTTTAAAATTAACAATTCAAAAGACCCTTTTCAAACACGCACAAAAATTTTAATCTTTCCTGAATCGGGTGAGAGGCCCGAAAGGAACGGGTAAAGAGCAAGCAATCCCTAATTGATTCCGGTTTAAGGGAATAACTCCTCTCCAGCTTTTAGTCCTCTGGCTTTGTGTGGTTGCCTTTCTCTTAGCCCCCCTAGGCAGGGGGGTTGGGGGGTGCGACACCGAATATTAGGACTATAAACTAATCCTACCTTCAGCTTTCTTCTTCCCTCTCCTAACGTTTGGAAGAGTTCGGAAGGAAGTGACAGGAGGAGTGCAGGGAGGGACTCTCAGGTGAGAGGCCCGGCACGGAACGGTTGTTAGCTGTCCAAGCTCTGTCCTTGGATTGGACCACTTGTTTCAGGTTAACAAAGGACTAGAGTTTGACTGGTGTGGGGCAAATATCATATGTATGACTAGTTGTACGGTCAATATCAATAATTCTTGTTTCTTTTTTTTTTTTTTAGAAGAAAGGAAGGAAGGAGGAGACGTTGGTGTGCTCTAATTGTATAGTCATAATCCTTGATATACTCCATCAAACGGCTTTGGCGGTTGCTGAGATCACTCTGAGTAAATAAATATTGTAGGCTATGGTGGTCCCAATGCACCTTGAACTTTTCGCCATAGAGATAATGACGATTTGTATCTGTGCAGTGCCTTAATCCCATGATCGCCTATGTAGCCCATTTCAAACTCAAAATTCCCAACTTTCTTTCTGATCTTTGGCTACTCCCAACAACACTTCACTCTCCTCCTATTACCTGCTCAATTAAACAATATACCAATACTAAAGTAGCAATTTGAGTCAAATAATAATAAAACTTTTAAGTTCTCTTGACAGAAAAGTACTCCAAAATTCAACCCAAACCCTGAACCTAACAAGTAGAGTAAATTCAGAATAAAGAGATGCCACAAAATACCGCATTCGATGAGCGCTAAAATCTCATTTTGACATGGAACGACACGAAGAAAGAAAGAAGCCCTAGAAATGTATCGGATTCGCCAGGGTAATCGAGGAAAGTTGCAGAAATGAAATGAAATGAAAAGACATAGAGACTAGAAAAGGGAGGAGATTAGGGTTAGGGTTTGGACCTTTTGAGTTGCAGAGAGCGAGATACAACGAGTGTGTTTCCTTATTCGTTACGCTCGCTGGAAATGGAAGGGAAAGGAACGAGTTAGGAAAGGTGAGAATACCAAAAAGAATGCCGCGGCCCTAGAATTTCGAAGTACGAGCAAACGTTTCGCCCGACGTGGGAGCTTCTATGCCGTTCATGTAACGGGGTCCACTTACGATGTGATGGGAGCAATCTGGGGTGGGGCAATCAGCGCCATCTGGACAGTCGGCTCTGGCCCCTGCTTTTTGGAAGTGGGGCCCACAGCCCACAATCGTTATTCATAACAGCAATGGCCTCCGTCCATGGGAATCGGGATGACATTGAGTCCAATGACATTGAGTCCAAGCTCTGCCTGTATCTTAAAACTATATAGAATTTAGGTCTAAGTTTGGCCCGTGTACCAAAACCTAAGGCTAAAACCCAGCCCAAAGCAAGTTGGTCCCTAATTGCGCTCGGGCTGGCCAGCCCGGTCCAAGAGCACCCCTATGCGGATCATCAATACTTCTATGTTCAAGACCGTCAAATAATCCATACAAAAGACTATTAAGTTTTTACTATAAAATTAAAAAATTAATCTGATCTCATATGTGCATACTATCCGAGATCTAAAACACAATATTATTTATTTTAAAAAAAATCTATAGGCTTAAATATAGTCATCAATATGGAGGATGCTATTACCATGTGCAACAATCACAAAATATAATTTTTATTAATTTTTAGGTAGGAAATAGGTTTACCAATGCGCGAGATTTATCATTCTTTAAATAAATTCTAAATCAAAATTCACAATAAAAAAGTACAAAGGAGAATCACATATTTTCTACTTTACATTAATTTCTAAATAGAAAAGAGATGAAAAATGTACTAAATTATATCATTTTTAAAATAAATCCAATATTACCAATTGAAAAAACCTATTTCCAATCAAAGAAAACACTAACAATAGATTTGAAATCCCTAATCTGTGTTTCAAAAATCCCTAACCTATAGGACATTTTTTATTTGATAAGATAATGTAAAAATTGATTTAATATTGGGAGTTCAATTGAGTAAACAATTTCCAATTTGAACCTCAATTTCCAAATAAAATTCATGCGCTCAATTGAACGGTGGATTGACATTTATTGAAATAAAGTTTTATTAAATATCATTGGATCGGTTGACATTCATTTTGAATAGTTCAAATTAACTTTATATGGGGAAATAAAGTTTTATTAAATATCATTGGATCGGTTGACATTCATTTTGAATAGTTCAAATTAACTTTATATGGGGCATGATAGATTCCTGAAGATGTGAGTAGTGAGTTGTCTTTGCATTGAGTCTTATTTGATTGAGCCTATTCTCATTTCAAAAAGATAAGTGAAAAGATAAAGTAGTTGTAATTTAAAAATGAAACGTTATCTTATCCGTACAGGGACTTGAAGCGTCAAATCAAAAACGCACTTGAGAGTGAAATTTCTCCAAATTAGCCTCAATTTCCCAATCAAATCTCCTGAAAATCATATATATTAATTAGATAATTGTGACTCTCAGATTTTTGAAGTCTAAACTAATACTGATTTTTTAAGTGCTTGTAATTTTGTGCCTAATATCTAACAATGCTTAATAGTCAAATTACCGTTAAATTATAAATAAATTAATTAATTAAAGGCAGGTCAATGTAAATGATGTAAACTTTAAAGATAAGACTGCTAGAATTATTCGGTACATGGAAATGAGAAGTGTGAGATAGAATAGACTCTTTACCATTTTCCTTATTTGACAAAATAAATAAAACTATATATTTAGAATTCAAGTGATTATTGTACATATGACTTTATTCGATAAAAAAATGTTTTTCGAGATAGCTCCTATTCTCAAAACATTTTCTTAGTAGTCCATAGAGGTTGGATTAGGTAACACTTGGTCAACTTGGTACTTAATAACAGTGTAAAAAATCATTAAACAATAAAATTTTGTTGAGGCTCTAACCCCGGTCCTGGCCCTAAAAGGTAGGATAAGTGCCTAGGTAGTGCAAGCCCTCTGAGGGCTTTG
Source organism: Umbellularia californica (assembly GCA_028538565.1). Taxonomy (NCBI): domain Eukaryota; kingdom Viridiplantae; phylum Streptophyta; class Magnoliopsida; order Laurales; family Lauraceae; genus Umbellularia; species Umbellularia californica. The sequence continues at coordinate 40,392,173 of JAPQWN010000007.1, read as the reverse complement.
GTCCACCTGTGCGTGCCCCGGCATATATATTGAGGGTATGGTAAGGACAACTCTGGCCCCGGCCTGATCTTTGACAGCCCAATTTCTAAGCCATTCGCGCTTTTAAAGCAAATGAACATTTAGTTAGCCGATTCACCAAGTTATACAAGTGATCACTGGAAATGAGTACAATAACCTTCTAACAGCCAACTGAAACCACATGCATGTACACATGGCATCTTTCCCAAAATCCTGGTGGCAGCACAGGCATGGACCATGTGGCAGTTTTTCCAAAATCCTGGTGGAAACGGTTCGTCCGAGCCCTTAAAATGGTATGGGAAAAACCAGTCAACATCTAAACCGGTTAGGCAAATAAAAATAAATATATATACACGCCGAATTAAATGAACTATTTCTTTTACCAGTACATTAATTGACTACGATAATTTATTTTGCTATGTATGACATGATGGTTGGACCCAGTTGATTGAAATAAATATATGTGTTGAGAGAGAGATCTTTCTCATTCTCATTCATCAATTTCAGGCAATTTACTCGTACAAAATCCTCTCCATTACAAACAATAGGCTGAAGGGACAAGCCTGATTCAATTATGAATAGTAGAACAAAATTTACTAAGCCATTTCTGTTTAGTTCCTGTAAGGTATAATTTCATGGGCTCAATAAACACTGCGGAAGACACCGGCAATCATCAGGCTTCTTTTCTTGTTATCCTGCAAGTTGGATTAGTAGATCTTTAGAATGCCAGATTATAAAATAGCGGACAGCAGAGTGGATAGAGTCAAATCTTTCATTACCTGAAGCAGTAGATGCCCAGTGCAGTGGTGATTTCATGGATAACAGATGTGGCGAAGTGCACATATAGAGAAACTGAACAACAAATTAAAGATATGAGGAAGAGAAGCATCTAGTAAAGAGAACTCAAGGAAACTGGTGTGGTCAGGAAATGAAGTTCATGTGCTCAATGTACATTAGACTTGGATTGCAATAATAATACATGCAACAAACTGAAATTCAATGATAAAAATTCTAGAACTAGTATTTTTTTTTTACAAGCAATTGCAATGACATTTGGTTTATGTTCATCATTGTCAGTAATAAAACCTTTCTATTTTTATGTTCATTAAACTACTTTCTCATCACCATGCAATCAAATACAAAAGTACATGCCCCATCTCAAGTGACATTCCATGAATTTTTTTGTTTTTATTGGACCCACCTAAAGACTCATGCTCATTCCAAATTTCATCATTTCACTCCAACACACGCATCATCATTTGCACGTACTTAGTTGCCAACATCCAACTTTATAATAATTCAGGTTCCTCATCTTATAACTTGTCCAGTTAATCAAATTGGTGATTAACAGCTTGTGGCGCCCCACTAGATTCTGCTTTTGCACCCCACAATGCTTCTATATACTGCTTCCTAAAGCCACCCATTTTGTTTTATAGCTGCACGGGCTCATCAATATGCGATGAGAAGCAATTCTCATAGTTGAGCTCCAGACTATGGTCTAGGCTGTTCTGGTGCCTCTCATCCATAGCTACAACAGGCCCCATAAAATTAAAGAGCATGCTTGAGCTCGCTCAAGTGTCAGCGAAAAAGGTGCCCAGGTGCACATAATTCTGCCAACGCATCATCACCATCACCATCATTGCCGGCATCACCATCATAGCCGGCATCACCATCATAGCCTTATCCCTTAATCCTATAAATCTGAAGTTGGCCTAGAGGATAATTAATAAAAAAAGTTGCATCATCTGATATCCTACGAGAAAAAGAAAATGGAGTATTAAGGGGAACGTTTCTATTTTAACTTGGAAAGATCCTGTATGACAATTCGCAGTTGGACGGTGCTTATTGCAGCAACCATGAGTTGCAGGTTCAAGTCAAGATACCTGAAAAACAAAAAAAAAAAAAAAAAAAAAAAGGTTTCTGTTTAACTTATGTGTATGTAATGAGAGAGCAAAATGAGTTTTCTTCTTACGTTTATATTTTCTTTAAATTTTCTGAACATTGGATTAGAATGGATGGGGTAGTATGTTTCTAATAATATAGCCGTGCTTAATTCCATTATATTCTTCTGGGTTTACATGCTGTTTTTTGTTTTTTTTAATCATATGGGAATTTTGTAAATGGAGGCGGCTTCATTTATTTGTTGTTAATATTCAATGATCTCAAGCAAAAGCCTCTCTCCAAAGTTCAAATTCATCATTTACTCGTTCTTCGGAGTAATCAGCATCACATTGAGGAACTTATCCCTTTTGGCCACAACTACCGCAAATAAATAAGGTTTTGAATAAAGCACTTGATGAAGTCCACCTATACCTGTGAACTCAGCTCTCGATAGTCTTAGACTGCGGTTACTACTCCATACATGATTTGTGTAGTGTCAACATATTTATCAGCAAAATAAATTTCTTTTTAGGAAAACAATTGTGGGCGTGTATGTGTACCATGGATGAAAATTGTGGTATCAATCATGGTTGCAGCCGACCCAAAAACTGATACAACGCGACATGTCGCGGTTCGTGGTTGTTACGGCTTGGAATTTCTTTACTCCAAAAAATTCGAAATAATATCCAAAAAATCCAGAATATTATAAAATGCTAGAAAACCCGGTGTGCACACACTGCACACACACCTCACACGTACTCCGATATGAGGTAGCATGATGGGCCCCACCTATCACCAATCCAAACCGACCATCACATAGAGACCCCCCTTGATAGTCACCAATTGCAAAGTTTGGCACCCATCCAAACGGACTATACTATTGGTTTGAGGGACTCTCTCTCTCCGGTTTTTTTTTTTTTTTTTACTTTTTTTTTTCTATCATAAAACGATTAAACTTGTGGGCTACGGATGAAAGGGGTTAGGTGCATGAGATTGACCTCAAATTTGATATGTGGGCCCATCATGAGATGGTCTTTGCATCCCCCTAGTCTAGTTATTAGGGGGGCCCTCGGTGGGCCACATCCAGCTACCTCACAAAATATAGCATGAGATTGACACCAAATTTGATGTAGGCCCATCATGAGGTGGTCTTTCCATCCCCCTAGTTCGGTTATTAGTGGGCCCACCAGCTAACTCGTATATTACCGTACGAAATATCTGTACAAGAACATGGCTCATAAGAGAATATTGAAGAGTTCGGATGGGTGCCAAACCTAGTGTGCCCACCATATGATCCATCAAAGTGGACCATAAAATTAGGAACCCCTGATAATCAGAGATCCTAGGTTTGTCACCCATCCAAACTATTCAATATTCTCATATAAATGAAAAACCTTAAGTGAAGTTTCACTACTTAGTATGGATGAAAATAGGGGTAGCGGAAGACGTAGCGGCCCGCTGCCAAACCGCTACAAAGCGGGCGCTACGTAGCGTAGCGGTGCAATTTGAAAAAATCGCCAAAAAAATATGAAAAATTTCCAGAAAATACAGAAAATTGTAAAATGAAAGAAAATGTGGTTCTTTTGCAAAAGTAAGTGAGAAAAGGAAGCGTAGCAGTGCCCTCAATATATGAGGTCCTGCATCGCTGTATAAATAGAAAATAATAGTAATGATTAGTTTTTCACATGTATTCATGTTTCTTAATCATGCTAACTTAGAAAGTAATGAAAAGCTCATTAAAAAAAAAAAAAAAAAAAAATAGAACATGAAATAAAGGCATAAGACTTAAGAGTTAGGTCATTAGTGAACATTGAACAATCAATACTACCAAGCCTCAATGTTCAAATTCAATCAAGTGAATGAAGTGATCTGTTAAAACAATTTAGAAATGACAGAGTAAAGAGTTACTAGAGCCTTTCTTCAATTAGTGTGAAATTTGTTTAAACTTTATTTTCAATTAGTGTGAAAGTTGGCTATGTCTCTATTTCCAGTTAGAGTAAAATTTGATTGAGCTCTAATTCTAATTAGACTAAAATTTGGCTCCTCTAATTTTTATTAATTTGGCTAAGCCACGATTTTTTCTATTTTAATACCTGAGGGGCCCATTTGATTTTTATCTATAACTTTCATAAGGTGGGCCACTATGGGGCCCATTTAATCTTTATTTATATCTTTCTTAAGGTGAGCCCAATGTGGGGCCCATAGTTACCCTACTTAATAAATATTGGAGCCAGGGACCAAAAGCGGGCTTTTGCTGCCCTAATTCTTTTCCCAAAACAGCAGGCTCGAGAGTTCTAGGGAAAAAGAAAAAACAAGGCTCAAGAAAGATAGAGAAGAGGGGAAGGAAAAGAGGAAGAAAGAAAGGAACATGAAGAAGAAAAGAAGAAGAAGAGAAGAGGAGATAGTACTACCTGGCGGCTCAATGCTGCTTGGCAGTGATGCTGCTGCATAGTGCTCCTGCTGCATGGTGCTCCTACTGCTTCCAGGTATGTTTATACAGCAGCTGCCCCATTTTTTTTTTCCCTTATTGCTCCTCTTCATCTCCCTGAGCCAACGAAGGTTTTTTTTTTTTTTTTTTTTTTTTTCATTGTTTGTAGCGGCCGATACATAACATATTGGTGCGTATCGGCCGCTACGGGTTGCTGTAGGTGCAACGGCCGATAAATCGACTGTAGCGTGGCAGTGGCCACCGCTACGGCCAATACATCAGGCGCTACCAATATTTTGATCCATGCTTCTTAGATCCTCATGTACTCTATGAGAAACATGTGAAAAAAGACAATCAACTACATCCCACTTTCTGATTATCTACTCTTTTAAGGACCCCCAATTCATGGTCCAAACCATTCAATATTTGCATAGTTATGATAATCCATGATGAAGTGAGATTTTTATCTTGGATCCACATGGATTTTAAGTAATATGAGAAAAACACAAAGACAACTTAAACTGAATTTGTTATTTTTTGCACTTTTGTTGACCCATAATTCATGATCTGTACTATTCATCGCGTCTGAGAACCACTATTTCCATTGAAGGAAAGTTTTTGGGTTCCCTCGAGGCAACTAAATTGTATAAAATTGATATAAATCCTTCTTGCTCTTTCTCTTTCCACCCCCAAATCACTGACATAAGAAATCGGTGCTTGCAAACAAACATGGTAATATGTTTTCCATATGTAAATCTCATTTTCATATCTAATGTGTAAAAGACAAACGACCCTTTACGAAATTGGTTTATAGAGCATAAATGCATGATACCAAGGAATGACAAGGGACATAAAATGCTTTAACTGGCACTTCAAGATAGATAATAAAATGAAACAAGCTGTTTACCTGTGAAAAAACAGTACCCCAGAAGAATCCAGCGCTCATCAAATAAAGGAGTTCTGGACCAAAAAGAAGCACAAGAAATTGGCAAGTAAAAAAGGGTGCTAACATAAACAGAATTCAACATTATGATAAAAGTAAAACCATCATAAAATCAGAGCATCACATACCCAGAATTGAGCCTGGCTGTGAGTGCATTTGCAATGGCAAGAGGAAGATACAGAAGTGACTGTTCAAAGCCATAAAGAACTCAGTATATGAAAGCCAGAAAGTCCAGCGCCACTAATTATTAAGAACCAGGCTAGAATATAAATTTTCAAACCTATGATGCCCAGATACAGCAGGAACATGCCATGGAAATGTTAAGAACAGTTGAAACCCTAGCCTTGATTAGATCTAGGGTTTCAAAGACCAACAAACAAAGAACGAAGGAGAAAAGGGAAAAGAAGAGGAGTTTGAGGGAGGAATACTTGAATGATCTAACCCATTGGTTAGGTCAACCATTCCTATACCATTAAATCTTAGTTTCTGCAAACTAACAAAAAACTCCCTCAAGTTTTTTGATATTTACACCAAGGCCCCTATAACACGTTATAAATTATAAATAGGACCTATTCTCCAACTTACGAAAAGTTAAGCACTGGATGTGATATAACACATAACGTTGCCTACTTAAAATAGGCATTGCTTGTAGCAGTCAATTTCACATCTTACTAAACAACTTTTTGGCAAGGGAGTTTCTCAGGAGATTTCAACAGATTGGCTTTTATCATGATATACTTGGTTAATAGACAACTAAATGCTACATTCCTTTCATCCCTAAAGTCATGAATCCAGCGGCGTTTCGAAATAACGGGCCCATTAGTTTGGCATGGTGCTCTTACAAGTTGTTGGCTAAAACTTAGCAAACCACATGAAGCCAGGTCTTCCCTTTATTGGCGGTCCCTTCCAAGGGGCCTCTATATCTAATAGATAAATTTTGGATGAGGTTCTTATTGCTAATGAGCTTATTGATTTGAGAAGGCAGTTGCGGAAAGTGGTCTTCAAAATTGATCTGGAAGAGGCATCGGATCATGTTGAATGGGACCTTGTCGATTATATATTATTTAGGTCCAGCTTTGGTGAAAAATGGAGTGGTTGGATTGGGGAATGCATTTCTACCACATCATTTATAGTGTTGGTGAATGGTTCTCCTTTTCGGCTGTTTCAAGCATCAACAGGTTTCTGACAAGGGGATCCCCTTTCCCCCATTCTATTCACTATTGTGGAAGAGGCATTGGGGGTATTGTTGTTGAAAGTTAAGAGCCTTGTAAAGATTAGTGGTTTTGAGGCAAGACATAATGGAAGGACAATCACTCATCTTCAGTTTGCAGATGATATAATTCTTTCTAGTTCGGCAATAGGTGAGGAGGTAGCTACTTTGAAACAGATTTTGAGGTGTTTCCAATTGTCTGAGGTTAAAGGTAAATCTGTTAAAAGTGTTTGGGTGGGAGTTGGGCGCTCGCTCCGAAGAGGTCACCAAGTCTATAGCTGACAGTGTCTATTGCAGGGATGGGACGCTTCCTATTATGTATCTTGGTCTCCCTATCAGGAGGAAACCAAGATCAAAGGCCTTGTGTGGGACCCAATTTTGAGAAAGTGGAGAAGAAATTGTCTTTGTGGAAGAGGAGTTATTTGCAAGGATGATTTTGATTAAAGTCAGTTTTGTCAAATCTTCCAGTATATTAAATGTCTCTTTTCAAGATGCCTAGAGTGGTGGGAAATATCAAATAAGATCGATTGGATAAGAGGGACTTTCTTTGGGAAGGTCAAAGCAATAAGAAAAAGATACATGATGAAATGGTGTGATCTAATAAAGCCCAAGAGTTGTGGAGCTTTGGGTCTCAGGGATCTAGAAAAGAAGAATTCGTCACTTCTAGTGATGCCGATTGGAGGAAGGTTATTTTTGCAAAGAATAAGTAGGGCTGGGTGCCTAAATCTAGTGCTAGTCATCGTATGCCAGCCCTTTGGTGGTGGGGGGTATTGCATCAGTGGAGACTATGCCTATGGTGAAGGGGCAGTTCTCTAGAGGAGTGGGGTTCATTCTTGGGGACGAGAGGGATGTCAGGTTTTGGTATGATGACTGGGTGGGGTAGGTCCTTTGGTTAGTCTGTTTCCTCATGTGTTAAAAGTGGCATCCAACAAAAAGTCTATTGTGAATGAGTGATATGAGGGAAGGGGTAACTTCATCTCATGAGTTGTGTCTTTCAGGAGGCCCCTTACAATAGTTCAGAAATTTGTTATGGAACCTCTTTCGGTATGACCTCCAAATCGAAATGTTTAGGCTGATTCATGATTTCAGAGAAATATCTCAAAGTTAAATTTCAGAAAAATATTAAATTAGAAATATATATATATAAGATTAATATTAAAATTTAAATCTATGATATATACATTTATCTTATTCTACCTAATCAACTCGAAATATGGTATGTATGGTATATACAATTAAACATTAAGTACATAACAATTTAATGCCAACATTTGGCCCATAATCATAAAATTCAACCACCATAAAGTTTAAAACTTCAATATTCATCACAACCATAGAGTTTAGAACTTACAGATTTGGACAAAAATAGACCGAAATTGGAGACAATTTTTGGAGGGGTGTTTTAACGAATTTCTCAATTATACCCATAGTCAGTCAAAGGAGGTCCAATATGGGGAGTTGTTCAGTCTTTTTTCCAACGTTCTTGTTTGCAGGGAAGGCAATGACAGGCGGATACAGAAACCATCCATCTCAGGTGATTTCTCGACTAAGGCTTTCTACTTAGCACTTGAGAGGTTGCCTAAACTGAATGTCCAGAGCACATTGGTTTGGCTAGGATTGGTCCCTTCGGAATGTTGAAGCTTTTTGCTGGTTGGTGGTGGCTAGAATGGTTTCTACAGCTGACAATTTGAGGAGGGGAATAATGTTGAGCAGCATTTCGGATGTTTGTGTGGTGTGTAGGAGAGAAAGGGAGACGATAGATCTTCTATTCATCCATTGTGGGGTGGCATATTGTATTTCATATCACTTCACTAAGAAATGTGGGCTATGTTGGTTCCTTGCTAGTGCTATTTCAATCTTGGCCAAGCCATGGGCTTGATGACTGTTTCATGGGTGTGGACTTTTTCCTATGGCAGACTGTTCCTTTTGCTATCCTATGCATAGTTTTGAGGGAAAGGAACGAAAGAATATTCAGCAACTCCTTTTCTTCTATCTATTTAAGATTTGATCTCCAAGGCTAAGTACAGCGTAGCAAAGTTGATTTCAACAACTTGGGAAGCTTGTATGAGTTGTGGCATTAGAAAGAGGGGGAAGTCAACTTTTTGGACTCCCTTGCCGCCTGGGGTTTTCAAATTGAATGTCGATGGAGCTTCTAAAGGCAAGCTGGGGCCATTTGGTGTAGGAGGCGTTCTACGAAATAGCAAAGGTAAAGTTTTACTGATGTTTTTTAAATCAATGGGGATTCAAGATTCTAATGAAACAGAGGTTTTGGCCATTTTGGAAGCTATTCGATTATTTTCCTAGTCATTCCAACGATTGTTGGTGGTAGAGAGCAATTCTACTAATGCGATTGGGTGGGATGTTGAGGAGCAAAGTTAGGCTTGGAAATTTCAGTTTCATTTTAATGAAAACACCAAGCTACTTGCTACAGTGCAAGTGCAGCTTGTCATGCGGTTAGATCAGCTAATAGCATGGTGGATGCCTTAGCAAAATAGAGGGTTAAAAGATTGTCCTTGGGTGGGTCCATTATGTAATTGTTGTGTTGTGGTGTGGTATGGGGTATAATCAAGGTTTAAAATATTGGCCAATACCAGTATGTATCGACGGATGCATACTGTTATTAGCCTGTACTGCATCGATATTTTCATGTGATGCAGTACAGGTACTGTGTCGCCAGAATATCGCAAAAATATTTGGCCATATCGGCCAATATGTTTCAAAATATTAGCTCCTGTAGGGGGATGCTTTAGGGGAAGTTCAAATCAGTTGCAAAATAAGGAAATAAGAGATAAATCTCATCTCCAAAACCCAATTGCAGGAGAAAAGGAAAAGAAAAGAAAAAATTCCATTTAAAAGAAAACAAAAAAGATAACTATTGGCAGCAGGGAGGACTGCCAGCTACATCTTCTTCTTCTTCTTCATCTCCTCTTCTTCTCTACTCATTTCCTCTCTTCTTTCCTTCCCTCTTGTTTCACAATTCCCCCTGTCAGTGTGCAAATGAAACGGGGCAAAAGCCATTTTCAACTCTACATTTTTTGCCCCTTCAGTTTGGAAAGTAACAAAATTGTGGGCCCTAAACTGTGCCCACTTATTAAAAATCTACACTATCCCCAACTGTTGAAACCACCCCCACCACCCCCCCAACCCAATCAAATTAAAATTGGGGCCGCTGTTAGATTAGCAAGTCATGTGAATAAAACATTTTTTGATTGGTATTGTGAATAAAATATTTAAAAAACCAAACCTTCTATAAGGGCCCATGCATTAAAAATCTAGACTGGCCAACACTGTTGGACCCCTACTGTGCCATGAAAGATTTTATTCCAATAGGGGTTGGATCAATATCATATTGATCACTCATAAAAATGTCCATAAAATATTAAGAACTCAAGCACTTCACATGGGTCAATATGAGATACATTGATGGATTTATAACTTATAAAAAGAGCCAAATTATTAAACACGATAGCCTAACATATTTAACACTTAAAAATTAAATAGTGATACATGATGTTTGCAATAAGGGGGCTGATATTTTGATTTATAGCATGTACAAATGGAAAAAAAAAATTCTAGCATGTTCCAATATGCTGGATTTTTTTGATATTTTTCCAAACTTTTTACGGTAGAAATAAAATTAAGACTGCGACGGGTCATGACATCCACGAATTGTGATGCGACGCCGCATTGTATTGCTTATCAAGGTCAACCGCAGTGGTGGGCCGCAACCATGATTTTTAACGATGGGTATCTCTTATAGCCTAGCCCTCTTTCTTTTTGGTCTTTGCTTTGCATTTGTTTTCTCTCTCAATAAATCAAGTCGTTACCAATAAAAGAATGATACATCAATTAGAAAGGCCAATTTTTAAATATTAAAATAGAAATTTTATTTTTATTGATAGTTTTTTAATAAATAATTGTATTAAAACAGAAACTACAAATAAAAAAAAAGGCATAGGAGATAGACTGATAGACTTTCAAATCGTAGAAATTCTAATAATTTTTCTCAATATTTTTTCTCAAAAATAAAATTTCAAAATAATTGTGAAAATCTTAGAATGTCACAATATTTGTGAGACTTTAAAGTGGTAATAATAGCAAAGTTTAGTAAGGCTAACAGACAAACATAACTGAAAACATACTTGCAGGTACCATAAAACAGTGTGGAAGTTTTCTATTAACAGAAGTTTTATAACTATTAACATACCACACACATTCCAGTTTTCAAGCCCTTCGGTTCATCACACAAATGAGCCAAGATCATCCTTCCCTGCCAACACATGAATTCAGTTCTTAGACCATCCACAATGACATATAAAACAATGGGGTTCAACTGCCACAAGATTTAGTAAGAACTAGTAGAACATTTTCTGAGTACTCGGAAGTACATCCCAATAGAAAAGGCAAATGCATGCAGAGCAATTGAGAACTCTCAAGGAAGCAAACAATAAAACTACTCTTTTAATGAGCATAAAAGCCACTAATTGACAAGAAAAACTCAAAACGTTCTAGTTTTTCGGCTGGTCCAGACCACTGACCCACAGAGATAGGACTTAGTAGTGTTTTAGTTGGTCTAGTGGGACACCTGGTCCTCACACCGAGGCATCCCCAAGGAAGGAATTTCTTACCCAATCTTCTCAAAAAGATTTGTTGCATAGGACAACCAATTAGTCAGTCAGCCTTTCGGGTCAATACTCTAGACTGACACAGATTACTCTGCAGCAGGAAAAGGGTCATAGGATTGGATCCTCAATATCAACATATCCAGGAAGACAGAGAGGAAAACACTGGTATCAAGCTTCAAAATAAGTCGACTGCAAACCAAGTAGTTCAATATCTCCAAGAAACGAAAATGAAATCAAGTTTCAAATAGGCCCACCATTAGCATCTCATTGTCGGTAGTTTAAGACTTTGGTGAAAGGCATAACCTTTCCTTTCATCCCCAACTAAGAATAATGAACTTAAAATCAAAGGATAAATGAGCTATGAGATAAAGGACAATGTCCCTCTATAGCTAGTTGCTGAAATTGACATCCACATGGATGACACCAACAATAGCACAGATAGGAGTTGTTCGATCAGGTCAAGCACACTGCTAGAATCCTAATGCATAATAGGAAGGATTGATAAAAGAAATGCAATTCCTAAACCGAAGCTTTAAGCAAACACAGGTCAGATAGAGTAATCACCAATGGAAAATCAAAATCAATCAAATGAAGCATACATTCAAAGTAATCAATGGATTGGAATTGAAACAATTACATCCATATAGAAGACTGGACATCCCCTTCCCTGTGTCTACACTAAGACACTATAACTCCTACCTTATAAACTATAACTCCTAACTCATAATCCAACAAAGGCTTCTAGAAAACAATTACTTATTAGGGACTCAATATACCATAACAAACTCTAACAAGACTCAAACTTGGAGAAGACTGTAACCTTTAAGTAAAGAGGCCATAACTTCTTCAAAATATACCCAATTTTGGACTCATTGAATAGTTAACTGAATAAGTCCTCGCACACCTAATATCATGTTATTTGGAAATCCCTTTGGCTAATTGGCTCTCAAAATATGCCCAGCTGTGTAGAACACAGGATTTTTATACTCAAAAAAGACTCCTCAGATAACTTATTAAGAATGTGCCAGTTTCTTCCACTTCGCCAGGAGTTAGTAGTGCATAATAAAATCACTCAAATTGTATAGTGTGATCCTCTAAACAGGTCGATCAAAGATTTTGGGCCTTCTTGCATAGACTATGGCGCTTGGGTTTCTTCATGTTTTAATCTCAATGACCACATGTTAGGTAGGATCAAATTTCTCAACAAAAGAATGCTTATTTTTTAAACTTCCTCTTGATTAAGTGAATTTTTCTTCTTTCTTCCTTCTTGTTTTTTAGGATTATTTTGATGATTTAGTGATTCAATAGCACCTAGAGTTTGATTTTACTCCTTGGAATTTGGCCTTATGATCAGAGGGTTGCTTTTCCCCCTAGTTGACGGTGAAATACGAAATAGGACACCTCGAAGTTGATTTGGTTGTAGGATTTTGCATCCGGCATGGTTAGAGTGTGTAGATGAAAGAACATTTCCCCTTTTTTGTCCATTTCCACTAAAAGTCAAAGAAACTCTCCCATTTGAAGGGTGATTCATGATCTCATAATTGTAGTGAGAGTGTCGCAAGTTACCAAAGGTTTTCACATTTACATTTTTGTAAAGATTTTTTTTTTTTAAATTTCAAAAAAAAAAAAAATTGTTACAGAGCTGAGCTAGGTCAAGAGATAACTAGACCTGTTAATACTAATCCAACCATCTTCACAAAAATCTCATCCTCGAGTATTTCTCAGTTGGAATAATAGATAGATATCCAAACTTCTAGTTCTAGGGCTTTCACAGGATAATTACAAGAACGCCAAGTTAAAAAATAGAGTAACTAAAACAGAAACACAACTTATGTGTCAGAACTTTTTTTTTTTTTTTTTTGAAATGGAAAAAAATAGAGTAACTAAAAGACTTTTTTTTTTAATCTATTACATATGTGTCAGATTTTTTATATGTATATATGAATTTTGCTCCGGTACATACACCTTGCACCATAATACGGTATGAGGTAGCATGTTGGGCCCACCTATCACCAATCTGAACCATCCCATGGACTAGACTATGGGATTGAGGGTCCTTTATCTCTTAATATAAAGCCGTTAACATTTGTGGGATTAGAAGCATAAGATTGACCCCATTTCAAACCAACCCCCACACACACCCACACCCATTCCGCAGATTACACCTTCTTCATTCTGATGTTGAGCAGAGAAATGCCCAATGTATAGCAATTTACAAATATATGGCAGGATTTCACATAGGATACAGGAAGCAGATATCTCACCACAAGATACCCGAATGCAAATCCGGTTCCAATTATAAGCAAATGTGGCTGAGTCCGCATAACATCAGATGGTGACAATAAAGACCTACACAAAGATGAAATTCGTAATTTCAGACAGGTTCTTCTATTTCTATTTGTAAGGAATAAACTTATCAACCAAGAAGAAAGTGGCTACAGATCTGTACCAAGTAACAAGTCCACCCACGAGCACACCAAATGGCAAAAGCTGGCAAAAGCATATAACTTATTTTATGGACGAAAGTATAATTTTAAGAAAACTAGCGAAACATATAAACACATATTCCACAAAACTTTATTACCATGGCTAATGCCAGCAGCATACTTCCTTTCCTTGCTTGAACAACCTGATAAACATTGTAAATGCTGCATGAGAGAAACAAAAGTGATGAGACAATATAAAAAACAGAGTCACAAAATCTATTCATAAAATATGGTCCAAGCAACATCAAATAAATTAGTATGGAGATTTCCAAGATGTCGTCTATTCACAATAATGTAAACTCAAGCAATCAAAATAATGCACATACCTCTTTACCAAATAATAATAATAATAATGCAATCCAGTAACAGACTACTTTATGTGCTTCTAATCAAGGACATGGTAGGGGATAATGCAGTAAATCAATAATATTTTAACCATACATCAGGAGCACAAAGAATGTTTCCAACAAAGCACATCTATTCACAATAATGTAAACTCAAGCAATCAAAATAATGCACATACCTCTTTACCAAATAATAATAATAATAATAATAATAATAATAATAATAATGCAATCCAGTAACAGACTACTTTATGTGCTTATAATCAAGGACATGGTAGGGGATAATGCGGTAAATCAATAATATTTTAACCATACATCAGGAGCACAGAATGTTTCCAACAAAGCACATCTAGAACTGACACATTTCTAGGACTAGGAAGCACAAACCACTTCCTATTTTCATTCTAAACATTTCCCATTAACAGAAAAAAGGACTTCTAGTTTTGTTTTATTGTGATATTATAAATATATATATAAAGCTGGGGCTGGGGTAGTACAAAGTTTCCCAATTTGGGTATAGGAACCCATATCGCAAATCTGATGTTTCAGGGCATTTATAATAATATCTAGTGTTGTTCCTATTTTGGCATTTCTAATTTCCGGAGTTTTGGCCCTGATTAGTGAAGGACCAGAGAAGCTCTCTAGTTATGATCCGGGAATGGAACCAATGGGAAGTGCTTGGTTACAATTCCGAATCCACTATTACATGCTTGCTCTAGTTTTTGTTGTTTTTGATGTTGAAACAGTCTTTCATTATCCATGGTCAATGAGTTTCAATCTATTGGATGTATCTGTGTTTAAAGAAGCAATAATTTTCGTGCTTATCCCAATTGTCGGTTCAGTTTATGAATGGCATAAAGGATCATTGGAATGGTCTTAGCTCCTGAATATTCAGACAATCAAAATAAAAAGGAAGGAAAAGATTACACTTAAACAGTTATAAATTCTATTGGGTTTCCATTACTTGACAGCTGCCCAAAACTCAGTTACTTCAACTACATCGAATGATCTTACGAATTGGTCAAGACTCTCTAGTTTGAATGTTTTTGTTTTGACATTTCTTCAACTATTATTACCAACAAACTTAAAAAACAGTATATTTACCAAAAGTGCTAGAAAGGTAATGTTAGTAATTAAGTTAAGCCTTAAATTTATGATGGATTGCTGGAATATGTTCCACATTTCACAAAACTAATGCCATCGTCTAAAGTTCTAACAATGTAATACTAACACCATTGAGGAAAAACAACAAAAGAGAATGTAATACTCACGCAGCTTAACTCTAACTTATTTAATAGAAGTAATAATATAAACAAAGTAACCTGATATTAAGTTTCAAAACAGTTGTTTCCCAATCAACAAACAACCAAAATAGTAAATTCGAAAAATGGAAAAAAAAAAAAAAAAAAAAAAAAAAAAAAAGAATTTCTACATGGTGGTTAGGAGCTTTCTTTCTTTCTCCCCAGCACTCTTCCTCTGTTTTATTTCTCCCGTGCGTGTGTTTGCATGTTTGGGGGGACTATAAATGCCCAAGCGATGTTCGTAAAACAAACGCCCATGTGTGAGCTAGTTGCATGCATGACCAGTGTACCAAAAATTGAAAACATATCGCAAATCGTTCAAGAGGAATGGTTCAAAACAGCGGCCGCTACGCTGCATTATCGGCCGTATCGTCTAACGCAGCTACGCTATTTTGAAAATAATGGTGCTAAGTCACATGAGTAACGGCCTGTAGCAACTGCTACGTAGTGGATTTTCATATATATATATATATATATATTATGTATATATTATATAATGTATAATATATACACACGTGTTTTGCTTATTTCACTCTCTTTTTTCATGAACCACTTGAAAATGCCTTGTAACTTTTAGATCTATTTTCCCCATAAATCAATGCCAAATGGTTAGAGGCTGTTTCTTTTATATTCTTTTTGCTATTTTTTTCCTTTTTGGGATTTTACCCCAATAAAATTCTTAAAATGGGCCAATGAAATCACATCCTAATGAATTCTAGCCATTAGATCTATGGGAAATGTTAGATCCAGGTTCCCCATAGATCAATCTCAAATGATTTAAGTTTTTTTTTTAATTTTTCTTTTTTTCTATTTATTTTTAAATATATGGGTTTTGAAATAGATATTTTTTCCTCAAAGTAAGCCACCCAAATCACATCTTACCACATTATAATTTGTAGATCTATGTTTCCCTCCCATGGATCGATCCCAAATGGTCTGAAGTTCTTTTTTTTTTTTCCTTATTTAATTTTGGATCCTTGGGGATTTTTTTAATCTCACAGATCAGTCATATAATGTTATAAGACCCCTATACAATGAGGGGTCCAGGAGGGATATGTTGTGGTAATGATAATGGATGACAAAGATAATGGAAGATGATGATAATGTATCGACAGAAAAAATAAATGGAGAAATAGGGTACCGGGCCCGTATCCCGGTTTGGCGATTGGAACGGTGATCTGAGATGGATCTTCCCTCTGATACCAATTGCCGAAGCACAGGACAACGAGAATAGCCAACGAGCTAATCTCCAAGCCAATGGCATAGGGATATGGATCCATGGGATCCAAAACGTCTTGGTTTCACACCATAGACAATTAACTGAGAGAAAACTCGAGGATAAATTTTATTAATCAATAGAACTTGTTGAATGAAAGAGATTGCAATCCTTTATCTAGGCACTGCTTGTAGAGATGATCCAGTCCAACAAAATAAGGCCAAGACTAAGGCCCAACTCAGATAGGCCTATGGCCTTGTAGTAATATATTATGTGGGTCGGATTTGGTCAATATAGACCATTCTTTGTACAGTTTTTTAGTTAACTGTAGGTTCCATATTTATTTGTAATCATCTCTAATTTAGGCAAACATATTGTACTAGATCTTAGTATTAGGAAACCAATGTAATATATATACACAAGTCACGACCAATTCTCCAATCTTCTTTTCCTCTCTGTATAGTTGATATGGTATCAGAGACAGGCTTGCAAGACTGTGACTGCAAGATCTTCTGCAAAGTGATTCATTCCAGATCAGGCCGTGACTCATTTTTTCATCATCTTCTAAGCATTCGACTTCCTGAAAAATCCATTTTGGCACTATAGAACCAGCCCTGAGACTGGTTCTTTCTCTGTTTCAATCAATTGCTTCAATCAACTCAAGCCATTCAGCAAGGATATAACTCATCTCAGCCATTCAAATCAGTCATATTCCCAAAACTTCAAGACAGCACTCAGGTAATACCAGACTCGTGACTGTACGTGCGTGGAATTATACAGTGGGCCCCACCTATGATGATTAGGTCTCGACAAAGATTATACCAGCTTGGTCATCTATATCTATTGGGATTTTTCAATATTTTTTCCAGATTTTTGAAGCTCTGAATGGTTGGTTTCCACCCCCTTCTTTGAATTGACAGTTTCTTCACACAGTTTTAATCCGGACCATTGATCTTAGAGATAAACGGTTAAATCTGTCCCATCTTTCATCTGTTGATACTCAGTTAGGTTTCCAACCTAACCTGGAATATTGATTGACGAAATCACTGAGACAGTGATTATTTCCTCCATCTTCTACTAGAAACAAGGGACGTCTGGGTTTTTTTTTTTTTTTTCCTGCAATTTTCTGCCCATTGGCTTTCTGTTCTGCAACTTGGAAGCTTTCTGTTTTGCCTGCTGCTGTCCTCATTGGATTTCTATACTTACATCTCATCTACTTGAGCATCTTTCTTACTGATAATAGACAAGACTGATGTTATTCCTGTCAAGTTGAAAGGAAAAAATTATAAACCTTGGTCTTTTCATCTTAAGAACTTTGTTTTAGGAAAAGGTTTGCTGGGATTTCTTGATGGAACTGTCATTAAGCCCGCCGATGAAAAGGCCATTGAAACTTGGAATCCAAATAATGCGAAGGTAGTGACATGGATTCTTAACTCAGTTGATCTGTCCCTCTCTTTATCCTTGCAGGCCATTACGAAGGCCTCTGAGATGTGGAAACATTTGAAAAGGATATATCATCTAACCAACAAGGCTAGGAAGTTTCATCTTGACACGGAATTGGCAAAATTTTGCCAATGTGATAAAACGGTTCAAGAATACTACAGTGGATTCTTGGCCCTTTGGACAGAACGGGACCAGATGATACTGTCAAAGCAAGAGGAAGAAGAAAGACAGAGACTTGTGAATTCGATGATCCAGTTTAGGGTCACGATGCTTCATTATATAGACATATTGTTTCCATATAGGATACAGTGATTGTAGCAATTACAGCTATTCTAATCTAATCACTAATCTAATCATATCTCCTAATAAGGCAATGAATAAATTTACATGGCTGTACACGTGTGATTTGTTTTGACCCACAAGTTGGGCTTTAGTTGCCATGGGCTGTGATCCATTGATCCAGTAACCCATTTAACACCCCCCCCCTCCCCCCCCCCCCTCCCCCCCTCTTCAAATTTATGCAGGTGAATCAACCAGCATCAATTTGCCAACTAAGAATTGGTGCCGTGACCGAGGAAGTCCTTTAGTAAATATATCTGCAATTTAAAGTCCGGTAGGAACATGAGGGAGAGTAATAGCTTCACGCACAAATTCATCACGTATGTAATGACAAGATACTTCAATATGTTTGGTGCGTTCATGGAAGACAGGATTTTCAGTAATCCTGATGGTACTTGTGTTGTCGGCATATAGAGGTGTAGGACCAGATTGAGGAAATCCAAGCTCAGAGAGAAGACCTCAAAGCCAGACAGATTCAGAGGTGGCGGCAGACATAGCACGATATTCTGCTTCTGTGGATGATTTGGAGACTTGTTTCTTACACTTCCATGAGATCAATGAGTCACTCAAGAACATGCACCAGGCCGTGGTAGACTGTCGACTATCAGGTCAACCAGCCCAGTCAGAATCTGAGTAAGCAATGAGAGAAGTCGAATTGCCCACGGGAAAGAAAAGGCCACGAGACGGTGTATGTAGAACATACCGAAGAATGCGTCGAACGGCAACTAGATGAAGATGGCGTGGTTGAGTCATGAACTGACTAACCAGATTCACCGCATAGGAGATATCAGGCCTAATGATAGTCAAGTAGATCAAGTTGCCGACTAAACGACGATACAGTGTGGCATCAGGAAGATCACCCGAATGTAGTGTGAGCTGAAGATTTGCCTCAACAGGTGTATCAACAGGAGTCGAAGTTTGAAGACCAGCCATCTCAATGAGGTCCAAAGCATATTTGTGTTGATCGAGGATGAGACCTTTCTCTAACTGGTGAACCTCAAGGCCTAAGAAGTATGTGAGTGGGCCTAAATCTTTCATATGAAAAGATTCATATAAGGATGCTTGTAGGTGGGTGATCATGCCAGAATCTGTCCCAGATATGATAATATCATCCACGTAAACCAAGAGGACAGTAAGCCCATTGGATGAGCGATGAAGAAACATAGAAGGATCAAAGGCACTCTGAGTAAACTGAAGATGAAGGAGAGTATCCCGAAATTTTTCAAACCAAGCGCACGGAGCTTGCTTAAGACCATAGAGAGAGCGTCGTAAGCGCGCACAATTTCCAGCCGAGGCACCCGGAGTTCCTTGGGGAAGGCACATATAGACTTCTTCCTTGAGATCACCATGAACGAAGGCATTCTTGACATCAAATTGGTAAAGAGGTCATGAGTGAGAAGCAGCAAGGGCAAGAACAGTACGGATGGTTGTCATTTTGGCAACCGGTGCAAATGTTTCTTCATAATCTATGCTATATTCCTGACGGTTGCCCAATGCTACTAACTGTGCTTTATAACGATCCAACGAGCCATCAGCCTTGAGTTTGACTGAGAAAACCCATTTGCAGCCGATAGGTTTGGCAGATGTGGGACATGGAACAATATCCCAGGTATGATTATCCTACAGCGCATCTAATTCTTCTTGCATAGCCTTTTGCCAACAGTCATGCTTCACTGCCTGTGAGTAACAAGTAGGAATAGCAATAGAAGAGAGGGTAGCAAGCAAGGAGGTGTGAGTGAACCCATATTTTTCCGGAGGCTTGGAAAGACGAGTAGATCGTCGAAGCGGAACTGGAGATGAGGCAGTATGTGATGTAGTGGGGGCCAGATCAGGTGCCGGCGAGGGATCCAGAGGGGGCGGCAGTAATGGAGCATCCTTGTGACGACGCCGTTCATAGACAATGAGAGGAGATGAAATTGTATCAGAAAAAGCAAGTAGATGAGAAAAGGAAGGTAAAGGCGAGGAATGGTTTGAAAAAAACAATTGATTTTCAAAAAAAGTGACATTACGGGAGATGCGAAGATGGTTGAGCACAGGATCATAGCAGATATATCCTTTTTGGTGAGAAGCATAGCCCAGGGACGCACATTGAAATGATTGAGCAGATAATTTGGTTCGTTCAGTAGGAGGAAGATGGACAAAACACACATCCAAATATACGCAAGTGGGTATAAGTAGGATCTGTATGAAATAGACGAAAGTATGGGGTTTGATTCAGGATCATAGCAGATATATCCTTTTTGGTGAGAAGCATAGCCCAGGGACGCACATTGAAATGATTGAGCAGATAATTTGGTTCGTTCAGTAGGAGGAAGATGGACAAAACACACACATCCAAATATACGCAAGTGGGTATAAGTAGGATCTGTATGAAATAGACGAAAGTATGGGGTTTGATTGGCGAGGTGAGGAGAGGGCAAGCGATTGATTAAGTGAACCGCAGTGGCTAAAGCTTCGGGCCAAAATTTTGCCGGAACAGAAGATGTTAAGAGAAGGGAACGAACAGTATCAAGGAGATGTCTGTTTTTCCGTTCAGCAACTCCATTCTGTTAAGGAGTGTAAGGGCAAGATCGCTGCGATAGAATCCCGTGTGTTTGTAAAAAGGTTTGAAACTGATGGGACATATATTCCCCTCCGGAGTCGGATCGGAGAATTTTTATGCGAGTAGAAAACTGATTTTCAACATAAGCCACAAATTTTTGGAAAACATCAAAGACTTCCGATTTGGAATGCAAGAAATAGACCCATGTGAATCGACTATGATCGTCAATAAAAGTGACAAAATATTTGAAATGTGTATGAGAGATTACAGGAGTAATCCCCCAGACATCACTATGAATAATGACAAAACAATTTGAAGCCATAGTAGAGCTGGAAGGAAAAGGAAGGACTTTGCTTTTTCCAAGTTTGCAAACAAAACACTCATCAGAAATGTGACGAAAAGAATTTTTATTTTCATTAATAATACCAGAATTTAACATTAAAGATAACAATTTTGAATGAGGATGGCCTAATCTATTATGCCAGAGCCTCCAAACATCTTGAGAAGAAGAACAAAAAAAAGCAGAAATTTGTGTATTTTGAGAGGAAGGCAGAACAATAGGAAACAAACGTCCACACTTAGGCCCCGTCGCGATCACCGTCCCCGACACTTCATCCTGCACAACACAACCAGAACGAGAAAAGGAAACATTACAATTCTGATCAATCAGTTGTCCAACAGAGAGAAGATTTGTAGTAAGATGAGGGGAGAGAAAGACATTGGTGAGAGGTAATGGGTGAATGATATCACCAGTAGCTGTAATAGGAAGCTTTTGACCACCAGCAGTATGGACTTGCAGATTTCCATCATATGGTTGTATGTTAGAGAGATGAGTGGTGGAAGAGGTCATGTGATTGGAAGCCCCAGAATCAAGAAACCATATAGAGGAAAAGGATTGGTGTTTACCTGAAATGCCAAGTGCAGAAAAGGCATTCATGATCATTTGTTGGATAAGCTTAGGAGTGATCGGAGGAGCATTACTTGAGGCAGAAGGGGGTGAAGGCATGACTGGTGCTGAAGGACTATCAATGGAAGTAGGAGCATCTGCAGTGCTAACATGATATGCTCGTGGAGTGCGATTTTGAGGCCGCCTTTTGCATTCATTAATAACATGACTATTTGATTTGCAATAATTACAAAACTTGGTCTTACACTGCGAGGCATAGTGTCCATAACTTTTGCAGCCAAAGCACTGGATTTTACTGAGATCTTTGGCAGAAGGCTGTCCTTTAGTAACAGAAGTAGTATGATGACCGGTCCCCCCCTGACTATGATAGACACCAGGGGTGTGACTTGCAGTGGCAGCATATGCGACATCAGGAGAGTGTCCTGAGAATTGTTGTTTCAGAGCATGCTGCGTGAGCTGACTTTGTTCCTCGCACAAGAGTTCATTAAGACACTCATTCAGGTATGGAGGTGGAACCCTACTCATCAGATTTGAACGAGTGATCTCATATTCAGATCGCAGTTTCATGAGGAACTGGTCTCTATGAGAAATTGCCTGCAATTTTTGAATCTCAGAAAGAGCTGCCGCAGATACATTGAGGTATTTGATTTCATCATATTCTGCCCATAAATTGAGAAAACCCGTATAATAATCCTGGATGGAAGAAGTGCCTTGGGAATACTGAGCAATCTCTAGTTCAAGTTGGTATTGACGGGCAGAGTTCCTTAGGTGATATACTTGTTTCAGATATTCCCACATCTCCTTAGAGGTCTTGTAAGGTTTGAGGTTCAGAATATATTGTGGTTCAACAGAACCAAGAATCCAGGTTTTTATCTTGGCATCCTTTGTATTCCAAGAGAGTATTTTTTTCTCATCTTCCGTAGGGCGTGGATCCAATCCTGAAACAAGTCCCAACATTTCCTTTCCTTCAAGATAGACTTGAAATTGATAGGACCAGGAAGTATAATTCTTGCCATTAAATTAGATCAGGGCAATGTGATGCTTTTCCATTGTAGTCAACCTTTTACAATATGCAAGACAGTCCAACTGTGCTAAAGATTGTCTCCAAATCTTCAAAAACTAACTAAGAGAAGATGCTAAACAGAGAGGCCTTCCAAATATTCCAACAGATTAATCAGATTGAACAGCAGTGAAAAAAAAAAAAAAAAAACAATTTTTCTTCAAAAAAAATACCAGACAACCTGAAATTTGGAAGTAGAATGAAGTGCAGCAAAGGAAATTTGAATGGAAAGATCAATCAGATATCATCGACTGATGAAGGATCAAAATTCGCATCCAATAAACCAGATTTCGTGCCAAACAGAGCCAGATCCAAAAATCTGGACGGCTGTGATGAAACTATACTGCAGAAACTGAGATTTGCCTAGAGGTTGTAAAGATCCTACCTCTGAGATGCAAAAAATCCTTAAAAAATGTCCACAAATACCAGAGGGAGCAGACGACCAGAATGATTGCAACTTCCAGAGGTGATGATGTAGATCTGTGGTGGGCCACGTTTGATCACAGCTTGATCTAACGACTTCCAGTGCTTGGAAGATGAAGACGATATACTCAGAGAGTCTCCTAGAGACTGACAACTTCCAATGCTTGGAAGATGAAGAGGATTCACTCAGAGACACAGCTCTGATACCATGTCAAAGCAAGAGGAGGAAGAAGAAAGACAAAGACTTGTGAATTCGATGATCCAGTTTAGGGTCACGATGCTTCATTATATAGACATATTGTTTCCATATAGGATACAGTGATTGTAGCAATTACAGCTATTCTAATCTAATCACTAATCTAATCATATCTCCTAATAAGGCAATGAATAAATTTACATGGTTGTACACGTGTGATTTGTTTTGACCCACAAGTTGGGCTTTAGTTGCCATGGGCTGTGATCCATTGATCCAGATCCAGTAACCCATTTAACAGTTACTGCACTCAATCACCTCGGAATTTCTTTCACAAGCTCTTAAACTCAAAGAAGAATTGCACATTAGCCAATTTCTTAGGAATCTCCGTCCAGAGTTTGAGCCGGTTCGAGCCGCTCTTATGAATCGAGAAGCCTCACCGGATCTTGATACATGTGTACAAGAGGTCCTAAGAGAGGAAATCCGGCTTGTAACCCAACACTCTCTCATTACTGACCCTAAAGCTCTTCTTACAACCCCTACTCCAAACCCAACTCCTACTCCAACAGATAAGATTGCACTCCCTTATCACTCGTGGTCAGCAACCCCAATGTCATGAATGCAAAAGGGTTATGGTTATATCTAGCTCGTAAATGTCGGAAGCAGCTCTTTTGCCACTTTTGCAAACAGACGGGCCATTATATTTTTGAGTGCAGAAGGAGACCACCAAGAAGAAATGAGCAGCCTCCAAAGCAAAGATAGAATGCTTATCAAGCTTAGCACTCACAAGTAGTGCCACCAAATTGTACTGAGACTGTGACCTTGACAACTGCTCAAATTTGAGACATTATAAATACTTCAGTCACCTCTGCATTCACATCCATAGGTATTAGTGGTATGTCTCTTCCACCTACTGCATCCCCTGCTTAATCCTCCCTTGCACTTTTTGCATCCATATCACCTTCCACATGGATCATAGACTCAGGAGCATCTAATCACATGACCTCTGTGGCACAAATTTACAAGATCAACCAAACTATGTCGGACGTGACACTATAACAACAGCAAATCGACAACAAATGTCTATTTCCAACATACGTTCCATTGAGCTTTCTACACCTCATGTCAACGCTCTTACTCTTTCTAATACTTATTTTGTGTCACAACTATCTGCCAATTTGATCTCAGTAGGCCAACCTGTTGACTGTGGATATCTTGTTAATTTTTCTTCCTCTGGTTGTGTTATCCAGGAACAACAAACTCAGAAGGTGATCGGGACGGGGACACAGTGGACCTCATTCCTTACTTGCTTCATCTTCTATGGACATTTTACCAACTGTGTGGACCATACAGCATAGGCGCCTTGGTCATTTGAATAATAATAGTTTGCTTTCTTTATTTAGACTTGGTTGTTTGGACAATTCCTTTAATGCTAATAAATTTTCTTCACTTGCTACATCTAAGTATGAGTCTTGTTGCTTAAGCAAAAGTCATGTTTTACTTTTTCCAATACATTATTCCAGAGCCACTGCACCATTTGATGTGATTCACAATTCACACAAATGTTTGGGGAATAGCTCCACACTTGAGTAAAATGGGATAGAAATATTATGTTACTTTTATTGATGACCATTGTCGTTACAAGTGGATTTACTTCCTACGATTCAAATCTAAAGTGCTCTCTGTATTTCAAAAATTTTATAATATGGTGTACGCAATTTCAAAAATCCATAAAAATCCTTCGATCGGACTCAGGGGGAGAGTATGTGTCTACTGAATTTTCTTCGTTCTTATTTGTTAAGGGAATAATACACCAAAAATCTTGTCCTCGTACACCTCAACAGAATGGAATTGCTGAAAGGAAGAATAGACATATTATTGAAACTGTTAGAACCCTTCTTGTAGAATACCTTGTTCCTCCTCAATTTTGGTCAATCATTAACCGTTTGCCTAGCTCAGTTTTACAAAAGGCCTCCCCATACGAGTGTTTATTTGGTCATCCTCCGTCCTACTCCCGCTAAAGGGTTTTTGGGTGTTAGTGTTTCATTCATCTCCCCACTCTTGAGCATAATAAGTTGTCCCCATAGGCTCTGCTAGATGTATGTTTCTTGGGTACAGTGATGAACATAAAGGGTTTCTTTGCTAAGGCCCAATAGATCGACAACTCCAGATATCTCGAAATGTTGTATTTTTGGAACATATCCCTTTCTATTCACTTCGTCCAGAAAAAAATCCTCTCCAAGTCTCCTACCTTCCACACTTTCCAACATCTAATTCCCCTTTTATTACAAAGGTCTATGTCTAGCACCCAAAACATGTTCCTTTAACAGCTGCTGCTCCTGCTCCTGATCATCTTCAATTGCCGAATCCTTCATCGGGTAATGCTTTAACCAACCCACCTTCATTACGACGCTCTAGTCGTAAGCATGTCCCACCTGACAGATTTGGATTTTTTGCATTTCCTTTTATTTTAGATCCTATTTCTATTCCCACTTCATATTCACGGCCTCATGTATACCACATTAGCAAGATGCAATGACTGAAGAATTATTAGCTCTCGAATCAAATTCCACTTGGGAACTGGTCCCGACTCCACCAAATGCTCATATTATTGGCAGTAAATGGGTCTACTCCATCAAAGTACGATCCGATGGCAGTCTTGACCGTTACAAAGCTCGCCTTGTTGCTCAAGGCTACAAACAGTAATATGGCATTGACTCTGAAGAAACCCTTGCACCGGTCACCAAAATGACTACAGTTAAGTGTTTACTCAGTGTTACGGCGGTGCGTGGCTAGCCTCTTTGGCAAATGGATGTGAAAAATGCTTTCTTGCATGGAGATCTTCAGGAAACAGCCTATACGCAACCTCCTCCAGGATATGCCCACCCTCCAAAGCATGTCTGCAAATTTAAAAAGTCCTTATATGGCCTTAAGCAAGCTCCTCATGCCTTATTTGAAAAATTCCGCTATGCCATTCTTCAAGCAGGTTTCTATCAAAGTCCAAATAACAGCTCTCTCTACATTCGACGTACTTCCCAAGGCTACACAACTTTGTTACTGTATGTTGATGATATGATACTCGGTGGTAATGATGTTGTGGGTATCGCTACCCTCAAATCTCATCTCATGAGCAATTTCAAGATGAAGGATCTCGGTCACTTGACCTATTTTTTTGGTCTTGAGGTCACCAGGAACAATGAAGGTATTCAGATTAATCAAACCAAAAATGCTGATGATTTGATTAAATCTGCCAGCTTACAGGATGCAAAATCATTTGATACTCCCCTTGAGCTTAAGCTTAAAATCAGCAAGGATGATGGTCATCCACTTGAAGATCCTACTTTATTTAGTCGATTGGTTGGCAGTCTGCATTATTCAACTATGACTCGACCTGATATTTCTTATGTTGTGCATAGGGTCAGTCAGTTTGTTAGTAATCATCAGAAACCACATCTTCATACTGCCTTTCACATCATATGATATTTGAAGGGGACTCGTGATCATGGCCTTTTCTACCTGATAAGTGGTTAATTGTTTGTAATTAGAGTCATAATATTTTATTTATCTTATGCTAGTCATAGTTATTTTATTTGATTTTACATATTCTTTGTTGATTTTTATGCGAAGGTAAAAAGGAGCAAAAAGAGAGTAATTAAAGAACACATGATGAGCGTGAATCCCAAAGAAGGACCATGGTGGGTCCCATCCAAGCTATTCCAGATTTCAAGATTAATTTCTAATTCTTTCGGAACTTACAATTCAAAGAAGAAAAGCAAAAAAAAGAAAGAAGAAAAGGAAGAAATCCAATCTAGGGTTACACGCCCAAGAGGGGTCCATATCTATTGCAAATAGAAGAATTTCAGAAATTAGAAGTCCTATTCAAGTTGAAGTGGAGCCCAAGATTGGAGAAAAACAAGGAGAAAAAGAAGGAAAGTTCGGAGTAATTCTTGTTCAAGTCAAGATAGAAGTCCTAAAAGAGGGGTCCAACACTCATGTTTCACGCACCATGTAGGGCCTACTTTTATGTCAAAAGTTCAGATTTAATTCATTACAATTAATCTCAGATTTGTGAGTCCATGTGAATAAGTTTCTAGAAGATACAAGTTGGACCAGATTTAGAAAGCTTGCTAATCAAGAAAAGAAGGCTCCGAATTCAATCTAATTAGGAAACAGAATTTTAGAGAAAGTTGGAGACCTATTTCTATAAGGGAACTAACTACTAAGAGGGCCGTTTTCAAGACTTATAAATAGCATACAAGGGAAGGACGTGAACAGTAATTCCAGCACCATTCATTCCATAATTCCAGCCCTAATTCCAGCACATAAAGCAGCCATTATCCATCCATTACAGCAGCCACGTCCAGAATAATTCCAGCCACCATAACAGCACCCTATCATCACAAAAATCAGCCATCTTCATCCCATAAACCCTAGCTGCCGTATAGCCATCCTTGGAGCCATCTTTGGAGCATTTTGGAGAGCTTTTGGAGGAGGAATAAAAGGGAAAAGCTGCTGGCAATCCACTGCATCTTCATCATCTTCTAATTTTCTTCTTATGACTCTACTTTCTAGTTTATTTTTCATTAAAGACATGAGTAGCTAAACTTTTTAGGGCTAGGGTGTATTTGAAACCCTAGCCTAGTTCTATGTAGTCTCTTTTGGCGTCTTTTAATTCAGATTTCAGTTTTGTTGGTTGAGATTCTAAACCATGTTATTAATTGATGAGTTGTGTATATGCCATGCCAACCATGTGATGTTCAATTAATCTTAAGAGTAGCTAACTTAATTTTGATTGATCTTGATGTTATGCATCTAGGGTTTAGAACCATGAATAATCTAAGTATATGCCATGCTTAGACTCATGCATTTATCTTTCCCATTGTTTTATGCATTATGTTTGTTTTGACTAGGACATATGCCATGCTTAGGTTTTGCATCATGATGAACAATTCATGTAGTATGCCACTCATGAATTAAGTTTAGGGGAATAATAATTTAGACGCATATGCCATGCTCTAGGTTGATAGATGTCACTAATAAAATCTGATTTTTGATTAAAAGATAATAAGGGACATATATAGGATTGGTTAGGGGAGTAGATGAAACCCTAGTTCATTCATTATTACTGTTTTTCAATTCTCATACTAGTTTTGTGTTTTAAGTTACTTTCCAATTATCTTTTAATAGTTTAATTTACTGTTTTTAATAGTTTAATTCAGTTTTTTTCATCATTCAATTATTCCATTTAATATTCTGATTTTTAGTTAATTTTGACATTGTTTTATCACAAGTCTTCGTGGGATCGACCTCGTACTTACAATTCACTACACTACATAGTGATCTTGTGCGCTTGCGAGTTTTAAGTTGTGTGCATATTAAGTAACTTATTTCTAGGTTGCTTGGTGCATACCAAGTTTTTAGCGCCGTTGCCGGGGACTTGTTTGCATAAAATAGTGTCAAAACTTGTATTTAGTGTAGTGTCATAGTCTAGTTTAGTTTTTAGTTCAGTTTTAAAGTGCTGTTATTCGCTGTTTTACCATAGTATTTCAGCTATTTAATTTCAAATTTCTATTTTTTTTACATTACTTCTTTTATAGGTGCTTACTTGCGGTCGTAAATTCTGTATATGCAAAGTAGGCGATCTCAGGACTTAGCCATCATCGTCTACAATCCAGAAATTGAACGAACTTTTAGAAAATTGCGAAGACAAGCTCAGAGGGCAAGATCCAATACACAGCCCTCATCTGACTCAGAACTTGAAGAAATCAGTGTTAACGGAAATCAAGGTCTTGAAGGAAAAATGGCTGGCAGAGAAGAAGAAGAAGAAGAAGTGATAGTGAACAATCAAAAGAGACCAATGAAGGAATCTTACATACCCTTGCACACCGAACAGCCGTCCACCATTCTTTATCCACCTAACACGGCTGGAAATTTCACCCTCCATGCACAACTGCTGAATATGGTGCCATACTATCATGGGCTACCTAATGAAGATCCTTATCTTCACATTAAGGAATTCTTTGAGCTGTGTGCGGCACAACAGATACAGGGAGTTATTGCAGAGGGCATTAGGCTATGTCTATTTCCTTGCAGAGGGCATTAGGCTATGTCTATTTCCTTTCTCTCTTAAGGATAAAGCGAAAATATGGTTAAACTCCTTAGATGCTGGTTCTATCAACTCTTGGCAGCAGCTAGCCAGTAAGTTTTTGAAGAAATTTTTTTCCGGCTCAAAAGACAAGGCAATTAAGAAGAAAGATCCAAACATTTCAGCAGAAAGATGGAGATCAGTTCTAGGAAACGTGGGAGCATTTTAAGGATTTATTATTGAAGTGTCCACATCACAACCTCACCAAAGATGATCAGGTTCAAGCTTTCTATGAAGGACCGAATGAGCTGAATAAAGGAATAGTTGACTCTGCATGTGGAGGGGCCCTGATGGAGAAAAATAGTGAGGAAGCTTATGATCTCTTTGAAACTCTTAGTGAAAACTCACAACAATTTTCTTGTAGAAACAGACAGATGGGTAAGAAGCAAGGAATGTATGAGATCCAGTCTCAAGGAAATATAGCTGCCCAGGTGGCGGCAATGGATAAAAAAATGGACATGCTCATCAAAGCAATGGCTTCCAATAGCATGCTCGGACAACCATCAAAAGAAGTATGTGCTGTATGTTCTCACACTAACCATACTACTGAATGCTGCCCCATGTCATCTTTTACAGACCAGGAACATACCAACTATGTTGGTAACACTTTTCCTAAACAAAACAATCCTTGTAGCAATACTTACAATTCTGGATGGAGGAATCATCCAAACTTTTCTTGGGGAGGGAATCAGAACAATCAAGGAAATCAAGGGAATCAGAACCAGTATCAAGGACAGCAGAGAAGCTCCCAATACCCACAAAATAACAACTTTTCTCATAACAATGCACAAAAGCCACAAGAAGACGAGTTCAAAAGTTTGGTGACCCAGTTTATTCAATCATCTCAGGTTAATTTCTAGCAACATAGCCAAGCAATTACAAATA
The DNA here is from genome assembly GCA_028538565.1 of Umbellularia californica. Classification (NCBI taxonomy): domain Eukaryota; kingdom Viridiplantae; phylum Streptophyta; class Magnoliopsida; order Laurales; family Lauraceae; genus Umbellularia; species Umbellularia californica. The sequence continues at coordinate 40,361,784 of JAPQWN010000007.1, read as the reverse complement.
CTCAGCAGAGTTTAGCCAAGCTGGAAGCACAAGTGGGTCAGATAGCTAATGCCTTGAGCAAAAGGGAGGACGGTAAGTTTCCAAGTCAGACTGAAATCAACCCTAAAAATCATGAGCATCTGAAGGCCATAACTACCGTCACCAGAGCCAGAGAAGGTCTACAGGATAATGAGGCAGCATGGTACAACCATAAACACCAACGTGAATGGGCCACATGAAAATCCGAAAACTGTAGACATTGAGCCACAGGACAGTGCACGGCAAACTGAGACTAATGTGAATCAGAAATGTGACAAGAAGAGCATAGACACTGTGGCCACTCCTATTCAGGAAACAACTTCTAAAGAGCCAGAGAGTGTCTATAAGCCAGCTCCACCTTATCCTCAAAGGCTGGGACAGGTGAAGAAAAATCAGTTCACGCATGACATCTTTGAGACACTGAGGAAGGTAGAGATTAACATTCCCCTGATTGATGCTATCAAGCAGATACCTTCTTATGCAAAGTTTATCAAAGAGTTATGTACAAATAAGAGGAGGTTCAGAGATCATGAAGAGGTTAAGTTAACTGAGGAAGTCAGTGTAGTTCTTTCAAGAAAGCTTCCTCCAAAACTGAAGGACCCTGGGAGCTTTACTATACCTTGCAAGATAGGAGATCATACATTTGAGAAAGCCTTACTAGACTTGGGTTCGAGTATCAATTTGCTACCATTCTCAGTCTATGAGTATTTGGGTTTGGGGGAGCTCAAACCAACTTCAATTACATTACAATTGGCGGATAGGAGTGTGAAGCACCCAAGGGGCATTCTGGAGGACATTTTGGTGAAGGTAGGAGAATTTATATTACCTGCTGACTTTGTGGTACTGGACATGGAGAGTGTATCATTGCCTCACCACCTTTCTATTATACTCGGCCGACCTTTCATGGCCACTGTGGGTTCAAAGATAGATGTACAGAAAGGCACAATTGAAATGAAGGTCAATGGGCAGAAAATTGAGTTCAAAGTGTTCGAAGCTATGAAAAGCCGAGAGATGAAGATTGTTTTCAGATTGAGGTAATTGAACATGCTATAGTAGAGGTGTTTCCAAGAGCACATGGGTACAAGGAGGAGATGGACACATGCATTCAGCAAGGCCTCACCAAATCTGAAATCGAACATGATTGTGATGAGCTTGAGGCAGCACTTATGGAGATTGTAAATCAACTAGAAGTACTCCCCTCTATCCCAGGTAAATATTCTAACTCTTTCGAACTTCTTGGTTCTTCCCCGAAGCAACCCATTCCTTCTGTTATAAAAGCACCCGAGTTAGAATTGAAGCCATTACCTGAACATCTCAAATATGCCTATTTGGGAGAACATGAGACTTTGCCATGTATCATAGCCAGTGATTTGAGTTCTGATGAAGAGAGCAAGTTGTTAACAGTGTTAAAGGCTCACAAGACAGCATTGGGGTGGAGCATTGCAGATATCAAAGGTATAAGCCCAACCATGTGTATGCACCGTATCTTTGTAGAAGAAAAGTCTAAACCTACAAGGGAAGCACAAAGGAGACTCAACCCTCGTATGAAAGAGGTTGTCAAAACAGAAATTCTTAAGCTATTAGACGTTGGGATCATCTACCCAATCGCAGATAGCAAGTGGGTTAGCCCAGTGCAAGTTGTTCCCAAGAAGAGTGGTATGACAGTGGTAAAAAACGAACATGATGAGCTGATTCCTACTAGAATTACCATTGGATGGAGGGTATGCATAGACTACCGGAAGCTTAACACAGTTACTAGAAAGGATCACTTCCCACTACCATTCATTGATCAAATGTTAGAGAGGCTAGCTGGGCATTCACATTATTGCTTTCTTGATGGGTACAATGGGTACAATCAGATTCCTATTGCTCCAGAGGACCAAGAGAAGACCACTTTTACTTGCCCATTTGGGACATTTGCCTACAGAAGGATGGCGATACAGAGCAGGCCATATCCAGCTGAGTTCTTTTACCCTTTTCCTTGTGTTTTTACTTACTTTTTTGTTATGTTTTTAGTGTTTCCTTCTTACTTTCTTTTACAACATTGGGGACAATGTTTAATTTTAGTTTGGGGGAAGAGTCTTAGTTAAGATAGAGTCATTATAGTCCAAAAATACATAAAAATTTAAAAAAAAATTCGAAAATCACAAAAATATATTTTTTTTTTCTTTGAGTCATAGTTCCTTCCCATCACAATGATGAGTAATGATGATTTGTCTTGCATGGTTCATTGAACTTAATTATGCTAGTTCTTTTTATTATTCAATTGCAGTAAATCTCGTTTAAGTATGTTGAGCTATCACTGTGTGGATTACAATGCTGATATAGTTTGAGGTTGAAAGCTCGTGCATAATTGAATGATTAGATGCTTTTGGTGAAAACTTGTGCGACCTAGTGAGATTTGAGCCTAAATGCTTATTCTTGAGAGGATTATATGTTGAGTGATATGATCTTTCATTTCTTGATCTATATGATGTAGTTGATTTCATTATCATTCTTTGATCACATGTTCTGAAATTTATATGGAATACACATGCTAGAACTCTCATTTTTTTATCCGATCAAGGCATATTTCGACTACATGAACCATAGGAGATGATTTTAGGCCATGTTTGACTAGTTTGTGCTTTTCTATCCATTCCCTTTGATGTTTATCACTAGTTATCCATGTTGAGCCTTAATTAAGTCATTTCTTGCACCCATACCAACCCCTAAGTTTGGGGGAGTTACCTTACCATATGTATAGCCTTACCTTATCTAAGGAATTATAAAGACGAATTCAACGTTCACTACAAAATGTGTGCAAGGCTTGAAAAAAAAAGGTAAATAAATAATAAAAGAAAGGTTATCGTTCCCCTGCCACTCCATAGTTTCAATGTTTCTAATCTAGAAAAAAAAAATAGAAAACTAAAAGAAAAAAAAAAAGAGAGAGAAAAAGAAAAAGAATAAAGGAGGGTATCTGTGTGACTCTAGAAGGTGGAAATTCAAAATGCAAGCCTTAGCCGCCAAAATCAGAAGTGTAAAAGGAACCTGAAGTGTGATTCTACGCAAAATTCCTTAGATCTTGTTATCCATTTCCTTTCATTCTTAACCCTTCACCCTAGCCCCATGATAACCTATTTGTAAAGTCCTAATTGATTCTAGGGGAAGTGTAGTCCCAGTGTGGAGATGAGATGGAATGGGAGCCTATGGTGTATGATTTCACTTCAAGCATGTGGTATTTTTCATGAGAGCATTGTCTGTTCATTCTTAGACAATTATTGAGTGTTTTATTGTGAGTGTCTCTATGGTGAGGATTGCAGTTAAACTAATATGCAAAGAATTGTTTGGTTGTGTGAGAGCCTAAACTGGAAGTTATGTTGGTATTGTTTTACACACGACCCTTTGAGCATGTGGATGTGAGCTAACTTATAAATTGGGTAATCTTTAGAACTGGTTGAGACTCTTGTTTCTTTGAATCATGTATTAATCAGACATCTCTGAGACTAAAGGTGAAAGGATAGGATGCATACTTTAGTGTTTCAAAAAAAAAAAAAAAAAAATTACTTGTTTATTTTTTTTTATTGTTTTGCTCGAGGACTAGCAAAAGGTAAGTTTGGGGGAATTTGATAAGTGGTTAATTGTTTGTAATTAGAGCCATAATATTTCATTTATCTTATGCTAGTCATAGTTATTTTATTTGATTTTACATATTCTTTGTTGATTTTTATGCAAAGGTAAAAAGGAGCAAAAAGAGAGTAATTAAAGAAGACATGATGAACGTGAATCCCAAAGAAGGACCATGGTGGGTCCCATCCAAGCTAATTCCAGATTTCAAGATTAATTTCTAATTCTTTGGGAACTTACAATTCAAAGAAGAAAGGCAAAAGAAAGAAAGAAGAAAAAGGAAGAAATATAATCTAGGGTTACACGCCCAAGAGGGGTCCATATCTATTGCAAATAGAAGAATTTCAGAAATTAGAAGTCCTATTCAATTTGAACTGGAGCCCAAGATTGGAGAAAAACAAGGAGAAAAAGAAGAAAAGTTTGGAGTAAGTCTTGTTCAAGTCAAGATAGAAGTCCTAAAAGAAGGGTCCAACACTCATGTGTCACGCACCATGTAGGGCCTACTTTTATGTCAAAAGTTCAGATTTAATTTATTGCAATTAATCTCAAATTTGTGGGTCCATGTGAATAAGTTTCTAGAAGATACAAGTGGGACCAGATTTAGAAAGCTTGCTAATCAAGAAAAGAAGGCTCCTAATTCAATCTAATTAGGAAACAGAATTTTAAAGAAAGTTGGAGACCTATTTCTACAAGGGAACTAACTACTAAGAGGGCTGTTTTCAAGACTTATAAATAGCATACAAGGGAAGGACGTGAACAGTAATTCCAGCACCATTCATTCCATAATTCCAGCCCTAATTCCAGCATAAAAAGCAGCCATTATCCATCCATTACAGCAGCCACGTCCAGAATAATTCCAGCCACCATAACAGCACCCTATCATCACAAAAATCAGCCATCTTCATCCCATAAACCCTAGCTGCCGTATAGCCATCCTTGGAGCCATCTTTAGAGCATTTTGGAGAGCTTTTGGAGGAGGAATAAAAGGGAAAAGTTGCTGGCAATCCACTGCATCTTCATCATCTTCTAATTTTCTTCTTATGACTCTACTTTCTAGTTTATTTTTCATTAAAGACATGAGTAGCTAAACTTTTTAGGGCTAGGGTGTATTTGAAACCCTAGCCTAGTTCTATATAATCTCTTTTTGTGTCTTTTAATTCAGATTTCAGTTTTGTTGGTTGAGATTCTAAACCATGTTATTTATTGATGAGTTGTGTATATGCCATGCCAACCATGTGATGTTCAATTAATCTTAAGAGTAGCTAACTTAATTTTGATTGATCTTGATGTTATGCATCTAGGGTTTAGAACCATGAATAATCTAAGTATATGCCATGCTTAGACTCATGCATTTATCTTTCCCATTGTTTTATGCATTATGTTTGTTTTGACTAGGACATATGACATGCTTAGTTTTTGCATCATGATGAACAATTCATGTAGTATGCCACTCATGAATTAGGTTTAGGGGAATAATAATTTAGACGCATATGCCATGGTCTAGGTTGATAGATGTCACTAATAAAATCTGATTTTTGATTAAAAGATAATAAGGGACATACATAGGATTGGTTAGAGGAGTAGATGAAATCCTAGTTCATTCATTATTACTGTTTTTCAATTCTCATACTAGTTTTGTGTTTTAAGTTACTTTCCAATTATCTTTTGATAGTTTAATTTACTGTTTTTAATAGTTTAATTCAGTTTTTTTCATCATTCAATTATTCCATTTAATATTCTGATTTTTAGTTAATTTTGACATTATTTTATCACAAGTCTTCGTGGGATCGACCTCATACTTACAATTCACTACACTACATAGTGATCTTGTGCGCTTGCGAGTTTTAAGTTGTGTGCATATTAAGTAGCTTATTTCCAGGTTACTTGGTGCATACCACTACCCCTCGAAATCCTCTCTTCAATTGCAACCCTATGCTAATGCTGAATGGGCTGGTTGCCCTGATACTCGTCATTCTACCACAGGCTGGTGTATGTTCCTAGGTAACTCTCCAATTTCATGAAGCTGAATATCATTCTATGTCCTCCACTAGTAGTGAAATCATTTGACTTCGGTGTCTTCTTTTTCGAGCTTGGTATCCTATTGGCAAGTCCCACTCCACTTTATGCAGACAACACAAGTGCGATCAGAATTGCTAAAAACACAGTCTATCATGAATGCACTAAACATATTGAAATCAATTGCCATTTATTCCGTCGGCATGTCATCTCGGACCAAATTTCTCTGCCTTATATTTCCTCCAATGATCAGTTGGCAGATATCTTCACCAAAGCACTACCTCGGGATGGCCACGATTATTTGTTGTCCAAATTGATGATGTATTCCAACCCGCATCAATTTGAGGGGGAGTGTAGAGATGATCCAGTCCAACAAAATAAGGCCAAGACTAAGGCCCAACTCAGATAGGCCCATCGCCTTGTAGTAATATCCCACGTAGGTTGGTTTTGGTCAATATAGACCATTCTTCGTACATTTTTTTTGGTTAACTGTAGGTTCCATATTTGTTTGTAATCATATCTTTAATTTAAGCAAACATATTGTAATAGATCTATGTATTAGGAAACCAATGTATTATATATACACAAGTGGACACCCATATTGGGTACAAACAATTCTCCAATCTTCTCTTCCTCTCAGTATACTTGACATTGCTTTCCTAATTTTATTCTTTGAAACAAATAAATTTGAAATAAACTCTAATGCAGACTTTCTAATTGAATTCATAAATATCTCTAACTATTAACTACTACTAAAATTAAGTAGAAAATTGGGTTGCATGGTTGTGGAAGTCTCCCCTTTTGTTAGGCCTTCTGCTAAAACTTTTGGGCTTGGCCCAATGGGCTGGTAGACCATAGATTTAGCCTGCATCACTATGCCCCCTATCTTCGGTACTAATGAAAAACATTAAATTCTAGCATTTTCCAATATTATGGAATTTATGGATACTTTTTCAAATTCTTTTACCAAATTTTCGATTTAGACAATACGCCGCTATGTATTGGCATTCATATGCGGCTCATGATGTCACCTGCAATGGCACCCCTTACTCGACCAACAACCCCATTCTTCATGCTTATTTTGGATTCCAACTGGATTGGATATATCACGGATCGACAATCCATGGTTATCTTGCATTTATCAATTCATCTCTCATACTATAATGCACGGATACTTCAAAATGGGCAACGTATCGTGTCGTATCGTATTCGATACTTCACTTTTTATGTATAAAATCCGTGTCCCTGCCGTGTCTACGACGTGTCCTTGCCGTATCTGTGCATCATAACTATCATATCTTAAAAGAGCAAAAACAGTCAACTATTTCTCATTCTTTTATTGATGCACAAGTACATGCTTTTACCCATACCACTTTAGAGATAGTTTGGCTTCAATGTTTACTTGCCGATGAAGGCATTGATCTCGATATTCCAGAACCCCCAACCAAAAAAAAAAAAAAAAACCTACCCTTACCCATGTCCTTTATTGTGATACTAAGAGTGCTACTCAAATTGCCCTTAATAAAGTCTTCCATGATGGAGCAACCATATTGAAATTGACTATCACTGTATGCGACAACATTGGACCCCATTTGTTTCCTTCTCTTAGAAAATTACCAATTTCTTCACCACATCACTAATTGATGCCAGATTTACTCCCGTTGGACAAGCTCTAAATGCATCATCACTCATCGCTCGAATCACGATGAGTATAAGGGGGAGGACACCGACAGAATCAAGGAATTTTCCTTGGGCACAAGTGAAAAAAGTATAAAATTCCCCAAAAGATACTTACCCCCTCCTCCCCACTCGAGGGTTGATGCACATGTAATTTATGTAGTCCCAGTATACCATATTTGTATTATCCTAGAAGATTAGATGCATCCTTGCATCAACCATTAGAAATTATTAAACACAGACTTAGATCCATTTATTTATTTCCAAAGCATGCACCACAAATCTCTATTTAAAGGAATGGATAATGATTATTTTAGATCAGTGAATTCAATCAAAAGTTTTGCACAAAAATTGATGCATGACATAGAGTGATGTAGATCAGTTTCTTTAAAAGTAAATCCAGGCACTTGATTGCTGTCCCAGCAGGTTGACAGCATTCTAGCACCCAAACAAAGCAAAATCAATATCCAAAACAGCCAAATCAAGTTTAAACAGCTTAGGTTAACTAACATCAGAAGATTGCAGTACGCAATTAAGAAAATTTCAGCAGAGTGCCAAAACTGTCACTCAGTTTTAACGAGAAAAAGACTACCTGCAACAAGCAGTTTGCAGCCAATTTAAAATGCATAAATCCTAAATACCACTACAGAAAATGATGGTGATGGAATTTTGGTTGGGTTATGGGAGGAGATGGGTCATGGCAGGGACATGATTATAAGTAATTTGGTTGGTTATATTTTTGCATTGAGAGACATGGGTTATTGGTAGTTATAGCTGATTATGTGTTGTGGGAGTGGGGACGACGTGTTATTAGTAGAGAATGTCCGGCCCTTCAGACCTTTTGATTGGCCTGTTGGGCTCACAAAGACTGCTCGTTGTTAGTCCTTTAATCCGAGCCTTCAAATCCTCATCTGAATCATACGGTCCATAAACTAAGGATCCAATAGTAAGGCCTAGAACCATTGATCGGCCAGATATTTCGTAATCCACTAATCCATGTCCAAAACGTTTCATTGTGGTGCCTCCCTTGGTTGTCATCCATCAAAGTGGACCTCTATGGATAATGCCTGGGTGCAGTAAAGCGTTGCCCACACACCCACTTGATACCTGTATAGATGAGTACATACGTACACTGAGTACATACGTACAAAGGGCCAATGTGTTGGGGTGGGGACACTTCGATAGGGAGCTCAGAAAATCTAAAATCCCTAGGATCTGAGATGAGTCTTAAAAATTATCATGACTCAAATCCAATGATGAGAACAGCTCAGATGAGTGTAAGAGTCTGTTTGTTTTCATTAGAATACATGGAATTGAATACATTGGGTGGTTAAAAATGAAGATTAAAAGTGAATTTCCAATAATGAGCATCAAAGACGGTCTTCTTTTGATTTTCTTTCCCTAAAAAATGTTATTTGATGCTCATTTTTGGAAATTCGCATTTAATCTTCATTTTTAACCACCCACTGTATTCAATTCCTATGTATTTTAATACAAACAAACATAGCCTAAAAGTTCATGTGGTGGAATTCAAAGGCGGGCCCATTTGAAATTCATAAATTTATTTTGTTTCTGATCTTTTCTAAAAGAATTAATGCATGAGAAATCATCTAGAATATGAAAAGCTGCTCACTTGTATCCAACAGTAGGTACAACACCGGCAATGATCGTTATAAATAGTGCAACTCCATATACTGGGGTTTCTGGAAGGAAACAAACAAAAAGAGGTAAGTGCTTAGAAGGAAAACCACATAAACTACTAAATAACTAAAATGAAAAAATATAGAAACACTAAGATGAGATGATTTCACCAAGATTATTTAAGTTGATTTATTTAAACTGCAACGTCGCTGGTTTTTTGTTAAACAAAAAAGTGAAGCATTATATAAAACAAGTAAGAAAAATGGAAAAACGCTTCTCAAAGGTTTAATATTAGATTGCGTGACAGATAAACGAATCTATTCCTTGAGATCATTCAGAAAAACAAACTCGACATTGCGGATTCAAAAGAAAGTAAAGTAACTTGTCACATACTTTCTTAATGGGTCAAAATGGGCCTAAAATCCGAGTCCAAGGCCCATTATCCATTGGCCGGGCTCATTAGAATCTTCAAGAAGGACAAAGACCTTTGTATCCCTTGCACCATTATATGGTTTTGGTTCTGGGATCTGCAGTCTAAGAACTCCATTTGTCCTCGACCCCACGTTGGCCACGACCCTCTCAAGGACTACAATCTTCGTGTGCAACTCCTCACTGGTTGCCTTCAATTCCTCAATTTCTCTTTTGAGAGACTCATCAATTTTAACCAATTCTTCCTTATATCTTTCCTAGGAAAGTTAGACCGCACCCTTCAGCTGATCCATATTGTCCGAGAGTTCAAGTTGGCGGCTATGATGCCCGGATACGGACACGGGTACGGATACGGGACACGGGACACGGGAACGAGCGTCCGATACGTCAACTTCAAAATTTTAGGATACGGATACAGGAAAGGCATTTTTAGAAATATCTAAATATAAATATTTAATTAGGAGTTTATTTTAAATGAAATATATATATTGCTGGAGCTGTCAATTTAGAGTAAAGAGATTTTTATTTTGCTGCTGTTTTCTTTTTTTTTTATTATTATAATAGCTGGGCTGAGCTTTACTCAATTTGAAGCCCACAAGATGTGCCCTCACTTGAAATTGCAGTGGGGAATACATGGGCCTGAGCTCACTTTTAAATAAGAGTGGGAGACATAGTTTTAAATGGTAATGAAGGACACACGTAGGAGACCCACGTGACTGATATGATATGAGATGGGAGGTAATCAGGTAAAACGAAAAACAAAGCTCGTCTCTTTCTTGTTTCTCTTCTCTTTTCTACCCTAACCATAAGAGAGATGAGGGGAGAGAGAAGACAGCAGCAGCAGGACGACGATGGAGGAGGCGGCGATGATGGTGGTGGAGGCGACGATGATGCGGAGGCGACGTCGGTGCAGGTATGCCCCTTTTTTTCCCTATTCCTCTTCTCCTCTCTGTTTTTTCCTTTTTTTTTCTCTCTTCTTCTCTGTGTCTGGGTGATGGAGGTGAAGGGGAAGGGGTTCGGCAGAGAGGGGGTGGGGTTGTGGGTGGTCGGGAAGACGGATTTCCGTTATTTTTGATTTTTTTTTTATAAAATACAACACAGCCGTATCCCCCCTTTTTTGCACCGTATCCCTACCGTATCTTGCGGTATCCCGTACCCGTATCCGTATCGTACCGTGTCTGCACGGGTACCATGGGTGAGTTGCCGCATCTGGGTATCATAGGTTGGCGGCCCCCAAGCTCTTCCAACTTGGTTACACCATCTGCCATGCGCACCTCCAAGCGGCCTACCCTTTTCTCCAGGGAAGCATGCTCAGTTGAACCTAGTCATTGTCCCTTCTTCTAAGAACCGTCACCGGCTGGCATGCTGGTGACCTTTGCCTTAGACTGTGCTCTGATACCAACTGTCACAGACTTGGTGAAAGTGAACACGGTTGCCCATGCGGCACTAGTGCAACCCACGTGTCTGCTACACAAGTTAGCCTAACTCGCTCAACTCTCAAGTGGCAAAGACACTCAAACCTCACAAGCACAGAAGAGAGAAAAGATGACAGAGAGCACTTTGGAGAAGAAGAGCTTATCACTCAATTCTTGAAGAGGGTTACAAATGAGGGAAGCCACCCCGATTTATAGTTGGGGACTTACCCAATGAGTGGTGAGAGATGCATACACATGCCACCATTCTAGTGGGTAAAGAACATTTTAAACTTCTCTACCCCAATCTATCCAACCCATCATTCTATAAGTTTCTACAGATATACTTTCCAAGTCTCTACAACCACATTCTAGACCTCTCAAGTCTCTCTAGAGGCCTTGGTCCTTCTAGAAGATCCAAACGAGCCGTGCCAATGGATAATGGGCCTTGGACTCGGATTTTTGGATAGATGGACAAAGGCAAGGTGCGGGCCATTGCAGAATGGGAAGAACCCACTACAATGACCCAATTGAGATCATTCTTGGACCTTGTCAACTACTATCCCTGGTTCATCAAAGGGTCGTCTGGAAGAGCAGCACCACTCCCCAATCTTCTAAAGAAGGGGGATGTGCATGGTATTGGACAGAGGAATGCCAAAGGGCATTCAATGACTTGAAGAATGCGGTTATTGAGGAGCCTGTATTGGCTCTACCGGACCACACCAAGTCATTCTAAGTAAGAACTGATGCCTCCGACTTCACTATTGGCGGGGTGCTTATGCAAGAGGGGCATCCTATAGCTTATGAGACTAGTAAGCTAAATGATATGGAGTGACGCTACAAAGTGCAAGAGAAAGAGATAACGGATGTGGTGCATTGCCTCTGGACATGGCATCACTATCTATTCGGCTCAAGGTTTGTGGTGAAGACTGACAACATAGCCACAAGCTACTTCCAAACAAATGAGAAGATGAGCCCAATGCAAGCGTGCATGCAAGACTTCCTTGTAAAGTTCGACATGATTATTGAGTACCAATGTGAACAAACCAACCAGGTGGCTGACGCGTTGGGCAGAAAAGCAGAGGTGGTGCCTTTTAAATTAAGAAACTAGCGGCGACAAGCCAACTCAAAGCAACCCTTCCAAATCGCATTAAAGGTCTAGAGAAGGACCCTTTTGTAAAAGGCCTCTTGGAGTTAGTGCAGCAAGGGAAGACTCGACGGTTCTAGCAAGAGGGTCTTTTAGTCACTAGAGGAGGTCGGCTCTATGTCCCTAAATAAGGTGGTCTAAGAAAGGAGTTTCTAAAAGCGTGTCATGATACTCAGTGGGCTGGTCACCCAGGCCACAAACGCACCTCGGCTCTCTTAGATGCAGCATACTACTAGCCACGCATGCGGGAAGATGTTGACTATGTGAGGACTTGTCTCGTTTGCCAACAAGACAGGGTGGAGAGGAAGAAACAAGCTGGGCTATTGGAACCACTACCCGGCCCAGAGAGACCATGGGCCAGTGTCCATGGAATTCATCTCTACATTGCCCAAGGTTGGAGAACTAGGGTCTATCATTGATGCAGTAGATTGCTTCTCCAAGTATGTTACTTTCATTGCGGCACCAACAAATTGCACAGCAAAAGAGACAACAAGACTATTTGTCTAGCACGTGGTGGAGTATCAAGGATTTCCCGATAACATTGTGAGTGATAGAGATCCTTGCTTTACGGGACGATTCTGGACAGAGGTGTTCAAGTTACTAAGGTCAGAGCTCCATTTCTCCACAAGCTTCTATTCACAAACCTATGGCCAAACTGAGTGGGTCAATGCCCACTTAGAAGGGTATATGAGACACTTTGTTAGTGCCAATCAGAAGAGCCAGGTCCAACTTCTTGATGTGGCGTAATTTTGCTACAACTTGTAATGACAAGCTTTATCGGGCCACAATCCATTCGAGCTAGCCATAGGACAACCACCTTTGGCACCACACACCGTTACAAATGGCTACATGGGACGTAGCCCAATTGCTTATCGATTTGTGAAGGAATGACAAGAACAAGCTGATATTGCGAAAGCATTCTTAGAGAAGGCTGCCAAGAGAATGAAGAAATGTGCAGATCACAAGAGGAGGCCTTTGGAGTTCAAAGAAGGAGATAAGGTGATCAATGTACTACCCCAACAGTTCAAAGCATCTCGCAAGGTGCACAAAGGGTTAGTACGACGTCATGAGGGACATTTTCCAATCCTCCAAAACATAGGAAAGGTGTCTTATAAGCTTCAGTTGTCTGCTTGGCTGAAGATCCATACTATATTCCATGTGAGTCACTAAAAACCTTATCATGAAGCTATGGAAGACCCATCCTGATGCATCTCGCATTGTACACCAATCGTCATCACAAAGACAAACGATAAAAAGGTCTCGTCTATATTGGCAAAACGCAAAGAGCGCCAAGAAGGAGGTCCAGTATTAAAGAAGTATACTTAAATGGAAGGGCCTCCCTAAACGAGAAGCATCGTGGGAGCCAATTGAGGAACTTTGGCAGTTCGAGGAGCACATTTGGCCTTTCCATGAAGAATACTCGAAGGGGGCGTCGAGGGACATACTTTCTTAATGGGTCAAAATGGGCCCAAGTACAATGCCCATTATCCATTGGCCCGGCTCGTTAGAATCTTCTAAAAGAACCAAGACCTTTGTCGAGACTTGAAAGGTCTAGAAGCTTATTGTAGAGAAAGTCCAGTTGTAGAAACTTATAGAATGATGAGTTGGATTACTTACATAGATTAGGGTAGCGAAGTCTAGAAAGTTCTTTACCCGCTAAAATGGTGACATGTCTATGCATCTCTCACCACTCATTGGGTAAGGCCTCAACTATAAATCGGGGTGGCCTCCCTCATTTATAACCATCCTCAAGAATTGAGTGATATGCTCTTTTTCTCCAAAGTGCTCTATTTGTTATCTTTTCTCTCGTGTACTTGTGAGGATTTTGTGTCTTTGCCGCTTGAGAGTTGAGTTAGGCTGACTTGTGTGACAGACACGTGGTTTGCACAAGTGCCACACGGGCAACCGAGTTCAATTTCAATAAGTCCGTGACAAACTGCTGGTTGAATGCAGTTTCAAAAGCCTCAAAAAAAAAAAATTCCTGAACCACTTTTCCTAAGGCAATGATTGATTTGCAAGTGGTAAATTAAAACCTTGGGGTAAAGTAATCTCAGCTACAAAAATTTAACTATACCATGTTTGGTTGGTCAAATCAAGTGGGAAAGTAAAATCTCAGCCACCAAAAAAGTTTACTTTTTACACCTCGTAAAAGAAAAGTGGTTATTATACCACTTGTTGACTTCTCATCTCACTTACTTTACCTCATGAAAACAAATGCAATACTTTGCTACAAAGTATACTAAACCTTACCTTATCATTATCTTTCCCACTAATTTGACATTTACTTTACCTTACTTTACTTGTAAATAAAACAATCATGCCCTAAAGGACTTTCAAGCAACACCCCCTCCTAAAATGTTGTTATGCCTCACTAGCTAATGAACTCCATAAAGGGCACTCTTCTTTACAAAACTATATTTCGGTAGCCAGATTATGAAAGCGAAAATTGTTCCGACATGAAAAGAACCACTTCCAAAGATCCAGTATTGCAAAAGGCATCAGTTTGGGGAAATGAAAAATGGTAAATGGAACTCAACTACTAAAAAGAAAACCTTGTGTACCTTACTAGTCTTGTTCTATATCCTTTATATTTTTATTTATGCAGATCTGACTCTAAATGATGCAGCCCATGGTCCCCATGGGTCGACCACTCCTTTAGGTCCAGCCCACCTACCAGCGTTCACAGCACATATGAGCAGGATACTAATGACATTTTGTTGCCATCGTATCAGAGGCTCCTTTGATCAAGGCCTAATATGAGATATGAGCAGTGTTACATCCTGATTAAACCTAAAACTTTAGTGCCCTTAGTGCTTAGAAAGCCACAGATCATCTTCCGCTCATAGATTATGGATTTGGAAGACCTGATATGAGATATGAGCAGTGTTAGATCTTGATGGAGGCCAAAACAAAGGTCCGTGAGCCCATTGGGCCCAGGCCACAGGCCCAAAAATTTATGTTCAAAAGTCTAAGCCCACGGGCCCACTAAAAGGAAGATTCCATATCGTGCTGCATTCCCCGAGATAGGGCTAGCTTATTTTTAGTAAAGCTAAAATTTAACAGATTATTTAGTGTAAGGTCCCGGTCTTGATTAATTGTGGTCATGTTTTTTAATGATCTTTAGTGATAATTAGACTAATTGATTGATAACTAACTAGATTTAGGTGTTAGATTTGCTAATTAAGAATTTTGGTAGCTTCTGGATGTAGTTGGGTAGATAGGAGGAGCTATTGGTAAGTTTGGGAGATTGTGAGGAGTTGGATGTAATTTTAGAAAAATATAGCAGTACAGGGTTGTTCAGTAGAGTTTACTGCGGAGAGAGACTTTGGTGAAGGGATGAAACTCTTTTGAAACCTAGAAATACCCCGAGTAAGTCCTACTTGAGCCTGGAGCTGTAAAATTGGGCAGGACAGCCCAGGCCCGGCATGAAAAAACCCAGGCCGTGGGCCGGCAAGGCACGTTGACCGGCCCGACACAACCCAAAGGATGGGCCATGCTGGGTCAGAGTGCCTGGACCAAGGCACGGCCGGCACAACATTTATAAAAAAAAAAAAACCGATTTTTTATATAAATAAAATATAAATTTTAAAATAATTAAAGTTTTGTTTTTCATTTGTAAAATAGCATCAATGTTTGTGCATTTATTTTAATAGTTTCAAATATATTTCAAGTTGAGAACCCTAAAAGTCCATAAAGTCTCTTTCAATTTATATAAAAAAAAATTAATTAAAAAATTTAGGAGAGGCATGTAGGCCGGCCCGTGAGCAGCAAGGCACGACCTAAGACGGGCCATGGGCCATGCTGACCCGACCCCCAGTGACCTGGGCAAGGAAAGGCATGCCCAGTGAATTTTCACAGGCCAGCACGGCAAGGCACGTCTTAGGTGAGTTTTCATAGGCCGACACGGCAAGGCACGGCTCAGGCAAGGCTGGCCCGTGCAAGCAGGTTTACACCTCTACTTGAACCAATTTAGTGAGAAGCGCAGGGCAATGTGGTCATTTGTAACTTACCTTCTTTAGAAATAAAACCAATAATCATTCCACATTTTCTATCCTTTCCTAATTCTCTCATTCTCTTTACTCCCTCTGTATCCCTCTCTTTCCCTCTCTTCTCCCACACTTCAACGAGCTATGCCTTCTTCCTTACTGCCACCGTCGATGAGATCCCCATTATCTATTTCCTCATCTCTCCTTGTTCGATCTCTTTTCCTTTCCCTCAATATAGGGGAAATTCTCTCTAGTCTCCTTATAGGCTTTTCTTTTGAGATCTATTGCAGAATTTAGTCCTTAATCCCTTTCTCCCTTGAATTTGGTTTTAGGATCCCTAGATTTGGGTGGATTGTGAGATTAGGGTTGATAGGAGAGTTTTGGCTTAGAGATTTGGGTAATTGAAGCATTTTGCCCTAATTGAAGCCTCAAGAGGTCCAACATGCATGCTATGCACATATGGATTACATTAACATTCGTAGCATGCAGACAAGAGACTTTTGGATTGTAAAATTGTGTATTTCCTCTGGAGATTCTCCCCCATTATATTGAGTATAGTTGCCTTATCAAAGGCTACAAATCAGCTTATCAATCTAATTACAATCTAATACTAATGAAAGAATATTTAAAGAAGGAAGAAAACTGTACAATTGATTGACCAAATCAACGTGATTAGATATCACCATTTTGGGCCTAAACTTGAGTCGACCCTTACAAGTGGGCCTGATGGGCCTAAGCCATCTTGTATTTGACATACATAGCATGCATGTTGGACCTCTTAAGGCTCCCAGGTAGCTCATCGTGAGTGTATTACAGTTACATTTTCCAGAAAGTCGAAAAATGCATGATTTGTTCTATGGCTACCTCACGCTAGCTGTAGAGCTACCCACCAATAAAGCAGACCGTAGTACCACCACGGATGGCCATATTCATCTTAAGGCTAACCATAAGCCTGGGTTTTCTATGGTGCAGAATCTTGACCCTAGGACTGACTATTGGGCCTATGTTTAGGACCCTTATTCTTATCTAATGGCCTCAAAATATATGACCTTTGGTAAGCGGATATATGAGCTTAGCATTCGCTTACGAGTTGTTTGTAGTGATGTGTGACGAGCAAAGCAAAGTCAATAGGAGGGTGAATGTGGGACCTTTGGATGCCATCAACCTTCGGAGCACCGAGATTAATATATACAGTATCCATAACCCCGTTTAACCATTGCATTGAATGGCCTACACATGCATTTCTTATTTGTTTGTACTTGATATCTTGATGTGATGGACTTGTACCTTATACCTAGGATGGACCTAGTGACCCTTTTTATAATAGACTTCTTGTATCTCTAATTTACTTGGTTTAACATAATGACCTAGAGCTAGAAGGATTTGGGAGTGTAGGGCTACACCTCTTTATGTATGTAACTTGCTAGATGAGCTGGTATGTTGTAGCCAACCTTGTTACCATGTCCGGTTAGAGTTTCCATTGATTTACATGTTGGCACCACTTAGCTTCGATCCTATTTTAGTCGGACCCAGCTTGGTGTGAATTTAGCCTCGTTTATGCTTGTTGCAGCTTAGCCTCGCTCGAGAGTGACTATGTCCTCCGATACCATACTCAAATATACTTAACAGCCACACATAGAGATTCCTTTATGGAGACTTGCAGTACCTTGTTTATTACATATTATCTAGCACTCACCACGGACATCTTGCTTGTAACCATGCAGTTGAGAGAATAAAGCTCACATGGATTACCACTCTGGCAGATTGTACTTGTTACACATGTCCTACATGATTCATTGATGTCAATCTATTTATTGCACAATTATGCCTAGCTATACACATTTCTTGCTATCTTAATAATTCAAATCTATATTTGAAGCAAGATGACTATGTTTATTATATTTGCTTACTTGCTCTAACTTGCTACCCTTGGCATTGTAGGAGACAACGCCACCGCTGTTGAGCCGGAGACAGACTGCGGAGGCAGAACCGTCAAACTCAGTTGAGTGGACTCCAGATGATGTCATGTAGGCATCGGCCGGCGGAAGAGATGATACATTGAGAGCCTTAGAGTTTTGCGATCTTTCTTCCTAGTTATAGTTACTTTAGCCCTAGAGGGCATTGGGTTTGACTAAAACATGTAATAATGGTTTAAACATTTACACTTGTACTACTTTACCTTTGTGATGGACTCATTTACGCTCGAATGACCGGACATCCTATCATATTACTTGGGAAGTTTATGTGTTTTGTCGCTCAATGTCATTGATTACTTATGCTTCTGTTGAAATATAATATAAACGTGATGGAAAATTGTACATATCCTCACACGTGGAACCCTATGGTAACACGGGTGTGGAGGAAATTGCTCTCCTTGGTAGACCACGCACCAGCCACACCCCGAAATTCGGAATGGTTCTCAGAGGTCCAGTTTGGGGGCATGGGGCATGACACCAGTTATTTCCTGTGCACTTTGCTTTGCCCAGACTTGTCATCTCATGCATCCATACCACAACTTTGTAGAGTATGGGGAGGGCAGGGACATAATATCCCGTTGCGCTTTAGCGTATGTGGATTTACCTATTTCGCTAGGATGTTTATTTTTACGTAGATTACTATTTATGTTGATTGTTGTTATTATCCTCATTCATGCATAACTGCCTAGTAAATCTATCTTTGTTGATCTTTTAATCATCTTCATTGTATTATATTCCATTTGATGCATCATATAAGGTCATTTGTAGATTGTAGCTTGCCGGGTTATTCTCAACCTGATGTCCCTACTCTTGGTGCTAGGTATGGGATCCCCTTCCTTTGTCCCGGAGTCTAAGGCAGTCCTTGAGGCGCCGCAACCAGAGTATTGAGAGTGGTGTGAGGACGACATAGAGTAGTGTCATCGTGGCCACACAAGCAAAAGCCTCATTATGCTTTGAGCTTAGATTTTATGTTGTCCGTCTTTTATATACATTCCTTTTCCCATGTGTGGCTGGATTGTAACTAAACTACTTTTAATTTCATTGCAACTTTAACTCTGTCATGGACTTGGTCACTTGCTTAGCTCCATACTACTATGGATTCTTAAATAATTATGACATCTATATTTATAGCTTCCGCATATTGTTACTTGATAAATGTTGTGGTGTGAAATATCTTCACGATGCGGACTATGATCTTGATGGGTAAGATTTTTAAATAATCCCACCCCGGAACTCGAACTTCCATGTTTGTTAGGAAATTCGGGTTTTAGGGCGTGATGTTTAGTTAAATGGATTTAATTTGATTTAGAAGTAGATGTTACTTGGAATTGTTTCCAGATTAGGATTAAGACCCTAAACTCTATATAAATGATTGTAATCCCTCCTTAGGGATAACTTGATTAATAAATCGAACTTTGTTCCATGGGTTTTCTCTGAGACTTACGTGGTTATGTGTATTTGGTATGAGACCAGGACAATTTGGATCTTTGGATCCCTAAGCTTCGGCTTGGAGAGTAGCTTCTGGCTACTCTTTCCCTACCCATGCGGCATCAAACCCTAATTAAACCTAAAACTTTAGTGCATTTAGTACATGGAAGGCCACCCATCATCTTCCCCCCACAAATTATACATTCAGAAGCGCTCAATGATACTCACGGCTTCACTACAATCAAGAGTTACAGCACCCCTTGCTAATCTCTTCCCACCCCCATCTCATCTCCATGTCATACAACCAGCCCTTCCCCTTTTATCTTCTTATTTCCTCCTCATCTTCTTATCTGTTGTAATTTGTAAATTACTTTCCCATGATTAAGCGATGCAAGCAACTGATACATTACATTACATTTATATAAAGAGCCATGAATCCTAGGATTACAACATTCAACATAAATGTGCAGGATACTCATGACCTTCTGTTGTTAGAATATAATTGAGTAAAAGTATGGGAAGTAAAACTGAGGTTGGGGAGCCAGAGAAGTGTATAAACGAGGTAAATCGAGAGGGTGGAAAGATAGATCTCTCTCATAAAATGGGGGAGAAACAAAAGAAAGGAATAAGGTTTTTAGTGGGAGCTTGAGCAAACATTAAATTTTTGAGAGGCACTTTGGTGGGTGATTCTGCCCTAGACACTTTCCAAGATTGTGAAGGATATTGTCCCAAATAAATGATGCCATAAAATTGTGCCTTGAGTGACACAGGAGGGAATGGCCTGTATTTAATGGGTCATGGGATTGATCAGGCACTTGATTATCTGGATCAACGTGACTGATCAAATGGCCTTCCATTTGATCCATGTCAATCAGAGCCCAATCAAGAAAATGGATCAATTCCTAAATTAGACAGGTCTAAAACAGTTTCGAAAAATTCTAAACTAATTGAAGGCTCAAAACAGTACGTTCATGACCCAATTGGGTCATCTCATCAAGTCTGTTCAGGTTTATAGTGGACCCATAGTCCACAAATAAGTCTTCAGGGCATGTGAGTTTGACCCACTTGAGACTGGCCCAAAAAAGGCTCAAACCAGTTGGGATAGGATCCAAACTGGACATCCATGCTTGGTAAACCATGTCAACCAGGTGGCTGGTCCCAAGATGCAGAACATGGGGTCAACGACCCCTAAAATTCAATCAGTCCAAATTGTGTAGCAAGTTTAGGATGTTTTCAAGCGATTATTTCTTTTTGAGTGATAATGCAACCTTGATTATAGGGATCAGATATGAAAAATTAGGACGCCAAATTAGCATCCACAAGGCTTGATTGTGCAACACATGCAAGACATCCAAATTTTCAACAATTGTTCACTTTCTTCTTTTAGTTTGTTGATTTGTTCTTTTCACTAGACTCTATTATTTAGGATTTTCATATTGCTTTAGTCTATTGATGAAGGGTGGATAGTAAAAGCAGGGTTTAGTGTTTAACTTTAAAGCTTCTTATATAAACAAGTAAATGGATGTTTCATTGATTCTCATTATTTTGCTTATTATATTTAATAAAAGTTGCTTTTTCACACTTTATCTCCATCTTCTTTGGGTTTTGAGGCTTCTCCCGAAGACTGGAGGCAGCATTGACAGTGGATTTTCATCATCAACATTAAGTGAAATCAACTTTTCTACTTGTATGAGTGGATTTTTCTGTTGATTGAAGATCGAGGCTCATAATCAAATGGATTTGGCTACCCTTGACATAGTCAAGGAGGGTGGAAAAAGGTATGGACACTAAAGTTTAAAAGTAACTTCATGTATCATGATATGCCACTAGTGGTAGAACTATTTAAGGTGGTAAATGCAGTTTCTATGTCCAAAGGTGGCCGATTGGAGTTTGGTGGAGTCTCCATGTGGTTCCTTTTCGTGTAAGTCAACATTGTCATTAATTCAGCCCAAGTCATGTACATCCCGCATCAAGTTAGGAAATCCCTTGATCCCATGAGGATCAAGGCCCTTGTTTGGATCACCATGTCCAACAAAATTGTCACCCTTTGACAATCTTAAACCACGGAATTTTCCCTACCAAATATCTGTTTACTTTGTTGGGTCAAAAAGGAATAGGTGAACCGCCTCTTCACATATTGCTCCTTTGCTTCTCTCATTGGCTCAAGTTCTTATCCCTCCTGTTCAGACTATAGCTGGTACAAGTTCCTATCCCCCTTCTCCATAACGATAATTGCCATTCGGCTCTTTCAGATATTTGGAGGGAAGGCGGACAGGTCTCTTCTAAAAGAGGTTGAAAATGCTTCCTTCGGCAATTGCTTGGTAAGGAAAGAACAGAACAAGAGGATATTTGAAGATAATGAACACAGCCTTTTCTGAAGCCAAAAATTAAGGAATCTCTTATAGAATGTGAGAAGAAAGCAAAGTTGTATAAGAAGAGATTTAAGATTTCTACATGAAGTTGAGAATTTCTTAGCAGGTCCCGTGAGA
This sequence comes from Umbellularia californica, assembly GCA_028538565.1. Lineage (NCBI taxonomy): Eukaryota > Viridiplantae > Streptophyta > Magnoliopsida > Laurales > Lauraceae > Umbellularia > Umbellularia californica. Next base: position 40,339,959 of record JAPQWN010000007.1, on the reverse strand, counting down.
GAATTTAAAGGTCAACCAACAAAGTCTTCCACCCAGTAGGTGGGTTTCATTCTGAATGTGTATAGGAGCACAGGAGAATTCCAGTCCTACGTGTGGAGATTATCATTTTGGATGATAGCATTCTGTCATCATGTCACTCTAAAATGCTGCCAGATTGGTCAATTCTAATAAAGCTGAACTTATGGTAATTAAAGAACCGACCTGCTGCAAGGGTTTGTCATACTTTAAAGGTGATTCAAGAAATGCAATCAGCTGGGAATCTGGGCAGGTTCCAGTGCCATGGAGTTTAGTTATCTCCATGAAGCATATCCTTACAGTAGGAAACAAGACAGCAGATGAATTGGAGAAATCTGATTCAGAATATTGATTTCTTATATTTTGCCTTTACAAGTGTGGACCTTACCTCTGCTTAACTCATCTTGGAGACAGCTTTTACAGATCCTATTTTAATAATTGCTACACATTTATCTCAGAGAAAAAAAAAAGATGAAATGGAATCAACAATCGAGAAGATAGTACATCAATACAAGTTTCAAAAAGCAGCAGCTAAAAATTTATGCCAAAGAAAACTAGAAATACAAATGTACCAATATTACACTAGGAAAAGCGAACTGCATCATATTATCCCCCACATAATAAGCATCATCACACCATAAAAGCCCCATAACAAATGTTGGAAATCTTACCCGGAACCCACGGTATCCAACTCAGAAAGGGAATAGACGCCCTAAAGTCTCGTACCCACCACTCAGCACCTGATATATAAAGAGTTGAAAGGGCTCAATATTTGACCAAAAACATCTTCCATGTAAAGCTATTAATCAATATTTTACACAAATATAGAAATAATGCTGGAAGACTCAAAAGCGATTTGGCCCCCTAGATAACAGATCAGCCACTTACCCACAAAAGCTGTAAAGAAATGGCATGCATAAATCAGCAGGAGACCTTCGGTGGGTCCATTTATTTCTGGTAGAATGAGAGTGTTCGTGAAGAAGCTGGATCAACAACAAATTGGAGTCAGTAAACTGGACAGAGCCTCCTGTACATGGAAATTAGTATAATGGAAAATCTTGAAGGAACTAGGTATTTCGAACCTTCTAATAAGAAAGTTACCAGATAAAATTTCATTACAAATTGCCTTAAACAAGAATATGCATATACTCAGCAAACCATCATCATCACCATCAAAACATAGTCCAAACTATGCTGAGGTAAGCTACATGAATTATGTTACTCACTTTGGATCGATCCTTACTAGTTTCATCCATGTTCTCTTCGGCCAACCCCTTGCCCGTGGTGGGCCATCAACATACATAAAAAATAAACTTTTCATCAATATCGCCATAGTTGCCCTGCGTTGGACATGTCCCAACATCTCAGATGACTCTCTTTTAATTTATCACCTATTGATGCTAGCCATAAATGTTATCAATGCACTCATTTCTAATTCTGCCTTTCCTAGCTTTACCACACATCCAACTCTTAGAGCCCGTTTGGTAACTCTACTAATTGAGTCAAGTGAAGTATAGTTGATTTTGAAGAAAGAATAAAATATAAGTGGGTTATGATGGTATTTTGTTTTTAGTTGTTTGTTATGGAATATTTTTGACTTTTTGTATGGAAAAGTGGAGTATCTTTGTCTTTTAGTGAGTAAAGTTAGTTGCTTTTTGACTTTTTTGGGAAAAGATGGAGGGAATTTTGGTAAAAGGTGCTTTTGATGGGATGTTTGAGTTGACTAAACTTTACTTGACTTTATAAGTAAAATTACCAAACGGGCCCTTAGGTTATAGCTGGACTATATGTGCTGGTGACAAATCACTCCAAAAGTAAGTCTATATGTCAACGAGAGTTGTAATCATCAACAAAATGAGAATTTAGAATCGCATTAATGTCTTCACTTGTCCCCATTCACAAGGGTTTTAAACACATGTATTGGACATCTCATCCAATAAAACTCATATTATTGTGTGAAAATATTGCTTCTACTTATGGATGGCGATGGGCCATGTAGGTTTACTGTTGAAGATGCCTTCAAGAGCACATGTTCTAATCACAGTAACATCTTCACTTGTCCCTAGTCATAAGGGTTTTAAACACATGTATTGGACATCTCATCCAATTGAATTCATATTATTGTGTGAAAATATTTCTTCTACTTATGGATGGTGATGGGTCATGTAGGCTTGGTGTTGAAGACGCCTTCAAGAGCACACCCTACAATTCCTAGGCCCCTACCACATGCAGTCGACTAGAACTAATGCACCATTAAATCCCACTCACCTAGGCACCCCTTCCCCGAACCAAAAAAAAAAAAAGCACCAAAAAATCCAGGAACAAAAACCAAGAACCATCTAAATGAAACCCAAGAAAGATGACCTAACCAAACAACCTAGAGAATAGGGAAGCACTATAAAAGGCTCACACTACACAACAACCAAAGCTCCCTTCATTTCTATAGATAAATCATAGTTAACCAAAGAATTCCGGCAATTGTCTCTCCTTTAGCTTTTAGTTTCTTTTATAAATCACTACATCTCAGACTCTTATTGAAAAAGCCTGTGATGCGCAGATACTTCAAAATGAGGGAAGTACAATGTTGTATCATATGCAATACTTCACTTTTTTATGGCATGTGCCTGCCAATTGCCATATCCATGTTGTATCTATGCATTATAAGGAAAAAACCTGTAAGAAATAATCTCATATCATCTTCATTTTTACCAAATAAAACTCCTGCTTTACAAGCCTTCGGCATCTGCTATTCCATTTGATTACCATTATTGCCATTGTCAATTAACGGCGCCAAACCACAACGATCAAAACTATCATTATCATCAGGCCATTGCAATAGATTATCCCCATCACTAATCAGCCCACCTTGTACAAAGCACTCTCTTTTATGGTAACAGGAAAGGGCTAATATTAATTAAAGAAAAGAGCACATAAATTATATAAGAAGCTTGGAAAACCTCTCCAAACTAATCATAAGCATCAATGAACTGCCTAATAAATTATCTTTGAAGCTTGGGAAAAATCATCCTCACCCCCTTCAGAATAATCATAAGCATCAATGAACTGGCTAACCATCCAAATAAATTTCTCCATCTAAGCGATAAAGTAAACCTTAAACTTTCATTAATAATTTGCTCAATCGTTCCCAGGACTCCAGGCTTCTCCCTCCCTTCCTCCCACTCGTCCTATGGGGGAAGGTCTAAAAATTAATAGTCTGCCTAATTTCCTGTTGGGAGATGTTTAAGGCTTTTAAAGTCCTCTGCACTTATTTAGGAAGTTAAAAAAATCGCATTTTCTAAAAGATCTAAGCATTAAAAGATCAAAGGTAACGTTCACCTGAAGGAAAGTTAACATTCGACCACCTATTATTAAGTTCAATCTAAATGATCTGGGGCCAAGAGGGATTTACACGGCTCCCCCGGGCCCGTAAGGATTAGTCCGGCCCAAAGGGCTGGGACACTGGTGCAGCCAGCCATGATCAACGATGAAGATCAACACCTCCAGCAGTGTGATCGAGTCCCTAGACACAAGCCCTAAGGCTAAGGCTACTAGGATGGAATTACCCAAAGGAGAACTCACGAGAAAACTCAATATGTTTATTATCAATAGCATATGTTACATCCAGAGCTCTATAAATAATAGAGGAACGGTCTACGTGGGAAACCAAATTATTCAGTGATTGCTAAAATCACTCCCTAAAATCTCTAATTACATCAAATCACTAAAATATCTCTGAAACCTAAATCAAATCAAATCACTAAAAATACTATACCAATTAAGGAAAGCAAATTAATGGAAGGTTCCTTGGTGGGGCCCATTAGTGGGCCTTTTTCTTCTTGGACAGCACTGCATCAATTCTCTACCACTTGGAAAAACTCAACCCGGTGAGTAGACAGCTTGATAACACGGGAGAGAATCCAACTACAAGTTCTGATAATGTCCGCCTGGGTCGAAAATCAAATCCACAAACGTTCGTCTTTCCATTTGATTTGCATTGGCATGCTTGGCGTGGCTTGAGAGTTTGACCCAATCTGTTCTTACATCTAAAAGTAGATCGGAAGCGTCACTTCTTCTGCTGTCTGTATTTAGCGCGAACGTGCACTTTTCCCCTGAGAGACTACAACTGTAAAATCTGCCATATCTTAGTGCATACTTCAAGCTTCTATTGTTGATCCCTAAAGATGAAGTCCATGTTAGAAACTTAAACAACTTGATCTTCTTAGGAAACCTTTGAAATAATTGATTTGATTTCTGATGACCCAATTGGATTTTCTGGAAGTCGCATGACAATCAGATCAACCGCATGTTCAATCTATTTGCTAACCTGGTCATTTTTCAATATACACTAGTCCATGTTATTGATCAACCCTTTGCAGCTCTTGACTGGCATTGCCTCGATCAATATTGGTTGTACCCACGGAATCATCTTTCCCGTGAACTTGCTTTTTGATGTCATCATTGAGGTCTTTTGTCTTCGCTTGTGGGGCCATCATGACTTCCCATTCAACTTTTTGCTCTTTTTGTGGTTCTTCTGTTAAAGGTGATGATGTAGACGAAGACAGAGCTATCGACTTCATTGGAATGAGTCTACTCCATTTTCCATTCCAAGAAAGGGTTTAAATGTTAGCCTTTTCATCACTATGCACTTTCCGATCAAAAAGCCATGGACATCCAAAAAGGATATGAGCAATATGCATATGGATCACATCACATCAAATCTTATCCTCATAAGAACCAATCTTGAAAGATACCAAACTTCTATGATTCACGGGGATTATATGACCATAAGACCAAGTGACTTGGTAGGGCTTAGGAAGCTTCTCAGTTGGCAAATTATGCTTGTCAATAACCTCTTGTGCGACAAAATTTATTGCACTACCATTGTCAATAATCACATTAAGAGACTTGTCTTTGACTCTTACCCGCATGTGAGATTTCTTAGCTTGCCTCCATTCTTCTTCTTCCTTCTCATTCGAATTAGGAATCGTTGAATGACAAGAGTGAGATTATTTTCTCCTTCAAAAAGTCTCCCCACCGCATGAGCTCTTCGTCGACATTGTTGCATGCGAGACCGTCGAAGCATATGCTCAACACAGAAGGCTTCCAAGTATGCTTCTTGACTAGTGTTGCAATGATTCATATTTTCCACGATGTCTAGTCTCAAACCTTTGGCATAACGAGCTAAATCATGTGTCTCACATTCCTCCAGTTCGCATATGTCTTGCAACTCCCGAAATTGGCTGGTATATTCATCAACAGTCAAATTTTCTTACTTTAAATTGAGAAATTCATCAAAATAGAACTCATTCGAAAATACCAACCTCTATATGTAAGTTTATACCAAATTCTTTGAATTTCATTGGAGTTTCCAAAAAATCTCATGATGATTTGGAATCAAAAGGAATTACTTTATATGTGGATCTTGTTTATTAGAGACAACTAGTGAAGATGGATTGTCGATCAAATTGCAGATGGCCCAAATATCATTGATCAAAGATTGATGGCTGAAAGTCTCATATTGGAATCAAACCTACGTCACTCAAGTTGCAAAAATCCGCACTCTTTTTTTTTGTTGTTGTCTGCTAGTGGGCTGGGTTTGGTTCAGGCTCAAGTTGGACCCGGACTCAGGTGAGGCCTAACTGCAAAGGCCCGTCAGTTTCTGTCATATGAAAGCACATGTGGAGAGAAAAAAAAAAAAAAGAGGTATTTTCGTCTCTCCTCGGGCTTTGTGCGCAACATAAATAAAAAAAGGGTTGGAAGGCTTATTGTTAGGCGCAGAAACGAAAGAGAGAGTGGTGTAGAGTAACTGCCTTGAGGCTATGGCGCTGTTGGAGCACGAGGAAGAAGTCGATGGTGTTGTTGTTTGGTTGCTGGCTGTGTGCAGACAATGGCCTACGTGCTTGTAGGCAAACGGCCGGTGTGACAGTGGGAAATGTTGCACAGTGACGGCGAGGCAGAGACAGGCCGCTATTGGTGGAGATGTTGACAAGAGCCAAGTGCCCACAGAGATTCTTTCTTTCTCCTTCCTCATGTTTCTTTTTTTCTGCTTCTCTCTTCTCTCCCTTTTTTTTGTTGGATTTGGGGAAGTCAACGGCTACTGAAGGGACTGGGTTCGCCTGGGTTGCCAACGGCTACTGATAGGTTTCGATTGGGGAGGGAGAATGGTAGGAGGGTTTTGGTTCTTTTTTTGGAGACGATGAAGGTTGGGGATGAATTGGTACGACCGGAGTTGGTTCAGGGGATCAGATTGTGCAAGGATTCTGGAATCTGGTGTTAGTGCTCAAATAAGGTTGGGTTGTTTTAGAGTTTTGGGATTCAGAGATGATGGTTGTAATGGAAGCTGTTGGGGTTCAATAGAAGCTTCAATGGCTCCCTTTATTTGTTTTGAAAGGGGTGCTATGATGGTTTTGGTCGATGGGTTTTGGGTTCTGCGTGTATTTTGGGTACCGACAGAGATTTAGGAGGAAGAGGCTAGGGATTGGGGCTCTATTTAGGGTTGGGTTTTTAGGGATTTTGGTTTGCTTTTTTTTATTTTGGGTTCTGGAAGGGCTTGGGTGCGGGGATTTTGGGTTTTAGGTTTCTGTTTAGGGTCAGCTTATAGGGATTTTGGGTATATGGGTGTCGATTTTTATTTTCTTTTTGACAGATTTCTTCAAAAAGAGAAGGCGAAAGGCAGTTAGTGAGGCCAAGGCAAAGGCATTTGAGGAGCTATATAGGCGACTTGACACTAAGGAAGGCGAAAGAGAGATATTCAAGCATGCTAAAACCAGAGATAAGCGGACCAAGGACTTAAACCAAGTTAAATGCATTAAGGATGAGGATGAAAAGGTATTAGTAAAGGAAGAGGAGATAAAGGAGCGTTGGAAGAGCTACTTCTACAAGTTATTTAACGAAAGTAGTAGTAGTGACATACAATTAGGACAGCTTACCATTTCTAGGGAAGAATCGAATCATATGTTCTATAGGAGAATCAGTAGGGAAGAAGTTATAGAAGTATTGAAAATGATGAAGAATGGGAAAGCGGTTGGGCCAGATGGTATCCCTATTGAGGTCTGGAGGTACTTGGGGGAGAATGGCATAAGTTGGTTGACAGAGCTTTTTAATGTAGTGCTAAAGAGCAAGAAGTTGCCTGATGCATGGAGGAAAAGTATTCCTATACCCATATACAAGAACAAATGAGATATTCAGAACTGTGCGAACTACCGCGGGATTAAATTGATGAGCCATACGATGAAATTATGGGAGAGAGTTATTGAGAGAAGACTAAGAAGAACAACAAACGTTTCAGAGAATCAATTTGATTTCATGCCTGGGAGATCAACCATGGAGGCTATCTTTCTCCTAAGGAGGTTAATGGAACAGTATAGAGAAGGTTAGAGAGATTTACATATGGTGTTCATTGACGTAGAGAAGGCCTATGACCAGGTTCCTAGGGAGATTCTATGGGGAGTACTGGAAAAGAAAAGAGTATGTGTCGCATATATTGAGGCGATAAAGGATATGTATGATAGAGCCGTGACATCTATAAGGACGACTGGCGGAGAGACTAAGGAGTTTCCTATCACGATTGGTCTACACCAAGGTTCAGCGTTAAGCCCATACTTGTTTGCCCTAGTTATCGATGAGATTATAAGACATATTCAGGATGAGGTGCCGTGGTGTATGCTATTTGCAGATGACATTGTTTTAGTGGGTAAGACGAGAGAAGGAGTGAATGCTAAGCTAGAAGTGTAGCGGAAAACGTTAGAGACAAAAGGGTTTAGGCTAAGTCAATGCAAGACGGAATATATGGAATGCAAGTTTAGTCAAAGTAGGACACTTGGTAACATAAAAGTAAGTTTGGGCACACAAAAGATTGTAGAGAAAGAAAACTTTAGATACCTTGGATCGATGGTGCAACAGGATGGAGGGATTGATACTGATGTAAGTCACAGAATTCAGGCCAGGTGGACCAAATGGAGGAGTGCTTCGGGGGTCTTGTATGATCGAAAAGTCCCCCTCAAGGTTAAAGGAAAGTATTATAAGGTGGCGGTAAGACCAGCGTTGTTATACGGATCAGAGTGTTGGGCAGTAAAGCATAATCATGTTAAGAAGATGGAAGTTACGGAGATGAGAATGCTAAGATGGATGTGCGGGATCACAAGGAGAGATAGGATTAGGAATGATGAGATTAGGGGCAAAGTAGGAATAGCACCGATTGAAGATAAAATGAGAGAAAATCGACTAAGATGGTTCGGCCATGTTAGAAGGCGTCCAACGGAGGCACCTGTTAAAAGGTGTGAAAGCATGGAGATTGCCAGGAGTAGGAGAGGGAGAGGGAGACCCAAGAGAAATTGGAAAGAAACTATTAAACATGACCTTCCCTACATGGATCTAACGGAGGACATAGCCCTAAACAGATTTGATTGGCGTCGTCAAATCCATATAGCCGACCCCACCTAGTGGGAAAAGGCTTGGTTTGGTTTGGTTTGGTTTGGTTTGACAGATGTCTTCAAGAAAGGGATTGAGGTTTTGGGTGAGAGGTGGTTTAGGATTTGATTTCTGTGGAAGTGGCTTTTGCAAATGGGTTATGTGGCTTCAAAAACGGGTAGCAGAGATGGAGTTGAATGGGATGATGAAGCAGAATGACAAATTTGTGTGACGGGTCGGAATAGATTTGGGATGATGACAATGATGATGGTAGTAGATGATGGTGGAAAGTAACAGACGATGGATGATGGTAAATCAACGAGATTGAGATTCACGGGTTACCTCGAATCCGCGATCGGGACAGCAATTCGAGATTGGATCTTTGCTCTGATACCAATTTGGTGCTGCCAACCACGATCAACAATAAAGATCAACACCTCTAGCGGCATGATCGAGTCCTTAGACTCAAGCCCTAAAGCTACTAGGATGGAATTACCCAAAGGAAAACTCACGAGAAAACTCAGTATGTTTATTATCAATAGCATCTGTTACATCCAGAGATTCCCTCTATAAATAATAGAGGAACAGTCTAAGGAAACCAAATTATTCAGTGATTGCTAAGATCACTCCCTAAAATCTCTGATTACATCAAATCACTAAGATCTCTGTGAAATTTAAATCAAATCAAATCACTAAAATTACTAAAATATTTAAGGAAAGCAAATTAATGGAAGGTTCCTTGGAGGGGCCCATCAACGGGGCTTAATCTTCTTGGACCACACTGCATCAGACACCCTCCATTATAAAAAAAAAAGTTCAATCTAAAGGGATTTGAATTTATATAACATAATTTTCCATTTTAATGCTTCTTTTCATCATTTTTTCACAATTTTTAAGGTTTTGCAAGGTTGTGGGGTGCAACTCGGACTGACTCAGCCAAGGGTGACCAAGGTGCTCCCTACCCCCAAGTCTGAGTTTTAAGACCTTGCCTTAGTTAAAAGTCATAATATTTTCCCAATAATAATAATAATAATAATTTCAAAACAAGACTTAAATTTTCCCCACATTTCAAATCAGGACATCCGGTGAGATTGGGGTTTTCCAAAGATGACCACCTCTTTTTCCCCAAATACCCAAAATGCCCTTAGCCCCTTCTTCCCCAAATCCTCTTTGATTCAATCTTCTCTCCAACCATCACCGCCGCCTCCCCCCAAAAAAAAAGAAAGTAGAGCTTCTTGTCGTAGGAGATGGAAAGCAGTGCCTTCAACCTCTTCACGCTATTCAGCAGCAGTTCCCGTGGCAGAGGCATCGTAACATGGCAGTTCTAGGTGGGGTCCCTAGGAAAAAAGTATGATATATACGTGTCGGACCTCCTCTTCTTCATTGGCTCAACCATCAACAACTTAGACTAGTAGCTGGTGTTCTAGGCGGAGACAGTGGTGAAGGCACTAGGGAAGTTTGGGGTGCGGCGGTGTACAGTAGTGGGATTCTACTATGGGGATGGTGGCGTTCAAGATGGCGAAGCTACAGTCGGAGATGGTGACGTTGCTCGTCGTGTCGGTGTCAATCCTCGCCATAATGGACTCCATAAATGAGATGACACTAGAAAGGATCGGGTAGCGTGAAGATAGGTATTTGGACTTCACATAAAAGTGATAAATGCTTGATTTCTTGAGCGTGATGGTTGCAAGAGAATCCTCGTGGTCTCTTGGGATATGATAGTTGGTTTCCTGAGATAGGTACTTGGCATTGGCATGTGTCGTCGGAGCTGCTGCTTCCAAGTAGTGTGAAGGACTAACGGCACTCCTCTCCATCTCCTGCTACAAGAAGTTCTGTCTCTTGAGAGGTGATCTAGGGAAGAAGGGTTAAGGGCATTTTGGGTATTTGGGTAAAAAAGTGAGATGCAGGTCACCGGAAAACCCCAAATGTCGTTGAATGTCCTAATTTGAAATGTAACTGGAAAACTTGAGCCCTGTTTTGAAACTTTCCATAATAATAATAATAATAATAATAAACAGATTCCATTTCCGTCTTTCTTCATGCAAGCAATATATGGTCCATGCACTCCCATGTGTTGGGCAAGACTGAAGCACACACTTCATTTGGGCATATACTTACAAATATGCATCATATGAAAAGTATTAGGCCCCACCTATAAGCTAAACAATGTACTTGAACGCCCAAGGAATTTCCTGGAAAGCTTCTCCCAAAGCAAGCCTCATATGCTTTAAAAAGATCGATGATGGATGAGCTTCCCTAACTTGGTGATATCTGGACCATTGATCCTATTATTCTCTCTACTATGCTTAGTTACACGAGAGGGTGTACCCCCAGATCCAGCCCAAATGACGTTCCACAGAGGGCCCACCAAAAACATCGTTGGATTTTACTATAACAGATTGCGATTCACCCCAACTGAAATTGAGAACAGCGCACATTACAAGGATAGATGGAGCCCTGCACACAACCAATGAAATGGGACCACTCGTCTTAGCTTCGCAAAAGATCTCCCACAATCCGCTTAATGATCAATCCTGCAGATGGTACAGGATGAGTGCCCATCTGAGATGAGCCTTTCACTTGGATGAGAATGACGAGTTAACATGGCCAACCATAGTCTAAATCTGCTGTGCACATTGAAGGAACAGAAAAGTCACACAACGCAGTTTTGGCGAAGCAATAACATACGGGCAGAATTGTCATGTAACCTTCCACTTGGAGCTGCCCTAAAATCAGAGCAGCTGCTCGACCCATTCACATATCCTCTTCAAGATGATACATTTTCCTGCTGTGATGGCACAGGATTATTGGCTGCAAGGAAATCATCCAATTTGATTACCTGCCCATAATTGTAGGTGTCATTTACCATTTTTTTATTCCTGATCCAAGCCTGGACACATCCAACCTTACTATTGGACACGAGATCTAATGAGGAAACAAGTTTATTACAGTCTAGAGTCACAATCCCAAAGCAGAGGACCATACAACTCCACCTACATGGAATGTTTGACCTTCCTATGTCAGTGTAGAAGGTTGTCTCTTTAGAAGACCAGCCCTGCAGAGATACGAAACCAAGTTCCACAATTAACTACCCTGTGTGAGTGAAGCAAACACTTTGCACAGTTCTTCTGCTAAGTTGGTCAAAGGACCTCAGCTACTCTACTGTTCATATGAAGTTGGAGCTCAGCTACTCTACTGTTCATTAGAAATTGAACCGTTGCTGAAAACGCATAGTTGAAAGCACAATGCACTGATCCACTTCAAGCTCAAAGTCAAGTGTAAACTACTGACCCGTAATAAGGTGTCGAGAGAGAAAAGATCAGGTGCTCACTAAGCACCATGTGGGTATATTAGATGCAGTGGTGGTGGTGGATTGGTCGTGTGTGTGTGTGTGTGTGTGTGTGTGAGAGAGAGAGAGAGAGAGAGAGAGAGAGAGAGCAGGAAAGGGCAAAAAAAAAAGTATACTGAAGCCGTGTATATCAGGCCCAACTGCATATTGAAGTCTCTAAAACATGTATTTTTGAAGAAAAACACAAGGTTGAACTGTGAATTGGAACAATTACGACTTACTGTTCCCATGTCGCAAAATAAAATGGGACAGCCGAAATAACCCAGAACCAGAATGTGTTCCTTCCACCACACATGGCAGTGCTTCCAAAAGCCAATGCTTCAAACTGAAATAGTAAAGGGCAAGTTTAAATGGAAGTCAAATAGTTGATACCTAGTGAGACATGATAAGAACCAAAAATGAGAAGTATGAGCATACCGCACAGGCAAGTGCATCGCATCCTGCAATTAAACAAATTTTGATGGGTTTAAGTACACTTAACCAATATTACAAACTCCTCTTAGACAAGTTGAAATATCAAAAAAAGTGAATCACCGTGATCAAAAAGCTCCCCCAATGGACTGGATGAACTTGTACGCCTTGCTTGCTTCCCATCAACAGCATCAAAAGTCTGTAACATGCGTTTCAAATAATGTAAATTATATTAACAGGTAAAAAAGAAATGAAAAAAAAAAAGAAAAAAAAAGATTATAAATGCGTCAACATAATTGCAGGCATACATTAAGCATAGATAATAATAATCAGCCATATTGATATACATAATCTCAACTCCATAACCGTCAAAGTGTCAAACAGTGCTCTCAATTGCAACTGTGAGATCAAAGATTCACTCCCAGATAGCCCAACCCAACAGAAAAAAAAAAAAAAAAAAGCAAACAAACAAACAAAAAGGATTAATGTACAAAACAAGTTGAAATCACTGATAACAGATAGATTGTCATAGATTTTCTTAATACAAGTAGAAACATCAAAACAACAGAGAGAAATGGGAAAAAAAGATTGCAGTAATGAGTACGAAGCAGCAGCAAGGGTTATCATATGCCTAGTATGGGTTATCTGATACATGATAGCTGGTTAAAAATTATCCAAATTTTATTTAAAAATAATATAAATTCTTCTCATTAACAAAAAAGAAATCATTCAAAATATCTATGCTAGGGCATCCCCTGTCAAGATATAAAAGAGCAAGAGATAGAGAGACAGAAACGTTGGAGGAAAAGTTGATACCTCAATGGAGGATCGACTCATCATTATATATTGTAGCGTTTCCTAATTACATGCTATCAATCACAATCTAATTACAATTAGAATCAAAGAATAAAAGAATCCTAATCATCCTAATCAATCTTAATCAATCTATACATGGAAGTATATCTTCAAGACAGCACCCAATCCCACACGTGGGATTTCCTTCTTGGGCCTAGATGGGCCCAGCCCAGATTAGTGTACATGGGCCTTTTTATTTCTACACTCCCCCTCAAATTGATGTGGTAAGGCAGAAAACATCAATTTGCAAGTAAGATCATGATGACGTGTTTTGGGTAGTGCTTTGGTAAATATATCCGCCAACTGATTAAAAGTAGAGACATGAGGCAAAGATATCTTCTTAGTAACAACATGCTGACGGATGAAGTGACAATCAATTTCAATGTACTTCGTTCGTTCATGAAAGACCGGATTGTTGGCAATTCTGGTAGCACTGGTGTTTTCTCCATGAAGAGGGGTAGAACAACTGATACGAACACCGAATTCACAAAGAAGACGGCGTAGCCAGATGATCTCAGCACTAGCGGATGACATTGCCCGATATTCTGCCTCAGCAGAAGACCTCGAAACAGTGGTTTGTTTCTTGCACTTCCATGAAATCAGAGAGTCCCCAAGAAACATACACCAGCCAGTAGTAGAGCGCCGAGAATCTGAACAACCAGCCCAGTCGGCATCAGCATAAGCGGATAGGCACAGAGAAGTACTGGAAGGGTAGAAGAGACCATGATGAAGAGTGCCTTTAACATAACGGAGTATGCGTAAAGCAGCAGCAAGGTGAGGTTTGTGTGGGGCTCTAACAAACTGGCTAACTGTATGAACTGCGTGAGAAATATCCGGCCGAGTCATAGTTAAGTAGAGCAAACTACCAACTATTCTCCGGAAAACTGAGGGATCATCCAAGGGAGGGCCATCATCTAAACTGAGTTTGCTGTTTAATTCCATAGGAGTATCAACAGTGTGAGCATCATCAAGCCTTGCTGAAGTGATCAAATCGGTAGCATATTTGCGCTGATAGACCCTGATGCCGGATTTGTTACGCACAAACTCAAGCCCCAAAAAGTAGGTGAGAGGACCAAGATCCTTCATTCTGAAGTGGCAAGTAAGATGAAGTTTGAGATCCGTAATGCCAGTAACATCATTGCCACTAATAATCATATCATCAACATAGACTAAGAGAAATGTGTGGCCTTTTGGTGTCCATCTAAAGAAAAGGGAACTATGAGAGTGACTTTGGCGAAATCCAGCTTGAAGGAGAGCTGTCCGAAATTTATCAAACCAAGCCCTGGGAGCTTGCTTAAGTCCATAAAGAGCTTTTCTCAATTTACAAACATGTTGTGGAGGACAAGCATATCCCGGAGGTGGTTTTAAGTACACAGTCTCACGCAAGTCGCCATGAAGAAAGGCATTTTTTACATCCATTTGCCATAGGGGCCAATTGAGGGCTGCAGCTACACAAAGAAGAGTGCGAACAGTGGTCGTTTTAGCCACTGGTGCAAAGGTCTCTTCATAGTCAATCCCATATTCCTGCTTGTAACCCTGTGCAATCAATCGGGCTTTGTAGAGGTCAAGACTCCCATCAGAGCGAACTTTTATGGAATAAATCCATTTACTGCCAATAATAGATGCGCCAACAGAGGCCGGTACCAAATCTCATGTGTTGTTTGCTTCAAGAGCAAGCAACTCCTCGGTCATAGCATCCTGCCAATAAGCAATCTTGGAGGCCTGTGAATAGGAGGTGGGTATAGGAGCACTATCCAAAGAAGTGAAAAGAGCAAGAAAGCCATAACGGTCAGGAGCAACTGAAGAACGACTAGAGCGTCGCAGGGGTATGATATTATCAGAAGAAGCATTAATACCTGAGGATGTAATAGGTGGCACTGGAAGAGGATCAGGAGAAGGAGTCCCCACAGGAGGAACCGTGTTACGCCGGACATAAACATTGGTAATAGGTGGTGGAGAAGTAGTGTCAAGGAAATTTGGCATATAAGACACAGCAACAGGGTGATTGTCCAACCGCAAAAAAAAGAAAGGAATGTGGTCCAAGAAAATCACAATACGAGATATTCGCATGCGTTTTTCGGAGTGATCATAACAGAGAAATCCCTTGTGTTCAGTACTGTACCCCAAAAAGACACATTTGGCAACCTGTGGTGACAGCTTAGTGCGTTCTGTAGAAGGAAGATGAACAAAGCATAGACAACTAGCAAATGAGAATATGAAGGGGCATGACCACAGAGAGCTTCATAAGGAGTCGTCTTTCCTAGAACGGAGCTAGGATGACGGTTGAGGAGATACACAGCTGTCTGTGCAGCATCACACCAAAAGGTAGGAGGAACTAAGGATGCAAAGAGGAGAGTTCGAACAGTTTCAAGAATATGTCTGTTCTTTCTCTCCGCAACACCATTTTGTTGTGGAGTATGTGGGCAGGATTTTTGGTGAAGAATGCCTTTATCAGAAAGAAATGCAGAAAAATCATGGGACATATATTCGCCACCGGAGTCAGACCGAAGGATTTTTATTGCTTTCTTAAATTGTGTTTGAACCATTTTGTAAAATTTTTGGAAAAGAGAAAATGCTTCATATTTTAAGCGCATGAAATAAATCCAAGTGAACCGAAAATGATCATCAATAAATGTCACATAATACTTAAACCCTGTCCTACTCAATGTGGGTGCAATTCCCCAAACATCCGTGTGAATAATATCAAAAGATGACAACGCACGAGAGTGATAAATAGGAAAAGGCAAAATATGACTCTTACTCAAGCAACATGTTTCACACTTGGATTGAAGAAAAGATGACAGCATTTTATTATCAAAAGTAGGTTCTAAATAACCAAATTTAAACAAAGAAAGTAAATAAGAATTATTCACATGACCAAGACGACTATGCCACATAGTCCACATTTTATTGAAATTAGGAGAAGAAGAAGAAAATAGGGAATGATGTCCGATGTCCAGCAGAAACAGTCGACCATGTTTACTACCCGTCTCGATCACCTTCCCAGTTTGCCGCCCCTATATGACACAACCAGTGGAAGAAAAGTTAACACTATACCCATCATCAATAAGTTGTCCGACAGAAAGCAAATTGGCTGATAATTTAGGAACGAAGTAGACATCAGGAAGGTTGAAGGACTGGCCAGAGACACTAGAAAAAGTAATGGAATCAATATCAGAAATGATTAATTGGTCTCCATTAGCAGTGGTGATTTTGTCTCTGCCAAGGTAAGGGTGAGAGTCTGTAAAGCTACTTTCTATAGGGGTCATGTGGTTTGATGCTCCTGAATCGAGAAACCATGTGAATGGGGTGATAGAAGAAGACAGAGAGACTGAAGAATGAAAAGCAGGAAATGCTATATGAGAATGAGTTTGATACCGACCACCATTAAAGCCCATAGACGCGTAAGCTGAGGTCACCGTATTCTGAATCAGTTCTTGAATCTGGGAAGGAGTCATGGAGACGGATCCGGAAGAGGTGCTTCCCGTATCAGGGAAAGGTGCTTGAACTTGGAAGCTGCGACAGTCATCAATAAGATGACCAGAGCGTTTGCAATATCTGCAAACCAATTTTTTACGACAGTTCTTGGCAATATGACCAAAGCCTTTGCATTCATAGCATTGAACAGGCTTCTGATTGGGGGTTGCCAGAAGAGCAGAATCAGCTAAAGGAGGAGCTAGGAAGGCCTTTGGTTCTTCAAAAATAGATCGCTGTGAGTGAAGACGAAGTTCTTCGCGAAGGACTTCTTGGAAGCAAGTATCCAGGTTTGCAGAGACTTCTCTATTCATGAGAGCCGATCTAACAGATTCGAATTCGGGTCTTAGATTCATGAGGAACTGGCTGATGTGGGTGTCCTCTTGTAATTTAAGACCCTCTGACAGAAACCAAGAAGAAACAGTCTGAATAATCATAGCATCCCTCTCGATCCATAAGGTAAGAAATCCATTGAAGTATTCTTGTACAATTTTATTGCCTTGACTGAATTTAGCAATTTCACTATCTAATTGAAATTTGCGGGCTTTATTAGTTTGATGATGAACTTTCTTGAGGTGAGCCCACATATCAGCTGCGGCAGTATAGGCTTGAAGAGCAATGGCAAGAGAAGAATCAATGGAGTTAAGAATCCAAGTGATCACCTTAGCATTTTCTTTAGTCCAGGTGGGTAAGGCTTTTGTGTCAGCACTACTCGTAGCAGTAGGTTTAGTTATCGATCCATCAAGATAACCAAAGAGTCATTGGCCTTCTACAAAATTCTTTAGATGAAAGGACCAGGCCATATAATTATTCCCATTAAATTTAACTTTTCCATTGTTACCGGATGCAGCAGAGAGAATACAAAACTCAGTGAGCTAGATAGCAGTGAAAAACCAGCAGCAGAGACCACACAGAAAGCAGTAGCAGAGTAGAATATCAACAGCAACAGACAAGAACAGCAACAGCAGAGAATATGCTATGATTTTAATCACAATGTTGATTTTAATCACAAGAATAGCAGCAGCAGAGAAGAGCAAATCACAGTGTCCAGCAGATCAGAGTATAGAATCCTGGAGGAGATCAAACGTATGTCCTCTAGTCCAAGTTTGAGGAGATTTGGATAAATATCCACAAATCTGGACGGTGGTGATGAAATCTTTTTGAGAAAAAGAACCCAAAACCGTCAAATGAAGAAGTGGTTAATCAGTACCTTAACCGATGACGAAAAAATCCAGAAAAATCTTCAAAAAACTCCTGAAGGCCAGTCGATCATATCCCTATATATCGCTGGTGATTAGTGATTGATCAGAGGTGGGCCACCTTGATCAGGGAACTTCAGGCAGCGATGAACGAAGCAGGACCAAGAGGAGGAGAAGCACTCGATGCTTGATTTGGGAAATCTCTGGACTAATGAAGAGGAAATCTTCTCATAGCCTAGGCTCTAATACCATGTCAAGATATAAAAGAGCAAGAGATAGAGAGACAGAAACGTTGGAGGAAAAGTTGATACCTCAATGGAGGATCGACTCATCATTATATATTGTAGTGTTTCCTAATTACATGCTATCAATCACAATCTAATTACAATTAGAATCAAAGAATAAAAGAATCCTAATCAATCCTAATCAATCTATACATGGAAGTATATCTTCAAGATAGCACCCAATCCCACACGTGGGATTTCCTTCTTGGGCCTAGATGGGCCCAGCCCAGATTAGTGTACATAGGCCTTTTTATTTCTACATCCCCCGCCATAAGCAACACACTACAATGGAGCCCGCTTCCAGCAGAAAGTAGGCAAGGGTTACTACGCCCATTTAAACGAGTGCGGGGAAAGAAGTTAGTCCAAGAGAAGAGGAGGATTTGACTTGCAACTTGGAATATAGGAACTTTGACAAACAAGGACATGGAGTTGGTTGATGTAATGAAAAGAAAAGGCATTGTTCTGAAAATTGGAATCGTATTGCAAATCGTTCATGCCCATGAATCGAATCAAATCATGAATCATATCGCGAATTGTCAGATTTTTTTATTTTCCTAATAAAATGAAAAAAATTATAAATTAAAAAGAGAAAGAAAGAAAAGTAGTTACTCATAATCCATCCATTTTCTCATTCAAAGTAGCATAAAAACAATGACGAATAAATCTATCATACAATCATATCATGACATATATTAATATATAATAAATTTAAAGTGTAAATAGTTAAATAAGTTTAAGGTTTCAATATTTTCTTTTTTTTTTCTTTAAATTAAAATATAAAGTAAAATAAATCCAAACCATGGACAGTACTTGAAGTTAAGAAAGTGTTAATGAAGAAAAACAAAAAAAAAATAAAAAATAAAATAATAAGACATGGACGGTACTTGCAGTCGAACACTTTAATCAAATGCATGTTCATTATTCATATCTAAAACATTCCCAAAGCCATACAAATGTTTAAGATGTCTCGTTAACTACTAAGTAACCTTTTAAAAGTGAAAAGGCAACAAGAAAGAAAGAAAAAAAAGAGTAAAGATTATTAATATTAACTTATTTGTTGTAGCTATTCTCATATAGCTGAATCGCATGAATCGTAAGATTTGACGAAACAAGTATCGAATCATAAGATTCACACCTAAATCCTAAGATTCTTCTGTAAATGGGGGTCATTGCATAGATATGAATCATTTTTTATTAGGAATCGGGCTATGAATCATAAGATTCTGATATGATAACAATGAGAAGAATAGTTAATGTAGTATGTCTTAGGGAGACAAACCGAAAAGGGGATAAAGCTAAGGAGTTCACTAATGGTTATAGACTCTACTATGTAGGAAAGAACAATGCAAAAAATGGGGTAGGTATAGTAACAAATAAGGGTTTGAAAGAAAAGGTAGTGGAGGTAGTAAAGAAGATAGGTGATGGAGTTATAGCAATTAAATTAGAGTTAAAGGAAGACATAATGCATATCATTAGACCCCGAGGGATAGCTCAGTTGGCCTAGGACCACGGTTTGCTCCCAAAGGTTGAGAGTTCGAAACTACACTACCACACTAGGGCCACAGGGGATTTACCCGACTCCCCCGAGCCCGTAGGGATTAGTCCGACCCAAAGGGCTGGGACACCCTCTGTTATCAAAAATAATAATAATAAAATAATGCATATCATTAGTGTAATAACCCGACCCTTAACCCCTATGTTTAGCACTAATGAATTGTGTGGTTAGGGTTACTAAGTGGGATTATAGGTCAATCAATGTGTTTTATGTGTTAGAATAGTTTTTAAATAGCTTTGGGAAGTTTTGATAGCCTCTAAGTCTATTTTGGCCCTTTTGGGGCCTATTTGTAATTTCAGGAAAGACTGGGGGGTTATTTGTAAATTCTAAGAAATTCCATCCTTGAGCTCACTTGATAGAAAACATCATTCCCAACAACTTTCATGTTCAATCCAAACTCATCCGAGGTCCCCAATACCCTCGTTTTCGCATCTCAAATTATACTAATATGGTAGCAAACTCACATTGTAACAAAACTTTACATTTTATAGATATCTTCACCTACCCCCTCCTACCCCCATTTCCTTCCTTCTCAAACAACCAACAGCTGCTGGAGCTCTCTTCCTTCTTCTCTTTTCTCCTTTCTCATATTCATGGTGGAGATCATCACATAGGAGGCCCCACTTGCAAATTTGGACACCACCGATCAATTCCACATAGCCGGTTATACAACATACTCCGTTTGCAAGTGATTCCATGACCGGCAGCCCCTTCAACTCCCTCCCTTGCTTGTTGAGCTTCTTAAAGGTAAGAGCTCCTTCTCCATTGATTGATTTCATGATCTAGAGGTCCTTTTGTTTCACATATGTGACATGCATGGCCTGTTTCCAACTCTAGCTTGGTTTTTTATTTTTAGGAGATTTTTGGAGTTGGATTTTGGGGAATTTTAAGGAGGTGATTCCAGCTGGGTTTTAGAGGTGATTAGAAGGTGATTCGGAGTTGTGTTGGCAAGTCTCCAATTTAATTTGTATATAACATATTATGGTTATTCCCTTTGATTCTCATAATTTTATCCAATGGTTTGGATGTTGAGAAATGCATGATTTTAGTTATGTTTAGATTGCCAATTTATTGTCAAAAATTGTGATTTTTATGGTTCTTGATTTCCAAGAATTTTAAAGGATCAAAAGTCCCAAATTCTATGCTCAAAACAGGCCATACTGCACACCACAGCCAGCCACATAGACAGCCCAACAAATTTCCTACATTCCACAGCCTGCAGAAATTTTTGCACTGCGGGTGACCATACGGTCAACCATAGAACAAAAATTTCCATAGCCGATGAGCGATATTTGAACCACCGGTGGGGTTCTGTTCCACAGCCGGTGGGCCTTATTTTTGGGCCACTTCACCCTGTATTTGAGGACAAAAACCGTAACCTTGGGGACCATTTTTGGGACCTTTGGTGGCTTGATAGGTGTACCCAATTGTGACCAAATACCACTTAAACCGGTAGGCTTTTCCCAAATTACTTGGAACCCTTGCACCACCAAACCGGAACTTCCGGTAGTCACCCTCGGGACCATGGGGAACCGTCGGTGAGTCTAAGTGAGGGTCTTTAAGATCCTTAACCCCCTTTTTAGTGGACCATGTACCCTACCTTTGGCCCGGCAGTGAACCATGGAAATAGGCAGGCCGCCTTCGGATCACTACAAGTTTCCACCTTGATGCACCATGTGGGTGTTCAGCACCCCAGCAGTCCACACTATGGATGAGCCCCGGACGACCAGTAGACCTTGTTGAGGGCTTTTGAGGTTCTTAATCATATTCTAACCCGTTGCAACTTGTCCCTTTCTTTTAAGGGACCCGAACCCTAGAAGTAGGAAGTACCTTGCACCCAAACACTGCCTAACTTGGCTTTTAATCTGTTTTACGCATCTCGGATTACCTAGAGGCATGTGGAGCACGGAGCTTGTCATTCGCAGACTCCTCAATACAAATGAAAAGGAAGAAGAAGAATGGAGACAGACTCAAAAATTTCACACACGGATAAAGAGTCAACGACAAGTCAGTTAATGTGATTATTGACAATGGTAGTGCAATGAATTTTGTCGCACAAGAGTTTATTGACAAGCTTAGTTTGTCAACTAAGAAGCTTCATAAGCCCTACCAAGTCAAATGGTTTAATCGTCATGTCATCCCCGTAACTCAGATGTTTGGTATCATTCAAGATTGGCAATTATGAGGACAAAATTTGGTGTGATGTGATTAATATGAACATTGCTCATATTATTCTTGGACACCCGTGGCTTTTTGATCGAAAAGTGCACAATGATAAAGAGGCGAATACGTATACCCTTTCATGGAATGGAAAAGGGATTAGACTCATTTTAATGAATTCAATAGTCCCATCTTCAACTACATCATCACCTTCGACAGATGAACCACAAAAAGAGCACAATGTTGAAAGAGAAATTATGGTTGACCCACAAGCGAAGACAGAAGACATCAAGGATAACATCGAAGCACAAGTTCATAGCAACGCTAATTTTGTGGGTACAAACAATATTGATCAAGGTGGTGCCACTCAAGACTGCAAAGGGTTGAGGAAGTACAAGGTCAAGCAAATATTGAAGACTCTGACCTGGTTAGCAAAAAGATTGAATGTCTAGTAGATCTCACTATCATGGCACTTCTAGAAAATCATGTTGCATCATCGGAAATCAAATCAATTGTCCCAGTGGTTTCAAAAGAAGATCAAGTAGTTGAAGTTCCTCACATTGACTTCATTTTTGGCGATCAACAATGGATAGTCAATGTTCATGATCCTTTGGTACAAAGGCCAACACCTGAAGCATCTAATAATCAGATCACACATCCGAATTCACTTCATACATCAGCCGCAAAGACACCTCCAACGTACTTCTACATGGAGGAAAAGATCGCATCAAGCTTCCAAGCTATGTGATGCGACTACAGATCCAACGAAAAAACGGAGGTTTGTGCGCTTGATTTTCAACCCAGGAGGACATTTTCCGGACTTGTGGTCGAATTCTTTCTGGCATTATCAAGCTGTCAACTCGCCGGAGTCGAGTTTTTTCAAGCAGGGGAGAGTTGACGTAGTCCAGTTCCGATCCAAGACTAGGACTCGCAAGCCTCGATGGACCCAGCTGATGGGGTCCAATCATATTCCACATGATTCTCTGATTTTCTAGATTAGTAATATTGCTTACTTTGCTTATTAGGATTGCTTTCTAATTTATATGCTGATTAGGATTAGATATTTCCTCATTGCTTATTTAGGAACAATGCTACTCTATATATATAGAGGATACCCTATTGTAATGCTTATGCTTTATTAATCAATTCAAGTAACGTGAGTTATTCCCATGACGTCATGGCTGTGATTGTTGTTTTGTGTGGAATCCCTTTATTCGATTCGATCAATCCTTCGGGAGATTGATCTACTATCCGATTGCGGATCGGGGTTGCGCCACTCTTTAAGTTGAGAAAGTGTTCATCATCAGCATTGTCAAAGCCTTGTCCCAACTATGTTGGGGACGGCTACACGAATTCTGTTTCTCCATTCCGATCTATCTTGAGCCAAATCCTCAGATAAGTTATACTTTTTCATATCTATTTTTTACCAACCTCCATCAACATCCTCTTTGGCCTACCCCTTCCCCTTGGTGGGCCATCAACCTTTATAGTTAAACTTTTCCTTATCGATGCCGTTGCTGGCCTACATTGGACGTGCCCAAACCATCTCAAATGAGTTTCTCTAATCTTATCTCTTATTATTGTTACCCTTAAATGCTGTCGAAAGCGCTCATTTCTAATTGTATCATTTCTAGTTTTACTACACATACACCTCAAAATCCTAATTCTGTTACATCCATTTTGTGCATGTTACTTCTTGATTGGCCAACATTCTGCTCCATAGGTCATAGCAGATCTAATCACTGTCCTATAAAATTTTTCCTTCAAACTTGTGGCCATTCGTCAATCACAAAGCACTCCAGAAACAAGTCTCCACTTCAACCATTCCACTTTTATCCTATGTTCGACATCTTCATACCCCATCCTTACTAATTATACAGCCAAGGTAGTTGAAAGAGTCACTTTGTGGTATCTCGTGATCTTTAATTCTCACTGTAGTTTCAGCTCTTTCTATACGCCCACTAAAGTTAAAATCCATATATTCCGTCTTTATACGGCTTATTTTAAAAGCTTTGGATTCTAAGGCCTCTCGTCATTTCTCGAGTTTTGCATTCACACCGTCTCTTGATTTTTCTACCAACACAATATCATCAGCGAATAACATGCACCAACATACCTCTTCTTGAATATGAGAGGTTAACTCATCCAAAAATGAGCAATTAACTCATCCAAAATCTTGTTGGCACTCATCAACCACAATTGAAGTGTTCATGAAGAAAAAAATCAAAATAAATTTTAAATATATATATAAAGAAAAGCACCATACTTACAATCAAACGCTTTAATTAAATGCATGTTCTTTATTCATCTTTAAAACCTCATCAAGGCTGCAAAAAAATTCTTGAGTGGTTTTGTTAATTAACTAAATAACCTTTTAAAAATAAAAGCGCTAAAAGAAAGAAAGAATAAAGAAAGAAAAACTGATGGCGTAGCCTGGAAGCCATGATGAAGATCTACACCTCCGACGGTGAGATCAAGTCCTAAGACTCAAAACCCTAAGATCACTTAGAAGGAAATACCCCAAAGGGGAACTCACAAGAACAATTTTGAAATCTTATTAAAAATATAGCATAACTTATAATCAAGCATCCATCTTTATTTATAATAGAGGAATGGTCTAAATAAAGAAACTACCATTATTCAGTGATTCCTTAAATCACTCCACAAAATCTCTAAGCAAATCAAATCACTAAAATCTCTATGATTAAGTCAAATCAGAGATTACATTAAATTACTAAAATTACTAAACTATTTAAAGAAAGTAAATCATTCTTGGTGGGGCCCATTAGTAGGTCCTCTTCTTCTTGGATCTCACTGCATCAAAAACGATAAAAGATTATTAATATTAGCTTATTGGTTGTAGCTATTCTCGTTTAGTCGAATAGCTTGAATCGTAAAATTCGATGAAACAAGTATTGAATCGTAAGATTCACACCTAAATCCTAAAATTCATCTGTAAATGGGATTCGTTGCATAAATACGAATTGTTTTTCTTAAGATTTGAGATACGAACCGGGATTTGAGATATGAATCGTAGGATTCTGATAAACTGTGATATAACCATCTTTTAAAAGACATGCACTAATTAGACATTTATTGTGACTTCTTGTGATATTGCTTCAGTGGCAATAAGTAGACAACAAAAGTACTCCTATTATAGTAAAAACACTATCTTTTAAAAGACATGCATTGATTAGACATTTATTGTAATTTTTTGTGATATTGCTTCAAGGACAACAAGTAGACAACAACAGTGGGAAAGAGGAACCAAACACAAAAAAAAGGGAAGCAACGAAGCTCCTTTTACTAATAAATAAATTGATCTATAATAGCTAATCAAACAATATTACCACAAAAATCAAGATGGGCGAATGGATTTGGCACAGATTGAAGACTACCAATGTCAGATACGCTATATCCAAATGATGGACAAGTACGTCCAGATCCACAACAATAATGCTTCGATTTGATGTATTTAGGGCCTCCCTCATATGTCAAAATGGAAATTTAATTCAGATTGTCATGCATTTGCCATATTGTTTGTAGAGGAAGCAAAGCTTTAGCTACAGCTTCTAACTTGTGGGGTGCAGCTTTTAGATGGGCAATCAAGTCAAGGTTCCCATAATTGAAAGGTAACAAGTTTGAGGAACTAGAAGGGAGACAATAGCAAAGACTAGAACTGAACTAGTTAAAAAAGATAAGAAAATGCGGAGTTAAGAGAGAATGGCTTTAAGCAGGGCACGATGTTAACACAAATTTGACCTTAAACATATGGAATAAAGCTGAGCTGATAGTAAGTTATGAATTATGATCCCTCATTAGAAAAGCGACTAGTTTGCAGATGGATTGAGCAGCTGTTAACAAACATTAGATAGAGAAGATACCCATATTGTTAACTCATGGGTTGCACGATGTAGGGCGTTAGAATTTGTTTTGGAGTGTCTGCTTTTATGTCTTCTTCGACAGTTACTTTCCCTTCCCCATTTCCACCAACTAGCTTCTTGTGCACTCAGAGAGAGACCTCACTTTCATGCACCTTAGCTAGCAAGTTAGAAACTTACAATATATGACAACATAGTTTGTTTTAAAGTCAAATATAGTAGAATAGTTTAGCCAACCCCGAACTAATAGACAGCTGAGCTGATTATGATGATAACATACCTGCCAAAAGTGTATCTTTTTGTCCCCAAGTCAATCAATGTCCTCATTGCAAACAAAGACATTTGAACTTGGATGCAACCTTGTGATGTGACGGAACTCAAACTATAAAGCTAAGAAAGCTTGGCTCACAAGAACTTAAAAAACAAGGTTCCCTCTTAGAAATTTATGAACCTATAGGAAAAAACTACGTCAATGACATCTAATGATGATCATAATTGCCACAATCATATTCAACAGGTGGCGGTCTTTCGGTTCCAAATTCAGAAACATAGCAGACATTAAACAGTTGCAGTTTACATCTCTTTAAATCAATAGAAGGGAAAGTAATGAACTTCATATATTATTCAAGGCAGAACAGTTCCTTTTTTAGAAGTAATGAACTTCCTGTACAGCCCACATGCATGCATGCCAATCATGGGGTAAAGCAGGGATGATTCATTGTAGGGCTTTGATAAGGGGTACACCAGAAATGGTTGCAATCAAATCATCATAGCCTTCGCTTGGAGGCCTCAAAAGTTTCAGCCCACAAAATGTTTTATTTGTTTTCTATATCCAAAAGTTCACATTAGCCTGATGAATGTCAAACTGGGGCAAATGTTTTATTTGTTTTCTAAATCTAACAGTTCATCCTAGCCTGATGAATGTCAAACTGGGGCAACTACCATTACATCATGAAACAGTCCCCTTTATATTTATTTTTTACAAAGCGTAACTTTTAATTTGTGCTCACCATTGATGATTCTAAGAATCTAAACCCTCACATATACTTACCCTCCATCTCACATAACAGTCCCCTTTATATTTATTTTTTACAAAGTGGAACTTTTAATTTGTGCTCACCATTGATGATTCTAAGAATCTAAACCCTCATATATACTTACCCTCCATCTCACATATACTTACCCTCCATGTAATGGCAGTTGCCCCAGTTTGACATTCATCAGGCTAACATGAACTGTTAGATTTATTTTTGTTTTCTAAATCCAATAGTTCATGTTAACCTGATGAATGTCAAATTGGGGCAACTGCCATTACATGGAGGGTAAGTATATGTGAGATGGAGGGTAAGTATATCTAAGGGTTTAGATTCTTAGAATCGTCAATGGTGAGCACAAATTAAAAGTTCCACTTTGTAAAAAATAAATAAATAGGGGACTGTTTCATGACCTATGATGCCCGGATACGGACACGGGTACTGATACAGGACACCGGAACGAGCGTCCGATACGTCAACTTCAAAATTTTAGGACACAGATACGGGTACGGCATTATTAAAAATATATAAATATAAAATTTTAATTGGGAGTTTATTTTAAATGAATATTTTTTTTTTAATTTTGTTGGAGCTGTCAAACTGGAGAAGAGTACAGAGTTTCTTATTTTGCTGCTGTTTATTTTTAATATAGCTGGGCTGAGCTGGAGTTGATCTCAAGCCCACAAGATGGGCCTTGCCTCACTATGAAATAAGAGTGGGACTGTGGGATGTAGGAGACACGTGATGCTTGCCTCATTTGAATTTGGAGTGGGGAACATACCCACATGACAGAGATGATGGTGAAGAAAAGATAAAAGAAAAAAATTGGAGTGGGATACACGTGACAGAGAAAAGATAAAAATAAAAAATAAAAAAAAGGTACTCTCTCTGCCCTTGATGAGAAGAGAAACATGAGGGACAAGAGGGCAAGCGACGACGATGGTGGAGGCGAGGAGATCTTTGCGCCTGATGGTGGCGGATGATGGAGATGGGAGTCGGACGTGGCGACGTCGGTGCAGGTACGCCGCTTTTTTTTTTTATTCTCCTCTTCTCTCTGGTTTGGTTTTTTTTTTTTTTTTTCCTTTGGGTCTGGGGGATGGAGGCGAAGGGGAAGGGGTTCAGTAAAGAGCAGGGGCAGCGGTTGTGGGTGGTTGGGGAAGCTGGATTTCCTCTATTTTTCATTTTATTTATTTTTTATAAAATACGAGACAGCCGCATCCCATTTTTTGCGCCATATTCCTACCGTATCTTGTAGTATCCCATATCCATATCAATATCGTACCGTGTCTGCACCAGTACCATGAGTGAGTTGCCATATCTGGGCATCATAGTTCATGACAATTCTCATACACAAACATCATAAAAAGATGATAGAGAGCCGGAAGACAAATTGTAATTCTTCAGGCAAATAGAAGTGGAACACTTAGTTGAGTAACTGCCGCTGCAGGTATAAGCGTGCGTAGTGCATACAGGAAGAGAGATGAAGAAAGTGAAGTCAAACGGACCTGATATAAGAAGAGAAGCAATCCATGAGCAAAATGCACCCATCTTGGGGGTGGTGAATCCAAAGTGGGCGAATAAATCTGCAATAAATAGCAAGGAGGATAAATTTTAAGGGAAGCAAGAGAAGTGTAAGAAGAATACGGGGAGATTTAAGAGAAAGCAATCTCATAATATCCTTAGGGCCCATTTGGCGATTTAGTAGGTTAGTAGAAGTAATGTAAAGCCTCCATTTTTTTAGACAATGGGTCACATCAAAAGTACACATCTTCAAAATTCCCTCCTTTTTTTAAAAAAAAAAAGTCAAAAAACAACTTCCTTTTTCCACTAAAAGACAAAAAAAACACACTTTTTATACAAAAAGTCAAAAAGATTCCATATTAATCCATTAAAGAAAAAATATCATCATAACCACATTATATTTTATTCCCTCTTGGTTTGATACTTTACATTACTTTTATTATTTTTACTTTAATAGTAAATTGCCAAACGGGCCCTTAGGGGTCATTTATTTGCACTCATTTACATGTCAACGATGCACATGCACAATGGTTACACAACAGTCTTCTCATGTTCTCTCCTTCGCTATGCAGTCCATTTGGATCGAAGCAATTGTCACGGCAAGAACCAGTGAAATTCAGGGGGTCCCACCTTTGGGGACGGTCTAATGTGCGCTTCCCCAGGAGAGCGTGCGCAGAAGAAATTTTTCCATGGTTACATTACATCATCACATTTGTTTCCACTAGTGAGAAAATGGTGTAAATAAGGCCTTCTTCACATTAAAATTATCACACCTAGATATGCCTGTATCACTTTAACACAAGGTTCAAAATAACGGTCGTTATGTAACGGCCACAGCCGAGACCGTGCCGATATTTTGCCCATAACGCTAAGAACCTTAGCGTTATGGGCAAAGTATCGCCAAAATAACGCCCGTTATGGCCGATATTTTGAAAATATCGGTCATTCCGTTATAACGGCCGATGTTTTCAAAATATCGATCGATGGATTCTTTTTTTTTAAAAGCTGCGTTTTCACTCCTTTTTCATTCCTTTCTTCTCCAAACCGAGCCTGAGCCTTCCTCTCACTGTGTGTGACCACTCCAAGCTCCAAAACTCAAGACTTCCTTAAGATTTTGATCGATTTCTCCGCGGGAAAGAACAAGGAAGTCAAGGGATATTATTTGGTGAGTTGTTTTTGTGATTCCTTTGAGTTTTTTTGAAGATTAGATCTCAAAATAGCTTAGAAATGCTTGAGGCTTGTTAGATCTAGAGTTTTGGAGCACCATATTGTAGATTTTAGCACTTTTGGTATTTTAGCACGAAGATTACCCTCAGTCATCTCAATCTACAAATGACTCGGCCTCATATTATGAAGCAATCTTCGTTCCTCAACCGCATCCACAGGCACAACAACCTTATGGGCACTACGGGAGTGCGGGTTGTGCAGCACAACAATTTGGTGCCTATTTCTACCCTTCAAGAAATAATGATGATGATGATGTCGAGCCAGGACGCTACTCATTCTGGCATTAGGCTGAGGCCCTGCCTCTTGGGCTGTCATGTCTCATCCTAAAAATCAAGACAAGGTAAGTTACAATTGTCCAAACTCCATTACTTTAAGTTAGCAAATTAATTCATCTTGATGTGGTGAATGTTAATTTAAACTTGAAACTTTAAGGCGCGCACACCTTGATGACTGAGTTATTGAGTTGAGTACTGCACATGCACTAACTCTATTAGTATTATTGCTAGATTATAGACTATAAATGTTTAACGCTATTAGTTTGCCCAAAATTATGGTTGCATTATGTAAAATTTATGATATTTCAGCTTATTTTAGTATATACGGCAATACAACCATGATTCAGGATGTTATAACTTGAGGAGATGGTTATTTTGCTTTAAAGTGTGCACTAATGGAAAAAAGACATTGTATTCTATCATTTTATAATATTCTGGATTTTTTGGATATTTTTTTGGGGTCAAATAAAAATTCGCTCCACGATGGACCGCGAACCACAATTTTAAACCATGCTTTAACATCTCCCACTAGAAAAAAAAAGGCCAATACAGTCTTCACCAAGTGAGTGATTGCATTTGGTTATGCAATAGGCCATTCAATCAAATCCCATTCACGTGGGCCCCATATTCATAAACGGAGTCATTCGATTTGTTTATTAAACTAATAAACCTAGTACATTTAAGTTTATTATCTTAAATCTTCAAAAGATTTTGAGAAATTTATGAATAAGTCCAAAAATCTCAACCTGTAGATCTAATTTCCGCACTTTTGTGGGCCCTAAATTCATGATCCGAACTGTTCAATGTTCTCGTATTAATGATAAGCATCAAGATGTTTAGTTTCATTTCTCAAATCTTCAAGGAGTATGAGAAATTTGTGAAAAATGTCCCAAAAATCCAAAAAACCATTGGATGTACTCATGTGAAAATGGTGATTTTGACAAACAGGGCAATGTGTTTTGGATATGTAACATTTACATATGTAAACCCATTTTTCTATCCCATGAATAGAAGGCAGATGACTGCTTAGGGAAATCACTTCAAAAGGGAAAAAGGATATTCTTCAACATCTTGTAAAGTGCCAAAATGTCTCTAACAAACACAATCAAATTAGGCCTCAGTTATCAGCTCCCCATTACACACACAGAGACAATTACATAAGTATTCCTCCAAAGGTTTTAGCTACCCATCTAATTCACTCCTTACTATAAGTCCACCATTTAAATTTTCCCTTTGTTATAGGCCATGTAACTCAAACCCACAACCTTCCTCTCTTTTCTTTTTTTATTCCAAGTAGATCTTAATTAGTATTAAGCTTCATTATTTAGTTGATTTTGTGCAGTTTTGAACTTCTGATAAAGTTATACAGAAGAAAAGTTACAAAGATCCATGTAAAGTGAATTTTTTAATGAGAATAGGATTTTGCCCGGCTTGCATTAGTGTGGTCCTGTTGGATCAGACCTCAGGGATACCCACGTCATCAAATAAAATAATAATGAGAATAGGATTGTCCCCATTGAAAAAAATACACTTTACAAAAGAAATAGATCCCCCTAACTAAGTTTCTTCTTTGAAATTTTATAAGAAGTTCAAATTCGTCTAAAACCCCAGGTAAATTAACATAATTTATCAAAACAATTCCCATAAAAACAAAACTGAAAAAATATGGCCAAATGAGGACTAGGAAAAGAGATTAAAAATAAGAATAATTACTACTGTACTATCTAAGAACTTAATAATATGAAAAGGGTCCCACTTACATAACCAAGAAGTGCAGATATGACAAGGAACATGAAACCTGTAAGTGTGATCTGGAGTTCAAATTTTAAATATTATCAGAATTTTAGTAAGTAAAGAAGAAAAGGTCTTTCCAAATAATTAAAAATAAGGTGTAAAACTAAAGGACTTACCATGTTTGGTCTAGAGACATCCAAATGCGCACAACATCAACATCATGTAAAATAAAGTCAGTAACTTCTAATATAAAGAGCACAATTATATAAATAAAAAAACTACTAAGAACCTATCATTTCGCAAGCATATTTAAAAAAATGTACAAATAAATATAACTCAAGTAATGTAACAAGACCAGTTGAACATTGAATTATATTTCTAAGGCTAGCAAAGTTTCAATATGGTAACAAAATCAACTTTATTTGTCAATGACAAACTAAATAGTAGAATTCTTCTTCAAACAAATTCAAGGTTATAAGAGGTATCATAAAAACTCTGAGAACAAAATTTATCAATTTCATTGTCAGATTCTCCACTAACCACGGCTAGAAAGCCAGCTAAATGCTTAATCACATATATATAGGGAAATATTCATGTGCATCTATCCCTCACCAACACGAGGGGGGGGGCTGACTTTATGATCCATCCAAACCACTCACACACATGGGACCCCCTGAATTACACCGGATCCATTAAGTTTTCACTTATTCGAATGGATTGGACCGTTGGATCGAGTGTCAAGATTTTTCTTTAATATAAAGTTATTAAATTTGTGGTCCACGGATGTAGGGGCTAGAGGCATGGGATTGACCCAAAACTTGATATATGGGCCCATCCACGATGTCTCTTTCCATCCCCCCAAGTCCCATAATCAGTGGGGCTCTTGTTGGGCCCGATCAAGTTTGTCCCCCACCATACACACATACATACATATATATATGAGGAATATTCATGTGCATCCATCCCTCACCATAGTGTGAGGGACATTCATATGGCTTTCCTTCTTTACATATGAACATTCCTCTTCTGCAAATTACCATATATGGCTTTTCCTCTTTTGCACACAAATATTTCCAATTATGTATGTGTCCCTCACCCTATGGTGAGGGATGGATGCATATGAACACTCCTCTCTCTCTCTCTCTCTCTCTCTCTCTCTCTCTCTCTCTCTCTCTCTCTCTCTCTCTATATATATATATATATATATAATTATTTGAGCATCATATCCAAAGCAATATAAAAGAACCTAAAGGCACATATAATGATGGGCTAATGACAGTTCTTAATCTGCCAACTGGTTTTCTACAACAGCAAGGAATTTCAAGTTGAAGTTGAACCCAATGATAAGTGTACTTAAGAATGAAATGGGTCATCATATCCTATTCCCTGGTATATAGGTAATTCTAAAAATGCAGAGATGTTGGTGCTTAAATATTTATTCACATTTGCATGGGCCAGTGGCAGTTGAAGACAACATGACATGCTATAGCTTGGGCTAGTGGTAATTCAAAGGAGCCTTGGCTCTTCTATAACCTCAGTTAAATAAAAGCCTTATCTAAAGGATTAAATGCCACTTTCTAGATATTATGAGAAAAGTCAACATAGATGTGGGTTGGTCAACAACGGAGTAGAAACTTGAAAGAGAGAGGTTTATGATTGCAGATAGTTTAGCTGTGTTGTTATATCATTAGTTTTTTGTTGATATCATGTACTTTCTTACTTGATAGACCAAAGGCGGGTTCATGGTCCTATGCCTATTGGGCCATGGGCAAAGGTGTGACGCCATGAGTTGAATGACCCATAAATCTGCTGTAAATTAAAGATAGGTTGGTGTACTCCAAGTGATTATCCTTGATTATAAGTGAGATCTCCTTTGGTTTACCAAACCTGTCCTCTATAACTTAAAAAATTAAAAATAGATCATCATGTGAATCCAAAGACACTTCGCTCTCCAATTCTCTACTTCTTCCTCTACTATTCCATTTTGGCATGGTATCAAAGCTCGAGATCTATTAGATCTGAACAGTAGGACCTTGTTTGACAGTTCGACTGTGTTAGACAATATACCTAGTTTCCATGAGTTCAAGTGGATCTTCTTCTTCGACAAGATAGGTTCAATGAGAAAAAGAATTTGAACATATGGCTAATCAGTGCAAAAATAAGCTTTCACAATTACCGCAAAGACAGAAGAGTCACTATGCACCATGGTTCAAACTCACGGTTGACCCTAAAAACCTTATGATGCAACATCGCATTGCAGTTCATAGTCATCACGGTGCAGTTTTTTTTTCTTTCTTTACCCCAAAAGAACCAAAAAAAAAAAAAAGATCCAAAATATTCATAATATTATAAAATGCTAGAAAATATTTTTTTCCATTAGTAAACACTTTAAAGCAAAATATCAGCCCCCCTAAGTCATAATATCCAGTATCATTGTCTTATCTGAAATTTGTAAACTCCATTCTGAATTAAATCGATTTGAATGTATATATACTGAAATAAGTTGAAATATCACAAATTTTACAGTATGCATTGCAACCATAATTTTGCACTAACCATTAGTGTTAAACACTAAAAGCCAATAAACTAGTAGTAGTACTGGTAGTGTAGTACTCAATTACTCAATCATCAAGTTGAGAGTGAATTTCAACTTTTAAGTAACATTTACTACTACATCAAGATAGATTAATTAATTAAAGCAGTGGAGTATAGACTTAGGGCATGGATCCAAATAGTACATAGCGGCCACTATATCGGGCATAGCAGTCAGTTTATCGCCGCTAGCAAATGTCGTGGCCGCTATGGACCTTTACGGTCTATTACGAACCCACTACAGAAGGTGACTAACATCTACTTTGCATAAATTTTTTAATACACATAGTAGGGGTTCTCTCTCTTTTCTTTTCTCCAAGCAACATTTCTATGCAACTCTTCTACCCTTCCATGCTTAAAAGAACACTAAAAAAACACACAAGAATTCACCGAATTGAAGCCAATACATAGTTTCTCTCAAGGGCTCTTCTCTAGGTGTATCGTGGTAGATACAACCTTGCTATTAGTAGAGGTATTCTTTTCTCAACTATCAACAAAAGTACATTGTTTGTACTTAATGGAAGGTAATTCGTCATTTGGGTTGAACTTTACGCTTTATTTAAGCATTACTTTATAATTTATTTATTTATCCTATGTTATGTACAGTTAGCAGTTAACGCTAAATTGCTTATGAATATTATGAATTTAGAAATGCATAATAGTTTCTAACTTAAATTAACTAACATGAAAACATGTGAAAAAATAGATAAATATTGTTCGTTTATACTCATTCAGCAATACAGAACCTCTAGCATTGAAGGTGCCGCTACATTCCCTAATATGCATGGCATAATATTAATAATTGCCCTTTTGTTTCAATTTTCTAGTTGTTTATTTTGTCTTAAATGTTCTAATTATATCCATTTCTTATTTATATAGGAATTTTAAGGAGCTAAGCATATTCGAGCTTAATTTGGAGAGGTTTAAAGCTGAAAGCCCATTAGAGGAGTAATACACAAAGAGCAAGTAGGCTTGTTGGAGGAGAGCTAGAATTTCAAGTCAGAGGTCATGAGTTCAAGGCTTGGCACAATCAGTTTTTATTTTTATTTTTGAAGACCGAATTTGGTGGGGCCCACCATATCTAATGCTTGCTAATGGTTGCTAAAAGCTAGCAATCAACTTTACAAGAAAAGAAAGGAATCTCATGGACAACAATAAGAATGCTATTGTTTAGCAAGTGATTAAATTTTGAAGGAAAGAAGATTTTCGGAATTGTAGCCATCCTGCACAGGCTTTACTATTTTGATCATAACTTGTGACTCAAGACTCCGATTAAGGAAAGATCAGATGCGTTGGAAAGAAGATTCAGAGGAGAGAAATATCATGTCTCACGAGGATCTCCCAATTCTAACGTTTTGGGGGTCAAAACAGGCTGTCAAATGGAGGTATATGAGGGATGATGAATTTGAGTAATTTTTCTTTCTTTATCTTCTTGTATTTTTCTGTTTTTTTAAGGGAGGCTCTCTCTTGCTCTAGGATAATTAAGTTATTTTCTTTAATCTTTGTTAGAAAGTGAAGGTGGAGATTGAGTGGTGTATTAGACAACTTTGAAGGCTTTCAATAATGGAGAATTGCTTCTTTATTCTAGCTTGTTACACAATGCTTAGCTAATCCGTGGATTAGGGTGGAGGAGGAAGCCAAAACCGGTGAGATTGTTCCTTATTACTTTTCTGTCTTTCCCTCATTATGCTTAATGATTTAATAGGTTCTCCTTCATGAATGTTATTCAACTTCTGGTTTTACAAATGGTATTTGGAATATCTTTTACTTTTATGCTTGATCTTGACATATCATGTTTAGGTTAAAATCCTTTAATGGTTTGTGCTTGATCTTGATAAATAGTGATTAGAGTTTCAACATATTGAAGTGAAGGGAGTCTTAGGTACTTATTAGAGAACTGAATTTTTTAAGAAAAAGGATTTTTAAAGCTAAATCTTCCGATCCATGGCAATTGCTTGCAAATTGGGTTGAGTTTTGTTGGGATAAGACTATGAAGTAATTTTGGAATGATTAAATCTGTTTTGGTGAAATCCGAAATCCTAATCTCTCTTTCTCTGATCAGTTTGTGTTTAGATTTCTTTGATAGTATTTTAATTATTATTTTCTTGATTAATTGTGTTTTTAAAATCCCTATTGTGAAAATTGATTGAGGGTTTTTGGATCTTATTTCCACAAATCCCTGTGGATCGACCCGTACTTGCCACTATCTAATTAATAGAAATTTTTGCGATTGCGGATAATTATTTCTAGCACATTGTTCCCTTATCTTACTTACTTACTATAGAAATAAAAAAAATAAAAAAAATAAGCATCAAATTCTAACATTTTTCAATATTATAGATTTTCTTATATTTTTTTGAAATTTTTTAACCACTTTTTCGATTTACCCCGTTATGTATCGCCCGCTACGTATTTTCTTGGCCATTGGATGCGAGGCCCGCCACAATTGCTATTTTGATCCTTGCATAGGAGTATTGTGGTTGAGAAGTGAAGAAGCCTTTATATGATAAACCACCAAAATCTTGCAAATCACTTGAGTTATAGTGAAAAAAGACCATATCTGAACCCCATTTATTCTAGCTTAACCCACTCCAGTCCTTCCCCACCTTGGCCGAACACCAAAGAGGCCCAACCTTGCCTAGCCGAGCCTTGTTGAGTCCAATCCAGGCCCAACCAAACCCCAGTTGAGGCCATAGCAGGCTAGCCGAACCTCTTTGGGGCTTGGTTCCACTTGGCCGAACCCTAGCTTTAAGGTTTTGAAATCCCTTTGAGCCATTCCTTTCAACCGCTATGCTTTTGTTCAAATCTGAATATGATTATGGCTTCTTTGGGTTGCTATTAAGTATTAACTACAGGATTCATTAAACACAAATCTGAATTTTGCTTTACCATCATAACACATATCAAGTTTTTGTGCAGACCCTTGAACATGGCCCTTTTGTCAGATCCTCAAAGCAGCATAGTGAATCCATTTGATTTTAATCGATCCATAAGCTAGTGGAAGGAATATATGTGCATCGAGACCTCCGATTCTAATCTGAGGGGCCCGTATTGTGGGATTGTGATAAGGCTTAGAGTCATCTCTAATTCCCAAACTAATATTCAAGAAAAATCTCTAATTCCCCAACTGAATTTCTATATGCCCAATCTAAATTTTAATTTTATAATTTTATTTGTGATTGTTACTTGTTAGTCCTTTCTGATCTCATGAAATTCATTTACGTTAGCCTTGCATTGTCCTGCATCAATAATGCTCCATAAACTCCTAGGCAAGTGAAATAATGCAATCTTCGTCAATGTCAACATCACCTTCTTTCCGAGCTTGGTTTTCCTCAAAATTAACCTTCACCACTGTATGGGGATAATGCTAATGCTATTAAAATCATAGTCAATCCAACGTTTCATGAGCACACCAAACATATTGAAATGGATTGTCATTTTATTCAAATCCCTTTGAGCTTACAATTATAACTCCCCACACGTGCCATCAAAACTCCATATTGCTGACATTTTCACATAGGCTCTACCTAGTGTGGGGATAATGCTCGGTTTTCCTCAAAATTAACCTTCACCACTGTATGGGGATAATGCTAATGCTATTAAAATCATAGTCAATCCAACGTTTCATGAGCACACCAAACATATTGAAATGGATTGTCATTTTATTCAAATCCATTTGAGCTTACAATTATAACTCCCCACACGTGCCATCAAAACTCCATATTGCTGACATTTTCACATAGGCTCTACCTAGTGATCAGCATCAATTCTTCACATGCAAATTGATGCAAGGAGCGGGGAAGTATCAAATGTATGGAAGGCAACATAGTTGGGCCTAGGACAAAAGTGGGCTCATCGGCCTAGGCCTATTGGGCCACAAGTCGAAAGACCCATAAATATGTTGTATAATAAAAAGAGATAAGTGTAATCACTGCAGATCTCACCCGCAGTTAATTAAAGATCTCATTCCTGCACTAATTATATTACAGTACCACCATTGTTAAGCCCTCTGTTTAATTTATAGCTGTGCTCCCAGATAATAGAACCTAACACACAATGGCCAAAACCAAGCCGTAATGCCCAAATGCATTAAGGTTTACTTTGGAACTTTGGACAAACTAGGATGTTCCCACTTGACGGTATATAATCCCTATAAACTGACAATGTATTAACATCAAGTATGAAGTTTTTCCCTGTTCATCTGTAAAATTAACCAAATTTAGTTGGCAGGAAAAGTAACGGAGAAGACATTGACAATCAGTGAAAAGAACTATAAAAAAAAAAAAAAAAAAAAACCCTCATCCCTTAGAATCGTCACATTATAAAAAAATCAAACAATTAAGATCTGAAAACTTCTTTGATTCACAAATCAGCTTTAGAATGAGTTGATTGTAAGATATAGCTTAATTAGAATCTCCAAACTGTGAATAAGAGAGCAAAATTTCATCAAGCCAAAGTCAATGCAGTACAAACAAGGTTTTAGAAGTGCCTTCTTGGTGCAGGTTTTAGAGCGCAGATGACCCAAACAGACTAACAAGGACAGGTTTATTCTTTGAGGCTTCGGGAATGGAATTCAACCCAACAGCAGCTCACACTTCATCGATATAAGCCCTTATCTACTCGAATAAATTTCAGCGCATAGAACCCAAGAATAAGATCCCCCACCAGCCCACACCCAGTAACAGATACAGCATCACAACAAAATCCAAGTTGAACATTAAGATACAAATGATGACTATAAAAAAAATACATGTTTCAGTTCACCACAAGCACAAGGTCACAAGAAAAATATATTCTAGCAGAAAAGAATAGTGCTTACGGCATCCAAAGCGGAAAGATATGAACACATCGAGTCCAAAAAGGATTTAAGATGTATTGCGCAATATAAGATCTATCCACGCCGCTGTACTTGTATCTGTGCAGTGCCTTAATCCCATGATTGCCTATGTAGCCCATTTCAAACTCAAAATTCCCAACTTTCTTTCTGATCTTTGGCTACTCCCAACAACACTTCACTCTCCTCCTATTCCCTGCTCAATTAAACAATAGACCGATACTAAAGCAACAATTTGAATCAAATAATAATAAAACTTTTAAGCAGAGGCGGACCCAAGATTTTCGTTTAGGTGGGGCTAAACTTTTGCTAGAATTTTTTCACATTAAGAACAACAAAAGAATGTATTCAATGTAAATAGACGCAAAATATTTAACTATACCAACTTAATATATCTTTTGTTTGAAATGATGACTATTCATTTCTCCAAAATTTACAGTATAAGAGAAGTATACTGAAAACAAAAAAGTCTCCCAAAAAATGTGGGCAAAACCAATCATCCAAAAAAAAAAAAAGGGTTCACGACCTCCAAAAAATTAGGGTATCAACCCAAAGAAAGAAGTACATATTAACAATTGGACATCAACATACATCTACTTCTCTCATCACAATAATCACCATTTATAACATAGGTTAAAGACACGATTTTCAACAATTTCTTCTTTTTATAAGGAATCCTACTGCTAACACCTGATTTGTAAATAAACTTTAAGCCACAACACCCAAATCGCGAATCTTCAAGAAATTAGCACACAATTTGACAAGCAAACTACAACAATAATAAAGAAACTCTAAAGAAGTAATACACATTATCATGTAACAATTAGTACCTCGTTATTATTTCCTTAAGCTCCAAACAGTTCCTTAATCATATGAATCCAAATGAGAGCACCTATATTTATAATTTATAAATGAACATTATCGGCATAATCATAAACAACATATTACAGGCCAAGAATAAAGTTTCCAAAATGAAAAAGAAGAAGAAGAAATAAGTAGTTGAAATTTAAACATAGATCAAGACAATTAGATAAGACTTGCTCACAACAATTCTAGATCTATTCAAAACCATGCTCAATCCATGCGTTTGATTAGTACATGCTCGTGCAAAAACTGAAGTTAGCAGCAAAAATGTTGTCGTGGAAAGTGCCCTTTATATCCATATGCCAGAAGACTAGGGATTTTTCTTCAGTAATGATTTTGTGACACTATCTATTTAAGCCCATCAGATATCTCCACCGATTCAAATCACATTGCACTAAATTCCTGCCATGCAAACTCAAGTTTAGAGTACGAAACCCAGAAAGGCAATAAACAAGGAGTGCCCTGGTTTACAACCCCACTATGTAAAATAAAAGTTTTGAGGAGACCATTACTATGCATTATGCAATGAAGTATACTGATCGACCATTGTCATACATTTATGTCACCTCTTTTCGCCTTTGCAGAAGATCTAACCAAGAAGCTTATGACTCTTTCTCATGTCATTATTGATTAGCTTCTGCAGTAAAAGAAGCCCAACGTCCACTTTCAACCATCTTTGGTGCGAGAGTGAAAACCTAGATAAATCCTTTCTCAATCACCTTAAAATGATGTAGTCACATGATTAGTATGAGTCTCTAGAAGTAAAAAAACCCAACTTGGCGATCTTGAGTGGAATCTCAACAACAACAACAACAACAACAACCACCCCCAAATCTCACTCATTCATAAATCAAACAAGAACACAAGATCCAAAAAAAAAAACCCAAAATCAAGTAATGTAACAAAGAATTTCATAAATAAAAAGCCCTAAATCAAAACAACCCTAACCATGAAACAAAAATCAAACAAAAAGAACCTAACTTCTTTGTGCAACGCCAAAAATAATGAATGAAATCAAAGAAAATAGTGGGAGAGGGAGAGATAGGCGACATAGAAGCCAACAAAAATGGATGTCGGACAGAGAGAGGTGACAGAGAGGGAGAGAGATTCACCTGAAGCTCAAAGATCCTCGTAGATGTCCGACGAGAAGTGCGACAGATCCGTGCACTCGAAGCAAGAAGGGTTCAGCCGTTCAGCCATTCAGGTGGAAGAAAGAGGGAAGGTCGGAACTCAGAACTCGGAAGAGGGAAGGTCGTAGATCTCCTCAGGTCACGTTCACGTGGGTCCGCCTCTGCTTTTAAGTTCTCTTCTAACAGATGACAGAAAAGTGCTCCAAATATCAACCCAACCCCTGAACCTAACAAGTAGAGTAAATTCAGAATAAAGAGATGCCACAAAATACAGCATCCGATGCGCGCTAAAATCTCATTTGGACATGGAACCACTGATCCAGATTCTCACGTATTATTTCAGTGTCACATACACCAACCACCACGCGTATGCGATCAAGCTGAGTCTGAGAAACCTGAGCAATTTAGGCAACTTCCATCAACTAAACGGTTCAGATCGGCAAAAGGATATATGTTACACTTGTTTGAGTGGATGGAACAGTGAAGATTCAATGAGACGGACTAGATGGACGGTCCAGATTGTGTTCAAATGAAACAATCCGCATCTGCATCATTGCCCGTGAAAACTGATCTTTAAATAGGAGTTCAAATAAGAGAAGAGATGATGGAGGAACGACACGAAGAAAGAAAGAAGCCCTAGAAATGTATCGGATTCGCCAGGATAACCGAGGAAAGTTGCAGAAATGAAATAAAATGAAAAGACGGAGAGACTGGAAAAGGGAGGAGATTAGGGATAGGGTTTGGACCTCTTGAGTTGCAGAGAGCGAGATACAACGAGCGTGTGTTCCTTATTCGTTACGCTCGCTGGAAAGGGAAGGGAAAGGAACGGCTTGGGAAAGGCGAGAATACCAAAAAGAATGCCGCGGCCCTAGAATTTCGAAGTACGAGCAAAAGTTTCGGCCGACGTGGAGCTTCAATTCCGTTCATGTAACGGGGTCCGCTTACGATGTGATGGGAGCAATCTGGGGTGGGGGCAATCAGCGCCATCTGGACAGTCGGCTTTGGCCCCTGCTTTTTGGAAGTGGGGACGGTGCAAAGTGGGGGCATTATTCATAACAGCAATGGCCTCCGTCCATGGGAATCGGGATGTCAGCAAAGAGGCTATGGGTGGGGAAATTCTCGTCTTTTAACTTTTTTTTTCTTTTTGCTGTTGTTGTTTTGTTTTTGTTAGGTCATGAATCGCATGTGTTGGGATTTAACCTATGGCCACTTTTGTAATTTTGCATGTAAAATAAAGTGCAGTAAAGTATCAAGAGAGAATAAAATACAATGGGATTATGATGGTATTTTGATTTTAATTTTTTTTCCTTTTTTTTTTATAAAAATATAGAGTTTTTTTGTCTTTTAGTGAAGAAATGAAGTTGTTTTCTGAAATTTTTTTAAAAAGATGGAGGGAATTTTGAACTAAAATGTTATTGATGTGACCCCTTGTCTTAAAAATTGAGGCTTTACTTGACTTTTACTAATCTAGTATAGTGCCAAAAGGGCCCTAAAGAAATCTTGTGCGATTTTCAAGGGCAGTGCAATATTCTATGGTCATGCGATATTCAGGATGTGATATCTTAAAGCTGCGAGATATCGTACATTATTGTATGAACAATTCTGTCAAAGTATTTAGAGTTTGACTGGTCTTGGGCAAATATCAAATGTATGACTAGTTGTACGGTCAATATCAATTTTTTCTATTTCTTTTTTTTTTTTTTTTTTGAGAAGAAAGGAAGGAAGGAGGAGACGTTGGTGTGCTCTAGTTGTATGGTCATAATCCTTGATATACTCCATCAAACGGCTTTGGCGGTTGCTGAGATCACTCTGAGGAAATAAATACTGTCGGCTGCGGTGGTCCCAATGCACCTCGAACTTTTCGCCGTAGAGATAATGACGCCTTGTATCTGTGCAGTGCCTAATCCCATGATCGCCTATGTGTCCCATTTCAAACTCAAAATTCCCAACTTTCTTACTTATCTTTGGCTACTCCCAACAACACTTCACTCCCCTCCTATTCCCTGCTCAATTATACAATATACCAATACTAAAGCAGCAATTTGAATCAAATAATAATAGAACTTTTAAGTTCTCTTCTAACAGATGATAGAAAAGTGCTCCAAATATCAACCCAAACCCTGAACCTATCAAGTAGAGTAAATTCAAAATA
The DNA here is from genome assembly GCA_028538565.1 of Umbellularia californica. Taxonomy (NCBI): domain Eukaryota; kingdom Viridiplantae; phylum Streptophyta; class Magnoliopsida; order Laurales; family Lauraceae; genus Umbellularia; species Umbellularia californica. Next base: position 40,297,004 of record JAPQWN010000007.1, on the reverse strand, counting down.
AAGAGATGCCACAAAATACAGCATCCGATGTGTGCTAAAATCTCATTTGGACATGGAACCACTGATCCAGATTCTCACGTATTATTTCAGTGTCACATACACCAAACACCACGCGTATGCGATCAAGCTGAGTCTGAGAATCCTGAGCAATTATAGGCAACTTCCATCTACTAAACGGTTCAGATCAGCAAAAGGATAAATGTTACACTTGTTTGAGTGGCTGGAACAGAGAAGATTCAATGAGACAGACCAGATGGACGGTCTAGATTGTATTCAAATGAAACAATCTGCATCTGCATCATTGCCCGTGAAAACTGATTTTTAAATAGGAGTTCAAATAAGAGGAGATGATGGAGGAACGACATGAAGAAAGAAAGAAGCCCTAGAAATGTATCGGATTCGCCAGGGTAACCAAAGAAAGCTGCAGAAATGAAATGAAATGAAATGAAATGAAATGAAAAGACAGAGAGACTGGAAAAGGGAGGAGATTAGGGTTAGGGTTTGGACCTTTTGAGTTGCAAAGAGCGAGATACAAAGAGTGTGTGTTCCTTTTTCATTACGCTCACTGGAAAGGGAAGGGAAAGGAATGAGTTGGGAAAGGCGAGAATACCAAAAAGAATGCCGCGGCCCTAGAATTTCGAAGTACGAGCAAAAGTTTCGGCCGACGTGGGAGCTTCTATGCCGTTCATGTAATGGGGTCCACTTACGATGTGATGGGAATCTGGGGTGGGGCAATTAGCGCCATCTGGACAGTCGGCTCTGGCCCCTGCTTTTTGGAAGTGGGGACGGTGCAAAGTGAGGCCCACAGCCCACAATCGTTATTCATAACAGCAATGGTCTCCATCAATGGGAATCAAGATGTCAGCAAAGTGCCTATGGGTGGGGAAATTCCCGTCTTTTAACTTTTTTTTTCTTTTTGTTATTGTTGTTTTGTTTTGTTGGGTCATGAATCGCATGGGTAGGGATTTAACCTATGGCCACTTTTGTAATTTTGCATGTAAAACAAAGTGAAGTAAGGTATTAAGAGAGAATAAAATATAATGGGATTATGATGGTATTTTGATTTTAGTTTTTTGATTTAAAAAAAAATTTCCTTTTTTTTATAAAAATATAGAGTTTCTTTTGTCTTTTAGTGAAGAAATGAAGTTGTTTTCTGAAAATTTTTTAAAAAGATGGAGGGAATTTTGAACTAAAATGTTATTGATGTGACCCCTTGTCTTAAAAATTGAGGCTTCACTTGACTTTTACTAATTTAGTATAGTACCAAATGGGCCCTCAAGAAATCTTGTGCTATATTCAAGGGCAGTGCGATATTCTACGGTCATGCAATATTCAAGACGTGATATCCTAGAGCCGCGCGATATCGTACAATATTGTATGAACAATTTTGCAAAAGTATTTAGAGTTTGACTAAAATAGTTCTCTACCTCTTGAAATGTTGCAGCAAAAACCAAAATGGACTCAAGCCTTTCACAATGGCATTTTTCCAAAAAAATCAACGTATCCAGACGAAGCCTTTCACAATGACATTTTTTCAAACACCATGTGCGTATCCAGACCAAGTTACATGATAGCGGAAGAAAATTTGAAAATAGACACAAAATGGAAAGATGAAGAAAAATAGCAGAAACAAAAAGTGATTCAAAGAAGAAAGATTCATTACCTATATCCTGGTGATTGGAGAAATGTTGCAGCAAAAACCAAAGTGTAGTCAAGCCTTTACAAGTGGACTTTAGAGATGTTTGCAGAAGAAGACGACCTTGAAGTGAGAGAGATATAAAAGATGGGAGAGGAGGTTTGCAACTTGGCTGTGGAGCTCTTCATGATTCCCCGAAATCGCAGGGAGAAACCTCCAATCGTTAAAATAGAAATAATGAGCAGCCTTTGCAAGCGGATGTTACAGAAATGCAACCAACGAATGAGATCGATGATGAGGAGAAACGCATCTCATGTTAGGAAAAACGATCGTGACATTACTTGCTTGCGTTTTGCGTCTGGTAAGAGGAAAGGAAGAGCTAACGTTTTGCAAGAAAAACGATCGTGACATTACTTGCCTGTGTTCTGCGTCGAGTAAGAGGAAAGGAAGAGCCAACGATCTACCTGGGTTGCATTAGAAATTAAAGGGGCAATTACGGATGGGCTGTCGAATTTGGATATTTAATGGGCCATTACTTAGTACGATTAATGGCCCATTAGATAGTAGGGAATGGCATTAGAAGGAGGTAGTGCCAGTCAAAAGAAATTGAATAGTCAGTCAAAATCAATTAGCAGCAATTGGCTGAATTAGGCAATTAGAAGCAGTTCGCTTCATATATATAAATAGTCAACTATCCTTCCACTATAGATTTGGATTGCTTGCTTCATTGTTTATGGGTCATTCATGAAATCGGTTCGGTGGAGATATGTGTAATGTTATTGTTGCCTGGTTGATATTTGTTCTTATATGCTTAATTGGTTGTTAACACTATGCAGAATGTTTGAACCAAGTAGCTCTCAAGCTACAAACAGGTCAGCATCAAAAAACATGAAGTGGACCGATGCACATGATGAAGTGCTTCTCCTCATCATGCTTGACATGCGAAAAGAAGGGAAATTTATCCCCGGAGGCTTTACGTTGGAGGGATGGGGTCTTATTACAAGACAAATGCTTACAGTACATGGGCCTGAATTTTCTATAGACAAGTTGAAGAATAGGTTCAAGAGCTACAAAAAATGGTATAGCGCTATGAAATCCATGTTAAATTTGAGTGGGTTTGGATGGGATGAAGAAAGGAAAAAAGTCACGGTTAAAGAAGGGGTCTGGGATGATTATATTCCGGTGAGATTTTTATTTATTTATTGTATGGATTTTGTTTTTATTATATACAAGAATGGATTGTGAGTTAATATGCATGGAATGCAGGCACATCCTGGATATAGTATGTATAGGACTAGGCGTATGCCCGACTACATTCTCATGTGTGCAGTATTCGGCGACTCAATTGCTGATAGTCGAGAGGAATTTGTCACTAATGACGTTCCTCAATCACCACCATCTGTTTATGCCGATGCCTTGGGTGATAATAACATGGATGCTGATGATGATGGCACCCCCAAAATGAGGAGGCTAGAGATGAGCACATCTCTTCAATTAGAGGGCGTAGCCCTGCATCTGGAGGATCATCCCGTCAAATAACAAGGCGCCAAAGCACAGGGGATGCGATGGTGGCAGTTGTAGGGCGTATGACAGATGCTGTAGATGCAATTTCAAGGAATACAATTTCAACTAAAAACCTTCAGAAGGAGGTTTGGGAAGCACTACTACCAATTGATCTGGAAATGAGGATCAAGATGAAAGCGTTTGAACAACTTGGAGATGAAGTGAAAGCCTCCAGTTGTGTTTTATTCAATCAAACTTCAGCTGTGTTTTTTTAGTGGACTCTATCCTACCTAGTCAAGTTTCAAAGTTTTTGAACAAGGACTAAACTCCTAGCCCTGATGGGCTTTAGTGTGTCCAAGAAGTAGCACTTGGATATAGGGTAAACAAAAAAAGAAATTCTTTTTGGAGGCCATCCAGTTGAATACGTTGTCACCAAATCATGGACCCCACATTTACTGAGTTGTCACATCCAAAATCAAGTCCCCATTCTCAAAGACCTGCCTTTGTTCATGGGCAGCAGTTTCTCTCGTTCTGTTTATCTTATACTAATTGTCTTGGGTGTATAGATCTTAGGCAACTTCAATTGAAATTATTTTTCATGTATAAGCAACTCCTTTTATCCATTTTCACCAGCATCTTGGCTTTGAAGTATGTCCTGGGTCAAGCCCATGGGTATAAACCATAGCCCAAGTCTAGGCAAAGTTGGCTGCGATCTGGCTGTCATGGAAAACGAGCACCAAAGTTACAAATGGGCCAATACTCAGGTCATGTGGGCAGGGTACTGGATATATGATTAACCTCCCCCATGTGTTGGCCTACTCCTAGATGCACCATTGGCTCCTGGGATTAAGGGAAGCATGGGAGTCCACGTCATCGGGGTTGGCAATTGCATAATAAAGCCACCAAAACGGATCTCCATACCCCACATGAGATCCCATTGTATGCTATTGTATGATGGCAGTAATTGTGGTGTGTTGGGGAGACAAGGAAGTACAAATGCTACTCGTGCATACAATTGCATCCCAATAATTGCACACAAGATGATGGACATTTTCCAATGCCTACCTCTCATCTCTTACACTAAACAAAGAGTTGAGTATGGCGCTTGTTGGCAGATGGGTTACAGCAACTCCTAATTCAAATGACAAATCTACAGCCACATCACATGCTGATTACACAGACATGAAGAGGCCAAGATTCCATCTGTCTCCCTCACTTGTCCTATGGTGTGTGTATAAGAAGAGCTGTAAAGAACTGCGTCAACAGAACATCATCACCATTTCCATCCTTTCTCCAAGTTAGAGAAGGTGTAAGATCTTGTGCATAGAAATCCAAAATGGCAGGCTCTCCTTCAATGCCCCCCAAACATAGTTACCATGTTCGCTTCATTAGCTTGCCATCCAGATCCCACTCCCTTGCACTCAGAGCAGGGGAAGAGACTAACAAGCTAAGGACTTGGGAAACATCATTGTTGTCTTCTTTAGAGACAATCAGCACTGGTTTGGGTAGGTAGGGAAAAAAGGCTATATAAAGTTGATTTATTGAAGATCATAGATTGTTGCTATATGAAGTTATTATATAATGTTTCATTTTATAGATTCCTAAATAGGTAAAAAATAAAAGCTCTCCCATTAAGGGGAGATTGTGTCAAAATTTTTATAAATTTTTTTGTGTGTACAAAATGATTTTTTGCTTTTTAGAATGGATTAGAGGATATTGAAATGAATATTTTTTCGGTTATGTACGATTTGAGATGGAGAAATTCAAAAAAAATTATTTTGTGGATTCCTCTCCCGTTGCCAAACTTGGATCCGAAAGAATCATCGATGATTCCTCTGTGCTCACCAAACGTGGAGAGCACGTTTGGTAACGGGAGAGGAATCCTCTCATTGGAGGAATCATTGGTTCCGCGGAATTAGACTTTCTTCTTTGGGGATTCATCACATTCCATGTTTGGTGAGCATAGAGGAATCTGCGATGATTCCTTCGGATCAAAGTTTGGTAGCGAGAGAGGAATCCGCAAAAAAAAAAAGAAAAAGAATTTCTCCATCTCAAATCCATTAACCCAAAAAATATTCCATATCCTCTAATCCATCCTAACAAAAATTATTTTATATACAAAAAGAATTTATGAAAATTTTGACAAAGTCTCCCCTCAACAGGATAACTCTTTTTCATTGATCTGTATTTATGTTGTGTGTGTAATAGTTACCATTTAACAGGAGAGCCTTTTTTCATCGATCTGCATTTCATTGATTGTGTGTAATAGTTTCAGTGTCATGTATACTATGTAGATGAAGTTAGTGTTTACAAAAGATGGTCTACTATACGATGTGGCCAAAACTTGAGTCCCATGGTTTGTGTAATGGTTTCAGTGTCTCCTTACTCCTATGTATTGTATGTGTAGTGGTTTGTCCAAAAGAAACTTCCTTCCTATCATTTGTAAATTGTTTGTCCAAAACCATCATATAACGGCCAACTTATGAAAAAAAAGAAGAAGATGAATAATTGTACAAATCATTAGAATGTTACATTTTTCTATGGGGCCTATAATGTGGATGATAAAGATTGGAGAGAGCTTGAAGCTCATATATTAACTGTGATCTAAGTCCTAACAGGTCTGATGTTGATTTCTTCTAACAATTATTGCAGAAATCTTAAACACGAGTATGATCTTCTAAGTGGATATGAGTAACTTTCAAGGAGCATCCTACAGCTGAGTAACATTTCCACTCAAGGAACACACCCCTGTTTCAAGGTGTTTAATATCATATAATAGCCATTTCTAAGCATCTAACATTGTGTGAGAACCCGACCCCTAATTTCTTGGTTTAGTGTGGTTTTAATCGTGATTTGGTTTTCTCGATGGGTTTAGTGGTTGTTTGGTTGAGTTTTTGAGTTAGAATGACTTTTCATTAGCTTTGGAAAGTTTTGAGAGCCAGTGAACCTAGACAGTGACCGTAGGGTCCCATTTGTTTTGCGTGGTCAGCGTGCGGAGATTCTTGGTGATTCCCAAAAATTCTCATTTCAGCTTCGTTTGACTAATCTCGCCATTCCCTACAACTTTCATGTTCACTCCGTGCCCATTCGAAGCTCCTAAAACCAGTTTTTCCAGCCATGGGGGCAAAAATCGGTCTTTTTCACAAAATTTGGACCCAAATTTCGAGATTTCAGAATCATGCCAAAATTGTACTTTTTGAAAACTAGGTTTTACGAGGAACATTTTTCCCTTCTTCGTCGATCGCATCCGAGGCGCAAAAATTGATGTTTTAATCCCGACAAGTTTAAGTGATAGTGGGGCCCACACCCACCCTTTTATAAAAGGACCACCCCTCTCCCTTCTTCCCCATTCATTCCAGCACTCTTAGGAGAGAGAGCTCCAGCTCCTTAGGGTTTTTTTCCCTTTTCTCTTCTCCTTCTTGCTCCCTCTCACAAATTACACCTCCAAACCTTGCTACAATGGAGACTTGGGCTCAACTTCTTCTCCTCCATCCTTCTAGCTCTCTATGGACATCATCCTTGCACAAATCTCAGCTGGGCAGCCCCTATTTCAAGCTCCTTCTTGTTGATTAATGGCCCTAGAGGCAATGATCTCCTTCCATCTTCTACTATTGAGCAATGGCTTTCCCCTAGATCCTATTTCTTAGCTTGTTTGAACCCCCTTTTCCTTCTTTTTGATGATTTACCATTTTAGGGTTCTAAGAAGGGTTTATTTTGGGGTTTTGTGTAGATTTGTGATATTGTCTTGGAGAGGTGATTAGTGGTTGATTTGCATTAGCTTGGACCTAAGGCAAGTGGATGAATGGATATTTTGAGCTTTGTATAGTTTTATGAAAATGTGGATGATCTTGCTATTTCATTTTTATATGTTCTTGCCTTGCATTAATTTTGAAAGAAATGCACATATGAGTCTTGTTAGTTGCCAAACTTTTGGAAAAGAACATCATTTATAGCTCTTCATTTATTGCTTATGCCTAGCTCAATGAATACTTGTGATTGTTGGACTTGTCTCTTCTTTCTCTTTGTGGTTGAATGTGGATATGAATGAATGGATGGATTACTTGTGGAGGTTGAGAGGAGTTCTGATGGAGACGGTAGTAGTTTTGGTAGAGATTTTGATCTCCCACTGATGTGAAGAAATGGGACTCAAGGGAGTTGAAATGAGAAGACAAGAAGGGAAGAACAGAGCTGTCCCGAACTCAGTTCTGGACGGTTCGCTCGAGCGAACTTGACACATCGCTCGAGTGAACTGCCCAGGAAAGGGTTCTTGCCATTCCAGAGAGCTATTCGCTCGTGCGAACCCCATGTCCGCTCGAGCGAACTCTCCCAGAAACCATTCCAGAGACCCCTCCGCTCGAGCGAACTGTAATGTCCGCTCGAGCGATGGGTGCTGATTCACTGGAGACATGTTTGGAGATGAAGTAAAACATTTATATGATAGTGAGAGGTTCATGGGGAGCCCCGTTGTGTCGGAAGATTTATTAAGTGGTGTATGAAGCCCGGATGAGAAAGAAACCATAATCACAAGGTATCCATTGGAGTTTTGGAAAATAGTCAAAGTGTATAAGGAGCCCGAAATGTCTCCAAACTTAAAGAGTATCAAGTATTTTCTGATAACGACATACGGGACCCCTATCCACCTCGAATTAGTTTTGAACCCTGATGTCTATCCTAGAATTTCGAAAGGCTAATTGCATTGCTTTGTTCCCGAAGTTTTTATGTTCATTCCTGAAAACATTGAACTGTATTTAGCATTTTGCTAGCCCTGCCATGCCTTGCCCGATATAAAATCATATTTGTGCCTTAAACACCCAGTTTCGCCCGTTTATATGATTTCATTACCAGTGTTTTATACATGCCCGATTTCTTGCGTATGACCTATCAATGCTTGGAGATTTGAAACAATGTTTTTAAGCTTGGAGAGGTATTGTTTGGAGCCCCAATGCAATATAAGAACTTGGAAGGCATTTTATGGAGTCCGGATGAAGAGAAACCCCATTATGAAGATTCGTCAAGGATCCTTAGACTTGTCTTTGTGCATGGGGATCCGAGATGTCCTAAATTCTCATGGAATACCAAGTTTATGTCAAATTAGACATACGGGACCCCATTCACATTGATTCAAATCTAGGACCCTCAACGTTTGGCCCGGAAAAGTATAGAAATCCATTATGTCTTATTTTAAACTCGAATTTCACTTGTACACTTGAAACCTCATATTGTATAACTAGACTTGCACCGAAGGTATTGAAATTTATGTTTCTTTTTAGCATGTTGCAACCCGTTTATGCCCGACCCGATACAGATATGTTTTTGTGCCTATGGGTATCCCGTCCCGTCATATGTATTTATTTGACCTGATTTCTTGTATATGACCCATGAGAATAAACCTTGAGGCAATATGGGGCCAGAGCTTTGTAGTGCGAGCCCATGAGCCAAAAGAGAACATGCATACATGTATTTGTTTTGTTTACTCGCATATAACCTATGAGTCGGCACCACTAAGCTTGGATGACCTTGTCGGTCTGATCTACCGACTTGGAGATCCCGTCCCGTCCCGCCAGCTGCAGCTTGGATCCCGATATCCGGTTCATTAACCGTGGTCCCGTCCCGATACCCGGCTCGCTCCCGTGGTTCCCGATATCCGGTTCGCTACCGTGATTCCCGATGCCCGGTTTGCCACCGTGGTCCCGTCCCGTATTATAGTATATGTATATGTAAATTTCGTTGTTCCTCCTCACTTCGGTGACAGAGGTCGACGCCTTGATATGCTTGCTCTATCACTTCGGTGATAAAGGATTTAGCTTTGTGTGGTTGCCATCTTGATAGTCCCTGATCCTTGATACCCGTACTGCTTTATATTGATCATGCAACTTCTTAGTAAATGACACATTATTTATACATGTTTTAAATGAGTTCCCGATTTGTGAAATGTTCATGTTTTATACACGTTTTAAAGGAATACATGTTTTGTCAAATATTTATGTTTCATACCCGTCTTATATGAATACAGGATTTTGTTGGATATTCATGATTTCCGATACATTTTTATTATGTACAAATTTGATTAGACAGCATGATTTATTACATGTTTTATCATTCAGTGTATTGTTATATCCTTTCACCCACCTGCCAGACCGTCGTGTCTGACCCACTACTTTGGTACTCAGGTCCAGACTTCTTCACCCGAGATGAGTGCACGTGTTGGCTGTGGAGCCATGAGCTTATTGGTGTTTGTCGGCTATGTCATGTAGACATCGAGCTTGACATCGGTATTACGTCACATATGGGGTAGTGATCATTAGCTTGTTTTTTTGTATGGCTTCTATTAGCATTTTTCTTGGGATTTGTAATTAATACATACTGTTAATTGTAACTTGAACATATATGGGAATGTAATACCCTGTTACTGTCAGCTCTGTACTTTTATTGTGATGGTTTATTCCAATCTGAGATGGATCATTGATAAGATGATTAGATGCTTGGGTTGAGTGCGGTGCGGAATCCAATGGCCACGGACTCCGAGTCGCAACACCACGAAAGCTTCCGCTAAATATTCAGAGGTTGTTGGAATTTGTAATCCTCACACACGCGGATCTTGGGAGAAACATAATTATTATTACTTTACGGACCCCGGGTTTGGGGTCGTGACACATTGCCACGACTATTTTGGTATCGGTTAAGGAACACACTCAAAGGAACACACCCCTGACTATGCCTTGGTATCAGTTAACACCAATTTGATGGCCTTAAATCATCTAGGACTCACTCAAAGAGCACTCCTTGGTATCAATTTACATCAATTTACACCAGTTTTGTCGAAGAAGGCCTGAGTTGAGCAGTAACTATGTGGGAAAGAGTAAAATGGCAATACAAAGTGATAAAAACTTTACCAACTGGATAACAAAATTGCTTCTTGTCAGAGTTAATTTTTTGCTCGATGTAGTTCTGCATCCAAAATGAGAAATCATAATGTGTTTAAAGAATGTCAAGCGAGACTCGCCAAGGTTGTATACTTGAACTGACAATATTTGCAGCCTAAACAAAAGTATTAATATCCTTAACAAATTATCATTCTGAAATATGGATGCAAAAGAGCTACCAAAATAAGTGTCCTAGGTAGTGCAACAATGCGAAGAGGTATTGCTTGGAGGCTTGTGATCATTGAAGATCTTAGGTATTGTTAACACAAAGACCATTGAAAGTCTTTGTGTGTATACCACTGTGTATATAACCTGGAGGAAGGAGATTTTATATGAGTTCCACAATAATTGGATAATCTGAGTTTAGCAAGAAATGGCTCTCACTTGTTACTAAAGATAATGCATGCACCCATATAGGAAAGGAAAAATGGAGGAACACAAGTCAACGAGCCATGTGGCTTTTTATGGTCATGACATATGAACCACATGGCCTATATTGCCTACAACCTTGGCTTGTTTCAACTTGTGAAACAGAGCTGATTCTATTAAGTTTATTTTAAATAAAGTTTTTTATAATTAAACCCTTATTAAACGAAACAAATAGCAAGAATAAAGAACACGGAATGAAAAGAACAAGCTGAATCTTTTTTGCATAAACTCAACAGGCAATTGAATCAACATCGAATGAAAAGAGCCAAATGAAACCTTTACAGCAAATGAAACAAAAGCAATAATAAATAACAAAAAAAAAAAAGAATCAAGATCCCTACTGAAGCCTGAATCTAATTTCCATTAACTGAAATCTTCCATTCCACAAAGAAAAAAAGGGAATATGGAGGGAAAAAAATGGAAAAGAGGAAATCAAGAACCCTAACCTGACTTATGGTTTTGAACAGATTGACCAGAGGGAGGGGGCCAGTAGAGTGCGGTGGAGTCCGACGGTGGGAAGAGGCCTAGAGTGTGTTAGAGGGCTAGGTCGTTGAAGGACCACTTCCCCTTGTCTTTACCGAGAAAGAGAGAGAGGAGTGAGAGAGCATTTGTCGTAGCAACAAAGGGGAAAGGTCGTCTTCTTCGGTCATAGCAACTAAGTCCAGGCCTCCCGTCGCATGAGCAGTAGAGAAGAGGGTTTTCTGCAGATGGATTCGAGATCGAGAGAGGAGTCGGTGGGATGAGCGCTAGATCGATTGAGGAGTCGGGGAATGAGTTCTGCGCAGAAAACCCACTTATATACCTCCCCCTTTAAAAGCTCTGATTTATAAGATCTGATGGGGGGTGGTCTGACCGATGAAGTCTGTTATTGCGTAGAAAACAAAAGTTTTCTTTCCTCGGTCCTGGTTACAACCAAACATGGGTTTTCCATGAAAGAGTGGAAAATGGGCGAGGATTCCCCTTTGAAGTTTGTTGCCAAACGTGCCCAAAAACTTTCCTAAACTCCCAGCAACGTTTCTAGGCCCACATGGAAATAATCTAGACAGTTCATGATGCATCTCATCCCCACCACTAATTCAACTCAAAGTAAGTGGTTCCTTCAAGGGAAAAAAAGAAAGGTGGCTCCACAATCTGATTGAGCACCATCACAAAGGCATCACAGATTGGAAGGAATTAATCTAAGTTCTTATTGTAGCGGTCAATTATACAGTGGGTCCACTCCTTTTGAGCTGAGACCTAAACATGAGTAAGGATCCCGTTTCACGGAAACAAGGAGATTCTATTTCGTCCTATCAAATCACATATGATTAGGGGATGAAATATCTTGAAGAGAATTTCTATTTGCACCCACTGAAAGTGCTGAGTAGCCCCACATTTAAATTTTTTTTTAATTCCAAGAATGCCCATATGTGAATTTCCCTAATTACCCTTACCTTTATGTTTCTCTTCTCTTCAAGCCCCTGGTTCTTCCTGAGTGGATTTTTCGTTCCTATTCATTCACTTCAAAGACCTCCTCTCTTCATGTTTTCATCTTTACATCTTATGTACTTATTACCTTTTAACAGTATATACTTTTTCTTCTTCTACTCCTTCTCATATCCCAATCCATATAAAGGTCCCACTTTGGAAGAACTCATCTCCCAATCCATCTCTCCATTTCCTTATATAAGCTATCACATCTCCAATCCGAGGCACCACATTGTGTTTTAGAGAAGCTATCTATAATATGGACAAGCAAATGACCATATATGAAGAGAATGTATCGTTTTTTTAACACATGGTTTCATTTTTTTTTTCCATTCGCATCCTGCACGAATTTGCAGAGCCGCGCATAATTGTATTGCACGGCTCTGTATTTCCGTGCATAAGTGTATTGCACGGCTATATATTTTCCGTGCATAAGTGTATTGCACGGCTTTCAGATTTCCGTGCATGAGTGTATTGCACAGCTCTAGATTTCTGTGCATAAGTGTATTGCATGGCTTCGGATTTCCGTGCATGAGTGTATAACACGGCTTTGTATGTCAGTGCAATACAACATGGCTCATCTTATGTTGGCCAAACATTTGGGCGTTTTAGCCGGGCCATCCAGCATTGAAATTTTTTTTCCAGGATGTTGATTCTACAGGTTCGTCAATGGAAACCATTTTGTCCAAGTGTTCTTCGCATCTAGATCTCCCATGTTCCCCATTACTACTAATTGGCACAAATACCATCAACCATGTGCAACAGGATGGAAAACTCCTTATGCCACGAACATTGAGCAGTTCAAAGATATCATAGGGGACTCTGTTGCTACTCAGGAGACAATTCATCTAGATAGCGATTGACTTTGTTGATCTTTATTGTGTATCCTGCCTAATGTAATGTTATTTTACATTTTTAGTGAAAAATTTTGAATCAGCATTTCTTCTTTCTTCAACATGCATATTTATAAAAATAAATTAGTAAACAACTTCATCCATTATCCATTGCAAGTACATCCGAAGATCCAATGTCATGTAAATAGTTCAATCTACATCAAAGTTCATCTACAAAAAAATAATACATAGTTCAACTGTCAACCAACAAAATACATGACACCCATAAAACCAAAGTACGGTCGATGTGGCGGTAAGATAAGTGCATCATCAGTGGTGCCAAGCCGGACTCTTCTATAATCGCATGAAATCCAGGAACATGATTATCTTCACCCGGTTGCGGTAAATACCATGATCTCAACTTAGGTCAATCACATACACACTTAAGAGCATCGCGATCCTGCACAATGTAAGAAAATATATTAAAATCAGATTCTAACAATTCCAATAAGAAAAACGAATTATTAACACATTGTCAGAATTAATGTCATACCTTCCCTCTCCATATCGACATAGCTATGTGTGTCCTAAAGTTGATAATGACAAAAATGGAATGAGTTGAAGATGAAGAGGTACTTGGGAAGATGATGATGAGATGTCTTTACTCATGAAGAAGAGAAGATGATCCGCCTTCGAACGTTTTGTAAAGACCAGAGCTCGGAAATGATGACGTTGTTGCAGATGGAAATAAGGAAGAAGAGCAGAAGAAGAAGAACGGAAGAAGAAGAAGGAGAAGGAAGAAGAAGTGCAAGGTGGTAATTTTGGTGGGTGAGCTCAGTAGAAAAGGGGTTTTTATGTTTCTGCAGTGAGTGAGCTCAGTAAATGGGGCTACTCAGCACTTTCGGTGGGTGCAAATAGAAATTACCTATCTTGAAAGGTCTGGATCATCTCTGCGTGGGCCCACTCATGAGTTCGAGAGTCTGCCGCGGAAGATCCGGACCCTACAAAAGCTATGCATCCCTTGCATATAACTGCCGAAACATATGCACACATCTCACCCAATTTATTTCCATGGCGACTCCTCCCGAGCCTTCAAACGGTAGTAGTATCAGCTCTCTCCCTCTGTCCCTCTCATCTGTCTTCCTTTTTTTTTCTTCTTCCTGAGCTAAAACCCTAGATTTCTCTCACAATCACTCACATTTCTCTCTCAGAGATTCTTCTGGAGCAGCTAAGAGACGGAACTGCAAAATTCGAGCTTGCGTCTTCTCCCACTCCTCTCCTTCTACCATCAAAATCTCATGGATTTTATCTATCCTTCTTCCCTGATTGCACCAGTCATCGGTTCTTCGCTAGAATCGGATCATCTCTGTAAGCTTTGTTTGCATGGAATTTCCATCTTTTCCTCCATTTTCTCATTGCAATCTTTCTTTGATTTCGTACATTGCAGTCTTTCTTTGATTTCGTAAAGCTACACAGATGAAAACTGTGCAATCGCAAGACAAGTGAATTTTAGTATCTTTGTTGGTGTACTGGTTCTACATTGATGGGATGTGGATTAGGGTTTAAAAAATAAATGACGTAGATGTTTGTAGCCATTGAGATGATTTTTTCTGTTCATTTAATCACTTTAGATTTGATTGCTAGAAATTATCCTACAGGGTGGTTTTTATAATAGAAACCTTGTTTTAAAGAAAGGGAGAAAAATTAACGTGGAAAGATTATTTGAGGCTAAGTGATCGGAATTGAGTAATGAGTTGTAGTGAAATGGGGTTTAAATGAATTGCTGTATTAAAGAAGCTGACAAATGAGTGTTGGGAGTTGTACGGAAAGAAGATTAATACTGGTTTTTTAGTCTAAAATGCTATTGAGAATAAAAAGCATTGTTCTAGGAATCAGTGGATGAGAAGTCCAGAAGGCCGAAAAAGTACAAGTTAGCAAAAAGCGGGGTAAAGAAAGTGGTGGGTAAAGCCATGTATAGTTCTGGCTCAGCTAGTTAGGGACACCAGAGAGAGAGCATGCGAGTTCATGTCCTTCCAAGCACAAAAAAAAAGCCACGTAGAGAAGTTAATTACAATTTTTATTTTCAATTAAAAACCATGGAAAGCGAGAAATGCATGTGTACACTTGCTAGGATCTGGGAAACGAAATTAGAGACTTCGACCATGCAGGGGAAGCATCCTGTGGATTGTTTTTTTATTTTTATTTTTATTTTTTTATTTTTTTTTTATTTTTATAGCCTCTAATGCACTGCCAATCGATGTATTTGGAAGGGTCAGTGGACCCTACCAAGATGCTTGGGATCCAGCTTAAAATTCATTATCTATTTGATTAGTAAAAAGTACAAAAAGGAAAAAAGAGAGAAGATATTTTATTTTATTTTTTAATTTGAACCTTCTGTTGTAGGGGTGGAAGTTCTTCAGCGATGAGGAAATTGGAGCATTACTCTGTCCAGAAAGTTACAGGAGATGGGCGGTGTTTGTTTCGTGCACTGGTAACAATCTGTTTTTCTTTTTTCTCTTTCTCAAAATTTCTTGAAAATCTTTCTTTTGTATAAAGTTAGGATATATCTGTGTGTGTTGGTGTGTGCGGGCGTTGGTGCATGCGTGAGTTCTTATCGATTTCAGATATGGATGTTCTGGATGATAAATTGAACTGCAGTTGAATAGTAATGCAGTTGGTCCTTGCAAGTGTAAAGGAGATAAGAGCTACTTTATTTATCAGTTGAAAAAAAAAATCTATTGACAAAATAGTGCTAGAAACGCCCTGTTTAGATCCTTGGAGTTTCCTTGCTCTTAGTTTACGTGCAATTCTTATTAGTGTAAACATAGAAAAGAAAATAAAAGGAAAAAAAAAAAAGAAGAAAGAGAGTAATGGGAAGATTTTATTAATATTTTTGAATTCGGGTACAGTAGTCATTAGACTATGTGTGGACCTCTAATTTGAGAATCAGGAATTCCTAATGCCCCTTCTACAGTCTCAATTGAATGGCGCAGGGATCTTCAAGAACTATAAGGTGAAACTTCAAGTTCCCATTCTAGATCTTCAAATCCTCAAGTTCTTTGGATGCTTCAGAATGCCTTAGAATTCTCTGAAGAGTACTTGTAGGAGTTGATAGAGTGCCTTGGTTGTGCTTCCCACCCGTATTTATATGGTTTGGGATGAGTTCGGTTGCCCAATTGTTCAAGAAACTTGAATTGGGAAGTTCTTTTTGAAATATGCTGCCCACCTGTTACTTAAAAGCACCACTCTTGGTGTGCTGGCACACCAAGGGCAACAAGGGGCATGGTATGCTATGTGCCTTCCACAGTGCACTGGTCATTAGCTGATGTATGCCATTGCTACATGCTGTTGTAACCTTTATATACATTGTTACACCACTCTCCGTAAGCTTAAGCTTTTAGAGTAAGTGGTTGTCAACATAGTATCAGAGTGAAATGTCAAGTGTTCGAATCCTCGAGGCTGTTGTGCCTTCTGTTCTCCCACGGAGGGTGTGATTCCTGTGCGGCGCCCCTGTATTCTCCCGTGGAGGTTGTAGTTCGCATGAAGGGGCTCACACGTGCCGGGGGTGGGGTTGTAACATAGTTGTGCTTTCCAATTCGGAAATTTGTTTTGGAAAATAGAAATTATATACATATTTATGCATATAATATAACAAATTTCATTCTAGTAAGCATGAAAATTATAATTTCCAAACGATGGTATTTTGATGGGGACATCATGCCTAATTCCCCAAATTCCTTCTAGGTCTACCAAAAGAGGAAGTGTAGGGTGGCAGATCAAGCTATGATGTGGATGGATGATGTGTATCATAACTTTGCTCGCCAAGTTGTCATAAATCCACCGTTGGATTACCATTACGATGATATCCGATGGTTGGATTTTGGCGGATCTACCATTTGAAGGAGAAAAGGCCCCATGTGTGCAATCACATAGAAGGCCCTACTTTGGGAAGTGCCACATGGGTTGAATGAAAAGGGTTTTTGAAGTTGAGAGGGGCCCAAGTTACTTAATGAAGAATAGAGTCATAAAAAGGGGCCCATGTTCATTAAAGAAGAACATAAAGAATAGGGGGGCCACCACTGAAGAGAAAATGGTCTCGGGATTCGTGCGC
This sequence comes from Umbellularia californica, assembly GCA_028538565.1. Classification (NCBI taxonomy): domain Eukaryota; kingdom Viridiplantae; phylum Streptophyta; class Magnoliopsida; order Laurales; family Lauraceae; genus Umbellularia; species Umbellularia californica. The sequence goes on along the minus strand of JAPQWN010000007.1, from coordinate 40,280,102 downwards.
ACAAGTCCTCCCTCTTTTCCGTTCTGTCTTTCTATTTTTTTAATTCTTATGTGATGATGTCATCACTTAGGGCTAATATTAATAAACTGTCTTGGTTTTTTTCTTCCTTATGCTATGTTATCTTGTAATGAACTTTGAGATTAATTAAAAGAATGGATTTTTCCTCTTCTTCTTCTTTATGAGTCTCTTGGGTACCCCTTGCTCAAAGGACGTAACGCCTCCGGATCGGAGTTTGGTGAGAACTCAATCAAAGGTATCCTCTTCTCTTTCTCTATTTCTTTTCCTACGAGCAATCTTCCTGCACTAACCATAAATCTCCATTTAAGATCCTATTCATTAGATCTGCGACCCTTGTCGCTGGATCTCAACCCAATATTTTTTTTCCATTAGTCCATCTCACCCAACCCCTGGCCAGATAATCACAAGAAATACAAGAAATACGAGTTTTGCACAATTGGGCCTTCCCTAAGCATTTTGGGAGTTCTATCTTCCATTTGGGATCCTACTCATTCATCTAAGAGGGACCTTTATTGCAGGAATGCAAGCCTATTTTGGGATCAATTACTGAATTTCCCATTAGATTGCAATATTTACCAATATTAATGGTGTTTTAAAAGTTCATATTAATTTTAATTCTAAATCTGATCTCATCATACCATATCAGGTTAGATTTCATTTGTCCTGCATCAATCTTGGTATTAGAGCTTAGGATTGCTTAGGGAGTCATCTAAGTCGTCTTCTTTTTTTTTTGAAAAAAGAAAAAAAAAAGAGTGTCTCCCAAGTTGGGTCATCATACATTTTCTTGAACTACATCATTAGGATAGCCATCATAGTCTTTCTTTCGCATTTGCATACCCACGAGAAGTGGTAAGGACATTCAACCAGAGCATCTCAAAATAAATCTTGAGCAGTTGTCTAAGAGTATCTAAGAACAGTTGTCTAGGAGTATCCAAGAAATCTTGGCCAAAAATAAAGAGGACACCAATGCCCGATTGTTGCAGACTGGATGCCTTTCTGCAACAGTCACAAGCCCAAACTGAGGAACTCAAGACTCGTCTTGAGCACATTGGGAGGACCCAATGCGGTGATATGACACATCGCCATAATCGTAACAGGAACCATGAGAAGAACCGGGATAATGAGTGCAATGATGATTCTGACCTCGAATCCGAGGCTCGGTATGACCGTAGGGCTCGTGGTAGAGAACGGAATGCTGATGAGCAGGCAGTGAAGTGTTTAGATAGAAGCACCAACTTTTGATGGTCGCATTGACCCGAGAGCCTATTCCGATTGGAAATTGGACATGGACCACTACTTTGAGTGGTATGACATGTCTAAGGAGAGGATAATTTGATTTGCCAAAATGAAATTGGTAAGTCAAGCTTGGTTGTATTGGTCTGACGTTGAGCATAGTTTACATCAGCGTCGAGAGGAACCCATTGGTACATGGAATGAGATGAACGAGCACTTGTGGGTTAAATACCTACCCCAGTCTTACCATGATAGACTTTTAGATCAAAGGTCTAACCTCCGACAGGGTAGTATGTCTGTGACTGACTACATTAATAAGTTCGAGGAACTTAACCTTCGATGTAGGGTCTAAGAAGACCTTCCTGCAAGAATTTCCAATTTTAGGACGGGTCTTCGTCAAGAGTTTCAGCGGAAACTAATCACTGTTAAAACAACTAGCCTAGAGGAAATTTACAAAATATTGCGAAACCTTAAGTCTGCCATGAAAAGTAAACATGCTAGGCGCAGTGATTACCGCGGAATAGATTCTAAGCCTTACTCTTTGAGCGGTAAATCAAATTTTGGAGGCCAACCTCCCAAGAACCCCGCGAATTTATGCCTGCCATCAAGGACAATAGAGGCAAAGGAATCGCTCGTGACAGCTCTAAATGAAGCAATTCAATTACTTGTCACCGTTGTCACGGATTTGGGCATATCGCCCGTGATTGCCCCACCCGAAACCTTTGCATTGAGGATGTGGAGGTGAAAGTGATCCAACAGTTAATGACTACATCCCGGATTTTGTGCCTAGTGATGATGTTTGTGATGACCCAGAGGATCGGGTATCCTTTCTTAGATTCGCCCCCTCATGTCATGGAGATGAAAATGCATTGAGCAAAACGGAAGGTGATCCACCTCGTGTGATGGTAGTGAGATGTGCATTGACCCTCCAAGAAAATGAGAATTGACGTAGGACTTCCATCTTTCATACCTATGTCAAATGCAATGATAAGAGCTGTAAGGTCATCATCGATAGTGGAAGTTGTACCAATGTAATTTCTACCAACAATTTGTCTCGTTTAGGCTTGACCTCAATTCTCCATCCCAAGCCTTATCGTGTGTCATGGGTAGATTCTACATCTATTCCCGTCACTTAACGTTGCCTGATCCCAATTAATATGTCCACTTTTCATGACCAGTTGTGGTGTGATGTTGTTACGACCTCGGACCGGGTCACCAACCAAACCCGGGATTGGGACGATGATAGATACATAATGGTAACTATGCCAAGTGCATTTGTTTGTTTAGCCACTACGTACACGGATTTAGAAAGAATATAACATCATTCATGCACGTGATTTCCCACATGTTTCTGCGGTGATGATATCACACGTACCATTCTCATTCAAGGTGCAGAAGGTGTAGCAAATCAAATTGATAAATCCATTCCATAATACAAGATTGATAATACATATATAAAACATAATATCAGAGTGAGCAATGATCATAAGCATTTCCTGATGTAAAGTTTGAGTTTATACGAAAATTCAATTAATTAACCACTGCCCAAAATAAAGGCCAACAAAGGCCAATACAACCCATAAAATCCCAAAAGTATATAAATCACAATCCCAAATGTATTTTCGCAACTCAAGGCATAAGCCGATGTCCAAACGACATCGTCAGCTTGCCATTCACCTATGCATTGCGGCCCTCCGGCCGCCTCCTCTGGCTCCTCCTCAGGGTACAAGATATCTGGACCTGAGTACCAAAAGTGTGGGTCAAACACGACGGTCTGGCAGGTGGGTGAAAAGATATAAACAATGAAGTAAATTAAAGGTTACCTTAGGAAAACATTGAAACCTTCTAAAACAGTAATTTTCATGAAACATAATGCATAAGTTATCTGAAAAATCACATATGCAATATAAAACATATAAAGGTACCAATGGACAGGAAACTGGCAAGATGGAAACCACACGAAGCTAAATCCTCCATCACTAATGTGATGAGAGCACACTAAGGGTGTTGGTCTCAAACATGCGAAGTGACGAGAACCAACTAACTACATATACATATAGCTAGACAAAACCATGGCCGCGGGACCGGGTAACAGAATAGAACATAATCTAGATGGTAGCTGGTAGAACAGAAAGGGGGACCCCAAGTCGGTAGATCAAGCCGACAAGGTTGTCCAAGCTTAGGGTTGCCGACTCATAGGTCACACGAAGAAATTAGAACTTACACATACATATATAGGTGTATAACACCCAAACAGACTGAACTGGGTGCTCATAGGCCCAAACATACCATCGGGATTTGTCATGCATATCAAGGGCTAGTAAAACACTTAAAGTGCGTATTTCAGCATTTCTGAAGCAGACTAATAATATCACATGAAAACTAAAGAGTACGCATGAAATCAGAGTAAAACAAAACATAAATGGATTTCCATAAAATACCAGACCATGCATTTAGAATTCAAGATTTAAATCAATGTGTATAATGGTCCCGTTCGGTTTAGTTATTGGATTGGTACCCTAGAATATCTAGAACATTCCAGGCTCCCTATGCACATTGACAAGTCCCAAATCCTCAATAATTCTCCATGATGGGGTTTTCTTTTTCAACTGAGCTCCAAATATATCCCTTCCTCGGTCCTACCATCGCATCAGGGCTCCAAACAATCTCTTCCCAAGCCTAAAAACCATAATTCAAGTTTCCCTGCATAGGCCTAGGTCAGCAGCACAGATGGCTCGAGCAGACTAAAGGTTCGCTCGAGCCAAGTGCTCTCTGGGAGGGGTTTGCTCGAGCGAACTTGGCTCTGGGTAGGTTGGCTCGAGTGACTAGAAGGTTGGCTCAAGCCAACTAGTCTCTGGAAGTGGTTCGCTCAAGCGACCATGGGTCTGTTCGAGCGAACTGCTTCAGATTTAAGTTTTTTGTGCAGTTTCGAGCCTTTCCTTCCTCTCTTTTTCAACCCCCCATTTGTCACCCATTTATCACCAAACATAGGGTTCTCTTTGCCTCCTCAAATCCCAAACCACACACCCACCAATCACTCCATACCATACATCAAATCTCCTTCATTTCATCCCCATTTCATCAAAAAACTCAATCATCCATGGAGTCCATATGAAAACATAAAACAAGTTTTTAACAAAACTCAAAAGCATATATTTTACCAAAAAATTAACAAGATAGAAAGACACATCAATATGCACGTTTCAAAGTCAATAAAAACCATAATAGTAAGCAAGGGTTAAACCACCAAAATCATTAATGAAAATCAAATTTTTTTCCCTGCAAAATATGCTAATAATCAAAACAATCCATTCATCCACTTGCCTTGGCCTCCAAATTAGCTAATCACGCTCCTAATCACACTCTCCAAGCCAATAACCACCAAGCTACACAAAACCCCCAAAATACACCCATTTAGAACCCTAAAAAGCCAAAACAATGAACAAGAGAGAGAACTTCCAATAATGAAGATGGAGCCTCTCTTAAACTAGGAAAGAACATATCTAAAAGTTAGGGAAGATTGCTTACTTAGAAGACCTACAAATGTCAAGAACTTGCTCAAAGAAGACCCTAGGATGGCTGAATTTCTCCACAAATGATGTCAAAGGGATGCTCTCATGGTGAGGAAGAAGGAGGTGAGGTCCATTTTCCTATTAGACAAGGGTTGGTAGTGGATTGGAGGAGAAAGAAGCAAGAAGAACAAGAAGAACCTAGGGAAGAAACCCTAGAGTGGGCTGGAGCTATTTCTACCACAAAAGCATGACAAGAGAGGATAAGGAGAATGAGCTCACTTTATATACAAAGTGGAGATGGGTCCCACAACTTAACAAACTTGTCGGGCTAAAAACATGGTTTTCTGGGCCTCGAAGGAGTTCGACGAAGAAGGGAAAAGAGTTTGTCGAAAATTATAGTTTCCAGAAAGTATATATTTCGCGGGTTTTGGAGACATCAAAATTTGTGTCTAGATTCGGTGTAAAAAGACAGTTTCATCCTCAAAGTTAGAAAAGTCAGGTTTCGGGGTCTCGAACGGGGACGGAATCAACATGAAAGTTGTAGAGGTTAACGCGATAAGTCAAATGGGGTTGAAACACGAATTTTTGGAATCACAGATAATCCCCTCATGCTTATGCGAAGTCACTAAAAAGACTCCATGAGTCCTATTAAATCAAAAGGGCTCTCTAAAATTCCCAAAAGCTATGTGAAAGCTATTCTAACCCCAAACTTAAAAAAATCTATTAATCTCACTTAAAGTTATCACGCGACTTAACTAGTGCTAGTCGAGGTCACTCGGGTCGGGGTCTTATAGATGTGACCCCCATGGATGTGGGACATATCATCTTAGGGAGACCTTGGATCTACGATTTGGATGTCACCAACTTTGGACGTACTAACATCTGCATCTTTAATTTCAAAGATAAGAAGGTGAAGTTGCATCCATTACCCTTTAAAGATAAAATTGGCAAGAAGGAGAATGATGAGAAAGCCAACACTAGTGCCTCAAGTTCTAAGACAAAAGGCTTACACATTTTGAGTGCTAGTGAGTTCCAGGCTGATTTGGAAGAATGGACTAGTAAGGGCTCCAAGGAAGACCCCATTGTTATGCCGTAGTGACTACGAAAGTTCCTAAAGAGCCACTTACTAGTATTCCACATGAGGTGGAACCTGTCTCCCGGGAGTTTCAGGATGTCTTTCCTGACGAGTTACCAAATGAACTCCCACCCATGCGTGACATCCAACATGCAATTGACCTTGTCCCAGGAGTGACACTGCGTAATCTGCCTCATTACTGAATGAATCCATTGGAACACGCAGAAATGAAAAGGCAGGTGGAATAACTCCTCAACAAGGGCTTCATTAGGGAGAGCCTAAGCCCTTGTGCCATTCCCGCACTTTTGACTGTAAAGAAAGATGGAACTTGGAGGATGTGCGTGGATAGTCGAGCGATCAACAAGATCATTGTCAAGTATCGGTTTCTGATACCTAGGTTAGATGATATGCTCGACATGATGGCTAGTGCCACTATCTTTTCTAAGATAGATCTTAAGAGTGGCTACCATCAGATTCGAATTTGTCCTGGGGACGAGTGGAAAACCGCCTTTAAGACAAAGGACGGGTTGTATAAACGGCTAGTGATGCCATTGGGTTGTCCAACGCGCCAAGTACCTTCATGCGCATCATGACACAGGTATTGAGGTCATTCATTGGAAAATTCTTAGTACTTTACTTTGATGACATTCTCATCTATAGTAATACTAAGGAACAACATCTTAACCACTTGTGGCAAGTTTGTGGTACATTGCGAAAGGAACAACTATATGCAAACCTTAAGAAATGCACATTCATGGAAGATCGTGTGGTCTTCTTAGGTTTCGTAGTCTTTGCAGCAGGTATGTCTGCCGATCTTGAAAAGGTGCGTGCGATTGTTGAATGGAAGACTCCATCCAACATTCATGAGGTACGTAGTTTCCATGGTCTAGCCATGTTTTATCGTCGTTTCATCAAGGGATTCAGTACCATAATGGCTCCAATTACAGATTTTATGAAAAAGGGAGAGTTTAATTGCAACCTAGCTGCTACAAAAGCCTTTCTGGAAATCAAAGCCAGAATGACAGAAGCTCCTATCATGCGGTTGCCTGACTTTTTTAAGGTTTTTGAAGTAGCTTGTAATGCATCTGGCATTGGAAAATAGGAGGTGATTTGAGTTAGGAGGGACACCCCATTGCTTATTTCAGTGAGAAACTGAATGAGGCTAAACGGAAAAAATATTCCAACTACGAAAAAGAATTCTATGCAATAGTTCAGCCGTTGAAACATTGGCGACATTACCTGTTACCGCAAGAATTTGTTTTGTACTCGGATCATGAGGCATTGGGCTACTTGCATTCCCAATCCAAGCTAAAAGGGAAACATGTGAAATGGGTCGAACTATTGCAAGAGTACACTTTCGTTTTGAAACACAAGGCAGGAGTGGAGAACCAACCCGCTGATGCGTTAAGTCGCATAGTCAATTTAATCCACTCCATGAATGTGGAAGTCACTGGGTTTGATCGTTTGAGAAATGATTATCCATCATGCCCAGACTTTGGGGACTTGTTTGCGTCTCTTTTTGATAATCCTTTGCGGAGCATTGATAGATTCACATTGGAAGATGGCTATATATTTCGAGGAAATCAGATTTGCATCCCCCGTACCTCCATGAGAGAGTTTATCAATTGGGAGCTCCATGCTGGTGGAGTAGGCGGCCACTTTGGTCGTGATAAAACCATTCTTCTTGTGGAGGATTGTTTCTACTGGTCGAGTCTCAAGTGAGACGTTGTGCGCATCATTGAACATTGTCACACTTGCCAATTGGCGAAACAGCGTAAACTGAACATGGGGCTGTACACTCCATTGCCAGTGCCTCATGCCCCCTGGCAAGACATCAGTATGGATTTTGTGCTTGGGCTACCGAAGACCAACAAACAACATGATTCCATACTTGTTGTCATGGACCGTTTTTCTAAAATGGCCCACTTTGTCCCTTGCTCCAAAACATCTGATGCTTCGCATTTTGCGAAATTTTTTATGGAGCGAATTGTTAGTCTTCATGGTGTCCCAATAACAATTGTGTCTAATCGGGATGTCAAGTTCACTAGTTACTTTTGGAAGACGTTGTGGAAAGTTTGGGGAACAAAACTACAATTTTCATCTGCCTACCATCCACAGACCGATGGTCAAATGGAGGTAGTGAACAGGAGTTTGGGTAACCCTCTGAGGTATCTAGTTGGTGAGCATGTCCGTTCATAGGAGTCTGTGTTACCAATTGTAGAGTTTGCATATAACAGTTCGGTAAATAGATCCATAGGCATGAGTCCTTTTGAACACGTCACTGGTTATAAACCTAGGATGCCTATAGATCTCATCCCCATATCATCCATTTGAGTCAGCTGATGTATTTATCCATCACATTAATGCATTGCATAATGAGATCAGACAAAGAATTAATAAGCAAAATGAATATTACAAATCATCTGCTGATTCACACTGTCGGTACATTGAGTTTCAAGTGGGAGATGAAGTTATGGTCCGTGTAAGACCTGAGCGGTTCCCACAAGGAATTGCCAAGAAATTGCAAGCCCGTAGTACTGGTCCATTCAAAATCTTGAAGAGGTTGGGTCCCAATGCATATGTTTTGACCTTCCATCTGATATGGGAATCAGCTCAACTTTCAATGTAGAGGATCTTGCTTTTTTTCGAGGGTCTTCAACACCTTTTGCCTACCCTTCTCCTAATGCCCCTCCAACTCATGCACCTAAAAGACTTTGATCCATCCTTTTCCCAAAGCCAATTCCCACAACCTAGCCCGCCTCCCCCTCCTAAAGCTCATAGGAAAGAAATTGTGGAAGACATATTGGATGACCAATTGGTCTCTACCAGGCAAGGAGGCATTCAAAAATTCCTTGTCAAGTGGAAGGACCATCCACAGCATGACAGCACATGGATCACACGTGATGAGTTGCAGCGTCTCAATCCGGGCCTCCTAGAGCAGTATGATAGTTTTTTCTCACCAGAGGTGAGATTTCCTCAGCCGAAGGGAATTGATGGGGACATCATGCCTAATTCCCCCAATTCCTTCAAGGTCTACCAAAGGAGGAAGCATAGGGTGGCGGATCAAGCTATGATGTGGATGGATGATGTGTATCATGACTTTGCTCGCCAAGATGTCATAAATCCACCGTTGGATTACCATTACGATGATATCCGACAGTTGGATTTTGGTAGATCTACCATTTGAAGGAGAGAAGGCCCCATGTGCGCAATCACATAGAAGGCCCTACTTTGGGAAGTGCCACATGGGTTGAAATAATTTTAAAGTTGAGAGGGGCCCAAGTTATTTAATGAAGAATAGAGTCATAAAAAGGGGCCCATGTTCATTAAAGAAGAGAATAAAGAATAAGGGGGGCCACCACTTAAGAGAAAATGGTCTCGGGATTCGCGCGCACAAGTCTTCCCTCTCTTTTTTCCGTTCTGTCTCTTTTTTTTTTTAATTATTATGTGATGATGTCATCACTTAGGGCTAATATTAATAAACTGTCTTGGTTTCTTTCTTCCTTATGGTATGCTATCTTGTAATGAACTTTGAGATTAATTAAAGGAATAAATTTTCCCTCTTCTTCTCTGTGATTCTCTTGGGTTCCCCTTGCTCAAAGGACGTAACGCCTCCGAATCGGAGTTCAGTGAGAGCCCAATTAAAGGTATCCTCTTCTCTTTCTCTATCTCTTTTCCTACGAGTAATCTTTCTGCACTAACCCTAAATCTCCATTTAAGATCCTATTCACCAGATTTGCGACCCTTGTCGCTGGATCTCAACCCCATGTTTTTTTTCCATTAGTCCATCTCACCCAGCCCCTGCCCAGATAATCACAAGATATACAAGAAATACGAGTTTTGCACAATTGGGCATTCTCTAAGCATTTTGGGAGTTCTATCTTCCATTGGGATCCTACCCATTCATCTGAGAGGGAACTTTACTGCAGGTCTGCAAGCTTGTTTTGGGATCAATTACTGAATTTCCCATTAGATTGCAATATTTACCAATATGAATGGTGTGTTAAAAGTTCATATTAATTTTAATTCTAAATCTGATCTCATCGTACCATATTAGGTTAGATTTCATTTGTCATGCATCATATTTTTTATTATTTCCATCAAATACATCCCCTCATATATCACAACAGAAAGTCAGTTAACTAACCATCATTATCAGATTTCATAATTATAAAATGAGCCACCTTAGATCTCCTAATTTTAAAACAAACAAGAAAAATCTTTTTGCATATCTAACGATGGGCCACATAAAAAGTTTTATTAGAAAATGTGGAACATGTGTCAAAATCTCCTATTCCACTCTATTCCATTAGATCAAATTGCACTTAGTATGATACTTTTAATACACAAACAAAATTCCAAGTCATATCAAGTGGTTCCTTTTGATTATGTGAATGTGGGCTCTTTTGATTTGAGTATCTTTCTCTTTTAACTGAGCCCACTTACGAAAAACTAACGATTAAAACAAACTCCAACTTCAGTGCATCCGGATGTATTCAAATCAGATGGCCCAGCTTTGATTGATTAAAAAATTGTCGTGGTTACTTATTTGGTCTTATGGTGGGCCCATCCGATTAAGTGGTGCCAGCAAATGAAAGACCGCAAGGGGCTTTTTCCTTTACATGAAGTTCCGGAAGTGGGCTAAACAAGTCTTTACGAGTCTTTTGACATGCTGCTCTGATTTCCAGAAGGGTTTGTGTGTCGCTACCCTAAGTTTGAAGAAGAAGATCGCACGTCGACAAGAGTAGCAAGTAAAGCTTCGACTAGAAAATGGTATCAAGCTTTGGTAAGGGAAAGGGGATTCAACTGAAATTTCTGAAGCTCATGGCTGATTCAACTAGAATTTACAGACGGAGCATAAGGGTCGCATGTGCGCTAGAAGAAGAAGTGTTTCCTGCAAAAGTCATTGCTTGGTGATGAAGGTACATGAAACGATTCAATCATCCACATTTATATCTTTACAAAAAATCAAAAGATTAAAATAACCTTTTTATGTAAAAACAGAAAAAATAACTTCTCAACAGCTCTAATTTTTTCTCTTGCCATTTGATAAAATTCACACAAATTGGAGGTTTCGGCCATGATTCATCTGAACTGCCAGTTCTGGTCCGAAACTAAGAATCTTAGCCAAAATTACCTGAAATACTCAACGAACAGGAACAAATGAGGTGTTCGGTACGATTTTCCCACCGAACGGAACAAATCCGGAAGTTTCGGGCGAACCGAAACGAATTTGATAACTATGGGTTATTGTTGGGAAGTCCCACATCCCACATCGCCAAAGTAATAGGCTTGACATGTCTTAATATACCTATATGGGCCTTCCACCTATCAGCTTAAGCTTTTGGGTTGGTATATGGTTTATTACATGGTATCAGAGCGGGTTCCGATTCCGTTGTTCTTGTGTAGCCCACGTGTCAGGCCCGCCCATGAAATCTGTTGGGCCTGCACGTGAGGGGGAGTGTTGGGAAGTCCCACATCCCACATCGCCAAAGTAATAGGCTTGACATTTCTTAATATACCTGTATGGGCCTTCCACCTATCAGCTTAAGCTTTTGGGTTGGTATATGGTTTATTACAGTTATAACCTTGATATACATTGTTACACCGTTCTCTATAAGCTTAAGCTTTTAGAGTAAGTGGTTGTCAACTCATACTACATTTACAACGTCCACTTATTGGCTGTAGATCTTCCTCTTGGGGTTGGATCCGCATCAAGCACGATTCAAATTTGATAAATGATGAAATCCTTAAAAACAAGAATGGCTGCAAGCTCTACTAATCATGTATACTGCATTGTAATTAAATACTGATCATTGATTTAATGAGGTATTATCTCATCCCCCACTAAATTATTAATGTACTTTCTAATAAATTCCTAATACAACCAATAAAACATACTCATGGTTGAGTGGTGTTGGCACCTTAGTTTCACACATGCCTAGGCATTGAGCCCTGCATCTTCAACTGAAATTATCACTCCTAGACCACTGGCCCAGCACAGAAAAAAATGATAATAATAGGAAAGAGCCTGCCACATGAAACGATTTGCAAAGTTGTGTTCTTTGTGCCAATCCCTTTGGCTTCTTTGGTGTGCACTTATGGTGGATCCCACGTGGATGCTAATCCACTTGACTCCTTCAGTTGGGGTAACGAGATGAGACTAAATAAGGATTGAATACATTGGAAGAAGCTTGGGGTGGCTCTGATGATACAGAAAACCAATGCATATTACTTGAGATGGTTTAGTCATGCACAGAAAGGAACAAAAGAAGCCTTCATATGCAACTACAGAAATTGAAGTTATATGAGGAGCTAGGGGAATGTGAAGATCCTTTGTGAAAGGCCCATTGCATGGGTTATCACATGGAGATGCCTTTGGAGGCAGTAGAGCTCCCTTCCCCCCTCCCCCTTCCCTTCTCTCTCTCTCTCCCCCCCCCCGCATTGTTTCTTCAGGTATGGATTTTCCTGGCTGCAACTTAGTAGCTATGCTTATATGATATTTCTTGATTGTAAAAATATGTTAAGTTCTGATTTATGTTATACAAATGGAAACTATAGGTGAAAGGGATGGCAAAAAACAAAGGAGCTGCTCTTAGCCCACAGCAAGAAAAAGATGATGCAGGTAATCAATGAAGCATCTATGACCTAACCAAAAAATTAGGTCTTCTATTGAGAGTCCCATGCGCCTTCTCCTGTATCTTTTTAAATTCTTCACATCATAAAAAATATTATATTTTCTTCTTATCACTGCATGTTCACAAGCGCTTGCTTGTCCTACTTCTGGTAATTAAGATCTCATTCTACGATGCAGGCTAGACAATAGGCCGGCCAACCCGTTGAGCTCATTCCATAGGTCCAATGGGACATCCATTTAATTAGAAATTATATTTAGAGTTTGATTTATTTAGAATTCTTTAAATTAGGAGTTTATTTGATTTGGATTATTATGCAAGTAGTTTCCTCTTTTAATTAGGTTTCTTTAATTATTAGGAAAGTCTTAGTGCATAAGAAAGATGTTCAGTCCTATATATAGAGGACACGCCTCAGTTGTAATAGAGTGCTTATTATCAATTAATCTTTGAGTTTGATTTATGAGAGTTTTCTCTCCAGTTATGGTGTTTTCTCCTCCTATGAGGGTGCCCTAGTGGCTGAATCCATTTTTGGATTCAATCAATTCTTCGGGAGATTGATCTATCGTCTCAATCGCAGATCCGGGCTGTGCCATTCTAGTTGCTATTTGATCATTTACCCATAAGAAAAATTGTGAACATTTTTCCGTTTGGACTGCAATGTCGTTCATTTTAAAATGTTTTTTTGATGCACAAGAGAGACTGGGTCTGCAGCCTTTTCCCTCTAGAAATTGTGTTATGTTAGAAAAATGAAGGTGCACTTTTATGTTGAATTTGGAAAACAAAGGCAAGTTAATGGTTGATAAGGTGGTGGTGATTGTTGGTTTTTTTTTTTTTTTTTTTCCTTTTTCTTTCCGGGTAGGTAACTGGTATGCACCAAGCAACCTAGAAATAAGCTACTTAATATGCACACAACTTAAAACTCGCAAGCGCACAAGATCACTATGTAGTGTAGTGAATTGTAAGTACGAGGTCGATCCCACGAATACTTGTGATAAAACAATGTCAAAATTAACTAAAAATCAGAATATTAAATGGAATAATTGAATGATAAAAAAACTGAATTAAACTATTAAAAACAGTAAATTAAACTATCAAAAGATAATTGGAAAGTAACTTAAAACACAAAACTAGTATGAGAATTGAAAAACAGTAATAATGAATGAACTAGGGTTTCATCTACTCCCCTAACCAATCCTATGTATGTCCCTTATTATCTTTTAATCAAAAATCAGATTTTATTAGTGACATCTATCAACCTAGACCATGGCATATGCGTCTAAATTATTATTCCCCTAAACCTAATTCATGAGTGGCATACTACATGAATTGTTCATCATGATGCAAAAACTAAGCATGGCATATGTCCTAGTCAAAACAAACATAATGCATAAAACAATGAGAAAGATAAATGCATGAGTCTAAGCATGGCATATACTTAGATTATTCATTGTTCTAAACCCTAGATGCATAACATCAAGATCAATCAAAATTAAGTTAGCTATTCTTAAGATTAATTGAACATCATATGGTTGGCATGGCATATACACAACTCATCAATTAATAACATGGTTTAGAATCTCAACCAACAAAACTGAAATCTGAATTAAAAGACGCTAAAAGAGACTACATAGAACTAGGCTAGGGTTTCAATTACACCCTAGCCCTAAAAAGTTTAGCTACTCATGTCTTTAATGAAAAATAAACTAAAAAGTAGAGTCATAAGAAGAAAACTAGAAGATTGAAGAAGATGAAGTTGTCCAGCAGCTTTTTCTCCTTTTTCTTCGCTCCAAAAGCCCTTCAAGATGCTCCAAAGAATGCTCCAAAGGTGGCTGTATGGAAAATAGGGTTTATGGGATGATAATAACTGATTTTTATGCTTTTCTGGTGGCTGAATGGTGGCTCTAATGTGGATGGACGTGGCTGGGATGTGGATGTCTTTTTATACTTTTGCAATCACCCCTTTAGTAATAGTTCCCTTGTATGTTTAGGTCTCCATCTTTCTTTACAATTGGGCTTCCTAATTAGAATGAAATAGGAGTCTTCTTTCTTGATTAGCAAGACTTTCTAAATCTGGTCCCACTTGTATCTTCTAGAAAATTCTTCACATGGACCCACAAATCTGAGAATTAATTGCAATAACTAAATCTGAAGCTTTTATAATAAAAGTGGGCCCATAGAATGTTGCACAATGAGTGTGGGACCCCTCTTTTAGGACTTCTATCTTGACTTGAACAAGACTTACTCCAAACTTTCTTTCTTTTTCTCCTTGTTTTTCTCCAATCTTGGGCTCCACTTCAACTTGAATAGGACTTCTAATTTCTGAAATTCTTCTATTTGCAATAGATGTGGACCCCTCTTGGGCCTGTAACCCTAGATTGGATTTCTTCCTTTTTCTTTTTTCTTTCTTTTGCTTTTCTTCTTTGAATTGTAAGTTCCCAAAGAATTAGAAATTAATCTTGAAATCTGGAATAGCTTGGATGGGACCCACCATGGTCCTTCTTTGGGATTCACGCCCATCATGTCTTCTTTAATTACTCTCTTTTTGCTCCTTTTGACCTTAGCATAAAAATTAACAAAACCTATGTAAAAATCAAATAAAATAACTATACTAGCACAAGATGAATCAAATATTAGGGCTTAGATTATAAACAATTAACCACTTATCAGTAACCAAACCATTTGAATCTTTAACTCCAATATTCTTGGGGAACTTCATCATCAGCACCCCTCTGTTATTACGAAGCTCTTCTACAATACCCGCTGGACTTGGTTTTCCTCTTGCAGCTCTATCTTGTTTATGAAGTTGTGCGATTTGGATTGTAACAATGTAGCTGGTCAAGTTATCAAAAAAAAAAAAAAGAAAAAGAAAAGTATCTGGTCAATTGATTGAGCGTAAGCTGAATTGTGATTCGTTAACCAGAATGGTAATGAGTTCTTTTTTTTTTTTTTGGGGGGGGGGGGGGGTGGGTTGGTTTATATATTTTCCAAGAAATACAATACAAAGAATGAGGCGGGTAAAGTTCCAATCTATTTGCTGGGGCTTTTTTTGGGGGCGGGGGGGGGGGGGGGGGGGGGGGCGGGTTGTTATATATTTTCCAAGAAATAGAATACAAAGAACAAGGGGGGTAAAGTTCCAATCTATTTGCTACTCCCCATTGCAGGAGAAGCACACAAGGAGCGAAAGCACAAAATAATTAAAGGAGTTATACAAAATATTTCTTTTTTTCTTTTTTTTGGCTGGCAAAACAAAGTAGGATCAGCTAATTTGATTCAGGAGTCACAATCTGGGAGTGATACTTTACCATTAACCAGAGAATAGCTCCATTATCTTGACACCTGCATACTGTGTAGTTTAGGTCTTTTATTGGATTTGTAACTGTTTTAGCTTGGAACCCACTTCTCCAAGGAGAGCAGTTTGGCTCAAGCATAGATTGGCGAATCAGATTACAATCAGCTAGAATGCAGATGCTTTCAGACTCTCTTGCAACAGCATGGATGGGATAACAGCCAGAAATCTCTCTTCAGCTGTTCTCACCCAGGACACAATTAGTTCGTTTTTAACCCAATGTTACCATGTAGGGAATAAATAATGCTCTCATGATTTGTAGGAATTACATATATGCTGAGAAGAGTCAAACTCAAACAGATATTTAAATAAGGCTTCAATGTTGATGATGACGACTGAGAAGAATGTCTGATATTCACCAACATTCCACATCTAACTGGATCAAAGATGTCTAGCATGGCAACTTCACAAGGTTATTCTTAACTTGGTTCTTCCACGACCTTTGCAGCGTTCTTGGCCTTCTAAATGGCACTAGTGTAAGTGACCTTGATGCGGATGGATTTGATGATCAGGTGGTTGAGCAGGCTATGACATTCATGGAAGCATTTGATTGAACACATGGTGTCCAAACCCATGTGTAGATGTTTCCCTCAAGAATAAAGAGCCCAAAATAGTCCACCTATACTAATTTTAAGGTGTAATAGCAGAATACCTACCTGTACTTTGCTCAAAATGTAGACTGCCCCCTTTACAAATTTTTGTTGTACTAAACCTACTTGTATTTTAAATCACAAAGCAAATAGAGACAGCCGTGATGGAAAAAGTGGAATGATGAATTTACCCGTCCATATATAAGATGTGACTTGGCATTTTTTTATCATTTTCTCCTTTCTTGCTCGTGGCTAGGGTTCTTCTTCGTTGGCGACTTTGAGAGAAACCTTGTCTCTTTCCCGGCAATCTTCATATCCATCAAGAAGCACTGCCGATCATAGTGCAGACCATTAATGGTGGGCCTTTTTTTTTATCTGATTATAATTGCAAGCCATCCTGAGAAACCAGTTGAGAGAGAGTTTTTTTTTATCTGATTATAATTGCAAGCAATCAGATCTAGAGAAATTTCCTTTTGGTTTTTTTTTTTTTTTTTTTTATTTTTATTATTTTTTTTATTTTTATGGTTGTTTTGCGTTTTTTTAATGATTTTCCTTTTGTTCTCGTCTTCGTTCGATCTTTTTGTTCTACTTGTGAAACTGCTAGAAACAAACAATGACTCATGATCCCGACACGAAACCATCCTTTCCGCTATCTCCCAAAACTCCACTCCCTCCTCCAATGCTGATAGGTATCGAACCCCCCAAACCCCAATCTCCACCGTCCAATCCCATCGACCTTGGTCTTCTCCTCCGCGTCTGCACCATCCTCTTCCAACAGCAAGATGCCCCCGACACCAAACTCTTCTCCAACAACCTCTGAAACGCCGATTTCTCCCTCACCCACGAGTTCTTCCTCCAGGTTCGTAAAAGAGTTCTCTTCTCATGGAAACCCATCGACTGATTCTTACATTTCTCCCTCTACGCGTCCCACCAATTCCCCCACTCCCCAATCACCCACAAGATCCTCGACATCTATGGGAAATCCAGCAACAACCAGCACTTTTGGGATTTCCTCCATGAAACGGCCGATAAGTGTGTCGTAACGGTCTCCACGCTGTGAGTCGCAGCGAAATCGCTCATAGTGGCGAAAAAGATGAAGAAATGCGTGGAATTCTTCAAATTGGTGCATGCCCAGAAGTTGTTTGATGGAATCGAGACGTTGGATGTTGTCGGGGAAAGCCTCTGCTCTGCTGAGCTGGTGGCGGAAGCGAGGAATCTCGTATTAAAGCTGAAATCTTTGGTGAAGCCATATGCGACTACTTATGGGTTTTTGGTTTTGGGTTTTGTGAGGTGGGCAAGTTGGTGGAGGTTTGCAAGATTTGGAATTTAATGGTGGACGAGAGAGTCTTGAGCTGGAAGTGGCTTCATATGAGAAGATGATGGATGCCTTCTTCAAATGCAATAGGACTTCTGATGCAATGGCGATGTTCGGAACCTTGAAGTTGGAGAGATATCATGATATGGGGTTGTCTTCTTAGTTCTTACAGGCTTTTAATTAGTTGGTTATGTAGAAAAGGGAAGTTGGTTGAAGCAGAGAGGGATTGGTGCTGATAATGAATTGTTTGCTTCTTTGGTTTATGGGGTTGAGCAGAGGGGGTATGAGGGAAGGGTATAAGATAGTACAAGGGATTAGAGACCCTTGTAGGAATTTGATATGGATGAAAAAAAAAAAAATAAAAAAATAAAAAATGACTGAGAGCTGCTCACACACTCATAGTGGTCAATACAGGGTTTAAAATCGCGGTTCGCGGTCATCGCGTCGCGGCTTGCGGTTATCGCGGTTCGCGGTCCATTGCGGAGCGAATTTTTATTTGACCCCAAAAAAATCCAAAAAAATATCCAAAAAATCCAGAATATTATAAAATGATAGAAAATAATGTTTTTTTCCATTAGTGCACACTTTAAAGCAAAATAACGGTCCCCTCAAGTTATAATATCCTGTATCATTGCTGTATCGATTTATATACTAAAATAAACTGAAATATCATAAAATTGACATAATGCAACCATAATTTTGGGCAAACTAATAGTGTTAAACATTTAAAGTCTACAAGCAAGCAATAAATACTAATAGAGTTAGTGCATGTGCCTAATGCCAGAACGAGTGGCGGCCTGGCTCGATATTATCATCATCATCATCATTTCTTGAAGGGTAGAAGGCACCAAATTGTTGTGTTACACAGCCTCCACTCCCATAGTGCCCATAAGGTTGTTGTGCCTGTGGATATGGTTGAGGAATGAAGATTGCTTCATAAAGTGAGGCTGGGTCATTAGTAGACTGAGATGACTGAGGGTAGTCTTGGTACTGCCGATAAAATTCATGGGGAAGTTCAAGGTGCTGATGTGGATGTAATACATAGTAGTCACCATACATGACTTGTTGGTGGCCAACATCACCACCACTAGTACCCTCTCCCCCACCATATCCACTACCACTAGCACCTGCATGTGATGATTCGGTTGGTGGGACAATTCTCCGGTACCCACGAGTCGGGTCTATGTTACCAGAAGAAGGAAAATGTTCTACTGTCTCCATCATGTGGGGTGGTAGTACATCACCACCATCTCCACCACCATTACCATCGTCATCCCCATCAGAATCATGCGGCACATCTGAAGATGAGCTAGTACTGCTGATGCTAGTGTCATCATCCTCATCAACCTCATCTCGCATCTCCTGAGGGTCAACCCCACGCCTTCGTTGATAGGTAAGATTTATCTCACGTAGGCGCTCGGCAGCTCTCATTGGCTCTGGCCTTTCCCAGTCAAATCCTGGACCATATCACCAATCTGTTCATCATGATCTAGCACTGGCTCTTCTACCTCTTCTATCCATTGTGCCAACACATCATCATTCTCTGAAAAATTATAGTTCAGATTGATTGGGCAGAAGTAATTTGTTTGGTCCTCAAACTCTCTCCTTCTTCTTTGTCTGTTGCGGAGCTTAATGTTGTAATGTATATACACCAATTTGTTCAACTTTTGCATCGTCAGCCGATTTCTCACTTTAGTGTGAATGAATGAAAAGGTGCTCCAATTCCTCTCACAATTTGATGATGTAGCTGTTTGACTAAGGACTTTCATTGCTATTTTCCTTAATATTGGAGCACTTTCTCCGTAGTTTAACCACCACTCAGCTGAAAATAAAATGGAAGTATATTTATTAATTAAATCATACATGACTCAACTTTTAAACTGACGTAGAATGAATGAAATTACCATGATCTTTACCTGGAAATGACTTCATGATAGCTTGTCTGGCGGTCGGTGTCCCAAAACTACCGTAGGCTTCATTGTATATATCAATCTGGGATATACCATAAATAAAATAAGGATGAACTAACTCTTTATGCTAAAAAAAAGGTACCCATTACTTAGTCCATTACACTTACTTGGTTAATAGCCTCACATGCATCATCCTCATTCTCAGTAAGTTTTTCAATAACATTTTTTAGACCTACACGTATCTCATCTGTTAAGCTTCTGTCTTGAATTTCATTGTATCGATACTGTGGGTTGAAGAAATAACCTGCATAGTATATTAATTTAGAGAGATAAAATCACAATTTAACAATAGTTAGAAATGCAATCTCAGTTTGTGATTCTTTACCTGCAGCATGCAAGTCATGATGGAGTTGGTTTTCCCAACGTCTGTCGATGATCTTCCAATAAGCCTTGTAGTATTTGCAATTTTCTTGTATGGCTAACTTAGCTCGAGGTACGGCCTCATACAAGAAGCCCATTGTAGGCTTGTCATCTCCATTGGCCAACCGAAGGACCTTTATCAAAGGCTCTAAAACCTTTAAGGTCTCACCAACAAATGGCCAATATCTCTTAGATTGTACAATCTTTACAACTTGCTTTATTTGGGGTGTCGGCTTCTTCCCCCACTTTGATTCCAACCATTCTTGTGACGTAAATAGTTGGTGTAGCCCTCCTCTGTATTTATAAAGGCTTTCTAGAGCTATAAAGTGGGTGGCAAATCTTGTAATGCCGGGCCGTAGTAGCTCATGGTTGTCCGTATATTTCTTCATCATTGCTATGAGCCTGTTTGACTGATAGATAAAATTAGTGATCTTTTTTGCCTTTAATATCACACCTTTTATCATTTTCCTCTTAGCGATGTCTTCAATCATTAAATCCAAGCAATGTGCAGCACATGGAGACCAAAAAATATTGGGCCTTTGCTGCATGAGTATCATTCTTGCCTTCTTCATGCTTGCATCATTGTCTGTGATGATCTGAACAACACATTCTTCCCCAATATCCTCAATTACCTCATTGAAAAGCTTATTCAAGTACATCGCATCTTTGACGTACTCGGTTGCGTCAACCGATCTAATAAAAACAGTCCCTAAAGATGAATATACTAAAAAATTCAATAGGGACCGTCTAGTGATGGTAGTCCACCCATCACACATGAGTGTGCAATCCCTTTCTCTCCAGATCCTCTTAAAGGTATTCACCCAATCCATCGTCTCTTTATATTCCTCTTCAACACAGTAGTGGCCAATCTCATACGGTGTGGGTGGCTTTATACCCGGACCATGTTCTGCAGCAGCGTCCAACATGGTCTTCAAATAGGGTGAAGTTGCCTTATTTGGTGCAATGGCTCCATCGAAGAAGAATTTCCCAACTGCCCTAACCAACTTGTTTCTTGCATAACCCATCTTCCCGCTTAAGGCTTTGGCTATAGAAGGTTGCTTTGCAGATGGAGACCTATAAGCAGCTGGGTCAATTGGACCCACACCTTCTGGTCTACGAGCCTGTTGTGTGGGAGATTCGCTAGACTCTAACCAATCCGGTGGTCGGCGAGTCTGTTTTTGACTAAGCATCCGACGCAGCATCCCACCACCACCACTAGCTGAGCCACCCCCATCTTCATATTGGCCCCCTCTAGAAGCAGACTCATAGATCATTCTTCTCCTCTCTTCTTCCTCATTATATGATCTCATGCTCTCTCTCCTTGCTCTATCTACATCTGATTCCTCATCATCATCATCTGAGTCCCTAGGCCCATACACCTCTTCTCTACATGCTTCATACTCTGCTTCTCTCCTTTTCTCAGTTACTACTTTTTTTTGCTTCCCTGCATTTAATAATGCTTGCATTTCCTTCTTTAACTCTTGGGATACCTTGGTACACTTTGCCACATTTCCCGATTTATGTGCCAAGTGTTCCTTCAATCTAGTGATTCCCCCAGTTACAACCTTGCCACAATAATTGCATTTAATTTTACTCTTTTTTCCATCCACATCAACACCATGTTGCCACGCCGGGTCAACTTCACATACCATTGTTTTCTACGAAATAATAACACTAAACACATAATCCATAAAGCAAAGTAGTTTAGAATTTGAAACATAGAAGCTTAAAACAAAATGTTTTATATCCATTTTTCAAGTACATTTAGCATTAGAAACATACACATGAGTTATACATTAAACTTAGAATAATAAAACAACAAAATGTTAGACAAATCATCAAACAAATATATTTTAATATTGATTTATTAAAAAATCCGAAAATAAATATATAATAAATGTAAGTTTTTGGACATTCATCTAGTCAAATCTAACTCAATATATGGCCTTTGGTCCATGTATTGAATATTACACAATCACTTTAAAGCAAAAAAGCTAAAATAATTCGGATTTAAATAATGAAAAAATAAAAAATACTACAAAAAGTGCTAATACTCACATTTTTTTGTTCCAAAAGTGTAGATCTATTTTAAACTAAAACATTATTAATGCATTTGAACACTAATTTGAAAAAATGTAAATGATATCAAGAAAAGCCCCAAATTTTTAAAATAAAAAAAATCTAGATCTACACATTAAAACACTAGATCTAGGGAAAAATTAGTGAGTAACTTCATATCTAAGTAATCTAACTCAATAAAAAGCCTTTGGTTCATGTATTAGTGTATTACAATTTACACAATCTTTAAAAAAAAAAAAACCTATAATAATTCGGATTTAAATAATGAAAAAATAAAAAATACTACAAAAAGTGCTAATACTCACACTTTTTTGTTCCAAAAGTGTAGATCTATTATAAACTAATACATTATTAATGCATTTGAACACTAATTTGAAAAAATGTAAATGATATCAAGAAAAGCCCCAAATTTTTAAAATAAAAAAAATCTAGATCTACACCTTAAAACACTAGATCTAGGGAAAAATTAGTGAGTAACATCATATCTAACTCAATATAAAGCCTTTGGTCCATGTATTAGTGTATTACACAATCTTTTTTTTTAAAAAAAAACCTAAAATAATTCGGATTAAAATAATAAAAAAATAAAAAATATTACAAAAAGTGTTAAAACTTGAATTTTTTTGCTCCAAAAGTATAGATCTAACACATTTCAACCATGTCTAAGTTATTTTCATGTTGAATCTTGAAAAGAACTCCAAAAACCAAAAAAAAAAACTTACCAAAGAGGTCTCTTTACTCGAGTTACTTTGATTAGCTTTCCCCACATACAAATCCACCTAAAAGTAGCTTAGATTTAAGCTTTTCCATGCATTATAAATTGAAAAGGCCCTCTTGTATGCTTAGGAAGCTCTCATGAAGAAGAAGAATGGAAAGGGAGAAAGAAGAAGAAGCAACCCACTGAGCAAATAAGTGAAAAACCAACAGCAGCGCAGAGGA
Source organism: Umbellularia californica (assembly GCA_028538565.1). Lineage (NCBI taxonomy): Eukaryota > Viridiplantae > Streptophyta > Magnoliopsida > Laurales > Lauraceae > Umbellularia > Umbellularia californica. The sequence goes on along the minus strand of JAPQWN010000007.1, from coordinate 40,257,030 downwards.
CGAGTTTTTTAAAATTTTTTTTTATGTCAGCGATATAACGGCCGTTATATTGTATATAACGGCTGTTATAACGGTATGTCCGTTATTTTCAATATAACGGCGATATTTTGGCGATATTTACCGTTATATCGTAACGGGCCGTTATATGCATAATATCGTCACGTTAACGGCCGTTATGTAACGGTAACGGCCGTTATTTTAAACGCTGGGTCAATACCATTTTTATAGGCTAGGTTAAGGGGCAAATAAGTCTCGTTCATAATGGATGCCATTTATACATATATTTTGTTAATACTAACAGAATCCGTTAATTAGTACTTTGGGTAGGTTTAGTACAAAAAACCAAAGTCCAAGGGGGTAGTCCGCATTTTGAGCAAAGTACAGGTAGGTATTTTGCTATTTCCCCTAATTTTAATTTATCCAGGGGCTGTTTGTTATTCACAAATAAGGCAGGGTGTTCCTTGCAATTCTGAGTTTCAACTCAGAACATACAAACAGAAGGGGGCCTGAACGTCTGTTTATTTTGGGCTACTGGTTGAGGACCATAAAGGGTCCATGTCCACTCAAGTCCAGCACCACTAGGTGCGCCCAAGAGTGTACTGCTAATGGGTAAGACCCACGTTCCAGATTGGTGATGCACGTGGGGCCTAAGGCCATTATTGTGCAAGGTGCTGTGTTGACACTGTTATAGAAATTCTGCTGGATTTCTGCTTTCCTTCATTTTTAGTTGCCATTTTCTATCATATGGGGTGTCCTAAATTATGTTAGTGATTATTAGCAGGGATTATGGGATATTATTGACGGTAATTCTGTCCTTGGAGATTCACATGCTTGTGGTAGGTCTGCAACATTCAGTTCTTGTTGAATGTCATTTTCATGTAAAAGGGTTCTACAATAAAACCTTTGAAGTCTGTGTGTGTTTCTTCACATCATCTCCTCTCTCTGTTATGTGGTGTGTGTGTGAAATGTGTTCCCATTGGATGTGGTAGAGTTTGTTCATGATGCTGTTACGCTACGTAGTCGTTCTACAATAGTGGAACTGGTTTGCAAATCTTTTTGGGCGATATGGTGGAGTTTGTTCACGAGGCTGTTACGCTACGTAGTTGTTCTACAGTAGTGGAACTGGTTTGCGGATCTGTTTAGGCCACGTGACTGCGTCAGACCTTAGTGTAAACACTCCAATCTCACACTCGCTTAATCATGACATACAGATATGCTCCTTTCTGTCAATTTGGACAAAAATGTGCTCTTTTGGCTAAATGGCCATGGCTGATCGGCAAATAGGAGTATGCTCTCATGGTTTGTGGTGGTATATCCTTATCCAGAAGTATAATTTTGTTAAATACCAGTTGGAAAGTAGCTTGTCGCGAGCATCTATTAAATGGAGAGCAGTATCTTCTGTGAGGGGATATTTCTGTCTTACTACATGATATGGTCCAAGGGATGGCTCTCAAACTCAATAATGAAAGACTGTAACATTGACTGCAGCAGTCAAACAATTTCAATTCAACTCTTAATCTCGCACTTCCATTAATCCAGTCTGATATGTGTTTGTATATATACATATGCTTGTATGTAGGGGTGTGTGTATTTAATTTGCTACCCTAGTGGCAATGGGAGTGCATATAGAGAGTACATGCACAACCTACCTCATATTCAAACCTGCACTACAACAGAATTACGTCTGACCATTGTGCCAAGCAGCAAAACTGCGAAAGGCATCCAACCTGATAATTTTGTTTAGTGCCCATTCTTTATTTTGCATAATGAACTGTATGAATGAGAAACTTGACAGAATCCAACAGTTGAAGCTCTCCAAGATGCACTTTCTTCTCAACTTCAACACTAACACTAAGTATGTAGATCCCGTAGGGCAGTCCATTGGAACACATGTTGTTACAGCTTCCAAAAAAGATATAAATTTCTACACCATATGTAGAATATCCAGAGGCAGGCCTCATATGTGTCTGACCAGTCCTAAGCTTCAGTTAAGTTCGATATATATTTACTCTTCTCTATTAATATATGTGATTAGATATGAATCGGTCATTAAGGGCCTGTTTGGCATTGTGCCATTGAGGCATTCCAGCGTTCCCGTGAGATAAGATCACAAAAAACGTGTATGGTAGACATCAACCACCGCTTTTAGTTTTAATTTTGCTGGAACGATCCCAGAAATTTCGAGCCACTGGAGAAGAAACCCGGAATGAAAAATATTCGTTTTTTTATAAAAACCAACTATTGGGCACAATCGGCAGCCCCCTCACCCCTGCAACTCTCTCTTCTCTCTTTTCCAACCTCACCCACCCGTCGCTGCATCTCTCTCACTCTCTCCCTCCAACAGACTCTCCATTCAAACTCTCTCTTCTCCAACCTTACCCATGACCCAACCCGTCCCTGCCTCCCCCCGTCGGACCCACTTTCCCTGTAAATCTATCTCTTCTTCAACCTCACCCATTCACCCCTGGATCTTTCTCCCTGTAACTCTGTCTCTTCTTTAACCTCAACCACCCATCCCTGCATATCTCTCTATCATCTCTCTCACAAGAGGTATTCTTCCATCTCCCACGATTAGTTGTTGTCGTCGTTTTTTAGTGAGCTATCAAAATTGTCTGTTAAATATGATTTTCTGCATCAATATTTTTTTTTCGGTAAATTTGGTCCCTTCTTTCAGTTTTTATATTCTTTGGCTTCAAAATATTTTTCTTTTTAAAATTTTTGAATTGTGGGAATCTTTATTGATTATGATAATCAAGATGTGGAACATGAAATTGGTTTATAAGGCGTTTAAGTAATCCTGATTCAAATGGCATTTATACTGCTATTGATCTGTGTTGGGATTTGAGATTGATGGCTAGAGCCCCAAAATGGCAGCAGTTAGGGGATCGGTCCATTCAATGGCTAAAATTTCCCTCAGTTGATTGTTCTCTGATTCTGTTTTCTTTTTTTTTTGGCAGAAAATTTTACTCCTCATTTTGACTGACCATTTTGGATGCCCCAGTTACTGATGGCCATAAATGTATGCATAGAATACAAACCTTCAATCACTGGAGTACAACAAACACATGCCCTGCACACACTCTCTGAGATAATTTAGGTTGGAAATTCTTGTTGTAACTTGTGATTGGATTGCAAACGTTTCTTTCTCATCACTTCTTTTTTTCACAATCTTTCTCCTTCTGTGAGTTTTGTAAAAGAAATTTCTGAATTTCTGTGAGATGATTTTTGATTGATGATTATGTATAGAAGGGTTCGTTCATTCATTCTGTATTTCACAATATGACCATTAGATGCTCTTTGTCAAGGCTAATGATGGATACCTTTTTAAGCTCTTATTTTAAGTTTTTAGAGCATTTACATATTAAAATATTTGGCAAACCTGTAATGTGTTTTTTTATTTTTTTATTTTACTCAGATATTTAAAATTTAGCCTTAACATTAGAAGTATAATATATCCAGGCAGATGGATATGTACAATGCAATATTTATAAGTATTTTGGATGAAAAGACCTCATAAAATCTTCAAAATTACCCAAATGGTGGATTTTATGTCCCATTACAACAATAATAGATATAAGTTCAACAATATTGCCAAACATGTTCCACACAGAATATTCTGAGCAGAACAAATGTTGCCAAACAAGTTCTGCACAGCATCATCTCAGCACAACTGGTCTCAGCACAACCTGATCTCAGCACAAAATCCGGAACAACCTAGGAATAATGCCAAACAGGCCCTAATTTTCTTTCTATTTGATGTGTTTTCTTTTCCTGCATCAAGTTGGTGTCACAGCTTCCATTAGTTGCATTCAGATATTTAATAAGAAAAGATGTCAGTTTCAAGTTGTGTTGGAAAATAGTTGCTCAGTAACAAATATATGTTTAAATGGTGAGGACCTGGACAGTGGTTTGATCCCTTCCACAGAATTGGGAGTTAAAAGATAATGTTTTAAAGCGTCATGTTTCCTTCTTACAATTATCACATATTGCTGAATCTTGAAATTACTGGATATTTCTGTAATTTTTTCTGGCTGAAATGCATTGTAACTTAAAAATATCACAATTTGTTCACAATGGTTTTTGAGATGATGCAGATGAACTACGGATGGCTGTCAAAGAAATTATATGTGGAAGTAATAATGAGCGACTTCAATATGAAGAAGCACTAATTGCTATAACCGTTGACGAGTCTCTGAAAAGGTAATTTTAATGTGCTAGTTCTCCTTGGGGCGTGTTTGGATATGTAGTGAAGTGAGGTGAGGTGAGGTAAAGCCTCCATTATCCAGACAAGAAAAGACAATGGGTCATATCAGAAGTACACAATTTCAAAATTCCCTCCATCTTTTTCAAAAAAAGTAAAAAAAGCACCATCCTTTTTCCACTAAAAGACAAAAAAGCTCCACTTTTCTATACAAAAACTCAAAAAGATTTCATACCAAACAACTAAAAACAAAACACTATTATAACACCTTATATTTTATTCTCTCTTGATTTGATGCTTCACATCACCATACTTCAATTCACCATACATCCAAACAGGCCCTTAGGGTGTATCAGGTATTTGCCAGTAATTACCACAGGAAAAAAGGTTTTTTACTTATTTTCTTAAATAATATTAATAGTTATGATAATAACTTGTTGCAGATACTGCCAACGCATTGAGCAATCCGATTTCTGGGGTGGTGAATCAGAATTGTTGGTATGTAGTCTTCCACCACATGGTTTCTTCTTCTTGAAACGTAATTTCCTCTCTTATCTTTATCCTTCTCCGTTTGGAAGTTTCTTGGTATTTTTATCCTTAGGTGCTTTTGTTTGCACTCATTTATATATTATAAATAATTCGCATGCATAATGGTTACACAAGGTCATGTTTGTTTCACCAATTTACGTGTGCGGTGCATAAATGTGGTGTGAAAATGGTGTGTAAATAGGGCCGTTTACACACCAAAATTTTCACACTCGTGTAGGTGTGAAAGCGATTCATGACTCCTCATACCAAAAAGGTGCTAGTACAGTGAGTTACATGGTGCCTTCACTTGTGAGACATCAAAGTCCTTTAACTTTTTAATCCCTATGGGCGTCATATGTGTAATCCAAACCATTCAATTTGTTTATCGAACTAATAAATTCCAAGACCTCGAAGGCTGTTATCTTAAATCTTCATAGATTGTGTAATCTGTGAAAAAGCCCCAACCTATAGATATAAATTTCCAGAATTCTGTGGATCCCCAATTTATGATCCAAACTGTTTGTATTAATGGTAAACATCAAGATGTAATATTGCATCTTAATTCTTCATGGATTTTGAGAAATTTGTGAATAGCATCCAAAAAAATCAAAAGAACTATCGGATATACTCATTTACTCATGTGAAAATGATGATTTTGACAAACATGGTAATGTGTTTTGTAGAAGATAACAGGCCTTAAGATAGGCCCAGCCCATCAAGGCCCATGTATAAATCCCACATGCGGGATATGGTATAGATTTGTATCTAAATTTGTATAGGTAATTTCTCTCTTCTTATTTCCTTGTATAGTCTAGGATATATTCTTTCTATTCTTTCATTATTCTGTTTTGTACTCTTAACATATTTAGAGCCTTGATTAAGGTCTAATATGATTATAAATAGAACTGTCGATCACCTATGGATGCACGACCTTCTCTCCACCATTCTTCTTCTTTTTCTCCTTCCCCCACATTATAACATGGTATCAGAGCACTGTGGGATCTCTTCGTATCAACTGTCCAAACCCAATCCCTTCTCAAGGATCTGAAAAGAAGACTCTCACAGCAGAATCGCTGTGTCGACATTCTGTAGGGTGGATATCAAAGGAGGGCCATCATCTGATCATTTGGAAATAAAAAACCACCACCGCCACAAGGGTTGCCCATCTTCTCTAGGAATTATGGGCATTTTTTTTAGAATTTTTGTCACATCTGAGGTAGGCCATCTACTGCTGCTTGTGATTTCCTAGTTTTATAGGATAGTTTTCATCAGTTCCGTCCAATCTTGCAGATTTTCATCAGTTTGTTATGCAACCTGATCTGAAAGATAGTAGGAAGTATCACACAGAGGACTACATTCTCTGATCAGAGTTCTGATCCCATTGTGGGCCCCACGTGACCACTCTAGCACTATAACAGGAGGTCGTCTGGCCCTGTTTTTGTTCCTTTTTGTGTTATGTTTGTTTTGGAGTTCATCCTTGTGCTCCAGTAACATATTTGAACCAGATATTCAGCCTCTCTTGCTGATTATTGCTGACTAATTTCTGTTTAGTCCTCTCCATCTCTCTCTCGGCTTGGATTAGTGAAGAACAAAACCTCTTGGTTGCTGATTTTCTGCTTTATCTTCCTCTGTTGCGCATTCTGCTGCATTAAAGATCATGGAAAAATATGATGTTATGCCAATCAAATTTAATGGGCATAATTATATGTCCTGGTCCTTCCATTTGAAGAACTTTTTCTAAGGACAAGGGCTATTTGGTTATCTTGATGGAACAATAACTAAGCCTCCTACTCCAAGAACCACTGACTCCAAAGCCTTAGCCACGTGGTCTAAGGAAAATGCCAAAGTGATTACTTGGATACTTTGTAGAAGATAGTGGTGGCTTCGGCCCACTTAGGCCCATGTGCTTAGGCCCACGGGCCCAGCCCACATAGTTGTATATAAAAATCCCACGTGTGGGATCATTGATTAGATTTTGTTGCTAGTTTATGTTGCTAATTTCCCTGTACTACTTCCTTACATAGATTAGGAGATTGATTCATTCTTTATTATGATTGTATTAATTAGCATGTTTAAAGCCCTTGATTAGGGCATAATGATAATATAAAAACACTGACGATCCTCCTTGTGGACATCAGTTTTTCTCCAACTCTCGTCTCTTTCTTCTTCAAGTTATTACATAAAATTACATACTTAACTCTATTGATTCGTCCCTTGCAGTGGCTCTTCAAGCCTATATGTCATATCTAGAGTTACCTGGGCCCCAGGATTAGTTTGGCCCAGGTAGGACCTTAGTTGATTACTTATGATGAAATTAGAAGTTGCCTCACTTGAATGGTTTCTTTTAGAAAGGAAAGGAAATGAGTTGTATGATAACTCTAATTAGGAAGAGGAAGTATAGGAGAAGGATTAGAATTAGGAAGTATAAATCTCATCGTTGTATATATTTATAAACAAACCAACGATCCTTAGATGGTATTCTATTCTTCTTCCTTTGAAGAAATTCCAAGAGAGAGTCTTGTGGGCTGCAATTTAGGAGAAGAAGGAAGTAGTCACTGATGGATGTCCTTCTCGTGTCCGCACATTCCAAAAACAACAATCGTGTAACAAAGGTGAGTAAATCTTCCTGATTAGTTAGTTGGTTAAGCAAGATGATTGATATGGAGTTGTGATTTGGATAGTTTGTATTAATAGATCTAATATTGAGATGTGATGCACATACTCTGTATTTAAAGATCTGATTTGGGTCAAAGAAATCATGTAAGTCGCCGTTAGAATGTTATAGTTGATATGGTGTGTGAATTCATGAATATCCATCGAATAGATGTGGAATTGGTGAAAAAAGAGACCTGGCGTCAATGATGAAATTGATAGTGGAGGGTTGTGGGACCCCCTGGCACACTGTATGGATGGTTTGGACCTTAGGGTAGGAAGTAGACATGAGGTCGACCAAGATGGACTTGGACCCATGTGAGGTGGGCCCTGATTGGGTCACCATCCGTGTATTTTGAATCCCAGACACGTGAATGAGGCAGGAAAAACCAGTTTGGGTCGGCAAGGGTTGTGGGACCACTGGGCCCACCTGATCTTTGATCGGCACCCCACATCTTTGATCGATGTTCAGCATGTAGATTTCTGAGTAATCAAACTTATTATGTCCTGACTCAAATCAATAATGTGCTTTAAACATTAAATGACTTTTCCTAAACAAGGACTAATGATTCCATCAACTATTTAAGCTTTTCTCGTTCTCTCCTTTTAGCCACGCATGTTGAAATCTACATGTTGATTGTCGTTCCGCTCTGGCCCACCCGTAATATGATTGCCTGAAGGGGGAATCACAACATCAGTATTATTGGTGAATGAATTTTCCTAATTACACAAGCCGCATACAACATAATATCACATGATCAACAAATCTGAATCAATAAATCAATTATCATTATATGTACATCCATATACAAATCTGTGCCCATGAACATTACCACGCCTCAAAGGCTTATCGTATACATGTATACCGGTCATCATGACCCTCTCTCATCAGACACGTCCACAAGGACCAACCGCCATAACGGCCCGGACACTAAGTCTAACATCCCACGTCTGGGACCCAATGCACAACATCTCATAATCATATAACAACCATGATATGAACAGTGAATAATTATAATTAGAACACGTAAGCCCAACCCTAACACCATCCAGATTCATCTTGCCCCCCTCATTTAGATATAATTAATAGTTACGGAGTAGAGGTGGTCCCACTGGTTCATCATTAGCCCTCTCCAATTGCTAATAAATAAGGTATTCAGGATTCCATAATATTTTATATAAAACAATAGGTTCATGACCAAATTCAGGGTAATTTCATAATTAATTTAAAGATTCTAACATGATCCCTAACCACCCGAGTCTCAGTGTATTTAATCTCAGAAGTCAGACTCTTTTTCACATAGAACTCCTTTAAAGGAGAGTATTAATCATCCTGATTCAAGGTACGCCAAACAGTGCGCCCCACTGCCCTAACACATGTCAAATCTGACCCTTAGGATCACCTAGGGTTTTCATAGCAAAGGATCTTGATTCATCATCATCAGATGGTTTCCTGAAGTCCACAATGCCAAAACAACCTTAGTTAATACATAAAAGTGTTCTCACGCATATAAACTTATGGTTGTTGGATAGTGGGCCAGATGGGGCCCACTCCTCATGGGTCCATTACCACTAAGGTCCCCCAAGAGTCCTCTCCAGGATGTGTGGTCCTGATTTCTAATCAGTTCTACTGTGTGTCCCACAATCCATGTTATCATCGAGCCCTGTTTCCATCATATTAACGTTTGAGACTCTTTGAGTCTATTGGACAGTGGGTCCCACTGGTCCAAATCTCAGATGCCTCGCCCCCTAAGGTCACCCAAGCGTCCCCTCCAAGATGTGGGGTGCTGATCAAAGATTAGGTGGACCCAGTGGTCCCACAACCCTTGCCGACCCAAATTGGTTCTTCTGCCTTATTCAAGTGTTTGAGATTCAAAATACACGGATGGGGCCCACCTGACATGGGTCCAACTCCATCTTGGTCGACCATGAGTTTGCCTCCTACCCTAAGGTCCAGATCATCCATACAGTGGGCCAGGGGGTCCCACAATACTCCACTGTCAATTTCACCATTGACGCCAGGTCTCTGTTTTCACCCAATTCCACATCTATTTGATGGATATTCATGAATTCACATACCATAACCACTTTAACATTCTAACAGCCATTTATATGATTACTTTGACCTATATCAGATCTTTAAATACAGAGTATGTGCATCACATCTCAATATTAGATCTCTGAATACAAAATATCCAATTCACAACTCAATATCAGTCATCTTGCTTAACCAACTAATTAATTAGGAAGATTCACTCACCTTTGATATATGATTGTTGCTTTTGCGATGTGCGGGTGCGAGAAGGACATCCGTCAGTGACTGCCTTCCTCTTCTTCTCCTAAATTGTAGCCCACAAGACTCTTGCTTAGAATTTCTCCAAAGGAAGAAGAATAGAATACCAGAAGAATTTGGAATGCTATCTAACGGTTGTTGGTTATCTATATATATATAAAGGGGAGATAGAATCCTAGTCATCTCAAACTTCCTATTTAGAGTTGTTATACAACTCCTCTCCTTTCCATAACCCACTCACGTGAAACACTACTAATTCTATAATAAGTAACACTTCTAATTCCATATAAGTAATCAAAAGGGTACTACCTGGGCCAGACTAATCCTGGGGCCCAGATAACTCAAGATATTACAAACGCCTTGGTCATGTGAACAATGCTCATTTAATTTCCTTGTTTAAGATTGGTTGTTTAGACTATACTTTTGATAATAAAATGATATCTTCTTTCTCTCAATCAAAGTGTGAAACTTGTTGCTTAAGTAATAGTCATATTTTGCCTTTTTCTATTCATACTTCTCGTGCATTGGAATCTTTTGACATTATTCACATTGATGTTTGGGGAATTGCTCCTATCTTAAGTAGGATGTGATTCAAGTACTATGTGAGCTTTATTGATGATCATTCCCGTTATACTTGGATTTATTCCATGCGCTTGAAATCTGAAGTGCTTTCTATATTTCAAAGATTTTATAACATGGTCCAAACCCAATTTCAGAGAGCTATAAAGATTCTTAGATCAGATTTTGGTGGAGAATACATTTCTCATGACTTCTCTACATTCCTTTTTGATAAAGGCATTCTTCACCAAAAATCCTGTCCGCATACTCCTCTACAAAATGGGATTGTGGAAAGAGAGAATAGACACATTCTTGAAACTATTCGTACTCTTTTAATTGCATCATTAGTTCCTCCCAAATTTTGGTGTGATGCTGCACAGACAGCTGTGTATCTTATCAACCGTCTTCCTAGTACTGTTCTAGGAAAGACTACTCCTTACGGAAATCTATTTGGTCATACACCTTCATACCCTTTTTTTTTTTGAATGGTACCTTCATACCCTCGTGTGTTTTTGGTTGCTTGTCTTTTGTTCACATTCCACCTACCGAGCACACTAAATTATCACCACAAGTTGCCAAATGCATCTTTTCGGGTTACAGTATTGAACATAAAGGGTTTTTGTGTTATGGTCAATTCGAAAAACGCATGCGAATATCTCGTGATGTGATTTTCTTGGAACAGATTCCCTTCTTTTCTTTATGTTGGATATTCATCCTATTGCTGTGTCCTATCTACCACAATTTCTAGAATCTGCTTTTCCATCAACAACTCTTCCCAAAGCCTATGTCCGGCGGAAGACAGTCCCTCCTATGGTGACTCCCTCTCCTGATTATCTCCCAATGCCGCCTACTGAACCTTCTTCTAATAGCATCATCTCTCTGCGATACTCTAGTCATCCTTCTGTTGACCCTAACTGCTATGGTTTTCCTGCTTTTTTTTTACTTCTTTGGATGGTGCTCCTATACCCACCTCATATTCACAGGCTTCTAAGATCGCTTACTGGCAGGATGCTATGAATGAGGAATTGCTTGCTCTTGAAACAAATCAAACATGGGAATTGGTACCGGCCCTTGAAGGAGCATTTGTGATTGGCAGTAAATGGATATATTCCGTCAAAGTCCACTTTGATGGGAGTCTCGATTGTTATAAAGCCATATTGGTTGCGCAGGGTTATAAGCAGGAATATGGAATTGACTATGAGGAAACATTTGCCCTAGTGGCTAAAATAACCACCGTTCATACTCTTCTTTGTGTCGCGGCAGCCTGCAACTAGCCTCTTTTGCAAATGGATGTCAAAAATGTGTTTTTTTATGGGGACCTACGAGAGACTGTTTACTTAAAACCTCCTTCAGTGTATGCTTGTCCTCCAATGCATGTTTGTAAATTGCGGAAAGCTCTTTATGGACTTAAACAAGTTCCCAGGGCTTGGTTCGATAAATTCCGGACAGCAGTCATTCAAGCCAGATTTCGTCAAAGTCACTTTGATAGTTCCCTATTTCTTCGATGGACACCGAAGGGCTACACATTCCTTTTAGTCTATGTTGATGATATGATTATCAGAGGCAATGATATTGTCGGCATTACGGATCTCAAACACCACCTCACTTGCCACTTTAGAATGAAGGATCTTTGTCCTCTCACCTACTTTCTGGGGCTTGAGTTTGTGCGAAACAAATTAGGCATAAGGGTCCATTAGCACAAATATGTTGTAGATTTGATTACTTCTGGCAGGCTTGATGATGCTTACACTTTTGATACGCCTATGGAATTGAACAACAAAATCAGTATAGATGATGGCCCTCCCCTAGATGATCTCTCTGTTTTCTGGCAGATAGTTGGTAGTCTGCTCTACTTAACTATGACTCGACCAGATATTTCTCATGCAGTTCATATGGTTAGTCCCCACAAACCTCACCTTGCTGCTGCTTTGCTCATATTCTGCTATGTTAAAGGAACTCTTCATCATGGTCTCTTCTACCCTTCTAGTACTTCTCTGCACTTATCAGCTTATGCGGATGCTGACTGGGTTGCCTGTCCAGACTCTCGGAGGTCTACCACTGGCTAGTGTATGTTTCTTGGGGATTTTCTAATTTCGTGGAAGTGCAAGAAGCAAACCACTGTATCAAAGTCTTCTGCTGAGGTAAAATATCGGGCGATGTCATCCACCAGTGCTGAAATCATCTAGCTACGTCATCTTTTTTGTGAATTCGGTGTTCTTGTTGTTAGTTCTACACCTTTTCATGGGGACAATACCAGTGCTACCAGAATTGCCAACAATCCGGTCTTTCATGAAAGAACAAAGCACATTGAGATTGACTGTCAACATGTTGTTACTGAGAAGATAACTTTGCCTCATGTCTCTTCTTTTAACCAGTTGGCGGATATATTCATCAAAGCACTTCCCAAAACGCATCATCATGATCTAACTTGCAAATTGATGCTTTCTACCTTACCACATCAATTTGAGGGGGAGTGTAGAAGATAACAAGCCTTAAGATAGGCCCAGCCCATCAAGGCCATGTATAAATCCCACACGTGGGATATGGTCTAGATTTGTATCTAAATTTGTATAGCTAATTTCTCTCTTCTTATTTCCTTGTATAGTCTAGGATATATTCTTTCTATTCTTTCATTATTCAGTTTTGTACTCTTAACATCACTGTTGTAAAAGGCTTGCCTAGGCGCCAGGCGCATTGAGGCGCAACTGTTGCGCCTCATGTATGGGTAGGCGAGGCGACTTCGAACAGGTGATGGATATGCGCACAAGGTGCGCGCCTAATGTCCAGGCGCGAGGCGCAGTAGGTGTGCGCCTGATTTTTTTTAGCAGGCAGCTTTAAATGAAAAAGAAGAAAATAAAGGGGCTAAATGCATTTTTTCTCACTTAAATAAAAGAGGGCAGAAGCCCTAGCTTCTGTTGCATCATTAGACGAAAAAAAGGGGGAAAAGGAAAAAAAAACAAAGAGAAGGAGGAAGAAGAAGCTACGACGTCCTCTGCTGCAGCCACTCACGTCCTCTACTGCAACGTCAAGAGGAGGAGAAGAAGAAGAGTAGTGAAGGCAGTGGGCCCTAACCTTTATTTCCAAAGAAAAAGAAGGGCTGCAACAGATTTCCAAAGAAAGAAAAAAAACGGGTTGAATCTGTGCTGCATCTATCCTCGGGCTCCATGATTTCTTCAGCCACTTCAACCCAGACTCCTCCCTTCTCGACTCGCCGCTGACTATGTTCGCAGTCTTCATTTGTTGGAAGCTGAATCCCTTTCATCACTCCAATGAGAGAAGAAATGAGCAGCAGCTGAACTGTAGAAGTTCAGGCTCCTTTTGTTTGCTTGCTGCAGCCAGAAAAAAGGAAGAGCAGCAGTCGATTTCTCTTCTTCCATTTGCCCAGTCCAGGTACGCATTTTATTTTATATTTTTGTCTCCCAACCCTCCACATGTCGACTCTTTATTCCATCTGTCTCTTTTTTTTTTCTTTTTCTCATGACAAGTGGGGCCCAACAGCTAGCTAATTGATGGATCTATATCCAGCTTTCACCCTTTTCTCCGTAGAACAGTGGGCCACCTAAGAGATCCAACTAATCCCTACTGAATGGACTGTTTGGATTTCACTGGTGGGCCCCACTTATTTTTGCCTAAGCAAAATCTATGAGATTTTTTTTATCCTCCTGTGGGGCCCACCTGAAAATCTCAATTGCTATATGGGCCCTACTGCATGTAGGATCTTGGCAAATTTTTTTTCCAGTGCCAGGGTTTTTTTTATTAACTCATCAATATGTGGGCCTCACACCTTATTGGCATTGGCTGTTTGATTTATAGTGTGGGCCCCACAAGTTGACAACTATGCCTCCACCAACTGCAGCAGTAGAAAATAGCAGCAACACTGCAGCAAATAGTAGCAACAGTCATCTCCACTGACTACAGTGATGGATGCTTTATGACTTTTAAAATTCTTCTAATATTCCTTGCCTTTTTTGTTTTAATTTATGAATTATTATATTTTGCTAATATTGAATTTTGAATTATCTGTCCATAACAAAATATCTAATTTTTATCTACAATGTGCGCCTCGCTTCAATGAAGCCCGCGCCTCGCCTCGCGCCTTAGAGCTTAGGCCCCAGGAGACCTTGGCGCCTTGATGTGCCTCTCGCTTTTAAAAACACTACTTAACATATTTAGAGCCTTGATTAAGGTCTAATATGATTATAAATAGACCTGTCGATCATCTATGGATGCATGACCTTCTCTCCACTATTCTTCTTCTTCTCCTTCCCCCACATATTATAACATGTTTCACGTGTCGCACTTGCATATGTAACATGTCCATGTGCAAATGTTACATATGTAAAACCCACTTTCCTATCATGTGTAAAAGGCCAACGACCACTATGGATTTTTTTCCCTTCTCTGAGGTTTGAGCATGGACCAATTAGTTTGATCAATTGCCCTTGTGATAGACTGGTGTGCTTGCTTGTTGCAACCTAACTTCCAAGTGGATTTGCCGGTTGACATAAATTTCTGTTACTCAAAATGTTGCAAAGATAGATTAATAAGATTCTTATTGATGTCATCCTTATTATTTTATGGCGCATTGTGTGTGCTCGCTAGTTGCGGCTTTGGTAGATTTGGGGTGAAATGAACGTCAATTACTACCATTAATACAGTGACATGCCAGTGGCCAGTTGGAAATTGAAATGTGCCAAAACTGATGCTATGCTTATTCAAAGGCTTATCTGAAATGACACACCATCTGTTCCAAGCTGAAATCCAGACAAATTTCTCTTGGCACCAAACATTGTTATTAACTGATCATCTTTCAACATCGTTATCATCATTATAGCATTATCCCATGTATCTGTGTTCAGCAAGGACCCATAGTTGTCACTTTTTTTTAGTATGATCTATGTGAGCTGATATCATGTCTATGGTTACCAATTCTAACCTCAGAGTATATATATTCCATAGTTTTTTTTTTTTTCTAGTATGATTGATTGTGGTTTGCTCTATGTAGGAATGTAAACAGGTCTTGTTAGGTATACCGATTTAGTTTAAATACCCTGGGCCCATACCCAACAATGCTAGTTTGTATTGCCAGTCCCGAGCCCGGGTAAAGGAGGAGGGTTGCATTAGGTAGGTTGACAGCCAGCGTAAAATTTTGTCACAACCCAAACATGAAGTCTGAGATAAGAACATTTCAAGATCATGCTAGGACATTTCCTGCTTGAAGCGACACACTTCAGTGCCACTTGGTTGCAGTGGAAAGTAGGTAAGGGGTATTGCACTATTTTGGATGAGTGTGGCTAAAGAACTTAGTCCAGAAGAAGGGGAAGATTTAACTTGCTACTTGGAATATAGGAGACTTGACAGGCAAGAGCATGATGTTGGTCGAGGTAATGAAAATAAGAAGAGCTAGTGGAGCCTGTCTATAGGAGAAGTTGGAAATGGGTCAAAGCTAAGGAACTCAATGATGGTTATAATTTATTAACTTTTTTATGCGGGGAGAAACATTATAAGAAATGGAGTGTGTATAATTGTAGATAAGGATTTGAAAGAGAACATTGTGGGGGTAAAGAGGTTGGGTGATGGAATTATAGCAATTAAACTAGCATTAGAGGGAGACATAATTCATATCATTAGTGCAGATGCTCCCTAAGCAGGATCAAATGAAAGTGTCAAGAGACAATTTTGGGAGAAGATGGATAGTTTACTACAAGAAATTCCAACTAGTAAAAAGATTTTCCTAAGAGGGGACTTAAATGGGTGTGTAGGAAAGGATAATAGAGGTTATGAGAGTGCATAGAGGACAAGGATTTAGAGAAAAGAATGATTTAGGACCCACTATCTTGGATTTTTCATAAGCATTTGACCTTGTAATAACAAACACCTGCTTTAAAAAGAACGAAGAATGTTTATTTACCTATAAAAGTGGAACTAGTAGGAAATAGACTTTTTTCTAAGTAGGAAACATGATCGATTGGCTTGTAAAGACGGTTAGGTTATTCCAATTGAGAGTTTGACCACACAATATAGGCTAGTAGTTTTAGATATTTGCATTAGAAGTATAAAGAGGGATAGTAAATAAAATGTGCCCTAAAACAAAGTTGAGGGATTTGAAAGTAGAGGGATCAATAATATTTAAGGATACAGAGCTTGAGGAGGGAGAATGGAATTTTGAGGGAGCAACTACAACAATGTGGAGTCAAATGGCTAACTGTACTATGATTTAGGAAGGTTGCAAAAGAGGTGCTTGGAGAGTCAAAAGGGAAAATGCATCATAATAAAGAAACCTAGTGGTGGAGTGTAGAGGTTCAAGAAGTTGTTTGAGAGAAAAGACGTTACAAAGTATGGTAGAGGATTAGGAATATGGAAAAACATGAGACGTGTAAGAAAGCAAAGAAAGAAGTTAAGAAAGTAGTAAGTGATGCAAAGTTCAAAACATATGATGACCTATATAATAGGTTGGGAACAATAGAATGAAAAAATGATATTTTTAAGCTTTCAAAAATAAAGGAAAGGAAGACTTAGACCATGTCAAATGTATTAATAGCAATTACCAAAAGGTTGTTTTTTTATAACGAGCAATGGCCAAAAGGTTCTAGTGAAGGACAACGATATCAAAGAAAGGTGAAGGAAATATTTTAGTAAACTTTTAAATAAAGACTACGTAGGAGACATAAGAACAAAAGAGGATACTTCGTTAGTAGATACTTTTTTCTGCAGAATTAGTGTAGTGGAAGTAAGGAAAGCATTGAAACAAATAAAGACAAAAAAGGCCACGGGTCCACATGATATTCCAATGGAGGCTTGAAAATGCTTTGGAGAACTTAGGGAGATTTGGTTAACTAGGCTCTTCAATAAGATATTAATGATAGAGAAAATGTTGGATGAATGGAGAAGAAGTGTTGTGATGCCTATATATAAAAACAAGGGAGACATACAAATCTGTACCAACTATTGTGTGATTAAACTTATGAGTCATACTATGAACCTATGAGAGAGAATAATGGAGCAAAGACTTAGAAGACCAAGATATCTAAAAATCAATTTGGTTTTATCCCAGGGAGGTCAACCATGGAAGCTATCTTTTCATTTGGGCAATTAATGAAAAAATATGGACCGAAGAGGAAAAATTCTCATATGATCTTCACTGATCTAGAAAAGGCTTACGACAAGATACCTAGAAATTTAACTTGGTGGGTTTTAAATAAAAGGAATGTTCCTAGAGGCTATATTGAAATTATTAAGTACATATATAAAGGAGTGGTAATTAGTACAAGAACTACCCGTGGACAGAGGTGAGTCTCTATCAACCATAGGTTTGCAT
This sequence comes from Umbellularia californica, assembly GCA_028538565.1. Taxonomy (NCBI): domain Eukaryota; kingdom Viridiplantae; phylum Streptophyta; class Magnoliopsida; order Laurales; family Lauraceae; genus Umbellularia; species Umbellularia californica. The sequence goes on along the minus strand of JAPQWN010000007.1, from coordinate 40,239,480 downwards.
TAGGGGTCAACCCTAATCCTTTATTTCTTTGCACTGGTAATTGATGAGTTAATTGCTCATATTCAAGAGGAGGTACGTTGATGTATGTTTTTTGCAGATGATATAGTGTTGGTGGATGAATCAAGAGATGGTGTGAAAGCAAAATTCGAGAGATGGTGAGAGCCTTTAGAATCCAAATGCCTTGAAATAAATCATATAAAGATAGAATATATGGATTGCAACTTTAGTGGGCATATACAAGGAGTTGAAACTACTATGAGAATTAAAGACCAGGAGATACCACAAAGAGATTCATTCTTTTACCTAGGCTTAATAATTAGTAAAGATGGGGAGATTGATGAAGATGTTGAACATAGGATAAAAGTGGAATGGTTGAAGTGGAGACTTGCTTCTGGAGTGCTTTGTGACTGACGAATGCCAACAAGATTGAATGAGAAATTTTACAGGACAACGATTAGACGAGTTATGACCTATGGAGCATAATGTTGGTCAATTAAGAAGCAACATATGCTCAAAATGGATGCAGCAGAGATGTGAATATTGAGGTGGATGTGTGGTAAAACTAGGAAGGATAAAATTAGAAATGAGCACTTTCGAGAGCATTTAGCCGCATCAACAGGGGATAAAAATAAAGAAACCCCTTTGAGATGGTTTGGACATGTCTAACATAGGACGATAATGGCGCTGGTAAGTAAAAGTTTAGCTATGCAAGTTGACGGCCCACCAAGGGGAAGGGGTAGGCCAAATAGGATGTGGATGGAGGTAATAAAAATAGATTTGAAGAAGTGCAACTTATTTGAGGATTTGGCGCAAGATAGATCATAATGGAGAAACAGAATTTATATAACCGATCTTAACATAGTTGGGACAAGTCTTTGATGATGATGATGACCACCACCCTGGCCCAGACCCAACTACAGGCAAGAATCACATCTACATATGTATATACAAATACATGAGATTGGTACAGGAATTGAACTCATGACCTTATGTTTGTCATAAGGCACAACTACCATTTAGGCCAAAAAAAATTTGAGCATGCTTGTTGTTTAAAGATATACTAAGATAATATTTATTATATTGTTTTATATGATATTTAATTTTTATACTTATCACTGGGTATTCTGTTATGGACTCTTCATCTGTTGGACCCGGACCCGGACCCAATTATTAATCAGGCTCCAAAAAGAGGGTCCATAGGTTTTTCTAGTTGGGTACTTGAGGTTACTGGGAAATAAGAAGTACAATGACATCTGTAGCTCTAAAGTATTCTTTATATAATTCTGAAAGTGACATAAAGTGTGGGATTTTGAATTTTTCATAGTACTATCAATTGTGATTTTTTTTTTTTTTTTGTTTTGTTTTTTTGTCGCATGCTTACATGATGCTATCTTGTACTTGCGAATATTAGTTACCATAGATGGAAATTTTAAATACAAAAAAAAAAAAAAAAAAAAAAATCCTGACTATAAAATCTACTTCAGGTGTTGTCAAGATTATGTCGACTGCCAATCCTTGTTTACATACCAGAGCATGAGGTATTCTTTCTCCCTAACCATTCCTGCAGCTGCAGTATTTTCTTTTTCTATCTATTTTTTCAAAATTTCTATCTGGCAATAATTTATATGAAATAAGTTTTCAAGAGATTTATGCACGCCTTTTCACAGTTTTTTTTTTCTTTCTTTCTCTCTCTCTCTCTCTCTCTTTTTGAAATGCATCTTTTCACAGTTTGTTGTATTATCTGAAAGTCAAAATGAACAATATCTGATTCCTGTCGGTAAATTTAACTGTTATCCTCCTATATACTTCACAGTTCAAAGCGTGTGATTTTAAAATGGTTTTGGTTTACCTTAGACCCATTAGGCTAGAAATGAAGTTGCATATGAAGGAATTGATGCAGTCACGGTATAAACAAAAATGTAATTGCTATTCAGCTGATCTATGGACTGCTCTTTCCATTGTTGCGACACAAACGAGGATAAAGAGATCAAAACTACTCTAAGCTTTAGTCTCAAGCACCATTATGACATTGACAATGGAGAACAATTGAGGAAGAAACAAACAATGAAAGAGAGTAACAAATCTCAATATTTTATTTATTTTCAGACTGTCAATTGTGTGCTCACCACAGTCACCTGACACATAACACTCAAATCCTAGAATATATTGAGAAGCCACCAAATCCTCCTTCCTACTTACTCTACAGTTATTTCCAAACATGGATATACTAGATGATCTAATTAGAAGTTCAAAAAGGATAGAAAATCAAGAAAAAGCATTGACTTTTGCTGGCTGGATTGTCTAGAACAGTCTGGACGACTGGGGCTGTGGATGGGCCACCTTCTAGAGATGTTGGCTCCTCCTAATTTAGAGGTCACCCATGGGAGGCCCAAAAGGTATAGGCCTCTAGTGGGTTGGGTCCTCTTTAACCCATTTATTCAGGTTCAAATAAAGGGCATGACTGCTGTTCGCTTTCCCCAAACTGGGTTTCTGCAAATTGTAGAAAGCCCCTGCAATTTTATAAAATTTAAACTGCCCCCTTTTAACAATATAGATGACAACATTAGAGCTGTTATGGCTTCCCAAGTGTACTGAACCTTTCACACATGGGCTTTGAGTTCGGACCCAATGTGCACGAACAAAAGCCTCTTTAGAAACAATTGTGCATGGCCTACTATATGATCTTCATCACGATCCACATCAGTAATTTTGGTTTTCTTCTCTTCTAGTGCTAATGCTGTACTTTTCTAAGGTTCATTCTCACTAGCATTGTAGGAATGACCTCCTTGAATATATAGAACATGTTGGATCCATTTTGGAAATAACATAGGGGAAGTGAAACTAATTTTTGGGATTGAACACCTGCTTAACTCTTTAGACACTCAAGATTTAATATGTAAATAAGACATAGAGAAAATAAACACAATCAGTTGAAATTTTCAAAGGATCATCGACATACCTGATTATGTAGTATTAGAATGAAAAGAAATTCCCCTGTTTTGTGGTTGAATGCACTTAAGTGATGAAATTGAGGAACCACTTATTATCATCTGCCCTTGGCTATATCTGCTGTCCCAGAAGCTTTAGTTTCCATTCAACATGTCTACATCCATTTTAGTGCTTAGATGGTGTTTAAAATTGATTTACATGTAAATATGAACACTACATTTCTGGTGAATGAACAGCATAGAGCGGGGGCATGGGGCGGCGGTGGTTTTATCCCTATTGCGGAGTATGGATCTGAGTTTGGTAAGGCATCAAAGAAAGCTAAACCAAGGCAAGCTGTGAGGCTACTATACAGTGGTAAGAATCATTTTGATCTACTTGTTTAAAGAAAAATTCCTTGTAATTTTATTCTGATGCTTCTAAGATGGATACAAGCTATGTTTCTTTCCCAGACTTATCTCCCATTACTAGGGGAGGTAAGTGCTCCATTTGTAAGCTTTTTATGTAGTTTGGGTGTGGCATTATGCTCTAATCATGCTTGAGGACTCTCACTTTTTCCGTGCGACTGGGATAGTTCATCTGGTTGGCTCTGCCCACTTGTCCGAATTTGTGTGGCGGGTGGTGATATGCGGGTCATGGAGATGATCTTAGCCTTCTTAGTTTTCTGGTCTGAGTTTGGATGGTGGACCATTGCTGTTCCCTTCTGTAAGGACACAACAAGACCAATAAGATTGCTTCCAAGTTAATTCATTTCTGTGCAAGTCAAGGATCAAAATAGCGGTTGTGGTAGGTATAGCGGTTGGTGGCCAAAACGCTACGTAGCGGTTGCGGTGATACGTAGCGGTGTAGCGGTGTGAATTTTTTAAATGGTCAATTTTTTTTGAATCTTGTATAGCAAACAATATTGTAATTCTTTAGTGATTTGAAACCATATAAGAGTAGAGATAACTTTAGGAAATACTGTTGAGGAGAAGAAATATGAAAAATAGTGTTTAAAACTAAAATTAATTGGCTTTATTAGGTTTTAGAGCGTAGTGCCGCTATTTTCAAAATAGCGTAGTGGTCTCGACCGCTATAGCCGATAATGCGGGCGCTACGATATGTAACGGCCGCTATTTTGAACCATGGTGCAAGTTATATGTAATTCTGCAATTTTGCTTATCCAAGGCTGGTTACTACCAGATTGGACTATTTGGATCATTGGACCCAGCAGATAAGCGGCCACGTTGATTGTCCGAAAACAAGGTTTGCAAATATAATTTATACTTAGCTACTATCTTTACTGGTGAGAGCAAAGATGTCAACCGGGTGTCTATCCTCATCACACGTCCCTTGGTTGTGGCGGTGTTTTAAAATCTAAAATTCAGACTCATCCCAAACCCAATCAAGTAGCTTGGCGGAGTCTGTCTTATGAGTTTTTGGTCAAGCTGGATTAAACATGCTGGACTAGCCTGACTATATGACCTATCTAGTTCAGTGGACTTGCTCAAATCGAATCCAGTGGTCCAGTTTCAAAACTATGGGGGTGAAACCAAGTACTTGCTGACAGGTAGATATCGATTTATCTTTGCCTCGGAGTTGCGTGACTGGTGAGGTCCAGCCATTGAAAGTTCTGATTTCCTTGCCTGGGATTATCATCCAGTTTTGGGGCCATGTGTCGGTTGCACCATTTCTTCTAACTACCAGGCGCATTCCTTTTATAATCGACAATGCCACCTTGGGTTGTATGTTTATACAAGGAGGCATAGGTCCAGCTGAAGCCCTTCTTTTAAAGACCAGACCTAATAGGAAGTGGGCCGGACATGGACTGGCCAGGACTACTTGCAAAAGCCTAGAGGGATCCAATACATTGGACAAAGCAGAAAATGTTGTCGTTAATTAGAAGCACGTCTCTTCATTAACATATCCCAGAAAGATTTTGGCGGTTCATCCATCATTACATAGACCAAAGCTACTTTGGATCCTACAATATTTTGTTCATTAATCACTATGTATCTTTCATTTTCATGTAAAAATCATTTCCTTCACAAGTACATTCACCTACTCTGCGAAATGCAGATACACCTCCATGAGCTTTGGCAATTTTGTTGGTTGAATCCATGATGAGTGAGTACTAATTTACCCACCTCAACTCCCAGAAATAGTCAGTCGTGATGGCGAGGGGCTAAAAGATCCACCACTTCAAGTTCTGTTTCAAATATTGGCAATTTGGTATCTAACTGGATAAAAGCAACCGCAGTTCTATGGATAGAAGAAGTTGTGACACAATCTATAGATCTAAATTATCAACAGGCTTTTCAAGAAGGTTGAAAACTCGTCCAAAATTAGCTCCATCCACTACAATGGTCGATGAGCTGAGGTGTTCCCAGTTGAAAAGAGCCCTTTTGGTGGCAATATTACAAATGTGTTTTCTGATTTTTCCCGATGCCCAGCTGTGCTTTGGTTCTTAGGCACAGTTAGGTTGGCAATATTACCAGATGCTACAGCGATTATTTATTCGAAAAGGTAGCTCATAGCATCCTGAAGCTCAATACGATGACAAGACCCAAGAAAAAACAAAAATTGTGTTGTTCGACCCCTACCCACAAGCAGATATTTTGTGTGGGGCAAGGAGGAAAGGAGAGTCATATTTCTTGAGATATTTTTTTTGGGTACCCCACCCGAGGGGGCTAGGACTCAAGAACGAGCTTGCAAACATATGGAAAAGTAGCCCAGTCAAGTGGGAAGGAGGCCCGCACAAGCGGGAAGAAAGCCCACACAAGTAGAAAGAGGTGCAACATGTGGGGTTCGAACTCCGGGCAGTCAGGTAAGAACTGATGCTCTGCACCACTCGGGTAAGAAGTTGTTATATTTCTTGAGATATGGATTGAGAGCTTGAACTCTCTCACCGATATCAATTGTATTTTGGGGCCTAAAGCCAAAACCTTAGGGGTCATTTGTTTCGCTACATTTACATGTGCAACCATACCAAATGTGAAATGGTTCCATACCATTACACATGGTGTGTAAATTACATGTGATTTTGGTGTGTAGATCACGTGCAAAAGGGCCCTTACATGAAACGGAATCACACCTGTAGCGACCTCGGACCGGGCCTGATCCGGGATGGGGACTGAATTTGGATTTGGATGATGCCATAATGCCATAGAACATATATTTATTTATTGGCTAATATGTACACGGGTCAATAAGGAATATGATACTACCCATGTACGGGATTTCCCATAGGTTTCCGCGGTGAGGATATTACATCAACACATATGAATTTTTGTTTAAGTGCAGAAGCATATAGCAAATCAAGTCTATAACTCGTTCTTATCAACAAGACTGGTAACACATCAATATAAAACAGAGTATATCAGAGTGAGCAATATTCATAAGTATTTTCCCCAAAAGTAAAGTTAATGTTTATACAAAAGATTGGTTAATTAACATTCCCTAAAAAAATAAAGGCCAACAAAGGCCAGTACAATCCAATAGTTCCTTAAAAGAAAATGTTATCCACGATTCTCAAAAGTGTATTGTATCTCGAGGCAACCGAATATCTAAACGACATCATCACCATGCCAATCAGCTAAGCGTTGCGTTTCTCCGACCGCCTCCTCAAGCTCCGCCTCGTGGTAACCGGTGTCTGGAACTGAGTACCAAAGAGTGGGTCAAACATGACGGTCTGATAGGTGGGTGAAAGGATATGACAATACAATAATAAGTGAAGTTACATTGGAAAACATTTAAAACCTGTTTACATAATATTTTTAATAAAAGGAATGCATCACTTGTTAGAAAGTAAATATGCAATTTAAAAGCATGTAAAGGTACCAAGGAATCGGGAACTAGCAAGATGGTAACCACACAAAGCTAAATCCTCTATCACCGAAGTGACAAGAGCTCATCGGGGGGTTGATCTCTATCACACGAAGTGAGGAGATTCAAAAAAATATACATATACATATAATTATACGGGACGGGACCACGGTAGCGAGCCGGGTATTGAGAACCACGGTAGCAAGCCGGGTATCGGGACGAGACTACGGTAATAACCGGGTATCGGGATCCAAACTACAGCTGGTGGGACGAGAGGAGGACCTCCAAGTCGGTGAATCAAACGGATAAGGTCGTCCAAGCTTAGTGGTGCCGACTCATAGGTCACACAATAGAAATTGGGACATGTTTAAGAATACATAAGATGCATTTATATAAACGGGTGGGACGGGGGTGCTCGAAAGCACAAATGTCACTTCAATATCGGGTAATGCACATCGGGGCTAGTAAAATGCTACAATTGTAATTTCAGTGTTTTCGGGAATAACAAATCATAAACCATGAATTTCTGGAGTGCATATCAAAATTCGGAAACAATGGAATACAATTGAACTTTCGAAATTTCGAGACAAATATCGGGGTTTAAGATTAGTTTAAGGTGAATAGTGGTCCCGTATGTCGATTTCAGTATAGACTTGGTATTATTTGAGTTTGGAGATATTCCGGGCTCTTTATGCACCGTAGAGATTTCAAAACTTTGATGAATCTTCGTGATGTGGTTTCTTTCTTAAATGGGCTTCACACAGCACCTAATAAACCTCCCCGACACAAAGGGGGTCCCAATAAACCTCTCCCAAACATTTAAATATTTCATTCTTGCTCCCAACATAACCCCAGGTGAACAGTACCCATTGCTCGAGCGGACTTGAAATTCGCTTGAGCGGTGGACTTTCTGGAAGGACTCTCTGGGACGGTTTGCTCGAGCGAGCTAAGGTTCACTCGAGCAGACCTGTCCAGTTCAGGTTGGCTTGAGCGAAGTGTCAATTTGCTTAAGCTAACCATTCTCTGTGAGAGATTCTAGGAGGGTTCGCTAGAGCGAGCTAAGGTTTGCTCGGGCGACCTGTCCTCTGGATGGGTTTGCTCGAGCGAACTGTCCAGAAACAGATTTCCAGGGACAGTTCAGCTCCTTCCCTTTTCTTCCTTCTTGCAAAGCCCTTTGAGCCTCATTTCTACACCAAATTGGGAGGCTCAAAACCTCCTTCAAACATCATTCAAACCATCATCAAATTTCTATAAATACTCATCGAATCACCCCTTTCTTAACCGCAACAATCACAAGAGAAGAAGAAGAAACCACCAATCACAAGGACTCATTTGTGCTATATCCAAGATATAAACAAAAACTATAAACCAACCTTTCAATGACATTAAATGAGCTAATAAGACTCTTTCATGTGCATATATTTCAAAATCAATGCAAGTCAAGAACAACATGAATAGAAACAATAAAATCAACCACATTTCTCATAAAAATCATTTAATGCTCATAATATCTATTCATCCACTTGCCTTAGGTCCAAGCTTAGCAAAACAAGCTCTAATCAAGCCATTCTCAAGGATAACCTACAAGACATGCAAAAACCCCCAAATACAAATCCTAAGTAGTCAATATAATGAATGAGGAAGAAGAAGCATGAAATAATGGAGATGGAGTCTCTCTAGGGTGAGAGGGAACCAAATCTAAGAAATTAGAGGAGAAGCTTACTTGTAAGGTTTCCAAATAGACAAGATAGCTCCAAGGAAGCTCCAATGTGGTTGGGTTTACACTATAAATGGCACCCAAAAAGAGCTCTTAAGGAGAGGAAGAAGGTGATGACATGGTAGTGGACAAGGAATGAAGAAGCAAGAAGAAAAAGGAAGAAGAACACTCTAGGGTTACACTCTTCTCATGTTTTGAGCCAAGAAAAGAAAATAAGGGATAAAGGTTTCCTTTTATAGCAAATGGGAGTGGGCTCCACTCCTAGTAACTCTTATAGGGTTGAAATCATGCTTTTGGGAGCTTGGATGAGTTTGACGAAGAAGCGAAAAATGATTGTTAAAATATCTAGTTTCTAAAAAGTATATATTTCAAGGATTTCGGGAACATGGAACTTTGTGTCTAGGTTTGGTGTAAAAAGACTGTTTTGCCCTTGATGTTAGGAAGGTCGGGTTTCGGGTTTTCGGACGGGGACCGGATCAATGCGAAAGTTGTAGAGATTAACGAGATGAGTAAAATGGGATTGAAATACGAATTATTGGAATCTCAAATAATCCCCCAAGTATAAGCAAAGTCACTAAAGGAACCCCCAAAGGGTCCCACTAAGTAAAAAAGGCACTCAAAATTCACAAAGCTATAAAAGAGCTATTCTAATCCCAACTTAATCAAAATCTACTAATTACGCTTAGAACTAACACACGACTTAATTAGTACTAATTGGGGTCACTCGAGTCAGAATCTTACAACACCTACTTTGCTTTTGCGGTGCTACAGTGACATTTCGCCCATCATGCCTTTTTCATTTTTATTTTTTATTTTTGTGGCCCCTAAATAATTATCCAAACTATCAAGCATGTTAGGAAGGCCAAAAGCGGTTATGGTACAAATTTTAGTCGTTGGATCATCATAAATTGTGCGAGATTTATGAAAAACTCTTGATAGGTTATCTTCATTTTTGTACTTTTGTGGGGTCCATTTTCACGATTCAAACCATTAATCGTCTTTAAAAGGCATTTTTAAAATTTTTTTTGGATCATCTGGGCATCTAATGCAAGATCTGAACCGTAGACCCTCTTCACACCCAAAAATAGTTTGTGGCCCAAATCTCAACGGTTGATGTCCCTAAAACTTGGATTGTGAGATATTTGCAAGAAAGCTTGCTCTTCAATTTGGATTTCTGTGGCCCTTTTTTTTTGTATCTGACCTATTAATCCTCTTTAAAAGGCCAACAATGTCTATTGGGTTGAATCTCATCAATTGATCATACACTTTGACCCCTCACTAGTAAATTGAAATCCATTCTATTGAGGAAAATGTGTTTTTGCCTCTTTATGTGATAAAAAATACATGGCACCAAATGATTGTAAAGGAGTTACGCGAAAAATAAAGAAAAGTTTCTTATCTATTGCAGATTCCTTTAGTCGCACAAACACACCTTAAAGGGCCTAGGATTTTAGCCATCTTCAAGTTCCATTATTTTGGTTAGGAGTTTTTTGTTCCTTAAGAACAATTTGAAGAACTTTGGAATTTCAAAATTTCCAAATGTTCAGAATAAGCATTTGCAATGCCCACTTCACTCTCTAGCATATATGAATTTCAGAATTCTGGTAATTTTTCGATGAAGCTCACACTCAATTTCTAATACCAATATTTCTAAAGGTGGGCCTTACATTTGTAATTCTTTTAGGTGGATTCCATCTTGTATTTTTAAAAGTTGCCTCGAGTACTGCAATTTCTAGAGGTAGGATTCATATGGTGATTTTTAAATGAGGGTCCTACATGCCACCACATTTCTAAAGGTAGGCTCCATGTCCTAGTTTATAGAGGTGAATCTTGTGTAGTTTCGAAACATAAGCCTCACGCACAATATTTCCAAAGGGTGAGAGCCACACCGTAATTCCTAAATGTAGACTTGTGTGATTTCTAATAGTGGTCCCATATTTACAATCACAAAAGGTGGGCCCACATGTAATTCCTTTAAAGTTGGACCCCATGTTGTAATTTCTAAGGGTGGTCTCACATTGCAATTTTTAAGGAGCTTGCTATTGGCACACAGAAAAATCCTTTTCCCACACAGTTTCTCTCCACAAACATCACAATATTTTAAAATTTATATTTTTTCTTTCCCCACACACCAAATATCCCCATTTTAGCCCCCTCTCCATCGTCCTCTTTCTTCTTCCCACACACATATCATTCTCTTTCTCTCCACACACAAAATTGATTGAACTCTCTCTCCTTCTCCGGCGTCTCTGTTCCTCCGGCGTTCCCAGTCATCTACACCATCTCCTCTTCCAAAGGTTAATCTCTATTTCCACCATTTTCATTTCATTTTGCTTCACCATTTATTCTTTACCATTGTATCCATCTTAGATGTGTTTTTTTTTTTTTCATGCAAACTTGTTTTGGGGATAGATTCTCATTCAATGTAGGATTTTAGAAACAATGGTATAGTTTTTTGATGCATTGGGTCCATCGTCTTCTTCCTTTTGCCGTTCCCAGAAATCGTACTGTTCGGATCTAAAGATCCGAACAAATTTGTTTTGTTCGGACCTTCAGGTCCGAACAACATTTTGATATTTGTAGTGCATTGAGCCCAGGGTTCACTGATCAAGGCTATTGATCCAATGGGCCCCATCACTGAGAGGAATGCTTAAACATCTCCAAAAGATATTAACCCTTGGGTTGATGGCCTACTTCATAGGTCATCTCCCAATTTAGGATATTTTTAAAGCACCTCCCCTCCACATTCATGCCCAGCAATTAACAGTCTGGATTATAAAATTACGATTTTAGTTGATTGTGACATTAATGCGGTATGGAATGGGGCACTTCAACCAATACATTTGAAATGGTATAGAACTCAAGAGGGCAAGAGGAAACTAACCTTCTCCGGAGAGATATTTCCTTTTTCTTCTGCATCAGATAAGAGTTGCTATATCCAATTCTGTGATGTAAGCAATTGACCAGCACATCATTTCATTACATGCTTTAAAGAACAGTGGACATGTATATGATACCCAAATATTTTGAAATAAGCGATGCCTCCATATTTATCCTGTTTACTTAAGCAATTTTGACTATTGGAATAATGAGTGCATTTGAGCTGTGTGGAGATCAGAAACTGAATTAGATTGGATACAACTTCGATTCCCATCCCAGGACATGAAGTCACCATAAACGCTGGCTGTAGTAGCCAATGTTGATTTGCACCAGAAGAAAATCATACAAGAACATCCTACCTAATTTGATCTCCAATTTCCTTGACACCCCAAAACAGAAAATGATAGCCACTTGATCATCCATTCTATCATAGCTAAGTGGGGCCTGTTTGTTTGCAAAAGAGTAAAGTCAACGAGGGCTGAAATAAATTTTCACCCATGGATTCTTTATCTTATGAGGTGTTTGTTTGCATTGGCTTAATTAATTTGATAAATAAAGTAAATATGTCTAACGAACTAGAACTAGTAGTTACTCTGATCCAACTTTTTTCTCTCCCACAGTTTGGAAAAGAATACTGCAAAACCTATATGAATTCTCCTACAATGTTTGTATTTTTATTTCAGATATGGACCGACCGAGCTCTTCTAGGGTGCGACCCACCGCTTCAAACAGAAGGCGTTGCCACCGAGTGGAAGAGGTTGCAGAAGAACCTCTTCTTAGTGAGGAGGGCCTTGAAGAACAATCTGAGATGGATGTGGAACCAGGTCCGGGGCCACAAGACAGGTCCTTATTGATCAGCTTTGATACACATATAGCTGGGTATATTTGGAGTGGACAAGTGTGTTTCGTTCGTTCCATATCAAGAATGATTGATTGATTTGTTGGGGAATATCTTCGATAATGTATCAATTGTTGAATGCAGGATCGAGGAGCACTAAAGTTTCTACGTCATGGTCAGAAAGTGCCATTGTAGCAATGGCAATTGAATGGGTCTGATAGGTTTAGGCATTGGATGTCCAAATCCAGATTGGCTCCCTTAGTGACTGCATCATACCGCAATGTCAATAAGATTATTGTATCGGGTTTTGTGGAGAGGTGGCAACCCCAGACTAATACCTTTCACATGCCATTTGGTGAGATGACCATCATTTTAGATGATGTTGCATCCATCTTAGGCATCCCAGTGACGGGGCGGACTGTTTCGTATAATGATAGAATGGCATATGAGGAAGCTCAAGCACTCCTTGTTGATGCACTGGGAGTAGAGCCCATAGAGGCACATGATGAGTTGATCCAGGTGCAGGGCCAATCTGTTAGATTGGAGTGGTTACGGGAAAGGTTTGGTGGAATGTCTGACGAAGATGGGGAGGAGATGATTGACTGTGCAGTCAGAGCTTACCTTCTGTACTTATTGGGATGTACGTTGTTCACAGACAAGAGTTGCACACGGGTGCCTATCATATTTCTTACACATCTAGTGGATTTGGACAACGTACATTCATATGCATGGGTTACTACTGCACTGGCATACTTATACAGGCAGATGGGGCTAGCAACCCGGCATGAAGTTAAACAAATGGCCGGTTACCTGACTTTATTGGAAGCTTGGGTGTACGAGCACTTCGAATGTTTGGCTCCAACTCTAAACATTCATTATCAACCAGATCATCCCCGAGTCCATTGATGGGTCCCTCGTAGGGAGTCTGCTCCTTTACAAGCACTACGAGAGAGACTTGATTCAATGAGCACTGATTTGGTAATTACGCATACTTTCATACACATTTTCTATCACCCGAAGTTATTATTCTGTATTATGTATCTTCATATCTTATGCTTTGATTCAATATTTTCAGGTCACTTGGGACCCATATCGTGATGTTAGGCGCTATCACCCTTTCAATGAGGTTTCATACTACTGTGGATGCATCAAGTGCATGGACGTGATTGAGCCTTATCATCCGGATAGGGTGCTCAGACAGTTTGGGAGAGTACAAACTATTCCTGCACCACCATTAGCCCCCATTCGCGCTACGCAAGGTCCGACTGCCCGTGATTACCATATCGCGTATTAATACATGAATCAAGTTTGGGAGGGATGACCTAATCACCTACTGTCTGCATTGAACCGTAGTCAACCCGTAAGGTGTCCTGTAGATTGCGTACCCGGTTATAAGGATTGGTATAAACGAGTCTCGTGGAGAATATTACAAAACCCAAACACTCACTCTAATTTTATTCCCCGTCCCGAAGAAGCACAGTTTAGCAGTATGGTGGACTATGAGCAGCGTAATTCGGATGCACTGTTCATTCTTGACGAAGTGATGGGAAGGGGTGAGGACCATTGGGTTGAAGACTCACGGGGACTATATACTCATATGAATCAAGTTGGCCATGTCTTGCGGGGAATGTCAATAGCCGATGCTCAACAGACTATTCGACATCCGGCCATGAGTTCACAAAGCTACAGCCGCAGCAGGTCAACACGGGGAAGGAACAACTGAAGAAATTTGAAAATTTGTATTTCAATCAAGTTGTTGGACTTTCGATGGTTGTACTTAGGAAACTTTTCTATTGAATGAATTACTTTAGATGAATTACTTTGAATGAATCAAGTTTTTCTACTTTTGGAAACTGTTATCTTTTTATTACTTTGGACTATTGAATGAATTGTTACAGATGTAGATGTACAGGGTGAAATATCAAATGTATTGTTACAGATGTAGTGTTCGGATACACAGGTCCAAACAAGTCCTGTTTGTTCGGACATACAGGTCAGAACAAGTCCTGTTTGTTCGGACATACAGGTCCGAGCAAATCCTGTTTGTTCGGATACACAGGTCCGAACATTTCAAATGTGTATGGAGTTGTATGAACACACCGATAAACTGAATTTAGAACTTAATGACAACAGTAAAAAATGAGTGCAATTCATGCAAGCTTGTTAAATGCATAATTGTTACATTCAAAATGTTTACATTCAAACTTCGAATATCCAATAAAAACTTGTTACATTCAAAATTGTTACATTCAATCCAAATCTATTGTCTCGCATGTGGAGACGTCTAGATTTATAAGCTCTTTGAATCGTTTGATCCGATCACTATACGATAACTCCCAACCATTCGCACAGGAATGGTGAAACTGTATCCACTTATTTGCAATAGGTGGAATTGGATGTCCCGGTTCTAAGAACAATTGAACAAAATGATTTTGATTAACAAAACCTATTATTCTCTCATTCCGAGAAGGCATAGGAACTGGCACAGATCGCAGTGGGAGGAAAGTCAGACACTGTTCTAAACTCAAGTGGTATAAAACCAAATTGTAACGAGATGCAATGAGATGGCCCATGTCAGGCATAGTCATCCAGTAATCTATTGGTGGGTTGTCATCATAGTATGATAATGTATCAATCAATTCTTCAACTCTGTTCTCCACCCCATATAACTGTTTGTAGTGATCCACATGTACGAGCATCTCCTGTAATAAATCTCTCCTTACTTGTCTCCATCCATCCTCAGTTAGGCCAACCAATCCAAGATGGCTCTGAAGCCACAGTTACCATCAGCTGAGACTTCCTTTACATGTCGAATGTAAGGTCTCAACCCACCGGAAATGAGAGCACATAATTATTCGTGTTTTTGGACCTCGTACGAACCGCCTTAGCCTTTTTTATTGTATTCGGTTTGCACACCAGCCGTCCTTTATCCATTGACTCTGTCTTTGAAATAGATATAGGAGAGTAGATATCCTGTGCAGATGGTACCAACTCGAAAGCGCTTGGATCTCGTCGAGTTGAGGTGTTAACTTTCATTGATGGTCTACCTCTTGGCCTTGACTTTACTTCGGGTTCTATCAAATGAGTACTTTCTGGCATAGCTAGCTCTCGTATCTTCTTTAGAAGTTGTAGTTTTCTTGTGGAGTCATAATCGTTGAACCGTTTTTCAAGTAACTCCAAATCTTCCTTACAATCCAACCCCATAGAATGACTTTTTGGTGGGGTAGTTTGCAACATATCAAGCTTACACCAATGTGGATGTACACAACTTAGAGGAATAGGCCGCCCTTGACTTATATAATCTGCAATCTCGTGCACACATGGTAATCCATGTGTGCGTCGAATAACACAACCACAAACACTGGCATTAATCCCAACTACACTGGCTCTCTTGGTTTCTGTTAAGATTTTTTCAAGTGCGTTTTTTGAGACATTTCCACGAAGTTCTTTGTATTCAGCCGTCTTGAAATTATGTTGCACAATTGTCCTACTTTTCTCGAACGAAGCTTTGATACCGGTATGCTACAACTCAAGCAAACTGTGGATTTTACTCCAACAAGCTTCAAAATTTCCTTGACTTGATCCAAGTTGCCTCTTGAGCTGTGAATGTGAACTCTCGGCCCTGCATAGAATTATTAAGATGTGAGGCATAGGAATTAATATGCATAACTCAAATGATCAGTAGTCGTTAAAAAATACCTGTTCGATGTAGTATTTCCAAAATGGATACATTTATCTGTCCATGCAGAGACAAATCTTTCTTTGTAAGCGTCCAACCAAGTACTTTTCACGTAATTTAGTGCACCGGGATACGTACTGAATTCTTGATTTAGCTTACAGAGTTGTTCACCAAACTCCTCTTCTGTGGATGAAGACACCAACATATTCCAGCTCATAATAAACCTGTCACATTTTTCTTTCGTTTCGAACAATTTCTTGCATCTCGCCAATACGTTTCTATTAATGTGCCATTTGCATAATAAATGAGTAGCACCAGGGAATACTGTGCTAATGACTTTCATAAGTGCTAATTCTCTGTCCGTCACAATCACACCGGGAAGGATACCATCACCAATAATTGAACGCAGTACACCCAGTGCCCATGCATAATTATCTTCACGTTCCGCCTGAAGGTATGCAAAGCATACAGAAAAGGTCATGTCTGTGGATGTGACTCCAACAATCTCCAACAGAGGCATGCGATAACGATTGGTCTTATAGGTACAATCCATTATTAAAAATGTGGAAATGCATGCAACAAATCTAAAGTGCTTGGGTGTGTCCAAATCAAGTCAGTCACAGTCTCGCTATTCTCACAATTCTTATTCCATTCTATGTAATTGTGCTCTGCCAACTTCCCCAACAGCTGTTGCATCTGACTTCTTCCACCCTGCTCATTAACTTTATATTTGTAACGTGCATTGTATATTGTCTTCATTGTGGTTACGTTTAATTCACTTCTTTGTTTCAACGTAACCAAAATTTCTTTTGGTCTAACCATGCTATTGGACATATCAACAGCAACTTTGTTTCCTCCTCTGACAATCTGCCTGCAAATGAATGCCCCTCTAAATGTTCCGCGACCAAGTGATTATGCACGCCACATACAACCTCCAACAACCAATCATCATTTGAGTCTAACTTTTTGCCCCTTAATGCGAAAGGGCATCCACATTTTTTGGAACCTGTTTGTTTGATCATTTTTGGCTTTTGGCCATGTTCATGCTTATATTGTCCGCTTCTCTCGCATGCAAATAGTGCTCTAGCTTTGACACCTACCCGAGCAGCATTTGAAACCTTTATGACAATGACAAAACCGTTTTTCCTTCCTACAGCATGAGCCCAACTAATCAACGAATCCCGACTGTTAAATATCTACAATAAACAAATTTATTACGAACTTAGTAACGAACAATTGTAATTTGAGTAATAAATCCACAGTACGTCTTACCTCTTGAGTTATAAATTCACTGGTATAATCCATGACAAATTCCGATCCAACTTGACTTTCTTGTGTAGAAACCTGCAGAACAAATGTTCGGAGTCAAACTGTTCGGATACACAGATCCGAACTATCCAATAATGTTCGGACATAAAAGTCCGAACAAACTGAGTTTGTTCGGATCTTACAGTCCGTACATATCGGGGAGTCTACAACTTCGCAGTTGAGAAAAATTTCCCTAAAATGGTAAAAAATACGAACAAATCACATTGAAACGGACCTTTCCACTGCTGCTCTGATTGAGAGGCACGATTTCATTGTTCTTTTCTTCCTTCATTGCACTAGATAGATCTAATGAAAAAAGTTAACTACAAGAAGAAGGAAAGACGAAAGAGATGGAGGAAAATGAGTTGGCTAAGAACACAAAATGGAGGAAGATGAGATGCCAAAACAACAATGAAGTGGAGAATGAGAAGTAGAGAATGAGATGTGGAGACTGAGATGTGGAGAAGATGAGTTCTCTGTGGGAGTACAGGGAGGGAAGAAGAAGATCGACTATGTGTGTGAAAAGAACGAAGTTTTTGTGTTTTGGAGGGAGATTGGATATTTTGGTCATTTCATAAAGGGGTAAAAATGTAAGTAAAAAATATTTAGATTCCTTGTGTGGGAAAATGATTTTTCTATGTGCCAATAGCAAGCCCCATTTTTAAAGATGGGACTCTACGTAGGACACAGTTCCTAAAGGAGCACTCATTTTGTAATTCCTATCGTACCCATGTTGTAATTTCTAAAGGGGGCATAAAACGATTCCTAACGGTGGGGGCACATTGCAATCCTTAAAGGTTGGGTCACATCTTATTTCCAAATGGTATGCCCATGTGCACAATTACAAAGGTTACAAACGGTGTGCCACGTAATTCCTATAAAGGTGGGTCTACATTGTAAAGATGGAGAAAGAAGAAGAAAACGAGAAAATGAAAAGGAGGAGAAAAAGAAAAAAAAAAAGAGGATTTTACCCGAAAAAAGACTTAATGTGCCCATAGGACTGAATCAGACGATTTAGAAGAAGTTGCACCAAATAGGGCAATTCGTCTGTAAAATCCTTTTTTTTCTTACCATTTTTTTTTCTATCATCGATATTGACCATCATTTTAGTGCATTTGAGTCGAGATCTACCAAAATTTTGTGTGTTGATGGTCGATATCGACTCTATGCATAAAACCTATATATTGTGAGTTGGTTCTTCATTCTTCCTATTTCTCCAAAATCACAAACACCAAAGCACAACAACAGTGAAGAGCTTTCCAAAATGCAATATTTGTTGTTTCCTTCCACCCCTTGTGATAATTTGTTTCTAAAAAGGAGGGCGTTATTGTGTATCTTTGTTGTTGGAGATTAAAGAGGAGGTAGGTCCGTTTCTCTTTACATTCTCTACCCTAGAACTATATTTCATTTTCTATTCACATGCTCTCATATTTATGGTGCTAATAAATGGCATATATTGCATATGAGCCATATTGATTAGGCAGTTGTTGGCATTTGTGATGGGGCCCACTTGTATTTACATGTGGGTGGACCCCATCCACAAAGATACACCCCTTACAAAGAGTCTCATGATGATATAGATAAGAATAGCCTGAGTTTTATCCAACTCTCTATCTCTTATCATATTTACATTCAAATTCAAATTGAGAGAGATTGATCTAATACTTTATCCTAATCATCTCTCAATTTGAATTTGAATAGAGATTTTATCACCCATTAGCCAAAGGGCTATGTATAGACATAAGAGATATCAATTGGTATTACTTTCATAAATTCCTCCTCCTTCCACTAGATCTACAATTCTCCATCATCATCTTCTACATCTAGGGTGTCTATCCTTGCCCCTGGATCTTGAAGAGTGAATCATATGTGACTGATCTCTCGTGAACAGTCATAGATCTCCACACTAGTGCCTGATTCTAGTCAACGCTGTCCTTATCGCGTTTGTAGCAGCTAGCTCTTATAGATTTGTGC
Source organism: Umbellularia californica (assembly GCA_028538565.1). Taxonomy (NCBI): domain Eukaryota; kingdom Viridiplantae; phylum Streptophyta; class Magnoliopsida; order Laurales; family Lauraceae; genus Umbellularia; species Umbellularia californica. The sequence continues at coordinate 40,220,334 of JAPQWN010000007.1, read as the reverse complement.
TTCTGCTGCATCTACAACCTTCAGCAGTAATGTGCATGTTAATTCACATATGGTTTTTGTAAGTGTCAAAAACCTAAATTCCTTATGCTAAGTTGGGAAATGTTCACATGGCATAAGCAAAAGGTATGGATAACCTCCTACACATCCACTTTACATCACGTGATCTATTTTTAATCTTATAATGAAGTTCATAGTTGATTTCTAACCCAGATCACTCTCTTTAATACATAAAAAAACGTGTTTGAATTGCACTAATTTAAGTGTTTTGATGTTGTAATAGTATGTCAGACGTTGAGTATTTAATGATCTTTCACTATGACGGTGAGTTTGAATTTGATGTCAATCATCCTCAATACAAGGGCGAAATGCAAAAGATGAAATATCTCTCGAGCAACATCACATATAGTGAGATGTCCAACATTGCACTACAAGCATCAAATTGGGCAACATCTTCCGAATGCATAACTTTAAAATACCTTCTACACAATGGGATATTCTTTTTTTTTTTTCATAATAAACATTGATGATGACAATTATATCAAGGGACTGTTCAAAGCTTCAAAAAGTGAAGCAAACGGGACATTATTATTCGTCTCAGGAAGGCAACGCGAGTGTTAACACCGTTCAACACTCTCGTGGAAATAGGTTTGTGAGACTATGAATATTTATTGCAAAATGAATATTTATTGCACCTTTGCAGTAACTTTAAATCATGACCAAATTGTTGTTTCTCAACTCGATATTTTAGGTTGTACCGAAGGAAATTAATCAAAGCATTCGAACAGCATCATCCTTTGAATGGGAGACCTGGAACCCCCTTACCCTCTTGAGCCTCCCGCTGCCCTAATCCCTTTCCGCACCATTACTCCGCCTGAAATCCAAGCAAATCCCAGATCCAATGCCCCCCTTCCCAGATCCAAAGCTCCACAACCTCTTCCCAGATTCAAACAACATCTTGCCCCCACCCGTCACACAGTTCCTCTTGGCAACCAAGTTCAAATCCCCTCCCAGGATGCTCTGTCCCCTGGCGACACAAGTCTTTCAATCTCCCCGGCAGCTCAGCCTTCCCCTCTCCAAGACCTTATTGACAGCCCTCAGTCGCAGCCCTCTCTTGCTCCTGGTTATTCGTCTACATCAAACCTACCAGATGCTCCTCCTCCTTCGGCTTAGGACTCTGCAAAGCTCCAGTTACTGTACAAGCACCTTGAAATCCTTCTTACCCATCACCCAAATCAGCTGGCAAACCTTTCCCTGTGCTTCCTCTCAGCCTCTTCCCCAAATAGCCGCCCTCACTGACTCCGCTCAGTCTCCTCCTTTTCCCTCTTCTCAGAGATCCCATGCCAGTTTCCTTACCCCAATCCCAATTCCTCCCCCTCCTATTCTTCCTACTCCTGTTTGGAAAGAAGGAAAACTGACGATGAAGATTCCCCTCCAAATGATCAGCCTTAGTAAGGAATCCTTTTCCTTTTCTGTAATAGGGAAATTCGTTGGCAGAAGGCTCTCTCTCGAAGCTCTGGAACTCTGGGTTCAAAACAAATGGAGGCTATCCAGACCCTGTCTGATCTCTCTGAGAAAGATAACTTTCTATATCGGTTTAATTCCTCAGAAGATAGAGATAGTCTAGTTTTGCAGAGCCCAATTCCATAGAAAGGAAGAAACTTCTTCTTCTCCCTTGGGCACTAGGTCAAGACGAGAGCTCGTGGCCAACAACTACTCCTGTTTGGATCCGTCTGAAGGGCATCCCATATGACTGTTGGAGCAGTGACATTCTCCTTTCTATTGCAAGTTCTATAGGCAAGCCAATCTGTCTTGATGAAACTACAGCTACTCAGCGGATGCTGTCTTTTGCTGGGATTCTTGTCAACCTGGAACTGGCCAAGCCTTATCCACACTCTTTGACAGTTGAACTGGAAGGCGACACAATGGTAGAAGTGGAGGTGCTGTACGAAAATATTCCTTGCTCTTCTTGCCTATAAGCAGGACATCTCTCTGCAGTTTGCCCCTTTTCATCCAAGCCTGGTCTTCTGAAGTCTTCCCCAGCAGCTCGGGGTCAGCCAACAGCCAGCCAGAAGTCTCCTTTGTCTGACTCAATCGTCCCCAATGCAACCTCTTCAACAGATCACCTATTGGAAGAATTTCCAGCCCCTGCCACGCTATCCCCCTCCCCAAAATCCAATCCCATCCTGGCTCCCACTATTAACACTGATCCTCTAAGTGCAGGCACTGATCTGGATCCTGCTTCTCTTGAGGAAAATCCTGTGCTGTCTTTGCCTACAGACCTCATTTATAAGACTATGGAGAAAATCCCAGCCCCTATTCTTGTCTGTTCTAATCCCTTCTCAATTCTGGAAAATAGCTCCATAGTAGATCTGCCTCTCTCTTACTCCCTCTCCAAAAACCTCATTGCTGCCCAACTTAGTCATACAAAACCAATCCAAGAGTTGTAGGAACCTGAATCTATCCCCATGGACCCTTCCTTATTGGATCCCCCTGTCTCCACCACATCTACCCCAGGCTACTCTCCTCCTGACCCTCCCCTCTCCATCATTCCTACTCCTGGCTGCTCCCCTCCAGACCCTCCCCTCTCCAACCTCAAATATCCTCCCTTATCTGGTCAAGCTTCCATAGTAGTTGATTTCTCTCCTTATAAACCAAAAGGAAGCTCCTCTCAGGGTCCCAAAACTAGAAGCTCCTCTGGCCCTTCCTCCCCTTCCATCCCCAATGTTTAAAGCCTTGTACTGGAACTGTAGAGGTATTGTTAATGCCCCTACAAAATCTATGCTTCGTCATCTTCCTGACATCTTCTTTCTTTCTGAGCCGAAAATGCCTTTCAATAACATTCAATCAATTGGAGTTCAATCCTTAGGTTTCACTTCTTCCTTTTCTAACTCTAACAGTTCCCTCTGGTGCCTCTTCAACCCCATTTCCAATTTCTCTTTCTCCCTCTATGACCACTCCCCTCAGTACATCACCATCAAAATTCAGAACCTCCTCACCTCAGCCTCCTACCTGATAACTGGATTCTATGGTTCCACAGACTATAGAGTTCGTAGAATCCTTTGGGACTACCTGGTCACTACTTCATTCTCTGCATTGCCTTGGTGCATGATTGGCAACTTCAATTCCATCTTCCTGGCTTCCGAGAAATTAAGCATCCGCTCGCACTCTAATACCTCAGTAAAGGATTTTAGTGACATGGTACAGTCTACAGGCCTAAAGGACCTAGGGTATAGAGGTAATTGTTACACTTGGGCTAATAATAGGCATGGCCTTGCCTACGTTACAGCCAGACTTGATTGTGCTTTTGCTAATGGTAATTGACTTGACAGTTTTGAAGATCCGACTCTCCTGCATCTCCCTAGGATTTCCTCATATCACAGTCCTATCTTACTGACCCATAGGAAACGTTCCTTCTCTAGGAACTTTCCCTTCAAGTTTGAAGATATGTGGCTTTCCCATGAATCTTTCTCTACGGTCATTGAGAAAAGCTGGGCCATCTTTTGTAGAGGCTCTCCTCAGTTTATTCTTGCTTCTAAGTTGAAGACTCTCAAGAGCACCCCCAAGGTCTGGAATAGAGATGTTTTTGGCTAGCTCAAAAAAAAAAAAAAAAAAAAAAAAAAAAAAAAAAGCTGCAATTGAAATGGCAGTTCTTGAAGCTCAAGAAGTCTTTGACTCCGGCCCATGTGATCCTCTTCAGAAGAGCCTTAATGATGCCAAATCTGTCCTCCACAACTGGCTAAATGCGGAAGTTGTCCATTGGAAGCAGAAATCAAAAAACCGTTGGCTTCAGGAAGGTGATAGGAATACCAGGTTCTTCCATCTCTATGCTAAATCTAGGAGTCATCACAACCACATTGACAGTGTCTCTGTAGGAGGTCATGTTATTCAGGAAGAAGGCCTCATTAGAGAGGAAGCAGTCTCGTTCTTCTCCCAGCTATTCCACTCAGCTCCATCCATCCCTAGTGAAGCCCTCTTTTTTGTTGCTGGGTCTTCAGTCACGAATGACCAGAACCATCACCTGATAGCCATCCCCTCGGCGGATGAAGTCAATGCGGCAGTTTTTAGTCTAAAGAAGAGCAGCTCCCCAAGCCCTGATGGATTTACTGGGGTTTTCTTCACCAAATTTTGGCATATAGTCAGCTCTGATGTCATCCAGGCAGTAGCTCATTTCTTCTCCTCTGGAAGGCTGTTGAGGTCCACCAATGCTTTCTTCCTTATCATGATCCTTAAAATTAAAGGCCCAAAGACTTTCTCTGACTTCCTCCCAATTAGCCTCCTCAACTTCTACAAAGTCATTTCAAATATCCTAGCTACCAGACTAGCATGCATTCTTCCCCTCCTCATCTCTAAGCATCAATCTGCCTTCGTTCAAGGTAGATTTGTTCACCACCATGTAGCCCTTGCCCATGAGCTCTTTCAACAGATCAAGTCCAAATCTAGAGGAGGCTCGGTTGGTCTAGAACTTGACATATCAAAGGCTTTTGATAAGCTCCAGTGGAATTTTCTCTTCAGGGCTTTGGAATTCTTTCAATTTTCCTCAAAATGGATCGGTTTTATGAAAGAGTTGGTTTATAGCAGCAAAGGCTCTGTGTTGATTAACAAAAGTCCGTGTGGTTTTTTAAATTCCTCCTGTGGGCTTCGTTAGGGCGATCCTTTATCCCCTTACCTCTTCATCCTTGCGGAGGAAATCATAAGTATTAATCTGGATAGGCTAAGACAACAAGGAGCAATCTTCCCAATCTCAGCTTCCATCTCTACTCCTTGCCACATGTTGTTCGCAGATGATATTGTGATTTTCCTAAAAGCCCAGAAGGGTAGCCTGCGAAGGCTTCAAAGTCTCCTCAATCTCTATCAGGACTCTTCTGGCCAGAGCATCAACCTATAGAAGAGGAGCCAGTTGTTCATGGGGAACTGTTCTGTTAGAAGATCTACAATGGTTTTAGGCCTGCTTGGAATCAACAAAGCCTCTCTTCCCTCAGTATACTTGGGGATCCCCTTGTTTTTTGACAGTGCTAGTCACCCTTATTTTCACAAGGTCCTGGATTCTATTAGGCAGCGACTAGCGAGTTGGAAAACAAAGCTTCTTTCTTTTGCCGGAAGATTGACTCTAGTTAGGCACGTCCTTTCTTCCATCCCCCTTTATATTTCTCTTATTCTCCCTCTCCATATGAAAACCTGTCTCCTCATTGACAGGTTGATGAGGAATTTCTTGTGGTCTGCCAATCCGGAAAACCTGAAGTCCAATCTTGTAAGATGGGATGTGGTATGCTTACCAAGATCAAAGGGAGGTCTAGGCTTGCGCAGAGTGAAAGAATTCAATGATGCATGTCTTCTTCATTTGGCTTGGTCAATCTCCACTTCCAACTCTCTTTGGGCAATTTGGTTTAGAGGAAGATACCTATATGGGCAAGCAATTTGGCAGTGGAAATTGTAGAGGGGAGGTTCCTGCATCTGCAAGAGTTTAAAATCTTTTTTTTCCATTATCCATTCGAAATCTAGATGGGTGATTGGAAACGGTCTGTCTATTTCCTTGTGGTTCGTTAGATGGATTGATCAGGTCCCTATTGCTTCCAGGTTTCCCAGTTTCCATTTCTCAGAGCAAGACTTGGTGGTTGACATCATAGGGGAGAACTCCTGGTGTATCCCTAACCACCTCTCGTCCCAGCTGAAGGACTTCCTGGACCTTTCTACCTCCTTAACATCCTTTGGTAGCAACTGAGAAGAGGACCACCTACAATGGCTAGAGAGCTCTTCTAGAGATCTCTCTATCAAAGACTCCTGGAACCTGCTGCGGATAAGGAACATTGAAACTCCATGGTCTGGGCTTATTTGGAACACTCATATAAACCCAAGGCTGGCTTGCTTCAGTTGGAGGTTAATGCTAAGGAAAACTCCTACAGAGCAATGGGCTAAGCAGAAGGGGTGGTCGTTGGCATCCGATGCTCTAATTGCTGTACGAAAGAGGAAACGGATGTGCATCTCTTCTTCTCCTGTGCTCCGGCCTCTCATCTCTGGTATTGGCTTCTTTTCCCGTCTGGTTCTCAGCCCACCTTCCTTCTCTCTGCAACTTCCATCTGGGACTTTCTCTCTAGAGGCAAAAGATGTATCAGGCAGGAAGAGGGCTGCAGCAATTTTCTCCCAACTTATCAATGTTTTATGGTTCACTCGGAATGATGCCAAGTTCAATTCAAGGAAACCCTCTCTGGAGAGAGCAAAGTCCATCTTCAAGGATCATTTGCAAGGAATGGCATCGTCTGTGTTGAATTGATCGTCCAGTGTTTTGCTAGGTGGTTGTTGTCTCTCAATGAAGTGTAGTGTGCTGTAGTGTTGGGTTGTGTGGTGAAGATCTTTGGGGCTGCTCTTCTTTGTTGAGCCGTGTCTTGTGCATGATGCTGTCTGTTTTTTCTATTGCTAGTTTCTCCTTTTGCTGTTGCAGACTGGCTTTGGAGAGCTTCCTTGGTTTGAAGTTCTGAGTTGCAGTGCTTGTAGCTTTTGGAGTTGTCCTGTGCTGCAATTCAGGGTCATGTCATGCTCCTTTTTGGTTTCCTCTCTTTGCTTGAAGTGCAGAGTCCTGCTCCTTAGCGTCCATTTCTTCTCTCCAGTGGTCTTGTGTTGGTTCTTAGTGCTGCAGTGAAGCTTCTCCTTTGTTTTTCTGTTTTCTTTGTTCATAGTTTCTTTCTTTGGGGAGGTCTGTAAGCCTCTCCCTGTGTTTTCTCTCTGTATTTTTGGAGGCTTTTGCCCACTTCCCTCTTTCTCTCTTATTCAAATTTAACCTTGAGCACAAAAAAAATAAAAAAAAAAATAAAAAATAAAAAAAAAATCAAAGCATTCGAGACGTAGGAGTACTAAGAAGGTTGAGACTAAATTAAAAGACGTGATACCACCATCACCTCATAAAGAGTTTCCCACCATTGACCTATAGGAGGATAATGATGTCAATTCCTTAACAGCAATGAATGTCATGACAGATGAGGATCAATCCATGTATGAGGAAATCAATGTAGAACTATTGGGTTTGAATGTATCTAAAACGCTCCCCCAAGTTCTGGGGATATGAAAGGAAGTTCAGCTGATGTGCAATTGATTGAAGCAGGTGTCAAAAAAGGAATGGCAGGTATGAATCAACCAAATAACATTCCAGAATCTCCATACGTGGACGAGATGGTTCCTAAAGATGTCGTACCCGAAGAAGGAGACAGTTCAACAAGGGAGATGTGGCTAGGTCGAGAGTTTCCTGATCGTGAAGCTTTTAGAAGAGCTATAACAAAATATGCAATATACAACAACTTCACCTTGTAACATGAAAGGACTAACATGAAGATTGTCACAACGCGTTTTACAGGTGTCAATTGTCCCTTGTGTATACATATGTCTATGGTTGATTTAGGTCCACATTTCAAAATTTGAAAGTAAAATTCCAAACATTGATGCTCTAAATTAATGATGAGGATGGCACATCGGCAAGCATCTGTGAAGCTGATAACGGGGTTCATTGAAGAGAAGGTACGATGCAATAACAATATCAGATTAAAGGAGATCATCAATGAATATCAAATTGAGTTTGTACCCGCAATACATATTGTCATGACCCCGGACTAAGACTCAAGGCCCCGAGCCGGCAGCGACGTGTTGTGAAAATTTTCTTTGTTTTCCCACAGGTTCCCGCGGTGAGGATTTCACATGAACATCTCACGATCACACATATGGATTGAATTACGAAAGCGTGTAGCAAACAGACAAGTAACATCATGCATGAGATAAAGTACATAAAGAACTCATGTCAGAGAGAGAAACATAACTAGCATACCCATAAGTTCAAGTTGAAGTTACAAACACAACGAAAGGTAAAGTTAGTTTTTTACATTCCCAAAAGATAACCAACAACGGCTAATAATAAAATTCCCAAAAAGTTAGCAGGTCAATTCCCAAAATATTTCGCATCTCAAGTCCCAACCCGATGTCTAGAGGACATTGTTGGGCTGCCTCCTCGTGCTCCTCCTCAAGGGCAACGAAACCTGGATTTGAGCACCAAAACGAAAGGGTCAGACACGACGGTTTGGCAGGCAATCGAATAAAGTGCAATCATCCTATAAACAAATAGTTTTGAAATTAATATAATAAGAAGTACGATAGAGAGAAGCCAAATAAAACAAAGCATTTTCAAGACAATACCATTTATAAGATCAGATGATAAATCAATATGACCATTCGAAACAATACCTTGGTAACCACATGAAAGCTATATTCTCCGTCCCCGAAGTGCTGAGAGCACTCTTGATAATAATTCTCCATTACACAAGGTGAAGGGAGACGCGGTCATATAATTATAGTAATCTAGTATAGTTGGGCATCACACACGAGTCCCACTGCGGAACGGGCTAAAGAAACACGCACGATATTCCAAGCTACAGCTTGGCACGAAGTATTTAAGGACCCAAGGTGGTTGATTAAACTGACAAAGTTGTCGAAGTTCAGTGGTGCCGATAAGAAAATACACACGAACTTATAAAACAAACCTCGACACATTTATATTCGGGAACTACTCACACTATATCATGGATACACACTCTTGTTCATGGAAATTCAAGAAATAGTAGTCTTGACACGATGTGTATGAAAAACACGATTCACGTAATGATTCCCAAATGAGGTTTTAATTAAAACCTTGGAAACATTCTTTTTAAGACAATATAAATCGTAAAACGAGGATTTGGTTTAGAAATCACTAGTCCATGTCATACATCCTCATCAATACGTTGGGATCGTAATCGTCGAGTTAGTATACACTTTGGGATCCCATGTCGTTCATTCGTTTAGATGGTGCCCATTTTTCAATGACATTAAAGATACCAAGATGTACACATCGACCAGGAAGGGTCCAAAGGCGTTTGGATAGAAACCCCATCTTACACTTCAATTCTCCTAAAATCTGGGGGAAGTCGGCTACCTATCGGTTAGCAGGTGGTTAGCCGCCGATGGGTTTGGCGGTTAGCTGCTGGCTGACCGTAGTTCACCCGACTAGACGCAACATTCTGGAATTGTAACTGACTTTGCTTGGTCAACTGTCGGTCACTGGTCAGCTTGCCGACAAGTGATCGCTAGCTGACCACCCATTCAGAACGGGAAAAGCAGATCTCTAGAATTGTGACCGAACCTGGGTCGGTTAGCCACTGGTCACCAGTCGGCTAGCCGACAGGTGATCGCCAGCTGACCGCCTGGCTGCGGGAAACTCACATCAGGTTCAGATTCAATCCCCTTCTTCTCCAAAACAGTTCTCCTTCCATCCCATTCATTTCCTGCAAAGAAATGAGCCTACAACTCCTCCTTTTAACATTTAACCATTCATAATATCACTTCAAGGGCTTAAAACTCACTTGAGTTTGTTTTTGAGTTGGGTGGAGTGTGGGCCCCACCAGGCCAATCCACTTTAAGGGCTTAAAACTCCCTTATGCGGTCTCGGATGAGATCAACGAAAGAGAGTAAAATGATCGTCGAAATATCTAGTTTCCAAAAATATATTTTTCACATGGTTTTGCAAACATTAAATTCAAGCACAGATTTCGAGGTGAAAAGCCTGTTTTGCTCTTTTAGCTGAAAACACGATTTTAGAGTCTCAGAAACAGATGGAGAGAACATAAACATTGTAAGTACTATTTTGACAAATCAAAAGAATTAAAAATAAGAATTCCCATAATTAAGAATAATCTCTCTCCACATGCACACGGGTCACACAGGCCACCCCTGGTCCGTGTCAAGCTGAATTCAACGGCTCTCAAAATTTTCCAAAGCTATAAAATATCTATTGAGATCACAATCTAAGTTAAATGCCATCTAATCGCACTTAAGATCTAATCTCAGCTAAAACAACGCTAAACAAAGAAAACCTGTTTCAGGGTCTGGCATCCTCCACCCCTTAGAGCATTTGGTCCTCCAAATGAACACTAACCTCTGGCAATAAGTGAGGGTACTTTCTCTAAAGTTGATCATGTAGTTCCCATGTTGCTTCTTTTGGCCCGTGATTCTCCCAAAGTACTTTCACCTAATGAATTGTCAGTGTCCTCAATCTTGCTCCTTCGTTTGAATAATCTTGACCGGCTTCTCCACATAGGTGGCATCTTTTCGAATCTCTAACGGTTCATGTCGCAATACATGTGAAGGGTCTTGAACATACTTTTTCAACATGGAGACGTGAAATACGTTATGTACACCTGAAAGTTCTGGCGGTAAGGCGAGTTTGTAAGCCACGTCACCGTGCGACTCAAAATTTCATACGGTCCAATGTATCTCCTTGACAATTTACCTTTCTGCCCAAACCTCAGAGTTCTTCCAGCTAGTGATACTTTCAGAAAAACCTTGTCTCCTTCTTGAAACTGTAGATCTCTTCTTCGAACATCCGCATAGCTCTTTTGTCTGCTTTTGGAAACTTTCAACCTTTCATGTATTAGCTTGATTTTATTGTTTCTCTCACCAATCAAAGTCGGTCCATGAAAGCTGCGCTCACCGACCTTTTCCCAACACAGGAATTCTGCATCTTCTGCCGTACAATGCCTCGAAAGGTGCCATTCTAATACTCTAGTGGTAGCTATTATTGTATGTAAATTCACAAAGTGGCAAACTCTCATCCCACTAAGTCTTGAAATCCAACACATAAGCTCGTAGCATGTCTTCCAAAGTCTAAATAGTCCTCTCTGACTAACCATCTGTGTGAGGGTGATACGCTGTACTGAACTGGAGTTTCGAACCCATAGACTCATGAAAGGTCTTCCAGAACCTCGAGACAAATCTGCTATCTATATCTGATGTGATCGAAACTAGTTGGCCATGAAGGCTGACAATCTCATTAACAAATGCTTATGCGAGAGGTAGCATATGCATCTTCTTTCCTGTATTCATCGGAAGGAAATGTGCCAATTTTGTGAGACGGTCGACGATAACCCATATCACATTGTTCCCCTTGTTGGTAATTGGTAAGCTTGAAACAAAATCCATTGTGAGATACTTCCATTTCCATTTTGGAATCTCTAATGGCTACAAAAGACCTAAAGGCTTCTAATGTTCTGCCTTTATCAACTGGCATGTCATGCATTGAGACACAAAAGGTACTATTTCTCTCTTCTTCTTATTCCACCAAAATCTAATCTTCAAGTTATCATACATTTTTGTACTCCCTGGGTGCATAGTATATCTAGTCTTGTGAGCTTCTACCATGTTGTCATTTCTCAGGTCATCTATGTTTGGCATGCAAAGCCGGTCACGGAAGTATAGTTCCCTATTTACAATCTGGAAGTCTGGATGTTCTGCTATGTGATCCACAATTTTAACCAACTCTGGGTCTTGCAACTGATTCTCCTTGATTTTCTAAATGAAGATAAGCTTTGACACTGACATGTTTGCTATCCTTACACCCTTCCTTAGCAGTTGAAAATCAACTCCCAAGTCTTCAAACTGCTGAAATATGCAAGTTTCTTACAAACCGGCCACACTCCCAGACTTTCTGCTCAAAGCATATGTAATTACATTAACTTTGCCTGGATGATACTTGATTGAGAAATCATAATCCTTAATATATTCCATCCATCTCCTTTGCCTCATGTTAAGCTCTTTTTGTGAAAATAAATATTGTAAGTACAAGACCTCGACCCGAATGTCCACGATTAGTGCTAGTTAAGTGGTGTGTTAGGTCTAAGCGTGATTAGTGGAATTTGACTAAGTTGGGATTAGAATAGCTCTTTTATAGCTTTGGAGGAATTTTTAGTGCCTTTGTGGTTTATAGGACCTTTTGGGAGTCCCTTTTTATAGCTTTGTGCATGCGTGGGGGATTATCTGAGATTCCAGTGATTAGTGTTTCAATCCCGTTTTACTTGTCTCGTTAATCCCTACAACTTTCATTACTATCCCGTAACCGTTCGGAACCCCGAAACCCGATTTTCCTAGCATTGAGGGCAAAACAATCTTTTTACACTAAATCTGTACCCAAACATTTGTTATCCCCAAAACCAGCGAAAATATACTTTTTGGAAACTAAATATTTCGGTGATCATTTTTCCCTTCTTCGTCGAATTCGTTCGAGGTCCCGATAGTCATGATTTCAGCCTCCCAAGTTTTCTAGTAGTGGAGCCCGCTTCCAATTTCTTTAAATAGAGACCCTTCTCTTCCATTCTCTCTTTTCCAGCTCAAGAGCCACTCAAGCTAGGGCTTTTTCCCTCTTCTTTTCTCCCTCTTGCTTTTCCATCACTAAATCATCACCAACCTTGCACAAATTGAGAGATGGAAGTCATCATCTTCTTCTTCACCACTTGGGCTCTCCATTGATACAACTCTTGAAGAGAGAGACCTCCATTCCAAGACTTTCCTTGAGTTAGCTTGGTGCTTTTGAAGAGTTTCCAAGTAAGTAATCCTTCCAATCCTTTGTTGTTGTGTTCTCCTAGCTATCTTCCTTATGGAGAGTTCCTTATTCTTCATTTCTTGTTTGACCCATTTAGGGTTTGTTTTGGGGATTTTTGTTGCGCTTGTAGGTTTCTTGAGAGAGAGTTTGATTATTGCTTGTTTCCTTGATTTGAGACCCTAAGGCAAGTGGATGAATGGGTATTGAGCATTATATAGTTTTTATGACAATGTGATTGATTTTACTATCTCCTTTAATGTTTATCTATCTTGCATTCATTATGAAATAAATGCTCATAAAAAGGGGTTTTGTTAGCTTATTTATTGTCTTGGAAATGTGGTTTGTATTTCTTTGTTTCATTTTTTGTTCATGACTTAAATGAACCCTTGTTGTTGTGGTTATCCTCTTTCTCTTTGGGTGATTGAATGTGGAAAAAGGAGATTTGGGTTGAAAGCTCATGGAAGTTTTGATGGGGGTTTCAAGTAGTGTTTGAAGAGATTTAATGGGTGATTATTGGAGGTAAGGAGGCCCTTTTATTGCAGGTGAAATGTGTAGGAGAAAAGGGGGAGGAAGGCCATGAAGGCCATTCGTGGGCAGTAGGATTGACTGCCTGCTCGAGCGCACACCAGGTCGCGCGAGCCCGCAGTCAATCTGACAGCAATTTTGGGCGGCAGCATGACTGCCCGCTCGAGCGGCCATATGTTCGCTGAGCGCGCAGGCTGTCCGCTCGAGCGGACATTAGACAGATCCGCTTGAGCGCTCCTTGGTTCGCTCGAGCACACCCCCTCTTGGGCCTAGACCACTTTTGGAGCTCGGGAAACGTTTTAAAGGAACCCCTTAGCATCGGGGAGACCTATGAGGCATTGTTTGAAGCTCGTTTGAGAAGGAAACCACGTCACAAAGATTCATCAAAAGTCTTGAAATTCCAAAGTGTATAAGGAACCCGGAATGTCTCCAAACTCAAGGAGTACCAAGTTTTTATTTAAATTGACATACGGGATCCCTATTCGCCTTGAATTAGTTTGGAACCCCGCTACTTGTCCCGATATTTTGAAAGTCTATTGCACTCTATTATTCCCGAATTTCAACATGCAGTCCCGAAATTCATGATTTATGATTTATCAATCCCGAAAGCACTGAAACTGTACTTGTAGCATTTTGCTAGCCCGATGTGCATGACCCGATATTGAAATGATATTGTGCTTTATACATGTCCTAATTGCTTGCATATGACCTATGAGTCGGCACCACTAAGCTTGGACGACCCTGTTGGTTTGATCCACCGACTTGGAAGTCCCCCTCCCGTCCTGCCAGCTGCAGTTTGTATCCCGATGCCCGGTTCATTAACCATGGTCCCATCCCGTATTATTTATATGTATATGTAAACTTTGTTGCACTTCTTCACTTCGGTGACTGAGGTCAACGTCCCGTTATACTCTTGTCACTTCGGTGATAGGGGATTTAGCTTCGTGTGCATGCCATCTTGTTTGTTTCCCGTTTCCTTGGTACTTTTACTCGATTTACATTGCATACATATTTTGAATAAATGATTTATCTTTTCATGAAAATTATTGTTTAAATAGATTTAAATGCTTTCGAAGGTAAATTCATTTGATGTTATATTGTCATATCTTTTCACCCACCTGCCAGACCGTCGTGTCTGATTCATTTATTTGGTACTTGGGTCTCGTTGTTGGTTACCCCGAGGAGGAGCTCGAGGAGGCGGTCAGAGAACTGCAACAGTTTGTTGAGTGGCGCGCCGATGATGTTTAAACATCCGGTTGCCTCGAGAGACGTTACATTTTGGGTTGTGGCTAACTATTCCTTTGGTGGTTCTTGTTTTGTTTATATTGGCCTTTGTTGGCCTCTATTTTTGGGGAATGTAATTAAATGATCTTTTGTTTAAACTCTAACATTACTTTTGGGAACGCTAATGATCATTGCTCATTCTGATACTTGTTATTCAAATGTAATTAGTCTTATTATTATAGAAATGAATTACATACTTGATTAGCTACATGCTTCCGCACTTATACAAAATATTCATGTTGTTGTGATATCCTCACCGCGGACACCTGTGGGAAATCATGTGCACGGGTAATATGTGTTCTTTATTAACCCGTGTACGCTTTGGCACTAAACATACCACTATCTACAATCTTTCCATCATTTATTTAGTCCCGATCCCGGATTAGGCTGTAAACCTGGTCCGGGGTCGCGACAGTAAGCTTCGATAGTTCGAGTGGACTTCAAATTTCTCCCCATAGAGATAATGTCTCTACATCCTTAGGGCAAAGACAACGGCTGCCAACTCTAAATCATGGGTTGCATAATTCCTTTCATGATCCTTTAATTGCTTAGAGCTATATGCAATAACCTTGCCATCTTGCATTAGTACACTACCAAGTCCAACGTTCGAAGCATCTGTATATACTAAGAATCCACCACTGCCTGATGGTAATGTGAGGATAGTGTTGTGGTCAACCTCTTTTTCAGCTCTTCAAAACTGGCTTCACATTGCTCATTCCAACCAAATGGTACATTTTCTCGAGTTAGCTTGGTCAAAGGTACTGAAATGGACAAAAATCCTTGCAAAAATCTTCTGTAGTAGCTTGCTAAGCCTAGGAAACTTCTGATTTTTGTCACATTCTTCGGCCTTTTCCAACTGATGACTGCCTCAATCTTGGCTAGATCGACCGCTAAACCTTTTTTGGAGATGATGTGGCCCTAGAAAAGCTACTTGCTTTAACCAGAATTCACACTCCTTAAGCTTCGCATAAAGCTGATTATCCCTCAAAAGTTGCAGTGATATCCTCAAATGCCGCTCATGATCTTCTTTGGACTTAGAGTACACCAAAATATCATCAATGAATACAACTGTGAATTGATCCAAGTGCGGTGCAAAGATCTTGTTCATTAGAGCCATGAACACTCCCGGTGTGTTTGTCAGTCCAAAGGGCATCACTGAGAACTCATAATGCCCATATCTAGTCCTAAAAGCTGTCTTTGGTACATTGATTCTCTGACTCTCAACTGATGGTAGCCAGACCGTAAGTCAATTTTTGAAAAATACGCTGCTCCTTGCAACTAATCAAATAGTTCATCTATTCTTGGCAATGGATATTTGTTTTTGATGGTAACCTGGTTTAACCTTCTATAATCAATACACAATCTCAATCTGCCATCTTTTTTCTTGACAGATAAAACTGGAGCTCCCCATGGCGAGATGCTTGGTCTAACAAAACCCTTCTCTAGCAATTCTTGCAACTGTACCTTCAATTCACCCAATTAAGCATGAGTTATTCTGTAAGGTACAATACAAATTGGAGTAGTGTCGCGACCTCGGACCGGGTTCGGGGACCAAATCCGGGATCGGGACTAATTATGATGTGATGGGCATATGATCACATGGAGTGATGACAATAATTAAAAATATGTTTAATGCCCAAGCGTACACGGGTTAATAAAAGGACACACATTACCCGTGCACGTGATTTCCCACAGGTGTCCGCGGTGAGGATATTCCAACACACATAACCATTTAGTATAATTGCGGAAGCGTATGGCAAATCAAACATGTAAATCATTTCCATAATAACCAGACTGTTTGCATTGAAATAACAAGTATCAGAATGAGCAATGCTTTAAAACGTAACCCAAAATGCTGTTAAGGTTGGAACATATAACATTTAATTACAATTCCCAAAAAGAATAAAGGCCAACAAAGGCCAATATAGACAAAACAATAACCACCAGAAAACTATCCAAACAACCCCCAAAATGTTTCGCATCTCGGTAGCCCGATGTTTACATAACATCGTCGGCACGCCACTCAACTAGCGGTTGCGGTTCTTCGACCGCCTTCTCTGGCTCCTCCTCGGGATAACCGACAACGGGACCTGAGTACCAAAGCAAAGGGTCAGACACGACGGTCTGGCAGGTAGATGAAAAGATATAAACATTTAATAATAAAAACCTTTACATTGGAAAACATGTAAACCTGTTTAAACAATGACTTTCGAGAAGTAAATGAATCATTTCATTGAAAACACATATACAGTAATAAAACAGGTAAGGTAACCAAGGAAATCGGGAAACAATCAAGATGACATCCACACGAAGCTAAATCCTCTATCACCGAAGTGATGAGAGTAACGGGTGTTGGCCTCAGTCACCGAAATGAGGAGGTACAACCAATTTACATATACATATACAATAATACGGGACGGGACCGCGGTAGCAAACCGGGTATCCGGAATCACGGTAGCGAACCAGATATCGGGAACCACAGGAGCGAGCCGGGTATCGGGATGGGACCACAGTTAATAAATCGGGTATCGGGATCCAAGCTACAGCTGGCGGGACGGGAAGGGATCTCCAAGTCGGTAGATCAGACCGACAAGGTTATCCAAGCTTAGTGGTGCCGACTCATAGGTCAAATCACATAAATCGAGACAGGTATAAAACAAATCCAGTGCAAGGCTATAAGCGGGCAAGACGGGGTGCTCAAGGCTCAATCATCATTTCAGTATCGGGTCATGCGCATCGGGGCTAGCACAAGGCTACAAATACAATTTCGTGCTTTCGGGTTGATAAATCGTAACTCGTAGATTTCGGAAAAAAAAGAGTGAAATAAGCTTTCGAAATATCGGGATGAGTATCAAGGTTCGAAGTTGATTCAAGTGCATAGGGATCCCGAATGTCTATTTAATAAAACTTGGTACTCCTTGGGTTTGAAGGCATTCCGGCTCCTTATACACTTGAATGTTTCCAAAACTTCCATGAATGCTTATGATAATGCTTTCGTTCTCATCCGGGCTCCATACATCACCCTATAGTTCTCTTGACACAACAAGGCTCCCAAAGAACCTTTCACAATCCATGAAAATGTTTCACTTCAGCTCTAAACACATCCCTTGTACAACAACAACCATCGCTCGAGCGGACATTACAGTTCGCTCAAGCGGATGAGCCTCTGGAATGGTTTCTGGGAGGGTTCGCTCGAGCGGACATATGTTCGCTCGAGCGTACCTGCCCAGTTCAGGATGGCACGAGCGAACGATTTGTGCGCTCGACCCAACAACTCACTGGATGGCTGCTGGAAGAGTTCGCTCGAGCGAACAACCCTCTTGAATGGCACGAACCCTTTCCAGGGCAGTTCGCTCGAGCGAAGTGTCAAGTTCGCTCGAGCGAACTGTCCAGAACTGAGTTCGGGACGGTTCTGCTCTTCCATTCTTCCCTTCTCTCAAAACCCATTTTGAGCCTCTTTCCTACAACATAATGGGAGGCTCTCAACTCCCTTCAATCACTACTCAACCATCATCCAATCTCTCCATTTTTACATTCATACAATCACCAAGGGAAGGAAACATCCATCATCACAAGGATTCACTTAGACATTGTACAAAAGATGAACTCAAAGGCTACAATCCATGATTTAAAGACAATAGATGAAACCAAAAGCTAGAAATCATGTTTCAAGACAATAAAGAGGCTTACCAACCCCTTTCAAAGCATTTAATATCATTGAATGCAAATAAAAACAAGGCATTAATGAAGTAATAATTCAAACACATTTATCATAAAACTCATTGGAAGCTAAACTATCCATTCAATCCACTTGCCTTAAGGTTCTCTATGCACGAAAATCAAGCTATTACTCTCTTCCTCCAAGCCAAGAATGCTATCTACACAAAACCCCCAAAATGCAAACCCTAAAATGGGTCAAACCAAGAAACAAGAAGAGATAACTCTCAACAAAGAAGATAGAGCTCTCCTAAGACTAGAAGAACATGAATCTAAGTGATTAGGGAGGAAGCTTACTTGTAGGTTCTTCAAATGGATAAGGTGAGCTCAATGAGGGTCTTGAGTTGAGTAGATCCTTCCACAAATGGTATTAAAGAGAAGCTTGCAAGGAGGGGAAGAGGGTGGTGATCTCCATTAGTGCTCTAGGTGCAAGCTTGGTGGAGATTTGGTGGTGAAGAAGCAAGGAGATTGTTTTAATTGCCTGAAATGTGTCTCACTTTGATACCAGCTATCACGACCCTGGATTGGGACCCAAGGCCCCGAGCTGTGACGTGTTGTGAAAATTTTCTTTGTTTTCCCACCGGTTCCCGCGGTGAGGATTCCACACGAATCATCTCACGATCACACATACGGATTAAATTACGGAAGCGTGTAGCAAACACACAAGTAACATCACACATGAGATAAAGTATATAAAGAACTCATGTCAGAGAGAGAAACATAACCCGCATACCCATAAGTTCAAGTTGAAGTTACAAACACAACGAAAGGTAAAGTTGAGTTTTTACATCCCAAAAGATAACCAACAAAGGCTAGAAACAAAATTCCCAAAAACTTAGTAGGTCAATTCCCAAAATGTTTTGCATCTGAAGTCCCAACCCGATGTCTAAAGGACATCGTTGGGCTGCCACTCTCGCTCGACAGCTGGCTCAATAGCTGCCTCCTCTTGCTCCTCCTCAAGGGCAACGAAACCTAGACCTGAGCACCAAAATGAAAGGGTTAGACACGATGGTTTGGCAGGCAATCGAATAAAGTACAATCATGCTATAAACAAATATTTTTGAAATTAATAAAACAACATGTACGATTGAGTTTTGCCAAATAAAACAAAGCATTTTCAAGACAATACCATTTATAAGATCAGATGATAAATCAATTTGACTATTCAAAACAATACCTTGGCAACCACATGAAGCTATATTCTCTGTCACCGAAGTGACGAGAGAACTTACGATAATAATTCTCCGTCACACAAGGTGAAAGGAGATGAAAGGAGACACGATCATATAATTATAGTAATCCAGTATAACTGGGTATCACACACGAGTCCCGTCGCGAAACGGGCTAAATAAACACGCACGATATTCCAAGCTGTAGGTTGGCACGAAGTATTTAAAGACCCAAGGTGGTTGATCAAATCGACAAGGTTGTTCAAGTTCAGTGGTGCCAATAAGAAAATACACACGAACTTTCAAAACAAAACTCGACACATTTATATTCGGGAACTACTCACACTATATCATGGATCACACTCTTGTTCACGGAAATTCACAAAATAGTAGTCTCGACACGATGTGTATGAAAAACACAATTCACATAATGATTCCCAAATGAGGTTTTAATTAAAACCTTGGAAACATTCTTTTTAAGACAATCATAAAACGAGGATTTGGTTTCGAAATCACTGGTCCATGTTACACATCCTCATCAGTATCTTGGGACCGTAACCGTCGAGTTAGTATACACTTTCAAATCCCATGTTGTTCATTCATTTAGATGGTGCCATTTTTTAACGACAATAAAGATACCAAGATGTACACATCGACCAGGAAGGGTCCAAAGGCGTTTAGATAGAAACCTCACCTTACACTTCAGTTCTCCTAAAATTTGGGGGAAGTCGGCTACCTATTGGTTAGCAGGCGGTTAGTCGCCAATGGGTTCAGCGGTTAGTTGCTGGCTGACCACAGTTTGCCTGACTTGATGTAGCATTTTGGAATTGTAACCGACTCTACTCAGTCAGTTGTCGGTCACTGGTCGTCCAGCCGACAGGTGACTGCTAGCTGACCACCCCTTCAGAACAGGAAAAGCAGCTCTCTGGAATTGTGACTGAACCTGGATCGGTTAGTCGTTGGTCACCAGTCGGCTGACCGCCCAGCTGCGGGAAAATCACATCAAGTTCAAATTCAAGCCCCTTCTTCTCCAAAACAATTCTCCTTCCATCCCATCCATTTCCTGCAAAGAAATGAGCCTACAGCTCCTTCTTTCAACATTCAACCATTCATAACATCACTTCAAAATCCCATTTACCCAGCCTCACACAATCCAAGTTTCAAATCCTAACAATTGAAGCATAAAAATCCCAATTTGAGTGAAACAAGTTCAACACAGAATTCAAAGAAATGGACCAAACATATGAACGTTAAAACATGTGTTTAGTAAACTAAACTTCAAAGCAAAGCAGGATTAACATAATGAGGTTGGAAAGCAAGAAATCAAGCTAAAATTTCATAAATCAACACATGCACACTCATATTTCATTCAATCACTTGCCTTGGCTCAAATTGCACTCAAAGAAGGTCTCCCAGCACACCTCTCACAGTTGAACTCCAATCTACAAGAAGCTCCAAGAAAAAAGTTCAAAATCAAAGGAATTTTTGTTGCATGCATGAAGGTTGAGCTCCGAGAGACTCAACAAAACCAAGATTGGAAGAAGGAAGCCGTTGCCTACCTCTAGCAGCTCTAACAATGGAGAAAAATCCCAAAGAGAAGAAAGTTCCAGCTGAAATCTCTTGAAAATGGTATCAATAGCAAGCTTGGATGACGAGGAAGAGGGTTGTGCACTCAAATCTCCAATAATGACCAAGGAAGGTCCACATGCAAAGGAGAGAAGGAAGGAAAAAATGGCTGGTTTCTCTTTTGCTCTTAGCTGGACTAAAAACATGCAAGTGAAGAAGAAGGGGGAAGAAACACACGTGGGTTTGTTTTTGAGTTGGGTGGGGTGTGGGCCCCACCAGGCCAACCCACTTCAAGGGCTTAAAACTCCCTTATGCGGGTCCCGGATGAGATTGACAAAAGAGTGTAAAATGATCGTTGAAATATCTAGTTTCCAAAAATATATTTTTCACATGGTTTCGCAAACATTGAAATTCATGCACAGATTTCGAGGTGAAAAGCATGTTTTGCCCTTTTTGCTGAAAACGCGATTTCTGAGTTTCGATAACAGACGGAGAGAACATAAACGTTGTAAGTGCTATTTTGACAAATCAAAAGAATTAAAAATAAGAATTCCCATAATCAAGATTAATCTTTCCCCACATGTACATGGGTCACACAGGCCACCCCCGGCACGTGTCAAGTTGAATTCAACGACTCTCAAAATTTCTCAAAGCTATGAAAAATCTATTGAGCTCACAATCTAAGTTAAAGAGCATCCAATCGCTCTTAAGATCTAATCTCGGCTAAAACGACGCTAAACAAAGTAAACCTAGGTCATGGTCTGACACAAATAGAAAAGCATACATGGCAAGGGGGATGTGTAATGCCCCAATTCCAAATGCCAATTTTACCACCAAGGTATCCGAAATTGGCGCGCTGCTTCCCGTAAAATTTGAGAACTTCCAAGATCTTATTTCGCAGTGAGGTCAAATTTAAAACTTTTGAAACAGTATAATGATCAATGGTTGATCAGAACCACAAGTGCAAGGGTGCTGATAAGTCACAAAATTGTAGTTTTCATGCATCATTTTAAGTGACTTTGTGGACTTAATTAGAGTAATTTTCATTTAATTTCATAATTTTATGCATTTGAGCATTAAATTTTGAATTTTAGTCAAAATCATCAATCTTGCATGAATTTTATGAAATCATTGTTTTACATCATCTTAGTGTCACACCAATTAGCTTTTTGATTCTGGCATCATCAATTAGTTGATGGAAAATCATCCAGCGTGGTGCATTCATGTGCATGATCTCATTCGGGTCTCATGCATGACATTTATGAATTTTATACATATTAGGGCTGAATTATTCTTTTTATTCTTGTAAGGAATCTTCATTTTTTTTTTTTTTTTGGGATCCACTTGAAGAGAAATTAGAGAAGAAAGAAAGAGAAAAAAAAAAAAAAAAAGAAAAAAGAGAAGAAAAAAAACAAGGAAAGTGCCAAAGCACTTTGGAAGTCTAACCAAGGGGTCCCCACCATGTATGATCATTTCATACTTAGAGATTCTCTTATGTGTACAACTTTTGATCAAGCAATCTTGGGAGATATTTTTGGAATTATACAAGGAAAGTGTGTGCACCAAGGACATCTAAATTAAGAAATAGAATCATCTCAAAGTCAAAAGTCTTTCTAAAGGAAAAGTTGACTTGGAGCACAAGAAAGAATCCCTACAAATAAGGAAAAAGAGACCTAAAAAGGTGGTACTTCTTTACTAAAATGGGCTTTGCAAAAAGCACAAAAGGGGAGTGGGGGAGGAATGACGTGAAACACCCATATGAGACCACACTCCCACACGTCCAAACAATTACACTCAGCTTTCTTTATTGGTTTATTTTCTCCTAGCCACATCTTCTCTTCCTTACTTCTTTTCTCCATTATTTTATTTTGGTAGCCTTGGGCCATGTCCAAGGATTTATTTTGAAGGAGAATCTTTGTGAAGGAGAAGTTGTAAAGATGAAGTTCTCAATAAAAATTATTTCTTTTGCAGTGGAGTAGTAGATTCTTTTGGATCTGAGCACAAAGTGAAGTTAAGTGATTTTATTTTCGTTCCGTGTCTTTAATTTAATTTTTGTCCCTATGATGCACGTTTAGTAGAATAATAGATCTGCCTTCGCGCCACAGGCAAACCTCCGCTTTATATTTTAAATAAATTTCTTTTTGATCAGTTAATCTTTTTTTGATAAGATATGCTTAGGTTTATATGCCTTTGATATTTTATGCTTAATTTGTTAATTGACGCTCAAAGTAATTTTTATGAGGTGATTGAGATCTTGGGTTCTTCTGCTTAAGAATTGAATTTAAAAAATATATATCTTCCGGATTAGAAATATTGAGTTGTTTCTGATCTGAGTTATTTGCAAGACAAAAGACTAAATTAAAGTCTATGGATTGAGAATTGAAATTAATTAATGGACTCTTTCTTGCTCTGATCTACCTTTATCATTATTGTTATCCATTAATCTTGCATAGTAGCTTTATCTCTCACTCAAATTTTGATTTATTTTTATTTTCATTATAATTTTTTTTTCATATTTTAATAAAAAAAATGTTTCAGTAGTGCTCCCTGTGGGATTCGACCTGTACTTGCCACTGTCTCAAAAAGATAGTTGTGCACTTACAGTATTAAAAGATTGGATTTAAATTCACATAGGTACGACTGTAGTAATAACTAGTGAGACCAGGTCGATCCACAGGGAGCAATGCTTTTTAAGAAACTTTCCAACTTTAACTTGTCCTAATTTGGAAACTAAATCTAACCTAATAAAGAAACTAATTAAATTTCAAGAAAATTCCTAAAAACTGAAAATTAACAATTACAACTTAAAAAAAAAAAAAAACCTAAACTAAGTAAAGAAACCTAGTTTATTCAACCCTATTCTAATTATAACCTGCAAAAGTAACAAACTCATCAAAACAACTAATTTAATATAAGATAAATCAAAACAAAAATTCCTAAAATAAATTACAATGTAAATATGAATGATTTATAAGATCCTACATGAAAAAAATTGCAATTCTAGACTAGTTCCTAAAAATCTGATGTATGCTAAAAAATTCAAAATATAAAAACTATTGCACAGGCCCAATTTTGCTGGATTGTATGACAGGCCTAAGATGATATGAACATAAATCTAACGACTGGAGTAAATGCCCTCATGATGCATGTGTTGGAAGTAGGTGGGCCTCGTGGATAGGTTTCAAAAACTTTTGACCCACTTGACGCAGGGATCAACTATCCATAAGACTACAAACCCATTACAGGATCCAAGTCCTCAAACTCATTAACCATGATCAGTAGATAACTCTATATAGAAGATAGAAACAACACCCTACAAGCAACCACAAAATCTACAACTTGCAAGGAAGTAGTTTATACCTTGGGAGCTTGGTTATGCTCTAATGGGGTTTCATGCTTGAACAACGAGATCCTTAGGAGTTCAAAAGACTCCATTAAAGACAAGGGAAGAAGCTCTTACCTATAGCTATCCAAACAAGAAGGGAATAGCTGGATGGAGGTAGATTGGTTGCAGTATTTTTCCATAAAGATGTCGAGCTAAAGCTTGAAGGAAGAGGAAGATGGATATGTGCTCAGATCTTCATTTAGAAGCCCATAGATAAGGCATGCAAGAGGAAGAAGATGGGGAAGGAAAAGAACTCTCCTCTCAGCTCTGGTTTTTTAAAAGAAAAGTTCCAGGAGTTTCTGAACGTGAGGAAGGCAGAGAGATGACTTAAGTGACTTGAAAGTGGGCCCTAACAGTTCTAAATCTTGCGTTGAGTAAAACACGTTCTTGTGGGCCATGGATGAAATCGACGAAAAAGGATAAAATGATCCTCGAAAAATCTAGTTTACGAAAAGTAAAATTTGACATAGTTTTGAGATTTCAAAATTTGTGTGTAGATTTGAATGTGAAAGGTCAATTTTTACCCTTTGGGACCAAAACTAAGGTTTCTGGGCTTCGAACACAGACAGGTTGAATACAAAAGTTGTAGAAAATAACAAAATCATTCAAATGAAATCAAACCCACAATTAAAAAAAAAAAATGAAAAAACCAGAATTATCCTCCCATGCTTGCACGTGCACTCAGGGCCTTCCTAAGTGTGTTTGACTAATCACTAAACGCTCTCAAAATTCCCAAAGCTATGTCCAAACTATTTCCAATCATATTCTAACCTAACGATCACTAAACCCACTTAAGAATAAATACTCACTCAATTAACACCAATCAAGCTAATCTGGGTTGGGGTCTGACAGTGACTTCCTCTTAAATGATGGTCTATTAATAATCTTCATGTTATGTATCTCATACATTGTGAGAGTTAACAAATAAAGGCCATTGATTACCTTACCAGCACATATAAAAGTACCGTTCTTCTTTATGACAACTTTAGTACCAAAAGAAATAGAATAACTTTTATTTACTAGACTAGAAATTGAAATAAAATTCCACGTAAAAAATGGTACAAATAATGTATTTGACAAATCAACCTATTATTTAAAAATAGTAAAGTAACAACTCCCACTGAAACCAGTTTTACCTTAGCATCAAATCCTAGGTTGACAATGATTTCGCCGTCACTAAGCCTCCTGGCTTCCCGGAACACCTGTGTTGACACCAAAAACATCACTTTGCCTCTTCAACATCAAGAAGCTACATGAAGCGGCATCCTACCACAAACAGACAATGCTACTTCAAGCATCAAATCTTGTCAGAATCAAACAAAAACTGCAAGATTCTTCAAAACAGCCAAAAGAAGAGTACACATGAAGTTTCGGGCCATTCCAGCATATTTGGCCTAACTTCACTCCTTCGACAGCTGAACAGGCGCCCTGGCGCGACAGCGTCGAAGACATCAGATCTTCGATCCTAGCCTATGGATGGTCTCAAAATACTTACAAAATGCTCCATGTGAAGTTTCAAGTCAAACCGACAACGTTTGACCCCACATCAACCCTTGAACAACAAAATCAAGCCTCTTGGCTGCGAGAACCACCGAGGATCTCACTCATCAGACAGAGCACATGGGTGACTTCAAAAGGCTTCCAAAGGGTTACCTGTCAAATTTCAGGTCATTTCGACAACATTTGACTGGATTTTGACTCTCGGAAGCCAAATCAGGCCTCTCGGCGACGAAACTCCTCGAAACCATGACTTCCAAATCGGAGCTAATGGATTGTCTCAAAATGACTCCAATAGGCTCCCTGTCAAATTTCAAGTCAAATGGACATCAGTTGACCACACATCAAAGCGCGGCATCTCCCTCGCAACAAAACCAAGTCTACTGGAAACGGGACCCCACACTGCTTCAAAACTTAAACAAAAGCCTATGGCTGGTCTTATCTATTACTTAGGAGGCTTCAGCTTAAATTTCAGGTCATTTCGACATTGTTTGACCTAGTTTGGCTTCTGATGGCAAATCGGTAGCTTTGCGCGTCAAAGTCTGCAGCTTTTCCTTAAAATTGGAAACTTGGCTCTCCGATATGCAAGGCTTTTCGTTAGGTTTTCTGCAGGGAAATTAGGCCAAAATATGTACAGAAATGTTAAGAAAAATACAGGAGAAAAAAGAATTGAAAAAGATTGAGAAACGGCCGAAAAAAACGGCGACCAAAAAGGAAAAAAATCCCTATGGTTGCCGACGACCACTAGTGCACGGTTGCTGGCGACCCTGGAAATCTAGGTCGCTGGATTTTCGCCGTAAGGGCCATTTTCTGACCCTTTTCACGTTTTGAGGATTCCGACCCCTGTGGCTTTCCTGAAATCTGATTTTTGGTACTCGAAATCAGCTGATCTTTACCAACGTCTCGGATTTACCATCAAGAGCATGTGATCATCATCGCACGCTTCAAAATCGCCAACCGGCCAACCAAGAAAGTACACTTTCTGTTTGACCGATTGAGAAATTAACAGGACAGATGTTACCGGCCCACTGGTATCAATCAATGTTTGAAGTTGCATGGTCATCCAACATCGATCAACATGAAGATCCATCGATGACCATCGCAAGTAGAATTTCAAAAGACGCGGTACGGTCCGCGACTCTTCAAATGCCTCAGCGACCACTTAATAAGGTTATGGCAAGTTAATGTGGTCATTAACTCTTTATTTTGGACGGCCCAATTAGAATCAAGGAAACGGGTGTTACAAGTCCAACGAATCATGGCATTAAACCATGAAACTCCTCCCATTATGGAGCTTAAAGGCAATTAAAAGCCATTCATTCTCCATTGACCAATCAAAAGCGAGAGAAAAGGAGTTACAAAATAAATGAAATAAAACTTGTAACTCCTCCCATCATGTTTCTCTAATGCATTAAAATCTCATAAACCCACCTAATGGCTACCAAAGGCCTATAAAAGGGGGTCATTCCAAGAGAAAAAGGAGGCAGAAATCCAAGAAGAACGGATCCCGAAAAATCCCCGAAAAAATCTCCAAAGTCCAGACATTGTGCAAAGAAGCTCTACTACTTTGAAGAAACTCTGTTACAAAAAACACCACAAGGTGATTGAAGTCCTTTGGGGGGCTACCCCCCCCCCCCCCAAGGCCCTCTCTTTCTATCCAACATGGCCTAGCCGTGGCTTTTCGGTCCGTCTACTCGGTTTTCTATTGGATATAGGACCTCCCCTTGGTCTTTATCCTCTAAAAAATTGAAGTCCAAGCCAAGCCAAAAGAATCAAAGCACCATATGTTCTCATCTGAAGGACGATGGCGAAGTCCATACATGACTTGCGACTGTCGATCTGAACGAGTCCCCGCAATCTCCTGAGAAGTCAGAATTCCTTTTTTCACTTTTCTATTGTATTTTGTATTTCTTCTAAAGAGAAAAAAGAATCACAATTCTTGTCTTTCATTATTGATTAGATTTGTACATCGCCTTTCACTGCAAACATCGCCTTTTACAGCAAAACCGCTTTTCACGGCAAACAAAGAAAAATCGTCTCCTACGGCATTAAAAAAACCTTGTCTCTTTTCTTAAATATATGTACAATGGAAAGTTAGAAAAAAGTTGATTTCCTTTTCTACTTGTGAAGGTGAATCTCCGGATCGCCATATCTAAATTCCAAGTAGAATAGGAAATTTGGCATACCCATACAAAAATGTTGATGCTCGCTTTTTCCCTTCGCTGGCCTCCCGGTAGCCCTGGGATGGAAGAGAGAGAGAGAGAGAGAGAAAAGGAGCCTGGTCCATCAAGTTGGCACACCCGGTGGGACTTGTTCATTTGAGAACGTGATGCTTAGATAGTTTGGCTCCTTTCTAGTTGGTGCCCTATGTTGGATCTTGCATCTAAAAAAACATGAGATGGGATTTTTTTGAAAATTTCTATCTTTGAGTTTATTTCCACTCTTTCACAAAAAAATTTGGTTTCTCTTTCTTAGATTAAATTTTGAGAAACTTTGATCCTTTCCTCTCTGAACTTGATAGCTCGTAGAAATGTTTGTAGCTATCATTCTATCGGGGCATTGGTCATTTTTGTTTTTTCAAAAAAAAAAAAAAAAAAAGAGTCTAATTTCAAACTCTTAAAAAAAATCAGTTTTCTCTCTTTTGGATTCAAATTAGAGAAACTTTGGTTTTTTCCTTTTCGGACAATGGCTCGCGGAAATCGTTTATAGCCAATGTTTGGATTGGGAGGGGCCATTCGCTCTCTTTGATGGGTCCATTAGAGTCTTCCAAGAAATTTTAAAAAAAAAAAAAAAAAAAAGCCACTAAGGTTACACCAATTGCGTTCTTTGACCGTAGTGGATCTAAGAAAAGCCTTGTCCAGAGTGTGGAGGCAGCTAGACTGTTCGAGGCAAGGGTCCTCCAAACGGGTTCATTAAGTAATCCTACCTTTACCTGGGGCCTGATCTATCTACTGAGGTTTCAAAAGACCGACTTGGAAACCTATGTGCACTCTTCAAAAAAATTATTCCAAAAAAAAAAATCTCCTCTAACAAAAATAAAATCCTAAAAAAAAAACGTTTTCAAAAGAAAAAAAAATAAAACTTTTGTCATTTTGAATTCAGTTATGAGAAATCTAGGTTCATTCCCTTTCGGATAAAAGCTCGCGGAAATCGCTTGTAGCTTGCGTTCGGACTAGAACACCACTTGCTCTCTTTGATAAATTCAATTTTGACCTTACAAAAAAAAAAAAAAAAAATTCGCCATTTTTAAGTTCAAATCTGAGAAATCTTGGTTCTTTCCCTTTGGGACAATAGCTCGCGGAAATCTTTTGTAGCTTATGTTTGGATTGGAATACCATTTGCTCTCTTTTATGAATCCGATTTTGACCTTTCAAAAAACCCCATCTTGTGTCTATTCCAAGGATACGATTTGCAATATTTGTGCCTAGCGGTGCTAGTACGCCCTTTCGGGTCTACTATAGTCGCAACCGATACATTTGTATCTCCAACCTTATATTATCTTACCTCGAGTGAGCCTCACTTCTCGGTAATTTGAATTAAGGTTTACAATTGCTTCTAGCAGTCACTGGAATGCTCACTTTGAGCCTCATATACTTGCGTTTAGAACAATTGTACCCTCTATGGCGTTTTGCCTTCTTCACCTCGCTTGGGCCTGGCCATGTTCCCTCGAGCGATTTGAAAGACAAAACCATAGTTCTTTTCCATTTATGATCACCATATTCTTGTGATTACTAATGGATGTGGTTTTGTTTCAGAAGTTTTCCAAACTAACATTGACAGCTTCATTGACCATCACCTTTGACTAGAACGAGTACCAGCTCATACTTCAAGAGAAGCAAAACAAGCGCATTCACAAGTGCCTTGCCAACTGCGAAAGCGTCATCTCCATCGACAACTCTCAGAACACGGGGTCGACCTTTACTCCCTGGACCATTGTCTTTGGGTCATTGGGACCATTCCCACTCCCCGCAGGAGAAACTGTATCTGCTAAGAAGTAGAAAACTACCTCTGGACATGTCGTTGCTCCGACACCAAAGGCAGCCATCAAATTCCTGAAGCCCGTGGCAACCCCACGAAGCCTCAAACTGCAAAGAACCAGGGCTACCCCAAGACTTGGTCCCCAAGACCTTCACCAAAACAAGGGAGGTCCCGAACATCTGCAAAGTTAGTATACCTGGCCCCTCTCAAGGATAACTGGTTTTACCCTCTCTCATACATAAAAGAGGAGAGGCATCCAAACAAACAAATCAACTCATCATGAGCCGGCTTGCTCCTACAAGCCAAAAATCAAACCATGCATCACAAGGCTTCTTCGAGAACCTGCCAAGGCCTGCACTCCTGTAGTTCAACCCTTCATCTCAACAGGGGCTGAACTAGCAAAATTCAAAGCCTCACTATGACAGGTAAAAGATCTCGTCAGAATCCTATCCATGCCTAGCTTCAAAGAAGACAAGCTCGGCTGCTGTACGCGAGGGACTACGTCCTTTATTGCTAGAGCTCAGCTAGAGCTCATCGAAGTTCAAATTGCTCGTCGCATACGTCGCCGCGCGGCATATCAACAAAAGAGACTAGAGAAGCGAAGAACCCATCATTCTACCCTTTAAGTCTCTAAAAAATGGGTCGAAAGAGAAAGACCCAATCAAGTTGCTGCTGTCCATATGGTTGGCAAAATTAGAAGACGACAGAAATCAGTAACTAAAATTCATGTCAGACGACCGGTGACTCGCATCGTCTCTCAGACATGAAGACATCTTGAGGATTCTCCCGCTTCTTCAAGCCAAGGACATCGGAGTAACTACTCCTCCGATTCTTCATCCAAAAGAATGAGCTCCAGCTCAGTCACCTAGACGATGTCCTCATTCGACTCTCAAAGGGTGAACATCTGGGTTACAAATGCTGAGCAGCCTTCGCCGCATGATGACGTAACAACACGCATCTAGCAGTTGGAGCAAGGACAACAGAGAATAGAGACTTTGATGGAAAGCCTTTTTCTCACTTTCCAACAACGTCCACCAAACAATGAAGTCCATCTAAATGATGAGACAAATGGTGGAGATAATGAGTTACGTGCCTTTACCAAAAAAGACGTTGACGATATCCTTGCCAAAGCAAAAGAAGATAATACACTAAAGGAGCATGGGATCAAGTCACCTTATCCTCTATGGATGGACTCGGTCCCGTTGCCTGCAAAATTCAAACAACTCACTCTCCAAACATACACTAGGAAAGGTTCAGCTAGATAGCACGTCATCCACTTCAAGATCATAACAAGAGCTATTGCGAATCAAGATGCCCTCAAAATCCGTCTCTTTGCAAGTACCCTAAAAAGTACAGCTTTTGAATGGTACTCCACTCTGTCGGAGAATTCCATTCAAAACTGGAATATGCTGGAGACACGCTTCCTGACCCACTTTAAAGGTGAGGATCATCCTGTTACTATCGCGTAGCTCTGTAGCCTAAAATAAGGAGTGAATGGGTCAACATACAACTTCATTCACAAGTGGAAGGCAATGGCATACAAGTGCTCAGATGTACTGCCATAAGCGTCGCTAGTCGACATCTGCCGTAACGACATGAGAGCAAGGATCCGCTCCATGATCATCAGCAATAAATCAAAGAACCTGGGAGAACTTTTAGAAGCATCTATGGAAGCTGAAACGATGATCAAAGATCTCAACAGTCAGAAATCATCGAAGAAAGAGCCGACTACCATTACGACCTCAAAACCGAAGAAAAAGGAGGTTTTTAATGTGCAAACCAAGTCAGCTCCTCAGCAGCCAAAGAAAGCTGAAAATAAAGTTGCAAGTAAGAAACCTGAACTCTCTGAGGCCTTCAAAGAAAGAGTAGAGAAAAAATACCCGTTCGATGAAGATATTGAAGAAATCTTTGGGGTTCTTTTAGCAAATGGCAAACTCACCTTGTCGGACCTCAAAAGACCGAAAGATGTTGGCAAAATCAATGATCCTCGGTATTGTCCATACCACGAGATGGTCTGCATCCTCTCAATCAATGCTTCAGTGTGAAAGAAAAGATCAACGAGATGTGGAAAAACGAAGTCATCACCTTCGATTAAAACTATGGGTCTGCCTCCGTCAACATGGTGTCATGTGGACAAACTTCAAAGTCACCAAAGGAGAAGATCACTACTTCCTTCAAGGTGATAAAAATGACTCAAACATCCCAAGAGTTGGTTCCTTATCCAACATTAGATGGACAACCTATATGGGTGCATCCCGATTTTCTTGAAGATGAAAATTGGGAGATCATCAAAACAAAGCCGACTGCTCAATAGTAAAGGCAAGCCAGGAGACAACTTCATAAGCTTAGACAGTAGGAGAAAGCTCAACCAAAACAAGAAGTCCGTGAAAAGGCAGAGACCTCTTTTACTGCTTCATTGGGGACAACAGAAAAGTCCATTCCTAAGACTTCAAGGGCTGCAAGAAAATTCACCCTTCATGATTTCATGCCACCACAGCTAAGAAATGAAGCTACGCAGGGGGCATCATATTCTTACAACTCGGTAATTGGATTCTCCATGGATGGATACGAGTCCAGTGACACCGACGAGTGGGAGGAATCCCTTGAAATAGGAGAATACCTCTCCAACGAAGAATGGATTCTTGAATCTCACCTTATGCCAGTAATCTAGTATAATCCCTTACAGCCACAAGGATCCTGGTCCGATGATGAAGAAGACCAAGAGGCTGTTCAAGAAAATGCTGTCGATCCAGCACCTGCCAATGCTCCAGTAGAACCCAACATTGACGAACCAAAAGAAGAAGATGATGAAGAAGATTTGGCTCCCATGCCTGATCCTGAAGAATATGTGGGGATCTTGCAGCGTCTTGCCATAGAGCAAGAGCAGGATCGTACCAATCACCTTTGTCACAATCAAAATCCAGTGCCGGAACTTGAAGATTTACAAGTACCTCCTCTGGTAATCCCGGAAAATGAAAAAAGCTGCTGGATCGATGATCCTCTTACATCCGAGGATAAGTCCGATTTCCAATAGTCTATTCTAGGGGCATCTCCTATCGGGGCAAACTGGAATGCGATAACTCAGGATGATAGTGCATCTGAAGCTTCATCTGCAGAAGATACATACTCTCAGACTACATCTGGTAGTATATCTTCCGAAGTTATATATTCTCAGGTGACTTCCACTGAGATATCACCTTCTCAACCTTCATCCTTTGAAACTGTGGCATCACAACTCACACCTCTTCCGACTGATCATCCTGAAGAAACTCCAGCTGATGAAGTCCTCTTCAATGAAAACCCGGTCAACTGGTCCCAAATACCTGACCTCATAGGTGATCTCTGGACCGATAAATTACTCAACAAGGAAGAAAAGTTGATGGGTGCTGTTCAAAACTTGTTCCATCTTTTCCATCAAGAAAGATTTCCTTTTCTATTTGAGGAGATCCGGAGATTTCCTTTTCTACTTGTGAAGGTGGATCTCCGGATCACCATTTTTAAATTCCAAGTAGAATAGAAAATCTGGCATACCCATACAAAAATGTTGATGCTCGCTTTTTCCCTTCGTCGGCCTCTTGGTAGCCCCGGGACGGAAGAGAGAGAGAGAGAGAAAAGCCGAATCCATCACCTTGCAACTAATTACAGATGTGATTAGTTGCACCGGAGTCAATAAACATGGATTCTAAAATACTAGTTGTAAAACTAACTTCAGAAACAAGTGACTCAATCATACATGAGGTCTTTTTCTTAGATAGAAAATAAGGAGAATTCCTCTTCCAATGTCCTGTCATACCACAGTAGAAACACTTTCCTTTTGTTCTCGTACCCTTAGCCTTTGCCACACCACCAGTAGCACCATCCTCCACCTTAGGACCCTTGGGGACCAATTTCTTTTTGGCTTTTGGCCTTTGCCTTTCGGCTTGAACCTGGCAACTGACTTTTCTGTCATTAGGGCAGTTGGCTTCTTCTTCATGATGCCATCAATCGCTACCAACTGGTCAGATAGCTCAGTTAGGGTCATATCCATTTTATTTATATTATAATTGAACTTAAAATGGTTGAATGAATCTGGTAGCGACTAGAGAATTATGTCAATCTGTGATTCTGCATCAATTCCAGCACCCAGTACATCTAACTCATTCAATGAGTCCATCATTTTCAGCATGTGGTCCTGTACTGGTGTTCCCTCAGCCATCTTAATGCTTATAAGCACCCTCATAACAACCTGCCAGTGGGCCTATCCTGATCCGCAAACATCTCCTTTAAGTTTGATATAATATCGTATGCAGTCTTATAGGATTGATGTTGGTGTTGCAAAACACTAGACATGGATGCCTGTATATGACATTTGGCCATCTCATCGTCTTTGGTCCATTTGGCTCAAAGGTCATTTTGGTTTTGTGGTGCATCTGGCCCATGCTTCTCAAGAGGAGGGGGGGGGGGGGGGGGGGGGGGGGTGGTATGGTAAGGACATATATGCATCCTGAAGCTATTAGGACAATATCCAGATTCCTTTCCCAATCTACATAGTTGGATCCCACCAACTTATTTTAGTTGAGGATGGTCGTAAGTGGATTGAAAGTAACATTTGCATCCTGAAGCTATTAGGACAATATCCAGATTCCTTTCCCAGTCTACATAGTTGGATCCCACCAACTTATTTTAGTTGAGGATGGTCGTAAGTGGATTGAAAGTATTTGAATTCATGCCGAATAAACTGTAGCACATAACCATACATTTAATCAAATATTATGGTTTAGTATTGTAAGACCCCGACCCGAGTGACCTCGATTAGTGCTAATTACGTTGCGTGTTAGTGCTAAGCTCGATTAGTGATTTTTGACTAAGCTTGGACTAGAATAACTCTTTTTTTTATTGTTTTGGGAGAGTTTTAGTGCTTTGTGTTGGTGGGACCCTTTGAGGGTTCCCTTATTTGATAGTTTTACTAGTGTTGGGGGATTATTCGTATTCCGGTGATTTGCATTTCTATCCCGTTTTACTCGTCTTGTTAATCCCTACAACTTTCATGTTGATCCCGTACCCGTTCGGAACCCCGAAACCCGATTTTCTTGTATTGAGGGCAAAACAGTCTTTTTACATGAAATCTGTACCCAAAAGTCGATATCCTCGAAACCCGCGAAACATATATTTTTTAGAAACTAGATCTTTCGACGATCACTTTTTCCTTCTTCGTCGATTTCGTCCGAGGTCCCGAGATTAGTGATTTCAGCCCTTAGAGATTCCCATTGGTGGAGCCCACACCCAACTTGTATAAAAAGGAACCCTTCTCCCTCATTCCCCTTTTTTCCAGCACAAACACAAAAGCTAGGGCTTTTTCCTCTTCTTCTTCTTCCTCTTGCTCATCCACCACCAAATCTCCACCAAGCTTGCACTTAGAGTACTAATGGTGATCACCATCTTCTTCCTCCCTACTAGAACTCTCCATTGATACTATTTGTGGAAGGAAGCCACCCATTTTAGAACTCTCTTGAAGCTCATCTTGCCTTTTGAGGACTTTCCTAGTAAGTTTTCCCTCCCAATCTCTTAGATTTGTGTTCTTCTAATTTTAGAGGAGCCCTATTGTCATTATTGAAGAGTCATTCTTCTTCCTTCATGGTTGACCCATTTTAGGGTTTGGATTTGGGGGTTTTTGTGTAGATTGCATCCTTGGCTTGGAGGAAGAGAGTAATAGCTTGATTTTCTTGCATAGAGACCTTGAGGCAAGTGGATTGAATGGATGTTTTAGTTTTTAATGATTTCCATGACATGTAGACTTGATTTATATCTCATTAATGACTTGTTTCCTTGGCATTCAATGATGTTAAATGCTTTTGAAAAGAGTTGGTAAGCCTCTTTATTGTCTTAAACATGATTTCTAGCTTTGTTTCATTTGTTGTCTTTAAATCTTGAATTGTAACTTTTGGTTCATCTTTTGTACAATGCCTAAGTGGATCCTTGTGATGATGGTTGTCTTCCTTCTCTTGGTGATTGTATGAATGTCAAATGGAGAATGAAAGGAATTGGTTTGGGGGAAAGGAAGACCTGAATCTGAACCCAGTGAAGAAATTCCCGTGACTGGCGGTCAGCTGGCGGTCGCCCAGCGGCTAGCCGCCTGGTAACTAGCGGCTAACCGAAGCAAGTTCGGTTACATTTCCAGAGAGCTGTAACCTCGCGGTCAGCTAGCGGCTAACCGCCGTGTCCATCGACGGCTAACTGCCATCCAACCGCATAGTTACGGTCACTTTTCCAGAGAGCTGAAATCTCGCGGTCAGCTCCGCGGTCAGCTAGCGGCTACCCGCCAAATTCATCAGCGGCTAACCGCCAGCCAACCGAATTGTAGCGGTTACAATTCCAGAGAGCTGCAATTCCACGGTCAGCCAGCGGTTAACCGCCGGATTCACTGGCGGCTAACCGCCATCTGACCGCAAGGTAACCGAAATTCCCTGAATTCTATGAATAAAAGAGGATTGAAGGGAGCCTCCACCCCATTGCTTGTGAACCTTTCTGAGAGCAATGGGCACCGCTCACCTGGGATTGTGTTCGAAGCATAGGTGAAGTGTTTGTTGGTAGTACGTTAGAGAGAGAAACCACATCATCGAGATTCATTTAAGCATTGAGGCTACTATAGTGTATAAGGAACCCGGAATGTCTCCCAAATTCAAAGAGTACCAAGTTTCCTTTATTATACAGACATACGGGATCCCTATTCACCTTGGATTAGTTTTAAACCCCGATATTCTGAAAGTCTATTGCAATTGTTTATTCCAGAAATTTATGAGTTATCATTTATCGATTCCGAAAGCATTGTATTTGTACTTGCACTCTTTTATAGTCCTGAAATGCATGCCCGACATGATGTGACCCGATATTGAAATGATGTTTGAGCCTTGAGCACCCCGTTTTGCTCGTCTATACGATTTCATCGTAAGTGTTTTATACATGCACGATCTCTTGCATATGACCTATGAGTTGGCACCACTGAGCTTGGACAACCTTGTCAGTCTGATCCACTGACTTGGAGATCCCTTCCCGTCCCGCCAGCTGCAGCATGGATCCCGATACCCGGTTTATTAACCGTGGTCCCGTCCTGATTCCCGGCTCGCTCCCGTGGTTCCCGATATCCGGTTCGCTACCGTGATTCCCGACACCCGGTTTGCTACCGCGGTCCCGTCCCGTATTATTGTATATGTATATGTAAATTGGTTGTACCTCCTCACTTCGGTGACTGAGGACAACACCCGATACTCTCGTCACTTCGGTGATAGAGGATTTAGCTTCTTGTGGACGCCATCTTGATTGTTTCCCGATTTCTTTGATTACCTTACATGTTTTGTGACTGCATACGCGGTTTAATTAAATGATTCATTTACTCCTTGAAAGACATTGTTTTAACCGGTTTGCATGTTTTCCAATGTAAAGGTTTTTATTATCAAATGTTTATTTCTTTTCACCCACCTGCCAAACCGTCGTGTCTGACCCTTTTGCTTTGGTACTCAGGTCTCGTTGTTGGTTATCTCGAGGAGGAGCCAGAGGAGGCGGTCGGAGAACCGCAGCCGCTAGTTGAGTGGCGTGCTGACGATGTTATGTAAACATCGGGTTGTCGAGATGCGAAACATTTTGGGGGTGATTGGATTTATTTATTTTGGTGGACATTGTTTTGTCTATATTGGCCTTTGTTGGCCTCTATTTTTGGGAGTTGT
This sequence comes from Umbellularia californica, assembly GCA_028538565.1. Lineage (NCBI taxonomy): Eukaryota > Viridiplantae > Streptophyta > Magnoliopsida > Laurales > Lauraceae > Umbellularia > Umbellularia californica. Next base: position 40,183,128 of record JAPQWN010000007.1, on the reverse strand, counting down.
AATTAAATTATTGTTGATTAAACTTTAACATGTACTTTTGGGTTACGCTTTAGGACATTGCTCATTCTGATACTTGTTATTCAAATGTAATCAGTCTTGTCATTTTGGAAATGAAATACATACTTGATTTGCCATACGCTTCCGCAATTATACTATATGGTTATGTGTGTTGGAAAATCCTCACCGCGGACACTTGTGGGAAATCATGTGCACGGGTAATATGTATTCTTTTATTAACCTGTGTACACCTGGGCATCAAACATACCTCTTCGTAATTACTCTTATCACCATTATCATTATTCTAATGAGTCCCGATCTCGGATTGGAGCCTAAACCCGGTCCGGGGGTCGCGACAAGTATTCTACCAAATTCATGTAGGAATCATCATAACCACTAAATTCAGAATACATCGGAACCCCAACCCTTGGGGTATGCCTTCTTGGGGAGTGCAGATACCACCTAGATTAGTGCAGATCAAAATTGGACAAAATTTAGGATTAAGACTAACTATCTATGATCCCCATCATTCATTATTATATAGGTATCTCATACCAAATAATGTATGACTCCCGATTAGCTTTGGTTTTTAAAATACACGAAGCAAATCCTTGGGGATAATATGTCACTATTTTAGTTAAGTGTGACCCACCAACTAGTATTACATGACAACCGTTGCTAGCAGCTCCTCCTTGGGGAGTGGGCCTCCACCACATCTCACCAACACTATCCAAAGGAGATCTATATCTAGTAACCAGACAAATAAAAGCCTTTCATGAGGTACGACCATTCTAAGGATGGCACGAGGCTAATACTTTCCTTACAGTGGACCTATGGTGGAAAACCATGGGGATTTCTTAATTTAAATGCCCCGTTCCCACTTAATAATTTTATAATTGAGGATTTCCTTTTTAGGTATTAGGGCCCACATATATATAAACATCAAATCATCTCATGATATGACCAATGATTGGTTCCAAGTCAAGTTATATTTAAGGAAAGTCCAGTTTCTAAGATTAGTGTTACCGATGGGTCCATCTCATAGGTCCACCAACACTAATTAAAACTCTTTCCAAAACTTAATTTGATTTGACCAATTTTGGAAACTACTATGTTTGGATCAGATTTGGTAATATTCTATAAGAAGCATTCATTCATAAATAGAAAGTGCTAAAAATAGAAACTAGTTGTCAGACCCCATCCCAAATTAGCTCAATTAGTGTTAATTAAGTTAGTATTTAGTTCTTAAGAGCTTTTAGTATTCGTAGGATTAGAATAGTTTTTTTAGTTTTGGTATTAATTTTGGGAATTTTGAGAGCGTTGGTTGAGTCAGACACGCTTAGGGAGGCCCTGAGTGCACGTGTAAGCATGGAAGGATAATTATAGATTTTTATTTTGATAGTGATTTTGATTTATCTTGAGTGGTTTTATTATTTCCAATAATTTTCGTATTTAACTTGCCAGTGTATGAAGCCTAGAAATCTGTGTTTTTTGCCAAAAGGGTAGGATTTGTCTTTTACACCCAAATCTAGACACGATTTTTGAAATCTCGAAACCATGTCAAAAATATACTTTTTGGAAACTAGATTTTTCAAAGATCGTTATATCCTTCTTCGTCAATCTCATCCGGAGCCCGCAAGATCTTGTATTAGCTGTTTGAGGTTCCTGACACATGGGACCCACACTTTCACTCAAGTTAATTAAGCCCTCTTTCTCCTTTCACTCTCATTCACTCTACTCACTCAAGAGTCTCCAACGTGCAGTGCTGGGAGCTTCTCCTTCATTCTCTTTTCTCTCCATTTTCTCTTCCTTGGAATCAACCATTTGAACTCGGATTAAAGTTTGGATCTCACCATCTTCTTCCTCTCCTTCCAAGCTCTCCATTGGATCTATTTGTTGGACATTTTTAGCTAGACAAGTTGTTCTTCTTCTTCCTTCCTTCTTGTTTGGCCATTTTTAGGTAAGAGCTTCACACCATTTCTTCAATGGAGTTCTTTTCATCTCCTTTAGATCTTGATTTTCATGTTTACAAACCCTTTTCCAAAATGGGTTCCTTTGTTTTCAAAATGTAGGGTTTTGAAGTTCTTTTTTTTTTTTGGGTTTTTGTAGATCTTGGTTTCACTCTTGAGTAGAGCCTTTGAAGAAGGTTGGAATCCCTAAGGCAAGTGATCTTTTTAGCTTTCTTAATGAATTTTTGGGTTTGGATCTCATTTTAGCCCCAAATGTGATTTCTATGTTTGTTCTTGTTTCTCTAGCAATATGATGTTTTGTTTTGGAAATCCACTTTCAACTTGTGTATGTATGTTTAAACTTGAATGCCTTTGTTTAGCTCAAGTTTTATTTTAGTTGGATTTTTTTTTTTGGTTTGGAGAAAACAGTGTATAATCTGCAACTGATTTGGCTCTTCCGAAGCTGGCGGTCACCTTGGCAGCTAGCCGAATGGTGGTTGGTCGCTAACCGACCTAGTTTAGGTTAGAAATCCAGAATGCTGAAAATTCTGGGTGTTCCTAGCGGCTGGCCGAAGATTTGACCACGGCTAACCGCCAATGGAACCGCCATGCCACGGAGACTCGCGATTAGAATCACAGAGTTCTGTAGTTGAATGGGAGTTTGCGGTCAGCCGGCGGCTTACCGGCATGTATCCCCGCGGCTAGCAGATAGGTGACTGAGCATGTTCGGTCACATTTTCAGAATGCTTTATTTCTGTCTGGAACTCAGCGGTTAGCTGGCGGCTAGCCGACCTTCACTTCTGCGGCTAGCCGATAGGTGACCGCGAGCCAACCAAAATTTTAGTTTTAACCTATTTTGATGAATTTTCCTGGGGAATGAAAATCAGAATATGTTTAAGGGCTTTTAGCTTGATATTGTGCATTTGAAACTCGAAATGCCTTTTAGCCTCAGGAGCACTAAATCCATTTCATTTCAACATTTGAGTGTCAAATACATGAAGAACAAATGAAAGGCCTTAACATATACTCGATAACTTATTTTAATTCGCAATCTTGACACGATGAATATTGTTTTGCACATGTTTCGATTTACAAGCTTCAGTCACATTTGAACTGTTTCAAGAACCAACACGGGGATCACTTCTTAAATTCCGTTTTTGCTATAGCTTATTCTAATTTCGATTAGTCTTGCCTTGTGCTGTTTTGACAAGTGATTTCCCCTATTTTTGATCTGTTTTGTATATGTTCGTCCTGTTTTGTACATTTATGATTTATGATGAACAACACTGAGCTTGGACTGCCCTTTCAGTCTAATCCACTGTCTGGGGGTCCTTAAACACTTAGACTTTCTGCAGATTAGTCGTATATTATATATATACATCCTATTCTGTCCGGTAACGTGGCCGGTACCCGCCTACCTTTTATGGCACGGGATCCTATTTTGCTCTGTTCTGTTTCTGTTCTGCTTTCTCTTTTCATTTTTATGATAGAGAAAGGATGGGCTCAATATGGAATTATCTATTCATGATATTATAAGTATTCATGCTAGTTTTGATTACTCGAAATGCATCTTAATTCTGTAATTGTTTTAAATCCAGTAAGTGATTTTAGTAATGTCTCTTTTACCTTTTATTTACTTCAAGCACTTCTCTAAATTGATTTTTTGCCAAACCGTTGTGTTTGACCCTTGTATTTGGTGCTTAGGTGCAGGCACCTTTGTCCTTGAGGACAAGTGTCAGGAGGAGGCTGTTGAGCTACCCCCAGCTCATGAGTGGCAACTTGACGATGTCATCTAGACGTCGGGCGGATTTCTGAGACGTACATCTTTTTGAGAAGGGATTTTCATTTTTATGATTTTGAGAATGTATTGGCCTTTGTTGGCCTCTTATTTGGGTTGTACTTAACAATACACTTTTGTTAACCTTAAACTTTGATTATTTTAATTATGTAACTGTGGTTTCTATATCGCATGTTTTTATCTTGACGTGATTTGCTACATGCTTCCGCAACCATTGTACGGTGAGTTTGTCCCATGTCTTTGAGATCCTCACCGCGGGAACCTGTGGGAAATCATATTCGATGGAATGACCGCGTCGCAGGGCCCGGGCTTCCGGTCCGGGGTCGCGATACTAGTCTTCTCCTCCACATGGCCCAAGCATAATAGACTTCTTGAACTTCTTAGACTTTCCAAAACTTTGGGATTCCTCAAACTTTTTTGGAATCTCCAAAAAACTTTTGGTAATCTTCTGCGTCTCGGACATCGCCAGAATTTATAAATTTAGAAAATTACATAAATTCCTATGCCTCAACGATGAGACTTACATGGCAATCTAATAATAGAAATAAAATGGTCTATAGGGAAAGTCACCATGCCTTGCCCTTTCACGGGAAACCAATGGAACCATGATGCCCTTTTCACTTAGCCTCAAATAAACCAATAATCATAAAAGTAAAGTAAAAGACTTTGAGGGCCATATGGAGAGTACATAATAACCAGCAATGTTAGATTCACATACAACCAAACAACTCACAAAACTGGGTTACCAAATCATAATGGTAAGATACGATGCCAAAAAGAAAATTCGGATAAAAAAAAAAAAGATTTTCTGTCTGTAGTCGGCTAGACCCCAAAAACTGGGTTTTTCAAAAACATAGCCTACCGATCCCAAAAAACTTCTAATGATCCTAAATACCTTCTAATGGCTTCCTACCATCCTTCCATCATAATTAAACCCTTTTGTGACATTCCAAACATGGATATACTATAAGCAGTAAGCAAACACATTCAAAACTGATCCTTACATAGCCTTAAGTCTATCATCTTCACATCTCATGCAAAGATTAGATCTAGATAACTGATCTAACATGATTAGAGATGAGGTATAGCTTAGATACCAATTGTTGGAAGTAGGTGGGCCTCGTGGATAGGTTTCAAAAACTTTTAGCCCACTTGACACAGGGATCAACTATACATAAGGCTACAAACCCAATCTAGGATCCAAGTCCTCAAACTCATCAACCATGATCAGTAGATAACTTTATCTAGAAGATAGAAACAACAACCTACAAGCAACCACAAAATCTACAACATGTAAGGAAGTAGATTATACCTTAGGAGCTTGGTTGTGCTCTAATGGAGAAGTTGATCTCTTTGTTTGATGAAGAACTCTTTAACAAATCAAATCAGAATCTCCAAGATCCAATCGTCTTCCACGTTATTACCCATATCAAATCTCTATTCTCAAGGAGATGGGTGAGATCTCTAAAAGGAAGCAACTAGTAGCTCTAAGGAAACCGGAAGAGAAACTAGAAGAGGGAGGAGAGAGATGGGCATGTGCAACACTTGCACAAAGAAGCTTGGGCATGAATTCCTAGGTGGAATATATGCATAGTGTTAGATCCCAACCCAAATTAACTCGATTAGTGCTAATTGAGTGTTTAGTCTAAAGTGGTTTAGTAATCGTTGGGTTAGAATATGATTGGAATTAGTCTAGATATAGCTTTGGAAATTTTGAGAGCGTTTAGTATTAGTCAGACACGCATAAAGAGGCCTGAGTGCACGTAAAAGCATGGGAAGATAATTCTGGTTTTCCGATTTTAATTGTGCGCTTTGGAATGATTTTAATACTTTCTACAACTTTTGTATTTAGCCCGTTTGTGTTTGAAGCCCAGAAACCCAAGTTTTGGTCCAAAAGGGTAAAATTGACTTTTCATATATTCAAATCTGAACACGAGTTTCGAAATTTCAAAACCATATTAAATTTATACTTTTTGGGAACTAGATGTTTTGAGGATCACTTTATCCTTCTTGGGCAACATCATCCGGGGCCCACAAGATCGTGTTTTTGTCAAGGTAAGATTTAGACCTATTGGGCCCCACTTCCAGGCCACTTAAGTCAGTCATCTCCCTCCCTCACGTTTCACTCTCGTTCATTCTACAAATCTTCAAGAACTAGAGCTGGGAAGAGAGTTTTCTCCTTCACTTTTCCACTTTGGATGCCCTAGCTAGAGGACTCCATTTGCAAATCTGAGACCATCATCTTCTTCCTCTCCTCCCTAGCTTTCCATTGTACCCATTTATTTGGGGTTCCAGCTGGACAACTTGTTCTTCTTCCTCCTTGTTTTTGTTAAGCAAGCTTCAGGTAACGGTTTTTCTTCTTCTCTTCAATGGAGTTCTTTTAGCTCATAAGGAGCATGTTTCTCATACATGCAAACCCATTTTTCAAAATGGTTTCTTGTTTTCCAAATTTGTGGATTTTTGAAGTGGTTTTCTTGGGGCTTCTTGTAGGCTTTGACTCACCTCTTTGGTAGGATTCTTGAGGAGTGTTTGTATTGACATTTTGGGCTAAGGCAAGTAACCAATCTAGAAATGTTGTTTGCATGTTTGATTTGAATTGCATTCCTACTTTTAAAATGCATTATGAGTGTGTTTAAGTTCCAATTGTTAGATTGTATAGACTCAATCCATCAGATGATGTAATAAATTGATTAATTTCTTTATTCCAATAAAATCATGCTTTCCTTTCATAAGATGAACGGTGTTTTATTACTTAATGCACATGACCAATACATATGACATGGTGGTTCATGAAATGAACCGGGTGCCATTAGTATATTAGATATGATATATGTGTATGAATGAGATCCACATACGGGAGACATGTGTCATAAATCTTATACTTAAATATCTTCACAACTAGTGATGAGACTGGGCATCTCATCTGATAAGGTTGTAGCACTTTGGTCGTTATTAGATAGTGTGATTTGTCTCGATCATCAGAATGTAAGATTCTGGATCATCGTGTTGGTACGTTAGATGTATTGAAGGACCATGAGAAGCACTTTATAGAATACTGTCTTGATTTTAAGGTTTACTCTCATAATTCCCTAACAATAGGCTCTCAATCCTGAGACATTGATGAACTCAAGTTTCTATCTATTCACTTTTCTTTGAGTTACTAATGAGTGAGGACAACTGTAAGTCAACACCTAGGTTTCTTGGGTACGTGGTAGTATAACTATGAGAACATTGAATGATCAAGATGGAATATATCTCTATTATCCCCTTGTGCCAATTAATGGATTTGTCATTAATACGTGCGCACCCATCTCGATTAAGAGTTAATTGGATGGTACTGATGATCACTATGATTAATTGGGGCTCAAGGATAATAAGATGTGGATTTAAGATTAGAAGGGACAGATTTTATCCAATTGATCCATGGATATGGATAGAGGGGCCTACTTATGGAAATTGGGAAGTTTATGGTCTTCTTTGTAATTTATTCCTAAGACTGGAGTGTAATTGCATTTATATATTGGTGTTATTTGCAATTAACTGTGGGCCCTGATTGCACATGAGATGTGGGGTCGCGGTGTCCCAATTGGAGCTAGCTTTCCATGGAATCCCTAGTGGTCCCCACGCTAGCCCAAGTTATTAGAAAGATACTAATCCTACTTGAACTCTAAAAGGAAGGAATTAGAAAGTTACTATTTCTATTTGAAGTAGGACTTCTAATAGTGGTAATAGTAAGTTACTAATTGTTGTGGAAGTGAGACTTCTATAATAATTAGAAAGGAGAAAGTTACTAATTCTTAATGGAAGTTGGAATTCTATTTTAATTAGTAAAAGGAGGTGTCTTTGTGCTATAAATAGAGGAGAAAAGCTCCCTTGGACGTCCATACAAGGAATCCATGCCCAAGACATTGTGTGCAATTGTTGCACAACTCCTCTCTTTCTTTCTCTTGGAGTTTCCACCAATCTTCTTAAGAAAAGAGATCTGATACGGGTCATAACATGGAAGACTAAGAGGTCTTGGAGATCCTAATTTGTTACAAGAAGAATTCTTGTTAAAGCTAATTGTCTTCTTTTCCATTAGAGCACTACCGGGCTCCAAAGTTATAATCTACTTCTCTATTTGTTGTGGGTTATTTTGGTTGTATGGTGTTGCTGATTTCTATCTTCTAGATAGAGTTTATTGCTGTACTTGATTAATGAGATTGAGGGATTGCATTTTGGATATTGTTTATGACCTTATGGGTATTTGATCTCTGAGTCAAGTGGGTCAAAAAGTTTTGAAAACCTATCCATGAGGCCCACCTATTTCCAACAATTGGTATCAGAGCCATACCTCATCTCTAATCATGTTAGATCAGCAATCTAGATCTAATCTTTGCATGAAATGTGAAGAGGATAGACCTAGGACTTTGTAAGGATCAGATTTGATGTTTGAATGTATATTTATTTGGCATGAATGTAATAGAAGGGGCTAGTTTGGACAAGAAAGATTTTTTCTGCAGGTTTCCTGAGTAGGTCGCTCTTGTTAGACCCTAAGTTGTGTTTGCAATTTGATGTCTAACATTTGCATCATGATCATCTCATATCATTTCTCAAAGGTTTATCTTGAAAATCACAGGATTTTAAATCAACTTGCTCAAACTTTGTTCTAAACCTTTTGGTTGATTTTAGTCTTATTTTGAAAAGCCTTCTTCTTGATAAAATCTTGTCTCAAACACCCTTACATTCTGTGTTTCAAAAGTTTTCAAAAGTTAGATTTTTTCTTGTAAACTCAGTTCTTCAGAAAAAGGTCTGACCATACCGTCGGTCAGCCTATCGGTCAGGTGTCGGCTAACCGACCTTGGACCGAAGCCTAACCAAACTCACTCGGTTAGCTTTTCTGAAGGGTGTCTCTAATGTCGGTTAGAGTGTCGGTTATGTGTCGGTTAACCGACCATAGAAAATGGACTAACCGAACACCTTGTCGGTCAGATTTCCAGAGAGCTGCATTCTCATACATTTTTCACGTCAGTCAGCATGTCGGTCAGGGGTAGGTTAACCGACATTGCTTCTGATCCCGACCGAAGCTCTCTCGGTTAGATTTCTAGAGAGGTGTTTTCTGACCCTATTTTCATTGTCGGTTAGGGTGTCGGTCAGGCCTCGGTTAACCGAACATGTCTGCTAATCGAACCATGCTTTTTGGTCAGCAAAACTTCAAAATTATGACCGTTGGCCTGTGACCGTTGGGGGTGTCGGTTAACCGACCCCTGGATGTTGGCTAACCGACATATAGCCGTTGGCCCAAAATTTCTATAAAAGGAAGTTCATTCCAAGGCCAAAAATGATGATTCTTGAAACCAATTCTGAAGTGTACCAAGGCAAATCAAAGGGGATGAACTAAGAAGGCCAAAGAATCATTAAGTAAAGCTAAGCTTGGATTAATGAAGTTCAATCACCAAGTAAGCTTTGACTTTTTCTAATCATATGTTTTTATGCGTTGTCTAAATTATTGGTAAATGATTTTTAGCATATTAACTATGATGTGTTGAATCCATTCTTCTCTTAATCTTTGATTTAAGTTATTGGATTCTTCACCTTGATTCAAATCAAGTTTGTGGTAGAAAACTTCTTAAACATGTTTATCAAAATCTTCAATTTATGTTATAACATATTTCACTAACTTGTATGAATCTTCCTTGTTGTTTTCAATCTTTAAAACTTTAGTCAAAATACCTTGATTTTGAAAACAACATATCACATGCATCACATGTTTAGATATAATTAATTTCATACAACTTGCAAGCTTTGGATTTTCATATCATCATTAAGTTTGTACTGTGTTCATGTGATTTGCATATCACTTCAATCAAATCATGTTATGTGCATTAAACTTTTAATTGCTTCAAGCATAAACTGATTGAGCTTTCATTTTCAACTTGATTGAAGTTTTCACACACACACATCATGAGCATTCATCTTTGCATTTTATAGTGTGTTGTGAGAGTTGATTTTCACTTACTCATTCGCCTATTTTAGAGGCAAATTATATTGTGCTTAATGTATTTCTCTCCTAGTGTTTAGACACTGTCCTGAGAAAGAAAATCTATTTGTATGAAAGGTTATTGCTAAGCCTAAGAAAAGCAAATTGTAAAGGTTATTGCTTATCCTAGAAAAGCACATAGTTAGGTTGTTGTTTAGCCTTAAAAACATCATTGTAAGGGTTATTGCTTAGCCTTTTGTAAAAGCATAAATAGTGGAAATCCGGTGGGGTGTGTGATCACAAGCCGGTAGTGGATGTAGGCATTGAAGCCGAACCACTATAAATCTTTGTGCAATGGTGAATGACTTGTGGTGATTGATTTGTTTATCTTCCGCACCTTTTCTTGTAATCATCACTAGTTGGAGTTTAATTTGAAGAAAATTAAAATTGGCAATCAATTTGTAGCTCACCCTATTCACCCCCCCCCTCTAGGGTTAGGATCCGGAACTTTTAGCTCTAACGGACCAGGTTCTGAAAGAGTCTGCTCGAGCGGATCCCAGTCCGCTCGAGCGTACTGGGTTTCAGAATTCTTCCTTTTAGCAATTCGGGATTTTCATCATGAGATGATGGATAGCATCCTTTTAGACCTAGTTTCTACTATATCATTGATACTAACTTTGTAGGTTCAGGTCCTCTCCATATGGCCCACAAGTCTTTTACTTTCCTTTTATGGTTGTTGGTTTATTTGAGGCTAAGTGTAAAGGACATCATGGTTTTCTTGATTTCCCGTGAAAGGGCAAGGCATAGTGAATTTCCCTATAGCCCTTTTATTTCCATATTTAGATTACCATGTGAGTCTCATTATCGAGGCATAGGAATTTATGTAATTTTTCTAAATTTGTAAATTCTGGCAATGTCCAAGACGAAGAAGGAAAGTGAAGTTGGACTCCTATTCAAAGAGTTTGAAGATTACCAAAATCATTTTGGAGATACCCAAAGAGTTTGAGGATTTCCAGAGTTTTGGAAAGTCTAGAAGTCCAAGAAGTCTATTCCGCTTGGGCCATGTGGAGGAGAGGACTAGTTTCTAATTTTAGAACTTTCTGTTTATGGATGAATGCTTGTTTTTAGAAAGTTTCCAAATCTGATCCAAACATAGCAATTTCCAAAATTGGTCAAATCAAATTAATTTTTGGAAAAAGTTATAATCAGAGTTGGTGGGCCTATGAGATGGAACCATTGGCAACACTAATCTTATAAACTGGACTTTCATTAAAATAACTTTACTTGGAACCAATCATTGGTCATATCATGAGATGATTTGATGTCTATATGTGTGGGAGCGGGGTATTTATATTTAGAAATCCTCATGGTTTTCCACCATAGGTCCATTGCAAGGAAAGTATTAGCCTCGCGCCATCTTGAGAATGGCCGTTCCCCACGAAGGGCTTTTATTTGTCTGGGTACTAGATATAGATCTCCTATGGATAGTGTTGGTGAGACGGGGCGGGAGCCCACTCCCCAAGGAGGAGCTGCTCGCAACAATTATCATGCATTGCTAGTTGGTGGGTCACACTTAACTGAAATAATGATGTAGTATCCCCAAGGATTTGCCTCATGTATTTTAGAAACCGAAGCTAATTGGGAGTCATGTATTATTTGGTATGAGATACCTGGATAATAATGAACGATGGGATCATGGATAATTAGTCTAAATCCTAAATTTGACCAACTTGGATCCATACCAATCTAGGTGGTATTCGCACTCCCCAAGGAGGCATACCCAAAGGGATTGGGATTCCAATGTATTCTGAATTTAGTGATTATGAGGATTCCCACATAAATTTGGTAGAATTCCAAACCCTAATGTCATTTAAATTCATTAATTGAATGTGTAAGACCCCGACCCGAGTGACCTCAATTAGTACTAATTAAGTCATGTGTTAATTCTAAGCATGATTAGTAGATTTCGATTAAGTTGGGATTAGAATAGCTCTTTTATAGCTTTGTGAATTTTGAGTGCCTTTTTGACTTAGTGGGACCCTTTGGGGGTTCCTTTAGTGACTTTGCAGTACTTAGGGGATTATTTGAGATTTTGATAATTCGTGTTTCAATTCCGTTTTACTCATCTCGTTAATCTCTACAACTTTCGCGTTGATCCCATCCCCGTCCGGAACCCAGAACTCGACTCTCCTAACAGCAAGGGCAAAATAGTCTTTTTACACCAAATCAGGGCACAAAGTTCATTGTTCCTGAAACCCTTGAAATATATACTTTTTAGAAACTAGATATTTCGATGATCGTTTTTCCCTTCTTCATCGAATTCATCTTAGGTCCCGAAAGCATGATTTCAGCCCTATAAGTGTTACTAGAAGTGGAGGCCACTCCCATTTGCTATAAAAGGAAACCTTTATCTCTTATCTTCTTTTCTTGGATCAAAACATGAGAAGAGTGTAACCCTAGGGTGTTCTTCCTTCTTCTTCTTGCTTCTTTATTCCTTTTTCCACTACCAAGCCCTTGCCTATGGAGAAATATATGTCATCATCTTATTCCTCTCCTTAAGAGCTCTCTTTGGATGCCATTTATAGTGTAAACCCAACCACATTGGAGCTTCCTTGGAGCTATCTTGTCTATTTGGAAACCTTACAAGTAAGCTTCTCCTTCAATCTCTTAGATTTGTGTTCTTCTAGCCATGGAGAAACCCCATCTCCATTGTTACAAGTTTTCTCTTCCCCATTCTTGATTTTGACCATTAGGATTTGTATTTGGGGGTTTTTGTATGTCTTGTAGGTTATCTTTGAAAAGGGCTTGATTAGAGTTTGTTTAGCTAAGCTTGGACCTAAGGCAAGTGAATGAATAGATATTATGAGCGTTAAATGGGTTTTTTTTTTTTTTTTAGAAATGTGGTTGATTTTATTATTTCTATTCATGCTATTCTTGACTTGCATTGATTTTGAAATAAATGCATATAAAGAGTCTTATTAGCTCATTTATTGTCTTTGAAAGGTTGGTTTATAGTTTTTGTTTGTCTCTTGGATATAGCACAAATGAGTCCTTGTGATTGGTGGTTTCTTCTTCTTCTCTTGTGATTGTTGTGGTTAAGAAGGAGGTGATTTGATGAGTATTTATAGAAGTTTGATGATGGTTTGAATGATATGTGAAGGAGGTTTTGAGCCTCTCAATTTGGTGTAGAAATGAGGTTTAAAGGGCCTTGCAAGAAGAAAAAATAGGGAAGCAGTTGAATTGTCCCCGGAATCTGTTTCTGGACAGTTCGCTCGAGCGAACACGACACTTCGCTGGAGCGAACCCATCCAGAGGACAGCTCGCCCGAGCGAACCTTAGCTTGCTAGTGCGAACCCTCCCAGAATCCCTCATAGAGAATGGTTAGCTTGAGCGAACCGATACTTCGCTCGAGCCAACCTAAATTGGACAGGTCCGCTCGAGCGAACCCTCCCAGTGAGTCCTTCCAAAGAGTCCACCGCTCAAGCGAACTTCAGGTCCGCTCGAGTGATGGGTACTGTTCACCTGGGGTTATGTTTGAAGCAAGAATGAAATGTTTAAATGTTTAGGAGAGGTTTATCGGGACCCCCTTCGTGTCGGGGAAGTTTATTAGGTGTAGTGTGAAGCCCGTTTGAGAAAGAAACCATATCAAAAAGATTCATTAAAGTTTTGAAATTACCAAGGTGTACAAGGAGCCCAGAATGTCTCCAACTCAAAGAGTACCAAGTCTATATTGAAATCGACATACGGGTCCCCTATTCACCTTGAACTAATCTTGAATCCCGATACTTGTTCAAAATTTCAAAAGTTCAATTGTATTCCATTGTTCCCGAATTTTGATATGCACTCCCGAAATTCATAATTTATGATTTGTCATTTCCGAAAAGACTGAAATTACAATTGTAGCATTTTTCTAGCCTCGATGTGCATTACCCGATATTCAAGTGACATTTGTGCCTTCGAGCACCCCCGATTTCTATTGTGTGACCTATGAGTCGGTACCACTAAGCTTGGACGACCTTGTTGGTTTGATCCACTGACTTGGATGTTGACACCAAAAATGTCACTTTGCCTCTTCAACATCAAGAAAGCTGCATGAAGTCGCAACCTGCCATAAATAGGCAATGCAACTTCTCCAAAAAATCAAATCTTGTCAGAATCAAACAAAAACTGCAAGATCCTTCAAGATAGCCAAGAGAAGAGTACACATGAAGTTTCGGGCCATTTCAGAATCATTTGGCCTAACTTCGCTTCTCCGACAGCTAAAATAGCGCTCCCGGCGGCGACATCATCGGAGACGTCAAAACTTCGATCAGAGCCTACGGATGACTCTAGCATGTCTCAAAAGGGCTCCATGTCAAATTTCAAGTCAAACCGACAACGTTTGACCCTCCATCAATGCTCGAGCAGCAAAATCAAGCCTCCCGGCGGCGGGAACCACCGAAGCCTTCGCTCATCAAACCAAGTGCATGAGTGGCTTCAACATGCTTCCAAAAGGCTGCACGTCGAATTTCAGGTCATTCCGACAACGTTTGACCTGGTTTCGACGCTCCGAAAGAAAATCAAGCCTACCGGCGGCGGAGCTCCCCGGGACCATGGTTTCCAAGACAGCCTGTGGATCATCTCAAAATGACTCCAATAGGTTCCCTGTCAAATTTCAGGTCAATCGGACACCGTTTGACCGCACATCAAAGCTCGGCATTTTCCCCGCAGCAAAATCAAGTGAAGCATCGACGGGACCCCAAACGGCTTCAAAACTCAAACAAAAGCCTATGGTTGGTCTTATTTATTGCTCAGGAGGCTTCACCTCAAATTTCAGGTCATTCCGACATCATTTGACCAAGTTTCAACTTCTGGCGGAAAATCAGCAGCTCTACGCGACAAAGTCTTCGGCTTTCCCGGAAAATTGGAAACTTTGCACTCTAAAAATGCAAGGATTCTCATCAGGTTTTCTACAGGGAAATCAAGCCAATAAATGAGAAGAAATGTCAGGAAAAATACAGAAGAAAACGGCGACGAAAAAGACCTCAAAACGACCGCAAAACGGGCTCCGAAGGGAAAAATTCCCCCAAGGTCGCAGGCCCCTGCGACTATGGCCCATGGTCGCCGGCGACCATGGAAGTCTGGGTCACCGGATTTTCCGCCGGTGACCCATTTTTCCGTCTTTTTTCGCGTTTCGCGCACTTTGGCCCCTGTGGTTTCCTGAAAATGTGATTTTTAGTGCTTGAAATTGACTCATATCCTCCGACATCCGTCAAAATCACGGGTCAACCTCCAAAAGCATAAAATCATCATTGATCGCTCCAAGATCGCCAACCGGTCGACCAAAAAAAGTGCTCTTTCTGTCCGACCGATCGAGAAATCGACAAGACAGATGTCACCGGCCCGCTCTTAGCTATCAATGTCTGAAGTTATATGTTCATCCGATGTCGATCAGCATGAAGATCCATCGATGATCATCGCCGGAAGAATTCCAGAAGACACGGCACGGCCCGCGACTCTTCGACTGCTCGGCGACCAATTAATGTGGTTAATTGACTAGCTTTATTGCAGTCATTAATTCATTTCTTTGGACGGCCCAATCAGAAGCAAGCATTTGGGAGTTACAAGTCAATTGATTCATGGCATTTAAACCATGAAACTCCTCCCATTATGGTAATTAAGGTGATTAAAAGCCCTTAATCTCCATCGGCCAATCAGATTCAAGGAAAAAGGAGTTACAAAATCAAGAAATAAATCTTGTAACTCCTCCCATTAAAGCCATTAAAGCCCATAAACTCTTCTAAATGGCTACCAAAAGCCTATAAATAGGAGAGCATTCCATTGAAATCGGAATCAGAAAATTGGGATCAGAAAATCGAGATCGATCGATCGGAAAGAATCCAGAGCTCGTATCCAGAGAAAGAAAAAGAGAGAAAAACTCTGCCGAAGTTCTGCACCAGCCACCACTACAAGGTGACAAAAGTCCCTTGGGGGGCACCCCCCCCAAGGTCCTTGCCTTCTCCCGCTGCCTCCAATGGCTTAGACGTGGCTTTTCAGCCCGTCTACTTAGCTTTTTATTGGACATAGGACCTTCTCTTGGTCTTTGTCCTCTAAAAACCTGAGGTTATAGCCAAGCCAAGCGAATCAAGAGCATCCTCTGTTCTCATCTGCATGGATGATGGCGAAGCCCATACATGGCTTGCGACCGTTAATCTGAACGAGTCCCGCACAATCTCCTGAGAAGTTAGATCCTCATTTTCTTGCTTTTTATTGTAGTTTGTATTTTTCTAAAAGAGACAAAAATCACAACTCTTGTCTTTCATTATTGATGAGAATTGTAAATCGGCTATAAACGCCACAAAATCGGCTATAAATGCCAAACAAAATCGCCTTTCACGGCAAACCAAGAAAATGTCTCTTTTCTTAAATATTTGTGCAATGGAAAACTTGAAAGAAGTTGATTTCCTTTTTACTTGCGAAGGTTGATCTCCGGATTACCACTTGCAATTCCAAGTAAAATAGAAAATCTGGGACACCCACACAAAGAAATGTTGAAACACGCTTCAGGCCCGCCAGGGCGCGAAAGGGCCGGACCCGACGGACTCCCACGTTCCGCCGACCCCGGTAGCCGCCCCACGGCGCCTCAGAGCGCGTTCCATCAAGCTGGCACACCCGGTGGGACTCGTTCATTTGAGAACACGGTGCTCGGAAATGAAATATTTGCATATCATACTTTTTGCTCTATGCTTATACTTCTTTTCCGGATTCCTTGGTTACTTTCTAGCTGGTAGCCTATGTTGGATTTTGCATCCTAAAAAAAAATGAGATGGGATTTTTTGGAAATTTCTATTTCTTTGAATTTGTTTCCATTCTTTCTCTTTTCAAAAAAAAAAAAATCAGTTTTCTTAGTTTGAATTCAAAATTGAGAAACTTTGATCCTATCCTATCGTTCTTTGGTGCTTGCAGAAATGTTGAGCCCGTTCGACTAAGGTTTTGGACCATCGTTTCTCTTCGATGAGTTCATTAGAGATTTCAAAAAAAATTAAAAAAAAATAAAAATAAAAAAATCAGTTTTCTTAGTTTGAATTCAAAATTGAGAAACTTTGATCCTATCCTATCGTTCTTTGGTGCTTGCAGAAATGTTGAGCCCGTTCGACTAAGGTTTTGGACCATCGTTTCTCTTCGATGAGTTCATTAGAGATTTCAAAAAAAAAATTATTAAAAAAAAATCAAAAAAAAAAAAAATAATAATCAGTTTTCTTAGTTTGAATTCAAAATTGAGAAACTTTGATCCTATCCTATCATTCTTTGGTGCTTGCAGAAATGTTGAGCCCGTTCGACTAAGGTTTTGGGCCATCGTTTCTCTTCGATGAGTTCATTAGAGATTCAAAAAATATAAAAAAAAAAATAATAATAAAAAAATCAAAAATCAGTTTTCTTAGTTTGAATTTAAAATTGAGAAACTTTGATCCTATCCTATCGTTCTTTGGTGCTTGCAGAAATGTTGAGCCCGTTCGACTAAGGTTTTGGGCCATCGTTTCTCTTCGATGAGTTCATTAGAGATTTCAAAGAAAAAAAAAATCAAAAAATCAGTTTTCTTAGTTCTGATTCAAAATTGAGAAGCTTTGATCCTATCCTATCGTTCTTTGGTGCTTGCAGAAATGTTGAGCCCGTTCGACTAAGGTTTTGGGCCATCGTTTCTCTTCGATGAGTCTATTTGGGATTTAAAAAAAATAAAAAGACATAGACCACTAAGGTTAAACCAATTGCGTTCTTTGATCACGATTGATTCAAGAAAAGCCTTGTCCAGAGTGTGGAGACAGCTTGACTGTTCTAGGCAAGGGTCCTCCAAACGGGTTCATTAAGTAATCCTACCCTTACCTGGGGGCAATTCTATCAATTGAGGTTTCATAAGACCGGGTTAGGAGGCCTATGTGTACTCTCTCGTCTTTAAATCTTAAAAAAAAAAAAATAAAAAAAAAATAAAAAAAAGATTTTCAAAAAAAAAAATCTTAAAAAAAAAAAAAAAATTTTCAAAAAGAAAATAATAATAAAAATAAATAAAAATATATTTAAAAAAAAAATAAAAAAAAATAAAATAATAAAATAAAAAAAATCATTTCAAAAAAAAAAAAATCTCCAAAAACTCGTCACATTTGATTTCAGATCTGAGAAATTTTGGTTTCTTCTTTTTCTGAGCACTGGCGCTCGCGGAAATCGCCGAGACCGTGTTCAGATCAGAGTACCATTTGCTCTCCTTGATGGAACCAATCTTGACATTTCAAAAAAAAAAAACTCGTCACTTTTGGATTCAGATTCGAGAAATTGTGGTCTCTTCCCTTCTGAGTACTGGCGCTTGCGGAAATCGTTGAGCCCGTATTTGAATCGGAATGCCACCTGCTCTCTTTGACGAATCCATTTCTGACCTTTCAAAACAAAGAATCCCATCTCATGGATGCGATCTCCAACATTTGTGCATAGCAGTACTGGTACGCCCTTTCAGGGTCTACTGTATCTGTGACCGGCACATTTGTAACTCCTACCTTATATTCTTCTTATCTCGAGCAAGCCCTGCTTCTCGATAAGTCGAATTTAGGTTTACAATTGCTTCTAGCAGTCACTGGAACGCTCATTCTGGGCTCACCATACTTGCTGTCAGAACAATTGTACCATCTATGGCTTTTTACCTTCTTCATGTCGCTTGGGTCATATCCCTTGAGCGATTTGAAAAGACAACCATAGAAATTCCCATTTATGATCATTATATTCTTGTGATTACTAATGGATGTGGTCTTGTTTCAGAAAACTTTTTTCGAAATTAACAATGGCAGCCTTAACCATTATCTTCGATGAGAACAAGCACCAACTCATGCTTCAACAGAAGCAAACCGAGCGCACTCATAAGCGCCCTATCAGCTGCGGAAGCGTCAACTCCCTCGGCAACTCTCTGAACTCCGGGTCGACCTCGACTCCCCGGACCATCGTCTTCGGGACACTGGGACCATTCCCACTTCCCGAAGAACAAGCTGTGCCTGCTAAAAAGCAGAAGATCGCCTCTCAACGTGTCACTCCCGTGACACCAAAGGCGAGCGCCCAAAAGCCCGAAGCCCGCGGCACCCCCGCGAAGCCTCGACCAACAACCAACCAGGTCTACCCTAAGACTTGGTCTCCAAGACCTTCCCCAAAACAAAGAAGGTCTCAAACTTCCACCAAGCCAGCATACCTGGCCCCACTCAAGGAGAACCAGTTCTACCCTCTTGCCTACATGAAAGAGGAGAGACCCATCTCCAACCTGACTCCCAAGTCAACCCAGCATGAGCCGGCTTGTTCCTACAGGCCCAAAATCAGATCATGCATCACCAGGCCTCTACAAGCACCTGCCAAGGCCTACACTCCTTCGGTTCGACCCTTCATCTCTACAGGGGCCGAACTCGAAAGGTTTAAAGCTTCGCTGCAACAGGCAAAGGACAGGGTCCGGATCCTGTCCTTGCCTAGCTACAAAGAAGACAGGCTCGGCTGCTGCGCCCGAGGGAGCACATCCTTCATCGTCAGAGCCTTCGATTGGTACTCTACTCTGTTGGAGAACTCCATTCAGAACTGGGCTATGCTGGAGACACGCTTCCTGACCCACTTCCAAGGTGAGGATCATCCTGTTACTATGGCTCAGCTCTGCAGCCTAAAACAGGGAGAGAATGAGTCAACTTATGACTTCATTCACAAGTGGAAAGAAATGGCATACAAATGTTCAGATGTATTGCCACAGGCGTCGCTAGTCGACATCTGCCGAAACAACATGAGAGCCAGAATACGCTCCATGATCATCGGCAACAAATCAAAAAACCTGGGAGAACTCCTGGAAGCTTCTATGGAAGCTGAAACGGTGATCAAAGACCTCAACAGTCAGAAGTCATCAAGAAAAGAGCCAACCGCCATTGCAACCTCTAAACCAAAGAAGAAAACGGTCCTTAATGTGCAAACCAAGTCAGCTCCTCAGCAACCAAAGAAAGCTGAAAATAGAGCTGCAGGTAAGAGACCTGAACTCTCTGATGCCTTCAAAGAGCGAGTAGAAAAGAAATATCCGTTCGATGAAGACGTTGAAGAAATCTTTGAGGCTCTCCTAGCAAATGGCAAACTCATTTTGCCAGAGCCCAAAAGACCTGGAGACGTTGGCAAAACCAATGATCCTCGGTACTGTCCATACCACCAGATGGTCTCGCATCCTCTCAATCAATGCTTTGTTGTGAGAGAGAAGATAAACGAGATGTGGAAAAACGGAGTCATCACCTTTGACAAAAACTATGGGACCGCCTCCGTCAACATGGTGTCACGTGGACAAACACCAAAATCACCGAAGAAGAAGATCACTACTTCCTTCATGGTGATAAAAAGAATTCAAACGTCCGAAGTGTTGGTTCCTTGCCCGACATCAGACGGACAACCCATATGGGTACATCCCGATCTCCTAGAAGATGAAAATTGGGAGATCGTCAAAACAAAGCCGACCGCTCAGCAGCGAAGGCAAGCCAAGAAACATCTCCTCAAGCTCAAACGGCAAGAGAAGACCCAGCCAAAACAAGAAGTCCATGAAAAGGCAGAGGCCTCCTCTACCACTTCACTCGGGGCAACAGAAACGTCCCTTCCAGAGACTTCAAAGGCGGTAAGAAACCTCACTCTCAGTGATTTCATGCCACCTCAATTCAAAAAAGAAGCCATGCAGGGGGTATCATACTCTTGCAACTCGGTAGTTGGATTCTCCATTGATGGATACGAGTCCAGCGACACCGACGATGGATTCGAGCCCAACTACACCGATGAGTGTAAACATGTCCAGTGATGCATTCCTTTTATGAAAAATATTGTGTAAACATGTTTTAAATGTTTTCCAAGGTAACTTCACTTATTATTGTATTGTCATATCCATTCACCCACCTGCTAGACCGTCGTGTTTGACCCACTATTTAGTAATCAGGTCCAGATACATGTTATCTCGAGGCGGAGCTTGAGGAGACGGTCAGAGAACTGCAACGCTTAGTTGAGTGGCATGCTGATGATGTCGCTTAGACGTTCGGTTGCCTCGAGATACGATACACTTTTGGGGATCGCGAATAACCTTTTCTTTTAAGGAACTATTGGGTTGTACTGGCCTTTATTGGCCTTTATTTTTGGGGAATGTTAATTAACCAATCTTTTGTACAAACATTAACTTTTCTTTTGGGGAAAATGCTTATGAATATTGTTCACTCTGATATACTTTGTTTTATATTGATGTGTTATCAATCTTTTGGATGAGAACGAGTTATAGACTTGATTTGCTACACGCTTTCGCATTTAAACAAAAATTAATGTGTTGATGTAATATCCTCACCGCAGATACCTGTGGAAAATCACGTACATGAGTAGTATCATATTCCTTATTGACCGTGTATGTATTGACCAAAATAAATATATGTTCAATAACATTATGGCATCATCTGCAAGACCCCGACCCGAGTGACTCGATTAGTACTAATTAAATTGTGTGTTAGTGCTAAGCTTGATTAGTGGTTTTGACTAAGTTTGGATTAGTATAGTTCTTTTATAGCTTTGGGGAACTTTTAGTGTCTTGTGTTTAGTGGGAACCCTTTGGGGGTTCCTTTTTGATAGTCTTGCTTGCATTTGGAGGTTACTTGATATTCCCCTAATTCTTATCTTGATCCCGTTTTACTTATTTTGTCGATCCTTACAACTTTCACGTTGGCCCCGTACCCGTCCGGAATCCCGAAACCCGATTTTCTTGCATTGAGGGCAAAACAGTCTTTTTACATGAAATTTGTACCCAAAAGTTGATATCCCCAAAACCCGTGAAACATATGCTTTTTGGAAACTAGATATTTCGACGATCACTTTTCTCTTCTTCGTCGATTTCGTCCAAGGTCCCGAGATTAGTGATTTCAGCCTCCAAAGTTCATAAGTGGTGGAGCCCACTTCAAATTGCTTTATATAGAACCCATCCTCTCCATTTACCCTTTTTCCAGCACAAGAGCAACCTAGGGTTTTCCCTTTTCTCTTCTTCATTTCCTTGCTTCTCCATTACCCAAATCCCCACCGATCTTGTATCTTTTGAGAAATGGAGATCTCAACCCTCTTCCCCACCTTGCAAGCTTCTCATTAATACCATTTGTGGAAGGATCTACTCAACTGAAGACCCTCCTTGAGCTCACCTTGTCCATTTGGAGAACCTACAAGTAAGATTCCTCCCTAATCTCTTAGATCCATGTTCTTCTAGTCTAGGGAGAGCTCTATCTTTATTTTGAGAGTTATCTCTTCTTGTTCCTTGGTTTGACTCATTTTAGGGTTTGTATTTGGGGGTTTTTGTGTAGCTTGGAGTTTGGCTTGGAAGAATTGATTAGAAGCTTGATTTCTTTGTTTAGAGACCTTGAGGCAAGTGGATTTAATGGATGTTTTAGTTTTCATCGATTTCCATGATCAACATGTTTGATTTATTGTCTCATTAACGACTTGTTGCACTTGCATTCATTATGCTATAAATGCTTTTGGAAAGGGATTGGTTAGCTATTTAATGTCTTGAACATGATTTTAAAGTTTTATTTCATCTCTTGTCTAAGACTTGAATGGACCTATGTGGTTGTGATTTCTCTTTTCTTGGTGATTGAATGTGGAAAATGTATGGAGTTATTTGGATGGACCCTTGGTAGAAGCTTTGATATGGGAGAAGTGTTGAAGGCGGAATGGGAGGAGCTTTTTAACTCATGCTAGTGCAGAAAAGTGAATGGAGAATGGGAGTAGTTGATTTAAGGAAAAGGAGACCTGATTCTGAACTGAGTGAAGAATTCCCGTGATTGGCGGTTAGCCAGCGGCTAGCCGAAGCAGTTTCGGTCACTTTTCCAAAGAGCTCTAACCTCGCGGTCAGCTAGCGGCTAACCGCCGAATCCATCGGCGGCTAACCGCCAGCCAACCGCATAGGGACGGTCACTTTTCCAGAGAGCTGTAACCTCGCGGTCAGCTCCGCGGTCAGCTAGCGGCTAACCGCCGAATCCATCGGCGGCTAACCGCCAGCCAACCGAATAGAGGCGGTCACAATTCCAGAGAGCTGCAATCCCGCAGTCAACCTCACGGTCATCGAGTGGTTAACCGCCGGATCCTCTAATGGCTAACCGCCAACTGTCCGCTAGGTAACCGAAATTCCCTGATCCTATGAATAGAAAGGGGATTGAAGGGAGCTTCCATCCCATTGCTTGTGAACCTTTCTGAGAGCAACGGGCACCGCTCACCTGGGGATGTGTTCGAAGCAGAGAAGAAAGATTTGTTGGGAGCCTATTCAAGAGGGAAACCACATCACGGAGATTCATTTAAGCATTGAGGCTACTATAGTGTATAAGGAACCCGGCATGTCTTCCAAATTCAAAGAGTACCAACTAAATTCAAAGTAGACATACGGGATCCCTATTCACTTGAATTAGTTTTAACACTGACATTGTCCCGACATTTCAAAAGGTTACTTCACCTCTTTGTTCCCGAAATTTATGATTTGTTATCTATAAATCTCGAAAACATTGAAAGTACATTTGTACTGTTTTACAAGTCTTGACATGGTCACCCGACATGATATTACAGTTGTGCCTTTGAGCACCCCCGTCTTGCCCGGTTATATTCCTGCTCTTGATTTGTTTTACACATGACTTGATTTTCGTGTTTTGACCTATGTGTCGGCACCACTAAGCTTGGATACCTTGTTAGTCTGATCCACTGACTTGGAGATCCCTCTCTTGTCCCTCTCCACCGATTGAAGAAGATGTTAGACCCTAGGTTGTAACCTAAATTTGCAATTTGATGTCAAACATAGGATCATGTTCATCTCATTTCATATCATTCATTTCTCACAGTTTTATTTTGAAAATCACAGGATTTTAAATCAACTTGCTCAAACTCTATTTCAAATCTTTTGGTTGATTTTAGTCTAATTTTGAAAAGCATTTTCTTGATAAAGCCTTGTCTCAAAAACACCTTTACATTCTGTGTTTCAAAGTATTTCAAAATTTAGATTTTTCTTGAAACCTCAGAACTTCAGAAAACAGTCTGACCATACTGTCGGTCAGCCTGTTGGTCAGGTGTCGACTAACCAACCTTGGACCGAAGCCTAACCGAACTCACTCGGTTAGCTTTTCTGAAGGGTGTTTCTGATTAGGTGTTGGCTAACCGACCATAGAAAATGAACTAACCGAACACCATGTTGGTCTGAATCCAGAGAGTTGTTTTTTCATATATTTTACACGTCGGTCAGCTTGTCGGTTAGGTCTCGGTTAACCGACAATAGAAAGAAGCTAACCGAAAGCATGCTGTCCAGAAAAATAGGAAGTTAGAATTTTACAATCATTTTTTCTGTCGGTCAGCATGTCGGTTAGGGCTCGATTAACCGACCATAGAAAATGAACTAATCGAAGCTCTCTCGGTTAGAATTCCAGAGAGGTGTTTTCTGACCATGTTTTCATTGTCGGTTAGGGTGTCGGTCAGGCTTCGGTTAACCGAACATTTCGGTTAACCGAACCATGCTCTATGGTCAGCAAATCTTCGAAAATATGACCGTTGGCCTGTTACCGTTGAGGGTGTCGGTTAACCGATCCCTGGATGTCGGCTAACCGACATATAGCGTTGGCCCAAAATCTCTATAAAAACAAAGTCTTTCCATGGCCAAAAAGGGATGATTCTTGATGATCTAAGAAGCCCTCTGTGACACACATCAAGACCAAAGAAAGGGAATCAAGCCAAGGAAAGCTTAGGGCCATTAAGGAAAGCTAAATCTTGGATCAATGAAGTTAAATCTCCGAGTAAGCTTTGCTTAATCTTAAACATATGTTTTATGCTTTGACTAAACTATTGGTAAATATTTTCTAGCATAAAAACTATGTTGTGTTGAATTCTATACCATTTAAACTTTGATTTAAAACTTTGAATTCTTCACTTTGACTTCAAAACAAGTTTGCTTTAAAGACTTTAATACATGTTCTTGTCAAAATCGTGGATTTGTTTGATAACATGTTTTGTTGAACTTGTTTGAATCATCCATGTTGTTTTCACAATCCTAAACCTTTGTTGCACTAGTTTTTGAAAACAACACTTAGCATGTTCACTTATCTAAACCCTAATTAGTTACAAGTGACTTGCTTTAAACTTCAATCAAATCTTTGTATGCATTAAACCCTTGAATGCTTCTTAGCATACATTGATTGATCTTAAACTTTTTATATTGATTGAGGTTTCCACACACTCACTTCATAAGCATACATCTTTGCATTCATAGTGTTTGTGTGAGTTTGATTTTCACTTTCATATTTGCCTATTCTAGAGGCATTTCAATTGAGCCTAATTGTATTCTCTTGAAGTGTTTTGAAGACACTAATCCAGAGAAGAAAACCCTTGTTTGTAAAGGTTATTGCTTAACCTAGAAAAGCATTGTGTAAATGTTGTTGTTTAGCCTTGAAAAATAACATTGTAAGGTTATTACTTATCCTTGGAAAGCACAGCGTAGAGGTTACTGCTTAGCCTATTGAAAAGCACAAATAGTGGAAATCCGGTTGGGTGTAGATTCACAAGCCGGTAGTGGATGTAGGCACGTTGGCCGAACCACTATAAATCTTGTGTTGTGGTGATTGCTTCTTGTGGTGATTGTTGTTTAGCTTCCGCATTTAGTTTGTTAATCATCATAAGTGGTTAATTGTCTTTAAGAAGTTTAAAATTGGCATAATTAGCCTATAACTTGTAAATCACCCTATTCACCCCCCCTCTAGGGTTAGGATCCCGGACGTTCAGAAGATAGAACTGAAAATACAAGAGTTGACAATACGATGCCCAACCAGTTTCAACAGATGTTGCAAGCTATGCTTGACCAGCAGCGTCAAGCCAATCAGAACCAAACTAGATTGCAAGAACAAATGCTTAAGAAGGATGAAGATCATGCCAGAGAGTTGGCAGAAATGCAAAGGCAGTTGTTGGAAGTACTACAGAGGAGACCTGAACCAGTCCAACCTCAACCTGCTATTGTTATTAATAAGAGGGAGCATGACCCCAATGCATTGTTTGAGAGGTTCAGAAAGAGAGGTCCAAAGGAGTTTGTGGGGACAGTAGACGCTTTGGCTGCAGATGACTGGCTAGAGCATACAAAGAATATATTTGAAGTTTTCAGATGTAATGGAGGTGAGCAAGTACAACTAGCAGCATCACTCTTCACCAGCTTGGCAGACAATTGGTGGAAGACAGTGAGGGAGGAGTACAGGACTATGCCAGATGCAGTGGCTTGGGCAAACTTCAAGAGGCAGTTTCGAGATAAATACGTGCCCGTCCATGTCAAGAGGTAGAAAGCATTGGAGTTTCAGCAGCTTGTCCAAGGCAGTATGACAGTGCTAGAGTACCTCACCAAGTTCGAGAGGTTATCACGGTATGCTCCGGAGTTGGTGGACACGGTGGAGAAGAAGATAGCTAAATTCTTAAAAGGACTTCACCCTATCATTGAGAGGGATGCGACCGGTGTAGTACCACCTCTCACCTTTGAAGAAGCTGTCAAGAGAGCATGTAAATTTGAGAACTTTCACCATAAGATTCTTAAGGTCCAAGGCAAGGGACAGGGGCAACCCCAACAGCAGCACAACCAGCAGAGGAATGAACAGAACAAGAGACAGAGGCAAGACCAAAATGTGCAGCTTGTTTACATTCATTGCGGGAAGAACCATGATAGTGCCCAGTGCCGTACAGCCTCGGGAGCATTCTATAGATGTGGCTCCATGGATCACCAGATGAGGAACTGTCCAAGACAGAACAGGCATAATCAGTAATAGCAAGGAGCACTGCGTCAGGCACCGCCACAGAATGCACTAGTGGTGCAGAATCAGGCAAGGCCACTCCAGCAACAGGCATTACAGCAATAATATAGACCCTAGCAGCAGCAGCAACAGGCCCGTCAGCAAGGGCAGCAGCAGAATCAGCGTCCCCCGTAGCAGAACAAAAATGCCCCTCAAGGAAGGCAGCAACAAGCACCTATCAGGCCATAGCAGTGAGGGCAAGTGTATGCGGTCAACAGAGCTGATGCGGAAGCAGCGGGTGATGTTGTGGAAGGTACACTTTTTGTTAATGGGATAGAAGCTAAGATATTGTTTGACCCTGGCTCCACACATTCTTATATATCCCATGCATTTTCTAGATTGATTGATGTGCATGGTAGGGAACTTGAATACATTTTGACTGTGGCAACCCCAGTAGGAAAACAAGTTGTGTGTACTAGTTATTACCCTAGTTGTACCGTCCGGTTAGGAGAAGTTGTGTTACCCGCAGATCTTTTTCTGTTGGAGATGAAGGATTTTGATGTCATCCTAGGGATGGATTGGCTGGCAGGGTACCATGCCACAATGGATTGTTTCCATAAGACCCTCACATTCAAGTTAGATGAGACACCAGCAGGGGTGTTATTCCAGGGAGAGAGGAGAAATCCTCGTCAGGGTTTGTCTCAGCGTTGAAGGCTAATAGACTATTGAGAAGTGGATGTGAAGCCTATTTGGCGTTTATCACGGAGGATAAACTGTCCCAAGGGGTGGAGGAGATCTCTATTGTTTGGGAGTTCTCGGATTTATTTCCGGAGGAGATTCCAGGTTTCACACCCATGAAAGAAATTAATTTCACCATTTAGTTGTTACCGGGGACCGCTCCGATTTCGATTGCACCATATAGAATGGCTCCGGCAGAATTGGGAGAGTTGAAGATACAATTGCAAGTTATTGGACAAAGGTTTTGTTAGACCGACTATTTCGCCATGGGGAGCTCCGGTTTTGTTTGTTAAGAAGAAGGATGGTTCGATGAGAATGTGTATTGACTACCGGAGATTGAACCAAGTGACTATCAACAACAAGTATCCATTGCCAAGGATAGATGAACTGTTTGATCAGTTACAAGGTGCCTCGTACTTTTCGAAGATTGATTTGATTTCCGGTTATCATCAGTTGAGAGTTAGAGAATCGGAAGTGTTGAAAACAGCTTTCCGGACAAGATATGGCCACTATGAGTTTCTAGTGATGCCATTTGGATTGACAAATGCACTGGCAGTGTTCATGGCTTTGATGAACAAGATTTATGCGCAATACCTAGATCAGTTTGTAGTGGTGTTCATCGATGATATTTTGGTGTACTCCAAGACCAGAGAAGAGCATGAAGAGCATCTGAGGATAGCATTGCAGCTTCTGAGAGAGAACCAGTGGTATGCGAAACTCAACAAGTGTGAATTTTGGTTAGAGCAAGTCGTATTTTTGGGACATATTATCTCCAAGGAAGGATTATCAGTAGACCCGTCCAAGATTAAGGCAGTAGTGAAGTGGGAAAGACCGAAGAATGTGTCAGAAATCAGGAGTTTTCTTGGATTGGTAGGGTATTATAGGAGGTTTGTGCAAGGTTTTTCGTCGATTGCTGCACCATTGACGAAGTTGACAAGGAAGAATGTACCATATGTATGGACAGAGCAATGTGAAGCTAGTTTCCAAGAGCTGAAGAAGAGGTTAACCACCGCACCAGTCCTTACTTTGCCATCCGGAAGCGGCGGTTTTACCATTTTTACCGATGCTTCGAACATTGGACTCGGCTGTCTGTTGATGTAAGAAGGAAAAGTGGTTGCATATGTGTCGCGCCCCCAAAACCGAGATCCGATCTCGGGGACGCGAGTTTGGGGAATTTGTATTTCCCCTCCCAGGATCCGCGTGTGTGAGGATAACAAAATTCACAACACATCTAAATATTTCGCGGAAGCTATACAAGACGTTACGACCCGGAATCCGTATCCATTGGGTTCCGTGTCGTACTCAATCTGTCAGCACAAGATTTTCACAGTAATATTCAATTCAGACTAGAGCTAATCATAATATCAAAACATACAGAGCTGACAGTAACAAGCTTATCATTACCCAAACATATTCAAGTTACAAATTATCGAGTACATTAATTACAATTCCCACGAAAAAGGCTAACAAAAGCCGTACACAAAAACAAGCTAGAACAAATACTACCCAATGGTGTAACGTAACTCCGGAGTCAAGCAGGACGTCTACATGACATCGCTGACACAACAAGCTTGCAAAACTCGTGGCTCAACAGCCCTCAGCACACGAACTAGCTCAAAACAAGGACCTGCTATCTAGAGCATCAAAGCAGTAGAATATCAGACACGACGGTCTGGCAGGTGATCAAAATAGGCAAGAGCATAAACAAAATAAAGTTTAAAGGAAACAATAACTAAAAACACTTTATTGAACTTGAAACAAGTTTACAAGATTTAAAAACAATGCATGGACAAGATACTTATCAAGAAATCACTAGTGCATGCACGATATACGAAACAAGACATGAATACATATAATATCATGATTAGTAAATCCACAAAGAGCCCATCCTTTCTCCATCATACATGATGACAAGAGTAAGCACGCACGACAAGCACGACACGATAAACACGATCCCACGCCACACAAGGTAGACGGGGTGTCCGGCCGCGGAACCGGACCACGAACACGCACGATGTGTCATTCAAGACACGACTAGTCTGCAGACAGTCCACGTTGTTTAAGGACCCCCAGGTAGTGGATCAAGCTAAAAGGGCAGTCCAAGCTCAGTGGTAATCACTTATATCATGAATGCACAAAACATGGCGATACACGTTCGAGAACACGACAAAACAAGAGGGAAATCATTTATCAAACACGTCACGACAAGGCTAGCAAGATAGCATAATATAAATGCTTAACAAACTTAAGAAATGATTCCCTTTTTTGATTCTTGAAACACGATTCTTGAAACACGTCTTAAATACAAGCTTATACTTTGAAATTCAAACGAAAACACGATGATGCACGAAGCATCAAAACAAGCACTTTGATCCATGAAACAAATCTCCAAACAAACTTATACTTGAAATTCAAGGCGAGTACACGAGGATGTACGTAACATCAAAACAGAAGTTCAAACACGAAATCTATCAAGTTTAGGCTAAGACCATTCATTGACCCTTGTGGAGTTGAAACCCAAATGTCGGAGTTTTGACAAGGTTTGGTGCCCCAGAAGTTATAGTACATTTTGGAATTCCAAGTGCACAAAGTCAACAAAAAGGTCTAAAACCTAGTCTAGTTTTCATTCTTACAAAAATCCTTCAAAATAGTACTTTTGGTAAAATTTCGGTCAGTCCTCGGTTACCTGTCGGTCAACCGAGGTTGATGTGTCGGTTGACCGACAGCCGACCAACGGCTGGCCGACAAGTCTCAGTCCAGAAATGTAGCTCTCGGGAAAAGGGACCGACAAGTCCTCGGTTGGCTGTCGGTCAACCGACAGCTGATCGACAGTTTTCCTGACAAAAAGTTGCTCTCTGGAATTTAAACCGACAGGTCTCGGTTGGCTGTCGGTCGACCTATCGGTCAACCGATAGCTGACCGACACCTGACCGACAGTACACGGACAGTGCATTTCGAGTCAGATTTTTCACAACTTCTTCCCTTCTTCATTCACATATTCGAACCACCTGCACTCCCCAAGCCTTCATGCTTTCCAAGGGATACATTTCTCACATTTTTAAAGCATTCCATTCATTCTATAACAAAGGCATCAAAGCATTTTCATGTACAAAATCATAAAACTTACAAGACTAAACATGATTCAAGAGCTTGGAAAATCATTGATAACAAGACAAATGAAGAAGCTAAGGCCCATGACTTGAAAGAGCATAAACATGACTTGCATTATGAACTAAATATAGAAAACATGTCTAAATGAAACCATAATGAAACCACAAAACAATATACATGAAAAATCCTATAAAGATCACTTGCCTTTGTCCAAATGCCAAGCAAATCTTTCACAAATCCAAATCAAAGAGTTGATCCACGAAATCTACACAAAAGCCCCAAAATAGAACACACAAAAATCACATTTTTGTCACTACAAACCCCCATTTCGAAAATGGGTTTGAAAGTTAGAGAAAAGAGCTCTTTATGAGCTAAATAAACTCCATGGAAGAGATGGGTTCAAGCTCTTACCAATGGCTGACCAAACACGAAGAGATGAAGAAAATGAAGTGGGTGCTCAGCTGAAATCCTCAACTAGATGGGTGTAAAGGAGAGCTCGAGTTGAGAGGAAGAAAACCACGTTTTTAGATTTGCAAGTGGAGCTTCCTAGCCATAGGTCCAAGAGAAAGAAGCTTGGGGAAAAAGAGGGTTTTCTCTCCCAGCCCTAGGTCAAGAAGTTGTAGGAATTTGAGAAATGGGCATGGAAGAGGAGGAAGACAACTTAAGTGGCTTGAAAATGGGACCCATTCAGCTGAAACTTAAAATGGCTAAATCATGGTCTTGCGGGCCCCGGATGAAATCGACGAAGAAGAACAACACGATCGTTGAAAAATCTAGTTTCCAAAAATTATATTTTCCCCAATTTCTGAAATTTTCGAAATTTATGGACAGATTTAGTGAAAATTGTCATTTTTGCCCTTTTCCTCGAAAAACGCGATTTCTGAGTATTAAATCAAGATGGTCAAAACATGAAAGCTGTTTATAACAATAAAATGAGTCAAAAGGAATAAAAATTGGAATTTTTAAAAACCAAGAATAAATTCTCACAAAAATACAATTTACAAGGGTCGGGTCAAAACAAAGTCAACGGTCTTTTAAAACTCTCCAAAGTTATGAAAAATCTATTCAAACTCGAAAACAAAGTCAAATCAACTCTAATCTTGTTTAAAAAGCTAAATCACAATTAAAACAATGCTAAACCCAAAAATTGAGGGTCGGGGTCTTACAATATGGGTCCCGGCAGTTGAAAGATCACGAGAAGAATTATGCGATCCATGATCTTGAGTTGGCAGCGGTTGTCTTCGCATTGAAGATGTGGAGACATTACCTCTACGGAGAGAAGTTTGAGGTTCATTCTGATCACCGCAGCCTACAGTACCTTTTCTCTCAGAAGGAATTGAACATGAGACAGAGGAGATGGAAGGAATACATCAAGGACTATGATTTTCTGATCAAGTATCACCCGGGGAAAGCGAATGTAGTTGTCGATGCCTTGAGTAGAAAATCAGTGGGCATGGCGAATCTAAGTGGCACGTGTATTTTTGATCAATTCGAGGAGTTGAGGATAGACCTCCAGCCACTGAGGAAGGGTGTTATAATGGCCAATATGTCAGTGTCAGAGCCTTCGTTCATTCAGAAGATCAAGAGTAGTCAGTTGCAGGATCCAGAGTTGGCCAAGATTGCAGAACATATAGCAGAACGTCCCGATTTTCGTATCGTTGACGGAGTTCTTTATTATCGGGATCGTCTGTGTGTGCCTAACATAGAAGATGTGAGGAACGACATCATGGCAGAAGCTCACAGTATGAAGACTCTATGCACCCGGGCAGCACGAAGATGTATCAGAACTTGAAGGGCAGATTTTGGTGGAACAACATGAAGAGAGAGATTGCAGCGTTTGTCTCTCGTTGCATGACGTGTCAGTTGATAAAGGCAGAACATCAGAAGCCTCCAGGATTGTTGCAGCCATTAGAGATCCCGGAATGGAAATGGGAGCACATTACCGTGGATTTTATTTCGGGACTACCGAAGACTAGCAGATGTAATGATGCAATATGGGTTATTGTGGACAGACTCACCAAGTCAGCTCACTTTATTCCCATGAGGACAGGAAAGAAGATGCACATGTTACCCCTGGCAGAGTTGTTTGTCAATGAGATAGTCAGTAGACATGGACAGCCAGTTTCTATCACATCCGACAAAGACAGCAGATTCGTCTCGAGATTTTGGAAGACCCTACATGAGTCTATGGGTACAAGGTTACAGTTTAGTAGAGCTTATCACCCTCAGACAGATGGTCAGTCAGAGAGGAAAATTCAGACCCTTGAGGATATGCTCCGTGCTTGTGTGTTAGACTTCAAGACTCAATGGGATGAGACTCTACCATTGTTTGAGTTTGCCTACAACAACAGCTACCACTCGAGCATTGGGATGGCGCCTTTTGAGGCTTTGTATGGCAGAAGGTGTAGGACACTGGTATGTCGGGAAGAAGTTGGTACCCGCAGTTTCCACGGGCCGACTATAGTGAGTGAGACCACTGACAAAGTGAGACAGATCCAGGAATGTTTGAAAGTAGCCCGGACTAGACAGAAAAGTTATGCAGACGCTCACCGAAGGGATCTACAGTTCAAAGAAGGAGATAAGGTTTTCTTGCAAGTGTCACCCACTAGAGGAACATTGAGGTTTGGGCAGAAGGGCAAGTTGTCACGGAGGTACATTGGACAATACGATATCATAAGTAAGATTGGTGATGTGGCTAATAGATTAGACTTACCACCCGAGCTATCCGGTGTACACAACGTCTTCCATGTGTCGATGTTGAAGAAGTACGTTCCCGATCCATCACATGTACTTCGACATGAACCGTTGGAAATCAGAGAAGATGCTACATATGTAGAAAAGCCCATTCAGATCATAGACACGAAAGAGCAAGAGTTGAGAACACGGTCTATTCAGTGGGTGAAGGTACTTTGGGAGAATCATGGGCCGGAAGAGGCAATGTTGGAATTGCGAGATCAAGTGCAGAAGAAGTATCCGCATCTCCTACCCGAGGTGAGTTTTATATTTCATTTGGAGTACCCAATGCCCTAAGGGGTGGAGGATGTAAAACCCCGACCCGAGTGACTCGATTAGTACTAATTAAGTTGTGTGTTAGTGCTAAGCTTGATTAGTGGTTTTGACTAAGCTTGGATTAGTATAGTTCTTTTATAGCTTTGGGGAACTTTTAGTGTCTTGTGTTTAGTGGGACCCTTTGGGGGTTCCTTTTTGATAGTCTTGCTTGCATTTGGAGGTTGCTTGATATTCCCCTAATTCTTGTCTTGATCCCATTTTACTTATTTTGTCGATCCTTACAACTTTCACGTTGGGCCCGTACCCGTCCGGAATCTCGAAACCCGATTTTCTTGCATTGAGGGCAAAACAGTCTTTTTACATGAAATTTGTACCCAAAAGTTGATATCCCCAAAACCCGCGAAACATATGCTTTTTGGAAACTAGATATTTCGACGATCACTTTTCTCTTCTTCGTCGATTTCGTCCAAGGTCCCGAGATTAGTGATTTCAGCCTCCAAAGTTCATAAGTGGTGGAGCCCACTTCAAATTGCTTTATATAGAACCCATCCTCTCCATTTACCCTTTTTCCAGCACAAGAGCAACCTAGGGTTTTCCCTTTTCTCTTCTTCATTTCCTTGCTTCTCCATTGCCCAAATCCCCACCGATCTTGCATCTTTTGAGAAATGGAGATCTCAACCCTCTTCCCCACCTTGTAAGCTTCTCATTAATACCATTTGTGGAAGGATCTACTCAACTCAAGACCCTCCTTGAGCTCACCTTGTCCATTTGGAGAACCTACAAGTAAGCTTCCTCCCTAATCTCTTAGATCCATGTTCTTCTAGTCTAGGGAGAGCTCTATCTTTATTTTGAGAGTTATCTCTTCTTGTTCCTTGGTTTGACTCATTTTAGGGTTTGTATTTGGGGGTTTTTGTGTAGCTTGGAGTTTGGCTTGGAAGAATTGATTAGAAGCTTGATTTCTTTGTTTAGAGACCTTGAGGCAAGTGGATTTAATGGATGTTTTAGTTTTCATCGATTTCCATGATCAACATGTTTGATTTATTGTCTCATTAACGACTTGTTGCACTTGCATTCATTATGCTATAAATGCTTTTGGAAAGGGGTTGGTTAGCTATTTAATGTCTTGAACATGATTTTAAAGTTGTATTTCATCTCTTGTCTAAGACTTGAATGGACCTATGTGGTTGTGATTTCTCTTTTCTTGGTGATTGAATGTGGAAAATGTATGGAGTTATTTGGATGGACCCTTGGTAGAAGCTTTGATATGGGAGAAGTGTTGAAGGCGGAATGGGAGGAGCTTTTTAACTCATGCTAGTGCAGGAAAGTGAATGGAGAATGGGAGTAGTTGATTTGAGGAAAAGGAGACCTGAATCTGAACTGAGTGAAGAATTCCCGTGATTGGCGGTCAGCCAGCGGCTAGCCGTCTGGTGACTGGCGGCTAGCCGAAGCAGTTTCGGTCACTTTTCCAGAGAGCTCTAACCTCGCGGTCAGCTAGCGGCTAACCGCCGAATCCATCGGCGGCTAACCGCCAGTCAACCGCATAGGGACGGTCACTTTTCCAGAGAGCTGTAACCTCGCAGTCAGCTCCGCGGTCAGCTAGCGGCTAACCGCCGAATCCATCGGCGGCTAACCGCCAGCCAACCGAATAGAGGCGGTCACAATTCCAGAGAGCTGCAATCCCGCGGTCAACCTCACGGTCATCGAGCGGTTAACTGCCGGATCCTCTAGTGGCTAACCGCCAACTGACCGCTAGGTAACCGAAATTCCCTGATCCTATGAATAGAAAGGGGATTGAAGGGAGCTTCCATCCCATTGCTTGTGAACCTTTCTGAGAGCAACGGGCACCGCTCACCTGGGGATGCGTTCGAACCAGAGAAGAAAGATTTGTTGGGAGCCTATTCGAGAGGGAAACTGATGGAACGCGCTCCGAGGCGCCGTGGGGCGGCTACCGGGGTCGGCGGAACGTGGGAGTCCGTCGGGTCCGGCCCTTTCGCGCCCTGGCGGGCCCTGAAGCGTGCATCAACATTTCTTTTATGTGGGTGTGCCAGATTTTCTATTTTACTTGGAATTGCAAGTGGTAATCCGGAGATCAACCTTCGCAAGTAAAAAGGAAATCAACTTCTTTCAAGTTTTCCATTGCACAAATATTTAAGAAAAGAGACATTTTCTTAATTTGCCGTGAAAGGCGATTTTGTTTGGCATTTATAGCCGACTTTGGCGTTTATAGCCGATTTACAATTCTTATCAATAATGAAAGACAAGAGTTGTGATTTTTGTCTCTTTAGAAAAATACAAATTACAATGAAAAGCAAGAAAAGGAAGATCTAACTTTTCAGGAGATTGTGGGGGACTCGTTCAGATTGACGGTCGCAAGCCATGTATGGGCTTCGCCATCATCCATGCAGATGAGAACAGAAGATGCTCTTGATTCGCTTGGCTTGGCTATAACCTCAGGTTTTTAGAGGACAAAGGCCAAGAGAAGGTCCTATGTCCAATAAAAAGCTAAGTAGACGGGCTGAAAAGCCACGTCTAAGCCATTGGAGGCAGCAGGAGAAGGCAAGGACCTTGGGGGGGGTGCCCCCCAAGGGACTTTTGTCACCTTGTAGTGGTGGCCGGTGCAGAACTTCAGCAGAGTTTTTCTCTCTTTTTCTTTCTCTCAGATCTCTTTCTGATCTTTTTTTCTGATCCTCTGATTTTCTCCTCTTTTTTTCTGATCCCGATTTCAATGGAATGCTCTCCTATTTATAGGCTTTTGGTAGCCATTTAGGAGGGTTTATGAGCCTTAATGGCTTTAATGGGAGGAGTTACAAGATTTATTTCTTGATTTTGTAACTCCTTTTTCCTTGAATCTGATTGGCCGATGGAGATTAAGGGCTTTTAATCACCTTAATTGCCATAATGGGAGGAGTTTCATGGTTTAAATGCCATGAATCAATTGACTTGTAACTCCCAAATGCTTGCTTCTGATTGGGCCGTCCAAAGAAATGAATTAATGACTGCAATAAAGCTAGTCAATTAACCACATTAATTGGTCGCCGAGCAGTCGAAGAGTCGCGGGCCATGCCGTGTCTTCTGGAATTCTTCTGGCGATGATCATCGATGGATCTACATGCTGATCGACATCGGATGAACATGTAACTTCAGACATTGATAGCTAAGAGTGGGCCGGTGACATCTGTCTTGTCGATTTCACGATCGGTCGGACAGAAAGTGCACTTTCTTGGTCGACCGGTTGGCGATCTTAGAGCGATCAATGATGATTTTATGCTTTTGGAGGTTGACCCGTGATTTTGACGGATGTCAGAGGATATGAGTCAATTTCAAGCACTAAAAATCACATTTTCAGGAAACCACAGGGGCCAAAGTGCGCGAAACGCGAAAAAAGACGGAAAAAACGGGTCACCGTCGGAAAATCCGGTGACCCGGACCTCCATGGTCGCCGGCGACCATGGACCGGCGACCATGGGCCATGGTCGCAGGGGCCTGCGACCATGGGCCATGGTCGCAGGGGTCTGCGACCCTGGGGGATTTTTCCCCTTCGGAGCCCGTTTTGCGGTCGTTTTGAGGTCTTTTTCGTCGCCGTTTTCTTCTGTATTTTTCTTGACATTTCTTCTCATTTATTGGCTTGATTTCCCTGTAGAAAACTTGATGAGAATCCTTGCATTTTTAGAGTGCAAAGTTTCCAATTTTCCGGGAAAGCCGAAGACTTTGTCGCGTAGAGCTGCTGATTTTCCGCCAGAAGCTGAAACTTGGTCAAACGATGTCGGAATGACCTGAAATTTGAGGTGAAGCCTCCTGAGCAATAAATAAGACCAACCATAGGCTTTTGTTTGAATTTTGAAGCCGTTTGGGGTCCCGTCGATGCTTCACTTGATTTTGCTGCGGGGAAAATGCCGAGCTTTGATATGTGGTCAAACGATGTCCGATTGACCTGAAATTTGACGGGGAGCCTATTGGAGTCATTTTGAGACGTTCCATGGGCTCCGTTTTGGATGTCATGGTCCCGGGTTGCTCCGCCGCCGGTAGGCTTGATTTTCTCTCGGAGCATCGAAACCTGGTCAAACGTTGTCAGAATGACCTGAAATTTGACGTGCAGCCTTTTGGAAGCATG
Organism: Umbellularia californica; assembly: GCA_028538565.1. Taxonomy (NCBI): domain Eukaryota; kingdom Viridiplantae; phylum Streptophyta; class Magnoliopsida; order Laurales; family Lauraceae; genus Umbellularia; species Umbellularia californica. Next base: position 40,145,684 of record JAPQWN010000007.1, on the reverse strand, counting down.
TTGAAGCCACTCATGCACTTGGTTTGATGAGCGAAGGCTTCGGTGGTTCCCGCCGCCGGGAGGCTTGATTTTGCTGCTCGAGCATTGATGGAGGGTCAAACGTTGTCGGTTTGACTTGAAATTTGGCATAGAGCCCTTTTGAGACATGCTGGAGTCATCTGTAGGCTTTGATCGAAGTTTTGACGTCTCCGATGATGTCGCCGCCGGGAGCTCTCGTTTAGCTGTCGGAGAAGTGAAGTTAGGCCAAATGTTGTCGAAATGGCCCGAAACTTCATGTGCACTCTTCTCTTGGCTATCTTGAAGGATCTTGCAGTTTTTGTTTGATTCTGACAAGATTTGAATTTTTGGAGAAATTGCATTGCCTATTTATGGCAGGTTGCGACTTCATGCAGCTTTCTTGATGTTGAAGAGGCAAAGTGACATTTTTGGTGTCAACAAATGCCCCCTCGAGGTACAGCGACGAATTGCTTGACTTTTGTAGTCGATGTGCCTCGAAGAGATTTTTGAAGGAGAGCTTGTGTCTTGACCAAGAGTCTTTGAGCAATCTTTCCTTTGGTATAGTAGCCTTTGAGCTTCCAGGGGAATTTTATGGTAGTGAAAGGAATCACACACCATCTCGAGGCAAAGTTTTGAAGATGACATCAGGGATGTGGATTTGGGTTTCTGTTTTTGATCTTGTGACCTAACCAGCTATATATGGCAGGTTAGGGGATCGGGTTTTGGTTTTGACCTTGTGACCCAACAAGCTGTATGTGGCAAGTTGGGGGATCATGATTTGGTTTTTGGTTTTGGTCTTGTGACCTAACAAGCTGTATGTGGCAAGTTAGGGGACCGGGATTTGGTTTTTGGTCACTCTTTGGGACTGTGTGGGTCCATTGGAGTGGTTTGGATTTTTGTGGAATGTCAATTTCAAGATTTTGGCTCAACTTGGTATATGAGGCTGGATGGTTTGATTTTTGGAAGCTCATGGGGCTTGGAATTTTTTGTATGGTTCAATCAACTCAAAAGAGGCATGGAACTATTTTTGTATGCTCTTGGGTAAGAGGGATTTTTTTTCCTGACTAAAAGCCCATTTTTTTTTTTTTAGTGCCTAGGTGGTCAAACCTGGCTCATATGGGCTAGCCCATGGGACCTTAAGCTTTTTAGGATGGCTTAGATCTCATGTGGGGCCATTTTTGTAAAGAATATCTAAAGATATCTCATTTGGATAGAGAATATCTAAAAATATCTTTATGGGAGAGAATCTCTCATATTCCCTTAATTTGGGAGAGAATATCTCAAGGTATCTTTCTTTTTGGGAAAGAATCTTCAATATCCTATTTTGTTGGAGAGAATCTCTCATTTGATTGATTTTGGGAGGAAATCTCTCAAAGACATCTTTCTTTTTGGGAAAGAATCTTTCTAATTCCTTCTCTTTTGGTAAGGTTACTAATTAGTAACACTTACCTTTCTTCTTTGTTTCCTTCTTTGATTTGCTCTCTCCTATAAAAGCAAAGGAAGGTAGGATCTCTTGCCCTTATTGCTTTCTTTTGCAACAATCTCAAGAGAGCTCCAAGGCCAAGAGTTTTTCTTCTTCAAGGATCTTCAAGTAACTGACTTGGAGATCCCCCTTTTGTCCCGCCAACTGCAGTTTGGATCTCGCTACCCGGTTATTTAACCGTGGTCCTGTCCTGACACCGCAGATTGCTACAGTGGTTCCTGATGCCCGACTCCCTACCGTGGTCATGTCTTGTATATAGTATATATGTATATGTATTTCGTTGTACCTCCTAACTTCGGTGACTGAGGTCAACGCCTTGATATGCTTGCTCTATCACTTCGGTGATAAATGATTTAGCTTCGTGTGGTTGCCATCTTGCTCGTTACCTGAATTCCTTGGTTACCTTTACCTGTTTTACCTTGCATATATGTTTTTAATTAAATAATACATTTACTTCATGAAAGTTTTGTTTAGACAGGTTTAAATGTTTTCCAAGTTAAGTGTTTTATTATTAAATGTGTATACCTTTTCATCCACCTGCCAGACCGTTGTGTCTGACCCTTTGGTTTGGTACTCAGGTCCTGTTGTTGGTTTCCCTGAGGAGGAGCCTGAGGAGGCGGTCGGAGAACCGCAGCAGCTAGTAGAGTGGCACGCCGATGATGTTGTCTAAACATCCGGTTGCCTCGAGAGTTGTGTGACATTTTGGGGGTGTTAGAAACTATATTTTTGGTGGTTATTTTTTTGTCTATATTGGCCTTTGTTGGCCTCTATTTTTGGGAATTGTAATTAAATGACATATGTTCTAACTTTAACAGTATTTTGGGTTACGCTATAGAACATTGCTCATTCTGATACTTGTTATTTAAATGCAATCAGTCTCGTTATTATGGAAATGAAAATACATGCTTGATTTGCCATACGCTTCCGTAATCTTACTAAATGTTTATGTGTGTTGGAAAATCCTCACCGCAGACACCTGTGGGAAATCACGTGCACGGGTGATGTGTGTTCCTTATCTACCCGTGTACGCTTGATCATAAACATATCTTTAATTATTGTCACCACTCCATATGATCGCATCACACCACATTAGTCCTGATCCCGGATTTGGTCCCTAAGCCTGGTCCGGGACATCATCCAAATCCAATTTTAGTCCCGATCCCGGATCAGGCCAGCGGGGCCAGTCCGGGGTCGCAACAGAATGTATAGTTATGTGCTACAGTATTTCAAGCATGAATTCTAATACTTTCAATCCACTTGCAACCATCCTCAACAAGAATAAGTTGGTGGGATCCAACTATGTAGACTGGAAACGGAACCTGAATATTGTCCTGATTGCTTTCAGGATAAAAATATGTCCTTACCGAACCCCCCCTAATGAGCCTAGGTCGGATGCGTAAAAAAAAGAAAAGGAACTTTACACCAAATGGGCCAAGGACGATGAGATGGCCATATGTTACATACAGGCATCCATGTCTAGTGTTTTGCAACACCAACATCAATCCTATAAGACTGCATATGATATTATATCAAACTTAAAGGAGATGCTTGTGGAATAGGGAAGGCCTGCTAGGCAGGCTGCTATGAGGGTGCTCATTAGCACCAAGATGTTTGAAGGCACACCAGTACAGGAATACATGCTGAAGATGATGGACTCATTGAATGAGTTAGATGTACTAAGGGGCTACGATTGATATGGAATAGCAGATCGACATAATCCTTTAGTCCTTGCCAGAGCCATTCAACAATTTCATGGTTAATTATAATATGAATAAGATGATGAACTCATCTGCTCCTTTTCCTTAGATGTTCTGGGACACTGATCCTTAGAAAGGTGCACTTCATGCTTAAAAGGTGTAATACCCTTCTTGGAGTCTTGCATAGCAAACCGTACCAGCACCTTATCTATATATGCAGCTTGGGATAAGCCAATCATCCCACTGGTGACTCAGAGCAAATGAATAGACAAAATCTTGAGTTCATTGATGTCTCAGGATTATGAGCCTATTGTTAGGGAATTATTGGAGCAGGCCTTAAAGTAAAGACAATGTTTCATAAGGTGCTTCTCATAGTCCTTCAATACATCCAATGTACTAGCATGATGATCCAGAGTCTTACACTCTGATGATTGAGACAAATCACATTATGTCATAGTGATCATAATGTTGCATCCTTGTCAGATGAGATGCTCAATCTCATCACTGGTTGTGAAGATATTCAAGTATAAGATTTGCGACACTTGTCTCCCGTATGTAGATCTTATCCATACACATGTATTACACCTAGTAAACTTGTGGACTCCAGTTCATGTCATGAACCATCATGTCATTCGTATTGGTTATGTGCAAGTAAGTAATACAATACCATTCATCTCATGAAAGAAAAGCATGATTATATTGAGAAATGAAGGAATAAATCAATTTATTGTCGCGACCCTGGACCGGGCTTAGGGACCAAATCCGGGATCAGGACTAAGTAATGGACATGCGATCATATGGAGTGATGACAATAATTAAAGATATGTTTATGATCAAGCGTACACGGGTTAATAAAAGGACACACATTACCCGTGCACGTGATTTCCCACAGGTGTCCGCGGTGAGGATTTTCCAACACACATAAACATTTAGTATGATTGCGGAAGCGTGTAGCAAATCAAGCATGTAATTTCATTTCCATAATAACAAGACTAGTTGCATCTAAATAACAAGTATCAGAATGAGCAATGTTCAATAGCGTAACCCAAAAATACTGTTATAGTTAGAACATATATCATTTAATTACAATTCCCAAAAATAGAGGCCAACAAAAGCCAATATGGACAAAACCATAACCACCAAAAAGTAAAGTTAATAACACCCCCAAAATGTCACGCAACTCTCGAGGCAACCGGATGTTTAGACAACATCATCGGCGCGCCACTCTACTAGCTGTTGCGGTTCTCCGACCGCCTCCTCCGACTCCTCCTCGGGGAAACCAACAACGGGACTTGAGTACCAAAGCAAAGGATCAAACACGACGGTCTGGCAGGTGGATGAAAGATAAGCATTTGATAATGAAAACATTTATCTTGGAAAACATTTAAGCCTGTCTAAACAATACTTTCATGAAGTAAAAAGCATCATTTAATTGAAAACATATATGCAAGGTAAAACAGGTAAAGGTGACCAAGGAATTCAGGAAACAAGCAAGGTGGCAACCACACAAAGCAAAATCCTTTATCACCGAAGTGATAGAGCAAGCATATCAAGGCGTTGACCTCGGTCACCGAAGTGAGGAGGTACAACGAATTTACATATACATATATACTATTGATGGACCCGAAAGGAATCTTCCGTCCTCTCCTTCCGCACCCCGGGGGCTGACCTGGATCTCGGCGGAGGAGGGAAAATCTCGGGCATCAACATTTTTGTACGGGTATGCCAGATTTACTTTTTACTTGGAATTTGGAATGGTGATAATCCGGAGATTCACCTTCACAAGTGGAAAGGAAATCAATCATTTTTTCTAATTTTTCAAATTGCATTAATATTAAGAAAAGAGACAAGTTTGTTTTTTTAGAATGCCGTAAGAGGCGTTTTTGTTTGTTTGCCGTAAAAGGCGATTTTGCCGTGAAAGGAGATTTTACAAAACTCATCAAATGTGAAAGACAAGAATTGTGATTTCTTTTTGTCTGTTTAAGAAATACAAACTACAATAGAAAAGTGAGAAAAGGGATCTAACTTCTCAGGAGATTGTGGGGACACGTTGAGATCGACGGTCGCAAGTCATGTGTGGGCTTCGCCATTGTCCTTTAAATGAGAACATGTGATGCTTTGATTCTTTGGCTTGGCTCCTAACCTTGGTTTTTTAAAGGACAAGGACCAAGAGGAGGTCCTATATCCAATGAAAAACCAAGTAAACGGGCTGAAAAGCCATGTTTAGGCCATGTTGGAGAAGGAGGTGACCTTGGGGGGGGGGGGGGGGGGGGGGGTGTGCCCCCCAAGGGACGTTGATCACCTTGTGGTGCTTCCGGGAGCAAAGTAGCAGGACTTCGTCTCTCTCTTGGATTTTCAGAGCTTGCACTTGGGATCTATTTTCATCATGCTTTCTTCTTGGAATGGACCTCCTTTTATAGGCTTTTGGTAGCCATGAGGTGTTTATTGGCATTGATGGCCATGATGAAAGAATTGATGAGGAGTTACAAGTTGATTTTGTAACTCCTTTTTCAAGGCTTGTGATTGGCCGATGAAGGTAGTGGGCATTTAATCACCTTTATGCTTCATGATGATGGGAGTTTCATGGGTTTAATGCCATGATTGCTTGGATTTGTAACTCGCAAATGCTTGAATCTGATTGGGCCGTTCAAAATAATGAGTTAATGACCGCATTAAGTTGTCATAAACGGGTTAATTAACGTCATTAAGTGGTTGCCAAGGCATGTGAAGAGTCGCGGGCCGCGCCGCGCCTTTTGAGATTCTTCTTGCGATCATCACAGGTGGATCCACGCATTGTTTGATGTCGGATTGCAATGCAATTTTAGACATTGATTGATGTTGGTGGACCGGTGACATCTGTCTTGTCGATTTCACGATCGGTCAGACAGAAAGTGCACTTTCTTGGTCAGGCGGTTGGCGATCTTGGAAGGATCGGTGATGATTTCATGCTTTTGACGGCGGATCCGAGATGTCGACGAAGATCGGTCGTTTTCAAGTATCAAACATTGGATTTTCAGAAAATCACAGAGGCAGGAGCACCCGAAACGCGAAAAGGATAGAAAGTCGGGCATTTTGGTGCAAAATCCGGCGACCCGGATTTGCAGGGTCGCCGGCGACCTTGGGCCAAGGTCGCCGGCGACCTTAGGGTTTTTTGCCCTTTGGTCGCCGAGCTTCGTTTTCGGCCAATTTTTTGTCTTTTTCGTTCCTTTTTTCTTCTGTATTTTTCTTGACATTTTCCCTCAATTATTGACTTCATTTTCTGGGAGAAAACTTGATGAGAACCCGCACGAAATCGGAGCACAAAGTTTCCCATTTTTCGGGAAAGTCGAAAACTTTGTAGCCGATTTTCCGTCAAGAGTCGAAACTAGGTCAAACGATGTCGGAATGACCTGAAAATTGAGGTTAAGCTTCTTGAGCAGTGGATAGGACCAACCATGGGCTTTTATTTGAGTTTTGAAGCCGTTTGGGGTCCCATCGATGCTTCACTTGATTTTGCTGCGGGGAAAATGCCGAGCTTTGATATTTGGTCAAACGATGTCCGATTGACTTGAAATTTGACGGGGTGCCTATTGGAGTCATTTTGAGACGTTCCATGGGCTTCGTTTTGGATGTCTTGGTCCCGGGATGCTCCGCCGCCGGTAGGCTTGATTTTCTCTCGGAGTATCAAAACCTGGTCAAACGTTGTCAGAATGACCTGAAATTTGACGTGCAGCCTTTTGGAAGTATGTTGAAGCCACTCATGTATTTTTTTTTTATGAGTGATGGCTTCTGTTGTTCCCGCCGCCGGGAGGCTTGATTTTGCTGCTCGAGCGTTGATGGAAGGTCAAACATTGTCGGTTTGACTTGAAATTTGGCATGGAGCCCTTTGGAGACATTATGGAGTCATCCGTAGGCTCTGATCAAAGTTTTGGTGTCTTTGATGATGTCGCCGCCGGGAGCGCTTATTTAGCTGTCGGAGCAGTGAAGTTGGGCCAAACGATGTCGGAATGGCCCGAATCCTCAGGTGTACCCTTCTTTTAGCTGTCTTGAAGGATCTCTCAGTTTCTGTCTGATTCTGATAAGATCTGATGCTTGAAGTAGCCTTGCCTGTTTTATAGCAGGATGCAGCTTCACGAGGCTTCTTGATGTTGAGGAGACATAGTGACTTTTTTGGTGTCAACAAATGTCCCCTCGAGGTACAGCGACGAGTACCTTTTTAGAGTCGATGTGCCTCGAAGAGAAACTTGGAGGAGAGATTCCAACTTGACCAAGAGTCTTGAGCATTTTTTTTTTTTGAATAGCCTTCTGAGTTTCTGGTGGAATTTTATGGTAGTGAGAGGGATCACACACCATCTCAAGGCAAAGTTTTGAAAATGACATGAGGTGTTTGAATTTTGGTTTTTGTATTTTGACCCTGTGACCTAACAAGCTGTATGTGGCAGGTTAGGGGGTCGGGGTTTGATTTTGATTTTGACCTTGTGACCCAACAAGCTGTATGTGGCAGGTTGGGGGGTCAGATTTTGTTTGTTGGTTTTGGATTTTGATTTTGGTTTTGGTCTTGTGACCTAACAAGCTGTATGTGGCAAGCTAGGGGACCGAAATTTGGTTTTGTGAAATGTCAATTTCAAGATTTTGGCTCAATTTGGTTCATGAGGTTGGATGGTTTGGTTTTTGGAAACTCATGAGACTTTCTTTTTTCTTTTTTTTTGAATGGTCCCATCAACTCAAAAGAGGCATGGGACTTTTTTTTTTTGCTCTTTTCTTTTTTTTTTTTTGCTCTCGGTAAGAGGAATATTTTGACTAAAAGCCTAGGTGGTCAAACCTGGCTTATATGGGCTAACCCATGGGACCTTAGGCTTTGGAGATGGCCTAGATCTCATATGGTATCATTTTTGTAAAGAATATCTAAAAATATCTCTTTTGTATAGAGAATATCTAAAAATATCTTTACTTGGAGAGAATTTCTCAAGTTTTCTTTTTGTGGAAAGATTCTCTCAAAATATCTTTCTTTTAGGGAAAGTAGCTAAATTTTAGTATTTACCTCCTTTCTTTCTCCTTGTTTCCTCTTTTAGCTTGCTCTCTTCTATATAAGCAAGAGGGTTGGTGCTTTTGCTCCATTGCTTTCTTTTTGCAAGAAATCTTCAAGAGTGCTCTCCAAGATAAGAAGTGCTTTCTCTTCTTCAAGTATCTCCAAGCTTTTCTTCTTCTTCTCCATCAATGGCTTCAAGTAAGTTTTCTTCTTCCTCAAGAATCTCTATTGTAGAAGTAGCTTCTTCATTTTTTCTTTTCTTCTCTTCTTCTTTTTCTTTTCTTTTTCTCTTCTTTCTTTTTTTTTTCGTGCTTCTTCTCCTTTTTTTTTTTTACTCTTTTTTTCTTCTTTAAGCACGTTTTTCTTTTCTTTCTTTTTTTTTCGTGCTTCTCTTCTTTTTTTTTTTCTCTTTTTTTTTTCTTTTCTCACGGTTTTCTCTTTTTTTTCCGTGATGCTGGGATTCTTTTTTTTGTTTTTTTGTTTGCTCACCATGATAATGAGGCTATGCAATTTCAATATGTATGCAATTTTTTTTGATGCATCAAGATAGAAGGCTAGAGTCTCTAGGTCAAGCCAATATGATTTTTGACTTGGACAAAGTTTGATTGGTTTTGACCAAATTGGGTTGGAATTGGTCAAACTTTGGTTAAGGTTTTCATAGCATCTAATGCATGATGATATATTTTTTTTTGATGCATGATTTTGTAAATGGATTTGGAAGTATGATGATGCATACCTGAAAATCTTTTGCAAGTATCGGGATTTTGAGCTCGCAGCGATGTTGAGCTCTTTCTCGGTCTTGCTGGATTTTGAGGAAGTTCGTAATTTTTGGATTCTAAAGCTCGCAGCAATGTTGATCTCTTTTCCAGATTTTGCGGAAGTTTTGATGAGATTCGCTTGTTCTCGCAGCGATGTTGAGTTCGAACCTTCTTTGAGAATTCTCCACATACTATGAGCTCGCAGCGATGTTGAGCTCATCTTCAGGCTTCCTGTCTTTTTCGGAGTATTTTCCTTTTCTTTGGAATTGCCCCGGAACCATGTCAAAATTTTGCTAGAATTTTTGTAGCAGAATTCTGTCATTTTGATGTTGATTGATCTTTTCTCTTCCATCTTTTGTAAGTAGTTCTTCTAGAACGAATAAGGGTAAAGGTCCTGTTATTGACGCACCTCGTCGGTCTGCTAGATCTTCCAATGCGGCCGTTCAGCAGGTTTGGGAGAAGGAGGGAACTCTCATTCTCCAGGTTGAGGAAGCTGAAGGTAATGTCCGGAGGAAGACTCAGGAGCATGAGCAGTGGCAAGTCCTTTGGGAAGAACTTCCTCGTGCTGCAGATGGGTCGCGACATTCGGCCGCATTTTATGCGAACATTCCGAAGAAGCGTGGCCTAAAAATTTTGGAAGTTAAGACGAAGGGTCTGCTTGAGGAGTTGAACCTTTGGTTGAAGACCATGTCGGATTGAGCTCCTGAGTTGTAACAAACTGTTTTTCCTTCTTTTTTTGGTACCTTCATGTATAAATAGTTTTGGTAATATATTTTTGACTCCCCTTCCTTTCACTTAAATCATTGATGAAAACAATTTTGTGCAAAAGTTGATGGGAATGTTTGTTCAAGAATTTGATCAAAAGGTTGTCATTTTGTAAAAATCTTTTGTCAAAGGGTTGTTTTGGGCATGAAAGCCAATTTTGTGGCGAAAAGCCTGGTTTTTGATGGTTTGAAAATCGAAATTTTGAATGATATGAAAGCCTAATTTTGTCTGTGGCATGGGAGCCAAATTTGTTTGTGGCATGAGAGCCAAAATTTTTTTGACGGCGTCGAAGCCGAATTTTGGGATGGCATAGGAGCCGAATTTTGTTTTGTTTGTTTTGGCATTTATAACCGAATTTTGGAATTTATAGCCGATTTTTGGCCTTTATAGCCGAATTTTTTTTGTTTTGGCATTTATAGCCGACTTTTGGTGTTTATAGCCGGATTTGGCGTTTATTGCCGAGTTTTGGCGTTTATAGCTGGATTTTGGCGTTCATAGCCGAGTTTTTTGAAAACCAAGTTTTGTTTTGTTGGCATGAAAGCCGATTTTGGCGTTTATAGTCGAAATTTTTTTTTGTTTGTTTTGGCATTTATAGCTAGATTTTGGCGTTTATAGCCGGATTTTGGCGTTTATAGCCGGATTTGGCGTTTATAGCTGATTTTTGGCGTTTATAGCCGAATTTTGGTTTTCAAAATGCAGGTTTCGACTAAATGTCGCCTCCCCACTGAATGGTCTTACAAGTATCGATGGAATGTCGCTTCCTTGCTCATTCGGTTCGCGAGTATTGATGGAATGTCACTTCCTCGCGGGCTAGGTTTTGCGAGTATCGATGGATTGTCGCTTCTTCGCGAATTGGGGTGCAAGTATCGACTAAGCGACGCTTCCCTGCTTTTCGCAAAACTTTTGGTTTTGCGGCTACTGACTTGGTGTCGTTTTCCCGTGATTTTTGAAATTTGAGGTTTTCTCGAACCATTTGAAATTTGGGTTGTGGATAGCAACTGGAATATTGCGTCTCCACGATTTTTGAAATTTGGGTTGTGGATATCAACTGGTACGTTGCTTCTCCACGTTTTTTGAAATTTGGGTTGTGGATAACAACTGGTATGTTGCTTCTCCACGATTTTTGGAACTTAGGTTGTGGATATCAACTGGTTTGCTGCTTCTCCACGATTTTTGAAATTTTGGGTTGTGGATATCAACTGGTTTGTTGCTTCTCCACGATTTTTGAAATTTTGTAAGTATCGAATGGGGTTCGCTTCCTTGCGATTTTTGGTCTTTGGAAGTATCGAATGGGGTTCGCATCCTTCCGGTTTTTGGGTTTTACGAGTATCGACTAAGTGTCGCTTCCCCGCGGTTTCTAGAAAACCATTTTTTTTTGTTCAGAGACACGAAGGTCATAAATTTTGACTTAAAACCATTTTGGTTGTAAAAGCCGAGGCGGTCTAGGGTGAAAATTCCTAAGTCCCGATTTTTGTTTCAAACCACGAATTTTGGGTTCAAGGATCGAAATTTTGGTCAAGTTTTGGAAGAGGCTCCTAAACTTGGATTTTTGGATTTTGATTTCCTTTTTGAACAATGAAACGATGAAAGTAAGAAATGTTTTGAGAGATTTTTTTTTTGGAAACTTTAACATAAAGATGAAAATTTCAAAAGGGGTAGGTTTGACGAGCAAGTAGCTTGGAAATAGGCTTTGGCCGTGTAGATATCGCTCTGACCCGTTTGAGGAAGTCTTCAAGGGTAGTACCGCTTCAAGAACTTGCCGTTGATGGGCAGCATACATCTGTCCCCTTGCATGTTTAGAAGAGCATATGCGCCATTGGAGAAGAGTTTGTCGATGACGAAGGGTCCCTCCCATTTTGGTTCAAATTTGCCTTTGGATTTGTGGGCAAAGACTATGGGTCTTTTTACTGCAAAAACCAAGTCACCCTTTTTGTAGGCGCGTTGCCTGACCTTCTCGTCGAATGATCCTGCCATGCGTGCTTGGTACAACTCAATGCTTTGTAGAGCTTTAAGTCGTCTTTCATTGAGATTATCCAGCTCTTGGAGTCTCAATTTGACATTGCTTTCTTGCGTCATGTCATTTTGCAGAGATACCCTTAAAGAAGGAATTTGTACTTCCAAAGGGACAACAGCTTCGTATCCATAGACCAAGGAGAATGGTGTACTATGGGTTGGTCCTCGAACGGTGGTTCGATAGGCCCACAAAGCTTCTAGTAGTTTGTCGCCCCAGTCTCTTTTGTGACTAGTGACCATTTTCTTAAGAATTTTGTAGAGTGTCTTGTTGAAGGCTTCTACTAGTCCGTTCGCTGCTGGATTATATGGAGTCGAAGGACAACTTTGGATTTTGTACTTGTCGCAGAACCTCTAGAATCTGTGATCCCGGAATTGTGGTCCGTTATCATGGACGAATCTTTTAGGTATGCTGAAGCGACAAATAAAGTTGGTGCGCAAGAACTGAAGGACTGGTGAAGTCTTCATTTCGCTGAGCGCAAATGCTTTTGACCACTTGGAGAAATAATCCGTAGCGGCGAAGATGAAGCGATGACCTTTGCTTGATGGGGGAGAAATAGGACCTACGATATCCATACCCCAGGCTTCGAAAGGCCATGAGATTGCTGTTGGATGTAGCCATTCTGGAGGCATGTGGACATAATCTCCACGAATCTGGCATTTTTGGCAGCGCTTGGCAAATTGCATTGCATCAGCTAGCATGGTAGGCCAATAGTAACCTAGTCTTTTTATCTGGTTGTAGAGCTTAGGGCCAGCCTGATGGGCTCCACAAAGACCAGCATGTACTTCTTTGAGAGTTTCCTCAGCCTCTTGTTGTGACAAGCAACGTAGGAGTACTCCGTTGAAGGATTTTCTGTAAATTGCTTTTGAAGGTATATCCAAATGAAAGTTCGGGGCTCGTCTTTGGATGCTTACCCGATCTTTTGGATCTTCAGGTAGGATTCCGAACATGATGTAATCAATGAACGGATCTCTCTAGTCGCCAATCGGAGGTTTGAGGATGGACATCCGACTTCCGACCACTTGGTGGCATTCAACAACTGCTTGGTGTGTGTTGAGAGGAGGGAGAATCCTTCTTGGATTGCCATGGATGCGGCGAGTCCTGCCAGGGCATCTGCACGAATGTTTTCACCTCTGAGGATGTGGGTGATGTGACAGATGTTGAATTTTTGTCGAAGCGACTGCGCCTTGTTGTAGTAAGGTAGCAAATCAGGCTTCCTGACTTCATATTTCTGATTCATCTGGTTGACGATCAGTTGAGAGTCCCCAAAAGCTTCCAGTATGGTGATGCCAGATTCGAGGGCGTGTTCCAATCCTACAATCAGGGCTTGGTACTCAGTTGCATTGTTTGAATATGGTTCCAGTAGCGAGAAGGCGTGTGGAATCATGTATTTGTCGGGGCTAACAAAGAGGATGCCGATTCCCGATATTTGCTTTCCTTTTTCATTTGTCCTGGTTGCACCATCAAAGTACATATCCCAGGAAGCATTTGATAAGGAAGTTTCCACATTGTAGACAAATTTGTCCGGGAGATCATCCCTGAGTGGAGAATCTTTAGGCAATGGATGCTCTGCGAGGAAGTCTGCTAGAGCTTGGCCTTTGATCGCTTTTTGTGGTATATACCTAATATCAAACTGTGATAGAAGGATGAACCATTTTGCCAGTCGGGCATTGAGAGCACCTGCTTTTGTGACAAGGACCTTTAGGAGGTTGATCCTCGAAATCAGGTAGACTGTGTTCGACAGCAGATAGTGACGTAGCTTTTGTACGGCAAACATCACTGCAAGGTATTCTTTTTTGACTGGGAGTAGCGATGCTATGCACCTGCCAACATGCGGCTAAGGTAATATAGAGGAGCTTCTTTTCCATCGTCGTTTTCTTGTGCGAGCAGAGCACCTAAAGAGTGGTCGAGAGCTTTCATGTACGAGATAAATGGTTTTCCAGTTGTGGGGGCAGTCAGCACAGGAGGTTTGGTGAGGTACGCTTTTGTGTCTTGAAATGCATTTTGACATTCAGCATCCCAGACAAAGTCTACGCCTTTCTTCATCAGACGAGAGAATGGACGACATTTCCCTGGTAGATTGGAGATGAACCGTCGAATGTAGGCCAACCTTCCTTAAAGCCCTTTTAATTCTCTTAGGGTTCTTGGAGATGGCATTTCCAGGATGGCCTTGACTTTGGTGGGGTCAAGTTCTATTCCAGCTTTCCGTACTATGAATCCGAGAAACTTACCCGATGAGACACCGAAGAAGCACTTTAGTGGATTCATCCGCAATTTAAGTTTGCGAAGTCGGAGGAAGACTTCTCGAAGATCTTCGAGATGGTCTTCTTTTCTTCTGATTTTGATGGCGAGGTCGTCAACATAGCATTCGACCGTCTTGTGCTGCAAATCTTGGAATATTTTCATCATAGCCCTCTGATATGTTGCACCTGCATTTTTAAGACCAAATGGCATGACAGTGTAGCAATACACGCCAAATGGTGTTCGAAATGATGTATGCCTTTCATCTTCAGGATGCATCTTTATCTGATTGTAGCCAGAGAATCCATCCATGAATGTCATTCGCTCGAACCCATAGGTGTTGTCAATCATCACCTCTGGTATGGGGAACGGGAATTCATCTTTAGGACATGCATTATTCAGGTCTTTGTAGTCGATACAGACCCTTATCTGCCCATTTTTCTTTGTCACGGGGACGATGTTGGCCAACCATTCAGGATACTGTTCCTCGCGGATGAAGCCGACGTTTTTGAGTTTCTGAACTTCTTGTTCGATTTTGTCCATCACGTTGGGGCGGAATCTTCTTTGGCCTTGTTTGATAGGCTTGATTTCTTTTTGCAAGTTGAGCTTGTGGACTGCTACTTTGGGATCGAGGCCAGGCATTTCGGCATAAGACCATGCAAAGCAATCAACGAACTCACGAAGAAAAGAGATATACTCGGGTAACTCATCATCCTTTATATTCTTGCTTATGAATACAGGACGTGGGTTATCAGGTGTTCCCAAGTCTATCTTTTGAACAGGGTCTTCTGTCGGAAGGTTTGAAGGTGGTTCCTTCACAATGTTTTCGGAGGCTTCCAACTCAACAAGACCTTCTGGAGTGCCAGAGGCATTTTCAGACTGGGGCTCTGTTTCTGTCCATGAATCTTCTTGATCAGTATCCTTTTCAGGGCTTGCAATGATATAGTCCCAATCATTTGCTGGAACTGGGTTGAAGTAGGGTACTTCTTTTGGAGACGATGGTTCTTCTAGGTCAGAGAACTGCTCGTCTGTGTCATCGGGCAATTCCTCTTTATCATCAGAGAAATTATACCAATTGGAGGAGCTTTCTGGATTCTTGACGAAAAACTCCTTAAAGAGATATCCAGGGATATCAATGTCTCCATGAGATGTTGAGGCTTGGTCGGTAAAGCGACTATGCAGCCATGGTGTCAACTGTCTCATAGGAGCGGTAGGATCATACCCCAACCCATATGAAGACTTGCCTTTGTGAAGGTGGATTTTCCAATCTTTTGGTTGACTTTTGGTCAGGGTGGGTTCCAATGGTGTGAGAATACCACGGCCACCTCCCAAACTAGTCGGATTTTGAGCGTCGTAGCCCATTTTCTTAATGATAGCTTGTGCCATTGGACTATACAGGGATAGCTGAGGCATACCTTTGTTTTGGAAAGGTTCAAGCAAAGAGTTCAGTGGAGATGCTCCTGATCTATGGAAGTAAATCACTTTTTCTTTTGGCGAAGTTGCCGGAATAACAAAGGAAGCAGACGTAGGGTCTTCTATGTCTGCAGGTGTCTCCAATGAAGTGAGAGCGGGCTGATCTTGCTGAGTATCAGCTTGGCTTGATGCCGTGTCATCTTCTAGCTCTGACTTCGAGTCTGTGTCATGCATAATAGACACAAAGGAGACAGTGAACTTGCCCCCAGCCTTTTGTTTTGTCTTTTTTACTTTGGTAGTGATTACCAAAGGCTTTGGAGATTTGAAGGAGACGACGAAGGGAGCTTGACCGCTTACTTCGAGTTTGGTGGAGGGTTTGTTTACCTCCGGTGATTGCTGAGGAGCCTTGCCTTTATCTTTCTGGAGACTATCGGCAAAGTGAATTATTTTTTCCTCTTGTTCTTCTTTTCCATCTTTGTACATTTGAGCATCTGCAAAATGGACATCTTTGCCTTTGAAGGGATTTTTGTCTGCAAACACCTGATGTATCAAGCCATCGTTGCCAACGAACTTGATGCACTGATGTAGAGTTGAAGGGACGACACCGTTCTCATGTATCCAGGGCCGTCCAAGGAGTATATTGTAGCATGAAGGGGTCCTTATCGCATATACAGTGACTTCAGAAATAAAATCATCAATTTGCAATATAAACTTGATTTTGCCAATAGGCCTTTGAGCGCTGCCGTCATATCAGAAGATGGATACAGACGTGTGACTCAGCTTGCTAGGTGGGATGCCCAGCTCTTCGAGTACCGAAGTAGAGATGAGGTTGAGTGCAGAACCTGGATCGATCTAAATTCTGTGTACTGGCATTTCTTTGACGTACCCCGTAAAGTACAAGGGTCAGTTGTGCTTTGTTTCGCCTAGGAGGAGGTCATCCTTGTCGAAGGCAATTGTTGCACTTGCTGCTTTTTGTACCGAGAGGCATTCATTGTTTGATCCCTCAGTTTTCTTCTTTTCTCCCTTTGAGGGAGTATTTGATTTTTTGACCCTATAGTCCATTTCAATTTGTAGGACTTGTGGGGCATGTTTGTCGACATCCGCATTCAACCTTTGTATTTTTGGAGACATTCGTAATGAGTCAAGGATGTGCAGACGTGCAGGTATGTGTTTGAAGTGCTCAATCAAGTCGTACTTGAAAGCCTCCTTCGGGCCTGCATTTTCATTATTATTGCCACTTGGGGCGCTTACAACTTGCTTTCCCGAAGGATTTACATAAGAAGAAGAGGGTTGGTTGTAATTTTTGTGGTAATCCCGGCCAGAACGGGTACCTCTACCAACTTCAAGAGTTTCTAGAGACTGGTCTTCTTTTGGAAGATCACCCTCGGGATCAAGGGGTTGATCCTTTGCTGAAGACGTCTCTGTAACAGCATTGGTGTCTTCAGTAATTGTGTTGCACGGAACAGTTTCCGGGAACAAGTCCTGAACAGCAGCTGGCAACTTTTCTTTATTAGCCCAGACATCGCCTGTGGGATCTGGTATCTGGGACTAATCGACTTAGTTTTCATTGAAGAAGATTTCATTGGCAGAAGTTTCTTCAAGATGATCAATCGGGAGAGGCTTGAGTTCGGATGTCACAGCTTCAGGAAATGAGGGCTGAGAGGATGTTATCTCAGTGGAAGTCACCTGAGAGGATGTAGCTCCGGAAGATACGCTACCGGTTGGGGAGTACGTGTCTTCGGAAGCTTCAGAGGCACTGTCGTCCTGAGCTATTGCATTGCAGGTTATCCTGACGGGAGATGCCCCTAGTGTAGACTGTTGGGAATCGGACTCATCCTCAGATGTAAGAGGATCATTGATCCAACTGTTTTCTCCATTTTCAGGAGTTGAGGGAGAAAGTTCCCGTTGATTTTCAGGGAATTCTGGTTCTGGATTATGACAAAGATCATTAACGCGATCTTGCTCCTGCTCTATGGCAAGATGTTGCAAGATTCTTGCATATTCTTCAAGATCAGGCATGGGAGCCAACTCTTCTTCGTCATTTGCTCCTTGTGGTTCGCCCATGTTGGGTTCCACCGGAGCATTGTTTGGTGCTGGATCGAACTCATCAAAGAGAGCAAATGGTGTTCCGTTCCGAACAAGGCTCATCATTTCTGTGAGTGCTAAATCCGAAAGGGAAAGAACCAAGATTTCTCAACTCTGAACTCAAAAGTGACGGAAGTTTTTTTTTTTTTTTGAAGGGTCAAGATCGAACTCATCAAAGAAAGCAAATGGTGTTCCGTTCCGAACAAGGCTCAACATTTCTGGGAGCGCTAAATCCGAAAGGGAAAGAACAAGGATTTCTCAGCTCTGAACTCAAAAGTGACGGAAGTTTTTTTTGATAGGTCAAGATTGAATTCATCGAAGAGAGCGAATGGTGTTCCATTCCGAACAAGGCTGAACATTTCTGCGAGCGCTAAATACAAAAGGGAAAGAACCAAGATTTCTCAACTCTGAATTCAAAGTGACAGAAGTTTTTTTTTTAAAAGAATTTTTTTTTGATTTTTTTTTGAAAGGTGCACATAGGTTTCCAATTCGATCTTATGAAACCTTAGTAGATAAATCAGCCCCCAGGTAAGGGTAGGATTACTTAATGAACCCGTTTGAAGGACCCTTGCCTCGAACAGTCAAGCTGTCTCCACACTTTGGACAAGGCTTTTCTTAAATCCACTTTGGTCAAAGAACGCAATTGGTGGAACCTCAGTGTTTTTTTTTTTCACCCTTTTTGAAAGATTTCTAATGAACTAATCAAAGAGAGTGAAAGGTGTTCCAATCCGAACGAAGGCTCAACATTTCTGCGAGCGCTAAATCCGAAAAGGAAAAACCAAAACTTCTTAAATTTGAATTGAAAAGAGAGAAAACTGATTTTTTTTTGAAATTATAATTTTTTTTTTGAAATCCCAATTGGACTCATCAAAGAGAAAAGATGGCTCAATCCCCGATATGAACGATAGCTGCGAACATTTCTGTGAGCTATCAAGTTCAAAGAGGAGAGGATCAAAATTTCTCAATGTTGAATCTTGAGAAAGAGAGATCACTTTTTTTTTGAAAGAATTTGAAATGAAGTTTTTTTTTTTTTTTTTGAAATCTCAATTGGACTCATCAAAGAGAAAAGATGGCCCAATCCCCGATATGAACGATAGCTGCGAACATTTCTATAAGCTATCAAGTTCGAAGATGGAAGGATCAAAGTTTCTAATAGTTGAATCTAAGAAAAGAAATCAGATTTGTTTCTTTTTTTTTGAAGTGAGAAAGAACAATTAAAATCCCATCTCATGTTTTTTTTTTAGATGCAAGATGCAACATAGGCCACCAACTAGAAGGAGCCAAGTGATCAAAGCATCACGTTCTCAAGTCAACGTGTCCCACCGGGTGTGCCAACTTGATGGACCCGAAAGGAATCTTCCGTCCTCTCCTTCCGCACCCCGGGGGCTGACCTGAGTCTCGCGGAGGAGGGAAAATCTCGGGCATCAACATTTTTGTACGGGTATGCCAGATTTACTTTCTACTTGGAATTTGGAATGGTGATAATCCGGAGATTCACCTTCACAAGTGGAAAGGAAATCAATCCTTTTTTCTAACTTTTCAAATTGCATTAATATTAAGAAAAGAGACAAGTTTGTTTTTTTAGAATGCCGTAAGAGGCGTTTTTGTTTGTTTGCCGTAAAAGGCGATTTTACCGTGAAAGGCAATTTTACAAAACTCATCAAATGTGAAAGACAAGAATTGTGATTTCTTTTTGTCTGTTTAAGAAATACAAACTACAATAGAAAAGTGAGAAAAGGGATCTAACTTCTCAGGAGATTGTGGGGATACGTTGAGATCGACGGTCGCAAGTCATGTGTGGGCTTCGCCATCGTCGTTCAAATGAGAACATGTGATGCTTTGATTCTTTGGCTTGGCTCCTAACCTTGGTTTTTTAAAGGACAAGGACCAAGAGGAGGTCCTATATCCAATGAAAAACCAAGTAAACGGGCTGAAAAGCCACGTTTAGGCCATGTTGGAGAAGGAGGTGACCTCGGGGGGGGGGGGGGGGGGGGGGGTGGCCCCCCAAGAGACGTTGATCACCTTGTGGTGCTTCCGGGAGCAAAGTAGCAGGACTTCGTCTCTCTCTTGGATTTTCTGGATTTTCAGAGCTTGCACTTGGGATCTATTTTCATCATGCTTTCTTCTTGGAATGGACCTCCTTTTATAGGCTTTTGGTAGCCATGAGGTATTTCTTGGCATTGATGGCCATGATGAAAGAATTGATGAGGAGTTACAAGTTGATTTTGTAACTCCTTTTTCAAGGCTTGTGATTGACCGATGAAGGTAGTGGGCATTTAATCACCTTTATGCTTCACGATGATGGGAGTTTCATGGGTTTAATGCCATGATTGCTTGGATTTGTAACTCCCAAATGCTTGAATCTGATTGGGCCGTCCAAAATAATGAGTTAATGACCGCATTAAGTTGTCATAAACGGGTCAATTAACGTCATTAAGTGGTCGCCAAGGCATGGGAAGAGTCGCGGGCCGCGCTGCGGCTTTTGAGATTCTTCTTGTGATCATCACAGGTGGATCCACGCATTGTTTGATGTTGGATTGCAGTGCAATTTCATACATTGATTGACGTTGGTGGGCCGGTGACATCTGTCTTGTCGATTTCACGATCGGTCGGACAGAAAGTGCACTTTCTTGGTCAGCCGGTTGGCGATGTTGGAAGGATCGGTGGTGATTTCATGCTTTTGACGGCAGATTCGAGATGTCGACGAAGATCAGTCGTTTTCAAGCATCAAACATTGGATTTTTAGAAAATCACAGAGGCAGGAACACCCGAAACGCGAAAAGGATCGAAAATCGGGCATTTTGGAGCAAAATCCGGCGACCCGGATTTGCAGGGTCGCCGGCGACCTTGGCCGACCTTAGTGTTTTTTGCCCTTTGGTCGCCGAGCTTCGTTTTCGGCCGATTTTGCGTCTTTTTCGTTCCTTTTTTCTTTTGTATTTTTCTTGAAATTTTTCCTCAATTATTGGCTTCATTTTCTTGGAGAAAACTTGACGAGAACCCGCACGAAATCGGAGCACAAAGTTTCCCATTTTTCGGGAAAGCCGAAGACTTTGTAGCCGATTTTCCGTCAAGAGTCGAAACTAGGTCAAACGATGTCAGAATGACCTGAAAATTGAGGTGAAGCTTCTTGAGCAGTGGATAGGACCAACCATAGGCTTTTATTTGAGTTTTGAAGCCGTTGGGGTCCCATCGATGCTTCACTTGATTTTGCTGCGGGGAAAATGCCGAGCTTTGATATGTGGTCAAACGATGTCCGATTGACCTGAAATTTGACGGGGAGCCTATTGGAGTCATTTTGAGACGTTCCATGGGCTCCGTTTTGGATGTCTTGGTCCCAGGATGCTCCGCCGCCGGTAGGCTTGATTTTCTCTCGGAGCATCGAAACCTGGTCAAACGTTGTCGGAATGACCTGAAATTCGACGTGCAGCCTTTTGGAAGCATGTTGAAGCCACTCATGTATTTTGTTTGATGAGTGATGGCTTCTGTGGTTCCCGCCGCCGGGAGGCTTGATTTTGCTGCCCGAGCGTTGATGGAAGGTCAAACATTGTCGGTTTGACTGGAAATTTGGCATGGAGCCCTTTGGAGACATTCTGGAGTCATCTGTAGGCTCTGATCAAAGTTTTGGTGTCTTTGATGATGTCACCGCTGGGAGCGCTTGTTTAGCTGTCGGAGTAGTGAAGTTGGGCCAAACGATGTCGGAATGGCCCGAATCCTCAGGTGTACCCCTCTTTTAGCTGTCTTGAAGGATCTCTCAGTTTCTGTCTGATTCTGATAAGATCTGATGCTTGAAGTAGCCTTGCCTGTTTTATAGCAGGATGCGGCTTCAGGAGGCTTCTTGATGTTGGGGAGACATAGTGACTTTTTTGGTGTCAACAACTATATACAGGACATGACCATGGTAGCGAGCCGGGCATCAGGAACCATAGTAGAAATCTGCGGTATCGGGACAAGACCACGGTGAATAGACCGGGTAGCGGGATCCAAACTGCAGCTGGCGGGACAAGAGGGGGATCTCCATGTCAGTGGATCAGACTGACAAGGTCATCCAAGCTCAGTGGTGGTAAAAAGAATAAAGCAGGAAATTATGCCCCCAAGATCTAAAAACTTGACATAGGTATAAGCATTGCAAATACGGGTCGTGTAGTTCTTTTCCTCTCTTCTCAGAGTAAGGAAAGATGCAAGTGACCTTAGAATTATGTGATTTCTCTCAACTTTCATTCGCCTCTTTTATTTTCAGTCCCTACATCTAAGCATATGATATATCGTCTCCAATCATAACATATGAAAGATACTAGACAAAGGAAAACATAAGTCACTTACTCTAAGAACTTAAGCGTGCAGAATCAATCAAAGTTGTGTCTTATTCCTTGATCTTGAAGTACAAAAAAAATAATATTCTTCTCTCCTATTCATTCTCTCAACATGACCTCTCAACCTATGTCTAAAAGAATTAGAAGAAAGAAGAAGAAGAAAGGGACTTAGAGAGCGAAAGGAGTGAAGTGGAGTGGAGTGGAATGGAATGGAGAGACAGAGAGAGAGAGAGCCTCCAAAGTGATGGACATCCATTACCTCCCCATAGGCTGATTTTACTGTGTTTGATGCCTCCTCTTTTGCTAAGAATCTCCTCTCTTTAAGGGACTTGTTTCCTAATGTGTACAAATTTCTTGCTTAGGCCTCAAGCTAGGCTTCACACTTGGAAAGAATTTGAATTGTTGAGAGCCCCTTGCCAAATTGAGTGTCTTGGAGAACAAGACTTTCCTTAGAGCTTCCTAGAATTTCTCTCCAAGATTGCTTGATGATGTGGAGCAGAAACTTGCTAAAAATTGAGAGTTCTTGCAATTTTCACCTAAAATTGTAGCAGACAACTTCCTAAGGTCATATCTCCCTCAATAGAGTTCTGATTTATGCAATCTCGGGCTCCACGGATATCTACTCGAAAAGGTCTTTCCAATGGTGGCTATATTGGGCCAATCCGACACTTGGTTTGAGAATTATGGCCATTTTAATTTACCACTCCTGAAAAATCTGGGAATAATTGTGCACAAATGGAAGCTTCTATGTTGGCATACAATGGGTTGTGTGGGACCCATGTTAGATGTCCAAGGCATGCTTGGGCTCTTTCCTTTATAGCTTAATTGACTTTCCTTTGACCTCTTTTCTCAAATTTCATCAATGTGGGTCCGATGTTGATTTCTCCTACAAATTGAAAGAAATAAATTTAACATTAATTACGTGTAAGAAAATAAACTTGAATCATGCATGGGACCCTACATGCCTAATGATGCACCCAAATGACAAACTTTCCAAAAATAGCACATGGTGCCAAAAATAGTAGGTATACATTGATGAAGCAAAAAAAATAAGTAAATAAATAAATAACTGATTTTGGGGTGATAATTGAGATGAAAAACCATAATTTCACAGAAGTCGTGCAATTCAATGAATTTTGACCAATTCTGACCATTTTCCCAAAAATATCCCCTAATACATGTAATCATGTAATTATGTGCAATTCTATGCAATTAAACCTAATTAAGTTCACAAATGCTTATGAAATGATGACCTAATGACCTAATTTTGTGGACTTATCACACCCCTTAACCACTTTTTGCTAGTCCCTTAGCAAAATAAGCGACAAGGAATAAAACTCACTAAACTAATCCTAAGTATAATAAACTAATGCAGAAAACAGAATGAAAAACACCACTTTCAATGGCACTTTCAATTGCATTTAGCGTATGCAGTCAGCCCTAAACCCCTAGTGGACAAGTTGTTCCTCGTGAGGGTTTGCAGTCAATATACCCACAAAATTATTTTTTTAAATCCAAAGTAGAAACCTAACAAAACCATGGGAACTTTTCCAAAAGAAAATTTACAAACACCAGATATTCCTGATTCTTGGAAATTTTCAAAGACAAGTCTTAAATTAGGTTCACAA
The DNA here is from genome assembly GCA_028538565.1 of Umbellularia californica. Lineage (NCBI taxonomy): Eukaryota > Viridiplantae > Streptophyta > Magnoliopsida > Laurales > Lauraceae > Umbellularia > Umbellularia californica. The sequence continues at coordinate 40,122,288 of JAPQWN010000007.1, read as the reverse complement.
ATCTCATATTATGGTCATAAATTCTCGAAATCATGCTGAATTGATGGTGCATGGTGATAGGCGTCTACGTAAAAACATAGGTATCAAATGATCCACCAAAAATTTTCGTTTATCCAAAATTCTAGGCCACCTAACCTTAGTAAAAATAAAATAGTCTTCCTCTCAAGGCAACCATGACGGCTTTCGCACAACTATTTTTTCAAAGGTAGTAACATTATTTATTTATTTATTTTATTTTTATTTTGATTTTTAAACTTTTTTTTCGAACTAACACATGTAACTATGCAATGCATAGGTCCCTTAAGCTTTCTAATTAACCCATGTAACGAGCATTAGGCCAATGACTCCCAAGCCATATGTCTTTAGGGTTCTAAGTATGTAAATACCCCTACGGGCTTACTGGCTAGGGTTAAAAAGGCTACGAACCGAAACTAGTCACACAACTTTTTACTCTTTTCAAGACTTATAACTAAACACTATTTTTTAAGGTCCCTAACAATAGGTAGCCCTTTCTATGTGCCCGAATTAATTCAACGGATTGTGGTTGATCAAACACCCAGCTGAACCAGAAAACTGTGAAACTAAAGGTCGGTTTTCCATCATATTTTCTATCCAATCGTCAAAGAAAATAGAAATCATAGCTTCACATTCAAAAACCTTGAAAACATATACAGACTGTTAAAAGTGAGGAATCAAATTTCAGTACTTTTCCAAAAATCCTTTCCTTAAACAAAACATTGAACCATTATATTTTTTCCTCGCCCAAAGCTTCAAAAATTCCAAAATTTAAGGTATCTTCGTTATAAAAATTCTCTCGAACTTTTTCCTTCAAAAACCCTAAAACCAACAAAAATAGCAAAAAATTTAGAAATTTTTCCTAAAAAACGTAAAACACAAACACACATGTGTAAAAATTATGTTTGACAATAGACAAGTGTGCTTGTCCCCACCCCCATCCTAGCATGAACATCGTCCTCGATATTAAAATGAATGAAATGCAATGAAACATATGAAACATGAGGATTAAAAGTATTGAAGGGTAAAGTGAAGGAGCCACCTGAGAATTTGAAACTTTTCAGAAACCCTGTCCATTGCTAGACAAAACACATAAAAAACAAACAAGAAATAGAGAAAATAGAAGAAGCTACACTACTTGGTACTCAATAAGGAATCCACCTGGATCCTAAAAAATTTTTTCCTCTACACATTGGACAAAGACTAGATGAGAATTTTCAACAATTCGGACCACACATTTCTTGTCCAATGGTGAGAAGGTAACCACTATTAAAGTCTCTTCCTTTAAAAATGAACCATGTAAGTCTGAAGGAAAAGCTTGCATAGATGAGCTCGGTGATTCAAGTGATTCCCGCGCATGTAATTTGTCATGCCCCCAAAATTGGGTTCCGATCTCGGGGACACGAATATGGGGTGGTAATTAAAAATTTGTATTTCTCCCCAGGATCTGTGTGTGTGAGGATGGAAAAATTCCCAACACATCAAAATATTTCTCGAAAGCTCTACAAGACGTTATGACCCGGAATCCGTATCCATCGGGTTCCGTGTCGTATTCAATCCGTCAGCATAAGATTGCCATAGTAATATTCAAATTCAGACTGGAACTAATCATAATATCAAAATATACAGAGCTGACAGTAACAGGCTAGTCATTATCCAAACATATTCAAGTGTAATATGTCTGGATATGTCTGGATAATGACAGTAACAAGTGCAAGTTAACTTGTAACATGAATATGTCTGGATATGTTTGTTAGTTTGACCGGAACACGAACATGCACGATGTGTAATATAATATACGACTAGTCTGCAGACAGTACACATGTTTAAGGACCCCCAGATAGTGGATCAAGCTAAAAGGGCAGTCCAAGCTCAGTGGTATTCACTTATATCATGAATGCATAAACACGACAATACTTATTCGAGAACACGTCAAAACAAGAGGGGAAATCATTTAACAAACATGACACGGTGAGACTAGCAAATAGCATAATAGAAATGCTTAACCAACTTAAGAAATGATTCCTTTTTCTTATTCTTGAAACACGTCTTAAAACGAGCTTTTACTTGAAATTCAAACGAATGCACGATGATGCACGAAGCATCAAAACAAGAGTTTTGGTTCTTGAAACAATTCTTCAAACGAACTTGTACTTGAAAATCAAACGAGGACACGATGATGCATGAAGCATCAGAACAAGAGTTCAAACACAAATCCTATCAAGTTTAAGCTAAGACCAATTATTGACCTTTGTGGAATTGAAACCCAAATGTCGGAATTTTGACAAGATTTGGTGCCCCACAAGATTTGGTACATTTTGGAATTCCAAGTGCACAATGTCAAATAAAGGTCTAAATCATAGTCTAGTTTTCATTCTCACAAAAATCCTTCAAAAACAGTACTTTTTGTAAATTTCGGTCAGTGCTCGATTACCTGTCGGTTAACCGAGGTTGATATGTCAGTTAACTGACAGCCGACCGACGGTTGACCGACAAGTCTCAGTCCAGAAAATGTAGCTCTCGGGAAAAGGGACCGACAGGTCCTAAGTTCGGTCGACCGACAGCTGACCAACCAATTTTCTGACACGATGTTGCTCTCTGGAATTTGAACCGACAGGTCTCGGTTGGCTGTCGGTTGACCGAACTGGGTAGTTCGGTCAGTCGACATCTGACCGATAGAACACGGGCAGTGTGTTTCGAGTCAGATTTTTCACAACTTCTTTCCCTTCTTCACTCCCATTTCTGAGTAAATTGCACTCCCTAAGCCACCATGTTTTCCAAGGGATAAATTACAACATTTAACATCTTTCAATTCATAAATAAACCATTCATTCCATTGAGAAACATCAAGACATTTCCATGTGCAAGATCATAAAAACTTACAAGCTCAAACATGATTCTAAGGACTTGAAAAATCATTAATAACAAGACAAGTGAAGAAGCTAAAACCCATGACTTGAAAGAGTATAAACATAACTTGCATTAGGAAACTAAACATAGAAATCATGTCTTAATGAAAATAACAAAACCATAATGCAATGTACATGAAGAATCCTATAAAGTTCACTTGCCTCAATCCAATGCCAAGGAAATCTTCACAAAACTCAACCAAAGTAAAGATCCACGAAATTTACACAAAAGCCCCAAAAGAAACCCATCTTAGAACCCTAAAATGGAAAAACCAAATCAAAACAAAAGGAAAACCTCCAATAATAAAAACAAAGCTTCTTAAAGACTAGGAGAACACAAATCCAAAAGATTACAAGGATTCCTTACTTGGAAGTTCTTCAAAAAGCAAGAGGTTGCTCAAAGGGAATCTTGGAGTGGGCGGTTTTCTTCAAAAATGGCGTCAATGGATAGCTCTTGTGAAGATGATGAAGATGGTATAGTCCAATCTAGGCTTAGCAATGGATTGGTGGTGCTTGATGAGGAAGAGAACAAGAGGAAGATGGAGAAACCGGTGGCTGCTGGGATTCTTCTCTTGGAACAGTGACTAGGGCAAGGAAGAAGAGAAAGGAAGAAGGGTTCTCTTTATATACAAAAGGTGAAGTGGGTCCCACAACTTAAAGTACTAGTCGGGCTAAAAACATGCATTTTGGGACCTCCAATGGATTTGACGAAGAAGACAAAGTTGATCAACAAAATTTCTAATTTCCAAAAAGTATATATTTTGCAGGTTTTAGTGACATTGGAAATCGTGTCCAGATTTTGCATGAAAAGTCAGATTTACCCCTTTGGGCCAAAACTTGGGTTTTTGGGCCTCAAACACGGACAGTTTAAAAACAGAAGTTGTAATAAATAATAAAACCACTCAAATGAGGTCGAAATCACGATTAAAATCGGAAAACATAATTATCCTCCCATGCTAACACGTGCACTCAGGGCCTCCCTGAGGGTGTCTGACTAAGTCCAATGGCTCTAAAAAATTCCCAAAGTTATAGAAAACTGAACTAAACCACAAACCAACTCAATTAGGATCAAAAACTCGTTTAAAGAACTAACTCACAATTAAAAACGCAAAAATCAAGGAAATTAGGGGTCGGGGTCTTACATAATTCCTCAAAATTGAATTTCTCAAATTCTTTTAGCACGGGTGCGAAACATGTGGTGGCAATGTCGACATTTGAATGTTTGGAGGGATCCACGCATGATTCTGAAAATTCAGACTCGAAGGTCTGAAGAAGGCCATTTTCCACAAATTTGGCAGCAGGGTCCTCCATAGGGCCCACAATGAACACATTTTCTATTTTCCATAACGATTGATCATTAAAAGTTAGGGAATGAGTAAGGCATGAGTCCAATGATTTCAAATTATCAGAGTTGGAAATTTGAAAAACATCCACGAAAGTTTCAAACCCATCGGAGGATCAAAATGTATATTTTTTATTTCCTTCAAAACTGGAACATCAAATTCTTGGAAATCAGCAATTCTTGAATCCATTGTTGGGAAAGAATCAGAATTTAAGAGGGGTTCCTGGGAATCTTTCTCCAAAATCTCTTGGTGGGACCGTCTCAATCGTTGGGGAAAAAGGATTGCAGGCTTATATGGTTCAGAGTAAAATTGTTTTTTAATCATACCACCAGCACTTCTCTCATCTCCACCCATAGATATGGATTGTGCGTTTGTCTAATCCGGCAATTAAAAGTGGTCAAGGTTTTCCGGATCATCTATTTGAATATCATTTTCACTACTAAGGTTGAAGTCCTCTTGTATCATATGGCAAATTGAACGTGTCAGGTCTCGTAGTTCTTGCTTGATGGTTTGATTGAATTCATTTTGGCTCTGAATAAATTCATTTTGATACTGAATAAATTTAGTGATCATATCCTCCAAAGACCTCCGGGGGGTGGTGGTGGGGGTACATATGAGCACTCGGATGGCGTTTCATATGACCATTCAATTGATGGGGGTACATATTGAAGGAAACCGCGATTCAGATCTGAAACTTCTCATATAGAGACAACTATGGCTGATGCAAAGTATGACAGATTTAAAAAAAAATCTGATTTCTGCACTATGCAGCGGAAATTAGCCATAAAGAATCGCGTAGAAACTCCATGAAATCATAAACAACATGTGTCTAATTAAAAGGAGATTATAGAAGACTATTACCTCAAAGATTTGCAAGCTTTAAACCTCTGAAAATCTGATGCAAAAAGAGACAAGATCAGGTCTAGAATCAGCTACTATGCTGCTGGAATTTCTGCAGGAATAATTCTTCTTCTAGTCTTCTCCTCTATCTCAAGATCCTAATCTGATTGGCTAAGGTGGTGGAACCTTAATCTAGGTTTTGAGATGAGTTTCTAGAATGCAATTCTCTAGAAAACACTTAGAATAAAGCTCTCCTTTATGTGAAAAGGTGCTGGGCGTGTGGCTCTTGTGTAGATGTTAGGTCATTCACGCCCATGGGATGTCTCCTCTTAAATAGATTAGTAACAAAGTTTCCTTGCTCACTAAGTAGCCTCCTTTCTAATTCTCTTGGAATTACTAAAAAGAAATAGTAACCCTTAAGATTAAATTCCTTTCTAGATCCATTCCAAATTAGAAAAGGAAACATACTATGAGCATCCCTTAAACTTAGCAATTAGTAATCCTAGTTGTGCAACACTTACTAATTTAAGTTTCTAATCAAAAAGGGAAACTTTATTATAGGAATACGTATCCAAGGAGGAGTCCAACCTTCCAAGTAGAGAGACTTACTAAAAGTTGAAGACCCCACACTAGGAAATTCCCATCTTGGACGTCCCACATGCTATGGCCCACACTATGGCCCACATGTCCATAATTTGTCTAGAATTAAATTCATGTATGCTGATGGAACGCGCTCCGAATGCCGTGGGTGCTACCGGGGTCGGCGGACGTGGGAGTCCGTCAGGTCCGGCCCTTTCGCGCCTGGGGGGCATGAAGCGTGCATCAACATTTCTTTTGTGTGGGTGTGCCAGATTTTCTATTTTACTTGGAATTGCAAGTGGTAATCCGGAGATCAACCTTCGCAAGTAAAAAGGAAATCAACTTTTTTCAAGTTTTCCATTGCACAAATATTTAAGAAAAGAGACATTTTCTTGGTTTGCCGTGAAAGGCGATTTTGTTTGGCATTTATAGCTGATTTTGGCGTTTATAGCCGATTTACAATTCTCATCAATAATGAAAGACAAGAGTTGTGATTTTTGTCTCTTTTAGAAAAATACAAACTACAATGAAAAGCAAGAAAAGGAGGATCTAACTTCTCAGGAGATTGTGGGGGACTCGTTCAGATTGACGGTCGCAAGCCATGTATGGGCTTCGCCATCATCCATGCAGATGAGAACAGAGGATGCTCTTGATTCGCTTGGCTTGGCTATAACCTCAGATTTTTAGAGGACAAAGACCAAGAGAAGGTCCTATGTCCAATAAAAAGCTAAGTAGACGGGCTGAAAAGCCACGTCTAAGCCATTGGAGGCAGCGGGAGAAGGCAAGGACCTTGGGGGGGGGGGGGGGGGGTACCCCCCAAGGGACTTTTGTCACCTTGTAGTGGTGGCCGGTACAGAACTTCAGCAGAGTTTTTCTCTCTTTTTCTTTCTCTCAGATTTCTGGATCTGTGGTGCTTTGGAAGTGATCTTCGATTGATCGATCCGGATTTCAATGGAATGCTCTCCTATTTATAGGCTTTTGGTAGCCATTTAGGAGAGTTTATGGGCTTTAATGGCTTTAATGGGAGGAGTTACAAGATTTATTTCTTGATTTTGTAACTCCTTTTTCCTTGAATCTGATTGGCCGATGGAGATTAAGGGCTTTTAATCACCTTAATTACCATAATGGGAGGAGTTTCATGGGTTAAATGCCATGAATCAATTGACTTGTAACTCCCAAATGCTTGCTTCTGATTGGGCCGTCCAAAGAAATGAATTAATGACTGCAATAAAGCTAGTCAATTAACCACATTAATTGGTCACCGAGCAGTCGAAGAGTCGCGGGCCGAGCCGTGTCTTCTGGAATTCTTCTGGCGATGATCATCGATGGATCTTCATGCTGATCGACATCGGATGAACATGTAACTTCAGACAGTGATAGCTAAGAGCGGGCCGGTGACATCTGTCCTGTCGATTTTTCGATCGATTGGGCGGAAAGTACACTTTTTTGGTCGACCGGTTGGCGATCAATGTTGATTTTGATACTTTTGGAGGTTGACCCGTGATTTTGACGGATGTCGGAGGACATGAGTCAATTTCAAGCACTAAAAATCACATTTTCAGGAAACCACAGGGGCCAAAGTGCGCGAAACGCGAAAAAGGACGGAAAAACGGGTCACCGGCGAAAAATCCGGTGACCCGGACTTCCATGGTCGCCGGCGACCATGGGCCATGGTCGCGGGCTGCGACCCTGGGGGTTTTTCCCCGGTTTTTGGTCCGTTTTGTGGTCTTTTTCGTCGCCGTTTTCTTCTGTATTTTTCCTGACATTTCTTCTCATTTATTGGCTTGATTTCCCTGTAGAAAACCTGATGAGAATCCTTGCATTTTTAGAGTGCAAAGTTTCCAATTTTCCGGGAAAGCCGAAGACTTTGTCGCGTAGAGCTGCTGATTTTCCGCCAGAAGCTGAAACTTGGTCAAACGATGTCGGAATGACCTGAAATTTGAGGTGAAGCCTCCTGAGTAATAAATAAGACCAACCATAGGCTTTTGTTTGAGTTTTGAAGCCGTTTGGGGTCCCATCGATGCTTCACTTGATTTTGCTGCGGGGAAAATGCCGAGCTTTGATATGTGGTCAAACGATGTCCAATTGACCTGAAATTTGACGGGGAGCCTATTGGAGTCATTTTGAGACGTTCCATGGGCTCCGTTTTGGATGTCATGGTCCCGGGTTGCTCTGCCGCCGGTAGGCTTGATTTTCTCTCGGAGCATCGAAACCTGGTCAAACGTTGTCGGAATGACCTGAAATTTGAAGTGCAGCCTTTTGGAAGCATGTTGAAGCCACTCATGCACTTGGTTTGATGAGCGAAGGCTTCGGTGGTTCCCGCCGCCGGGAGGCTTGATTTTGCTGCTCGAGCATTGATGGAGGGTCAAACGTTGTCGGTTTGACTTGAAATTTGGCATGGAGCCCTTTTGAGACATGCTGGAGTCATCCGTAGGCTCTGATCGAAGTTTTGACGTCTTCGATGATGTCGCCGCCGGGAGCGCCAATTTAGCTGTCGGAGATGCGAAGTTAGGCCAAATGATTCTGAAATGGCCCGAAACTCCTTGTGTATTCCTCTCTTGGCTGTCTTGAAGGATCTTACAGTTTTTGTTTGATTCTGACAAGATTTGATTTTTTGGAGGAATTGCATTGTCTATTTATGGCAGGTTGCGACTTCATGCAGCTTTCTTAATGTTGAAGAGGCAAAGTGACATTTTTGGTGTTAACATATGCCATCAAGGCCTATTTGAATTTAAATTCAAAATTATTTTTCCATAAAATAATTCAACCTCATTTCCTAATCAAATTAGGAAACCATGCCAATATAGGAAAGTGACTAGAGAAGGGACCAAAAGACATATTTGCCCTTGGCTCCCAAAATGACCAAAATGTCCATGCTAAACCCATAGTAACATTAAGACCATTTTAACCTTAACTCATTCCACTAGAGAGTTATGGTTGTACTCCAGGGACAAATATTAAGTATGAAATAAGCTTGTCATAAAATGACTGTTGTCTCCGACCTACCAAGTGCAATGACCTAAATGCCCCTCTATGTAACATCCTCAATCGAGTCAGGTTATCCGATGTACTATCAACCTTCTCGATTAAATCTTAAACCTTAGAACTTCATATCCTTGAATTAATCATCATCCTGATATTATTCTCTTGATCCCGGGAGCGACCCACAAGTTCAATATCAATATGGAACATCCATATACTAAGATCTTAGATTTTGATGATCAATCGGATAATTCTAAGGGGACGATCAATCCATCAGTAGATGGCATAGATTCTATATTGCTTTTGCATGTCCCAACTGATCAAGCCCGAGTACCTAACTCACAGAGCTGTTGACCCAGGAAAAGAATCTCACCCATAGTGAATTAAAGCACAAGAACTTGACTTCGTCAGTTCATCCACAAATGCTCAAGATTAAGAGCACCGGTCACTTAGTAGCATGAGGTGATTTGATCTCTCTCTGTGATAGTACTATTTTAGAGATCACACCTACAATGGTCCTGTTCAATGCATGACACATGCACTAATGAGATAGATCCGGGAAAGCCCTCCCGTGACTTAGGTATGTCACCCTATATAGGAGAGTATCTCATTATAACTTATACCAAGATGAAGTGCCCAACTCCATCTTTCAGTTATGAACAAATCTGTTGTTTCCAATATCCATGAATCAGACCTATCTGTGTGAAGCCACTTCACACCTGATTCAATTATTAGAAAACAATGGGCCTTACACACAACCATACATATACACATGTTTATAGAGAAAGAATCATTCCAATATATATAACCAATAAATATCCAGTAACAGAGAGAAAAAAAGCAGCTAGTGGGCTTTAGGGCATACACCAATCCCAACAAACTCCCACTTGCACTAAAGATCACTACCTCCTAACCTAACTCCCATAGACTCAACTTGAGAAGTAAAGACTTTCTCAGTAAGAGTCTTAGTAAATGGGTCTACTAAGTTATTAGCTGAGGCAATCTGCTCCACAACTATTTCTCCATTCTGAACGAATTCCCGGATCAAGTGGTACTTTCTCTGAATGTGCTTGCCTTTCTTGTGATTCCGGGGCTCTTTACACTGTGCTATCGCACCTATGTTGTCGCAGTGCATGACAATCGGTTTTTCTGCTGCAGAAACAACTCCTAATTCCAAAAGGAATTTCCTGAGCCATACTGCTTCCTTTGCAGCTTCCGCTGCCGCCACATACTCTGCTTCCATGGTAGAGTCAGCAGTACAATCTTGCTTAACACTTCTCCATGAAATAGCCCCTCCCGATAGAGTAAAAACATATCCTGAGGTTGACTTTCTGGCATCCGTATCTGATTGGAAATCTGAGTCTGTATACGCCAAAGGCGTTAAATCATCTGCTCGATAAGTCAACATATAATCTTTCGTTCTCCGAAGATACTTGAATATATGTTTCACAGCTGTCCAATGCATAGGTCCAGGGTTTGACTGATATCTGCTAACCATGCCGACGGCAAAGCAAATATCTGGTCTAGTACATAACATTGCATACATGAGACTTCCAACAGCAGATGCATATGGAACTCTCTTCATGTTCTCTATCTCATCAGGTGTCTTAGGACAATGATCTCGAGATAGTGGTAGTCCATGTCTAGAAGGTAGCAAGCCCTTCTTGGTGTCATGCATGTTAAACTTGACCAATATCTTCTCAATATATGAAGATTGGGATAAGGCTAACATCTTATTCTTGCGATCTCGTAGGAGCTTGATCCCTAAGATGTAGCTTGCCTCACCCAAATCCTTCATCTGAAATTGAGATGATAACCAAACCTTTGTGGATGATAGTGCACCTACATCGTTTCCAATGAGCAATATGTCATCTACATATAGGACCAAAAATATGACTGCATTACCACTTCCTTTCTTATACACACATGGTTCATCAATGTTTTGATTAAAGCCAAAAGATTTGACTGCCTGATCAAACTTGATGTTCCATGCCCTAGATGCTTGCTTAAGTCCATAAATGGACTTCTTAAGTTTACAGACCATGTTCTCTTGGCTATTAGCAATGAAACCTTCTGGTTGCATCATATAGATGCATTCGTCAAGACTTCCATTAAGAAAAGCTGTCTTGACATCCATTTGCCATATCTCGTAGTCATAGTGAAATGTGATGGCTAAGAGAATCCTTATGGACTTGAACATAGCCACTGGTGAAAAGGTTTCCTCATAATCGATACCCTCTTTCTGAGTATATCCTTTCGCCACCAGTCTTGCTTTGAAGGTTTCCACCTTCCCGTCCACTCCTTTCTTCCTCTTGTAAATCCACTTGCACCCTATGGGTTTGATCCCTTCAGGTGCATTTACAAGTTCCCAGACTTGATTGGAATACATGGAATCCAATTTAGATTTCATCGCTTGCTGCCACATGTCAGCATCTATATCCGTTACTGCTTCATCGTAACTAGTAGGATCCTCAACCATATCCTCAAAGTCTGTCTTTAAAGACACTCCTAGCTATCTATCTGGTTGTCTAGGAATTCTCCCACTACGACGAGGCTCCGGAGTTTTTAAAGGAGTATCCGGTCCATCTACTGTTTCAGGATCTGGTACAGATGTTATAGGGGATTCTGGAAGAATCTCCTCAAGAGTTTCTGTACTACTAAGCTCTTGATGCATCATACAATCATCCTTTAAGTATCTAGCATGAGTGCTGATGAGCACTTTTTGCTCCTTTAGATGATAAAAGATGCCACCTCTTGTTCCCTTAGGATACCCAATGAAGTAGCACATTTCCGATCTGGGTTCTAGCTTGGTAGCTTTATCATTCAGTACATAAGCTGGATAACCCCAAATGTGGATATGTCTTAAACTAGGTTTTCGACCTGTCCACATTTCTTGCGGTGTCCTAGGTATTGACTTAGATGGTACCAGATTTAAAATGTATGCTGCTGCTTCTAAGGCATATCCCCAAAAAGATATAGGTAGGGTTGCATGACTCATCATGGACCTTACCATATCAAGAAGGGTACGGTTTCTTCTCTCTGCTACACCATTTTGCTGGGGTGTACCCGGTGCAGACAACTGAGACACAATCCCTTGTTGTGTGAGGTACTCCTTGAACTCACCTAGGAGGTATTCGCCACCTCGATCAGATCGAAGGGCTTTGATATGTTTCCCTAGTTGTAACTCTGCCTCAGCCTTGAATTGTTTGAACTCATCAAACGCCTCAGACTTGCGTCGCATCAGATAGACATATCCATACCTAGAGTAATCATCGGTGAAGGTGATGTAATACTCATATCCTCCTCTTGTTAGTTTGTTCATAGGACCACACACATCAGTGTGAACCAATTCTAACAACTCATTGGATCTTAGTCCCTTTCCAGAGAATGACCTTTTGGTCATCTTTCCCTTGAGACATTATTCGCACTGAGGAAAATGTTCGAAATCTAATGAGCTCAAGGGCCCATCTTCTACCAACCTCTGAATCCGTTTTAGGTTAATGTGACCCAAACGTAAGTGCCAAAGATAGGTGTCATTGGTTGAAGATACTTTCCTCTTAAGGGAAGTAGAACTTTCTAGTTGTACATTATGCAGTGTGGGAGCAATAGGATTTATATAAAATAAGTTATCATGTATTCTACAGGAACATATAATATTTCCATCTCTACTGATATCAACACCAGAATGGAAGGAAACTGAATAATTAAATACAATAAGTCTGGAAACAGAAATTAAATTCTTCCTCATGTCCGGAACATAGAAAACATTATTTAAAAACAAAATCCTATCATTAGAAAAATGTAGAGAAACATTTCCCACTGCAACCGTCCAAACTTTAGCTCCAGTTCCAACTCTAAAGGCAAACTCCCCTTTCTCAATTTTCTGCATTATCTGAAACCCCTGCAACGAATTGCAGATATGATTAGTGGCTCCAGAGTCTACTATCCACGAGTCAGTAGAATCAACCACTAAACAAGTTTCAATGAAATAAGAAAAAGATGTACCTTTATTAACCGAGCCTTGGAGGTTGGGACAATCTTTCTTCCAATGACCTTTGAGGCCACACTTGAAGCATTTCCCTTTGGGCTTATCATCTGTACCCTTGTCCTTTCTATTACCAGCATTGCCCTTTTTCTGTCCCTTTCCCTTGTACTTCTTCTTCTTCTTCATCTTCTTCCCTTTCGGGTTCAGATGAGAGGAAGACTGGAAAAAATGGGCTTGGGCCTTGGGCTTCATGATGGCCTCTGCCGCCTGGAGTTCCTTCATTAACTCCGCAAGGGTCATGTCCATCTTACTCATATTGAAATTGAGCTTGAACTGATTGAAGGAATCCGGCAGAGTTTCTAGAATCATATCGGTTTGAAACAATCCATCATCTTGAGCATATGATCTCTGACAGGTGTTCCTTCAGCCATTCTAGTATTCATGATGGTCCTTATAGCAGCTTGCCTAGCTGGCCTGCTCTTGTCTGCAAACATTTCTGACAAGGACATCATGATTTCGTAGGCTGTGTCCATATTCTCGTGCTGTGTTTGCAACACGTTGGACATGGAAGCGAGCATGTAGCATTTAGCCATGTTGTTCGCTTTCTTCCACTTCCTTTCAGCCTCTAACTGGTCTTCAGTAGAATTGGCATCAATTTCAGGACAATTTTCTATCAAGACATACTTGTACTCCTCAGCAGTGAGTACTATGTCAAGATTTCTCTTCCAATCTACGTAATTAGGGCCGGTCAACTTGTTCTCACGAAGAATACTCATCAACGGGCTAAAAGAATCTTTACCCATCTCTCTCTGGATATAAAATGGTTTATAATTAGACAGGCAGTATATATGTAACATGCATATGGTGCTTGTTATAAAAGGAAAAACATGCACAAAACTTTTTACATTATTTCAACCCTAAACATAATGTATCAGTGTTTCAACCTCCTCATAAACCCTCCATCGAAAGGATGGCCAAGCCTACAGTAACGTTGAATTAAGCTCTTCTTATTTGGATTGTCACTATCTGGATACATATCTAGTGACAGTCCAATCACTGATTGGTTTGACCTCATAAGACAAATAACTCTTACTCCTCGGAGAGATTATTACCGCCTTATGTCAAGTGTATTACCATCTCTTATGAAAATTCCCAGAATGTCCAAATCTAGAAGTGAGCTTTGGTAAAGAACTCCACCGAAGGGATGGCCGCTCCCACCAACACTTCATTGATATTCTATAGAAGTGATCTTTAGTAAAGAACTCCACCGAAGGGATGGCCGCTCCTACTAACACCTCATTCCGAATATTCACTTTAGTTCACCCACTAACCCATCAAAGCGGTCTTTAGTAAAGAACTCCACCGAAGGGATGGCCGCTCCTACTAACACTTCTAATGAGATTAATATGAACCGAGAATGGAAAGTCGTGGGGTTTTTCCTAAACCCCTCTCCCACTTGATAATTTATCACTAAGGTTTTATAAACTTTCCTTTGATCTTTACTTCGTTTTCTCAAAAGCTCTTTTTAAAACTAGCAAACTTGGTTAATTAAATTCATGACTCAATGACTCAAGTCATCTTGAAAGTAAATAACCTTTGCATTAAAACATTTGAGAAAAGCCCTTAAGAGAATCAAAAACCTAATGAGGGTTTTGGGGAACCTTTAGGTACATCTAATTAGATTTTTAGTTTAGTCTATTTTTGGAAACCAAGGGTGCCAACCCTATCCAATTTTAAACCTTAGACAATTAGAAGGTGCTGGTCTAAGTTCCGTTTAAAAACCAATTGACCAAACAAAAACATTCTAATTTTTAGAAAGATGCCATTTTTAGATCCTAATGATGGCCATGTTACTAGGTGACAATTATAGCAATTATATAAAGCATTCAACCATGCATTCCATATATAAAAGCAAATAAAAGTATGCAATCCTTGATGGCTCCATGTCCTTAGGATTTCAAATCCTAATCGAATTAGGACTCCTCATGCATCTAGAAGTCTTGACTCCTTTATCTCCAAGGATTCCAATTTCATGCAACCTTCTTGTCTTGAAACTTTTCCTTTTCATGCTTGTTTCCATAAAAAATATATACAAGCAAACCCATGAAAAACAAAACCAAAATTACATTGGAGATTCCTATGCTTTTCAAAAAAGCTTACATCAAGACTAGTTGGAATAAAATTAAGGAAACTCTACAACTTCCTATGATTGCTAACCGCGCAATCGTACACTTTCCAACTAATTTAAAAAAAAAAACCATCCATATCCACATAACATACATGCGAACCATCAAGGATGCTAATTATGGCTGCAACCAAATAGGTTAGTGCATAATGTACAACACGATTCAGATCTGGAAAAATTAATTCTAGCAATCCGAACATAACCAGCATACAAAAATACAGCACTAATACAAATCTGAAATAAATTTCAGCAGGGTGCCACCATGCCCCATCTAATCTAGGATTAATTAATCACATCATGGGATCATGATTTCGCATGGAGTGGCTCTGATACCACTGAAGGAAACCGCGATTCAGATCTGAAACTTCTCATATAGAGACAACTATGGCTGATGCAAAGTATGACAGATTTAAAAAAAATCTGATTTCTGTACTATGCAGCGGAAATCAGCCATAAAGAATCGCGTAGAAACTCCATGAAATCATAAACAACATGTGTCTAATTAAAAGGAGATTATAGAAGACTATTACCTCAAAGATTTGCAAGCTTTAAACCTCTGAAAATCTGATGCAAAAAGGGACAGGATCAGGTCTGCAATCAGCTACTATGCTGCTGGAATTTCTGCAGGAATAATTCTTCTTCTAGTCTTCTCCTCTATCTCAAGATCCTAATCTGATTGGCTAAGGTGGTGGAACCTTAATCTAGGTTTTGAGATGAGTTTCTAGAATGCAATTCTCTAGAAAACACTTAGAATAAAGCTCTCCTTTATGTGAAAAGGTGCTGGGCGTGTGGCTCTTGTGTAGATGTTAGGTCATTCACGCCCATGGGATGTTTCCCCTTAAATAGATTAGTAACAAAGTTTCCTTGCTCACTAAGTAGCCTCCTTTCTAATTCTCTTGGAATTACTAAAAAGAAATAGTAACCCTTAAGATTAAATTCCTTTCTAGATCCATTCCAAATTAGAAAAGGAAACATACTATGAGCATCCCTTAAACTTAGCAATTAGTAATCCTAGTTGTGCAACACTTACTAATTTAAGTTTCTATCAAAAAGGGAAACTTTATTATAGGAATACTTATCCAAGGAGGAGTCCAACCTTCCAAGTAGAGAGACTTACTAAAAGTTGAAGACCCCACACTAGGAAATTCCCATCTTGGACGTCCCACATGCTATGGCCCACACTATGGCCCACATGTCCATAATTTGTCTAGAATTAAATTCATGTATGCCATCAAGGCCTATTTGAATTTAAATTCAAAATTATTTTTCCATAAAATAATTCAACCTCATTTCCTAATCAAATTAGGAAACCATGCCAATATAGGAAAGTGACTAGAGAAGGGACCAAAAGACATATTTGCCCTTGGCTCCCAAAATGACCAAAATGTCCATGCTAAACCCATAGCAACATTAAGACCATTTTAACCTTAACTCATTCCACTAGAGAGTTATGGTTGCACTCCAGGGTCAAATATTAAGTATGAAATAAGCTTGTCATAAAATGACTGTTGTCTCCGACCTACCAAGTGCAATGACGTAAATGCCCCTCTATGTAACATCCTCAATCGAGTCAGGTTATCCGATGTACTATCAACCTTCTCGATTAAATCTTAAACCCTAGAACTTCATATCCTTGACTTAATCATCATCCTGATATTATTCTCTTGATCCCGGGAGCGACCCACAAGTTCAATATCAATATGGAAAATCCATATACTAAGATCTTAGATTTTGATGATCAATCGGATAATTCTAAGGGGACGATCAATCCATCAGTAGATGGCATAGATTCTATATTGCTTTTGCATGTCCCAACTGATCAAGCCCGAGTGCCTAACTCACAGAGCTGTTGACCCAGGAAAAGAATCTCACCCATAGTGAATTAAAGCATAAGAACTTGACTTCGTCAGTTCATCCACAAATGCTCAAGATTAAGAGCACCGGTCACTTAGTAGCATGAGGTGATTTGATCTCTCTCTGTGATAGTACTATTTTAGAGATCACACCTACAATGGTCCTGTTCAATGCATGACACATGCACTAATGAGATAGATCCGGGAAAGCCCTCCCGTGACTTAGGTATGTCACCCTATATAGGAGAGTATCTCATTATAACTTATACCAAGATGAAGTGCCCAACTCCATCTTTCAGTTATGAACAAATCTGTTGTTTCCAATATCCATGAATCAGACCTATCTGTGTGAAGCCACTTCACACCTGATTCAATTATTAGAAAACAATGGGCCTTACACACAACCATACATATACACATGTTTATAGAGAAAGAATCATTCCAATATATATAACCAATAAATATCCAGTAACAGAGAGAAAAAAAAGCAGCTAGTGGGCTTTAGGGCATACACCAATCCCAACACATATGTCAAATCCTACACATATGACCCATCCAGAGTAGGGTTTTGGAAGAGATCGGAAAAATAAACCACGTGCCCATTTTCTCAACTGTAATCATGATGATCATCCCAATGTGGACTATGGAT
Source organism: Umbellularia californica (assembly GCA_028538565.1). Taxonomy (NCBI): domain Eukaryota; kingdom Viridiplantae; phylum Streptophyta; class Magnoliopsida; order Laurales; family Lauraceae; genus Umbellularia; species Umbellularia californica. The sequence continues at coordinate 40,104,948 of JAPQWN010000007.1, read as the reverse complement.
GCTACCTATATTGTTGGAACAAGGCCATTGATATGCGTTGGCTTCATCCTCGGTTTCTCGCAACACCTTTATGTAATAATCGGATATTGTTGGACAAGTCCATAAAGATTGGGTGTTGTATTCACATCGTCCCCACATGTTCATAGAAGAAGAAGTGCTCGCATGTGTGGGGTATAGGTAATCACGCAAAGACCTTTTGGATTGATCATCTTTCATTACTTGCCAATTTGGCTGGAGATTATCATGTAGGCTCTTAGACGGTTGGGTCCCACTCGAATTCTCGCATCTTTCATATTCCATGATGTCACTAGATGAACCTGAAGATTTTGTGCCCTCTTGATTTACGATTCCCTCTCTTAGAACATGGTTCAATATGGAATCAGGTGGGCAGGGTGGCCAATTTTTTTTTTTTAAATTTTATTTAATGAAAAAAACCTTTTTTTTATTTTTTTTAATTTAATGAAAAAACTAACCTAGAACAAACACCTAATCACTTTTAAGGTTGTAGAGTGCACTTAGGGCTCCAACCCGGTCCTATGAAACCAACTCAGCCAGGTAAGCCCCCGGGAAAGTGGTGGGGTCACAACGGTCCCGTTTAAAAAAAGCTTTCCTCGAACATAAAATATCTCCTTTCAATGGGACAAGGCTTTCCTAAATACTAAGGTGATCTATGAGCGCAATTGCTACAACCTTGGGTGGGCTTTCCTTTAGAGTTTCATACCAAAATAAATCCTAGAAAATAAGTTGGAAAATTTTGGTAATTTTTTGGAATTTTTTAAAAATCAATGACGTTAGTTGCAAACATTCCATTCACTTTCCTATTCTAAATTAGGGCAGTTCACCATTCAATTCATGCACCTTTTAGATTCTAGAAAGATGCCAAAAATATCACACCCATAAAGCAATGTAAATGAGAAGGTCAAAAAAGTTACCTTATATGGCGCTCCCTGGTAACGACGCCAAAAACTTGATCGGACCCCCAAGTGCAAGGATGTGATTGTACTAATAACTGGTGAGACTAGGTCGATCCACAGGGAGCAATACTTTTTAAGATACTTTCCAACTTTAACCTATCCTAATTTAGAAACTAAATCTAACCTAATAAAGAAACTAATCAAATTTCAAGAAAATTTTTAAAAACTGAAAATTAACAATTACAACTTTCCAAAAAAAAAAAAAAACCTAAAATAAGTAAAGAAACCTAGTTTACTCAACCCTATTCTAACTATAACCTAAAAAATAACAAACTCATTAAAACAACCAATTTAATATAAGATAAATCAAAACAAAACTTCCTAAAACAAATTAGAATGTAAATATGAATGATTTATGAGCATGGTTTAAAAAATCGGCCGATACCGGTTCATATCGGCTAATATGAACCGGTATTAGCAGGTACCAAACCGATATGGCCCCGAGATATCAGTATCGGTATCTTGGGGCCATATATAGCCAAAATCTCGGCCGATATCGGCTGAGATGAAGTTCATCTCGGAAAAACCAAGATCTCGGCCAATATTTTCAAAATATCAGCCGAGATCTCATAAAAGGGGTTAAAACCCTAATTTTTCCATCTTTATCCCCATCTTCATCTTCTTTTCCTCTCTTCTCATCTCCTTACTACCCATAGCAGCAGCCATACTCCATCACACATCCCTCTTGCATATTTTCAAATCCCACATCTATTTCTTGAAGAAAATAGTATTTAAGTAAGAGAAAATCAATTTAAAGCATTTTATTATGTGTTTTTTATTTTTTATTTTTAGATGAAGCATAGAAATCATTGAGTTTGTCACTTGTGTTGTGTTCTTCATTTAGAAGTTATATCTACATACTTTCATGCTAGATCTACTCATACACATGATTTTGATTTTTTTTTCCATTTTTTTTACTTTCAAATTTTTTAATATTTGAATTATAATATATCATTTTTTGGGAATTTCATCATAAATATGTTCTTTTAATGATTAATGATCATTGTATGGTGTGTAAATGATTGATCCAAATACTTTTATGCTAGATCTCTATATTTAGAGTTTTGAAAATGATTTTATTAAATCTTTATTTTTTCTAAAAATAATGTTGTTACTTGTTAGAATATTTGTGATACCAACAGCTTATTAATAGTGTGTAGATGATAGATCTACATCTACTCATAGTCATAAACATGATTTAGATTTTTATTTTAATTATTTTATTTTCAGATTTTCTAATATTTGAATTATAATATATCATTTTTTGGGGATTTCATCATAAATATGTTCTTTTAGTGATTCATGATCATTGTGTGGCGTGTAAATAATTGATATACATACTTTTATGCTAGATCTATATATTTAGAGTTTTGAAAATGATTTTATTAAATCTTTATTTTTTCTAAAAATAATTGTTGTTACTTGTTAGAATATTTGTGACACCAAAGGCTTATTAATAGTGTGTAGATGATAGATCTATATCTACTCATAGTCATAAACATGATTTACATTTTTATTTTCATTATTTTATTTTTGAATTTTCTAATATTTGAATTATAATATATCATTTTTTGGGGATTTCATTATAAATATGTTCTCTTAATGTTTCATGATCATTGTATGGTGTCTAAATGATTGATCTACATACTTTCATGCTAGATCTATATATATTTAGAGTTTTCAAAATGATTTTTTAAAATCTTTATTTTTTCTAAAAATAACTGTTGTTATTTGTAAGAATATTTGTGATACCAAAGGCTTATTGATGGAACGCGCTCCAAATGCCGTGGGTGCTACCGGGGTCGGCGGACGTGGGAGTCCGTCGGGTCCGGCCCTTTCGCGCCCGGGGGGCATGAAGCGTGCATCAACATTTCTTTGTGTGGGTGTGCCAGATTTTCTATTTTACTTGGAATTGCAAGTGGTAATCCGGAGATCAACCTTCGCAAGTAAAAAGGAAATCAACTTCTTTCAAGTTTTCCATTGCACAAATATTTAAGAAAAGAGACATTTTCTTGGTTTGCCGTGAAAGGCGATTTTGTTTGGCATTTATAGCCAATTTTGCCGTTTATAGCCGATTTACATTTCTCATCAATAATGAAAGACAAGAGTTGTGATTTTTGTCTCTTTTAGAAAAATACAAACTACAATGAAAAGTAAGAAAAGGAGGATCTAACTTCTCAGGAGATTGTGGGGGACTCGTTCAGATTGACGGTCGCAAGCCATGTATGGGCTTCGCCATCATCCATGCAGATGAGAACAGAGGATGCTCTTGATTCGCTTGGCTTGGCTATAACCTCAGATTTTTAGAGGACAAAGACCAAGAGGAGGTTTTATGTCCGATAAAAAGCTAAGTAGACGGGCTGAAAAGCCACGTCTAAGCCATTGGAGGCAGCGGGAGAAGGCAAGGACTTTGGGGGGGGTGCCCCCCAAGGGACTTTTGTCACCTTGTAGTGGTGCCCGGTGCAGAACTTCAGCAGAGTTTTTCTCTCTTTTTCTTTCTCTGGATTCTTTCCGCTCTCTTCCGATCCGATCTCTTTTTTTTTCTGATCTTTGATCTCTTTCTTTTTTTCTGATCCCCATTTCAATGGAATGCTCTCCTATTTATAGGCTTTTGGTAGCCATTTAGGAGAGCTTTTATGGGCTTTAATGGCTTTAATGGGAGGAGTTACAAGATTTATTTCTTGATTTTTTAACTCCTTTTTCCTTGAATCTGATTTGCCGATGGAGATTGAGGGCATTTAATCACCTTAATTACCATAATGGGAGGAGTTTCATAGCTTGAATGCCATGAATCTTTTGATTTGTAACTCCCGAATGCTTGCTTCTGATTGGGCCGTCCAATAGAATGAGTTAATGACTGCCATAAAGCTAGCCAATTAACCACATTAATTGGTCGCAGAGCAGTCGAAGAGTCGCGGGCCGTGCCGTGTCTTCTGGAATTCTTCTGGCGATGATCATCGATGGATCTTCATGCTGATCGACATCGGATGAACATGTAACTTCAGACAGTGATAGCTAAGAGCGGGCCGGTGACATCTGTCTTGTCGATTTCTCGATCGGTCGGACAGAAAGAGCACTTTTTTGGTCGACCGGTTGGCGATCTTGGAGTGATCACTGATGATTTTATGCTTTTGACGGCGGATCCGAGATGTCGTCGGATATGAGTCAATTTCAAGCATTAAAAATCACAATTACAGGGAACCACTGTTGACACCAAAAAATGTCACTTTGCCTCTTCAACATCAAGAAAGCTGCATGAAGTCGCAACCTGCCATAAATAGGCAATGCAATTTCTCCAAAAAATCAAATCTTGTCAGAATCAAACAAAAACTGCAAGATCCTTCAAGATAGCCAAGAGAAGAGTACACATGAAGTTTTGGGCCATTTCAGAATCATTTGGCCTAACTTCGCTTCTCCGACAGCTAAATTGGTGCTCCCTGCGGCGACATCATCGAAGACGTCAAAACTTTGATCAGAGCCTACGGATGACTCCAGCATGTCTCAAAAGGGCTCCATGCCAAATTTCAAGTCAAACCGACAACGTTTGACCCTCCATCAATGCTCGAGCAGAAAAATCAAGCCTCCCGGCGGCGGGAACCACCAAAGCCTTCGCTCATCAAACCAAGTGCATGAGTGGCTTCAACATGCTTCCAAAAGGCTACACGTCAAATTTCAGGTCATTCCGACAACGTTTGACCAGGTTTCGATGCTCCGAGAGAAAATCAAGCCTACCGGCGGCGGAGCAACCCGGGACCATGACATCGAAAACGGAGCCCATGGAACGTCTCAAAATGACTCCAATAGGCTCCCCGTCAAATTTCAGGTCAATCGGACATCGTTTGGCCACATATCAAAGCTCGGCATTTTCCCCGCAGCAAAATCAAGTGAAGAATCGACAGGACCCCAAACGGTTTCAAAACTCAAACAAAAGCCTATGGTTGGTCTTATTTATTGCTCAGGAGGCTCCACCTCAAATTTCAGGTCATTCCGACATCGTTTGACCAAGTTTCAGCTTCTGGCGGAAAATCAGCAGCTCTACGCGACAAAGTCTTCGGCTTTTCCCGGAAAATTGGAAACTTTGCACTTTAAAAATGCAAGGATTCTCATCAGGTTTTCTACGGGGAAATCAAGCCAATAAATGAGAAGAAATGTCAGGAAAAATACAGAAGAAAACGGCGACCATGGCCCATGATCGCCGGCGACCATGGAAGTCCGGGTCACCGGATTTTTTGCGGGTGACCCGTTTTTCCGTCCTTTTTCGCGTTTCGCGCACTTTGGCCCCTGTGGTTTCCTGAAAATGTGATTTTTAGTGCTTGAAATTGACTCATGTCCTCCGACATCCGTCAAAATCACGGGTCAACCTCCAAAAGTATCAAAATCAACATTGATCGCCAACCGGTCGACCAAAAAAGTGTACTTTCCGCCCAATCGATCGAAAAATTGACAGGACAGATGTCACCGGCCCGCTCTTAGCTATCACTGTCTGAAGTTACATGTTCATCCGATGTCGATCAGCATGAAGATCCATCGATGATCATCGCCAGAAGAATTCCAGAAGACACGGCATGGCCCGCGACTCTTCGACTGCTCGGCGACCAATTAATGTGGTTAATTGACTAGCTTTATTGCAGTCATTAATTCATTTCTTTGGACGGCCCAATTAGAAGCAAGCATTTGGGAGTTACAAGTCAATTGATTCATGGCATTTAACCCATGAAACTCCTCCCATTATGGTAATTAAGGTGATTAAAAGCCCTTAATCTCCATTGGCCAATCAGATTCAAGGAAAAAGGAGTTACAAAATCAAGAAATAAATCTTGTAACTCCTCCCATTAAAGCCATTAAAGCCCATAAACTCTCCTAAATGGCTACCAAAAGCCTATAAATAGGAGAGCATTCCATTGAAATCCGGATCGATCAATCGGAGATCACTTCCAAAGCACCACAGATCCAGAAATCTGAGAGAAAGAAAAAGAGAGAAAAACTCTGCTGAAGTTCTGCACCGGCCACCACTACAAGGTGACAAAAGTCCCTTGGGGGGTACCCCCCCCCCCCCCCCCCCAAGGTCCTTGCCTTCTCCTGCTGCCTCCAATGGCTTAGACGTGGCTTTTCAGCCCGTCTACTTAACTTTTTTTGGACATAGGACCTGCTCTTGGTCTTTATCCTCTAAAAACCTGAGGTTATAGCCAAGCCAAGCGAATCAAGAGCATCCTCTGTTCTCATCTGCATGGATGATGGCGAAGCCTATACATGGCTTGCGACCGTCAATCTGAACGAGTCCCCCACAATCTCCTGAGAAGTTAGATCCTCCTTTTCTTGCTTTTCATTGTAGTGTGTATTTTTCTAAAAGAGACAAAAATCACAACTCTTGTCTTTCATTATTGATGAGAATTGTAAATCGGCTATAAACGCCAAAATCGGCTATAAATGCCAAACAAAATCGCCTTTCACGGCAAACCAAGAAAATGTCTCTTTTCTTAAATATTTGTGCAATGGAAAACTTGAAAGAAGTTGATTTCCTTTTTACTTGCGAAGGTTGATCTCCGGATTACCACTTGCAATTCCAAGTAAAATAGAAAATCTGGCACACCCACACAAAAGAAATGTTGATGCACGCTTCATGCCCCCCGGGCGCGAAAGGGCCGGACCCGACGGACTCCCACGTCCGCCGACCCCGGTAGCACACACGGCATTCGGAGCGCGTTCCATCAAGCTGGCACACCCGGTGGGACTCGTTCATTTGAGAACACGGTGCTCGGAAATGAAATATTTGCATATCATACTTTTTGCTCTATGCTTATACTTCTTTTCCGGATTCCTTGGCTACTTTCTAGCTGGTAGCCTATGTTGGATTTTGCATCCTAAAAAAAAAATGAGATGGGATTTTTTGGAAATTTCTATTTCTTTGAGTTTGTTTCCATTCTTTCTCTTTCCAAAAAAAAAAATCAGTTTTCTTGGTTTGAATTCAAAATTGAGAAACTTTGATCCTATCCTATCGTTCTTTGGTGCTTGCAGAAATGTTGAGCCCGTTCGACTAAGGTTTTGGACCATCGTTTCTCTTCGATGAGTTCATTAGAATTTCAAAAAAAAAAAAAAAAAAAAATCTGTTTTCTTAGTTTGGATTCAAAATTGAGAAACTTTGATCCTATCCTATCGTTCTTTGGTGCTTGGAGAAATGTTGAGCCCGTTCGACTAAGGTTTTGGGCCATCGTTTCTCTTCGATGAGTCTATTTGGGATTTTTATAAAAAAAAAAAGGACATAGACCACTAAGGTTAAACCAATTGCGTTCTTTGATCACGATTGATTCAAGAAAAGCCTTGTCCAGAGTGTGGAGACAGCTTGACTGTTCTAGGCAAGGGTCCTCCAAACGGGTTCATTAAGTAATCCTACCCTTACCTGGGGGCAATTCTATCAATTGAGGTTTCATAAGACCGGGTTAGGAGGCCTATGTGTACTCTCTCGTCTTTAAATCTTAAAAAATTAATTAAAAATAAAAAAAAGATTTTCAAAAAAAATCTTAAAAAAAAAATCTTCAAAAAAAAATATAAAATAAAAAAAAATAATAAATAAAAATATTTAAAAAAAAATAAAAAAATAAAAAAATAAAAATAATAAAATAAAAAAAAATCATTTCAAAAAAAAAAAATCTTCAAAAACTCGTCACTTTTGATTTCAGATCTGAGAAATTTTGGTTTCTTCTTTTCTGAGCACTGGCGCTCGCGGAAATCGCCGAGACCGTGTTCAGATTGGAATACCATTTGCTCTCCTTGATGGAACCAATCTTGACATTTCAAAAAAAAAAAAAACTCGTCACTTTTGGTTTCAGATTCGAGAAATTGTGGTCTCTTTCCTTCTGAGTACTGGCGCTCGCGGAAATCGTTGAGCCCGTATTTGAATCGGAATGCCACCTGCTCTCTTTGACGAATCCATTTCTGACCTTTCAAAAAGAGAATCCCATCTCATGGATGCGATTTCCAACATTTGTGCCTAGCAATACTGGTACGCCCTTTCAGGGTCTACTGTATCTGTGACCGGCACATTTGTAACCCCTACCTTATATTCTTCTTATCTCGAGCAAGCCCTGCTTCTCGATAAGTCGAATTTAGGTTTACAATTGCTTCTAGCAGTCACTGGAACGCTCATTCTGGGCTCACCATACTTGTTGTCAGAACAATTGTACCATCTATGGTTTTTTGCCTTCTTCATGTCGCTTGGGTCATATCCCTTGAGCGATTTGAAAAGACAACCATAGAAATTCCCATTTATGATCATTATATTCTTGTGATTACTAATGGATGTGGTCTTGTTTCAGAACTTTTTTCGAAACTAACAATGGCAGCCTTAACCATTATCTTCGATGAGAACAAGCACCAACTCATGCTTCAACAGAAGCAAACCGAGCGCACTTACAAGCGCCCTGCCAGCTGCCGAAGCGTCAACTCCCTCGGCAACTCTCTGAACTCCGGGTCGACCTCGACTCCCCGGACCATCGTCTTTGGGACACTGGGACCATTCCCACTTCCCGAAGAACAAACTGCGCCTGCTAAAAAGCAGAAGATCGCCTCTCAACGTGTCACTCCCGTGACACCAAAGGCGAGCGCCCAAAAGCCCGAAGCCCGCGGCACCCCCGCGAAGCCTCGACCAACAACCAACCAGGTCTACCCTAAGACTTGGTCTCCAAGAGCTTCCCCAAAACAAAGAAGGTCTCAAACCTCCACCAAGCCAGCATACCTGGCCCCACTCAAGGAGAACCAGTTCTACCCTCTTGCCTACATGAAAGAGGAGAGACCCATCTCCAACTTGACTCCCAAGTCAACCCAGCATGAACCGGCTTGCTCCCACAAGCCCAGAATCAGATCACGCATCACCAGGCTTCTACAAGCACCTGCTAAGGCCTACACTCCTTCAGTTCGACCCTTCATCTCTACAGGGGCCGAACTCGAAAGGTTCAAAGCTTCGCTGCAACAGGCAAAGGACCGGGTCCGTATCCTGTCCTTGCCTAGCTACAAAGAAGACAAGCTCGGCTGCTGCGCCCGAGGGGGCACATCTTTCATCGTCAGAGCCCAGCCAGAGCTGACCGAAGCTCAAATCGCTCGTCGAGCACGCCGCCGTGCGTCATATCGACAAAAGAGACTAGAGAAGCAACGGACCCAGCCTCCTACACTTCAAGTCTCCCACAAATGGGTCGAAAAAGAAAGAACCGACCAAGTTGCTGCCGTCCATATGGTTGAAAAAACCAGAAGACGCCAAAAGTCAGCATCAAAAATCCATGTCCGACGTCCGGTGACCCGTAGTGTCACCAGGACACAAAGACATCCCGAAGAATCTCCTGCCCCTTCCAGCCAAGGACGGGAGAGTAATCCTTCATCAAGCTCTTTGAGCCTCAGCTCAGTCACCAGGACGGTTTCTTCGTTCGAATCCCGAGGGATGAACGTCTTGGCTACAAGTTCTGAGCCACCACCTCAGAATCCACCTCAAGATGATGCGCTCACACGCATCCAGCAGTTGGAACAAGGCCAGCAGAGGATTGAAACTCTGATGGAAAACCTTCTCCTTGTTGTCCAAAATCAGGTGAACAATGAGCCTCCTCCGAATCATAGCAATAACGAGGGAAATGGAGAAGAAAATGAGTCACGCGCCCTTACCAAAAAGGACGTCGACAGTATCCTCGCCAAAGCAAAAGAAGAGGATATACTCAAGGAGCATGGGATCAAGCCACCATATCCTTTACGGATGGACTCGGTCCCGTTCCCCACAAAATTCAAACATCCTACTCTCCAAACATATAAGGGGAAACGATCAGCCAGACAGCACGTCATCCACTTCAAGATTTTGACGGGAGCTATCGCGGATCAAGATGCACTCAAGATTCGCCTCTTTGCAAGTACCCTAAAAGGTACGGCCTTCGATTGGTACTCCACTCTGCCGGAGAACTCCATTCAAAACTGGGCCATGCTAGAGACACGCTTCCTGACCCACTTCCAAGGTGAGGATCATCCTGTTACTATGGCTCAGCTCTGCAGCTTAAAACAGGGAGAGAATGAGTCGACTTATGACTTCATTCACAAGTGGAAAGCAATGGCGTACAAATGCTCGGATGTATTGCCACAAGCGTCGCTAGTCGACATCTGCCGAAACAACATGAGAGCCAGAATACGCTCCATGATCATCGGCAACAAATAAAAAAACCTGGGAGAACTCCTGGAAGCTTCTATGGAAGCTGAAACGGTGATTAAAGACCTCAACAGTCAGAAGTCATCAAGAAAAGAGCCAACCGCCTTTGTAACCTCTAAACCCCAGAAGAAAGAGGTCCTCAATGTGCAAACCAAGTCAGCTCCTCAGCAACCAAAGAAAGCTGAAAACAGAGCTGCAGGTAAGAGACCTAAACTCTCTGATGCCTTCAAAGAGCGAGTAGAAAAGAAATACCCGTTCGATGAAGATGTTGACGAAATCTTCGGGGCTCTCGTGGCAAACGGCAAGCTCACCTTGCCTGAACCCAAAAGACCGGGCGATGTTGGCAAAACCAACGATCCTCGGTACTGTCCATACCACCAGATGGTCTCGCATCCTCTCAATCAATGCTTTGTTGTGAGAGAGAAGATAAACGAGATGTGGAAAAACGGAGTCATCACCTTTGACAAAAACTATGGGACTGCCTCCGTCAACATGGTGTCATGTGGACAAACACCAAAATCACCGAAGAAGAAGATCACTACTTCCTTCAAGGTGATAAAAAGAATTCAAACGTCCGAAGTGTTGGTTCCTTGCCCGACACCAGACGGACAACCCATATGGGTACATCCCGATCTCCTGGAAGATGAAAACTGGGAGATCGTAAAAACAAAGCCGACAGCTCAACAGCGAAGGCAGGCTAGGAAACATCTCCTCAGGCTCAAACGGAGAGAGAAGACCCAGCCAAAACAAGAAGTCCATGAAAAGGCAGAGGCTTCCTCTACCGCTTCACAGGGGGCAACAAAAACGTCCCTTCCAGAAACTTCAAAGGGGGTAAGAAAACTCACTCTCAGTGATTTCATGCCACCTCAATTCAGAGAAGAAGCTATGCAGGGGGCATCATACTCTTGCAACTCGGTAGTTGGATTCTCCATTGATGGATACGAGTCCAGCGACACCGATGATGGATTCGAGTCCGGCTACACCGATGAGTGGGAAGAATCCCTTGAAACAGGAGAATATCTCTCCGATGAAGAATGGGTTCCTGAAACTCACCGTATGCCAGTAATCTGGTATAACCCTTTGCAACCACAAGGATCCTGGTCTGATGATGAAGAAGATCAAGTGGCTGCACAAGAAGATGCTGTTAACCCAGTACCTGTCATTGCTCCAGTGGAAATCAACTATGTTGAGCCACACGGAGAAGATGAAGAAGAAGATTTGGCTCCCATGCCTGATCTTGAAGAATATGCGAGGATCTTGCAGCATCTCGCTCTAGAACAAGAGCAAGACCACGTCAACGAGATTCCTCACAATCCAGAGCCGGAAGTCCCTGAAGCCTTCCAGGTACCTCCTCCCTCAACTCCTGAAAATGGAGAAAATTGCTGGGTAGACGATCCTCTTACATCTGCGGATGAGTCTGACTCCGAGCAGACAACGTCTCCTTTAAGAGCTGCCTGTAATGTGATAATTCGGGATTATAGCTCTTCCGATGCTTCATCTGATGAGATCACTTACACTCTGACGACGCCTGTCAATGTATCCTCTGGAGCTACCTCGTCACACGTGACTTTCACAGAGATGACACCCTCTCAGGTTTCTTCTCCTGAGACTGTGACTTCAGGATACACATTCTTCCCGACTCATCATCATGAAGAAAACCTAACTTGGGATGATGGATGGGTCAACGAAGAAGAAAAGCTGCTGGATGTTGTTCAGGACTCGCTCCCGGAAAATGCTCCATGCAACACAATTACTGACGATGGCAACTCTGCTGCAGATGCATCACCATTATATGAGAAACGACAGCCTCTTTGATGGAACGCGCTCCGTGGCGCCCGCTGGGGCGGCTACCGGGGTCGGCGGAACGTGGGAGCCCGTCGGGTCCGGCCCTTTCGCGCCCTGGCGGGCCCTGAAGCGTGCATCAACATTTCTTTTGTGTGGGTGTGCCAGATTTTCTATTTTACTTGGAATTGCAAGTGGTAATCCGGAGATCAACCTTCGCAAGTAAAAAGGAAATCAACTTCTTTCAAGTTTTCCATTGCACAAATATTTAAGAAAAGAGACATTTTCTTGGTTTGCCGTGAAAGGCGATTTTGTTTGGCATTTATAGCCGATTTTGGCGTTTATAGCCGATTTACAATTCTCATCAATAATGAAAGACAAGAGTTGTGATTTTTGTCTCTTTTAAAAAAATACAAACTACAATGAAAAGCAAGAAAAGGAAGATCTAACTTTTCAGGAGATTGTGGGGGACTCGTTCAGATTGACGGTCGCAAGCCATGTATGGGCTTCGCCATCATCCATGCAGATGAGAACAGAAGATGCTCTTGATTCGCTTGGCTTGGCTATAACCTCAGGTTTTTAGGGGACAAAGACCAAGAGAAGGTCTTATGTCCAATAAAAAGCTAAGTAGACGGGCTGAAAAGCCATGTCTAAGCCATTGGAGGTAGCGGGAGAAGGCAAGGACCTTGGGGGGGGGGTGCCCCCCAAGGGACTCTCGTCACCTTGTAGTGGTGGCCGGTGCAGAACTTCAGCAGAGTTTTCTCTCTTTTTTCTTTCTCTGGATTCTTTCTGATCCCTTTTTTTCTGATCTTCTGATTTTCTCCTCTTTTTTCCGATCTTTTTTTCGATCTCCATTTCAATGGAATGCTCTCCTATTTATAGGCTTTTGGTAGCCATTTAGGAGGGTTTATGAGCCTTAATGGCTTTAATGGGAGGAGTTACAAGATTTATTTCTTGATTTTGTAACTCCTTTTTCCTTGAATCTGATTGGCCGATGGAGATTAAGGGCTTTTAATCACCTTAATTACCATAATGGGAGGAGTTTCATGGTTTAAATGCCATGAATCAATTGACTTGTAACTCCCAAATGCTTGCTTCTGATTGGGCCGTCCAAAGAAATGAATTAATGACTGCAATAAAGCTAGTCAATTAACCACATTAATTGGTCGCCGAGCAGTCGAAGAGTCGCGGGCCATGCCGTGTCTTCTGGAATTCTTCTGGCGACGATCATCGATGGATCTACATGCTGATTGACATCGGATGAACATGTAACTTCAGACATTGATAGCTAAGAGCGGGCCGGTGACATCTGTCTTGTCGATTTCACGATCGGTCGGACAGAAAGTGCACTTTCTTGGTCAGCCGGTTGGCGATCTTGGAGCGATCACTGATGATTTTATGCTTTTGGAGGTTGACCCGTGATTTTGACGGATGTCGTCGGATATGAGTCAATTTCAAGCACTAAAAATCACATTTTCAGGAAACCACAGGGGCCAAAGTGCGCGAAACGCGAAAAAAGACGGAAAAACGGGTCACCGGCGGAAAATCCGGTGACCCGGACCTCCATGGTCGCCGGCGACCATGGGCCATGGTCGCCGGCGACCATGGACCGGCGACCATGGCCCATGGTCGCAGGGGCCTGCGACCATGGGCCATGGTCGCAGGGGTCTGCGACCCTGGGGGATTTTTCCCCTTCGGAGCCCGTTTTGCGGTCGTTTTGAGGTCTTTTTCGTCGCCGTTTTCTTCTGTATTTTTCTTGACATTTCTTCTCATTTATTGGCTTGATTTCCCTGTAGAAAACTTGATGAGAATCCTTGCATTTTTAGAGTGCAAAGTTTCTAATTTTCCGGGAAAGCCGAAGACTTTGTCGCGTAGAGCTGCTGATTTTCCGCCAGAAGTCGAAACTTGGTCAAACGATGTCGGAATGACCTGAAATTTGAGGTGAAGCCTCCTGAGCAATAAATAAGACCAACCATAGGCTTTTGTTTGAGTTTTGAAGCCGTTTGGGGTCCCGTCGATGCTTCACTTGATTTTACTGCGGGGAAAATGCCGAGCTTTGATGTGCGGTCAAACGATGTCCGATTGACCTGAAATTTGACGGGGAGCCTATTGGAGTCATTTTGAGACGTTCCATGGGCTCCGTTTTGGATGTCATGGTCCCGGGTTGCTCTGCCGCCGGTAGGCTTGATTTTCTCTCGGAGCATCGAAACCTGGTCAAACGTTTTCGGAATGACCTGAAATTTGACGTGCAGCCTTTTGGAAGCATGTTGAAGCCACTCATGCACTTGGTTTGATGAGCGAAGGCTCCGGTGGTTTCCGCCGCCGGGAGGCTTGATTTTGCTGCTCGAGCATTGATGGAGGGTCAAACGTTGTCGGTTTGACTTGAAATTTGGCATGGAGCCCTTTTGAGACATGCTGGAGTCATCTGTAGGCTCTGATCGAAGTTTTGACGTCTCCGATGATGTCGCCGCCGGGAGCGCCATTTTAGCTGTCGGAGAAGCGAAGTTAGGCCAAATGATTCTGAAATGGCCCGAAACTTCATATGTACTCTTCTCTTGGCTATCTTGAAGGATCTTGCAGTTTTTGTTTGATTCTGACAAGATTTGATTTTTTGAGAAGTTGCATTGCCTATTTATGGCAGGTTCGACTTCATGCAGCTTTCTTGATGTTGAAGAGGCAAAGTGACATTTTTGGTGTCAACAAATGCCCCCTCGAGGTACAGCGACGAATTGCTTGACTTTTGTAGTCGATGTGCCTCGAAGAGATTTTTGAAGGAGAGCTTGTGTCTTGACCAAGAGTCTTTGAGCAATCTTTCCTTTGGTAGAGGTGCCTTTGAGCTTCCAGGGGAATTTTATGGTAGTGAGGGGAATCACACACCATCTTGAGGCAAAGTTTTGAAGATGACATCAGGGATATGGATTTGGGTTTTTGTTTTTGATCTTGTGACCTAACCAGCTATATATGGCAGGTTAGGGGATCGGGTTTTGGTTTTGATCTTGTGACCCAACAAGCTGTATGTGGCAAGTTGGGGGATCAGGGTTTGGTTTTTTGTTTTGGTCTTGTGACCTAACAAGCTGTATGTGGCAAGTTAGGGGACCAGGATTTGGTTTTTGGTTTTGGTCTTGTGACCTAACAAGCTGTATGTGGCAAGTTAGGGGACCAGGATTTGGTTTTTGGTCACTCTTTGGGACTGTGTGGGTCCATTGGAGTGGTTTGGATTTTTGTGGAATGTCAATTTCAAGATTTTGGCTCAATTTGGTATATGAGGCTGGATGGTTTGATTTTTGGAAGCTCATGGGGCTTGGGATTTTTTTTGTATGGTCCAATCAACTCAAAAGAGGCATGGAACCATTATTGTATGCTCTTGGTAAGAGGGATTTTTTCTGACTAAAAGCCCATTTTTTCTCTTTTTTTTTTTTTTTTTTTTTTTTTTTTTTTTTAGTGCCTAGGTGGTCAAACCTGGCTCATATGGGCTAGCCCATGGGACCTTAAGCTTTTTAGGATGGCTTAGATCTCATGTGGGGCCATTTTTGTAAAGAATATTTAAAGATATCTCATTTGGATAGAGAATATCTAAAAATATCTTTATGGGAGAGAATCTCTCATATTCCCTTAATTTGGGAGAGAATATCTCAAGGTATCTTTCTTTTTGGGAAAGAATCTTCAATATCCTTTTTTGTTGGAGAGAATCTCTCATTTGATTGATTTTGGGAGGAAATCTCTCAAAGACATCTTTCTTTTTGGGAAAGAATCTTTCTAATTCCTTCTCTTTTGGTAAGGTTACTTAATTAGTAACACTTACCTTTCTTCTTTGTTTCCTTCTTTGATTTGCTCTCTCCTATAAAAGCAAAGGAAGGTAGGATCTCTTGCTCTTATTGCTTTCTTTTGCAACAATCTCAAGAGAGCTCCAAGACCAAGAGTGCTTCTTCTTCAAGGATCTTCAAGCTTTTTCGTTCTTCTTCTCCATCAATGGCTTCAAGTAAGTTTTCTCTCTTTTTCTTTCAAGAAAACTCCATGTAGAGAATAGGATGGTAAAAAAAAGAAAGTTTCTCTCTTTTTTTTTCCTTCTTTTTTTTTTCTTTTCTTTTTTCTTTTCTTTCTATTCTTCTTCTCTTTTTTTTTTTCTTTTCTTTTCCACGTGATTTCTTTTTTTCACGTTTTTTTTTTTTTTTTTTTTTTTTTTTTTTTCTCTTTTTTTTTTTTGTGGACCGTACGGACAGATCCGTACGGATCTGGTCCGTACGGCCACGTGGCCTATTTTTTTTTTTTTTTTTTTTTTTTTTGCTGTTTTCTTTCTTCTCTTTTTTTCTTCTTTTTTTTTTTGTTTGAGAAAGTTTCTTTTTTTTTTTTTCTTTCTCCCCCTTTTTTTCGAGAAAGTTTCTTCTTTTTTTTTTTTTTTTTTTTTTTTTTTTTTTTTTTTTTGCTCATCATGATAATGCGTTTTTTGTGCAAATCTAGATGTTCATGCATGTACTATTTGTAGATTGAGCATGATAGTATACCTGAAAATCTTTGCAAATTTGGGAATTTGGAGCTCGCAGCGATGTTGAGCCCTTCTTGATTTTGCGGAGATTTTGAGGTTTCGAAAGTTTGGAGTTTCGGAGCCCGCAGCAATGTTGAGCCCATCTTCAAAACTTTCTATTTCTTTCGGGGTATTTCCTTTTTCTTTGGAATTGCCCCGGGGTCATGCCAAAATTTCGCCAGATTTTTGGTGGGACAAAGTGACCCTTTTTTCTTTTTTTAGCGAAATCCTGTCATTTTGATGACGATCTTTTTCTTTTCCAACCTTTGCAGGTGGTTCCTCCAGAGCGAACAAGGGTAAAGAGCCTGTTACAAGCGTACCTCGTCGATCCGCCAGATCTTCTAATGTGGCCGTTCAGCAGGCCTGGGAGAAGGTCCAGTTTATTGAGAAGAACTTGGAAGAATGCGATTCCCTCAATCGTGATGAGATGAGACAGCGATTGATCGCTCTCAAGAATGAGGAATTCTATAAGATCATGGTAAGCAACCGTCCTTGGGTTATGGACGATCTGAGGGTTTTGCCCAAGCCTACCTTCTTCTTTGGAGATGCAGTCCCTGACGACTTGACATACCAAAGGAGATGTTTTCAGTTCTCTTACACAGCTGATGGTGAAGAGAGAACTATTTCTACCCGGTCGTCTTTTGACCGGACCATCTCGATCCTGAGCCTTTCTCCCACGTGCCCTAAGAGGGAAGATCCTCCAAGCTGGGTGAAGAGGACCAGTGTGATCAAGACCGGGGTTTTTGTTGGTGGACCTTCCGGTTTTGCGAAGAAGCCACCTGTCCGTATGGACATGTTGATGCCAGCCAGCGGCTACCAGGGCTCTGATTATCCGTCGGTCGATTTGAGACCGGTGGGCCTTGGCGTTTTCAGCGGTGACGGCAGTACCTGGGTGAAGCCTTTTCGACTTCGTGGCCGTTTCAATGCTGACTCCGATTGGAAGTCATGGACTGACCGCACCTTGCTGATTGGGGGCGCCGTTTTGAAGGAAGCCGGGATTTTTGACGCGGTCCGCGCTTTCAGGGAGACCGTGACTTTTTCCGATGATGCCTTCATGGCTATGTTGGAGTCTTTCCTCCCTCAGACCAATACCTTCGTTGTTACGAACGGTGAGATTGGTTTTTCTCTGAAGGAGTTGAGTGCTATTACTGGATTGCCCATCCTTGGCAAACTCTACGAGGAGTTCATGCCGATTGACAGCGTCCTTGAGGAGCAGTCAGAGGAGTTCAGGCTCCTATACTTTCAGCTCGTCGCCTTCTATGATTTTTTGAAAGAGGGCTCGAAAGTGAGATCCAGCAGTTGGAAGAGTTGTGGCTTTTCATTCTTCAACTCCTTTGACGGTCGAGAACCTTCTGATAGCATGACCCGGGAAGACAGGAAGAAGACCTCGGCCATGCAGGAAGAGTTGAAGGGTTTCTTCGCGAGCACAGATGCCATTTGTTCTGACATTACACTGCGGAGGGATCTTGCTGTTTACCTCACTTTTTGGCTGGGTGAGGCTATTTTTGCTGGTGGAGATGGGACGCACATCAGGCCGCATTGTATTTTTCCGGCTTGTCAGATGGCGTTTGGAGAGCGGCTTGCTTTGGTGCCCGCTCTTTACTCCTACCTGTGTACCGAACTGCAGGCTGCTGCTTTTTTGGTTCGGCTTGGGCTCCCTATGAATAGGGTATTTTCAGCCCATATCTTTTATTCGTGGTTTGTATACCACTGTCCTGGCTTCCACCAGCTGGGTGCTGCACAGGATGATGATCCTCTGATGATTCGATTGGCTAAGGGAAAAGCCGTATCCGAATCACTTTTGTTTGCCCGCATGAGGATCCGACGGTTCAGGGACGTCGAGATGGGGCAGTCTTCAGTTAAGCTTTCTCCGGAGTTGCGGAAGAAGGCTTTTGATTTTGGTGCCTCCCGAGACTCTACCAGAGCAGGGTCGGGAAGGCATTACTCTTTGACCAATGCAGAGAAAGAGTGGCTTTTCAGCATACGAGTCGGCACGATGGTGTACCGTAGACATCTTTTCGTCGACATCCAGCCGTATGTACCTTCTCGTTTTGCGCTTCAATTGGGCTTCTCTCAAGGCGTTGTTGGAGCGCCTTCGAGTATGGTGAAGCGTTTTGGGGGTTTGCAGGATGGCAGAAATGCATGGGCTTTCTATAGTGCTGAAGACACTACTGCCACGATTTCTTATCCTGAGCTGTCGACTTTCCGAACTGCCGGCTTCACGAAGTGGTTCGCGGAGAGCTTTTTGGCATATCGGGGGCTTTCCAAGAAGGAGCTTGATGTAAAGCTGTCTTCTGGAAAAGGCATTGGGAAGTCGGATGGCGTCCGGCGAGAGGAAGTTTGGGCCTTCCTTTCTGGAGAGAAGCACAAGATAGGCTTTCTCGGTGACCAGGGCGTCATTGGTTCTGAAGCTGTTCGGGAAGTACCTGATGAGGCTTTGGAGCAGCTAGAACAGGAGGAAGCCGAGCTCGACGCTTGGATGCAAGCGGCACAGAGGCGAGCTTCCGCGGAGTCTACTGGCGAGAGCAGACCATCCAGTGAGGAGTCAAGTGAGAAACCTGACTCTGATAGTGGGGCGGGTTCTTCTAGGAAGCGAACCCGTAGAGGTAAGAAGAGGAGGAGTCATCATCGCAGCGAGGGGCCACATGAGGACTCTCCTGACATGGAAATCCCTCTTACCATCAACGAGGAGGTGCCAGAGGCTGTCGACGAGCCTCCAGAGAAGAGGAGTCGTGGGGAAGAGACCATTGGTGAAGGTATGATTCTTCCTTTTTCTTTTTCTACTTCTTTCATGGGGCTTTCCATGTTCTGATTTGTTTTCTCACCCTGCTGCTGCTCTTTTTTTTTTTAGCAGAGGATGAAGACTTGCCGATGCCTGAGGTTCCGACCGATGAGGCGGTGATGGAGCCGGTTATGGCATCTGAAGAAGAACCGAGGGACTCTGGAATGACTCCGGAATCTCCAATTGGTATAACTTCTATTGCTTTCTCTTTTTTTTTTTTGCCTGCGACTTGATTTGCTAACAGTTTTTTTCTTGCCAGCTGACTTGCCACAAGATTCCGATGACTTTGAACCATCAATGGACGCAAATGTCGATGATGCTTCTGATGAGTTCATGGAGGAAGAGAGTGTTCCGCCAGTCGTCGAAGAAGGTACTTTGTAGTGATGACCCTGATGATTTTTTTTTTTTTTTTTTTTTTTTTTTTTTTTTTTTTGAACAGGATCATATTCATACCTTTTTGTGTTTCATTTGCAGGTTTTGAAGTGACAGAAGAGAGTCCATTGCTTTCTTCAGAACCAGAGCAAGGGATGCCAGAGGTCGATCCGGAGGTAGAGACTCCTACAACCAGTTCTGACGCGATAGAGGAGATACCTCATGCTGAGATTCCTTCTCCAGTGGTTCCAAGTGAAAAGAGTTCCTTTGTTACTCTTCCGATGGGACATGACATGAGCAGCCGATCAGCGGAGAAGGGTGAACCTTCATCCAGTTCGTCTCTTCAATTTGCGAAGAAGGTGCTGGCTCGGGTTTTGAGTTCTTGGATCAAGACTCTCCTTTCTGGACACTTGGAAGCAGGATTTGGCATGATCCCACATGTGCAGGAGATTCTCACTGATACCGAAGAGGTTGGTCTAGATGTCACAGGTGCCAGGGCGACCGTTGATAGGATCATTGCACTGGGTGACAAGTGGTTTGAGACCATGGGCTTCCCTGACGACCAATTCTTCAAGGAGATGTTCTTGGACCCTGCTGATAAGGCTAAGTCTGACCTGAATGAGGCTACACAAAGCAAGAAGCAGCTAGTTCGGGAGAAGAACAAGGAAGAGCTAGCCATCATCGGATTGAGGCATGACCTTAACGTCCTTGATGGGGAAGTTGACGAGGCCAGAAAACGTCTTGAGCATTTGAAGGCACAAGTCGATGCGAAGTGGGCTGCTATAACAGAGGCTCGTGACAGGGAGAGTACTCTGATCCGCAGGGTTGCAGATGCCGGTCAAGTTCTCGAGAGGAGGACTCTAGAAAACGAACGATGGCAAACTGCTGGGGAAGAGCTTCCCGGTGTAAAAGAAGGGTTACGGCATTCGCCAGCATCTCATGGCAAGTTCCTGAAGAAGCGTGCCTTGGAAACTCTGACGGCTGAGGCCAAGAGTTTGCTTGAGGAGCTGAAGCTTTGGCTGGAGACCATTTTTGGCTGAGCTCCTGATTTTTTATAGCAGAAACCATTCTTCTTTTTTTGGTACCACATGTATTTTTTGGTACTTTTCTCTTTTTTTTTTGGTACCATATGTATTTTTTGGTACTTTTCTCTTTTTTTTTTTGTTTTGGTACCACATGTATTTTTTGGTACTCTCTTTTTTTGTTTTGGTACCACATGTATTTTTTTGGTACTCTCTTTTTTGTTTTCCCTACGCTCACTCAAATCTTTTTGTGATGAAAGCGATTGCTAAATGGGATTTGATCAAAAGTTTTGTCATTTTGTGAAAATCTTTTGTCAAATAATTGTTTTGGTAGGGGAAACGAATTTGGCGTGAAAGCCGGATTTTTGTGGCATTTACAGCCAGTTTTGACATGAGAGTCAGGTTTTTTTTGTGTGGCATTTATAGCCGATTTTTGAGATGGCATAAGAGCCAAAAATTTTGTTCGTGGCATGGGAGCCAATTTTGAGATGGCATGGAAGCCGAAATTTTATGGCGTAAAAGCCAAAATTTGGGTTGGCATGGAAGCCGGTGTTTGTTTTGTGGCATCTATAGCCAGTTTGGTGGCATTGATAGCCAATTTGTGGCATTTATAGCCGGTTTGGTGGCATTGATAGCCAATTTGTGGCATTTATAGCCGGTTTGGTGGCATTGATAGCCATTTTGTGGCATTTATAGCCGGTTTGGTGGCATTGATAGCCATTTTTCGAAAGCCAAGTTTTAGTTTGTCGGCGTGAAAGCCAATTTTTCGTGGCATTGATAGCCGGTTTGTGGCATTTATAGCCGGTTTGGTGGCATTGATAGCCGGTTTGGTGGCATTGATAGCCGGTTTTTGGGCAAAAGAGCCAGGTTTTGGCGTTTATAGCCAGATTTTTTTTTGCTTTCAAAATGCAGGTATCGACTAAATGTCGCCTCCCCGCTGAATGGTCTTGCAAGTATCGATGGAATGTCGCTTCCTTGCTCATTCGGTTCTGCGAGTATTGATGGAATGTCACTTCCTCGCGGGTTAGGTTTTGCAAGTATCGATGGAATGTCGCTTCCTCGCGAATTGGGGTGCAAATATCGACTAAGCGTCGCTTCCCTGCTTTTCCCAAAACTTTTGATTTTGCGGGTACTGACTTGATGTCGTTTCCCCGTGATTTTTGAAATTTGAGGTTTTCTCGAACCTTTGAAATTTGGGTTGTGGATAGCAACTGGTATGTTGCATCTCCACGATTTTTGAAATTGGGTTGTGGATATCAACTGGTTTGTTGCTTCTCCACGGTTTTTGGATTTTGCAAGTATCGACGAAATGTCGCTTCCCTGCGATTTTGGGTGCAAGTATCGATGGAATGTCGCATCCTTGCTTTTTTTCAAAATTTTTGTTTTGCGGGTACTGACTTTGATGTCATATCCCCACGATTTTTGAAAAACCATTTTTTTTGTTTAAAGACACGAGGGTCGTAAATTTTGACCTAGAACCATTTGGCGGTAAAAGGTAAGGTGGACTAGGGTGGAAATCCCTGAATCCGGATTTTTGTTTCAAACCATGAATTTTGGTTCAAGGATCGAAAGCTTTGGTCAAGTCAGGGAGAGGCTCCTAAACTTGGATTTTTTTGTTTTTGAACAATGAAACGATAAAAATAAGCATTGTTTTTGAATCTCTAGAAATTTTGACATTTGATATGAAAATTCTAAAGAGAGTGGGTTTGACGAGCGAGTACCTGAGAACAGGTTTTGGCCATACAGGCATTGCTCTTACCCAGTTGGGTAAGTCTTCAAGGGTAGTACCGCTTCAAGAACTTGCCGTTGATAGGAAGCATACATCTGTCGCCTTCCATGTTTAGGAGGGCATATGCGCCATTGGAGAAGACCTTGTCGATGACGTAGGGTCCCTCCCATTTTGGTTCAAATTTGCCTTTTGATTTGTGTGCGAAGACCATTGGTCTTTTTACCGCAAGAACCAAGTCACCCTTTTTGTAGGCGCGTTGCCTGACCTTTTTGTCAAAAGATCCTGCCATGCATGCTTGGTAAAGTTCAATGCTTTGTCGAGCTTCGAGCCGTCTCTCGTCGAGATTGTCCAGCTCATGGAGTCGCAATTTGACATTGCTTTCTTGAGTCATGTCATTTTGTAGAGATACCCTCAGAGAAGGAATTTGTACCTCTAGGGGCACGACAGCTTCGCATCCATAGACCAAGGAGAATGGTGTGCTATGGGTTGGTCCTCGAACGGTGGTTCGATAGGCCCACAAAGCTTCAGACAGTTTATCGCTCCAGTCTCTTTTGTGACTAGAGACCATTTTCTTGAGGATTTTGCAGAGTGTCTTGTTGAAGGCTTCTGCTAATCCGTTTGCTGCCGGATTGTATGGAGTCGAAGGATAGCTTTGAATTTTGTATTTGTCGCAGAACCTGTAGAATCGATGATCCCGGAATTGTGGTCCGTTATCATGGACGAATCTTTTGGGTATGCCAAAACGACAAATGATATTGGTGCGTAGGAACTGAAGAACTGATGAGGTCTTCATTTCGTTGAACGCAAATGCTTCTGACCACTTGGAGAAATAATCCGTTGCGGCGAAGATGAAGCGATGACCTTTGCTCGAAGGGGGAGAGATAGGACCTATGATGTCCATGCCCCATGCTTCGAAAAGCCATGAGATTGCTGTAGGATGTAGCCATTCCGGAGGCATGTGAATGTAGTCTCCATGAACTTGGCATTGTTGGCAGCGCTTAGCAAATTGCATTGCATCAGCAACCATGGTAGGCCAATAGTAACCTAACCTTTTTATCTGATCGTAGAGCTTAGGACCTGCCTGATGGGCTCCACAAAGACCAGCATGAACTTCTTTAAGTGTTTCTTCGGCCTCTTGTTGTGACAAGCAGCGTAGGAGTACTCCATTGAAGGATTTCCTGTAAAGGATTTTCGAAGGGATATCCAAATGAAAGTTTGGGGCTCGCCTTTGGATGCTTACCCGTTCTTTTGGATCTTCAGGTAGGATTCCGAACATAGTGTAATCAATGAACGGGTCCCTCCAGTCGCCGATTGAAGTTTGAAGGATAGAGATTCGACTTCCAACCACTCGGTGGCATTCAGCAACTGCTTGGTGTGTGTTAAGAGGAGGGAGGATCCTTCTCCCACTCACTGTAATTTGCATGTTTTCCCCTTCCTGGGTCGCCATTGATGCGGCAAGTCCGGCCAGGGCATCTGCACGGATGTTTTCACCTCTACGAATGTGGGTGATGTTGCAGATGTCAAACTTTTGCAGAAGTGATTGTGCCTTGTTGTAGTAAGGCAGCAGATCAGGCTTCCTGACTTCATATTTCTGATTCATCTGGTTGACGATCAGTTGAGAGTCTCCAAAGACTTCCAGCATAGTGATACCAGATTCGATGGCGAGTTCCAATCCTAGGATCAGAGCTTGGTATTCAGCTGCATTGTTTGTGCATGGTTCCAGTAGCGAGAAAGCGTGTGGAATCATGCATTTGTCGAGGCTAACAAAGAGGATGCCAACTCCCGAGATCAGCTTTCTGTTTTCATTTGTCCTGGTTGCACCGTCAAAGTACATGTCCCAGGAGGCATTTGGTGAGGAAGTCTCCACGTTGTAGACAGGTTCGTCTGGGAGATCATCTCTGAGTGGAGAATCTTTAGGCAATGGATGCTCTGCGAGAAAATCTGCTAGAGCTTGGCCTTTGATTGCTTTTTGTGGCACATACCTTATATCAAATTGTGATAGAAGGATGGACCATTTTGCCAGTCGGGCATTGAGAGAACCTGCCTTTGTGACAAGGACCTTCAAGAGGTTGATCCTCGAGACCAGGTAGACTGTGTTGGAAAGCAAGTAGTGACGTAGCTTTTGTACGGCGAACATCACTGCAAGGCATTCTTTTTCGACTGGAGAGTAGCGATGCTCTGCACCTACTAGCATGCGGCTGAGGTAGTATAGAGCAGCTTCTTTTCTTTCATCATTTTCTTGTGCAAGCAGAGCGCCTACAGAATGATCAAGAGCTCTTGTGTACAAGATGAATGGTTTTCCAGTGGCAGGGGCAGCTAACACTGGAGGTTTGGTCAGGTATGACTTGATATCTTGAAATGCGGCTTCACAGTCGGCATCCCAGACAAAGTCTACACCCTTTTTCATCAATCGAGAGAATGGACGGCATTTCCCTGAAAGATTGGAGATGAACCGTCTGATGTAGGCCAATCTCCCTTGGAGCCCTTTTAGTTCCCTTAGGGTTCTTGGAGGGGGCATTTCTAGAATAGCCTTGACTTTTATGGGGTCAAGTTCTATTCCAGCTTTCCGAACAAGGAATCCGAGAAACTTACCCGACGAGACGCCGAAGAAGCATTTTAGAGGATTCATCCGCAGTTTGTGTTTGCGAAGTCGGAGGAAGACTTCCCGAAGATCTTTGAGATGGTCTTCTTTTCTTCTGCTTTTGACGGCGAGGTCATCAACGTAACATTCGACCGTCTTGTGCTGCATATCTTGGAATATTTTCATCATAGCCCTCTGATATGTGGCACCAGCATTTTTCAGACCAAATGGCATGACAGTATAGCAATATACGCCAAATGGAGTCCGAAATGATGTGTGTTTTTCATCCTTGGGATGCATCTTTATCTGATTGTAGCCAGAGAAGCCATCCATGAATGTCATTCGCTCGAATCCGCAGGTATTGTCAATCATCACCTCCGGTATGGGGAGCGGGAATTCATCTTTAGGGCAAGCGCCATTCAAGTCTCTATAGTCAATACAGACTCTGATCTGCCCAGTTTTCTTTGTCACGGGGACAATGTTGGCCAACCATTTTGGATGTTGTTCCTCACGGATGAAGCCGACGCTTTTGAGCTTTTGAACTTCTTGTTCAATTTTATCCATCACATCTGGACGGAATCTTCTTTGGCCTTGTTTGACAGGCTTGATGTCTTCTTGAAGATTGAGTTTGTGGACTGCTACTTTGGGGTCTAAACCAGGCATTTCAGCATAGGACCATGCAAAGCAATCAACGAACTCACGAAGAAAAGCGATATACTCGGGTAACTCATCATCCTTTATATTCTTGCTTATGAATACAGGACGTGGGTTATCAGGTGTTCCCAAGTTTATCTTTTGAACAGGATCTTCTGTCGGAAGGTTCGAAGGTGGTTCCTCCACAATATTTTCGGAGGCTTCCAACTCAACGAAACCTTCTGGAGTTTCAACTGCATTACCAGACCAAGGCTCTGTTCCTTTCCATGGATTTTCTTGATTGGTGATCTCCTCAAGGCTTGCTATGAGATAGTCCCAATCGCCTGTTGAGTCTGGTATTTCTTTTGGAGACGAGGGTTCTTCTGGGTCAGGATGCCACAAGTCTGTATTATCGGACGATTCCTCTTTATCATCAGAGAAATCATACCAATTGGATGAGCTTCCTGGATCTTTGTCAGGTAACTCTTTAAAGAGATTTCCAGGGAGATCGATGTCTTCGTGGACTTTAGATGTTGAGGCTTGGTCGGTAAAACGACTTTTAAGCCTTTGTGTCAACTGTCCCAGAGGAGTATCAGGATCATACCCTAACCCATATGAAGACTTTTCTACATGACCGTAGAGTCTCCAATCTTCCAGCTGGCTTTTGGTCAAGGCGGGCTCCAATGGCGTGAGAATACCGCGTCTTTCTCCCAAACCGACTGGGTTTTGAGAGTCAAAGCCCATTTTCTTCATAATTGCTTGTGCCACAGGACTATATAGAGATAGCTGAGGCATACCTTCATTTTGAAAAGGTTCCAGCATGGAGTTTGATGAAGAAGCGTCCGATCTATGGAAGAAGATCGGCCTTTGCTTTGGTGATGTTGCCGGAACAACAAAGGTAGCTGACGTAGGATCTTCTACATCAGCAGGTGTCTCCATCGGAGTGAGAGCAGGCTGAACTTGCTGAGTGTCAGCTTGGCTTGACGATGCATCGTCTTCTGGCTCTGAGTCCGAGTCTGTGTCTTGCATGATAGACACGAGAGAAACAACAAATTTGCCCCCAGGCTTTTGTTTCGCCTTCTTCACTTTAGTCGTGATGACCAAAGGTTTTGAATTCTTGAGGGAGATAACGAAGGGAGATTGACCACTCTCTTCTAATTTGCCGGAGGGGTTGTTTTCTTCCGGTGATTTTTGAGGAGCCTTGCCTTTATCTTTCTGGAGATTTTCAGCAGGGGGTGCTATTTCCTCTTCTTCTTCTTTTTCGCCTTCATACATTTGGGAGTCTGCGAAGTGGACTTCTTTACCTTTGAAGGGTTTCCTGTCCGCAAAGACTCGATGTACCATGCCGTCGTCGCCGACAAACTTGATGCATTGATGTAGAGTTGAAGGAACAACACCATTCTCGTGTATCCAAGGACGTCCGAGAAGGATGTTGTAGCACGAGGGGGTTTTTATTGCATACACAGTGACCTCAGAGATAAGATCACCGATTTGCAATTTGAACCTGATTTTGCCGATAGGCCTTTGAGTGCTCCCATCGTATCCAAAGATAGATACAGATGTGTGGCTTAGCTTGCTGGGTGGGATGCCCAACTCTTCAAGAGCCGAAGTGGAGATAAGGTTGAGTGCAGAACCTGGGTCGATCTGAACTCTATGTATCGGCATTTCTTTGATGTACCCTGTGAAGTACAGGGGTCGGTTGTGCCTTACTTCGCCAAGTAGGAGGTCTTCCTTAGTGAAGGCGATGGTTGCACTGGCTGCCTTTTGAACCGAGAGGCATTGGATGCATGATCCCTCAGTTTTCTTTTTTTCTTCTTTTAAGGAAGTTTCAGAGTTTTTGACCCGGTAGTCCATTTCAATTTGGAGGACTTGTGGGGCATGTTTGTCGACATCCTCATTCAGTTTTTGCAATTCTGAGATGAGATTATCACGAGTGCGTGGAGACATTCGTAATAAATCCAGGATGTGAAGACGTGCAGGTATGTGTTTGAAGTGCTCAACCAAGTCATACTTGAAAGCCTCCTTAGGGCCTGCATGTTCATTGTTTTTGCCACTGGGGGCGCTTACAACATCTTTTCCCGAAGGATTTACATAAGTAAAGGAAGATTGGTTGTAATTTTTGTGGTAGTCCCGGCCCGAGCGGGTGCCTCTACCAACTTCGAGAGCTTCTTGAGAAGGATCTTCGTTTGGAAGATTGTCTTCAGGATCAAGAGGCTGTCGTTTTTCATCTACTGGGGATGTATCTGCAGCAGAGTTTCCATCCTCAGTGATTGTGTTGCACGGAGCATTTTCCGGGAGCAAGTCCTGAACAGCATCCAGCAGCTTTTCTTCTTCGTTGACCCATCCATCACCCCAAGTTGGGTTTTCTTCATGATGATGAGTCGGGAAGAATGTGTATTCTGAAGTCACAGTCTCAGGAGAAGAAACCTGAGAGGGTGTCATCTCTGTGAAAGTCACGTGAGACGAGGTAGCTCCAGAGGATACATTGCTAGGCGTCGTCGGAGTGTAGGTAATCTCATCAGACGACGCTTCAGAAGAGCTATAGTCCTGATATATTACATTACAGGAAGCTCTGATAGGAGATGTTGCCTGCTCGGAGTCAGACTCATCCTCGGATGTAAGAGGATTGTCAATCCAGCAATGTTCTCCATTTTCAGGAGTTGAGGGAGGAGGTACCTGATGGGCTTCAGGGACTTCCGGCTCTGGATTGTGAGGAATCTCGTTGACGCGGTCTGGCTCTTGTTCTAGAGCGAGACGCTGCAAGATCCTTGCATATTCTTCAAGATCAGGCATGGGAGCCAGATCCTCTTCTTCGTCTTCTCCGTGTGGCTCAACATAGTTGATTTCCACTAGAGCAATGACAGGTGCTGGGTTAACAGCATCTTCTTGTGCAGCCTCTTGGTCTTCTTCATCATCAGACCATGATCCTTGTGGCTGTAAGGGGTTATACCAGATTACTGGCATAAGGTGAGTTTCAGGAACCCATTCTTCATCGGAGAGATATTCTCCTGTTTCAAGAGATTCCTCCCACTCATCGGTGTAGTTGGGCTCGAATCCATCGTCGGTGTCGCTGGACTCGTATCCATCAATGGAGAATCCAACTACCGAGTTGCAAGAGCATGATGCCCCCTGCATGGCTTCTTTTTTGAATTGAGGTGGCATGAAATCACTAAGAGTAAAGTTTCTTACCGCCTTTGAAGTCTCTGGAGGGGATGTTTCTGTTGCCCCGAGTGAAGTGGTAGAGGAGGCCTCTGCCTTTTCATGGACTGCTTGTTTTGGCTGGGTCTTCTCTTGCCGTTTGAGCCTGAGGAGATGTTTCCTAGCCTGCCTTCGCTGTTGAGCTGTTGGCTTTGTTTTGACGATCTCCCAATTTTCATCTTCCAGGAGATCGGGATGTACCCATATAGGTTGTCCGTCTGGTGTCGGGAAAGGAACCAACACTTCGGACGTTTGAATTCTTTTTATCACCTTGAAGGAAGTAGTGATCTTCTTCTTCGGTGATTTTGGTGTTTGTCCACGTGACACCATGTTGACGGAGGCGGGGCCATAGTTTTTATCAAAGGTTATGACTCCGTTCCTCCACATCTCATTTATCTTCTCTCTCACAACGAAGCATTGATTGAGAGGATGCGAGACCATCTGGTGGTATGGACAGTACCGAGGATCGTTGGTTTTGCCAACGTCTCCCGGTCTTTTGGGCTCTGGCAAAATGAGTTTGCCATTTGCTAGGAGAGCCTCAAAGATTTCTTCGACGTCTTCATCGAACGGATATTTCTTTTCTACTCGCTCTTTGAAGGCATCAGAGAGTTCAGGCCTTTTACCTGCAGTTTTGTTTTCAGCTTTCTTTGGCTGCTGAGGAGCTGACTTGGTTTGCACATTGAGGACCTCTTTCTTCTTTGGTTTAGAGGTTGCAACAGCAGTCGGCTCTTTCTTTGATGATTTCTGACTGTTGAGGTCTTTGATCACCGTTTCAGCTTCCATGGAAGCTTCGAGGAGCTCCCCCAGGTTCTTTGATTTGTTGCCGATGATCATGGAGCGGATTTTAGCTCTCATGTTGTTTCGGCAGATGTCGACTAGCGACGCTTGTGGCAGTACATCTGAGCATTTGTACGCCATTGCTTTCCACTTGTGAATGAAGTCATAAGTTGACTCATTCTCTCCCTGTTTTAGGCTGCAGAGCTGAGCCATAGTAACAGGATGATCCTCACCTTGGAAGTGGGTCAGGAAGCGTGTCTCCAGCATAGCCCAGTTCTGAATGGAGTTCTCCGGCAGAGTGGAGTACCAATCGAAGGCCGTACCTTTTAGGGTACTTGCAAAGAGGCGAATCTTGAGTGCATCTTGATCCGCGATAGCTCCCGTCAAGATCTTGAAGTGGATGACGTGCTGTCTGGCCGATCCTTTCCCCGTATATGTTTGGAGAGTAGGATGTTTGAATTTTGTGGGGAACGGGACCGAGTCCATCCATAAAGGATATGGTGGCTTGATCCCATGCTCTTTGAGTATATCCTCTTCTTTAGCTTTGGCGAGGATACTGTCTACGTCCTTTTTGGTAAGGGCGCGTGACTCATTTTCTTCACAATTCTCCTCGTTATTGTTATGATTCGGAGGAGGCTCATTGTTCACCTGATTTTGGACGACAAGGAGAATGTTTTCCATCAGAGTTTCAATCCTCTGCTGGCCTTGTTCCAACTGCTGGATGCGTGTGAGAGCATCATCTCGAGGTGGATTCTGAGGTGGTGGCTCAGAACTTGTAGCCAAGACGTTCATCCCTCGGGATTCGAACGAAGAAATCGTCCTGGTGACCGAGCTGGGGCTCATTCTTTTTGATGAAGAGCTTGATGAAGGATTACTCTCCCGTCCTTGGCTTGAAGGGGCAGGAGATTCTTCGGGATGTCTTCGTGTCCCGGTGACGCTACGGGTCACCGGACGTCGGACATGGATTTTTGATGCTGACTTTT
Source organism: Umbellularia californica (assembly GCA_028538565.1). NCBI lineage: Eukaryota > Viridiplantae > Streptophyta > Magnoliopsida > Laurales > Lauraceae > Umbellularia > Umbellularia californica. The sequence goes on along the minus strand of JAPQWN010000007.1, from coordinate 40,074,418 downwards.
GGCGTCTTCTGGTTTTTCCAACCATATGGACGGCAGCAACTTGGTCGGGTCTTTCTTTTTCGACCCATTTGTGGGAGACTTGAAGTGTAGGAGGCTGGGTCCGTTGCTTCTCTAGTCTCTTTTGTCGATATGACGCACGGCGGCGTGCTCGACGAGCGATTTGAGCTTTGGTCAGCTCCGGCTGGGCTCTGACGATGAAGGATGTGCTCCCTCGGGCGCAGCAGCCGAGCTTGTCTTCTTTGTGGTTGGGCAAGGACAGGATGCGGACCCGGTCCTTTGCCTGTTGCAGCGAAGCTTTAAACCTTTCGAGTTCGGCCCCTGTAGAGATGAAGGGTCGAACTGAAGGAGTGTAGGCCTTAGCAGGTGCTTGGAGAGGCCTGGTGATGCATGATCTGATTTTGGGCCTGTAGGAACAAGCCGGCTCATGCTGGGTTGACTTGGGAGTCAAGTTGGAGATGGGTCTCTCCTCTTTCATGTAGGCAAGAGGGTAGAACTGGTTCTCCTTGAGTGGGGCCAGGTATGCTGGCTTGGTGGAGGTTTGAGACCTCCTTTGTTTTGGGGAAGGTCTTGGAGACCAAGTCTTGGGATAGACCTGGTTGTTTGTGGGTCGAGGCTTCGCGGGGGTGTCGCGGGCTTCAGGCTTTTGGGCGCTCGCCTTTGGTGTCACGGGAGTGACACGTTGAGAGGCGATTTTCTGCCTTTTGGCAGGCGCAGCTTGTTCTTCGGGAAGTGGGAATGGTCCCAGTGTCCCGAAGACGATGGTCCGGGGAGTCGAGGTCGACCCGGAGTTCAGAGAGTTGCCGAGGGAGTTGATGCTTCGGCAGCTGGCAGGGCGCTTATGGGTGCGCGTGTTTTGCTTCTGTTGAAGCATGAGTTGGTGCTTGTTCTCATCGAAGATAATGGTTAAGGCTGCCATTGTTAGTTTCGAAAAAGTTCTGAAACAAGACCACATCCATTAGTAATCACAAGAATAATGATCATAAATGGGAATTTCTATGCTTTTGTCTTTTCAAATCGCTCAAGGGACATAACCCAAGCAATATGAGGAAGGCAAAAAGCCATAGAGGGTACAATTGTTCTGACAGCAAGTATGGTAAGCCCAGAATGAGCGTTCCAGTGACTGCTAGAAGCAATTGTAAACCTAAATTCGACTTATCGAGAAGCAGGGCTTGCTCGAGATAAGAAGAATATAAGGTAGGAGTTACAAATGTGCCGGTCACAGATACAGTAGACCCTGAAAGGGCGTACCAGTATTGCTATGCACAAATGTTGGAGATCGCATCCACGAGATGGGATTCTCTTTTTTTTTTTTGAAATGTCAAGATTGGATTCATCAAAGAGAGCAGATGGTATTCCGATCCGAATACGGGCTCAACGATTTCCGCGAGCACCAGTACCCAGAAGGGAAGGAACCACAATTTCTCGGATCTGAATCTAAAATGACGAGAGTTTTTTTTTGAAGATTTTTTTTTTTAAGATTTTCATTTTTTTTTTTTTTTTTAAAAAAAATCTTTTTTTTTTTTTTTGTTTAAGATTTTTTTTTGAAAATCCTTTTTTTTATTTTTTTATTTTTTATTTTTTTTTATTTTAATTTTTTTTATTTTTTTTTTTTGAAAATCTTTTTTTTTATTTTTGATTTTTTTTATTTTTAAGATTTAAAGACGAGAGAGTACACGTAGGCCTCCTAACCCGGTCTTATGAAACCTCAATTGATAGAATTGCCCCCAGGTAAGGGTAGGATTACTTAATGAACCCGTTTGGAGGACCCTTGCCTAGAACAGTCAAGCTGTCTCCACACTCTGGACAAGGCTTTTCTTGAATCAATCGTGATCAAAGAACGCAATTGGTTTAACCTTAGTGGTCTATGTCCCTTTTTTTTTATAAAAATCCCAAATAGACTCATCGAAGAGAAACGATGGCCCAAAACCTTAGTCGAACGGGCTCAACATTTCTGCAAGCACCAAAGAACGATAGGATAGGAACAAAGTTTCTCAATTTTGAATCCAAACTAAGAAAACTAATTTTTTTTTATTTTTATTTTTTTTTTTTAATATTTTTTTTGAAATCTCTAATGAACTCATCGAAGAGAAACGATGGCCCAAAACCTTAGTCGAACGGGCTCAACATTTCTGCAAGCGCCAAAGAACGATAGGATAGGAACAAAGTTTCTCAATTTTGAATCCAAACTAAGAAAACTAATTTTTTTTTATTTTTATTTTTTTTTTAATATTTTTTTTGAAATCTCTAATGAACTCATCGAAGAGAAACGATGGCCCAAAACCTTAGTCGAACGGGCTCAACATTTCTGCAAGCGCCAAAGAACGATAGGATAGGATCAAAGTTTCTCAATTTTGAATTCAAACTAAGAAAACTGATTTTTTGATTTTTTTTTCTTTGAAATCTCTAATGAACTCATCGAAGAGAAACGATGGCCCAAAACCTTAGTCGAACGGGCTCAACATTTCTGCAAGCGCCAAAGAACGATAGGATAGGATCAAAGTTTCTCAATTTTGAATTCAAACTAAGAAAACTGATTTTTTTTTTGAAAAGAGAAAGAATGGAAACAAACTCAAAGAAATAGAAATTTCCAAAAAATCCCATCTCATTTTTTTTTTAGGATGCAAAATCCAACATAGGCTACCAGCTAGAAAGTAGCCAAGGAATCCGGAAAAGAAGTATAAGCATAGAGCAAAAAGTATGATATGCAAATATTTCATTTCCAAGCACCGTGTTCTCAAATGAACGAGTCCCACCGGGTGTGCCAGCTTGATGGAACGCGCTCCGTGGCGCCCGCTGGGGCGGCTACCGGGGTCGGCGGAACGTGGGAGCCCGTCGGGTCCGGCCCTTTCGCGCCCTGGCGGGCCCTGAAGCGTGCATCAACATTTCTTTTGTGTGGGTGTGCCAGATTTTCTATTTTACTTGGAATTGCAAGTGGTAATCCGGAGATCAACCTTCGCAAGTAAAAAGGAAATCAACTTCTTTCAAGTTTTCCATTGCACAAATATTTAAGAAAAGAGACATTTTCTTGGTTTGCCGTGAAAGGCGATTTTGTTTGGCATTTATAGCCGATTTTGGCGTTTATAGCCGATTTACAATTCTCATCAATAATGAAAGACAAGAGTTGTGATTTTTGTCTCTTTTAAAAAAATACAAACTACAATGAAAAGCAAGAAAAGGAAGATCTAACTTTTCAGGAGATTGTGGGGGACTCGTTCAGATTGACGGTCGCAAGCCATGTATGGGCTTCGCCATCATCCATGCAGATGAGAACAGAAGATGCTCTTGATTCGCTTGGCTTGGCTATAACCTCAGGTTTTTAGGGGACAAAGACCAAGAGAAGGTCTTATGTCCAATAAAAAGCTAAGTAGACGGGCTGAAAAGCCATGTCTAAGCCATTGGAGGTAGCGGGAGAAGGCAAGGACCTTGGGGGGGGGTGCCCCCCAAGGGACTCTCGTCACCTTGTAGTGGTGGCCGGTGCAGAACTTCAGCAGAGTTTTCTCTCTTTTTTCTTTCTCTGGATTCTTTCTGATCCCTTTTTTTCTGATCTTCTGATTTTCTCCTCTTTTTTCCGATCTTTTTTTCGATCTCCATTTCAATGGAATGCTCTCCTATTTATAGGCTTTTGGTAGCCATTTAGGAGGGTTTATGAGCCTTAATGGCTTTAATGGGAGGAGTTACAAGATTTATTTCTTGATTTTGTAACTCCTTTTTCCTTGAATCTGATTGGCCGATGGAGATTAAGGGCTTTTAATCACCTTAATTACCATAATGGGAGGAGTTTCATGGTTTAAATGCCATGAATCAATTGACTTGTAACTCCCAAATGCTTGCTTCTGATTGGGCCGTCCAAAGAAATGAATTAATGACTGCAATAAAGCTAGTCAATTAACCACATTAATTGGTCGCCGAGCAGTCGAAGAGTCGCGGGCCATGCCGTGTCTTCTGGAATTCTTCTGGCGACGATCATCGATGGATCTACATGCTGATTGACATCGGATGAACATGTAACTTCAGACATTGATAGCTAAGAGCGGGCCGGTGACATCTGTCTTGTCGATTTCACGATCGGTCGGACAGAAAGTGCACTTTCTTGGTCAGCCGGTTGGCGATCTTGGAGCGATCACTGATGATTTTATGCTTTTGGAGGTTGACCCGTGATTTTGACGGATGTCGTCGGATATGAGTCAATTTCAAGCACTAAAAATCACATTTTCAGGAAACCACAGGGGCCAAAGTGCGCGAAACGCGAAAAAAGACGGAAAAAACGGGTCACCGGCGGAAAATCCGGTGACCCGGACCTCCATGGTCGCCGGCGACCATGGGCCATGGTCGCCGGCGACCATGGACCGGCGACCATGGCCCATGGTCGCAGGGGCCTGCGACCATGGGCCATGGTCGCAGGGGTCTGCGACCCTGGGGGATTTTTCCCCTTCGGAGCCCGTTTTGCGGTCGTTTTGAGGTCTTTTTCGTCGCCGTTTTCTTCTGTATTTTTCTTGACATTTCTTCTCATTTATTGGCTTGATTTCCCTGTAGAAAACTTGATGAGAATCCTTGCATTTTTAGAGTGCAAAGTTTCTAATTTTCCGGGAAAGCCGAAGACTTTGTCGCGTAGAGCTGCTGATTTTCCGCCAGAAGACGAAACTTGGTCAAACGATGTCGGAATGACCTGAAATTTGAGGTGAAGCCTCCTGAGCAATAAATAAGACCAACCATAGGCTTTTGTTTGAGTTTTGAAGCCGTTTGGGGTCCCGTCGATGCTTCACTTGATTTTACTGCGGGGAAAATGCCGAGCTTTGATGTGCGGTCAAACGATGTCCGATTGACCTGAAATTTGACGGGGAGCCTATTGGAGTCATTTTGAGACGTTCCATGGGCTCCGTTTTGGATGTCATGGTCCCGGGTTGCTCTGCCGCCGGTAGGCTTGATTTTCTCTCGGAGCATCGAAACCTGGTCAAACGTTTTCGGAATGACCTGAAATTTGACGTGCAGCCTTTTGGAAGCATGTTGAAGCCACTCATGCACTTGGTTTGATGAGCGAAGGCTCCGGTGGTTTCCGCCGCCGGGAGGCTTGATTTTGCTGCTCGAGCATTGATGGAGGGTCAAACGTTGTCGGTTTGACTTGAAATTTAGCATGGAGCCCTTTTGAGACATGCTGGAGTCATCTGTAGGCTCTGATCGAAGTTTTGACGTCTCCGATGATGTCGCCGCCGGGAGCGCCATTTTAGCTGTCGGAGAAGCGAAGTTAGGCCAAATGATTCTGAAATGGCCCGAAACTTCATATGTACTCTTCTCTTGGCTATCTTGAAGGATCTTGCAGTTTTTGTTTGATTCTGACAAGATTTGATTTTTTGAGAAGTTGCATTGCCTATTTATGGCAGGTTCGACTTCATGCAGCTTTCTTGATGTTGAAGAGGCAAAGTGACATTTTTGGTGTCAACACTCTTGATCATGAAGACAATCTTCCAAGCGAAGACCCTTCTCAAGAAGATCTCGAAGTTGGTAGAGGCACCCGCTCGGGCCGGGACTACCACAAAAATTACAACCAATCTTCCTTTACTTATGTAAATCCTTCGGGAAAAGATGTTGTAAGCGTCCCCAGTGGCAACAATGATGAACATGCAGGCCCTAAAGAGGCTTTCAAGTATGACTTGGTTGAGCACTTCAAACACATACCTGCACGTCTTCACATCCTGGATTTATTACGAATGTCTCCACGCACTCGTGATAATCTCATCTCAGAATTACAAAAACTGAATGAGGATGTCGACAAACATGCCCCGCAAGTCCTCCAAATTGAAATGGACTACCGGGTCAAAAACTCTGAAACTTCCTCAAAGGGAGAAAAGAAAACTGAGGGATCATGCATCCAATGCCTCTCGGTTCAAAAGGCAGCCAGTGCAACCATCGCCTTCACAAAGGACGACCTCCTACTTGGCGAAGCAAGGCACAACCGACCCCTGTACTTCACAGGGTACATCAAGGAAATGCCTATACACAGAGTTCAGGTCGACCCAGGTTCTGCACTCAACCTCATCTCTACTTCGGCTCTCGAAGAGTTGGGCATCCCACCCAGCAAGCTAAGCCACACATCTGTATCTATCTTTGGATACGATGGGAGTACTCAAAGGCCGATCGGCAAAATCAGGTTCAAATTGCAGATCGGTGATCTTATCTCTGAAGTCACTGTGTATGCAATAAAAACCCCTTCATGCTACAACATCCTTCTCGGACGCCCCTGGATACACGAGAATGGTGTTGTCCCTTCAACTCTACATCAATGCATCAAGTTCGTCGGCGACGACGGCATGGTACATCGAGTGTTTGCAGACAGAAGACCCTTCAAAGGTAAAGAAGTCCACTTCGCAGACTCCCAAATGTATGAAGGCGAAAAAGAAGAAAAAGAGGAAATAACACCCCCTACTGAAAATCTCCAGAAAGATAAAGGCAAGGCTCCTCAAAAATCACCGGAAGAAAACAAACCCTCCGGCAAATTAGAAGAGAGTAGTCAATCTCCCTTCGTCATCTCCCTCAAATCTTCAAAACCTTTGGTCATCACAACCAGAGTGAAGAAGGTAAAGCAAAAGCCTGGGGGCAAATTTGTTGTTTCTCTCGTATCTATCATGCAAGACACAGACTCGGACTCAGAGCCAGAAGACGATGCATCGTCAAGCCAAGCTGACGCTCAGCATGTTCAGCCTGCTCTCACTCCGACGGAGACACCTGCTGATGTAGAAGATCCTACGTCTGCTACCTTTGTTGTTCCGACAACATCACCAAAGCAAAAGCCGATCTTCTTCCATAGATCGGACGCTTCTTCATCAAACTCCATGCTGGAACCTTTCCAAAATGAAGGTATGCCTCAGCTATCTCTATATAGTCCTGTGGCACAAGCAATTATGAAGAAAATGGGCTATGACGCTCAAAACCCAGTCGGTTTGGGAGAAGGCCGCGGTATTCTCACGCCATTGGGGCCCGCCTTGACCAAAAGCCAGCTGGAAGATTGGAGACTCTACGGTCATGTAGAAAAGTCTTCATATGGGTTAGGGTATGATCCCGACACTCCTCTGAGACAGTTGACACAAAAGCTTAAAAGTCGTTTTACCGACCAAGCCTCAACATCTCAAGTCCATAAAGACATCGATCTCCCTGGATATCTCTTTAAAGAGTTACTTGACAAAGATCCAGGAAGCTCATCCAATTGGTACGATTTCTCTGATGATAAAGAGGAATCGTCCGGTAATACAGACTTGTGCTACTCTGACCCAGAAGAGCCCTCGTCTCCAAAAGAAGTACCTTACTTCGACCCAGTTTCGACAGGCGATTGGGACCATCTCATAGCGAGCCTTGAGAAGATCACCAATCAAGAAGACCCGTGGAAAGGAACAAACCTTCTGTCTACAAATGCCCTTGGAATCCCAGAAGGTTTCGTTGAGCTGGAAGCCTCCGAAAATATTGTGGAGGAACCACCTTCGAACCTTCTAACAGAAGATCCTGTTGAAAAGATAGACTTGGGAACACCAGATAACCCACGTCCTGTATTCATAAGCAAGAATATAAAGGATGATGAGTTACCCGAGTATATCGCTTTTCTTCGTGAGTTCGTTGATTGCTTTGCATGGTCCTACGCTGAAATGCCTGGTTTAGACCCCAAAGTAGCAGTCCACAAACTCAATCTTCAAGAAGAAATCAAGCCTGTTAAATAAGGCCAAAGAAGATTCCGTCCAGATGTAATGGATAAAATCGAACAAGAAGTTCAAAAGCTCAAAAGCGTCGGCTTCATCCGTGAGGAACAACATCCAGAATGGTTGGCCAACATTGTCACCGTGACAAAGAAAAATGGGCAAATCAGAGTCTGTATTGACTATAGAGACTTGAATGGCGCTTGCCCTAAAGATGAATTCCCGCTCCCCATACCGGAGGTAATGATTGATAATACCTGCGGATTCGAGCGAATGACATTCATGGATGGCTTCTCTGGTTACAATCAGATAAAGATGCATCCCGAGGATGAAAAACACACTTCATTTCGGACTCCATTTGGCGTGTATTGCTACACTGTCATGCCATTTGGTCTGAAAAATGCTGGTGCCACATATCAGAGGGCTATGATGAAAATATTCCAAGATATGCAGCACAAGACGGTCGAATGTTACGTTGATGACCTCGCCGTCAAAAGCAGAAGAAAAGAAGACCATCTCAAAGATCTTCGGGAAGTCTTCCTCCGACTCCGCAAACACAAATTGCGGATGAATCCTCTAAAATGCTTCTTCGGCGTCTCGTCGGGTAAGTTTCTCGGATTCCTTGTTCGGAAAGCTGGAATAGAACTTGACCCCATAAAAGTCAAAGCTATTCTAGAAATGCCCTCTCCAAGAACCTTGAGAGAATTAAAAGGGCTCCAAGGGAGATTGGCCTACATCAGACGGTTCATCTCCAATCTTTCGGGGAAATGCCGTCCATTCTCTCGATTGATGAAAAAGGGTGTAGACTTTGTCTGGGATGCCGACTGTGAAGCCGCATTTCAAGATATCAAGTCATACCTGACCAAACCTCCAGTGTTAGCTGCCCCTGCCACTGGAAAACCATTCATCTTGTACACAAGAGCTCTTGATCATTCTGTAGGCGCTCTGCTTGCACAAGAAAATGATGAGGGAAAGGAAGCTGCTCTATACTACCTCAGCCACATGCTAGTAGGTGCAGAGCATCGCTACTCTCCAGTCGAAAAGGAATGCCTTGCAGTGATGTTCGCCGTACAAAAGCTACGTCACTACTTGCTTTCCAACACAATCTACCTGGTCTCGAGGATCAACCTCTTGAAGGTCCTTGTCACGAAGGCCGGTTCTCTCAATGCCCGACTGGCAAAATGGTCCATCCTTCTATCACAATTTGATATTAGGTATGTGCCACAAAAAGCAATCAAAGGCCAAGCTCTAGCAGACTTTCTCGCAGAGTATCCATTGCCTAAAGATTCTCCACTCAGAGATGATCTCCCAGACGAACCTGTCTACAACGTGGAGACTTCCTCACCAAATGCCTCCTGGGACATGTACTTTGACGGTGCAACCAGGACAAATGAAAAAAGAAAGCTGATCTCAGGAGTTGGCATCCTCTTTGTTAGCCCTGACAAATACATGATTCCACACGCTTTCTCGCTACTGGAACCATGCACAAACAATGCAGCTGAATACCAACCTCTGATCCTAGGATTGGAACTCGCCATCGAATCCGGTATCACTATGCTGGAAGTCTTTGGAGACTCTCAACTGATCGTCAACCAGATGAATCAGATATATGAAGTCAGGAAGCCCGATCTGCTGCCTTATTACAACAAGGCACAATCGCTTCTGCAAAAGTTTGACATCTGTCACATCACCCACATTCGTAGAGGTGAAAACATCCGTGAAGATGCCCTGGCCTTCAATCGGATCTCTATCCTTCAACCTTCAATCGGCGACTGGAGGGATCCGTTCATTGATTACACTATGTTCGGAATCCTTCCTGAAGATCCAAAAGAACGGGTAAGCATTCAAAGGCGAGCCCCAAACTTTCATTTGGATATTCCTTCAAAAATCCTCTACAGGAAATCCTTCAACGAGTACTTCTACGTTGCTTGTCACAACAAGAGGCCGAAGAAACACTTAAAGAAGTTCATGCTGGTCTTTGTGGAGCCCATCAGGCAGGTCCTAAGCTCTATGATCAGATAAAAAGGTTGGGTTACTATTGGCCTACCATGGTAGCTGATGCAATGCAATTTGCCAAACGCTGCCAGCTATGCCAAGTTCACGGAGACTACATTCACATGCCTCCAGAATGGCTGCATCCTACAGCAATCTCATGGCCTTTTGAAGCATGGGGCATGGACATCATAGGTCCTATCTCTCCCCCTTCAAGCAAAGGTCATCGCTTCATCTTCGCCGCAACGGATTATTTCTCCAAGTGGTCAGAAGCATTTGCGTTCAACGAAATGAAGACCTCATTTGTCCTTCAGTTCCTGCGCACCAACATCATTTGTCGTTTCGGCATACCTAAAAGATTCGTCCATGATCACGGACCACAATTCCGGGATCATCGATTCTACAGGTTCTGCGACAAATACAAAATTCAAAGCTGTCCTTCGACTCCATACAATCCGGCAGCAAACGGATTAGCAGAAGCCTTCAACAAGACACTCTGCAAAATCCTCAAGAAAATGGTCTCTAGTCACGAAAGAGACTGGAGCGATAAACTGTCTGAAGCTTTGTGGGCCTATCGAACCACCGTTCGAGGACCAACCCATAGCACACCATTCTCCTTGGTCTATGGATGCGAAGCTGTCGTGCCCCTAGAGGTACAAATTCCTTCTCTGAGGGTATCTCTACAAAATGACATGACTCAAGAAAGCAATGCGAAATTACGACTTCATGAGCTGGACAATCTCGATGAGAGACGGCTCGAAGCTCGACAAAGCATTGAACTTTACCAAGCACGCATGGCAGGATCTTTTGACAAAAAGGTCAGGCAACGCGCCTACAAAAAGGGTGACTTGGTTCTTGCGGTAAAAAGACCAATGGTCTTCGCACACAAATCCAAAGGCAAATTTGAACCAAAATGGGAGGGACCCTACGTCATCGACAAGGTCTTCTCCAACGGCGCATATGCCCTCCTAAACATGGAAGGCGACAGATGTATGCTGCCTATCAACGGCAAGTTCTTGAAGCGGTACTACCCTTGAAGACTTACCCAACTGGGTAAGAGCAATGCCTGTATGGCCAAAACCTGTTCTCAGGTACCCGCTCGTCAAACCCACTCTCTTTAGAATTTTCATATCAAATGTCAAAATTTCTAGAGATTCAAAAACAATGCTTACTTTCATTGCTTGATTGTTCAAAAACAAAAAAAATCCAAGTTTAGGAGCCTCTCCCTGACTTGACCAAAACTTTCGATCCTTGAACCAAAATTCATGGTTTGAAACAAAAATCCGGATTCAGGGATTTCCACCCTAGTCCACCTTACCTTTTACCGCCAAATGGTTTTAGGTCAAAATTTACGACCCTCGTGTCTTTAAACAAAAAAAATGGTTTTTCAAAAAACCGTGGGGAAGTGACACTTAGGCGATACTCGCAAAACTCAAAAAATCGGAAGGATGCGAACCCCATTCGATACTTCCAAAACCTCTAAAATCGTGGGGAAACGACATCAAAGTCAGTACCTGCAAAACAAAATTTAAAAAAAAAAAAAAAAGCAAGGATGCGACATTCCATCGATACTTGTACCCAAAATCGCAGGGAAGCGACATTTCGTCGATACTTGCAAAATCCAAAAACCGTGGAGACGCAACATATCAGTTGATATCCACAACCCAAATTTCAAAAAAAAAAGGGTTCGAAAAAACCTAAACATCGTGGAGATGCAATGTTTTGATATCCACAACCCAAAGGTTCGAAAAAACCGCAAATTTCAAAAATCGTGGGGAAACGACATCAAAGTCAGTACCCGCAAAACAAAATTTTTGAAAAAAAGCAAGGATGCGACATTCCATCGATACTTGCACCCAAATCCGCGAGGAGGCAAAATTCCATCAATACTCGCAACCGAATGAGCAAGGATGCGACATTCCATCGATACTTGCAAGACCATTCAGCAGGGAGGCGACTCTTGGTCGATACTTGCATTTTTGAAAACAAAAAACCTGGCTCTTTTGCCAAAACCGGCTATCAATGCCACCAAATCGGCTATAAATGCCACACAAAAAAAAAAAAACCTGACTCTCATGTCAAAACCGGCTATAAATGCTACAAACCGGCTATCAATGCCACAAAAAATTGGCTTTCACGCCGACAAACCAAAACTTGGCTTTCAAAAAAAACCCGGCTATCAATGCCACCAAACCGGCTATCAATGCCACAAATTGGCTATCAATGCCACCAAACTGGCTGTAAATGCCACAAAATTTCGGCTTCCATGCCAACCCAAATTTTGGCTTTTACGCTATAAAATTTCGGCTTCCATGCCATCTCAAAAGCGGCTTTCACGCCACAACCAAAATCAGGCTCCCATGCCAAAACAATTTTTTGACAAAAGATTTTCACAAAATGACAAAGCTTTTGATCAAATCCCATTTAGCAATTGCTTTCATCACAAAAAGATTTGAGTGAGCGTAGGGAAAACAAAAGAAAAAGAAAAAGAAAAAAGTACCAAAAAAATACATGTGGTACCAAAAAAAAAAAAGAAAAGTGTTCACAAGCACTACAAAAAAAAGAGTACCGAAAAATATACATGTGGTACCAAAAAAAAAGAAGAATAGTTTCTGCTACAAAAAATCAGGAGCTCAGCCAAAAATGGTCTCCAGCCAAAGCTTCAGCTCCTCAAGCAAACTTTTGGCATCAGCCGTCAGAGTTTTCAAGGCACGCTTCTTCAGGAACTTGCCATGAGATGCCGGCGAATGCCGTAACCCTTCTTTTACACCGGGAAGCTTTTCCCCAGCAGTTTGCCATTGCTCGTTTTCTAGAGTCCTCCTCTCAAGAACTTGACCGGCATCTGCAACCATGCGAATCAGAGTACTCTCCCTGTCACTAGCCTCTGTTATAGCAGTCCACTTAGCATCAACTTGTGCCTTCAATTGCTCAAGATGCTTCCTGGCCATTTCGACCTCTCCATCAAGGATGTCAAGATCGCGCTTTAATCCAAGGATGACTAGCTCTTCCTTATTCTTCTCTTGGACTACCTGCTTCCTGCTCTGTGTAGCCTCATTCAGGTCGGACTTAGCCTTATCAGCAGGGTCCAAGAACATCTCCTTGAAGAATTGGTCGTCAGGGAAATCCATGGTCTCAAACCACTTGTCACCCAGTGCAATGATCCTATCAACGATCGCCCTGGTACCTGTGACATCCAGACCAACCTCTTCGGTATCAGTGAGAATCTCCTGTACATGTGGGATCATGCCAAATCCTGCCTCCAAGTGTCCAGAAAGGAGAGTCTTGATCCAAGAACTCAAAACCCGAGCCAGCACCTTCTTCGCAAATTGAAGAGACGAACTGGATGAAGATTCACCCTTCTCCGCTGATCGGCTGCTCATGTCATGTCCCATTGGAAGAGTAACAAAGGAACTCTTTCCACTTGGAGCCACTGGAGAAGGAATCTCAGAATGAGGTATCTCCTCTATCCCGTCAGAACTGGTTGTAGGAGTCTCTACCTCCTGATCGACCTCTGGCATCCCTTGCTCTGGTTCTGCAGAAGGCGATGGACTCTCTTCTGTCACTTCAAAACCTGCAAATGAAACACAAAAAGGTATGAATATGATCCCGTTAAAAAAAATCATCAGGGTCATCACTACAAAGTACCTTCTTCGACGACTGGCGGAACACACTCTTCCTCCATGAACTCATCCGAAGCATCATTAACATTTGCGTCCATTGATGGTTCAAAGTCATCGGAATCCTGTGGCAAGTCAGCTGACAAGAGAAATGTTAGCAAATCAAGTCGTAGGCAAAAAAAAAAAAAAGTTATACCAATTGGAGATTCCGGAGTCATTCCAGAGTCCCTCGGTTCTTCTTCAGATGCCATAACCGGCTCCATCACCGCCTCATCGGTCGAAACCTCAGGCATCGCCAAGTCTTCATCCTCTGCTAAAAAAAAAAAAGAAGCAGCAGCAGGGTGAGAAAACAAATCAGAACATGGAAAGCCCCATGAAAGAAGCAGAAAAAAGAAAAAGGAAGAATCATACCTTCACCAATGGTCTCTTCTCCACGGCTCCTCTTCTCTGGAGGCTCGTCGACAGCCTCTGGCACCTCCTCATTGATGGTAAGAGGGATTTCCATGTCAGGAGAGTCCTCATGTTACCCCTCACTGTGATGATGACTCCTCCTCCTCTTACCTCTACGGGTTCGCTTCCTAGAAGAACCCGCCCCACTATCAGAGTCAGGTTTCTCACTTGGCTCCTCACTGGATGGTCTGCTCTTGCCAGTAGACTCCGCGGAAGCTCGCCTCTGTGCCGCTTGCATCCAAGCGTCGAGCTCAGCTTCCTCCTGTTCTAGCTGCTCCAAAGCCTCATCAGGTACTTCCCGAATAGCTTCAGAACCAATGACGCCCCGGTCATCGAGAAAGCCTATCTTGTACTTCTCTCCAAAAAGGAAGGCCCAAACTTCCTCTCGCCGGACGCCATCCGACTTTCCAGTGCCTTTCCCCGAAGACAGCTTTACATCAAGCTCCTTCTTGGAAAGCCCCCGATATGCCAAAAAGCTCTCCGCGAACCACTTCGTGAAGCCGGCAGTTCGGAAAGTCGACAGCTCAGGATAAGAAATCGTGGCAGTAGTGTCTTCAGCACTATAAAAAGCCCATGCATTTCTGCCATCCTGCAAACCTCCAAAACGCTTCACCATACTCGAAGGCGCTCCAACAACGCCTTGAGAGAAGCCCAACTGAAGCGCAAAGCGAGAAGGTACATACGGCTGGATGTCGACGAAAAGATGTCTGCGGTACACCATCGTGGCTGAAAAGCCACTCCTTCTCTGCATTGGTCAAAGGGTAATGCCTTCCCGACCCTGCTCTGGTAGAGTCTCGGGAGGCACCAAAATCAAAAGCCTTCTTCCGCAGCTCCGGAGAAAGCTTCACTGAAAACTGCCCCATCTCGACGTCCCTAAACCGTCGGATCCTCATGCGGGCAAACAAAAGTGATTCGGATACGGCTTTTCCCTTAGCCAATCGAATCATCAGAGGATCATCATCCTGTGCAGCACCCAGCTGGTGGAAGCCAGGACAGTGGTATACAAACCACGAATAAAAGATATGGGCTGAAAATACCCTATTCATAGGGAGCCCAAGCCGAACCAAAAAAGCAGCAGCCTGCAGTTCGGTACACAAGTAGGAGTAAAGAGCAGGCACCAAAGCAAGCCGCTCTCCAAACGCCATCTGACAAGCCGGAAAAATACAATGCGGCCTGATGTGCGTCCCATCTCCACCAGCAAACACAGCCTCACCTAGCCAATAAGTGAGGTAAACAGCAAGATCTCTCCGTAGTGCAATGTCAGAACAAATGACATCTGTGCTCGCTAAGAAACCCTTCAACTCTTCCTGCATGGCCGAAGTCTTCTTCCTGTCTTCCCGGGTCATGCTACTAGAAGACTCTTTGCTGTCAAAGAAGTTGAAGAATGAAGAGCCATAACTCTTCCAACTGCTGGACCTGACTTTCGAACCCTCCTTCAAAAAATCATAGAAGGTGACGAGCTGAAAGTATAGGAGCCTGAACTCCTCTGACTGCTCCTCAAGGACGCTGTCAATCGGCATGAACTCCTCGTAGAGTTTGCCAAGGATGGGCAATCCGGTGATGGCGCTCAACTCCTTCAAGGAAAAACCAATCTCACCATTCGTTACAACGAAGGTATTGGTTTGTGGGAGGAATGACTCCAACATGGCCATGAAGGCCTCGTCGGAAAAAGCCACGGTCTCCCTAAAAGCGCGGACCGCGTCAAAAATCCCGGCTTCCTTCAAAATGGTGCCGTCAATCAGCAGGACGCGATCAGTCCACGACTTCCAATCGGAGTCAACACTGAAACGGCCACGAAGTCGAAAAGGCTTCACCCAATTGCTGCCGTCACCGCTGAAAACGCCAAGGCCCACCGGTCCCAAATCGACCGACGGATAATCAGAGCCCTAGTAGCCGCTGGCTGGCATCAACATGTCCATTTGGGTAGGCGACTTCTCCGCAAAACCGGAGGGACCGCCAACAAAAACCCCGGTCTTGATCACACTGGTCCTCTTCACCCAGCTCGGAGGATCTTCCCTCTTAGGGCACGTGGGAGAAAGGCTCAGAATCGAGATGGTCCGATCAAAAGACGACCGGGTAGAAATAGTTCTCTCCTCACCATCTGCTGTGTAAGAGAACTGAAAACATCTCCTTTGGTATGTCAAGTCGTCAGGGACTGCATCTCCAAAGAAGAAGGTAGGCTTGGGTAAAACCCTCAGATCGTCCATAACCCAAGGACGGTTGCTTACCATGATCTTATAGAACTCCTCATTCTTGAGAGCGATCAATCGCTGTCTCATCTCATCGCGATTGAGGGAATCGCACTCTTCCAAGTTCTTCTCAACAAACTGGACATTCTCCCAGGCCTGCTGAACGGCCACATTAGAAGATCTGGCGGATCGACGAGGTACGCTTGTAGCAGGCTCTTTACCCTTGTTCGTTCTGGAGGAACCACCTGCAAAGGTTGGAAAAGAAAAAGATCATCATCAAAATGACAGAATTTCGCTAAAAGCAAATCTGGCAAAATTTTGGCATGGTTCCGGGGCAATTCCGAAGAAAAGGGAAATACCCCGAAAGAAATAGAAAGTTTTGAAGATGGGCTCAACATCGCTGCGAGCTCCGAAACTCCAAACTTTCGAAACCTCAAAATCTCCGCAAAATCAAGAAGGGCTCAACATCGCTGCGAGCTCCAAATTCCCAAATTTTCAAAGATTTTCAGGTATGCTATCATGCTCAATCTACAAAAAGTACATGCATGAACATCTAGATTTGCATAAAAAACGCATTATCATGATGAGCACAAAAAAAAAAAAGAGAAACTTTCTCAAAAAAAAAAAAAAAAAAAGGAGAAAGAAAAAAGAAAAAAAAAAGAAACTTTCTCAAAAAAAAAAAAGGAGAAAGAAAAAAGAAAAAAAAAAGGGAGAAAGAAAAGAACAAAAAAAAAAGAAACTTTCTCAAACAAAAAAAAAAAGAAGAAAGAAAACAGCAGAAAAAAAAAAAAAAAAGAGACACGTGAAAAAAAAAATCACGTGGAAAAGAAAAAAGAAGAGAAGAAGAATAGAAAGAAAAGAAAAAAAGAAAAAAAAAAGAGAAGAGACACTTTTTTTTCCATCCTATTCTCTACATGGAGTTTTCTTGAAAGAAAAAGAGAGAAAACTTACTTGAAGCCATTGATGGAGAAGAAGAAGGAAAAAGCTTGAAGATCATTGAAGAAGAAGAACTCTTGGTCTTGGAGCTCTCTTGAGATTGTTGCAAAAGAAAGCAATAAGAGCAAGAGATCCTACCTTCCTTTGCTTTTATAGGAGAGAGCAAATCAAAGAAGGAAACAAAAAAGAAAGGTAAGTTCTACTAATTAGTAACCCTACCAAAAGAGAAGGAATTAGAAAGATTCTTTTCCAAAAAGAAAGATGTCTTTGAGAGATTTTCTCCCAAAATCAATCAATGAGAGATTCTCTCCAACAAAATAGGAGATTGGAGATTCTTTCCTTTTTGGGAAATCTTTGCAAATTCCCAAATTCCTCTTTGGGAAATCAATGAGAGATTCTCTCCAACAAAATAGCATACCTGAGAATCTTTGCAAATTTGGGAATTTGGAGCTCGCAGTGATGTTGAGCCCTTCTTGATTTTGCGGAGATTTTGAGGTTTCGAAAGTTTGGAGTTTCGGAGCTCGCAGCGATGTTGAGCCCATCTTCAAACTTTCTATTTCTTTCGGGGTATTTCCCTTTTCTTCGGAATTGCCCCGGAACCATGCCAAAATTTCGCCAGATTGTCTTTTAGCGAAATCCTGTCATTTTGATGATGATCTTTTTCTTTTCCAACCTTTGCAGGTGGTTCCTCCAGAACGAACAAGGGTAAAGAGCCTGCTACAAGCGTACCTCGTCGATCCGCCAGATCTTCTAATGTGGCCGTTCAGCAGGCCTGGGAGAAGGTCCAGTTTGTTGAGAAGAACTTGGAAGAGTGTGATTCCCTCAATCGCGATGAGATGAGACAGCGATTGATCGCTCTCAAGAATGAGGAGTTTTATAAGATCATGGTAAGCAACCGTCCTTGGGTTATGGACGATCTGAGGGTTTTACCCAAGCCTACCTTCTTCTTTGGAGATGCAGTCCCTGACGACTTGACATACCAAAAGAGATGTTTTCAGTTCTCTTAGACAGCAGATGGTGAGGAGAGAACTATTTCTACCCGGTCGTCTTTTGATCGGACCATCTCGATCCTGAGCCTTTCTCCCACGTGCCCTAAGAGGGAAGATCCTCCGAGCTGGGTGAAGAGGACCAGTGTGATCAAGACCGGGGTTTTTGTTGGCGGTCCCTCCGTTTTTGCGGAGAAGTCGCCTACCCAAATGGACATGTTGATGCCAGCCAGCGGCTACCAGGGCTCTGATTATCCGTCGGTCGATTTGGGACCGGTGGGCCTTGGCGTTTTCAGCGGTGACGGCAGCAATTGGGTGAAGCCTTTTCGACTTCGTGGCCGTTTCAGTGTTGACTCCGATTGGAAGTCGTGGACTGATCGCGTCCTGCTGATTGGCGGCACCATTTTGAAGGAAGCCGGGATTTTTGATGTGGTCCGCGCTTTTAGGGAGACCGTGGCTTTTTCCGACGAGGCCTTCATGGCCATGTTGGAGTCATTCCTCCCACAAACCAATACCTTCGTTGTAACGAATGGTGAGATTGGTTTTTCCTTGAAGGAGTTGAGCGCCATCACCGGATTGCCCATCCTTGGCAAACTCTACGAGGAGTTCATGCCGATTGACAGCGTCCTTGAGGAGCAGTCAGAGGAGTTCAGGCTCCTATACTTTCAGCTCGTCACCTTCTATGATTTTTTTAAGGAGGGTTCGAAAGTCAGGTCCAGCAGTTGGAAGAGTTATGGCTCTTCATTCTTCAACTTCTTTGACAGGAAAGAGTCTTCTGATAGCATGACCCGGGAAGACAGGAAGAAGACTTCGGCCATGCAGGAAGAGTTGAAGGGTTTTTTAGCGAGCACAGATGTCATTTGTTCTGACATTGCACTGCGGAGAGATCTTGCTGTTTACCTCACTTATTGGCTAGGTGAGGCTGTGTTTGCTGGTGGAGATGGGACGCACATCAGGCCGCATTGTATTTTTCCGGCTTGTCAGATGGCGTTTGGAGAGCGGCTTGCTTTGGTGCCTGCTCTTTACTCCTACTTGTGTACCGAACTGCAGGCTGCTGCTTTTTTGGTTCGGCTTGGGCTCCCTATGAATAGGGTATTTTCAGCCCATATCTTTTATTCATGGTTTGTATACCACTGTCCTGGCTTCCACCAGCTGGGTGCTGCACAGGATGATGATCCTCTGATGATTCGATTGGCTAAGGGAAAAGCCGTATCCGAATCACTTTTGTTTGCCCGCATGAGGATCCGACGGTTCAGGGACGTCAAGATGGGGCAGTCTTCAGTTAAGCTTTCTTCGGAGTTACGGAAGAAGGCTTTTGATTTTGGTGCCTCCCGAGACTCTACCAGAGCAGGGTCGGGAAGGCATTACTCTTTGACCAATGCAGAGAAGGAGTGGCTTTTCAGCATACGAGTCGGCACGATGGTGTACCGTAGACATCTTTTCGTCGACATCCAGCCGTATGTACCTTCTCGCTTTGCACTTCAGTTGGGCTTCTCTCAAGGCGTTGTTGGAGCGCCTTCGAGTATGGTGAAGCGTTTTGGGGGTTTGCAGGATGGCAGAAATGCATGGGCTTTTTATAGTGCTGAAGACACTACCGCCACGATCTCTTATCCTGAGCTGTCGACTTTCCAAACTGCCGGCTTCACGAAGTGGTTCGCGGAGAGCTTTTTGGCATATTGGGGGCTCTCCAAGAAGGAGCTTGATGTAAAGCTGTCTTCGAGGAAAGGTACTGGAAAGTCAGATGGCGTCCGGCGAGAGGAAGTTTGGGCCTTCCTTTCTGGAGAGAAGCACAAGATAGGCTTTCTCGGTGACCAGGGTGTCATTGGTTCTGAAGCTGTTCGGGAAGTACCTGATGAGGCCTTGGAGCAGCTAGAACAGGAGGAAGCTGAGCTCGACGCTTGGATGCAAGCGGCACAGAGGCGAGCTTCCGTGGAGTCTACTGGCAAGAGCAGACCATCCAGTGAGGAGTCAAGTGGGAGACCTGACTCTGATAGTGTGGCAGGATCTTCTAGGAAGCGAGCCCACAGAAGTAAGAGGAAGAGGAGTCAGCGTCACACGGGGCGGGACGAAGACTCTCCTGGTGTGGAAGTCCCTCTCACTGTCAATGAGGAGGTGCCAGGGGAAGCTGACGAAACTCCGGGGAAGAGGATTCGGGAAGAAGAGACCATTGGTGAAGGTATGATTCTTCCTTTTTCTTTTTCTGCTTCTTTCATGGGGCTTTCCATGTTCTGATTTGTTTTCTCACCCTGCTGCTGCTTTTTTTTTTTTAGCAGAGGATGAAGACTTGGCGATGCCTGAGGTTCCGACCGATGAGGCGGTGATGGAGCCGGTTATGGCATCTGAAGAAGAACCGAGGGACTCTGGAATGACTCCGGAATCTCCAATTGGTATAACTTCTTTTGCTTTCTCTTTTCTCTTTTTTTTTTCTTTTTTTTTTTTTTTTTTTTTTTTGCCTGCGACTTGATTTGCTAATATTTTTTCTTGTCAGCTGACTTGCCACAGAATTCCAATGACTTTGAACCATCAATGGACGCAAATGTTGATGATGCTTCCGATGAGTTCATGGAGGAAGAGAGTGTTCCGCCAGTCGTCGAAGAAGGTACTTTGTAGTGATGACCCTGATGATGTTTTTTTTTTTTTTTATTTACAGGATCATATTCATACCTTCTTGTGTTTCATTTGCAGGTTTTGAAGTGACAGAAGAGAGTCCATCGCTTTCTTCAGAACCAGAGCAAGGGATGCCAGAGGTCAATCCGGAGGTAGAGACTCCTACAACCAGTTCTGACGCGATAGAGAAGATACCTCGTGCTGAGATTCCTTCTCCAGTGGCTCCAAGTGGAAAGAGTTCTTTTGTTACTCTTCCAATGGAACATGACTTGAGCAGCCGATCAACGGAGAAGGGTGAATCTTCATCCAGTTCGTCTCTTCAATTTGCGAAGAAGGTGCTGGCTCGGGTTTTGAGTTCTTGGATCAAGACTCTCCTTTCTGGATACTTGGAGGCAGGATTTGGCATGATCCCACATGTACAGGAGATTCTTACTGATACCGAAGAGGTTGGTCTAGATGTCACAGGTACCAGGGCGATCGTTGATAGGATCATTGCACTGGGTGACAAGTGGTTTGAGACCATGGATTTCCCTGACGACCAATTCTTCAAGGAGATGTTCTTGGACCCTGCTGATAAGGCTAAGTCTGACCTGAATGAGGCTACACAGAGCAGGAAGCAGGTAGTCCGAGAGAAGAATAAGGAAGAGCTAGTCATCCTTGGATTAAAGCGCGATCTTGACATCCTTGATGGAGAGGTCGAAATGGCCAGGAAGCATCTTGAGCAATTGAAGGCACAAGTTGATGCTAAGTGGACTGCTATAACAGAGGCTCGTGATAGGGAGAGTACTCTGATTCGCAGGGTTGCAGATGCCGGTCAAGTTCTCGAGAGGAGGACTCTAGAAAATGAAAAATGGCAAACTGCTGGGGAAGAGCTTCCCGGTGTTAAAGAAGGGTTACGGCATTCGCCAGCATCTCATGGCAAGTTCCTGAAGAAGCGTGCCTTGGAAACTCTGACGGCTGATGCCAAAAGTTTGCTTGAGGAGCTGAAGCTTTGGCTGGAGACCATTTTTGGCTGAGCTCCTGATTTTTTGTAGCAGAAACTATTCTTCTTATTTATTTTTTTTTTGGTACCACATGTATTTTTTTGGTACTTCTTTTTTTGTAGTGCTTGTGAACACTTTCTTTTTTTTTTTTGGTACCACATGTATTTTTTTGGTACTTTTCTTTTTCTGTAGTGCTTGTGAACACTTTCCTTTTTTTGCTTTGGTACCACATGTATTTCTTTTGGTACCTTTTTTTTTTTGTTTTTTTTTTCTACGCTCACTCAAATCTTTTTGTGATGAAAGTGATTGCTAAATGGGATTTGATCAAAAGCTTTGTCATTTTGTAAAAATCTTTTGTCAAATGGTTGTTTTGGTAGGGGAAACGAATTTGGCATGAAAGCCGGATTTTTGTGGCATTTACAGCCAGTTTGGTGGCATTGATAGCCAATTTGTGGCATTTATAGCCGGTTTGGTGGCATTGATAGCCAATTTGTGGCATTTATAGCCGGTTTTGACATGAGAGTCAGGTTTTTTTTTTTTGTGTGGCATTTGTAGCCGAGTTTTTTGAAAACCAAGTTTTGTTTTGTTGGCATGAAAGCCGATTTTTTGTGGCATTGATAGCCGGTTTGTGGCATTTATAGCCGGTTTTGGCGTTTATATCCAGATTTTGGCGTTTTATAGCTAGATTTTGGCGTTTATAGCCGAGTTTTGGTTTTCAAAATGCAGGTATCGACCAAATGTCGCCTCCCCGCTGAATGGTCTTGCAAGTATCGATGGAATGTCGCTTCCTTGCTCATTCGGTTTTGCGAGTATTGATGGAATGTCACTTCCTCGCGAATTGGGGTGCAAATATCGACTAAGCATCGCTTCCCTGCTTTTCCCAAAACTTTTGGTTTTGCGGGTACTGACTTGATGTCGTTTCTCCGTGATTTTTGAAATTTGAGGTTTTGTCGAACCATTTGAAATTTGGGTTGTGGATAGCAACTGGTATGTTACATCTCCACGATTTCTGAAATTGGGTTGTGGATATCAACTGGTTTGTTGCTTCTCCACGATTTTAGGTTTTCTCGAACCTTTGAAATTTGGGTTGTGGATATCAACTGAAATGTTGTGTCTCCACGATTTTAGAGGTTTTGGAAGTATCAAATGGGGTTCGCATCCTTCCGATTTTTTGAGTTTTGCGAGTATCGACTAAGTGTCACTTCCCCGCGGTTTTTGAAAAACCAAAATTTTTTTTTTTGTTTAAAGACACGAGGGTCGTAAATTTTGATCTAAAACCATTTGGTGGTAAAAGGTAAGGTGGACTGGGGTGGAAATCCCTGAATCCGGATTTTTGTTTCAAATCATGAATTTTGGTTCAAGGATCGAAAGTTTTGGTCAAGTCAGGGAGAGGCTCCTAAACTTGGATTTTTTTTTTGTTGTTGAACAATGAAACGATAAAAGTAAGCATTGTTTTTGAATCTATAGAAATTTTGACATTTGATATGAAAATTCTAAAGAGAGTGGGTTTGACGAGCGAGTACCTGAGAACAGGTTTTGGCCATACAGGCATTACTCTTACCCAGTTGGGTAAGTCTTCAAGGGTAGTACCGCTTCAAGAACTTGCCGTTGATAGGCAGCATACATCTGTCGTCTTCCATGTTTAGGAGGGCATGTGCGCCGTTGGAGAAGACCTTGTCGATGACGTAGGGTCCCTCCCATTTTGGTTCAAACTTGCCTTTGGACTTGTGAGCGAAGACCATTGGTCTTTTTACCCCAAGAACCAAGTCACCCTTTTTGTAGGCGCGTTGCCTGACCTTTTTGTCAAAAGATCCTGCCATGCGTGCTTGGTAAAGTTCAATGCTTTGTCGAGCTTCGAGCCGTCTCTCGTCGAGATTGTCCAGCTCATGGAGTCGCAATTTGACATTGCTTTCTTGAGTCATGTCATTTTGTAGAGATACCCTCAGAGAAGGAATTTGTACCTCTAGGGGCACGACAGCTTCGCATCCATAGACCAAGGAGAATGGTGTGCTATGGGTTGGTCCTCGAACGGCGGTTCGATAGGCCCACAAAGCTTCAGACAGTTTATCGCTCCAGTCTCTTTTGTGACTAGAGACCATTTTCTTGAGGATTTTGCAGAGTGTCTTGTTGAAGGCTTCTGCTAATCCGTTTGCTGCCGGATTGTATGGAGTCGAAGGACAGCTTTGAATTTTGTATTTGTCGCAGAACCTGTAGAATCGATGATCCCGGAATTGTGGTCCGTTATCATGGACGAATCTTTTAGGTATGCCGAAACGACAAATGATGTTGGTGGGTAGGAATTGAAGGACTGATGAGGTCTTCATTTCGTTGAACGCAAATGCTTCTGACCACTTGGAGAAATAATCCGTAGCGGCGAAGATGAAGCGATGACCTTTGCTTGAAGGGGGAGAAATAGGACCTATGATGTCCATACCCCAGGCTTCGAAAGGCCACGAGATTACTGTAGGGTGTAGCCATTCCGGAGGCATGTGAATGTAATCTCCGTGAACTTGGCATAGCTGGTAGCGTTTGGCAAATTGCATTGCATCAGCTACCATGGTAGGCCAATAGTAACCTAACCTTTTTATCTGATCATAGAGCTTAGGACCTGCCTGATGGGCTCCACAAAGACCAGCATGAACTTCTTTAAGTGTTTCTTCGGCCTCTTGTTGTGACAAGCAGCGTAGAAGTACTCCGTTGAAGGATTTCCTGTAGAGGATTTTTGAAGGAATATCCAAATGAAAGTTTGGGGCTCGCCTTTGGATGCTTACCCGTTCTTTTGGATCTTCAGGTAGGATTCCGAACATAGTGTAATCAATGAACGGATCCCTCCAGTCGCCGATTGAAGGTTGAAGGATAGAGATCCGACTTCCAACCACTCGGTGGCATTCAGCAACTGCTTGGTGTGTGTTAAGAGGAGGGAGGATCCTTCTCTCGCACACTGTAATTTGCATGTTTTCCCCTTCCTGGATCCCCATTGATGCGGCAAGTCCGGCCAGGGCATCTGCACGGATGTTTTTACCTCTACGAATGTGGGTGATGTTGCAGATGTCAAACTTTTGCAGAAGCGATTGTGCCTTATTGTAGTAAGGCAGCAGATCAGGCTTCCTGACTTCATATTTCTGATTCATCTGGTTGACGATCAGTTGAGAGTCTCCAAAGACTTCCAGCATGGTGATACCGGATTCAATGGCGAGTTCAATCCTAGGATCAGAGCTTGGTATTTAGCTGCATTGTTTGTGCATGGTTCCAATAGCGAGAAAGCATGTGGAATCATGTATTTGTTAGGGCTAACAAAGAGGATGCCAACTCCCGAGATCAGCTGTCTTTTTTCATTTGTCCTGGTTGCACCGTCAAAGTACATGTCCCAAGAGGCATTTGGCGAGAAGGTCTCCACGTTGTAGACGGGTTCGTCTGGGAGATCATCTTTGAGTGGTGAATCTTTAGGCAATGGATGCTCTGCGAGGAAATCTGCTAGAGCTTGGCCTTTGATTGCTTTTTGTGGCACATACCTAATATCAAATTGTGATAGAAGGATGGACCATTTTGCCAGTCGGGCATTGAGAGAACCTGCCTTTGTGACAAGGACCTTTAAGAGGTTGATCCTCGAGACCAGGTAGACTGTGTTGGAAAGCAGATAGTGACGTAGCTTTTGTACGGCGAACATCACTGCAAGGCATTCCTTTTCGACTGGAGAGTAGCGATGCTCTGCACCTACTAGCATGCGGCTGAGGTAGTATAGAGCAGCTTCTTTTCTTTCATCATTTTCTTGTACAAGCAGAGCACCCAGAGAGTGATCAAGGGCTCTTGTGTACAAGATGAATGGTTTTCCAGTGGCAGGGGCAGCTAACACTGGAGGTTTGGTCAGGTATGACTTGATATCTTGAAATGTGGCTTCACAGTCGGCATCCCAGACAAAGTCTACACCCTTTTTCATCAATCGAGAGAATGGACGGCATTTCCCCGAAAGATTGGAGATGAACTGTCTGATGTAGGCCAATCTCCCTTGGAGCCCTTTTAATTCTCTCAAGGTTCTTGGAGAGGGCATTTCTAGAATAGCCTTGACTTTTATGGGGTCAAGTTCTATTCCAGCTTTCCGAACAAGGAATCCGAGAAACTTACCCGACGAGACGCCGAAGAAGCATTTTAGAGGATTCATCCGCAGTTTGTGTTTGCGGAGTCGGAGGAAGACTTCCCGAAGATCTTTGAGATGGTCTTCTTTTCTTCTGCTTTTGACGGCGAGGTCATCAACGTAACATTCGACCGTCTTGTGCTGCATATCTTGGAATATTTTCATCATAGCCCTCTGATATGTGGCACTAGCATTTTTCAGACCAAATGGCATGACAGTGTAGCAATACACGCGAAATGGAGTCCGAAATGAAGTGTGTTTTTCATCTTCAGGATGCATCTTTATCTGATTGTAGCCAGAGAAGCCATCCATGAATGTCATTCGCTCGAATCCGCAGGTATTGTCAATCATTACCTCTGGTATGGGGAGCGGGAATTCATCTTTAGGGCAAGCGCCATTCAAGTCTCTATAGTCAATACAGACTCTGATCTGCCCATTTTTCTTTGTCACGGGGACAATGTTGGCCAACCACTCTGGATGTTGTTCCTCACGGATGAAGCCAACGCTTTTGAGCTTTTGAACTTCTTGTTCAATTTTATCCATCACATCTGGACGGAATCTTCTTTGGCCTTGTTTGACAGGCTTGATTTCTTCTTGAAGATTGAGTTTGTGGACTGCTACTTTGGGGTCTAAACCAGGCATTTCAGCGTAGGACCATGCAAAGCAATCAACGAACTCACGAAGAAAAGCGATATACTCGAGTAACTCATCATCCTTTATATTCTTGCTTATGAATACAGGACGTGGGTTATCTGGTGTTCCCAAGTCTATCTTTTCAACAGGATCTTCTGTTAGAAGGTTCGAAGGTGGTTCCTCCATAATATTTTCGGAGGCTTCCAGCTTAACAAAACCTTTTGGGATTCCAAGGGCATTTGTAGACCGAGGGTTTGTTCCTTTCCACGGGTCTTCTTGATTGGTGATCTTCTCAAGGCTTGCTATGAGATGGTCCCAATTGCCTGTTGAAACTGGGTCGAAGTAAGGTACTTCTTTTGGAGACGAGGGCTCTTCTGGGTCAGAGTAGCACAAGTCTGTATTATCGAACGATTCCTCTTTATCATCAGAGAAATCGTACCAATTGGATGAGCTTCCTGGATCTTTGTCAGGTAACTCTTTAAAGAGATATCCAAGGAGATCGATGTCTTCATGGACTTGAGATGTTGAGGCTTGGTCGGTAAAACGACTTTTAAGCTTTATTGTCAACTGTCTCAGAGGAGTGTCGGGATCATACCCTAACCCATATGAAGACTTCTCTACATGACCGTAGAGTCTCCAATCTTCCAGCTGGCTTTTGGTCAAGGCGGGCCCCAATGGCGTGAGAATACCGCGGCCTTCTCCCAGACCGACTGGGTTCTGAGCGTCAAAGCCCATTTTCTTCATGATAGCTTGTGCCACAGGACTATATAGAGATAGTTGAGGCATACCTTCGTTTTGGAAAGGTTCAAGCAAGGAACTTGATGTAGAAGCATCCGATCTATGAAAGAAGATCGGTCTTTGCTTTGGTGATGTTGCCGGAACAACAAAGGTAGCAGACGTAGGATCTTCTACATCAGCAGGTGTCTCCATCGGAGTGAGAGCAGGCTGAACTTACTGAGCGTCAGCTTGGCTTGACGATGCATCGTCTTCTGGCTCTGAGTCCGAGTCTGTGTCTTGCATGATAGACACGAGAGAAACAACAAATTTGCCCCCAGACTTTTGTTTCGCCTTCTTCACTTTAGTCGTGATGACCAAAGGTTTTGAAGATTTGAGGGAGATGACGAAGGGAGGTTGACTGCTCTCTTCGGATTTACCGGAGTGTTTGTTTTCTTCCGGTGATTTTTGAGGAGCCTTGCCTTTATCTTTCTGGAGATTTTCAGCAAAGGGTGTTATTTCCTCTTCTTCTTTTTCTCCTTCATACATCTGGGAGTCTGCGAAGTGGACTTCTTTACCTTTGAAGGGTTTTCTGTCCGCAAAGACACGATGTACCATGCCGTCGTCGCCGACGAACTTGATGCATTGATGTAGAGTTGAAGGGACAACACCGTTCTCGTGTATCCAAGGGCGTCCGAGAAGGATGTTGTAGCATGAAGGGGTTTTTATTGCATACACAGTGACTTCAGAGATAAGATCACCGATCTGCAATTTGAACCAGATTTTGCCGATAGGCCTTTGAGTACTCCCATCGTATCCGAAGATAGATACGGATGTGTGGCTCAGCTTGCTGGGTGGGATGCCCAACTCTTGGAGAGCCGAAGTGGAGATGAGGTTGAGTACAGAACCTGGGTCGACCTGAACTCTGTGTATAGGCATTTCCTTGATGTACCCTGTGAAGTACAGGGGTCGGTTGTGCCTTGCTTCGCCAAGTAGGAGGTCGTCCTTTGTGATGGCGATAGTTGCACTGGCTGCTTTTTGCACCGAGAGGCATTCAATGCATGATCCCTCAGTTTCCTTTTCTCCCTTTGAGGATGTTTCAGAGTTTTTGACCCGGTAGTCCATTTCAATTTGGAGGACTTGCGGGGCATGTTTGTCGACATCCTCATTCAGTTTTTGTAATTCTGAGATGAGACATTCGTAATAAATCCAGGATGTGCAGTCGTGCAAGTATGTGCTTGAAGTGCTCGATCAAATCATACTTGAAAGCCTCCTTAGGGCCAGCGTGTTCATCATTGTTGCCACTGGGGACGCTTACAACATCTTTTCCCGAAGGATTTACATAAGTAAAGGAAGATTGGTTGTAATTTTTGTGGTAGTCCCGGCCCAAGCGGGTGCCTCTACCAACTTCGAGAGCTTCTTGAGAAGGGTCTTCGCTTGGAAGATTGTCCTCAGGATCAAGAGGCTGTCGCTTCTCATTTACTGAGGATGCGTCTGCAGCAGAATTGCCATCCTCAGTGATTGTGTTGCATGGAGCATTTTCCGGGAGCGAGTCCTGAACAACATCCAGCAGCTTTTCTTCTTCGTTGACCCATCCATCATCCCAAGTTGGGTTTTCTTCATGATGATGAGTCGGGAAGAGCGTGAGTTCTGAAGTCACAGTCTCAGGGGACGAAGCCTGAGAGGGTGTCATCTCTGTGAAAGTCACGCGAGACGAGGTAGCCCCAGAAGATATGGTGCTAGGTGTCACCGGTGTGTAAGTGATCTCATCAGATGATGCATCGGAAGAGCTATAATCCCGAATTATCACATTACAGGCAGCTCTTAAAGGAGACGTTGTCTGCTCGGAGTCAGACTCATCCTCGGATGTAAGAGGATCGTCTATCCAGCAATGTTCTCCATTTTCAGGAGTTAAGGGTGGATGTACCTGATTATCTTCAGGGACTTCAGGCTCTGGGTTGCGAGGAGGCTCGTTGACACGACCTTGCTCTTGTTCTAGAGCGAGACGCTGCAAGATCCTTGCATATTCTTCAAGATCAGGCATGGGAGCCAGATCCTCCTATTCGTCTTCTCCGTGTGCCTCAACATAGTTGATTTCCACTGGAGCAATGACAGGTGCTGGGTTAACAGCATCTTCTTGTGCAGCCACTTGATCTTCTTCATCATCAGACCAGGATCCTTGTGGTTGCAAAGGGTTATACCAGATTACTGGCATACGGTGAGTTTCAGGAACCCATTCTTCATCGGAGAGATATTCTCCTGTTTCAAGGGATTCTTCCCACTCATCTGTGTAGCCGAACTCGAATCCATCATTGGTGTCGCTGGACTCGTATCCATCAATGGAGAATCCTACTACCGAGTTGCAAGAGTATGATGCCCCCTGCATAGCTTCTTCTCTGAATTGAGGTGGCATGAAATCACTGAGAGTGAGTTTTCTTACCCCCTTTGAAGTTTCTGGAAGGGACGTTTTTGTTGCCCCCTGTGAAGCGGTAGAGGAAGCCTCTGCCTTTTCATGGACTTCTTGTTTTGGCTGGGTCTTCTCTCGCCGTTTGAGCCTGAGGAGATGTTTCCTAGCCTGCCTTCGCTGTTGAGCTGTCGGCTTTGTTTTTACGATCTCCCAGTTTTCATCTTCCAGGAGATCGGGATGTACCCATATGGGTTGTCCGTCTGGTGTCGGGCAAGGAACCAACACTTCGGACGTTTGAATTCTTTTTATCACCTTGAAGGAAGTAGTGATCTTCTTCTTCGGTGATTTTGGTGTTTGTCCACATGACACCATGTTGACGGAGGCAGTCCCATAGTTTTTGTCAAAGGTGATGACTTCGTTTTTCCACATCTCGTTTATCTTCTCTCTCACAACAAAGCATTGATTGAGAGGATGCGAGACCATCTGGTGGTATGGACAATACCGAGGATCGTTGGTTTTGCCAACATCGCCCGGTCTTTTGGGCTCTGGCAAAATGAGTTTGCCATTTGCTAGGAGAGCCTCAAAGATTTCTTCAACGTCTTCATCGAACGGATATTTCTTTTCTACACGTTCCTTGAAGGAATCAGAGAGTTCAGGCCTTTTACCTGCAGTTTTGTTTTCAGCTTTCTTTGGTTGCTGAGGAGCTGACTTGGTTCGCACATTGAGGACCTCTTTCTTCTTTGGTTTAGAGGTTGCAATGGCGGTTGGCTCTTTTCTTGATGACTTCTGACTGTTGAGGTCTTTAATCACCATTTCAGCTTCCATAGAAGCTTCCAGGAGTTCTCCCAGGTTTTTTGATTTGTTGCCGATAATCATGGAGCGTATTCTGGCTCTCATGTTGTTACGGCAGATGTCGACTAGCGACGCTTGTGGCAGTACATCAGAGCATTTGTACGCCATTGCTTTCCACTTGTGAACGAAGTCATAAGTCGACTCATTCTCTCCCTGTTTTAGGCTGCAGAGCTGAGCCATAGTAACAGGATGATCCTCACCTTGGAAGTGGGTCAGGAAGCGTGTCTCTAGCATAGCCCAGTTCTGAATGGAGTTCTCCGGAAGAGTGGAGTACCAATCGAAGGCCGTACCTTTTAGGGTACTTGCAAAGAGGCGGATCTTGAGTGCATCTTGATCCGCGATAGCTCCCGTCAAAATCTTGAAGTGGATGACGTGCTGTCTGGCTGATCCTTTCCCCGTATATGTTTGGAGAGTGGGATGTTTGAATTTTGTGGGGAACGGGACCGAGTCCATCCATAAAGGATATGGTGACTTGATCCCATGCTCCTTGAGTATATCCTCTTCTTTTGCTTTGGCGAGGATACTGTCTACGTCCTTTTTGGTAAGGGCGCGTGACTCATTTTCTTCTCCATTTCCCTCGTTATTGCTATGATTCGGAGGAGGCTCATTGTTCACCTGATTTTAGACAACCAGGAGAAGGTTTTCCATCAGAGTTTCAATCCTCTGCTGGCCTTGTTCCAACTGCAGGATGCGTGTGAGCGTATCATCTTGAGGTGGATTCTAAGGTGGTGGCTCAGAACTTGTAGCCAAGACGTTCATCCCTCGGGATTCGAACGAAGAAACCGTCCTGGTGACTGAGCTGAGGCTCATTCTTTTTGATGAAGAGCTTGATGAAGGATTACTCTCCCGTCCTTGGCTGGAAGGGGCAGGAGATTCTTCGGGATGTCTTTGTGTCCTGGTGACGCTACGGGTCACCGGACGTCGGACATGGATTTTTGATGCTGACTTTTGGCGTCTTCTGGTTTTTCCAACCATATGGACGGCAGCAACTTGGTCGGGTCTTTCTTTTTCGACCCATTTGTGGGAGACTTGAAGTGTAGGAGGCTGGGTCCGTTGCTTCTCTAGTCTCTTTTGTCGATATGACGCACGACGACGTGCTCGACGAGCAGCTTGAGCTTCGGTCAGCTCTGGCTAGGCTTTGACGATGAAGGATGTGCTCCCTCGGGCGCAGCAGCCGAGCCTGTCTTCTTTGTAGCTAGGCAAGGACAGGATCCGGACCCGGTCCTTTGCCTGTTGCAGCGAAGCTTTGAATTTTTCAAGTTCGGCCCCTGTAGAGATAAAGGGTCGAACTGAATGAGTGTAGGCCTTAGCAGATGCTTGTAGAGGCCTGGTGATGCATGATCTGATTCTGGGCTTGTGGGAGCAAGCCGGTTCATCCTGGGTTGACTTGGGAGTCAAGTTGGGGATGGGTCTCTCCTCTTTCATGTAGGCAAGAGGGTAGAACTGGTTCTCCTTGAGTGGGGCCAGGTATGCTGGCTTGGTGGTTGTTTGAGACCTTCTTTGCTTTGGGGAAGGTCTTGGAGACCAAGTCTTAGGGTAGACCTGGTTGGTTGTTGGTCGAGGCTTCGCGGGGGTGCCGCGGGCTTCGGGCTTTTGGGCACTCGCCTTTGGTGTCACGAGAGTGACACGTTGAGAGGCGATCTTCTGCTTTTTAGTAGGCGCAGCTTGTTCTTTGGGAAGTGGGAATGGTCCCAGCGTCCCAAAGAAGATTGTCCGGGGAGTCGAGGTCGACCCGGAGTTCGGAGAGTTGCCGAGGGAGTTGGCGCTTCCGCAGCTGACAAGACGCTTATGAGTGCGCGCGCTTTGCTTCTGTTGAAGCATGAGCTGGTGCTTGTTTTCATCGAAGATAATGGTTAAGGCTGCCATTGTTAGTTTCGAAAAAGTTCTGAAACAAGACCACATCCATTAGTAATCACAAGAATATGATGATCATAAATGGGGAATTCTATGATTTTGTCTTTTCAAATCGCTCAAGGGAGATGACCCAAGCAATATGAAGAAGGCAAACAGCCATAGAGGGTACAATTGTTCTGGTTGCAAGCATGGTAGGCCCGAAATGAGCGTTCCAATGATTGCTAGAAGCAATTGTATACCTAAATTCGACTTATCAAGAAGCGGAGCTTGCTCGAGATAAGAAGAATATAAGGTAGGAGTTACAAATGTGCCGGTCACAGATACAGTAGACCCTGAAAGGGCGTACCAGTATTGCTAGGCACAAATGTTGGAAATCGCATCCATGAGATGGGATTCTCTTTTTGAAAGGTCAGAAATGGATTCGTCAAAGAGAGCAGGTGGCATTCCGATTCAAATACGGGCTCAACGATTTCTGCGAGCGCCAGTACTCAGAAGGAAAGAGACCACAATTTCTCGAATCTGAATCCAAAAGTGACAAGTTTTTTTTTTTTGAAATGTCAAGATTGGTTCCATCAAGGAGAGCAAATGGTATTCTAATCTGAACACGGTCTCGGCGATTTCCGCGAGCGCCAGTGCTCAGAAAAGAAGAAACCAAACTTTCTCAGATCTGAAATCAAAAGTGACGAGTTTTGAAGATTTTTTTTTTTTGAAATGATTTTTTTTTATTATTTTTATTATTTTTATTTTATTTTTTTTTAAAAAAAATATATTTTTATTTATTTTATTTATTTTTTTTTTGAAGATTTTTTTTAAGATTTTTTTTTGAAAATCTTTTTTTTTTTAATTTTTATTTATTTTTATTTTATTTTTGATATTTTTTTTGTTTAAGATTTTTTTTCAAAATCTTTTTTTTTATTTGGATTTTTTTTAATTTTTTAAGATTTAAAGACGAGAGAGTACACATAGGCCTCCTAACCCGGTCTTATGAAACCTCAATTGATAGAATTGCCCCCAGGTAAGGGTAGGATTACTTAATGAACCCGTTTGGAGGACCCTTGCCTAGAACAGTCAGGCTGTCTCCACACTCTGGACAAGGCTTTTCTTGAATCAATCGTGATCAAAGAACGCAATTGGTTTAACCTTAGTGGTCTATGTCCTTTTTTTAAAAAAAATCCCAAATAGACTCATCGAAAAGAAACGATGGCCCAAAACCTTAGTCGAACGGGCTCAACATTTCTGCAAGCACCAAAGAACGATAGGATAGGATCAAAGTTTCTCAATTTTGAATCCAAACTAAGAAAACTGATTTTTTTTTTGATTTTTTTTTAAATTTTTTTTTGAAATCTCTAATGAACTCATCGAAGAGAAACGATGGTCCAAAACCTTAGTCAAACGGGCTCAACATTTCTGCAAGCACCAAAGAACGATAGGATAGGATCAAAGTTTCTCAATTTTGAATTCAAACTAAGAAAACTGATTTTTTTTTTTGAAAGGAGAAAGAATGGAAACAAACTCAAAGAAATAGAAATTTCCAAAAAATCCCATCTCATTTTTTTTAGGATGCAAAATCCAACATAGGCTACCAGCTAGAAAGTAGCCAAGGAATCCGGAAAAGAAGTATAAGCATAGAGCAAAAAGTATGATATGCAAATATTTCATTTCCGAGCATCGTGTTCTCAAATGAACGGGTCCCACCGGGTGTGCCAGCTTGATGGAACGCGCTCCGAATGCCGTGGGTGCTACCGGGGTCGGCGGACGTGGTAGTCCGTCGGGTCCTGCCCTTTCGCGCCCGAGGGGCATGAAGCGTGCATCAACTTTTCTCTGTGTGGGTGTGCCAGATTTTCTATTTTACTGGGAATTGCAAGTGGTAATCCGGAGATCAACCTTCGCAAGTAAAAAGGAAATCAACTTCTTTCAAGTTTTCCATTGCACAAATATTTAAAAAAAGAGACATTTTCTTAGTTTGCCGTGAAAGGCGATTTTGTTTGGCATTTATAGCCGATTTTGGCGTTTATAGCCGATTTACAATTCTCATCAATAATGAAAGACAAGAGTTGTGATTTTTGTCTCTTTTAGGAAAATACAAACTACAATGAAAAGCAAGAAAAGGAGGATCTAACTTCTCAGGAGATTGTGGGGGACTCGTTCAGATTGACGGTCGCAAGCCATGTATGGGCTTCGCCATCATCCATGCAGATGAGAACAGAGGATGCTCTTGATTCGCTTGGCTTGGCTATAACCTCAGATTTTTAGAGGACAAAGACCAAGAGGAGGTCTTATGTCCGATAAAACGCTAAGTAGACGGGCTGAAAAGCCACGTCTAAGCCATTGGAGGCAGCGGGAGAAGGCAAGGACCTTGGGGGGGTGCCCCCCAAGGGACTTTTGTCACCTTGTAGTGGTGGCCGGTGCAGAACTTCAGCAGAGTTTTTCTCTCTTTTTCTTTCTCTGGATTCTTTCCGCTCTCTTCCGATCCGATCTCTTTTTTTTTTTTTGATCTTTGATCTCTTTCTTTTTTTCTGATCCCAATTTCAATGGAATACTCTCCTATTTATAGGCTTTTGGTAGCCATTTAGGAGAGCTTTTATGGGCTTTAATGGCTTTAATGGAAGGAGTTACAAGATTTATTTCTTGATTTTGTAACTCCTTTTTCCTTGAATCTGATTGGCCGATGGAGATTGAGGGCATTTAATCACCTTAATTACCATAATGGGAGGAGTTTCATGGCTTGAATGCCATGAATCTTTTGATTTGTAACTCCCGAATGCTTGCTTCTGATTGGGCCGTCCAATAGAATGAGTTAATGACTGCCATAAAGCTAGCCAATTAACCACATTAATTGGTCGCCGAGCAGTCGAAGAGTCGCGGGCCGTGCCGTGTCTTCTGGAATTCTTCTTGCGATGATCATCGATGGATCTTCATGCTGATCGACATCGGATGAACATGTAACTTCAGACATTGATAGCTAAGAGCGGGCCGGTGACATCTGTCTTGTCGATTTCTCGATCGGTCGGACAGAAAGAGCACTTTTTTGGTCGACCAGTTGGCGATCTTGGAGCGATCACTGATGATTTTATGCTTTTGACGGCGGATCCGAGATGTCGTCGGATATGAGTCAATTTCAAGCATTAAAAATCACAATTTCAGGGAACCACAGGGGCCAAAACGTGTAAAACGCGAAAAGGGAAGGAAAAACGGGTCACCGACGAAAAATCCGGTGACCCGGACTTCCATGGTCGCCGGCGACCATGGCCCGGCGACCCTGGGCCAGGGTCGCGGGTTGCGACCCTGGGGTTTTTCCCCCTTTTTTGGTCCGTTTTGCGGTCTTTTTCGTCGCCGTTTTCTTCTGTATTTTTCTTGACATTTCTTCTCATTTATTGGCTTGATTTCCCTGTAGAAAACCTAATGAGAATCCTTGCATTTTTAAAGTGCAAAGTTTCCAATTTTCCGGGAAAGCCGAAGACTTTGTCGCGTAGAGCTGCTGATTTTCCGCCAGAAGCTGAAACTTGGTCAAACGATGTCGGAATGACCTGAAATTTGAGGTGGAGCCTCCTGAGCAATAAATAAGACCAACCATAGGCTTTTGTTTAAGTTTTGAAGCCGTTTGGGGTCCCGTCGATGCTTCACTTGATTTTGCTGCGGGGAAAATGCCGAGCTTTGATATGTGGTCAAACGATGTCCGATTGACCTGAAATTTGACAGGGAACCTATTGGAGTCATTTTGAGATGATCCACAGGCTCTGTCTTGGAAACCATGGTCCCGGGGAGCTCCGCCGCCGGTAGGCTTGATTTTCTCTCGGAGCATCGAAACCTGGTCAAACGTTGTTGGAATGACCTGAAATTTGACGTGCAGCCTTTTGGAAGCATGTTGAAGCCACTCATGCACTTGGTTTGATGAGGGAAGCTTCGGTGGTTCCCGCCGCCGGGAGGCTTGATTTTGCTGCTCGAGCATTGATGGAGGGTCAAACGTTGTCGGTTTGACTTGAAATTTGGCATGGAGCCCTTTTGAGACATGCTGGAGTCATCCGTAGGCTCTGATCGAAGTTTTGACGTCTCCGATGATGTCGCCGCCGGGAGCGCCATTTTAGCTGTCGGAGAAGCGAAGTTAGGCCAAATGATTCTGAAATGGCCCGAAACTTCATGTGTACTCTTCTCTTGGCTATCTTGAAGGATCTTGCAGTTTTTGTTTGATTCTGACAAGATTTGATTTTTTGGAGAAATTGCATTGCCTATTTATGGCAGGTTGCGACTTCATGCAGCTTTCTTGATGTTGAAGAGGCAAAGTGACATTTTTTGGTGTCAACACTTATTAATAGTGTGACATCTACTCATAGTCATAAACATGATTTATATTTATATTTTAATTATTTTATTTTCGGATTTTCTAATATTTGAATTATAATATATCATTTTTTGAGAATTTCATCATAAATATGTTCTTTTAATGATTCATGATCATTGTATGGTGTGTAAATTATTGATCTACATACTTTTATGCTAGATCTATATGTTTAGAGATTTCAAAATGATTTTTTTAAATCTTTATTTTTTTTAAAATAACTGTTGTTAGAGTATTACTATTGCATGAATTTCTTATTTTATAGGAATAAGATGGTGCGTGACATAGATCCAGTATAGAGCCACGGTGAAGCAGTAGGAAGCAAAAGTAAAGTAAACTGTAATTATTATGGACGAGTGCTCAATGGCGGGATTACTCGATTGAAACAACATTTGGCACATGTATCAGGACAGGTGACAAAATGTTATAAAGTGCCACCAAATGTGAGAGTTAAAATGCAGGAGCTCCTTAAAGCATCCGCAAAAAAAAAAAAAAAAAAAAAAAAAAAAAAAAAAAAAGTTGTTCATGAAAGAAGAAGAACTGGGGAACTTGATGCATGCAGAGAAGAAGTATATGGTTCCTCCTCCGATGACGATGAAGACCTGGAAATGAGGAGGGTTAGAAGAGAAAGTATTAGGTCACTTCAAGAGGAGGAAGAGAGGAGAAGTATGTAATATGAAGCAATCGCTAGAGGTAGCCAATATCAGCAGGGTGGGTCATATACATATATAGCCAATATGAGAAGTATGCATGGGGGGAGCGAGTTTGCATTGGGCGTTTAGTAAAAAACAATCCCGTCATGATCCAAACATTGAGGAGGTTGAAAGACCTCTTACACATGCACTTCAATGGCCGAATGTGGTGGGACTAGCTGACCCATTTGCTTCTAGAAAACCAACATCAAAGCAGCCCAGCATTATGAAAGCAATAAATGGCAAGTTTGTAAAGCAAGAGAACATCTAGTGAGAGCCACTGGAAAGTTTCTTTTAGATGGAGGCATTCCACCCAACAAGCCATCTTCTCCTTATTTCACCACGATGTTAGATGCAGCTGCAGAATATGGTCCAGGTATAAAGGCACCCACCCCTTATGAGATTGGGCATGTATGCGTTGAGAAAGAGTATGAGGAGTTGCAGGCTTGAGTGCAAACTTTCAAATAGGCATGGTAG
The DNA here is from genome assembly GCA_028538565.1 of Umbellularia californica. NCBI lineage: Eukaryota > Viridiplantae > Streptophyta > Magnoliopsida > Laurales > Lauraceae > Umbellularia > Umbellularia californica. The sequence continues at coordinate 40,036,882 of JAPQWN010000007.1, read as the reverse complement.
GAGAGAGGTTGCACATTCATGTGCGATGGGTGGACGACCATCACACATCGTCATCTCTTGAATTTTCTAGTCTACTCATCTATGGGCACGGTGTTTATCAAATCAATTGATGCAACTGATTACATCCAAGATGAAAAATATATTAATAAGTTATTGAATGAGGTGATTACAGAAGTTGGGGCAAATTGTGTAGTTCAGGTTGTTGCCGATAATGCTGCAAAATGAAGGTTGTAGGAATGATGCTTATGAAACAAAGGCCAAGATTTTCTAGCCTCCATGTGCAGCACATTGCTCAGATTTAATGCTTGAAGATATTGCAAAATGAAAAGTCATGCAGCAAGTGATTGGTAAGATAAAAAAGATCACCAATTTTTTATCAGTCATATAGATGTTAGATTGTGTGGACTCAATCCATCAGATGATATAATAAATTGATTAAATTCTTTATTTATCAATAAAACCATTGTCGCGACCCCCGGACCGGGTTCGGGGACCAAATCCGGGATCGGGACTAATTGAGTGAAACCAATGATGTGATCATATGGAGTGATAACAATAATTAAAGGTATGTTTATGATCAAACGTATACGGGTTAACAAAAGAACACTCATTACCCGTGCACGTGATTTCCCACAGGTGTCCGCGGTGAGGATATTCCAACACACATAACCATTTAGTATAATTGCGGAAGCATGTAGTAAATCATGCATGTATTTCATTTCCAAAATAATAAGGCTGATTACATTTGAATATGAGTATCAGAATGAGCAATGTCCTAAAGCATAACCCAGAAGTACATATTCAAGTTTAATCAGAAGATCAGTTAATTACAGTTCCCAAAATTAAAGGCCAACAAAGGCCAATAAACAAAACAATAGCCCCTAGAAAACTATCCAAACGACCCCCAAAATGTTTCGTATCTCGGCAGCCCGATGTTTACATAACATCGTCGGTACGCCACTCGACTAGCGGTTGCGGTTCTCCGACCGCCTCCTCTGGCTCCTCTTCGGGGAAACCAACAACGGGACCTGAGTACCAAAGCAAAGGGGTCAGACACAACGGTCTGGCAGTTGGATAAAAAGTATAAACATTTAATGATAAAACATTCACCTTGGAAACAGTTAAACCTGTCTAAATAATACTTTCATGAGTAAATGCATCATTTAGTTAAAAACATATATGCAAGGTAAAACAAGTACAGGTAACCAAGGAAATCAGGAAACGAGCAAGATGGCGACCACACGAAGCTAAATCCTCTATCACCGAAGTGATAGAGCAAGCAAGTCAAGGCGTTGACCTCAGTCACCGAAGTGAGGAGGTACAACGAAATACATATACATATATACTATATACAAGACATGACCGCGGTAGCGAGCCGGGCATCAGGAACCACAGTAGCAATCTGCGGTATCAGGACAAGACCACGGTTAAATAACCGGGTAACAAGATCCAAACTGCAGTTGGCGGGACAGGAGGGGGATCACCTAGTCAGTAGATCAGACTAACAAGGTATCCAAGCTTAGTGGTGCCGACTCATAGGTCAAAACATGGAAATCAAGACATGTGTAAGATAAATCAAGTACAAGACTATATTCGGACAAGACGTGGGTGCTCAAGGCATAGCTATCATATCAGGTTTGGCATGTATATCAAAGCTAGCAAAACAGTACAAGTATACTTTCAAAGTTTTCGGGATGATAGATTCCAAATCATCAATTTCGAGAGTAACAAGGTAAAGTACCCTTTTGAAAAGCCAAGACAGTGTCGGGTTAAAACTAATCCAAGTGAATAGGGATCCCGTATGCTTATCTTACAATTGCTTGATACTCTTTGAATTTGAAGGCATTCCGGGCTCCTTAGGCACTTGGAGATTTCCAAAACTTCAATGAATCCTTGTGATTATGGTTTCTTTCTCGTTCGAGCTTCAAACAACGGTTATGAGTCTTCTCATCACGATAGGGACGTTAACCAACCTCCCTCCATATCTAGGATATTTCATTGTCTCCTCCAAAGTGGCCCCCAGATGAACAGTACACGTCGCTCGAGCGGACATGGAGTTCGCTTGAGCGATGTGCTCTCTGGAATGGCTTTCTGGGAGGGTTCGCTCGAGCGGACACGGAGTTCGCACGAGCGGACCTGCTCAGTTCAGGACGGCACGAGCGAATGATTTGTGTGCTCGAGCCGACCATTCTCTGGATGGCTGTTGGAGGAGTTCGCTCGAGCGGACATGGGGTTCGCACGAGCGAACAACTCTCTGGAATGGCACGAACCCTTCCTGGGCAGTTCGCTCGAGCGATGTGTCAAGTTCGCTCGAGCGAACTGTCCAGAACTAGTTTCGTGAACATCTCTTTTCTCCATTCTCCTTCTCTTACAAATCCACATTTCTTGAGGTTCTATCATACACCAAAGAGGGCATGTAAGCACCTCAACATCCTCTTCAAAACTTCATCAAAACTTCTCACCACCTCCACAAATGATCCATTCATTCACACATTTTCTCATTCAATCAAAAGAGAAAGACATAACCACAATTACATAGATTCATTCAAGTTTTCAAGCACAAGATAAATCAAAGGCTATCAATCATATTTCAAGACAAATAATGGGTTCAACAACCCCTTTTTAAAACATTAAAACCACATTGAATGCAAGTAAAAGCTCATCATAAATGATACAATAAATCCAAACATTTGATCATGGAAATCACTTTAAAACTAAACATCCACTTGCCTCAAGGTCTCTAAATCAAGAAATCCAAGCTCTAATCCACTCTTCCAAGCCAAATACCAAGCTACACCAAAAACCCCCAAAAACAAACCCTAAAATGGGTCAAACCAAGAAACAAGAGGAAGGAACTCACAATAATAGAAATAGAGCTCCTCTATGGCTAAGAGATTACCAATCTAAAAGAATAGGAGGGAAAACTCACTTGGAAGCTCTTAAAATGGACAAGGCTAGCTCAAAGAAGGTCTTAGGATGGAGGTCTTCCTTCAAAAATGGCATCAATGTGTGGCTCTAGTAATGAGGAAGAAGAAGGTGAAGTTCATTTCTTGATTGGTGTAAGGTTTGGTAGGGACTTAGGATGGGGAAGCAAGAAAAAGAAGAAGAGAAGGGAAAACCCTAGGTTGTTCTTGTGTTTGTGCTGGAAAAAAAAGAAATGGAGGGGAATGAGTTCCCTATATAAGGCAATGGGTGTGGGCTCAACCACTAAAAAGTCTTCGGAGGCTGAAATCACTAATCTCGGGACCTCGGACGAAATCGACGAAGAAGAGAAAAGTGATCGTCGAAATATTTAGTTTCTAAAAAGTACATGTTTCGCGGGTTTCGGGGATATCGAGTGTTGGGTACAGATTTCATGTAAAAAGACTGTTTTGCACTCAAAGCAAGAAGATCGGGTTTCGGGGTTCCGGACGGTTGCGGGCTCAACATGAAAGTTGTAAAGATCGACAAAATAAGTAAAACGGGATCAAGACAAGAATTTGGGGAATATCAAGTAACCTCTAAAAGCGAGCAAGACTATCAAGAGGAAACCCCCAAAGGGTCCCACTAAATACAAGACACTAAAAATTCCCCAAAGCTATCAAGAACTATACTAATCCAAGCTTTGTCAAAACCACTAATCAAGCTTAGCACTAACACATAACTTAATTAAAACTAATCGAGTCACTCGGGTTGGGGTCTTACAACCATGCTTTCCTTTCATGAGATGAATGGTGTTTTATTACTTAATGCACATGACCAATACATATGACATGATGGTTCATGAGATGAACCGGGTCCCATTAGTATATTAGATGTGATATATGTGTATGGATGAGATCCACATATGGGAAATCCAATACTTAAATATCTTCATAACCAGTGATGAGACTGGGCATCTCATCCGAAAAGGTTGCAGCATTTTGATCGCTATGAGATAGTGTGATTTGTCTCGATTATCAGAATATAAGATTCTGGATCATCATGCTGGTACATTGGATGTATTGAAGGACCATGAGAAGCACCTTATAGAATACTATCTCAATTTTAAGGTTTACTTTCATAATTCCCAAGCAATAGGCTCTCAATCCTGAGACATTGATGAACCCAAGTTTCTATCTATTCATTTTCTTTAAGTCACCAATGAGTGAGGCCAACTGTAGGTCAACACCTCGGTGTCTTGGGTACATGGTAGTAGGACTGTGGAAACATCTAATTTTCAAGATGCAATCTATCTATATTATCCCCTTGTGCCAATTAATGGATTTGTTAATAGTAAGTACGCACCCATCTCGGTTAAGAGTTAATTTGATGATACTGGTGATCACTGTGATTAATTGGGGCTCAATGATATAAGATGTGGATCTAAGATTGGAAGGGACAGATTTTATCCAATTGATCCATGGATATTGATAGAGGGGCCTACTTGTGGAAATTGGGAAGTTTAGGGTCTTCTTTGTAATTTATTCCTACGACTGGAGTGCAATTGCATTTATATATTGGTATTATTTACAATTAACTGTGGGCCCGGATTGCACATGAGATGTGGGGTCGCGGTGTCCCAGTTGGAGCCAGCTTTCTATGGAATCCTTAGTGGTCCCCATGCTAGCCCAAGTTATTAGAAAGATACAGATCTTGAGCTCTAAAATGAAGGAATTAGAAAGTTACTATTTCTATTTGAAGTAGGACTTCTAATAGTAGTAATAGTAAGTTACTAATTGTTGTGGAAGTGAGACTTCTATGATAATTAGAAAGGAGAAAGTTACTAATTTGTAATAGTAATTGGACTTCTATTCTGATAAGTAATAGGGGTTGCCTAAAGGCTATAAATATGGGAAGCACACCCCTTGGGCGTCCCATACAAGGAGTCCATGCCCAAGATCCCCTTTGTGTAAGAGTTGCACAATTTTCTATCCTCTTTTTCTTTCTTCTAGTTCCTTGGAGTTTCTAATTGGGTTTTCTCTTGAAGTTTCCACCAATCTTCTTGAGAAAAGAGTCTGATAGTGGGTCATAGCGTGGAAGACAACAAGGTCTTGGAGATTCTAATTTGCTTCAAGAAGAGTTCTTGTTCAAGCTAATTGTCTTCTTCTCCATTAGAGCACTACCGGGCTCCAAAGGTATAATCTACTACTCTATTTGTTGTGGGTTATTTTGGTTGCATGGTGTTGCTGATTTCTATCTTCTAAATAGAGTTTATTACTGTACTTGATTAATGAGATTGAGAAATTGCATTCTGGATGTGGTTTATGGCCTTATGGGTACTTGATCCCTGAGTCAAGTGGGTCAAAAAGTTTTGAAAACCTATCCACGAGGCCCACCTACTTCCAACAATTAGTATCAGTTGGCTAAGATTTGGAAAAACCCAAATTTTTGGTGTTCGTCAGGTCAGCTAACTGACTTGGCCAGGTCAGCTAGCCGACTGCAGACAGAATAGATTTCTATTTTAATCCGAATTTTCTTTTGGGATCCTATCTTTCCATTATGGTTTGGAAGCCTGGTTTTGTTTCCAAATCTGATCCAAACATAGTAGTTTCCAAAATTGGTCAAATCAAATTAATTTTTAGAAATAGTTTTCATTAGTGTTGGTGGACCCATGAGATGGACTCATTGGTAACACTAGTATTAGAAATTGGACTTTCCTTAAAATAACTTGACTTGGAACCAATCATTGGTCATATCATGAGATGATTTGATGTCTATATATGTGGGCCCATATACCTATAAGGAAATCATCAATTCTAAAATAGTAAGTGGGAGCGGGGCAGTTAAATTAAGAAATCCCCATAGTTTTCCACCATAGGTTCATTGTAAGGAAAGTATTAGCATCGCGCCATCTCGAGAATGGCCATTCCCCACGGAGGGCTTTTATTTGTCTAGTTACTAAATATGGATCTCCTATGGATATTGTTGGTGAGACGGGGAGGGGGCCCACTCCCCAAGGAGGAGCAGCTTGCAACAGTTGTCATGCAATGCTAGTTGGTGGGTCACATTTAACTAAAATAATGATGTAGTATCCCTAAGGATTTCTTTCATGTATTTTAGAAACTGAAGCTAATTGGGAGTCATACATTATTTGGTATGAGATACCTAAATAATAATGAATGATGGGGATCGTGGATAGTTAGTTTTAATCCTAATTTTGACCAATTTTGATCTGCACCAATCTAGGTGGTATTCGCACTCCCCAAAGAGGCATACAGTAAGACCCCGACCCGAGTGACCTCGATTAATATTAATTTAGTCGTGTATTAGTTCTAAACGTGATTACTGAGTTTTGGTTAAATTAGGAATATAATAGCTTTTGATATAACTTTGGGAATTTTGAGTGCTTTTGTGTTTAGTGGGGCCCTTTGGGGGTTCCTCTTTGTGACCTTGCGTGTACTTGGGGGATTATTCGAGATTCCCGTAATTAGTGTTTTCTCATGTTGATCTCGTTTCCGTTCGAGACCCCAAAACCCGACTTTTCTAATATCAGGGGCAAAACCGTCTTTTTTACACTAAATATGTACCCAAAATTTGATATTCCCGAAACCCTCAAAATATATATTTTTTTAAAACTAGATGTTTTGGTGATCATTTTTCCCTTCTTCGTCAAATTCTTTCGAAGACCCGAAAGTCATGATTTCTGCCATACAAGATTTCTAATAATGGAGCCCACTCTCATTTGCTATATAAGAAGAACCCTTCTTCTTCTTTCCCCTTTTCCAGCTCAAAACCTCAACCATCTAGGGTTTTTCTCCGCTCTCTTCTTCCTCTAGCTTTCCACCTCCAAATCACTACCAACCTTGCATAAAAAACATATAATATACGTGACATGACCACGGTAGCAAGCCTGGCATCGGGAACCACAGTAGCAATCCGGGGTATCGGGACAAGACTGCGGTAATAACAGGGTAGCGGGATCCAAACTGTAGCTGGCAGGACAAGAGGAGGATCTCCAAGTAAGTAGATCAGACTGACAAGGTTATCCAAGCTTAGTAGTGCCGACTCATAGGTCAAATAATAGAAATCAAGACATGTGTAAAATACATTAAGTGTAAGTAAATAAACGGGCGGGACGGGGTGCTCAAAGGCACAACTGTCATTTCATGTCGGGTATTGCACTTCGGGACTAATAATTGTTACAAGTACATTTCAATGCTTTCGGGGATAACAGTCATATAGTGTAAATCTCGGGGACAAGGAAATACAAATGAACTATTGGAGTTTCGGGTAAAATATCAGGTTCAAGATTTGTTCGAGGTGAATAGGGACCCCATATGTCAATTCTAGTAATAACTTGGTACTCATTGAGTTTGGGGACATCCCGTGCTTCTTATACACCTTGGAAAATTTTCCAAAAACTTTAATGAATCTTTGTGATGTGTTTTCTTTCCAACTCCAACATAGTCTCAGGTGAATAGTGTCATCGCTCTAAAAAAGGATCCATAAGCGATTGGGAAGGGAACCCCCTTCATTTCTCTCCATTTTCAAATTCCTAGGTAAGGTTGGCTACCTGGCGGTTAGCTTCCAATGGGTTCGGCGGTTAGCCACTAGCTAACCGCGGGGCTGACCACGGTTGACCTGACTGAATGCAGCATATTGGAATTGTGACCGCCTAAGTTCGGTTAGCTGGTGGTTAGCCGCCAATGGCTTGGCGGTAGCTGCTAGCTGACCGCGGGGCTGAACACAATTTTAGAAGAGAAAAGTAGCTCTCTGGAATTGTAGCCGAAACTGGTTTGGTTAGCAGCCAGTCACCACGCAGCTAGTCGTCAGGTGACCGCCTAGTTGTGGGAAATTCTCACTAGGTTCAGATTCGAGCCCTTTCCTTCATCCAAACAATTCTCCTCCTTTGTCATTCATTTTCTTGCAACAAAATGAGCTAAAAGCTCCTCTAGTTCATCATTCAACATTTTTCGCCATTCACAACACCATCAATCCTCCTACAAACCACCATCCTTTCACCTTCTTCCCAATCACATTCAACCACAAGAAAGGGGAAAGAGAACTTAACAACTCATTTGAGCTACATCCAGCAGATAAAGGAAAGACTATCCATCACATTTCCATGATAATAAATGAGTTAGCAAAACTCTTTAATGAGCATTTATTTTAAATCAATGGAAGCCAATAAATATGAACATGAATAACAAAACCAACCACATTCTTCATAAAACAATGAAATGATCAAACTATCATTTCATCCACTTGCCTTAGAGTCTCTGTCAGGCCCCGACCCAGGTTTAGTATATTTTATTACTATTCTAACTGTGATTAGTTTCTAAGTGGGATTAGAGGATGATTAGCTTGGGTTTTTAGTTAGATTAGAAGTTTGAATAGCTTTGGGGAATTTTGAGCGCGATGAGTCTGGTTTGACTGGGCCGGGGTGGCCTATGTGACGCGTGTTAGTATGGGAACTCGATTTATTTGATTTTTGAAAATATGGATTTGGACATTTTTGAGTTTTTTATTTTGATCCCAACAACTTTCGTATTTGTTCCGTTTGCATTTGAAACCCAGAAATCGCGTTTTTCGAGAAAAAGGGACAAAATTCGTCTTTTTCCCCAAATCTGTGCATAAATTTCAAAATTTGAAAATCATGAGGAAAGTATATTTTTTGGAAACTAGATTTTTCAACGATCATTTTTCTCTTCTTCGTCGACTTTATCCGGGACCCATAAACAAGAGTTTTAAAGCCCTCAAGTTTTAATATCAAATGGGCCCCACAACTACCCATTTAAATAGTCAATGAGTCTTCATCTTCCTCCTTCACTCGTCCCTGTAGCAGCTGAGAACCAGAGAGAGTTTTCTCTCTTTTTATCTCCACTTCTCTCCTCTTGCATGTGTAGTAAACTCCCCCATATTGAAGAAAAAATTACACCAATCTCTTCCCCATCTTCCAAGCTTTCCAAAGGTACCATTTCTAAGAAATTTCAGCTGGTTTCTTCATCTTCTCTAAGCTCCTCTTTTTCTTTAGAGCTTTCAAAGGTTAGCAATGGCTTCTCCTTCCTAAACCTTGGTTTTATTGGTCCAATAGAAGCCTCTTTCCATTCATGCTAGGACTCTTTTATGGAACTCCATTGCTTTTCCAAATGTTGTGTGTGTGGGTATACAATTCTACGTTACCGAGGTCACTACCTATGTGCTTGGTCTCGGCCAGTACTCAGAAAGAACCAGATTCTCCATCTCGGCTCCCTCAGCTGTGTGCCCCATTTCGGTAAAATGACCATTGGCTTCGGTCTCGGTACAAGTATGAGCGGAGCTGCAGCCTCATCTCGGTCCCATGCTCCACCTCGGTCTCGGTCAGACTGCTGATCAGGACGACCATGGACAGCTGTCCAGAACATATGAAAGGATAAGGGCACCGCCCAAATCCCTGACACAGCTGCACCGTCCGGGCATCGGGGTATGGCCCGATAGGATAGAGTGGGCTACGATGGGACTACAATTAAAGAAAAGTAGGCTATGATGGGACAACCTCTCAAGTGCTTGCCCCAAAGTCCACTCTCCTCCTCTATAAATACAGAAGCCTTCAACATGTAAAACGGAGGCTATCCACATGCTGCTGGTACGCCATCTCCTCCCACACTTCATCTCCGACCTCTGTTTAGTCCTGCAACTGCAACTAACAAAGGCATCGAAGAGCCCTGCGCTGCCTAAGCCAGGGTCCTCTGACCTTCTTCTTTTCCCCTTTTCAGGCTCAAGGTAGCGGTTCTTCTATCATCACCAAGGAGTTGCAGTCTTTGTCCTCTTCCAGTGAGCCTCAAAATCACTCCCCCCAGGTCAGTGAGTTTTTGTGCGCTTACAATTGGCGCCGTCTGTGGGAAAAGAGAAAAAAACCATCTTCCCAAACACCATGCCTCGAAGAGCCAGAGAGGGACGATTTCAGCAGCAGCTTCATCGGCCCCAGCTTGGCATCGTCTTCCACGACGCGTGGAAGGTTGTTGACGACCTGGAGATCCTGATCAAGCGGCTCATGGCGAAGTAGATGAAGAACGACGACGCCCATCTCAGCGACGCCCGCAGGCGCCCATCTCGGCGACGCCCGGAGATGCCCATCTCGACGACTCCCGATTCGGCGACGCCCGACTCGGCAACACCCTCGGCGGCCGTGCCTCCTCCAGCTCGACAGGCAACCAATCTCTTCCACCTCAAGAAGAGCTGCTAAAAATCCCTCGCGGCCCTCGTTTTAGCGGCACGATCCTTAGCCGTCAGCTTCGATCGCATGATCCTCTACCGCCATTGGCGGCACGGTCCTCTACTATCAGCTTTAATGGCATTATCCTTTGCCGCTGGGATACTTCATAAACTTCAGCTGCAATGCTATTCTCTAGCTCGGCAGAAGTAGACTCTCCAGTTCGGCAGCAGTGCATCGAGGCCACCAGCTTCGGTAATAGTACCAGCTGGGCGAGCATGACTCGGTCCTCTCCAGCTCGGCAGTAGTGCCTTCTCCCGCTCGGCAGCAGTAACATTCGCGCTTTCAGATGAAATCCTAAAAGCAGGCTCGGTGATGCCACCAGCCTCGAGAAAAGAATTACACTGGCCCCGGTAAAAGTACCAGCTAGTTACGTCCCGATTTCAGAAAAATCAACCTCGGTGGTGGCACCAGCTTCCAAAAAATAAAGCTCGGTGGTGGCACCAGCTTTCGGAAAAATCAAGCTCGGTGGTGGCACCAGCTTCCAAAAAATAAAGCTCGGTGGTGGCACCAGCTTTCGGAAAATTCAATCTCGGTGGTGGCACCAGCTTCGAAAAAATAAAGCTCGGCGGTGGCACCAGCTTTCGGAAAAATCAAGCTCGGTGGTGGCGCCTGCTTCGAAAAAATAAAGCTCGGTGGTGGCACCAGCTTTCGGAAAAATCAAGCTCTGTGGTGGCACCAGCTTCGAAAAAATGAAGCTCGGTGGTGGCACCAGCTTTTGGAAAAATCAAACTCGGTGGTGGCACTAGCTTCGAAAAAATAAAGCTCGGTGGTGACACCAGCTTCGAAAAAAAGCAGTCTCGGTGATGCCACCAGCCTCGAGAAAATGATTACACTGGCCCCGGTAAAAGTACCAGCCAGTTAAGTCCCGATCTCGGCATACAGCATCTCGGTCCTGCACCAGATCGCTGCCCGACAGATTACATTGGCTCCGGTATAAGTACCAGCCAGTTAAGTCCCAATCTCGGCATACAGCATCTCGGTCCTGCACCAAATCGTTGCCCGACAGATTACACTGGCTCCGGTATAAGTACCAGCCAGTTAAGTCCCGATCTCGGCATACAGCATCTCGGTCCTGCACTAGATCGCTGCCCGACAGATTACACTGGCTCCGGTATAAGTACCAGCCAGTTAAGTCTCGATCTCGGCATACAGCATCTCGGTCTTGCACTAGATCGCTGCCCGAAAGATTACACTGGCTCCGGTAAAAGTACCAGCCAGTCATGCCCCGATCTCTTAAACTTCTCAGTTGATGACGAACCAGCTGAAGAAAGACTTGGAAAAGCTGCCTATAAATCGCAAAGCGCGAGACAAAGGCCCTCCTAATATTCAGCTTTCGACCTCAACGAATTAGGAAACTCTAAGAGGTCAAAAGCTAGGGGACTCTGTGTGGGTATACAATTCTACGTTACCGAGGTCACTACCTATGTGCTTGGTCTCGGCCAGTACTCAGAAAGAACCAGATTCTCCATATCGGCTCCCTCAGCTATGTGCCCCATTTCAGTAAAATGACCATTGGCTTTGGTCTCGGTACAAGTATGAGCGGAGCTGCAGCCTCATCTCGGTCCCATGCTGTCGTGACCCCGGACCGGGTTCGGGGACCAAATCCGGGATCGGGACTAATTGTGAAGAAGCCAATGATGTGATCATATGGAGTGATGACAATAATTAAAGGTATGTTTATGATCAAGCGTACACGGGTTAACAAAAGAACACTCATTACCCGTGCACGTGATTTCCCACAGGTGTTCGCGGTAAGGATATTCCAACACACATAACCATTTAATATAATTGCGGAAGCGTGTAGTAAATCATCGTTTAATTTAAAACATCTATGCAAAGTAAAACAAATAGAGATAACCAAGGAATACAGGAAACGAGCAAAATGGCAACCACACAAAGCTAAATCCTCTATCACCGAAGTGATAGAGCAAGCAAGTTAAGGCGTTGACCTCAATCACCGAAGTGAGGAGGTACAACGAAATACATATACATATATACTATATACAAGACATGACCACGGTAGCGAGTCGGGCATCAGGAACCACAGTAGCAATCTGCGGTATCAGGACAAGGCCACGGTTAAATAACCGGGTAGCAAGATCCAAACTGCAGTTGGCGGGACAAGAGGGGGATCACCTAGTCAGTAGATCAGACTAACAAGGTATCCAAGCTTAGTGGTGCCGACTCATAGGTCAAAACACGGAAATCAAGACAGGTGTAAAATAAATCAACTACAAGACTATATTCGGGCAAGACGTGGGTGCTCAAGGCACAGCTATCATATTAGGTTTGGCATGTATATCAAAGCTAGCAAAACAGTACAAGTATACTCTCAAAGTTTTCGGGATGATAGATTCCAAATCATTAATTTCGAGAATAACAAGGTAAAGTACCCTTTTGAAAAGCCAAGACAGTGTCGGGTTAAAACTAACCCAAGTGAATAGGGACTCCGTACGCTTATCTTACAATTGCTTGATACTCTTTGAATTTGAAGGCATTCCGGGCTCCTTAGGCACTTGGAGATTTCCCAAAACTTCAATGAATCCTTGTGATTATGGTTTCTTTCTCGTTCGAGCTTCAAACAACGGTTATGAGTCTTCTCATCACGATAGGGATGTTAACCAACCTCCCTCCATATCTAGGATATTTCATTGTCTCCTCCAAAGTGGCCCCAGATGAACAGTACACGTCGCTCGAGCGGACATGGAGTTCGCTCGAGCGATGTGCTCTCTGGAATGGCTTTCTGGGAGGGTTCGCTCGAGCGGACACGGAGTTCGCACGAGCGGACCTGCTCAGTTCAGGACGGTACGAGCGAATGATTTGTGCGCTCGAGCCGAACATTCTCTGGATGGCTGTTGGAGGAGTTCACTCGAGCGGACATGGGGTTCGCACGAGCGAACAACTCTCTGGAATGGCACGAACCCTTCGTGGGCAATTCGCTCGAGCGATGTGTCAAGTTCGCTCGAGCGAACTGTCCAGAACTGGTTTCGTGAACAGCTCTTTTCTGCATTCTCCTTCTCTTACAAATCCACATTTCTTGAGGTTCTATCATACACCAAAGAGGGCATGTAAGCACCTCAACATCCTCTTCAAAACTTCATCAAAACTTCTCACCACCTCCACAAATGATCCATTCATTCATACATTTTCTCATTCAATCAAAAGAGAAAGACATAACCACAATTACATAGATTTGATGGAACGCGCTCCGAGGCGCCTGCTGGGGCGGCTACCGGGGTCGGCGGAACGTGGGAGTCCGTCGGGTCCGACCCTTTCGCGCCCTGGCGGGCCCTGAAGCGTGCATCAACATTTCTTTTGTGTGGGTGTGCCAGATTTTCTATTTTACTTGGAATTGCAAGTGGTAATCCGGAGATCAACCTTCGCAAGTAAAAAGGAAATCAACTTCTTTCAAGTTTTCCATTGCACAAATATTTAAGAAAAGAGACATTTTCTTGGTTTGCCGTGAAAGGCGATTTTGTTTGGCATTTATAGCCGATTTTGGCGTTTATAGCCGATTTACAATTCTCATCAATAATGAAAGACAAGAGTTGTGATTTTTGTCTCTTTTAGAAAAATACAAACTACAATGAAAAGCAAGAAAAGGAAGATCTAACTTTTCAGGAGATTGTGGGGGACTCGTTCAGATTGACGGTCGCAAGCCATGTATGGGTTTCGCCATCATCCATGCAGATGAGAACAGAAGATGCTCTTGATTCGCTTGGCTTGGCTATAACCTCAGGTTTTTAGAGGACAAAGACCAAGAGAAGGTCCTATGTCCAATAAAAAGCTAAGTAGACGGGCTGAAAAGCCACGTCTAAGCCATTGGAGGCAGCAGGAGAAGGCAAGGACCTTGGGGGGGGGTGCCCCCCAAGGGACTTTTGTCACCTTGTAGTGGTGGCCGGTGCAGAACTTCAGCAAAGTTTTTCTCTCTTTTTCTTTCTCTCAGATCTCTTTCTGATCTTTTTTTCTGATCTTTTCTCTGATCCTGATTTTCTCCCTTTTTTTCTGATTTTTCCTGATTTCAATTTCAATGGAATGCTCTCCTATTTATAGGCCTTTGGTAGCCATTTAGGAGGGTTTATGAGCCTTAATGGCTTTAATGGGAGGAGTTACAAGATTTATTTCTTGATTTTGTAACTCCTTTTTCCTTGAATCTGATTGGCCGATGGAGATTAAGGGCTTTTAATCACCTTAATTACCATAATGGGAGGAGTTTCATGGTTTAAATGCCATGAATCAATTGACTTGTAACTCCCAAATGCTTGCTTCTGATTGGGCCGTCCAAAGAAATGAATTAATGACTGCAATAAAGCTAGTCAATTAACCACATTAATTGGTCGCCGAGCAGTCGAAGAGTCGCGGGCCATGCCGTGTCTTCTGGAATTCTTCTGGCGATGATCATCGATGGATCTACATGCTGATCGACATCGGATGAACATGTAACTTCAGACATTGATAGCTAAGAGTGGGCCGGTGACATCTGTCTTGTCGATTTCACGATCGGTCGGACAGAAAGTGCACTTTCTTGGTCAGCCGGTTGGCGATCTTGGAGCGATCACTGATGATTTTATGATTTTGGAGGTTGACCCGTGATTTTGACGGATGTCGTCGGATATGAGTCAATTTCAAGCACTAAAAATCACATTTTCAGGGAACCACAGGGGCCAAAGTGCGCGAAACGCGAAAAAAGACGGAAAAAACGGGTCACCGGCAGAAAATCCGGTGACCCGGACCTCCATGGTCGCCGGCGACCATGGACCGGCGACCATGGGCCATGGTCGCAGGGGCCTGCGACCATGGGCCATGGTCGCAGGGGTCTGCGACCCTGGGGGATTTTTCCCCTTCGGAGCCCGTTTTGCGGTCGTTTTGAGGTCTTTTTCGTCGCCGTTTTCTTCTGTATTTTTCTTGACATTTCTTCTCATTTATTGGCTTGATTTTCCTGTAGAAAACTTGATGAGAATCCTTGCATTTTTAGAGTGCAAAGTTTCCAATTTTCCGGGAAAGCCGAAGACTTTGTCGCGTAAAGCTGCTGATTTTCCGCCAGAAGCTGAAACTTGGTCAAACGATGTCGGAATGACCTGAAATTTGAGGTGAAGCCTCCTGAACAATAAATAAGACCAACCATAGGCTTTTGTTTGAGTTTTGAAGCCGTTTGGGGTCCCGTCGATGCTTCACTTGATTTTGCTGCGGGGAAAATGCCGAGCTTTGATGTGCGGTCAAACGATGTCCGATTGACCTGAAATTTGACGGGGAGCCTATTGGAGTCATTTTGAGACGTTCCATGGGCTCCGTTTTGGATGTCATGGTCCCGGGTTACTCCGCCGCCGGTAGGCTTGATTTTCTCTCGGAGCATCGAAACCTGGTCAAACGTTTTCGGAATGACCTGAAATTTGACGTGGAGCCCTTTTGAGACATGCTGGAGTCATCTGTAGGCTTTGATCGAAGTTTTGACGTCTCCGATGATGTCGCCGCCGGGAGCGCCATTTTAGCTGTCGGAGAAGTGAAGTTAGGCCAAATGTTGTCGAAATGGCCCGAAACTTCATGTGTACTCTTCTCTTGGCTATCTTGAAGGATCTTGCAGTTTTTGTTTGATTCTGACAAGATTTGATTTTTTGGAGAAATTGCATTGCCTATTTATGGCAGGTTGCGACTTCATACAGCTTTCTTGATGTTGAAGAGGCAAAGTGACATTTTTGGTGTCAACAAATGCCCCCTCGAGGTACAGCGACGAGTTGCTTGACTTTTGTAGTCGATGTGCCTCGAAGAGATTTTTGAAGGAGAGCTTGTGTCTTGACCAAGAGTCTTTGAGCAATCTTTCCTTTGGTAGAGTAGCCTTTGAGCTTCCAGGGGAATTTTATGGTAGTGAGGGGAATCACACACCATCTCGAGGCAAAGTTTTGAAGATGACATCAGGGATATGGATTTGGGTTTTTGTTTTTGATCTTGTGACCTAACCAGCTATATATGGCAGGTTAGGGGATCGGGTTTTGGTTTTGATCTTGTGACCCAACAAGCTGTATGTGGCAAGTTGGGGGATCAGGGTTTGGTTTTTTGTTTTGGTCTTGTGACCTAACAAGCTGTATGTGGCAAGTTAGGGGACCAGGATTTGGTTTTTGGTCACTCTTCGGGACTGTGTGGGTCCATTGGAGTGGTTTGGATTTTTGTGAAATGTCAATTTCAAGATTTTGGCTCAATTTGGTATATGAGGCTGGATGGTTTGATTTTTGGAAGCTCATGGGGCTTGGGATTTTTTTGTATGGTCCAATCAACTCAAAAGAGGCATGGAACCATTATTGTATGCTCTTGGTAAGAGGGATTTTTTCTGACTAAAAGCCCATTTTTTCTTTTTTTTTTTTTTTTTTTTTTTTAGTGCCTAGGTGGTCAAACCTGGCTCATATGGGCTAGCCCATGGGACCTTAAGCTTTTTAGGATGGCTTAGATCTCATGTGGGGCCATTTTTGTAAAGAATATCTAAAGATATCTCATTTGGATAGAGAATATCTAAAAATATCTTTATGGGAGAGAATCTCTCATATTCCCTTAATTTGGGAGAGAATATCTCAAGGTATCTTTCTTTTTGGGAAAGAATCTTCAATATCCTTTTTTGTTGGAGAGAATCTCTCATTTGATTGATTTTGGGAGGAAATCTCTCAAAGACATCTTTCTTTTTGGGAAAGAATCTTTCTAATTCCTTCTCTTTTGGTAAGGTTACTTAATTAGTAACACTTACCTTTCTTCTTTGTTTCCTTCTTTGATTTGCTCTCTCCTATAAAAGCAAAGGAAGGTAGGATCTCTTGCTCTTATTGCTTTCTTTTGCAACAATCTCAAGAGAGCTCCAAGACCAAGAGTGCTTCTTCTTCAAGGATCTTCAAGCTTTTTCCTTCTTCTTCTCCATCAATGGCTTCGAGTAAGTTTTCTCTCTTTTTCTTTCAAGAAAACTCCATGTAGAGAATAGGATGGTAAAAAGAAGAAAGTTTCTCTCTTTTTTTTTTTCTTTTCTTTTTCTTTTCTTTCTATTCTTCTTCTCTTTTTTTTTTTTCCACGTGATTTCTTTTTTTTTTCACGTGTGTCTCTTTTTTTTTTTTTTTTTCTTTTTCTTTTTTTTTGTTTGAGAAAGTTTCTTTTTTTTTCTTTTCTTTCTCCCCTTTTTTCGAGAAAGTTTCTTCTCTTTTTTTTTTTTTTTTTTTTTTTTTTTGCTCATCATGATAATGCGTTTTTTGTGCAAATCTAGATGTTCATGCATGTACTATTTGTAGATTGAGCATGATAGCATACCTGAAAATCTTTGCAAATTTGGGAATTTGGAGCTTGCAGTGATGTTGAGCCCTTCTTGATTTTGCGGAGATTTTGAGGTTTCGAAAGTTTGGAGTCTCGGAGCTCGCAGCGATGTTGAGCCCATCTTCAAACTTTCTATTTCCGTCGGGGTATTTCCTTTTTTCTTTGGAATTGCCCCGGGGTCATGCCAAAATTTCGCCAGATTTTTGGTGGGACAAAGTGACCCCTTTTTTTTTTAGCGAAATCCTGTCATTTTGATGACGATCTTTTTCTTTTCCAACCTTTGCAGGTGGTTCCTCCAGAGCGAACAAGGGTAAAGAGCCTGCTACAAGCGTACCTCGTCGATCCGCCAGATCTTCTAATGTGGCCGTTCAGCAGGCCTGGGAGAAGGTATGATTCTTCCTTTTTCTTTTTCTACTTCTTTCATGGGGCTTTCCATGTTCTGATTTGTTTTCTCACCCTGCTGCTGCTTGCTTTTTTTTTTTTTTTTTTTTTTTTTTTTTTTTTTTTTTAGCAGAGGATGAAGACTTGCCGATGCCTGAGGTTCCGACCGATGAGGCGGTGATGGAGCCGGTTATGGCATCTGAAGAAGAACCGAGGGACTCTGGAATGATTCCAGAATCTCCAATTGGTATAACTTCTTTCGCTTTCTTTTTTTTTTTTTTTTTGCCTGCGACTTGATTTGCTAACATTTCTCTTGTCAGCTGACTTGCCACAGGATTCCGATGACTTTGAACCATCAATGGACGCAAATGTTGATGATGCTTCTGATGAGTTCATGGAGGAAGAGAGTGTTCCGCCAGTCGTCGAGGAAGGTACTTTGTAGTGATGACCCTGATGATTTTTTTTAACAGGATCATATTCATACCTTTTTGTGTTTCATTTGCAGGTTTTGAAGTCACAGAAGAGAGTCCATCGCTTTCTTCAGAACCAGAACAAGGGATGCCAGAGGTCGATCCGGAGGTAGAGACCAGTTCAGACATGATTGAGGAGATGCCTCGTGTTGAGATTCCTTCTCCAGTGGCTCCAAGTGAAAAGAGTTCTTTTGTTACTCTTCCAACGGGACATGACATGAGCAGCCGATCAACGGAGAAGGGTGAATCTTCATCCAGTTCGTCTCTTCAATTTGCGAAGAAGGTGCTGGCTCAGGTTTTGAGTTCTTGGATCAAGACTCTCCTTTCTGGACACTTGGAAGCAGGATTTGGCATGATCCCACATGTGCAGGAGATTCTCACTGATACCGAAGAGGTTGGTCTGGATGTCACAGGTGCCAGGGCGACCGTTGATAGGATCATTGCACTGGGTGACAAGTGGTTTGAGACCATGGGTTTCCCTGACGACCAATTCTTCAAGGAGATGTTCTTGGACCCTGCTGATAAGGCTAAGTCTGACCTGAATGAGGCTACACAAAGCAAGAAGCAGCTAGTTCGGGAGAAGAACAAGGAAGAGCTAGCCATCATCGGATTGAGGCATGACCTTAACGTCCTTGATAGGGAAGTTGAGGAGGCCAGGAAACGTCTTGAGCATTTGAAGGCACAAGTCGATGCTAAGTGGGCTGCTATAACAGAGGCTCGTGACAGGGAGAGTACTCTGATTCGCAGGGTTGCAGATGCCGGTCAAGTTCTCGAGAGGAGGACTCTAGAAAACGAACGATGGCAAACTGCTGGGGAAGAGCTTCCCGGTGTAAAAGAAGGGTTACGGCATTCGCCAGCATCTCATGGCAAGTTCCTGAAGAAGCGTGCCTTGGAAACTCTGACGGATGAGGCCAAAAGTTTGCTTGAGGAGCTGAAGCTTTGGCTGGAGACCATTTTTGGCTGAGCTCCTGATTTTTTATAGCAGAAACCATTCTTCTTTTTTTTTGGTACCACATGTATTTTTTGGTACTTCTTTTTTTTTGCAGTGCTTGTGAACACTTTTTTTTTGGTACCACATGTATTTTTTTGGTACTTCTTTTTTTTCTTGTTTTCCCTACGCTCACTCAAATCTTTTTGTGATGAAAGCAATTGCTAAATGGGATTTGATCAAAAGCTTTGTCATTTTGTGAAAATCTTTTGTCAAATAATTGTTTTGGTAGGGGAAACGAATTTGGCATGAAAGCCGGATTTTTGTGGCATTTACAGCCAGTTTTGACATGAGAGTCAGGGTTTTTTTTTTTTGTGTGGCATTTATAGCCGATTTTTGAGATGGCATAAGAGCCAAAAATTTTGTTCGTGGCATGGGAGCCAATTTTGAGATGGCATGGAAGCCGAAATTTTATGGCGTAAAAGCCAAAATTTGGGTTGGCATGGAAGCCGGTGTTTGTTTTGTGGCATCAATAGCCAGTTTGGTGGCATTGATAGCCAATTTGTGGCATTTATAGCCGGTTCGGTGGCATTGATAGCCAATTTGTGGCATTTATAGCCGGTTTGGTGGCATTGATAGCCATTTTTTTTTTTGAAAGCCAAGTTTTGGTTTGTCGGCGTAAAAGCCAATTTTTGTGGCATTGATAGCCGGTTTGTGGCATTTATAGCCGGTTTTTGACATGAGAGTCATTTTTTTTGTGTGGCATTTATAGCCGATTTGGTGGCATTGATAGCCGGTTTTTGGCAAAAGAGCCAGGTTTTGGCATTTATAGCCAGATTTTTTGGCTTTCAAAATGCAGGTATCGACTAAATGTCGCCTCCCCGCTGAATGGTCTTGCAAGTATCGATGGAATGTCGCTTCCTTGCTCATTCGGTTTTGCGAGTATTGATGGAATGTCACTCCCTCGCGGGTTAGGTTTTGCAAGTATCGATGGAATGTCGCTTCCTCGCGAATTGGGGTGCAAATATCGACTAAGCGTCGCTTCCCTGCTTTTCCCAAAACTTTTGATTTTGCGGGTACTGACTTGATGTCGTTTCCTCGTGATTTTTGAAATTTGAGGTTTTCTCGAACCTTTGAAATTTGGGTTGTGGATATCAACTGAAATGTTGCGTCTCCACGATTTTAGAGGTTTTGGAAGTATCGAATGGGGTTCGCATCCTTCCGATTTTTGAGTTTTGCGAGTATCGACTAAGTGTCACTTCCCCGCGGTTTTTGAAAAACCATTTTTTTGTTTAAAGACACGAGGGTCGTAAATTTTGACCTAAAACCATTTGGCGGTAAAAGGTAAGGTGGATTAGGGTGGAAATCCCTGAATCCGGATTTTTGTTTCAAACCATGAACTTTGGTTCAAGGATCGAAAGTTTTGGTCAAGTCAGGGAGAGGCTCCTAAACTTGGATTTTTTTTGTTTTTGAACAATGAAACAATGAAAGTAAGCATTGTTTTTGAATCTCTAGAAATTTTGACATTTGATATGAAAATTCTAAAGAGAGTGGGTTTGACGAGCGAGTACCTGAGAACAGGTTTTGGCCATACAGGCATTGCTCTTACCCAGTTGGGTAAGTCTTCAAGGGTAGTACCGCTTCAAGAACTTGCCGTTGATAGGCAGCATACATCTGTCGCCTTCCATGTTTAGGAGGGCATATGCGCCGTTGGAGAAGACTTTGTCGATGACGTAGGGTCCCTCCCATTTTGGTTCAAATTTGCCTTTGGATTTGTGTGCGAAGACCATTGGTCTTTTTACCGCAAGAACCAAGTCACCCTTTTTGTAGGCGCGTTGCCGGACCCTTTTGTCAAAAGATCCTGCCATGCGTGCTTGGTAAAGTTCAATGCTTTGTCGAGCTTCGAGCCGTCTCTCGTCGAGATTGTCCAGCTCATGGAGTCTCAATTTGACATTGCTTTCTTGAGTCATGTCATTTTGTAGAGATACCCTCAGAGAAGGAATTTGTACCTCTAGGGGCACGACAGCTTCGCATCCATAGACCAAGGAGAATGGTGTGCTATGGGTTGGTCCTCGAACGGTGGTTCGATAGGCCCACAAAGCTTCAGACAGTTTGTCGCTCCAGTCTCTTTTGTGACTAGAGACCATTTTCTTGAGGATTTTGCAGAGTGTCTTGTTGAAGGCTTCTGCTAATCCGTTTGCTGCCGGATTGTATGGAGTCGAAGGACAGCTTTGAATTTTATATTTGTCGCAAAACCTGTAGAATCGATGATCCCGGAATTGTGGTCCGTTATCATGGACGAATCTCTTGGGTATGCCGAAACGACAAATGATGTTGGTGCGCAGGAACTGAAGAACTGATGAGGTCTTCATTTCGTTGAACGCAAATGCTTCTGACCACTTGGAGAAATAATCCGTAGCAGCGAAGATGAAGCGATGACCTTTGCTTGAAGGGGGGGAGATAGGACCTATGATGTCCATGCCCCATGCTTCGAAAGGCCATGAGATTGCTGTAGGATGTAGCCATTCCGGAGGCATGTGAATGTAGTCTCCATGAACTTGGCATTGTTGGCAGCGCTTAGCAAATTGCATTGCGTCGGGTACCATGGTAGGCCAGTAGTAACCTAACCTTTTGATTTGGTCGTAGAGCTTGGGACCAGCCTGATGAGCTCCACAAAGACCAGCGTGAACTTCTTTGAGTGTTTCTTCAGCTTCTTGTTGTGACAAGCAGCGTAGGAGTACTCCATTGAAGGATTTCCTGTAAAGGATTTTTGAAGGGATATCCAAATGAAAGTTTGGGGCTCGCCTTTGGATGCTTACCCGTTCTTTTGGATCTTCAGGTAGGATTCCGAACATAGTGTAATCAATGAACGGACTATATAGGGATAGCTGAGGCATACCTTCATTTTGGAAAGGTTCCAGCATGGAATTTGATGAAGAAGCGTCCGATCTATGGAAGAAGATCGGCCTTTGCTTTGGTGATGTTGCCGGAACAACAAAGGTAGCAGACGTAGGATCTTCTACATCAGCAGGTGTCTCCATCGGAGTGAGAGCAGGCTGAACTTGCTGAGTGTCAGCTTGGCTTGACGATGCATCGTCTTCTGGCTCTGAGTCCGAGTCTGTGTCTTGCATGATAGACACGAGAGAGACAACAAATTTGCCCCCAGGCTTTTGTTTCGCCTTCTTCACTTTAGTCGTGATGACCAAAGGTTTTGAATTCTTGAGGGAGATAACGAAGGGAGATTGACTACTCTCTTCTAATTTGCCGGAGGGTTTGTTTTCTTCCGATGATTTTTGAGGAGCCTTGCCTTTATCTTTCTGGAGATTTTCAGCAGGGGGTGCTATTTCCTCTTCTTCTTCTTTTTCGCCTTCATACATTTGGGAGTCTGCGAAGTGGACTTCTTTACCTTTGAAGGGTTTCCTGTCCGCAAAGACTCGATGTACCATGCCGTCGTCGCCGACAAACTTGATGCATTGATGTAGAGTTGAAGGAACAACACCATTCTCGTGTATCCAAGGACGTCCGAGAAGGATGTTGTAGCATGAGGGGGTTTTATTGCATACACAGTGACCTCAGAGATAAGATCACCGATTTGCAATTTGAACCTGATTTTGCCGATAGGCCTTTGAGTGCTCCCATCGTATCCAAAGATAGATACAGATGTGTGGCTTAGCTTGCTGGGTGGGATGCCCAACTCTTCAAGAGCCGAAGTGGAGATAAGGTTGAGTGCAGAACCTGGGTCGATCTGAACTCTATGTATCGGCATTTCTTTGATGTACCCTGTGAAGTACAGGGGTCGGTTGTGCCTTGCTTCGCCAAGTAGGAGGTCTTCCTTAGTGAAGGCGATGGTTGCACTGGCTGCCTTTTGAACCGAGAGGCATTGGATGCATGATCCCTCAGTTTTCTTTTCTCCCTTTGAGGAAGTTTCAGAGTTTTTGACCCGGTAGTCCATTTCAATTTGGAGGACTTGCGGGGCATGTTTGTCGACATCCTCATTCAGTTTTTGTAATTCTGAGATGAGATTATCACGAGTGCGTGGAGACATTCGTAATAAATCCAGGATGTGAAGACGTGCAGGTATGAGTTTGAAGTGCTCAACCAAGTCATACTTGAAAGCCTCCTTAGGGCGTGCGTGTTCATCATTGTTGCCACTGGGGGCGCTTACAACATCTTTTCCCGAAGGATTTACATAAGTAAAGGAAGATTGGTTGTAATTTTTGTGGTAGTCCCGGCCAGAGCGGGTGCCTCTACCAACTTCGAGAGCTTCTTGAGAAGGATCTTCGTTTGGAAGATTGTCTTCAGGATCAAGAGGCTGTCGTTTTTCATCTACTAGGGATGTATCTGCAGCAGAGTTGCCATCCTCAGTGATTGTGTTGCATGGAGCATTTTCCTGGAGCAAGTCCTGAACAGCATCCAGCAGCTTTTCTTCTTCGTTGACCCATCCATCATCCCAAGTTGGGTTTTCTTCATGATGATGAGTCGGGAAGAATGTGTATTCTGAAGTCACAGTCTCAGGAGAAGAAACCTGAGAGGGTGTCATCTCTGTGAAAGTCACGTGAGACAAGGTAGCTCCAGAGGATACATTGCTAGGTGTCGTCGGAGTATAGGTAATCTCATCAGACGACGCTTCAGAAGAGCTATAGTCCTGATATATTACATTACAGGAAGCTCTGATAGGAGATGTTGCCTGCTCGGAGTCAGACTCATCCTCGGATGTAAGAGGATCGTCTATCCAGCAATGTTCTCCATTTTCAGGAGTTGAGGGAGGAGGTACCTGATGGGCTTCAGGGACTTCGGCTCTGGATTGTGAGGAATCTCGTTGACGCGGTCTTGCTCTTGTTCTAGAGCGAGACGCTGCAAGATCCTTGCATATTCTTCAAGATCAGGCATGGGAGCCAGATCCTCTTCTTCGTCTTCTCCGTGTGGCTCAACATAGTTGATTTCCACTGGAGCAATGACAGGTGCTGGGTTAACAGCATCTTCTTGTGCAGCCTCTTGGTCTTCTTCATCATCAGACCAGGATCCTTGTGGTTGCAAGGGGTTATACCAGATTACTGGCATAAGGTGAGTTTCAGGAACCCATTCTTCATCGGAGAGATATTCTCCTGTTTCAAGAGATTCCTCCCACTCATCGGTGTAGTTGGGCTCGAATCCATCGTCGGTGTCGCTGGACTCGTATCCATCAATGGAGAATCCAACTACCGAGTTGCAAGAGTATGATGCCCCCTGCATGGCTTCTTTTTTGAATTGAGGTGGCATGAAATCACTGAGAGTGAAGTTTCTTACCGCCTTTGAAGTCTCTGGAAGGGACGTTTCTGTTGCCCCGAGTGAAGTGGTAGAGGAGGCCTCTGCCTTTTCATGGACTTCTTGTTTTGGCTGGGTCTTCTCTTGCCGTTTGAGCCTGAGGAGATGTTTCCTAGCCTGCCTTCGCTGTTGAGCGGTCGGCTTTGTTTTGACGATCTCCCAATTTTCATCTTCCAGGAGATCGGGATGTACCCATATGGGTTGTCCGTCTGGTGTCGGGCAAGGAACCAACACTTCGGACGTTTGAATTCTATTTATCACCTTGAAGGAAGTAGTGATCTTCTTCTTCGGTGACTTTGGTGTTTGTCCATATGACACCATGTTGACGGAGGCGGTCCCATAGTTTTTGTCAAAGGTGATGACTCCGTTTTTCCACATCTCGTTTATCTTCTCTCTCACAACAAAGCATTGATTGAGAGGATGCGAGACCATCTGGTGGTATGGACAGTACCGAGGATCATTGGTTTTGCCAACGTCTCCAGGTCTTTTGGGCTCTGGCAAAATGAGTTTGCCATTTGCTAGGAGAGCCTCAAAGATTTCTTCGACGTCTTCATCGAACGGATATTTCTTTTCTACTCGCTCTTTGAAGGCATCAGAGAGTTCAGGTCTCTTACCTGCAGCTCTATTTTCAGCTTTCTTTGGTTGCTGAGGAGCTGACTTAGTCTGCACATTGAGAACCTCCTTCTTCTTTGGTTTAGAGGTTGCAACAGCAGTCGGCTCTTTCTTTGATGATTTCTGACTGTTGAGGTCTTTGATCACCGTTTCAGCTTCCATGGAAGCTTCCAGGAGTTCTCCCAGGTTTTTTGATTTATTGCCGATGATCATGGAGCGGATTTTAGCTCTCATGTTGTTTCGGCAGATGTCGACTAGCGACGCTTGTGGCAGTACATCTGAGCATTTGTACGCCATTGCTTTCCACTTGTGAATGAAGTCATAAGTTGACTCATTCTCTCCCTGTTTTAGGCTGCAGAGCTGAGCCATAGTAACAGGATGATCGTCACCTTGGAAGTGGGTCAGGAAGCGTGTCTCCAGCATAGCCCAGTTCTGAATGGAGTTCTCCGGCAGAGTGGAGTACCAATCGAAGGCCGTACCTTTTAGGGTACTTGCAAAGAGGCGGATCTTGAGTGCATCTTGATCCGCGATAGCTCCCGTCAAGATCTTGAAGTGGATGACGTGCTGTCTGGCTGATCCTTTCCCCGTATATGTTTGGAGAGTAGGATGCTTGAATTTTGTGGGGAACGGGACCGAGTCCATCCATAAAGGATATGGTGGCTTGATCCCATGCTCTTTGAGTATATCCTCTTCTTTAGCTTTGGCGAGGATACTGTCTACGTCCTTTTTGGTAAGGGCGCGTGACTCATTTTCTTCTCCATTTTCCTCGTTATTGCCATGATTCGGAGGAGGCTCATTGTTCACCTGATTTTGGACAACGAGGAGAAGGTTTTCCATCAGAGTTTCAATCCTCTGCTGGCCTTGTTCCAACTGCTGGATGCGTGCGAGCGCATCATCTCGAGGTGGATTCTGAGGTGGCGGCTCAGAACTTGTAGCCAAGACGTTCATCCCTCGGGATTCGAACGAAGAAATCGTCCTGGTGACCGAGCTGGGGCTCATTCTTTTTGATGAAGAGCTTGATGAAGGATTACTCTCCCGTCCTTGGCTGGAAGGGGCAGGAGATTCTTCGGGATGTCTTTGTGTCCTGGTGATGCTACGGGTCACCGGACGTCGGACATGGATTTTTGATGCTGACCTTTGGCGTCTTCTGGTTTTTCCAACCATATGGACGGCAGCAACTTGGTCGGGTCTTTCTTTTTCGACCCATTTGTGGGAGACTTGAAGTGTAGGAGGCTGGGTCCTTTGCTTCTCTAGTCTCTTTTGTCGATATGACGCACGGCGGCGTGCTCGACGAGCGATTTGAGCTTTGGTCAGCTCCGGCTGGGCTCTGACGATGAAGGATGTGCTCCCTCGGGCGCAGCAGCCGAGCTTGTCTTCTTTGTGGTTGGGCAAGGACAGGATGCGGACCCGGTCCTTTGACTGTTGCAGCGAAGCTTTGAACCTTTCGAGTTCGGCCCCTATAGAGATGAAGGGTCGAACTGAAGGAGTGTAGGCCTTAGCAGGTGCTTGGAGAGGCCTGGTGATGCATGATCTGATTTTGGGCCTGTAGGAACAAGCCGGCTCATGCTGGGTTGACTTGGGAGTCAGGTTGGAGATGGGTCTCTCCTCTTTCATGTAGGCAAGAGGGTAGAACTGGTTCTCCTTGAGTGGGGCCAGGTATGCTGGCTTGGTGGAAATTTGAGACCTTCTTTGTTTTGGGGAAGGTCTTGGAGACCAAGTCTTGGGATAGACCTGGTTGTTTGTGGGTCGAGGCTTCGCGGGGGTGCCGCGGGCTTCAGGCTTTTGGGCGCTCGCCTTTGGTGTCACGGGAGTGACACGTTGAGAGGCGATCTTCTGCCTTTTGGCAGGCGCAGTTTGTTCTTCGGGAAGTGGGAATGGTCCCAGTGTCCCAAAGAAGATAGTCCGGGGAGTCGAGGTCGACCCGGAGTTCAGAGAGTTGCCGAGGGAGTTGACGCTTCGGCAGCTGACAGGGCGCTTATGAGTGTGCGTGCTTTGCTTCTGTTGAAGCATGAGTTGGTGCTTGTTCTCATCGAAGATAATGGTTAAGGCTGCCATTGTTAGTTTCGAAAAGGTTCTGAAACACGACCACATCCATTAGTAATCACAAGAATAATGATCATAAATGGGAATTTCTATGGTTGTCTTTTCAAATCGCTCAAGGGACATGTCCCAAGCGACATGAAGAAGGCAAAAAGCCATAGATGGTACAATTGTTCTGACAGCGAACATGGTAGGCTCGAAATGAGCGTTCCAATGACTGCTAGAAGTAATTGTATACCTAAATTCGACTTATCGAGAAGCGGAGCTTGCTCGAGATAAGAAGAATATAAGGTAGGAGTTACAAATGTGCCGGTCACAGATACAGTAGACCCTGAAAGGGCGTACCAGTATTGCTATGCACAAATGTTGGAGATCGCATCCATGAGATGGGATTCTTTGTTTTTTTTTGAAATGTCAAGATTGGATTCATCAAAGAGAGCAGATGATATTCCGATCCGAATACGGGCTCAACGATTTCCGCGAGCGCCAGTACCCAGAAGGGAAGGAACCACAATTTCTCGGATCTGAATCTAAAATGACGAGAGTTTTTTTTTTTTTGAAGATTTTTTTTTTAGATTTTCATTTTTTTTTTAAAAATTTTTTTTTTTTGTTTAAGATTTTTTTTTTGAAAATCTTTTTTTTTTTTTTTATTTTTTTATATATATTTTTTTTATTTTGATTTTTTTATTTTTTTAAGAATTTTTTTTTTTGAAAATCTTTTTTTTTTTATTTTTGATTTTTTTTTTTAAATTTTTAAGATTTAAAGACGAGAGAGTACACATAGGCCTCCTAACCCGGTCTTATGAAACCTCAATTGATAGAATTGCCCCCAGGTAAGGGTAGGATTACTTAATGAACCCGTTTGGAGGACCCTTGCCTAGAACAGTCAAGCTGTCTCCACACTCTGGACAAGGCTTTTCTTGAATCAATCGTGATCAAAGAACGCAATTGGTTTAACCTTAGTGGTCTATGTCTTTTTTTTCAAATCCCAAATAGACTCATCGAAGAGAAACGATGGCCCAAAACCTTAGTCGAACGGGCTCAACATTTCTGCAAGCACCAAAGAACGATAGGATAGGATCAAAGCTTCTCAATTTTGAATCAGAACTGAGAAAACTGATTTTTTGATTTTTTTTCTTTGAAATCTCTAATGAACTCATCGAAGAGAAACGATGGCCCAAAACCTTAGTCGAACGGGCTCAACATTTCTGCAAGCACCAAAGAACGATAGGATAGGATCAAAGTTTCTCAATTTTGAATCCAAACTAAGAAAACTGATTTTTTTTTTATTTTTATTTTTTTTAATATATTTTTTTTTTGAAATCTCTAATGAACTCATCGAAGAGAAACGATGGCCCAAAACCTTAGTCGAACGGGCTCAACATTTCTGCAAGCACCAAAGAACGATAGGATAGGATCAAAGTTTCTCAATTTTGAATTCAAACTAAGAAAACTGATTTTTTTTTTTTTTGAAATCTCTAATGAACTCATCGAAGAGAAACGATGGCCCAAAACCTTAGTCGAACGGGCTCAACATTTCTGCAAGCACCAAAGAACGATAGGATAGGATCAAAGTTTCTCAATTTTGAATTCAAACTAAGAAAACTGATTTTTTTTATTTTTATTTTTTTTTTAATATTTTTTTTTGAAATCTCTAATGAACTCATCGAAGAGAAACGATGGCCCAAAACCTTAGTCGAACGGGCTCAACATTTCTGCAAGCACCAAAGAACGATAGGATAGGATCAAAGTTTCTCAATTTTGAATTCAAACTAAGAAAACTAATTTTTTTTTTATTTTTTTTTTAATATTTTTTTTTGAAATCTCTAATGAACTCATCGAAGAGAAACGATGGCCCAAAACCTTAGTCGAACGGGCTCAACATTTCTGCAAGCACCAAAGAACGATAGGATAGGATCAAAGTTTCTCAATTTTGAATTCAAACTAAGAAAACTGATTTTTTTTTTTTGAAAAGAGAAAGAATGGAAACAAACTCAAAGAAATAGAAATTTCCAAAAAATCCCATCTCATTTTTTTTTGGGTGCAAAATCCAACATAGGCCACCAGCTAGAAAGTAGCCAAGGAATCTGGAAAAGAAGTATAAGCATAGAGCAAAAAGTATGATATGCAAATATTTCATTTCCAAGCACCGTGTTCTCAAATGAACGAGTCCCACCGGGTGTGCCAGCTTGATGGAACGCGCTCCGAGGCGCCTGCTGGGGCGGCTACCGGGGTCGGCGGAACGTGGGAGTCCGTCGGGTCCGACCCTTTCGCGCCCTGGCGGGCCCTGAAGCGTGCATCAACATTTCTTTTGTGTGGGTGTGCCAGATTTTCTATTTTACTTGGAATTGCAAGTGGTAATCCGGAGATCAACCTTCGCAAGTAAAAAGGAAATCAACTTCTTTCAAGTTTTCCATTGCACAAATATTTAAGAAAAGAGACATTTTCTTGGTTTGCCGTGAAAGGCGATTTTGTTTGGCATTTATAGCCGATTTTGGCGTTTATAGCCGATTTACAATTCTCATCAATAATGAAAGACAAGAGTTGTGATTTTTGTCTCTTTTAGAAAAATACAAACTACAATGAAAAGCAAGAAAAGGAAGATCTAACTTTTCAGGAGATTGTGGGGGACTCGTTCAGATTGACGGTCGCAAGCCATGTATGGGCTTCGCCATCATCCATGCAGATGAGAACAGAAGATGCTCTTGATTCGCTTGGCTTGGCTATAACCTCAGGTTTTTAGAGGACAAAGACCAAGAGAAGGTCCTATGTCCAATAAAAAGCTAAGTAGACGGGCTGAAAAGCCACGTCTAAGCCATTGGAGGCAGCAGGAGAAGGCAAGGACCTTGGGGGGGGGGTGCCCCCCAAGGGACTTTTGTCACCTTGTAGTGGTGGCCGGTGCAGAACTTCAGCAGAGTTTTTCTCTCTTTTTCTTTCTCTCAGATCTCTTTCTGATCTTTTTTTCTGATCTTTTCTCTGATCCTGATTTTCTCCCTTTTTTCTGATTTTTCCTGATTTCCATTTCAATGGAATGCTCTCCTATTTATAGGCCTTTGGTAGCCATTTAGGAGGGTTTATGAGCCTTAATGGCTTTAATGGGAGGAGTTACAAGATTTATTTCTTGATTTTGTAACTCCTTTTTCCTTGAATCTGATTGGCCGATGGAGATTAAGGGCTTTTAATCACCTTAATTACCATAATGGGAGGAGTTTCATGGTTTAAATGCCATGAATCAATTGACTTGTAACTCCCAAATGCTTGCTTCTGATTGGGCCGTCCAAAGAAATGAATTAATGACTGCAATAAAGCTAGTCAATTAACCACATTAATTGGTCGCCGAGCAGTCGAAGAGTCGCGGGCCATGCCGTGTCTTCTGGAATTCTTCTGGCGATGATCATCGATGGATCTACATGCTGATCGACATCGGATGAACATGTAACTTCAGACATTGATAGCTAAGAGTGGGCCGGTGACATCTGTCTTGTCGATTTCACGATCGGTCGGACAGAAAGTGCACTTTCTTGGTCAGCCGGTTGGCGATCTTGGAGCGATCACTGATGATTTTATGCTTTTGGAGGTTGACCCGTGATTTTGACGGATGTCGTCGGATATGAGTCAATTTCAAGCACTAAAAATCACATTTTCAGGGAACCACAGGGGCCAAAGTGCGCGAAACGCGAAGAAAGACGGAAAAACGGGTCACCGGCGGAAAATCCGGTGACCCGGACCTCCATGGTCGCCGGCGACCATGGGCCATGGTCGCCGGCGACCATGGACCGGCGACCATGGGCCATGGTCGCAGGGGCCTGCGACCATGGGCCATGGTCGCAGGGGTCTGCGACCCTGGGGGATTTTTCCCCTTCGGACCCCGTTTTGCGGT
Source organism: Umbellularia californica (assembly GCA_028538565.1). Classification (NCBI taxonomy): domain Eukaryota; kingdom Viridiplantae; phylum Streptophyta; class Magnoliopsida; order Laurales; family Lauraceae; genus Umbellularia; species Umbellularia californica. The sequence continues at coordinate 40,005,833 of JAPQWN010000007.1, read as the reverse complement.
CGGTTTGAGGTCTTTTTCGTCGCCGTTTTCTTCTGTATTTTTCTTGACATTTCTTCTCATTTATTGGCTTGATTTCCCTGTAGAAAACTTAATGAGAATCCTTGCATTTTTAGAGTGTAAAGTTTCCAATTTTCCGGGAAAGCCGAAGACTTTGTCGCGTAGAGCTGCTGATTTTCCGCCAGAAGCTGAAACTTGGTCAAACGATGTCGGAATGACCTAAAATTTGAGGTGAAGCCTCCTGAGCAATAAATAAGACCAACCATAGGCTTTTGTTTGAGTTTTGAAGCCGTTTGGGGTCCCGTCGATGCTTCACTTGATTTTGCTGCGGGGAAAATGCCGAGCTTTGATGTGCGGTCAAACGATGTCCGATTGACCTGAAATTTGACGGGGAGCCTATTGGAGTCATTTTGAGACGTTCCATGGGCTCCGTTTTGGATGTTATGGTCCCGGGTTGCTCCGCCGCCGGTAGGCTTGATTTTCTCTCGGAGCATCGAAACCTGGTCAAACGTTGTCGGAATGACCTGAAATTCGACGTGCAGCCTTTTGGAAGCATGTTGAAGCTACTCATGCACTTGGTTTGATGAGCGAAGGCTTCGGTGGTTCCCGCCGCCGGGAGGCTTGATTTTGCTGCTCGAGCATTGATGGAGGGTCAAACGTTGTCGGTTTGAGTTGAAATTTGGCATAGAGCCCTTTTGAGACATGCTGGAGTCATCTGTAGGCTTTGATCGAAGTTTTGACGTCTCCGATGATGTCGCCGCCGAGAGCTCCCGTTTAGCTATCGGAGAAGTGAAGTTAGGCCAAATGTTGTCGAAATGGCCCGAAACTTCATGTGTACTCTTCTCTTGGCTATCTTGAAGGATCTTGCAGTTTTTGTTTGATTCTGACAAGATTTGAATTTTTGGAGAAATTGCATTGCCTATTTATGGCAGGTTGCGACTTCATGCAGCTTTCTTGATGTTGAAGAGGCAAAGTGACATTTTTGGTGTCAACAAGATTCATTCAAGTTTTCAAGCACAAGATAAATCAAAGGCTATCAATCATATTTCAAGACAATGAATGGGTTCAACAACCCCTTTTTAAAACATTAAAACCACATTGAATGCAAGTAAAAGCTCATCATAAATGATACAATAAATCCAACATTTGATCATGGAAATCATTTTAAAACTAAACATCCACTTGCCTCAAGGTCTCTAATCAAGAAATCCGAGCTCTAATCCACTCTTCCAAGCCAAATACCAAGCTACACCAAAAACCCCCAAAAACAAACCCTAAAATGGGTCAAACCAAGAAACAAGAAGAAGAAACTCACAATAATGAAGATAGGGCTCTCCCAAGACTAGAAGAACATGGATCTAAGATATTAGGGAGGAAGCTTACTTGTGAGTCCTCCAAATGGACAAGGTGAGCTCAATGAGGGTCTTGAGTTGAGTAGATCCTTCCACAAATGGTATCAATGAATAGCTCTAGTAGTGAGGAAGAAGAGGGTGAAGTTCATTTCTTGATTGGTGTAAGGTTTGGTAGGGACTTAGGATGGGGAAGCAAGAAAAAGAAAAGAAGAGAGAAAGAAAAAACCCTAGGTTGTTCTTGTGCTTGTGCTGGAAAAAGGGAAATGGAGGGGAAAGAGTTCTCTATATAAAGCACTGGGTGTGGGCTCCACCACTAGAAAGTCTTCAGAGGCTGAAATCACTAATCTCGGGACCTCGGACGAAATCGACGAAGAAGAGAAAAGTGATCGTCGAAATATTTAGTTTATAAAAAGTACATGTTTCGCGGGTTTCGGGGATATCGAGTGTTGGGTACAGATTTCATGTAAAAGACTGTTTTGCCCTCAAAGCAAGAAGATCGGGTTTCGGGGTTCCGGACGGTCACGGGCTCAACATGAAAGTTGTAAGGATCGACAAAATAAGTAAAACGGGATCAAGACAAGAATTAGGGGAAAAACAAGTAACCTCCAAAAGCTAGCAAGACTATCGAAAGGAAACCCCCAAAGGGTCCCGCTAAACACAAGACACTAAAAATTCCCCAAAGCTATCAAGAACTATACTAATCCAAGCTTAGTCAAAACCACTAATCAAGCTTAGCACTAACACACAACTTAATTGGTACTAATCGAGTCACTCGGGCCGGGGTCTTACACATGCTCCACCTCGGTCTCGGTCAGACTGCTGATCAGGATGACCATGGACAGCTGTCCGGAACATATAAAAGGATAAGGGCACAGCCCAAATCCCTGACACAGCTGCACCGTCCGGGCATCGAGGTATGGCCCGATAGGACAGAGTGAGCTATGATGGGACTACAATTAAAGAAAAGTAGGCTATGATGGGACAGCCTCTCAAGTGCTTGCCCCAAAGTCCACTCTCCTCCTCTATAAATACAGAAGCCTTCAACAGGTAAAAGGGGGGCTATCCACATGCTGCTGGTACGCCATCTCCTCCCACACTTCATCTCCGACCTCTGTTTAGTCCTACAACTACAACTAACAAAGGCATCGGAAAGCCCTGCGCTGCCCAAGCCAGGGTCCTCTGACCTTCTTCTTTTCCCCTTTTCAGGCTCAAGGCAGTGGTTCTTCTATCATCACCAAGGAGTTGCAGTCTCCGTCCTCTTCCAGTGAGCCTCAAAATCACTCCCCCCGGGTCAGTGAGTTTTTGTGCGCTTACATTGTGGTTTTTGAAATGGGTTCTTCATGGATTTTGTTGTAGGCCTATAGCTGGTCGTGTAGGAGCTTTTGGTGTGGTTTTGAGATCCCATTTCAGCTCAGGCAAGTGAATAAAATGGATTGGGATGCATGCAAATAAATGGGTCTTCTTCTCAAAGTTGGTTGAAGCATTTTCTTAGATTTGGTAGGATTATTTTCTCGATGATTTGGTTTAGGCTATATACATGATTTTGTGCAAGGAATGGTTTAGTGTGATTTATCATAAGTTGCATTTTGTTGTTAAGATTTCAGTTTTGTGTTGGTAAAGATGGAATTTCAAATGGTAACTTCTGTGTTTATCTACTTGAAATCTGAAATTTTGTTTTCTTTTTCTTTGATGTGTGATTGGAATTGATTGGGTAATTGTTGGTTATTGAAGGGAGTTGATGGCAGTAAATGGGAGTGCAACCTGTTGTGAATAAGAGTGGGGAACTGATGAAGGAGAGTTAAAAGAAAGAAAAAACAAAGAGAGAGAGAGCAGAAGTGCAATAACACTGCTGCACAGCTCGGGCAGGCAGAAGCCTTTCCCGCTCGAGCGAGCCTGGCTTCTGTGACAGCCCGCTCGAGCGGGCCTGTATTTTGGCCCAAGTAGGTTTTGGGGCATATTTTTGGGCCTGTTTTGCATTTTTAAGGCCCGGTTTGAGTATGAAAACTCTCTAATGATTTATTAATCATTGGGAATTAAGAGTTTGAGCCCAAATCACTTTGTTTGAACAAAACCAATGGAGAAAGTTTAGAAATGTAATTACCGGGGATTTTCCTTTAGTCTTAATATATACTTTATGCCCTCAAATGTCAGAAATCTTCAAACACCAACTCATTCACTTATAAACCGACATGGAGACACTAAGTGTATATAAAGACGCCCCTTGTAAGCCATCAAACACTATCAATCGTCTTAATTATCCCATTCCAAGTTAGAATAATTCTATCTTTTCTTATAATTGATTTGAAATGAGTTTGAAAAACGTTGATAAGGCTACTCATCCGATTTGTCCGTATTTATTTGTTTGTATTTGGTTAAGAGTAGTCCTTTTCATCGATGGAAATGTATTTTGACAGGTTGATTATATCGTTTTGAATTTATCGGTAAGACTACTCATTTGGTCCGTTCGATTCTGTTCGTTTGTATTTGTTCAGAGTAGTTTTTCTTATCGATTTTGAAATGTATTATTATGATTTGATTTGTATTAATTCAGATATTGGTTTTGAAAGGCACCACTAAGCTTAGGTCACCTTGTTCGGGTTGATCACCTGGCTTGGGATCTTTAAATTATTTGCTAACTGCAGTTTGGATTCTGTTTGCTCCGGCCATGGCAACGGTTCTGTTCTCCGGTCCCACGAGTAGTGGCAACGGTTCTGTTTTCCGGTCCCACGAGTAGTGGCTATGGTTTCTGCCATTTTGCATGGCATCTGTTCTGGTCCCATGAGTAGTGGCTACGGTTTCTGTCTGTTTGCTCTTGTTACTTCGGTAATAGGAGAATATAGCAATATGTGGGTTGCCATTATTTGGAATATTTATCCATTAGTTTGAAGATTTTTGTTATAACTTTTGGATATGCATCATTTGTTTAATTAAATTATTTTGTGCATACGTTTTGCCTTCAATACATTTTTATGATTTTTAAACATGACATTTATAAAACTTGTATATCATCTGTATTATTCACCTGCCAGACCGTCGTGTCTGATACTTTCTGTTTGGTGTCAGATGTCGAACCCGCAACCCTTGAGGCGGAGTGTGTAGAGGAGGTAGTAGAACCTCCGGTGGAGCAAGAGTGACAGCCAAATGATGTCATGTAGATGTCATGTTCGATTTGGAGTTTCGATAACATCTTTTAGGGAGCGACTTCTATTCTTTTGGGAACTTTGTTTATAGCCTCTTGTTAGACCCCAACCCAGACCAACTCGATTAGTACTAATTAAGTGAGTGTTTAGTCTTCAGTGAGTCTTAGTACTAGTTGGGTTAGAATGTGATTAGACTTAGTCTGGATTATAGCTTTGGGGATTTTGAGGACGTTTAGTATTGTAAGACCCCGACCCTCAATTTTTGGGTTTAGCATTGTTTTAATCATGATTTAGCTTTTTAAATAAGATTAGAGTTGATTTGACTTTGTTTTTGAGTTTGAATAGATTCTTCATAACTTTGTAGAGTTTTAAAAGACCGTTGACTTTGTTTTGACCCAACCCTTGTAAATTGTATTTTTGTGAGAATTTATTCTTGGTTTCTAAAAATTCCAATTTTTATTCCTTTTGACCCATTTTATTGTTATAAACAGCTTTCGTGTTTTATCCATTTGGATTTGAGGCTCAGAAATCGCGTTTTTCGAGAAAAAGGGCAAAAATGACAATTTTCACTAAATCTGTCCATAAATTTCGAAAATTTCAGAAATTGGGGAAAATATACTTTTTGAAAACTAGATTTTTCGACGATCGTTTTGTTCTTCTTCGTCGATTTCATCCGGGGTCCGCAAGACCATGTTTTAATCGTTTCAAATTCTACTGCTTTGGGACCCACCTTGCAGACACTATATATAGTCTCCTATTCTCTCTCCTCCATTCTTCTTCCCAAATCCCTGCACGTTCTTGACCTAGAGTGGAGAAGAGGAGAAGCTTCCTTTTTGATCTTTTTCCCTTGAAATCATCTAGCAAGAGAGCTCCAATCTCCGATCCGACTCCGTCACTTTCTTCCTCTCTTCTCAAGCTTCGTTTAGAGTGTTTTTGGAGCCAAACCCTTTCACTATTTATGGTCTTCAACCTCTATTCTTCTTGTTTAGCTAGCTCGAGGTGGGTACTTTCCTCCATTCTTTCATTGGTGTTCTTTTAGTTCATTTAGAACTTGTTTTCTATGTTTTCAAACCCATTTTCGAAATGGGGGTTTGTGATGACCAAAAATGTGATTTTTATGTGTTCTATTTTGGGGCTTTTGTGTAGATTTTGTGGATCTTCTCTTTGGTTGAGTTTTTGTGGAGTTTTCCTTGGCATTGGATTGAGGCAAGTGATCTTTATAGGATCTCTCATGTTTATTGCTTTATGTTTCATTATGGTTTCAATATTTCATCAAGACATGTTTTCTATGTTAATTTTCATAATGCAAGTTATGTTATATTCTTTCAAGTCATGAGTTTTGGCTTCTTCATTTGTCTTGTTAGCCATGATTTTGCAAGCTCTTAGAATCATGTTTGATCTTGTTAGTTTTTATGATTTTATACTTGAAAATGTCTTGATGTCTTTTTATAGAATGAATGGTTTAATTGTGGATGGAATGCTTTACAAATGTGTGAAATGTATCCCTTGGAAAGCATGAAGGCTTGGGGAGTGCATGTGGTTCAAATGTGGAAGTGAAGAAGGGAGAGAAGTGTGAAAAAAGTTCAACGTCATAAGTTCTACCGGAATTTCTACCGGTAGAAGCGCTTAAATCGGAAGTACTACCGGTAGAAGTGGCTCGAATTTTGGCAGAGAAGTGTGAAAAACTGTGAACCCTTAGTTCTACCGGAATTTCTACCGGTAGAAGCGCTTAAACCGGAAGTACTACCGGTAGAAGTGGCTCGAATTTTGGCAGAGAAGTGTGAAAAGCTGTGAACCCTTAGTTCTACCGGAAGTTCTACCGGTAGAAGCGCTCCAACCGGTAGTTCTACCGGTAGAGATGGTTCTACCGGAAGTTCTACCGGTAGAGAAGCTTAAACCGGAATTTCTACCGGTAGAGATGCTGAACCCAGACCGACAGTTACAAAAGTACTGTTTTTGAAGGATTTTTGCGGGAATGAAAGCTAAACTAGGTTTTAGACCTTTTTATTGACTTTGTGCACTTGGAATTCCAAAATGTACTATAACTTTTGGGGCACCAAACCTTGTCAAAACTCCGACATTTGGGTTTCAACTCCACGAGGGTCAATGAATGGTCTTAGCCTAAACTTGATAGATTTCGTGTTTGAACTCTTGTTTTGATGCTTCATGCAACACCGTGTTCTCGTTTGATTTTCAAGTACAAGTTTGTTTGAAGAATTGTTTCAAGAACCAAAGCTCTTGTTTTGATGCTTCGTGCATCATCGAGTATTCGTTCGAATTTCAAGAATAAGCTTGTTTTAAGACGTGTTCTAAGACGTGTTTCAAGAATAAGAAAAGGGAATCATTTCTTAAGTTTGTAAGGATTTATACTATGCTATTTTGCTAGTCTCGTCGTGTCGTGCTTATTAAATGATTTCCCTCTTGTTTCGACGTGTTCTCGAATAAGTATTGCCGTGTTTTGTGCATTCATGATATAAGTGATTACCACTGAGCTTGGACTGCCCTTTTAGCTTGATCCACTACGTGGGGGTCCTTAAACATGTGGACTATCTGCAGACTAGTCGTGTCTTGAATGACACATCATGCGTGTTCGTGTTCCGGTTCCGCGGCCGGAAATTCCCCGTATATGTGGGATCGTGTCGTGCTTGTCGTGCGTGCTTACTCTTGTCATCATGTATGATGGAGAAAGGATGGGCTCTTTTTGGATTTACTAATCATGATATTATATGTATTCATATCTTGTTTCGTATATCGTGCATGCGCTAGTGATTTCTTGATAAGTACCTTGTTCATGCATTGTTTTTAAACCTCGTAAACTTGTTTCAAGTTCAATAAAGTGTTTTTAGTTATTGTTTCCTTTAAACTTCAAATTTTGTTTATGCTCTTGCCTATATTGATCACCTGCCAGACCGTCGTGTCTGATATTCTTCTGCTTTGGTGCTCTAGATAGCAGGTCCTTGTTTTGAGCTAGTTCGTGTGCAGAGGGCTGTCGAGCCACGAGTTTTGCAGGCTTGTTGTGTCAGCGATGTCATGTAGACGTCATGCTTGACTCCGGAGTTACGTTACGCCATTGGGTAGTATTTGTTCTAGCTTGTTTTTGTCTACGGCTTTTGTTAGCCTGTTTCTTGGGAATTGTAATTAATGCACTCGTTAATTTGTAACTTGAATATGTTTAGGTAATGATAAGCCTGTTACTGTCAGCTCTGTATATTTTGATATTATGAATTGTTCCAGTCTGAGTTTAAATATGTTTATGATCATCTTAGGCTGACAGATCGAGTACGACACGGAACCCGATGGATACGGATTCCGGGTCGTAACGTCTTGTAGAGCTTCCGCGAAATATTTTGATGTGTTGTGAATTTTGTTATCCTCACACACGCGGATCTTGGGAGGGGAAATACAAATTCCCCAAAACTCGCGTCCCCGAGATCGGATCACGGTTTTGGGGTCGTGACAAGTATGAGTCAGATACGCTCAGGGACGCCCTGAGTACACGTGTAAGAGTGGGTTTTCGTTCTAGATATCTTGTATGATCGTGATTTTCGTTTCTCTTGAATGGTTTTACCATTTGTTACAACTTTCATCTTTTTTAGCCTGCATGTATTTGAGGCCCAGAAACCCAAGTTTTGGCCCAAAAGGGGTAAATCTGTCTTTTCATGCTAAATCTGGGCACAATTTTCGAAGTCGTGAAACCATTTCAAAATTATACTTTTCCGAAACTAGATTTTTCAACGATCATTTGGTTCTTCTTCCTCGACTTCGTCCGGGATCCATAAGACCATGTTTTAATCATTTCAAGTTCAACTGTAGTTGGGACCCACTTCCAGACACTATTTATACTCTCTTACTCTCTCTCCTCCATTCTTTTTCCCAATTCCTGCAACTCTCATTGACCTAGAGTGAATAGGAGAAGAAGGTTTCTCTCTTGGTTCTTTTTCCCTTGAATCATCCATCAAAAGGGCTCTCATCTACGATCCGACTCCGCCATTCTCTTCCCCTCTTCTCAAGCTTCGTTTGGGACGTTTTTGGAGCCAATCCCTTGGACTATTCATCATCTTCAAGCTCTATTCTTCTTGTTCAGCAAGCACAAGGTTGGGGTTTCTCTTCATTCTTTCATTTGATGTTCATTTAGCTCATTTAGAGCTTGTTTTCCATTTTTTCAAACCCATTTTCAAAATTTGTGATGGCCAAAATGGTGATTTTTGTGTGCTCCATTTAGGGGTTTTGTGTAGATTTCGTGGAGCTCACATTCTTGTTGTTTTTGTGGAGTTTTGGCTTGGCTTTGGATTTGAGGCAAGTAAACTTTATAGGCTTCTCTTACACATTATGACATTTGGGTTTTTAACCTAAAATCCCTGCTAAATGTTAGATTTGTGATCTATGCATTGTTTTGTTTTGGGAATGAATGATTGAATGTGTTTTTGACCCTTGGTGAGCATGGTGGCTCAGGGGTTTTGTTTGGTTCAGAGGTGAGAAGGAGAAGGACGAAAATGTATGAAGATGAGTGAAGAAAGTGCAGTTTCTGCACTCAGGCGCGTTCAGGCAGAAGCCTGTTTGCTCGAGTGACCATAGGGTCCGCTCAAGCGAACATGCCTCTGTTTGAAGGGTTTCGGACAGAAACCCGTCCGCTCGAGCGAACCCTTTGGTTGGCTCGTGCGAACAAGTTTCTGTCTGGGGTCCGCTCGAGCGATGGTATGACCGCTCGAGCGAACCTGATACTCACAGCTTTGGATTTTCAATCTTTTTCTAAATTTCTTGGAAATTGAAAACTAGACTATGCTTTAGACTTTTAATTGACGTTGTGTAAATTGGAATTCGAAAATGTACCTTACCTTCGGGGACATCAAGCTATGTAAATTCTGACATTTGGGTTTCAACTTCACAAAGGTTAATGGACAGTCTTAGCCTATGCTTGATGGACTTCGTTTACGCTCTTGTTTGGATGCTTCATGCATTATCACATTCTCGTTTGGATTTCAAGTTTAAGCTCGTTTTAAGGCGTGTTTCAAGAATAAAAAAGGGAATCATTTCGTAAGTTTGTTAAGCATTTATATTATGCTATTTTGCTAGTTTTGTCAGATTACGTTTGATAAAGGATTTCCCTCTTGTTTTGTCGTGTTCTCGAACTCGTTCGTCATGTTTTGTGCATTCATTATATAAGTGAATACCACTGAGCTTGGACTGCCCTTTTAGCTTGATCCACTACCTGGGGGTTCTTAAACATGTGGACTATCTGCAGACTAGTCGTGTATTATATTACACATCGTGCGTGTTCGTGTTCCGGTTCTGTGGCCGGCCTCCCCGTCTACCTTGTGTAGCGTGGGATCGTGTCTTGCGTGTCGTGCTTGTCATGCGTGCTTGCTCTTATCATCATGTATGATGGAGAAAGGATGAGCTCAATGTGGATTTATCTTTTCATGATATTATAAGTATTCATGCTAGTTTGTAAACTGAAATGTGTACATTAATCTTAGATTGTTTTAGTACTATTTTTTTATATTCGCGCCTAAATTGTTTATTTGCCAAACCGTCGTGTTTGATGCATGTTATTTTGATGTCCAGGTGCAGGAGGTATCGCGTTCAACGAGGAGTGCCCGGAGGAGGCTTTTGAGCCACCCCTAGCACGTGAGTGGCAGCTCGACGATGTCATCTAGACGCCGGGCGGGATCTTGATTCTCGTTTTGCATAGTTTTGGGTTATCTTTTGGGATTTTTATTTTGTTGTATTGGCCTTTGTTGGCCTCTCATGGTTTTGTAACTTGAATTATATACTTTGTTAAACGATGAAACTTTAATCATGATAGGAATGCTTTGCTAACATTTCTCTTTCTATACCAAGTCTCGATATTATAATTTCTCTTGCGTTCTGTTGTTTAAGATTGGTGTGATTCATTTTGCTACACGCTTCCGCATGCCTATTCGTGTGACCTCGACACGTGTCTTGGGATCCTCACCGTGGAAACCTGTGGAAAAACAGGCGGTGTGTTTTATGTTCTATTAATCATATCGTCGTGTCGCGGGCCCGGGTCTCGGTCCAGGGTCGCGACACCTCTATTGGCTTCAGTTGGGATGTATAACTTAATATACTTTTGTGTTCCTCACAACTTTAACTAACTTTGGGATTGTGCTATGTATATACTTCTCTTTTGATACTAACTTGTGCATTATCTTGTGTTATATTTGATTTTTAATTTTTGCTACACGTTTCCGCATACTATTATTCGTTGTGAAACTAACTATTTGGTTGTGACGGATCGTCTGGGATCCTCACCGCGGAATCTTGTGGGAAAAATATTTAGCGCGTGCGGGCGAAATTTTCAGACCCGTACCGCCATGTTCCCGGATTAAGGACTTGTTTTAATGGGACCTCGGTCCGGTGGCGTGACAGTCTGTAAGAATCAATCCAAGCTCTAATCAAGCTTTCCAAGCCAAAGGTCCAAGCCACAAGCAAAAACCCATAAAACAAAACCCTAAAAGAGTAAAAAAACCTGGAATGGGGAGGAAAAAGCTTCAATAATGGAAATGGTGATTCCCTTAGGCTAGGAGAACACAATATGAAAAAATGGGAAGGATTACTTACATGAGAGTTCTTCAAAATGCTAGGTTAGTTCAAAAGGAGGTCTTGGAGTAGGTGGTTTCCTCCACAAATGCTATTAAGAGAGAGTTCTCAAGGAGATGAAGAGGATGATGACCTCAAATCTTCTATTGGTGCAAGTTTGGGAGTGGATTGAGGATGGAGAAGCAATAAGGAGAAGAAAGAAGGGAAAACCTAGCTTGGGGTTTGGTTTGAGCTGGAACAAGGGAAATGAGGAAGAAGGGTTTCCTTATAAAGCAAGTGGGGAGTGGGCTCCACCACTAGAAATCTTTGTGGGCCGAAATCATGCTTTTTGGGACTTCGGGTGCGTTCGACGAAGAAGGGAAAAACGATTAACGAAATTTCTAGTTTCCAAAAAGTATATATTTCAAGGGTTTCGGGGATTTAAAATTTTGGGTACAGATTTAGTGTAAAAAGACTGTTTTACCCCTGAAGCTAGAAAAGTCGAGTTTTGGGGTTCCGGACGGGGACAGGATCAACATGAAAGTTGTAGAGATTAACTGGATAAGTAGAATGGGACCAAAACACGGATTATAGGAATCTCGAATAATCCCTCAAGTATACGCAAGGTCACAAAAGGAACCCCCAAAGGGTCCCACTAATCTCAAAGGCACTCAAAATTCCCCAAAGCTATAACAAAGGTTATTCTAATCCTAACTAAACCACAAACCACTAATCACGCTTAAGAATAGCACACGGCTTAATTAGTACTAATCGAGGTCACTCGGGTCGGGGTCTTACATCCTCCACCCCTTGGGACATTTGGTCCACCAAATGAAATACACAACTCACCTCTGGTAGTAGATGTGGATGCTTTTTCTGCAGTTGATCTCGTATTTCCTATATTGCTTCTTCTGGTCCATGATTTTCCCAGAGCACCTTTACCCAATGTATAATCCATGTCTTCAACTCTTGTTCTTTTGTATCAATGATTTGAACGGGCTTCTTAACATATGTCGCATCCTCTCGGATTTGCAAAGGCTCATACCGGAATACATGCAAAGGGTCGGGGGCGTACTTTTTCAACATTGACACATGGAAAACATTGTGTACGCCAGATAGTTCGGGTGGTAAGGTTAATCTATAAGCCACATCACTAATCTTGCTCACAATGTCATATGGTCCAATGTATCTTCGTGATAGCTTGCCTTTCTGCCCAAATCTCAATATTCCCCTCGTAGGTGGCACTTTCAAGAAAACCTTGTCTCCTTCTTTAAACTGTAAATCCCTTTGGCGATAGTCTGTATAACTTTTTTGTCTATTCCTGGCCACTTTCAGACGTTCTTGGATCAACTTGACTTTGTCACTGGTCTCACTCACTATGGTTGGCCAATGGAAACTGCGAATGCCGACTTCTTCCCAACACACAGGTGTCCTACACCTTCCGCCATACAGGCTTCAAAGGGCGCCATTCCAATGCTCGAATGGTAGCTGTTGTTGTAACCGAACTCACACAATGGTAAGATCTCATCCCGTTCAGTCTTGAAGTCTAATACACAAGCACAGAGCATAGCCTTAAGGGTCTGAATTGTCTTCTCTGACTGGCCATCTGTCTGGGGATGATAAGCTGTACTGAATTGTAACTTCGTACCCATAGACTCATGTAGTGTCTTACAAAATCTCGAGACGAATCTGCTATCTCTGTTAGACGTGATGGAAACTGGCTGTCCATGCCGACTAACAATCTTGTTGACAAACAACTCTTCTAAGAGTAACATATGCATCTTCTTCCCTGTCGTCATAGGAATGAAGTGAGTTGATTTGGTGAGACAGTCTACAATAACCCATATCGCATTGTTGCCTCTGCTGGTCCACGGTAGTCCCAAAATAAAATCCATTGTGATGTGCTCCCATTTCCATTCCGGGATCTCTAATGGCTGTAGCAACCCTGGGGGCTTTTGATGTTCTGCCTTTATCAACTGACAAGTCATACAACGAGAGACGAATGCTGCAATCTCTCTCTTCATGTTTTTCCACCAAAATTTGCCCTTTAAATTCTGATACATCTTTATGCTGCCTGGATGCATGGAATATTTCGTACTGTGAGCCTCGGTCATTATGTCATTCCTCAAATCTTCAATGTTAGCCACGCACAGACGGTCACGGTAGTATAAAACTCCCCCAACAATACGAAAGTTAGGACGTTCTACTATATGCTCTGAAATCTTGGCTAACTCTGGATTTTGCAATTGACTATCTTTGATCTTCAGGATGAAAGAAGGCTCTGACACTTACATGTTGGCTAACAATACACCCTTCCTTAGTGGCTGTAGGCCTATTCTCAACTCCTCAAATTACTCGAAAATACAAGTGCCACTTAAATTTGCCAAGCCTACTGATTTTCTGCTCAAGGCATCGGCAGCTACATTTGCTTTCCACGGGCGATATTTGATTGGAAAATCATAATCCTTGATATATTCGATTCATCTTCTGTGTCTCATATTCAGTTCTATCTGAGAAAACAAGTACTGCAAGCTGCGGTGATTGGAGTGGACTTCGAACTTCTCTCCATAGAGGTAATGTATCCACATTTTCAATGCAAAGACGACCGTTGCCTATTCAAGATCATGGGTCGCATAGTTTTTCTCGTGATCTTTCAATTGCTGGGATCCATAAGCAATGACTTTTCCATCTTGCATCAACACCCAACCAAGTCCAACATTCAAAGCATCGGTAAAAATGGTAAAACCGCTGCTTCTGGATGGTTTAGTAAGGACTGGTGCTGTAGTTAATCTCTTCTTCAGCTCTTGGAAACTGGCCTCACATTGGTCTGTCCACACAGACGGCACATTCTTCCTTGTCAACTTCGTTAAGGGTGACGCAATCGACGAAAATCCTTGCACAAATCTTCGATAATAGCCTACCAATCCCCGAAAATGTTTGATTTATGACACATTCTTCGGTCAATCTTGGATGGATCTACTGACAATCCTTCTTTGGAGATGATGTGCCCCAAAAATGCTAGTTGCTCTAGCCAGAATTCACACTTGTTGAGCTTCGCATACAGTTGGTTTTTTCTCAAAAGTTGTAGTACTGTTCTCAAATGTTTTTCATGTTCTTCCTTGGTATTGGAGTACACTAAAATATCATCAATGAACACTACTACAAACTGGTCCAAATATTGTGCAAATATCTTGTTCATTAATGCCATGAACACTGCCAGTGCATTTGTCAACCCAAATGGCATCACTAAGAACTCATAGTGGCAATATCTCGTCTGGAAAGCTGTTTTCAACACATCTGATTCTCTGACTCTCAGCTGGTGGTAACCGGATCTCAAGTCAATCTTCGAAAAATACGAAGCACCCTGTAACTGATCAAACAGTTCATCTATCCTTGGCAATGGCTATTTGTTCTTGATGGTCACTTGGTTCAACCTTCGGTAATCAATGCACATCCTCATGGAATCATTTTTCTTCTTAACAAATAAAACCGGAACTCCCCACGGTAAAATGCTCGGTCTCACAAAATCTTTGTTTAATAATTCTTTCAACTATATCTTCAATTCTCCCAATTCCGCCGGAGCCATTCTATAAGGTGCAATAGATATCGGAGCGGTCCCTGGTAACAACTCGATAGTGAAATCGATTTCTTTGATGGGTGGCAATTCCGGAATTTCTTCTGGAAAAACATCCGGGATTTCCCAAACAGTAGGGATCTCCTCCACCCCTTGAGACCGTTTATCCTCCGTGATAAACGCCAAATACGCTTCACATCCACTTTTCAATAGTCTATCAGCCTTCAGCGCTGAGACAAACCCTGCACGAGGATTCCTCCTCTCTCCCTGAAACAACACTCTTGTTGGTGTCTCATCTAATTTGAAGGTGAGGGTCTTATGGAAACAATCCATTGTGGCATGGTACCTTGCCAGCCAATCCATCCCTAGGATGATATCGAAATCACGCATCTCTAATAAAATGAGATCTGCGGGTAATACAACCTCTCCTATCTAAACTGTGCAACTAGGGTAAACGGTTCTACAAATAACATGTTTACCTACTGGGGTTACCACAGTCAAAATATACTCAAGTTCTCTATCATGCACATCAATTGACTTAGAAAATTCATGGGATATAAATGAATGATAGAGCCAGGGTCAAATAAAATCCTAGCTTTAGTCCCACAAATGAGGATTATACCTTCCACTACGTTTCCCACTGCTTCTGCATCAGCTCTATTGACCGTATAAACTTGTCCTCGCCGCTGTGGCCTGATAGGAGCTTGCTGCTGCCTGCCTTGTGGGATATTTTTGTTTTCTTGCGGGGGACGCTGATTTTGATGTTGACCTTGCTGACGGGCTTGTTGTTACTGCTGAGGTCTGTACTATTGCGGTGGTGCCTGCTGCTGAAGTGGCCTTGCCTGATTTTGGACAACCATTGCATTCTGTGGTGGTGCTGGACGCTGTGCTCCCTGCTGTTGTTGATTTTGCCTGTTCTGTCTTGGATAGTCCCTCATCTTATGGTTCATCGAACCACATTTAAAGCATACTCCTGAAACCGTACGACACCGGGTACTCTCATGATTCTTCCCACAGTGAATATAAACTGTTCGATTCTGAGCATTTTGTTCTAGCCTGTGCCTCTTGTGCTGTTGGTTCTTCTGCTGGTAGTTCTGCTGATGAGCTTGCCCCTTGCCCTGAACTCTAAGTATCTTGAGGTGAAAGTTCTCAAACTTGTAGGCTCTCTTGACCGCCATTTCGAAAGTGGCAGGTGGCACTACTCCCGTAGCATCTCTCTCAATGATCGGATTCAATCCTTTGAGGAATTTAGCAATCTTCTTCTCCACTGTGTCCACTAACTCTGGCGCATATCTTGACAGTCTTTCGAACTTGGTGAGGTACTCTAACACTGTCATGTTCCCTTGTACAAGCTGCTGGCATTCCACTGCCTTTTGTCTCTTGACGTGAGTGGGTACATATTTGTCTCCAAACTGCTTCTTGAAATTTGCCCAAGCCACTGCATCTGCAATAGTCTTGTACTTTTCCCTTACTGTCTTCCACCTATATCTGCCAACTCGGTGAAGAGTGATGTTGCAAGTTTTACTCTCTCACCTCTCGTACATCTGAAGACTTCAAAGATGTTCTCAGTATGCTTTAACCAATCATCTGCAGCCAGAGGGTCTTCTGTCCCAACGAAGTCCTTTGGTGCTCTCTTTCTAAATCGTTCAAATAAGGCATTTGGGTCATGCTCTCTTTGACTGATGACAATTGCGGGTTGAGGTTGAATCAGTTTAGGTCTCCTTTTTAACACCTCTAACAACTGCCTTTGCATCTCTGCTAATTCCCTGGCATGATCTTCATCTTTCTTTAACGTACGTTCTTGTAACCTATCTTGGTTTTCATTTGCCTGACGTTACTGATCAAGCATGGTTTGCATCATTTATTGAATCTGGTTTTACATTGTGTTTTCTACAATATGTTATTCAACCGGACCTGTATCTTCACTGTTACTCGTAGTGGGATTGCTGTTTATCGGTCTCTTGCGAGGTGGCATAGTACTGCAAAACAAGTTGTTAGCACACAATAAATAAATAAAGGGTCACACATTGCTCACACGATTCTAGCTAACGAAAAATCTAACGAATCCTCGCCACGTCCTTAGGATTTCTAGTTTCTTTTAACTACCCGAAACACGTCTCGCTCTGATACCAGTCTGTCGTGAACCCGGAACGGGTTATCGGGACCTAGTCCGGGATCAGGACTAGTGTTGGATGAATATAAATGAATGTTTGAACAATATGGTTAGTGCCATAGAATATCCAATGCGTACACGAGTCTATAAAGAATAAGATACTACCCGTGCACGTGATTTCCCACAAGTGTCTGCGGTGAGGATATCATCACTACAACATAAATGTTTTATTTAAGTGCGGAAGCGTGTAGCAAATCAAACATGCAATTCATCTCTAATAATAAGATTGATAACACATGCATAACAAGTATGAGAATGAGCAATGATCATTAGCGTATTCCCAAAAGTAAATGTTAATGTTTATACGAAATATCAGTTAATTAACATCTCCAAAAAAGAGGCCAACAAAGGCCAATACAATCCAAAATAGTTTCCCAAAAGAATGAGTTATCCATAACTCCAAAATGAATCGAATCTCAAGCAACCGGATGTCTAAATGACTTCATCGGCGTGCCATTCGACTAAATGCTGCGGTTCACCGACCGTCTCCTCGTGCTTATCCTTGGGATAACCGAAGACTGGACCTGAGTACCAAAGAAATGGGTCAAACACAACGGTTTGGTAGGTGGGTGAAAAGATATAACAATAAAACAATAATTGAATTTACCTTGGAAAACATTTAAACCTATTTAAACAATTACTTCCATAAAAGAAACGAACCATTTAATGAAAATCATATGTGCAATATAAAACATGTAAAGCTAACCAAGGAACCGGAAAACAAGCAAGATGGCAACCTCACGAAGCTAAATCCTCTATCACCGAAGTGACAAGAGAATATCGAGGCGTTGATCTCAGTCACCAAAGTGAGGAGACTCAACGCAAATATACATATACATATAATATATGAGACATGACCACGGTAGCGACCTGGGCATCGGGAACCACGGTAGCAATCCGGGGTATCGGGACAAGACCGATGTAATAACCGGGTAGGGGGATCCAAACTGCAGCTGGCCAGAAAAAAAGGGAGATCTCCAAGTAAGTAGATAAGACTGACAAGGTTATCCAAGCTTAGTAGTGTCGACTCATAGGTCAAATAATAGAAATCAAGACATGTGTAAAATACATCAAGTGCAAGTAAATAAACGGGCGGAATGGGGTGCTCAAAGGCACAACTGTCATTTCATGTCGGGCATTGCACTTCGGGACTAGTAACTGTTATAAGTACATTTTCAATGCTTTCGGGGATAACAATCATATAGTGTAAATCTCAGGGACAAGGAAATACAAATGAACTATTGGAGTTTCGGGTAAAATATCAGGTTCAGGATTTGTTCGAGGTGAATAGGGACCCCGTATGTTGATTTTAGTAATAACTTGGTACTCCTTGAGTTTGGGGACATCCCGGGCTCCTTATACACCTTGGAAAATTTTTCCAAAAACTTTAATGAATCTTTGTGATGTGGTTTCTTTCCAGCTCCAACATAGTCTCAGGTGAATGTCGGATGTGATTTCCGGACCCAATGTGGGTGGAAACACAGTGTTATATAAAGCGATACGTGAAAGTACCGACCAATTCCGAGGATTCCCGACTAATCCTCGAAATGGTGAAAAAGTGTGATCGCCAGTCATGGTAAATGGCCATGACTCCGTTTGATCGCCTCCATGCAAGAAATTAAGGGTCCCACTCATCACAACGCCGCCGGCGACGCGTGATGGTCTCATCAATATTATTTTGGGTCATCATTATGGGGGTTCAGTCCATCTTAAAAATTCGAGATTAATTAGAAGACTATGTTCCATGCATTTCTAATAAAAGAAAGAAAAATAGCTGAAATATGAAATAGGTAACATAATCCTGAATTCTATGGGTTGTTGGATGCTTGTTGTCCAATTTTTAATAATTTTTATATAACTCGAATCGGTCTCATTTTTAATAGGGATTCAGTGTATACGATGATAAAGTCCCATATTTAATTTTTGATTTTTACGGTTATTGAAACCTTATGAAATAAAGCACACAAATCATATTAAATATGCTGGAATTTCTGCACTGCAGAAACTGGCCTCTGACATAGGTCCACTCTCTGAAGTTTTATAATTTTTACAGACCTCCAATTATTCTGAAAATTCTATGAGACTTAAAAGACCTGAAGAGGAGGCTTCTGTAAAATTTTCATGAATTTTGGCTTAACATAACCCTTCATGATTATGCACACGAAGCTAAGTTCACCTGCTGGATTTTCTGCACTGCGGAATTTAGTCCGTGACCAAGGACCATTGTCTGAATTTTGATAACTTTTATAAATCTCTGACTAATCTGAAATTTCTATGGCAGTTAATAGACCAAAAGGGGAAGGTCATGTGATTTTCCATGAATTTTAAATGAAAACAAACCCTTGTGATTATGGGCATTGTGTGGGGGCGTTCCTCGAACACCGAGATTGGGCCCACTCCCCCAGTAATGAAGGAGAATCACGTGCCACTTCGGAACCGAACTTGTTAATAGTTTCGGTCTCGGCTATAGCACCAAAAGACCCTTCATAGTTCGACAGAAAGCTCGTCTTTGCCACGCAGCTCGGTAGACTTGCTCGCATTGCCCACGCACCTCCCTCAGTTCGGTCCTACCTCAGTTCGGATGTGTCTAACCTCGGACGTCCTCACCTCGGTCTCGGCCACCTATCTCGGACAAAGGGCATCACCCATCATCCCCGATAGAGACGTGGCGTAATGACCGAGAGATGTGGTGGAACGGTTTATGAGGTAGAGAGCATTAAGGGGAATGGGCAACGTTACGAATATAATTGAGGGATAGGCATTGACTGAGCGGTTACCTCAATTAAAGGAGCGGGATCGACTGAAACGGTTGCCCTGATTGAGGGAATCACATCGATTGCGCTGTGATACTTATCCACGATATTGAATCTACACGCCGGTATAAAAGAGAGGTCTTAGTCTCCTCCAAAGGTACGCACATATACAACATATTACTTACAGAGCCGTTATTCTGTCTCTCTAAAAACTCTACCCTACTGTCACGTTCTTACACTGACTTAGGCATCGGAGAGCCTTGCGCGCTGCCCACAGCCAGGGTCTTTGACTGCTCTTTTCCTTTTCCCCCTTTCAGGTTCTATTCAAGGCATCACATCTTCTCTTCTAGTGGGTCTCGAGATCACCACCTCCGGGTTCGTGAAATTTCGTGCTGTTACAATTGGCGCCGTTTGTGGGAAGAGATACAGTAATCTTTTCATTACTCAAACATCCTTCCTTACACCATGCCTCCAAAGAGCAAGAGAGGTGGCAAGGCGAAATCTGTAGAAATGAGGGAACTTCCTGGACCATCCCGGGCAGTATCTCGACAAGAGAATATTGGCGAGCGTCCAGCAGTGGTGGAGAGTTACCATACTAGCTCTGTCTCACCTCTAATGGAGGAGATAAGGCCTCCTCAAGTAAACAACCCTTTGCCAAGGCTGCTTCAGAAGGGCAAAGGTCAGGTGGTGCACCGGGCCCACAATGACGACACCCCCTCACTCGCGGATTCAGGACCCAGAACCTGATCATCCAAGAAAAAGATATGCTGATCCGTTAGCTCCGGCAACAGCTCCAGGAGATTGAAAAGGCTTCCACGAAAAACATCGTATGTCCTATCGTCCACAATGATCTGCGGCAACACCTGAACCACAAAAGGCGCTCCAGAGATCACGTCGAAGGCTCGGGCGATAGCTGCTCCCAGAAAAAGCAAGAGCTCACATTCGACGACAAGGATGACATGAGGGAATGGCTTGCCCGGGAGGTCAAACAGACCGTCCGGTGCAACATGGAGGCCGTCAGATTTGCCCGCGACTAGTTGGATGTCAGCGACGCAGAGAACCTTGGTGCATCTCCTTTCTCTCAGGAGATAAGGGAGTTTACTTTCCCAGAGAAGTTTAGCGTCCCATGGTTCGTCTTGTACGAAGGAACCTCAGATCCAGGGGCGCATCTTCGACATTTCATTCAGAGGATGTCGATCTGGGGTGACCTCGGTCACCTCAACTGCAGAGTTTTTTCTTCTAGTCTTGGGGACCTCCCCCTAAGATGGTTCTGTGCACTTTCGGAAGAGTCGATTACAAGCTGGCAACATCTCTAAAGCTCCTTCTTGAAGAAATTCCAAGCACACAGAATCATCCCCAAGACCGACACCGACATCATGGCGCTCCGGATGAGGCAGAACGAGTCTATTACTCAGTTTGCCAAGAGATTCTGGACAATCTACAGTCAGGTCGAGAACGCCACTGAAGAGGTGGCTGTCAAATCTTTCCAGCAAGCTCTGCTTCCGGGCAATGAGCTCCGTAAGTACCTGATCTGGAACCATGTTACTTCCATGAAAGCTCTCATGGCCAGGGTAAATCGCTTCATAGAGCAAGAAGAAAACGACGCCCGAGCTTGGGAGAGCTTCGGCTTCGCCCAAGAAGCAAAATTCTCCAGGAGGGAGAAGAAATCGCCTCGGAGGGAGGATGCCAGCTTTGTCGCGACCCCAGACTGGGATCCGGGCCCGCGACTGCGAGGCGGCATGATTACCCAACACAGAAAACACACCGCCGCTGTTTTATTTATATTTTCCCATAGGTTTCCGCGGTGAGGATCCCAGGACACGGGTCGAGCTCACACGAATGGATATGCGGAAGCGTGTAGCAAAACAATTCATACAAATCTTTAACGGTAAGATACAAGAGAATACTAATATCGAGACAAGGTATCAAAAGAGAATGTCATCAAAGCATTTCTAGCATGATTAAAGTTTCAATGTTTAACAAAAGTATTTTTGTTCAAGTTACAAAACCCAAAGAGGCCAACAAAGGCCAATACAACAAATGGAACCCCAAAAGAACAACCCAACATAACCCAAGCTAGGTGAAACGAGAATCAAGATCCCGACCGGCATCTAGATGACACTACAAGAAATTCGACATTTAGCTGCGAAATTTTTCGCGGCTAAAGGTCTTGAAGTCGCGGCTAAAAGTTTTAGCGGCAATATTTTGATTGCCGCTGAGTCGTTGCTAATAATGCTGTCACTAATTGTTTTAGCCGCAATTTTAAAACATCGCGGCTAAAAGTTGGACTTTTAGCTATAACTCCAAAGTTGTAGCTAAAAGTCTAATAATTAGCTGCAAGATTTATCGCCGCTTATTTAAAAACTTGTTGTCACTAAAAGTGTAAAATCACCCCTAAAAATTTATTACGCACATATGAAAGTAGGGTTTTAGGGGCGATTTTAAGTCGTGGCTAAAAGTTTAATTTTAGCGGCAACTATAAGTCGCCACTAAAAGTAGTGTGTATAGTAATGTTAGTGGCAACTTGTTATTACGGCTAAAAGTTTAATTTTAGCGGCAACTATAAGTCGCCACTAAAAGTAGTGTGTATAGTAATTTTAGTGGCAACTTGTTATCGCGGCTAAATGTTTAAATTTTAGCTGCGACGCGAATCGCCACTACAACCACTAGATATATCACCTTTAGTTGTAGTTTCAGCGGCAACTTGCAACCGCAGCTAATCATTTTACTTTCAGCTACAACAACAAGTCATCACTAAAAGTATTAAGTATAATAGCTCTACCAATGACTTGTTCCTGCTACTAAAAGGTTAAAATTAATTAAAAGGAAGAATAAAATTAATTTATTGATCTCGTTTCAAATTTTCATGAACATGCTTATATAATATAAAAAAATAAAAACTTCATCACCATCAGGTATTAGAAAATAACCTTAAATTTAAAAACATTAAGTTCTAAGGTACTTGAGTAGCAAGAGTAAAATTTACATCAACATAGAAAAAATATAAATAAAATAAAAAAATCATTTCATCCAGCTTTTGAGTAGTTATGCATTACATTGGAATTTGGCCTGACTCCTTGAATTGCTGGAGGAGGATGTGAAGCTGGGACTGTAACGCAGCTTGTACCTGAGCATGCACCTGTGTCTGTTGCGATTCTGCCTGGGACTGGAGCGCTGCCTGCACCTGAGCTTGTACTTGTGTCTGCTGCGAGGCTAATTGGGACTCTAAGGACTCCATTCGTGAAGCCATCTCACTATTCTCCTTTTCCAACAACTCCAAGCGCCTTGTATCTGCCTCAGCTCGCCTCCTAAACTCCTCATTCTCTCTCTCTCTAGCTGCGCTTGGATTCGCTGCCAAACTGTAGAGGTCTTGGGCTTTGGTCCAGTCCCACGACCATGTATATATCCTAATCGCTCTGGTCCAAGCACTGCCTCGAATCTCTGGTCCTCAGTCATGGGAGTGCCCTCCTCTAGTGGCTGAGACTCTAATCTCTGAAGCTCCTCCTACATTCAAAAACCAATTTTTATTATTTATCAATTTAATATTATATATAACATAAGAAGATTGATAAGAAAATAGAGAAGGGAACAATAAGTTACATAGACTTTTTGTGAAGTCGAATCCACCCAAACTTTTTTCTTCATGCTATACCGAGTATTGAACCACAATCTAGTCCGAGAAGGCTCGTCCCCCGTCTCAGGATTACGCTGTCATTAAACAAGTTAACACAAATAATATAATAATAATAATAATAATAATAAATTCCCATAAACATTATGAGAGAAGTTTACACTATCATAGCTTATTCGAGCAAAAGCCTTCGTCCCAGCAACATGGCCGATCTTTTGCTTTTGCCGGTTCTCCTTATTTCTATTACTCATTTTTTGCAATCGTGTACCATAAATTATAAGCAATACATGTATGATAGATAGATTAAAATGACAGACAATATAACTTAATTAACATATATACCTTAAATTCCTCATATTCGAAATACCTAACAAGATCAACCCAATCATCGTTGCTTACAAACGAGGGGGATTCTCCAGTCTCATCTCATCGGTTCCATACTTGCAATAATAATCCTTATGCAACCTGTGTCGGTAATCCCTATATTGGCGATTTAGCTGTTGATACACAGCTTCCTTGATATGGGGTTCATCTTGGAGAGTAAACTTTTTGCTGCACATAATTGTATGAGTAAGTAAACATAGATGTAAATTAGTAATATCAAATCTAAATAGAATTTCTCGAACACATAAGCTTCTTAATTTAAATGACTCACTTGTGTAGCTTGCCACATCTTAGTCTTCTCGTCATCTGGGATTGTCTTCCATTTAGGAAACCAAAGTGGGGCCATCTGTCTGACAATAATGCCACACTCAGTTATTAATGCTTGAGCATTGTTTCCTACAGCTCACATCAGGTTTGGTGGAATGTCTACCGCTAGTTTTTCCCCATCACACCTCCTCTTTGTGAGTGTAATACCCCTAGTCTTCCCTCGTCCTCTCTTCCTGGACGCACATGGCCTTGTTCACTCAAAATACAATTAAATATTATTAGCTTTCGTCAACACAAATTTATATATTATTGCATAAACCATAAAAAAGTACATGTACAATTTAAAATGGCTATTAAACATACCAGCGTTGTCGACGACGACCTCATCTCGAATAAATGACTCAACCTGTGTGGGGTCTGAAGGTCCTACCTCTAATGTAGGTTGTCCTATCTGTGAGGACTGGCTTGCCCGAGCTCCTCCTCGTCTACCTCCACCTTGACCTCTATTGGTCATGTCAGTGATCTATCCTGCAACACTTTGCATTAAATTGATTATTCATTAAGCATATATGCATACACATCAAGCACATGTCTTACATCAAAGAAGGATTAATATAAGAACATGAAAAATAATCTTTCCTTAATTTATTTATTCATCAAGAATGATAATGAACATATTATATATACAAATTACATCAAGCTATCGGTCTCACTATCATTATCAGTACTCATTTCATCTTCCTCATTATCATAATCAATGGAGGTATCATCCTCCTCACTTTCATCATTAATGAAAGTACCAACATCATCTTCTACTTCCTCATGCACTAGAAGATTTGCATCAATAAGAGTTGGAGGAATATCATCTCTTTGCCTCGCCACAAAGTCATCATCACTAACTCTCAATGTATCAGCTACGCCATATGACTCATTTTGTTGGTATGTCTCGTCATCACCGATCGACTCTTTATCTTCATCTTCCGGTACATCATACAAGTCTCGAGCTTGTGTCTTAACCACGACTTGCCAATTATTGCCCAATTTGGAGTCTTTGCCGTAAAAAACTTGTACCGCTTGAGATGCTAGCACAAATGGCTCATTGGTATTCCATTTCTTTGTGAAATTGACACTGGTATAGTTGTGTTTATCGGTTTGTATTCCTCTACCTTCTTTGCCGACATCCCACCAATCACACTTGAACAAAAAAACATTGTTGTCCCCAAAATAATCCAATTGAATAACGTCTGTAAGGACACCGTAGTAATCTTGGTTTCTTGTTTCATCATCTCCCTTCACAACCACGCCACTATTCTAAGTTTTCCGAAACATCTCACGATCTTTTGTATGAAATCGTAGACCATTAATGACACAACCCTTGTATCGTGTTACTCTTCTATCATGACCTCGTACTAAGTCCAAAAGTTGCTTATTGACACGTGCATTTTCTTGATTGTACAACTGTGTAACCTGTTCATATATGTGAATGAAATAAATATAATATGATGGAACTAATGTGTGATGTAATAAGATTTATGTTTTACAACACTTACACGTTCTTCAAACCATTTAGGAAACTTCTCTTCGTGCCTCTTTACTACATTCCTTAGACTCTCTCTCTCCATCTGTTCCTTGTGTTCACTATACAAAAAGACATACAATTATAGCTCTAAGGAAATACATTAAAAGAGAGATAAAAATGGACAATTGAAAAACACTAAATATGCATCAAATACACTATGATAAGTGTCATACGTAAGAAACGGCAGAACCTCATCACAGTTCTTCAATACGTAAATGCGAGCCTGCTCCCAAGCTTTGTCGTCAATATATCCATATTCTCCTTTCCCTAGTGGACGACAATTCTTTGAAAAAAGGGATAAACCTTGATGCGTTTGTCTGTTACTTCCATCATAATTTCTTTCTACTCTATTGAATTTGGTCTCAATCCCATGCAAATACATTGAGCAGAATGTCAGGCATTCTGAGGCAATGTAACCTTCTGCGATTGACCCTTCTGGAAAAGCTTTATTGCTCACATAACGCTTCAGTGTATATAAGTACCTAATGAAATATAAATTCAGGATGATAATCAAACTAGCAATATGATGTATATATTGTAAGTACATAATTAACCGTAAGAATAATCAAATACAGTACCTTTCAATCGGATACATCCATCGATATTGCACTGGTCCACCAAGAATCGCCTCTCGCGCTAGATGAATGGGTAAGTGCACCATAATATCAAAGAATGATGGTGGGAATATCCTTTCCAACTTACAAAGTGTTATAGCAATCTGGCTTGCAAGACATTCCAAGACATCTTTTGTTAATGTCCTAGAACACAACTCCTTAAAGAAATGGCTAAGCTCAATTAGTGCCTCACACACATCATCGCTTAAGGATCAACGTAGTGTAAGTGGAAGTAATCTTTGTAAAATTATATGGCAATCATGACTCTTCATGCCTACAATTCGACATCCTTTGATGTTCACACGTTGAGATATGTTTGAGGCATAGCCGTCAGGAAACTTCACCGAAGCCAAGAATTCACAAAAATCCTTTTTCTCGGCAAGGGACATTGTGTAGCATGCAGGGGGCATTTTATACGAATTACCATCATGTTTCACATGTAATTGATGCCTTATACCCATTACTTGCAAATCTAAACGAGCCTTGACATTGTCCTTTGTTTTACCTTCAATGTTCATCAATGTCCCAAGAATATTATCACATACATTTTTCTCTACGTGCATGACATCCAAATTGTGACGCAATTTAAGGGTTCTCCAGTAAGGCAATTTGAAGAAAATACTATGCTTCGTCCAATTTAAATCCTCTGCACACTTCCTTTTCTTTGGTTGTGTCTTCCCAAATTTCACATGTCCAACATGACTCAATTGCTCAAGCACATTGTCGCGACCCCGGACCGGGACCCGGGCCCGCGACTGCGCGGCGGCATGATTAACCGACAACCAAAGCACGCCGCCGCCGGCTGTTGTTTGATTTCCCACAGGTTTCCGCGGTGAGGATCCCAAGACACGGGTCGAGCTCACACGAATGGGTATGCGGAAGCGTGTAGCAAAACAATTCATACAATCTTGAACGATAAGATACAAGAAGCATATATAATATGGAGACAAGGTATCAAAAAGGAAAGTCATCAAGCATTCCTATCATGATTAACATTTCAAGGTTTAACAAAAGTATATTAATTCAAGTTACACAACCCAAAGAGGCCAACAAAGGCCAATACAACAATGGAACCCCAAAAGAACAACCCAACATAACCCAAGCTAGGTGAAACGAAAATCAAGATCCCGACCGGCGTCTAGATGACGTCGTTGGGCTGCCACTCGAGTGCTGGGGGTGGCTCAACAGCCTCCTCCGGGCACTCCTCGTCACGCGTGAACACTCCTGCACCTGGACACCAAAATAACAAGCATCAAACACGACGGTTTGGCAAATAAACCATTTAGGCATGAATAGTTAAAATAATGCTAAAACAGTTCAAGAGTTGAATACACGTTTCACGTTTTCGAAACTAGCATGTATACTTATAATATCATGATTAGTAAATCCACAAAGAGCCCATCCTTTCTCCATCATACATGATGATAAGAGTAAGCACGCACGACAAGCACGATAAGCACAACACGATAAACACGATCCCACGCCACACAAGGTAGACGGGGTGTCCGGCCGCGGAACCGGACCACGAACACGCACGATGTGTCAATTCAAGACACGACTAGTCTGCAGACAGTCCACATGTTTAAGGACCCCCAGGTAGTGGATCAAGCTAAAAGGGCAGTCCAAGCTCAGTGGTAATCACTTATATCATGAATGCATAAAACACGACAAAACTTATCCGAGAACACGTCAAAGCAAGAGGGAAATCATTTATCAAACACGTCATGACAGGCTAGCAAAAATAGCATTATATAAATGCTTAACAAAACTTAAGAAATGATTCCCTTTTTCTTTCTTGAAACACGATTCTTGAAACACGTCTTAAATACAAGCTTATACTTGAAAAAGATCAAACAAGAACATGAGGACGCATAAAGCATCAAAACAAGAGTCCGAACAAAATCTATCAAGCATAGGCTAAGACCAAAACTTTGACCCTTGTGGACTTGGAAATCCAAACGTCGAAACTCTATATAACTTGGTGTCCCCGAAGGTAAGATACATTTAGGAATTTCAAGTGCACAATGTCAAATGGAGGTCTAAAGCATAGTCTAGTTTTCATTCCTGCAAAATTTCTCCAAACACAGTTCTTTTTGTAACTGTCGGTCAACGCTCGGTTAACCGTCAGTTAACCGAGGTCGATCTGTCGGTCGACCGAAGGCTTGACCGACAGATCCCAGCCCAGAATTGCTGCTCTCTGGAAATTGAACCGACAGATCCTCGGTTGACCGAATGTGAACCGACAGATGACCAGACAGAAAATGTTGCTCTCTGGAAATTGAACCGACAGATCCTCGGTTGGTTGTCGGTCGACCTGTCGGTTGACCGACAGCGAACCGAGGGATGTCCTGACAGAAATGCTGCTCTCTGGAATTCGAACCGACAGATTTCGGTTGGTGTCGGTCGACCTGTCGGTCGACCGAAGTCTGACCGACAGCTGACCGACAGGCACGGGCAGTGCATTCTGTTCAGAATTTTCACAACTTTTTCTCCCTTCTTCACTTCCACACTTTTACCACCTGCACTCCCCAAGCCTCCATGCTTTCCAAGGGGTTCATTACACACATTAAAGAGCATTCCATCCACAATTTGTCCATTTATTCCAAAGAGAAACATCAAGGCATTCCCATAACGATTTCATGAAACTTACAAAACCAACATGATTCTAAGAACTTGGATGAATCATCAACAATAACACAAGTAAAGGAACTCAAACTAATGACTTGAGAGAAAATAAACATAACCTACATTAATAGGTTCAAGCATAAAAACCATGTCTTAAATGGAAGTAGTGAAACTACAACACAATGTATATGAAAATCCTATAAAGTTTACTTGCCTCAAATCAAAGTCAAAGGAAGCTTCACAAAAACCAACAATGAGGGGTGCTCCACGAGATCTACACAAAACCCCCAAAATGGAGCATACAAAAATCAACATTTTAGCCATTACAAACCCCCATTTCGAAAATGGGTTTGAAATCATGATAAACAAGCTCTTGGTGAGCCTAAGAACATCAAATAGAAAGATGGGTCCAAGCTCTAACCTTTTGCTAGCCAAACAAGAAGAATGGAGGTTGAAGATGATGAATAGTGGAAAGGGTTTGGCTCTAAAACGTGCCCAATCGAAGCTCGCGAAGAGAGGAAGAGAATGGCGGAAACGAATCGAAGATTGGAGTCTTCTTGCTAGATGATCCAAGGAAGAAAAAGGTCAAGAAGAGGGCTGCCTTCTCCACTCCACTCTAGGGCAACCGTTGCAGGAAAAAGGAAGAAGAAAATGGAGGAGAGAGAGTAAGAGACCTTTTATATGGGTTGAGAGGTGGGTCCCTCTCTAGCTGAACTAGAAACGCTTAAAACATGGTCTTGTGGACCCCGGATGAAATCGACGAAGAAGAACAAAACGATCGTCGAAAAATCTAGTTTCAGAAAAGTATACTTTTGACATGGTTTCACGACTTCGAAAAGTGTGCCCAGATTTTGCATGAAAAGACAGATTTACCCTATTGGGCCAAAACTTGGGCTTCTGGGCCTCACATGCATGCAGCTTGAAAACAAAAGTTGTCACAAATAATAAAATCACTCAAGAGAAATAAAGATCACATCCACATCAAAGATCTACCACAAAACCCCATTCTTACTCGTGTACTCAGGGCGTCCCTGAGCGTGTCGGACTCATACTAAACGTCCTCAAAATCCCCAAATCTATAATCCAGACTAAGTCTAATCACATTCTAACCCAACTAGTACTAAGACTCACTTAAGACTAAACGTTCACTTAATTAGCACTAATCGCGTTGGTCTGGGTCGGGGTCTAACATCCTCCACCCCTTAGGATATTTGGTCCACCAAATATAAACAATCTTACCTCTGGTAACAGGTGTGGATACTTCTTTTGGACTTGATCTCTCAATTCCCATGTGGCTTCTTCTGGCTCGTGGTTCTCCCAAAGCACTTTGACCCAATGGATAGTCCGATTTCTCAACTCATGCTCTCGGGTATCGATGATTCTAACCGGTCTCTCCACATACGACGCATCTTCTCGAATCTCAAGAGGCTCGTGTGGAATAATGTGAGAAGGACTGTGAACATACTTCTTGAGCATAGAGACGTGAAAGACATTATGTACCCCTGAGAGTTCTGGCGGTAACGCAAGCCTGTAAGCGACATTTCCAATCTTGCTCAAAATCTCATATGGGCCAATGTATCTGCTGGACAATTTTCCTTTCTTTCCAAATCTTAGAGTACCTCTGACCGGTGAGACTTTCAAGAACACTTTGTCACCCACTCCAAATTGCAATCCTCTCCGGCGAGTGTCAGCATAACTTTTCTGTCTGCTTCGAGCGATCTTCAATCTGTCCTGAATCTGCTTAACCTTGTCGCTTGTCTCTCCAACTATAGTCGGTCCATGAAAACTACGCACACCGACTTCTTCCCAACAGACTGGAGTTCTGTACCTCCTACCATAGAGTGCCTCGAACGGTGCCATTCCAATGCTAGAATGGTAGCTATTGTTGTACGCAAACTCGCAAAGAGGTAGGTTCTCATCCCACTGGACCTTGAAATCCAACACACAAGCACGTAGCATATCTTCAAGAGTCTGTATCGTCCGCTCTGACTGACCATCGGTCTGAGGATGATACGTTGTGCTGAACTGAAGTTTGGACCCCATGGATTCAAGAAGAGATTTCCAAAATCTCGAAACAAATCTGCTATCTCTGTCGGAAGTGATGGAGACGGGCTGACCATGTTTGCTAACAATCTCGTCAATGAATAGTCTAGCGAGTGGTGCCATATGCATCATGTTCCCAGTCTTCATCGGAAGGAAGTGCGCAGACTTCGTAAGACGATCAACTATAACCCAAATTGCATTGTTTCCTCTCTTGGTATTAGGCAAACCGGAGACAAAATCCATAGTGATATGCTCCCATTTCCACTCCGGAATCTCCAAAGGCTGTAACAACCCAGGAGGCTTCTGATGTTCTGCCTTGATCATCTGACAAGTCAAGCAACGAGATACAAAAGCTGCGATCTCTCGCTTCATATTATTCCACCAAAATCTGCTCTTCAAGTTATGGTACATCTTCGTGCTACCCGGATGTATAGAGTATCTAGTATGGTGAGCTTCAATCATAATTTCATTCTTCAAATCATCAACATTCGGCACGCACAACCGGTCACGAAAATACAACACTCCATCAGAAATTCTGAAATCTGGACGTTCTGCAATCTGATCTACAATCTTGGCCAATTCTGGGTCTTGCAACTGACTATCTTTGATTCTTTGGATGAAGGTAGGCTCAGACACGGTCATATTTGCCACTAAGACACCTCTCCTCAAGCGTTGTACCTCTACTCCCAGTTCTTCCAACTGTTGGAGAACACTAACTCCTCTCAAACTAGCCATCACTGCTGACTTTCTGCTCAATGCATCTGCCACAACGTTCACTTTGCCCGGATGATACTTGATTGGGAAGTCATAATCTTTAATATACTCCATCCACCGTCTCTGTCTCATATTCAATTCCTTCTGTGAAAACAAATATTGCAAACTTCGGTGGTCGGAATGAACTTCGAATTTCTCCCCATAAAGGTAGTGCCTCCACATCTTCAAAGCAAAAACTACTGCTGCCAACTCCAAGTCATGCGTTGCATAATTAACCTCATGATTCTTCAACTGTCTCGAACCATAGGCAATCACCTTGCCATCTTGCATCAATACACAACCTAATCCCACATTGGACGCATCCGTAAAAACAACAAATCCACCGCTGCCCGATGGTAATGTGAGGATTGGGGCTGTGGTTAACCTCTTCTTCAACTCCTGAAAGCTGCCTTCACACTGATCAGTCCAAACAAAAGGGACATTTTTCCGGGTCAACTTCGTCAATGGTGCTGCAATAGACGAAAAACCTTGGACAAATCTCCGATAGTATCCTGCTAACCCCAAAAAGCTTCTAATTTCTGTCACACTGCTGGGTCTCTTCCACTCGATGACTGCTTCTATCTTGGCTGGGTCTACTGCTAACCCTTCTCTTGAAATAATGTGACCCAAAAAGGAAACTTGCTCTAGCCAAAATTCACACTTGTTCAACTTCGCATAGAGCTGGTGGTCTCTCAAAAGCTGCAACGATGTCCTCAAGTGCTCTTCATGCTCCTCCTTACTCTTAGAATACACGAGGACATCATCAATGAACACCACGGTAGAGTGATCTAGAAACTCTGCAAAAACCTTGTTCATGAGAGCCATGAAGACTGCGGGCGCATTTGTCAAGCCAAAGGGCATCACTAAGAACTCGTAATGCCCATATCTCGTTCGGAAAGCTGTCTTCGCCACATCAGACTCTCTAACCCGCAACTGATGATACCCTGACCTCAAGTCTATCTTGGAAAAGTGTGTTGCTCCTTGTAATTGGTCAAACAACTCATCTATCCTTGGCAAGGGGTATTTGTTCTTGACGGTCACATGGTTCAATCTTCTATAGTCGATGCACATTCTAAGGCTTCCATCCTTCTTCTTCACAAAAAGAACTGGCGCTCCCCACGGTGAAACACTTGGCCTAATAAAGCCCTTGCTCAACATTTCTTGCAACTGAAGTTTCAATTCTCCTAACTCTGCAGGAGCCATCCTATAAGGTGCAATTGAGATCGGTGCAGTCCCTGGAAGGAGTTCAATAGTAAACTCAACTTCTCTAACTGGTGGTAAACCCGGGATTTCATCTGGAAAAACATCCGGAAATTCACACACTACGGGGATATCCTCCACCCCTTGGGACTGTTTATCCTCCGTGATAAACGCTATAAATGCCTCACACCCACTGCTCACCAATCTATTAGCTTTCAAAGCTGAAATGAAACCACTGGAAGACTTCTTCCTAATTCCCTGAAACATCAACTCTGTCTGTGGCCCTTGCAATCTGAAGGTAATGGTCTTACCAAAACAATCCATGGTAGCATGGTAGGTCTCTAACCAATCCATGCCTAAGATAATGTCAAAATCATGCATGTCTAGAATTATGAGGTTGGCTGGTAAATTGATATCTCCTAACAAAATCTGACAACTAGGGTAAAAGGTGGTACAAACAACATGTCTACCTACGGGTGTAGTGACAGTTAAACTATAATCCAATTCTGCATGCTGTGCATCAATCTTCCTTGCAAACCAAGGGGATAGAAAAGAGTGTGTGGATCCTGGATCAAATAAGATCTGTGCTTCTACTCCACAAACAAGAAGTTTACCTTCTACGACGTCACCCGCTGCTTCAGCGTCAGCCCGGTTGATATTGTATGCACGTCCTTGTTGGTGTGGCCTATTCTGTTGCTGAATCTGTCTACCTTGGTTATTTCTGTTCTGCGGTGGACGAGCATTTTGATTCTGCACTTGCCTGCCTTGCTGCTGCTGTTGTGGTGGTGGCCTCATCTGAACTGGTACTGCTGGATTCTGTGGTGGCATCTGCCTTGGCTGCTGATATCTGTTGGCTTGACTCTGAAGGTATGGGCAATCCTTGATTGCATGGTCCATCCCTCCACACTTGAAGCAAGCACCCGTTGCCTTGCGGCATTCGTGAGTAGGGTGGTTCTTGCCACAAAGATTACAACCAGACTGTCTAACTTGATGTTGTTCCTGTCTTGGCTTCTTGCCACCTTGCTGTCTTTGGTTTTGCTGCTGGTAGTGCTGCTTTCTATCCTGGATTATCTCGTTGTTAAACTCTTCAAATTTGTATGCCCGACTGACTGCTTCATCAAAGGTGACTGGAGGGATCACTCCCGAGACATCCCTCTTGAGAATGGGATTCAGTCCTTCCAAAAATTTGACGATCTTTTTCTGTTCAGTGTCAATAAACTCGGTAGCATATCTGGCAAGCCTCTCAAACTTCGTGACATACTCCAAAACGGACATACTCCCTTGCTTCAACTGTTGGAATTCAATTGCCTTCTGTCTCTTAACATGGGAGGGGACGTACTTATCCGTGAAGTGTGTCTTAAAGGTCGTCCAAGCAACCTCATCTGCCATGACCTGGTATGGCTCTTTGACTGTTTGCCACCAATCGTCTGCAAGCCCATAAAATAGAGAAGCGGTGAGGTTCACCCTCTCCCTGCCAGTGCAAACAAAAACGTCAAAAATCTTGGCCGTGTTCGCGAGCCAATCATCAGCAGTCAAAGGATCCTCTTGGCCCGAGAATTCCTTGGGTCCCCTCTTCCGAAATCTCTCGAAGAGAACATTGACATCATCAGCCCTATTCTGGTACACCACATTTGGTGGGGCTTGATGCTGAGGTCTATTTTGGAGGACTTCTAGAAGTTGCCTCTGTACTTGAGCCATTTCCTCGTCTTTCTTAGCCATTTGCTCTTGAAATTTTGCTTGCGTTTCGTTTGCTTGCCTCTGTTGCTCCAACATGGCCTGCATCAATTGTTGGAACTGAGTAGCGGTAGGATTTTCAGTCGGTTCTGTCTCATTCTGATTACTGCCTGAAGCATTATGATTCGGAGTTTTACGTGGAGGCATGATGCTGCAAGACAATTTGTTAGCACATATATAGACATATTTGGGTTGGTCATGTTGTCTAGACAAACATTCTATCGAACTCACGAATCCTCGCCACGTTCCTAAGACTTTCTAGTTTCTTTTAACTGCCTGAAACATGTCCCGCTCTGATACCAGTCCTGTCGCGACCCCGGACCGGGACCCGGGCCCGCGACTGCGCGGCGGCATGATTAACCGACAACCAAAGCACGCCGCCGCCGGCTGTTGTTTGATTTCCCACAGGTTTCCGCGGTGAGGATCCCAAGACACGGGTCGAGCTCACACGAATGGGTATGCGGAAGCGTGTAGCAAAACAATTCATACAATCTTGAACGATAAGATACAAGAAGCATATATAATATGGAGACAAGGTATCAAAAAGGAAAGTCATCAAGCATTCCTATCATGATTAACATTTCAAGGTTTAACAAAAGTATATTAATTCAAGTTACACAACCCAAAGAGGCCAACAAAGGCCAATACAACAATGGAACCCCAAAAGAACAACCCAACATAACCCAAGCTAGGTGAAACGAAAATCAAGATCCCGACCGGCGTCTAGATGACGTCGTTGGGCTGCCACTCGAGTGCTGGGGGTGGCTCAACAGCCTCCTCCGGGCACTCCTCGTCACGCGTGAACACTCCTGCACCTGGACACCAAAATAACAAGCATCAAACATGACGGTTTGGCAAATAAACCATTTAGGCATGAATAGTTAAAATAATGCTAAAACAGTTCAAGAGTTGAATACACGTTTCTGAAAATCCTATAAAGTTTACTTGCCTCAAATCAAAGTCAAAGGAAGCTTCACAAAAACCAACAATGAGGGGTGCTCCACGAGATCTACACAAAACCCCCAAAATGGAGCATACAAAAATCAACATTTTAGCCATTACAAACCCCCATTTCGAAAATGGGTTTGAAATCATGATAAACAAGCTCTTGGTGAGCCTAAGAACATCAAATAGAAAGATGGGTCCAAGCTCTAACCTTTTGCTAGCCAAACAAGAAGAATGGAGGTTGAAGATGATGAATAGTGGAAAGGGTTTGGCTCTAAAACGTGCCCAATCGAAGCTCGCGAAGAGAGGAAGAGAATGGCGGAAACGAATCGAAGATTGGAGTCTTCTTGCTAGATGATCCAAGGAAGAAAAAGGTCAAGAAGAGGGCTGCCTTCTCCACTCCACTCTAGGGCAACCGTTGCAGGAAAAAGGAAGAAGAAAATGGAGGAGAGAGAGTAAGAGACCTTTTATATGGGTTGAGAGGTGGGTCCCTCTCTAGCTGAACTAGAAACGCTTAAAACATGGTCTTGTGGACCCCGGATGAAATCGACGAAGAAGAACAAAACGATCGTCGAAAAATCTAGTTTCAGAAAAGTATACTTTTGACATGGTTTCACGACTTCGAAAAGTGTGCCCAGATTTTGCATGAAAAGACAGATTTACCCTATTGGGCCAAAACTTGGGCTTCTGGGCCTCACATGCATGCAGCTTGAAAACAAAAGTTGTCACAAATAATAAAATCACTCAAGAGAAATAAAGATCACATCCACATCAAAGATCTAGCACAAAACCCCATTCTTACTCGTGTACTCAGGGCGTCCCTGAGCGTGTCGGACTCATACTAAACGTCCTCAAAATCCCCAAATCTATAATCCAGACTAAGTCTAATCACATTCTAACCCAACTAGTACTAAGACTCACTTAAGACTAAACGTTCACTTAATTAGCACTAATCGCGTTGGTCTGGGTCGGGGTCTAACACACATCATCCCCAGACAATGAGTTTGGCCTCTCCCGAAGTTCCTTCTTTCCATCAAAAGAGCTTTTTCTATGTCGCCATATATGATCCATCGATAAAAAACGACGATGACACATGTAACAAGTTTTTCTTCCATTCTTCAACCACATATGTGATGTCACCTTATTGCATGAAGGACAAGCCAAAAACCCTTTAGTGCTCCATCCCGATAAATTGCCGTATGCAGGGAAGTCATTGATGGTCCATATCACCGCGGCATGCAACCGAAAATTGGTACCAGTGGAGGCATCATAAGTTTGGATGCCATCTTCCCACAACTCTTTCAGCTCATCTATCAATGGTCGTAAATATACATCAATCTCATTTCCTAGAGACTTGGGTCCAGGAATAAGTAGCGACATAATGAAAAAAGGACTTTTCATACATTTCCACGGTGGTAGGTTGTATGGCACAAGAACAACTGGCCATGTGCTATGAGAAGTGCTCATGTTTGAAAAGGGATTAAATCCATCACTTGCTAGCCCAAGCCTAACATTACGAGGGTCTTGGGAAAATGAGGTATGCATTTTGTCAAATTCTTTCCAGGCTTCAGCATCAGCCGGATGCCTTAACACCCCATCATTGACGCACTTTTCTTTATGCCACCTCATGTCTAATGCTGTCTTATTTGAGGTAAATAACCTTTGTAGCCTCGGTTTTAGTGGAAAGTAGCGCAAGATTTTTTGAGGAATCTTCTTCCGTTTAGCATCAGTAAATTTATATCTAGGCTCCTTGCATTCTGGACACTCTTCTCTATCTTCATGCTCCTTCCAAAATAGTACACAGTCATTTTTTCATGCATGAATCCTCACATAGTCAAGTCCTAGGTCACGAATTATATTTTTAGCCTCGTAAAATGATTTAGGGAGCGTATTAGCATCAGGAAGTGCCTCCTTTAACAACTCAAGCAACATGGTGAATGATTTGCTACTCCAATGATTAAGTGTCTTTAGGTGCAACAGCTTCACGATGAACGACAAGTTAGAGAACTTCTTACAACCCGGATACAGTTTCTGTTCGGCATCCTTCAACAATCTCATAAATTTATCTACTTCCCACTCAGGCACCGCATTCTCATCACTACTATAATCCTCCCCTGCGCAAGCATTTATAGTTGTTGCGGTGTAATGATCATGTATCATTTCTTGCATACCATCATGATCATCTTCATCTTCTCTGCTGGGCTCCTCATCGTCATCTTCATCGGTGCTTGCCTCAAACTCCTCCCCATGCAATACCCATGGAATGTAACACTTAACTATACCATGATAATACAGATCCGCTTCCACATCATCCCGAGTACGGAAGTAGATATTGTTGCATTTGACACAAGGACACCGAATCTTTTTCCCTGGCTCAATATGTGCATATGCAAAATCCAAAAACTGTTTAACTCCATCTATGTACTTAGGGTGTCTTCTATCCTCAATTTTCATCCAACTCTTATCCATGTCGATGTACCTAACACAATTTGAAGTATAAATAAAAAGCTGCACTCATGGGTCCCCTAGACAACAAAACAACAAGGAGATAGCTAAAAAATAAGGCATATGCAATAAGAAAAGATAGACCGAAGATACTATAAGCAGATAAAATGGTAGAATCCTAAAACATCTATTTCAAATAGTACAATGGTCTTACAAAACAGTATAAATATAAAACATTTTTTTTACATACATCTATTCTACACATCTATTATCCATAAGTCTGATTCATACAAATAAGATTTTCCAAACAATGCATTAGGGATTTATCATGATACAACAAAATTAATAGCGATACAAAGTCCCAACATCCTTCACAATCTCTTTATGCTCTTGTTTCTAGTATCCAACTTCTTATGTACCAAAGTTTTGGTACTAGTTGCTGACGACTGTTCTTTCCTTCGATCTGCCCCCCAACACCACCACCGATGGCAGAGCCTTAGCTACAATTAACCACATGCTTAGTTAATGAAAAAATTATTGATGTGCAAAATTTAATTTTCAGTCATCCTTTTTTTAAGCTTCGCAATTTAACTTCCAACCGGAGGCCGGACTTTTCATACAAGCCATGCAGGATTTTTTTTATGAGTGCCTTTAAGTCAAGATGCCCCACTTTAGTGGACGTCTGAGATTTGAAAACCCACATCATCTACTTGTGGGACATTACACCAAGATATTAAATAAAACACCTTTGATAGGTTAGAATAACTAAATTTCATTAGTAAAAGAGAAAACCAACCAATAATTTGAGTTGGAGAACCTCCAAATTCCGAACAGACTAAAAGAATCTCAGAGTATGATCCAAACAAATCATATCCCTACTAAAACTGGAACAATGATTAGAAATCATCTTGCTTTTAGTGGGTTGCCTAGGCCTGTAGAGTCTTTGGGCCTAACGCACAAAAGACCTAGTTGGTCATTACTTATAGGTCTATCTACACATGCTTGGGCCTAGGCATAACTCCAAACTCATTCATGACGTTGCCATGGACTTCGATCATGCCTGAACTTGATTGACAACAAAAAATAAATAGAAGGGGCTTGAGCCCAATTCCTGATAGAATATGTAAAGAGGAGTCACACTCCACTTATGCATGGTTTTTTTTTTTTTTAACACACATATAATGGGCTCACCTAGATGCACAACAATCAAGGGAGGCAGAGTAGATTCCACAATCTTAGCCTCTGATCAAACGATCCTAACCTTTAATTTGAGGCGCTCAAAGTTATTGGCCAGGGATATGGCCAAGTACCCAAATCAGCTCATTCTCTATTCACTCTAGAAGTTGATTGTTGCAAATTGAGATGACAAAAGCTGTCTGCAACAGAAAATGCAGTACAAAGAGTGTAAGTTACAAAAAATGCATATGATGCAAAATGTTTCAGATCAGTATGTTGATTTGTTTACAATTTAGACATTTGAAATAGACACGTGCATTTAGACAAACATAATATTTGAAATACTTTCTAGCATGCAACATTGCTGTATTCATTGCATTCTGAGTAGAGAAGGGAAGAAATGCTGCAAGATACAATATTGTAATGTTGACATTTAAAATATTCAGCTCATGTTGAATAAATTTAAGATTCCAATAGTTGAAGTTGCAGTGCTGACTCCAAGAAGAGAAGCTCCAAGAACAACAGAAGAGAGGAGAGCATTGCAGAAAAAGCCAGCAGCCACCGCACAAACAGCATCCGCCAGACAGCTGAACAAAGAGCATCACCTGCAAGGGCTCAAATGAAAGCAGCAGACAGCAGCAGAAACATCTCCAATACAGCAAGAAGGCGCAACAAAAACCTGCCTTTGAAAGCAGAGCCAACCAAACAAGCAACAGACTACAGAGCAGCACCCAGAACTTATCCTTCCACAGGCCTTTTCTGTATAAAATTATCCTTTATTCATGTAAAATGAGACCAAATACTCTTTTTCTATTCATAGGGGATTTTTCCTGTACTCAAGATTTTGTTAAGCTATTTGGTTAATTAACCAATCTCAATTTCACTCATCAAAACTTATACTTCTAAAGGCACACATGAACCTACTGCACTATTTTTCTCCATCTTGGTAAAGGCTATCTTTACTTTAGTTTAAGATCTATCTTTGGTCATTTTTTGATGGGCTTCAAAGGTGTAGTTTATTTCAGCTGCAAGTTCTGTATTTAATGTCTTTAAAATACATAATCTGTCTATCTACAATCTCCTGTTCTACCAACACCCTTCCAGTTTCATCTTTAATGATCTTACATGATTGGTCTCTAACCAATCTCAATTTCACTCATCAGAACTTATACTTCTAAAGGCACACTATATGAACCTACTGCACTATTTTTCCCCATCTTGGTAAAGACAGTCTTCACTTTGGTGTAAGATCTATCTTTGATCATTTTTTTGACGTGCTTCTACAATGTAATTTATTTTAGCTGCAAGTTCCATATTTAATGTCTTTAAAATACATAATCTGTCTATCTCTAATCTTGGCAAGCTTATAGATACCTTTCTCTCCTTTTTACAGTCCTCAATTGAACATAAAATTGTTGTAAGCTTCATAATTAGCTTTGATTGAAACTTTCACACCTTCACCGTTTGCTGACTTGGACCTTTTAAGGTCCTATGAACTTGTTTCTACCATTTTTAAAACAATGCTTTCTTTTCATCAATAGCATTTTGAACTTTCTATATTCCACCACTAAACCTACACATGTATAACTCCTCTTCGTTTTCCTTGGACTCTCCAAGCATGTCTTTAGCAACCATTTAAACACAACTTGCCATTTGATCACTCACTCAAATAGAATTCAGAATCCAATTCCAATTGTCTTGCCTCAAAATTCTCTCTCCATGTTAGTTTTTTTCTAACTTTTCAACTCCATCATCTAATTCGTGGGAAATTCATCATCTGAGGACATCTAAATCTGTAACCTATCTTGTGTTATAAGACTCTTTTTTGAAATGACTTTACAGTTGCAAGTTGGTTGCTTGCTATGTCTTAGCGGAAAATTTTTTTGAATAGAGTTAAAGATTAATAAAACTTTCTTACCTTTGAGGTTTGGTTCCTCCTTGTGAGAGTCTCTACAGGATCCAATATTGTGCTTTGGCACTTTTATAATTATTGATGATGCCTTCTATAGAGGGCTCGCATCAACTTGCATCCTATTAGAACCACTCTTAAATGTCACGGGGAGTTCCTCCTCCTCCCTCTCTAAGTATGTATTAGCTAGTTTGACATAAAAAACCCACAATGAAGTCATTATTAACTTTTTCCATCTTGTTCTTTTACCCAAAACCAATATCTCCAAGTACTCTATCATAGCCATTTCTTCCCTAGCCGACCATTCAAATCTCCTCTGATTGGTATATGTTATGTTAACCCATCTATCAATTCCCAAAATTTCTTATCCTTGATTTCACTTAAGTCTTGCTTGAGGTTCATATAAATGTTGGATCGCACACCCCCTGAGTTACCATTCCAACCAAAACCAATTGGTGATGGAAGAGGCACAACTCAGGGTTTTAATGTGTTAGGAGGGAATTCAACTACGGGCCCACAATGGTTGTACCAGCGATCAGGTTCATGTTATTAATCCTTAGGAGGGGTAACAACAAAAGTCATCAGCCATTGCACACTCCGGGCAGAGATAGCAACCAAGCTGAACAGAGAATACTTAAGGCATTTTCAGCTGGAGCAAAATGGCTGAACAGTGATCCATAGTGGAGGAAGGTTGAAATCTGCAGGGAAGCAATGAATAATATCTTCAAGCACAGCACACTTTGCAATGAAGAGAACAACCAGCATTCTAAAGCACTGCATTGCTCCACCCATCAAACCCACAACCCTGCACACAGCACAACAGGCCTTTCCATACAAATGAACTCTGCAGCATGGAAACAGGTCCAGCATCAAGGCCCCTGTAAGCGACTGTACCAGCTTCAAAAGAGACTTCAAGGAGCAAAGCATTACCCAGAAGAGGAAGCCTACTCAGTGGCAGTACCTAATTCCCCCAACAGATGAAAACAGAAAACAGCACTAGGAGAAGGCACTGCAGGACACCTCATAGTACAGAAGAACAGCACTCTACCATATGTCACTACAAACAGAGGATTGCTTTGACTGACAATCCTGTTATTGAACAGGGGTTGGGCAAGTATGGTATAATCTACATTGAAGACCTCATCCATGAGATCATGACTGTTGGGCCCCACTTCAAGCAAGCCAACAACTTTCTGTGGCCATTCAAGCTGAAGGCACCTCTGGGTGGTATGAAAAAGAAGAGGAACTAGACCTGGGATGCTAAAGCTTCTTTTCAGTGAGAACTTTATTTCCTTTCCCCCTCTGTTTTTGTTTGGTAGGACCTTTGGCCATTTATTTTAGTGTTTGGAGGTGAAAAACGTGTGATAAGCAATTTTGTCTCTTTGAATTTGGAGATGGAAATATACTTTACTGATCAAAATAATCCGGAGATGGAAAAGGGAAAAAAAGAATAGTGGTAAGTGAAATGCCTTCATATCATTCCACTGAAACATCTCAATCTAGTTTCCCAAACACAATTCATCAATTAGATCCAGATTCACTGTGCAAATTTTCTTTGCCCGAGACAACGTCAAGTCCCAATCTACATGTACCAACTAAGCCAGAAACTCAATTCTGCAATTAAAATTAAACCAGTAGAGTAGGAAAACATGTGACTTTCTGTATAACCAAAATTCATAGATGCCAGCTAAGACATTAAACAATGATTATATAAATTCTTATAAAGTATTTGCATAAACCCTGTCTCGCAAGTCCGACATCAAGAATAATAAAAAATTCTTTTTTAATTGCATGATTGAAAACATTCTGCGTGCACTATTATTCATATATAACAAATTAAAAAAAAAAAAAAACAAATACTAACCAGATGGGAACTCATGAACATCAGATGCAACAATGTTCCATCATTCAAAAAGGATTAAAAAATAAAAAGAAAGAAAATGGCAACATAGATCTTAAATGAAGGATAGACAAAAAGGTTCAAGAATTAGAGACTTGCAACATAGATCCAATATTTAATGCAGCTAAGCAGAATGGGTTTAACATAATCCCTATTAAGCAATTCTAAACTGTTCAATAGAAAGGGGCATAATAAAATATGTCATATTACAATTAACCACACCTAAAACCAATGAAATCAAAATTCAATTATCTAATAACACAACTTCCATATCAAAGCCCATTAAAGAGAAAAAAACCAAACAACTGTAAATCCCCAAGTAAGAAAACCTCTAAAAAAACCAACCCGAAACCCTCAGAAATAGAACAACAAAGATGTTACAATTTTTCAACTAGATCCTCAATTCTTTTGTGTTGATGTTGGAGAGAATCCAAAATCAAAGAGAAAGGGAGAGAGGGTTATTGAGATAGTGATGGGTTTACAAAAACAAGAAAAGAGTTATACAGGGAGGGTTACCGAGAGAGGGGTCGGATCTGCTGGGGAGGATACCCTGGCACCAGAGCTTTAGATCGGAGAGAGAGCCTGAGACGAGGCAGAGAGATTTCTTCCCTCCGATGGAGAGACAGAGACCGATTTCTTTCTTCCCTTATGCGTTTCGGAGGGAAGAGAGACCGAGAGGGAAGAGAGATAGAAGAGATCGAGAGGGAAGAGAGACTGAGAGGGAAGAGAGATAGAAGAGAGCGTGAGGATTTTCTCTCTACTTAGAGGAGAAATTGTTGGCGGGACTGAATGGGTTTTGGGCGGGGGCGGGATTTATTTATTGAGTTGAGTCATGGTAGGTCTGTGATGGCAAGAGATCGACCAAAATCCTAGTGGACCCAAGTTATTTTGTGAATGGAAATATTTTATCCTGTCCATCTACTTATAAAAATATAAAGCATTAAAAATAAATGCCTCTGCTTGATATTGGCCGTTAACTAATTTTAATCAAATTGAAATTGGGCCTATCAAATTTATCACTTTTAAGCTATGTGAATAAAAAATATATATGATGGTAGGACCAAGTCCTTGGAGAATCCCCCTCTTTTATCTAATGGACCGTACCCCAGTCGTTTTTTAAATTAAAAGACTTTATAGTGAGCCTGCTTAATTATAAAAATATAAGCCATTAAAAAAAAATGCCTCCTCTGGGTCCTCAACAAATTGTATTCAAAC
This sequence comes from Umbellularia californica, assembly GCA_028538565.1. Lineage (NCBI taxonomy): Eukaryota > Viridiplantae > Streptophyta > Magnoliopsida > Laurales > Lauraceae > Umbellularia > Umbellularia californica. Next base: position 39,961,884 of record JAPQWN010000007.1, on the reverse strand, counting down.
TAAAATTGGGCTCATCGGATTTAATCACTTATTAAGTCACCTAAATTAAAAATATAAAAGTTAATATTCAAATGCTTTATAGTGGTCAATCTAATGATAATTCCATCAGGTATCGAAATTTTTTTTTAACTTACACTCCCGTAATAGAACACACTTATAAAAAAACTAAATCACTCATAATAAATGCCTCCCTAATAAGGCCTCAAATAGATTTTATTCGTATAGGAGTTGGGTTCAATGTCATTTATATTATTTAGAAAAATATCAAAAAATTATTGAGAAAAAGTTCAAGTAGTGTGCTTGTAGACGTAGTCAATGTGGGCTACATAATTGATCTGTAAATTAAAAAGATGACCAGAAAAATTATGACATGACAATGAGCATATTAAATCGATAAAGATTAAACAAATACCAGATTTATGTGGCCAATATTTTAATTTATAGTTACTAATGGAAATCTACTTTTCATTCTCTAGAATTTTACAATGTTCTGGATTACTCAGGACATTTTCTCAAAATTTTTTGGGGTCAAAACATTTTGCACCACAACGATTGCGAATGATAAAAAACCTTACGTGGTCGATACCCTAATGGTATCATTTATTGGGATCGACCAATACCGTGATTCTCATCCTTTGCCAGAAAGATGGTTCATTCATAGATGGAGCTCCGCATGTATTTTAGTCACCCACATAGTCTACCGACGCCCTCAATTTCGGTCATAAGTATATTTTTTTTGCTCAAATCTCAACTTGATTTTAAGACTTATTGACTCTACTAGAAGACTTTATCGGCATCTTTGATAGTACTGTGTGATTAGTCGTGCAATGGGACGCACCCCCATTCAAACTAAAATTTGATGATGTCGCTAGACTCCGAGACCACATTAGTGGTGAAAGATTAAAACTCGCCACTAACTCTCTTTCCCCTCCAAAATGACTTTTAGCCACGGCATATAAGTTGCCACTAAATGTGATCACTATAATAATTTCACTAAAATGAGTCTTTTGTGGCAAAGATAAAACAGTGGCTAAAAGTGCCGCCACTGAAAGCCAGCTTTCATATAATATTTTTTTAGTGGCAATATAAAGTCGCCGCAAAAGGCGGCAAAAAAAAGACTACTAAGCAATTAGCCACGAAAATAAAAAGTTGCCACTAAACTCCTAGACCATTAGTGGCGAAAAGAGAAAACTCGCCACTAAATCTCCTTCCCCTCCAAAATGACCTTTAGCTACAACATATAAGTTGTCATTAAATGTCATCACATAATGCCTTTAGTGTCAACATCAAGCTTCGCCACTAAAAGTGAGTTTTTAGTGGCGAAAAGTAAATTATGGCAAAAAATATTGCCATTAAAAGTTGCCTTTCTTATGATATATCTTTAGCGGCAATATAAAGTAGCCACAAAAAATAGAACAAACAGTGGCAAAAAATATACCGCGGCTAAATTTAAGAATCTAAGAAATTAGTGGCGATCATAAATAGTTGTCACTAAAACCATACACCATTAGTGGCGATAAATTAAAACTTGCCACTAAATCTCTTTCCCTCCAAAATCCCATGGCGCCAAAAATTCCCGCCAAGGAATTAGTGACGAAATTTAGCTGCGACATATAAGTTGCCACTAAATGTGGGCATTATAATACCTTTAGTGGTGACATCAAATTTTTGCCACTACAGGTGGGTTTTTAGTGGCGAAAATTAGACCGCGGCTAAAAAAGTCGCCACTAAAAGCGAACTTTCTTGTAGTGTGACGTCGTTGGGCTGCCACTCGAGTGCTGGGGGTGGCTCAACAGCCTCCTCCGGGCACTCCTCGTCACGCGTGAAACCGTCGGCACCTGGACACCAAAACACAAGCATCAAACACGACGGTTTGGCAAATAAACAATTTAGCTTGAATATAAGAAATAATGCTAAAACAGTTCAAGAGTTAGATACACGTTTCAAGTTTACGAAACTAGCATGAATACTTATAATATCATGAAAAGATAAATCCACATTGAGCTCATCCTTTCTCTGTCATACATGATGACAAGAGCAAGCACGCACGACACGAAACACGATCCCACGCCACTCAAGATAGATGGGGTATCCGGCCATGGAACCGGACCACAAACACGCACGATGTGTAATAAAATACACGACTAGTCTGCAAACAGTCCACATGTTTAAGGACCCCCAGGTAGTGGATCAAGCTAAAAGGGCAGTCCAAGCTCAGTGGAATTCACTTATATCATGAATGCACAAAACACGGCAATACACGTTCGAGAATACAACAAAACAAGAGGGAATCATTTACTAAATATAACACGGCAAGACTAGCAAAATAGCATCATATAAATGCTAACGATCTTAAGAAATGATTCCCTTTTTATTCTTGAAACACATCTTGAAAACGAACTTGCACTTGGAAATTAAACGAGAACACGATGGCGCATAAAGCATCATAAACAAGAGTTCACACATAAATCCATCAAGCATGGGCTAAAGACCAATCCCTGACCCTTGTGTAATTGAAAACCAAATGTCGGAATTCAATAAAACTTGGTGTCCCCGAAGGTATATTACATTTTGGAATTCCAAGTGCACAAGGTCAATAAAAAGGGTCTAAGACCAAGTCTAGTTTTCATTCCCGAAAAATCCTTCAAACAGTACCTTTTTGATGTGGTTCACGCCTCTCTACCAGTAGAAATTCCGGTTGAAGCGTCTCTACCGGTAGTACTACCGGTAGAACCACATCTACCGGTAGAACTTCCGGTTGGAGCACTTCTACCGGTAGAACTTCCGGTAGAACTCAGGTTTCTCAATTTTTTTCACTCTCTGCCGAACTTTGAGCTATTTCTAGTGGTAGAACTTCCAGTAGAACTTGGGGTTTTCAATTTCCTCAACTCTCTGTCAATATTTGAACCATTTCTACCGGTAGAACTTCCGGTTGAAACACCTCTACAGGTAGAACTTCGGAAATTCAATTTTTCTCACACTTCACTCCTTTCTTCACTTCCACATTTTCACCACCTACACTCCCCAAGCCTACATGCTTTCCAAGGGATGATTTCCACACCAAAATCCATTCACATTTCATTCAAAACATCAAAATCACAACCCATTTACATTCAAATCATATATCTAATAACTTGCAAAGCATTCCATTGAAAACATGCTTCCATTGAAGATAAAACCTCTAGATTAGATAGAGAAATTTGTATTCTTGCTTATCAAGATTAAAACAAGCTAAAAGAGATTAATAACATGCGAGAGAAGATAAGCTTGATGATGAATAACATTTCCAAAAGTAAAATGCCCTAACACTTGTAATGTACTAGGAAGAACTAAAAGGTTTACTTGCCTCTAACCAAAGTCAAGGAAAGCTTCACAAAATCAACAAGAAGAGGTGCTCCATGAAATCTACACAAAAGCCCCAAAATGGAGCATACAAAAATCAACATTTTGGCCACTAAAAACCCCCATTTCGAAAATGGGTTTGAAACCATGACAAACAAGCTCTAGGTGAGCTAAAGAACATCAAATGAAAAGAATGAAGGAACACCAATCTTGAGCTAGCTAAACAAGAAGAATAGAGCTTGAAAATGATGAATAGTGAGGAGGTTTGGCTCCAAAAACGGTCCAGCTGAAGCTTGAGAAGAGAGGAAGAGAATGGTGGAGTCGAATCGAAGAATGGAGCCTTCTTGCTAGATGATGTCTAAAGGAGAAGACCAAGGAGAAAACTCTTCTCTTCTTCACTCTAGGTCAAAAGTTGTACGGATTGGAAAAAGGGAAAGGAAGGAGAGGAAGGGTCTATATAGTGTCTGGAAGTGGGTCCCCTAAGCAGTGAAACTTGGAACGCTAAAAACATGGTCTTGTGGACCCCGGATGGAATCGACGAAGAAGGACAAAACGATCGTCGAAAAATCTAATTTCGGAAAATTATAATTTTGACATAGTTTCATGACTTCGAAAAGTGTGCCCAGATTTAACATGCAAAGACAGATTTACCCTTATTGGGCCAAAACTTGGGTTTCTGGGCCTCAAATGCATGCAGCTTAAAAACAAAAGTTGCCATAATTAATCAAACCATTCAAGAGAGCTCCAAAAATCACAATCACACAAAATATCTAGAACGAAAACCCATCCTTACACGTGTACTCAGGGCGTCCCTGAGCGTGTCTGACTCATACTAAACGTCTTCAAAATCCCCAAAACTATAATCCAGACTAAGTCTAATCACATTCTAACCCAACTAGTACTAAGACTTACTTAAGACTAAACGCTCACTTAATTAGCACTAATCGAGTTGGTCTGGGTTGGGGTCTAACAAGCTTCGACCGAAAACCATTAAGTTCGGCGACACCTTCATATACACCCTCTGGAGGTAGCAAGAAATTTAGGAAGGCTCCACGAGCCAGAGAAGGACAGCAGCCCATCTCAGCATTCACTGCTGTCAACACAATTTTCAAGGAGCCAATCTATAGGATCCTTGGCAAAATAAAAACGCGACCATACTTCCAGTGGCCGCAACCGATGAGGGGTGACCCGTCCACCCGCGATCAAAACAAGTTCTGCTCCTATCATAAGCAGAATGGTCACATGACGGAGGATTGTTTGAGCTTCAAGTCACATCTGGAGAAGCTCGTTAAAGACGGACACCTTCTTGAGTACGTTAAAGAAGGTGAAGAAGTTAACCGAACTCAGCGCCAAGACCGAGCTCCGCGCCGAAATGATGCTCAGGATAGCGATGAGTCGGAGAGAATAATCAACATCATTCATTTGGCGTCTACTCCAAAGGGGAACGCTTCGAAGGGGAGCAACCAAGCACGCGCTGAGGTGAGGAAGGCTTCCCATGGCAAGCAGGTTTTGTCAACCTTGCTCGAGCCAGCTACAAAAAGAGCCAGGAGGGACAGACTGAAGATCTGGTTCGGAGAAAAAGACTTGGAAGACGTCCAACTCCCTCACAATGACCCTCTCATTGTGACCTTGAAGCTGAAGAACTGCAGAGTCCAGAGGATTCTCGTCGACCCGGGCAGTTCATCCGAGATCCTCTACTACGACTGCTTCAAAAGAATGGGTTTCAAAAAAGAGGATCTACTGGAAGCGCGAACTCCCCTAGTGGGTTTTAGCGCAAAACCAGTATACCCTAAGGGGAAGACTCCCCTGAAAGTCCAAATCGAAGGAGCCATCGTCATTGCAGACTTCATCGTGGTGGATGCACCGTCTCCTTACAATGCCATCGTAAAGAGGACATGGCTGCATCAGATGGAGGCTGTACCCTCTACGTACCACCAAAAAATAAAGTTTCCCTTTGAAAATAAGGATGGCAAAATTGAGGTGGTGACGATCAGAGGTGACTAGCAAATGGCTAAGCAATGTTTGATGGTCGTGGTCCCGGGAGAAGTAGAACCCCAGCAGGTTGACATGGCCGAACTTGAAGAAGAGCTGGAAAAGGTCGGCCGAGCTCCCGAGCTGAAAAGCGTTGAGGATCTGACATCAGTCAACATTGATCCCAGTGATCCTGAGAGATACTTCTTGGTCGGCAGTCAGCTTGTTGAGCCCGAGAAGACCGAACTCTTGAACTTCTTAATTAAAAAAAAAGAAGTGTTTGCTTGGTCCCCGAATGAAATGCCCGGCATCGACCTCGAGGTCATATGCCATCATTTGAATGTGGACCCCAATCAGAAGCCGGTCGTGCAGAAAGCTCGAAGGACGGGGATCCCACAGACAGAAGCTATGGCCGAAGAGGTCGACAAATTACTGAAAGCCAAGGCGATCCGAGCAGTCCACTATCCGAAGTGGGTTGCCAACACCGTGGTCGTCAAAAAGAAAAATGGCAGCTGGCGAGTCTATGTAGACTTCATTGACCTCAATAAGGCTTGTCCGAAGGACTGCTTCCCGCTGCCAAAGATCGACCAGATGATAGACGCCACCGCGGGCCACGACAGAATGAGTTTTCTCGATGCTTATCGAGGATACCACCAGATCTCGATATTCGGCCCCGATGAAGAAAAGACCGCTTTTATAACACCAAGAGGAATTTACTGCTATAAAGTAATGCCTTTTGGGTTAAAAAACGTGGGTGCGACTTACCAAAGGCTTGTCACCATGATGTTTCAAGCTCTTCTCGGCAAAACTGTGAAGGTCTACATCGACGATATGGTTGTCAAATCCAAACAGTCGCAGGATTATCTGGCTGACCTACGTCAGGTATTTGACATTCTGAAACGATATCTGCTCAAGCTGAACGCGGCCAAATGCGCGTTTGGGGTAGTCTCCGGCAAGTTTCTAGGGAGTCTCGTCACCAGACGAGGCATTGAACCTAATCCAGACCAGATCGCGGCTATACGAGCAGTACAGAGTCCTACCACTGCGAAGCAAGTCCAAAGATTGATCGGTATGGCAGCCGCCCTCAACCGCTTCATCAGCCAATCTTCGGACAAATGCAAGCCTTTCTTTTGGCTTCTCAAGAAGAACGCCTCATTCCAATGGATTGAGGAATGCAACCGAGCTCTGCAGGAGCTCAAAACCTACCTCTCCTCACCACCCCTGCTTTCAACTACGAAACAGGGAGAAATAATTTACATATACCTTGCGGTCTCGGATCATGCGGTCAGTTCGATGCTGGTTAGAGAAGATGACATGCAGCAAAAATCCATTTACTACACTAGCAAAATCCTTCTTGGTGCCGAGACCAGGTACCTGCAAATGGAGAAACTTACGTTAGCTCTCGTCAGTGCTTCCTGCAAGTTCTCCCACTACTTCCAGGCTCACACGATCATGGTCGTAACAGAATATCCCCTCTGGCAACTTTTCACTAAGGCGGACTTCTCTGGAAGGGTGTCCAAGTGGGTTGTCGAATTGGGGCAGTACGATATCCACTATCGGCCCAGAACGGCAATCAAAGCCCAAGTACTAGCTGATTTCATTGTGGAGTTTGTCTCTCCCAGTTCGGCGCCGAGCCAACTCGAAACCGAACTTGGGGGCAGCAGGAGTGCCGAAGAGATCAATGAAATTGACCTTGAAAAGCAACAATCTTGGAAACAATTCCTCGATTCGGCATGGAAGGTTTTCCTCGATGGATCTTCGACCTCTAAAAGGGCTGGCGCTGGCGTGGTCCTCCAATCTCTCGAAGGATTAGTCATCGAGCAGGCCCTGACACTTGATTTCAAGGCTACCAATAATGAAGCGGAGTACGAGGCGTTGATTGCAGGACTTGGTAGCTCTAAAACCTTGGGGGTGCGGCATCTGGTCGTTTTCTACGACTCACAGCTGGTGATAAGCCAGTTGAGCGGAGAATATCAGGCCCGTGACGATAGGATGGCGGCCTACCTGACTCTTGCAAAACAACACCTCTCTCAGTTTGAAAGAGTAGAAGTCAAGCAGGTCGGCAGAGAGTTGAATTCTCATGCTGACGCCTTGGCTAATATGGAATCCGCCGTCGAAGCCGGAAGAAAAAGAATCATTGAGGTGAAATCTTTAGATAAACCCAGCATTTAGCTACATCCACCTCGGCAAGTACTCTGTGTTGATCTCGGCCCGAGTTGGATGGATTCAATCATCTCCTACCTCAAAGACGGTCAGCTTCCGGAAGATAGAATTGCAGCTCACAAGATTAGGCTGAAATCTGCTAGGTGATGGACCCGAAAGAAATCTTCCGTCCTCTCCTTCCGCACCCCGAGGGCTGACCTGGGTCTCGGCGGAGGAGGGAAAATCTTGGGCATCAACATTTTTGTACGGGTATGCCAGATTTACTTTCTACTTGGAATTTGGAATGGTGATAATCCGGAGATTCACCTTCATAAGTGGAAAGGAAATCAATCCTTTTTTCTAACTTTTCAAATTGCATTAATATTAAGAAAAGAGACAAGTTTGTTTTTTTTAGAATGCCGTAGGAGGTGTTTTTGTTTGTGTGCCGTAAAAGGCGATTTTGCCGTGAAAGGCAATTTTACAAAACTCATCAAATGTGAAAGACAAGAATTGTGATTTCTTTTTGTCTTTTTAAGAAATACAAACTATAATAGAAAAGTAAGAAAAGGGATCTAGCTTCTCAGGAGATTGTGGGGACACGTTAAGATCGACGGTCGCAAGTCATGTATGGACTTCGCCATCGTCCTTCAAATGAGAAGATGTGATGCTTTGATTCTTTGGCTTGGCTCCTAACCTCAGTTTTTTAAAGGACAAGGACCAAGATAAGGTCCTATATCCAATGAAAAACCGAGTAAACGGGCTGAAAAGCCGCGTTTAGGCCATGTTGGAGGAGGAGGTGACCTTGGGGGGGGGGGGGGGGGGGTGGCCCCCCCAAGGGACGTTGATCACCTTGTGGTGTTCTTTGCAGCAGAGCAGCAGGACTTCGTCTGGATTTCTTTGGGAGAATTAAGTTGTCATAAATGGGTCAATTAACGACATTAAGTGGTCGCCAAGGCATGTGAAAAGTCGCGGGCCGCGCCGCGTCTTTTGAGATTCTTCTTGCGATCATCACAGGTGGATCCACGCATTGTCTGATGTCGGATTGCGATGCAATTTCAGACATTAGTTGATGTTGGTGGGCCGGTGACATCTGTCTTGTCGATTTCACGATCGGTCGGACAGAAAGTGAACTTTCTTGGTCAACTGGTTGGCGATCTTGGAACGATCGGTGATGATTTCATGCTTTTGACGGCGGATCCAAGATGTCTACCAAGATCAGTCGTTTTCAAGCATCAAACATTGGATTTTCAGAAAATCACAGAGGCAGAAACACCCGAAACGCGAAAAGGATCGAAAATCGGGCATTTTGGTGCAAAATCCAGCGACTCGGATTTGCAGGGTCACCGGGCGACCTTAGGCCGGGTCGCCGGTGACCTTAGGGTTTTGGCCCGTTTGGTCGTCGAGCGTCGTTTTCGGCCGTTTTTTCGTCTTTTCGTTCCTTTTTTCTTCTGTATTTTTCTTGACATTTTTCCTCAATTATTACCTTGATTTTCTTGGAGAAAACTTGACGAGAACCCGCGCGAAATCGGAGCACAAAGTTTCCCATTTTTCGGGAAAGCCGAAGACTTTGTAGCCGATTTTCTGTCAAGAGTCGAAATTAGGTCAAACGATGTCGGAATGATCTGAAAATTGAGGTGAAGCTTCTTGAGCAGTGGATGGGACCAACCATGGGCTTTTATTTGAGTTTTGAAGCCGTTTGGGGTCCCATCGATGCTTCTCTTGATTTTGCTGCGAGGAAAATGTCGAGCTTTGATATGTAGTCAAACGATGTCCGATTGACCTGAAATTTGACAGAGTGCCTATTGGAGTCATTTTGAGACTTTCCATCAGCTCCGTTCTTGATGTCATGGTCCCGGGATGCTCTGCCGCCGGTAGGCTTGATTTTTTCTCGGAGCATCGAAACCTGGTCAAACGTTGTCGGAATGACCTGAAATTCGACGTGCAGCCTTTTGGAAGCATGTTGAAGCCACTCATGTATTTTGTTTGATGAGTGATGGCTTCGGTGGTTCCCGCCGCCGGGAGGCTTGATTTTGCTGCTCGAGCATTGATGGAGGGTCAAACGTTGTCGGTTTGACTTGAAATTTGACATGGAGCCCTCTGGAGACATTCTGGAGTCATCCGTAGGCGCTGATCAAAGTTTTGGCGTCTTTGATGATGTTGCCACCGGGAGCGCTTGTTTAGCTGTCGGAGTAGTAAAGTTAGGCCAAACGATGTCGGAATGGCCCGAAACCTCAGTTGTACCCCTCTTTTGGCTGCCTTAAAGGATCTTTCAGTTTCTTTCTGATTCTGACAAAATCTGATGCTTGAAGTAGCCTTGCCTATTTTTAGCAAGATGCAGCTTCACGAGGCTTCTTGATGTTGATGAGATATAGTGACTTTTCTGGTGTCAACAAATGCCCCCTCGAGGTACAACGACGAGTAGCTTTTTGGAGTCGATGTGCCTCGAAGAGAAACTTGGAGGAGAGATTCCAACTTGAGCAAGATTCTTGAGCTTTTTTTTTTTTTTTTTGGATAGGTTTTTCAGTTTCCGGGGGAATCTTATGGTAGTGAGAGGGATCACACGCCATCTCAAGGCAAAGTTTTGAAAATGACATGGGGTATTTGGATTTTGGGTTTTGGATTTTAGTTTTTGACCTTATGACCTAATAAGCTGTATGTGGCAAGTTAGGGGGTCAGGGTTTGATTTTTGATTTTGACCTTGTGACCCAATGTTAGACCCCAACCCAGACCAACTCGATTAGTGCTAATTAAGTGAGCGTTTAGTCTTAAGTAAGTCTTAGTACTAGTTGGGTTAGACTGTGATTAGACTTAGTTTGGATTATAGTTTTGGGGATTTTGAGGACATTTAGTATGAGTCAGACACGCTCAGGGACGCCCTGAGTACACATGTAAGGATGGGTTTTCGTTCTAGATATTTTGTGTGATTGTGATTTTTGAGCTCTCTTGAATGGTTTGATTAATTATGACAACTTTCGTTTTTAAGCTGCATGCATTTGAGGTCCAGAAACCCAAGTTTTGGCCCAATAAGGGTAAATCTGTCTTTGCATGTTAAATCTGGGCACACTTTTCGAAGTCATGAAACTATGTCAAAATTATACTTTTCCGAAACTAGATTTTTCGACGATCGTTTTGTCCTTCTTCGTCGATTCCATCCGGGGTCCACAAGACCATGTTTTTAGCGTTCCAAGTTTCACTGCTTAGGGGACCCACTTCCAGACACTATATAAACCCTTCCTCTCCTTCCTTTCTCTTTTTCCAATCTCTGCAATTTTTCTTGACCTAGAGCAAGTGAGTGGAGAGGTTTCCTCTTTGGTCTTCTCCCTTGGAAATGATCTAGCTATAGTGTTCCAAATCAAGATCCAAGACCACCATCCTCTTCCTCTCTTCTCAAGCTACAGCTGGAGTGTTTTTGGAGCCAAGCCATTGCACTATTCATCATCTTCTACCTTTTTCTTCTTGTTTGGCTAGCTCAAGGTTGGTCTCTTCCTTCATTCTTTCCATTTGATGTTCTTTAGCTCATTTAGAGCTTGTTTCTCATGATTTCAAACCCATTTTCGAAATGGGGGTTTGTAGTGGCCAAAATGTTGATTTTTGTATGCTCCATTTTGGGGGTTTTGTGTAGATTTCGTGGAGCACCTCTTCTTGTTGATTTTGTGAAGCTTTCCTTGGCTTTGGTTAGAGGCAAGTAAACCTTTTAGTTCTTCCTAGTACATTACAAGTGTTAGGGCATTTTACTTTTGGAAATGTTATTCATCATCAAGCTTATCTTCTCTTGCATGTTATTAATCTCGTTTAGCTTGTTTTAATCTTGATAAGCAAGAATACAAATTTCTCTATCTAATCTAGAGGTTTTATCTTCAATGGAAGCATGTTTTCAATGGAATGCTTTGCAAGTTATTAGATATATGATTTGAATGTAAATGGGTTGTGATTTTGATGTTTTGAATGAAATGTGAATAGATTTTGGTGTGGAAATCATCCCTTGGAAAGCATATAGGCTTGGGGAGTGCAGGTGGTGAAAATGTGGAAGTGAAGAAAGGAGTGAAATGTGAGAAAAATTGAATTTCCGAAGTCCTACCGGTAGAGGTGTTTCAACCGGAAGTTCTACCGGTAGAAATGGCTCAAATATTGACAGAGATTGAGGAAATTGAAAACCCCAAGTTCTATCAGAAGTTCTACCGGTAGAAATAGCTCAAAGTTCGGCAGAGAGTGAAAAAAATTGAGAAACCTGAGTTCTATCGGTAGAAGTGCTCCAACCGGAAGTTCTACCGGTAGATGTGGTTCTACCGGTAGTACTACCGGTAGAGACGCTTCAACCGGAATTTCTACCGGTAGAGAGGCGTGAACCACATAAAAAAAAGTACTGTTTTGAAGGATTTTTCGGGAATGAAAACTAGACTTGGTCTTAGACCCTTTTTATTGACCTTGTGCACTTGGAATTCAAAAAATGTAATATGCCTTCGGGGACACCAAGTCTTATTGAATTCCGACATTTGGTTTTCAATTCCACAAGGGTCAGGGATTGGTCTTAGCCTATGCTTGATGGATTTATGTGTGAACTCTTGTCTTGGTGCTTCATGCATCATCGTGTTCTCGTTTGATCTCCAAGTGCAAGTTCGTTTTCAGGATGTGTTTAAGAATCAAAAGCGAATCATTTCTTAAGTTTGTTAAGCATTTATATTATGCTATTTTGCTAGTCTTGCCGTGTTATGCTTGGTAAATGATTTCCCTCTTGTTTTGTCGTGTTCTCGAACGTGTATCGTCGTGTTTTGTGCATTCATGATATAAGTGAATACCACTGAGCTTGGACTGCCCTTTTAGCTTGATCCACTACCTGGGGGTCCTTAAACATGTGGACTGTCTGCAGACTAGTCGTGTATTTTATTACACATCGTGCGTGTTCGTGGTCCGGTTCCGCGGCCGGATACCCCGTCTACCTTGAGTGGCGTGGGATCGTGTTTCGTGTCGTGCTTGTCGTGCGTGCTTGCTCTTGTATCATGTATGACAGAGAAAGGATGAGCTCAATGTGGATTTATCTTTTCATGATATTATAAGTATTCATGCTAGTTTCGTAAACTTGAAACGTGTATCTAACTCTTGAACTGTTTTAGCATTATTTCTTATACTCAAGCTAAATTGTTTATTTGCCAAGCCGTCGTGTTTGATGCTTGTGTTTTGGTGTCCAGGTGCCGGCGGTTTCACGCGTGACGAGGAGTGCCCGGAGGAGGCTGTTGAGCCACCCCCAGCACTCGAGTGGCAGCCCAACGACATCATCTAGACGCCGGTCGGGATCTTGATTCTCGTTTCACCTAGCTTGGGTTATGTTGGGTTGTTCTTTTGGGGTTCCATTTGTTGTATTGGCCTTTGTTGGCCTCTTTGGGTTTTATAACTTGAACAAAAATACTTTTGTTAAACATTGAAACTTTAATCATGCTAGGAATGCTTTGATGACATTCTCTTTTGATACCTTGTCTCGATATTAGTATTCTCTTGTATCTTACCGTTAAAGATTTGTATGAATTGTTTTGCTACACGCTTCTGCATATCCATTCGTGTGAGCTCGTCCCGTGTCTTGGGATCCTCACCGCGGAAACCTGTGGGAAAATATAATTAGAACAGCGGCGGTGTGTTTTCTGTGTTGGGTAATCATGCCGCCGCGCAGTCGCGGGCCCGGATCCCGGTCCGGGGTCGCGACACCCAACAAGCTGTATGTGGCAGGTTGGGGGGTCAGATTTGGGTTTTTGGTTTTGGTTGATTTTGGATTTTGATTTTGGTTTTGGTCTTGTGACCTAACAAGCTGTATGTGGCGAGCTAGGGGACCGGATTTTGATTTTGTGAAATGTCAATTTCAAGATTTTGGCTCAATTTGGTTCATGAGGTTGGGTGGTTTGGTTTTTGGAAACTCATGAGACTTTCTTTTTTTTTTTTTTTGAATGGTCCCATCAACTCAAAAGAGGCATGGGACTTTTTTTGCTCTTTTCTCTGTTTTTTTTTTTTTTTTTTTTTTTTTGCTCATGGTAAAAGGAATATTTTGACTAAAAGCCACTTTTAGTGCCTAGGTGGTCAAACCTGACTCATATGGGCTAACCCATGGGACCTTAGGCTTTAGAGATGGCCTAGATCTCACATGGTGTCATTTTTGTAGAGAATATCTAAAAATATCTCTTTTGTGTAGAGAATATCTAAAAATATCCTTACTTGGAGAGAATTTCTCAAGTTTCCTCCTTTTGTGGAAAGATTCTCTCAAAATATCTTTCTTTTTGGAAAGTAGCTAAATTTTAGCACTTACCTCCTTTCTTTCTCCTTGTTTCCTCTTTTGGCTTGCTCCCTTCTATAAAAGTAAGAGGGTTGGTGCTTTTGCTCCATTGCTTTCTTTTTGCAAGAAATCTTCAAGAGTGCTCTCCAAGATTAGGAGTGCTTTTTCTTCTTCAAGGATCTCCAAGCATTTCTTCTTCTTCTCTATCAATGGCTTCAAGTAAGTTTTCTTCCTCCACAAGAATATCCATTGTAGAAAATAGCTTCTTCATTTTTTTTCTTCTCTTCTTCGTTTTCTTTTCTTCCTTTCTTTTTTTTCAAGCACGCTTTCCCCTTTTTTTTTTTCGTGCTTCTTCTTCTTCTTCTTTTTTTTCTTTCTTTTCACTGTTTTCTTTTTTTTTTTCACCGTGTACTTTTCCCTTTTTTTTTATACGCTGATTTCTGTTTTTTTTTGTTTCAGCGTTTTTTTAGTTTTTTTTTTTTTTTTTTTTTTTGCATGCTGATTTTTTTTTCTGTCAGCGCTTTTTTTTTTCTTTTGTTTTTTTTTTGCTGTTTTGTTTTTTTTTTTCTTGGCTGCATGGATAGTATGCCATGTGACAGTGGGCCAACAATTTTTTTCTTTTTTTTTTTTTTTTGCTGAGATTTTTTTCTCTCTCTTTTTTTTTTCTTTTCTTTGTTTGCTCACCATGATAATGAGGCTATGCAATTTCAATATGTATGCATTTTCTTTTTTTTTTTTGATGCATCAAGATAGAAGGCTAGAGTCTCTAGGTAAAGCCAACATGATTTTTGACTTGGACAAAGTTTGATTGGTTTTGACCAAATTCGGTTGGAATTGGTCAAACTTTGGTCAAGGTTTTCCTAGCATCTAATGCATGATGATATATTTTTTTGATGCATGAGTTTTGGTAAATGGATTTGGAAGTATGATGATGCATACCTGAAAATCTTTTGCAAGTATCGGGATTTTGAGCTCACAGCGATGTTGAGCTCTTTCTCGGTCTTGCTGGATTTTGAGGAAGTTTGCAATTTTTGGATTCTGAAGCTCACAGCAATGTTGAGCTCTTTTCCATATTTTACGGAAGTTTGATGAGATTGGCTCGTTCTCGTAGCGATGTTGAGTTCGAACCTTCTTTGAGAATTCTCGATTGACTATGAGCTCGCAGCGATGTTGAGCTCATCTTCAGGCTTCCTCTCTTTTTCGGAGTACTTTCCTTTTCTTTGGAATTGCCCCGGAACCATGTCAAAATTTTGCTAGAATTTTTGTAGCAGAATTCTGTCATTTTATTGTTGATTGATCTTTTCTCTTCCATATTTTACAGGTAGTTCTTCTAGAACGAACAAAGGTAAAGGTCCTGTTACTGACGCACCTCGTCAGTCTGCTAGATCTTCCAATGTGGCCGGTCAGCATGCTTGGGAGAAGGTCCAGTTTGTTGAGAAGAACTTGGAAGAGTGCGATTCCCTCAATTGTGATGAGATGAGACAACGATTGATCGCTCTCAAAGATGAGGAGTTCTATAAGATCATGGTAAGCAGCCGTCCTTGGGTTACAGACGATTAGAGCGTTGTGCTCAAGCCTACCTTCTTCTTTGGCGATGCAGTCCCCGACGACTTGACATACCAAAGGAGATGTTTTCAGTTCTCTTACACAGCAGATGGTGAGGAGAGAACTATTTCTGCCCGGTCGTCTTTTGATCGGACCATCTCGATCCTGAGCCTTTCTCCCACGTGCCCTAAGAGGGAAGATCCTCCGAGCTGGGTGAAGAGGACCAGTGTGATCAAGACCGGGATTTTTGTTGGCGGCCCTTCCGGTTTTGCAGAGAAACCGCTTGTCAGTATGGACATGTTGATGCCAGCCAGTGGCTACCAAGGTTTTGATCATCCATCGATCGATTTGAGACCGGTGGGCCTTGGTGTTTTTCGGGGTGACAACAGCAATTGGGTGAAGCCTTTTTGACTTCGTGGCGGTTTCAGTGCTGACTCGAGCTGGGAGTCATGGACTGATCACACCCTGAGGATTGGCGAGGCCGTTCTTCGGGAGGCCGAGATTTTTGATGCGGTTCGCGCTTTTCGGCAAACCGTTGTTTTCTCCAATGAGGCTTTCATGGCCATGCTGGAGTCATTCCTTCCACAAACCAACACCTTCATTGTGACGAATGGTGAGATTGGTTTTTCTTTGAAGGAACTGGGCGCCATCACCGGATTGCCTATCCTCGGCAAACTCTATGAGGATTTTATGCCTATTGACAGCGTCCTTGAGGAGCAGTCTAAGGAGTTCAGGCTTTTGTACTTTCAGCTCGTTGCCTTCTATGATTTTTTTAAGGAGAAGGAGGGCTCGAAAGTTAGATACAGCAGTTGGAGAAGTTGCAGCTCCAACTTTTTTGACATCGGGGATTCTTCTGATGGCATGGCCCAGGATGCTAGGGCTAAAACATCAAGTTTGAAGAAGATCGCTGCTATGTGAGAAGATTTAAAGAAGTTCTTCGCAAGCACGGATGCCATTTGTCCTGACATAGCGTTGCGGAGAGATCTCGGGGTTTACCTCACTTACTGGCTGGGTGAGGCTGTTTTTGCTGGAGGAGATGGAACGCACATCAGGCCGCACTGTATTTTTCCGGCTTGTCAGATGGCGTTTGGAGAGCGGCTGGCTTTGGTACCTGCTCTTTACTCCTATTTGTGTACCGAACGGCAGGCTGCTGCTTTCCTAGTTCGGCTTGGGCTTCCCATGAACAGGGTATTTTCAGCCCATATGTTCTATTCGCGGTATGTATACCGCTGTCCTAGCTTCCATCGTTTGGGAGTTGCACAGGACGAAGATCCCTTTATGATTCGTTTGGCTAGAGGGACAGCCGTTCCCGAATCACTTTTGTCTGCCCGTTTAAGGATCCGACGATTTAGGGACGTCGAGATTGGGCAGTCTTAGGTGAAGCTTTCTCCGGGTTTGCAGAAGAAGGCTTTTGACTTTGGTGTTTCCCGTGATTCGACCAGGGCAGGGTCGGGAAGACACTATGCTTTGACAGACGCGGAGAAGAGATGGCTCTTCAACATACGGGTTGGTACGATGTTGTACCACAGACATCTTTTCGTCAATATCCAACCGTATGTCCCTTCGTGTTTTGCATTGCAGCTTGGCTTCTCTCAAGGCGTTGTTGGAGCGCCTTCGAGCATGGTGAAGCGTTTTGGAGGTCTGCAGGATGGGAGAAATGCATGGGCTTTTTATAGTGCCGAGGACACTACCGCCATGATTTCCTATCCTGAGCTGCCCACCTTCCGGACTGCTGGCTTCACGAAGTGGTTCGTGGAGAGCTTCTCAGTGCACCGGGGGCTTTCCAAGAAAGAGCTCGATATTAAGCAATCTCCTGGGAAAGGTCTTGGCAAATCGGATGGTGTCCGTCGGGAGGAAGTTTTGGCCTTCCTTTCTGGAGAGAAGCACAAGATAGGCTTTCTCAACGGGCAGGACATCATCAGATTGGGAGCTGCACAAGGAATTCCTGGTGAGGTCTTGAGACAGCTGGAAGAGGAGGAGTCCGAGATCGATGCTATGATACAGGTAGAGCATTCGAAGGCTTCTATGGAGTCTACTGAGAAGAGTAGACCATCCACTGAGGACTCTAGTGAGAGACCTGATGTTGATAGTGGGGCAGGATCGTCGAGTAGATCGACCCGCCGTAGCAAGAGGAAGAGAGGACAACGCCGTAATATGAAGCGGCATGATCGTCCTTCTGATATGGAAGTTCCTCTTACCATTGTTGAAGAGGTGTTTAAGGATGCTGACGAGCCTCCGGAGAAGAAGAGCAAAGAAGAGGAGACAGCTGGCATGATCCCCTTTCTTTCTTTTGTTTCTTCCTTTTTTCTTTTCTTGTGAAAGATTTTGTTTTGATCCGCTGCCTTTTTTTTTAGCAAAGGACAATGACCTGGTGATGCTTGAGGTTCCTGCCGATGAGGCGATGACGGATCCAGTTGTGGCATCTGAGGAAGAGCCCAGGGACTCTCGAGTGGTTCCAGAACCTTCCCCTGGTATGATTGCTTTGGCTTCTCCCCTTTTTTTTTTTTTTTTTTTTGTGCCGTCATTTGCTGACATGTAGCTTTTGTTTTCTTGTTAGCTGACTTGCCAAAGGATTCCGACGATTTCGAGCCATCCATGAACGCAACCTTTGACGATGCTTCGGATGAGCTTAAAGAGGCAGAGAGTATTCCGCCGGTCGTTGGAGCATGTATTTTTGCAATAATAATCTTGATATATTTTTGGCAAGATTATATTCATACCTTTTTGTCTTTTTCCTTGACAGATTGTGGAGCAGCAGGAGAGATTCCTCCGTCTTCTTTAGAGCCAGAACAGGGGATACCTGCGGCTGATGCAGAAGTAGGGGCTTCTTCCACTTTCAATGAGTCAGCTTCTTCCATTGGAAAGAGTTTATTGATTACTCTTCCAATGGAGCATGACATGGGCAGTCGGGCATCAGAGCATGGTGAATCCTCATCTGCACTACACCTTCAGTATGCAAGGAAGGTGTTGAAGACTGTCTTGAGCTCATGGGTTGAGACTCTTTCTTCAGGTCATTTGGAAGCTGGTTTTGGCATGATCAAGCATGTGCAGGACATCCTTGCTGACAGCAAAGAAGTCGGTCTGGACATCGCAAGCACCAAAGATTTTGTTAAGGAAATCATCGCCTTGGGAAACAAATGGACTGAGACCAAGAGTTTCCCAGATGGTGACTTCTTTGATGAGATGTTCATAAAACCTTCCAGGAAAGTCAAAGCTGAGCTGACTGAGGTCACGAAGACTCGGAGGTAGATCGTTCGGGAGAAGAACGTTACCGAGTTATCCATCATGGGGCTGAAGCAAGACTTGGACCGCCTTGATAAGGAGGTCGTTGAGGTTAAGCAGCGTCTTGATCTTTTAGAGGAAGAAGCTGCTGCCAAATGGACCGCCATTGTGGAGGTTCGTGACAAGGAGGAAACTCTCATTCGCCAGGTTGAGAAGTTGAAGGTAATGTCTGGAGGAAGACTCAGGAGCATGAGCAGTGGCAGGTCCTCTGGGAAGAACTTCCTCGTGCTGCAGATGGGTCGCGGTGCTCGGCCGCATTTTATGGAAACATTCTGAAGAAGCGTGGCCTAAAAACTTTGGAGGTCAAGGCCGAGGGTCTGCTTGAAAACTTTGGCGTTTATAGCCGAGTTTTTTGAAAACCAAGTTTAGTTTTATTGGCGTGAAAGCCGATTTTGGCGTTTATAGCCGATTTTGGCGTTTATAGTCGATTTTTGGCGTTTATAGCCGGGTTTTGGCGTTTATAGCCGTTTTTTGGCGTTTATAACCGGATTTGGTGTTTATAGCCGAGTTTTGACATTTATAGCCGAATTTTGGCATTTATTGCCGAATTTTGGCCCTTATAGCCGAATTTGGTTTTCGAAATGCAGGTATCGACTAAATGTCGCCTCCCCACTGAATGGTCTTGCAAATATCGATGGAATGTCGCTTCCTTGCTCATTCGGTTTGCGAGTATTGATGGAATGTCACTTCCTCGCGGGCTGGGTTTTACGAGTATCGATGGAATGTCGCTTCCTTGCGAATTGGGGTGCAAGTATCGACTAATCGACGCTTCCCTGCTTTTCCCTAAACTTTTGGTTTTGCAGATACTGACTTGGTGTCGTTTCCCCGTGATTTTTGAAATTTGAGGTTTTCTCGAACCATTTGAAATTTGGGTTATGGATAGCAACTAGGATTGTGCGTTTCCATGATTTTTAGATTTTGAGGTTTCGCAAGTATCGAATGGGGTTCGCTTCCTTGCGGTTTTTTTTGGGTTTTGCGAGTATCGGTTGAATGTCGCTTCCCCGTGGTTTCTAAAAAACCATTTTTTTTATTTATAGACATGAGGGTCATAAATTTTGACTTAAAACCATTTTGGTTGTAAAAGCCAAGGCAAACTAGGGTGAAAATTTCTGAGTCCTGGTTTTTGTTTCAAACCATGAATTTTGGGTTCAAGGATCGAAAATTTTGGTCAAGTCTAGGAAGGGGCTCCTAAACTCGGATTTTCGATTTGATTTTTCTTTTGAACAATGAAACGATGAAAGTAAGCATTGTTTTGAAAGTTTTTTTTTTTTTTAGAAACTTCAACATAAAGATGAAAATTTCAAAAGGGGTGGGTTTGACGAGCAAGTACCTGGAAATAGGCTTTGGCCATGTAGATATCGCTCTGACCCGTTTGAGGAAGTCTTCAAGGGTAGTACCGCTTCAAGAACTTGCCGTTGATGGGTAGCATACATCTGTCTCCTTCCATGTTTAGAAGAGCGTATGCGCCATTGGAGAAGACTTTGTATTGCATCAGCTACCATGGTAGGCCAATAATAACCTAGCCTTTTTATCTGGTTGTAGAGCTTAGGACCAGCCTGATGGGCTCCACAAAGACCAGCATGTACTTCTTTGAGAGTTTCCTCAGCCTCTTGTTGTGACAAACAGCGTAGGAGTACTCCGTTGAAGGATTTTCTATAAAGTGCTTTTGAAGGTATATCCAAATGAAAGTTCGGGGCTCGTCTTTGGATGCTTACCCGATCTTTTGGATCTTCAGGTAGGATCCCGAACATGATGTAATCAATGAACGGATCTCTCCAGTCGCCAATCGGAGGTTTAAGGATGGACATCCGACTTCCAACCACTTGGTGGCATTCAGCAACTGCTTGGTGTGTGTTGAGAGGAGGGAGAATCCTTTTTTGACACACTGTGACTTGTATGTTTTCCCTTTCTTGGATTGCCATGGATGCGGCGAGTCCAGCCAGGGCATCTGCACGGATGTTTTCACCTCTGAGGATGTGGGTGATGTGACAGATGTTGAATTTTTGTCGAAGCGACTGCGCCTTGTTGTAGTAAGGTAGCAAATCAGGCTTCCTGACTTCATATTTCTGATTCATCTGGTTGACGATCAGTTGAGAGTCCCCAAAAGCTTCCAACATGGTGATGCCGGATTCTAGGGCGAGTTCCAATCCTACAATCAAGGCTTGGTACTCAGCTGCATTGTTTGAACATGGTTCCAGTAGCGAGAAGGCATGTGGAATCATGTATTTGTCGGGGTTGACAAAGAGGATGCCGATTCCCGATATTTGCTTTCCCTTTTCATTTGTCCTGGTTGCACCGTCAAAGTACATGTCCCAGGAAGCATTTGATAAGGAAGTTTCCACGTTGTAGACAAATTCGTCTGGGAGATCATCCCTGAGTAGAGAATCTTTAGGTAATGGATGCTCTGCGAGGAAGTCTGCCAGAGCTTGGCCTTTGATTGCTTTTTGTGGTACATACTTAATATCAAACTGTGATAGAAGAATGGACCATTTTGCCAGTCGGGCATTGAGAGAACCTGCTTTTGTGACAAAGACCTTTAAGAGGTTGATCCTCGAAATCAGGTAGACTGTATTCGACAGCAGATAGTGACGTAGCTTTTGTACGGCAAACATCACTGCAAGGCATTCTTTTTCGACTGGGGAGTAGTGATGCTCTGCACCTACCAACATGCGGCTAAGGTAATATAGAGCAGCTTCTTTTCCATCGTCGTTTTCTTGTGCGAGCAGAGCACCCAAAGAGTGGTCGAGAGCTCTTGTGTACAAGATAAATGGTTTTCCAGTTGTGGGGGCAGCTAGCACTGGAGGTTTGGTGAGGTATGCTTTGATGTCTTGAAATGCATTTTCACATTCAGCATCCCAGACAAAGTCTACGCTTTTCTTCATTAAGCGAGATAATGGACGGCACTTCCCTGACAGATTGGAGATGAACTGTCGGATGTACGCCAACCTTCCTTGAAGCCCTTTTAATTCTCTTAGGGTTCTTGGAGATGGCATTTCCAGGATAGCCTTGACTTTGGTAGGGTCAAGTTCTATTCCAGCTTTCCGTACTATGAATCCGAGAAACTTACCCGATGAGACACCGAATAAGCACTCTAGTGGATTCATCCGCAATTTGTGTTTGCGAAGTCGGAGGAAGATTTCTCAAAGATCGTCGAGATCGTCTTCTTTTCTTCTGCTTTTGATGGCGAGGTCGTCAACATAGCATTCGACCGTCTTGTGCTGCATATCTTGGAATATTTTCATCATAGCCCTCTAATATGTCGCACCTGCATTTTTCAGACAAAATGGCATGACAGTGTAGCAATACACGCCAAATGGTGTGCGAAATGACGTATGCCTTTCATCTTCAGGATGCATCTTTATCTGATTGTAGCCAGAGAATCCATCCATGAATGTCATTCGCTCGAACCTATAGGTGTTGTCAATCATCACCTCTGGTATGGGGAGCGGGAATTCATCTTTAGGACATGCATTATTCAGGTCTCTGTAGTCGATACAGACCCTTATCTGCTCGTTTTTCTTTGTCACGGGGACGATGTTGGCCAACCATTCAGGATGCTGTTCCTCGCGGATGAAGCCAACGTTTTTGAGTTTCTGAACTTCTTGTTCAATTTTGTCCATCACGTAGGGACGGAATCTTCTTTGGCCTTGTTTGACAGGCTTGATTTCTTTTTGCAAGTTGAGCTTTTGGACTGTTACTTTAGGATCCAGGCCAGGCATTTCGGCATAAGACCATGCAAAGCAATCAACGAACTCACGAAGAAAAGAGATATACTCGGGTAACTCATCATCCTTTATATTCTTGCTTATGAATACAGGACGTGGGTTATCAGATGTTCCCAAGTCTATCTTTTGAACAGGGTCTTCTGTCGGAAGGTTTGAAGATGGTTTCGGAGGCTTCCAACTTAACAAGACCTTCTGGAGTGCCAGAGAAATTTTCAGACTGAGGCTCTGTTTCTGTCCATGGATCTTCTTGATCAGTGTTCTTCTCAAGGCTTGCAATGAGATGGTCCCAATCATTTGCTGGAACTGGGTTAAAGTAGGGTACTTCTTTTGGAGACGATGGTTCTTTTGGGACAGAGAACCGCTCGTCTGTATCATCGGGCAATTCCTCTTTATTATCAGAGAAATCATACCAATTGGAGGAGCTTTTTGGGTCCTTGATGAGTGACTCCTCAAAGAGATATCCAAGGATATCGATGTCTTCATGAGATGTTGAGGCTTGGTCGGTAAAGCGACTTTGCAGCCATGGTGTCAACTGTCTCATAAGAGCGGTAGGATCATACCCCAACCCATTTGAAGTCTTGCCCTTATGAAGGTGGATTTTCCAATCTTCTGGTTGACTTTTGATCAGGGTGGGTTCCAATGGTGTAAGAATACCACGGCCACCACCCAAACCAGTCGGATTTTGAGCGTCGTAGCCCATTTTCTTCATGATAGCTTGTGCAATACAGGGATAGCTGAGGCATACCTTCGTTTTGGAAAGGTTCAAGCAGAGAGTTCAGTGGAGATGCTCCCGATCTATGGAAGAAGATTGCTTTTTCTTTTGGCGAAGTTGCCGGGATAACAAAGGAAGCAGAGGTAGGGTCTTCTATGTCTGCAGGTGTCTCTAATGGATTGAAAGCGGGCTGATCTCGCTGAGTATCAGCTTGGTTCGATGCTGTGTCATCTTCTGGCTCTGACTCTGAGTCTGTGTCATGCATAATAGACACAAAGGAGACAGTGAACTTGCCCCCAGCCTTTTGTTTTGTCTTCTTTGCTTTGGTAGTGATTACCAAAGGCTTTGGAGATTTGAAGGAGACGACGAAGGGAGTTTGACTTCTTACTTCGAGTTTGGTGGAGGGTTTGTTTACCTCCGGTGATTGCTGAGGAGCCTGTCTCTTTCTGGAGACTGTCGGCAAAGTGAATTGTTTTTTCCTCTTGTTCTTCTTTTCCATCTTTGTACATTTGAGCATCTGCAAAATGGACATCTCTGCCTTTGAAGGGCTTTTTGTCTGCAAACACCCGATGTATCAAGCCATCGTTGGCAACGAACTTGATGCACTAATGTAGAGTTGAAGGGACGACACCATTCTCATGTATCCAGGGGTGTCCAAGGAGTATATTGTAGCATGAAAGGGTCCTTATCGCATATATTGTGACTTCAGAAATAAGATCACCGATTTGCAATTTGAACCTGATTTTGCCGATAGGCCTTTGAGCGCTGCCATCATATCCGAAGATGGATACGGACGTGTAACTCAGCTTGCTATGTGGGATGCCCAGCTCTTCGAGTGTCGAAGTAGAAATAAGGTTGAGTGCAGAACCTAGATCGATCTGAACTCTGTGTACTGGCATTTCTTTGACGTACCCCGTAAAGTATAAGGGTCGGTTGTGCTTTGTCTCGCCTAGCAGGAGGTCATCCTTGTCGAAGGCAATTGTTGCACTTGCTGCGTTTTGTACCGAGAGGCATTCATTGCTTGATCCCTCAGTTTTCTTCTTTTCTCCCTTTGGGGGAGTATTTGATTTTTTGACCCTGTAGTCCATTTCAATTTGTAGGACTTGTGGGGCGTGTTTGTCGACATCCGTATTCAGCCTTTGTAATTCTAAAATGAGACCATCACGAGTTTGTGGAGACATTCGTAATAAGTCGAGGATGTGCAGACGTGCATGTATGTGTTTGAAGTGCTCAATCAAGTCGTACTTGAAAGCCTCCTTCGGGCCTGCATTTTCATTATTATTGCCACTTGGGGTGCTTACAACTTGCTTTCCTGAAGGATTTACATAAGAAGAAGAGGGTTGATTGTAATTTTTGTGGTAATCCCGGCCAGAACGGGTACCTCTACCAACTTCAAGAGCCTCTAGAGAAGGGTCTTCTTTTGGAAGATCGTTCTCAGGATCAAGGGGTTGATCCTTTCCTGAAGACGTCTCTGTAACAGCATTGGTGTCTTCAGTAATTGTGTTGCACGGAGCAATTTCCGGGAACAAGTCCTGAACAGCAGCCGGCAGCTTTTCTTTATTAGCCCAGACATCGCCGGTGGGATCGGGTATCTGGGACCAATTGACTGAGTTTTCATTGAAGAAGATTTCATTGGCAGAAGTTTCTTCAAGGTGATCAATTGGGAGAGGCTTGAGCTCTGATGTCACAACTTCAGGAGACGAGGGCTGAGAGGATGTTATCTCAGTGGAAGTCACCTGAGAGGATGTAGCTCCGGAAGATACGCTACCGGTTGGGGAGTACGTGTCTTCAGAAGCTTTTGAGGCACTGTCATCCTGAGCTATTGCATTGCAGGTTATCCTGACAGGAGATGCCCCCAGTGTAGACTGTTGGGAATCGGACTCATCCTCAGATGTGAGAGGATCATCGATCCAACTGTTTTCTCCATTTTCAGGAGTTGAGGGAGAAAGTTCCCGTTGATTTTCAGGGACTTCCAGTTCTGGATCATGACGAAGATTGATGCGATCCTGCTCCTGCTCTATGGCAAGATGTTGCAAGATTCTTGCATATTCTTCAAGATCAGGCACAGGAGCCAAGTCTTCTTCGTCATTTGCTCCTTGTGGTTCGCCCATGTTGGGATCCACTGAAGCATTTGCTGGTGCTGGATCAACAGCGTTTTCTTGAACAGGGTCCTGGTCTTCTTCATCATCAGACTAAGATCCTTGTGGCTGCAATGGGTTATACCAGATTACTGGCATAAGATGAGACTCGGGAATCCATTCCTCGTCGGAGAGGTATTCTCCGGTTTCAAGGTATTCTTCCCACTCATCGATATCATTGGCAGTGTCACTGGACTCGTATCCATCCATAGGGAATCCAACTACCGAATTGCAGGAGTATGATGCCCCCTGTGCAGTTTCATTTTTGTATTGAGGTGGTATGAAATCATCAAGAGTTCATTTTCTTACCGCCTTGGAGGTTTTGGAATGAGATTCTTCTGTCGTCCCAAGTGAAGCAGTGGAAGAAGTTTCTGCTTGTTCAAGGACTTCTTGTTTTGGCTGAGACTTCTGCTGCTGTTTGAGCTTGCGGAGTTGTCTCTTGGCTTGCCTTCGCTGCCGAGCGGTCGGCTTTGTTTTGACGATCTCCCAATTTTCATCATCTAGGAGATCGGGATGCATCCATATAGGTTGTCCATCTGGTATTGGATAGGGAACCAATTCTTGGGACGCTTGAGCCATTTTAATCACCTTGAATGAAGTAAAGGTCTTCTTCTTCGGTGATTTTGAAACTTGCCCACAAGACACCATGTTGACGGAAGTGGAGCCGTAGTTTTTGTCAAAAGTTATGACTCCATTTTTCCACATCTCATTGATCTTCTCTCTCACAACGAAGCATTGATTGAGAGGATGTGAGATCATCTGATGGTATGGACAGTATCGGGGATCATTGGTTTTGCCAACATCTCTCGGTCTTTTGGGCTTTGGCAAAATGAGTTTGCCATTTGCTAGGTGAGCCTCAAAGATTTCTTCAACATCTTCATCGAACGGTTATTTCTTTTCTACACGTTCTTTGAAGGCATCAGAGAGTTCAGGTCTTTTACCAGCAGTTTTGTTTTCAGGTTTCTTTGGCTGCTGAGGAGCTGATTTAGTCTGCACATTGAGAACCTCCTTTTTCTTTGGTTTTGAGGTTGTAACAGCAGTCGGCTCTTTCTTTGATGATTTCTGACTGTTGAGGTCTTTGATCACCATTTCAGCTTCCATGGAAGCTTCGAGGAGTTCTCCCAGGTTCTTTGATTTGTTGCCGATGATCATGGAGCGGATTTTTGCTCTCATATTGTTACGGCAGATGTCGACTAGCGACGCTTGTGGCAGCACATTTGAGCATTTGTACGCCATTGCCTTCCACTTGTGAATGTAGTCATAAGTTGACTCATTCTCTCCCTGTTTTAGGCTGCAGAGCTGAGCCATAGTAACAGGATGATCCTCACCTTGGCAGTGGGTCAGGAAGCGTGTCTCCAACATAACCCAGTTTCTGATGGAGTTCTCCGGCAGAGTGGAGTACCAATCAAAGGCTGTACCTTTTAGGGTACTTGCAAAGAGGCGAATCTTGAGGGCATCTTGATCCGCAATAGCTCCCGTCAGGATCTTGAAATGGATGACATGCTGTCTGGCGGAACCTTTCCCAGTATATGTCTGGAGAGTAGGTTGTTTGAATTTTGCAGGGAACGGAACCGAGTCCATCCATAAAGGGTAGGGTGGCTTGATCCCATGTTCCTTCAATGTATCATCTTCTTTTTGCTTTCGCGAGGATATCGTCCACGTCCTTTCTGGTAAGGGCGCGAGACTCATTGTTTTCTGCATTGCCCTCGTCATCTTCATGATTCGGAGGGGTTTCATTTTTAGGTGGTGGACGCTGTAGAGTGAGAATAAGGTTTTCCATCAGAGCCTCAATTCTCTGTTGTCCTTGCTCCAACTGCTGGATGCGTGTAATTACGTCATCATGCGGTGGAGCTGCTCAGAACTTATAGCCAAGACGTTCATCCCTCGGGATTCGAACGAAAAAATCGTCCTGGTGACTGAGCTGGGGCTCATTCTTCTGGATGAAGAATCTGAGGAGTGGTTACTCCGGTGTTCTTGGCTTGGAGGAGTGGAAGATTCTTCCAGATGTGTTCTTCTCCGAGAGACGCTGCGAGTCACTGGACGTCTAACACTGATTTTGGTTGCTGACTTCTGGCGTTTTCTGGTTTTGCCAACCATATGGACAGCAATGAATTGGTTGGGTCTTTCTTTTTCGACCTATTTGTTTGAGATATGGAGAGTAGAACGCTGGGTTCTTTGTTTCTCGAGTCTCTTTTGTCGATACGCCGCACGGCGACGTATACGACGAGCAATTTGTGCTTCAGTCAGCTCTGGCTGGGCTCTAGCGATGAAGGATGTAGTCCCTCGTGCGCAGCAGCCGAGTTTGTCTTCTTTGAAGCTTGGCAAGGACAAAATCTGGACGCTGTCCTTTGCCTATCGCAGTGAAGATTTGAATTTTGCGAGCTCAGCCCCTGTTGAGATGAAGGGTCGACTCACGGGAGTGCAGGCTTCAGCATATTTTTGCGGAGGCCTAACGATGCAAGATTTGATTTTGGGCTTATAGGAGCAAGCCGGCTCATGATGATTTTGTTTGTTTTTTGGGTGGAGGGTAGGTTTCTCCTCTTTCATGTAAGAGAGAGGGTAGAACTGATTCTCCTTGAGAGGGGCCAGGTATGCTGGCTTTGCAGATGTGCGGGACCTCCGTTGCTTTGGTGAAGATCTCGGGGACCAAGTTTTGGTGTAAACCTGGTTTTTTGTGGGTTGAGGATTCGTGGGAACGCCACGGGCTTCAGGCTTCTTGGTGTTCGCCCTTGGATCCATTTTAGTGACACGTTGCGAGGCGGTTTTCTGCTTCTTGGCAGGTACAGTGTCTTCTGCGGGGAGTGGGAAGGGTCCCAGCGACCCGAAGACGATGGTCCGGGGAGTTGAAGTTGACCCGGTGTTTGGAGAGTTGTCGAGGGAGATGACGCTTCGGCAACTGGCAGGGCGCTTATGCTTGCTTTGCTTATCTTGAAGCATAAGCAGGTACTTGTTTTCATCGAAAGTGATGGTCAATGAAGCTGCCATTGTTAGTTTTGGAAAACTTCTGAAACAAGACCAAATCCATTAGTAATCACAAAAATATGGTGATCATAAATGGAGAACCACTATGTTTTTGGCTTTTCAAATCACTTGAGGGGACATGGCCTAGCCCAAGGACGATGAAGAAGGCAAAACGCCATAGAGGATACAATTGTTCTAGAATGCAAGTATGGTAGGCTCAGAGCGAGCGTTCCAGTGACTGCTAGAAGCAATTGTAGACCTTAATTCAAATTACCGAGAAGCAAGGCTCACTCGAGGTAAAATGATATAAGGTTGGAGATACAAATGTGTCGGTCGCGAATACAGTAGACCCGAAAGGGCGTACTAGCACCGCTAGGCTTTTCTTAAATCCACTTTAGTCAAAGAGCGCAATTGGTGCACCTTAGTTTTTTTTTTTTTTATTATTTAGAAAGGTTTCTAATGAACTCGTCAAAGAGAACAAGCGGTGTTCCAATCCGAACCTCAACTCAACATTTCTGCGAGTGTTAAATCCGAAAAGGAAAGGACCAAAGTTTCTTTGTGAATTTGAATTCAAAAGAAGATTTTTTTAATCTAAATTTGACTCATCAAAGAGAAAAGATGGCCAAATCCCTGATATGAACGATAGCTGCGAACATTTCTGTGAGCTATCATGTTCGAAAAGGGAAGGATCAAAGTTTCTCAAAGTTGAGTTTTTAAGAAAAAGAGATCATTTTGTTTGAAAGAATAAATTTTTTTGAAATCTCAATTGGACTCATCAAAGAGAAAAGATGGCCCAATCCCCGATATGAACGATAGCTGCAAACATTTCTGTGAGCTATTGAGTTCGAAGAGGGAAGGATCAAAGTTTCTCAAAGTTGAGTCTAAGAAAAAGAGATCATTTTTTTGAAGTGAAAACGAACAATTGAAATCCCATCTCATGTTTTTTTTTTTAGATGCAAGTGCAACATAGGCCACCAACTAGAAAGGAGCCAAGGGATCAAAGCATCACGTTCTCAAGTCAACATGTCCCACTGGGTATGCCAACTTGATGGACCCGAAAGAAATCTTCCGTCCTCTCCTTCCGCACCCTGGGGGCTGACCTGGGTCTCGGCGGAGGAGGGAAAATCTCGGGCATCAATATTTTTGTACGGGTATGCCAGATTTACTTTTTACTTGGAATTTGGAATGGTGATAATCCGGAGATTCACCTTCACAAGTGGAAAGGAAATCAATCCTTTTTTCTAACTTTTCAAATTGCATTAATATTAAGAAAAAAGACAAGTTTGTTTTTTTTAGAATGTCGTAGGAGGCGTTTTTGTTTGTTTGCCGTAAAAGGCGATTTTACCGTGAAAGGCGATTTTACAAAACTCATCAAATGTGAAAGACAAGAATTGTAATTTCTTTTTGTCTTTTTAAGAAATACAAACTACAATAGAAAAGTAAGAAAAGGGATCTAACTTCTCAAGAGATTGTGGGGACACGTTGAGATCGACGGTCGCAAGTCATGTATGGACTTCGCCATCGTCCTTCAAATGAGAACATGTGATGCTTTGATTCTTTGGCTTGGCTCCTAACCTCGGTTTTTTAAAGGACAAGGACCAAGAGAAGGTCCTATATCCAATGAAAAACCGAGTAAACGGGCTGAAAAGCCGCGTTTAGGCCATGTCTGAGAAGGAGGTGACCTTGCGGGGGTGGCCCCCCAAGGGACGTTGATCACCTTGTGGTGTTCTTTGCAGCAGAGCAGCAGGACTTCGTCTGGATTTCTTTGGGAGAAGTGCAGAATTTCAAGTGGATAGATGTCGATGATGATCCCCTCTCTCTTGGAAATGGATCTCCTTTTATAGGCTTTTGGTAGCCATGGGGTGGTTATGGGCATTGATAGCCATGATGAGAGCATTGATGAGGAGTTACAAGTTGATTTTGTAACTCCTTTTTTATGGCTTGTGATTGGCCGATGAAGGTAGTGGGCTTTTAATTGCCTTTATGCTTCATGATGATGGGAGTTTCATGGGTTTAATGCCATGATTGCTTGGATTTGTAATTCCCAAATACTTGAATCTGATTGGGCTGCCCAAAATAATGAGTTAATGACCGCATTAAGTTGTCATAAACGGGTCAATTAACGACATTAAGTGGTCGCCAAGGCATGTGAAAAGTCGCGGGCCGCGCTGCGTCTTTTGAGATTCTTCTTGCGATCATCACAGGTGGATCCATGCATTGTTTGATGTCGGATTGTGATGCAATTTCAGACATTAGTTGATGTTGGTGGGCCGGTGACATTTGTCTTGTCGATTTCACGATCGGTCCTACAGAAAGTGCACTTTCTTGGTCAGCCGGTTGGCGATCTTGGAACGATCGGTGATGATTTCATGCTTTTGACGGCGGATCCAAGATGTTGACGAAGATCAGTCGTTTTCAAGCATCAAACATTGGATTTTCAGAAAATGACAGAGGCAGGAACACCTGAAACGCAAAAAGGATCGAAAATCGGGCATTTTGGTGCAAAATCCGGCGACCCGTATTTGCAGGGTCGCAGGGCGACCATGCACCCTGGGTCGCCGGCGACTCTGGACCAGGGTTGTCGGCGACCTTGGGCCCAGGGTCGTCGGCGACCTTGGGCCAGGGTCGCCGGCGATCTTAGGGTTTTGGCCCGTTTGGTCGCCGAGCGTCGTTTTCGGCCGTTTTTTTGTCTTTTTCGTTCCTTCTTTCTTCTGTATTTTTCTTGACTTTTTTCCTCAATTATTGACTTGATTTTCTTGGAGAAAACTTGACGAGAACCCGTGAAATCGGAGCACAAAGTTTCCCATTTTTCGGGAAAGCCGAAGACTTTGTAGCCGATTTTCCGTCAAGAGTCGAAACTAGGTCAAACGATGTTGGAATGACCTGAAAATTGAGGTGAAGCTTCTTGAGTAGTGGATGGGACCAACCATGCACTTTTATTTGAGTTTTGAAGCCATTTGGGGTCCCATCGATGCTTCACTTGATTTTGCTGCGGGGAAAATGCCGAGCTTTGATATGTGGTCAAACGATGTCCGATTGACCTGAAATTTGACAAGGAGCCTATTGGAGTCATTTTGAGACGTTCCATCAGCTCAGTTTTGGATGTCATGGTCCCGGGATCCTCCGCCGCCGGTAGGCTTGATTTTCTCTCGGAGCATCGAAACCTGGGCAAACATTGTCGGAATGACCTGAAATTCGACGTGCAGCCTTTTGTTTGATGAGTGATGGCTTCGGTGGTTCCCGCCGCCGGGAGGCTTGATTTTGCTGCTCGAGTATTGATGGAGGGTCAAACGTTGTCGGTTTGACTTGAAATTTGGCATGGAGCCCTCTGGAGACATTCTGGAGTCATCCGTAGGCTCTGATCAAAGTTTTGGCGTCTTTGATGATGTTGCCGCCGGGAGCGCTTGTTTAGCTTCGGCGCAGTGAAGCTAGGCCAAACGATGTCGGAATGGCCCAATACCTCAGGTGTACCCCTCTTTTGGCTACCTTGAAGGATCTTTCAGTTTCTGTCTGATTCTGACAAAATCTGATGCTTGAAGTAGCCTTGCCTATTTTTAGCAGGATGCAGCTTCACGAGGCTTCTTGATGTTGAGGAGACATAGTGACTTTTTTGGTGTCAACACTAGGTTTTGGCTATCTCCAGAAGGCAAGCTCTACCGGAAGTCGTTTACAGGCCCCTACCTTCAATGAGTCCATCCGAGCAAAGTTGAGGACTTTCTCTACGAAATCCATGAAGGGATCTGCGGAAGCCACATTGGAGGTCGGTCACTAGCATACCGGGCTATCAGCCAGGGTTACTGGTGGCCATACATGCAGAAAGATGCTCAGGTATATGCAAGGAAATGCGAGAAGTGTCAGAAATTTTCACACTCCCTTCATCAACCAACACAGGATTTAAGCCCGCTCTCCAGCCCTTGGCCCTTCGCCCAATGGGGATTGGACATCGTGGGACCTCTCCGCCGAGCTCCGGGAAGTAAGAAGTGGCTAATTGTAGCTACTGATTATTTTACAAAGTGGATAGAAGCAGAGCCACTTTCTTCCATCACTGAACGAGATACCAAGAATTTTGTATGGAAGAGCATCATCACCAGGTTCGGCATTCCTCGAATTTTGATCTCGGACAATGGGACTCAGTTCGACTCCAACCTCTTCAAAAACTTCTGCGAGGAGCTTGGCATCAGACATCATTATTCCACGCCAGCCTACCCTCAGAGCAATGGTCAAGCCGAAATTTCTAACAAGGTGATCCTCGATGGCCTTAAGAAAAGACTCGACTGAGCTAAAGGGAGATGGGTGGAAGAACTTCCGAGTGTCCTATGGACATATCGGACTACTCCAAGGTGTTCCACTTCGGCAACTCCTTTCTCCTTGGCCTATGGGACCGAAGCAGTGATACCTCTCGAAGTCGGACTCCCGACACTGAGGTCGGAACTCTTCGACCAAGGCCAAAATGAAATCAATCTTGGAAGAGAACTTGATTTGGCCGAAGAACACAGAGAAGCTGCTGCCGTTCGCTTAGTAGCCTACTAGCAGCAGTTGGCTAGAGGCTACAATCAAAAGGTTCGGGAAAGAAAGTTCTCCATTGGGGAACTAGTCTTGAAAAAGGCATTGCCGATAGAAAAAAGATCCGAACCATGGCAAACTTGCACCGACTTGGCTCGGACCGTTTAAAGTGATTTCTGCTACGGGTCAATCAGCATATAAACTGGAGGATATGGATGGTAACCAGTTGCCACGACCATGGAATGCCACTCACCTAAAAAAGTTCTAATATTTCTGACTTGTAATCGACTTTTCAAGCATTAATAAAGCTATTCTTTTGTACCTTGACATTTCCATTTTTCACAAGTCATAGAGCTCAACAAAATCCTCTTGCAGTTCGACGGAAGTGCCAGTGTGGTATCCTAGTTTTGGTTTATACACCAACAGGATGTGCCACGCCTCTGCCACAGGTGATCTCGGTACGCCTACCAGATCATTGGCAGGATTCCATACATTCGCCATAAAAGATCTCGGTACGCCTACCAGATCATTGGCAGGATTCCATACATTCGCCATAAAAGATCTCGGTACTCCTACCAGATCATTGGCAGGATTCCATACCTCTGCCACAGAAGATCTCGGTACATATACCAGATCACTGGCAAGGTAATGACTACACCATTGGTTAAGAACCAATTGGGCATGTCAGCCAAAATTCGGCCACAGACGATTTTGGTACTTATATCAGATTACTGACAGATACGAACTACACTACTGGTAAAGAACCGGCTAGTCATGTTCTAACTAGGTCGGAACTCGTGCTGAGACTAGCAAAAGCAGCATGGAGTTCGGACAAGATCCTTACCGAATTTGCTTCCTTGGGTTCTTGGTTCATGAGCTCAAGCTACTACGAGGGCATATTTGGTAAACATATTCAATTCTGCAAAAAGTTACTAAAGACATTAAAGTTCAAGAACGCAATGAAGACAATTTGACTCCAAAGCCAGTTTTCATTCCTCTTAAAGTGTTAGATACATCGAACGAGCATGGTTCGAAAACAAAAAGGACATTCCCCAACAAAAGAAACCACAAAGAAAGATATGAAGATAGTCAAGAAGCAGGGGCACTAGATCCATTGCCTTCTACCTGGATGACCTCAATCTCAGGCTGAAGGGGCTCGACCGTTGCCGCTCCTGTCGCTACGGGTGGCACCTCGGGAGTATGGGACAAATCTGGCACAGATGCCGAGCTTGAAAACTAGTCTGGATTTAGGAAAGCTGGATGGTCGTTGGGGATTCCAGCCTTTACTAGGGCGGCCTTCCAGCCCATCTTCCAGGAATCATCCCTTATGCCGACCACTTGGGCCGCATACTCGGTTTAAGCTTCCTGGAATCCTTCAAGATATGCATTGTTGATATCAGACCGGATTCTGGATTCGGTCTCGGCTTTCTCCTTCTCAAGCTCGGCAATTTTCTTTTGAAGCTCGGCCTCCCTCTTCTTCCCTGCTTCGATCTCGACTTTCGCTTTATCAAGCTCCGAAAAAATGGCATGAGACGTTTCTTCATACTCTTTTATTTAATCTCTGTTATCCTCCAAGGACTTCTTATACTCCTCAGCTTTGGCCTCAGCGTTAGCCAGGTTTTTCTTGGCTCGCTGGATCCTTCGTACTGAGATATGGCATTTTTGCACAATCCGCAAAGAAAACAAAGTTTCAGATGACTGCTACCGAAGTCCAGCATAGAAGTATGGCGAAAAAGGTTACACTTACGCTAAGGGCGGATTCCATCTGCGATACTAGAAGCATGACGTCGTCAAGCTCATCATGCTTCTCCATGTCCCGGGGCAAAGCGTAGGCATCACCCAGCGTAGCCACCACATATGGGTTCCCACCAAGGCGATCTTCTACGGTCAACGGCCTTCCTGGTTGAAGCAGAAGACTAGGCTTCCAGGGCGCCGCTGTAGACTGTTGGACCGCCGTTGCTGGGTCAGCTCCCCTCTGCACAGGCGTTGGGGCTGACTGACCCTCGGTTCTGGCCCTCTTACCCCGGTGGACCTCTTCCAACGCTGCCTCGCCGGTAGCAATAGCGGGAGTTCGGGCTACAGTCGCTGAGGAAGACGGAGGAGCAAGAGTAACAGGCGTGGTAGAAGGAGGCCTGGAAGAAGAAGCAGCAGCGCCTTGAGCCACACCCCCGAAGGCCGTAGTCCGAAGGTTCCTCACAGGTGGCTTCGGGCGGTTCTCGTTTTTATCCATCGGATTTTTTTCTCCCGAACTGCTTGTTGAAGTGCTTGAGGTTTCTTCAGCCGATTGGTCCTCCTCGGGATCGGAACCAGACGCGAAAGTTTCAGCCCCTGATGCAGCTCGGCCCTCAGTATCGTCTACGGCCTGCTCTTGTTCTTCCTCCCTGACTTCAGTCTCCTTGACTTCAGTTTCCTTAACTTCGGCTTCAACAGCTTGGTGATGGGCGAGACTCTTCTTGTAAGAGCGGTATTTTGGCGCGTAATCTAAAAGGGCGAAAGCCGCCCTGTCCTCGTGGCCTCGGTAAGTCTCTACAGACCGAAACCAAGCTTCGTTCTTCACCCAGCCCACTCGCTTGGCCTCCCTTCTCCTTTCACGAGCGTCTGCAAAACAAAAGGACGTCAGTTCGGCTGCACAGAAAACAAAGATACAACAGAAATCAAATTAAAAAACAGCTATATTTACTTGGTGGTGTGCCAAGACGGTACAGGATTCGGTTGAACCTCTGCGACATCGGCTCGTCATCACCGAACTCCCAGTTACTTGAGACAAGCAAGCGATCGTCCCCGACGTATTTGTTCGAGTCTTCTAAGGCACGAACGAATCCCGTTCGGCGCTACTTAACTCGGAGGTAAAAGCTACCTCTCAACTTACACAACTCATAGGCGTCCTCAATATCATGAACGCCTAGATCAATCTTTAAAATCTTGTTGAGCGTGGCAGTGCCCATTATGATTTTTAAGCAGTTTGGCATCAACTGGCATGGACAGAGGTGCCAAGCTCTGAGACACTCCCTGAGCAAAGGATTCAGGGGAAACCGAACCCCGCCCTCTATTATGGCTAATAAGGGAAATGGCATCCAGCCATCGGAGAGGCTACCATCAATATAGGCATTGGGCTCGGGAACCTTAAGAAAGACATCCTCAGAAATCTGATACCTGACCCTAAGGTCTCTTAGCGCTCCCTCGGATTCTAACCAGTAACTATAGATGCCCATTTTTCTAGAAAAAAAAGAAGTAGAGGCGGGGATCAGAAGGGAGAATGGAACCCTAGATGCAGAAATGAACAAAATAGGGAAAAGAAGACTTACAAAAACAGAAAGCAAGGATGAGACTCGATGGAGAAAATTCCTACAGCACTCCTCGTCGCTCGGCAGTCTTCCCTGAGAAACCCTCTGCAAGAAATTCTTCTCTTTCACAGCAAAATGCGGAGTAAAGAAGAAGAAGAAATGATAAGGGGCGCTCCCCTATTTATAGTAAGAAGAAGGGTACATTTAATAAAGGCAACCCATCATGTCGTCGTTTCGAAAGACACAGCGTCGTTTTGAATTTCGAAAAAGACCGCGTTTATTATTGATCAGCCGCCATATGCGCTGTTTCGAAAAGACTTCGCATCCCATGGAGAAGCGACAGGTGGCATCATCAGCCTATTTCCCACGCGCAGTCATGGTGAGGCATTTAATATCGCGGATAGCAAAGCGACATCGGATGGAAATGAAGTGATAGCGATCTGATCCAAAGTCAAATTCAAAAACTTAGTATCCAAGGAATCTCATCAGTTCGGATTCGATCCTTGACAGTACAACTTCCAACCTCGAAGAGTTAGGGACTCTCAGCACTAAACCAGGGTCCTTGCAGATCTTTCACGCTGCGCTTCCCGAAGAGATTTCAAGCTCGGCAAAAGCTACAGTTCGGCAAGAGCCCAAGCTCGGCGGCTTAGTTTGGCAGATGTTCAGCTCGACAAGATTCCAATCCTTATCAAGATTACTTCCAAACGAACATTCCACATCATGAAGAAAAGATATTGTTGCTACAGGAATGATCAAGCAAAGGAAACACACAGAGAAAGAGATTGGACGACAGAGAAAATTTGATTTCATATTAAGTCATTTTCATTACATGAAGTCCAATACAATGGATCACTCGATTTCTCTCTTTCCTCACAAGATTTGTCTCTAAAGGATGTGTTCTTCCTCCTCCTGAAAGGCACGTTCTTCATGGAAGAGCGACACCACGAGACAAGGGGAATTCAATTTGGAGGAGTTCCAAGTCTCTTGCCAAGATGTCTTATCTCCTATCATCAAGAGATCAAGATCTATCTCAGGAGAGATAGCACAGTTGGCCAGAAGCCTCAGGAGAGATAGCACAGGCGGAGGACCACCAGGGGCAATTTCCTCCCGCTGAAGAGGAACTAGCCATCGTTATTACGTCGGACGAAGCTTCAGGTTCCGTTAGTTTGTAAAGGCGGATGTTTTTCTTCCTGCCAACAAATATTAGCTCCATGAAGGCCAAGCCCCAATCTTCTTCAGTCAAGAATTTCAAACTTCTACATTCAGGATTGAATCGCCCAGAAGAAGAAAGGCCCTATTTATAGATCTGGGCTGCTTTTCCCAAGCACAGGAAATCTGCGCTCTTCCATTTACGAAGGATCGTTCTGCGCGCTAAACACGGGGAACGGATCTCTCTATTAACGAGCCACCATCCGAGCAGTGACACGTGGCGTCATCGTCTTGTTTTCCTCCTCGATCATATCATGGTACTTAATGTCATTAAGATTCATTGGGATGACGCGAGGATATAGGGAAAGGGCAGAATGATGTCAGCACAGCATCATGGAGAGACGAGTTCAAAAGAAGACGAGTCATTCGGCCTTGGCCATCTCGCTATTTATAGTTCCCGACCTCGGAGAGTTCTTTAACTCCCGAAGGACGAGAGCTAGGGGTAATTGTGTGGGGGCGTTCCTCGAACACCGAGATTGGGCCCACTCCGCCAGTAATGAAGGAGATCACGTGCCACTTCGGAACCGAACTTGTTAATAGTCTCGGACTCGGCTATAGCACCAAAAGACCCTTCACAGTTCGGTAGAAAGCTCATCCTTGCCACGCAGCTCGGTAGACTTGCTTGCATTGCCACGCACCTCCCTCAGTTCGGTCCTACCTCAGTTCGGATGTGTCTAACCTCGGACGTCCTCACCTCGGTCTCAGCCACCTATCTCGGACAAAGGGCATCACCCATCATCCCCGATAGAGACGTGGCGTAACGACCCAGAGATGTGGCGGAACGGTTTATGAGGTAGCGAACATTAAGGGGAATGGGCGACGTTACGAATATAATTGAGGGATAGGCATTGACTGAGTGGTTACCTCAATTAAAGGAGCGGGATCAACTGAAACGATTGCCTTGATTAAGGGAATCACATCGATCGCGCTATGATACTTATCCACGATATTGAATCTACACGACGGTATAAAAGAGAGGACTTAGTCTCCTCCAAAGGTACGCACAGATACAACCTATTACTTATAGAGCCGTTATTCTGTCTCTCTAAAAACTCTACCCTACTGTCACGTTCTTACACTGACTTAGGCATCGGAGAGCCTTGCGCTGCCCACAACCAGGGTCTTTGACTGCTCTTTTCCTTTTCCCCCTTTCAGGTTCTATTCAAGGCATCACATCTTCTCTTGTAGTGGGTCTCGAGATCACCACCTTCGGGTTCGTGAAATTTCGTGCACTTACATGCATAAACCCCGGTTTACATGCTGAGTTTTCTGCAGTGCAGAGTCCATGACTCAGGCCCACTGTCCGATTTTTAATAATTTCTTGAAAAATTGAAATTAGGTGAAACCAAATCTCACTGAAAGACAACCGATATGGAAGTATTCAGAAAAATCAGTCATTCTTTATTCAAATTAGAAATTATTGAACCAGGGATTTGAAAACAGTGTACAGATTTCCAAAATCTGCTGCAGTCCCATTTACATATTTTGGTTGGTTCAGCTCAGAAATTCTAGAAAAATCATTTTGTATTGAAATTGTATAATTCTGGATAGAAGGGAAAAATAATTCAGAGATGCATAAATAGAAAAATCAGCAAGGCATGATTTGGATTGAAACATGCAATAAAGAAATTCCTATCATCAATTTACAATCCCAAAGGAATGTCATGTTTACCTTCTTTCATTCAGCTAAAAAAAAGTATTAGAAAATGATAAAATAAGTAAATAAATAAAGGGTTTGGTGCCAATATTCATTGAGGGGGATCAACTCCGTTCACCGGATACCCTCCTCGAATCCCTTGGCGAGGAAAGGGTAGGATTTATTTGAACACATGCATGCAAGGATGCTTGAAAAAGGATCAAAAGCACATGCGACATGATGCTAAAAAAATGAAAGCCTAGGTGCTCACAACAACGTTGGTCTAAAGATAGGAGGACTAAGGCCCTGTTTGGTAGGTCTACTATTTTTTTTATAGACCTTCTAAAATAGAGTCTTTAAAAATAGAGATATTTATAATAGAGGCTAGAATCAAAAAATGTGTTTGGTAATGCATATATCTAATTTAAATAGACCGTTTGGTACACCCTCTATTTACTTCTTTTTAGAAGAGTTTGGCTACTATTTACAATGGGTAGTTATGTCATTACGTGAAAAAGGAAACTCATTCATATGTTTCCACCGTACATATATCTTTCAAGAGCACATGCAACATAGACTCATAAAAAATACATTCAACATGGACTCATTTAAGAACAAATACATTATCTTCACACGTGCCATCATCATAACAACCTGTCCATTGGAAAATCCACTAAATTTACATTAAACTATAGCATGTAACTTGTAAATATTTTAAAAATTAAGACATCACACACCTTCATATAAAGATAATACAAAACACCCTCATTTTCAATACTTTACCTTCCAAAAATAATCCATCAAGCCATTATATCAATCACAAACATTCATTCACTTGTAGTTCCAATAAAAGCTAGTAGCATTACATAAGATGAAGAAATTCATGCTTTAGGAAGATGCATCTCGCCAGATAGCATCTGCAATTGAATTCCTCTTGGCATCCATCTCTGTCCTATCTGTGATATCAAAAGTAGAGGTGTTTCCCATAACTTCCACAATACTAGTGTCACACTCTACTTGGATGTCTTCACTAGAATATTCCAAAAATAATTGATCCTCCATATCCTCTTTTCTAATGAAATTATGCATCTCCATCGCTACAATTACAATGCTCCGTTGTATTGGAAATGGGTAAGGAGCCATCCGCTTGATGATAGGAAATCGAGCCTTCAATACCCCAAAGCTCCGCTCGATCACGTTCCTCAATGACGAATGTAATCTATTAAAATGTTCCTCCCTAGTACGAGGAATGGCAAGGCCTTGCAAATCTGGAAGCCAGTAACGAACGTTTCGAAATGGAGAAAGAAAGCCTCTCATGTTTGTGTAACCAGCATCAACCAAGTAATATTTACCTAAAGAGAATGAAAGGCAAATGTTAAAAAGTTAACACGCGAGAAGAATGTTGTAAGACATATTTGATAAGATCTCAAGCACTTATAAATGCTTTCTTACCAGGTGGAGCATGTGAAAATTTTAGCCTTTCATCAGATATGGTGTCCAAGAGAATTCATTGATCATGAGCAGTACCTTCCTGTCGCGACCCCGGACCGGGCTCGGGGACCAGGTCCGGGATCGGGACTAATTGAGTGAAGCCAATAATTAAAAATATGTTTATAATCAAGCGTACACGGGTTAACAAAAGAACACACACTACCCGTGCACGTGATTTCCCACAGGTGTCCGCGGTGAGGATATTCCAACACACATAGTCATATAGTATAATTGCGGAAGCGTATGGTAAATCATGCATGTATTTCATTTCCCAAAATATCAAGGCTGATTACATTTGAATATGAGTATCAGAATGAGCAATGTCCTAAAGCATAACCCAAAGGTACATATTCAAGTTTAATCAGAAGATCAGTTAATTACAATTCCCAAAAATAGAGGCCAATAAAGGCCAATATAAACAAAACAATAACCACCAGAAAACTATCCAAACAATCCCCCAAAATGTTTCGCAACTCGGCAGCCCGATGTTTACATAACATCGTCAGCACGCCACTCAACTAGCGGCTGCGGTTCTACGACCGCCTCCTCTGGCTCCTCCTCGGGATAACCGACAACGGGACCTGAGTACCAAAGCCAAGGGTCAGACACGACGGTCTGGCAGGTAGATGAAAAGATATGAACATTTAATAATAAAGACCTTTACCTTGGAAAACATGTAAACATGTTTAAACAATGGTTTTCAAAAGTAAATGAATCATTTCATTGAAAACACACATGCAATAATAAAAACATGTAAGGTAACCAAAGAAATCGGGAAACAATCAAGATGGCATCCACAAGAAGCTAAATCCTCTATCACCGAAGTGACGTGAGTATCGGGTGTTGACCTCGGTCACCGAAGTGAGGAGGTGCAACCAAGTTACATATACATATACAATAATACGGGACGGGACCGCGGTAGCAAACCGGGTATCGGGAATCACGGTAGCGAACCGGATATCGGGAACCACGGGAGCGAGCCGGGTATCGGGACGGGACCACGGTTAATAAATCGGGTATCGGGATCCAAGCTGCAGCTGGCGGGACGGGAAGGGATCTCTAAGTCGGTAGATCAGACCGACAAGGTCATCCAAGCTTAGTGGTGCTGACTCATAGGACAAATCACATAAATCGAGACGAGTATAAAGCAAATCCAGTGCAAGGCTATAAGCGGGCAAGACGGGGTGCTCAAGGCACAATCATCATTTCAGTATCGGGTCATGCGCATCGGGGCTAGCACAAGGCTACAATTACAATTCCGTGCTTTCGGGGTTCATAAATCATAACTCGTAAATTTCGGATATAAAAGAGTGAAATAAGCTTTCGAAATATCGGGATGAGTATCGAGGTTCGAAGTTGATTCAAGTGCATAGGGATCCAGAATGTCTATTAATAAAACTTGGTACTCCTTGGATTGAGGGCATTCCGGCTCCTTATACACTTGAAAGTCTCCAAAAGTTCCAATGAATGCTTGTGATAATGGTTTCGTTCTCATCCGGGCTCCATACATCACCACTTGACACAACAAGGCTCCCAATGAACCTTTCGCAATCATGAAAATGTTCTACTTCAGCTCCAAACACATCCCTGGTGCACAGCAACCATCGCTCGAGCGGACATTACAGTTCGCTCGAGCGGATGAGCCTCTGGAATGGTTTCTGGGAGGGTTCGCTCGAGCGGACATGTGTTCGGTCGAGCGGACCTGCCCAGTTCAGGATGGCACGAGCGAACGATTTGTGCGCTCGACCCAACCACTCACTGGATGGCTGCTGGAAGAGTTCGCTCGAGCGGACACTGGGTTCGCACAAGCGAACAGCTCTCTGGAATGGCACGAACCCCTTCCTGGGCAGTTCGCTCGAGCGAAGTGTCAAGTTCGCTCGAGCGAACTGTCCAGAACTGAGTTCGGGACGGTTCTGCTCTTCCATTCTTCCCTTCTATCAAAACCCCTTTTTATCCTCTTTTCTACAACATAATGGGAGACTCTCAACTCCCTTCAATCACTACTCAACCATCAACCAATTTCTCCATCTTTACATTCATACAATCATCAAGAGAATGAAGACACCCATCATCACAAGGATTCGCTTAGGCATTGTGCACAAGATGAACTCAAAACTACAATCCATGATTTAAAGACAATAGATGAAACCAAAAGCTAGAAATCATGTTTCAAGACAATAAAGAGGCTTACCAACCTCATTCAAAGCATTTAACATCATTGAATGCAATTAAAACAAAGCATTAATGAAGTAATGATTCAAACACATTTGTCATAAAAATCATTGAAAGCTAAACTATCCATTCAATCCACTTGCCTCAAGGTTCTCTATGCAAGAAAATCAAGCTATTAATCTCTTCCTCCAAGCCAGGAATGCTATCTACACAAAACCCCCAAATCCAAACCCTAAAATGGGTCAAATCATGAAACAAGAAGAGATAACTCTCAACAAAGAAGATAGAGCTCTCCTAAGACTAGGAGAACAAGAATCTAAGAGATTAGGGAGGAAGCTTACCTGTAGGTCCTTCAATGGATAAGGTGAGCTCAATGAGGGTCTTGAGTTGAGTAAATCCATCCACAAATGGTATCAATGTATAGCTCTAGAATGAGGAAGAAGAAGGTGAAGTTCATTTCTTGATTGGAGCAAAGTGAGTGGTGCTTTGATGGTGGAGAGGCAAGAAGAAAGGAAAGGGAAAGAAACCCTAGACCCTTGTTACTCTAGTGCTGGAAAAAGGAAATGGAAGAAGAGGGTTCTTCTTATATACAAGTGGGTGTGGGTCCCATCTCTAGGAAATCTTTGGAGGCTGAAAGCACTAATCTCGGGACCTCGGACGAAATCGACGAAGAAGAGAAAAGTGATCGTCGAAATATCTAGTTTCCAAAAAGTATATGTTTCGTGGGTTTCGGAAATATCAAGTTTTGGGTACAGATTTCATGTATAATGATTGTTTTGCCCTCAATGCAAGAAAATTAGTTTTTCGGGGTTCCGAACGAGTACGGGATCAACATGAAAGCTATAGAGATTAACAAGACGAGTAAAACGGAATATAAATGCAATTCACTGGAATACGGACAATCCCCCACACAATAGTAAAGCCATCCAAAAAGGGAACCCCCAAAGGGTCCCACCAACACAAAGCACTAAAACTCTCCCAAAACCATAAAAGAGCTATTCTAGTCCAAGCTTAGTCAAAAGTCACTAATCAAGCTTAGCACTAATACGCAACATAATTAGCACTAATCGAGGTCACTCGGGTCGGGGTCTTACATCCTCCACCCCTTAGGGCATTTGGTCCTCCAAATGAAATATAAAACTCACCTCGAGTAGGAGATGCGGATACTTCTTTTGCACTTGATCTCGCAATTCCCACGTTGCCTCTTCCGGCCCATGATTCTCCCAAAGTACCTTCACCCACTGAATAGTCCGGTTCCTCAACTCCTGTTCTTTCGAGTCTATGATCTGAACGGGCTTCTCAACATAGGTAGCATCTTCTCTAATTTCCAGCGGCTCATGTAGGAGTACATGTGAAGGATCGGGGATGTACTTCTTCAACATCGATACATGGAAGACGTTGTGTACACCGGATAACTCGGGTGGTAAGGCTAATCTGTAAGCCACATCATCAATCTTGCTCACAATGTCGTACGGTCCGATGTATCTCCGTGACAACTTGCCTTTCTGCCCAAACCTCAAAGTTCCTCTGGTAGGTGATACCTTCAAGAAAACCTTATCCCCTTCTTTAAACTGTAGATCCCTTCGGTGAGTATCTGCATAACTTTTCTGTCTACTCCGGGCTATTTTCAAACATTCTTGTATCTGTCTCACTTTGTCAGTGGTCTCACTTACTATGGATGGTCCATGGAAACTGCGGGTGCCAACTTCTTCCCAACACACAGGTGTCCTACACCTTCTACCGTACAAAGCCTCAAAAGGTGCCATCCCAATGCTCGAGTGGTAGTTGTTGTTGTAAGCAAACTCACACAATGGTAGGGTTTCATCCCACTGAGTCTTGAGGTCCAATACACAAGCACGTAGCATGTCCTCGAGTGTCTGAATTGTCCTCTCTAATTGGCCATCTGTCTGAGGGTGATAAGCTGTACTGAACTGTAGTCTCATACCCATAGACTCATGTAGGGTCTTCCAAAATCTCGAGACGAATCTGCTGTCTCTGTCCGACGTGATGGAAACTGGCTGTCCATGTCTACTGACTATCTCATTGACAAACAATTCTGCCAGGGGTAACATGTGTATCTTCTTCCCTGTCCTCATGGGGATAAAATGAGCTGACTTGGTGAGTCGGTCTACAATCACCTATATCGCATCATTGCCTCTGCTAGTCCTCGGTAGTCCCGAAATAAAATCCATGGTAATGTGCTCCCACTTCCACTCCGGGATCTCTAATGGCTGCAACAAACCTGGAGGCTTCTGATGTTCTGCCTTTATCAACTGACACGTCATACATCGGGATACAAACGCTGCAATCTCTCTCTCTTCATATTTTTCCACCAAAATCTACCCTTCAAATTCTGATACATCATTGTGCTGCCTGGGTGCATGGAGTACTTCGCACTGTGAGCTTCTGCCATAATGTCATTCCTAAAATCTTCGATGTTAGGCACACACAAACGATCACGGTAGTAAAGAACTCCGTCAACAATACGAAAATCAGGACGTTCTGCTATATGATCTGCAATCTTGGCCAACTCTGGATCTTGCAACTGACTGTCCTTAATCTTCCGGATGAACGAAGGCTCTGACACTAACATGTTAACCATTATG
This sequence comes from Umbellularia californica, assembly GCA_028538565.1. Classification (NCBI taxonomy): domain Eukaryota; kingdom Viridiplantae; phylum Streptophyta; class Magnoliopsida; order Laurales; family Lauraceae; genus Umbellularia; species Umbellularia californica. The sequence goes on along the minus strand of JAPQWN010000007.1, from coordinate 39,916,909 downwards.
ACACCCTTCCTCAGGGGCTGAAGGTCTATCTTCAACTCCTCAAACTGATCGAAAATACAAGTACCGCTCAAATTTGCCATACCCACTGACTTTCTACTCAAAGCATCGGCAAGGACATTCGCTTTCCCCGGGTGATACTTGATCGGAAAATCATAGTCTTTGATATACTCCATCCATCTCCTACGCCTCATGTTCAACTCCTTCTGAGAAAATAGGTACTGTAGGCTGCGGTGATCCGAATGAACCTCAAACTTCTCTCCGTAGAGGTAATGTCTCCACATCTTCAATGCAAAGACGACCGCTGCCAACTCAAGGTCATGGGTCGCATAATTCTTCTGGTGATTTTTCAACTGCCGGGACCCATATGCTACAACTTTTCCTTCTTGCATCAACACACAACCAAGTCCAATGTTCGAAGCATCGGTAAAGATGGTAAAACCGCCGCTTCCGGATGGCAAGGTAAGGACTGGTGCGGTAGTTAATCTCTTCTTCAGCTCTTGGAAACTGGCTTCACATTGATCTGTCCACACATACGGTACATTCTTCCTCGTTAACTTCGTCAACGGTGCTGCAATCGACAAAAACCCTTGCACAAACCTCCTGTAATACCCTGCCAAACCAAGAAAACTCCTAATTTCTGACACATTCTTCGGTCTTTCCCACTCCACTACTGCCTCAATCTTGGACGGGTCTACTGACAAACCTTCCTTAGAGATTATATGTCCCAAAAATGCGACTTGCTCTAGCCAAAATTCACACTTGTTGAGCTTCGCAAACAATTGGTTCTCTCTCAAAAGCTGTAATGCAATCCTCAGATGCTCTTCATGCTCTTCTCTGGTCTTGGAGTACACCAAAATATCATCTATGAACACCACTACAAACTGATCTAGATACTGCGCAAAGATCTTGTTCATCAAAGCCATGAATACTGCCGGTGCATTGGTCAACCAAAATGGCATCACTAGGAACTCATAGTGGCCATATCTTGTCCGGAAAGCTGTCTTCAACACATCTGATTCTCTAACTCTCAGCTGATGATAACCGGATCTCAAATCAATCTTCGAAAAGTACGAGGCACCTTGTAACTGATCAAACAATTCATCTATCCTTGGCAGTGGATATTTGTTCTCGATGGTCACTTGGTTCAATCTCCGGTAATCAATATACATTCTCATCGAACCATCCTTCTTCTTCACAAACAAAACTGGAGCTCCCCACGGTGAGATACTAGGTCTCACAAAACCTTTGTCCAACAACTCTTGTAACTGTATCTTCAACTCTCCCAATTCCGCCGGAGCCATTCTATATGGTGCAATAGATATCGGAGCGGTCCCCGGTAACAACTCAATGGTAAAATCAATCTCTCTCATGGGTGGTAATCCCAGAATCTCCTCCGGAAATACATCCGGGAACTCCCAAACAATAGGATCTCCTCCACCCCTTGGGACCGTTATCCTCCGTGATAAACGCCAAATAGGCTTCACATCCACTTCTCAAAAGTCTATCAGCCTTCAACGCTGAGACAAACCCTGCCGAGGATTCCTCTTCTCTCCCTGGAATAACACCCCTGCTGGTGTCTCATCCAACTTGAATGTGAGGGTTTTATGGAAACAATCCATTGTGGCATGGTACCTGCCAGCCAATCCATCCCTAGGATGACATCAAAATCCTTCATCTCCAACAGAATAAGATCTGCAGGTAACACAACTTCTCCTATCCGGACTGTACAACTAGGGTAATAGCTAGTACACACAACTTGTTTTCCTACCGGGGTTGCCACAGTCAAAATGTACTCAAGATCTCTACCATGCACATCAATCAGTCTAGAAAATGCATGGGATATGAATGAATGCGTGGAGCCAGGGTCGAATAATATCTTAGCTTCTATTCCACTAACAAGAAGTGTACCTTCCACAACATTGCCTGCCGCCTCTGCATCAGCTCTGTTGATTGCATAAACTTGTCCTCGCTGCTGTGGCCTGATAGGTGCCTGCTGTGGCCTACCTTGAGGGGCATTTCTGTTCTGTTGAGGTGGACGCTGAATATGCTGCTGTCCTTGTTGACGGGCCTGCTGCTGCTGCTGGGGCCTATACTGCTGCGGTGGTGCCTGTTGTTGAAGTGGCCTTGCCTGATTCTGCACTACCAGTGCATTCTGTGGCGGTGCTGGACGCGGTGCTCCTTGAGGCTGCTGATTTTGCCTATTCGGTCTTGGGCAATTTCTCATCTGATGATCCATGGAACCACGTCTAAAGCACGCCTCGGTGATGGTACGACATTGGGCACTCTCATGGCTCTTGCCACAGTGGATACAAACGAGTTGTACATTCTGGTCTTGCCTCTGCCTCTTGTTCTGCTGGTTCCTTTGCTGATGATGCTACTGCTGGGGCTGCCCTTGTCCCTTGCCTTGAGATCTAAGGACCTTGTGGTGGAAGTTCTCGAACTTGTAGGCCCACTTGATCGCCTCTTCAAAAGTGACCGGTGGTATAACTCCCGTAGCATCTCTCTCGATGATGGGATGAAGTCCTTTAAAGAACTTGGTTATCTTCTTCTCCACCGTGTCCACTAATTCGGGTGCATATCTTGACAACCTCTCAAACTTAGTGAGGTATTCTTGAACGGTCGTATTGCCTTGGACAAGCTGTTGAAACTCTACAGCCTTCTGCCTCCTGATGTGCGTGGGCACATACTTGTCACGAAACTGTATCTTGAAATTCTGCCATGCAACTGCGTCAGCCATTGTCCTATACTCTTCCCTTAAGTTTTCCACCAGATATCTGCTAACCCGGTGAATAGGGACGTTGCCAGCTTTACTCTCTCACCCCCTGTGCATCTGAAGACTTCAAATATGTTTTCCGTATGGTCCAGCCAATCATCCGCCGTCAAAGGGTCTTCTGAGCCAACAAAATCCTTGGGTGCCCTCTTTCTGAATCTCTCAAATAAAGCATTGGGGTCATGCTCTCTCTGATTGATGACAATTGCAGGTTGAGGCTGGACTTGCTCTGGCCTTCTCTGTAACACTTCCAACAGCTGTCTCTGCCAACTCTCTGGCATGATCCTCATCCTTCTTTAGCATCTGTTCTTGAAGTCTAATCTGATTCTCATTAGCTTGACGCTGTTGATCGAGCATGGCTTGCATCATCTGTTGGAACTGATTTGGCATAGCATTTCCCACTCCATCTTCCCCAACTGGCCCTGTATTCTCAACTAGTCATGTATAATCACTGTTACTCGCTGTGGGGTTGCCATTTACCGGGCGTTTACGTGGTGGCATGATGCTGCAAAACAAGTTGTTAGGACATAATAATCAAGAATAGGGTCACACATTGCTCACGCGATTCTAACTAACGGAAGATCTAATGAATCCTCGCCACGTCCTTAGGATTTCTAGTTTCTTTTAAGTGCCCGAAACACGTCTCGCTCCGATACCAGTCTGTCACGACCCCGGACCGGGCTCGGGGACCAGGTCCGGGATCGGGACTAATTAAGCGAAGCCAATAATTAAAAATATGTTTATAATCAAGCGTACACGGGTTAACAAAAGAACACACACTACCCGTGCACGTGATTTCCCACAGGTGTCCGCGGTGAGGATATTCCAACACACATAGTCATATAGTATAATTGCGGAAGCGTATGGTAAATCATGCATGTATTTCATTTCCCAAAATATCAAGGCTAATTACATTTGAATATGAGTATCAGAATGAGCAATGTCCTAAAGCATAACCCAAAGGTACATATTCAAGTTTAATCAGGAGATCAGTTAATTACAATTCCCAAAAATAGAGGCCAATAAAGGCCAATATAAACAAAACAATAACCACCAGAAAACTATCCAAACAATCCCCCAAAATGTTTCGCAACTCGGTAGCCCGATGTTTACATAACATCGTCAGCACGCCACTCAACTAGCGGCTGCGGTTCTCCAACCTCCTTCTCTGGCTCCTCCTCGGGATAACCGACAACGGGACCTAAGTACCAAAGCCAAGGGTCAGACACGACGGTCTGGCAGGTAGATGAAAAGATATGAACATTTAATAATAAAGACCTTTACCTTGGAAAACATGTAAACCTGTTTAAACAATGGCTTTCAAAAGTAAATGAATCATTTCATTGAAAACACACATGCAGTAATAAAAACATGTAAGGTAACCAAGGAAATCGGGAAACAATCAAGATGGCATCCACAAGAAGCTAAATCCTCTATCACCGAAGTGACGTGAGTATCGGGTGTTGACCTCGGTCACCGAAGTGAGGAGGTGCAACCAAGTTACATATACATATACAATAATACGGGACGGGACCGCGGTAGCAAACCGGGTATCGAGAATCACGGTAGCGAACCGGATATCGGGAACCACGGGAGCGAGCCGGGTATCGGGACGGGAAGGGATCTCCAAGTCGGTAGATCAGACCGACAAGGTCATCCAAGCTTAGTGGTGCCGACTCATAGGACAAATCACATAAATCGAGACGAGTATAAAGCAAATCCAGTGCAAGGCTATAAGTGGGCAAGACGGGGTGCTCAAGGCACAATCATCATTTCAGTATCGGGTCATGCGCATCGGGGCTAGCACAAGGCTACAATTACAATTCCGTGCTTTCGGGGTTCATAAATCATAACTCGTAAATTTTGGATATAAAAGAGTGAAATAAGCTTTCGAAATATCGGGATGAGTATCGAGGTTCGAAGTTGATTCAAGTGCATAGGGATCCCGAATGTCTATTAATAAAACTTGGTACTCCTTGGATTGAGGGCATTCCGGCTCCTTATACACTTGAAAGTCTCCAAAAGTTCCAATGAATGCTTGTGATAATGGTTTCGTTCTCATCCGGGCTCCATACATCACCACTTGACACAACAAGGCTCCCAATGAACCTTTCGCAATCAGGAAAATATTCTACTTCAGCTCCAAACACATCCCTGGTGCACAGCAACCATCGCTCGAGCGGACATTACAGTTCGCTCGAGCGGATGAGCCTCTGGAATGGTTTCTGGGAGGGTTCGCTCGAGCGGACATGTGTTCGGTCGAGCGGACCTGCCCAGTTCAGGATGGCACGAGCGAACGATTTGTGCGCTCGACCCTACCACTCACTGGATGGCTGCTGGAAGAGTTCGCTCGAGCGGACACTGGGTTCGCACGAGCGAACATCTCTCTGGAATGGCACGAACCCCTTCCTGGGCAGTTCGCTCGAAGAAATCGACGAAGAAGAGAAAAGTGATCGTCGAAATATCTAGTTTCCAAAAAGTATATGTTTCGTGGGTTTTGGAAATATCAAGTTTTGGGTACAGATTTCATGTATAATGACTGTTTTGCCCTCAATGCAAGAAAATCGGTTTTTCGGGGTTCCGAACGAGTACGGGATCAACATGAAAGCTATAGGGATTAACAAGACGAGTAAAAAGGAATATAAATGCAATTCACTGGAATACGAACAATCCCCCACACAATAGTAAAGCCATCCAAAAAGGGAACCCCCAAAGGGTCCCACCAACACAAAGCACTAAAACTCTCCCAAAACCATAAAAGAGCTATTCTAGTCCAAGCTTAGTCAAAAATCACTAATCGAGCTTAGCACTAGTACGCAACATAATTAGCACTAATCGAGGTCACTCGGGTCGGGGTCTTACACTTCCCATCCACATACCACATAAAGAGCATGTCAAATGTGCATACTGCCATAACTTGTTGCATGCAATCACCCTTTCGACCTCTATAAGGGATTTGTTTATCTGCTTGGATACTGGCATGCATAAGGGTTCCATCTATTGCACCAATATAATCCTATAAAAATTATGAATAATAAGATAAAATTAATTTTACATTAGAGAAAAGAAAAAAATAGTTGTCAATAATATGAAAGGAGAGTAATACCTTAAAATATGGCTCAAAACGTGGATTCAAAAGTATCTCCTTATACACTATATCCAATGAAGGCGGCTTTATCATGTCTTTAGCAAATAACATCATTGCTGTCAAAACTTGACGAAAGTGTCTGTGAATAGTTTCCCTCGAGTGTTGAAATCTATCTTGTATCACTCTATTCGTATGGGCATGTGCAATGATGGTCATGAACATGGCTATTTGCTCCTCAACAGGTATATATTTGTTGTCTTTCAATAAGTTCTTTTCTCTAAAATACATGCATAAACGCCGAAACACATGTTGTTCCACGCGTAGTAATTGATGACAGATAATAGGATTACCATTCAAAATCATCTGGACATGACCATGTCCGGTCATGATTGAGTTCCTACATGGTTCCTTAATTAAGCATCGTTACCGCCTCTTATACAACAATAGGATGATAAGTGTTATATTTCGACGTAAAATTGAATCCATGTGCTCTGTAGTATGTCAAAGAAAAATATAACTAATCAATCATTTATAGTAGCACAAGATACATCCATTAAACAAATAAACATTCAACTAAATAACTGCCAAAACATTCATTCACATGTAGTACAAGATAACATCCATATTTTTCCATTAAAAACAACAAAAGGGAGTGACCTAACACTCATTTAAAAAATAAACACCAATATATTAGCTAGACACCACTAGAATTGCATGTCACATTCCCAATTTCTTAGGACATTTGAGATTTTAGCCAAGTCATCCTTCCCTCGTCTGACCTTAGTCGCATCCAGAGAATTCTTTTATCCTTAACCATAAAAGAATTAAGAACGGTCGCATATTGTGGGCTATCGTCAGTAATTTGGGCCATGGAATGTAATAGGTTAATGCATTCAACAATGGTATCAGTTTCAGTTTCAACAGGAGTAGCAGCTACTAGAATTGTTACATTCATTGATGTTGTGAGGTCCATTATGCATGTATCTATCGCACTATTACTCGCCATTGATTGGTTCTTTGAAGGCCTTGGTCTCTTTCGCCTAATATTTGCCATCAAGACATCCGTCCTAGCCTCACTAGCAACTGAGTCTTCTCGCATGGTTGACCGGAGTGTTATTGGGTCCGGGGATGGATTATCTTCATAATGACCCAAGTCGACGAAACTTGAATTCATATCCATTGTAATATCTTCCGGTAAACCATCCATTATCGGAGCCCATTTATTATCCCCTCTCGCGGAGGTACCATCAAACAAAGCAGCCATTTCTTCAGGAAAAGGAAGAGGCTTTTACTTAAATATTTTTGTATCTTTATGTGTTTGCAATAAAGTTCAATGATAATTATCAAAGGCTAGAATCCTAGTTTGTAAATACCAAAACATTTACAACTTTGATATACCTTCAGGTACTCCATCCATCGGTCATGTGCCATCTCCACGCAACCGGTATGTGGATTGAATCCTATGCTAGTTTGGCTCTTCAAGTGTAGCCAAGCATTATATAGTTTCTTTAGATAATCCACTTGATTCTTCAACTGCTTTTGGTTAAAAATATGTCTTGTTCTTTGATTAAAATTTTCTATTATCACCTTCCAAGCTTTTGTGCTAAATTGCACTCCTGGTCGACCTCCAGATCTTACTTGATCCAAACATACATCAATGAGACATTTCCTCAAGCTATCTGACCAATGGGCACGATCGATGTCATCTATTTCCTTTGTCTTTCCCTTATCGGTCATTATTACTACACCATAAAATTTATTAATTAGAACATTGAGGAAAAAGTACAGTATGCCTCACTAAACACAATGAAATAGAAAATAACAAGAAGTGGATAAGAAAGTCAACAATGGAGTACCAAGTAGTAACACCCATCAAACAAAGAAACTACAGTAACATTAGATGCATGATGAACAGTGTCCTGATTTTGATTATATTGAGGAAGATCAAATAAATTTGTTTGAGATGAGTGGACCTCACACAAGTGAATTAGATGCACAGAGATGAGATGTGCATCTTGGTACAAGATGAACCCTAACCATCATTGATGGTTGCTTCCTTATAGTTATATGTTTGATGTGCATAGTTACTGTAACATCATATAGCTGATCGAAAAACAAGGATGTAGAAGCCACTGCCCTGTCAACATCATATAGTGTTTATATGTTATCTGCAATCTAATAGACAAGCAAGAAATAGTATAGGTTGCTAAAGAAGGAAATAAAGACTCAATGATGACCATATTCACACCTTTTATCATTCCTTAGAAAGATGCCTCGTTAAGTTACAATGGCCGATTATGACTATGATGGACCCTCGGATTTCCGTCCTCTCCTTCCGCCCCGGGGGCTGCTTGGGTATCGGCGGAGGAGGGAAAAATACGGGTATCAACTTTTTGTATGGGTATGCCAGATTTACTATTCTACTTGGAATTTGGAATGGTGATGATCCGGAGATTCACCTTCACATGTAGAAAGGAAATCATTCATTCTTTCTAGCTTTTCAAATTGTATAAATATTTAATAAAAGAGACAAGTTTGTTTTTGAGAATGTCGTAGGAGGCGTTTTTTGTTTGTTTACCACGAAAGGCGATTTTGCCGTGAAAGGCGATTTTACAAAACTCATCAAATATAAAAGACAAGAATTGTGATTTCTTTTTGTCTCTTTAAAAAATACAGATTACAATAAAAAAGAAAGAAAATGAATCTAACTTCTCAGGAGATTGTGGGGACACATTCAGATCGACGGTCGCAAGTCATGTATGGACTTCGCCATCGTCCTTCAAATGAGAACGCTTGATGCTTTGATTCTTCGGCTTGGCTCCAACCTCAGTTTCTTAAAGGACAAGGACCAAGAGGAAGTCCTATATTCAATGAAAAACCGAGTAAACGGGCTGAAAAGTCGCGTTTAGGCCATGCTGTAGAAAGAGGGGACCTTGGGGGGGTGGCCCCCCAAGGGACGTTGATCACCTTGTAATGCTTCTGGGAGCAGAGCAGCAGGACTTCGTCTCTCTCTGGAATTTTCTGGGTTTTCAGGGCTTGGGATCACACTTGGGATTCATGCTTTCTTCTTGGAATGGACCTCCTTTTATAGGCTTTTGGTAGCCATGAGGTGTTTATTGGCATTGATGGCCATGATGAGAAAATTGATGATATTGATGAGAGGAGTTACAAGTTTTATTTCTTGATTTTGTAACTCCTTTTTCTTGGCTTGTGATTGGCCGATGAAGGATAATGGGCATTTAATCGCCTTTAATCTTCATGATGATGGGAGTTTCATGGGTTTAATGCCATGATTGCTTGGATTTGTAACTCCCAAATGCTTGAATCTGATTGGGCCGTCCCAAATAATGAGTTAATGACCGCATTAAGTTGTCATAAACGGGTCAATAAAGGACATTAAGTGGTCGCCAGGGCATGTGAGAAGTTACGGGCCGCGCCGCGTCTTTTGAGATTCTTCTTGTGATCATCACAGGTGGATTCACACATTGTTTGATGTCGGATTGCAATGCAATTTCAGACATTGATTGATGTTGGAGGCCGGTGACATCTCTCTTATCGATTTCACGATCGGTCGGACAGAAAGGGTACTTTCTTGGTCAGCCGGTTGGCGATCTTGGAACGATCAGTGATCATTTCATGCTTTTGACGGCGGATCTGAGATGTCAGTTAAGATCAGTGGTTTTCAAGCATCAAATTTTGGATTTTCAGAATATCACAGAGGCAGGAACACTCGAAATGCGAAAAGGATCGGAAAATGGGCCGTTCGGCAAGAAATCTGGCTACCCGGATTTGCATGGTCGCCGGCGACCATGCACCCAGGGTTGCCGGCGACCTTGGGCCAAGGTCGCCGGCTACCATGGGCCATGGTTGCCAGCGACCATAAGGCTTTGGGCCTTTTGGTTGCCAAGCTTCGTTTTCGGCCGTTTTTTCTTCTTTTTTATTCCTTTTTTCTTCTGTATTTTTCTTGACACTTTTCCTTAATTATTGACTTGATTTTCTTGGAGAAAACTTGAAGATAACCCACGCAAAACCGGGGTACAAAGTTTCCCATTTTTCGGGAAAGCCGAAGACTTTGTAGCCGATTTTCCGTAAAGAGTCGAAACTAGGTCAAACGATGTCGGAATGACCTGAAAATTGAGGTGAAGCTTCTTGAGTAGTGGATAGGACCAAGTATGGGCTTTTATTTGAGTTTTGAAGCCGTTTGGGGTCCCGTCGATGCTTGATTTGATTTTGCTGCAGGGAAAATGCCGAGCTTTGATATGTGGTCAAACGATGTCCGATTGACCTGAAATTTGACAGGGAGCCTATTGGAGTCATGTAGAGATGATCCATTAGCTCTGCTTTGGATGTCATAGTCCCGGGGTGCTCCGCCGCCGGTAGGCTTGATTTTCTTTCAGAGCATTGAAACCTGGTCAAACGTTGTCGGAATGACCTGAAATTCGACGTGGAGCCCTTTGGAGGCACGTTGAAGCCACTCATGTGCTTTGTTTGATGAGTGATGGCTTCGGTGGTTCTCACCGCCGGGAGGCTTGATTTTGCTGCTCGAGCATTGATGGAGGGTCAAACGTTGTCGGTTTGACTTGAAATTTGGAATGGAGCCCTTTGGAGACATTCTGGAGTCATCCATAGGCTCTGATCAAAGTTTTGGTGTCTTTGATGATGTCGTCGCCAGGAGCGTTTGTTTAGCTGTCGGAGAAGTGAAGTTAGGCCAAATGATGTCGGAATGGCCAGAAACCTCAGGTGTACCCCGCTTTTGGCTGTCTTGAAGGATCTAGCAGTTTTTGTCTGAATCTGACAAGATCTGATGCTTGAAGTAGCTTTGCCTATTTTGTAGTAGGATGCAGCTTCACGAGGCTTCTTGATGTTGAGGAGACATAGAGACTTTTTTGGTGTCAACAAATGCCCCCTCGAGGTACAGCAACGTGTAGCTTTTTGGAGTCGATGTGCCTCGAAGAGAAACTTGAAGGAGAGTTTCCAACTTGACCAAGAGTCTTGAGAATTTTTTTTTAATAGCCTTATGAGTTTCCGGGGGAATTTTATGGTAGTGAGAAGGATCACGTACCATCTCAAGGCAAAGTTTTGAAAATGACATGGGGTATTTGGATTTTGGTTTTGGTTCTTGGTTTTTGACCTTGTGACCTAACAAGCTGTATGTGGTAGGTTAGGGGGTCGGAGTTTGATTTTGGATTTTGACCTTGACCTTGTGACCCAACAAGCTGTATGTGGCAAGTTGGGGGGGGGGGTGTCAGATTTGGTTTTTTGATTTTGGTTTTGGTTTGGTTTGGATTGGATTTTGATTTTGGTCTTGTGACCTAACAAGCTGTATGTGGCGAGCTAGGGGACCAAGGTTTGGTTTGTTGTGGAATGTCAATTTCAAGATTTTGGCTTAATTTGGTTCATGAGGTTGGTTGGTTTTGTTAGACCCTAGGTTGTAACCTAGATTTGCAATTTGACGTCAAACATAGGATCATGTTCATCTCATCTCATATCATTCATTTCTCACAGTTTTATTTTGAAAATCACAGGATTTCAAATCAACTTGCTCAAACTCTATTTCAAATCTTTTGGTTGATTTTAGTCTTATTTTGAAAAGCATTTTCTTGATAGAGCCTTGTCTCAAAAACACCTTTACATTTTGTGTTTCAAAGTATTTCAAAAGTTAGATTTTTCTTTAAAACCTCAGAACTTCAGAAAACAGTCTGACCATACTGTTGGTCAGCCTGTTGGTCAGGTGTCGACTAATCGACCTTGGACGAAACCTAACCGAACTCACTCGGTTAGCTTTTCTGAAGGATGTTTCTGATGTCAGTTAGTGTGTCGGTTAGGTGTCGGCTAACCGACCGTAGAAAATTAACTAACCGAACACCATGTCCGTCAGAAAACCAGAGAGCTGCATTTTCATATAATTTACACGTCGGTCAGCTTGTCGGTTAGGTCTCGATTAACCGATAATAGAAAGTAGCTAACCGAAAGCATGCTATCCAGAAAAATAAAAAGTTAGAATTTTACAATCATTTTTTCTGTCGGTCAGGGACCGGTTAACCGACCTTGCTTCTAAACCTGATCAAAGCTCTCTCGGTTAGAAAACCAGAGAGGAGTTTTCTGACCAAGTTTACATTGTCGGTTAGGGTGTCGGTCAGGCCTCGGTTAACCAAACGTTTTGGCTAACCGAACCATGCTTTATGATCAGCAAATTTTCGAAAATATGACCGTTGGCATGTGACCGTTGGGGGTGTCGGTTAACCGACCCCTGGATGTCGGCTAACCGACATGTAGCTGTTGGCCCAAAATTTCTATAAAAACAAAGTCTTTCCTTGGCCAAATTTGATGATTCTTGATGATCTAAAAAGCCCTCTTTGACACACATTAAGATCAAAGAAAGGGAATCAAGCCAAGGGGAAAGCTAATGGCCATTAAGGAAAGCTAAAGCTTGGATCAATGAAGTTAAATCTTCGAGTAAGCTGTGCTTAATCTTAAACATATGTTTTATGCTTTGACTAAACTATTGGTAAATATTTTCTAACATATAAACTATGTTGTGTTGAATTATAAACCATTTAAACTTTGATTTAAAACTTTGAATTCTTCACTTAGATTTCAAAACAAGTTTGCTTTAAAAACTTTAATACATGTTCTTTTCAAAATTTTGGATTTGTTTGATAACATGTTTTGTTGAACTTGTTTGAATCATCCATGTTTTTTTCACAATCCTAAACCTTTGTTGCACTAGTTTTTGAAAACAACACTTTGCATGCTCACTTGTCTAAACCCTAATTAGTTACAAGTGACTTGCTTTAAATTTCAATCAAATCTTTGTATGCATTAAAACCCTTGAATGCTTCTTAGCATACATTGATTGATCTTAAACTTTTAATATTGATTTAAGTTTCCACACACTCACTTCATAAGCCTACATCTTTGCATTCATAGTGTTTGTGTGAGTTTGATTTTCACCTTCATATTTGCCTATTCTAGAGGCATTTCAATTGAGCCTAATTGTATTCTCTTGAAGTGTTTTGAAGACACAAATCTTGAGAAAAAAACCCTTGTTTGTAAAGGTTATTACTTAACCTAGAAGAGCATTGTGTAAAGGTTGTTGTTTAGCCTTGAAAAACAACATTGTAAGGTTATTGCTTATCCTTGGAAAGCATAGTGTAGAGGTTACTGCTTAGCCTATTGAAAAGCACAAATAGAGGAAATCCGGTGGGGTGTAGATTCACAAGCCGGTGTGGATGTAGGCACGTTAGCCGAACCACATTTAATCCTGTGTTGTGGTGATTGCTTCTTGTGGTGATTGTTGTTTAGCTTCCGCATTTAGTTTGTTAATCATCATAAGTGGTTAATTGTTTTAAAGAAGTTTAAAATTGGCATAATTAGTCAATAACTTGTAGCTCACCCTATTCACCCTCCCTCTAGGGTTCAGATCCGGAACTTTCAATTGGTTTCAGAGCCTTATGCTCTATATTTAGGATCAAGTGTTTTGGAACTCTTGATTAGGTGTAAAAACCTAGAGCTTAGACCCTAGTTGGATTAATCTTGAAAATCATTAAAATGGATTCCACTAAGATAGAGTGTGTAGATTCCCTTGTAGATTCTTCTAGTCTCCTTCTTCGATCCATTGGAGATTCAAATCTTGAACATAATGAATATCAACTTGAATCAAGTGAAGAAGAAAATGAAAATCAAGATGATCTTCAACAGGCATATGATGATTTGTATACCTTATACTTAAAGCTTGTTAAAAATCATAATAAGTTAAAAGTAGAATCTAAAAGACTAAACAAAGAATTAGACACTTCAAAAGATGAACTTAGAGAGAAAGATGAAGTCATACAATGCCTAAACTCTAAGTTTATGATCACTTTACACAACTTGTCTAATGCTCAAAATGAACAAAATGAAATTGAAACAAATAATGATGAGCTAAAGAAAGAAAATTTGAGTTTAAGAGATCCACTAAAAAGACAAGATGAAAACATTATCCATCTAGAATCAAAATTAAAAATTTCTACGGATAACTTTTCAAAGGTACAAGAAGAATTAAATGTATCTAAGATAAGTTGTGATAATCTTCTCAAAGAAAACACAAATATAAGTGATCATGTGAAAAATCAAGTTGAAGACATTTCTAATTTAGAATCCAAGTTAATAATCACAAAAGAAAATTTATTAAAAATTCAAAGTGATTTAAAAACTTTACAACTTGGGTCTAATGTGAATGAACTAAAACTTGAATTAAAACTTGCTTATGAAAAGGTAAAAAAGTTTAATGGAATTGAAATTAAACTAATGAAAGTTATAAATGAAAATTTAATTCTTAAAAACCAAGTCACTCAACTTGAGTCCCACAAACATATGTATGAGTGCAAATTTACCCAAGGTGAAGAAAAATATGAAAAACTAATTAGATTGGGTAAATCTCTAGGAGATAGGACAAGCCTTGGATTTAATAAGTATACTATTAGACCCTATGTTGTAACCTAAATTTGCAATTTGATGTCAAACATAGGATCATGTTCATCTCATCTCATATCATTCATTTCTCACAGTTTTATTTTGAAAATCACAGGATTTTAAATAAATTTCCTCAAACTCTATTTCAAATCTTTTGGTTGATTTTAGTCTGATTTTGAAAAGCATTTTCTTGATAAAGCCCTGTCTCAAAACACCTTTACATTCTGTGTTTCAAAGTATTTCAAGTTATATTTTTCTTGAAACCTCAGAACTTCATAAAACAGTCTGACCATACTATCAGTCAGGTGTCGGCTAACCGACCTTGGACCGAAGACTAATTGAACTAACTCGGTTAGCTTTTCTGAAGGGTGTTTCTAATGTCGATTAGTGTGTCGGTTAGGTGTCGGCTAACCGACCATAGAAAATGAACTAACCGAACACAATGTTGGTCCGAATTCCAGAGAGCTGCATTTTCATATATTTTACACGTCGGTCAGCTTGTCGGTTAGGTCTCGGTTAACCGACAATTGAAAGTAGCTAACCGAAAGCATGCTGTATAGAAAATAGAAAGTTAGAATTTTACAACCATTTTTCTGTCGGTCAGCATGTTGATCAGGGCTCGGTTAACCGACCTTGCTTCTGAACCTGACCGAAGCTCTCTCGGTTAGAATTCCAGAGAGGTGTTTTTTGACCAAGTTTACATTGTCGGTTAGGGTGTCGGTCAGGCCTCGGTTAACCGAACATTTCGGCTAACCGAACCATGCTTTATGGTCAGCAAATTTTCGAAAATATGACCGTTGGCCTGTGACCATTGGGGGTGTCAGTTAACCGACCCCTGGATGTCGGTTGACCGACATGTAGCCATTGGCCCAAAATTTCTATAAAAACAAAGTCTTTCCATGGCCAAAAGGGATGATTCTTGATGATCTAAGAAGCCCTCTTTGACACACATCAAGACCAAAGAAAGGGAATCAAGCCAAGGAAAGCTAAGGGCCATTAAGGAAAGCTAAAGCTTGGATCAATGAAGTTAAATCTCCGAGTAAGCTTTGCTTAATCTTAAACGTATGTTTTATGCTTTGACTAAACTATTGGTAAATATTTTCTAGCATATAAACTATGTTGTGTTGAATTCTAAACCATTTAAACTTTGATTTAAAACTTTGAATTCTTGACTTTGACTTCAAAACAAGTTTGCTTTAAAAACTTTAATACATGTTCTTGTCAAAATCTTGGATTTGTTTGATAACATGTTTTGTTGAACTTGTTTGAATCATCCATGTTGTTTTCACAATCCTAAACCTTTGTTGCACTAGTTTTTGAAAACAATACTTAGCATGCTCACTTGTCTAAACCCTAATTAGTTACAAGTGACTTGCTTTAAACTTCAATCAAATCTTTGTATGCATTAAACCCTTGAATGCTTCTTAGCATACATTGATTGATCTTAAACTTTTTATATTGATTGAAGTTTCCACACACTCACTTCATAAGCATACATCTTTGCATTCATAGTGTTTGTGTGAGTTTGATTTTCACTTTCATATTTGCCTATTCTAGAGGCATTTCAATTGAGCCTAATTGTATTCTCTTGAAGTGTTTTGAAGACACTAATCTAGAGAAGAAAACCCTTGTTTGTAAAGGTTATTGCTTAACCTAGAAAAGCATTGTGTAAAGGTTGTTGTTTAGCCTTGAAAAACAACATTGTAAGGTTATTGCTTATCCTTGGAAAGCATAGTGTAGAGGTTACTGCTTGGCCTATTGAAAAGCACAAATAGTGGAAATCCGGTGGGTTGTAGATTCACAAGCCGGTAGTGGATGTAGGCACGTTGGCCTAACCACTACAAATCTTATGTTGTGGTGATTGCTTCTTGTGGTGATTGTTGTTTAGCTTCCGCATTTAGTTTGTTAATCATCATAAGTGGTTAATTATTTTAAAAAAGTTTAAAATTGACATAATTAGTCTATAACTCTTAGATCACCCTATTCACCCCTCCCCACTCCTCTATGGTTAGGATCCCGGACTTTCAATTGGTATCAGAGCCTCGTGCTCTAATTTTAGGATCAAGTGTTTGGAACTCTTGATTAGGTGTAACAACCTAGAGTTTAGACCCTAGTTGTACTAATCTTGAAAATCATTAAAATGGATTCCACTAAGATAGAGTGTGTAGATTCCCTTGTAGATTCTTCTAGTCTCCTTCTTCCATCCATTGGAGATTCAAATCTTGAACATAATGATTATCAACTTGAATCAAGTGAAGAAGAAAATGAAAATCAAGATGATCTTCAACAAGCATATGATGATTTGTATACCTTATACTTAAAGTTTGTTAAAAATCATAATAAGTTAAAAGTAGAATCTAAAAGACAAAACAAAGAGTTAGTCACTTCAAAAGATGAACTTAGAGAGAAAGATGAAGTCATACAATGCCTAAACTCTAAGTCTATGATCACTTTACACAACTTGTCTAATGCTCAAAATGAACAAAATAAAATTGAAACAAATAATGATGATCTAAGGAAAGAAAATTTGAGTTTAAGAGATACACTAAAAAGACAAGATAAAAACATTATCCATCTAGAATCAAAATTAAAAATTTCTATGGATAACTTGTCAAAGGCACAAGTAGAATTAAATGTATCTAAGATAAGTTGTGATAATCTTCTCAAAGAAAACAAAAATATAAGTGATCATGTGAAAAATCAAGTTGAAGACATTTCTAATTTAGAATCAAAGTTAATAATCACCAAAGAAAATTTATTAAAAACTCAAAGTGATTTAAAAACTTTACAACTTGGATCTAATGTGAATGAACTAAAACTTGAATTAAAACTTGCTTATGAAAAGGTAAACAAGTTTAATGGAATTGAATTTAAACTAATGAATGTTATAAATGAAAATTCAATTCTTAAAAACTAAGTCACTCAACTTGAGTCCCACAAACATAAGTAGGAGTGCAAATTTACCCAAGGTGAAGAAAAATTTGAAAACTATTTAGATTGGGTAAATCTCAAGGAGATAGGACGGGCCTTGGATTTAATAAGTATACTTCACATGGTCCTAAATTCACCAACACCTTTGTGAAAGGTGAGTCCTCTCTCTCTAGCGCTCACACTAAGATGCCCACACAAAAATGTCATTATTGTGGTAATGAAGGGCATTTCAAATTTGAGTGCAAACTAAGAAGAAGTCATTTGTCTAAACCCATCTATGAATCTAAAAAGGAAAAGTCAAATTCTATGAAGGGATAGACATTTGAAGCAAAGAAAGACTCTAGAAAATTTAAACAAGTAAAATCCTTTCAAAAAGAGTCTCCTAAGATAGATCTTAAAAAGATTAAACAAGTTAAAAACAATCAAAATAGATCTATCATGAAGAAGCCTAACACTTTCCCTCCTTTAACCTTGGAAATGAAAGAAATTTTAAAAAAGGTTGAAAAATTGAAATTAAAATTCAAAATGCAAAAAGAAGGAGGAAAAGTTAAAAGAAATAAGAACATAAAGAAAAATCATCACCAACCACCAAGGACTAATCATCATTATAAAATTGTCAAACCAAGAATTGATGACAAGTCTACTAAAATTGAAAAATTATCTCCCTTTGTTGGTGGAATCTCAAACCTAAGCTCAAAGGATCAAAACCTTAGATGGAAACCTAAGGTTAGAATGTTAGATAGAAATTAAGGACTAGTGTTTAGATTAGACCAACCCATCTCTATTAGTTAAATCTAATGTTGGTCCTAAGTCTAGATAATAATCTTCTCTACTTGCTTGAATTCTATGTGTTTGAGAAATTACTTTAAAACATACACCTATGCATTATCAATTTCAAAATTTAAGCTTCAAAGGTAATGATATGTTAAATGATTTAAAAAAAATGAAAATCTTATTGTTCTTATGATTTCTCAGATGTTCTAAATAGTGAAAAGATAAAAAAAAATCCTCTGAGTAGTTATAATAAGTCAAAAATGTAGATTTAGTGGATTATTCCACTTCTCTACAGGTGTCGGCTAACCGACACTTAAGTTGTCGGCTAACCGACAACTCACAGGGACGATAAAACCCTGCGCGCAGAAAGAAAACCCATTTCACTCTTTCATCTTCTTCGCCCCTTTCGTGCCCTAGGCGAGTCTTCCCATTCTCCAATCCTCGAAACTCCTCCCCATTGCTCGAAAAACAACTTCCAATTCGATCAAAATCGTTTTTCGATCATCTTCCAAGCAAGGACATCGTCGTCTTCATCTCCCTCGTCACTGTTGGGGCTTCACGGCATTGACAGGTGACTGTGAAACCGTGGATCAAGCATAGGCCATTTTCTCTGGACTCTTGCAAGCCTTTCCTGATTTCTTCAAGGGATTCGCCGTCAACAAAAGAGAAATCTCTTCCAAGCTTGGAACAGTCCGTTTCCCTTGGGTTCAAGGTGACTATTTTATCCAAAAAATCCCCAAATTTCCATTTTCGAATTTTCTTGGAATGTATGGATTATTTATGGTCATTATGGTGTATTTGCAAATATTGTAGGATTTGTGATCCATTTTTGGGGCATCCACAGCCAACAGTGCTCTCATTCTCTCTGTCTGCACACTAAGTGCTTGACAATTTGTCCCAACCAAAATTTGTATAATCTTCATTGACACTCTTACTCCTTGAGCATTGGGAAAAAGACTTCAACTAATTCACATTAAAAAATTTCAATCTTGCCCAACCATCATGCCTCCAAGGATGAAAAAAGCCATACCTAGGCCCTCTAAAAAGGGGAAGGCCACTGCCACATCTAGTAGGCCAATAGATGAGCACTCAGATTCTAGTGCATCCCCTCCACCACCATCCATAGAACTGATGGTTGATTCGAACACTCTACAATTACTGAGGGATAGGTCTATAGCACTGGAACGGAGAGTGTTAGTGAACCAAATCAAGAACCATGACTTGATGGGAGTAGTTCATAGAGTAGGTTGGGATGGAATTCTTCATTGGGGTGGAGATGCCTATCCCACATTGGTGAGATCTATGTACGCATCGATCTCCAGCACACACATTGGGGACAATACCTGTTCTTTTACTCTCTCCTTTGTAGATAGGAATGAAGTAATCACCCCTGAGAAGATATGGAACATTATGGGGATACCTTGCACCCCGAATGGAATTACATTGGTATCCGATTCCCCTACTGAAGATGAGAGAACTCAGGCTACCAGGGACATTTGTGGTTTCAATGCCCCTTGGGATAAACGAAAATATCATCTCACCATAAATTCTCTCCTTCCCATTTATAGGATTATCCATCATAGCTTCACATATAATGTTTACCTTAGGATTGGAAATAGGACTGAGCATACAGCCTATATGGCTAATCTTTTGTCCAAGGTGGTTACAAGTACACCCATATGCTTGCTCTCCATTATCTGTCACACGATCATCAAATTTCATAACACCGTAGGCCAGAAAAATGCAATACCATTTGGTTATTTGATGACCCAATTGGCATTCTCGTTTGGGATACCCAAGTCTTATGGGGAGCAACCAATTTTCAAGGCTCCATTATCAGCAGCAAATGTGAATGAAATGAATCTAATTCCCAATGCTCAAATCCCTATATCTGATGACCCTCCTTTGGCTCAAGAACCCCCTCCTCCTACTCATGGCTCAACATCTATGCCATCTCCTCGTCCTTCCTCTTCCGTGGATCGCTTGGCTGCAGTTGAGAGAGATATGGCTTGCATAAAGAAAGAGCAAAAGAAGAACAAGAAGACAATAAACAAATTGTTTCAGTATCTCTCCAAAATTTCAAAAAGCTGTAGTAGAGATGATGTTGCAGCTCCACCTTCTCCGTCTCCTCCACCTCCGGATTCTGACTAGGAGTCATTAAGGCCGGAATGAAATGTCTTCACCACATTTTGTCATGATTGGTGTATTTTTGGTGGTGTTTATTTTGTTGGGAAAAAGGATGAAACTTTTGTTTGAAAATATCATTTTATCTTTTATGGTTGGTTTATAGTATTATGTCTGTCATTATGTCAATTGTAAAACTTTTTAATTTTCATTCTACATGAATGACATCTGTCTGTCCAATGAGCCATCCAATTGATTGTTTTTTCCTTTAATTTCTTGATATCAATATTATGCTGTGAGAAGGGTATATGTTTGCACGAGCTTTATTTACAGGCTATCTAGCAATTTGATGTCAATGGGGGAGAAGACATAGAAAGAACTAAGTGTGATGAGTAAAAACAATGAAAATGAAGGAACAAACACTATGGGGGAGTAAAGAAGAGTACAGAAGAAAAGAACAAAGAAATCCGCTAGAACAATGGGGGAGAGATAGAAGACTGGGGGAGCAAAGAAAGAAAGGAAGAACATGAAGAAGCCAAGCCTTAACTCAGGACGAGTTGAAATTAAAATGAATGGAGATCAAGAGATGCAAAAATAAATGAATGATGTGTTTTTATGTTTCTTTATCTTTTTAGTGTGTTGCCATCAAATTGCAAAGAGGGAGATTGTTAGACCCTAGGTTGTAACCTAGATTTGCAATTTGATGTCAAACATAGGATCATGTTCATCTCATCTCATATCATTCATTTCTCACAGTTTTATTTTGAAAATCACAGGATTTTAAATCAACTTGTTCAAACTCTATTTCAAATCTTTTGGTTGATTTTAGTCTCATTTTGAAAAGCATTTTCTTGATAAAGCCTTGTCTCAAAACACCTTTACATTCTGTGTTTCAAAGTATTTCAAGTTAGATTTTTCTTGAAACCTCTGAACTTCAGAAAACAGCCTGACCATACTGTCGGTCAGCTTGTCGGTCAGGTGTCAGCTAACCGACCTTGGACCGAAGACTAACCGAACTAACTTGGTTAGCTTTTCTAAAGGGTGTTTCTGATGTCGGTTAGTGTGTCGGTTAGGTGTCGGCCAACCGACCATAGAAAATGAACTAACCGAACACAATGTCGGTCCAAATTCCAGAGAGCTGCATTTTCATATATTTTACACGTCGGTCAGCTTGTCGGTTAGGTCTCGATTAACTGACAATAGAAAGTAGCTAACCGAAAGCATGCTGTCCAGAAAAATAGAAAGTTAGAATTTTACAACCATTTTTCTGTCGGTCAGCATGTCGGTCAGGGCTCGGTTAACCGACCTTACTTCCGAACCTGACTGAAGCTCTCTCTGTTAGAATTCCAGAGAGGTGTTTTCTGACCAAGTTTTCATTGTCGGTTAGGGTGTCGGTCAGGCCTCGGTTAACCGAACATTTCGGCTAACCGAACCATACTTTATGGTTAGCAAATTTTCGAAAATATGACCGTTGGCCTATGATCGTTGGGGGTGTCGGTTAACCGACCCCTGGATGTCGGCTAACCGACATGTAGCCGTTGGCCCAAAATTTCTATAAAAACAAAGTCTTTCCATGGCCAAAAGGGATGATTCTTGATGATCTAAGAAGCCCTCTTTGACACACATCAAGACCAAAGAAAGGCAATCAAGCCAAGGAAAGCGAAGGGCCATTAAGGAAAGCTAAAGCTTGGATCAATGAAGTTAAATCTCCGAGTAAGCTTTGCTTAATCTTAAACGTATGTTTTATGCTTTGACTAAACTATTAGTAAATATTTTCTAGCATATAAACTATGTTGTGTTGAATTCTAAACCATTTAAACTTTGATTTAAAACTTTGAATTCTTCACTTTGACTTCAAAACAAGTTTGCTTTAAAAACTTTAATACATGTTCTTGTCAAAATCTTGGATTTTTTTGATAACATGTTTTGTTGAACTTGTTTGAATCATCCATGTTGTTTTCACAATCCTAAACCTTTGTTGCACTAGTTTTTGAAAACAATACTTAGCATGCTCACTTGTCTAAACCCTAATTAGTTACAAGTGACTTGCTTTAAACTTCAATCAAATCTTTGTATGCATTAAACCCTTGAATGCTTCTTAGCATACATTGATTGATCTTAAACTTTTAATATTGATTGAAGTTTTCACACACTCACTTCATAAGCATACATCTTTGCATTCATAGTGTTTGTGTGAGTTTGATTTTCACTTTCATATTTGCCTATTTTAGAGGCATTTCAATTGAGCCTAATTGTATTCTCTTGAAGTGTTTTGAAGACACTAATCTAGAGAAGAAAACCCTTGTTTGTAAAGGTTATTGCTTAACCTAGAAAAGCATTGTGTAAAGGTTGTTGTTTAGCCTTGAAAAACAACATTGTAAGGTTATTGCTTATCCTTGGAAAGCATAGTGTAGAGGTTACTGCTTGGCCTATTGAAAAGCACAAATAGTGGAAATCCGGTTGGGTGTAGATTCACAAGCCGGTAGTGGATGTAGGCACGTTAGCCGAACCACATTTAATCTTATGTTGAGGTGATTGCTTCTTGTGGTGATTGTTGTTTAGCTTCCGCATTTAGTTTGTTAATCATCATAAGTGTTTAATTGTTTTAAAGAAGTTTAAAATTGGCATAATTAGTCAATAACTTGTAGCTCACCCTATTCACCCCCCTCCCCCATCTATGAATCTAAAAGGGAAAATTCAAATTCTATGAAGGGAAAGACATTTGAAGCAAAGAAAGACTCTAGAAAATTTAAAGAAGTAAAATCCTTTCAAAAAGAGTCTCCTAAGATAGATCTTAAAAAGATTAAATAAGTTAAAAACAATCAAAATAGATCTATCATGAAGAAGCCTAACACCTTCCCTCCTTTAACCTTGGAAATGAAGGAAATATTGAAAAGGGTTGAAAAATTGATATTAAAATTCAAAACTCAAAAACAAGGAGGAAAAGTTAATGGAAAAGAGATAAATAAAGCAAATCACCAACCTTTGAAGACTAACCATCATGATAAAATAGTAAAATTCCAAGAAAATGATGTGAAGTCTAAAAGAATTCAAAAGTCATCTCCTTTGGTTGGTAGAATCTCAAACCTAGGCTCAAAGGATCAAAACCTTAGATGGAAACCTAAGGTTAGAATTTTAGATTGAAATTAAGGACTAGTGTTTAGATTAGACCAACCCATCTCTATTAGTTAAACCTAATGTTGGTCCTAAGTCTAGATAATAATCTTCTCTAGTTGCTTGAATTCTATATGTTTGAGAAATTGCTTTAAAACATACACCTATGCATTATCAATTTCAAAATGTAAACTTCAAAGGTAATGCTATGTTAAATGATTTAAAAAAAAATAAAAATCTTATTGTTCTTATGATTTCTCAGATGTTCTAAATAGTAAAAAGATCTAAAAAAAAATCCTCTGAGTAGTTATCATAAGCCAAAAAAAAAAAAAAAATATCAGATGTGGTAACTTCATGTTGATATCTGCAGAGTTCGGCTAACCGACAGTATAGTCTAAGTCAAAACCTCTGCACAATTTGGCTAACCGAACTTAAGTTGTCGGCTAACCGACAACTCACAGGGACGATAAAACCCTGCACACAGAAAGAAAACCCATTTCACTCTTTCATCTTCTTCGCCCCTTTCATGCCCTAGGCGAGTCTTCCCGTTCTCCAATCCTCGAAACTCCTCCCCATTGCCCGAAAAAAAACTTCCAATCCGATCAAAATCGTTTTTCGATCATCTTCCAAGCAAGGACATCGTCGTCTTCATCTCCTTCGTCACTGTTGGGGCTTCACGGCATTGACAGGCGACTGTGAAACCGTGGATCAAGCATAGGCCATTTTCTCTGGACTCTTGCAAGCCTTTCCTGATTTCTTCAAGGGATTCGCCGTCAACAAAAGAGCTATCTCTTCCAAGCTTGGAACAGTCCGTTTCCCTTGGGTTCAAGGTGACTATTTTATCCAAAAAATCCCCAAATTTCCATTTTCGAATTTTCTTGGAATGTATGGATTATTTATGGTCATTATGGTGTATTTGCAAATATTGTAGGATTTGTGATCCATTTTTTGGGCATCCACAGCCAACAGTGCTCTCATTCTCTCTGTCTGCACACTAAGTGCTTGACAATTTGTCCCAACCAAAATTTGTATAATCTTCATTGACACTCTTACCCCTTGAGCATTGGGAAAAAGACTTCAACTAATTCACATTAAAAAAAATTTCAATCTTGCCCAACCATCATGCTTCCAAGGATGAAAAAAGTCACACCTCTAAACGATTCGGAGTCGAAGATGCCTTTTGATGTCACCACTGTATTTGGTTTTTATTGGTATTATGTTTGATGGTGTATTTTGGTTCACTTGGTTTTGGAGGATGTATTGGATGTTGATGATGTTTACGTTTATGTTTTATGTTTTTCTCTTATGATGTAAACATTTTCAATTTAGAAATGAATGAAAACTTGTGGATTCATTTTGTCTATCCATGGTGGTTTCCCCTTTTCTATTATGTTCGAAGTTTATCAAATGATACTATGTGAAAGGTATGTTTCTTTGTAAGTCTTACTTGCAGGATTATTAGCAATTTGATGACAATGGGGGAGAAAAGGTAGAAAAAGGATGTGGGAGAGAATATGTGTGGAAGCACACATTATGGGGGAGAAAAGGTAGAAAAAGAGAAGAAAGGAACTGGGGGAGCAATTGAAGAAGCCATGTCAGTGAAGGCATGTGAAGGAAGTGCTAAAAGAATGGGCGAGTAAAGAAAGGAAGACAAGATGTTGGATCAACTCAGGAGGAGTTGTATGTGTGGAATGAATGAATGAATTTTATGTGATTGAGTGGTTGTAATTTTCTTATTTTTTTTAAGTAAAGTTTGCCATCAAATTTCAAAGGGGGAGATTGTTAGACCCTAGGTTGTAACCTAGATTTGCAATTTGATGTCAAACATAGAATCATGTTCATCTCATCTCATATCATTCATTTCTCACAGTTTTATTTTGAAAATCACAGGATTTGAAATCAACTTGCTCAAACTCTATTTCAAATCTTTTGGTTGATTTTAGTCTCATTTTGAAAAGCATTTTCTTGATAGAGCTTTGTCTCAAAAACACCTTTAAATTCTGTGTTTCAAAGTATTTCAAAAGTTAGATTTTTCTTTAAAACCTCAGAACTTCAGAAAACAGTCTGACCATACTGTCGGTCAGCCTGTCGGTCAGGGGTCGGCTAACCGACCTTGGACCGAAGCCTAACCGAACTCACTCGGTTAGCTTTTCTGAAGGATGTTTCTGATGTCGGTTAGTGTGTCGGTTAGGTGTCGGCTAACCAACCATAGAAAATGAACTAACCGAATACCTTGTCGGTCAGAAAACAAGAGAGCTGCATTTTCATATAATTTACACATCGGTCAGCTTGTCGGTTAGGTCTCGGTTAACCGACAATAGAAAGTAGCTAACCGAAAGCATGCTGTCCAGAAAAACAGAAAGTTAGAATTTTACAATCATTTTTTTTGTTGGTAAGCATGTCGGTCAAGGATCGGTTAACCTACCTTGCTTCTGAACCTGACCGAAGCTCTCTCGGTTAGAAAACCAGAGAGGCGTTTTCTGACCAAGTTTTCATTGTCGGTTAGGGTGTCGGTCAGGCCTCGGTTAACCGAACATTTCGGCTAACCGAACCATGCTTTATGGTCAGCAAATTTTCGAAAATATGACCGTTGGCCTGTGACCGTTGGGGGTGTCGGTTAACCGACCCCTCTATGTCGGCTAACCGACATGTAGCCGTTGGCCCAAAATTTCTATAAAAACAAAGTCTTTCTTTGGCCAAATTTGATGATTCTTGATGATATAAGAAGCCCTCTTTGACACACATTAAGATCAAAGAAAGGGAATCAAGCCAAGGAAAGCTAAGGGCCATTAAGGAAAGCTAAAGCTTGGATCAATGAAGTTAAATATCCGAGTAAGCTTTGCTTAATCTTAAACATATGTTTTATGCTTTGACTAAAATATTGGTAAATATTTTCTAGCATATAAACTATGTTGTGTTGAATTTTAAACCATTTAAACTTTGATTTAAAACTTTGAATTCTTCACTTTGATTTCAAAACAAGTTTGCTTTACAAACTTTAATACATGTTCTTGTCAAAATCTTGGATTTGTTTGATAACATGTTTTGTTGAACTTGTTTGAATCATCCATGTTGTTTTCACAATCCTAAACCTTTGTTGCACTAGTTTTTGAAAATAATACTTAGCATGCTCACTTGTCTAAACCCTAATTAGTTACAAGTGACTTGCTTTAAACTTCAATCAAATCTTTGTATGCATTAAACCCTTGAATGCTTCTTAGCATACATTGATTGATCTTAAACTTTTAATATTGATTGAAGTTTCCACACACTCACTTCATAAGCATACATCTTTGCATTCATAGTGTTTGTGTGAGTTTGATTTTCACCTTCATATTTACCTATTCTAGAGGCATTTCAATTGAGCCTAATTGTATTCTCTTGAAGTGTTTTGAAGACACTAATCTTGAGAAGAAAACCCTTGTTTGTAAAGGTTATTGCTTAACATAGATAAGCATTGTGTAAAGGTTGTTGTTTAGCCTTGAAAAACAACATTGTAAGGTTATTGCTTATCCTTGGAAAGCATAGCGTAGAGGTTAATGCTTAGCCTATTGAAAAACACAAATAGAGGAAATCCGGTGGGGTGTAGATTCACAAGCCGGTAGTGGATGTAGGCACGTTGGCCGAACCACTATAAATCTTATGTTGTGGTGATTGCTTCTTGTGGTGATTGTTGTTTAGCTTCCGCATTTAGTTTGTTAATCATCATAAGTGGTTAATTGTTTTAAAGAAGTTTAAAATTGGCATAATTTGTCAATAACTTGTAGCTCACCCTATTCACCCCCCTCTAGGGTTCGGATCCAGAACTTTCAGGTTTTGTTTTTTGGAAACTCATGAGGCTTTCCTTCTTTTTTTCTCTTTTTTTTTTTTTTTTTGAATGGTCCAATCAACTCAAAAGAGGCATGGGACATTTTTTTTTTTTTTCTCTTGGTAAGAGGAATATTTTGACTAAAAGCCACTGTTAGTGCCTAGGTGGTCAAACCTAGCTCATGTGGGCTAACCCATGGGATCTTAGGCTTTGGAGATGGTCTAGATCTCATATGGTTTCATTTTTGTAGAGAATATCTAAAAATATCTCTTTTGTGTAGAGAATATCTAAAAAGATCCTTACTTGGTGAGAATCTCTGAAGTTTCCTTCTTTTTTGGAAAGACTTTGTCAAAATATCTTTCTTTTGGGAAAGTAGCTGAATTTTAGCACTTACCTCCTTTCTTTTCTCCTTGTTTCCTCTTTTGGTTTGCTCTCTTGTATAAAAGCAAGAGGGGTTGGATCTTGTATAAAATGCAAGTCACAGTGTGTCAAAGAAGGATTCTCCCTCCTTTTAACACAAATCAAGCAGTTGCTGAATGCCACCAAGTGGTTGGAGGTCGGATGTCCATCCTCAAACCTCCGATCGGCGACTGGAGAGATCCGTTCATTTATTACATCATGTTCGGAATCCTACCTGAAGATCCAAAAGAGCGGAGTACTTCTACGCTGCTTGTCACAACAAGAGGCTGATGAAACTCTTAAAGAAGTGCATGCTGGTCTTTATGGAGCCCATCAGACTGGTCCTAAGCTCTACAACCAGATAAAAAGGCTAGGTTATTATTGGCCTACCATGGTAGCTGATGCAATATAATTTGCGAAGCACTGCCAAAAATGCCAGATTCATGGAGATTATGTCCACATGCCTCCAGAATGGCTACATCCAATAGCAATCTCATGGCCTTTCGAAGCCTGGGGTATGGACATCATAGGTCCTATCTCTCATCCATTAAGCAAAGTTCATCGCTTCATCTTCGCCGCTACGGATTATTTCTCCAAGTGGTCAGAAGCATTTGCGCTCAGTGAAATAAAGACTTCATCAGTCCTTCAGTTCTTGCGCACCAACATTATTTGTCGCTTTGGCATACCTAAAAGATTCGTCCATGATAACGGACCACAATTTTGGGATCACAGATTCTACAGGTTCTGCGAGAAGAACAAAATTCAAAGTTGTCCTTCGACTCCATATAATCCAGCAGCGAACAGACTAACAGAAGCGTTCAACAAGACACTCTGCAAAATTCTCAAGAAAATGATCTCTAGTCACAAAAGAGACTGGGGCGACAAACTACCAGAAGCTTTGTGGGCCTAACGAACCACCGTTCGAGGACCAACCCATAGTACACCATTCTCTTTGGTCTATGGATGCGAAGCTGTTGTCCCTTTGGAAGTACAAATTCCTTCCTTAAGGATATCTCTGCAAAATGACATGACGCAAGAAAGCAATGTCAAATTGAGACTCCAAGAGCTGGATAATCTCGATGAAAGACGACTCGAAGCTCTATAAAGCATTGAGTTGTACCAAGCACGCATGGCAGGATCTTTCGACAAAAAGGTCAGGCAACGCGCATACAAAAATGGTGACTTGGTTCTTGCAGTAAAAAGAGCCATAATCTTTGCCCACAAATTGAAAGGCAAATTTGAACCAAAATGGGAGGGACCTTTTGTCATCGACAAAGTTGTTGGCACTAAAAATGTCACTTTGCCTCTTCAAGCCACATGAAGCCGCAGCCTACCAAAATAGGCAATGCTGCTTCCAAAAAACCAAATCTTGTCAGAATCAAACAAAAACTGCAAGATCCTTCAAGATAGCCAAGAGAAGAGTACACATGAAGTTTCGGGCCATTTCGACAACATTTGGCCTAACTTCACTTCTCCGACAGCTAAACAGGAGCTCTCGGCGGCGACAGCATCGGAGACATCAAATTCCCGATCAGAGCCTGTGGATGATCTCAAAATGCATCCAAAAGGCTCCACGTCAAGTTCCAAGTCAAACCGACAACGTTTGACCCTACATCAACCCTCAAGCAGCTAGATCAAGCCTCTCGGCGGCGAAAACCACCGAAACCATTACTCATCAAACAGAGCACATGGGCAACTTCAAAATGCTTACAAAGGGCTATACGTCAAGTTTCAGGTCATTTCGACAACATTTGACCAGACTTTGACTCTCGGAAGCCAAATCAGGCCTCTCGGCGGCGGAGCTCCCCGGGATCATGGTTTCCAAGACAGAGCCTGTGGATCATCTCAAAATGACTCCAATAGGTTCCCTGTCAAATTTCAAGTCAATCGGACATCGGTTGACCGCACATCAAAGCGCGACATCTACCTCGCGGCAGAATCAAGCCTACTGGCGACGGGACCCCATACGGCTTCAAAACTCAAACAAAAGCCTATGGTTGGTCTTATTTATTGCTCAGGAGGCTCCACCTCAAATTTCAGGTCATTCGCACATCGTTTGACCCAGTTTTAGCTTCTGACGGAAAATCGGCAACCCTTCGCGACAAAGTCTTCGGCTTTCCTGGAAAATTGGAAACTTTGCAACCCAAATTGCAAGGATTCTCATCAATTTTTCTACAAGGGAATAAGGCCAACAAATGAGCAAAAATGTCAAAGAAAAATACAGAAGAAAAAACGAAGGAAAAAGACCTCAAAACGACCGTAAAACGGGCTCCGAAGGGGAAAATCCCCAGGGTCGCAGACCCCCGCGACCCTGGGCCAAGGTCGCAGGCCCCTGCAACCCTGGCCCATGGTTGCCAGCCCCTGCGACCCTGGCCCAGGGTCGCCCGCGACCCTGGAAGCCCGGAATCTCCGATTTCGCCCCGGGAGCTCCGTTTTCCGTCGTTTTTCGCGATTCGAAGCTTCCAACCCCTGGGACTTTCCAAAATTCATACTTTTGAGGCGCCAAATCCTCCGACATCCGTCAAAATCACGGGTCAACCTCCAAAAGTATCAAAATCAACATTGATCGCCAACCGGTCGACCAAAAAAGTGTGCTTTCCGCCCGATCGATCGAAAAATCGACAGGACAGATGTCACCGGCCCGCTCTTAGCTATCAATGTCTGAAGTTACATGTTCATCCGATGTCGATCAGCATGAAGATCCATCGATGATCATCGCCAGAAGAATTCCAGAAGACACGGCACGACCCGCGACTCTTCGACTGCTCGGCGACCAATTAATGTGGTTAATTGGCTAGCTTTATGGCAGTCATTAACTCATTCTATTGGACGGCCCAATCAGAAGCAAGCATTTGGGAGTTACAAGTCAATTGATTCATGGCATTTAACCCATGAAACTCCTCCCATCATGGCGATCAAAGGCGATTAAATGCCCTCAATCTCCACCGGCGAATCAGAAGCCAAGATCCAGGAGTTACGAAATAAAGGAATTAAACCCTGTAACTCCTCCATTTATGCGGCTTAAGTGCAATTAAAGCCCATAAAAGCTCTCCTAAATGGCTACCAAAAGCCTATAAATAGGAGAGCATTCCATTGAAATCCAGAGATCGGAAAGAATCCAGAGCTCGTATCCAGAAGAGAATCGAATCCAGACGGATCAAACACAGAAAATCCAGAGAAAGAAAAAGAGAGAAAAACTCTGCTGAAGTTCTGCACCGGCCACCACTACAAGGTGACAAAAGTCCCTTGGGGGGTACCTCCCCCCCAAGGTCCTTGCCTTCTCCCGCTGCCTCCAATGGCTTAGACGTGGCTTTTCAGCCCGTCTAGTTAGCTTTTTATTGGACATAGGACCTCCTCTTAGTCTTTGTCCTCTAAAAATCTGAGGTTATAGCCAAGCCAAGCGAATCAAGAGCATCCACTGTTCTCATCTGCATGGATGATGGCGAAGCCCACACATGGCTTGCGACTGTCAATCTGAACGAGTCCCCCACAATCTCCTGAGAAGTTAGATCCTCCATTTCTTGTTTTTCATTGTAGTTTGTATTTTTCTAAAGAGACAAAAAAATCACAACTCTTGTCTTTCATTATTGATGAGAATTGTAAATCGGCTATAAACGCCAAAATCGGCTATAAATGCCAAACAAAATCGCCTTTCACGGCAAACCAAGAAAATGTCTCTTTTCTTAAATATTTGTGTAATGGAAAACTTGAAAGAAGTTGATTTCCTTTTTACTTGCGAATGTTGATCTCCGGATTACCACTTGCAATTCCAAGTAAAATAGAAAATCTGGCACACCGATACAAAGAAATGTTGATGCATGCTTCAACCCCCCGGGCGTGAAAGGGCCGGACCCGACGGACTCCCACGTCCGCCGACCCCGGTAGCACCCTCGGCAGGAGCGCGTTCCATCAAAAGTCTTCTCCAACGGCGCATACGCTCTTCTAAACATGGAAGGAGACAGATGTATGCTGCCCATCAACGGCAAGTTCTTGAAGCGATACTACCCTTGAAGACTTCCTCAAACGGGTTAGAGCGATATCTACACGGTCAAAGCCTATTTCCAAGGTACTTGCTCGTCAAACCCACCCCTTTTGAAAT
Source organism: Umbellularia californica (assembly GCA_028538565.1). Classification (NCBI taxonomy): domain Eukaryota; kingdom Viridiplantae; phylum Streptophyta; class Magnoliopsida; order Laurales; family Lauraceae; genus Umbellularia; species Umbellularia californica. Next base: position 39,885,348 of record JAPQWN010000007.1, on the reverse strand, counting down.
TTTCATCTTTATGTTGAAGTTTCCAAAAAAAAAAAAAACTCTCTCAAAACAATGCTTACTTCCAGCGTTTCATTGTTCAAAAAAAAAATCAAAATCCAAAAATCCAAGTTTAGGAGCCTCTTCCCAGACTTGACCGAAATTTTCGATCCTTGAACCCAAAATTCTCAGTTTGAAACAAAAATCAGGACTCAGGAATTTCCACCCTGGCCCGCCTCGGCTTTTACAACCAGAATGGTTTTAAGTCAAAACTTATGACTCTCATGTCTCTAAACAAAAAAATGGTTTTTTAGAAACCGCGAGGAAGCGACATTCAGTCGATACTCGTAAAACCCAAAAATCGGAAGGATGCGAACCCCATTCGATACTTTCAAAACCCAAAAATCGCAAGGATGCGAACCCCATTCGATACTTCCAAAACCCAAAAATCGCAAGGAAGCGAACCCCATTCGATACTTGCAAAACCTCAAATTTCAAAATCGTGGAGATGCAATATTCCAATTGATATCCACAACCCAAATTTCAAATGGTTCGAGAAAACCTCAAATTTAAAAAATCGTGGGGAAACGACACCAAGTAAGTATCCGCAAAACCAAAAGTTTTGGGAAAGACAAGGAAGCGACACTTAGTCGATACTTGCACCCCAATTCGCGAGGAAGCAACATTCCATCGATACTGGCAAAACCCAGCCTGCGAGGAAGTGACATTCCATCAATACTCGCAAACCGAATGAGCAGGGAAGCGACATTCCATCAATACTTGCAAGACCATTCAGTGGGGAGGCGACATTTAGTCGATACCTGCACTTTGAAAACCAAACTCGACTATAAACGCCAAAAATCGGCTATAAACGCCAAAATCGGCTATAAACACCAAAACTCGGCTATAAACGCCAAAATCAGCTATAAACGCCAAAATCGGCTATAAACTCCAAAATTCGTTATAAATGCCAAAACAAAAAAAATTCAACTATAAACGCCAAAATCGGCTTTCATGCCAACAAAACAAAACTTGGTTTTCAAAAATCTGGCTCCTATGCAAAAACAAAACAAAACAAAACTCGGCTTCTATGCCATTCCAAACATCGGCTTTCACGCCATCTCAAAATTCAGCTTCTATGCCATTCCAAAAATCAGCTTTCACGCCATCCAAAAAACTTTGGCTCTCATGCCACAAAACAAAATTTTTTTTTTGCTCTCATGCCACAAACCAAAAACTTTGGCTCTCATGCCACAAACAAAATTTTTTTGCTCTCATGCCACAAACAAATTTGGCTTCCATGCCACAAAATAAAATTCGGCTTTTATGCCAATCCAAAATTCGGCTTTCATGCCATCCCAAAAACTTTGGCTTCCATGCCACAAAACAAAATTCGGCTTTTATGACATTTAAAATTTTTGGCTCCCATGCGGCAAAACAAATTTTGGCTCTTACGCTACAAAATTAGGCTTCCATGCCACCTAAAATTCGGTTTTCAAGCCATCGAAAAAAAAACCAAGCTTTTTGCCACAAAATCAGGCTTCCATGCCACCTAAAATTTGGTTGTCAAGCCATAAAAAACCAGGCTTTTCGCCACAAAATTAGCTTTCATGCCCAAAACAACCCTTTGACAAAAGATTTTCACAAAATTACCTTCAGCTTCCTTAACCCGGCGAATGAGAGTTCCCTCCTTGTCACGAGCCTCCACAATGGCGGTCCATTTGGCAGCAGCTTCTTCCTCTAAAAGCTGAAGACGCTGCCTAGCCTCGACGACCTCCTTATCAAGGCGGTCCAAGTCTTGCTTCAGCCCCATGATGGATAACTCGGTAACGTTCTTCTCCCGAACGACTTGCTTCCAAGTCTTCGTGACCTCAGTCAGCTCAGCTTTGACTTTGCTGGACGGCTTTATAAACATCTCATCAAAGAAGTCACCATATGGGAAACTCTTGGTCTCAGTCCATTTGTTCCCCAAGGCGATGATTTCCTCAACAAAATCCTTGGCGCTTGCAATGTCCAGACCGACTTCTTTGCTATCAGCAAGGATGTCCTGCACATGCTTGATCATGCCAAAACCAGCTTCCAAATGACCTGAAGAGAGAGTCTCAACCCATGATCTCAAGACAGTCTTCAACACCTTCCTTGCATACTGAAGGTACGGTGCAGATAAGGATTCGCCATACTCTGGTGCCCAACTGCCCATGTCACGCTGCATTGGAAGAGTAATCAATAAACTCTTTCCAACTGAAGAAGCTGACTCATTGAAGGAAGAAAAAGCCCTTACTCCTGGATTAACCGCAGGTATCCCCTGTTCTGGCTTTAAGGAAGACGGAGGAACCTCTCCTGCTGCTTCACAATCTGCTAAGGAAAAGACAAAAAGGTATGAATATAATCTTGTCAAAAAATCAATATCAAGATTTGTATTGCAAAAATACCTTCTTCAACGACCGGCGGAGTACTCTCTGCCTCTCCGAGCTCATCCAAAGCATCATCAAAGGTTGCGTCCATGGATGGCTCGAAGTCGTCGGAATCCTCTAGCAAACCAAGAAAAAAAAAGCTACATGTTAGCAAATGACAGTACAAATAAAGGAAAAGAAGCCAAAGCAATCATACCAGGTGAAGGTTCTGGAACCACTCCAGAGTCCCTGGGCTCTTCCTCAGATGCCACGACTGGATCCATCATCGCCTCATCGGCAGGAACCTCAGACATCACCAGGTCATCGTCCTCTGCTAAAAAAAAAAAAGCAGCAGATCAAAACAAAAAATCTTTCACAGGAGAAAGGAAGAAACAAAAGAAAGAAAGAGGATCGTACCAGCTGTCTCCTCTTCTTTGCTTCTCTTTTCCAAAGGCTCGTCAGCATCCTCAGACACCTCCTCAGCAATGGTGAGATGAACTTCAAGATCAGAAGGACTATCGTACCGTCTCATGTTACGGCGTTTTCTTCTCCTCCTCTTGCCTCGGCGGGTCAATCTGCTCGACGATCCGGCCCCACTATCAACATCAGGCCTCTCACTAGAGTCCTCACTGGATGGTCTACTCTTCTAAGTAGACTCCATGGAAGCCTTCGTACGCTCTGCCTGTATCATGGCATCGATCTCGGCCTCCTCCTCTTCCACCTGTCTCAAGACCTCACCAGGAATCCCTTGTGCAGCTCCTGATCTGATGACGTCCTGCTCATTGAGAAAGCCTATCTTGTGTTCTCTCCAGAAAGGAAGGCCAAAACTTCCTCCCGACGGACACCATCTGATTTGCCAAGACCTTTCCCAGGAGATTGCTTGACATTGAGCTCTTTCTTGGAAAGCCCTGATGCACTGAGAAGCTCTCCACGAACCACTTCGTGAAGCCAGCAGTCCGGAAAGTGGGCAGCTTAGGATAGGAAATCATGGCAGTAGTGTCCTCAGCGCTATAAAAAGCCCATGCATTCCTCCCATCCTGCAAACCTCCAAAACGCTTCACCATGCTCGAAGGCGCTCCAACAACGCCTTGAGAGAAGCCAAGCTGCAATGCAAAACGCGAAGGGACACACGGTTGGATATCGAAGAAAAGATGTCTGCGGTACACCATTGTACCAACCCATATGTTGAAAAGCCATATCTTCTCCGCGTTTGTCAAATCATAGTTTTTTCCCGACCCTGCCCTGGTCGAATCACGGGAGACACCAAAGTCAAAAGCCTTCTTCCGCAAACCCGGAGAAAGCTTCACTAAAGACTGCCCAATCTCGACGTCCCTAAATTGTCGGATCCTCAAACGAGCAGATAAAAGTGATTCGGGAACGTCTGTCCCTCTAGCCAAACGAATCATAAAGGGATCTTCGTCCTGTGCAACTCCCAAACGATGGAAGCTAGGACAGTGGTATACATACCACGAATAGAAGATGTGGGCAGAAAATACCCTGTTCATTGGGAGCCCAAGCCGAACTAGGAAAGCAGCAGCCTGTAGTTCGGTACACAAATAGGAGTAAAGAGCAGGTACTAAAGCCAGCCGCTCTTCAAACGCCATTTGACAATCCGGAAAAATACAGTGCGGCCTGATGTGCGTTCCATCTCCTCCAGCAAAAACAGCCTCACCCAGCCAATAAGTGAGGTAAATCGCGAGATCTCTTCGCAACGCAATGTCAGGACAAATGGCATCTATGCTTGCGAAGAACTTCTTTAAATCTTCTCGCATAGCAGCGATCTTCTTCAAACTTGATGCTTTAGCCCTAGCATCCTGGGCCATGCCATTAGAAGACTCCCCGCTGTCAAAAGGTTGGAGCTGCAACTTCTCCAACTGCTGCATCTAACTTTCGAGCCCTCCTTCTCCTTCAAAAAATCATAGAAGGCAACGAGCTGAAAGTACACAAGCCTGAACTCCTCAGACTGCTCCTCGAAGACGCTGTCAATAGGCATAAACTCCTCATAGAGTTTGCCGAGGATAGGCAATCCAGTGATGGCGCTGAGTTCCTTCAAAGAAAAACCAATCTCACCATTCGTCACAATGAAGGTGTTGGTTTGTGGAAGGAATGACTCCAGCATGGCCATGAAAGCCTCATCGGAGAAAACGACGGTTTGCCAAAAAGCGCGAACCGCATAAAAAATCCCGGCCTCCCGAAGAACGGCCTCGCCAATTCTCAGGGTGCGATTAGTCCATGATTCCCAGCTCGAGTCAGCACTAAAACGGCCACGAAGTCGAAAAGGCTTCACCCAATTGCTGCCGTCACCCCGAAAAATACAAAGGCCCACCGATCTCAAATCAACCAATGGATGATCAGAACCTTGGTAGCCACTGGCTGGCATCAACATGTCCATACGGACAAGCGACTTCTCTGTAAAACCGGAAGGGCCGCCAACAAAAACCCCGGTCTTGATCACACTGGTCCTCTTCACCCAGCTCGGAGGATCTTCCCTCTTAGGGCACATGGGAGAAAGGCTCAGGATCGAGATGGTCCGATAGAAAGTCGACCGGGTAGAAATAGTTCTCTCCTCGCCATCTGATGTGTAAGAGAACTGAAAACATCTCCTTTGGTATGTCAAGTCGTCCGTAACCCAAGAATGGCTGCTTGCCATGATCTTGTAGAATTCCTCATCCTTGAGAGCGATCAATCGCTGTCTCATCTCATCACGATTGAGGGAATCACACTCTTCCAAGTTCTTCTCGACAAACTGGACCTTCTCCCAAGCCTGCTGAACGGCTGAATTAGAAAATCTAGCAGACTGACGAGATACGTCAGTAACAGGACCTTTACCCTTGTTCGTTCTGGAAGAACTACCTACAAAAGATGGAAGAGAAAAGATCAATCATCATCTAAATGACAGAGTTTTGCTACAAAAATTCTAGCAAAATTTTGACATGGTTCCGGGGTAATTCCGAAGAAAAGGGAAATACTCCGAAAAAGACAGGAAGCCTGAAGATGAGCTCAAAATCGTGCGAGCTCATAGTCAGTGGAAAATTCTCAAAGAAGGTTCGAACTCAACATCACTGCGAGAACGAGCCAATCTCATCAAATTTCCGCAAAATCTGGAAAAGAGCTCAACATTGCTGCGAGCTTCAGAATCCAGAAATTGCAAAGTTCCTCAAAATCCAGCAAGATCGAGAAAGAGCTCAACATCGTTGCGAGCTCAAAATCCCAATACTTGCAAAAGATTTTCAGGTATGCATCATCATGCTTCCAAATCCATTTACAAAAATCATGTATCAAAGAATATCATCATGCATTAGAAGTTAGGAAAACCTTGATCAAAGTTTGACCAATTCCAACCCAATTTGGTCAAAACCAATCAAACTTTGTCCAAGTCAAAAATCTTATTTGGCTTGACCTAGAGACTCTAGCCTTCTATCTTGATGCATAAAAAAAATAAAAATTGTATGAACATGTTGAAATTGCATGATCCTCATTATCATGGTGAGCAAACAAAGGAAAGAAAAAGAAAAAGAAAGAGAGAGAGAAAAAAAAAATTCATAAAAAAAAGGCTGACAGAAAAAAAAATCAGCATGCAAACAGAAAAAAAAATCGCCGACAGAAAAAAAAAATCTGCACGTGGAAAAAAAAAAGCACACGGTAAAAAAAAAAAGGGAGAAAACCGTGAAAAGAAAAAAAAAGAAAAAAAAATGGAGAAGAAGCACGAAAAAAAAAGAAGAGAAAAACGTGCTTGGAAAAAAAAAGAAAAGAAAAAGAAGAAGAGAAAACGAAAAAGAGAAAAAGAGAAGAAGCTACTTCTACAATGGAGATTCTTGTGGAGGAAGAAAACTTACTTGAAGCCATTGATGGAGAAGAAGAAGAAAAGCTTGGAGCAAAAGCACTTCTTATCTTGGAGAGCACTCTTGAAGAATCCTTGTAAACAAAGAAAGCAATGGAGCAAAAGAACCAACCCTCTTGCTTTTATAGAAGAGAGCAAGCCAAAACAGGAAACATGGAGAAAGAAATCAGGTAATTACTAAAAATAGTTACTTTCCCAAAAAGAAAGATATTTTGAGAAAACCTTTCCACAAAAGGAGGAAATTTGAGAAATTCCCTCCAAGTAAGGATATTTTTAGATATTCTCTACACAAAAGAGATATTTTTAGATATTCTCTACAAAAATGACACCATATGAGATCTAGGCCATCTCCAAAGCCTAAGGTCCCATGGGTTAGCCCATATGAGCCAGGTTTGACCACTAGGCACTAAAAGTGGCTTTTAGTCAAAATATTCCTCTTACCAAGAGCAGAAAAAAAAATAGAAGAAAGAAGAAAAAGAGCTAAAAAGTCCCATTCCTCTTTTGAGTTGATGGGACCATTCAAAAAAAAACCAAATTCCGGTCCCCTAACTCGCCACATACAGCTTGTTAGGTCACAAGACCAAAACCAAAATCAAAATCCAAAGCAAACCAAACCAAAAACCCAAATCTGACCCCCCAGCCTGCCACATACAGTTTGTTGGGTCACAAGTTCAAAATCAAAATCAAACCCCGACCCCCTAACCTGCCACATACAGCTTGTTAGGTCACAAGGTCAAAAACCAAAATCCAAAACCCAAAATCCTAAATTACCCATGTCATTTTCAAAACTTTGCCTTGAGATGGTACGTGATCCCTCTCACTACCATAAACTTCCCCTTGAAAGTCAGAAGGGCATTCAAAAAAAAAAAAAAGAAGAAGAAAAAAAAAGCTCAAGACTCTTGGTCAAGTTGGAAACTCTCCTTCAAGTTTCTTTTCGAGGCACATCAACTCCAAAAAGCTACTCGTCGCTGTACATCGAGGGGGCATTTGTTGACACCAAAAAAGTCACTATGTCTCCTCAACATCAAGAAGCCTTGTGAAGCTGCATCCTGCTACAAAACAGGCAAAGCTACTTCAAGCATCAGATCTTGTCAGAATCATACAAAAAGTGCAAGATCCTTTAAGGTAGCCAAAAGAGGGGTACACTTGAGGTTTCGGGCCATTCCGACATCGTTTGGCCTAACTTCACTGCTCCGACAGCTAAACAAGCGCTCCTGGCGGCGACATCATCGAAGACACCAAAACTTCGATCAAAGCCTACGGATGACTCCAGAATGTCTCCAAAGGGCTCCATGCCAAATTTCAAGTCAAACCGACATCGTTTGACCCTCCATCAATGCTCCGATAGCAAAATCAAGCCTCCCGGCGGCGGGAACCACCGAAGCCATCACTCATCAAACAAAGTACATGAGTGGCTTCAACATGCTTCCAAAAGGCTGCACGTCGAGTTTCAGGTCATTCCAACAACGTTTGACCAGGTTTCGATGCTCCGAAAGAAAATCAAGCCTACCGGCGGTGGAGCAACCCGGGACCATGACATCCAAAACGGAGCTCATGGAACGTCTCAAAATGACTCCAATAGGCTCTCCGTCAAATTTCAGATCAATCGGACATCTTTTGACTACATATCAAAGCTCGGCATTTTCCATGTAGCAAAATCAAGTCAAGCATCGATGGGTCCCCAAACGGCTTCAAAACTCAAATAAAAGCTCATGGTTGGTCCTATCTATTGCTCAAGAAGCTTCACCTCAATTTTCAGGTCATTCCGACATCGTTTGACCTAGTTTCGACGCTTGACGGAAAATCAGCTACAAAGTCTTCGGCTTTCCCGAAAAATGGGAAACTTTGTGCTCCAGTTCTGCGCAGGTTCTCATCAAGTTTTCTCCAAGAAAATCAAGTCAATAATTGAGGAAAAATGTCAAGAAAAATATAGAAGAAAGAAGGAACAAAAAAGACGGAAAAACAGCCGAAAACGATGCTCGGCGACCAAACGGGCCAGAGCCCTATGGTCGCCAAGGTCGCCGGCGACCCTGGCCCAAGGTCACCGGCGACCTTGGGTGCATGGTCGCCGGCGACCCTGCAAATCCAGGTCGCCGGATTTTGCACCAAAACGTCCGTTTTTCGATCCTTTTCGCGTTTTGGGTATTCCCGCCTCTGTGATTTTCTGAAAATCCAATGTTTGATGCTTGAAAACGATTGATCTTCACAGACATCTTGGATCCGCCATCAAAAGCATGAAAACATCACCGATCGTTCCAAGATCGCCAACCTGCTGACCAAAAAAGTACACTTTCTGTCGAACAATCGTGAAATCGACAAGACAGATGTCACCGTCTCACCAACATCAACCAATGTCTGAAATTGCATCGCGATCCGGCATCAAACAATGCATGGATCCACCTATGATGATCGCAAGAAGAATCTCAAAAGAAGCAGCGCGGCCCGCAACTCTTCACATGCCTTGGCGACCACTTAATGTCGTTAATTGACCCGTTTATGACAATTTAATGCAGTCATTAACTCATTATTTTGGACGGCCAAATCAGATTCAAGCATTTGGGAGTTATAAATCCAAGTAATAATGGCATTAAACCCATGAAACTCCCATCATCATGAAGATTAGAGGGAATTAAAAGCCCACTACCTTCATCGGCCAATCACAAGCCATGAAAAAAGAGTTACAAAATCAACTTGTAACTCCTCATCAATTCTCTCATCATGGCTATCAATGCCCATAATCACCTCATGGCTATCAAAAGCCTATAAAAGGAGTTCCATTCCAAAGAGAGAAATGACTTTTTTTTCAACTTTCCATTGGTCTGTACACTTGCATTTTTCCGAAGAAATCCAGACGAAGTCCTGCTGCTCTGCCGCCAAAAGCAACACAAGGTGATCAAAGTCCCTTGGGGGGTCACCCCCCCCCCCCCCCCCCCACACAAGGTCCCCTCCTTCTCCAACATGGCCTAAACGCGGCTTTTCAGTCCGTTTACTTGGTTTTTCATTGGATATAGGACCTCCTCTTGGTCCTTGTCCTTTAAAAAACTGAGGTTAGGAGCCAAGCCAAAGAATCAAAGCATCAACCGTTCTCATTTGAAGGACAATGGCGAAGTCCATACATGACTTGCGATCGTCGATCTCAACGTGTCCCCATAATCTCCTGAGAAGTTAGATCCCTTTTCTTCCCTTTCTATTGTAGTTTGTATTTTTTTAAAGAGACAAAAAGAAATCACAATTCTTGTCTTTCATATTTGATGAGTTTTGCAAAATCGCCTTTCATGGCAAAATCGCCTTTCACGGCAAACAAACAAAAAACGCCACTTACGGCATTCTCAAAAACAAACTTGTCTCTTTTCTTAATATTTATGCAATTTGAAAAGTTAGAAAAAAGGATTGATTTCCTTTCCACTTGTGAAGGTGGATCTCTGGATCATCGCCATTCCAAATTCCAAGTAGAAAGTAAATCTGGCATACCCGTATAAAAAGTGTTGATACCCACGGTTTCCCTCCTCCGCCGAGACCCAGGTCAGCCCCCGGGGTGCGGAAGGAGAGGATGGAAGATCCGAGGGTCCATCAAGCTGGCATACCCGGTGGGACCCGTTGACTTGAGAACGTGATGCTTTGATCCCTTGGCTGCTTTCTAGTTGGTGGCCTATGTTGCACTTGGCATCTAATAAAAAGAACAAACATGAGATGGGATTTCAATTGTTCTTTCTCACTTCAAAAAAAAAAAAGAAAAAACACAAATCTGATTTCTTTTCTTAGATTCAACTTTGAGAAATTTTGATCCTCTCCTCTTCGAACTTGGTAGCTCACAGAAATGTTTGCAGCTATCATTCATATCGGGGATTGGGCCATCTTTTCTCTTTGATGAGTCCAATTGGGATTTAAAAAATATATATATAAAAAAAACCTTCATTTCAAATTCTTTCAAAAAAAAAATGGTTTCTCTTTCTTAAGATTCAACTATGAGAAACTTTGATCCTTTCCTCTTCGAACTTGATAGCTCACAGAAATGTTTACAGCTATCGTTCATATCAGGGATTGGGCCGTCTTTTCTCTTTGATGAGTCCAATTGAGATTTCAAAAAAAAATTATAATTTCAAAAAAAAATCAGTTTTCTCTCTTTTGAATTCAAATTTGAGAAACTTTGGTTTTTCCTTTTCGGATTTAGCGCTTGCAGAAATGTTGAGCCTTTGTTCAGATTGGAACACCATTCGTTCTCTTTGATGAGTTCATTAAAAAATCTTTCAAAAAAAAAGAGTTCAAAAAAAAATACTAAGGTTCCACCAGTTGCGTTCTTTGACCAAAGTGGGTTTAAGAAAGGCCTTGTCCAAAGTGTGGAGGCAACTAGACTGTTCGAGGAAAGGGTCCTTCAAACGGGTTCATTAAGTAATCATACCGTTACCTGGGGCTGATCTATCTACTAAGGTTTCATAAGATCGAATTGGAAACCTATGTGCATCTTAAAAAAAAAAACCTTTAAAAAAAAACTTTTCAAAAAAAAAATCTTCAAAAAAAACCTTAAAAAAAAAAAACCTTTCAAAAAAAAATCTTCAAAAAAACCTCCGTCACTTTTGAATTCAGGATTGAGAAATCTTGGTTCCTTCCCTTTCGGATTTAGCGCTCGCAGAAATGTTGAGCCTAGTTCGGAATGGAACACCATTTGCTCTCTTTGATGAATTCAATCTTGACCCTTCAAAAAAATTCCGTCACTTTTGAATTTAGAGTTGAGAAATCTTGGTCCCTTTCCTTTCGGATTTAGCGCTCGCAGAAATGTTGAGCCTTGTTCGGAATGGAACACCGTTTGCTCTTTTTGATGAATTCAATCTTGACCCTTCAATAAAAAAAAAAAATTTCCGTCATTACTGGATTCACATCTGAGAAATTTTGGTTCCTTCCCTTCTGGATTTAGCGCTCGCAGAAATGTTGAGCCTTTGTTCGGATTGGAACACCATTTGCTCTCCTTTATGAACCCAAATTTGACCTTTCAAAAAAATCCCATCTCGTGTCCTTTCCAAGGATGCGATTTGCAACATTTGTGCCTAGCGGTGCTAGTACGCCCTTTTGGGTCTACTGTATTCACGACCGACACATTTGTATCTCCAACCATATATCATTTTACCTCGAGTGAGCTTTGCTTCTCGGTAATTTGAATTAAGGTCTATAATTGCTTCTAGCAGTCACTAGTACGCTCACCCTGAGCCTACCATACTTGTATTTTAGAACAATTGTATCCTCTATGGTTTTTTGCCTTCTTCATCTTGCTTGGGCTGGGCCATGTCTCCTCAAGTGATTTGAAAGACAAAACCATAGTTATTCTCCATTTATGATCACCCTATTCTTGTGATTACTAATGGATTTGGTCTTGTTTCAGAAGTTTTCCAAAATTAACAATGGCAGCTTCATTAACCATCACTTTCGATGAGAACAAGTACCAGCTTATGCTTCAAGACAAGCAAAACAAGCATAAGCGCCCTGCCAGTTGCCGAAGCGTCATCTCCCTCGACAACTCTCCAAACACCGGGTCAACTTCAACTCCCCGGACCATCGTCTTTGTTGGGATTGGTGTATGCCCTAAAGCCCACTAGCTGCATTTTTCTCTCTGTTACTGGATATTTATTGGTTATATATATTGAAATGATTCTTTCTCTATAAACATGTGTATATGTATGGTTGTGTGTAAGGCCCATTGTTTTCTAATAATTGAATCAGGTGTGAAGTGGCTTCACACAGATAGGTCTGATTCATGGATATTGGAAACAACAGATTAGTTCATAACTGAAAGATGGAGTTGGGCACTTCATCTTGGTATAAGTTATAATGAGATACTCTCCTATATAGGGTGACATACCTAAGTCACGGGAGGGCTTTCCCGGATCTATCTCATTAGTGCATGTGTCATGCATTGAACAGGACCATTGTAGGTGTGATCTCTAAAATAGTACTATCACAGAGAGAGATCAAATCAGCTCATGCTACTAAGTGACCGGTGCTCTTAATCTTGAGCATTTGTGGATGAACTGACGAATTCAAGTTCTTGTGCTTTAATTCACTATGGGTGAGATTCTTTTCTTGGGTCAATAGCTCTGTGAGTTAGGTACTCGGGCTTGATCAGTTGGGACATGCAAATGCAATATAGAATCTATGCCATCTACTGATGGATTGATCGTCCCCTTAGAATTATCCGATTGATCATCAAAATCTAAGATCTTAGTATATGGATGTTCCATATTGATATTGAACTTGTGGGTCGCTCCCTGGATCAAGAGAATAATATCAGGATGATGATTGAGTCAAGGATATGAAGTTCTAAGGTTTAAGATTTAATCGAGAAGGTTGATAGTACATCGGATAACCTAACTCGATTGAGGATGTTACATAGAGGGGCATTTAGGTCATTGCACTTAGTAGGTCGGAGACAACAGTCAATTTATGACTTGCTTATTTCATACTTAATATTTGTCCCTGGAGTGCAACCATAACTCTCTAGTGGAATGAGTTAAGGTTAAAATGGTCTTAATGTTGCTATGGGTTTAGCATGGACATTTTGGTCATTTTGGGAGCCAAGGGCAAATATGTCTTTTGGTCCCTTCTCTAGTCACTTTCCTATATTGGCATGGTTTCCTAATATGATTAGGAGATGAGGTTGAATTATTTTATGGAAAAATAATTTTGAATTTAAATTCAAATAGGCCTTGATGGCATACATGAATTTAATTCTAGACAAATTATGGACATGTGGGCCATAGTGTGGGCCATAGCATGTGGGACGTCCAACATAGGGATTTCTTAGTGTGGGGTCTCCAACTTTGAGTAGGTCTCTCTACTTGGAAGGTTGGACTCCTCCTTGGATAAGTATTCCTATAATAGAGTTTCCCTTAGAAACTTAAATTAGTAATTGTTGCACAACTAGGATTACTAATTGCTAAGTTTAAGGGATATTCATCATAGTTTCCTTTTCTAATTTGGATTGTTTCTAAGAGGAAATTAATCTTAGGATTGAGCTTTCCTTTTAGGACTTCTAAGAGAATTAGTAGGAGAGATTTAATGGGAAAGGATTCCTTGCAATCTTCATAAAAGGAGGAAGCTTCCCTTGGGCGTGAATCACCTTAAAACACAAGAACAAAGCCCAAAACGTGGAGCCCTTGTTTCTCTTCTTTCTTGAGGAGATTTCCATCTCATATGATTCTAGAAACTCATCTCAAAAACCGAGATTAAGGTTCCACCACCTTAGCCAATCAGATTTGGAAGTGAGATAGAGGAGAAGATTAGAAGAAGAATAATTCCTGCAGAAATTCCTGCAGCATAGTAGCTGATTGCAGACCTGATCTTGTCCCTTTTACATCAGATTTTCAGAGGTTTAAAGCTTGCAAATCTTTGAGGTAATAGTCTTCTATAATCTCCTTTTAATTAGACACATGTTGATTATGATTTCATGGAGTTTCTACGCGATTCTTTATGGCTGATTTCCGCTGCATAGTGCAGAAATTAGATTTTTTAAAATCTGTCATGCTTTGTATCAGCCATAGTTGTCTCTATATGAGAAGTTTCAGATCTGAATCGCGGTTTCCTTCAGTGGTATCAGAGCCACTCCATGCGAAATCATGATCCCATGATGTGATTTATTAATCCTAGATTAGAAGGGGCATGGTGGCACCCTGCTGAAATTTATTTCAGATTTGTATTAGTGCTGTATTTTTGTATGCTGGTTATGTTTGGATGGCTGGAATTAATTTTTCCAGATCTGAATCATGTTGTACATTATGCACTAACCTATTTGGTTGCAGCCATAATTAGCATCCTTGATGGTTCGCATGTATGTTATGTGGATTTGGATGTTTGTTTTATTAGTTGGAAAGTGTACGATTGCGCGGTTAGCGATCATAGGAAGTTGTAAAGTTTTCTTAATTTTATTCCAACTAGTCTTGATGTAAGCTTTTTTGAAAAGCATAGGAATCTCCAATGTAATTTTTGTTTTGTTTTTCATGGGTTTGCTTGTATAAATTTATTTATGGACACAAGCATGAAAAGGAAAGTTTCAAGACAAGAAGGTTGCAAGAAATTGGAATCCTTGGAGATGAAGGAGTCAAGACTTCTAGATGCATGAGGAGTCCTAATTCGATTAGGATTTGAAATCCTAAGGACAGGGAGCCATCAAGGATTGCATACTTTTATTTGCTTTTATATATGGAATGCATGGTTGAATGCTTTATATAATTGCTATAATTGTCACCTAGAAACATGGCCACCATTAGGATCTAAAAATGCCATCTTTCTAAAATTAGTATGTTTTTGTTTGGTCAATTGGTTTTAAACGGAACTTAGACCAGCACCTTCTAATTGTCTAAGGTTTAAAATTGGATAGAGTTGGCACCCTTTGTTTCCAAAATAGACTAAACTCAAAATCTAATTAGATGCTACCTAAGGGTTCCCCAAAACCCTAATTAGGTTTTTGATTCTATTAAGGGTTTCTCTCAAATGTTTTAATGCAAAGGTTATTTACTTTCAAGATGACTTGAGTCATTGAGTCATGAATTTAATTAACCAAGTTTGCTAGTTTTAAAAAGAGCTTTTGAGAAAACGAAGTAAAGATCAAAGGAAAGTTTATAAACCCTAGTGATAAATTATCAAGTGGGAGAGGGGTTTAGGAAAAACCCCACGACTTTCCATTCTCGGTTCATATTAATCTCATTAGAAGTGTTAGTGGGAGCGGCCATCCCTTCGGTGGAGTTCTTTACTAAAGACCACTTCGATGGGTTAGTGAGTGAACTAAAGTGAATATTCGTAATGAGGTGTTAGTAGGAGCGGCCATCCCTTCGGTGGAGTTCTTTACTAAAGATCACTTCTATAGAATGTCAATGAAGTGTTGGTGGGAGCGGCCATCCCTTCGGTGGAGTTCTTTACCAAAGCTCACTTCTAGATTTGGACATTCTGGGAATTTTTCATAAGAGATGGTAATACACTTGACATAAGGCGGTAATAATCTCTTCAAGGAGTTAGAGTTATTTGTCTTATGAGGTCAAACCAATCAGTGATTGGACTGTCACTGGATATGTATCCAGATAGTGATAATCCAAATAAGAAGAGCTTAATTCAACGTTACTATAGGCTCGGCCATCCTTTCGATGGAGGGTTTATGAGGAGGTTGAAACACTGATACATTATGTTTAGGGTTGAAATAATGTAAAAAGTTTTGTGCATGTTTTTCCTTTTATAACAAGCACCATATGCATGTTACATATATACTGCCTGTCTAATTATAAACCATTTTATATCCAGAGAGAGATGGGTAAAGATTCTTTTAGGCCGTTGATGAGTATTCTTCGTGAGAACAAGTTGACCGGCCCTAATTACGTAGATTGGAAGAGAAATCTTGACATAGTACTCACTGCTGAGGAGTACAAGTATGTCTTGGTAGAAAATTGTCCTGATATTGATCCCAATTCTACTGAAGACCAGTTAGAGGCTGAAAGGAAGTGGAAGAAAGCGAACAACATGGTTAAATGCTACATGCTCGCTTCCATGTCCAACGTGTTGCAAACACAGCACGAGAATATGGACACAGCCTACGAAATCATGATGTCCTTGTCAGAAATGTTCGCAGACAAGAGCAGGCCAGCTAGGCAAGCTGCTATAAGGACCATCATGAATATTAGAATGGCTGAAGGAACACCTGTCAGAGATCATATGCTCAAGATGATGGATTGTTTCAATGTAGCTGAGATTCTAGGGGCTGAGATTGATGGAGAGAGTCAAACCGATATGATTCTAGAAACTCTGCCGGATTCCTTCAATCAGTTCAAGCTCAATTTCAATATGAGCAAGATGGACATGACCCTTGCGGAGTTAATGAAGGAACTCCAGGCGGCAGAGGCCATCATGAAGCCCAAGGCCCAAGCCCTTTTTTTTCCAGTCTTCCTCTCATCTGAACCCGAAAGGGAAGAAGATGAATAAGAAGAAGATCAAGGGAAAGGGACAGAAAAAGGACAATGCTGGTAATAGAAAGGACAAGGGTACAGATGATAAGCCCAAAGGGAAATGCTTCAAATGTGGCCTCAAAGGTCATTGGAAGAAAGATTGTCCCAAGCTCAAAGGCTCGGTTAATAAAGGTACATTTTTTTCTTATTTCATTGAAACTTGTTTAGTGGTTGATTCTACTAACTCGTGGATAGTAGACTCTGGAGCCACTAATCATATCTGCAATTCGTTGCAGGGGTTTCAGATAATGCAGAAAATTGAGAAAGGGGAGTTTGCCTTTAGAGTTGGAACTGGAGCTAAAGTTTGGGCGGTTGCAGTGGGAAATGTTTCTCTACATTTTTCTAATGATAGGATTTTGATTTTAAATAATGTTTTCTATGTTCCGGACATGAGGAAGAATTTAATTTCTGTTTCCAGACTTATTGAATTTAATTATTCAGTTTCTTTCCATTCTGGTGTTGATATCAGTAGAGATGGAAATATTATATGTTCCGGTAGAATACATGATAACTTATTTTATATAAATCCTATTGCTCCCACACTGCATAATGTACAACTAGAAAGTTCTACTTCCCTTAAGAGGAAGGTATCTTCAACCAATGACACCTATCTTTGGCACTTACGTTTGGGTCACATTAACCTAAAACGGATTCAGAGGTTGGTAGAAGATGGGCCCTTGAGCTCATTAGATTTCGAACATTTTCCTCAGTGCGAATCATGTCTCAAGGGAAAGATGACCAAAAGGTCATTCTCTGGAAAGGGACTAAGATCAAATGAGTTGTTAGAATTGGTTCACACTGATGTGTGTGGTCCTATGAACAAACTAGCAAGAGGAGGATATGAGTATTACATCACCTTCACCGATGATTACTCTAGGTATGGATATGTCTATTTGATGCGACGCAAGTCTGAGGCGTTTGATAAGTTCAAACAATTCAAGGCTGAAGCGGAGTTACAACTAGGGAAACATATCAAAGCCCTCCGATCTGATCGAGGTGGCGAATACCTCCTAGGTGAGTTCAAGGAGTACCTCACACAACTAGGGATTGTGTCTCAGTTGTCTGCACCGGGTACACCCCAGCAAAATGGTGTGGCAGAGAGAAGAAACCGTACTCTTCTTGATATGGTAAGGTCCATGATGAGTCATGCAACCCTACCTATATCTTTTTGGGGATATGCCTTAGAAGCAGCAACATACATTTTAAATCTGGTACCATCTAAGTCAGTACCTAGGACACCGCAAGAAATGTGGACAGGTCGAAAACCTAGTTTGAGACATATCCACATTTGGGGTTGTCCAGCTTATGTACTGAATGATAAAGCTACCAAGCTAGAACCCAGATCGGAAATGTGCTACTTCATTGGGTATCCTAAGGGAACAAGAGGTGGCATCTTTTATCATCCAAAGGAGCAAAAAGTGCTCATCAGCACTCATGCTAGATACTTAGAGGATGATTGTATGATGCATCAAGAACTTAGTAGTACAGAAACTCTTGAGGAGATTCTTCCTGAATCCCCTATAACATCTGTACCAGATCCAGCAATAGTAGATGGACCGGATATTCCTTTAAATACTCCGGAGCCTCGTCGTAGTGGGAGAATTCCTAGACAACCAGATAGATATCTAGGAGTGTCTTTAAAGACGGACTCTGAGGATATGGTTGAGGATCCTACTAGTTACGATGAAGCAGTAACGGATATAGATGCTGACATGTGGCAGCAAGCAATGAAATCTGAATTGGATTCCATGTATTCCAATCAAGTCTGGGAACTTGTAAATGCACCTGAAGGGATCAAACCCATAGGATGCAAGTGGATTTACAAGAGGAAGAGAGGAGTGGACGGGAAGGTGGAAACCTTCAAAGCAAGACTGGTGGCGAAAGGATATACTCAGAAAGAGGGTATCGATTATGAGGAAACTTTTTCACCAGTGGCTATGCTCAAGTCCATAAGGATTCTCTTAGCCATCGCATGTCATTATGACTACGAGATATGGCAAATGGATGTCAAGACAGCTTTTCTTAATGGAAGTCTTGACGAATGCATCTATATGATGCAACCAGAAGGTTTCATTGCTAGTAGCCAAGAGAACATGGTCTGTAAACTTAAGAAGTCCATTTATGGACTTAAGCAAGCATCTAGAGCATGGAACATCAAGTTTGATCAGGCAGTCAAATCTTTTGGCTTTAATCAAAACATTGATGAACCATGTGTGTATAAGAAAGGAAGTGGTAATGCAGTCATATTTTTGGTCCTATATGTAGATGACACATTGCTCATTGGAAACGATGTAGGTGCACTATCATCCACAAAGGTTTGGTTATCATCTCAATTTCAGATGAAGGATTTGGGTGAGGCAAGCTACATCTTAGGGATCAAGCTCCTGCGAGATCGCAAGAATAAGATGTTAGCCTTATCGCAATCTTCATATATTGAGAAGATATTGGTCAAGTTTAACATGCATGACTCCAAGAAGGGCTTGCTACCTTCTAGACATGGACTACCACTATCTCGAGATCAATGTCCTAAGACACCTGATGAGATAGAGAACATGAAGAGAGTTCCATATGCATCAGCTGTTGGAAGTCTCATGTATGCTATGTTATGTACTAGACCAGATATTTGCTTTGCCGTCGGCATGGTTAGCAGATATCAGTCAAACCCTGGACCTATGCATTGGACAGCTGTGAAACATATATTCAAGTATCTTCGGAGAACAAAAGATTATATGTTGACTTATCGAGCAGATGATTTAACGCCTTTGGCATATACAGACTCAGATTTCCAATCAGATACGGATGCCAGAAAGTCAACCTCAGGATATGTTTTTACTCTATCGGGAGGGGCTATTTCATGGAGGAGTGTTAAGCAAGATTGTATTGCTGACTCTACCATGGAAGCAGTGTATGTGGCGGCAGCGGAAGCTGCAAAGGAAGCAGTATGGCTCAGGAAATTCCTTTTGGAATTAGGAGTTGTTTCCGCAGCAGAAAAACCGATTGTCATGCACTGCGACAACACAGGTGCGATAGCACAGTGTAAAGAGCCCCGGAATCACAAGAAAGGCAAGCACATTCAAAGAAAGTACCACTTGATCCGGGAATTCGTTCAGAATGGAGAAATAGTTGTGGAGAAAATTGCCTCAGCTAATAACTTAGCAGACCCATTTACTAAGACTCTTACAGAGAAAGTCTTTACTTCTCATGTTGAGTCTATGGGAGTTAGGTTAGGAAGTAGTGATCTTTAGTGCAAGTGGGAGTTTGTTGGGATTGGTGTATGCCCTAAAGCCCACTAGCTGCATTTTTCTCTCTGTTACTGGATATTTATTGGTTATATATATTGAAATGATTCTTTCTCTATAAACATGTGTATATGTATGGTTGTGTGTAAGGCCCATTGTTTTCTAATAATTGAATCAGGTGTGAAGTGGCTTCACACAGATAGGTCTGATTCATGGATATTGGAAACAACAGATTAGTTCATAACTGAAAGATGGAGTTGGGCACTTCATCTTGGTATAAGTTATAATGAGATACTCTCCTATATAGGGTGACATACCTAAGTCACGGGAGGGCTTTCCCGGATCTATCTCATTAGTGCATGTGTCATGCATTGAACAGGACCATTGTAGGTGTGATCTCTAAAATAGTACTATCACAGAGAGAGATCAAATCAGCTCATGCTACTAAGTGACCGGTGCTCTTAATCTTGAGCATTTGTGGATGAACTGACGAATTCAAGTTCTTGTGCTTTAATTCACTATGGGTGAGATTCTTTTCTTGGGTCAATAGCTCTGTGAGTTAGGTACTCGGGCTTGATCAGTTGGGACATGCAAATGCAATATAGAATCTATGCCATCTACTGATGGATTGATCGTCCCCTTAGAATTATCCGATTGATCATCAAAATCTAAGATCTTAGTATATGGATGTTCCATATTGATATTGAACTTGTGGGTCGCTCCCTGGATCAAGAGAATAATATCAGGATGATGATTGAGTCAAGGATATGAAGTTCTAAGGTTTAAGATTTAATCGAGAAGGTTGATAGTACATCGGATAACCTAACTCGATTGAGGATGTTACATAGAGGGGCATTTAGGTCATTGCACTTAGTAGGTCGGAGACAACAGTCAATTTATGACTTGCTTATTTCATACTTAATATTTGTCCCTGGAGTGCAACCATAACTCTCTAGTGGAATGAGTTAAGGTTAAAATGGTCTTAATGTTGCTATGGGTTTAGCATGGACATTTTGGTCATTTTGGGAGCCAAGGGCAAATATGTCTTTTGGTCCCTTCTCTAGTCACTTTCCTATATTGGCATGGTTTCCTAATATGATTAGGAGATGAGGTTGAATTATTTTATGGAAAAATAATTTTGAATTTAAATTCAAATAGGCCTTGATGGCATACATGAATTTAATTCTAGACAAATTATGGACATGTGGGCCATAGTGTGGGCCATAGCATGTGGGACGTCCAACATAGGGATTTCTTAGTGTGGGGTCTCCAACTTTGAGTAGGTCTCTCTACTTGGAAGGTTGGACTCCTCCTTGGATAAGTATTCCTATAATAGAGTTTCCCTTAGAAACTTAAATTAGTAATTGTTGCACAACTAGGATTACTAATTGCTAAGTTTAAGGGATATTCATCATAGTTTCCTTTTCTAATTTGGATTGTTTCTAAGAGGAAATTAATCTTAGGATTGAGCTTTCCTTTTAGGACTTCTAAGAGAATTAGTAGGAGAGACTTAATGGGAAAGGATTCCTTGCAATCTTCATAAAAGGAGGAAGCTTCCCTTGGGCGTGAATCACCTTAAAACACAAGAACAAAGCCCAAAACGTGGAGCCCTTGTTTCTCTTCTTTCTTGAGGAGATTTCCATCTCATATGATTCTAGAAACTCATCTCAAAAACCCAGATTAAGGTTCCACCACCTTAGCCAATCAGATTTGGAAGTGAGATAGAGGAGAAGATTAGAAGAAGAATAATTCCTGCAGAAATTCCTGCAGCATAGTAGCTGATTGCAGACCTGATCTTGTCCCTTTTGCATCAGATTTTCAGAGGTTTAAAGCTTGCAAATCTTTGAGGTAATAGTCTTCTATAATCTCCTTTTAATTAGACACATGTTGATTATGATTTCATGGAGTTTCTACGCGATTCTTTATGGCTGATTTCCGGTGCATAGTGCAGAAATTAGATTTTTTAAAATCTGTCATGCTTTGTATCAGCCATAGTTGTCTCTATATGAGAAGTTTCAGATCTGAATCGCGGTTTCCTTCAGTCTTCGGGTTGCTGGGACCATTCCCACTCCTCGCAGAAGGAGCTGTACCTGACAAGAAGTAGAAAACCGCCCCGCAACGTGTCACTAACATAGCACCAAGGGCGAACACCAAGAAGCCTGAAGCCCGTGGCGCTCCCACAAAGCCTCAACCCACAAGAAACCAGGTTTGTCCCAAAACCTGGTCCCCGAGATCTTTACCGAAACAACGGAGGTCCTGAACATCTATAAAGCCAGCATACCTGGCCCCTCTCAAGGAGAATTGGTTTTACCCACTCTCTTACATGAAAGAGGAGAAACCTACCCTCCACCCAAAGAACAAACAAAATCATCATGAGCCGGCTTGCTCCTACAAGCCCAAAATCAAATCCTGCATTGTTAGGCGTATGCAAAAACATGCTAAAGCCTGCACTCCCGCGAGTCGACCCTTCATCTCAACAGGGGCTGAGCTCGCAAAATTCAAATCTTCACTGCGACAGATAAAGGACCGCGTCCAGATTCTATCTTTGCCAAGCTTCAAAGAAGATAAACTCGGCTGCTGTACACGGGGGACCACATCCTTCATCGCCAGAGCCCAGCCAGAGCTGTCTGAAGCTCAAATTGCTCGTCGTATATGTCGCCGTGTGGCATATAGACAAAAGAGACTTAAGAAACAAAGAATCCAGCATTCTACTCTCCAAGTCTCTAACAAATGGGTAGAAAAAGAAAGACCCGACCAATTCGTTGCGGTCCATATGGTTGGCAAAACCAGAAAACGCCAGAAGTCAGCAACTAAAATCTGTGTTAGGCGTCCAGTGACTCGCAGCATCTCTCCGACACGAGTACATCTGGAAGAATCCTCCACTCCTCCAAGCCAAGGACACCGGAGTAACCACTCCTCAGATTCTTCATCCAGAAGAATGAGCCCCAGCTCAGTCACAAGGAAGATTTCTTCGTTCGAATCCCGAGGGATGAACGTCTTGGCTACAAGTTTTGAGCCGCCTCCACAGCATGATGACGTAACCACACACATCCAGCGGTTGGAGGAAGGACAACGGAGAATTGAGGCTTTGATGGAAAACCTTATTCTCACTTTACAGCGTCCACCACCTAACAATGAAGGCACTCCGAATCATGAAGATAACGAAGGCAATACAGAAAACAATTAGTCACGCGCCCTTACCAAAAAGGACGTGGAAGATATCCTCGAAAAAGCAAAAGAAGAGGATACATTGAAGGAACATGGGATTGATGGACCCTTGGAATCTTCCGTCCTCTCCTTCCGCACCCCGGGGGCTGATCTGCGTCTCGGCGGAGGAGGGAAAATCGCGGGTATCAAAATTTTTGTACGGGTATGCCAGATTTACTTTCTACTTGGAATTTGGAATGGTGATGATCCGGAGATTCACCTTCACAAGTGAAAAGAAAATCAATCCTCTTTTCTAACTTTTCAAATTGCATAAATATTAAGAAAAGAGACAAGTTTGTTTTTGTGAATGCCGTAGGAGGCGTTTTTGTTTGTTTGCCGTGAAAAATGATTTTACAAAACT
The DNA here is from genome assembly GCA_028538565.1 of Umbellularia californica. Taxonomy (NCBI): domain Eukaryota; kingdom Viridiplantae; phylum Streptophyta; class Magnoliopsida; order Laurales; family Lauraceae; genus Umbellularia; species Umbellularia californica. The sequence continues at coordinate 39,862,354 of JAPQWN010000007.1, read as the reverse complement.
CATCAAATATGAAAGACAAGAATTGTGATTTCTTTTTGTCTCTTTAAGAAATACAAACTACAATAGAAAAGGAAGAAAAGGGATCTAACTTCTCAGGAGATTGTGGGGACACGTTGAGATCGACGGTCACAAGTCATGTATGGACTTCGCCATCATCCTTCAAATGAGAACATGTGATGCTTTGATTCTTTGGCTTGGCTCCTAACCTTAGTTTTTTAAAGGACAAGGACCAAGAGGAGGTCCTATATCCAATGAAAAACCAAGTAAACGGGCTGAAAAGCCGCATTTAGGCCATGTTGGAGAAGGAGGAGACCTTGGGGGGGTGGCCCCCCAAGGGACGTTGATCACCTGGCGGTGCTTCTGGGAGCAAAGCGGCAGGACTTCGTCTCTCTCTTAGATTTTCTGGATTTTCAGAGCTTGCGATTGCACTTGGGATTTTTTTCTTTCCTCTTCTTGGAACTCACCTCTTTTTATAGGCTTTTGGTAGCCATGAGGTGATTATAGGCATTAATAGCCATGATGAGAGAATTGATGAGGAGTTACAAGTTGATTTTGTAACTCCTTTTTCATGGCTTGTGATTGGCCGATGAAGGTAGTGGGCATTTAATTCCCTTTAAGCTTCATGATGATGGGAGTTTCATGGGTTAAATGCCATGATTGCTTGGATTTGTAACTCCCAAATGCTTGAATCTGATTGGGCCGTTCAAAATAATGAGTTAATGACCGCATTAAGTTGTCATAAACGGGTCAATTAACGTCATTAAGTGGTCGCCAAGGCATGTAAAGAGTCGCAGGCCGCGTTGCGCCTTTTGAGATTCTTCTTGCGATCATCACAGGTGGATCCACGCATTGTATAATGTCGGATTGCAGTGCAATTTCAGACATTGATTGATGTTAGTGGGTCGACGACATCTGTTTTGTCGATTTCACGATCGGTCGGACAGAAAGTATACTTTCTTGGTCAGCTGGTTGGCGATCTTGGGGCGATCGGTAATGATTTCATGCTTTTAACGGCGGATTCGAGGTGTCGATGAAGATCAGTCGTTTTCAAGCATCAAACATTGGATTTTCAGAAAATCACAGAGGCAGGAATGCTCGAAACGCGAAAAAGATCGAAAATCAGGCATTTTGGTGTAAAATCCGGCGACCGGGATTTGCAGGGTCGCTGGCGACCCTGGGCCAGGGTCGCCGGCGACCTTAGGGTTTTGCCCTTTTGGTCACCGAGCTTCGTTTTCGGCCAATTTTCCGTCTTTTTTGTTCCTTCTGTCTTCTATATTTTTCTTGACATTTTTCCTCAATTATTGACTTGATTTTCTTGAGAAAACTTGATGAGGACCCGCGCAAAACAGGAACACAAAGTTTCCCATTTTTCTAGAAAGTTGAAGACTTTGTACCCGATTTTCCATCAAGAGTCGAAACTAGGTCAAACGATATCGGAATGAACTTAAAATTGAGGTGAAGCTTCTTGAGCATTGGATAGGACCAAACATGAGCTTTTATTTGAGTTTTAAAGCCGTTTGGGGTCCCATCGATGCTTGACTTGATTTTGCTGCGGGGAAAATGCCGAGCTTTGATATGTGGTCAAACGATGTCCGATTGACTTGAAATTTGACGGGGAGCCTATTGGAGTCATTTTGAGACGTTCCATTAGCTCCTTCTTGGATGTCATGGTCCTGGGGTGCTCCGCCGCCGGTAGGCTTGATTTTCTTTCGGAGCATCGAAACCTGGTAAAACGTTGTTGGAATGACCTGAAATTCGACGTGCAGCCTTTTGGAAGCATGTTGAAGCCACTCATGTACTTGGTTTGATGAGTGATGGCTTCGGTGGTTCCCGCCGCCGGGAGGCTTGATTTTGCTGCTCGAGCGTTGATGGAGGGTCAAACGTTGTTGGTTTGACTTGAAATTTGGCATGGAGTCCTTTGAAGACATTCTAGAATCATCCATAGGCTTTGATCAAAGTTTTGGTGTCTTCAATGATGTCGCCGCCGGGAGCGCTTGTTTAGCTATCGGAGCAATGAAGTTAGGCCAAACGATGTCGGAATGGCCCGAAACCTCAGGTGTACCCCTCTTTTGGCTGTCTTGAAGGATCTTTCAGTTTTTGTCTGATTCTGAAAAGATCTGATGTTTGAAGTAGCTTTGCCTGTTTTGTAGCAGGATGCAGCTTCACGAGGCGTTTTGATGTTGAGGACATAGTGACTTTTTTGGTGTCAACAAATGCCCCCTCGAGGTACAGCGACAAGTAGCTTTTTGGAGTCGATGTGCCTCGAAGAGAAACTTGAAGGAGAGTTTCCAACTTGACCAAGAGTCTTGAGCATTTTTTTTTTTTTTTGAATAGCCTTCTGAGTTTTCGGCGGAATTTTATGGTAGTGAGAGGGATCACGTACCATCTCAAGGCAAAGTTTTGAAAATGACATGGGGATTTTGGGTTTTTGGATTTTGTATTTTGTATTTTGACCTTATGACCTAACAAGCTGTATGTGGCAGGTTAGGGGGTCGGGGTTTGATTTTGATTTTGACCTTGAGACCCAACAAGCTGTATGTGGCCGGTTGGGGGGTCAGATTTGGGTTTTTGGTTTTGGTTTGGTTTGGATTTTGATTTTGGTTTTGGTCTTGTAACCTAACAAGCTGTATGTGGCGAGCTAGGGGACCGGAATTTGGTTTTGTGAAATGTCAATTTCAAGATTTTGGCTCAATTTGATTCATGAGGTTGGATGGTTTGATTTTTGGAAACTCATGAGGCTTTCTTTTCTCTTTTTTTTTGAATGGTCCCATCAACTCAAAAGAGGCATGGGACTTTTTTTCTCATTTTCTTTTTTTATTTTTTATTTTTTTTTGCTCTTGGTAACAGGAATATTTTGACTAAAAGCCACTTTTAGTGCCTAGGTGGTCAAACCTGGCTTATATGGGCTAACCCATGGGACCTTAGGCTTTGGAGATGGCCTAGATCTCATATGGTGTCATTTTTGTGAAGAATATCTAAAAATATCTCTTTTGTGTAGAGAATATCTAAAAAATATCTTTACTTGGAGGGAATTTTTCAAGTTTCCTCCTTTTGTGGAAAGGTTTTCTCAAAATATCTTTCTTTTTGGGAAAGTAACTAAATTTTAACACTTACCTCTTTTCTTTCTCCTTGTTTCCTCTTTTGGCTTGCTCTCTTCTATAAAAGCAAGAGGGTTGGGTCTTTTGCTCCATTGCTTTCTTTGTTTGCAAGAAATCTTCAAGAGTGCTCTCCAAGATAAGAAGTGCTTTCTCTTCTTCAAGGATCTCCAAGCTTTTCTTCTTCTTCTCCATCAATGGCTTCAAGTAAGTTTTCTTCCTCCACAAGAAATTCCATTTGTAGAAGTAGCTTATTTCTTGCTTTGCTCTCTTTTTCTTTTTCTCTTCTTCCTTTTCTTTTCTTTTTTTTCCCAAGCACGTTTTCTCTTTTTTTTTTTCGTGCTTTTTCTCCTCTTTTTTTTCTTTTTTTTTTCTCACGGTTTTCTCCCTTCTTTTTTACCATGCACTTCCTTTTTTTTCTCCACACGTTGAATTTTCCCTTTTTTTTTCAATGATTTTTTTTTCTGTTTTTCTGTTTTTTTTTTCTGCACGCTGATTTTTGTTTTTTTTGTTTCAGCGTTTTTTCTTTTTTTTTTTTTCTGTTCTCTGTTTTTTTTTTTTTTTTTTTGCACGCTGATTTCCTTTTTTTTTCAGCGTTTTTTCTTCTTCTTTTTTTTTTCTGCTGTTTGTCTTTTTTTTTTCTGTTTTTCTTGGCTGTATAGACAGCATGCCACATGGCAGTGGGCCACGGCCTGTGGGCCAAAAATTTTTTTTTTTTTCTGAGATTTCATTCTCTCTCTTTTTTTTCCTTTCCTTTGTTTGCTCACCATGATAATGAGGCTATGCAATTTCAATATGTTCAAGCATTTTTTTTTTTGTTTGATGCATCAAGATAGAAGGCTAGAGTCTCTAGGTCAAGCCAACATGATTTTTGACTTGGACAAAGTTTGATTGGTTTTGACCAAATTGGGTTGGAATTGGTCAAACTTTGGTCAAGGTTTTCCTAGCATTTAATGCATGATGATATTTTTTTATGTATGATTTTGTAAATGGATTTGGAAGTATGATGATGCATACCTGAAAATCTTTTGCAAGTATCGGGATTTTGAGCTCACAGCGATGTCAAAATTGCGCCGGAACCATGTCAAAATTTTGCTAGAATTTTTGTAGCAGAATTCTGTCATTTTGATGTTGATTGATCTTTTCTCTTCCATCTTTTGCAGGTAGTTCTTCTAGAACGAACAATGGTAAAGGTCCTGTTACTGACGCACCTCGTCGGTCTGTTAGACCTTCCAATGCGGCCGTTCAGCAGGCTTGGGAGAAGGTCCAATTTGTTGAGAAGAACTTGGAAGAGTGTGATTCCCTCAATCGTGATGAGAAGAGACAGCGATTGATCCCTCTCAAAGATGAGGAGTTCTATAAGATCATGGTAAGCAGCCGTCCTTGGGTTACGGACGATCAGTGCGTTGTGCTCAAGCCTACCTTCTTCTTCGGTGATGCAGTCCCTAACGACTTGACATACCAAAGGAGATGTTTTCAGTTCTCTTACACAGCAGATGGTGAGGAGACAACTATTTCGACCCGGTCGACTTTCGATCGGACCATCTCGATCCTGAGCCTTTCTCCCACGTGCCCTAAGAGGGAAGATCCTCCGAGCTGGGTGAAGAGGACCAGCGTGATCAAGACCGGGGTTTTTGTTGGCGAACCTTCCGGTTTTGCAGAGAAGTCGCCTGTGCGTATGGACATATTGATGCCAGCCAGTGGCTACCAAGGTTCTGATCATCCATCGGTTGATTTGAGATCGGTGGGCCTTGGCATTTTTCGGGGTGACGGCAACAACAGATGTCACCAGCCCACCAACATCAATCAATGTCTGAAATTGCACTGCAATCCGACATCAAACAATGCGTTGATCCACCTGTGATGATCGCAAGAAAAATCTCAAAAGGCGCAGCGCGGCCCGCGACTCTTCACATGCCTTGGCAACCACTTAATGACGTTAATTGACCCGTTTATGACAACTTAATGCGGTCATTAACTCATTATTTTGGACGGCCCAATCAGATTCAAGCATTTGGGAGTTACAAATCCAAGCAATCATGGCATTAAACCCATGAAACTCCCATCATCATGAAGCATAAAGGTGATTAAATGCCCACTACCTTCATTGGCCAATCACAAGCCTTGAAAAAGGAGTTACAAAATCAACTTGTAACTCCTCATCAATTCTTTCATAATGGCCATCAATGCCAATAAACACCTCATGGCTACCAAAAGCCTATAAAAGGAGGTCCATTCCAAGAAGAAAGCATGGTGAAAATAGATCCCAAGTGCAAGCTCTGAAAATCCAGAAAATCCAAGAGAGAGACGAAGTCCTGCTACTTTGCTCCCGGAAGCACCACAAGGTGATCAACGTCCCTTGGGGGGCCACCCCCCCAAGGTCACCTCCTTCTCTTACATGGCCTAAACGCAGCTTTTTAGCCCGTTTACTCGGTTTTTCATTGGATATAGGACCTCCTCTTGGTCCTTATCCTTTAAAAAACCGAGGTTAGGAGCCAAGCCAAAGAATCAAAGCATCACATGTTCTTATTTAAATGACGATGGCGAAGCCTATGACTTGAAAAGTTAGAAAAAAGGATTGATTTCCTTTCCACTTGTGAAGGTGAATCTCCGGATTATCACCATTCCAAATTCTAAGTAAAAAGTAAATCTGGCATACTCGTACAAAAATGTTGATGCCCGAGATTTTCCCTCCTCCGCCGAGACCCAAGTCAGACCCCGAGGTGCAGAAGGAGAGGACGGAAGATTCCTTTCGGGTCGATCAAGTTTATGAACCCAAATTTGACCTTTCAAAAAAGTCTCATCTCGTGACCTTTCCAAGGATGCGATTTGTAACATTTGTGCCTAGCGGTGCTAGTACTGCGTTTTGGGTCTACTGTATTCGCGACCGACACATTTGTATCTCCAACCTTATATCATTTTACCTCGAATGAGCCTTGCTTCTCCGTAAATTTGAATTAAGGTCTACAATTGCTTCTAGCAGTCACTGCAACGCTCACTCTGAGCCTACCATACTTGTATTTTAGAACAATTGTATCCTCTATGGCTTTTTGCCTTCTTCATCGTTCTTGGGTTGGGCCATGTCCCCTCAAGTGATTTAAAAAGATAAAACCATAGTTGTTCTCCATTTACGATCACCATATTCTTGTGATTACTAATGGATTGGTTTTGTTTTAGAAGTCTTCCAAAACTAACAATGGCAGCTTCATTAACCATCACTTTCGATGAGAACAAGTACCATCTTATGCTTCAAGACAAGCAAAACAAGCATAAGCGCCCTGCCAGTTGCCGAAGCGTCATCTCCCTCGACAACTCTCCAAACATTGGGTCAACTTCAACTCCCCGGACCATCGTCTTCGGATCGCTGGGACCATTCCCACTACCCGCAGAAGACACTGTACCTGCCAAGAAGCAGAAAAGCACCCCGCAACGTGTCACTAAAATGGCACCAAGGGCGAACACCAAGAAGCCTGAAGCCCGTGGCGTTCCCACGAAGCCTCAACCCACAAGAAACCAGGTTTACACCAAAACTTGGTCCCCGAGATCTTCACCAAAGCAACGGAGATCCCGAACATCTGCAAAGCCAGCATACTTGGCCCCTCTCAAGGAGAATCGGTTCTACCCTCTCTCTTACATGAAAGAGGAGAAATCTACCCTCCGCCCAAAAAACAAACAAAATCATCATGAGCCGGCTTGCTCCTACAAGCCAAAAATTAAATCCTGCATCGTTAGGCCTACGCAAAAATATGCTGAAGCCTGCACTCCCGTGCGTCGACCCTTCATCTCAACAGGGGCCGAGCTCGCAAAATTCAAATCTTCACTGCGACAGGCAAAGGACCTTGTCCAGATTCTGTCCCTGCCAAGCTTCAAAGAAGACAAACTCGGCTGCTGCGCACGAGGGACTACATCCTTCATCGCTAGAACCCAGCCAGAGCTGACTGAAGCTCAAATTGCTCGTCGTATGCGTCGCCGCACTGCATATTGACAAAAGACACTCGAGAAACAAAGAACCCAGTGTTCTACTCTCCACGTCTCAAACAAATGGGTCGAAAAAGAAAGACCCGACCAATTCGTTGCTGTTCATATGGTTGGCAAAACCAGAAAACGCCGGAAGTCAGCAACCAAAATCAGTGTTAGACGTCCGGTGATTCGCAGCGTCTCCCGGACACGAACACATCTAGAAGAATCCTCCACTACTCCAAGCCAAGGACATCGTAGTAACCACTCTTCAGATTCTTCATCCAGAAGAATGAGCCCCAGCTCAGTCACCAGGACAATTTCTTCGTTCGAATCCCGAGGGATGAACGTCTTGGCTACAAGTTCTGAGCAGCCTCCACCACATGATGACGTAACTGCACGCATCCAGCAGTTGGAGCTAGGACAACAAAGAATTGAGGCTCTGATGGAAAACCTTATTCTCACGCTACAGCGTCCACCACCTAACAATGAAACCCCTCTGAATCATGAAGATGATGAGGGTAATGCAGAAAACAATGATCCCCGATACTGTCCATACCATCAGATGATCTCACATCCTCTCAATCAATGCTTCGTTGTGAGAGAGAAGATCAATGAGATGTGGAAAAATGGAGTCATAACTTTTGACAAAAACTACGGCTCCACTTCTGTCAACATGGTGTCATGTGGGCAAGTTTCAAAATCACAAAGAAGAAGACCATTACTTCTTTTAAGATGATTAAAATGGCTCAAGCGTCCCAAGAATTGCTTCTCTATCCAACATCAGATGGACAGCCTATATGGGTGCATCCCGATCTCCTAGATGATGAAAATTAGGAGATCGTCAAAACAAAGCCGACCGCTCGGCAGCGAAGGCAAGCCAAGAGACAACTCCGCAAGTTCAAACAGCAGCAGAAGTCTCAACCAAAACAAGAAGTCCTTGAAAAAACAGAAACTTCTTCCACTGCTTCACTTGGGACTACAGAAGAACCTCTTCCCAAAACCTCCAAGGCGGTAAGAAAATTCACCCTTGATGATTTCATGCCACCTCTATACAAAAATGGAAATGTGCAGGGGGCATCATACTCTTGCAACTCGGTAGTTGGATTCTCCATGAATGGATACGAGTCCAATGATACTGCCAGTGATATAGATGAGTGGGAAGAATCCCTTGAAACAGGAGAATACCTCTCCGACGAGGAATGGATTCCCGAGTCTCATCTTAGGCCAGTAATCTGGTATAACCCATTACAGCCACAAGGATCTTGGTCTGATGATGGAGATGACCAGGACCCTGTTTAAGAAAACGCTATCAATCCAGCACCAAACAATGCTCCGGTGGAACCCAACATGGGCGAACCACAAGGAGCAAATGACGAAGAAGAGTTGGCTCCCATGCCTGATCTTGAAGAATATGCAAGAATCTTGCAACATCTTGCCATAGAGCAGGAGCAGGATCGCATCAATCTTCGTCATGATCGAGAACTGGAAGTCCCTGAAAACCAAAGGGAACTTTCTCCCTCAACTCCTGAAAATGGAGAAAACAGTTGGATCGATGATTCTCTTACATCTGAGGATGAATCTGATTCCCAACAGTCTACACTGGGGGCATCTCCTGTCAGGATAACCTGCAATGCAATAGCTCAGGACGACAGTACCTCCGAAGCTTCCGAAGACACGTACTCCCCAACCGGTAGCGTATCTTCCTGTTAGACCCCGACCCAGACCAACTCGATTAGTACTAATTAAGTAAATGTTTAGTCTTAAGTGAGTCTTAGTACTAGTTGGGTTAGAATGTGATTAGACTTAGTCTGGATTATAGCTTTGGGGATTTTGAGGACGTTTAGTATGAGTCAGACACGCTCAGGGACGCCCTGAGTGCACGTGTAAGAATGGGTTTTTGTGCTAGATCTTTGTTGTGGATGTGATTTTTAGTTCTCTTGAATGGTTTTATTATTTATGGCAACTTTCGTTTTTAAGCTGCTTGCATTTGAGGCCCAGAAACCCAAGTTTTGGCCCAATAAGGGTAAATCTGTCTTTGCATGTAAATCTGGGCACACTTTTCGAAGTCGTGAAACTATGTCAAAATAATACTTTTCTGAAACTAGATTTTTCGGCGATCGTTTTGTTCTTCTTCGTCGATTCCATCCGGGGTCCACAAGACCATGTTCCAAGCGTTCCAAGTTTCACTGCTAAAGGGACCCACCTCCAGACACTATATAAGCCCTTTCCTTCTTCATTTTCCTTTTTTCCAATCTCTGCAACGGTTTTGCCCTAGAGCAAGTGAGTGGAGAGCCTTCCTCTTTGGTCTTCTCCCTTGGAAATGATCTAGCTATAGTGTTCCAAATCAAGATCCAAGACCACCATCCTCTTCCTCTCTTCTCAAGCTTCAGCTGGACGTTTTTGGGAGCCAAACCTCCCCACTATTCATCATCTTCAAGCCCTATTCTTCTTGTTTGGCTAGCTCAAGGTTGGTGTCTTTCTCCATTCTTGTCATTTGATGTTCTCTAGCTCACCAAGAGTTTGTTTTTCATGGTTTTCAAACCCATTTTCGAAATGGGGTTTTGTAATGGCCAAAAATGTTGATTTTTGTATGCTCCATCTTGGGGGTTTTGTGTAGATCTCGTGGAGCACCCCTTTCTTGTTGATTTTGAGAAGCTTTGGCTTGGCTTTGGTTAGAGGCAAGTAAACCTTTTAGTTCTCCTTAGTGCATTTCAAGTTTTTGGGCATTGTTACTTTTGGAAATGTTGTTTATCATCAAGCTTATCTTTCTTGCATATTATTAATCTCTTTTAGTTTGTTTTAAGCTTGATAAGCAAGAGTACTAATTTCTCCATTTTATTTAGAAGTTTGTCTTGAATGGAAGTATATTTTCTATGGAAAGCCTTACAAGTTAGTGATTCATGACTTGAATGTATAAGGGTTAATGATTTTGATGTTTTGAATGAAATGTGAATGGATTTGGTGTGAAAATCATCCCTTGGAAGCATGTAGGCTTGGGGAGTGCAGGTGGTGAAAATGTGGAAGTGAAGAAGTGAATGAAGTGTGGAAAAAAATTGAAATTCGGAAGTTCTACCGGTAGGGGTATTTCAACCGGAAGTTCTACCGGTAGAAAGGGCTCAAATTTTGACAGAGAGTTGAGGAAATTAAAAACCCCAAGTTCTACCGGAAGTTCTACCGGTAGAAATGGCCCAGATTTCGGCAGAGAGTGAGAAAAAAACTGTGAACCGCAGTTCTACCGGAAGTTCTACCGGTAGAAACGGCCCAAATTGTGGCAGAGAGTTGAAAAAAACTGTGAACCGCAGTTCTACCGGAAGTTCTACCGGTAGAAACGGCCCAAATTGTGGCAGAGAGTTGAGAAAAACTGTGAACCGCAGTTCTACCGGAAGTTCTACCGGTAGAAGTGCTTCAACCGGAAGTTCTACCGGTAGAACATCTTCTACCGGAATTTCTACCGGTAGAGAGGCATGAACCACACCAAAAAGTACTGTTTTGAAGGATTTTGCAGGAATGAAAACTAGACTTGGTCTTAGACCCTTTTTATTGACCTTGTGCACTTGAAATTTCCAAAATGTAATATACCTTCGGGGACACCAAGTTTTATTGAATTTCGACATTTGGTTTTCAATTCCACAAGGGTCAAAGATGTGGTCTTAGTCTATGCTTGATAAAGTTATGTTTGAACCTTTGTTTATGATGCTTTATGCACCATCGTGTTCTCGTCTGATTTCCAAGTGCAAGTCGTTTTCAAGATGTGTTTCAAGAATAAAAAGGGAATCATTTATTAAGTTTGTAAGCATTAATACTATGCTATTTTGCTAGTCTTGTCACTTCGTGCTCGTTAAGTGATTTCCCTCTTGTTTTGACGTGTTTTCGAACGTGTATTGCCATGTTTTGTGCATTCATGATATAAGTAAATTTCACTGAGCTTGGACCGCCCTTTTAGCTTGATCCACTACCTGGGGGTCCTTAAACTCGTGGACTGTCTGCAGACTAGTCGTGTATTTTATTACACATCGTGCGTGTTCGTGGTCTGGTTCCGCGGCCGGATACCCCGTCTACCTTGTGTGGCGTGGGATCGTGTTTCGTGTCGTGCTTGTCGTGCGTGCTTGCTCTTGTCATCATGTATGACGGAGAAAGGATGAGCTCATGTGGATTTATCTTTTCATGATATTATATGTATTCGTGCTAGTTTCGTAAGCATTGAAACGTGTATTTAAACTTTGAACTGTTTTAGCATTATTTCAACTATTCATGTCTAAATTGTTTATTTGCCAAACCGTCGTGTTTGATGCTTGTATTTTGGTGTCCAGGTGCCGGCGGCTTCGCGCGTGACGAGGAGTGCCTGGAGGGGGCTGTTGAGCCACCCCCAGCACTCGAGTGGCAGCCCAACGACGTCATCTAGACGCCGGTCGGGATTTTGATTCTCGTTCACCTAGCTGGTTATGTTGGGTTATTCTTTTGGGTCCCAAATTGTTGTATTGGCCTTTGTTGGCCTCTCAGGGTTTTGTAATTGGAAGTAAAATACTTTGTCTAAATGTTGAAACTTAATCATGATAGGAATGCTAATTTGACATTCTCTTTTGATACCTTGTCTCGATGTTAAATATTTCTCTTGAATCTTATCGTTTAAGATTTGTATGAATTGTTTTGCTACACGCTTCTGCATATCTATTCATGTGAGCTCGACCCGTGTCGTGGGATCCTCACCGCGGAAACCTGTGGGAAAAAGCGGCGGTATGTGTTATGTTTTGACTAATTATATCGCCGCAACAGTCGCGGGCCCGGGTCTCGGTCCGGGGTCGCGACAGGACTGGTATCAGAGCGGGACTTGTTTCAGGCACTTAAAAGAAACTAGAAAGTCTTAGGAACGTGGCGAGGATTCGTGAGTTCGATAGAATGTTTGTCTAGACAACATGACCAACCCAAATCTGTCGATATATGTGCTAACAAATTGTCTTGCAGCATCATGCCTCCACGTAAAGCTCCGAATCACCATGCTTCGGGCAGTAATCAGAATGAGACAGAACCGACTGTAAATCCTACTGCTACTCTGTTCCAACAACTCATGCAGGCCATGTTAGAGCAACAGAGACAAGCCAATGAAACGCAAGCAAAATTTCAAGAGCAAATGGCTAAGAAAGATGAAGAGATGGCTCAAGTACAGAGGCAACTTCTAGAAGTCCTCCAAAATAGACCTCAACATCAAGCCCCACCAAATGTGGTGTACCAGAATAGGGCTGATGATGTCAATGTCCTCTTTGAAAGATTTCGGAAGAGGGGACCCAAGGAGTTCTCGGGTCAAGAGGACCCTTTGACGGCTGATGATTGGCTCGCGAACACGGCTAAGATTTTTGACGTTTTCGTTTGCACTGGCAGGGAGAGGGTGAACCTCACAGCTTCTCTATTTTATGGGCTTGCAGACAATTGGTGGCAGACGGTCAAAGAGCCATACCAGGTCATGGCAGATGAGGTTGCTTGGACAACCTTCAAGACACATTTCATAGACAAGTACGTCCCATCCCATGTTAAGAGACAGAAGGCAATTGAATTCCAACAGTTGAAGCAAGGGAGTATGTCCGTTTTGGAGTACGTTACGAAGTTTGAGAGGCTTGCCAGATATGCTACCGAGCTTATTGACACTGAACAGAAAAAGATAACTAAGTTTTTGGAAGGACTGAATCCCATTCTCAAGAGGGATGTTTCGGGAATAATCCCTCCAGCCACCTTTGATGAAGCAGTCAGTCGGGCATACAAATTTGAGGAGTTTAATAATGAGATCATCCAGGATAGAAAGCAGCACTACCAGCAGCAAAACCAAAGACAGCAAAGTGGCAAGAAGCCAAGGCAAGAACAGACTCAAGTTAGACAGTCTGGTTGTAATCATTGTGGCAAGAATCACCCTACCCACGAATGCCGCAAGGCAACGGGTGCTTGCTTCAAGTGTGGAGGGATGGACCATGCAATCAAGGATTGCCCACACCTTCAGAGTCAAGCTAACAGATATCAACAGCCAAGGCAGACAGCACCACCAAATCAAGCAGTACCGGTTCAGATGAGACCACCACAGCAACAACAGCAACAAGGCAGGCAAGTACAAAACCAGAATGCTCGTCCACCGCATAATAGGAACAACCAGGGCAGACAGATTCAGCAACAGAACAGGCCACACCAGCAGGGACGTGCATACAATATCAACCGTGCTGACGCTGAAGCAGCCGGTGACGTCATAGAAGGTAAACTTCTTGTGTGTGGAGTAGAAGCACAGATCTTATTTGATCCAGGATCCACACACTCCTTTCTATCACCTTTGTTTGCAAAGAAGATTGATGCACAGCATGCAGAATTGGATTATAATTTGACTGTTACTACACCCGTAGGTAGACATGTTGTTTGTACCACCTTTTACCCTAGTTGTCAGATTTTGTTAGGAGATATCAATTTACCGGCCAACCTCATAATTTTAGACATGCATGATTTTGACATTATTTTAGGCATGGATTGGTTAGAGACCTACCATGCTACCATGGATTGTTTTGGTAAGACCATTACCTTCAGATTGCAAGGGCCACAGACAGAGTTGATGTTTCAGGGCAATAGGAAAAAGTCTTTCAGTGGTTTCATTTCGGCTTTAAAAGCTAACAGATTGGTGAGTAGTGGTTGTGAGGCATTTTTAGCGTTTATCACGGAGGATAAACAGTCCCAAGGGGTGGAGGATATCCCCGTAGTGTGTGAATTTCCGGATGTTTTTCCAGATGAAATCCCGGGTTTACCACCAGTTAGAGAAGTTGAGTTTACTATTGAACTCCTTCCAGGGACTGCACCGATCTCAATTGCACCTTACAGGATGGCTCCTGCAGAGTTAGGTGAATTGAAACTTCAGTTGCAAGAATTGTTGAGCAAAGGCTTCATTAGGCCAAGTGTTTCACCGTGGGGAGCGCCAGTTCTTTTTGTGAAGAAGAAGGATGGAAGTCTTAGAATGTGTATCGACTACAGAAGGTTGAATCATGTGACCGTCAAGAACAAATACCCCTTGCCAAGGATAGATGAATTGTTTGACCAATTACAAGGAGCAACACACTTTTCCAAGATAGACTTGAGGTCAGGGTATCATCAGTTGCGGGTTAGAGAGTCTGATGTGGCGAAGACAGCTTTCCGAACGAGATATGGGCATTACGAGTTCTTAGTGATGCCCTTTGGCTTGACAAATGCACCCGCAGTTTTCATGGCTCTCATGAACAAGGTCTTTGCAGAGTACCTAGATCACTCTACCGTGGTGTTCATTGATGATGTCCTCGTGTATTCTAAGAGTAAGGAGGAGCATGAAGAGCACTTGCGGACGTCATTGCAGCTTTTGAGAGACCACCAGCTCTATGCTAAGTTGAACAAGTGTGAATTTTGGCTAGAGCAAGTTTCCTTTTTGGGTCACATCATTTCGAGAGAAGGATTAGCAGTAGATCCAGCCAAGATAGAAGCGGTCATTGAATGGAAGAGGCCTAGCAGTGTGACAGAAATTAGAAGCTTTTTGGGGTTAGCAGGATACTATCGGAGATTTGTTCAAGGTTTTTCGTCCATTGCAGCTCCATTGACGAAGTTGACCCGGAAAAATGTCCCTTTTGTTTGGACTGATCAGTGTGAAGGAAGTTTTCAGGAGTTGAAGAAGGGGTTAACCACAGCCCCAATCCTCACATTACCATCGGGCAGCGGTGGATTTGTTGTGTTTACGGATGCATCCAACGTGGGATTAGGCTGTGTATTGATGCAAGATGGCAAGGTGATTGCCTATGGTTCGAGACAGTTGAAGAATCATGAGGTTAATTATGCAACGCATGACTTGGAGTTAGCAGCAGTGGTTTTTGCTTTGAAGATGTGGAGGCACTACCTCTATGGAGCGAAATTTGAAGTTCATTCAGACCACCGAAGCTTACAATATTTGTTTTCACAGAAGGAGTTGAATATGAGGCAGAGAAGGTGGATGGAGTATATTAAAGATTATGACTTCCCAATCAAGTATCATCCGGGCAAAGTGAATGTGGTAGTAGATGCATTGACCAGAAAGTCAGCAGTGATGGCTAATTTGAGAGGAGTTAGCGTTCTCCAACAGTTGGAAGAACTTGGAGTGGAGGTACAACACTTGAGGAGAGGTGTCTTAGTGGCAAATATGACCGTGTCGGAGCCTACCTTCATCCAAAGAATCAAAGATAGTCAGTTGCAAGACCCGGAATTGGCCAAGATTGTAGATCAGATTGCAGAACGTCCAGATGTCAGAATTTCTGATGGAGTGTTGTATTTTCGTGACCGGTTGTGCGTGCCGAATGTTGACGATTTGAAGAATGAAATTATGATTGAAGCTCACCATACTAGATACTCTATACATCCGGGTAGCACGAAGATGTACCATAACTTGAAGAATAGATTTTGGTGGAATAATATGAAGAGAGAGATAGCAGCATTTGTGTCTCGTTGCTTAACTTGTCAGATGATCAAGGCAGAACATCAGAAGCCTCCTGGTTTGTTACAGCCTTTGGAAATTCCGGAGTGGAAATGGGAGCACATCACTATGGATTTTGTCTCCGGTTTGCCTAATACCAAGAGAGGGAACAATGCAATTTGGGTTATAGTTGATCGTCTTACGAAGTCTGCGCACTTCCTTCCGATGAAGACTGGGAATATGATGCATATGGCACCACTCGCTAGACTATTCATCGATGAGATCGTTAGTAAGCATGGCCAGCCCGTCTCCATCACTTCCGACAGAGATAGCAGATTTGTTTCGAGGTTTTGGAAATCTCTTCTTGAATCCATGGGTTCCAAACTTCAGTTCAGCACAGCGTATCATCCTCAGACCGATGGTCAGTCAGAGCGGACGATACAGACTCTTGAAGATATGCTACGTGCTTGTGTGTTGGATTTCAAGGTCCAGTGGGATGAGAACCTACCTCTTTGTGAGTTCGCGTACAACAATAGCTACCATTCTAGCATTGGAATGGCACCTTTCGAGGCACTCTATGGTAGGAGATGCAGAACTCCAGTTTGTTGGGAAGAAGTCGGTGTGCGTAGTTTTCATGGACCGACGATAGTTGGAGAGACAAGCGACAAGGTTAAGCAGATTCAGGACAGATTGAAGATCGCTCGAAGCAGACAGAAAAGTTATGCTGACACTCGCCGGAGAGAATTGCAATTTGAAGTAGGTGACAAAGTGTTCTTGAAAGTCTCACCGGTCAGAGGTACTCTAAGATTTGGAAAGAAAGGAAAATTGTCCAGCAGATACATTGGCCCATATGAGATTTTGAGCAAGATTGGAAATGTCGCTTACAGACTTGCGTTACCGCCGGAACTCTCCGGGGTACATAATGTTTTTCATGTTTCCATGCTCAAGAAATATGTTCACAGTCCTTCTCACATTATTCCACACGAGCCTTTAGAGATTCGAGAAGACGCGTCGTATGTGGAGAAACCGGTTAGAATCATCGACACCAAGGAGCATGAATTGAGGAATCGGACTGTCCATTGGGTCAAGGTACTTTGGGAGAACCACGAGCCAGAAGAAGCCACATGGGAATTGAGAGATCAAGTCCAAAAGAAGTATCCACACCTGTTACCAGAGGTAAAATTATTTATATTTGGTGGACCAAATATCCTAAGGGGTGGAGGATGTTAGACCCCGACCCAGACCAACTCGATTAGTACTAATTAAGTAAACGTTTAGTCTTAAGTGAGTCTTAGTACTAGTTGGGTTAGAATGTGATTAGACTTAGTCTGGATTATAGCTTTGGGGATTTTGAGGACGTTTAGTATGAGTCAGACACGCTCAGGGACGCCCTGAGTGCACGTGTAAGAATGGGTTTTTGTGCTAGATCTTTGTTGTGGATGTGATTTTTAGTTCTCTTGAATGGTTTTATTATTTATGGCAACTTTCGTTTTTAAGCTGCTTGCATTTGAGGCCCAGAAACCCAAGTTTTGGCCCAATAAGGGTAAATCTGTCTTTGCTTGTAAATCTGGGCACACTTTTCGAAGTCGTGAAACTATGTCAAAATAATACTTTTCCGAAACTAGATTTTTCGGAGATCGTTTTGTTCTTCTTCGTCGATTCCATCCGGGGTCCACAAGACCATGTTCCAAGCGTTCCAAGTTTCACTACTAAAGGGACCCACCTCCAGACACTATATAAGCCCTTTCCTTCTTCATTTTCCTTTTTTCCAATCTCTGCAACGGTTTTGCCCTAGAGCAAGTGAGTGGAGAGCCTTCCTCTTTGGTCTTCTCCCTTGGAAATGATCTAGCTATAGTGTTCCAAATCAAGATCCAAGACCACCATCCTCTTCCTCTCTTCTCAAGCTTCAGCTGGACGTTTTTGGGAGCCAAACCTCCCCACTATTCATCATCTTCAAGCCCTATTCTTCTTGTTTGGCTAGCTCAAGGTTGGTGTCTTTCTCCATTCTTGTCATTTGATGTTCTCTAGCTCACCAAGAGTTTGTTTTTCATGGTTTTCAAACCCATTTTCGAAATGGGGTTTTGTAATGGCCAAAAATGTTGATTTTTGTATGCTCCATCTTGGGGGTTTTGTGTAGATCTCGTGGAGCACCCCTTTCTTGTTGATTTTGAGAAGCTTTGGCTTGGCTTTGGTTAGAGGCAAGTAAACCTTTTAGTTCTCCTTAGTGCATTTCAAGTTTTTGGGCATTGTTACTTTTGGAAATGTTGTTTATCATCAAGCTTATCTTTCTTGCATATTATTAATTTCTTTTAGTTTGTTTTAAGCTTGATAAGCAAGAGTACTAATTTCTCCATTTTATTTAGAAGTTTGTCTTGAATGGAAGTATATTTTCTATGGAAAGCCTTACAAGTTAGTGATTCATGACTTGAATGTATAAGGGTTAATGATTTTGATGTTTTGAATGAAATGTGAATGGATTTGGTGTGAAAATCATCCCTTGGAAGCATGTAGGCTTGGGGAGTGCAGGTGGTGAAAATGTGGAAGTGAAGAAGTGAATGAAGTGTGGAAAAAAATTGAAATTCGGAAGTTCTACCGGTAGGGGTATTTCAACCGGAAGTTCTACCGGTAGAAAGGGCTCAAATTTTGACAGAGAGTTGAGGAAATTAAAAACCCCAAGTTTTACTGGAAGTTCTACCGGTAGAAATGGCCCAGATTTCGGCAGAGAGTGAGAAAAAAACTGTGAACCGCAGTTCTACCGGAAGTTCTACCGGTAGAAACGGCCCAAATTATGGCAGAGAGTTGAGAAAAACTGTGAACAGCAGTTCTACCGGAAGTTCTACCGGTAGAAGTGATTCAACCGGAAGTTCTACCGGTAGAAGCACTTCAACCGGAAGTTCTACCGGTAGAACATCTTCTACCGGAATTTCTACCGGTAGAGAGGCATGAACCACACCAAAAAGTACTGTTTTGAAGGATTTTGCAGGAATGAAAACTAGACTTGGTCTTAGACCCTTTTTATTGACCTTGTGCACTTGAAATTTCCAAAATGTAATATACCTTCGGGGACACCAAGTTTTATTGAATTTCGACATTTGGTTTTCAATTCCACAAGGGTCAAAGATGTGGTCTTAGTCTATGCTTGATAAAGTTATGTTTGAACCTTTGTTTATGATGCTTTATGCACCATCGTGTTCTCGTCTGATTTCCAAGTGCAAGTCGTTTTCAAGATGTGTTTCAAGAATAAAAAGGGAATCATTTATTAAGTTTGTAAGCATTAATACTATGCTATTTTGCTAGTCTTGTCACTTCGTGCTCGTTAAGTGATTTCCCTCTTGTTTTGACGTGTTTTCGAACGTGTATTGCCATGTTTTGTGCATTCATGATATAAGTAAATTTCACTGAGCTTGGACCGCCCTTTTAGCTTGATCCACTACCTGGGGGTCCTTAAACTCGTGGACTGTCTGCAGACTAGTCGTGTATTTTATTACACATCGTGCGTGTTCGTGGTCCAGTTCCGCGGCCGGATACCCCGTCTACGTTGTGTGGCGTGGGATCGTGTTTCGTGTCGTGCTTGTCGTGCGTGCTTGCTCTTGTCATCATGTATGACGGAGAAAGGATGAGCTCATGTGGATTTATCTTTTCATGATATTATATGTATTCGTGCTAGTTTCGTAAGCATTGAAACGTGTATTTAAACTTTGAACTGTTTTAGCATTATTTCAACTATTCATG
The DNA here is from genome assembly GCA_028538565.1 of Umbellularia californica. Taxonomy (NCBI): domain Eukaryota; kingdom Viridiplantae; phylum Streptophyta; class Magnoliopsida; order Laurales; family Lauraceae; genus Umbellularia; species Umbellularia californica. The sequence goes on along the minus strand of JAPQWN010000007.1, from coordinate 39,843,139 downwards.
TCTAAATTGTTTATTTGCCAAACCGTCGTGTTTGATGCTTGTATTTTGGTGTCCAGGTGCCGGCGGCTTCGCGCGTGACGAGGAGTGCCTGGAGGGGGCTGTTGAGCCACCCCCAGCACTCGAGTGGCAGCCCAACGACGTCATCTAGACGCCGGTCGGGATTTTGATTCTCGTTCACCTAGCTGGTTATGTTGGGTTATTCTTTTGGGTCCCAAATTGTTGTATTGGCCTTTGTTGGCCTCTCAGGGTTTTGTAATTGGAAGTAAAATACTTTGTCTAAATGTTGAAACTTAATCATGATAGGAATGCTAATTTGACATTCTCTTTTGATACCTTGTCTCGATGTTAAATATTTCTCTTGAATCTTATCGTTTAAGATTTGTATGAATTGTTTTGCTACACTCTTCCGCATATCTATTCATGTGAGCTCGACCCGTGTCGTGGGATCCTCACCGCGGAAACCTGTGGGAAAAAGCGGCGGTATGTGTTATGTTTTGACTAATTATATCGCCGCAACAGTCGCGGGCCCGGGTCTCGGTCCGGGGTCGCGACACTTCCGGAGCTACATCCTCTCAGGTGACTTCCACTGAGATAACATCCTCTCAGCCCTCGTCTCCTGAAGCTGTGACATCAGAGCTCAAGCCTCTCCCAATTGATCATCTTGAAGAAACTTCTACCAATGAAATCTTCTTCAATGAAAACTCAGTCAATTGGTCCCAGATACCCGATCCCACGGGCGATGTCTGGGCTAATAAAGAAAAGTTGCCGGCTGCTGTTCAGGACTTGTTCCTGGAAATTGCTCCGTGCAACACAATTACTGAAGCCACCAATGCTGTTACAAAGACGTCTTCAGCAAAGGATCAACCCCTTGATCCTGAGAACGATCTTCCAAAAGAAGACCCTTCTATAGAGGCTCTTGAAGTTGGTAGAGGTACCCGTTCTGGTCGGGATTACCACAAAAATTACAAACAACCCTCTTCTTCTTATGTAAATCCTTCGGGAAAGCAAGTTGTAAGCGCCCCAAGTGGAAATAATAATGAAAATGCAGGCCCGAAGGAGGCTTTCAAGTACGACTTGATTGAGCACTTCAAACACATACCTGCACGTCTGCACATCCTTGACTTATTACGAATGTCTCCACAAACTCGTGATAGTCTCATTTCAGAAATACAAAGGCTGAATGCGGATGTCGACAAACATGCCCCACAAGTCCTACAAATTGAAATGGACTATAGGGTCAAAAAATCAAATACTCCCTCAAAGGGAGAAAAGAAGAAAACTGAGGGATCAAGCAATGAATGCCTCTCGGTACAAAAAGCAGTAAGTGCAACAATTGCCTTCGACAAGGATGACCTCCTCCTAGGCGAAACAAAGCACAACCGTCCCTTGTACTTTACGGGGTATGTCAAAGAAATGCCAGTACACAGAGTTCAGATTGATCCAGGTTCTGCATTCAACCTCATCTCTACTTCGGCACTCGAAGAGCTGGGCATCCCACCTAGCAAGCTGAGTCACACGTCCGTATCCATCTTCGGATATGACGACAGTGCTCAAAGGCCTATCGGCAAAATCAGGTTCAAATTGCAAATCGGTGATCTTATTTCTGAAGTCACTGTATATGCGATAAGGGCCCCTTCATGCTACAATATACTCCTTAGACGCCCCTGGATACATGAGAATGGTGTCGTCCCTTCAACTCTACATCAGTGCATCAAGTTCGTTGGCAACGATGGCTTGATACATCGGGTGCTTGCAGACAAAAAGCCCTTCAAAGCAGAGATGTCCATTTTGCAGATGCTCAAATGTACAAAGATGGAAAAGAAGAACAAGAGGAAAAAATAATTCACTTTTCCGACAGTCTCTAGAAAGATAAAGGCAAGGCTCCTCAGCAATCACCAGAGGTAAACAAACCCTCCACCAAACTCGAAGTAAGCGGTGAAGCTCCCTTCGTTGTCTCCTTCAAATCTCCAAAGCCTTTAGTAATCACTACCAAAGCAAAGAAGACAAAACAAAAGACTGGGGGCAAGTTCACTGTCTCCTTTGTGTCTATTATGCATGACACAGACTTGGAGTCAGAGTCAGAAGATGACACAGCATCAAGCCAAGTTGATACTCAGCAAGATCAGCCCGCTCTCACTCCATTAGAGACAGTTGCTGACATAGAAGACCCTACGTCGGCTTCCTTTGTTATTCCGGCAACTTCGCCAAAAGAAAAAGCAATCTTCTTCCACAGATCAGGAGCATCTCCACTGAACTCTCTGCTTGAACCTTTCCAAAACGAAGGTATGCCTCAGCTATCCTTGTATAGTCCAATGGCACAAGCTATCATGAAGAAAATGGGCTACGATGCTCAGAATCCGACTGGTTCGGGAGGTGGCCGTGGTATTCTCACACCATTGGAACCCACCCTGATCAAAGGTCAACCAGAAGATTGGAAAATCCACCTTCATAAAGGCAAGTCTTCATATGGGTTGGGGTATGATCCTACCGCTCCTATGAGACAGTTGACACCATGGCTACAAAGTCGCTTTACCGACCAAGCCTCAACATCTCATGAAGACATCGATATCCCTGGATATCTCTTTGAGGAGTCACTCGTCAAGGATCCAGAAAGCTCCTCCAATTGGTATGACTTCTCTGATAATAAAGAGGAATTGCCCGATGACAGAGACGAGCGGTTCTCTGTCCCAGAAGAATCATCGTCTCCAAAAGAAGTACCCTACTTCAACCCAGTTCCAGTAAATGATTGGGACCATCTCATTGCAAGCCTTGAGAAGGATACTGATCAAGAAGATCCGTGGACAGAAACAGAGCCTCAGTCTGAAAATGCCTCTGGCACTCCAGAAGGTCTTGTTGAGTTGGAAGCCTCCAAAAACATTGTGGAGGAACCACCTTCATATCTTCCGACAGAAGACCCTGTTCAAAAGATAAACTTGGGAACACCTGATAACCCACGTCCTGTATTCATAAGCAAGAATATAAAGGATGATGAGTTACCCGAGTATATCTCTTTTCTTCGCGAGTTCGTTGATTGCTTTGCATGGTCTTATGCCGAAATGCCTGACCTGGATCCCAAAGTAGCAGTCCACAAACTCAACTTGCAAAAGAAATCAAGCCTATCAAACAAGGCCAAAGAAGATTCCGTCCCGACGTGATGGATAAAATCGAACAAGAAGTTCAGAAACTCAAAAACATTGGCTTCATCCGCGAGGAACAGCATCCTGAATGGTTGGCCAACATCGTCCCCGTGACAAAAAAAAATGGGTAGATAAGGGTCTGTATTGACTATAGAGACCTGAATAATGCATGTCCTAAAGATGAATTCCCGCTCCCCAAACCAGAGGTGATGATTGACAACACCTATGGATTCGAGCGAATGAAATTCATGGATGGATTCTCTGGCTACAATCAGATAAAGATGCATCCTGGAGATGAAAGGCATACGTCATTTCAGACACCATTTGGCGTGTATTGCTACACTATCATGCCATTTGGTCTGAAAAATGCAGGTGCAACATATCAGAGGGCTATGATGAAAATATTCCAAGATATGCAGCACAAGACGGTCGAATGCTATGTTGACAACCTCGCCATCAAAAGCAGAAGAAAAGAAGACCATCTCGATGATCTTCGAGAAGACTTCCTCCGACTTCGCAAACACAAATTGCGGATGAATCCACTAAAGTGCTTCTTCGGTGTCTCATCGGGTAAGTTTCTCGGATTCATAGTACGGAAAACTGGAATAGAACTTGACCCTACCAAAGTCAAGGCTATCCTGGAAATGCCATCTCCCAGAACCCTAAGAGAATTAAAAAGGCTTCAAGGAAGGTTGGCCTACATTCGACGGTTCATCTCCAATCTATCAGGGAAATGCCGTCCATTCTCTCGTCTGATGAAGAAAAGTGTAGACTTTGTCTGGGATGCTGAATGTCAAAATGCATTTCAAGACATAAAAGCATACCTCACCAAACCTCCAGTGCTGGCTGCCCCCACAACTGGAAAACCATTTATCTTGTACACAAGAGCTCTCGACCACTCTTTAGGTGCTCTGCTCGCACAAGAAAACGACGATGGAAAAGAAGCTGCTCTATATTACCTTAGCCGCATATTGGCAGGTGCAAAGCATCGCTACTCCCCAGTCGAAAAAGAATGCCTTGCAGTGATGTTTGTCATACAAAAGCTACATCACTAGCTGCTGTCGAACACAGTCTACCTGATTTCGAGGATCAACCTCCTAAAGGTCCTTGTCACAAAAGCAGGTTCTCTCAATGCCCGACTGGCAAAATGGTCCATCCTTTTATCACAGTATGATATTAGGTATGTTCCACAAAAAGCAATCAAAGGACAAGCTCTAGCAGACTTCCTTGCAGAGCATCCATTGCTTAAAGATTCTCCACTCTGGGACGATCTCCCGGACGAATTTGTCTATAATGTGGAAATTTCCTTATCAAATGCTTCCTGGGATATGTACTTTGACGGTGCAACCAGGACAAATGAAAAAAGAAAGCAAATATCGGGAATCGGCATCCTCTTTGTCAATCCTGACAAATACATGATTCCACACACCTTCTCGCTACTGGAACCATGTTCAAACAATGCAGCTGAGTACCAAGCCCTGATTGTAGGATTGGAACTCGCCCTCGAATCCGGCATCACCATGTTGGAAGCTTTTGGGGACTCTCAACTGATCGTCAACCAGATGAATCAGTCAGGAAGCCTGATTTGCTACCTTACTACAATAAGGCACAGTCGCTTCGATAAAAATTCAACATCTGTCACATCACCCACATCCTCAGAGGTGAAAACATCCGTGCAGATGCCCTGGCTGGACTTGCCGCATCCATGGCAATCCAAGAAGGGGAAAACATGCAAGTCACAGTGTGTCAAAGAAGGATTCTCCCTCCTCTCAACACACACCAAGCAGTTGCTGAATGCCACCAGGTGGTTGGAAGTCGGATGTCCATCTTCAAACCTGCGATCGGCGACTGGAGAGATCCGTTTATTGATTACATCATGTTCGGAATCCTACCTGAAGATCCAAAAGAGCGGGTAAGCATCCAAAGACGAGCCCCGAACTTTCATTTGGATATACCGTCAAAAGCACTTTACAGAAAATCCTTCAACGGAGTACTCCTACGCTGCTTGTCACAACAAGAGGCCGAGGAAACTCTCAAAGAAGTGCATGCTGGTCTTTGTGGAGCCCATTAGGCTGGTCTTAAGCTCTACAACCAGATAAAAAGGTTAGGTTATTATTGGCCTACCATGGTAGCTAATGCAATGCAATTTGCCAAGCACTGCCAAAAATGCCAGATTCACGGAGATTATGTCCACATGCCTCCAGAGTAGCTACATCCAACAACAATCTCATGGCCTTTCGAAGCCTGGGGTATGGACATCATAGGTCATATCTCTCCCCCATCAAGCAAAGGTCATCGCTTCATCTTCGCCGCTACGGATTATTTCTCCAAGTGGTCAGAAGCATTTGCGCTCAGCGAAATGAAGACTTCATCAATCCTTCAGTTCTTGCGCACCAACATTATTTGTCGCTTCGGCATACCTAAAAGATTCGTCCATGATAACGGACCACAATTCCGGGATCACAGATTCTACAGGTTTTGCGACAAGTACAAAATCCAAAGTTGTCCTTCGACTCCATATAATCCAGCAGCGAACGGACTAGCAGAAGCCTTCAACAAGACACTCTGCAAAATTCTCAAGAAAATGGTCTCTAGTCACAAAAGAGACTGGGGCGACAAACTACTAGAAGCTTTGTGGGCCTATCGAACCACCGTTCGAGGACCAACTCATAATACACCATTCTCCTTGGTCTATGGATGCGAAGCTGTTGTCCTTTTGGAAGTACAAATTCCTTTCTTAAGGGTATCTCTGCAAAATGACATGATGCAAGAAAGCAATGTTAAATTGAGACTCCAAGAGCTGGATAATCTCGATGAAAGACAACTCGAAGCTCTACAATATGCTATAAGTGGGCTGAGTAGGTGGGTCCCTGGTTGGGTTAATTATGGATTAATGGGCTGATGGGGTCGATAAGTTGATGGGCTGTTTGCAGGTTAGTAACTGGGCTAAAAGGTGGTTTGGTTTTGACTCGGGTTGAATAGGATGGTGCTTGGAGATATGTAGGCAGGTAGATGTTGGCTCTATTTGGGATAATACGAGTGAAGATGGTTTCGATTTTGGCTCTGTTTAGTTGACTATGGTGGAGATGGACTTTATGAGCAGGGTCAAATGGTTCAGTTGTTAGTGTGCTCGATTGTTAAAGTGGGTATAGATGGTGGGACCAGCTATTTGGTTTGTGGAACGGTGAGGGCAGATTGGCCTGGGTTCGGTTAAGTAAACTAACAATTGGGTAAGGTTGGTTGGCACTTTGTGTGGTATGTGGCGGGTTGTGAGGTTAGATGTGATTGGATGGGTTTAGGAGTTGATATATTGGAAGGTAGTGATCGATGGACGTGGGTTCGATTAAGTGGGGTAGCTAAGTCTGGTTTATCATGATGTGGGGCCCTATTTGTGGAAGTGATGTGAGTTTTTGTATGAGAGAAAGGATGAGAGGTGATTGGGAAGATGGCATGTTAGTTCGCTGGGGAGATGGAAGAAAAATCCAAGAGAGCGCTGGAGGTTCTGCAGCTGGGACGATGGCGAGGTTTAAGAGGGGGACGATGAGATCTGCACAAGGAGAGGGTCTGGGCTTGCGTAGGCGGGAAGTTGATGGAGATGGTTGTGCGGGTGAGTGAAGTGGGTGCAGCAGGTGCAGTGAAGGGAGAAAGGGAACGAAAAGTAAGGAATAGAATAGGAAGGGGCTGAGTGCAGTGTATGGATGAGGTGAGGAGAAGAAGAGAAAGAAGAGGAAAAAAAAAGAGGAGGAGGAAGAAGAAGAGGAAAGGGAATGAAAAGGAAAGAAAACAGTGAAGGGGTATGTGTGCTGGACGGAATGTGGGTGCGCAGGGAGATGGAGCGAAGAAGGAAAGAGTGGAGAGGGAAGTGCAGTGAAGGAGGCGGAGAAGGAGGGACGGGTGGCAGATGAGGAAGGAAGATGGAGCGCAGAGAGGGAGACGCAGGGAGATGGAGTGGAGAAGGAGAGAGGGCGTGACAGAGAAAGAAAGAGGAAGAAGAAGAAGGAGAGGGAAAGAATGGAGAAGGAAGAAAGGAGGGAAAGGAGGGGGAAGGAGAGTGCAGTGTGTGCAAAGTGCAGGAGGAAGGAGATAGTCTACCTGGCGAGGGAGGAGTCAGACAGCGAGAAGGAGGAGGAGGCGCGGTGCTGTTGCAGAGTGCGACGTCTGGAGGGGCTGTGTTAGACCCCGACCCAGACCAACTCGATTAGTACTAATTAAGTGAGTGTTTAGTCTTAATTGAGTTTTTAATACTAGCTGGGTTAGAATGTGATTAGACTTAGTCTGGATTATAGCTTTGGAAATTTTGAGGACGTTTAGTATGAGTCAGACACACTCAGGGACGCCCTCAGTACACGTGTAAGAATGAGTTTTTGTTCTAGATCTTTGGTTTGATCGTGATTTTTATTTCTCTTACATGGTTTTACTATTTGTGACAACTTTCATTTTTAGCCTACGTGTATTTGAGGCCCAGAAACCCAAGTTTTGGCCCAAAAGGGTAAATCTGACTATTCATGCTAAATCTGGTCACATTTTTCGAAGTCGTGAAACTATGTCAAAATTATACATTTCCGAAAACAGATTTTTCGACGATGGTTTTGTTCTTCTTCGTCGACTTCATCCGGGGGTCCACAAAACCATGTTTTAATCATTTCAAGTTCAACCACTTTGGGACCCACCTTCCAGACACTATATAAGCTCTCCTATTCTCTCTCCTCCATTACCCATTCTAAAATCCTGCAACCGGTCTTGACGTAGAGCAAAGGAGAGGAGAAACCTTTCTTCTTGATCTTTTTCTCCTTGAATCATCTAGGAAGAGAGCTCCAATCCCTGATCCGACTTCGTCAATCTCTTCCTCTCTTCTTAAGCTACAGCTGGACCCGTTTTTGAACTAAATCCCCGACACTATTCATCATCTTCTAGCTCTCTTCTTCTTGTTTGACCAGCTAAAGGTTAGGGCTCTTGTCCCTCTTTTCATTTGATGCTCATTTAGCTCATTTAGAGCTTGTTTTCCATGTTTTCAAACCCATTTTCGAAATGGGGGTTTGTGAGGACCAAATGGTGATTTTTGTGTGCTCTATTTTGGGACTTTTCTGTAGATTTCGTGGATCTTCCCTTTGGTTGAGTTTTTGTGAAGATTTCCTTGGCATTGGATTGAGGCAAGTGAACTCTATAGGATTCTTCATGTACATTGCATTATGGTTTTATTATTTTCATTAAGATTTCTATGTTTAGTTTCATAATGCAAGTTATGTTTATACTCTTTCAAGCAATGGGTTTTAGTTTCTTCACTTGTCTTGTTACTAATGATTTTTCAAGTCCTTAGAATCATGTTGATCTTGTAAGTTTTTATGATTTTGCACATGGAAATGTCTTGATGTTTCTCAATGGAGTGAATGGGTTATTTATGGATTGAATGATGTTAAATGTTGTTTTGACCCTTGGTGAGTATGGTGGCTCAGGGGTTTTGTTTGGTTCATAGGTGAGAAGAAGAAGGAAGAAAAATGCAAGAAAATGAATGAAGGAAAGTGCAGTTTCTGCACTCAGTCGAGCACAGGTAGAAGCCTGTTCGCTCGAGCAACCACTGGATTCGCTCTAGCGAACGTGCCTCTGTTTGAAGGGTTTTGGACAGAAACCTGTCCGCTCGAGCGAACCCTTAGGTTGGCTAGAGCGAACAAGCCTCTGTCTGGGGTCCGCTCGAGCGAAGGTATGACTGCTCGAGGGAACCTGACTCACACAGTTTTGGATTTTCAATTCTTTTCTGAATTTCTTGGAAATTAAAACTAGACTATGTTTTAGACTTTTAATTGACGTTGTGCAAATTGGAATTCCAAAATGTACCTTACCTTCGGGGACATCAAGCTATGTAAATTCTGACATTTGGGTTTCAACTTCACAAAGGTCAATGAATAGTCTCGGCCTATGCTTGAGGGACTTACGTTTGCATTCTTGTTTTGATGCTTCATGTATCATCATGTTCTCGTTTGATTTTCAAGTATAAGCTCGTATTTAAGACGTGTTTCAAGAATCGTATTTCAAGAATCAAAAAGGGAAATTATCTCTTAAGTTTGTTAAGCATTTACACTATGTTATTTTGCTAGTCTTGTCGTGGCATGTTTGATGAATGATTTCCCTCTTGTTTTGTCGTGTTCTCGAACGTGTATCACCGTGTTTTGTGCATTCATGATATAAGTGAATACCACTGAGCTTGGACTGCCCTTTTAACTTGATCCACTACCTGGGGGTCCTTAAACTTGTGGACTGTCTACAGACTAGTCGTGTATTATATTACACATCGTGCGTGTCTCTCCGGTTCCGCGGCCGGCCTCCCCGTTTACCTTTTGTAGCGTGGGATCGTGTCTTGCATGTCGTGTTTCGTGCGTGCTTGCTCTTGTCATTTTACGTGATAGAGAAAGGATGAGCTCAATGTGGATATATCTTTTCATGATATTATAAGTATTCATGCTAGTTTCGTAAACTTAAAACGTGTAATTTAATCTTGAACTGTTTTAGCACTATTTTCATATTCATGCCTAAATTGTTTATTTACCAAACCGTCGTGTTTGATGCATTGTATTTTGGTGTCCAGGTGCAGGAAGTATCGTGTTTGACGAGGAGTGCCTGGAGGAGGCTATTGGGCCACCCCCAGTACATGAGTGGCAACCCGATGACGTCATCTAGACGCCGGGCGGGATCTTGATTTCTCCTTCACCTAGTTTTGGGATATCTTTTGAGATCTTATTTTGTTGTATTGGCCTTTGTTGGCCTCTCATGGATATGTATTTTGAATTAATATACTTTTGTCTAACTATGAAACTTTATTCAAGATAGGATTGCGTTGTTTACACTCCTCTTTGATACCATGCCTGGTTACCTTGTTTATGTTACATCTTATTGTATTAAATTTGTATGATTCGTTTTGCTACACGCTTCCGCATACCTATTCGTGTGAGCTCGACCCGTGTCTTGGGAACCTCACCGCGGAAACCTGTGGGAAGACAGGCATTATGTTTTACTAATGTAATGCGTTACGTCGCGGGCCCGGATCTCGGTCCGGGGTCGCAATAGGCTGCGAGGGGCATGTTGCGTGAGGTGGGTCTACGTGAGAGTTCTGAGATGGAGGATCTGTACAAGGCGGTGATGGAGGTGACGAGGCCGAGATGGCTGTGAGATGGAGAGGATGAGGAGAGATGTTGTGAGGGAGGAGATACGGATGGAGAAGGTCACGCTGGGTGATGGTGACTGGGATGGGATGAAAAAGTGATGAGAGATCCCGGAGGGAGGTTTTTTTCGGATCTGGAGGAAAGAGAGATCTGCGCCTCGGTGGGATAGAGAGAAGAGAAGGGGTTTATCGGGGCAGCAGTGACAGTCGTCGATCATGATGGTAGAGATGAGGGAGTTCAAGATGGGCCATTGAGATGAGTTCTGGAGAAGTACAGGTAGAGATGAGGGAGATAGAGATAGAGATGGAGAAGGAAACAGAGATATCAGGGAGAGGGGAGAGTCCAGATCTCGTGGACTCTCCTCTCCCATGAAGGTGATGGGCCGGACGGATCTGGGTCGATTTAGGCTCAAGTTTGAGTTGTGGGTCAGGTTGGGTCGGAGTCAGGCTTAGGCTGGGTTTGGATTGGGTTCAGATTGGATGGGTTTGGGCCCAGTTTGATAAAATGGATCGGGCTATCATCGCCGGGGTCTAGGCTTCGTGAATTTTGATCCGCTCGTCGGATTTCGACGTTCTATGCATTGTCAGAAAACTCTCGGCGAGTAGGTCACAATGAATTGACTTCTAGGGCGATCAGAGGTCTAGAAATGGTGAGTGATTTTTCATGCAGGCGCTTTTGGAGTGTGGGTCCCGCTGTCATGATTTTTTAATCTGCCCGTCCGATTTTTTAGATCTGAGTACTGTTGGAAATTTCTCGATGAGTATATCACATTGGTGTATGAGTTTGAGTAATTTGAAGGGCAGGAAAAGACTTGATTTTTTTAAGGGACCCAGGCTTGATTAATTTTTAAGAAAAAGACATAATTTGGGATCTCACCGTCAGATTTTTAAAATCTCAGCATCAGAGGGAATCTCTCAACGAGTAGGTCCCGATGATATATGGGTTAGGTTCATTTGAAGATCTATAAAATATCTGAATTTTTGGGGTGTGCACATATATTAAATTCGTAAAAAAAAGCATATCTTTTGGTCCGATCATTGGATGCTTTAAATCTTTATATCATCAAGAAGCTTATCAAAGGTAGATTATCATGGAAGTGAGATCCATAAAAGAAAAAGCCTATAATGATGCAACCTTCCTAAAGATGCATGATAATGAAGGTTTTAATTTATTTATTCAAAATTGTCCAAACGGGGCAAAATTGGGGCGTCAATAATATGAGTATTAAATTGTCCATAGGGGTGCCAAAATGAGGTGTCTACAGTGAATAGTGCCCATCGCTCTCAAAAAGGGTCCACAAGCGATTGGGACGGGAACCCCCTTCATTTCTCTGCATTTTCAAATTCCTGGGTAAGGTCGACTACCTGGCGGTTAGCCGCTAGCTGACCACGGTTGACCTGACTGAATGCAGCATACTGGAATTGTAACCGCCTAAGTTCATTTAGCTGGCGGTTAGCCGCCAATGGCTTGGTGGTTAGCCTCTAGCTGACCGCGGGGTTGACCGTGATTTCAAAAGAGAAAAGCAGCTCTCTGGAAGTGTAACCGAAACTGGTTCGGTTAGCCACCAGTCACCAGACGGCTAGCCGACAGGTGACCACTAGCTGACCACCAAGTTGCGGGAAATTCTCACTGGAGCGTCTCTGTTCACCGGTTTAGCAGACATATGGCGTTAGGTGAATGGCTGGATGAACAAGAAGAACCGGTGTTAGACCAAAACCTAGAGTTTGAGGAGTTGATGGAGGAATTGACTGGGGATAGGCTTGAGCCAGTGAGGGCCACAGAAAGGATATAAGAAATAAACTTGACAATGCAGCAGGGGGCTCACATGATACGAGTAAGCCAAGGGGAAAGGAGGTGGATGAGGAGAGTAGGTCAAGTATTTCTGCTTCTTCATCATCAGCAGGAATTCCACCTGACTCTCCCGGGGATGAGGATTGTTATAGAGATGATGAGCCTATCACTTATGAGACAGTTGAGCATTTTCCTGGTGCTACCGAGTTAGATCCTTGTCGTGGGTATGTCTTACATGTTGGACAAACCGAGGCAGGGGGTAGTAGTGGCGCCACTGGGCAAGAGTGGGGGAAAGGTACTCATGGTTATCATGGGAGTTATGTTGGCCAAGGTTCCATGTATGGACAGCATGGGGGTTATGTTAGCCAACAGGTGCCATTTATGGATAGCATGGGGGTTATGTTGGCCAACAAGGTACCATGTATGGACAGCATAAGGGTTCCTCATATGACCCTAATTAGGTATTCCCTTCACCAACACCAATACTTTCTATCGAACAGATGTTAATTAAGCAAGGGAGGCTTCCCCCACCAGCTTTCCAACGACCTTTTCATGCCCCTCATGCCCCCACCAGCCATCTCAATCCACAGGGGATCAAGATAGTTCATCATCTTATCAAGAACAATCTGAATGTGGACATAGGTATGGTAGTGTTGTGCAACAGTACAGAGCATATTTTTTTAACCAATACCGAAGAAATGATGATGATGATATCGAGCCAGGGCGACACTCCACTTGGAATTAGGCTGTCAATCCATCATACACTCATACTCATTAATCTCTCTCTAGTCCCCTCTAATTTCAAATAAACCATGAACTTTTTAATGCCCAAGTGCTTTATAATTTATCTATCTTACTATCATGTTTCAGATTTTAATATGTCACCTTCAAGGTCTTGAATTTTACAACTTATTTGATGATTGAGTTAGTATTAAATGATGATTGATATGTTATCTTTATTTTCTTATATTTTACACTAATAAATTGATCATGAGCATCGATAATGGTTGGATTATATGAAGTACTGGAGAAGACATCGAACAGCAACACAGACAGGTTTCATAAATTAAGGTGGCCAAGATTTTGATTTATTGTTGTTACTAATGGAAAAAAATATTGTTTTCCATCATTTTCTAATATTTTGGATTTTTTGGATATTTTCGGAATTTTTTTTGGATTAAAAAAATCACACTCACGACGGACCGATATCCGCGACCAATATCATATCGGTTTTTTGGCCTGGCTGATTTATGAGAAGTAGTTCCATAAGGTGCTTTCTCTCGACCATAGGGATTAAACCTTATGGAACTAGTCTTGATTCTAAGAATTTTTCTCATTTTTTTCATGTAGGATATCCGCGACTGATACCAATATCATATCAATTTTTTTCAAGTGAGATTAGAATTACGTGATTTCTCTAAACTCTGATTCGCCTCTTTTATTTTCAATCCCTAGATCTAAGCATATGATATATCATCTCCAATCATAACATATCAAAAATACTAGACAAGGAAAACATAAATCACTTGCTCTAAGAAGAACTTGAGCACGCAGAATCAATCAAAGTTGTGTCTTATTCCTTGATCTTGAAGTACAAAAAAAAAATGTTATTCTCTCCTTTTCATTCTCTCAACATGGCTTCTCAACCTATGTCTAAAAGAATTAGAAGAAAGAAGAAGAAGAAGAAAGGGACTTAGATAGAGAAAGGAGTGGAGTGGAATGGAATGGAGAGAGAGAATTTCCAAAGTGATCCCCCAAGGTGATAGATGTCCAGCACCTCCCCATGGGCTAATTTTATTATGTGTGATGCCTCCTCTTTTGCTAAGAATCTCCTCTCTTTTAGGGACTTATTTCCTAATGTGTAGAGATTTCTTGCTTAGGCCTCAAGCTAGGCTTCACACTTAGAAAGAATCTGAATTGTTGAGAGTCCCTTGCCAAATTGAGTGTCTTGGAGAACAAGACTTTCCTTAGAGCTTCCTAGAATTTTTCTCAAAGATTGCTTGATGATGTGGAGAGGAAACTTGCCAAAAATTGAGTTTTCTTGCAATTCCAGTCTAAAACTATACCAGACAACTTCCTGAGGTTATATCTCCCTCAATAGAGCTCTGGTTTACGCAATCTTGGGCTCCACGGATATCTACTTGAAAAGGGCTTTCCAATGGTGGCTAGATTGCGCCGATCCGACACTCGCTTTGAGAATTATGGTCATTTTAAGTTACTACTCCTGAAAAATCTAGGAATAATTGTGCACAAATAGAAGCTTCTATGTTGGCATGCAATGGGGTGTGTGGGACCCATGTTGGGCATCCAAGGCATGCTTGGAATCTTTCCTTTTTTATTTGACTTTCCTTTGACCTCTCTTCTCAAATTTCATCAATGTGGGTCCCATGTTGATTTGTCATACAATTTGAAAGAAATAAATTTAACATTAATTACGTGTAAGAAAATAAACATGAATCATGAATGGGACCCTACATGCCTAATGATACACCCAAATAACAAACTTTCCAAAAATAGCACATGGTGCCAAAAATAGTAGGTATACATTGATAAACGAAAAAAAAAAAGATTTTGGGGTGATAAATGAGATGAAAAACCTTAATTTCACAGATGTCATGCAATTTAATGAATTTTGACAATTCAGACCATTTTCCGAAAACTATCCCCTAATATATGTAATCATGAAATTAAGTGCAATTCTATGCAATTAAACCTAATTAACTCCACAAATGCTAATGAAATGATGACCTAATGACCTAATTTTGTGGACTTATCAATAGTTAAGTACGGAAGCATAAGGAAAGATAATGGAAGCAATATCAAATAATAGCAGATGCATAAGGTATCATAAGTTATAAAGCAAATGTAGCAGGGTTGAAGTCCACCATAAATCTCAAGGTATGGATAAAAGGTACATATCAGTTTATCTCCCTGCTCACAACAAAAATACTAAAATCCCAAAAAAGGTGCACTCAATCCCCATGTATAGGCGCTCCAAGTCTTGTGTAGCACACTTCTTCTCATGTTCCTTCAGCTAACGCGATCCATAAGCGATAACTATTGGATGTGAATTTTGACCCCCCAAGAGCGACATGGCTTGGGAAATCTCCATTCGTCTATATATAGTATTTAAATTTTACATAAAAAATGAGGATTTCAATTGCCCTCAAAATCGATGGATCACGATTGCCAGTTACAGTAACGACCGTAACACCGTTCTTCAACGAAAGCTGAAGAAATGTGGAAAGAAAAATAAATGTGGTGGGTTTTTCCTTTCGTCTAATGTGTTGCCGACAATACACAATGGTTATCCTGCCACATTGATTTGGGTATCTTTGGGTCTCTTTGATGTTGGGTTAATTCAGGGTCATGAGTTAAAGTCCAAACAAGGTTTAATCCTCACACAGCTTAATCATAATAGATCCAATTAAATAAAGTAACTAAAATAAAGAAAATAAAAGCGGGAGGTGCCAAATATTTAAGAAGAGGATCGACCCCGTTCCCAAGTTACCCCTTCAGATCCCTTGGCAAAATAGGGTTTAAAGGCTGACTTTTCAAACCAAAATAATGATGCAAATGAGATTTTGACTTATGATTTCTATATTTTTCATGTGCGATACACGAGTGATAAAAGTGAAAGGCCGATGGGCAGTAATTGATTGAAGGTGGCCAATGGGTCGGGATTGATTTAAAGGTGGCTGATGGGCCGAAATAAAAGTGTGTGTGAAATCACTCATCTCATCTCATCATTCTCAGTCATTCAATTTTAGAATTTAGTTCTTCATCCCCTTTTATCATTAAGTTCAATTAAATATCTGGCACCTGAGGTGGAGGAAGAAATAAAGGAAAAATATTTTTGGGCTTATTTTGTTGATTTTATGGGTTTTTTTATATTGGGCTAAAAGGGCCAAACTAAGAAATTTTTACTTGGATTTACGTGATTAATGCTTTATTAATGATCATCGGATTAACCTAATATAAGGTCCAAGACTGCCCACATCAGCTCTCCCAGTCCCCTAACGGAACAGGAAGAGTGATGGGACGAAGCCTAATGCTCCAAGCTACCTAATAAGGTAATCCAATTTATTCCTAAGATGCAAATAGCCTAAGTTTGATAGTTCCTGCGCCTAAGCAACTTGTTGGGTTAGGTTTTAATTGGTTTGGTTTGTTTAAGTTGTGGTTTTGGTTAAGAGTGATTTATGGATGTTTTAAGGTTCTGTGAAGGTTCTTCGATGTTGATTTGGGCTGAATTTCAGGACAAAACTCAAACTTCGATTCCAAGGGTTAAAACGAGACTTGGGCGCACCTGTGGGGGCGCCTAAGTCATGTCTTTGGGTGACTTGGGCGTGCGCCCAAGTGGTATTTTCCAGATTTTCAGTAATTTCAGAAGTTGTTTTAGTTAGGACATGAAAGGTCTATGTGGGTTTTTGGCCGAGGGATGTTTTGATGCTTTGATTGTGATTAATTAGTTGTTTAATTAGATGTTAATTTAATTAGGATTTGATTAGAGTCTGATTAGAGTTTAATTAGGGTTTTAAGATTTGAATTTGGGGGTCGTTAATTGGAATATTAGTTCAGATTAGGGTCTAATTGTGTGCTTTGATTATGTTCTGACTATTTAGATCTTTAATTAAGGCTTATTAATCAAGGTTTATTAATGAGGATTTATTAATTTAGGGTTTATTAATTAGGTTTTTCAATTAGGTTTATTAACTTAGGGTTTATTAATTAAGGTTTTTGTTAATTAAGGATTTGATTAGAGGTTTTTATTAATTGGGTTTCGTTTAATTAGGAGTTCTGTTACATGGGCTCGGGTTTGTATGAGTTTGGTTTGGGTTGATGATTGTTGGCCAGTTAGGTTGAGAACAAAGGGCTCAAATGGGTCGGGGATTGGTTTGGGTGTTGCAAGTGAAATGGGTTCAGCTTTGGATTGGAAAATTAGAGGATAAGAGATGAAGGGAAGTGATGTATATGGAAGGTGGGCCCATGTGATTAGGCTGTAATTTTGTTACATTTCAACCCGAGTTAATAGAGATTAACTCTAATTACTCGAGATTAGTGTGGATTAAGTGTGATTAATCACGATAAATGTAATTAGTGAACAAAATGGATCAAATTAGTCACACTTGATTGAATTAAGCATAATGGAATGAGATTGAAAGAGATTAGCTTAGTAGAGTTGAATTTATACACAAGTTAGTGAAATTAAGGACTTTTTCGTAAAATTTGATTTATACGTATTTCGTCGGATACGGTAAAGTTTGATGTCAACATGTGTACTTCGACGAGTACAACCTTTTTCATAATACTTTCGTTTTCATTTGACTTCAAATGAAGCAAGTGGGTCTTAAATTGACTCAAACTTGAAATATGTATAGTATATGGGGGCTGAATGTAAAATTCAGTTTATAAAGATGGTGAATCACCCATCTTAGTCTGCTGAAATGTTTCTTTAGCTAAAACACAGAGAGAGGGAGTGCTTTGAGTCTTTCTTCTTCTTGTATTCTCTATCAAGTGCTTGAAGAAGGATCGTTGTAAGTGGTTGTGAAAGAAAACTTGTGAGAATCATCTTCCCCATCATCTTTTTCAAAGTGCTTTGGAGCTTAAGTTATAGGAAACTTCAAATTCTTGCTGTGATAATCTTCAAGGTAAGGGTTGAGTGATTTTATAGACGCTTTGAGTTGTGATTAGTTGGTTTGTAGAGATTTAGTGCAAACAATTCAAAGGAAATTCGTTTTGGGTTTGTAATTGATGTTAGGGTTTCGGAATTGGGAAATTTGTCTCAAGTTGAGCTCAAGACAAAGGGATTTTGTGTTTAATTCAACCATAAGGCAAGTATAAACCATGATTTGTGTTTATGTGCTACTAGATATGATGTTTCTTGAGTTTGTTGAGTTTGGTTTCAATTTTAGATTTGGATTGAAATTATAGAATAATTGAATGGATTGTTGAATGGGTTATATGATAAATAAAAGTGTGATTTTGATATTTATGGAGGTGGATATTGATGGGGGAACAGGAGGTTAGTGAGTTTTCTATTTCAAATTGAATCAGATGTTTTGTTTGTGACTATGAGTGGTTTATAGAATTAGTCTAATGACTAATTATTAAATAAATAAGAGATTTTACGCGATTAAGCTATTCCGATAGTACTGTTCTTGGGTTTGGATCCAAGATTGAATTAGGAGTTAAGCACAAGGTTACTTAAAGCGGACTAGTTGCGATTCGATGATAAAGATTAGCTTTTAAAGCTAGTCGATTTAGTATTGATAAGTTAACTGAAGCTAATATGATTTCAGAATTTATTCTGAATTAAGGAAAAGAACCTATTGATTAAATCAAGGCTTTCAATATTGTCTTACCTCTATGGGTGTTAACTAAGAGACTTTAATGTACAAAATACACATAAATTGTGATGCCCATCGAAAATAACACGTACATTAAACGTATGAAGGTTACACCTAAATAGTTGTCATTGTTTAGTTGAATTTGTATATTGAATTGAAATTGAAATTTGTAATCGAATGAAATGAAATGATTAATTGAATTGTTATTTGAGTCTGGCACTACATAATGATTTCTTTAAGCTCATTGGAGCTGATACTGCTGCAGCAGATTATTTGGGAGTGTTCCGGAACTCCGTGGTGATGTCAGATGTCCTTGGCCCGAGCACTGATAAATCCCACAATATATGATTCCTTCCATATGGAAGATGATATTCCTTCCTTTTTAGGGAGATGTGATTTGAAATGAAATGCTATTGTAGAGTTGCCAAATAATAAAGACTCTTATTGATATAAATTAAATGATAATTTTATTAGTCTAACATTGGATTAGATAGATTAAATGTGTAATTAGCATATTAAACCATGTATCTGTATATACATTGCTAAATTGTCAAATTCATAGTATTATTGATGGCATTACAGGCACAGCTGCCCATGCCGGTTCTTCTGAGGCCACAGCGCCAGCGGAGACGACCGATCAGGTTCCTCGAGGAGGATTAGTTGAGTGGAAGTGAAATAATATCAAATGAATGTGATATTGACTTGGAAAGTTAAAAGAAAACTTTGGTTAAGGGAAGTTGTATAAGAATGTTTCATACTTTTAATCCTTTCATTGTAATTAAATATGCAAGTGATTAGTTTTGTACATGGTGTAAATAAATTTTTGGTTTATACAAGAGTAATGTATATACTGTTTATATATTCCGCATAATGTGTAAATGATATCCCTAGTGAATTTTATGTGATTGAAATTCACGGGAGTAAGTATGCGATGAGACTTGGGGTTAACTCGAATTAATCATAATCTCGGGCTCGGGTCGTGTCAAATTTGCAAGTCATGAGAATTGTAGTCAGTAAGTCATGAGCATTGGGTGTCGTTTGGTAATATGGAAAGTGCGTTTTGAATGGATTCTGTGGTGTGGGTCTCTGGTTGGTTGGTTTAATATGAGGACGGGGCCAGGCGTGGGTTGGACGTTGCTGGATTTCGTGAAGATGAGGTTAAGGTAAGATGGAGTCTAGTTCGGCGGTCTTGAAGTATGGGTGGTGATAATGTGTTGCTTGGGTACAGGAATTAATTTAGGCGAAGGGAACGTGAGATGAAGTGGTTTGTTGGATTGGGTAGGTGTGAGACTGATAACAGTACAGTGGCTGAGTTGAGGTTGGCCCACTTGGGTGGATGAAAAAGTGGGTGAATATCTGGGTTGATGGAGAAGACTCAGGGTGAATGGGCTCAGTTGCTGTAGTGGTAGAGACGTAATGTTGGGTTGAGGGTGTAAAGGCCCTAGTGACTGGGGACGAGCAGTGTGTTTAGGTGTGAGTTTGAAGATAAAAAAAGGGTGCTAGGGTGTGAGTGTTTGGTTTGGAGGGTTTGTGGGTGTTTGCTAGGTCACTGCAGGTTATAGCTTTTGTAGGGGGTTTGCAGGTTTTGGATGTCACCCACAGTGGGCAAGGTAGGTTGTGGTCGAGTTTGGTTGACAGGATTAGACGGGGAGGTGGCGATGGTTGTTTGGTTGGTTACTGGTGGCTTTGTTTCTGAGTCAAAGGCAGTGATGTGCGACTTTACAATCCCCCACACTCAGAGGAGAGTCGTTATCGGCTTTGATACCATTTGTCACAACCCAACTCATCATTGTCCGCTTTGGGCCAGAAGCCATAGCATAACCTGGACGGGTTTGTTTATGAGTCAGACGCCTTAGCTTAACTCAAAACGCACTATACTAGATAAGGAGAGCCCACACATATAGCCCAGTCTTTGGACACTCACATGAGCGATGTGGGACTTTACAAGATGTATTATGTAATGGTGACTGGGCAATGATAGTGCAAGTGGGTTGACGTTTGGAAGCTGAAGTGGGTTTGAGGCTCAGATGGGGTGGTGGTTCAAGTGAGTTTTGTGAATGGGTTTTGGTGTGCACAGAGTGAGAGTTTTGTTTGAAGTTGAGTTATGGGTCAGTTCGGATGAAGATTTTTGTGTTTCGAAGATGGATGACGGTAATGCAGTGGGTTGTCGTGCTGTAGGAAAGTGGTGGTGGCGGAGAAAGAACGGGAAGAAGGGAGTCGTAAGGTGATGATGCTGGGAGTTGACACAGGTGAAAGAGAGTGTGTGTGAGATAAGAGAAAGATAACAAGGGGTTTCAATCAGACCTGGACCCAACTTATTTACCACAATGCATATGATGATTGACGCAAGAAACTAAATTATATTGAGTTGAAAATGAGACAAATATGAAGCAGCCCTATATGCCAGAAGATTAGTGATCCAAGATGCAAAATGAATTAGAGAAAGTGTAATATTCAGATTTGCATGTTTCTAATCAAAATAGAGCAGTATTGTTTAGTCTTTTGATAATCTTTGTTGCAACCCCCAAATCAAGGCCCTGGTCCGCGACATGGTTTCCCACAGGTTCCCGCGGTAAGGATCCCAAGAAACGGGAACTTATATGATCAAGTTTGTGGAAGTATGTAGCAAATCGCATCAAAACATAACATGAACCATGTAATAAACCATGTTTCACAAAAAGATATTATACAATGACATGTATGAACAATCATTAAGATGTAATTACAGAGAGAGAAATATATACAAGGCATTTTCCAAGTTAGTTCAAGTTCCAAAGTTAACCAAAAGTGATTTAAAGTTCAGATTACAATCCCCATAAGAGGCCAACAAAGGCCAATACATTCCAAAAAACCAAAAGATGAAACCCTAACAAAAGAATCGCGTCTCAAGATCCTGCATGACGTCTAGATGACATCATCGAGTTGCCACTCTCGAGAAGGCGGCAGCTCAACCGCCTCTTCCGGACACTCCTCCTCAAAGGCAACATCGCCTGTACCTAGGTACCAAACAAGAAGGGTTAGACACAACGGTCTGGTAGGTGATCAATTGAGACATGAGCATATATAAAATTAAAGTTTCAAAGAAACAATATTAAAAAAAATTTACTGAATTTAAAACAAATACATGACTAAGATACATTTTGAAGAACGAAAGTCCATGAACGGTATACAAAACAAAACTAGCATTAAGTACATATAATATCATGATTAGTAAATCCACATAGAGCTCATCCTTCCTCCATCATACATGATGATAAGAGTAAGCAAAGACAAAACAAAGCGAGACAAAGCAAAGCAAGATCCCACGCTACACAAGGTAGACAAGGAGCCGGCCGTGGAACCGAAACAAACAAATATGTATATATAAATACACGACTAATATGCCGATAGTCCATATGTTTAAGAACCCCCAGACTAGTGTATCAGACAGAAGGGGTGGTTCAAGCTCAGTGGTATTCACCTAAATTCATGAATGAACAAAACAAAGCAATACTTATACAAAACGGATTGAAAATAGGGGAAATCACTTACCGAAACAAAGCGAAGCAAGACTAAAATTGGCTATAGCAATTCAAAGCATAAGAAGTGATCCCCTTATTGGTTCTTGAAACAATTCAAAATAAGACTAATACTTGCTAATCAAAACAGGTGCAAAATGATATTCGTCGTGTCAAAAACTAAGATTTTGAAACAAGATTTATCAACAATATGTTAAGGCCCTTCATTTGACCCTCATGTATTTGAAACCCAAATGTTGGAATTAAAAGCGAATTGGTGCCCCCGAAGCTAGAACATTTCAGATTTCAAATGCACAATATCAAGTTAAAAGTCCCTCGACATATCTTAGTTTTTAATTCCCTCAAAAAAGCCATTTTTCTTCCCTTAGTCAAATTCTGGAGCAGAACCCAGGTTCACTCGAGCGGGTAACCATCCATTCGAGCCGACTGACCCAGAGACTTGCGCACTGAGCGGGCTCCACACTCACTTGAGCTGGCAAAGTCATTGCCTACTGCCTCGCCAAACAGAGGCCAGCTCACTCGAGCGGGTATGGCTTCTGGCCTGCTCTGCGCGAGGCAGTAGCTTGGTTCGCTCGAGCGAGCAGGCTACTGCCTGGGCTCGCGCTGTGCAGGAAAATTCTTCTTTTACAACTTCCTGAACTCTTCTCCTTTCTTTTATTTGCTAAACTAAACCCTACAATTCCCTGAGCCTACATACTCTCCAAGGGATCATTTCCAAGCATTTACAACCAATTCTCATCACAATTAAACCATTCATCTCCACATCTCCATTTTCCATCAAAACAATTCAAATTACCAAACAAGACAGATTTCCAAATCAAAATAGAAATTTAGGATTTTGGAAAGTAATTAACATCAGATGCATGTAAAGAAATGGAAGCCAAACTATGCTTGATCAACAAACAACAAAATTTGAAAGCTTACTAAACATAACCAAAGAACTTTGCAAATAAAATGTACCAATCATTCTTGCATGTTCATAAAACTAAAAGGATCACTTGCCTTAGCCCAAAGTACCAATCAAAACCTCCTCACAGTTCCTACCCAAGGGTTGAGCCAAGAAATCTACAAAAAGCCCCAAAATCCACTCCAAAACTCAACTAATTTGAAGACAAAGAACCCATTTCGAAATGGGTGTTGCATGCTTGGAAAAAAGGTTTCTTAGGAGCTAAAAGGACTCCATTAGAGACAAGGAATGAAACTCTTACCTAGAAGTGTCCAAATAAGAAGAATGGAAGAACAGATGGTGGTTGCCCAGCTGAAAACTCTAAGAAAATTGTGGCAAAGGAAAGCTTGAAATGAGAGGAAGAAGAATATGTACTCAGATTTCCAATCCAAGCTCTATTGGCAAGGCATGCAAAGGAAGAAGATGGAGAACAAAGAGTTCTCTCTTCTCAGCTCTGAGTTTGAAAACAGTTGCAGGAAGCTTTGATAGCAAATGTGGGAGAGAGAAGAGGTGAGTTTGAGTTGAGTGGATTGTGGGCCCCACCAAGACTATTACTTCAAATGGCTAAAACATGATCTTACGGTCCCCAGACGAGATTGACGAAGTAGGATAAAATGATCCTTGAAAAATCTATTTTCCAAAATTGACATACTTTTGAAATCTCAAAATCCATGTCCAGATTTGAGTGTGAAAAGTCAATTTTACCCTTTTGGGCCAAAACTTGGGTTTTTGGGCTTCGATCCAGGACAGACTGAATATGAAGGTTGTGGATAACGACGAAATCATGTAAAACCCATAAAAATCATAATTTATCAAAATCCAGAATCATCCTCCTGTGTTCACACATGTACTCAGGATATCCCTGAGCGTGTCTGACTCAAACCAAATGCTCTCAAGATTCCCAAAGCTATGTCCAAGACTAAGTCAAAATGCGTTCTAACCCAACGATCACTAACCCACTTAAGACTAAGCACTCACTTACTTAACACTAATCAAGCTAATCTAGGTCGAGGTCAGACAATCTTCATGTTTATTCTATGTGAATTTGAATCTGCTTAACTTTGGTAAAATAGAACAACGATGATGATGCCGACTAATGATTTCATTGACGAACAAATCTGTAAGTGATGGAGACGGGCCGACCATGCCGACTAACGATTTCATTGACGAGCAAATCTGCATGTAGTGCCATGTGCATCATACCACCTGTCTTCATTGGAATGAAGTGGGCAGACTTCGTGAGACGATCCACAATAATCCGAATTGCGTTATTCTCCTTCTTGGTATTTAGCAAACTGGAGACGAAATCCATGGTGATGTGCTCCCATTTCCACTTCAGAATCTCAAACGGTTGTAGCAAGCGTGGGGGTTTCTAATGTGCTGCTTTAATCAACTAGCATGTTAGACAACGAGACATAAAGCTGCAATCTCTTGTTTCATGTTGTTCCACCAAAATCTGTCCTTCAAGTTGTGGTACATCTTCGTGCTACCCGGATGCATGGAGTATCTTGTGCTATGGGCTTCAGTCATTATTTCATTCTCTAAATCATCCACGTTAGGCACACATAACCGATCACGAAAATACAATATTCCGTTCACCATCTTGAAATCTAGACGTTCTATAATGTGCTCCATAATCCTTGCCAAGTTTGGGTCTTGCAATTGATTGTCCTTGATCTTCTGGATGAAGGTAAGTTCAAACACGGTCATAGTAGCTAACATCACACCCTTCCTGAGAGGCTGTACTTCCATACCTAGCTCTTCAAAGTGTTGGAAAACGCTGACTCCTCTCAAGCTGGCCACGATCACTGGTTTCATACTCAATGCATCAGCTACTATGTTCACTTTGCCCGAGTGATACTTAATTGGGAAGTCATAGTCTTTGGTGTATTCCATTCACCGTCTCTGCCTCATATTCAATTCTTTCTGTGAGAACAAATATTATAAACTCCGGTGGTCTAAATAGACTTCAAATCATTCTCTGTATAGGTAGTGTCTATAAACAGTAAAAATAGATGATACGCTAAAAGTAAAGTGGAAGCAAGGTAGCTACGAAAGAAGAAGTGTGTGTTCTCATGGTAATTCTATTTCAACAACAAGAGATCCTGGGGTTTACACTAAGCTTCTAGTTTGTCCGGCATTTGGACTGCCAGTACTCCTTTTTTACAGAGAAATCACATAGTATGACCTTTCCCGGAGGGTAAGAAGATAGCTTGGAATGTCTTTTTCCCTCTAGAGTATCCCCTTCATGACACCTCCCTCTTGGGATCGGCACCCCTTCCTTTTTATAGGCTCCTCAGCACACGCTACCCTTTTCTTCCCCTAAATTTGTTTATAGATGAAGGCAGGCTCCCTTAGGTCATTTGCATCGCTCTAACTTCCTTTCCTTGCATTTGGCAATATAGCGGAGATAGGACCCATCGGGTGAGGGAACCTTCTCGATTCCCTTCTCTCTCTTTCTCCACCTTTGCTAGTAGGGAAAGGCAGGGTTCTAGGGTTAGCCGTGTCTCTGTTGACTTAGTAGAAGTGAGACCTCTCCTGTCTCTCTTTTTTCAATTCTGCAGAGTAAAGATCCACTTGTGGGTCCGTTTGGCAGTTCATTTTGGACCTACATTCTCCTTTGTTTTAGCGTGCCTACATATTGCCTACCCCCGATCAGACAGGGAAGGTTTTCTTTTCTCTTTTCTATTTCCTTTCCCCCTCTTTTTATATCTTTGGGCGAAAGATTCCGTGTTTCCTTTTTTTTTTTTGCGGCATTCTGAAGCCTGATTCTGCGATGTCTTCTACCGTTCCTTCCTCAGGGGGAGCAACCCCCACCCCCGCAGGCCATGGTTCCTTACATTGAGCAGAGTCTCCCAGGCCCCGGGGATCTTTCCTCCAGCGCCTCCGGTCATGCGAAGGGGATTCCTCAAGCGTGTTCGTTATCGTATTATCAAGCGTTGATGACGGATGGGTTCCTTACTTTATATCCTTTTACTGATTATATTTTTGGGGATCATTGCCCGGATTCCGTTCGCCATGGAGAGTCAATTCTTCATAGTTCCACTTTCGAGGAAGGTCGGTGCTTTCCTTGCCCCCGAACCCATTCGTCTCATGTGTTTGATTCCTACGATACTTCTATTCGAGAGGAGGATTTTATTAGTTAGGTGGAGACGCATGAATTGGATCATAGTGCATTGATTGGTGGTGACAAGCCTCCTTCTCCCCTTTCATCCGTGCGCAAGCGCTTCCTCTTCCCTTGTTTCCTCGATGACCTGCCTTCCTCTTATCAGGGCGAACTTTGGCCACTTATCAGAACACTTCTGTAGATTTCTGATGGTGGTTTTCCGGGGGATTTCAAGCCAAAGGGTTGTTGAAATTCTGCGCCGGGTTGGGAACAATGGTCTCAATTTGTGCTATTCTTTTTTGAAACTCTAGTGAGGGATGTCGGTATTTTCGGGGCTATTTAGGCTACAGCCGTCCCCTTTTTCATCATGTTCATTCTTTCGGGACAATGCTAGGGACTTATTGTTTTGCTAGTAATACTTGCCTGACCCAGGTGGGGGAACTTGGTCTTTCGCTTCTAGAGATGAAAGCTATTTCCGCTTACCCATTTTGGGGGATTTGTACAAGGAGTATGTCCCGTCTGAGGACGAGTTCGTTGACGTGAGGAAAAATTCCCCTGAATTCGCCGCCACCCTGGATGCCTTATTTGACTATCATATAGACCAAGCCATGTCTCATTCCAAGGGAGATGTCCTTCATACCCAGTGACTACGTCAGGAAATCCCAGCTTTCCTTCAATCTCTATTCGGCGATCTAACCTTTCGTTGGCCAAGGAATGCTGCAAAGATGGAATGCTTTTTCTCATGATTATCTTGATTCTCGTTCTCTTCTAGCGTACTTTCTCGCTGTTTGGCTTTGTCGGGCAATCTTTCCTAGTCGGGATGGTGACAAGTCAGGGCTTCTTCACTTGTTCATGCTTATAAGTTAGCGCGGGGATCCTGTACAGCTCTTTGTCCTGCTACGGTGGCAAAATTATGCCACTGCCTCCGCGAGAATGTTGATCACATCATTGGGATCCGGGCGGTCGCTATCTGGGCACTACTTTAATGCCTGGTTTGTGTTTCATTGTTGCGCTCTTCACCCTTGTTCCAGGGAGCTTCCTTCTTCCGATGCCCCTGCCATGTGTCGATTGGCGACTCAGCTTTCGGCTTCCAAACTGAAGCCTTTCAAAGGATTCTCAGGTTCTCACTCCATTATTTGGAACAACGAATCCTTTAGGATCCGTGACCCCTCCTGGTTTACCGCTTCGATGGTGATTCCTGTTTATGTGATGCCGAGAAGGTATGTCACCCGGAACATTCCTTGATGCACGAGTCTCAAGTGGAATGGCTTTTGTGCGTGCAGCCTTCTATGCTGGTTTTCCGCTCCTGGTGGTCTAGCATCATTGAGCCTTACTGGCCTAGTCGCTTTGCTCGTCAATTCGGCTATACCCAAGGTAGGGTTGGATTACCTTGCTCGTTTTTTCACGGGGAGAGTTCTTTCTCGGATGGGTGGAGGGCTTGGCGTGATTTTTCTGCCCTGCACACCTGGGGTCACTTCTTGTATCCCTCATTGGTGGGATAGGATTTTGGGGATATCCTTTATTCCCATCTCCGGTTGGATGTTGTTTCACTGGGAAAGTATCTTCAATTGGGTAAGGACCCAAAATTTATGAGTGGTGCTAGTTGCCCTTGCATACTTGGAACCAAGATTTTGGCTATCAAACGAAGTCAAAAGGCCATAGGTGTTAGTTGCTTGGGAACACTTGTGGTAAAGAAGCGCCGGTCTTCCATGGCTGCCCCTAAGGGTTCGGCCAGCCTTCCCCTTTCTCTTAGTGGGTCGCTCGCACGAGGTTCTACGGATCTTCCTGATGCCGCCGAATGGACCAGTAGTGACTTACGTGCCCTGATGGACCCTGTGGGTGTGGTCGTTGGTACCTCCATTTTATCAGAGAGTGGTTGTTCCTCCATACCTCTTCCCGATGGTTTATTACCTGGCGAGGAAGTTAATACGGATGGTGCAAGGGGGGTTGTGTCAAGGGACTACAGTGCTTACCTGGAGGGTGAAGGGGAGAGCTTTCCTTCTCTGCGGCCCTCTATTATTCTGTGATTGTCTTTGGGTCTTTGTTTTCGCTTTCTTCCTTTATCTCCCTTCTTTTGTTATCCTTTTGTTTGTTGATGGTCGTTCCACTTCTTCTTGTTTTTTTTTTTTTTTTTTTATTTAAGAAGGGTAGAGGGGGGAGGTCTACTGCTTTACCCAGCTCTCCTTCTTCTTGTATATATATGTTTGCTCATATGGTGGTGTGATTTTTTATTAGGCAAAAGGGCGACAGATCCATTGGCCCAGACCCAATCTTCATGTTCCCAAAGCTCCCAGACCCCATCTCCTTGTCTTGTTTCTGGCTCAGTTTCTTTGGTTGTTTGGGATGGTGTTCCAATGGAGGTTTTCGATGCCCTAGTTTCGCTGGTTGGGTCCCACTCCGGGGAGGGGATTCCTTCCATTCCTCCTTTTTTAGGCGATCCTTGCTGTGAGCTAACACTTTCCTCCTTTAGGGGAAGTTTTCCTGCAGCTCTTCGTTGCTTATCTGTGGTCGTTGGTGTCCTCCGATCTTTCCTAGACATGGCCCGTCAGTCTCCTTTATCTGAATTAGTGGAGGACTTGGCTTACTACAAAGGGATTGTGGCTTCTCGACTTTAGATAGTGTGATCTTCTGGCAAGTCCCTTTCTTTGATCGGATCTAAAGTTGCACGCATCTTGGTTTTGTGTACTGAACTCACATGCCTCAGGAAGGGTCTTGCGTTGGCCATAGTTGGGCTATTTCTTCTTGCTAAAAAGGGGGCCATAGAGTCTAAATATGCCACTGTCCGTGATCGCGTTGCTATGGGTACTCCGGAATTAGAATCTCCCTCGCGGAATCTTGACGAAAAGCAGTCTAACCTCTCTGAGGTTATTTAATCGGAGAAGGACCAAATGGCTTAACTGGAGTGCTTACGATCTCGCCATGCTATTTTGGAAAAGGAGACCGTCGATCTTGATGTGTTGGTGAAGGACCGGCGGTGTTCCTTAGCATGAAAGGGCTTAAACAATCTCTGAGTTCAGTTAATGCTGATTTGTACAAGATATCTTCCGATCCTGTTTTCCTTAATGAAGTCAGGGCTAGCCATACACATACATCGTCTGTAGAGTCTGAGGCTCGTGGTTGTATTGAAGATGTATTTTTTCCTTGGGGTGATTGAAATATTATAGGGATGATTTGTTTGATCTTTGGCTTTTCCTTTTTATAATTTTTGTGTGTGGTTGTGATGCAACTTTTTTTTTTCTTCCTTTGGTCACCAATGTAGCTCCCCTTTCTACCTCCACGATTGCCACTCCCAATGATGTTCATGTTCACCTTTTACCTCGTGAACTAGGGTTCTGTTAGGGATTGCCCTGTGTACTATATTTCCACAGGGTAGAGCACACAACTGTTGTATCCTTGTGGTCGCATGCAAGACCCGAGTGTCCTTGAGGTCTCGCTACTGCGTGACCTAGTGGGCCATGCTTCCGCAAGGTTGGGCTTTCGATTCATGCCTTCACGAGGTCTTGCTACTGCATGACCTAGTGTGCCATTCTTCTACAAGGTCAGGCTTTCGATTCGTGCCTTCATGAGGTCTTGATACTATGTGACCTAGTGGGCCATGCTTCCATAGGGTCACATTCAAGACTCGTGCAATTGTGCGAAGCGACCCGGTGGGCCATCCGTCTGCAGGGTCAGGTGCAAGACCCGTGCATTCATGATCTCTCGCGGCTGCGTGACCTTATAGGCTATTCCTCCATAGGGTCGGTCATCCAACTCATGCCTTCGCCAAGTTTCTCGACGATGTGACCTATGGAGGAACAAAAAGTTTAAATGGACAAACTTTTTGTCCAGAATTTGGGACAAACTACCATGTGGCACAATCCTATAGGTGCTTTTTTCCTCTCTCTCAAAAGTTGCACCTCTAGGATTGTGCCACATGGTAGTTTGTCCCAAATTCTGGACAAAAAGTTTGTCCATGTAGCATGATTGATGGAGGAATAGCTTATAAGGTCGGGCCATCCTTCTGCAGGTCGAGTGCAAGACCTTTGCCTCCGCGAGATCTCATGAGTGCGTGACCTAGTGGTTCGTGGGTCCATAAAGTCAAGCATACGACCCGTGCCACCCATCCATCTGTAGGGTCTAGTGCAAGTCTCGTGCTTTTGCGGCTGCGTGACCTAGTGGGCCATGCCTCCATAGGGTTGGGCGGTAGACTCGTGGCTTATCAGAGTTCCTTGGCGAGGTGAGCTAGGGGGACCATCCTTCTGTAAGGTCGAATGCAGGACCTTTGCCTCCGTGAGAGCTCATGAGTGCGTAACTTAGTGGTCCGAGGGTCCACAAAGTCAGGTGTTCAACCCGTGCTGTGCATCCATCTGCAAGGTCTGGTGCAAGACTCATGCCTTCACGATGTCTTGTGGCTGGGTGACCGAGTGGGCCATGCCTCCACAAGGTCGGGCATTCGACTTGTGCCTTCGCCGAGTTTCTCGGCGATATGACCTGGTGGGACATCCTTCTGCAAGGTCGAGTGCAAGACCTTTGCCTCTGCGAGATCTCATTAGTGCATGACCTAGTGGTTCATGGGTCCACAAAGTCAGGCTTTTGACCCATGCTACGCATCCATCTGCAGGGTCTGGTACGAGACCCGTGCCTTCGTGATGTCTTGTGGCTGCGTGACCTAGTGGGCCATGCCTCCATAGGGTCGGGCGGTCGACTCATGCCTTCACGGAGTTCCTTCGCGAGGTGACCTGGTGGGTCATCCTTCTGCATGGCCGAGTGCCTCTTCGGGGTTTTGTCACTTCTGTGATTAAGGGATTGAGGCGTCGTACTTAATAATGAGGCTCCCGTCTTTAGGGGTTTTCGCATTGATGTGACCGTTTAGGCTCCGTCTGCATGGAATCGGGATTGCCTTCGCGATTGCCGAAGCACGCTTGGCGAACAATCTCTTCATCTTCTCTTTTATACGTGTGATTTGAGGGGGCGATTGGTCTTTCCTTGTAGGTTTGCCTCCGTGGTAGCCGTGGCTCCTATATAAAGGGGCTAACTGTAAGACCCCGACTCGAGTGACTCGATTAGTACTAATTAAGTTGCGTGTTAGTGCTAAGCGTGGTGATTAGAATTTGACTAGCTTGGATGAGGATAGCTATTTTATAGCTTTTTGGGGAGTTCTAAATGTCTTGTGCTTAGTGGGACCCTTTGTGGGTTCCTTTTTGTTAGTCTTGGATTTACTTTGGGGATTATTTGAGATTCTTGTGATTTTGTTCGTATCATGTTTTACTCGCCTCATCAATCCCTACAACTTTCATATTGATCCCGTACCCGTCCGGAACCCCGAAACCTGATTTCCCTAGCATTGAGGGAAAAACAGTCTTTTTACACCAAATCTGTACTCAAAAGTTGATATCCCCGAAACCCGAGAAATATATACTTTTTGGAAACTAGATATTTTGTTAATCAACTTTGTCTTCTTCGTCGAATCCATTTGAGGTCCCGAAATGCATGTTGTTAGCCCGACTAGTACTTTAAGTTGTGGGGCCCACTTCACCTTTGGGATATAAAGAGAACCCTTCTTCTCTTCTCTTCTTCCTTGCCCTAATCACTATTCTAAGAGATGAATCCCAGCAGCCACCAGTCCCTCCATTCTTTTCTTGCTTTCTCCATCTCATAGCACCACCAAACCATTACTAAACCAAGATTGGACTCTACCATCCTCATCCTCATCTCAAGAGCTATCCATTGATGCCATTTTTGAAGAAAACCAAGCTTTTCGAGATTCCCTTGAACAACCTCTTGCTTTTGAAGAACTTCCAAGTAAGGGATCCTTGTAATCTTTTGGATTTGTGTTCTCCTAGCCTTTGAGAAGTTTTATTTTGATTATTGGAGGTTTTCCTTGTGTTTTGGTTTGGTTTGGTTTTGCCATTTTAGGGTTTTGTTTTGGGGGTTTTGCTTGTAGCTTGGATCTTGGCTTGGAAATTGGTTTAGAGCTTGGATTTTCTTGTTAGAAGACCTAAGGCAAGTGGATGATTTGATATTTACATGTTTTATGAGAAATGTGGTTTTTTTCTATTTCATACATTGTTTTGGAAATGTATAATGTTAGTGTATTCCTTTCTTATTCATTTTGAAATTGTCATAGTCCATTTGATTGAAATTTTAATTTATGATTGGAATGGATTTCTCTTGGTTAAATGTGAATGGACTGGAAGGATTTGATGGAAGAATGGATGAGGTGGAATGTGGATGGCAAGGAGAGGATTGGGGTGTTTCGGTTGGTAGAATGAATGGGTTTGAATGAGGTTCTGAAACCCTCAAAGTGTACAAAGAAGGGTGCCCAGACTGTATGTGAAAAGGGAAGAAAGACAGCAGAAACCTGACTTGAAACTGACCTGACCGTGTGCGTCGGTCAGGTGTCAGTCAGCTGTCGGCTGACCGAAGTCCCGACAGATTTCCTGATGGAAATCTGATCGCCCCACTTCGGTCGACCGACAGCTGACCGAGTTTTGTCGGTCTCAATTCCAGAGACCAGTTTCGATCAGATTTCCATCAGGAAATCTATCGGTCAGCTGTCAGCTGACCGAACTCCCTAGTTCGGTCGACCGACAGCCAACCGACAGTCCGTCGGCTACAATTCCAGATAGCGATACCTCCCCATTTTCTGATCTCGGCTAACTGACGGTCAGCCTGGCGGTCGACCGACAGACCCTGTCGGTCAACCGACAAGCCAACCGAGGGTTGACCGATAAGCCAATTCTGAAGGATTTTTTTTTTTTTAGAACTTATGGAACCAGATGAAAGAAGAAATCCCTTTATGACTTTGTTGTTTAGGTCTTTTAAATTTGTCAATGTGTATAAGGCCTCGGAATGTTTTCAATTCTTAAAAGAGTACCAAATGTATATCAACCTAACATACGGGACCCTATTTACATTGATTTGAATTTTGGACTTTCAACACTTAGCCCGGAGAATATGAGAAATCCATTCATGCTTTAATTCAACCCGAATGTCACTTGTACATTTTAAATCTCGTGTTTTATGACTAGACTTACCCGACCGTATTGAAATTCATGTTTTTAGCTTTGTTGCTAGCTCGTACATGCCCGACCGATACAGATATGCTTTTGTACTTATAGGCACCCCGTCTCGTTATATGTATTTGTTTTGTCTTCCCGCTTGTGACCCATGAGTCGGCACCACTAAGCTTGGATAACCTTGTCAGTCTGATCCACTGGCTTGGAGATTCCCCCTCCCGCCCCGCCAGCTGCAGTTTGGATCCCGATACCTAGTTTATTAACCGTGGTCCCGTCCCGATACCCGACTCGCTCCCATGGTTCCCTATACCGGTTTGCTACCGTGGTCTCGTCCTGTATTATTACTTATGTCTATGTAAATATTGTTGCACCTCCTCACTTCGGGGACTGAGGTCAATACCCCGATAGACTCTTGTCACTTCGGTGATAGAGGATTTAGCTTCTTGTGGATGCCATCTTGTTGTTCCTATTTCCTTGGTACCTTTACTTGTTTTACAGTACATGCATGTTTTTGATTAAATGAATTATCTTTTCATGAAGATTGTCATGTATACAGATTTAAATGCTTTCAAAGGTAATTTCATTTATTATCGTATCTTTTCACCCGCCTGCCAAACCGTCGTGTTTGACCCACTTTTGGTACTCAGGTCCCGATGTTAACTTTCCCGAGGAGGAGCATGAGGAGGCGGTCGGAGAACCGCAGCAGCTAGTAGAGGGGCGCGCAGATGATGTTGTCTAAACATCCGGTTGCCTCGAGAGATATGAAACATTTTGGGGAAATGTTTAAACTATATTTTGGTGGATATTGTTTTGTTTTTATTGGCCTTTGTTGGCCTCTAATTTTGGGAAATATAACTAAGATATATTTGTTTAAACTTTAATAGCACTTTTGGGTTATACTTTAGAACATTGCTCATTCTGATACTTGTTACTTAAATGCAACCAGTCTTATGTTTTATGGAAATGATTTATATGCATGATTTGCTATACGCTTCCGCAATTTAACAAAGTATTCATTATGTTGTTGAGATATCCTCACCGCGGACACCTGTGGGAAATCTCGTGCACGGGTGAGGTGTGTTCTTTATTAATCCATGTACGTTGTGACACCAAACATACTCTTATCACCATTATTATTATTTTAATGAGTCCCGATCCTGGATTAGACCCTAAATCAGGTCCGGAGTCGTGATACTAACGCTTCTTGCCATTTATTTTTAGAGCGTCTCCTTCTTAGTCATCTGTTGCCTTCTCTCTTCGTTTGTTGCCTTCTCTCTTCCCCTGTCTGGCATCTAAGGCAGTACTTAATCGAAAAGTGGGTCAAACTCCCCCCCCCCCCCCCCTGAGTTAACGGAACATCAAGTGGTTCCGAATACTGCTCCAGGTTATACTCGTTAGGACTTTTTGCTCGACCATGCATGGGTGCATTTCTGCAACATGGCTGACTGGTCCATTGACAAGCTTCCTTGGGTGCCTGAGTACCTGGTCCCTTATCTTGAACTTTTGAGGAGGACTGGGTACCCCACCCTTCTTGCCAAGAACCAGCTCTGGCTACTCAGCTATTGGGTCGTCATGGTCAAGATGATGGAAGGGGTGTCGGACGAGCTTCTGACAGTCAATCTAATCCGGTGGGAGTCCCTGACCACCCATTTTGAGTTAGTAGAGCTGAACCGAACCCTTGTGATTGCAGAGCGACAATTGATTGAGGCGCGGGTGGCGCTTTAATGGACCCGGCGATTCGTCCTCTCCTTCCGCCCGGGGGGCTGCCGGGGTCCCGCCGAGGAGAAAAAGCGGGTATCAACATTTTTGTACGGGTATGCCAGATTTTTTATTCTACTTGGAATTTGGAGTGGTGATGATCCGGAGATTCACCTTCACAAGTAGAAAGGAAATCGATCATTCTTTCTAACTTTTCAAATTGCATAAATACTTAAGAAAAGAGACAAAATGTTTTTTTGAATGCCGTAGGAGGCGATTTTTTGTTTGTTTGCCGTGAAAGGCGATTTTGCCATGAAAGGCGATTTTTTACCATGGAAGGCGATTTTTCCATGAAAGGCGATTTTTTACCATGAAAGGCGATTGTTTGCCATCAAAGGTGATTTATAAATCTCATAAAAAATGAAAGACAAGAATTGTGACTTTTTTTTTCTCTTTAAAAAATACAAAGTACAATAGAAATGAAAGAAAAGGGATCTAACTTCTCAGGAGATTGTGGAGACACGTTCAGATCGACGGTTGCAAGTCATGTATGGACTTCGCCATCGTCCTTCAAATGAGAACGCTTGATGCTTCGATTCTTCGGCTTGGCTCCAACCTCAGTTTTTAGAGGATAAAGACCAAGGGGAGTCCTATATCCAATAAAAAACTAAGTAAAAGGGCTGAAAAGCCGCGTTTAGGCCTTGTTGGATAGAAGAAGGGGACCTTGGGGGGGGGGGGGGGGTGGCCCCCCAAGGGACTTTGTTCTCCTTGTGGTGTCTCTTGCAGCAGAGCAGCAGGACTTCGTCGGAATCTCTCTGGGATTTTCCAGACTCCGGATGTGTGTTGGTGTGGATGTGCAAGTGTAAAAGTTTAAAGTTGTCTCTCTCTTTGGAATGGACCTCCTTTTATAGGCTCTTGGTAGCCATGAGGTGGTTTATGGGCATTGATGGCCATGATAAGAGAATTGATGGCATTGATGCTTCATGATGGGAGGAGTTACAAGTTTTAATTCTTTGATTTTGTAACTCCTTTTTCTTGGCTTGTGATTGGCCGATGGAGAATGATGGGCATTTAATCACCTTTAATCTCCATGATGAGGGGAGTTTCAAAGTTTTAATGCCATGATTACTTAGACTTGTAACTCCCATTTGCTTGATTCTGATTGAGCCGTCCAAAATAATGGGTTAATGACTGCATTAAGTTGTTATAAAACGGGTCAATTAACGACATTAAGTGGTCCTGGGCATTTGAAGAGTTGCGGGCCGCGCCGCGTTTTTTTTATAATTCTTCTTGTGATGATCGCTGATGGATCCATACGTTGTTTGATGTCGGATTGAGATGCAATTTTAGACAATGATTTATGTAGGTGGGCCGGTGACATCTGTCTTGTCGGTTTCTCGATCGGCCGGACCAAAAGTGTACTTTCTTGGTCAGTCTGTTGGTGATCTTGGAGCGATCAGTGATGATTCCATGCTCTTGATGGCGGATCCGAGATGTTGGCGAAGATCAGTCGTTTTCAAGCATCAAGAATTGG
Organism: Umbellularia californica; assembly: GCA_028538565.1. Taxonomy (NCBI): domain Eukaryota; kingdom Viridiplantae; phylum Streptophyta; class Magnoliopsida; order Laurales; family Lauraceae; genus Umbellularia; species Umbellularia californica. The sequence goes on along the minus strand of JAPQWN010000007.1, from coordinate 39,806,910 downwards.
ATTTTCAGAAATTCACAGAGGTAGGAACTCCCTAAACGCATAAAAGATCGGAAAACGAGCCATTCGGCGAAAAATCCGGTGACCCGGATTTCTAGGGTCGCCGGCGACCATGCACCCAGGGTCACTGACGACCATGGGGGCTTTGTCCCCTTTGGTTGCCGAGTGGTTTTTCGGCCGTTTCTTCTTCTTTTTCGTTCCATTTCTCTTCTGTATTTTTCTTGAAAATTTTCCTCAATTGTTGACTTGATTTTCTTGAAGAAAACTTGACGAGAAGCGGCACAAAACCAGAGCACAAAGTTTCCCATTTTTGGGAAAGCCGAAGACTTTGTAGCCGATTTTTCGTCAAGAGTCGAAACTAGGCCAAACGATGTCGAAATGACCTGAAATTTTAGGTGAAGCCTCTTGAGCAGTGGATAGGACCAACCATGGCTTTTATTTGAGTTTTGAAGGCGTTTGGGGTCCCGTCGATGCTAGACTTGATTTTGCTGTGAAGAAGATGTCGAGCTTTGATATGCGGTCAACCGATGTCCGATTGACATGAAATTCGACGTGCAGCCAATTAGAGTCATGTAGAGGTGATCCATTAGCTTCGATTTGGATGTCATGGTCCCGGGAGACTCTGCCGCCGGTAGGCTTGATTTTTCTTTGGGAGCGTCGAAGTCTGGTAAAACCTTGTCGGAATGACCTGAAATTCGATGTGCAGCCCTTTGGAAGCATGTTGAAGCTATTCATATACTTTATTTGATGAACGATGGCCTCAGTGGTTCTCGCCACCGAGAGGCTTGATTTTGCTGCTCGAGCGTTAATGGAGGGTCAAACGTTGTCGGTTTGACTTGAAATTTGACAAGGAGCCATTTGGAGGTATTTTGGAACCATCCGTAGGCACTGATCGAAGTTTTGATGTCTTCGACACTATCGCCATCGGGAGAGCCTGTTTAGCTGTCAGAGGAGTGAGTTAACCCAAACAATGTCGGAATGGCCAGAAACTTCATGTGTGCCCCTCTTTTGGCTGTCTTGAAGGAACTTGCAATTTTTGTCTGATTCTGAAAACATCTGATGCTTGAAGTAGCTTTGCCTGTTTGTAGCAGGATACAACTTCATCTAGGTTCTTGATGTTGAAGAGGCAAAGTGACTTTTTTGGTGTCAACACGCTTCACAGACTTCGCGGCCATTTACAAGGTCGAAATGGGCATGCCGGTCATCTTGTCACGGCGAAGGATCGGGAGAAGGACATGGCTGTCCAGATGGATGGGTTGCTTCGATGGGCTAAAAGAATACGTCGTTCCGCTTCCAAGGGTGTTCCTTTTGGGCCGCCTGTTAGGTTCGGGGTTGATACTACCGTTGGTCGGGAGTTTCGGCAAAATGCCGAAAAGAGTCTGAGGGCTCTCCTTAACCGGGGTAGTCGGATCTTTTGACCGTCACCACCTATATGAGTCTGGCTTGCCATCTCTCTTCTGGTTGTTGTGGTTTCCTTGGGTGTTTGTTTGGTTCTTTTTTTTTATTTTATTTTTTTGCATGGGTGCTTGTTACTTTGTTGGGTTTTTTTTTTTGTTTTTTGTATGGATGCTTGTTGCCCCTTTTGCTTTTTTTTTTTTTTGTTGAATGGTCCAATCAACTTAAAAGAGGCATGGAACCATAATTTTTTTTTTTTGCATGCTCTTGGTAAGAGTGATGTTTTGACTAAAAGCCACTTTTAGTGCCTAGGTGGTCAAGCCTGGCTCATATGGGCTAACCCATGGGACCTAAGGCTTTGGAGATGGCCTAGATCTCATATGGTGTCATTTTTGTAGAGAATATCTAAAAATATCTCTTTTGTGTAGAGAATAACTAAAAATATCCTTACTTGGAGAGAATCTCTCAAGTTTCCTTGTTTTCGGGAGGGATTTTCTCAAAGTATCTTTCTTTTGGGAAAGTTACTAAATTTTAGCACTTTCCTCCTTTCTTTTCTCCTTGTTTCCTCTTTTGATTTGCTCTCTTCTATAAAAGCAAGGGGGGTTGGATCTTTGGCTCCATTGCTTCATTTTTGCAAGACTCTTTAAGAGTGCTCCAAGATCAAGAGTTCTTCTTTGTACTCAAGGATCTTCAAGCTTTTTGTTCTTCTTATCCATTGCTTCAAATAAGTTTTCTTCCTTTACAAGAAAATTCCACTGTAGAAGTAGGAAGATTTCTTTCTTTCTTTTCTTTGTTTTTTTTTTCTCTTTTCTTTTTTTTTTTCCTGCTTCTTTTCTTTTGTTTTTTTTTTCTCACGGTTTTCCCCTTCTTTTTTTTTCATCGTTTTTTTTTTCCACGGTGTTTTCTTTTTTTTTTTTTTTTCACTGTTTTTTCTTCTTTCTTTTTTCACTCTGTCTTTGTACGGATATGGCCGTACGGCCACATGGCCATGGGGCCACGGCTTTGTGGGCCAGCCGAAAATTTTTTTTTTACTTTTTTTTTTGAAGAGATTTCCTCTATTTTCTCTTTTCTTTTTTTTTTTTTTTGCTCACCATGATAATGAGGTTTATGCAATTTCAAAATGTTCATGCAATTTTTTTTTGTTTGATGCATCAAGGTAGAACACCAGAGTCTCTAGGTCAAGTCAACATGATTTTTGACTTGGATAAAGTTTGATTGGTTTGACCAAATTGGGTTGGAATTGGTCAAACAAAGGTTCCTACCATCTAATGTACGATGATGTTCATTGATGCATGATTTTTAGTAAATTGACTTGGAAGCATGATGATACATACCTGAAAATCTTTTGCAAGTATTGGGATTTGGAGCTCGCGGTGATGTTGAGCCCTTTCTTGGTCTTGCGGGATTTTGAGGAGCTTTGTAAGTTTTGGAGTTTGGAGCTCGCAGCAATGTTGAGCCCTTTTCCAATTTTGTGGAGATTTGATGAGATTGGCTCGTTCTCGCAGCAATGTTTTTGAGTTCGAACTTTCTTTAAGAATCTTTGACTGCTATAGCTTGCAGCGATGTTGAGCTCATCTTCAGGCTTTCTATCTTTTTCTGGGTGTTTCCCTTTTCTTCGAATTTGCCCCGGAACCAAGTCAAAATTTTGCTAGAATTTTTTTTTAGCAAAACTCTGTCATTTTGATGATGATTGATCTTTTCTTTTCCATCCTTTGCAGGTAGTTCTTCCAAAATGAATAAGGGTAAGGGCCCCATTACTGACGCACCTCGTCGGTCTACTAGATCTTCTAATGCGGCCGTTCAGCAAGCCTGGGAGAAGGTCCAGTTTATTGAGAAGAACTTGGAGGAATACAATTCCCTCAATCGTGATGAGATGAGACAGCGACTCATTGCTCTCAAAGATGAGAAATTTTACAAGATCGCAATAAGCAACCGTGCTTGGGTTACGGACAATCGGAGCATTATGCCCAAGCCTACCTTCTTATTCGGTGATGCAGTCCCTGACAACTTGACATACCAAAGGAGATGTTTTCAGTTCTCTTACACGACAGATGGTGAGGAGAGAACTATTTCCACCCGGTCGACCTTCGATCAAACTATCTCGATCATGAGCCTTTCTCTCACGTGTCGTAAGAGGGAAGATCCTCCAAGCTGGGTGAAGAGGACCAGTGTGATCAAGACCGGGGTTTTTGTTGGCGGCCCTTCCGGTTTTACAGAGAAGTCGCCTGTCCGTATGGACATGTTGATGCCAGCCAGTGGCTACCAAGGTTCTAATCATCCGTCGGTCGATTTGAGAGCGGTGGGCCTTGGCATTTTTCGGGGTGACGGCAGCAATTGGGTGAAACCTTTTCGACTTTGTGGCTGTTTCAGTTGTCACTCGAGCTGGGAATCATGGACTGATCACACCCTGAAGATTGGTGAGGCCATTCTGCGGGAGGCCGACAATTTTAACGCCGTTCGCGCTTTTCGGCAAACCGTGGTTTTCTCCGATGAGGCTTTCATGGCCATGCTGGAGTCATTCCTTCCACAAACCAACACCTTCATTGTTACGAATGGTGAGATTGGTTTTTCTTTAAAGGAATTGAGCACCATCACCGGGCTGCCTATCCTCGGCAAACTCTATGAGGAGTTCATGCCTATCGACAGCTGATGGACCCTCGGGAATCTTCCGTCCTCTCCTTCCGCACCCCTGGGGCTGACCTGGGTCTCGGCGGAGGAGGGAAAATCGCGGGTATCAACATTTTTGTACGGGTATGCCAGATTTACTTTCTACTTGGAATTTGGAATGGTGATGATCCGGAGATTCACCTTCACAAGTGGAAAGGAAATCAATCATTTTTTCTAACTTTTCAAATTGCATAAATATTAAGAAAAGAGACAAGTTTGTTTTTTTTTTAAAATGCCGTAGCAGGCGTTTTTGTTTGTTTGCCGTGAAAGGCGATTTTGCCGTGAAAGGCGATTTTACAAAACTCATCAAATATGAAAGACAAGAATTGTGACTTCTTTTTTTGTCTCATTAAGAAATACAAATTACAATAGAAAAGTAAGAAAAGGGATCTAACTTCTCAGGAGATTGTGGGGACACGTTGAGATCGACGGTCGCAAGTCATGTATGGACTTCGCCATCGTCCTTCAAATGAGAACATGTGATGCTTTGATTCTTTGGCTTGGCTCCTAACCTCGGTTTTTTAAAGGACAAGAACCAAGAGGAGGTCCTATATCCAATGAAAAACCAAGTAAACGGGCTGAAAAGTCACGTTTAGGCCATGTTGTAGAAGGAGGAGACCTTGGGGGGGTAGCCCCCCCAAGGGACGTTGATCACCTTGTGGTGCTTCTGGGAGCAAAGCAGCAGGACTTCGTCTCTCTCTTAGATTTTCTGGCTTTTCAGAACTTGCACTTGGGATCTATTTCTTCTTCTTTTTTTTTCTCCTTGGAACTCACCTCTTTTTATAGGCTTTTGGTAGCCATGAGGTGTGTATTGGATATTAATAGCCATGATGAGAGAATTGATGAGGAGTTACAAGTTGATTTTGTAACTTCTTTTTCATGGCTTGTGATTGGCCGATGAAGGTAGTGGGCTTTTAATTGGCTTTATGCTTCATGATGATGGGAGTTTCATGGGTTAAATGCCATGATTGCTTGGATTTGTAACTCCCAAATGCTTGAATCTGATTGGGCCGTCCAAAATAATGAGTTAATGACCTCTTTAATTTGTCATAAACGGGTCAATTAACGACATTAAGTGGTCGCCAAGGCATGTGAAGAGTCGCTGGCCGCGCCGCGTCTTTTGAGATTCTTCTTGCGATCATCACAGGTGGATCCACACATTGTTTGATGCTGGATCGCGATGCAATTTCAAACATTGGTTGATGTTGGTGGGCCGGTGACATCTATCTTGTCGATTTCACGATCGGTCAGACAGAAAGTGTACTTTCTTAGTCAGCCGGTTGGCGGTCTTGAGGCGATCGGTGATGATTTCATGCTTTTGACGGCGGATCCGGGATGTCGACGAAGATCGGTCGTTTTCAATTATCAAACATTGGATTTTCAGAAAATCACAGAGGCAAGAACACCCGAAACGCGAAAAAGATCGAAAAACGGGCAATTTGGTGCAAAATCCGGCGACCCGGATTTGCAGGGTCGCCGGGCGACCATGCGGCGACCATAGGGCTTTGGCTCGTTTGGTCGCCGAGCGTCGTTTTCGGCCGTTTTTCCATCTTTTTCGTTCCTTCTTTCTTCTGTATTTTTCTTGATATTTTTCCTCAATTATTGACTTGATTTTCTTGGAGAAATCTTGATGAGAACCCGCGTGAAATCAGAGCACAAAGTTTCCCATTTTTCGGGAAAGCCGAAGACTTTGTAGCCGATTTTCCGTCAAGAGTCGAAACTAGGTCAAACGATGTTGGAATGACCTGAAAATTGAGGTGAAGCTTCTTGAGCAGTGGATAGGACCAACCATGAGCTTTTATTTGAGTTTTGAAGCCGTTTGGGGTCCCATCATTGCTTCACTTGATTTTGCTGCAGGGAAAATGCCGAGGTTTGATATGTGGTCAAACGATGTCCGATTGACCTGAAATTTGACGAGGAGCCTATTGGAGTCATTTTGAGACGTTCCATCAGCTCCGTTTTGGATGTCATGGTCCCGGGTTGCTCCGCCACCGGTAGGCTTGATTTTCTCTCGGAGCGTCGAAACCTGGTCAATCGTTGTCAGAATGACCTGAAATTTGACGTGCGGCCTTTTGGAAGCATGTTGAAGCCACTCATGTATTTTGTTTGATGAGTGATGGCTTCGATGGTTTTCGCCACCGAGAGGCTTGATTTTGCTGTTCGAGCATTGATGGAGTGTCAAACGTTGTCAGTTTGACTTGAAATTTGGCATAGAGCCCTTTGGAGACATTCTGGAGTCATCCGTAGGCTCTAATCAAAGTTTTGACGTCTTTGATGATGTTGCCGCCGGGAGCGCTTGTTTTGCTGTCGGAGCAGTGAAGTTAGGCCAAACGATGTCGGAATGGCCCGAAACCTCAGGCGTACCCCTCTTTTGGCGGGCTTGAACGATCTCTCAGTTTCTGTCTGATTCTGATAAGATCTGATGCTTGAAGTAGTTTTGCCCGTTTTGTAGCAGGATGCAGCTTCACGAGGCTTCTTGATGTTGAGGAGACATAGTGACTTTTTTGGTGTCAGCAAATGCCCCCTCGAGGTACAGCGACGAGTAGCTTTTTGGAGTCGATGTGCCTCGAAGAGAAACTTGGAGGGGAGATTCCAACTTGACCAAGAGTCTTGAGCTTTTTTTTTTATTAGCCTTCTGAGTTTCCGGGGGAGTTTTATGGTAGTGAGAGGGATCACACACCATCTCAAGGCAAAGTTTTGAAAATGACATGAGGTATTTGGATTTTGGGTTTTGGATTTTCGTTTTTGACCTTGTGACCTAACAAGCTGTATGTGGTAGGTTAGGGGGTTAGGGTTTGATTTTGATTTTGACCTTGTGACCCAACAAGCTGTATGTGGTAGGTTGGGGGGTCAGATTTGGGTTTTTGGTTTTGGTTTGGTTTGGATTTTGATTTTGGTTTTGGTCTTGTGACCTAACAAGCTGTATGTGACGAGCTAGGGGACCGGAATTTGATTTTGTGAAATGTCAATTTCAAGATTTTGGCTCAATTTGGTTCATGAGGTTGGATGGTTTGTTTTTTTTTGGAAACTCATGAGGCTTTCTTCTTTTCTTTTCTTCCTTTTTTTTTGAATGGTCCCACCAACTCCAAAGAGGCATGGGACTTTTTTTGTTTTTTTTGTTTTTTTTTTTTCTCTTGGTAAGAGGAATATTTTGACTAAAAGCCACTTTTAGTGCCTAGGTGGTCAAACCTGGCTCATATGGGCTAACCCATGGGACCTTAGGCTTTGGAGAAGGCCTAGATCTCATATGGTGTCATTTTTGTAGAGAATATCTAAAAATATCTCTTTTATGTAGAGAATATCTAAAATATTCTTACTTGGAGAGAATTTCTCAAGTTTTCTTTTTGTGGACAGATTCTCTCAAAATATCTTTCTTTTTGGGAAAGTAGCTAAATTTTAGCACTTACCTCCTTTCTTTTCTCCTTGTTTCCTCTTTTGGCTTGCTCTCTTCTATAAAAGCAAGAGGATTGTTTCTTTTGCTCCATTGCTTTCTTTTTGCAAGAAATCTTCACGAGTGCTCTCCAAGATAAGAAGTGCTTTCTCTTCTTCAAGGATCTCCAAGCTTTCTTCTTCTCCATCAATGGCTTCGAGTAAGTTTTCTTCCTCCACAAGAATCTCCATTGTAGAAGTAGCTTCTTCATTTTTTCCTTCTTCTTTTTCTTTTCTTTTTCCTTTTTTTCTTCAAGCACGTTTTTTTTTTTTTTCGTGCTTCTTCTTTTTTTTTTCTTCCCCTTTTTTTTTCACGGTTTTCTCCTTTTTTTTTCCATGTGCTTTTTTTCTTTCTTTTTTTTTCTTTGCTGATTTTCCTTTTTTTTTTGTCAGCGTTTTTTTTTTTTTTTTTTGTTTCTGGTTTTTTTTTTTCACTCTGGTTTTTTTTCTGTCAGCGTTTTTTTTTTCTCTGTTTTTTTTTTCACGCTGATTCCCCTTTCCTTTTTTTTTCAGCGTTTTTTCTTTCTTTTTTCTTTTTCCTGTTTGTTTTTTTTTTCTTGGCTGCATGGATAGTATGCCATGTAGCAGTGGGCCAAAAAAAAATTTCTTTTTTTTTTTTTTTTTGTTTGCTCACCATGATAATGAGGCGATGCAATTTCAATATGTATGCATTTTTTTTTTTTTGATGCATCAAGATAGAAGGCTAGAGTCTCTAGGTCAAGCCAACATGATTTTTGACTTGGACAAAGTTTGATTGATTTTGACCAAATTGGGTTGGAATTGGTCAAACTTTGGTCAAGGTTTTCCTAGCATTTAATGCATGATGATATTTTTGTATGCATGATTTTGTAAATGGATTTGGAAGTATGATGATGCATACCTGAAAATCTTTTGCAAGCATCGGGATTTTGAGCTCGCAGCGATGTTGAGCTCTTTCTCGGTCTTGCTGGATTTTGAGGAAGTTTGCAATTTTCGAATTCTGAAGCTCGCAGCAATGTTGAGCTCTTTTCCAGATTTTACGGAAGTTTTGATGAGGTCGACTTGTTCTCGCAGCGATATTGAGTTCGAACATTCTTTGAGAATTCTCCACTGACTATGAGCTCGCAGCGATGTTGAGCTCATCTTCAGGCTTCCTGTCTTTTTCGGAGTATTTTCCTTTTCGTTGGAATTGCTCCGGAACCATGTCAAAATTTTGCTAGAATTTTTGTAGCAGAATTCTGTCATTTTGATGTTGATTGATCTTTTCTCTTCCATCTTTTGCAGTTAGTTCTTCTAGAACGAACAAGGGTAAAGGTCCTGTTACTGACGCACCTCGTCGGTCTGCTAGATCTTCCAATGCGGCCGTTCAGCAGGCTTGGGAGAAGGTCCAGTTTGTTGAGAAGAACTTGGAAGAGTGTGATTCCCTCAATCGTGATGAGATGAGACAGCGATTGATCGCTCTCAAAGATGAGGAGTTCTATAAGATCATGGTAAGCAGTCGTCCTTGGGTTACGGATAATCAGAGCGTTGTGCTCAAGCCTACCTTCTTCTTCGATGATGCAGTCCCTGACGACTTGACATACCAAAGGAGATGTTTTCAGTTCTCTTACACAGCAGATGGTGAGGAGATAACTATTTCTACCCGGTCGACTTTCGATCGGACCATCTCGATCCTGAGCCTTTCTCCCACGTGCCCTAAGAGGGAAGATCCTCCGAGCTGGGTGAAGAGGACCAGTGTGATCAAGACCAGGGTTTTTGTTGGCGGACCTTCCGGTTTTGCAGAGAAGTCGCCTGTCCGTATGGACATGTTGATGCCAGCCAGTGGCTACCAAGGTTCTGATTATCCATCGGTTGATTTGAGACCGGGGGACCTTGGCGTTTTTCGGGGTGACGGCAGCAATTGGGTGAAGCCTTTTCTACTTCGTGGCCGTTTCAGTGCTGACTCGAGCTGGGAGTCATGGACTGATCACACCCTGAGGATTGGCGAGGCCGTTCTTCGGGAGACCGAGATTTTTTATGCGGTTCGCGCTTTTCGGCAAACCGTCGTTTTCTCCGATGAGGCTTTCATGGCCATGCTGGAGTCATTCCTTCCACAAACCAACACCTTCATTGTGACGAATGGTGAGATTGGTTTTTCTTTGAAGGAACTGAGTGCCATCACCGAATTGTCTATCCTCGGCAAACTCTACGAGGAGTTTATGCCTATTGACAACGTCCTTGAGGAGCAATCTGAGGAGTTTAGGCTTGTGTACTTTCAGCTCGTCGCCTTCTATGATTTTTTGAAGGAGAAGGAGGGCTCGAAAGTTAGGTGCAGCAGTTGGAGAAGTTGCAGCTCCAACTTTTTTGACAGCGGGGATTCTTCTGATGGCATTGCCCAAGATGCTAGGGCTAAAACATCAAGTTTGAAGAAGATCGTTGTTATGCGAGAAGACTTAAAGAAGTTCTTCACAAGCACAAATGCCATTTGTCCCGACATTGCGTTATGGAGAGATCTCGCTGTTTACCTCACTTACTGGCTGGGTGAGGCTGTTTTTGCTGGAGGAGATGGAACGCACATCAGGCCGCACTGTATTTTTCCGGCTTGTTAGATGGCGTTTGGAGAGCGGCTGGCTTTGGTACTGCTCTTTACTCCTATTTGTGTACCGAACTTCAGGCTTCTGCTTGGGCTTCCCATGAACAGGGTATTTTCTATTTTCTGCCACATCTTCTATTCGTGGTATGTATACCACTGTCCTAGCTTCCATCGTTTGGGAGTTGCACAGGACGAAGATCCTTTTATGATTCGTTTGGCTAGAGGGACAGCCGTTCCCGAATCGCTTTTATCTGCCCGTTTGAGGATCCGACGATTTAGGGACGTCGAGATTGTGCAGTCTTCAGTGAAGCTTTCTCCGGGTTTGCGGAAGAAGGCTTTTGACTTTGGTGTCTCCCGTGATTCGACCAGGGCAGGGTCGGGAAGACATTATGCTTTGATAGACGCGGAGAAGAGATGGCTCTTCAACATACGGGGTGGTATGATGGTGTACCGCAGACATCTTTTCGTCGATATCCAACCGTATGTCCTTTTGCGTTTTGCATTGCAGCTTGGCTTCTCTCAAGGCGTTGTTGGAGCGCCATCGAGCATGGTGAAACGTTTTGGAGGTTTGCAAGATGGGAGAAATGCATGGGATTTTTATAGCACTGAGGACACTACTGCCATGATTTCCTATCCTGAGCTACCCACTTTTCGGACTGCTGGCTTCACGAAGTGGTTCGTGGAGAGCTTTTCAATGTACCGGGGGCTTTCCAAGAAAGAGCTCGATATCAAGCAATCTCCTGGGAAAGGTCTTGGCAAATCGGATGGTGTCCGTCGGGAGGAAGTTTTGGCCTTCCTTTCTGGAGAGAAGCATAAGATAGGCTTTCTTAATGAGCATGACGTCATCAGATCAGGAGCTGCACAAGGGATTCCTGGTGAGGTCTTGAGACAGCTGAAGGAGGAGGAGGCCGAGGTCGATGCTATGATACAGGCAGAGCATACGAAGGCTTCCATGGAGTCTACTGAGAAAAGTAGACCATCCAGTGAGGACTCTTGTGAGAGGCCTGATGTTGATAGTGGGGCAGGACCGTCGAGCAAATTGACCCGCTGAGGCAAGAGAGGAGAGGACAACGCCGTAACATGAGATGGCACGATAGTCCTTCTGATATTGAAGTTCCTCTCACCATTGCTGAGGAGGTGTCTTAGAATGCTGACGAGCCTCCAGAGAAGAGAAGCAAATAATAGTAGACAGCTGGTATGATTCTCTTTCTTCCTTTTGTTTCTTCTTTTCTCTTGTAAGAGATTTTTTTATTTTTTAATCCGCTGCTTTCTTTCTTTTGGCAGAGGACAATGACCTGGTGATGCCCGAGGTTTCGGCCGATGAGGAAATGACGGATCCAGTCGTGGCATCTGAGGAAGAGCCCAGGGACTCTGGAGTGGTTCCAGAACCTTCACCTGGTATGATTGCTTTGGCTTCTTTTTCTTGTTTGTGCTGTCATTTGCTAACATGTAGCTTTTGTTTTCTTGTCAGCTGACTTGCCAAAGGATTCTGACGATTTCGAGCCATCCATGGACGCAACTTTTGACGATGCTTCGGATGAGCTCAAAGAGGCAGAGAGTACTCCGCCGGTTGTCGAAGCAGGTATATTTTCAATAATAATCTTGATATATTTTTGACAAGATTATATTCATACCTTTTTGTCTTTTCCTTGGCAGATTGTGGAGCAGCAGGAGAGGTTCCTCCGTCTTCTTTAGAGCCAGAACAGGGGATACCTGCGGCTGATGCAGAAGTAGGCGCTTCTTCCGCTTTCAAAGAGTCAGCTTCCTCCGTTGGAAAGAGTTTATTGATTACTCTTCCAATGGAGCATGACATGGACAGTCGGGCATCAGAGCATGGCGAATCCTCATCTGCACCGCACCTTCAGTATGTAAGGAAGGTATTGAAGACTGTCTTGAGCTCATGGGTTGAGACTCTCTCTTCGGGTCATTTGGAAGCTGGTTTTGGCATGATCAAGCATGTGCAGGACATCCTTGCTGATAGCAAAGAAGTCAGTCTGGACATCGCAAGCGCCAAGGATTTTGTTGAGGAGATCATCACCTTGGGAAACAAATGGACTGAGACCAAGAGTTTCCTAGATGGTGACTTCTTTGATGAGATGTTCATAAAACCTTCCAGCAGAGTCAAAGCTGAGCTGACTGAGGTCACGAAGACTCGGAGGTAGATCGTTCGGGAGAAGAACGTTGCCAAGTTATCCATCATGGAGCTGAAGCAAGACTTGGACCGCCTTGATAAGGAGGTTGTCGAGGTTAGGCAGCGTCTTGAGCTTTTGGAGGAAGAAGCTACTGCCAAATGGACCGCCATTGTGGAGGCTCATGACAAGGAGGGGACTCTCATTCGCCAGGTTGAGGAAGCTGAAGGTAATGTCCGGAGGAAGACTTAAGAGCATGAGCAGTGGCAGGTTCTCTGGGAAGAACTTCCTCGTGCTGCAGATGGGTCACGGCATTTGGCCGCGTTTTATGGGGACATTTTGAAGAAGCGTGGCCTAAAAACTTTGGAAGTTAAGGCCAAGGGTCTGCTTGAGGAGTTGAACCTTTGGTTGAAGACCATGTCGAATTGAGCTCCTGAGTTGTAACAAACTCTTTTTCCTTCTTCTTTTTTTTTTGGTACCTCCATGTATAAACAGTTTTGGTACTATATTTTTGTATCCCCTTCCTTTCACTTAAATCATTTTTTTTTATGAAAACAAATTTGAGCAAAAGTTGATGGGAATGTTTGTTTAAGAATTTGATCAAAATGTTGTCATTTTGTGAAAATCTTTTGGCAAAGGGTTGTTTTGGGCATGAAAGCCAATTTTGTGGCGAAAAGCCTGGTTTTTTATGGTTTGAAAACCGAAATTTTGGATGGCATGAAAACGTAATTTTGTCTGTGGCATGGGAGCCAAATTTGTTTGTGGCATGAGAGCCAAAGTTTTTTGGATGGCGTCAAAGCCGAATTTTGGAATGGCATAGAAGTCGAATTTCATTTTGTGGCATGGGAGCCAAATTTTGTTTGTGGCATGAGAGCCAAAGTTTTTGGATAGCGTGAAAGCCAATTTTGGCGTTTATAGCCGAATTTTTTTTTGTTTTGGCATTTATAGCCGACTTTTGGCGTTTATAGCCGGATTTGGCGTTTATAGCCGAGTTTTGGCGTTTATAGATGAATTTTGTTTTGTTTTGTTTTGGCATAAGAGCCAGATTTTTGAAAACCAAGTTTTTGTTTTGTTGGCATGAAAAAAAAAATTTGTTTGTTTTGGCATTTATAGCCGAATTTTTGGCGTTTATAGCCGGATTTTGGCGTTTATAGCCTAGTTTTGGAGTTTATAACCGAATTTTTTTTTTTTTTTTTTTGGCATTTATAGCCGACTTTTGGCGTGTAGGCGTTTATAGCCGAGTTTTGGCATTTATAGCCGATTTTTGTTTTGTTTTGTTTTGGCATAAGAGCCAGATTTTTGAAAACCAAGTTTTTGTTTTGTTGGCATGAAAGCCGATTTTGGCGTTTATAGCCGAAATTTTTTTTTTGTTTGTTTTGGCATTTATAGCCGAAGTTTGGCGTTTATAGCCGAGTTTTGGCGTTTATAGCTGAATTTTGATTTTCAAAATGCAGGTATCGACTAAATGTCGCCTTCCCGCTGAATGGTCTTGCAAGTATCAATGAAATGTCGCTTCCTTGCTCATTCGGTTTTGCGAGTATTGATGGAATGTCACTTCCTCGTGGGCTGGGTTTTGCGAGTATCGATGGAATGTCGCTTCCTCGCGAATTGGGGTACAAGTATCGACTAAGCGTCGCTTCCCTGCTTTTCCCAAAACTTTTGGTTTTCATGGGTACTGACTTGGTGTCGTTTCCCCGCGATTTTTGAAATTTGAGGTTTTTTTGAACCATTTGAAATTTTGGTTGTGGATATCAACTAGTATGTTGCTTCTCCACTGTTTTTTTTGAAGTTTTGCAAGTATCGAATGGGGTTCGCTTCCTTGCGATTTTTTGGATTTTGGAAGTATCGAATGGGGTTCGCATCCTTCCGATTTTTGGGTTTTGCGAGTATCGACTGAATGTCACTTTCCCGCGGTTTCTAAAAAACCATATATTTTGTTTTTTTGTTTAGAGACACAAGGGTCATAAATTTTGACTTAAACCATTTTGGTTGTAAAAGCCGAGGCGGTCTAGGGTGAAAATTCCTAAGTCCCGATTTTTGTTTCAAACCATGAATTTTGGGTTCAAGGATCGAAATTTTAGTCAAGTCTGGGAAGAGGCTCCTAGACTTGGATTTTTGGATTTTGATTTTTTTTTTTTTTTGAACAATGAAACGATGAAAGTAAGCATTGTTTTGAGAGATTGTTTTTTTGGAAACTTCAACATAAAGATTAAAATTCCAAAAGGGGTGGGTTTGACGAGCAAGTACCTTGGAAATAGGCTTTGGCTGTGTAGATATCGCTCTGACCCGCTTGAGGAAGTCTTCAAGGGTAGTACCGCTTCAAGAACTTGCCATTGATGGGTAGCATACATCTGTCTCCTTTCATGTTTAGAAGAGCGTATCCACCGTTGGAGAAGACTTTGTCGATGACGAAGGGTCCCTCCCATTTTGGTTCAAATTTGCCTTTGGATTTGTGGACAAAGACTATGGGTCTTTTTACTGCAAGAACCAAGTCACCCTTTTTGTAGGCGCGTTGCCTGACCTTCTTGTCGAAAGATCCTGCCATGCGTGCTTGGTTCAACTCAATGCTTTGTAGAGCTTCAAGTCGTCTTTCATCGAGATTATCCAACTCTTGGAGTCTCAATTTGACATTGCTTTCTTGCGTCATGTCATTTTGCAAAGATACCCTTAAGGAAGGAATTTGTACTTTCAAAGGGACAACAGCTTCGCATCCATAGACCAAAGAGAATGGTGTGCTATGGGTTGGTCCTCGAACGATGGTTCGATAGGCCATTAAGGCTTCTGGTAGCTTGTCGCCCCAGTCTCTTTTGTGACTAGAGAACATTTTCTTGAGAATTTTGCAGAGTGTCTTGTTGAGGCTTCTGCTAGTCCGTTCACTGCTGGATTATATGAAGTCGAAGGACAACTTTGGATTTTGTACTTGTCGCAAAACCTGTAGAATCTGTGATCCCGGAATTGTGGTCCGTTATCATGGACGAATCTTTTAGGTATGCCGAAGCGACAAATAATGTTGGTGCGCAAGAACTGAAGGACAGATGAAGTCTTCATTTCGCTGAGCGCAAATGTCACACCCCGAAACCAGGACCTTGCAGTGATCCGATCTCGGGATGTGAAATTTTGGGATTAATTAAAACTTTTACTTTTCCCAAGATCCGCGTGAATGAGGATCACACATTTCCACACAATCTGAATATTTCGCGAAAGCTTGCATGGCGTTGCGACTCGGAGCCCGTGGCCATCGGATTCCGTGTCGCACTCAACCAAGTAACATAAATCCATCAATAAAGCAGACTGGCATAAATAAAGAAAATCCATCAATAAAGCAGACTGGCATAAATAAAGAATCATAAAGTATTGAGCTGACAGTAACAGGACAGTACATTTCCCATATATATTGAGGTTACAAATTTACAAATGCATTTTCATTAATAATCCCAAGGAAAAAGGCTAATAAAAGCCATGCAAATAAAAATCCAACTAAACAAAACACTACCCATAATGGTTACGAACTCCGATGCCAAACTTGATATCTAGATGACATCAATAGGCAGCCTCTCGCGTCCAACCGGCGGCACAACCGCCTACTCACTCAAGCCACCTAAAAAGGAAAGAAACGAGACCTGGCACCAAACAAAAAGGATCAGACACGACGGTCTGGCAAGTGAATAATACAGATGATATAAAAGTTTTAATCCAATCATATTGAAAATCATAAAATGTATTGAAAGTAAACTGTATGCACAAAACGATTTAATGAAATAAATGCTGCATATACAGGAGTTTAATAAATAAACTTTTCAAACTGATAAACAATTTTTCGAAACAATGGCAACCCACATATAGCTATATTCTCCTATTACCGAAGTAACAAGAGCACTCAAACAAAAACCGTAGCCACATTCGTGGGACCGGAAAACAGAACCGTTGCCACTTCCGTGGGACCGGAGATGATCAGAACCGTAGCCATACAAATGGGACCGGCAGATCCAAAGCAGAACCGTTGCCATGGCCGGCGCAAACGAAATCCAAACTACAGTTGGCAAACAATTTTAAGATCCCAAGCCGGGTGATCAGCCCGACAAGGCGACCTAAGCTTAGTGGTGCCGTTTCATAGGTTATATGCAAGTAACAAACAAATTCTCCTTTTGGGCTCATGGGCTCGCACTACATAGCTCTGGCCCCATCTTACCTCAAGGTTTTGGTTTCGAAATAATAACCTTTTTCTCTTCAAAACCAAATATGAGTTAATACCATTCAAATCATAATAATACATTTCAAAATCGATAAGAAAACTACTCTGAACAAATGCAAACAGACAGAATCGAACAAATCAAAGGAGTAGTCTTACCGATAATTTTAAAACGATATAATCAAATTGTCCAAGTACATTTCTATTGATGAAAAAGACTGCTCTTAACCAAATAAAAACAAATAAATATGAACAAATCAGATGAGTAGCCTTATCAATAATTTCAGATGTGGCAAACCACTCAAATCAAATCATGAGTTCAGTTTATATAAACATATGAAAATTTTACAAACTTGGAATGAAGTAGTAATAACGGTTCAATGGCTTACCACGGGTCGTCTCGATATACACTTAGACTCCTAATGTCGATAATAAATGAGGAGTTGGTGCCACTGAAGATCTCCGACAATTAAGGAATAAAGTGTATGTTGAGACTTTAATAAGCTCCCGGATAATTTTATTATCAACATTTCCATTGCTTTCCCATTTACATTTCACAAATTCAAAATCATTCAATTTTGTATTCGTTCCGGATTTCCATACTTCAATAGGGCCTAAATGGGCTTCAAACCATAGAGGAAGTAAGCTAGAAAAGGGCCTGAAATGGGCCTGAAAGCAGGCTGGAAACAGGCCTGATAACAAGTCTGGACTGGGCCTGCAACATGTCTGAACTGGGCCTGGAAAACAGGCTGACAAACCAGCAGACAGGCCCTGGTCGAGCGACCCATGGGTCTGAGCCCAGTCCGTTCCAGCACCTGATATTCCCACCTGATCATTTCTCTCCTTCTGTTTTCCTTTCCTTTCTTATTTCCTCTTCTATCTCCAGCTTCCTTCTCATACATTTACACTTTTCTTAACATTGAGAGTCTCCAATAACAATCAATCATATCCATTCAACCATCACCATCCAATTCTCATTCCAAGTTCTATTACAAAACACCAAATTTCAAACTGACTGTGAAACCAAAAGTTGCAGGAAAATTGAAAGAGTCATTACTCAAACTATAAGTAATACACAGCATGATTTCAGATATTGTGAAAGCCATACGTATCTGCACAAAATTGTAAAAGAACAGATTCAAAATCCTTGGTACACACAGCCCTTTTTATATCAAGAAATCAATCTTCTAGCATATCAAACTCATATATATGTAAAGGAAAACCATTTCATTGCATGCATTATCAATCTGATTTATTCACTTGCCTCTAAGGAAAAAGGGTTCTCAAGAGCAAACCCAAAATCTCCTACACACCAGCTGCAACCTATACCAAAAATCCATGGAAGAACCCATATCAAAAATCCACTAAAACTTGGAAAACAATGAAGCTTTACAAAAGAGCTCTTGCATGAATGAAAATAAGCATCTTTTGATCCAATAAAACCAAGGTTTGGGAAGGAGAAGCCATTGCTAACCTTTGAAAGCTTTACGGAAGAAGAAGAGCTTGGAGAAGAGATGAAACCAGCTGAAATACCACAAAAATTGTACCAATGGATAGCTTGGACGATGGGAAAGAGATTGGTGAGATCAAATCTCCAAATGGAATTCAAGAAGTGCACATGCAAGAGGAGAGAAGATGATAAGAAAGGAAGAACTTCTCTGGTTCAGCTACAGCTACAGGGACGTTTGCAAATGGAGAAGATGTAGACTCTTTGACCATTTTAAATGGGTGTTTGTGGGGCCCATTTGTCTTAAAACTTGAGGGCTTTGGAACTCCTGTTTATGGGTCCCGAATGAAGTCGACAAAGAAGAGAAAAATGATCAAAAAAATATTTGCTTTCCAAAAAGTATATTTTCCCCAATTTCTGGAATTTTCAAAATTTATGGACAGATTTAGTGAAAATTGTCATTTTTGCTATTTTTTTCGAAAAACGTGATTTCTGAGCCTCAAATCTAAATGGATAAAACATGAAAGCTGTTTATAACAATAAAATGAGTAAAAAGGAATAAAATTTGGAATTTTTAAAACTCGAGAATAAATTCTCACAAAAATACATTTTATTAAAACCGGGTCAAACCGAAGTCAACGGTCTCTCTCCAAAGTTAGGAAAATCTATTCAAACTCTCAAACAATGTCAAACTAATTCTAAACTCACCCAAAAATCCAAAACCACGATTAAAACGACACTAAACCCGAAATTTGGGGGTCGGGGTCTTACAGCAAATGCTTCTGACCACTTGGAGAAATAATCCGTAGTGGCGAAGATGAAGCGATGACCTTTGCTTGATGGGGGAGAAATAGGACCTATGATGTCCATACCCCAGGCTTCGAAAGGCCATGAGATTGCTGTTGGATGTAGCCATTCTGGAGGCATGTGGACATAATCTCCATGAATCTGGCATTTTTGGCAGCGCTTGGCAAATTGCATTGCATCAGCTACCATGGTAGGCCAATAATAACCTCGCCTTTTTATCTGGTTGTAGAGCTTAGGACCAGCCTGATGGGCTCCACAAAGACCAGCATGCACTTCTTTGAGAGTTTCCTCGGCCTCTTGTTGTGACAAGCAGTGTAGGAGTACTCCGTTGAAGGATTTTCTATAAAGTGTTTTCGAAGGTATATCCAAATGAAACTTTGGGGCACGTCTTTGGATGCTTACCTGCTCTTTTGGATCTTCAGGTAGGATTCCGAACATGATGTAATCAATGAACGGATCTCTCTAGTCGCCAATCGGAGGTTTGAAGATGGACATCCGACTTCCAACCACTTGGTGGCATTCAGCAACTGCTTGGTGTGTGTTGAGAGGAGGGAGAATCCTTCTTTGACACACTGTGATTTGCATGTGTTCCCCCTTTTGGATTGCCATTGATGCGGCGAGTCCAGCCAGGGCATCTGCACGGATGTTTTCACCTCTGAGGACGTGGGTGTTATGGCAGATGTTGAATTTTTGTCGAAGCGACTCCGCCTTATTGTAGTAAGGTAGCAAATCAAGCTTCCTAACTTCATATTTCTGATTCATCTGGTTGACGATCAGTTGAGAGTCCCCAAAAGCTTCCAACATGGTGATGCCGGATTCTAGGGCGAGTTCCAATCCTACAATCAAGGCTTGGTACTCAGCTGCATTGTTTGAACATGGTTCAAATAGCGAGAAGGCGTGTGGAATCATGTATTTGTCGGGGCTGACAAAGACTATGTCAATTCCCGATATTTGCTTTCCTTTTTCATTTGTCTTGGTTGCACCATCAAAGTACATGTCCCAAGAAGCATTTGATAAGGAAGTTTCCACATTGTAGACAAATTCGTCTGGGAGATCATCCCTGAGTGGAAAATCTTTAGGCAATGGATGCTCTGCGAGAAAGTTTGCTAGAGCTTGGCCTTTGATCGCTTTTTGTGGTACATACCTAATATCAAACCGTGATAGAAGGATGGACCATTTTGCCAGTCGGGCATGGAGAGCACATGCTTTTGTGACAAGGACCTTTAGGAGGTTGATCCTCGAAATCAGGTAGACTGTGTTGGATAGCAGATAGTGACGTAGCTTTTATACGGCAAACATCACTGCAAGGCATTCTTTTTCGACTGGGGAGTAGCGATGCTCTGCACCTGCCAACATGCGGCTAAGGTAATATAGAGCAGCTTCTTTTCCATCGTCGTTCTCTTGTGCGAGCAGAGCACCCAAAGAGTGGTCGAGAGCTCTTGTGTACAAGATAAATGGTTTTCTAGTTGTGGGGGCAGCCAGCATTGGAGGTTTAGTGAGGTATGCTTTGATGTCTTGAAATGCATTTTCACATTCAGCATCCCAGACAAAGTCCACACCTTTCTTCATTAAGCGAGAAAATGGACGGCACTTCCCTGACAGATTTGAGATGAACCGTCGGACGTATGCCAACCTTCCCTGAAGTCCTTTTAATTCTCTTAGGGTTCTGGGAGATGGCACTTCCAGGATAGCCTTTACTTTGGTAGGGTCAAGCTCTATTCTAGCTTTTCGTACTATGAATCCCAGAAACTTACCTGATGAGACACCGAAGAAGCACTTTAGTGGATTCATCCGCAATTTGTGTTTGCGAAGTCGGAGGAAGACTTCTCAAAGATCATCGAGATGGTCTTCTTTTCTTCTGCTTTTGATGGCGAGGTCGTCAACATAGCATTCGACCGTTTTATGCTGCATATCTTGGAATATTTTCATCATAGCCCTCTGATATGTTGCACCTGCATTTTTCAGACCAAATGACATGACAGTGTAGCAATATACGCCAAATGGTGTGCGAAATGACGTATGCCTTTCGTCTTCAGGATGCATCTTTATCTGATTGTAGCCAGAGAATCCATCCATGAATGTCATTCGCTCGAACCCATAGGTGTTGTCAATCATCACCTCTGGTATGGGGAGCGGGAATTCATCTTTAGGACATGCATTATTCAGGTCTCTGTAGTCAATACAGACCCTTATCTGCCCATTTTTCTTTGTCACGGGGACGATGTTGGCTAACCATTCAGGATGCTGTTCCTCGCGGATGAAGCAAACGTTTTTGAGTTTCTAAACTTCTTGTTCAATTTTGTCCATCGCGTCGGGATGGAATCTTCTTTGGCCTTGTTTGACAGGCTTGATTTCTTTTTGCAAGTTGAGCTTGTGGACTGCTACTTTGGGATCCAGGCCAGGCATTTCAGCATAAGACCATGCAAAGCAATCAACGAACTCGCGAAGAAAAGAGATATACTCGGGTAACTCATCATCCTTTATATTCTTGCTTATGAATACAGGACGTGGGTTATCAGGTGTTCCCAAGTTTATCTTTTGAAGAGGGTCTTCTGTCGGAAGGTATGAAGGTGGTTCCTCCACAATGTTTTCGGAGGCTTCCAACTCAACAAGACCTTCTGGAGTGCCAGAGGCATTTTCAAACTGAGGCTCTGTTTCTGTCCACGGATCTTCTTGATCAGTATCCTTCTCAAGGCTTGCAATGAGATGGTCCCAATCATTTACTGGAACTGGGTTGAAGTAGGGTACTTCTTTTGGAGACAATGATTCTTCTGGGACAGAGAACCGCTCGTCTATGTCATCGGGCAATTCCTCTTTATTATCAGAGAAATCATACAAATTGGAGGAGCTTTCTGGATCCTTGACGAGTGACTCTTCAAAGAGATATCTAGGGATATCGATGTCTTCATGAGATGTTGAGGCTTGGTCGGTAAAGCGACTTTGTAGCCATGGTGTCAACTGTCTCATAGGAGCGGTAGGATCATACCCCAACCCATATGAAGACTTGCCTTTATGAAATTGGATTTTCCAATCTTCTGATTGACTTTTGATTAGGGTGGGTTCCAATGGTGTGAGAATACCACGACCACCTCCCAAACCAATTGGATTCTGAGCATCATAGCCCATTTTCTTCATGATAGCTTGTGCCATCGGACTATATAGGGATAGCTGAGGCATACCTTCGTTTTGGAAAGGTTCAAGCAGAGAGTTCAGTGGAGATGCTCCTGATCTGTGGAAGAAGATTGCTTTTTCTTTTGGCGAAGTTGCCGGAATAACAAAGGAAGCCGACGCAGGGTCTTCTATGTCAGCAACTGTCTCCAATGGAGTGAGAGCGGGCTAATCTTGCTGAGTATCAGCTTGGCTTGATGCTGTGTCATCTTCTGACTCTGACTCCGAGTCTGTGTCATGCAGAATAGACACAAAGGAGACAGTGAACTTGTCCCCAGTCTTTTGTTTTGTCTTCTTTACTTTGGTAGTGATTACCAAAGGCTTTGGAGATTTGAAGGAGACGACGAAGGGAGCTTAACCGCTTACTTCAAGTTTGGTGGAGGGTTTGTTTACCTCCGGTGATTGCTGAGGAGCCTTGCCTTTATCTTTTTGGAGACTGTCGGCAAAATGAATTGTTTTTTCCTCCTGTTCTTCTTTTCCATCTTTATACATTTGAGCATCTACAAAATGGACATCTCTGCATTTGAAGGGCTTTTGTCTGTAAACACGCGATGTATCAAGCCATCGTTGCCAACGAACTTGATGCACTGATGTAGAGTTGAAGGGACGACACCATTCTCATGTATTCAGGGGCGTCCAAGGAGTATATTGTAGCATGAAAAGGTCCTTATTGCATACACAGTGACTTCAGACATAAGATCACCGATTTGCAATTTGAACCTGATTTTGCCGATAGGCCTTTGAGCGCTGCTGTCATATCCGAAGATGGATACGGACGTGTGACTCAGCTTGCTAGGTGGGATGCCCAGCTCTTCGAGTGGCGAAGTAGAAATGAGGTTGAGTACAGAACCTGGATCGATCTGAACTCTGTGTACTGGCATTTCTTTGATGTACCCTGTAAAGTACAAGGGTCGGTTGTGCTTTGTTTCGCCTAGTAGGAGGTCATCCTTGTCGAAGGCAATTGTTGCACTTGCTGCTTTTTGTAACGAAAGGCACTCAGTTTTCTTCTTTTCTCCCTTTGGAGGAGTATTTGATTTTTTTACCCTGTAGTCCATTTCAATTTGTAGGACTTGTGGGGCGTGTTTGTCAACATCCGCATTCAGCCTTTGTAATTCTGAAAGGAGACTATCACGAGTTTGTGGAGACATTCGTAATAAGTCAAGGATGTGCAGACGTGCAGGTATGTGTTTGAAGTGCTCAATCAAGTCGTACTTGAAAGCCTCCTTCGGGCCTGCATTTTCATTATTATTGCCACTTGGGGCGCTTACAACTTGTTTTCCCAAAGGATTTACATAAGAAGAAGAAGGTTCGTTATAATTTTTGTGGTAATCCCGGCCAGAACGGGTACCTCTACCAACTTCAAGAGCTTCTAGAGAAGGGTCTTCTTTTGGAAGATCACTCTCAGGATCAAAGGGTTGATCCTTGTCATTTGCTGAAGATGTCTTTATAGTAGCATTGGCATCTTCAGTGATTGTGTTGTAAGGAGCAATTTCCGGGAACAAGTCATGAACAGCATCCGACAACCTTTCTGTATTAGTCCAGACATTACCTATGAGATCGGGTATCTGGGACTAATCAATTGGGTTTTCATTGAAGAAGATTTCATTGACAGAAGTTTCTTCAAGATGATCAATCGGGAGAGGCTTGAGTTCCGATGTCACAGCTTCAGGAGACGAGGGCTGAGAGGATGATATCTCAGTGGAAGTCACCTGAGAAAATGTAGCTCCATATGATACACTACCGGTTGGGGTGTACGTGTCTTCGGAAGCTTCAAAGGCACTATCGTCCTGAGCTATCGCATTGTATGGCATCTGGACAGGAGATGCCCCTAATGCAGACTGTTGGGAATCAGACTCATCCTCAGATGTAAGAGGATCATCGATCCAACTGTTTTCTCCATTTTCAGGAGTTAAGGGAGAAAGTTCCAGTTGACTTTCAGGGAATTCTGGTTCTGGATTATGATGAAGATCATTAACGCGATCTTGCTCCTGCTCTATGGCAAGATGTTGTAAGATTCTTGCATATTCCTCAAGATTAGGCATAGGAGCCAAATCTTCTTTGACACCCACTCCTCGTGGTTCACCAATGTTGGGTTCCACCGGAGCATTGGTTGGTGCTGGATCGACAACATTTTCTTGAATAGGGCCCTGGTCTTCTTCATCATCAGATCAAGATCCTTGTGGCTGTAATGGGTTATACCAGATTACTGGCATAAGATGAGACTTGGGAATCCATTCCTCGTCAGAGAGGTATTCTCCTGTTTCAAGGGATTCTTCCCACTCATCGATATCACTGGCAGTATCACTGGCAATATCACTGGACTCTTATCCATTCATAGAGAATCCAACTACCGAGTTGCAAGAGTATGATGCCCCCTGCACATTTTCATTTTTGTATAAAGGTGGCATGAAATCATCAAGGGTGAATTTTCTTACCGCCTTTGAAGTTTTGGGAAGAGATTCTTCCGTTGCCCCTAGTGAAGCAGTGGAAGAGGTTTCTGCCTTTTCAAGGACTTCTTATTGTGGTTGAGACTTTTGCTGCTGTTTGAGCTTGCGGAGTTGTCTCTTGGCTTGCCGATGATCATCGAGTTCCCCCAGGTTCTTTGATTTGTTGTCGATGATCATGGATGAAGAATTTGAGGAGTGGTTACTCTGGTCTCCTTGGCTTAGAGGAGTGGAGGATTCTTCCAGATGTGTTCGTGTCTGGGAGACGCTGCGAGTCACTGGACGTCTAACACTGATTTTGATTGCTGACTTCTGGCGTTTTCTGGTTTTGCCAACCATATAACAACAACGAATTGGTCGGGTCTTTCTTTTTCGACCCATTTGTTTGAGATATGAAGATTAGAACACTGGGTTTTTTGCTTCTCAAGTCTCTTTTGTCGATACGCCGCACGGCGACGCATACGACGAGCAATTTGTGCTTCAGTCAGCTCTGGCTGGGCTCTGGCGATGAAGGATGTAGTCTCCGTGCGCAGCAGCCGAGTTTGTCTTCTTTGAAGCTTGGCAAAGATAGAATCTGGACGCGGTCCTTTGCCTGTCGCAGTGAAGATTTGAATTTTGCGAGCTCGGCCCCTGTAGAAATGAAGGGTCGACTCACGGGAGTGCAAGCTTCAGCATATTTTTGCGGAGGCCTAACGATGCAGGATTTGATTTTGGGCTTGTAGGAGCAAGCCGGCTCATGATGATTTTGTTTGTTTTTGGGCGGAGGGTAGGTTTCTCCTATTTCATGTAAGAGAGAGGGTAGAACCGATTCTCCTTGAGAGGGGCTAGGTATGCTGGCTTTGCAGATGTTCGGGACCTCCGTTGCTTTGGTGAAGATCTCGGGGACCAAGTTTTGGGGTAAACCTGGTTTCTTGTGGGTTGAGGCTTCGTGGGAACGCCACGGGCTTCAAGCTTCTTATTGTTCGCCCTTGGTGCCATTTTCGTGACACGTTGGGGGGCGGTTTTCTGCTTCTTGGCAGGTACAGTGTCTTCTGCGGGGAGTGGGAATGGTCCCAGCGACCTGAAGACGATGATCCGGGGAGTTGAAGTTGACCCGGTGTTTGGAGAGTTGTCGAGGGAGATGACGCTTCGGCAACTGGCAGGGCGCTTATGCTTGTTTTGCTTGTCTTGAAGCATAAGCTGGTACTTATTCTCATCGAAAGTGATGGTCAATGAAGCTGCCATTGTTAGTTTTGGAAAACTTCTGAAACAAGACCAAATCCATTAGTAATCACAAGAATATGCTGATCGTAAATGGTGAACAACAATGGTTTTGTCTTTTCAAATCACTTGAGGGGACATGGCCCAACCCAAGGACGATGAAGAAGGCAAAAAGCCATAGAGGATACAATTGTTCTAAAATGCAAGTATGGTAGGCTCAGAGTGAGCGTTCCAGTGACTGCTAGAAGCAATTGTGGACCTTAATTCAAATTACCGAGAAGCAAGGCTCACTCGATGTAAAATGATATAAGGTTGGAGATACAATGTGTCGGTCGCGAATACAGTAGACCCGAAAGGGCGTACTAGCACCGTTAGGCACAAATGTTGCAAATCGCATCCTTGGAAAGGACAAGAGATGGGATTTTTTTTGAAAGGTCAAATTTGGATTCATAACGGAGAGCAAATGGTGTTCCAATCCGAACGAAGGCTCAACATTTCTGCGAGCGCTAAATTCAGAAGGGAAGGAACCAGATTTCTCGGATGTGAATCCAATAATGACGGGAGTTTTTTTGAAGGGTCGAGATTGAATTCATCAAAGAGAGCAAATGGTGTTCCGTTCCAAACAAAGGCTCAACATTTCTGCGAGCGCTAAATCCAAAAGGGAGGGAACCAAAATTTCTCAACTTTGAACTCAAAAGTGACTGAAGTTTTTGTTTTTTTTTTTTTTTTGAAGATTTTTTTGAAGGTTTTTTTTTTTTTGAAGATGTACATAGGTTTCCAATTCGATCTTATGAAACCTTGGTAGATAGATCAGCCCCCAGGTAAGGGTAGGATTACTTAATGAACCCGTTTGGAGGACCCTTGCCTTGAACAGTCTAGCTGTCTCCACACTCTGGACAAAGCTTTTCTTAAATCCACTTTGGTCAAAGAACGCAATTGGTGGAACCTCAGTGTTTTTTTTTTTTTTTTGAACCCTTTTTGAAAGATTTCTAATGAACTCATCAAAGAGAGCGAAAGGTGTTCCAATCCGAACAAAGGCTCAACATTTCTACGAGCGCTAAATCCGAAAAGGAAAAACCAAAGTTTCTCAAATTTGAATTGAAAAGAGAGAAAAATGATTTTTTTTTTTAGAAATTATAATTTTTTTTTAATCCCAATTGGACTCATCAAAAAGAAAAGATGGCCCAATCCCCGATATGAACGATAGCTGCGAACATTTCTGTGAGCTATCAAGTTCAAAGAGGAGAGGATCAAAATTTCTCAAAGTTGAATCTTGAGAAAGAGAGATCAACTCGGCGGAGGAGGGAAAATCGCGGGTATCAACATTTTTGTACGGGTATGCCAGATTTACTTTCTACTTGGAATTTAGAATGGTGATGATCCGGAGATTCACCTTCACAAGTGGAAAGGAAATCAATCCTTTTTTCTAACTTTTCAAATTGCATAAATATTTAGAAAAGAGACAAGTTTGTTTTTTTTTTTAAATGTCGTAGGAGGCGTTTTTGTTTGTTTGCCGTGAAAGGCGATTTTGCCGTGAAAGGCTATTTTACAAAACTCATCAAATATGAAAGACAAGAATTGTGATTTCTTTTTTTGTCTCTTTAAGAAATACAAACTACAATAGAAAAGTAAGAAAAGGGATCTAACTTCTCAGGAGATTGTGGGGACACGTTGAGATCGATGGTCACAAGTCATGTATGGACTTCGCCATCGTCCTTCAAATGAGAACATGTGATGCTTTGATTCTTTGGCTTGGCTCCTAACCTCGATTTTTTAAAGGACAAGGACCAAGAGGAGGTCCTATATCCAATGAAAAACCAAGTAAATGGGCTGAAAAGCCACGTTTAGGCCATGTTGGAGAAGGAGGAGACCTTGGGGGGGTGGCCCCCCCAAGGGACTTGATCACCTTGTGGTGCTTCCGAGAGCAAAGCAGCAGGACTTCGTCTCTCTCTTGGGTTTTTTAGCTTTTCAGAACTTGCACTTGGGATCTATTTCTTCTTCTTTTTTTTCTCCTTGGAACTCACCTCTTTTTATAGGCTTTTGGTAGCCATGAGGTGTGTATTGGCATTGATAGCCACGATGAGAGAATTGATGAGGAGTTACAAGTTGATTTTGTAACTCCTTTTTCATGGCTTGTGATTGGCCGATGAAGGTAGTGGGCTTTTAATTGCCTTTATGCTTCATGATGATGGGAGTTTCATGGGTTAAATGCCATGATTGCTTGGATTTGTAACTCCCAAATGCTTGAATCTGATTGGGCCGTCCAAAATAATGAGTTAATGACCGCTTTAATTTGTCATAAACGGGTCAATTAACGACATTAAGTAGTCGCCAAGGCATGTGAAGAGTCGCGGGCCGCGCCGCGTCTTTTGAGATTCTTCTTGTGATCATCAGAGGTGGATCCACACATTGTTTAATGCTGGGTCGCGATGCAATTTCAAACATTGGTTGATGTTGGTGGGCCGGTGACATCTGTCTTGTCGATTTCACGATCGATCGGACAGAAAGTGTACTTTCTTAGTCAGCCGGTTGGCGATCTTGAGGCGATCGATGATGATTTCATGCTTTTGACGGCGGATCCGAGATGTCGACGAAGATCGGTCGTTTTCAAGTATCAAACATTGGATTTTCAGAAAATCACAGGCAGGAACACCCGAAAAGCGAAAAAGATCGAAAAACGGGCAATTTGGTGCAAAATCCGGCAACCCGGATTTGCAGGGTCGCCGGGCGACCATGCACCCAGGGTCGTCGGCGACCCTGGGCCAAGGTCGCCGGCGACCATAGGGCTTTGGCCCACTTTGTCGTCAAGCGTCGTTTTCGGCCGTTTTTCCGTCTTTTTCGTTCCTTCTTTCTTCTGTATTTTTCTTGACATTTTTCCTCAATATTGACTTGATTTTCTTGGAGAAATCTTGACGAGAACCCGCGCGAAATCGGAGCACAAAGTTTCCCATTTTTCGGGAAAGCCGAAGACTTTGTAGCCGATTTTCCGTCAAGAGTCGAAACTAGGTCAAACGATGTTGGAATGACCTGAAAATTGAGGTGAAGCTTCTTGAGCAGTGGATAGGACCAACCATGAGCTTTTATTTGAGTTTTGAAGCCGTTTGGGGTCCCATCGATGCTTGACTTGATTTTGCTGCGGGGAAAATGCCGAGGTTTGATATGTAGTCAAACGATGTCCGATTGACCTGAAATTTGACCAGGAGCCTATTGGAGTCATTTTGAGACGTTCCATCAGCTCCGTTTTGGATGTCATGGTCCCCGGTTGCTCTGCCGCCGGTAGGCTTGATTTTCTCTCGGAGCGTCGAAACCTGGTCAAACGTTGTCAGAATGACCTGAAATTTGACGTACAGCCTTTTGGAAGCATGTTGAAGCCACTCATGTATTTTGTTTGATGAGTGATGGCTTCGATGGTTTTCACCGCCGGGAGGCTTGATTTTACTGTTCGAGCATTGATGGAGGGTCAAACGTTGTTGGTTTGACTTGAAATTTGGCATAGAGCCCTTTGGAGACATTCTGGAGTCATCCGTAGGCTCTGATCAAAGTTTTGACGTCTTTGATGATGTCGCCGCCGGGAGCGCTTGTTTAGCTGTCGGAGCAATGAAGTTAGGCCAAACGATGTCGGAATGGCCCGAAACCTCAGGTGTACCCCTCTTTTGGCTACCTCGAAGGATCTCTCAGTTTCTGTCTGATTCTGATAAGATCTGATGCTTGAAGTAGTTTTGCCCGTTTTGTAGCAGGATGCAGCTTCACGAGGCTTCCTGATGTTGAGGAGACATAGTGTCTTTTTTGGTGTCAACAACAGCGTCCTTGAGGAGCAGTCTGAGGAGTTCAGGCTTTTGTACTTTCAGCTCGTCGCCTTCTATGATTTTTTTAAGGAGAAGGAAGGCACGAAAGTCAGTTGCAGCAGTTGGAAGAGTTGTAGCTCCAACTTTTTTAACAGCAGGGAGTCCTCTGATAGCATGGCCTAGGATGCTAGGGCTAAAGCCTCAAATTTGAAGAAGATCTCCGCTATGAGAGAAGAGTTGAGGAAGTTCTTCACAAGCACAGATGCCACTTGTCCTGACATTGCATTACGGAGAGATCTCGTTGTTTAGCTCACTTATTGGCTGGGTGAGGCTGTTTTTACTGGAGGAGATGAACGCACATCAGGCCGCATTGTATTTTTCCTGCTTGTCAGATGGCATTCGTAGAGCGGCTAGCTTTGGTGCCTTCTCTTTACTCTTACTTGTGTACCGAATTGCAGGTTGCTGCGTTCCTGGTTCGGCTTGGGCTCCCTATGAATAGGGTATTTTCAGCCCACATCTTCTATTCGTGGTATGTATACCACAGTCCTAGCTTCCATCGGTTGAGAGTTGCACAGGACGAAGATCCTTTTATGATTCGTTTGGCTAAAGGGACAGCTGTTTCCGAATCTCTTTTGTCTGCCCGTTTGAGAATCCGACGGTTCAGGGACGTCAAGATTAGGCAGTCTTCATTGAAGCTTTCTCCGGGCCTGCGGAAGAAGGCTTTTGATTTTGGTGTCTTTCGTGATTCGACCAGGGCAGGGTCGGGAAGACACTATGTTTTGACAAACGCAGAGAAGAGATGGCTTTTCAACATACGAGTTGGTACGATGGTGTACCGTAGACATCTTTTTGTCGATATCCAGCCGTATGTCCCTTCGCGTTTTGCATTACAACTTGGCTTCTCTCAAGGCGTTGTTGGACCACTTTCGAGCATGGTGAAGCGTTTTGGAGGTTTGCAGGACGGGAGGAATGCATGGGCTTTTTACAGTGCTTTTTACGGGAGGAATGCATGAGATTTCCAAAAAGATTGATTTCCTGTTCTACTTGTGAAGGTGGATCTTCGAATCGCCATTTCTAAATTCTGAGTAGAATAGAAAATTTGGCATACCAGTACAAAAATGTTGATACCTACTTCCTTCCACTACGCCGGCCTCTCGGTAGCCCCGGGACGAGCGAAGGAGAGAGTGGAAACGAAAGCCGGGACCATCAAGTTGGCACACCCGATGGGACTCGTTCATTTGAGAACGTGATGCTTAGATTCTTTGGATCCTTTCTAATTGGTGGCCTATGTTGGATCTTGCATCTAAAAAAAAAACATGAGATGGGATTTTTTTGGAAATTTCTATTTTGAGTTTATTTCCACTCTCTCATTTCGCAAAAAAAAATTTGATTTCTCTTTCTTGGATTCAATTTTGAGAAACTTTGATCCTCTCCTCTTCGAACTTGATAGCTCACAGAAATGTTTGCAGCTATTGTTCAAAAACAAAAAAAAAATCTCATTTCAAACTCTTTAAAAAAAAGAATCAGTTTTCTCTCTTTTGGATTCAAATTTGAGAAACTTTGGTTTCTTCCTTTTCGGTCAATGGCTTGCGGAAATCGTTTGTAGCCAGCATTTGGATTTGAAGGGGCCATTCACTCTTTTTGATGAGTCCATTAGAAATCTTTCAAAAAAAAAGTTTAAAAAATAAAACACTAAGGTTGCATCAATTGTGTTCTTTGACCAAAGTGGATATAAGAAAAGCCTTGTCTAGAGTGTGGAGGCAGCTAGATTGTTCGAGGCAAGGGTCCTCCAAACGGGTTCATTAAGTAATCCTACCCTTACCTGGGGGTTGATCTATCTACTAAGGTTTCATAAGAACGAATTGGAAACCTATGTGTACCTTTCAAAGAAAAATCTTCAAAAAAATACCTTTAAAAAAGAAAAAACTTTCGTCACTTTTGAGTTCAGATTTGAGAAATCTTGGTTCTTTCCTTTTCGGATTTAGAGCTCGCAGAAATGTTTGAGCCTGTGTTCGGATTGGAACACCATTTTCTCTCTTTGATGAATTCAATCTTGACTTTTCAAAAAAACTTCCATCACTTTTGGGTTCAGATTCGATAAATTCTGGTTCCTTTCCTTTCGGACTCAGTGCTCGCAAAAATGTTTGAGCCTATGTTCGGATTGAAATACCATTTGCTCTCCTTTATGAATCCAATCTTGACCTTTCAAAGAGAAAATCCCATCTCGTGTCCTTTTCAAGATGCGATTTACAACATTTGTACCTAGCGGTGCTAGTACACACTTTCCGGTCTATTGTATTCGCAACCGACACATTTGTATCTTCAACCTTATATCATCTTACCTCGAGTGAGTCTTGCTTCTCTGTAATTTGAATTAAGGTTTACAATTGCTTCTAGCAGTCACTGGAACGCTCACCCTAAGCCTACCATACTTGCATTTAGAATAATTGTAACCTCTATGGCTTTTTGTCTTCTTCAATTTGCTTGGGCTAGGCCATGTCCCCTCGAGCGATTTGAAAAGACAAAACCATAGTTATTTTCCATTTATGATCACAATATTCCTGTGATTACTAATGGATGTGGTCTTGTTTTAGAAGTTTTCCAAACTAACAATGGCAGCTTCATTGACCATCACCTTCGATGAGAACAAGTACCAACTTCTGTTTCAAGAGAAGCAAAACAGGCGCACTCACAAGCGCCCTGCCAGCTGCCGAAGCGTCATTTCCCCCGGCAACTCTCAAAACATCGGGTTGATCTCTACTCCCCAGATCATCGTCTTTGGGTCACTGGGACCATTCTCACTCCCCGCGGAAGAAACTGTACCTGCCAAGAAGCAGAAAACCGCTCCTGAACGTGTCACTGTCGTGACACCAATGGCAACAATTAAGAAGCCTGAAGCCCGTGGCACTCCCATGAAGCATCAACCTAGAAGAAACTAGGTTTGCCCCAAGACCTGGTCTCTAAGACCTTCACCAAAGCTAAGGAGGTCCCGAACATCTACAAAGCCAGTGTACCTGGCCCCTCTCAAGGAGAACCGGTTCTACCCTCTCTCTTACATGAAAGAGGAGAAACCTACCCTCCGCCAAACAAACAAATCAACCCAGCATGAACCGGCTTGTTCCTTAAAACACAAAATCAAGTCAAGCATCACCAGGCCTCTGCAAAAACCTGCTAAGGCCTACACTCTTGCGAGTCGACCCTTCATCTCAACAGGGGCCGAACTCAAAAAATTCAAAGCCTCACTGCGATAGGCAAAGGACCGCATCCGGATCCTATCCATGCCTAGCTTCAAAGAAGACAAGCTCAGCTGCTGCGCTCAGGGGACTACGTCCTTCATCGCCAAAGCCCAGCTAGAAATGACTGAAGCTCAAATTGCCCGTCGTATACATCGCAGCGCGGCATATCGACAAAAGAGACTAGAGAAGCAAAGAACCAAGCATTCTACCCTTCAAGTCTCTAAAAAATGGGTCGAAAAAGAAAGACCCGACCAAGTTACTGCTGTCCATATGGTTGGCAAAACCAGAAGACGCTAGAAGTCGGCAACCAAAATTCATGTCAGACTACGGTGACTCACTGCGTCTCCCGAACGCGAAGACATCAGGAGGATTCTCCCGCTCCTTTAAGCCAAGGATATCGGAGTAACCACTTATTGGACTCTTCGTCCAAAAGAATGAGCTCCAAGTCAGTCACCAAGACGATATCGTCATTCGATTCTCGAAGAATGAATGTCCTGGTTACAAATGCTGAGCAGCCTCCACCGCATGATGACGTAACCGCACCCATCCAGCAGTTGGAGCAAGGACAGTAGAGAATTGAGGCTCTAATGGAAAACCTCCTTCTCATATTCAGCGTCCACCTAACAATGAAGCTCCTCCAAGTCATCAAGATGATGAGGTTAATGCGGAAAATAATAAGTCACGTGCCCTTACCAAAAAGGATATTGACGATATCCTCAAGAAAGCAAAAGAAGAGGATACACTGAAGGAACATGGGATCAAGCCACCATATCCCTTATGCATGGACTCGGTTCTGTTCCCTGCAAAATTCAAACAACCTACTCTCCAAACAAATACAGGGAAAAGTTCAGCCAAACAACACGTCATCCACTTCAAGATCCTGATAGGAGCTATTGCAAATCAAGATGCCCTCAAGATCTGTCTCTTTGCAAGTACCATAATAAGTACGGCCTTTGATTGGTACTCCACTATGCCGGAGGGCTCCATCCAAAACTGGGCCATGCTGGAGACACGCTTCCTGACCCACTTCAAAGGTGAGGATCATCCTATTACTATGGCACAGCTCTGCAGCCTAAAACAGGGAGAGAATGAGTCAACATACGACTTCATTCACAAGTGGAAGGTGATGGTGTACAAGTGCTCAGATGTTCTGCCACAAGCATCGCTGGTCGACATCTGTCGTAACAACATGAGAGCAAAGATCCGCTCCATGATTATCAGCAACAAATCAAAAAACTTGGGAGAACTCCTAGAAGCAGCTATGGAGGTTGAAACAGTGATCAAAGACCTCAACAGTCAGAAATCATCAAAGAAAGAGCCAACTGCCATTACGACCTCAAAACCAAAGAAAAAGTCGGTTCTTAATGTGCAAACCAAGTCAGCTCCTTAGCAGCCAAAGAAAGCTAAAAACAAAACTGCAGGTAAGAAACCGAAACTCTCTGAGGCCTTCAAAGAACAAGTAGAGAAGAAATACCCGTTCAATGAAGATGTTGAAGAAATCTTTAGGGTTCTCTTTGCAAACGGCAAACTCACCTTGCCAGACCCCAAAAGATAGGGAGATGTTGGCAAAACCAACGATCCTCGGTATTGTCCATACCACCAGCTGGTCTCGTATCCTCTCAATCAATGCTTCGTTGTGAGAGAGACGATCAACGAGATGTGCAAAAATGGAGTCATCACCTTTGACAAAAACTATGGGTCTGCCTCCGTTAACATGATGTTATGTGGGCAAACTTCAAAGTCACCAAAGGAGAAGATCACTACTTCATTCAAGGTGATAAAAATGAATCAAACGTCCCAAGGGCTAGTCTCTTACCCAACACCAGATGGACAACCCATATGGGTGCATCCCGATCTCTTAGAAGATGAAAATTGAGAGATCGTCAAAACAAAGCTGACCGCTCAACAGTGAAGGCAAGCTAAGAGACAACTCCGCAAGTTCAAACAGCAAGAGAAAACTCAACCAAAATAAGAAGTCCCTGAAAAGGCAGAGACTTCTTCCACTGCTTCACTAGGGGCAACGGAAGAATTCCCTCCCAAGACTTCAAAGGTGGTAAGAAAATTCACCCTTGGTGATTTCATGCCACCTCATTATAGAAATGAAACTACGCAGGGGGCATCATACTCTTGCAACTCGGTAATTGGATTCTCCATGGATGCATACGAGTCCAGTGATATTGTTAGTGATACCGATGAGTGGGAGGAATCCCTTGAAACAGGAGAATACCTCTCCGATGAAAAATGGATTCCTGAATCTCATCTTATGCCAGTAATCTGGTATAACCCATTACAGCCACAAGGATCCTGGTCTGATGATGAAGAAGACCAAGAGGCTGTTCAAGAAAATGTTGTTGATCCAGCACAAGCAAGCGTTCCAGTGGAACCCAACATTGATGAACTACAAGGAGCAGATGACGAAGAAGAATTGGCTCATATGCCCGATCTCGAAGAATATGCAAGAATCTTGCAACGTCTTGCCATAGAGCGAGAGCAAGATCGCATCAATGAGCTTCGTCATAATCAAAATCCAGAACCGGAAATCGAGGAAAATTTACAGACATCTCCTCCGGTAACCCCGGAATATGAAGAAAACTGCTGGATTGATGATCCTCTTACATCTGAAGATGATTTTGAATCTCAGCAGTGTATTCTAGAGGTATCTCCTATCGAAGTTGCTTACAATGCGATAGTTCAGGATGATGGTGCCTCTAAATCTTCGTCTGCCGAGGCCTCAGATTCTTAGACTACATCCGGTAGCATATCTTCTGGAGATACATCTTCTCAGGTGACTTCCATAGAGATATCATCTTCTCAGCCTTCGTCTCTTGAAACCGTGACATCGGAGCTCAAGCCATTTCCGACTGATCATCTTGAAGAAGCTCCTGCCAATGAAGTCTTCTTCAATAAAAATCCAGTCAACTAGCCCCAGATACCCGACCTCATAGGCAATGTCTGGACCGATAAATTATTCAACAAAGAAGAGAAGTTGCTGGATACTGTTCAGGAATTGTTCCTGGAAAATGCTCCATGCAACACGATCATTAAATACGGCAATACTGCTATAGAGACGTCTTCAGCAAATGACAAGGACCAACCCCTTGATCCCAAAAGTGATCTTCCAAAAGAAGACCCATCTCTAGAAGCTCATAAAGTTGGTAGAGGTACCCGCTTTGGCCGGAATTACCACAGAAATTACAACCAACCTTCTTCTTCGTATGTAAATCCTTCGGGAAAGCAAGTTGAAAACGCCCCAAGTGGCAACAATAATGAAAATGCAGGCCCGAAGGAGGCTTTCAAGTATGACTTGATTGAGCACTTCAAACACATACCTGCACGACTGCACATCCTTGACTCATTAAGAATGTCTCCACAAACTTGTGATAGTCTCATTTAAGAACTACAAAGGCTAAATGCGGATATCGACAAACATGCCCCCCAAGTCCTACAAATTGAAATGGATTATAGGGTCAAAAAATCAAGAACTTCCTTAAAGGGAGAAAAGAAAAAAACTAAGGGATCAAGCATTGAATGCCTCTTGGTTCAAAAAGCAGCAAGTGCAACAATTGCCTTCGATAAGAATGACCTCCTACTACTTGAGACAAAGCACAACCGACCCTTGTACTTCACAGGGTACGTCAAAGAGATGCCAGTATACAGAGTCCAGATTGACTCGGGTTTTGCACTCAACTTCATCTCTACTTTGGTACTCGAAGAGCTGGTCATCCCACCTAGTAAGCTGAGTCACACGTCTGTATCCATCTTTGGATATGACAGGAGCGCTCAAAGGCCTATCGGCAAAATAAGGTGCAAGTTACAAATCGGTGATCTTATTTTTGAAGTCACTGTATATGCAATAAGGACCCCTTCATGCTACAATATCCTTCTTGGACACCCCTGGATACACGAGAATGGTGTCGTCCATTCAACTCTACATCAGTGCATCAAGTTCGTTGGCAACGACGACTTGATACATCGAGTGTTTGCAAACAAAAACCCCTTCAAAGGCAAAGACCTCCATTTTACAGATGCTTAGATGTATAAAGATGTAAAAGAAGAAAAGGAGGAAGAAACAATACCCTTTGCTGAAAATCTCCAGAAAGATAAGGGCAAGGCTCCTCAACAATCATCCGAAGAAAACAAACCTTCCAACATATCTAAAGAGAGCAGTCATTCTCCCTTCGCTGTCTCTCTCAAATATTTAAAGCCTTTGGTAATCACCACCAAAGCAAAGAAGACAAAACAAAAGGCTGCGGGCAAGTTCGCTGTCTCCTTTGTGTCTATTATGCATGACACAGATTCGGATTCAGAGCTAGAAGACGACACAGTGTTAACCCAAGCTGATAATCAGCAAGTTCAGCTTGCTCCCACTCCATTGGAGACACCTGCTGACGTAGAAAATCCTATGTCTGCTTCCTTCGTTGTTCCGGTAACTTCGGCAGGAGAAAAAACAATCTTCTTCCACAGATTGGAAACTTCTTCATCAAATTCTTCACTTGAACCTTTCCAAAATGAAGGTAGGCCTAAACTATTCCTATATAGTCAAATTTCACAAGCTATTATGAAGAACATGGGCTACGATGCTTAGAATCCGACTGGTTTGGGAGGCGGCCGTGGTATTCTCACACCATTGGAAACCACCCTGACCAAAAGTCAACTGGAGGATTGGAAACTCTATCGTCATATAGACAAGTCTTCATACGGGTTGGGGTATGATCCTGACACTCCCATGAGACAGTTGACACAAAGGCTGCAAAGTTATTTTGCTGACCAAGCCTCACCATCTCGTGTCCATGAAGACATTGATCTCCCTGGATATCTCTTTGAGGAGTCACCCGTCAAGGATCCAGGAAGCACCTCCAATTGGTATGATTTCTCTGACAATAAAGAAGAATTGTCCGATGACACAGACACGCGGTTTTCTGACCCAGAAGAACCATCGTCTCCAAAAGAAGTACACTACTTCGACCTAGCTTCCACAGGTGATTGGGATCATCTCATTACAAGTCTTGAGAAGAGTACCGATCAAGAAGACCCACGGACAGAAGCAGAGCCCCAGTCTGTAAATGCCTTTAGAACTTCAGAAGGTCTTGTTGAGTTGGAAGCCTCTGAAAATATTATGGAGGAACCACCTTCAAACCTTCCAACAGAAGATCCTATTTAAAAGATAGACTTGGGAACTCCTGATAACCCACGTCTTGTATTCATAAGTGAGAATATAAAGGATGATGAGTTACCCGAGTATATCTCTTTTCTTCATGAGTTCATTGATTGTTTTGCATGGTCTTATGCTGAAATGCCCGGCTTAGACCCCAAAATAGCAGTCCACAAACTCAATCTACAAAAAGAAATCAAGTCTGTCAAACAAGGCCAAAGAAGATTCCATCCTGATGTGATGGACAAAATTGAACAAGAAGTTCAGAAACTCAAAAACGTTGGCTTCATCCGCGAGGAACAACATCCTGAATGGTTGGCCAATATCGTCCCCGTGACAAAGAAAAATGGGCAGATAAGGGTCTGTATCGACTACAGGGACCTGAATAATGCATGCCCTAAAGATGAATTCCCGCTCCCCATACCAGAGGTGATGATTGAAAACACTTGTGGGTTTGAGCGAATGATGTTCATGGATGGATTATCTTGCTACAATCAGATAAAGATGCATCCTGAAGATGAAAGACATACATCATTTCGGACTCCATTTGGCATATATTGCTACACTGTCATGCCATTCGGTCTAAAAAATGCAGGTGCAACATATCAAATGCTATGATGAAAATATTCCAAGATCTGCAACACAAGACGGTCGAATGTTATGTCGACGACCTCGCTGTCAAAAGCAGAAGAACAGAAGGCCATCTCAAAGATCTACGAGAAGTTTTCCTCCAACTTCCCAAACACAAATTGCGGATGAATCCACTAAAGTGCTTATTCGGCATCTCATCGGGTAAGTTTCTCGAATTCATAGTTCAAAAAGCCAGAATAGAACTTGACCCACCATAGTCAAGGCTATCCTAGAAATGCCATCTCCAAGGACCCTAACATAACTAAAAGGGCTTCAAGGAAGGTTGGCATACATCCGACGGTTTATCTCCAATCTGTCAAGGAAGTGCCGTCCATTCTCTCACTTAATGAAGACATGTGTGGACTTTGTTTGGGATGCTGAATGTGAAGTTGCATTTCAAGACATCAAAACATACCTAACCGAATCTTCAGTGTTGTCTATCACCACAACTGGAAAACCATTCATCTTGTACACGAGCTCTCGATTATTCTTTGGGTGCTCTACTTGCATAAGAAACCGACGAAGGGAAAGAAGCTGCTCTATATTACCTTAGCCGCATGTTAGCAGGTGCAGAGCATTGCTACTCTCCAGTCGAAAAAGAGTGCCCTGCAATGATGTTCGCCGTACAAAAGCTACGTCACTACCTGCTATCTAACACAGTCTACTTGATTTTGAGAATCAATCTCCTAAAGGTCTTTGTCACAAAAGCAGGTTCTCTCAATGCCCGACTGGCAAAACGGTCCATCCTTCTATCACAATTTGATATTAGGTATGTACCACAAAAAGCAATCAAAGGCCAAGCTCTAGCAGACTTTCTCACAGAGCACTCATTGCCTAAAGATTCTCCACTCAAGGATGATCTCCCAGACAAACCTGTCTACAACGTGGAAACTTCCTTATCAAATGCTTCCTAGGACATGTACTTTGACGGCACAACCAGGAGAAATGAAAAAGGAAAGCAGATATCGGGAATTGGCATCCTCTTTGTTAGCCCCGACAAATACATGATTCCACACGCTTTCTCACTACTGGAACCATGTTCAAACAATGTAGCTGAGTACCAAGCTCTGATTGTAGGATTGGAACTCGCCATCGAATCTGGCATCACCGTGCTAGAAGTCTCTAGGGACTCTCAATTGATTGTCAATCAGATGAATCAGAAATTTGAAGTCAGGAAACCCGATTTGTTACCTTACTACAACAAAGCGTAATCGCTTTGATAAAAGTTTGACATTTGTCACATCACCCACATCCTAAGAGGTGAAAACATCCGAGCAGATGCCCTGGCCGGATTCACCGCATCTATGGCAATCCAAGAAGGGGAAAACATGCAAATTACAGTGTGTCAAAGAAGGATTTTTCCTCCTCTTAACACACACCAAGCAGTTGTTGAATGCCACCAAGTGGTTGGAAGTCAGACATCCATCCTCAAACCTCCGATCGGCGACTGGAGGGATTCGTTCATTAATTACATTATGTTCGGAATTCTACCTGAAGATCCAAAAGAAGGGGTAAGCATTCAAAGAGGAGCCCCAAGCTTTCATTTGGATATTCCTTCAAAAACACTTTAAAGAAAAACGTTCAACGGAGTACTTCTGCATTGCTTGTCACAGCAAGAGGCCGAGGAAACTCTCAAAGAAGTACATGTTGGTCTTTGTGGAGCCCATCAGGCTGGTCTTAAGCTCTACGATCAGATAAAAATGTTAGGTTATTATTGGCCTACCATGGTAGTTGACGCAATGCAATTTACTAAGCGATGCCATCAATGCCAAATTCATGGGGATTATGTCTACATGCCTCCAAAATGGCTACATCCTAAAGCAATCTCATGGCCTTTCGAAGCCTAGGGTATGGACATCATAGGTCCTATCTCTCCCCCATCAAGCAAAGGTCATCGCTTCATCTTTGCCGCTACGGATTATTTCTCCAAGTGGTCAAAAGCATTTGCGCTCAGCGAAATGAAGACCTCATCAGTCATTCAATTCTTGCACACCGACATTATTTGTTGCTTCGGCATACCTAAAAGATTCGTCCATGATAACGGACCATAATTCCGGGATCACAGATTCTACAGGTTCTGTGACAAGTACAAAATCCAAAGTTGTTCTTCAACTACATATAATCCGACAGCGAACGGACTAGCAGAAGCCTTGAACAAGACACTCTGCAAAATTCTCAAGAAAATGGTCTCTAGTCACAAAAGAGACTGGGGCGACAAACTGCCAGAAGCTTTGTGGGCCTATCGAACCACCGATCGAGGACCAACCCATAGCACACCATTCTCCTTGGTCTATGGATGCGAAGCTGTTGTCCCTTTGGAAGTACAAATTCCTTCCTTAAGGGTATCTTTGCAAATTGACATGATGCAAGATAGCAATGTGAAATTATTGAGAATCCAAAAGCTGGATAATCTCGATAAGAGACGGCTTGAAGCTCTACAAAGCATTGAGCTGTACCAAGCATGCATGGCAGGATCTTTCGACAAGAAGGTCAGGCAACGCGCCTACAAAAAGGGTGACTTAGTCCTTGCAGTAAAAAGACTCATAGTCTTTGCCCACAAATCCAAAGGCAATTTCGAACCAAAATGGGAGGGACCCTTCGTCATGGACAAAGTCTTCTCCAACGGCACATATGCTCTTCTAAACATGGAAGGTGACAGATGTATGCTGCCCATCAACGGCAAGTTTTTGAAGCGGTACTACCCTTGAAGACTTCCTCCAACGGGTCAGAGCGATGCCTATATGGCCAAAGCCTATTCCTAGGTACTTACTCACAAAACCCATCCCTTTCTGAATTTTCATCCTTATGTTGAAATTTCCAAAAAAAAAAAACTCTCAAAACAATGCTTACTTTCATCATTTCATTGTTAAAAAAAAAAATTCAAATCCAAAAATCCAAGTTTATGAGCCTCCTCCCGGACTTGACCAAAATTTTCGATCCTTGAACCCAAAATTCATGGTTTGAAACAAAAATCAGGACTTAGGAATTTCCACCCTAGTCCGCCTAGACTTTTACAACCAAAAAATGGTTTTGAGTCAAAATTTACGAC
The DNA here is from genome assembly GCA_028538565.1 of Umbellularia californica. Taxonomy (NCBI): domain Eukaryota; kingdom Viridiplantae; phylum Streptophyta; class Magnoliopsida; order Laurales; family Lauraceae; genus Umbellularia; species Umbellularia californica. Next base: position 39,765,635 of record JAPQWN010000007.1, on the reverse strand, counting down.
CCTCGTGTCTTTAAACAAAAATGGTTTTTTAGAAACCGTGGGGAAGTGACACTCAGTCGATACTCGCAAAACCCAAAAATCGGAAGGATGCGAACTCCATTCGATACTTTCAAAATTACAAAAGCGCAAGGAAGCGACACCTTGTCGATACTTGCAAAATGTCAAAAAAACCGTGGAGACGCAACATTCCAGTTGATATCCACAACCCAAATTTCAAAAAAACCTCAAATTTCAAAAAATCGTGGAGACGCAACATTCCAGTTGATATCCACAACCCAAATTTAAAAAAAAAAAAAACCCTCAAATTTCAAAAATTCATGGGGAAGCGACATTCAATCGATACCCGCAAAACCAAAATTTTCGAAAAAGCAAGGAAGTGACGTCTAGTCGATACTTGCACCCCAATCTACGAGTAGGCGACATTCCATTAATACTTGCAATCGAATGAGCAAGAAGGCGACATACCATCAATACTTGTAATACCATTCGGCAGGGACGCAACTTTTAGTCGATACTTTTATTTTTAAAAATCAAAACAAGGCTCTCACGCCAAAATCGGCTATCAATGCCACAAAAACCTGCTATCAATTCCATAAAAACTGGCTATAAATGCCAAAAACCCGGCTTTTACGCCAAAAATCTAAAATTTGGCCTTCATGCCAACAAAAAAAAAACTTGGTTTTCAAAAGTTTGGCTTTCATGCCAACAAACAAAACCTGGCTCTCATGCCAATTCAAAATTCGGCTTCCACGCCATCTTAAAACCCGGCTTTCATGCCATCTCCAAATTTCGGCTTTCATGCCATTTCAAAAAATTAGGCTTTCATGCCATTTCAAAAACTTCGGATTCCATCCCACAAACAAATTTTGGCTCCTATGCCACAAACAAATTTTGGCTCTTACGCCACAAAATTCGGCTTCCATGCCATCCCAAAATTCGGCTTTCAAGCCATCAAAAACCAGGGTTTTGCCACAAAATCTGGCTTTCATGCCCAAACAACCCTTTGACAAAAGATTTTCACAAAATGACAACCTTTTGATGAAATTCTCAAACAAACAGTCCCATTCAACTCTTGCTTAAATTTGTTTTAATCAAAAAATAATTTAAGTGAAAGGAGGGAATACAAAAAATATATAGTACCAAAAATGTTTATACATGGAGGTACCAAAGAAAAAAGGGAAGAAAAGGAGTTTGTTACAACTTAGGAGCTCAGTCTAACATGGTCTTCAACCAAAGATTCCACTCCTCAAGCAGACTCTTGGCCTTAGCCTTTAAAGCTTCCAGACCACGCTTCTTCAAAATCTTTCCATAAAATGCGGCAAAACGCCGCGACCTATTTTCAGCACGAGGAAGTTCTTCCCAGAGAATTTGCCATTGCTCATATTCCTGAGTCTTCCTCCGAAGGTTACTGTTAGCCTCCTCAATCTGGCGAATTAGAGTCCCCTCTTTATCACGAGCTTCCACAATGGCAGTCCATTTGGCATCAACTTGTTCCTCCAATAGCTTGAGACACTACCTCGCCTCGACGACCTCCCTATCAAGACAATGCAGGTCTTGTGTTAGCTAGATGATAGCCAACTCGGTGACGTTCCTCTCCCGAACGAACTGCTCCCGAGTCCGCGAGATCTCATTCAATTCAGATTTGACCTCGCCGGAAGGCTTCAAAAACATCTCATTGAAGAAGTCATCATTTGGGAAGCTCTTGGTCTCAGTCCACTTGTTGCCCAAAGCAATGACTTCATCAACAAAAGCCTTTGTACTTGCAATGTCCGGACCGACCTCTTCACTATCAGCAAGAATGTCCTGCACATGCTTGATCATGCCGAGGCCAGCTTCCAAGTAGCCAGAAGAGAGAGTTTCGACCTATGAGCTCAAGTCGCTCTTCAACACTTTCTTCGCATACTGAAGAGACAGCCCGGATGTAGGCTCACCCCTCTCCATCGGTCGACTGCCCGTGTCATGCCCTATTGGAGGAGTAATCATCAAACTGTTTCTAATCAAAGACACTGGCGAAGGAATCTCCTCAGAAGGTTTCACCCATGCCGCGTTGAAACTAGTAGAAGAAGCCCCTACTCCTGGATCGGCTGCAGGTATCTCCTGTTCTAGCCCTAATGAAGACGAAGGAACCTCTCCTGTTAACTCACAACCTGCCAGCAAAACACAAAATAGGTATGAATATGATCCTGTTGAAAAACCATTATCATCAGGGTTATTACCGTTGGAAATAGGTGGGCCTCTAGGATAGGTTTCAAAAACTTTTGACCAACTTGATCTAGTGATCAACTATCCAGAAGGCTGCAAAACGCAATCCAGGATCCATGTCCTCAATCTTAGCCATCATGATCAGTAAAACAAACTTATCAAGAAGATAGAACAGCAACCAACAAGCATCCATAAAAAATCTACAACATGCAACGAAGTAGATTATACCTTTGGAGCTTGGTTGTGCTCTAATGGAGAAGTTGCGTCTTTCTTTGATGATGAAACTCTTTCACTTATCAAATAGGAATCTCCAAGATCTTTTGATCTTTCACGCTATGACCTATATCAGATTCTCTTTTCTCAAGAAGATGGGTGGGATCTCCAAGAGAAAGCTCTGAAGAAAACTAGAAGAGAACTAGATAAGGGAAGAGAGGAGCATGTGCAACTCTTGCACAAATAAGGCTTGGGCATGATTCCTTAGGTAAGGATATGCATGGGATGTCCAGCCTTAAAATCTCCTTTATATATTGCTTAAAAGCAAGCTCCTCTTTGTTATCTAATTGAAATAGAAGTCTTACTTATCTAATAATTAGTAACTCTCTTCTTTTTAATTTAAATAGAAGTCTCACTTCCATTATAATTAGTAACTTACTATTACCACTATTAGAAGTCTCACTTCAAATAGAAATAGTAACTTTCTATTTCCTTTTAGTGTTCTACTATAATTAGTATCTTTCTAATGCCTTGGGCTAGCGTGGGGACCACTAGGGATTCCTTAGAAAGCTAGCTCCAAGTAGAACTCGCGACCCCACATCTCATGTGCAATCCGGCCCCACAGTTAATTGCAAATAACTCCATTATATAAATGCAATTGAACTCCAGTCTTAGGAATAAATTACATAGAAGACCCTAAACTTCCCTATTACCACAAGTAAGCCCCTCTATCAATATCCATGGATTAATTGGAATAAATATATCTCTTCCAATCTTAGTTCCACATCTTATTATCCTTGAGCCCCAATTAATCACAGTGATCATCAGTACCATCCAATTAACTCTTAATCGAGATGGGTGCGCACTTACTAATGACAAATCCATTAATTGGCACAAGGGGATAATAGAGATAGATTTCATCTTGATCATTCAATGTTCCCACAGTCCTACTACCACATACCCAAGACACTGAGGTGTTGACCTACAATTGGCCTCACTCATTGGTAACTCAAAGCAAATGAATAGATGAAAACTTGAGTTTATTAATGCCTCAGGATTGAAAGCCTATTGCTAGGGAATTATGAGAGCAGACCTTAAAGTAAAGACAGTGTTCATAAGGTGCTTCGCATGGTCCTTCAATACATCCAATGTACCAGCACCATGATCCAGAATCTTCCATTCTGATGATCGAGACAAATCACACTATCTCATAGTGATCAAAGTGCTGCAACTTTGTCAGATGCGATGTCCAGTCATCATCACTGATTGTGAAGATATTTTAAGTATAGATTTCCTATACATGTCTCCCGTATATGGATCTCATCTATACACATGTATTGCATCTAGTATACTTATGGACTCTGGTTCATCTCATGAACCATCATGTCATACGTATTGGTTATGTGCAAAGAAGAAATAAAACACCATTCATCTTATGAAAGGAAAGCAATAATATTTGATAAGTAAAAAAATTAAACATTTATTCATCATCTAATGGATTGAGACCATATAAACTAATAATTACTACAAATACCTTCTTCGACGACCGGCGGAATACTGTAAGACCCCGACTCCCAAATTTCAGGTTTAGTGTTGTTTTAATCGTGGTTTTGGATTTTTGGGTGAGTTTAGAATTAGTTTGACCTTGTTTGAGAGTTTGAATAGATTTTCCCAACTTTGGAGATTTTAGAGACCGTTGACTTCGGTTTGACCCAGTTTTAATAAAATGTATTTTTGTGAGAATTTATTCTCGATTTTTAAAATTTCCAAATTTTATTCCTTTTGATTCATTTTATTGTTATAAACAGCTTTTATGTTTTATCCATTTGGATTTGAAGCTCGGAAATCACGTTTTTTGAGAAAAGGGGCAAAAATGACAATTTTTACTAAATCTGTCCATAAATTTCGAAAATTCCAGAAATTGGGGAAAATATAATTTTTGGAAAGAAAATATTTCGTTGATCAATTTTCTCTTCTTCGTCGACTTCATTCGGGACCCATAAACAGGAGTTCCAAAGCCCTCAAGTTTTAAGACAAATGGGCCCCACAAATACCCAGTTAAAATGGTCAAAGAGTCTTCTTCTCCTTCATTTCATCCGGTCCCTGTAGCAGCTGAAACCAGAGCCTCTTTCTTCTCTCTTTCTTCTCACCTTCTCTCCTCTTGCATGTGGGGAAATCAAACTCCAATTGAAGAAAAAATTACACAAATCTTCTTCCCCTCTTCCAAGCTTTCCAAAGATACAATTTTTGTGAGATTTCAGCTGGTTTCATCTCTTCTCCAAGCTCTTCTTGTTTAAAGTTTCTCAAGGTTAGCAATGGCTCTCTTCTTCCCAAATCATGGTTTTATTACATGGATAGGAGCCTCTTTCCATTCATGCAAGAGCTCTTTTGTAAAGCTTCTTTGTTTTCCAAGTTTTAGTAGATTTTTGAAATGGGTTCTCCATGGATTTTGATAGGCTTGCAGCTGATCGTGTAGGGGTTGTTTTGGAGTGATTTTGAGACCCAATCTCAGTAGAGGCAAGTGAATAATCAGATTCGTGTATGCATGATAGAAATTGATGAGTCAAGCCCAGGTGGCCCAGTCCGTCATGAGCCAAGCCTGAATTAATGGAGATCCGTTTGATCTAATGGAGTCCGAGCCCAAACCCACGATGCCTGGCCACGTCACAGCAGTCCGGGTCGCTTCGGAAGCAGTCAGGCCACGTCCCGCTTTTACCAAGTCCTGCGGAGAATATCACAACTGCCTCGCCAGTCGAGGACACCTCGAAGGCTCCTCGTAAACGGCGCTGTAAAGTCGTCCCCATCTGTTAGGGGAAGACTATAAATTTAAGAGCCTCTCGATACTTGAGGGGCAAGCAAGAATCTCTCTTCTACACTCTCTCCAAAGCTTGTAATCTCTGAAACACTTGAGAATTAATACATCCGGCGATCTCAGCCTTTCCGAAAGTGGACGTAGGTCACTGACCGAACCACTATAAATCTCTCTCATCTTAATTACTGCATTGATTACCTATTAACTAACCGGTGGTGTGAGAAGTCACTTTTTGCATCATCAGTTTGGCGCCGTCTGTGAGAATCGACTAAAATTCTCACGTTAGAATCCTCTTTTTCCAAAATTATGGTGATCACCACAAGATCTGCAAGACGCCCAGAGGATAATCCCTCTCGAGAAGGCGAAAATGATCCTCCACCGACTAATCCTGCCCCAGATGCCCCTGCTCCCACTCCACAACAGATGTTAGAGACTATGCAACAGCTGGTGACCCAAAACCAGCAGATCCTACAGTTCATGCTCACAGCAAAACAGGGAGGAGCACACTTTGGAGGAGCACAGCATGGAGTACCGCGCTCGGGGCACGCAAGGGCTCCACGCCGGGGAGCTCCTCCCCCGGGCGCCTATCCCCTGGGCGCCCATCCCCCGGGCGCCAAACCCCCTGGGCGCCCATCCCTTGGGCGCCCAAGGGTTTCCTCTGGGCCCCCCCCCCTTTTGGGGTTACACTGGGGGCTGGGAGAATACATCAAGAAGGACCTCCTCCTCCCGGTGGAGTCCAGTTTGAAGGATTCCCACCTCCAGGAGGAGCAGGTCACGGAGGACTTCCACCTCCGGGGGGAGCACATCATGAAGGACCCCCACCTACTCCCTCTGCTTCTAATGGGGATGGTCCTAGTTTCCAAGAAGGGGAAAGTGAAAACATGGAGGAGAGCAACTTCCATGATCACTCCCGAGGAGCTCCCAATCGCTAGGACGAGAAGATCAGGGAAATGCAGAACCAACTGGGTGATGTCTTCAACGCCATGAAGGCGCAGGCCCCACAAACAGTGGATTACTTAGTCGGGCGGACGGATACACCATTCAAGCCCAACGTGGTAAACTACCCTCTTCCTCCAAGGTTCAAAATGCCGTCCATAGAAACCTTCGATGGGACGAAGGATCCATTGGACCACCTGGAGACATATAAAACTGTAATGCAGCTGCATAATATCCCTGACGAGGTTATGTGCAGGGCATTCCCAACTACCCTGAAGGGTTCCGCTCGGCAGTGGTTTGCCAATCTAGCCCCAGCCTCCATCGCCACCTTTTGGGAGCTAAGCAAATCCTTCGTGTCACACTTCATCGGAGGGCGCCGCCATCAGAAGCCTGCCACACACCTTCTCAGCGTGAAGCAGGACAAAAATGAGAGCCTCAGGAGCTACCTCACTCGTTTTAACGAGGAGGTACTTCAGGTCGAAGATCCCGATGACAAAGTGACAATGACAGCCTTCTTGGGAGGCCTTCGCTCGTCGAGTTTCCTCTTCTCAGTGATGAAGCGCCAGCCAAAGAGCATGACAGAGCTACTAGCGAAGGCCCAAAAATATATAAATGCTGAAGACATCACCAGGGCCAGGCGAGGTGAGTCCTCCAGATCAGGGGACAAGGGGAAAGAGCGGGACAGAGACGAAAAGAAGGAGACAAGCAACAAGCGAAGCAGGACAGAGAGGTTACCTGTCAGAGACCGACTCGGTCCTGCTCCGCAAAGAGACCGACTCGCCCCTGCTCCGCAGAGAGACCGACAAGCATTCACCCCCCTCAATGTCGCTATTGAGCACATTTTACTCCAGATACAAGATGACCCAGCCGTAAAATGGCCTGGAAAGATGAAGTCCCCTCCAAACCGCAGAAACCCGGACAAATATTGTCGCTTCCATCGCGACCACGGTCATGACACCGACGATTGCTATGACCTCAAGAGGCAGATTGAGGATCTTATTCAACGTGGTCACCTGCGCCAGTATGTTGCTGGTAGAGTGCAAGCACCACCACCTCACAATCGGGAGGACCAGCAGCCCCTCGGGGAGATCCGAACCATCTCGGGCGGACTAGCAGAGTCGCTCTCTGCCGTGAAGGCCCATGCTAGGAGGGTAAGGCATCCTGATGAAGCACGCCCATCTAAGGCGCCTAGGCACGGCTTTAGCGAAACCATATCCTTCTCAGATAAGGATTTGGAAGGGATCCAGCAACCCCATGATGACCCTCTGGTGCTCACTATGACCGTCGCCAATTTCCAGGTGCATAGGATCTTGGTAGATAGTGGCAGCTCTGCGGATATCCTATACGCAGAGGCTTATGATAAGCTAAAGCTGGGCCGGGAAAGACTGCAGCCTATTAAAACCCCCCTCATTGGGTTCTTATGGGAGAAAGTGTATCCCCTTGGGGCAATCACACTGCCAATTACAGCCGGAGCAGCACCCCGAAGCTCCACTATGCTGGTTAATTTCTTGGTGATAGAATGCCCGTCAGCCTACAACATCATATTAGGGCGACCCGCTCTTAACGCATTAAGAGTCGTTCATTCCACCTATCATCTCATCCTCCGCTTTCCAACCCCGAATGGAGTCGGGGAGGTCAGAGGGGATCAGGTTGCAGCAAGAGAATGCTATTTCTCCTCAATGAAGGCCAAGAAGACACAGGAGGCGTTGCAAGTCGAAATCTTGGACCGGAGAGATGACGCCACCACAGAAAGAGGGGAACCAGTTGAAAAACTTACCCCTGTAGCCTTAGATGAAGAACATCCTGATAGAAGAGTGTACATCGGCTCTTCTCTTTCGGAAGATCTGGTCTGCAATTTAACAGATTTTCTAAGAATGAATGAGGACATTTTCGCATGGTCCCATGCGGATCTTGAAGGAATCGATCCCGAAGTCGCCACCCACCGCCTCAATGTCGACCCTCGCCACAAACCGGTTCGACAAAAGCTAAAAGGCGCCTCCACTGAAAGGGCCCAAGCAATGGACAAAGAAGTCGGGAAGTTGATAGAAAATGGAGCGGTCAGAGAAGTAGCATATCCCGAATGGCTATCAAATGTGGTGATGGTGACAAAGGCCAATGGGAAGTGGCGCCTCTGCGTTGACTTCACTGAGCTCAACAAGGCGTGCCCGAAGGACAGCTATCCACTGCCTCGGATTGACCTCCTCATCGACGCCACAGCAGGACATGAACTCCTCTCCTTCCTGGATGCCTATTCTGGATACAACCAGATCAGCATGCATCCCCCAGATCAAGAAAGGACGTCGTTCATCACTCCAAAGGGGACCTACTGCTACAGGGTCATGCCCTTCGGGCTGAAAAACGCAGGTGCAACCTACCAGCTCCTGGTAAACAAAATGTTCCAATCACAGATTGGGCGAACAATGGAGGTTTATGTCGACGATATGCTGGTGAAGAGCTTGGTTGCAGCAGATCACATCGACCATCTTCAAGAGACTTTCAATGTTCTCAGAGCCTACCATATGAAGCTGAACCCTGAGAAATGCGCCTTTGGCATAGGATCGGGAAAGTTTTTGGGATTCATGGTCGACCAGAGGGGAATTGAGGTGAACCCTGATAAAATCAAAGCTATACTCGACATGAAGTCGCCCACTTCCACCAAGGAGGTACAGCGCCTCAATGGAAGGATTGCAGCGCTCAATAGATTCGTCTCCAAGTCTGCAGATAAGTGTTTGCCTTTCTTCAAAATTCTCCGAAAGGCTTTCGAATGGGGACCTGAGGCTGAGGAGGCCTTCCAGAAGCTTAAAGCATACTTAGCCGCACCTCCTCTCCTTTCACATGCTGCACCCGGTGAGGTGTTATAATTGTACCTGTCTACTTCCCCCTCAACAGTCAGCTCTGTTCTGATCAGAAATCATGATGGTGTGCAAAGGCCCCTCTATTATGTCAGTAGAGCATACCGAGGCGCCGAGATCAGATACTCGGGGTTAGAAAAACTTGCCCTTGCCCTCATCTCGACTGCCAGGCGACTACGGCACTATTTTCAGAGCCATACTATCGTGGTCGTCACCAATCAGCCCTTGAAAAGAGTCTTGGCAAAGCCGGATGTATCCGGGAGACTCCTCAAGTGGGCAGTGGAACTGGGCGAGTTTTACATCCAGTATCAACCAAGGTTATCTATCAAGGCACAAGCACTAGCAGATTTTGTAGCTGAGTTTACGTACTCCGAATGTGAACCCACCACGTCGTTGCCGTCGAGCCCAGAATTACAAGTCAACCTACCACCTCGCGAGCAAACCCGGAGGGGCGCCCAGGACACCTCGGGCGCCCAGGCCGAGACAACAACAGTGGGCGCCCAGACCACCCCGGGAGCCCAGACTTCCTCAATGGGCGCCCAGACTCCTCCGGGCGCCCACACCCCTCCTGGCGGCCTGACATCCCCAACGGGCGCCTGGATACCTCCGTGTACCCAGGCACCTGCAGAAGATTTTTCTTCATTGCCACTTTGGAACCTGTATGTTGATGGCGCCGCAACCAGCGAGGGAGGTGGAGTGGGACTCATTTTGATCAGCCCTGATGGTACACCCATCAAATATGCAGTGAAGCTACACTTTGTTGCCACAAACAATGAAGCAGAATATGAAGCCCTCCTCTCTGGCTTGAGATTGGCAGCAGAAATGGATGCCCGATCCCTCACCGCCTTTAGTGATTCACAATTGATAGTCAATCAAGTGAATGGCGAATTCGAAGCAAAAGAAACAAAAATGTAGGAATATCTTGGCATGACGAAGAAGCTAGTCCAGCAGTTTCAACATTTCCAAATCTGTCACATCCCAAGAGGTGATAACATGGCTGCAGATGCTCTCGCCAGGCTCGCCTCATCCCTGGAGGCCTCATTTGCAGAACCAACTCTCATCGGGCACCAGTTCGAGCCAAGTAAGTTGGATGTGGACACCACAAACATCAACTGTACAACGGCAGAATCGAATTGGATGACCCCAATAAGGGAGTACCTCCAAGAAGAAACAGTACCAGATGATCCCCTTGAGGCCAAGAAGATTAGGATGAGAGCTTCCAAGTTCACCCTCCTACAAAATGTACTCTACAAAAAGGGTTACTGCTTACCATTGCTGCGTTGCCTTTCGCCAGAAGAAGCTGACTACGCCCTCAGAGAAATTCACGAAGGAATTTGTGGGAATCACTCTGGAGGACGCTCCCTCGCCCACAAAGCACTTAGGCAAGGGTATTTTTGGCCGAGCATGGTAAAAGACGCCAAAGAGTTCGCCAAAAAATGTGACAAATGCCAGCGCTTCGCCACTGTGCCAAGGCAGCCACCAGAGGAGCTAACGACCATTGTGAGCCCTTGGCCTTTTTCCAAATGGGGCATTGACATCCTGGGCCCCCTTCCTTTGAGCAAAGGCCAGTGCAAGTTTGTGGTTGTCGCCGTAGACTATTTCACCAAATGGGCGGAGGCAGAACCCCTAGCGAAAATAACAGACTCGAAGGTAAAGGACTTTGTCTGGAAAAACCTAGTCTGTCGCTTCGGGATACCTCATGCCATTGTCAGTGACAATGCCAAGCAGTTCGATAATAAGCTCTTTAATTATTTCTGCTCCGACCTTCAAATCAAGCAGCCTCACTCCAGCCCGGCACACCCACAAGGAAATGGGCAGGCAGAAGTTATGGTGAGAACAGTCCTACGTAACTTGAAGACAAGGCTCGAAAGAGCGAAGGGTCTTTGGGTTGACGAACTCCCAGGAGTGTTATGGGCCTATCGGACTACGCCAAGAACTCCTACCGGGGAAACTCTTTTCTCCATTTCTTATGGGACTGAGGCAGTCATCCCCGTCGAGATAGGAGTCCATTCCCTAAGGGTCTACCATCATGACCCCGTCACCAACGGGGAAGGACTTCGCATCAACCTCGACTTTATAGAGGAGGCAAGGGAGATGGCTGTGGTCAGCAACGCGGAGTACAAGCGACGCATGGCGAAGTACTACAACTCGAGGGTAAAGCCTCGTTCATTCCAACCGGGGGATCTAGTGCTTAAAAAGGTGATCCTTGCCACAAAAGACTCCCGTGAAGGAAAGTTGGGACCAAACTGGGAAGGGCCCTATCTCGCCACTGAGGTAGTGAGACCAGGCACCTACACGATCCAGAATTTGGAGGGAAAGGTCTTACCTCATCCGTGGAACGCGGAACATTTGAAGAAATACTACCAGTAACATTTTTAGAGGATCAGAATAGTGAGGGTTTGGGGCTGGATTTAATTTTTACTACTCTGTCAATATTGTTCAAGCAATGAATAAATAAAACATTCTATGTTTGTATTTTATGACAAAACTTTGCATGTTCCAAAAGATAGGCTTACCTACAAAAGTCAGGCTACCTGCCTTTACAAAAAAAAAACAGCAAAAGTTCCCCCCTATCCTCTAATCACTCTCATCTCCCTCCTCATCGTCCTCCTTGTCCTCCTCCTCATCATCCTCGACATCATCAGAGCTGCCACTGCCATCATCATCAGGTGCCTCAGTCGGCAAGAAGCCTGAGAAGTCAAGATCTGGGAAAGCAGCAGAAATCTTCCCTCAAAGCTCATCATAGCCGTCAATAAAGGCATTAGCGAGGTCATTTTCGAGGTCCCTCTCAGCAAGGGCAATCTTCTCCTCAGCCTGAGAAGCCCTCTCCTCAGCCTGAGAAGCCCTCTCGTGTGCAGCCTTCATCTCTGTCTTCACCGCAACCTCTCTGAGCAGCACCCTCTCACGGGTCTCTGCAAGCTCAGCCTCACTGAGCGAAGCCCTCTCACGGGCCTTCAGAAGCTCAGCCTCTGCCTTGGCCGCCCTCTCGCGGGCTGCTGAGAGCTCAATATCAACCTTGGCCGCCCTCTCGCGGGCTGCTGAGAGCTCAGTATCAAGCTTGGTCGCCCTCTCGCGGGCCGCCATAAGATCAACCTCAGAAGCCTTACTAGCAGCTTCCATAGCGGTAATCTTTCCTTCAGCAGCGGATAGCTCCTTCTTAACAATCTCATTCTCCCGTTTCACCTGTATGTAAGATTGGGCCCTGGACAACAGGCAGACAGATACAGTGGAGGCCTGAAAAGACAACGGACAAAGGAAATGAGACAATACATAAAACAAAAAAGATGAAAGTCTAGAGAAAAGAGAAACAGTAAACCTATACCTGAGCTAGACCTTCCAGGAACGTGTTGATAACTCCCTCGGTGCCCAAGGCATTGACCTGAGAAACCTCGGGGGGCAACACAAATCTTCCTAGCCTTTCCCGGATCGCTCGCGGGTTGCCTAGCATGGGGTCAGCCCCAGTCGGTACCCCTGTGGAAGTACCCGCACGCGGAGGACACAATTGAGGGGCAGCTGGAGAGGAAGACTGCGGACCAGCAGTCTTAGCTAAGGAGGTCGCTGCGTGGAGAGACACCACAGGAGAGGCCACCCGAGGAAGGCGCACCCGATGCCCCATACGAGTCACTGATGGAGAGGCCACCCGAGGAAGGCATACCTGAGGCCCCGCCCGAGTCACTGGTGGAGAGACCACCCAAGGGAGGCGCACCCGAGGCCCCGTACGAGTCACTGGTGGAGAGGTCCCTGGTGAGGAGTCATCTGTCCTTGCCACCTTGGAAGGAGGGGTACTCCTACCAGACAGGCAGGCCTCAATCGCTTTTCTGTTTACAGCTGGGAAAAACAAAAGTGTTATTGGGGTACGGCATATCAGGTAAACACACAAAATTGCTAAAGTTGAAATGACTTACCTTTTCTCTTAGAAGTCGATCCCGGAAGGAGCCCGCCAGTCCTACCCAAAGACGAAGAATCCGTAGGAGGTCCACTGGTCTTGCCTCTCCCCTTGGGAAGAAGAACTCCCAATTCCTTGTCAGGGTGATCTCTCACCGCTTGCAGCTTGCACTCCTGCTCCGTGGAGAGTACGGGAGGATCTGCAAAGGGACATGACAGTGAACACATGCATAAAAAAAAAAAAAAGAAAGCAATCAGAAAGAAAGCAATCAGAAAACGTACCTAGTCTCTTGGTGTCAATCCATCGAGTGGGTACCAAAGGTCGATCTGACTCAGCAACCCACTCTCCACCGACGAAGAAGAAGCGAGATTTCCAATCGTGGCAATTGGAACGCAATCCCGTGAGCAGTTTGTCGCCCCTAGGAGTAAAATAGTACCACCCACTGTTAGGGGCTGGCGACTTGATCAAACTGTATGCAGTATGAAACTCCAGAGGAGAAGCATCCTCTTGATGTGCTCTCCTCCACAGTGCAAGGAAGCCGAGCAAAATTCTCCATCCGTTGGGTGCTAGTCGCCCCGGAGTTAAGGAAAAATAGTGAAGAACACGGCAAATGGAGGAAGATATTGGAAACCTTAACCCGGCCTCGATCATCTCCTCATAAATGACAACATCACTAGAAGAATCATCACATGCTGGCTCGTCTAGTTCGGCCCGGCGGCACAGTACGGTGGGTGGGATACATACAGCAACCCTCAGAAGGTCACCGTCAGTTTTGAGTACACTAAAAGTAGTATTCACCTTGGACCCGGCATCGTCAACAACGACTTTTCCTTGATATTTTTTGCGATGACGCAAAATTCTATTTGATGATCCAGTCTCTCCCGCCCGTGCTGCAGCAGTCATGCTCCTGCCCGACGCTGCCACCGCCGCCGCACGACCCTCACATGCCACGACGCCCGGACCTGATGCAGTGGTCTCACGCCCGAAGCCCGCGGCTCCCGAGCCTGACGCATTCGCCCCACTCTCGGTGCCTGCCTCGGCGACCGAGCCAACTGTGCTCACCTGAACGGGGCCGCTCGCGTCCGTGGGCCCCGCTGCCAAGCCGAACACCGCCCCGATGCCCGCCACGCCCGTGCCGGGCGCTGCCGACGCTGTCTGGGCGCCGCCTGTGCCGGGCGTCGCCACTGTCGCCCTTGCCGCTGCTGCGCCTGTCGCTGCGTGCAGGGGGCTGTTGCTCTGATCGACGTCTGCAGGCCGGCGCCCATTCCCACACGTATATCAACGACCGTGCCCGAGGGGTTTGCTCCGGTCGACGACCGCACCCTTGCTGTCTGGACGCCGCCCGTGCTGGGCGTCGCCGCTGCCGCCCTAGCCGCTGCTGCGCCTGTCGCCATGCCCACGGGGGTTGTTCCTCTGATCGACGACTGCAGGCCAGCGCCCACGCCCGAGACCGCCCGTGTAACGACACCGGCGCCCACGAGGGCTGCTGCGTCTGCCGCGTCAGACGCCGTCGCCCGTGTGGCGACGCCCACGCCACGCGTGCGTGGCGCTTCTTCCTTCGGGATGCCCGAATGGGCTGCCGCGTCCGGCGCCATCCCCAGGCCGGCGCCCGTGCGTGGCGCTGCTTCCACTTCGACGCCCGACCGGACTACAGGTACCTCGCCCGCCCAGGCCGCCGAATCCGCTGCTGCTCCCTTACAGGCGGTGGGCTGATCCACTACACATCGTTGACTGCTGCTTAGATCTCCCTTTGTTTCAAGCACCTTCTTCTTCCCATGGGCAGAGTCCCCTTTACTCTCCATTGAAATTTCTTGGGGTGAAGTAAATGGGTTTTTTGTCTCCTACTTACAGTCAAAGAAGATGGATGGAAGATTTGCTTTCTCTAGAAAGGGAAACAATTGAAGAAGGAATTGGTTAAAGGGGATGGTCTCTTCTCTTTAAAAAGGGGATTTTTGCCTAGGGTTTCAAAAGCCCCAAACTAAAAATAGAGAAGTCCAACACTACAATGACTCTATCAAACCCCAAGTAGGATAAAAGACGACCGGCAAGGAGAAGAAGGTGGAGACAATTATTTGTATTCGAAATGCCCCCCTTTCAAAGTTTCTTTGGGCGCGGAGCATTGAGGGGCAAATGATGAGTCAAGCCCAGGTGGCCCAGTCCGTCATGAGCCAAGCCTGAATTAATGGAGATCCGTTTGATCCAATGGAGTCAGAGCCCAAACCCACGATGCCTGGCCACGTCACAGCAGTCCGGGTCGCTTCGGAAGCAGTCAGGCCACGTCCCGCTTTTACCAAGTCCTGCGGAGAATATCACAACTGCCTCGCCAGTCGAGGACACCTCGAAGGCTCCTCGTAAACGGCGCTGTAAAGTCGTCCCCATCTGTTAGGGGAAGACTATAAATTTAAGAGCCTCTCGATACTTGAGGGGCAAGCAAGAATCTCTCTTCTACACTCTCTCCAAAGCTTGTAATCTCTGAAACACTTGAGAATTAATACATCCGGCGATCTCAGCCTTTCCGAAAGTGGACGTAGGTCACTGACCGAACCACTATAAATCTCTCTCTCATCTTAATTACTGCATTGATTACCTATTAACTGACCGGTGGTGTGAGAAGTCACTTTTTGCATCATCAGAAACATTTATTTCTCTTTGAATGTTTGGCTTGAAACTTTGAATTTCTGAAGTGGGTATTGGTTATGAAGTGAATAGATGTTAGTATTATTTTCATTACAGATGATGTTATTTTCATTTTAGATGGTGTACTTAATGGTATGAAGTTTCAAATTTACTGATTCAGCTTGAGGATTGAAACTGATTTGGAAAGCTTTGGTTCTACTACCTGAGTTTTTGATTTGTGTTTGTTTCCTCTCATCATGTGATTTAGTTGTGTTTTATATTCTTAATGGACTGTTGGAATGGGTGTGATGTAGTGGTTTAATGGAGTCATTGGAGGTGATTGGTGTTAGTGGAGAAGGGGATAAAACTCAAAAGAGAAGGAAGTTGCAGGTTGAATAGGAAAAAAAGAAAGGAAAAGAACACAGAAGGGAGGGAATGATGAGGTGCTGGAACGGAACAGGACAGAGCTCAGTCCGCTCAAGCGAACCCATGGGTCGCTTGAGCAGACCAGGCCCTGTCTGAGGGCCTGTCCAGCCTGTTTTCAGGCCTGTTTCCAGCCTGTTTCAGGCCCATTTCAATCCTTTTTCCAGCCCATTTCCTCCATTTTTTTAAGCCCATTTAAGCCCTATTGATGCATGGAAGTCTGGAATGAATACATTGAATTGAATATTTTGAATCGTGGATTTAAATGGGAAAAGCGACGGAATTGTTTGGGGTTAGAATTAGCCGGGAACATTATTAAAGTCTCAACATACTCTTAGATCCTTAATTGTCGGGGATCTTCAGTGGCACCAACTTCTCATTTATTATCGACATTAGGAGTCTAAGTGTATATCGAGACTACCCGTGGTAAGCCATTGAACCATTATCACTACTTCATTCCAAGTTTGTAAAAATTTGCATATGTTTTTATAAACTGAACTCATGTTTGGATTTGAGTGGTTCGCCACATCTGAAATTAGCGGTAAAGCTACTCATTCAGTTGTTCAAGAGTAGTCCTTTTCATAAATGGAAATGTATTTTGACAGTTTGATTATATCGTTTTGAAATTATCGATAAGACTACTCATTTGGTTCGTTCGACTCTGTCTGTTTGCATTTGTTCAGAGTAGTTTTCTTATCGATTTTGAAATGCATTATTATGATTTGATTTATAGTAATTCTGATTTTGGGTTTTGAAGGATTATTATTTCGTAACCAAAACCTTGAGGTAAGATGGGGCCAGAGCTTTGTAGTGCAAGCCCATGAACCAAAAGGATTAGTACTTTGAGAATAAAACCTTGAGGCAAGATGGGGCCAGAGCTATGTAGTGCGAGCCTGTGAGCCAAAAAAGGAGAATTTGTTTGTTATTTGCATATAACCTATGAAATGGCACCACTAAGCTTAGGTCGCCTTGTCGGGCTGATCACCCGGCTTGGGATCTTAAAATCGTTTGCGAACTGCAGTTTGAATTTTGTTTGCGCCGGCCATGGCAACGGTTCTGATTTGGATCTGCCGGTCCCATTTGTATGGCTACGGTTCTGATCATCTCCGGTCCCATTTGTATGGCAACGGTTCTGATTTGGATCTGCCGGTCCCATTTGTATGGCAACGGTTCTGTTTTCCGGTCCCACGGAAGTGGCTACGGTTTTTGTTTGAGTGCTCTTGTTACTTCGGTAATAGGAGAATATAGCTATATGTGGGTTGCCATTGTTTCGAAAAATTGTTTATTAGTTTGAACAGTTTATTTATTAAACCTGTATATGCAGCATTTATTTCATTAAATCGTTTTGTGCATACAGTTTACTTTCAATACATTTTATGATTTTAAATATGATTGGAGTAAAACTTGTATATCATCTGTATTATTCACTTGCCAGACCGTAGTGTCTGATCCTTCTTGTTTGGTGCCATGTCTCGTTTTCTTTACCTTTCTAGGTGGCTTGAGTGAGGAGGCGGTTGAGCCGTCGGTTGGACATGAGAGGCTGCCTATTGATGTCATATAGATATCAAGTTTGGCATCGGAGTTCGTAACCATTATGGGTAGTGTTTTGTTTAGTTGGATTTTTATTTGCATGGCTTTTATTAGCCTTTTTCCTTGGTATTATTAATGAAAATGCATTTGTAAATTTGTAACCTGAATATATATGGGAAATATACTGTCCTATTACTGTCAACTCAATGTTTATGGTTCTTGATTTATACCAGTCTGTTTAATTGATGACTTTATTTTACTGGTTGAGTGCGACGCGGAATCCGATGGCCACGGGCTCCGAATTGCAACGCCATGCAAGCTTTCGCGAAATATTCAGATTGTGTGGAAATGTGTGATCCTCATTCACGCGGATCTTGGGAAAAGTAAAAGTTTTAATTAATCCCAAAATTTCACATCCCGAGATCGGATCACTGCAGGGTCCCGGTTTCGGGGTGTGACAAATACTTTCTGCCTCCATGAGCTCATCCGAAGCATCGTCAAAGGTCGCATCCATGGATGGCTCGAAGTCGTCAGAATTCTCTGGCAAATCAGTTGGCAAGAAAAAAATGTCAGCAAATGACGGCAAAGAAAAACAAAAAAAAAAGTAAAAGCGAAAGAAAATCATACCAAGTGAAGGTTCTGGAACCACTCCAGAGTCCCTTGGCTCTTCCTCAGATGCCACAATTCGATCCGTCATCACCTCATCGACCGGAACCTCGGGCATCACCAAATCATCGTGCTCTACCAAAAGAAAAGAAAGCAGCGGATCAAAACAAAAATCTCTCGTAAGAGAAAAGAAGCATAAACAGAAAGAAAGAGAATCATACCATTATTAGTGGTCTCCCTTTCTCGGCTCCTCTTCTCTGGAGGCTTGTCAGCATCCCCTGACACCTCCTCAGCAATGGTGAGAGGAACTTCCAGATCAGGAGGCCTTTCGTGCCGTCTCATATTACAACGTTGTCCTCTCTTCTTCTTACTTCGTGGGTCTTTCTGCTCAAAGATCCTGCCCCACTGTCAAAATCAGGTCTCTCACTAGAGTCCTTACCGGATGGTCTGCTTTTCCCAATAGACTCCATGGAAGCCTTTGTTTGCTCCGCTTGCATCCAAGCGCCAATCTCGGCCTCCTCCTCCTCTAGATGTTTCAAGACCTCACCAGGAACTTCTTGCACAGCTTCAAATCTAATGACGTTTTGCTCATTGAGAAAGCCCATCTTATGTTTCTCTCCAGAAAGGAAAGCCAGAACTTCCTCTCGTCAGACGCCATCTGATTTGCCAAGATCCTTCCCAGAAGACTGCTTTATATCAAGCTCCTTCTTGGAAAGCCCCCAGTATACTGAAAAGCTCTCCACGAACCACTTCATGAAGCCAGCAATCCGGAAAGTAGGCAACTCAGGATAGGAAATCATGGCGGTAGTGTCCTCTGCACTGTAAAAGGCCCATCCATTCCTCCCATCCAGTAAACCTCCAAAACACTTCACCATGCTTGAAGGGGCTCCAACAACGCCTTGAGAGAAACCCAACTGTAATGTAAAATGTGAGGCCTTAAAAGAAGCCCAATTGCAACGCAAAACGTGAGGGGACATACGACTAGATGTCGACAAAAAGATGTCTACGGTACACCATTGTACCAACCCGTATGTTAAAAAACCACCTCTTCTCTGTGTTGGTCAAAGGATAGTGCCTTCCGACCCTGCCCTTGGTGGAATCATGGGAGACACCAAAATCAAAAGCCTTCTTTTGCAAACCCGGAGAAAGCTTCACTGAAGACTACCCAATCTCGACGTCCCTGAACCTTCGGATTCTCAAACGGGCAGACAAAAGAGATTCGGAAACGGCTACTCCTCTAGCCAACTGAATCATGAATGGATCATCGTTCTGTGCAGCACCCAACTGATGGAAGCTAGGGCAATGGTATACATACCACGAATAGAAAATATAGGCTGAGAATACCCTATTCACGGGGAGCCCAAGCCGAACAAGGAAAGCAGCAGCTTGCAGTTCGGTATATAAATAGGAGTAAAGAGCAGGTACCAAAGCTAGCTGCTCTCTGAACGCCATCTGACAAGTCGGAAAAATGCAATGCGGCCTGATGTACGTACCATCTCCTCCAACAAAAACAGCCTCACCAAGCCAGTAAGTGAGGTAAACAGCGAGATCCCTCCGCAGTGCATTGTCAGGACAAATGGCATTTATACTCTTGAAGAAGTTCTTCAAATCTCCCCGCATGACAGAAGTCTTCTTCAAACCTGGATTCTTAGCTCTGGCTTCCCTAGTCATGCTGTCGGAAATCTCTCTATCAATGAAGTTGGAAGACGAAGAACTAAAACTCTTCCAACTGCTTCACTTGACTTTCGAGCCCTCCTTCTCTTTCAAAAAATCGTAGAAGGTGATAAGCTGAAAGTACAGAAGTCGAAACTCTTCAGACTGTTCCTCAAGGACACTATCGATAGGCATGAACTCCTCATAGAGTTTGCCGAGGATGGGTAGCCCAGTAATGGCACTCAATTCAGCCAAAGAAAAACCAGTTTCACCTTCGTAACAACGAATGTGTTGGTTTGTGGAAGAAAAGACTCCAACATGGCCATGAAGGGCTCGTCAGAAAAGATCAAGGTCTCCTTAAAAGCAATGACAGCGTTGAAGATCTCGGCCTCCTTCAGAATGGCACCACCAACCTGCAAGATGTGATCAGTCCACGACTTCCAGCTTGAGTCAGCACTGAAACGGCCACAAAGTTGAAAAGGCTTCACCCAATTACTGCCGTCACCCTTGAAATTGCCAAGGCCCACTAGTCTCAAATCGACCGAAGGATGATCTGAACCTTGGTAACCACTGGCCGGCATCAACATGTCCATACGGACATGCAACTTCTCTGCATAACCGGAAGAGCCGCCAACAAAAAACCCGGTCTTGATCACATTAGTCCTCTTCACGCAGCTCGGAGAATCTTCTTTCTTAGGGCATATGGGATAAAGGCTCATGATCGAGATAGTGCGATCAAAGGTCGACCGGGTAGAAAAAGTTCCCTCACCATTTGTCGTGTAAGAGAAGTGAAAACATCTCCTTTGGTATGTCAAGTCGTCAGGTACTGCGTCACCAAAGAAAAAGGTAGGCTTGGGCACAATGCTCTAATCGTCCATAACCCAAGGACGACTGCTTACTATAATCTTGTAGAATTCCTCATCCTTGAAAGCAATCAACTGCTGTCTCGCCTCATCACGGTTGAGGGAATCACACTCTTCCAAGTTCCTCTCGACGTACTGGACCTTCTCCCAGACCTGCTGTACGACCACATTAGAAGATCTGGTAGAACGGCGAGGTGCATCAGTAACCGGCTCTTTGCCCTTGTTCGTCCTGGAGGAACTACCTGCAAAGGATGGAAAAGAAAAGACCAATCATCACCAAAATGATAGAATTTTGTTAAAAAAAATTCTAACGAAATTTCGGCATGGTTCCGAGGTAATTCCGAAGAAAAGGGAAACACCCCGAAAAAGATAGGGAGCTTAAAGATGAGCTCAACACCACTGCAAGCTCATAGTCAGTGGAAGATTCTCAAAGAAGGTTTGAACTCAAACATTGCTGCGAGATCAAGCCAGTCTTATCAAATTTCCGCAAAATTAGAAAAGGGCTCAACATTGCTGTGAGCTCCAAACTCCAAAACTTACAAAGCTCCCCAAAATCCTGCAAGATTAAGGAAGGGCTCAATATTGCTGCGAGCTCCAAATCCCAATACTTGCAAAAGATTTCCAGGTATGCATTATCATGCTTCCAAATCAATTTACTAAAAATCATGCATCAAAGAAAATCATCATGCATTAGATGCTAGGAAAACCTTAACCAAAGTTTGACCAATTCCAACCCAACTTGGTCAAAACCAATCAAACTTTGTCTAAGTCAAAATTCATATTGGTTTGACCTAGAAACTCTAGCCTTTTGTTTGATACATGCATAAAAAAAGTGCATGAGCATCTTGAAATTGCATAACCTCATTATCATGGTGAGCAAAAAGAGGGAAAGAAAAAAAGAGAGAGAGAAACCTCTTCAAAAAAAAATTTTGGCTGGCCCACTGCCACATGGCAGTATGACCAGGTCCGTACAGACCTATCTGTACAGCCAGAAAAAAAAAATGTGCAAAAAAAAAAAAAAAGAGCATGGATAAAAAAGAAGAGGAGAAAGAAAAAAACGTGGGGAAAAAAAAGAAGGAAAGCAAAGAAAAGAAAGAAAGAGAAGGAAAGTTTTCTATTTCTACATGGGATTTCTTGTGAAGGAAGAAAACTTAATTGAAGCCATGGATGGAGAAGAAGGAGAACTTGAAGATCTTTTAAGAGAAGTTCTTGATCTTGGAGCACTCTTGAAGATTTTTGCAAAAAAGAAAGCAATAAGAGCAAGAGATCCAACCTCATTTGCTTTTATAGAAGAGAGCAAACCAAAAGAGGAAAGGAGGAGAAAACCAAGGAGGTAAATGCTAAAAATTAGCAACCTTCCCAAAAAAAAGGAGATTTGAGATATTCTCTCCTAAAGAGAAGATTCTTTAAGAAATTCTCTCCTAAAAGAAAGGGAATGTGAGATATTCTCTTTCAAAGAAAGATACTTTGAGAAAATCTCTCCCCAAAACAAGGAAACTTGAGAGATTCTCTCCAAGTAAAGATATTTTTAGATATTCTCTACTCAAAAGAGATATTTTTAGATATTCTTTACAAAAATGACATCATATGAGATCTAAGCCATCTTCAAAGCTTAAGGTCCCATGGGTTTGCCCATATGAGCTAAGTTTAACCACCTATGCACTAAAAGTGGCTTTTAGTAAAAAAATCCATCTTACCAAGAGCATACAAAAAAAAGGTTCCATGCCACTTTTGAGTTGATTGGACCACAAATTTTTTTTTTCAAGCCTCATGAGCTTCCAAAAATTCAAACCATCCAACCCCATGCACCAAATTAAGCCAAAATCTTGAAATTGACATTCCACAAAAACCCAATGGACCCAAAATTGTCCCAAAGAGTGACCAAAAATCAAACCATAGTCCCCTAACTTGCCACATACAACTTATTAGGTCACAAGGCCAAAACCAAAAACCAAATTTCGACCCCCTAACCTGCCACATACAGCTTGTTAGGTTACAAGGTCAAAATCAAAATCCAAAACCTGACCCCCTAACCTGCCACATACAGCTTGTTAGGTCACAAGGTCAAAAATAAAAATAAAAAACCCTATTGACTGCCTAATGCGCCACATAAAGCCTTTAGGTTCACAAGGTCAAAAGGAAATCCAAATGTCATTTTCAAAATCTTTACCTTAAGATGGTACATGATCCTTCTCACTGCCATAAAATTCCCTTGGAAGCTCAAAAGGCTACCTTATCAAAAGAAAAATGCCCAATGACTCTTGGTTAGGTCAGAAACTCTCCTTCAACAATCTCTTCGAGGCACATCGACGATAAAAGCAATTCGTCGTTGTACCTTGAGGGGCCATTTGTTGAGACCAAAAATGTCACTTTGCCTCTTCACACATTCTCAACATCAAAAAGCCATATGGAGCTGTATCCTACCACAAACAGGCGAATGCCGCTTCAAGCATCAGATCTTGTCAAAATTAAACAAAAACTGCAAGATCTTTTAAAATAGTCAAAAGAGGGGTAACATGAAGCTTCGGGCCATTTCAACATTATTTGGCCTCAAAATGCCACTAGGAGGCTCTACATGAGTTTCAGGCCATTCCAACATCATTTGGCCTAAAAGGGAAACAGCTGTAACGAAGTCTGGCGACAGCGTCGAAGACATCAAAACTTCGATCAGAGCCTACAAATGGTCCCAAAATACCTCCAAAAGGCTCTATGTCAAATTTCAGGTCATTCCAACGACGTTTGACCCGATTTTGGCACTCGGAAACAAAATCAAGCCTCCCAGCGGTGAAGCTTCCTGGAACCATGACATCCAAATCAGAGCTAATGGATCGTCTCAAAATGACTCCAATAGGCTCCATGTCAAATTTCAGGTCAATCAGACATCAGTTGACCGTATATCAAAGCTCGACACCTTCCTCACGGCAAAATCAAGTCTAGCTGTGACGGGACCCCAAACGGCTTCAAAACTCAAACAAAAGCCATGGTTGGTCCTATCCACTGCTCAGGAGGCTTCATCTCAAATTTCAGGTCATTCCAACATCGTTTGACCTAGTTTTGACTTCTAACGGAAAATTGGCTACAAAGTCTTCGGCTTTTCCAAAAAATATGAAACTTTGTGCTCCGGTTTGCACGGCTTCTCGTCAGGTTCTCTTCAGGAGAATCAAGCCAATAAATGAGGAAAAATGTCAATAAAAATACAGGAGAAAAAATGAACAAAAAAGATCGAAAAACGATTGAGAAACGGCGACCGAAAGGGGAAAAATCCCCATTGTCGCCGGTGACCATGGGTGCATGGTCGCCGGCAAACCTGGAAATCCGAGTGGCCGGATTTCCGTCGAAAGGGCCATTTTTCGACCCTTTTCGCGTTTTGAGAATTCCAGCCCCAGTGGTTTTCTGAAAATCTAATTTTTGATGCTCGAAATCAGCTGATCTTCACCAACATCTCATATCTACCATCAAGAGCATGTGATCATCATCGCACCCTTCAAAATCGCCTATCGGACAACCAAGAAAGTACACTTTCTGCCCAACCGATCAAGAAATCAACAGGACAGATGTTACCGGCCCACTGGTATTAATCAATGTCTGAAGTTGCATCTCCATCCGACATCAAACAACATGTGGATCCATCGACGATCATCGCAAGAAGAATTCCAAAAGACGTGGTATGGCCCGTGACTCTTCGAGCACCTGGCAACCAATTAATGAAGTTAAATGACTCGTTTCATGGCAAGTTAATGTAGTCATTAACTCATTATTTTGGACGGCCCAATCAGATTCAAGGAAAAAGGAATTACAAGTCCAAGCAATCATGGCAATAAATCATGAAACTCCCCTCATCATGGAGATTAAAGGCGATTAAATGCCCATCATTCTCCATCGGCCAATCATATTCAATGAAAAAGGAGTTACAAAATCAAGAAATAAAAACCTGTAACTCCTCCCATCATGGAGCATCAATTCCATCAATGCTCATAAACCCACCTTATGGCCACCAAAAGCCTATAAAAGGGGGGTCATTCCAAGAAGAAAGGGTCAAAAAAAAATCCAAGAAAAATCCCGAAGAATTCTCGAAGAAATCTCTACAGAAACAAGCTCTCCTTCTTTGAAGAAACTTTGCTGTAAGAAACACCACAAGGTGATTGAAGTCCCCTAGGGGGCCATCCCCCTAAGGCAAAGCTCTCTATTTCAATTCAACATGGCCTAGACGCCACTTTTTAGCCCATTTACTCGGTTTTTTATTGGATATAGGACCTCCCCTTGGTCTTTATCCTCTGAAAATCTAAGGTCCAAGCCAAGCCGAAAGAATCAAAGTATCATGTTCTCATCTGAAGAACAATGGCGAAGTCCATACATGACTTGCAACCATTGATCTGAATGTGTTCCCGCAATCTTCTGAGAAGTCAGAATTCATTTTCTTACTTTTCTATTGTATTTTGTATTTTTTGAAGAGACAAAAAAAATATCAATTCTTGTCTTTCACTATTGATGAGATTTGTAAATCGTCTTTCACGGCAAACAAACAAAAATAATCACCTCCTACGGCATTCAAAGAAAAACTTGTCTCTTTTCTTAAATATTTATGCAATGGAAAGTTAGAAAAAAGATTGATTTCCTTTTCTACTTGTGAAGGTGGATCTTCAAATCACCATTTTTAAATTTCGAGTAGAATAGAAAATCTGGCATACCCGTACAAAAATGTTGATACCTGCTTCCTTCCACTCCGCCGGTCTCTCGGTAGCCCCGGGACGGGCGGAGGAGAGAGTGGAAACGAAAGCCGGGACCATCAAGTTGGCACACCCGGTGGAACTCGTTCATTTGAGAACATGATGCTTAGATTCTTTGGCTCCTTTCTAATTGGTGGCCTATGTTGGATCTTGCATATAAAAAAAAAAAAAAACATGAGATGGGATTTTTTTGGAAATTTCTATTTTGAGTTTGTTTCCACTCTTTCTCATTTCGCAAAAAAAAAAAAAAATGATTTCTCTTTCTTGGATTCAATTTTGAGAAACTTTGATCCTCTCCTTTTCGAACTTGATAGCTCACAAAAATGTTTGCAGCTATTGTTCATATCGGGGAATGGACCATCTTTTCTCTTTGATGAGTCCGATAGGGATTTTCAAAAACAAAAAAAAATCTCATTTCAAACTCTTTAAAAAAAATCAGTTTTCTCTCTTTTGGATTCAAATTTGAGAAACTTTGGTTTCTTCCTTTTCGGACAATGGCTTGCGGAAATCATTTGCAGCAAGCATTTGGATTTGAAGGGCCCATTCGCTCTCTTTGATGAATCCATTAGAAATCTTTCAAAAAAAAAGTTCAAAAAGAAAAACGAAAAAATACTAAGGTTGCACCAATTGCGTTTTTTGACCAAAGTAGATCTAAGAAAAGCCTTGTCCAGAGTGTGGAGGCAGCTAGACTGTTGAGGCAAGGGTCCTCCAAACGGGTTCATTAAGTAATCCTACCCTTACCTGAGGGTTGATCTATCTACTAAGGTTTCATAAGACCGAATTGGAAACCTATGTGTACCCTTAAAAAAAATCTTCAAAAAAACTACCTTAAAAAAATAAAAAATAAAAAAAAAACTTCCATCACTTTTGAGTTCAGATTCGAGAAATCTTAGTTCTCTCCTTTTGGATTTAGTGCTCGCAGAAATGTTTGAGCCTTTGTTCGGATTGGAACACCATTTGATCTCTTTGATGAATTCAATCTTGGCTTTTCAAAAATAAACTTCTGTCACTTTTGGGTTCATCAAGTACCCAGAAGGCCATAAACCATATCCAGGATGCATTCCCTCCTTCTCATCAGTCATGTATAGCAATAAAACCTATCTAAAAGATAGAAATTAGCAACACCATGCAACCAATTAATCCACAACAAATAGAGAAGTAGATTATACCTTTGGAGCCCGGTAGTGCTCTAATGGAGGAGAAAATAATTATCACTACAAGAAAGTTCGCTTTTAGTGGCGACTTTTTTAGCCGCGGTCTAATTTTCGCCACTAAAAACCCACCTGTAGTGGCAAAAATTTGATGTCACCACTGAAGGTATTATAATGCCCACATTTAGTGGCAACTTATATGTCGCAGCTAAATTTCGTCACTAATTCCTTGGCGGGAATTTTTGGCGCCATGGGATTTTGGAGGGAAAGAGATTTAGTGGCAAGTTTTAATTTATCGCCACTGATGGTGTATGGTTTTAGTGACAACTATTTATGATCGCCACTAATTTCTTAGATTCTTAAATTTAGCCGCGGTATATTTTTTGCCACTGTTTGTTCTATTTTTTGTGGCTACTCTATATTGCCACTAAAGATATATCATAAGAAAGTTAACTTTTAATGGCAATATTTTTTGCCATAATTTACTTTTCGCCACTAAAAACTCACTTTTAGTGGCGATGCTTGATGTTGACACTAAAGGCATTATGTGATGACATTTAATGACAACTTATATGTTGTAGCTAAAGGTCATTTTGGAGGGGAAAGAGATTTAGTGGCGAGTTTTCTCTTTTTGCCACTAATGGTCTAGGAGTTTAGTGGCAACTTTTTATTTTCGTGGCTAATTGCTTAGTTGTCTTTTTTTTGCCGCCTTTTGCGGCGACTTTATATTGCCACTAAAAATATATTATATGAAAGCTGGCTTTCAGTGGCGACCCTTTTAGCCACAGTTTTATCTTTGCCACAAAAGACTCATTTTAGTGAAATTATTATAGTGATCACATTTAGTGGCAACTTATATGCCGTGGCTAAAAGTCATTTTGGAGGGGAAAGAGAATTAGTGGCGAGTTTTAATCTTTCACCACTAATGTGGTCTCGGAGTCTAGTGACATCGTCAAATTTTAGTTTGAACGGGGTGCGACCCATTGCACGACTGATCACGCAGTACTATCAAAGATGCCGATAAAGTCTTCTAGTAGAATCAATAAGTCTTAAAATCAATTTGAGATTTGAGCAAAAAAAACAAAAACTTATGACCGAAATTGAGGGCGTCGGTAGACTATGTGGGTGACTAAAATACATGCGGAGCTCCATGTATGAATGAACCGTCTTTCTAATACTAAGGCAAGGATGAGAATCACGGTATTGGTCGATCCCAATAAATGATACCATTAGGGTATCGACCACGTAAGGTTTTTTATCATTCGCAATCGTTGTGGTGCAAAATGTTTTTACCCAAAAAAAATTTGAGAAAATGTCCTGAGTAATCCATAACATTGTAAAATGCTAGAGAATGAAAAGTAGATTTCCATTAGTAACTATAAATTAAAATATTGGCCACATGAATCCGGTTTCTATTTAATCTTTATCGATTTAATATGCTCATTGTCATGTCATAATTTTTCTTGTCATCTTTTTAATTTACAAATCAATTATGTAGCCCACATTGACTACGTCTACAAGCACTCTACTTGAACTTTTTCTCAATAATTTTTTGATATTTTTATAAATAATAAAAATGACATTGAACCCAACTCTTATACGAATAAAATCTATTTGAGGGCTTATTAGGGAGGTATTTGTTATGAGTGATTTAGTTTTTTTTATAAGAGTGTTCTATTACGGGAGTGTAAGTTAAAATTTTTTTTCGATACCCGATGGAATTATCATTAGATTGACCACTATAAAGCATTTGAATTTTACCTTTTATATTTTTAATTCAGGAGACTTAATAAGTGACAAATCAGATGGGCCCAATTTTAGTTTGATTACAATTTGTTGAGGACCCAGAGGAGGCATTTATTTTTAATGGCTTATATTTTTATAATTAAGTAGGCTCACTATAAAGTCTTCCAATTTAAAAAAACGGCTGGGTATGGTCCATTAGATAAAAGAGGGGGATTCTCCAAGGACTTGGTCCTACCACCATATGTATTTTTTATTCACATAGCTTAAAAGTGATAAATTTGAGAGGCCCAATTTTAATTTGATTAAAATTGGTTAACGGCCAATATCAAGCGGAGGCATTTTTTTTAATGCTTTATATTTTTATAAGGATAAAGTATTTTGACTCACAAAATAACTTGGGTCCACTGGGTTTTTGGTCTCTTGCCATCATAGAACTACACTACTCAATAACTAAATCCCGCCGCCGCCCAAAACCCATTCAGTCCCGCCAACAAATTTCTGCTCTAAGTAGAGAGAAAATCCTCTCGCTCTCTTCTATCTATCTTCCCTCTCGGTCTCTTCTATCTCTCTTCCCTCTCGGTCTCTCTTCCCTCCAAAATGCAAAAGGGAAGAAAGAAATTGGTCTCTGTCTCTCCTTCGGAGGGAAGAAATCTCTTTGCCTCATCTCAGGCTCTCTCTCCGATCTAAAGCTCTGGTGCCAGGGTATCCTCCCCAGCAGATCCAACCCCTCTCTCGGTAACCCTCCCTGTATAACTCTTTTCTTGTTTTTGTAAACCCATCACTATCTCAATAACCCTCTCTCCCTTTCTCTTTGATTTTGGATTCTCTCCAACATCAACACAAAAGAATTGAGGATCTAGTCAAAAAATTGTAACGTCTTTGTTGTTCTATTTTTGAGGGTTTCGGGTTGGTTTTTTAGAGGTTTTCTTACTTGGGGATTTACAGT
The DNA here is from genome assembly GCA_028538565.1 of Umbellularia californica. Classification (NCBI taxonomy): domain Eukaryota; kingdom Viridiplantae; phylum Streptophyta; class Magnoliopsida; order Laurales; family Lauraceae; genus Umbellularia; species Umbellularia californica. The sequence continues at coordinate 39,736,473 of JAPQWN010000007.1, read as the reverse complement.
TGTTTGGGTTTTTCTCTTTAATGGGGTTTGATATGGAAGTTGTGTTATTAGATAATTGAATTTTGATTTCATTGGTTTTAGGTGTGGTTAATTGTAATATGATATATTTTATTATGCCACTTCCTATTGAACAGTATAGAATTGCTTCATAGGGATTATGTTAAACCCATTCTGCTTAGTTGCATTAAATATTGGATCTATGTTGCAAGTCTCTAATTCTTGAACCTTTTTGTTTCTCCTTCATTTAAGATCTATGTTGCCATTTTCTTTCTTTTTGTTTTTTAATCCTTTTTGAATGATGGAACATTATTGCATCTGATGTTCATGAGTTCCCATCTGGTTAGTATTTGTTTTTTTTTTTTTTAATTTGTTATACATGAATAATAGTGCATGCAGAATGTTTTCAATCATGCAATTAAAAAAGAACTTTTTTTTATCCTTGATGTCAGACTAGTGAGACAGGGTTTATGCAAATACTTTATAAGAATTTATATAATCATTGTTTAATGTCTTAGCTGGCATCTATGGATTTTGGTTATACAGAAAGTCACATGTTTTCCTACTCTACTGGTTTAATTTAAATTGCATAATTGAGTTTCTGGCTTAGTTGGTACATGTAGATTGGGACTTGACGTTGTCTCGGGCAAAGAAAATTTGCGCAGTGGATCTGGATCTAATTGATGAATTGTGTTTCGGAAACTAGATTGAGATGTTTCAGTGGAATTCGGAAAAATTGTACCAAGGCATAAGGCATTAGGTCCTCCAAATATATATATATATTTTAATGTTAGATAAAGGATTTGAGCTTGAACGCGAAAGTTAGTCCAAGGACATAGTTTTGTTGACTTGGAGTTGAATTAACTTATTCTTCCTTTCTTTGTGTTTAAATTGGAAAAATTATACGTTTGGTATAATGTGTAGCGAGTGCATACTATTGTTGGGTCCTGTTTATTGGTTGTTCCTTTTGTTTTTATGTCTCCTTTGTATTCTGTCCCTCTTTTGGTTGGTCTGCCATTTTGGGTTGGTATTTTTTCTATGTTTCCCCTGTTTATTTTCTTCTTGTTTTTTGGGGGCTTTTGCCCTGTTCCCTTTCTTTCTTTAATACAAAGTAACCTTACAGCAAAAAGAAAGAAACTTTCCATTTCTCTCCACATTAGGATCCCAAGTAGGTGGTAATCAAACGGTAACCCCAAGTACTTGATAGGGAAGGTAGCAATTGAATCCATGGGAAGGAGAATCCCAAGTTTCCAATTGTGAGCTCTCGCCAACATTGACTTTAATACCTCACACCATGTCAAGTGCCTTAAGAACAATAGACACCACACAAGTTAGGGTGAGGTGATCGGAAAAAAAAATGAGCATTTTTCTAAAGTTCTTTTTTCCTTTAATTGGTAATGGAGGCTGGGAGATTCTTTTCTCTCTTAATTGGCAATTAAAAGAGAATAAACTTTGCACGCTCATAGTTGAGTGGTGTTGGCACTTTAGTTTGACATACATGCCTCGGGATCATTCTCAGGGCCTCAAGTTGAAGCATCACTCCTTCATTAGTAATAAAAACCTAGAAAAAAAAAAAGAAAGAAAAGAGAATAAACTTCTTGAAATAATAATGATCACCATTAGCTCTATTCCCCCTAGTTTGTGGTTCTTGTTAGTTATTAGAACTTAGAAGGGCAAACCTTTTTCTCCAGACTATTAAAGTGTTGATTGTTGATTGCTTGTTAGAGGAAAATATGCTAGGTTCCTTTGAAACCACTTTAATTGTGGCTATTGGTGTTTGTTGTTATTTGATAGGATCAGGTGTGCGGTGTGCCAACTCATCTCGTATCTATATCTTTGTTTGTTTTTTTTTTTTGGTTTTTTCCCCTTTATGTTTAATGGATTGTTTCGTGCGGATATATTTTTCTATGCAGTTTTAATAACCTTATTCACCCATGACATTGTATGGTTGTTATTGCAGTTCCAGTCTTTGGCCATATAGTACAATATTTATAAAAAAAATCTTTGCTTTGATATAGCTACGTAAGATGTATTGGCTGCAGGCATTTAATCAAACAGCATATGATGGTGACCTTTTTAATAATATATAAGAATTTACCAAACATGGCGAATGATCGTCACACCTTTTCACTTTCATTTACCAAACATGGTAAAGTTGGCAATATACATTGTGTGTCATATTTATGATGTTGGACTATAGAAATTGATATGTCCTAGTTATCAGATGATTCAGAACTGGTCCACTAGATTATGCAGTCTTTGGATGTTGTATTTTACAGTTTCAGAGATTACTAGAAAATGAGCAGGTGCTTTTGATTTGACTTTCTATCTCACATGTATTCCCACATGGGATTTCTGATTTCTTGATGCCGAGATCTGGAATCTTTTGGAAATTTAAGGGCTGGCCTACATGATTGAGTAGTGAGGAGGGACAGTTGAGAGAATGAGTTATGCATTTATTTAGCTCATGTGATTGTGATCATTAGGATGTGTGTTAAGATAGGATTAAGGTAATAACTTGTTATGGTCTTAATAAAGGTAAACCAGAGAGCTACAAGAGAGATAGAAGAGCTACAAGTAAACTTTGTATTAAGCAAGAAGAAGAGGAACAAGAGAGAAAGCTCCCAAAAGAAAACCAGAGAAAGAGGCAGAAAGCAACCTCCAATGTACAAGGTTTTTGGTGTGGAATGGAAGTAAAAATCACTTCTGAAAAGATTTTGGCAGGCTGATATTGATTTTGCTTTTGAATTTACATGACTAAATGAATGAATTTTAGTTTCCTTCCTTTACTTGCTTTATAAAATTTCCAAAAAAAAGAAAAAATTAAATGTGTGTCTGAGAGAGAGAGAGAGATGTCCTGTGTCATTGTGTGTCTACAACTCTACCATATGTGACCTGAAGTCAATGAGAAGTGCCCTTTTCATCTCAAAATTCCTGCCTTTATATATTCCATTTTCACATGTTCTTTTGTAATTTTGGTTTTAAGCTGTAATTTTTGGGATTTCATAATTAGTGGTATACATTTCTGATTCAAAGGATGGTGATTTTATCTGTGTTTCTTTTTTCTAACTCGATGTTTTCTGTTTGATGTGCAGGCCTTTGGTGACTCTAGCTTATCCCTTGTAAGTGTATTCCTGGTTTTTCCTTCAGTTAGCTTGAGTTATATTCATGTATTAGTATTTAGAATGTTTACCATCTGTCTTAAATAGAGTTGATTATTAAAGTCCAAGTAAACATCCTGCTTTGGAGAATTACCTGGTTGATTTGATGTTACAAATGGATGAATTTGTTGAATATTCTCAACCCAAATGCACTTGATGAATTCGAATAATGTAATTCTTATCATTGATCGGTAATGATATGAAGGCAATTCACTTACCACTATTCTTTTTTTCCTTTTCCATCTCCAGGTTATTTTGATCAGTAAAGTACATTTCCATCTCCAAATTCAAAGAGACAAAATTGCTTATCACACATTTTTCACCTCCAAACACTAAAATAAATGGCCAAAGGTCCTACCAAATAAAAACAGAGGGGGAAAGGAAATAAAGTTCTCACTGAAAAGAAGCTCTAGCATCCAAGGTCTAGTTCATCCTTCTAATGAGCTCATTGAGGTAATCTTAACGATTTCCAGCATCCCCTCCCTCAACATAATGGTTCCTCTTCTTTTTCATACCACCCAGAGGTGCCTTTAGCTTGAATGGCCACAGAAAGTTGTTGGCTTGCTTGAAGTGGGGCCCAACAGTCATGATCTCATGGATGAGATCTTCAATGTAGATTATACCATACTTGCCCACGCCCTGTTCAATAACAGGATTGTCAGTCAAAGCAATCCTCTGTTTGTAGTGACATATGGTAGAGTGCTGTTCTTCTGTACTATGAGGTGTCCTGCAGTGCCTTCTCCTAGTGTTGTTTTCTGTTTTCATCTGTTGGGGGAATTAGGTACTGCCACTGAGTAGGCTTCCTCTTCTGGGTAATGCTTTGCTCCTTGAAGTCTCTTTTGAAGCTGGTATAGTCGCTTGCAGGGGCCTTGATGCTGGCCCTGTTTCCATGCTGCAGAGTTCATTTGTATGGAAAGGCTTGTTGTGCTGTGTGCAGGGTTGTGGGTTTGATGGGTGGAGCAATGCAGTGCTTTAGAATGCTGGTTGTTCTCTTCATTGCAGAGTGTGCTGTGCTTGGAGATATTATTCATTGCTTCCCTGCAGATTTCAACCTTCGTCCACTATGGATCACTGTTCAGCCATTTTGCTCCAGCTGAAACTGCCTTAAGTATTCCCTATTCAGCTTGGTTGCTTTCTCTGCCCGGAGTGTGCAATGGCTGATGCCTTTTGCTGCTGCCCCTCCTAAGGATTAATTTTAGCTTGTCTTCCTGGAGTGGAGCCTCTATTTTACAGATGCTGGCTCCTTATGCTTTGTAGATCCTTGAGGCGAAGAGTATTTCTCTTCTTTTTTCTGCTGTTTGGTTTATTTCTCTTCCTGTTTTGGTTCCAGCAGATTTGGTTCTGCTGTTGGCTCTTTTCACGCTTGGAACATCTGACTTTTTTTGAAATTCTGTTACTTGCTTCGGTTAGTTGAGTTCTTCTCCAAATTCTTTTCTAGTTGAGTTCTTCAACAGTCTTCTCTAATAATTCAATACCAAAAAAAAAAAATAAAAAAAAGCAAATTCCTTTGTTAAAGCAGCATATAAAAGTCAGTCCTTTAATTGGTTTACTGGTTTGATTTTTTGCTGTTTGATTCTGGGTGGATCAAAGACAAAAACTTCCAGAATGATGGGATTTAGTTACAGTTCAAGCATTAAGATAACATGAACCTGGTCACTGCATGTTTCACTTTCAGGTGCCAAACCCACTATTTGATCTTACCGGTTTTATGCGTGGACAATTTGGGATTCCATTTTGGAGGTTCTTTCTTCCTACATTAATAGGGAGGGCAATTATCAAGACTTTCATACCAGTTTGTCTCAGTTTATTTTTTTTGGGTTTTGTTCGTGAAATATGTTTATGTTTCCATCCAGCACTGCAAGATCCTTACAGACCTCTTAAACAAGATTCTAGGTGGTAGACCCAGTGAGATGGAAACCTTCAAACACACAAGCTTCAGCTTTAGTAAGGGAAGGGCTTAAACATGCCCAGATTCAATATCAAATCAAATCAAATTCTAGGGTTTGAGAACCCTTGCTTGTTGCTGCAACAAAACACAAGGAAGATTACATGGACGGATTGTATTCTTCTCATCTAGATACATCAGTAAACCGGATCAATATCACGAGACAAAGCAACGTCAGCAGGATTTTTTTTTATTTTTTATTTTTTTTTATTTTTTTGTGTAATCACGGGAAGTTAAATATCAAGTAGCAACCCCATAAATATATCATTTTTCCTCCTCGATTCTTCTCCTTTCTCATCTTTTCTACTTCAGGGTATTTTCTGATTTTCTTAGGAAAATCCCCAGATTTCTTTAAATCAAGATATCCCCCCCTCTGCTTAACGAGAGACTTGAAGTCACGCACCCACACACACTAACACTTTGTCCTAAACTACCTGAGCAACAGCCAGAGGCATGAGACTACCTATCATCAGTTCCATAAGTTTTTTCTTCAGTAATGGCCAGGCCATAATCATTGGTACAGACAATGATCAATCTTCTGCTGACTTCAGAAAAGAATGCCAGATACCATGAATAGATCATACCACTCATTCACCAACTTTGCATGATCCTTATTCCACATGGTTATAGTTTCTCCCATGGCCCGTCTTTCCAATCAATGCCAGCAATTGGGATTCTCCGCAGGTATGATCTCCCACATAACTTACTGGAGATCTCCCTTATTTTTGTTTCTCAGTCTTCAGCAAGAATACGTTTTGTTTTAAAGCTATAGATACCGCCTTTTCCTCTTTATATAGTATACCAATGATCTTAAGCTCCTGACTCGTATCCTCCCTCTAAAAGAAGAGCCATCATCCTTTCCTCTGTTTTCTTACCCCTCTATTAATTAAGATATCTTGTAACATTAGGGAACCGATAAAGTATATATACTGAACTATCAAAAGGAAAAAAGAATAGGTAATTAAATCTGCCAAGCAAGATTTTAGTCTGTTCAGCTTCATTCAACCAGAATACTTCCAACATAAGATCAACCCAAATGCACGTAAACAACAGTTGACCATAGAACAATATAGAGCTAGTAATTGTTTAGTCTTCAGAACAAGGGGGGGGGGGGGGGGGGGGGGGGGGGGGGGGGGTGGTGTTGGTATCGTAAGTTTATAACTATACTGACAGGTTAACCAACATCAGCAACCAATTGATAATTATTTCAGCAGCCATTCATGGTTGAAGATTAAAAAAATCAAATCATTCATTTAATCCATTGTGTTCATTATTGAAATTATTCTGAGAGGTTAGCAAAAGTATGCCAGTAGACATCTAATTTTGAATTGTTACATCTTCTTTGCCTGTGAATGGCCGTACAGCACCTTGTTCTCGTAGAGTCTTGTGAAATGCTGACTCAAATATTATGTTTGTCTAAATGCACGTGTCTATTTCAAATGTCTAAATTGTAAACAAATCAACATACTGATCTGAAACATTTTGCATCATATGCATTTTTTGTAACTTACCCTCTTCGTACTGCATTTTCTGTTGCAGACAGCTTTTGTCATCTCAGTTTGCAACAATCAACTTCTAGAGTTAATAGAGAATGAGCTGATTTGGGTGCTTGGCCATATCCCTGGACTTTCTTCTGTCCTGCCTAGCCTTGTTGCAAACCTGCATAAGATCCAGGAAAGTTACTTAAAAGCTCCAGCCCCTTCCTCAGCAAGTACTAAGGTAAGGACAATTGTTCTGCTAAGGAGGAACTGTTACATCCTAAGTTGCATGAGTGCATGACTAATCCAACCATTCACATATACCTGCCCCTCAAAGTCACACTAAATTTAATCCGACAGAAATTTATATATAAGTTACCATAGGATTTCATCACAATAAACTTTCATGATACATAGCCAATAACTTTGAGCGCATCAAATTAAAGGTTAGGATTGTTTGATCAGAGGCTAATATTGTGGAATCTACTCTGCCTCCCTTGATTGTTATGCATCTAGGTGAGCCCATTATATGTGTGTTAAAAAAAAAAAAAAACCACGCATAAGTGGAGTGTGACTCCTCTTTACATATTCTATCAGGAATTGGGCTCAAGCCCCTTCTATTTATTTTTTGTTGTTAATCAAGTTCGGGCATGGTCAAAGTCCATGGCAACGTCATGAATGAGCTTGGAGTTGTGCCTAGGCCCAAGCATGTGTAGATAGACCTATAAGTAATGACCAACTGGGTCTTTTGTGCGTTAGGCCCAAAGACTCTACAGACCTAGGCAGCCCACTGAAAGCAAGATGATTTATGATCATTGTTCCAGTTTTAGTAGGGATATGATTTGTTTGGATCATACTCTGAGATTCTTTTAGTCTGTTCGGAATTTGGAGGTTCTCTAACTCAAATTATTGATTGGTTGTCTCTTTTACTAATGAAATTTAGTTATTCTAACCTATCAAAGGTATTTTATTAGTGGTGGTGACCTGCTTGACCCAGACCCAATTTGGTCCACATCGGTTTGGATTTTGGATATTCTTTTAGGCCCAATGTGCCCGACGAGGCCTCATTTTCTAACATGATAGTTAAATGTGCCAAGATTGGTCCTTGTATAATCACAGGGCCGGTTCGGCCCAACATATTCTGTAAATATGTCTTTATAAAACTTTCTGGCCCACGGGCTTAAACCAAACATCGATATCAGGCCTAGGCTATAAATGTCTAGGTTTGTTATGCTTTGGTTTGGTTCAACCAAACCCATGAACACTCCTAGGGTTCATTTTAATTATGACAATTACTCATTCATGGATAGGCAGCTAAGGGCAGCTTCTCCTTGTGTCCCCTCCATGGAAAGATGAACCTTATGCCTGGTTATGCCTTTTCTTTCCCAAAAAACCATGATATATTTAATCCATGTGGATCCCCTTCCTTCTGGGTGGTTCCTGTCTTTTGGGGATCTTTCCATGATGCTTCTCAATATAGTAACTTTGATGAATGTATTCGATATATATAGTTCGCAATTCAATGTAGTTAGCATGGACTAGGTAACTATGGCCTAAGCTGCTTCAATTTTTGGTAAAAAAATACACAAACTTGGCTCAATGGAAAGGTGATTTGATCACAAGTAGTTGTATATCATGTGTTTGCCTTGACCTCTGATTTATTTAATATCTTGGTGTAATGTCCCACAAGTAGATGATGTGGGTTTTCAAATCTCAGACGTCCACAAAAGTGGGGCATCTTGACTTAAAGGCACTCATCAAAAAAATCCCGCATGGCTTGTATGAAAAGTCCAGCCTCCGGTTGGAAGTTAAATTGCGAAGCTTAAAAAAAGGATGACTGAAAATTAAATTTTGCACATCAATAATTTTTTCATTAACTAAGCATGTGGTTAATTGTAGCTAAGGCTCTGCCATCGGTGGTGGTGTTGGGGGGCAGATCGAAGGAAAGAACAATCGTCAGCAACTAGTACCAAAACTTTGGTACATAAGAAGTTGGATACTAGAAACAAGAGCATAAAGAGATTGTGAAGGATGTTGGGACTTTGTATCATTATTAATTTTGTTGTATCATGATAAATCCCTAATGCATTGTTTGGAAAATCTTATTTGTATGAATCAGACTTATGGATAATAGATGTGTAGAATAGATGTATGTAAAAACAAATGTTTTATATTTATACTATTTTGTAAGACCATTTTACTATTTGAAATAGATGTTTTAGGATTCTACCATTTTATCTGCTTATAGTATCTTCAGTCTATCTTTTCTTATTGCATATGCCTTCTTTTTTAGCTATCTCCATGGTGTTTTGTTGTCTAGGGGATCTGTGAGTGCAGCTTTTTATTTATACTTCAAATTGTGTTAGGTACATCGACATGGATAAGAGTTGGATGAAAATTGAGGATAGAAGACACCCTAAGTACATAGATGGAGTTAAACAGCTTTTGGAGTTTGCATATGCACATATTGAGCCAGGGAAAAAGATTCGGTGTCCTTGTGTCAAATGCAACAATATCTACTTCCGTACTCGGGATGATGTGGAAGCGGATCTGTATTATCATGGTATAGTTAAGTGTTACATTCCATGGGTATTGCATGGGGAGGAGTTTGAGGCAAGCACCAATGAAGATGACGATGAGGAGCCCAGCAGAGAAGATGAAGATGATCATGATGGTATGCAAGAAATGATACATGATCATTACACCGCAACAGCTATAAATGCTTGTGTAGGGGAGGATTATAGTAGTAATGAGAATGCGGTGCCTGACTGGGAAGTAGATAAATTTATGAGATTGTTGAAGGATGCCGAACAGAAATTGTATCCGGGTTGCGAGAAGTTCTCTAAGTTGTCGTTCATCGTGAAGCTGTTGCACCTAAAGAAACTTAATCATTGGAGTAGCAAATCATTCACCATGTTGCTTGAGTTGTTAAAGGAGGCACTTCCTGATGCTAAGACGCTCCCTAAATCATTTTACGAGACTAAAAATATAATTCGTGACCTAGGACTTGACTATGTGAGGATTCATGCATGCAAAAATGACTGTGTACTATTTTGGAAGGAGCATGAAGATAGAGAAGAGTGTTTAGATTGCAAGGAGCCTAGATATAAATTTACCGATGCCAAACGGAAGAAGATTCCTCAAAAAATCTTGTGCTACTTTCCACTAAAACCGAGGCTACAAAGGTTATTTATCTCAAATAAGACAACATCAGACATGAGGTTGCATAAAGAAAAGCGCGTCAATGATGGGGTGTTAAGCCATCTGGCTGATGCTGAAGCCTGGAAAGAATTTGACAAAATGCATACCTCATTTTCCCAAGACCCTCGTAATGTTAGGCTTGGGCTAGCAAGTGATGGATTTAATCCCTTTTCAAACATGAGAACTTCTCATAGCACATGGCCAGTTGTTCTTGTGCCATACAACCTACCACCGTGGAAATGTATGAAAGGTCCTTTTTTCATTATGCCGCTACTTATTCCTGGACCCAAGTCTCCAGGAAATGAGATTGATGTATATTTACGACCATTGATAGATAAGCTGAAAGAGTTGTGGGAAGATGGCATCCAAACTTATGATGCCTCCACTGGTACCACTTTTCGGTTGCATGCCGCAGTGATATGGACCATCAATGACTTCCCTGCATACGGCAATTTATCGGGATGGAGCACTAAAGGGTTTTTGGCTTGTCCTTCATGCAATAAGGAGACATCACATATGTGGTTGAAGAATGGAAGAAAAACTTGTTACATGAGTCATCGTCGTTTTTTATCGATGGATCATATATGGCGACATAGAAAAAGCTCTTTTGATGGAAAGAAGGAACTTCGGGAGAGGCCAAACTCATTGTCTGGGGATGATGTGCTTGAGCAATTGAGTCATGTTGGGCATGTGAAATTTGGGTAGACACAACCAAAGAAAAGGAAGCGTGCAGAGGATTTAAATTGGATGAAGCATAGTATTTTCTTCGAATTGCCTTACTGGAGAACCCTTAAATTGCGCTACAATTTGGATGTCATGCACATAGAGAAAAATGTATGTGATAATATTCTGGGGACATTGATGAACTTTGAAGGTAAAGCAAAGGACAATGTCAAGGCTCGTTTAGATTTGTAAGTGATGGGTATAAGGCATCAATTACATGTGAAACATGATGGTAATTCCTATAAAATGCCCCCTGCATGCTACACAATGTCCCTTGCCGAGAAAAAAGGATTTTTGTGAATTCTTGGCTTCGGTGAAGTTTCCTGACGGCTCTGCCTCAAACATATCTCGACGTGTGAACATCAAAGAATGTCGAATTGTAGGCATGAAGAGTCATGATTGCCACATAATTTTACAAAGATTACTTCCACTTGCACTACGTGGATCCTTAAGTGATGATGTGTGTGAGGCACTAATTGAGCTTAGCCATTTCTTTAAGGAGTTGTGTTCTAGGACATTAACAAAAGATGTCTTGGAATGTCTTGAAAGCCAGATTGCTATAACACTTTGTAAGTTGGAAAGGATATTCCCACCGTCAGTCTTTGATATTATGGTGCACTTGCCCATTCATCTAGCGCGAGAGGCGATTCTTGGTGGACCAGTGCAATATCGATGGATGTATCCGATTGAAAGGTACTGTATTTGATTATTCTTAAGGTTAATTATACACTTACAATATATACATCATATTGCTAGTTTGATTATCATCCTGACTTTATATTTTATTAGGTACTTATATACACTGAAGCGTTATGTGAGCAATAAAGCTTTTCCAGAAGGGTCAATCACAGAAGGTTACATTGCCTCAGAATGCCTGACATTCTGCTCAATGTATTTGCATGGGATTGAGACCAAATTCAATAGAGTAGAAAGAAATTATGATGGAAGTAACAGACAAACGCATCAAGGTTTATCCCTTTTTTCAAAGAATTGTCGTCCACTAGAGAAAGGAGAATATGGATATATTGACGACAAAGCTTGGGAGCAGGCTCGCATTTACGTATTGAAGAACTGTGATGAGGTTCTGCCGTTTCTTATGTATGACACTTATCCTAGTTTATTTGATGCATATTTAGTGTTTTTCAATTGTCCATTTTTATCTCTCTTTTAATGTATTTCCTTAGGGCTATAATTGTATGTCTTTTTGTATAGTGAACACAAGGAACGGATGGAGAGAGAGAGAGTCTAAGGAATGTAGTAAAGAGGCACGAAGAGAAGTTTCCTAAATGGTTTGAAGAACGTGTATGTGTTATAAAGCATAAATCTTATTACATCACACATTAGTGCCATCATATTATATTTATTTCATTCACATATATGAACAAGTTACACAGTTGTACAATCAAGAAAATGCACGTGTCAATAAGCAACTTCTGGACTTAGCACGAGGTCCTGGTAGAATAGTAACACGATACAAGGGTTGTGTCATTAATGGTCTACGATTTCATACAAAAGATCGTGAGATGTTTCGGAAAACTCAGATTAATGGCGTGGTTGTGAAGGGAGATGATGAAACAGGAAACCAAGATTACTACGGTGTCCTTACAGACGTTATTCAATTGGATTATTTTGAGGACAACAATGTTTTTTTGTTGAAGTGTGATTGGTGGGATGTCGGCAAAGAAGGTAGAGGAATACAAACCGATAAACACAACTATACCAGTGTCAATTTCACAAAGAAATGGAATACCAATGAGCCATTTGTGCTAGCATCTCAAGTGGTACAAGTTTTTTACGTCAAAGACTCCAAATTAGGCAATAATTGGCAAGTCATGGTTAAGTCACAAGCTCTAGACTTGTATGATGTACCGGAAGATGAAGATAAAGAGTCGATCGGTGATGATGAGACATACCAACAAAATGAGTCATATGGTGTAGCTGATACATTGAGAGTTAGTGATGATGACTTTGTGGCGTGGCAAAGAGATGATATTCCTCCAACTCTTATTGATGCAAATCTTCTAGTGCATAAGGAAGTAGAAGATGATGATGTTGGTACTTTCATTAATGATGAAAGTGAGGAGGATGATACCTCCATTGATTATGATAATGAGGAAGATGAAATGAGCACTGATAATGATAGTGAGACCGATAGCTTGATGTAATTTGTATATATAATACGTTCATTATCATTCTTGATGAATAAATAAATTAAGGAAAGATTATTTTTCATGTTCTTATATTAATCATTCTTTGATGTAAGACATGTGCTTGATGTGTATGCATATATGCTTAATGAATAATCAATTTAATGTAAAGTGTTGCATGATAGATCACTGACATGACCAATAGAGGTCAAGGTGGAGGTAGACGAGGAGGAGCTTGGGTAAGCCAGTCCTCACAGATAGGACAACCTACATTAGAGGTAGGACCTTCAGACCCCACACAGGTTGAGTCATTTATTCGAGATGACGTCGCCGTCGACAACGCTGGTATGTTTAACAACCATTTTAAATTGTGCATGTACTTTTTTATGGTTTATGCAATAATATATAAATTTGTGTTGACGAAAGCTAATAATATTTAATTGTATTTTGAGTGAACAGGGCCATGTGCGTCCAGGAAGAGAGGACGAGGGAAGACTAGGGGTATTACACTCACAAGTCAAACTAGGGCTTGTTAAATGTGTGGATTACACTCACAAGTCAAATTAAGATAACATGACCTCGCCCACGACGAATTTAGGGCTGCACGTCGAATTTCAGGTCATTCCGACAACGTTTGACCAGATTTCGACGCTCCGAAAGAAAATCAAGCCTACCGGCAGTGGAGCACCCCGGGACCATGATATCCAAATCAGAGCTAATGGATCATCTCTACATGACTCCAATAGGCTCCCTGTCAAATTTCAGGACAATCAGACATCGGTTGACCGTATATCAAAGCTCGGCATCTTCCCCACAGCAAAATCAAGTCAAGCATCGACGGGACCCCAAACGGCTTCAAAACTCAAATAAAAGCCCATGGTTGGTCCTATCCACTGCTAAGGAAGCTTCACCTCAATTTTCAGGTCATTCCGACATCATTTGACCTAGTTTTGACTTTTGACAGAAAATCGGCTACAAAGTCTTCTGCTTTCCCAAAAAATGGGAAACTTTGTGCTTCGGTTTTGTGCGACTTCTCGTCAAGATTTCTCCAAGAAAATCCAGTAAATAATTAAGGAAAAATGTCAAGAAAAATACAAAAGAAAAAATGAACGAAAAAGAAGAAAAAACGGCTGAAAAAACTACTCGGTGACCAAAGGGGCCAAAGCCCCATGGTCTCTGGCGACCCTGGGTGCATGGTCGCCGGTGACCCTGGAAATCCGGGTGGCCAGATTTTTTGTCGGATGGCCCGATTTCAGATCCTTTTCGCGTTTCGAGAGTTCCTGCCTCTGTGATTTTCTGAAAATCCAACTTTTGATGCTTGAAAACGACTGATCTTCGCCAACATCTCGGATCCGCCGGCAAGAGCATGAAGTCATTACTGATCGCTCCAAGATCGCCAACTGGCTGACCAAGAAGTACACTTTCTGTCCGACCGATTGAGAAATCGATAAGACAGATGTCACCGGCCCACCAACATGAATCAATGTCTGAAATTGCATCGCAATCCGACATCAAACAATGTGTGGATCCACCTGAGATGATCACAAGAAGAATTCCAGAAGACACGGCGCGGCCCGCGACTCTTCACATGCTCCGACGACCACTTAATGTCGTTAATTGACCCGTTTTATGACAACTTAATGCGATCACTAACTCATTATTTTGGACGGCCCAATCAGATTCAAGCATATGGGAGTTACAAGTCCAAGCAATCATGGCATTAAAACCATAAAACTCCCCTCATCATGGAGATTAAAGGCGATTAAATGCCCATCATTCTCCATCGGCCAATCACAAGCCAAGAAAAAGGAGTTACAAAACCAAGAAATAAAAACTTATAACTCCTCCCAACATGAAGCATCAATGCCATCAATTCTCTCATCATGGCTATCAATGCCCATAAACCACCTCATGGCTACCAAAAGCCTATAAAAAGAGATCCATTCCAAGAGAGAGGCATCGACTTGGAATTTTGAATACTTGCATTTTTGCACATCACACCAACACCCATCCGGAGTCTGGAAAAATCCCAGAGAAAATCCAACGAAGTCCGGCTGCTCTGCTGCAATAGACACTATAAGGTGATCAAAGTCCCTTGGGGGGCCACCCCCCCAAGGTCCCCTTCTTCTACAACATGGCCTAAACGCGGTTTTTTAGCCTGTTTACTCGGTTTTTCATTGGATAAAGGACCTCCCCTTGGTCTTTATCCTCTAAAAAACTGAGGTTGGAGTCAAGCCGAAGAATCGAAGCATCAAGTGTTCTCATTTGAAGGACGATGGGGAAGTCCATACATGACTTGCGACCGTCGATCTGAACGTGTCCCCACAATCTCCTGAGAAGTTAGATTCCTTTTCTTTCTTTTCTATTGTAATTTGTATTTTTTTAAAGAGACAAAAAAAAGTCACAATTCTTGTCTTTCATTTTGATGAGATCTGTAAATTGCTTTTTACGGAAAAATCGCCTTTCACGACACCAAATCGCATTTCATGGCAAACAAACAAAAAAAATCACCTCCTATGGCATTCAAAACAAAAATTGTCTCTTTTCTTAAATAGTTAGGCAATTTGAAAAGTTAGAAAGAATGATTAATTTCCTTTCTACTTGTGAAGGTGAATCTCCGGATCATCACCATTCCAAATTCCAAGTAGAATAGAAAATCTGGCATACCCGTACAAAAATGTTGATACCCGCATTTCCTCCTCCGCCGAACCCGGCAGCCCCCGGGGCGGAAGGGGAGGACGGAAATCGAGGGTCCATCACCGAACGGTATATGTTCTTGGGAGAGTCATACGACAGAGTCCCTGATGAGCTAGATACCGAACCCTGTAACTATAATGAAGCATTCCAAGACAAATATGCAGAACTATGGCAACAAGCTATGAAATTAAAAATGAAGTCGATGTACCATAATTAAGTCTGGGATCTTGTAAAACCACTAGAGGAGATAAAACCTATCAGTTGTAAGTGGGTCCACAAGAAGAAAAAAGGGATGGATGGAAAGGTTGAAACCTTCAAAGCTAGGCTTGTTGTGAAAGGGTTTACTCAGAAAGAAGGTATCAATTATGAGGAGACTTTCTCGCCAGTTGCCATGCTGAAATCCATCCTGATCCTTTTATCCATTGCGGCTTATTTTGATTACAAAATTTGGCAAATGGATGTCAAGACAGCTTTCCTTGATGGAAATCTTGATGAATGTATCTATATGGTACAACTAGAAGGATTCATAGCTGAAGGTCGTGAGCACATGTTGTGTAAGCGTAAGAAGTTCATTTATGGACTTAAGCAAGCATCTAGATCTTGGAATATTCATTTTGATCAAGCCATTAAATCTTATGGTTTCGAGCAAAACCCTGATGAACCCTGTGTGTATAAGAGGTGCAACGGCAATGTAGTGATTTTCTTAATACTTTATGTAGATGACATACTACTCATTGGAAACGATGTTGGGGTGTTGTCTTCCGTCAAAGTATGGTTGAGCAGTCAGTTCGATATGAGGGACTTATGATAAGCTAGTCACATTCTAGGGATCAAGCTCTTGCGAGATCGGAAACATAGAATGTTGGGCTTATCTCAAGCGGTCTATATTGATACGATTCTTGCCCATTTTAGCATGCTAGATTCTAAGAAAGGATTTCTTCCTTTCAGGCATGGAATCACTTTATCCAAGGATCATTGTCCTAAGACACCTGATGAGATAGAAAAAAATGAAGGAAGTGCCTTATGCTTCGGCGGTGGGAAGCCTCATGTATCAAATGCTATGTACTAGACCTGATATTTGTTTTGCCCTTGGCATGGTTAACAGATACCAGTCTAATCCAGGAAGAGAACATTGGACTGCGATAAAGCATATACATAAGTACCTTAAGAGGACTAAAAATTATATGCTGATTTATCAGGTCGAGAATTTGATACCCATTGGGTACACAGACTTAAAACTTCCAGTCAGATAATGATGCTAGAAAGTTGACCTCAGGATTTGTATTTACCTTGGGAGGTGGAGCTATAAGTTGGAGGAGTGTCAAGTAGTCATGTACTGCTGACTCTACCAAGGAGGCAATTTGGCTCAGAAACTTCTTGATGGATATAGAAGTGGTACATTCGGTAAAATCACCTATAATACTTTATTGTGATAATACCGGTGTCGTTGCTAATGCAAAGGAACCCAGGATGCATAAAAAGGGTAAGCACATCCTACATAAATATCATCTCATACGAGAAACCGTATAGAGGGGTGACATAGTTGTGTCCAGGATTGCATCAGCGGACAACTTGGCAGATCCTTTTACAAAGAGCATACCAACAAAGAGTTTTGATAGTCATGTGGAAGGCATGGGGTTAAAATACATGTCAGCATGGTTTTGAGTCTAACTGGGAGATTGTTGGGAATGTAAACTAAAAACATACTTTTATGTATTTGTCTTTGACTAAATCTTTTTTAGTATATTTGTCTTCTCATCTAACTGAGATTTTGTATGGGCAAATAGTTACATTGTTAATTATTATGCATGTGAGTGTCTTTTATTCTATAAAGTAGACAAGTTGGTATGTAGAGTTCTACTTACACATGGAAAACTTATTTGTCGGTTCTTATAGAATATAAGTTGTTGTTCACAATCTAGATGGATTTGGACACACCATCGGTACGATTGTAGCATGATGTTTCAACAGGCTTGTCTTGGCTGCGGGAAACGGTATAATTTCGATTCATTATGCTAGTACACTTTGTATGTATTGAACAGGACCGTGTTTTTGGGTTTGTTGTCTTTATACTGACTATGTAAGATGATGAACATCCAAATGGCTATTATGAGTGCTTCTACACTTAATCCCAACATAAATAATAGACACATACATTTAGTGTTTGGCATTTTGATTTACGAGGGAGTGAGATCTTTTATGGGTCAACAATCTCAGTAAATTAGATGACTACACTGCGTGTATGGTGGATATTAGTTTATTGACGGAATTCACATCCCATGGTAGGGATTGATGATATCCCCTTGATGAAGATTTTAAGTTTTGATTATATCAAACCCTGCAGGTGGACTTTATGTCCTACATATCAAATAAGTTAAGTGTAAAGTCTCAATGAATTATAAAGATATTGATTAAATATAGATGTCAGTAATTATTTAATCGATGGATATTTGAAATCTTAACGTGGGGAGATTAATAAGCATTTAATAACAAGACGCTCGAAATATTATTTTGAGAATAAGGACAGGAGTACAATTACAATTCTTTAGTGGACTAAATTATAATTTATGGAACTAGGATTCTAATTTGGGTCAAATTAGGGTTTCCTATTTCCATAAGAAGCCTATCCTTGTTTGCTTCTTAAGGTCCCTATTATAGCATATAAATATGCACTATTGCTATTTAGGTTAAATAATAAGAAAAATAAGAGAAATCTCATTTTGGGAGTACAAAGGAGAATTCGCAGAAGAGGCCCACTCCCTGGTGCGAGTTCGAGCATATAGGAATACAATGGAAGATCTTGAGATTTTCGGGTTGCCGTCAGACCGAGATCAAATCAGAGAGATCTCACAGGTAAGATTTTAATCATATTCTTCCATAGTTATTTCTGTTGTGATTTGTACGCAATATCTAGAGATCCTGGTTTCTACTATTTTCTAACAAAAGAGTCCTTCCTTTTGTTCGGAGGAGTCACCGGGGTTCCGAATGAGAACCTCCTGGGCTCGATTTCTTGTTCTCCCTCTTGATTACTGCCTTTACATTTGTGGTTACTTCAGATATTTGCACGAATGAGATGGGTTTCACAGTAACAAAATATTTCTAGAACTTGGTCCTTAGGTTTCGCACGCAGATATCAAACATTGTCTTTTTATTAATTTCTCGTCACTAGATGGAAAGGTTCCTCCATCGATTGAGGTAAGCCTCTACTGATTCGTCCTTCCCTTGGTGAGTTTCTAGTAGCACCTTGGAAGTAACGGGCGGTGCTTCTGCGTGGAATTGGATTGTGAAGATCGCTTGGAGATCTTGAAACGTCTGGACTGATCCGTCGGGGACGCTCTCGAACCACCTGAATGTGTTTCCCACCAGTGTGCTGGCGAATAGCATTATCTGTTGGGCATCATTTTCGAGCAACCCTTTGGTCCTCATAGAAAAGTGCCATAGATATTGCATTGCCAATCTAGACCTATCGAAGGTCGGTATGTCAGGCCTCCTATACTTTTTTGGGAATTGTACATTCTCCATCCATTCTGGGTAGGGTTTTCCCTTAACGGGGTGGTACCCACCTACTTCTACCATAATCTTGTGTACCTCCACCTGCACTTTGTTAGATTGTATGGACTCAATCCATTAGTTAATGTGATAAATTGATTAATTTCTTTATTTATCAATAAAATCATGCTTTACTTTCATGAGATGAATGTTATTTTATTACTTTATGCACATGACCAATACATATGACATAATGGATCATGAGTTGAACCGGGTCCCATTAGTATATTAGATGTGATATATGTGTATGGATGAGATCCACACACGGGAGATATATGTCACAAATCTTATACTTAAATATCTTCACAACCAGTGATGAGACTGGGCATCTCATCTGATAAGGTTGCATCACTTTGATCACCATGAGATAGTGTGATTTGTCTCGATCATCAGAATGTAAGATTCTGGATCATGGTGCTGGTACATTGGATGTATTGAAGGACCATGAGAAGCACCTTATGGAATTCCGTCTCGATAATAAGGTCTGTTCTCATAATTCCCTAGCAATAGGCTCTCAATCTTGAGACATTGATGAACTCAAGTTTCTATCTATTCATTTGCTTTGAATCACCAATGAGTGAGGCCGACTGTAGGTCAACACCTCGGTGTCTTGGGTATGTGGTAATAAGATTGTGGGAACATTGAATGATCAAGATGGAATCTATCTCTATTATCCCCTTGTGCCAATTAATGGATTTGTCATTAGTAAGTGCTCACCCATCTCGATTAAGAGTTAATTGGATGGTACTGATGATCATAGTAATTAATTGGGGCTCAAGGATAATAAGATGTGGAACTAAGATTGGAAGAGACAGATTTATTCCAATTGATTCATGGATATTGATAGAGGGGCCTACTTGTGGTAATTGGGAAGTTTAGGGTCTTCATTGTAATTTATTCCTAAGACTGGAGTGCAATTGCATTTATATAGTGGTGTTATTTGCACTTAACTGTGGGCCCATATTGTACATGAGATGTGGGGTCGCGGTGTCCCAATTGGAGCCAGCTTTCTATGGAATCCCTAGTGGTCCCCACGCTAACCTAAGTTATTAGAAAGATATTAATCCTACTTGAACTCTAAAAGGAAGGAATTAGAAAGTTACTATTTCTATTTGAAGTAAGACTTATAATAGTGGTAATAGTATACTTACTAAGTGTTGTGGAAGTGAGACTTCTATTTCAATTACGAAAAGAGAATGTTGCTAATTTGTAATGGGAGTTAAACTTTTATTTCAAATAGGAAAAGTGGAGGCTTAAAGTGCTATAAAAAGGGAATTCTCCCTTCATGGATGTCCATCTTTTGGAGTAAAAAACGTCCAGCCTCCTTTTGTGCAATTGTCGCACTGCTCTCTCCTCTCTTCCTCTTCTAGGTCCTTGGAGTTTCGAGTTGGGTTTTCTCTTGAAGATTCCACCAATCTTCTTGAGAAGAGAGATCTGATTTGGGTCATAGCGTGAAAGGCTAAGAGGTGTTGGAGATTCTGATATAATCTTGTAGAAGAGTTCTACATCAAAGAAAGTCATCAACTTCTCCATTAGAGCACAACCGAGCTCGAAAGGTATCATCTACTTCGTTGCATGTTGTAGATTTTTATGGATGCATGTTGGCTGCTTGTTTCTATCTTTTAGATAGTTTTATTTACTGTACATGATCTCGAGATTGAGGGTTATGCATCCTAGATTGGGTTTTTGGCCTTATGGGTACTTGATCCCTGAGTCAAGTGGGTTAAAAGTTTTGAAAATCTATCCAGGAGGCCCACATACATCCAACAATTGGTATCAAAGCCATACCTCATCTCTAATCATGTTATACCAGTAACCTTGTTCTAATCTTTGCATGAAATGCGAAGAGGATAGAGCGAAGGCTATGTAAGGATCATTGTTCATTGGGTTTGCTTACTTTTGTAGTAGATCCATGTTTGGAATGTCACAAAAGGTTTTAATCATGATGGAAGAATGGTAAGAAGCCATTAGAATCCTACTGAGATCATTAGAAGTGATTAGGGAACAGCAGAAGTCGAATCTGAAAAACCCAAATTTCTGGGTTCGTCAGGTCAGCTAGTCGTAGAGGTCTGGTCGTCTAGCCGTAGGGACTAGTTCGGCTAGCCGAACCCAGGCAGAATCACTTTGTTCTTTGATCTGATTTTTTGTTTCGGGGGCGCTGCCCCCGAACCCCCGCCAGGGACGCCGCCCTCGAACCCCGCCAGGGGCACTACCCCCTGGATCCCCGCCAGGGGCGTTGCCCCTTGGACCCCCTCTGCGTAGGGAATCTTGTATAGAAGTGGCAAATCTTTGGCATCTTGTTTTTCCATTGTGGTTTGGCAACTTGGTTTTGTGAGATGCTTTGTTGTATGAGATACTAACATGCAGGTTATTATGTCCTCTCCATATGGCCCACATGACATTTACTTTCTTTTATGGTTGAATAGCTTATTTGTGGGTAAGTGTAAAGGGCATTATGGTTTCTTTGGTTTCCCGTGAAAGGGCAAGGCATGATGAATTTTCCTATAGCCCTTTTATTTCCATGTTTAGATTACCATGTAAGTCTCATTATAGAGACATAGGAATTTATGTATTTTTTTCAAATTTGTAAATTCTGGAGATGTCCGAGACAAAGAAGGAAAGTGAAGCTGGACTCCTAATGAAAGAGTTTGAAGATTACCAAAAGGAGTTTTGTAGATACCCAAAGAGTTTGAGGAATCCCAAATTTTTGGAAAGTCTAGAAGTCTAAGAAGTCTATTCCGCTTGGGCCATGTGGAGGAGAGGACTAGTTTCTAATTATAGGACTTTCTATTTATGGATGAATGCTTGTTTTAGAAAGTTTCCAAATCAGATCCAAACATAGCGAATTCCAAAATTGGTCAAATCAAATTAATTTTTGGAAAGAGTTCTAATTAGAGTTGGTGGGCCCATGAGATGGATCCATTGAATACACTAATTTTAGAAACTGGACATTCCATAAAATAACTTGACTTGGAACCAATCATTGGTCATATCATGAGATGATTTGATATCTATATATATGTGGGCCCATATACCTATAAGTGGGAGCGGGGCATTTATATTTAGAAATCCCCATGGTTTTCCACTATAGGTCCATTGTAAGGAAAGTATTAGCCTCGCGCCATCTTGAGAATGACCGTTCCCCACGGAGGGCTTGTATTTGTCTAGTTACTAGATATGGATCTCCTAAGGATAGTATTGATGAGACGGGGCGGGGGCCCACTCCCCAAGGAGGAGCTACCCGCAACGGTTGTCATGCAATGCTAGTTGGTGGGTCACACTTAACTAAAATAATGATGTAGTATCCCCAAGGATTTTCCTCATGTATTTTAGAAACCGAAGCTAATCGGGAGTCATACATTATTTGATATGAGATACCTAGATAATAATGAATGAAGGGGATCATGGATAGTTAGTCTTAATTCCAATTTTGACCAACTTTGATCCGCACGAATCTACGTGGTATTCACACTCCCCAAGGAGGCATACTCCAGAGGATTGAGATTCCGATGTATTCTGAATTTTGTGGTTATGAGGATTCCAACATAAATTTGGTAGAATACTAAACCCAATGTCATTTAAATTCATTAATTGAATCTATGGTTATGTGCTACAGTTTTTCTAGCATGAATTTGAATACTTTCAATCCACTTGTGACCATCCTCAACCGGAATAAGTTGATGGAATCCAACTTCATAGACTGGAAAAAGGCTCTGGATATTGTCCTGACAGCTTTAGGATGCAGATATGTCCTTACCATACCCTCCCTTCCTGGGCCTGAGCCTAATGCACCACAGTATGAAAAGGACGTTTACACCAAGTGGACCAAAGACAATGAGATGGCCAAATGTTTTATACAGGCATCCATGTCTAGTGTTTTACAACACCAACATCGATCCTATAAGTCAGCATACGATATTATATCGAACTTAAAAGAGATGTTTGCGGACCAGGTCAGACCTGCAAGGTCAAGCTGTTTTTAAGGTGCTGATGAACACTAAGATGGCCGAGGGAACCCCAGTACAAGAACATTTGTTGAAAATGAGTTTTGTACTGAATGAGTTAGATGTACTGGGTGTTAAGATTGATACAAAATCGCAGATAGACATGATCCTTCAGTCACTACCAGATTCTTTCAATCATTTCGAGATCAATTATAATAAATTGGAAATGACCATAGCTGAGTTGTCTCGCCAGCTGATAGTGACTGAGGAAATCATGAAGAAAGAGCAAAATCCCCTCATGACAGAAAAGTCATTTGCTAGGACCAAGCCGAAAGGCAAAGACCGAGATAGCAAGAAGAAATCAGTCATCAAGGGTCCTAAGGTGGAGAATGGTTCCACTTGTGGTATGGCCAAGGCAAAGGATACGAGAGCAAATGGAAAGTGTTTCCACTGTGGTATGACAGGACATTGGAAAAGGAATTGTCCATAATATCTGTCTAAGAAGAAGACCCCAGGTATGATTGAGTCACTTATTTCTGAAGTTAGTTTTGCAACTAGTACTTCAGAATCTTGGTGTGTGGACTCCAATGCAACTAATCACATATGTAATACGTTGCAGGGGTTCAGGGAAACCAGGAGGCTAAGTGATGGAGAAATCGTTGTCAACCTAGGATCTGACGCTAAGGCGAAGGCTGTTTCAGTGGGAGTTATAGAGTTATTACATTATGCTTTTCAAATAATAAGTTGGTTTTGTCAGACACATTAAATGTACCGTCTTTACGAGGGAATTTAATTTCAGTTTCTAGTATGATGAATAAAAGTTATTCTATTACTTTTGGTACTAAAATTGTCATAAAGAGGAATGATATTTTCATATGTTCTGGCAAGGTAACCAATGTGCTTTATTTGTTAACTCCCATGATGTATGAGATACATGATACTGAAACAATTTATAGACCATCATTAAAGAGAAAGTCACCTTCATCTAATCCAACAAAACTTTGAGAAAGTCACCTTCATCTAATCCAACAAAACTTTGGCACTTGAGGTTAAGACATATAAACTTAAACAAGATTGACAGGCTAGTGAAAGATGGTATCTTACCTTCAATGGTGGTAGAACCAATGCCTGTCTGCGAATCTTGTGTGGAAGGTAAGATGACCAAAAGACTCTTTTCATCTAAGGGCAGAAGGGCCAAAGATTTATTGGAATTAGTGTATGATGATGTGTATGGACCCATAAATATAAGAAGCGAGAGAATGATACGAGTGCTTCATCACTTTCACCGATGATGACTCAAGACATGAATACATATACCTTATACACCGCAAGTCTGAGACTTTTGAAAAGTTCAAAGAGTTTCAAGCGGAAGCGGAAAGGCATTTAAGTAAAAGTATATACTCTTTGATGAGATCGAAGAGGATAATATCTCTCCGCTGATTCTATGGGATACTTATCAGAAAATGGGATTCTATCCCAATTGTCTGCTCCTGGTATGCCTCAACAGAATGGAGTAGCAGAAAAAAGGAATTAGACTCTTTTAGACATGATTAGGACTATGTTGATTTTCTCAAGGTTACCTATAGGGATATGTTTTGGAAACTGCAAAGTATATACTAAACCTTATTCCATTTAAGTCTGTACCTAAGACTCCCCGGGAGTTGTGGTCCGGGCTAAAGCCTAGTCTACAACATAAGGGTTGTCCGGCACTCGTGCTGAAGGTTAAGACGGATAAATTGGAATCGAAGTCGGAAGTATACACTTTTATAGGATATCCCAAAGTAACTAAAGGTTGGTTGTTCTATAATCCCAGAGAGAGTAGAAAGTGCTTATCAGCACTAATGCGATTTTTCTGGAGGAAGATTATATGATTAACCGGAAATCTTTAGAAAAGGTTATCTTGGAAGAAATTCAAAGAGAGATCAATTCCAAATCCAAATATGACCGAACTTGAAGAAAATTCACCCATACCTAACTCAGTAATTACACCAGTGCCTTGTCGTAGTGGGAGCAATGTTAGGACCCCTGATAGGTTCTTGGTTTTTGGGAGAGTCTTACCAGACAATCCCGGAAGAACTGGAACAAAATCTCTGTAACTATGATGAAGCAATATATGACATAGTTCCGGGACGTTGGTTAGATGCTATGAAAGCTGAGTTGGAGTCTATGTACTCCAATCAGGTCTGGAAACTTGTGGACTTGCCTGCCAATATTAAATGTATTGGTGCAAGTGAGTCTACAAAAGAAAGAGAGGACCAGATGGAAGAGTTAAGACCTTTAAGGCCAGGCTTGTTGCGAAAGGATATACTCAGAAAGAAGATATCGATTATGAGGAAACCTTCTCGCCGGTAGCCATGCTCAAATCCATCCGGATACTCTTATCCATTACGGCTCATCTCGATTATGAGATTTGGCAAATGGATGTCAAGACGGTGTTTTTCAAACGGCCATCTTGACGAAGACATCTATGAGATGCAGTCAGACGGTTTTATAGTTAAACAACCAAGAGCAAAGAGTTTGCAAGATACAGAAGTCCATTTATGGACTGAAGCAGGCTTCCCGAACCTAGAACATCCGTTTTGACTAAGCAATCGAGTCATTTGATTTTTATCAAAATACGGATGAGTCATGTGTGTATATGAAAAGTGAAGAAGGCAGGATATTTTTTCTGGTCGACGACATCCTTCTCTTAGAGAGTGATATAGGGATGTTGTCAATAGTAAAAGTCTGGTTGGCAAAGACTTTTGATATGAAGGAATTGGGAGAAGCTGGCTACATCCTAGGGATCAAACTCCATTGAGACCGGAAAATTAGGATGATAGGGTTATCCCAATATGCTTACATAGATAAGGTACTGGTACGGTTAGCTATGCTTTGTACTAGACCGGATATCTATCACGTAGTGGGCCTAGTCAGCAAATATCAGTCTAATCCAGGACCTGAACATTGGATTGCTGTATGGTGTATTCTCAAATACTTGAGAAGAACTAGAGATTACATGTTGATTTATAGCAGTGATGAGCTGATTCCAATCGGATACACAGATTCTGACTTCATGTCAGATAAGGATTCCAGGAAATCAACTTCTGGGTATGTGTTTATGTTGTAGTTGCTTGAGAAGCAGCTAAAGGAGCAGATTGGCTCAAAAGATTCCTTTTGAAACTTAGGGTGGTACCTTTGGCACGACAGCCACTCACAGTTTATTGTGATAAAGGTAGGGCGGTCGATAAGTCCAAGGAACCCAGGAGCCAAAAGCACGTATAGAGGTAGTAACACATGGTCAGAGAGATTGTACAGAAAGGTGATACTGCTATCAACTAAATAGACTCTGCAGACAATCAGGAAGATTCCTTTACTAAGCCTTCGACTACCAAAGTCTTTGAGCAGTTATTAGATGGGATGTGTATAAGATGCAACCCTGACTGGCATTGAGCCCAAGTGGGATATTGTTAGATTGTATAGACTCAATCTATCAGTTGATGTGATAAATTGATTAATTTCTTTATTTATCAATAAAATCATACTTTACTTTCATGAGATGAATGCTATTTTATTACTTTATGCACATGACCAATACATATGACATAATGGATCATGAGTTGAACCGGGTCCCATTAGTATATTAGATGTGATATATGTGTATGGATGAGATCCACACACGGGAAATATATGTCACAAATCTTATACTTAAATATCTTTACAACCAGTGATGAGACTGGGCATCTCATCTGATAAGGTTGCAGCACTTTGATTACTATGAGATAGTGTGATTTGTCTCGATCATCAGAATATAAGATTCTGCATCATGGTGCTGGTACATTGGATGTATTGAAGGACCATGAGAAGCAACTTATGGAATTCCGTCTCGATAATAAGGTCTGCTCTCATAATTCCTTAGCAATAGGCTCTCAATCCTGAGACATTGATGAACTCAAGTTTCTATCTATTCATTTCCTTTGAGTCAACAATGAGTGAGGCTGACTGTAGGTCAACACCTCGGTGTCCTGGGTATGTGGTAATAGGACTGTGGGAACATTGAATGATCAAGATGGAATATATCTCTATTATCCCCTTGTGCCAATTAATGGATTTGTCATTAGTAAGTGTGCACCCATCTCGATTGAGAGTTAATTGGATGGTACTGATGATCACAGTAATTAATTGGGGCTCAAGGATAATAAGATGTGGAACTAAGATTGGAAGAGACAGATTATTCCAATTGATCCATGGATATTGATAGAGGGGCCTACTTGTGGTAATTGGGAAGTTTAGGGTCTTCATTGTAATTTATTCCTAAGACTGGAGTGCAATTGGATTTATATAGTGGTGTTATTTGCACTTAACTGTGGGCCTGAATTGTACATAAGATGTGGGGTCGCGGTGTCCCAATTGGAGCCAACTTTCTATGGAATTCCTAGTGGTCCCCACGCTAGCCCAAGTTATTAGAAAGATATTAATCCTACTTGAACTCTAAAATGAAGGAATTATGAAGTTACTATTTCTATTTGAAATAGAACTTCTAATAGTGATAATAGTATACTTACTAATTGTTGTAGAAGTGAGACTTTTATTTCAATTAGGAAAAGAGAATGTTGCTAATTTGTAATGGGAGTTAAACTTCTATTTCAAATAGGGAAAGAGGAGGCTTAAAGTGCTATAAAAAGGGAATTCTCCTTTCATGGACGTCTATCTTTTGGAGTAAAAAACGTCCAGCCTCCTTTTGTGCAATTGTCGCACTGCTCTCTCCTCTTTTCCTCTTCTAGTTCCTTGGAGTTTCGAGTTGGGTTTTCTCTTGAAGATTCCACCAATCTTCTTGAGAAGAGAGATCTGATCGGGTCATAGCGTGGAAGGCTAAGAGGTGTTGCAGATTCTGATATAATCTTGTAGAAGAGTTCTACATCAAAGAAAGTCATCAACTTCTCCATTAGAGCACAACCGAGCTCGAAAGGTATCATCTACTTCGTTGCATGATGTAGATTTTTATGGATGCCTGTTGGCTACTTGTTTCTATCTTTTAGATAGTTTTATTTACTGTACATGATCTCGAGATTGAGGGTTATGCATCCTCGATTGGGTTTTTGGCCTTATGGGTACTTGATCCCTGAGTCAAGTGGGTTAAAAGTTTTGAAAATCTATCCACGAGGCCCACCTACTTCCAACACACTTTTGTTTTTTATGCTACCATTTTTTCCTCCAAACTCTGTGATCCTCCGAAACGTTCGTCAGACTATTGGATAAAGAATGGTTTTGGTTTCTGCTCCAGAACCCTTTCTTTGGTGGGGCCACCGTCAGATTTGACAGAGTCCTTCTCTACACTCTTTTTTTCTACAGCATTTTCCAATTTCTCTTTTAGTTCTATCAACATCGCCATCAGGTTACCTATGTGATTGTCCTACCTTTGTAGGTGATAGTGGAGAGGTTCCTCTTGCTGTTACCTTCCTGGACTACTTCAAAGACTGTCTTCCCCGTCTATCTCGGTCACGCAGACATTGAAGGACTGCGTCCTTTTTTGGATGTCAGGGATTTCGCTGGGTCTTCTGTACGGGATTCCGTCTTGACATTTTCTCTTTTATCATCATGTCCTGGGAATGTGGTTTTACCGAGACGACTTCCTTGTTGGCCGGATTATGCCATTTGCTTCTTCGACGATGGTGGTTCCATTTCTGGGTCGGTGTTAATCCGACCGCCCAATGCTTTGTGCGAGCTCACCGTTCTTAAGACTACTGTTTTTTTTCTTCACTGGCTACCCTTCTGGACCCTCATGTGATAAGGGGTCCATTTGGATCTCACGCATCCCGTCGGTCTGGAATGAACCGACCAATCCCGTATCGAGTAGGGCTCCAATCGGCTAGGACCCTAGGAACCTTTTTCCAATCCCAACCCGGGCTATCAGGTTCTTTGTCGATGCTTTCGCCATGGTCCGTATTAGCTTTCTAAGGCTTGCAACCATGTTTATGCGTCCAATCGCTTGAAGCTGCGCACACCGTGGCTGGTGTCATGATGAATGTGCCTTGCGTAGGTGCTGGCCCTCTCTTAGACATGGTTAATTGGCTTTCAGTTGCCTTTGAGCATTTCCATTTGTTTGGTGGTCCCTTCTCGCATGATACTTTGGCCGTGGTTTCCCTGGCGGTCAGGGTCCTTACGGTAAGGGAGTCGCTTAGACGAAGTATCATTTAATAGTGAGAATGACGATGATTAGCTTTCTTGCGGACGGCTAATCCCTTCCCTTGAGAGAGTACCTTGGCCGGCGTCCCCTTGGTAGCTGGCATAGTTCCCTGAGCGCCAGAGGGTGTCGGTCGAGCCATTGATTGGTAACAAGGGCCGTCGAGGGTGTGGAAATTTCTATCATAGCTGTAAAAGGGGTGATTTATCACACTCATCCTATGTGATTTCTCTATGGTGTTAGAGCTAGCTAACAATTATAGCCCCGGCTTCCCCAGTGGAGTCGCCAAAATATGTAAACAGTAAAAATAAATGATATGCTAAAAGTAAAGTGGAAGCAAGGTAGTTAAGAAAGAAGAAGTGTGTGTGCTCATGACAATTCTATTTCAACAAATAGAGATCCTGTAAGTTTCTGGTCTGTCCGGTATTCGAATTGCCGGTAATCCTTTTTTACAGAGAAATCACATAGCATAACCTTTTTGGAGGGGAATAAGACAGCTTGGAATGTTTTTTATCCCTCTAGAGTATCCCTTTCATGACACCTCCTGCTTGGGATCGGCACCCCTTCCTTTTTGTAGGCTCCTCCACATGTGCTACCCTTTTCTTTTCCTGCCTTTGTTTATAGATGAAGGTAGGCTCCCTTAGGTCAGTTGCATCGCTCTGACTTCCTTTCCTTGCTTTTGGCAGTACAGCGGAGATGGAACCCGTCGGGTGATGGGACCTTCTCGATTCCCTTCTCTATCTTTCTCCGCCTTTGCTGGTAAGGAAAGGTAGGGTTCCAGGGTCAGCCGTGTCTTTGTTGACTTAGCGAAAGTGAGACCCCTCCTTTTTCTCTTTTTTCAATTCTTTTTCTGTTTTATTTTCTGGGTTGTTTTGTTCTTCCCGTTAGCAGAAGCCTAGCACATAGCAACAGCCTTCTTCTCCTAAAAAGTTATCTGAGTTTAGATAATTTATCAAAATTTCTAAGAAACTCAGATAAATTTGCCAAGAACTCAGACAAATTTCATAGAAACTCTGGTAAACTAGACAAAAACTCAGATAAATTTGCCAAAAACTCAAATAAATTATCTGAGTTTTTGGTAAATTTATCTGATTTTTGGCAAATTTTTCTTTATTTGAGTTTTGGCAAGTGAATGGTGAGGATTGAGGGAAATCGGAAACTACTCTTGCTAGATTCAGCGATTGGTCTTCGCACAGAGTTCCATTACTACCAAATCCAAATCCCACAAATAATGGGCCACAATTTGTAGATGAATTAAAGATGTAGGTTTAATCAGAACCATTAATTTTATTTTGGTTTTCTAATAACCGTCCAACTACCTTATATGCAGATGATTAATGATCAGCTACATGCCGACCAAAAAGGTGAGGAACACCAAGTGGTAGGTGCAAAGTAGAAAGGTAAGAGAGCCTAAAAGATTTATTCAACATATTCATCGAACGGGTATTTCTTTTCTACACGTTCTTTGAGGGCATCAAAAAGTTCAGGTCTTTTATCTATAGCTTTGTTTTCAACTTTCTTTGGCTGTTGAGGAGCTTACTTGGTTTGCACATTAAGAACCTCCTTTTTCTTTGATTTTGAGGTTGTAACGGCGGTCGGCTCTTTCTTTGATGATTTCTGACTGTTGAGGTCTTTGATCACCGTTTCAGCCTCCATTGAAGCTTCTAAGAGTTCTCCCAGGTTCTTTGATTTGTCACCGATGATCATGGAGCGGATCCTTGCTCTCATGTTGTTACGGCAGATGTCGACTAGCGATGCTTGTGGCAGTACATCTGAGCACTTGTACGTCATTGCCTTCCACTTGTGAATGAAGTCGTATGTTGACTCATTCTCTCCCTGTTTAGGCTGCAGAGCTAAGCCATAGTAACAGGGTGATCCTCACCTTTGAAGTGGGTTAGGAAACGTGTCTCCAGCATGGCCCAGTTTTGGATGGAGTCCTCCGGCAGAGTGGAGTACCAATCAAAGGCTGAACCTTTTAGGGTACTTGCAAAGAGACGGATCTTGAGAGCATCTTGATCCGTGATAGCTCCCGTCAAGATCTTGAAGTGGATGACATGCTGTCTAACTGAACCTTTCCCTGTATATGTTTAGAGAGAAGGTTGTTTAAATTTTGCAGGGAACGGAACCAAGTCCATCCATAGGGGATATGGTGGCTTGATCCCATGTTCCTTCAGTGTATCCTCTTCTTTTTCTTTGGTGAGGATATCGTCAACGTCCTTTTTAGTAAGGGTGCGTGACTCATTGTTTTCTGCATTGGCCTCGTCATCTTGATGATTCGGAGGAGCTTCATTGTTAGGTGGACGCTGTAAAGTGAGAAGGTGGTTTTCCATCAGAGCCTCAATTCTCTGTTGTCCTTGCTCCAACTGCTGGATGTGTACGGTTACGTCATCATGCGGTGGAGGCTGCTCAGCATTTGTAACCAGGACGTTCATCCTTCGAGAATCGAATGAAGATATCGTCTTGGTAACTGAGCTGGAGCTATTCTTTTGGATGAAGAGTCCGAAGAGTGGTTACTCTAATGTCCTTGACTTAAAGGAGTGGAGGATTCTTCCAGATGTCTTCGTGTCCGGGAGACGCTGCGAGTCACCAGACCTCTGACACGAATTTTGGTTGCTGACTTCTGGTGTTTTCAGGTTTTGCCAACCATATGGACAGCAACAACCTGGTTGGGTATTTCTTTTTCGAACCATTTTTTAGAGACCTGGAGGGTAGAATGCTGGGTTCTTTGCTTCTCTAGTCTTTTTTGTCGATATGACACGCGGCGACGTATACGACAAGCAATTTGAGCTTCAGTGAGCTCTGGCTGAGCTTTGGCAATGAAGGACATAGTCTCCCGTGAGCAGTAGCCGAGCTTGTCTTCTTTGAAGCTAGGCATGGACAGGATCCGGACGCGATCCTTCGCCTGTCGCAGTGAAGCTTTGAATTTTGTGAGTTCGGCCCCTGTTGAAATGAAAAATCGACTCATAGGAGCGCAGGCTTCAGTGGGTTTTTGCGGAGGCCTTACGAAGCATGATTTGATTTTGGGCTTGTAGGAGCAAGCCGGTTCATGCTGGGTTGATTTGTTCATTTGGCAGATGGTAGGTTTCTCCTTTTTCATGTAAGAGAGAGGGTAGAACCGGTTCTCCTTGAGAGGGGCCAGGTATGCTGGCTCTGTAGATATTCGGGACCTCCTTTGTTTTGGTGAAGGCCTAGGGGACTAGGTCTTACGGCGAACCTAGTTTCTTGTAGGTTAAGGCTTCGTGGGAGTGCCACGGGCTTCAGGCTTCTTTGTGTTTCCCCTTGGTGCCATGTTAGTGACACGGTGCGGGGAAATTTTCTATTTCTTGGCAGGTACAGTTTCTTCTGCGGGGAGTGGGAATGGTCCCAGTGACCCGAAGACGATCGTCCGAGGAGTAGAGGTCGACCCAGTGTTTTGAGAGTTGCCGAGGGAGATGTTGCTTCGGCAACTGACAGGGCGCTTATGAGTGCGCTTGTTTTGCTTGTCTTGAAGCATGAGCTGGTGCTTGTTCTTATCAAAAGTGATGGTTAATGAAGCTGCCATTGTTAGTTTGGAAAACTTCTGAAATAAGAGCACATCCATTAGTAGTCATAAGAATATGGTGATCATAAATAGAGAATAGCTATGCTTTTGTCTTTTCAAATCGCTTGAGGGGACATGGCCTAGCCCAAGCAAGATGAAGAAGGCAAAAAGCCATAGGAGGTACAATTGTTCTAAATGCAAGTATGGTAGGCTCAGGGTGAGCGTTCCAGTGACTGCTAGAAGCAATTGTAGACCTTAATTCAAATTACCGAGAAGCAAGGCTCACTTGAGGTAAGATGATATAAGATTGGAGATACAAATGTGTCAGTTGCGAATACAGTAGACCCGAAAGGGCGAACTAACACCGCTAGGCACAAATATTGCAAATCACATCCTCGGAAAGGACACGAGATGGGATTTTCTTTTTGAAAGGTCAAGATTGGATTCATAAAGGAGAGCAAATGGTATTCCAATCCGAACATAGGCTCAAACATTTCTGCGAGCACTGAATCCGAAAGGGAAGGAACCAGAATTTCTCGAATGTAAACCCAAAAATGACGGAAGTTTTCTTTTTGAAAAGGTCAAGATTGAATTCATCAAAGAGAGCAAATGATGTTCTAATCCGAACATAGGCTCAAACATTTCTGCGAGCGCTAAATCCGAAAGGGAAAGAACCAAGATTTCTCAATTCTGAACTCAAAAGTGACGGAAGGTTTTTATTTTTATTTTTTTGCTTTGTTTGAAAAGTCAAGGTTGAATTCATCAAAGAGAGCAAATGGTGTTCCAATCCGAATATAAGCTCAAACATTTCTGCGAGCACTAAATCCGAAAAGGAGAGAACCAAAATTTCTCAAATCTGAACTCAAAAGTTACGGAATTTTTTTTAAGGTGCTTTTTTTTTTTGAAGATTTTTGTTGAAAGGTACACATAGATTTCCAATTCGGTCTTATGAAACCTTAGTAGATAAATCAGGCCCTAGGTAAGGATATGATTACTTAATGAACCCATTTGGAAGACCCTTGCCTCGAACAGTCTAGCTGCCTCCACACTCTGGACAAGGCTTTTCTTAGATCCACTTTGGTCAAATAACGCAATTGGTCCGACCTTAAGTGTTTTTTTTTTCTGAACTCTTTTTTTTTTTTGAAAGATTTCTAATGAACTCATCAAAGAGAGCGAATGGTGTTCTAATCCGAACATAGGTTCAAACATTTCTACGAGCGCTAAATCGGAAAGGGAAAAACCAAAGTTTCTCAAATTTGAATCCAAAAGAGAGAGAACTGGTTTTTTTTTTAAAAGATATTTTTTGGTTTTTGAAAATCCCTATCGGACTCATCAAAGATAAAAGATGGCCCGTTCCCCAATATAAACAATAGCTGCAAACATTTCTGTAAGCTATCAAGTTCGAAGACGAGAGGATCAAAGTTTCTCAAAATTGAATCCAAAAAAGAGAAATCAGATTTTTTTTTTTTTTGAAATGAGAGAGTGAATGAAATCCCATCTCATGTCTTTTTTTTTTTTAAGATGCAAGAACCAACATAGGCCACTAACTAGAAAGGAGCCAAGGAATCGAAGCATTACGTTCTCAAATGAACGTGTCACACCGGGTGTGCCAACTTGATGGACCCGGCTTTCGTCCTCTCCTTCCACCCCGGGGGCCGCCGAGGTCCGGCGGAGGAGAAAAGAAAATCAATCCACCGGGGTCTGGTGGTGAATGATTGATATCATGGCTACGGGATGACATTGAGGGCACACCTCGCGGCAAAAGGAGCAAGACCTGTGAGGTAAGTGTCGTTGAACTAAAAACTGAACTTTATCTTCCAAACTTGTGCTCCACATTTAACATCATTACTGTAACGTGCGCTTTCAGAACCCTACTTTAATGCCTTGTACACATCCCCGAGTAGGAGGACCCACTTCAAAGACATTTCGTTTCAAACAGACAATAAACACATGAGGTGACATCCTCCAAACACTCTTGCACATTACTTGGTCGGGCTTGGCCCTAAAAGAGACCAAATTGACTTGGTGGCCCAGAACAACCTCACCTCAATCCTCTTGAACCAGTTTAACTTCACCCTCATAGGCCACCACTCCCATAAACCTAAAGGCTCAAACGGAGGCATGACTATGTGTCTCCTTTTCTTTGGATAACAACTCTGTATTGTGCTGTCCTCCAAAGAGGGGCATACTGTAGACACCTCAATTTGGCACCCAATGAGGGGTAATCTAGTCTGCCCTATTTAATGATATCATTTATGGGCCTCTGATCGCCCTGCGAATTTTATCACTGCGATCTGCTCTCCAAGTGCTTTCCATCAATATGTAGAACGTCGAAATCTGACAGGCGGATTGAGAAAATCATGGTAGCGGGCCCCACACTCCAAAAGCGCCTGCGTGAAAAATCACCTACCATTTCTAGACCTCTGATCGCCCTGAAAGTCGATTCATCGTAGCCTACTAGCCGAGAGCTTTCCCACGATGTGTAGAATGTCGAAATCCGACGGGCGGATCGGAATCTACGAAGCCTAGGCCCCAGTAATAATGACCTGACCAATTTCCATCGGGCCTACCTTGTGGCACTGAACCAATTTCTATTAAACTCAACCCGGACCCACTAGGCCTGGCCCATTAAGTTCCAACTCACTGGGCCCATGACCCCTAAACTCTAGCCCAAACCAACTTGAGCCCATCATTTAAAGCTGGATCCAAGCCTCAACCCACACCTTACCCGACTTGTCCCACGAGGCCCATCAGCTGCGTGGGAGAGGAGAGTCCACGAGATCTGGACTCTCCCCTTTCCTTGAGATCTCTCTCTCCCTCCTCATCTCCAACTCCCTAGAGCCGATCTCTATCCCCCCAGGACTCTCATCCTAGACACAAATCTACCCCAGGGCCCATCTGAGACGCACATCTCACTCTCTCCTCCTGAAATCTCTCTCTCCCTCTCGATCTCTTAACTCCCTCGTCTCTATCTCAATCTCTCCCGGAGATCTCACGCACAACTTTCACGCCTTGGAAAACCCTTTGACACGATCTCTTTCCGGGGATCGATCTCACGCACTCTCTGCCCTCTCCCAGCCCATCTCCATCTCTCTCAGACCTCTCTCTCATGCCCATCTCCCTCTCTGTTACATCTTCCTCCGCCAGACTCTGCGCGCAGCACCGTCTTCATCGCCGCCCTCCCTGGACGCAGCACCAGCGCCACCTCCTCCTCTCCATCACCGGACGCCATCTCCCTGCGCCAGGTAGGCTCTCTTCTCCCTCTCACACTCTGCACACACTTCACTGAGCACTCTCTTCCCTCTCCCTTTCTTGTTTCCTTTTCTTTTCTTTCCTCTCTTCCCTCATTTTCTCTCTTCTCCTCATCACTCGCCACTTCCTTGTTTCTTTCTTTCTTCTCTTTTTCTTTCTCTCTCTTCTTTCCCCTCCTCTTCTTCTTCCTCCACCTGCACACCCGCCTGTTCTGCCTCCCTGCACTCATCTCCACTACACCTCTTCTTTCGCCGCCCGTTGCATTGCACGCCAGTACAAGCCCCATCTTCCTCTCCCGATCTTTCCTTTCCTTTTCTTTTTCTTTCTTTCTCTCCTCTTCCCTCTTCTGCACCCACCTGCGCACCCACTGTGCATCCATACCCACCAGCCACTCCATCTCCCGGTCGCCTATGCACTCACACGCACCACCCTCCTTCTCCCTTCTCTCTTCTCTCTCCTTCCTCTCCTTTCTTCTCCCCTGTCACCGTACCACAGCCTCACGCACACCTCCATCTCACCACCGCCCACTCCACTGCATACCAGCGTCTGCCTCTTCCTCCCTTTCTTCTCTCCCTCTCTTTTCTTCACTCACTGCCCATCTCACCCACTGCCACCACCTTACACTACACTACTTCTCTTTCCCACTCACACCACCCCCTGCTTTCTCTCTCCTTCTTTCTCTTTCTTTTTCCCTTCTTTCTTTCTCTTATTCCCCCTGCACTCTCCTTACACCCACGTATTACACCCTCTTCTCCGCTCGCTCCACTCCACTCCATCTCCACACCCACGCCTTCTGCCCCCTCCTTTCTTTTTCTATCTCTCTTCTTCCTCTTCCCTCATAGCACTCTGCACGACACCTGCACTTCTCCTCTTCTTTTCCTTCTTCTCCTTATTTCTTTTCTTTTTTCCCTTCACCCACTACACCACACCTGCACACCCTTCTTTCTTTTCCTCTTCTTTTTTTCTTTCTTTCTCCCCTTCTTTGTCACCTGCACTCATTGCATCTACATCATCACCCTTCTCTTCTTCTTCTTTTTCTTTTTCTTTCTTTCTCGTCTTTCCTCCTCTCTCCCTTTCTTCTTCCTCGTCACTTCTTCTTCTCTCCGCCCACTCCACTACACCCACTTGCACACACGCACCCACTGCACTTCTTTCCTCCTTTTTTTCCTTCCTTCCTTTCTTCTATCCTTCTCTCTCTTCTTCCTCCTCCCTCACCTGCACAGCCGAACCCCTTCTTTCTCCTCCTCCTCCTCCTCTTCACAGTGCATCTGTTGCGCCCACCTGACCGGCCCCATTCATCTAAACCAAGCCCATGCATGCCCATTTTACTTTCATACATTGAAATTTAGCTCAATATTTATTTATTGTTTCTTTCTAGAATATTTCATGCATCTTAACATGCCCACATATTTAAATTAAAATGCTTATCTTGCTGTTTGTTTCAACTTATTCCCAATTTGCCCATGCATCTACGTTAATCTTTTATTCATCAATTTTATCATACTTTTCATGCATTTAACATTCCCATGCATCTGGTAAAATTTTAATTTTATTGTTTAATTATTCCTTGCTCGTATCAAACCTGTCCATGCATTCAACATGCCCATGCATCTGGTAAAATTTTAATTTTATTGTTTAATTATTCCTTGCTCGTATCAAACCTGTCCATGCATTCAACATGCTCACGCATCATGTGACTTAGTCGCATTTTCGTTTCGAATTTCTTTTAGGTAAAATTTAACGCTTCATAATTTCCTCAAAAGAACAAAAGCAAAAAGATCAAAAGAAGAAAGAAAAGAACAAACAAAAATTAGAGCCCTAGATATTAGTTAGGTTAATTAAAACAGTTAGATTAGGTCTAATAATTAACTCTCCTTCTCTTCCTCCCTTTCATTAGGATTAGAAAAATTAGTTGAGTAGATTTTAGACTTTATAAATAAAATAAACACCAAAACCGAAAATAATAACAAAATAACAAAAAAAAGACCAAAAACAAAGTAAAAGATATTAAAAACCCAAAAATATTAATAAACTAGAATTTGAAATTAAATAGTGGTTTAGGCTGACTAGGTCAGACCCCAGACCCAGATCTAGGTTTCACCCTAGCCAGGTTAAACTACTTTTAATTTCTTTCATTCATATAATTTAGGTCCCACTCTCTCCCCGAGCCCCGCTAAGGGACCGGGAGAGCGGATGAGGGCGGTCAGGACCCTAAGATAGGGTAGAGATCCATTTAGGGAAATGGATTAATCAGATTAAATTCAAGTAGGAAATCCCCCTAGTTAGGCCCTTCTCGCCCCAATTATTAAAAATCCAATTTTTTTTTTTAAAACCAAGAAATTAACCCCAAAAATATTTTCTTCTCTTTCCTTCCACCTCTGGTGCTAAATATTCATTTGAACTCAAAATTAAAAGGAAATAGAGGCTGATTCCGAGAATTCGAATTAATGATAATGAGGAGACTAGACGAGTGATTTCACACACCCCAATATCAGTTTATTTGCTTTCGGCCCATCATCGGCCACCCCCAATATCAGTTTGTTTACTTTCGGCCCTTCATTAGCCACCCTCAATCAACCCCGGCCCATCATCGGCCATTTTTACTTATTTTCGGCCCATCATTGGCCATGCACTCTCATCACTTGCGTATCGCACGCAAACCCACAGAAATCACAACTCGAAGTTCCGTTTGCATCGTTCTTTCGGTTTGAAGAATCAACCTTTAAACCTTAGGTTGTCAATGGACATCGAAGGGGATACCCGAGAGCGGGCCGATCATCTTCTAAATATTTGGCACCTTCCCCCTACTCTTATTTTATTGCATCTACCTCCTAGAATACTTGGATTTAATTTCAATTAGTCCGCATGGCCTTGAATGTTGATTTCTCCTGCCTAGTTCACTATGACCCTATTTTGAGACCCGTGATTTGACTCAGGTTGAAAGACCCAAATTAAGTGACAAGACAACCATCGTGTGTCGCCGGTGGCACATTAGACAAGAGAAGAACCCATCCCATTTTCTCCCTCTCTCTTTTGACTTTCGTCGAAGGACGTTGTTACTGCCATATCTGTAACTGGCGATCGTGATCCGTCATTTTTTAGGGTAGTCGGAATCCTCATTTTCGATGTAATCTTTTTAATATCTCATATAGTTGAATGGCGATTTCCCTCCCCTGGGGGATCAAAATTCACATCCGACAGCTTGGCGATGGTGATGGGACTACTTTTGTTGTCTTATCACGAATTTGAGTCTTTTGCAGATCCCACTATCTCCATGCCAACAGCCTGGCGATCATGATGGGACTTCTTTTGTTGTCCTATCACTTGTTTAGGTCTTTTATAAGTTTTATCGCGGATCACAAACCTTCGGTCAATGGCCGGATGTTCGTGTCCGATTTATTTAAGGGTCATTACGGGCGTAAATTGAATGTGAACTAGGGTCCACATGACCGCCCTCTAAAGCTCTCCCCATTATAACATAAGAACTCAACCCTATTAGTCTTTCCCTTTCCACCACCCACATTAGTTTCATAAAATGTTCTCTTCTTTCCTAAGTTCTTTCCCTTCTCATCTTTTCTAAAGCCTTTCTTTTCTCATCCCCACCTTCTTTCCCATGGCAAACCACCCATGGGGAATGCTCGATATTCCCCCTATCTCAGCCCCGGGAGCAACTCAAGCCATCGATGAGGCTTATCTCCCACCATTGGATGCTGAGGTTTCTAGATCCCTTGGCACCCCATTATTCGGATTGCGCTATTCCCCGCGCATATCGGGCCCACCAATCGTCGAACGGGTCCCTTCCCTAATGAACTCAGTGGTCGCGAGGAAAAGCCACTCTAGTCCACCAACTCCGATACGAAGGGATTCATACTCTGCCGATTTGTAAATCACATACAAGGATCTGGTCGGATCGAGTAGGCAAACGACAGAACACAAGACCTACACCAACATCACGACACGGGCCGCCGTTTGATTCAACCTGTAGTCTCGCAGGTGATCCCTCATTTAGCCATAGTCACCCGAACCAAGCCGATCACCTCGACAATCCCCCAATATGGAATGCCCGTTGATACATCCATTACGATCACCACTAGGTAGTCGAGGACGCAACCAATCCCAATTCCGTATGAGAAAAGGCATCTCTAAACTGAGCAAGAACAGGGGGGCCCGGCCGGATCATTCACGCCTAGAGTCCCACGCAGAACCTTGCCATTTATGCTAATACCCGAGACATGACAAGAACCCATCATCAATACCAACACGAGGTTATCCAACCCCAACTTCAGGTGATGACCCCTCCTACTGTTGCTGTGGGCCGATCGATCCCAAACTCATCTGGCCTTAGGTTAACCTATCACCAACCGACGGGATATGAAAGGTCACCCCCGACCTATCAAAATCAGTTGACTCCGACTTACGAGGTATTAGATGAGGAACAAGATCCTCTGCTCTACTATGATGAAATTGTGAATGCCACGAATCCTCACGAGCTTTATGAGGAGCATCAATTGGACTGACCAGTTTACGAACCATCCCATCAACCAACTTACGTGATTCAACGGCCAAGATTAACAATTGACCCGGGTAGAACTCAAGATCGAGCCCAAACTCAAGTCTTGGGGAGAACACAGGCCGAGGGGAGTTATCAATATGCACCTCCGGGATATCAATAAGAACTTCAATGATCTTGTAGAGCTAGCTTACCATCAAACCCCAATTGAGGCCCAGAGACGTGGCCCAACACCCGAAGATCAGCACCCTGACTCTCAGGCGATTAAGGAAATGTGAAAGGAAATCGAGGGGCTAAAGAGTGAGATTCGAAAGAAATCCCCTTCGCGACAAGGCAAAAGGTTAGGATTCTATGACTGCACAAAGAAAGAAGAGACCAAGAAATCACCCTTCCCTGTTAAAGCCCCAAAGTTTGTGGCTTATGATGGGACTACAGACCCGCAACACCATTTGGTATCCTTCTGCAACAAGTGTCGTATGCTCGCTAACGATGACGCCCTCCTCATTAACTATTTTCAAGAGTTACTAGCTGGAGACGCGCTAACTTGGTACACATCCGTGCCCTCCCAAGAGATCAATACCTTTGAGGATGTGATAGAAAAATTCCTGGCGCGATACCAGCATTTGACCAAGAACAAACCCTTATGGCACGACTTAGCCAACTTAAAGCAAAAGAACAATGAGGATTACAAGGAATTCGCGGCAAGATGGCTGAGTCAATGCACGAGGTCCAACTGCAATATGAAAAAGGAGGAGCAAGTCAGGATGGTCATTTTTAACATGAAAGAACCAATGAGGACATTGATGACAATAGGGGAAGTCATGAACTGGAGCGGCTTGCATCATCGGTTGTCGAGAATGAGGCAAAACCTAGATGATGGGATACCGAATAACCTAGGCATCTCCGATCAAAAAAGGGTTGTTTGTCACGCGACCGATCATGTGGAAAATCGTACGGCCCCGGAAGTAAACTCGACTCAAGAAGTGGTTTATTGCCCATATAATCATAATCAGGAAATGAATTTCAGCCAACACCGGAATCAAGGGAAAAACCGGGATGTTAATTTTTAAGGGAATACTCAGAACCTCCGGGACGACCAAAATTACTGGGACCCTTCTCAGAATGATCAAAGATACGGTTAACAACCACATGGCCAAGGGGGACCCGTTTATCCGAGAAAAAACATGAATCCGGTACGACCACCTATGAATCATCCGGTGATGCCTCAAAACCCGAATCAAGGTACAAATCCATGGCCGAGTTATAACGCAGTCCCGTACAACTATAATAATAATCAGGCCAAAACAATGACGGGAACAAAAGAAGACTCGAACCAAAAAGAGCTAACTGCCCACCCCTCCCTCATCCTTGGACCACTGTTTTCTGGTCACTCTTGGAACAAAACGCTGTCCAGCTACCACCGGAAAGACAGCAGCAACGGCCGGACTACCTTGATCGAACGAAATTCTGTGTATATCACAGGATGCCGGGACATGACCTAACGCATTGTTATACGGCTAGAGACTTGATATACGACCTCAGTGATGAAGGGATGATTGATTGGGGAAGCATCAAACCCATCGGAGTCCACGGTCCACAAAGAGAGCAACAGATCCAAGGTCCACCTCCTGGTACGATGCAGCGGATGCCTAACATGCAAATATACACAAACCCGATGCCGCAACATGCTGCGTCAACCTCGACACAACCGTTACAAGGACCGTCGGCAAGTGTTGCTACTGTGTCACATCAATCAGCTGGTTTCCCGGTCCGGCCGACCATTAGTCATAATCAACCCCACTATGATGACTTTTTTGAAGATGACGACTATTGGAAATACGTCAATTGGGACAGGAAGACTAAGTTCAGACTAGATAATCTCAGAACAGACATGGTAGTTGACTCCCCGGACCTCTACAAATTGTACTTCGACGATGACCCGCACATGGAGGGCCTCAAACTGTCACTTACTCCCAGTTAACTCATTCTTCGGGTATAGAGTAGTCACAAGCACACCTTCGATCAGGACGGATCCGCCTACCACGGTTGCCTCCAATCGCGAACATGCCATATCTAGGCGTGGAAGTCCCTGGCCCACAGACCGAAGAAGATGTCCAAGAAAGAACTCACATTCAGTTGGAGACTGGGATAGAATATGACCTCCTGGGGCACCTGACAAAGATACCTGCCAAAGTGTCGATCTCTTTGACCTGATCAAGACATCCCCAATGCATCAGAAGCAGTTGATGGACCCCATCACCCATTTACAAGTTCCGAAAGACATAACCCCGGAGCAACTAAGAATGTCAATCGCCTCCTTGTCCCTGGAGATTGTCTTCCCAACCCTTAACTTCACCGAGGAGGAATTGAAAGAGATACCACCTAAAGCAAGAACCTCACCCCTACATCTCACAATTAGGGTTGCAGGGAAAGAAGTATCTGGTGCTCTGGTAGACACAGGGGTGTCTTTAAACATCTGTCCGTTGAAAACATACAAGACGCTGAATATAACCGCTAGGGATCTAACCCCAGCCCCGTTGGTGGTGACAGGGTACGATGGAAACAAGAAAAATGTTTACGGGAAGATCATGCTATTGGGGCAAGCAGGCCCAATTTCAATACCTGAAGAATTCTATGTCATGGATATCCCGGCAACCTTTAACTTGATATTAGGACATCGCTGGTTGAATCACATGAAGGCGGTCATGTCCACTAGACACCAATGCATTAAGTTTCCCCATCTAGGAAAATCGTAAAACTTATGGGGGACCCACCGGTAATTGAACCGGAAGGACTTCGGATACTTCCCACCTTGCGGCCGGCTCTTATCCCGCCCGGGACCAAAACACAATGGATATAAGATCAATCCTATCATTTCCCTAACCGACATCAATCCTATCCGAAGTATGATACCAGATCCGGTTCCTCTACCCGAACCGCCATTAAGAAAAGAATGTATACAAGGCTGGAAGCTCATGAGAAAGCTCGGATATCGACCCAGATTCGGACTAGGTAAAAATGAGGACGGGATCCTTGACCCCGTCATCCTAGGAGCAAAGATAGGGACAAAAGGATTAGGATTCAACCGGTAAAACCAAGCGATGACCTCCAGAAGAAATTGGAAACTAGGCGAACACTTCAACAGACATAGCAAACTCCTAGACCCCAACGAACCTCATAATAGAGGGGGATGCCATGAGGTCCGCCCCCAGAAGAAAGGGAAATAGCTTTTAATAGAAGGTATAACTGATTCGTCGTCTGAAGAGGAAGAAGTTGAGACCTACGAAGACATCTTTGGTACCTAGGAAAGATTCCCCTAATCCGAAGAAATTAGAGGATAAAGTCCCTCCCTGGAGGAAAATTTCCAATTGCTGTCATGCAACATGATTAGTACCAATGATTCATCGAAATTGCCCAAAAAAAAACGCCGATTCCCGAAAAGAGAGATGACTATGAAACCTGGGAAATCGAAGAACCAGATAGCCAGGAAGTCATATACTGGTCGGCCGCGTGGCGACACTGGAGAGCAGGAACCTCAGAAGAAGATAGCAAAACCTGGGAGATCGAAAATCCCGAAGACGACGAAGTGGTGTATCACCCCGCAGCTCGGCATTGCCCAGGGCAGGGATCTTCCTCCTTAGATAGCTCCTCCTCAACCCAACCTGTACCATACCATTCCGAAAAATCCAAAAAAATAAAAAAGCCACAAAATCCCAAAAAATTAGAAAACCAAAATCCCAAAAATATATAGGTAGCCTAGGAGTAGAAACTTTCGACTATTGCAGAACCATAAGGAAACCTGAGCATTGGAAAATTCCTCCAGTAGAGCAATCGTGGCTAGAGGAAGTCATGAGCCGAATCAGCAAAAAAGGGTACGAGTCGATGCCCATTATTTCGGAGCCAGAATCGTCTTCAGGAACGAAGGATGCCAAGGAGGAAATGGGTGTTTATGAATTAGTAGACATTGAAGGAGAGGACAACGAAGTCTCGAAAGAGTTCCAGAGAGTCATCAAGAGATTTGACGAGCAAACTCAAGCAGCGGTCGAAAAGACCAAAGAAATCAACTTGGGGACCGA
Organism: Umbellularia californica; assembly: GCA_028538565.1. Taxonomy (NCBI): domain Eukaryota; kingdom Viridiplantae; phylum Streptophyta; class Magnoliopsida; order Laurales; family Lauraceae; genus Umbellularia; species Umbellularia californica. Next base: position 39,692,110 of record JAPQWN010000007.1, on the reverse strand, counting down.
GGAAAGTCCCAAACTTGTCCAGATCAGTGCACACCTGGAACCCGACGAAGAAGAAGAGATCCTACGAGTTCTAAATGAATACCAGGACGTATTCGCATCAGACTACCACAACATGCCAGGATTGGACCCACTTTTGGTAGAACATCAAATCCCATTGGAAAGAAATGCGAGACCAGTCAAACAAAAGTTAAGGAGGATGCTCCCCGACATAGCAGTGAAAGTGAAGGAGGAAGTTGATAAACTTCTCCAGGAAAAATTCATCAGAGTGGTATTGTTTCCTCAATGGATCGCCAATATAGTCCTGGTCAAGAAGAAGGATGGACGCGTCAGGGTCTGTATTGATTTTAGGAACCTGAACAAGGCCTCGCCTAAGGATGACTTCCCCTTGCCACACATAGATGTACTCGTTGACAACATTGCTGGGCATGCAATGCTCTCGTTTATGGATGGGTACTCAGGGTACAATCAGATAAATCTCTCCATAGAGGATCAAGAAAAGACCTCATTTACTACCCCCTGGGGGACTTACTATTGTGTCGTGATGCCCTTTGGGTTGAAGAATGCGGGTGCAACTTAGCAAAGAGCCACGATGGCAATATTCCACGACATGGTGCACGATTGTATGGAGGTGTATGTCGATGACATCTTAGTTAAATCTCAAACTCGTGCAGACCATGGCATGGCTCTGAGGAGAGTTCTCCAAAGGTCAAGAGAAACGCAGTTGAAAATGAATCCAAAAAAGTGTGTCTTCAGGGTATCATCAGGAAAGCTTTTAGGGTTCATCGTCAGCAATCAAGGTATAGAAGTGGACCCGTCAAAGGTGAAAACCATCCTCGAAATGCCGCCACCCAAGAACTTAAAAGAGCTAAGAGGTTTGATTGGGAGATTACAATTCATCCGCCGGTTCATATCGCAGCATTCGCAAAGGTGTGAACCCTTTTATAGATTGCTAAAAGGAGGAGCTCAGTACGATTGGGGCGATGGCAGCCAAAAAGCGTTTGAGGAGCTGAAAGGATATCTATTGAATCCCCCAGTTTTGAAACCTCCTATTAAGCACAAGCCCCTTATCTTGTACGTTTCGACCACTGAGACGGCGATAGGGGTTGTTCTTGGTCAACATGATGACGCGGGTAGAAAAGAAAATGCTATATATTACCTAAGGAAATCTCTCCTGCCATACGAACGGAAATACTCCCTGATGGAAAGAACCTGTTTGGCAGTGGTTTGGGCCTCCCAAAAGTTAAGACATTATTTCTTAGCCCACCTAGTTAGACTCTTGGCCAGGATGGATCCTTTAAAATATATTTTCGAAAAACCCGTCACTTCAGGGCGAGTGGCGCGATGGCAGATGCTTTTGGCAGAATTCGACATAACTTACGTGACTCAAAAGTCCATAAAAGGGCTAGCCATCGCTGACCACCTTGCATATCTACCCCTACCGCGCTATGAACCGGTCAGAACTGTGCAGACATAAAGGAGATAAAGGACCACGAATTGTGGGCAATGTATTTTGACGGTGCCTTGAATCAAAATGGAAAAGGAATAGGGATAGTGCTTTTATCCCCAGAAGGAGTGGCAATGCCAAAGGCTTTCAAGGTCGGGTTCCCAGCCACCAACAATGAAATGGAGTACGAAGCGGTCCTAGTAGGCTTAAGAGAGGCCGCGAATTTAGAAGCTAAGAAATTTCAAGTTCTCGGAGATTCAAAGGTGGTTATCTCCCAAGTAGCGGGTGAGTGGAAGGTGAACGCCCCCAAGCTTGCTCATTACCATGAAGAGGCGTTGAGAATCATATCCCAGTTCAAAAAGATCTCCTTTCTTTACATCCCGCGAGCTCTGAACCGACTAGCCGACTCCTTAGCCACCTTGGTGTCGATTGTGGAAGTCCCTTTCGACGAAGGATCTGAAACCTTTCACATCCAATGAATAAACACTCCTTTAGTCGAGCTGAAAGACCTGACCCTCGAGGATCCGGATGGGGTTCCATCCAAAGATGGAATAAAAGGAAAGGAAACAAAGAGCAAGGGATTAAAAGAAGAGGAGCCTGATCAAGAGCGGATACTAGCCCCCTTACAACATGACGAAGAACTCACAGATGACAATCCATGGTACTTTGATATCTTGAATTATCTATGCGACGGATACATCCCTGAGTACGCCACCAAATCCGACAAAAGAGCGTTAAAAGAAATGGTTCAAAGATACGTCATTGTCGGGGGGCTGTTGTACCGATGGTCATTCTGTGGGATCCTCCTACGGTGCGTGACGATCGAGGAAGGACGAGAGATAATCAAAGAGGCTCATTCCGGCATATACGGAGGACATGTAAATGGCCTGATGCTCTCTAAGAAAATCATTTGGTTATGATATTACTGGCCATCATTAAAATTAGACTTCGTTGACTACGTTAGAAAGTGCAAGAAATGTCAATTGCATGCCGACCTGATTCACGCTTCGGCATCTTCACTACATCCCATTACCGCTCCTTGGCCTTTTTTGACCTGGGCATTTGATATCATAGGACCCTAGCTCCAACCGTAGAAAACACTCAGAACAAGGCTTTTATATTTACGGCGATGGAATACTACACAAAATGGGAGGAGGCTGAGGCATTTGTCAACATCAAAGCTTCAACGGTGGTTAAATTCATCCAGAAAGATATAATAGTCCGATTTGGCATTCTGAAAGTATTCATAACCGACAATGGCCCTCAATTCATATATCAACAAATGGAGGATTTATGCACACAATATGGTATAGAACTACATCATTCAACCCCGTATTATCCCCAAGCAAACGGACAGGCAGAAGCTACAAACAAAACACTGCTCAAAATCATCAAGAAAACAGTGGAAACTGCGAAAGGTAGTGATTGGCCCGACTATTTGGTCGAGGCATTGTGGGCGTATCGAACCTCCATCAGGACTCCGACACGTGAGACCCCATATGCCCTGACTTACGGGATGGAGGCAATTCTTCCTTTTGAGCTCCTATACCCATCATTGCGGATCCAATTAGATGAAGAGATGACAGAAGGCCAAAGACGGGAAGCATTACAACTGCAACTCGACAAGTATATATAGATTAGTAAATGCAGAAGGTGACCTTGTATTAAAAGAATGAAAGCAGCAGAGCACGCTCAGGTGTACAAGAAGCCGATCGCAAGAGCCTATGACAAGAATGTCATAGAAAGGAAATTCAAAACAAGTGACCTTGTATTAAAACGCATCACTCAGTTACAACTCCCACACATTAGAGGTAAATTGCGACCCAATTGGGAACGCTCGTATGTGATTAAAGAAGTATATTTTGGCAATGCATATAGATTAGTAAATGCAGAGGGGGAAGAGCTCCCCGATCCATGGAATGCCATGTACTCGAAAAAGTACACCACATGACCCTTTTCCACTTCTCGCGGAGTATGACCCTCGGTCTCTTGATATTGCTGCGTAAACCCCGTAGGGAGGACCGAGGAGATGTGCTATGGCCAAACCTGAAAGTCAAAACACACACTGGCACAAAAAAAAAAAAAGAAAAAAAAAACAAACACCAGAGTAGTGAGTCTGCCCCACACAATGCTTTGCACGGTTGAAACCATTCAATGTGAGAGTTTGTAGATGAGTTCACCCATGTCATGAAAGCTTCCCCATACCACTTCCAAAAGAGAGAGAAAGGAGAAACCACGATGGAGTCGTATGAGACATGGGTGTGCTCCCCATATCTTATGCTTCAAAAGCCAAAACCCGAGGTAACCCTCTCCTGGCCAATCCAAAAAAAAAAAAAAAACAAAAAGGAGTTTAGTTAGAAGTCTTGAAAAGAATAAAAGTTTTGTGACTAGTTTGGGTTCGTAGCCTTTTTAACCCTAGCCAGTAAGCCCGTAGGGGTATTTACATACCTAGTGCTCTAAAGCCATCTGGTTTGGGAGTCATTGCCCTAATGCTCGTTACATGGGTTAATTAGAAAGCTTAAGGGACCAAGGCATTGCACAGTCACAAGTCATTAAAAAAAAACAAAAAAAAAAAAGCAAAGGGCCAAAAGGCCAGAGTAGAAGAAAAGTATTCACAAAACCCAAGCCCGCTAAAATGACAAGGGTCCTTGTCTAATGAACCGAGCAGGGAGTGGCCGATAGCCATAACACTAAGGAAACACGGCAACTCACTATCTCCCACACACAAAACCACTACTCACACATGAATTACAGAGGCAGTCTAGTGCACTCCAAAGTTCAACCAAAAGCACTAAAACGGCCGGAAAAGGACTGTGAGGGACCGTTCTCCAAAAGACAGTTGGGGAAGGTCACATCAGTACCGAACCGATAACCATGGATCGCAGAGCTAGACCACCTTCATTCTCTCACTCTTAGCCAGAAAATACACCAGCTTTACGCTGGGCCATTTTTTATATATATACATATGGTGTATACACGCATACGAGTACCTATTCATTATACACAGCTTCCCAATTCAGGTCCCATCACATGCACTTTCGTCACAAACATTCACATGTTCACACACCATCACCTCATGCATGCTTTTGTTACTAATGCCTTTTGGTTGAATGCAGGACATCTTAGACATTGTTTTGTTTCAGGGTTCGATCACATATGTCACTCCATATGCTGGGGCATTTTTTTTATATATACACGTACATAAGCATGCCTCGCGCTCCTCCTTGATTAACCCTTGATCCAAAACCCCACGCGGATACCCTATTTTGTGCATGACTCTCGTCGAAATGAGATATGCCATTAGTTGGGAAATGATCACCGCTTTGTTTCGGATTAATCGATTACGATACGCCTCTAGTATTTATGCAGACTATATGTTGTTTCATATTATATGTACCGTGGATGTGTTGTAGATATCTTTTGATATTGACTTCTTATTTACTCCACTCACATTCTTGATTTTTCAAAATGAAACAAAATCAGTCGGAATGCCAGGACGCCCAGCTCATTAGTTCGGCCCGTGAAATAACAATTTTCCACTTGGATGACGCCGCGATGTGCCGGCCTTTGACAATGTCCCCGAGGAACTGAGGGGTGCATTGGACTACCCAGCTGAAGAAAGACTCTGATTCCCGTATGAACACCAAACAGAGCTTGAATGGGACTACGCCTGTATCACAAAGTACGAGGGACTGATTAGTCAGAAACTAGTGGGCATTGCGCGAGCCCGCTATGACGTACTCTTCAAGAAATACAGCGACGTTTGTGGGTTGTACAAAGATCTCTGCAAGTCTGTAGAGGTAGCCTTGCGCGAGGTTTTCGACTATGATGGCGTAGTTGAAGATCTCCCATCCTTCATGATGGAGTTACTGAGGGTGAGACTACTAGAATTGTTCGACTTCAATGCTAGGCGCGCCCAGTGGGAATCAAAGACAACAACATCAACGCCTGCCCGCATTAAGGACTTCAATACCATACAACGGAAGATGAGGAGAGCAGCTCCTCTCATGTTCACCTGCGAGCACTGCATCGACGCTGGAATCCATCGACAAATGAGAGCGTACTTCGAAGGGAAAAACGTAACACTATGCGCCCTCATGACCCCGACCGCCGATGCTATAAAGATATGTTTGGCTGGGTAAGAGACGCCTATGACCGCATGAGCCAAAACTCGGCGAACTTGATAAAAGCCCACGAAGACCTAGTGATATGTGCCGCCGAAATGAAAGCAGTTAGCGAGAACTTTCAAGCACTGAATGGAATCCCACCACTCTGAACTAGTAATAGCATTAGAAGTAGCACAACGGTTACCTCCAATAGTTCATTCGTTGTCTAGGTCATTTATTCCTCACTTGTTTTAGGAAAATAAATGTTCATGTTAGGATTTATTTTACTTATTCTTACAATCGGAGGTAACCCTTAGGATTTTGAACTCGAGGAGTTGAGCGTTTGTCTATAGCAACAACTTATTAATGAAAGTACTTAGTTTAGACATGGATGGGCTCACACTGTTCATCTTTTTTATTCTCTTTCCTTACTTGTATGGGTGCTTCTTTCTTGGCTTTACTTTATCTCTATCGATTATCATGGTGGTGAATGATTGATATCATGGCTACGGGATGACATTGAGGGCACACTCCGCTACAAAAGGAGCAAGACCTGCGAGGTAAGTGCCATTGAACTAAAAACTGAACTTTATCTTCCAAACTTGTGCTCCACATTTAACATCATTACTGTAACGTGCGCTCTCAGAACCCTACTTTAACGCCTTGTACACATCACCGAGAAGAAGGACCCACTTCACAGACATTTTGTTTCAAACAGACAATAAACACACGAGGTGACATCCTCCAAACACTCTCGTACATTACTTGGTCGGGCTTGGCCCTAAAAGAGACCAAATTGACTCGGTGGCCCAGAACAACCTCACCTCGATCCTCTTGAACCAGTTTAACTTCACCCTCATAGGCCGCCACTCCCATGAACCTAAAAGCTCAAACAGAGGCATGACTATGTGTCTCCTTTTCTTTCGAGAACAACTCTGTTCATTGTCGGTGTTAGATTTTATGGATTCAATCCATCGGTTGATGTGATAAATTGATTAATTTCTTTATTTATCATGCTTTGCTTTCATGAGATGAATGTTATTTTATTACTTTATGCACATGACCAATACATTGACATAATTGTTCATGAGTTGAACCGGGTCCCATTAGTATATTAGATGTGATATATGTGTATGGATGAGATCCACACACGGGAGATATATGTCACAAATCTTATACTTAAAATATCTTCACAACCAATGATGAGACTGGGCATCTCATCTGATAAGGTTGCAGCACTTTGATCACTATGAGATAGTGTGATTTGTCTCGATCATCAGAATGGAAGATTCTGGATCAATGTGCTAGTACATTGGATGTATTGAAGGACCATGAGAAACACCTTATGGAATTCCGTCTCAATAATAAGGTATGCTCTCATAATTCCCTAGCAATAGGCTTTCAATCCTGAGATATTGATGAACTCAAGTTTCTATCTATTCATTTGCTTTGAGTCACCAATGAGTGAGGCCAACTATAGGTCAACACCTCAGTGTCCTGGGTATGTGATAGTGGGACTGTGGGAACATTGAATGATCAAGATGAAATCTATCTCTATTATCCCCTTGTGCCAATTAATGGATTTGTCATTAGTAAGTGCGCACCCATCTCGATTAAGAGTTAATTGGATGGTACTGATGATCATAATGATTAATTGGGTCTCAAGGATAATAAGATGTGGAACTAAGATTGGAAGAGACAGATTTATTCCAATTGATCCATGGATATTGATAGAGGGGCCTACTTGTAGTAATTGAGAAGTTTAGGGTCTTCATTGTAATTTATTTCTAAGACTGGAGTGCAATTGCATTTATATAGTGGTGTTATTTGCAATTAACTGTGGGCCCGGATTGCACATGAGATGTGGGGTCACGTGTCCCAGTTGGAGTCAGCTTTCTAAGGAATCCCTAGTGGTCCCCACGCTAGCCGAAGTTATTAGAAAGATACTAATTATAGTAGAACTCTAAAAGGAAATAGAAAGTTACTATTTCTATTAGAAGTGAGACTTCTAATAGTGGTAATAGTAAGTTACTAATTATAATGGAAGTGAGACTTCTATTTTAAAAAGAAGAGAGTTACTAATTGTTAGAGAAGTAAGACTTCTATTTCAATTAGATAACAAAGAAGAGAAGCTTGCTTTTAGCAATAAATAGAGGACATAAATGGTGTTGGACGTCCAATGAAAAATTCCATCCTAGGGATTCACGCCCATGCCCTTTTGTGCAAGAGTTGCACATGTTTTGTCTTCTCTCTTCCCTCTTCTAGTTCTCTTCTAGTTTCCTTAAGAGTTTTCTCTTGGAGATCCCACCGATCTTCTTGAGAAGAGAGATCTAATTCGGGTTATAGCGTGGAAGGCTACGAGGTGGTGGAGATCCTGATCTTAGTTTATAGAAAAGTTCTACATCAACGAAAGTTATCAACTTCTCCATTAGAGCACAACTGAGCTCCAAAGGTATAATCTACTTCCTTGTATGTGGTAGATTTTATTGGATGCTTGTTCGCTTCTGTTCTATCTTTTAGATAGTTTTACTTACTGTACATGATCATGAGATTGAGGGTTATGCATCCTGGATTGTGTTTTTGGCCTTATGGATACTTGATCCTTGAGTCAAGTGGGTCAAAAGTTTTGAAAATTTATCCACGAGGCCCACCTACTTCCAACAGTCGAATGTGAATTTTGATCCCCCAGGGGAGGGAAATCGCCATTCAACTATATGAGATATTAAAAAGTTACATCGAAAATGAGGATTCCGACTACCCTCAAAATTGACGGATCACGATCGCCAGTTACGGATACGGCCGTAACACCGTCCTTCAACGAAAGTCGAAAGAGAGCGGGAGAAAATGGAATGGGTTCTTCTCTCGTCTAATGTGTCGCCGGCGACACACGACGGTTGTTTTGCCACTTAATTTGAGTCTTTCAATTTGGGTCGAATCACGGGTCTTAAAATAGGGTCATAGTGAACTGCGCAGGGGAAATCAACATTCAAGGCCATGCGGACTAATTGAAATTAAATCCAAGTATTCTAAGGGGTAGATGCAATAAAATAAGAGTAGGGGGAAGGTGGCAAATATTTATAAGAGGATCGGGCCCGCTCTTGGGTATCCCGTTCGATGTCCTTTGACAACCTAAGGTTTAAAGGCTGATTCTTCGAACCAAAAGAACGATGCAAACGGAACTTTGAGTTGTGATTTCTGTGGGTTTGCATGCGATACGCAAGTGATGAGAGTGCATGGCCGATGATGGGTTGGAAATAAGTAAAAATGGCCGATGATGGGCCGGGGTTGATTGAGGGTGGCCGATGATGGGCCGAAAGTAAACAAACTGATATTGGGGGTGGCCGATGATGGGCCGAAAGGAAATAAACTGATATTGGGGTGTGTGAAATCACTCGTCTAGTCTTGTCATTATCATTAATTCGGATTCTCGGAATCAGCCTCTATTTCCTTTTAATTTTGAGTTCAATTGAATATTTGGCACCGAAGGTGGAAGGAAAGAGAAGAAAATATTTTTGGGGTTAATTTCTTGGTTTTATAGATTTTTATTTTTATTTTTTTTAATAATTGGGGCTAGAAGGGCCTTACTAGGGGATTTCCTATTTGGATTTAATCTAACTAATCCATTTCCCTAAATGGATCTCTACTCTATCCTAGGGTCCTGACCGCCCTCATCCGCTCTCCCGGTCCCTTAGTAGGACCCGGAGAGAGAGTGGGACCTAAATTATTTGAATGAAAGAAATTAAAAGTAGTCTAACCTGGCTAGGGTGAAACCTAGATCTAGGTCTGGGGTCTGACCTGGTCAGCCTAAACGACTGTTTAATTTCTAACTCCAGTTTATTAATATTTTTGGGTTTTTAATATCTTTTACTTTTTTTTTGGTCTTTTTTTGTTATTTTTTTTATTATTTTTAGTTTTGGTGTTTATTTTGTTTTTGGTTTTATTTATAAAGTATAAAATTTACTCAACTAATTTTTCTAATCCTAATGAAAGGGAGGAAGAGAAGGAGAGTTAATTATTAGACCTAATCTAACTGTTTTAATTAACCTAACTAATATCTAGGGCTCTATTTTTTGTTTGTTCTATTCTTTCTTCTTTTGATCTTTTTGCTTTTGTTCTTTTTTTGTTCTTTTGAGGAAATTATGAAGAGTTAAATTTTACCTAAAAGAAATACGAAATGAAAATGCAACTAAGTCACATGATGCATGAGCATGTTGAAAGCATGGACAGGTTTGATACCAGCAAGGAATAATTAAACAACAAAATTAAAATCTTACCGGATGCATGGGCATGTTAAATGCATGAAAAATATGATAAAATTGATGAATAAAAGATTAATGTAGATGCATGGGCAAATTGGGAATAAGTTGAAACAAACAGCAAGATAAGCATTTTAATTTAAATACGTGGGCATATTAAGATACATGAAATATTCTAAAAAGAAACAATAAATAAATATTGAGCTAAATTTCAATGTATGAAAATAAAATGGGCATGCATGGGCCCAGTTTAGATGAATGGGGCCGGTCAGGTGGGCGCAATAGATGGGTTGTGAAGAGGAAGGGGAGAAAGAAGGGGTTCCGCTGTGCAGGTGAGGGAGGAGAAGAAAAGAGAGAAGGAAAGAAGAAAGGAAGGAAGGAAAAAAGGAAGAAAGAAGTGCAGTGTGTGTGTGTGTGTGTGTGTGTGTGCAGGAGGGTGTAGTGGAGTGGGCGGAGAGAAAAAGAAGTGACGAGGAAGAAGAAAGGGAGAGAGGAGGAAAGATGAGAAAGAAAGAAAAAGAAAAAGAAGAAGAAGAAAGGGGTGATGATGCAGATGCAATGAGTGCAGGTGACAAAGAAGGGGAGAAAGAAAGAAAAAAAAGAAAGAGGAAAAGAAAGAAGGGTGTGCAGGTGTTGTGTAGTGGGTGAAGGGAAAGACGAAAAGAAATAAAGAGAAGAAGGAAAAGAAGAGGAGAAGTGCAGGTGTCGAGTAGAGTGCTATGACGGAAGAGGAAGAAGAGAGAGAAAGAAAAAGAAAAGGAGGGGGAAGAAGGCGTGGGTGTGGAGATGGAGTGGAGTGGTGCGAGCGGAGAAAAGGGTGTAATACGTGGGTGTAAGGAGAGTGCAGGGGGAATAAGAGAAAGAAAGAAAGGAAAAAAAAAAGAGAAAGAAGAAGAGAGAAAGCAGGGGGTGTTGTGAGTGGGAAGGAGAAGTTGTGTAGTGTAAGGTGGTGGCAGTGGATGAGATGGGCAGTGAGAGAAGAAAAGAGAGGGAGAGAAGAAAGGGAGGAAGAGGGAGACGCTAGTATGCAATGGAGGGTCATGGGCCTGGTGAGTTGGAACTTAATGGGCCAGGCCTAGTGGGTCCAAGTTGAGTTTAAAAGAAATTGGTTCGGTCCCACAAGGTAGGGCCCGATGGAAAATGGCCGGGTCATTATTACTGGGGCCTAGGCTTCATAGATTCTGATCCGCCCGTCGGATTTCGACATTCTACACATCGTCGGAAAGGTCTCGGTGAGTAGGCTACGATGAATTGACTTTCAGGGCGATCAGAGGTCTAGAAATGGAAGGTGATTTTTCACGCATGCGCTTTTGAAGTGTGGGGCCCGCTACTATGATTTTCTCAATCCGTCCGTCAGATTTCGACGTTCTACATATGGATGGAAAGCACTTGGCGAGCAGATCACAATGTTAAAATTCACAAGGCGATCAGAGGCCCATAAATGATATCATTAAATAGGGCAGACTAGATTACCCCTCATAGGGTGCCAAAATGAGGCGTCTACAGTATGCCCCTCTTTGGAGGACAGCACGTACAGAGTTGTTCTCCAAAGAAAAGGAGACACATAATCATGCCTTCATTTGAGCCTTTAGGTTCATGGGAGTGGCGGCCTATGAGGGTGAAGTTAAACTAGTTCAAAAGGATCGAGGTGAGGTTGTTCTGGGCCACCAAGTCAATTTGGTCTCTTTTAGGGCCAAGCCCGACCAAGTAATGTGCGAGAGTGTTTGGAGGATGTCACCTCGTGTGTTTGTTGTCTGTTTGAAGTTGTCTGTTTGAAATGAAATGTCTGTGAAGTGGGTCCTCCTACTCGAGGATGTGTACAAGGCATTAAAGTAGGGTTCTGAGAGCGCACGTTACAGTAATGATGTTAAATGTGGAGAACAAATTTGGAAGATAAAGTTCAGTTTTTAGTTCAACGGCACTTACGTCACAGGTCTTGCTCCTTTTGCTATGAGGTGTGCCCTCAATGTCATCCCGTAGCCATGATATCAATCATTCACCACCATGATAATCGATAGAGATAAAGTAAAGCCCAGAAAGAAGCACCCATACAAGTAAGGAAAGAGAATGAAAAAGATGAACAGTGTGAGCCCATCCATGTCTAAACTAAGTAGTTTCATTAATAAATTGTTGCTATAGACAAACGGTCAACTCCTCGAGTTCAAAATCCTAAGGGTTACCTCTAATTGTAAGAATAAGTAAAATAAATCCTAACATGAACATTTATTTTCCTAAAACAAGTGAGGAATAAAGGACCTAGACAACGAATGAACTACTGGAGGTAACCGTTGTGCTACTTCTAATGCTATTACTAGTTTAGAGTGGTGGGATTCCATTTAGTGCTCGAAAGTTCTCGCTAACTGCTTTCATTTCGGCAGCACATATCACTAGGTCTTCGTGGGCTTTTATCAAGTTCGCCAGGTTTTGGCTCATGCGGCCGTAGGCGTCTCTTACCCGGCCAAACATATCTGTATAGCCATCGGCGATCGGGGTCATGAGGGCGCATAGTGTTACGTTTTGCCCTTCGAAGTACGCTCTCATCTGTTGATGGATTCCAGCGTTGATGTCGTGCTCACAGGTGAACACCAGAGGAGCTGCTCTCCTCATCCTCCGTTGTATGGTATTGAAGTCCTCAATGCGGGCGGACGCTGATGCTGTTGTCTTTGATTCCCATTGGGCGCGCCTAGCGTTGAAGTCGACCAACTCTAGTAGTTTCACCCTCAGTAACTCCATCGTGAAGGATGGGAGAGCTTCAACTACGCCATCATAGTCGAAAAGCGCGAGCAAGGCTACCTCTACAAACTTGTAGAGATCTTTGTACAACCTGTAAATGTCGTTGTATTTCTTGAAGAGTAGATCATAGCGGGCTTGCGCAGTGCTCGCGAGTTTCTGACTAATCAGTCCCTCATACTCTGTGACGCAGGTGTAGTCCCATTCAAGCTCTGTCTGGTGTTCATGCCGGAATCGGAGTCTTTCTTCAGCTGTGTAGTCCAATGCACCCCTCAGTTCCTCAGGGACATTGTCAAAGGCCGGCACATAGCGGCGGCATCCAAGTGGAGAATTGTTATTGCATGAGCAGAACTGATGAGCTGGGCGGCCTGGCATTCCAACTTATTTTGTTTCATTTTGCAAAATCAAGAATGTGAGAAGAGTAAACAAGAAGTTAATATCAAAAGATATCTACAGCACAACCACGGTACATATAACATGAAACAACGTATAGTCTGCATAAATACTAGAGGCGTATCATAATCGATTAATCCGAAACAAAGCGGTGATCATTTCCCAACTAATGGCATATCTCATTTCGATGGGAGTCGTGCACAAAATAGGGTATCCGAGTGGGGTTTTGGATCAGGCGTTAATCGAGGAGAAGCGCGAGGCATGCTTATGTACATGTCTATATATAAAAAAAATGCTCCAGCATATGGGGTGACATGTGTGATCGAACCCTGAAACAAAACAATGTGTAACATGTCCTGCATTCAACCAAAAGGCATTAGTAACAAAAGCATGCATGAGGTGATGGTGTGTGAATAGGTGAATGTTTGTGACGAAAGTGCATGTGATGGGACCTGAATTGGGAAGCCGTGCAGAATGAATAGGTACCCGTATGTGTGTATACACCATATGTATATATATATATATAAAATGCCACAGCGTAAAGCTAGTGTATTTTCTGGCTGAGAGTGAGAGAATGAAGGTGGTCTAGCTCTCTGATCCATGGTTATAGGTTTGGTAGTGATGTGACCTTCCCCAACTGTCTTTTGGAGATCGATCCCTCACGGTCCTTTTCCAGCCGTTTTAGTCCTTTTGGTTGAACTTTGGAGAGCACTAGGCTGCCTCTGGAATTCATGTGTGAGTAGTGGTTTTGTGTGTGGGAGATAGTGAGTCACCGTGTTTCCTTAGTGTTATGGCTATCGGCCACTCCTTGCTCGGTTCATTAGACAAGGACCCATGTCATTTCAGCGGGCTTGGGTTTTTTGAATACTTTTCTTCTACTCTGGCCTTTTGGCCCTTTGCTTTTTTTTCTTTTTGTTTTTTTTTTTTTTTTGACTTGTGACTGTGCAATACCTGGGTCCCTTAAGCTTTCTAATTAAACCATGTAACGAGCATTAGGCCAATGACTCCTAAACCAGATGGCTTTAGGGCACTAGGTATGTAAATACCCCTACGGGCTTACCGGCTCGGGTTAAAAAGGCTAGAACCCAAACTAGTCACAAAACTTTTATTCTTTTCAGGATTTCTAACTAAACTCTTTTTTTTTTTTGTTGGGACTGGCTCAGGAGAGGGTTACCTAGGGTTTTGGTTTCTGAAGCATTAATTCCTTGATCAGGGGGCTAGTATCCGCTCTTGATTAGGCTCCTTTGCTTTTAATTCCTTGCTCTTTGTTTCCTTTCCTTTTATTCCATCTTTGGATGGAACCCCATCCGGATCCTCGAGGGTTAGGTCTTTCAGCTCGACTAAAGGAGTGTCTATTCATTGGATGTGAAAGGTTTTGGATCCTTTGTCGAAAGGGACTTCCACAATCGATGCCAAGGTGGCTAAGGAGTCAGCTAGTCGGTTCAGAGCTCGCGGGATGTAAAGAAAGGAGATATTTTTGAACTGGGATATGATTCTCATGGCCTCTTCATGGTAATGAGCAAGCTTGGGGAAGTTCACCTTCCACTCACCCGCTACTTGGGAGATAACCACCTTTGAATCTCTCTTAAGCTTGCTAGGAGCGCTTCGTACTCCATTTCATTGTTGGTGGCTGGGAATCCGACCTTGAAAGCCTTTGGCATTGCCACTCCTTCTGGGGATAAAAGCACTATCCCTATTCCTTTTCCATTTTGATTCAATGCACCGTCAAAATACATTGCCCACAATTCGTGGTCCTTTATCTCCTTTATGTCTACACATAACACGTCCTCATCTGGAAAATTGGTTCTGACCAGTTCATAGCGCGGTAGGGGTAGATATGCAAGGTGGTCAGCGATGGCTAGCCCTTTTATGGACTTTTGAGTCACGTAAGTTATGTCAAATTCTGCCAAAAGCATCTGCCATCGCGCCACTCGCCCTAAAGTGACGGGTTTTTCGAAAATATATTTTAAAGGATCCATCCTGGCCAAGAGTCTGACTGGGTGGGCTAAGAAATAATGTCTTAACTTCTGGGAGGCCCAAACCACTGCCAAGGAGGTTCTTTCCAACAGGGAGTATTTCCGTTTATATGGCAAGAGAGATTTGCTTAGGTAATATATAGCATTTTCTTTTCTACCCGCATCATCGTGTTGACCGAGAACAACCCCTATCGCCATCTCAGTGATCGAAACGTACCGGATAAGGGGCTTATGCTTAACAGGAGGTTTCAGAACTGGGGGATTCGATAGATATCTTTTCATCTCCTCAAACGCTTTTTGGCAGTCATCGCCCCAATCATACTGAGCTCCTCCTTTTAGCAATCTATAAAAGGGTTCACACCTTTGCGAATGCTGCGATATGAACCAGCCGATGAATTGTAATCTCCCGATCAAACCTCTTAGCTCTTTTAAGTTGTTGGGTGGCGGCATTTCGAGGATGGCTTTCACCTTTGACGGGTCGACTTCTATACCTCGATTGCTGACCATGAACCCTAAAAGCTTTCCTGATGATACCCTGAAGACACTCTTTTGGATACATTTTCAACTGCGTTTCTCTTGACCTTTCGAGAACTCTCCTCAGAGCCGTGGCATGGTCTGCACGAGTTTGAGATTCAACTAAGATGTCATTGACATACACCTCCATACAGTCGTTCATCATGTCGTGGAATATCGCCATCATGGCTCTTTAGTAAGTTGTACCCGCATTCTTCAACCCAAAGGGCATCACGACATAACAGTAAGTCCCCTAGGGGGTAGTAAATGAGGTATTTTCTTGATCCTCTATGGAGAGCTTTATCTGATTGCACCTTGAGTACCATCCATAAATGAGAGCATTGCATGCCCAGTAGTGTTGTCAACGAGCACATCTATGTGTGGCAAGGGGAAGTCATCCTTAAGCGAGGCCTTGTTCAAGTTCCTAAAATCAATATAGACCCTGACGCGTCCATCCTTCTTCTTGACCGGGACTATATTGGCAATCCATTGAGGAAACAGTACCACTCTGATGAATTTGGCCTAGAAAAGTTTATCAACTTCCTCCTTCACTTTCACTGCTACGTCGGGGAGCATCCTCCTCAACTTCTGTTTGACCGGTCTCGCATTTCTTTCCAATGGGATTTGATGTTCTACCAAAAGTGGGTCCAATCCTGGCATGTCGTGGTAGTCTGATGCGAATACGTCTTGATGACTCGTAGGATCTCTTCTTCTTCGTCGGGTTCCAGGTGTGCACTGATCTGGACTAGTTTGGGCCATTCCTCGGTCCCTAAGTTGATTTCTTTGGTCTTTTCAGCCGCTGCTTGAGTTTGCTCATCAAATCTCTTGATGACTCTCTGGAACTCTTCCGAGACTTCGTCGTCCTCTCCTTCGACGTCTACTAATTCATCAACACCCATTTCGTCCTTGGCATCCTTGGTTCCTGAAGACGATTCTGGCTCTGAAATAATGGGCATCGACTCGTAACCTATTTCGCTGATTCGGCTCATGACTTCCTCTAGCCATGATAAGTCCACAAAACTAGGTCATTAACTCATCATTTTATTAGCATTTGTGGACTTAATTAGGTTAATTGCATAGAATTGCATTTAATTTCATAATTACATGCATTTGAAGATATTTTTGGAGAAATGGTCAAAATTGGTCAAAATTCATTGAATTGCATGGCTTTTTGAAATTAAGCTTTTCTCATCTCATTTATCACCCCAAAATTGGGCTTTTGGTTTCATCAATGCATATATTGTTATTTTTGGCACCATGTGCTATTTTTGGAAAATTGGTCATTTTGGTGCATCACTAGGAATGTAGGGTCCCATACATGGTTCATAATTATTTTCTTACATATGATTAATGTTAAAATTGCCTCTTTCAATCTGTAGGGGAAATCAACATGGGACCTACATTGATGAAATTTGAGAAGAGAGAAGTCAAATAAGCAAGCAAAGAGAGAGTCCAAGCATGCTTGGAAGTCCAACATGGGCCCCACACACCCCATTGCATGCCAACATAGAAGCTTTCATTTTTGCACAATTATTTCCGGATTTTTCAGGGGCAGCAACTTAAAATGGTCATAACTCTCAAACCGAGTGTCGGATCGATGCAATCTAGCCACCGTTGGAAAGTTCTTTTCGAGTAGATATCCGTAGAGCCCAAGATTGCCTAAATCAGAGCTATATTGATGGAGATATGACCTTGGGAAGTTATCTGCTACAGTTTTAGGCGGGAATTGCAAAAAAAATCTCAATATTTGGGACGTTTATTCCCTTTACATCATCATGCAATTTTTAGAGATATTCTTGGAATTGTTCAAGGAAAGTGTATGCATCAAGAAACTTAATAAGGCAAGGAGATCTCTCAAATTTAAAAGTCTTTCCAAAGAAAGAAGTTGGCTTGGAGATCAAGAAAGAATCCCTACAAATAAGGAAAAAGGAGACCTAAAAGGAGGGTACTTCTTTACTAAAAGGGGTTTGCAAAAAGCATAAAATGAGGCATGATGGAGACCCATAACACATTCCATACGTCCAAAGCTCTCCCTCTCTCCTATTCCTTTCGTTTTCTCTTCCTTTCTTTTTTTTCCAGTAGTTTATTTTTATTTTTGGTAGCCTTGGGCCATGTCCAAGGGTTTATTGTGAAGGAGAAAATTTGGAAGGAGAAGTTGTAAAGATGCAATTTTTAACAATAAATCAAGAAGCATTCTTTGCAATGGCGGGCTAATTTTCTTGTTAGAGTTATGGATGAAGGTAGGTAATTGTCTTTTTATTTGTTTAGTAATTCTAATTTGTGTTCCATGATTATGTGCTTAATGATTAATAGGCTTGTCTTCGTGCCCTAGGGAAATCTCTATTTTTATTTCTAAAAATATATTTTAGTTTTTGACTACTCATGCTTAGGTTTGATAGGCCATGCTTAGGATTTAGATCTTTTGATGGTTTATGCTTACTTTTGATGGGTGGTGCTTAAATTATTTTTATTCTTTTATGAGATGAATGAAGTCTTAAGTTTTGAATTTTTATAATTAAAAAGGAATTTTAAAAGTTAGATCTTCCAAATTAAAAACATTGATTTGTCTTTGATTTGAAGTAAAAATTGGAATAAGTTAGGGTTACTTAATAAATAATTGGTGGATGCTTATTGGATTCCTATGCTCTAATCACCTTCATTAATTGGTAGATTTCGAATATCTATATTAGTTGCTTAATTTTTAAATATAAACTCAAAACTTTTCTTAAATTGTTAGTTAATTAGTTTTCTTAATTTAAAAGTTTCTTTAACTAGCTCCTTGTGGGTTCGACCCGTTCTTGCCACTGACTTATCCAGACACCCGTGCACTTGCGGTATTTTATGATTGATATTGATCACATCAAGTTTTTTGCACCGTTGCCGGGGATTAATATCCCACTACTTGATGCTATCCAACAGATTCCGGCCTATGCAAAATTTCTGAAGGACCTTTGCACATTCAATAGGACTACCAATGTGCCCAAGAAGGCTTTTCTAGCCCAACAAGCTAGCTTAATCATTTCCTGTCCAACCCCGATCAAATACAAGGACCTAGGGTGTCCTACCATTTCTTGCCAGATAGGGGACCATCACATAGAGAAAGCTTTGCTAGACTTCGGTGCAAGTGTGAACCTTCTTCCATACTCTGTTTACGAAGAATTAGGTTTGGGGGAGTTGAAAAAGACCCATGTGACCTTGCAATTGGCTGATGCATCAATTCGATACCCCAAGGGGGTAGTCAAAGACGTTCTTATCAAAGTCGGAGACTTTGTGTTCCCTATCGATTTTATTGTTTTGGATACCAAACAAACATCTGGGGCTGAACCCAAAATTCCAGTTATCTTGGGGAGACCATTCCTAGCCACCCCAAATGTCTTGATCAATTTTTGGAATGGAGTAATGCAAATTTCTTTTGGGACCATGACAGTCCAAGTTAACATTTTTAATGTTAGTAAGCAACCTCCTGATGAGGATGATGTGGTTTTTGAAGTTAGTTACATTCATGAATTGTTGGAAAATCACTTACCCCATTTGAAACTTGAAGATCCACTAGAGGCTTGTCTGGCCCACTTTGGAAGTGAATTTGATATAGATGGACATATTGAGAAAGTCAACGCACTATTTGACTCAACCCCATCCATGGATTTCTCCAAGTGGCAACCGAAGCATGAGATTCTAACTCCATCTGCTTCCCCACCTGTCCCATCAATTGTAGAGCCCCCTAAGTTAGAACTCAAGCAATTGCCGGATACCTTGAAATATGTATTTTTAGGTCCGCTAGAAACCCTGCCAGTGATTATAGCTTCAGACTTGGACCCTGTCCAAGAGGAAAAACTCGTTAAAATTTTGGAAGAGCATAAGGAAGCTATAGGGTGGTCCATTATAGATATTAAAGGAATTAGCCCATCTGTGGTCCAACATAGAATCCATTTGGAAGAAAATGCAAAAACTTCTCGTGAACCACAAATGCGACTAAACCCTGCAATGAAGGAAGTGGTCAGGTCGGAAGTCTTAAAATTACTCGATGCAGGAGTGCTTTACCCCATATCTAATAGTACATGGGTGAGCCCGGCTCAAGTGATACCAAAGAAATCTGGAATAACAGTGATTCAAAATGAGGGCAATGAATTGGTACCCACTCGGATACAGACTGGATGGAGGGTGTGCATTGATTATAAGAAGTTGAACTCAGCCACTCGAAAAGATCATTTTTCCCCTCCCATTCATGGATCAGATGCTCGAAAGGTTAGCCGGTCATGCATATTATTGTTTTCTTGATGGTTATTCTGGTTATAATCAAATCCTAATTGCACCTGAGGACCAGGAAAAGACCACTTTTACCTGTCCGTTTGGCACTTTTGCTTACAGACGCATGCCCTTTGGGCTATGCAATGCACCGGCCACCTTTCAAAGGTGCATGTTGAGCATATTTTCTAACATGGTAGAAAGATTCATTGAGGTTTTCATGGATGATTTTTCAGTCTTTGGCAATTCTTTTGAGGAGTGCTTACATCATTTGTCCCTTGTACTTAAAAGATGCAAAGAACGGAATCTAATATTAAATTGGGAGAAATGTCATTTTATGGTAAAAAGGGGCATAGTTCTGGGACACATTATTTCTGATAATGGAATTGAGGTGGGCAAAGCAAAAATTGATTTGATCTCCAAATTGCCACCACCAAAATCAGTTAAACAGATTCGATCATTCCTCGGCCATGCTGGTTTTTATCGTAGATTCATCAAGGATTTTAATAAAATTGCTAAACGTTTGTGCCAATTGCTGACAAAAGAGGCCCCGTTTGAATTTGATGAGAAGTGTCTAAAGGCTTTTGAAAGACTAAAAAAGGAATTAACTTCAGCCCCTATCATTCAGTCACCTGATTGGACCATTCCATTTGAGCTAATGTGTGATGCATCCGATACTGCTATTGGAGCTGTTTTGGGTCAACGGGTTAGAAAGCTACCTCATGTGATTTACTATGCTAGTAGGACCCTCAATGATGCACAACTCAATTACACAACCACTGAAAAAGAATTGTTAGCTGCAATTTTTGCCTTGGAGAAATTTCGGTCCTACTTACAAGAGACATTTTAATATCAAGACTTGGTATCAAAAGAGAATGTCATCACAACAATCCTATCAAGATTAAAGTTTCACAATTAACCCAAAGTATGTTAATACAAGTTACATAACCCAGAGAGGCCAACAAAGGCCAATACAACAATTACAATTCCAAAAGATAACCCAAACTAGGCGAAACGAGAATCAATATCCCGACCGGTGTCTAGATGACATCGTTGGGCTGCCACTCGTGTGCTGGGGGTGGCTCAACAGCCTCCTCCGGGCACTCCTCGTCACGCGTGAACTCTCCTGCACCTGGACACCAAAATATCAAGCATCAAACACGACGGTTTGACAAATAAACAATTTAGGAATGAAAAAGAGAAATAATGCTAAAACAGTTCAAGATTTAGATACACGTTTCAAGTTTACGAAACTAGCATGAATACTTATAATATCATGAAAAGATAAATCCACATTGAGCTCATCCTTTCTCCGTCATATATGATGATAAGAGCAAGCATGCACGACAAGCACGACACGAAAACACGATCCCACGCCACACATGGTAGACGGGGTATCCGGCTGCGGAACCGGATCACGAACACGCACGATGTGTAATACAATACACGACTAGTCTGCAGACAATCCACATGTTTAAGGACCCCCAGGTAGTGGATCAAGCTAAAAGGGCAGTCCAAGCTCAGTGGTATTCACTTATATCATGAATGCACAAAGCATGGCGATACATGTTTGAGAACACCGCAGAACAAGAGGGAAATCATTTATCAAACACGACACGACAAGACTAGCAAAATAGCATAATATTAATGCTTAACCAACTTAAGAAATGATTCCCTTTTTTATTCTTGAAACACGTCTTAAATACGAATTCATACTTGAAAATCAAACGAGAACACGATGATGCATGAGGCATCAAAACAAGAGTGCAAACAAAGTCCATCAAGCATAGGCTAAGACTGTTCATTGACCTTAGTGAAGTTGAAACCCAAATGTCTGAAACTTACATAATTTGGTGTCCCCAAAGGTGAGGTACATTTTGGAGTTCCAATTTACACAATGTCAATTAAAAGTCTAAAGCATAGTCTAGTTTTCAATTTCCAAGAAATTCAGAAAAGGATTGAAATTCCAAAGCTGTGAGCATTAGGTTCGCTCAAGCGGTCAAACAATCGCTCGAGCGGACCCCAGACAAAAACTTGTTCGCACGAGCCATCCTACAAGTTCGCTCGTGAGGACATGTTTCTGTCCGAAACCCTTCGAAACAGAGGCATGGTCGCTCGAGCGAACAGGTTTCTGCCTGGGTGTGTCTGAGTGCAGAAACTGCTCTTTTCTTCACAATCTCCACACATTTTTCTTCTCCTTCTTCTCACTTCTGAATCAAGCAAATCCCTTGAGCCACCATGCTCACCAAGGATCAAAATACAACATTCAATCCATAATTAAACCATTCAAATCCATTGAGAAACATCAAGACATTTCTATGAGCAAAATCATAAAATTTACAAGATCAACATGGTTCTAAGAACTTGATAAATCATTGATGACAATACTACTAGAGAAACTGAATTACATGGTTTGAAAGGATATAGACATAACTTGCATTAAGAAAACTAACATGAAAATCATATCTTAATGAAGAAAATGAAACCCTAATGCAATATACATGAAAAATCCCAAAAAGTTCACTTGCCTCAATCCAAAGCCAAAGAAAGCTTCACAAAAATCAACAATAAGGGTGGCTCCACGAAATCTACACAAAACCCCCAAATAGAGCATACAAAAATCATCATTTTGATCATTACAAACCGCCATTTCGAAATGGGTTTGAAACCATGAAAAACAAGCTCTAGGTGAGCTAAAGAACATAAAATGAAGAGATGAGTCCAAGCTCTAACCTTGAGCTAGCTGAACAAGAAGAATGGAGGTTGAAGCTGATGAATAGTGGAAAGGTTTGGCTCCAAAAACACTCCAGCTGAAGCTTGAGAAGGGAGGAAGAGATTTGCGGAGTCGGATCGGATATTAGAGCTCTCTAGCTAGATGATTTCCAAGGGAGAAGACCAAGGAGAAGACTCTTCTCTTCTTCACTCTAGGTCAAAAGGTTGCAGGAAATGGGAAAAGAATGGAGGAGAGAGAGTAAGAGACTATATACAATGCTTGGAAGTGGGTCCCCTAAGCAGTGGAACTAGAAACGCTTAAAACATGGTCTTGTGGACCCCGGATGGAGTCGACGAAGAAGAACAAAACGATCGTCGAAAAATCTAGTTTCGGAAAAGTACAGTTTTGACATAGTTTCACGACTTCGAAAAGTGTACCTAGATTTAGCATGAAAAGACAGATTTATCCTTATTGGGCCAAAACGTGGGTTTTTGGGCCTCAAATGCATGCAGGTTTAAAACGAAAGTTGCCACAAATAATAAAACCATTTAAGAGCAATAAACATCACAACCAAACCAAAGATCTAGAATAAAAACCCATTCTTACTCTTGTACTCAGGGCGTTCCTGAGCGTGTCTGACTCATACACAACGTCCTCAAAATTCCCAAGGCTATAATCCAGACTAAGTCTAATCACATTCTAACCCAACTAGTACTAAGACTCACTTAAGACTAAATAATCACTTAATTAGTACTAATCGAGTTGGTCTGGGTCGGGGTCTAACAACTACCCTCAAAATCGACGGATCACGATCGCCAGTTACGGATACGGCCGTAACACCGTCCTTCGACGAAAGTCGAAAGAGAGTAGGAGAAAATGGAATGGGTTTTTCTCTCGTCTAATGTGCCGCCGGCGACACACAACGGTTGTCTTGTCACTTAATTTGATTCTTTTAATTTGGGTCAAATCACGGGTCTCAAAATAGGGTCATAGTGAACTCGGCAGGGGAAATCAACATCCAGGGGGTGTAGCTTAGTCAAAATCAAATCCATGTAATCTAAGGGGGTGAAATGCAACAAAATAGGAGTAGGGGGAAGGTGCCAAATATTTAGAAGAGGATCGGGCCCACTCTCGGGTATCCCCTTCAATGTCCTTTGACAATGTAAGGTTTAAAGGCCGATTCTTCAAATTGAAAGAACGATGCAAACGGGACTTCGAGTTGTGATTTCTGTGGGTTTGCGTGTGATACGCAAGTGATAGGAGTGCATGGTCGATGATGGACCGGAAATAAATAAAAATGGCCAATGATGGGCCGAAAGTAAACAAATTAATATTGGGGGGGTAGCCGATGATGGGCCGAAAGCAAATAAACTGATATTGGGGTGTGTGAATCACTCGTCTAGTCTCGTCATTATCATTAATTCGGATTCTCGGAATCAGCCTCTATTTCCTTTTAATTTTGAGTTCAGTTGAATATTTGGCACCGGAGGTGGAAGGAAAGAGAAGAAAATATTTTTGGGGTTAATTTTTTGGTTTTATAGTTTTTTTTTGGATTTTTAATAATTGGGGCTAGAAGGGCCTAAGTAGGGGGATTTCCTATTTGGATTTAATCTAACTAATCCATTTCCCTAAATGGATCTCTACCCTATCCTAGGGTCCTGACCGCCCTCATCTGCTTTCCTAGTCCCTTAGCTGGGCCCGGAGAGAGAGTGAGACCTAAGTTATTAGAATGAAAGAAACTAAAAGTAGTCTAACCCGGCTAGGGGGAGACCTAAATCTGGGTCTGGGGTCTGACCTGGTCAGTCTAAACCACTATTTAATTTCTAATTCCAGTTTATTAATATTTTGATTTTTTTAAATGTCTTTTACTTTGTTTTTGGTCTTTTGGGTTTTTTATTATATTTTTATTTTTATTTTTATTTTGTTTTAGGTGTTTATTTTGTCTTTGGTTTTATTTATAAAGTCTAAAATCTACTAAACAAAATTTTCTAATCGTAATGGAAGAGGATGAGGAGAAGGAAAATAAATTACTAATTTTTATTTAATATAATCAACCTGATTAATTTAGAATTTTCTAAATGAACTCCCTAATCCTAATGAGAGGGGAGAAGAAGAAATTAATTATTAAACCTAACCTTATTGTTTTAATTAATTTAACTAAGATTTAAGGTTGTATTTTTGTTTGTTTGTTTTTTTTTTTTTTTTTTTTTTTTTTTGTTCTTTTTGGGAATTAACCTAACTTTTTTGCATGAATTATGTAATTCTAAATTTTATCTAAAGGAATGAAATAAAAATGCAACTAAGTTACATGATGCATGGACATGTTAAATGCATGGGCATATTGAGACATAAATTAAATAATTCAAAATAAATAAATAAATAAAAACTACTAGTTTAAATGCATGGGCAGGTTGGATGCATGGGCTAAGAACAAATTAAATCAAACTAAAAAAAATGAAAAAAATGAAGAATGCTAATTTAAATGGATGAGCATATTAAATGCATGAAGTAGACAGCAAGGTGGAATCAAACCAGATGGAATGTGATAAATAATAAAACGAATTAAAATAAAATTGAGTGTATTAAAATAAAATAGACATGAAATGATAAAAAGGGCTACGCATGCATGGGGGGTAGAGAGAGAGAGAGTGACTGGGACGAAAGGGACTGATTGGAAAGAGAGGGAGAAAGAATGAAGAGAGCGAGAGAAGCAGGGAGTGAGAGAGAGGGCAGAGAGAGTTCTGAGAGTGAGAGAGAGGATAGAGATGTAAGGAAATTACAGTTAAGTCCATTCCTTGGACTACAAGTCCTTTCCTTTCCCGAATTGTGGTCATTATAGGAAATCTATTTTTTTAGGATACACGTTATTCCTTACACAAAAAGGTTTCTTAATGAGATGTATTCCTTAATATTCTCTACCTTAATGGATAGTTGAGATTAAGTCTAAGGAAACCCTAATTGGAAATTCGGTCCTCTTTTCACCTATAAAACAAAGCCTTTCGTCCATCACAAAGGTATTCACGAAAATCAACACATTAAGGTTTTATAGGCAAGGAAAGAGAAACCGAAACCATTCATATAGTCTCTTTCTCGACGGATCACAGCATCAATCAGCAACAGCACCAGACTGCAGGATCAGAAAGCTCTCTGCATCAGGATGTCTGGAGGTACTCTTTAATTTATTTAAGATTAAATCCTACACATGATTGTCATGCTGTTCACGATCTTAGGGTTCATGTTAATAATAGTATAACATGTGGTATCAGAGCATGGTTTTAGAACACATGATCGTCCATTAATTAGGATAACTATGCATTGCCATAATCGGCAAATATAGATCCGTTCTGACTCTGTTTTGTAGCAATTTATCGATCCAACTATTATGGCCTTCATGAATGGTTTATATTTATTTTATTCCGCAAATTTTTTTATTTGGACACGACTGTTTGATCGTGATTTATTTAAGTTTTGAATTTTCAATTATGTATAAACTCCTGCGTGAGTAAAAAAAAAAAAATTCAATGTAATAATGGAGGAGATCTGTAACTGGTACGTCATGATTGAAAAGGATGCTGTTTCAAGACTGAAGATGGCGTTTTGAAGCAGTCGAAGATAAAGACAGATGATCGAAAAGAATGACGGAAAATAGGCCATATAGTTGGATGATATTTTCATAATAATTCCGTATTATGTTGATTATCATTAGTATGTTTCTTCGTAATCGATGATATTATGGTGGGCGCCGCGGAGGGCCAACCCTCCGGGGCTCGGCCTACTTTATCAGTACTTTTCATACAATGAATGATCTATCATGAATGCATGCAATATATAATGTTTATATTCATATTAAGCCACTTTTTATCACCAAAGTTGTATGCTTAGGGTTAAGTCTCACCACAGTGACCCTAACAATTAAATACTGAAATTTGGCCATAAATTATACGATCATGATGTTTACATTACATATTGTTCAAGAGGGTATGAAGCATTTAGTCCCCCACAGGCGAATTATACTCATACGATTGAACAATAATTAAGGAGTGTTTGTTCCTAATTAAGATTAACATCACTCATTTACATCACCTTGAATATGACGACCTTAGATGGTATAATGTGTAGAAATTATGGTGTCTACCCACAGGAGCACCTAAATTTTATGTCGTTCATATTCATATATTATGCATGTGTTGTCTTATTTTAATTAAAGCGTTATTGTTGTATCTCTATTGCAGTTCTTGCAACCACTAATCTCACTTCGCATGCTACCTCTGTCACTAAGCTCAATGGAACCAACTTCTCAGAATGGAAAGAGCAAGTTGGGTTCACATTAGGGGTACTTGAACTGGATATCGCTCTTCGTAAAGATAAGCCAGCTTCACTCACTGATAAAAGTACCCCTGAGGAAACGACCCTCTTTAATGCCTAGGAAAGGTCTGACAGACTAAGCACTATGTTTTTGCGAATGACTATTGCCACCAACATAAAAACATCCATTCCTACACCTGAGAATGCTAAGGACTATATGAAGGCCATTGAAGCTAGGTTTAAGACTGCAGACAAATCCCTTGCTGGGAAACTAATGGCAGATCTTACAACCATGAAGTTTGATGGCACTAGATCAATGCATGAACATGTCATTGAGATGACCAACCTTGCAGCTAAACTAAAGAATTTGGGGTTATCAGTAGATGAGGCTTTTCTCATCCAATTTATCCTAAACAGTTTACCTCCTCAGTACGGGCCTTTCCAAATTCACTACAACACTATTACGGACAAGTGGACAATGAATGAATTGGCTAACAAACTGGTTCAAGAGGAGGCCAGGCTGAACAAACAAGGAATTAAAGTAACTCATCTCGTTCAAGGAGCTGGACACAAAGCTGGGAAAAAGCATAATTCAGGCTAGAAAAGGGCACCACCCAGATCTAATGAGGCTGGTCAGAACCCCAAGAAGAAAAGGAAGGAAAACGTATGCAAATTTTGCAAGAAACCTAGACATTTTCAGGCAGACTGCATTACACGTAAAGAATGGGGGTTTTGTAAGTTATTTCGAATCAAATCTTACTTATGTTTCTTCTGATGCTTGGTGGATTGACACTGGTGCTAATGTTCATGTTTCCAATTCAATGCAGGGATTCCTTACGATCCAAACCATAAACCCAAGTGAGAACTTCCTTTTCATGGGAAATAAAGACAATGCTCCAGTTGAAGCTATTGGAACTTTTCGTCTTGTTTTAGATAGCGGTTATCAGTTAGACTTATGTCAAACTCTTTATGTTCCGTCTCTTTCCCGTAATTTGGTTTCTGTAAGCGTACTTGATAAAGTTGGTTACTCATTTGAAGTAGGAAATGGTAATTTCAGTTTATTTAAAAATTCTAGTCATATTGGTTCTGGAATTTTGATTGATGGGCTATACAAGTTTCATCTTGATAGTCAACTTACTGAAACCCAACTTACCCTGCATTCTAAGGAAACAAAATGAAAGTCATCCAAACACGACTCTTATTTCTTGTGGCATAAAAGACTGGGTCACATATCCAGTAAAATAATCAAAAGATTAGTAAAAGATGGTGTCCTTCCGGATCTAGATTTTACTAATATTAATGTATGTGTGGATTGTACTAAAGGCAAAACAACAAAACACACAAAGAAAGGAGCCACAAGAAGTACTGACCTTCTTGAAATAATACATACAGACATTTGCGGACCCTTTGATGTTCCAACCTTTGGAGGAGAAAAGTATTTCATTACCTTTATTGATGATTACTCACGTTAATGTTATTTATACTTGTTGCATGACAAATCTCAGTCTGTAAATGCTGTACAAGTGTTCATTACTGAAGTCAAAAGGCAATTAGATAGAAAAGTGAAAATCATAAGGCAGATAGAGGTGGTGAGTTTTATGGAAGGTATGACGAAACTGGACAACATCCTGGACCTTTTGCAAAACTTCTCCAAAAACTTGGAATTATTGCCCAGTACACAATGCCTGGTTCTCCATGGCAGAATGGTGTAGCTGAAAGGCGAAATCGTACATACATGGAAATGATTAGATCAATGATGAGTCATGCTAACTTACCTAGATCCTTGTGGATGGATGCTCTACGCACAACTGTTTATATCTTGAATAGAGTTCCCAGTAAGGCAGTTCCAAAGACACCTTTTGAACTGCGGAAAGGGTGGAAACCTAGTTTACGACATCTCCAAATTTGGGGTTGCCCAGCTGAGGCTAGAGTCTACAATCCACATGAAAATAAATTGGACCTTAAAACAATCAGTGGTTACTTTATAGGTTACCCAGAAAAGTCCAAAGGATTTAGGTTTTATTGCCCTAACCATAGTACAAGAATTGTTGAAACCGGTAATGCTAGATTCTTTGAGAATGGCGAAATCAGTGGGAGTAATAAAGCTCAAGATGTGATCATTCAGGAAATCAGGGTACCTATCCCTTTACCCTCTATTCCGAAAGATGTTGGAAATCCTCCCGTTGTTGAACCATTTAACAATGAGGAAACTCCAATAAATGATCAACAACTCTATAATGAGATTGTCGCCAATGAACATATGGATAATGCACCAGAGGAACTAGCATTAAGAAGGTCTCAAAGACAAAGGAGATCAGCTATTTCCGATGATTACATGCTTTACCAAGTAGAATCTGAAGAAGGGACAATTAATGACCCGGTTTCTTATTCACAAGCCATTAAGGATGTTAATTCTAATAAATGGATTGATACCATGAAGGATGAATTGAAATCTATGAATGAAAATCAAGTCTGGGAAGTTGTTCAATTGCCTCCAGGACACAAACCAGTTGGCTGTAAATGGGTCTTCAAGACCAAACGCGACTGCAGAGGTAATATTGAACGACATTGTCGCGACCCCGGACCGGGACCCGGGCCCGCGACTGCGCCGCGGCGGCATGATTATTCAAAACACACCGCCGCCGCTGTTGTGATATAATTTCATTTATTTTCCCACAGGTTTCCGCGGTGAGGATCCCAAGACACGGGTCGAGCTCACACGAATGGGTATGCGGAAGCGTGTAGCAAAACAATTCATACAATCTTGAACGATAAGATATAAGAAGCATATATAATATGGAGACAAGGTATCAAAAAGGAAAGTCATCAAGCATTCCTATCATGATTAACATTTCAAGGTTTAACAAAAGTATATTAATTCAAGTTACACAACCCCCAAGAGGCCAACAAAGGCCAATACAACATATGGAATCCCAAAAAGAACAACCCGACAAAACCCAAGCTAGGTGAAACGAGAATCACGATCCCGACCGGCGTCTAGATGACGTCGTTGGGCTGCCACTCGAGTGCTGGGGGTGGCTCAACAGCCTCCTCCGGGCACTCCTCGTCACGCGCGAAACCACCGGCACCTGGACACCAAAATACAAGCATCAAACACGACGGTTTGGCAAATAAACAATTTAGGCATGAATAATTGAAATAATGCTAAAACAGTTCAAAGTTTAAATACACGTTTCAATGCTTACGAAACTAGCACGAATACATATAATATCATGAAAAGATAAATCCACATGAGCTCATCCTTTCTCCGTCATACATGATGACAAGAGCAAGCACGCAAGACAAGCACGACAAGAAACACGATCCCACGCCACACAAGGTAGACGGGGTATCCGGCCGCGGAACCGGACCACGAACACGCACGATGTGTCAATTCAAGACACGACTAGTCTGCAGACAGTCCACGAGTTTAAGGACCCCCAGGTAGTGGATCAAGCTAAAAGGGCGGTCCAAGCTCAGTGAAATTCACTTATATCATGAATGCACAAAACACGGCAATACGCGATCGAAACACGACAAAACAAGAGGGAAATCATTTAACGAGCACGACGTAACAAGACTAGCAAAATAGCATAGCTTTAATGCTTACAAACTTAATAGATGATTCCCTTTTTGATTCTTGAAACACATCTTAAAAACGACTTGCACTTGGAAATCAGACGAGAACATGATGGTGCATAACGCATCATAAACAAAGGTTCAAACATAACTTTATCAAGCATGGGCTAAGACCACATCTTTGACCCTTGTGGAATTGAAAACCAAATGTTGAAATTCAATAAAACTTGGTGTCCCCGAAGGTATATTACATTTTGGAAATTTCAAGTGCACAAGGTCAACAAAAAGGGTCTAAGACCAAGTCTAGTTTTCATTCCTGCAAAATCCTTCAAAACAGTACCTTTTTGTAACTGTCGGTCAACGCTCGGTTAACCGTCGGTTAACCGAGGTCGATCTGTCGGTCGACCGAAGGCTTGACCGACAGATCCCAGCCCAGAATTGCTGCTCTCTGGAAATTGAACCGACAGATCCTCGGTTGACCGAATGTGAACCGACAGATGACCAGACAGAAAATGTTGCTCTCTGGAAATTGAACCGACAGATCCTCGG
Source organism: Umbellularia californica (assembly GCA_028538565.1). NCBI lineage: Eukaryota > Viridiplantae > Streptophyta > Magnoliopsida > Laurales > Lauraceae > Umbellularia > Umbellularia californica. The sequence continues at coordinate 39,661,301 of JAPQWN010000007.1, read as the reverse complement.
TTGGTTGTCGGTCGGCCTGTCGGTTGACCGACAGCGAACCGAGGGATGTCCTGACAGAAATGCTGCTCTCTGGAATTCGAACCGACAGATCTCGGTTGGTGTCGGTCGACCTGTCGGTCGACCGAAGTCGGACCGACAGCTGACCGACAGGCACGGGCAGTGCATTCTGTTCAGAATTTTTACAACTTTTTCTCCCTTCTTCACTTCCACATTTTTACCACCTGCACTCCCCAAGCCTCCATGCTTTCCAAGGGATTCATTATACACATTAAAGAGCATTCCATCCACAAATTTGTCCATTTATTCCAAAGAGAAACATCAAGGCATTCCCATAACAATTTCATGAACTTACAAGACCAACATGATTCTAAGAACTTAGTAAATCATTAGTGACAAAACCAATAGAGAAACTGAAGTGCATGGCTTGAAAGAGTGTAGACATAACTAGCATTAAGAGAACCAACACAAAAGTCATACCTTAATGAAGAAAATGGAACCCTAATGCAATATACATGGAAAAATCCCAAAAAGTTTACTTGCCTCAATCCAAAGTCAAAGAAAGCTTCACAAAAACCAACAATGAGGGGTGCTCCACGAGATCTACACAAAACCCCCAAAATGGAGCATACAAAAATCAACATTTTAGCCATTACAAACCCCCATTTCGAAAATGGGTTTGAAATCATGATAAACAAGCTCTTGGTGAGCCTAAGAACATCAAATAGAAAGATGGGTCCAAGCTCTAACCTTTTGCTAGCCAAACAAGAAGAATGGAGGTTGAAGATGATGAATAGTAGAAGGGGTTTGGCTCTAAAACGTGCCCAATCGAAGCTCGCGAAGAGAGGAAGAGAATGGCGGAAACGAATCGAAGATCGGAGCCTTCTTGCTAGATGGTTTCAAGGGAAAAAGATCAAGGAGAGGGCTGCCTTCTCCACTCCACTCTAGGGCAACCGTTGCAGGATTTTTTTGGAAGAAGAAAATGGAGGAGAGAGAGTAAGAGACTTTTTATATGGGTTGAGAGGTGGGTCCCTCTCTAGCTGAACTAGAAACGCTTAAAACATGGTCTTGTGGACCCCGGATGAAGTCGACGAAGAAGAACAAAACGATCGTCGAAAAATCTAGTTTCAGAAAAGTATACTTTTGACATGGTTTCACGACTTCGAAAAGTGTGCCCAGATTTTGCATGAAAAGACAGATTTGCCCTTATTGGGCCAAAACTTGGGTTTCTGGGCCTCAAATGCATGCAGCTTAAAAACGAAAGTTGCCATAAATAATAAGGCCATTCAAGAGAAATAAAAATCACATCCACATCAAAAATCTAGAACAAAAACCCATTCTTACACGTGCACTCAGGGCGTCCCTGAGCGTGTCTGACTCATACTAAACGTCCTCAAAATCCCCAAAACTATAATCCAGACTAAGTCTAATCACATTCTAACCCAACTAGTACTAGGACTCACTTAAGACTAAACGTTCACTTAATTAGCACTAATCGCGTTGGTCTGGGTCGGGGTCTAACATCCTCCACCCCTTAGGATATTTGGTCCACCAAATATAAACAATCTTACCTCTGGTAACAGGTGTGGATACTTCTTTTGGACTTGATCTCTCAATTCCCATGTGGCTTCTTCTGGCTCGTGGTTCTCCCAAAGCACTTTGACCCAATGGATAGTCCGATTTCTCAACTCATGCTCTCGGGTATCGATGATTCTAACCGGTCTCTCCACATACGACGCATCTTCTCCAATCTCAAGAGGCTCGTGTGGAATAATGTGAGAAGGACTGTGAACATACTTCTTGAGCATAGAGACGTGAAAGACATTATGTACCCCTGAGAGTTCTGGCGGTAACGCAAGCCTGTAAGCGACATTTCCAATCTTGCTCAAAATCTCATATGGGCCAATGTACCTGCTGGACAATTTTCCTTTCTTTCCAAATCTTAGAGTACCTCTGACCGGTGAGACTTTCAAGAACACTTTGTCACCCACTTCAAATTGCAATTCTCTCCGGCGAGTGTCAGCATAACTTTTCTGTCTGCTTCGAGCGATCTTCAATCTGTCCTGAATCTGCTTAACCTTGTCGCTTGTCTCTCCAACTATAGTCGGTCCATGAAAACTACGCACACCGACTTCTTCCCAACAGACTGGAGTTCTGCACCTCCTACCATAGAGTGCCTCGAACGGTGCCATTCCAATGCTAGAATGGTAGCTATTGTTGTACGCAAACTCGCAAAGAGGTAGGTTCTCATCCCACTGGACCTTGAAATCCAACACACAAGCACGTAGCATATCTTCAAGAGTCTGTATCGTCCGCTCTGACTGACCATCGGTCTGAGGATGATACGCTGTGCTGAACTGAAGTTTGGACCCCATGGATTCAAGAAGAGATTTCCAAAATCTCGAAACAAATCTGCTATCTCTGTCGGAAGTGATGGAGACGGGCTGACCATGTTTGCTAACAATCTCGTCAATGAATAGTTTAGCGAGTGGTGCCATATGCATCATGTTCCCAGTCTTCATCGGAAGGAAGGGCGCAGACTTCGTAAGACGATCAACTATAACCCAAATTGCATTGTTTCCTCTCTTGGTATTAGGCAAACCGGAGACAAAATCCATAGTGATATGCTCCCATTTCCACTCCGGAATCTCCAAAGGCTGTAACAACCCAGGAGGCTTCTGATGTTCTGCCTTGATCATCTGACAAGTCAAGCAACGAGATACAAAAGCTGCGATCTCTCGCTTCATATTATTCCACCAAAATCTGCTCTTCAAGTTATGGTACATCTTCGTGCTACCCGGATGTATAGAGTATCTAGTATGGTGAGCTTCAATCATAATTTCATTCTTCAAATCATCAACATTCGGCACGCACAACCGGTCACGAAAATACAACACTCCATCAGAAATTCTGAAATCTGGACGTTCTGCAATCTGATCTACAATCTTGGCCAATTCTGGGTCTTGCAACTGACTATCTTTGATTCTTTGGATGAAGGTAGGCTCAGACACGGTCATATTTGCCACTAAGACACCTCTCCTCAAGTGTTGTACCTCTACTCCAAGTTCTTCCAACTGTTGGAGAACACTAACTCCTCTCAAACTAGCCATCACTGCTGACTTTCTGCTCAATGCATCTGCCACAACGTTCACTTTGCCCGGATGATACTTGATTGGGAAGTCATAATCTTTAATATACTCCATCCACCGTCTCTGTCTCATATTCAATTCCTTCTGTGAAAACAAATATTGCAAACTTCGGTGGTCGGAATGAACTTCGAATTTCTCCCCATAGAGGTAGTGCCTCCACATCTTCAAAGCAAAAACTACTGCTGCCAACTCCAATTCATGCGTTGCATAATTAACCTCATGATTCTTCAACTGTCTCGAACCATAGGCAATCACCTTGCCATCTTGCATCAATACACAACCTAATCCCACATTGGACGCATCCGTAAAAACAACAAATCCACCGCTGCCCGATGGTAATGTGAGGATTGGGGCTGTGGTTAACCTCTTCTTCAACTCCTGAAAGCTGCCTTCACACTGATCAGTCCAAACAAAAGGGACATTTTTCCGGGTCAACTTCGTCAATGGTGCTGCAATAGACGAAAAACCTTGGACAAATCTCCGATAGTATCCTGCTAACCCCAAAAAGCTTCTAATTTCTGTCACACTGCTGGGTCTCTTCCACTCGATGACTGCTTCTATCTTGGCTGGATCAACTGCTAATCCTTCTCTCGAAATAATGTGACCCAAAAAGGAAACTTGCTCTAGCCAAAATTCACACTTGTTCAACTTCGCATAGAGCTGGTGGTCTCTCAAAAGCTGCAACGATGTCCTCAAGTGCTCTTCATGCTCCTCCTTACTCTTAGAATACACGAGGACATCATCGATGAACACCACGGTAGAGTGATCTAGAAACTCTGCAAAAACCTTGTTCATGAGAGCCATGAAGACTGCAGGCGCATTTGTCAAGCCAAAGGGCATCACTAAGAACTCGTAATGCCCATATCTCGTTCGGAAAGCTGTCTTCGCCACATCAGACTCTCTAACCCGCAACTGATGATACCCTGACCTCAAGTCTATCTTGGAAAAGTGTGTTGCTCCTTGTAATTGGTCAAACAACTCATCTATCCTTGGCAAAGGGTATTTGTTCTTGACGGTCACATGGTTCAATCTTCTATAGTCGATGCACATTCTAAGGCTTCCATCCTTCTTCTTCACAAAAAGAACTGGCGCTCCCCACGGTGAAACACTTGGCCTAATAAAGCCCTTGCTCAACATTTCTTGCAACTGAAGTTTCAATTCTCCTAACTCTGCAGGAGCCATCCTATAAGGTGCAATTGAGATCGGTGCAGTCCCTGGAAGGAGTTCAATAGTAAACTCAACTTCTCTAACTGGTGGTAAACCCGGGATTTCATCTGGAAAAACATCCGGAAATTCACACACTACGGGGATATCCTCCACCCCTTGGGACTGTTTATCCTCCGTGATAAACGCTATAAATGCCTCACACCCACTGCTCACCAATCTATTGGCTTTCAAAGCTGAAATGAAACCACTAGAAGACTTCTTCCTATTTCCCTGAAACATCAACTCTGTCTGTAGCCCTTGCAATCTGAAGGTAATGGTCTTACCAAAACAATCCATGGTAGCATGGTAGGTCTCTAACCAATCCATGCCTAAGATAATGTCAAAATCATGCATGTCTAAAATTATGAGGTTGGCCGGTAATTTGATATCTCCTAACAAAACCTGACAACTTGGGTAAAAGGTCGTGCAAACAACATGTCTACCTACGGGTGTAGTGACAGTCAAATTATAATCCAATTCTGCATGCTGTGCATCAATCTTCTTTGCAAACAAAGGTGATAGAAAGGAGTGTGTGGATCCTGGATCAAATAAGATCTGTGCTTCTACTCCACAAACAAGAAGTTTACCTTCTATTACGTCACCTGCTGCTTCAGCGTCAGTACGGTTGATATTGTATACACGTCCCTGCTGGTGTGGCCTGTTCTGCTGCTGAATCTGTCTGCCCTGATTGTTCCTATTCTGCGGTGGACGAGCATTCTGGTTTGGTACTTGCCTGCCTTGTTGCTGTTGTTGCTGTGGTGGTCTCATCTGAACTGGTACTGCTGGATTCTGTGGTGGCATCTGCCTTGGCTGCTGATATCTGTTGGCTTGACTCTGGAGGTGTGGGCAATCTTTGATTGCATGGTCCATTCCTCCACACCTGAAGCAAGCACCCGTTGCCTTGCGGCATTCGTGGGTAGGGTGATTCTTGCCACAATGATTACAACCAGATTGTCTAACTTGAGTCTGTTCCTGTCTTGGCTTCTTGCCACCTTGCTGTCTTTGGTTTTGCTGATGGTAGTGCTGCTTTCTATCCTGGATTATCTCATTGTTAAACTCTTCAAATTTGTATGCCCGACTGACTGCTTCATCAAAGGTGACTGGTGGGATTATTCCCGAGACATCCCTCTTGAGAATGGGATTCAGTCCTTCCAAAAACTTAGTTATCTTTTTCTGTTCAGTGTCAATAAGCTCGGTAGCATATCTGGCAAGCCTCTCAAACTTCGTGACATACTCCAAAACGGACATACTCCCTTGCTTCAACTGTTGGAACTCAATTGCCTTTTGTCTCTTAACATGGGAGGGGACGTACTTATCCGTGAAGTGTGCCTTAAAGGTCGTCCAAGCAACCTCATCTGCCATGACCTGGTATGGCTCTTTGACTGTTTGCCACCAATCATCTGCAAGTCCATAAAATAGAGAAGCGGTGAGGTTCACCCTCTCCCTGCCAGTGCAAACAAAAACGTCAAAAATCTTAGCCGTGTTCGCGAGCCAATCATCAGCCGTCAAAGGGTCCTCTTGCCCCGAGAATTCCTTGGGTCCCCTCTTCCGAAATCTCTCGAAGAGAACATTGACATCATCAGCCCTATTCTGGTACACCACATTTGGTGGGGCTTGATGCTGAGGTCTATTTTGGAGGGCTTCTAGAAGTTGCCTCTGTACTTGAGCCATTTCCTCGTCTTTCTTAGCCATTTGCTCTTGAAATTTTGCTTGCGTTTCGTTTGCTTGCCTCTGTTGCTCCAACATGGCCTGCATCAATTGTTGGAACTGAGTAGCGGTAGGATTTTCAGTCGGTTCTGTCTCATTCTGATTACTGCCTGAAGCATTGTGATTCGGGGCTTTACGTGGAGGCATGATGCTGCAAGACAATTTGTTAGCACATATATAGACATATTTGGGTTGGTCATGTTGTCTAGACAAACATTCTATCGAACTCACGAATCCTCGCCACGTTCCTAAGACTTTCTAGTTTCTTTTAACTGCCTGAAACATGTCCCGCTCTGATACCAGTCCTGTCGCGACCCCGGACCGGGACCCGGGCCCGCGACTGCGCCGCGGCGGCATGATTATTCAAAACACACCGCCGCCGCTGTTGTGATATAATTTCATTTATTTTCCCACAGGTTTCCGCGGTGAGGATCCCAAGACACGGGTCGAGCTCACACGAATGGGTATGCGGAAGCGTGTAGCAAAACAATTCATACAATCTTGAACGATAAGATATAAGAAGCATATATAATATGGAGACAAGGTATCAAAAAGGAAAGTCATCAAGCATTCCTATCATGATTAACATTTCAAGGTTTAACAAAAGTATATTAATTCAAGTTACACAACCCCCAAGAGGCCAACAAAGGCCAATACAACATATGGAATCCCAAAAAGAACAACCCGACAAAACCCAAGCTAGGTGAAACGAGAATCACGATCCCGACCGGCGTCTAGATGACGTCGTTGGGCTGCCACTCGAGTGCTGGGGGTGGCTCAACAGCCTCCTCCGGGCACTCCTCGTCACGCGCGAAACCACCGGCACCTGGACACCAAAATACAAGCATCAAACACGACGGTTTGGCAAATAAACAATTTAGGCATGAATAATTGAAATAATGCTAAAACAGTTCAAAGTTTAAATACACGTTTCAATGCTTACGAAACTAGCACGAATACATATAATATCATGAAAAGATAAATCCACATGAGCTCATCCTTTCTCCGTCATACATGATGACAAGAGCAAGCACGCAAGACAAGCACGACAAGAAACACGATCCCACGCCACACAAGGTAGACGGGGTATCCGGCCGCGGAACCGGACCACGAACACGCACGATGTGTCAATTCAAGACACGACTAGTCTGCAGACAGTCCACGAGTTTAAGGACCCCCAGGTAGTGGATCAAGCTAAAAGGGCGGTCCAAGCTCAGTGAAATTCACTTATATCATGAATGCACAAAACACGGCAATACGCGATCGAAACACGACAAAACAAGAGGGAAATCATTTAACGAGCACGACGTAACAAGACTAGCAAAATAGCATAGCTTTAATGCTTACAAACTTAATAGATGATTCCCTTTTTGATTCTTGAAACACATCTTAAAAACGACTTGCACTTGGAAATCAGACGAGAACATGATGGTGCATAACGCATCATAAACAAAGGTTCAAACATAACTTTATCAAGCATGGGCTAAGACCACATCTTTGACCCTTGTGGAATTGAAAACCAAATGTTGAAATTCAATAAAACTTGGTGTCCCCGAAGGTATATTACATTTTGGAAATTTCAAGTGCACAAGGTCAACAAAAAGGGTCTAAGACCAAGTCTAGTTTTCATTCCTGCAAAATCCTTCAAAACAGTACCTTTTTGTAACTGTCGGTCAACGCTCGGTTAACCGTCGGTTAACCGAGGTCGATCTGTCGGTCGACCGAAGGCTTGACCGACAGATCCCAGCCCAGAATTGCTGCTCTCTGGAAATTGAACCGACAGATCCTCGGTTGACCGAATGTGAACCGACAGATGACCAGACAGAAAATGTTGCTCTCTGGAAATTGAACCGACAGATCCTCGGTTGGTTGTCGGTCGGCCTGTCGGTTGACCGACAGCGAACCGAGGGATGTCCTGACAGAAATGCTGCTCTCTGGAATTCGAACCGACAGATCTCGGTTGGTGTCGGTCGACCTGTCGGTCGACCGAAGTCGGACCGACAGCTGACCGACAGGCACGGGCAGTGCATTCTGTTCAGAATTTTTACAACTTTTTCTCCCTTCTTCACTTCCACATTTTTACCACCTGCACTCCCCAAGCCTCCATGCTTTCCAAGGGATTCATTATACACATTAAAGAGCATTCCATCCACAAATTTGTCCATTTATTCCAAAGAGAAACATCAAGGCATTCCCATAACAATTTCATGAACTTACAAGACCAACATGATTCTAAGAACTTAGTAAATCATTAGTGACAAAACCAATAGAGAAACTGAAGTGCATGGCTTGAAAGAGTGTAGACATAACTAGCATTAAGAGAACCAACACAAAAGTCATACCTTAATGAAGAAAATGGAACCCTAATGCAATATACATGGAAAAATCCCAAAAAGTTTACTTGCCTCAATCCAAAGTCAAAGAAAGCTTCACAAAAACCAACAATGAGGGGTGCTCCACGAGATCTACACAAAACCCCCAAAATGGAGCATACAAAAATCAACATTTTAGCCATTACAAACCCCCATTTCGAAAATGGGTTTGAAATCATGATAAACAAGCTCTTGGTGAGCCTAAGAACATCAAATAGAAAGATGGGTCCAAGCTCTAACCTTTTGCTAGCCAAACAAGAAGAATGGAGGTTGAAGATGATGAATAGTAGAAGGGGTTTGGCTCTAAAACGTGCCCAATCGAAGCTCGCGAAGAGAGGAAGAGAATGGCGGAAACGAATCGAAGATCGGAGCCTTCTTGCTAGATGGTTTCAAGGGAAAAAGATCAAGGAGAGGGCTGCCTTCTCCACTCCACTCTAGGGCAACCGTTGCAGGATTTTTTTGGAAGAAGAAAATGGAGGAGAGAGAGTAAGAGACTTTTTATATGGGTTGAGAGGTGGGTCCCTCTCTAGCTGAACTAGAAACGCTTAAAACATGGTCTTGTGGACCCCGGATGAAGTCGACGAAGAAGAACAAAACGATCGTCGAAAAATCTAATTTCAGAAAAGTATACTTTTGACATGGTTTCACGACTTCGAAAAGTGTGCCCAGATTTTGCATGAAAAGACAGATTTGCCCTTATTGGGCCAAAACTTGGGTTTCTGGGCCTCAAATGCATGCAGCTTAAAAACGAAAGTTGCCATAAATAATAAGGCCATTCAAGAGAAATAAAAATCACATCCACATCAAAAATCTAGAACAAAAACCCATTCTTACACGTGCACTCAGGGCGTCCCTGAGCGTGTCTGACTCATACTAAACGTCCTCAAAATCCCCAAAACTATAATCCAGACTAAGTCTAATCACATTCTAACCCAACTAGTACTAGGACTCACTTAAGACTAAACGTTCACTTAATTAGCACTAATCGCGTTGGTCTGGGTCGGGGTCTAACAGACATAAAGCCAGACTTGTTGCCAAAGGTTTCAATCAGAAAGAAGGTATTGACTATACTGAGACTTTTTCCCCTGTGTCAAGGAAGGGTTCTCTTAGAATTATCATGGCATTAGTAGCTCACTATGACCTCGAGTTACATCAAATGGATGTGAAAACTGCCTTTATTAATGGAGACTTGGAAGAAGAAGTCTACATGCGTCAACCTGAAGGCTTTATAATTGAAGGTCACGGAGACATGGTCTGCAAACTTAAGAAATCAATATATGGACTGAAACAAGCTTCGACCCAATGGTACCTAAAGTTTCATGAAATCATTACTAACTTCGATTTCATAGAAAACATCGTTGACCCTTGCATATACCTCAAGATCAGTGGGAGTAAGTTCATATTTTTGGTTCTGTACGTTGATGACATATTACTGGCCAGCAGCGACCTTGGTTTATTACATCAAACAAAGGACTATCTCTCTAAGAACTTTGAAATGAAAGATATGGTTGAGGCTTCCTATGTGATAGGAATAGAAATATTCCGTGACAGGTCACTTGGTATTTTGGGATTGTCTCAGAAAGCATATATTGACAAAGTTCTAGAGAGATTTGGCATGATGACATGTTCCTCTAGTCCTGTTCCACTGCATAAAGGAGACAAGCTTGATCTTTCGCAGTGTCCACATAACGAATTGAAACTTAAAGAAATGGCAAAATATCCTTATGCTTCTCTTGTCGGGAGTTTGATGTATGCACAGGTCTGTACAAGACCTGACATTAATCATGCTGTTGGCATGCTCGATAGATTTCATAGTAAACCAGGAATCGCTCATTGGAAAGCTGCAAAGAAAGTACTGAAATACCTCAAGGGAACAAGGAATTACATGCTCACATACAGAAAATCAAGTCACCTACAGGTGATTGGTTATTCAGATTCAGATTTTGCTGGATGTCCTGACACCAGACTTTGCACTCTTGGCTATGTGTATCTCTTATGTGGAGGTGCAATATCATGGAAAAGCCAGAAATCCGAGTTGCTTTACTCATCCACCATGATTGCTGAGTATGTAGCATGTTACGAGGCTGCAATTTAGGGAACATGGTTGCGTAATTTTATCTCTCAGCTTGGAGCTTTGAATTTCATCTGTAAGCCATTAACCCTTTACTGTGACAATGAAGCTGCAACCTTCTTCTCTAAGCACGACAGGATATCTAAGGGCTCCAAACACATGGACCTTAAATATCTATCACTGAAACAAGATGTTAGATTACAGAAATTTGTCATTGAGTCTAATGTACAGATTTCATGGTCGCAGACATATTCACGAAAGGACTACCTCCAAAGACCTTTCAAGGACATACTGAAAGCATGGGTCTTGAAGATAGTCCTTAATTATAGTTTCTGCCTTTTATTTCTGTACTTATATTTGACATTTATTGAGCTCTTAATGCAACTCTACATCTACTATTTCTGTTTTTCCATTGTGTACATTTTTTGTTTGGATGGATGATAAACAGAAACAGTCTTTCACCATAGACATTATGAGACCATTACGTATATCTCTTTTTACGGTCTAGTTATGCAGGTTGTCAATGCTGTAGTACATGGAAGTAAGCATGTTGCAAAATAATGTGTGCACGCCATGACTCTCATTGACCACTGAATTAGACAAGACACTTATGATAACCGACTAAAGAAATGTTTAGCATATAATGCGTGCCTCATGTTTCCTAACATGAAAAACACTAAAGGATCTTCCTATCGACTAAGTGGGAGACTGTAAGGAAATTACAGTTAAGTCCATTCCTTGGACCACAAGCCCTTTCCTTTCCCGAATTGTGGTCATTATAGGAAATCTATTTTCTTAGGATACATGCTATTCCTTACACAAAAAGGTTTCTTAATGAGATGTATTCCTTAATATTCTCTACCTTGATAGATGGTTGAGATTAAGTCTAAGGAAACCCTAATTGAAAATTCAGTCCTCTTTTCACATATAAAACAAAGCCTTTCGTCAATCGCAAAGGTATTCACGAAAATCAATGCATTAAGGTTTTATAGGCAAGGAAAGAGAAACTGAAACCATTCACATAGTCTCTTTCTCGACGGATCACAGCATCAATCAGCAACAGCACCAGACTGCAGGATTAGAAAGCTCTCTGCATCAAGATGTCTGGAGGTACTCTTTAATTTATTTAAGATTAAATCCTACACGTGATTATCATGCTGTTCACGATCTTAGGGTTCATGTTAATAATAGTATAACAAGAGAGAGAGAGAGAGAGTTCTGAGTGAGAGTATAGAAAGAGAGGGGAGACAGAGAGAGAAGAGGGGAGTGGCAGCGAGAGATGGAGAAAGAGAAAGAGAACGAGCAGAGAGAGAATTGAGAGAGAGAGAGAGAGAACGGGTGGTGAGAGAGAGGACTAAGAGAGAAAGAGAAAGAGAAAGAGAGAGGGAGTGAGGGAAAAGAAAGAGGAGAGGCAAAGTAGAAGAGAGAGAGAGACTAGCTGTAGGGAGAAAGAGAGATGAGAAGAGAGAGGAGAAGGAAAGGAGAAGAGAGAGAGAGGACTAAGAGAGAAAAAGACAGAGAGAGAGAGGAAAAGGAAAGGAGAAGAGAGAGGAGGACTGAGAGAGAAAAAGACAGAGTGAGAGAGACTGGGCGAGGGAGATGGAGAGATGAGAAGAGAGAGGAGAAGGAAAGAAGAGGAGAGAGGGCGGGGCGCAGGTGGTGAGAGAGAGAGAACGATCTAAGAGAGAGAACTGAGAGAGAGAGAGAGACTGAGTGAGGGAGAGAGAGAGAGGAGAGGAGAGGAGAGGCAGAGGGGGAGGAAGAGAATGACAGAGAGAGAAAGAGAGAACGGGTGGCAGAGATAGATTTGGAAAGAGAGAGAGGACTGAGAGCGGAGAGAGAGTAGAGAGAGGGGGAGAGGAAGAAAGGAAAGAAAAAACAAGGTGCAGTGGGTGCGTACAGGGAAGGTGGAGGGGGAAGGAGGAGAAGGAGTGGGAAGAAGGAGAAGAACGAGAGACAGAGAAAGAAAAGGGGAAGAGAGAGTGAGTGTAGTGTGTGCAGAGTGTAAGAGGGAGAAGAGAGCTTGCCTGGTGCAGGGGGATGGCGTCCGGTGACAGAGAGGAATTGGCTCCCGGCGACTGCTGCTGCGTGTGTCCGGTGTGCTAGCGGGTGTCTGGCGGAGGAAGAGGATGCAGATGGAGATGGGCGTGAGGGAGAGTTGTTGCTGGAAAGAGGGGCGCAGGGATGGATGGGAGAGATGAGAGTGGAGATGGGCTGGGAGAGGTGAGAGAGGTCGTGGGATCAGGGAGATGGGAATTCGGAGGTGCCTCAATAGAGATCGAGGGTTCTGAGGTGAAGATGGGAGATGCGTGAGGGAGATTTCTGGATCTGCCTCTTTAGAGGGATAGGGATGAGAGAGTTATGAGAGATAGAAATAGGATTGGGATGATGAGAGTTTGAGATAGAAAGGAAGAGGGAGATCTTTGGGGGAGGGAAGAGTCCAGATCTCGTGGACTCTCCTCTCCCATGCAGCTAATGGGCCACACGAGCCGGATCGAGTATGGGTCAAGTATGGGTTTGGCTTGGATCCAGCCTGAAATAATGGGCTTAAGTTGCTTTGGGCTAGAGTTTTGGGTCATGGGCCAGGCGAGTTGGAACTTAATGGGCCAGGCCTAATTGGTCCAGGTTGAGTTTAAAGGAAATTGATTTGGGCCCAGAAGGTAGGGTCCGGTGGAAATTGGTCGGGTTATTATTACTAGGGCCAGGCTTCGTAGATTTTAATACGTCTGTCGGATTTCGACATTCTACACATCATCGGAAAGCTCTTGGCGAGTAGACCACGATGAGCTAACCTTCGGGGTGATCAGAGGTCTAGAAATGGTAGGTGATTTTTCACGCAGGTGCTTTTGTGGTGTGGGGTCCGCTACCTTGATTTTCGATCCGCCCGTCCTATCTTGGAGTTCTATACATGGATGGAAAGCACTTGACGAGAAGATTATAATAAGCCAACTTCCGGGGTTATCAGGGGCCCAAAAATTATATCAATAAATAGGACAGACTAGATTACATCTCATAGGGTGCCAAAATGAAGTCTCTACAGTATGCCCCTCTTTGGAGGACAGCGCATACAGAGTTGTTCTCCAAAGAAAAGGAGACACATAGTCATGCCTCCGTTTGAGCCTTTAGGTTCATGAGAGTTGCGGCCTATGAGGGTGAAGTTAAACTGGTCCAAGAGGATCGGGATGAGGTTGTTCTAGGCCACTCAGTCAATTTGGTCTCTTTCAGGATCGAGCCTGATCAAGTGATGTGCGAGAGTGCTTAGAGTACATCACCTCGTGCCTTCATCGTCTACTCGAAATTAAATGCCTACAAGGTCGATCATCCTACTCGAGTTGTGTACAAAGTGTCAACACGGGATTCTGAAAGTGTATGTTCAGGGTTCGGAAGTTCCCGTTGACCGACTTCATCTCAATGGTGCGTATCGCCATATCTTCATGTGCCTTCACTAGGTTCGTCGGGTCTTCCCTCATGTTATCGTAAGCATTTTGAATCCAGCTAACATAAATAGCATGAAATAATACGCACTCGATATAAAGGCTAAAGGCATATCGTAATCGATTAATCCGAAACAAAGGGGCGATCATTTCCCAACTAATTGCATATCATGTTTTAAGAGGAGTCGTGCACAAAATAGGGTATCTGCGTGGGGTTTCGGATCAAAGGTTAGTCGAGGAGGAGAGCGAGGTGCGTTTATGTAGGTGTGTATATAAAAAAATGCCCCAGCGTGTTGGGTGGACATATGTGATCGAACCCTGAAACAAAACAATATGTAACACGTCCTGCATTCAACCAAAAGGCATGAGTAACAAAAGCTTGCATGAGGTGATAATGTGTGAACAGGTGAGTGTTTGTGACAAAAGTGCATGTGATGGGACCTAAATTGGGAAGCCGTGCAGAATAAATAGGTACCCGTATGCATGTATACACACAATATGTATATATATATATATAAATGCCCCAGCGTAAAACTGGTGTATTTTTTGGCTAAGAGTGAGAGAATGAAGGTGGTCTAGCTCTCTGATCCATGGTTATAGGTTCGGTAGTGATGTGACCTTCCCCAACTATATTTTGGAGATCGATCCCTCACGGTCCTTTTCCAGTCGTTTTAGTCCTTTTGGTTGGACTTTGGAGAGCACTAGGCTGCCTCTAGAATTCATGTGTAAGTAATGGTTTCGTGTGTGGAAGATAGTGAATCGTCGTGCTTCCTTAGTGTTGTGGTTATCGGCCACTCTCCGCTCGGTTCATTAGACAAGGACCCATGTCATTTCAGCAAGCTTGGGTTTTTCGAATGTCTTTCCTTCTACATTGGCCTTTTTGGCCCTTTGCTTTCGGCAAATTTTTTTTTTTTTTTTTTGCTGACCTTTGACTGTGCAATGCCTGGGTCCCTTAAGCTTTCTAATTAACCCATATAACGAGTGTTAGGCTAGTGACTCCCAAAGCATATGGCTTTAGTGGCTTTAGGGCACTGGATATGTAAATACCCCTACGGGCTTACTGACTCGGGTTAAGAAGGTTACAAACCCAAACTAGTCACAAAACTTTTATTCTTTTCAGGATTTCTAACTAAACTCTTTTTTTTTTGTTGGGACTGGCTCAGGAGAGGGTTACCTAGGGTTTTGGCTTCTGAAGCATCAGGTATGGGGAGCAAACACATACCTCATGCGACTCAACCGTGGTTTCTCTTCTCTCTTTTTCGAAAGTGGTATGGGGAAGCTTTCATGACATGGGTGACCTCATCTACAAACTCGCACATTGAATGGTTTCAACCGTGCAAAGCATTGTGTGGGGCAGACTCACTACTCTTGCGCTCCTTTTTTTTTTTTTTTTTGCCAGTGTGTGTTTTCACTTCCAAGTTTGGCCATAGCACATCTCCTCGGTCCTCCCTACGAGGTTTATGCAGCCATATCAAGAGACCGAGGGTCATACTCCGCGAGAAGTGGAGAAGGATCATGTGGTGTACTTTTTCTAGTACATGGCATTCCATGGATCGGGGAGCTCTTCCCCTTCTGCATTTACTAATCTATATGCATTGCCAGAATATATTTCTTTAATTACATACGGGCCTTCCCAATTGGGTCACAATTTGCCTCTATTGTGTGGGAGTTGTGACTGAGTGATGCGTTTTAATACAAGGTCACCTATTTTGAATTTCCTTTCTATGACATGCTTGTCATAGGCTCTTGCGATCCGCTTCTTGTACACCTGAGCGTGCTCTGCTGCTTTCATTCTTTTCTCATCAAGGAGGTCTAGTTGCAGCTGTTGTTAGACCCCGACCCAGACCAACTTTATTAATACTAATTAAGTGAGCGATTAGTCTTAAGTGAGTCTTAGTACTAGTTGGGTTAGAATGTGATTAGACTTAGTCTGGATTATAGCTTTGGGGATTTTGAGGACGTTTGGTATGAGTCAGACACGCTCAGGGGCGTCCTGAGTACACGTGTAAGAGTGGGTTTCATTCTAGATATCTTGTTTGATCGTGATTTTTATTTCTCTTGAATGGTTTTATTATTTGTGACAACTTTCGTTTTTAACCTGCATGCATTTGAGGCCCAGAAAACCAAGTTTTGGCCCAATAAGGGTAAATCTGACTATTCATGCTAAATCTGGGCACAATTTTCGAAGTCGTGAAACTATGTCAAAATTATACTTTTCCGAAACTAGATTTTTCGACGATCGTTTTGTTCTTTTTCGTCGTTTCCTTCCGAGGTCCACAAGACCATGTTTTAAGTGTTTTAGGTTCAGCTAGAGAGGGACCCACCTCTCAACCCATATAAAAGATCTCCTATTCTCTCTCCTCCATTTTTCTTCCAAAATTCTGCAACTGTGCTTGCCCTAGAGGGGAGATGAGAAGAAAGCTCTCTTCTTGATCTTTTTCCCTTGAAATCATCTAGCAAGAAGGCTCCAATCACTAATCCGACTCCGCCATTTTCTTTCTCTCGTCTCAAGCTTCAGCTGGACACGTTTTAGAGCCAAACCCATTTCACTATTCATCATCTTCAACCTCTCTTCTTCTTGTTTGGTGAGCAAAAGATTAGAGCTTGGACCCATCCTTTCACTTGATGTTCTTTAGCTCACCAAGAGCTTGTTTTCCATGTTTTCAAACCCATTTTCGGAATGGGGGTTTGTAATGGCCAAAATAGTGATTTTTGTGTGCTTTCTTTTAGGGGTTTTGTGTAGATTTCGTGGAGCACCCCATTCTTGTTGGATTTTGTGGAGTATTTGCTTGGCATTGGTTAGAGGCAAGTAAACTTTATAGGTTTTTCATGTACATTATGTTGTGGTTTCATTTCTTCCATTAAGACATGATTTTTATGCTTAAACCCATGAATGTATGTTATGTTTATGCTCTCTTAAATCATGGGTTGAGTTCCTCTACTTGTGTTGTGGCTAATGACTTTTCCAAGTTCTTAGAATCAAGTGGGTTTTGTAAGTTTTATGAATTTGTATTTGGAAATGCCTTGATGTTTCTCTTTGGAATGAATGGATTAATTGTGGATGGAATGCCTTGAAAATGTATGAAATCATCCCTTGGAAAGCATGTAGGCTTGGGGAGTGCAGGTGGTGAAAGTGTGGAAGTGAAGGAGGGAAGGAAGTTTTGAAAAATCTGAACAGAATGCACTGCCTGTGCCTGTCGGTCAGCTGTTGGTCAGCTTTCGGTCGACCGACACCAACCGAGGATCTGTCGGTTCAAATTCCAGAAAGCAACATTCTTGTCAGGTCATCTGTCGGTTCGCTGTCAGTCAACCGAGAGGTCGACCGACAGCCAACCGAGGATCTGTCGGTTCAAATTCCAGAGAGCAGCATTTCTGGGCTGGATCCTGTCGGTCATCCATCGGTCGACCGACAGTTTTAACGTCGGTTGACCGACAGGTGACCGAGGGTTGACCGACAGTTATTAAAAGAACTGTTTTTGAAGAAATTTTGCGGGAATGAAAACTAGACTATGCCTTAGACCTTCATTTGACATTGTGCACTTGAAATTCCTAAATGTACCTTACCTTCGGGGACACCAAGTTATATAGAGTTTCGACGTTTGGGTTTTCAAGTCCACATGGGTCAAAGATTTGGTCTTAGCCTATGCTTGATAGATTTATGTTTGGACTCCTGTTTTGATGCTTCATGCATCCTCATGTTCTTGTTTGATTTTTCAAGTATAAGCTTGTATTTAAGACTTGTTTCAAGAATCGTGTTTCAAGAATCAAAAAGGGAATCATTTCTTAAGTTTGCTAAGCATTAATATTATGCTATTTTGCTGGTCTCGTCGTGTTGTGTTTTATAAATGATCTCCCTCTTGTTTTGTCGTGTTCTCGAACGTGTATTGCCGTGTTTTGTGCATTCATGATATAAGTGAATACCACTGAGCTTGGACTCCCCTTCTAGCTTGATCCACTACCTGGGGGTCCTTAAACATGTGGACTGTCTGCAGACTAGTCGTGTATTATATTACACATCGTGCGTGTTCGTGGTCCGGTTCCGCGGCCGGATACCCCGTCTACCTTGTGTGGCGTGGGATCGTGTTTCGTGTCGTACTTGTTGTGCGTGCTTGCTCTTGTCATCATGTATGACGGAGAAAGGATGAGCTCAATGTGGATTTATCTTTTCATGATATTATAAGTATCCATGCTAGTTTCGTAAACTTGAATCGTGTATTTAAGCCTTGAACTGTTTTAGCATTATTTTCTCATATTCTTGCCTAAATTGTTTATTTGCCAAACCATCGTGTTTGATGCTTGTTATTTTGGTGTCCAGGTGCAGGAGAATTCACGCGTGGCGAGGAGTGCTCGGAGGAGGCTGTTGAGCCACCCCCAGCACACGAGTGGCAACCCAACGACGTCATCTAGACGCCGGTCGGGATCGTGATGTCTCGTTCACTTAGTTGGGATATTCTTTTGGGATCTTTTGTTGTATTGGCCTTTGTTGGCCTCTCTCTTGGTTTTGTAACTTGCACTAATATACTTTTGTTAAACATTGAAACGTTAATCATGATAGGAATGCCTTGATGATATTCTCTTTTGATACCTTGTCTCGATATTATATAATTCTCTTGTATCTCATTGTTTAAGCTTTGTGTGACATGTTTTGCTACACGCTTCCGCATATCCATTCGTGTGAGCTAGAGCCGTGTCTTGGGATCCTCACAGCGGAAACTTATGGGAAAATAAAACAGCGGTGGTGTGTTTTATGTGTTGGTTAATCGCATCGCCGCGTAGCGTCGCGGGCCCGGATCTCGGTCCTGGGTCGCGACAGGACTGGTATCAGAGTGGGACATGTTTCAGGCACTTAAAAGAAACTAGAAAATCTTAGGAACGTGGCGAGGATTCGTGAGTTCGTTAAAACGTTTGTTTAGACCAAGTTGGCCAACCCTATTATGCTTATATATGTGTTAACAAATTGTCTTACAGCATCATGCCTCCGAGAAAAGCTCCCAACCATCAAGCTTCGGGTAGTAATAACAATGAGACAGATCCATCCGAGAATCCTACCGCTACTCAATTCCAGGCACTAATGCAAGCTATGATAGAGCAACAAAAACAGGCCAATGAAACACAAGCAAAGTTCCAAGAGCAAATGGCAAAGAAAGATGAGGAGATGGCTCAAGTACAGAGGCAACTTCTGGAATCCTCCAAAACAGACCTCAACATCAAGCTCCACCAAATTTTGTCTACCAAAATAGAGTTGATGATCCTAATACTCTCTTTGAGAGATTCAGAAAGAGGGGACCCAAGGAGTTCTCGGGTCAAGAGGACCCTTTGACTGCAGACGATTGGCTTACCAACACAGCAAAGATCTTTGACGTTTTTGTTTGCACTGGCAGGGAGAGGGTCAACCTCACAACTTCCTTGTTCTATGGGCTTACTGACTCTTGGTGGTAGACGGTTAAAGAGCCATACCAGGTCATGGCAGACGAGGTAGCTTGGACGACCTTTAAGAGACACTTCACGGACAAGTATGTCCTTTCTCATGTTAAGAGACAGAAGGCAATCGAATTCCAACAGTTGAAGCAAGGAAGTATGTCAGTTCTAGAGTATGTCACGAAGTTTGAGAGGCTTGCTCGCTATGCTACCGAGCTGATAGATACGGAGCATAAGAAGATCGTCAAGTTTTTGGAAGGGTTGAATCCCATTCTCAAGAGGGATGTCTCGGGAGTGATTCCACCGGTTACCTTTGATGAGGCAGTTAGTCGGGCATATAAGTTTGAAGAGTTCAACAATGAGATAATCCAGGATAGAAAGTAGCACTACCAACAACAGAACCAAAGGCAGCAAAGTGGCAAGAAGCCATGGCAAGAACCGAATCAACTTAGACAGAGTGGTTGCAATCACTGTGGCAAGAATCACCCTACCCACGAAAGCCGCAAGGCAACGGGTGCTTGTTTCAAGTGTGGAGGAATGGACCATGCAATCAAAGATTGCCCACACCTTCAGAGTCAAGCCAACAGATACCAGCAGCCAAGGCAGATGGCACCACAGAATCAAGCAGTACCAGTTCAGAACCAAATGAGACCACCACAGCAACAACAGCAACAAGGCAGGCAAGTGCAGAATCAGAATACTCGTCCACCTCAGAATAGGAGCAATCAGGGCAGGCAGATTCAACAACAGAATAGGCCCAACCAGCAAGGACGTGCGTACAATATCAACCGTGCTAACACTGAAGCAGCAGGTGACGTCATAGAAGGTAAACTTCTTGTTTGTGGAGTAGAAGCACAGATCTTATTTGATCCAGGATCCACACACTCTTTTCTATCCCCTTTGTTTGCAAAGAAGATTAATGCACAGCATGCAGAATTGGATTTCATTTTGACTGTTACTACACCAGTAGGTAGACATGTTGTTTGCACCACCTATTACCCTAGTTGTCCGATTTTGTTAGGAGATATCAGTTTACCGGCCAATCTCATCATTCTAGACATGCATGATTTTGATATTATTTTAGGCATGGATTGGTTAGAGACCTACCATGCTACAATGGACTGTTTTGGTAAGACCATCACATTCAGATTGCAAGGGCCACAGATGATGGAACGCGCTCCTGCCGAGGGTGCTACCGGGGTCGGCGGACGTGGGAGTCCGTCGGGTCCGGCCCTTTCGCGCCCGGGGGGCTGAAGCGTGCATCAACATTTCTTTGTGTGGGTGTGCCAGATTTTCTATTTTACTTGGAATTGCAAGTGGTAATCCGGAGATCAACCTTTGCAAGTAAAAAGGAAATCAACTTCTTTCAAGTTTTCCATTGCATAAATATTTAAGAAAAGAGACATTTTCTTGGTTTGCCGTGAAAGGCGATTTTGTTTGGCATTTATAGCCGATTTTGGCGTTTATAGCCGATTTACAATTCTCATCAATAATGAAAGACAAGAGTTGTGATTTTTGTCTCTTTTAGAAAAATACAAACTACAATGAAAAGCAAGAAAAGGAGGATCTAACTTTTCAGGAGATTGTGGGGGACTCGTTCAGATTGACGGTCGCAAGCCATGTATGGGCTTCGCCATCATCCATGCAGATGAGAACAGAGGATGCTCTTGATTCACTTGGCTTGGCTATAACCTCAGGTGTACTCTTCGCCATCATCCATCACTTGACTTTGCCCGAAACTTCATGTGTACTCTTCTCTTGGCTATCTTGAAGGATCTTGCAGTTTTTGTTTGATTCTGACAAGATTTGGTTTTTTGGAAGCAGCATTGCCTATTTTGGTAGGCTGCGGCTTCATGTGGCTTGAAGAGGCAAAGTGACATTTTTAGTGCCAACAAATGCCCCCTCGAGGTACAACGACGAGTTGCTTAACCTTTGTAGTCGATGTGCCTCGAAGAGAATCTTGAAGGAGAGTCTCTGTCTTGACCAAGAGTCTTTGAGCATTTTTTTTTTTTTTTAGAGTGGCCTTTTGAGCTTCCGGGGGAATTTTATGGTAGTGAAAGGAATCACACACCATCTCGAGGCAAAGTTTTAAAGATGACATCAGGGATGTGGATTTGGGTTTTTGTTTTTGACCTTGTGACCTAACAAGCTGTATGTGGCAGGTTAGGGGGTCGGGTTTTGGTTTTGACCTTGTGACCCAACAAGCTGTATGTGGCAAGTTGGGGGATCATGATTTGGTTTTTGGTTTTGGTCTTGTGACCTAACAAGCTGTATGTGGCAGGTTAGGGGACCAGGATTTGATTTTTGGTTTTGGTCTTGTGACCTAAGAAGTTGTATGTGGCAGGTTAGGGGACCAGGATTTGATTTTTGGTGAAATGTCAATTTCAAGATTTTGGCTCAATTTGGTTCATGAGGTTGGATGGTTCGGTTTTTGGAAACTCATGGGACTTTCTTTTTTTTTCTTTTGAATGGTCCCATCAACTCAAAAGAGGCATGGGACTTTTTTTGCTCTTTTCTTTTTTTGCTCTTGGTAAGAGGAATATTTTGACTAAAAGCCAATTTTAGTGCCTAGGTGGTCAAACCTGGCTC
Source organism: Umbellularia californica (assembly GCA_028538565.1). NCBI lineage: Eukaryota > Viridiplantae > Streptophyta > Magnoliopsida > Laurales > Lauraceae > Umbellularia > Umbellularia californica. Next base: position 39,639,358 of record JAPQWN010000007.1, on the reverse strand, counting down.
ATATGGGCTAACCCATGGGACCTTAGGCTTTGGAGATGGCCTAGATCTCATATGGTGTCATATTTGTAAAGAATATCTAAAAATATCTCTTTTGTGTAGAGAATATCTAAAAATATCTTTACTTGGAGAGAATTTCTCAAGTTTTCTCAAAATATCTTTCTCTTTGGGAAAGTAGCTAAATTTTAGCACTTACCTCCTTTCTTTCTCCTTGTTTCCTCTTTTGGCTTGCTCTCTTCTATAAAAGCAAAGAGGGTTGGTGCTTTTGCTCCATTACTTTCTTTTTGCAAGAAATCTTCAAGAGTGCTCCCCAAGACAAGAAGTGCTTTCTCTTCTTCAAGGATCTCCAAGCTTTTCTTCTTCTTCTCCATCAATGGCTTCAAGTAAGTTTTCTTCCTCGTCAAGAATCTCCATTGTAGAAGTAGCTTCTTCATCATTTTTTCTTCTTTTTCTCTTCTTTTCTTTCTTCTCTTTTTTTTTCTTTTCTTTTCTTGTCATGCACGTTTTTTTTTTTTTTTGTGCTTCTCTTTTTTCTTTCTTTCTTTTTTTTTTCTTTCTTTTTTTTATAGAAAGTTTCTTTTTTTTTTGTTCTTTTCTTTCTCCCCCTTTTTTTTTTGAGAAAGTTTCTTTTTTTTTTTTTTTTTGCTCATCATGATAATGCGTTTTTATGCAAATCTAGATGTTCATGCATGTACTTTTTGTAGATTGAATTTGAGAGCATGATAGCATACCTGAAAATCTTTACAAATTTGGGAATTTGGAGCTCGCAGCGATGTTGAGCCCTTTTTGATTTTGCGGAGATTTTGAGGTTTCGAAAGTTTGGAGTTTCGGAGCTCGCAGCGATGTTGAGCCCATATTCAAACTTTCTATTTCTTTCGGGGTATTTCCCTTTTCTTCGGAATTGCCCCGGAACCATGCCAAAATTTCACCAGATTTTCTTTTAGCGAAATCCTGTCATTTTGATGATGATCTTTTTTTTCTTTTCCAACCTTTGCAGGTGGTTCCTCCAGAACGAACAAGGGTAAAGAGCCTGCTACAAGCGTACCTCGTCGATCCGCCAGATCTTCTAATGTGGCCGTTCAGCAGGCCTAGGAGAGGTCCAGTATGTTGAGAGAAACTTGGAAGAGTGCGACTCTCTCAACAGAGATGAGATGAGACAACAACTGATCGCTCTCAAGAGTGAGGAATATTATAAGATCATGGTAAGCAACCGTCCTTGGGTTATGGACGATCTGAGGGTTTTTCCCAAGCCTACGTTCTTCTTTGGAGATGCAGTCCCTGACGACGTGACATACCAGAGGAGGTGTTTTCAGTTTTCTTACACAGCTGATGGTGAGAAGAGAACTGTGGTTACCCGGTCAACGTTTGATCGTACTATCTCGATCATGACCCTTTCTCCCACGTGCTCTAAGAGGGAAGATCCTCCAAGCTGGGTGAAAAGGACCAACGTGATCAAGACCGGGGTTTTTGTTGGCGGTCCCTCCGGATATGCGGAGAAGTCGCCTGCCCAAATGGACATGTTGATGCCAGCCAGCGGCTATCAGGGCTCTGATTATCCATCGATCGATTTGGGACCGGTGGGCCTTGGCGTTTTTAGCGGTGACGGCAGCAATTGGGTGAAGCCTTTTCGACTTCGTGGCCGTTTCAGTGTTGACTCCGATTGGAAGTTGTGGACTGATCGCGTCCTGCTGATTGGTGGCACCATTTTGAAGGAAGTCGGGATATTTGATGCAGTCCGCGCTTTTAGGGAGACCGTGACTTTTTCCGATGATGCCTTCATGGCTATGTTGGAGTCTTTCCTCCCTCAGACCAATACCTTCGTTGTCACGAATGGTGAGATTGGTTTTTCTCTGAAGGAGCTGAGCGCCATTACTGGATTGCCCATCCTTGGCAAACTCTATGAGGAGTTCATGCCTATTGACAGCGTCCTTGAGGAGCAGTCAGAGGAGTTCAGGCTTCTGTATTTTAGCTCGTCGCCTTCTATGACCTTTTGAAGGAGAAGGAGGGCTCGAAAGTCAGGTCCAGCAGTTGGAAGAGTTGTGGCTCTTCGTTTCCTAACTTCTTTGACGGTGGAGAACCTTCTGATAGCATGACCCGGGAAGACAGGAAGAAGACTTCGGCCATGCAGGAAGAGTTGAAGGGTTTCTTCGCGAGCACAGATGCCATTTGTTCTGACATTGCACTGCGGAGAGATCTTGCTGTTTACCTCACTTTTTGGCTAGGTGAGGCTATTTTTGCTGGAGGAGATGGAACACACATCAGGCCGCATTGTATTTTTCCGGCTTGTCAGATGGCGTTTGGAGAGCGGCTTGCTTTGGTGCCGGCTCTTTACTCCTACTTGTGTACCGAACTGCAGGTTGCTGCTTTTTTGGTTCGGCTTGGGCTCCCTATGAATAGGGTATTTTCAGCCCATATCTTTTATTCGTGGTTTGTATACCACTGTCCTGGCTTCCACCAGCTGGGTGCTGCACAGGATGATGATCCTCTGATGATTCGATTGGCTAAGGGAAAAGCCGTATCCGAATCACTTTTGTTTGCCCGCATGAGGATCCGACGGTTCAGGGACGTCGAGATGGGGCAGTCTTCAGTTAAGCTTTCTCCGGAGTTGCGGAAGAAGGCTTTTGATTTTGGTGCCTCCCGAGACTCTACCAGAGCAGGGTCGGGAAGGCATTACTCATTGACCAATGTAGAGAAGGAGTGGCTTTTCAGCATACGAGTCGGCACGATGGTGTACCGTAGACATCTTTTCGTCGACATCCAGCCGTATGTACCTTCTCGCTTTGCACTTCAGTTGGGCTTCTCTCAAGGCGTTGTTGGAGCGCCTTCGAGTATGGTGAAGCGTTTTGGAGGTTTGCAGGATGGCAGAAATGCATGGGCTTTTTATAGTGCTGAAGACACTACTGCCACGATTTCTTATCCTGAGCTGTCGACTTTCCGAACTGCCGGCTTCACGAAGTGGTTCGCGGAGAGCTTTTTGGCATATCGGGGGCTTTCCAAGAAGGAGCTTGATGTAAAGCTGTCTTCGGGGAAAGGTACTGGAAAGTCGGATGGCGTCCGGCGAGAGGAAGTTTGGGCCTTCCTTTCTAGAGAGAAGCACAAGATAGGCTTTCTCGGTGACCAGGGCGTCATTGGTTCTGAAGCTGTTCGGGAAGTACCAGATGAGGCTTTGGAGCAGCTAGAACAGGAGGAAGCTGAGCTCGACGCTTGGATGCAAGCGACACAGAGGCGAGCTTCCGTGGAGTCTACTGGCAAGAGCAGACCATCCAGTGAGGAGTCAAGTGGGAGACCTGACTTTGACAGTGGGGCAGGATCTTCTAGGAAGCGAGCCCACAGAAGTAAGAGGAAGAGGAGTCAGCGTCACACGGGGCGGGACGAAGACTCTCCTGATGTGGAAGTCCCTCTCATTGTCAATGAGGAGGTGCCAGGGGAAGCTGACGAACCTCCGGAGAAGAGGATTCGGGAAGAAGAGACCATCGGTGAAGGTATGATTCTTCCTTTTTCTTTTTCTGCTTCTTTCATGGGGCTTTCTATGTTCTGATTTGTTTTCTCACCCTGCTGCTGCTTTTTTTTAGCAGAGGATGAAGACTTGGCGATGCCTGAGGTTCCGACCGATGAGGCGGTGATGGAGCTGGTTATGGCATCTGAAGAAGAAACGAGGGACTCTGGAATGATTCCAGAATCTCCAATTGGTATAACTTCTTTCGCTTTCTCTTTTTTTTTTTTTTTTTGCCTGCGACTTGATTTGCTAACATTTTTCTTGTCAGCTGACTTGCCACAGGGTTCCGATGACTTTGAACCATCAATGGACGCAAATGTTGATGATGCTTCCGATGAGTTCATGGAGGAAGAGAGTGTTCCGCCAGTCGTCGAAGAAGGTACTTTGTAGTGATGACCCTGATGATTTTTTTTAACAGGATCATATTCATACCTTTTTGTGTTTCATTTGCAGGTTTTGAAGTGACAAAAGAGAGTCCATCACTTTCTTCAGAACCAAAGCAAGGGATGCCGGAGGTCGATCCGGAGGTAGAGACTCCTACAACCAGTTCTGACGCGATAGAGGGGATACCTCGTGCTGAGATTCCTTCTCCAGTGGCTCCAAGTGGAAAGAGTTCTTTTGTTACTCTTCCAATGGGACATGACATGAGCAGCCGATCAACGGAGAAGGGTGAATCTTCATCCAGTTCGTCTCTTCAATTTGCGAATAAGGTGCTGGCTCGGGTTTTGAGTTCTTGGATCGAGACTCTCTTTTCTGGACACCTGGATGCCGGATTTGGCATGATCCCACATGTACAGGAGATTCTCACTGATACCGAAGAGGTTGGTCTGGATGTCACAGGTGCCAGGGCGATCGTTGATAGGATCATTGCACTGGGTGACAAGTGGTTTGAGACCATGGATTTCCCTGACGACCAATTCTTCAAGGAGATGTTCTTGGACCCTGCTGATAAGGCTAAGTCTGACCTGAATGAGGCTACACAAAGCAAGAAGCAACAAGTTCGGGAGAAGAACTTGGAAGAGCTAGCCATCATCGGATTGAGGCATGACCTTAACGTCCTTGATAGGGAAGTTGAGGAGGCCAGGAAACGTCTTGAGTATTTGAAGGCGCAAGTCGCTGCCAAGTGGGCTGCTGTAACAGAGGCTCGTGATAGGGAGAGTGCTCTGATTCGCAGGGTTGCAGATGCCGGTCAAGTTCTCGAGAGGAGGACTCTAGAAAACGAACAATGGCAAACTGCTGGGGAAAAGCTTCCCGGTGTAAAAGAAGGGTTACGGCATTCGCCAGCATCTCATGGCAAGTTCCTGAAGAAGCGTGCCTTGGAAACTCTGACGGCTGAGGCCAAAAGTTTGCTTGAGGAGCTGAAGCTTTGGCTGGAGACCATTTTTGGCTAAGCTCCTGATTTTTTTTTTGTAGTAGAAACTACTCTTCTTTCTTTTGGTACCACATGTATATATTTTTTTTTTTGGTACTTTTTTTTTTTTGCAGTGCTTGTGAACACTTTTTTTTTGGTACCACATGTATTTTTGGTACTCTTTGCAAGTACTCATTCTACAAAAGTTACTTTTTTTTTGTTTTCCCTACGCTCACTTAAATCTTTTTGTGATGAAAGTAATTGCTAAATGGGATTTGATCAAAAGCTTTGTCATTTTGTGAAAATCTTTTTTCAAATGATTGTTTTGGTAGGGGAAACGAATTTGGCATGAAAGCCGGATTTTTGTGGCATTTACAGCCAGTTTGGTGGCATTGATAGCCAATTTGTGGCATTTATAGCCGGTTTGGTGGCATTGATAGCCGGGTTTTTTGAAAGCCAAGTTTTGGTTTGTCGGCGTGAAAGCCAATTTTTTGTGGCATTGATAGCCGGTTTGTGGCATTTATAGCCGGTTTTGACATGAGAGTCAGGTTTTTTTTGTGTGGCATTTATAGCCGATTTGGTGGCATTGATAGCCGGTTTTGGCAAAAGAGCCAGGTTTTTTGTTTTCAAAAATGCAAGTATCGACTAAGAGTCGCCTCCCTGCTGAATAGTCTTACAAGTATCGATGGAATGTCGCATCCTTGCTCATTCGGTTGCGAGTATCGATGGAATTTCGCCTCCTCGCGGATTTGAGTGCAAGTATCGATGGAATGTCGCATCCTTGCTTTTCAAAAATTTTGTTTTGCGGGTATTGACTTGATGTCGTTTTCCCCTTGATTTTTGAAATTTGCGGTTTTTTCGAACCTTTGGGTTGTGGATATCAACTGATATGTTGCGTCTCCATGGTTTTAGGTTTTCTTCGAACCTTTTTTGAAATTTGGGTTGTGGACATCAACTGATATGTTGTGTCTCCACGGTTTTTGGATTTTGCAAGTATCGACGAAATGTCGCTTCCCTGCGATTCTGGGTGCAAGTATCAATGGAATGTCGCATCCTTGCTTTTTTCAAAAAATTTTGTTTTGTGGGTACTGACTTTGATGTCGTTTCCCCACGATTTTTGAAATCTGCGGTTTTCTCGAACCTTTGGGTTGTGGATATCAAAACATTGCATCTCCACGATTTTTAGGTTTTTTCGAACCTTTTTTTTTTGAAATTTGGGTTGTGGATATCAACCGATATGTTGCGTCTCCACAGTTTTTTTTCTGTTTGGGTTTGCAAGTATCGACGAAATGTTGCTTCCCTGCGAGTTTGGAAGTGTTGAACGTGGTTCGTATTCTTCCGATGCGTGCAAGTATCGACTAAGCGTCGCTTCCCCGTGGTTTTTTTTTTTTTGAAAAACCATTTCTTTTGTTTAAAGACACGAGGGTCGTAAATTTTGACCTAAAACCATTTGGCGGTAAAAGGCAGGGTGGACTAGGGTGGAAATCCCTGAATCCGGATTTTCATTTCAAACCATGAATTTTGGGTTCAAGGATCGAAAATTTTGGTCAAGTCAGGGAGGGGCTCCTAAACTTGGATTTTTTTTTTTTTTGAACAATGAAACGATGAAAGTAAGCATTGTTTTTTGAGTTTCTTTAGAAATTTCGACATTTTGATATGAAAATTTTAAAGGAGTGGGTTTGATGAGCAAGTACCTGAAAATAGGCTTTTGCCGTGCAGGCATTGCTCTTACCCAGTTGGGTAAGTCTTTAAGGGCAGTACCGCGTTAAGAACTTGCCATTGATGGGCAGCATACACCTGTCGCCTTCCATGTTTAGGAGGGCATATGCGCCGTTGGAGAAGACCTTGTCGATGACGTAGGGTCCCTCCCATTTTGGCTCAAACTTGCCTTTGGACTTGTGAGCGAAGACCATTGGTCTTTTTACCGCAAGAACCAAGTCACCCTTTTTGTAGGCGCGTTGCCTGACCTTTTTGTCAAAAGATCCTGCCATGCGTGCTTGGTAAAGTTCAATGCTTTGTCGAGCTTCGAGCCGTCTCTCGTCGAGATTGTCCAGCTCATGGAGTCGCAATTTGACATTGCTTTCTTGAGTCATGTCATTTTGTAGAGATACCCTCAGAGAAGGAATTTGTACCTCTAGGGGCATGACAGCTTCGCATCCATAGACCAAGGAGAATGGTGTGCTATGGGTTGGTCCTCGAACGGTGGTTCGATAGGCCCACAAGGCTTCAGACATCTTGTCGCTCCAGTCTCTTTTGTGACTAGAGACCATTTTCTTGAGGATTTTGCAGAGTGTCTTGTTGAAGGCTTCTGCTAATCCGTTTGCTGTCGGATTGTATGGAGTCGAAGGACAGCTTTGAATTTTGTATTTGTCGCAGAACCTGTAGAATCGATGATCCCGGAATTGTGGTTCGTTATCATGGACGAATCTTTTAGGTATGCCGAAACGACAAATGATGTTGGTGCGTAGGAATTGAAGGACTGATGAGGTCTTCATTTCGTTGAACGCAAATGCTTCTGACCACTTGGAAAAATAATCCGTTGCGGCGAAGATGAAGCGATGACCTTTGCTTGAAGGGGGAGAAATAGGACCTATGATGTCCATACCCCAGGCTTCGAAAGGCCACGAGATTGCTGTAGGGTGTAGCCATTCCGGAGGCATGTGAATGTAATCTCCATGAACTTGGCATAGCTGGCAGCGTTTGGCAAATTGCATTGCATCAGCTACCATGGTAGGCCAATAGTAACCTAACCTTTTTATCTGATCATAGAGCTTAGGACCTGCCTGATGGGCTCCACAAAGACCAGCATGAACTTCTTTAAGTGTTTCTTCGGCCTCTTGTTGTGACAAGCAGGGTAGAAGTACTCCGTTGAAGGATTTCCTGTAGAGGATTTTTGAAGGAATATCCAAATGAAAGTTTGGGGCTCGCCTTTGAATGCTTACCCATTCTTTTGGATCTTCAGGTAGGATTCCGAACATAGTGTAATCAATGAACGGATCCCTCCAGTCGCCGATTGAAGGTTGAAGGATAGAGATCCGACTTCCAACCACTCGGTATTCAGCAACTGCTTGGTGTGTGTTAAGAGGAGGGAGGATCCTTCTCTCGCACACTGTGATTTGCATGTTTTCCCCTTCCTGGATCGCCATTGATGTGGCAAGTCCGGCTAGGGCATCTGCACGGATGTTTTCACCTCTACGAATGTGGGTGATGTGACAGATGTCAAACTTTTGCAGAAGCGATTGTGCCTTGTTGTAATAAGGCAGCAGATCGGGCTTCCTGACTTCATATATCTGATTCATCTGGTTGACGATCAGTTGAGAGTCTCCAAAGACTTCCAGCATAGTGATACCAGATTCGATGGCGAGTTCCAATCCTAGGATCAGAGCTTGGTATTCAGCTGCATTGTTTGTGCATGGTTCCAATAGCGAGAAAGCGTGTGGAATCATGTATTTGTCGGGGCTAACAAAGAGGATGCCAACTCCCGAGATCAGCTTTCTGTTTTCATTTGTCCTGGTTGCACCGTCAAAGTACATGTCCCAGGAGGCATTTGGTGAGGAAGTCTCCACGTTGTAGACAGGTTCGTCTGGGAGATCATCTCTGAGTGGAGAATCTTTAGGCAATGGATGCTCTGCGAGAAAGTCTGCTAGAGCTTGGCCTTTGATTGCTTTTTGTGGTACATACCTAATATCAAATTGTGACAAGAGGATGGACCATTTTGCCAGTCGGCCATTGAGAGAACCTGCCTTTGTGACAAGGACCTTCAAGAGGTTGATCCTCGAGACCAGGTAGACTGTGTTGGAAAGCAGATAGTGACGTAGCTTTTGCACGGCGAACATCACTCCAAGGCATTCCTTTTCGACTGGAGAGTAGCGATGCTCTGCACCTACTAGCATGCGGCTGAGGTAGTATAGAGCAGCTTCTTTTCTTTCATCATTTTCTTGTGCAAGCAGAGCACCCAGAGAGTGATCAAGGGCTCTTGTGTACAAGATGAATGGTTTCCCAGTGGTAGGAGCAGCTAACACTGGAGGTTTGGTTAGGTATGACTTGATATCTTGAAATGCGGCTTCATAGTCAGCATCCCAGACAAAGTTTACACCCTTTTTCATCAATCGAGAGAATGGACGACACTTCCCCGAAAGATTGGAGATGAACCGTCTGATGTAGGCCAATCTCCCTTGAAGCCCTTTTAGTTCCCTTAAGGTTTTTGGAGGGGGCATTTCTAGAATAGCCTTGACTTTGATGGGGTCAAGTTCTATTCCGGCTTTCCGAACTAGGAATCCAAGGAACTTACCCGACGAGACGCCGAAGAAGCATTTCAGAGGATTCATCCGTAGTTTATGTTTGCGAAGTCGGAGGAAGACTTCTAGAAGATCTTTGAGATGGTCTTCTTTTCTTTTGCTTTTGACGGCGAGGTCATCAACGTAACATTCGATCGTCTTGTGTTGCATATCTTGGAATATTTTCATCATAGCCCTCTGATATGTGGCACCAGCATTTTTCAGACCAAATGGCATAACAGTAGAGCAATATACGCCAAATGGAGTCCCAAATGATGTGTGTTTTTCATCCTCGGGATGCATCTTTATCTGATTGTAACCAGAGAAGCCATCCATGAATGTCATTCGCTCGAATCCGCAGGTATTGTCAATCATCACCTCCGGTATGGGGAGCGGGAATTCATCTTTAGGGCAAGCGCCTTTCAGGTCTCTATAGTCAATACAGACCCTGATTTGCCCAGTTTTCTTTCTCACGGGGACAATGTTGGCCAACCATTCTGGATGTTGTTCCTCACGGATGAAGCCGACGCTTTTGAGCTTTTGAACTTCTTGTTCAATTTTATCCATCACATCTGGACGGAATCTTCTTTGGCCTTGTTTGACGGGCTTGATTTCTTCTTGAAGATTGAGTTTGTGGACTGCTACTTTGGGGTCTAAACCAGGCATTTCAGCGTAGGACCATGTAAAGCAATCAACGAACTCACGAAGAAAAGCGATATACTCGGGTAACTCATCATCCTTTATATTCTTGCTTATGAATACAGGACGTGGGTTATCTGGTGTTCCCAAGTCTATCTTTTCAACAGGATCTTCTGTTAGAAGGTTCGAAGGTGGTTCCTCCACAATATTTTCGGAGGCTTCCAGCTCAACAAAACCTTCTGGGATTCCAAGGGCATTTGTAGACCGAGGGTTTATTCCTTTCCACGGGTCTTCTTGATTGGTGATCTTCTCAAGGCTTGCTATGAGATGGTCCCAATCGCCTGTTGAAACTGGGTCGAAGTAAGGTACTTCTTTTGGAGACGAGGGCTCTTCTGGGTCAGAATAGCACAAGTCTGTATTATCGGACGATTCCTCTTTATCATCAGAGAAATCGTACCAATTGGATGAGCTTCCTGGATCTTTGTCAGGTAACTCTTTAAAGAGATATCCAGGGAGATCGATGTCTTCATGGACTTGAGATGTTGAGGCTTGGTCGGTAAAACGACTTTTAAGCTTTTGTGTCAACTGTCTCAGAGGAGTGTCGGGATCATACCCTAACCCAAATGAAGACTTTTCTACATGACCGTAGAGTCTCCAATCTTCCAGCTGGCTTTTGGTCAAGGCGGGCCCCAATGGCGTGAGAATACCGCGTCTTTCTCCCAAACCGACTGGGTTTTGAGCGTCATAGCCCATTTTCTTCATAATTGCTTGTGCCATAGGACTATATAGAGATAGCTGAGGCATTCTTCATTTTGGAAAGGTTCCAGCATGGAGTTTGATGAAGAAGCGTCCGATCTATGGAAGAAGATCGGCCTTTTCTTTGGTGATGTTGCCGGAACAACAAAGGAAGCATACGTAGGATCTTCTACGTCAGCAGGTGTCTTCATCGGAGTGAGAGCAGGCTGAACTTGTTGAGTGTCAGCTTGGCTTGACGAGGTGTCGTCTTCTGGCTCTGAGTCCGAATCCGTGTCTTGCTTGATAGACACGAAAGAGACAACAAATTTGCCCCCAGGCTTTTGCTTTGCCTTCTTCACTCTGGTTGTGATGACCAAAGGTTTTGAAGATTTGAGGGAGATGACGAAGGGAGGTTGACTGCTCTCTTCGGATTTACCGGAGTGTTTGTTTTCTTCCGGTGATTTTTGAGGAGCCTTGCCTTTATCTTTCTGGAGATTTTCAGCAAAGGGTGCTATTTCCTCTTTTTCTTCTTTTTCGCCTTCATACATTTGGGAGTCTGTGAAGTGGACTTCTTTACCTTTGAAGGGTCTTCTGTCTGCAAACACTCGATGTACCATGCCGTCGTCGCCGACGAACTTGATGCATTGATGTAGAGTTGAAGGGACAACACCATTCTCGTGTATCCAGGGGCGTCCGAGAAGGATGTTGTAGCATGAAGGGGTTTTTATTGCATACACAGTGACTTCAGAGATAAGATCACCGATCTGCAATTTGAACCTGATTTTGCCGATAGGCCTTTGAGTACTCCCATCGTATCCAAAGATAGATACAGATGTGTGGCTTAGCTTGCTGGGTGGGATGCCCAACTCTTCGAGAGCCGAAGTGGAGATGAGGTTGAGTGCAGAACCTGGGTCGACCTGAACTCTGTGTATAGGCATTTCCTTGATGCACCCTGTGAAGTACAGGGGTCGGTTGTGCCTTGCTTCGCCAAGTAGGAGGTCGTCCTTTGTGAAGGTGATGGTTGCACTGGCTGCTTTTTGCACCGAGAGGCATTCAATGCATGATCCCTCAGTTTTCTTTTCTCCCTTTGAGGAAGTTTCAGAGTTTTTGACCCGGTAGTCCATTTCAATTTGGAGGACTTGCGGGGCATGTTTGTCGACATCCTCATTCAGTTTTTGTAATTCTGAGATGAGATTATCACGAGTGCGTGGAGACATTCGTAATAAATCCAGGATGTGCAGTCGTGCAGGTATGTGTTTGAAGTGCTCGATCAAATCATACTTGAAAGCCTCCTTATGGCCTGCATGTTCATCATTGTTGCCACTGGGGGCGCTTACAACATCTTTTCCAGAAGGATTTACATAAGTAAAGGAAGATTGGTTGTAATTTTTGTGGTAGTCCCGGCCCGAGCGGGTGCCTCTAACAACTTCGAGAGCTTCTTGAGAAGGGTCTTCGCTTGGAAGATTGTCCTCAGGATCAAGAGGCTGTCGTTTCTCATTTACCGAGGATGCGTCTGCAGCAGAATTGCCATCCTCAGTGATTGTGTTGCATGGAGCATTTTCCGGGAGCGAGTCCTGAACAGCATCCAGCAGCTTTTCTTCTTCGTTGACCCATCCATCATCCCAAGTTGGGTTTTCTTCATGATGATGAGTCGGGAAGAGCGTGAGTTCTGAAGTCACAGTCTCAGGGGACGAAGCCTGAGAGGGTGTCATCTCTGTGAAAGTCACGCGAGACGAGGTAGCCCCAGAAGATATGGTGCTAGGTGTCGCCGGTGTGTAAGTGATCTCATCAGATGATGCATCGGAAGAGCTATAATCCCGAATTATCACATTACAGGCAACTCTTAAAGGAGACGTTGTCTGCTCGAAGTCAGACTCATCCTCAGATGTAAGAGGATCGTCTACCCAGCAATTTTCTCCATTTTCAAGAGTTGAGGGAGGAGGTACCTGGTGGGCTTCAGGGACTTCCGGCTCTGGATTGTGAGGAATCTCGTTGATGCGGTCTTGCTCTTGTTCTAGAGCGAGATGCTGCAAGATCCTCGCATATTCTTCAAGATTAGGCATGGGAGCCAAGTCTTCTTCTTCGTCTGCTCTTTGTGGCTCAACATGGTTGATTTCCACTGGAGCAACAACGGGTGCTGGCTCAACAGCATTTTCTTGTACAGCCTCTTGGTCTTCCTCATCATCAGACCAGGATCCTTGTGGCTGTAAGGGGTTATACCAGATTACTGGCATAAGGTGAGTTTCAGGAACCCATTCTTCGTCGGAGAGATACTCTCCTGTTTCAAGAGATTCTTCCCACTCGCCGGTGTAGTTGGGCTCGAATCCATCGTCGGTGTCGCTGGACTCGTATCCATCAATGGAGAATCCAACTACCGAGTTGCAAGAGTATGATGCCCCCTGCATAGCTTCTTTTTTGAATCGAGGTGGCATGAAATCACTGAGAGTGAAGTTTCTTACCGCCTTTGAAGTCTCTGGAAGGGACGTTTCTATTGCCCCGAGTGAAGTGGTAGAGGAGGCCTTTGCCTTTTCATTGACTTCTTGTTTTGGCCGGGTCTTCTCTTGCCATTTGAGCCTGAGGAGATGCTTCCTAGCCTGCCTTCGCTGTTGAGCTGTCAGCTTTGTTTTTACGATCTCCCAGTTTTCATCTTCCAGGAGATCGGGATGTACCCATATGGGTTGTCCGTCTGGTGTCGGGTAAGGAACCAACACTTCGGACGTTTGAATTCTTTTTATCACCTTGAAGGAAGTAGTGATCTTCTCTTCTGGTGATTTTGGTGTTTGTCCACGTGACACCATGTTGACGGAGGCAGACCCATAGTTTTTGTCAAAGGTGATGACTCCATTTTTCCACATCTCGTTTATCTTCTCTCTCACAACAAAGCATTGATTGAGAGGATGCGAGACCATCTGGTGGTATGGACAGTACCGAGGATCGTTGGTTTTGCCAACATCGCCCGGTCTTTTGGGTTTAGGCAAGGTGAGCTTGCCGTTTGCCACGAGAGCCCCGAAGATTTCGTCAACATCTTCATCGAACGGGTATTTCTTTTCTACTCGCTCTTTGAAGGCATCAGAGAGTTCAGGTCTCTTACCTGCAGCTCTGTTTTCAGCTTTCTTTGGTTGCTGAGGAGCTGACTTGGTTTGCACATTGAGGACCTCTTTTTTCTTTGGTTTAGAGGTTACAATGGCGGTTGGCTCTTTTCTTGATGACTTCTGACTGTTGAGGTCTTTAATCACCGTTTCAGCTTCCATAGAAGCTTCCAGGAGTTCTCCTAGGTTTTTTGATTTGTTGCCGATGATCATGGAGCGGATTCTAGCTCTCATGTTGTTTCGGCAGATGTCGACTAGCGATGCTTGTGGCAGTACATCTGAGCATTTGTACGCCATTGCTTTCCACTTGTGAATGAAGTCGTATGTTGACTCATTCTCCCCCTGCTTCAGGCTACAAAGCTGAGCCATAGTAGCGGGATGATCCTCACCTTTGAAGTGAGTCAGGAAGCGTGTCTCTAGCATGACCCAATTTTGGATGGAGTCCTCCGGAAGAGTGGAGTACCAATCGAAGGCCGTACCTTTTAGGGTACTTGCAATGAGGCGAATCTTGAGTGCATCTTGATCCGCGATAGCTCCCGTCAAAATCTTGAAGTGGATGACGTGCTGTCTGGCTGATCCTTTCCCCGTATATGTTTGGAGAGTAGGATGTTTGAATTTTGTTGGGAATGGGACTGAGTCCATCCATAAGGGATATGGTGGCTTGATCCCATGCTCTTTGAGTATATCCTCTTCTTTAGCTTTGGCGAGGATACTGTCTACGTCCTTTTTGGTAAGGGCGCGTGACTCATTTTCTTCACAATTTTCCTCGTTATTGCGATGATTCGGAGGAGGCTCATTATTCACCTGATTTTGGACAACAAGGAGAAGGTTTTCCATCAGAGTTTCAATCCTCTGCTGGCCTTGTTCCAACTGCTGGATGCGTGTGAGCGCATCATCTTGAGGTGGATTCTGAGGTGGTGGCTCAGAATTTGTAACCAGGATGTTCATTCCTCGGGATTCAAACGAAGAAACCGTCCTGGTGACTGAGCTGGGGCTCATTCTTTTTTATGAAGAGCTTGATGAAGGATTACTCTTCCGTCCTTGGCTTGAAGGGGCAGGAGATTCTTCGGGATGTCTTCGTGTCCTGGTGACACTAGGGGTGTACATGGATCGGATTGGATCGGATTGGGCCAAATCCGTCACCAATCCGTTACCTACGGATTGACGGATTTGAAATCCGTCACCGATCCGTAGGTATTAAAATCCGATCCGATCCGATCCGTGGATGAACGGATCGGATCGGATTAATCCGTTCAATCCGTCACTGTACATTTTTTGGAAAAATAGTGAGTAGGGAAAGTATTATATGGAAAAATGGGTAGGGTTTTCCGGTTTTGGCCTTTTGGGGATAAATAGTGATAGAGAATAGTTACATTTGAGCCCCTATAATTTTTCTTTTTTTTTATATTTAGACATCTTAATTTATATCTAGACCCCTTATTTTTATTTTTTTATATATATTTAATGTCAATGGATCGGATCGGATTAAATCCGCGGATTGAGGATGAAATCCGCCACCGATCCGTTGCTAACGGATTACAGGATTTTCAATCCGTCACCAATCCTTTTACCTTCGGATCGGATTAAAATCCGCAGATCGGATCGGATCGGATCGGATTGACGGATTGACGGATTTTTTGTACACCCCTAGGTGACGCTACGGGTCACAGGATGTTGGACATGGATTTTTTATGCTGACTTTTGGCGTCTTCTGGTTTTTCCAACCATATGGACAGCAGCAACTTGGTCGGGTCTTTCTTTTTCGACCCATTTGTGGGAGACTTGAAGTGTAGGAGGCTGGGTCCGTTGCTTCTCTAGTCTCTTTTGTCGATATGACGCACGGCGGCGTGCTCGACGAGCGATTTGAGCTTCAGTCAGCTCTGGCTGGGCTTTAACAATGAAGGATGTACTCCCTCGGGCGCAGCAGCCGAGCTTGTCTTCTTTGTAATTGGGCAAGGACAGGATGCAGACCCGGTCCTTTGCCTGTTGCAGTGAAGCTTTGAACCTTTCGAGTTCGGCCCCTGTAGAGATGAAGGGTCGGACTGAAGGAGTGTAGGCCTTGGCAGGTGCTTGTAGAGGTCTAGTGATGCATGATCAGATTTTGGGCTTGTGGGAGCAAGCCGGTTCATGCTGGGTTGACTTGGGAGTCAGGTTGAAGATAGGTCTCTCCTCTTTCATGTAGGCAAGAGGGTAGAACTGGTTCTCCTTGAGTGGGGCCAGGTATGCTGGCTTGGTGGATTGTTGAGACCTTCTTTGTTTTGGTGAAGGTCTTGGAGACCAAGTCTTGGGATAGGTCTGGTTGTTTGTTGGTTGAGGTTTCGCGGGGATGCCGCGGGTTTTAGTATTCTTGGGGTTCACCCTTGGTGTCACAGAAGTGACACGTTGAGGGGCGATCTTCTGCTTCTCGGCAGTTGCCTTTGGTGTCACAGTAGTGACACGTTGCGAGGCGACCTTTTGCCTTTTGGCAGGAGCAGTTTCTTCTTCGGGAGGTGGGAATGGTCCCAGTGTCCCGAAGACGATGGTCCGGGGAGTCGAGGTCGACCCGGAGTTCAGAGAGTTGCTGAGGGAGTTGGTGCTTCGGCAGCTAGCAGGGCGCTTGTAAGTGCGCTTGGTTTGCTTCTGTTGAAGCATGAGCTGGTGCTTGTTTTCATCGAAGGTGATGATCAGTGAAGCTGCCATTGTTAGTTTCAAAATTTTTGAAACAAGACCACATCCATTAGTAATCACAAGAATATGATGATCATAAATGGGGAATTCTATGATTTTGACTTTTCAAATCGCTCAAGGGACATGACCCAAGCAATATGAAGAAGGCAAAAAGCCATAGAGGGTACAATTATTCTGGTTGCAAGCATGGTAGGCTCGAAATGAGCGTTCCAATGACTGCTAGAAGCAATTGTATACCTAAATTCGACTTATCGAGAAGCGGAGCTTGCTCGAGATATGAAGAATATAAGGTAGGAGTTACAAATGTGCCGGTCACAGATACAGTAGACCCTGAAAGGGCGTACTAGTACCGCTATGCACAAATGTTGGAGATTGCATCCATGAGATGGGATTCTCTGTTTTGAAAGGTCAGAAATGGATTCGTCAAAGAGAGCAGGTGGCATTCCGATTCAAATACGGGCTCAACGATTTCCGCGAGCGCCAGTACTCAGAAGGAAAGAGACCACAATTTCTCGAATCTGAATCCAAAAGTGACGAGTTTTTTTTTTTTTTTTTTTTTGAAATGTCAAGATTGGTTCCATCAAGGAGAGCAAATGGTATTCCAATCTGAACACGGTCTCGGCGATTTCCGCGAGAGCCAGTGCTCAGAAAAGAAGAAACCAAAATTTCTCAGATCTGAAATCAAAAGTGACGAGTTTTTGAAGATTTTTTTTTTGAAATGATTTTTTTTTATTTTATTTTTTTTATTTTTTTATTTTTTTTTAAAATATATTTTTTTTAAGATTATTTATTTTTATTTTTTTGAAGATTTTTTTTATTTTTATATATATATTTTTTGAAGGTTTTTAAAGACGAGAGAGTACACATAGGCCTCCTAACCCGGTCTTATGAAACCTCAATTGATAGAATTGCCCCCAGGTAAGGGTAGGATTACTTAATGAACCCGTTTGGAGGACCCTTGCCTAGAACAGTCAAGCTGTCTCCACACTCTGGACAAGGCTTTTCTTGAATCAATCGTGATCAAAGAACACAATTGGTTTAACCTTAGTGGTCTATGTCTTTTTATTTATTTATTTAAATATTTTCTTTTTAGATCCCTGACAGACTCATCGAAGAGAAACGATGGCCCAATCCCCGATCCGAACACGGGCTCAACGATTTCCGCGAGCACACATGCCCAGAAGAGAAAGGATCAAAGTTTCTCAATTTTGAATCCAAAACGAGAAATTTGATTTTTTTTTTATTTTTTATTTATCCCTGACAGATTCATCAAAGAGAAACGATGGCCCAAATCCCATTTCGAACAGGCTCAACGATTTCCGCTAGCACACGAACCATAGGAGAGGATCAAAGTTTCTCAATTTTGAATCCAAAACGAGAAATTTGATTTTTTTTTTATTTTTTTTTGAAAAGAGAAAGAGTGGAAATAAATTCGAAGAATTAGAAATTTCCAAAAAATCCCATCTCGTTTTTTTTTAGGATGCAAAATCCAACATAGGCTACCAGCTAGAAAGTAGCCAAGGAATCCGGAAAAGAAGTATAAGCACAGAGCAAAAAGTATGATATGCAAATATTTCATTTCCGAGCACCGTGTTCTCAAATGAACAAGTCCCACTGGGTGTGCCAGCTTGATGGAACGCGCTCCTGCCGAGGGTGCTACCGGGGTCGGCGGACGTGGGAGTCCATCGGGTCCGGCCCTTTCGCGCCCGGGGGGCTGAAGCGTGCATCAACATTTCTTTGTGTGGGTGTGCCAGATTTTCTATTTTACTTGGAATTGCAAGTGGTAATCCGGAGATCAACCTTTGCAAGTAAAAAGGAAATCAACTTCTTTCAAGTTTTCCATTGCACAAATATTTAAGAAAAGAGACATTTTCTTGGTTTGCCGTGAAAGGCGATTTTGTTTGGCATTTATAGCCGATTTTGGCGTTTATAGCCGATTTACAATTCTCATCAATAATGAAAGACAAGAGTTGTGATTTTTGTCTCTTTTAGAAAAATACAAACTATAATGAAAAGCAAGAAAAGGAGGATCTAACTTTTCAGGAGATTGTGGGGGACTCGTTCAGATTGACGGTCGCAAGCCATGTATGGGCTTCGCCATCATCCATGCAGATGAGAACAGAGGATGCTCTTGATTCGCTTGGCTTGGCTATAACCTCATGTTTTTAGAGGACAAAGACCAAGAGAAGGTCCTATGTCCAATAAAAAGCTAAGTAGATGGGCTGAAA
The DNA here is from genome assembly GCA_028538565.1 of Umbellularia californica. NCBI lineage: Eukaryota > Viridiplantae > Streptophyta > Magnoliopsida > Laurales > Lauraceae > Umbellularia > Umbellularia californica. The sequence goes on along the minus strand of JAPQWN010000007.1, from coordinate 39,620,879 downwards.
AGCCACGTCTAAGCCATTGGAGGCAGCGGGAGAAGGCAAGGACCTTGGGGGGGAGTACCCCCCAAGGGACTTTTTGTCACCTTGTAGTGGTGCTTGATGTAGAATTTTTGCAGAATTTTCTCTTTTTCTCTAAACTCTGTCTGTCTGGAATTCGGGATTCTCTGCACCTTTTGATTTTCGATCTTCGGTTTTCCGTTCGTCCTTTTCTGATCCCCTTCTTCTTGGAAAGCTCTCCTATTTATAGGCTCTTGGTAGCCATTAGGAGAGTTTATGGGCTTTAATGGCTTTAATGGGAGGAGTTACAAGATTTATTTCTTGATTTTGTAACTCCTTTTTCCTTGAATCTGATTGGCCGATGGAGATTAAGGGCTTTTAATCACCTTAATTACCGTAATGGGAGGAGTTTCATGGCTTGAATGCCATGACTTAATTGATTTGTAACCCCTAGATGCTTGCTTCTGATTGGGCCATCCAAAGAAATGGATTAATGACTGCAATAAAGCTAGTCAATTAACTGCATTAAATGGTCGCCGAGCAGTTGAAGAGTCGCGGGCCGTGCCGTGTCTTCTGGAATTCTTCTGGCGATGATCATCGATGGATCTTCATGCTGATCGACATCGGATGAACATGTAACTTCAGACATTGATAGCTAAGAGCGGGCCGGTGACATCTGTCCTGTCGATTTTTCGATCGATCGGGCGGAAAGCACACTTTTTTGGTCGACCGGTTGGCGATCAATGTTGATTTTGATACTTTTGGAGGTTGACCCGTGATTTTGACGGATGTCGGAGGATTTGGCGCCTCAAAAGTATGAATTTTGGAAAGTCACAGGGGTTGGAAGCTTCGAATCGCGAAAAACGACGGAAAACGGAGCTCCCGGGGCGAAACCGGAGATTCCGGGCTTCCAGGGTCGCAGGGGCCTGCGACCTTGGCCCAGGGTCGCAGGGTCCTGCGACCCTGGCGACCCTGGGGGAATTTTCCCCTTCGGAGCCCGTTTTGCGGTCGTTTTGAGGTCTTTTTCTTTCGTTTTTTCTTCTTTATTTTTCTTTGACATTTTTGCTCATTTGTTGGCCTTATTCCCTTGTAGAAAAATTGATGAGAATCCTTGCAATTTGGGTTGCAAAGTTTCCAATTTTCCAGGAAAGCCGAAGACTTTGTCGCGCAGGGTTGCCGATTTTCCGTCAGAAGCTGAAACTGGGTCAAACGATGTCCGAATGACCTGAAATTTGAGGTGGAGCCTCCTGAGCAATAAATAAGACCAACCATAGGCTTTTGTTTGAGTTTTGAAGCCGTATGGGGTCCCGTCGCCAGTAGGCTTGATTCTGCCGCGAGGTAGATGTCGTGCTTTGATGTGCGGTCAACCGACGTCCGATTGACTTGAAATTTGACAGGGAACCTATTGGAGTCATTTTGAGATGATCCACAGGCTTTGTCTTGGAAACCATGGTCCCAGGGAGCTCCGCCGCCGAAAGGCCTGATTTGGCTTCCGAGAGTCAAAGTCTGGTCAAATGTTGTCGAAATGACCTGAAACTTGACGTGTAGCCCTTTGTAAGCATTTTGAAGCTGCCCATGTGCTCTGTTTGATGAGTAATGGTTTCGGTGGTTTTCGCCGCCGAGAGGCTTGATCTAGCTGCTTGAGGGTTGATGTAGGGTCAAACGTTGTCGGTTTGACTTGGAACTTGACGTGGAGCCTTTTCGATGCATTTTGAGATCATCCACAGGCTCTGATCGGGAATTTGATGTCTCCGATGCTGTCGCCGCCGAGAGCTCCTGTTTAGCTGTCGGAGAAGTGAAGTTACGCCAAATGTTGTCGAAATGGCCCGAAACTTCATGTGTACTCTTCTCTTGGCTATCTTGAAGGATCTTGCAGTTTTTGTTTGATTCTGACAAGATTTGGTTTTTTGGAAGCAGCATTGCCTATTTTGATAGGCTGCGGCTTCATGTGGCTTGAAGAGGCAAAGTGACATTTTTAGTGCCAACAACAGACAGAGTTGATGTTTCGGGGTGACAGGAAGAAATTCTTCCAGCGGTTTCATTTCAGCGTTGAAAGCTAAGAGATTGGTGGGCAGTGGTTGTGAGGCATTTATAGCGTTTATTACGGAGGATAAACAGTCCCAAGGGGTGGAGGATATCCCCGTAGTGTATGAATTTCCGGATGTGTTTCCAGAAGAAATATCAGGTTTACCACCAGTTAGAGAAGTTGAGTTTACTATTGAACTCCTTCTAGGGACTGCACTGATCTCAATTGCACCTTATAGGATGGCTCCTGCAGAGTTAGGTGAATTGAAACTTCAGTTGCAAGAAATGTTGAGCAAAGGCTTTATTAGGCCAAGTGTTTCACCGTGGGGAGCGCCTGTTCTTTTTGTGAAGAAGAAGGATGGAAGTCTCAGAATGTGCATCGACTATAGAAGATTGAATCATGTGACCGTCAAGAACAAATACCCCTTGCCAAGAATAGATGAGTTGTTTGACCAATTACAAGGAGCATCACACTTTTCCAAGATAGACTTGAGGTCAGGGTATCATCAGTTGCGGGTTAGAGAGTCTGATGTGGCAACTTTCAGAACGAGATATGGGCATTATGAGTTCTTAGTGATGCCTTTTGGTTTGACAAATGCACCCGCAGTCTTCATGGCTCTCATGAACAAGGTTTTTGCAGAGTTTCTAGATCACTCTACAGTGGTGTTTATTGATGATGTCCTCGTGTATTCTAAGAGTAAGGAGGAGCATGAAGAGCACTTGAGGACGTCATTACAACTTTTGAGAGACCATCAGCTCTATGCTAAGTTGAACAAATGTGAATTCTGGCTAGAGCAAGTTTCCTTTTTGGGTCACATCATTTCGAAAGAAGGGTTAGCAGTTGATCCAGCCAAGATAGAAGCAGTCATCTAGTGGAAGAGGCCTAGCAGTGTGACAGAAGTCAGAAGCTTTTTGGGGTTAGTAGGATACTATCGGAGATTTGTCCAAGGTTTTTCGTCCATTGCAGCTCCATTGACGAAGTTGACCCGGAAAAATGTATCTTTTGTTTGGACCGATCAGTGTGAAGGCAGTTTTCAGGAGTTGAAGAAAAGGCTAACCACAGCCCCAATCCTCACATTACCATCGGGCAGCGGTGGATTTGTTGTTTTTACGGATGCGTCTAACGTGGGATTAGGCTGTGTACTGATGCAAGATGGCAAAGTGATTGCCTATGGCTCGAGACAGTTGAAGAATCATGAGGTTAATTATGCAACACATGACTTGGAGTTAGCAGCAGTAGTTTTTGCTTTGAAGATGTGGAGGCACTACCTCTATGGAGAGAAGTTTGAAGTCCATTCAGACCACCGAAGTTTGCAATATTTGTTTTCACAGAAGGAATTGAATATGAGGCAGAGACGATGGATGGAATATATAAATGATTATGACTTTCCAATCAAGTATCATCCGGGCAAAGTGAACGCTGTTGCAGATGCATTGAGCAGAAAATCAGCAGTTATGGCTAGTTTGAGAGGAGTTAGTGTTTTCCAACAGTTTGAAGAACTTGGAGTGGAAGTGCAACACTTGAGGAGAGGTGTTTTGTTGGCAAACATGACAGTGTCTGAGCCTACCTTCATCCAGAGAATCAAAGATAGTCAGTTGCAAGACCCGGAATTGGCCAAGATTGTAGATCAGATTGCAGAACGCCCAGATTTCAGGATTTCTGATGGAGTGTTGTATTTTCGTGACCGGTTGTGTGTACCAAATGTGGATGATTTGAAGAATGAGATTATGATTGAAGCTCACCATACTAGATACTCTATACATCCGGGTAGCACGAAGATGTACCATAACTTGAAGAACAGATTTTGGTGGAATAATATGAAGCGAGAGATTGCAGCTTTTGTGTCTCGTTGCTTGACTTGTCAGATGATCAAGGCAGAACATCAGAAGCCTCCTGGTTTGTTACAGCCTTTGGAGATTCCGAAGTGGAAATGGGAGCACATCACTATGGATTTTGTCTCCGGTTTGCCTAATACCAAGAGGGGAAACAATGCAATTTGGGTTATAGTAGACCGTCTTACGAAGTCTGCGCATTTCCTTCCGATGAAGACTGGGAATATGATGCATATGGCACCACTTGCAAGATTATTCGTTGACGAGATTGTTAGTAAGCATGGCCAACCTATCTCCATCACCTCCGACAGAGATAGTAGATTTGTTTCGAGATTTTTGAAATCTCTTCTTGAATCCATGGGTTCCAAACTTCAGTTCAGCACAGCGTATCATCCTCAGACAGATGGCTAGTCAGAGCGGACGATACAGACTCTTGAAGATATGCTGCGTGCTTGTGTATTGGATTTCAAGGTTCAGTGGGATGAGAACCTACCTCTTTGTGAGTTCGCGTATAACAATAGCTACCATTCTAGCATTGGGATGGCACCTTTCGAGGCACTCTACGGTAGGAGATGCAGAACTCCAGTCTGTTGGGAAGAAGTCGGTGTGCGTAGTTTTCATGGACCGACGATAGTTGGAGAGACAAGCGACAAAGTTAAACAGATTCAGGACAGATTGAAGATTGCTCGAAGCAGACAGAAGAGTATGCTGACACTCGTCGGAGAGAATTACAGTTTGAAATGGGTGACAAAGTATTCTTGAAAGTCTCACCGGTCAGAGGCACTTTAAGATTTGGGAAGAAAGGAAAGTTGTCCAGCAGATACATTGGCCCATATGAGATTTTGAGCAAGATTGGAAATGTTGCATACAGACTTGCGTTACCGCCGGAACTCTCCGGGGTACATAATGTTTTTCACGTCTCCATGCTCAAGAAGTATGTTTACGGTCCTTCTCACATTATTTCACACGAGCCTTTAGAGATTCGAGAAGACGCTTCATACGTGGAGAAACCCGTTAGAATCATTGACACCAAAGAACATGAACTGAGAAATCGGACTATCCATTGGGTCAAAGTACTTTGGGAGAATCACGAGCCAGAAGAAGCCACATGGGAATTGAGAGATCAAGTCCAGAAGAAGTATCCACACCTATTACCAGAGGTCAAATTATTTATATTTGGTGGACCAAATATCCTAAGGGGAGGAGGATGTTAGACCCCGACCCAGACCAACTGGATTAGTACTAATTAGTGAGCGATTAGTCTTAAGTGAGTCTTAGTACTAGTTGGGTTAGAATGTGATTAGACTTAGTCTGGATTATAGTTTTGGGGATTTTGAGGACGTTTGGTATGAGTCAGACACGCTCAGGGGCGCCCTGAGTACACGTGTAAGAGTGGGTTTAGTTCTAGATATCTTGTTTGATCGTGATTTTTATTTCTCTTGAATGGTTTTATTATTTGTGACAACTTTCGTTTTTAACCTGCATGCATTTGAGGCCCAGAAAACCAAGTTTTGGCCCAATAAGGGTAAATCTTATTATTCATGCTAAATCTGGGCACAATTTTCGAAGTCGTGAAACTATGTCAAAATTATACTTTTCCGAAACTAGATTTTTCGACGATCGTTTTGTTCTTCTTCGTCGTTTCCTTCCGAGGTCCACAAGACCATGTTTTAAGTGTTTTAGGTTCAGCTGGAGAGGGACCCACCTCTCAACCCATATAAAAGATCTCCTATTCTCTCTCCTCCATTTTTCTTCCAAAATCCTGCAACTGTGCTTGCCCTAGAGGGGAGATGAGAAGAAAGCTCTCTTCTTGATCTTTTTCCCTTGAAATCATCTAGCAAGAAGGCTCCAATCACTAATCCGACTCCGCCATTTTCTTCCTCTCGTCTCAAGCTTCAGCTGGACACGTTTTGGAGCCAAACCCATTTCACTATTCATCATCTTCAACCTCTCTTCTTCTTGTTTGGTGAGCAAAAGGTTAGAGCTTGGACCCATCCTTTCACTTGATGTTCTTTAGCTCACCAAGAGCTTGTTTTCCATGTTTTCAAACCCATTTTCGGAATGGGGGTTTGTAATGGCCAAAATAGTGATTTTTGTGTGCTTTCTTTTAGGGGTTTTGTGTAGATTTCGTGGAGCACCCCATTCTTGTTGGATTTTGTGGAGTATTTGCTTGGCATTGGTTAGAGGCAAGTAAACTTTATAGGTTTTTCATGTACATTATGTTGTGGTTTCATTTCTTCCATTAAGACATGATTTTTATGCTTAAACCCATGAATGTATGTTATGTTTATGCTCTCTTAAATCATGGGTTGAGTTCCTCTACTTGTGTTGTGGCTAATGACTTCTCCAAGTTCTTAGAATCAAGTGGGTTTTGTAAGTTTTATGAATTTGTATTTGGAAATGCCTTGATGTTTCTCTTTGGAATGAATGGATTAATTGTGGATGGAATGCCTTGAAAATGTATGAAATCATCCCTTGGAAAGCATGTAGGCTTGGGGAGTGCAGGTGGTGAAAGTGTGGAAGTGAAGGAGGGAAGGAAGTTGTGAAAAATCTGAACAGAATGCACTGCCCGTGCCTGTCGGTCAGCTTTCGGTCGACCGACACCAACCGAGGATCTGTCGGTTCAAATTCTAGAGAGCAACATTCTTGTCAGGTCATCTGTCGGTTCGCCGTCGGTCAACCGACAGGTCGACCGACAGCCAACCGAGGATCTGTCGGTTCAAATTCCAGAGAGCAGCATTTCTGGGCTGGATCTTGTCGGTCATCCATCGGTCGACCGACAGTTTTAACGTCGGTTGACCGACAGGTGACCGAGGGTTGACCGACAGTTATTAAAAGAACTGTTTTTGAAGAAATTTTGCGGGAATGAAAACTAGACTATGCCTTAGACCTTCATTTGACATTGTGCACTTGAAATTCCTAAATGTACCTTACCTTTGGGGACACCAAGTTATATAGAGTTTTGACGTTTGGGTTTTCAAGTCCACAAGGGTCAAAGATTTGGTCTTAGCCTATGCTTGATAGATTTATGTTTGGACTCTTGTTTTGATGCTTCATGCATCCTTATGTTCTGGTTTGATTTTTCAAGTATAAGCTTGTATTTAAGACGTGTTTCAAGAATCGTGTTTCAAGAATAAAAAAGGGAATCATTTCTTAAGTTTGCTAAGCATTAATATTATGCTATTTTGCTGGTCTCGTCGTGTTGTGTTTTATAAATGATCTCCCTCTTGTTTTGTCGTGTTCTCGAACGTGTATTGCCGTGTTTTATGCATTCATGATATAAGTGAATACCACTGAGCTTGGACTGCCCTTCTAGCTTGATCCACTACCTGGGGGTCCTTAAACATGTGGACTGTCTGCAGACTAGTCGTGTATTATATTACACATCGTGCGTGTTCGTGGTCCGGTTCCGCTGCCGGATACCCCGTCTACCTTGTGTGGCGTGGGATCGTGTTTCGTGTCGTGCTTGTCGTGCGTGCTTGCTCTTGTCATCATGTATGACGGAGAAATGATGAGCTCAATGTGGATTTATCTTTTCATGATATTATAAGTATCCATGCTAGTTTCGTAAACTTGAAACTTGTATTTAAGCCTTGAACTGTTTTAGCATTATTTTCTCATATTCTTGCCTAAATTGTTTATTTGTCAAACCGTCGTGTTTGATGCTTGTTATTTTGGTGTCCAGGTGCAGGAGAGTTTACGCGTGACGAGGAGTGCTCGGAGGAGGCTGTTGAGCCACCCCCAGCACACGAGTGGCAGCCCAACGACGTCATCTAAACGCCGGTCAGGATCGTGATTGTCGCGACCCCGGACCGGGTTTGGGGAACCAAATCCGGGATCGGGACTGTTTGTGATGAAGCCAATGATGTGATCATATGGAATGATGACCATAATTTAGATATGTTTATGATCAAGCGTACACGGGTTAACAAAAGAACACTCATTACCCGTGCACGTGATTTCCCACAGGTGTCCGCGGTGAGGATATTCCAACACACATAACCATTTAGTATAATTGCGGAAGCATATGGTAAATCATGCATGTATTTCATTTCACAAAATATCAAGGCTGATTACATTTGAATATGAGTATCAGAATGAGCAATGTCCTAAAGCATAACCCAGAAGTACATATTCAAGTTTAATCAGAAAACCAGTTAATTACAATTCCCCAAAAATAGAGGCCAATAAAGGCCAATAAAAACAAAACAATAACCACCAGTAAACCATCCAACCAATCCCCCAAATTGTTTCGCAGCTCGGCAGCCCGATGTTTACATAACATCGTCAGCACGCCACTCAACTAGCGGCTGCGGTACTCCGACCGCCTCCTCTGGCTCCTCCTCGGGATAACCGACAACGGGACCTGAGTACCAAAGCAAAGGGTCAGACACGACGGTCTGGCAGGTAGATGAAAAGATAAGTACATTTAATAATAATAACCTTTACCTTTGAAAACATGTAAACCTGTTTAAACAATGGCTTCCAAAAGTACATGGAGCATTTCATTTAAAACACACATGCAGTCATAAAACATGTAAGGTAACCAAGGAAGTCGGGAAACAATCAAGATGGCATCCACAAGAAGCTAAATCCTCTATCACCGAAGTGACGTGAGTATCGGGTGTTGACCTCGGTCACCGAAGTGAGGAGGTGCAACCAAGTTACATATACATATACAATAATACGGGACGGGACCGCGGTAGCAAACCGGGTATCGGGAATCACGGTAGCGAACCGAATATCGGGGACCACGGGAGCGAGCCGGGTATCGGGACGGGACCACGGTTAATAAACAGGGTATCGGGATCCATGCTGCAGCTGGCGGGACAAGTGGGGAATCTCCAAGTCAGTGGATCAGACTGACAAGGTTATCCAAGCTTAGTGGTGCCGACTCATAGGTTAAATCACATAAATCGAGACATGTATAAAACAAATCCAGGGCAAAGCTATAAACGGGCAAGACGGGGTGCTCAAGGCACAGCTATCATATCAGGCCTGGCATGTATATCAAAGCTAGCAAAACAGTACAAGTATACTTTCAAGGTTTTCAGGATGACAGGTTCCAAATCATAATTTTCAAGAAGAACAAGGTAAAGTACTCTTTTGAAAAGCCAAAACAATGTCGGGTTAAAGCTAGTCCAAGTGGATAGGGATCCCGTATGTATGTATAATATAGGAAACTTGGTACTCTTTGAATTTAGGAGACATTCCGGGTTCCTTATACACTATAGTAGCCTCAATGCTTAAATGAGTCTCGATGATGTGGTTTCTCTCTCTAACGTACTACCAATAACACTCCACCTACGCTTCGAGCACAATCCCAGGTGAGCGGTGTCCATTGCTCTCAGAAAGGTTCACAAGCAATGGGGTGGAGGCTCCCTTCAATCCTCTTTTATTCATAGAATTCAGGGAATTTCGGTTACCTTGCGGTCAGATGGCGGTTAGCCGCCAGTGCATCCGGCGGTTAACCGCTGGCTGACCGTGAGGCTGACCGTGGAATTGCAGCTCTCGGGAAAAGTGACCGTAACTAAGCGGTTGGATGGCGGTTAGCCGTCGATGGACACGGCGGTTAGCCGCAAGCTGACCGCGGAGCTGACCGTGGGGTTACAGCTCTCTGGAAATGTGACCGAACTTGCTTCGGTTAGCCGCTAGTCGCCACGCGGCTAGCCGCTGGGCGACCGCCAGCTGACCGCCAGTCACGGGAATTTCTTCCCTGGGTTCAGATTCAAGCTTTCCTTTCCCTCAAACCAATTCCTATCATTCTCCATTGACACTCGTGCAATTTATAAGGGAAGGAGGACAACCATCATCACAAGGATTCACTTAGGCAACGTACAAAAGATGAACTCAAACTACAATCCATGATTTAAAGACAATAGATGAAAACAAAGCTAGAAATCATGTTTCAAGACAATAAAGAGGCTTACCAACCTCATTCAAAGCATTTAATATCATTGAATGTAATTAAGACAAAGCATTAATGAAGTCATGATTTAAAACACATTTGTCGTAAAAAAATCAATGCAAGCTAAACTATCCATTCAATCCACTTGCCTCAAGGTTCTCTATGCAAGAAATCAAGCTAATAATCTCTTCCTCCAAGCCAAGGATGCTATCTACACAAAACCCCCAAAATGCAAACCCCAAAATGGGTCAAACAAGGAATAGAGAGAAGGAAGCTTCAATAATGACAATAGGGCTCCTCTAAAACTAGGAGAACACAAATCCAAGAGATTGGAAGGGGAAACTTACTAGGAAAGTCCTCAAAAGGCAAGATGAGCTTCAAGAGAGTTCTAAAATGGGTGGTTTCCTTCCACCAATAGTATCAATGGGTAGCTCTAGTAGTGAGGAAGAGGAAGGTGAAATCCGTTTCCTGATTGATGCAAGGTGGGTGGTGCTTGATGGTGGAGAAACAAGAAGAAGAATAGAAAAGGAAGCCAAGAAACCCTAGGCTGTTCTCTTTGTGCTGGAAAAAGGAAATGGAAGAAGAGGGCTCTTCTTATAAAGCAATGGGTGTGGGCTCCACTACTAGGAAAGCTCTATGGGCTGAAATCGCAAATCTCGGGACCTCGGACGAAATCGACGAAGAAGAAAAAAGTGATCGTCGAAATATCTAGTTTCCAAAAAGTACATGTTTCGCGGGTTTCGGGGATGTCGAGTTTTGGGTACAGATTTCAAGTGTAATGACTGTTTTGCCCTCAAAGCAAGAAGATCGGGTTTTGGGGTTCCGAACGAGCACGGTATCAACACGAGAATCGTAGGGATTAACGAGACGAGTAAAACGGAATATAAATGCAGATCACTGGAATGCGAACAATCCCCCCACATAATAGTAAAGCCATCCAAAAAGGGAACCCCCAAAGGGTCCCACCAACACAAAGCACTAAAACTCTCCCAAAACCAAATAAGAGCTAGTCTAGTCCAAGCTTAGTCAAAAACCACTAATCGAGCTTAGCACTAATACGCAACATAGTTAGCACTAATCGAGGTCACTCGGGTCCGGGTCTTACATCCTCCACCCCTTAGGGCATTTGGTCCTCCAAATGAAATATAAAACTCACGTCGGGTAGGAGATGCGGATACTTCTTCTGCACTGGATCTCGCAATTCCCACGTTGCCTCTTCCGGCCCATGATTCTCCCAAAGTACCTTCACCCACTGAATAGTCCGGTTCCTCAACTCCTATTCTTTCGAGTCTATGATCTGAATGGGCTTCTCAACATAGGTAGCATCTTCTCTGATTTCCAACGGCTCATGTAGGAGTACATGTGAAGGATCGGGGACGTACTTCTTCAACATCGACACATGGAAGACATTGTGTACACCGGATAGCTCAGGTGGTAAGGCTAGTCTATAAGCCACATCACCGATCTTGCTCATTATATCATACGGCCCAATGTATCTCCGTGATAACTTGCCTTTCTGCCCAAACCTCAATGTTCCTCTGGTCGGTGACACCTTCAAAAAAACCTTATCCCCTTCTTTGAACTGTAGGTCCCTGCGGTGAGAGTCTGCATAGCTCTTTTGTCTACTCCGGGCTACTTTCAAACATTCTTGGATCTGTCTCACTTTGTCAGTAGTCTCACTCACTATGGACGGTCCATGGAAACTGCGGGTGCCAACTTCTTCCCAACAAACAGGTGTCCTACACCTTCTGCCATACAAAGCCTCAAAAGGCGCCATCCCAATGCTAGAATGGTAGCTGTTGTTGTAGGCAAACTCACATAACGGCAGAGTCTCATCCCATTGAGTCTTGAAGTCTAACACACAAGCACGTAGCATGTCCTCGAGGGTCTGAATCGTCCTCTCTGACTGCCCATCCATCTGAGGGTGATAAGCTGTACTAAACTGCAACTTCGTACCCATAGACTTATGTAGGGTCTTCCAAAATCTCGAGACGAATCTGCTGTCTCTGTCCGAAGTGATGGAAACTGGCTGTCCATGTCTACTGCCGAACTCATTAACGAACAACCCTGCCAGGGGTAACATGTGCATCTTCTTCCCTGTCCTCATGGGAATAAAATGGGCTGACTTGGTGAGTCTGTCCACTATAACCCATATTGCATCATTGCCTCTGCTAGTCCTCGGTAGTCCCGAAATAAAGTCCATGGTAATGTGCTCCCACTTCCACTCCGGGATCTCTAATGGTTGCAACAATCCTGGAGGCTTCTGATGTTCTGCCTTTATCAACTGACACGTCATACATCGAGATACAAACGCTGCAATCTCTCTCTTCATATTGTTCCACCAAAATCTACCCTTCAAATTCTGATACATCTTTGTGCTGCCTGGGTGCATGGAGTACCTCGCACTGTGAGCTTCTGCCATGATGTCATTCCTCAAATCTTCAATGTTAGGCACACACAAACGATCACGGTAGTAAAGAACTCCCTCAACAAAACGAAAATCAGGGCGTTCCGCTATGTGATCTACAATCTTGGCTAACTCTGGATCTTGCAACTGACTGTCCTTAATCTTCCGGATGAACGAAGGCTCTGACACTGACATATTGGCAATTATGGCACCCTTCCTTAGTGGCTGGAGGTCTATCTTCAACTCCTCAAACTGATCAAAAATACAAGTACCACTCAAATTTACTATGCCCACTGACTTCCTACTCAAAGCATCGGCAACTACATTCGCTTTCCCCGGGTGATACTTGATCGGAAAATCATAGTCTTTGATATACTCCATCCATCTCCGCTGCCTTATGTTCAACTCCTTCTGAGAAAATAGGTATTGTAGGCTGCGGTGATCCGAATGAACCTCAAACTTCTCCCCGTAGAGGTAATGTCTCCACATCTTCAATGCAAAGACAACTGCTACCAACTCAAGATCATGGGTCGCATAATTCCTCTCGTGATCTTTCAACTGCCGGGACCCATATGCTACAACTCTTCCTTCTTGCATCAACACACAACCAAGTCCAATGTTCGAAGCATCGGTAAAGATGGTAAAACCGCCGCTTCCGGATGGCAAAGTAAGGACTGGTGCGGTAGTTAATCTCTTCTTTAGATCTTGGAAACTGGCCTCACATTGATCTGTCCACACATACGGCACATTCTTCCTTGTTAACTTCGTCAACGGTGCTGCAATTGACGAAAACCCTTGCACAAACCTCCTGTAATATCCTGCCAACCCAAGAAAACTCCTAATTTCTGACACATTCTTCGGTCTTTCCCACTTCACTACTGCCTCAATTTTGGACGGGTCTACTGACAAACCCTCCTTAGAGATAATATGTCCCAAAAATGCTACTTGCTCTAGCCAAAATTCGTACTTGTTGAGCTTCGCGAACAACTGACTCTCCCTCAAAATCTACAATACTCTCCTCAGATGCTCTTCATGCTCTTCTCTGGTCTTGGAGTACACCAGAATATCATCTATGAACACCACTACAAACTGATCTAGATACTGCGCAAAGATCTTGTTCATCAAAGCCATGAATACTGCCGGTGCCTTGGTCAACCCAAATGGCATCACTAGGAACTCATAGTGGCCATATCTTGTCCGGAAAGCTGTCTTCAACACATCTGATTCTCTAACTCTCAGCTGATGATAACCGGATCTCAAATCGATCTTCGAAAAGTACGAGGCACCTTGTAACTGATCAAACAATTCGTCCATCCTTGGCAATGGATACTTGTTCTTGATGGTCACTTGGTTCAATCTCCTGTAATCAATACACATTCTCATTGAACCATCCTTCTTCTTAACAAACAAAACTGGAGCTCCCCACGGTGAGATACTAGGTCTCACAAAACCTTTATCCAACAACTCTTGCAACTGTATCTTCAACTCTCCCAATTCCGCCGGAGCCATTCTATATGGTGCAATAGATATCGGAGCGGTCCCTGGTAACAACTCAATGGTGAAATCAATGTCTCTCATGGGTGGTAATCCCGGAATCTCCTCCGGAAATACATCCGGGAACTCCCAAACAATAGGGAGCTCCTCCACCCCTTGGGACCGTTTATCCTCCGTGATAAACGCCAAATAGGCTTCACATCCACTTCTCAAAAGTCTATCAGCCTTCAACGCTGAGACAAACCCTGCACGAGGATTTCTCCTCTCTCCCTGGAATAACACCCCTGCTGGTGTCTCATCCAACTTGAAGGTAAGGGTCTTATGGAAACAATCCATTGTGGCATGGTACCCTGCCAGCCAATCCATCCCTAGGATGACATCAAAATCCTTCATCTCCAACAGAATAAGATCTGCGGGCAACACAACTTCTCCTATCCGGACTGTACAACTAGGGTAACAAACCGTACATACAACTTGTTTTCCTACTGGTGTAGCTACAGTCAAAATGTACTCAAGATCTCTACCATGCACATCAATCAATTTAGAAAATGCATGGGATATAAAAGAATGCGTAGACCCAGGGTCAAATAATATTCTAGCTTCTATCCCACTGACAAGAAGTGTACCTTCCACAACATTGCCTGCTGCGTCTGCATCAGCTCTGTTGATTGCATAAACCTGTCCTCGCTGCTGTGGCCTGATAGGTGCCTGCTGTGACCTGCCTTGAGGGGCATTTCTGTTCTGTTGCGGTGGACGGTGAATATGCTGCTGTCCTTGCTGACGGGCCTGCTGCTGCTGCTGGGGCCTAAACTACTGCGGTGGTGCCTGTTGCTGAAGTGGCCTTGCCTGATTCTGCACTACCAGTGCATTCTGTGGCGGGGCTGGACGCGGTGCTCCTTGAGGCTGCTGATTTTGCCTATCCGGTCTTGGGCAATTTCTCATCTGATGATCCATGGAACCACATCTAACGCACGCCCCGGTGATAGTACGACATTGGGCGCTCTCATGGTTCTTGCCACAATGGATACAAATGTGCTGCACATTGTCTTGCCTCTGCCTCTTGTTCTGCTGGTTCCTTTGCTGATGATGCTGCTGCTGGGGCTGTCCTTGTCCCTTGCCTTGAGATCTAAGGACCTTGTGGTGGAAGTTCTCGAACTTGTAGGCCCTCTTGATCGCCTCTTCAAAAGTGACCGGTGGTATAACTCCCGTAGCATCTCTCTCGATGATGGGATGAAGTCCTTCAAGGAACTTGGTTATCTTCTTCTCCACTGTGTCCATTAATTCGGGTGCATATCTTGACAACCTCTCAAATTTAGTGAGGTATTCTTGGACGGTCGTATTGCCTTGGACAAGCTGTTGAAACTCTACAGCCTTCTGCCTCCTGATGTGCGTGGGCACATACTTGTCACGAAACTGTACCTTGAAATTCTGCCATGCAACTGCATTAGCCATTGTCCTATACTCTTCCCTCACAGTTTTCCACCAGATATCTGCCAACCCGGTGAATAGGGACGTTGCCAGCTTTACTCTCTCTCCCCCTATACATCTAAAGACTTCAAAGATGTTTTCTGTATGGTCTAACCAGTCATCCGCGGTTAAGGGATCTTCTGAGCCAACAAAATCCTTGGGGGCTCTCTTTCTGAATCGCTCAAACAAAGCATTGGGGTCATGCTCCCTCTGATTAATAACAATTGCAGGTTGAGGCTGGACTGGCTCTGGCCTTCTCTGTAACACTTCCAACAACTGTCTCTGCATCTCTGCCAATTCTCTGGCATGATCCTCATCCTTCTTTAGCATTTGTTCCTAGAGTCTAGCTTGATTCTCATTAGCTTGACGCTGTTGATCGAGCATGGCTTGTATCATCTGTTGGAACTGATTTGGCATAGCATTTCCCACTCCATCTTCCCCAATTGGCCCTGTATTCTCAACTGGTCCTGTATAATCACTGTTACTCGCTGTGAGGTTACCGTTTACTGGGCGCTTACGAGGCGGCATGATGCTGCAAAATAAGTTGTTAGCACAAAATAATCAAGAATAGGGTCACACATTGCTCATGCGATTCTGGCTAACGAAAGATCTAATGAATCCTCGCCACGTCCTTAGGATTTCTAGTTTCTTTTAATTGCCTGAAACACGTCTCGCTCTGATACCAGTCTGTCGCGACCCCGGATCGGGTTCGGGGAACCAAATCCGGGATCGGGACTGTTTGTGATGAAGCCAATGATGTGATCATATGGAATGATGACCATAATTAAGATATGTTTATGATCAAGCGTACACGGGTTAACAAAAGAACACTCATTACCCGTGCACGTGATTTCCCACAGGTGTCCGCGGTGAGGATATTCCAACACACATAACCATTTAGTATAATCGCGGAAGCGTATGGTAAATCATGCATGTATTTCATTTCACAAAATATCAAGGCTGATTACATTTGAATATGAGTATCGGAATGAGCAATGTCCTAAAGCATAACCCAGAAGTACATATTCAAGTTTAATCAGAAAATCAGTTAATTACAATTCCCCAAAAATAGAGGCCAATAAAGGCCAATAAAAACAAAACAATAACCACCAGTAAACCATCCAACCAATCCCCCAAATTGTTTCGCAGCTCGGCAGCCCGATGTTTACATAACATCGTCAGCACGCCACTCAACTAGCGGCTGCGGTACTCCGACCGCCTCCTCTGGCTCCTCCTCGGGATAACCGACAACGGGACCTGAGTACCAAAGCAAAGGGTCAGACACGACGGTCTGGCAGGTAGATGAAAAGATAAGTACATTTAATAATAATAACCTTTACCTTTGAAAACATGTAAACCTGTTTAAACAATGGCTTCCAAAAGTACATGGAGCATTTCATTTAAAACACACATGCAGTCATAAAACATGTAAGGTAACCAAGGAAGTCGGGAAACAATCAAGATGGCATCCACAAGAAGCTAAATCCTCTATCACCGAAGTGACGTGAGTATCGGGTGTTGACCTCGGTCACCGAAGTGAGGAGGTGCAACCAAGTTACATATACATATACAATAATACGGGACGGGACCGCGATAGCAAACCGGGTATCGGGAATCACGGTAGCGAACCGGATATCGGGGACCACGGGAGCGAGCCGGGTATCGGGACGGGACCACGGTTAATAAACAGGGTATCGGGATCCATGCTGCAGCTGGCGGGACAAGTGGGGAATCTCCAAGTCAGTGGATCAGACTGACAAGGTTATCCAAGCTTAGTGGTGCCGACTCATAGGTTAAATCACATAAATCGAGACATGTATAAAACAAATCCAGGGCAAAGCTATAAACGGGCAAGACGGGGTGCTCAAGGCACAGCTATCATATCAGGCCTGGCATGTATATCAAAGCTAGCAAAACAGTACAAGTATACTTTCAAGGTTTTCAGGATGACAGGTTCCAAATCATAAATTTCAAGAAGAACAAGGTAAAGTACTCTTTTAAAAAGCCAAAACAATGTCGGGTTAAAGCTAGTCCAATTGGATAGGGATCCCGTATGTCTGTATAATAGAGGAAACTTGGTACTCTTTGAATTTGGGAGACATTCCGGGTTCCTTATACACTATAGTAGCCTCAATGCTTAAATGAGTCTCGATGATGTGGTTTCTCTTTCTAACGTACTACCAATAACACTCCACCTACGCTTCGAGCACAATCCCAAGTGAGCGGTGTCCATTGCTTTCAGAAAGGTTCACAAGCAATGGGGTGGAGGCTCCCTTCAATCCTCTTTTATTCATAGAATTCAGGGAATTTCGGTTACCTTGCGGTCAGATGGCGGTTAGCCGCCAGTGCATCCGGCGGTTAACTGCTGGCTGACCGTGAGGCTGACCGTGGAATTGCAGCTCTCGGGAAAAGTGACAGTAACTAAGCAGTTGGATGGCGGTTAGCCGTCGATGGACACGGCGGTTAGCCGCAAGCTGACCGCGGAGCTGACCGTGGGGTTACAGCTCTCTGGAAATGTGACCGAACTTGCTTCGGTTAGCCGCTAGTCGCCACGCGACTAGCCGCTGGGCGACCGCCAGCTGACCGCCAGTCACGGGAATTTCTTCCCTGGGTTCAGATTCAAGCTTTCCTTTCCCCCAAACCAATTCCTATCATTCTCCATTGACACTCGTGCAATTTATAAGGGAAGGAGGACAACCATCATCACAAGGATTCACTTAGGCAATGTACAAAAGAAGAACTCAAACTACAATCCATGATTTAAACACAATAGATGAAAACAAAGCTAGAAATCATGTTTCAAGACAATAAAGAGGCTTACCAACCTCATTCAAAGCATTTAATATCATTGAATGTAATTAAGACAAAGCATTAATGAAGTCATGATTTAAAACACATTTGTCATAAAAAAATCAATGCAAGCTAAACTATCCATTCAATCCACTTGCCTCAAGGTTCTCTATGCAAGAAATCAAGCTAATAATCTCTTCCTCCAAGCCAAGGATGCTATCTACACAAAACCCCCAAAATGCAAACCCCAAAATGGGTCAAACAAGGAATAGAGAGAAGGAAGCTTCAATAATGACAATAGGGCTCCTCTAAAACTAGGAGAACACAAATCCAAGAGAGTTCTAAAATGGGTGGTTTCCTTCCACCAATAGTATCAATGGGTAGCTCTAGTAGTGAGGAAGAGGAAGGTGAAATCCGTTTCTTGATTGATGCAAGGTGGGTGGTGCTTGATGGTGGAGAAACAAGAAGAAGAATAGAAAAGGAAGCCAAGAAACCCTAGGCTGTTCTCTTTGTGCTGGAAAAAGGAAATGGAAGAAGAGGGCTCTTCTTATAAAGCAATGGGTGTGGGCTCCACTACTAGGAAAGCTCTATGGGCTGAAATCGCAAATCTCGGGACCTCGGATGAAATCGACGAAGAAGAGAAAAGTGATCGTTGAAATATCTAGTTTCCAAAAAGTACATGTTTCGCGGGTTTCGGGGATGTCGAGTTTTGGGTACAGATTTCATGTGTAATGATTGTTTTGCCCTCAAAGCAAGAAGATCGGGTTTTGGGGTTCCGAACGAGCACGGTATCAACACGAGAATCGTAGGGATTAACAAGAGGAGTAAAACGGAATATAAATGCAGATCACTGGAATGTGAACAATCCCCCCACACAATAGTAAAGCCATCCAAAAAGGGAACCCCCAAAGGGTCCCACCAACACAAAGCTCTAAAACTCTCCCAAAACCAAATAAGAGCTATTCTAGTCCAAGCTTAGTCAAAAACCACTAACCGAGCTTAGCACTAATACGCAACATAGTTAGCACTAATCGAGGTCACTCGGGTCGGGGTCTTACAGTGATGTCTCGTTCACTTAGTTGGGATATTCTTTTGGGATCTTTTGTTGTATTGGCCTTTGTTGGCCTCTCTCTTGGTTTTGTAACTTGCACTAATATACTTTTGTTAAACATTGAAACGTTAATCATGACAGGAATGCCTTGATGATATTCTCTTTTGATACCTTGTCTCGATATTATATAATTCTCTTGTATCTCATTGTTTAAGCTTTGTGTGACATGTTTTGCTACACGCTTCCGCATATCCATTCGTGTGAGCTAGAACCCTGTCTTGGGATCCTCACCGCGGAAACCTGTGGGAAAATAAAATAGCGGCGGTGTGTTTTATGTGTTGGTTAATCGCATCGCCGCGTAGCGTTGCGGGCCCGGATCTTGGTCCGGGGTCGCGACAGCTGTAATGCTTCCCGTCTTTGGCCTTCTGTCATCTCTTCATCTAATTAGATCCGCAATGATGGGTATAGGAGCTCAAAAGGAAGAACTGCCTCCAACCCGTAAGTCAGGGCATATGGGGTCTCACCTGTCGGAGTCTTGATGGAGGCTCGATACACCCACAATGCCTCGACCAAATGGTCAGGCCAATCCCTACCTTTGGCAGTTTCCACTGTTTTCTTGATGATTTTGAGCAGTTTTTTGTTTGTAGCTTCTGCCTGTCCGTTTGCTTGGGGATAATACAGGGTTGAATGATGTAGTTCTATACCATATTTTGTGCATAAATCCTCTATTTGTTGATATATGAATTGAGGGCCATTGTCGGTTATGAATACTTTCGGAATGCCAAATCGGGCTATTATATTTTTCTGGATGAATTTAACCACCGTTGAAGCTTTGATGTTGACAAATGCCTCAGCCTCCGCCCATTTTGTGTAGTATTTCGTTGTCGTTAATATAAAAGCCTTGTTCTGAGTGTTTTCTATGGTTGGAGCTAGGGGTCCTATGATATCAAATGCCCAGGTCGAAAAAGGCCAAGGAGCGGTAATGGGATGTAGTGAAGATGCCAAAGCGTGAATCAGGTCGGCATGCAATTGACATTTCTTGCACTTTCTAACGTAGTCAACGGAGTCTGATTCTAATGATGACCAGTAATATCCTAACCCAATGATTTTCTTAGAAAGCATCAGGGCATTTACATGTCCTCCGCATACGCCAGAATGAGGCTCTTTGATTATCTCTCGTCGTTCCTCGATCGTCACGACCGTAGGAGGATCCCACTAAATGACCGTCGGTACGACAGCCCCCGAAAATGACGTATCTTTGAACCATTTCTTTTAACGCTCTTTTGTCGGATTTGGTGGCGTACTCAGGGATGTATCTGTCGTGTAGATAATTCAAGATATCAAAGTACCATGGATTGTCATCTGTGAGTTCTTCGTCATGTTGTAAGGGGGCTAGTATCCGATATTGATCAGGCTCCTCTGCTTTTAATTCCTTGCTCTTTGTTTCCTTTCCTTTTATTCCATCTTTGGATGGAACCCCATCCGGATCCTCGAGGGTCAGGTCTTTCAGCTCGACTGAAGGAGTGTCTATTCGTTGGATGTGAAAGGTTTTAGATCCTTTGTCGAAAAGGACTTCCACAATCGACGCCAAGGTGGCTAAGGAGTCGGCTAGTCGGTTCAGAGCTCGCAGGATGTAAAGAAAGGTGATCTTTTTGAACTGGGATATGATTCTCATGGCCTCTTCATGGTAATGAGCAAGCTTGGGGGCATTCACCTTCCACTCACCCGCTACTTGGGAGATAACCACCTTTGAATCTCTGAGAACTCGAAGCTTCTTAACTTCTAAATTCGCGGCCTCTCTTAAGCCTGCTAGGAGAGCTTTGTACTCCATTTCATTGTTGGTGGCTGGGAACTCGACCTTGAAAGCCTTCGGTATTGCCACTCCTTCTGGGGATAAAAGCATTATCCCTATTCCTTTTCCATTTTGATTCAAGGCACCGTCAAGATACATTGCCCACAATTCGTGGTCCTTTATCTCCTTTATGTCTGCACATTACACGTCCTCATCTGGAAAATCGGTTCTGACCGGTTCATAGCGCGGTAGGGGTAGATGTACAAGGTGGGTAGCGATGGCTCGCCTTTTATGGACTTTTGAGTAACATAAGTTATGTCGAATTCTGCCAAAAGCATATGCTATTGCGCCACTCGCCCTGAAGTGACGGGTTTTTCGAAAATATATTTTAAAGGATCCATCCTGGCCAAGACTCTGACTGGGTGGGCTAAGAAATTGACATGAGCCGAACCTGATATTCAGACTAATTCAAGTTAACCCCAGGTCACGTCGCATACTTACTCCCGTGTACTTCAATCATATAAAAATTCACAAGGGATATCATTTACACATTGTACGGAATATAAACAAATATACATTGCTTATGTATAAAACAAAAATCCATTCACATTATGTACAAAACTAATCACTTGCATATTTAAATACAATGCAAGGATCAAAAGTGTGAAACGTTTCAAAATCACTTTCTATAAGTTTTCATTTCCATCTACTATTTCATCCTTCAAAACCACATCAATTGTTATTGCCTCATTTCCATTCTACTAATCCTCCTGGAGGAGCCAGAGTGGTATCCTCCTTTGGCGTTGTGGTCTCAAAAGGACCGGCATGGGCAGCTATACCTGTAATGCCATCAATAACACTATGAATTTGACAATTCAACAATGTATAAACAATTATATGATTAAACACGCTAATTACACATTTAATCGGTCTAATCCAATGTTAGACTAATACAATTTCCATTTAGTTCAAATCAATAAGAGTCTTCAACAATTGGCAAAAACTACAATAGCATTTCATTCAATTTCCATCTTTCTAAAAAGGAAGGATTGCCATCTTCCATATGGAAGGAGTCATATAGTGTGGGATTTATCAATACCCGGGCCAGGGACATCTAATATCACCATGGAGTTCTGGAACACTCCCAAATAATCTGCTGCAGCAATTATAGCTCCAATGAGCTTATAGAAATCACTATGTAGTGCCAGACTCAATAACAATACAATTAACATTTAATTCTGTTCAATGACGAATTAATGGATATAATCCAATAAATAATCCATTTAAGATTCAATTCACAATTTAATTAAATAATACCAACCAATCTGGTGAAATCCTCAGTTGTTTAATGTACGTATTATTCTCGATGAGCATCATAATTTATGTAAATTTGTACACTAAAGTTCCCTTAAATAACACCCATGGAGGTATACATAATAACAATAGCCTTGATATGATCAATAGGCTCTTTTCCTTAACTCAGAAATAATTCTGAAATCTTATTAATTTTGGTTAACTAATCGATATTTAATCGGCTAACTTTAGAAGCTAATTTTTATCATCAATTACCATTATTCAGCTTTGGTTAACCTTTTGGTTAACTCCCAATTCATCTTAGATCCAAATCCAAGAACATTACTTTATGGAAAGCTTAATTGATTAAGATCTCTTATTTATGTTATAATTAGTCATTAGACTAATTTTATTAACCATTTATGCTCATAAATAAAACATTTGATTTAATTTGAATCACAAATTTCATCACAGTTAGGGCCTATTTTAATTATCCCCATATCAACTTCATTTCCCAATCTATGATCACTAGGAGGTGTGTACCATTGGTGTCTACGTTTCAAGAGCTTCCCAACGATAAATGGAACTCAAAAATCTGATGTATGGGTCAAAAGTTATGGCCATTCAAAGTTGGCATTGTTGGCCCAATGGGCCGACCCACTTGAGCAGGCCCAATCCAGCTGGCCCAATTCTGGGCAAAATTTCATCAAACACAACATATTTATGCACTGTGTTTCCACCCCCTTCTTTCCAATGCTTCCTACTCTATCACATATCCATTCATAACCTGCAATACAAACATAGGACATCCTGTCCTCTCCTCAATCCCATTCATTCATCAAAATAACACTTTTATTTCATCATAGAGTCTATTTCCATGTCAATATATTAATCTAAATCAATATCCCATTCCATACAAAACAGAATTGAATCATAATCACCATTAAATCACACATGCAATCTATAAAATCAACATCTAATCATTTTGAGATGTTTATACTTGGCTTGTAGTTGAATTAAACACAAAACCCCTTTGTTAGCTTTAAGTGTGAGATCAAAATCTCTAATCAAAACCCTCTTTTTAAACCTAACATCATAAACTTGAATCAAAAACATAATTTCTTGAATTGGTTGTGCTAGAAATCATTCATAACACTCAAATCTGAAAAAGAACCCAATTCACTTACTTGACAGCTTGCCAAATGGAAATCTGAGATTTTTCTTCAACTTAATCTCCAAGGAAGTCAAGCTATAAGATGAAGAAGATGATGCACACAGTCCTTTCCTTTGAAAATAACTTGAAAAATCCCTTTCCAACTCCTTGACAGTAAAGAAACGAAGAAAGAAGAAGAAATAAACCAAGCTCTTTCTCTCTTACACTCTTGCTGTTACCAGAACCTCCGTATGACTGAGAGCAGGTTCTTTTAGAACCTTATAAAATGTAATCTTACGACTTAACCCCCTCACATTTTATCCATTTCGAATTCAAGTCAAATCAAAACTCATTTTACTCATTTGTGATCAAATAAATACGAGTGTATTATAAAAGTTGATTTACTCGTTGAAATACACATGCTGACATCAAATTTTAACGCATTCGATGAAAATACGTATAAATTTGTATTTACAAAAAAATCCATAATTTCACTAATTTGGGTCTAAATCCAACTCTACTAAGCTAAACACTTCCAAACTTGTTCACTATGCATAATTCCTTTATTTGTGACTAATTTAATCCACATTAATCGTTAATCATCAATAAATTGATTAATCATGCTTAAATCATGTTAATCTTGATTAACTAGAGTTAATATTGATTAACTCGGAATAGGGTGTAACATTCTCCTAATCTTTTAGAATCATTCGTCCTCCGAATGTAAAATAAATAAAGATAAACACAATACGTAAGAACTTACCTGAACGAATAGCTCGGGATATTTTTGAGCCAGTTGTTCTTCCAATTCCCATGTGGCTTCATTGGGTTCATGATGAGTCCAAAGGACTTTAACTCATTTAATTGTTCTTACACGAAGAACTTGCTCCTTGGTATCAATAATTCGAACTGGCTTCTCAACACAAGTGGTGTTCGGTTGAACTTGAATCTCATCATAGTTAATGATATGTGTAAGATCTGCCACATACTTTCGAAGCATCGACACATGAAATATATTATGAATATCGGAGAGCTGCGATGGAAGATCCAAACGATAAGCCACAACTCCGATTCTGCTTTTTATTTGGAAAGGTCCGATATATCTTGGTGAAAGCTTTCCTTTCTGTCCAAATCAGATTGTACCTTTCATTGGAGAAGTCTTCATCAATACCCAATCATCAATAGCAAATTCTAAATCACGCCGATGATTATCAGCATAACTCTTCTGCCTTGATCGGGCTACTCTCAATCTATCCTGCACCTTCTGAACTCTTTCAGTTATCTCTGCAATAATAGTAGGACCATGGAAACTTCTTGTTCCAACTTCTTCCCAGCTAACTGGAGTCCTACATCTTCGACCATATAATGCTTCAAATGGTGTCATTTCAATGCTGGAGTGATAACTATTGTTGTATGCATATTCACACAACGCAAGATGTTCATCCTAATCACTTCCAAAATCTATAACACCGGCACGAAGCAAATCTTCCAAAGTCTGAATTGTTCTCTCAGATTGTCCATCTGTCTGTGGATGATATGCAGTATTAAATCGAAGTTTAGTACCCATAGAATTCTAAAATGACTGCCAAAATGTGGAAACAAACCGACTGTCTCGATCTGACACAATCGAAACTGGTGTTCCATGCAATCTAATCACTTCCCTCACAAACAACTTGGACATTTCATTAAATCCCATATCCTTTCTAAATGGAAGAAAATGTGCTGCCTTCATGAGACGATCCACAATCACCCATACAGTATCATGTTGTCTCTTGGTCATTGGTAGACCAGATACAAAGTCTATAGTCAAATGTTCCCACTTCCATCTAGAAATATGTAAAGGATGAAGCAATCTAGGCAGCTTTCTATGCTCAAACTTCACACGCTGACAGGTTAAGCATGAAGATACATATCCTGCAATATCTCGCTTCATATTATTCGACCAAAACCTGTAATTGAGATTTCTATACATTTTTGTACTTCCTGGATGCATAGAATATCGAGTGTGATGAGTTTCAAACATTACTGCATGTTTCAAATCTTCTTGTGCTAATATATACAATCTATCTCTGAAATAAAGAACTCCATCAACCAACACAAAATCTGGCCTTGCTACAATGTTATCCCTGATTTTCACCAATTCAGAATCTTCAAATTGCCTTTCCTTGATTTGCTTGATAAGAAGAGGCTCAGACACAAACATTGCTACGACCATAATTCTATTGTCCATCATTTCAATGAACACGTCCAAATCTCTAAACTTTTCAATCAAATGCCATCCGCCCACCAGCGATGCCAAGTTAGCAGATTTGCGACTCAAAGCATCAACTACTACATTACCTTTTCCAGGTACATAGATGAACGGAAAATCATAATCTTTAATCAGCTCTAACCAACGGTGTTGTCTCAGATTAATATCCTTTTGGGTAAACAAATACTGAAGGCTTCTATGATCACAATGAACTTCAAAGGTTTTTCCATATAGATAATGCCTCCATTGCTTCAAAGCAAACACAACCGCCGCGAGCTCCAAATCATGAGTAGCATAATTTTTCTCATGCTCTCTCAACTGACGCGATCCATAAGCAATGACCTTGCCATTTTGCATCAGTACACATCCCAATCATATACCAGAAGCATCTGAATAGATCACAAATCCTCCTCTTCCATCAGGTAATGACAAGATTGGGGCTGAGACTAATCTCTGTTTTAACATGTGAAAACTAGATTCACATTCATCATCCCATACAAATGGAATATTCTTCCGAGTCAGTTTCATCAATGGAGCTGCAATTTTCGAGAAATCTTTCACAAATCTTCTGTAATATCCAGCCAATCCCAAGAAACTTCGAACTTCTGGAACATTCTTCGGATTGTGCCAATTGGTAATGGATTCAATTTTTGCTGGATCCACTGCTAAACCTTTACTAGCAATTTACATGACCCAAAAATGCCACCTGCTGCAACCAGAAATCACACTTCTTTAATTTTGCAAACAACTGATTGTCTCTCAATAATTGCAATGTTGTTCTTAGATGATGTGCATGTTCTTGCTCTGACTTTGAATACACCAAGACATCATGAATGAAGATCACAACAAACTGGTCTAAATATGTAGCAAAAATTATGTTCATCAAAGCCATAAACACTGCAGGTGCATTTGTTAATCCAAAAGGCATAACCAAAAGTTCATAATGCCCATATCGGGTTCTAAATGCTGTCTTTTGTACATCCTGATCACTAAAACGAATCTGGTGATAACCAGATCGGAGATCAATCTTAGAAAAATATGCTGCACCTTCAAGTTGATCAAACAACTCATCAATTCTAGGCAATGGATATTTATTCTTGATTGTTACCTTATTCAATTGCCTATAATCAATATACATACGTAGGGTGCCATCTTTCTTCTTAACAAACAATACAAGTGCTTCCCAAGGTGAGACACTAGGTTTAATAAAACCTTTGTCGAGCAAATCCTGTACTTGCTTTTTCAACTCATGCAATTCTGATGTGCCATTCTATATGGTGCCCGAGATAGAGGCACAATACCCGGCACAAGCTCTATAGTAAAGTCTACTTCCCTTGCTAGAGGCAGACCTGACACTTCTTTTGGAAACACGTCTGGAAACTCACAGACTACAGGAATATTTTATAATTCCTTCTTTGGCTTCTCCTCAGTGATGAATGCGATATAGCCTTCACAACCATTTCGCATCTTCTTTCAGCCTTCAGTGCTGAAACAAGTCTGGTATCAAACTCCTTCTGGGTTCCTTCAAATAAGACACTGGCATTGGCTTCATTTACTTTAAAAGTAATGACTTTGCGGAAACAGTCCAGACAAACTCTGTACTTCGCAAGCCAATCCATGTAAAAAATCACATCAAAATCATTTATTGCCAACACTACTAAGTCTACTAGCATTGACACCTCTCCAATTTCAACACTACATTGGGGTACATATAATTCACACACTACTTTTCTTCCCAATGGAGTAGTTACAGTAAAATCATATGATAACTGTCTAATTTTCTTTTGGATGTTACAAACAAATGGAGGTGCAACAAATGAATGAGTAGATCCAGGGTCAAATAATACAACTGTTGGTCTATTATCAACATAAATTATACCTTCCACCACACTAGTTACAGCTTCTGCTTGTTCCCTATTCACAGCATATACTTGTCCTACAATCTGAGGCCTATTCTGTTGTTGCGCTGTTATGATTGCTGCTGCCTCTAACGTTGCTGTCATTGACGCTGCTGTGGAGGACCAGTAATTACTGCCTGTCCCCGAGGAGGTTGTTGCTGTGGAGTTAGGTTATCTCTTATAACTTTGGGACATTGAGCCATTTTATGCTCCATTGAACCACAAGCTAAACATGCCCCAGTGTTTCTCCAACAAGCTTCTGTCTTGTGAGCTTTTCTACATGTCTCACAAACTGGTTTAATTTTAGCTCTAGCAACGAATTTTTCTTTCTTATTCTTGAATTTGCCTCCTTTCTTAAACCAAGAACTACCACTCCTCTTAGGACCAACACTTGTCTAAATTTCTTCTCTATGAACTTCTTCAGCAATATACGCTTTATCCACTGCATCATCAAAATGTACTGGCTTTTGACCTGCCAGGACCATCTTCTTGTAAGCTAGGTTCAAACCATTTATGAACCTCTTTATCTTCTTTTCTTCTGTATCTATTAAGTCCTTGGCATACTTTGACAGCTTTATGAAGTACATATACCGTCACAGTCATCTTCTCTTGTTTTAAATTCAAAAACTCTGACTCTTTATTTTGCCTCACATGCTCCGGGACGAAGTTTCTTTCAAACTGTTATCTGAAACTTTCCCATATAGTGGCTATAGGAGTTCCAATTATTGCACTTTTCACACCTTTCCACCAATCTTTCGCTACATCATGTAACATAGAAGAGGCAAGCAGTACTCGTTGTTTTGGAGTACATACAATTGTATCAAACACATCTTCAATGTGTTGTATCCATTCATATGCTACCAATGCATCTTCCTTACCATGAAATTCAGTGGCTCCTCTCTTCCTAAATTGTTCATAAAGAACATTAGGATCTTTTTCTTTAGACTGCACTACCACCTGAGTACCAACATTAGGTGCTGTTTGAACTGGTAGCACCTGTGGAGCGTGCATCAGAGCCTGCATCTGAGTTTGCATCTGAGCCTGCACTTGTAGCATGGCATTGATTTGAGCTTGCATATTCAATTGTGCTTCATGGCTCTTAGCCATCTGCTCTAAGATAGCAATGAATTTATTATTACTATTTGGAGTAAGAGGTGTGGGTGTAGGACCTTTATTCCCACTAAGCACAAAATCTGGGTTATCATTCCCATTCCCTTCACTTCCTGATCCAGATGCCATTTTGAAAATAACACAGGAATATATCTTATCTTCCATCACATATCTATATCACATATAGTGAAAACAATTCACATTTAGTGAAAGCAATTAAACAGCAAATCCAAAAGTAGGTTTTGATGCGCAAGTTAACGCGTCCTCACTGTGTCCTTACATTGTCTAAGGATTTTAAAATTTCTTTTTAACTCTTTCACTTTGCTCTGATACCATACAATAAGTATGACACAACCCGAACCCGATATTCAGACTAATTCGAGTTATCCCCAGGTCGCGTTGCATACTTAGTCCCGTGAACTTCAATCATATAAAAATTCATAAGGGATATCATTTACACATTGTGCAGAATATAAACAAATATACATTGCTTATGTATAAAACAAAAATCCATTCAAATTATGTACAAAACTAATCACTTGCATATTTAAA
The DNA here is from genome assembly GCA_028538565.1 of Umbellularia californica. Lineage (NCBI taxonomy): Eukaryota > Viridiplantae > Streptophyta > Magnoliopsida > Laurales > Lauraceae > Umbellularia > Umbellularia californica. Next base: position 39,591,861 of record JAPQWN010000007.1, on the reverse strand, counting down.
TAAAATACAAGGATCAAAAGTCTGAAACGTTTGAAAATCACTTTCTATAAGTTTTCATTTCCATCTATTGTTTCATCCTTCAAAATCACATCAGTTGTTACTGCCTCATTTCCATTCTACTAATCCTCCTAGAGGAGCCGGAGTGGTCTCCACCTTTGGCGTTATGGTCTCTGTAATGCCATCAATAACACTATGAATTTGACAATTCAACAATGTATAAACAATTATATGATTAAACATGCTAATTACACATTTAATCGGTCTAATCCAATGTTAGACTAATTCAATTTCCATTTAGTTCAAATCAATGAAAGTCTTCAACAATTGACAAAAACTACAATAGCATTTCATTGAATTTCAATCTTCCTAAAAAGGAAGGATTGCCATCTTCCATACAAAAGGATTCATATAGTGTGGGATTTATCAGTGCCCGGGCCAGGGACATCTGATATCACTACGGAGTTCCGGAACACTCCCAAATAATCTGCTGCAGCAGTTATAGCTCCAATGAGCTTACAGAAATCACTATAGAGTGCCAAACTCAATAACAATACAATTAACATTTAATTATGTTCAATGACGAATTAATGGATATAATCCAATAAACAATCTATTTAGGATTCAATTCACAATTTCAATTAAATAATACCAACCAATCGGGTGAAATCCTCAGTTGTTTAATGTATGTGTTATTCTCGATGAGCATCATAATTTATGTAAATTTGTACATTAAAGTTCCCTTAAATAATACCCATGGAGGTATACATAATAACAATAGCCTTGATATGATCAATAGGCTCTTTTCCTTAACTCAGAAATAATTCTGAAATCTTATTAATTTCGGTTAACTAATCGATATTTAATCGGCTAACTTTAGAAGCTAATTTTCATCATCAATTACCATTATTCAGCTTTGGTTAACCTTTTGGTTAACTCCCAATTCATCTTGGATCTAAATCCAAGAACATTACTTTACGGAAAGCTTAATTGATTAAAATCTCTTATTTATGTTATAATTAGTCATTAGACTAATTTTATTAACCATTTATGCTCATAAATAAAACATTTGATTTAATTTGAATCACAAATTTCATCACAGTTAGGGCCTATTTTAATTATCCCTATATCAACTTCATTTTCCAATCTATGATCACTAGGAGGTGTATACCATTGATTTCTACGTTTCAAGAGCTATTCAACAATATATGGAACTCAAAAATCTGACGTATGGGTCAAAAGTTATGGCCATCCAAAGTTGGCATTATTGGCCCAATAGGCCGATCCACTTGAGCGGGCCCAATCCAGCTGGCCCAATTCTGGGCAAAATTTCATCAAACACAACATGTTTATGCACTATGTTTCCACCCGCTTCTTTCCAATTCTTCCTACTCCATCACAAATCCATTCATAACTTGCAATACAAACATAGGACCTTCTGTCCTCTCCTCAATCCCATTCATTCATCAAAATAACACTTCTATTTCATCATAGAGTCTATTTCCATGTCAATATATTAATCCAAATCAATATCCCATTCCATACAAAACATAATTGAATCATAATCACCATTAAATCACACATGCAATCTATAAAATCAATATCTAATCATTTTGAGATGTTTATACTTGCCTTATAGTTGAATTAAACACAAAACCCCTTTGTTAGCTTGAAGTTTGAGATCAAAATCTCTAATCAAAACCCTCTTTTTAAACCTAACATCATAAACATGAATAAAAAACATAACTTCTTGAATTGGTTGTGCTAGAAATCATTCATAACACTCAAATATGAAAAAGAACCCAATTCACTTACTTGAGAACTTGCCAAATGGAAATTTGAGATTTTCCTTCAACTTAATCTCCAAGGAAATCAAGCTATAAGATGAAGAAGATGATGCACACAGTCCTTTCCTTTGAAAATAACTTGAAAAATCCCTTTCCAACTCCTTGACAGTAAAGAAACGAAGAAAGAAGAAGAAATAAACCAAGCTCTTTCTCTCTTACACTCTTGCTGTTACCAGAACCTCCGTATGACTGAGCATAGGTTCTTTTAGAACCTTATAAATTGTAATCTTACAACTTAACCCCTTCACATTTTATCTATTTCGAATTCTAGTCAAATCAAAACTCATGTTACTCATTTGTGATCAAATAAATACGAGTGTATTATAAAAGTTGATGTACTCGTCGAAATACACATGCTGACATCAAATTTTACCGCATTCGATGAAATACGTATAAATTCGTATTTACAAAACAATCCTTAATTTCACTAATTTGGGTCTAAATCCAACTCTACTAAGCTAAACACTTCCAAACTTGTTCATTATGCATAATTCCTTTATTTGTGACTAATTTAATCCACATTAGCCGTTAATCATCAATAAATTGATTAATCATGCTTAAATCATGTTAATCTCGATTAACTAGAGTTAATCTTGATTAACTCGGAATAGGGTGTAATAGAAATAATGTCTTAACTTCTGGGAGGCCCAAACCTTCGCCAAGCAGGTTCTTTCCATCAGGGAGTATTTCCTTTCGTATGGCAGGAGAGATTTGGTTAGGTAATATAGCATTTTCTTTTCTACCCGCGTCATCGTGTTGACCGAGAACAATCCCTATCGCCGTCTCAGTGGTCAAAACGTACAGGATAAGGGGCTTGTGCTTAACAAGAGGTTTCAGAACTGGGGGATTCAATAGATAACTTTTCTGATTGTACCCTTTTTGGCAGTCATCGCCCCAATCGTATTGAGCTCCTCCTTTTAGCAATCTATAAAAGGGTTCACACCTTTACGAATGCTACGATATGAACCGGCGGATGAATTGTAATCTCCCGATCAAACCTCTTAGCTCTTTTAAGTTCTTGGGTGGCGGCATTTCGAGGATGGCTTTCACCTTTGACGGGTCCACTTCTATACCTCGATTGCTGGCCATGAACCCTAAAAGTTTTCCTGATGATACCCCGAAGACACACTTTCATTTTCAACTGCGTTTCTCTTGACCTTTGGAGAACTCTCCTCAGAGTCGTGGCATGGTCTACACGAATTTGAGATTTAACTTAGATGTCATCGACATACACCTCATTAAAGTCGTGCATCATGTCGTGGAATATCGCCATCATGGCTATTTGGTAAGTTGCACCCGCATTCTTCAACCCAAAGGGCATCACGACATAACAGTAAGTCCCCCAGGGGATAGTAAATGAGGTATTTTCTTGATCCTCTGTGGAGAGCTTTATCTGATTGTACCCTGAGTACCCATCCATAAACGAGAGCATTGCATGCTCAGCAGTGTTGTCAACGAGCTCATCTATGTGTGGCAAGGGGAAGTCATCCTTAGGCGAGGTTGTGTTCAGGTTCCTAAAATCAATACAGACCCTGACTCGTCCATCCTTCTTCTTGACTGGGACTATATTGGAGATCCATTGAGGAAACAATACCACTTTGATGAATTTGGCCTGGAGAAGTTTATCAACTTCCTCCTTCACTTTCACTGCTATGTCGAGGAGCATCCTCCTCAACTTCTGTTTGACCGGTCTCGCATTTCTTTCCAATGGGATTTGATGTTCTGCCAAAAGTGGGTCCAATCCTATCATGTCATGGTAGTCTGATGCGAATACGTCCTGGTATTCATTTAGAACTCATAAGATCTCTTCTTCTTCGTCGGGTTCCAGGTGTGCACTGATCTGGACTAGTTTGGGCCTTTCCTCTATCCCCAAGTTGATTTCTTTGGTCTTTTCGGCCGCTGCTTGAGTTTCCTCATCAAATCTCTTGATGACTCTGGAACTCTTCCGAGACTTCATCGTCCTCTCCTTCGACGTCTACTAATTCATAAACACCCATTTCGTCCTTGGCATCCTTGGTTCCTGAAGACGATTCTGGCTCCGAAATAATGGGCATCGACTCGTACCCTATTTCGCTGATTCGGGTCATGACTTCCTCTAGCCACGATTGCTCTACTGGAGGAATTTTCCATCGCTCAGGTTTCCTTATGGTTCTGCAATAGTCAAAAGTTTCTACTCCTAGGCTACCTATATTTTTGGGATTTTGGTTTTCTAATTTTTTGGGATTGTTATACCCCGAACCAGAAAAACTTGATTAGAACTAATTAAGTGAGTGTTTAGTCTTAAGTGAGTTTTTAATACTAGCTGGGTTAGAATGTGATTAGACTTAGTCTGGATTATAGCTTTGGGAATTTTGAGGATGTTTAGTATGAGTCAGACACGCTCAGGGACGCCCTGAGTACACGTGTAAGAGTGTGTTTTCGTTCTAAATCTTTTGTTTGATCATGATTTTTAATTCTCTTGAATGGTTTTATTATTTGTGACAACTTTCATTTTTAGCCTGCATGTATTTTGAGGCCCAGAAACCAAGTTTTGGCCCAAGAGGGTAAATCTGTCTTTTCATGCTAAATCTGGGCACAATTTTCGAAGTCGTGAAACCATGTCAAAATTATACTTTTCCGAAACTAGATTTTTCGAAGATTGTTTTGTTCTTCTTCGTCGACTTCATCCGGGGTCCACAAGACCATGTTTTAATCGTTTCAAGTTCAACTGCTTTGGGACCCACCTTCCAGACACTATATAAGCTCTCTTACTCTCTCTCCTTCCCATTTCCTGCAACAGTTCTTGACCTAGAGCAAGAGAGTGAAGAAGCTTTCTTCTTGACCTTTTCCTCCTTGAATCATCTAGCTAGAGTGTCCCAAATCAAGATCCAAGACTACCAATCTCTTTCTTTCTTCTCAAGCTTCATTTGGGACGTTTTTGGAGCCAATCCCTTTTACTATTCATCATCTTCAAGCTCTCTTCTTCTTGTTCAGCTAGCTCAAGGTTAGAACTCTTCTTCATTCTTTCATTTGATGTTCATTTAAATCATTTAGAGCTTATTTTCCATGTTTTCAAACCCATTTTCGAAATGGGGGTTTGTAATGACCAAAATGGTGATTTTTGTATGCTCTATTTTGGGGGTTTTGTGTAGATTTCATGGATCTGCCCTTCTTGTTGAATTTTGTGGAGTTTTTGCTTGACATTGGACTAAGGCAAGTAAACATTTTAGTCCTTCATAGTGCATTGTAAGTTTCGGGTATTTTACCTTGAGAAATGTTGTTTTATTATCAAGTTTATCATTTCTTTCATGTTACTAATCTCTTTTAGTTTGTTTAATCTTTACAAGAATGGTTACTAATCACTCTATCTAATCTAGAAGTTTTGTCTTGAATGGAAGCATGTATTTCAATTGAATGCTTTACAAGTTATTAAATACATGATTTGAATGTGAATGGTTTAGTGATTTTGAAGTTTTTGATTGAAATGTGAGTGGATATTTGTGTGAGAATCATCCCTTGGAAAGCATGTAGGCTTGGGGAGTGCAGGTGGTTCAAGTGTGGAAGAGAAAAAGGAAGAAAAAAGCAAGAAAATGAATGAAGGAAAGTGCAGTTTTTGCACTCAGTCGCGCACAGGCAGAAGCCTGTTCGCTCGAGCGACCACTGGATTCGCTCGAGTGAACGTGCCTTTGTTTGAAGGGTTTCGGACAGAAACCTGTCTGCTCAAGCGAACCCTTAGGTTGGCTCGAGCGAACAAGCCTCTGTCTGGGGTCCGCTCGAGTGAAGGTATGACCGCTCGAGCGAACCTGACTGTCACAGTTTTGGATTTTCAATTCTTTTCTGAATTTCTTGGAAATTAAAAACTAGACTATGTTTTAGACTTTTAATTGACGTTGTGCAAATTGAAATTCCAAAATGTACCTTACCTTCGGGGACATTAAGCTATGTAAATTCTGACATTTGGGTTTCAACTTCACAAAGGTCAATGAACAGTCTCACCCTATGCTTGATGGACTTATAATTGCACTCTTGTTTTGATGATTCATGCATCATCATGTTCTCGTTTGATTTTCAAGTATAAGCTCGTATTTAAGACGTGTTTCAAGAATCGTGTTTCAAGAATAAAAAAAAAAGGGAACCATCTCTTAAGTTTGTTAAGCATTTATACTATGCTATTTTGCTAGTCTTGTCGTGTCGTGTTTGATAAATGATTACCCTCTTGTTTTGTCGTGTTCTCGAACGTGTATCGCCGTGTTTTGTGCATTCATGATATAAGTGAATACCACTGAGCTTGGACTGCCCTTTTAGCCTGATCTACTACCTGGGGGTCCTTAAACATGTGGACTGTCTATAGACTAGTCGTGTATTATATTACACATCGTGTGTGTCTTTCCGGTTCCGCGGCCGGCCTCCCCGTTTACCTTGTGTAGCGTGTGATCGTGTCTTGCGTGTCGTGTTTCGTGCGTGCGTACTTGCTCTTGTCATTTTACGTGATAGAGAAAGGATGAGCTCAATGTGGATTTATCTTTTCATGATATTATAAGTATTCATGCTAGTTTCGTAAACTTGAAACATGTACTTTAATCTTGAACTGTTTTAGCACTATTTTTCATATTCATGCCTATATTGTTTATTTGCCAAACCGTCGTGTTTGATGCATTTTATTTTGGTGTCCAGATGCAGGAGGTATCGCGTTTGACGAGGAGTGCCCGAAGGAGGCTATTGAGCCATCCCCAGCACATGAGTGGCAGCCCGACGACGTCATCTAGACGCCGGGCGGGATCTTGATTTCTCGTTCACCTAGTTTTGGGATATCTTTTGGGATCTTATTTTGTTGTATTGGCCTTTGTTGGCCTCTCATGGATTTGTATTTCGAATTAATATACTTTTGTCTAACTATGAAACTTTATATCAAGATAGGATTGCTTTGTTGACAATCCTTTTCGATACCATGGCTTGATACCTTATTTATGTTACACCTTATTGTATTAAATCTGTATGATTCATTTTGCTACACGCTTCCGCATACCTATTTGTGTGAGCTCGACCCGTGTCTTGGGATTCTCACCGCGGAAACCTGTAGGAAGATAGGCAGTATGTTTTATTAATGTAATGCGTTGCGTCGCGGGCCCGGGTCTCGGTCCGGGGTCGCAACAGGGATTTTGTGGATTTTTTATTTTCTTGGATTTTTCAGAATGGTATGGTACAGGTTGGGTTGAGGAGGGGCTATCTAAGGAGGAAGATCCATGCCCCGGGCAATGCCGAGCTGCGGGGCGATAAACCACTTCGTCGTCTTTGGGATTTTCGATCTCCCAAGTTTTGCTGTCTTCTTCTGAGGTTCCTGCTCTCCAGTGTCTCCATGCGGCCGGCCAGTATATGACTTCCTAGCTATCGGGGTCTTCGATTTCCCAGGTTTCATAGTCATCTCTTTTTTCGGGAATCGGTGTTTTTTTTATGGGCAATTTCTCCGAATCATTGGTACTAATCATGTTGCATGACAGCAATTGGAAATTTTCCTCCAGGGAGGGACATGATCCTCTAATTTCTTCGGATTCGGGGAATCTTTCCCAGGTACCAAAGATGTCTTCGTAGGTCTCAACTTCTTCCTCTTCAGACGATGAATCAGTTATACCTTCTATTAAAAGCTCTTTCCTTTTCTTCTAGGGGCGGACCTCATGGCATCCCCCTCCATCGTGAGGTTCGTTGGGGTCTAGGAGTTTGCTATGTCTGATGAAGTGTTCGCCTAGTTTCCAATTTCTTCTGGAGGTCATCGCTTGGTCGTACGGGTCGAATCATAGTCCTTCTATCCCTATCTTTGCTCCTAGGATAACGGGGTCAAGGATCCCGTCCTCATTTTTACCTAGTCCAAATCCGGGTCGGTATCCGAGCTTTCTCATGAGGTTCCAGCCTTGTATGTATTCTTTTCTTAATGGCGGTTCAGGTAGAGGAACCAGATATGATATCATACTTCGGATAGGACCGATGTTGGTTAGGGAAATGATAGAATCGATCTTATATCCGTGGGTTTTGGTCCCGAGCAGGATAGGAGCCGGCCGCAAGGTGGAAAGTATCTGAAGTCCTTCCGGTTCAATTACTGGTGGGTCCCCCATAAGTTTCACAATTTTTCCTAGATAGGGAAACTTAATGCATTGGTGTCTAGTGGACATGACCACCTTCATGTGATTCAACCAGCGACGTCCTAATATCAAGTTAAAGGTTGCCGGGATATCCATGACATAGAATTCTTCAGGTATCGAAATCGGGCCTGCTTGCACCAATAACATGATCTTCCCACAAACATTTTTCTTGTTTCCATCATACCCTGTCACCACCAACTGGGCTAGGGTTAGATCCCTAGCAGTTAGATCCAGCGTCTTGTATGTTTTCAATGGACAGATGTTTAAAGACGCCCCTGTGTCTACCAGAGCACCAGGTACTTCTTTCCCTGCAACCCTAACTGTGAGATGTAGGGGTGAGGTTCTTGCTTCAGGTGGTATCTCTTTCAATTCCTCCTCGGTGAAGTTAAGGGTTGGCAAGACAGTCTCCAGGGACAAGGAGGCGATTGACGTCCTTAGTTGCTCCGAGGTTATGTCTTTCGGAACTTGTAAATAGGTGATGGCATCCATCAACTGCTTCTGAGGCATTGGGGATGTCTTGATCAGGTCAAGGATCGATACTTTGGCGGGTATCTTTGTCAGGTGCCCCAGGAGGTCATATTCTATCCCAGTCTCCAACTGAATGTGAGTTCTTTCTTGGACATCTTCTTCGGTCTGCTGGCCAGGGACTTCCAAGCCTACATATGGCATGTTCGCAATTGGAGGTAACCGTGGTAGGCGGATCCGTCCTGATCGGAGGTGTGCTTGTGACTACTCTATACCCGAAGAATGAGTTAACTGGGAGTAAGTGACAGTTTGAGGCCCTCCATGTGCGAGGTCATCGTCGAAGTACAATTTGTAGAGGTCTGGGGAGTCAACTACCATGTCAGTTCTGAGATTATCTAGTCTGAATTTAGTCTTCCCGTCCCAATTTACGTATTTCCAATAGTCATCATCTTCAAAAAGTTCATCATAGTAGGGTTGATTCTGACTAATGGTCGGCCGGACCGGGAAACCAGCTGATTGATGTGACACAGTAGCGACACTTGCCGATGGTCCTTGCAACGGTTGTGTCAAGGTTGACGCAGCGTGTTGCGGCATTGGGTTCGTGTATATTTGCATGTTAGGTATCCGCCACATCGTACCAGGAGGTGGACCTTGGGTTTGTTGCGCTCTTTGTGACCGTGGACTCCCATGGGTTTAATGCTTCCCCAGTCAATCATCCCTTCATCACTGAGGTCGTAGATCAAGTCTCTGGCCGTATAACAATGCGTTAGGTCATGTCCCGGCATCCTGTGATATACACAAAATTTCGTCCGATCAAGGTAGTCCGGCCTTTGCTTCTGTCTTTCCGGTGGGAGCTGGATAGCGTTTTGTTCCAAGAGTGACCAGAAAACAGTGGTCCTAGGCTGAGGGAGGGGTGGGTAGTTAGCTCTTTTCGGTCCGAGTCTTCTTTTGTTCCCGTCATTGTTTTGGCCTAAATTATTATTATAGTTGTACGAGACTGCGTTATAACTCGGCCGAGGATTTGTACCCTGATTCGGGTTTTGAGGCATCACCGGTTGATTCATAGGTGGTTGTGTCGAATTCATGTTTTGTCTCGGATAAACGGGTCCCCCTTGGCCATGTGGTTGTTGACAGTATCTTTGATCATTCCAAGAAGGGTCCCGGTAATTCTGGTCGTCCCAAAGGTTCTGAGTATTCCCTTGAAAATTAACATCCTGGTTTTGCCCTTGATTCCAGTGTTGGGTGAAATTCATTTCCTGATTATGATTATATGGGCGATAAACCACTTCTTGAGTCGAGTTTACTTCCGGGGCCGTACGATTTTCCACGTGATTGGTCGCATGACAGACAACCCTTTTTTGATCGGAGATGCCTAGGTTATTCAGTATCCCATCGTCTAGGTTTTGCCTCATTCTCGACAACCGATGATGAAAGCCGCTCCAGTTCATGACTTCCCCTATTGTCATCAATGTCCTCATCGGTTCTTTCATGTTAGAAATGACCATCTTGACTTGCTCCTCCTCTTTCATATTACAGTCGGACCTCATGAATTGACTCAGCCATCTTGCCACGAATTCTTCGTAATCCTCATTGTTCTTTTGCTTTAAGTTGGCTAAGTCATGCCATAAGGGTTTGTTCTTGGTCAAGTGTTGGTATCGCACCAGGAATTTTTCTATCACATCCTCAAAGGTATTGATCTCGTGCGAGGGCACGGATGTGTACCAAGTTAGCGCATCTCCAGCTAGTGACTCTTGACAATAGTTAATGAGGAGGGCGTCTTCGTTAGCGATCATACGACACTTGTTACAGAAGGATACCAAATGGTGTTGCGGGTCTGTAGTCCCATCATACGACACAAACGTTGGGGCTTTAACGGGGAAGGGGGATTTCTTGATCTCTTCTTTCTTTGTGAAGTCATAGAATCCTAACCTTTTGCCTTGTCGCGACGGGGATTTCTTTCGAATCTCCCTTTCTAGCCCCTCAATTTCCTTTCGCATTTCCTTAATCGCCTAAGAGTCAAGGTGCTAATCTTCGAGTGTTGGGCCGCGTCTCGAGGCCTCAATTGGGGTCTGATGGTAAGCTAGCTCTACAAGATCATATTGAAGGTCTTGTTGATATCCCGGAGGTACATATTGATAACTCCCCCCCGGCTTGTGTTCTCCCCAAGACTTGAGTTTGGGCTCGATCTTGAGTTCTACCCGGGTCAGGTGTTAATCTTGGTCGCTGAATCACGTAAGTTGGTCGATGGGATGGTTCGTAAATTGGTCGGTCCAATTGATGCTCCTCATAAAGCTCCTGAGGATTCGTGGCATTCACAATTTCATCATAGTAGAGCGGAGGATCTTGTTCCTCATCTAATACCTCGTAAGTCGGAGTCAATTGATTTTGATAGGTCGGGGGTGAACTTTCATATCCCGTCGGTTGGTGATAGGTTAACCTAAGGCCAGATGAGTTTGGGATCGATTGGCCCACAGCGACAGTAGGAGGGGTCATCGCCTAAAGTTGGGGTTGGATAACCTCGTGTTGGTATTGATGATGGGTTCTTGGCATGTCTCGGGTATTATCATAAATGGCAAGGTTCTGTCGTGGGACTCTCGGCGTGAATGATCGGGCCGGGCCCCCCTGTTCTTGCTTAGTTCGGAGATGCCTATTCTCATACGGAATTGGGATTGGTTGTGTCCTCGACTGCCTAGTGGTGATCATAATGGACGTATCAACAGGCATTCCATATTGGGGGACTGTCGAGGTGATCGGCTCGGTCCGGGTGACTATGGCTGAATGAGGGATCACTTGCGAGACTATAGGTTGAATCAAACAGTGGGCCCGTGTCGTGATGTTGGCGTAGGTCTTGTGTCCTGTCGTCTGCCTACTTGATCCGACCAGATCCTTGTATGTGATTTGCGAATCAGCAGCGTATGAATCCCTTCGTATAGGAGTTGGTGGACTGGAGTGGCTCTTCCTCGCGACCACTGAGTTCATCGGGGAAGGGACCCGTTCGACGATTGGTGGGCCCGATATGCGCGAGGAATAGCACGATCCGGAAAATGGGGTGCCAAGGGCTCTAGAAACCTCGGCATCCAATGGTGGGAGATAAGCCTCATCGTGGCTCGAGTTGCTCCCAAGGCTGAGATAGGGGGAAAGTGGGGCATTCCCCATGGGTGGTTTGCCATGGGAAAGGTGGGGATGAGAAAAGAAAGACTTTAGAAAAGATGAGAAGGGAAAGAACTTAGGAAAGAAGAGAACATTTTATGAAACTAACGTGGGTGGTGGAAAGGGAAAGACTAATAGGGTTGAGTTCTTATGTTGTAATGGGGAGAGCTTTAGAGGGCGGTCATGTGGACCCTAGTTCACATTCAATTTACACCCGTAATAACCCTTAAATAAATGGGACACGAACATCTGGCCATTGACCGAAGGTTTGTGATCCGCGATAAAAACTTATAAAAGACCTAAACAAGTGATAGGACAACAAAAGAAGTCCCATCACATCGCCAGGCTGTTAGCATGGAGATCGGGGGACCTGCAAAAGACTCAAATTCGTGATAAGACAACAAAAGTAGTCCTATCACGATCGCCAGGCTATCAGATGTGAATTTTGATCCCCCAGGGGAGGGAAATCGCCATTCAACTATATGAGATATTAAAAAGTTACATAAAAAATGAGGATTCCGACTACCCTCAAAATCGACGGATCACGATCGCCAGTTACGGATACGGCCGTAATACCGTCCTTCGATGAAAGTCGAAAGAGAGCGGGAGAAAATGGAATGGGTTCTTCTCTCATCTAATGTGCCGCCGACGACACACGACGGTTGTCTTGTTACTTAATTTGAGTCTTTTAATTTGGGTCGAATCACAGGTCTCAAAATAGGGTCATAGTGAACTAGGGAAGGGAAATCAACATCCAGGGGGTGTAGCTTAGTCAAAATCAAATCCATGTACTCTAAGGGGGTGAAATGCAATAAAATAGGAGTATGGGGAAGGTGCCAAATATTTAGAAGAAGATCGGGCCCGCTGTCGGGTATCCCCTTCAATGTCCTTGATGGAACGCGCTCCTGCCGAGGGTGCTACCAGGGTCGGCGGACGTGGGAGTCTGTCGGGTCCGACCCTTTCGCGCCCGGGGAGCTGAAGCGTGCATCAACATTTCTTTGTGTGGGTGTGCCAGATTTTCTATTTTACTTGGAATTGCAAGTGGTAATCCGGAGATCAACCTTCGCAACTAAAAAGGAAATCAACTTCTTTCAAGTTTTCCATTGCACAAATAGTTAAGAAAAGAGACATTTTCTTGGTTTGCCGTTGTTGGCACTAAAAATGTCACTTTGCCTCTTCAAGCCACATGAAGCCGCAGCCTACCAAAATAGGCAATGCTGCTTCCAAGAAACCAAATCTTGTCAGAATCAAACAAAAACTGCAAGATCCTTCAAGATAGCCAAGAGAAGAGTACACATGAAGTTTCGGGCCATTTCGACAACATTTGGCCTAACTTCACTTCTCCGGCAGCTAAACAGGAGCTCTCGGCGGCGACAGCATCGGAGACATCAAATTCCCGATCAGAGCCTGTGGATGATCTCAAAATGCATCCAAAAGGCTCTACGTCAAGTTCCAAGTCAAACTGACAACATTTGACCGTACATCAACCCTCAAGCAGCTAGATCAAGCCTCTCGGCGGCGAAAACCACCGAAACCATTACTCATCAAACAGAGCACATGGGCAGCTTCAAAATGCTTACAAAGGGCTACACGTCAAGTTTCAGGTCATTTCGACAACATTTGACCAAACTTTGACTCTCGGAAGCCAAATCAGGCCTCTCGGCGGCGGAGCTCACCGGGACCATGGTTTCCAAGACAGAGCCTGTGGATCATCTCAAAATGACTCCAATAGGTTCCCTGTCAAATTTCAAGTCAATCGGACATTGGTTGACCGCACATCAAAGCGCGACATCTACCTCGCGGCAGAATCAAGCCTACTGGCGACGGGACCCCAAACGGCTTCAAAACTCAAACAAAAGCCGATGGTTGATCTTATTTATTGCTCAGGAGGCTCCACCTCAAATTTCAGGTCATTCGGACATCGTTTGACCCAGTTTCAGCTTCTGATGGAAAATCGGCAACCCCGCGCGACAAAGTCTTCGGCTTTCCTGGAAAATTGGAAACTTTGCAACCCAAATTGCAAGGATTCTCATCAATTTTTCTACAAGGGAATAAGGCCAACAAATGAGCAAAAATGTCAAAGAAAAATACAGAAGAAAAAACGAAGGAAAAAGACCTCAAAACGACCGCAAAACGGGCTCCGAAGGGGAAAATTCCCCCAGGGTCGCAGACCCCCGCGACCCTGGACGCCCGGAATCTCCGGTTTCGCCCCGGGAGCTCCGTTTTCCGTCGTTTTTCACGATTCGAAGCTTCCAACCCCTGGGACTTTCCAAAATTCATACTTTTGAGGCGCCAAATCCTCCGACATCCGTCAAAATCACGGGTCAACCTCCAAAAGTATCAAAATCAACATTGATCGCCAACCGGTCGACAAAAAAAGTGTGCTTTCCGCCCGATCGATCAAAAAATTGACAGGACAGATGTCACCGGCCCGCTCTTAGCTATCAATGTCTGAAGTTACATGTTCATCCGATGTCGATCAGCATGAAGATCCATCGATGATCATCGCCAGAAGAATTCCAGAAGACACGGCATGGCCCGCGACTCTTCGACTGCTCGGCGACCAATTAATGTGGTTAATTGGCTAGCTTTATGGCAGTCATTAACTCATTCTATTGGATGGCCCAATCAAAAGGGAGCATTTGGGAGTTACAAGTCAATTGATTCATGGCATTTAACCCATGAAACTCCTCCCATCATGGCAATCAAAGGCGATTAAATGCCCTCAATCTCCACCGGCGAATCAGAAGCCAAGATCCAGGAGTTACGAAATAAAGGAATTAAACCCTGTAACTCCTCCATTTATGCGGCTTAAGTGCAATTAAAGCCCATAAAAGCTCTCCTAAATGGCTATCAAAAGCCTATAAATAGGAGAGCATTCCATTGAAATCCATATGGGAAAGAATCCAGAGCTTGTATCCAGAAGAGAATCGAATCCAGACAGATCAAACACAGAAAATCCAGAGAAAGAAAAAGAGAGAAAAACTCTGCTGAAGTTCTGCACCGGCCACCACTACAAGGTGACAAAAGTCCCTTGGGGGGTACCTCCCCCCCAAGGTCATTCGCCTTCTCCTCCTGCTTCCAAATGGCTTAGACGTGGCTTTTCAGCCCGTTTACTTAGCTTTTTATTGGACATAGGACCTCCTCTTGGTCTTTGTCCTCTAAAAATCTGAGGTTATAGCCAAGCCAAGCGAATCAAGAGCATCCACTGTTCTCATCTGCATGGATGATGGCGAAGCCCACACATGGCTTGCGACCGTCAATCTGAACGAGTCCCCCACAATCTCCTGAAAAGTTAGGTCCTCCTTTTCTTGCTTTTCATTGTAGTTTGTATTTTTCTAAAAGAGACAAAAATCACAACTCTTGTCTTTCATTATTGATGAGAATTATAAATCGGCTATAAACGCCAAAATCGGCTATAAATGCCAAAAAAAAACCGCCTTTCACGGCAAATCAAGAAAATGTCTCTTTTCTTAAATATATGTGCAATGGAAAACTTGAAAGAAGTTGATTTCCTTTTTACTTGCGAAGGTCGATCTCCGGATTACCACTTGCAATTCCAAGTAAAATAGAAAATCTGGCACACCCACACAAAGAAATGTTGATGCACGCTTCAGCCCCCCGAGCGCGAAAGGGCCGGACCCGACGGACTCCCACGCCCGCCGACCCCGGTAGCACCCTCGGCAGGAGCGCATTCCATCAAGCTGGCGCACCCGGTGGGACTCGTTCATTTGAGAACACGATGCTCGGAAATGAAATATTTGCATATCATACTTTTTGCTCTATGCTTATACTTCTTTTCCGGATTCCTTGGCTACTTTCTAGCTGGTAGCCTATGTTGGATTTTGCATCCTAAAAAAAAAACGAGATGGGATTTTTTTGAAATTTCTAATTCTTCGAATTTATTTCCACTCTTTCTCTTTTCAAAAAAAAATAAAAATAAAAAAAAATCAAATTTCTCGTTTTGGATTCAAAATTGAGAAACTTTGATCCTCTCCTATGGTTCATGTGTTCGCGGAAATCGTTGAGCCTGTTCGAAATGGGATTTGGGCCATCGTTTCTCTTCGATGAATCTGTCAGGGATAAATAAAAAATAAAAATAAAAAAATCAAATTTCTCATTTTGGATTCAAAATTGAGAAACTTTGATCCTTTCTCTTCTGGGCATGTGTGCTCGCGGAAATCGTTGAGCCCGTGTTCGGATCGGGGATTGGGCCATCGTTTCTCTTCGATGAGTCTGTCAGGGATCTAAAAAAAAAATTAAATAAATAAATAAAAAGACATAGACCACTAAGGTTAAACCAATTGCGTTCTTTGATCACGATTGATTCAAGAAAAGCCTTGTCCAGAGTGTGGAGACAGCTTGACTGTTCTAAGCAAGGGTCCTCCAAACGGGTTCATTAAGTAATCCTACCCTTACCTGGGGGCAATTCTATCAATTGAGGTTTCAAAAGACTAGGTTAGGAGGCCTATGTGTACTCTCTCGTCTTTAAATCTTAAAAAATTAAAAAAAATCAAAAATAAAAAAAAAATAAAAAAAAGATTTTCAAAAAAAAATCTTAAACAAAAAAAATCAAAATTAAAAATAAAAAAATATATATAAAAAAAAAGATTTTCAAAAAAAAAATCTTAAACAAAAAAAAATCAAAATCAAAATTAAAAAATAATAAAAAATAAAAAAAAAAGATTTTCAAAAAAAATATTAAAGAAAAAAAATATAAATAAAATAAAAATAAAAAAATCTTAAAATAAAAAACCTTCAAAAAAATATATATAAAAATAAAAAAAATCTTCAAAAAAATAAAAATAAATAATCTTAAAAAAAAATATTTTAAAAAAAAATTAAAAAATTAAAATAATAAAATAAAAAAAATCATTTCAAAAAAAAAATCTTCAAATACTCTTCACTTTTGATTTCAGATCTGAGAAATTTTGGTTTCTTCTTTTCTGAGCACTGGCGCTCGCGGAAATCGCCAAGACCGTGTTCAGATTGGAATACCATTTGCTCTCCTTGATGGAACCAATCTTGACATTTCAAAAAAAAAAACTCGTCACTTTTGGATTCAGATTCGAGAAATTGTGGTCTCTTTCCTTCTGAGTACTGGCGCTCGCGGAAATCGTTGAGCCCGTATTTGAATCGGAATGCCACCTGCTCTCTTTGACGAATCCATTTCTGACCTTTCAAAACAGAGAATCCCATCTCATTGATGCGATCTCCAACATTTGTGCATAGCGGTACTAGTACGCCCTTTCAGGGTCTACTGTATCTGTGACCGGCACATTTGTAACTCCTACCTTATATTCTTCTTATCTCGAGCAAGCTCCGCTTCTCGATAAGTCGAATTTAGGTATACAATTGCTTCTAGCAGTCATTGGAACGCTCATTTCGAGCCTACGATGCTTGCAACCAGAACAATTGTACCCTCTATGGCTTTTTGCCTTCTTCATATTGCTTGGGTCATGTCCCTTGAGCGATTTGAAAAGACAAAATCATAGAATTCCCCATTTATGATCATCATATTCTTGTGATTACTAATGGATGTGGTCTTGTTTCAGAAATTTTGAAACTAACAATGGCAGCTTCACTGATCATCACCTTCGATGAAAACAAGCACCAGCTCATGCTTTAACAGAAGCAAACCGAGCGCACTTACAAGCGCCCTGCTAGCTGCCAAACCACCAACTCCCTCAGCAACTCTCTGAACTTCGGGTCGACCTCGACTCCCCGGACCATCGTCTTCGGGACACTGGGACCATTCCCACTTCCCGAAGAAGAAACTGCTCCTGCCAAAAGGCAGAAGGTCGCCTCGCAACGTGTCACTACTGTGACACCAAAGGCAACTGCCGAGAAGCAGAAGATCGCCCGTCAACGTGTCACTTCTGTGACATCAAGGGCGAACCCCAAGAATACTAAAACCCACGGCATCCCCGCGAAACCTCAACCAACAACCAACCAGGTCTACCCTAAGACTTGGTCTCCAAGACCTTCCCCAAAACAAAGAAGGTCTCAAACCTCCACCAAGCCAGCATACCTGGCCCCACTCAAAGAGAACCATTTCTACCCTCTTGCCTACATGAAAGAGGAGAGACCCATCTCCAACTTGACTCCCAAGTCAACCCAGCATGAACCGGCTTGCTCCCACAAGCCCAAAATCAGATCATGCATCACTAGGCCTCTACAAGCACCTGCCAAGGCCTACACTCCTTCAGTCCGACCCTTCATCTCTACAGGGGCCGAACTCGAAAGGTTCAAAGCTTCACTGCAACAGGCAAAGGACCGGGTCCGCATCCTATCCTTGCCCAATTACAAAGAAGACAAGCTCGGCTGCTGCGCCCGAGGGAGTACATCCTTCATTGTTAAAGCCCAGCCAGAGCTGACTGAAGCTCAAATCGCGCATCGAGCACGCCGCCGTGCGTCATATCGACAAAAGATACTAGAGAAGCAACGGACCCAGCCTCCTACACTTCAAGTCTCCCACAAATGGGTCGAAAAAGAAAGACCCGACCAAGTTGCTACCGTCCATATGGTTGGAAAAACTAGAAGACGCCAAAAGTCAGCATAAAAAATCCATGTCCGACGTCCGGTGACCCGTAGCGTAACCAGGACACGAAGACATCCCGAAGAATCTCCTACCCCTTCAAGCCAAGGACGGGAGAGTAATCCTTCATCAAGCTCTTCATAAAAAAGAATGAGCCCCAGCTCAGTCACCAGGACGGTTTCTTCGTTTGAATCCGGAGGAATGAACGTCCTGGTTACAAATTCTGAGCCACCACCTCAGAATCCACCTCAAGATGATGCGCTCACACGCATCCAGCAGTTGGAACAAGGCCAGCAGAGGATTGAAACTCTGATGGAAAACCTTCTCCTTGTTGTCCAAAATCAGGTGAACAATGAGCCTCCTCCGAATCATCGCAATAACGAGGAAAATTGTGAAGAAAATGAGTCACGCGCCCTTACCAAAAAGGACGTAGACAGTATCCTCGCCAAAGCAAAAGAAGAGGATATACTCAAGGAGCATGGGATCAAGCCACCATATCCTTTATGGATGGACTCGGTCCCGTTCCCCACAAAATTCAAACATCCTACTCTCCAAACATATACGGGGAAAGGATCAGCCAGACAACACGTCATCCACTTCAAGATTTTGACGGGAGCTATCGCGGATAAAGATGCACTCAAGATTCGCCTCTTTGCAAGTACCCTAAAAGGTACGGCCTTCGATTGGTACTCCACTCTTCCGGAGGACTCCATCCAAAATTGGGCCATGCTAGAGACACGCTCCCTGGCTCACTTCAAAGGTGAGGATCATCCCGCTACTATGGCTCAGCTTTGTAGCCTGAAGCAGGGGGAGAATGAGTCAACGTACGACTTCATTCACAAGTGGAAAGCAATGGCGTACAAATGCTCAGATGTACTGCCACAAGCGTCGCTAGTCAACATCTGCCGAAACAACATGAGAGCTAGAATCCGCTCCATGATCATCGGCAACAAATCAAAAAACCTGGGAGAACTCCTGGAAGCTTCTATGGAAGCTGAAACGGTGATTAAAGACCTCAACAGTCAGAAGTCATCAAGAAAAGAGCCAACCGCCATTGTAATCTCTAAACCAAAGGAAAAAGAGGTCCTCAATGTGCAAACCAAGTCAGCTCCTCAGCAACCAAAGAAAGCTGAAAACAGAGCTGCAGGTAAGAGACCTGAACTCTCTGATGCCTTCAAAGAGCGAGTAGAAAAGAAATACCCATTCGATGAAGATGTTGACGAAATCTTCGAGGCTCTCGTGGCAAACGGCAAGCTCACCTTGCCTGAACCCAAAAGACCGGGCGATGTTGGCAAAACCAACGATCCTCGGTACTGTCCATACCACCAAATGGTCTCGCATCCTCTCAATTAATGCTTTGTTGTGAGAGAGAAGATAAACGAGATGTGGAAAAATGGAGTCATCACCTTTGACAAAAACTATGGGTCTGCCTCCGTCAACATGGTGTCACGTGGACAAACACCAAAATCACCAGAAGAGAAGATCACTACTTCCTTCAAGGTGATAAAAAGAATTCAAACGTCCGAAGTGTTGGTTCCTTACCCGACACCAGACGGACAACCCATATGGGTACATCCCGATCTCCTGGAAGATGAAAACTGGGAGATCGTAAAAACAAAGCCGACAGCTCAACAGCGAAGGCAGTCTAGGAAACATCTCCTCAGGCTCAAACGGCAAGAGAAGACCCAGCCAAAACAAGAAGTCAATGAAAAGGCAGAGGCCTCCTCTACCACTTCACTCGGGGCAACAGAAACGTCCCTTCCAGAGACTTCAAAGGTGGTAAGAAACTTCACTCTCAGTGATTTCATGCCACCTCGATTCAAAAAAGAAGCTATGCAGGGGGAATCATACTCTTGCAACTCGGTAGTTGGATTCTCCATTGATGGATACGAGTCCAGCAACACCGACGATGGATTCGAACCCAACTACACCGGCGAGTGGGAGGAATCTCTTGAAACAGGAGAGTATCTCTCCGACGAAGAATGGGTTCCTGAAACTCACCTTATGCCAGTAATCTGGTATAACCCCTTACAGCCACAAGGATCCTGGTCTGATGATGAGGAAGACCAAGAGGCTGTACAAGAAAATGCTGTTGAGCCAGCACCCGTTGTTGCTCCAGTGGAAATCAACCATGTTGAGCCATAAAGAGCAGACGAAGAAGAAGATTTGGCTCCCATGCCTGATCTTGAAGAATATGCGAGGATCTTGCAGCATCTCGCTCTAGAACAAGAGCAAGACCGCGTCAACGAGATTCCTCACAATCCAGAGTCGGAAGTCCCTGAAGCCCACCAAGTACCTCCTCCCTCAACTCCTGAAAATGGTGAAAATTGCTGGGGAGACGATCATCTTACATCTGAGGATGAGTCTGACTCCGAGCAGACAACATCTCCTTTAAGAGCTGCCTGTAATGTGATAATTCGGGATTATAGCTCTTCCGATGCATCATCTGATGAGATCACTTACACACCGGCGACACCTAGCACCATATCTTCTGGGGCTACCTCGTCTCGCGTGACTTTCACACAGATGACACCCTCTCAGGCTTCGTCCCCTGAGACTGTGACTTCAGAACTCACGCTCTTCCCGACTCATCATCATGAAGAAAACCCAACTTGGGATGATAGATGGGTCAACGAAGAAGAAAAGCTGCTGGATGCTGTTCAGGACTCGCTCCCGGAAAATGCTCCATGCAACACAATCACTGAGGATGGCAATTCTGCTGCAGACGCATACTCAGTAAATGAGAAACGACAGCCTCTTGATCCTGAGGACAATCTTCCAAGCGAAGACCCTTCTCAAGAAGCTCTCGAAGTTGGTAGAGGCACCCGCTCGGGCCGGGACTACCACAAAAATTACAACCAATCTTCCTTTACTTATGTAAATCCTTCGGGAAAAGATGTTGTAAGCGCCCCCAGTGGCAACAATGATGAACATGCAGGCCCTAAGGAGGCTTTCAAGTATGATTTGATCGAGCACTTCAAACACATACCTGCACGACTGCACATCCTGGATTTATTACGAATGTCTCCACGCACTCGTGATAATCTCATCTCAGAATTACAAAAACTGAATGAGGATGTCGACAAACATGCCCCGCAAGTCCTCCAAATTGAAATGGACTACCGGGTCAAAAACTCTGAAACTTCCTCAAAGGGAGAAAAGAAAACTGAGGGATCATGCATTGAATGCCTCTCGGTGCAAAAAGCAGCCAGTGCAACCATCGCCTTCACAAAGGACGACCTCCTACTTGGCGAAGCAAGGCACAACCGACCCCTGTACTTCACAGGGTACATCAAGGAAATGCCTATACACAGAGTTCAGGTCGACCCAGGTTCTGCACTCAACCTCATCTCCACTTCGGCTCTCGAAGAGTTGGGCATCCCACCCAGCAAGCTAAGCCACACATCTGTATCTATCTTTGGATACGATGGGAGTACTCAAAGGCCTATCGGCAAAATCAGGTTCAAATTGCAAATCGGTGATCTTATCTCTGAAGTCACTGTGTATGCAATAAAAACCCCTTCATGCTACAACATCCTTCTCGGACGCCCCTGGATACACGAGAATGGTGTTGTCCCTTCAACTCTACATCAATGCATCAAGTTCGTTGGCGACGACGGCATGGTACATCGAGTGTTTGCGGACAGAAGACCCTTCAAAGGTAAAGAAGTCCACTTCGCAGACTCCCAAATGTATGAAGGCGAAAAAGAAGAAAATGAGGAAATAGCACCCTTTGCTGAAAATCTCCAGAAAGATAAAGGCAAGGCTCCTTAAAAATCACCGGAAGAAAACAAACACTCCGGTAAATCCGAAGAGAGCAGTCAACCTCCCTTTGTCATCTCCCTCAAATCTTCAAAACCTTTGGTCATCACAACCAGAGTGAAGAAGGCAAAGCAAAAGCCTGGGGGCAAATTTGTTGTCTCTTTCGTGTCTATCAAGCAAGACACGGATTCGGACTCAGAGCCAGAAGATGACACCTCGTCAAGCCAAGCTGACACTCAACAAGTTCAGCCTGCTCTCACTCCGATGAAGACACCTGCTGACGTAGAAGATCCTACGTATGCTTCCTTTGTTGTTCCGGCAACATCACCAAAGAAAAGGCCGATCTTCTTCCATAGATCGGACGCTTCTTCATCAAACTCCATGCTGGAACCTTTCCAAAATGAAGGTATGCCTCAGCTATCTCTATATAGTCCTGTGGCACAAGCAATTATGAAGAAAATGGGCTATGACGCTCAAAACCCAGTCGGTTTGGGAGAAAGACGCGGTATTCTCACGCCATTGGGGCCCGCCTTGACCAAAAGCCAGCTGGAAGATTGGAGACTCTACGGTCATGTAGAAAAGTCTTCATTTGGGTTAGGGTATGATCCCGACACTCCTCTGAGACAGTTGACACAAAAGCTTAAAAGTCGTGACAAAGATCCAGGAAGCTCATCCAATTGGTACGATTTCTCTGATGATAAAGAGGAATCGTCCGATAATACAGACTTGTGCTATTCTGACCCAGAAGAGCCCTCGTCTCCAAAAGAAGTACCTTACTTCGACCCAGTTTCAACAGGCGATTGGGACCATCTCATAGCAAGCCTTGAGAAGATCACCAATCAAGAAGACCCGTGGAAAGGAACAAACCCTCGGTCTACAAATGCCCTTGGAATCCCAGAAGGTTTTGTTGAGCTGGAAGCCTCCGAAAATATTGTGGAGGAACCACCTTCGAACCTTCTAACAGAAGATCTTGTTGAAAAGATAGACTTGGGAACACCAGATAACCCACGTCCTATATTCATAAGAAAGAATATAAAGGATGATGAGTTACCCGAGTATATCGCTTTTCTTCGTGAGTTCGTTGATTGCTTTGCATGGTCCTACGCTGAAATGCCTGGTTTAGACCCTAAAGTAGCAGTCCACAAACTCAATCTTCAAGAAGAAATCAAGCCTGTCAAACAAGGCCAAAGAAGATTCCGTCTAGATGTGATGGATAAAATTGAACAAGAAGTTCAAAAGCTCAAAAGCGTCGGCTTCATCCGTGAGGAACAACATCCAGAATGGTTGGCCAACATTGTCCCCGTGACAAAGAAAACTGGGTAGATCAGGGTCTGTATTGACTATAGAGACCTGAATGGCACTTACCCTAAAGATGAATTCCCGCTCCCCATACCGGAGGTGATGATTGACAATACTTGCGGATTCGAGCGAATGACATTCATGGATGGCTTCTCTGGTTACAATCAGATAAAGATGCATCCCGAGGATGAAAAACACACATCATTTCGGACTCCATTTGGCGTATATTGCTATACTGTTATGCCATTTGGTCTGAAAAATGCTGGTGCCACATATCAGAGGGCTATGATGAAAATATTCCAAGATATGCAACACAAGACGGTCGAATGTTACGTTGATGACCTCGCCGTCAAAAGCAAAAGAAAAGAAGACCATCTCAAAGATCTTCGGGAAGTCTTCCTCCTACTCCGCAAACACAAACTGCGGATGAATCCTCTAAAAATGCTTCTTCGGCGTCTCGTCGGGTAAGTTTCTCGGATTCCTTGTTCGGAAAGCTGGAATAGAACTTGACCCCATAAAAGTCAAGGCTATTCTAGAAATGCCCTCTCCAAGAACCTTGAGAGAATTAAAAGGGCTCCAAGGGAGATTGGCCTACATCAGACGGTTCATCTCCAATCTTTCGGGGAAATGCCGTCCATTCTCTCGATTGATGAAAAAGGGTGTAGACTTTGTCTGGGATGCCGACTGTGAAGCCGCATTTCAAGATATCAAGTCATACCTGACCAAACCTCCAGTGTTAGCTGCCCCTACCACTGGAAAACCATTCATCTTGTACACAAGAGCTCTTGATCATTCTGTAGGCACTCTGGTTGCACAAGAGAATGGTGAGGGAAAGGAAGCTGCTCTATATTACCTCAGCCGCATGCTAGTAGGTGCAGAGCATCGTTACTCTCCAGTCGAAAAAGAATGCCTTGCAGTGATGTTCGCCGTACAAAAGCTACGTCACTACTTGCTTTCCAACACAGTCTACCTCGTCTCAAGGATCAACCTCTTGAAGGTCCTTGTTACAAAAGCAGGTTCTCTCAATGCACGACTGGCAAAATGGTCCATCCTTCTATCACAATTTGATATTAGGTATGTGCCACAAAAAGCAATCAAAGGCCAAGCTCTAGCAGACTTTCTCGCAGAGCATCCATTGCCTAAAGATTCTCCACTCAGAGATGATCTCCCAGACGAACCTGTCTACAACGTGGAGACTTCCTCACCAAATGCCTCCTGGGACATGTACTTTGACGGTGCAACCAGGACAAATGAAAACAGAAAGCTGATCTCGGGAGTTGGCATCCTCTTTGTTAGCCCCGACAAATACATGATTCCACACGCTTTCTCGCTACTGGAACCATGTACAAACAATGCAACTGAATACCAAGCTCTGATCCTAGGATTGGAACTCGCCATCGAATCCGGTATCACTATGCTGGAAGTCTTTGGAGACTCTCAACTGATCGTCAACCAGATGAATCAAATATATGAAGTCAGGAAGCCCGATTTGCTGCCTTATTACAACAAGGCACAATCGCTTCTGCAAAAGTTTGACATCTGTCACATCACCCACATTCGTAGAGGTGAAAACATCCGTGCAAATGCCCTGGCCGGACTTGCCGCATCAATGGCGATCCAGGAAGGGGAAAACAAGCAAATTACAGTGTACGAGAGAAGGATCCTCCCTCCTCTTAACACACACCAAGCAGTTGCTGAATGCCACCGAGCGGTTGGAAGTCGGATCTCTATCCTTCAACCTTCAATCGGCGACTGGAGGGACCCGTTCATTGATTACACCATGTCCGGAATCCTACCTGAAGATCCAAAAAAAGGGTAAGCATCCAAAGGCGAGCCCCAAACTTTCATTTGGATATTCCTTTAAAAATCCTCTACAGGAAATCCTTCAACGGAGTACTTCTACGCTGCTTGTCACAACAAGAGGCCGAAGAAACACTTAAAGAAGTTCATGCTGGTCTTTGTGGAGCCCATCAGGCAGGTCCTAAGCTCTATGATCAGATAAAAAGGTTAGGTTACTATTGGCCTACCATGGTAGCTGATGCAATGCAATTTGCCAAACGCTGCCAGCTATGCCAAGTTCACGGAGATTACATTCACATGCCTCCGGAATGGCTACACCCTACAGCAATCTCGTGGCCTTTCGAAGCCTGGGGTATGGACATCATAGGTCCTATTTCTCCCCCTTCAAGCAAAGGTCATCGCTTCATCTTCGCCGCAACGGATTATTTTTCCAAGCGGTCAGAAGCATTTGCATTCAACGAAATGAAGACCTCATCAGTCCTTCAATTCCTACGTACCAACATCATTTGTCGTTTCGGCATACCTAAAAAATTCGTCCATGATAACGGACCACAATTCCGGGATCATCGATTCTACAGGTTCTACGACAAATACAAAATTCAAAGCTGTCCTTCGACTCCATCTAATCCGGCAGCAAACGGATTAGCAGAAGCCTTCAACAAGACACTCTGCAAAATCCTCAAGAAAATGGTCTCTAGTCACAAATGAGACTGGAGCGACAAGATGTCTGAAGCCTTGTGGGCCTATCGAACCACCGTTCGAGGACCAACCCATAGCACACCATTCTCCTTGGTCTATTGATGCGAAGCTGTCGTGCCCCTAGAGGTACAAATTCCTTCTCTGAGGGTATCTCTACAAAATGACATGACTCAAGAAAGCAATGTCAAATTGCGACTCCATGAGCTGGACAATCTCGACGAGAGATGGCTCGAAGCTCGACAAAGCATTGAACTTTACCAAGCACGCATGGCAGGATCTTTTGACAAAAAGGTCAGGCAACGCGCCTACAAAAAGGGTGACTTGGTTCTTGCGGTAAAAAGACCAATGGTCTTCGCTCACAAGTCCAAAGGCAAGTTTGAGCCAAAATGGGAGGGACCCTACGTCATCGACAAGGTCTTCTCCAACGGCGCATATGCCCTCCTAAACATGGAAGGCGACAGGTGTATGCTGCCCATCAATGGCAAGTTCTTAAAGCGGTACTACCCTTGAAGACTTACCCAACTGGGTAAGAGCAATGCCTGCACGGTAAAAGCCTATTTTCAGGTACTTGCTCATCAAACCCACTCCTTTAGAATTTTCATATCAAAATGTCGAAATTTCTAAAGAAACTCAAAAAACAATGCTTACTTTCATCGTTTCATTGTTCAAAAAAAAAATCCAAGTTTAGGAGCCCCTCCCTGACTTGACCAAAATTTTCGATCTTTGAACCCAAAATTCATGGTTTGAAATGAAAATCCGGATTCAGGGATTTCCACCCTAGTCCACCCTGCCTTTTACCGCCAAATGGTTTTAGGTCAAAATTTACGACCCTCGTGTCTTTAAACAAAAAAAATGGTTTTTCAAAAAATAAACCACGGGGAAGCGACGCTTAGTCGATACTCGTACCCATCGGAAGAATACGAACCACGTTCAACACTTCCAAACTCGCAGGGAAGCGACATTTCGTCGATACTTGCAAACCCAAACAAAAAAAACTGTGGAGACGCAACATATCGGTTGATATCCACAACCCAAATTTCAAAAAAAAGGGGTTCGAAAAAACCTAAAACCGTGGAGACGCAACATATCAGTTGATATCCACAACCCAAAGGTTCGAGAAAACCGAAAATTTCAAAAATCGTGGGGAAACGACATCAAAGTCAGTACCCGCAAAACAAATTTTTTTGAAAAAAGCAAGGATGCGACATTCCATCGATACTTGCACCCAAATCCGCGAGGAGGCGAAATTCCATCGATACTCGCAACCGAATGAGCAAGGATGCGACATTCCATCGATACTTGCAAGACCATTCAGCAGGGAGTCGACTCTTAGTCGATACTTGCATTTTTTAAAACCAAAAACCTGGCTCTTTTGCCAAAACCGGCTATCAATGCCACCAAATCGGCTATAAATGCCACACAAAAAAAACCTGACTCTCATGTCAAAACCGGCTATAAATGCCACAAACCGGCTATCAATGCCACAAAAAATTGGCTTTCACGCCGACAAACCAAAACTTGGCTTTCAAAAAACCCTGCTATCAATGCCACCAAACCGGCTATAAATGCCACAAATTGGCTATTAATGCCACCAAACTGGCTGTAAATGCCACAAAAATCCGGCTTTCATGCCAAATTCGTTTCCCCTACCAAAACAATCATTTGACAAAAGATTTTCACAAAATGACAAAGCTTTTGATCAAATCCCATTTAGCAATTACTTTCATCACAAAAAGATTTAAGTGAGCGTAGGGAAAACAAAAAAAAAAGTAACTTTTGTAGAATGAGTATTGCAAAGAGTACCAAAAATACATGGAGGTACCAAAAAAAAGAAGAAGGAAAAAGAGTTTGTTACAACTCGGGAGCTCAATCCTACATGGTCTTCAACCAAAGGTTTAACTCCTCAAGCAGACCCTTGGCCTTAACTTCCAAAGTTTTTAGGCCACGCTTCTTTAAAATGTCCCCATAAAACGCGGCTGAATGCCGTAACCCATCTGCAGCACGAGGAAGTTCTTCCCAGAGGACCTACCACTGCTCATGCTCTTGAGTCTTCCTCCGGACATTACCTTCGGCTTCCTCAACCTGGCGAATAAGAGTCCCCTCTTTCTCCCAAGCCTGCTGAACGGCACCATTGGAAGATCTAGCAGACCGACGAGGCGCGTCAGTGACAAGACTTTTACCCTTGTTTGTTCTAGAAGAACTGCCTGCAAAAGATGGAAGAGAAAAGATCAATCAACATCAAAATGACAGAATTCTGCTATAAAAAATTCTAGCAAAATTTTGACATGGTTCCGGGGCAATTCCAACAAAAAGGAAAATACTCCGAAAAAGACAGGAAGCCTGAAGATGAGCTCAACATCGCTGCGAGCTCATAGTCAGTAGAGAATTCTCAAAGAAGGCTCGAACTCAACATCGCTACGAGAACAAGCCAATCTCATCAAACTTCAGCAAAATCTGGAAAAGAGCTCAACATTGCTGCGAGCTTCAGAATCCAAAAATTGCAAAACTTCCTCAAAATCCAGCAAGACCGAGAAAGAGCTCAACATCGCTGCGAGCTCAAAATCCCGATACTTGCAAAAGATTTTCAGGTATGCATCATCATACTTCCAAATCCATTTACAAAAATCATGCATCAAAAAATATCATCATGCATTAGATGCTAGGAAAACCTTGACCAAAGTTTGACCAATTCCAACCCAATTTGGTCAAAACCAATCAAACTTTGTCCAAGTCAAAAATCATGTTGGCTTGACCTAGAGACTCTAGCCTTCTATCTTGATGCATCAAACAAAAAATGCATACATATTGAAATTGTATAGCCTCATTATCATAGTGAGCAAACAAGGAAAAAGAAAAAGAAAGAGAGAAAAAAATCTCAGCAAAAAAAAAAAAAAAAATTTGCCCACAGGCCATGGCCCACCGCCATGTGGCAGTGGGCCACGGCCTGTGGGCCAAATTTTTTTTTTTTTTGGAGAGACTTTTTTTTGTTTTTTTTCTTTTTGTTTCTTTTTCCTTGTTTGCTCACTATGATAATGAGGCTATACAATTTCAATATGTATGCATTTTTTGTTTGATGCATCAAGATAGAAGGCTAGAGTCTCTAGGTCAAGCGAACATGATTTTTGACTTGGACAACGTTTGATTGGTTTTGACCAAATTGGGTTGGAATTGGTCAAACTTTGGTCAAGGTTTTCCTAACATTTAATGCATGATGATATTATTTGATGCATGATTTTTGTAAATGGATTTGGAAGTATGATGATGCATACCTGAAAATCTTTTGCAAGTGTTGGGATTTTGAGCTCGCAGCGATGTTGAGCTCTTTCTCGGTCTTGCTGGATTTTGAGGAAGTTTTGCAATTTTTGGATTCTGAAGCTCGCAGCAATGTTGAGCTCTTTTCCAAATTTTGCGGAAGTTTGATGAGATTGGCTCGTTCTCGCAGCGATGTTGAGTTCGAGCCTTCTTTGAGAATTCTCCACTGACTATGAGCTCGCAGCGATGTTGAGCTCATCTTCAGACTTCCTGTCTTTTTCCGGAGTATTTTCCTTTTCGTTGGAATTGCCCCGGAACCATGTCAAAATTTTGCTAGAATTTTTGTAGCAAAATTCTGTCATGTTGATTGATCTTTTCTCTTCCATCTTTTGTAGGTAGTTCTTCTAGAACGAACAAAGGTAAAGGTCATGTTACTGACGCACCTCGTCGGTCTGCTAGATCTTCCAATGCTGCCGTTCAGCAGGCTTGGGAGAAGGTCCAGTTTGTGGAGAAAAACTTGGAAGAATGTGATTCCCTCAATCGTGATGAGATGAGACAGCGATTAATCGCTCTCAAGGATGAGGAGTTCTATAAGATCATGGTAAGTAGCCGTCCCTGGGTTACGGACGATCAGAGCGTTGTGCTCAAGCCTACCTTCTTCTTCGGTGATGCAGTCCCCGACGACTTGACATACCAAAGGAGATGTTTTCAGTTCTCTTACACAGCAGATGGTGAGGAGAGAACTATTTCTACCCGGTCGTCTTTTGATCGGACCATCTCGATCCTGAGCCTTTCTCCCACGTGCCCTAAGAGGGAAGATCCTCCGAGTTGGGTGAAGAGGAGCAGTGTGATCAAGACCGGGGTTTTTGTTGGTGGACCTTCCGGTTTTGCAGAGAAGCCACCTGTCCGTATGGACGTGTTGATGCCAGCCAGTGGCTACCAAGGTTCTGATCATCCATCGGTTGATTTGAGACCGGTAGGCCTTGGCGTTTTTCGGGGTGACGGCAGCAATTGGGTGAAGCCTTTTCGACTTCGTGGCCGTTTCAGTGCTAACTCGAGCTGGGAGTCATGGACTGATCACACCTTGAGGATTGGTGAGGCCGTTCTTCGGGAGGCCGAGATTTTTGACGCGGTTCGCGCTTTTCGGCAAACTGTCGTTTTCTCCGATGAGGCTTTCATGGCCATGCTGGAGTCATTCCTTCCACAAACCAACACCTTCATTGTGACGAATGGTGAGATTAGTTTTTCTTTGAAGGAGTTGAGCGCCATCACCGAGTTGCCTATCCTTGGCAAACTCTATGAGGAGTTTATGCCTATTGACAGCGTCCTTGAGGGGCAGTCTGAGGAGTTTAGGCTTGTGAGCTTGTCGCCTTCTACGATTTTTTAAAGGAGAAGGAGGGCTCGAAAGTTAGATGCAGCAGTTGGAGAAGTTGTAGCTCCAACTTTTTTGACAGCGGGGATTCTTCTGATGGCATGGCCCAGGATGTTAGGGCTAAAGCATCAAGTTTGAAGAAAATCGCTGCTATGCGAGAAGATTTGGAGAAGTTCTTCGCAAGCACAGATGCCATTTGTCCTGACATTGCGTTGCAGAGAGATCTCGCTGTCTACCTCACTTACTGGCTAGGTGAGGCTGTTTTTGCTGGAGGAGATGGGACGCACATCAGGCCGCACTGTATTTTTCCGGCTTGTCAGATGGCGTTTGGAGAGCGGCTGGCTTTGGTACCTGCTCTTTACTCCTATTTGTGTACCGAACTGCAGGCTGCTGCTTTCCTGGTTCGGCTTGGGCTTCCCATGAACAGGGTGTTTTCTGCCCATATCTTCTATTCGTGGTATGTATACCACTGTCCTAGCTTCCATCGTTTGGGAGTTGCACAGGACGAAGATCCTTTTATGATTCGTTTGGCTAGAGGGACAGCCGTTCACGAATCACTTTTATCTGCCCGTTTAAGGATCCGACGATTTAGGGACGTCGAGATTGGGCAGTCTTCAGTGAAGCTTTCTCCGGGCTTGCGGAAGAAGGCTTTTGACTTTGGTGTCTCCCGTGATTCGACCAGGGCAGGGTCGGGAAGACATTATGCTTTGACGGACGCGGAGAAGAGGTGGCTCTTCAACATACGGGTTGGTACGATGGTGTACCGTAGACATCTTTTCGTCGACATCCAACCGTATGTGCCTTCGCGTTTTGCGTTGCAGCTTGGCTTCTCTCAAGGCGTTGTTGGAGCGCCTTCGAGTATGGTGAAGCGTTTTCGAGGTCTGCAGGATGGGAGAAATGCATGGGCATTTTATAGCGCCGAGGACACTACCGCCATGATTTCCTATCCTGAGTTGCCCACCTTCCGGACTGCTGGCTTCACGAAGTGGTTCGTGGAGAGCTTTTCAGTGTACCGGGAGCTTTCCAAAAAGAGCTTGATATTAAGCAATCTCCTAGGAAGAGTCTTGGCAAATCGGATGGTGTCCGTCGGGAGGAAGTTTTGGCCTTCCTTTCTGGAGAGAAGCACAAGATAGGCTTTCTCAACGGGCAGGACATCATCAGATCAGGAGCTGCACAGGGGATTCCTGGTGAGGTCTTGAGACAGCTGGAGGAGGAGGAGGCCGAGATCGATGCTATGATACAGGCAGAGCATACGAAGGCTTCCATGGAGTCTACTGAGAAAAGTAGACCATCCAGTGAGGACTCTTGTGAGAGCCTGATGTTGATAGTGGGGCAGGACCGTCGAGCAGATTGACCCGCCGTAGCAAGTGGAAGAGATGACAGCGCCGTAATATGAGACGGCACGATAGTCCTTCTGATCTTGAAGTTCCTCTCACCATTGCTGAGGAGGTGTCTGAGGATGTTAACGAGCCTTCGGAGAAGAGAAGCAAGGAAGAGGAGATAGCTGGTATGATCCCCTTTCTTTCCTTTTGTTTCTTCCTCTTTTCTTTTTTTTTGTGAAAGGTTTTGTTTTGATCCGCTGCTTCTTTTTTTTTAGCAGAGGACGATGTCCTAGTGACGCCTGAGGTTCCTGCCAATGAGGCGATGACGAATCCAATCGTGGCATCTGAGGAAGAGCCCAGGGACTCTGGAGTGGTTCCAGAACCTTCACCTGGTATGATTTGCTTTGGCTTTTGCTTTTTTGTCTTCTTTTGCTGTCATTTGCTAACATGTAGCTGACTTGCCAGAGGATTCCGACGATTTCGAGCCATCCATGGACGCAACTTTTGACGATTCTTCGGATGAGCTCAAAGAGGCAGAGAGTACTCCGCCGGTCGTCGAAGCAGGTATATTTGCAAAAATGATCTTGATATATTTTTGACAAGATTATATTCATACCCTTCTTTTTTTTCTTTGACAGATTGTGAGGCAGCAGGAGAGATTCCTCCGTCTTCCTCAGAGCCAGAACAGGGGATACCTGCTGCTGATCCAGAAGTAGGGCTTCTCCTTCTTTCAATGAGTCAGCTTCTTCCGTTGGAAAGAGTTTATTGATTACTCTTCCAATGGAGCATGACGTGGGCAGTCGGGCACCAGAACATGGCGAATCCTCATCTGCACCGCACCTTCAGTATGCTAGGAAGGTGTTGAAGACTGTCTTGAGCTCATGGGTTGAGACTCTTTCTTCAGGTCATTTGGAAGCTGGTTTTGGCATGATCAAGCATGTGCAGGACATCCTCGCTGATAGCAAAGAAGTCGGTCTGGACGTCGCAAGTGCCGAGGATTTTGTTGAGGAGATCATCACCTTGGGGAACAAATGGACTGAGACCAAGAGTTTCCCAGATGGTGACTTCTTTGATGAGATGTTTTTAAAACCTTCCAGCAAAGTCAAAGCTGAGCTGACTGAGGTCATGAAGACTCGGAGGTAGATCGTTCGGGAGAAGAACGTTACCGAGTTATCCATCATGGGGCTGAAGCAAGACTTGGACCGCCTTGATAAGGAGGTCGTTGAGGCTAGGCAATGTCTTGATCTTTTAGAGGAAGAGGCTGCTACCAAATGGGCCGCCATTGTGGAGGCTCGTGACAAGGAGGGGACTCTCATTCGCCAGGTTGAAGAAGCTGAAGGTAATGTCCAGAGGAAGACTCAGGAGCATGACCAGTGGCAGGTCCTCTGGGAAGAACTTCCTCGTGCTGCAGATGGGTCATGGCATTCGGCCGCGTTTTATGGGGAGATTTTGAAGGAGCGTGGCTTAAAAACTTTAGAAGTTAAGGCCAAGGGTCTGCTTGAGGAGCTGAACCTTTGGTTGAAGACCATGTAGGATTGAGCTCCTGAGTTGTAACAAACTCTTTTTCCTTTTTCTTTTTTTTGGTACCTCCATGTATAAACAATTTTGGTACTATATTTTGTATCCCCTTCCTTTCACTTAAATCATTTTTGACGAAAACAATTTTGAGCAAAAGTTTGATGGGAATGTTTGCTTAAGGATTTGATCAAAAGGTTGTCATTTTGTGAAAATCTTTTGTCAAAGGGTTGTTTTGGGCATGAAAGCCAATTTTGTGGCGAAAAGCCTGATTTTTTGATGGTTTGAAAACCGAAATTTTGGATGGCATGAAAGCTTAATTTTGTGGCGTAA
The DNA here is from genome assembly GCA_028538565.1 of Umbellularia californica. Lineage (NCBI taxonomy): Eukaryota > Viridiplantae > Streptophyta > Magnoliopsida > Laurales > Lauraceae > Umbellularia > Umbellularia californica. The sequence continues at coordinate 39,558,397 of JAPQWN010000007.1, read as the reverse complement.
GAGCCAAAATTTGTTTTGCGGCGTGGGAGCCAAAATTTTTGGATGGCGTGAAAGCCGAATTTTAGAATGGCATAGAAGCCGAATTTTGTTTTGTTTGTCTTGGCGTTTATAGCCAAATTTTGGCATTTATAGCCAGATTTTGGCATTTATAGCCGATTTTTTTTTTGTTTTGGCATTTATAGCCAAATTTTGACGTTTATAGCCGAATTTTGAGATGGCATGAGAGCCAAAAATTTTGTTTGTGGCATGAGAGCCGATTTTGAAATGGCATGAAAGCCGATTTTGGCGTCTATAGCCGAGTTTTGGCGTTTATAGCCAGATTTTGGCATTTATAGCTGAGTTTTTTGAAAAACAAGTTTTGTTTTGTTGGCATGAAAGCCGATTTTGGCGTTTATAGCCGAAAATTTTTGTTTTGGCATTTATAGCCGGATTTTGGTGTTTATAGCCAGATTTTGGCGTTTTATAGCCGAGTTTTGGTTTTCAAAATGCAGGTATCGACTAAATGTCGCCTCCCCGCTGAATGGTCTTGCAAGTATCAATGGAATGTCGCTTCCTTGCTCATTCGGTTTTGCGAGTATTGATGGAATGTCACTTCCTCGCAGGTTAGGTTTTGCGAGTATCGATGGAATGTCGCTTCCTCGCGGATTGGGGTGCAAATATCGACTAAGCGTCGCTTCCCTGCATTTCCCAAAACTTTTGGTTTCGCGGGTACTGACTTGATGTCGTTTCTCCGCGATTTTTGAGGTTTTCTCGAACCATTTGAAATATGGATTGTGGATAGCAACTGGTATGTTGCATCTCCAAGATTTTTGAAATTTGGGTTGTGGATATCAACTGGTTTCTTGCTTCTCCAAGATTTTTGAAATTTGCAAGTATCGAATGGGGTTCGCTTCCTTGTGATTTTTGGGTTTTGGAAGTATCGGATGGGGTTCGCATCCTTCCGGTTTTTTGGGTTTTGCGAGTATCGACTGAATGTCGCTTCCCCGCGGTTTCTAAAAACCAAAATTTTTTGTTTAAAGACACGGAGGTCATAAATTTCGACTTAAAACCATTTTGGTTGTAAAAGCCGAGGCAGTTTAGGGTGAAAATTCCTAAGTCCCGATTTTTGTTTCAAACCATGAATTTTGGGTTCAAGGATTGAAAATTTTGGTCAAGTCTGGGAAGAGGCTCCTAAACTTGGATTTTTGGATTTTGATTTTTTTTTCTTTTTGAACAATGAAACGATGAAAGTAAGCATTGTTTTGAGAGATTGTTTTTTTTTTTTTGGAAACTTCAACATAAAGATGAAAATTTCAAAAGAGGTGGGTTTGACGAGCAAGTACCTTGGAAATAGGCTTTAGCCGTGTAGATATTGCTCTGACCCGTTTTGAGGAAGTCTTCAAGGGTAGTACTGCTTCAAGAACTTGCCGTTGATGGGTAGCATACATCTGTCTCCTTCCATGTTTAGAAGAGCGTATGCACCGTTGGAGAAGACTTTGTCGATGACGAAGGGTCCCTCCCATTTTGGTTCGAATTTGCCTTTGGATTTGTGGGCAAAGACTATGGGTCTTTTTACTGTAATAACCAAGTCACCCTTTTTGTAGGCGCGTTGCCTGACCTTTTTGTCGAAAGATCCTGCCATGCGTGCTTGGTACAACTCAATGCTTTGTAGAGCTTCGAGTCGTCTTTCATCGAGATTATCCAGCTCTTGGAGTCTCAGTTTGACATTGCTTTCTTGCGTCATGTCATTTTGCAAAGATACCCTTAAGGAAGGAATTTGTACTTCCAAAGGGACAACAGCTTCGCATCCATAGACCAAAGAGAATGGTGTGCTATGGGTTGGTCCTCGAACGGTGGTTCGATAGGCCCACAAAGCTTCTAGTAGTTTGTCGCCCCAGTCTCTTTTGTGACTAGAGACCATTTTCTTGAGAATTTTGTAGAGTGTCTTGTTGAAGGCTTCTGCTAGTCCGTTCGCTGCTGGATTATATGGAGTCGAAGGACAACTTTGGATTTTGTACTTGTCGCAGAACCTATAGAATCTGTGATCCCGGAATTGTGGTCCGTTATCATGGACGAATCTTTTAGGTATGCCGAAGTGACAAATAATGTTGGTGCGCAAGAACTGAAGGACTGATGAAGTCTTCATTTCGCTGAGCGCAAATGCTTCCGACCACTTGGAGAAATAATCCGTAGCGGCGAAGATGAAGCGATGACCTTTGCTTGATGGGGGAGAAATAGGACCTATGATGTCCATACCCCAGGCTTCGAAAGACCATGAGATTGCTGTTGGATGTAGCCATTCTGGAGGCATGTGGACATAATCTCCGTGAATCTGGCATTTTTGGCAGCGCTTGGCAAATTGTATTGCATCAGCTACCATGGTAGGCCAATAGTAACCTAGCCTTTTTATCTGGTTATAGAGCTTAGGGCCAGCCTGATGGGCTCCACAAACACCAGCATGTACTTCTTTGAGAGTTTCCTCAGCCTCTTGTTGTGATAAGCAGCGTAGGAGTACTCCGTTGAAGGATTTTCTGTAAAGTGCTTTTGAAGGTATATCCAAATGAAAGTTTGGGGCTCGTCTTTGGATGCTTACCCGCTCTTTTGGATCTTCAGGTAGTATTCCGAACTTGATATAATCAATGAACGGATCTCTCCAGTCGCCAATCGGAGGTTTGAGGATGGACATCCGACTTCCAACCACTTGGTGGCATTCAGCAACTGCTTGGTGTGTGTTGAGAGGAGGGAAAATCCTTCTTTGACACACTGTGACTTGCATGTTTTCCCCTTCTTGGATTGCCATGGATGCAGCAAGTCCAGCCAGGGCATCTGCACGGATGTTTTCACCTCTGAGGATATGGGTGATATGGCAGATATTGAATTTTGGTCGAAGCGACTGCGCCTTATTGTAGTAAGGTAGCAAATCAGGCTTCCTGACTTCATATTTCCGATTCATCTGGTTGACGACCAGTTGAGAGTCTCCAAAAGCTTCTAACATGGTCATGCCGGATTCGAAGGCGAGTTCCAATCCAACAATCAGGGCTTGGTACTCAGCTGCATTGTTTGAACATGGTTCCAGTAGCGAGAAGGCGTGTGGAATCATGTATTTGTCGGGGCTGACGAAGAGGATGCCGATTCCCGATATTTGCTTTCCTTTTTCATTTGTCCTGGTTGCACCGTCAAAGTACATGTCCCAGGAAGCATTTGACAAGGAAGTTTCCACATTGTAGACAAATTCGTCTGGGAGATCATCCTTGAGTGGAGAATCTTTAGGCAATGGATGCTCTGCGAGGAAGTCTGCTAGAGCTTGGCCTTTGATTATTTTTTGTGGTACATACCTAATATCAAATTGTGATAGGAGAATGGACCATTTTGCCAGTCGGGCATTGAGAGAACCTGCTTTTGTGACAAGGACCTTTAGGAGGTTGATCCTCGAAACCAGGTAGACTGTATTTGACAGCAGATAGTGACGCAGCTTTTGTACAGCGAACATTACTGCAAGGCATTCTTTTTCGACTGGGGAGTAGCGATGCTCTGCACCTACCATCATGCGGCTAAGGTAATATAGAGCAGCTTCTTTTCCGTCATCGTTTTCTTGTGCGATCAGGGCACCCAAAGAGTGGTCGAGAGCTCTTGCGTACAAGATAAATGGTTTTCCAGTTGTGGGGGCAGCCAGCACTGGAGGTTTGATGAGGTATGCTTTGATGTCTTGAAATGCATTTTCACATTCAGCATCCCAGACAAAGTCCACGCCTTTCTTCATTAAGCGAGAGAATGGACGGCATTTCCCTGATAGATTGGAGATGAACCGTCGAATGTAGGCCAGCCTTCCTTGAAGCCCTTTTAATTCTCTTAGGGTTCTGGGAGATGGCATTTCCAGGATAGCCTTGACTTTGGTGGGGTCAAGTTCTATTCCAGCTTTCCGTACTATGAATCCGAGAAACTTACCCGATGAGACACCGAAGAAGCACTTTAGTGGATTCATCCGCAATTTGTGTTTGCGGAGTCGGAGGAAGACTTCTCGGAGATCATCGAGATGGTCTTCTTTTCTTCTGCTTTTTATGGCGAGGTCGTCAACATAGCATTCGACCGTCTTGTGCTGCATATCTTGGAATATTTTCATCATAACCCTCTGATATGTCGCACCTGCATTTTTCAGGCCAAACGGCATAACAGTGTAGCAATACACGCCGAATGGTGTCCGAAATGATGTATGCCTTTCATCTTCAAGATGCATCTTTATCTGGTTGTATCCAGAGAATCCATCCATGAACGTCATTCGCTCGAACCCATAGGTGTTGTCAATCATCACCTCTGGTATGGGGAGCGGGAATTCATCTTTAGGACATGCACTATTCAGGACTCCGTAGTCGATACAGACCCTTATCTGCCCATTTTTCTTTGTCACGGGGACAATATTGGCCAACCATTCAGGATGCTGTTCCTCGCGGATGAAGCCAACGTTTTTGAGTTTCTGAACTTCTTGTTCGATTTTGTCTATCACGTCGGGACGGAATCTTCTTTGGCCTTGTTTGATAGGCTTGATTTCTTTTTGCAAGTTGAGCTTGTGGATTGCTACTTTGGGATCCAAGCCAGGCATTTCGGCATAAGACCATGCAAAGCAATCAACGAACTCACGAAGAAAAGAGATATACTCGGGTAACTCATCATCCTTTATATTCTTGCTTATGAATACAGGACGTGGGTTATCAGGTGTTCCCAAGTCTATCTTTTGAACAGGATCTTCTGTTGGAAGGTTTGAAGGTGGTTTCTCCACAATATTTTCGGAGGCTTCCAACTCAACAAGACCTTCTGGAGTGCCAGAGGCATTTTCAGACTGAGGCTCTGTTTCTGTCCATGAATCTTATTGATCAGTATCTGTCTCAAGGCTTGCAATGAGAAGGTCCCAATCATTTGCTGGAATTGGGTTGAAGTAAGGTACTTCTTTTGGAGACGATGATTCTTCTGGGACAGAGAACCGTTCGTCTACGTCATCGGACAATTCCTCTTTATTATCAGAGAAATTATACCAATTGGAGGAGCTTTCAGGATTTTTGACGAGTAACTCCTCAAAGAGATATCCAGGGATATCGATGTCTTCATGAGATGTTGAGGCTTGGTCAGTAAAGCGACTCTGCAGCCATGGTGTCAACGGTCTCATAGGAGCGGTAGGATCATACCCCAACCCATATGAAGACTTGCCTTTGTGAAGGTGGACTTTCCAATCTTCTGGTTGACTTTTGGTCAGGGTGGGTTTCAATGGTGTAAAAATACCACGGCCACCTCCCAAACCAGTCGGATTTTGAGCGTCGTAGCCCATTTTCTTCATGATAGCTTGTGCCATTGGACTATATCGGGATAGCTGAGGCATACCTTCGTTTTGGAAAGGTTCAAGCAGAGAGTCCAGTGGAGATGCTCCCGATCTATGGAAGAAGATTGTTTTTTCTTCTGGCGAAGTTGCCGAGATAACAAAGGAAGCAGACGTAGGATCTTCTATGTCTGCTGGTGTCTCCAACGGAGTGAGAGTGAGCTGATTTTGCTGAGTATCAGCTCGGCTCGATGCTGTGTCATCTTCTGGCTCTGACTCTGAGTCTGTGTCATGCATAATAGACACAAAGGAGACAGTGAACTTGCCCCCAGTCTTTTGTTTTGTCTTCTTTGCTTTAGTAGTGATTACCAAAGCCTTTGGAGATTTGAAGGAGACGACGAAGGGAGCTTGGCCGCTTGCTTCGAGTTTGGTGGAGGGTTTGTTTTCCTCCGATGATTGCTGAGGAGCCTTGCCTTTATCTTTCTGGAGACTGTCGGCAAAGCGAATTGTTTTTTCCTCCTGTTCTTCTTTTCCATCTTTATACATTTGAGCATCTGCAAAATGGACATCTCTGCCTTTGAAGGGCTTTTTGTCTGCAAATACTCGATGTATCAGGCCATCGTCGCCAATGAACTTGATGCACTGATGTAGAGTTGAAGGGACGACACCATTCTCATGTATCCAGGGGCGTCCAAGGAGTATATTGTCGCATGAAGGGGTCCTTATTGCATACACAGTGACTTCAGAAATAAGATCACCGATTTGCAATTTGAACCTGATTTTGCAGATAGGCCTTTGAGCGCTGCCGTCATATCCAAAGATGAATACGGACGTGTGACTCAGTTTGCTAGGTGGGATGCCTAGCTCTTAGAGTGCCGAAGTAGAGATGAGGTTGAGTGCAGAACCTGGATCGATCTGAACTCTGTGGACTGGCATTTCTTTGACGTACCCCGTAAACTACAAGGGACGGTTGTGCTTTGCTTCGCCTAGGAGGAGGTCACCCTTGTCGAAGGCAATTGTTGCACTTGCTGCTTTTTGTACCGAGAGGCATTCATTGCTTGATCCCTCAGTTTTCTTCTTTTCTCCCTTTGAGGGAGTATTTGATTTTTTGACCCTATAGTCCATTTCAATTTGTAGGACTTGTGGGGCATGTTTGTCGACATCCGTATTCAACCTTTGTAATTCTGAAATGAGACTATCACGAGTTTGTGGAGACATTCGCAATAAGTCAAGGATGTACAGACGTGTGGGTATGTGTTTGAAGTGCTCAATTAAGTCGTACTTGAAAGCCTCCTTCGGGCCTGCATTTTCATTATTATTGTCACTTGGGGCGTTTACAGCTTGCTTTCCTGAAGGATTTACATAAGAAGAAGAGGGTTGATTGTAGTTTTTGTGGTAATCCCGGCCAGAACGGGTACCTCTACCAACTTCAAGAGCCTCTAGAGAAGGTTCTTCTTTTGGAAGATCGTTCTCAGGATCAAGGGGTTGATCCTTTGCTGAGGACGTCTCTGTAACAGCATTGGCGTCTTCAGTGATTGTGTTGCACGGACCAATTTCCGGGAGCAAGTCCTGAACAGCAGCCGGCAACTTTTCTTTATTAGCCCAGACATTGCCCGTGAGATCGGGTATCTGGGACCAATTGACTGAGTTTTCATTGAAGAAGATTTCATTGGCAGAAGTTTCTTCAAGATGATCAATCGGGAGTGGCTTGAACTTCGATGTCACAGCTTCAGGAGACGAAGGTTGAGAGGATGTTATCTCAGTGGAAGTCACCTGAGAGGATGTAGCTCCGGAAGATACGCTACCGGTTGGGGAGTACGTGTCTTTGGAAGCTTCAGAGGCACTGTCGTCCTGAGCTATTGCATTGCAGGTTATTTTGATAGGAGATGCCCCCAGTGTAGACTGTTGGGAATCAGACTCATCCTCAGATGTGAGAGGATCATCGATCCAACTGTTTTCTCCATTTTCAGGAGTTGAGGGAGGGAGTTCCCGTTGATTTTCAGGGACTTCCAGTTCTGGATCATGACGAAGATTGATGCGATCCTGCTCCTGCTCTATGGCAAGATGTTGCAAGATTCTTGCATATTCTTCAAGATCAGGCATGGGAGCCAAATTTTCTTCGTCATTTGCTCCTTGTGGTTCGCCCATGTTGGGTTCCACTAAAGCATTTACTGGTGCTGGATCCACAGCGTTTTCTTGAACAGGGTCCTGGTCTTCTTCATCATCAGACCAAGATCCTTGTGGCTGTAATGGGTTATACCAGATTACTGGCATAAGATGAGACTCGGGAATCCATTCCTCGTCGGAGAGGTATTCTCCTGTTTCAAGGGATTCTTCCCACTCATCGATGTCACTGGCAGTGTCACTGGACTCATATCCATTCATGGAGAATCCAACTACCGAGTTGCAAGAGTATGATGCCCCCTGCACATTTTCAATTTTGTATAGAGGTGGCATGAAATCATCAAGAGTGAATTTTCTTACCGCCTTGGAGGTTTTGGGAAGAGATTCTTCCGTCGTCCTTAGTGAAGTAGTGGAAGAGGTTTCTGCTTTTTCAAGGACTTCTTGTTTTGGTTGAGACTTTTGCTGCTATTTGAGCTTGCGGAGCTGTCTCTTGGCTTGCCTTCGCTGCTGAGCGGTCGGCTTTGTTTTGACGATCTCCCAATTTTCATCATCTAGGAGATCGGGATGCACCCATATAAGTTGTCCATCTGGTGTTGGATAGGGAACCAATTCTTGGGACGCTTGAGCCATTTTTATCACCTTGAATGAATTAGTGATCTTCTCCTTCGGTGACTTTGAAGTTTGCCGACATGACACCATGTTGACAGAGGCGGGGCCATAGTTTTTATCAAAGGTTATGACTCCGTTTTTCCACATCTCATTGATCTTCTCTCTCACAACGAAACATTGATTGAGAGGATGTGAGATCATCTGATGGTATGGACAGTATCGGGGATCATTGGTTTTGCCAACATCTCCCGGTCTTTTGGGCTCTGGCAAAATGAGTTTGCCATTTGCTAGGAGAGCCTCAAAGATTTCTTCAACGTCTTCATCGAACGGATATTTCTTTTCTACGCGTTCTTTGAAGGCATCAGAGAGTTCAGGCCTTTTACTTGCAGTTTTGTTTTCAGGTTTCTTTGGCTGCTGAGGAGCTGACTTAGTTGCACATTGAGAACCTCCTTTTTCTTTGGTTTTGAGGTTGTAACAGCAGTCGGCTCTTTCTTTGATGATTTCTGACTGTTGAGGTCTTTGATCACCATTTCAGCTTCCATGGAAGCTTCGAGGAGTTCCCCCAGGTTTTTTGATTTGTTGCCGATGATCATGGAGTGGATTTTTGCTCTCATATTGTTACGGCAGATGTCGACCAGCGACGTTTGTGGCAGCACATCTGAGCATTTGTACGCCATTGCCTTCCATTTGTGAATGAAGTCGTATGTTGACTCATTCTCTCCCTGTTTTAGGCTGCAGAGTTGAGCCATAGTAACAGGATGATCCTCACCTTGGAAGTGGGTCAGGAAGCGTGTCTTGAGCATAGCCCAGTTCTGAATGGAGTTCTCCAGCAGAGTGGAGTACCAATCAAAGGCTGTACCTTTTAGGGTACTTGCGAAGAGGCGAATCTTGAGGGCATCTTGATCCGCAATAGCTCCCGTCAGGATCTTGAAATGGATGACATGCTGTCTGGCTGAACCTTTCCCAGTATATGTCTGGAGAGTAGGTTGTTTGAATTTTACAGGGAACGGAACCGAGTCCATCCATAGAGGGTAGGGTGGCTTGATCCCATGTTCCTTCAATGTATCCTCTTCTTTCGCTTTTGCGAGGAAATCGTCCACGTCCTTTCTGGTAAGGGTGCGAGACTCATTGTTTTCTACATTGCCCTCGTCATCTTCATGATTCGGAGGGGTTTCATTGTTAGGTGGTGGACGCTGTAGAGTGAGAATCAAATTTTCCATCAGAGTCTAAATTCTCTGTTGTCCTTGCTCCAACTGCTGGATGCGTGCAGTTACGTCATCATGCGGTGGAGGCTGCTCAGAACTTGTAGCCAAGACGTTCATCCCTCGGGATTCGAATGAAGAAATCGTCCTGGTGACTGAGCTGGGGCTCATTCTTCTGGATGAAGAATCTGAGGAGTGGTTACTCCGATGTCCTTGGCTTGGAGGAGTGGAAGATTCCTCCAGATGTGTTCGTGTCCGAGAGACGCTGCGAGTCACTGGACGTCTAACACTGATTTTGGTTGCTGACTTCTGGCGTTTTCTGGTTTTGCCAACCATATGAACAGCAACGAATTGGTCGGGTCTTTCTTTTTCGACCCATTTGTTTGAGACGTGGAGAGTAGAACGCTGGGTTCTTTGTTTCTCGAGTCTCTTTTGTTGATATGCAGTGCGGCGACGCATACGACGAGCAATTTGAGCTTCAGTCAGCTCTGGCTGGGCTCTGGCGATGAAGGACGTAGTCCCTTGTGCGCAGCAGCCGAGTTTGTCTTCTTTGAAGCATGGCAAGGACCTTTGTCTGTCGCAATGAAGACTTGAATTTTGCGAGCTCGGCCCCTGTTGAGATGAAGGGTCGAACTGAAGGAGTGTAGGCCTTGGCAGGTGCTTGTAGAGGCCTAGTGATGCATGATCTGATTTTGGGCTTGTGGGAGCAAGCCGGTTCATGCTGGGTTGACTTGGGAGTCAAGTTGGAGATGGGTCTCTCCTCTTTCATGTAGGCAAGAGGGTAGAACTGGTTCTCTTTGAGTGGGGCCAGGTATGCTGGCTTGGTGGAGGTTTGAGACCTTCTTTGTTTTGGGGAAGGTCTTGGAGACCAAGTCTTAGGGTAGACCTGGTTGGTTGTTGGTTGAGGTTTCGCGGGGATGCCGCGGGTTTTAGTATTCTTGGGGTTCGCCCTTGGTGTCACAGAAGTGACACGTTGAGGGGCGATCTTCTGCTCCTTGGCAGTTGCCTTTGGTGTCACAGTAGTGACACGTTGTGAGGCGACCTTCTGCCTTTTGGCAGGAGCAGTTTCTTCTTCGGGAAGTGGGAATGGTCCCAGTGTCCCGAAGACGATGGTCCGGGGAGTCGAGGTCGACCCGGAGTTCAGAGAGTTGCTGAGGGAGTTAGTGCTTCGGCAGCTAGCAGGGCGCTTGTAAGTGCGCTCGGTTTGCTTCTGTTGAAGCATGAGCTGGTGCTTGTTTTCATCGAAGGTGATGATCAGTGAAGCTGCCATTGTTAGTTTCAAAATTTCTGAAACAAGACCACATCCATTAGTAATCACAAGAACAGGATGATCATAAATGGGGAATTCTATGATTTTGTCTTTTCAAATCGCTCAAGGGACATGACCCAAGCAATATGAAGAAGGCAAAAAGCCATAGAGGGTACAATTGTTCTGGTTGCAAGCATGGTAGGCTCGAAATGAGCGTTCCAATGACTGCTAGAAGCAATTGTATACCTAAATTCGACTTATCGAGAAGCGGAGCTTGCTCGAGATAAGAAGAATATAAGGTAGGAGTTACAAATGTGCCGGTCACAGATACAGTAGACCCTGAAAGGGCGTACTAGTACCGCTATGCACAAATGTTGGAGATCGCATCCATGAGATGGGATTCTCTATTTTGAAAGGTCAGAAATGGATTCGTCAAAGAGAGCAGGTGGCATTCCGATTCAAATACGGGCTCAACGATTTCCGCGAGCGCCAGTACTCAGAAGGAAAGAGACCACAATTTCTCGAATATGAATCCAAAAGTGACGAGTTTTTTTTTTTTTTTGAAATGTCAAGATTGGTTCCATCAAGGAGAGCAAATGGTATTCCAATCTGAACACGGTCTCGGCGATTTCTGCGAGCGCCAGTGCTCAGAAAAGAAGAAACCAAAATTTCTCAGATCTGAAATCAAAAGTGACGAGTTTTTGAAGTTTTTTTTTTTTTTTGAAATGATTTTTTTTATTTTATTTTTTTTATTTTTTTATTTTTTTGAAGATTTTTTTTATTTTTATATATTTTTTTTGAAGGTTTTTAAAGACGAGAGAGTACACATAGGCCTCCTAACCCGGTCTTATGAAACCTCAATTGATAGAATTGCCCCCAGGTAAGGGTAGGATTACTTAATGAACCCGTTTGGAGGACCCTTGCGTAGAACAGTCAAGCTGTCTCCACACTCCGGACAAGGCTTTTCTTGAGTCAATCATGATCAAAGAACGCAATTGGTTTAACCTTAGTGGTCTATGTCTTTTTTTCCAAATCCCAAATAGACTCATCGAAGAGAAACGATGGCCCAAAACCTTAGTCGAACGGGCTCAACATTTCTGCAAGCACGATGAACGATAGGATAGGATCAAAGCTTCTCAATTTTGAATCAGAACTAAGAAAACTGATTTTTTGATTTTTTATTATTTTTTTTATATATATATTTTTTAAATCTCTAATGAACTCATCGAAGAGAAACGATGGCCCAAAACCTTAGTCGAACGGGCTCAACATTTCTGCAAGCACCAAAGAACGATAGGATAGGATCAAAGTTTCTCAATTTTGAATTCAAACTAAGAAAACTGATTATTTTTTTTATTATTTTATTATTATTATTATTATTTTTGAAATCTCTAATGAACTCATCGAAGAGAAACGATGGCCCAAAACCTTAGTCGAACGGGCTCAACATTTCTGCAAGCACCAAAGAACGATAAGATAGGATCAAAGTTTCTCAATTTTGAATTCAAACTAAGAAAACTGATTTTTTTTTTTTTTTGAAAAGAGAGAGTGGAAACAAACTCAAAGAAATAGAAATTTCCAAAAAATCCCATCTCATTTTTTTTTAGGATGCAAAATCCAACATAGGCTACCAGCTAGAAAATAGCCAAGGAATCCGGAAAAGAAGTATAAGCATAGAGCAAAAAGTATGATATGCAAATATTTCATTTCCGAGCACCGTGTTCTCAAATGAACGAGTCCCACCGAGTGTGCCAGCTTGATGGAAAGCGCTCCTGCCGAGGGTACTACCGGGGTCGGCGGACGTGGGAGTCTGTCGGGTTCGGCCCTTTCGAGCCCGGGGGGCTGAAGCGTGCATCAACATTTCTTTGTGTGGGTGTGCCAGATTTTCTATTTTACTTGGAATTGCAAGTGGTAATCGGGAGATCAACCTTCGCAAGTAAAAAGGAAATCAACTTCTTTCAAGTTTTCCATTGCACAAATATTTAAGAAAAGAGACATTTTCTTGGTTTGCCGTGAAAGGCGATTTTGTTTGGCATTTATAGCCGATTTTGGCGTTTATAGTCGATTTACAATTCTCATCAATAATGAAAGACAAGAGTTGTGATTTTTGTCTCTTTTAGAAAAATACAAACTACAATGAAAAGCAAGAAAAGGAGGATCTAACTTTTCAGGAGATTGTGGGGGACTCGTTCAGATTGACGGTCGTAAGCCATGTATGGGCTTCGCCATCATCCATGCAGATGAGAACAGAGGATGCTCTTGATTCGCTTGGCTTGGCTATAACCTCAGGTTTTTAGAGGACAAAGACCAAGAGAAGGTCATATGTCCAATAAAAAGCTAAGTAGACGGGCTGAAAAGCCACTTCTAAGCCATTGGAGGCAGTGGGAGAAGGCAAGGACCTTGGGGGGGAGTACCCCCCAAGGGACTTTTTGTCACCTTGTAGTGGTGCTTGATGTAGAATTTCTGCAGAATTTTCTCTCTTTCTCTAGACTCTGTCTGTCTGGAATTCGGGATTCTCTGCACCTTTTGATTTTCGATCTTCGGTTTTCCGTTCGTCCTTTTCCGATCCCTTTCTTCTTGGAAAGCTCTCCTATTTATAGGCTCTTGGTAGCCATTAGGAGAGTTTATGGGCTTTAATGGCTTTAATGAGAGGAGTTACAAGATTTATTTCTTTATTTTGTAACTCCTTTTTCCTTGAATCTGATTGGCCGATGGAGATTAAGGGCTTTTAATCAACTTAATTACCATAATGGGAGGAGTTTCATGGCTTGAATGCCATGACTTAATTGATTTGTAACTCCTGGATGCTTGCTTCTGATTGGGCCGTCCAAAGAAATGAATTAATGACTGCAATAAAGCTAGTCAATTAACTGCATTAAATGGTTGCCGAGCAGTTGAAGAGTCGCGGGCCGCGCCGCGTCTTTTGGGATTCTTTTGGAGATGATCACCGATGGATCTACATGCTGATCGACATCGGATGACCGTGTAATTTCAAACATTGATAGCTAGCAGCGGGCCGGTGACATCTGTCTTGTCGATTTCTCGATCGGTCGGACAGAAAGAGCACTTTTTAGGTTAACCGGTCGGCGATCTTGGAGCGATCAATGATGATTTTATGCTTTTGACGGCGGATCTGAGATGTCGTCGGATATGAGTCAATTTCAAGCACTAAAAATCACATTTTCAGGAAACCACAGGGGCCAAAGTGCGCGAAACGCGAAATGGGACGGAAAAACGGGTCACCGGCGAAACATCCGGTGACCCGGACTTCCATGGTCGCCGGCGACCATGAGCCAGGGTCGCCGGCGACCCTGGGGGTTTTTCTCCCCTTTTTGGTCCGTTTTGCGGTCTTTTTCGTCACCGTTTTCTTCTGTATTTTTCCTGACATTTCTTCTCTTTTATTGGCTTGATTTCCCTGTAGAAAACCTGATGAGAATCCTTGCATTTTTAGAGTGCAAAGTTTCCAATTTTCCGGGAAAGCCGAAGACTTTGTCGCGTAAAGCTGCTGATTTTCCGCCAGAAGCTGAAACTTGGTCAAACGATGTCGGAATGACCTGAAATTTGAGGTGAAGCCTCCTGAGCAATAAATAAGACCAACCATAGGCTTTTGTTTGAGTTTTGAAGCCGTTTGGGGTCCCGTCGCCAGTAGACTTGATTTTGCCGCGAGGGAGATGCCGCGCGTTGATGTGCGGTCAAACGATGTCCGATTGACCTGAAATTTGACAGGGAACCTATTGGAGTCATTTTGAGATGATCCACAGGCTCTGTCTTAGAAACCATGGTCCCGGGGAGCTCCGCCGCCGGTAGGCTTGATTTTCTTTCGGAGCGTCGAAACCTGGTCAAACATTGTCGGAATGACCTGAAATTCGACGTGCAGCCTTTTGGAAGCATGTTGAAGCCACTCATGCACTTGGTTTGATGAGCGAAGCTTCGGTGGTTCCGGCCGCCGGGAGGCTTGATTTTGCTGCTCGAGCATTGATGGAGGGTCAAACGTTGTCGGTTTGACTTGAAATTTGGCATGGAGCCCTTTTGAGACATGCTGGAGTCATCCGTAGGCTCCGATCGAAGTTTTGACGTCTTCGATGATGTCGCCGCCGGGAGCGCCAATTTAGCTGTCGGAGAAGCGAAGTTAGGCCAAATGATTCTGAAATGGCCCGAAACTCCTTGTGTACTCCTCCCTTGGCTGTCTTGAAGGATCTTGCAGTTTTTGTTTGATTCTGACAAGATTTGATTTTTTGGAGAAGTTGCATTGCCTATTTATGGCAGGTTGCGACTTCATGCAGCTTTCTTGATGTTGAAGAGACAAAGTGAGATTTTTGGTGTCAACAGTCCTTTGACAACCTAAGGTTTAAAGGCTGATTCTTCAAATCGAAAGAATGATGCAAACGGGACTTCGAGTTGTGATTTCTGTGGGTTTGTGTGCGATACGCAAGTGATAGGTGTGCATGGCCGATGTTGGGCCGGAAATAAATAAAAATGGCCGATGATGTGCTGGGATTGATTGAGGTTGGCCGATGATGGGCCGAAAGTAAACAAATTGATATGGGGGGGTGGCCGATGATGGGCCGAAAGCAAATAACTGATATTGGGGTCTGTGAAATCACTCGTCTAGTCTCGTCATTATCATTAATTCGGATTCTTGGAATCAGCCTCTATTTCCTTTTAATTTTGAGTTCAATTGAATATTTGGCACCGGAGGTGGAAGGAAAGAGAAGAAAATATTTTTGGGGTTGATTTGATGGTTTTATAGTTTTTTTGGATTTTTAATAATTGGGGCTAGAAGGGCCTAACTAGGGAGATTTCCTGGATTTAATCTAACTAGTCAATTTTCCTAAATGGATCTCTATCCTATCCTAGGGTCCTGACTGCCCTCATCTGCTCTCTCAGTCCCTTAGCTGGGGCCAGAGAGAGAGTGAGACCTAAGTTATTAGAATGAAAGAAACTAAAAGTAGTCTGGCTAGTGTCGCGACCCCGGACTGGGCTCGGGGACCAGGTCCGGGATCGGGACTGATTGAGTGAAGCCAATAATTAAAAATATGTTTATAATCAAGCGTACACGGGTTAACAAAAGAACACACACTACCCATGCACGTGATTTCCCACAGGTGTCCGCGGTGAGGATATTCCAACACACATAGTCATATAGTATAATTGCAGAAGCGTATGGTAAATCATGCATGTATTTCATTTCCCTAAATATCAAGGCTGATTACATTTGAATATGAGTATCAGAATGAGCAATGTCCTAAAGCATAACCCAAAAGTACATATTCAAGTTTAATCAGAAGATCAGTTAATTACAATTCCCAAAATAGAGGCCAATAAAGGCCAATATAAACAAAACAATAACCACCAGAAAACTATCCAAACAATCCCCCAAAATGTTTCGCAACTCGGCAGCCCGATGTTTACATAACATCGTCAGCACGCCACTCAACTAGCGGCTGCGGTTCTCCGACCACTTCCTCTGGCTCCTCCTCGGGGTAACCGACGACGGGACCTGAGTACCAAAGCAAAGGGTCAGACACGATGGTCTGGCAGGTAGATGAAAAGATATGAACATTTAATAATAAAGACCTTTACCTTGGAAAACATGTAAACCTGTTTAAACAATGGCTTTCAAAAGTAAATGAATCATTTCATTGAAAACACACATGCAGTAATAAAACATGTAAGGTAACCAAGGAAATCGGGAAACAATCAAGATGGCATCCACAAGAAGCTAAATCCTCTATCACCGAAGTGACGCGAGTATCGGGTGTTGACCTCAGTCACCGAAGTGAGGAGGTGCAACCAAGTTACATATATATATATATATATATACAATAATACGGGACGGGACCACGGTGGCAAACCGGGTATCGGGAATCACGGTAGCGAACCGGATATCGGGAACCACGGGAGCGAGCCGGGTATCGGGACGGGACCACGGTTAATAAACCGGGTATCGGGATCCAAGCTGCAGCTGGCGGGACGGGAAGGGATCTCCAAGTCGGTAGATCAGACCGACAAGGTTATCCAAGCTTAGTGGTGCCGACTCATAGGTCAAATCACATAAATCGAGACAGGTATAAAACAAATCCAGTGCAAAGCTATAAACGGGCAAGACGGGGTGCTCAAGGCACAATTACAATTCCGTGCTTTCGGGGTTCATAAATCATAACCCGTAAATTTCGGATATAAAAGAGTGAAATAAGCTTTCGAAATATCTGGATGAGTATCAAGGTTCGAAGTTGATTCAAGTGCATAGGGATCCCGAATGTCTATTTAATAAAATTTGGTACCCCTTAGATTGAGGGTATTCCGGCTCCTTATACACTTGAAAGTCTCCAAAATTCCAATGAATGCTTATGATAATGGTTTCGTTCTCTTCCGGGCTCCATACATCACCCTAAAGTTCTCTTGACACAACAAGGCTCCCAATGAACCTTCCACAATCCATGAAAATGTTTCACTTCAGCTCCAAACACATCCCTTGTGCAACAGCAACCATCGCTCGAGCGGACATTACAGTTCGCTCGAGCAGATGAGCTTCTGGAATGGTCTCTGGGAGGGTTCGCTCGAGCGGACATATATTCGCTCGAGCGGACCTGCCCAGTTCAGGATGGCACGAGCGAACGAATTGTGCGCTCGACCCAACCACTCACTGGATGGCTGCTGGGGAAGTTCGCTCGAGCGGACACTGGGTTCGCACGAGCGAACAGCTCTCTGGAATGGAACGACCCTTTCCTGGGCAGTTCGCTCAAGCGAAGTGTCAAGTTCGCTCGAGCGAACTGTCCAGAACTGAGTTCGGGACGGTTCTGCTCTTCCATTCTTCCCTTCTCTCAAAACCCATTTTGAGCCTCTTTTCCACAACATAATGGGAGGCCCTCAACTCCCTTCAATCACTACTCAACCATCATCCAATCTCTCCATTTTACATTCATACAATCACTAAGAGAAGGAAACATCCATTATCACAAAATTTCAATTAGGCATTGTACACAAGATGAACTCAAAACTAAAATCCATGATTTAAAGACAATAGATGAAACCAAAAGCTAGAAATCATGTTTCAACACAATAAAAAGGCTTACCAACCTCATTCAAAGCATTTAACATCATTGAATGCAATTAAAACAAAGCATTAATGAAGTAATGATTCAAACACATTTGTCATAAAAATCATTGAAAGCTACACTATCCATTCAATCCACTTGCCTCAAGGTTCTCTATGTAAGAGAATCAAGCTATTAATCTCTTCCTCCAAGCCAAGAATGCTATCTACACAAAACCCCCAAATCCAAACCCTAAAATGGGTCAAACCAAGAAACAAGAAGAGATAACTCTCAACAAAGAAGATAGAGCTCTCCTAAGACTAGGAGAACAAGAATCTAAGAGATTAGGGAGGAAGCTTACTTGTAGGTCCTTCAAATGGATAAGGTGAGCTCAAGGAGGGTCTTGAGTTGAGTAAATCCTTCCACAAATGGTATCAACGTATAGCTCTAGTAATGAGGAAGAAGAAGGTGAAGTTCATTTCTTGATTGGAGCAAGGTGGGTGGTGCTTTGATGGTGGAGAGGCAAGAAGAAAGGAAAGGGAAAGAAACCCTAGACCCTTGTTGCTCTAGTGCTGGAAAAAGGAAATGGAAGAAGAGGGTTCTTCTTATATACAAGTGGGTGTGGGTCCCATCTCTAGGAAATCTTTGGAGGCTGAAAGCACAAATCTCGGGACCTCGGACGAAATCGACGAAGAAGAGAAAAGTGATCGTCGAAATATCTAGTTTCCAAAAAGTATATGTTTCGTGGATTTCGGAAATATCAAGTTTTGGGTACAGATTTCATGTATAATGACTGTTTTGCCCTCAATGCAAGAAAATCGGGTTTCGAGGTTCCGGACGGTCACGGGCTCAACATGAAAGTCATAAGGATCGACAAAATAGGTAAAACGGGATCAAGACAAGAATTAGGGGAATATCAAGTAATCTCCAAATATAAGCAAGACTATCAAAAAGGAAACCCCCAAAGGGCCCCACCAAACACAAGACACTAAACAGAATTCCCCAAAGCTATCAAGAACTATACTAATCCAAGCTTAGTCAAAACTACTAATCAAGCTTAGCACTAACACCTAACTTAATTAGCACTAATCGAGGTCACTCGGGTCGGGGTCTTACATCCTCCACCCCTTAGGGCATTTGGTCCTCCAAATGAAATATAAAACTCACCTCGGGTAAGAGATGCGGATACTTCTTCTGTACTTGATCTCGCAATTCCCACGTTGCCTCTTCCGGCCCATGATTCTCCCAAAGTACCTTCACCCACTGAATAGTCCGGTTCCTCAACTCCTGTTCTTTCGAGTCTATGACCTGAATGGGCTTCTCAACATAGGTAGCATCTTCTCTAACTTCCAGCGGCTCATGTAGGTGTACATGTGAAGGATCGGGGATGTACTTCTTCAACATCGATACATGGAAGACGTTGTGTACACCGGATAACTCGGGTGGTAAGGCTAATCTGTAAGCCACATCACCAATCTTGCTCACAATGTCATACGGTCCGATGTATCTCCGTGACAACTTACCCTTCTGCCCAAACCTTAATGTTCCTTTGGTAGGTGACACTTTCAAGAAAACCTTGTCCCCTTCTTTAAACTGTAGATCCCTTCGGTGAGCATCTGCACAGCTTTTCTGTCTACTCCGGGCTATTTTCAAACATTCTTGTATCTGTCTCACTTTGTCAGTGGTCTCACTTACTATGGATGGTCCATGGAAACTGCGGGTGCCAACTTCTTCCCAACACACAGGTGTCCTACACCTTCTACCGTACAAAGCCTCAAAAGGCGCCATCCCAATGCTCGAGTGGTAGCTGTTGTTGTAAGCAAACTCACACAACGGTAGGGTTTCATCCCACTGAGTCTTGAAGTCCAATACACAAGCACGTAGCATGTCCTCGAGTGTTTGAATTATCCTCTCTGACTGACCATCTGTCTGAGGGTGATAAGCTGTACTAAACTGTAACTTCGTACCCATAGACTCATGTAGGGTCTTCCAAAACCTCGAGAGGAATCTGCTGTCTCTGTCTGATGTGATGGAAACTGGCTGTCCATGTCTACTGACGATCTCATTGATGAACAACTCCGTTAGGGGTAACATGTGCATCTTCTTCCCTGTCCTCATGGGAATAAAGTGAGCTGACTTGGTGAGTCTGTCCACAATCACCCATATCGCATCATTGCCTCTACTAGTCCTCGGTAGTCCCTAAATAAAGTCCATGGTAATGTGCTCCCACTTCCACTCCGGGATCTCTAATGGCTGCAACAATCCTGGAGGCTTCTGATGTTCTGCCTTTATCAACTGACACGTCATACATCGAGATACAAAAGCTGCAATCTCTCTCTTCATATTGTTCCACCAAAATCTACCCTTCAAATTCTGATACATCTTTGTGCTGCCTGGGTGCATGGAATACTTCGCACTGTGAGCTTCTGCCATAACGTCATTCCTCAAATCTTCGATGTTAGGCACACACAAACGATCACGGTAGTAAAGAACTTCGTCAACAATACGAAAATCAGGACGTTCTGCTATATGATTTGCAATCTTGGCCAACTCTGGATCTTGCAACTGACTGTCCTTAATCTTCCGGATGAACGAAGGCTCTGACACTGACATGTTAGCCATAATGACACCCTTCCTTAGTGGCTGGAGGTCTATCTTCAACTCCTCAAACTGATCGAAAATACAAGTACCGCTCAAATTTGCCATACCCACTGACTTTCTACTCAAAACATCGGCAACTACATTCGCTTTCCCCGGGTGATACTTGATCGGAAAATCATAGTCTTTGATATACTCCATCCATCTCCTCTGCCTCATGTTCAACTCTTTCTGAGAAAACAGGTACTGTAGGCTGCGGTGATCCGAATGGACCTCAAACTTCTCTCCGTAGAGGTAATGTCTCCACATCTTCAATGCAAAGACGACCGCTGCCAACTCAAGGTCATGGGTCGCATAATTTTCCTTGTGATCTTTCAACTGCCGAGACCCATATGCAACAACTTTTCCTTCTTGCATCAACACACAACCGAGTCCAATGTTCGAAGCATCGGTAAAGATGGTAAAACCGCCGCTTCCGGAAGGCAAAGTGTAAGACCCCGACCCTCAATTTTCGGGTTTAGCATTGCTTTAATCATGATTTAGTTTTTTAAACAAGATTAGAGTTGATTTGACTTTGTTTTTGAGTTTGAATAGATTTTTCATAACTTTGGAGAGTTTTAAAAGACCATTGACTTTGTTTTGACCCGACCCTTGTAAATTGTATTTTTGTGAGAATTTATTCTTGGTTTCTAAAAATTCCAATTTTTATTCCTTTTGACTCATTTTATTGTTATAAACAACTTTCATGTTTTGACCATCTTGATTTAATACTCAGAAATCGCGTTTTTCGAGAAAAAGGGCAAAAATGACAATTTTCACTAAATCTGTCCATAAATTTCGAAAATTCCAGAAATTGGGGAAAATATACTTTTTAAAAACTAGATTTTTCGACGATCGTTTTGTTCTTCTTCATCAATTCCATCCGGGGTCCACAAGACCATGTTTTAATCGTTTTAAGTTCAACTGCATTTGGGACCCACTTCCAGACACTATATATATATCCTCTTATTCTCTCTCCTCCATTCTTTTCCCATTCCAAATCCTGCAACCGGTCCTTGCCCTAGAGTGGAGATGAGGAGAAGACTCTCTTCTTGATCTTTTTCCTTTGAAATCATCTAGCATAAGAGCTCCAATCCCCGATCCGCCTTCGCCATTTTCTTCATCTTTTCTCAAGCTTCAGCTGGACACGTTTTTAGAGCCAATACAGTGTATTATTCATCATCTTCAACCTCTCTTCTTCTTGTTCAGCTAGCTCGAGGTTGGTACTTTCCTCCATTCCTTCTTTGGTGTTCTTTTAGTTCATTTAGAGCTTGTTTTTCATGTTTTCAAACCCATTTTCGAAATGGAGGTTTGTAGTGACCAAAAATGTGATTTTTATGTGTTCTCTTTTGGGGCTTTTGTGTAGATTTCGTGGATCTTCCTTTTGGTTGAGTTTTTGTGGAGTTTCCTTGGCATTGGATTGAGGCAAGTGGTCTTTATAGGATTTCTCATGTTTATTGCTTTATGTTTTCATTATGGTTTCAATCTTTCATTAGGACACGTTTTCTATGCTTAATCTCATAATGCAAGTCATGTTCATGCTCTTTCAAGTCATGGGTTTTAGCTTCTTCACTTGTCTTGTTATCAATGATTCTTCAAGCTTTTAAAACCATGTTTAGTCTTGTAAGTTTTATGATTTTATACATGGAAATGCTTTGATGTCTTTTCTATAGAGTGAATGGTCTATTTGTGGGTGGAATGCTTTAAAAATGTGAGAAATGTATCCCTTGGAAAGCATGAAGGCTTGGGGAGTGCAGGTGGTTCGAATATGTGAATGAAGAAGGAAAGAAGTTGTGAAAAATTTGACTCGAAAGGCACTGTCCGTGTACTGTCGGTCAGGTGTAGGTCAGCTGTCGGTTGACCGATAGGTCGACCGACAGCCAACCGAGACCTGTCGGTTCAAATTCCAGAGAGCAGCATTTTTTCAGGAGGACTGTCGGTCAGCTGTCGGTTGACCGACAGCCAACCGAGTACTTGTCGGTCCCTTTTCCCGAGAGCTACATTTCTGGACTGAGACTTGTCGGCCAGCCGACGGTCGGCTGTCGGTCAACCGACACATCAACCTCGGTTGACCGACAGGTAACCGAGGACTGACCGAAATTTTACCAAAAGTAATGTTTTGAAGGATTTTTGCGAGAAGGAAAACTAGACTAGGTTTTAGACCTTTTTGTTGACTTTGTGCACTTGGAATTCCAAAATGTACTATAACTTCTGGGGCACCAACCATTGTCAAAACTCCGACATTTGGGTTTCAACTCCACAAGGGTCAATGAATGGTCTTAGCCTAAACTTGATAGATTTCGTGTTTGAACTTCTGTTTTGATGTTACGTACATCCTCGTGTACTCGCCTTGAATTCCAAGTATAAGTTTGTTTGGAGATTTGTTTCATGGATCAAAGTTCTTGTTTTGATGCTTCGTGCATCATCGTGTTTTCGTTTGAATTTCAAGTATAAGCTTGTATTTAAGACGTGTTTCAAGAATCGTGTTTCAAGAATCAAAAGGGAATCATTTCTTAAGTTTGTTAAGCATTTATATTATGCTATTTTGCTAGCCTCGTCGTGTCGTGCTTGTTAAATGATTTCCCTCTTGTTTTGTCGTGTTCTCGAACGTGTATTGCCATGTTTTATGCATTCATGATATAAGTGAGTACCACTGAGCTTGGACTGCCCTTTTAGCTTAATCCATTACCTGGGGGTCCTTAAACATGTGGACTGTCTGCAGACTAGTCGTGTCTTGAATGACACATCGTGCGTGTTCGTGTTCCGGTTCCGCGGCCGGAAATTCCTCGTATATGTGGGATCGTGTCGTGCTTGTCGTGCTTGTCGTGCGTGCTTACTCTTGTCATCATGTATGATGGAGAAAGGATGGGCTCTTTGTGGATTTACTAATCATAATATTATATGTATTCATGTCTTGTTTCGTATATCGTGCATGCACTAGTGATTTCTTGATAAGTATCTTGTTCATGCATTGTTTTTAAATCTTGTAAACTTGTTTCAAGTTCCATAAAGTGTCTTTAGTTATTGTTTCCTTTAAACTTCAATTTCGTTTATGCTCTTGCCTATATTGATCAGTTGCCAGACCGTCGTGTCTGATATACTTCTACTTTGGTGCTCTAGATAGCAGGTCCTTGTTTTGAGCTAGTTCGTGTGCAGTGGGCTGTTGAGCCACGAGTTTTGCAAGCGAGTTGTGTCAGCGACGTCATGTAGACGTCATGCTTGACTCCGGAGTTACGTTACTGATGGAACGCGCTCCGTGGCGCCCGCTGGGGCGGCTACCGGGGTCGGCGGAACGTGGGAGTCCGTCGGGTCCGACCCTTTCGCGCCCTGGCGGGCCCTGAAGCGTGCATCAACATTTCTTTTGTGTGGGTGTGCCAGATTTTCTATTTTACTTGGAATTGCAAGTGGTAATCCGGAGATCAACCTTCGCAAGTAAAAAGGAAATCAACTTCTTTCAAGTTTTCCATTGCACAAATATTTAAGAAAAGAGACATTTTCTTGGTTTGCCGTGAAAGGCGATTTTGTTTGGCATTTATAGCCGATTTTGGCGTTTATAGCCGATTTACAATTCTCATCAATAATGAAAGACAAGAGTTGTGATTTTTGTCTCTTTTAGAAAAATACAAACTACAATGAAAAGCAAGAAAAGGAAGATCTAACTTTTCAGGAGATTGTGGGGGACTCGTTCAGATTGACGGTCGCAAGCCATGTATGGGCTTCGCCATCATCCATGCAGATGAGAACAGAAGATGCTCTTGATTCGCTTGGCTTGGCTATAACCTCAGATTTTTAGAGGACAAAGACCAAGAGAAGGTCCTATGTCCAATAAAAAGCTAAGTAGACGGGCTGAAAAGCCACGTCTAAGCCATTGGAGGCACCAGGAGAAGGCAAGGACCTTGGGGGGGGGGGTGCCCCCCAAGGGACTTTTGTCACCTTGTAGTGGTGGCCGGTGCAGAACTTCAGCAGAGTTTTCTCTCTTTTTTTTCTTTCTCTCAGATCTCTTTCTGATCTTTGTTTTTCTGATCCTCTGATTTTCTCCTCTTTTTTCTGATCTTTTTTCCGATCTTTTTTCCGATGGAATGCTCTCCTATTTATAGGCTTTTGGTAGCCATTTAGGAGGGTTTATGAGCCTTAATGGCTTTAATGGGAGGAGTTACAAGATTTATTTCTTGATTTTGTAACTCCTTTTTCCTTGAATCTGATTGGCCGATGGAGATTAAGGGCTTTTAATCACCTTAATTACCATAATGGGAGGAGTTTCATGGTTTAAATGCCATGAATCAATTGACTTGTAACTCCCAAATGCTTGCTTCTGATTGGGCCGTCCAAAGAAATGAATTAATGACTGCAATAAAGCTAGTCAATTAACCACATTAATTGGTCGCCGAGCAGTCGAAGAGTCGCGGGCCATGCCGTGTCTTCTGGAATTCTTCTGGCGACGATCATCGATGGATCTACATGCTGATCGACATCGGATGAACATGTAACTTCAGACATTGATAGCTAAGAGCGGGCCGGTGACATCTGTCTTGTCGATTTCACGATCGGTCGGACAGAAAGTGCACTTTCTTGGTCAGCCGGTTGGCGATCTTGGAGCGATCACTGATGATTTTATGCTTTTGGAGGTTGACCCGTGATTTTGACGGATGTCGTCGGATATGAGTCAATTTCAAGCACTAAAAATCACATTTTCAGGAAACCACAAGGGCCAAAGTGCGCGAAACGCGAAAAAAGACGGAAAAACGGGTCACCGGCGGAAAATCCGGTGACCCGGACCTCCATGGTCGCCGGCGACCATGGGCCATGGTCGCCGGCGACCATGGACCGGCGACCATGGCCCATGGTCGCAGGGGCCTGCGACCATGGGCCATGGTCGCAGGGGTCTGCGACCCTGGGGGATTTTTCCCCTTCGGAGCCCGTTTTGCGGTCGTTTTGAGGTCTTTTTCGTCGCCGTTTTCTTCTGTATTTTTCTTGACATTTCTTCTCATTTATTGGCTTGATTTCCCTGTAGAAAACTTGATGAGAATCCTTGCATTTTTAGAGTGCAAAGTTTCTAATTTTCCGGGAAAGCCGAAGACTTTGTCGCGTAGAGCTGCTGATTTTCCGCCAGAAGTCGAAACTTGGTCAAACGATGTCGGAATGACCTGAAATTTGAGGTGAAGCCTCCTGAGCAATAAATAAGACCAACCATAGGCTTTTGTTTGAGTTTTGAAGCCGTTTGGGGTCCCGTCGATGCTTCACTTGATTTTACTGCGGGGAAAATGCCGAGCTTTGATGTGCGGTCAAACGATGTCCGATTGACCTGAAATTTGACGGGGAGCCTATTGGAGTCATTTTGAGACGTTCCATGGGCTCCGTTTTGGATGTCATGGTCCCGGGTTGCTCTGCCGCCGGTAGGCTTGATTTTCTCTCGGAGCATCGAAACCTGGTCAAACGTTTTCGGAATGACCTGAAATTTGACGTGCAGCCTTTTGGAAGCATGTTGAAGCCACTCATGCACTTGGTTTGATGAGCGAAGGCTCCGGTGGTTTCCGCCGCCGGGAGGCTTGATTTTGCTGCTCGAGCATTGATGGAGGGTCAAACGTTGTCGGTTTGACTTGAAATTTGGCATGGAGCCCTTTTGAGACATGCTGGAGTCATCTGTAGGCTCTGATCGAAGTTTTGACGTCTCCGATGATGTCGCCGCCGGGAGCTCCCGTTTAGCTGTCGGAGAAGTGAAGTTAGGCCAAATGTTGTCGAAATGGCCCGAAACTTCATGTGTACTCTTCTCTTGGCTATCTTGAAGGATCTTGCAGTTTTTGTTTGATTCTGACAAGATTTGATTTTTTGAGAAGTTGCATTGCCTATTTATGGCAGGTTGCGACTTCATGCAGCTTTCTTGATGTTGAAGAGGCAAAGTGACATTTTTGGTGTCAACAAATGCCCCCTCGAGGTACAGCGACGAGTTGCTTGACTTTTGTAGTCGATGTGCCTCGAAGAGATTTTTGAAGGAGAGCTTGTGTCTTGACCAAGAGTCTTTGAGCAATCTTTCCTTTGGTAGAGTAGCCTTTGAGCTTCCAGGGGAATTTTATGGTAGTGAGGGGAACCACACACCATTTCAAGGCAACGTTTTGAAGATGACATCAGGGATATGGATTTGGGTTTTTGTTTTTGATCTTGTGACCTAACCAGCCATATATGGCAGGTTAGGGGATCGGGTTTTGGTTTTGATCTTGTGACCCAACAAGCTGTATGTGGCAAGTTGGGGGATCAGGGTTTGGTTTTTTGTTTTGGTCTTGTGACCTAACAAGCTGTATGTGGCAAGTTAGGGGACCAGGATTTGGTTTTTGGTTTTGGTCTTGTGACCTAACAAGCTGTATGTGGCAAGTTAGGGGACCAGGATTTGGTTTTTGGTCACTCTTTGGGACTGTGTGGGTCCATTGGAGTGGTTTGGATTTTTGTGGAATGTCAATTTCAAGATTTTGGCTCAATTTGGTATATGAGGCTGGATGGTTTGATTTTTGGAAGCTCATGGGGCTTGGGATTTTTTTTGTATGGTCCAATCAACTCAAAAGAGGCATGGAACCATTATTGTATGCTCTTGGTAAGAGGGATTTTTTCTGACTAAAAGCCCATTTTTTCTCTTTTTTTTTTTTTTTTTTTTTTTTTTTTTTTTTTTTTTTTTTTTTTTAGTGCCTAGGTGGTCAAACCTGGCTCATATGGGCTAGCCCATGGGACCTTAAGCTTTTTAGGATGGCTTAGATCTCATGTGGGGCCATTTTTGTAAAGAATATCTAAAGATATCTCATTTGGATAGAGAATATCTAAAAATATCTTTATGGGAGAGAATCTCTCATATTCCCTTAATTTGGGAGAGAATATCTCAAGGTATCTTTCTTTTTGGGAAAGAATCTTCAATATCCTTTTTTGTTGGAGAGAATCTCTCATTTGATTGATTTTGGGAGGAAATCTCTCAAAGACATCTTTCTTTTTGGGAAAGAATCTTTCTAATTCCTTCTCTTTTGGTAAGGTTACTTAATTAGTAACACTTACCTTTCTTCTTTGTTTCCTTCTTTGATTTGCTCTCTCCTATAAAAGCAAAGGAAGGTAGGATCTCTTGCTCTTATTGCTCTCTTTTGCAACAATCTCAAGAGAGCTCCAAGACCAAGAGTGCTTCTTCTTCAAGGATCTTCAAGCTTTTTCCTTCTTCTTCTCCATCAATGGCTTCAAGTAAGTTTTCTCTCTTTTTCTTTCAAGAAAACTCCATGTAGAGAATAGGATGGTAAAAAAAAGAAAGTTTCTCTCTTTTTTTTCTTTCTTTTCTTTTCTTTTTTTTTCTTTTCTTTTGTTTTTTTTTTTTTTGGGAAAGTTTCTTTTTTTTTTTCTTTTCTTTCTCCTTTTTTTTTTGAGAAAGTTTCTCTTTTTTTTTTTTTTTTTTTTTTTTTTTTTGCCTGCGACTTGATTTGCTAACATTTTTCTTGTCAGCTGACTCGCCACAAGATTCCGATGACTTTGAACCATCAATGGACGCAAATGTTGATGATGCTTCTGATGAGTTCATGGAGGAAGAGAGTGCTCCGCCAGTCGTCGAAGAATGTACTTTGTAGTGATGACCCTGATGATTTTTTTTTTGAACAGGATCATATTCATACCTTTTTGTGTTTCATTTGCAGGTTTTGAAGTGACAGAAGAGAGTCCATTGCTTTCTTCAGAACCAGAGCAAGGGATGCCAGAGGTCGATCCGGAGGTAGAGACTCCTACAACCAGTTCTGACGCGATAGAGGAGATACCTCATGCTGAGATTCCTTCCCCAGTGGTTCCAAGTGAAAAGAGTTCCTTTGTTACTCTTCCGATGGGACATGACATGAGCAGCCGATCAGCGGAGAAGGGTGAACCTTCATCCAGTTCGTCTCTTCAATTTGCGAAGAAGGTGCTGGCTCGGGTTTTGAGTTCTTGGATCAAGACTCTCCTTTCTGGACACTTGGAAGCAGGATTTGGCATGATCCCACATGTGCAGGAGATTCTCACTGATACCGAAGAGGTTGGTCTAGATGTCACAGGTGCCAGGGCGACCGTTGATAGGATCATTGCACTGGGTGACAAGTGGTTTGAGACCATGGGCTTCCCTGACGACCAATTCTTCAAGGAGATGTTCTTGGACCCTGCTGATAAGGCTAAGTCTGACCTGAATGAGGCTACACAAAGCAAGAAGCAGCTAGTTCGGGAGAAGAACAAGGAAGAGCTAGCCATCATCGGATTGAGGCATGACCTTAACGTCCTTGATAGGGAAGTTGAGGAGGCCAGAAAACGTCTTGAGCATTTGAAGGCACAAGTCGATGCGAAGTGGGCTGCTATAACAGAGGCTCGTGACAGGGAGAGTACTCTGATCCGCAGGGTTGCAGATGCCGGTCAAGTTCTCGAGAGGAGGACTCTAGAAAACGAACGATGGCAAACTGCTGGGGAAGAGCTTCCCGGTGTAAAAGAAGGGTTACGGCATTCGCCAGCATCTCATGGCAAGTTCCTGAAGAAGCGTGCCTTGGAAACTCTGACGGCTGAGGCCAAGAGTTTGCTTGAGGAGCTGAAGCTTTGGCTGGAGACCATTTTTGGCTGAGCTCCTGATTTTTTATAGCAGAAACCATTCTTCTTTTTTTGGTACCACATGTATTTTTTGGTACTCTCTTTTTTTGTTTTGGTACCACATGTATTTTTTGGTACTCTCTTTTTTTGTTTTCCCTACGCTCACTCAAATCTTTTTGTGATGAAAGCGATTGCTAAATGGGATTTGATCAAAAGTTTTGTCATTTTGTGAAAATCTTTTGTCAAATAATTGTTTTGGTAGGGGAAACGAATTTGGCATGAAAGCCGGATTTTTGTGGCATTTACAGCCAGTTTTGACATGAGAGTCAGGTTTTTTTTGTGTGGCATTTATAGCCGATTTTTGAGATGGCATAAGAGCCAAAAATTTTGTTCGTGGCATGGGAGCCAATTTTGAGATGGCATGGAAGCCGAAATTTTATGGCGTAAAAGCCAAAATTTGGGTTGGCATGGAAGCCGGTGTTTGTTTTGTGGCATCTATAGCCAGTTTGGTGGCATTGATAGCCAATTTGTGGCATTTATAGCCGGTTTGGTGGCATTGATAGCCAATTTGTGGCATTTATAGCCGGTTTGGTGGCATTGATAGCCATTTTTCGAAAGCCAAGTTTTAGTTTGTCGGCGTGAAAGCCAATTTTTCGTGGCATTGATAGCCGGTTTGTGGCATTTATAGCCGGTTTGGTGGCATTGATAGCCGGTTTGGTGGCATTGATAGCCGGTTTTTGGGCAAAAGAGCCAGGTTTTGGCGTTTATAGCCAGATTTTTTTTGCTTTCAAAATGCAGGTATCGACTAAATGTCGCCTCCCCGCTGAATGGTCTTGCAAGTATCGATGGAATGTCGCTTCCTTGCTCATTCGGTTCTGCGAGTATTGATGGAATGTCACTTCCTCGCGGGTTAGGTTTTGCAAGTATCGATGGAATGTCGCTTCCTCGCGAATTGGGGTGCAAATATCGACTAAGCGTCGCTTCCCTGCTTTTCCCAAAACTTTTGATTTTGCGGGTACTGACTTGATGTCGTTTCCCCGTGATTTTTGAAATTTGAGGTTTTCTCGAACCTTTGAAATTTGGGTTGTGGATAGCAACTGGTATGTTGCATCTCCACGATTTTTGAAATTGGGTTGTGGATATCAACTGGTTTGTTGCTTCTCCACGGTTTTTGGATTTTGCAAGTATCGACGAAATGTCGCTTCCCTGCGATTTTGGGTGCAAGTATCGATGGAATGTCGCATCCTTGCTTTTTTTCAAAATTTTTGTTTTGCGGGTACTGACTTTGATGTCATATCCCCACGATTTTTGAAAAACCATTTTTTTTTTGTTTAAAGACACGAGGGTCGTAAATTTTGACCTAGAACCATTTGGCGGTAAAAGGTAAGGTGGACTAGGGTAGAAATCCCTGAATCCGGATTTTTGTTTCAAACCATGAATTTTGGTTCAAGGATCGAAAGCTTTGGTCAAGTCAGGGAGAGGCTCCTAAACTTGGATTTTTTTGTTTTTGAACAATGAAACGATAAAAATAAGCATTGTTTTTGAATCTCTAGAAATTTTGACATTTGATATGAAAATTCTAAAGAGAGTGGGTTTGACGAGCGAGTACCTGAGAACAGGTTTTGGCCATACAGGCATTGCTCTTACCCAGTTGGGTAAGTCTTCAAGGGTAGTACCGCTTCAAGAACTTGCCGTTGATAGGAAGCATACATTTGTCGCCTTCCATGTTTAGGAGGGCATATGCGCCATTGGAGAAGACCTTGTCGATGACGTAGGGTCCCTCCCATTTTGGTTCAAATTTGCCTTTTGATTTGTGTGCGAAGACCATTGGTCTTTTTACCGCAGGAACCAAGTCACCCTTTTTGTAGGCGCGTTGCCTGACCTTTTTGTCAAAAGATCCTGCCATGCGTGCTTGGTAAAGTTCAATGCTTTGTCGAGCTTCGAGCCGTCTCTCGTCGAGATTGTCCAGCTCATGGAGTCGCAATTTGACATTGCTTTCTTGAGTCATGTCATTTTGTAGAGATACCCTCAGAGAAGGAATTTGTACCTCTAGGGGCACGACAGCTTCGCATCCATAGACCAAGGAGAATGGTGTGCTATGGGTTGGTCCTCGAACGGTGGTTCGATAGGCCCACAAAGCTTCAGACAGTTTATCGCTCCAGTCTCTTTTGTGACTAGAGACCATTTTCTTGAGGATTTTGCAGAGTGTCTTGTTGAAGGCTTCTGCTAATCCGTTTGCTGCCGGATTGTATGGAGTCGAAGGACAGCTTTGAATTTTGTATTTGTCGCAAAACCTGTAGAATCGATGATCCCGGAATTGTGGTCCGTTATCATGGACGAATCTTTTGGGTATGCCAAAACGACAAATGATATTGGTGCGTAGGAACTGAAGAACTGATGAGGTCTTCATTTCGTTGAACGCAAATGCTTCTGACCACTTGGAGAAATAATCCGTTGCGGCGAAGATGAAGCGATGACCTTTGCTCGAAGGGGGAGAGATAGGACCTATGATGTCCATGCCCCATGCTTCGAAAGGCCATGAGATTGCTGTAGGATGTAGCCATTCCGGAGGCATGTGAATGTAGTCTCCATGAACTTGGCATTGTTGGCAGCGCTTAGCAAATTGCATTGCATCAGCAACCATGGTAGGCCAATAGTAACCTAACCTTTTTATCTGATCATAGAGCTTAGGACCTGCCTGATGGGCTCCACAAAGACCAGCATGAACTTCTTTAAGTGTTTCTTCGGCCTCTTGTTGTGACAAGCAGCGTAGGAGTACTCCATTGAAGGATTTCCTGTAAAGGATTTTCGAAGGGATATCCAAATGAAAGTTTGGGGCTCGCCTTTGGATGCTTACCCGTTCTTTTGGATCTTCAGGTAGGATTCCGAACATAGTGTAATCAATGAACGGGTCCCTCCAGTCGCCGATTGAAGTTTGAAGGATAGAGATTCGACTTCCAACCACTCGGTGGCATTCAGCAACTGCTTGGTGTGTGTTAAGAGGAGGGAGGATCCTTCTCTCACTCACTGTAATTTGCATGTTTTCCCCTTCCTGGGTCGCCATTGATGCGGCAAGTCCGGCCAGGGCATCTGCACGGATGTTTTCACCTCTACGAATGTGGGTGATGTTGCAGATGTCAAACTTTTGCAGAAGTGATTGTGCCTTGTTGTAGTAAGGCAGCAGATCAGGCTTCCTGACTTCATATTTCTGATTCATCTGGTTGACGATCAGTTGAGAGTCTCCAAAGACTTCCAGCATAGTGATACCAGATTCGATGGCGAGTTCCAATCCTAGGATCAGAGCTTGGTATTCAGCTGCATTGTTTGTGCATGGTTCCAGTAGCGAGAAAGCGTGTGGAATCATGCATTTGTCGGGGCTAACAAAGAGGATGCCAACTCCCGAGATCAGCTTTCTGTTTTCATTTGTCCTGGTTGCACCGTCAAAGTACATGTCCCAGGAGGCATTTGGTGAGGAAGTCTCCACGTTGTAGACAGGTTCGTCTGGGAGATCATCTCTGAGTGGAGAATCTTTAGGCAATGGATGCTCTGCGAGAAAATCTGCTAGAGCTTGGCCTTTGATTGCTTTTTGTGGCACATACCTTATATCAAATTGTGATAGAAGGATGGACCATTTTGCCAGTCGGGCATTGAGAGAACCTGCCTTTGTGACAAGGACCTTCAAGAGGTTGATCCTCGAGACCAGGTAGACTGTGTTGGAAAGCAAGTAGTGACGTAGCTTTTGTACGGCGAACATCACTGCAAGGCATTCTTTTTCGACTGGAGAGTAGCGATGCTCTGCACCTACTAGCATGCGGCTGAGGTAGTATAGAGCAGCTTCTTTTCTTTCATCATTTTCTTGTGCAAGCAGAGCGCCTACAGAATGATCAAGAGCTCTTGTGTACAAGATGAATGGTTTTCCAGTGGCAGGGGCAGCTAACACTGGAGGTTTGGTCAGGTATGACTTGATATCTTGAAATGCGGCTTCACAGTCGGCATCCCAGACAAAGTCTACACCCTTTTTCATCAATCGAGAGAATGGACGGCATTTCCCTGAAAGATTGGAGATGAACCGTCTGATGTAGGCCAATCTCCCTTGGAGCCCTTTTAGTTCCCTTAGGGTTCTTGGAGGGGGCATTTCTAGAATAGCCTTGACTTTTATGGGGTCAAGTTCTATTCCAGCTTTCCGAACAAGGAATCCGAGAAACTTACCCGACGAGACGCCGAAGAAGCATTTTAGAGGATTCATCCGCAGTTTGTGTTTGCGAAGTCGGAGGAAGACTTCCCGAAGATCTTTGAGATGGTCTTCTTTTCTTCTGCTTTTGACGGCGAGGTCATCAACGTAACATTCGACCGTCTTGTGCTGCATATCTTGGAATATTTTCATCATAGCCCTCTGATATGTGGCACCAGCATTTTTCAGACCAAATGGCATGACAGTATAGCAATATACGCCAAATGGAGTCCGAAATGATGTGTGTTTTTCATCCTCGGGATGCATCTTTATCTGATTGTAACCAGAGAAGCCATCCATGAATGTCATTCGCTCGAATCCGCAGGTATTGTCAATCATCACCTCCGGTATGGGGAGCGGGAATTCATCTTTAGGGCAAGCGCCATTCAAGTCTCTATAGTCAATACAGACTCTGATCTGCCCAGTTTTCTTTGTCACGGGGACAATGTTGGCCTAACCATTCTGGATGTTGTTCCTCACGGATGAAGCCGACATTTTTGAGCTTTTGAACTTCTTGTTCAATTTTATCCATCACATCTGGACGGAATCTTCTTTGGCCTTGTTTGACAGGCTTGATGTCTTCTTGAAGATTGAGTTTGTGGACTGCTACTTTGGGGTCTAAACCAGGCATTTCAGCATAGGACCATGCAAAGCAATCAACGAACTCACGAAGAAAAGCGATATACTCGGGTAACTCATCATCCTTTATATTCTTGCTTATGAATACAGGACGTGGGTTATCAGGTGTTCCCAAGTTTATCTTTTGAACAGGATCTTCTGTCGGAAGGTTCGAAGGTGGTTCCTCCACAATATTTTCGGAGGCTTCCAACTCAACGAAACCTTCTGGAGTTTCAACTGCATTACCAGACCAAGGCTCTGTTCCTTTCCATGGATTTTCTTGATTGGTGATCTCCTCAAGGCTTGCTATGAGATAGTCCCAATCGCCTGTTGAGTCTGGTATTTCTTTTGGAGACGAGGGTTCTTCTGGGTCAGAATAGCACAAGTCTGTATTATCGGACGATTCCTCTTCATCATCAGAGAAATCGTACAAATTGGATGAGCTTCCTGGATCTTTGTCAGGTAACTCTTTAAAGAGATATCCAGGGAGATCGATGTCTTCATGGACTTGAGATGTTGAGGCTTGGTCGGTAAAACGACTTTTAAGCTTTTGTGTCAACTGTCTCAGAGGAGTGTCGGGATCATATCCTAACCCATATGAAGACTTTTCTACATGACCATAGAGTCTCCAATCTTCCAGCTGGCTTTTGGTCAAGGCGGGCTCCAATGGCGTGAGAATACCGCGTCTTTCTCCCAAACCGACTGGGTTTTGAGCGTCAAAGCCCATTTTCTTCATATTTGCTTGTGCCACAGGACTATATAGAGATAGCTGAGGCATACCTTCATTTTGAAAAGGTTCAAGCAGAGAACTTGATGAAGAAGCGTCCGATCTACGGAAGAAGATCGGCCTTTGCTTTGGTGATGTTGCCGGAACAACAAAGGTAGCTGACGTAGGATCTTCTACATCAGCAGGTGTCTCCATCGGAGTGAGAGCAGGCTGAACTTGCTGAGTGTCAGCTTGGCTTGACGATGCATCGTCTTCTGGCTCTGAGTCCGAGTCTGTGTCTTGCATGATAGACACGAGAGAGACAACAAATTTGCCCCCAGGCTTTTGTTTCGCCTTCTTCACTTTAGTCGTGATGACAAAAGGTTTTGAATTCTTGAGGGAGATAACGAAGGGAGATTGACTACTCTCTTCTAATTTGCCGGAGGGTTTGTTTTCTTCCGGTGATTTTTGAGGAGCCTTGCCTTTATCTTTCTGGAGATTTTCAGCAGGGGGTGCTATTTCCTCTTCTTCTTTTTCTCCTTCATACATCTGGGAGTCTGCGAAGTGGACTTCTTTACCTTTGAAGGGTTTTCTGTCCGCAAAGACGCGATGTACCATGCCGTCGTCGCCGACGAACTTGATGCATTGATGTAGAGTTGAAGGGACAACACCGTTCTCGTGTATCCAAGGACGTCCGAGAAGAATGTTGTAGCATGAGGGGGTTTTTATTGCATACACAGTGACCTCAGAGATAAGATCACCGATTTGCAATTTGAACCTGATTTTGCCGATAGGCCTTTGAGCGCTCCCATCGTATCCAAAGATAGATACAGATGTGTGGCTTAGCTTGCTGGGTGGGATACCCAACTCTTCAAGAGCCGAAGTGGAGATAAGGTTGAGTGCAGAACCTGGGTCGATCTGAACTCTGTGTATCGGTATTTCTTTGATGTACCCTGTGAAGTACAGGGGTCGGTTGTGCCTTGCTTCGCCAAGTAGGAGGTCTTCCTTAGTGAAGGCGATGGTTGCATTGGCTGCCTTTTGAACCGAGAGGCATTGGATGCATGATCCCTCAGTTTTCTTTTCTCCCTTTGAGGAAGTTTCAGAGTTTTTGACCCGGTAGTCCATTTCAATTTGGAGGACTTGCGGGGCATGTTTGTCGACATCCTCATTCAGTTTTTGCAATTCTGAGATGAGATTATCACGAGTGCGTGGAGACATTCGTAATAAATCCAGGATGTGAAGACGTGCAGGTATGTGTTTGAAGTGCTCAACCAAGTCATACTTGAAAGCCTCCTTAGGGCCTGCATGTTCATTGTTTTTGCCACTGGGGGCGCTTACAACATCTTTTCCCGAAGGATTTACATAAGTAAAGGAAGATTGGTTGTAATTTTTGTGGTAGTCCCGGCCCGAGTGGGTGCCTCTACCAACTTCGAGAGCTTCTTGAGAAGGATCTTCGTTTGGAAGATTGTCTTCAGGATCAAGAGGCTGTCGTTTTTCATCTACTGGGGATGTATCTGCAGCAGAGTTTCCATCCTCAGTGATTGTGTTGCACGGAGCATTTTCCGGGAGCAAGTCCTGAACAGCATCCAGCAGCTTTTCTTCTTCGTTGACCCATCCATCACCCCAAGTTGGGTTTTCTTCATGATGATGAGTCGGGAAGAATGTGTATTCTGAAGTCACAGTCTCAGGAGAAGAAACCTGAGAGGGTGTCATCTCTGTGAAAGTCACGTGAGACGAGGTAGCTCCAGAGGATACATTGCTAGGCGTCGTCGGAGTGTAGGTAATCTCATCAGACGACGCTTCAGAAGAGCTATAGTCCTGATATATTACATTACAGGAAGCTCTGATAGGAGATGTTGCCTGCTCGGAGTCAGACTCATCCTCGGATGTAAGAGGATCGTCAATCCAGCAATGTTCTCCATTTTCAGGAGTTGAGGGAGGAGGTACCTGATGGGCTTCAGGGACTTCCGGCTCTGGATTGTGAGGAATCTCGTTGACGCGGTCTTGCTCTTGTTCTAGAGCGAGACGCTGCAAGATCCTTGCATATTCTTCAAGTTCAGGCATGGGAGCCAGATCCTCTTCTTCGTCTTCTCCGTGTGGCTCAACATAGTTGATTTCCACTGGAGCAATGACAGGTGCTGGGTTAACAGCATCTTCTTGTGCAGCCTCTTGGTCTTCTTCATCATCAGACCAGGATCCTTGTGGCTGTAAGGGGTTATACCAGATTACTGGCATAAGGTGAGTTTCAGGAACCCATTCTTCATCGGAGAGATATTCTCCTGTTTCAAGAGATTCCTCCCACTCATCGGTGTAGTTGGGCTCGAATCCATCGTCGGTGTCGCTGGACTCGTATCCATCAATGGAGAATCCAACTACCGAGTTGCAAGAGTATGATGCCCCCTGCATGGCTTCTTTTTTGAATTGAGGTGGCATGAAATCACTAAGAGTGAAGTTTCTTACCGCCTTTGAAGTCCCTGGAAGGGACGTTTCTGTTGCCCCGAGTGAAGTGGTAGAGGAGGCCTCTGCCTTTTCATGAACTTCTTGTTTTGGCTGGGTCTTCTCTTGCCGTTTGAGCCTGAGGAGATGTTTCCTAGCCTGCCTTCGCTGTTGAGCTGTTGGCTTTGTTTTGACGATCTCCCAATTTTCATCTTCCAGGAGATCGGGATGTACCCATATGGGTTGTCCGTCTGGTGTCGGGCAAGGAACCAATACTTCGGACGTTTGAATTCTATTTATCACCTTGAAGGAAGTAGTGATCTTCTTCTTCGGTGACTTTGGTGTTTGTCCATATGACACCATGTTGACGGAGGCAGTCCCATAGTTTTTGTCAAAGGTGATGACTCCGTTTTTCCACATCTCGTTTATCTTCTCTCTCACAATAAAGCATTGATTGAGAGGATGCGAAACCATCTGGTGGTATGGACAGTACCGAGGATCGTTGGTTTTGCCAACGTCTCCCGGTCTTTTGGGCTCTGGCAAAATGAGTTTGCCATTTGCTAGGAGAGCCTCAAAGATTTCTTCCACGTCTTCATCGAACGGATATTTCTTTTCTACGCGTTCTTTGAAGGCATCAGAGAGTTCAGGTCTCTTACCTGCAGCTCTATTTTCAGCTTTCTTTGGTTGCTGAGGAGCTGACTTAGTCTGCACATTGAGAACCTCCTTTTTCTTTGGTTTAGAGGTTGCAACAGCAGTCGGCTCTTTCTTTGATGATTTCTGACTGTTGAGGTCTTTGATCACCGTTTCAGCTTCCATGGAAGCTTCCAGGAGTTCCCCCAGGTTCTTTGATTTATTGCCGATGATCATGGAGCGGATTTTAGCTCTCATGTTGTTTCGGCAGATGTCGACTAGTGACGCTTGTGGCAGTACATCTGAGCATTTGTACGCCATTGCTTTCCACTTGTGAATGAAGTCATAAGTTGACTCATTCTCTCCCTGTTTTAGGCTGCAGAGCTGAGCCATAGTAACAGGATGATCCTCACCTTGGAAGTGGGTCAGGAAGCGTGTCTCCAGCATAGCCCAGTTCTGAATGGAGTTCTCCGGCAGAGTGGAGTACCAATCGAAGGCCGTACCTTTTAGGGTACTTGCAAAGAGGCGAATCTTGAGTGCATCTTGATCCGCGATAGCTCCCGTCAAGATCTTGAAGTGGATGACGTGCTGTCTGGCTGATCCTTTCCCCGTATATGTTTGGAGAGTAGGATGCTTGAATTTTGTGGGGAACGGGACCGAGTCCATCCATAAAGGATATGGTGGCTTGATCCCATGCTCTTTGAGTATATCCTCTTCTTTAGCTTTGGCGAGGATACTGTCTACGTCCTTTTTGGTAAGGGCGCGTGACTCATTTTCTTCACAATTCTCCTCGTTATTGTTATGATTCGGAGGAGGCTCATTGTTCACCTGATTTTGGACGACAAGGAGAATGTTTTCCATCAGAGTTTCAATCCTCTGCTGGCCTTGTTCCAACTGCTGGATGCGTGTGAGAGCATCATCTCGAGGTGGATTCTGAGGTGGTGGCTCAGAACTTGTAGCCAAGACGTTCATCCCTCGGGATTCGAACGAAGAAATCGTCCTGGTGACCGAGCTGGGGCTCATTCTTTTTGATGAAGAGCTTGATGAAGGATTACTCTCCCGTCCTTGGCTTGAAGGGGCAGGAGATTCTTCGGGATGTCTTCGTGTCCCGGTGACGCTACGGGTCACCGGACGTCGGACATGGATTTTTGATGCTGACTTTTGGCGTCTTCTGGTTTTTCCAACCATATGGACGGCAGCAACTTGGTCGGGTCTTTCTTTTTCGACCCATTTGTGGGAGACTTGAAGTGTAGGAGGCTGGGTCCGTTGCTTCTCTAGTCTCTTTTGTCGATATGACGCACGACGGCGTGCTCGACGAGCGATTTGAGCTTCAGTCAGCTCTGGCTGGGCTCTGACGATGAAGGATGTGCTCCCTCGGGCGCAGCAGCCGAGCTTGTCTTCTTTGTGGTTGGGCAAGGACAGGATGCGGACCCGGTCCTTTGCCTGTTGCAGCGAAGCTTTAAACCTTTCGAGTTTGGCCCCTGTAGAGATGAAGGGTCGAACTGAAGGAGTGTAGGCCTTAGCAGGTGCTTGGAGAGGCCTGGTGATGCATGATCTGATTTTGGGCCTGTAGGAACAAGCCGGCTCATGCTGGGTTGACTTGGGAGTCAGGTTGGAGATGGGTCTCTCCTCTTTCATGTAGGCAAGAGGGTAGAACTGGTTTTCTTTGAGTGGGGCCAGGTATGCTGGCTTGGTGGAAATTTGAGACCTTCTTTGTTTTGGGGAAGGTCTTGGAGACCAAGTCTTGGGATAGACCTGGTTGTTTGTGGGTCGAGGCTTCGCGGGGGTGCCGCGGGCTTCGGGCTTTTGGGCTTTCGCCTTTGGTGTCACGAGAGTGACACGTTGAGAGGCGATCTTCTGCTTTTTGGCAGGCGCAGCTTGTTCTTCGGGAAGTGGGAATGGTCCCAGTGTCCCGAAGACGATGGTCCGGGGAGTCGAGGTCGACCCGGAGTTCAGAGAGTTGCCGAGGGAGTTGACGCTTCGGCAGCTGGCAGGGCGCTTATGGGTGCGCGTGCTTTGCTTCTGTTGAAGCATGAGTTGGTGCTTGTTCTCATCGAAGATAATGGTTAAGGCTGCCATTGTTAGTTTCGAAAAAATTCTGAAACAAGACCATATCCATTAGTAATCACAAGAATAATGATCATAAATGGGAATTTCTATGCTTTTGTCTTTTCAAATCGCTCAAGGGACATAACCCAAGCAATATGAGGAAGGCAAAAAGCCATAGAGGGTACAATTGTTCTGACAGCAAGTATGGTAAGCCCAGAATGAGCGTTCCAGTGACTGCTAGAAGCAATTGTAAACCTAAATTCGACTTATCGAGAAGCAGGGCTTGCTCGAGATAAGAAGAATATAAGGTAGGAGTTACAAATGTGCCGGTCACAGATACAGTAGACCCTGAAAGGGCGTACCAGTATTGCTATGCACAAATGTTGGAGATCGCATCCACGAGATGGGATTCTCTTTTTTTTTGAAATGTCAAGATTGGATTCATCAAAGAGAGCAGATGGTATTCCGATCCGAATACGGGCTCAACGATTTCCGCGAGCACCAGTACCCAGAAGGGAAGGAACCACAATTTCTCGGATCTGAATCTAAAATGACGAGAGTTTTTTTTTTTGAAGATTTTTTTTTTTTTTAAGATTTTCATATTTTTTTTTTTTTAAAAAAAAATCTTTTTTTTTTGTTTAAGATTTTTTTTTTGAAAATCCTTTTTTTTATTTTTTTATTTTTTATTTTTTTTTATTTTAATTTTTTTTATTTTTTTTTTTGAAAATCTTTTTTTTTTTATTTTTGATTTTTTTTATTTTTAAGATTTAAAGACGAGAGAGTACACGTAGGCCTCCTAACCCGGTCTTATGAAACCTCAATTGATAGAATTGCCCCCAGGTAAGGGTAGGATTACTTAATGAACCCGTTTGGAGGACCCTTGCCTAGAACAGTCAAGCTGTCTCCACACTCTGGACAAGGCTTTTCTAGAATCAATCGTGATCAAAGAACGCAATTGGTTTAACCTTAGTGGTCTATGTCCCTTTTTTTTTATAAAAATCCCAAATAGACTCATCGAA
The DNA here is from genome assembly GCA_028538565.1 of Umbellularia californica. Lineage (NCBI taxonomy): Eukaryota > Viridiplantae > Streptophyta > Magnoliopsida > Laurales > Lauraceae > Umbellularia > Umbellularia californica. Next base: position 39,518,010 of record JAPQWN010000007.1, on the reverse strand, counting down.
GAGAAACGATGGCCCAAAACCTTAGTCGAACGGGCTCAACATTTCTGCAAGCACCAAAGAACGATAGGATAGGAACAAAGTTTCTCAATTTTGAATCCAAACTAAGAAAACTAATTTTTTTTATTTTTATATTTTTTTTTAATATTTTTTTTTTGAAATCTCTAACGAACTCATCGAAGAGAAACGATGGCCCAAAACCTTAGTCGAACGGGCTCAACATTTCTGCAAGCACCAAAGAACGATAGGATAGGATCAAAGTTTCTCAATTTTGAATTCAAAACTAAGAAAACTGATTTTTTTTTTTATTTTTATTTTTATTTTTATTTTTTTTTTTGAAATCTCTAATGAACTCATCGAAGAGAAACGATGGCCCAAAACCTTAGTCGAACGGGCTCAACATTTCTGCAAGCGCCAAAGAACGATAGGATAGGATCAAAGTTTCTCAATTTTGAATTCAAACTAAGAAAACTGATTTTTTTTTTGAAAAGAGAAAGAATGGAAACAAACTCAAAGAAATAGAAATTTCCAAAAAATCCCATCTCATTTTTTTTAGGATGCAAAATCCAACATAGGCTACCAGCTAGAAAGTAGCCAAGGAATCCGGAAAAGAAGTATAAGCATAGAGCAAAAAGTATGATATGCAAATATTTCATTTCCAAGCACCGTGTTCTCAAATGAACGAGTCCCACCGGGTGTGCCAGCTTGATGGAACGCGCTCCGTGGCGCCCGCTGGGGCGGCTACCGGGGTCGGCGGAACGTGGGAGTCCGTCGGGTCCGACCCTTTCGCGCCCTGGCGGGCCCTGAAGCGTGCATCAACATTTCTTTTGTGTGGGTGTGCCAGATTTTCTATTTTACTTGGAATTGCAAGTGGTAATCCGGAGATCAACCTTCGCAAGTAAAAAGGAAATCAACTTCTTTCAAGTTTTCCATTGCACAAATATTTAAGAAAAGAGACATTTTCTTGGTTTGCCGTGAAAGGCGATTTTGTTTGGCATTTATAGCCGATTTTGGCGTTTATAGCCGATTTACAATTCTCATCAATAATGAAAGACAAGAGTTGTGATTTTTGTCTCTTTTAGAAAAATACAAACTACAATGAAAAGCAAGAAAAGGAAGATCTAACTTTTCAGGAGATTGTGGGGGACTCGTTCAGATTGACGGTCGCAAGCCATGTATGGGCTTCGCCATCATCCATGCAGATGAGAACAGAAGATGCTCTTGATTCGCTTGGCTTGGCTATAACCTCAGATTTTTAGAGGACAAAGACCAAGAGAAGGTCCTATGTCCAATAAAAAGCTAAGTAGACGGGCTGAAAAGCCACGTCTAAGCCATTGGAGGCACCAGGAGAAGGCAAGGACCTTGGGGGGGGGTGCCCCCCAAGGGACTTTTGTCACCTTGTAGTGGTGGCCGGTGCAGAACTTCAGCAGAGTTTTCTCTCTTTTTTTTCTTTCTCTCAGATCTCTTTTTGATCTTTGTTTTTCTGATCCTCTGATTTTCTCCTCTTTTTTCTGATCTTTTTTCCGATCTTTTTTCCGATGGAATGCTCTCCTATTTATAGGCTTTTGGTAGCCATTTAGGAGGGTTTATGAGCCTTAATGGCTTTAATGGGAGGAGTTACAAGATTTATTTCTTGATTTTGTAACTCCTTTTTCCTTGAATCTGATTGGCCGATGGAGATTAAGGGCTTTTAATCACCTTAATTACCATAATGGGAGGAGTTTCATGGTTTAAATGCCATGAATCAATTGACTTGTAACTCCCAAATGCTTGCTTCTGATTGGGCCGTCCAAAGAAATGAATTAATGACTGCAATAAAGCTAGTCAATTAACCACATTAATTGGTCGCCGAGCAGTCGAAGAGTCGCGGGCCATGCCGTGTCTTCTGGAATTCTTCTGGCGACGATCATCGATGGATCTACATGCTGATCGACATCGGATGAACATGTAACTTCAGACATTGATAGCTAAGAGCGGGCCGGTGACATCTGTCTTGTCGATTTCACGATCGGTCGGACAGAAAGTGCACTTTCTTGGTCAGCCGGTTGGCGATCTTGGAGCGATCACTGATGATTTTATGCTTTTGGAGGTTGACCCGTGATTTTGACGGATGTCGTCGGATATGAGTCAATTTCAAGCACTAAAAATCACATTTTCAGGAAACCACAGGGGCCAAAGTGCGCGAAACGCGAAAAAAGACGGAAAAACGGGTCACCGGCGGAAAATCCGGTGACCCGGACCTCCATGGTCGCCGGCGACCATGGGCCATGGTCGCCGGCGACCATGGACCGGCGACCATGGCCCATGGTCGCAGGGGCCTGCGACCATGGGCCATGGTCGCAGGGGTCTGCGACCCTGGGGGATTTTTCCCCTTCGGAGCCCGTTTTGCGGTCGTTTTGAGGTCTTTTTCGTCGCCGTTTTCTTCTGTATTTTTCTTGACATTTCTTCTCATTTATTGGCTTGATTTCCCTGTAGAAAACTTGATGAGAATCCTTGCATTTTTAGAGTGCAAAGTTTCTAATTTTCCGGGAAAGCCGAAGACTTTGTCGCGTAGAGCTGCTGATTTTCCGCCAGAAGTCGAAACTTGGTCAAACGATGTCGGAATGACCTGAAATTTGAGGTGAAGCCTCCTGAGCAATAAATAAGACCAACCATAGGCTTTTGTTTGAGTTTTGAAGCCGTTTGGGGTCCCGTCGATGCTTCACTTGATTTTACTGCGGGGAAAATGCCGAGCTTTGATGTGCGGTCAAACGATGTCCGATTGACCTGAAATTTGACGGGGAGCCTATTGGAGTCATTTTGAGACGTTCCATGGGCTCCGTTTTGGATGTCATGGTCCCAGGTTGCTCTGCCGCCGGTAGGCTTGATTTTCTCTCGGAGCATCGAAACCTGGTCAAACGTTTTCGGAATGACCTGAAATTTGACGTGCAGCCTTTTGGAAGCATGTTGAAGCCACTCATGCACTTGGTTTGATGAGCGAAGGCTCCGGTGGTTTCCGCCGCCGGGAGGCTTGATTTTGCTGCTCGAGCATTGATGGAGGGTCAAACGTTGTCGGTTTGACTTGAAATTTGGCATGGAGCCCTTTTGAGACATGCTGGAGTCATCTGTAGGCTCTGATCGAAGTTTTGACGTCTCCGATGATGTCGCCGCCGGGAGCTCCCGTTTAGCTGTCGGAGAAGTGAAGTTAGGCCAAATGTTGTCGAAATGGCCCGAAACTTCATGTGTACTCTTCTCTTGGCTATCTTGAAGGATCTTGCAGTTTTTGTTTGATTCTGACAAGATTTGATTTTTTGAGAAGTTGCATTGCCTATTTATGGCAGGTTGCGACTTCATGCAGCTTTCTTGATGTTGAAGAGGCAAAGTGACATTTTTGGTGTCAACAGTTACACACTTGGGTAGTATCTGTTCTTAGCTTGCTATTTCTGTACGACTTTTGTTAGCCTTTTTCATGGGAATTGTAATTAATGCACTCGTTAATTTGTAACTTGAATATGTTTGGGTAATGATGAGCCTGTTACTGTCAGCTCCGTATGTTTTGATATTATGAGTTGTTCCAGTCTGAGTTTGAATACTTCTATGACAATCTTATGCTGACAGATTGAGTACGACACGGAACCCGATGGATACGGATTCCGAGTCGTAACGTCTTGTAGAGCTTCCACGAAATGTTTTGATGTGTCGTGAATTTTATCATCCTCACACATGCGGATCCTGGTTGGGGAAATACAAATTCCCCAAACTCGCGTCCCCGAGATCGGATCCCAGTTTTGGGGGCGTGACACAAAGTAAGGACTGGTGCGGTAGTTAATCTCTTCTTCAGCTCTTGGAAACTAGCTTCACACTGATCTGTCCACACATAGGGTACATTCTTCCTTGTCAACTTCGTCAACGGTGCTGCAATCGACGAAAACCCTTGTACAAACCTCCGATAATAGCCTGCCAAACCAAGAAAACTTCTGATTTCTGACACATTCTTCGGTCTTTCCCACTTCAGTACTGCCTCAATCTTGGACGGGTCTACTGACAAACCTTCCTTAGAGATTATGTGTCCCAAAAATGTCACTTGCTCAAGCCAAAATTCACACTTGTTGAGGTTCGCATACAACCGATTCTCTCTCAAAAGCTGCAATGCTATCCTCAGATGCTCTTCATGCTCTTCTCTGGTCTTGGAGTACACCAAAATATCGTCTATGAACACCACTACAAACTGATCCAGATATTGCGCAAAGATCTTGTTCATCAAAGCCATGAATACTGCCGGTGCATTAGTCAATCCAAATAGCATCACTAGGAACTCATAGTGGCCATATCTTGTACGGAAAGCTGTCTTCAACACATCTGATTCTCTAACTCTTAGCTGATGGTAACCGGATCTCAAATCAATCTTCGAAAAGTACGAGGCACCTTGTAACTGATCCAACAGTTCATCTATCCTTGGCAATGGATATTTGTTCTTGATGGTCACTTGGTTCAATCTCCGGTAATCAATACACATTCTCATCGAACCATCCTTCTTCTTCACAAACAAAACTGGAGCTCCCCACGGTGAGATACTAGGTCTCACAAAACCTTTGTCCAAAAACTCTTGCAATTGTATCTTCAATTCTCCTAATTCCGCCGGAGCCATTCTATATGGTGCAATAGATATCGGAGCGGTCCCCGGTAACAACTCAATGGTGAAGTCAATTTCGCTCATGGGTGGTAATCCCGGAATCTCCTCCGGAAATACGTCCGGGAACTCCCAAACAATAGGGATCTCCTCCACCCCTTGGGACCGTTTATCCTCCGTGATAAACGCCAAATAGGCTTCACATCCACTACTCAAAAGTCTATCAGCCTTCAACGCTGAGACAAACCCTGCACGAGGATTCCTCCTCTCTCCCTGGAATAACACCCCTGCTGGTGTCTCATCCAACTTGAATGTGAGGGTCTTATGGAAACAATCCATCGTGGCATGGTACCCTGCCAACCAGTCCATCCCTATGATGACATCAAAATCCTTCATCTCCAACAGAATAAGATCTGCGGGTAACACAACTTCTCCTATCCGGACTGTACAACTAGGGTAATGAACCGTACACACAACTTGTTTTCCTACTGGGGTAGCTACAGTCAAAATGTACTCAAGATCTCTACCAAGCACATCAATCAATCTAAAAAATGCATGGGATATGAATGAATGCGTAGACCCAGGGTCAAATAATATTCTAGCTTCTATCCCACTGACAAGAAGTGTACCTTCCACAACATTGCCTGCTGCCTCTGCATCAGCTCTGTTGACCGCATACACTTGTCCTCGCTGCTGTGGCCTTATAGGTGCCTGTTGTTGCCTGCCTTAAGGGGCATTTCTATTCTGTTGCGGTGGACGCTAAATATGCTGCTGTCCTTGTTGACGGGCCTGCTGCTGCTGCTGGGGCCTATACTGCTGCGGTGGTGCCTGTTGCTGAAGTGGCCTTGCCTGATTCTGCACTACCAGTGCATTCTGTGGCGGTGCTGGACGCAGTGCTCCTTGAGGCTGCTGATTTTGCCTATTCGGTCTTGGGCAATTTCTCATCTGATGATCCATGGAACCACATCTAAAGCACGCCCCGGTGATGGTACGACATTGGGCACTCTCATGGTTCTTGCCACAGTGGATACAAATGAGTTGTACATTCTGGTCTTGCCTCTGCCTCTTGTTCTGCTGATTCCTTTGCTAATGATGCTGCTGCTGGGGATGCCCTTGTCCTTTGCCTTGAGATCTAAGGACCTTGTGGTGGAAGTTCTCGAACTTGTAGGCCCTCTTGATCGCCTCTTCAAAAGTGACCGGTGGTATAACTCCCGTAGCATCTCTCTCGATGATGGGATGAAGTCCTTCAAGGAACTTGGTTATCTTCTTCTCCACCGTGTCCACTAATTCAGGTGCATATCTTGACAACCTCTCAAACTTAGTGAGGTATTCTTGAACGGTCGTATTGCCTTGGACAAGCTGTTGAAACTCTACTGCTTTCTGCCTCCTGATGTGCGTGGGTACATACTTGTCACGAAACTGTATCTTGAAATTCTGCCATGCAACTGCGTCAGCCATTGTCCTATACTCTTCCCTTACAGTTTTCCACCAGATATCTGCCAACCCGGTGAATAGGGACGTTGCCAGCTTTACTCTCTCACCCCCTGTGCATCTAAAGACTTCGAAGATGTTCTCCGTATGATCCAGCCAATCATCTGCAGTCAAAGGATCTTCGGAGCCAACAAAATCCTTGGGTGCCCTCTTTCTAAATCTCTCAAATAAAGCATTGGGGTCATGCTCTCTCTGATTGATGACAATTGCAGGTTGAGGCTGGACTGGCTCTGGCCTTCTCTGTAACACTTCCAACAACTGTCTCTGCATCTCTGCCAATTCTCTGGCATGATCCTCATCCTTCTTTAGCATTTGTTCTTGAAGTCTAGTATGATTCTCATTAGCTTGACGCTGTTGATCGAGCATGGCTTGCATCATCTGTTGGAACTGATTTGGCATAGCATTTCCCACTCCATCTTCCCCAACTGACCCAGTATTCTCAACTGGTCCTGTATAATCACTGTTACTCGCTGTGGGGTTCCCATTTACCGGGCGTTTACGTGGTGGAATGATGCTGCAAAACAAGTTGTTAGGACATAATAATCAAGAATAGGGTCACACATTGCTCACGCGATTCTAACTAACGGAAGATCTAACGAATCCTCGCCACGTCCATAGGATTTCTACTTTCTTTTAATTGCCCGAAACACGTCTCGCTCTGATACCAGTTCTGTCGTGACCCCGGACCGGGCTCGGGGACCAGGTCCGGGATCGGGACTGATTGAGTGAAGCCAATAATTAAAAATATGTTTATAATCAAGCGTACACGGGTTAACAAAAGAACACACACTACCCATGCACGTGATTTCCCACAGGTGTCCGCGGTGAGGATATTCCAACACACATAGTCATATAGTATAATTGCGGAAGCGTATGGTAAATCATGCACGTATTTCATTTCCCTAAATATCAAGGCTGATTACATTTGAATATGAGTATCAGAATGAGCAATGTCCTAAAGCATAACCCAAAAGTACATATTCAAGTTTAATCAGAAGATCAGTTAATTACAATTCTCAAAATAGAGGCCAATAAAGGCCAATATAAACAAAACAATAACCACCAGAAAACTATCCAAACAATCCCCCAAAATGTTTCGCAACTCGGCAGCCCGATGTTTACATAACATCGTCAGCACGCCACTCAACTAGCGGTTGCGGTTCTCCGACCGCTTCCTCTGGCTCCTCCTCGGGGTAACCGACGACGGGACCTGAGTACCAAAGCAAAAGGTCAGACACGACGGTCTGGCAGGTAGATGAAAAGATATGAACATTTAATAATAAAGACCTTTACCTTAGAAAACATGTAAACCTGTTTAAACAATGGCTTTCAAAAGTAAATGAATCATTTCATTGAAAACACACATGCAGTAATAAAACATGTAAGGTAACCAAGGAAATCGGGAAACAATCAAGATGGCATCCACAAGAAGCTAAATCCTCTATCACCGAAGTGACGCGAGTATCGGGTGTTGACCTCAGTCACCGAAGTGAGGAGGTGCAACCAAGTTACATATATATATATACAATAATACGGGACGGGACCACGGTGGCAAACCGGGTATCGGGAATCACGGTAGCGAACAGGATATCGAGAACCACGGGAGCGAGCCGGGTATCGGGACGGGACCACGGTTAATAAACCGGGTATCGGGATCCAAGCTGCAGCTGGCGGGACGGGAAGGGATCTCCAAGTCGGTAGATCAGACCGACAAGGTTATCCAAGCTTAGTAGTGCCGACTCATAGGTCAAATCACATAAATCGAGACAGGTATAAAACAAATCCAGTGCAAAGCTATAAACGGGCAAGACGGGGTGCTCAAGGCACAATTATAATTCCGTGCTTTCGGGGTTCATAAATCATAACCCGTAAATTTCGGATATAAAAGAGTGAAATAAGCTTTCGAAATATCGGGATGAGTATCAAGGTTCGAAGTTGATTCAAGTGCATAGGGATCCCGAATGTCTATTTAATAAAATTTGGTACTCCTTGGATTGAGGGTATTCCGGCTCCTTATACACTTGAAAGTCTCCAAAATTCCAATGAATGCTTGTGATAATGGTTTCGTTCTCTTCCGGGCTCCATACATCACCCTCAACTTCTCTTGACACAACAAGGCTCCCAATGAACCTTCCACAATCCATGAAAATTTTTCACTTCAGCTCCAAACACATCCCTTGTGCAACAGCAACCATCGCTCGAGCGGACATTACAGTTCGCTCGAGCGGATGAGCTTCTGGAATAGTTTCTGGGAGGGTTCGCTCGAGCGGACATATGTTCGCTCGAGCGGACCTGCCCAGTTCAGGATGGCACGAGCGAACGAATTGTGCGCTCGACCCAACCACTCACGGATGGCTGCTGGGGAAGTTCGCTCGAGCGGACACTGGGTTCGCACGAGCGAACAGCTCTCTGGAATGGCACAACCCTTTCCTGGGCAGTTCGCTCGAGCGAAGTGTCAAGTTCGCTCGAGCGAACTGTCCAGAACTGAGTTCGGGACGATTCTGCTCTTCCATTCTTCCCTTCTCTCAAAACCCATTTTGAGCCTCTTTTCCACAACATAATGGGAGGCCCTCAACTCCCTTCAATCACTACTCAACCATCATCCAATCTCTCCATTTTACATTCATACAATCACTAAGAGAAGGAAACATCCATTATCACAAAATTTCACTTAGGCCTTGTACACAAGATGAACTCAAAACTACAATCCATGATTTAAAGACAATAGCTGAAACCAAAAGCTAGAAATCATGTTTCAAGACAATAAAAAGGCTTACCAACCTCATTCAAAGCATTTAACATCATTGAATGCAATTAAAACAAAGCATTAATGAAGTAATGATTCAAACACATTTGTCATAAAAATCATTGAAAGCTACACTATCCATTCAATCCACTTGCCTCAAGGTTCTCTATGCAAGAGAATCAAGCTATTAATCTCTTCCTCCAAGCCAAGAATGCTATCTACACAAAACCCCCAAATCCAAACCCTAAAATGGGTCAAACCAAGAAACAAGATGAGTTAACTCTCAACAAAGAAGATAAAGCTCTCCTAAGACTAGGAGAACAAGAATCTAAGAGATTAGGGAGGAAGCTTACTTGTAGGTCCTTCAAATGGATAAGGTGAGCTCAAGGAGGGTCTTGAGTTGAGTAAATCCTTCCACAAATGGTATCAATGTATAGCTCTAGTAATGAGGAAGAAGAAGGTGAAGTCCATTTCTTGATTGGAGCAAGGTGGGTGGTGCTTTGATGGTGGAGAGGCAAGAAGAAAGGAAAGGGAAAGAAACCCTAGACCCTTGTTGCTCTAGTGCTGGAAAGAGGAAATGGAAGAAGAGGGTTCTTCTTATATACAAGTGGGTGTGGGTCCCATCTCTAGGAAATCTTTGGAGGCTGAAAGCACAAATCTCGGGACCTCGGACGAAATCGACGAAGAAGAGAAAAGTGATCGTCGAAATATCTAGTTTCCAAAAAGTATATGTTTCGTGGATTTCAGAAATATCAAGTTTTGGGTACAGATTTCATGTATAATGACTGTTTTGCCCTCAATGCAAGAAAATCGGGTTTCGAGGTTCCGGACGGTCACGGGCTCAACATGAAAGTCGTAAGGATCGACAAAATAGGTAAAACGGGATCAAGACAAGAATTAGGGGAATATCAAGTAATCTCCAAATATAAGCAAGACTATCAAAAAGGAAACCCCCAAAGGGCCCCACCAAACACAAGACACTAAAAAGAATTCCCCAAAGCTATCAAGAACTATATTAATCCAAGTTTAGTCAAAACTACTAATCAAGCTTAGCACTAACACCTAACTTAATTAGCACTAATCGAGGTCACTCGGGTCGGGATCTTACAGCTAGGGAGAGACCTAGATCTGGGTCTAGGGTCTGACCTGGTCAGTTTAAACCACTATTTAATTTCTAATTCCAGTTTATTAATATTTTGATTTTTTTAAATGTCTTTTACTTTGTTTTTGGTCTTTTGGGTTTTTTTATTATATTTTTATTTTTATTTTTTTTGTTTTTGGTATTTATTTTTTCTTTGGTTTTATTTATAAAGTCTAAAATCTACTAAACAATTCTTTCTAATCCTAATGGAAAAGGATGAGGAGAAGGAAAATAAATTACTAATTTTTATTTAATATAATCAACCTGATTAATTTAGAATTTTCTAAATGAACTCCCTAATCCTAATGAGAGGGGAGAAGAAGAAATTAATTATTAAACCTAACCATATTGTTTTAATTAATTTAACTAACATTTAAGGTTGTATTTTTGTTTGTTCTTTTTTGGTTTTTTTTTTTTTTTTTTTGTTCTTTTTGGGAATTAACCTAACTTTTTTGCATGAATTATGTAATTCTAAATTTTATCTAAAGGAATGAAATAAAAATGCAACTAAGTTACATGATGCATGGACATGTTAAATGCATGGGCATATTGAGACATAAATTAAATAATTCAAAATAAATAAATAAATAAATAACTACTAGTTTAGATGCATGGGCTAAGAACAAATTAAATCAAACTAAAAAAAATGAAAAAAATGAAGAATGCTAATTTAAATGGATGAGCATATTAAATGCATGAAGTAGACAGCAAGGTGGAATCAAACCAGATAGATGGAATGTGATAAATAATAAAACGAATTAAAATAAAATGAGTGTATTAAAATAAAATAGACATGAAATGATTAAAAGGGCTACGCATGCATGGGGGGTGTAGAGAGAGAGAGTGACTGGGAAGAGAGGGACTGACTGGAAAGAGAGGGAGAAAGAGTGAAGAGAGAGAGAGGCAGGGAGTGAGAGAGGGGGCAGAGAGAGAGTTCTGAGAGTGAGAGAGTATAGAAAAAGAGGGGAGACAGCGAGAGAACAGGGGAGTGGCAGCGAGAGAGAGAGAGGGGGGGGGGGGGACTGAGAGAGAGAGAAAGAGAGAGGGAGTCATCAGGGAAGAGAGAGAGGAGAGGCAGAGTAGAAGAGAGAGAGAGGAAGGGAGAGAGAGACTGGGCGCAGGGAGAAAGAGAGATGAGAAGAGAGAGGAGAAGGAAAGAAGAGAAGAGAGAGGAGAGGGAGAGGGAGAGGGGGGAGAGAGAAAGAACGAGCCGAGAGAGAGAGGGAGGACTGAGAGAGAAAGAGACAGAGAGAGAGACTGGGCGAGGGAGATGGAGAGAGGAAGAGAGAGAAGAAGGAAAGAAGAGAAGAGAGAGGGTGGGGCGCAGGTGGTGAGAGAGAGAGAACGATCCGAGAGAGAGAGAACTAAGAGAGAAAGAGACTGAGTGAGGGAGAGAGAGAGAACAAGCCGATAGAGAGAGGAGAGGCAGAGTGGGAGGAAGAGAATGACAGAGAGAGAAAGAGAGAACGAGTGGCAGAGATAGATTTGGAAAGAGAGAAAGGACTGAGAGAGGAGAGAGAGCGGAGAGAGAGGGGGGGAGAGGAAGAAAGGAAAGAAAAAACAAGGGGCAGTGGGTGCGTGCAGGGAAGGTGGAGGGGGAAAAAGGTGAAGGAGGAGAAGGAGTGGGAAGAAGAAGAAGAACGAGAGACAGAGAAAGAAAAGGGGAAGAGAGAGTGAGTTTAGTGTGTGCAGACTGTAAGAGGGAAAAGAGAGCCTGCCTGGTGCAGGGGGATGGCGTCCGGTGAGGAGGCAGGCTCTGTTGGCTCCCGGCGACTGCTGCTGCTTGTGTCCGGCGTGATGGCGGGTGTCTGGCGGAGGAAGAGGATGCAGATGGAGATGGGCGTGAGGGAGAGTTGTTGCTGGAGAGAGGGGCGCAGGGATGGATGGGAGAGATGAGAGTGGAGATGGGCTGGGAGAGATGAGAGAGGTCGTGCGATCAGGGAGATGGGAGGTGCCTCGATTGAGATCGGGGGTTCTGAGGTGAAGATGGGAGATGCGTGAGGGAGATTTCTGGATCTGCCTTTGTAGAGGGATAGGGACAAGAGAGTTATGAGAGATAGAAATAGGATTGGGATGATGAGAGTTTGAGATAGAGAGGAAGAGGGAGATCGTTGGGGGAGGGGAGAGTCCAGATCTCCTGGACTCTCCTCTCCCATGCAGCTAATGGACCACACGGGCCGGGTCGAGTATGGGTCAAGTATGGGTTGGGCTTGGATCCATCCTGAAATAATGGGCTCAAGTTGCTTTGGGCTAGAGCTTAGGGTCATGGGCCAGGTGAGTTGGAACTTGATGGGCCAGGCATAGTGGGTCCGGGTTCAGTTTGAAAGAAATTGATTTGGGCCCGGAAGGTAGGGTCCGGTGGAAATTGGTCGGGTTATTATTACTGGGGCCAGGCTTCGTAGATTTCAATCCATCCGTCGGATTTCGACATTCTACACATCGCTGGAAAGCTCTCAGCGAGTAGGCCATGATGAACTAACCTTTGGGGCGATTAGAGATCTAGAAATGGTAGGTGATTTTTCACGCATGTGCCTTTGGGGGTTGGGGTCCGCTACCTTGATTTCCGATCTGCCTGTCTAATCTTGGAGTTCTATACATGGATGGAAAGCACTTGACGTGTAGATTGTAATGAGCCAACTTCCGGGGTTATCAAGGACTCAAAAATTATATCAATAAATAGGACAGACTAGATTACCCCTCATAGGGTGCCAAAATGAAGTTTCTACAATACTGCGCAAATATCTTGTTCATCAATGCCATGACCACTGCCGGTACATTAGTCAGCCCAAATGGCATCACTAGGAACTCATAGTGGTCATATCTTGTCCAAAAAGCTGTCTTCAACACATCTGATTCTCTGACTCTCAGCTGATGGTAACTGGATCTCAAGTCAATCGTCGAAAAGTACGAGACACCCTGTAAATGATCAAACAGTTCATCTATCTTTGGCAATGGATATTTGTTCTTGATGGTCACTTGATTCAATCTCCGGTAGTCAATACACATTCTCATCGAACCATCTTTCTTTTCGACGAACAAGACCAAAGCTCCCCATGGTGAAATGCTCGGTCTCACAAAACCTTTATCCAACAATTATTGCAATTGTATATTAAGTTCTCCCAATTCCGTCGGAGCCATTCTATATGGTGTAATGGATATCGGAGCGGTCCCTGGTAACAACTCGATAGTGAAATCAATATCCCTTATGGGTGGCAATCCTAGAATCTCCCACGGGAACACATCCGGGAACTCTCAAATAATAGGAATCTCCTCCACCCCTTGGGACCGTTTATCCTCCGTGATAAATGCCAAATAGACTTCACATCCACTTTTCAAAAGTCTGTCAGCCTTTAACGCTGAGACAAACCATGCACGAGGATTTCTCCTCTCTCCCTGAAACAACACCCCTGCTGGTGTCTCATCTAACTTGAATGTGAAGGTCTTATGGAAACAATCCATCGTGGCATGGTACCCTGCCAGCCAATACATCCCTAAGATGATGTTGAAATCATTCATCTCCAACAGAATAAGATCTGCGGATAACACAACCTCTCCTATATGAACTGTACAAGTGGGGTAGTAAGTAATACAGACAACATGTTTTCCTACTGAGGTAGCCACAGTCAAAATATACTCAAATTCTCTACCGTGCACATCAATCAATTTAGAAAATGCATGGGATATAAAGGAATGTGTAGAGCCAGGGTCAAACAATATCCTAGCTTTAATCTCACAAACAAGAAGTGTACATTCCACAACATTGCCTGCTGCCTCTGCATCAGCTCTATTAACCACATATACTTGTCCCTGTTGCTATGGTCTGATCGGAGCCTGCTGCTGTCTGCCTTGAGGGACATTTATGTTCTGTTGCGGGTGACGCTGATTGTGATTATGTCCTTACTGGCGGGCCTGCTGCTACTGCTGGGGTCTATACTGTTGCTGTGGTTCCTATTGTTGAAGTGGCCTTCCCTGATTTTGGATAACCATTGCGTTCTATGGTGGTGTTGGATGCTGTGCTCCCTGCTATTGCTGATTCTGCCTGTTCTGTCTTGGACAATCTCTCATCTAATGGTTCATGGAGCCACATCTGAAACATGCTCCCGAAACTGTACAACAGAGGGTACTCTCATGGTTCTTCCCACAGTGGATACAAACGAGCTGAACATTCTGGTCTTACCTCTGCCTCTTGTGTTGCTGGTTCCTCTGCTGGTGGTTCTGCTGTTGAGGCTGCCCCTTACCCTGAACTCTGAGGATTTTGTGGTGAAAGTTCTCAAACTTAGAGGCTCTCTTAACAGCTTCTTCAAATGTGACGGGTGGCACTACTCCTGTGGCATCTCTTTCTTTGATCGGATGATGTCCTTCAAGGAACTTGGAAATCTTCTTCTCCACTGTGTCCACCAACTCCGGAGCATACCGCGACAACCTCTCAAACTTGGTAAGGTACTCTAACACTGTCATACTCCCTTGGACAAGCTGCTAGAACTCCACTCCTTTTTGCCTCTTGACATGTGTAGGTAAATACTTATCCCCAAATTGCCTCTTAAAGTTAGTCCAAGCAACTGCATTTTCCATGGTCCTGTATTCTTCCCTTACTGTCTTCCACCAGATGTCTGCTAAACCAGTAAACAGATATGTTGCAAGTTTCACTCGTTCCCCTCCGAAACATTGGAATTCTTCAAAGATGTTCTCCGTTTGCTCTAGCCAATCATCTGTACCTAATGGGTCCTCCGTCCCAACAAAATCCTTCGGTGCTCTCTTCCGAAACCGCTCAAACAACGCATTTGGGTCATGTTCTCTCTGATTGATGACAATTGCGGGTTGATGTTGAACCAGTTCTGGCCTTCTCTGTAAGACTTCTAACAACTACCTTTGCATCTGTGCCAACTCTCTGGCATGGTCTTCATCTTTCTTAAGCATCTGTTCTTGCAATCTATCTTGGTTTTCATTTGCCTAACGCTGCTGATCAAGCATAGCCTGCATCATTTGTTGAAACTAATTTGGCATTTTGTTATCAACCATATCTTCTTCAACTGGCCCCATGTGATCACTGTTACTTGCAATGGGATTGCGGTTTAATGGTCGCTTACAAGGTGGCATGATACTGCAAAACAAGTTGTTAGCACATATAAATCAAAAACAGGGTCACACATTGCTCACTATATTCTAGCTAACGAAAAGTCTAATGAATCCTCGCCACGTCCTTAGAATTTCTAGTTTCTTTTAATTGCCTGAAACACGTCTCGCTCTGATACCAGTCTGTCACGACCTCGGACCTGGTTATCGGGACCGAATCCGGGATCGGGACTAAGTGGGTGATGAAAGATGAAAGGATAAATGATATGATTAGAACCTTAGAACATACAATGCGTACACGGGTCTATACAGAATAAGATACCACCCGTGCACGAGATTTACCACAGGTGTCCATGGTGAGGATATCACAACAACATAAATATTTTGTATAATTGCGGAAGCATGTACTAAATCAACATGTAGTTCATGAATTTCATTCCCATCAAGAAGACTATTAACACATTTATGAAGTTAAGGAATTAGAATGAGCAATGATCATTAGCATTCCCAAAAGTATAGTTAAAGTTTATATAAAAATCATTTAATTACATTTCCCAAAAATAGAGGCCAACAAAGGCTAATACAACAAAACAATAAACCCAAAAGAATGGTTAATCACAACCCTCAAAATGTTACGCATCTCGAACAACTAGATGTTTAAACAACATCATCGGCATGCCACTCAACTAAGTGCTGCGGTTCGCTGACTGCCTCCTCCTGCTCCTCCTCAGGGTAACCAACGACGGGACCTGAGTTCCAAATAGTGGGTGAAACACAACGGCTTGGCAGGTGGATGAAAAGACATGACAATATAGTAATAGATGAATTTACCTTCAAAAGCTTTTAAATCTGTTTAGACAATAAGTTTCATGGAAGAATAAATCATTTGTACAAATCATGAATACAATGTAAAAGCATGTAAAGGTAACCAAGGAAACGGGAAATAATCAAAATGGCAACCACACGAAACTAAATCCTCTATCACAGAAGTGGCGAGAGCATATCAAGGCGTTGACCTCAGTCACCAAAGTGAGGAGGTACTACGAGATTTACATATACATATATAATATACGGGACATGACCACGGCAACGAGCCGGGCGTCAGGAACCACGGTAGCAAACCGGGGTATCAGGACAAGACCACGGTTAATAAACCGGATAGCAGGATCCAAACTACAGCTGGCGGGACAAGTGGGGGATCTCCAAGTCGGTTGATCAAACCGGCGAGGTCATCTAAGCTTAGTGGTGCCGACTCATAGGTCAAATAATGGAAATCAAGACATTAACAAAATGTATCAAGTGCAAGCATATAACCGGACAAGGCAAGGGTGCTCGCGGCACAAGTATCCTTTCAATATCAAGCAATACACATCGGGACTAGCAATATGCTACAAATACGAATCTCGGTACTTTCTAGAATGATAAACCATGAATATTCGGGAATGTATATCAAAACCCGAGAATAATGAAAACACCATTGAACTTTTGAAATTTTGGGCAAGTATCAGGGTTCAAAACTAGTTCAAAGTGAATAGGGGTCTCGTATGTCAATTTCGATATATATTTGGTACTCCTTAAGTTTGGAGACATCCGGGCTCCTTAAACACCTTGGGATTTTCAAAACTTTCGATGAATCTTTGTGATGTGGTTTCTTTCCTGTTCCAATATAGTCTCAGGTGAATAGTGCCCATCGTTCTAAAATAGGGTCCACAAGAGATTGGGACGAAACCTCCCTTCATTTCTCTCCATTTTCAAATTTCTGGGTAAGGTCGGCTACCTGGCAGTTAGCTGGCGGTCAGCCGCCAATGGCCTCGGTAGTTAGCCGCTAGCTGGCCGCGAGGCTGACAGCAGTTGACCTAACTGAATGCAGCATACTGGAATTGTGATCGCCTGAGTTCGGTTAGCTGGCGGTTAGCCGTCAATGAGCTTGGCGGTTAGCTACTAGCTGACCACGGGGTTGACCGCGATTTCAGAGGAGAAAAGCATCTCTTTGGAATTGTAACTAAAACTGTTTCGGTGACTGGTGGCTAGCCGACAGGTAACCGCCAGTTGACCGTCAGTTCCGGGAAATTCTCACTGGGTTTAGATTCGAGCATTTTCCCTTTCCAATCAGTTTCTCCCTTCCTCATTCATATCCCTGCAACAAAGTGGGCTAAAAAGCCCTTCCAATTCAACATTCAACACTTCCCCCACATCAATACTTTTATGAACAACTATCCATTCACCTCCTTTTTCCACTCATCCAACCACAAGAGGAGAGAAAACCACCAATCACAAGCATTCATTGGGCCATAATCAAGAGATAAAGGAAAGACTATCCATCACAATTCCATGACAATAAATGAGTTAGCAAAACTCTCTAATGAGCATTTATTCCAAATCAATGCATATCGAGAATAATGAGAGTAGAATAACAAAAAAATCAATCCATTTCTTATAAAAGCTATTAAATGCTCAAAATATCAAATCATCCACTTGCCTTGGGTCTCTAATCAAGCAAATCAAGCCTCTAATCACACTAACAAGCCCAGCTCCAAAGCTACATACAAAACCCCCAAAACAACCCTAAATGGGTTAAAACAAGGAATGAAGAAGAAGAAACTTACAATAATGGGAGTGGGGCTTCCCAAAGGCTAGAAGAACACAATGTCAAAAGAGGGGAAGGATTACTCACTAGGAAGTTCTTCAAATGGCAAGATGAGCTTCAAGGAGACTTTAGGATGGGTGACTTCCTTCTAAAATGGTATCACAAGCAAGCTCTAAATGAGAGGATGAAGAAGACAACCTCCACTAGCTTATTGGTGCAAGATTTGGTAGGGATTGTAGATGGGTGAGCAAGAGGGAGAAGAAGGGAGAAGAAACCCTAAGTGGGTTGGACTTGAGCTGGAAAAGAGAGAATGGAAGAGAAGGGTTTTCTTTTATACAAGTTGAGTGTGGGCTCTACCACTAGAGATCTTGGAAGGCTGAAATCAAGACCTTCGGGACCTCGAATGAATTCGACGAAGAAAGGAAAAATGATCACCGAAATATCTAGTTTCCAAAAAGTATATTTTTCAAGGGTTTCGGGGATACCAAATTTTTTGGTACAGATTTAGTGAAAATGACTGTTTTGCCCTCCAAGCTAGGAAAGTCAAGTTTCGGGGTCTCGAATTAGTACAGGATCAACATGAAAGTTGTAAGGATTAACGAGACAAGTAAAACGGGATACCAACACGCATTATAAAAATCTCGAATAATCCCCCGAGTACACGTCAAGTCACAAAAAGGAACCCCGAAAGGGTCCTACAAATCACAAAGCACTCAAAATTCCCCAAAGCTATAACAAAAGTTATTCTAATCCCAAGTTAGTCAAATTCTACTAATCACACTTAGAACTAACACTCGACTATAATAGTACTAATCGTGGACACTCGGGTCGGGGTCTTACATGTAGGGTCAAACGTTGTCGGCATGGTTTAAAATCTCGGCCGATATGAATCAGTATCGGCCCATACCGCGATGATATTTTTCCGCGATACCAAGTCAGGCAAAATATCCGCAAAATATCGACCAATATCGGCCGATATTTTGAAAATATCGGTCGAGATGGAGTAATAGTCAAAAACCCAAATTTTTTGTAACTTTTTCCCTATTTTCCATTTTCTTCTCCTCTCCCCTCATCTCCTTAGGGCGACCATGTCTCCATAGATCATTCTCTTACATATTTCCAAATTTCAACACTATTACTTGAAGAAATCGTTTTATTTAGTAAGAAAAAATCAACTAAACTCCCTTATTTTTACTATTATGTGTTTTTTATTTTTTATTTTTAGATAAAGCATAGAAATGAATGAAAAGATCATCGACATGTCATTTTTGGGTTTGTGTTGTGTTGTTCACTTAGATCTACACACTTTCATGCTAGATCTATTTATAAACATGATTTTGGGTGTAGAAAAATGATTTTTTTTTTAATCTTCTACTTTAAAAAAAAAATTGTTGGAGTATTTATGATACTAAATAGAAAATACTAATAGCTTATTAATAGTGTATAGATAATTATTGTGTTATCTTTATTTTCTTATATTTTACACTAATAAATTGACCATGAGCCAAAATAATAGCTGTATTATATGAAATACTGGAGAAGACAGCGAACTGCGACACAAACAACACTCATAACTTAAGGTGGCCAATATTTTGATTTATTGTTATTACTAATGGAAAAAAAAACATTATTTTCCAGCATTTTCCAATTTCTGGATTTTTTGAATATTTTTGCAAATTTTTTTGGATTAGAAAAAAATTCACACAGCAATGACCGCAATGGACAGATAACCGCGACCAATACCGATATCATATCGGTTTTTATCTCGACCGATACCGCGATTTTAAACCATGGTTGTTGGTCTGACCTGAAACTTGACATGGAGCCTTTTGGAGGTATTTTAAGACCATCCATGGAATCTAATCAAAGATCTGATATCTTCAACGCTGTCGCCATCGGGAGTTCCTGTTCAGCTGCTGGAAGAGTGAAGGTAGGCCAAATAATGTCGAAGTGGCCCAACACTTCATGTATACTCTTCTTTTGGCTGTTTTAAAGAATCTTACAGCTTTTGTTTGATTCTAACAAGATTTGACGCTTGAAGTAGCATTGCCTGTTTGAGGTAGGATGTGGCTTCATTTAGGTTCTTGATGTTGAAGAGGCAAAATGACATTTTTGGTGTCAACACAAAGATGAAATAACTAAATTACTAACAATAAATTAAATAGAATGTATGCATGCTATGCATGGGACCTACTCAATGCAATTTTGTACCTAATGACTTTATGAAATGGCATTTATGGATCCGGCTTTCGTCCTCTCCTTCCGCCCCGGGGCTGTCTGGGTCCGGCGGAGGAGAAAAGCGGGTATCAACATTTTTTATACGGGTATGCCAGATTTTCTATTCTGCTTAGAATTTGAAATGGTGATCCAGATATTCACCTTCACAAGTAAAAAGGAAATCAATCTTTTTTCTAACTTCTCAAATTGCATAAATATTTAAGAAAAGAGAAAAGGTTTTTTCTTTGAATGCGGTAAGAGGCGGTTTTTTTGTTTGTTTGCTGTGAAAGGCGATTTTGTGCCGTAAAAGGCGGTTTTGCCGTGAAAGGTGGTTTTTGCCGCGAAAGGAGATTTTGCCGTAAAAGGAGATTTACAAATCTCATCAATAATGAAAGACAAGAATTGTGATTTTTTGTCTCTTTAAAAAATACAAGATACAATAGAAAAGTAAGAAAAGGGATCTAACTTCTCAAGAGATTGTGGGGACTCGTTCAGATCGACGGTCGCAAGTCATGTATGGACTTCGCCATCGTCCTTCAGATGAGAACGCATGATGCTTTGATTCTTTTGGCTTGGCTCTAACGTCATATTTTTAGAGGATAAAGACCAAGGGGAGGTCCTATATCCAATAAAAAAAATGAGTAAACGGGCTGAAATGCAGCGTTTAGGCCATGTTGGATAGAAGAAGAAGACCTTTGGGGGGTGGCCCCCCAAGGGACTTCGATCACCTTGTGGTGTTTCTTTCAGCTGAGTAGCAGGACTTCTTCAAAATTTCTCTCGGATTTTCCAAGCTCCAGCCTTCTTGTTGTGGATGTGTGTGTCTCCTTTTGGAACGAACCCCTTTTTATAGGCTTTTGGTAGCCATGGGGTGGTTTATGAGCATTGATGGCCATGATGAGAGGATTGATGGCATTGATGCTCTATGATGGGAGGAGTTACAAGTTTTTATTTCTTGATTTTGTAACTCCTTTTTCCTGGCTTGTGATTGGCCGATGGAGAATGATGGGTATTTTATCGCCTTTCATCTCCATGATAAGTGTCGCGACCCCGGACCGGGACCCGGGCCCGCGACTGCGCCGCGGCGGCATGATTATTCAAAACACACCGCCGCCGCTGTTGTGATATAATTTCATTTATTTTCCCACAGGTTTCCGCGGTGAGGATCCCAAGACACGGGTCGAGCTCACACGAATGGGTATGCGGAAGCGTGTAGCAAAACAATTCATACAATCTTGAACGATAAGATACAAGAAGCATATATAATATGGAGACAAGGTATCAAAAAGGAAAGTCATCAAGCATTCCTATCATGATTAACATTTCAAGGTTTAACAAAAGTATATTAATTCAAGTTACACATCCCAAAGAGGCCAACAAAGGCCAATACAACAATGGAACCCCAAAAGAACAACCCAACATAACCCAAGCTAGGTGAAACGAAAATCAAGATCCCGACCGGCGTCTAGATGACGTCGTTGGGCTGCCACTCGAGTGCTGGGGGTGGCTCAACAGCCTCCTCCGGGCACTCCTCGTCACGCGTGAACACTCCTGCACCTGGACACCAAAATAACAAGCATCAAACACGACGGTTTGGCAAATAAACCATTTAGGCATGAATAATTGAAATAATGCTAAAACAGTTCAAAGTTTAAATACACGTTTCAATGCTTACGAAACTAGCACGAATACATATAATATCATGAAAAGATAAATCCACATGAGCTCATCCTTTCTCCGTCATACATGATGACAAGAGCAAGCACGCAAGACAAGCACGACAAGAAACACGATCCCACGCCACACAAGGTAGACGGGGTATCCGGCCGCGGAACCGGACCACGAACACGCACGATGTGTCAATTCAAGACACGACTAGTCTGCAGACAGTCCACGAGTTTAAGGACCCCCAGGTAGTGGATCAAGCTAAAAGGGCGGTCCAAGCTCAGTGAAATTCACTTATATCATGAATGCACAAAACACGGCAATACGCGATCGAAACCCGACAAAACAAGAGGGAAATCATTTAACGAGCACGACGTAACAAGACTAGCAAAATAGCATAGCATTAATGCTTACAAACTTAATAGATGATTCCCTTTTTGATTCTTGAAACACATCTTAAAAACGACTTGCACTTGGAAATCAGACGAGAACATGATGGTGCATAAAGCATCATAAACAAAGGTTCAAACATAACTTTATCAAGCATGGGCTAAGACCACATCTTTGACCCTTGTGGAATTGAAAACCAAATGTTGAAATTCAATAAAACTTGGTGTCCCCGAAGGTATATTACATTTTGGAAATTTCAAGTGCACAAGGTCAACAAAAAGGGTCTAAGACCAAGTCTAGTTTTCATTCCTGCAAAATCCTTCAAAACAGTACCTTTTTGTAACTGTCGGTCAACGCTCGGTTAACCGTCGGTTAACCGAGGTCGATCTGTCGGTCGACCGAAGGCTTGACCGACAGATCCCAGCCCAGAATTGCTGCTCTCTGGAAATTGAACCGACAGATCCTCGGTTGACCGAATGTGAACCGACAGATGACCAGACAGAAAATGTTGCTCTCTGGAAATTGAACCGACAGATCCTCGGTTGGTTGTCGGTCGACCTGTCGGTTGACCGACAGCGAACCGAGGGATGTCCTGACAGAAATGCTGCTCTCTGGAATTCGAACCGACAGATCTCGGTTGGTGTCGGTCGACCTGTCGGTCGACCGAAGTCGGACCGACAGCTGACCGACAGGCACAGGCAGTGCATTCTGTTCAGAATTTTTACAACTTTTTCTCCCTTCTTCACTTCCACATTTTTACCACCTGCACTCCCCAAGCCTCCATGCTTTCCAAGGGATTCATTATACACATTAAAGAGCATTCCATCCACAAATTTGTCCATTTATTCCAAAGAGAAACATCAAGGCATTCCCATAACAATTTCATGAACTTACAAGACCAACATGATTCTAAGAACTTAGTAAATCATTAGTGACAAAACCAATAGAGAAACTGAAGTGCATGGCTTGAAAGAGTGTAGACATAACTAGCATTAAGAGAACCAACACAAAAGTCATACCTTAATGAAGAAAATGGAACCCTAATGCAATATACATGGAAAAATCCCAAAAAGTTTACTTGCCTCAATCCAAAGTCAAAGAAAGCTTCACAAAAACCAACAATGAGGGGTGCTCCACGAGATCTACACAAAACCCCCAAAATGGAGCATACAAAAATCAACATTTTGGCCAACATAAACCCCCATTTCGAAAATGGGTTTGAAATCATGATAAACAAGCTCTTGGTGAGCCTAAGAACATCAAAAGAAGGAATGAAAGAAGAACACTAACCTTGAGCTCGTTGAACAAGGTGAAGGGAGGTTGAAGATGATGAATAGTAGAAGGGGTTTGGCTCTAAAACGTGCCCAATCGAAGCTCGCGAAGAGAGGAAGAGAATGGCGGAAACGAATCGAAGATCGGAGCCTTCTTGCTAGATGGTTTCAAGGGAAAAAGATCAAGGAGAGGGCTGCCTTCTCCACTCCACTCTAGGGCAACCGTTGCAGGATTTTTTTGGAAGAAGACAATGGAGGAGAGAGAGTAAGAGACTTTTTATATGGGTTGAGAGGTGGGTCCCTCTCTAGCTGAACTAGAAACGCTTAAAACATGGTCTTGTGGACCCCGGATGAAATCGACGAAGAAGAACAAAACGATCGTCGAAAAATCTAGTTTCAGAAAAGTATACTTTTGACATGGTTTCACGACTTCGAAAAGTGTGCCCAGATTTTGCATGAAAAGACAGATTTGCCCTTATTGGGCCAAAACTTGGGTTTCTGGGCCTCAAATGCATGCAGCTTAAAAACGAAAGTTGCCATAAATAATAAGGCCATTCAAGAGAAATAAAAATCACATCCACATCAAAAATCTAGAACAAAAACCCATTCTTACACGTGCACTCAGGGCGTCCCTGAGCGTGTCTGACTCATACTAAACGTCCTCAAAATCCCCAAAACTATAATCCAGACTAAGTCTAATCACATTCTAACCCAACTAGTACTAGGACTCACTTAAGACTAAACGTTCACTTAATTAGCACTAATCGCGTTGGTCTGGGTCGGGGTCTAACAATAAGGGGAGTTTCATGGCTTCAATGCCATGATTGCTTGGACTTGTAACTCCCATTTGCTTGATTCTGATTGAGCCATTTAATATAATGGGTTAATGACCGCATTAAGTTGTCATAAAATGGGTCAATTAACATCATTAAGTGGTAGCCAGGGAATTTGAAGAGTCGCGGGCCCTACCGCGTCTTTTGGAATTTGTGTTGTGACGATCGCCGATGGATCCACATGTTGTTTGATGTCAGATGGTGATGTAACTTCAGACATTGATTGGTTCCAGCGGGCCAATGACATCTGTCTTATCGATTTCTCGATCGGTCGGACAGAAAATGTACTTTCTTGGTCAACCAGCTGGCGATCTTGGAGTGATAAATGATGATTTCATGCTCTTGACGGCGGATTCGAGATGTTGATGAAGATCAGTCGTTTTCAAGCATCAAGAATTGGAGTTTTGGAAAATCACCGGGGCTGGAACTCTCGAAACGTGAAAAATATCGGAAAACGGGCCACCCAGCGGAAATCCGGCGACCCGGATTTCCAGGGTTGCCGTCGAACATGCACCCAAGGTTACCGGCAACCATGGGGCAAGGTCGCCGGCGACCATGGGCTATGGTCGTCAGCGACCATGGGGGTTTG
This sequence comes from Umbellularia californica, assembly GCA_028538565.1. Taxonomy (NCBI): domain Eukaryota; kingdom Viridiplantae; phylum Streptophyta; class Magnoliopsida; order Laurales; family Lauraceae; genus Umbellularia; species Umbellularia californica. The sequence goes on along the minus strand of JAPQWN010000007.1, from coordinate 39,493,404 downwards.
TCCCCTTTTGGTTGCCATTTTTCGGTCGTTTCTTGGCCTTTTTCGTTCCTTTTTTCTCCTGTATTTTTATTGACATTTTTCCTCATTTATTGACCTAATTTTCCTGAAGAAAATTTGACGAGAAGCTATGCAAACCAGAGCACAAAGTTTCCTATTTTTTGGAAAAGTCGAAGCCTTTGTAGCCGATTTTCCGTCAAGAGTCGAAACTAGGTCAAACGATGTCAGAATGACCCGAAATTTGAGGTGAAGCCTCCTGAGTAGTAGATAGGACAAAACATAGGCTTTTATTTGAGTTTTGAAGCCGTTCAGGATCCCGTCGCTGCTAAACTTGATTTTGTCGCGAGGAAGATGTCGCGCTTTGATGTGGAGTCAACCGTTGTCCAATTGTCCTGAAATTTGACAAGGAGCCTATTGGAGTCATTTTGAGATGATCCATTAGCTCTGATTTGGATGTCATGGTTTCGTGGTGCTCCGCCGCCGGGATGCTTGATTTTGTTTCGGAGCATCGAAGTCTGGTCAAACATTGTTGGAATGACCTGAAATTCAACGTTTAGCCCTTTGGGAGTATGTTGAAGCCACCCATGTGCTCTGTTTGATGAGTGATGGCATTGGTGGTTCTCACCGCCGAGAGGCTTGATTTTGCTGCTCGAAGGTTGATGGAAGGTCAAACATTGTCGGTTTGACTTGGAATTTGATAATGAGCCCTTTGGAGGTATTTTGGAGCCATCCATAGGCTCTAATCAAAGTTTTAATGTCTTTGGCACTGTCGCCGCCGGGAGCGCCTGTTTAGCTGTTGGATGAGTGAAATTAGGCCAAATGATGTCAGAATGACCTAAAACTTCATGTGTACTCCTCTTTTGGCTGTTTTGAAGGATCTTACAGTTTTTGTTTGATTCTAACAAAATCTTACTCTTGAAGTAGCATTGCCTATTTGTAGTAGGATGCAGCTTCATATGGCTTCTTGACGTTGAGGAGGCAAGGTGACTTTTTTGGTGTCAACAAATGCCCCCTGAAGGTACAGCGACGAGTAGCTTTTGGAGTCGATGTGCTTCGAGAAATAACTTGAAGGAGAGCTTCTGACTTGACCAAGAGTCTTGAGCATTTTTTTAATAGCCTTTTGAGTTTCCGGGGGAATTTTATGGTAGTGAAAGGGATCACGTACCATCTTAAGGCAAAGTTTTGAAAATGACATGGGGGATTTGGATTTTTGGATTTTGCCTTTTGACCTTGTGAACCTAAAGGCTTTATGTGACACATTAGGTGGTCAAAAAAGGCTTTTTGGTTTTTTGCCTTGTGACCTAACAAGCTGTATGTGGCACGTTAGGGGGTCGAGGTTTGATTTTTGATATTGACCTTGTGACCCAACAAGCTGTATGTGGCAAGTTGGGGGGTCAGATTTGGTTTTGACCTTGTGACCTAACAAGCTGTATGTGGCAAGTTAGAGGGTCAGGATTTGGTTTTTTGATTTTGGTTTTGGTCTTATAACCTAACAAGCTGTATGTGGCGAGCTAGGGGACCAGGGTTTGGTTTTTTGTGGAATGTCAATTTCAAGATTTGGCTTAATTTGGTTCATGAGGTTGGATAGTTTGGTTTTTTGGAAACTCATGAGGCTTTCTTTTTTTTTTTTTTTTTTTTGAATGGTCCAATCAACTCAAAAAAGGCATGGAACCATTTTTTGTAAGCTCTTGGTAAGAGGGATTTTTTGACTAAAAGCCACTTTTAGTGCCTAGGTGGTCAAACCTGGCTCATATGAGCTAACCTATGGGATCTAAGGCTTTAGAGATGGCTTCGATCTCATATGGTGTCATTTTTGTAGGGAATATCTAAAAATATCTCTTTTGAGTATAGAATATCTAAAAATATCCTTACTTGGAAAGAATCTCTCAAGTTTCCTTATTTTTTGGAGAGATTTTCTCAAAGTATCTGTCTTTGGGGAAAGTTGCTAATTTTTAGCACTTACCTCCTTTTTTCCTTGTTTCCTCTTTTGGTTTGCTCTCTTCTATAAAAGCAAGGGGAGGTTGATTCTTTTGCTCCATTGCTTTCTTTTTGCAAGAATCTTCAAGATTGCTCCAAGATCAAGAACTTCTCTTCAAAGATTTTCAAGTTCTCCTTCTTCTCCATCATGGTTCAAGTAAGTTTTCTTCCTTCACAAGAAAGCTCCATTGTAGAAATAGGAAAAGTTTCTTTTCTTTTCCTTTCTTTTTCTTTCTTTCTTCTCTTTTTTTTTTTTCTTTTTTTTGTTAAGCACGTTTTTTTTTTCTTGTTTTTTCGTGCTTCTTCGTTTTTTTTTCTTTTCTCTTTTTCTTTCTTTTCTTTTTCTTTTTTTTTCTTTTGCTCAATGTTTTTCTCTTTTTTTTTTTCCTCTTTTTTTTTCCACGGTGTTCCCTTTTTTCACCATTTTTTTCTTTTTTTTTTTTTGCATGGATCTGGCCGTACGGCCACGTGGCCATGGGCCACGACCTGTGGGCCAGCCCAGAAAAAAAATTTTAAGAGGTTTTTTCTCTTTTCCTTTTTTTTTGCTCATCATGATAATGAGGTTATGCAATTTTAAGATGTTCATGCATTTTTTTGTTTGATGCATCAAGATATAAGGCTAGAGTCTCTAGGTCAAGTCTACATGGTTTTTTACTTGAACAAAGGTTGATTGGTTTTGACCAAGTTGGGTTGGAATTGGTCAAACTTTGGTTAAGGTTTTCCTAGCATCTAATGATGATGTTCTTTGATGCATGATTTTTAGTAAATTAATTTGGAAGCATGATGATGCATACCTGGAAATCTTTTGCAAGTATTGGGATTTTGAGCTCGCAGCAATGTTAAGCCCTTTCCTAATCTTGCGGGATTTTATGGAGCTTTGCCAGTTTTGGTGTTTGGAGCTCGCAGCAATGTTGAGCCATTTTCCAATTTTGCGGAAATTTGATAAGACTGGCTTGATCTCGCAACAATGTTTGAGTTCAAACCTTTTTTGAGAATTTTCCACTGACTATGAGCTTGCAGCGATGTTGAGCTCATCTTCAGGCTTCCTATCTTTTTCGGGGTGTTTCCCTTTTCTTCGGAATTGCCCTTGAACCATGTCAAAATTTCTCTAGAGTTTTTTTTAAAAAAATTCTGTCATTTTGGGGATTGATTTTTGTTTTTCTTTCCATCTTCTGCAGGTAGTTCTTCCAAAACGAACAAGGGTAAGGAGCCTGTTACTGACACACCTCGTCAGTCTGTCAAATCTTCTAATGCGACCATCCAGCAAGCCTGGGAGAAGGTCCAGTTTGTTGAGAAGAACTTGGAAGAGTGTGACTCCCTCAATTGTGATGAGATGAACCTCCGGAAAAGAGGAGTCGAGAAGAAGGGACCACTGATAATGGTATGATTCTCTTTCTTTCTGTTTATGCTTCTTTTCTCTTATGAGAGATTTTTGTACCACTGATAATGGTATGATTCTCTTTCTTTCTGTTTATGCTTCTTTTCTCTTATGAGAGATTTTTGTTTTGATCTGCTACTTTATTTTCTTTTGGAGGAGGATGATGATTTGGTGATGCCTGAGGTTCCGGCCGATGAGGCAATGACGGACCCATTTGCGGCATCTGAGGAAGAGCCAAGAGACTCTAGAGTGGTTCCAGAACCTTCATCTGTTATGATTTCTTTTGTTTTTTCCTCCTTTTTGTTTGTGCTATCATTTGCTAACATATTGCTTTGTTTTCTTATTAGCTGACTTGTCAAAGGATTTGACGACTTCGAGCCATCCGTGGATGCAACCTTTGACAATGCTTCGGATAAGCTCATGGAAGCAGAAAGTACTCCACCGGTCGTTGAAGAAGGTATTTTGTAATAATAATCTCGATATTGATTTTTTACAAGATCATATTCAAACATTTTTGTCTTTTATTGACAGATTGTGAAGCAACATGAGAAGTTCCTCCGTCTTCCTCAGCGCCAGAACAGGAGACACCTGCAACCGATCCAGAAGTAGGGACTTCTTCTACTAGTTTCAACGCGGCAGGTGTGAAACCTTGTGATGAGTCAGCTTCTTCAATTGGAAAGAGCTTATTGATTACTCCTCCAATGGGGTATGACATGGGCACTCGCGCACCGGAACATGGCGAATCCTTATCTGGGCCGCACCTTCAGTATGCAAAGAAGGTGTTGAATAGCGTTTTGAGCTCATGGGTCGAGACTCTCTCTTCAGGTCACTTGGAAGCTGGTTTTGGCATGATCAAGCATGTGCAGGACATCCTTGTTGATAACGAAGAAGTCGGTTGTTAGACCCCAACCCAGACCAACTTGATTAGTGCTAATTAAGTGAGCGTTTAGTCTTAAGTAAGTCTTAGTACTAGTTGGGTTAGAATGTGATTAGGCTTAGTCTGGATTATAGTTTTGGGGATTTTGAGGACGTTTAGTATGAGTCAGACACGCTAAGGGACGCCCTGAGTACACGAGTAAGAATGGGTTCTTGTTCTAGATCTTTGTTATGGCTGTGGTTTTTATTTCTCTTGAATGGTTCTATTACTTGTGACAATTTCTGTTTTTAATCTGCATGCATTTGAGGCCCAAAAACCCAAGTTTTGGCCCAAAAAGGGTAAATCTGTCTTTTCATGCTAAATCTGGGCATAATTTTCGAAGTCATGAAACTATGTCAAAATTATACTTTTCCGAAACTAGATTTTTCGACGATCGTTTTGTTCTTCTTCGTCGTTTCCATCCGGGGTCCACAAGACCATGTTTTAATCATTTCAAAGTTCAGCTGTAAGGGGACCCACTTCTCAACCCATATAAATATTCTCTTACTCTCTGTCCTCCATTCTTTCTTCCCCATTTTCCTGCACCGATCTTGACCTAGAGTGGAGAGGAGAGAACGCTTTTTCTCTTGGTCTTTTCCCTTGGATCATCTAGCAAGAAGACTCCATTCTCCCATTCAACTTCGCCATTCTCTTCCTCTCCTCGCAAGCTTCGATTGGACACGTTTTGGAGCCAAACCCCTTTCACTATTCATCATCTTCAACCTCCATTCTTCTTGTTTGGTGAGCAAAAGGTTAGAGTGTGAGAACCCGACCCCTAATTTCTTGGTTTAGTGTGGTTTTAATCGTGATTTGGTTTTCTCGATGGGTTTAGTGGGTGTTTGGTTGAGTTTTTGAGTTAGAATGACTTTTCATTAGCTTTGGGAAGTTTTGAGAGCCAGTGAACCTAGACAGTGACCGTAGGGTCCCATTTGTTTTGCGTGGTCAGCGTGGGGAGATTCTTAGTGATTCCTAAAAATTCCCATTTAAGCTTCGTTAGACTAATCTCGCCATTCCCTACAACTTTCGTGTTCACTCCGTGCCCATTCGAAGCTCCTAAAATCAGTTTTTCTAGAAATCCCAAATTTTCTATTCTTTAACCCCTTTGACCAAACAGTTGACTTTTTATGTGGACCCCGGAAGTATGTCAATATTGACCTTGTTGGAAAGATAATTTTATTCCGGACACTTTTCATGTTTTAAGTTTCTTGATCCGAGGTCTAGAAAGCTCCCTAATCTCCATTACAAGATATACTTAGTGTGGACCCCACATCACCCATTATAAAAAGGCCATCTTCCTCTCTTTCTCCCTCATTCCCATTTACATCGACTGCAACCTCCATGCTACAGTACCAGCAGCCCCTCTTCTCCTTTTTCTTCCATTTCTCTTGCTCAAATGAAGCCTTCAAGCCACCAATCCGACGAGGAAACTCCGGCAACTTCTTCCCCTTCATCTCCTCTCTCTTTTGACACCATTTTCATGGGAAACCAAGGTGGGCGGCCCCTATTTCAAGCTCATTCTTGTTGATTAATAGCCCTAAAGGTAAGGATTTCTTTCCATCTTCTATTGTTGAGCAATGGCTTTCCCCTAGGTCTTATTTCTTAGCTTGTTTGAGCCCATTCCTTCTCTTTATTGAGTTACCATTTTAGGGTTCTAAGATGGGTTGCTTTTTGGGGGGTTTTGTGTAGCTTGGAGCCTTGGCTTGGAAGAGTGTTTAGAGCTTGATTTGCTTGATTAGAGACCTAAGGCAAGTGGATGATTTGATATTTACATGTTTTATGAGAAATGCGGTTTTTCTATTTCATACATGATGTTTCACATTATCACTATTCATGTTTTCTTTATGATTCACATTGATTTGGAAGTACATTTAATGTTTTGGAAACATGGTGGATTTTAGTCTTTGTCTATCTCTTGTTTTTAGCTTAAATGAATCTCGGTGATTGTGGAGTTTCTCTTCTCTTATGGTTGAGGGTGAAAACGGAAGAAGTGATTGGATAATGATATGTAGAAGTTCTGATGTTGGAGAAGAGTTGAAGGTGGAATAGGGGGGAGCTTTCAGCTCATTTTATTGCAGATAAGTGATTGGAGAGGGAAAGGGATGGATTGGAGAAAAGAGGACTTGAATCTGAACTGCATTGTGGAGTTCCCGCAACTGGCGGTCAGCCGACGGTCACCTAGCGGCTAGCCGTCTGGTGACTGGCGGCTAACCGAACCGGTTTCGGTTCCTTTTCCAGAGAGCTGTAACCTTACGGTCAGCCTCGCGGTCAGCTGGCGGCTAACCGTCGAGTCCATCGGCGGCTAACCGCCAGCCAACCGAACTGAAGCGGTTACATTTCCAGAATGCTGCATTTGGTCAGGTCAACCACGGTCAGCCCCGCGGTTAGCCAGCGGCTAACCGCCGAATCCATTGGCGGCTAACCGCCAGATGACCGAATTTCCCAGAATTATGGGAATAAGGAGAGATGAAGGGAGTTCCCATCCCATTTTGCTTGTAAACATTTCCGAAAGCAATGGGCACTTTCCACCTGGAATATGTTCGAAACAAAGATGAAATGTTTGTTAGAAGCCGTTCGAGTGAGAAACCACATCGCCGAGATTTGTTGAAATGTTGAGGTTACTCAGGTGTGTAAGGAGCCCGAAATGTCTCTAAACTCAAGGAGTACCAAGTGTTTACTGAAAAATAGACATACGGGATCCCTATCCACCTTGAGTTATCTTGAACCCCGACACTTGTCCTGATATTTCGAAAGTTTATTGCACCCCTGTTTATTCCCGAAATTTATGAGCTGTGATTTATCCATCCCGAAAGTACTGAACTGTATTTGTAGCATTTGTGCTAGCCCTGATTTGCATGACCCGATATTGAAATGATATTTGTGCCTCGAGCACCCCGTTTCGCCTGTTTACACGATTTCATCAAGTGTTTTATACATGCCCGATTTCTTGCATATCACCTATCAATACTTGGGGCCTTGAAACATTGTTTTAAGCTTGGGGAGGTATTGTTTGGAGCCCCAATGCAATGTAAGAACTTAGAAGGCATTTTATGGAATCCGGATGAAAGGAAACCCATTATGAAGATTCATCGAGGATCCTTAGACTTGTCAATGTGCATAGGGATCCGAGATGTCCTTAATTCTCATGGAGCACTAAGTATATGTCAAATTAGACATACGGGACCCTATTCACATCGATATGAATCTAGGACCCTCAACGATTGACCCGAAAAAGTATAGAAATCCATTCATGCCTTATTTCGACTCGAATTTCACTCGTACACTTTAAATCTCGTGTTTTATGACTAGACTTGCCCGACAGTACTGAAATTCATGTTTTTAGCATTGTTGCTAGCTCGTACATGCCCGACCTATACAGATGTGCTTTTGTCCTTATGAGCATCCCGTCCCGTCATATGTATTTATTTGACCTGATTTCTTGTACATGATTCATAAGCCAAAACCTTGAGGTAAGATGGGCCCAGAGCTTTGTAGTACGAGCCCATGAACCAAAAGGATTATTATTTTGAGAACAAAACCTTGAGGTAAGATGGGGCCAGAGCTTTGTAGTGCGAGCCCATGAACCAAAAGGATTATTATTTTGAGAACAAAACCTTGAGGTAAGATGGGGCCAGAGCTTGGTAGTGCGAGCCCATGAACCAAAAGGATTATTATTCTGAGAATAAAACCTTGAGGCAATATGGGGCCAGAGCTTTGTAGTGCGAGCCCATGAGCCAAAAAGAGAACATGCATACATGTACTTATTTTAATTACTTGCATATAACCTATGAGTCGGCACCACTAAGCTTGGATACCTTGTTAGTCTAATCCACTGACTAGGTGATCCCCCTTTTGTCTTGCCAACTGCAGTTTGGGTCCCGATACCGCAGATTGCTACTGTGGTTCCTGATGCCCGGCTCGCTACCGTGGTCATGTCTAGTATATAGTATATATGTATATGTATTTCGTTGTTCCTCCTCACTTCGGTGACTGAGGTCAACGCCTTGATATGCTTGCTTTGTCACTTCGGTGATAGAGGATTTAGCTTTGTGTGGTTGCCATCTTGATAGTTCCTGATCCTTGATACCCGTCCTACTTTATATTGATCACGTTTTTTCTTAATCAATGTGCACTATTTATACATGCTTTAGATGAGTTCCAGATTTGTAAAATGTTTACTGTTTATACATGCTTTAAATGAGTTCCAGATTTGTAAAATGTTTACTGTTTATACATGCTTTAAATGAGTTCCAGATTTGTGAAATGTTCATGTTTTATACATGCTTTAAAGGAATACATGTTTGTCAAATATTTATGTTTCATATCCGTTTTATATGAATATAGGATTTTGCCAAGAGATTCCTGATTTCCTATGCATTGTAATTATGTACAATTTTGATCAGACAGCATGATTTATTACATGTTTTATCGTTCCGTATATTGTTGCATCTTTTCACCCACCTGCCAGACCGTCGTGTCTGACCCACTACTTTGGTACTCAGGTCCAGATTTCTTCACCCGAGATGAGTGTACGTGTTGGCGGTGGAGCCATGAGCTTACAGGTGTCTGTCGGCTATGTCATGTAGACAATGAGCTTGACATCGGGATTACGTCACATATGGGGTAGTAATCATTAGCTTGGTTTGTATGGCTTCTATTAGCCTTTTTCTTGGGATTGTAATTAATATACATTGTTAATTGTAACTTGAACATATATGGGAATGTAATACCCTGTTACTGTCAGCTCTGTACTTTTATTATGATGGTTTATTCCAGTCTGAGATGGATCAATGATAAGATGATTATATGCTTGGGTTGAGTGCGGTGCGGAATCCAATGGCCACGGACTCCGAGTCGCAACACCAAGAAAGCTTCCGCTAAATATTCAGAGTGTGTTGGAATGAATTTGTAATCCTCACACACACGGACCTTGGGAGAAACATAACTCTCAATTCACGGACCCCGGGTTTGGGGTCATGACATAGAGCTTGGACCCATCTTTTCATTTGATGTTCTTTAGCTCACCAAGAGCTTGTTTATCATGATTTCAAACCCATTCTCGAAATGGGAGTTTGCAATGGCCAAAATGGTGATTTCTGTGTGCTTTCTTTTGGGGGTGTTGTGTAGATTTCGTGGAGCACCTCTTCTTGTTGATTTTTGTGAAGCTTTCTTTGGCTTTGGTTAGAGGCAAGTAAACCTTTTAGTTACTCCTAGTGCATTTCAAGTTTTAGGGCATTTTACATTGGAAATGTTATTCATCATGAAGCTTGTCTTTTCTTGCATGTTATTAATCTCTTTTAGCTTGTTTTAATCTTGATAAGCATGGTTTCTAATTACTCCTTTTAATTTAGAAGTTTTGTCTTGAATGGAAGCATGTTTTCAATGGAATACTTTACAAGTTATTAGATATATGCTTTGAATGTAAGTGGGTTTGTGTTTTTGAAGTTTTGATTGAAATGGGAGTGGATTTTTTATGTGGAAATCATCCCTTGGAAAGCATGTAGGCTTGGGGAGTGCAGGTGGTAAAAATGTGGAAGTGAAGAAGGGAGAGAAGTGTGAAAAAAATTGAACTGCCTGAGTTCTACCGGAAGTTCTACCGGTAGAGGTGGCAAAACCAGAAGTTCTATCGGTAGAAATGGCTCGAATTTTGACAGAGAGTTGAGGAAATGCAAACCCCTATTTCTACCGGAAGTTCTACCGGTAGAGGTGGCAAAACCGGAAGTTCTACTGGTAGAAACGGCTCAAATTTTGGCAGAGAGTTGAGGAAACTGAAAAACCTCAGTTCTACTGGAAGTTCTACCGATAGAAGTGCTTCAACCGGAAGTTCTATCGGTAGAAGCGCTTCAACCGGAAGTTCTACCGGTAGAACCTCTTAAACCAAAAGTTCTACCGGTAGAGATGCTGAACCCAGACCCACAGTTACAAAAAGTACTATTTTTGAAGGATTTTTGCGGGAATGAAAATTAGACTAGGTTTTAGACCTTTTTATTGACCTCGTGCACTTGGAATTCCAAAATGTAATATACCTTCGAGGACGCCAAGTTTTATTGAATTCGGACATTTGGTTTTCAATTCCACAAGGGTCAGGGATTGGTCTCAGCCTGGGCTTGATAGATTTATGTATGAACTCTTGTTTTGATGCTTCATGCATCATCGTTTTCTCGTTTGATTTACAAGTGCAAGTTCGTTTTCAAGATATGTTTCAAGAATCAAAAAGGGAATCATTCTTTAAGTTTGTAAGTATTAATACTATGCTATTTTGCTAGTCTTGTCACGTTGTGCTTGTTAAATGATTTCCCTCTTGTTTTGTCGTGTTCTCGAACGTGTATCGTCGTGTTTTGTGCATTCATGATATAAGTGAATACCACTGAGCTTGGACTGCCCTTCTAGCTTGATCCACTACCTGGGGGTCCTTAAACATGTGGACTGTCTGCAGACTGGTCGTGTATTTTATTACACATCGTGCGTGTTCGTGGTCCGGTTCCGTGGCCGGATACCCCGTCTACCTTGTGTGGCGTGGGATCGTGTTTTCGTGTCGTGCTTGTCGTGCGTGCTTGCTCTTGTCATTATGTATGACGGAGAAAGGATGAGCTCAATGTGGATTTATCTTTTCATGATATTATAAGTATTCATGCTAGTTTTGTAAACTTGAAACGTGTATTTAAATATTGAATTGTTTTAGCATTATTCTCTCATATTCTTGCCTAAAATGTTTATTTGCCAAAATCGTCGTGTTTGATGCTTGTATTTTGGTGTCCAGGTGCCGGCGGTTTCACGCGTGACGAGGAGTGCCCGGAGGAGGCTATTGAGTCACCCCCAACACATGAGTGGCAGCCCAACAACGTCATCTAGACGCCGGTCGGGATATTGATTTTCGTTTCGCCTAACTGGGCTATTTTTGTGGGATTGTAATTGTTGTATTGGCCTTTGTTGGCCTCTCAGGGATATGTAACTTGAATTAATATACTTTTGTTAAACATTGAAACGTTAATCATGTTAGGAATGCTGTGATGACATTCTTTTTCGATACCTTGTCTCGATATTATATATGTCTCTTGTATCTTCTTGTTTAAGATTGTGTGACACGTTTTGCTACACGCTTCCACATATCTAATCGTGTGAGCTCGACCCGTGTCTTGGGATCCTCACTGCGGAAACCTATGGGAAAAATAAAAAGACAACAGCGGCGGTGTGTTTTGTGTTGGTTAATCACATCGCCGCGCAGTCGCGGGCCTGGATCCCGGTCCGGGGTCGCGACATCGGTCTAGACATTGCAAGTGCCAAGGCTTTTGTTGATGAAATCATTACTTTGGGCAACAAGCGGACTGAGACCAAGAGTTTCCCAGATAGTCACTGAAAGTGCAGCTAGAGCCAATGAAACTGTCCTAGAGGGGGGGTGAATAGGACTAATGGAATTCTTTTCCCTATAAAAATTACTTAGTCCAATTTTAATCTCAACTAGGACAAAGAACACAATGAACACAAATAAGAATACAACTTATACGGAATATGTGTTCAATGTGTGAGTGCTTAAGCAATCAAAGATATGACACTTAATTTCATATTAATAAGCACAAGTGTGTGTACAACACTCTTCACAAATTCACTTATGATTTATGTCAATGTGCTCAATTGAATATGTGTTTAAAGAGTGTGTGCTAAACAAGACAAGATTTACCAATATGTTCAATGTTGTTTTCGCACAAGTGGATGTGTGTCAATTTAAACTCAAAGAATAAATATCATTCATATCAATCTCCACAACTTATAGATATGTAAATCAAGCACAAGAGATAGAGAAAGAGGAATTGACACAAGGGATTTATAGTGGTTCAGTCACACAGACCTACATCCACTCTCAAGGGTCGCACAGTCCCCTGGTTCCACTATGAAGAATCAAACTACACAAGTACTGATTCTACATCAATTTTGTTTATGAGGTTCGATCACAAAGATCTACTCCCCTCTACATTTTTATAGTGGTTACATCACAAAGAAATAAGCCACTCTTACAATGCTCTGAATTTAATGAAGTGAGGGGGAAGAACACTTGCCTCTTTTGACAAAGTCTGGAGGTTGCCACTTGCCTCTTTGACGAAGTCCGGAGGATGCTCTTCCAAGCTTGTCACTGCAGCTCCAAGCTTTGATGCCTCTTGCAATGCTTCCTTGATGTTGATGATGATGCTCCAAAGTTGTGCTCAATCAAGGGAAGAGGTCTTTGGTCTAGGGATTTGGATTTTAACCTATGATGGCTCAAGTTCTTCCCTAGGTAATATTGTTTCCACACATCACACTTTCTTTAAGCTAATGAAGCTCTTAGATTTGCCAATACAAGCTCATAGTGTGTGTGGGCAATATTGTTTCCACACATCACACTTTCCTTAAGCTAATGAAGCTCTTAGATTTCCCAATGCAAGCTCAAAGTGTGTGTGGAATGATCTATGAGAGGTCAAATATGATGGACCATGGTTAGGACATGAGCTCTCATGATCTTCAAGACGCTTTTCATGATTTGGGGCCTTTTCTATTTATAAAACACCCTCCAATGGCTCTCTAACTTCTTTTGGCGGCTAGCCCCCTTCAAATCCCCGGTTAGCCGCCACTCCAACGGTCATAAACGGCTAGTTTTTGTAAAGCTGTGCTGAGTAGGGGGCTAGCCGCGAGGTAACCGTAAGGTAACCGCGAGGTGACCGCGAGGTAACCGCGAGGTAACCCCAAGGTAACCGAATTTTCACAGAAACTTGTACATTAAGCCTCTGGAAAAGTTACCGCAGGACTTCGGTTACCTGGCGGTTAGCCGTGAAGGGTCTCAGCGGTTAACCGCGAGGTGACCGCGGGGCTGACCGAAAACCATGGCGGTTAGCCGACCTCTGGGACCAGTTTTGAGTCTTGAAAAGGCTCAAAAACAATTTCTAAAACCCCATTAAATAAGCCATTAAACTAAGGGTTTTTAGGGTCCACTACTTGGTTGGTTTGGGTCCCATTTTACCTGAAAAGGTTGGCACACATATGGAGTTCTTCCTCGATGAATCCAGGCTTTCCAAGACTTAATCTTCTGCCTTCAAACTTGATCTTCCTTGTGAAACTCTGAGAGGCAAGGTCTTGGACTCTTTGACACGGGATTGACAATACAAAACAAGTGCTCATTGGAATGTGGCACTAACAATCTCCCCCTTTGTCAATTTCGTGGCAAAACACCTATTCTAGATTGAATTTCAACAAATGGACTCAAATATAACCAAGATTATAGGAGTACATGATCTTTACACAAGATACAACAATTGCAACTCAAAGACTCATGACTCTAGAAGCTCCCCCAGAGAATGTGCTTTGTCTCTTAAAGATGCATCTGCATAGAACATTGAGAAATACATTCTTTGGTGGGATTGCTACTCCCCCTTAATTGTTAGTCACAAAATATCATAGATAGAGTGTTCTCACCTTTTGTTCTACACTCTCCCCCTTAATTTAATCTCTCCATTTTTCAGGATTCAATCCATTTATTCTCCCCCTTTTTGCCACAAGTTGACAAAGAGATGTTAGAGAGATATCAATATTCAACACATTATGATACCAAGGACATAAAAAGATTTACCTATATGCATGAAGGGAAGTTAGCAAGCATGATATCAAAGGATTTGACTATAAAGAGATGCAATCATGCTAAGTTGGAATTGAACTATATAAATCAACTAAGTAAGTCCATATCAATTCGATGAATCCATTTAATTAGGATTCTCTAAGTCCTTCCAAAGATACAAACTGATTGAAGAGCAAGGACTCAATAAAGATCACATGAAATTTTATTTCATTGATCATTTTCACCACTTAAGCATAGTGATGAACCTGCATAATCATTAGTTTAACATACTGATATAACTATGAAGCACAGACAATGATTATGAGAAATGCATGAAGTTCCAAATGAAAAATCAATCCATTCAAAAGCATATGATAGGAACATGCATTAAGAACAAAATATTTTAGACTTTTAAAGCTCGGGTTTAAAACTCAAAATGATACCAATGGAAATAAAATCCAAAGCCATAACATTCAATCTTTAGAAAAAATTAACTTACAAAGGCATAATGAATGTTATAAGAATGAATGCAATCACCAAATGTATTCAATCATCAAACAAAGTGATTATAATCTAAAATGATGAATTGAGTACATTGCATTCCAAACAAGTCATCAAGATAGGAATTTTACAAATAGAAAAAGCATATGACTTGCAAAATCATCACAAAAAAAAAATCGCATTAAAAAGCATAGTGATGATCAAAAGTAAAAACATCCATATCTTAGAAAAAATACCAGAACTAAAAGCACATGGATGTGGCAATATGAGAAATACATAAAGATGCACCTATAAAAGTTAATGTATTCTCAAGTAAAAATTGTTTTGTTTTCAAAATACTTAAAAACAAATATTCATCCTATCCATATATGTATCTCCATGATCCTCAAATATAAACTCACATTTGATCATTTTAGAGATGTCTACACTCCCTCTCAACATCATTCTCTTCTTTTGTCAATATGATGATGACAATGAATATACCTATGTAATGCAAGAAGAAGATGTAAGGCATGAAACTAGGGAGTTCTCAAATATAACTTATTAAAGTTCACATTGATCAAATTTCTCAAGATGTTGCTAATCATGGAAAGACATGATGATGAATAGATGAGTACCAATTGTGAATTTCATTTTTAAAAGCATTTAACTTAACAAAGCCCAAAATGAAAATCAATTGCATAATTTTCCAATGAAGTAAAAACTTAAAATCCATGGAAAAGTCATTTTTCAAATCATATTTATTTTCAAAATGACAAAGTACTTAATTTGAAAAATATGAGATGGAACATTAATTGAAAAACCTTTTTAGCTCATCACATCTCATTCAATTTTGCATTTCAAAATATATACCTATCAAGAACATATGCAAAATGAATTTCCACACAACTTGACTATCATACTAATATACCAATAAAGAGAACAAGGATGGTCAATGTGGGTTTCTAGAAAAAAAATTTACAACAAATTCTTTTGAAATAAATGAATTGTTGATTCCAAAACATAGACAAGATCGAAAGAGATTTAAGTGTAATGGAGGACAACAACTTGTGATTCAACCAAGTATATGAATCATGCTTCATGTGGTGATGATAAAAGCATCAGAGTAGTGTTTTACGTGATCACACAGAATTACAGGTCTGTCCCAAAGCTACCCCCTAAGGATTTACGCTTGGCGAACCCAACACGAGAGGGGTCTCCTCCCACTCTCCTAGCCATCCTACCTTAAACATTAATGTTTGAATGATTCAAATAGATATACCAATATGAGTGCAACTTGGAATGAATCAAGGTGGAGTATCCAAAGCATTAAATCAATTCCGGAAATATGAACATGTTAAGGATACAATCAATCATTTTAAAATCATGGATTGTAAAATATATATATATATATATATATTTTTAAATACAAAAACTCTGAACTGGTTTTGAAATCATGTGACTAATAGATATGTTCCAAAACAGAGAAATCCATGAGAATAGTGATATTAATCATAGCATAAGCATGTTTAAAACTTGAAAAACTTATGCTATGTGAATTATCATCATTTCATAAAATATAACTATAGAGAACAGGTATTATGAAATGAAGTTCAACTATCATGAAGCAAACCTCTTCAAGAAAACAACCATAATCACGTATTAGAGGAGGCAAACATGAGAGATATGATGCTAAAGTGACATTTCAAATCAATGTTCACAAGATTTGTCACATTTTAAGGTATACCAAAAAAATAGGAAACCATGAATAGAACAGGGATGTGACAAACACAAAATTCACTAAGCACCATGAATATTCATCATTTAAAAAAAAATATAACTAGAAAGCATAACGATGAATATAGGAAATTGCATAAAAATATGATTGTGTGGTGTGTGCAATTTTTCAAGGTGTAAAAACATATGAACTCAACAAATATAATATCCATTAAACAATAGTTATGACCATAGTGTACAAGGAATGGATTTGAAGAGATTCACATGAGCAAGAACATACTTATGAAAATTGAAACATGTACAAGAATGAAATCATATACGTGGGTCAATTAACATAACCATCCACCATAAATAAAGACTATCAAGCATAAGGATGGATTTTAAAGTTCTACTATGGTGTCAACAAATGAAACAACACAACCATACATAGAACAATTTAGCATTTGCATATAGAGGGTCATTTACCCTTGCAAATGTACGTACACATGAAATAAGAAAAATGCCTTTTTAGAAGCACCTGTTAACAAAAGAAATAAAAAAATGAAATACATAACAGGATATCATGTGTGGTAGTAGTCTATAAGTGTTCAAGACCATGTAGAAAAACAATCATGGATACCAATTGGAATAAAGAAAACCAATTGAGATTCAAGGATAAGACAATTAACTCAATCACTCTAAAATGGAGTTAAGAAGAATATAGCTACTAGGATTAATCCAAATTAGAGCTATCCATGAGGTTATGGGGTTTACCAAACATAGCATTAATCAATATAACTAAGAAAATCATATGCTATGAATATTTTGAAATCATTTCATTCAATCATTAAATATGACTATCATGTGCAAGATGAAAGAAATGAAGTTCAAACATGAAGCCTACCTTAACTATTAACCAACCAAGATTATGAATATATAAACATGGTGGTCATGAGATTTACCTATAGGTGCAAGAGAGGTGGCAAACATGAAAATTATGATGCTAATTGAATGTGACATGGAATAAAAATATATTTACTATCAAGTTCAATCCAATGTACACAAGGTCTATCACATTCTCAAGATATGACATCAATTGAAAATGATACTAATTAAAACTAATTGAATTTGAAACATGATTTAAGAGCAAGGATGTGATAAACACAAAATTTCATTAAGCATCATAAATGAATATTCATCACTTTTAATGATATAACAATTGAGTATAGTGATGAACAATCTAAATTGCATGAAAGGATATAGCTTTGTAAAGCATGCAATTTTTCAAAGTGTCAAAACCATATGAATTCAACGTCTAAGAAATTCATCAAGCAATACATATAACTATGAAATACAAGAAATGAATTTCAAAGAGGTTCATATGATCAAGATCACTAATATGAAGTTGAAGCATGTAAGGAAGACATCATTTAAAGAATATACATGAATCAACATCATAACCATCCATTTAAAAAAATGACTAGAAAGCATAAAGGATGGATTTGTGAGTTCTAGTATGGTATCTTCAAATGTAACTAATAATGCAACCATACAAGGAACGATTTGACATTTGCATAGAGAGTATCAATTAAAATCAAGATCTAACTTATACCATATCATTAATGAAGAATACAACTATGTGTGCACATGTAGATATGAAGTTAGAAAGGAGCCATGAATTACATATGAATGAAAATAACTCTCTTACATATATGTGAGTTTAACTATAAAGAGCATGCAACATGCAAAAAGAGTTTAACATCAATTCTTCTAACATGGTCCATACAAAAATTCCACTCTAGCAAATGTACTAAGAGAATCATGAAACATTATCACTATGCATTGAAAAGATGCACAAGACTATGCGAAGAATGCAAATCTATTTCATGATCCACCAAACATACAATTCAATTTGCATATAAAGAGAATGTAACCAAATGAGTAAAGATGCAAATTGCTTGTAACAAATTCATTTCCATTTCTAAGATGATATAACTATATGCACAAGGAAATGAGAACATGGAACATGCTTTGATGATTATAACTAATGATGTTTTAGAGCATTTTCCATTCATACAATCTTCAAATTATTTCAATACACAAAATCCAACAATGAGCATAAAGAGAATGATTTAGAAGATAACACATAATCGTTTTTCAATTTGTATTTTAAAGAAAACAACTATAAGGACTTATACAAATTGATTTAAAACATGACTTGATATCAATTGGAAAATGCGTTTATTAAAAAACACATTTATTTTGACAATTATAACTATAGATAAATAACCAATTGAGTTTCAAGTATATTACAAGAATTGAATTTCTTATACAAGATTTGAAACATAAAAAGGAGAAACAAATTCAATTCTCATAACTTTCAACTTGCATTTTCATAGAAATAACAATATGAGAACAAAATGCACATCAATATGATGCAATCAAGTGATTTTGTGAACTAAAAGATATAACTATAAAAGTTTATGAAAACAAAATCAATTGACAACAAATACTTTTGCAAAAGTACAAGGGCCAACAATATGAAATACCTGAAAATAAATAGGTTGGTCCAAAGGGGTTCAAGACTTAAGATCTCTCCAACGAACTTCCTTTGAAAATCATCCTAACGTCTTGGTAGGTTTGTCCTTGAGGTCCCTCCAATACATGAGGTCTCTCAAAGGAATTGGCACTAGCAATGATCGAAGATCAACTCCGGGTTGTTAAGCCTTTATGGAGTAACCTCGCTCTGATACCAATTGAAAGTGCAGCTAGAGCCAATGAAACTGTCCTAGAGGGGGGGTGAATAGGACTAATGGAATTCTTTTCCCTATAAAAATTACTTAGTCCAATTTTAGTCTCAACTAGGACAAAGAACACAATGAACACAAATAAGAATACAACTTATACGGAATATGTGTTCAATGTGTGAGTGCTTAAGCAATCAAAGATATGACACTTAATTTCATATTAATAAGCTAAAGTGTGTGTACAACACTCTTCACAAATTCACTTATGATTTATGTCAATGTGCTCAATTGAATATGTGTTTAAAGAGTGTGTACTAAACAAGACAAGATTTACCAATATGTTCAATGTTGTTTTCGCACAAGTGGATGTGTGTCAATTTAAACTCAAAGAATAAATATCATTCATATCAATCTCCACAACTTATAGATATGTAAATCAAGCACAAGAGATAGAGAAAAAGGAATTGACACAAGGGATTTATAGTGGTTCAGTCACACAGACCTACATCCACTCTCAAGGGTCGCACAGTCCCCTGGTTCCACTATGAAGAATCAAACTACACAAGTACTGATTCTACATCAATTTTGTTTATGAGGTTCGATCACAAAGATCTACTCCCCTCTACATTTTTATAGTGGTTACATCACAAAGAAATAAGCCACTCTTACAATGCTCTGAGTTTAATGAAGTGAGGGGGAAGAACACTTGCCTCTTTTGACAAAGTCTGGAGGTTGCCACTTGCCTCTTTGACGAAGTCCGGAGGATGCTCTTCCAAGCTTGTCACCGCAGCTCCAAGCTTTGATGCCTCTTGCAATGCTTCCTTGATGTTGATGATGATGCTCCAAAGTTGTGCTCAATCAAGGGAAGAGGTCTTTGGTTTAGGGATTTGGATTTTAACCTATGATGGCTCAAGTTCTTCCCTAGGCAATATTGTTTCCACACATCACACTTTCTTTAAGCTAATGAAGCTCTTAGATTTGCCAATACAAGCTCATAGTGTGTGTGGGCAATATTGTTTCCACACATCACACTTTCCTTAAGTTAATGAAGCTCTTAGATTTCCCAATGCAAGCTCAAAGTGTGTGTGGAATGATCTATGAGAGGTCAAATATGATGGACCATGGTTAGGACATGAGCTCTCATGATCTTCAAGACGCTTTTCATGATTTAGGGCCTTTTCTATTTATAAAACACCCTCCAACGGCTCTCTAACGTCTTTTGGCGGCTAGCCCCCTTCAAATCCGCGGTTAGCCGCCACTCCAACGGTCATAAACGGCTAGTTTTTGTAAAGCTGTGTTGAGTTGGGGGCTAGCCGCGAGGTAACCGTAAGGTAACCATGAGGTAACCCCAAGGTAACCGAATTTTCACAGAAACTTGTACATTAAGCCTCTGGAAAAGTGACCGCAGGACTTCGGTTACCTGGCGGTTAGCCGTGAAGGGTCTCAGCGGTTAACCGCGAGGTGACCGCGGGGCTGACCGAAAACCATGACGGTTAGCCGACCTCTGGGACCAGTTTTGAGTCTTGAAAAGGCTCAAAAACAATTTCTAAAACCCCATTAAATAAGCCATTAAACTAAGGGTTTTTAGGGTCCACTACTTGGTTGGTTTGGGTCCCATTTTACCTGAAAAGGTTGGCACACACATGGAGTTCTTCCTCGATGAATCCAGGCTTTCCAAGACTTGATCTTCTGCCTTCAAACTTGATCTTCCTTGTGAAACTCTGAGAGGCAAGGTCTTGGACTCTTTGACACGGGATTGACAATACAAAACAAGTGCTCATTGGAATGTGGCACTAACAGTCACTTCTTTAATGAGATGTTTGTTAAGCCTTCCAGCGAGGTCAAATCTGAGCTGAATGAGATCTCGTGGACTCGAAAGCAGTTCGTTCGGGAGAGGAATGTTACCGAGTTGGCTATCATCGAGCTAACATAAGACCTGAACCGCCTTGATAAGGAGGTTGTGGAGGCTAGGCAGCATCTTAAGCTTTTGGAGGAACAAGCTGCTGCCAAATGGACCGCCATTGTGGAAGCTCGTGCTAAGGAGGGGACTCTCCTTAGCACCAAGTTGAGGAGGCTGAAATCAATCTCCGAAGAAAGACTCAAGAACATGAGTAATGGAAGATACTCTGGGAAGAACTTCCTCATGCTGCAGATGGGTCGCGGCGTTCTACCACATTTTATGGAAATGTTTTGAAGAAGCGTGGCCTGAAAGCTTTGGAGGCTAAGGCAAAGAGTCTGCTTGAGGAGTTGAATCTTTGGTTGAAGACCATGTTAGATTAAGCTCCTGAGTTATAACAAACTCCTTTTCTTCTTTTCTTTTGGTACCTCAATGTATAAACATTTTTGGTACTATTTTTTTGCATTCCCTTCTTTCACTTAAATTTTTTTTTTAAAAAACAAATTTAAGCAAGAACTGAATGGGAATGTTTATTTGAGAATTTGATCGAAAGGTTGTCATTTTGTAAAACTCTTTTGTCAAAGGGTTGTTTTGGGCATGAAAGCCGGATTTTGTAGCAAAAGCATGGTTTTTGATGGTTTAAAAGCCGAATATTGGGATGGCATGGAAGCCGAAGTTTTGAGATGGCATGAAAGCCGAATTTTTTAAGATGGCATGAAAGCCGAAGTTTTGAGATGGCATGAAAGCCGAGTTTTGGACATGGCATGAAAGCCGAATTTTGTGGCGTAAAAGCCAAAATTTGTTTATGGCATGGGAGCCAAAATTTGTTTGTTTGTGGCGTGGAAGCCAAAAAAATTTTGTGTCATGGAAGCCAAAGTTTTTGAGATGGCATGTAAGCCGAATTTTGTTTGTTGCTTCTGGCATGGGAGCCAGTTTTTTTTATTACTTTTGGCATGGGAGTCAGATTTTTTTTAAACCAAGTTTTGTTTTATTGGCATGAAAGCCGATTTTTTTTTTGCATTTATAGCCGATTTTGGCGTTGATAGCAGGATTTTGGTGTTGATAGCTAGGTTTTGGGCATTTATAGTCGGGTTTTTGGCATTTATAGCCGGGTTTTTGGCATTTATAGCCGATTTGGGCATTTGTGAGTATCGATGGAACGTCGCTTCCTCGCGGATTGGGGTGCAAGTATCGACTAAGCGTCGCTTCCTTTCTTTTTCAAAAAATTTGGTTTTGCGGGTATCGACTGAATATTACTTCCCCACTATTTTTTTGAAAGTTGGGTTGTGGATTTCAACTGGAATGTAGTGTCTCCACGATTTTTTTTTTAATTTGAAATTTTATAAGTAACAAAATGGTGTCACTTCCTTGCGATTTTGAGGTTTTGGAAATATCGAATGGGGTTCTCATCCTTCTGGTTTTTGGGTTTTGAGAGTATTGACTAAACGTCGCTTTCTCGCGATTTCTAAAAACCATTTTTGTTTAAAGACACGAGGGTCGTAAATTTTGACTCAAAACCATTTTTTGTTGTAAAAGTCAGGGCGGACTAGGGTGGAAATTCCTGAATCCTGATTTTTGTTTCAAACCATGAATTTTGGGTTCAAGGATCGAAAATTTTGGTCAAGTCCGGGAAGAGGCTCCTAAACTTGGATTTTTGGTTTTGATTTTTTTTTTTTTTTTTGAATAATGAAAGATGAAAGTAAGCATTATTTTGAGAGTTTTTTTTAAAAAAATTTCAACATAAAGATGAAAATTTCAAAAAGGATGGGTTTGACGAGCAAATACCTGGAAATAGGCTCTGGCCGTATAGGCATCGCTTTGACCCGTTGGAGGAAGTCTTCAAGGGTAGTACCGCTTCAAAAACTTGCCGTTATTGGGAAGCATACATCTGTCACTTTCCATGTTTAGAAGAGCATATGCACCGTTGGAGAAGCCTTTGTCGATGACGAAGGGTCCCTCCCATTTTGGTTCGAATTTACCTTTGCATTTGTGGGCAAAGACTATGGGTCTTTTTATTGCAAGGACCAAGTCACCCTTTTTGTAGGCGCGTTGCCTAACCTTCTTGTCGAAGGATCCTGCCATGCGTGCTTGGTATAGCTCAATGCTTTGTAGGGCTTCGAGCCGTTTCTCATCGAGATTATCCAGCTCTTGGAGTCTCAATTTGACATTGCTTTCTTGCGTCATGTCATTTTCCAGAGATATCCTTAAGGAAGTAATTTGTACCTCTAAAGGGACAACAGCTTCGCATCCATAGACCAAGGAGAATGGTGTGCTATGAGTTGGTCCTCGAACGGTGGTTCGATAGGCCCACAAAGCTTCTGGTAGTTTGTCGCCCCAGTCTCTTTTATAACTAGAGACCATTTTCTTGAGAATTTTGCATAGTGTCTTGTTGAATGCTTCTGTTAGTTCATTTGTTGCAAGATTATATGGAGTCGAAGGACAACTTTGGATTTTGTACTTCTCGCAGAACCTGTAGAAAAAGTGATCCCGGAATTCTGGTCCGTTATCATGGACGAATCTTTTAGGTATGCCGAAGCGACAAATAATGTTGGTGCGCAAGAATTGAAGGATTGATGAGGTCTTCATTTCGCTGAGCGCAAATGCTTTTGACCACTTGAAAAAATAATCCGTAGCGGCGAAGATGAAGCGATGACCTTTGCTTGATGGGGGAGAGATAGAGCCTATGATGTCCATACCCCAGGCTTCAAAAGGCCATCAGATTGCTGTAGGATGTAGCCATTCTGGAGGCATGTGGACATAATCTCCATGAATTTGGCATTTTTGGCAGGGCATAGCAAATTGCATTGGTCAGCTACCATGGTAGGCCAATAATAACCTAACATTTTTATCTAATCATAGAGCTTAGGACCAGCCTGACGGGCTCCACAGAGACCAGCATGTACTTCTTTGAGAGTTTCCTCAACCTCTTGTTGTGACAAGCAGCGTAGAAGTACTCCATTGAAGGATTTTCTGTAAAGTATTTTTGAATGAATATCCAAATGAAAGTTTGGGGCTCGTCTTTGAATCCTTACCCGCTCTAATGGATCTTCAGGTAGGATTCCGAACATAATGTAATCAATGAACGGATCCCTCTAGTCGCCGATCGGAGGTTTGATGATGGATATCCGACTTCCAACCACTTGGTGGCATCAGCAACTGCTTGGTGTGTGTTAAGAGGAGGGAGAATCCTTCTTTGACACACTGTAATTTGCATGTCTTTCCCTTCTTGGATTGCCATAGATGCGGCGAGTCCGGCTAAGGCATCTACATGGATATTTTCACCTCTGAAGATGTGGGTGATGTGATAGATGTTGAACTTTTGTCGAAGCGATTGCGCCTTGTTGTAGTAAGGTAACAAATCAGGCTTCCTGACCTCAAATTCCCGATTCATCAGGTTGACGATCAATTGAGAGTCCCCAATGCTTCCAGCATGGCGATGCCGGATTCGAGGGCGAGTTCCAATCCTATAATCAGGGCTTGGTACTCAGCTGCATTGTTTGAGGATGGTTCCAGTAGCGAGAAAGCGTGTGGAATCATGTATTTGTCTGGGCTAACAAAGAGGATGCCGATTCCCGATATCTGCTTTCCTTTTTCATTTGTCCTGGTTGCGCCGTCAAAGTAAATGTCCCATGAAGCATTTGAGAAGGAAGATTCCACGTTGTAGACAGGTTCATCTAGGAGATCATCCCTGAGTGGAGAATCTTTAGGCAATGGGTGCTCTGTGAGAAAGTCTGCTAGAGCTTGGCCTTTGATTGCTTTTTGTGGTACATACCTAATATCAAACTGCGATAGAAGGATGGACCATTTTGTCAGTCGGGCATTGAGAGAACATGCTTTTGTGACAAGGACCTTTAAGAGATTGATTCTCGAAACCAGGTAGGCTGTGTTGGACAGTAGGTAGTGACGTAGCTTTTGTACGGCAAACATCACTGCAAGGCATTCTTTTTCGACTAGGGAGTAGCGATGCTCTGCACCTACCAACATGCGGCTAAGGTAATATAGAGCAGTTTCTTGTCCCTGTGAGTAGAGCACCCAAAGAATAGTAGAGAGCTATTGTACACAAGATGAATGGTTTTCCAGTTGTGGGGGCAGCCAACACTGGAGGTTTGGTCAGGTATGTCTTGTTTGAAATACGGCTTCACATTCAATATCCCAAACAAAGTCCACATCTTTCTTCGTTAGGCGAGAGAATGGACGGCACTTCCCTGATAGATTGAAGATGAACCGTCGAATGTATGCCAACCTTCCTTGAAGCCATTTTAATTCTCTTAGGGTCCTTGGAGATGGCATTTCTAGGATAGCCTTGACTTTGGTGGGGTCAAGTTCTATTCCGGCTTTCCGAAATATGAATCCGAGAAACTTACCCGATGAGACACCGAAGAAGCATTTTAGTGGATTCATCCGCAATTTGTGTTTGCGAAGTCGGAGGAAGACTTCTCGAAGATCGTTGAGATAGTCTTCTTTTCTTCTGCTTTTAATAGTGAGGTCGTCGATATAACATTCGACCGTCTTGTGCTGCATATCTTAGAATATTTTCGTCATAGCCCTCTGATATGTTGCACCTGCATTTTTCAAACCGAATGTCATGACAGTGTAGCAATACACGCCAAATGGAGTCCGAAATGATGTATGCTTTTCATTTTCAGGAAGCATCTTTATCTGATTGTAGCCAGAGAATCCATCCATGAATGTCATTCACTCAAACCCACAGGTGTTGTCAATCATCACCTCTGGTATAGGGAGCAGGAATTCATCTTTAGGGCATGCATTATTCAGGTACCTATAGTTGATACAGACCCCTATCTTCCCATTTTTCATTGTCACGGGGATGATGTTGGCCAACCATTCAGGATGCTGTTCCTCGCGGATGAAGCCAACGCTTTTGAGTTTCTAAACTTCTTGTTCAATTTTGTCCATCACGTCAGGACGGAATCTTCTTTGGCCTTGTTTGACGGGCTTGATTTCTTTTTGCAAATTGAGTTTGTGGACTGCTATTTTGGGGTCTAAGCCGAGCATTTCAGTACAAGACCATGCAAAACAATCAACGAATTCGCGAAGAAGAAAGATATACTCTGGTAACTCATCATCATTTATATTCTTGCTTATGAATACAGGACGTGGGTTATCAGGTGTTCTCAAGTCTATCTTTTAAACAGGATCTTCTGTTAGAAGGTTTGAAGGTGGTTCCTCCATAATATTTTCGGAGGCTTCTAACTCAACAAGACCTTCTGAAGTTCCAGATGTATTTTCAGACCAAGGCTCTGCTTCTGTCCATGGGTCTTCTTGATCGGTACTATTCTCAAGACTTACAATGAGATGATCTCACTCACCTGTCGAAGCTGGGTCGAAGTAGGGTACTTCTTTTTGGGGACGATGGTTCTTCTGGGTCAGAAAACCTCGCATTTGTGTCATTGGACAATTCCTCTTTATTGTCAGAGAAATCATTCCAATTGAAGGTACTTCCTGGATCCTTGACGGGTGACTCCTCAAAGAGATATCCAAGGAGATCAATGTCTTCATGGACATGAGATGTTGAGGCTTGGTCGGCAAAACGACTTTGCAGCCTTTGTGTTAACTGTCTCATGGGAGTGGTAGGATCATACCCCAACCCGTATGAAGACTTATCCTTATGACGGTGGAGTTTCCAATCTTCTGGTTGACTTTTGGGCAGGGTGGGTTCCAATGGTGTGAGAATACCATGGCCACCTCCCAAACCGGTTGGATTCTAAGCGTCGAAGCCCATTTTCTTCATGATAGCTTGTGCCTTTTGACTATATAGGAATAGTTGAGGCATACCTTCATTTTGGAAAGGTTCAAGCAAAGAATTTGATGAAGAGACTCCCGATCTGTAGAAGAAGATTGTTTTTTCTTCTGCCGAAGTTGCCAGAACGACGAAGGAAGCAAACGTAGGATCTTCTACGTCAGCAAGTGTCTCCAATGGAGTGAGAACGGGCTGAACTCACTGAGTATCAACTTGGCTGACACTGTGTCGTCTTCTGGCTCTGAATCCGAATATGTGTCATTCATAATAGACACAAAGGAGACAGCGAACTTGCCCCCGGCCTTTTGTTTTGTCTTCTTTGCTTTGGTGGTGATTACCAAAGGCTTTAAAGATTTGAGAGAGACAACGAAGGGAGAATGACTGCTCTCTTAGGATTTGTTAGAAGGTTTGTTTTCTTCCAATGATTGCTGAGGACCCTTGCCTTTATCTTTCTAGATATTTTCGACAAAGGGTGTTGTTTCTTCCTCCTTTTCTTCTTTTCCATCTTTATACATTTGAGCATCTACAAAATGGACATCTTTGCCTTTGAAGGGCTTTTTATCTGCAAACACTCAATGTATTAAGCCGTCGTTGCCAACAAACTTGATGCACTGATGTGGAGTTGAAGGGACGACACCATTCTCGTGTATCCAGGGGCATCCAAGAAGGATATTATAGCATGAAGGAATCCTTATTGCATATACAATGACTTCATAAATGAGATCACCGATTTGCAACTTGAACCTGATTTTGCCGATAAGCCTTTGAGCGCTCCCGTCATATCCAAAGATGGATACAGACGTGTAACTCAGCTTGCTAGTTGGAATGTGTCATGCCCCCGGACCGAGGCCCTTTTAATCAAGTCCTTAATCCGGAAACGTGGCGCGACGGGTCTAAAATTTTCGCCCGCACGCGCTAATTATTTTTCCCACAGGATTCTACGGTGAGAATCTCAAACAATCCATCACAACCAATTAGTCAAGTCCACAATAAATAATGATATGCGGAAGTATGTAGCAAAATAAAAATCAAATATAACATGAGATAAATACGCAAGCTTGGCATCAAAAGAGAAATATATACATAGCATAACCCCAAAGTTAGTTAAAGTTGTGATGATCACAAAATATTTAATTTATACAACCCAACGAGGCCAACAGGGGCCATAAACAAAGTTCCCAAAAAAATAGAGGTCACTCCCCAAAAGATGTTATCGGAACTCCAGACCCAACATGACGTCTACATGACATCATTGGGCTGCCACTCTTGCTCCACCGGAGGTCCTACTGCCTCCTCCGCGTGCTCCACCTCAACGGCTGTGGGTCCGACATCTAACACCAAACGGAAAGTATCAGACACGATGGTCTGGCAAGTGAATAATACAGATGATATACAAGTTTTATAAATGTCATGTTTAAAATCATAAAAATGCAGTTGAAACGAAACATATATAAAGAGTAAATCAATTGAACTATTTCTGTACAAATAAAAGAATTGCATATTTAAATACTGCAAATTGACTGATAGATAATCAAAATGTTGGCAAACCACATTTAGCTATATTCTCCTATTACCGAAGTAACAAGAGCACACAGACAAATAACCGTCGTCATATGACATGGCCGGAACAGATAACCATTGCCATACAAGATGGCCGGAGCAGACAAAAACCGTTGCCACTACTCGTGGGACCGGAAAAAAGAACCGTTGCCATGGCTGGAGCAAACAGAGTCCAAACTGCAGCTGGCAGATAATTTAAATATCCCAAGCCAGGTGATCAGCCCGACAAGGTGACCTAAGCTTAGTGGTGCCTTTCAAAACCAAATCTGAATTAATGCAAATCAAATTATAATGATACATTTCAAAATCGATAAGAAGAACTACTCCGAACAAATACAAACTGACAGAATTGAACGAACCAAATAAGTAGTCTTACCGATAATTTCAAAACGATAAAATTAAGCTATCAAAGTACATTTCCATTGATTAAAAGGACTACTCTATATTAAAACAGTCAGACAAATCTCAAGACAAATCAAATGAGTAGTTTTCATTATTTTTCCAAAGATAGCAATTTAATTGACTTCATTTCAAATCAATTATAAGAAAAGATAGAATTATTCTAACTTGAAATGAGATGATTAGTAGTGTTTGATGGGCTTACCAGGGGCCGTCTCGATACACACTTAGTGCCTCCATGTTGGTTTATAAGTGAAGAAGTTGGTGCCTCCGAAGGTTTTCCAACATTTGAGGGCATAAAGTGTATATAGAGACTTAAAGAAAATCCCCGGTAATTTAATTTCTAAACTTTCTCCATGGGTTTTATTCCAACGAAGTGATTCGGGCTCAATTCTTAATCCCCGATGATTAATAAGTCATTAGTAAATTTTCTCACCTGAACCCGGCTCAAAATTCATCTAACCGGGCCTTAAAAATGCAAATACAGCAATCTGGGCCAGAACCCAGGCCCGCTCGAGCAGGCCCAGCTCGCTCGAGTGGGCTGTTACAGCAGCCAGGCTCGCTCGAGCGAGCATAGCTACTGCTTTGCCCAGCTTTGTGCAGCACTGTTGCTGCAGTTCCTTCCCAGCTTTTGTCCATTTTCTCCTTCATTCACTTTTCCAACTATTTAGCAACATTCAGAATGCTCCCAACATCCAACAACATCATCTCAATCACAAGGAAGCCAATCTCATTCCCATATCATTTACCACAAAATAAAAATTTTAGCATGAAAGAGCTTACATGAATTCTAACAAAAATCAGATTTTTACATTCTTATGAGCTATCAAAACTCCTAGTTATCTCAGATATGAAAACATAACATTAAGCATAAACACTTCACACTATCTTGCATATGGAGCTTTATGAAATGAGCAACATATAAACCAAGAAACAAACCAAAGGAAATAGAATTTCCTTCCATATCAACTCCAAGAGAAAAACACCCATTTCAAACACATGTATTATTCCTAGCTAAATTTTTCACTTGCCTCAACTGAAATGGGATCTCAAGACCACACCAAAAACTCCTACACCACCAGCTGCAAACCTATACCAAAACCCATGGAGAACCCATTTCAAAATCCACACCATTTGGAAAAACAATGGAGTTCCACAAGGAAGTCCATGCATGTATGAAAAGAAGCTTCTATCCAACTAATAAAACCAAGATTTGAGGGAAAGACAGCCATTGCTAACCTTTGAAAGCTCTAAAGAAAAAGAGGAGCTTGGAGAAGATGATGAAACCATCTGGAATCTCTTGAAATTGATATCAATGAATAGCTAGAGATGAGGAGAAAAGATTGGTGTAGTTTGCTTTCCAATTTGGTTTAGTTTACTAAGACATGCAATGGAGAGAAGGTGAGAAGAAAACAAGAACTCCTTGAGTTCAGTTGCAGGAAAAAAAATGAAATGAAGAAGAAGAAGAAGTCCAATGTGGGTTGGGTTTTAAAAATGGGTAAGTTGTGGGGCCCATTTGGTCTAGAACTTGAGGGCTTTAAAACTCCTGTTTATGAGTCCCGAATGAAGTCGACGAAGAAGAGAAAAATGATCATTGAAAAATCTAGTCTTCAAAAAGTATACTTTCCTCATGATTTTAAAATTTCAAAATTTATGCACAGATTTAGAGAAAAAAGACGAATTTGTCCCTTTTTTTCTCGAAAAACACGATTTCTAGTTTTCAAATGCAAACGGAACAAATACGAAAGTTGCTGGGATCAAAATAACTAATTCAAAAATATTGAAATCCATATTTTTCAAAAATCAAATAAATCAAATTCCCATACTAACACGCGTCACACGGGCCACCCCGGGCCCGGTCAAACCCGACTCATCGCGCTCAAAATTCCCCAAAGCTATTCAAAATTCTAATCTAACTAAAAATCCAAGCTAATCGTCATCTAATCCCACTTAGAGAGTAATCACAGTTAGGATAATAATAAAATATACTAAACTTGGGTTGGGGCCTGACAGAATGCCCAGCTCTTCGAGTGCCGAAGTAGAAATGAGGTTGAGTGCAGAACCCGGATCGATCTGGACTCTGTGTACTGGCATCTCTTTGTTGTACCCCGTGAAGTACAAGGGTCGGTTGTACTTTGTCTCGCCTAGCAGGAGGCCATCCTTATCGAAGACAATTGTTGCACTTGTTGCTTTTTGAACCCAAAGGCATTCAATGCTTGATCCCTCAGCTTTCTTCTTTTCTCCCTTTGAGGAAATAGTTGATTTTTTGACCCTATAATCCATTTCAATTTGTAGGACTTGTGGGGCATGTTTGTCGACATCCGCATTCAGCCTTTGTAGTTTTGAAATTAGACTATCACGAGTTTGTGGAGACATTCGTAATAAGTCAAGGATGTGCAATCGTGCATGTATGTGTTTGAAGTGCTCAATCAAGTCGTGCTAGAAAGCCCCCTTCGGGCCTGCATTTTCATTATTGTTGCCACTTGGGGCATTTACAGCTTGCTTTCTCGAAGGATTTACATAAGAAGAAGAAGGTTGGTTGTAATTTTTGTGGTAATCCCGGCCAGAGCGGGTACCTCTACCAACTTCAAGAGCTTCTAGAGAAGGGTCTTCTTTTGGAAGATCACTCTCGGGATCAAGGGGTTGATCCTTGTCATTTGCTGAAGACGTCTCTATAGCAGTATTGTAGTCTTTAGTGATCACGTTGGATAGAGCATTTTATGGGAACAAGTCCTGAACAACATCTAGCAACTTCTCTTTATCAGTCCAGACATCACCTATACGGCCAGGTATCTGGGACCAGTTGACCGGATTTTCATTGAAGAAGACTTCATTGGCAGGAGCTTCTTCGAGATGATCAATTAGAAGAGGTGTGAGCTCTGATGTCACAGTTTCAGGAGACGAAGGCTGAGAAGATAATATCTCAGTGGAAGTCACCTAGGAAGATGTAGCTCCGGAAGATATACTACCAATTGGGGAGTACGTGTCTTCGGCAGATGAAGCGTTAGAGGCACTATCATCCTGAGCTATTGCATTGTAGGTTATCCCGATAGGAGATGCCCCCAGTATAGACTGTTGGGAGTCGGACTCATCTTCGGATGTAAGAGGATCATTAATCCAGCAGTTTTCTCCATTTTCAGGAGTTGAATGAGGAAGTTCCTGTTGATTTTCAAGGACTTCCGGTTCTGGATTTTGATTAAGACGAAGATTGTTGATGAGATCCTGCTCCCGCTCTATCGCAAGACGTTGTAAGATTCTTGCATATTCTTCAAGATCAGGCATATGAGCCAAATCTTCTTCTTCGTCTGTTCCTTGTGGTTCATCAATGTTGGATTCCATTGGAGTGCTTGCCGGTGCTGGGTTGACAGTATTTTCTTGAACAACCTATTGGTCTTCTTCATCGTCAGACCAGGATCCTTGTGGCTGTAATGGGTTATATCAGATTACTGGCATAAGATGAGATTCGGGAATCCATTCCTCATCGGAGAGGTATTCTCCTGTTTCAAGGGATTCTTCCCACTCATCGGTATCACTAGCAGTATCACTGGACTCGTATCCATCTATGGAAAATCCAATTACGGAGTTACAAGAGTATGATGACCCCTGCGTAGTTTCATTAATGTAACGAGGTGGCATGAAATCACCAAGAGTGAGTTTTCTTCCCGTAGTGCAAAAGGTCTCTGCCTTTTTAGGGACTTCTTGTTTTGGTTGAGTCTTCTCCTGCTGTTTGAGCTTGCGGAGTTGTCTCTTGGCTTGCCTTCGCTGTTGAGCGATCGGTTTTGTTTTGACGATCTCCCAATTTTCATTTTCTAGGAGATCGAGATGCACCCATATGGGTTGTCCATCTGGTGTTGGATAGGGAACCAACTCTTGGGAGGACGTTTGAGCCATTTTTATCACCTTGAATGAAGTAGTGATCTTCTCCTTTGGTGACTTTGAAGTTTGCCCATATGACACCATGTTACCGGAGGCAAACCCTGTTGACACCAAAAAAGTCACTATGTCTCCTCAACATCAAGAAGCCACATGAAGCTGAATCCTGCTACAAAACAGGCAAAGCTACTTCAAGCATTAGAACTTGTCAGAATCAAACAAAAACTGCAAGATCCTTCAAGACAGCCAAAAGAGGGGTACACCTAAAGTTTCGGGTCATTCCGACATCGTTTGGCCTAACTTCACTTCTCCGATAGCTAAACAAGCGCTCCTGGCGACGACATCATCGAAGACACCAAAACTTCGATCAAAGCCTACAGATGGTTCCAAAAATACCTCCAAAGGGCTCCATGCCAAATTTCAAGTCAAACCAATAACGTTTGACCCTCCATCAATGCTCGAGCAGCAAAATCAAGCCTCCCGGCGGAGAAAACCACCGAAGCCATTACTCATCAAACAAAATACATGAGTGGCTTCAACATGCTTCCAAAGGGCTGCACATCGAATTTCAGGTCATTCCGACAACGTTTGACCAAGTTTCGACGCTCCGAAAGAAAATCAAGCCTATCGACGGCGGAACACCCCGGGACCATGACATTCAAATTGGAGCTAATGAGTCATCTCAAAATGACTCAAATAGGCTCCTTGTCAAATTTCAGGTCAATCAGACATCGTTTGACCACATATCAAAGCTCGACATTTTCCCCATAGCAAAATCAAGTCAAGCATCGACGGGACCCCAAACGGCTTCAAAACTCAAATAAAAGCCCATGGTTGGTCCTATCTACTGCTCAAAAAGCTTCATCTCAATTTTCAGGTCATTCCGACATCGTTTGACCTAGTTTCGACTCTTGACGGAAAATCGGCTACAAAGTCTTCGGCTTTCTCGAAAAATGGGAAACTTTGTGCTCCGATTTTGCACAGGTTCTCGTCAAGTTTTCTCCAACAAAATCAAGTCAATAATTGAGGAAAAATGTCAAGAAAAATATAGAAGAAAAAAGGAACAAAAAAGAAGGAAAAACTGCCGAAAACGAAACTCGGCGACCAAAAGGGCCAAAGCCCCATGGTTGCCGTCGACCTTGGCCCAAGGTCGCCGGTGACCCTGGCTGCATGGTCGCCGATGACCCTTCAAATCCGAGTCGCCGGTTTTTTGCCGGATGGCCCGTTTTCAGATCCTTTTCGCGTTTCGAGTGTTCCTGCCTCTGTGATTTTCTGAAAATCCAATTTTTGATGCTTGAAAAAGACTAATCTTCACCGACATCTCGGATCCGCCGTCCAAAGCATGAAATCATCACTGATCGCTCCAAGATCGCCAACCGGCTGACCAAGAAAGTACACTTTCATTCCGACCGATCGTGAAATCGACAAGACAGATATCATCGGCCCACCAACATCAACCAATGTCTGAAATTGCATCGCAATCTGACATCATACAATATGTGGATCCACCTGCGATGATCACAAGAAGAATTCCAAACGACGCGGCGCGGCCCGCGACTCTTCACATGCCCTAGCGACCACTTAATGTCGTTAATTGACCCGTTTATGACAACTTAGTGCGGTCATTAACTCATTATTTTGGACGGCCCAATCAGATTCAAGCATTTGGGAGTTACAAATCCAAGCAATCATGGCATTAAACCCATGAAACTCCCATCATCATGAAGATTAAAGGCGATTAAATGCCCATTATCCTTCATCGGCCAATCACAAGCCAAGAAAAAGGAGTTACAAAATCAAGAAATAAAACTTGTAACTCCTCTCATCAATACCATCATTTCTCTCATCATGGCCATCAATGCCAATAAACACCTCATGGCTACCAAAAGCCTATAAAAGGAGGTCCATTCCAAGAATAATGCATGTGATCCCTACATGTGATCCCTACATGTGATTCCAATCCCCGAAAATCCATAAAATTCAAGAGAGAGACGAAGTCCTGCTGCTCTGCTACCAGAAGCACTACAAGGTGATCAAAGTCCCTTGGGGGACCCCCCCCCCCCCCAAGGGCCCCTCCTTCCACAACATTGCCTAAACGCAGCTTTTCAGCCCGTTTACTCGGTTTTTTATTGGATATAGGACCTCCTCTTGGTCCTTATCCTTTAAAAAACTGAAGTTGGAGCCAAGCCGAAGAATCAAAGCATCAAGCGTTCTCATTTGAAGGACAATGGCGAAGTCCATATACGACTTGCGACCATCGATCTGAACGTGTCCCTCCAATCTCCTAAGAAGTTAGATTCCTTTTCTTTCTTTTCTATTGTAATTTGTATTTTTTTAAAGAGACAAAAAGAAATCACAATTCTTGTCTTTCATATTTGATGAGTTTTGTAAAATCGCCTTTCACGGCAAACAAACAAAAAAACGCCTCCTACGGCATTCTCAAAAAACAAACTTGTCTCTTTTATTAAATATTTATGCAATTTGAAAACTTAGAAAGAATGATCGATTTCCTTTCTACTTGTGAAGGTGAATCTCCGGATCATCACCATTCCAAATTCCAAGTAGAATAGTAAATCTAGCATACCCGTACAAAAAGTTGATACCCGCGTTTTCTCTCCCCCGTCGAGACCCAGGCAGCCCCTGGGGCGGAAGGAGAGGACGGAAATCCGAGGGTCCATCAAGTTGGCATACCCGGTGGGACACGTTCACTTGAGAACGTGATGCTTTGATCCCTTAGCTCCTTTCTAGTTGGTGGTCTATGTTGCATCTTACATCTAAAAAAAAAACATGAGATGGCATTTTAGTCATTCTTTCTCATTTCAAAAAAAAATCTGATTTCTTTTCTTAGATTCAACTTTGAGAAACTTTGATCCTCTCCTCTTCGAACTTGATAGCTCACAGAAATGTTTGCAGCTATTGTTCATATCGAGGATTGGGCCATCTTTTCTCTTTGACGAGTCCAATTGGGATTTCAAAAAAACAAAAACATAATTTCAAACTCAAACAAAAAAAAGTCTTCTCTCTTTTGAATTCAAATTCAAAGAAACTTTGGTTATTCCATTTCGGATTTAACGCTCGTAGAAATGTTGAGTTGTGGTTCGAATTGGAACACCACTCGTTCTCTTTGATGAGTTCATTAGAATCCTTTCAAAAAATAAAATTTTCAAAAAAAAAAAAACACTAAGGTTGCACCAACTGCGCTCTTTGACTAAAGTGGATTTAAGAAAAGCCTTGTCCAGAGTGTGGAGACAGCTAGACTGTTCGAGGCAAGGGTCCTTCAAACGGGTTCATTAAGTAATCCTACCCTTACCTAGGGGCTGATCTATCTACTAAGGTTTCATAAGATCGAATTGGAAACCTATGTGCACCTTCCAAAAAAAAAATTCTTCACTTTTTGAGTTCAGAATTGAGAAATCTTGGTTCTTTCCCTTTCGGATTTAACGCTCGCAGAAATGTTGAGTTGTGGTTCGGATTGGAACACCATTTGCTCTCTTTGATGAATTCAATCTTAAACCTTCAAAAAAAACAAAAAAAACTTGCATCACTTTTGAGTTCAAAGTTGAGAAATTTTGGTTCTTTCCCTTTCGGATTTAACGCTCGCAGAAATGTTGAGTTGTGATTCGGATTGGAACACCATTTGCTCTCTTTGATGAATTCAATCTTGACCTTTCAAAAAAAAAACTTCCGTCACGTTTGGGCTTACATTCGAGAAATTCTGGTTCTTTCCCTTTCGGATTTAGCGCTCGCAGAAATGTTTAAGCCCTTGTTCGGATTGGAATACCATTTGCTCTCCTTTGTGAATCCAAATTTGACATTTCAAAAAAAATCTCATCTCGTGTCCTTTCCAAGGATGCGATTTGCAACATTTGTGCCTAGCGGTGATAGTACGCCCTTTCGGGTCTACTATATTCGCGACCGACACATTTGTATCTCCAACCTTATATCATTCTACCTCGAGTGAGCCTTACTTCTCGGTAATTTGAATTAAGGTCTGCAATTGCTTCTAGCAATCACTGGAACGCTCACCCTGAGCCTACCATACTTGCATTTTAGAACAATTGTATCCTCTATGGCTTTTTGCCTTCTTCATCTCGCTTGGGCTGGGCCATGTCCCCTCAAGTGATTTGAAAAGACTAAACCATAGTTGTTCTCCATTTATGATCACCATATTCTTGTGATTACTAATGGATTTGGTCTTGTTTCAGAAGTTTCCCAAAACTAACAATGGCAGCTTCATTGACCATCACTTTCGATGAGAACAAGTACCAACTTATGCTTCAAGACAAGCAAAACAAGCATAAGCGCCCTGCCAGTTGCCGAAGTATCATCTCCCTCGACAACTCCCAAAACACCGGGTCAACTTCAACTCCCCGGACCATCGTCATCGGGTCGCTCGGACCATTCCCACTCCCCGCAGAAGAAACTGTACCTGTCAAGAAGCAGAAAACCGCCCCGCAACGTGTCACTACCATGGCACCAAGAGCGAACACCAAGAAGCCGGAAGCCCATGGCGCTCCCACGAAGCCTGGTCCCCGAGACCCTCACCGAAACAAAGGAGGTCCCGAACATCTGCAAAGCCAGCATACCTAGCCCCTCCCAAGGAGAACCGGTTCTACCCTCTCTCTTACATGAAAAAGGAGAAACCTACCCTCCGCCCAAAGAACAAACAAAATCAGCATGAGCCGGCTTGCTCCTACAAGCCCAAAATCAAATCCTGCATCGTTAGGCCTCCGCAAAAACCCGTTGAAGCCTGCACTCCTACGAGTCAACCCTTCATCTCAACAGGGGCCGAGCTCGCAAAATTCAAATCTTCACTATGACAGGCAAAGGACCACGTCAAGATCCTGTCCATGCCCAGCTTCAAGGATGATAAGCTCGGCTGCTACGCACGGGGGACTACATCCTTCATTGCCAGAGCCCAGCCGGAGCTAACTAAAGTACAAATTGCTTGTCGTATGCTTCGCCGCGTGGCATATCGACAAAAGAGACTTGAGAAGCAAAGAACCCAACATTCTACCCTCCATGTCTCAAACAAATGGGTCGAAAAAGAAAGACCCGACCAATTCGTTGCTGTCATATGGTTGGCAAAACCAGAAAACACTAGAAGTCAGTGACCAAAATCCATGTTAGACGTCCAGTGACTCGCAGCGTCTCCCGGACACGAACACATCTAGAAGAATCCTCCAGTCCTTCAAGCCAAGGACACTAGAGTAAGCACTCCTCGGACTCTTCATCCAGAAGAATGAGCCCCAGCTCAATCACCAGGACAATTTCTTCGTTTGAATCCCGAGGGATGAATGTCTTGGCTACAAGTTCTGAGCAGCCTCCACCACATAATCCATAGGATGATGTAAATGCACGCATCCAACAGTTGGAGCAAGAATAACAGAGAATTGAGGCTCTGATGGAAAACTTTCTTCTCACTTTACAACGTCCACCACCTAACAATGAAACCCCTCCAAATCATCATGATGACGAGGGCAATGTAGAAAACAATGAGTCACGCACTGTGAGAACCCGACCCCTAATTTCTTGGTTTAGTGTGGTTTTAATCGTGATTTGGTTTTCTCGATGGGTTTAGTGATTGTTTGGTTGAGTTTTTGAGTTTGAATAGATTTTTCATAACTTTGGAGAGTTTTAAAAGACGTTGACTTTGTTTTGACCCGACCCTTGTAAATTGTATTTTTGTGAGAATTTATTCTTGGTTTCTAAAAATTCCAAATTTTATTCCTTTTGACCCATTTTGTTGTTACAAACAACTTTCATGTTTTGACCATCTTGAATAAATACTCAGAAATTGCGTTTTTCGAGAAAAAGGGCAAAAATGACAATTTTCACTAAATCTGTCCATAAATTTCGAAAATTCCAGAAATTGGGGAAAATACACTTTTTGGAAAGTAGTTATTTCAACGAACAACTTTGTCTTCTTCGTCGAACCGATTTGAGGTCCCGAAATGCATGTTTCTAGCCCGGCAAATGTTTTAAGTTGTGGGACCCATCTCCCCTTTGTTATAAAAGGAACCCTTCTTCTCTTCTCTTCTTCCTTGACCTAATTTCTAAGAGAGGAGCAGCCCCAGCAGCCATGGCTTTCTCCATCTCTTTCTTGTTTCCTCCATCTCATAGCACCACCAAACAATGCCAAACCAAGATTAGACTCCACCATTTTCATCCTCATCTCAAGAGCTATCCATTGACACCATTTTTGAAGAAAACCAAGCTTTTCAAGATTTCCTTTGAGCAACCTCTTGCTTTTTGAAGAACTTCCAAGTAAGGAATCCTTGTAATCTTTTGGATTTGTGTTTTCCTACCCTTTAAGAAGCTTTGTTTTGATTATTGGAGGCTTTCCTTTTGTTTTGATTTGGTTTTGCCATTTTAGGGTTCTAAGATGGGTTTCTTTTGGGGGTTTTGTTTAGATTGGTGATTTATAGCTTGGAGAAGTGATTAGTGGTTGATTTGATTAGCGTTGGACCCAAGGCAAGTGGATGAAATGATTTATTTTCATTGATCATGTTTTATACAAATGTGTAGCTCTCATTAATGATTTTCATTACTTATGCTTTACTTCATGACATGCTTTTATTGAGATTTGAAATACACTCTTTAGTGTATCTTTCTAGTACATTGCTTCCTTGAAAATGATATCTTGATTGTATTAAGTTTTGACTTGTTTCATGTGATGGATTTCTTTTGGTTGAATGTGAATGGAATGGATGATTTGATGGAAGAATGGATGTAGTGGAATGGGGAGTTTGAAGTGTTGAGAATGAAGTTTTGATTGCTTGAAATGGAGGATCTTTTAGCTCACTTTATTACAGGGATCTGACCCTTGAAAATGAGGAGTGTTTGGAGAAAGAAGGGACTGAAAACAGCTTCAGAATTCTGTGTCCGCAGTAACGTCGGTCAGCTGTCGGTCAGCCTGTCGGTTAACCGACAGCCAACCGAGGTGGACCGAAACCCTCTCGGTCCCAATTCCAGAGAGCAGATTTCCATCAGGAAATCTGTCGGTCAGCTGTCGGCTGACCGAACTCCCTAGTTCGGTCGACCGAGAGCCAACCGACAGATCTTTCGGTTCATTTTCCAGAGAGCAACAAACTTCCTGATGTGTGTAGAGCTGACAGTCAGCGCCGGTCAGCCGTCGGCTAGCCGACATCCCAGTTCGGCTGACCGACGTCCAACCGAGGAGCTGACCGACAGCAATTGTATTGTTTTCTTCTTGAAGAACCATAGGGAACTATATTGGAGGAGAGTGAGGAACTGTACAGAAGAAGAAATTCCATCATCATGACTTTGTTGTTTAGGTCTTTTAGATTTGTTAATGTATATAAGGCCCCGGAATGTTTTCAATTCTTAAAGAGTACCAAATGTATGTCGAACGTAACATACGGGACCCTAGTACATTGATTCAATCTTGGACTTTCAACACTTGGCCGGAGAATATGAGAAATCCATTCATGCTTTATTTTGACCGAATTTCACTTGTACACTTAAAATCTCGTGTTTTATGACTAGACTTGCCCGACAGTATTGAAAGTTATGTTTTTAACATTGTTGCTAGCCCGTACAGGCCCGACCAATACAGATATGCTTTTGTGCTTATGAGCACCCCGTCCCGTCATATGTATTTATTGGATTTGATTTCTTGTATATGACCCATGAGAGTAAAACCTTGAGGCAATAGGGGGCCAGAGCTTTGTAGTGCGAGCCCATGAGCTAAAAGAGAACTTGCATACATGTATTTGTTTTGTTTGCTTGCATATAACCTATGAGTCGGCACCACTAAGCTTGGATAACCTTGTCAGTCTGATCCACTGACTTGGAGATTCCCCACTTGTCCCGCCAGCTGCAGCATGGATCCCGATACCCGGTTTATTAACCGTGGTCCCGTCCCGATACCCGGCTCGCTCCCGTGGTTCCCGATATCCGGTTCGCTACCGTGATTCCCGATACCCGGTTTGCCACCGTGGTCCCGTCCCGTATTATTGTATATGTATATGTAAATGTTGTTGCACCCCCTCACTTCGGTGACCGAGGTCAACGCCCGATACTCTAGTCACTTCGGTGATAGAGGATTTAGCTTTGTGTGGTTGCCATCTTGATAGTTCCTGATCCTTGTTACCCGTACTGTTTTATATTGATCATGTCTTTTCTTAATAAAGGATGCATTAATTCTTCATGCTTTAAATGAGTCCCCGATTTGGGAAATGTTTATTGTTTATCCATGTTCTAAAAGAGTTCCCGATTAGGGAAGTGTTTATTGTTTATCCATGTTTTAAATGAGTCCCCGATTTGTGAAATGCTTATTGTTTATACATGTTTTAAATGAGTCCCCGATTTGAAAAATGTATATTGTTCGTACATGCTTTAAATGAGTACCCGATTTGTAAAATGTTTATTGTTTGTACATGCTTTAAATGAGTACCCGATTTGTAAAATGTTTATTGTTTATACACGCTTTAAATGAGTACCCGATTTGAAAGATGTTTATTGTTTATACACATTTTTAAATGAATTCCCGATTTGTGAAATGTCCAGTATTTGTACATGTTTCAAATGAATACCCGATTTGAAAAATGTTTATTGTTTGTACATGCTTCAAATGAGTACCCGATTTGTAAAATGTTTATTGTTTGTACATGCTTTAAATGAGTCCCCGATTTGTAAGATGTATATTGTTCGTACACGCTTTAAATGAGTACCCGATTTGAAAGTTGTTTATTGTTTATACATGTTTTAAATGAGTTCCCGATTTGTGAAATGTTCATGTTTTATACATGCTTTAAAGGAATACATGCTTTGCCTAATATCCGTGTTTCATACCCGTTTTATATGAATACATGATTTCGTCAGATACTCATGATTTCCGATACATTTTTATTATGTACAATTTTGATCAGACAGTATGATTTGTTTCATGTTTTATCATTCAGTATGTTGTTATATCTTTTCACCCGCCTGCCAGACCGTCGTGTCTGACCCACTACTTTGGTACTCAGGTTCAGATTTCTTCACCCGAGATGAGTGTACGTGTTGGCGGTGGAGCCATGAGCTTACAGGTTGTTTGTCGGCTATGTCATGTAGACATTGAGTTTGACATCGGTATTACGTCACATATGGGTAGTGATCATTAGCTTGTTTTCTTGTATGGCTTCTATTAGCCTTTTTCTTGGGATTTGTAATTAATACACATTGTTATTTGTAACTTGAACATATATGGGAATGTAATACCCTGTTACTGTCAGCTCTGTACTTTTATTATGATGGTTTATTCCAGTCTGAGATGGATCAATGATAAGATGATTATATGCTTGGGTTGAGTGCGGTGCGGAATCCAATGGCCACGGACTCCGAGTCGCAACACCACGAAAGCTTCCGCTAAATATTCAGAGTGTGTTGGAATGAATTTGTAATCCTCACACACGCGGATCTTGGGAGAAACATAACTCTCAATTCACGGACCCCGGGTTTGGGGTCGTGACACGCACCTTTACCAAAAAGGACGTGGACGATATCCTCGCAAAAGCAAAAGAAGAGGATACATTGAAGGAACATGGGATCAAGCCACCCTACACTCTATGGATGGACTCAGTTCCGTTCCCTGCAAAATCCAAACAACCTACTCTCCAGACATATACGGGGAAAGGTTCAGCCAAACAGCATGTCATCCACTTCAAGATCTTAACAGGAGCCATTGTGGATCAAGATGCCCTCAAGATTCGCCTCTTTGCAAGTACCCTAAAAGGTACAGCCTTTGATTGGTACTCCATTCTGCCAGAGAACTCCATACAGAACTGGGCTATGCTGGAGACACGCTTCCTAATCCACTTCCAAGGTGAGGACCATCCTGTTACTATGGCTCAACTCTGCAGCCTAAAACAGGGAGAGAATGAGTCAACATACGACTTCATTCACAAGTGGAAGGCAATGGCGTACAAATTCTCAGATGTACTGCCACAAGCGTCGCTAGTCGACATCTGCCGTAACAATATGAGAGCAAGGATTCGCTCCATGATCATCGGCAACAAATCAAAGAACCTGGGAGAACTCCTCGAAGCTTCCATGGAAGCTGAAATGGTGATCAAAGACCTCAACAGTCAGAAATCATCAAAGAAAGAGCCGACTGCCATTACGACCTCAAAACCAAAGAAAAAGGAGGTTCTCAATGTGCAAACTAAGTCGGCTCCTCAACAGCCAAAGAAAGCTGAAAACAAAGCTACGGATAAAAGACCCGAACTCTCCGATGCCTTCAAAAAACGTGTAGAAAAGAAATATCCGTTCGATGAAGATGTTGAAGAAATCTTTGAAGCTCTCCTAGCAAATGGCAAACTCACTTTGCCGGAGCCCAAAAAACCGGGAGATGTTGGGAAAACCAACGATCCCCGATACTGTCCATACCACCAGATGATCTCACATCCTCTCAATCGATGCTTCGTTGTGAGAGAGAAGATCAACGAGATGTGAAAAACAGAGTCATAACATTTGACAAAAACTACGGCTCCGCCTCTGTCAACATGGTAT
Organism: Umbellularia californica; assembly: GCA_028538565.1. Classification (NCBI taxonomy): domain Eukaryota; kingdom Viridiplantae; phylum Streptophyta; class Magnoliopsida; order Laurales; family Lauraceae; genus Umbellularia; species Umbellularia californica. Next base: position 39,450,611 of record JAPQWN010000007.1, on the reverse strand, counting down.
CATGTCGGCAAACTTCAAAGTCACCGAAGAAGAAGATCACTACTTCATTCAAGGTGATAAAAATAGCTCAAGCGTCCCAAGAGTTGTTTCCCTATCCAACACCAGATGGACAACCCATATGGGTGCATCCCCATCTCCTAGATGATGAAAATTGGGAGATCGTCAAAACAAAGCCGACCGCTCAATAGCGAAGGCAAGCTAAGAGACAACTCCGCAAGCTCAAACAATAGCAGAAGTCTCAACCAAAACAAGAAATCCTTGAAAAGGCAGAAACCTCTTCAGCTGCTTCACTAGGGGTAACGGAAGAAACCCTTTCCAAAGCTTCAAAGGCGGTAAGAAAATTCACCCTTGATGATTTCATGCCACCTCTATACAAAAATGAAACTGCGCAGGGAGCATCATACTCCGGCAACTCGGTAGTTGGATTCTCCACGGATGGATACGAGTCCAGTGAAACGCCCAGTAATATCGATGAGTGAGAAGAATCCCTTGAAATAGGAGAATACCTCTCCGACGAGGAATGGATTCCCGTGTCTCATCTTATGCCAGTAATCTGGTATAACCCATTACGGCCACAAGGATCTTGGTCTGATGATGAAGAAGACCAGGACGCTGTTCAAGAAAATGTTGTCGATCCAGCACCAGCCAATGCTCCAGTGGAACCCAATGACGGTGAACCACAACGAGCAAATGACGAAGAAGATTTGACTCCTATGCCTAATCTTGAAGAATCTTGCAACATCTTGCCATAGAGCAGGAGCAGGATCGCATCAATGATCTTCGTCATGATCCAGAACCAGAAGTCCCTGATAATCAATGGGAACTTTCTCCCTCAACTCCTGAAAATGGAGAAAACAGTTGGATCGATGATCCTCATACATCCGAAGATAAGTCAGATTCCCAACAATCTACACTGGGGGGCATCTCCTGTCAGGATAACCTGCAATGCGATAGCTCAGGACAATAGTGCCTCTGAAGCTTCCAAAGACACGTACTCCCCAACCGGTAGTGTATCTTCCAAAGCTACATCTTCTCAGGTGACTTCCACTGAGATATTATCTTCTCAGCCCTCGTCTCCTGAAGCTGTGACATCGGAACTCAAGCCTCTCCCGGTTGATCATCTTGAAGAAACTCCTGCCAATGAAATTTTCTTCAATGAAAACCCAGTCGATTGGTCCCAGATACCCGATCTCATAGACGATGTCTGGACTAATAAAGAAAGGTTGCCGGATGCTGTTCAGGACTTGCTCCCGGAAATTGCTCCGTGCAACACAATTACTGAAGACGGCAATACTGCTACAAGCAAATGACAAAGATCGACCCCTTGATCCTGAGAGTGATCTTCCAAAAGAAGACCCTTCTCTAAAAGCTCTTGAAGTTGGCAGAGGTACCCGTTCTAGTCGGGATTACCACAAAAATTACAACCAACCCTCTTCTTCAATCCTTCGAGAAAGCAAGTTGTAAGCACCCCAAGTGGCAATAATAATGAAAATGCAAGCCCGAAGGAGGCTTTCAAGTACGACTTGATTGAGCACTTCAAACACATACCTGCACGTCTACACATCCTTGACTTATTACGAATGTCTCCACAAACTCGTGATAGTCTCATTTCAGAATTACAAAGGCTGAATGCGGATGTCGACAAGCATGCCCCATAAGTCCTACAAATTGAAATGGACTATAGAGTCAAAAAATCAAATACTCCCTCAAAGGGACAAAAGAAGAAAACTGAGGGATCAACTAATGAATGTCTCTCGGTTCAAAAAGCGGCAAGTGCAACAATTGCCTTTGAGAAGGATGACCTCCTGCTAGGCGAGACAAAACACAACCGACCCTTGTACTTTACGGGGTACGTCAAAGAAATGCCAGTACACAGAGTTCAGACCGATCCAGGTTCTGTACTCAACCTCATTTCTACTTCGGCACTCGAAGAGCTGGGCATCCCACCTAGCAAGCTGAGTCACACGTCCGTATCCATCTTTGGATATGACGGGAACACTCAAAGGCTTATCGGCAAAATCAGGTTCAAATTGCAAATCGGTGATCTTATTTCTGAAGTCACCGTGTATGCAATAAGGACCCCTTCATGCTACAATATCCTCCTTGGACGCCCCTCCACCAAACTCGAAGTAAGCAGTCAAGCTCCCTTCGTCGTCTCCTTCAAATCTCCAAAGCCTTTGGTAATCACTACTAAAGCAAAGAGGACAAAACAAAAGGCTGGGGGCAAGTTCACTGTCTCCTTTGTGTCTATTATGCATGACACAGACTCGGAATCAGAGCCAGAAGATGACACAGCATCAAACCAAGCTTATACTCATCGAGATCAGCCCGCTCTCATTCCATTGGAGACACTTGCTGACATAGAAGATCCTACGTCTACTTCCTTTGTTATTTCGACAACTTTGCCAGAAGAAAAAACAATCTTCTTCCACAGATCGGGAGCATCTCCACTAAACTCTCTGCTTGAACCTTTCCAAAATGAAGGTATGCCTCAGCTATCCCTGTATAGTCCGATGGCACAAGCTATCATGAAGAAAATGGGCTACGACGCTCAGAATCCGACTGGTTTGAGAGGTGGCCGTGGTATTCTCACACCATTGGAACCCACCCTGACCAAAAGTCAACCAGAAGATTGGAAAATCCACCTTCATAAAGGCAAGTCTTCATATGGGTTGGGGTATGATCCTACCGCTCCTATGAGACAATTGACATCATGGCTGTAAAGTCGCTTTACCGACCAAGCCTCAACATCTCATGTCCATGAAGATATTGATCTCCCTGGATATCTCTTTGAGGAGTCACTCGTCAAGGATTTAGAAAGCTCCTCCAATTGGTATAATTTCTCTGATAATAAAGAGGAATTGCCTGATGACACAGACGCGCGGTTTTCTGACCCAGAAAAACCATCGTCTCCAAAAGAAGTACCTTACTTCGACCCAGTTCCAGCAAATGATTGGGACCATCTCATTGCAAGTCTTGAGAAGGATACCGATCAAGAAGATCTATGGACAGAAACAGAGCCTCAGTCTGAAAATGCCTCTGACACTCCAGAAGGTCATGTTGATTTCGAAGCCTCCAAAAATATTGTGGAGGAACCACCTTCAAACCTTCCGACAGAAGATCCTATTCAAAAGATAGACTTGGAAACACTTGATAACCCACGTCCTGTATTCATAAGCAAGAATATAAAGGATGATGAGTTACCCGAGTATATCTCTTTTCTTCGTGACTTCGTTGATTGCTTTGCATGGTCTTATGCTGAAATGCCTAGCTTAGATCCCAAAGTAGCAGTCCACAAGCTCAACTTGCAAAAAGAAATCAAGCCTGTCAAACAAGGCCAAAGAAGATTCCGTCCTGACGTGATGGACAAAATTGAACAAAAAGTTCAGAAACTTAAAACCGTTGGCTTCATCCGCGAGGAACAGCATCCTGAATGGTTGGCCAATATCATCCCTGTGACAAAGAAAAATGGGCAGATAAGGGTCTGTATTGATTACAAAGACCTGAATAATGCATGTCCTAAAGATGAATTCCCGCTTCCCATACCAGAGGTGATGATTGACAACACTGTGGGTTCGAGCGAATGACATTCATAGATGGATTCTCTGGCTACAATCAGATAAAGATGCATCCAAAATATGAAAGGCATAAGGACTCCGTTTGGCGTGTATTGCTACACTGTCATGCCATTTGGTCTGAAAAATGCAGGTGCAACATATCAGAGGGCTATGATGAAAATATTCCAAAATATGCAGCAAAAAACGGTCGAATGCTATGTTGACGACCTCGCCATCAAAAGCAGAAGAAAAGAAGACAATCTCGACAATCTTCGAAAAGTCTTCCTCCGACTTTGCAAACACAAATTGCGGATGAATCCACTAAAATGCTTATTCGGTGTCTCATCGGGTAAGTTCCTCGGATTCATAGTACGGAAAGCTGGAATAGAACTTGACCCCACCAAAGTCAAGACTATCCTAGAAATGCCATCTCCAAGGACCCTAAGGGCCTGTTTGGATGTATGGTGAATTGAAGTATGGTGAGGTGAACATCAAATCAAGAGAGAATAAAATATAAGATGTTATGATGGTGTTTTGTTTTTAGTTGTTTGATATGGAATCTTTTTGACTTTTGTATAAAAAAGTGGAGTTTTTTTGTCTTTTAGTGGAGAAAGGAGGTTGCTTTTTTTACTTTTTTTGAAAAATTTGGAGGGAATTCTGAAATTGTGTACTTTTGATATGACCCATTGTCATTTCTTGTCTGGATTCACTCTACTTCACTTTAACTAGTTAAGTGCCAAACACGCCCTAAGAGAATTAAAAGGGCTTCAAGGAAGATTGGCATACATCTGACGGTTCATCTCCAATCTGTCAAGGAAGTGCCGTCCATTCTCTCGCTTGATGAAGAAAGGCGTGGACTTTGTCTGGGATGCTGAATGTCAAAATGCATTTCAAGAAATCAAAGCATACCTCACCAAACCTCTAGTGCTAGCTGACCCCACAACTAGAAAACCATTCATCTTGTACACAAGACCTCTCGACCATTCCTTGGGTGCTCTGCTCGCACAAGAAAACGACGACGGAAAAGAAGCTGCTCTATATTACCTTAGCCGCATGTTGGTAGGTGCAGAGCATCCTACTCCCCAGTCGAAAAAGAATGCCTTGCAGTGATGTTTGCCGTACAAAAGCAACGTCACTACCTGCTGTCCAATACAGTCTACCTGGTTTCGAGGATCAACCTCCTAAAGGTCCTGTCACAAAAGCAGGTTCTCTCAATGCCCAACTAGCAAAATGGTCCATCCTTCTATCACAGTTTGATATTAGGTATGTACCACAAAAAGCAATCAAAATGCCAAGCTCTAGTAAACTTCCTCGCAGAGCATCCATTGCCTAAAGATTCTCCACTCAGGGATGATCTCCCAGACGAATTTGTCTACAATGTGGAGACTTTCTTATCAAATGCCTCCTGGGACATGTACTTTGACGGCGCAACCAGGACAAATGAAAAGGGAAAGCAAATATCGGAAATTGACATCCTCTTTGTCAGCCCCGACAAATACATGATTCCACACGCCTTCTCGCTACTGGAACCATGTTCAAACAATGCAACTGAGTACCAAGCCCTGATTGTAGGATTGGAACTCGCCCTCGAATCCGGCATCACCATGCTGGAAGCTTTTGGAGACTCTCAACTGATCGTCAACCAGATGAATCAAAATTTTGAAGTCAGGAAGCCTGATTTGCTACCTTACTACAACAAGGCGCAATCGCTTCGACAAAAATTCAACACCTGTCACATCACCCACATCCTCAGAGGTGAAAACATCCGTGCAGATGCCCTGGTTGGACTCGCCGCATCCATGGCAATCCAAGAATGGGAAAACATGCAAATCGCAGTGTGTCATAGAAAGATTCTCTCTCCTCTTAACACACACCAAGCAGTTGTTGAATGCCACCAAGTGGTTGGAAGTCGAATGTCCATCCCCAAACCTCCGATCGACGACTGGACAGATCCGTTCATTGATTACATCATGTTCGGAGTCTTACCTGAAGATCCAAAAGAGCGGGTAAGTATCCAAAGACGAGCCCCGAGCTTTCATTTGGATATACCTTCAAAAGAATTTTACAGAAAATCCTTCAACAGAGTACTTTTACGTTGCTTGTCACAACAAGAAGCTGAGGAAACTCTTAAAGAAGTGCATGCTGGTCTTTGTGGAGCCCATCAGGCTGGTCCTAAGCTCTACAACCAGATAAAAAGGCTAGGTTATTATTGGCCTACCATGGTAGCTGATGCAATGCAATTTGCCAAGCGCTACCAAAAATGCCAAATTCATGGAGATTATGTCCACATGCCTCCAGAATGGCTACATCCTACAGCAATCTCATGGCCTTTCGAAGCCTGGGGTATGGAGATCATAGGTCCTATCTCTCCCCCATCAAGCAAAGGTCATCGCTTCATCTTCGCCGCTACGGATTATTTCTCCAAGTGGTCGAAGCATTTACGCTCAGTGAAGTGAAGACCTCATCAGTCCTTCAATTCTTGCGCACCAACATTATTTCTCGCTTCGGCATACCTAAAAGATTCGTCCATGATAACAGACCACAATTCCGGGATCACAGATTCTACAGGTTCTGCGATAAGTACAAAATTCAAAGTTGTCCTTCGACTCCATATAATCCAGCAGCGAACGGACTAGCAGAATCCTTCAACAAGACACTCTGTAAAATTCTCAAGAAAATGGTCTCTAGTCATAAAAGAGACTGGGGCGACAAACTACCAAAAGCTTTGTGGGCCTATCGAACCACCGTTCGAGGACCAACCCATAGCACACCATTCTCTTTGGTCTATGGATGCGAAACTGTTGTCCCTTTGGAAGTACAAGTTCCTTCCTTAAGGGTATCTCTGCAAAATGACATGACGCAAGAAAGCAATGTCAAATTGAGACTCCAAGAGCTGGATAATCTCGATGAAAGACGACTCGAAGCTCTACAAAGCATTGAGTTGTACCAAACACGCATGGCAGGATCTTCTGACAAAAAGGTCAGGCAACGTGCCTACAAAAAGGGTGACTTGGTTCTTACAGTAAAAAGACCCATAGTCTTTGCCTACAATTCCAAAGGCAAATTTGAACCAAAATGAGAGGGACCCTTTGTTATCGACAAAGTCTTCTCCAACGGCGTATACGCTCTTCTAAATATGGAAGGAGACAGATGTATGATGCCCATCAACGGCAAGTTCTTGAAGCGGTACTACCCTTGAAGACTTCCTCAAACGGGTCAGAGTGATATCTACACGGCCAAAGCCTATTTCCAGGTACTTGCTCGTCAAACCCGTCCCCTTTGAAATTTTCATCTTGAAATTTCCAAAAATAAAAAAGTCTCAAAACAATGCTTACTTTCATTGTTTCATTGTTAAAAAAAAAATCAATCAAAACCCAATAAAAAAAAGTTTAGGAGCCTCTTCCCAGACTTGATCAAAATTTTCGATCCTTGAACCCAAAATTTATGGTTTGAAACAAAAATCAGGACTTAGAAATTTCCACCCTGGTCCGCCTCGGCTTTTACAACCAAAATGGTTTTAAGTCAAGATTTATGACCCTCGTGTCTTTAAACAAAAAATGGTTTTTTAGAAATCGTGGGGAAGCGACATTCAGTCGATACTCGCAAAACCCAAAAACCGGAAGGATGCCTTCCCATTCGATACTTCCAAAACCAAAAAACCGGAAAGATGCGAACCCCATTCGATACTTCCAAAATCCAAAAATCGCAAGGAAGCGAACCCCATTCGATACTTGCAAAACCTCAAAATCGTGAAGACGCAATATTCCAATTGATATCCACAACCCTTCAAATGGTTCGAGAAAACCTCAAATTTCAAAAATCGCGGGAAAACGACACCAAGTCAGTACCCGCAAAACCAAAAGTTTTGGAAAAAGCAGGGAAACGACGCTTAGTCGATACTTGCACCCCAATCCGCGAGGAAGCGACATTCCATCGATACTCGTAAACCCAGACCGCAAGGAAGCGACATTCCATCGATACTCGCAAACCGAATGAGCAAGGAAGTGACATTCCATCGATACTTACAAGACCATTCAGCGGGGAGGCGACATTAGTCGATACCTGCATTTTGAAAACCAAAACCCGGCTATAAATGCCAAAGCCCGGCTATAAATGCCAAAACCAAAAAAAAAAAAAACCGGCTATAAACGCCAAAATCCGGCTATAAACGCCAAAATCGGCTTTCATGCCAACAAAGCAAGACTCGGTTTTCAAAAATCTGGCTTTCATGCCATAAACCAGAAAAAAAAAAAAAAAAAAAAAAAAAAAAAAAAAAAAACAACTTTCGCTCTTATACCAATTCAAAAAATCGGCTTTCATGCCATCTCAAAATTTCGGCTCTTATGCCAATTCAAAAAAAACACTTGGCTTCCATGCCACAAACAAACAAAATTCGGCTTTCATGCCATTACAAAACTTGGCTCTCATGCCACAAACAAATTTGGCTTTCATGCCACAAAACAAAAATCGGCTTTCATGCCATTACAAATTTTGGGTTTTACGCCACAAATTTGGCTTCCATGCCACAAAACAAAATTCGGCTTCTATGCCATTTCAAACTTTGGCTTCCATGCCACAAACAACGAATTTTAGCTCTCATACCGCAAACAAATTTTGGCTCTTACGCCACAAAATTCGGCTTTCATGCCATCTCAAAAACAAAAAAAAAATGCTTTGGCTCCCATGCCACAAACCAAAAACTTTGGCTCTCATGCCACAAACAAAAAAGCTTTGGCTCCCATGCCACAAACCAAAAACGTTGGCTCTCATGCCACAAACAAAAAAACTTTGGCTCCATTGCCACAAACAAAAATTCGGCTTCTATGCCGCAAACAAATTTTGGCTCTTACGCCACAAAATTCGGCTTCCATGCCATTTCAAAATCTTGGCTTTCAAACCATCAAAAACCAGGCTTTCGCCACAAAAATTGGCTTTCATGTCCAAAACAACTCTTTGACAAAAGATTTTCACAAAATGACAACCTTTTGATCAAATTCTCGAACAAACATTCCGATCAGCTTTTTCTTAAATTTGTTTTCATCAAAAAATGATTTAAGTGAAAAGAAGGGGATACAAAAAAATAGTACCAAAATTGTTTATACATGGAGGTACCAAAAAAAGAAGAAAGAAGAAAAAGAGTTTGTTACAACCCATGAGCTCAATCTAGCATGGTCTTCAACCAAAGATTCAACTCCTCAAGCAGACCCTTGGCCTTAACTTCCAAAGTTTTTAGACCACGCTTCTTTAGAATATTCCCAAAAATATGGCCTAACGCCGCGACCCATCTGCAGCACGAGGAAGTTCTTTCCAGAGAACCTGTCACTGCTCATACTCCTGAGTCTTTCTCCCGAAATTGCTTTCAGCTTCCTCAACTGGCGAATGACAGCAGCTTCTTCCTCCAAAAGCTCAAGACGCTGCCTAGCCTCGACAACCTCCTTATCAAGGCAGTCAAAGTCTTGCTTCAGCCCCATGATGGATAACTCGGTAAAGTTCCTCTCCCGAACGAATTGCTTCCGAGTCTTCGTGATCTCAGTCAGCTCAGCTTTGACTTTGTTGGAAGGCTTCATAAACATTTCATCAAAGAAGTCACCATCTGGGAAGCTCTTGGTCTCAGTCCACTTGTTCCCCAAAGCAATGACTTCATCAACAAAATCTTTGGCGCTTGCAATGTCCAGACCGACTTCTTCGCTATCAGCAAGAATGTCCTGTACATGCTTGATCATGCTAAAGCCAGCTTCTAAGTGACTCGAAGAGAGAGTCTCGACCCATGAGTTCAAAACAGTCTTCAACACCTTCTTTGCATACTAAAGGTGTGGCGCAAATGAGGATTCGCTATGCTCTGGCGCCCAACTGCCCATGTCATGCTTCATTGGAAGAGTAATCAATAAACTCTTTCCAATTGAAGAAGGTCACTCGTTGAAAGTAAAAGAAGCCCCTGCTTCTGGATCGGCTACAGGCATCCCCTGTTCTGGCTTTAAGGAAGACGGATGGACTTCTCCTGCTGCTCCACAATCTGTCAAGGAAAAGACAAAAAGGTATGAATATGATCTTGTCAAAAAAATTGTATCAAGATTATTATTGAAAAATACCTTCTTCGACGACTGGCGGATTACTCTCTGCCGGTCTAAGCTCATCCGAAGCATCGTCAAATGCTGCATCCATGGATGGCTCGAAATCGTCAGAATCCTCTGGCAAGTCAGCTAACAAGAAAACAAAAGCTACATGTTGGCAAAAGATAGCACAAACAAAACAAATAAAAAGAAGAAAAAAAGAAGCCAAAGCAATCATACCAGGTGAAGGTTCTGGAACCACTCCAGAGTCCCTGGGCTCTTCCTCAGATGCCACGACTGGATCCGTCATCGCCTCATCGGTCGGAACCTTAGGCATCACCAAGTCATCGTCCTCTGCCAAAAGAAAGAAAGCAGCGGATCAAAACAAAAATCTCTTATAAGAGAAAAGAAATGGCAAAAGAAAGAAAGAAGATCATACCAGTTGTCTCCTCTTCTCTGCTCCTCTTCTCCGGAGGCTTGTCAACATCTCCAGACACCTCCTCAGCAATGGTGAGAGGAACTTCAAGATCAGAAGGACTATCATGCCGTCTCATATTACGGTGCTGTCCTCTCTTTCTCTAACTTCGGCGGGTCAATATGCTCGACGATCCTGCCCCACTATCAACATCAGGTCTCTCACTAGAGTCCTCACTGGATTGCCTTTTTTTCTCGGTAGAGTCCATGGAAGCCTTCGTACGCTCTGCTTGTATCCAAACATCGTTCTCGACCTCCTCCTCTTCCAGCTGTCTCAAGACCTCACCAGGAATCCCTTGTGCAGCTCCTGATCTGATGATATCCTGCTCGTTGAGAAAGCCTATCTTATGCTTCTCTCCAGAAAGGAAGACCAAAACTTCCTCCCGACGGACACCATCTGATCTGCCAAGACCCTTCCCAGGAGATTGCTTGACATCGAGCTCCTTCTTGGAAAGCCCCCGGTATACTGAGAAGCTCTCCACGAACCACTTCGTGAAGCCAGAAGTCCGAAAAATGGGCAGCTCGGGATAGGAAATCATGGCGGTAGTGTCCTTAGCATTGTAAAAAGCCCATGCATTCCTCCCATCCTGCAGACCTCCAAAACGCTTCACCATGCTCGAAGGCGCTCCAACAACACCTTGAGAGAAGCCAAGCTGCAATGCAAAACGCGAAGGGACATACGGCTAAATATCTACAAAAAGATGTCTACGGTACACCATCATACCAACCCGTATGTTAAAAGGTTATCTCTTCTCCGCGTTTGTCAAAGCATAGTGTCTTCCCGACCCTGCCCTGGTCGAATCACGGGAGACACCAAAGTCAAAAGCCTTCTTCCGCAAACCCGGAGAAAGCTTTACTGAAGACTGCCCAATCTCGACGTCCCTAAATCGTCGGATCCTCAAACAGGCAGACAAAAGAGATTCGGAAACGGCTGTCCCTCTAACCAAACGAATTATAAGAGGATCTTCGTCATGTGCAACTCCCAACCGATAGAAGCTAGGACAGTGGTATACATACCACGAATAGATGATATGGCCAGAAAATACCCTGTTCATAGGAAGCCCAAGCCGAACCAGGAAAGTAGCAGCCTGTAGTTCGGTACACAAGTAGGAGTAAAGAGCAGGTACCAAAGCCAGCCGCTCTCCAAACGCCATCTGACAAGACGAAAAAATACACTACGGCCTGATGTGCATTCCATCTCCCTCAGTAAAAACAGCCTCACCCAGCAAATAAGTGAGGTAAACAGCGAGATCTCTCCGCAATGCAATGTCAGGACAAATGGCATCTATACTTGCGAAGAACTTCTTTAAATCTTCTCGCATAGCGGCGATCTTCTTCAAACATGATGCTTTAGCCTTAGCATCCTGGCCCATGCCATCAGAAGACTCCCCGCTGTCAAAAAAGTTGGAGTTGCAACTCCTCCAACTGCTGCACCTGACTTTCGAGCCCTCCTTTTCCTTCAAAAAACCATAGAAGGCGACGAGCTGAAAGTATACAAGCCTAAACTCCTTAGACTGCTTCTCAAGGACGCTGTTAATATGCATAAACTCCTCATAGATTTTGCCAAGGATAGGCAACCCGGTTATGGAGCTCAGTTCCTTCAAAGAAAAACTAATCTCAACATTCGTCACAATGAAGGTGTTGGTTTGTGGAAGCAATGACTCCAGCATGGCCATGAAAGCCTCATCGGAGAAAACAACGGTTTGCCGAAAAGCGCGAACCGCATCAAAAATCTCGGCCTCCCGCAGAATGGCCTCGCCAATCTATAGGGTGTGATCAGTCCATGATTCCCAGCTCGAGTCAGCACTGAAACGGCCACGAAGTCGAAAAGGCTTCACCCAATTGCTGCCGTCACCCCGAAAAATGCCAAGGCCCACCAGTCTCAAATCGATCGATGGATGATCAGAACCTTGGTAGCCACTGGCTGGCATCAACATGTCCATACGGACAGGCGACTTCTCTGCAAAACTGGAAGGGCCGCCAACAAAAACCCCAGTCTTAATCACACTGGTCCTCTTCACCTAGCTCGGAGGATCCTTCCTCTTAGGGCACGTGGGAGAAAGGCTCATAATCGAGATGGTCCGATCGAAAGTCAACCGGGTAGAAATAGTTCTCTCCTCACCATCTGCTGTGTAAGAGAACTGAAAACATCTCCTTTGGTATGTCAAGTCGTCGGGGACTGCATCACCGAAGAAGAAGGTGGGATTGGGCACAACGCTCTGATCGTCCGTAACCCAAGGGCGGCTGCTTACCATGATCTTGTAGAATTCCTCATCCTTGAGAGCGATCAATCGTTGTCTCATCTCATCACGATTGAGGGAATCGCACTCTTCCAAGTTCTTCTCAACAAACTGGACCTTCTCCCAAGCTTGCAGAACGGCCGCATTAGAAGATCTGGCAAGCCGACGAGGTGCGTCAGTAACAGGACCTTTACCCATGTTCATTCTAGAAGAACTACCTGCAAAGGAAGGAAAAGCAAAGATCAATCATCACCAAAATGACAGAATTTTGCTAAAAAAATTCTAGAGAAATTTTGACATGGTTCCAGGACAATTCCGAAGAAAAGGGAAATACTCTGAAAAAGACAGGAAGCCTGAAGATGAGCTCAACATCGCTGCGAGCTCATAGTCAGTTGAAAATTCTCAAAGAAGGTTCGAACTCAACATTGCTGCGAGAACGAGCCAATCTCATCAAATTCCCACAAAATTTGGAAAAGAGCTCAACATTGCTGCGAGCTCCAAAATCCAAAACTTACAAAGTTCCTCAAAATCCAGCAAGACCAAGAAAGAGCTCAACATCGCTGCGAGCTCCAAATCCCAATACTTGTAATGGAATTTCAGGTATGCATCATCATGCTTCCAAGTCCATTTACCAAAAATCATGCATCAAAGAAAATCATCATGCTTTAGATGCTAGGAAAACCTTAACCAAAGTTTTACCAATTCCAACCCAATTTGGTCAAAACCAATCAAACTTTGTCCAAGTCAAAAAATCATGTTGGCTTGACCTAAAGACTCTAGCCTTCTATCTTGATGCATCAAAAAAAAATACATGAACATATTGAAATTGCATAACCTCATTATCATGGTGAGCAAACAAAGGAAGAAAAAAAAAAGAAAGAGAGAGAAATAAATCTCGGCAAAAAAAAAATTTGGGCCCACAGGCCGTAGCCCACTGCCAAGAAGAAAAGAAAAAAAAAACGCTGAAAATAAAAAGGAAAAAACAGTGAAAAAAAAAAGAGAAAATCACCATGTGAAAAAACAAAAGAAAAAAAAAAGAACAAAAACCGTGGAAAAAAAAAGGAAAACACGGTGAAAAAAAAAAGAAGAAAAAGAAAAAAAAAAACCATGAGAAAAAAAAACACGGTGATAAGAAAAAAGAAAAAAAAACACGGTAAAAAAAAAAGGGGGAGGAAAGCCGTGAGCAAAGAAAAAAAAAGAAGAAAAAAAGAGAAGTACGAAAAAAAAAAGAAGAAGATAAAACGTGCTTGGAAAAGAAAAAAAGAGAAGAAGAAAAAGAGAGCAAAGAAAGAAAGAAGCTACTTCTACAATGGAGTTTCTTGTGGAGGAAGAAAACTTACTTGAAGCCATGGAGAAGAAGAAGAAGCTTGGAGATCCTTGGAGAAGAAAAAACACTTCTTGATCTTGGAGCACTCTTGGAGACTCTTGCAAATAAAGAAAGCAATAGAGCAAAAGATCCAACCCCTCTTGCTTTTATAGAAGATAGCAAATCAAAAGAGGAAACAATGAGAAAAGAAAAGAGGTAAGTGCTAAAATTTAGTTACTTTCCCAAAAGAAAGATATTTTGAGAAAATCTCTCCAAAAAAGAAGGAAACTTGAGAGATTCTCTCCAAGTATGGATATTTTTAGTACACAAAAGAAATATTTTTAGATATGCTCTACAAAAATGACACCATATGAGATCTAGGCCATCTCCAAAGCCTAAGGTCCCACGGGTTAGCCCATATGAGCCAGGTTTGACCACCTAGGCACTAAAAGTTGCTTTTAGTCAAAATATTCCTCTTACCAAGAGAAAAAAAAATGTCCCATGCCTCTTTTGAGTTGATTGGACCATTCAAAAAAAAAGAAAAAAAAGAGAAAAGAAGGAAAGAAAGCCTTATGAGTTTCCAAAAACCAAACCATTCAACCTCATGAACCAAATTAAGCCAAACTCTTGAAATTGTCATTCCACAACAAACCAAACCTTGGTCCCCTAACTCGCCACATACAACTTGTTAGGTCACAAGACCAAAACCAAAACCAAAAAACCAAATCTGAACCCCCAACCTGCCACATACAGCTTGTTGGGTCATAAGGTCAAAATCAAAAATCAAACCCCGACCCCCTAACCTGACACATACAGCTTGTTAAGTCACAAGGTCAAAAACCAAAATCCAAAACCCAAAATCCAAATACCCCATGTCATTTTCAAAACTTTGCCTTGAGATGGTACGTGATCCTTCTCACTACCATAAAATTCCCTCGGAAACTCAAAAGGCTATTGTCAAAAAAAAAAAGCTCAAGACTCTTGGTCAAGTCAGAAGCTCTCCTTCAAGTTCTCTTCAAGGCACATTGACTCCAAAAAGCTACCCGTCACTGTACCTCGAGGGGGCATTTGTTGACACCAAAAAAGTCACTATGTCTCCTCAACATCAAGAAACCACATAAAGCTGAATCCTGCTAAAAAACAGGCAAAGCTACTTCAAGCATCAAATCTTGTCAGAATCAAACAAAAACTGCAAGATCCTTCAAGACAGCCAAAAGAGGGGTACACCTAAAGTTTCGGGCCATTCCGACATCGTTTGGCCTAACTTCACTTCTCCGACAGCTAAACAAACGCTCCTGGCGGCGATATCATCAAAGACACCAAAACTTCAATCAGAGCCTACGGATGGTTCCAAAATACCTCCAAAGGGCTCCATGCCAAATTTCAAGTCCAACCGACAACGTTTGACCCTCCATCAACGCTCGAGCCGCAAAATCAAGCCTCCCGGTGGCGAAAACCACCGAAGCCATCACTCATCAAACAAAATACATGAGTGGCTTCAAAATGCTTCCAAAGGGCTGCACGTCGAATTTCAGGTCATTCTGACAACGTTCGACCAGGTTTCGACGCTCTGAAAGAAAATCAAGCCTACTGGCGGCGGAATACCCCGGGACCATGACATTCAAATTGGAGCTAATGGGTCGTCTCAAAATGACTCCAATAGGCTCCTATCAAATTTCAAGTCAATCGGACATCGTTTGACCACATATCAAAGCTCGGCATTTTCCCCATAGCAAAATCAAGTCAAGCATCGACGGGACCCCAAATAGCTTCAAAACTCAAATAAAAGCCCATGGTTGGTCCTATCCATTGCTCAAGAAGCTTCACCTCAATTTTCAGGTCATTCCGACATCGTTTGACCTAGTTTCGACTCTTGACGGAAAATCGGCTATAAAGTCTTCAGCTTTCCCGAAAAATGGAAAACTTTGTGCACCGGTTTTGCTCGGGTTCTCATCAAGTTTTCTCTAAAAAAATCAAGTCAATAATTGAGGAAAATTTTCAAGAAAAATACAGAAGAAAAAAGGAACAAAAAAGGAGGAAAAACGGCCGAAAACGAAGCTCGGCGACCAAAAGGGCCAAAGCCCCATGGTCGCTAGCGACGTTGGCCCAAGGTTGCCGGCGACCCTGGGTGCATGGTCGCCGGCGACCATGCAAATCCGGGTCGGCGGTTTTTCGCCGGATGGCCGTTTTCCGATCCTTTTCGTTTTTCGAGTGTTCATGCCTCTGTGATTTTCTGAAAATCCAATTTTTGATGCTTGAAAACCACTGATCTTCACGGACATCTCGGATCCGCCGTCAAAAGCATGAAATCATCACTGATCGCTCCAAGATCGCCAACCGGCTAACCAAGAAAGTACACTTTGTGTCCGACCGATCGTGAAATCGACAAGACGGATGTCACAGGCCCACCAACATCAATCAATGTCTGAAATTGCATTACAATTTGACATCAAACAATGTGTGGATCCACCTGCGATGATCACAAGAAGAATTCCAAAAGACGCAGCGTGGCCCGCGACTCTTCACATGCCCTGGCGACTACTTAATGTCGTTAATTAACCCGTTTATGACAACTTAATGCGGTCATTAACTCATTATTTTGGATGGCCCAATCAAATTCAAGCATTTGGAAGTTACAAATCCAAGCAATCATGGCATTAAACCCATGAAACTCCTATCATCATGAAGATTAAAGGCGATTAAATGCCCATTATCCTTCATCGGCCAATCACAAGCCAAGAAAAAAGAGTTAAAAAATCAAGAAATAAAACTTGTAACTCCTCTCATCAATACCATCATTTCTCTCATCATGGCCATCAATGGCAATAAACACCTCATGGCTAGCAAAAGCCTATAAAAGGAGGTCCATTCCAAGAGGAATTCATGTGATCCCTATATGTGATCCCTACATGTGATTCCAATCCCCGAAAATCCAGAAAATTTAAGAGAGAGACAAAGTCCTGCTGCTCTGCTACCAAAAGCACTACAAGGTGATCAAAATCCTTGGGAGGCCACCCCCCCCCCCCCAAGGTCCCCTCCTTCTACAACATGGCCTAAAAGCGGCTTTTCAACCCGTTTACTTGGTTTTTCATTGGATATAGGACCTCCTCTTGGTCCTTATCCTTTAAAAAACTGAGGTTGGACCAAGCCAAAGAATCGAAGCATCAAGCATTCTCATTTGAAGAACGATGGCGAAGTCCATACACGACTTGCAATCGTCGATTTGAACGTGTCCCCACAATCTCCTGAGAAGTTAGATCCCTTTTCTTTCTTTTCTATTGTAATTTGTATTTTTTTAAAGAGACAAAAAGAAATCACAATTCTTGTATTTTATATTTGATGAGTTTTGTAAAATCACCTTTCACAGCAAACAAACAAAAAAACGCCTCTACGGCATTCTAAAAAAAAAACTTGTCTCTTTTATTAAATATTTATGCAATTTGAAAAGTTAGAAAGAATGATCGATTTCCTTTCTATTTGTGAAGGTGAATCTCCGAATCATCACCATTCCAAATTCCAAGTAGAATAGTAAATCTGGCATGCCCGTATAAAAAGTTGATACCTGCGTTTTTCCTCCTCCGCCGAGACCCAGGCAGCCCCCGGGGCGGAAGGAGAGGACAGAAATCTGAGGGTCCATCAGACTCGTAGTTTTTATCAAAGGTGATGACTCCGTTCTTCCACATCTCGTTGATCTTCTCACAATGAAGCATAAATTGAGAGGATGCGAGACCATCTGGTGGTATGGACAATACCGAGGATCGTTGGTTTTGCCAACACCTCCTGGTCTTTTGGGCTCAGGCAAGGTGAGTTTGCCATTTGCTAAGAGAGCCTCAAAAATTTCTTCAACATCTTCATCGAACGGGTATTTCTTCTCTACTCATTCTTTGAAAGCATCAGAGAGTTCATGTCTTTTACCTATAGGTTTGTTTTTAGCTTTCTTTGGCTGCTGAGGGGTTGACTTGGTTTGCACATTAAGAACCTCCTTTTCTTTGGTTTTGAGGTCGTAATGGCAGTCGGCTCTTTCTTTGATGATTTCTGACTGTTGAGGTCTTTGATCACTGTTTCAGCCTCCATGGATGCTTCTAGGAGTTCTCCTAGGTTTTTTGATTTGTTGCCGATGATCATAGAGCGGATCCTTGCTCTCATGTTGTTACGGCAGATGTCGACTAGCGACGCTTGTGGCAATATGATGGACCCGAAAGAGGGGGAATCTTCTGTCCTCTCCCTCCGCACCCCGGGGGCTAACCAGGGTCTCGGTGGAGGAGGGACGATCTCGGGCATCAACATTTTTTGTACGGGTATGCCAGATTTACTTTCTACTTGGAATTTGGAATGGTGATGATCCGGAGATTCACCTTCACAAGTGGAAAGGAAATCAATCCTTTTTTCTAACTTTTCAAATTGCATTAATATTAAGAAAAGAGACAACTTTCTTTTTTTAGAATGCCGTAGGAGGCGTTTTTGTTTGTTTGTCGTAAAAGGCGATTTTACCGTGAAAGGCGATTTTACAAAACTCATTAAATATGAAAGACAAGAATTGTGATTTCTTTTTATCTCTTTAGAAAATACAAACTACAATAGAAAAGTAAGAAAAGGGATCTAACGTCTCAGGAGATTGTGGGGACACGTTGAGATCGACCGTCGCAAGTCATGTATGGGCTTCGCCATCGTCCTTCAAATGAGAACATGTGATGCTTTGATTCTTTGGCTTGGCTCCTAACCTCGGTTTTTTAAAGGACAAGGACCAAGAGGAGGTCCTATATCCAATGAAAAACCGAGTAAACGGGCTGAAAAGCCCGTTTAGGCCATGTTGGAGAATGAGGAGACCTTGGGGGGGTGGCCCCCCAAGGGACGTTGATCACCTTGTGGTGCTTACGGGAGCAAAGTAGCAGGACTTCGTCTCTCTCTTGGATTTTTTGGTTTTTTAGAGCTTGCACTTGGGATCTCTTTTCATCATGCTTTCTTCTTGGAATGGACCTCCTTTTATAGGCTTTTGGTAGCCATGAGGTGTTTATTGGCATTGATGGCCATGATGAAAGAATTGATGAGGAGTTACAAATCGATTTTGTAACTCCTTTTTCAAGGCTTGTGATTGGCCGATGAAGGTAGTGGGCATTTAATCACCTTTATGCTTCATGATGATGGGAGTTTCATGGGTTTAATGCCATGATTGCTTGGATTTGTAACTCCCAAATGCTTGAATCTGATTGGGCCGTCCAAAATAATGAGTTAATGACAGCATTAAGTTGTCATAAACGGGTCAATTAACGTCATTAAGTGGTCGCCAGGGCATGTGAAGAGTCGCGGGCCGTGCTGCGCCTTTTGAGATTCTTCTTGCGATCATCACAGGTGGATCCACGCATTGTTTGATGTCGGATTGCGATGCAGTTTCAGACATTAATTGATGTTGGCAGGCCGGTGACATCTGTCTTATCGATTTCACGATCGGTCGGACAGAAAGTGCATTTTCTTGGTCAGCCGGTTGGCGATCTTGAGGCGATCGGTGATGATTTCATGCTTTTGACGGCGAATCCGAGATGTCGACGAAGATTAGTCGTTTTCAAGCATCAAACATTGCATTTTCCGAAAATCACAGAGGCCGGAACACCCGAAACGCGAAAAGAATCGGAAAACGGACGATTTGGTGCAAAATCCGGTGACCCGGATTTGCAGGGTCGCCGGCGACCCTTGGCCAGGGTCGCGGGCGACCATAGGGCTTTGGCCCGTTTGGTCGCCGAGCGTCGTTTTCGGCCGTTTTTTCGTCTTTTTCGTTCCTTTTTTCTTCTGTATTTTTCTTGACATTTTTCCTCAATTATTGACTTCATTTTCTTGGAGAAAACTTGACGAGAACCCGCACTAAATCGGAGCACAAAGTTTCCCATTTTTCGGGAAAGCCGAAGACTTTGTAGCCGATTTTCCGTCAAGAGTCGAAACTAGGTCAAACGATGTCGGAATGACCTGAAAATTGAGGTGAAGCTTCTTGAGCAGTGGATAGGACTAACCATGGGCTTTTATTTTAGTTTTGAATCCGTTTGGGGTCCCATCGATGCTTCACTTGATTTTGCTGCGGGGAAAATGCTGAGCTTTGATATGTGGTCAAACGATGTCCGATTGACCTGAAATTTGACAGGGAGCCTATTGGAGTCATTTTGAGACGTTCCATGGGCTCCGTTTTGGATGTCATGGTCCCGGGTTGCTCCGCCCCCGGTAGGCTTGATTTTCTCTTGGAGCATCGAAACCTTGTCAAACTTTGTCGGAATGACCTGAAATTCGACGCGCAGCCTTTTGGAAGCATGTTGAAGCAACTCATATATTTTATTTGATGAGTGATGGCTTCAGTGGGTCCCGCAGCCGGGAGGCTTGATTTTGCTGCTCGAGCATTGATGGAGGGTCAAACGTTGTCGGTTTGACTTGAAATTTGGCATGGAGCCCTTTGGAGACATTCTGGAGTCATCCGTAGGCTCTGATCAAAGTTTTGGCGTCTTTGATGATGTCGCCGCCGGGAGCGCTTGTTTAGCTGTCGGAGCAGTGAAGTTAGGCCAAACGCTGTCGGAATGGCCCGAAACCTCAGGTGTACCCCTCTTTTAGCTGTCTTGAAGGATCCTTCAGTTTCTGACAAAATCTGATGCTTGAAGTAGCCTTACCTATTTTTAGCAGGATGCAGCTTCACGAGGTTTCTTATGTTGAGGAGACATATTGACTTTTTTGGTGTCAACAAATGCCCCCTCGAGGTACAACGACAAGTAGCTTTTTGGAGTCGATGTGCCTCGAAGAGAAACTTGGAGGAGAGATTCCAACTTGACCAAGAGTCTTGAGCATTTTTTTTTTAATAGCCCTCTGAGTTTCCGGGGGAATTTTATGGCAGTGAGAGGGATCACGTACCATCTCAAGGTAAAGTTTTGAAAATGACATGGGGTGTTTGGATTTTGGGTTTTGGATTTTGGTTTTTGACCTTGTGACCTAACAAGCTGTATGTGGCAGGTTAGGGGGTCAGGGTTTGATTTTGATTTTGACCTTGTGACCCAACAAGCTGTATGTTGCAGGTTGGGGGTCAGATTTGGTTTGTTGGTTTTGGATTTTGATTTTGGTTTTGGTCTTGTGACCTAACAAGCTGTATGTGGCGAGCTAAGGGACCGGAATTTGGTTTTGTGAAATGTTAATTTCAAGATTTTGGCTCAATTTGGTTCATGAAGTTGGATGGTTTGGTTTTTGGAAACTCATGAGACTTTCTTTTCTTTTTTTTTTTAAATGGTCCCATCAACTCAAAAGAGGCATGGGACTTTTTTTTTTTTTTTTTTTTTTGCTCTTTTCTTTTTTTGCTCTTGGTAAGAGGAATATTTTGACTAAAAGTCAATTTTAGTGCCTAGGTGGTCAAACCTGGCTCATATGGGCTAACCCATGGGACCTTAGGCTTTGGAGATGGCCTAGATCTCATATGGTGTCATATTTGTAAAGAATATCTAAAAATATCTCTTTTGTATAGAGAATATCTAAAAATATCTTTACTTGGAGAGAATTTCTAAAGTTTTCTTTTTGTGGAAAGATTCTCTCAAAATATCTTTCTTTTTGGGAAAGTAGCTAAATTTTAGCACTTACCTCCTTTCTTTCTCCTTGTTTCCTCTTTTGGCTTGCTCTCTTCTATAAAAGCAAGAGGGTTGGTGCTTTTGCTCCATTGCTTTCTTTTTGCAAGAAATCTTCAAGAGTGCTCTCCAAGATAAGAAGTGCTTTTCTCTTCTTCAAGGATCTCCAAGCTTTTCTTCTTCTTCTCCATCAATGGCTTCAAGTAAGTTTTCTTCCTTTTTCAAGAATCTCCATTGTAGAAGTAGCTTCTTTATTTTTTTTTCTTTTCTTCTTCTTTTTCTTTTCTTTTCTTTCTTCTTTTTCTACTTTTTTTCTTCTTTTTTTTTTCATGCACGTTTTCCTTCTCTTTTTTTTTTTTCGTGCTTCTCTTTTTTTTTTCTTTCTTTTTTTTTCTCTTTCCACGGTTTTCTCTTTTTTTTTTTTTTTTGCTGTTTTTTTTCCTGTCCGTACAGCCACATGGCAGTGGGCGGCCTGTGGGCCAAAAAAAATTTTTTTTTTTTTTTTTTTTGCTGAGATTTTTTTTCTCTCTCTTTCTTTTTCTTTTTCCTTGTTTGCTCACTATGATAATGAGGCTATGCAATTTCAATATGTATGCATTTTTTTTTGTAGGATGCATCAAAATAGAAGGCTACAGTCTCTAGGTCAAGCCAACATGATTTTTGACTTGGACAAAGTTTGATTGGTTTTGACCAAATTGGGTTGGAATTGGTCAAACTTTGGTCAAGGTTTTTCTAGCATCTAATGTATGATGATATTTTTGATGCATGAGTTTTGGTAAATAAATTTGGAAGTATGATGATGCATACCTGAAAATCTTTTGCAAGTATCGGGATTTTGAGCTCGCAGCGATGTTGAGCTCTTTCTCGGTCTTGCTGGATTTTGAGGAAGTTTTGCAATTTTTGGATTCTGAAGCTCGCAGCAATGTTGAGCTCTTTTCCAGATTTTGCAGAAGTTTGATGAGATTGGCTTGTTCTCGCAGCGATGTTGAGTTCAAGCCTTCTTTGAGAATTTTCCACTGACTATGAGCTCGCAGCGATGTTGAGCTCATCTTCAGGCTTCCTGTCTTTTTTTGGAGTATTTTCCTTTTCTTTGGAATTGCCCCGGAACCATGTCAAAATTTTGCTAGAATTTTTTATAGCAGAATTCTGTCATTTTGATGTTGATTGATATTTTCTCTTCCACCTTTTGCAAGTAGTTCTTCTAGAACGAACAAAGGTAAAGGTCATGTTACTGACGCACCTCGTCGGTCTGCTAGATCTTCCAATGCGGCCGTTCAGCAGGCTTGGGAGAAGGAGGGGACTCTCATTCGCCAGGTTGAGGAAGCTGAAAGTAATGTCCGGAGGAAGACTCAGGAGCATGAGCAGTGGCAGGTCCTCTGGGAAGAACTTCCTCGTGCTGCAGATGGGTCACGGCATTCGGCCGTGTTTTATGGCGGACATTTTGAAGCGTGGCCTAAAAACTTTGGAAGTTAAGGCCATGGGTCTGCTTGAGGAGTTGAACCTTTGGTTGAAGACCATGTCGGATTGAGCTCCTGAGTTGTAACAAACTCTTTTTTTCTTCTTTTTTTTTTGGTACCTCCATGTATAAACAATTTTGGTACTATATTTTTGTGTCCCATTCTTTTTACTTAAATCATTTTTTGATGAAAACAAATTTGAGCAAAAGTTGGTGGGAATGTTTGCTTGAGAATTTGATCAAAAGGTTGTCATTTTGTGAAAATCTTTTGTCAAGGAATTGTTTTGGGCATGAAAGACAATTTTGTGGCAAAAAACCTGGTTTTTGATGGCTTGAAAACCGAATTTTAGTGGCATGGAAGCCTAATTTTGTGGCGTAAGAGCCAGAATTTGTTTTGCGGCATGGGAGCCAAAAATTTTGAGATGGCATAGAAGCCGAATTTTGTTTTGTGGCATGGAAGCCAAATTTGTTTGTGGCATGAGAGCCAAAATTTTTGGATGGCGTGAAAGCCAATTTTTTGGAGTGGCATAGGAGCCGAGTTTTAAGATGGCATGAAAGCCGGTTTTTTTTTTTGGAGTGGCATAGGAGCCGAGTTTTAAGATGGCATGAAAGCCGATTTTGGCGTTTATAGCCGGATTTTGGCGTTTATAGCCGAGTTTTGGCATTTATAGCCGAGTTTTTTTAAAACCAAGTTTTGTTTTATTGGCATGAAAGCCGATTTTGGCGTTTATAGCCGAAAAAAAAAATTTTGGCATTTATAGCCGAATTTTGGCATTTATAGCCGGATTTTGGCGTTTATAGCCGAGTTTTGGTTTTCAAAATGCAGGTATCGACTAAATGTCGCCTCCCCGTTGAATGGTCTTGCAAGTATCGATGGCATGTCGCTTTCTTGCTCATTCGGTTTTGCGAGTACTGATGGAATGTCACTTCCTCGCGGGTTAGGTTTTGCGAGTATCGATGGAATGTCGCTTCCTCGCGAATTGGGGTGCAAATATCGACTAAGCGTCGCTTCCCTGCTTTTCCCAAAACTTTTGGTTTTGCGGGTACTGACTTGATGTCGTTTCTCCGCGATTTTTTAAATTTGAGGTTTTCTCGAACCATTTGAAATTTGGGTTGTGGATAACAACTGGTATGTTGCATCTCCATGATTTTTTGAAATTTGGGTTATGGATATCAACTGGTTTGTTACTTCTCTACGATTTTTGAAATTTGGGTTGTGGATATCAACTGGTTTGTTGCTTCTCCACGATTTTTGAAATTTACAAGTATCGAATGGGGTTCGCTTCCTTGTGATTTTTGGGTTTTGGAAGTATCGAATGGGGTTCGCATCCTTCCGATTTTTGGGTTTTGGAAGTATCGAATGGGGTTCGCATCCTTCCGGTTTTCTTTTTTGGGTTTTACGAGTATCGACTGAATGTCGCTTCCCCGCGGTTTCTAAAAACCAAAATTTTTGTTTAAAGACACGAAGGTCATAAATTTTGACTTAAAACCATTTTGGTTGTAAAAGCCGAGGCTGTCTAGGGTGAAAATTCCGAAGTCCCGATTTTTGTTTCAAACCATGAATTTTGGGTTCAAGGATCGAAAATTTTGGTCAAGTCTGGGAAGAGGCTCCTAAACTTGGATTGATTTTTCTTTTGAACAATGAAACGATGAAAGTAAGCATTGTTTTGAGAGATTGTTTTTTTTGGAAACTTCAACATAAAGATGAAAATTTCAAAAGGGATGGGTTTGACGAGCAAGTACCTTGGAAATATGCTTTAGCCGTGTAGATATTGCTCTGACCCGTTTGAGGAAGTCTTCAAGGGTAGTACCGCTTCAAGAACTTGCCGTTGATGGGTAGCATACATCTGTCTCCTTCCATGTTTAGAAGAGCGTATGCACCATTGGAGAAGACTTTGTCAATGACGAAGGGTCCCTCCCATTTTGGTTCGAATTTGCCTTTGGATTTGTGGGCAAAGACTATGGGTCTTTTTACTGCAAGAACCAAGTCACCTTTTTTGTAGGAGCGTTGCCTGACCTTTTTGTCGAAAGATCCTGCCATGCGTGCTTGGTACAACTCAATGCTTTGTAGAGCTTTGAGTCGTCTTTCATCGAGATTATCCAGCTCTTGGAGTCTCAATTTGACATTGCTTTCTTGCGTCATGTCATTTTGCAAAGATACCCTTAAGGAAGGAATTTGTACTTCCAAAGGGACAACAGCTTCGCATCCATAAACCAAAGAGAATGGTGTGCTATGGGTTGGTCCTCGAACGGTAGTTCGATAGGCCCACAAAGCTTCTAGTAGTTTGTCGCCCCAGTCTCTTCTGTGACTAGAGACCATTTTCTTGAGAATTTTGCAGAGTGTCTTGTTGAAGGCTTCTGCTAGTCCATTCGCTGCTGGATTATATGGAGTCGAAGGACAACTTTGGATTTTGTACTTGTCGCAGAACCTATAGAATCTGTGATCCCGGAATTGTGGTCCATTATCATGGACGAATCTTTTAGGTATGCCGAAGCAACAAATAATGTTGGTGCGCAAGAACTGAAGGACTGATGAAGTCTTCATTTCGCTGGGCGCAAATGCTTCTGACCACTTGGAGAAATAATCCGTAGCGGCGAAGATGAAGCGATGACCTTTGCTTGATGGGGGAGAAATAGGACCTATGATGTCCATACCCCAGGCTTCGAAAGGCCATGAGATTGTTGTTGGATGTAGCCATTCTGGAGGCATGTGGACATAATCTCCGTGAATCTGGCATTTTTGGCAGTGCTTGGCAAATTGTATTGCATCAGCTACAATGGTAGGTCAATAGTAATCTAGCCTTTTTATCTGATTGTAGAGCTTAGGGCCAGCCTGATGGGCTCCACAAAGACCAGCATGTACTTCTTTGAGAGTTTCCTCAGCCTCTTGTTGTGATAAGCAGCGTAGGAGTACTCCGTTGAAGGATTTTCTGTAAAGTGCTTTTGAAGGTATATCCAAATGAAAGTTTGGGGCTCGTCTTTGGATGCTTACCCGCTCTTTCGGATCATCAGGTAGTATTCCGAACATGATATAATCAATGAACAGATCTCTCCAGTCGCCGATCGGAGGTTTGAGGATTGACATCCAACTTACGACCACTTGGTGGCATTCAGCAACTGCTTGGTGTGTGTTGAGAGGAGGGAGAATCCTTCTTTGACACACTGTGACTTGCATGTTTTCCCCTTCTTGGATTGCCATGGATGCGGCAAGTCCAGCAAGGGCATCTGCACGGATGTTTTCACCTCTGAGGATGTGGGTGATGTGACAGATGTTGAATTTTTGTCAAAGCGACTGCGCCTTATTGTAGTAAGGTAGCAAATCAGGCTTCCTGACTTCATATTTCTTATTCATCTGGTTGACGACCAGTTGAGAGTCCCCAAACGCTTCCAGCGTGGTGATGCCGGATTCGAGGGCGAGTTCCAATCCTACAATCAGGGCTTGGTACTCAGCTGCATTGTTTGAACATGGTTCCAGTAGCGAGAAGGCGTGTGGAATCATGTATTTGTCGGGACTGACAAAGAGGATGCCAATTCCCGATATTTGCTTTCCCTTTTCATTTATCCTGGTTGCACCGTCAAAGTACATGTCCCAGGAAGCGTTTGACAAGGAAGTTTCCACATTGTGGACAAATTCGTCTGGGAGATCATCCCTGAGTGGAGAATCTTTAGGCAATGGATGCTCTGCGAGGAAGTCTGCTAGAGCTTGGCCTTTGATTGCTTTTTGTGGTACATACCTAATATCAAACTGTGATAGAAGGATTGACCATTTTGCCAGTCGGGCATTGAGAGAACATGCTTTTGTGACAAGGACCTTTAGGAGGTTGATCCTCAAAATCAGGTAGACTGTGTTCGACAGCAGATAGTGACGCAGCTTTTGTACGGCGAACATTACTGCAAGGCATTCTTTTTCGACTGGGCAGTAGCGATGCTCTGCACCTACCATCATGCGGCTAAGGTAATATAGAGCAGCTTCTTTTCCGTCGTCGTTTTCTTGTGCGAGCAGAGCACCCAAAGAGTGGTTGAGAGCTCTTGTGTACAAGATAAATGGTTTTCAGTTGTGGGGGCAGCCAGCACTGGAGGTTTGGTGAGGTATGCTTTGATGTCTTGAAATGCATTTTCACATTCAGCATCCCAGACAAAGTCCACGCCTTTCTTCATTAAGAGAGAGAATGGACGGCATTTCCCTGATTGATTAGAGATGAACCGTCGAATGTAGGCCAACCTTCTGTGAAGCCCTTTTAATTCTCTTAGGGTTCTTGGAGATGACATTTCCAGGATAGCCTTGACTTTAGTAGGGTCAAGTTCTATTCCAGTTTTCCGTACTATGAATCCGATAAACTTACCCGATGAGACACCGAAGAAGCACTTTAGTGGATTCATCCGCAATTTGTATTTGCGAAGTCGGAGGAAGACTTCTCGAAGATCATCGAGATGGTCTTCTTTTTTTCTGCTTTTTATGGCGAGGTCGTCAACATAGCATTCGACCGTCTTGTGCTGCATATATTGGAATATTTTCATCATAGCCCTCTGATATGTTGCACCTGCATTTTTCAGACCAAACGGCATGACAGTGTAGCAATACACGCCGAATGGTGTCCGAAATGATGTATGCCTTTCATCTTCAGGATGCATCTTTATCTGATTGTAGCCAGAGAATCCATCCATGAATGTCATTCGCTTGAACCCATAGGTGTTGTCAATCATCACCTCTGGTATGGGGAGGGGAATTCATCTTTAGGACATGCACTATTCAGGTCTCTGTAGTCAATACAAACCCTTATCTGCCCATTTTTCTTTGTCACGGGGACGATGTTGGCCAACCATTCAGGATGCTGTTCCTCGCGGATGAAGCCAACGTTTTTGAGTTTTTGAACTTCTTGTTCAATTTTGTCCATCACGTCGGGACGGAATCTCCTTTGGCCTTGTTTGATAGGCTTGATTTCTTTTTGCAAGTTGAGCTTGTGGACTGCTACTTTGGGATCCAAGCCAGGCATTTCGGCATAAGACCATGCAAAACAATCAACGAACTCATGAAGAAAAGAGATTTACTCGGGTAACTCATCATCCATTATATTCTTGCTTATGAATACAGGACGTGGGTTATCAAGTGTTCCCAAGTCTATCTTTTGAACAGGGTCTTCTGTTGGAAGGTTTGAAGGTGGTTCCTCCACAATGTTTTCGAAGGCTTCCATCTCAACAAGACCTTCTGGAGTGCCAGAGGCATTTTCAGACTGAGGCTCTGTTTCTGTCCATGAATCTTCTTGATCAGTATCCTTCTCAAGGCTTGCAATGAGATGGTCCCAATCATTTGCTGGAATTGGGTTGAAGTAGGGTACTTCTTTTGGAGACGATGATTCTTCTGGGATAGAGAACCGCTCGTCTGTGTCATCGGGCAATTCCTCTTTATTATCAGAGAAATTATACCAATTAGAGGAGCTTTCAGGATTTTTGACGAGTAACTCCTCAAAGAGATATCCAGGGATATCGATGTCTTCATGAGATGTTGAGGCTTGGTCGGTAAAGCGACTTTGTAGCCATGGTGTCAACTGTCTCATATGAGCGGTAGGATCATACCCCAACCCATATGAAGACTTGCCTTTTTTAAGGTGGATTTTCCAATCTTCTGGTTGACTTTTGATCAGGGTGGGTTCCAATGGTATGAGAATACCACGGCCACCTCCCAAACCAGTTGGATTTTGAGCATCGTAGCCCATTTTCTTCATGATAGCTTGTGCCATTGGACTATACAGGAATAACTGAGGCATACCTTCATTTTGGAAAGGTTCAAGTAGAGAGTTCAGTGGAGATGCTCCTTATCTGTGGAAGTAAATCACTTTTTCTTCTGGCGAAGTTGCCGGAATAATAAAAGAAGCAGACGTAGGGTCTTCTATGTCTGCAAGTGTCTCCAATAGAGTGAAAGCGGGCTGATCTTGCTGAGTATCATCTTGGGTTGATGCTGTGTCATCTTCTGGATCTGACTCTGAGTCCGTGTCATGCATAATAGACACAAAGGAGACAGTGAACTTGCCCCCAGTCTTTTGTTTTGTCTTCTTTGCTTTGGTAATGATTACCAAAGGCTTTGGAGATTTGAAGGAGAAGACGAAGGGAGCTTGACCGCTTACTTCGAGTTTGGTGGAGGGTTTGTTTACCTCCAATGATTGCTGAGGAGCCTTGCCTTTATCTTTCTGGAGACTGTCGACAAAGCGAATTATTTTTTCCTCCTGTTCTTCTTTTCCATCTTTATACATTTGAGCATCTGCAAAATGAACGTCTCTGCCTTTGAAGGGCTTTTTGTCTGCAAATACTCGATGTATCAGGCCATCGTCGCCAACGAACTTGATGCACTGATGTAGAGTTGAAGGGACGACACCATTCTCATGTATCCAGGGGCGTCCAAGGAGTATATTGTAGCATGAAGGGGTCCTTATTGCATGCACAGTGACTTCAGAAATAAGATCACCGATTTGCAATTTGAACCTGATTTTGCCGATAGGCCTTTAAGCGCTACCGTCATATCCGAAGATGGATACGGACGTGTGACTCAGTTTGCTAGGTGGGATGCCCAGCTCTTCGAGTGCCGAAGTAGAGATGAGGTTGAGTGCAGAACCTGGATCAATCTGAACTCTGTGTACTGGCATTTCTTTGAAGTACCCCGTAAAGCACAAGGGATGGTTGTGCTTTGTTTCACCTAGGAGGAGGTCATCCTTGTCGAAGGCAATTGTTGCACTTGCTGCTTTTTGTACCGAGAGGCATTCATTGCTTGATCCCTCAGTTTTCTTCTTTTCTCCCTTTGAGGGAGTATTTGATTTTTTGACCCTGTAGTCCATTTCAATTTGTAGGACTTGTGGGGCATGTTTGTCGACATCTGCATTCAGCCTTTGTAATTCTGAAATGAGACTATCACGAGTTTGTGGAGACATTCGTAATAAGTCAAAGATGTGCAGATATGCAGATATGTGTTTGAAGTGCTCAATCAAGTCGTACTTGAAAGCCTCTTTCGGGCCTGCATTTCATTATTATTGCCACTTGGGGCGCTTACAACTTGCTTTCTCGAAGGATTTACATAAGAAGAAGAGGGTTGATTGTAATTTTTGTGGTAATCCCGGCCAGAACGGGTACCTCTACCAACTTCAAGAGCCTCTAGAGAAGGGTCTTCTTTTGGAAGATCGTTCTCAGGAACAAGAGGTTGATCCTTTGCTGAAGACGTCTCTGTAACAGCATTGGCGTCTTCAGTGATTGTGTTGCATGGAGCAATTTCCGGGAACAAGTCCTGAACAGCAGCCAGCAACTTTTCTTTATTAGCCCAGACATCGCCCATGAGATCGGGTATCTGGGACCAATTGACTGAGTTTTCATTGAAGAAGATTTCATTGGCAGAAGTTTCTTCAAGATGATCAATCGGGAGAGGCTTGAGTTCTGATGTCACAGCTTCAGGAGACGAGGGCTGAGAGGATGTTATCTTAGTGGAAGTCACCTGAGAGGATGTAGCTCCGGAAAATACGCTACCGGTTGGGGAGTACGTGTCTTCGGAAGCTTCAGAGGCACTGTCGTCATGAGCTATTGCATTGCAGGTTATCCTGACAGGAGATGCCCCCAGTGTAGACTGTTGGGAATCGGACTCATCCTCAGATGTGAGAGGATCATTGATCCAACTGTTTTCTCCATTTTCAGGAGTTAAGGGAGAAAGTTCCCACTGATTTTCAGGGACTTCCGGCTCTGGATCATGACGAAGATTGATGCGATCCTGCTCCTGCTCTATGGCAAGATGTTGCAAGATTCTTGCATATTCCTCAAGATCAGCATAGGAGCCAAATCTTCTTCATTATCTACTCCTTGTGGTTCACCAATGTTGGGTTCCACCGGAGCATTGTTTGGTGCTGGATCGACAGCATTTTCTTGAACAAGGTCCTGGTCTTCTTCATCATCGGACCAGGATCCTTGTGGTTGTAATGGGTTATACCAGATTACTGGCATAAGATGAGACTCGGGAATCCATTCCTCGTCGGAAAGGTATTCTCCTGTTTCAAGGGATTCTTCCCACTCATCGATATCACTGGCAGTATCACTAGACTCGTATCCATTCATGGAGAATCCAACTACCGAGATGCAAGAGTATGATGCCCCCTGTACATTTTCATTTTTGTATAGAGGTGGCATGAAATCATCAAGGGTGAATTTTCTTACCGCCATGAAGTTTTGAGAAGAGATTCTTCCGTTGCCCCTAGTGAAGCAGTGGAAGAGGTTTCTGCCTTTTCAAGGACTTCTTGTTTTGGTTGAGACTTCTCCTGCTGTTTGAGCTTGCGGAATTGTCTCATGGTTTGCCTTCACTGCTGAGCGGTCGGCTTTGTTTTGACGATCTCCCAATTTTCATCATCTAGGAGATCGGGAAGCACCCATATAGGCTGTCCATTTGATGTTGGATAGGGAACCCATTCTTGGGACGCTTGAGCCATTTTTATCACCTTGAATGAAGTAGTGATCTTCTCCTTCGGTGACTTTGAAGTTTGCAGACATGACACCATGTTGACAGAGGCGGGGCCATAGTTTTTATCAAAGGTTATGACTCCGTTTTTCCACATCTCATTGATCTTCTCTCTCACAACGAAGCATTGATTGAGATGATATGAGATCATCTGATGGTATGGACAGTATCGGGGATCATTGGTTTTACCAACATCTCCCGGTCTTTTGGGCTCTGGCAAAATGAGTTTGCCATTTGCTAGGAGAGCCTCAAAGATTTCTTCCACATCTTCATCGAACGGATATTTCTTTTCTACACGTTCTTTGAAGGCATCAGAGAGTTCAGGTCTTTTACTTGCAGTTTTGTTTTCGGGTTTCTTTGGTTGCTGAGGAGCTGACTTAGTCTGCACATTGAGAACCTCCTTTTTCTTTGGTTTTGAGGTTGTAACAGCAGTCGGCTCTTTCTTTAATGATTTTTGACTGTTGAGGTCTTTGATCACCATTTCAGCTTCCATGGAAGCTTCGAGGAGTTCCCCCAGGTTCTTTGATTTGTTGCTAATAATCATGGAGTGAATTTTTGCTCTCATATTGTTACGGCAGATGTCGACTAGCAACGCTTGTGGCAGCACATCTAAGCATTTGTATGCCATTGCCTTCCATTTGTGAATGAAGTCGTATGTTGACTCATTCTCTCCCTGTTTTAGGCTGCAGAGTTGAGCCATAGTAACAGGATGATCCTCACCTTGGAAGTGGGTCAGGAAGCGTGTCTCTAGCATAGCCCAGTTCTGAATGGAGTTCTCCGGCAGAGTGGAGTACCAATCAAAGGCTGTACCTTTTAGGGTACTTGCAAAGAGGCGAATCTTGAGGGCATCTTGATCCGCAATAGCTCCTGTCAGGATCTTGAAATGGATGACATGCTGTCTGGCTGAACCTTTCCCCATATATGTCTGGAGAGTAGGTTGCTTGAATTTTGCAGGGAACGGAACCGAGTCCATCCATAAAGGGTAGGGTGGCTTGATCCCATGTTCCTTCAATGTATCCTCTTCTTTTGCTTTTGCGAGGATATCGTCCACGTCCTTTCTGGTAAGGGGGCGAGACTCATTGTTTTCTGCATTACCTTCATCATCTTCATGATTCGAAGGGGTTTCATTGTTAGGTGGTGGACGCTGTAGAGTGAGAATCAGATTTTCCATCAGAGTCTTAATTCCCTGTTGTCCTTACTCCAACTGCTGGATGCGTGCGGTTACATCATCATGCTGTGGAGGCGGCTCAGAACTTGTAGCCAAGACGTTCATCCCTCGGGATTCGAACGAAGAAATCGTCCTGGTGACTGAGCTGGGGCTCATTCTTCTGGATGAAGAATCTGAGGAGTGGTTACTCCGATGTTCTTGGCTTGGAGGAGTGGAAGACTCTTCCAAATGTGTTCTTGTCTGAGAGACGCTGCGAGTCACTGGACGTCTAACACTGATTTTGGTTGCTGACTTCCGGCGTTTTCTGGTTTTGCCAACCATATGAACAGCAAGGAATTGGTCGGGTCTTTCTTTTTCAACCCATTTGTTTGAGACGTGGAGAGTAGAACGCTGGGTTCTTTGTTTCTCGAGTCTCTTTTGTCGATATGCAGTGCGGCGACGCATACGTCGAGCAATTTGAGCTTCAGTCAGCTCTGGCTGGGCTCTGGCGATGAAGGATGTAGTCCCTCGTGCGCAGCAGCCGAGTTTGTCTTCTTTGAAGCTGGGCAAGGACAGAATCTGGACGCGGTCCTTTGCCTGTCGCAATGAAGACTTGAATTTTGCGAGCTCGGCCCCTGTTGAGATGAAGGGTTGACTCGCAGGAGTGCAGGCTTCAGCATGTTTTTGCGTAGGCCTAACGATGCAGGATTTGATTTTGGGCTTCTAAGAGCAAGCCGGCTCATGATGATTTTGTTTCTTTTTTGGGTGGAGGGTAGGTTTCTCCTCTTTCATGTAAGAGAGAGGGTAGAACTAATTCTCCTTAAGAGGGGCCAGGTATGCTGGCTTTGCAGATGTTTGGGACCTCCGTTGCTTTGGCGAAGATCTCGGGGACCAAGTTTTGGTGTAAACCTAGTTTCTTGTGGGTTGAGGCTTCGTGGGAACGCCACGAGCTTCAGGCTTCTTGGTGTTCGCCCTTGGTGCCATTTTAGTGACACGTTGAGGGGCGGTTTTCTGCTTCTTGGCAGGTACAGTGTCTTCTGCGGGAAGTGGGAATGGCCCCAGTGATCCGAAGAAGATGGTCCAGGGAGTTGAAGTTGACCCGGTGTTTGGAGAGTTGTCGAGGGAGATGACGCTTCGGCAACTGTCAAGGCGCTTATGCTTGTTTTGCTTGTCTTGAAGCATAAGCTGGTACTTGTTCTCATCGAAAGTGATGGTTAATGAAGCTGTCATTGTTAGTTTTGGAAAACTTCTAAAACAAGACCAAATCCATTAGTAATCACAAGAATATGGTGATTGTAAATGGAGAACAACTATGGTTTTGTCTTTTCAAATCACTTGAGGGGACATGGCCCAACCCAAGGACGATGAAGAAGGCCAAAAGCCATAGAGGATACAATTGTTCTAAAATGCAAGTATGGTAGGCTCAGAGTGAGCGTTCCTGTGACTGCTAGAAGCAATTGTAGACCTTAATTCAAATTACTGAGAAGCAAGGCTCACTCGAGGTAAAATGATATAAGGTTGGAGATACAAATGTGTCAATCGCGAATACAGTAGACCCGAAAGGGCGTACTAGCACCGCTAGGCACAAATGTTGCAAATCTCATCCTTGGAAAGGACACGAGATGGGATTTTTTTGAAAGGTCAAATTTAGATTCATAAAGGAGAGCAAATGGTGTTCCAATCTGAACAAAGGCTCAACATTTCTGCGAGCGCTAAATTCAGAAGGGAAGGAACCAGAATTTCTCGGATGTGAATTCAGTAATGACGGAAGTTTTTTTTTTTTTTGAAGGGTCAAGATTGAATTCATCAAAGAGAGCAAATGGTGTTCCGTTTCGAACAAAGGCTCAACATTTCTGTGAGCGCTAAATCCGAAAAGGAGGGAACCAAGGTTTCTCAACTTGAACTCAAAAGTGACGGAAGTTTTTTTTTTTTGAAAGGTCAAGATTGAATTCATCGAAGAGAGCAAATGGTGTTCCATTCCGAACAAGGCTCAACATTTCTGCGAGCGCTAAATCCGAAAGGGAAAGAACCAAGATTTCTCAACTCTGAATTCAAAATGACAGAAGTTTTTTTCTTTTTTTTTTTTAAAAAAACTTTGGTCTTTTCCTCCCTATCTTACTCTTAACCTAATCTCTCTCATTATTCTCTGCAATTGAACGAAAGAAACTGCAGCCCCATTCTTCTTCTTCTTCTTCCTTTCTCAAGCCAGATCTCTAGCCTAGAGAGATCAACTCGAAGATCCGATCCGCTAGTTCTCATTCTCTCGATCTCCTCTTGCTTCCGGTATCAATTTGGTAAGCATTATCATACTTTCATCTTTTCATTTGTATTCTTTTGGTTAGATTTAGGTCTGATCTTAATTCTTTTTCTTCCTATCTTCTTCTTGGCTTCCTAGATTTCGTTTAATCCGGTTAGATCGTGGATTTTGGGGTAGAAAGGCTTCTCCTCGAGTTTTGCCCAAATTCTATCATCTTCTTGGTTGAGGCAAGTAGATCTGCATTGTATTTTTAAGCATGTATGTTTGTTTCTATTTGATTGGCTATGATTCCTTGTTAGAATTCCTTAATTCCAAGCCTGTTATGATTTAGGGATTATTATTGTTAATTATTGGTTTAGGTTGATTAAATGTAAATTGAAAATGGTAGTTATTTGATTCAATTAATGGAGTGGAATGGAATGTGGATGGATTGGATTGTGGGGAGAGCAGGTGGCTCATTTTATGCAGGTTAGCCATGGATTGGCCGGAGGAAAAAGGGCCAGAAAAACCAGTTTTCGGCCATTTTCGGGGTTCAGGTTGCAGTTCCGATCGATCGGACCTGCAGTCCGATCGATCGGCACTGTTACTTAACTGTGGCTGATTTCAGACCGATCGATCGGACCTTTTGTCCGATCGATCGGACTGCCTTTTTTTTTACAGCACAGGCGAACTTCGGAAATGTATAACTTTTAATCCGACCGTTGGAATTCTACATGTAATATACCGTTGGAAAGCTCTCAAGATGTAGAATCCAATGGTTCTAGTTTCATCATGATCGGAGGTCGGAAAGTGATGTAAATGTTCATATTATTGTTTCAGCTCATGTTTTATTGTAAATGAGACTAATAACTTAGGTTTGGGCCTTAGATGTTGGAAACCCTGCACCCACACTCATTTGAACATTAATGGGGTTAAAATCGTAGCACGTGGCTTGGTGTTTTTCGATGGGTTGTCTAGGTATTCGTGTATTGCACATGATTTAACCGAATGCGTATGAAATTGTTTCATTAGATGCTTAACATGATTGTACACCAAGGGATTTCCATAGAAGCATCGTTAATCCATTTCCACTCGTACTCCGTTAGAACATGTGAGGTGCAGGGATGACACCATTTACCTAGGACTGGATTGTAATATTCCTTTGACTCGTGACTTGTATCCGTCGTTGTATTCCTTGTACACTCTCTTGACATAAAATACCTAATTAATTATGAAACATAAATTCTTATAGAATTTAGGCTTGGACCTGACTTAGAGTGTACCATAGGAACCTTGTCTTGTATTGATGAACATGACTGGCTAGCAATGAAAGGGATTATTACGTGGTTTGCTTGTCTGGTATTGCTTGAATGAGATAATCCCTATGATCGTGTCTTGTACATTTAACTAGCCAGACTTGCTTGTCTTGTTTGTCCTTGTGTCAAAACCACTTTATTATTGTTGCATATCATGGCCATCTGCAGTTTGGGGTTTATTGACGAACCGGTTACTCGGTTGTCGGGATGGGCAGTCGGCTTTCGACGGCGTCCATGGCGTTGAATAGCTGGGAGCGGGCATTGGACCGTGCTGCTATTCCCAGGACCGGGAGCTAGGATCCTACTGGAGCCGGACTTTGGTGTCAGTAGTCCAGATTGGGATTGTTACTGGTACCCCGAGAGGTGGCATTGGACATCCTCCGAATCTCCCTCTTGTTCTTGTTTTGCATTGCATGATAGTGGTTATTGTTAGATGGTTGTTAGGATTCCTATTATTATTTCTATCGATCATTATTCTTGCTTTATGCCTAGACTCGCTTTCCTTGTGTTCATATGATGTGTACTTGTCATTACTCTACATTTGATGCATGTCATGTTTATTATGCTATGTTTATCTATTGCTCAACATGTCGTTGACTCTATTCCTTGGTGTGCAGACACCTCAGTTGGTTATTAGTACTATGAGGAGCAGGCCGGTGAGGAGATCCCAAAGGATCTCCAACCAGTCGAGGAGGAACGCGAGTGGCGTGCCGATGACGTAGAGTAGCGTCATCACTCCCGACACGAGAGAGATTCACATGGACTCATTAGATATATTCATTTATTTATTTCTCTCGTTGGACCTTTCTTTCATTGACTTGATTTAATTTTATTGGCCTTGTTTATTGGGATTGGCCAATGTAATAAATTACTTTAACTCCTTTAATAGTTTTTAATTATTCTTTCTTACAACTTTTAATTTAATGAGAAGTATTATTCATTGACTGATATTCCATATGCCTAGACTTATATGAGGTTTGAAATGTAATATCCTCACAGCGGACTTACGATCCGTGGGCCCAAAGGACAAAAATTTTAATTAGTCCTAAAATTCACTCTCCGGATCCGGTTTATTCTTAATCGGGTTCGGGGGACGTGACAGAATGGTATCAGAGCAGTGGATGGTTTCTTCAAGGTAAAATTTTTAGAAACCATAGGACGCATGTGAGGATTCCGTTAGTTAGTAGGTTGGTCTTTTAGTTTTATTTCTAGCATTGTGATATTAGGTTGGGGCATATTGGAATTTACTTTGAATGTTTCATAGGATTATGGCTGGTAGATCCACTCGATCCGGTAGTGTGCCACCACCAGAGGGTAGTTCCTCTCAGAATGGCCCAGATAATCAATTTCATCAGTTCATGGCAGCCTTCATCCAGTCCCAGAAGGATATGGCTGAGCAAAGCCATAAGCAGAATGAGGACCAGGTGGTGTTCCAAGCTCAGATGATTGAGGTAGTGCAGAAGATGGGCCAGCCGCAGACCAGAGAATATGACCTGAATGAATGAACTGGTTGAGAAGTTCAGGAAGAGATTCCCACCCGAGTTCCATGGCATTGAGGATCCCGCCGTAGCAGATGAGTGGGTTGTTCAGATAGAAAAGATCTATGAGGTGTTCAAGTGCACGGACATCCAGCAGGTGCAGCTTGCAGCCCACATGTTTCGTGGGGTAGCAGAGAGATGGTGGAAGACCGTCAAGCACCCGTATGAGACGATTGAAGAAGGTGTAGCCTGGAAGACTTTCATTGAGCAGTTCCAGAAGAAATTCATTCCAGAGCATTACAGGGATCAGAAGATGGAAGAATTTGAGAGACTGGTGCAGGGTGACTTACCAGTACAGGATTATGAGATTGCCTTCACCCATCTGTCTAGATTTGCTGAGAGCCTGATTCAGCCATAGTCAGAAAGAGTCCGGAGGTTCATCAAGGGACTGCGGGCAGATATCAAGATGCAAGTTCAGCACAGCAGGTTGACCAACTATGATGATGTGGTCAAGGAAGCATACTGGGCAGAGGAGTCCCGGAAGGATGTGATTATGTTGGAGCAGCAGAGGATCTTGGCATTGATCCCTCAGCCCAAGTCACAAGGTTCATCGTCCCAGTACTATCAGCAGCCAGCGCCCAAGAGGCTACGGTTTGAGCCTGCACCCCGACAGCAGTCACTTGCATTCATTGTGGAGGAAATCATTATGGTCGTGATTGCAGGAGACAGTCAGGGGCATGTTATCATTGTGGAGACCCAGGGCATAAGGTTCGCAGTTGCCCAGGAAAGACAGGAGTGGCACCACCCACAGTCCAGGCTCCGGCGCTCAGGGCACCATATCCTGCGCAACCATTGAGACAGATGCCTCCTGCACAGGCTAGGCCTCAGCAGCAGCAGCAGCAGGTGATTGTCTGACCACCTCAGCCACCACATCAGCGCCCTCCAGTACCTCAGCAGCGGTATCAGCAGAGACCCCCAGCACCCAGATTCCAGGGACGTGGTTAGAGACCACCGCAGCAGCAATATCATCAGCAGCGTCCCCAGCAGGTAGGGAAAGCTTATGCTTTGACGCATGAAGAAGCAGAGGCTGCAGGGAATGTCATTGAAGGTACACTTTTAGTTTGTGGATTTGATGCTAAAGTTCTATTTGATCCTGGATCCACACACTCGTTTGTTGCACCAGCTTTTGCACTTCATTTGGGGGAGGATAAGGAGATACTACCCTATGATTTGATAGTAGCCACCCCGGTAGGTAGGGCAGTTTCTTGTAATGTCATCTACCCTAGTTGTAGTGTTCAGATTGGAGAAGTTCAGCTGACCGCCAGTTTGATCATCTTACCAATGTCGGAGTTTGATGAGATACTTGGTATGAATTGGTTAGCAGCAAACCGAGCGGTGTTAGATTGTTTTAACAAGACCGTGAAGTTGCAGAGTGAGGACCGTAGTGTTGAGTTTGTTGGCGCAGAGAAGCCCATCTCCACTCGGTTAATTTCTGCATTGAAGGCAGAACGGTTGATGAGGAGCGGTTGCGAAGGCTTTATTGCATTTATCGTGGAAGACAAAGAGTCCAAGACTGTTGATGAGATTCCTGTGGTGCGAGAATTCCCGGATTTATTTCCGGAAGAG
Organism: Umbellularia californica; assembly: GCA_028538565.1. NCBI lineage: Eukaryota > Viridiplantae > Streptophyta > Magnoliopsida > Laurales > Lauraceae > Umbellularia > Umbellularia californica. Next base: position 39,411,663 of record JAPQWN010000007.1, on the reverse strand, counting down.
ATCCCCGGTTTGCCACCTGTTCGTGAGTTGGATTTCACGATAGAATTGCAACCAGGTACAGCACCTATCTCGAAGGCCCCGTATAGGATGGCACCAGCAGAATTGAAGGAGTTGAAGACTCAGATTGGAGATCTGTTGGATAAAGGTTTCATCAGACCTAGTGTGTCACCGTGGGGAGCTCCGGTGATATTTGTGAAGAAGAAGGACGGGACAATGAGAATGTGTATAGATTATAGACAGTTGAATCAAGTGACTGTTAAGAACAAGTACCCATTATCGAGGATCGATGAGCTATTCGATCAATTGCAGGGAGCTCAATTCTTTTCGAAGATAGATCTGCGTTCCGGTTATCATCAGTTGCGAGTTAGGAAGGAGGATGTTTCTAAGACTGCATTCCGGATGAGATATGGCCATTTTGAGTTTCTTGTGATGCCTTTCGGGTTGACGAACGCACCAGCAGTTTTTATGGCATTGATGAATAAGGTGTTTGCCCCTTTCCTGGATCAGTTTGTGGTTGTCTTCATAGATGATGTGTTGGTGTATTCGAAGACTAAGGAGGAGCATGAGCATCAGTTGAGAACATCTTTGCAGCTCTTGAGGGATAACCAACTGTATGCTAAGTTGAGCAAATGTGAGTTTTGGTTGGAGCAAGTGGCATTTTTAGGCCACATTATCTCTAAGGAAGGACTGACAGTGGATCCTAAGAAGATTGCAGCAGTTGTGAATTGGAGTAGCCCGCGGAATGTAGCAGAGGTTCGCAGTTTTCTCGGACTTACAGGTTACTACAAGAGGTTTGTGAAAGGGTTTTCTACCATAGCATCTCCACTCACTAAGTTGACGAGAAAGGACGTTCCATTTGTATGGATAGAAGAATGCGAGAAGAGTTTCCAAGAGTTAAAGACTCGGTTGACTACAGCACCCATACTTGCTTTACCTTCAGGAAGTAGAGGATTTGTGGTTTACACAGATGCTTCAGGGATTGGTTTAGGTTGTGTTCTCATGCAGAATGACAAGGTGATAGCCTATGGATCGAAACAATTGAAGGATCACGAGAAGAAGTATGCCACACATGACTTGGAGTTAGCAGCAGTGGTGTTTGCATTGAAGTTGTGGAGGCATTATTTGTACGGTGAGAAGTTTGAGGTGCATACAGATCATAAGAGCCTGCAATACCTGTTTACACAGGGTGATTTAAATAACAGACAGCGGAGATGGATGGAGTACATAAAGGATTATGATTTCCCGATCAAGTACCATCCTGGGAAGGTGAATGTTGTAGCAGATGCTCTTAGTAGGAAGGCAGCATTCAGTGGATGTATAATGCCTGAATGGAGATGGATGGAGCAGTTCAGAGACATGGATGTCGAAGTCTGGCCTGTTAATGAGAAAGTCCTAGTTGCTACTTTGGGAGTTTGGGAGCCAGAGATTGTTAACGGGATCAAGGAAGCTCAGAAGGATGATCCTGGGTTGCAGAGAATTATTGACCACGTTGAGGACCATTCAGAGTTCAGATTGATTGATGGAGTTCTGTACTGCAAGGATAGGTTGTGTGTGCCCGATGTTCAAGACATCAAGTCAGAGTTGATGACAGATGCGCACCACACCAGATATTCTATTCACCCAGGAAGCACCAAGATGTATCAGAATTTGAAAAATCACTATTGGTGGGTGAAAATGAAGAAAGAGATTGCAGAGTTTGTCGCTAAGTGTATGACTTGTCAGCAGATTAAGGCAGAACACAAGAAGCCCCCTGGTTTGCTTCACCCGTTGGAGATTCCTAAGTGGAAATGGGAGCACATCACTATGGATTTTGTATCGGGATTGCCAAACACTAGGAAAGGCAATGATGCTATTTGGGTGATAGTGGATAGATTGACTAAATCAGCACATTTTCTGCCATTCAAGACTGGTCAGTTTATGAACAAGATGACGGTGTTGTATAGGGACAATATAGTCAAGCTACATGGAGTGCCTAAGTCCATAGTATCCGATCGAGACCCTAAGTTTGTCTCCCGTTTTTGGTCTACTTTTCAGTCATCTATGGGTACTCAGTTGAAGTTTAGTACAACTTACCACCCTCAGACAGATGGACAGTCAGAGCGTACTATTCAAACTTTGGAAGATCTTCTCAGAGCGTGTGTTTTGGATTTTAAGGAGAGTTGGGATGAGAGTTTGCCTACAATAACAGTTATCATTCAAGTATTGGTATGGCACCATTTGAGGCATTGTATGGACGAAGATGCAGAACTCCGGCATGTTGGGAGGAAGTAGGAGTTCGGAGTTTTCATGGCCCCTCAGAAATTGTCGATTCTAGTGAGAAAGTCAGGATTGTTCAGATGAGAATGAAGGAATCACGGGATCGTCAAAAGAGCTATGCAGATAAGAGGCGGAGACCTTTGGAATTCCAAGTTGGGGATATGGTATTCCTGAAAATGTCTCCGATGAGAGGTGTTGTTCGATTCGGTCAGAAAGGGAAGCTTGCCAAGAGGTTTGTGGGACCGTTTGAGATCAAGAGTAGGATTGGAGACGTGGCATATCGTTTGGTGCTACCGCCAGAGTTAGCCGGTGTGCACGACGTTTTCCATGTTTCGATGCTTCGGAAGTATATTCCAGATCCCACTCACGTGTTGCAGCACGAGCCACTTCAGCTTCAGGCAGATGCAACCTATGTGGAGCGTCTGGCACAGATCATCGACACTAAGGAGGTAGTGTTGCGTACCAAGACCATCCAATGGGTCAAGGTACAATGGGAAAACCACAGTCCGGAAGAAGCTACGTGGGAGCTGAAAGAGCAGATTCAGAGGACGTACCCTTATCTTTTTCCTGATGAGGTATGTTTAGGCATTTGGGGGACCAAATGTTCTTTTTAGATGTAAGAGTTGTAAGGTCTGCGACCTTACTGAGTCGATTGGGCCCAATAGTAAGCCCATTGACCCATTTATTAGCTATTATTATAATTAATTGTATTTTAGATATTTAAGTGGGTTTAGAGCATGAGCGAGTTTCTTTTAGCATTAGAATAGTATCTGCAAAGTTTCGTGCGATTCCGAGTTTGTTTGTTGATAGCAGGGGGGTAGTTTGCAATTTAGGGAAAATTGAGTGTTTTCCGAAATATTCCAAACGCCGTGATTTATGGGTTCGTTGGAAAGGTTTCGTCGCGCTGATCATTTTTGTCTCTTGACTCATCGTGATCCGACAACTAGAAACCCTTCAGGTGGTCCATTCTTTCATCGGACCCACTTGAAGGGCAACTTTGGTCTTTTCCTCCCTATCTTACTCTTAACCTAATCTCTCTCATTATTCTCTGCAATTGAACGAAAGAAACTGCAGCCCCATTCTTCTTCTTCTTCTTCCTTTCTCAAGCCAAATCTCTAGCCTAGAGAGATCAACTCGAAGATCCGATCCGCTAGTTCTCATTCTCTCGATCTCCTCTTGCTTCCGGTATCAATTTGGTAAGCATTCTCATACTTTCATCTTTTCATTCGTATTCTTTTGGTTAGATTTAGGTCTGATCTTAATTCTTTTTCTTCCTATCTTCTTCTTGGCTTCCTAGATTTCGTTTTATCGGGTTAGATTGTGGATTTTGGGGTAGAAAGGCTTCTCTTCGAGTTTTGCCCAAATTCTATCATCTTCTTGGTTGAGGCAAGTAGATCTGCATTGTATTTTTAAGCATGTATGTTTGTTTCTATTTGATTGGCTATGATTCCTTGTTAGAATTCCTTAATTCCAAGCCTGTTATGATTTAGGGATTATTATTGTTAATTATTGGTTTAGGTTGATTAAATGTAAATTGAAAATGGTAGTTATTTGATTCAATTAATAGAGTGGAATGGAATGTGGATGGATTGGATTGTGGGGAGAGCAGGTGGCTCATTTTATGCAGGTTAGCCATGGATTGGACGGAGGAAAAAGGGCCAGAAAAACCAGTTTTCGGCCATTTTCGGGGTTCAGGTTGCAGTTCCGATCGATCGGACCTGCAGTCCGATCGATCGGCACTGTTACTTAACTGTGGCTGATTTTAGACCGATCGATCGGATCTTTTGTCCGATCGATCGGACTGCCTTTTTTTTTACAGCACGGGCGAACTTCGGAAATGTATAACATTTAATCTGACCGTTGGAATTGTACATGTAATATACCGTTGGAAAGCTCTCGAGATGTAGAATCCAATGGTTCCAATTTCATCACGATCGGAGGTCGGGAAGTGATGTAAATGTTCATATTATTGTTTCAGCTCATGTTTTATTGTAAATGAGACTAATAACTTAGGTTTGGGCCTTAGATGTTGGAAACCATGCACCCACACTCATTTGAACATTAATGGGGTTAAAATCGTAGCACGTGGCTTGGTGTGTTTCGATGGGTTGTCTAGGTATTCGTGTATTGCACATGATTTAACCGAATGCGTATGAAATTGTTTCATTAGATGCTTAACATGATTGTACACCAAGGGATTTCCATAGAAGCATCGTTGATCCATTTCCACACGTACTCCGTTAGAACATGTGAGGTGCAGGGATGACACCATTTACCTAGGACTGGATTGTAATATTCCTTTGACTCGTGACTTGTATCCGTCGTTGTATTCCTTGTACACTCTCTTGACATAAAATACCTAATTAATTATGAAACATAAATTCTTATAGAATTTAGGCTTGGACCTGACTTAGAGTGTACCATAGGAACCTTGTCTTGTATTGATAAACATGACTGGCTAGCAATGAAAGGGATTATTACGTGGTTTGCTTATCTGGTATTGCTTGAATGAGATAATCCCTATGATCGTGTCTTGTACATTGAACTAGCCAGACTTGCTTGTCTTGTTTGTCCTTGTGTCAAAACCACTTTATTATTATTGCATATCATGGCCATCTGCAGTTTGGGGTTTATTGACGAACCGGTTACTCGGTTGTCGAGATGGGCAGTCGGCTTTGGACGGCGTCCATGGCGTTGAATAGCTGGGAGCGGGCATTGGACCGTGCTGGTATTCCCAGGACCGGGAGCTAGGATCCTACTGGAGCCGGACTTTGGTATCAGTAATCCAGATTGGGATTGTTACTGGTACCCCGAGAGGTGGCATTGGACATCCTCGGAGTCTCCCTCTTGTTCTTGTTTTGCATTGCATGATAGTGGTTATTGTTAGATGGTTGTTAGGATTCCTATTATTATTTCTATCGATCATTATTCTTGCTTTATGCCTAGACTCGCTTTCCTTGTGTTCATATGATGTGTACTTGTCATTACTCTACATTTGATGCATGTCATGTTTATTATGCTATGTTTATCTATTGCTCAACATGTCGTTGACTCTATTCCTTGGTGTGCAGACACCTCAGTTGGTTATTAGTACTATGAGGAGCAGGCCGGTGAGGAGATCCCAAAGGATCTCCAACCAGTCGAGGAGGAACGCGAGTGGCGTGCCGATGACGTAGAGTAGCGTCATCACTCCCGACACAAGAGAGATTCACATGGACTCATTAGATATATTCATTTATTTATTTCTCTCGTTGGACCTTTTCTTTCATTGACTTGATTTAATTTTATTGGCCTTGTTTATTGGGATTGGCCAATGTAATAAATTACTTTAACTCCTTTAATAGTTTTTAATTATTCTTTCTTGCAACTTTTAATTTAATGAGAAGTATTATTCATTGACTGATATTCCATATGCCTAGACTTATATGAGGTTTGAAATGTAATATCCTCACAGCGGACTTACGATCCGTGGGCCCAAAGGACAAAAATTTTAATTAGTCCTAAAATTCACTCTCCGGATCCGGTTTATTCTTAATCGGGTTCGGGGGACGTGACATCCGGCATTCGTCCTCTCCTTCCGCCCCGGGGCTACCGGGGTCCGGCGGAGGAGAAAAGCGGGTATCAACATTTTTTGTATGGGTATGCCAGATTTTCTATTCTACTTGGAATTTGAAATGGTGATCTGGAGATTCACCTTCACAAGTAGAAAGGAAATCAATCTTTTTTATAACTTTTCAAATTGCATAAATATTTAAGAAAAGAGACAAGTTTTTTTTCTTTGAATGCCTTAGGAGGCGATTTTTTTGTTTGTTTGCCGTGAAAGGCGATTTTGTGTCGTGAAAGGTGGTTTTGCGGTGAAAGGCGGTTTTTGCCGTGAAAAGCGATTTTCCCGTAAAAGGTGATTTACAAATCTCATCAATAATGAAAGACAAGAATTGTGATTTTTTTTTATATCTTTAAAAAATACAAGATACAATAGAAAAAGTAATAAAAGGAATCTAACTTCTTAGGAGATTGTAGGGACTCGTTCAGATCGACGGTCGCAAGTCATGTATGGACTTCGTCATCGTCCTTCAGATGAGAACGCATGATGCTTTGATTCTTTTGGCTTGGCTCTAACCTCAGATTTTTAGAGGATAAAGACCAAGGGGAGGTCCTATATCCATAAAAAATTAGTAAACAAGCTGAAATGCCGCGTTTAGGCCATGTTAGATAGAAGAAGAGGACCTGGGGGGTGGCCCCATAAGGGACTTCGATCGCCTTGTGGTTTTTCTTGCAGCAGAGTAGCAGGACTTCTTTAGAATTTCTCTCGGATTTTTCAGACTCCGGCCTTCTTGTTGTGGATGTGTGTGTCTCCCTTTGGAATGAACCCCTTTTTATAGGCTTTTGGTAGCCATGGGGTGGTTTATGAGCATTGATGGCCATGATGAGAGGATTGATGTCATTGATGCTCCATGATGGGAGGAGTTAAAAGTTTTTATTTCTTGATTTTGTAACTCATTTTTCTTGGCTTGTAATTAGCCGACGGAGAATGATGGGCATTTAATCGCCTTTAGTTTCCATGATGAGGGGAGTTTCATGGCTTCAATGCCATGATTGCTTGGATTTGTAACTCCCATTTGCTTGATTTTGATTGGGCCGTCCAAAATAATGGGTTAATGACCGCATTAAGTTGTCATAAAACGGGTCAATTAACATCATTAAGTGGTCGCCAGGGGATTTGAAGAGTCGCGGGCCGTACCGCGTCTTTTTGGAATTCGTCTTGTGATGATCGCCGATGGATCCATATGTTGTTTGATGTTGGATGGCAATGTAACTTCAGACATTGATTGGTGCCAGCAGGCCGGTGACATCTGTCTTGTCGATTTCTCGATTGGATGGACAAAAAGTGTACTTTCTTGGTCAGCCGGTTGGCGATCTTGGAGTGATCAATGATGATTTCATGATCTTAACGGCGGATCCGAGATGTTGATGAAGATCGGTCGTTTTCAAGTATCAAGTATTGGATTTTTGGAAAATCACAGGGGTTGGAACTCCCGAAACGCGAAAAATATCGGAAGACGGGCCACCCGGCGGAAATCCGGTGACCCGGATTTCCAGGGTCGCCGGCGACCATGGGGGTTTGTCCCCTTTTGGCCGTCGTTTTTCGGTCGTTTCTTGGTCTTTTTCGTTCCTTTTTTCTCCTGTATTTTTCTTGACATTTTTCCTCATTTATTGACATGATTTTTTTGAAGCAAACTTGACGAGAAGTTGCGTAAAACGGAGCACAAAGTTTCCTATTTTTTGGAAAAGCCGAAGACTTTGTAGCCGATTTTCCGTTAAGAGTCGAAACTAGGTCAAACGATGTCAGAATGACCCGAGATTTGAGGTGAAACCTCTCGAGCAGTATTTAGGACCTACCATGGGCTTTTATTTGAGTTTTGAAGCCGTTTGGGGTCCCGTCGCTACTAGACTTGATTTTGCCGCAAGGAAGATGTCGCGTTTTGATGTGCAGCCAACCGATGTCCAATTGTCCTGAAATTTGACAGGAAGCCTATTGGAGTTATATTTGAGACGATCCATTAGCTTCGATTTGGATGTCATGGTTTCGGGGTGCTCAGCCGCCGGGAGGCTTGATTTTATTTCGGAGTATCGAAGTCTGGTCAAACGTTATCGAAATGACCTGAAATTCGACGTGTAGCCCTTTGGGAGCATGTTGAAGCCACCCATGGACTCTGTTTGATGAGTGATGGCATTGGTGGTTCTCGCCTCCGAGAGGCTTGATTTTGCTGCTCGAGGGTTGATGGAGGGTCAAACGTTGTCGGTTTGACTTGGAATTTGACAAGGAGCCCTTTGGAGGTATTTTGGAATCATCCGTAGGCTCTGATCAAAGTTTTGATATCTTTGACACTGTCGTCGCTGGAAGCGCCTGTTTAGCTGTTGGAGGAGTGAAGTTAGGCCAAATGATGTCGGAATGACCTGAAACTTCATGAGTACTCCTATTTTGGCTGTTTTGAAGGATCTTGCAGTTTTTGTTTAATTCTGACAAGATCTTATACTTGAAGTAGCATTGCCTGTTTGTAGTAGGATGCAGCTTCATGTGGCTTCTTGACGTTGAGGAGGTAATGTGACTTTTTTGGTGTCAACAGGCATCACAGTGTTCAGAGATTAAAAATAATAATAATAAAGTCTACTTGGTGGGACCCTGGGGTGATACAGACTATTAATTTCACAAGTTCATGCAAGATTGTTGATTTTTTTTACTGATTTTGACTGAAATTCTATTGTAATGATCATATGCATGAAATCATAAAATTCTAATGCAATTGGTCTTAATTATGTCCCCAATTGTGCATGAAATGATGACTTAATAACTCAATTTTGTGGATTTATCATATGTGCTGAATTAGTAGTGACTATTTAGTAATGAATCATAAGTAAAAAGTCTATGCATATTGTTTCTTTACTAGAATTCAAAGAATTTTCTTTGGACTATAACATGTGGAATTTCTGAATCCTCCTTCGTACTTAAGCATCTAGAAATTCCAGCAAAAAGCAGATGGGTTGGAATTTCACAAATCCCGAAAGTTATTTTAGACTTTTTAGGTGATTGAAATTTGGGACCAAAGGATAATCCATAACATCGTGTCCAAGAATTTTCGATACACCAAATTCTTGTAAGAAGTTCTCGTAAAAAAAAAAGGGTCTGTAGGATGCACCCCCCCTGCTTTATATGACGCGAGTTCAAACCATCTCCCAGAGATGGGATTTTAGATATTGAGATGAAGAAAAGTGTGATTAAATCACTCATTAACAATGAGTTAATCTCAACATTGGGTTGAAGTAAAATGTGATTAAATCACTAATTAATAATGAGTTATTAATAAGTTCATTTTTTACGTACAGTAGAGAGAGCTCCTTCTAATGATCCTGACTGTCCATCAGTTGCATAATTTCTTGCCTCTTGATTATATACAGCACTTTATTAGATTACATAGTTGGGACAAATACACGCTGGTACTGGGCCTGGACCTAGATGGAGCCGGAGCCGGCCTGATTATCAAAAGGACCCAAAATGTGACTGAAACCAAGCCCTATTGACAATTTCTCTTATACTGACAAAGTCTTCTTTTGAAGATCCAAGAAACTCAAGGTCTGGGTAAGATTTTTAAGTCTTTTTTAGTCCATTTAAATGAAATAGACCCAAGTCCGGCAATAAGATGAGATGATGCACCTGAAATGGTCGCAAGACAACAGCTAAGCTGTTCCATTCAAAGCTAGTTCCTGCATCGAATGGATACTAATCCAATTTATATGATATGGATATCTAATCTAACGAGATATATGGAAAATGTTCTCCTATGAGCGGGACTGTATCTGTACTCCAGCACTATGAGCCTTACTTGGGACCATCCTGCTCCGTGCAAGTCCCTCTCACTCTCTTAGGCTTTCCATGATGTGGCACAAAGCCAAAATTTATACTCATTTAACCATCACTCATTAATGGATTGAATCTAAAAAACGTCCATCTAAATACTCGCATGTTGATTACATCCATCTTGTGCATGTTTTATTTCTTAATTGCTGACTTCGACATTTTTTAGTAACAGTCCCAAGCGTGGATGGAAAAGGAGGATTGAATTAGGCAGGTTGATAGTCAACAACATAAAATTTTAATCACAACCAAAACATGAGTATTTTTAAGAAATATATAAGCTTATTAATTTGTATATATCATCTCAAATAAATGTAAATCAATTTATTTATATCTTAAAGGGTTTTACAGAAAGATTCACCTTACGTACTTGGTGAAACAAAAAGGCTCTCATAGTTTCTCAACGAGAGTAAAGATGGTCCCACCAGGAAAAAATGGAGAATCTTCAAATAAGGCCTTAAGTTTTTGCCTTATTTTAAAAAAGGACATAAGTTTCAAAAGTTTTCAAATTAGCCTATAAGTTTTTCAGTAAGTTTTCAATTAAAGACATCCGGTCATTTAAAGGAATCTTCTAACGGCTTCTTTTCTCAATTTTTTAAAAATACCCAGATTACCCTTCATTTTAAGTCATGACATGGTTCCGACAGCCACTAGATGCAATTGATTATATGGGGACAGTAGTTGTCCTTGATCACAATGAGAACATCGGTGAAAAAATGAGGAGAATATAGAAAAAGTGAATTATGGTTTTATTTCAATGAATAATAATTTAGATATTTTGAAAAGATTGAGAGAAAAAGTTTTCAAAAAATAACTTTAAATGGACGGATGTCCTTAATTGAAAACTTTTGAGAAAACTTAAGGACTAATTCGAAAAGTCTTAAAAATCGTGTCCCTTTTTGAAATAAAATAAGAACTTAAGGCCCTATTTCGGTTATTTTTCAAAAAAAATTGAACATCGGCGAGAGGAACTAGGGCTAGTTTGGCACCTTACTAGCATAGTAAAAGTCTAGTAAAGGCTTCATTTTTCAGACAAGATGTCACATCAAAAGCACTTTAATTTAAAACTCTGTTCTTCTTTTTTCAAAAAAAGTCAAAAAAGCACATTTATCCACTAAAATACAAAAAAACTCCACTTTCCCATACAAAAAGTCAAAAAGAATTCTTAACAAATAACTAAAAATAAAATATCATCATAACTCACTTATATTTTATTATTTCTTCAAAATTAACTTTGCTTCACTTGACTCAATTAGTAGAGTTGTCAAACTGGGGCCTTTTTGTTTATGGGACATATAAGCTGATTTTCCCCCTAAATTCTCTATATCTTATAAATATATCTATTTTTAAATACTTCAAAATTACTTTTAAAACACATGATTCTCTCCACATCAATGACCGACTAATTCGACTTGTATTTATAGCACCGTAAGTCCACTTGCACGAAGAATACGGTCGTAGGATGGCAGATTTGCAATCATATCCAACCGTACACGTACCATAACGACGGAGACTTGTGGAACTAGGATTGGAAGAACAGCAGAAGCCCCCAACTGCCGGACTGAAAAATCATTAAATAAACAAGAAAGTCAGGTGTATCTTAGAAGTACCCAAAATTGTACTCCTTTTAGATAATCTATACTCATGTTCGACGATCAATGCCCTACTTTGGTCTCACGACACAATGGTTGAGTGGTGTTGTGGGCATTTTCACGGTTAAATGAACTTTTATTAATTAGTAAAGAAAAACTAAAGGGCCTAGATTTTTTGTAGTATTATTTTATATTTTTAATTATGTTTATTTTCATGAAAAAGAATAGTATTGTTTTGTTTGGTATGTGAAAAATGATCGTATTGTTCTACATACAAAGTCAAAGGACAAAGATAGATTTTTTTAAGTGACAATTAACTATAACCAAACTGTCTAATACAGTTAATCGCCGTTCGATTTTTAACGGTTTTTTAGGTTACGGTTACGGTTACGGTTACGGTTACGATTTTTAAAAACTGAAAATCATAAAATAAATTTCGATGAATGATTTTTTCAAAACAAACAGTTAACCGAACTATTACACTCCTAAGAAACACAATGGTTGAGTAGTGTTGTGGGCATTTTGTGAGAGAGAAAATCTAAAGAGATAGAGAGGAAAGAGACTGGAAAGATAAAAATTTGAGAAAAAAGGGAGAGTAAATGACTGCCAAATAGGTTTTACTCCACCCATTTTTAAAATGATTCCAAATTAGCTTCTAGTCTCACACCCAAGGGATTGATTCTTGGTCCTCGAGTGAAAGTATCACAATATAGCAAAGTCGTAGTTAGGTGTCACCATACACAATACTACTCTCACTATTCACATTTCACATGCTCTGTTGTAACTCATCTATTAACTAGGGTTGACACTTCCATATTCAACCCCTTGAGCCAGATCATATCTGGGCCGACAATTCAGAGTTCCATTTGGTAAATAAATGGGTCGGGTCTAGGTTAAGCCTATTCTCCTTATCTTCCTCTTATCTTAACTTTTGAACTCGACTTAACTTTTGTGTCGAGTCTAAATTGACATTTCTGAGTTTATTAGTAAGGACAATCTGATTGAGCAAATGTACATCACCAATTTTTATTCTTTCAGTAGTCACTTGTCTCATAAACAAGGTTCATAACATGAGTTTGAACATATAATCTTACTTATGAAAGGAGTTTTACCTTAAAAAAAGAAAAAGAAAAAAGGAGGATTTTACCTTTCATTGAACTACCAGTAGGTTGGCATATATACATACTATACACTTGAATAAAACAAATTATATAAAGACTTAACAATGATCAATTATTAATGAATAATGGACTATGCGCCAATCATTATTATGATAAAGAGTTGAGTAATTGGGGCGAGTCTAGCTAGTTAGAAACTTGTTGAAGGCTCAACTAGATTTGTCAAGTTGTCTCAAATTGAATTGGCAGCCCATTTGATGACTTTGCTCTCTCATTGACTTTTTATGAATCTTATTTGAGAAATATATATATGTACTACAGTTCCATTTCCCATCATAATGGGCCCATCTGGCACAGGAGTCCATTTGTAGGTTAGGGGAAAGCAATTCAGCCCCCCACCCATCCTCGATTTAGAATGACGGCACTCTGCAGAGAAAAAACACAAAGAACTCTTGGGAAGGCGAATGTGAAAAAGTTCTAAATTTCTCAATAAGGCTATGCGCCCCCTCCAAATCAAGTTCTACTCTCGTATGCTGGTAACTTATAAATTTATGTTTGATTGAAGTGATATCCACGGTTGGTGTGAGAGAAATGTTGATAACTATCACCAAAGCAAATGGAAGCTTACCGCGTCTTTCCCACATGTTTGGTTCAATGGTCACTACCAGTCTAATTAGAGCTTGGTTTGGGAGTCCACCAAATACCATTCTAATTATCTAGGATTTTCGTTTGGATGGTGCGAAACTTTTACCGAACATTTTTCACCTAATCTATCTTTTTGCACATATAACTTAATCTATCTTTCCTGTATATATTTAATTTATTAACTTTAACTAATTATCATGAATGCAAATAAAATAAATGTATATTTATGTTTTATAATTAATAAATCTATTTTGAAATATTTTTGAAATTATTTTGGAAATACATGACTATCTCAAGTCTCTGCATTGGCTCTATCCGAGTCTTTTTTTCATTGGACGAGTTGAGTTTGGGTCATGAGTTTTCAACCCTTGGCTAAGACCGAACCACATGTCTAACAACTTGGTTATACCTAGACCATGAGGCCCTCATGAATCAAGAGGCGGAACCAAAAGATAGAATTAAAATAGATACTCATTACACATCTCATGTAGTAATCACCCCAAAAACTCACGTTATTCACATAAAGAATTCAGAAAATATTCATAGCAGAAACTCACAGCAGTATTCACATAATATTCGTAACAAGACACATTATTCACAGCAGAAATTCAAATTGAATATAACATACAAATAAAAAATAATAAAGAAAGAGATTGAGAGAGAGAGAGGCAGGATACCTATGTTGCGCTGCCGGAGAGGGAGGGATTAGTCCCAACAATGCGAGTGACAAAACCTTCCGCTAGATCAACATGCACAGAGATGGCTGCATTTAGAGATGTGGGAACCAGTGAAATAAATGTGAGTTGACAAAATAAAGAAGATGTACAACCATTTTCACTATAATGATAAAAAAGTAAAACCATGAATCTGTCCCAATGGAACAGACTTAACCAAGTTTCAGTAAAATGATCAAAAACCAAAATATGCCCCGAGAGAACAAGTGGATTATATGTTGTGCAAAATAAAGTCCAAAAGCAAAAAATCAGAAAGGAAAACTATCTTCAATAAAGGTTTGAAGAAACAAAGAATGAAATAAACTCACTTTGTCTGAACAAGAAAAACCCATTAAAGACACCTCAATTTAGTAAAATCAAATTAACTTTCTCATGAAAAAGTAATAATCATCACATTACAATCAAGGCTTTCATGAACCTATCACATTACAGTAAGGACAAAGGAATCAACCCAATTCGGCGGAATGATATCAAAAAACTTCAAACCTCAATGAAATCCAAACCCAATAAAAGAATAAAAAAAAACGCAACCAAGCTGCTTATCTCATAAAAAACCTGTCATTCAATTGCTATAAACAAACTTAACAAAAAAAAAAAGAAAAAGAAAAAGAAAAAGAGAGGGAGCCAATGACAACGCTATTGCGATTTGGGGATTTTATGCATTGAAAGATGTAGATTTGGGAATTTCTGTTGAGAGAGAGAGAGAGAGAGAGAGGGAGAGGGAGGGGGGGGAGGGGGATCTGATGACATTGTTGCCGTTACTGGAGATGAAGTCTAATTGACTTTAGTCTAGAGAGTTCTTGTCGATTTGGGATGCGGGTTTGAATGAAATCAAATATAGTTCTCGATATTGGGCTGGGGCGACATAGATCATGGGGTGGTGCAGGCTTGGGTTTCAACGAATGTATGACCCATGCGGTCCCATGGCCCTTTAAGCAAGTTCACAAACTTACCTAGGGTGGTTGCACCCACGTCCTACAACGTGGGTCTGCCCCAGCATATCATGGTGGTTAGGATGGGGCTAAATTATCTTATTATAGGATCCCAGGCTCTCTGGAGTGCTCCGCCGATACATCACCATTGGATTTTATAACACAATAATTAACTTCGACTACCTCATATGAACAATATTGAAGATGATCTCATGCATTTGAACATGGGTTAGGGTCATAAACTTTGACTCTAGATGTGTGGTCTACTTGAATGTAACAACAATCATACAAGTAAGCTAATAAAAAGAAATTGGCATCGATCAGTAACTACTAGTTGAAGCTTAACCCTACTCAATAATAATGATGTTTTTGGCCATCCATCTAAAACTCTCAAACTTCAACAGTTTACATTAATAGTGAAAATCAATGTAATCAATGACAATTTCAATTTTCTTTTCATTAAAGAATATGTCCATGTCGGGCAAACATAGAACCAAACATAGGTGGCAATAATGTGATCGATGGGGTTATCCATAAAAAAATTCTACCTAAGATTTGATTATTATTGTTTTATAAAATATTAGTTCTTTATCATTGCTAATTAGAGGGATTCTTTATAAATCTTTATGGAAAAAATCTCTATAAATTAATACACATATTATTTATTTTATATCTTAATAGATAAAGAAACGGGCCGCCCCCCTCAGGCAGACTGAGTTAAGTTCTAACTCGGCCCTTAAGGTTGTGGCTTTTCAAAACTGTACTCTATCCTACTCTCGGGCTTTAGGAAAAATGAAAATCTCTTGCTTCGTGGACTTTTAGGGGCCGAGCGAAGCAAGATTACCTTGTCAAAGAGCTGTTTGACAACCCCATCAAGAGCACACACCATATTATATATATATAATGACATCAACCTCTTAATAGGAGAGCGACTAGAAGTTTTTAACACTTTCCAATAACGTCTAACACTCACCAACATACCTTCTCTTTGGTCCCTTCCAAAACCATTTTCCTATATTACAGTGTCCATTTACTTTCAATGGGCCCTACAGTTTACTAAACTAACAAAAAGAAGGAAAAGAAAAAAAAAAAAAAAACAAAAAACAAAGGCCCTTTGGCTTTGATAGTGGGCCTTACAGACTAATGAAAAATATAGAGATCAAGTTGGCTATGCTTTCAATGATACGATGGCCACTTTCGTAGACGGTATTTTGCTACTTTTTTCTCCTTATTGTCCTTTCGATTTTGGTAGGATTAATATGTAGGGCTCATTGTGGGAGCCAATTAATATCAAAATCCACATTGAATTTTTTAAATAACATTCAATTTATGCATAAGCACAAATATAATCAAATCAAGGTCCTAAAATCTCTCCTATTTACTTGATCTTCCCTTAAAATTAATCATTTATATTTACTAATTTAGCCGAATAAATCTATGAGTTCCATTGTGAAAGTTATATTTTTTTTCTTTCTAAACTCATAATTTACAAGGGCAACTTTCATAACCTGTATTTTGTTATTTTTTACTCCTTATTTTCATTTCAATATCAAGTAAAACAAATATGTGGAGCCAATTATAGAGGCCAATTAATTTCAAGATCCACATTTAATTTTGAAATCGATACTCAATTTTATGCTTAAGCATAAATATAATTAAATCAAGGTTCTAAAATATCTACTATTTATGTTATCTTGCCCTAAAATCTCTCGAACCCCTAAAACTTCTCTTACATTTTGCCATCTTTATCATAGTTTTTTTTATCATTTAAACTTACTAATTTAACTAAATGATAAAAATGGAGAATCAAAGAAATAATAAAATGCGACAAACCAAGATGTTGGAACTTGGATGAAGTAATAGATAGAGTCTTTCAAGTATGAACAACTTTTATAAATTAATTTACTCTTCGTACCATCAACAATTCAAACTGATTACATTTTTTATATATTCTCGCCTTCATCATATATTATATTACATAATTACTCTTCGACTTTTCTATTTTTTTGACCCATTATTCTATGTAATTTAGTTATTTTTTCAATATCACATATTAGATAATTTGGTTAGATTATTTAACTTATTTTTCTTTAAGACTTTGATTTTTGAAAATCAGTTTTAATTGTATTATGAATTATATATTAATATTTATTTATAATTTATTTAAATATTTATAAATATTTTTAATTAGAAATTTAATTATTTTTTGCCATGGGTTGCACTAGCTGTGCTGCCTGTGCATATAAAAGTCCACCTACTGTTGAAAATCTTCCTCACACAAGCGGACCGCTCATGCAAGGATAGGATATTTTTTTTTTTTTTTCATTCACTCCCGCAGTCTTGCTATTTAGAAATAGAATTAGAATAGTTTTCTTTGATGAGACATAAAAATTCGAATTCGATGAGACACACTTGAAAGTGTAAATCAGTAAATGAGTGAGATCCCGTAAAGGCAAGTGCTCCCGCGGTGTAGGTGAGCCAAAAACAGCGCACAGAAAGAAACGAAATCTCTCGCATAAGAAGTATCGAAACACCTACCTTCGCTTTCTCTCTTCCCCCTTCAAAAACGAGGCTTCTGACGATCTCATCGATGCTCTCTCAGCAACTCCTCTCTCCTTTAATATTTATACTCTCTCTCTTCACATCCTTCCATTCATTCCCCAATTCCTTCTTCTCCTCCTCCCCCTCCTAGGGTTTTCCTCTCTCGTCCGGATCACAATCATCATCTCCATCGCCATTACGAAAAGATCGATAGCTCTTCCTACGATCTCTGCGTTTGCTAGGTAATCTCGCTTCGTCAATCTGTCTTTGTTCTTGTTTTTTTTTTTTCTTCTTTCAGATCCTGTCCGTTTTCTGAATATCTCGAGCTTTGTTTTGGTAATTTTTTGAGCTGTTCTTTTCGGATCTTGTTGAATTTGTTTTTGAATCTTGACATCTCGAGCTCTCGATCTTTCTTGAGATCTTTTTGTGAACTTTTTCTTCTCTTTCTGAGCTGTTCGTGTCAGACTGCTCGATTCGATTCTGAGATTTCTCTCTTATTTGAAAGAAAAATCGAAGTTTCAGATTTTTTTGATGTTTGAAAAAGTCAGTTTTCCCGGAATCTGTAGTTTTTTGTTCATGAATTCTTCGTCATTCTAAAATTTTCCACTACTGTGTTGACGACAAGTCAAAGTTCCTGTCCTTTTCTGCTTCGGAAACTTTTTTTTCGTCATTTTGGGCACTGTAAAGTCATTTCCTTTCAATTGCCGCAATCTCGATTCATTTCTAAGTGTATTTGTTTTTTTTTTTTTTTTTGGTTTAAGGTATTTTGATTTCGTTTTGGAGGGGTTTTTGCTGAGCTGAATCAGGAGAGGAGATTGAATATGGCTTCGTTGCCTCATTCTCCGGCTACAATTTCTAATACCTGTGCTTCGGATCTTCTCCGGAGCTCATTTAACGGTGTCAATGGCTTTCCTTTGAGATTTTTGGGGAGGAGACAGGAGAGGGTGTGGCCTAGGGATTCTGCTGTCGTAGCAAAGATCAAGAAGTGGAAAAAGAATGAATCTCCGTGGCCCGATGGGATCGATCTTGATCCCAATGTGAAGGGCGGGAATCTCAGTTATCTCTCGTATTTCAAGCCTTTGAAGGAGAAGCCGAAGCCGGTGACCTTGGCTTTTGAGAAACCGCTAAGAGATCTGGAGAAAAAGATTATGGATGTAAGCCTTCATCATTCATATCTTGCCAATATCTTAGAATATATTTCAGTTTAGTATATTGGGTTCAAAAATCGGTTGTCGATTTATGTTTGTTTTTTTTTTTTTTTTTTTTTTTTTTTTTTTTCCAATATTTGATTTTATCCCCAGGTTGAGTTCGTGTGTGCGTATGTGCGCTCGCGCGTGTTTTGATTGTGTTTGAATCGAATTCATTGAATTTGTATCAGTGGATGGATATTAGATTGTATTCCATGGCAATTTTGATTTATACACTTGTGTACATGGATATCATAAAATTCAATTGGATTTTCTTTATTTTATTTTTAAATGTTTTCGTATTGTTGCAATGGATTGTCTTTGGAAGTAATTAAAGGTATGTTAGGATGTGGAGTTGGTTTTGTTCATTCATGTGTAAGTGCCTATAGTGACATGATAAAATTCTACTGGACTGGATTCAAATGCACATGAGTTTGTACATGGATTGATTTTGAAGAATGTTCAGATATCTTAAGGAACAGCTTGTGCGGCTAATCATTTTCTGTGCATGATTGTGATAAACTTGATTGGAGTGTCAGAATGTACTTTTTTCTGTTAAAATTTTGACTAGAATTTCAGAAATATGAAGTGGGTCTGAGAGGATGGGTTTTACTTTGGGCCCTTGTCAATCAATCCACTGCTGATACCTGATTTACTTGCAGGTGCGAAAAATGGCTGATGAAACTGGGCTTGATTTCAGTGATCAGATAACTTCTTTGGAGACTAAGTACCAGCAGGTATTGCTCTTGTTGTGGTTATATGGCCCTTTCTTTACTAATTTAAAGGCTTATCTTTTCCTTATTGGTCATTGAGAAATGTCTCTTTTTCTTTTTTATATTGGTTAATTGACCTCAAGTATTATCTTGTATACTGCTACAAGATGAATTATTTATGTCCAGCTCACTTATAAAATCAAATGGTTGAAGTGTTTGATGCCTCTAATGAAGTGAAGACGGAGTTTGAATTTGCATCATAGCTTGAGAATGATTATAGTAACAACAGAATTGAGAGAGAGAGAGAGAGAGAGAGAGAGAGAGAGAGAGAGAGAGAGAGAGAGAGAGAGTGGGCAGTGGAGCCAATATCTGTCTCCTTTTAAATTTGTATCAATCATACCTTTTTCCATATCAGTGTAGCTTATTTTCCTTGTTATAACTTACATGTGAAATATCAGTGTAGCTTATAGTTCATGTGAACTATGATACCCAGAAAAGTTGGACACACCATGGATATGGCAGGGACATGGGTTTTACACATAAAAGTGAAGTATCAGATTTGATATGACACAATGCGTTTCCTATTTTTAAAGTATCCAGGTATCATAGCATATGAAGTTTATGTTGAGTGACTTAAACCCCCCAAAGCTATCATACCTGGATTATTTGTATCACCATACGAGGTGCTTAAGTTTTGCATGTAAAATCTGTTTTCCTGTAGTGTACATCATGTATCCTTGCTGTATATGGGCATCATAGATTCAAACCCAAAGATATATCCAAAGAAGACTGTTATTAGTATTCTGTTCATTTTGTTTAGAAACTAATTCTATATGTTGGGGGCATTGGTTGTTACTTTGTATTAATAGATTACCTTTTTATTATGAGTTATTGGTAGAACTCATGAAGCAAACCTCAGATAAGGCTATGTTGATGACCTTTTAGTCTTTTGCTACACTGTTTCTTGGGTATGCTGCACCTTATTGCTCAGCCTCGTTCTTTCCAACCACGTCCTGCCGAGCAGCATGCTACTGTGTTTTTTTTTTTTGTTTAATTGATGGCATGCTACTGTTACTGGCTCTTTTCATTCTTCCCATGTCATTTCTGAAATTCTGTTCATCTATCATATTTTACTTGGTTCAATGGGAATGTGCTTCATATTTAACTTGATGAGCTCCTGCCTGCGGATGAAATGATTGTATTGGTTATTGAAACTGTTGATTGCAGGCTCTGAAAGATCTCTATACACATCTTACTCCCATACAGCGCCTGAATATTGCAAGACATCCTAACCGACCGACATTTCTTGATCACGTGTTAAAGATTACCGACAAGGTTTGCTAACTAGTTTTCAATGGATTGTTAGATTCCACAATTTTAGTTTTAACATCTCCACTGGTTCAGGTGTTTGACTTTGATGGAGGGAACTTTTCTCATATCGTTTCTATTTCCTTCTCAATTTATTCAGTGGGTCGAGCTTCATGGAGATCGTGCGGGTTACGATGATCCTGCCATTGTTACAGGCATAGGAAGCATAGAAGGTAGAAGTTACATGTTCATTGGTCATCAGAAGGGTAGAAATACCAAGGAGAACATTCAACGCAACTTTGGGATGCCTACTCCCCATGGGTATGGACCCCGCACCCCCTGGCCCGCTGTTAATTTTTCACTCTCTAACCAAGAAACTTAATTGAGTTTTTTTTTTTTCTGACCATAACATTGTTTTTAAACAGTTACCGCAAGGCTTTGCGCATGATGTATTATGCTGATCACCATGGGTTTCCGATTGTTACATTCATTGACACACCAGGGGCTTATGCAGACCTTAAATCAGAGGAATTAGGTCAAGTATGTGTCTGGTTTTACTTGATCATAGTTGTTTTTAATAAAAATTTAAAGACATGATATATAACTGCTTACTTACGCTTGCATGCAGGGTGAGGCCATAGCACACAATCTGAGGACAATGTACGGTCTAAAGGTTCCAATTATTTCTATTGTTATTGGGGAAGGTGGATCTGGTGGTGCCCTTGCCATTGGATGCGCTAATAAACTACTGATGTTGGAAAATGCAGTTTTTTTTGTTGCAAGGTGATTTTTCTATTTACTTATTTATCTTCCATGTCTGAATTAGTAGCTCTTTTGACACAAAAAAATTATGTTCTCAACAATTGTCCACTGCTTAAAACTTGTAAACATGCTAATCAGTGATAGAATGAAAGATTTTAGAGGTGAGTTGGATTTCATATACTTGTACCTATGATATGTGCTATCCTTTTTTGGATGAAGTAAGTTCTGTTGGTTTCTTTCTTCACAGTTTTGTCACGTTTCAAAAAAGATGAGTGAAATGATTTCTTTCATTTTCATCATAGAACGTAGATTTTCACTTCATAAAGGATATGGTAATTCTAGAGAGTGTACAGATATCGTGCTTACTCTTTATTTTCAGTGGCACATGCCTATGTTCATGAGCAGCAATAAGAGTGTGACACCATTATTTGAACCCCTAATGAGGTGAGCTTCACAAGAGACAAGTATGGATTTTCATTGACATAAGGGCAATATTGGTGATGAGAGAGGCTGTAGAACTGTGCTGTAGGGGCTAAATGCAGAAGCATATGCCCTTGGCAAAGTGGTTGTCATGCGAGATTGTGAAATTTGCAAATGACTTAGGTTTTTTGTAATGTTCTAATCTCTATGGTGCAGTGCTTTAAAGTTTGTTTGAATGTATGCTATTCTTTTCTTTCCTTATCAACCAAGTTTTTTGTTATCTTTCAGAAAAAAAAAGAAAAAGAAAAAACACGAACACTGGAATGCTTGTAGATTTGTAACCATTGCTGCGATCCAGCTTGAATATCTCTACAAATGAAGGATGATCCCCATTTGTACTGATAGTGTTTAGTCATTTCAGAAAACATAGGATTACACCCTTTGTACTTGGTAAAACATTCCAACATCCTAAGGATTACACCTGTGTACTGTCAATGTTGTTTTTCGTGTTGAGAACTAGTTGGGGTTTTGTCACGACCCGGGCCCGAGATCGGACTAATCGGGGCCTAACCCGGATCGCGATGCCATCATACTTACTCCCGTAAATCTCGAATTAACCGAAGTTAAGACGAAGACTCACAAGGGATCTAACATACACACCTGTCAAATGTACATTTTTGCGGAAACATATACGTACATTGACAATAACTGACTTTACATTACAAGTAAAGTTACCATTTACAAAAATATAATCCAATGAAGTTCACCACTGCATATTCACAATACAATGCAGGGGACATCTAATTACATTTCAAAATGATATACAAAATAATCTCAAAAACATTCAAAATCAACGCCCTCCGAGCTATGCCCACTCCGCTAAACCTCCTGGAGGTAACGGACGGGCCTCCTCCGCAAGCGGCGCGGCCTCTGCAAGGCCGGGATGGGCAACTGGGCCTGCAATGCCATCAATAACACCATGAACACGACGGTTCAACAAGATATAAACACATTTACGATAACTCATGTTAATCCTGTCCATTGTCAATATAAGAACTCTAGACAATTGAATCTAGGTTAACGCAATATTTTGAACAGTGCAGTCAATTGATAATCAATGACTAGATTACAAGTACAATAATATTACCGTTATTCAGTTCAGTGTCTTCCAAAGGAAGCATTAGTCAACTCATTTCATTCATTTCATGTCATTCGGATTACATTGAGCATTTATTAGATGGCTTTTGGGACCTTTCAGTCCAATACATTTTTCATTCAATTCATATTAAATTACATGGCTTGTACATGGCTTTTCGTTGACTTTTCAGTCTATATGTGTGGGATCTACCAGTGTCTTGATCAGAGATCACTGGCATCACCACGGAGCTCCGGAACACCCCAATCATCTGCTGCAGCAGGATTATGCATTATTCATTGCATTTATTCATTTGTTCATTATTCAATGGTTCATTACATTTATTCATTATTCAGTGGTTCATTGTATGGATGAGATGATTCTTTAATAATTCGCGGTCCTACTTGTCTCTATCCCAAATTTAGACAATTTATAGGTGTAATTATTAGTAACTAAATGCACGTGTTATTTTCGATGGACATCACATTTTCATTTCATATGTGCATTTAGTCCCCAAAAATTTTCCACCCTCAATATCAAAATCCACTGGACTCAAACTGAGTCCCCACGGTCCGATCGATTGGACAAATTTTCACTCACAATAAATTTTAAGTCAATATTAAGCTCACTGGCGGTTAGCCGGAACTTGGCCCGCGGCTAGCCGAAATGCAGTCGGCGGCTAGCCGGAAGGTGGCTGGCGGCTAGCCGAAATTCCAATTTCGGCTAACCGCCATTTCGCGGTTAGCTCACGGTCAGCTTTCCAGAAGCTGGTATTTTTGACAGAATTTCTGAGTCAATTTCGGTCACCTCACGGTTACCTCGCGGTTACCTCACGGTTACCTCACGGCTAGCCGAAATTCAAATTTCGGCTAACCGAAAACTGGCGGTTAGCTTTCCAGAAGCTCGCCATTTTCACAGGATTTGGCGGTTGGCTCCACGGTTAGCCTTACGGCTAGCCGAAATTCGCCCAGAATGTCATTTTCGAGCTTCAGAACTTCTGAAGCAAATCCTAGAAGCTGAGTTCTCAACTCCAGTCTCTTCAATAATCTATAAAAATCCAAGGAAACACCCTCTTGGACTCTTGGAACAACCATTAAGCATTCACATTCAATCTAATCTCCATTTCATGAGAAAGAAAAAGGGGTTTTGAGAACCCATCTCTAATGACTCAAGAGAACTTGAAAATTAGCATGTTTGATCATAAATGAACATTTATACTTGCCTCTTGAAGTCTCTTTAACAAGAAATCTTCTTCAATGAAGCTCCAAGAAGGGATTCTTGAGTTCTTCCTCAAGCTTCAACAGTCCAATATGAACACAAGATGAGAAAGGAGATGGAGAAGATGAAGTCTCTCTACCAGCACTTGTCAAGCTTCCAATCTTCACCCTAGTTGGAGAGAAATGGAGAAGAAAGAAGAAAAGGAAGAAGGAGCAGTGCCTAGGGTTTCTTGAATGAACGAAGTGGAATGAACCTAAGGGTTCATTTCAATGTTTATAAGGCATTTTTGCAACTAGACCCTCTCTTACTTTCTTATTTTTAATTCGAGTCAAATGGAGGCTCACTTAAGTCAATACTCGTCGGACGACATCGAGCCTATTATGAAAGTTAACGTACTCGTCAAGATACGCGTGTTGGTATCAAGAATTTCCGTATTCGACAAAATACGTATAAATACGTATTTACGAAAAAGATCTTGTTTTCTTAGTCTAGACTTAAAACTCACTCTATTCACTTAATCTCTTCATTACCACTTCATTAAGTCCCTTTGGGACTAATTTCATTGAGTTGGGTCATTAATCATCATTAGTCTAATTAGACTTGATTAATTAGCATTAATTGCAATTTAAGTAGAGTTAATCTTGATTAACTCGGGGCGGGGTCTTACAGGTTTATTGGTAGTTTTGGGTTAATGGGTTTATTTGTATTTTTGGGAGTAAGCTTCCTAGATTACGATTAGATTCAATATGAGATATTTAGGCTGCGGTTATGAGATTGGGATTTCTTATTGTGATATAATTAGGTTACCTAGTACAGTAAGTTTAGTTTTCCACGTCTTTCATTGTACCTATAAATAGCCATTTACTATCTCAATAAAATAGATCAAAGAATTTAGTCAAGATGTAGCCTTAACTAACTTGGTATCAGAGCTTAGGTTTAGGTCTTAGATTTTGGCATTCTCTTTTCTTGTCTTTTTTCTCCCAAGGTTTTTTCGTGTGTTCTCTTCTCCCCTTTTAGTGTAGTTGAAGACCTCTAAGGGCCCATTCAGTCAAGTAGCATAAGTTGTTTGAGTTTTTGGGCCAGAGCGAAAGTCGCTTCCTTTTCTCTCCATCAGCTTTCCCTTGTGGATAGAGGTTTGGGAAGATAGTTCTACCGAAGAGAAAACTTAGGGCCTCCACACATTCCGCCTTATTCTCACACTGTGAGAGATAGAGGTTTGGGAAGATCGTTCTACCGAAGAGAAAACTTAGGGCCTCCACACATTCCGCCTTATTCTCACACAGAGAGCAGATCAAAACAGAAGATGTATTTTGGTACATTGAGAGACACAGGCTGCTCTCCATGCAATCAGCTCTCTCCCTCAACATGCCAGGCCCCATAGGTCTCACATCCTTGATTTGTTCGCTTATCATTGAGTTCGTTCGGCCAAGGGAAGAGAAGCCCCTGCAATTGAAGGAATCGAAATCCCCTTGCATTCTTCTCTCTTCTCATTTTGTCTCTGCTCATCTTTCTGTGATATCATATAATAAACGGAATCAGGATCTGGGAGAAACTTTGATTCCCTTGCAATAGTGCCTTCTTGGGCCATGACTTGGCCCGGGTCAGATTTGAGTTTACCTGTCCAGGCCAGGTCAGTTTCAAGCTAACCCAACCTACTGTTCTATCCAGAAGTCAGTGTCTTGTCAGCAGGGGCGCCATGTGAGGAAGTCAAGACTTTACCGTTGACCATAATCATCTGCATATTAATTGATCCTCTCAATCTCAAAATTCTCAACAATCTGCAAGATCTGTATGCTTTTGGCAGAGATCACAGTAGATATGATCTAGTAGGCCACCAACATCCTCAAAAAGAGCGGGATGTGGCTAAGATGGACTCTACAGACTGATGATCACCACCAGCAAAGCACACAGACACTTTGGAAAGTTTAACCAAGATCAAAGAGATTATATATATTGTAAACAAATTAAAGTGGTCTAGCAGAGTTTCTTTAGGACTTTGGATCTGCAATATCAAATATCAGGTTGTTTTTTCATCCCCAAAGTTAAGTTTATGGGGTTGTTCAAGGTAGGGGGTGAAAATTCTATGAATATTCCACAGTTGTTCGTGTGAATCCAAGTAATCAGTAAGTTATTGTTTTTGTAGGACAATACTATGTAGCATTCAACCTCTTTGGATAAGCTGTATGGCATATCAAGGTGCAGTACAAATCAACAGTGTTGCTGAGTGTCTAGTTTACATTGTGGCAGCAAATGAAGTTTTTGTCTCTTCATCAGTCAACCTGTAAAAATGGACCGAAGATCCATTAAAGTTTATGTGCACCGAAGATCAAGTTGATAAATTTCCTTATGGAAGCAGTTACAAAGTGGATATATGGTATTTATTACAAGCTGGTCATGTTATCTATCTACTAGCTTAAGAGGGAGTGTTGAAAAATAGTTTGGGTTCATTTGTAATTTTGGTTTAATGGGTTAATTTGTAATTTTGGGAGTAAGTTCCTTAGATTAGGATTAGATTCGATTTGAGTTATTTTAGGCTAGGGGTATAATGAGATTAGGATTTCCTATTGTGATGTAATAGTTTGCCTAGTAAAGTTATGATTAGGTTTCCTAGTTGGGGCTAATCTCTTTGGTTGTGCTCACTAAAATAGATCAAAGAATTCAGTCTTTTTTTTTTTTTTTTATGTTTTGGTAATTAAAGAATTCAGTCTTGTAGCCCTAAAATCCCAACTGTTCATTGAACTTTGCTAAATAATTAATTGAATTTCAATCATGCTGTTTGTTAGGACAGTGTTAGGACAGTAACAAAAGTGAGTTTGTTTGAATTCATTCTTAGCATTCATTTTTGCCAGTATATTTTTCCACAGGTTATTATACAAAATTTACTTCTTAAAAATAAATTACTTCAATTTAATTCATCTTTTGGGGTGGACTGAGGACAAGTATTATGAAAACCCTCATCTTTTTTTTCTGCCATGAAATACAAGTTCCTTTTACCTTTATGTATGTTGGTTACTTGGACATTCCATTGTCACGCTTTGGGCACATTCAAGTGTTGTATTGATTTGGCTACAATTCTAACCTCACCAAGTGATTGGTCTGACCATCACACATCCATGAAATGGTGGGAATTTCTGGCTGCCTAGCAATCTAGGGAGAGGTTGTCTTATTCTGGATGGATTTTCTAGTCATCTCTTTATATTTAGTCTGGCTCAAGCTTTGAAACTTTTCTTATTCCTTATACCTTATATTATAATTCTGTTCAATTTTCTTACTTCTTGTGTCTTCATGATATTATTTTCTTTGATTTGCAGAAAGATGATTGTCTAGTTTGTTTCTCTCACCGGCTCTGTTTTATTATCTTGGTTCAGTTTCATCTGGTCTTCTGTTTTCTTTAAATCTTTTCACCTAGTATGTTTTGTAACCATTACCAAACAATTTTCATTTCTGTAGCTTGCCATCATTTTGATAAGCTGCATGCATTGTTCTACAATTTTCACTTTATCTCCTTTCATGTCAACAGCCCAGAAGCATGCGCTGCTATCTTATGGAAAAGTGCCAAAGCTTCTCCGAAGGTTTTCCTCATTCCTCTTATCTTTGCATTTGTTCGTGTAAGCTGCTTATGTAGTTGTAGCTTACTTACAAATATTTATTTGTGCAGGCAGCTGAGAAGTTGAAGATAACTGCTACAGAGTTGTGCAAGCTTAAAATTGCTGATGGGATCATTCCTGTAATATGCTCTTTATCCCGTAGTCTTTTTTGAGTTCACATTTACTATTACTTTAATGGCATTGGAATTGAGTTGCTTTTAAAGGGTCTACTGGAAAGATGTTAGGCAGAGATGCTAGCCTTATGTAACTTGAACCATATTACCAGGCAGGTGCGGTCCTAGGTACAAGGGTCTGGGGGCTGAAACCCCAACCATACCTGAAAACAGTTAAATTTTTTAAAAACCCCCCTGCATATTCTGAGAATTAATGTTTATTTTTACATTTGCCCCTTCCCCCATTATTTCTTTTACATAGAACCGCCCGCCCCCGCCCCCACCCCCCAAAGTTGAATTTCCTGCGTCCGCCCTTGTTAGTGGGTAGAGGATATGAATTGGGTATTACATAAGCACAACTAGCAGGTGGATAGACTCAAAATTTAGGTTACAGGAGTTTGGATGGAAGTTAAAGAGGATCCCTTCCCTTCCCACTCGCACTCCCACGTGTTTTATACTGTCTTCACAATCTTGTCAAGGTTGCCTTCATGTCAGGACTACCTCCCTTTTCCTCTAATTGTTTCCGCAATTTGTATATCAAACTAGAATGTTTCTTAAACCAGTCATTAGTTGATTTAATTTTATATGACGTCTCCAAAATTTATGGATCTGCTGCTTCACCAAGTACTTTCTTATCACAACCACTTTGTGTGATGGATGGATGTTTATCCTCTTGCAAGTGGTCAGTGTACTTTTTCTTTATCGGCAAGTGGGCAATGTATCAAAGCCTTGTACCAACTATGCTAGGGTCGGCAGCATGAATTTGCTTTATCCATTCCAATCCATCATCATCATCGTCATCATCATTGTCGTCATCATCATCAAAGCCTTGTCCCAACTATGTTGGGGTTGGCTACACAAATTCTGTTTCTCCATTCCGATCTATCTTGAGCCAAATCCTATATAAGTTATAAAGTGGGCAATGTACTTATTTTCCTTTTTTCCCAACATATCCAAGCTACCAAAAATATACTTGGAGTTGGATATCTTGAGAGAAGCAGAGGCTATTGTGTCAATCAAGTTGCTTGACAAATATGAGAAAATATGTAGTTGATAGATTTGTGACTAATTCATGTATATGCTGTATGGTATTTAGCTTTACCTTTGCACCCCCTGAACATAGAGTATCCATTAATCATCTCTTCAATATGGGATTTTCATTTGCTATAATGGAATGGGATTCAGTGGGTTTGATGCAGATGATTATGCTTGGGAGATTGGGAAGATTGGGGGGTGGGTTGTTGGAGGAGGGGAATAACTTCAAGAGTCTGTAGAGTGACTTGCAAAAGAGTATATATATGCTTTGTGGGAGGGGTGGGGTGGTTGGTGGCCAAAAGGTGACTGAAGATCTGAGGCATCATTAGGGTTTGTGAACCATTTGGTCTTATAGTCTATATTATCTGGTTGAAACATCTAGGGTGGCTAGGTTCAAGCAAGTTGCATTAGCTTTCTGTTCATTGAATTTTATTCTTTTTTAGGACGCTGATGTATATTTTTCTAAAGAATTTCTACCCTTCTGACAGGAACCTCTTGGTGGTGCTCACACAGATCCATCTTGGACCTCACAACGGATAAAGATTGCAGTTGTGGAAACAATGAATGTATGCATCAGCTATAGTATTCTTTGCACGTTAACCAAGTTTTCCTATTGAAAATTCTCTCATGAAAATTTCCCAATGTGTGTACAGGAGCTACTGGAAATGGATACACCAAAGCTTCTAGAACATCGCATGCTTAAATTCCGTGCTATGGGTGGATTTCAAGAAGGAATCCCACAAGACCCTGAAAAGAAAATCAACATGAAAAAGAAAGAGGAGCCATTAGTTCAAAAGGGAGAGCTCAGTGCAACTCTTTCTCGTGACTTGGAGGATGAGGTTGAAAATCTGAAACAGCAAATTCTCAAATCGAAGGAGTCATCTTCTCCACTTCCTGAGTTAGGCCTACATGATATGATTGAGAAACTGAAAAGAGAGGTTGACCTGGAATTTTCTGAGGCTGTCAAATCCTTAGGCTTAAAGGACCAGTTGGAAACACTGCGAAAGGAGTTTGCAAAAGCAAGGGGTACTCCAGACCAACTCGTGGAATTGGGTTTGAGAGACAAGATTGAGAAGTTAAAGGGGGAGTTCAATCAGAGGCTATCTGAGGCTCCCAATTTTGTGAGCTTGAGTTATAAACTTGATATGCTTAAGGAGATATCTAAAGCGAAAGAACTCTCGGAGCAGAATGTTAAAGCTGCTACACTAAAGCAGGAAATCAATAAGAGGCTGAAAGAGGTACTAGAGCCACTAGAGGAAAAGATGAAGGCAATAGAGGCGGAAATGGCAAGCACTGCTTCAGCAGATGGGGACATAGATCTTGGGTTGAGGGAGAAACTTATAGTGCTGAAAAAGGAGATGGAACTAAAAATGTGTGATGTACTGAAGTCCCTCCATCTGGATGTTGAGGTCGTGTCATCAAAACAAGAGGGGTTAATGGCAAATGACTTCAGTGAGCAACCATTGAACTCTGATTTGAAGACCAAGATTGAAGAGTTGAATGATGATATTAATGAGAGGATTGTGGATGCCATGAATTCACCAGACTTGAAGAACAAAATGGAGATGCTGAAATTGGAGGCGGCAAAGACAGGAAAATCACCAGACCCAGATTCAGAGAACAGAATCAACACCTTGAGGCAGCAAATCAAGCAAAGCCTTGCGGAAGTTCTGAGTTCTCCAGTGTTGGTACAGAAACATGAAAAGGTGAAGCAGGAGATTGTGAGAACGAAGGAATCAGAGGATATTGCATTAAATTTCAAAGAGACCCTAAAAGAAGGTGATTTGAAACAAGACGTGTCAAGAGTTGAGCTCACTCATGGCCGCAATCTTACCTAATGTGAGTTCGTCTACCATTTCTTTAAGATGGATGAAGCCATACGTCAATTTCATTAATTTACAAATTCTGTGTGGATTTTAGCAGTTGTTGAGCCGTTAGAAAGATATGGTTGAAAATGTATTACAAAATAGACCTAATTTTTGAGCCTAAAATGACTTGTTTACCGTTCCTGTTTGTGAAATACCCCTATCTGCAGCATTGCTAATGTTAATCTTAAACCTCCAAGATGATGCAAAATGGTTCTTCCTGAATCCTCAAACAGGAACATGTTTTTGCAAGAACAGTTATTGCATAGCGCTTATACTTGTTGATCCAAATGCAGTGCTAGTGTTACCCCTCAGAAATTGCTGCTCTTTAATGCCGATTAGATGCAAAGTAACAATCGGTAAGAAGAATAGTAGAAATAATAGTTTTTCTTTCTGCTGGGTCAACTAGGAACTTGGCCAAGTTGACTCATCCTGATCACTTACTAGGTAAGGGTTAGGTTAAACTTGATTTGAATGCATTTTGGTTGGAAGCTGGTAGACCCTTGTTGGTCGACTCACAACTTGGTTTGACTAGTCATGATCTGGTTGAGTCAGCTGGATCTATGATGCAGCGTAGACCTCATGGCCACATGTATAGGGCCTGTATAGATTTAGGAATTTATTTTTATGTCAATAGTTTCTAAATTAATTGTAATTAGGATAAGATTCTAGTTTCCTAGTTTAAGTAGGTTTCTTAGGGCTTAAGTTATCTTTCTTTTTTATACGGCATTGTAGAAAAGAATTGTTTAGTTGTTGATTAATGAAATTGGGTTTTCCCATTGAGGTGCGTCCTCGGTTATTATCTCTGTGGAGATTGATTGTGTCTACGGACACGTGCTTCGGCACCCATTGTGCTTTTAACACTTCCATAGCAAGCCCTAACCCTAGGGCCTGCATCAGTTGGTATCAGAGCCGAACATCCCTCCTGATCGTCCGCGTGTTACCCCTATCCCCACCCTACCCATCGTCCATTGATGCAGCCCGACAGAAGACTAGGGCCCGCAAGCTCCTTTGATGGACCATCTGATGGGGTCCACATGATCCCTGATTCAATCAGAGATCCTTGTCTATCTATCTAAATTAGTAATATCAGTTAGTTGCTTAATAGGAATTGATTTCTACAATTCTAATTTCATTAGGAATAGGTAAGTTGCTATTTCCAATATTATGATGTTCTATATAAACAGAGGAGATCCATTGTTTTTATCATGCTTATTCTATTAATAAAGACTATCGTGAGTTTTTCTCCATGAGTTCATGGCTGTGAGTTTTATTTTGTGTGGAATCCCTTTGTTGGATTCAATCAACCTCATCTGAGAAGTTGGTCTATTTGATCGAAGGTCCGGGGCTGCGCCAGATTGGTATCAGAGACGAGATCCGGTCGCCGGAGAAACAATTGTCTTCTCCGGTTCGTCGTCGTCCACCCATCGACATCATCCCACAACGTCCAACCCAACTCCCTTCCTTGCCGATCCAACCCTCCAAAAAAAAAAAAAAAAAAAACCCTAGCCACTGCCGAAGACTCCCAGCATCACCACTTACCCAAATACCGTCCCCTACGAAGCCCTAATTCCATTAACCCCATCTTCTGGAAATCCCGACCCCTTCCCCCACCTCCTAACAATACTGAAACCCTTTTAACCCGAACACCCTGCAAACCCTAATTCCCTAAACCCAAACCCCATCGCTGATACACCCTCCTAACCAAAAAAAAAAACCACCCCACTTCCCGAACCACTCCCGCACCCCTTCGCACATCATGTGCCATCCCCAAACCCAGAAAACCCCTCCTCCCATCCCCACTACCACATCCAAATCCCAGTCGCGACCCCAGCCACCCCTTCATCCCTCCAGCCTCGTCAAAACCCCACCAATAATAATAAAAAAAAAAAATAGAGAGAGAAGCAGAGCAGAAACGAAGAGAGAGAGGGCTTGAGATCGGAAGGCGTACCTTGCACCGACGACGAGCACGCACGCCAACAGCGCTAGCCATTGTCTTCATCTGCAACTCCATTTTCATCGTAGAGAAGCAGCATCGCCTCGTCGTTGTCGCGCGCAGATCTCACCTCGGACCATCGTCTTCCACACCGTCTCCTTTCGTTTCGTCCAAACAGTAAGCCTCCGGCCCTGTTTTTTTAATTTTCTCTACGCACAGAGCCCGAGGAGAAAAGAGGGCTTCTTTCCTTCACAGCACTGCACTGGGCCTAAGTTTTGGGCATGACTTGCAGTCTGGGCTCGATTTGAGTCCAAACCCGACCCAGCCCACTTAAAAAAAAAAAAAATTTCCAGCCATGCCTAGAAGAGGTGACAATCTCAGTCATTGGCTCACGGACAAGGAGCGTGATGAACAATTGTTCAAATTGGGCCAAGATATGGATGAAGTAATGGATCGTCTACGCACAGTAGAGACTGCACTTATTGAATTGCAAAGTACACAGTTGGTTGCAAAGGAAGGGTCTTCTACTACCACACAATTAGTCACACCCATCCAAACAGAAAGGCCTGAGCAACGTGAATCCATGCGTGACTTTGTACAGCGTCTCATCGCTGAATGAGACACCCAGGGTCCCATGGTTGCACACCGCACTGATGATATCACAAAGAAAGTTAAAATTGATGTGGCTGATTTCTCTGGAGATGTCTGTGTGAAAGTTTTTGTTGATTGGCTTAATTCCCTGGAAGACTATTTTTCTTGGTATAACATGAATGATGAGCAGCGGATAGCCTTTACGAAGGTTAAACTTAAGGGTCCTGCTAGAATCTGGTGGTATGGTGTTGAAAATAATGAACTTGCTTTGGGACAGCCCATTACCAGATGGTTCAACATGAAAGAAAGGCTCAAATGCAATTTCCTTCCTTCTGATTACATTGACACACTGCACCAAGAGTATCTTACTCTCCAGCAAGGCAATCTATCTGTAGAAGAATATACAAACAAATTTTGTGAATATATTGTTCGTTGTAATTTGAAAAAAGATGTTCGTCTCACTATTACTCGATATCGAGATGGATTGCGCAATGATATCGGACGGGAAGTTGCTATGTTTGATTACACCAGAGTTGATGAGATATTTTGTAAAGCTCGGAAAGCTCAACATGAACTTCAGCTGCGGAGACGCAACACTTTTCAAGTTGGGGAGTCTTCCACTAGAAGATGACCTGAACCTAC
Source organism: Umbellularia californica (assembly GCA_028538565.1). NCBI lineage: Eukaryota > Viridiplantae > Streptophyta > Magnoliopsida > Laurales > Lauraceae > Umbellularia > Umbellularia californica. The sequence goes on along the minus strand of JAPQWN010000007.1, from coordinate 39,377,859 downwards.
TTTTAACTGTACTCAGACGCAAGGTTTTCGCCCTCCTCCTCTTAAATCATTCCAGCAAGCACCACAGAGGCCACAGCAAGTCATTCAGCAGCAACAAGCTTTGCCACAGCCAAATCAGCGGGTGCAGCAGAATCAGAATGATAACCGTGCCCGTGGAAGAATAGATAAAAGAGAAATTATTTGTCATGCTTGCAAACAAAAGGGACATTATGCAGCCGAGTGTCCCCATAGAAATTTATATGCTACTAATGAGCCAGAAGATGATGAACAGTATGATGAGGAAATAGAAGCAGAGCCGTTCAATGCAGAGCCTCAATATGAAACCATAGTAGATATATTGCAAGATACAGAAGCTGATAAAGGCACCCCACTGCTTTTCCTTGATCGTCGTCTCCTAGTAGCTGATTCAGTGGAAGAAAATGAAGACTGGAATCATGCATCCATTTTTCGGTCACGAGTTAATTGCAAGGGCAAGTCTTGTAACATGATCATTGATGGTGGCAGCGCGATAAATGTTATATCTCAAGAGGCAGTCGAGAAACTCAAGCTACCAACAGAGAAGCATCCAAGACCTTATAAAGTTGCATGGGTCAATGATTACTCAATTCCTGTCCGTAAGCAATGTGTCATCCCTTTCAGAGTCAGCAATTATGAAGATACAATTCGTTGTTACGTCATTCCAATGAATGTTACACATATTCTCTTCGGACGGCCATGGTTAAAGAAGCTTAAGGTTATCATAGATCATGAGCACAATACTTATACTTTCAACTGGAAAGGAGGTAAGATTAGATTGCTTCCATTGCCTGCTAAATCTTCCTCCTCCACATCTAATACAGCTCCAGCACTTCCTATATTAACCATGCGGAAGTTTGAAGATGAAAGCAAAGAACAAGGCGTTATGTATGCATTAATTGCTAGGCAAGTTCTAGAAGAATCTCCTGCTACATCTGTCCCACAAGCAGTAAAGCCACTTTTGACGAAGTTTGCTAATCTAGTTCCAGATGAGTTGCCTAAGGAGCTGCCTCCATTACGTGACATCCAGCATGCCATTGATCTTGTCCCAGGCGCCTCTTTGCCAAATTTGCCTGCATACCGGATGAGTCTTATGGAGCATACAGAATTAAGAAGACAAGTTGATGACCTTTTACAAAAGGGGTATATCAGGGAAAGCCTCAGTGCTTGTGGAGTACCTGCACTTCTCACTCCAAAGAAAGATGGAAGCTGACGTATGTGCGTGGACAGTTGTGCCATCAATAAAATCACGGTAAAATACCGCTTTCCAATCTCCAGATTAGATGATATGCTAGATTTGATGACTGGTGCATGTATTTTTTCTAAACTTGATCTGCGAAGTGGTTATCATCAAATCCGTATAAGGCCAGGTGATGAATGAAAGACTGCATTTAAGATCAAAGATGGTCTTTATGAATGGATGGTTATGTCCTTCGGGTTAACCAATGCACCTAGTACTTTTATGCGGGTCATAACACAGTTATTGCAACCTTATATTGGAAAGTTTGTCGTCATTTACTTCGACGATATACTAATCTACAGCAGAACATCTTCAACATTTGGATACAATTTGCTAACTCCTTCACCGGGAGCATTTCTATATTAATCTCAAGAAGTGCACTTTTCTGGGTGATTCTGTTATCTTCTTGGGATATGTTGGGTCGGCACAAGGAATTAAAATGGACCCTGAGAAGGTCAAAGCAATTCTGGACTGGCCCATTCCTACTACACTCACTGAAGTTTGAAGTTTTCATGGTCTTGCAAACTTTTATAAGAGATTCATTCGAAACTTCAGCAGTATCATGGCTCCTATCACAGAATGCATGAAAAAGGGTGAATTTAAGTGGACTAGTTCTGCCACTAGAGCCTTTGCAGAAATAAAGCGTAAAATCACAGAGGCACCAGTTTTACAAATTCCAAATTTTGATAAAGTCTTCGAAATTGCTTGTGATGCCTCAAATGTTGGCATTGGAGGTGTTCTTAGTCAAGAGAGACACCCGATTGCATTTTTCAGCGAGAAACTTTTTGATGCCAAGAAAAAGTACTCTTCTTATGATCTGGAACTCTATGCCGTTGTACATTGGAGACATTACTTGATTGGCAATGAGTTTGTTCTTTACTCAGACAATGATGCTTTGCGACATCTACATTCACAACAGAAGATCAGCGCCAACCATGCCAAATGGAGCGCCTATATACAGAAGTTCAGTTTCAGCATTCGCCACACAGTAGGAAAGGATAACTTGATAGTTGATGCACTCAGTCGACGAAAGCATTTGTTAACAACTATGTATGTTAGTGTACCAGGTTTTGACCAACTCAAGCTAGATTATGCGGATGATCCAGACTTTGGTTCTATCTATGCAGACCTCAATAATAGTGATCTGGGTAAGCATCCTCATTATAGCATTCATGATGGATTTTTGTTTAAAGGTACACAACTCTGTCTTCCTGCCACATCCATTTGTGAATATATTGTTAGAGAGTTGCATTCGGGAGGATGCAGTGGCCATTTGGGACGCGACAAAACTCTTGCTCTTGTCAACGATCGATATTATTGGCCCCGAATGAAGACTACCATTATTCGCATCTGCGAAAGATTTAAGACATGCCAGCTAGCCAAAGGAAACAAGAAGAACACTGGACTTTATCAGCCTTTACCTGTTCCTCATACTCCATGGGAAGACATTAGCATGGATTTTGTGGTAGGTTTGCCAACGACTCAAAGAAAAGTTGATTCTATTTTTGTTGTCGTTGATCGCTGCTCAAAGATAGCACATTTTATTCCATGTACTTCCACTAGTGATGCCTACAAGGTTGCAAAGCTCTTTTTCAAGGAAGTTGTGCGTCTACATGGCCTTCCGAAGACTATTGTTTCGGATCGAGACACCAAATTCATGAGTTATTTTTGGAAGATTTTATGGATGCTGTCCAATACCAAGTTCAAATTCTCTACCGCTTACCACCCTCAAACTGATGGCCAAACAAAAGTGGTAAACAAAAGTCTTGGATAGTTGTTACGATGTCTTGTTCATGATCACATCACAACTTGGGATCATGCATTACCTATGGCTGAGTTTGCTTACAATTATTCTGTCAATAGGTTTACTGTTACTTCTCCATTTGAAGCTGTTACAGGGGTTTGACCACAACTACCTGTTGATCTTGTCCCTTTGCCAATAGATGCCCGGATAAGTGCCGATGCTGAAAGTTTTTTTTCACCACATGCAACAAGTGCACAATGAAGTCCGCCGCCATATATCTGCCAGTAATGCCACTTATAAACAGCAAGCAGACAAGCATCGTCGATTTCTTGAATTTGTTGAAGGAGATATGGTCATGGTCCGTATCCGTCTCGAACGTCTGCCTCCAGGCGCTTACAAAAAGTTGCATCCACGAAATGCTGGTCCCTACAAGATTCTAAAAAAGATTGGCTCCAATGCTTATGTACTTGATCTACCATCCGATTTAGGAGTCAATTCTACCTTCAACGTAGAGGATCTTACACTCTACCGTGGTCATGACAATGATGTGAAACTGAAGAATAGATTATTGCTCTCCCTTCGAATCTTCCACCTGTTGACGAGATTATTGATGTGCTTGATGATCAGATTGTTTCCACTCGTCAAGGAGGTTTTCAAAAGTTCTATGTCCGCTGGAAGAATTGACCTCTCTCCGATGCTACATGGATCATTGCCACAGATTTTCAACGCTTGAATCCAGATCTTTATGAGCGCTATCAGGTGATTAACGCGCTGGAGTCGAGTTCTTTCAAGCCGGGGAGAGTTGATGCAGCCCGACAGAAGACTAGGGCCCGCAGGCCCCCTTGATGGACCATCTGATGGGGTCCACATGATCCCTGATTCAATCAGAGATCCCTCTCTATCTATCTAAATTAGTAATATCAGTTAGTTGCTTAATAGGAATTGATTTCTACAATTCTAATTTCATTAGGAATAGTTAAGTTGCTATTTCCAATATTATGATGTTCTATATAAACAGAGGAGATCCATTGTTTTTATCATGCTTATTCAATTAATAAAGACCATCGTGAGTTTTTCTCCATGAGTTCATGGCTGTGAGTGTTCTTTTGTGTGGAATCCCTTTGTTGGATTCGATCAACCTCATCTGAGAGGCTGGTCTATTCGATCGAAGGTCCGAGGCTGCGCTATCCATCCACTCTGTCCATTCCCTGCACCATCGAAAATCCCTCCCTGTCCGAGAGTCCTAGGCTATAGCTACCCACTGCCAGACTGAAGCCACCATCGAAAATCCCTCCCTGTTCAACCCAAACGAAACCCTACATTCATCGAACCCACCCACTAGTCCCTCACACTGGTAGACATCCGTGTTCCCATCCTTCCACCAAAAACACCAAAACCCTAATCGTCATACCACCTGCTACCCCACGTCCCCAAAGTCACCCAAACCTCACCTCAACCCCAATCAAACCCTTCCCCTGCAATCTGAAAACCCTTCCAGAACCTCCCGCCACCTCTCCACTACCCCATCAGCCAATTGAAACACCCCACAGCCCTCCTCGATCAAATCCAGCCACATTGACCCTGCCCTCTGCCATGCACGACCCAACCAAACCTCACTTCCCCTTGCCTCCCTCACCTAGACCCACTATAAAAAAAAAGAGAGCAGAAAGAAACAAAAAGAAAGAAGAAAGAAGAAAGAAGTAGCGGAAGGAAGGAGGGAAACGTACCTGGCACTGACGTCGTCCCGCTCCAGAAGCTCCCATTCGCCTGCTCCTCCTCGTCGTTGTCGTCCAACCAATTGATGCAGAAGCACAATTGGTTTGTTGTGGAAGTGCTAAAATCACAATGGGTGCCGAAGCACGTGTCCATAGACACAATCAATCCCTGCAGAGATAATAACCGAGGACGCATCTCAATGGGAAAACCCAATTTCATTAATCAACAACTAAACAATTCTTTTCTACAATGCCCTATAAAAAAGAAAAATAACTTAAGCTCTAAGAAACCTAGTTAAACTAGGAAACTAGAATCTTGTCCTAATTACAATTAAATTAGAAACTATTGACATAAAAATAAATTCCTAAATCTATGTGGGCCCTATACATGTGGCCATGAGGTCTATGCTGCATCAATCTAATTCGTAACACATTTTATCCTTGCTCATTAGGAAACAAATGAAATTCAAATATCAGCATTCCATTATTACTAAGATGGAAGAAGTTATAAGAAAACAGAATTTGAAATTAGACCTCCACGAGATTTATTTGAATAGGTATTTGAAATTTTACAAAATATTGTACATTTTAGTTATTCTAAATATTTATACTCCTATATTGCAACCTTGAGGTTGTGGATTTTAATTCATGTTACGATAAAAAAAGAATATATTCATATTACTTTTTTTTATTTATATAATTTACCAAACTGTCTAGTCAACTTATTGGAGTTTGTTTTTCAACATTGCTCTGGAACTGTCCAACCATGATTCTGTATTATTTGGTAAATGTTTTCCTAAATAATTTATTGTTGTTTTTACCTAAAAATTATAAAGAAATCTACTTATAAGCAATTAATGATTAGGACTTAAAATTAATACCAAAGAGGGATAATTGAAAAACTGAGATCTTTTTCACTTAAATGATGCCCATGGGTTGCCATATCGTGTCCTATGTACTCTCTATCTTTCTTTAATCTCTGGATCTCTTGTTTTTGGTACTAAAGACGAATATAGGACGGGTAACTCTGGAGTTTCTACTATCGTATCTTTCTATGGTAATATTATTTCTTCATATGCATTTTTTCCGCTGTTTCTGTCAATGCACAACGAAGAAATTCACTTGAGAACCACTATTTTTGTACTCTGTTAGTGGTTTTTCTTGATCCGAGCATCTGTCTCTCTTTCTGATGGGTGTTTATTCCTTTATATTATATGATTTTATTGCCTGTCATGCCTTTTTTTGTCTTTCTGTTTCGATCCTGTGAGAATTTTGCATCTGAAACCCCTTTTCTGCTATCTGTCGGTTGTAATCTTCATTTCTGATTTTTTTTTCTTCTTCTTCTTTTTTTTTTTTCACGCCCCACTTGGGAATTTCGCTCCAGGAACTCATCTTTCCTATTGTGAGAGTTTTGCATTAAAATCCATGTTTCCTGGTTGCTTTAAATTTTCGGTTCCCATTATCTGCCAAGGGTATTTTCACCCTTGAGGCTCATTTTGATGCTTCCTAAATTGTCAGGGAATTCTTGTGTGAATTTTTATGGAAGCCCTTTTTCTCTATCTTCAAATTCAGTTTTGTAATCCCATCATCTGCTGTACTCAGTTTCCATTATAATTCTTCCATCTCATGCTTTTAATAAATGTTTCACTTCAAGATTCGATCCTTCTTGCTGAATATCAGCTGTGTGCCCCCCTCAACTTCCAAATGTCGATGGTCCTTTTCTATTTTGAAAATGCTTAAAAAGGAGTAAAAGTATGTTTTCAGCACTAAGTTTACCTGAAATCTGACTTTCTGCACTGAGCATTTTCATTGAGTTTATTTATTATTTGGAAATGGAAAACGAAGGATGCCGGAGTTCAAAGGGTTTAGTCGCATATTTCAACCTATGGGTAGTTTCGTCAAAATAATATCCCATTTTTTTGTTATTCCTATTTGGTATAAATTCAAATCCAAATAATATCCCACTTTTTTTGTTATCCCTATTTGGTATAGATTCAAATCCTTATCTTTGATTTTTTTAGTGGGTATCTTTATACTTTATTTGGTTAAAAATGCCTAATTTATTTATTTTTGGTCATGTATACCTCCTAGTTCTATGCATATTGGATTATTTTTTACTTTTTTTTTTCCATTAGAGATTCACTCTGCTTTTTTGTAGGATTTGTTTTAGCAGGCCAGTGATCATAATACACTGAAGGGTGGGTTAAGTCTAAGATGATTGATGCACGAAAAATTTGGTAAATTGAGGGAGCCATTGTTTTCACTCCTCTAAATTTGTCATTTTCTTATTATCAAGATTTGTTTATATTATGCAATTTTTTATGAGCCCTTATTTTAATAAAAGCAATGTAATAATGAGGTCCTATTATCATGGATAGTGATGCTTTTTGGTCCCTATTAATTACTTTCTTACGCATTGTGTCGAGGCTTACATAATCACATAAATGCAAGGTTATATGTATATCTTCAACCTATGATAAACATAGTTTTAGATAAAGACAGATCCAACTTTATTTGCTTATAGAATAATATTTTCTTAGTTATCGATACTTGATTCACATGCATATGCCTGATATCTCCCCCTTCCGACCAAGGCTCAAACTTGTGACTCCGGCCTCTCTTATGGGGTTTGTTTCCAACTTCATAAGTATATGTAGGCATGTCAAACGGTACGGCCCGCTAGGAGTTTTTCCTAGCACGGCACGACCCGCCTGGAGCATGCTAAGCCGTGCTGTGCCTCCGTGTCGGGCGTGCTCGGCATGCCTCTTTTAATTTTTTTTCTGATTAATTTTTTTCGCCCTTTTGGTATTACACGGCCCACGGGCATTCATCACATTACAAAAAGTATATAGAAAAAGATCAACATCTGACCTACCTATCTTATATGGGGCCCACCCATCAGAAGTGGAGCCCATGGTTTCTTTTTCTATTTTTTCCCCTTAGTTTCAGGATTTAATGAGCAAATAAAAGGAAAAAAAAAAAACTAACACGATATATCTCTTGTTGAATTTTCCAAAGCCAATAAATATGTAGTTGTGTTTTTTTTTTTTTGGATTATCAATGTTGATTTGGAGTAAAAAGTTCTAGTACATTACTTTTACAGGGGACTTCTTTCATTTCTAACCAAAAAGCCAAAAATGGGAGGGAAAATAGTTCCCTTAAGTTAATATATTTGTTCGTAACTCAAATTAGAATGGAAACGTTTGATTTGTATCATGTTTTTTTAGTACTTATTTTTTCTGTGATGGGCATGGCGGGCCGACCGTTAATGGTGGGTTGGTCCGTAACATGCCGTATCGAAACAGGCTGGCCATGCCAGTTCCCTCGGCCCCCATGCCGTGGGTCGTTGATTGTTTTGGCACGGCCTGGCCCATTTGACATCTCTAAGTATTTGAGGACTGAGGAAGTTTCATAGCTTTAGTTCCCATGTACATAATGCAGGATCGTTTTCAAGTTTTCTGTTTTTATTTGGAAAATGTTATTTTAAAATGAATCATAACGTAAAATATAAAAAAATATTTTTGTAAATGATTCCAGTACTATGAGGAAACTGAAAACAGACGATCATGACAAAAAAGTATACTAAGGATAAAGTAAAAAGTAAACTGAGGTAGACCAATACGCATGGCTACCCATGACTAAACATGCGCGCCCATTACTTGTACACACGAACTTGTGCTAAATCCGGTCTTGACACAACCCAAACATATGTCATATATATTGTAACAAAATGTGATGATAAGGAATTATGTAAATAATACTAATAATAATAATAATCATAAGAGAAAATTACTAAAAAAATGACCATAGATGGCCACTAACCGAAAAACACGCTACTAGTCAATATGACATGGAAGTAGTTCCTGTGATCACTTCCCTTTCTTTTTTTTTTTTTTTTTTATTAAAAATTTAAACGTGTAACGACGTCGCACTCAAACCGATACAAATAGCCTGAAATCCCCGTGATCCCCTTGTTGTAGGCTGATCAGATTCTTCAACTTTGCCGCCTTCTACTGTGAGCTATCTCTACAAGCATGACCACCCCGACTTCTACGACTACCTCTGCAACCGCATGTACACCCTCCCGTTCTCTGGCATCGAGAGCTACCTCTTTTAGATCTGCTTCCTCCACAAGCCCAGCCCTTCGCTCGACAAGTTCATTGTTGACATTTGCACAAAATCGCTCCAGATCTCGCTTAAGGTCTATTGGTTCCTCATGGCGGAGCTCGAGGACTCCGAGGATGAGGCTGGCAATGAGGACAGTAGCAGAATTCATGAGAAGTGCCAGATCGCCGCCACGCTGATTGGGGAGTGACCGGCCGGTGTCTGATGAGAACAAGCTGTTCAGGAAACTCATACTGGGGGTGAAAGTCCGAGACGCGCTCTTCTTTAGAAAGTCTGTGGAGAAGGATGATGAGGAGGCAGACAAAGATGGGTTCTTTAGGAGACTCCTCAGAGAGAGCAGCAACGACGAAGAGTCGGATAAAGAAGGGTTCTTTCGTAGGTTACTTCCCTATTACCACAAGTAGGCCCCTCCATCTATATCCATGGATCAATTGGACCTGTCCACCAAATTAGATCCATATCTTATTATCCTTGAAACCCAATTAATTATAGTAATCATTAGTACCATCCAATTAACTCTTGATTGAGATGGGCGCACACTTACTAATGATAAATCCATTAATTGGTACAAGGGGATAATGCAGATAGATTCCATCTTGACAATTGAATGTTCCCACAGTCCTACTACCACGTACCTACGACACCGAGGTATTGACCTACAGTTGGCCTTACTCATTGGTGACTCAAAGCAAATGAATAGACAGAAACTTGAGTTCATTAATGTCTTGGGATTGATAGACTATTGCTAGGGAATTATGAGAGCAGACCTTAAAGTATAGACAATGTTTCATAAGGTGCTTCTCATGGTCCTTCATACATCCAATGTACCATCACTATGATTCAGAATCTTACATTCTGATGATCAATACAAATCACACTATCTCATAATGATTAAAGTGCTGCAACCTTATCAGATGAGATGTCCAATTTCATCACCATTTGTGAATCAATTTAAATATAGGATTTGTGACATGTCTCCCGTATGTAGATCTCATCCACACACGTGTCACATCTAATATACTTGTGGGCTCAGGTTCATCTCATGAGTTATCATGTCATTCGTGTTGGTTATGTGCAAGGAAGTAATAAAACACCATTTATCTCATGAAAGTAAAGTATGATTATATTGATAATTAATGAAATAATTAATTTATAACATCATCCACTGGATTGAAACCATATAATTTAACTCCAAGTACACTGATGGACCCTCGATTTCCATCCTCTCCTTCCGCCCCGAGGGCTGCCTGGGTCTCGGCGGAGGAGGAAATGCGGGTATCAACTTTTTTGTACGGGTATGCCGGATTTTCTATTCTACTTGGAATTTGGAATGGTGATGATCCGCAGATTCACCTTCACAAGTAGAAAGGAAATCAATCATTCTTTCTAACTTTTCAAATTGCATAAATATTTAAGAAAAGAGACAGGTTTGTTTTTGAGAATGCCATAGGAGGCGTTTTTTTTGTTTGTTTGCCGTGAAAGGTGATTTTGCTGTGAAAGGCGATTTACAAATCTCATCAAATATGAAAGACAAGAATTGTGATTTTTGTTTGTCTCTTTAAAAAATACAAAGTATAATAGAAAAGAAAGAAAATGGATCTAACTTTTTAGGAGATTGCGGGGACACGTTCAGATCGACAGTCGCAAGTCATGTATGGACTTCGCCATTGTCCTTCAAATGAGAACTCTTGATGCTTCTATTCTTCGGCTTGGCTCCAACCTTAGTTTTTTAGAGGATAAGGACCAAGGGGAGGTCCTATATCCAATAAAAAGCAAAGTAAACGGGCTGAAAAGCCGCATTTAGGCCATGTTGGATAGCAGAAGGGGACCTTGGGGGGGTGGCCCCCCAAGGGACTCTAATCACCTTGTAGTGTCTCTTCCGGCAGAGCAGCAGGACTTCGTCAGGATTTCTTTGGGAGTGTGCAAGTATGCAAGTGCAAAATCTCAAGTCGATGTGTGTATCGCTCTCTCTCTCTCTTGGAAATGGACCTCCTTTTATAGGCTCTTGGTAGCCATGAGGTGGTTTATGGGCATTGATGGCCATGATGAGAGATTTGATGGCATTGATGCTTCATGATGGGAAGAGTTACACGTTTTTATTTCTTGATTTTGTAACTCATTTTTCTTGGCTTGTGATTAGTCGATGGAGGATAATGGGCGTTTAATTGCCTTTAATCTCCATGATGAAGGGAGTTTCATGGTTTTAATGCCATGATTGCTTGGATTTGTAACTCCCATATGCTTGAATCTAATTGGGCCGTCCAAAATAATGAGTTAATGACCACGTTAAGTCTATAAATGGGTCAATTAACAGCATTAAGTGGTGCCGGAGTATGCGAAGAGTCGCGGGCCGCGCTGCGTCCTTTGCGATTCTTCTTGTGATCATCACAGGTGGATCTACACATTGTTTGATGTCGGATTGCGATGCAATTTCAGACATTGATTGATGTTGGTGGGCCGGTGACATCTGTCTTATCGATTTCTCGATCGGTCGGATAGAAAGTGTACTTTTTTGGTAATCCGGTTGGCGATCTTAGTGCGATCAATGATAATTTCATGCTCTTGACGGCGGATCCGAGATGTCAGCGAAGATCAGTCGTTTTCAAGCATAAAAAATTGGATTTTCAGAAAATCAAAGAGGCATGAACTCCCGAAACGCGAAAACAATCGGAAATCGGGCCATCCGGCCAAAATCTGGCGACCCAAATTTCCAGGGTCGCCGGCGACCACGCACCCAGGGTTGCCGGCGTCCATGGGGTTTTGGCCCCTTTGGTCGCCGAGTGTCTTTTTCGGTCGTTTTTCCTTATTTTTCGTTCCTTTTTTCTTCTGTATTTTTCTTGACATTTTTCCTCAATTATTGACTTGACTTTCTTGGAGAAAACTTGACGAGAACCTGCGCAAAACCGGAGCACAATGTTTCCCACTTTTCGGAAAAGCCGAAGATTTTATAACCGATTTTCCGTCAAGAGTCGAAACTAGGTCAAACGATGTCGGAATGACCTGAAAAAAAATGTGAAGCTTCCTGAGTAGTGGATAGGACCAACCATGGGCTTTTATTTGCGTTTTGAAGCCGTTTGGGGTCCCATCGATGCTTGACTTGATTTTGCTGCCGGGAAGATGCCGAGCTTTAATATGTGGTCAAACGATGTCCGATTGACCTGAAATTTGACGGGAGCCTATTGGAGTCATTTTGAGACTACCCATTAGCTCCGATTTAGATGTCATTGTCCCGGGGTGCTCCGCCGCCGGTAGGCTTGATTTTCTTTCGGAGCATCGAAACCTGGTCAAACATTGTCAGAATAACCTGAAATTCGACGTGTAACCCTTTGGAAGCATGTTAAAGCCATTCATATACTTTGTTTGATGAATGATGATCTCGGTGGTTCTCGCCGCCGGGAGGCTTGGTTTTACTGCTCGAGCATTGATGGAGGGTCAAACATTGTCAATTTGACTTGAAATTTGATAAGGAGCCCTTTGGAGGTATTTTGGAGCAATCCGTAGGGTCTGATCGAAGTTTTGATGTCTTCGATACTGTCGCTGCCAGGAGCGCTTGTTTAACTGTCGGAGAAGTGAAGTTAGGCCAAATGATGTCGGAATGGTCCGAAACTTCTTGTGTACCCCCTCTTTTGGTTGTCTTGAAGGATATTGTAGTTTTTGTCTGATTCCGACAAGATCTGATGCTTGAAGTAGCATTGCCTATTTGTAGTTGGATGCAGCTTCTTATGGCTTCTTGATGTTAAGGAGGCAAAGTGACCTTTTTGGTGTCAACATACACGGGTACAAACCTATATGGATCTAGATGCATACTCGTATATTAATTGGGACCAAAATTGGGTTCTAGTGACATGTTTATGAATTGGAACCTAAGACAAGTTCCAAACCCAATTTTTTAAGGGTTGGAACCTCTAAATAATCGGAGAATCGAATACTCATTTACATCCCTAATTGTAACCTAAAAGAGTTTGGACCCAGACCGGCTTATGGATGAGAACCCAAAATAAATTCCAAACCTGGTTTTTCACATGTCGGAACCACCAAATAATCGAAGAATAGGGTAACTCTTTTATATCCTAATATCGATGCATATGGTTGAGAAAAATTGTTGTCGCGGCATAAATCTAGAAAATTGAGGATTTCCAAATCATATGAGGGGTGGTCGGACTTGAAAATCCTCAAAAGGATATCCACTAGCTCAAATTCTCAAGAATTTACAATTGCCAAATTTGAATTTTCTAAATCCTCAGGGAAAACTAGAAAGGAATCCTTGAGGATTTGGTTGCCAAACACAACCTAGGGATTATAGATGCTCATGATTTCTTTTTTGGAACTCTGAGTCCAATTTTTGCTTGCTATTAAATTTCTAGAGATTCTAGGAAATGTCTTTTTTAATCTGAGGCCAAAACTCAAGAAAATCAACAAATGGTCATCCAATAGTCTCTCCCCTCATAGGAGTATAATTACCCCCAATTAATAATAAAAAAAAAGACCTTGGGGTGGCGATTGTGTGACATCTGTGATAAAAGAGAAAAATTGTTATAATTTATTGTGCTGCTAATTATTTTGTTGTTTGGTGCAGCATATTTTCCTTGTAAAAAGAAAAAAAAAGCTGATTTTTCTTGATAGAGAGAATCCTAATTTCCTATAAAATGTGCAAGGAATGTGACTCCTCTCATGTTGAAGCAAAAATTCCCAAGGAAAAAATTCTATTATTGCACAAATTAGCCTCCATTTCAATTTCCTATGCAAGCAATAGGAATACAAGATTCCACTCGTAGAAATAAAAATCAGTAGAGTAGAATACTCTCATTGCACAAACACATCGTTAGTATCCCTACATAGAGATTTATACAGGCTGATCCAAGCCTAATAGACAAATCTTTCCCTCAAGCTGCATAAATTACCCAAGTGTCGAGCTCAGCTCAAGCTTAAGAACCCCCGCTTGAACTAATCTCGATCATAAATGAGCTCAGCCAAGTGGAGCTTGATTTTTTCCCTCAATATTAATAAAAAATATTATTTATGCATGGACAACTTATATAAAGCATTATAAGTACTTTTACTCCATCTGAGACCCACATGAAAATATTATCACATGTACGGTATCTATGTGTGGTTATGATTTAACATCTATAATCTACATAATAATATCTCAAAAAAAAAAAAAAAAAAAAAAAAAAACAGATAGAGCTGAGCACTTGATGACCCAAGCTCGAAAACAAATCAAAGTTGAAACTCTAGGAATTCAATGCCCAAAAGAGTAACATGCCTCTGAAAACCTGTTCATAAAATCCTCAATTTTTGTTTCGAATATTAAGCTGTCCATCCAAGCAGCAGAAATTTAAAAGAATCTCAGGATTAGAAGGATTTCATGCTCTCTCAAAATAAGAGATGTCTTTCAGTCCAGAGTTCCATGATCCAAACGGGCCGAGATGTAACCAGTAGGCCCATTGCGGAAATGGACCTAGAACCAATCACATACCTCTTAATTTAACCCAACATGATCCAACTTGAAAAAGATTATTCTCTATTATTTTGTATAAGCATAGTTCATCTAATATATCATTTTTAATGCAAGCACATCAAATTAGTAAAGTTTTCAAGGATGACTAGGCTGACCCAAAGAGTGATACAACCTGACGTATGAGCCCACGCTACAACTAAGCCAGTCGTTCCATGCTTAGGGATGGGCTGGCCACTCTGAAAATGACCATCATATTATCATACCTGATATATGTTGTCGTATACTCATATTATAATGTATAAAAATGTTTTTGTCGCATTGTGGCCGATCTGTTTGAATTGTCCAAATCTAGGGAATTCATGCAGGAAGAACTCTAATTTCTCACAGGAAAAAACAAATGAATCTCAAACACGATGACTGGTTCAGATAATGAATTTGGAGCCCACAAAGGAGCATAAATCAGAAAGTGGGATTAAGATGCTTTTTGTGCATGAACTTGGTTTTCATCATTTCTCCAAGTGAGACTCCTCCAAATACTCCGAGTGCTCATGTACAAGTGCATTTGGGATTCCATAATTTGGAGATTTTGAAAGGCCAACTGAAAAGTACATTCTCTTCTTTGAAATTAAATTCTCTCAAAACAAACATTGAATGCATTTGGACAGCGCCTGACATGCTGTGAGCAGTTCCCAACTGTGGGGAAACTGCCGTTAGATGCTCCCCAAACCAAACAGGGAGGGCTCCGGTGATGATGCATATAGTACAGTTACATCCCTACTTTCTGTCTTCTGAGGCTATAACACAGTTTTAAAAACTTTAAAAAAAGTTTAAAGTTCCAGTCAAATTTCAGAAAACAATTATTAAAACTTTATAGTAAAAGGCAACAAGATGCATTCAGAAAACAATTATTAAAAGTTTACTTCCGCCTTGGTCATTAAACAGTATCCTGGCAACTCTGTTCACCATTTTGCATGTACCTCATGTAAACAAAAATCACATGGAATAGTTCTTTTCATAGGGAATCAAATGCCTTTTTTCAACAGGCAAGTGCGCATATTACATGCCAAAAAAGAATCAGGCCTAAAGCTTACTCAACTAGAAAGACCATGCATCCAAATAGCTTGCTTTTATTGGGCAAAGCTCTACAGAAAATGACGAATAAGGTGAACAGATTGGACCTTACGTTTCAGGTATAAACTGCCCGAAGAAATGGACGAATGGAAGCTCCTAAGCATCTGGAGAAAGTAAATGTAAGGGCAGAGGCAATGAAAAGGAAATATAATGGGTGTGAATGTTTATCTTGTTAGTGGTTACTGAGAGATAGCTAAAAAGGCTGTGGAAAAGCTTGGAGGTTCAAAGGACAGACCAAGCCTGACACTGGCAGTTTGAAGCAGAAAAAAGACTCATCTTCTAACATGGATTGTTATAATGAACTGACGTAGAGTACAGGGACCAAACCCGCCATCTTCCCATCCCTCCCTGGCCGTTTCTTCTTCACCTGTAACAAATGTCAATAAGGATGACGAGGCATCAGTAAGATGCTATTTTGATTTGCACCACTTAGTAAGGATACAAGGTTCAATTTTTATAAGGCATGGGTTTGTGGACCTACATAGTACCAGCCATCAACCTCATAATCAATTTCAACTTCTTCTCCTGCTACCAAGTTTAACTGAAAGGAAAACATTTTCAATCAATAAATCAGTAACAACCATAACCTAAGAAGTTGGTCCAGTGCACTATCTGCACCTCGTCTGGTATCCATATATATAGGGATAACAGAAGTACCAACATAATCTTATGGTTTTATTTATCTTTAAAGTATGCTCAAGAATGAAACAAGAACACGCAAATAGGTTAAAAAATAAAAATAACAAGAGTATTTGGGATGGAACGTAAATAAAAGATGCATGCAAAGATGAGATACCCAGTGCATGGGATATTGAGAGAGAATCTCTAAATAAGCATATACTAGTGCGGGCCATGATAAAATAAATTGAAGTATTTATAAATATTTAAATGAATTATAAATGAATATTAGCATATAATTCATAACACAAATACAATTAAAATTGAACTTCAAAAACCAGAGGTTTAAAAGAAAAAAAAATGTAAAATGAACAAATCAATTTATCTAGTACATGGTATTGGAAGAATGGCTCAATTACATAAAATAACAGGCCAAAAATGGAAAAAAAATGGATGATTAATTATGAAAACTATAACATATGATGAAGAAGAAAACATATAAATGAATAGTCAATTTGAATTGTTCATGGTACAAAGAGTGAATTAATCCAAAAGAAGAAAACCTAAAAGAAGAAAGGGAAGATGTACAAAATCACAGGGATGACCTCTTATTTTATAGGCCACCTCAAATCTTTAAAAAACTCAAAGAATCTTGATTCTCCAATGTAATGGGGTTTGATCAAATCTCATTCCAGTAAACTTTTATCCCATTACAAAATATATGATTTCTGCTTATATTTGCAACCTTGAGTTAGTGAGTTTAAGTCACATCATCACTAAGAAAAAAACAGCATAATATAGACTTGCTACTCAGCAGAAAAAATTTCTGATGGAAACGAAGACATTGGAAATGATTTGATAAAAGAAAGCAATATAAAAATTAGATCTAGGGGAAGGATTGGGAAAAGGTATCATTACATGGTATATCATTCTTTGGAAACAAACAGCTCTCTATACAATCTTTCTTAGTAGAGATAGCATTTAAGATGTGGGAAGTTTTTTTCTTTAGTAAAAGGACAGAGAGAATGGAATGGAATTATTATTAGTACAAGAAAATAGATCATGCAAGACCCACAGATTGTTTGAACTTCAAATAAAAAAAAGAGAAAATCCAGCTTTGATAGTGGGCCCCATAGATTGATGAAAAGTAACAAAGATGAAGCTGACAATGATCTATAGTGGGCCCCAAATTTCTGCACCTTGCATTTGACATGAGAGTCCCACAAATTGATTAGCAGCAAAATCTAACTTATACATGCCCATCTATCATAAAAATCAACGATGGTCCCCATTACTGGATGAAGAAAAAAGAGAGAATGGCAAGGGAAAACCTAGCAGGAGATCTGTCAGCGGGGCTGACCTCTCAAATCCAAACTGGTCAAATACATAGTGGGCCGACTGATTGTAAAAAATGGGGGAAAAATTCAATTTGGTGGCCAGTTTTTAACTTACTAAAGTCAAATGTCCACTGGGCCCACGGATGATAAAAAGGAAAAGTTTGAAAAGAAAAAACGATTTTAAACAAAAATGTGTAGAAGACATGTAGTAGCCTCCTTTGGGAAAAAAAGGTCTCGGTGGTGAGAGGGACTATAATGAGAGGGAGAAATTAGGGGGAGAGATTAGATAGGGAAGGGATTTTCATCGAGAGATTTTAGGAAAATTTAAATTTAAGAGAGGATTAGAAGAGGATTGTTGGAGACTGTTGGAGACTTCTTGAAATTGGAGGTGCAACTACGTGGAATTTCGAGAAGACTTTGCTGCAAGCCACTTGACGCTCCTTTGCGAAGAGGGCTGCTATTTTAATATATAGATATATATATATATATATAAAATTGTAGAGAACAAAGAACTCCATTTTGGCAAATCTTAGTAACATATAGTCGCTGCCTGAGAATTACTATATTAAATATGCTTATGAAAGAATGATCTATTGAGATTATCCCTAAATTAGTGATTTGACTAAGGATCATATATTATACAGAGGAGATGATTATCACACAGAGCAATCGAAGAGTCTCTCGTTTCAAAAGGGATAGCAACTCAATGGACAATGCGACAGTAGTTTGTGATAGAAGCTCCAATAAAAACAGGAAGAATAAAACTCAGCGCAATGAGATTGCAAAGGAAGAAAGCGTTTGGAATCCAAACCCTAGGCTACTTCACATGCACAGGAGGACTGATTTCTGAAAGTGTCCAATAACAACAAAATACAGTGTCAGCCGTAATATTATAATTAGTAGTAGCATTAATGAGTTTTAAACCTTAGGAACGATCCTACATTTAATCAAAACATGGAGTACTCTCCAAACATTCCAGAACTGAAGACAGAAAAGTTGTACAAGTCTGTGCATACTGCATAAGCAAGTTGGACCAGTGCTTTGGCCTGTTATGGCTGATTGGCAAGGTGCACATGGGCCCCCAGATGTGGAAGGCCAAAGGCTCACCTGGGCCTGTCTTTTTGATGGGACAAAGCTCCAGAAGGCCTGGAACACCTTATGGTGATCTCTACAGTCCAAATGTGGATCTGCAGTGGTCCTACAATCCACAGATTTTGGACCAACAGTCTGAGTCGGGATAAAGCTAAAGAA
Organism: Umbellularia californica; assembly: GCA_028538565.1. NCBI lineage: Eukaryota > Viridiplantae > Streptophyta > Magnoliopsida > Laurales > Lauraceae > Umbellularia > Umbellularia californica. The sequence continues at coordinate 39,359,222 of JAPQWN010000007.1, read as the reverse complement.
ACTCACTGAAGGTTATAAACTCTACAATGTGTAAAAAAGAACAATGCAAGAAATGGAGTAGGTATAGTAATAGATAAGAATTTGTAATAAAAGATTATGGGGGTGAAGAGGTTGGGTGATAGCATTATAGCAATTAAACTAGTGTTAAGAGGAAGACATAATGCATATCATTAGTACCCATGCACTCCAAGCAAGATTAGATAAAAGTGTTAAGAGACAATTTTGGGAGGAGATGAATGATTTAATACAAGAAATCCCAACAAATGAAGACTTTCTTAAGAGTGGACTTAAATGGGCATGTAGGAAAGGATAATAGAGGGCATGAGAGAGTGCATGGAGGACAAGGATTTGGAGAATAGAATGATCTAGGAATCACTATCTTGGATTTTGCATTAGCATTTGACCTTGTAAAAGTAAACTCCTGTTTTAAAAATATAGAGGAGCATTTGATTGAAATAGTATAAAAGAGCATAAAGAGAGAAAGAGGAACATAAGAGTTTGGAGGAAAAGTTATCACTCAATTGAGGATCGACCAACCATTTTATAATCATGTTAACCCTAATCACATGCTATCAATCAGCAGTGATTACAATCAGATTATAAAGAATAAAGAATGTAAATCTATGTAAATCTCTATACATGGAAGTAAATCTATGAGATATTCTACTTGACAAGCTGTATGACAAGCTATACATTACTCAATGCAGTCCCACACATGGGATATTTTACTTGGGCCTAGATGGGCCTTTTTATGTTATGAGTTATCTTCTATAGTCCCCCTCAAATTGATGTGGTAAGAAACAAAACATCAATTTGCTAGTAAGATCATCATGCCATGGTTTGGGAAGAGCTTTTGTGAATATATCTGCCAACTGATGATGGGTAGAAACATGAGGCAAAGTGATCTTCTCAATAACAACATGTTGACGAATGAAATGACAATCAGTCTCAATGTGCTTTGTCCTTTTATGAAAGACTGGATTGTTTGCTATTCGGGTGGCACTGGTATTGTCCCCATATAGAGGTGTAGAAGTTCCAACAAGAACACCTAATTCACAAAGAAGACGTCACAGTCAAATGATTTTAGCACTAGCAAACGACATGGCTTGATATTCTACCTTAGCAGAAGATCTCGAAACTGTGGTTTGCTTCTTGCACTTCCAGGAAAGCAGGGATTCCCCAAGGTTCTTGGCAATATGACCAAAGCCATTGCATTCATAGCATTGAGCAGGCTTCTGATTGGGGCTTGCCAGAAGAGCATAATCAGCTGGAAAAGGAGCTAGGAAGGCCTATGGTTCTTTAAGAATGGCATGCTGTGATTTTAGGCGAAATTCTTCTCGAAGGACTTCCTGGAAGCATGTATCCAGGTTCGCAAAGACTTTTCTATTCATGAGAGCAGACCGAACATATTCGAATTCGGGTTTGAGATTCATAAGAAACTAGCTGATGTGAGTTTCCGCTTGTAATTTAAGAGCCTCAGACAGAAATCAAGAAGAGACGGTTTGAATAATCATAGCATCCCTTTCAGTCCATAGGGTGAGAAATCCATTGAAGTATGCCTGCACATATTTATTGCCTTGACTGAATGTTTCAATTTCACTATCTAATTGAAATTTGCGGGCTTTATTAGTTTGATGATAAACTTTTTTGAGATGAGCTCACATATCAGTTGCGGCAGTATATGCTTGAAGAGCAATGGCAAGAGAAGGATCAATGAAGTTAAGAATCTAAGTGAAAACCTTAGCATTTTCTTTAGACCAGGTGGGTAATAAGGCTTTTGTGTCAGTAGTACTTGTCATAGTAGGTTTAGTTATCGATCCATCAAGATAACCAACCAGTCCTTGGCCTTCTACAAAATTCTTTAGATGAAAAGACCAGACCATGAATTATTCCCATTAAATTTAACTGGAATAACATTATATTTTTCCATTATTTCCAAATCTTGCAGAATGAGAGAGAGAGAACACACAAATCAGTGAGCCAGTTAGGTGCAGGAAAGAGCCAAACAGTTCAGTAGCACTGACAGAACCATTCACAATTGACTCAAACAGTTTAGCAATAGAGAAAGAACCAATCTCAATTGATAAAAAGATGTAATCTAAGATGATTTCACTAACCAAGCATGAAGGATGCAGTTTTAATGGCTGAGATATGCATCCAGTAGAAGTTGCCACAGAACATGCTAAAAAAAGAGCCAGGCGACCTGGATTTTCTAGGCTAGAGATGAAATCATTTTGAGAAAAAGAAGCCAAAGTCGTTAGATGAAGAAGAGGTTGAATAGTACCTTAACGGATGATAAAAATATCCAAAAAAATCTTCAAAATAACCCTGAAGAATAGTCGATCATCACCATGTAGGTTGCTGGTTACAAGTGATTGATCAGAGGTGGGCCACCTTGATCAGAGGTACTCCAGGCAGTGTTAGTAGAGAAAAGAGAAAAAACAAAGAAACACCAGGGAGAAGCACTCGATGATTGTTGGGAAAATTCTTAGATTAATGAAGGAAATCTCTCAGAACCTTGATCTCTAATACCATGAAATAGTATAAAAGAGCATAAAGAGAGAAAGAGGAACAGAAGAGTTTGGAGGAAAAGTCATCACTCAATTGAGGATTGACCAACCATTTTATAATCATGTTAACCCTAATCACATGCTATCAATCAACAGTAATTACAATCAGAATATAAAGAATAAAAAAAATGTAAATCTATGTAAATCTCTATAGATGGAAGTAAATCTATGAGATATTCTACTTGACAAGCTATATGACAAACTGTACATTACTCAATACAGTCCCACACGTGGGATATTCTACTTGGGCCTAGATGGGCGTTTTTATGTTATGAGTTATCTTCTACATTAATTACCTATAAAAATGGAACTAGTAGGAGCCAAATAGAATTGTTTTCTAATTGGCTTGTAAGGACAGTAAAGTTATTCCAAGAGAGTTTGACCACATAATATAGGGCAACAATTTTAGATATTTGCATTAGAAGTAAAAAGAGAGTAGTAAATAGAATGTGTTCTAAAAGAAGGTGGAGGGACTTGGAGGGTGAAACACCAATAATATTTAAGGATAAAATGACTCCGGGGAAAATTGGAATTTGAAAGGAGAAACTACGGTGATGTGGAATCAAATGGTTGATTATAATAGGACGGTTGCAAACGAGGTGCTTAGAGAGTCGAAAGGTAAAAGATACTATGATAAAAAAAAAAAACCTTGGCAATGGAGTGTAAAGGCTCTAGAAGTTATTCGAGGGAAAAAACGTTACAAAATTTGGATGGAGACTAGGAATATGGAAAATTATGAAATGTATAAAAAGGCAAAGATAAAAGTTAAGAAAGTAGTAAGTGATGCAAAGTTCAAAGCATAACAAGTCGTGAACAAGGAAAAGAGAGAAGGATAACTTTAAGCCTACATAAATAAGGGAAAGGAAAAGTAGGGACTTGGATCAAATCAAATGTATAAAGAACGACAACCAAAAGGTTTTAGTGAAGGACAGCGATATTAAAGAAAGGTGGAGAGACTATTTTAACACACTTTTAAACAAAGATCATAGATGAAAATATCGGCCGCTACGTAGCGTAGTTTCAAATTATCGCGCTATTGACCGTATCGGCCGCTACATATGCGTAGCGGCCGATACATACCGCTACGCTACGTGGCGGCCGCCACGTAGCGGGGGTGTTTAAAAACACCCCTTGACGACCCATTTCTTCTTTCCCTTCTCTTTTCTCCTTCTTCTTTCACTGTTACTTGCTGTAAAACCCTCCCTATTGCTGTAAAACCATATTTGAGCTCAAAATCCACCAAAACAAACATCAAAACAAGGAAATATTGTTAGTGAGACAAGATCCAAGAATCTTCATCAAGATTCAAGATTCTATTCTAGGCATGTTCTTTCTTTGAACTTTTTTGGAGTTGACTTTTGAGTTTTGAGATCATTTCATCTCTTTAAGACTCTAACTACTATAAATTCTTCCTTATCTTGTAATATTGTTAGATCTATGTTTTCTTTTGATGATGCACACATATTTTTGGGTTTTTTTAAATTTTTTTAAATTTTTTGATATTTTTTATTTTCGGATTTATTTATTTAAAAAAAGAAATTGAATACTCATTGACAACGAATGAAACAACTTGAAAAGTACTTCTAAATGATAGATCTATGTTTCTCATAGATCAATCCATCGCCACTTGAATGTTTGTTGATTTTTCTTTAATTTTTATTTTCGGATTTATTTATTTTTTGAAAAAAAAATGTGTATATTCATTGACAACCAATGAAACAACTTGGAAATTGCTTGTAAATGATAGATCTATGTTTCCCATAGATCAATCCATCACTACTTGAATGTTTCTTAATTTTTCTTTAATTTTTATTTTCAGATTTATTTATTTTTTGAAAAAAATTGATACTTTAAGTAATGAAATACCAATTAAATGTCAAGAGAATAATTCCTAAGCATTATATATATGTTTCCTCTAACATATTTCTTTGGTTTTTTTAATTTTTAACATACTACTTGTTCATATTTATAGCAAGAGACAGGTATTCAGTCTATTTGTCTTTGCAAATTGATCACTTAAAATGCCTCGTAGTACTGATCCCGCATGGAGATTTGGTGAGGCAGTTGAGGAAAATAGTTTGAAAATCAAATGCAAGTTTTGTTCGAAAATAACCAATGGGGGCATTACAAGATTCAAGCAGCACTTGGGCCATGTTTCTGGCAATGTTGCTGCCTGTTCCGAAGTACCAAGGGAAATCAGGGAAGAAATGAAAGCTTTGCTTGGCCAAAATAAAGCTAGAAAAGTAGAGATAAAAGAAAAGAAGCAGCAAGATATTGATGCTACCCGTTATGATGTATTTGGGGATGAATACTTTGATGAGGAGGAAGATGCACAGATGGAGGCTGCACGCCGAGAGTCTTTGATGAGTCAACAAGAAGAACAAGAATGTCGCGCATTTGCTGGAAGCAGATATTATGATGCAGGGGGCTCATCTGCATCTGTGCCAAGCAAGGGTAAGGGCATTGCGGGGTCCTTGCGTAGAGCATTTAGCACCCGAGAACGGGATGTTGATGTAGAAATTATCTCTACGAGAAGAGCAGTTCCTCCCCCTGTTGATCCTCTAGCACATACAAAAGAGGGAGATAAACAACAAAAAATATCTAGTGTTATGAAAGGGGTAATGAAGGCTGCAAGAGATAGATTGGCCAAAGCGACAACAAAATGGCTAATTCACAAGAACAAACCACCTACAGCAATAGATTCCCCATATTTCCAGACTATTCTTGATGTTGCCGCCGAAGCTGGGCGGGGTATACAGGCGCCCTCCGTATATGATGTGGGCACTAAATATCTTGAAGAAGAATATAGAGAAATAAAGGCTTGGGTGGAAACGTTTAGGCCCATGTGGCAACAGAATGGTGTTACCATCATGTGTGACGGGTGGACTAGCGGCACCCAAACACAATTAATAAACTTTTTGGTGTATTCAGTCGCTGGGATCGTCTTTGTGAAGTCCATTGATGCAAGTGAACATAGACGGATAGCTACATATATATACAATCTTATGGATAAAGTTGTAGAGAGTGTGGGAGAGGAGTATATTGTACAGATTGTTACAGATAATGACACCAATTTCAAGAAAGCAGGTTAGCAATTACAGGAGAAGAGGACCCGTTTATTCTGGACCCCATGTGCAGCACACTGCGTAGATCTCATCTTGGAAGAGATTGGAAGGAAGACAAAAGTGGCTTCATTGATCAAGGCATGTAGAGGAATTACAAGATTTATATATGATCATTCATGGGTGTTAAGCTTGATGAAAAGATACACAAATAACCATGCCTTGCTGCGTCCAGGAATAACTAGGTTTGCAACTCATTTTCTGGCTATGGAAAGCCTTGTAAAGTTTAGAACGGAGCTCATTCAGATGTTTGCATCAGAAGAATGGCTTTGTTCGAAATGGGGCAATGCAACTAGTGGTCTGGGGTTTGAAGTCCCAAACCTTATGAGGGACAATAAGTTTTGGAAGAAAGTGAGGAAGATATTACAGGTTTTTAAGCCTTTGGTTAAAGTGTTGCGGCTTATAGATGGTGATGACAAGCCGACAATGGGCTTTATATATGAAGCAATGGATCGGGCAAAGCAATCCATTATAAAAAAATGTTACATATCACGATAAATATATAAAGATTATTGATGCCCGTTGGAACGATCAGTTGCACCATCCATTGCATGCTGCAGGTAATTAATATATATCTTTGAATTTGATACATTTTTGTTTTCCTAACTAATGTATCTATTATCTTATTTGCTCACAGTACATTCTACATATTTATAACGTAGGTTATTTTTTGAATCCCGAATTCTATTACCGCAATGTCGAACTACACACCGAAGCAATAGATACGGACTTGCGGGTAGGATTACGGGAGGTATTAAAAAAATTGTTAGATGCAGATGATCAAATTGATGCAATACAAGAGGTGAGTGGGTGGTTACTTGAGAGAATTTAATTATGCTACCAAGTGTCAATTGCCATACTGCCATACATGCTTATATCTAATTTTCACATTGTAGATATCTATATATACACAAAGGAGAGGAACCTTTGCTGACCCTCTTGTGATACGATCGATTGGAAGGATGCCACTTGGTATGACGATGAACAGAAGACCCCACCCAATAGTCTTGAATCTTGATTTATTTATCTTAATTGATTAGAAGGACTTGAGGGTTACGAATATCCAATTTTCTTTATTTATTTTTTGCATTTCAGCTGATTGGTGGATGAATTATGGAGAGAGTGCTCCACATCTAAGGAAAGTGGCTGTTCGCATCCTTAGTCAAACTACAACATCTTCCAACTGTGAAAGAAATTGGAGCACTTTCTCTTTGATCCACACGAAGGCCAGAAATCGGCTTACCATGCAGAAACTCAACAAGCTTGTATATTGTCATTACAATCTGAAGTTGAGAAACAGAATTAGGGAGAGAAGGTCAAGGGATGATCCTGCTTATTGTCTTATTAATTTGGATCACATATTCAGAGAGGACGATCCCTTACTCCCATGGTTAGCCGAGATAGAGGATCCACTGCTAGATTCAGATCCGAAGTTTCAGGAAACAGTTCAAGAGTTAATAGATTCGGATATGGGTGAGGCACCTGCAGAAGGTCAGCCACCTCAGGGAGAAAGTACCAGTAGGACTACGAGGAGTGGGAAAGAACCTGCTTCTGAGAAAGTTAGTTCCACCACCGTCTCTTCGAGTAGCCATGGTGGAGATGGAGGAGGAGCAGGAGACAGTGGGACAGGTGGTACTAGTGAATACTATCAGCATGATGAAAACGATGACATTCCTATAGAGGAAGTACATGAGTTACCTCCATCTGGAAGATTTGATCCAAGCCGTGGTTATCAACGGCGCCGAAGAGATTCACCACCTGGGGTTGGAGGTAGTAGTGAGCAAGGAAATATGGGTGGAGATGTTGGAGGACAACAAGCGGCATCATGGACTGATTCGTGGAACCCTAGTTACAGTGGACAAGGACCCTCACAATATTTTGACTATTTTCCATATGGTCAATTACAACAAGGAGAAGAACAATCTTCAACTTCGGGGCCATACTCATATGGTGACTATGGTGAAACGCAATATGGTAGAAATCCACACGTACCACCTCCACCTCCTCCAAGTTCTTTTGATGCGGGTGCAGCTGCCTTTTTTGGATTTGTGGATCCCAATTCTCATCTATATCAAATCCAATATGGTGCCAGTGCCAGTGGATCAAATAATAACACTAATGGGGATGATGATAACCATAGCCCCTTGAATCTTGGTAGACATTCCTTTTGGTGGTGATTATTGATTAAGGTATTCCTATATCCTTCACTAACTCTCTATTCTTTGTCATTTTTAAATTGGTGTTGAATGTTGATTGTTGATCACTTCATAGTTCATTCACTTGATTGAATTTGAATCATGAATGTTGAAGTATTGATATTTGACTGTTCAATATTCACTAATGACTAATGGGTATTGTGTATTGTCACTATTGTCTAATGACCTAACTCTTAAGTCTTCTTATTTTTTAATTCTCAATTTCTTATGCTTTTATTTCATGAATTCATGTTCTATTTTTTTTTATGAGCTTTCCATTACTTTTTAAGTTAGCATGACTAAGAAACATGAAAGCATGTGAAAAAACTAATTATTACTATTATTTACTATTTATACAGCGATACAGGACCTCATGTATTGAGGGCACCGCTACGCCCCCTTTTCTTACTTTTGCAAAAGAACCACATTTTCTTTCATTTTACAATTTTCTGAATTTTCTGGAATTTTTTCAGATTTTTTTCGCACTGCTACACCGCTACGTATCCCCGCTACGCTACGTATCGCCCGCTTCGTAGCGGTTTGGCGGCGGGCCGCTACGCCTGCCGCTACCGCTATTTTCATCCTTGACAAAGATTATATAGGAGGCATAGGAACAAGGGGGGATACTTCATTAGTAGAACGTAACATAGCTTTTATTGCAGAATAAAGGTAGCAGAAGTGAAGAAAGTACTGAGACAAATGAAGACAAGAAAGACCATAGCGCCAGATGACACTTACCAACGAGTGGTAACTTAGTTGTGTTATAATATGGAAGAAGAGAAAGAAAAAGAAGAAGAGAGTTTGGAGAGAAAGTGATGCCTCAATAGAGGATCAACTATGTATATTTATAATATCATTATGCCTCAATCAAAGGCTCTAAACATGCAAATAATACAAATCAGAATAATAAGCAATATCTCCTAGTCTATACAAGGAGGTAGTATGAGACAAATTAGTTATACAATCCTAGACTAAATCCCACGTGTGGGATTATATACAGGCTGTATATGGGCCTTGATGGGCTGGGCCTAAACCTTATTTTACAGGGCCCATTATCTTTTACACTCCCCCTCAAATTGATGTGGTAAGTCAGAAAACATCAATTTGCTAGTGAGATCATGATGACGCATTTTGGGAAGTGTTTTTGTGAATATATCCACCAACTGGTTATGAGCAGAGACATGAGGCAAAGTTATCTTTTCAGTAACAAAATGCTGACGGATGAAGTGATAATCAATCTCAATGTGTTTCGTCCTTTCATGAAAGACCGGATTGTTGGCAATTCTAGTAGCACTTGTATTGTCGCTATGAAGCGGTGTAGAACTACTAACAAGGACATCCAATTCACACGGTGTAGCCAAATGATTTCAGCACTAGACTTTGAAGTGGTGGTTTGCTTCTTGCACTTCCACGAAATCAGAGATTTCCCAAGAAATATAAACCAGCCAGTGGTAGATCGCTGAGAATCTAGGCAACCAACCCAGTCAGCATCCACATAAGCTGATAAGTGCAAAGAAGTGCCAGAAGGGTAGAAGAGACCATGGTTAAGGGTGCCTTTGACATAGGGGAGTATGTGCAAAGCAGCAGTAAGGTGAGGTTTGTGGGGATTGCTCACAAATTGGCTAACTGTATGAACTGCATGAGAAATATCCGGCTAAGTCATAGTCAAGTAGAGCAAACTACCACCCGGAAAACAAAGGCATCATCCAGGGGAGGGCCATCATCTGTACTGATTTTGCCGTTCATTTCCATAGGCGGATCAAAAGTGTGAGCATCATCAAGTCTTGCCGAGCGATCAAATCTGTAGCATATTTACGCTAATGGACTCGAATGCCTGATTTGTTACATAAAAACTCAAGCCCAAGAAAGTAGGTGAGAGGACCAAGATCCTTCATTCTGAAGTGGCTAGTGAGATGGTGTTTAAGATCCGCAATTTCGGCAATATCATTGCCACTGATATTCATATCATCAACAAGGACTAAAAGGAATGTGTAGCCCTTGGGTGTCCATCTAAGAAATAGGGAACTATCAGAATGACTGACGAAATCCAGCTTGAAGAATTGCTGCCCAGAATTTATCGAACCAAGCCTTGGGAGCCTTCTTAAGTCCATAAAGAGATTTTCGTAACTTACAAACATCTTTAGGAGGACAAGCATATCCCGGAGGGGGCTTTAAGTAAACAGTCTCTCGCAAAGCCCCATGAAGAAATGCAATTTTGACATCCATTTTCCATAAAGGCCAGTTGCGGGCTGTAGAGACACAAAGAAGAGTGCGAATGGTGGTTATTTTAGCCACTGGTGTAAATGTCTCCGCATAGTCAATTCTATACTCATGTTTATAACCCTGCGCAACCTATCTGGCTTTGTAGTGATCAAAACTCTCATCAGAGTGAACTTTTATGGAGTAGATCCATTTACTGCCAATCACAAATGCTCCTTCAGGGGCCGGTACCAAGTCCCATGTCTGATTTGCTTTAAGAGCAAGCAATTCCTCATTCATAGCATCCTGCAAGTAAGCGATCTTCGAGGCCTGTGAATATGAGGTCGGCATAGGAGCACTATCTAAAGGCGTAAAGAGAACAAGAAATCTATAGCGATTAGGGGAAACGAAAAGACGACTAGAGCGTCGCAAAGAGATGATGCTATCGGAAGAAGCATTATTACCTGTAGGTGCAGTAGGCGGCACTGAGAGATTAGGAGAGGGAGTCACCATAGGAGGGACTGTGTCACGCTAAACATACACTTTGGGAAAAGGTGATCGAGAAGCAGACTCCGGAAATTGTGGCAAATAGGACACAGCAATAGGATGATGATCTAAGCGTAATGAAAAGAAAGGAATCTGTTCCAAAAAGATCACATTATGAGATATTCACATGCATTTTTTGAACGAATCATAACACAAAAACCCTTTGTGTTCATTATCGTAGCCAAGAAAGATGCATTTGGCAGCCTATGGCGATAACTTAGTGGGCTCAGTAGGTGGAAAATGAACAAAACACAAGTAACCAAAAACACGCAAGTGAAAGTTTGAAGGGGTATGACCAAGGAGAACTCTGTAAGGAGCAGTCTTTCCTAAAACAGTACTAGGAAGACGATTGATAAGATACACAACAGTCTGTGCAACATCACACAAATTTGGGAGGTACTAAGGATGCAATTAAAAGAGTACAAACAATTTTAAGAATATGTCTGTTCTTTCTTTCCACAAGATGATTTTTGGTGAAGAATGCCTTTATCAGAAAGGAAGGCAGAGAAATCATGAGACATGTATTCTCCATCGGAATCTGATCTAAGAATCTTGATTGCTTTCTTAAATTGGGTTTGGACCATGTTATAAAATCTTTGGAAAATAGAAAATACTTCAAATTTCAAGCGCATGAAATCAAACCAAGTATAACGGGAATGATCATCAATAAAGGTCACGTAGTACTTAAATCCTGCCATACTCAAAATAGGAGCAATGCCCCAAACATCAGTGTGAATAATGTCAAATGATGCCAATGCACAAGAATTATGAATATAAAAGAGCAAAATATGAATCTTACTTAAGCAAGAAGTTTCACACTTCGAGATAAAGAAGACATCATTTTATTATCAATAATAGATTCCAAACAACCAATCTTAAAAAAGGAAATTAAATGAGCATTGTTCACATGACCAAGACGTTGATGCCAAATAGTCCACAATTTATTGAAATTATTAAAAGAAGCAAAGAAGGAATGATGTCCAATGTCCAGCAAAAACAGATGCCCATGTTTACTCCCCGTCGCGATCGCCTTCCCAGTTTGTTGCCCCTGTATAACACAGCCAGAGGAAGAAAAGTGAACAAGATAGCCATCATCAATAAGTTGTCCTATAGAAAGTAAATTGGCTGATAATTTTGGAACAAAGTAGACATTGGGAAGGGTGATGGACTGGCTAGAAACACTAGATAAAGTAATGGTAGTAACTCTAGAAATGAGTAGATCACCATTAGCAGTGGTTATTTTCTTTTTTCCAAGGTAAGGGGAGGAATCTGTAAAGCTATGTTCTACAAATGTCATGTGATTTGAGGCTCCTGAATCTAAAAATCATATGGATGAGGTGATAGGAGAAGAAAGAGATGCTGAAGAAAGAAAGGCAGGAAATGCTATAGGAGAATGAGTTTGATACCAACTGCCATTAAAGCCCATAGATGTCTATGCTGAGGTAACTGTGTTTTGAATTAGTTCTTCAATCTGAGCATGAGTAATGGAGACAGCCCCGGAAAACGTGTTTCCTATATCAGATAAGGGTGCTTGAGCTTGAAATGTTGTTGGAATATTCTGTCTTGGTAGATTGGAGGAAGGCCTCTTCTGTTGTATCTCATTCCTTTGCTGTAAGCTGCGACAATCATCAATAAGATGACTAGAGCGCTTGGAATATCTGCAAACCAAGTTCTTGTGACAATTTTTGGCTATATGACCGAAGCCTTTGCATTCATAACATTGAGTAAGCTTATTATGATTTGGGGTTGCCAAAACAGCAGAGTCAGTAGGAAGAGGCGTAAGGAAAGCCTTTGGTTCTTCAAGAATAGCACGCTGTGTGGTTAGACAAAGTTCTTCGCGAAGGACTTCTTGAAAAAAGGTATCAAGATTAACAGAAATTTCTCTATTCATGAGGCAGACCGAACAGATTCAAATTCCGGTCGTAGATTCATAAGAAACTGGCTAATGTGAGTTTCTTCTTGTAATTTGGGAACCTCATAGAGAAATCCAGAAGAGACTGTTTGGATCAACATGGAATCCCTTTCAGTCCATAAGGTGAGGAAGCCATTAAAATGTTCTTGCACAGATTTATCCCCTTGAGTATATTTGGCAATTTCACTATCCAAGTGAAACTTCCGGGCTTTATTGGTTTGATGATAGACTTTCTTGAGATGAGCTCACATATCAGCTGCTATAGTGTAGGCTTGAAGAGCCAAGGTAAGAGAGGGATCAATAGAGTTAAGGATCCAAGTGACCACTTTAACATTTTCTTTGGACCAAGTGGCTAAGACTTTTGAGCTAGTGGTACTTGTAGTCTGAGGCTTAGTTATCGATCCATTAAGATAACCAAAAAGTCCTTGTCCCTTTACAAAGTTCTTTAAATGGAAGGACCAAGACATATAATTATGCCCATTAAATTTAATTGGGATAACATCATACTTGTCCATTGCAGAATGCAGTAGAAAAGGGACAACCGAGCACGCAAATCAGCAGTGTAAAGAAGAGATCAACCCTCAGATCTGAAATAAACAGCCAATATGCAAAGACGCATAAAACAGAATTGATTTGATCTGCTATGAATCTGCTAATACAGCAGGAAGATTGCAGATTGAGTTTTTGATGAAGAATCCAGCAGCATACAGCACATAACAGTGTAGATTTGTCACTAGATAGCGCCAGGCGACCTTGATTGCTAAGGCAGGATTGGTGCGTGGGCCCCATAGAGTGGTCTAATCACAGATCAAGGTTGAACCTCTTGAAGGAGTTCAAATGCACTTCCTTTAGTCCAAATCTGATGAGTATTGGATACAGATCCACAAATCTGGACAGGTTTGATAAAATCTATCTGATAACTACTTATCAAAATCGACAGAGGAAGAAGTGGTTGAAACCTACCTCAAATGGTGATGAAAAAATCTAGAAAAATCCTTAAAATAACCCTTAAGGATTGGCGATCACAACTGTGGAAGTCGCTTGGTGATAAGAAGCTGATCAGTGGTGGGCCATTGTTGATCAAGGGCACGTCAAGCAATATCAGCAGTAATAGCAGCAGCAACAGAGAGAGGATTCACGCCAGGAAGATGGATTTGATCAATGAGATGAGGGATTGATCATAACCAAAGCTCTGATACCATGTTATAATATGGAAGAAGAGAAACAAGAAGAAGAAGAAGAAGAAGAAGAAGAGCGTTTGGAGAGAAAGTGATGCCTCAATAGAGGATCAACTATGTATATTTATAATATCATTATGCCTCAATCAAAGGCTCTAAACATGCTAATAATACAAATTAGAATAATAAGCAATATCTCTTAGTCTATACAAGGAAGTAGTATGAGACAAATTAGCTATACAATCCTAGACTAAATCCCACGTGTGGGATTATATACAGGCTGTATATGAGCCTTGATGGGCTGGGCCTAAACCTTATCTTACAGGGCCCTACATGTTGACCAAAGACATTTTGCCTTAGGAAGCGGAGAGGTCTTTTGTTCGGCACTTACCTTTATTGACCACCTCCCATTGTTTTACCCGGTGCATGTGGATATGAGGGTTTGCATGTGCCCCTAGGGATTAGTTCTCAACTGTCGGGAGATACCCTAGGCTATCAAAAAGAAAAAAAAAAAGAGATCATATGACAATCCAATAGAGGGTTGAAAATGCTTATGAGAAATTGGGTGGATTTGGTTAACTAAGCTCTTAAATAAGATATTAATAACAAAGAAAATGCCGCAAAATTGGGGAAGAAGTGCTATATTACCTACATACAAGAACAAAAGTGATGTACAAAACTGTACCGAATATCGTTGGATTAAACTCATGAGTTACATAATAAAACTATGGGAGAGAGCAATGGAGCTAAGACTTGGACAAACGACCATGATATCTGAAAATCAGCTTGGTTTCATGCAAGGGAGGTCAACTATAGAAGCTATCTTCTCCCTTAATTAATGGGGAAATACGGAGCGCAAAGAAAAATTCTGCATATGGTCTTCATAAGAAAGCTTATGATAGGGTACATAGAGATTTAATTTGGTGGGTTTTAAATAAAAGGTGTTTTCCAAGAGGCTATATTAAAATCATTAAAGACATGTATAAGGAAGTTGCAACGAGTGTGAGAGCTACTTGTGGAGGGATAACTGAGTTCCCAATGACAACAAGATTGCATCAAGGGTCCACTTTAATCTCTTTTTTCATTACACTAATTGTGCATGAGTTAACTGCTCATATTTAAGAAGAGGTACATTGGTGTATGTCGTTTACAGATGATATAGTGTTGGTAATGAATTGAGAGATGGTGTGAATAAAGATTCGTGAGATGGCGGGAGGCTTTAGAATCCAAGGGCTTTAAAATAAGTCATACAGAGACAGAATATATGGATTATAACTTCCGTGGGCATGTACAAAGAGCAAAAATTGTGAGAATTGAAGCCTAAGAGATAATACCACACATGGATTCTTTCCCATACATTGGCTCAATAATTAAGAGAGATTGAGGAAGATGTCGGACATAGGATAAGAGCAGGATGGTTGAAGTGAAGACTTGCTTCGGAGTGCTTTGTGATCGGCGTATACCAATAAGATTGAAGGAAAAACTTTATAGAAATGCGATCAGACCAATTATAACTGATGGAGTAGAATGTTGGCCAATCAAGAAGCAACACATGCACAAAATGAGTGTACCAGATATGAGAATGTCGAGGTGGCTGTGTGGTAAAACTAGGAAGGATAGAATTAGAAATGAGTGCTTTTGACAGCATTTAGGAGACACATCAATAGATAATAAAATAAGAGAAACCCATTTGAGATGGTTTGGACATGTCCAACACGGGCCAGCAACAACATCGTTGGGGAAACGTTTTTCCATGCAGCTTGATGGCCTATAAAGGGAAAGGGGCAAGCTGAAGAGGATGCGGATGGAAGTAATAAAGATAGATTTGAGTAAGTGCAACTTATCCAAGGGTTTAGCTCAGGATGGATCAGAATGGAGAAACGTAATTCATGTAGCTAACCCTAACATAGTTGGGATAAGGCTTTGATGATGATGAGTCTAAGTTATGGGTTTTTTTAAGCCTAATAGATTGGTTGTGGTCCTTTTATAAGTGGCCTATAAACTGATTGGGCTTTTACATGGGCTTGGGGCTAGAAACTTATAGAAATGCGTCTATACCATAATTATCAATTTCGTTTTGTTTCTACCGAAAATTTTCATTTCAGCCATCAAGCTGAAACAAAATTGACTGGCATAACTTTTTGGTTTGACTTTTGGTTAATTTCTGCCGAAAACATGGATTTCAGCCTAAATTGACCAAAATATCCAAAATGGCCGAAATGTTTTAGGGAATGTTTCCAAACTTCAATTTTAGAGGTTATGAAACTCTATAGACATTAAAATTGTGTTTAAACTTTATTATGGTAAGAATGTGCTTAAATTTATACTTAAATGTTAAATGTTTTTATATCATAATGAATTAAATGCATAAATTATATTTTATATTTTATTATTTATTTTTTCTAGCATATATGTATATTTTGATTTTATTTATTTTTCCGAAACGCAACTCCATAATGTTTCATTGAAATTCCAAATTGGCCAAAACATTTCATTTTGGAGGCCACACCGAAATGGGGTCCGAAACGAAATTAACTATGGTCTAAACCTCAAATGCTTGATCATATGCACCCATAAACTTTTTCTATTTTGAATAGTTAATTTCATTAAAAGAGCAACCAGTACAAGAGACTTATGCTGAAGAGGAGGAATAACACCACCAAAACCCCAGGAACCGAGGATCGAGCTACACTGTAATACCCCGGGCCCTGTATAAGGGCTAGATTATTTTATGATATTTAATATTTAATTATCTTTATTTTACTTAGATTTATTGGGACCCATAGTTTGATGGAGGAATTCGAGTGGGACTTGTGTTGATTATACCATAGACTCCTAGTAATATTAGGAATAGGATTGGCATGTGAGTGGGAAAAAATAAAATTAGGAAGAGGACTTCGGGAAGGATTCTAACCTCTAGCTTTTATATATTGATCGACCCAAGCCTCTCTCAAGCTATTCTCTCTCCCTTTTCTACTTTCTTTTCCATCAAGCCATAACATGTGAGTAGAGATTCTGATCTAATTGTATGATTCTGAATTTATGGGTTTTCTCTGGTGTAATTTTGATTACTCTATTTTATCATGAGTAGAATTCTTCTTATGCATATTGTGTTCATGTGGATAGCTAATTGATCGGTGAGTAGGATTCTACATCTACTTTTACGGAGGTGATGTTGGGATGATATTCTGGTATTCAATTCATAATTTGATTGTAATGGTTGATCCAGTTCCAGATTTTATGCATGGTGATTTTTAAAACTGGGTTTTTCTCATTGTTGTGATGCCACAGTACCTATCGACACCCTCTGGAACCATCGTTGGAGTGGAAATTCTATTTTGTTTATATCAAAGGATTATATAGGCCCTGTACATGAATTATAGAATTGTTATAAAGGATCTCTTTCAACCAAATAATCCCTCAACAGTGGATGAAAACAGTTCTGAATTCAAGTTTTCAGAATCCAGAACGCCCCAAGCAGTGTTGATGTTTGGAGGTTGTGGGACCCCATGGCCCACTTGTTCATTAATCTGGTCCAAGGATCCGACAGGGGGCCCATGGGCGACCTCTAGGCTGATGGACCCATGTGGAGTGGGTCCCATCTGGGCCCTCATCTAGTTTCTTTGACGGAAGGAAGCCGGTAACTTACAGATTTTGGGCTGAATGTCGACAAGCCTTAGTAGGACCCCCTGGCCCACCTGATCAGAGATCAGGTCCAGTCACAGGTTAAGGGACTGCTGGGAGACCATGGTGATTAGGTCCATCTTAGGTTTGGACCAGTGGGGGCCCACTATCTAACCATTCAGAATATACTAAAGTGAGGCCCATGAATACAGAAAATAGAGTTCTGTTAAGGATCCTATCATGGTTACTTGAGTTTCTAAAATTTGGAATAGGCCCTGGTAGTTTATAATAAACTCAGATTAGGTCCTTATGACTTAATTTCCTGGGAATTCATCAAGTTATGGTTTTGGATAGAAATTTCCAGCTTTATACAAAGTCTGAATTTGCAAGGAGGTCCTTCCAGTCTTAAGAAATTATGATTAAACCCTTTGGCTTATTTAAATAAATTTTTGAATGTGGAGAATGCTATGGATGAGGTCCTAAGTTTTCTGAAATTGCAAACAAAGGCTTGTTATTCATTGTTATTATTTGCAAATTGTTTGAATGGTTTCCTTTAGTTCTTGATTTGTCAAATCTGTATTTTGGACATTGTTATTTGAATATATGGTGACTTGAAATATGTATGTGGGTTAATATGCTTATGTCTTTGTTATTTGGGGATCACATATGGTAGATTCTGTGGTTTATATATGTATATCTTGTGGTTGAGTTTATAATTGAATATTTCCCTCAAAACTGTAAAGGGTGAGTTATGTAATTGACCTCCCTCATCTCGTACACCAATTTTGATTTGGACTGGGGCAGATTAAATCCACATAAATTGAGAAGGGGTTGATTATGGAATTTGCCCATTATTAATGTTGAGGACATGCTAAATCTCATATTTTTGATGATACATATATTTGCTATTTGATTGGAAAACTGAGATACGATGACTTTGTTTGTTTGGAGGAACTTTTTGAACACCCCTAGACCACGAGCATGTATGGCCGATTTTGTGAGGATTGTTGATATTGGACCTTTTTGGGAAAGGTCTATTTTGTGGTATCAGTTTATTGGTTTTGGACCTTAGTGGTTGATGGTTTTGGACCTTGGTGGTCAGTTATATTTTGGATCTTGGTGGTCGGTTGATATCTTTGTGGAACATGAACTTTGGGCTGGTGCTATCAGGTGGCTAGGAGGTTGCCGTTTGTTTGACCCGATTTCAACCTTGGCTTGAATGAGACTTTGGATGTTATTTTAATTTGTTATGTAATCTTATCTAAGTATATGTTTAAATGCACAAATAGATTAGAATATCTATTCACTCAGTTGTACTGATTTTGTAGATTTTCCCCAATCCAGGTAACCAGAACTTAGCGACTCAGGAAAACCATGATGATCGGGAGATAGACTTTGGGATGCGTACTTGAGCGTCGAAGTCACACAGATGAAAGAAGAATTAGATTTAATAGATTGTTCAGATTATTTCATTTGGAAGACATTGTAATTATTTTATTTTATTCGTCAATGTTACATTTGTTTATTAGATTTGGACTTTTAATACAAGTTGGTTTAAGCTGGTAAATGCTTGAATCTTTACGTGATCTTTGATTTAACCGATGTGTGTGATGCTTATGAGTCTCGGCACGAAATTCGAAGGGCCACGGATTCCGCGTTGTTACATACACAGACCCTCCTAGATGCACAAATAAAAGAAAAAGTCTCTTAATTACAAGAAGGCTCCCTAAAGCTTGACTACATGACAACCACATCCTTCCAATCGAACATGAGTTGGTCTAAGGAATAGTCTCTGAACATGGGATTTATTAACTCCCATTGAGCCACATAAAACTTAATTTTTCCAGAGATTGATTCTCCATTCGTTGCGACTCCTTAAAAACATCTAGCGTTCCTTTCCTTCCATATATGCCAAATCATCGCAAGAAAAGAAAGATTCCACATTTCCTTCCCTTAATGTGACCGTAAGGGAGATTTCCAAGCCATAAACAGATCTTGAATTATAGTATTCCAAATCTTTGCAGCACTGTTATACATTAAGAGGAGATGATCTATTGTTTCCTCATCTTCCAAACACATGGGACAAGCAATGACCAGTATCTTCCCACTCCGTTTAAGGTTATCCATAGTGAGGAATCTTCTTCGGAGAACTAACCACCCGAAGAGCACCCATAAACTTGAAAGCTCAAACCATATGTAATCTTCCTGGTCACTGATTTGGGCTCTTACATGGGCTTGTACTAGAAACAAAAATGCGTGTAAACCCTATAAGCTCGATCATATGCACTCATAAACTTCAAAGCTTGAACCATATGTAATCTTTGTGGTCTTGATCGATGGACATGAACCAATTAGCGTCATTCCAGATATATGACGAATTAGGTTTACCGGTTTTTCTTTTTACAAGGATGACTGAATAAGAGAAACTCCGACAAACTGTTAGGGACAAGGCACTGAATTCTGATGACGACGATTATTTTTAATTTAATGTTATTAAATAAATTAGTCCTTAACCATGCTAACAAGTTATAGAAGAACCTGTAAAGTTGCTCCAACAATATCTTTTTATATTATTCACTTTTATATTTTCATTATCGATTTAGGAGTAACAAAACCATTGGGTTCAAATACAACAATCTTAATATATCTAAAACATTATTTCTACCTACAACAAAGCATCTGGTACTGGTACTGGTACTTCTAAAGTTGCTCCAACAAAATCTTTTTATATTATTCACTTTTATATTTTCTTTATCGATTTAGGAGTAACAACACCATTGTGTTCAGATATAACAATCTTAATATATTTAAAGCATTATTTCCACCTACAACAAAGCATCTGGTACTGGTACTGGTACTTGTATCAGTTTTTCCTGAAATAAGTATCTAGTACTTTGTGACAATAATTTCTTGCTGTTGTGCTGCCTCCACAAAGAACTCAATCAAATACAAATGAATCATACAAATACATCAATGGGGTTAATTAATTGGCATGTCCTATAAATTTATGAAAAATGTTCAAACATTAATTATATTCTCTTAGTACATGGGCCAGTTCTATGTTAAATTGAAGGTTTTCTAGCAAAGACCACATTCTGTAATTCAATGGAAATATAATTACCTCATCATCGCCACCTGCACTGAAATCATAAAATGCTTTTCCAAACTGAGGGTTTTCAGTAGCTGCTTCCTCGTGATCATGGGAGCCAAATCTCTGATCCCTTTGACCAGCTAAAGGGTTCTCAAATGACTCAAACCCCTGCATAATAGATCCTGGATATGATGGAGGCTCTTCTCTGACCTGAAAAGGGATCAACTATTAGAAATCAAGTTTGACCAAATCTAAGTGAATAAATCAATCACATTTCCCATCTTCTACAGTATAAACCAACCGGAGAACCAAGCCCCTCGTAACTTGATGAAGAACCAATAGAAGTGTTGCTTAATTTTCTTTTGGCAGCAGCTGCTTGGCTCTCCTGCGATAGTCAAGTTATATAAGAATTCTGTCCAGATCCAAATACAGCATTAATCTATATAGGCACAAGACAGGATTAGCCTAGACAACTAATTGTAAATTTTCACGAAGTTACTAGAATGATATTTCTGCAATGTTATTTGCTAAGCAACACGGGAACCTCTATAACATTATCCAGCCCTGGAAAAATTGTGAACATCCAGCCAAACAGATGGTTGTGGTGGATGCATCATGCAGTTACACAATCTGTGTTTGGTATTTGGAAAAGTGTTGGGATGTAAAATGTCCACCAATGATGCCCAAATACAGCATGGATATGGCAGTGACATGCCATGGATATGGTAAGGTGATGCAGGCCAGATCCTAGGTCTGGCAGCTCATTAGGCCCAAGCCCATAAAAAAAATCTTCTAATTGTGCAAGAGTCTTATTTTTAGTATTAGCTAAATTTTAGGAATAATTATGAGATTAATTAGAAAGTTTCTCTTATTTGATTTAGTTCTTATTTTAATTAGAGTTGTTTCCAAGAATAGGTTAAGAGTATGAATCTATATAAAGGATTGTAATCCCTCTTTAGGGACAATGCATTGATTAATAAAATTTTCCCTTTAGTTTTTCTCTTGGTTACTTGTCTGTGGTGTGAGACCAGGACGTTTTGGATTCCTTGGATTCCTTGGATCCCTGTTCCTAAGCCTTTGGCTTGGAGTTTAGCCCGTTGGCTATCCTCCTCCCCTGTGCCACGTCAATTGGTGTCTTTTTATTTTTGTTTTGCCTGATGTTGGCTCGGGCTCGACCCGAACTAAGGCCCAGAAGGTGGCTTGTTCGTGTCACGTGAAGCGGGACACATGGGCTAGGCTCCTTGTGTTAGATGCCATGAAACGAAGAAAAGGGACTTCTCCCTTTCGGTTGCTGTTGGCGAGAAGAGGATAGAGAGGTGATTTCGGCTATGAGGTTGGACAGTGGTGCCGTGCGACGAAGATGCCAGCAGTGATGATGCTTGGCAGCCGAACGAACTGGTAAGTACTCCTTTTCTTTTTTTTTTTCTCTCTTCACCTTTCTCTGTTTTGTCTTTTTTTTTTCCTATTTCTTTGGGTTGGGTGAAGAGAAAGTGGGGTCAACTGAGTGTGGAGGGGTTAAGGGATGGGCAGTGTGGAACGGATGTGGCTGGATGGTGGGGATTATGAACGGGGATGATAATAGAAAATGATGGGTGGTGTTCTGCCGTCAGTGGCGGGGATAAGTTAGGCGATCGCTGGAGATGTTGAGATGGGTTGGGACGAGTTTGGTTGACGGCTGCGTGGGGCGCAGGAAGGGGGCAGGGAACAAGGTGGGAATTTTGGGGAAGATTGGTTGGGTTTCCGGAAATTGTAGAAGGATTTGGGGTTTTGATTTCAGAATATGGAGATGTAAGGGAAATTTGGGATTTAGGGCTTTGGGTTTGGGCAAGTTCGTTTGAGATTGAATGTTGGGATTTTTAGGGTTTTGGGTTTTGTTTGAAAGAGGTTCTGATGGCGGGGTGGCTGCTATGATGGGCGGATGGAAGGGGCTTGGATGAGATGATAGGTAATGGATGACGATGAATAGGGGGATCACGGGTTACCTCGAATCGGGGATCTGGACAGCGATCCGAGATCGGATCTTCGCTCTGATACCAATTGTTGGATGTTGTTTTAATTGTCTACAAGTGAAGGCTGATCATAGGAAGCCGGGGGGATTGCTGCAGGCTCATGGTGATTGGTGTACATGTATACGATGGGCCTTTTGAGGCGTGGTAATGTGCATGGGTGCGGATTTGTATGTGAACGTATTTTTAATGATATTTGATTATTGATTCAGATTTGTAGATTATGTGATGTTATGTTATATGCGACTTGTGTAATTAGGAATATTCATTCACCAGTAGTACTGATGTTGTGTTGCCCCCTTAAGATAACCATATTGCGGGTGGGCCAGAGCGGATTGACGATCAACACGTAGATTTTGGCATGCGTGGTTGAAAGGAGAGAACGAGAAAAACTTGAATATTTGATAGAATTATTAGTCTTTGTTTAGGAGAAGTCATTTAATGTTTTAGCACATTGTTGATTTGAGTCAAGACATAATAAGTTTGATTATTCAGAAATATTTGATAAATATAATTGAAAATATATTTTGAACTAAATGCCTGATTCCTTGTGAATATTATTTGATGTGTGCATGGTGAATATTGCTATACATTCACGATCCGAATATCTGACAGGGCCCCGAAATTTGGGTCGTGACAGTGAGACACCTTCTTCATGAATCCGACAGGGCCCCGGAATTTGGGTCGTGACAGTGAGACACCTTCATGAATCCGACAGGGCCCCGGAATTTGGGTCGTGACAGTGAGACACCAGGCTAAGGTGCTTGGTACTCCCTGGTCTGGAACAAGTTCATGAATCCCAGGCTGTCCTGTTTCAGCTGGCGCCTCCTTCTTAGGAAATCTCCCACTGATTGTTTGTCTAAGCAGAGAGGTTGGGTATTGGCTTCTAGGTGCTGCCTCTGTCTTTGCCATGAAGAAGATGATCTCCACCCGTTCTTCCTCTGTCCTTTGGCTAGTCAGCTTTGGATGTGGATCCTGGGTTTTGGAATTCTTTCCCCTACTCTTCCTCTGTCAGCGACTGTTATCTGGTCCTTTCTTGCCTGTGGTGTAGATGCTCAAGGAAGGAAAGCTGCAGCAGTCATCTTCTTCCAAGTAATCTCCACTCTCTGGTCTCTCAGAAATGATTCTAAGCACCGTAGTTTGAAGCCTTCCCTGGCCAGAGCAAAGTTCCATTGCTTGGATCGGCTGAGAGGAATGACCCTGCCCTCTCATCCTATTCTGAGGGCGTTAGGGTGGGATGTTGGTTGATTATTGCAGATTGGCTTGAGGCTCTCTAGCTCTGTTTCTTGTTTTGGAGGGTTAGCTGTGCAGTTGTGTTGCTTTGCAGGTTCTCCTGTGTTTGCTAGTGTGTGTCTGCTTCCCTAGTGGCTCGGCTCTTTCAGTATTCTTTCTGGTTCAGCTTTGTTTTTCTGTAGTGGCTCTGGTGCTGGTCTGTTGGTAGCCTGGCGCTTTCAGCTTCAGTTTAGGGCCCTTCTTTGGTTTTCCCTCCTTGCTTCTGAGTAGTCTCTCCTTCCAAGAGTTGAAGTTGTGGTTGTGGAGCAGTGTTTGCTCAAGTTTGGGCTGAGCATTGTCTGTGGGTTGCTTGCCTGAGTGCTGTTTTGCTGCTTGGAGCTTTCAGCCCCTGCTTTGGCTATCCTTTTCTCTCTCAGAGGCTCAGCTCCTTCCCTGGAGGTTGGCTATGTTTTCTATTGGAGTGCTGGCTGTGAAGGATTTCTGTGTTGCTCTCGTGCAGGAGTTCTGAGTTTGGCAGGAGTTTCTTTGTGGTTCTGTTTTGTCTTTCTGCTGTGTCTCTGGAGTTGGGTCTGTCAGTAGCTTGGTGCTGGTGCTTTCAGGTTATCTTCAGGGTAGTTTCTTTGGTTTCCCCTTGGTGCTCTTGTGTTGTCTCTTCTTCCAAGAGTAGCTGTTGCGGTTGTGGAGCATAGCTTGCTCTGGGTTTGGGCTGGGCTGTAGTTTGCCTAGGTGCTGTGTGGTCTGAGCGAGGCTTTTCCTTTTCTCTCTCAGAGGCTTAGCCCCTTCTCAGGCTACTGTTCTGCCCCTTGATCTTCTTTGCTAGTTCCAGTGCAGCTGCTTGTTTCAGTTGTGGGCTGGGTTGCCTCTCTGTTTTCTGTTTTTTCTTCTTCCCTGTTTTCTTTCTCTTTGGGTTGTTGTCTGCTTGGGTTGGTTTCTCCCTCTGTATTTTGGGGGCCTTGGCCTTTCCCTTCTTAATTCAATTTGCCATTAAACAAAAGACAGACGGTGAGACACCTTCTAATTCAATATAAGTAATTAACTAAGGCCCTACCTAGGCCAAACTAATCCTGGGGCCCAGGTAACTCAAGATATTATAACGATCCTTACATTCGTCGCATCCGTACCTCCAGGAATGTCGTTTTTTTTTTTATTTTTAACAACAATATTTTTTCACAGGCACCTTGATCCTCCTGACTCCTCATTGGTGTCTTTACCTGGTTTTTTTGACAACACGGCAGTTGTTCGATTTAATCCTAATTTTATGTATCACAGACGGAATAAGGAAGCACGTACCGTGCCTCTCCCTCATGATCTTCCTCTAGCATCTGGTCCACCTCCGGCACTTGGTCCATCTGACCATTCTTCTTTACGTCGCTCCACTCGCATTTCGGTGCCGCCAGACCGCTATGGGTTCTCACATACGTCCTTGATGGCCACTTTGTCTTCCTCTTCCATCCCACAATCCTACTCTCAGGCTGTGCAGCACCAATGTTGGAACAAGGCTATGCAAGATCAACTGGAGGCTTTAGAGCAAAATCATACGTGGATATTGTCTAGTCTCCTGTGGGTGTCAAACCTATTGGCTGTAAGTGGATTTTTTCTCTCAAATTAAAACTCGATGCACATTGGATCGATATAAGGCACGCCTTATCGCTCTTGGAAATCGGCAGGAGTATGGCATCAATTATGATGAAACTTTTGCTCCTGTAGCCAAAATGACCGCCGTACGCATAATTCTTGCTGTTGCTGCATCTCAGTCTTGGCCTCTATATTAAATGGATGTCAAAAATGCATTTCTTCATGGCGATCTCAAAGAAGACGTTTATATGCGTCTGTCTCAGGGGTACTCATCCGGGAAAGGTATTGTTGCCAAACTCCATCGCTCTCTCCATAGTTTGAAGCAAGCTCCTCGAGCATGGTTTGAGAAATTTCAAGATGCTTTTATGCGCTTGGATTTTCATTCGAGCCCGTATGATCCTTCTATGTTTTTACATCATGCTCTGTACAGGATTACTGTGCTACTTGTCAATCTTGATGACATTGTCATTACAGGTCCAAATGCACAAATGATCTAGGAACTCCAAGCTTCTCTTGATCAGAAATTTCACATGAAGAATCTTGGCCCTTTAAACTATTTCCTCGGTCTTGAAGTTCATCAATCAACAAAAGGTATAGTTTTCAATTAGCACAAATACACGGTTGATCTCATTGATTTGGCTGGAATTACTGCTTCAGCTCCAGTAGATATGCCACTCGAGCTGAATGTTAAACTCAGTAAAGAGGAGGGTGACCTTCTTCCCGATCCTACCACATATCGCCAGTTAGTTGGTAGCTTGATCTACCTCACGATCACTCGTCTTGATATCTCTGATGCGGTCAACCTAATGAGTCAATTCATGACTGCTCATCGACATCTTCATACGGCTGCTGTACACCGCATCATTCGGTACCTTATTCGCAAACCGACTCGTGGGTTATTTTTTCCATCTGACAATCCTCTGTCTCTCAATGCTTATTCAGATGCTGATTGAGCTGGTTGTCCGGATACTTGTAGATCGATAACAGGATGGTGCATGTTTTTGGGTGATAGTTTGATTTCTTGGAAATGTAAGAAACATGAAAAAGTTTCCAAATCTTCTCATGAGGCTGAGTATCGAGCAATGTCTGCTGCATGCTCCGAAATTCTTTGGCTCCTAAGTCTGCTCTCTGATAGTGGATTTCCAGCGGAAGAAGCTACTCCCCTCTATGCAGATAATACAAGTGCAATTTGGATTACTGAAAATCCGATTTTTCATGAACGCACTAAACACATCGAGGTTGAATGTCACTTCCCACGTGATGAGTTCAAACATGATGTCATTAGCCTTCCACATGTCTCCACTTAATTTTAAATTGTTGATATTCTCACTAAAGGTCTCCCATGACCAAGCCATCAGTTCTTGGTTGGCAAATTGATGCTCGTTGATTCTCCCACATCAATTTGGGTTTGGGGGGGGGGGGGTGGGATTGTTAATCAGGCCTAAGACCTATCAGAGGGATCCAGTCTAGTTCTTATATTCACGTGGATTGCTTAGGTCAATGACACACTGTACATAGTTATGTATCTTCCATTTTAGTTATTGTTTCTATAAACTTACTCTTTCCTAGATTAGAGCCTTGATTAAGGCATGTAAATGGTTATATACTGGGAAGGATTCTTCAAAGGAATGGACACTAAATTAATACCAACTTAGTGAATATTCTTCAAGTTCTATCATGAGTTTGTCACTCAAGATCCTCTTCCACTCATAGAAAAATCTAAGAGCATTCAAGGCTCATTTTAAGTGTGATTAGTGGATACACCTCTTCTAAGGCAAAGATTACTTTCAAAGTAATACCTAAACCTTCCTGAGACCATCATCTCCTACCTCCCTTCGTTGTGCACTTAATTAGAGCATCTCAATCACCAAGAAGCCTAAGCCAGGAGTCAAGCTTGGGGTTGCAATGTGAAGATACAAGGCATCAAATTAGATTCATCTATAAGAGGCAAGCGTTCTTATTTTGTTATTTATTTCTAAAATCATATTGTGAAATGGATTAGACCTGTGTGATTGAACCACTGTATCAAAAAATTGTAGGTGTATAATGTTAAGTTGACCCATGAAGGGGCCCAAGGCCCATCAATCCAGTCCAACAAAGCTATATCTCACGTGGGTTTGTTTTGGTCAATATTTAGATAGCTGTACATATTCTAATTTGATTGCTTTCCTATTTTAGATTAGTGATTCATGTAATTACCTAGTTTCCTATGTAAGAGCCTTGATTAAGGCATGTATATTCCTATATATTGGTGATCATTCTCCAAGAGAAGACACGAAATTAATACAATCAGTTATTCCAGAAGTCTCTTTCGATCTTTGTGTTTTGCAATTGTGAGAATGACATGGTATCAGAGCCTTGTTCAAAGAAATCTTGCTTTGTGATCTCATATAGCATTAAGGCATCAAGAATAGAGAGAAATTAATCTCTCTTGTGAAGATCGATAGATCAAAGATTTGTTTCAAGGAATCCAGACGCTGCAGCATTGTCATCTTTATGGTGGCCCACCTCTGATCATCAAACCACCATCAGAAATCTCCCCAGTCATGGTCACCTGGATCTTCTACGAATATTGGAGATTTTTTCAGTTTTTTTCAGGTTGGTGATTTACTCCTTCTAGAGATTTTCTAGATTTTTAATATTGTTTTCATCTGGACCGTCCAAAATCTTGGATCTGTGGTAGAATTGGATAATTCTTCTTCCATTAGAAGCCAGAGTATTGTGTGTCCTCAGATCAGTGATCTGATCAGTGTTCAGATCTACCAGTGGGGCCCACGTCAAAGATCAACCTCTGTTTTTCTGGTCGCCTGGGGTGTTTTTTGCCTGATTTTATGTTCTGTGTTCACTGATTGGTCCGATCTTGGTACTGCACACTCATAAGTTTGTTATCAACTTTGAAACTTCATCTCTTCTCTATTTGCTGGTCCTGCTACTATTTGTTCACTGTTTCACTCAGTGTGTTTGGACAATCTTCATTAAAGATGGAAAAATCTAAGGTTACCTTGATCAGATTCACGGGAAAAAATTACCCCGCTTGGTCGTTTCAGTTCCAGATTTACCTTGAAGCAAAGGAATTGTGGGGCTATATTTCCGGATCTGATCCTAAACCCACAGAAGATGAGAAGAAGATATCCACTTGGCTTACTAAAGATGCAAAAATAAAAACTTGGATACTAGGTTCAGTGGAGCCACACCTGATAATGAACCTGAAACCTTACCCCACTTCTAAAGACATGTGGGGGTATCTGAAGCAAGTATACCATCAAGATAACTCCGCATGTCAATTTCATCTAGAATGTGCAATTGCTGAATATGCACAAGGGAACTTGTCCATCCAAGATTACTACTCAGGATTCTGAACCCTTTGGTCGGAATATGATAGTATTAAGTATGCAGATGTGGCTGCCGACGTTCTGATCGTAATTCGCGATCTTCAAGCCTCTAGTCAGTGGGATCAATTTTTGATGAAATTACGGAATGAATATGAAAGTATTCGATTTGCCCTAATGAATCGGACACCTTTACCTTCCTTGGATGTCTGCCTGAATGAACTCTTACGCGAGGAACAGCGCATTTCGATCTCCGCACATCTGGCTCAACAAACGACTGAGACCTATTCAGTCGCATTTTCGGCCAATAAGGCTTCTCAGCCTCCACCTCGGGACTTGAGCAAAACACAATGCTACAGTTGTCAAAAATTTGGGCATCTTGCATCTCAATGCAAACAGAAAGTATGTAATTACTGTAAAAAGTCAGGACATATCATCTCTGAATGTCGCCGTCGCCCACGTCAGACTCCTCAGCATCAGGCTCCACAGTATCAGGCTTCGCTGTATCAGACTCAATCTCCGACTCCACATGCTTATGTTGCCTCTTCCGATATGCCTGCTCCGCCATCTGCACCCTCACAGCCTGGGCCCTCATCTTCTCTGACTCCTGAATTGGTTCAGCAAATGATTGTCAATGCTCTTTCTGCATTAGGTCTTTTAGGTACCTTGCCTCCATCTTCTACTTGGTTTCTTGATTCCGGGGCGTCTAATCATATGACATATTCCCGGAACTCTCTCTCCAATGTGAAAAAATACAATGGTAATCTTCAAATACAAACTGCCAACGGAGGTACTGTTCCCATTACTGCCCTTGGAGACATTCCTGGTCCCATCCCTTTGAAAAATGTCTTCCTTTGTCCCAATTTAACGTCTAATCTATTGTCAGTCGGGCAACTTGTTGAAAATAATTGTAACATCTCTTTCTCTTCTTCTGGTTGTGTTGTGCAGGACCAGATGTCCGGGAAGGAGATCGCGAGGGGACCTAAGTGTGGACGCCTGTTTCCGCTGGATTTTTTTCAAATTCCTAGGACTAGAATTGCCAATGATGTGTTTTGTTTTTCTATTAGAGATAACTGCCAATTGTGGCATAAAAGACTCGGACACCCTAATTCCAAAGCTTTGTCCCTTATGTTAAATTCTGGTTTATTAAATAAATCTATTGGCTTATCTTCTTTTGTGCCTTTTGATTGTGCTACTTGTAAAATGGGGAAGAACAAAACTCTTCCTTTTCATATTTCCACTTCACACAGCACTCGGTGTTTTGATTTAGTTCATAGCGATGTATGGGGAATTGCTCCAGCTCTTTCTCATGCTCACTACAAATATTTTGTCACTTTTATTGATGATTTCAGTCGTTTCACATGGATTTACTTTCTGCATTCCAAATCTGATGTTTTCCCTGTTTTTAAAATTTTCTTAGCTTATGTTGAGAATCAATTTTCCACCGACATCAAAATCTTGCGATCTGATTCAGGTGGAGAATGTCTCCTCTGATTTTCAAAAGTTTTTGCAACACAAAGGCATTATTTCTCAGCGAACTTGTCCCTATACTCCCCAGCAGAATGGAGTTGCTGAACGGAAAAATAGACATTTGCTTGATGTCACTCGCTCTCTTCTTTTGGAATCATCGGTTCCTACCCGTTTTTGGGTTGAGGCACTGGCTACTGCAGCTCATCTCATCAATCGCCTGCCTTCTGCCTCTCTTCAAAATCAGAGCCCATATTACTGATTGTACCAGACCTCTCCATCTTATGATGATCTTCATGTTTTCGGCTCCGTTTGCTTTGAGCACTTGCCTCCTTCTGAACGAACCAAATTAACTGCACAATCCGCTAAGTGTGTGTTTTTAGGGTATGCCCCCTTCCAGAAAGGGTACCTCTGCTATGACCCTCACATTCGTCGCTTACGGACCTCTAGGAATGTTGTTTTTTTTTTTTTAACTACAGTATTTTTTTCAACAGCACCTTGAACCTCCTGACTCCTCTTTAGTGTATTTACCTGGTTTCTCTAACAACACTTCAGTTGTTCGTTTTAATCCTAACTTTGTGTACCACAGACGGAATACAGACGCGCCTCCCAGGGATCCCCCTCCTGATCTTCCTCCAGCATCTGGTCCACCTCCGGCAGTTGATCCTTCTGGGCTCCCTACATTGCGTCGCTCCACACGCATTTCGGTACCCCCTGACCGCTATGGGTTTTCCCATACTTCCTTAATGTCCACTTTGTCCTCTTCTTCCATTCCCCAATCCTATTCTCAGGCTGTGCAGGACAAATGTTGGAACCAGGCTATGAAAGATGAGTTGGAAGCCTTAGAGAAAAATCATACATGGGATATTGTCCCCTCTCCTTTGGGTGTCAAACCTATTGGCTGCAAGTGGATTTTTTCTCTCAAGTTAAAACCAGATGGCACTCTCGATCGGTATAAGGCGCGCCTCGTTGCTCTCGGCAATCGTCAAGAATATGGCATTGATTATGCTGAAACATTTGCTCCCGTCGCTAAGATGACCACTGTCCGCATAATCCTGGCTGTTGCTGCATCTCAGTCCTGGCCTCTCTATCAAATGGATGTCAAGAATGCGTTTCTTCATGGTGATATCAAAGAAGACGTTTATATGCGTTTGCCTCCAGGGTCTTCCTCTGGGCCGGGCATGGTTGCTAAGCTCCGTCGCTCTCTTTATGGTCTGAAGCAAGCTCCTCGCGCATGGTTTGAGAAATTTCAAGATGCTTTCTCTGCTTGGGTTTACATCCGAGCCAGTATGATCCTTCTATGTTCTTACATCATGCTTCCTCTGGAGTTACTATTCTACTGGTCTACGTAGATGACATTGTCATTACTGGTCCCAATGCACAAATGATTCATGACCTTCAAGCTTCTCTTCATCAGACATTTCAAATGAAGGATCTCGGCCCCTTGCACTATTTCCTCGGTCTTGAAGTTCATCAATCCCCTACTGGTATAGTTCTCAATCAGCACAAATACACTGTTGACCTCATTGACTTAGCTGGCCTTGCTGTTTCCGCTTCGGTCGATACGCCTGTCGAACTGAATGTCAAACTCAGTAAAGAGGCGGGTGACCTTCTTCCAGATCCTACCGCATATCGTCAGTTAGTAGGTAGCTTGATCTATCTCACCATCACCCGTCCTGATATTTCCTTTGCGGTCAACTTCATGAGTCAGTTCATGACTGCTCCTCGTCATCTTCAATGGCTGCTGTTCGCCGCATCATTCGGTACCTTCTTCGCACTCCAACTCACGGGTTGTTTTTTCCATCCAACAGTCCTCTATCTCTCAAAGCTTATTCAGATGCTGATTGGGCTGGTTGTCCAGATACTCGCCGATCGACAACAGGCTGGTGCATGTTTTTGGATAATAGTCTGGTTTCCTGGAAATGCAAGAAACATGACAAAGTTTCAAAATCTTCTACAGAGGCTGAGTATTGAGCTATGTCTGCTGCGTGCTCCGAAATTCTTTGGCTTCGGGGTCTGCTCTCTGACATTGGATTTCCCGCAGAAGGAGCTACCCCCCTCTATGCTGATAATACCAGTGCCATTCGGATTACTGAAAATCCGATTTTTCATGAACGCACTAAACACATCGAGGTTGATTGTCACTTCATACGAGATGAGCTTAAACGTGATGTCATCAGCCTTCCGCATGTCTCCACTGAGCTTCAAATTGCTGATATTCTTACTAAAGGTCTTCCTCGACCACGGCATCAATTCTTGGTTAGCAAATTGCTGCTCGTTGATTCTCCCGCATCAATTTGAGGGGGGGTGTTAAGTTGACCCATATGTTAAGTTGACCCATGAAGGGGCCCAAGGCCCATCAATCCAGTCCAACAAAGCTATATCTCACGTGGGTTTGTTTTGGTCAATATTTAGATAGCTGTAAATATTCTAATTTGATTGCTTTCCTATTTTAGATTAGTGATTCATGTAATTACCTAGTTTCCTATGTAAGAGCCTTGATTAAGGCATGTATATTCCTATATATTGGTGATCATTCTCCAAGAGAAGACACGAAATTAATACAATCAGTTATTCCAGAAGTCTCTTTCGATCTTTGTGTTTTGCAATTGTGAGAATGACATATAAGGTTCGAGGTGAGCCTATTGGAAACCTCACATAGTGAATACTGGAAGACCGAAGGATAGGTTGATTCAGGATTAGACGGAGGTCATATTGACCAAACCACTATAAATCAAGTGTCTCTATCTCTTTTGCTTTGCTATTAGATTCTATATGATTATATGATGCATGTGTGAGATTGGAATGTCTCGATTTATTTGAATGTGCAATATTGCTTTGAGCTTTTTGCTGGCATATCTTTATTTGGATTGTTGTGGATTGCACTTTATTTAGGACTATCTGAGCTTGCATTAGTTTAAAATTTTAATTAGTCCCATTAACAATCCCGCTCCCCCTCCTCTTTCCCCCTCCTAGGACTTGCATTGGTCTCTAGCTTGCATTTTCAACTTTCTTACGCAAAAAGTTAACTTTTCTAATAGCACAGTTATCTTGATTTTGGGCCTTCCAACCATATCATATGGTCTCCATCTACTCACCAAAATAATTGTACTTATAAAGGTCACTCAAAGATACAAATTTCTTATAGGATAAACCATAGACATGTATCCTGATTTGGTATGAGCTTGGAATTGGATATAAATCTAGGTCTTGTCTAATTGGACCTCAATCCATTGGGGCTACATCACTGCATCAAATTGTTGAGGACTTCTGGTTAGGGGCCTACTTGAATTTGCAAGCCTAAAGATGCAAGCATCTTTGCATTGAGAGGTGCTGTCCCACTAATGTCTTTCTTTTCTCATTTTTTGTGTTATAAAACATTTCAATTTAGTGACCAGACCAAGCATTTCAATGATGCTATGGAATAAGGAATCTTTAAATGCACTGAGAATTGATTCTAAATGTAAACAGTAAAAAGTCAAATAAAACTATTCATGTTTGTATGTAGAAGGGTTAAGTCGATTAAGAAATTGAGAGCAGGGCAGAAACTTTAAAGAGTTATGATATGGATACCAATTGTGGTGCAGAAGCATAGCCCGATGAGTGGGAATTGAAGAAGGATGGGTAGCTCATTCCACCAAAATAAGATGATGTGGTAGAGTCAATAGATCTTGCTGACTCCGGAGAAGATGATCCACAAGACCTAGCGTCATCTTCCTGCAAAAAAGAATAATCATAGTTCCATGCTCAAGTTTTCAAAATTCTCTTTAAACACCTATCACCAAGAGATACTTTATAGTTATACCTTAAATTTAAATACCTATTACCAAAAGAAGCTTGATATCTATACCTCTAACTCTGACGTTTCTAAGAGCGTCTTGGCCCACATGTCGTTGTAACTAACAGATAGCCTAGAGGTCACATTCTCCTGTTCGACATCGGGAGCATCAGGTCCAGCACCACTAAGAAATTCATTTACCTAACACAAAACATACAGTGCATCACTCGAATCATCAGCATAAGAAATGAAAGAAAACCATCGACAGCGGTGAAAGGAAATTACATAGCAAGAAAAGTTACTGATTACACCCAGGAGCTAATCACACATTGCATTAAAGCAACAGTTTTAGAGGGCAATCTATACTTCCCAAACAAGGTCAAGTGCCATCTTTTGTAAGACTCTTACGGTCAGGATTGATTCCTCTTAGACATGTTTTTTTGTCTAAATTAACACAAAATTGGTCGTATAGTGTTCAGTTGCAGAAAGTATAATTACTACCTCAAAGAATCAATGTGATTTTGATGAAGAAAACATTCATGATTAAACAAATTAAGTGGTCAACTACTAACCCTATTTACTGCTGGTGCATTGGTTTCCCACATGCTATCATCTAGCTGTGCTACCCATGCATTTGCCAAATCAGAATCAATTGTTCCTTGTTCTTCATGTGTGTCTTCAGACTCATATACGAGCTCAGAAATCCCTGTAGCAACAGCTGGATTATTCAAACCAGCTGATGGACTTATGTTTTGTCGTTTTCGGTAGATGTCAATAAGTTTAGCACTGGTATCAGAATAGAAGAGACATGAAATCAGAAATGAGAACTAGAACACACAAAGTGCAGTATACATCCCACAAAAGCACCATGCCCATAGAAATACAGATTCTTCACTAAAACTTAGTTTAAAAGCTAACAACAATTAGCAGAAGAAAGTTGTCGCGGGCATAATGGACTTTTCCGTAATTTCAGAAAATTCAGGGGCTGCTTTGTAAATAGGAAAAATAGAATTTTTTTTAAAGATCCAAAATATAAGTTTTTTTAATATAAAAAAGGATAGAGTGCTGGTCGCCAAAAAGGATCGAGTGCTGGTCTACCAAGTGTGAGTGGGACAACCAGCAAGAGATTCATCTCCTCTCTCTTTTCCCTTTATTTTCTTACCCCTGAACTTCTGTATTATTTATGGTTTTCCAAGGTAAATTTCAGTTAATAATCCAATTTTTTTTTCTTTTTACTTTTTAACTCGGTATCAGAGCAGGAAGCTATGTTCCTGTACATTCATTTCGAGTTCAACAGGAAAATCTTTTCCCTGGTGTAGAGGGCAAAGAAGAAGAAAATGAAAGTGAAGGGAAAAAGTATTGTCAGCCGCCCATTCTCATTCAAGCCCTTCAGTCAAGGAGAAAAAACACAAATGGAGGAAAGGGTCAAAGGAACGTCTCTTCCCTTGGTCAGGGACTATTTCTAACTCACTTTCCTTGTCTTTTTCTTTGTTTTTTTTTACCTCTTTTCCTAATAAGGAATATGACTGTACGAGATCTAAGAGATGTTTTGATCACAAGACTGAAAGTTGGCTCGCAAGTTTTTTTACGGCCTCGTAGAGCCTCGGGTGTGGCCACATCAATCATCATCCTGAATTTTTGTAGGTTTAATTTCTGGGAAGTGCTCGAAGGTTGTTACTGCACAGACAAAACCTTGGCATCGCCGTCTTGGTTATATGCCAGTTCAGAATCTTAGGAATGTTTTGTCTTCATTAAACATTAGGAGTGATATTAAAGAGATCAATTGTGATTCTTGTCAATTTGCAAAGAACAGTAGGAACATTTATCCAGTAAGTGTTAGTGATAAGAGCAGTACTTTTGAGTTGATTCATACAATGTGTGATATGGTTCGGTGACCTTTAATTTATGGATATCATTATCTTGTCACTTCCATTGATTATGCAACAAGATACATGGGCGTACACAATGAAGTCTCATTATATTTTTATGGTGAGGTATTAAAATTTCATAAAGTGGTTTGCGCAAGGTTTGATGAAAAAAATCCAACTTTAGAGATCTGGTAAAGGAGAGTATCTCTCTACTAAGTTTCAGACATATTTGATAAAAAATGAAAAAAAAAATAAAAAATATCAGACACCATGTACATATATGCTGGAGCAGAATGGAGTTGCAAAGTGCAAGAACTGACATTTGTTGGTGGTTGCAAGAGCTTTATTGCTTTAGATGTATATTCCAAGGTCTTATTCGTCAAATACTGTGTTAATTACAACCATTTTAATAAATCGTTTTCATCACATGTTCTGGGAGGAAAATGTCCAATACAAGTTTTATTGCTGCAATGTTTTGAGTTCCTCCGAAGTGTTTGGATGTACATGCTTTGTGCACATTCCAAAGCATCATTGAGATAAGGTAGATCCTAAGGCAGTGAAGTGTCTCTTTATTGGCTGCTATCATATTCAATTCCCATCATTGAAGATAATGTTAAGAAAGATCAAACTCCAAAAACTCTTGAAAGAGATAAAGCACTAGAACATTCGGAAAGGTAGCTGCAAGTTTATGATGCAGAAAAGAGAAGGCAAGACCATTATTTTAATCTGGCAGTGCATCAACTGAAGCCCTGGACTTGAACATGCCTACAACAATCCTTCTTAACTTAATTTAGATCTTGATCTTCCCATCGCTTTGCTTAAGGGTACACAATCACATGTTACCTGACTTTCCATTCAAAACTTTTTTCATATCATTGCTTATCATTTTCATATCTCAAATATCATTTGAACGCATGCGTACTCATGTTTCTGAGGCCTTGTCTAAACCTAGATGGAAGGATGCTATGATTAAAGAAATGGATGCATTCAAGAATAACAGCACATGGGAGCTAACAGGTCTTCAAGCAGGGAAGAGTGAAGTTGGTTCCAAGTGATACGACCATGAAGAGACAAATAAAGACTTTGTGGAAAACTTGGATCGATCCCTTGGTTGATCCTTCCTCCATTATATAATCTCTTTCAGCCTTAATCAAGGCAATTGCAACCTAATACAATCTATGTATATGGAAAGTGAATATATTACAAGCCTATGGTCATGGAAAGAGGATATGTTACGGTCAACTTAAATTATCCCACGTGATGGGTCAGTTTGTACAAGAAATGGGCCTAGTGGGCTTTGTGGGCCAGCTGGTGTTAACACCAAGTGGGTCTTTACTCTTAAGCTTAATCCAGGTGGAACAATTCAAAGTTACAAGGCAAGACTAGTGGCAATAGGGTTCGCACAAGCATATCGTGTTGACTCTCGAGAGACTTCTTTAGTGGCAAAGTTAAATTCAGATTGATTCTTTCCACAGCGGCCAGTTTCTTATGGCCTTTTCACCAATTAGATAAAGTGTTTTTCCTTCATGGTAATTTACAAGAAGTGTATATGGATCCACCTCTTGGATTTATAGTTAAGGGACAAGAAGGGAAAGTATTATAGATAAATGAAAGAATTATATGGGTTAAAACTTAAAACCATCACCTCGGGCCTGTTTTGACATGTTCATTCTTGCATTGGTGCAGGAGTATAAAAGATGTCATGCAGATCTGTCAAAGCCAGCAAGAAAAGAGAGAAATAATATTGTGAATTCGAGGATCCCTTTGAGGGTCACGATCCTCCTTTATATAGAAATATAGTTGCTATACAAGTTACAATGATTGTAGCAATCATTTAGATTACAGCCATTCTAATCTAATTACAATCTAATCATATCTCCTAATAAGGCAAAGATAAAAGATACATATCTATACACACGTGAGATGATTTGTCCCACAAGTTGGGCCTTATCTGACATGGGTTGTGTGACCCATTTAACAGCAACACCCCCCCCCCTTCCCCGTCAAATTGATGCGGGTGAATCAACCAGCATCAATTTGCCAACTAAGAATTGGTGTTGTGGCCGAGGAAGTCCCTTGGTAAATATATTTGCAATTTTAAGTCCGGCAGGAACATGAGGAAGAGTAATAGCTTTACGCACAAATTCATCATGAATGTAATGACAAGCCACTTCAGTATGCTTTGTGCGTTCGTGGAAGACATGATTTTCAGTAATCAGTATGGCGCCAGTATTATCGCCATATAGAGGTGCAGAGCCAGACTGTGGAAATCCAAGCTCAGAAAGGAGACCCCAAAGCCAGACAATTTCAGAGGTGGCAGCAGACATAGCACGATATTCTGCTTCTGTGGATGATTTGTAAACTTTATCTTGTTTCTTACACTTCCAAGAAATCAATGAGTCCCCTGAGAACATGCGCCAACCCATGGTAGACTGTTGACTATCAGGATAACCAGCCTAGTTAGAAGTTGAGTAATCAATGAGAGAAATCGAATTTCCCACAGGAAAGAAAAGGCCACAAGATGGTGTACTAAGGACATATCGAAGAATGCGCCGAACATCAACAAGGAGGAGATGGCGTAATTGTGTCATGAACTGACTAGGTAGATTCACCGCGTATGAGATATCAGACCGAATGATGGTCAAGTAGATCAAGTTGCCGACTAAACGTCGATACAATGTGGCATCAGGATGAAGATCACTAGTATCATGTGCGAGCTGAATATTAACCTCAACAGGTGTATCTATAGGAGTTGAGTGTTGAAGATCGGCCATCTCAATGAGATATAGAGCATATTTGTGTTGATTGAGGATGAGACCTTTCTCTGATTGATGAACCTCATAAGGCCTAAGAAATATGTAAGTGGCCCTAAGTCTTTCATATGAAAGGACTCATGTAGGGATGCTTGTAGATAGTGGAGCATGTCTGAATCTGTCCCAGATATAATGATGTTATCCATGTAAACCAAGAGGACAATAATTCCTTTCGAGGACCGATGCGGGAACATAGAAGGATCAGAGGCACTTTGAGTAAATTTAAGATGAAGGAAAGCATCCCTAAAATTTTCAAACCAACAGCGCGGGGCTTGCTTAAGACCATATAGGGAGCGTCGTAAGTGAGCAATATCTCCTGCCGAGGCACTAGTAATTCCTTAGGGAAGTCGCATATAGACTTCTTCTTTGAGATCACCATGAAGAAACGCATTCTTGACATCAAATTGGTAAAGAGGCCAGGAATGAGAGGCGACAATGGCAAGAATAGTACAAACTGCTGTCATTTTTGCAACTGGGGCAAAAGTTTCGTCATAGTCGATACCATATTCCTGGCGGTTGCCCAGTGCGACTAACTGTGCCTTGTAGCGATCCAACGAGCCATCTGCCTTAAATGACTAAAAAAACCCATTTGTAGCCGATAGGTTTTGCAGAGGATGGACATGGAACTAGATCCCAGGTATTATTATCTTGCAGTGCAGCTAATTCTTCTTGCATAGCCTTTTGCCAACAATCATGCTTCATTGCCTGTGAGTAAGAATTAAGAATAGCAATGGAAGAGAGAGTAACAAGCAAAGATGTGTGAGTGAACCCATATTTATCTGGAGGCTTGGAGAGGTGAGTAGAACGTCGAAGCTGAACTGGAGATGAAGCAATAGGAACAACATGTGATGAAGTAGGGGCAAGATCCAGTGCCGGCGAGGGAGCTAGATGGGGAGGCAGTGGTGGAACATCCTTATGACGACGTCGTTCATAAACAACGAGTGGAGAAGAAATTGTGTTAGTAAAATCTGGTAAATGAGAAAAGGAAGGCAAAGGCTTGGGATGATTAGGAAAGAAACGTTGGTTTTTGAAAATTATGACATTTCGAGAGGTGCGAATGCGGTTGAGCACAGGATAATAGTAAAGATACCCTTTTTGGTGAGAACCATAGCCAAGAAACGCACATTGAACTGATTGAGCAGTTAATTTTATACGTTCAGAAGGAGGAAGATGGATAAAACACAAATCCAAAAATACGCAAGTGGGTATAAGTAGGATCTGTATGAAAGAGACAATAGCATGGTGTTTGATTGGTGAGATGAGGGGATGGTAAGCGATTGATTAAGCGAACCGCAGTAGCAAAAGCTTCGGGCCAAAATTTAGCGGGAATTGATGATTCTTAAGAGAAGAGAACGAACAATATCTAAGAGATGTCTGTTCTGCCATTCAGCAACTCCATTCTGTTGAGGAGTATAAAGGCACGATCTTTGCGATAAAATCCAGTGTGTAGAAAATTTTGAAACTGATGGGACGTATATTCCCCTCCGGAATCAGATCGGAGAACTTTCATGCGAGCGGAAAATTGATTTTCAACATAAGCCATAAATTTTTGGAAAGCATCAAAGACTTCAGATTTAGAATGCAAGAAATATACCCATGTGAATCTACTATGATCATCAATAAATGTGACAATATTTGAAATTTGTATGAGAAATTTCAGGAGTAATCCCCTAGACGTCACTATGAATAATGTCAAAGCAGTTTGAAGCCATAGTAGATTTGGAAGGAAAAGGAAGAACTTTGCTTTTTCCAAGTTTGCAAACATTCATCAGAAATGTGACTAAAAGAAGTTTTATTTTCATTAATGCTACCAGTGTTCAACATCAAAGATAACAATTTGGAATGAGGATGGCCTAAGCTATTATGCCAGAGCCTCCAAACTTCTTGAGAAGAAAAACAAGAGAACGCAGATAGCTGATTATATTGATAGAGAGGCATAAAAGGAAGAAATAAGCGTCCACACTTAGGCCCCTTCGTAATCACCATCCCCGACACTTGATCCTGCACAACACAACCCGACCGAGAAAAAGAAACATTACAATTGTCATCAATCAGTTGTCCAATAGACAAAAGATTTGTACTTAGACGAGGAGATAAATTTTTTTTTTCAGAGGTAATGAATGAATAACATCACCGAAAGCTGTAATGGGGAGTTTTTGACCATCAGTAGTATGAACTTGCGAGTTTGTATGGTTGCAGATTAGATAGATGAGTAGTGGAAGAGGTCATGTGATTTGAAGCTCCAGAGGCAAGAAACTATACCGAGGAAGAGGATTGGTGATTACCTGAAATGCCAAGTGCAGAGAAAGCATTCATGATCATTTGTTGAACGATCTCAGAGGTGATCTGAGAGTAGTATTGGAGGCAGGAGGTGGTGAAGACATGACCGATGCTGAAGGAATATCACTAGAAGTAGTAGCAGCTGCAGTGTTGACATTGTAAGCTCAAGGAGTACGATTTTGTGGCAGCCTTTTGCAGTCGGTAAGAACATGAGCATTTGATTTGCAGTAATTATAGAACTTGGTCTTACACTGTGAGGCATAGTGTCCATAACTCTTGCAACCAAAACATTAGATTTTACTAAGATCTCTCGTAGTAGGTTGTCCTTTAGCAGCAAAAGTGGTATGATGGACCATCCCTCCCAGACTTAGAGAAATACCAGGAGTGTAATTGGCAGTGGTAGCATATGCTACATCAGGAGAGTTTCTTGAAAACTGGTGTTTGAGAACATGCTGAGTGATCTAACTTTGTTCATCGCGCAAGAGTTCATTAAGGCACTCATTCAGGGATGGAGATGGCACCCTGCTCATCAGGTTGGAACGAACGATCTCATATTCAGATCTCAATTTCATGAGGAACTGGTCTCTGTGAGAAGTTGTCTGTAATTTTTGAATCTCAGAAAAGGCTGCCTCAGATACATTGACGTATTTGATTGTCATATTATGCCCATAAATTGAGAAAGCCTGTATAACAGTCCTAGATGGAAGAAGTGCGCTGGGAATACTGAGCGATCTCCAATTCAAGTTGGTATTGATGGGCAGGGTTCCCTTGGTGATGTACTTGTTTAAGATATTCCCACATCTCCTTACATGTCTTGTAGGGTTTAAGAATCAAGAATATATTGTGGTTCAACGGAACCAAGAATTCAGGTTTTGATCTTAGCATCCTTCGTATTCCAAGATAATATTTTCTTTTCATCTTCCTTAGGGCGTGGATCCCATCTTGAAACAAGTCCCCACATTTCATTTCCTTCAAGATATACTTGAAATTGATAAGACCATGAATTGTAATTCTTGCCATTAAATTTGATCAAGGCAATTTCATTCTTTTTTTCCAATTCAGTAGAGTTATTACAATATGAAAGAAACTCCAACTGTACTTAAATCGAACTGATAAAGAAGCTAATCAGAGATGGGAAGACTTCCAACTAAGCAATCAGAGGTGACAGCACTGAAAAACTCAATTTTTTCACCAAAACAGGGCCAGGCGAGCTTGATTTTTCAGAAAGAATGGAATGCAGCAGATAACAGTTGCAATGAATGATCAATCAGACATCATAGAGTGACGGAGGATCAAAATTCACACTCAACAAACCAGATTGCTCCCCAAAAAGAGCCAGATCCAAAGACTTGGACGACTGTGATGAAATTATGCTGCAGAAACTGAACTTTCTCTAGAAAGGGTAGAAAGCCTACCTTTGAGATAACAAAAATTCGCAAAAAAAAGTCCACAAATACTAGAATAAACAGGCGACTAGAGTGGTTGCAAACTCCAGGTTCAGTGATGCTGATTTGGGGTGGGCCGCGTATGGTCACACCTTGATCAGACCAATGGATGAAGGAATCTTGAGGAGAGAAGAAATTGACGACTTCCAATGCTTGGAAGATGGAGAAGGATCACATAGAAAACTCTGTATAGAGTTGTGTTTGTTCAGAGCTCTGAAACCATGTCAAAGCTAGCAAGAAAAGAGAAATAATGTTATGAATTCGATGATCCCTATGAGGGTCACGATGCTCCTTTATATAGAAATATAGTTGCTATACAAGTTACAGTGATTGTAGCAATCAGCTAGATTACAGCCATTCTAATCTAATTACAATCTAAGCATATCTCCTAATAAGGCAAAGATAAAACATACATATCTGTACACACGTGAGATGATTTGTCCCACAAGTTGGCTTTATTTGACATGGGTTGTGACCCACTGACCCATTTAGCACCGACCCATTTAACAAGATCACCATGTTCATGGAGAGAGAGAATACTACTAATCTCATTCATATATGTGGACGTTATTGTGGTAAGTGGCAGTGATGAAGCAAACAACAGGAATCTAAAGGCATCTTGGAAAAGAGTTCGAAGTGAAAAATCATGGGGAATAAAAATATTTTTATGGGGATTGAAAGTCATAAGATCAGATAAGGGAATTGTCAACTCGCAACAAAGGTACACCTTGTACTAGCTTGACGAAACAAGAAAGTTGAGTGAAAAATTGGTGGGAACACCAATTGAGTAGAATCAATCAAGTACTGCATTATAAAAGTGATGAGTTATATTGCATGACCCATGTGCATACCAGTGCATACCAGAGATTGGTTAGAAAGTTAATTTATTTGATTATAATCCAGCCAGATATATTAATTGCGGAAAGTGTTATGGCTCAGTTTATGCGTGCTGCAAGAACTAAACACTTAGTTGCTGTTCACAAAATTTTGAGATATAACACTAAAACAAGGTATTTTGTATTTTTTATCAATGTATTTTGTGTACTTTTAATTGTCATTTAGATATGGAAGCATAAATGAATGATGATTGGGTAGATTCCAAAGACAGATAATAGATCAACTACAGGATGCTGCACAACTGTTGATAGAATTTGGTCTCATGGAAGAGCAAGAAGCAGCCTGTTGTTTGCTCATTCATGTTCTGAGGCAGAATATAGAACTATGGCTCATGGATGCTGTGAAATGTTAAGGTGAGAAATTATTGTTGCACGAATTTATTCAATCAAAATGGACCGGACTTTACAGTGTGACGGTACTTTTGGGGTTTAGATCAC
Organism: Umbellularia californica; assembly: GCA_028538565.1. Taxonomy (NCBI): domain Eukaryota; kingdom Viridiplantae; phylum Streptophyta; class Magnoliopsida; order Laurales; family Lauraceae; genus Umbellularia; species Umbellularia californica. The sequence continues at coordinate 39,315,657 of JAPQWN010000007.1, read as the reverse complement.
TTGAAATCTAGGGTATCATGTGCATAGGAAGCATATTGAGGTTGATTGTCAATTTATTAGAGAGGTCACAAGGAAAGAAACTCAATTGGGCTATTGTGATACAGAAGATCAGATGGCAGATTTTCTCAGAAAGGCAGTTATGAAGAAGCAATTGTGTGATGCTTCGTCCAAGCTGGACATACATATATGCATCAACTTGAGGAGTGTGTCATGGAAGGTTTTGGAAATATAGAGAAAATTATTATTTTTATATAAAAAGGATACAGTGACGATTGACCAACTCTAAGTGAGATGACCAGAAAGAGATTTCTCTTGTTTCTATTTTCCCTTAATTTTCTTCATTTTCTTTTTCTTTATCCTTTTCCAGAATCTGTTTTTGCAAGTTTCTCATGGAAAATCTCCGATAAGAATCCAGTTTTTAATTAAAAGAACAGGAGAGAACCTGTGTACAGACGGAAGAAGAATAATTGCAACAATCTGAACACATTTGCAACTTAAAAAATATGTGCGTTTTAGGCTTTCATGGACACTGATTAACCAGAAACAGTTCCTTCAATAGCTAACTGAGACCCACACAGATGCTACCTAAATACAGTTTGGCTCCCAATTTGAAAAAGTGGCCCACAGAACCCAGAATTCTGAACACCCAACCTAACTGGTGGGTTTCAAAATAACAGCATTATGAAGGAGAATGCCACAAGAAACATGACTGGCATCAACCCACACATCCAAAGGAAGCCTTTTGTCATGTCTATGGAGCACAGTTTCTCCGAAACCACTTTTCTTAGGTAAACAAGAGTTAGACTATGATTATATAGGAAGCCGGACTCTGATGTTTGGAGTGGTCATTTTAATTACCCATTTTTTTCATAACAAGTTTAAGTTCCCATGATTATCCAACAAAGACTGAGTACTGGAATATTACCCAAAGAATGAAGAAAAGGCGCCGAGGTTCCCTCTGCAGATAAAAAGGAGATTGCACGACTAGTGACCTATAGCATTTATTAATTATTAGTCATAAAAATAAACTATGCGATATAGCAATTGAATAATATTCAAGACAACAATCTAGTGTTTGTCAAGATACAGGTCGACTCAGGCCCACAGGCCCACCTGTATAATTGTCCCAAATCCATGCCCAGATTGAGTGAATCCATTTGATAGGATTTTGGTCAAAGATACATTGTAAAATACCTTTTATAGAGATTCTTTTTACTGTACATCACTGTAATACAGATTTTGTAGCCTTTATTAAGGGATTCTCAACTTCTTTAATGGAAGGGTCGATCTCCAAAGGAGATACCAAAATTCAAAGCCAAAATAATTCTCTTAGAATTATTCAAGTCTTGTCTAGGTTGAGATGGCCTTCCATGTGTTAAAGTGTGAAATTGTATGATAATAGGCCCAGCCCACTTGTATGATAATAGGTCCAGCCCACTTGTACATATGAGATCTGGTCATAACGTGTACAGCAAGATAGAACAGTATATGCTAGGATGTCTTACCATATTAAGAGATTTAATTAAGTTTTGTTTCCATGATTTGTAGCCTAAACTTAGGCAATGTAAAGTCTATATAAAGAAGAGAAATCCAAGAAGACAGCATGTCGAATTGGAGTATTTCACAGAACTCTCTCTCTATCGTTCTAGTATTCTTTTGAACATGCCTGTGAATGTCACCATGTTTCAACATCATGCATCCAAAGGAATTACTATTCTTCTTGTTTATGTCGACAACATCATCATTACTAGCCCTAATGCAGATATGATTCATCAACTTCAGGCTTTTTTTCATGATTCTTTCCACATGAAAGATCTCGGACCTCTGACCTATTTTTTAGGTCTCGAAGTTCATCAATCAACTAAGGGCATAGTACTAAATCAGCACAAATATACTCTTGATCTTATTGACATGGCTGGACTTCAAAATTCAGCTCCATTTGACACCCCGGTAGAGGTAAATGTCAAATTTCAGCAAGATGATGGTGATCCTATTCCCAACCCTAATCTATATCGTCAATTGGTTGGCAGCTTGGTCTATTTGACGATCACCCACCCTGATATTTCCTATGCAGTAAATTTAGTAAGTCAGCACATGACTAATCCAAGCATCTTCATTTGGCTGCTGTCCGTGGAATCATTCGCTATCTTCTTCTTACGCCAATTCGCGACTATTTTTCTCAGTGAATAGCCCCATTAGTCTCAAAGCATATTCAGATGCCAATTGGGCTGGTTGTCCAGACACTCATCGTTCTACAATAGGATGGTGTATGTAATTGGGTGATAGCTTGATTTCTTGGAAATGTAAAAAACAAGATAAGGTCTCGAAATCTTCTACCAAAGCTGAGTATCGTGCTATGTCTGCAGCATGTTCGGAAATCCTTAGGCTTTGCGGTTTACTTTCAACTATTGGTTTTCCTGCAGCTAGTGCAACACCTCTATATGCAGATAATACTAGTGCCATTCGTATTACTGATAATACTAGTGCCATAGCAGGTAGCTACGTCCTTTTTCTTCTTCTTCTTCTTATTTTTTTTCCTTTTTCTTTCTTCCCCTCCTTTTCCTTCTTGCTCCTCCTCTTCCTTCTTCTTCTTCTTTTTTTTTTTTTTTTTTTTTTTTTTTTTTTTTTTTTTTTTCTTTCTTCTCCTCCTCTTCCTTCTTGTCTCCACCCTCCCTTACATTTTTTTTAAGAACAGAGAAACCATTTCTTCTTTCTTTTGGTCTCCCAAAAGGGAAAGCGTAAAGGGTTAGGGTTTGTCGTATCCTTAGAAATTTATGCCGTATCCCAATCGTATCTTGCTGTATCCCGTACCCGGATCTGTATCGAACAGTATTGGTACGGGTATCAAAGGTAAAATGCCGTATCCGGTTATCATAGGTAGCTGCAAGTGGCCAAAATGCTATGTAGTGAATGATACGTAGCAGCGTAGCGGTGTGGATTTTTCAGTTGTAAAAAAAAAATTAGAAACTTGTGTAGCGGCACAATGTTGTGTTTTTTTGGTGATTTGAAACCATATAAGAGTAGAGATAACTTTAGGAAAGGCTATTGAGGAGAAAAAATATAAAAAATAATATCTTAAATTAAAACTTCTTGGCTCTACTAGGCTTTAAACCGTAGTACCTCTATTTTCAAAATAGTGTAGCGGCCTTAACCACTACGGCCGATAATGTGTGTAGCGGCTGCCATTTTGAACCATGGTTGACGAATTAAAATTTGGATCAATTGGAAGGAGGAAATAGATAAAAACCATGAATGAAGTAGAAAGGAAAAATAAAAATAAAAATTGCACAGATAAAAGAAAAAAAAAGACATGATAGATTGTGAGTTACGAGGAACTTCACAAGTTGCTTATATATTTCCATGAAAACATTGAATGATCAAACATTTGTTTTTATCTTATTTTCATTAAGTCTAATCTTGTATACTAACACTTCATGCCATTATCTCCCTTGCTCTCAATAGAATTATTCATCAATCACAATAAAAAGTAATTTTTATTTTATCAATGTTGATCTCCTATTTCCTTCCAAAACTCAAGGATATACTAACAGCAGAAATTCTTTTACGGGAATGTGTACCTTGTGGGCCCCAAGGGTAAATATAATGCTCTTGGAACATAACAGAACAAGGAAACCTTATCAAGAAGCATTTCATGGGTTTCATACAGTTTCTTGAGTTCTTTGTCGGACCATTCTTTTTTGCTGTTGTCATGGTCTCGTATATCTCTTCATATCCACATGCAAAAAAAAATAATAATAATAATAAAAATAAAAAAAATAAAAATAAAAATAAAAATCAGAGAGAGAATCCAGATTTGGCAAGGAGGTCAAGTTTAAGTTTCTAGTCATACCTGATTAGATTATCTTGAGCTTCGTACATTTGATCGAGAACCTTTAACATGGGATTAATTAGAGATCCAAGGCCAGTCCCACTGGCACCTTGATCCTCCCCATTACTAAATTTCATCTCAAAAGATTGAAAATGTACACCCCCTTGTGCTAAAACATGTAAAAATTCATATATCTGCAGCCTGAAAGGCTCCCCAGACCTGATTGCCATAGTTGTAAGAGCTTGAGCAGCAACGATTCTGACCTGGATTGGTGATTCATGGAGATCAAGCACAACCAAGAGTCACTTAATAAATGAAAAAAGCATTTAACAAACTAAGCACAACGAAAGAGAAGCCACATGAAAGTTTCATACCTCCCAGCTCCCACTAAAAGCACACCTTTGGAGCCGTGTCAAAGCACCAGCAAGTGTAGGGTTTCGAGAACATGCGGCAGCCACCATTTTATCTGCATCTAACATCATCAATGCAGTACCAGGAGGTGTTGCAGATTCCCAAGCAAATTCAGATGCAGCATAGTTTGCATTTTCTCCTAGGAACCACACCTGGAAGCATCATTAATTTCTAACTTGAAATATTTCATCTCATGTTAGTGTTAGGTTAACATAAGAAAACAATTGACAGGTACCCTTGGAGCAATAAGAATCTAACAAACATCATGCTTACTGCTGCCTGCACCAGTCTTTGTAGTGCTAATGCAGACTTTGGATCAGAAGCAGATACTCTATCTACTGATGCAGGCCACAACATCGACCAAGGTTGTGGTGGTGGTAAGTCAAGAACTATTGTAACTGCTTCCAGAGCTGTGTGTTTCACATCTTGTCCAGCTCCAACAAGGCATGTCTAAAACAAATAAACAAATAAACAAACAAACAAAAAGAGATATACATCAACATTCACACAAGAAGAATGATTGATTATCGAATCACATTATTAATAGTTCGTGCAGAAGAATATATATAATAATGCGTTGCAGGATATTTCATTTTCCCTTTGGAGTACTATCTTTCAGTCTCTCTTATACTTGTATTACTTCCTAGTTGTCATGAAAATGTCTTATGTGTGCTCATTCACATTCATCTGTGCGTATGGAGAGAGAGAGAGAGAGAGAGAGAGAGAGAGAGAGAGAGAGAGAGAGCTCACTTTCCTGCATCATATTTACAAACATGCGGTCATTTTTATTATCTTTTTGAAAGTCTATGATCATTAGAAAATACCCCAGTCAATTTATGCTTCATAGCATAAATTGCACATTCAGCAGCACTGCCAATATAAATAATAGGTAGAATTGCTCCACATCTTCGAAAATGCTATATGGCAGCACCGATGAAGTAAAACAATCTTCTTAGTAATTAGCTAGGTTATCAACATAACTGTTCAACTTCTCATACAAACTAAGGATGAATACTTACCCAACAAACTTGATCACACTTTATGGATGGACATGCCCATAATACACCAATTACTTTGATACAAAATGTGGGGCACTAATAATTCTATTCCTGATTTAAACTCTATCAAACACCCTAGATTTGTTAACTTGGCTTGTCTGATGAAAAGAACCCTTTTCAATAGCAGATCAGCCCTTCAGCAGCACTTGGAACCCCTTACATAGTTACATGTCATCAATATGAAAGAATACTTTCAAATTTATGAGTTAAACAGGTTGGATGAATATACAAACACCCAACAAATAAAGGGCTAACTATTGCCAGTAGCTTCAATTTTCAACTCAATTATTTGGTGATTTTCAATTTTCCTTTCCTGAGATCTGCATTTTTCTGACAGTGAAAAGCCACACTATCAAGATGGCTAACTTTTTCCAGGAGTTTCATATTTATAGTAATATTTAATGACTGCTTTATCTCCTCATCAATGGGATGCCATCATCTGATTTAATCCATATATTCTAGCCACATAATACTTATCCATGTAGTTCATAAAGAGTATTCCAAATCTTCTTGGCCATATTCAAACTATACAATCCTTCACCAATGTCAGGTTCCACACAATTGAGAAGCCAAGACACTACAAGCATATTATTGGCTTTCCAATCTGAATATTTAGGGTATTCATGTGGGAGCTCATTAACTTTTTCATTTATGTAACCCTTAGTCCACCTAGAAGTTTGTGGCCTTGAGTTTAATAGAAGTAATAACAAGACATGGATTGTCATTATTGCAGCCACCAATGGGCATAACAGATGACGACTCCATCATTTTAAACTCGTAAAAAATTGAACTTAATCAATCAAACAACATTCTATTCAACCTTCTCCTTTTATGAAAAAAAAGTCACAAACCTGCTGCAAACTCCACAGGTTAAATGAAAGGACCGACAGTCCATCTTGAGTGGAAAGCACCCGCTGTTCAGCTTTTTTCCTTGAAGGGGCCCTGAAGGACTGCACAGCCAACGAAATCGCAAATGGAACTTTGCGTTTTGACATAAAGGGCCTCAACAAAACAGAGACTTTAATGAAATTGCACATGCGACTCAGGCTTTTGACCTAAAGGGACTGCCACTGCTCCTTCACCAATGGAAATCTTTTCCGCAAACTCGGAATGCAGCTGGAACTGAAGAGAAGTGAGGCCTGCGACTGTGGTGAAACAACTTCAACGAACTGGAAATTCTTCAGGGAACTGTGATTCTAGTCATTTGAAACTGCAACTCTTAAACAAGACTAACAAACTGGGGAAGAGGAGCAAGGAAGCAACTTCTTCTGGACAAAGAAAGAACTTCAACAGGGACAAGAGGAGAGATTGCGAATTTTTTCCTTGAACGAGAGGCCCTAAAGGAAACCTGGGAGAAATGATAGAGCTACAGATACCAAAAGAACCCAAGACAGTATGTAAACTGTCTGAATGCTGCAACAGCAGTACACAAGGACTGATCCTTTCATTGAAATAAACAATGAAAGAGGGGAGGGTGACCCAATTATGATCTCAATACCATGCTCGATCACCACATTCGAATATAAGAATAATGGAGAAAACAGAAGTACCGGAGAAAAAATATAATTTTTATTTTATAAACTTACCGTTGACTGCGTAAATGCGCAGTCAATTGATACAATATATTGAGAAGTGTAGAATACTCTAGAAAGTCAACCAACTCTCCTCTCTTCTAATAACTCTTACAATAATTGGGTATAATTAGAGGTTTAAGTGGAAAGAAAAAGGTCAAAAACTCAAGTGTCCTTACTGTTAGCGACGTCCAGAGAAGTCTGAAAGTTTGTACTTTTGGGCCCCACATGGCTCATCCTTTGAGAGAGTGAACCCCTCCAACTGGTAACCCACACCTGTGTAACTCAGAGGGTGCTGGACCCAATTGGGTTTGTGTCCATTAAGATTTTTAAGGCCCACTTATTAAGGGTCCAAAATACAGCTCATTACTGCCCTTTTCTAAATTTAGTTTCAGAAAATTACAAATTCTCCCATCATGTTCTGAAATGTTTAAACAGCCTCTGAAATGGTGTGATCTCAGTGGTTTGGAGCTGTTTGGGTTCCCTCACTCAATACAGTCCTCACACATGGGTCCACACCCCATATGCTCGATCATACACCTCCATAAATGCCAATGCTTGTCCAATTCCATGGTCTTCAAGTGCATCATGACCATTCACATCAAGAAGGGCCTGATACTTCCTCAATTGACAGAAGGGTCCAAAAAAAGTTGAATACAAGACTTACGATTGTTTATCCTTCGGCTGGAAGGTCTAGTGATACCGTCTTGCTGTCTTCTTATGATGACAATGGCGTCTGACTAACTTTTTTGTAGCGGTCCACTCCTAGAAAAAATAAAAAAGAAAATAAGATGATGCTCGGATCATCCAATGGAACTAAAACCTCTGCTCAGATTGTTGAGGGAACCTGAAACCTCCTATTTTATAATACAAATAATTGAAAATTATTCTACATGCCTAGCAACAATTCCTTCCATTCCTTTATAGGGTTTCTACTCCTATGGAATAAGAGATAAGGGATAGATGAGATGAGATTGAAACTTAAAGATGAATTTTGAAATTTAAAATCTAAATGAGAATCATTACAGTGCATCTTGAATCAAATCAACTTTGTCCCTTAAGGTTGAAAATTAGAAGGAAAAAAAAAAAAAAAAACGTTATTAGATCTAGGAGTGGAAAACAACAACTGAACATTGCCTCCTGAATCAAATACCAAAGGACCAAGACAAACGGTTTCAATAATTCCTTGAGTGCCTCATCATCCATATAAGACCGATCAAATTCTATCAAGCTTGGTGGGATCTCAACATTTGTAATCATAGCACGAAGGTTTTAGTTGGTTCAAATTGAATAATCTAAGGATGTAGCAAGTTGCACTTTCAATATATAAATGATGCTTGAATACACCAATTTGACATTAGTTGCCTTGAAGTGGTTTTTTAGGGCATTCGACGAGAATAGATTAGAGATGTAAATGGGTCACATCTGGGGCGGAATCATGGTTGATGTTAACTCATATTCGTTTTCATAGATCCGGATCTGATTCCGGATCGGACATGAAACTTATGTGTTGCATCTAGATCTGACATCAACTAAAACAACGGATTTGGTTCCAGTCCAAATCCAAAATAAGATGTAGAATGCATTAGTATCATTTATTAAAGGGATTTAAAAAATTAAATATAAATTGGGGCTATTAATTGGTAAATGTTAAAGCTACAAAGATCTTCAAATATCAATATTGCCCAAGCTATAAGGCCATTAAAAATTATAGGTATTTTTAATATGTAGATGTAATCATTCAGGGTCTGGATTCTAGAGTCGAAGCCTACATGGGTGCAGATCTGAAACTGAATGTTCCAGATCTTATATGCTTGGATTCAGATCCGGATCAAAATGTCTCCAAGATAAAAAAAAAAAAAAAAAAAAAAAGGTTCAAATTTGACAGCATCAATAGCTGGTTCCTCCTTTAAAATTTTCTCTTCTTCAGGAAAAATTTCATCTTCCTCTATTAGATTGCTTTCCATATGAAATAATTGATGCCTGCCGAAACTCATTTATATGCTTTAAAATCAAATTCTAAAATTTAGATCGAGGATCGAGTTGTCGGAATGTTGGGGCATTAGGCATTAAAGAATAGCAATTGTATTAGGACAAGTTTCTGGAAGGGAGTTAGAAACGGAAGTGGAAGCCCCATTTCCATTCTGTGGTGTACTCCTTTGTTCAGTGCAGCATAAATCTCCACAAAAAATCAAGAGATATTAAATGCTGTTTACTCATGAGAGAAAAGCGGAGCAAACCAAATCCACCCGCCCCAAAAAACACTCACCAAAAGAAATCCGTAAGACTGAAACTTGGTACGTAATCATTAGGAGTGGTGCTAATTTCATCTTTCAAGGGAGCCCTTTTGTAAACCAACTTATCAAAGAAAATCTTTCACCAAATAACCGATAAAAAAACATGGAATTGAAGAGGTCTCTTGGTTGTTGACTTTGCATATCAATGTGCAATCCACTCTTGATGCCTTCGACAAATGCACTTACCAATCTGTGTTGCTGAATATCTATGATTCTGGTACTAGTAGAAATGAGCTCAAACTCAGCCTAATATTCTCAAAGTGAACCAGTTTGCTAATTTGCATCAATTATAGAAAATAATCTTCAATTGTTCCGAAGCGGGTAAGTAGCCTTTCCTTGAGTGCCAATGAAGTGATGTGCGTTGTCTGCGTTTGTAACCAGCCATACCACTGTCTAGTGTCATTTTCCAAGTAAAACACTGATAGTGACCCATTGATCTTTAGGAACAAGGTGAAAGTTCATGTAATTTTTACCCCTTCGTTGATAGTAACTCAAACACTACAATTGCAATACTAGCATCCCTCACAATGTGGGTGCGTGATTCACACCATGTGGTGGGACAGAAGGTGTGGATGTTTTCCGTTTTCATGGATACAACCTTATTTGGAAGCTCTATTATCAAAGTCTGCATTAATATGCCACTTCTGCTGAACGATCAATGGGCACTGCTAACTATGACATAGCCATTAGTTCACAGATTGATCCCTATGTTCAATGATGATGTTGATGACGGGTGCAGGCCATGCAGGGAATGGTCGGATCCCTATGTTGGGCTTGCTAGGCCTAAAGTGAGTTGACAACCTTAAGGGACCAATGAAGTTCATGGCGTTGCGAGGGAGCACTAAATTGAGTGGTGCATTATGCTGTGCAACTGCTTTTTGTTTTTTGTTATTTGTTTTTTGGTTAAAGTACAGTCCTGTAAATAATTTGCAACTTTGGCGTTCATTCTAAATGGCAATTCTGTAATTAGAACCTTTTTGACCAAAATGGTAGACAGGTAATCTTGTACATAGAGGAGACTTTTTGCCCCTTTGTGTAGCTACCTCTTTCTGCATGGGACCGTGATAAGTTTCAAAACTTATAGGGCCTTTTTTCCACAAAATAGAAAGAGAGGATTGCTTGCACCTTAGATGATGGTCAAAGTTTGATAGATTGTGACAATGGGTTTCCTTCTTCTTCTTTTTTTTTTTTTTTTTTTTTATTATTATTTTTTTTTTATACCTTTTCTTCTTCTTTAGATTTTCCCTTCTTTCTACTTTACTTCACCCAACTACTACTTCGGCTCTTCTTTCTTTCACTCATGCAAAAAAGATAGGAAGAGAAGAAGGGTAGTGGAGAGCCTTGTGCAATGGAGGCTCACTCACTGACGAAAATGCTGACAGCCTGAGATGGAAGGGGCAATGCCTCTTGTGATCTTGCAACACCGATTGACAATCATAAACTCCAACCTTCAGCCGAAATTAGGTGGGCCACATGTTGGCTCTGATACCAATCTAATTGTCCACTTTCAGAAAAAAAAAATAAAATAAAATGATGCTCAAGTAGTCCAAGGGAACCGAAACCTCATGTCGGATCATTCAAGGTAACTTGAGACTTCCTATTCTATTATTCAACTAATCAAAAAGTTTTCTGCACTTGAAACTTTCTATTGTATTATTCAACTAATCGAAACTCTTTCTACATTCCTTGCAAACATTCCTCAATTCATTTATAGGTTTCTACAATTCTACTCCAAAGGGATAAAGAATAAGAGATAGGGGATAGATGAGAGGAGTTTCAAAATTAATTAAGAATTTTGAAAATTAAATCTAGGTGAGGATCGTTTCTCTTTCCCCAGTTAAAATCAACCGACAACGCATTGTTCCCTTTTCATTTGGCCAATGGTCTCAGACAAACTACTATGCTGATGAAGGAAAGAGAAGAAGAAGAAGAAAGGGGAAGGGAAAATGAGCATACAAGGGTGTAGCAGGAAAGCTTCTCAGATACTATTTAACAAAACAACTGCATGAGATACCATATCTGGGTGTGCGCATATGTTAATAAGTTATTAAAAAAACATAATCACAAAAAAAACATTTCTTTCACAGCATTAAATATTTAGAAATAAGTTCTGAATGAATAATTTAACTTTCTAACAGTATGTATTCCCCAGTCCACGGGAGGAGCAGAACAGTCCCAATAAAGGACTGTTCTATGTAACAACCTAAAATCAGTATGTTTAAGGGGCCGATTTGACTCTCAAATTGGTCCAACCACATCAGTCCCATGGGTTCCATCATACACCTCTAAATACTTAAAAGCCTGGGCCACCATGTGGTCTTCTAGGATCAGATAATATTTTCCACATCAACATCATGACATAACACAATTTTTGGAAACTACCTTAAGTTCACAAAGAAAAGGGAGAAAAAATAAAACCGAAATCTTTGAATAACAAAATAAAATATTTGTGCTATACCTATGAGAAATAACAAACTGATAAGTAAAATCATTCGAGCAGCAAGACTTATCATGTGATTGCCAAAAAGAGCACAAAGCATGAACCTACTTTCCACAATAGTTGCAACACGTCAGCATCAATCTTTCCAGGAGCTTTAGTTGCAAAAATTCTTGCAATTTCAAGAAGTGTGATTGCCATATCTGGAGAAGCCTAATAAGCCAACAATGAGACAAACTTAGGAACTACAGTAAGACGCTCTATCACAATATCAAAGCAATTTAAGCATTTGGAAAGCATCCCAAAAAATGGAAATGCATTTTGAAGACATTTCATTTATGGAACACAAAATTTCAATCTAGATAGCTATTATATTCGTAAAAATAAAATAAAATAAAAACTTAATGTGTGTTTGTATGAAGAGAGAATTTCTTAGGAATATAAAAAGGAAAAAAAGAAAGAAAATATCAGAGCATTCTGATGAAGTTTAAAGGGTTAAGGAATGGGGCCAATTAAACAATGTTTTAAAAAGCTATTAATGCTTATGTTATGAGAGTAGACACGAGAGCAAGCTCATCTTAGTCTTCAACGAAATCAAACAGAAAGGAGAGTGGCATAGAAGATTAAGATGGAAAAGTGGATTTAAGCTGGAAAAAAAATGGAGAAGTAGAATAGGAGTTGAAGTTGGATGTTTCTGTTGATGGAAACCCATGGCAGTGTTTTAAAACCTGTTCAAGTCAACTCGAACTTGGTCATGGCCAAGTCACTTCAACTAAGACTTGCAGAAGTCCCTTTGTAATATGTAAATACTACTACACTAAATTCATATGAAGAGAAAGGACTCCCATATGTTATTCCTTCACACACACGCAGAGAGAGAGAGAGAGAGAGAGAGAGAGAGAGACTACAATGACAGTTCATGGTCAACTTTTCAGAGGGAGGAATGCCAAACAGATAAAAGGTTTGTATTGTGATAATGTAAAAGAGCATGAGAGAGACAGAGAAACGATTGGAAGGAAAGTGGTGCATCCATTGAGGATCGACCAATACTTTTATAATTAGATTCATCCTAATTACATGCTAAAAATCAGCAGTGATTACATACTAATTACAATCATAATCAATATAATCAATGAATGAAAGAATCCTAATCTTCTATACATGGCAGTATATCTTTAATACAGAATGGGAAGTCCCACACGTGGGATTCTCTTCATGGGCCCAGATGGGCCCGGTGTACATGGGCCTTTTTATTTCTACACTCCCCCTCAAATTAATGTGGTAAGGCAGAAAACATCAATTTGCTAGTAAGATCATGATGACGCGGTTTGGGTAGAGCCTTGGTGAAGATATCCGCCAACTGATTAAAAGTGGAGACATAAGGCAAAGATATCTTCTCAGTAACAACATGCTGACGGATGAAGTGACAATCAATCTCAAAATGCCTCATTCTTTCATGAAAGACCAGATTGTTTGCAATTCGGGTAGCACTGGTGTTGTCACCATGAAGCGGGGTAGAACGACGAAGAAGAACACCGAATTCACAGAGAAGATGGCGTAGCCAGATGATTTCAGCACTCGCGGAAGACATTGCCCGATATTCAGCTTCGGCAAAAGACTTCGAAACGGTGGTTTGTTTCTTGCACTACCATGAAATCAGAGTCCCCAAGGAACATACACCAGCCAGTGGTAGAGCGCTGAGAGTCTGGACAACCAGCCCAGTCGGCATCAGCATAAGCGGATAGACACAAAGAATTACCAGAAGGGTAGAAGAGACCATGGTGACCAGTGCCTTTAACATAACGGAGTATGCGTAAAGCAGCAACAAGGTGAGGTTTGTGTGGACTGCTAACAAACTGGCTAACCGTATGAACCGCGTGAGAAATATCCGGCCGAGTCATAGTTAAGTAGAGCAAACTACCAACTATCCGCCGGAAAACTGAGGGATCATCCAGGGGAGAGCCATCATCTGAACTGAGTTTGCAGTTTAATTCCATAGGCGTATCAACAGAGTGAGCATCATCAAGCCTGGATGAAGTGATCAAATCGGTAGCATATTTGTGCTGATGGACCCTAATGCCAGATTTGTTACGTACAAACTGAAGCCCTAGAAAGTAGGTGAGAGGACCAAGATCATTCATTCTGAAGTGGCTAGTAAGATGAAGTTTTAGATCTGAAATGCCAGTAACATCATTGCCACTAATAATCATATCATCAACATAGACTAAGAGAAATGTGTAGCCTTTTGGTGTCCAAGGAAGAGAGAACTATCAGAGTGACTTTGACGAAATCCAGCTTGAAGAAGTGCTATCCGAAATTTATCAAACCAGGCCTTGGGAGCTTGCTTAAGTCCATAAAGAGCTTTCTTCAATTTACAAACATGCTGGTGAGGACAAGCATATCCCGGAGGTGGTTTTAAATACACAATCTCACGCAAGTCGCCATGAAGAAAGGCATTTTTGACATCCATTTGCCATAGGGGCCAGTTGCGGGCTGCAGCTACACAAAGAAGAGTGCGAACAGTGGTCATTTTAGCCACTGGTGCGAATGTCTCTTCATAGTCAATCCCATATTCCTGCTTATAACCCTGGGCAACCAAGCGGGCTTTGTAGCGGTCAAGACTCCCATCAGAATGAACTTTAATGGAATAGATCCATTTACTGCCGATTACAGATGCGCCATCAGGGGCTGGTACCAAATCCCATGTTTTGTTTGCTTCAAGAGCAAGCATCTCCTCAGTCATAGCATCCTGCCAATAAGCAATCTTTGAGGCCTGTGAATAGGAGGTGGGTATAGGAACACTATCCAGAGAAGTGAAAAGAGCAGGAAAACCATAACAATCAGGAGCAACTGAAGGACGACTAGAGCGTCGCAGGGGTATGATACTATCAGAAGAAGCATTAATACCTGAGGGTGCAGTAGGTGGCACTAGAAGGGGATCAGGAGGAGGAGTCCCCACAGGAGGGACCGTGTTACGCCGAACATAGACATTGGTAATAGGTGGTGGAGAAGTAGGTGCAGGGAAATTTGGCATATAAGACACAGCAACAGGGTGATTGTCCAAATGCAAAGAAAAGAAGGGAATGTGTTCCAAGAAGATCACATTACGAGATATTTGCATGCATTTTTCGGAGTGATCATAACAGAGAAATCCCTTGTGTTCAGTACTGTAACCCAACAAGACACATTTGGCAGCCTGTGGTGACAACTTAGTGCGCTCTGTAGAAGGAAGGTGAACAAAGTATAAGCAACCAAAAACTCGTAAGTGAGAATAGGAAGGGGCATGACCAAAGAGAGTTTCATAAGGAGTCGTCTTTCCTAAAACGGAGCTAGGATGACGATTGAGGAGATACACAGCTGTCTGTGCAGCATCACACCAGAAGGTGGGAGGAACTAAGGATGCAAGAAGGAGAGTACGAACAGTTTCAAGAATATGTCTGTTCTTTCTCTCCGCAACACCATTTTGCTGTGGAGTATGCGGGCAGAATTTTTGGTGAAGAATTCCTTTATCAGAAAGGAAGGCAGAGAATTCATGGGACATGTATTTGCCACCGGAGTCAGACCTAAGAATTTTTACTTCTTTCTTAAATTGTGTTTGAACCATTTTGTAAAACTTTTGGAAAAGTGAAAATACTTCAGATTTGAAGCGCATAAAATAAATCCAAGTAAAGCGAGAATAATCATCAATGAATGTCACATAATACTTAAAACCTGTCCTACTCAATGTGGGTGCAATTCCCCAAACATCAGTGTGAATAATATCAAAAGATGACAACGCATGAGAGTGATGAATAGGAAAAGGCAAAATATGACTCTTACTCAAGCAACACGTTTCACACTTCGATTGAAGGAAAGAAGACACCATTTTATTATCAAAAGTAGGTTCTAAGCAACCATTTTTAAATAAAGAAAGTAAATAAGCATTGTTCACATGACCAAGACGACTATGCCACACAGTCCACGAATTATTGAAAGTAGGAGAAGAGGAAGAAAATAGGGAATGATGTCCAATGTCCAGCAGAAACAGTCGACCATGTTTACTCCCCGTCGCGATCACCTTCCCAGTTTGCCGCCCCTGTATGACACAACCAGTGGAAGAAAAGTTAACACAATAACCATCATCAATGAGTTGACCTACAGAAAGTAAATTAGCTGATAATTTGGGAACAAAGTAGACATTGGGAAGGTTGATGGACTGGCCAGAGGCACTAGATAAAGTAATGGTACCAATACCAGAAATGATTAATTGGTCTCCATTAGCAGTAGTGATTTTGTCTTTGCCAAGGTAAGGGTGAGAGTCTGTAAAGCTACTTTCTATAGAGGTCATGTGGTTAGATGCTCTTGAATCTAGAAACCAAGAGGATGGGGTGATAGCTGCCGACAGAGATATTGAAGAATGAAAAGCAGGAAATGCTATAGGAGAATGAGTTCGATACCAACCACCATTAAGGCCCATAGAGGCGTATGCTGAGGTCATCGTGTTCTGAATTAGTTCTTGAATCTGGGAAGGGGTCATTGAGACGGACTCGGAAGAGGTGCTTTCCGTATCAGGGAAAGGAGCTTGAACTTGGAACGCAGCTGGAGAGTTATGTTTGGAAGGATTCTGCTTCTGTTGGGGTCCATTCTTGCGCTGTAAACTGCGACAGTCATCAATAAGATGACCAGACCATTTGCAATATCGGCAAACTAATTTATTCCGACAGTTCTTGGCAATGTGACCGAAGCCTTTGCATTCATAGCATTGAGCAGGCTTCTGATTGGGGGTTGCCAAAAGAGCAGAATCAGTTGAAGGCGGAGCTAGGAAGGCCCTCGGTTCTTCAATAATAGCACGCTGCGAGTGGAGGCGAAGTTCTTCGCGAAGGACTTATTGGAAGCAAGTATCCAGGTTTGCAGAGACTTCTCTATTCATGAGAGCCGATTGAACAGATTCAAATTCGGGTCTTAGATTCATGAGGAACTGGCTGATGTGGGTGTCTTCTTGTAATTTAAGAGCCTTTGACAGGAACCCAGAAGAAACAGTTTGTATAATCATTGCATCCCTTGCAATCCATAGGGTGAGAAAGCCATTGAAGTATTCCTGCACCGTCTTATCGCCTTGACTGAATTTTGTAATTTCACTATCTAATTGAAATTTGCGGGCTTTATTTGTTTGATGATAAACTTTCTTGAGATGAGACCACATATCAGCTGCAGCAGTATAAGCTTGAAGAGCAATGGCAAGAGAAGGATCAATGGAGTTAAGAATCCAAGTGATCACTTTAGCATTTTCTTTAGACCAGGTGGATAAGGCTTTTGAGTCAGCCGTATTTGTAGTAGAAGGTTTGGTTATTGAGCCATCAAGATAACCAAACAACCATTGGCCTTCGACAAAATTATTTAGATGAAAAGACCAGGCCATGTAATTATTCCCATTAAATTTAACAGGAATGACATCATACTTGTCCATAGTAGAAGAGTAGCAACCGTATGACCAGCAATTAATCAGCAATCAACAAGAAAAGCAGCAACTATGCAAACAGTAGCAAAGGGATGACAATAGTGCCCAAGAAGAAAGAGAGCAGCACACAGACTAACTACAAGGTGGTCTGATCTGATATAAAAAGTAAATACTGCAGGAATGATAGGAATCAGTGCAGTAACAAGCCCAGATCAGTCATTAATCAGCTTCAATCCAGAACAATTTTCTTGGATCTACAGCATACAGCAGCAATCAATCAATCAATATCATCAGAAGTAGAAAATAGAAGAAGACAGCAGCATCCAGCACACACAGGAGCAGTTTTTGTTCAAAAACAGACCCAGGCGACCAAAAATTTTTGGATCGGATCTGTGCGTGGGCCCCACAGGAGATCTAAGCACAGATCATATTTTATCTCTGAAAAGGGGATCAAAAGTACCTCCTACAGTCCAAATCTGATGAGATTTGGAAAAGGATCCACAAAACTGGACGGTCCTGATGAAAACAATCTGACAGGATTTGATAAAAACCGACAGATGAAGAAGTGGATGGAAAATACCTCAAAGGTGATGAAAAAATCCAGAAAAATCCTTAGAAATATCCTTAAGGGTGGTCGCTCACAACTGTAGAGGTCTCTTGGAGATTCGAAGATGATCAGTGGTGGGCCACTGGTGATCAGTGACACTAACAGAGATGAATTTTACGCCAGGAAGAAGATCCACGTCAGGGGATTAATGAGAGAAGAAGATCAATCAATGAGAGGAGATGATTGATCATAACCAGAGCTCTGATACCATGTGATAATGTAAAAGAGCATGAGAGAGACAGAGAAACGATTGGAAGGAAAGTGGTGCATCCATTGAGGATCGACCAATACTTTTATAATTAGATTCATCCTAATTACATGCTAAAAATCAGCAGTGATTACATACTAATTACAATCATAATCAATATAATCAATGAATGAAAGAATCCTAATCTTCTATACATGGCAGTATATCTTTAATACAGAATGGGAAGTCCCACACATGGGATTCTCTTCATGGGCCCAGATGGGCCTGGTGTACATGGGCCTTTTTATTTCTACATGTATAACATGTGGAGAATATGAGGGTATGTTGACATTGGTAACCAAAATCTTGTGAAGTTACTGTGTTGTGAGGGAGACCCGCATTCATTAATTTTTCAATCACCCTGAAACAAGGAATCTTGATTCTTGAGAAGCGAAATGGATGGTACTATGTAGGTATGTATAGATGACTGTTGTGGTGGCCCATAACACATGCTTTTCAAAACCTTTAAAATGCTTTGACAACCAATGGGTAAGTTAGGGTAGTATATACTCAGGAAATTCAGACTTAATCGACTCGGCCTAGTGGGGGGTGGGGGGTCGAGTTTGAGTTTTATTACATAGATCTAAGGTTTCTTTAACAAAGATTTGAAAAACACTAGAATGAGAGAAAGAAAAATACAATAAAAGAGAAGGAAATGGGAGAAAGGAATCATACTAATGCAGGATAGACCCATGGTCCCCATGGGTCGACCGACATTTGGGCTTAGTCCAACCCAGCCATTTATATACATTTTATTATTATTATTATTATTAATTGAGTTATAAGTAGGGTTTGCAAGTCTTCATTGAGTTATGCAAGTAGGGTCCATAGGTTTTATATGTGTTAATCCTGGCCATCAATATGTTTAGATGATCCAAATTAGTTTTAGGGTTAGTCTTTTTCCTATATAAGGATGTAAGGCCTCATGGCTAAGGGAATATTTTTAAGAATAATGAAATTGATTTTTTAGAGCTTTTGGATCTTCCCCAAGTTCTCTTCGAGTTCTCTCCAAGATCTCTTTGCCCCTCATGCATTAGAGTTTGGCGAGAGGCCAATTTTCATATCATCCCCGATTCCCCAATCCCTTCCATCTCATCTTCCATTGCCCGCCCTACATCTCCCCTCCATTCCGCAACAGTTGGATTCGAAAATCGGCAATCCATCATCCCTGCCGAACCATCACCATCACCCCATTAGGCAGTCCCAGCAAGTTTCAGATCATGTCCACACACCATGCCATCAAACCTCTAATATAACGAGGTAAATCACGTGTTGGGTTTTTATCTAGGACACATAAGACATGCAATTCTTGGAACTGATCCGTGTATTCATCAGTTAATTTCTTTTGCTTTAAACCAATGAACCACCCAAAGTAGAACTCTTTTCCATAATATTGATCCCCATATTCAAACATATTTATATCAAATTCCACGTGTCTCATTTTCACTTGGATGCAAGGATATAAAAATAAATGCTCTTCAAAATATAGGACTGACCAGCTATGAAGATTTCACAAAAACTGATTGTTGATCAAAGTCAGGCTCAAGTTTAAAATAGGACCTCAACAGCACGACTTGTGCAATCCTACAATGCCAAAACACTATTGGCAGCACATTCTCTCCCTCAACTCCCCCCCTTTGTGATCAGCCTGTTGGTCCAGTGCTTAAATTGGTGCACTGCTGGCTGTCAGAACATGTAACACTGTTTCAACTGTGCTGACAGTCCCACAGAAACAATGACAACTTGTTGCCTGTGTTCATACCGTGGTTGGGTATTGGGGGCAACTAAAAACAGCAAGCAGAAACTGACCGTTGACCAACTGTTGCTGATGGCATTGATGTTGTCTCAGTGTTGAGAGATTGCTGCCTTCAGTCATTTCGGGCTGGTAGCATTGGTGTCATGACGGTGCGGCGCAGAGAGAAGAAGTGGTGGCACGGCAGCAGTGCTGCCCCCTTTTCTTCTTCACTGCATTAATCAGTACAACGACGATTCCGGAGTCTGGACTGCAACTGGGCAAAACCCGGGCCCTCTGTGAGTCGATCAGCATGACCCACCCTGAGATCAGAAACAACGATCTCCTTCTTTTCCGGTGCAGTGAGGTGGAGCAGAGTCGTGATCATCTGTTTCTCCGAGCTCTGTTATCCGGATCCTCGCAGTGTCTGCAACCCGAGACAGAGACGTACCTCTGCAAAATCAAACCCAAACAGCAGAAGATGACCTGGCCTGGTGAGAAACCCAGTCACTGTTCTTCGTATTCTTCTCTATTTAGCAGAACTGAGCCACAGCAGCAATGCTTCTCTTCTTCTTCATTCTCACCGGCGACGATAGCGGTGCAGATGGAACTTGGATCTTCTGGTTCACTCCGCTGTGATGGCCCCTCTTCTGCAGACTTCTAATCTTCTGCAATCAGGGCCGAAACGCTGCAAGGATGCCGGTCTTCTTCATTGGCGAAGACAGTGGGCAAAACGAAGCCCTTTCTCCTTCATTCTCTTCTCTGCTGCAACGCAAGTGGCCCACCAAAATCAACTGCGATCGACCTCCTTCTCCGTTTCCCTCTTGAAACAAAGATCAATCTCAACCTTTGAGATTCAATCCGTCGATCGAGATCAAACCTATCAATCCGAACCTGGATGCTCTGATACCAACTAATGCAAACCAGATTGCCCAAGGGTTGCAACAAGAATCCAACCTCTCAAGGTATGGAGACTATTTCTTCTTCAAAATATCCAAAAGCTCCATTCCTCCCCCATTCTCAGCCCTTACATAGGCTCAAAAAACCCTAAAACTCACAAGACATGAAAAGACTAAAATGCCCCCCACAAATGGGCTACAAACATGAACATAAAAAGATTCAACAATGGCCCACGCCCAAGTTTTTGCCCTGCATCAGTGACACCAACTGATGCAAATCAGATTGCCAAAGGGCAAATCTGTTGCAACAAAAATCCAACCTCTCAAGGTATGGAGCCTATTTCTTCTTCAAAAATCCCAAAAGCTTCATTCCTCCCCCATTCTCAGCCCATACATAGGCTAAAAAAAGCCTAAAAATCACAAGACATGAAAAGACTAAAATGCCCCCAAAAATTGGGCTACAAACATGGAAATAAAAAGACTCAACAATGGGCCAGGCGCAAGTTTGGTGTGAACAACATTTGTTATGTAATAAAACATTATTTGAGACAGTTCAATTTGCTAGACCCTAGACAATAGTTGTCTAATTTTAATACAGATTTGCTATGTTATATTCTGCTTTAATTATCATATGCTGTGACGAAAAAAGTTTTAAAAAATAAAAGATCTCCCACTATAATTATATGACTTATTCTCACTTGTTGACGAACCCACGCCACTAAATTCAAGGAATTCGGGTTTCAAGACATGACAAGTGGGACACGCATGCACTCAGATGGGCAGAAAGATATAGATTGATTGGTGACAAAATCTTACAGGGTCCAAAATTATTTAGAATACTCAAGTATTGTCTTGAACAATGTAGAAATATCAAGGTTGTTCTTCAAAATTAAGAAAATTTGTAGAGATCTATGAAGTATTCTTGAATAGTCAAATAATTATTAGGAACATGATAGAAGTTTCTAGAGAATAATCTAGAATGTTCTCATCAGTTGGATGACTGGTGTGGATAAATCTTATATTCTGGTAGTTTAGTGTAGAGTATAATAGGGGTCCCTATATTAATTTGTGACAAGAAAGCAAGTAAAATAAATTTATAAAAAAATCTCTCATTTCTCTAAGCATCTTCCCTTCATAGTTTGTCAATGTACAAAGCCTTAAGGTTGGCTCGATAGCACATGGGTGAAATCGAGTGCCACATGGGCTTGAATCAAGGGGATTTGCTCAATCCATGACAATCAGCCAAAAATGTCATCCCAATACTTGCCCCAAGTGGGTTGGGGCAACATGCGGAACCCCACCCTTATTGCATGATCATTTTTTCTTCTCATAATTATGATAATACAGACAACAACAACAACAACAACAACAACAACAACATTACCATATCAATAGAAAAGAAGTTCTGACAACTAAAGAAACAGATGCAAAAGAAAATGCATCACGCTTAGGGATTTTTTGAGAAAGAAAAATAATAGGAAACACTAAAAAGGGAGTCACATGATAGATACCTTAAATCGAGCATGCAAAGTGAGCAAGACATCATTCAACAATGCAGATGGCCAAGTTGGATCAGAAAGCTCACTAGCAATCATTGATTCTAATTCGTCAAATGATTCGTGTGGGCTTTGCATCCATATCAAAGCCTTCATAACCATCGCTCGAACAAAAACACATTCACATGCTACAGCTGTACGGACGGCTTCCAATAGAGAAGCCAATAAACTTGCAACTGTATCTTTTCCACCTGTTCCATCGGATAAAGGTAGTGAAGAAGTCTTTCTTCGAGTAACTGCAAAATAAGAGGAAAGAACCATGGGAGTTATTACGAAGTTAAAACACTTTAATTGTGAGATGTTCTTGAACCAAAACAGTACCATGCAAAAGATTACAGAAACATAAAGGAGAGAGAGACAGTTGCAAGGGAATTTTCTGTATATTCATTGTATAGACGATGGGTACATATATAACATTGATAACCTAAATTAGTGGATCTGATTAAGATCTGATTACAAGATTATAGGCACAGTTAAGGAGAGTAATATCTATCTAATATCTATTTACAACTCATACAATGTTGACTGGTGGGCTGACCCAATTCATGGGTTGTGGGCTGACCCGCTAGGTCAAGCTGACCTGTATCTTTACACCCCCTCTCAAGCTTTGGATGGGAGAATGTGACCATCGAAAGCCTGGAAACTAGCTCCAAAAACCGAGAAGTGGAGTGGCTTTTGGTGAAAAAATCTGCAATTTGAGCAGCTGATGAAATCTGGATGAGCTTAATAGTACCACTCCGAACATGTTGACGAATAAAATGACAGTCAACTTCAAGATGTTTGAATCGTTCATGGAAGATATCATTTGTGGCTAGTTTCCGTGCACTTTCACTGTCTGTAAAGAGAGAGGTAGATTTAGGAACTAGAACTCCTAAATCCTGAAGTAACCAGCGAAGCCAAATAATTTCAGTAGTAGTGTGAGACACAGCACGATATTCAGCTTCAGTGGATGATCGTGAAACAACGTCCTGTTTCTTGCTCTTCCAAGAGATGAGAGAAGAGCCAAGAAAAATGGAAAAGCCAGTTGTAGATCGCCGATCATTGACATCTCCTGCCCAGTCGGAATCAGAGTAACCATGGAGATTAAGATTTTGACTGGAGGAAAGAAGGAGGGCGCGGTTTGAACTCCCTTGTAAGTATCTCAATATGCGCAGGACAACACCCCAGTGAAGATGAGTGGGTTGTGCAACAAATTGACTTACCACATGTACTGCATAGGCAATATCTGGTCTGGTAATAGTAAGATATACCAAGCTGCCGACCACCTCACGATAACGAGTTGAATCAGAAAGCAGTTCTCCATCAGTAGTCCGAAGCTTTAGATTATGTTCAATAGGAGTAGAGACAGGCTTATGATCTGTGAGTCCAGCTCATTGGAGAACTTCATTGCAGTATTTGGTTTGCGATAAAAGATATCCGTTAGGAGAGTAGGTAACCTCAATGCCTAGAAAATACCGAAGATGGCCCAAATCTTTCATCTCAAGCTGTCGATAAAGAAAACGCTTCAAGGATAGAATACCAGGAGCATCACTGCCAGTGATAATCATATCATCGACATAGAGTAACAAGAAAACACATCCAGATCGTGAATAGCGAGTGAAGAGAGCGGAGTCGTGAGCACTCTGAGAGAAACCAATGCTGATAATGCTGGTGCTAAAACGTTCAAACCAAGCACGAGGGGCTTGTTTGAGTCCATACAAAGCACGTTTGAGACGACAGACATAATGAGGAGGTCTCGTGACACCTGGGGGAGGATGCATATAGATTTCTTCCTGAAGAAATCCATTCAAAAATGCATTCTTGACATCAAGCTGGTAGAGTGGCCAACGTCTAACAGCGGCAACGGAAATAAAGGTCCGGACAGTTGTCATCTTAGCAACTGGAGCAAAGGTCTCCTCATAATCTACCCCATATTCTTGGGTGTAGCCTTTGGCAACCAAGCGGGCCTTATTACGATCAACAGTTCCTTCAGATTTGGTTTTGATCTTGAATATCCATTTGCAGCCAATAGCCCGTTTCCCGGAGGGAAGAGGAACAAGATCCCATGTTTGAGTTTTCTACAGAGCCGCAACTTCTTCTGCTATGGTAGATCTCCAGTTCGGGTGAGTAATGGCCTCCTTATAGGATTGTGGTTCTGTTAAAGTATGAATTGCTACAAGGAAAGACTTATATGAGGGAGAAAAGTGATCAGTACAAACAAAGCCAAATCGGGAGGGAGGGATTCTGGTGCGTAAGGGATACCTTCGAGGTGGAGGAGGATCCTGCACATCTGGAGCAGAGGAGATAGGCCCATGGTCAGAAGTAGGAGGTGGAGCTGCAGATTCCAAGTGAGCAGACGGAGGTTTGGGCCGACGATGATATATCTGCAGGGGTGGAGGAGAAGGAGTATCGAAGGGAAACAGATCTGGAAAGGGGTCAAGAGATTAGATCGGAGGTTGCTCAAGAGAAGAGGATGCAATGGGTAAAGTACAGAAAGGTATATGTTCCAGGAAGGTGACATTACGAGAGACTCGTAACTTATTGGTTTTAGGATCATAGCACCGATATCCTTTTTGTTCAATGCCATACCCTAAAAAAACACAGACAGTGGATTTGGGTGCAAGTTTGGTTCTCTCATTATCATGCAACATAACAAAGCAGGTGCAGCCAAATACTTTGAGATGGGACAAATCAGGTTTACAGGAGAACAATTTTTCATATGGAGATATGCCAGATAAGACAGTGGATGGTGTTCTGTTAATCAAATAGATGGCAGTGAGGACTGCTTCCCCCCAGAATTGTAGAGGGACATGGGAGGAATAAATCAAGGATCTAGCAGTTTTGAGGATATGTCTGTGTTTCCGTTCTGCCACTCCATTCTGTTGTGGTGTGGAAGGACAGGATAATTGAGCTAGAGTTCCTTGACTAGTCAGGTAAGAACGAAATTTGTGAGACATGTATTCTCCCCCAGAGTCGGACCTGAATATTTTAATTCTTGTGTCAAATTGAGTTGAAACCAATTTAGAGAAAGTAGTGTAGATGGCATATAACTCAGAACGATTTTTCATCAAATACAACCATGTATATCTTGTGAAATCATCAATAAACAACACATAATAAATGGAACCGCCTTTTGTGGGTTGAGAGGCGGGTCCCTAAACATCAGAATGTACCAAAGCAAAGGGAGCAGTAGTAAAAGAAGTGCTTTTATTATAAGGAAATGCATGTTGTTTACCAAAGTGGCAACCAAAACAAGAAGAAATGTCTGATACATAAATGTTTCCAAGAACACCACTATTAGATAAAAGCTTCATTTTATTTAAAGATAATGTCCTAAACGAGAGTGCCAAAGAGCAAAAGGAGATGTAGAGGAAACGTGGGCGACAGGGGAGAAGCTGGAAGATGGAAGGTGCAGCGATTGAAGATAGTAAAGTCCTCCTGACCTAAGGCCGGTCCCAATCTATCTCCCGGTGCGCGGATCCTGCACAGAACAACCAGTGGAAGAAAATGAGACAAGAAATCCAGAAGAGGTCAGTTGACTAACAGATATTAAATTGATGGAAAGGTGGGGAACACACAAAACATTAGTGAGAGAGAGCAACTCATGTGAAACGGAGCCAATAAGTGAGATTGGTAGAGGAGTGGCATCTGCTGTATGGATGGTGAGAGAGCTAGCAGGAGTATGACAATTATGAAGTTTGGAAACATCATTTGTCATATGATAGGAAGCACCAGAATCAAAAATCCATGTAGCATCATGTGTACCTGAAGGACCAGAAATGGTCATGGCAGAACCAGAGGCTAAGGGGGTGGTGGCCATCTGAGAAGCAGAACCAGTGGAGGAAGCCAGAAACAATTGTTGCATACGCTCATCAACCATAGCCTGGATCTGAGATGTAAGATCTGTTTGCGGATGCATAAAAGTATCATCTTCAGTGACATTGGCAGCATAGGATCGCTGGGAATATGATTGCATGGGACCACGATTGGGCTGATGACCAGATTGTTTTTTCTTGTTGTTTGGCCTTTGAGGTCTGGTTGGACAGTCCCGTTTCCAGTGTCCTTTCTTCTTACAATAATTGCAAGTCATTGGTACCAGGAGGAAATGAGCAATCATTCTGAGGGGTACTAAGATTTGCTGACAGGACATGTGTGGGTTCCACATGTTTCTTCTTTGTAAGAGAAAACTGAGTTTGTTCTTCTGCCAGTAGTTCCAAGAGTGCCGTGTCAACAAAAGGCAGTAGGGACCGATGTAATAATAAACCACGAACATGCTCAAAATCAGGGCGGGGAGCCATAAGAAACTGAACCAGGCGAGTCTGCTGCCTATATACCTCAAAGGTATAGGCGTCATCAGTTGTGGCAAAAGTGGGTTCCATTAGAGCCAGTTGATCCCATAAAGCAGTCATTTTGATAAAGAAATCATGAATGGAGTCATTGCCTTGGTCTGCATTTTTGATTTCCCATTCTAATTGATACCGGCGAGCAGCATTAGACTGAGTATACAATTTAGCTAAATAATCCCAAGCATCCTTGGGATAATTGAATTTAGCTAGTTGATTCCCAATAGATGGCGTGACCGAATTGGCAATCCAAGAATTGATCTTCCCGACTGAAGCTTCCCATTCCTCAAACTTAGCATCCTTACTATCTGGTGCAGGGATCTGCGTAGCAATATACTTCCAAAGTTTTTGTCCTTTGAGAAAATTTTGCATTACATGGGACCAATAGGAATAATTGGTGCCATCAAGGATGACAGTAATGCCCGATGTAGTGCGATCAGAAGTCATGAAAATAAATAATGTGTTCATAGACTGAATAGAGGAGAAATCCAGTCACAAGGACCAACCAGAGCTGAAAAAAAATCCCAAAAAATGGCCAGATCTGATAAATCCCAGAAAATTGTCCAAGTTGCTGAAAGATTAGAGGACAGATGACTTGATCTGAGCACAGATGAGTGTTGTGGGTCCTACAGAAGGAACAAATGATAGATATCGGCCTACAGAGAGCAGGCTGGAAAAAATTCCAGAAAAAATGGGCCAGACGACCTTGAATCTGGGCACAGATCGTGTCTGTGGACCCCACTGGATGATCAAGAGTATGATCAGATTACACAGTGATCTCTGTATCAAAAATCCGAAGCTCCTCCAAGTGGAATTTTGATAAAAGCTTGAGAGACCAGAAAGTTGGACGGTCGTGATGAAAACTATGTGCTCAAATAGGAGAAGTACAAATCAGAGAGAATGGCCTACCTCAGATGATCAAAAAATCTGGAAAAAATGTGTATAATTCCCAGGAGTGTTGGTCGACTAGGATGGGAGTATTTCGCTGGGCAGTGGATGATCAACAGGTGGGCCACCTTTGATCACAGCCGATACAGTGCTTCTACAGACGATCAGAACTGTCACAGGTCTTCTCCTATGCTGGAATGGATAGACGATCAGTGCTCCAGGGCTCTGATACCATGTGAGATGTTGTTGAACCAAAGCAGTACCATGCAAAAGATTACAGAAACATAAAGGAGAGAGAGACAGTTGCAAGGGAATTTTCTGTATATTCATTGTATAGACGATGGGTACATATATAACATTGATAGCCTAAATTAGTGGATCTGATTAAGATCTGATTACAAGATTACAGGCACAGTTAAGGAGAGTAATATCTATCTAATATCTATTTACAACTCATACAATGTTGACTGGTGGGCTGACCCAATTCATGGGTTGTGGGCTGACCCGCTAGGTCAAGCTGACCTGTATCTTTACATTCATATCCTTCAAATATCATGCATAGTAGTCCCCTACAATTCTTCACAGTAAATACATAAATAATAAGAAACAATAGTGATAATAATGAATGTCAAATAAAAATATCAATGATCGTAAAACTTCCATGGACTACTGAAATTCCTTTATCCAAATATATAATTTGAAAGACATCATTTAACATCAACAACCATGTTATGGCTTTGAATTGAATTCTAACATTGCAAGATATGTGAGCATCCAAGCTTCCTTCTTTGCAGCCATTACTTTATAATTAAAAAAAAGATAGTTAACCTGACATTGGATTACAGTAGCACTTTTCTTTCTATTGATGTATATACAGACCAAAAAGCAAGTCGGAATAGATTAAAAAAAAAAGTAAAAAATCTATATAGATTAGAAAAAGGTCAAAAAGCTAAAGCTTCGCTCGTTCAGGACACAAAGCCCCCATTAGGGGGTGAGAGTGCCTAAGTTCGAGTCCTCCCAAGGAAAAAAAAAAAAACACAGAGGTGGGTGGGGGCTGTAATATCCTGAGTTACTTGGGCCCAGGATTAGTCTAGCCCAGGTAGGGGCCCAGGTAGTACCTTGGTTGTTTCCCTATTATGAAATTAGAAGTGTTGCTTATTATAAATTTGGTAGTATTCCACGTGATTGAGTTTCGGAAAGAAGAGGAGTTGTAAAACAACTCTAAATAGGAAGTTTGAGATAACTAGAATTCCATCTTCCCTTTATATAAATAGATAACCAACGACCATTATAAGAGGGTCCTATTCATCTTCCTTTGCAGAAATTCTAAGAGAAAGTCTTGTGGGTTGCAATTTAGGAGAAGGAGAGGAAGGCCAACTTATGTCCTATTCGCATCCACATATTGCAAAGGTGACAATCACGTATTAGAGGTGAGTGGATCTTCCTAAATACCTTGATCGGATGATTGATAATATGACTTGACTGTTGTGCAAGGCTATTGTGTTCAGGTTTTAGGTACAGACTATATTTTGAGTCAAGGAGATCATGTAAATCCTATTTATCATTGGTAGATGATTACCAGGTGTTGATTTCTTTTGAATCTTCAAGTGTTATGAATATTAGATCTGAATTTCATGGAAACAGACCGGGATGTCAACAAGGGAATGGACACTTTGGAGTTGAGGGACCCCTTGGCCCACTATTTGATAGATCTGAACCATGAATCCTGAAAGGGAACCATGGGCGACCATGAAGATGTTGGACCAAAAAGGATTGGATCCCGTTTGGGCCACCATCCATGTACTTGGAATTTCAAAATCGTGAATGAACCATAAAACAAAAAACCGATCGGTTGTAGTTGTGGGGCCCATCGATTGATATGATCAATGATCAAGACCACACATATGGTAGGGGACTCATGGTCGACCCAAGAGGATCTGGACTCATGATGAGTGGGCCCCATTTGGATACTTATCCAGTAGCCTGATTGAGCCTAGGTGTGAATAAGTTGGGAACTGAGACTGAAAGTTGATATGGGCTGTGGGACCCAGTACTGGACCCGATCAGTGATCAGTACCCCACATCTTGAGGGGGGCCCAGGGGCGACCTGGCTGGACGTGGTCCTATGTGGAGTGGGCCCCATCTGCCTAGTCATCCAACAACTGCAGTCTTGTTAACCAAGAGGCTTATCTCTGCATTCTGTTTTGGTTTATTAAGATTGTGGGGTCCAGGGCTTGATCTGATGGTGAATCCAGTCCATTGGAAGTCAAGTATACCCTAGGGCAACCTTAGAGGTCATGGCCATTTGGGGTGTTGGAACAGTGGGGCTTATTGTTTTGTGGATAAAAGTTAACCCAGGCATGATCTGTTATAGGAAATTCTTGAAATTGATTTGGATCAATGGACCCCAGAGAATGATCACAAAACGAATCAGCTCCATGAAGATGATATTGCAGCATTGGGCGACCATGATCTAGATGACTGATCTTGGATTAGTCAAGTGGGGTCCACTGGATTTTACATCAAGAGGTCCAGACATAAACTGTTTGTTTATTTATGTTTTGTATACTAAAATTAGTTCTGAAAAGGGTTTAGTAATTGAGAAAGACCTGGATTTTGGTGTAGAAATATTAAATAACTTTCTTACTTTGATGAAGTGAAGTTTTGTGAATTATGATTAACTGTGATTAATTCTTTAAACTGCGAGCAATTAACGTTATGTTTATAATATAGTGTGGGCCACCCCTATACCACTCAATACTATTATGATAAGAAGTGGGGCACTAATATAATGGGGACTGGTATGGGACTGGTCCCGCAATAGTATTGTGTAAATTATTAATAATGATGAACTCTGGTTGTTATATGATATTGTGCACGGGATCCCAGACGTGGGATGTTGGACTTAGTGTCTGGGCTGTTTTAGTGGCTGGTCCTTAGTGGATGTGTCTGATGAGACAGGGTCATGGTGACCGGTATACATGTATACGATGGGCTTTTGAGGCGTGGTGATGTGCATGGGCACGGATTTGGATGTGAATGTACTTTTAATGATATTTGATTTATTGATTCAGATTTGTTGATTATTTGATGTTATGTTATATGTGACTTGTGTACTTAGGAATATTCATTCACCAGTAGTACTGGTGTTGTGTTGCCCCTTCAGGTAACAATATTGTGGGTGGGCCAGAGCGGAATGACGATTAGCACGTGAATTTCGGCATGCGTGGCTGAAGGGAGAGAATGATAACGCTTAAATAATTAATGGAGTCATTAGTCATTGTTTAGGAAAATTATTTAATGTTTCAAGCATATTATGAATTGAGTTAGGATATAATAAGTTTGAATTCTTAGAGATTCAATGATATTTATAATTGAAATTATATTTGAACTAAAAGCCTAATTCCTTGTGAATCTTATTTGATGAATGCATGGTGAATAATGCTATATAATCACGAATCAGATAACTAACAGGGCCCCGGAATTTGGGTCATGACAGGGGCAGCACATAAAAGATATCATTGTGCATTATTGATCAATCCCAATTAGAAATCATTGTCCTATGATTTCCAAAACCGATAAATCCATAAAATCTCGAAAATTAAAGAAGAATAGGATGTCAAAATAAAATATTACAGATGCAGAAGATATTGATCCAAGGAGAAGCTGTATTCGGTCCAATGGAGAGAACTGGATTAAAAAAAAATCTAAAACAGTCCTAAATCAATCTTAATCAAACTCCTACTAACATTCCTAAGAACTAGGACTCCTAATATCATGAGAACTAGCGATAAGAATTCAAAACTCAGAGACATGATTCAGCTGGCCGCCAGGCCTTCCTGTATGTTTCCAGCTTTGAGGCCTAGATGGCCCACCATCCAATGCAGTGGTCCCACCAAAATAAACTAGCTCCTTGGGTGACCGGATTGGCATAAATCCTCTTTGAATTTGGAATTATCTTGGTCCATTTGAATGTGGCCTAAGAAATCCACCGTTTGCTGTATTTTCGCTATGATTTTCCTACTCTTTATAGAAAACCCCTTCGTGCGGTCTGCTTTACGAACTAGCCCCCATGACTTAACTTCTATGAATTATTTGGGCCTTTTGGGGCTCATTAGATCCTAGATCCACTTAGAAGGGCATCTAGATCTTTTAGACCCAACCATCTAAATTCTTGAAAGCTCAATCCATAATTTAAGGGTTTTTTTTTTTTTTATTATTATCAATGTTCTGTATTATCCTCTCTTTCTTGGAAAGAAGTCAACATTGACTTAGTTTCATTTGTGTCATAATTTGTGCCGCCACTATCGTCTGTTACGATACTTCTGTTGATTACTCTTCAAACTGCCTTCGTATTAGGAAGGCAATGTCAAGAACATTTTAGGTGAATGCCGATCTGACATGTAAATTCGTAGACCTCTTCTGAGTTCTGATGCTACTCGCTGCCGTTGTATCACTTCCGAAAACGATCAACATAATCTGTTATGAGAGGACTTGCATTCTGTCAATGGCTCAGTTTTTGGCTAGATTTGAGCCTTGACCACCCTTTCTGATTGTTCCTTTTCATCATATATCACAAATCTGATTTCCTAAAATTATAACATGCCCCATATCTTCCACATACAAGTGGTACTACATCGTGTGAGGTGCATCCAAAAATTCTCCCCTATCTAAGGTTTCCCCAACATAAATCATATCTGATGAGACTATTCATGCCTCCCAACAAAAAGGGTATCTAAGGAATTTTCTCCAATGAGCGTGCCCACACAATTTTATCTGATGAGACTATTCATGCCTCCCAACAAAAAGGGTATCTAAGGAATTTTCTCCAATGAGCGTGCCCACACAATTTTGGCATTATTTTGACAAAAGTAAATGTATTTTTATGATAATCACATATGGTGCAATGGACATACTACCAGTCTTCCTAGCAATATGTGACAGATGTTGACACAGTCAAGGGAAACCAAATCTGATCGTTCATAAGCCCAATAAACTTCAGTCTTTGATCAACAATTAATCAAACGTAAATCAACGACAGAGGTAGTAATCCGCTTACCAATGGTCACTAGGCCCACAATCAGTGCCTTCAATCCTTGGGGGACATACTATCATATCAATGGAGAAGTAGAAAAGGCACAAACATGCAACACTTTCATTTAAGTTTGAACATAATTATAACTGAAATGGGTTGTAGGTCCCATGCTATACACTTTTGTAGTGCTCCTAACAAAACATCCTAATCTGTGGATTTAATCCTAGCCATCCATAGATCCTATCTAATTAAGAAACTTACAAGATAAATCCCTTATGATACTCAACCATTTGCTTGAAAAGGAAACAAAAAAATAGAAAGGGTCTAGGATTCAAAAGTCACTTAATCGACCCTTTTTGGAGAACTTCTTTCTCCTCCTTCCTTTTTGTAACATTTTTCCTTGAATTACTACTTGATTAAAAGTAGCCTTCTCCAATTGGATCCTTGTTTTGTAAAGTTGCAAATTTCACATTGCTTGCCTTGGAAGTCATTGGCAAGGTTTAAAACATCGGCCGAGTCCGAGTCCATCACCGAGTCAGGTCTACAGTGACTCGGACTCGGCCAAACAGTTGTATTTAACTTAAAGTGGAAAATAAAAGAAATGAAACAAAATGATTTTTTTTTTTGTAAAAGTACTTTAAATAGAGGAAAGGGAGGGAAAAAACAATATAAAAGAAAAAAGGAATGGATTTTGGGCATCATGAAGTGAGGAGAAAAAAGCTACTGTGTTGGCTACAGTGCAGTGCTGCCAGCTGCTACTACTGGGTGGCTACTGCTGTTGGTTCTAGCCTAGTAGGCCTCCTTTTCTTCTTTTCCTTCCTTCTTCTTTTGTCACACCCAACTCACCCGAGTCGACTCGGACTCGGGCTTCGGTAAGTCCGGGTTTTTAAACCTTGATTATTGGATGTCCCGCTCCAAGAAGGATATAGGTCCTACTTGTTAAGCATATTTAAAGGCTATGGGTCCCACTTGTAGAACATGTAAAGCAGTGTTGAGAAATTCGTTTCGTTCGCTGTTTTGGTTTGGCCTCCAAATTGAAATATTTCGGTCGAATCGGGATTTCGGCGAAACGTTTCGGAGAAATATAAAAATTAAATAAATATATATAGAAATATTCATATGCATCCATCCCTCACCATAACATGGTGAGGGACAGCATAGTAGGGTTGACTCTTTAACACATCCGAACCATCCACACATATTGAACCCCCTTGAGTAGTAGACCCATTAAATTTTCACCTATCCAAATGGATTGGACCGTTGGATCGAGGGTCAAAATTTTTTCTTTAATATGAAGTCATTAAATTTGTGGGCCACGGACGAATGGGTTAAAGGCATGGGATTGACTCCAAATTTAATACATGGTCTCATCCAAGGTGTCCCTTCCCATCCCCCACAAGTCCCATGATTAGCTTGTTAATACAGCTTTTCCGTAGCTCTGGCCGAGTTTGTGAGTTAGTATAGCTTTTCCATAGCTTTGGAGAGTTTTGAGAGACAGTGAACCTAGTTTGTGATCGTAGGGTCCTATGTGTTTTGCGTGGTCAACGTG
Organism: Umbellularia californica; assembly: GCA_028538565.1. Taxonomy (NCBI): domain Eukaryota; kingdom Viridiplantae; phylum Streptophyta; class Magnoliopsida; order Laurales; family Lauraceae; genus Umbellularia; species Umbellularia californica. Next base: position 39,281,782 of record JAPQWN010000007.1, on the reverse strand, counting down.
GGGAGGTTCTTTGCATTTCCCAAAAGTTCCAATTTCAACTTCGTTTGACTGGTCTCATCATTCCCTACGACTTTCGTGTTCACTCCGTGCCCATCCGAAGCTCTAAGAACCAGTTTTTCCACCCCTGGGGTCAAAACAGTCTTTTCACATTGAATCTCGACCCAAATTTCGAGATCTCAGAACCATGTCAAAATTATACTTTTTGGAAACTAGATTTTTCGAAGATCATTTTTCGTTTCTTCGTCGAATCCATCCGAGGCCCGGAAACCAATGTTTTAAGCCCGACAAGCTTAGTTAGTAGTGCGACACACCCACCTCTATATATAAACAAGCTTCCTCCTCTTTTCTTCTTCTCATGTTAGTTATGGGAAAGAGAGCATCTCCAGCAAAAAATTAGGGTATTTTTCCCCTACCTCCTTTGCTTCTCTCCTCCAATCCACCCCCAAATCATGCCAAAAGGGAGGAATTGATCTCTTTTTCTCCTCCCCCATCTTGCAAGCTTTCTATTTATGTTCTTGAGGCAGAAATCCAGTTGGGACAAGATCTCCATTGAGAAACCCTCCCTCATTTGAAGCCCCTATGAGTAAGAAGTACCTTCCATCTTCTAGATTTGGTCTTTACTAACCTCGGAGAGTTCTTCTCTTTTCTTGTAGCCCATTCCTTGTCTTTGAGGATTTTCCATTTTTAGGGTTCTAAGATGGGTTTCTTTTCTGGTTTTTTGGAGTTAGGTGATTTCTCTTGGAATTGGATGGATTAGAGGCTTGTTTGGGAGCTTGGGCGACCAAGGCAATTGACTGAAAAGCCTTTTTTTTTTAGCATTCCAATAACTTTGGGATTTTTCCATATTTCTTCCTATATTTATTGCATGGATTTGATGTTTGATGTTTCTTGGACTCATGGTAATTTGTAAAATAATTTTAGAATTCTAATATAGTGGGCTTTCTCCTATTTGTGTGATTTTCTCTTGGTTTTTCTCATATTTTTTTCATATAAATGAGGGTGCTTCTTTAATGGGAACGGGTTGAGATTCATGTGTTTGATGTAATGTATTTTATATGTTGGAATGGGTGTGAATGGTGGAAAATGAATGTGGGTTTATAGGAGCATTAGAGGCCCAAATTTTATGCAGGGACTTCTGTTGGAAAGTGGCCCAAAAGGATTAAATGAAATGGCCAATTGGAAGGGAGAAAAACCACTCGCTCGAGCGAACCTTGGCCCATTCGAGCAAAACCCACTTGCTGCCCTGGGTCTTCTGTGGTGCCTAGAATTGGTTTTAATCATGGGGAGGTGGATTGTTTTGGATCCGCACCTCACATATGGACCATGGATGGTTGTAAGGAGGGAGAAACGGAAGAAAGGATGCACCTATGCGGGAATCCAACCCGGAAACATGTTAAGACTCCGTCAATTGGATAACGTGCAACAAATTTTCGGAATGCCGCCAAATTTCGGGATCACCAAACAATACAAAATCCAGCATTCGGGGTCTATGTGCACTCTCTACCCAATGTTGCGGTCTCAACATGTTCATGGGTCATGTGTTTAAAAATTGATCATTAAACTTTGATTCGCCCGAAAACAATATTTCATTTTCATTTTTTGGTTTTACTCATCCAAGTTTCGTTTTAAGCTCGTTTGATTTATGACCCGTCGGTTTTGCCCGTTTGGCTAATTATCACTTGATTTTACTCGTTTTGCCTAAAAACAATCTGTTTTAGCTATTTTTCTCGTCTTTGCCTAAAAATAATCAATTTTGGATTATTGTACTCATTTTTTACTAAAACAATCAGTTTTGAGATATTTGGTTCGTTTTGACTAAAAATAATCAGCTTTGGGTATTTAGCTCGTTTTGTCTAATAATAATCAACTTCTTTATTTAATTCGTTTAAGCAAAAAAAAAAAAAAAATCAGTTTTGCCAGCTCGTGTGTTCCAGCGAGCTTTTATGTGTATCTTGGGAGGACTACTCTTTACATTAGTGTGTGCACATTTGACTTGATTTGTTTGAGTAGTTCCTCACCATATTTTGTGTTAGTTTGCCTTTTGATTTGTGAGTCAACACCACTCAACTGGGCCACCTCATTGGCTTGATCCACCAGCTTGGGGCCCTAATCACTCTATTAGCCAACTGTAACTTGGGTTTCCTTACTGCGCCCCTATCACCTTGTGTGCCGAAGACTATGTATGCCTAGTGTGCTCCAGTCACCTTGTGTGCCAGAGACTACATATCAAGATTTAAAAAACCGGACTCGGGACCCGACTCCTACATGGCCAAGTCAGAGTCGACTCGTTGAGTCGCATGGGACTCGACCAATTGGGTAATTGCATTAGGACTCGGCCGAGTCCCGTGGAAATCGACTGAGCCTCATTAGGAGTCGGCCGAGTCACATGATTCGAGTCCGAGTCCCATGCGACCTGACTCGGTATGTGTTGAGTCCAAGTCTACTCGGACTTAGCCGATTTTTTAAACCATGCTATATATATATATATATGCTTAGTGTGCTGTGTCACTTCGGTAATGGAGAATTTAGCTTTGTGTGGTTGCCAATCTATCAGTGTGCTTTGCTATCAACTCGAATTTGTTTTCTTGTCCGTTTTATTGCCCGATTTATGTTCTGCTATGTTGGTCCGATTTATATTTGTTTTTACTTGGAGATTTCAGTTTGAGGCCACACCATGTTTTACATGTACTTCCTAGTTACTCGCAACATTTATTTAAATACTTGTTTGTCAAATTATCAGGTTTTATACTTGTTTTAAATACATTCAGCCTTTGGTCAAATAACATGATTTAACACATGTTTTACTAATCAATATTTTGCCGCATAATTATTATTCATCTCAGTCACCTGCTAGACTGTTGTGTCTAACCCTCTTCGTTTGGTGCTTTAGGTAGCAGGTTCTCCGTCCTAAGCGGAGTGCTTGTGTTGGCTGTGGAGCCACGAGCTTGATACCCGAGTTACGTCATATTTGGGGCAGTATTTTATTTAGCTTATCATTTTTGTGGCTGTTATTAGCCTTCCTTTGGGATTATAATTAATGCACTTTTATAATTTGTAACTTCAACATATGTGGGAACAAGATACATCCTATTACTGTCAGTTCTGTACTTTGTTGTGATGGTTCGTTCCAGTCTGATATGGGCCTTGATATGATAGATGTATGCTAGTGGTTGACTGTAATATGAAATCCGATGGCCACGGGCTCCGGGTCGCAACGCCACATAAGCGTCCGCGAAAATATTCAAGTTGTGTTGGAATTTGTTGTCCTCACACGCGGATCCTAGGGAGAAATATAATTTTTAATTAATCTCAAATCATGCTTCCCCTAGCTCGGACCACTGCAGGAGTCCGGTTTCGGGGCGTGACAAAAAAAAAAAAAAAAGGCGTCAACAACAATAGGTGGAAGATGAAAAAAAAAATAAAAGGAAAAAAGAAGCAGTACTTGGTTCGAGCGTTGAAGAAGCAGTAGTAGGTGAAAAAAAAAAGGCCAGCTGTTTCAGTTTTCAAGATAAAAGGCCACCTGCCAAAGTATCTGGAAGAGGGAAACTAATAAAAAATTACAGTAAGAAGAAGAAGAACCTGAGTAGCACCGGCAACCCTAACAGCAACTGGATCGGGCAGCAATTGATGGAGCACTCAATTGAGCAGCAACAACAGCAATGGGTCAATCCTAACTGGTTATTCTTCCTTTTCTTTCTTCTTCATCATCTTCTGCATTTTTTTTTTTTTTTTTTTTTTGTTTTCTTCTCTATCAGACGAGTTAAGCAGTAGTCAAAGGGTTCAGTTGCTGCCTCTGCCTCTTCTTCGTATCATTTTTTTCTTCTCGTTCTTCCCTATTTTGTTTATTCTCTGTCGAACGAAAGGGGCGAAATGAAGAAAAAGAACAGGCTCAGTTAAGGACGTAGTCGGGTCTTTTTACTTTTAATTTAAAAAAAAGAATTATGTTTTGTCGCATCATGTTTTGTATTTTCTATTTTAAATGCCAAGTACCGAATTCGGTGATATTCGGCCGAATTTTGGGATTAAATTTTCTAGGTGTGGAGTGTAGAAGATAGCAGGCCCAGCAGGCCCAGTTCATGTACAAAGCGCATACGTGGGATATACAGATAGGATAGGATTTAGTTCCTAATTTTTCTCTCCTTCTATGTATAGGATATGATTGATTCTTTCCTTTCTTTTATGATTCTAATTTGTAATCTTTACTAAATTAGAGCCTTGATTAAGGCATCACATTAATATAAATATATAGTCGATGCTCTGAAAAGGCACGACCTTCTCTCCACTCTTCTTCTTCTCATTCTTCTTCCTCCTTCTTATGTTCTAACATGGTACCAGAGCCATAGTATCTTGGAGATCTCATCTACAGCATCGAATCAAACTCAAATCAAGGATCTGGGCTATAAGGAAGCAGAACGTAGGTGAAAAACCTATTGTTTCATCATCGTGATCATAGTGGCCCACCTGCGTTCATCACAAGATCTTCAACTCCCTCTCCAGTCTTGGTCGCCCATCTCTCCTCATCTTTTTGGAGATTTTTTCAGGATTTATCAGCGATCAGAGGTAGGTGCTTTGACCCATCGTGTGAATATTCAATTTTTTGAAATAGTTTTCATCACAGCCGCACCAAATCCTGGATTCTGATTGGATTTGGCTACGACCTTCACTGGGGGAAAGGGATTTTGATCCTGGATTCGTGCATCTCATCTGATCATCTATCAGATCTCTCTGTGGGCCCCACGAAGGGATCCAGCCAGTGTTTTCTAGGTCGTCTGGGCTATTTTTTGGGTTTCTTTTTCTATGCATTGAATCTATGTGTGTTGTGTATGATTGAAAGCCTCATCCACTATTACTGAAGTGTTGTCTTGGATCTGGTGGGTGTTTGGAAGACCCTTATTGCACCTGTGTAGTTACTGGCTCGCATCTCCTTGCTCCTGTGTGTACTGTGTGCAATTAGAATTATCATCTTTCTCTGTTTAGTGGTGTTTTCTGCTGAAAGCATCTATCAGCCATTCCAACAGCATCCTTCATGCTTGGTTAATGAAATCATAAAAGATTCCATCTCTCTCTGCATTGTGTTGCTTGTTACTCTGCTGCTGGTTCTCTTTCTTCTTCCTGCTGCAACTGATATCAATGGAAAAGTATGATATTATTCCCGTTAAATTTAATGGAAATAATTATATGGCCTGGTCGTTTCATCTGAGGAATTTTGTCGAAGGCCAAGGACTGTTTGGTTATCTTCATGGTTCGATAACTAAACCTACTGCAACTACTGACACCAAAGCATTAGCCACCTGGTCTAAAGAAAATGCTAAGGTCATCACTTGGATTCTTAACTCCATCGACCCTTCTCTTGCCATTGCTCTTCAAGCATATACTACTGCATCTGATATGTGGGGTCATCTCAAAAATGTTTATCATCAAACAAATAAAGCCCGCAAATTCCAACTCGATAGTGAGATTGCAAAATTCAGCCAAGGTGATAAATCTGTACAGGCGTACTTCAATGGATTTCTCACCTTATGGACTGAGAGGGATGCTATGATTATTCAGTCTGTGTCTGCTGGGTTTCTATCGGAGGCTCTTAAATTACAAGAAGAAACCCACATCAGCCAGTTCCTTATGAATCTCAGACCCGAATTCGAATCTGTTCGGTCGGCACTCATAAATAGAGAAGTCACAGCGAACCTGGATACATGCTTCCAAGAAGTCCTTCGCCTCAATTCTCAGCGTAGCATTCTTGAAGAACCATAGGCCTATCTCGCTCCTCTTCAGACTGAGTCTGCCCTTCTGACGGCCCCCAATCCCAAGCTTACTCAATGCTATGAGTGCAAAGGCTTCGGTCATCTGGCCAATAATTGTCGGAAGAAATTGGTTTGCAGATATTGCAAACACTCTGGTCATCTTATTGATGACTGTCGTAGCTTACAGCGAAAGAATGGACCTCAGCAGAAGCAAAATTCTTCCACCGTGCCCAGACAAAATACTCCAGCTGCGTTCCAAGTTCAAGCCCATCTCCCCGATACGGAAAGCACTTCTTCTGGGGTTGTCTCCATGACTCCAGCCCAGATTCAAGAACTGATTCAGAACACGGTGACCTCAGCATATGCTTCCATGGGTTTCAATGGTGGTCGGTATCAAACTCATTCTCCTCTAGCATTTCCTGCTTTTCATTCTTCAGTCTCTCTGTCTTCCTCCATCACCCCATCTACCTGGTTTTTAGATTCCGGAGCATCAAACCACATGACTTCTGTGGAAACCAGCTTTACAGCTTCCCACCCTTACCTTAGTAAAGATAAAATCACCACTGCTAATGGAGACCAATGAATCATCTCTGGAATTGGTGCCATTACTCTATCTAGTGTTTCGGGCCAGTCCCTCCACCTATCCAATGTCTACTTTGTTCCCAAATTATCAGCCAATTTACTTTCTGTCGGCCAACTTATTGATGATGGGTATCATATTAACTTTTCTTCCACTGGCTGTGTCATATAGGAGCGGCAAACTGGGAAGGTGATCGCGACGAGGAGTAAACGTGGTCGACTGTTCCTGCTGGACATTGGACATCATTCCCTATTTTCTTCTTCTTCTAGTTCCAATAAATTGTGGACTATTTGGCATAGTCGTCTTGGTCATGTGAACAATGCTTCTTTACTTTCTCTGTTTAAAATTGGTTGTTTAGAACCCACTCTTGATAATAAAATGATGTCCTCTTTACTTCAATCAAAGTGTGAAACGTGTTGTTTGAGTAAGAGTCATATTTTGCCATTTCCTATTCACCGTTCTCGTGCATTATCATCTTTTGATATCATTCACACTGATGTTTGGGGAATTGCACCCACTTTGAGTAGGACAGGGTTTAAGTATTATGTGACTTTTATTGATGATCATTCTCGATTCACTTGGATTCATGCGCTTCAAATCTGAAGTCTTTTCTCATTTCCAAAAGTTTTACAATATGGTTCACACACAATTTCAGAAGGATATAAAAATTCTTAGGTCTGACTCCGGCGGAGAATACGTGTCCCATGATTTTTCTGCCTTCCTGTCTGATAAAGGCATTTTACACCAAAAATCCTGCCCACATACTCCACAGCAAAATGGTGTTGCGGAGAGGAAAAACAGGCATCTTCTTGAAACTGTTCGTACTCTCCTACTTGCATCCTTAGTTCCTCCAAATTTTTGGTGCGATGCTGCACAGACGGCTGTATATCTTCTCAATCGTCATCCTAGCTCCGTTCTAGGAAAGACTACTCCATATGAAGCTCTCTTTGGTCATACCCCTTCCTATTCTCACTTGCGTGTTTTTGGTTGTTTATGCTTTGTCCATCTTCCACCTACAGAGCGCACTAAGTTGTCACCTCAGGCTGCCAAATGTCTCTTCCTCGGTTACAGTACTGAACACAAGGGATTTCTGTGTTATGACCAATCCAAGAAACGCATGCGAATATCTCGCAATGTGATCTTCTTGGAACACATTCCTTTTTTTTCCTTGCGTTTAGACACTCATCCTGTTGCTGTGTCTTATCTGCCACAATTCCCTCCAACTACTTCTTCCCCACCACCTATTACTAATGTCTATGTCCGGCGTACTACGGTTCCACCTGTGGGGCCTCCGTCTCCTGATCCTATCCCTATGCTGCCTCCTCCTCCCACAGGTATTACTACTTCCTCTATTGATAATGTCATACCCCTGCGACGCTCTAGTCGACCTTCTATTGCTCCTGACAGATATGGCTTTCCTGCTCTTTTCACTTCTTTGGATAGTGCTCCTATACCCACCTCTTATTCACAGGCTTCGAAGATTGCATACTGGCAGGATGCTATGACTGAGGAGTTGCTTGCTCTTGAAGCAAGCAACACATGGGAATTGGTACCGACCCCAGATGATGCATCTGTTATTGGCAGTAAATGGGTCTATTCCATAAAAGTTCACTCTGATGGGAGTCTTGACCGTTATAAAGCCCGATTAGTCGCACAAGGTTATAAGCAGGAGTATGTGATTGACTATGAGGAGACCTTTGCACATGTGGCTAAAATGACCACTGTTCGCACTCTCCTTTGTGTCGCTGCAGCTCGCAACTGGCCTCTATGGCAAATGGACGTCAAAAATGCTTTTCTACATGGGGACTTGCACGAGACTGTTTATTTAAAACCTCCACCAGGATATGCTTGTCCTCCAAAGCATGTGTGCAAATTGAGGAAAGCTCTTTATGGGCTTAAACAAGCTCCCCGGGCTTGGTTTGATAAATTCCGGGCAGCAATCCTTAAAGCAGGGTTTCGTCAGAGTCACTCTGATAGTTCCCTCTTCCTCAGATGGACATCGAAGGGCTACACATTCCTCTTGTTCTATGTTGATGATATGATTATCAGTGGAAATGATACTGCCGGCATTACGGATCTCAAACACCACCTTACTCGCCACTTCCGGATGAAGGATCTTGGTCCTCTCACTTATTTTTATGGGGCTGGAGTTTGTGCGTAACAAATCCGGCATTAGGGTCCTTCAGCGCAAATATGCGACAGACTTGATCACGTCCGCCAGGCTTGATGATGCTCACACTTTTGATACGCCTCTGGAATTAAACAGCAAACTCAGTTGCGATGATGGCAATCCCCTGGATGATCCCTCTGTTTTCCGGCGGATAGTTGGTAGTTTGCTCTACTTAACTATGACTCGGCCGGATATTTCTCATGCCGTTCATACGGTCAATCAATTTGTTAGCAATCCACACAAACCGCACCTTGCTGCTGCGTTATGCATCCTCCGCTATGTTAAAGGAACACTACATCATGGTCTCTTCTTTCCTTCTGATACTTCTCTGCAATTATCAACTTATGCGGATGCTGACTGGGCTGGCTGTCCGGACTCTCGGCGGTCTACCACTGGCTAGTGTATGTTTCTTGGCAAATCTCTCATTTCATGGAAGTGCAAGAAACAGACCACTGTCTCAAAGTCTTCTGCTAAGGCAGAATATCGGGCAATGTCCTTTGCCAGTGCTGAAATTATCTGGCTCCGCCGCCTTCTGTGTGAATTGGGTGTTCTTGTTGGTAGTTCCACACCTCTCCATGGGGACAATACCAGTGCTACTAGAATTGCCAACAACCCGGTCTTCCATGAAAGAACAAAACACATTGAGATTGACTGTCACTTCATCCGTCAACATATCGCTACTGAGAAGATAACTCTACCTCATGTCTCTTCTTTTAACCAGTTAGCGGATATCTTCACCAAAGCCCTTCCCCGACAGCGTTACCATGATCTCACTAGCAAATTGATGTTTTCAATCTTACCACATCAATTTGAGGGGGAGTGTAGAAGATAGCAGGCCCAGCAGGCCCGCAGGCCCAGTTCATGTACAAAGCCCATACGTGGGATATACAGATAGGATAGGATTTAGTTCCTAATTTTTCTTTCCTTCTATGTATAGGATATGATTGATTCTTTCCTTTCTTTTGTGATTCTAATTTGTAATCTTTACTAAATTAGAGACTTGATTAAGGCATTACATTAATATAAATATATAGTCGATGCTCTGTAAAGGCACGACCTTCTCTCCACTCTTCTTCTTCTCATTCTTCTTCCTCCTTCTTATGTTCTAACATGGAGTTCGTTTCGGTAAATGGACCGAACCGAAATTATTCGGAAAATTCGGACGAAATGAATCGAATTTCGTAGCATTGATGTAGAGCCAAGTAGAAAAGTGCACTCACTCATAGAGCCAACCATCATATACATTATGGGCTCGATTAGGACTCCTTTGGGTTTCCATGAGCCCACATTGAATTCAACATTTTTATTTTCTAATTTGAAAGCGAAATCAAGTACATTCCACTTTTGAGTTGAGCCCTTATGTTTGATTTAGCCGCAATTAATCATCATTATCATCAGCATCATCAAAGCCTTCTTTCCAAATTCTATTTCTCCTTTCCAATCTATCATGAGCCAAATCCTCAGGTAAGTTGCACTTCTTCAAATCTATTCTTACTACCTACATGCACCTCCTCTTTGGCCTACCCCTTCCCCTTGGTGGTCCATCAACCTTCATAGCCAAACTTTTCCTTACGAGCACCTTTGCCGGCCTACGTTTAACATGTAAGACCCCGCCCGAGCGACCGCGATTAGCAATAATTAAGTCGTGAGTTAGCTCTAAGTGAGATTAGTGGATTTTTTTTAGGTTTGAGATTAGAATAACTTTTATATAGCTTTGGGGAGTTTTGAGAGCCTTTTTGATTTAATAAGACTCTTAGAGGGTCTTTTGTGTTTTTGCGTAAGTATGGCGGATTATCCGCGATTCCGAAAATTCGTGTTTCAACTCCGATTGATAGATCTCATTAGCCTCTACAAATTTCGTGTTGACTCTGTTCCTGTTCGAGATCCCGAAACCTGACTTTTCTAACTTCGAGGGCAAAACAATCTTTTTACACAAAATCTGGACACAAAATTTCGATGTCTCCAAAACCCTTGAAATATGTACTATTTGGAAACTAGATTTTATGACGAACAATTTTCCCTTCTTCGTCGAACTCATCCGAGGCCCGGAAATATATGTTTTTAGCCCGACAAGTTTGGTTAGTTGTGGGACCCATCTCCACTTTTTATATGAAAAGAACTCACCTTCACTTTCCCCTTTTTCTTCCTCCAATCATTGTGGGAGGATTTGGCTCCAGCCATTCTAGGGTTTGCTCTTCTTTTTCTTGTTTCTTCATCTCCCATCCACTCCAACATTTGCCCAAATGGAGAATGAGGCTCCATCATCTTCTTCCTCACCTTGACAGCTTTCTATTGACACCATTTGTAAAGAAAACCACCCATCCTAGGGTTCATTTTGAGCAAGCTCGTGCCATTTAAAGGTCTTCCAAGTAAGCTATCTATCCCATTCTTCTAGATGTGTGTTTTCCTAACCCTAGAGAGTCTTCTTCTCTCTTTTTGCAAGCTATCTCTTTCCATTTCATTGTGTCGACCATTTAGGGTTCTAAATGGGTTGTGTTTTGAGGGTTTTTGGGTGTGCTTGTAGTTTTGATCTTGAGAGTGTTTTGGGAGCTTGTTTAGCCATCTTGGAGGCCAACGCAAGTGGATGAACGGATGATTTGAATGTCAGCATATTTTATAAGAAATGATGGATTTTCATTACTTGCTTTTGATGATTTAATACTTGTTTCTATCTATGCTTGTTACTAAGATTTTATTGATTTCGAAATGTGCATATTGATGGGTCTATCTCTCTTTTTTATAATCTCTTGGAAATGTATGCATTATATTTTTGTAAAAGCTTGTTTATGTTACATATTGATTTCCATGGACGATGGGTTTCTTGTGATGAAATGAGGATGAATGTGATGGATTCTTGATATATTTTGTGGGATGTTTTGATGGAGGAATAAGTGTGGTTTTGAGGAGGTTTAGAGTCCCACTTTTGTGTAGAAGAGTTGGGGCTCAAAAGGGGTTTGCAAGAGAAGGAGGAGAGGAGCCCGAAATGTACAAAAGTGCAGTTTCTTAAGGAGTTTGCTCGAGCAAACCCTATCCAAAGGCTCATTGGCTCAAGCCAACCTTCAAGTTCGCTCGAGCCAATCTACTCAAGAGCAGTTCTCTGGAGCGAACCCCTCCCAAAGAGCTGTTGGCTCGAGCGAACCACTGGTCCGGTGGAGCCAACTCCCCCTTCAGGCCGGGGTCTATGTTAGGAGCTGGGATATGATGTTTTAATGCTTAGGTAGGTTTGTTTGGAGCCCCAATGCAATGGTGAGACTTAGGAGGTGATACATGGAGCCCGGTTGAGAAACAAACCCCATCACAAAGATATATTGAGGACTATTTGACTTACCAAGGTGTATAGAACACTTGGAATGCCTTGATCTTCAGGAGTGCCAAGCCAAAAAGAAAACTTGACATAAGAGTGTCTTATACGCATCAAACTAAGTTTTGAAGCCTCAATGTATGGTCCAAAATTATAAGGAAATCTATTTGTAATCTATTTTACTCGAATTACATATGTATTCTTCAGTTTTCATGTGACATTACTAGTTCTGCTTCAAAAATAATATGAATTATGCCATTTGAGCACCTTGCTAGCCCTGTGTACTCATGACCGGATATTAATGTGATATATGTACCAATGAGCACCCCGTTCAGCCTGTTACAGTTTTATACACTTATATTTGTTCTGATTTCTTCATGTGACCTATGTGTCGGCGCCACTAAACTTGGACGACCTTGTCGTTTGATCCACCTACTTGGGGTCCCCCTTTAACTTCTGCCAGCTGCAATTTGGATTCTGTTCTGTTCTATTACCTGGTTCTGCGGCCGTGGTTTTGTCTAGTACATGTATATATGTATATAGTTGGCTCTCGTCACTTCATGTGTTTGAGACCAACGTCTATAGTGTGCTCTCATCACATTAGTGATGGAGGATTAGCTTCGTGTGGTTGCCATCTTTCAGTTCCTTGTTCATTGGCACCTTTACATGTTTTATATTGATCATTTGTTTTCAGATAAATTATGCATCTTATTTCATGAAAATTGTTGTTTAAACAGGTTTTAATTGTTTTCCAAGTTAACTTTTGAATTTATTATATTGCTTATATCGTTTCACACGCCTGCCAAACCGTCGTGTCTTACCCACTATTTTGGTACTCAGGTCCAGATTTCCTCATCCTCGAGGAGAAGCCGGAGGAGGCGTCCAGATAGCAGCAACGTGTAGGAGAATGGCAAGCTAACGATGTCGTTTAGACATTTGGTCAGGCTGGTCAGGCTTTGAGTTACGAAACATCTTTTGGGAGAGTGACTGACACATTTTAGGATTTTTGGTTGTACTGGCCTATGTTGGCTTTTATTTTTAGGAAATGATTAACTAACACACATTTTGTATAAATGTTAACTTTACACTTTGGGAATGCTTTATGATCATTGCTCACTCTAGATATTATATGTATTTGGGCTATCAGTCTGGCGTTATGGAATGAATTTACAAACTTGATTTGTTAAATGCTTCCGCACGTTTATTGTGAGTGACTTGTGTGTGTGATATCCTCACCGCGGAAACCTGTGGGAAATCACGTTCACAAATGTTATGTTTTTCCTTAATCCGTGTACGTGTCAAAAGAAAATAATTAAATGCACAATGCATTAGAGTCGCCCGATCTCGGATTAGGAGTGCCTTTGCGCACTAACCCGGTCTGGGGTCGCGACACAACATACCTAAAACATCTTAAACGGTTTCTCTAATTTTATCCTCTATTGATGCTACCCATAAATGCTCTCAAAAGCACTCATTTCTAATTTTGTTCTTCCTAGTTTTACGATACATCCACCTCAACATTCTCATCTCCGCTAAATCCATTTTGTGCATATGTTGCTTCTTGATTGGCCAACATTCTGCTCTGTAGATCACAGTTGGTCCAATCGTTGTTTTGCAAAAAAAATTTCTTGAATCTTGTTGGTATTTGTTGGTCACAAAGCACTCCAGAAGCAAGTCTTCATTTCAACCATCCCGTTTTTATCCTATGAATCCTTCTTCAAACCACCCCCCCCCCCCACCCCATACTTACCAATTATAAAGCCAAGTTAACGAAAAGAATCTCTTTGTGGTATCTCATGGTCCTCAATTCTCAAAGTAGTTTCAACTCTTTATATGCCCACTAAAGTTACAATCTATATATTATTTGTCTTTGTATGTCTTATTATAAAGCCTTTAGATTCTAAAGCCTCACACCATCTGTTAATTCATCCACCAACACTATATCATCTGCAAATAACATACACCAATATACCTCTTCTTGAATATGAGTAATCAACTCATCCAAAATCAGTGCAAAGAGATGAGGGCTTAGGGTTGACCTTTGATGCAAACCTATGGTCACTAGGAACTCACCTGTCTCTCCACAAGTAGTTCATTTGTCACTCGTCACGGCTCGTTAATACATGTATTTAATTATTTCAATATAACCTCTTGGAACATTCATTTTATTTAAAACCCACCAAATTAAATCTCTAGGTACCCTGTCGTAGGCTTTTTCTAGATCAATGAAGACGGTATGGTGTCAATCCAAGCCCAGGCCCATTTTGGGCCTAGTCATCATATCTTACTTAGTCAATTGTAAAACTGATTTTTAGGATCTATATTAGATGAGATGATGATAGTTGCATGTAATCAGGGCATTCAGCCCCTTTATAATGGGAGAACAGTCGACCCTAAGGGACACTGGATTACTTTGTATTTTCTGTGTTTGGTTTCCATCTATCTGAATGACATGGTATCAGAGAGGGTTCCGATCCCGTTGTTCTTGTGTAGCCCACGTGTCAGGCCCGTCCATGAAATCTTTTGGGCTTGTACGTGAGGGGGAGTGTTGGGAAGTCCCACATCCCACATCGCTAAGTAATAGGCTTGTCTTGTCTTAATATACCAGTATGGGCCTTCCACCTATAAGCTTAAGCTTTTGGGCTGGTATATGGTTTATTACTGTGCTTCTGGTGTATGTTGACGATATTATTATCATTGGCACGGATAATGGTATGATCAAATCTCTCCAAGATTCCCTCTGAAATTACTTTCATATGAAGGATTTGGGTCCTTTGCATTATTTCTTAGGCTTAGAGGTGCATCAATCTCTCAAAGGTCTCTTTGTTAATCAACACAAATACACATCGGGCCTTATCGAGTTGGCTGACCTCCATGATTCTTCGCCTGTTAATAAACTTGTCGAGGTAAATCTCAAGCTGAGTAAAGATGATGGAGACCTTCTTCCTGATCCTCATACATATCGGCGCCTGGTGGGAAGTCTTGTCTATCTCACCATCACTAGACCTGACATATCCTATGCTGTTAATCTTGTGAGCCAGTTCATGACCGCTACTCGACACCTTCATTTGACAGCTGTGAAGCGCATTATCTGCTATCTGCTAAAAACTGTCCCTCGTGGTTTATATTATCCAAAAGATAATCCTCTTCATCTAACTGCTTATGCGGATGTTGACTGGGCAGGCTGTCAAGACACGCGTCGTTCTACTACTGGTTGGTGCATGTACCTTGGAAATTTGCTCATTTCTTGGAAATGCAAGAAACAAGAATGTGTGTCCAGATCTTCCACAAAAGCTGAATATAAGGCAATGTCTTCTGCTTGTTCTGAAGTCTTATGGCTACGGGGCCTTCTTTCGGAACTTGGGTTCACTCAAACATCTCCTACTCCATTGCATGCTGACAATACTGGGGCTATCCGAATCACTGAAAATCTTGTCTTCCATGAACGTACCAAACATATCGAAGTTGATTGTCACTTTATTCGGGATGAATATAAGCGAGATGTCATTAGTCTACCTCATGTCCCTACAGAGTTTCAATTTGCAGATATCTTCACAAAGGGACTTCCTCGGCATCGACATCAATTTCTTGTTTCCAAATTGCTGCTTTATGACTCCCCAGCATCAATTTGAGGGGGGGTGTCAATCCAAGCCCAGGCCCATTTTGGGCCCAGTCATCATATCTTACTTAGTCAATTGTAAAACTGATTTTTAGGATCTAGATTAGATGAGATAATGATAGTTGCATGTAATTAGGGCATTCAGCCCCTTTATAATGGGAGAACAGTAGACCCTAAGGGACACTGGATTACTTTGTATTTTCTGTGTTTGGTTCCCATCTCTCTGAATGACAGTACGCAGATTTTTCCTATTTGCTCGATATTTTTCCATTAATTGCCTAAGTGAGAAGATAGCTGCCGCAGTTGAGCTCCTTGGCAGAAAACCGAATTGATTTTTAGATATCTGGGTCTTCTATTTAAGTCCTTGCTCCATTACTCTCTCCCACAGCTTAATAGTATGACTCGCAAGTTTAATCCCATGATAGTTGGTACAATTTTGTACATCTCCCTTATTCTTATATATAGGTACTACAATACTTCTTCTCCATTCATCCGGCAATTTCTTTGTCATTAATATCTTATTAAAAAGTCTAGTTAACCATATCTCCCCAACTTCTCCTAAGCATTTCCAACCCTCAATCGGAATGTACATAAAGAATAAATGAATGGTGATTTTGGGTGAAGTAGTTTGGAAGACTAGGTAAAATACTACATTAATAGTACATAATGAATGGTGATTTTGGGTGATTTCTAACCATATCTCTTTATACTTCATTTCTTGAGGATAAGTCCATGGGTGAAGTAGTTTGAAAGACTAGGTAAAACACTACACTAATAGTACATAAAGAATGGTGATTTTGGGGAGCAACTTATACCGCATTACAACACACTACAATTTTAATCAAGCATAGGTAATTGTAAACCTATCATACCTCATTAGTCATTAGCAAGCTATAGTGGGATAAATATCAATATGAGAAATTCATAGATAAAACTCCTTTACACAGGATATGTTGCATGATAAGTTGGTATCACATCTAAAAGAGACTACCTTTACGCTGTGAGCTTTCATTGAGATCCAGATCAGATGACTCAACATCATATGCTTGAAGATCAGCTCCTTCGTCTTCATAGACACCTAAAGCAAATGCAGCAGCCCTACTTTTCCCCATCTCGAGCACAATTCTTGCTGCAGAATGAAGCAAAGGCCTGGAGGAACTTCGAAAAGAACTTTCCAGTCTACGAAGAAAAGAAAGTGTAAGAATTGCTATATGATAAAAGAAAGCCACAATCGCAGGCAATTGATAATTTTAACAAGGATGACTCTTGCACAACCCTGGCAACAATATATGCAAGAACCTGATCAGAGAATTCAAACTGCAGAACAGTAAATAGTTATATTGATGAACCTTCTCATTACAAGTTTAATAAGAGGCTGCGGACGCTTGAGTTCTGAGGATCGTTTGTCTTTGGTGGGCTTCGGTGGGAGGGTATCTTTTGTTTGATATTCCTTCCCCAACACAGATGGTGTCTCAGGTAACTTGAGAATTTCTCTAGTAAATAGAATCCACCCAGCAGCCCGATCTTCAGTCCTACAGTAGACACAGGTCGGAGTAAACAGGTCATCACATGTGCCAGCATGAAAACAATCGAACAAAACAATATCAGTCAAGATAAATTTTGATTGATTCAGGATGCATAAAACATTCACCTTTCTGTGCTATCAAATTTTCCCAATAAGCAGAGTATTGCCTCAAAACAAACTCTTTCACTAGGATCAAGAAGAAGTTGATACAGAAGATGGGTGAACTGAGATTTAACGTCAGGCAGTTCTGCACTCAACTTTTAAGACATCAGACATCAAACACCATATGCAAATATATTAACTTAGTTTGACTTTAAAGAAATTTCTAGAGGTATACTCACCATCTAATGCCCAAGCTGAGGATAATGTATGACACAATCTAGCAAGGGAGACCCTAGCAAGAACATCATCCAGATAGAGAACATCATGCAGTGCACCTGATTCACATAAGGCCTGTCTCTGCTTAGCAATGGATGAACAAATATGAAAAATAGAAACATGATTATTAACAGTATATGGTAAACAACATAGAACAGTTCCATCTCCTTACAACAAAAATCTCACATTTCATCTATGCTTCTTTCATGAATTGTCATAGAGCGGAAATTGTCACCCCAATCAACATGGGATTCATTAAATTTTTCTTCCTCAAAAGGCCCCAATCTTCACCATTCCATTGTCCTTTACAAAGGTTAGTATGTTGATCCTGTTGGGAAGTCCCACATCCCATATCGCCCAAGTAATAGGCTTGACATGTTTTAATGTACCTGTATGGGCCTTCCACCTATCAGCAACAGATCAAGCCATGGCTTTTAGCACCATGATCATATTCCCAGGACTAACACAATAATATGCGACAAACATCAACTATGTCGCATCACACATTATCATGATACTTTAAAAAAAAAAAGAAAGTAAAAAAAAAAAAGAAAACATTATCATGATACTTATCCCAACAGAAAATGAAGTCAAGAACTAATTAAAAACTAATTTACAGAACCTTATGGCTCGTACACCGATTGACACAACCTGACTATAATGACGTCAAGATTGGTGCCCAAGTCCTCAAATAAAGGGAGAAAAGGGAATTCAAGAAAATTCAAGTGCAAATACCACTTACCAATGTTGATTCAAGGCCTCACATCACTCCAAAAATAGCTTCACAAATTAAACCCAAGAATGGAGATGAAAGCAATGCATAAAATCTAACATAATGCATAGGGGCTGGTCATCCAGGCCTATCATATACATTTGTCTTGCTCCAAAAGGAAGCCATATACTTAATCCTTGCCGTCATGTTGAACCCAACCGTTGTAACTCAATAAATAAAACCCTGTACTACCCATACTCGTTTTAAGTATCTCTAAGCAAGAGATGGGAAAAAATGTATAATCACATATGTGCCCAATGACGTTAATGATGCCACACATCCAATGCTAACCAGTATGGACCCATGTGGACAATGGACTTTTTTAGTGAAGTCCTCCATGCTAATGGCAGCTGAGATGTTCAGAACTACTGCAATCTCTCCAATTTCTCCATAAGATTGTTAAACTGCTTTTCACAGCCCAAAACAACTAAAGGATTGAAAAGATATCCTTCCACCTTCAAATTAAATAAAATAAAGAAAAAATACCGTATAATCAAATAATTTTCATCAGAAAAAAAAAGTGAAAGAAGCAGATACCATCTGCAAATGTATGCATTTAATAAAAATACTACTACTGGTGTTCCCATTGCATAAAAAAACTAGGAAACAGCCACATCTGATACAGCAGAGAGTGAAGCGAATATGATCCAGACATACCTCCATGAAGCACAAGCTTTCCTACAAACAAAAAGGAAAGGAAACAAGAAATTAATGGAGAGCCCAGAAGCCAACTTCATCTAATGCAGGAAACCGTACAAACAGAGTTTGGCCAGAAAGAAACGGTGTGGCAAGAAAGAAAAGAGTAATAAAAAAAAATTACTATGCTTAAAATGGGAACAAATATTTGTTGTTTCTTTTCTAATGAAGGAGACAGTGTATACCAATCTATGAACCCCTAAGCTCTGTAGGATGCTTTCAATCAACACAACCTAGAGATAAAAGGATAAGTTTTTTCCTTTCGACTCAATGGTAACTCTAATAATTGAAATTTATATAAAATCTTTGAGATATATGTAACTCTATTATGTCATATGCATATACTTTGTTGGTATCATGAGAGACAATATATTAATGTGAAGTGCAAGTGCCTTTTAAATGCCAATGTGAAGTACCCAAGCATGTTTCTTTTTCTTTTTTCCCGATCGGTGACTCAAAAATTTTAGAATTAAAGAGTTACGTACAAAATAACAAAAGACAGTACATAAGCATTGTATACAACACAATAAAAAAAATAGGAGCAAATAAAGGAAAGCACCATTGAATTTGCCGATCTACTAACACGAGTAAAGTGTAACTGAAGAGGAGATGATAACACATCATAATCATCATCAAGCTTTGTCTTGTCCCAACTATGAAATGATAACACTCTAATCTCATCAAATAGGAACTAAAGCCTCCATGGTCTGGTAGTACTATCGGTTACCGAGGAGATGGCCATCCATGAATCACTTCCCACAATCAGCAAACCATAGAAAAAACCTGCTGATATTCAAATAGCTTGTGCCTCATTTGCATTTGTAACTCCTAAATTTTTAGTGGAGTGGCAAAAGTCTCAGGTGCCGTGGATGATAACGCAGGTTCAAGACCTACGAGTAGCCACTTTGTGCAAAATTGCCAAAGATTAGGTCTGTCTCTAATCTAGACCGTCCCAGGACCCTGCTTCGGCGGGACCCGCACTGGGAATGACCTTTTATTATGAATAAGGCACCCCATGACAATTGTTAGGGACCCCTCCAATACGTACAGGACTTGGCTTACCTTTTGCAACTCCATTCACATTCAATATGTACAGGACTTGGCTTACCTTTTGCAACTCCATTCACATTCAATACATACAGGACTTGGCTTACCTTTTGCAAAATTTGAGCAAACCTTCTGGGGGTGCGAACCAACGGATAACCTTCCTTTCCTTTACCCAACCACATGAAATGCATGCTTCCCAACTAAACAAAACATCATCAAGCTTTAGGTTGCTAAACTCCATCCTCGTCAAGGCCAATTTCGCAACACTAAATCTTACCACCGCAATTGACTCCTGCCAATACGATCAGGTATCTTTAAAAATTATGCCATTCATTTCCTTCCAGAAAGTCCAAAGAATTGTTAAAAGAATGATCCTTCAAATAAAAAGACCGCACCTCTTGAAGGCCCCCACTTCCAAGTCTCCACCGAAGCCACTAAGGAACTTGGAAGACACCAAGCTAGCCACACCTACTAATAAGAGAACTCCAAATATGATAGGCAACCTCATAGTGCAAGAATAGATGATCAATAGATTCTCTTCACTTTTTACATTAGATACACATATCCAAAGTGTTACTTGATGTTGTGCCTCTCCTTCTCAATATGTCCACCGTCAATATCCTACCCGCAGCTGCTAGCCAGCAAAATGCCTCCATTCTTGGGGAGGTGAAACCAAAAAAAGCTAAGACACAAGGTCCAGATTTGGGAGACCCTTAAAGAGCTAGGTAGAAAGCCTTTTGTCGAGAATGCTCCAAATGTAGATGGTTTCCAAATGCGTATGTCCTTACCTTCCCTGCAAAGAAAAATGCAAAAGCTCCCCATACTAAAACCCTTCAGACTAATGCAAACCACCCATAAGGGCACTTCCAAACATATAGATTTCCCCTTTACCACTTGGTATTGACTAACTGACAATCCTTATTTGACACCAACCTACAGACTCTTGGAAATAAACTACAAAAAGGACCAAGCCCCACCCAATTCTCATACAAAAAAAGAATATCCCTTCCATCTCCAACCTTAAACCCTAAAACCCTAACCCCACCACCCAAAAAAAAAAAACAAAAAACAAAAAAAAAAATATTAACACACTAAAGACCCTTTCGCACACCTGAACTCATCCCCGACACTAACAATAGTACCCTACAAAACGTAGGCACCCAACCCCATTGTCCTTCCCATATTTATAAACAATAATTTTCCTTCACAAAGTTTTTCCTCCTCAAACCTCCATCATTTTGCGAGTACATCCCAATTCTTTTATTCCAAACTACTAAGACCCAAATCCCCAACATCATTTGGTTTAATCAACTAACTCCATTTTACTAAGTGAGTCTTTTTCTCTGTCTCCCTGCCCCTTCCACAGAAAGGTCCTTTTAATGTGATCCAACCTTTTACCCATGGCATTTGGCATCTTGAAGACAAACATAAGGTAGACTAAAAGATTGGACATGGTGGCTTTAAAAATAGTAGTTTCCCCTCCAAAGCTAAATACCTTTTCCACATGAATAATTTCCTCTCAAACTTCCATATGATTGGATCGCACAGAGCTTAGAAGGAGGTCTAAACTCTAAACCCAATCGGCAAACCAAGATACTAAATAGGGAGCCTCTCCACTCTCCAATGAAATACAATATGCCGACATCTTGATATCATGCTCCAAGCACCCAAACACATTCTTTTTAACATATTACCCTTCAAGCAAAATGATAATTAAAAAAATTTTAAAATTATTTCCAATGTAATAGTCTCCTGCCTGTTGACTAAGTTGAATAAGATGGAGTCATATGCAAATTGTAAGTGATAGCCTCCCTATTCCTACCCATGTCAAAGCCACCAATAAACTCGAGATCTTCAACTTTCCACAACATAGCTCTCAATGCCTCAACAAACATCATAAAGAGGAAAGGTGATAAGAGATCGCCTTGACTCAGGGCCCTAAATGCCTTGAACAAATGAGAAGGGCAACCATTAACTAACATTCAGAACAAGAAAGATGAAAAACAACCCTAAATCCAAACTCTGTTTTAAATCATATCTAAATCTACCGAGCATGTAGTCCATAAAATCCCACTCAACATGATCACAAGGTTTTTCCAAGTTAACCTGCATTAGTACACCTTTGTGTGACTTTTTCCTTGAATCAAATAAGTTCATTCCCAATTATAACCACGTCCAAAATCCACCTATTGCCAACGTAAGTCCCTTGAGTAAGGCTAATAATGAGAGGAAGGAACCGATTCTAGCGATTAGCCAGCACCACATAGGCACATCCCATGAGACTAATGAGCAAGAAATCACACAAATCTACTGGGTTCGGAGCATGGTTTTAAAAGGCAGACTTAGGACCTGACTCGGCCGAGTCAAGGTGAGTCCCATTATAACCCTAAAAAAAAAAGAAGGGAAAAATAAGAAAAAAAAAAAACTATAAAAAACTAAAATGGGATGGCCTAGTGATCCCTCCATCCATATAGATAGTTTGAATCTTTTTATTCTTTTATGTTAATGATAGGTTTTGGCATTTTGATGAAATAGTTTATATAACTTTAATTAACATATTGACTAATGAGACAAAGGCAAACCAGTTAATGACAATTAAAAGTAAAAGAAACAAATCCATATTCCAATTTCCATCAAATTCATGGTTCAATTAGTGAAAGAAAATTATTAAAAATTTTCTTATCGAGCCTCTATCTACGATGGAACCCATGAAGCATCTCATGATAATCCTCCTTAAGGAAAGCTAGCCACCTTAAACACAAAGTCGAAGCCATTGGAACCCTCCGCACTCAGACAATACTTCCATTCTCTCATCATCATCGTCAAAGCCTATTACAACTATGTTGCGGTCAACTATATGATATTTGTTTCTCCATTCTAGTCTATCCCAAGTCAAATCATCGAATAGGTTGCGCTTCTTTAGATCTATCCTTACTTCCATCCATGTCCTCTTCAACGTACCCCTTTCCTTGATGGGCCATCATCCTTCAAAGAAAATTTTCTACACAATAGCATTGCAGCTAGCCTAAGTTAGACATGTCCAAATCATAAAAAAAAAAAGTATCCGGTAAGTCATAACTAAGTCAAAATTTACCACCTATTGATGCTACCTCTAAATGTTCCCAAATGCTCTCATTCTGATCCTATCTTTCCTAGTTTTACATCTATCTCAACATTCTCATCTCTGCTACCTCATTTTATGCATGTGTTGCCTCCTGATTGGACAACATTTGGCTCCATAGGTCATAGTTAGTCTAATGTTGTGTTGTAAAATTTTCCTTTTTAATCTCGTTGGTATACACCGATCAAAAAGATTCAAAAGTAAGCCTCCACTTCAACCACCTCGCTCTTGTCCTATGTTCAACATCTTACTCAATCTCCAACCTTGCTAATTATTCAGCGAAGGTATCAGAATGAATCTTTTTGTGGTATCTCATGGGCTTCAATTCTCATTGGAGTTCTAGCTCTTTGCAAATCCCTACTGAAGCTTTTTTTTTTTTTAGAACGGTAACACAATTTTATTAAGAGCTAAGTAGCAAAAGCGACATACACTAAGAAGCAACAAGGGGAAACCAAACAAAAGGAAAAGGATACAACAAACCCCTAAACAAAGGATCAAACTGCTACAGAAAAAACATTCTCAGTTAGAAGATTGTCACTCCCTACAACCCTTATTGCTAACAGCTAACTAGAGCAAAAAAGACATTGAGCCTAAAGGCCAAATCCAACACCTCGTCACACAAATCCGCTAGAGGCCAAGGGGGTTTACAAGAACCAGAGGCCCAAACATTTTCACAATAGGAGTCCCCCTCCATAATGAAATTTCTAAAACACATCTAGGCAGCTTCTCGAAGACCTATACAAAAGGCTAGCAACTCAGCCTTGTTCGCCAATTTGAAGCTAGAAGGGCCGGAGAATGATAGAATCTAAGCCTCCATTATCTGTAAAAACACCCCCAATACCAAATTGCCCCAGGATACCAAGCGCACTTCCATCAAAATTGATCTTACAAGTCTCCGACGAAGGGGGCATTTAAGGAGGAAAAACTTGGGGGCTGTGCGTATTAGAGAAATCCAAGAGGCAACCATGAACTTAACATTATGCTGAAGGACTTCCCGAGAATAAGAAACCCCCTTAAAACATTCAGAGTCCCTCTCTTTCCATATAGTCCAAATAACTACAAGAAAAGAAGTTTCCACATTATCCTTCCTCCAAATGAAACAACCCCCATCATCCATGCTTTAAAAAAGCTCTTCCACAGAGTTTTGCATAACCCAGCTGACATCAAACCACTTTAGAACAGAGAGCCACAAAAAATAAGCTATGTCACAGTGAAGAAGCAAGTGGTCCATCTAAAGATATAGGTCAACTAGACCTACTGGATGGGTCAGCCCACAACCCATGAATTGGGTTAGCCACAACTCAAAAGATTGTATGAGTTGTCTTATGATTGTACAGTTGATATGCATTGTTATGCCGTTCACTAAAAGCCCGAGCTTTTGGTGTAACTGAAAATCAACATGGTATCAGAGCCAGAGGTCACGAGTTCGAAACTTCTGAGAGGCATGTTACCTCCATTTGTCTGTTCTGTATGGTCTGGTCTATTTGTTGGGTTCCGAATTCGAATGGCTTCCCGTTCAAGGGGGTTATTGATATACATTGTTATGCCATTCACTAAAAGCTCGAGCTTTTGGTGTAATTGGTTATTAACAATCCACAGATTCAGCATCCCATAAACACATTTGAAAACCATTCACAATTATGATGCTGTGCTTATGAAGATTGTCCATAGTAAGAATGGCACCTGAAATAGCCAACCAAGCAAAAGCCATAACTTTATTAGGAGCTTCAGAGTTCCAAACATGATCAACCATTAAGGCCTCAAAGAAAGAAGCCACGAAGAAAGAACCATTTATAGTCCTAATCCATATTCTCCTATTCTTTGTCCAATACACAATGTAAAAACCTATCCTATCTCCGATCCATGATGTAAACACTATTCAAAATAGATAGCAAAGCAGCAAAAACTACAATTTCCCCCTCATTATGATCTCTTCTAAAAATAGGACCCCAAACAACATGCTCCTCATTTTTAGAGAAATAGTCCCTAAACAAGACCAAACAATCTCCAGCACAACAGAAGAGGTTTGGGAATAGAGAAGCTAGATGATCCTCCCCCACACAAGTATTGAGCCAGAATCTGATCTTCTTTCCCGTTCCAACTCTTTATCAAACCATAGGCTGAAAATTGGCCAACGGACAAAAATCCCCTCCACAAAGGCAACTAACGCGAACTAGATCTCTGAAAATCCCAGCCATATCTACAGACAGTGTATTTAGCCATCACTATCTGTTTCCACAAACCCTCTTGATCATCTCCCATCCGCCACATCCATTTATCTAGAAGGACTTCATTCAACAAGTTTAAAGGTCTAATAGCAAGACCTCCCTCATTTTGAGGACTATAGATTTTATTCCATCTAAGACGATGAAATCTTTTGCTTTTAACCCTCACCCTCCAAAGTAATTCTCATTGGGGACATTCAATGCACTTCGTTACCACGACTCGGCATTTGTAAATGGACATGTCATAGATTGGCAAATTAGAGAGCATCGATTTAATAAGAGTTATCCGACCTCTAAAGGATATATAATTTGCCTTTGAAAGGGAAAGTTTATTGCGAACTCGCAATAAACTTGGATCGACAAACCTTTAGATGCAACACCCATGCAAAGTGATAAATTCAAGTAGGACGTAGGGAGGGGTCCCCATTATAGCTTTAATTCATATATTCTATATTTATAGGACTCATTTTAAATCCCTTGGATTCTAAAGCCTCCCACCATCTCTCAAGTTTTGCATTGATTCCATCTCTTGATTCATCCACCAACACTATATCATCTACAAACAACTTACACCAAGACACCTCACTCTTGAATGAGTAGTTAACTCGTTCACAAATTAGTACAAAGCCATAAGAGCTTAAAGCTGAACCCTAATGCAAAACTATTGTCACTGGAAACTCACTTATCTGTCCACAGGTATTTATCACGCTCGTTATCACTCTCTTATACATGTCTTTATTGATGTTAACCTATTGGGACACTCCTTCCATCTAAAGCCTACAAAATTAAATCTCTAGTACCTTAAAGTAGGCTTTCTCTAGATCAACAAAGACCATGTGAAAATTTTCCCCTTCTTTCGATATTTTTCCATTAATTGCGTAACTGAAAAGATAGCTTCCAAAGTTGACCTCCCAAACATGAAAACAAATTTATTTTTAGATATCTTGGTCTCTTTTCTAAGTCTTCACCACATTATTCTCTCCAAAATTTTAATAGTTTGATTCATAAAATTAATCCCACGATAACCAGTGCAACTTTATACATTTCCTTTGTTCTTGTATATAGGTACGACAGTAAGCCGGAGGAAGATGACAAAAACTATGGGGATATATTGATGGGTCTGAAAGTAAGCCAGAGGAAGATGACAAAAAGATTTCCGCCTGGAAAACCAAGGATGCCAAAATCAAAACTTGGCTACTGGGCTCTGTTGAATCACATTTTATCCTCAACCTGAAACCTTGCAAATCTACCCGTGAGATGTGGGACTACCTTAAAAAGATTTATCAGCAAGGCAATGCTGCTTGCCAATTTCAATTAGAGCTTGACATCTCTCAGTTTACCCAAGGCACCCTATCCATTAAAGAAAATTATAATGGGTTTCGAAGACTATGGTCTACATATGATGAGATCAAGTTTGCCATTGTGTCTAAAGCACTTCTACCGGAACTCCTTCCATTACAGCAAAATAGTCATCGAGACCAATTTCTCATGAAACTTCATTAGGAGTAAAGAGACTGTTCGATCAAACTTGATGAGCCGGGCTTCTCTTCCCAGCTTAGATGACTGTCTTCAAGAACTTTTGCGGGAAGAACAACATCTAATTACCAAAACTTCTATAGAACGACTGAGATCTGCCGAGACTCCACTTGCCTATGCTACTACCACCAGACCACCTCCCAGGGGCGTCAGTAAAATTCAGTGCTATAATTGTAAAACATATGGTCATTATGCAAACCAATGCAAAGCAAAGATCAGCAGGTATTGTAAAGCCATTGTTTATGTTATTGAAGATTGTCGAAAGAAGGGGTCGCAACTCTACTTCCCGCAACTATACGTCGTCAGCTCCTGGTACTTACACATCAACATCTCAACAATATGCACCCTCTGACTTCAGTGGTTCCGTCCAATATGAGTCTTCTTCACAGCCTGATTCCTCTTTACAATCTACGTCCCCCGCTTCTCTCACTCCTGACATGGTAAATCAAATGATTATCAATGCCTTGGCATCTATGAACATCTCAGGTACCGATTCGTCTCTGTCTCATACATGGTACTTAGATTCTAGAGAAAGTAACCGTATGACATCTTCACCCACAACACTGCAAAATGTTGTTCCTAACACTAGTACTCTTACCTTTCAAACTGCCAATGGAGACCATCTTCCTATCACCTCTATTGGTGATATCCCTGGCCCTTTACCATTAACCAATGTTTTAGTGTCTCATCATCTTGCTACAAATTTGGTTTCTATGGGTAAACTTGTTGAGAATAATTACAATGTTTCTTTTTCTTCTTCTGAGTGTGTTGTGCAGGACCAGGAGTCGGGGGAAGTGATCGCGGGGGTCCTAAGCGTGGCAGACTACTTTCCCTTCCAGATTCTACATTTCCTCATAACAAATTTTTACACCAGTTGTTTTGTTTTTTTCTTCAAAATAGTTCTCGGTTGTGGCACAATAGACTTGGCCATTTGAATGCATCTACAATAAATCTGGATTAATAAATAAGCCTTTTGATTATGCTTCTTTTGAATGTGATGCTTGTAAATTAGGAAAAAGTAAAACTTTACCTTTTCCTCACTCCACAACACGGAGCACTGTCTGAATGTTTTGACTTAATTCACAGTGATGTTTGGGGTTTTGCCCCACCTTTCCCATGGTCATTTCAAGTACTTTGTTACCTTCATTGATGACTACAGCTGGTTTACTTCGATTTATTTATTGCATTCTAAATATGATGTTCTTAATGCTTTTCAGTTTTTCCTCAGCTATGTTGAAACCCAATTTTCCAAATGCATTAAAACTATGCGCTCAGATTTAGGGGGGAGTATGTTTCCAATCTTTTCTAAAGAACAAAGGAATCATTTCTCAACGTACCTATCCGTACACTCCTCAACAAAATGGAGTCGCGGAACGAAAAAACAGGCATCTCTTTGATGTTACTCGAACCTTACTGATTGAATCATCAGTCCCTCCTCGTTTTTTAGCAGCAGCTCTCACCACTACCGTACATTTAATAAACCGTCTTCAATCCCCTACCATTGCTCACTTAACACCGCATTTTAAAATGTTTGGTTATCATCCTGTGGTTAATCATCTACATACATTTGGATGTGTTTGCTTTGTTCATTTACCTCCCACAGAATGAACCAAATTAACCGCACAATCTAGCAGGTGTGCTTTTTTTGGGTTATGCCACCAATCAGAAAGGTTTTGTTTGCTATGACCCCATTGGTCATCGCCTTAGGGTTTCTCAAAATGTTATTTTTTTTTAAAACCTGTATGTTTTTCAAACTAACTTGGATTGTCCTCATCCCTCTTCTCTTGCTCTACTACCGGGTTTTTTAGATAAAAAAACCGTTACCAGGTTTCATTCTGACTTTGTTTATCATCGTCAGCAAAACCTAGCATACTCCAATGAAGAATTTTCCAAGCTCTTAGGCAACCCCAAAAAACTTGCCCAATCTTTTGTCAATGCCTTCAAAAACACTAACACCCACCCACGAAGTGGAACATCAAGGCACTGTTCGGGTTTTCATTTGTTGCAATTTGATTGGATGCATTCACATTTTCATGAACGCTTGATCTCTCATAAAATCTCAATCTTTGAATCTTGGAAATCTTCATGCATATTGCGTACAATTTCTTTCATAGCATCATGTTTTTAAGGCTTGACAATTTATGCATGTTTTGAACTTCACCAATTAGCTTTAAAAGTTTTATAAATTGAAAATTTGAAAAGTCATGCATAAACATGTTTTGAACCACATTTTCAATCTCAATTTCAAACATGGCAGTCAATTCAGGTCTTGTTTTCCTTGACCAAAATTCCCCTTCTAAAAATCATTTTAAAATCAAGTTACTCTCGGAAATTTCAGTTAACCAACCTTCATGTTGGTTACCCCTCGGTCACAATTGTTGGATGATCAAAATGTCCATTTCTACAGTTCGATGACCTCTCGGTTAACCAACGGGTAACCGAATTTGAAAAATCTGCTTTTTGATTGTGGTCAAACTAGCTGTTTGGAGTTCAGTTAACCGAATTTTTGGTGGGTTGACTGACAAACTAGCCGTTAGCAACCTTTTTCTTATAAAATCCGGCTCTCTCCTTGAGATGTGTGACTGAACTTTTGAGTCTTTTGATGGCCAAGGAAGGAGAAACAACTAGGCTAGGCTAGAAGAGGGCTTAGGCTAATTGATGCAGCAACAATAGTATGTCATGGCAACAAAAATCGTGGGCCACATGTGGGACCCATGAAATCTTGATTTTTAATTATTATTAGTTTTATTTTTAGTAAAGAGTGTAATTAGAATTAGGTTTCTAATTTTGGTAGAATTATTATTTGGTTTCCTAGTTTGATTAGGAATGCTTTCTTAGGGCTTCAGTTTATTTTATTATAAATATAGCATTGTAGAGATCAATGATCTTAGAGATTAGAATTGATTAATAGAATTCCCTGTGTGGATTTTTCGTTGGAGACTGTTTCTTCTTCGAGTGATTGTTCTTCGGAACCCTAATTGTGCCCCGACACTTGCATCCTAACCCTAGGTTGCATCAATTGGTATCAGAGCCGAACGATCCCTCAATCGTCAGCTTGTTATCCCTATCCCTATCCCTACCTTCATCAACCATCACCGTCCCTGCACCATCGAAAATCCAAACCCACCACTCCCTATCGAACCACCCCACAGACACCACTTCTATCCCTCTTCCATCGAAAATTTTTCCTTAGACTTCTGCACCACTTTAAACCCAGCTCCATCGTCCACCTTCCTTCCGCCAACCCAACCCTAAATCCCTTCTGTCATCCGAAACCCCACTGCACCCATTCTCCATTCCCGTTGCCCAGCGCCACGTCTGCCGAAACCGAACCCTTTCTCCCAGTCCAGACCACCTAATCCAGCCATCGTCGCCGGCTTCCAGTCAACAGAAACCCAAGCCTCACCTCAGCCCCAAACCCTACTCCCACAAAAATCCATCCCAGAACCTGCCACAGAGAAAAAAAAAAAAGAGAAAAGAAAGAAGGAAGGAGCGTACCTTGCACCGTCGCCGCCAGCGCACTGCATCGCCATCGCCATTCTCTTCACCCACGCCAGCAACCAGCAAAGCCGGAAGTACAGCACTCTCGACTTTGTTGAAGAAAGGGCATAAACCCTTCTTTTTTTGCCTTCGTCGCAACAAACCCAAGAGGTGGATCACGTGCCACTCATGACACGTGCAGTCACTAGTGCTTGAGGGTTTGGGCCAGAATTCCAAGCCCATCTGATTTGGGTCAGTCTGACCCATTTACAGCAAAGCCCGTGTTACAGCAAGTCGAACTCACGGTCCATTCCAACCCACTTAGATTTCAACCCAGCCAGCACCACTTCTATCATCAGCAGAGAATTACGGATCCAGATTTGGCCACACTCAATGGCTAAGACATCTTTTACGATATCAGGCACATCCACCGTCAGATTTTCAATCCATTTTCACCCGCGTGATCGTAAAGTACAGATCTACACATCAGGTCATTCAGAAATTTTAAATTTGCTTTAACCAAAGATGCCTCCCAAAAGACAGGTTGACACAGAGTCTTCCTCTCACAATGATGATGAATTGAGGGAATCCGTTGTACAATTATCAATAACTGTTAATCAATTATCCGCAACAGTGGCTCAAATGCAAGTTCAAATGCAAGCAACTCTTGATAGGATTGAAACCCGATTAACAAATTTGGAAACTAATTGACATGAAGATAACCATCGGGATGATAGAGGACATATTCAGAATCAACGAGATCCACATGCTGTCAATGTTGATTGTGATTTGGGTATTAAACTTGTGATTCCTGAATATGATGGAAAATTGAAGCCAGATGAATTCTTGGATTGGTTAGTGTGCTTTGAAAATATTTTTGCACAAACCAATGACGGATGCTCATAAAATTACACTGGTGGTAACTCGATTTCGCAATTATGCTGCAATATGGTGGGCCGAGTTGCAAAAGAAGAGATCCCAACAAATTGACCCTGTTGACACGTGGGCCGAGATGAAAAATCTATTGAAGCAGAAATTCCTGCTTGTCAATTACTCCAGATATTTGCATTCACGTTTTCAATACATGAAACAAGGATCTAAGACAGTTGTTGAATATTCTGAGGAGTTTCTGACAATGCAAGCCCGTTGTGGTTTGAACGAAGATGATGAAGTATTAGTTGACCGATACTTTAATGGGCTTACGCTTGACATTCAAGATATCCTCGCATTCAAGCATTTTGATAATGTTGATGAGATTATTCAGCATGCTATCAAAGCCAAGGGAATTGCAAATCATCAAGCCCAGAAACTTAATGTAGCTAAATGGATTATGCAGAAGAATTCCTCCATTGTAGGTTCTAAACCGAGTACATCATCGGAGACAGTTTTCAACAAGCCCGCAGGTCAAAATAGACTCACATGCTTTAATTGTAAACAACAGGGGCATCGTGTAGCAGAATGTCCAAAACATATCCATCTCGTTGAGAATGAAAGTGATGTGCAAGATGTTCCAGATGATCCTAAAGATGATCCTCAAGAGAATGAGACAGGGGAAATTGTGGATACTCCGCCCGAGGAGGGTCTTGAGTCTCTCATAGTCATCAAAGAAACTACATAAACTACTGAGAAGAAATGATTGCGAGAAAATATTTTCCGCTCCAAAGGAACAGTCAATGGTAAAGAATGCACAGTCGTCATCGATGGAGGCAGCTGTCAGAATATTATTTCCCAAGCTCTTGTGGATCGCTTACAGCTGAAAGTTCGGAAGCATCATCGTCCTTATTTTGTTAGATGGTTAATGACAGGTAATGAAGTGCAAGTCCGATATGCATGTCCAAACTTTTCCATTGGTGCAGATTATACGGATACAGTTTGGTGTAATGTGATACCCATGCATAGTTGTGATATCTTATTGGGTCGTCCATAGATGTATGACAAAAATGGAACTAATGGCAAGCCCGACAACACCTACACTTTCATGCATGGTGCAAAACAAGTCACACTCCGTCCTCTAAAGCCGACGCCACCAAAGAAAGGATCCCGTTCTCATCTCTCTAAGGAACCGCTTCACGTGCACACTATCTACAGAAGTAACATCAAGCAGAAAAGCCGAGTTCGAGGTCGAACTCTTTTCCAACCCGGGGAGAATGATGCAGCAGCAATAGTATGTCATGGCAACAAGAATCGTGGGCCACATGTGGGACCCATGAAATCCTGATTTTTAATTGTTATTAGTTTTATTTTTAGTAAAGAGTGTAATTAGAATTAGGTTTCTAATTTGGGTAGAATTATTATTTGGTTTCCTAATTTGATTAGGAATGCTTTCTTAGGGCTTAAGTTTATTTTATTATAAATATAGCATTGTAGAGATCAATGATCTCAGTGATTAGAATTGATTAATAGAATTCCCTGTGTGGATTTTTCGTTGGAGACTGTTTCTTCTTCGAGTAATTGTTCTTCGGAACCCTAATTGTGCCCCGGCACTTGCATCCTAACCCTAGGTTGCATCACTAATCTATGGTTTTCAACCTTTGATTCTTCAAATGGGTTTTCTCCCTTTTCTCAAAGTTAATTCATGCTTTGTTTTAAATCTTTGTTTCATTTAATGGCATGATTTAAATGTTTGTTTAACTTTTTTAAATGTTGTTTGCATAACATGCTTAGGACTTTAAACATGCTTAGCAATATGTTTTCAACATTTGGCTTGGTTTACACAAGTTAATTTCATGTTTTGAACAAACTTGCTAGACTTAGGTTGCATTTTCCAAATCTAGTATGTTCATCATTTCAAACACGTGTGCATCATTTAATGCCTCTATATCTCACATTTATGGTTTTCATATTTGCATCATTTATGAGCATTCAATTTCAAAAGAGAGTTTCATATATATGCATCATCCATAGATCTTTGTAATCATCATGCGTATGCTTTGAGTTGAGATTACTCTTTTATATCAGCTTATGTTAGGAGGCACAAAAATTCTACTCAAATGTATCTCTCCTAGTGGATTGATAGACACAATTTAGAGAGAGAATTTTTATTGTTGAATAGGTTATTGCTAAGCCTTAGAAAAGCATTAGTGGTTGTAAAGGTTATTGCTTAACCTTGAAAAGCATAAGGAGTGGATTGTAAGTTTAGAGGTGAATCTAAAACCTCAAATAGAGATAGTGGAAAATCGGGTAGGGAAGCTGGGAGTGGATGTAGCCATGTTGGTCAAACCACTATAAATTTCTTGTGTCACGATGGATGATCACATGCTTTTAATTTGTTTATGGTTGATGTTCATGGTTATTGATGATATGATTGATGTCTATATTACATGTTCAATTACATATTCGAAACATAACTTGTATTCAACTTAATAAAACATCACCAAAGCATAATTGGCAATAGGATTTTAAATTTGGTCTAGTTTGTTAGCTCACCCTAGGCCCAGCCTGCCCCAACCCAACCCACCCCCCGCCCCCACGTGACGGAACCAAGGAGGGGCTGCAGGGGCCTTGCCTCCCCCTCTCCCAAAAAAAAAAAATTTCAGAAAACCCCCTTATGTTTTATGAAAATTTATCATTTCTTTTTCATATGGCCCCCCAAAAAAATTTTTCAAAAAACTCTGTATATTTTGAAAATTATATGCACTTTTTTATATGTGACCCTCTCAAGATTTTGTTTCAATATAGCCCCCCACCCCGGGTTCGGATCCGGGACTTTCAGGCACCTCACCCAAACAACCCGGCTAGAATAGAAAGGTCTTGGCATCCAATGTCCAAGGGATGTAGACAGCCAGTCAAATTCAAACTCCAGATTCTTTAATCACAAGCAAAGCTTCTTCCAAGTTGAGGAAAAAAACAAGAAGTTATTACCCCAACCTTCGCCACCTGCAATGGAAAGTATGAGACTATCCCATCTTACAACCCCAACAAGGCTAGTCAACTATTTCATATTGATACTAATAGTCTCCTTCACAATTATTTCATTAGCCATTGCACCACCCACTTCATTTAAGACAACAGTATCTGCATAATTATCTACCCTCCCACTGCCTTTATTACAAGATAGAGATCCCTCCCCCCCACACCAAAAAAAAAAACCCCAAAGCATGAGAAAGATGCTGGCGATAGACACAATACTCTATCCTATATACTCTACCATGCCCAATAAAGCATTCTACTGAACTCTTCTTGTATGGTTCCACCTATATTTTGAAAGGTTCACAAATAACTTCTCTTGTAGTAACTACTTTTGTTTGAAACTTCGATGGCCTTGATCGCCAATCCTTTTTACATGAACCACACAAATCCTAAGCATTTACCTTCCTCTCATGATAGGAAGAGAAAAATAATTCTCAACCATTCATTAGTCGGGAACTCCAACAAGTTATCCATGATCACGGTAACCAAGTCCTCCCATGATATCCCATGTCTATTCCTTCCTTTTTTCCTATTAATCCAAGTTGACTCTCCACTCTATCTTCTCCGCTCTCCACTTGCCGTCCAAACCAGTAACATCTGTATCAATGTTTTACTATGCAATAGTTTTAAACTTTACCCAAGCATGCATACATGCATGCGGCCAAATTTTGTACTGGCATGCATGTATTGGGGGTGCACAAACCAACAAGGATGGCATCAGAAAACATTTAACTTTAAGAGAATCAAATGAGTAAAGACAGTAAAATTACCTAATGCCACTGCAACAGAATAGGGATCTCTTGAAGCCAAATTAGAAAGAATTGCCAGTGCATGCCTCACAGCAATTGAATCAGAAAATGAAACCCTACAGTGAGAAGCAAGCTCAACTTTAAGATAAACCAATTGACCAACTGAAATTAAAGTAACAAACAATTAATCACAATGTTTTTATTTGAAGGGTTGACCAGACGCAACTAATTGCAAGTTCAATCGATGGGTCAATAGACTCGGCTAGTTCCCTATTCGAGTCAATCATGAAAACCAGTTCGCTTAGAAGAAAACCAAAAGTTTTCTACCACCTCAGATAATAAATTGGGTTTTAAATATTTTTAATATAAATTGTACTTAAAATTACTAAAATATAGAAAAATATTAAATTCATACATAGTTAAAATATACACATATTTCATAATTTAAAAATAATTTTTAATTTTCATTACTCATGTGAGTATCCTTTAACTTCTATCATTTTGCTCATGCATGGCTTACATATGGTATACTTCTTTTAATACATAAGGATGAAAATTCACTTGGATGACCGAGCCTACTCAGGCAAAACGAGGATGAATTAAGCAGGTTGTAAAGAAAATTTACTTTAACCCAAACATCAATCAACCCAATAAATCAAAAGGTAATGGTCACTAAGGCCAAAATAAACCTAATTTTTTATTTATTTATTATGAACAAAGACAAATCTATAAGTAAAATATTAAAAAATATATATGTTTTCTAATGGTTACTTTCATTAAATAAAGCAAACAGTACAAGAGATACTGAAAGCAAAAGACAGCAAAGCAGGAAAACCAAAAAGAACCCTAAAACTAGCAAACTAAGGCCCTGCATAAGAATAGGCCAATTCTTTCCAATGATACATAATTTGATCTAAGGAGTATCCTTTAAAAGACAGGAGAATAAACACCCAAAGAGCTACTAAAAACTTTGATTTCTCCACCAGTCTATTCTCGCTAGATGCAATTCCTTCAAAACATCTTGAGTTCCTTTCCTTCTAAATCGTCCAAATCACCGTCAGAAAAGACAACCGCTACATCACTTTGCCTCTAAGGTCTCTAATTGGGGCTTTCTAATCTTGGAAAAGCTCGGGGAGAGGGAGAGAGGAAGGAGCCAGCAGCAGCCAAACCCTCTTATTATACTCATCCAAATTGCCTGAGTTGTTTTACAATTTAGCAAGAGATGGTCCACGGATCCTTTGTACCTCAAGCACATAGGGCAACCATTCACTATCATCATCCCTCTACTCCTTAAAAGATCCATAGTAAGGGTTCTTTTCCTAAGAGCCAACCACCCAAATACTAGCACCCTCGGTGAGCTTTCAACTTCCAAATACTATACACCCCACTCCTCTCCTGGGATTGCTTAGGATAGCCTTAAAGAAAGAGGACACTGAAAAGAATCCATTCTTAGAGACTATCCACACCCTAGCATCTACCCCATTGTTTCGAATGATTAAACTACTCAGGGAATTAAGGGGAGTAATGAACTGGGATTCTCCATTGTCCTTCAGGTTCCTTCTGAAAGTGGGACCCCAGCCAACCGGCCTCCAATTGTGCTCATATGAGAGCTGACAATTGCTTCCTTGTCTTGTGCGCACCTAAACAGGTCTGGGAATTGAGCACACAACGCCCTTTCACCTTCCCACCTACCTTTCCAAAAAGGGGTCCTCTCCCCCAATCCAATTCGGTACCTAATGTTCTCCATGAAGAGTCTCTTTACCGAGAGGATTCCTTTCCTTATAGCAGATGAATTCCAAGGGGGGTCCTGAAAATCCTAACCATGCCTTGGAAAGTTGTATTTCCTTTCCAGCACCTGTCTCCAAAGGCCTTGTGAACCCTTTCCAATCCTCCACAACCATTTGCCCAAAAGAGCTTGATTCATCTTCTTTAGGGGGTCTAATTTCCCTAAAGAGCCAAATATTAAAAAAAAATATATGAAAGAATATATAGAATATACAACATTCTTCTCTGAAACTTTACAAAAATTTTAATGACTTCTAATTTCAATTTTCAAATTTTATTCAAGTTTATATAACGTATAGCATTCAATATATTTAGATCTACACGATTTTCATTTCTTTAATATGTATTGTTAAAAACATTCTCAGTCAACAGAGTTGACTTAGAGAAACCAAGATGGGTAAAGCTTAATTTGGCATATGTTAGTCCTACATATGATTTTATTTTTATGTTTTTAAAGTACAAAATACCCTATATGAAGTACAAATTAGGACCAAAAAAGAAAAAACTTTTTGCAAATAGACTAGGCTAGTCGACCAAGATTCAACCCAAACTTGTCCAAACCGAGCACAACTCGACCGAATCACTCCATGTGTGACTAAGGGTGTCTATTATAGGTATCAGACCGAACTACCCCCACCACCACCACCAAAATAATAATAATAATAATAATAAATAAATAATCCCAGATTTCAAACCATTTTGGCCTAAATATGGGATTTCGTCTATTTTTTCTCAAAAACTGCGACCGTCTCATGTGAGAAGAAGAAGAATATAAAACGGAAACTGAGAAGAAGAAAGAAAAAAATAACATAAAAAAAGAAATCAAGAAAAAGAGGAAGCACACTTGTTTCTTCTCTTTTCATCTTTCTTTTTCTTTCCCTATTCATTTTCTCTGTCTAAAGGAAATGGGGCAATTGCCACTTGAAGAGGGGAAAATTCTTTTATATATACATACCCTGTCTTTGTTTAAGAATCTAACAAACACAGCAAAAAATTATATATACTTGTTGTTTCTAGAAAAACTAGAACCCTGATCTATAATAGTAGAAAGTTCCCACAATACCTAGATTTCTAAAGACAAAGAATCCTAAGACGACTAAGTTACTTAAGAAATGAAAAAAAAAAAAAAAATAGATGTTGTAATGTCCTACTTGCGCAACTGTGCACACTGCAGTGAGGCAATGGGTCTGCTGTGGTGCCGACAGGGGCTTGCTGCAAAGGTAATACTTTATAACTGGGCCATGTTGGGTTCAGGTCAGGATATGACACGTAGACGATTACCTCAAACCTGCTGAATTTTGTGGAAAACCTCCTATTGCTTATTGCTTTGCTGTATAAGTAAATATTTGGTGACTGTTTTTTTTTTTTTTTTTTTTGGGGTTGGGGGGGGGGGGGGGGCGTAATTAATTCGAGGAGCTCCTAAATTTGATCATACGCATCCAAAAATTGAAAAGCTTGGACCACTCCCCCGCACCCCACCAACCAAAAAAAAAAAAACCCACCCCAACAGAAAAAATAAAATATAGCAACATATTTGCCACTTCCTTCTGGCTGACTATGCCTGCACTTACTCTGTTGTCCCTGGCATTTGCTGCTAACACTAGATTTCATTGCCTGCTCTTATTCTGCCTCTTCTGACTCTGAATTATGGAAGCCATTGCTTATTTTTCGACATCTCTTTAATTTTTTTACATTAGTTAAAGTCTTTTAAAATTTGTTTCCCTTTAGGATTATGTTTTTCTAAGAAAAATCATGTAGGAATTAGTTAATTTTTAGAAAAATTATCATTCAAAAAAAATGTTAAAAAAAATTAAAATTCTCTCATAAAGATGGTTTCGGGGTTTTTTTTTTTTTTTTTTTTTTTTTTGCAATGGTAGGTTGGTTTTCCTCTCTCAGTCAAGCATTTGGCTTGGCTAAGCTGAGGATTCCCGAGTCATGGATTGTTGATGACATCTTTAAACAGATCATCATATGGCATCAAACTAATCAATACTGGATTTGTTATTCGACAGAATCGAGCCCCCTTGCAAGTTGCCAGGTTGGCACAATGATGCAGGTTAGACAATAGGTTGGCCAACCCATGGGGTTCCAATCTATAGGCACAACGGGACATCTAGTTATTTAGGAATCTATTAGGACTAATATTAGTGAGTTTCCTATGTTATCTAGGCATTATTCAAATATTAGAAAGTATTGTTTCTTAGGGATCAAGATAACACATCTATATAAGGATGTTAGGCCTCATTGTAATGCAATGCTTATTATCAATTAATCCTTGAGTTACGAGAGTGTTCTCCTCAGTTATGTTGTTTCTCCTCATCATGAGTGTGCCTTAGTGGCTGAATCCATCATTGGATTCGATAATCCCCCGGGAGATTGATCTATTTGTCGATCACGGATCTGAGGCTGCGCCACAAAACCAGTCATTGTCCAATCTACATCAAAAACTATGCAACAGAGATTGGCAAATAGTATCTGAGCGTGAACATAACCTATAATCAAATAAATTAAAGATCTACTTACCCTTGTACAGCTCGATGGAGGAAAGCTGGATTTCCTGAATCCAGAGGCAGCCTTCTCAAAGCACTAAGTGCGGCATATTGCAAATTGCTCCTGATAACAGACTGTAGAAGAAGCATAACATAAAAGAATATTTTAATAGAACAATAAGGATGGTTAACTACCATGAAAAAGAAATGTACCCATTGATTTTTTTAATTTTTAATTATAATAAATACCAAAGAAGTCCACCACCAAAGACAACTTCTAAGTCCATATACAAATAAAAAAAAAATGATAAAACATCATAAAATAGTTGAGTTTGTAATAGAGTTAAGGTTGATAAAACATCATAAACTAGTTGAGTATGTAATAGAGTTAACGTTGAGGGTGTAATAGAGTTAGAGAGAGGTCTGAGATCCTTCCCTCCATTTTCCTTCTCCCTCTTCTTGATTCCCCACTTACTTGATGCTCATCTACACGGTACTTTTACCCAATGATTTAAAACTTAGACTCAGCAAAGGCCGGGCCAAGTTGAGTCGAGTCAACTCAGCCAAGTCGGTTCGACCAACTCTCTCTCTCTCTCTCTCTCTCTCTCAGAAGGGAGTGGAGGAGAAAGGGAGATTGGAGGAGGGGAAAATGGGTTTTTATTTTTGAGAGATGGGTTTCGATTAAGAGATCAAGAATGAAAAGGGAGGATGAGGTATTAATGATGCAAACGGGTCGGATCTGGGCCAAAACCATGGTGGGTTCAAACCCCAGATCAGTCTTAATAGGTCAAATCCATACCCAGATATAGATCTGACACACAACATATTTGTTAGATCCAAATCTGACACCAATTGAAAAGAACAGATCAAGACCAGATCCAGATCTAAAATAAGATGTGTATTAGTATAATCGAATAAAACAGATCCAAAATACATTTTCTAATATATAACTAGGTCTGGGCTATTAAATGAGTAACCTCTCATATATCAATATGAATCAATCTATGTAGGCCGATAGGCCCATTAAACCTACATCTAATTTTAATGTGGATGCACTCATGTCTCATCTTGGATTCGGATCCTTGGATCGGAACATACAAGGATCTCGATCTAGATCCGTATGTTCTGGATCCTATATGCTTGGATTCAAATCCAGATCCAAATCTCTTCCCGATCCAAAAATTGGTTCCATACCCACTTTGTTCGGAACCGGACTCTAGCTACTTGGATAATCAGAATATCAGATAACCATTCACAACCCTAGAGCATGAGGATGGAATCATGGAAGAAGAAGCAATTTTCTAGTAGGGTCTCTTGGAAGACACGGCGAAGAAACTAGAAAGGGATTTAAGGTTTGGAGTTTTAATGGGTGCAATATGGAAGGAAACTAGAAAGGGATTTAGGTTTAAACTAGAAAGGGATTTAAG
This sequence comes from Umbellularia californica, assembly GCA_028538565.1. Lineage (NCBI taxonomy): Eukaryota > Viridiplantae > Streptophyta > Magnoliopsida > Laurales > Lauraceae > Umbellularia > Umbellularia californica. Next base: position 39,241,232 of record JAPQWN010000007.1, on the reverse strand, counting down.
GTTTGGAGTTTTAATGGGTGCGGTATGTAAGGAAACTAGAAAGGGATTTAGGGTTCGGGGTTTTAATGGGAGTGGTATGAAAGGTGCTAGAAGCCATGAGAGAAAGAGAGAGTTGAAAGAACAAGAAGAAAAAGAAGACGACTCAACTCGGCTGCCATGGTCGAGTCTGATTCAACTTGGCCAAGTTGACTCAGACCTGTTGAATTTTAAAATGCTGATTTCAGGAAATAAGAACCACAATATTAAGTTCATGAAGGAGGCTTCAATTTTCCAAGTTCTTCCCAACGTCAGTATTCAATATTCATGGCTGGCATTAGCAATTACATGGACATGATTGTCTTGGATAGTCAAGGAAAGCATGTCATCTGATATATCTACATACTTCAGGCTTAAGTTACAAAGGCCCCACTATATTTCTCAACACTGCCCCCTCAAGCTGGTGCATCTATATTTATAATGCCCCGGTTGGGAGCCTGGGACAAAGCATCACTGTGTTGTCCCCTCACCATTGCTTTTGTGAGAAAATCAGCAAGAAGATCATCAAGTACTCTCATATGCCAACTTGATCTCTTTCTTCACGATCTTTTCTTATGATAAAATGACAATCAACACTAATGTGCTTTATCTGCTCGCAATAAACTGGATTTTTTTAGCAATGTCTATAGCTGAAGTACAGCCACAATACAATACCATAGGCCCATCTGCTTAAAGGCCAATTTATGTAATAAGATCTTCCACCAAAGTAACTCACAACTTCCATGTACCATTGCTCCATACTTAGCCTCAAAACTCGACCATAAAACTATTACTTATTTCATGCTTTTCCACGAAACCAAATTTCCACCAACAAATGTACAATAACCTATTTACGCAATAAAATCTATTGTAACTGCAGAGTAGAGGACAGCACTTCCTTAATGGTGCTGGTGACAGAAACAGAGATAAATCAGATTAAAAACTGCTCTGAACTTTAATCTCAAACACAATCACCATATTCACAATGGAGATCAAGTGGGGAAGAAAGAAACAAAATGTAAAGAGACCAAAAAAATCTTAGGTGCTTTTTGGCAAGTCTAATTGGAGGGTCTATTTCACTTAATTACAATTCAAATAGATATTAGACTGTTTGGGAAGCGTAAAAGTCCATGCATAATTGAATCAGAATTAAGATAAAATTCCTCTGAATGAAAAGGGAGCACATGGGACAAGAATTCAAATAGAGCTCGGAGGTCTTTTGTAGACATCGTTCCGTCATTTTTTTTTTTAAGTTTACCCATGTTTATTTCACATAATGACACTCTTGCCATGTATAGAGTATATAACGTGAGAACCTCTCCTCCCTACGAAAATCCCTAGCCATCTTCTCCTTCCCAGCAACCACGAAAGCGCTCTTTTTGAAACCTTCACCGTTGAGTTATCTCTCTCTCTCTCTCTCTCTCTCTCTCTCTCTCTCTCTCTCTCTCTCTCTCTCCCTCTCCTTGTGTGTTAACATAATCGTTGCTGGCTTTCTTTTGTTTTAGGCTAGTTGCAACCAAGTGGATTGTGTTTTTGTCTATTGTTTTAGTTTGTAGGTTTATGCAGGTGTTAAGTGTGGTGGAGATGATGAGAGGTGTGGGACTGTGTTGTAGTGATTTTTCTGGGTTGGGTTCAATGGCCTGGATAGGTGGTGCAACAGATGGAGAGATGGATAGCAATCAGTGTATGGGTGTATGGGAGAGACATTTGGGGTAGAGAAAGAGAGTGAGAAAGGAGAAGGCAGGCGATCAAAGAAGAGGCCGCCTAACTTGACCATGACATTTGAAAGGGTGAGAAAAATTGCACGGGTACTGTTTGGTGGGTGCAGAAGAGTCGTGACGTGTGTTCCTTTCTCCTCCTCTGTCTCGCGCGTGGTTTTTGAAAAACTGTGTGAGTCTCAACTTTCATGTCCGTGTGTTTTGCTCCACAAGCCTAGGGAACATATAGTGGTCGGTGGGTGGATTGAGTGAGAGATATTACTGTTTTTAGGAATAGCAGCAGCGATGAAAACATGTTGCATTCAATGAACTGATGGATGGGATGGGGGGGAGAGAGATGTTGTGAATGAACTAATGGGCTATGTTTCACAGCAGATGATCTGTCTAGAGTAAATGCATAAAGATCAGGGTGTTTTTAAGTTCCAGGGGCCCTGCCCCACTTGTGTTTGAACCCTCCAGTGTGTAGCATTCCGTGTTGATTTTCTACATGCAAGTTACATGAGAGAGAGAGAGAGAGGAGATTGGAAGTTTTGGCCAAGAGCCTAGGTTGTGTGGACTTCGTTTCACATCAACCCTCTTCATCCTACAACCAAACACACCATAACACTGTCTCTCATCTCCCACTTGCCAACCAAACCAAGCAAGCATAGCAGACACTCATCTTCATCTATCCACAACAACTTCTCCACCCAAACCGTACATTCAATACACCTCCACTCCACAACAACCTGCAAAACAAATAACCCACCATTCTCATACTGCCCAAAATACCATCTCTATCCTCCCATCAAAATAAACCCATAGTTCCCCACCATAAATCACCAACAACTTGACCCAAGCCCACCTTTTCATCGTCCATGATCAACCATCACTTCACTTGCACCCATGACTTACAGTCCCTCAACCAAGTCCACTTATATCCTAGCCAAGTCCCGCCTCTCACCATCCAAACCCATATCACACACCCCATCCATATGGTGTCCCTCCCAATCAACAACACTTATAATATATATATATATGGGAGATGCTCCTATGAGAGATATCTCTCACCTACTATGAGAGATAGGGGTGGGGGGGCTACATTTAAGTTGTTGGCATTGGATATGGATGTGAGGCCCCCCACCTTATCTCTCATAGTAAGGTGAGAGATACTCTCATAGGAGCATCCAAGGATGAAAATATCGGTAGCGGTGGGCGTAGCGGCCTGCCGCCAAAACGCTACGTAGCGGGCGCTACGTAGCGTAGCGGCGCTACGTAGCGGTGTAGCGGTGCGATTTGAAAAAATAGTCAAAAAATTTTGAAAAAATTCTAGAAAATCTAGAATATTGGAAAATGAGAGAAAATGTATTTTTTTTGCAAAAGTAACTAAGGTAAGGGGGCGTAGCGGTCCCCTCACTATATGAGGTCCTGCATCGCTGTATAAATAGAAAATAATAGTAATGATTTTTTTTTACATGTGTTCATGTTGCTTAGTTATGCTAACTTAGAAACTAATAAAAGGCTTATAAAAAAAAAAAACTATGTCATGAAGTCAAGACTTAAGAGTACCTAGAGAAAAAAATGCATATACCAAAAGGAGTGTCTAATAGGATGTACTTAGAGAAGAATCATTGAGAAGAACTCTTTGTATCGACTATAATTCGGCGAGATCATGTGCTTTTTGGTGTTCTTTTAAACATAAAAGGGTAAAAGAGTTGTGTAGAAATGTTATTTGGAGAGAAGAAGAAAAAAAATAAGTTTTATTATGCATTTTAAAAAAATTTGGAACATAGAAAATTTTCTCACCCCGTAGCGGCCCCGTAGCAGCCGTAGCGGCCGCTACATTCGAGTAGCGGCCGCTACATTCACGTAGCAGTTAGAAGACCGCTTTTTTCAATTTAGGGCCGCCACGCTTCGTAGCGGCCGCTATTTTCATCTATGGGAGCATCTCCCTATATATATATATATTCCGAATTTTGTTTTGAGGCTGGTCATGAATGGCACTCCACCAAATATGGTTGCTAATTTCTTCACTACTTTATCTTTCAGTTGAGGAAAGTTTTCCATATATTTTCCAACAAATATTCTTCTCGGCTAATGAATGAATGAGAGGGTTGCATGGTGTTCCATGGTGCTATACAATATTGTGAACTTGATCTGGATTGTGTGGGTCATCTTTGATGGTGGAAGTTGTTGGATATGAACCTTGCCGCTCAATTGTTATATCACTTTTGAATCATGTTGGTTAGAGAGATTGCATTGTTCGACTCCAAAGGTGGAGAGGCAGTTATATATCTAGCAATCTGTTTGCATTGAAGGTGAGCATGAGGGCCAAAATTAGAGACATCACTACACTATAACATGTCATCTTAATATGGTTCTAATGCATGCATGTGTTGTCATTCTTCATGTAAAAATTCATAGTTTTGATGCCGTTTGTTTCATGTAGTTGAATTCCTATGAATTCTGAGACTAGTACTTTTATATTAGTTAAAAATGCCAAATAAAAGGTGCATGTCCAAAATTGACCATTAAATATCGTCCCCTTCCACCCCTCACCTCTTTTATGCAATCCTTTGATGGATCTCAATTGATCAAGCATTCATATATGTTCATTTACTGTATATTCCATACAAACAAAAAGGCCCTTTGTGATCAGATTTTGGAATGTATATGTACATGAGTGGTTTGTAATGGTTATGGAAAATCAACAAGCAGACATGTTCACACACGAAGCCTTCCATATAGGACATTTATGCACAAAAAATAAAAAACATTGATAGAGATGCACAACTAAATTCTTCATCATACTATGCTTTATATGTTAATTTTATGCTAAAAGAACTTTGTAATACTCAAGTGAGTGATGGGTCAAGCTATGGCTATCCATGTGTAATGTGTTTTCCCAATTTGTTTTAAAGAAATATCATGTAGAAGCATAAAAATTTTCAGAAATAAAAATTATTGGCACGATTTAAATGGTTTTTGTGCTTCTATTACGTGATTGATGATAACATGTATTATAATATATATATATATATATATATATATATATGTATGCACATAAATTTTATATGAATTTTTTTATGACATGTAGAAAAAATACACGAGCATTTGAATGTAAATATCTATTGACTATTGAAATTGATGAATTTTTAGAGGAAGATTATATGGCCGAATCAAGGGTTTTATCTCAGAAAAGTAAGGAGAAGGCTGAATCAAGTAGGGCCGTATGGTTAGACGACCAAAAGAAGGTCTTTTTAGACCTACGCATTCAAGAGTTGTTATCAGGAGGAAGAGCTAGAACAAATTTAAAAGCGCAATCATGGAAGAGAATTATAGATGGTTTCAAGGAGATGACCGGGATCTTATATGTTCAAAAGCAATTAAAAAATCAATGGAACCTAATGAGAAAACAATACAATGCCTAGGTAACGTTGTGTGGGCAAACTGGTATAGGATATAATGAAGTAACTCGCACAGTTACAATGGAACCGAGAGATGGGATGAGTATTTAAAGGTAAATTTTATTTTTTCTTTAGTAATTCATTTTTTTTTATATTATTTAAAATTGAACCATCTCATGCAGGGACACCCAGATGCAAAAATATTCAAGACGAGACCTTCATCATTTGCTGATGAAATGAAAATTCTTGCTAGTGGAACTCAAGCTAGAGGAGAAGATATTGGACACAATCTAGTGGTTCTTTTTCAGAGGACTTAAATAATGATCAAAGCTCACCATCACCTAATGCGGTAAATACCCAGGGATGGCACCACTTAAGACACCTGAAAAGCGTGGAGAGGAGCTCATGGAAAATGTGAGGAGAAAGCATCCTTGTCCTTCACAAAGTAGGAAGGAAGCTAAGAATAAGAAATTTGATGATTGCTAGTTGTTGAACTTGAAGTAGAAAAAAAAATCAAGAACGTGAGGAGTAGATTCGAGAACTTGAGGAAAAGAATCAAGAGCGTGAGGAAACCGGTCCCACGATTGCTTACTGTGTTACGTGTTTAAAGAAAATACCGAATATTGAGCAAACCCCTCGATTGTTCATATTTGCTCTCACAATTTTTCGAGTGAAGGAGAACAGAGAACTATGAATGTCAATAGACAATAATGATGTTCGCATTGAAGTTTTGAAGACGTTAATGGAAAAGGAGTCCTAAATTTATGCAGTAGATTTCAGATGGATGTCTTTTTTTTAATATTATGGAATTAATGTTTTTAGATGTTTTAAATTGGGTTTTATTTATTAGATGTTTTAGATAAAAATTTTAAGTTGTGTGCTTTAGATTGGATGTTTTAAGTTGGATGTTCAAAATTTTAATATTATAGAATAGAATCATAATTTTTTTTTAATATCGTTCAATGGAAATGGTGCTTTACTTTTATTTTTATGAATTTTATGTTAATGTGAGTTATTGCATTTTTGTTAATAGCTATGACACCAAGGAGGCGAAAATTGCTTGCTCTAATAGCTTTATTGCTTAAAAGGAAATGATGTATGAGCATCTCTAGAGAACCATGTAGAACTTCAATTCTCTGGGGCCATGTTTTTGTTCGAGACCTTTTGCATGGGAACCAGTGTTACGAAATTCGTTTCGGTTCGTCCAAAATTTTCAAAATATTTCGGTTCGGTTCCTCTACCGAACCGAACAGCACAGCTGTAACTATTCGTTTCAGAATTCGGTCCATTTCGTCCAAGTTTCGGTCATTCAGACCAAAATTCGGGATTTCGGCCGAATTGACCAAAATTTGGATTTCGGCCAATAAGTGTTGTTTGCCTTAAAAATAGAAAAAAAATAAAAAAGGAGGGGATTAAAAGTAATTTTTTAACTTAAAAGAAGAAGAAAAAGAAAAGAAAACGGTAGATTCTTCATCGACAAAAAAAACAAAAGAAAATAGAAGAAAGAAAGAAAAAAGAAGAGGAAGAAGAAACGAAGCACCTGCTCCAGCTGCTGCTGCTGTTCCTGCACCTGCTGAAACAAGATGAAGAGATGAAGCAGCTGCTGCTCCTGCTCCAGCTGAAAGAGAGCTGCTGTTTCTTCGTCAACTCGACTCAACTCTACTGCTGTTGTGCTTCATCGACTGCCAGCTGCTGCCTTTTTTTCCCTCCTTTTCCTCTTCCAGTGCATAACTCAGCTACCCTCGTCCTTTTTTTTTTTTTTCTGTTCTTTCCTTTTTACTTCAACATGTTATCTTGAGTTACCTGGGCCCCAAGATTAGTTTGGCCCAGGTAGGACCTTAATTGATAACTTAGGATAGAATTAGAAGTGTTACCTATTATGAAATTAGAAAATGCCTCACGTGAAGAATTTTAGAAAGAGTAGGAGTTGTATGACAACTCTAATTAGAAAGAAGAAAGAGGAAGTATAAGTATAAGAATAGGACACTGTTATATATGTATTTATAAGCAATATAAGCAAACCAACGACATTACTTATTGGTGTTCTATTATTTGGAGAAATTCTGAAAGAGAGTTTGGTGGACTACAACCTAGGAGAAGGGGAGGAAGGCCAATTGATGTCCTATTTGCATTCACATATTGCCAAAGCGACGATCACGTACCAGAGGTGAGTGACTTTTCTTAATTACTCTCTAATGGTGCTCTAGATGATTGATAATGTTGAATTGGATACATAGCAACATGTGAAACCTATTGATTAGAATGAAATCTATTTTTGAATTCAAAGGAAGCATGTTATATGGTTATTGGAATGATACAATTGATAATGGAATGCAAATCCAGGGAGATCCATCGAATAGGCATGGATTTGTCAAACTCAGAGACATGTCGTTACTAGACATAATATTATTTTGGGGATTGTGGGGCCCCCTGGCCCACTGTAAGGATGATCAGAACCATAGGGTAGGAGGCAGACCTATGGTCGATCAAGATGGACTTGGACTCATGTGAGGAGGACCCGTCTGGGCTACCATCCATTGGGTTTTATGCATACAGGAGTGAAATTGATGCAACAAAACAGTTTGGTCGACTTGACTGTGGGGCCCATCTGGTCCACTTGATCAAAGATCAGGACCATGTATCTGAAACTGGACCCCTGGGCGACCTTGGGGGTTAAGGCATCTAGGATTTCGACCATTGGGTCCCACTGTCCAACATAAATAAATAAGGCCCAAGCGTTAATGTAATGAAAAGGGGCTGAAGGTCGATATCCATGCTGGGACCCACTAACTAAGTGAACCAGAGATTAGGGCCCCACATCTTGAAGGGGGCCAGGGCCTCATCTGCCCAGATATCCAGAAGCTTCAATTTTGTTAACCTTGAGGCTTATTCATAAATTTTGTGCGTGTTTGTTGAGACTGTGGGGCTAGTAAAGATGTCTGATGGTGAATCCAATCCATTAAGAGTAAAGTCTATCCTTGGACGACCTTAGACATTAGGTCTGATCTTGGTTTGGTCCAGTGGGACCCACTAGATTTTACATTAAGAGGTCCAGACATAAACTGTTTGTTTATTTTATGTTCTGTATATTAAGATTAGTTCTGAAAAAGGTTTAATAATTGAGAAAGACCTGGATTTTTGTGTAGAAATATTAAATAACTTTCTTACTTTGATAAAGAGAAGTTTTGTGATTAATTATGATTAACTGTGATTAATTCTTTAAGCTGTGAGCAATTAATGTTATGTTTATAATATAGTGTGGGCCATCCCTATACCACTCAATACTATTATGATAAGAAGTGTGGTAGTAATCCGAGAGATGTCCAAGGGTTGGGCCCACGCTGCTGCATGTGTGTTCAATTATATCATTTAATATTCATATTCTGGTTGTTATATGATATTGTGCACCGGGTCCAGATGTGGGATGTTGGACTGTGTCCGGGCCGTTATAGCGGCTGGTCCTTAGTGGACGAGAATGGCCATTATGATGGCTAGTCTTTAGTGGACGTGTCTGATGAGACAGGGTCATGGTGACCCGTATACATGTATACGATGGGCCTTTTGAGGCGTGGTAATGTGCATGGGCACGGATTTGTATGTGCATTTACTTTTAATTATATTTGAATTATTGATTCAGATTTGTTGATTAAGTGAAATTATGTTATATGCGGCTTGTGTAATTAGGAAAATTCATTCACCAAAAATACTGATGTTGTGTTGCCCCCTTCAAGTAATCATATTGTGGGTGGGCCAGAGAGGAATAACGATCAACATGTAGATTTCGGCATGCGTGGCTGAAGGGAGAGAACGAGAAAATCTTAAATAGATGATAGAATTATTAGTCCTTGTTTAGGAAAAGTTAATTAATGTTTTAAGCACATTATTGAATTTGAGGCAAGACATAACAAGATGAATACTCAGAGATTTTTGATATTTATAAATGGGAAATATATTTTGAAACTAAATGCCTGATTCCTTATGGAAATTATTTGATGTATGCATGGTGAATATTTCTATATGATCACGATCCGGATATCCGACAGGGCCCCAGAATTTGGGTCGTGACACGACAGCTGCCCTTTTAAAGTGCAGCTGTCCTTTTTCTTTTTCTTTTTTTTTTTTTTTTCTTTCTGTCCTATTTGGACTGCTAGGCTGGGCTAGCCTGTGGTTCTTTTTTTTTTTCCCTTAAATTTTGTGTAGGGTTGCTGGGCTGGGCTGGGCTGCTTTTTTTCAAAGTTTGTGGAGGGCTGCTGGGCTAGGCTTTTTTTTTTCTTTTAAGTTTGTGGAGGGTTGTTGGGCTAGGCTGCCTTATTTTATTTTATTTTTTCAAAGTTTGTGGAGGGCTGCTGGGTTATTTTTTTATGTGGTTCATTGTTGTGCAACACAATAGGTCCATCAACTGTGACACATAATATCCAAACCAATTTTTCAATGACTCATCCGGTAATATGTAAATTCTGAAATTTCTAAAGGGACCCTAAAAGAACAGTTAGGCCTTGGTTAAATGTGAACTTTTCATTTCTTCACACTTGTGCACATGTAATGTTGAATTTATTTGGTATTGTTGTTGAATTTATATAGTAGTTGTACACATGTATGAAACCAAATTTTCAAAATTTGATATTAATATTAAATTTTTCTATATGTATTATATTATTTTTATATTTTTCTGAAACATAAATCCGAAATGTTTCGCTGAAATTCCGAATAGCCCGAAATATTTCAGTTTGGAGGCCAAACCGAATCGGTGTCCGAAACGAATTTCTCAACACTGGTGGGAAGCCAATACAATGTTTGGAATTGCTTCGTATGGAGAAACAAGTTTTTTTTAGATTATGTGCTGTGTTTAGAGAGAAGAGGCTGCTTCAAGACAGTATATATGTCTGTGTAGAGGAGAAAATTGCTATATTTCTCATGACAATTGGGCAAAATCATAGAAATAGAATTTTGCAGGATAGATTTCAACATTCATGAGAAACTATCCATCGACATTCCCATGATGTTTTAGTAGCAATGATTCACTTCTCTATGGAGATTATAAAGCCGCCCTCATACCATTAAATTCTAAAAGAGAAATTGCGCAACCCTTGCTTTTATCCATATTTTAAGGTAATACTTGTTCACATATGATTTTCTAGAAACAATAGATACATAAAAAAAATATCAATTATGCTAAAAAAAATTATGGCTTTTTTAAAGGGTTGTGTTGGGGCAATAGATGGTACCCTCATAAGCACCATGGTACCTACAGAAAATCAGGTGGCTTATAGAGGAAGAAAAGGAGAGTGCATGCAAAATGTTCTAGCAGCTTGCTCATTCGATATGATATTCATATTTGTTCTAGATGGCTGGGAAGGCATCGCACATGATTTGTGCATTTTACTTGATACTATTTATAGACCAGAGTTAAAGTTTCCACATGCCCCTCCAAGTAAACAGTGAACAATTTATTATAACTCATTTCATATTAACATATTATAATAATGTTTTTTATCTTACAAGAAAATATTCTGTTGTTGATGCCGGATTTACAAATATGCGTGGCTTTCTTGCTCCTTATCGTAATATTCAATATTGGTTACCAGACTTTAGAGGCGGTGCTTGTCGTCGTAATAGAAAAGAGATTTTCAATTATGTCCATTCATCACTAAGAAATGTGATAGAGCAATCTTTTGGAGTATTAAAGGCTCGTTTTCCAATTTTGAAGAAGATGCCTCCATACCCATTCCCCATACAAAGAAGTATAGTAGTTGCTGCAATGACAATGCACAACTTCATCAGGAAAGAAGCTATTGCAGACGAATTTTTTCGTCAATATGAGTCTTAAGAATTAGCTCCAAAGGCAGGTAACAGTGGGGATAGTAGTACCCCTGAAATAGATGCAACTGTCAATATCGAACAACAGATGGAGATGTCAACCATCAGAGATGCAATTGCAGATGCCCTTTCTCATTCATGATGTTGTTATTGATTTTTTTCCTTTTTTTGTTTGGGTTAGTAGAATGACTTTTAAAATGATTATTGAAGATAATTTCTTTTTCTTAATGTGGTTTTGGTTTAAATTTCCCAACATTGTTAAGTATATCGAGAATATAAAAGAGAGAGAGAGAAGATATGAATTGTGTTTGTCAAATGCCATTAGTTAAAATTGTTATCTCAAACAAGTATAAAAGATAGGGATAAACACAATTGGGCCTTAAATGGATTTGAGAGGATTTATTTGATCCTTATTTTGACATGTTCCAATGGTAATGGTGGGGTTTTTGAAGAAATGTATTTCATGCTTTTTTTTAGAAAAATGACACTAAATGCCCCTGTAATAAGCTCTTATTTATATAATTACCAAACAATATTTTCCCAATAGATATAATCGAATAAGACATGAAATTGAGCATTGTCAAACGATCTATTTGTAGAGATGTATGTTTCAAACACCTCCATTTGAAACAGATCTATTTCAAAAAAATCAAATTTGCCAAACAGACCCTTAGTATTTTATGCACTTGCCAACTGTCAACTGTGTTCCCATGCATCGTTTGAAAAGGATCTACAAATCCTTGTATTAACTAGAAAGAGAGGAAGAACCAAAAGGGAGGAAGAAATTGTGAATTTTTTCTTACCCAAGATGGGATCGACCATGTATATTTCTATTGTTTGTTGCCTTTGATTAGGCTCTAATCACAATCTAATTTATATCTCATTATAATTGATTACAAGCTAATAAGGAAGATCTAGATATGATTGGAGAAATTACAATCCTATAATTATGTACAAAATGTTGAACAAATCTCATAAAGATCCACACGTGAGATATTCTGCATTGGCCTGTTATGATGAGCATGTCATGTTGGGCCTGGGCCTTTGCTTATGAGCCCGTCATGTTCGGCCTGGGCCTGTGGACCTGTTTGATCGCTACTCTCCCCCTCAAATTGATGCAGGGAACAACATAGCATCAATTTGGAAAGAAGATAATCATGACGATCCCGGGGAAGGCCTTTGGTGAAAATATCGCCCAGTTGATCATGTGAAGAGATGTAAGGTAGATAGATTGTAGTTGAGATAACATGTTGACAAATGAAATGGCAGTCAATCCCAATATGCTTAGTGTGGTCGTGGAAGACCGTATTTTTCGCAATACGTATGGCACTAGTGTTATCTGCATAAAGTGGGGTGGGGTCTTTGAGGAAGACACCAAACTCTTGGAGAAGACGACGAAGCCATATAATCTTGCCACTTGCAGATGACATGGATCGATATTCGGCCTCAGCGGTTGATTTGGAAATAATGCTTCGTTTCTTACTTTTCCATGAGATGAGAGAGGGTCCCAAAAACATACACCAACCTGTTGTCAATCAACGAGTGTCAGGACACCCTGCCCAATCAGCATCAGCATACGCTTGCAATTTGAATAAGGACACCGAAGGGTAAGATAGACCTCGATCACAAGTGCCCTTGATATACCGAAGAATCCGATAAACAGCTAGAAGATGCAGTTTATGAGGATTGCTGATAAATTGACTTACAATCTAAACCGCATAAGAGATATCAGGCTAGGCCATGTCATAGTTAAATAGAGAAGGCTACCAACCAATCGGAGAAATAGGGTTGCATCTGCAAGAGGATGACCATCATCTTTGCTGATTTTAACATTAAGTTCGATGGGAGTAGCAAAAGTTTTGGCATCACCAATTCGCGCAGATTGTATTAAGTTAGTAGCTATTTGGATTGAGTAACCCGAATGACATCTTTGTCTCGTGAAACTTCCAAACCCAAAAAACAAGTTAAGGGACCGAGGTCCTTCATATTAAAAGTACGCATAAGATGAGTTTTGAGTTCAGAGATACCAAACACGTCGTTTCCGCTGATTATCATGTCATCAACATATATCAATAGAATGGTACAACCACGAGACGATCTACGAATGAAAAGTGAGCTGTCATTAGGGCTTTGATAAATATTGGCTTTGATAATGGCAGAGCGAAACTTATCAAACCAGGCACAGGGGGCTTGTTTAAGCCCATACAAGGATTTACTTAATTTGCAGATGTGCTAAGGTGGACATGCATAGCCTCGTGGTGGGCGCATGTACACAATTTCTTTCAGATCCCCATGTAGAAAAGTGTTCTTGACATCCATTTTCCAGAGGGGCCAATTGCGGGCTGCGGCTGCACCTAAAAAACAGCGCATTGTAGTCTCTTTTTGGAGACGGGTGCAAAGGTTTCCTGATAGTCAATGCCGTACCCCTATTTATAACCTTGTCTTGTGCAACCAGTTGAGCCTTGTATCGATCAATGCTTCCATCTAAGCGAACTTTAATGGAGTAAACCCATTTGATTCCAATAATAGATGTATTTGGTGGACGTGGCACCAAGTCCCAAGTTTTGTTTCCTTTGAGAGCCAGTAATTCATCTGTCATTACATCTTGCCAACATGGTATATTAGTATCCTGTGAATAGGAGGTTGGGATGGGAATGCGATCTAAAGAAGAAAAAAGCACTTGAATGCCATATCAATCTAGTGGAACTTAAATGCAACTGGATCGTCGTAATAGAGGTGCAGAATCATTACCTTCAGTAGTAGTATCATTGGCTGCAGGAACTGGCATGGTCAAGGTATCGAGAGGAAAAGCAGTAGGAGGCAGCTGTTTTGGACGACGCGTATAGACTTGTGTAATTGTTGGAGGGAGATCGGGTGGTGTAAAGAGGGGCAGATACGACACTTGGATATCATTTGTCCTGGGAGAAGAGGAATGAAACGGAACATGTTCCAAGAAAACAACATTCCGTGATGTCCGTAGCCGTCGTTCTTTGGGATCATAACACTGAAAGCCTTTGTGTTACTGTATCCAAGAAACATGCAGCGAGCTGCTTGAGGTGACAGCTTGTTACGTTCAACGGATGGGAGGTGGACAAAGCACAAACACCCAAATACCACAAATGAGAGTAGAAGCAGGATGACCAAATAAGCGCTCACCGTCTTTACCTAAGACAGAGCTAGGTAATATGTTGATTATATGGGCTGTTGTACGGTCTGCTTCACACTAGAACTTAGGGGGAATCATGGATTCAACAAGGAGAGTTCTAACAGTTTTTAAAAGATGGCAAATCTTTCTTTTCGCAATCCCATTTTGTGGTGGTGTGTGGGGGCAAGATTTTTTATGAAGGATTCCTTTTTCAGCTAGAAAAGAGTTGAATTCAATGGATGTGTATTCTCCCCCTGAGTCTAAACGTAGGATCTTAATGGATTTTTGAAATTGAGTACTTACCATATTATAAAAATTTTGAAACATGAGAAAAACTTCAGATTTGGATTTTAAGAAATATATCCTTGTGTAACAATAGTGATCATCTATAAAAGTAACATAGTATTTATATCCAAGTCTACTCAAGTGAGGGGCAATACCCCAAACATCTGTGTGAATAACATCAAAAGGAGTGGTAGCAAGTGAATAATGAATGGGAAACGGTAACACATGACTTTTGCTCAAGCAACAAGATTCACATTTTAAGTTTGCAAAAGTAGAAACCATGGTACTAGTAATAGATTCATCTAAATATCCAAGTTTAAACAAAGAGATCAAATTAGAATTATTAACCAAGGCATTTATGCCAAGTGGTCCACACATTATTTAGAACACCCATAAAAGAAGCAAAGAATGATTTTTGTCCCATTTCCAAGAGAAAAGGCCTGCCATGCTTACTCCCCATCACGATCACCTTCCTAGTTTGCCGTTCTTGTATGACACAACCAGAAGGAGAGAAATTAACAAGATATCCACAATCAATAAGTTGGCCAATGGAAATCAGATTTGCAGCCAAATTTGGAACAAAATAAACAGTAGTAAGGGTAAGGGTTCCTATGGAGATAGTTCCTGTACCAGAGACTGGCAATTGATGACCATTCATAGTAGTGATGGAATCATGGCCATCATAAGTTTTTGCTCTACAGATGTCATATGGTTTGAGGCACCTGAGTCTAGGAACCATGCGGAGCGTGTGATGGATGTAGATAGTGAAGTGGATGAATGAAATACAGTGAATGCAATAGAGGAAGAGGACAAACCACTAATACCCATGGAGATGAAAATTTCCTCCTGCAGTCACAGGCTACATGTCCATACTTCTTACATTCAAAGCACTGAGGTTTCTGACCATAGGTGGTGAAAAAAGTTGTCTCGTCAGCTTGTGTTGGGCCTGGTGGTGTAAGGAGTGCATTTACTTCCTCAAGGAGAGAATGATGAGATAAAAGGCGGGTTTCCACTCAAAGGACCTCCTAGATACATGTATCTAGATCAGGAGAGATTTCCCGATTCATAAGTGTAGCCCGCACAGGCTCAAATTCCGGACGAAGATTCATCTGAAACTGACTAACATGAAGTTCTTCTTTAAGTTTAAGGGCCTGGGGAAGGAATTCTGCCAAGACAGATTGGAGGAGCATCTGATCCCTCTTTGTCCATAAGGCCAGAAAACCATTGTAGTATTCCAGAACGGTCTTGTCATTTTGGCAGTATTTGGCCAATTCCGTATCCAAATGAAACCTTCAGTCTTTATTATGTTAATGATAAATTTTCTTCATGCGTGTCCGCATGTCAGAAGCTTTTGTGAAAGCTTAAACTGTCATTGAAAAGGAAGGATCAACAGAGTAAAGGATCCAAGTGACAACTTTGGCATTATGTTGGTTCTAGGTGGCGATAGCTATCCACAGTTGTTGTCCCAGTGGGGTCTACAACTGGTTTTGGATTGGTTCCATCCAGATAACACGACATCCCTTGTCCTGAAATGAAGTTCTTAAGATGGAATGACCAAGACATGTAGTTTGTCCTATTTAATTTTACAGGAATAATCTCAACTTTGTCCATCAGGTGCCCAGATATTTGTTTCAAGGGAAATATGGACAGAACCACAAATGTTCAAACCAAACCAAACCAAACCAAACCAAGCCTTTTCCCACTAGGTGGGGTCGGCTATATGGATTTGACGACGCCAATCAAGTCTGTTTAGGGCCATGTCCTCCGTTAGATCCATGTGGGCAAGGTCATGTTTAATAGTTTCTTTCCAACTTCTCTTGGGTCTCCCTCTCCCTCTCCTACTCCTGGCAATCTCTATGCCTTCACACCTTTTAACAGCTGCTTTCATTGGACGCCTTTTAACATGGCCAAACCATCTTAGTCGATTTTCTCTCATTTTATCTCCAATCGGTGCTATTCCTACTTTGCCCCAATCTCCTCATTCCTAATCCTATCTCTCCTTGTGATCCCGCACATCCATCTTAGCATTCTCATCTCCGCAACTTCCATCTTTTTAACATGATTATGCTTTACTGCCCAACACTCTGATCCATATAACAATGCTGGTCTTACCGCCACCTTATAATACTTTCCTTTAACCCTGAGGGGGACTTTCCGATCACACAAGACCCCCGAAGCACTCCTCCATTTGGTCCACCCGGCCTGAATCCTGTGACTTACATCAGTATCAATCCCTGCATCATGTTGCACCATCGATCCAAGGTACCTAAAGTTTTCTTTCTCAACAATCTTTTGTGTGCCTAGACTTACTTCTATGTTACCAAGTGTCCTAATTTGGCTAAACTTGCACTCCATATATTCCGTCTTGCATCGACTTAGCCTAAACCCTTTTGTCTCTAACGTTTTCCGCCATACTTCTAGCTTAGCATTCACTCCTTCTCTCGTCTCATCTACTAAAACAATGTCATCTGCAAATAGCATACACCACGGCACCTCATCCTGAATATGTCTTGTAATCTCATCGATAACTAGGGCAAACAAGTACGGGCTTAACGCTGAGCCTTGGTGTAGACCAATCGTGATAGGAAACTCCTTAGTCTCTCCGCCAGTCGTCCTTATAGATGTCACGGCTCTATCATACATATCCTTTATTGCCTCAATATAAGCGACACACACTCTTTTCTTTTCCAGTACTCCCCATATAGAATCTCCCTAGGAACCCGGTCATATGCCTTCTCCAAGTCAATGAACACCATATGTAAATCTCTTTGGCCTTCTCTATACTGTTCCATTAACCTCCTCAGGAGAAAGATAGCCTCCATGGTTGATCTCCCAGGCATGAAACCAAATTGATTCTCTGAAACGTTTGCTGTTCTTCTTAGTCTTCTCTCAATAACTCTCTCCCATAATTTCATCGTATGGCTCATCAATTTAATCCCGCAGTAGTTCGCACAGTTCTGAATATCTCCTTTGTTCTTGTATATGGGTATAAGAATACTTTTCCTCCATGCATCAGGCATCTTCTTGCTCTTTAGCACTACATTAAAAAGTTTTGTCAACCAACTTATGCCATTCTCCCCCAAGCACCTCCAGACCTCAATAGGGATACCATCTGGCCCAACCGCTTTCCCATTCTTCATCCTTTTCAATACTTCTATAACTTCTTCCCTACTGATTCTCCTATAGAACATATGATTCGATTCTTCCCTAGAAATGGTAAGCTGTCCCAATTGTATGTCACTACTACTGCTTTCGTTAAATAACTTGTAGAAGTAGCTCTTCCAACGCTCCTTTATCTCATCGTCCTTTACTAATACCTTTTCATCCTCATCCTTAATGCATTTAACTTGGTTTAAGTCCTTGGTCTGCCTATCTCTGGCTTTAGCAAGCTTGAATATCTCTCTTTCGCCTTCCTTAGTGTCAAGTCGCCTATATAGCTCCTCAAATGCCTTTGCCTTGGCCTCACTAACAAATGTTCAAAAAAGGGAGAAAAATACATCCCTGGGCAACCAAAATTTTGTAGCAAGAATGAGATCTTGCTTCAAAATTATAATTTTCTCCGATTAACCTTCCAGGTTAGATAGATGACCTAATTTCACAACTTCTGAAAAAGGAACCACAGTATTCCAATGGTTCAATTGGATTTTCAAGCATCAAATCTTAAGACTATTTCAGAAAACTATCAAACCAAGAAACCAGTCAGGGCACTGACCTATTGGGCTAATAAAATGCCAGAAAAATGTGGAGAAATCCAAGTAATAATGGGCGAATCTAATGCTGTAGTTTTCTGCAGATTCGACAATCTGGAGGTGGGGTCCACTGCTTGATCAGGTATACAGATGGCTGGGATGAAAATAGCGGTAGCGGCGGGCATAGCGGCCTGCCGCCAAAACGCTACGTAGCGGGCGCGACGTAGCGGTGTAGCGGTGCGATTTGAAAAAATCGTCAAAAAAATATGAAAAAATTCTAGAAAATCTAGAATATTGGAAAATGAGAGAAAATGTATTTTTTTTGCAAAAGTAACTAAGGTAAGGGGGCGTAGCGGTCCCCTCACTATATGAGGTCCTGTATCGCTGTATCAATAGAAAATAATAGTAATGATCATTTTTTTTACATGTGTTCATGTTACTTAGTTATGCTAATTTAGAAACTAATGAAAGGCTTATAAAAGAAAAAATTATGTCATGAAGTCAAGACTTAAGAGTACCTAGAGAAAAAAATGCATCTACCAAAGGGGGTGTCTAATAGGATGTACTTAGAGAAGAATCATTGAGAAGAACTCTTTGTATCGACTACAATTCGGCGAGATCATGTGCTTTTTGGTGTTCTTTTAAACATAAAAGGGTAAAAGAGTTGTGTAGAAATGTTATTTGGAGAGAAGAAGAAAAGAAATAAGTCTTATTATGCATTTTAAAAAAAAATTAAAAGTAGGATTTTTTTCTCACCCCGTAGCGGCCCGTAGCGGCCGCTACATTCGCGTAGCAGTCAGAACACTGTTTTTTTCAATTTAGCGTGGCGGCCTGGGCCGCCACGGCCGATATATCGCATAGCGGCCGCTATTTTCATCTATGCAGTGTCGACTAGATACAGAATATTGCCAGAGATATCTCCTTGCACAGAATGTGGTTCTAGAAGGCTGAGATGATTCTTCTGCTGATCAAAAGCGCTGCTGAGATGATCTTTGATTCAGAGAGAGATGAACAGAGAAAATGTCCTCTGTTGATTACTTAGTCGACTGAACAAGAAGATCCATAGAGACAGAGTTGTAGTAGCTCTGATACCATGAGAAGGATCTACAGATCCTTGTATTAACTAAAAAGAGGCGAAGAACCAAAAGGGAGGAAGAAATTATGAATTCGGTCTTACCCAAGATGGGGTCGACCATGTATATTTATATTGGTTGTTGCCTTTGATTAGGCTCTAATTACACTCTAATTTATCTCATTATAATTTATTACAAGCTAATAAGGAAGATCTAGATATGAAGAGATGCTCCTATGAGCGATATCTCTCACCTTATATGAGAGATAGGGGCTGGGGCCCTCGCATTTTAGTTGTTGGCATTGGATATGGATGTGAGGGCCCCCACCCAATCTCTCATTTAAGGTGAGAGATATCTCTCATACGAGCATCTTCCCTAGAAATGATTGGAGAAATTACAATCCTATAATTATGTACAGAATGTTGACCAAATCTCATAAAGATCCACAAATGAGATATTATGCATTGGCCTGTTATGATGAGCCTGTCATGTTGGGCCTGGGCCATTGGTTATGAGCCTGTCATGTTGGACCTGGGCCTTTCGTTATGAGCCTGTCATGTTGGGCCTGGGCCGGTGGATCTTTTGGATCTCCACATGGTTGACTATTACATTTATAAAATCCACGGAATACTCTTCAAAAGCAAATCAAATACCCTTTCCCACTCTAATTACAATTATTTGCTAACAAAATAATGCTAGATCGCTCAATTAAGGGTTTAAAAAAGGAAGGAAATCAAGAAGAGAGCACAAGCTGTGATGGCTGGGTTGTCCGGAATACTCAGCACGAATTAAGCAGTGGGCCACACATGGCCCATCTTCTGTAGAAGTGGGGCCTAGCCATTTCAAGGGCACCAAGGGCGACCCACTGGTTTGATTTATTAAAGCCCTATTAAACAACCTGTTTTCTGAAAAACACAACCCCGCCCTCTTGCAGTTACAGAAAATTTTAAACAGTCCCTTTTTTACAGCATACCTGACAGCAATGGTTGTTAAGGCTTCTCAATTGAGATGGACCTTTCAGACATGGGTTCAGCCACCACCCCCACACCCCCCCGATCAAACGCCTTCCTATAGTAAACCTATCTTGAAAACTGCCCAATCAGCATCTGTATATAAAATTCTATGAACTGCAACTAGATGTTCAATCCTTGGAGCATGCATAAAATAAATTTTCACTTTTCTTTTAATAATTACTTTCATTAAATAAAGCAAACAGAACAAGAGATGAGTACTGAAAGAAAAAGACAGCAAAGCAGGAAAACCAAAAAGAACCATAAAACCAGCGATCTAAGGCACTGCATAAGCAGAGGCCAACTCTTTCCAATGATACAAAGTTTGATCTAAGGAGTATCCTCTAAAGGAGGGGAGAATAGACACCCAAAGAGCTAATAAAAACTTTGATTTCTCCACCAGTCTGCTCTCGCTAGATGCAATTCCTTCAAAACATCTTGGGTTTATTTCCTTCAAAATCAATCAAATCACTGCCAAAAATGACAACCGCCACATCACTTTGCCTCTAGGGTCCCCAATCGGGGCCTTCAAGCTTGGAAAAGCTCAGGGGGAGAGAGAGAGAGAGAGAGAGAGAGAGAGAGAGAGAGAGGAAGGACCCAGTAGCAATTAAACCCTCCTATTATAATCATCCAAATTGCTTAAGCTGTTTTACAATTTAGTAAGAGATGGTCCATGGATTCTTCGTCCCTCAAGCACATAGGGCAGCCATTCACTATCATCATCCATCTACTCCCTAAAAGATCCATTTTAGGGATCCTTTTCCTAAGAGCCAACCACCCGAATACCAGCACCCTTGGTGGAGCTTTCAATTTTCAAATACTATACACCCCACTCCTCTCCCTCGGATTGCTTAGGACAGCCTTAAAGAAAGAGGACATTGAAAAGGATCCATTCTTAGAGGCTATCCACACCTTGGCATCCGTCCTACTTTTTTGAATGATTAAATTGTTCAAGGAATTAAGGAGAGCAATGAACTGGATTCTTCATTGTCCTTTAAGTGCCTTCAAAAAGTGGGACCCCAAACCACCCAGCCTCCAATTGTGCTCATATGAGAGCTGACCATTGCTTCCTTCTCTTATGCACACCTAAACAGGTTTGGGAATTAAGCACACAACGCCCTTTCACCCGCCCACCTATCTTTCCAAAAAGGGGTCCTCTCCCCCAATCCAATTTGGTACTTAATATTCGCCATGAAGAGTTTTTACTAAGAGGATTTTCTAGCCACTCTTAAGCCTTCGAACAGCCCTGCGCTCACTGTCTTTTTTATCATTTTTCCTAGCGCTACAACAACAATTAGGAAGAGAAAATGGGAGAGGGGTTCCCCTTGTCTTAGCCCCCTTCCAGCCTAGAAGTAGCCCTTTGGACACCCATTTGCCAAAATAGAGAACCAAGCTGACGAGACACACTCCTAAATCCACATCCTCCATTTTTCCCCAAACCCCATTCTTCCTAACATGTATTGAAGAAATTTCCAGTCCACCTTATCAAATGCTTTCTCAATATCTAGCTTGCAGATGATCCCCGAAATCCTTTCCTTGAGTCTTGACTGCACACTCATTGGCCACCAAGATGTCATCTAAGATTTGCCTCCCCTCTACAAAAGCAACTTGCTCATTGGAAATAATCTTCGGCAGAACCTTTTGAGTTCTCCCTACTAGAACTTTGGTGAGGATTTTATAGAGACTTCTCAAGAGACTAATGGGTCTGTAGTCCTTGATGCCAAGGTCTCATGCCTTCTTCGGGACTAACACGATGAAATAAGCCCCCAATCCTTTGGACAATTTACCCCTTTGGGAGAATTCCTCCACAAAATCCATAACATCCTTTTTCAACATCTTCAAGAAGCGTTGAAAAAAGGCTATCGGAAACCCATCTGGGCCTGGAGCCGTATATTCTGCAAGATCGAAAACCACCTGACGAACTTCCTCCTCTTCAAAATTCTTCTCTAGCCACTTCGCCTCTTCTTCGAAGACTAAATTTCACAAATAAGGTCTCTCCCAACCTTCATCAGTGTAGAGAGACTGAAAATAGTCTATTATTTAGGATGTTATCTCCTCTTTTTTCTCCAGCCTTTTTCCCCCATCCATTATGCTTATGATCCTATTAGCTCTTCTTCTCGACGATGCCATTCCATGAAAAAACTTTGTATTTTTATCCCCTTCTTTTAACCAATTACATCTCGATCTTTGTTTCCATCTTATCTCCTCTTCCCTTAGTTTTCTTTGTAACTCTTCTTTTAACTCCAACCTCTTCTTTTCTTCTTCATAGGGCAGCTGATCACTCTCCTCCTTCCCATCTAAAGCTTGGATTTCTGCTAGAATTATTAACTTTTGGAGCTTCAGATCCCCAAAGTATTCCGTTGCCTACTCCTTCATTTTGATTTTCAGCAGCTTCAGTTTTGTAGCCATCCTATGACCCGCCCATCCCTCCACCCTAATCTCCACCCACCACACATGAACCATTTTAGGGAATTGCTCTTCCTCTAACCTCATAAGTTCAAAGCGAAAGGGTGAAGGTCCCCATCTTTCACAATCCGAGTCAAGCAGAATCGCGCAATGATCTGAAACTGGCTTAGGCAAAGCAATCTCGGTAACCTCTGGGTAGGTTTCCAACCAATCTGTGGAGACCAACAATCTATCCTGTCTGGACTTAACAGGATTGCTATGATGGTTAGACCAAGTAAACGAAGGTCCACCCATTTGCAAGTCCACTAAAGTGTGTGAGTTGATCCAATCAGAGAAGCATTTCTCCTGTTTGTTTATTACCTCCCCGTTTTTCACTTGGGAATCTAATGATATTCCAGTCCCCACCAATACACCACGCCCCACTCCATCTCCCTCTAATCATATCCAACTCTTTCCAAAACTCGTCCCTTCTCTGGCTGTTATTTGGACCATACACTAAGGTAAGGAACCATTTTTTATAGTTCAAAAGGTCCTCCACCAGAACTGAGAGGGAGGAAACATCCACCCAGTTTCTTACCACCGACACTGTCCTTGTGTCCCATAGAGTCAGCAGCCCACCTACATCACCTGCTGCATCTACCGCTACCCAATCTACTTACCTCCTTCCCCATACCTCTTTCACTACCCTTTCAGATACTTCTTTCAATTTTGATTCTTGTAGGATGACTATTTGAGCTTTCTGACTTCTAACCATCTCTTTCACCACCAATCTTCGCAAGACTCCCCCAAGCCCACGAACACTCCATGAGAGCACCTTCATTTAGGGCTTAAAAGAACCCCCTGAATTTTTCCCCCTTTCTTCTGGGTAGCCATCTCCTATGTCTCCTTTTATTTGGCATTATCATAATTAATTGAAGACTTTAAATTATTCAGCTCCCTCAACCCCTTCCTTGTGGACTTGTTGTCCTTCCTTTCCACTCGATTTTGCCTCTGCCAGCTTTAACAAAATTCACTAACGGATTCAATCCATCTCTTGATCCCTCTACTATTACTCCAATAGACTTGGCACAATGAACAATATTCTGAGGTGACCACTGCATCTCGCCAGCCTCCTCTCTCCCATAGGAACTCCCCTCATGAATGTTGAGATCATCCCCTACCCAAAAAAACCCTCCAAGATTGAACATATCTAGGCCTATATCATCAGCATGCCGTTGCTCTTGACTGAGGGTGAGCGCCCTCTCCTCTCCCCCGAGTTTGTTGGCTTGCAGCGTCTTTGGTCCTCGACCTAGATTAGGAGTTGACCTGGATCCCCATTTCCCAACAAGGAGCTGGCAGCCTTCGCGCTTCTATTGGCCGTAGATCCAGCCCTATGAGTCTCTGGTTGGGATCTGACTAGGCCTCTGTTGCCTTCCCCTTCCCTAGCGTCGCTGTAATAGATCGGCAGCCCTCCTCCCTGGCTCTGTAGCCTTGTCCCTTCCCTGGCGTTACTGTTGCAGATCGCCAGCTCCTTTCGCCGGGTTTCTTCTCCCATCCCTCTGGTTTCTCCTTCTTTGTGTTCCCCTTTTGTTACTCCTGTCCCGAAGGTGGATCTTGGTGTCATGGCCCACCCCCCTCATTTCTCCCTCCAACGAGCATTTTACAATTTCTACCAAAGCCCTTGAGCCCCAACTATCTGCTCACTCTTTTCTCCGTTGACGGAGCTTCCTTGACTGCTAGCTGCCTCTACGTCGGAGAAGTTCTCCTCTGCTGGCTTGCTCGCTGGCTCCTGAAGTCCTTTCGATCAGCTTGGCAGAAGCTCCATCTACATCTTTGCTCTACGTTTCCTCTTTAACATAAGGCCTTGAATGGAGCCCTAGCCCTTTAAAACATTTAACTTTTGTTTCAGATTCTCCAGGCCCAACATGAAACAGACCACGGGCTTTAAGTGACTTACAACCCAGATGGCTATCTTGACCTAATACATCCAGATTCGAAACTGGCACATCCCTATCCATAAAAAAGGCGGACGATTTGAAATTTGAAATTAGGCCGCTGATGTCATCTTCTTCCTCCCTCTTTCCCTATTAAACTCTGCAACTGCACCTTCTAACCTCCTGCTCCTTCGACCTCATCCCAATACTTACCTCTTCCCCCATCAGTTTGTCTACTTCCTCCTCCATCTTGACAGTCACCATAAATTTCAGATCATCCACCCAGATTGGCACCAGCAAAGGCAGTGTGGTTGAACTATTGAGCTGTACCTGCACCCTCCCTTCCTTGAGTACCTCCTTCTCTCGGGTTCTTGCATCCACCTCCACTGTTTTACCAACACAATCACCTATAAGCTTAAACACTCCTTCATGCCAAGCCCCGAAGGGAAACTCCTTTAACTTTAATCCAGATAGGGCTTGGTGGTGTACCCAGCACTTCCATCCATCTCTCGATCATTGAGAATGGAGATGAGCCTCCCATTGCTGCAATATTGAGGAGAAACTCATTTACCTCACTAGAGGAAGAAAGTTGTAGCCAGACCACCTGTTCATCCAACTTCTGCAACTTGAGAGGTAGCTGACCACAACACATACGGATCCAGGATTCTATTTGTTAGATGCTTACTGATTTTTCTTTCAAGAATCCCACCAAGCTATTGAAGAGAGGTCTCTTCTGCTCCTTGACTACCCACTATGCTAGCCTCACACTTTTACCTGTGTCTTCTTCCACTATCCAACCAGCAACTCCTGAGCCTGGTCAGTCAATCCCTCTAAGCTTTCCTCACCCCTATTCTTTCTGATGTTGGGGCAGAACTGAGCCAAATTGGCATGTATCTTCCTTCCTCCCCAGACTCCGCCTTCTACCATTTCAACTGGTTTCTCTGCTTCTCTTAGGGTTGCAAATCTGACAAATGCAAAACCTGAACTGCTGTTGTCCCTCTTATCTTTAGGGATAAACACATCTTGTATCTTCCTTGCTTCTATCACAACTTTGGATATCTGATGAGGAAGATTTGATACAAAGACTAAGAAGGTCTCCTCCCTGATCTTCCTAATATGTGCTGTAAGAGGCTCTTTGTGAAACTGTCTCCTGCCTACTCGATGGTCTCTCACTTCTTGATCTCTCGCTTCTTTACTCTTCCTACCTTCTTTCCTTCCTTGCATCATTAGCAATCAAGTTTTCATACCGTCAAAGTGCAGTTGTATGGGGGGTTTGAAATGGATAGAAGGCAGCTAAACTAAATTATCACACTAACAGCATACGAGATATCTGTTCGTGTGATAAATCTCCCCACAAGCCTCTAATATGCTTTCTGATCTTGGAGATGTGGAGTAACTCATCACTTCCAAAACAGAAGCCACGGTTCTGTTCCATATGAATATTGATTAGCATTGCACTCAACTTTCCTATTTCTTCAAGTAAAATATGTTCTAGCATTGTGAAATAACAGTTCCATTCTTGGATCTCACAAATTCAATCCTAAGAAAGTACTTAAGATCTCTACGATCCTTGATTTTAAACTATCTACCAAGATAGTTTTTCTCCCTTTGATTTCTTCTTCATTATTTCCTGCGACAACAATATCATCCACTCATACAACTAGTATAGCAACAATTAACATTTCTTTTCACAGATACAGTGTGATGGTTGCTACAACTTTCTTCTTCCTGTAGTAAAGCAAATATTGTCCCAGTCGGTGGTGGTGGATGCTGACGTAAGACTTGGAATTGAACTGATTCATATCATGGGTCAGCTCCTCTTAGAAGTTCATATATGCGTAACTATTAGTCTGCTATGTCCTCGACCTTTATTGGGGAAATGGTTGTGGAGGATGGGGGGTCCAGGTAACGGAGGATCCTTTTCCACCGTCATTATCCAACCTATACTTGCAAAAGAGGATCCTTTTCCACAACCTGTTACCTGGACCCCCCATCCTCCAAATACCAGAAACTCTATCTTTCGTTGTTTTACAAGCAAAAACTCCCTGCAACAATACTTTCAAAATCCATATCATAATCAGCATATTTCCAGCTTTCCACTTAGCACGTACCCAAGTCTTCGAGCTCCGCCAAGAGCTAACTGAGCTGAATGGGACGGCACTAATGTTTTTCCATTAAACAAGTCAACTATAACTCTGGCATTGGGTAATGTTCCCTAATAATGAGGGTGAGCCACCAATAAAATTATCTCTCCCTTGCATGGGTTCCATAGAAACCCTGGACTAAGTCACCATTTATTTGAAAACAATCCACTCTACTCTCAAATAACACCCAAAAAAAAAAAAAAAAAAAAAGCAAAACAAAATATATATATATATATATGTATGTATATATACAAAAACAAAAAGGCAACAATCTAGTTTGGATGACTAGTTGTCCTAAAAATCAGATTCAACAACTTTGGATATCCACACACATCAAAATCAAGGAAGAAGAAGACCGTCTCTTCACAAACCACATTAAAAAACTTGATCTAAACATCCATGAATTCACTTATGAATGCAAGATAGTTACTGAACTAATCTTCACATGAGAGTTTTACTGAAAAATCCAAAAAACCTAACTGTACGAGTGCTGCCAAAGAAAAACGTACTGACATGATGTCAGCCCTAAATGTACAGAAAAGTTGAAGAGACCTTCCTCCAGCAGTATACAACCTTAAATCCTCATTGTAGTAATTAGAAAATTTGACAAAATACCTTCTGCAATCAGTAGTTCCCAAGAACTGCAGAGTCAACACATTAGACTATTCCCCCTAGTTCAGCAAAGCCAAAAAATTATGATTACTTCTGTGAAAGTATCTAGAACATAAACCAGAAGCATGCATGAGAGAAGGTTTGCAAGAGAAGGTTGTGTACTCCTTGTATTGACGATGGGTATTTGTAATACAATGTTGCCTAGTTTAACAGATCTAATTACATGATTACAGTAATGTTAAAGGAAACTAATATCTATTCTTAGTTGTACAATCACAAGACAACTCATATAATCTTTGGACTAGTGGGCTGGCCCACTTCATGGGTTGAGCTGACCTGTATCTTTACACCCCATCTCAAGCTTTGGATGGGAGAATGAGACCATCGAAAGCTTGGAAACCAGCTCTGAAAAACGAGAGGTGGAGTGGCTTTCGGTGAAAAAATCTGTTACTTGAGCAGCTGATGAAATCTGGATGAGCTTTATAGTGCCACTCCGAACATGTTGACGAATAAAGTGACAGTCAACTTCAAGATGTTTGGATCGTTCATGGAAGACATTATTTGTGGCTAGTTTCCGTGCACTTTCACTGTCCATAAGAAGAGAGGTAGATTTAGGAACCAGAACTCCTAAATCCTGAAGTAACCAGCGAAGCCAAATAATTTCAGTAGTAGTGTGAGATATAGCACGATATTCGGCTTCAATGGATGATCTGGAGATAACTTCCTGTTTCTTGCTCTTCCAAGAGATGAGAGAAGAGCCTAGAAAAATTGCGAAACCGGTTGTGGAGCGCCGATCATTGACATCTCCTGCCCAATCGGAATCAGAAAAACCAAGCAAAGTAAGATTTTGACCGGAGGAAAGGAGTAAGGCGCGGTTGGTGTCATTCTCACAATATCAAATACAGAGATGAATGAGAACTCTCGGAAATATTGATTGTATTCTCGTGTGTTCTCTTGGAGAACAACCACCAATATATAGAAATATACATGCCTCAATCAAGGGCCTTACAAACGAAACTATGTAATTACAGCAATCACTAATCTGAGTTAGGAAAGCAATCAATTATTAAATATGTACAGTTATCTCAATATTTGACCAAATCAATCCACGTAAGGTGAAGCTTTGCTGGACTGGATTGATTGATGGGCCTTGGACCCTTCATGGGTCGTGGGCCAAACTTAACACCCCCCTCAAATTGATGCGGGAGAATCAACGAGCATCAATTTGCCAACCAAGAATTGATGGCGTGGTCGGGGAAGACCTTTAGTGAGGATATCTGCAATTTGAAGTTCAGATGAGACATGCGGAAGGCTGATGACATCACGTTTAAGTTCATCACGGATGAAGTGACAATCAACCTCGATGTGTTTGGTGCGTTCATGAAAAATCGGATTTTCAGTAATCCGAATTGCACTGGTATTATCGGCATAGAGGGGGGTAGCTCCTTCTGCAGGAAAGCCAATGTCAGAGAGTAAACCTCGAAGCGAAAGAATTTCGGAGCACGCAGCAGACATAGCGCGGTACTCAGCCTCGGTAGAAGATTTAGAAACTTTGTCATGTTTCTTGCATTTCCAGGAAATCAGACTATCACCCAAAAACATGCACCATCCTGTCGTCGATCTGCAAGTATCGGGACAACCAGCCCAATCAGCATCTGAATAAAGCTCGGAGAGAGAGAGGATTGTTGGATGGAAAAAACAACCCGCGAGTGGTGTGCGAATAAGGTACCAAATGATGCGACGAACAACAGCCAGATGAAGATGACGAGGAGCAGTCATGAACTGACTCATGAGATTGATCGCAAATGAGATATCAGGACGGGTGATCGTGAGGTAGATCAAACTACCCACTAACTGGCGATATGCGGTAGGATCGGGAAGAAGATCGCCCTCCTCTTTACGGAGTTTGACATTCAGTTCGATTGGCGTATCGACTGGAGCAGAAGCAGTAAGGCCAACCAAGTCAATGAGATCAACCGTGTATTTGTGCTGATTGAGAACTATACCAGTAGGGGATTGATGAACTTCAAGACCGAGGAAATAGTGTAAGGGGCCGAGATCCTTCATTTGAAATGTCTGACAAAGAGAGGCTTGAAGTTCATGAATCATTTGTGCATTGGGACCAGTAATGACAATGTCATCAACGTAGACCAGGAGAACAGTAATTCCAGATGGAGCATGATGTAAGAACATAGAAGGATCATACTGGCTCGGATGAAAACCCAAGTGAAGAAGAGCATCTTGAAATTTCTCAAACCATGCGCGAGGAGCTTGCTTCAGACCATAAAGAGAGAGACGGAGCTTAGCAACCATGCCCAGCCCAGAGGATGACCCTGGAGGCAGACGCATATAAACGTCTTTTTTGAGATCACCATGAAGAAACGCATTTTTGACATCCATTTGATAGAGAGGCCAGGACTGAGAAGCAGCAACAGCAAGGATTATGCATACGGTGGTCATCTTAGAGATGGGAGCAAACGTTTCATCATAATCAATACCATATTCCTGCCGATTTCCGAGAGCAACAAGGCACGCCTTATATCGATCGAGAGTGCCATCTGGTTTTAACTTGAGAGAGAAGATCCACTTGCAGCCAATAGGTTTGACACTCATAGGAGAGGGGACAATGTCCCATGTATGATTTTTCTCTAAAGCCTCCAACTCATCTTGCATAGCTTGGTTCCAACATTTGTCCTGCACAGCCTGAGAATAGGATTGGGGAATGGAAGAAGAGGACAAAGTGGCCATTAAGGAAGTATGAGAGAACCCATAGCGGTCGGGGGGTATCGAAATGCATGTGGAGCGACGCAAAGTAGGAAGTCCAGAAGAACTAACTGCCCGAGGTGGACCAGATGCGGGAGGAAGATCAGAAAGGGAACCCCTGGGAGGCGCGTCTGTATTCGCCCTATGGTACACAAAGTTAGGATTAAAACGAACAACGGAAGTGTTGTCAGATAAACCAGGTAAAGACACTAAAGAGGAGTCAGGAGGTTCAAGATGTTGAAAAAAATACTGTTGTTAAAAAAAAACGACATTCCGAGAGGTCCGTAAACGACGAATGTGAGGATCGTAGCAAAAGTACCCTTTCTGGAAGGGGGCATAACCTAAAAACACACACTTAGCTGATTGTGCAGTTAGTTTGGTTCGCTCAGAAGGAGGCAAGTGCACAAAGCAAACGGAGCCGAAAACATGAAGATCATCATAAGATGGAGATGTCTGGTACAATCGGTAATATGGGCTCTGATTTTGAAGAGAGGCAAAAGGCAGACGATTTATGAGATGAGCTGCCGTAGCTAGTGCCTCAACCCAAAACCGGGTAGGAACGGATGATTCAAGAAGGAGGGAGCGAGTGACATCAAGCAGATGTCTATTTTTCCGTTCAGCAACTCCATTCTGCTGGGGAGTATAGGGACAAGTTCGCTGAGAAATAATGCCTTTGTGTTGCAAAAACTTTTGAAAATCAAAGGACACATATTCGCCGCCTGAATCAGATTGCAAGATTCTGATGCAGGTGGAAAATTGATTCTCAACAAAAGCTAAAAAAATTTTAAAAACAGAGAAAACATCAGATTTGGAATGCAGAAAGTAAATCCATGTGAAACGACTGAAATCATCAATAAAAGTCACAAAATATTTGTAGTGAGCATGTGAAAGAGCTGGAGCAATTCCCCATACATCGCTATGAACTAAATCAAAACACCTAGTGCTATGTGAAGTGGAAATAGGAAAAGGAAGAGTTTTGCTTTTTCCCATTTTACAAGTAGCACAATCAAAAGGGACACAAGAAGATAAGCCAATAGATTTATTTAATAAACCAGAATTTAACATAAGGGACAAAGCCTTGGAATTAGGGTGTCCGAGTCTTTTATGCCACAATTGGCAGTTATCTCTAATAGAAAAAAAAAAAAAAAAAAAACACATCATTGGCAACTCTAGTCCTAGGAATTTGAGAAAGATCCAGCGGAAACAGGCGTCCACACTTAGGTCCCCTCGCGATCTCCTTCCCGGACATCTGGTCCTGCACAACACAACCAGAAGAAGAAAAAGAGATGTTACAATTATTTTCAACAAGTTGCCCAACTGACAACAGATTAGAAGTTAAATTGGGACAAAGGAAGACATTTTTCAAGGGGATGGGGCCAGGAATGTCTCCAAGGGCAGTAATGGGAACAGTACCTCCGTTGGCAGTTTGTATTTGAAGATTACCATTGTATTTTTTCACATTGGAGAGAGGATTCCGGGAATATGTCATATGATTAGATGCCCCGGAATCAAGAAACCAAGTAGAAAATCAAGGCAAGGTACCTGAGAGACCTAAAGCAGAAAGGGCATTGACAATCATTTGCTGAACCAATTCAGGAGTCAGAGAGGATGAGGGCCCAGGCTGTAAGGATGCAGAGGTAGGAGCAGGCATATCTGAAGAAGCAACATAAGCATGCGGAGTCGGAGACTGAGTCTGATAGAGCGGAGCCTGATACTGTGGAGCCTGATGCTGTGGTGCCTGACGTTGTGGGCGGCGGCGACATTCAGAGATGATATGTCCCGGCTTTTTACAGTAACTACATACTTTCTGTTTGCATTGAGATGTAAGATGCCCAAATTTTTGACAACTGTAGCATTGTGTTTTGCTCAAATCTCGAGATGAAGGCTGAGAAGGCTTATTGGCTGAAAACGCAACTAAATAGGTCTCAGTCTTTTGTTGAGCCAGATGGGCTGAGGTCGACATGCGTTGTTCCTCTCGTAAGAGTTCATTGAGGCAGACATCCAAGGATGGTAAAGGCGTCCGATTCATTAGGGCAGATCGAATACTGTCATATTCATTCCGTAATTTCATCAAAAATTGATTCCGCTGACTAGAGGCTTGAAGATCGCGTATTACGATCAGAACGTCGGCAGCCACATCTGCATACTTAATACTATCATATTCCGACCAAAGGGTTCGGAATCCTGAATAGTAGTCTTGGATTGACAAGTTCCCCTGTGCATATTCAGCAATCGCACATTCAAGATGGAATTGACGGGCTGAGTTATCTTGATGGTACACTTGCTTCAGATACCCCACGTCTTTAGAAGTGGGGTAAGGTTTAAGGTTCATGATCAGATGTGGCTCCATTGAACCCAGTATCCACGTTTTTATTTTTGCATCTTTAGTAAGCCAAGTGGATATCTTCTTCTCATCTTCCGTGGGTTTAGGATCAGATCCAGAAATATATCCCCACAATTCCTTAGCTTCAAGGTATATCTGGAACTGAAACGACCATGCGGGGTAATTTTTTCCCGTGAATCGGATTAAGGTAACCTCAGATTTTTCCATCTTTAATTAAGAGTGCCCAAAAAGTAGTAGAAAAATTCAGCAGCAGAGAAGAGAGGAAGTCTCACTGTTTAATAACAAACTATGAGTGTGCAGTAGACAAGATCCGACCAATCCAGTGAAGAGAAAACAGCACAGAACAGTATATCAGCCCA
The DNA here is from genome assembly GCA_028538565.1 of Umbellularia californica. Classification (NCBI taxonomy): domain Eukaryota; kingdom Viridiplantae; phylum Streptophyta; class Magnoliopsida; order Laurales; family Lauraceae; genus Umbellularia; species Umbellularia californica. Next base: position 39,208,553 of record JAPQWN010000007.1, on the reverse strand, counting down.
AAACAGCCCCAGACGACCCAAAAATTTGGTGTTGATCCTCTTCGTGGACCCCACTGATGGATCTGAACCAGGATCAGATCACTGATCTGAGGAAACACACAAGTCTGGCTCCTAATGGAAGAAGAATGAACCAATTCTACCACAGATCCAAGATTCTGGACGGTCTAGATGAAAACAATATTAAAAATCTAGAAAATCACTAGAATGTGTAAAACACCAACCTGGAAGTTCTGAAAAAATTTGAAAAAATCCCCAATATTCCCAGAAAAAACAGACAACTATGACTAGGTTGATCTGTGATGGCGGTTTGATGATCAGGGGTGGGCCACCATGAAGATGGTACTGCTGCAGCGTCTGGACACCTTGAAACAGGACTTGGATCTGTCGATCTTCACAAGAGAGATTAATTTCTCTCTATCCTTAATGCCTTAATGCTATATAAGATCACAAAACAAGATTTTCTTGGACAAGGCTCTGATACCATGTCATTCTCACAATATCAAATACAGAGATGAATGAGAACTCTTGGAAATATTGATTGTATTCTCGTGTGTTCTCATGGAGAACAACCACCAATATATAGAAATATACATGCCTCAATCAAGGGCCTTACAAACGAAACTATGTAATTACAGCAATCACTAATCTGAGTTAGGAAAGCAATCAATTATTAAATATGTACAGTTATCTCAATATTTGACCAAATCAATCCACGTAAGGTGAAGCTTTGCTAGACTGGATTGACTGATGGGCCTTGGACCCTTCATGGGTCGTGGGCCAAACTTAACAGTTGGAACTTCCTTGCAAGTATCTCAATATGCGCAGGACAGCAGCCCAGTGAAGATGAGTGGGTCGGGCAACAAACTGGCTTACCACATGTACGGCATAGGCAATATCTGGTCTAGTAATAATAAGATAAACCAGGCTGCCGACCACCTCACGATAACGAGTGGGATCAGAAAGTAGTTCTCCATCAGTAGTACGAAGCTTTAGATTATGTTCAATTGGAGTAGAAAAAGGTTTGCGATCCGTGAGTTCAGCTCTTTGGAGAACTTCATTGCAGTATTTGGTTTGCGACAAAAGGTATCCTTTAGGAGAGTATGCAACCTCAATGCCTAGAAAATATCGCAGGTGACCCAAATCTTTCATCTCAAACTGTCAATGAAAAAAATGCTTCAATGATAGAATACTAGGAGCATCATTGCCAGTGATAATCATATCATCGACATAGAGTAACAAGAAAACACATCCAGATTGCGAATAGTGAGTGAAGAGAGCGGAGTCATGAGCACTCTGAGAAAAACCGATGCTGATAATGCTGGTGCTAAACCGTTCAAACCAAGCACGAGGGGCTTGTTTGAGGCCATACAGAGCACGTTTGAGACGACAGACATAATGAGGAGGTCTCACGACGCCTAGGGGAGGATGCATATAGATTTCTCCTTGAAGGAATCCATTCAAAAATGCATTCTTGACATCAAGCTAATAAAGTGGCTAACGTCTAACAACTGCAACTGAGATAAAAGTACGGACAGTTGTCATCTTAGCAACAGGAGCAAAGGTCTCCTCATAATCAACCCCATATTCCTGTGTGTAGCCTTTGGCAACCAAGCGAGCCTTGTAACGATCAACAGATCCATCAAGTTTGGTTTTGATCTTAAATATCCATTTACAGCCAATAGCCCGTTTCCCTGAGGGAAGAGGAACAATGTCCCATGTTTGAGTTTTCTGCAGAGCCGCAAGTTCTTCTGCTATGGCCGATCTCCAGTGCAGATGAGTAATTGCCTCCTTATATGATTGTGGTTCTGTCAAAGAATGAATTGCTGCAAGGAAGGACTTATATGATGGAGAAAAATGATCAGTACAAACAAAGCCAAATCTGGAGGGAGGGATTCTGGTGCGCAATGGATACCTTCGAGATGGAGGAGGATCCTGCACATCTGGAGCAGAGGAGTGGGCCCAGGGTCAAGAGGTGGGGCTGCAGATTCCGAGTGAGCAGACGGAGTTTTGGGCCGGCGATGATATACCTGTAGGGGTGGAGGAGAAGGGGTATCAGAGGGAAACAGGTTTGGAAAGGGATCAAGAGGATAGACGGTAGGTTGCTCAGGAGAAGAGGATGCAATGGGTAAAGTATAGAAAGGTATATGCTCCAAGAAGATGACATTACGAGAGACCCGTAACTTATTGGTTTTAGGATCATAGCATCGATATCCTTTTTGTTCGATGCCATACCCTAAGAAAACACAGACAATGGATTTGGGTGCAAGTTTAGTTCTCTCATTATCATGCAACAAAACAAAACAGGTGCAGCCAAATACTTTAAGATGGGACAGGTCAGGTTTGCAGGAGAACAATTTTTCATACGAAGATGTGCCTGACAAGACAGTAGATGGTGTTCTGTTAATCAAATAGGTGGCAGTCAGGACTGCTTCCCCCCAGAATTGCAAAGGAACATGTGAGGAATAAATCATGGATCTAGCAATTTCGAGTATATGCCTGTGTTTCCGCTCTGCCACTCCATTCTGCTGTGGTGTGGCAGGACAGGATAATTGTGCTAGAGTCTCTTGACTGGTCAGGTAAGAACGAAATTTGTGGGACATGTATTCTCCCTTGGAGTCAGATCTGAATATTTTAATCCTCATGTCAAATTGAGTGGAAACCATGGTAGAGAAAGTAGTGTAGATGTTATATAACTCAGAACGATTCTTCATCAAATACAACCATGTATATCTAGTGAAATCATCAATAAACAACACGTAATAAATGGAACCGCCTTTCGTTGGCTAAGAGGCAGGTAGGGGTGAAAGTGGGTCGGGCGGCCCCCGGACGGCCCGTTATAGGCTCGGCCCGAGCTCGGCTCAAAAGACAAAAGAGCCGAGCTAGGGCCTAGGAGGAGGCCCGTTTGCTTAAAAGGGCCGAGCTCGGGCTTGATGAAGCCCGGCTCGTAAGCCCTAGGGCCTACATATATTAATAAATATATTATATATATATGTACACTATACATTAGATAATACATATATGATATAACATAATCCATAAATCCTAAACCTTAGTTTTAATCCAATATAAATAATCCCTAAACCCTAAACACTAAACCCTAAGCACTAAATAATCCATAAACCCTAAACCTAAGCGCTAAACCTTAAACCCTAATTTTAATCCAATATAAATAATCCCTAAACCCTAAGCACTAAATAATCCATGAATCCTAAACCCTAAATCTAAGCACTAAATAATCCATAAACCCTAAACCCTAAACCTTTATTTTATGATGCTAGCCGAATATTTTATTTTATTCTATGATGCTATTGGAGTTTAATTTGATTTGTATTATTATTGGAGTTTGATAATGCTCATTTACATTAACATTGAACTATTATGGAGTATTGGAACTGGGCTCCCTTAACATTGGAGTGTTTGATAATGCTCATCTACATTAACATTGAACTATAACATTATAAAACGGGCCAGGCTCACAAGCCGAGCCTAGGGCCTCAATCAAGCATGGCTCAAAGGACCGGCCCTACTTAATAAGAGCCGAGCCCGAGCCAAGATTTTTTAGGCCCTCTCAAGCTCGGGCCGGGCTAGGGCCTACTAAAAAATACTACGGCCGAGCCTAGGGCCTGTCAAAGCCCGGCTCGGCCCGACCCACTTTCATCCCTAGAGGCAGATCCCCAGACATCAGAATGCACCAAGGCAAAAGGAGCATGAGTAACAGAAGTGCTTTTATTATAAGGAAATGCATGTTGTTTACCAAAGTGGCAACCAAAACAAGTAGAAATGTCTGATATAGAAATGTGTACAAGAACACCACTATTAAATAAAAGCTTCATTTTATTTAAAGATAAATGGCCTAAACGAGAGTGCCAAAGAGCAAAAGGGGATGCAGAGGAAACATGGGCGACAGGGGAGATGTTTGAAGATGGAAGGTGAAGCGATCGAAGATAGTAGAGTCCTCCTGTCCTAAGGCCGGTCCCAATCTGTCTCCCGGTGCGCGGATCCTACACAGAACAACCAGTGGAAGAAAATGAGACAAGAAATCCAGAAGAGGTTAGTTGACTAACAGAGATTAAATTGATGGAGAGGTGGGGAACACACAAAACATTAGTGAGAGAGAGCAACTTATTTGAAACGGAGCCAATAAGGGAGACTGGTAGACGAGTGGCATCAACTGTATGGATGGTGATAGAGCTAGCAGGAGTATAACAATTATGAAGTTTGGAAACATCATTTTTCATATGATAGAAAGCACCAGAATCAAAAATCCATGTAGCATCATGTGTACCTGAAGGACCAGAAATGGTCATGGCAGAACCAGAGGCTGAAGGGATAGTGGCCATCTGAGAAGCAGAACCAGTGGAGGAAGCCAGAAACAACTGTTGCATACGCTCATCAACCATAGCCTGGATTCAACCATAGCCTGGATTTGAGATGTAAGATCCATTTGTGGAGGCACAAATTTATCATCTTCAATGACATGGGCAGCATAGGATCGCTGAGAATAAGATTGCATGGGACCACGATTGGGCTGATGACCAGATTGTTTGTTTTTGTTGTTTGGCCTTTGAGGTCTGGTTGGGCAGTCACGTTTCCAGTGTCCTTTCTTCTTACAATAATTACAAAAGTCATTGGTACCAGGTGGAAAAAAGCGATCATTCTGAGGGGTACTAACATTTGCTGACAGGACAAGTGTAGGTTCCACATGTTTCTTCTTTGTAAGAGAAAACTGATTTTGTTCTTCTGCCAATAGTTCCAAGAGTGCCGTATCTACAAAGGGCAGTGGGGACCGATGTAATAATAAACCACGAACATGTTCAAAATCAGGGCGGAGAGCCATAAGAAACTGAACCAGGCGAGTCTGCTGTCTATATACCTCAAAGATATGAGCGTCATCAGTTGTTGCAAAAGTGGGTTCCATTAGAGCCAGTTGATCCCATAGAGCAATCATTTTGATAAAGAAATCATGAATGGAGCCATTTCCTTGGTCTGCATTTTTTATTTCCCATTCTAACTGATACGGCGAGCAGCATTGGATTGAGTATACAATTTGGCTAAATAATCCCAAGCATCCTTAGGATAATTGAATTTAGCCAGTTGATTCCCAATAGATGGCGTGACCGAATTGGCAAGCCAAGAATTGATCTTCCCGACTGAAGCTTCCCATTCCTCAAATGTAGCATCTTTACTATCTGGTGTAGGGATCTGCGTAGCAATATACTTCCAAAGTTTCTGTCCTTTGAGGAAATTTTGCATTAGATGGGACCAATAGGGATAATTGGTTCCATCGAGTTGGACAGTAATACCCGACACAGTGCAATCAGAAGACATATGGATCAAACCAAAATTATCACAAACCAAAACAGCAAAACATATTTTTTTTTTTATTTTTTTTTTTTTTTTTAGCAAACAGTAGCAACAGAACTCAGCAGACGACCCTGTCGTCAGTGGAAGGATTTCCACGTGGGTCCCAGATGATGATCAAAGGCCAGATCAAGGACTGCAGATGAAATGGTAGGCTATTTTCGCAAGAAGTCCCACCCAAAACGGATCAAAATCCACAAGTTTGAACGGCTGTGATGAAAGCTGTTTGATAAAACTGAAATACCAAAGAATGTGATAGATGGCCTACCTCTGATGATCAATAATTGCTGGAAAAATCACTAGAAATAAAAGAAATATCAGGCGACCAAAGAGTGGCTATTCCGCTGATGAACTGTGATGATTAAAGGTGAGCCACACCTGATATGAGGTGATCAGGGATGATCAGAGATTCGTCTGAAAGTGATGATGACAGATGGGCTTCCAATGCTTGGAAGATGACCTAGGAGACGATCACTACTGCACCGATCAAAAACAGATGGAAAAATCCAAAGAAAAGGTCCAGGCGAGTGTGAATCTGAGCACAGATCTGATCTGTGGGCCCCACTAGATGATCAGATCACACAGTGATCTCTGCTTCAAAAATCCGAAACTCCTCAAGGTGGAAGTTTGATGAAAACTTGTGTAATCAGAAATCTGAACGGCCGAGATGAAAACTATTTGCTCAGATGAGATAACCACAAAACAGGTAGAATGGCCTACCTCAGACGATGAAAAAATCTGAAAAAAATTTGCAGAATTCTTAGGGGAGATGGACGAGCAAGGTGTGAAGGTTTTCTGATATCGGTTGATCAACAGGTGGGCCACCTTTGATCACAATTTGATCCAGTGCTTGATCAGACGAGCAATGCTTGGTCGAGACTTCTCTCAGACTTGAATGCACAGACGATCAAAATACCAGATCTCTGATTCCATGTGAAAGTATCTAGAACATAAACCAGAAGCATGCAAGATAGAAGGTTTGCAAGAGAAAACGTTGTGTACTCCTTGTATCGACGATGGGTATTTGTAATACAATGTTGCCTAGTTTAACAGATCTAATTACATGATTATAGTAATGTTAAAGGAAACTAATATCTATTCTTAGTTGTACAATCACAAGACAACTCATATAATCTTTGGACTAGTGGGCTGGCCCACTTCATGGGTCGAGCTGACCTGTATCTTTACAACTTCATCTCATCTCCTATCTCCACCTTTTGAGGAACAACATATAGATGTCCACTTCCTACTATGTAGCTCTGGTAGGTTCAAAATGTGAAACAGGCCCACGGCCCATGAAAAGATCCAGTCCAGCACATATTATATCACACGTGGACTTGATTGGGTCAATGATACAGCTGTACATACTCTATTTAATTAGTTGTTTCCATAACTTATAATAGCAATTGATGTACTGACCTAAATTAGAGCCTTGATTAAGGCATGTAATAGCTATATATTGAGGTACAATCTCCAAAGGGAGGAGGCTCGATAATACAATCTGAGTATTCAATTCAAGACTCATTGTTTCGGTTCTGTTTTTGTGAGAATGTCATGGTATCAAAGCATGGTTCAAGAAAATCTCCCTTTTTTTTTTTGTCTTATAAAGCATTAAGACAAAATAAGAATGGAGAGGAATCAATCTCTCTCGTGCAGACAAAACAGATCAAGGATTTGTCTCAAGTTTCCAGCCCTTTCTCCACTATGCGGCAATCTCATCTTCTTGGTGGCCCACCCCTGATCATCAAATCAATTTCAGCAATCCACATAGACATGGTCGCCTGATTTTTCTAAGCTTATTGGTTATTTCCAGATTTTTTCGGCACCTCCAGGTTGGTGTTTTACTCTCTCGAGATTTTCCAGAATTTTACATTGTTTCCATCAAGACCATCCACAATCTTAGATTTTCAGTAGAATCAGATCAAACTTGTTCCAGTAGAAGCCAGAATAGAGTGCTTCCTCAGATCTGTCATCTGATCTTTGTCCAGAACCATTAGTGGGGCCCACGCAATGGATCTTCAGTCACATTCAAGGTGGTCAGAGGTCCTGTTTTGCACTATTATTGTTCTGTTTTGGTTTTTTTTTTCCTCACTGCTTGCTTGGATCTGGGCCTGTTTAAAGTGTATTTGTGCTGATTTAGAACTATACCTTTAGTCGATTGATGAACTTCCAAGACCGAGGAAATAGTTTAAGGGGCCGAGATCCTTCATATGAAATGTCTCATTAAGAGAAGCTTGGAGCTCTTGAATCATTTTTGCATTAGGACCAGTAATGACTATGTCATCAACATAGACAAGAAGCATAGTAATCTCGGACGGAGCATGGTGTAAAAACATGGATGGATCATACTGGCTTGGATGAAAATCCAAATGGAGAAAAGCATCTTGAAACTTCTAAAACCATGCGCGAAGAGCTTGTTTCAGACCATAGAGAGAGCGACGGAGTTTGGCAACCATACACTTCCCTGATGAGAACCCTTGAGGAAGACGCATGCAAACATCCTCTTTAAGATCACCATGAAGAGACGCATTTTTTACATCCATTTAATAGAGAGGCCAAGACTGAGATGCAGCAATGGCAAGAATGGTGCGAGCCGTGGTCGTCTTGGCAACGGGAGAAAAAGTTTCATCATAATCGATGCCATATTCCTACCGATTTAGAGAGTGACAAGACGCGCCTTATATCTATCTAATGTGCCATCTGATTTTTACTTAAGAGAAAAAAATCCACTTACAGCCAATAGGTTTGACACCACAGGAGACAGGCCAATATCCAACGTATGATTTTGTTCTAAAGCATCCAATTCATCTTGCATAGCCTTGTTCCAACATTGGTGCTGCACGGCCTGAGAATAGGATTGTGGGATGGAAAATGAAGACAAAGTGGCCATTAAGGAATTATGTGAGAACCCATAGCGGTCTGGTGGCACCGAAATGTGAATAGTGCGACGCAATGAAGGAGGTCCAGATGGACGAATTGCCAGAGGTGGACCGGATGTTGGAGGAAGATCAAGAGGGGATTTCCAGTAGACGCTTCTTTATTCTATTTGTGATACACAAAATTAGGATTAAATTGAACAACTGGTGTGTTGTCAGAAAAACCAGTAAAGGACACCAAGGAGGAGTCAAGAGGATCAAGGTGGCTTTGAAAAAAAATATTGCTTAAAAAAAAGGACATTCCTAGCGGTACGTATTTGATGAATGTGAGGATCATAGCAAAAGAACCCTTACTGAAAGGGTGCATAACCTAAAAAACCGCACTTAGCAGATTGTGCGGTTAGTTTGGTTCTTTCAGAAGGAGGCAAAATGCACAAAGCAAACTGAGCCAAAAACATGAAGATCATCATAGGATGGAGATGACTTATACATCTGCATATTTAATACTATCGTATTCCAACCATAGCATACGGAATCCCAAATAGTAGTCTTGTATAGACAAGGTTCCTTATGCATATTCAGCAATGCACATTCAAGATGAAATTGACGCGCATAATTATCTTGATGGTACACTTTCTTCAAATACCCCCACATGTCTTTAGAGGTTGGGTAAGGTTTGAGATTCATTATCAGATGGGGCTCGACAGATCCTATAATCCATGATTTTATTTTTGTATCTTTAGTATGCCAAGATGATATCTTCTTCTCATCCTCAGTGGGTTTAGGGTCAGAGCCAGAAATATATCCCCACAATTCCTTAGCTTCAAGGTACATTTAGAACTGGAAAGACCAGGCAGGGTAATTCTTTCTAGTGAATTGGATCAGCGTAACTTCAGATTTTTCCATCTCAAATTGATATTGGCCAAAAAAAAAAAACCTGATTGAAACAACAATAAAACCCATCAATAGTCACGAGATGAAGTTTAAAAGCGTATGAGAAACGTTTTCTATGTGTAGAATGTTAAACAGGCCCACGACCCATGAAAAGATCCAGTTCATATCATATTATATCACATGGATTTGATTGGGTCAATGATAGAGTTGTACATATTCTATTTTAGTTGTTTCCATAACTAAGAATAATAATTGACGTACTTGCCTAGATTAGAGCCTTGATTAAAGCATGTAATAGTTATATATTAAGGGGAGATCTCCAAAGGAGGGACACTCGAATAATACAATCTGAACATTTAGATTTCACTAATTATTCTCTTAGTTTTGTCATTGTGAGAATAATATGGTATCAAAGACAAGTTCAAGGAAATTTGGGTTTTGATCTTACATGGCATTAAGGCAATAAGAATAGAGAGAAATCAATCTTTCTCGTGAAGAAAGACGGATCAAGGATTTGTTTCGAGAAGTTCAGCCCAATCCAAACTCTGTGGCAGTCTCAGCTCTTTGGTGGCCCACCTCTGATCATAAAACCACTTTTAGAAATCAATACAGCCAAGGTCGCTTGGATTTTCTAAGATTATTGGTGATTTTTTGGGCACTTCTAGGGTTGGTGTTTTACTCATTCTTGAGATTTTCTAGAATTCTAATACTGCTTTCATCTAGACCATCCAAAATCTTGGATATTCAATGGAATTGGATTATTCTTTTTCCAGTAGAAGCTAGACTAATCTGCTTAGATCTGTCATCTGGTCATTGTCCAGAACCATCAGTGGGGCCCACGTAGAGGATCTACAGTCATATTCAAGGTCGTCATAGGGTTTTTTAGGCCTATTATTGTTCTGTTTTGGTTTTTTTCTTCACCGCTTGGTTGGATCTTGGCTTTTGCACACAGAATAGGTTTTCATACCCTTTTAGCCTTCATCTCTTGATTGTTGCTGGATTTTATTGTTGTGTTTTCACCAATTCAATCAGTTTTTCGGCCAATATCAATTTGAGATGGAAAAATCTGAAGTTACTCTGATCCGATTCACTAGAAAGAATTACCCTGCCTGGTCTTTCCAGTTCCAAATGTACCTTGAAGCTAAGGAATTGTGGGGATATATTTCTGGCTCTGACCCTAAACCCACTGAGGATGAGAAGAAGATATCATCTTGGCATACTAAAGATGCAAAAATAAAATCATGGGTTCTAGGATCCGTCGAGCCCCATCTGATAATGAATCTCAAACCTTACCCAACCTCTAAAGACATATAGGGGTATTTAAAGAAAGTGTACCATCAAGATAACTACACGCGTCAATTTCATCTTGAATGTGCGATTGCTGAATATGCACAAGGAACCTTGTCTATACAAGACTACTATTCGGGATTCCGTATGCTATGGTCGGAATACGATAGTATTAAATATGCAGATGTGGCTGATAATGTTTTAATAGTAATTCAAGATCTTCAGGCTTCTAGTCAAAGGGATCAATTTTTTATGAAACTACGCACTGACTATGACAATGTCCGATCTGCCCTGATGAATCGGATGCCATTACCTTCCTTAGATGTATGCTTGAATGAACTCCTACGCAAAGAACAACGCATTGCGCCCTCGGTTCATATAGCTCAACAAAAGACAGAGACCTATTCTGTCGCGTTTTCTATTAATAAATCTTCTCAACCTCCACCTCGAGACTTGAGAAAAATGTATTGTTACAGTTGTCAGAAATTTGGGCACATTGCGACTCAATGCAAACAAAAGGTCTGCAGTTACTGTAAACGGTCAGGACATATCATCTCTGAATGTCACTGCCGCCCACAAGCTCCGTCACCATAGTATCAGACTCCACATTATCAGACTCCGCATGTGTATGTTGCTTCTATGGTTATGCCTACTACAATATCTGCACCCTTGCAGCCTGAGCCCTCATTCTCTCTCGCTCCTAAATTGGTCCAACAAATGATTGTCAATGCATTCTCTGCTTTTGGTCTCTCAGGTACATCACCTCCTTCTACTTGGTTCCTTGATTCCGGGGCGTCTAATCATATGACGTATTCTCCTGCCCTACTCTCCAATGTGACAAGATACAATGGTCATCTTCAAATACAAACTGCTAATGGGGGAAATGTTCCCATTACTGCTCTCGGAGATATCCCTGATCCCATCCCATTGAAAAATGTTTACCTTTGTCCCAACTTAACTTCAAACCTATTATCAGTCAGGCAACTTGTTAAAAATAATTGTAACATCTCTTCTTCTCCTTCTAGTTGTGTTATGCAGGACGCCAGGAGCAAATGTCCGGGAAGGAGATAGCGAGGGCCGAGGAGGCCTAAGTGTGGACGCTTGTTTCCGTTGGATCTTTCCACAATTTCTAGGGATAACTTCGAAAATGATGTTTTTTGCTTTTCCGTTAGAGATAACTGCCAATTGTGGCATAATAAACTTGGTCACCCTAATTCCAAAGCTTTGTCCCTTATGAGAAATCCTGGTTTATTAAATAAATCTATTAGCTTATCTTTTTGTGTGCCTTCTTTTGATTATGCTACTTGTAAAATGGGAAAGAGCAAAACTCTTCCTTTTCCTATTTCCACTTCACACAGCACTCAGTGTTTTGATTTAGTTCACAGCGATGTATGGGGAATTGCTCCAACTCTCTCACGCTCACTATAAATACTTTGTGACTTTTATTGATGATTTCAGTTGGTTCACATGGGTTTAATTTCAGCATTCCAAATCTGATGTATTCAATGTTTTAAAAAAAAATTGCATATGTTGAGAATCAATTTACCACCTCCATTGAAGTCTTGCAATCTATTCGGGCGGGGAATATGTGTCTTTATTTTCAACAGTTTTTGCCGCAAAAAGGCATTATTTCTCAAAGAACTTGTCCTTATACTCCACGGCAAAATGGAGGCTGAAAGAAAAATTAGACACCTTCTTGATGTCACTCGTTCCCTTTTTCTTGAATCATCGGTTCCTAACTGTTTTTGGGTTGAGGCACTGGCCACCGTAGTTCATCTTATAAGTTGTATACCATCGACCTCTAAAGAAAATTAGAGCCCATATTACCGATTGTACAAGTCATCTCCATCCTATGATGATCTTTATGTTTTTGGCTCAGTTTGCTTTGTGCATTTGCCTCCTTCTGAAAGAACCAAACTAACCGCACAATCAGCTAAGTGTTTTTTTTAGGTTATGCACCCTTTCAGTAAGGGTTCCTTTGCTATGATCCTCACATTCGTCCAATACGTACCTCTAGGAATGTCCCTTTTTTTTTTAAACAATATTTTTTTCAAAGCCACCTTGATCCTCCTGACTCCTCCTTGGTGTCCTTTACTGGTTTTTCTGACAACACACCAGTTGTTCGATTTAATCCTAACTTTGTGTATCACAGACAGAATAAAGAAGCGCCTACCGGAAATCCCCTCTTGATCTTCCTCCAGCATCCGGTCCACCTCTGGCAATTCGTCCATCTGGACCTCCTTCATTGCATCTCACCACTCACATTTCGGTACCACCAGACCGCTATGGGTTCTCACATACTTCCTTAATGGCCACTACAAGGTTATGCAAGATGAATTGGATGCTTTAGAACAAAATCATACGTTGGATATTGGCCCGTCTCCTGTAGTGTCAAACCTATTGGCTGTAAGTGGATTTTCTCTCAAGTTAAAATCAGATGGCACATTAGATCAATATAAGGCGCGTCTTGTCGCTCTCGAAATCGGTAGGAATATGGCATCAATTATGATGAAACTTTTGCTCCCGTCGCCAAGATGACCACGGTTCGCACAATTATTGCCGTTGCTGCATCTCAGTCTTGGCCTCTCTATCAAATGGATGTAAAAAAATGTGTTTCTTCATGGTGATCTTAAAGAGGACGTTTACATGCGTGTTCCTCAGGGGTTCTCATGAGGGAAGGGCATGGTTGCCAAACTCCGTCACTCTCTCTATGGTCTGAAACAAGCTCCACGTGCATGGTTTGAGAAGTTTCAAGATGCTCTTCTTCGCTTGGATTTTCATCCGAGCCAGTATGATCCTTCCATGTTTTTACATCATGATCCGTCCGGGATTATGGTGCTACTTGTCTATGTTGATGACATAACCATTACTAGTCCTGATACAAAAATGATTCAGGAGCTCCAAGCTTCTCTTAATGAGACATTTGACATGAAGGATCTCAGCCCCTTAAACTATTTCCTCGGTCTTGAAATTCATCGATCAATAAAAGGTATAATTCTGAATCCGCACAAATACACTGTTGAACTCATTAACTTGGCTAGCCTTGCTGCTTCAACTCCAGTAGATACACCGGTCGAACTGAATGTAAAACTCAGTCAAGAGCATGGTGACCTTCTTCTAGATCCTACCGCAAATCGCCAGTTAGTAGGTAGCTTGATCTACCTCACGATCACTCGTCCTAATATCTCCCACGCGGTCAATCTAATGAGTTAGTTCATGATTGCTCCTCGTCACCTTCATAAGACTGTTGTTCGCCACATCATTCAGTACCTTATTCACACACCAACTCACGGGTTATTCTTTCCATCAAACAATTGTATATCTCTCAAAGCTTATTCAAATGCTGATTGGGCCGGTTGTCTAGATATTCGCAGATCGACAACTGGATGGTGCATGTTTTTGGGTGATAGTCTGATTTCCTGGAAATGCAAGAAACATGAAAAGGTTTCCAAATCATCTACCGAGGCTGAGTACCGAGCCATGTCTACTCTCCGATATTAAGTTCCCCGCAGAATGTGCTACCCCACTCTATGCGAATATACAAGTGCAATTCGGATTACTGAAAATCCGATTTTCCATGAACGCACTAAACACATCAAGGTTGATTGTCACTTCATACGTGATGAATTTAAGCGTGATATCATTAGCCTTCCGCATGTCTCCACTGAGCTTCAAATTACTGATATTCTTACTAAAGGTCTTCCACGACCACGCCATCAGTTCTTGGTTGGCAAATTGATGCTTGTTGATTCTCCCACATCAATTTGAAGGGGGGTGTTAAACAGGCCCACGGCCCATGAAAAGATCCAATCCGACAGATTATATCACACGTGGATTTAATTGGGTCAATGATACAACTATACACATTCAATTTAATTAGTTGTTTCCATAACTTAGAATAGCAATTGATATACTGACCTAAATTAGAGCCTTGATTAAGGCATGTAATAGCTATATATATTGAGGAACAATCTCCAAAGGGAGGAGGCTCGATAACACAATCTGAGTATTCATTTCAACACTCATTCTTTCAGTTTTGTCATTGTGAGAATGTCACAAAATAGCAGCCGCTATGCTACTATCTGCAGTAGCGATTGAGGCCGCCACGCTATTTTAAAAATAGCGGCGCTACGGTCTAAAAAGTAGTGTAACCAAGCAATTTTAATTTAAAACGTTGTTTGTCTTATTTCTTCTCCTTAATAGCATTTGCTAAAGTTGTCTCTAAGCTTTTATGGTTCCAAATCACTAAAAAAAACAGAAGATTAGCTGCTACACATGATTCAAAAAAAAAAAAAAATTTGACCACTTAAAATTCACACCACTACACCGTTACATATCACCCGTTACGTAGTGTTTTGGCACTAGCCAATATGCACGCTGCAGCTGCTATTTTGATCAAGGCTGGTACCAAATTGAAACTTCCCAAAAAGAATAAAATCCCTAAATTGATAGAAAAAGAAGATAGAGAGAGAACAGGAATTTCATAAAATCGAATTAGGGTTGCATTCCATAGGGCTAGGTTATCACAACCATATATAGTACATCGCATTTTGCATATTAAAAAAAAATTATGTATTTTTGGATTTACAATTAGTCCCTAAGCTTTCTATATTTACAAAGAAAAAAAAATCAAGCATCCATTGATATTTACCCACTGCAACCTACAAACTTGGTCTGTAAAACGAGCCAAAGATTTTTTTTCGGTAAATAAAACATTAGGGTACAGTTTAAGCAAACTTCTTTGAAAATAATTATGGAAAATCAAATGTAATCCATCATGGATGCACATGTTAATCACATAAAAGAGACAAAGTACAAAAGGAGTAATGCTCTTCGTGCCTATGATTCATATTTAATGCCAACAAGTCATCACTAGAACAAACTTTCAAACAAGCTAACATTAATTCATAGAACTGAAATGTTTGGAAACACTAACTCCTCTTCCTCACAAAAATGATTTAATCAAACTACCTCCTTATCACTGCCCGGCCTACCAAATACACCTTTCTTCTGTTTTTTCCCATCAGCAACCTGAAATTAAAATAAAATAATAAAAAAAGCAAATCATGAAAACTCAAAAAAAAAATCCTCGAAAGAACTCAAATTTGAAACAGTAGAAGCCAGCGAGAAAAAATTATTCCATTACATTGTAATATAAAAAATTAGCAAAGCAGCTTTGTACATTTTTTCACTAAAGCCACACAACATCAATAGCAAGAACAAACCTTGTCAAGAATTCCAAACACAATCTCATACAGTTTGGCCAAGATTTGTGAATTGCTTGCCGGAGTGAAAGTAAGTGCCTTCAAAGCTGCAATTCTCCGTGCATGGACTTCAAAATACAATTATACCGAAGTCAGACACTATTCATGTCCAGCAAGTAAGAACCCATACAAAGATCTTACAGTTAGTCTACAATTACTGAAGCTAATTGGCAATTGAACAAAACTTAAAAAAAAAAAAAAAAAAGGTAATGCAATGGGCACGTACAATTAAATTTCAACTTTTTGTCATAGGGTACAAGCTTTTTTAGGTTATTCATGGCAATTTGTACTTGAGAGTACTAAATAAGCATCAAGGGCTTTGCTGCCTTTTTAAATTTTCTGCTAATATTAGGAAATGTGATAATAATCTTAACTGCTCTTTTGGCCCTAACTTCTTTATATTCTTCATCTCTTTCTCGTTTCTCCATCTTCAAACATAACATGATAAAACATTCTCCATCTTCAAACATAATGGGTATCAAAGCCACCGAAGATTAAGTTGTACAAATCGTTCAAGTTGAAGAGTCCACAATCATACAGCCAAATGTCATCTAGTTGCTAATTAGACATACATTCATACCACACAAATACGATCATGAAACACAAAAGGCAAAGAAGTGAAATTCCATGATGATTTGCCATCTCATATTTGAACTTCTTAATTGAAATTTAAACTTAATAAGGCTGGTTTTTCCATGCTGCTGTCTTTTAACTAGGGTTCTGACTTACGATACTGTGATTAGTCACATGATGTGGATGGCAATGGAGAACAGGAAGATCACATAGTCGAGCCTCAACATACATGGAGGCATTTGACCAAGCACATGGGGTTCAAGCCCATGTGCAAGGGTTCAGAACGAAGAAAGGACCCAAGCAGTCCCCTAAGTTCAATGAATTACAAAGCTTGGGACTGTTTGATGAGGATTAAAAATGCTGCAGGGATGTTTTCGTAAATAACAGAAAATTTCCTGTAAAATAGAACTGAAACTGGGATGTTTCTGGATCCTCATAAGTGGGCCAATATGGACCAAGACTAACCATAGAAAAAACACTATGGGTGTTGCCAACGAGTGTAGCAACCAATGGTAGAGCCCACCTCTGCAATCATGGGCAATATAGGCCCCACAGACAATAACACCCCAACTGCTCTGAACATGACTAGTAGCAGTCATTCTCTTGGCTTATTTGATTTATTTTCTTTCTGTTCAGGACTTCTACATTTTAGGGACCTATGGTAAAGCCCACCTCTTCAATCATGGGCCATATGGGCCCCACAGCCAAGAACACCCAACTGCTCCAACTGATCCTGAAACTTCTATGCACCGGATCCCACATGCACAATCAAACACTTCCAAAAATGTCAAAGCAAGGCCCTGTACAGAACACTTCCAAAAATGTCAAAGCAAGGCCCTGTACAGGATCTTCTGAGTCTTTATCAATGGACGTGGGATCATCTGCATAAAAATTCGCATGCCTAGATTTTTCTCTTTTTTTTTTCAAGCTATATAAAGTGTTAAGACGTTTTATGCAAATTTTAGGGCCTGTTTGATTTAAAAAATGTGGAGAATACATGTTCGTAAAATCTGGAGAACTCCCTAAGGGCCCATTTGTTTCATGTAATTGAATTTCTGGACATTCTAAGACTCGGATTGCTTATAGTGATTAAAATTGAAGAAACAAAGGTGAATACCAAAAAATAAACATCAAGGAATCTCCCCTTTAATGGCAAATAAATGAAGGAGAGATGGGAAATGAATACCCATCCACCAACCTAGAAATTCAAATCCTACGAAAGTCAAGGTTATTTACATCTCCACCTTATTATATCCATCCTTAACCCCTCACCCTTTTAATATTCGTTTGTTAGAGCCCATTAACCCACGAATTTCTTTGAATTCAATGTCCATGCAAACAAATGGGCCCTAAATGTTGTCTTGCTGAAATCCTGATTCCGAAGGGTTAAAGTGGCAATTCACAAAAGTGAACTCCAGCAACTACAGGGAAACCCAGAACTCAAACAGGGAATTATGGTAACAATCTCTTATGGGAATTCATATTGAAACTAATTAACAAAAATATAAAACCAAGAAAAAGAGTAATACTTATAGCGATTTCGAATAAAAAAAAAAATCCAAACTGGAAAGCTCAAAAGAATAGTTAAGTGATAATACTGTCTGAACTAAGCCAAAAACCCAAGAGAAGTTTGAATTAAAGTCAAGATCTCAACTTTTCTTCAAAATTTTTATATTCTTCTTTTTTTTTAAGTAAACCTTCTTCAAACATTAAAGTTCTCAAATGGTATCCTATGTTCTCTTTGGGCAGGTTACAACATCTAACTATTGCAAATGGAACCAATATAGAAAAGCTGAAAATTCACAAATATATAACCAAAAAACACAAGACTGAAAGGTAATCAACTAAAACAATATACAAATACAAGTTGAACAAAGGATCTGGCATACTTTCAACGTCAGCATTTGAGGCCTCTAGAGTAAGCTGCTCTACTATTCGGGGTACAACATCTGCCCTGGTCACACCTCCAATGGCATCAATGTCAGCAAGAGCATCCCAGTTTGGTGTGGGGATACCGCCACCTTGACTTAAAGATTGAGAACCACCGTCTGACAAAATTCTAGCCAGGTAGTAGTAAACATAGCGCAGGACACTCCTATCATCGCATTGTTGGTGAAGCTGCAAAAGTAACAAGTTCCACATATCAACTTATGACATTACACCTAATATCCTCATGACAAATAGACATTCATGCAAAAAGATACCTAAGCTAATTAAATAACTTTGGATAAGCCAAATATAAAGAAAAATTAGAGAAAAGACATAGTTAGTCTTCCACGCTCAATCCAATAAAAAATAAACAACCAAGCTATTCAATAAAATAAATAAATAAACAACCAAGCTATTCAAGAATGAGGAAATTCACATTAATGTCTGCAGATCCAAAGTTAAAGATAACTTTTCTTTTATCATTAAAAATAGTCTATCACCTTTAAGAAGAACGTATAAATTGAAGAAAAATGATGAGTAGAATAGAAGAGGGTATCATGTGGGACCCACCAGATGCCTTGTGCAAAGGAGAACTCCAAAAAGGGACTTGCACAAGTCTCTCCATTTCCATCATTTTTCTATATTTCTTTAATTAGGTCTCTTAAGTTAAAAAGATAATGAATGGTTGAGATCAAATATTCTTAAAGCAGGAGTCAAGATGAGAAATAGGGTTCTTTAATATTTTCTTTCATAAAAATCTAACGAGAAAAAAGGAATCAGATGAGACAAGTAAAAGAACGAAGGAAGACTAAAAGAGCGATTGGAAAGACACGAAATACAGAATCAGATGAGACAAGTAAAAGAACGAAGGAAGACTAAAAGAGCGATTGGAAAGACACGAAATACAGAAAGCAGTTGTCATAAGGTCACAAAAGTCAGGTTGCAGCTTAAGTCTTACTATATTGAATAAAAGACAATTAAAAGTATGCCCCCTCGGCCTATCAAATAATACATAATGCCACATTACGCCAATTGGCATGAATATTATCGACTTCTGTCAAGCTCGTGCATAGATATTGATCATGCCAAGCTAGCCAAGAACACTGAAACATTTCCCTAGTGTGAGACTTGGTAAAACAATCAACAAGTTGGCCTTCAAATCTCCAATATACTGTAGAAACAATCTCAGATGACATCTTTTCCTGAATGAAGTGTATATCAGAATTGTACATTGTCCATTGTATGTCCATTGTATTGGTACAAAAAGTCACTTCCCATGTGTGAGAATTGTAGATAATAGTAATATAGAATATCATTCAAAATAAAGATTTTAAATAATCTGAAGAAGCATATTGGATCCTCCTATTCTTCTGAAATATGTCATATAAGTACCCGTTTGGTACATGAGTTTCCAACAGGAGTCAATTTTGTCAAGTCATTTCAATTTTTCCTGTTTGAGATTCCATGTTAAGTGGATAGCATATAAGAATAAATTCTAGAATCGTGTGAAATTCCTTTTCTTCCCTCATTCCTAAGTGTTCTAGCTTCTCCTCGTTCACAAAATACCATCTCATAATTTTTGCGAAGAAACACCAAATTACCATCCAATCCTACCAAAATATGCCCTCCAATCAGGGGGAAAAACCTATAATTTATCTATTTAAAGTCATTTATAGAATGAAGATATGTAAAACAAAAGCATAGTAAAGTTTCTGTCATATTCCATAGAGCATTGTGCATCACCCTACTATGCATTATAGTAGATAGGCCACTCTGAATCCCGAAATAAGAGAGATCAGACAGAGTCTAGAAGAATTAGGCTACCATAAACAGAAGTTGCAAATCAATCTGATAGTATCATAAGAACTTAAATCATAAAAAGACCTCTTCTACACATCCCAAATCAATTTATATCCAGTTTATGTGGCTGGAGTGTTCAATTTTCTCATGAATCAACTATAAGAACCATGTAAATTTGTACATTCAAAATTTCAAATATAATATGTAGAAAACATCTACATCACCATTTCCAATCTAACAATTAACCTCGCCTGCAGCACATGAAATGCAAGACATGACTGAGCACACTTACCTGGCAAATAACTTAATTGTCTCTCTCTCTTTTAACAAAAAAAAAAATACTTCCTTTTCTCAGTTATCAATAGGCGGCTATATAACAAAGACCCAAGATTCATTTATAGCCCAATTCTCCATTCTAGTCAAGAAGAATGTATATAACACTACTGTGGTAATGATATTGTGTGTGTGTGTGTAGAGAGAGAGAGAGAGAGAGAGAGAGAGAGATGGACAAAAGGTCCACAAAATCATACCATGAGAAGAGATGGAGCCAAGGAAGGATCCACTGAATTATAGACAGCAAGTTTTGGAAACACATGATGTACCAACTGCTTCTGGGAACTTTTCTACATGAGTAACAGTAAAAATGATATTATAATGTATTAAAAAGAAGGCTTGGGAGTGTTGGAGGCTACTAAGTATAAACCAATACCTGATCTGACATTGCAGAAAGTTCATGAATATTTCGTGCAAGTTGGGCATGTGAGACTGGCTGCATAGACGAAATAAAGAATTTTTTAATACACCAGATGCACAACAATGGCAACATAGTTGTAAGCATGAAACTGTTTTCATCTATAAATATTTCAACTATAGCAGGAAATGGTCACCTGCATTCTAAGTCTCCCAAGAACCAATAAAATGAAAAAAGGAAAGAAATTCCCAAGAATCAGTTAATGAACAGATATTAGGAAAGCCACTTTTAGCGGAGGGAGAGAGAAAAAGTTGCAATCTACTGATAGCTCAATGGTGGTGAATCTCCCTCTACAAACAACCAAGATCAATCTCCAGCTGTAGCTATGTTGATTAGGGAATTGGCTAGACTGCGTTAGTGTGGGTGCCTGAGTATTTACCAGAGCAAGGAATAAAAACACTTGGAGATTGCCCACTTTAATAAGGTCTTTTAGTGTCACACCCCCGTTGATGCTTTTTGGTATGCTTTTTAACCATCAAAAGTTACAAACTCTCGGATGCTTTTTGGTATGATTGAAAAACAGATAGATCTATCATTTTTGCTATTATCACAACATGAATCAGTTACATCATTCTGTTCCTGCATTTTATTATATTAGTCATCTTTAACTAATTTCTAAAACTTAGAAGACATTGATTTATTTTAGGGCCCAGGATTAGCAGTGGCCTTTTTCAGCTAGTTCCATTCCATTGTACCATGATTCAATCCGACGGCCAATAAGTATCAGATTGACATCAAAATTGGATATATAACAATTCAAGGTTGCAGGTTCGCATGCAAAGGTCCAGATTCCTAATAGGCAGCGGGGTCTATCATACAATAGAGAACATAAAAGGGAGTCTTTTGCCAATTCACGAGAGTTGTTTTTAATGCATGGAGAATATATAATACCCTCTTATTCTCCTTGGGCTGTCTCCTGCTTGCTCGGACGGGATTGAGCGCCTTGGCGACGGAGATGGTGTCGTTCTGGATCTGTGTCAAGCTGATGATCTTCTTCTTCGATTTCTTGTCGGTTTGGACCGGCTTTCCGAGAGTGGTCGGAACGGCGTGAGATTGGGGGGTGGAGGAGGAATTAGATGATATCAGACCCATCAGAGTCTTTCCTGAAGGCTCGGAGTTCCACGACATCTCGAGCAGAGAAGATGTGATTAGGGCTTGGGATTTTTTGCTCTTTTTCGCAGTGGACAGACAATGTCAGGGTTTCTGAGATCGCTCGCTCGTATTTTTGGTTTTTTTTTTTTTTTTTTTGGTGTGTACGGAAGAATACACAAGAAGAAGGGGAGGGAGGAGAAAAAGAGGGAGGTGAGAATTTCATTCGCGTAGAGGGTCTGCCATGCTAACTAACGAGTTTTGAATCTCTCTCTGGAACCGTTGCAGAAAATCCGCAGCATGAGGATCCTAAATTGGGAGATTTTAAACGCATTCTACATGGATTTCCAACCCATTGGGTTTACAAAGGCACAAAGAGAATGAAACCTGTTCGTAAACTGGACAGCAGGTGACTTTTCGCTCCAAAGGCAAACTAATTTTAATGAGTGCGCTTCGGTTGGGACCACAATTTTTGCTATTTCCATCGCATTTCTCCTCACACGGAGATATAAAATTTGAGTTTTTGGTGTTTTACTTTCCGCACCCACCAATATACTCAGACAACCCCTTGCCTTTTAGACCTCCTATCCTCTCTGCCACAACTCTCTTCCTTCACCAGAGCCTCTTCTACACACACCAAGCTTAGGGACAGGCATTCATCTTTTACACTCAGCCAAGCGAAGAGACCGAACCACAAACTTCTTTAATGACCTCTTCCGTCACCGAAGCATCCATTTTCATCAAGGGTAGCTCACCTTCCCTCTTCACCATTCTCATTGTCTTATTTTTGTAAATAGGACATTGTAGCAACTGTTTTGCAAAAAACTATGTTAGAGGGATACATATGCTTTGATAGTTATCACATAATGAATTTATTTGCTATGTATTTGCACCTGTGTCGAGTTCTTGAAATTTTTTTTTCACCGCAATATGTTCGATCCTGAAAGTCCAGACATCATAATTATGTTAGGACATTAATTCTCAGATGGTTTTTAGATGTTCATAATCTAATTTTCAAACATTTCTATTAATATTCGAACATTAGATTTCAAACAATAGACCAATGTTCGTAGAGTAATTGTCGTATAGTCCCAATGCGTTCTAATGGATAGTGTTGAACAGGAGTCATTGAATGTGTTTTTGACACTCTTTTTCCAATGTTTCAAAAATGGATAGACCAAGCAATTCCAGAGTAAGACCAACAGCTTCCAACAAGA
Source organism: Umbellularia californica (assembly GCA_028538565.1). Taxonomy (NCBI): domain Eukaryota; kingdom Viridiplantae; phylum Streptophyta; class Magnoliopsida; order Laurales; family Lauraceae; genus Umbellularia; species Umbellularia californica. The sequence goes on along the minus strand of JAPQWN010000007.1, from coordinate 39,185,512 downwards.
GGCGACGTCAAAGAATTAAAAAGGTTGTAGAAGAACTAGAGGCACCGGAATATGATTTGGAAGAAGGCAATGAAGAAGAAGGAGCCCCTGTTGACCATGAAGGAGAAGAAGTTGTTGTTCCACAAGAAATAACTATGGGGCCAGAAGATCGATCTTTGTTGCCTAATTCAACACATACATAGCTACATTCATTTACAGTTTTTTTTTTTTTTTTTTTACATCAAGATCAATGCATTGGTTACATTATTCAATAATGTACCATTTTGGAATACAGGAACAAAGAACGCAAAAATGTTTGAGCCATGGATAGAAAATACTACACTGCCAATTGAATGAAAGCGACGGGTTTAGAGAGTTAGTGGCTAGATCTAATTTGAGTCCACTTATTACAACATACTACCACTCTATTAGTAAGATCATTGTCTCTTGTTTGTGGAAATGTAGCAACCTGAAACAAACACTTTCTACATGCCGTTTGGCGACATGTCCATAAGTCTAGATAATGTTGGCACCGTACTTGGGATCCCGATGATTGGCCGTTCTGTTGCATATAGTGGTAAAATGTTATTTCAAGATGCTCATTTACTCCTTGTTGACACTTTGGGAGTTTATCCAAATGAAGCAAATGATGAGTTGCGGTAAGTTTGGGGCTAATCTGTAAGATTGGAGTGGCTAAGAGGGAGGTTCTCAAAATATCTGATGAGCATGGAGATGACATGACTGATTGTGCAGTTAGAGGCTATCTTTTGTATTTTATTAGGCTGCACATTGTTCGCGGACAAGAGTGGCACACGTGTGCTAATTATATATCTTACGCTGTTGACAGACTTAGAGCGTGTCCGTACAAATGCATGGGGTGCTGCTGCTCTAGCTTATTTATATCGACAGTTTGGATTAGCTACCCATCATGAAGTCAAACAAATTGCTCGATATTTTACACTGCTAGAGGCGGCGTGGATTTATGAGCATTTTGAGTGTTTGGCTCCAACTCCCAACATTCACTATGGAGTCAGTCAGCCCCCAGTGCATCACTGGCTCCCTCATAGGAAGATTGCTGCTCCCCTACAAGCACTACGAGAACGGCTAAATTACATGGGCGCAGATCAGATACTCAAAATTGCTTGTTCACTAGTTCTTGGATTGAATAACATCCTATTTTTAATTTACAATAAAATATCTTATAATTGTTTTTGTCATTGCAGGTCACATAGGATCCTTATCATGATATTAGATGGCACCATCCATTTAATCAGGTCACCTACTACTGTGGCTGCATTAAGTCCATGGACATTGTTGAGCCCTATCATCCAAATAGGATCCTCAGGCAATTTGGTAAGGTGCGGACTATTCCTCCACTCCCATTAATTCCACTTCATGCTACATGAGGTCCGACCGCAAATGCATACCACATCGCATATCAATATTTTGATAAGTATAGGAAAGATGGAATGATCACCTATTGTCTAGGTTGAATCGGAGCACACCAGTTAGACGTCCTTCTGATTGCATACCAAATTACATGGATTGGTACGCACGAGTTTCAAGGATGCTGCTTCAAAACCCTAATCTCCAATCCAATTGGCACCCACGTCCTCGAGATGCACAACCTAGTTCAGACATTGATTATGAGATGGTATGGTTACTAAAAAACTTAGCATTTATTCACATTTTTAATTTAACTAGTGGAGCCCTGCACTTGCAATGCACGTGCACCGAACACACAGTTTTACTAAGAAAATTTTTTAAAAAACAAAGTTCTTAAAAAATCCAGTAGAAGCTTCAATACATTTAAAAATAAAATTTCAACAGAAAATGAGTGACTGTAAATTGTAAGGCCCATGCAATGTCCAAATGCAGCTGACACTACTTTTTTCCTGTACATTTGAAAACAATAAAACAATGATATAGTGAGATTAATGAGATCTCAAAAGATAATCAATATGGAATTTATATAACTTTTGAGGATATAAATCACATATTTCTAGATATTTTATCATGAATGTGTACAAAGAAATTTAAATTTATTTTATTTAACATGTCAGGTCAACTTATTTTAAAGTTGGAGTCCAGTCGAAAGCATAGTCAAATTGACAACCTACAATTTTATAAAAAATAAAAATAAAAACTAAGAACCAGATGAGCTTACTGTTTTAACCAATTACCATGAACATTATATGTTCACTACAAAATCAGATTCTATTAAGGAAAAAATAATTATATATTACCTAAGGACATCAGAATAACAAAATTGAGGTGGTGGTTTTAGTCTTAACTTACAAAGAAGAATAACATCTCACACCGATCGACCGTCAAGAATAATGAAGTAATCCAGCTTGTCCTCAAGCGACAGGGATCAACAAGATGGAACTATGATATGAACTCACGGGTAAGATTTGCGGAGCACCTGCTGATCAATATTAATATTTAACACGTGCTTTGTTTTATTTTATAAGACGGACCACTATCATGTAAAAAGAGGCAATACATCTCCAAGAGTTAGCATCTTCTTTTGCTTGATATAAAGTGCTATATTTTATACCCTTTAAGAAAAGGATAATACAAAGTAATCATAGAAGTTCAGTTAAATGGAAGCTTACAAATAGAAATATCCATAGGGAAAAAAATACCAAAAAACAAAAAACTACAAATACAAATTTGCCAAAAGAATTGGACATTCCTATTAAGAAATACATAAGAATGTAACCTAGGTATTCTAGATCAACTCTTCTGCTATGTTCTGTATAGAGGATGGGAGTGTTGATCAAAGTAAGAAAAATTCAAAACAAACAAAGACAAACTGAATTTGTTGCAGCTCAGCATCAAATACTTACTTTAGTTGTTTACACTTAAAACGATTACTTCATTCACTGACTCTGAAGTTAGTAGTAACGCTAGCATAACAAGCAGTTTTTATGAGATCCTTGTTTTCCCTTTGAGGAAAGGCATGACGCTTCATTGAAATATATGAAAAGAAAAACAAGAACAAGTAGAAGAAGAAGCTTGCAATGATGAAAGAAATAAATGTGTTAGAAAATGATCAAAGTTTTTCAATTTAAACCTCATGAGTAAAAGCAATAATAAATAAATATATTCATGCCCTTGAAATGCCCTTTTATAATAAGAAAATTCACAAAAAGTTGTATATTAAGAAACTAAAAATTGTACAGAACAACAACAATTTTACGATAGCAATCTATAAGACCTACCACTAAATTGCATTTATGGAATTATCTTTAGGAATCACTAATATTAGAAGAGAACTAATATTTAGTAGTAGTTATCACATTATCCAACTTGTGATTATTCTTCCAATAGGGATATAATTCAAGATCAATACAACTATTATGTCGGATTGAAAACTCAATTATTCTAACTAAATAAAATACAAACACATGAAGCAAAATGGAAAAGAATATTTAATTTTTTTAATGCTAACTTTCATTAAAAGAAAGAAAAAAAAAAGGACGGACATAAAATGAGCTTAAGTTTGTGCCTTTCACTTTCTTATTTATGATATTTTATCAGTTGCTACTTTTTTCTAAAAAATAAAAAGAAAAAAACTAAATATAAAGCAACAATGCAAACAAAATATCTGTATATATGGGATGTGCTTATAAGTTTTGGAAGTCCCTATACCTTTTTCAAAGGCATAATAAATAATATACAACTGAAGGAACATCAAATTACAAATATTAAAGGTTTGTGTACAAAAGTTTAAAGGGTTAATATTTAAAAAATAATAACAAAGGGTTACATCCATACAAAGAAAATAATTTCATATCTTCTGGAAACTTCCTGGAGTCCTCTGATGTTCTTAATTCTCAAATTTCAAACTTCAAATACAAATATATACCACTTAAGTATGTTTTAGTTCTACCAAAAAATAAAAATAAATAAATAAATAAAAACTATATGCATAATTAGCATCGTTTCAGGTATTAAAAAAAAGGAAAATGTTAATTCTCTTGTGTGTAGTCAATTTGGTATTTGAATTACAACACAACCACCAATTGGCCACCAGGAACAATAACAAAAGTAGCAAGCTACCTAATACCTTTTTTCACGATTTTTAAATTGATTTTTAAGATGATGGCGAAGTATTTAAAGTACCCACAAAATTGTAAGTATTGACACCGAAAGGTAGTAAGTAAAACACACTTGATTCCTTTTCTTTTGATCCATTATTAAATGTACTATTTATTTTCTTTTTTGTTTTCATCCCGTCTTAGTTCAAGGTTTATTATTGAGAAAGCACATGGCATTTAAGTTTTCAGAGTTAAAAGGCAGTATGCACACCATGAACCACATAATGGAGTAAATAGTGCATAGTTAAAATCTTTTGTTTTTTCCACCTTAGCGTAGTTTATTGACCGAGGTGGACAAAATAGTGCCAAGAAATACTAAAAACTGAATAAAAATTTGGAAATTAGTGAACAAAATGGTTCAGTGAGAACCACGAATGAATGCTTATTGGTCTTATCCCACTCTTGAGGGCTTTGGAGGGTGACAATTGAAGAGGCCTTGGTCTAAAGTGTAAGACTTTAACTAACATAAACTAAAATAGGAAAAATAAACAAAATAAAATGTCAGATTCTTATACAAATATGGATTATGTTTTTGGCCTTTTGAATATTTGCACATGTACTACTTTAAAAAAAGCCCTTCCCCTTCGACTCTATGGAGAAGGAAAACTGATCCAGATAGATAATGAAAAGCTTTTCAATACCTCATAGCAATGTCCTTTTAGTTATTGTCTACTTTGCTTTTCTCAACCAGGACACTTTCTGTTTCCATTTTCCTATCTCACATAACAAAACAGTATCAATTTTACATTTTAAATGCTATGCACAAATTCATATTCCAAACATGGAGTGAGAACTAAATACAAAGTTCCACCATAAGGAAATATGAAACAGGCACAATTTGGAAGCGTGCAGTTAAGATTTAAGAAATAAAACAGACATATAATTAAAATTACCAGAGCATAAAGGCTATCAATGAGCCTAACTTTGGCCCAAACAGTAATGAGAAAGAAAAAACCAACTCTTCATCATAATTTTCTTAACTCTGGTTGCACCCATTTTTCTTAGAATGAAGATTTTATTGCAACATTAAAAAAAATTGAAGAAGAAGACACAATCAAATGATATAATTTTAGTAGACAGTGCTCACTTACATGTATGAAAACTCCATTCATTCCAAAAGAAGCTAAGAATCAACGAAGAATCTGTTAAAATGCCATGTTCTTCCTTACACAATTACTCACAGAGGAAAAACCTCATACCCACAAAATTCCTTGCATTGAAAATCTTATATTATCTGAATAAGAAGAATGTTAAAAGAAAATTGAAAAAAGAAGAGGGAAAAAAAAACATTTGATTAATGAAAATCTTGTAGTATTTGAATAAGAAGAATGTTAAAATAAAATTGAAACAAGAAGATGGAAAAACAATAATATTTGAGATATTGATTTGAGATAGATTCCAATCTTATCCACATGTTCCTTTTCTTTTCTCCACCGCCTTAAAAAAAAACAAAGAAATTGAAAAAATTACTAGATTTATTGGAATGTATTAAAAAGAAATTTTATTACGTTTAAAATATCAGCATCTACTCAATAGAAGAGAGATAAAAAATTATTAGGATTGTGTGTGCCAAGTTTGGTCTAGATCCGGGTTCATTTGGGTATAGTTGGGGGGTAGTTAGCAATTTTCCAGAGAATTTACGGGGCTTTTTCGTAATTTTAGATTTTTGAGATTATGGTACTATTGGGTAGATATTTTTAATTCCTAAACTTTAGTCTTCTAGATCATCTTGATCCAGATCCTCAAAACCCCTCTAAATCCAAGCCTGTCCCAAAGTCTATTTTAGACAAATTGGGGTATTCCCATTATGTCCCCATCTTTATCCATCCGATTCACTCTCTCTTATCTCTTTTCTTTCTTTTTCCTTTATCGCATTCTATTTCCTCCTTTACTACATCTTACTCTCTTTTTATTGTGCTGGTGTGCAATGAAACCGTAATACATCTTACTCTCTTTTATAATAGGGTATAGATATATAATATAATACTAACTGGGGCCCACATCTTGCATTTTATTGGGCAGGTGTGTAGTGAAAAGGTAATACACTTCACTCTCTTTTATATAAGGGTATAGAGACATCCGATTCACTCTCTCATCTCTTTTCTTTCTCTTTCCTTTATCTCATTCTATTTCCTCCCTTAGTGCATCTTACTTTCTTTTTATTGGGCAGGTGTGAAGTGAAACCTCTCTTTTATAATACGGTATAGATATATAATATAATAACATAATACTAAGTGGGCTCCACATCTTGCATTTTATTGGGCAGGGTGTAGTGAAAAGGTACTACACTTTACTCTCTTTTATATAAGGGTATAGATATAAGGGTATATATATATAATATAATAAGGGTGGGCCCCACAACTTGACTACATCTATCTCTCCTTTATAAGGGTATATAGATTTAATATATATTTTAAAAAATATATAATAAGGGTGGGCCCCACAACTTGCATTGTATTGGACATGTGTGGAGTGAAAAAGGTACTACCTCTTTCTCTCTTGTATAAGGGTAGATAGATGTTTTAGTGAACTCATGGATTAATCACCTACTTGCAGTGCAATGCAGGTGCCCTTAGCATCCTTGATAAAGTTGTCGAGAGGGGTACGGAGGGGTGGATTGAAGTCCCCCATGGTCTATACACTCAACTGGAGCAGGCAACACATGTTTTGCGTGGAATGTCTATCGAAGAGGTGTAGCGCACCAGCCGACACCCCAGCATGACTTCTCATGGTTATGCACATAGGTCCCGCAAAGATAGTAGTTGATTTCTTATTGCATTGCTTGTGAAAAATGACTTTAATGTAATAGTGTTTTGGTATCATGGAATTGTAGAAGCTGGCATTGTCATACGTTTTGGTTATATGGATTTTATGGGTTGTATGGGTTGGCATTGCTAGTGAATTTTGGAGTCGTGGGTGTATTACAATTTTAAAAAGAACCCAATTGCATTTCTAGTTCAAATTTTTTTTCATACATGGAATCATACATGAGGATAATACATGAACTCACCATCCATGTGGCTAAATGAACGTTTGAACAAAAAATACAATCTCCTCAATCTAATGAGACAGTCTCATATGTAGCTACATCTGAACTTATAATCTCTTTAAAACACCTGATTTGATCTTTGTATGTTAATTCCCAATCGTTTGCGCAAGAAAGATGGAATTGTTCCCACTTATTAGCAATAGGTGGAACGGGATGATCTGGGATCATGAATACCTAAAAAAAGAAGGCAAAATGTTAACATATAATCTAAAAATATACAATTGTGAACAAATAATAAATTTTGAATTCAATACCTGAACGAAATGGTTCTGATTAACAAAACCTATCACTATCTCCAACAAAGTAGCTGCAGGCAAAGGTGGTGACCTGAGATGAAGAAATGTTAATATTGTTCCATGCTGAAGTGGAATAAGACCAAGTTATAACAAGATGCAATAAGATGCCCCATGTCAGGCATAGTCAACCAATGGTTATATAAAGGATGATCCTTATAGTATGATAGTGTCTCAATGAGTTCTTCCACTCCATATAATTGCTTGTAATGATATATATGTGCCAGCAGTTCCTGCAATAGTTCTCTCCTAACCTGTCGCCATCCATCTTCAGGAAGGCCAATTAAAGCAGCAATCGCTCTAAAACCACAATTACCATCAGTTGCAACATCCTTAATAAAGCGTTTATAAGGCATCAATCCCTCTAAGAACTGTGTACTATAAGAATTGGCATTTCTTGATCTTGTCCTCACGACTCTAGGCTTTCCTCTTTTTTTGTGTATTCCAACGTTGCCTTACTGTTAAGAACCTTAACGCCAATGGAAGCAGGAGTGTAACTCTCCTATGCATATTGTACTAACTTAAAAACACTTGGTTCTTGTCTGGTGGATGTATCAATCCTAAGATGTGGTCAACCATGAGTTCGGGTCTTTACTTCAGGTTCTAACAAGAAGGTACTGTCTGGCTTTGAAAGTTCCCTCATCTTCTTTAAGAGTTGTAGTTTTCTTGTGTGATCGTATTCATTGAACCACTGTTCAAGTAACCCCAAGTCCGCCTTATTGTCCAACTCCGTAGTAGAGCTCTTCGAAATGGTACAAAGAAGCATGTCAAGCTTGGCCCAATGCAGGTGTATACATTCAATGGGAATTGGCCGTCCGTTTGAAACATATTGTGCGATCTCATGTGCACATGGTAACCCATGTGTGCTATGAATAATACATCCACATGCACTCCTATCAATTCCAACTAGATTTGTCTCTTAGTTTCTGCCAATATTTTTCCAATGCATTTCGTGAGATGTTCCCATGAACCTCCTTAAATTCGGAGGGCTTGAAATTATGTTACACGATTGTCTTGCTCTTTTCAAATGAGGCTTTGATATTTGTATGTTGTAATTCAAGCAAGCTGTGGAATTTTGCCCAATTAGACTCAAAAGTACCCGATTTGATTTAAGTTGTCTCTTCAAAAGTGCATGAGAAGACTCAGCCCTATAAAAAGAACATAGGAATTAATGATGCATCGCTTTATAAATACACATAAAGTATCAATTCAACTAATCAAAGTATAAGGCATACCTGTTTGTTGTAGTATTTCCGAAATACATGCATTTATCTGCCCTATTCATAGACAAATCTCTCCTTATAAATGTCTAACCAACTGCATTTGACGTACTGAAGTGCTAAAGGATATGTTATGAACTCTTGATTTAGCTTGCGCAATTGATCAATATACTATTCTTCTGTGGAGGAATGGACCAACATATTCCAATATATTGTGAATCTATCTCACTTCTCCTTTGTTTCAAACATCTTCTTACATTTCTCCAGGACATTCTTATTTATGCATCATTTGCGTAATAAATGTGATGCATTGGGAATACACTGTTGATGGCTTTCACGAGTGATAATTCTGTCTGTCACAATAACATCAGGAAGAGCGTCCTCACTAATGATAGAACGTAATACACTCAAAGTCCATACATAGTTACCTTCGTGTTCAGCTTCCATGTAAGCGAAGCACACTAAGAAAGTCATATCTATTGAAGTCACTCCGACAATCTCCAATAAGGGCATGCGATACCGGTTGGTTATAAGTGCAATCCATTAGTAAGACATGAGGAAATGAGCGCAACAGGTGTAAGCTAGTTGGATGCACCCAAACCAAATCAGTGATAATGTCACTATTCTTACAGTTCCTATGGCATTCAATGTACTTATGCTTTGCCAACTTTTTCAAAAGTTGTTGCATCTATGTCCTCCCACCTCGCTCAACAACTCTGTGCCTATGGCGTGCATTGTAAATGGTTTTCGTTGTTGTTACATTTAACTCACTTCTTTGTTTTAATGTAACCAGAATATCTTTTGGTCATACCATGCTCTTAGACATATCAACCATCAATTTTGTTTTCTCCTTTGTTAATCTCCCTGCGAATGGATGACCCTCTAGATACTTTGCAGTAGAATAATTATGTACACCACATGCAACTTCCAACATCCAATCAACAAAAGTATCCAACTTTTTGCCCTTTAATGTAAAAGGGCATCCATATTTCTTCGACCTTGTTTGCTTGATTTTCTTCTCAGTAGGCCCCTTATTATTGGTCTTACAATGCTTGTAATGGCTGCTTCTCTCACATGCTAGGACAACACTAGGTTTTATTCCAGGCCTTGTAGCATTTGATACCTTTATGACAATGGCGAAACCCCTTTTTTTTTTTTACCCACATCACGAGCCCAGTAAATTAATGCATCTCGGCTGTGAAATATCTAAACACATAACCATTGAATAAGACATTAGTAACATACAATATTTATTCAAATCATAATTTAATATATGTCTTACTTCTTCGGTGGTAAACACATTTGTAAAGTCCATTAAACAAGCTGACTGAACTTGGCTTTCTTTTGTAGAGATCTACAATGAGAAAAAAAGAAACTGTGAAATTCTCAGAAACGCTTGGCAAAATATAGTTGAACAAAAATCACATGTTTGACATATTATAAGCAAACATATCCTGAATGTTCGGTTATAAATTTCCGAACATATTCATGATGATCGGTTTTTCAATTCCGAACATAATTTATTTGTTCAGCATCATATGGTCGAACATTTTTAATATATGCGGCCATACCAAGCCGAACAGAACGCGAACACCTACCATACAACACTAAAAAAAATGGCCAAAAAAAAATCAAATAATCAATCAAATTAACCTTTTTGCTGGTATTATGAATCAAAAGCACGATTTCCTTTTTAATTTCCTTCTCCATTGTAATGTTTGGTTTGAGAGAACTACATAAAATGGTATTTGAATTTGATGGGAGCAAGAGGAAGAACACTATGACGGTGGGAGAGTTGTGCAATACTGTAAAGAAAGTGAAGGAAGAAGGAAATGTAGGAAGAGATGAGTGATGTGAAGGAAGAAGGAATGGGAGATGAGTGATATGTGGGAAGACCGGAAGGGAAGGGGAGAGATGAGTTATGTGTGGGAAGAGAAAGTTTATTTTTTATTTTGGATCGAAGATGTCCATTTTAGTCATTTCACCTAATGATTTTATTGTAAAAAAATAATATTTGTGGTGGGAAGAGCAAAAATTGTGGTGCCAACTGTCGCGACCTCGGACCCGGTCACCAACCAAATCCGGGATCGGGACGATGATAGATACATAATGGTAATGATGCCAAGTGCATTTGTTCATATGGCTGCTATGTACAAGGATTTAGAAAGGATATAGTATCATCCCTGCATGTGATTTCCCACAGGTTTCCGCTGTGAGGATATCACATTCACTCAAATCATTCACAACTAAGATGCAAAAGCGTGTAGCAAATCAAATTGGTAAATCCATTCCATAATACAAGATTGATAAGTGATAACACACATATATAAAACATAATATCGGAGTGAGCAATGATCATGAGGCATCCCCAAAGCGTATAGTTAAAGTTCATACGAAAGTTTAGTTAATTAACCACTCCCCAAAATAAAGGCAAACAGAGGCCAATACAACCAATAAAATCCCAAAAGTATCAGTCACAATCCCAAATGTATTTCGCAACTCAAGGCATAGCCCCATGTTTAAACAACATCGTTAGCCTGCCACTCGCCTACGCGTTGCGGCTCTCCGACCGCCTCCGCTGGCTTTTTCTCGAGGACAAAGAACTCTGGACCTGAGTACCAAAAGAGTGGGTCAGATACGACGGTCTGGCAGGGGGGTGAAAAGATATAAGCAATAAGGTAAAGTAAATGTTATCTTAGAAAACATTGAAACATGCTAAAATAATAATTTTCATGAAGAAAATGCATCATTTATTAGAAAACACATGTGCAGTATAAAAACATGTAAAGGTACCAAAGGACAAGGAAATAGCAAGATGGTAACCACACAAAGCTAAATCCTCTATCACTAATGTGATGAGAGCATATTGGGGCATTGATCTCAGACATATGAAGTGAAGAGAGTCAACAAAATATATAAATACATATAGCTATACGGAACCACGGCAGCGGACCAGGTAACGGGACGAGATCCAGGCTGCAGCTAGCAGGAGCAAGAGGGGGACCTCCAAGTCGGTGGATCAAGCCGACAAGGTTGTCCAAGCTTAGTGGTGTCGACGCATAGGTCACAAGAAAGAAATCGAGACATGTGCATATATCTAAATGGTGCATAACACCTAAATAGGATGGATGGGGTGCCCATAAGCATGAATATCACATTTATATTGGGTCATGCACAAACGGGTCTGGCAAAATGCTAAAAATGCAATTTCAGTATTTCTGGGGCATGGCTAGTCATATGTCATGAAGTTTGAAGAGTACATGTGAAAATTGAGTAAAATAGAATATAAATGGATTTCCATAATTACCGGACCATGCATTGAGAATTCGAGATTTAGATCAATGTGGATAAGGGTCCTGTATGTTGGTTTAGTTATTGGATTGGTACCTCAGAAGATTTAGGACATTCCAGGCTCCCTATACACATTGACAAGTCCAAAATCCTCAATAATTCTCCATGATGGGGTTTTTCGCTCAACCGAGCTCTACACACCACTCCCTCAGTCTCTCCATTGCATTGGGGCTCCAAACAGACATCCCCAAGCCTTAAAATACATTTTTCGGACCTCCCAAAAATAAACCTTGATGTGCAGCACAGATGGCTCGAGCGGACCAAAGGTTTGCTAGAGCCATGAGCTCTCTGGGAGGGGTTTGCTTGAGCAGACCCACGTTCGCTCGAGCCAACTTGGCACTGTTAGGTTGGCTCGAGCGGACCTGGTGGTTGGTGTCGCGACCCCGGACCGGGCTCGGGGTCCAGATCCGGGATCGGGACTAATTGTGATGAAGCCAATGATGTGATCATATGGAGTGATGACAACAATGAAAGGTATTTTTATGATCAAGCGTACACGGGTTAACAAAAGACCACACACTACCCGTGCACGTGATTTCCCACAGGTGTCCGCGGTGAGGATATTCCAACACACATAGTCATATAGTATAATTGCGGAAGCGCATGGTAAATCATGTATGTATTTCATTTCACAAAATATCAAGGCTGATTACATTTGAATATGAGTATCAGAATGAGCAATGTCCTAAAGCATAACCCAGAATTACATATTCAAGTTTAATCAGAAAATCAGTTAATTACAATTCCCCAAAAATAGAGGCCAATAAAGGCCGATATAAACAAAACAATAACCACCAGAAAACTATCCAACCAATCCCCCAAAATGTTTCGCAGCTCGGCAGCCCGATGTTTACATAACATCGTCAGCACGCCACTCAACTAGCGGCTGCGGTTCTCCGACCGCCTCCTCTGGCTCCTCCTCGGGATAACCGACAACGGGACCTGAGTACCAAAGCAAAGGGTCAGACACGACGGTCTGGCAGGTAGATGAAAAGATACGAACATATAATAATAAAGACCCTTACCTTGGAAAACATGTAAACCTGTTTAAACAATAGCTTTCAAAAGTAAATGAAGCATTTCATTTAAAACACACATGCAGTAATAAAACATGTAAGGTAACCAAGGAAATCGGGAAACAATCAAGATGACATCCTCGAGAAGCTAAATCCTCTATCACCGAAGTGACGTGAGTATCGGGTGTTGACCTCGGTCACCGAAGTGAGGAGGTGCAACCAAGTTACATATATATATACAATAATACGGGACGGGACCGCGGTAACAAACCGGGTATCGGGAATCACGGTAGCGAACCGGATATCGGGAACCACGGGAGCGAGCCGGGTATCGGGACGGGACCACGGTTAATAAACCGGGTATCTGGATCCAAGCTGCAGTTGGCGGGACGGGAAGGGATCTCCAAGTCGGTAGATCAGCCGACAAGGTTATCCAAGCTTAGTGGTGCCGACTCATAGGTCAAATCACATAAATCGAGACATGTATAAAACAAATCCAGTGCATAGCTATAAACGGGCAAGACGGGGTACTCAAGGCACAGCTATCATATCAGGCCTGGCATGTATATCAAAGCTAGCAAAACAGTACAAGTATACTTTCAAAGTTTTCGGGATGACAGGTTCCAAATCATAAATTTCGAGAAGAACAAGGCAAAGTACTCTTTTGAAAAGCCAAAACAATGTCGGGTTAAAACTAGTCCAAGTGAATAGGGATCCCGTATGTCTGTATAATAGAGGAAACTTGGTAGTCTTTGAATTTGGGAGACACTCCGGGTTCCTTATACACTATAGTAGCCTCAATGCTTAAATGAATCTCGATGATGTGGTTTCTCTCTCTAACGTACTACCAACAACACTCCACCTACGCTTCGAGCACAATCCCAGGTGAGCGGTGTCTATTGCTCTCAGAAAGGTTCACAAGCAATGGGGTGGAGGCTCCCTTCAATCCTCTTTTATTCATAGAATTCAGGGAATTTCGGTTACCTTGCGGTCAGATGGCGGTTAGCCGCCTGTGCATCCGGCGGTTAACCGCTGGCTGACCGTGTGGCTGACCGTGGAATTACAGCTCTCTGGAGAAGTGACCGTAACTGTTCGGTTGGCTGGCGGTTAGCCGCTGAAGAATTCGCTAGATGACCGCGGAGCTGACCGTGAGGTTACAGCTTTCTGGAAATGTAACCGAACTTGCTTCGGTTAGCCGCTAGTCACCAGGCGGCTAGCCGCTGGGCGACCGCCAGCTGACCGCCAGTCACGGGAATTTCTTCACTGGGTTCAGATTCAGGTCTTCCTTTCCTCCAAACCAATTCCTTTCATTCTCCATTGACATTCATACAATTTATAAGGGAAGGAGGACAACCATCATCACAAGGATTCACTTAGGCATTGTACAAAAGATGAACTCAAACTACAATCCATGATTTAAAAACAATAGATGAAAACAAAAGCTAGAAATCATGTTTCAAGACAATAAAGAGGCTTACCAACCTCATTCAAAGCATTTAATATCATTGAATGTAATTAAGACAAAGCATTAATGAAGTCATGATTTAAACACATTTGTCATAAAAATCAATGCAAGCTAAACTATCCATTCAATCCACTTGCCTTAAGGTTCTCTATGCAAGAAATCAAGCTAATAATCTCTTCCTCCAAGCCAAGAATGCTATCTACACAAAACCCCCAAAATGCAAACCCCAAAATGGGTCAAACAAGGAATAGGGAGAAGAAAGCTTCAATAATGACAATAGGGCTCCTCTAAAACTAGAAGAACACAAATCTAAGAGATTGGAAGGGAAAACTTACTAGGAAAGTCCTCAAAAGGCAAGATGAGCTTCAAGAGAGTTCTAAAATGGGTGGTTTCCTTCCACCAATAGTATCAATGGGTAGCTCTAGTAGTGAGGAAGAGGAAGGTGAAATTCGTTTCTTGGTTGATGCAAGGTGGGTGGTGCTTGATGGTGGAGAAATAAGAAGAAGAATAGAAAAGGAAGCCAAGAAACCCTAGGCTGTTGTTGCTCTTTGTGCTGGAAAAAGGAAATGGAAGAAGAGGGTTCTTCTTATATACAAGTGGGTGTGGGTCCCAACTCTAGAAAATCTTTGGAGGCTGAAAGCACTAATCTCGGGACTTCGGATGAAAACGACGAAGAAGAGAAAAGTGATCGTCGAAATATCTAGTTTCCAAAAAGTATATGTTTCGCGGGTTTTGGGGATATCGACTTTTGGGTACAGATTTCATGTAAAAAGACTGTTTTGCCCGTTCCGAACGGGTACGGGATCAACACGAAAGTTGTAGGGATTAACAAGACGAGTAAAAAGGGATAGAAATGCAAATCACCGGAATACGAATAATCCCCCACACAAAAGTAAAACTATCCAAAAAGGGAACCCCCCAAAGGGTCCCACCCACACAAAGCACTAAAACTCTCCCAAAACCATAAAAGAGCTATTCTAGTCCAAGCTTAGTCAAAGTCACTAATCGAACTTAGCACTAATACGCAACATAATTAGCACTAATCGAGGTCACTCGGGTCAGGGTCTTACAGTTGGCTTGAGCCAACAACCTTCTAGATGGGGTTCGTTCGAGCAAACTCCTCCAGAACCTCTTTTTGGATAGTTTCGAGCATCCTCTTCCTTCCTCTTGAAACCCCTATTTGTCATCCATTTATCACCAAACATAGGGGTCTCCTTGCCTTCTCAAAAACCCAACTAAACATACACCAAACCCTCCATCCAAACATTCCACAAATGTATCAACTCATCTCCTTCACATCCGCATTCATCATAAGGGAAAAATCCATCATCCATGGAAACCCAAATGTAGCATAAACAAGCTTTAATAAAAAAATAATGCAACCATTTCCAAGAGATTAAAAAAGAGACATAGTCCCATCAATATGCATATTTCAAAATCAATAAAAATTATAAGAAAGAAGCATACGTAAAGCAATGTTAAATCGCCAAAAGCATGTAATGGAAAGCCACATTTCTTATAAAACATGAAAACATCCATTCATCCACTTGCCTTGGCCTCCAAAATAGCTAATCACTCTCCTAATCACACTCTCCAAGCCAAAAGTCTCCTAGCTACACAAAACCCCCCAAAATAGACCCATTTAGAACCCTAAATGGTCAATACGAGGAATGAGAAAAAGAGAGCTCCCAATAATGAAGATGGAGCCTCTCTAGGGCTAGGAAAGCACAAATCTAGAAGATTGTTTACTTGTAAGGTTTTCAAATGAACAAGGCTAGCTGAAAGGGAACCTTAGGATGGCTGGACTTTCCTCCAACTGGTGTCAAAAGGAAGCTCTCATGGCGAGGAAGAAGAAGGTAAGGTCCATTTTTCCATTAGACAAGGGTTGGTAGTGGATTGGAGGAAAAAGAAGCAAGAAGAACAAGAAGAACCTAGGAAGAAACCCAAGAGTGGGCTGGAGCTATTCCTTCCACAAAAGCATGACAAGAGAGGATAAGGAAAATTGAGCTCACTTTATATACAAAGTGGGGATGGATGTCCCATAACTTAACAAACTTGTTGAGTTAAAAACATGGGTTTTTGGGCCTCGGATGAGTACGATGAAGAAGGGAAAAGTGTGTCGAAAAATCTAATTTCCAAAAAGTATATATATTTAGTGGGTTTTGGAGACATCGAAATTTGTGTCTAGGTTTGGTGTAAAAAGACAGTTTTGTCCTTGAAGTTAGAAAAGTCAGGCTTCGGGGTTTCGAATGGGAATGGAGTCAACATGAAAGTTGTAGGGATCAACGAGATAAATCAAACGGAGCTAAAACACCAATTTTTGGAATCACAGATAATCCCCCATGCTCACACGAAGTCACTAAAAGACTCTCCATGAGTCATATTAAATCAAAAGGGCTCTCCAAAAATCCTCAAAGCTATATGAAAGCTATTCTAATCCCAAACTCAAACAAAATCTATTAAATTAAACAAAATCTATTAATCTCACCTAAAGCTATCATGCGACTTAACTAGTGCTAGTTGAGGTCACTCGGGTCGGGGTCTTACACTAACAAAAGCACTCTTTTAATGAACGCAATGACAGCATAGGAAATCGTATGCATCGACTGAGGTTCACTAAACGGGTCAAGGGTTGGCTTTGGGTCTAAACTGAGCAGTTTAAGAAAATGGGTTGAGCCTGGGTTATCCCTGACTGGACTTACTACATGCCCATATACTTACAGTCATATATATATATTCATTTTGAATCAATTCTAGTGATAACAAATAACCAACTAGTATATTTTCTCTGTCCAGATATAACAAGATTAGAAAAACTGAAAACTTGTGTACATGAATTTATTTAGGTTGTGTACATGAATTTGCATGGCAAAAATGTGAAATGATATGAAACCTCACCTCAGTAAAGCACAGGTGCTCGCGCAAAACACCAACTAGGCCTGCCTCATGAATTATTGAAATAGGCCATAAAATAGAGACCCCTTGGTAGTCATTAATTCTAAATTTTACACCCATCCGAATGGACCCAACCATTGGATTAAGCATGCACTTGCTTTGATGGGCTTGTTTTTTCACTCACGGGACTACCAAGGTCAGCGGTCGTGAGAGTCCGTGGGGTCCAACCTTTTCGTGACCGGACAAAGCAAACATCAACTTTTTGTGTACGGGTATGCCAAATTTTCTGGACAAGTGGTGGTCCGTAAATCTGCCTTCGCAAGTAGAAAAGAAAATTAACTTTTTTCTAACTTTCATTATACATGTGTTAACAAAAGAGATATGATATGATTTGAATGCCGTGAAAAGGTATTTTCATTTGTTTGCCGTGAAAGGCAGTGTTTTTTGCCAGGAAAGGCGATTTACAATTCTTATAAAAAAGAGAAGACAAGAGCTGTGATTTTTTTTATTTCTCTTTAAAAAATACAAACTACAATGAAATGTAAGAAAAAGAAATCTAACTTCTCAGGAGATTGTGGAGACTCGTTCAGATTGACAGTTGCAAGTCGTGTTTGGACTTCGCCATCATCCTTCTGTTGACACCAAAAAAAGTCACTATGTCTCCTCAACATCAAGAAGCCTCGTGAAGCTGCATCCTGCTACAAAACAGGCAAAGCTACTTCAAGCATCAGATCTTGTCAGAACTAGACAAAAACTGAAAGATCCTTCAAGACAGCCAAAAGAGAGGTACACCTGAGGTTTCGGGCCATTCCGACACCGTTTGGCCTAACTTCACTCCTCCGACAGCTAAACAAGTGCTCCCGGCGGCGACATCATCGAAGACACCAAAACATCGATCAAAGCCTATGAATGGTTCCAAAATACCTCCAAAGGGCTCCATGCCAAATTTCAAGTCCAACCGACAACGTTTGACCCTCCATCAACGCTCGAGCAGCAAAACCAAGCCTCCCGGCGGCGGGAACCACCGAAGCCATCACTCATCAAACAAAGTACATGAGTGGCTTCAACATGCTTCCAAAGAGCTGCACGTCGAATTTCAGGTCATTCCGACAACGTTTGACCAGGTTTCGACGCTTCGAAAGAAAATCATGCCTACCGGCGACGGAGCACCCCGGGACCATGACATCAAAATTGGAGCTAATGGATCGTCTCTACATGACTCCAATAGGCTCCCTGTCAAATTTCAGGTCAATCGGACATCGTTTGACCACATATCAAAGCTCGGCATTTTCCCCGCAGTAAAATCAAGTCAAGCATTGACGGGACCCCAAATGGCTTCAAAACTCAAATAAAAGCCCATGGTTGGTCCTATCCACTGCTCAAGAAGTTTCACCTCAATTTTCAGGTCATTCCGACATCGTTTGACCTAGTTTCGACTCTTGACGGAAAATCGGCTACAAAGTCTTTGGCTTTCCCGAAAATTGGGAAACTTTGTGCTCCGGTTTTGCGCGGGTTCTCATCAAGTTTTCTCCAATAAAATCAAGTCAATAATTGAGGAAAAATGTCAAGAAAAATACAGAAGAAAAAAGGAACAAAAAAGAAGGAAAAACGGCCGAAAACGAAGCTTGGCGACCAAAAGGGCCAAAGCCCTATGGTCTCCGGCGACCTTGGCCCAAGGTCGCCGGCGACCCTGGGTGCATGGTTACCGGCGACCCTGCAAATCCGGGTGGCCGGATTTCTCCCCGGAGGGCCCGATTTCCGATCTTTTTCGCGTTTCTAGTGTTCCTGCCTCTGTGATTTTTAAAAATCCAATCTTTGATGCTTGAAAACCACTGATCTTCACCGACATCTCGGATCCACCGTCAAAAGCATGAAATCATCACTGATCGCTCAAAGATCGCCAGCCGGCTGACCAAGAAAGTACACTTTCTGTCCGACCGATCGTGAAATCGACAAGACAGATGTCACCGGCCCACCAACATCAATCAATGTTTGAAATTGCATCGCAATCCGACATCAAACAATGTGTGGACCCACCTGTGATGATCACAAGAAGAACCTCAAAAGACGCGGCGCGGCCGGTAACTCTTCACATGCCCTGGCGACCACTTACTGTCGTTAATTGACCCGTTTATGACAACTTAACGCAGTCATTAACTCATTATTTTGGACGACCTAATCAGATTAAAGCATTTGGGAGTTACAAATCCAAGCAATCATGGCATTAAACCCATGAAACTCCCATCATCATGAAGATTAAAGGCGATTAAATGCCCATTATCCTTCATCGGCCAATCACAAGCCAAGAAAAAGGAGTTACAAAATCAAGAAATAAAACTTGTAACTTATCTCATCAATATCATCAATTCTCTCATCATGGCCATCAATGCCAAAAACACCTCATGGCTACCAAAAGCCTATAAAAGGAGGTCCATTCCAAGAAGAAAGCATGAATCCCAAGTGTGTAATCCCAACCCCCAAAAATCCAGAAAATTCAAGAGAGAGACGAAGTCCTGCTGCTTTGCCGCAAGAAGCACTACAAGGTGATTAAAGTCCCTTGGGGGGCCACCCCCCCAAGTTCCCCTCCTTCTACAACATGGCCTAAACGCGGCTTTTCAGCCCGTTTACTCGGTTTTTCATTGGATATAGGACTTTCTCTTGGTCCTTGTCCTTTAAAAAACTGAGGTTGGAGCCAAGCCGAAGAATCGAAGCATCAAGCGTTCTCATTTGAAGGACGATGGCGAAGTTTATACATCGAAGCATCAAGCATTCCTATCAAGATTAAAGTTTCACAATAACCCAAAGTATGTTTACTTTCAATTACAAAACCCTGAGAGGCCAACAGAGGCCAATACAACAATTACAATTCCAAAAGATAACCCAACTAGGCGAAACGAGAATCAATATCCCGACCGGCGTCTAGATGATGTCGTTGGGCTGCCACTCGTGTGCTGGGGGTGGCTCAACAGCCTCCTCCGGGCACTCCTCGTCACGCGTGAACTCTCCTGCACCTGGACACCAAAATATCAAGCATCAAACACGACGGTTTGGCAAATAAACAATTTAGGCATGAAAAAGAGAAATAATGCTAAAACAGTTCAAGATTTAGATACACGTTTCAAATTTACGAAACTAGCATGAATACTTATAATATCATGAAAAGATAAATCCACATTGAGCTCATCCTTTCTCCGTCATGCATGATGACAAGAGCAAGCACGCACGACAAGCACGACACGAAAAACACGATCCCACGCCACACAAGGTAGACGGGGTATCCGGCCGCGGAACTAGATCACGAACACGCACGATGTGTAATACAATACACGACTAGTCTGCAGACAGTCCACATGTTTAAGGACCCCCATGTAGTGGATCAAGCTAAAAGGGCAGTCCAAGCTCAGTGGTATTCACTTATATCATGAATGCACAAAACACGGCAACACAAGTTCGAGAACACGACAAAACAAGAGGGAAATCATTTATCAAACACGACACGACAAGACTAGCAAAATAGCATAATATTAATGCTTAGCAACTTAAGAAATGATTCCCTTTTTGATTCTTGAAACACAACTTGAAACACGAATTCATACTTGAAAATCAAACGAGAACACGATGATGCATGAGGCATCAAAACAAGAGTGCAAACAAAGTCCATCAAGCATAGGCTAAGATTGTTCATTGACCTTAGCGAAGTTGAAACCCAAATGTTAGAAATTTACATAGTTTGATGTCCCCGAAGGTAAGGTCCATTTTTGAGTTCCAATTTACACAATGTCAATTAAAAGTCTAAAGCATAGTCTAGTTTTCAATTTCCAAGAAATTTAGAAAAAGATTGAAAATCCAAGGCTGTGAGCATCAGGTTCGCTCGAGCGGTAAAACCATCGATGAGCGGACCCCAGACAGAAACTTGTTCGCACGAGCCATCCTACAAGTTCGCTCGTGCGGACAGGTTTCTGTCCGAAACCCTTCAAAACAGAGGCATGGTCGCTCGAGCGGACCCTAGGGTCGCTCGAGCGTACAGGCTTTTGCCTGGGTGCGTCTGAGTGCAGAAACTGCTCTTTTTCTTCACAAACTCCATACATTTTTCTTCTCCTTCTTCTCACTTCTAAATCAAGCAAATCCCTTGAGCCACCATGCTCACCAAGGGTCAAAACAACATTCAATCCAAATTAAACCATTCAATCCATTGGAGAAAACATCAAGACATTCCCATGAGCAAAACCATAAAACTTACAAGATCAACATGGTGCTAAGAACTTGATAAATCATTGATGACAATACTAATAGAGAAACTGAAATACATGGCTTGAAAGGATATAGGCATAACTTGCATTAAGAAAACTACATAAAAATCATATCTTAATGAAGAAAATGAAACCCTAAAGCAATGTACATGAAAAATCCCAAAGAGTTCACTTGCCTCAATCCAAAGCCAAAGAAAGCTTCACAAAAATCAACAATAGGGGTGGCTCCACGAAATCTACACAAAATCCCCAAATAGAGCACAAAAAATCATCATTTTGATCATAACAAACCCCCATTTCGAAAATGGGTTTGAAACCATGAAAAACAAGCTCTAGGTGAGCTAAAGAAAATAAAATGAAGAGATGAGTCCAAGCTCTAACCTTGAGCTAGCTGAACAAGGAGAATGGAGGTTGAAGATGATTAATAGTGGTGAAGGTTGGCTCCAAAAACATGTCTAAACGTAGCTTGAGAAGAGAGGAAGAGAATGGTGGTCTTGGATCTTGATTTGGAACACTTTAGCTAGATGATTTTCAAGGGAAAAGACCAAGAAGAAAAACTTTCTCCCCTCTCACTTGCTCTAGGTCAAGAAGGTTGCAGAGATTTGGAAAAATAATGGAGGAGAGAGAATAGGAGATCTTTTATAGTGTCTGGGAGTGGGTCCCTTAAGCAGTGAAACTCAAAACGCTTAAAACATGGTCTTGTGGACCCCGGATGGAATCGACGAAGAAGAACAAAATGATCGTCGAAAAATCTAGTTTCGGAAAAGTATAGTTTTGATATAGTTTCACGACTTCGAAAAGTGTGACCAGATTTAGCATGAAAAGACAAATTTACCCTTATTGGGCCAAAACTTGGGTTTCTGGGCCTCAAATACATGTAGGTTAATTGAAAGCTGTCACAAATAATAAAACCATTCAAGATAAATAAAAACCACAACCATAGCAAAGATCTAGAACAAGAACCCATTCTTACACGTGTACTCAGGGCGTCCCTGAGCATGTCTGACTCATACTAAACGTCTTCAAAATCCCCAAAGCTATAATCCAGACTAAATCTAATCACATTCTAACCCAACTAGTACTAAGACTCGCTTAAGACTAAACACTCACTTAATTATTACTAATAGAGTTGGTCTGAGTTGGGGTCTAACATCCTCCACCCCTTATGATATTTGGTCCACCAAATATAAATAATTTTACCTCTGGTAATAGGTGTGGATACTTCTTCTGGACTTGATCTCTCAATTCCCATATGGTTTCTTCTGGCTCGTGGTTTTCCCAAAGTACTTTGACCCAATGGATGGTCCGATTTCTCAATTCATGCTTTTTGGTGTCGATGATTCTAACTGGCTTCTCCACATACGGCGCGTCTTCTCAATTCTCTAAAGGCTCGTGTGGAATAATGTGAGAAGGACTGTGAACATACTTCTTGAGCATGGAGACATGAAAAACATTATGTACCCCGGAGAGTTCCGGCGGTAACGCAAGCCTATATGCAACATTTCCAATCTTGCTCAAAATCTCATATGGGCCAATGTATCTGCTGGACAACTTTCTTTTCTTTCCAAATCTTAAAGTGCCTCTGACCGGTGAGACTTTCAAGAATACTTTGTCACCCACTTCAAACTGTAATTCTCTCCGGCGAGTGTCAGCATAACTCTTCTGTCTGCTTCGAGCAATCTTCAATCTATCCTGAATCTGTTTAACTTTGTCGGTTGTCTCTCCAACTATCATTGGTCCATGAAAACTACGCACACCGACTTCTTCCCAACAAACCGGAGTTCTGCATCTCCTACCAAAAAGTGCCTCGAAAGGTGCCATTCCAATGCTACAATGGTAGCTATTGTTGTACGCAAACTCACAAAGAGGTAGGTTCTCATCCCACTGAACCTTGAAATCCAAAACACAAGCACGTAGCATATCTTCAAGAGTCTGTATCGTCCGCTCTGACTGACCATCTGTTTGAGGATGATACGCTGTGCTGAACTGAAGTTTGGTATCCATGGATTCAAGAAGAGATTTCCAAAATCTCGAAACAAATCTACTATCTCTGTCAGAGGTGATAGAGACGGGCTGACCATGCTTACTAACAATCTCGTCGATGAATAGTCTTGCAAGTGGTGCCATATGCATCATATTCCCAGTCTTCATCAGAAGAAAGTGAGCAGACTTCGTAAGACGGTCTACTATAACCCAAATTGCATTGTTCCCTCTCTTAGTATTAGGCAAACCGGAGACAAAATCCATAGTGATGTGCTCCCATTTCCACTCCGGAATCTCCAAAGGCTGTAACAACCCAGGAGGCTTCTGATGTTCTGCCTTGATCATCTGACAAGTCAAGCAACGAGACACAAAAGCTGTAATCTCTCGCTTCATATTATTCCACCAAAATCTATTCTTCAAGTTATGGTACATCTTTGTGCTACCCGGATGTATAGAGTATTTAGTATGGTGGGCTTCAATCATAATTTCATTCTTCAAATCATCCACATTTGGTACACACAACCGGTCACGAAAATACAACGCTCCATCAGAAATCTTGAAATCTGGACGTTTCGCAATCTGATCTACAATCTTGGCCAATTCTGGGTCTTGCAACTGACTATCTTTGATTCTCTGGATGAAGGTAGGCTCAGAAACGGTTATATTTGCCAATAAAACACCTCTCCTCAAGTGTTGTACCTCCACTCCAAGTTCTTCAAACTGTTGGAAAACACTAACTCCTCTCAAACTAGCCATAACTGCTGATTTTCTGCTCAATGCATCTGCTACAACGTTTACTTTGCCCGGATGATACTTGATTGGAAAGTCATAATATTTTATATACTCCATCCACCGCCTCTGCCTCATATTCAACTCCTTCTGCGAAAAAAATATTGTAAACTTCGGTGGTCTGAATGGACTTAGAACTTCTCTCCATAGAGGTAGTGCCTCCACATCTTCAAAGCAAAAACTACTGCTGCCAACTCCAAGTCATGAGTTGCATAATTAACCTCATGATTCTTCAACTGTCTCGAGCCATAGGCAATCACTTTGCCATCTTACATCAATACACAGCCTAATCCCACGTTGGATGCATCCGTAAAAACAACAAATCCACCGCTGCCCGATGGTAATGTGAGGATTGGGGCTGTGGTTAGCCTTTTCTTCAACTCCTGAAAACTGCCTTCACACTGATCGGTCCAAACAAAAGGTACATTTTTCCGGGTCAACTTCGTCAATGGAGCTGCAATGGACGAAAAACCTTGGACAAATCTCCGATAGTATCCTGCTAACCCCAAAAAGCTTTTGATTTCTGTCACACTACTAGGCCTCTTCCACTCAATAACTGCTTCTATCTTGGCTGGATCAACTGCTAATCCTTCTTTCGAAATGATGTGACCCAAAAAGGCAACTTGCTCAAGCCAGAATTCACATTTGTTCAACTTAGCATAGAGCTGGTGGTCTCTCAAGAGCTGTAATGACGTCCTCAAGTGCTCTTCATGCTCCTCCTTACTCTTAGAATACATGAGGACATCATCAATAAACACTACTATAGAGTGATCTAGGAACTCTGCAAAAACCTTGTTCATGAGAGCCATGAAGACTGCGGGTGCATTTGTCAAACCAAAAGGCATCACTAAGAACTCATAATGGCCCATATCTCGTTCGGAAAGCTGTCTTCGCCACATCAGACTCTCTAACCCGCAATTGATGATACCCTGACCTCAAGTCTATCTTGGAAAAGTGTGTTGCTCCTTGTAATTGGTCAAACAATTCATCTATCCTTGGCAAGGGGTATTTGTTCTTGACGGTCACATGATTCAATCTTCTATAGTCGATGCACATTCTAAGACTTCCATCCTTCTTCTTCACAAAAAGAACTGGCGCTCCCCATGGTGAAACACTTGGCCTAATAAAGCCTTTGCTCAACATATCTTGCAACTGAAGTTTCAATTCACCTAACTCTGCAGGAGCCATCCTATAAGGTGCAATTGAGATCGGTGCAGTCCCTGGAAGGAGTTCAATAGTAAACTCAACTTCTCTAACTCGTGGTAAAACCGGGATTTCTTCTGGAAAAACATCCGGAAATTCACACACTACGGGGATATCCTCCACCCCTTGGGACTGTTTATCCTCCGTGATAAACGCTATAAATGCTTCACAACCACTGCTCACCAATCTGTTAGCTTTCAAAGCTGAAATAAAACCACTGGAAGACTTCTTCCTATCACCCTGAAACATCAACTCTGTCTGTGGCCCTTGCAATCTGAAGGTGATGGTCTTACCAAAGCAATCCATGGTAGCATGGTAGGTCTCTAACCAATCCATGCCTAAGATAATATCAAAATCATGCATGTCTAAAATTATGAGGTTGGCTGGTAAACTGATATCTCCTAACAAAATCGGACAACTAGGGTAATAGGTGGTACAAACAACATGTCTACCTACTGGTGTAGTAACAGTCAACATGAAATCCAATTCTGCATGATGTGCTTCAATCTTCTTTGCAAACAAAGGGGATAGAAAAGAGTGTGTGGATCCTGGATCAAATAAGATCTGTGCTTCTACTCGACAAACAAGAAGTTTACCTTCTATGACGTCACTTGCTGCTTCAGCGTCAGCACGGTTGATATTGTACACACGTCCCTGCTGGTTGGGCCTGTTCTGCTGCTGAATTTGCCTGTCCTGATTGTTCCTATTCTGAGGTGGACGAGTATCCTGATTCTGTACTTGCCTGCCTTGCTGCTGCTGTTGCTGTGGTGGTCTCATTTGGTTCTGAACCGGTACTGCTTGATTCTGTGGTGCCAGCTGCCTTGGCTGCTGATATCTGTTGGCTTGACTCTAAAGGTGTGGGCAATCCTTGATTGCATGGTCCATTCCTCCACACTTGAAGCAAGCACCCGTTGCCTTGAGGCATTCGTGGGTAGGGTGGTTCTTGCCACAATGGTTGCACCACTCCGTCTAACTTGAGTCTGTTCCTGCCTTGGCTTCTTGCCACTTTGCTGCCTTTGGTTCTGTCGCTGGTAGTGCTGCTTTCTATCCTGGATTATCTCATTGTTGAACTCTTCAAACTTATATGCCCGACTAACTGCCTCATCAAAGGTAACTGGTGGAATCACTCCTGAGATATCTCTCTTGAGGATGGGATTCAGCCCTTCCAAAAACTTGACGATCTTCTTATGCTCCGTATCTATCAGCTCGGTAGCATAGCGAGCAAGCCTCTCAAACTTCGTAACATACTCTAGAACTGACATACTTCCTTGCTTCAAATGTTGGAATTCGATTGCCTTCTATCGCTTGATATGAGAAGGGACATACTTATCCGTGAAGTGTGTCTTGAAGGTCGTCCAAGCTACCTCGTCTGCCATGACCTGGTATGGCTCTTTAACCGTCTGCCACCAAGAGTCAGCAAGCCCATAGAACAAAGAAGCTATGAGGTTCACCCTCTCCCTGCCTGTGCAAACAAAAACGTCAAAGATCTTTGCTGTGTTGGTGAGCCAATCGTCTGCAGTCAAAGGGTCCTCTTGACCTGAGAACTCCTTGGGTCCCCTCTTCCGGAATCTCTCAAAGAGAGCATTTGGGTCATCAACCCTATTGTGGTACCCCACATTCTGTGCAACTTGATGTTGAGGTCTGTTTTGGAGGACTTCCAGAAGTTGCCTCTGAACTTGAGCCATCTCCTCATCTTTCCTTTGCCATTTGTTCTTGGAACTTTGCTTGTGTTTCATTGGCCTGTTTTTGTTGATCTATCATGGCTTGCATTAGTGCCTGGAATTGAGTAGCGGTAGGATTCTCAGACGGATCTGTCTCATTGTTATTACTACTCGAAGCTTGGTGGTTGGGAGCTTTTCTTGGAGGCATGGTGCTGCAAGATAATTGGTTAGCACATACATAAGCACAATTGGGTTGGTGAACTTGGTCTAGACAAAAATGTTCTAACGAACTCACGAATCCTCGCCACGTTCCTAAGATTTTCTAGTTTCTTTTAAGTGCCTGAAACATGTCCCGCTCTAATACCAGTCCAGTCGCGACCCCGGACCGAGGCCCGGGCCTGCGATGCTACGGCGGTATGATTAACCAACACATAAAACACACCGCCGCTGTTTTATTTTTTTCCCACAGGTTTCCGTGGTGAGGATCCCAAGACACGGGTCTAGCTCACACGAATGGATATGTGGAAGCGTGTAGCAAAACATGTCACACAAATCTTAAACAATGAGATATAAGAGAAATTATAATATCATGACTTGGTATCAAAAGAGAATGTCATCATAGCATTCCTATCAAGATTAAAGTTTCACAATAACCCAAAGTATGTTTACTTTCAATTACAAAACCCTGAGAGGCCAACAGAGGCCAATACAACAATTACAATTCCAAAAGATAACCCAACTAGGCGAAACGAGAATCAATATCCCGACCGGCGTCAAGGTGACATCGTTGGGCTGCCACTCGTGTGCTGGGGGTGGCTCAACAGCCTCCTCCGGGCACTCCTCGTCACGCGTGAACTCTCCTGCACCTAGACACCAAAATATCAAGCATCAAACACGACAGTTTGGCAAATAAACAATTTAGGCATGAAAAAGAGAAATAATGCTAAAACAGTTCAAGATTTAAAATACACGTTTCAAATTTACGAAACTAGCATGAATACTTATAATATCATGAAAAGATAAATCCACATTGAGCTCATCCTTTCTCCGTCATGCATGATGACAAGAGCAAGCACGCACGACACGAAAAACACGATCCCACGCCACACAAGGTAGACGGGGTATCCGGCCGCGGAACCAGATCACGAACACGCACGATGTGTAATACAATACACGACTAGTCTGCAGACAGTCCACATGTTTAAGGACCCCCAGGTAGTGGATCAAGCTAAAAGGGCAGTCCAAGCTCAGTGGTATTCACTTATATCATGAATGCACAAAACACGGCAATACACGTTCGAGAACACGACAAAACAAGAGGGAAATCATTTATCAAACACGACACGACAAGACTAGCAAAATAGCATAATATTAATGCTTAGCAACTTAAGAAATGATTCCCTTTTTGATTCTTGAAACACATCTTGAAACATGAATTCATACTTGAAAATCAAACAAGAACACGATGATGCATGAGGCATCAAAACAAGAGTGCAAACAAAGTCCATCAAGCATAGGCTAAGACTGTTCATTGACCTTAGCGAAGTTGAAACCCAAATGTTAGAAATTTACATAGTTTGATGTCCCCGAAGGTAAGGTCCATTTTTGAGTTCCAATTTACACAATGTCAATTAAAAGTCTAAAGCATAGTCTAGTTTTCAATTTCCAAGAAATTTAGAAAAAGATTGAAAATCCAAGGCTGTGAGCATCAGGTTCGCTCGAGTGGTAAAACCATCGCTCGAGCGGACCCCAGACAGAAACTTGTTCGCACGAGCCATCCTACAAGTTCGCTCATGCGGACAGGTTTCTGACCGAAACCCTTCAAAATAGAGGCATGGTCGCTCGAGCGGACCCTAGGGTCGCTCGAGCGTACAGGCTTCTGCCTGGGTGCGTCTGAGTGCAGAAACTGCTCTTTTTCTTCACAAACTCCATACATTTTTCTTCTCCTTATTCTCACTTCTAAATCAAGCAAATCCCTTGAGCCACCATGCTCACCAAGGGTCAAAACAACATTAAATCCAAATTAAACCATTCAATCCATTGGAGAAAACATCAAGACATTCCCATGAGCAAAACCATAAAACTTACAAGATCAACATGGTGCTAAGAACTTGATAAATCATTGATGACAATACTAATAGAGAAACTGAAATACATGGCTTGAAAGGATATAGGCATAACTTTCATTAAGAAAACTACATAAAAATCATATCTTAATGAAGAAAATGAAACCCTAATGCAATGTACATGAAAAACCCCAAAGAGTTCACTTGCCTCAATCCAAAGCCAAAGAAAGCTTCACAAAAATCAACAATAGGGGTGGCTCCACGAAATCTACACAAAACCCCCAAATAGAGCACACAAAAATCATCATTTTGATCATTACAAACCCCCATTTCGAAAATGGGTTTGAAACCATGAAAAACAAGCTCTAGGTTAGCTAAAGAACATAAAATGAAGAGATGAGTCCAAGCTCTAACCTTGAGCTAGCTGAACAAGGAGAATGGAGGTTGAAGATGATGAATAGTGGTGAAGGTTGGCTCCAAAAACTTGTCCAAACGAAGCTTGAGAAGAGAGGAAGAGAATGGTGGTCTTGGATCTTGATTTGGAACACTTTAGCTAGATGATTTTCAAGGGAAAAGACCAAGAAGAAAAACTTTCTCCCCTCTCACTTGCTCTAGGTCAAGAAGGTTGTAGAGATTTGGGAAAAGAATGGAGGAGAGAGAATAGGAGATCTTTTATAGTGTCTGGGAGTGGGTCCCCTAAGCAGTGAAACTCAAAACGCTTAAAACATGGTCTTGTGGACCCCGGATGGAATCGACGAAGAAGAACAAAATGATCGTCGAAAAATCTAGTTTCGGAAAAGTATAGTTTTGATATAGTTTCACGATTTCGAAAAGTGTGCCCAGATTTAGCATGAAAAGACAGATTTACCCTTATTAGGCCAAAACTTGGGTTTTTGGGCCTCAAATACATGCAGGTTAAAAACGAAAGCTATCACAAATAATAAAACCATTCAAGATAAATAAAAGCCACAACCATAGCAAAGATCTAGAACAAGAACCCATTCTTACACGTGTACTCAGAGCGTCCCTGAGCGTGTCTGACTCATACTAAACGTCCTCAAAATCCCCAAAGCTATAATCCAGACTAAATCTAATTACATTCTAACCCAACTAGTACTAAGACTCGCTTAAGACTAAACACTCACTTAATTAGTACTAATAGAGTTGGTCTGGGTCGGGGTCTAACACCCCGGGACCGAAGGAGAGGACGGAAATCCGAGGGTCCATCAAGTTGGCATACCCGGTGGGACTCGTTCACTTGAGAACGTGATGCTTTGATCCCTTGGCTCCTTTCTAGTTGGTGGCCTATGTTGCATCTTGCATCTAAAAATAAAAAACATGAGATGGGATTTTAGTCATTCTTTCTCATTTCAAAAAAAAAAAAAAATCTGATTTCTTTTCTTGGATTCAATTTTGAGAAATTTTGATCATCTCTTCTTCGAATTTGATAGCTCACAGAAATGTTTGCAGCTATTGTTCGTTTCGGAGATTGGGCCATCTTTTCTCTTTGATGAGTCCGATGGGGGTTTTAAAAAAAAAGTCATTTCAAATTCTTTCAAAAAAAAATGATCTCTTTTTCTTAAGATTCAACTTTGAGAAACTTTGATCCTCTCCTCTTCGAACTTGATAGCTCACAGAAATGTTCGCAGCTATTGTTCATATCGGGGATTGGGCCATCTTTTCTCTTTGATGAGTCCAATTGGGATTTCAAAAAAACAAAAACATAATTTCAAACTCAAAAAAAAAAAAAAAATCAGTCTTCTCTCTTTTGAATTCAAATTCAAAGAAACTTTGGTTATTCCATTTCGGATTTAACGCTCGCAGAAATGTTGAGTTGTGGTTCGGATTGGAACACCACTTGTTCTCTTTGATGAGTTCATTAGAAAATCTTCAAAAAAAAAAAAAAAAAAAACACTAAGGTTGCACCAATTGTGCTCTTTGACTAAAGTGGATTTAAGAAAAGCCTTGTCCAGAGTGTGGAGACAGCTAGACTGTTCGAGGTAAGGGTCCTTCAAACGGGTTCATTAAGTAATCCTACCCTTACCTGGGGGCTGATCTATCTACTAAGGTTTCATAAGATCGAATTGGAAACCTATGTGCACCTAAAAAAAAATTTGTCACTTTTGAGTTCAGAATTGAGAAATCTTGGCTCTCTCCCTTTCGGATTTAACGCTCGCAGAAATGTTGAGTTGTGGTTCGGATTGGAACACCATTTGCTCTCTTTGATGAATTCGATGTTGACCTTTCAAAAAATAAAAATAAAACTTCCATCACGTCTGGATTCACATCCGAGAAATTCTGGTTCTTTCCCTTTCGGATTTAGCGCTTGCAGAAATATTTGAGCCCTTGTTCGGATTGGAATACCATTTGCTCTCCTTTATGAATCAAAATTTGACTTTTCAAAAAAAAATCCCATCTCGTGTCCTTTCCAAGGATGCGATTTGCAACATTTGTACCTAGTGGTGCTAGTACGCCCTTTCGGGTCTACTGTATTCGCGACCGACACATTTGTATCTCCAACCTTATATCATTTTACCTCGAGTGAGCTTTGCTTCTCGGTAATTTGAATTAAGGTCTACAATTGCTTCTAGTAGTCACTGGAACGCTCACCTTGAGCCTACCATACTTGCATTTTAGAACAATTGTATCCTCTATGGCTTTTTGCCTTCTTCATTTTGCTTGGGCTGAGCCATGTCCCCTCAAGTGATTTGAAAAGACAAAACCATAGTTGTTCTCCATTTATGATCACCATATTCTTGTGATTACTAATGGATTTGGTCTTATTTCAGAAGTTTTCCAAAACTAACAATGGCAGCTTCATTGACCATCACTTTTGATGAGAACAAGTACCAGCTTATGCTCCAAGACAAGCAAAATAAGCATAAGTGCCTTGCCAGTTGCTGAAGCGTCATCTCCCTCGACAACTCTCCAAACACCGGGTCCACTTCAACTCCCGGACCATCGTCTTCGGGTCACTGGGACCATTCCCACTCCCCGCAGAAGAAACCGTACCTGCCAAGAAGCAGAAAATCGCCCCGCAACGTGTCACTACCATGGCACCAAGGGCGAACACCAAGAAGCCTGAACCCTGTGGCGCTCCCACAAAGCCTCAACCCACAAGAAACCAGGTTTGCCCCTAAACCTGGTCCTCGAGATCTTCACGGAAACAAAGGAGGTCCCAAACATCTGCAAAGCCAGCATACCTGGCCCTTCTCAAGGAGAACCGGTTCTACCCTCTCTCTTATATGAAAGAGGAGAAACAAACTCTCTGCCCAAAGAACAAACAAATCCAGCATGAGCCGGCTTGCTCCTACAAGCCCAAAATCAAATCCTACATCGTTGACCTCCGCAAAAACATGCTGAAGCTTGCACTCCTGCGAGTCGACCCTTCATCTCAACAGGGGCCGAACTTGCAAAATTCAAGTCTTCACAGTGACAGGCAAAGGACCGCGTCTAGATCCTGTCCATGCCCAACTTCAAATAAGATAAACTCGGTTGCTGCGCATGGGGGACTACATCCTTCATCGCCAGAGCTGAGTCAGAGCTGACTGAAGCTCAAATTGCTCGTCGTATGTGTCGCCGCGCGGCATATCGACAAAAGAGACTTGAGAAGCAAAGAACCCAGCATTCTACTCTCCATGTCTCTAACAAATGGGTCGAAAAAGAAAGACCCGACCAATTCATTGTTGTCCATATGGTTGACAAAACTAGAAAACGCCAGAAGTCAGCAACCAAAATCCGTGTCATATGTCCGGTGACTCGCAGCGTCTCCCGGACAAGAGCACGTCTGGAAGGATCCTCCACTCCTTCAAGCTAGGGACACCGGAGTAACCACTCCTCTGATTCTTCATCCAGAAGAATGAGCCCCAGCTCAGTCACCAGGACGATTTCTTCATTCGAATCCCGAGGGATGAACGTCTTGGCTACAAGTTCTGAGCAGCCTCCACCGCATGATGACATAACTGTACGCATCCAGCAGTTGGAGCAAGGACAACAGAGAATTGAAGCTCTGATGGAAAACCTTCTTCTCACTTTACAGCGTCCACCGCCCAATAATGAAAGCCCTCCGAATCATGAAGATGATGAGGCCAATGCAGAAAATAATGACTCACGCGCCCTTACCTAAAAGGACGTGGACGATATCCTCGCAAAAGCAAAAGAAGAGGATACATTGAAGGAACATGGGATCAAGCCACCCTACACTCTATGGATGGACTCGGTTCCGTTCCCTGCAAAATTCAAACAACCTACTCTCCAAACATATACGGGGAAAGGTTCAGCTAGACAGCATGTCATCCACTTCAAGATCCTGATAGGAGCTATTGCGGATCAAGATGCCCTCAAGATTCGCCTCTTTGCAAGTACCCTGAAAGGTACAACCTTTGATTGGTACTCCACTCTGCCGGAGAACTCCATCCAGAATTGGGCTATGCTGGAGACACGCTTCCTGACCCACTTCCAAGGTGAGGACCATCCTGTTACTATGGCTCAGCTTTGCAGCCTAAAACAGGGAGAGAATGAGTCAACATACGACTTCATTCACAAGTGGAAGGCAATGGCGTACAAATGCTCAGATGTACTG
This sequence comes from Umbellularia californica, assembly GCA_028538565.1. NCBI lineage: Eukaryota > Viridiplantae > Streptophyta > Magnoliopsida > Laurales > Lauraceae > Umbellularia > Umbellularia californica. The sequence continues at coordinate 39,151,604 of JAPQWN010000007.1, read as the reverse complement.
CCACAAGTGTCGCTAGTTGACATCTGCCGTAATAATATGAGAGCAAGGATCCGCTCCATGATCATCGGCAACAAATCAAAGAACCTTGGAAAACTCCTCGAAGCTTCCATGGAGGCTGAAATGGTGATCAAAGACCTCAACAGTCAGAAATCATCAAAGAAAGAGCCGACTGCCATTACGACCTCAAAACCAAAGAAAAAGGAGGTTCTCAATGTGCAGACCAAGTCAGCTTCTCAGCAGCCAAAGAAAGTTGAAAACAAAGCTACGGGTAAAAGCAAGGTTTAAAATCGCGGTTCGCGGTCATCGCGTCGCGGCTCGCGGTTATCGCGGTTCGCGGTCATCGCGTCGCGGTTCGCGGTCGTCGCGGCCCATTGCGGAGCGAATTTTTATTTGACCAAAAAAAATCCGAAAAAATATCCAAAAAATCCAGAATATTATAAAATGATAGAAAATAATGTTTTTTTTCCATTAGTGCACACTTTAAAGCAAAATAACGGTCCCTTCAAGTTATAATATCCTGTATCACTGCTGTATCGATTTATATACTAAAATAAGCTGAAATATCATAAAATTGACATAATGCAACCATAATTTTAGACAAACTAATAGTGTTAAACATTTAAAGTCTACAAGCAAGCAATAAATACTAATAGAGTTAGTGCATGTGCCTAATGCGGTAATGCCAGAACGAGTGGCGGCCTGGCTCGATATTATCACCTTAAAACACTAGATCTAGGGAAAAACTAGTGAGTAATATCATATCTAAGTATCTAACTCAATATAAAGCCTTTGGTAGTTTGGTTCATGTATTAGTGTATTACACAATCTTTTTTAAAGAAAAAAACCTATAATAATTCGGATTTAAATAATGAAGAAATAAAAAATACTACAAAAAGTGCTAATACTCACACTTTTTTGTTCCAAAAGTGTAGATCTATTTTAAACTAACACATTATCAATGCATTTGAACACTAATTTGAAAAAAAGTAAATGATATCAAGAAAAGCCCCAAATTTTTGAAATAAAAAAAATCTAGATCTACACCTTAAAACACTAGATCTAGGGAAAAATTAGTGAGTAACATCATATCTAACTCAATATAAAGCCTTTGGTCCATGTATTAGTGTATTACACAATCTTTTTTAAAAAAAAAAAACCTAAAATAATTCGGATTAAAATAATAAAAAAATAATAAATATTACAAAAAGTGTTAAAACTTGAATTTTTTTGCTTTAAAAGTATAGATCTAACACATTTCGACCATCTCTAAGTTATTTTGATGTTGAATCTTGAAAAGAACTCCAAAAAACAAAAAAATAAGCTTACCAAAGAGGTCCCTTGAGTTTGATTAGCTTTCCCCACATACAAATCCACTCAAAAGTAGCTAAGATTTAAGCTTTTCCATGCATTAGAAATTGTAAAAGCCCTCAAGTATGCGTAGGAAGCTCTCATGAAAAAGAAGAATGAAAAGGGAGAAAGAAGAAGGAAACCACACTCAGCACAGTGAAGAAAAAACACAGCAGATCGTGTTTTTAAAAAAAAAATAGTGTCAGCGATATAACGGCCATTATAATGAATATAACGGCCGTTATATTCAATATAACGGCCGTTATAACGTTACGGCCGTTATATTCAATATAACGGCCGTTACAGGCCGATATTTTGGCGATATTTTCCCTGATATCGTATCGGGGCCGTTATATACCAAATATCGGCATGTTAACGGCCGTTACCGTTACATAACGGCCGTTATGTAACGGTAACGGCCGTTATTTTAAACCCTGGGTAAAAGACCTGAACTCTCAAATGCCTTCAAAGAACGTGTAGAAAAGAAATATCCGTTCGATGAAGATGTTGAAGAAATCTTTGAGGCTCTCCTAGCAAATGGCAAACACACTTTGCTAGAGCCCAAAAGATCGGGAGATGTTGGCAAAACCAATGATCCCCAATATTGTCCATACCACCAGATGATCTCACATCCTCTCAATCAATGCTTCGTTGTAAGAGAGAAGATCAATGAGATGTGGAAAAACGGAGTCATCACTTTTGACAAAAATTACAGCTCCGCCTCTGTCAACATGGTGTCATGTGGGCAAACTTCAAAGGAGAAGATCACTATTTCATTCAAGGTGATAAAAATGGCCCAAGCGTCCCAAGAGTTGGTTCCCTATCCAACACCAGATGGACAACCCATATGGGTGCATCCCGATCTCCTAGAAGATGAAAATTGGGAGATCGTCAAAACAAAGCCGACGCTCAGCAGCTAAGGAAAGCCAAGAGACAACTCCGCAAGCTCAAACAACAGCAGAAGTCTCAACCAAAATAAGAAATCCTTGAAAAGGTAGAAACCTCTTCCACTGCTTCACTAGGGGCGACGGAAGAATCCCTTCCCAAGGCTTCAAAGGCGGTAAGAAAATTCACCCTTGATGATTTCATGCCACCTCAATACAAAAATGAAATTACGCAGGGGGCATCATACTCCTGCAATTCGGTAGTTGGATTCTCCATGGATGGATACGAGTCCAGTGATACTGCCAGTGATATCGATGAATGAGAAGAATCCCTTGAAATAGGAGAATACCTCTCCGATGAGGAATGGATTCCCGAGTCTCATCTTATGCCAGCAATCTGGTATAATCCATTGCAGCCACAAGGATCTTGGTTCGATGATGAAAAAGACCAAGAGGCTGAAAATGCTGTTGACCTGGCACCAGCAGATGCTGCAATGGAACCCAACATGGGTGAACCACAAGGAGTAGATGACGAAGAAGATTTCGCTCCTATGCCTAATCTTGAAGAATATGCAAGAATCTTGCAACATCTTGCCATAGAGCAGGAGCAGGATCGCATCAATGATCTTCGTCATGATCCAGAACCAGAAGTCCCTGAAAATCAACGGGAATTTCCTACTTCAACTCTTGAAAATGGGGAAAATTGCTGGATCCATGATCCTCTCACATCCGAGGATGAGTCCGATTCCTAACAATCTACGCTGGGGGCATCTCCTGTCAGGATAACCTGTAATGCGGTAGTTCAGGACGATAGTGCCTTTGAAGCTTCCGAAGACACATACTCCCCAACTGGTAGTGTATCCTCTGGAGCTACATCTTCTCAGGTGACTTCCACTGAGATATCATCTTCTTAGCCCTTGTCTCCTGAAGCTGTGGCATCGGAACTCAAGCCTCTCCCGATTGATCATCTTGAAGAAACTCCTTCCAATGAAATCTTCTTCAATGAAAACCTAGTCGATTGGTCCCAGATACCCGATCTCATAGACGATGTATAGACTAATAAAGAAAAGGTGTCGGATGCTGTTCAAGACTTGTTCCCAGAAATTGCTCTGTGCAACACAATCACTGAAGACGCCAATGATGCTACAGAGACGTCTTCAGCAAATGACAAGGATCGACCCCTTGATCCTGAGAGTGATCTTCCAAAAGAAGACCCTTCTCTAGAAGCTTTTGAAGTTGGTAGAGGTACCCGTTCTGGCCGGGATTACCACAAAAATTATAATCAACCTTCTTCTTCTTATGTAAATCCTTCGGGAAAGCAAGTTGTAAGCGCCCCAAGTGGCAATAATAATGAAAATGCAGGCCCAAAGGAAGCTTTCAAGTACGACTTGTTTGAGCACTTTAAACACATACCTGCACGTCTGCACATCATTGACTTATTACAAATGTCTCCACAAACTCGTGATAGTCTCATTTCAGAATTACAAAGGCTGAATGCGGATGTCAACAAGCATGCCCCACAAGTCCTACAAATTGAAATGGATTATAGGGTCAAAAAATCAAATACTTCCTCAAAGGGAGAAAAGAAGAAAACTGAGGGATCAAGCAATGAATGCCTCTCTGTACAAAAAGCAGCAAGTGCAATAATTGCCTTCGACAAGGATGACCTCCTGCTAGGCGAGACAAAACACAACCGACCCTTGTACTTTACGGGGTACGTCAAAGAAATGCCAGTACACAGAGTCCAGATCGATCCAGGTTCTGCACTCAACCTCATCTCTACTTCGGCACTCGAAGAGCTGGGCATCCCACCTAGCAAGTTGGGTCACTTGTCTGTATCCATCTTCGGATATGACGGGAGCGCTCAAAGGCCTATCAGCAAAATCAGGTTCAAATTGTAAATCGGTGATCTTATTTCCGAAGTCACCGTGTATGCAATAAGGACCCCTTCATGCTACAATATCCTCCTTGGACGCCCCTGTATACATGAGAATGGTGTCGTCCCTTCAACTTTACATCAGTGCATCAAGTTCGTTGGCAAGATAGCTTGATACATCGAGTGTTTGCAGACAAAAAGCCCTTCAAAGGTAAGGATGTCCATTTTCCAGATGCTCAGATGTATAAAGATGGAAAAGAAAAACAGGAGGAAGAAACAATATATTTTGCCGACAGTCTCCAAAAAGATAAAGGCAAGGCTCATCAGCAATCATTAGAGGTAAACAAACCCTCCACCAAACTCGAAGTAAGCAGTCAAGCTCCCTTTGTTGTCTTTTTCAAATCTCCAAAGCCTTTGGCAATCACTACCAAAGCAAAGAAGACAAAATAAAAGGCTGGGGGCAAGTTCACTGTCTCCTTTGTGTCTATTATACATGACACAGACTCAGAATCAGAGCCAGAAGATGACACAGCATCAAGCCAAGCTGATACTCAGCGAGATCAGCCCGCTCTCATTCCATAGGAGACACTTGCTGACATAGAAGATCCTACGTCTGCTTCCTTTGTTATTCCGGCAATTTCGCCAGAAGAAAAAACAATCTTTTTCCACAATCCTGAAGCATCTTCATCACGTCCAGCACTCGAACCTTTTGAAGGAAGGTATCGTGTATCAGACTTAAATATCTCTCTTAACAACAAGGTGGGCGAACCCATCGAAGAAGAAGATGACGAGGTTGAGTCTTCCTTGATAGAAGATATCAACTACATCCCAGATCTCAACATCGTTCTTGATGATCCAAACCCCACAGAGCCATTTAAGAAAGGTGACCTTCTGTTCGCGGTTAAAAAGCCATTGATTCTCGTTCATACATCTGAAATCAACGATGAATCAAGATGGAAAGGGCCTTATATCATTGACAAAGCCTTCTCCAATGGAGCATATGCTTTCTTCAACTTCGAAGGAGACATGTTTATGCTGCATAATAAATTTCTACGACGTTGTTTTTCTTAAAGTTGCCTCACTACTTGCTGTCCAACACAGTCTACCTGGTTTCGATGATCAATCTCTTAAAGATCCTTGTCACAAAAGCAGATTCTCTCAATGCCCGACTGGCAAAATGGTCCATTCTTCTATCACAATCTGATATTAGGTATGTACCACAAAAAGCAATCAAAGGCCAAGTTCTAGTTGACTTCCTCACAGAGCATCCATTGCCTAAAGATTCTCCACTCAGGGATGATCTCCCAGACGAGTTTGTCTACAATGTGGAAACTTCCTTATTAAATGTCTCCTGGGACATGTACTTTGACGGCGCAACCAGGACAAATGAAAAAGGAAAACAAATATCTGGAATTGGCATCCTCTTTGTCAGCCCCGACAAATATATGATTCCACACGCCTTCTCACTACTGGAACCATGTTCAAACAATGCAGCTGAGTACCAAGCCTTGATTGTAGGATTGGAACTTGCCCTCGAATCCGGCATCACCATACTGAAAGCTTTTGAAGACTCTCAACTGATCGTCAACCAAATGAATCAGAAATTTGAAGTCAGGAAGCCTGATTTACTACCTTACAACAACAAGGCGCAGTCGCTTCGATAAAAATTCAACATCTGTCACATCACCCCCATCCTTAGAGGTGAAAACATCCGTGCAGATGCCCTGGCTGGACTCGCCGCATCCATGGCAATCCAAGAAGGGGAAAACATGCAAATCATAGTGTGTCAAAGAAGGATTCTCCCACCTCTTAACACACACCAAGCAGTTGCTGAATGCCACAAAGTGGTTGGAAGTCGGATGTCCATCCTGAAACCTCCGATCGACGATTGGAAGGATCCGTTCATTGATTACATCATGTTCGGAATCTTACCTGAAGACCCAAAAGAGCGGGTAAGTATCCAAAGATGAGCCCCGAACTTTCATTTGGATATACCTTCAAAAGCACTTTATAGAAAATCCTTCAACGGAGTACTCCTACGCTGCTTGTCACAACAAGAGGCTGAAGAAACTCTCAAAGAAATACATGCTGGTCTTTGTGGAGCCCATCAGGCTGGTCCTAAGCTCTACAACCAGATAAAAAGGCTAGGTTATTATTGGCCTACCATGGTAGCTGATGCGATGCAATTTGCCAAGCGCTGCCAAAAATGCCAAATTCATGGAGATTATGTCCACATGCCTCTAGAATGGCTACATCCAACAGCAATCTCATGGCCTTTCGAAGCCTGGGGTATGGACATCATAGGTCCTATCTCTCCCCCAGCAAGCAAAGGTCATCGCTTCATCTTCGCCGCTACGGATTATTTCTCCAAGTGGTCAGAAGCATTTGCGCTTAGCGAAATGAAGACTTCATCAGTCCTTCACTTCTTGTGCACCAACGTTATTTGTCGCTTCGGTATACCTAAAAGATTCGTCCATGATAACGGACCACAATTCCGAGATCACAGATTCTACAGGTTCTGCGACAAGTACAAAATCTAAAGTTGTCATTCGACTCCATATAATCCAGCGGCGAACAGACTAGCAGAAGCCTTCAACAAGACACTCTACAAAATTCTCAAGAAAATGGTCTCTAGTCACAAAAGAGACTGGGGCGACAAACTACAAGAAGCTTTGTGGGCCTATCGAACCACCATTCGAGGACCACCCATAGCACACCATTTTCTTTGGTCTATGGATGCGAAGCTGTTGTCCCTTTGGAAGTACAAATCCCTTCCTTAAGGGTATCTCTGCAAAATGACATGACGCAAGAAAGCAATGTCAAATTGAGACTCCAAGAGCTGGATAATCTCGATGAAAGACGACTTGAAGCTCTACAAAGCATTGAGTTGTACCAAGCACGCATGGCAGGATCTTTCGAAAAGAGGGTCACGCAACGCGCCTACAAAAAGGGCGACTTGGTTCTTGCAATAAAAAGACCCATAGTCTTTGCCCACAATTCCAAAGGCAAATTTGAACCAAAATGGGAGGGACCCTTCGTCATCGACAAAGTCTTCTCCAACGGTGCATACGCTCTTCTAAACATGGAAGGAGACAGATGTATGCTACCCATCAACGACAAGTTCTTGAAGCGGTACTACCCTTGAAGACTTCCTCAAACGGGTCAGAGCGATATCTACACGGCCAAAACCTATTTCCAGGTACTTGTTCGTCAAACCCATTCCCTTTTAAAATTTTCATCTTGAAATTTCAAAAAATAAAAAAAAACTCTCAAAACAATGCTTACTTTCATCGTTTCATTGTTCAAAAAAAAAAAAAATCAAAATCCAAAAATCCAAGTTTAGGAGCCTCTTCCCAGACTTGACCAAAATTTTTGATCCTTGAACCCAAAATTCATGGTTTGAAACAAAAACCAGGACTCAGGAATTTCCACCCTAGTCCGCCTCGGCTTTTACAACCAAAATGGTTTTAAGTCAAAATTTATGACCCTCGTGTCTTTAAACAAAAAATGGTTTTTTAGAAACCGCGGGGAAGCGACATTCAGTCGATACTCGCAAAACCCAAAAATCGGAAGGATGCGAACCCCATTCGATACTTCCAAAAAACCCAAAAACTGGAAGGATGCGAACCCCATTCGATACTTCCAAAACCCAAAAATCGCAAGGAAGCGAATCCCATTCGATACTTGCAAAACCCCAAAATTCAAAACCGTAGAGACGCTATATTCCAATTAATATCCACAACCCAAATTTCAAATGGTTCGAGAAAACCTCAAATTTCAAAATTGCGGGGAAACAACACCAAGTCAGTACCCGCAAAACCAAAAGTTTTGGGAAAAGCAGGGAAGCGACGCTTAGTCGATACTTGCACCCCAATCCATGAGGAAGCGACATTCCATCGATACTCGCAAACCCAGACCGCGAGGAAGCGATATTCCATCAATACTCGCAAACCGAATGAGCAAGGAAGCGACATTCCATCGATACTTGCAAGACCATTCAGTAGGGAGGCGACACTTAGTCGATACCTGCATTTTGAAAACCAAAAATCGGCTATAAATGCCAAAATCCTGGCTATAAACGCCGAAATCGGCTATAAATGCCAAAACCCGGCCATAAATGCCAAAAAAAAAAAGAGATCCGCTATAAACGCCAAAATCGGCTTTCCTGCCAACGAAACAAAACCTGGTTTTCAAAAATCTGGCTCTCATGCCATCTAAAAAAAAATCGGTTTCACGCCAATTCAAAAATCTTGCCCTCATGCTATCTAAAAAAAAATTGGTTTTCACGCCAATTCAAAAACCCGGCTTTTATGCCATCTCAAAATTTCGGCTCTTATGCCAATTAAAAAAAAAAAAAACTCGGCTTCCATGCCATAAAACAAATTCGGCTTTCACGCCACAAAACAAAATTCGGCTTTCATGCCATTCCAAAATTCGGCTTTCATGCCATTTCAAAAATTTTGGCTTTAATGCCATTACAAATTTTGGCTTTAATGCCATTACAAATTTTGGCTTCCATGCCGCAAACAAATTTTGGCTCTTACGCCACAAAATTAGGCTTTCATGCCATCTAAAATTCGGTTTTCAAGCCATCCAAAAAAAAAAAAAAAGGTTTTTCGCCACAAAAATTGGCTTTCATGCCCAAAACAACCCTTTGACAAAAGATTTTCACAAAATGACAACCTTTTGATCAAATTCTTAAACAAACATTCCCATCGGCTTTTGCTCAAATTTGTTTTCATCAAAAACGATTTAAGTGAAAAGAAGGGGATACAAAAATGTAGTACCAAAATTGTTTATACATGGAGGTACCAAAAAAGAAAGAAGAAAAAAGAGTTTGTTACAACTCAGGAGCTCAATCTAGCATGGTACTCAACCAAAAGTTCAACTCCTTAAGCAGACCCTTGGCCTTAGCTTCCAAAGTTTTCAGGCCACGCTTCTTCAAAATGTTCCTATAAAATGCAGCCGAACGCCGTGACCCATCTGCAGCACGAGGAAGTTATTTCCAGAGGACCTGCCACTGCTCATACTCCTGAGTCTTCCTCCGGAAATTACTTTCAGCTTCCTCAACCTGGTGAATGAGAGTCCCCTCCTTGTCATGAGCCTCCACAATGGCGGTCCATTTGGCAGTAGCTTCTTCCTCCCAAAGCTCAAGACGCTGCCTAGCCTCGACAACCTCCTTATCAAGGCGGTCCAAGTCTTGCTTCAGCCCCATGATGGATAACTCAGTAACGTTCCTCTCCCGAACGAATTGCTTCCGAGTCTTCGTGATCTCAGTCAGCTCAGCTTTGATTTTGCTGGAAGGCTTCATAAACATTTCATCAAAGAAGTCACCATCTGGGAAACTCTTGGTCTCAGTCCACTTGTTCCCCAAAGCAATGACTTCATCAACAAAATCTTTGGCGCTTGCAATGTCCAGACCGACTTCTTCGTTATCAGCAAGGATGTCCTGTACATGTTTGATCATGCTAAAGCCAGCTTCCAAGTGACCCGAAGAAAGAGTCTCAACCCATGATCTCAAAACAGTCTTTAACACCTTCCTTGCATACTGAAGGTGCGGCGCAGATGAGGATTCGCCATGCTCCGGCGCCCGACTGCCCATGTCATGCTCCATTGGAAGAGTAATCAATAAACTCTTTCCAACCGAAGAAGCTGACTCGTTGAAGGCAGAAGAAGCCCCTACTCTTGGATCAGCCGCAGGTATCCCCTGTTCTGGCTCTAAGGAAGACGGAGGGACCTCTCCTGTTGCTTCACAATCTGTCGAGGAAAAGACAAAAAGGTATGAATATAATCTTGTAAAAAAAATCAGTATCAAGATTAGTATTGCAAATACCTGCTTCGACAACCGGCGGACTACTCTCTGCCTCTCTGAGCTCATCCGAAGCATCGTCAAAAGTTACATCCATGGATGGCTCGAAATCGTCAGAATCATCTGGCAAGTCAGCTAACAAGAAAACAAAAGCTACATGTTGTCAAATGACAACACAAACAAAAAGAAGAAAAAAAGAAGCCAAAGCAATTATACCAGGTGAAGGTTCTGGAACAACTCCAGAGTCCCTGGGCTCTTCCTCAGATGCCACAACTGGATCCGTCATCGCCTCATCGGCCGGAACCTCGAGCATCACCAAGTCATCATCCTCTGCCAAAAGAAAGAAAGCAGAGGATCAAAACAAAAATCTCTCATAAATGAAAAGAAGTGGCAAAAGAAAGAAAGATGATCATACCAGCTGTCTCCTCTTCTCCGGAGGCTCGCCAGCATCCCCAGACACCTCCTCAGCAATGGTGAGAGGAATTTCAAGATCAAAAGGACTATCATGCCGTCTCATGTTACAGTGCTGTCCTCTCTTCCTCTTGCTTCAGCGGGTCAATCTGCTTGACGATCCTGCCCCACTATTAACATCAGGCCTCTCACTAGAGTCCTCACTGGATGGCCTACTTTTCTCAGTAGACTCCATGGAAGCCTTCGTGCGCTCTGCTTGCATCTAAGCATCAATCTCAGCCTCCTCCTCTTCCAGCTGTCTCAAGACCTCACCAGGAATCCCTTGTACAGCTCCTGATCTGATGATATCCTGCTCGTTGAGAAAGCCTATCTTATGCTTCTCTCCAGAAAGGAAGGCCAAAACTTCCTCCTGACGGACATCATCTGATCTGCCAAGACCCTTCCCAGGAGATTGCTTGACATCGAGCTTCTTCTTGGAAAGCCCCCGGTACACTGAGAAGCTCTCCACGAACCACTTCGTGAAGCCAGCAGTCCGGAAAGTGGGCAGCTCAAGATGAGAAATCATGGTGGTAGTGTCCTCAGCACTGTAAAAAGCCCATGCATTCCTCCCATCCTGCAGACCTCCAAAATGCTTTACCATGCTCGAAGGCGCTCCAACAACGCCTTGAGAGAAGCCAAGCTACAATGCAAAACGCGAATGAACATATGGTTGGATATCCACAAAAAGATGTTTGCGGTACACCATTGTACCAACCCGTATGTTGAAAAGCCATCTCTTCTCCGCGTTTGTCAAAGCATAGTGTCTTCCCGACCTTGCCCTGGTCGAATCACGGGAGACACCAAAATCAAAAGCCTTCTTCCGCAGACCCGAAGAAAGCTTCACTAAAGACTGCCCAATCTCGATGTCCCTGAACCGTCGGATCCTCAAACGGGCAGGCAAAAGAGATTCGGAAACGGCTGTCCCTCTAGCCAAACGAATCATAAAGGGATCTTCGTCCTGTATAACTCCTAACTGATGGAAGCTAGGATAGTGGTATACATACCACGAATAGGAGATGTGGGCAGAAAATACCCTGTTCATAAGGAGCCCAAGCCAAACTAGGAAAGCAGCAGCCTGCAGTTCGGTGCACAAGTAGGAGTAAAGAGCAGGTACCAAAGTCAGTCGCTCTCCAAACGCCATCTGACAAGCTGGAAAAATACAGTGCAGCCTGATGTGCGTTCCATCTCCTCCAGCAAAAACAGCCTCACCCAGCCAATAAGTGAGGTAAACAGCGAGATCTCTCCGCAACGCAATGTCGGAACAAATGGCATCTGTGCTTGCAAAGAACTTCCTCAAATCTTCTCGCATAGGGCAATCTTCTTGAAACTTGATGCTTTAACCCTAGCATCCTGGGCCATGCCATCAGAAGACTCCCCGCTGTCAAAAAAGTTAGAGCTGCAACTCTTCCAACTGTTGCATCTTACTTTTGAGCCCTCCTTCTCCTTCAAAAAATCATAGAAGGTGACGAGCTGAAAGTTTATAAGTCTGAACTCCTCAGACTGCTCCTCAAGGACGCTGTCGATAGGCATAAACTCCTCATAGAGTTTGCCGAGGATAGGCAACCCGGTGATGGCGCTCAGTTCCTTCAAAGAAAAACCAATCTCACCATTCATCACAATTGTAAGACCCCGACCCGAGTGACCCGATTAGTACTAATTAAGTTGTGAGTGCTAAGCTTGATTAGTGGTTTTGACTAAGCTTGGATTAGTATAGTTCTTGATAGTTTTGGGGAATTTTTAGTATCTTGTGTTTAGCGGGACCCTTTGGGGGTTTCCTTTTGATAGTCTTGCTAGCTTTTGGAGGTTACTTGTTTTTCCCCTAATTCTTGTCTTGATCCCGTTTTACTTATTTTGTCGATCCTTACAACTTTCATGTTGAGCCCGTGACCATCCGGAACCCCGAAACCCGATCTTCTTGCTTTGAGGGTAAAACAGTCTTTTTACATGAAATCTGTACCCAACACTCGATATCCCCGAAACCCGCGAAACATGTACTTTTTAGAAACTAAATATTTCGACGATCATTTTTCTCTTCTTCGTCGATTTCGTCCGAGGTCCCGAGATTAGTGATTTCAGCCTCCGAAGACTTTCTAGTGGTGGAGCCCACACCCATTGCTTTATATAGAGAACTCTTTCCCCTCCATTTCCCTTTTTCCAGCACAAGCTCAAGAACAACCTAGGGTTTTTCTTTCTTTCTTCTCTTCTTCTTCTTGCTTCCCCCTCCCAAGTCCCTACCAAACCTTACACCAATCAAGAGATGAACTTCACCCTCTTCTTCCTCACTACTAGAGCTATTCGTTGATACCATTTGTGGAAGGATCTACTCAACTCAAGACCCTCATTGAGCTCACCTTGTCCATTTGGAGAACCTACAAGTAAGCTTCCCCCCCTAATATCCTAGATCCATGTTCTTCTAGTCTTGGGAGAGCCCTATCTTCCTTATTGTGAGTCTCTCTTCTTGTTTCTTGGTTTGACCCATTTTATGGTTTGTTTTTGGGGGTTTTTAGTGTAGCTTGGTTTTTGGCTTGGAAGAGTGGATTAAAGCTTGGATTTCTTGATTTGAGACCTTGAGGCAAGTGGATGTTTAGTTTTAAAGTGATTTCCATGATCAAATGTTTGTATTTATTGTATCATTTATGATGAGCTTTTACTTGCATTCAATGTGGTTTTAATGTTTTAAAAAGGGGTTGTTGAACCCATTCATTGTCTTGAAATATGATTGATAGCCTTTGTTTTATCTTGTGCTTGAAAACTCGAATGAATCTAGGTAATTGTGGTTATGTCTTTCTCTTTTGATTGAATGAGCAAATGTGTGAATGAATGAATCATTTGTGGAAGTGGTGAGAAGTTTGATGAAGTTTTGAAGAGGATGTTGAGGTGCTTACATGCCCTCTTTGATGTATGATAGGATCTCAAGAAATGTGGATTTGTAAGAGAAGAAGAATGGAGAAAAGAGCTGTCCACGACACCAGTTCTGGACAGTTCGCTCGAGCGAACTTGACACATCGCTCGAGCGAACTGCCCAGAAAAGGGTTCGTGCCATTCCAGAGAGTTGTTCGCTCGTGCGAACCCCATGTCCGCTCGAGCAAACTCCTCCAACAGCCATCCCAGAGAGCACATCGCTCGAGCGAACTGCATGTCCGCTCGAGCGACGTGTACTGTTCATCTGGGGCCACTTTGGAGCAGACAATGAAATATCCTAGATATGGAGGGAGGTTGGTTAACGTCCCTATCGTGATGAGAAGACTCATAACTGTTGTTTGAAACTCAAACGAGAAAGAAACCATAATCACAAGGATCCATTGAAGCTTTGGAAATCTCCAAGTGCCTAAGGAGCCCGGGATGCCTTCAAATTCAAAGAGTATCAAGCAATTGTAAGATAAGCGTACGGGATCCCTATTCACTTGGATTAGTTTTAACCCGACTCTGTCTTGGCTTTTCAAAAGGGTACCTTACCTTGTTATTCTCGAAATTGATGATTTGGAATCTATCATCCCGAAAACTTTGAAAGTATACTTGTACTGTTTTGCTAGCTTTGATATACATGCCAGATCTGATATGATAACAGTGCCTTGAGCACCCATGTCTTGCCCGAATATGGTCTTGTACTTGATTTATGTTACACATGTCTTGATTTTTATGTTTTGACCTATGAGTCGGCACCACTAAGCTTGGATACCTTGTTAGTCTGATCTACTAACTAGGTGATCCCCCTCTTGTCCCGCCAACTGCAGTTTGGATCTTGCTACCCGGTTATTTAACCGTGGTCTTGTCCCGATACCGCAGATTGCTACTGTGGTTCCTGATGCCCGGCTCGCTACCGTGGTCATGTCTTGTATATAGTATATATGTATATGTATTTCGTTGTACCTCCTCACTTCGGTGACTGAGGTCAATGCCTTGACTTGCTTGCTCTATCACTTCGGTGATAGAGGATTTAGCTTTGTGTGGTTGCCATCTTGCTCGTTTCCTGATTTCCTTGGCTACCTTTACTTGTTTTACCTTGCATATATGTTTTTAACTAAATGATGCATTTACTCATGAAAGTATTATTTAGACAGGTTTAACTGTTTCTAAGGTAAATGTTTTATCATTAAATGTTTTTACCTTTATCCACCTGCCAGACCGTCGTGTCTGACCCCTTTGCTTTGGTACTCAGGTCCCGTCGTTGGTTTCCCCGAGGAGGAGCCAGAGGAGGCGGTCGGAGAACCGCAACCGCTAGTCGAGTGGCATGCCGACGATGTTATGTAAACATCGGGCTGCCGAGATACGAAACATTTTGGGGGTCGTTTGGATAGTTTTCTGGTGGTTATTGTTTTGTTTATATTGGCCTTTGTTGGCCTCTAATTTTGGGAACTGTAATTAAATGATCTTCTGATTAAACTTGAATATGTACTTCTGGGTTATGCTTTAGGACATTGCTCATTCTGATACTCATATTCAAATGTAATCAGGCTTATTATTCTGGAAATGAAATACATGCATGATTTACTACACGCTTCCGCAATTATACTAAATGGTTATGTGTGTTGGAATATCCTCACCGCGGACACCTGTGGGAAATCACGCGCACGGGTAATGAGTGTTCTTTTGTTAACCCGTGTACGCTTGATCATAAACATACCTTTAATTATTGTCATCACTCCATATGATCACAGCATTGGCTTCACTCAATCAGTCCCGATCCCGGATTTGGTCCCCGAACCCGGTCCGGGGTCGCGACAACAATGAAGGTGTTGGTTTGTGGAAGGAATGACTCCAGCATGGCCATGAAAGCGTCATCGGAGAAAACAACGGTTTGCCGAAAAGCGCGAACCGCATCAAAAATCTAGGCTTCTCGCAGAACGGCCTCTCCAATCTTCAGGGTGTGATAAGTCCATGATTCCCAGCTCGAGTTAGCACTGAAACTGCCACGAAGTCGAAAAGGCTTCACCCAATTGCTGCCGTCACCTCGAAAAATGTCAAGGTCCACTGGTCTCAAATCGACCGATGGATGATCAGAACCTTGGTAGCCACTGGCTGGCATCAACATGTCCATACGGACAGGCGACTTCTTTGCAAAACCGGAAGGGCCACCAACAAAAACCTCGGTCTTGATCACACTGGTCCTCTTCACCTAGCTTAGAGGATCTTCCCTCTTAGGGCACATGGGAGAAAGGCTCAGGATCGAGATGGTCCGATCAAAAGTCGACCGGGTAGAAATAGTTCTCTCCTCACTATCTGCTGTGTAAGAGAACTGAAAACATCTCCTTTGGTATGTCAAGTCGTCGAGGACTGCATCACCGAAGAAGAAGGTAGGCTTGGGCACAACGCTCTGATTGTCCGTAACCCAAGGACGACTGCTTACCATGATCTTATAGAATTCCTCATCTTTGAGAGCGATCAATCGCTGTCTCATCTCATCACGATTGAGGGAGTCACACTCTTCCAAGTTCTTCTCAACAAACTGGACCTTCTCCCAAGCCTGCTGAACGGCCGCATTAGAAGATCTGGCAGACCGACGAGGTGATTCAGTAACAGGACCCTTACCCTTGTTCGTTCTGGAAGAACTACCTGCAAAAGATGGAAAAGAAAAGATCAATCATCATCAAAATGACAAAATTTTCAGCGAAATTTTGAGATGGTTCCTGGGCAATTCCGAAGAAAAGGAAATACTCCGAAAACAACAGGAAGCCTGAAGATGAGCTCAACATCGCTGGGAGCTCATAGTCAGTGGCAAATTCTCAAAGAAGGTTCGAACCCAAACATTACTGCGAGAACGAGCCAATCTCATCAAATTTCCGCAAAATTTGGAAAAGAGCTCAACATTGTTGCGAGCTCCAAAATCCAAAAATTGTGAAGTTCCTCAAAATCCAGTAAGACCAAGAAAGAGCTCAACATCGCTGCGAGCTCAAAATCCCAATACTTGCAAAAGATTTTCAGGTAAGCATCATCATGCTTCCAAATCCATTTACCAAAAATCATGCATCAAAGAACATCATCATGCATTAGATGCTAGGAAAATCTTGACCAAAGTTTGACCAATTCCAACCCAATTTGGTCAAAACCAATCAAACTTTGTCCAAGTCAAAAATCATGTTGGCTTGACCTAGAGACTATAGCCTTCTATCTTGATGCATCAAACAAAAAAATGCATGAACATATTGAAATTGCATAACCTCATTATCATGATGAGCAAACAAAGAAGGAAAGAAAAAGAAAGAGAGAGAAAGAAATCTCAGAAAAAAAAAAAAAATTTTTGGGCCCACAGGCCGTGTCCACTGCCACGTGGCAGTACGGCCAGGTCCTTACGGACCTGACCGTACAGCCGAGGAAAAAAAAGAAGAAAAAGAAAACGCTGAAAAAAAAGAAGAAGGGAAAAAAACGGTGAAAAAAAAATCATCACCGTGTGAAAAAAACTAAAAAAAAGAGGAAGAAACAAAAAACGTGGAAAAAAAAGAAGAAAAACATGGTGGAAAAAAAAAGAAGAAAAAAAAACCGTGGAAAAAAAAGAAGAGAAAAACACGGTGAAGAAAAAAAAAGAAAGAAAAAACACGGTAAAAAAAAGGAAGAAAACCGTGAGCAAAGAAAAAAAAAGAAGAAAAAAAGAAAGAAAAAAAAGAAGCACGAAAAAAAAAAGAAGAAAGAAAAAAACGTGCTTGGAAAAGAAAAAAAAAGAAAGAAAAAAAAGAAGAGAAAAAGAAAGCAAAGAAAGAAACTACTACTTCTACAATGGAGTTTTCTTGTGGAAGAAGAAAACTTACTTGAAGCCATTAATGGAGAAGAAGAAGAAAAAGCTTGGAGATCCTTGGAGAAGAAAAGGCACTTCTTGATCTTGGAGCACCCTTGGAGACTCTTGCAAACAAAGAAAGTAATGGAGCCACAGATCCAACCCCTCTTGCTTTTATAGTAGAGCAAATCAAAAGAGGAAACAAGGAGAAAAGAACGGAGGTAAGTGCTAAAATTTAGCTACTTTCCCAAAAGAAGGATATTTTCTCCAAAAAGAAGGAAACTTGAGAGATTCTCTCTAAGTAAGGATATTTTTAGATATCCTCTACACAAAAGAGATATTTTTAGATATTCTTTACAAAAATGACACCATATGAGATCTAGGCCATCTCCAAAGCCAAAGGTCCCATGGGTTAGCCCACATGAGCCAGGTTAAACCACCTAGGCACTAAAAGTGGCTTTTAGTGAAAATATTGCTCTTACCAAGAGCAAAAAAAATGTCCCATGCTTCTTTTGAGTTGATTGGACCATTGAAAAAAAAAAGAAGGAAAGCCTTATGAGTTTTCAAAAATCAAACCATCCAACCTCATGAACCAAATTAAGCCAAAATCTTGAAATTGACAAAACCAAACCTTGGTCCCCTAACTTGCCACATACAGCTTGTTAGGTCACAAGACCAAAACCAAAATCAAAATCCAAACCAAACCAAAACCAAACCAAAAAACCAAATCTGACCCCCCAACTTGCCACATACAGCTTGTTGGGTCACAAGGTCAAAATAAAAAATCAAACCCCGACCCCCTAACCCGCCACATACAGCTTGTTAGGTCACAAGGTCAAAAACCAAAATCCAAAACCCAAAATCCAAATACCCCATGTCATTTTCAAAACTTTGCCTTGAGATGGTACGTGATCCCTCTTACTACCATAAAATTCCCCCGGAAACTCAGAAGGCTAAGCAAAAAAAAAAAAAAAAAAACTCAAGACTCTTGGTCAATTCAGAAGTTCTCCTTCAAGTTTCTCTTCGAGGCACATCGACTCCAAAAAGCTACTCGTCGCTGTACCTCGAAAGGGCATTTGTTGACACAAAAAAAGTCACTATGTCTCCTCAACATCAAGAAGCCTCGTGAAGCTGCATCCTGCTACAAAATAGGCAAAGTTACTTCAAGCATCAAATCTTGTCAGAACCAGAGAAAAACTGAAAGATCCTTCAAGACAACCAAAAGAGGGGTACACCTGAGGTTTCGGGCCATTCCGACATCGTTTGGCCTAACTTTACTCCTCTGACAGCTAAACAAGCGCTCCCGGCGGCTACATCATTGAAGACACCAAAACTTCGATCAAAGCCTATGGATGGTTTCAAAATACCTCCAAAGGGCTCGATGCCAAATTTCAAGTCCAACCGACAACGTTTGACCCTCCATCAACGCTCGAGCAGCAAAACCAAGCTTCCTGGTGGCGGGAACCACTGAAGCCATCACTCATCAAACAAAGTACATGAGTGGCTTCAACATGCTTCCAAAGAGTTGCACGTCGAATTTCAGGTCATTCCGACAACGTTTGACCAGGTTTCGACGCTCCGAAAGAAAATCAAGCCTACCGGCGGCGGAGCACCCCGGGACCATGACATCAAAATTGGGGCTAATGGATCGTCTCTACATGACTCCAATAGGCTCCCTGTCAAATTTCAAGTCAATCGGCCATCGTTTGACCACATATCAAA
Source organism: Umbellularia californica (assembly GCA_028538565.1). Classification (NCBI taxonomy): domain Eukaryota; kingdom Viridiplantae; phylum Streptophyta; class Magnoliopsida; order Laurales; family Lauraceae; genus Umbellularia; species Umbellularia californica. The sequence continues at coordinate 39,132,807 of JAPQWN010000007.1, read as the reverse complement.
GCTCAGCATTTCCCCCGCAGCAAAATCAAGTCAAGCATCGACGGGACCCCAAAGGGCTTCAAAACTCAAATAAAAGCCCATGGTTGGTCCTATCCACTGCTCGAGAAGCTTCAACTCAAATCCAAGCTTTGATGCTTGAAAACCACTGATCTTCACCGACATCTCGGATCCGCCGTCAAAAGCATGAAATCATCAATGATCGCTCCAAGATCGCCAGCCGGCTTACCAAGAAAGTACTGTTTCTGTCCGACCGATCGTGAAATCGACAAGATAGATGTCACCGTCCCACCAACATCAATCAATGTCTGAAATTGCATTGCAATCCAACATCAAACAATGTGTGGATCCACCTGTGATGATCACAAGAAGAACCTCAAAAGACGCGGCGCGGCCGGTAACTCTTTACATGCCCTGGCGACCACTTAATGTCATTAATTGACCCGTTTATGACAACTTAATGCGGTCATTAACTCATTATTTTGGACGACCCAATCAGATTCAAGCATTTGGGAGTTACAAATCCAAGCAATCATGGCATTAAACCCATGAAACTCCCATCATCATGAAGATTAAAGGCGATTAAATGCCCATTATCCTTCATCGGCCAATCACAAGCCAAGAAAAAGGAGTTACAAAATCAAGAAATAAAACTTGTAACTCCTCTCATCAATATCATCAATTCTCTCATCATGGCCATCAATGCCAATAAACACCTCATGGCTACCAAAAGCCTATAAAAGGAGGTCCATTCCAAGAAGAAAGCATGAATCCCAAGTGTGTAATCCCAACCCCCGAAAATCCAGAAAATTCAAGAGAGAGACGAAGTCCTGCTGCTTTGCCGCAAGAAGCACTACAAGGTGATTAAAGTCCCTTGGGGGGCCACCCCCCCAAGGTCCCCTCCTTCTATAACATGTCCTAAACGCGGCTTTTCAGCCCGTTTACTCGGTTTTTCATTGGATATAGGACCTCCTCTTGGTCCTTGTCCTTTAAAAAACTGAGGTTGGAGCCAAGCCGAAGAATCGAAGCATCAAGCGTTCTCATTTGAAGGACGATGGCGAAGTCCATACATGACTTGCGACAGTCGATCTGAACGTGTCCCAAGAATCTCCTGAGAAGTTAGATTCATTTTCTTTCTTTTCTATTGTAATTTGTATTTTTTTAAAGAGACAAAAAGAAATCACTATTCTTGTCTTTCATATTTGATGAGTTTTGTAAAATCGCCTTTCACGGCAAACAAACAAAAAAAGGCCTCCTACGGCATTCTAAAAAAAATAAACTTGTCTCTTTTATTAAATATTTATGCAATTTGAAAAGTTAGAAAGAAGGATTGATTTCCTTTTTACTTGTGAAGGTGAATCTCCGGATCATCACCATTCCAAATTCGAAGAAGAATAGTAAATCTGGCATACTCGTACAAAAAATTGATACCTGCGTTTTCCCTCCTCCGCCGAAACCTAGGTAGTCCCCGGGACGGAAGGAGAGGACGGAAATCCGAGGGTCCATCACCTTCAGATGAGAACAGATGATGCTTTTAATTTGCTTGGCTCGGCTTGAACATCAGATTTTTAGAGGATAAACACCAAGAGGAGGTCTTATATCCAATAAAAACCTAAGTAGATGGGCTGAAAAGCCACATCTAACCCATGGAGATAGAAGGAGAGCCCCCACCGCCGCCCCCCCCCCCCCCCCCCCACCCCACAAATGGACTTTGGTCACCTTGTAGTGGTGGTTGCTGCAGAGCTTCTTCAACAGAGGGGAGATCTTTGTTGGAGCGTTGTAGCAATTTTGTAGAGTTTTTTCTTGGATTTGTATGTCGTGTCTTTTTTTGGGGCTCTCGGGATCCTTGAAATGGTGCAAATGGCCTCCTTTTATAGGCTTTTGGTGGCCATGAGAGGAGTTTATGGGCTTTAAATGCATTAATTTCATTAATGCTCCATGATGGGAGGAGTTACAAGTTTTTATATTTGTATTTTTGTAACTACTTTTTCTGGCTTTTGATTGGCCGTTGGAGAATAATGGGCTTTTAAATTACCTTTAAACTCCATGATGGGAGGAGTTACATGGTTTAATGCTATGATTGTGCTTGACTTGTAACTCTTATTTTTTGGCTTCTAATTGGGCCGTCCAAAATAACGAGAATTGAAACATTAATTTTACATAAAATGGGTCATTAACTACATTAAGTGGCCACCAAAACATTTGAAGAGTCGCGGCTGCACTGCGTCTTTTGGTACATGCAATGTAGGAAGCCTTGATCGCAGATGGATTTTCATGCAGATTGACGTCGGATGATCATGTAATTTCAGATATTATCGCCACAAGTGGACTGATACTATTTGTCCCGTTGATTTCTGGATCGGTCAGGCATAAAGTGTGTTTTCTTGGTCGACTGGTTGGCGATTTCAAAGCGTCCGATGACAAACCCATGATTATGCCGGCAAATCAGTGATGTAGATTAAGATTGACGGATTTCATTCCCCAAAATTTAAATTTTTGGAAAATCATAGAGGCCAAATATCTCGAAAAATGAAAAGGGACCCAACGATGGGTTTTTGGCGAAAATCCGGTGACCTATATTTCGAGGGTCGCCGGCGACCATGGGGCCTTTTGTCCCTTTCAGTTGCCGATTTTCTGCCATTTTCTGGTTTTTTCCGCTTTTTTCTTCTTTGATATCTTTTTGGCATTTTTTCACGTGTTTTGTCTTGATTTCCCTGCAAAAAAATTGATGAGAAGCTGTGTAGATCAGAGGGCAAAGTTTCTGATTTTCGGAAAAAGCCAAAGACTTTGTCGCACATAATTGCCGATTTGCCGTCAGAAGCCAAAACTAGGTCAAACGATGTTGGAATGACCTAAAATTTGAGGTGAAGCCTCCTGAGCAATAAATAATACCGACCACAAGCTTTGGTTTGAGTCTTGAAGTCATACGGGTTCCTGTTGCTAGTCAACTTGATTTTGTTGCGAGGAAGATGCCACGCTATAATGTACGGTCAACCGATGTCCAATTGACCTGAAATCCGACAGGGAGCCTATTGGAGTCATTTTAAGATAATTTATTAGCTCCGATTTGGAAATCATGGTCCCAAGGGGCTCCGCCGTTAAGAGGCCTGATTTAGCTTTCGGGAGGTCAAAGTTTAGTCAAATGTTGTCAAAATGACTTGAGACTTGACAAGTAGGCCTTTGGAAGTATCTTGAGACCATCCATCGGCTCTGATTGAAGATCTGATGTCCTCAATACTGTCGCCACCAAGAGAGTTGACTATTTTGCGGTGTTTTGCTTTTTGGGCCAAACAATGTCTGAATAGCTTGGAATTTGATGTAGAGCCTTCTAGTGGCATTTTTGATGGACCCGAAAGAGGGGGAATCTTCCGTCCTCTCCCTCCGCACCCGGGGGGCTGACCTGGGTCTCGGCGGAGGAGGGAAGATCTCGGGCATCAACATTTTTGTACGGGTATGCCAGATTTAATTTTTACTTGGAATTTGGAATGGTGATAATCCGGAGATTCACCTTCACAAGTGGAAAGGAAATCAATCATTTTTTCTAACTTTTCAAATTGCATTAATATTAAGAAAAGAGACAAGTTTGTTTTTTTAGAATGCCGTAGGAGGCGATTTTACAAAACTCATCAAATATGAAAGATAAGAATTGTGATTTCTTTTTGTCTCTTTAAGAAATACAAACTACAATAGAAAAGGAAGAAAATGGATCTAACTTCTTAGGAGATTGTGGGGACACGTTGAGATCGACGGTCGCAAGTCATGTATGGACTTCACCATCGTCCTTCAACTGAGAACATGTGATGCTTTGATTCTTTGGCTTGGCTCCTAACCTCAGTTTTTTAAAGGACAAGGACCAAGAGAAGGTCCTATATCTAATGAAAAACCGAGTAAACGGGCTGAAAAGCCGCGTTTAGGCCACGTTGGAGAAGGAGGAGGCCTTAGGGGGGGGGGGGGTGGCCCCCCAAGGGACGTTGATCACCTTGTGGTGTTCTTTGCAGCAGAGCAGCAGGACTTCGTCTGAATTTCTTTGGGAGAAGTGCAGAACTTCAAGTCGGTAGATGTCGATATATCTGATCCCCTTTCTCTTGGAAATGGATCTCCTTTTATAGGCTTTTGGTAGCCATGGGATGGTTATGGGCATTGATAGCCATGATGAGAGCATTGATGAGGAGTTACAAGTTGATTTTGTAACTCCTTTTTCATGGCTTGTGATTGGCAGATGAAGGTAGTGGGCTTTTAATTGCCTTTATGCTCCATGATGATGGGAGTTTCATGGGTTTAATGCCATGATTACTTGGATTTGTAACTCCCAAATGCTTGAATCTGATTGGGCCGTCCAAAATAATGAGTTAATGACCGCATTAAGTTGTCATAAACGGGTCAATTAACGTCATTAAGTGGTCGCCAAGGCATGTGAAGAGTCGCGGGCCGCGCTGCGCCTTTTGAGATTCTTCTTGCGATCATCAAAGGTGGATCCACACATTGTTTGATGTCGGATTGCGATGCAATTTCAGACATTGATTGATGTTGGCGGGCCCGTGACATCTGTCTTGTCGATTTCACGATCGGTCGGACAGAAAGTACACTTTCTTGGTCAGCCGGTTGGCGATCTTGAGGCGATCGGTGATGATTTCATGCTTTTGACGGCAGATCTGAGGTGTCGATGAAGATCAGTCGTTTTCAAGCATCAAACATTGCATTTTCCGAAAATCACAGAGGTCGGAACACCCGAAACGCGAAAAGAATCGGAAAACGGACGATTTGGTGCAAAATCCGGCGACCCGGATTTGCAGGGTCGCCGGGCGACCATGCACCCAGGGTCACCGGCGACCATGGGCCAGGGTCGCCGGCGACCTTAAGGTTTTTTGCCCTTTGGTCGCCGAGCTTCGCTTCCGGAAGATCTCGGGCATCAACATTTTTGTACGGGTATGCCAGATTTACTTTCTACTTGGAATTTGGAATGGTGATAATCCGGAGATTCACCTTCACAAGTGGAAAGGAAATCAATCCTTTTTTCTAACTTTTCAAATTGCATTAATATTAAGAAAAGAGACAAGTTTTTAGAATGCCGTAAGAGGCGTTTTGCTTGTTTGCCGTGAAAGGCGATTTTAGAAAACTCATCAAATATGAAAGACAAGAATTGTGATTTCTTTTTGTCTCTTTAAGAAATACAAACTACAATAGAAAAGGAAGAAAATGGATCTAACTTCTCAGGAGATTGTGGGGACACGTTGAGATCGACGGTCGCAAGTCATGTATGGACTTCGCCATCGTCCTTCAAATGAGAACATGTGACGCTTTGATTCTTTGGCTTGGCTCCTAACCTCAGTTTTTTAAAGGACAAGGACCAAGAGAAGGTCCTATATCCAATGAAAAACCGAGTAAACAGGCTGAAAAGCCGCGTTTAGGCCATGTTGGAGAAGGAGGAGGCCTTGGGGGGCGGGGGGGGGGGGGGGGGGGGGGGGGGGGGGGGGGCGGGGGTGGCCCCCCAAGGGACGTTGATCACCTTGTGGTGTTCTTTGCAGCAGAGCAGTAGGACTTCGTCTGAATTTCTTTGGGAGAAGTGCAGAACTTCAAGTCGGTAGATGTCGATATATCTGATCCCCTTTGGGAGAAGTGCAGAACTTCAAGTCGGTAGATGTCGTCTGAATTTCTTTGGGAGAAGTGTTGAGTTTCATGCTTTTGACGGCGGATCCGAGGTGTCGACGAAGATCAGGCGTTTTCAAGCATCAAACATTGCATTTTCCGAAAATCACAGAGGCCGGAACACCCGAAAAGCGAAAAGAATCAGAAAACGGACGATTTGGTGCAAATCCGGCGACCCGTATTTGCAGGGTCGCCGGCGACCTTAGGGTTTTTTGCCCTTTGGTCGCCAAGCTCCGTTTTCGGCCGATTTTCCGTCTTTTTCGGTCCTTTTTTCTTATGTATTTTTCTTGACATTTTTCCTCAATTATTGACTTTATTTTCTTGGAGAAAACTTGACGAGAACCCGCACGAAATCGGAGCACAGAGTTTCCCATTTTTCGGGAAAGCCGAAGACTTTATAGCCGATTTTCCGTCAAGAGTCGAAACTAGGTCAAACGATGTCGGAATGACCTGAAAATTGAGGTGAATCTTCTTGAGCAGTGGATAGGACCAAGCATGGGCTGTTATTTGAGTTTTGAAGCCGTTTGGGGTCCCATCGATGCTTCACTTGATTTTGCTGCGGGGAAAATGCCGAGCATTGATATGTGGTCAAACGATGTCCGATTGACCTGAAATTCGACGAGGAGCCTATTGGAGTCATTTTGAGACGTTCCGTGGGCTCCGTTTTGGATGTCATGGTCCGGGGTTGCTCCGCTGCCGGTAGGCTTGATTTTCTCTCGGAGCATCGAAACCTGGTCAAACTTTGTCGGAATGACTTGAAATTTGACGTGCAGCCCTTTGGAGGCATGTTGAAGCCACCCATGTAGTTTGTTTCATGAGTGATGACTTCTGTGGCTCCCGCCGCCGGGAGGCTTGATTTTACTGCTCGAGCATTGATGGAGGGTCAAACGTTGTCGGTTTGACTTGAAATTTTGCATGGAGCCCTTTGGAGACATTCTGGAGTCATCCGTAGGCTCTGATCAAAGGTTTGGTGTCTTTGATGATGTCGCCGCCGGGAGCGCTTGTTTAGCTGTCGGAGCAGTGAAGTTGGGCCAAACGATGTCGGAATGACCCGAAACCTCAGGTGTACCCCTCTTTTGGATCTCTCAGTTTCTGTCTGATTCTGACAAAATCTGATGCTTGAAGTAGCCTTGCCTATTTTTAGCAGGATGCAGCTTCAGGAGGCTTCTTGATGTTGAGGAGACATATTGACTTTTTTGGTGTCAACAAATGCCCCCTCGAGGTACAGCGACGAGTAGCTTTTTGGAGTCGATGTGCCTCGAAGAGAAACTTGGAGGAGAGATTCCAACTTGACCAAGAGTCTTGAGCATTTTATTTTATTTTTTATTTTATTTTATTTTATTTTTTTTGAATAGCCTTCTGAGTTTCCGGGGGAATTTTATGGTAGTGAGAGGGATCACACACCATCTCAAGGCAAAGTTTTGAAAATGACATGGGGTATTTGGATTTTGGGTTTTGGATTTTGGTTTTTGACCTTGTGACCTAACAAGCTATATGTGGCAAGTTAGGGGGTCCGGATTTGATTTTGATTTTGACCTGTGACCCAACAGGCTGTATGTGGCAGGTTGGGGGGTCAGTTTTGGTTTGTTGGTTTTGGTTTGGTTTGGATTTTGATTTTGGTTTTGGCCTTGTGACCTAACAAGCTGTATGTGGCGAGCTAGGGGACCGGAATTTGGTTTTGTGAAATGTCAATTTCAAGATTTTGGCTCAATTTGGTTCATGAGGTTGGATGGTTTGATTTTTGGAAACTCATGAGACTTTCTTTTCTTTTTTTTGAATGGTCCCATCAACTCAAAAGAGGCATGGGACTTTTTTTTTTTTTGCTCTTGGTAAGAGGAAGTTTTGACTAAAAGCCAATTTTAGCGCCTAGGTGGTCAAACCTGGCTCATATGGGCTAACCCATGGGACCTTAGGCTTTGGAGATGGCCTAGATCTCATATGGTGTCATATTTGTAAAGAATATCTAAAAATATCTCTTTTGTGTAGAGAATATCTAAAAATATCTTTATTTGGAGAGAATTTCTCAAGTTTTCCTTTTATGGAAAGATTCTCTCAAAATATCTTTCTTTTTGGGAAAGTAGCTAAATTTTAGTACTTACCTCCTTTCTTTTTCCTTGTTTCCTCTTTTGGCTTGCTCCCTTCTATAAAAGCAAGAGGGTTGATGCTTTTGCTCCATTGCTTTCTTTTTGCAAAAAATTTTCAAGAGTGCTCTCCAAGATAAGAAGTGCTTTCTCTTCTTCAAGGATCTCCAAGCTTTTCTTCTTCTTCTCCATCAATGGCTTCAAGTAAGTTTTCTTCCTCGCCAAGAATCTCCATTGTAGAAGTAGCTTCTTCATTTTTTCTTTTCTTCGTTTTCTTTTCTTTTATTTCTTCTTCTTCTTCTTTTTTTCTTTTTTTTTCTTTTCATGCACGTTTTCCTTCTCTTTTTTTCTTTCCTTTTTTTTTTTCCTCTTTCCACGGTTTTCTTTCTTCTTTTTTCTTTTTTAACCGTGTACTCTCTCTTTTTTTTTTTTTTTTTCTTTCACGCTGATTTCTGTTTTTTTTTTTTCAGCGTTTTTCTCTTCTTTTCTCTTTTTTCGTTTTGCTGTTTTTTTTTTCTGGCTATACGGACAGGTCCGTACGGACCTGACCGTACTGCCATGTGGCCGAGGGCCACGGCCTGTGTACGGATTTGACCGTACTGCCACGTGGCAGAGGGCCACGGCCTGTGGGCCAAATTTTTTTTTTTTGCTGAGATTTTTTTTCCTCTCTTTTTCTTTTTGTTCCTTGTTTGCTAACCATGATAATGAGGCTATGCAATTTCAATATGTATGCATTTTCTTTTTTCTTTTGATGCATTAAGATAGAAGGCTAGAGTCTCTAGGTCAAGCCAACATGATTTTTGACTTGGACAAATTTTGATTGGTTTTGACCAAATTGGGTTGGAATTGGTCAAACTTTGGTCGAGGTTTTCCTAGCATCTAATGCATGATGATATTCTTTGATGCATGATTTTTGTAAATGGATTTGGAAGTATGATGATGTATACCGGAAAATCTTTTGCAAGTATCGGGATTTTGAGCTCGCAGCGATGTTGAGCTCTTTCTCGGTCTTGCTGGATTTTGAGGAAGTTTTGCAATTTTTTGATTCTGAAGCTCGCAGCAATGTTGAGCTCTTTTCCAGATTTTGCGGAAGTTTGATGAGATTGGCTTGTTCTCGCAGCGATGTTGAGTTCGAGCCTTCTTTGAGAATTCTCCACTGACTATGAGCTCGCAGCGATGTTGAGCTCATTTTCAGGCTTCCTGTCTTTTTCGGAGTATTTTCCTTTTCTTCGGAATTGCCCCGGAACCATGTCAAAATTTTGCTAGAATTTTTGTAGCAGAATTCTGTCATTTTGATGTTGATTGATCTTTTCTCTTCCACCTTTTGCAGGTAGTTCTTCTAGAACGAACAAAGGTAAAGGTCCTGTTACTGACGCACCTCGTCGGTCTGCTAGATTTTCCAATGCTGCCGTTCAGCAGGCTTGGGAGAAGGTCCAGTTTGTGGAGAAAAACTTGGAAGAATGCGATTCCCTCAATCGTGATGAGATGAGACAGCGATTGATCGCTCTCAAAGATGAGGAGTTCTATAAGATCATGGTAAGCGGTCGTCCTTGGGTTACGGACGATCAGAGTGTTGTGCTCAAGCCTACCTTCTTCTTCGGTGATGCAGTCCCTGACGACTTGACATACCAAAGGAGATGTTTTCAGTTCTCTTACACAGCAGATGGTGAGGAGAGAACTATTTCTACCCGGTCGTCTTTTGACCGGACCATCTCGATCATGAGCCTTTCTCCCACGTGCCCTAAGAGGGAAGATCCTCCGAGCTGGGTGAAGAGGACCAGTGTGATCAAGACCGAGGTTTTTGTTGGTGGACCTTCCGGTTTTGCAGAGAAGCCACCTGTTCGTATGGACATGTTGATGCCAGCCAGTGGCTGCCAAGGTTCTGATCATCCATCGGTTGATTTGAGACCGGTGGGCCTTGGCGTTTTTCGGGGTGACGGCAGCAATTGGGTAAAGCCTTTTCGACTTCGTGGTCGTTTCAGCGCTGACTCGAACTGGGAATCATGGACTGATCACACCCTGAGGATTGGTGAGGCCGTTCTTCGGGAGGCTGAGGTTTTTGATGCGGTTCGCGCTTTTCGGCAAACCGTCGTTTTCTCCGATGAGGCTTTCATGCCCATGCTGGAGTCATTCCTTCCACAAACCAACACCTTCATTGTGACGAATGGTGAGATTGGTTTTTCTTTGAAGGAACTGAGCGCCATCACCGGATTGCCTATCCTCGGCAAACTCTATGAGGAGTTTATGCCTATTGACAGCGTCCTTGAGGAGCAATCTGAGGAGTTTAGGCTTGTGTACTTTCAGCTCGTCGCCTTCTATGATTTTTTGAAGGAGAAGGAGGGCACGAAAGTTAGATGCAGTAGTTGGAGAAGTTGCAGCTCCAACTTTTTTGACAGCGGGGATTCTTCTGATGGCATGGCCCAGGATGTTAGGGCTAAAGCATCAAGTTTGAAGAAGATCGCTGCTATGCGAGAAGATTTGAAGAAGTTCTTCGCAAGCACGGATGCCATTTATCCTGACATTGCGTTGCGGAGAGATCTCGCTGTTTACCTCACTTACTGGCTGGGTGAGGCTGTTTTTGTTGGAGGAAATGGGACGCACATCAGGCCGCACTGTATTTTTCCGGCTTGTCAGATGGCGTTTGGAGACACGAAGGTCATAAATTTTGACTTAAAACCATTTTGGTTGTAAAAGCCGAGGCGGTCTAGGGTGAAAATTCCGAAGTCCTGATTTTTGTTTCAAACCATGAATTTTGGGTTCAAGGATCGAAAATTTTGGTCAGGTCTGGGAAGAGGCTCCTAAACTTGGATTGATTTTTCTTTTGATCAATGAAACGATGAAGGTAAGCATTGTTTTGAGAGATTGTTTTTTTTTTTTTTGGAAACTTCAACATAAAGATGAAAATTTCAAAAGGGGTGGGTTTGACGAGCAAGTACCTTGGAAATACGCTTTAGCCGTGTTGATATTGCTCTGACCCGTTTGAGGAAGTCTTCAAGGGTAGTACTGCTTCAAGAACTTGCCGTTGATGGGTAGCATACATCTGTTTCCTTCCAAGTTTAGATGAGCGTATGCACCATTGGAGAAGACTTTGTCGATGACGAAGGGTCCCTCCCATTTTGGTTCGAATTTGCCTTTGGATTTGTGGGCAAAGACTATGGGTTGTTTTACTGCAAGAACCAAGTCACCCTTTTTGTAGGCGCGTTGCCTGACCTTTTTGTCGAAAGATCCTGCCATGCGTGCTTGGTACAACTCAATGCTTTGTAGAGATTCGAGTCGTCTTTCATCGAGATTATCCAGCTCTTGGAGTCTCAATTTGACATTGCTTTCTTGCGTCATGTCATTTTGCAAAGATACCCTTAAGGAAGGAATTTGTACTTCCAAAGGGACAACAGCTTCGCATCCATAGACCAAAGAGAATGGTGTGCTATGGGTTGGTCCTCGAACGGTGGTTCGATAGGCCCACAAAGCTTCTAGTAGTTTGTCGCCCCAGTCTCTTCTGTGACTAGAGACCATTTTCTTGAGAATTTTGCAAAGTGTCTTGTTGAAGGCCTCTGCTAGTCCATTCGCTGCTGGATTATATGGAGTCGAAGGACAACTTTGGATTTTGTACTTGTCGCAAAACCTGTAGAATCTATGATCTCGGAATTGTGGTCCGTTATCATGGACGAATTTTTTAGGTATGCCGAAGTGACAAATAATGTTGGTGCGCAAGAACTGAAGGACTGATGAAGTCTTCATTTCGCTGAGCGCAAATGCTTCTGACCACTTGGAGAAATAATCCGTAGCGGCGAAGATGAAGCGATGACCTTTGCTTGATGGGGGAGAAATAGGACCTATGATGTCCACACCCCAGGCTTCGAAAGGCCATGCGATTGCTGTTGGATGTAGCCATTCTGGAGGTATGTGGACCTAATCTCCGTGAATCTGGCATTTTTGGCAGCGCTTGGCAAATTGCATTGCATCAGCTACCATGGTAGTCCAATAGTAACCTAGCCTTTTTATCTGGTTGTAGAGCTTAGGGCCAGCCTGATGGGCTCCATAAAGACCAGCATGTACTTCTTTGAGAGTTTCCTTAGCCTCTTGTTGTGATAAGCAGCGTAGGAGTACTCCGTTGAAGGATTTTCTATAAAGTGCTTTTGAAGGTATATCCAAATGAAAGTTTGGGGCTCGTCTTTGGATGCTTACCCGTTCTTTTGGATCTTCAGGTAGGATTCCGAACATGATGTAATCAATGAACGGATCTCTCCAGTCGCCAATCGGAGGTTTGAGGATAGACATCCGACTTCCAACCACTTGGTGGCATTCAGCAACTGCTTGGTGTGTGTTGAGAGGAGGGAGAATCCTTCATTGACACACTGTGACTTGCATGTTTTCCCCTTCTTGGATTGCCATGGATGCGGCAAGTCCAGCCAGGGCATCTGCATGGATGTTTTCACCTCTGAGGTTGTGGGTGATGTGACAGATGTTGAATTTTTGTCGAAGCGACTGCGCCTTATTGTAGTAAGGTAGCAAATCAGGCTTCCTGACTTCATATTTCTGATTCATCTGGTTGACGACCAGTTGAGAGTCTCCAAAAGCTTCCAGCGTGGTGATGCCGGATTTGAGGGCGAGTTCCAATCCTACAATCAGGGCTTGGTACTAAGCTGCATTGTTTGAACAAGGTTCCAGTAGCGAGAAGGCGTGTGGAATCATGTATTTGTCGGGACTGACAAAGTGGATGCCAATTCCCGATATTTGCTTTCCCTTTTCATTTGTCCTGGTTGCACCGTCAAAGTACATGTCCCAGGAAGCTTTTGATAAGGAAGTTTCCACATTGTAGACAAATTCGTCTAGGAGATCATCCCTGAGTGGAGAATCTTTAGGCAATGGATGCTCTGCGAGGAAGTCTGCTAGAGCTTGGCCTTTAATTGCTTTTTGTGGTACATACTTAATATCAAACTGTGATAAAAGGATGGACCATTTTGCCAGTCGGGCATTGAAAGAATCTGCTTTTGTGACAAGGACCTTTAGGAGGTTGATCCTCGAAATCAGGTAGATGTGTTGGACAGCAGATAGTGACGCAGCTTTTGTACAGCGAACATTACTGCAAGGCATTCTTTTTCGACTGGGGAGTAGTGATGCTCTGCACCTACCATCATGCAGCTAAGGTAATATAGAGCAGCTTCTTTTCCATCGTCGTTTTCTTGTGCGAGCAGAGCACCCAAAGAGTGGTTGAGGGCTCTTGTGTACAAGATAAATGGTTTTCCAGTTGTGGGGGCAGCCAGCACTGGAGGTTTGGTGAGGTATGCTTTGATGTCTCGAAATGCATTTTCACATTCAGCATCCCAGACAAAGTCCACGCCTTTCTTCATTAGGGGAGAGAATGGACGGCATTTCCCTGATAGATTGGAGATGAACCGTCGAATGTAGGCCAGCCTTCCTTGAAGCCCTTTTAATTCTCTTAGGGTTCTGGGAGATGGCATTTCCAGGATAGCCTTGACTTTGCTTGGGTCAAGTTCTATTCCAGCTTTCCGTACTATGAATTCGAGAAACTTACCCGATGAGACACCGAAGAAGCACTTTAGTGGATTCATCCGCAATTTGTGTTTGCGAAGTCGGAGGAAGACTTCTCGAAGATCATTGAGATGGTCTTCTTTTCTTCTGCTTTTTATGGCGAGGTCGTCAACATAGCATTCGACCGTCTTGTGCTGCATATCTTGAAATATTTTCATCATAGCCCTCTGATATGTTGCACCTGCATTTTTCAGACCAAACGGCATAACAGTGTAGCAATACATGCCGAATGGTGTGCGAAATAACATATGACTTTCATCTTCAGGATGCATCTTTATCTGATTGTATCCAGAGAATCCATCCATGAATGTCATTCGCTCGAATCCATAGGTGTTGTCAATCATCACCTCTGGTATGGGGAGCGGGAAGTCATCTTTGGGACATGCACTGTTCAGGTCTCTGTAGTCAATACAGACCCTTATCTGCCCATTTTTCTTTGTCACGGGGACGATGTTGGCCAACCATTCAGGATTCTGTTCCTCACGGATGAAGCCAACGTTTTTGAGTTTCTGAACTTCTTGTTCAATTTTGTCCATCACGTCGGGACGGAATCTTCTTTGGCCTTGTTTGATAGGCTTGATTTCTTTTTGCAAGTTGAGCTTGTGGACTGCTACTCCGGGATCCAAGCCAGGCATTTCGGCATAAGACCATGCAAAGCAATCAACGAACTCACGAAGAAAAGAGATATACTCGGGTAACTCATCATCCTTTATATTCTTGCTTATGAATACAGGACGTGGGTTATCAGGTGTTCCCAAGTCTATCTTTTGAACAGGGTCTTCTGTTGGAAGGTTTGAAGGTGGTTCCTCCACAATGTCTTCGGAGGCTTCCATCTCAACAAGACCTTCTGGAGTGCCAGAGGCATTTTCAGACTGAGGCTCTGTTTTTGTCCATGAATCTTCTTGATCAGTATCCTTATCAAGGATTGCAATGAGATGGTCCCAATCATTTGCTGGAATTGGGTTGAAGTAAGGTACTTCTTTTGGAGACGATGGTTCTTCTTGGATAGAGAACCGCTCGTCTGTGTTGTCGGGCAATTCCTCTTTATTATCAGAGAAATTATACCAATTGGAGGAGCTTTCTGGATTTTTGATGAGTAACTCCTCAAAGAGATATCTAGGGATATCGATGTCTTCATGAGATGTTGAGGCTTGGTCGGTAAAGCGACTTTACAGCCATGGTGTCAACTGTCTCATAGGAGCGGTAGGATCATACCCCAACCCATATGAAGACTTGCCTTTTTGAAGGTGGATTTTCCAATCTTGTAGTTGACTTTTGGTCAGGGTGGGTTCCAATGGTGTAAGAATACCACGGCCACCTCCCAAACCAGTCGGATTTTGAGCGTCGTAGCCCATTTTCTTCATGATAGCTTGTGCCATTGGACTATACAGGGATAGCTGAGGCATACCTTCATTTTGGAAAGGTTCAAGCAGGGAGTTCAGCAGAGATGCTCCTGATATGTGGAAGTAAATCACTTTTTCTTTTGGCAAAGTTGCCGGAATAACAAAGGAAGCAGATGTAGGGTCTTCTATGTCTTCAAATGTCTCCAATGGAGTGAGAGTGAGCTGATCTTGCTGAGTATCAGCTTGGCTTGATGCTGTGTCATTTTCTGGCTCTGACTCTGAGTCTGTGTCATGCATAATAGATGCAAAAGAGACAGTGAACTTGCCCCCAGTCTTTTGTTTTGTCTTTTTTGCTTTGGTAGTGATTACCAAAGGCTTTGGAGATTTGAAGGAGACGACGAAGGGAGCTTGGCCGCTTACTTAGAGTTTGGTGGAGGGTTTGTTTACCTCCGGTGATTGCTGAGGAGCCTTGCCTTTATCTTTCTGGAGACTGTCGGCAAAGTGAATTGTTTTTTCCTCTTGTTCTTCTTTTCCATCTTTATACATTTGAGCATCTGCAAAATGGACATCTCTGCCTTTGAAGGGCTTTTTGCCTGCAAACACTAGATGTATCAAGCCATCGTTGCTAACGAACTTGATTCACTGATGTAGAGTTGAAGGGACGACACCATTCTCATGTATCCAGGGGCGTCCAAGGAGTATATTGTAGCATGAAGGGGTTCTTATTGCATACATAGTGACTTCAGAAGTAAGATCACCGATTTGCAATTTGAACCTGATTTTGCCGATAGGCCTTTGAGCGCTACCGTCATATCCGAAGATGGATACGGACGTGTGACTCAGCTTGCTAGGTGGGATGCCCAGCTCTTCGAGTGCCGAAGTAGAGATGAGGTTGAGTGCAGAACTTGGATCGATCTGAACTCTGTGTACCGGCATTTCTTTGACGTACCCCGTAAAGTACAAGGGACGGTTGTGCTTTGTTTCGCCCAGGAGGAGGTCATCCTTGTCGAAGGCAATTGTTGCACTTGCTTCTTTTTGTACCGAGAGGCATTCATTGCTTGACCCCTCAGTTTTCTTCTTTTCTCCCTTTGAGGGAGTATTTGATTTTTTGACCCTATAGTCCATTTCAATTTGTAGGACTTGTGGGGCATGTTTGTCGACATCCGCATTCAGCCTTTGTAATTCTGAAATGAGACTATCACGAGTTTGTGGAGACATTCGTAATAAGTCAAGGATGTGCAGACGTGCAGGTATGTGTTTGAAGTGCTCGATCAAGTTGTACTTGAAAGCCTCCTTCGGGCCTGCATTTTCATTATTATTGCTACTTGGGGCGCTTACATCTTGCTTTCCCGAAGGATTTACATAAGAAGAAGATGGTTGATTGTAATTTTTATGGTAATCCCTGCCGGAACGGGTACCTCTACCAACTTCAAGAGCCTCTAGAGAAGGGTCTTCTTTTGGAAGATCGTTCTCAGGATCAAGGGGTTGATCCTTTGCTGAAGACGTCTCTGTAACAGCATTGGTGTCTTCAGTAATTGTGTTGCACGAAGCAATTTCCGGGAACAAGTCCTGAACAGCAGCCGGCAACTTTTCTTTATTAGCCCAGACATCGCCCGTGAGATCGGGTATCTAGGACCAATTGACTGAGTTTTCATTGAAGAAGATTTCATTGGCAGAAGTTTCTTCAAGATGATCAATTGGGAGAGGCTTGAGCTCTGATGTCACAGCTTCAGGAGACGAGGGCTGAGAGGATGTTATCTCAGTGGAAGTCACCTGAGAAGATGTAGCTCCGGAAGATACGCTACCGGTTGGGGAGTACGTGTCTTCGGAAGCTTCAGAGGCACTGTCGTCCTGAGCTATTGCATTGCAGGTTATCCTGACAGGAGATGCCCCCAGTGCAGACTGTTGGGAATCGAACTCATCCTCAGATGTGATAGGATCATCAATCCAACTGTTTTCTCCATTTTCAGGAGTTAAGGGAGAAAGTTCCCGCTGATTATCAGGGACTTCCGGCTCTGGATCATGACGAAGATTGATGCGATCCTGCTCCTGCTCTATGGCAAGATGTTGCAAGATTCTTGCATATTCTTCAAGATCAGGCATGGGAGCCAAATCTTCTTCGTCATTTGCTCCTTGTGGTTCGCCCATGTTAGGTTCCACTGAAGCATTTGCTGGTGTTGGATCGACAGCGTTTTCTTGAACAGGGCCCTGGTCTTCTTCATCATCAGACCAAGATCTTTGTGGCTGTAATGGGTTATACCAGATTACTGGCATAAGATGAGATTCGGGAATCCATTCCTCGTCGGAGAGGTATTCTCCTGTTTCAAGAGATTCTTCCCACTCAACGATATCACTGGCAGTGTCACTGGACTCGTATCCGTTCATGGAGAATCCAACTACCGAGTTGCAAGAGTATGATGCCCCCTGCATAGTTTCATTTTTGTATAGAGGGGGCATGAAATCATCAAGAGTGAATTTTCTTACCGCCTTGGAGGTTTTGGGAAGAGATTCTTCCGTCGTCCCTAGTGAAGCAGTGGAAGAAGTTTCTGCTTTTTCAAGGACTTCTTGTTTTGGTTGAGACTCCTGCTGCTGTTTGAGCTTGCGGAGTTGTCTCTTGGCTTGCCTTCGCTGCTGAGCGGTCGGCTTTGTTTTGACGATCTCCTAATTTTCATCATCTAGGAGATCGGGATGCACCCATATAGGCTGTCCATCTGATGTTGGATAGGGAACCAATTCTTGGGACGCTTGAGGCATTTTTATCACCTTGAATGAAGTAGTGATCTTCTCCTTCGGTGACTTTGAAGTTTGCCGACACGACACCATGTTGATAGAGGCGGGGCCATAGTTTTTATCAAAGGTTATGACTCCGTTTTTCCACATCTCATTGATCTTCTCTCTCACAACGAAGCATTGATTGAGAGGATGTGAGATCATCTGATGGTATGGACAGTATCGGGGATCATTGGTTTTGCCAACATCTCCCGGTCTTTTGGTCTCTGGCAAAATGAGTTTGCCATTTGCTAGGAGAGCCTCAAAGATTTCTTCAACATCTTCATCGAACGGATATTTATTTTCTACACGTTCTTTGAAGGCATCAGAGAGTTCAGGCCTTTTACCTGCAGTTTTGTTTTCAGGTTTCTTTGGGTGCTGAGGAGCTGACTTAGTCTGCACATTGAGAACCTCCTTTTTCTTTGGTTTTGAGGTTGTAACAGCAGTCGGCTCTTTCTTTGATGACTTCTGACTATTGAGGTCTTTGATCACCATTTCAGCTTCCATGGAGGCTTCGAGGAGTTCCCCCAGGTTCTTTGATTTGTTGCCGATGATCATGGAGCGAATTTTTGCTCTCATATTGTTACGGCAGATGTCGACTAGCGACGCTTGTGGCAGTACATCTGAGCATTTGTACGCCATTGCCTTCCATTTGTGATTGAAGTCGTATGTTGACTCATTCTCTCCCTGTTTTAGGCTGCAGAGTTGAGCCATAGTAACAGGATGATCCTCACCTTGGAAGTGGGTCAGGAAGCGTGTCTCTAGCATAGCCCAGTTCTGGATGGAGTTCTCCGGCAGAGTGGAGTACCAATCAAAGGCTGTACCTTTTAGGGTAGTTGCAAAGAGGCGAATCTTGAGGGCATCTTTATCCGCAATAGCTCCCGTCAGGATCTTGAAATGGATGACATGCTGTCTGGCTGAACCTTTCCCAGTATATGTCTGGAGAGTAGGTTGCTTGAATTTTGCAGGGAATGGAACCGAGTCCATCCATAAAGGGTAGGGTGGCTTGATCCCATGTTCCTTCAATGTATCCTCTTCTTTTGCTTTTGCGAGGATATCGTCCACGTCTTTTCTGGTAAGGGCGCGAGACTCATTGTTTTCTGCATTGCCCTCGTCATCTTCATGATTCGGAGGGGGTTCATTATTAGGTGGCGGACGCTGTAAAGTGAGAATGAGGTTTTCCATCAAAGCCTCAATTCTCTGTTGTCCTTGCTCCAACTGCTGGATGCGTGCGGTTACATCGTCATGCTGTGGAGGCTGCTCAAAACTTGTAGCCAAGACGTTCATCCTTCGGAATTCGAACGAAGAAATCGTCCTGGTGACTGAGCTGGGGCTCATTCTTCTGGATGAAGAATCTGAAGAGTGGTTACCCCGGTGTCCTTGGCTTGGAGGAGTGGAAGATTCCTCCAGATGTGTTCGTGTCCGAGAGACGTTGCGAGTCACTGGACTTCTAACACTGATTTTGGTTGTTGACTTCCGGCGTTTTTTGGTTTTGCCAACCATATGAACAGCAACGAATTGGTCGGGTCTTTCTTTTTCGACCCATTTGTTTGAGACGTGGAGAGTAGAATGCTGGGTTCTTTGTTTCTCGAGTCTCTTTTGTCGATATGCAGTACGGCGACGCATACGACGAGCAATTTGAGCTTCAGTCAGCTCTGGTTGGGCTCTAGCGATGAAGGATGTAGTCCCTCGCGCGCAGCAGCCGAGCTTATCTTCTTTGAAGCTTGGCAAGGACAGAATTTGGACGCGGTCCTTTGTCTGTCGCAGTGAAGACTTGAATTTTGCGAGCTCAGCCCCTGTTGAGATGAAGGGTCGACTCACGGGAGTGCAGGCTTCAACATGTTTATGCATAGGCCTAACGATGCAGGATTTGATTTTTGGCTTGTAGGAGCAAGCCGGCTCATGATGATTTTGTTTGTTTTTTGGGTGGAGGGTAGGTTTCTCCTCTTTCATGTAAGAGAGAGGGTAGAACCGATTCTCCTTGAGAGGGGCCAGGTATGCTGGCTTTGCAGATGTTTGGGACCTCCTTTGCTTTGGTGAAGATCTCGGGGACCAAGTTTTGGGGTAAACCTGGTTTCTTGTGGGTTGAGGCTTTGTGGGAACGCCACGGGCTTCAGGCTTCTTGGTGTTCGCCCTTGGTGCCATTTTAGTGACACGTTGCGGGGCGATTTTCTGCTTCTTGGCAGGTACAGTGTCTTCTGCAGGAAGTGGGAATGGTCCCAGCGATCTGAAGACGATGGTCCGAGGAGTTGAAGTTGACCCGGTATTTGGAGAGTTGTCGAGGGAGATGACGCTTCGGCAACTGGCAGGGCGCTTATGCTTGTTTTGCTTGTCTTGAAGCATAAGCTGGTACTTGTTCTCATCGAAAGTGATGGTCAATGAAGCTGCCATTGTTAGTTTTGGAAAACTTCTGAAACAAGACCAAATCCATTAGTAATCACAAGAATATGGTGATCGTAAATGGAGAACAACTATGGTTTTGTCTTTTCAAATCACTTGGGGGGACATGGCCCAACCCAAGGACGATGAAGAAGGCAAAAAGCCATAGAGGATACAATTGTTCTAAAATGCAAGTATGGTAGGCTCAGAGTGAGCGTTCCGGTGACTGCTAGAAGCAATTGTAGACCTTAATTCAAATTACCGAGAAGCAAGGCTCACTCGAGATAAAATGATATAAGGTTGGAGATACAAATGTGTCGGTCGCGAATACAGTAGACCCAAAAGGGCGTACTAGCACCGCTAGGCACAAATGTTGCAAATCGCATCCTTGGAAAGGACACGAGATGGGATTTTTTTTGAAAGGTCAAATTTGGGTTCATAAAGGAGAGCAAATGGTGTTCCAATCCGAACAAAGGCTCAACATTTCTGCGAGCGCTAAATTCAGAAGAGAAGGAACCAGAATTTCTCGAATGTGAATCCAGTAATGACGGAAGTTTTTTTTTTTGAAAGGTCAAGATTGAATTCATCGAAGAGAGCAAATGGTGTTCCGTTTCGAACAAAGGCTCAACATTTCTGCGAGCGCTAAATCCGAAAGGGAAAGAACCAAGATTTCTCAACTCTGAATTCAAAAGTGACAGAAGTTTTTTTTTTTTTTGAAAGGTCAAGATTGAATTCATCGAAGAAAGCAAATGGTGTTCCATTCCGAACAAGGCTCAACATTTCTGCGAGTGCGAGCGCTAAATCCGAAAGGGAAAGAACCAAGATTTCTCAACTCTGAATTCAAAGTGATAGAAGTTTTTTTTTTTTAAAGATTTTTTTTAGGGGATTTTTTTTAAAGGTGCACATAGATTTCTAATTCGATCTTATGAAACCTTAGTAGATAGATCAGCCCCCAGGTAAGGGTAGGATTACTTAATGAACTCGTTTGGAGGACCCTTGCCTCGAACAGTCTAGCTGTCTCCACACTCTGGACAAGGCTTTTCTTAAATCCACTTTGGTCAAAGAACGCAACTGGTGGAACCTTAGTGTTTTTTTTTTTAACTCTTTTTTGAAGGGTTTTTTAATAAACTCATCAAAGAGAACAAATGGTGTTCCAATCCGAAACAAAGGCTCAACATTTCTGCGAGCGCTAAATCCGAAAGGGAAGGAACCAAGGTTTCTCAAATTTGAATGCAAAAGAGAGAAAACTAATTTTCTTTTGAAATTATAGTTTTTCTTTTTGAAATCCCAATTGGACTCATCAAAGAGAAAAGATGGCCCAATCCTCGATATGAACGATAGCTGCGAACATTTCTGTGAGCTATCAAGTTCGAAGAGGGAAGGATTAAAGTTTCTCATAGTTGAATCTAAGAAAAGAAATCAGATTTGTTTTTTTTTTTTTTTTGAAGTGAGAAAGAACAATTGAAATCCCATCTCATATTTTTTAGATGCAAAATGCAACATAGGCCACCAACTAGAAAGGAGCCAAGTAATCAAAGCATCATGTTCTCAAGTCAACGTGTCCCACTGGGTGTGCCAACTTGATGGACCCGAAAGAGGGGGAATCTTCTGTACTCTCCCTCCGCACTCCGGGGGCTGACCTGGGTCTCGGCGGAGGAGGGAAGATCTCGGGCATCAACATTTTTGTACGGGTATGCCAGATTTACTTTCTACTTGAAATTTGGAATGGTGATAATCTGGAGATTCACCTTCACAAGTGGAAAGGAAATCAATCCTTTTTTCTAACTTTTCAAATTGCATTAATATTAAGAAAAGAGACAAGTTTTTAGAATGCCGTAAGAGGAGTTTTGCTTGTTTGCCGTGAAAGGCGATTTTGCCGTGAAAGGCGATTTTACAAAACTCATCAAATATGAAAGACAAGAATTGTGATTTCTTTTTGTCTCTTTAAGAAATACAAACTACAATAGAAAAGGAAGAAAATGGATCTAACTTCTCAGGAGATTGTGGGGACACGTTGAGATCGACGGTCGCAAGTCATGTATGGACTTCGCCATCGTCCTTCAAATGAGAACATGTGACGCTTTGATTCTTTGGCTTGGCTCCTAACCTCAGTTTTTTAAAGGACAAGGACCAAGAGAAGGTCCTATATCCAATGAAAAACCGAGTAAACGGGCTGAAAAGCCGCGTTTAGGCCATGTTGGAGAAAGAGGAGGCCTTGGGGGGGGGGGGGGGGGGGGGGGGGTGGCCCCCCAAGGGACGTTGATCACCTTGTGATGTTCTTTGCAGCAGAGCAGCAGGACTTCGTCTGAATTTTTTTGGGAGAAGTGCAGAACTTCAAGTCGGTAGATGTCGATATATCTGATCCCCTTTGGGAGAAGTGCAGAACTTCAAGTCGGTAGATGTCGCCTGAATTTCTTTGGGAGAAGTGCTGAGTTTCATGCTTTTGACGGCGGATCCGAGGTGTCGACGAAGATCAGTCGTTTTCAAGCATCAAACATTGCATTTTTCGAAAATCACAGAGGCCGGAACACCCGAAAAGCGAAAAGAATCGGAAAACGGACAATTTGGTGCAAATCCGGCGACCCGGATTTGCAGGGTCGCCGGGCGACCATGCACCTAGGGTCGCCGGCGACCTTAGGGTTTTTTGCCCTTTGGTCGCCAAGCTCCGTTTTCGGCCGATTTTCCGTCTTTTTCGTTCCTTTTTTCTTCTGTATTTTTCTTGACATTTTTCCTCAATTATTGACTTTATTTTCTTGGAGAAAACTTGACGAGAACCCGCACGAAATCGGAGCACAGAGTTTCCCATTTTTCGGGAAAGCCGAAGACTTTGTAGCCGATTTTCCGTCAAGAGTCGAAACTAGGTCAAACGATGTCGGAATGACCTGAAAATTGAGGTGAACTTGAGCAGTGGATAGGACCAAGCATGGGCTTTTATTTGAGTTTTGAAGCTGTTTGGGTTCCCATCGATGCTTCACTTGATTTTGCTGAGGGGAAAATGCCGAGCTTTGATATGTGGTCAAACGATGTCCGATTGACCTGAAATTCGACGAGGAGCCTATTGGAGTCATTTTGAGACGTTCCATGGGCTCCGTTTTGGATGACATGGTCCCGGGTTGCTCCGCCGCCGATAGGCTTGATTTTCTCTCGGAGCATCGAAACCTGGTAAAACTTTGTCGGAATGACCTGAAATTTGACGTGCAGCCCTTTGGAGGCATGTTGAAGCCACCCATGTACTTTGTTTCATGAGTGATGACTTCTGTGGTTCCCGTCGCAGGGAGGCTTGATTTTGCTGCTCGAGCATTGATGGAAGCTCAAACGTTGTCGGTTTGACTTGAAATTTTGCATGGAGCCCTTTGGAGACATTCTGGAGTCATCCGTAGGCTCTGATCAAAGTTTTGGTGTCTTTGATGATGTCGCCGCCGGGAGCGCTTGTTTAGCTGTCGGAGCAGTGAAGTTGGGCCAAACGATGTCGGAATGACCCGAAACCTCAGGTGTACCCCTCTTTTAGCTGTCTTGAAGGATCTCTCAGTTTCTATCTGATTCTGACAAAATCTGATGCTTGAAGTAGCCTTGCCTATTTTTAGCAGGATGTAACTTTAGGAGGCTTCTTGATGTTGAGGAGACATATTGACTTTTTTGGTGTCAACAAATGCCCCCTCGAGGTACAGCGATGAGTAGCTTTTTGGAGTCGATGTACCTCGAAGAGAAACTTGGAGGACAGATTCCAACTTGACCAAGAGTCTTGTGCATTTTTTTTTATTTTTTTTTATTTTTATTTTTTTTTAATAGCCTTCTGATTTTCCGGGGGAATTTTATGGTAGTGAGAGGGATCATACACCATCTCAAGGCAAAGTTTTGAAAATGACATGGGGTATTTGGATTTTGGGTTTTGGATTTTGGTTTTTGACCTTGTGACCTAACAAGCTGTATGTGGCAAGTTACGGGGTCAGGATTTGATTTTGATTTTGACCTTGTGACCCAACAAGCTGTATGTGGCAGGTTGGGGGGTCAGTTTTGGTTTGGTTTGGATTTTGATTTTGGTTTTGGTCTTGTGACCTAACAAGCTGTATGTGGCGAGCTAGGGGACCGGAATTTGGTTTTGTGAAATGTCAATTTCAAGATTTTGGCTCAATTTGGTTCATGAGGTTGGATGGTTTGATTTTTGGAAACTCATGAGACTTTCTTTTCTTTTTTTTGAATGGTCTCATCAACTCAAAAGAGGCATGGGATTTTTTTTTTTTTTGCTGTTTTCTTTTTTTTGCTCTTGGTAAGAGGAATATTTTGACTAAAAGCCAATTTTAGTGCCTAGGTGGTCAAACCTGGCTCATATGGGGTAATCCATGGGACCTTAGGCTTTGGAGATGGCCTAGATCTCATATGGTGTCATATTTGTAAAGAATATCTAAAAATATCTCTTTTGTGTAGAGAATATCTAAAAATATCTTTATTTGGAGAGAATTTCTTAAGTTTTCTTTTTGTGGAAAGATTCTCTCAAAATATCTTTCTTTTTGGGAAAGTAGCTAAATTTTAGCACTTACCTCCTTTCTTTCTCCTTGTTTCCTCTTTTGGTTTGCTCTCTTCTATAAAAGCAAGAGGGTTGATGCTTTTGCTCCATTGCTTTCTTTTTGCAAGAAATTTTCAAGAGTGCTCTCCAAGATAAGAAGTGCTTTATCTTCTTCAAGGATCTCCAAGCTTTTCTTCTTCTTCTCCATCAATGGCTTCAAGTAAGTTTTCTTCCTCGCCAAGAATCTCCATTGTAGAAGTAGCTTCTTCTTCTTTTTCTTTTCTTTTCTTTCTTCTTCTTCTTCTTTTTTTCTTTTTTTTTTTTTTTCTTTTCATGCACGTTTTCCTTCTCTTTTTTTTTCGTGCTTCTCTCTTTTTTTCTTTCCTTTTTTTTTTCCTCTTTCCACAGTTTTTTTTCTTCTTTTTTTTATTTTATTTTTTTTAACCGTGTACTCTCTCTTTTTTTCTTTTTGTTGTTTTTTTTTTTTTCAGCGTTTTTCACTTCTTTTCTCCTTTTTTTTTTGCTGTTTTTTTTTTTTCTGGCTGTACGAACAGGTCCGTATGGACCTGACCGTACTGCCACGTGGCAGAGGGCCACGGCCTGTGGGCCAAATTTATTTATTTATTTATTTATTTTTGCTGAGATTTTTTTTTCTCTCTTTTTCTTTTTTTTCCCTTGTTTGCTAACCATGATAATGAGGCTATGCAATTTCAATATGTATGCATTTTCTTTTTCTTTTTTTTGATGCATTAAGATAGATGGCTAGAGTCTCTAGGTCAAGCCAACATGATTTTTGACTTGGACAAAGTTTGATTGGTTTTGACCAAATTGGGTTAGAATTGGTCAAACTTTGGTTGAGGTTTTCCTAGTATCTAATGCATGATGATATTCTTTGATGCATGATTTTTGTAAATGGATTTGGAAGTATGATGATGCATACCTGAAAATCTTTTGCAAGTATCGGGATTTTGAGCTCGCAGCGATGTTGAGCTCTTTCTCGGTCTTGCTGGATTTTGAGGAAGTTTTGCAATTTTTTGATTCTGAAGCTCGCAGCAATGTTGAGCTCTTTTCCAGATTTTGCGGAAGTTTGATGAGATTGGCTTGTTCTCGCAGCGATGTTGAGTTCGAGCCTTCTTTGAGAATTCTCCACTGACTATGAGCTCGCAGCGATGTTGAGCTCATTTTCAGGCTTCCTGTCTTTTTCGGAGTATTTTCCTTTTCTTCGGAATTGCCCCGGAACCATGTCAAAATTTTGCTAGAATTTTTGTAGCAGAATTCTGTCATTTTGATGTTGATTGATCTTTTCTCTTCCACCTTTTGCAGGTAGTTCTTCTAGAACGAACAAAGGTAAAGGTCCTGTTACTGACGCACCTCGTCGGTCTGCTAGATTTTCCAATGCTGCCGTTCAGCAGGGTTGGGAGAAGGTCCAGTTTGTGGAGAAAAACTTGGAAGAATGCGATTCCCTCAATCGTGATGAGATGAGACAGCGATTGATCGCTCTCAAAGATGAGGAGTTCTATAAGATCATGGTAAGCGGTCGTCCTTGGGTTACGGACGATCAGAGTGTTGTGCTCAAGCCTACCTTCTTCTTCGGTGATGCAGTCCCTGACGACTTGACATACCAAAGGAGATGTTTTCAGTTCTCTTACACAGCAGATGGTGAGGAGAGAACTATTTCTACCCGGTCGTCTTTTGACCGGACCATCTCGATCATGAGCCTTTCTCCCACGTGCCCTAAGAGGGAAGATCCTCCGAGCTGGGTGAAGAGGACCAGTGTGATCAAGACCGAGGTTTTTGTTGGTGGACCTTCCGGTTTTGCAGAGAAGCCACCTGTTCGTATGGACATGTTGATGCCAGCCAGTGGCTGCCAAGGTTCTGATCATCCATCGGTTGATTTGAGACCGGTGGGCCTTGGCGTTTTTCGGGGTGACGGCAGCAATTGGGTGAAGCCTTTTCGACTTCGTGGTCGTTTCAGCGCTGACTCGAACTGAGAATCATGGACTGATCACACCCTGAGGATTGGTGAGGCCGTTCTTCTGGAGCCCGAGGTTTTTGATGCGGTTCGCGCTTTTCGGCAAACCGTCGTTTTCTCCGATGAGGCTTTCATGCCCATGCTGGAGTCATTCCTTCCACAAACCAACACCTTCATTGTGACGAATGGTGAGATTGGTTTTTCTTTGAAGGAGCTGAGTGCCATCACCGGATTGCCTATCCTCGGCAAACTCTATGAGGAGTTTATGCCTATTGACAGCGTCCTTGAGGAGCAATCTGAGGAGTTTAGGCTTGTGTACTTTCAGCTCGTCGCCTTCTATGATTTTTTGAAGGAGAAGGAGGGCACGAAAGTTAGATGCAGTAGTTGGAGAAGTTGCAGCTCCAACTTTTTTGACAGGGGGATTCTTCTGATGGCATGGCCCAGGGTGTTAGGGCTAAGCATCAAGTTTGAAGAACATCGCTGCTATGCGAGAAGATTTGAAGAAGTTCTTCGCAAGCACGGATGCCATTTATCCTGACATTGCGTTGCGGAGAGATCTCGCTGTTTACCTCACTTACTGGCTGGGTGAGGCTGTTTTTGCTGGAGGAGATGGGACGCACATCAGGCCGCACTGTATTTTTCCGGCTTGTCAGATGGCGTTTGGAGAGCGGCTGGCTTTGGTACCTGCTCTTTACTCTTATTTGTGTACCGAACTTCAGGCTGCTGCTTTCCTGGTTCGGCTTGGGCTTCCCATGAACAGGGTATTTTCTGCCCATATCTTCTATTCGTGGTATGTATACCACTGTCCTAGCTTCCATCGTTTGGGAGTTGCACAGGACGAAGATCCCTTTATGATTCGTTTGGCTAGAGGGACAGCCGTTCCCGAATCACTTTTATTTGCCCGTTTGAGGATCCGACGATTTAGGGACGTCGAGATTGGGCAGTCTTCGGTGAAGCTTTCTCTGGGTTTGCGGAAGAAGGCTTTTGACTTTGGTGTCTCCCGTGATTCGACCAGGGCAGGGTCGGGAAGACCCTATGCTTTGATGGACGTGGAGACGAGGTGGCTCTTCAACATACGGGTTGGTACGATGGTGTACCGCAGACATCTTTTCGTCGATATCCAACCGTATGTCCCTTCGCGTTTTGCATTGCAGCTTGGCTTCTCTCAAGGCGTTGTTGGAGCGCCTTCGAGCATGTTGAAGCGTTTTGGAGGTTTGCAGGATGGGAGAAATGCATAGGCTTTTTATAGCGCCGAGGACACTACCGCCATGATTTCCTATCCTGAGCTGCCCACTTTCCGGACTGCTGGCTTCACGAAGTGGTTCGTGGAGAGCTTTTCAGTGTACCGGGGGCTTTCCAAGAAAGAGCTTGATGTTAAGCATTCTCCTGGGAAGGGTCTTGGCAAATCAGATGGTGTCCGCCGGGAGGAAGTTTTGGCCTTCCTTTCTGGAGAGAAGCATAAGATAGGCTTTCTCAATGAGCAGGACGTCATCAGATCAGGAGCTGTACAAGGAATTCCTGGTGACGTCTTGAGACAGTTGGAGGTGGAGGAGGCCGAGATCGATGCTATGATACAGGCAGAGCATACGAAAGCTTCCATGGAGTCTGCTGAAAAAAGTAGACCATCCAGTGAGGACTCTTGTGAGAGGCCTGATGTTGATAGTGGGGCAGGATCGTCGAGCAGATTGACCCGCTGAGGGAAGAGGAGGAGAGGACAACGCCGTAACATGAGACGGCACGATAGTCCTTCTGATCTTGAAGTTCCTCTCACCATTGCTGAGGAGGAGTCTGAGGATGCTGACGAGCCTCCGAAGAAGAGAAGCAGAGAAGAGGAGATAGCTGGTATGATCCCCTTTCTTTCCTTTTGTTTCTTCCTTCTCTTTTTTTTTTCTTTTGAAAGTTTTTGTTTTAATCCGCTGCTTCTTTTTTTTAGCAGAGGATGATGACCTGGTGATGCCTGAGGTTCCTGCCGATGAGGCGATGACGGATCCAGTCGTGGCATCTGAGGAAGAGCCCAGGGACTCTGGAGTGGTTCCAGAACCTTCACCTGGTATGATTTGCTTTGGATTTTGCTTTTTTTTTTTCTTCTTTTGCTGTCATTCGCTAACATGTAGCTGACTTGCTAGAGGATTCCGACGATTTCGAGCCATCTATGGATACAACTTTTGACGATGCTTTGGATGAGCTCAAAGAGGCAGAGAGTACTCCGCCGGTCGTCGAAGCAGGTATATTTGCAATAATAATCTTGATATATTTTTGACAAGATTATATTCATACCTTTTTGTCTTTTCTTTTTTTTTTCTTTGACAGATTGTGAAGCAGCAGGAGAGATTCCTCCGTCTTCCTCAGAGCTAGAACAGGGGATACCTGCGGCCGATACAGAAGTAGGGGATTCTTTTTCTTTCAACGAGTCAGCTTCTTCCGTTGGAAAGAGTTTATTGATTACTCTTCCAATGGAGCATGACGTGGGCAGTCGGGCACCAGTGCGTGGCAAATCCTCATCTGCACCGCACCTTCAGTATGCAAGGAAGGTGTTGAAGACTGTCTTGAGCTCATGGGTTGAGACTCTTTCTTCAGGTCATTTGGAAGCTGGTTTTGGCATGATCAAGCATGTGCAGGACATCTTTGCTGATAGCAAAGAAGTCGGTCTGGACATCGCAAGCGCCAAGGATTTTGTTGAGGAAATCATCGCCTTGGGGAACAAATGGACTGAGACCAAGAGTTTCCCAGATGGTGACTTCTTTGATAAGATGTTCATAAAACCTTCCAGCAAAGTCAAAGCTTCTGACTGAGGTCACGAAGACTCGGAGGCAGATCGTTCGGGAGAAGAACGTTACCGAGTTATCCATCATGGGGCTGAAGCAAGACTTGGACCGCCTTGATAAGGAGGTTATCGAGGTTAGACAGCGTCTTGATCTTTTGGAGGA
This sequence comes from Umbellularia californica, assembly GCA_028538565.1. Taxonomy (NCBI): domain Eukaryota; kingdom Viridiplantae; phylum Streptophyta; class Magnoliopsida; order Laurales; family Lauraceae; genus Umbellularia; species Umbellularia californica. The sequence goes on along the minus strand of JAPQWN010000007.1, from coordinate 39,103,636 downwards.
AGAAGCTGCTGCTAAATGGACCGCCATTGTGGAGGCTCGTGACAAGGAGGGGACTCTTATTCGCCAGGTTGAGGAAGCTGAAGGTAATGTCCGGAGGAAGACTCAGGAGCATGAGCAGTGGCAGGTCCGCTGGGAAGAACTTCCTCGTGCTGCAGATGGGTCACGGCATTCGGCCTCGTTTTATGGGGACATTCTGAAGAAGCATGGCCTAAAAACTTTGGAAGTTAAGGCCAAGGGTCTGCTTGAGGAGTTGAACCTTTGGTTGAAGACCATGTCGGATTAGGCTCCTGAGTTGTAACAAACTCTTTTTCCTTCTTCTCTTTTTTTTTGGTACCTCCATGTATAAACTGTTTTGGTACTATATTTTGTATCCCCTCCCTTTCACTTAAATCATTTTTTTGATGAAAACAATTTTGAGCAAAAGTCGATGGGAATGTTTGTTTAAGAATTTGATCAAACGGTTGTCATTTTGTGAAAATCTTTTGTCAAAGAGTTGTTTTGGGCATGAAAGCCATTTTTTGTGGCGAAAAGCCTGGTTTTTTTTTTTATGGTTTGAAAACCAAATTTTGGATGGCGTGAAAGCCGAATTTTAGAATGGCATAGAAGCCGAATTTTGGAATGGCATAGAAGCCGAATTTTGTTTTGTTTGTCTTGGCATTTATAGCCGAATTTTGGCATTTATAGCCAGATTTTGGCGTTTATTGCCGATTTTTTGGTGTTTATAGCTGAAATTTTTTTTGTTTTGTTTTGGCATTTATAGCCGACTTTAGGCGTTTATAGCCGAATTTTGAGATGACATGACAGCCAAAAATTTTGTTTGTGGCATGAGAGCCGATTTTGAGATGGCATGAAAGCCGATTTTGGCGTTTATAGCCGAAATTTTTTTGTTTTGGCATTTATAGCCGAATTTTGGCATTTATAGCCGGATTTTGGCGTTTATAGCCGGTTTTTGGCGTTTATAGCCGAGTTTTTTGAAAACCAAGTTTTGTTTTATTGGCATGAAAGCCGATTTTGGCGTTTATAGCCGAAATTTTTTTGTTTTGGCATTTATAGCCAGATTTTGGTGTTTATAGCCGGATTTTGGCGTTTATAGCCGGTTTTTTTTTTTTTTGTTTTGGCATTTATAGCCGAATTTGGCGTTTATAGCCGCTTTTTTGGCATTTATAGCCGGATTTGGTTTTCAAAATGCAGGTATCGACTAAATGTCGCCTCCCCACTGAATGGTCTTGCAAGTATCGATGGAATGTCGCTTCCTTGCTCATTCGGTTTTGCGAATATTGATGGAATGTCACTTCCTCGCGGGCTAGGTTTTGCGAGTATCGACGGAATGTCACTTTCTCGCGAATTGGGGTGCAAATATCGACTAAGCGTCGCTTCCCTGCTTTTCCCAAAACTTTTGGTTTTGTGGGTACTGACTTGGTGTCGTTTCCCCGCGATTTTTTTTGAAATTTGAGGTTTTCTCGAACCATTTGAAATTTGGGTTGTGGATAGCAGCTGGAATATTGCGTCTCCAGGATTTTTGAAATTTGCAAGTATCGAATGGGGTTCGCTTCCTTGCGAGTTTTGGGTTTTGGAAGTATCGAATGGGGTTCGCATCCTTCCGGTTTTTTTGGGTTTTGCGAGTATCGACTGAATGTCGCTTCCCCGCGGTTTCTAAAAACCAAATTTTTTTTTTACAGACATGAAGGTCCTAAATTTTGACTTAAAACCATTTTGGTTGTAAAAGCCGAGGCGGTCTAGGGTGAAAATTCCTAAGTCCTGATTTTTGTTTCAAACCATGAATTTTGGGTTCAAGGATCGAAAATTTTGGTCAAGTCTCGGAAGAGGCTCCTAAACTTGGATTGATTTTTCTTTTGAACAATGAAACGATGAAGGTAAGCATTGTTTTGAGAGATTGTTTTTTTTTTTTTTTGGAAACTTCAACATAAAGATGAAAATTTCAAAAGGGGTGGGTTTGACGAGCAAGTACCTTGGAAATACGCTTTAGCCGTGTAGATATTGCTCTGACCCGTTTGAGGAAGTCTTCAAGGGTAGTACCGCTTCAAGAACTTGCCGTTGATGGGTAACATACATCTGTCTCCTTCCATGTTTAGAAGAGCGTATGCACCGTTGGAGAAGACTTTGTCGATGACGAAGGGTCCCTCCCATTTTGGTTCGAATTTGCCTTTGGATTTGTGGGCAAAGACTATGGGTCTTTTTACTGCAAGAACCAAGTCACCCTTTTTGTAGGCGCGTTGCCTGACCTTTTTGTCGAAAGATCCTGCCATGCGTGTTTGGTACAACTCAATGCTTTGTAGAGCTTCGAGTCGTCTTTCATCGAGATTATCCAGCTCTTGGAGTCTCAATTTGACATTGCTTTCTTGCGTCATGTCATTTTGCAAAGATACCCTTAAGGAAGGAATTTGTACTTCCAAAGGGACAACAGCTTCGCATCCATAGACCAAAGAGAATGGTGTGCTATGGGTTGGTCCTCGAACGGTGGTTCGATAGGCCCACAAAGCTTCTAGTAGTTTGTCGCCCCAGTCTCTTTTGTGACAAGAGACCATGTTCTTGAGAATTTTACAGAGTGTCTTGTTGAAGGCCTCTGCTAGTCCATTCGCTACTGGATTATATGGAGTCGAAGGATAACTTTGGATTTTGTACTTGTCGCAAAACCTGTAGAATCTGTGATCCCGGAATTGTGGTCCGTTATCATGGACGAATCTTTTAGGTATGCCGAAGCGACAAATAATGTTGGTGCGCAAGAACTGAAGGGCCGATGAAGTCTTCATTTCGCTGAGCGCAAATGCTTCTGACCACTTGGAGAAATAATCCACAGCGGCGAAGATGAAGCGATGACCTTTGCTTGATAGGGGAGAAAGAGGACCTATGATGTCCATATCCCAAGCTTCGAAAGGCCATGAGATTGCTGTTGGATGTAGCCATTCTGGAGGCATGTGGACATAATCTCCGTGAATCTGGCGTTTTTGGCAGCGCTTGGCAAATTGCATTGCATCAGCTACCATGGTAGGCCAATAGTAACCTAGCCGTTTTATTTGGTTGTAGAGCTTAGGGCCAGCCTGATGGGCTCCACAAAGACCAGCATGTACTTCTTTGAGAGTTTCCTTAGCCCCTTGTTGTGATAAGCAGCGTAGGAGTACTCCGTTGAAGGATTTTCTGTAAAGTGCTTTTGAAGGTATATCCAAATGAAAGTTTGGGGCTCGTCTTTGGATGCTTACCCGTTCTTTTGGATCTTCAGGTAGGATTCCGAACATGATGTAATCAATGAACGGATCTCTCCAGTAGCCAATCGGAGGTTTGATGATGGACATCCGACTTCCAACCACTTGGTGGCATTCAGCAACTGCTTGGTGTGTGTTGAGAAGAGGGAGAATCCTTCATTGACACACTGTGACTTGCATGTTTTCCCCTTCTTGGATTGCCATGGATGCGGTAAGTCCAGCCAGGGCATCTGCACGGATGTTTTCACCTCTGAGGATGTGGGTGATGTGTAAGATGTTGAATTTTTGTCGAAGCGACTGCGCCTTATTGTAGTAAGGTAGCAAATCAGGCTTCCTGACTTCATATTTCTGATTCATCTGGTTGACGACCAGTTGAGAGTCTCCAAAAGCTTCCAGCGTAGTGATGCCGGATTCGAGGGTGAGTTCCAATCCTACAATCAGGGCTTGGTACTCAGCTGCATTGTTTGAATATGGTTCCAGTAACGAGAAGGCGTGTGGAATCATGTATTTGTCGGGACTGACAAAGAGGATGCCAATTCCCGATATTTGCTTTCCCTTTTCATTTGTCCTGGTTGCACCGTCAAAGTACATGTCCCAGGAAGCTTTTGATAAGGAAGTTTCCACATAGTAGACAAATTAGTCTGGGAGATCATCCCTGAGTGGAGAATCTTTAGGCAATGGATGCTCTGCGAGGAAGTCTGCTAGAGCTTGGCCTTTGATTGCTTTTTGTGGTACATACTTAATATCAAACTGTGATAAAAGGATGGACCATTTTCCCAGTCGGGCATTGAGAGAACCTGCTTTTGTGACAAGGACCTTTAGGAGGTTGATCCTCGAAATCAGGCAGACTGTGTTCGACAGCAGATAGTGACGCAGCTTTTGTACAGCGAACATTACTGCAAGGTATTCTTTTTCGACTGGGGAGTAGCGATGCTCTGCACCTACCATCATGCGGCTAAGGTAATATAGAGCAGCTTCTTTTCCTTCGTCGTTTTCTTGTGCGAGCAGAGCACCCAAAGAGTGGTCGAGGGCTCTTGTGTACAAGATAAATGGTTTTCCAGTTGTGGGGCAGCCAGCACTGGAGGTTTGCTGAGGTATGCTTTGATGTCTCGAAATGCATTTTCACATTCAGCATCCCAGACAAAGTCCACGCCTTTCTTCATCAGGTGAGAGAATGGACGGCATTTCCCTGATAGATTGGAGATGAACCGTCGAATGTAGGCCAGCCTTCCTTGAAGCCCTTTTAATTCTCTTAGGGTTCTAGGAGATGGCATTTCCAGGATAGCCTTGACTTTGGTTGGGTCAAGTTCTATTCCAGCTTTCCGTACTATGAATCCGAGAAACTTACCCGATGAGACACCGAAGAAGCACTTTAGTGGATTCATCCGCAATTTGTGTTTGCGAAGTCGGAGGAAGACTTCTCGAAGATCATTGAGATTGTCTTCTTTTCTTCTGCCTTTTATGGCGAGGTCGTCAACATAGCATTCGACTGTCTTGTGCTACATATCTTGGAATATTTTCATTATAGCCCTCTGATATGTTGCACCTGCATTTTTCAGACCAAACTGCATAACAATGTAGCAATACACGCCGAATGGTGTGCGAAATGACGTATGACTTTCATCTTCAGGATGCATCTTTATCTGATTGTAGCCAGAGAATCTATCCATGAATGTCATTCGCTCGAATCCATAGGTGTTGTATTATCACCTCTGGTATGGGGAGCGGGAATTCATCTTTAGGACATGCACTGTTCAGGTCTCTGTAGTCGATACAGACCCTTATCTGCCCATTTTTCTTTGTCACGGGGACGATGTTGGCCAACCATTCAGGATGCTGTTCCTCGCGGATGAAGCCAACGTTTTTGAGTTTCTGAACCTCTTGTTCAATTTTGTCCATCACGTCGGGACGGAATCTTCTTTGGCCTTGTTTGATAGGCTTGATTTCTTTTTGCAAGTTGAGCTTGTGGACTGCTACTCCGGGATCCAAGCCAGGCATTTCGGCATAAGACCATGCAAAGCAATCAATGAACTCACGAAGAAAAGAGATATACTCGGGTAACTCATCATCCTTTATATTCTTGCTTATGAATACAGGACGTGGGTTATCAGGTGTTCCCAAGTCTATCTTTTGAACAGGGTCTTCTGTTGGAAGGTTTGAAGGTGGTTCCTCCACAATGTCTTCGTAGGCTTCCATCTCAACAAGACCTTCTGGAGTGCCAGAGGCATTTTCAGACTGAGGCTCTGTTTCTGTCCATGAATCTTCTTGATCAGTATCCTTCTCAAGGCTTGCAATGAGATGGTCCCAATCATTTGCTGGAATTGGGTTGAAGTAAGGTACTTCTTTTGGATACGATGGTTCTTCTGGGATAGAGAACCGCTCGTCTGTGTCGTCGGGCAATTCCTCTTTATTATCAGAGAAATTATACCAATTGGAGGAGCTTTCTGGACTTTTGACGAGTAACTCCTCAAAGAGATATCCAGGGATATCGATGTCTTCATGAGATGTTGAGGCTTGGTCGGTAAATCGACTTTGCAGCTATGGTGTCAACTGTCTCATAGGAGCGGTAGGATCATACCTCAACTCATATGAAGACTTGCCTTTTTGAAGGTGGATTTTCCAATCTTCTGGTTGACTTTTGGTCAGGGTGGATTCCAATGGTGTAAGAATACCACGGCCACCTCCCAAACCAGTCGGATTTTGAGCGTGGTAGCCCATTTTCTTCATGATAGCTTGTGCCATTGGACTATACAGGGATAGCTGAGGCATACCTTCATTTTGGAAAGGTTCAAGTAGAGAGTTCAGTAGAGATGCTCTTGATCTGTGGAAGTAAATCACTTTTTCTTCTGGCAAAGTTGCCGGAATAACAAAGGAAGCAGATTTTGGGTCTTCTATGTCTACAAGTGTTTCCAATTGAGTGAGAGTGAGCTGATCTTGTTGAGTATTAGCTTGGCTTGATGCTGTGTCATTTTCTGGCTCTGACTCTGAGTCTGTGTCATGCATAATAGACACAAAGGAGACAGTGAACTTGCCCCCAGTCTTTTGTTTTGTCTTTTTTGCTTTGGTAGTTATTACCAAAGGCTTTGGAGATTTGAAGGAGACGACGAAGGGAGCTTGGCCCCTTACTTCGAGTTTGGTGGAGGGTTTGTTTACCTCCAGTGATTGCTGAGGAGCCTTGCCTTTATCTTGATGGAACGCGCTCCGAGGCGCCGTGGGGCGGCTACCGGGGTCGGCGGAACGTGGGAGTCCGTCGGGTCCGGCCCTTTCGCGCCCTGGCAGGCCTGAAGCGTGCATCAACATTTCTTTGTGTGGGTGTGCCAGATTTTCTATTTTACTTGGAATTGCAAGTGGTAATCCGGAGATCAACCTTCGCAAGTAAAAAGGAAATCAACTTCTTTCAAGTTTTCCATTGCACAAATATTTAAGAAAAGAGACATTTTCTTGGTTTGCCGTGAAAGGCGATTTTGTTTGGCATTTATAGCCGATTTTGGCGTTTATAGCCGATTTACAATTCTCATCAATAATGAAAGACAAGAGTTGTGATTTTTGTCTCTTTTAGAAAAATACAAACTACAATGAAAAGCAAGAAAAGGAGGATCTAACTTCTCAGGAGATTGTGGGGGACTCGTTCAGATTGACGGTCGCAAGTCATGTATGGGCTTCGCCATCATCCATGCAGATGAGAACAGAGGATGCTCTTGATTCGCTTGGCTTGGCTATAACCTCAGGTTTTTAGAGGACAAAGACCAAGAGAAGGTCCTATGTCCAATAAAAAGCTAAGTAGACGGGCTGAAAAGCCACGTCTAAGCCATTGGAGGCAGCGGGAGAAGGCAAGGACCTTGGGGGGGGGGGGGGGGGGTGCCCCCCAAGGGACTTTTGTCACCTTGTAGTGGTGGCCGGTGCAGAACTTCAGCAAAGTTTTTCTCTCTTTTTCTTTCTCTAGATTCTTTCCGCTCTCTTCCGATCCGATCTCTTTTTTTCTGATCCTCATTTCAATGGAATGCTCTCCTATTTATAGGCTTTTTGGTAGCCATTTAGGAGAGTTTATGGGCTTTAATGGCTTTAATGGGAGGAGTTACAAGATTTATTTCTTGATTTTGTAACTCCTTTTTCCTTGAATCTGATTGGCCGATGGAGATTAAGGGCTTTTAATCACCTTAATTACAATAATGGGAGGAGTTTCATGGGTTAAATGCCATGAATCAATTGACTTGTAACTCCCAAATGCTTGCTTCTGATTGGGCCGTCCAAAGAAATGAATTAATGACTGCAATAATGCTAGTCAATTAACCACATTAATTGGTCGCCGAGCAGTCGAAGAGTCGCGGGCCGTGCCGTGTCTTCTGGAATTCTTCTGGCGATGATCATCGATGGATCTTCATGCTGATCGACATCGGATGAACATGTAACTTCAGACAGTGATAGGTAAGAGCGGGCCGGTGACATCTGTCCTGTCGATTTTTCGATCGATCGGGCGGAAAGTACACTTTTTTGGTCGATCGGTTGGCGATCAATGTTGATTTTGATACTTTTGCAGGTTGACCCGTGATTTTGACGGATGTCGGCGGACATGAGTCAATTTCAAGCACTAAAAATCACATTTTCAGGAAACCACAGGGGCCAAAGTGCGCGAAACGCGAAAAAGGACGGAAAAACGGGTCACCGGCGAAAAATCCGGTGACCCGGACTTCCATGGTCGCCGGCGGCCATGGTCGCAGGCTGCGACCCTGGGGGTTTTTCCCCTGTTTTTGGTCCGTTTTGTGGTCTTTTTCGTCGCCGTTTTCTTCTGTATTTTTCCTGACATTTCTTCTCATTTATTGGCTTGATTTTCCTGTAGAAAACCTGATGAGAATCCTTGCATTTTTAGAGTGCAAAGTTTCCAATTTTCCGGGAAAGCCGAAGACTTTGTCGCGTAGAGCTGCTGATTTTCCGCCAGAAGCTGAAACTTGGTCAAACGATGTCGGAATGACCTGAAATTTGAGGTGAAGCCTCCTGAGCAATAAATAAGACCAACCATAGGCTTTTGTTTGAGTTTTGAAGCCGTTTGGGGTCCCGTCGATGCTTCACTTGATTTTGCTGCGGGGAAAATGCCGAGCTTTGATATGTGGCCAAACGATGTCCGATTGACCTGAAATTTGACGGGGAGCCTATTGGAGTCATTTTGAGACGTTCCATGGGCTCCGTTTTGGATGTCATGGTCCCGGGTTACTCCGCCGCCGGTAGGCTTGATTTTCTCTCGGAGCATCGAAACCTGGTCAAACGTTGTCAGAATGACCTGAAATTTGACGTGCAGCCTTTTGGAAGCATGTTGAAGCCACTCATGCACTTGGTTTGATGAGCGAAGACTTCGGTGGTTCCCGCCGCCGGGAGGCTTGATTTTGCTGCTCGAGCATTGATGGAGGGTCAAACGTTGTCGGTTTGACTTGAAATTTGGCATGGAGCCCTTTTGAGACATGCTGGAGTCATCTGTAGGCTCTGATCGAAGTTTTGACGTCTCCGATGATGTCGCCGCCAAGAGCTCCCGTTTAGCTGTCGGAGAAGTGAAGTTAGGCCAAATGTTGTCGAAATGACCCGAAACTTCATGTGTACTCTTCTCTTGGCTATCTTGAAGGATCTTGCAGTTTTTGTTTGATTCTGACAAGATTTGATTTTTTGGAGAAATTGCATTGCCTATTTATGGCAGGTTGCGACTTCATGCAGCTTTCTTGATGTTGAAGAGGCAAAATGATATTTTTGGTGTCAACAAATGCCCCCTCGAGGTACAGCGACGAGTTGCTTGGCTTTTGTAGTCGATGTGCCTCAAAGAGATTTTTGAAGGAGAGCTTGTGTCTTGACCAAGAGTCTTTGAGCAATCTTTCCTTTGGTAGAGTAGCCTTTGAGCTTCCAGGGGAATTTTATGGTAAATGAAAGGAATCAAGGACCATCTCGAGGCAAAGTTTTGAAGATGACATCAGGGATGTAGATTTGGGCTTTTGTTTTTGACCTTGTGACCTAACAAGTTGTATGTGGCAGGTGAGGGGGTCGGGTTTTGGTTTTGATCTTGTGACCTAACAAGCTGTATGTGGCAAGTTAGGGGACCAGGCTTTGGTTTTTGGCCACTCTTTGGGACTGTGTGGGTCCATTGGAGTGGTTTGGATTTTTGTGGAATGTCAATTTCAATATTTTGGCTCAATTTGGTTTATGAGGCTGGATGGTTTGATTTTTGGAAGCTCATGGGGCTTGGAATTTTTTTGTATGGTTCAATCAACTCAAAAGAGGCATGGAACCATTATTGTATGCCTCGTGGTAAGAGGGATTTTTTCCTGACTAAAAGCCCATTTTTTTTTTTTTTTTTTTTTTTAGTGCCTAGGTGGTCAAACCTGGCTCATATGGGCTGACCCATGGGACCTTAAGCTTTTTAGGATGGCTTAGATCACATGTGGGGCCATTTTTGTAAAGAATATCTAAAGATATCTCATTTGGATAGAGAATATCTAAAAATAGCTTTATGGGAGAGAATCTCTCATATTCCCTTAATTTGGGAGAGAATATCTCAAGGTATCTTTCTTTTTGGGAAAGAATCTTCAATATCCTATTTTGTTGGAGAGAATCTCTCATTGATTGATTTTGGGAGAAAATCTCTCAAAGACATCTTTCTTTTTGGGAAAGAATCTTTCTAATTCCTTCTCTTTTGGTAAGGTTACTAATTAGTAACACTTACCTTTCTTCTTTGTTTCCTTCTTTGATTTGCTCTCTCCTATAAAAGCAAAGGAAGGTAGGATCTCTTGCTCTTATTGCTTTCTTTTGCAAGAATCTCAAGAGAGCTCCAAGACCAAGAGTTCTTCTTCTTCAAGGATCTTCAAGCTTTTTCCTTCTTCTTCTCCATCAATGGCTTCAAGTAAGTTTTCTCTCTTTTTCTTTCAAGAAAACTTTATGTAGAGAATAGGATGGTAAAAAAAGAAAGTTTCTCTTCTTTTTTTTTTTTTTCTTTCTTTTCTTTCTATTCTTCTTCTCTTTTTTTTTTTTTTTCTTTTCACGTGTGTCTCTTTTTTTTTTTTTTTTTTTTTTTTGTGGGCCGTACGGCCACGTGGCCTGTGAGCCACGGCCTGATGGGCCTGATATTTTTTTTTTTTTTTTTGCTGTTTTCTTTCTTCTTTTTTTTTTTGAGAAAGTTTCTTCCTTTTTTTTTTGTTCTTTTCTTTCTCCCCCTTTTTTTTGGAAAGTTTCCCCTTTTTTTTTTCCCTTTTTTTTTTTTTGAGAAAGTTTCCTTTTTTTTTTTTTTTTTTTTGCTCATCATGATAATGCGTTTTTTATGCAAATCTAGATGTTCATGCATGTACTTTTTGTAGATTGAGCATGATAGCATACCTGAAAATCTTTGCAAATTTGGGAATTTGGAGCTCACAGCGATGTTGAGCCCTTCTTGATTTTGCGGAGATTTTGAGGTTTCAAAAGTTTGTAGTTTCGGAGCTCGCAGCGATGTTGAGCCCATCTTCAAAACTTTCTGTTTCTTTCGGGGTATTTCCCTTTTCTTCGGAATTGCCCCGGAACCATGCCAAAATTTTGCCAGATTTGCTTTTTGCGAAATTCTGTCATTTTGATGATGATCTTTTTTTTTCTTTTCCAACCTTTGCAGGTGGTTCCTCCAGAACGAACAAGGGTAAAGAGCCTGCTACAAGCGTACCTCGTCGATCCGCCAGATCTTCTAATGTGGCCGTTCAGCAGGCCTGGGAGAAGGTCCAGTTTGTTGAGAAGAACTTGGAAGAGTGCGATTCCCTCAATCGCGATGAGATGAGACAGTGATTGATCGCTCTCAAGGATGAGGAGTTCTATAAGATCATGGTAAGCAGCCGTCCTTGGGTTATGGACGATCTGAGGGTTTTGCCCAAGCCTACCTTCTTCTTTGGAGATGCAGTCCCTGACGACTTGACATACCAAAGGAGATGTTTTCAGTTCTCTTACACAGTAGATGGTGAGGAGAGAACTATTTCCACCCGGTCGTCTTTTGATCGGACCATCTCGATCCTGAGCCTTTCTCCCACGTGCCCTAAGAGGGAAGATCCTCCGAGCTGGGTGAAGAGGACCAGTGTGATCAAGACCGGGGTTTTTGTTGGTGGACCTTCCGGTTTTGCAGAGAAGCCACCTGTCCGTATGGACGTGTTGATGCCAGCCAGCGGCTACCAGGGCTCTGATTATCCGTCGGTCGATTTGAGACCGGTGGGCCTTGGCGTTTTCAGCGGTGACGGCAGTACTTGGGTGAAGCCTTTTCGACTTCATGGCCGTTTCAATGCTGACTCCGATTGGAAGTCATGGACTGACCACACCTTGCTGATTGGGGGCGCCGTTTTGAAGGAAGCCGGGATTTTTGACGCGGTCCGCGCTTTTAGGGAGACCGTGACTTTTTCCGATGATGCCTTCATGGCTATGTTGGAGTCTTTCCTCCCTCAGACCAATACCTTCGTTGTCACGAACGGTGAGATTGGTTTTTCTCTGAAGGAGTTGAGTGCTATTACTGGATTGCCCATCCTTGGCAAACTCTATGAGGAGTTCATGCCGATTGACAGCGTCCTCCGATGTGCCAGCTTGATGGAACGCGCTCCGAGGCGCCGTTGGGGCGGCTACCGGGGTCGGCGGAACGTGGGAGTCCGTCGGGTCCGGCCCTTTCGCGCCCTGGCGGGCCCTGAAGCGTGCATCAACATTTCTTTGTATGGGTGTGCCAGATTTTCTATTTTACTTGGAATTGCAAGTGGTCATCCGGAGATCAACCTTCGCAAGTAAAAAGGAAATCAACTTCTTTCAAGTTTTCCATTGCACAAATATTTAAGAAAAGAGACATTTTCTTGGTTTGCCGTGAAAGGCGATTTTGTTTGGCATTTATAGCCGATTTTGGCGTTTATAGCCGATTTACAATTCTCATCAATAATGAAAGACAAGAGTTGTGATTTTTGTCTCTTTTAGAAAAATACAAACTACAATGAAAAGCAAGAAAAGGAAAATCTAACTTTTCAGGAGATTGTGGGGGATTCGTTCAGATTGACGGTCGCAAGCCATGTATGGGCTTCGCCATCATCCATGCAGATGAGAACAGAAGGTGCTCTTGATTCGCTTGGCTTGGCTATAACCTCAGATTTTTAGAGGACAAAGACCAAGAGAAGGTCCTATGTCCAATAAAAAGCTAAGTAGACGGGCTGAAAAGCCACGTCTAAGCCATTGGAGGCAGCAGGAGAAGGCAAGGACCTTGGGGGGGGGGGGTACCCCCAAAGGGACTTTTGTCACCTTGTAGTGGTGGCCGGTGCAGAACTTCAGCAGAGTTTTTCTCTCTTTTTCTTTCTCTCAGATCTCTTTCTGATCCTTTTTTTTCTGATCTTCTGATTTTCTCCTCTTTTTTCTGATCTTTTTTCCGATCCCCATTTCAATGGAATGCTCTCCTATTTATAGGCCTTTGGTAGCCATTTAGGAGGGTTTATGAGCCTTAATGGCTTTAATGGGAGGAGTTACAAGATTTATTTCTTGATTTTGTAACTCCTTTTTCCTTGAATCTGATTGGCCGATGGAGATTAAGGGCTTTTAATCACCTTAATTACCATAATGGGAGGAGTTTCATGGTTTAAATGCCATGAATCAATTGACTTGTAACTCCCAAATGCTTGCTTCTGATTGGGCCGTCCAAAGAAATGAATTAATGACTGCAATAAAGCTAGTCAATTAACCACATTAATTGGTCGCCGAGCAGTCGAAGAGTCGCGGGCCATGCCGTGTCTTCTGGAATTCTTCTGGCGATGATCATCGATGGATCTACATGCTGATCGACATCGGATGAACATGTAACTTCAGACATTGATAGCTAAGAGTGGGCCGGTGACATCTGTCTTGTCGATTTCACGATCGGTCGGACAGAAAGTGCACTTTCTTGGTCGGCCGGTTGGCGATCTTGGAGCGATCAATGATGATTTTATGCTTTTGACGGCGGATCCGAGATGTCGTCGGATATGAGTCAATTTAGAGCACTAAAAATCACATTTTCAGGAAACCACAGGGGCCAAAGTGCGCGAAACGCGAAAAAAGACGGAAAAAACGGGTCACCGGCGGAAAATCCGGTGACCCGGACCTCCATGGTCGCCGGCGACCATGGGCCATGCTCGCAGGGGCCTGCGACCATGGGCCATGGTCGCAGGGGTCTGCGACCCTGGGGGATTTTTCCCCTTCGGAGCCCGTTTTGCGGTCGTTTTGAGGTCTTTTTCGTCGCCGTTTTCTTCTGTATTTTTCTTGACATTTCTTCTCATTTATTGGTTTGATTTCCCTGTAGAAAACTTAATGAGAATCCTTGCATTTTTAGAGTGCAAAGTTTCCAATTTTCCGGGAAAGCCGAAGACTTTGTCGCGTAGAGCTGCTGATTTTCCGCCAGAAGCTGAAACTTGGTCAAACGATGTCGGAATGACCTGAAATTTGAGGTGAAGCCTCCTGAGCAATAAATAAGACCAACCATAGGCTTTTGTTTGAGTTTTGAAGCCGTTTGGGGTCCCGTCGATGCTTCACTTGATTTTGCTGCGGGGAAAATGCCGAGCTTTGATATGTGGTCAAACGATGTCCGATTGACCTGAAATTTGACGGGGAGCCTATTGGAGTCATTTTGAGACGTTCCATGGGCTCCGTTTTGGATGTCATGGTCCCGGGTTGCTTCGCCGCCGGTAGGCTTGATTTTCTCTCGGAGCATCGAAACCTGGTCAAACGTTGTCGGAATGACCTGAAATTCGACGTGCAGCCTTTTGGAAGCATGTTGAAGCCACTCATGCACTTGGTTTGATGAGCGAAGGCTTCGGTGGTTCCCGCCGCCGGGAGGCTTGATTTTGCTGCTCGAGCATTGATGGAGGGTCAAACGTTGTCGGTTTGACTTGAAATTTGGCATAGAGCCCTTTTGAGACATGCTGGAGTCATCTGTAGGCTTTGATCGAAGTTTTGACGTCTCCGATGATGTCGCCGCCGGGAGCTCCCGTTTAGCTGTCGGAGAAGTGAAGTTAGGCCAAATGTTGTCGAAATGGCCCGAAACTTCATGTGTACTCTTCTCTTGGCTATCTTGAAGGATCTTGCAGTTTTTGTTTGATTCTGACAAGATTTGAATTTTTGGAGAAATTGCATTGCCTATTTATGGCAGGTTGCGACTTCATGCAGCTTTCTTGATTTGAAGAGGCAAAGTGACATTTTTGGTGTCAACAAATGCCCCCTCGAGGTACAGCGACGAATTGCTTGACTTTTGTAGTCGATGTGCCTCGAAGAGATTTTTGAAGGAGAGCTTGTGTCTTGACCAAGAGTCTTTGAGCAATCTTTCCTTTGGTATAGTAGCCTTTGAGCTTCCAGGGGAATTTTATGGTAGTGAAAGGAATCACACACCATCTCGAGGCAAAGTTTTGAAGATGACATCAGGGATGTGGATTTGGGTTTCTGATTTTGATCTTGTGACCTAACCAGCTATATATGGCAGGTTAGGGGATCGGGTTTTGGTTTTGACCTTGTGACCCAACAAGCTGTATGTGGCAAGTTGGGGGATCATGATTTGGTTTTTGGTTTCGGTCTTGTGACCTAACAAGCTGTATGTGGCAAGTTAGGGGACCAGGATTTGGTTTTTGGTCACTCTTTGGGACTGTGTGGGTCCATTGGAGTGGTTTGGATTTTTGTGGAATGTCAATTTCAAGATTTTGGCTCAACTTGGTATATGAGGCTGGATGGTTTGATTTTTGGAAGCTCATGGGGCTTGGAATTTTTTGTATGGTTCAATCAACTCAAAAGAGGCATGGAACCATTTTTGTATGCTCTTGGGTAAGAGGGATTTTTTTTCCTGACTAAAAGCCCATTTTTTTTTTTTTAGTGCCTAGGTGGTCAAACCTGGCTCATATGGGCTAGCCCATGGGACCTTAAGCTTTTTAGGATGGCTTAGATCTCATGTGGGGTCATTTTTGTAAAGAATATCTAAAGATATCTCATTTGGATAGAGAATATCTAAAAATATCTTTATGGGAGAGAATCTCTCATATTCCCTTAATTTGGGAGAGAATATCTCAAGGTATCTTTCTTTTTGGGAAAGAATCTCCAATCTCCTATTTTGTTGGAGAGAATCTCTCATTGATTGATTTTGGGAGAAAATCTCTCAAAGACATCTTTCTTTTTTGGGAAAGAATCTTTCTAATTCCTTCTCTTTTGGTAAGGTTACTAATTAGTAACACTTACCTTTCTTCTTTGTTTCCTTCTTTGATTTGCTCTCTCCTATAAAAGCAAAGGGAGGTAGGATCTCTTGCTCTTATTGCTTTCTTTTGCAACAATCTCAACAGAGCTCCAAGGCCAAGAGTTTTTCTTCTTCAAGGATCTTCAAGCTTTTTCCTTCTTCTTCTCCATCAATGGCTTCAAGTAAGTTTTCTCTCTTTTTCTTTCAAGAAAACTTTATGTAGAGAATAGGAAAAAAAAAAAAGTTTCTCTTCTTTTTTTTCTTTCTTCTTTTTTTCTTTCTTTCTTTTCTTTCTATTCTTCTTCTTTTTTTTTTCTCTTCTCCACGTGATTTCTTCTTTTGTTTTTTTTTTTTTTCTTTTTTTTTTCACACGTTTTTTCTTTTTTTTTTTTTTGCGGGCCGTACGGACAGATCCGTACGGATCTGGTCCGTACGGCCACGTGGCCTGATTTTTTTTTTTTTTTTTTTTTTTTTTGAGAAAGTTTCTTTTTTTTCTTTTCTTTCTCCCCCTTTTTTTTTTTTTTTTGAGAAAGCTTCTTTTTTTTTTTTTCTTTCTTTCTCCCTCTTTTTTTTTTTTTTTTGAGAAAGCTTCTTTTTTTTTCTTTCTTTCTCCCTCTTTTTTTTTTGAGAAAGTTTTTTTTTTTTTTTTTTTTTTTTTTTTTTTTTTTTGCTCATCATGATAATGCGTTTTTATGCAAATCTAGATGTTCATGCATGTACTTTTTGTAAATTGAATTGAGTAGCATGATGTGATAGCATACCTGAAAATCTTTGCAAATTTGGGAATTTGGAGCTCGCAGCGATGTTGAGCCCTTCTTGATTTTGCGGAGATTTTGAGGTTTCGAAAGTTTGGAGTTTCGGAGCCCGCAGCAATGTTGAGCCCATCTTCAAACTTTCTATTTCCGTCGGGGTATTTCCTTTTTCTTTGGAATTGCCCCGGAGTCATGCCAAAATTTCGCCAGATTTTTGGTGGGACAAAGTGACCCCCTTTTTTTTTTTTTTTAGCGAAATCCTGTCATTTTGATGACGATCTTTTTCTTTTCCAACCTTTGCAGGTGGTTCCTCCAGAGCGAACAAGGGTAAAGAGCCTGCTACAAGCGTACCTCGTCGATCTGTGAGATCTTCCAATGTGGCCGTTCAGCAGGCCTGGGAGAAGGTCCAGTTTGTTGAGAAGAACTTGGAAGAGTGCGATTCCCTCAATCGCGATGAGATGAGACAGCGATTGATCGCTCTCAAGAATGAGGAATTCTATAAGATCATGGTAAGCAACCGTCCTTGGGTTATGGACGATCTGAGGGTTTTGCCCAAGCCTACCTTCTTCTTTGGAGATGCAGTCCCTGACAACTTGACATACCAAAGGAGATGTTTTCAGTTCTCTTACACAGCTGATGGTGAAGAGAGAACTATTTCTACCCGGTCGTCTTTTGACCGGACCATCTCGATCCTGAGCCTTTCTCCCACGTGCCCTAAGAGGGAAGATCCTCCGAGCTGGGTGAATAGGACCAGTGTGATCAAGACCTGGGTTTTTGTTGGTGGACCTTCCGGTTTTGCAGAGAAGCCACCTGTCCGTATGGACATGTTGATGCCAGCCAGCGGCTACCAGGGCTCTGATTATCCGTCGGTCGATTTGAGACCGGTGGGCCATGGCGTTTTCAGCGGTGACGGCAGTACTTGGGTGAAGCCTTTTCGACTTCGTGGCCGTTTCAATGCTGACTCCGATTGGAAGTCATGGACTGACCACACCTTGCTGATTGGGGGCGCCGTTTTGAAGGAAGCCGGGATTTTTGACGCGGTCCGCACTTTTAGGGAGACCGTGACTTTTTCCGATGATGCCTTCATGGCTACGTTGGAGTCTTTCCTCCCTCAGACCAATACCTTCGTTGTTACGAACGGTGAGATTGGTTTTTCTCTGAAGGAGTTAAGTGCTATTACTGGATTGCCCATCCTTGGCAAACTCTACGAGGAGTTCATGCCGATTGACAGCGTCCTCGAGGAGCAGTCAGAGGAGTTCAGGCTCCTATACTTTCAGCTCGTCGCCTTCTATGATTTTTTGAAGGAGGGCTCGAAAGTGAGATCCAGCAGTTGGAAGAGTTATGGCTCTTCATTCTTCAACTTCTTTGACAGCAAAGAGTCTCCTGATAGCATGACCCGGGAAGACAGGAAGAAGACTTTGGCCATGCAGGAAGAGTTGAAGGGTTTCTTTGCGAGCACAGATGCCCTTTATTCTGACATTGCACTGCGGAGAGATCTTGCTTTTTACCTCACTTATTGGCTAGGTGAGGCTGTGTTTGCTGGTGGAGATGGGACGCACATCAGGCCGCATTGTATTTTTCCGGCTTGTCAGATGGCGTTTGGAGAGCGGCTTGCTTTGGTGCCCGCTCTTTACTCCTACCTGTGTACCGAACTGCAGGCTGCTGCTTTCTTGGTTCGGCTTGGGCTCCCTATGAATAGGGTATTTTCAG
This sequence comes from Umbellularia californica, assembly GCA_028538565.1. Classification (NCBI taxonomy): domain Eukaryota; kingdom Viridiplantae; phylum Streptophyta; class Magnoliopsida; order Laurales; family Lauraceae; genus Umbellularia; species Umbellularia californica. The sequence goes on along the minus strand of JAPQWN010000007.1, from coordinate 39,085,757 downwards.
CCCATATCTTTTATTCGTGGTTTGTATACCACTGTCCTGGCTTCCACCAGCTGGGTGCTGCACAGGATGATGATCCTCTGATGATTCGATTGGCTAAGGGAAAAGCCATATCCGAATCACTTTTGTTTGCCCGCATGAGGATCCGACGGTTCAGGGACGTCGAGATGGGGCAGTCTTCAGTTAAGCTTTCTCCGGAGTTGCGGAAGAAGGCTTTTGATTTTGGTGCCTCCCGAGACTCACAAGAACAAGTTTTGGTGCCTCCCGAAACAACAAATTCTTCAATAATATGGCAGGTTAGTGGATATGGCTTGCCTTCTCCTGCAAGCCAAGACGTTCATCACAACTCTTGTCTTTCATTATTTGATATGAAAATTCTAAAGAGAGTGGGTTTGACGAGCGAGTACCTGAGAACAGGTTTTGGCCATACAGGCATTGCTCTTACCCAGTTGGGTAAGTCTTCAAGGGTAGTACCGCTTCAAGAACTTGCCGTTGATAGGCAGCATACATCTGTCGCCTTCCATGTTTAGGAGGGCATATGCGCCGTTGGAGAAGACCTTGTCGATAACGTAGGGTCCCTCCCATTTTGGTTCAAACTTGCCTTTGGACTTGTGAGCGAAGACCATTGGTCTTTTTACCGCAAGAACCAAGTCACCCTTTTTGTAGGCGCGTTGCCTGACCTTTTTGTCAAAAGATCCTGCCATGCGTGCTTGGTAAAGTTCAATGCTTTGTCGAGCTTCGAGCCGTCTCTCGTCGAGATTGTCCAGCTCATGGAGTCGCAATTTGACATTGCTTTCTTGAGTCATGTCATTTTGTAGAGATACCCTCAGAGAAGGAATTTGTACCTCTAGGGGCACGACAGCTTCGCATCCATAGACCAAGGAGAATGGTGTGCTATGGGTTGGTCCTCGAACGGTGGTTCGATAGGCCCACAAAGCTTCAGACAGTTTATCGCTCCAGTCTCTTTTGTGACTAGAGACCATTTTCTTGAGGATTTTGCAGAGTGTCTTGTTGAAGGCTTCTGCTAATCCGTTTGCTGCCGGATTGTATGGAGTCGAAGGACAGCTTTGGATTTTGTATTTGTCGCAGAACCTGTAGAATCGATGATCCCGGAATTATGGTCCGTTATCATGGACGAATCTTTTGGGTATGCCGAAACGACAAATGATGTTGGTGCGTAGGAATTGAAGAACTGATGAGGTCTTCATTTTGTTGAACGCAAATGCTTCTGACCACTTGGAGAAATAATCCGTAGCGGCGAAGATGAAGCGATGACCTTTGCTTGAAGGGGGAGAGATAGGACCTATGATGTCCATGCCCCATGCTTCAAAAGGCCATGAGATTGCTGTAGGATGCAGCCATTCCGGAGGCATGTGAATGTAATCTCCGTGAACTTGGCATAGCTGGCAGCGTTTGGCAAATTGCATTGCATCAGCAACCATGGTAGGCCAATAGTAACCTAACCTTTTTATCTGATCATAGAGCTTAGGACCTGCCTGATGGGCTCCACAAAGACCAGCATGAACTTCTTTAAGTGTTTCTTCGGCCTCTTGTTGTGACAAGCAACGTAGAAGTACTCCGTTGAATGATTTCCTGTAGAGGATTTTTGAAGGAATATCCAAATGAAAGTTTGGGGCTCGCCTTTGTATGCTTACCCGTTCTTTTGGATCTTCAGGTAGGATTCCGAACATAGTGTAATCAATGAACGGATCCCTCCAGTCGCCGATTGAAGGTTGAAGGATAGAGATCCGACTTCCAACCACTCGGTGGCATTCAGCAACTGCTTGGTGTGTGTTAAGAGGAGGGAGGATCCTTCTCTCGCACACTGTAATTTGCATGTTTTCCCCTTCCTGGATCGCCATTGATGCGGCAAGTCCGGCCAGGGCATCTGCACGGATGTTTTCACCTCTACGAATGTGGGTGATGTTGCAGATGTCAAACTTTTGCAGAAGCGATTGTGCCTTGTTGTAATAAGGCAGCAGATCGGGCTTCCTGATTTCATATTTCTGATTCATCTGGTTGACGATCAGTTGAGAGTCTCCAAAGACTTCCAGCATGGTGATACCGGTTTCAATGGCGAGTTCCAATCCTAGGATCAGAACTTGGTATTCAGCTGCATTGTTTGTGCATGGTTCCAGTAGCGAGAAAGCGTGCGGAATCATGTATTTGTCGGGGCTAACAAAGAGGATGCCAACTCCTGAGATCAGCTTTCTTTTTTCATTTGTCCTGGTTGCACCGTCAAAGTACATGTCCCAGGAGGCATTTGGTGAGGAAGTCTCCACGTTGTAGACAGGTTCGTCTGGGAGATCATCTCTGAGTGGAGAATCTCTAGGCAATGGATGCTCTGCGAGAAAGTCTGCTAGAGCTTGGCCTTTGATTGCTTTTTGTGGTACATACCTAATATCAAATTGTGACAAGAGGATGGACCATTTTGCCAGTCGGGCATTGAGAGAACCTGCCTTTGTGACAAGGACCTTCAAGAGGTTGATCCTTGAGACGAGGTAGACTGTGTTGGAAAGCAAGTAGTGACGTAGCTTTTGTACGGCAAACATCACTGCAAGGCATTCCTTTTCGACTGGGGAGTAGCGATGCTCTGCACCTACTAGCATGCGGCTGAGGTAGTATAGAGCAGCTTCTTTTCTTTCATCATTTTCTTGTGCAAGCAGAGCACCAAGAGAGTGATCAAGGGCTCTTGTGTACAAGATGAATGGTTTTCCAGTGGCAGGGGCAGCTAACACTGGAGGTTTGGTCAGGTATGACTTGATATCTTGAAATGCGGCTTCACAGTCGGCATCCCAGACAAAGTCTACACCCTTTTTCATCAATGAGAGAATGGACGGCATTTCCCCGAAAGATTGGAGATGAACCGTCTGATGTAGGCCAATCTCCCTTGGAGCCCTTTTAGTTCTCTCAAGGTTCTTGGAGAGGGCATTTCTAGAATAGCCTTGACTTTTATGGGGTCAAGTTCTATTCCAGTTTTCCGAACAAGGAATCCGAGAAACTTACCCGACGAGACGCCGAAGAAGCATTTTAGAGGATTCATCCGCAGTTTGCGTTTGCGGAGTCGGAGGAAGACTTCCCGAAGATCTTTGAGATAGTCTTCTTTTCTTCTGCTTTTGACGGCGAGGTCATCAACGTAACATTCGACCGTCTTGTGCTGCATATCTTGGAATATTTTCATCATAGCCCTCTGATATGTGGCACCAGCATTTTTCAGACCAAATGACATGACAGTGTAGCAATACACACCAAATGGAGTCCGAAATGAAGTGTGTTTTTCATCCTCGGGATGCATCTTTATCTGATTGTAACCAGAGAAGCTATCCATGAATGTCATTCGCTCGAATCCGCAGGTATTGTCAATCATCACCTCCGGTATGGGGAGCGGGAATTCATCTTTAGGGCAAGCGCCATTCAAGTCTCTATAGTCAATACAGACTTTGATCTGCCCAGTTTTCTTTGTCACGGGGACAATATTGGCCAACCACTCTGGATGTTGTTCCTCACGGATGAAGCCAACGCTTTTGAGTTTTTGAACTTCTTGTTCAATTTTATCCATCACATCTGGACGGAATCTTCTTTGGCCTTGTTTGACAGGCTTGATTTCTTCTTGAAGATTGAGTTTGTGGACTGCTACTTTGGGGTCTAAACCAGGCATTTCAGCGTAGGACCATGCAAAGCAATCAACGAACTCACGAAGAAAAGCGATATACTCGGGTAACTCATCATCCTTTATATTCTTGCTTATGAATACAGGACGTGGGTTATCAGGTGTTCCCAAGTTTAGCTTTTGAACAGGATCTTCTGTCGGAAGGTTCGAAGGTGGTTCCTCCACAATATTTTCGGAGGCTTCCAACTTAACGAAACCTTCTGGAGTTTCAACTGCATTACCAGACCAAGGCTCTGTTCCTTTCCATGGATTTTCTTGATTGGTGATCTCCTCAAGGCTTGCTATGAGATAGTCCCAATCGCCTGTTGAGTCTGGTATTTCTTTTGGAGACGAGGGTTCTTCTGGGTCAGAATAGCACAAGTCTGTATTATCGGACGATTCCTCTTTATCATCAGAGAAATCGTACAAATTGGATGAGCTTCCTGGATCTTTGTCAGGTAACTCTTTAAAGAGATATCCAGGGAGATCGATGTCTTTATGGACTTGAGATGTTGAGGCTTGGTCGGTAAAACGACTTTTAAGCTTTTGTGTCAACTGTCTCAGAGGAGTGTCGGGATCATACCCTGACCCATATGAAGACTTTTCTACATGACCGTAGAGTCTCCAATCTTCCAGCTGGCTTTTGGTCAAGGCGGGCCCCAATGGCGTGAGAATACCGTGGCCTTCTCCCAAACCGACTCGGTTCTGAGCGTCAAAGCCCATTTTCTTCATGATAGCTTGTGCCACAGGACTATATAGAGATAGTTGAGGCATACCTTCATTTTGGAAGGGTTCAAGCAAGGAATTTGATGAAGAAGCATCCGATCTATGGAAGAAGATTGGCTTTTGCTTTGGTGATGTTGTCGGAACAACAAAGGTAGCAGACGTAGGATCTTCTACATCAGCAGGTGTCTCCATCGGAGTGAGAGCAGGCTGAACATGCTGAGCGTCAGCTTGGCTTGACGATGCATCGTCTTCTGGCTCTGAGTCCGAGTCTGTGTCTTGCATGATAGACACGAGAGAAACAACAAATTTGTCCCCAGGCTTTTGCTTTGCCTTCTTCACTCTGGTTGTGATGACCAAAGGTTTTGAAGATTTGAGGGAGATGAGGAAGGGAGATTGACTACTCTCTTCTAATTTGCCGGAGGGTTTGTTTTCTTCCGGTGATTTTTGAGGAGCCTTGCCTTTATCTTTCTGGAGATTTTCAGCAGGGGGTGCTATTTCCTCTTCTTCTTTTTCTCCTTCATACATCTGGGAGTCTGCGAAGTGGACTTCTTTACCTTTGAAGGGTTTTCTGTCCGCAAAGACACGATGTACCATGCCGTCGTCGCCGACAAACTTGATGCATTGATGTAGAGTTGAAGGGACAACACCGTTCTCGTGTATCCAAGGACGTCCGAGAAGGATGTTGTAGCATGAGGGGGTTTTTATTGCATACACAGTGACCTCAGAGATAAGATCACCGATTTGCAATTTGAACCTGATTTTGCCGATAGGCCTTTGAGCGCTCCCATCGTATCCAAAGATAGATACAGATGTGTGGCTTAGCTTGCTGGGTGGGATGCCCAACTCTTCGAGAGCCGAAGTGGAGATGAGGTTGAGTGCAGAACCTGGGTCGACTTGAACTCTGTGTATAGGCATTTCCTTGATGTACCCTGTGAAGTACAGGGGTCGGTTGTGCCTTACTTCGCCAAGTAGGAGGTCTTCCTTAGTGAAGGCGATGGTTGCACTGGCTGCCTTTTGAACCGAGAGGCATTGGATGCATGATCCCTCGCTTTTCTCTTTTTCTCCTTTTAAGGAGGTTTCTGAGTTTTTGACCCGGTAGTCCATTTCAATTTGGAGGACTTGTGGGGCATGTTTGTCGACATCCTCATTCAGTTTTTGTAATTCTGAGATGAGATTATCACGAGTGCGTGGAGACATTCGCAATAAGTCTAGGATGTGAAGACGTGCAGGTATGTGTTTGAAGTGCTCAACCAAGTCATACTTGAAAGCCTCCTTGGGGCCTGCATGTTCATTGTTTTTGCCACTGGGGGCGCTTACAACATCTTTTCCCGAAGGATTTACATAAGTAAAGGAAGATTGGTTGTAATTTTTGTGGTAGTCCCGGCCCGAGCGGGTGCCTCTACCAACTTCGAGAGCTTCTTGAGAAGGGTCTTCGCTTGGAAGATTGTCCTCAGGATCAAGAGGCTGTCGTTTCTCATTTACTGAGGATGCGTCTGCAGCAGAATTGCCATCCTCAGTGATTGTGTTGCATGGAGCATTTTCCGGGAGCGAGTCCTGAACAGCATCAAGCAGCTTTTCTTCTTCGTTGACCCATCCATCATCCCAAGTTGGGTTTTCTTCATGATGATGATTCGGGAAGAATGTGTATCCTGAAGTCACAGTCTCAGGAGAAGAAACCTGAGAGGCTGTCATCTCTGTGAAAGTCACGTGAGACGAGATAGCTCCAGAGAATACATTGCTAGGCGTTGTCGGAGTATAGGTAATCTCATCAGACGACGCTTCAGAAGAGCTATAGTCCTGGTATATTACATTACAGGAAGCTCTGATAGGAGATGTTGCCTGCTCGGAGTCAGACTCATCCTCGGATGTAAGAGGATCGTCAATCCAGCAATGTTCTCCATTTTCAGGAGTTAAGGGTGGATGTACCTGATTATCTTCAGGGACTTCAGGCTCTGGGTTGCGAGGAGGCTCGTTAACACGATCTTGCTCTTGTTCTAGAGCGAGACGCTGCAAGATCCTTGCATATTCTTCAAGATCAGGCATGGGAGCCAGATCCTCTTCTTCGTCTTCTCCGTGTGGCTCAACATAGTTGATTTCCACTGGAGCAATGACAGGTGCTGGGTTAACAGCATCTTCTTGTGCAGCCTCTTGGTCTTCTTCATCATCAGACCAGGATCCTTGTGGTTGCAAGGGGTTATACCAGATTACTGGCATAAGGTGAGTTTCAGGAACCCATTCTTCGTCGGAGAGATACTCTCCTGTTTCAAGAGATTCCTCCCACTCGCCGGTGTAGTTGGGCTCGAATCCATCGTCGGTGTCGCTGGACTCGTATCCATCAATGGAGAATCCAACTACCGAGTTGCAAGAGTATAATGCCCCCTGCATGGCTTCTTTTTTGAATTGAGGTGGCATGAAATCACTGAGAGTGAAGTTTCTTACCGCCTTTGAAGTCTCTGGAAGGGACGTTTTTGTTGCCCCGAGTGAAGTGGTAGAGGAGGCCTCTGCCTTTTCATGGACTTCTTGTTTTGGCTGGATCTTCTCTTGCCGTTTGAGCCTGAGGAGATGTTTCCTAGCCTGCCTTCGCTGTTGAGCTGTCGGCTTTGTTTTTATGATCTCCCAGTTTTCATCTTCCAGGAGATCGGGATGTACCCATATGGGTTGTCCGTCTGGTATCGGGCAAGGAACCAACACTTCGGACGTTTGAATTCTTTTTATCACCTTGAAGGAAGTAGTGATCTTCTTCTTCGGTGATTTTGGTGTTTGTCCACATGACACCATGTTGACGGAGGCAGTCCCATAGTTTTTGTCAAAGGTGATGACTCCGTTTTTCCACATCTCGTTTATCTTCTCTCTCACAACAAAGCATTGATTGAGAGGATGCGAGACCATCTGGTGGTATGGACAGTACCGAGGATCATTGGTTTTGCCAACGTCTCCAGGTCTTTTGGGCTCTGGCAAAATGAGTTTGCCATTTGCTAGGAGAGCCTCAAAGATTTCTTCAACGTCTTCATCGAACGGATATTTCTTTTCTACTCGCTCTTTGAAGGCATCAGAGAGTTCAGGTCTCTTACCTGCAGCTCTATTTTCAGCTTTCTTTGGTTGCTGAGGAGCTGACTTGGTTTGCACATTAAGGACCTCTTTCTTCTTTGGTTTAGAGGTTGCAATGGCGGTTGGCTCTTTTCTTGATGACTTCTGACTGTTGAGGTCTTTAATCACCGTTTCAGCTTCCATAGAAGCTTCCAGGAGTTCTCCCAGGTTTTTTGATTTGTTGCCGATGATCATGGAGCGTATTCTGGCTCTCATGTTGTTTCGGCAGATGTCGACTAGCGACGCCTGTGGCAATACATCTGAACATTTGTATGCCATTGCTTTCCACTTGTGAATGAAGTCATAAGTTGACTCATTCTCTCCCTGTTTTAGGCTGCAGAGCTGAGCCATAGTAACAGGATGATCCTCACCTTGGAAGTGGGTCAGAAAGCGTGTCTCCAGCATAGCCCAGTTCTGAATGGAGTTCTCCGGAAGAGTGGAGTACCAATCGAAGGCCGTACTTTTTAGGGTACTTGCAAAGAGGCGGATCTTGAGTGCATCTTGATCCGCGATAGCTCCCGTCAAAATCTTGAAGTGGATGACGTGCTGTCTGGCTGATCCTTTCCCCGAATATGTTTGGAGAGTAGGATGCTTGAATTTTGTGGGGAACGGGACCGAGTCCATCCATAAAGGATATGGTGGCTTGATCCCATGCTCTTTGAGTATATCCTCTTCTTTAGCTTTGGCGAGGATACTGTCTACGTCCTTTTTGGTAAGGGCGCGTGACTCATTTTCTTCACAATTTTCCTCGTTATTGCCATGATTCGGAGAAGGCTCATTGTTCGCCTGATTTTGGACGACAAGGAGAAGGTTTTCCATCAGAGTTTCAATCCTCTGCTGGCCTTGTTCCAACTGCTGGATGCATGTGAGCGCATCATCTCGAGGTGGATTCTGAGGTGGTGGCTCAGAACTTGTAGCCAAGACGTTCATCCCTCGGGATTCGAACGAAGAAATCGTCCTGGTGACTGAGCTGGGGCTCATTCTTTTTGATGAAGAGCTTGATGAAGGATTACTCTCCCATCCTTGGCTTGAAGGGGCAGGAGATTCTTCGGGATGTCTTTGTGTCCTGGTGACGCTACGGGTCACCGGACGTCGGACATGGATTTTTGATGCTGACCTTTGGCGTCTTCTGGTTTTTCCAACCATATGGACGGCAGCAACTTGGTCGGGTCTTTCTTTTTCGACCCATTTGTGGGAGACTTGAAGTGTAGGAGGCTGGATCCGTTGCTTCTCTAGTCTCTTTTGTCGATATGACATACGGCGGCGTGCTCGACGAGCGATTTGAGCTTCAGTCAGCTCTGGCTGGGCTCTGACGATGAAGGATGTGCTCCCTCGGGCGCAGCAGCCGAGCCTGTCTTCTTTGTAGCGAGGCAAGGACAGGATCCGGACCCGGTCCTTTGCCTGTTGCAGCGAAGCTTTGAACCTTTCGAGTTCGGCCCCTGTAGAGATGAAGGGTCGAACTGAAGGAGTGTAGGCCTTGGCAGGTGCTTGTAGAGGCCTGGTGATGCATGATCTAATTTTGGGCCTGTAGGAACAAGCCGGCTCATGCTGGGTTGACTTGGGAGTCAGGTTGGAGATGGGTCTCTCCTCTTTCATGTAGGCAAGAGGGTAGAACTGGTTCTCTTTGAGTGGGGCCAGGTATGCTGGCTTGGTGGAAGTTTGAGACCTTCTTTGTTTTGGGGAAGGTCTTGGAGACCAAGTCTTAGGGTAGACCTGGTTGGTTGTTGGTCGAGGCTTCGCGGGGGTGCCGCGGGCTTCGGGCTTTTGGGCGCTCGCCTTTGGTGTCACGGGAGTGACACGTTGAGAGGCGATCTTCTGCTTTTTAGCAGGCGCAGCTTGTTCTTCGGGAAGTGGGAATGGTCCCAGTGTCCCGAAGACGATGGTCCGGGGAGTCGAGGTCGACCCGGAGTTCAGAGAGTTGCCGAGGGAGTTGACGCTTCGGCAGCTGGCAGGGCGCTTGTAAGTGCGCTCGGTTTGCTTCTGTTGAAGCATGAGTTGGTGCTTGTTCTCATCGAAGATAATGGTTAAGGCTGCCATTGTTAATTTCGAAAAAAGTTTTCTGAAACAAGACCACATCCATTAGTAATCACAAGAATATAATGATCATAAATGGGAATTTCTATGGTTGTCTTTTCAAATCGCTCAAGGGATATGACCCAAGCGACATGAAGAAGGTAAAAAGCCATAGATGGTACAATTGTTCTGACAGCAAGTATGGTGAGCCCAAAATGAGCGTTCCAGTGACTGCTAGAAGCAATTGTAAACCTAAATTCGACTTATCGAGAAGCAGGGCTTGCTCGAGATAAGAAGAATATAAGGTAGGAGTTACAAATGTGCCGGTCACAGATACAGTAGACCCTGAAAGGGCGTACCAGTATTGCTAGGCACAAATGTTGGAGATCGCATCCATGAGATGGGATTCTTTGTTTTGAAAGGTCAAAAATGGATTCGTCAAATAGAGCAGGTGGCATTCCGATTCAAATACGGGCTCAACGATTTCCGCGAGCGCCAGTACTCAGAAGGGAAGAGACCACAATTTCTCGAATCTGAATCCAAAAGTGACGAGTTTTTTTTTTTTTTGAAATGTCAAGATTGGTTCCATCAAGGAGAGCAAATGGTATTCTGATCTGAACACGGTCTCGGCGATTTCCGCGAGCGCCAGTGCTCAGAAAAGAAGAAACCAAAATTTCTCAGATCTGAAATCAAAAGTGACGAGTTTTTGGAGATTTTTTTTTGAAATGATTTTTTTTTATTTTACTTTTTTTATTTTTTTTTTAAAAATATATTTTTATTTATTTTTTTTTATTTTTATTTTTTTTTTGAAAATTTTTGTTTTTTTTTAAGATTTTTTTTTTGAAAATCTTTTTTTTATTTTTATTTTTTTTTTTTTTGATTTTTTTTTTAGATTTTTTTTTTGAAAATCTTTTTTTTTATTTTTTTTATTTTGATTTTAATTTTTTAAGATTTAAAGATGAGAGAGTACACATAGGCCTCCTAACCCGGTCTTATGAAACCTCAATTGATAGAATTGCCCCCAGGTAAGGGTAGGATTACTTAATGAACCCGTTTGGAGGACCCTTGCCTAGAACAGTCAAGCTGTCTCCACACTCTGGACAAGGCTTTTCTTGAATCAATCGTGATCAAAGAACGCAATTGGTTTAACCTTAGTGGTCTATGTCCTTTTTTTTTATAAAAATCCCAAATAGACTCATCGAAGAGAAACGATGGCCCAAAACCTTAGTCGAACGGGTTCAACATTTCTGCAAGCACCAAAGAACGATAGGATAGGATCAAAGTTTCTCAATTTTGAATCCAAACTAAGAAAGCTGATTTTTTATTTATTTATTTTTTTTTGAAATCTCTAATGAACTCATCGAAGAGAAACGATGGTCCAAAACCTTAGTCGAACGGGCTCAACATTTCTGCAAGCACCAAAGAACGATAGGATAGGATCAAAGTTTCTCAATTTTGAATTCAAACCAAGAAAACTGATTTTTTTTTTTTTTTTGAAAAGAGAAAGAATGGAAACAAACTCAAAGAAATAGAAATTTCCAAAAAATCCCATCTCATTTTTTTTAGGATGCAAAATCCAACATAGGCTACCAGCTAGAAAGTAGCCAAGGAATCCGGAAAAGAAGTATAAGCATAGAACAAAAAGTATGATATGCAAATATTTCATTTCCAAGCACCGTGTTCTCAAATGAACGAGTCCCACCGGGTGTGCCAGCTTGATGGAACACGCTCCGAGGCGCCGTGGGGCGGCTACCCGGGTCGGCGGAACGTGGGAGTCCGTCGGGTCCGGCCCTTTCGCGCCCTGGCGGGCCTGAAGCGTGCATCAACATTTCTTTGTGTGGGTGTGCCAGATTTTCTATTTTACTTGGAATTGCAAGTGGTAATCCGGAGATCAACCTTCGCAAGTAAAAAGGAAATCAACTTCTTTCAAGTTTTCCATTGCACAAATATTTAAGAAAAGAGACATTTTCTTGGTTTGCCGTGAAAGGCGATTTTGTTTGGCATTTATAGCCGATTTTGGCGTTTATAGCCGATTTACAATTCTCATCAATAATGAAAGACAAGAGTTGTGATTTTTGTCTCTTTTAGAAAAATACAAACTACAATGAAAAGCAAGAAAAGGAGGATCTAACTTCTCAGGAGATTGTGGGGGACTCGTTCAGATTGACGGTCGCAAGTCATGTATGGGCTTCGCCATCATCCATGCAGATGAGAACAGAGGATGCTCTTGATTCGCTTGGCTTGGCTATAACCTCAGGTTTTTAGAGGACAAAGACCAAGAGAAGGTCCTATGTCCAATAAAAAGCTAAGTAGACGGGCTGAAAAGCCACGTCTAAGCCATTGGAGGCAGCGGGAGAAGGCAAGGACCTTGGGGGGGGGGGGGGTGCCCCCCAAGGGACTTTTGTCACCTTGTAGTGGTGGCCGGTGCAGAACTTCAGCAGAGTTTTTCTCTCTTTTTCTTTCTCTGGATTCTTTCCGCTCTCTTCCGATCCGATCTCTTTTTTTCTGATCCTCATTTCAATGGAATGCTCTCCTATTTATAGGCTTTTGGTAGCCATTTAGGAGAGTTTATGGGCTTTAATGGCTTTAATGGGAGGAGTTACAAGATTTATTTCTTGATTTTGTAACTCCTTTTTCCTTGAATCTGATTGGCCGATGGAGATTAAGGGCTTTTTATCACCTTAATTACCATAATGGGAGGAGTTTCATGGGTTAAATGCCATGAATCAATTGACTTGTAACTCCCAAATGCTTGCTTCTGATTGGGCCGTCCAAAGAAATGAATTAATGACTGCAATAAAGCTAGTCAATTAACCACATTAACTGGTCGCCGAGCAGTCGAAGAGTCGCGGGCCGTGCCGTGTCTTCTGGAATTCTTCTGGTGATGATCATCGATGGATCTTCATGCTGATCGACATCGGATGAACATGTAACTTCAGACAGTGATAGCTAAGAGCGGGCCGGTGACATCTGTCCTGTCGATTTTTCGATCGATCGGGCGGAAAGTACACTTTTTTGGTCGACCGGTTGGCGATCAATGTTGATTTTGATAATTTTGGAGGTTGACCCGTGATTTTGACGGATGTCGGTGGACATGAGTCAATTTCAAGCACTAAAAATCACATTTTCAGGAAACCACAGGGGCCAAAGTGCGCGAAACGCGAAAAAGGACGGAAAAACGGGTCACCGGTGAAAAATCCGGTGACCCGGACTTCCATGGTCGCCGGCGACCATGGGCCAGGGTCGCCGGCGACCCTGGGCCATGGTCGCAGGCTGCGACCCTGGGGGTTTTTCCCCTGTTTTTGGTCCGTTTTGTGGTCTTTTTCGTCGCCGTTTTCTTCTGTATTTTTCCTGACATTTCTTCTCATTTATTGGCTTGATTTTCCTGTAGGAAACCTGATGAGAATCCTTGCATTTTTAGAGTGCAAAGTCTCCAATTTTCCGGGAAAGCCGAAGACTTTGTCGCGTAGAGCTGCTGATTTTCCGCCAGAAGCTGAAACTTGGTCAAACGATGTCGGAATGACCTGAAATTTGAGGTGAAGCCTCCTGAGCAATAAATAAGACCAACCATAGGCTTTTGTTTAAGTTTTGAAGCCGTTTGGGGTCCCGTCGATGCTTCACTTGATTTTGCTGCGGGGAAAATGCCGAGCTTTGATATGTGGCCAAACGATGTCCGATTGACCTGAAATTTGACGGGGAGCCTATTGGAGTCATTTTGAGACGTTCCATGGGCTCCGTTTTGGATGTCATGGTCCCGGGTTGCTCCGCCGCCGGTAGGCTTGATTTTCTCTCGGAGCATCGAAACCTGGTCAAACGTTGTCAGAATGACCTGAAATTTGACGTGCAGCCTTTTGGAAGCATGTTGAAGCCACTCATGCACTTGGTTTGATGAGAGAAGGCTTCGGTGGTTCCCGCCGCCGGGAGGCTTGATTTTGCTGCTCGAGCATTGATGGAGGGTCAAACGTTGTCGGTTTGACTTGAAATTTGGCATGGAGCCCTTTTGAGACATGCTGGAGTCATCTGTAGGCTCTGATCGAAGTTTTGACGTCTCCGATGATGTCGCCACCGAGAGCTCCCGTTTAGCTGTCGGAGAAGTGAAGTTAGGCCAAATGTTGTCGAAATGGCCCGAAACTTCATGTGTACTCTTCTCTTGGCTATCTTGAAGGATCTTGCAGTTTTTGTTTGATTCTGACAAGATTTGATTTTTTGGAGAAATTACATTGCCTATTTATGGCAGGTTGCGACTTCATGCAGCTTTCTTGATGTTGAAGAGGCAAAGTGATATTTTTGGTATCAACATATCTTTCTGGAGACTGTCGGCAAAGTGAATTGTTTTTTCCTCTTGTTCTTCTTTTCCATCTTTATACATTTGAGCATCAGCAAAATGGACATTCTGCCTTTGAAGGGCTTTTTGTCTGCAAACACTCGATGTATCAAGCCATCGTTGCGAACGAACTTGATGCACTGATGTAGAGTTGAAGGGACGACACCATTCTCATGTATCCAGGGGCGTCCAAGGAGTATATCGTAGCATGAAGGGGTCCTTTTTGCATACACAGTGACTTCAGAAGTAAGATCACCGATTTGCAATTTGGACCTGATTTTGCCGATAGGCCTTTTAGCGTTACCGTCATATCCGAAGATGGATACGGACATGTGACTCAGCTTGCTAGGTGGGATGCCCAGCTCTTCGAGTGCCAAAGTAGAGATGAGGTTGAGTGCAGAACCTGGATCGATCTGAACTCTGTGTACCGGCATTTCTTTGACGTACCCCGTAAAGTACAAGGGACGGTTGTGCTTTGTTTCACCTAGGAGGAGGTCATCCTTGTCGAAGGCAATTGTTGCACTTGCTGCTTTTTGTACCAAGAGGCATTCATTGCTTGATCCCTCAGTTTTCTTATTTTCTCCCTTTGAGGGAGTATTTGATTTTTTGACCCTATAGTCCATTTCAATTTGTAGGACTTGTGGGGCATGTTTGTCGACATCCGCATTCAGCCTTTGTAATTCTGAAATGAGACTATCACGAGTTTGTGGAGACATTCGTAATAAGTCAAGGATGTGCAGACGTGCATGTATGTGTTTGAAGTGCTCGATCAAGTTATACTTGAAAGCCTCCTTCGGGCCTGCATTTTCATTATTATTGCTACTTGGGGCGCTTACATCTTGCTTTCCCGAAGGATTTACATAAGAAGAAGAGGTTTGATTGTGATTTTTATGGTAATCCCGGCCGGAACGGGTACCTCTACCAACTTCAAGAGCCTCTAGAGAAGAGTCTTCTTTTGGAAGATCGTTCTCAGGATCAAGGGGTTGATCCTTTGCTGAAGACGTCTCTGTAACAGCATTGGTGTCTTCAGTAATTGTGTTGCACGAAGCAATTTCCGGGAACAAGTCCTGAACAGCAGCCGGCAACTTTTCTTTATTAGCCCAGACATCGCCCGTGAGATCGGGTATCTAGGACCAATTGACTGAATTTTCATTGAAGAAGATTTCATTGGCAGAAGTTTCTTCAAGATGATCAATTGGGAGAGGCTTGAGCTCTGATGTCACAGCTTCAGGAGACGAGGGCTGAGAGGATGTTATCTCAGTGGAAGTCACCTGAGAAGATGTAGCTCCAGAAGATACGCTACCGGTTGGGGAGTACGTGTCTTCGGAAGCTTCAGAGGCACTGTCGTCCTGAGCTATTGCATTGCAGGTTATCCTGACAGGAGATGCCCCCAGTGCAGACCGTTGGGAATCGGACTCATCCTCAGATGTGATAGGATCATCAATCCAACTGTTTTCTCCATTTTCAGGAGTTAAGGGAGAAAGTTCCCGCTGATTTTCAGCAGTGAAGTTGGGCCAAAAGATGTCGGAATGACCCGAAACCTCAGGTGTACCCCTCTTTTAGCTGTCTTGAAGGATCTCTTAGTTTCTGTCTGATTCTGACAAAATCTGATGCTTGAAGTAGCCTTGCCTATTATTAGCAGGATGCAGCTTCAGGAGGCTTCTTGATGTTGAGGAGACATATTGACTTTTTTGGTGTCAACAAATGCCCCCTCGAGGTACAGCGATGAGTAGCTTTTTGGAGTCGATGTGCCTCGAAGAGAAACTTGGAGGACAGATTCCAACTTGACCAAGAGTCTTGTGCATTTTATTTATTTTTTATTTTTTATTTTTGTTTTTATTTTTATTTTTTTGAATAGCCTTCTGAGTTTCCGGGGGAATTTTATGGTAGTGAGAGGGATCATACACCATCTCAAGGCAAAGTTTTGAAAATGACATGGGGTATTTGGATTTTGGGTTTTGGATTTTGGTTTTTGACCTTGTGACCTAACAAGCTGTATGTGGCAAGTTAGGGGGTCAGGATTTGATTTTGATTTTGACATTGTGACCCAACAGGCTGTATGTGGCAGGTTGGGGGGTCAATTTTGGTTTGTTGGTTTTGGTTTGGTTTGGATTTTGATTTTGGTTTTGGTCTTGTGACCTAACAAGCTGTATGTGGCGAGCTAGGGGACCGGAATTTGGTTTTGTGAAATGTCAATTTCAAGATTTTGGCTCAATTTGGTTCATGAGGTTGGATGGTTTGATTTTTGGAAACTCATGAGACTTTCTTTTCTTTTTTTTGAATGGTCCCATCAACTCAAAAGAGGCATGGGACTTTTTTTTTTTTTTTTGCTCTTTTCATTTTTTTTGCTCTTGGTAAGAGGAATTTTTGACTAAAAGCCAATTTTAGTGCCTAGGTGGTCAAACCTGGCTCATTGGGCTAACCCATGGGACCTTAGGCTTTGGAGATGGCCTAGATCTCATATGGTGTCATATTTGTAAAGAATATCTAAAAATATCTCTTTTGTATAGAGAATATCTAAAAATATCTTTATTTGGAGAGAATTTCTCAAGTTTTCTTTTTGTGGAAAGATTCTCTCAAAATATCTTTCTTTTTGGGAAAGTAGCTAAATTTTAGCACTTACCTCCTTTCTTTCTCCTTGTTTCCTCTTTTGGCTTTCTCTCTTCTATAAAAGCAAGAGGGTTGATGCTTTTGCTCCATTGCTTTCTTTTTGCAAAAAATTTTCAAGAGTGCTCTCCAAGATAAGAAGTGCTTTCTCTTCTTCAAGGATCTCCAAGCTTTTCTTCTTCTTCTCCATCAATGGCTTCAAGTAAGTTTTCTTCCTCGCCAAGGATCTCCATTGTAGAAGTAGCTTCTTCATTTTTTCTTTTCTTCTTTTTCTTTTCTTTTCTTTCTTCTTCTTCTTTTTTTCTTTTTTTTTTCTTTTCATGCACGTTTTCCTTCTCTCTTTTTTTCGTGCTTCTCTCTTTTTTTCTTTCCTTTTTTTTCCTCTTTCCACAGTTTTCTTTCTTCTCTTTTTTTTTTTTTTTTAACCGTGTACTCTCTCTTTTTTTTTCTGTTGTTTTTTTTTTCAGCGTTTTTCTCTTCTTTACTCTTTCTTTTTTTTTTTTTTTTGCTGTTTTTTTTTTCTGGCTGTACGGACAGGTCCGTACGAACCTGACCGTACTGCCACGTGGCAGAGGGCCACAGCCTATGGGCCAAATTTTTTTTTTTTTTTTTTGCTAAGATTTTTTTCTCTCTTTTTCTTTTTTTTCCTTGTTTGCTAACAATGATAATGAGGCTATTCAATTTCAATATGTATGCATTTTCTTTTTTTTTTTATGCATTAAGATAGATGGCTAGAGTCTCTAGGTCAAGCCAACATGATTTTTGACTTGGACAAAGTTTGATTGGTTTTGACCAAATTGGGTTGGAATTGGTCAAACTTTGGTCGAGGTTTTCCTAGCATCTAATGCATGATGATATTCTTTGATGCATGATTTTTGTAAATGGATTTGGAAGTATGATGATGCATACCTGAAAATCTTTTGCAAGTATCGGGATTTTGAGCTCGCAGCGATGTTGAGCTCTTTCTCGGTCTTGCTGGATTTTGAGGAAGTTTTGCAATTTTTTGATTCTGAAGCTCGCAGCAATGTTGAGCTCTTTTCCAGATTTTGCGGAAGTTTGATGAGATTGGCTTGTTCTTACAGCGATGTTGAGTTCGAGCCTTTTTTGAGAATTCTCCACTGACTATGAGCTCGCAGCGATGTTGAGCTCATTTTCAGGCTTCCTGTCTTTTTCGGAGTATTTTCCTTTTCTTCGGAATTGCCCCGGAACCATGTCAAAATTTTGCTAGAATTTTTGTAGCAGAATTCTGTCATTTTGATGTTGATTGATCTTTTCTCTTCCACCTTTTGCAGGTAGTTCTTCTAGAACGAACAAAGGTAAAGGTCCTGTTACTGACACACCTCGTCGGTCTGCTAGATCTTCTAATGCTGCCGTTCAGCAGGCTTGGGAGAAGGTCCAGTTTGTGGAGAAAAACTTGGAAGAATGCGATTCCCTCAATCGTGATGAGATGAGACAGCGATTGATCGCTCTCAAAGATGAGGAGTTCTATAAGATCATGGTAAGCGGTCGTCCTTGGGTTACGGACGATCAGAGTGTTGTGCTCAAGCCTACCTTCTTCTTCGGTGATGCAGTCCCTGACGACTTGACATACCAAAGGAGATGTTTTCAGCTCTCTTACACAGCAGATGGTGAGGAGAGAACTATTTCTACCCGGTCGTCTTTTGACCGGACCATCTCGATCATGAGCCTTTCTCCCACGTGCCCTAAGAGGGAAGATCCTCCGAGCTAGGTGAAGAGGACCAGTGTGATCAAGACCGGGGTTTTTGTTAGTGGACCTTCCGGTTTTGCAGAGAAGCCACCTGTCCGTATGGACATGTTGATGCCAGCCAGTGGCTACCAAGGTTCTGATCATCCATCGGTTGATTTGAGACCGGTGGGCCTTGGCGTTTTTCGGGGTGACGGCAGCAATTGGGTGAAGCCTTTTCGACTTCGTGGCCGTTTCAGCGCTGACTCGAACTGAGAATCATGGACTGATCACACCCTGAGGATTGGTGAGGCCGTTCTTCGGGAGGCCGAGGTTTTTGATGCAGTTCGCGCTTTTCGGCAAACCGTCGTTTTCTCCGATGAGGCTTTCATGCCCATGCTGGAGTCATTCCTTCCACAAACCAACACCTTCATTGTGACGAATGGTGAGATTGGTTTTTCTTTGAAGGAGCTGAGCGCCATCACCGGTTGCTGAATGCCACCAAGTGGTTGGAAGTCGGATGTCCATCCTCAAACCTCTGATTGGCGACTGGAGAGATCCGTTCATTGATTACATCATGTTCGGAATACTACCTGAAGATCCAAAAGAGTGGGTAAGCATCCAAAGACGAGCCCCAAACTTGCATTTGGATATACCTTCAAAAGCACTTTATAGAAAATCCTTCAACGGAGTACTCCTACGCTGCTTATCACAACAAGAGGCTGAGGAAACTCTCAAAGAAGTACATGCTGGTCTTTGTGGAGCCCATCAGGCTGGCCCTAAGCTCTACAACCAGATAAAAAGGCTAGGTTACTATTGGCCTACCATGGTAACTGATGCAATACAATTTGCCAAGCGCTGCCAAAAATGCCAGATTTATAGAGATTATGTCCACATGCCTCCAGAATGGCTACATCCAACAACAATCTCATGGCCTTTCGAAGCCTGGGGTATGGACATCATAGGTCCTATTTCTCCCCCATCAAGCAAAGGTCATCGCTTCATCTTCGCCGCTACGGATTATTTCTCCAAGTGGTCGGAAGCATTTGCGCTCAGCGAAATGAAGACTTCATCAGTCCTTCAGTTCTTGCGCACCAACATTATTTGTCGCTTCGGCATACCTAAAAGATTCGTCCATGATAACGGACCACAATTCCGGGATCACAGATTCTATAGGTTCTGCGACAAGTACAAAATCCAAAGTTGTCCTTCGACTCCATATAATCCAGCAGCGAACGAACTAGCAGAAGCTTTCAACAAGACACTCTGCAAAATTCTCAAGAAAATGGTCTCTAGTCACAAAAGAGACTGGGGCGACAAACTACTAGAAGCTTTGTGGGCCTATCGAACCACCGTTCGAGGACCAACCCATAGCACACCATTCTCTTTTGTCTATGGATGCGAAGCTGTTGTCCCTTTGGAAGTACAAATTCCTTCCTTAAGGGTATCTTTGCAAAATGACATGACGCAAGAAAGCAATGTCAAATTGAGACTCCAAGAGCTGGATAATCTCGATGAAAGATGACTCGAAGCTCTACAAAGCATTGAGTTGTACCAAGCACGCATGGCAGGATCTTTCGACAAAAAGGTCAGGCAACGAGCCTACAAAAAGGGTGACTTGGTTCTTGCAGTAAAAAGACCCATAGTCTTTGCCCACAAATCCAAAGGCAAATTCAAACCAAAATGGAAGGGACCCTTCGTCATCGACAAAGTCTTCTCCAACGGTGCATACGCTCTTCTAAACATGGAAGGAGACAGATGTATGCTACCCATCAACGGCAAGTTCTTGAAGCGGTACTACCCTTGAAGACTTCCTCAAAATGGGTCAGAGCAATATCTACACGGCTAAAGCCTATTTCCAAGGTACTTGCTCTTCAAACCCACCTCTTTTGAAATTTTCATCTTTATGTTGAAGTTTCCAAAAAAAAAAAACAATCTCTCGAAACAATGCTTACTTTCATCGTTTCATTGTTCAAAAAGAAAAAAAATTCAAAATCCAAGTTTAGGAGCCTCTTCCTAGACTTGACCAAAATTTTCGATCCTTAAACCCAAAATTCATGGTTTGAAACAAAAATCGGGACTTAGGAATTTTCACCCTAAACCGCCTCGGCTTTTACAACCAAAATGGTTTTAAGTCGAAATTTATGACCTCCGTGTCTTTAAACAAAAAATTTTGGTTTTTAGAAACCGCGGGGAAGCGACATTCAGTCAATACTCGCAAAACCCAAAAAACCGGAAGGATGCGAACCCCATTCGATACTTCCAAAACCCAAAAATCGCAAGGAAGCGAACCCTATTCGATACTTGCAAATTTCAAAAATCTTGGAGATGCAACAAACCAGTTGATATCCACAACCCAAATTTCAAAAATCATGGAGAAGCAACAAACCAGTTGATATCCATAACCCAAATTTCAAAAATCGTGGAGAAGCAACAAACCAGTTGATATCCACAACCCAAATTTCAAAAATCTTAGAGATGCAACATACCAGTTGCTATCCACAATCCAAATTTCAAATGGTTCGAGAAAACCTCAAAAATCGCGGAGAAACGACATCAAGTCAGTACCCGCAAAACCAAAAGTTTTGGGAAACGCAGGGAAGCGACGCTTAGTCGATATTTGCACCCCAATCCGCGAGGAAGCGACATTCCATCGATACTCGCAAAACCTAACCCGCGAGGAAGTGACATTCCATCAATACTCGCAAAACCGAATGAGCAAGGAAGCGACATTCCATCGATACTTGCAAGACCATTCAGCGGGGAGGCGACGTTTAGTCGATACCTGCATTTGAAAACCAAAACTCGGCTATAAACGCCAAAATCCAGCTATAAATGCCAAAATTCGGCTATAAATGCCAAAAACAAAAAATTTTCGGCTATAAATGCCAAAATCGGCTTTCATGCCAATAAAACAAAACTTGGTTTTCGAAAAGCTCGGCTATAAACGCCAAATCTGGCTATAAACGCCAAAACTCGGCTATAAATGCCAAAACAAAAAAAAAAAACTCTCGGCTATAAACGCCAAATCCGGCTATAAATGCCAAAAACAAAATTTTTCGGCTATAAACGCCAAAATCGGCTTTCATGCCATCTCAAAATCGGCTCTCATGCCACAAACAAAATTTTTGGCTCTCATGCCATCTCAAAATTCGGCTATAAACGCCAAAATTCGGCTATAAATGCCAAAACAAAAAAAAAAATCGGCTATAAACGCCAAAATCTGGCTATAAATGCCAAAATTTGGCTATAAACGCCAAGACAAACAAAACAAAATTCGGCTTCTATGCCATTCTAAAATTCGGCTTTCATGCCATCCAAAAATTTTGGCTCCCATGCCGCAAAGCAAATTTTGGCTCTTACTTGCCACCCAAATTTTGGTTTTCAAACCATCAAAAAACAAGGCTTTCCACCACAAAATTGGCTTTCATGCCCAAAACAACCCTTTGACGAAAGATTTTCACAAAATGACAACCTTTTGATCAAATCCTTAAACAAACATTCCCATCAAACTTTTGCTCAAAATTGTTTTCATCAAAAATGATTTAAGTGAAAGGAAAGGGACACAACATATAGTACCAAAATTGTTTATACATGGAGGTACCAGAAAAAAAAAGAAAAAGGAAAAAGAGTTTGTTACAACTCAGGAGCTCCATCCTACATGGTCTTCAACCAAAGGTTCAACTCCTCAAGCAGACCCTTGGCCTTAACTTCCAAAGTTTTTAGGCCACGCTCCTTCAAAATGTCTCCGAAAAACGCCAAGGCCCACCGGTCTCAAATCAACCGATGGATGATCAGAACCTTGGTAGCCATTGGCTGGCATCAACACGTCCATATCGGCAGGCGACTTCTCCGCATATCCGGAAGGACCGCCAACAAAAACCCCGGTCTTGATTACATTTGTCCTTTTCACCCAGCTTGGAGGATCTTCCCTCTTAGAGCACGTGGGAGCAAGGCTCATGATCGAGACGGTACGATCAAACGTCGACCGGGTAACAACAGTCTTCTCTTCACCATCAGCTGTGTAAGAGAACTGAAAACATCTCCTCTGGTATGTCACGTCGTCAGGGACTGCATCACCAAAGAAGAAGGTAGGCTTGGGCAACACCCTCTGATCGTCCATAACCCACGGCCGACTGCTTACCATGATCTTATAAAATTCCTCTCCCTTGAGAGTGATCAGTCGCTGTCTCATCTCATCCCTGTTGAGAGAGTCGCACTCTTCAAGATTTTTTTCCATAAACTGGACTTTCTCCCGGGCCTGCTGAACGACCACATTGGAAGATCTAGCAGATCGACGAGGTACGCTTGTAGCAGGCTCTTTACCCTTGTTCGCTCTGGAGGAACCACCTGCAAAGGTTGGAAAAGAAAAAATATCGTCATCAAAATGACAGGATTTCGCTAAAAAAAGGGTCACTTTGTCCCACCAAAAATCTGGCGAAATTTTGGCATGACTCCGGGGCAATTCCAAAGAAAAAGGAAATACCCCGATGGAAATAGAAAGTTTGAAGATGGGCTCAACATTGATGCAGGCTCCGAAACTCCAAACTTTCGAAACCTCAAAATCTCTGCAAAATCAGGAAGGGCTCAACATCACTGCAAGCTCCAAGTTCCCAAATTTGTAAAGATTTTCAGGTATGCTATCACATCATGCTACTCAATTCAATTTACAAAAAATGCATGCATGGGCAACAAAAAAAAAAAAACAAAAAAAAAAAAGAAAACTTTCTCAAAAAAAAAAAGGGGGAGAAAGAAAAGAACAAAAAAAAAAAGAAACTTTCTAAAAAAAAAAAAAAAAAAAAAAAAAAGAAATCACGTGGAAAAAGAAAAAAAAAGAAGAAGAATAGAAAGAAAAGAAAAGAAAAAAAAAAGAGGAGAGAGAAACTTTTTTTTATCATCCTATTCTCTACATGGAGTTTTCTTGAAAGAAAAAGAGAGAAAACTTACTTGAAGCCATTGATGGAGAAGAAGAAGGAAAAAGCTTGAAGATCTTTGAAGAAGAAGAGCTCTTGGTCTTGGAGCTCTCTTGAGATTGTTGCAAAAGAAAGCAATAAGGGCAAGAGATCTAGCCTCCTCCTTGCTTTTATAGAAAAGAGCAAATCAAAGAAGGAAACAAAAAAAAAAAAAGAAAGGTAAGTGTTACTAATTAGTAACCTTACCAAAAGATAAGGAATTAGAAAGATTCTTTCCCAAAAAGAAAGATGTCTTTGAGAGATTTTCTCCCAAAATCAATCAATGAGAGATTCTCTCCAACAAAATAGGAGATTGGAGATTCTTTCCCAAAAAGAAAGATACCTTGAGATATTCTCTCCCAAATTAAGGGAATATGAGAGATTCTCTCCCATAAAGATATTTTTAGATATTCTCTATCCAAATGAGATATCTTTAGATATTCTTTACAAAAATGGCCCCACATGAGATCTAAGCCATCCTAAAAAGCTTAAGGTCCCATGGGTTAGCCCATATGAGCCAGGTTTGACCACCTAGGCACTAAAAAAAAAAAAAATGGGCTTTTAGTCAGGAAAAAAATCCCTCTTACCAAGAGCATACAAAAATGGTTCCATGCCTCTTTTGAGTTGATTGAACCATACAAAAAAAATTCCAAGCCCCATGAGCTTCCAAAGAATCAAACCATCCAGCCTCATATACCAAATTGAGCCAAAATCTTGAAATTGACATTCCACAAAAATCCAAACCACTCCAATGGACCCACACAGTCCCAAAGAGTGACCAAAAATCAAATCCTGGTCCCCTAACTTGCCACATACAGCTTGTTAGGTCACAAGACCAAAGCCAAAAACCAAATCCTGATCCCCTAACTTGCCACATACAGCCTGTTAGGTCTACAAGATCAAAACCAAACCGATCCCCTAATCTGCCATATATAGCTGGTTAGGTCACAAGATCAAAAACAGAAACCCAAATCCACATCCCTGATGTCATCTTCAAAACTTTGCCTCGAGATGGTACTTGATTCCTTTCATTACCATAAAATTCCCCTGGAAGCTCAAAGGCTACTCTAGCAAATGAAAGATTGCTCAAAGACTCTTGGTCAAGACACAAGCTCTCCTTCAAAAATCTCTTCGAGGCACATCGACTACAAAAGTCAAGCAACTCGTCGCTGTACCTCGAGGGGGCATTTGTTGACACCAAAAATGTCACTTTGCCTCTTCAACATCAAGAAAGCTGCATGAAGTTGCAACCTGCCATAAATAGGCAATGCAACTTCTCCAAAAAATCAAATCTTGTTAGAATCAAACAAAAACTGCAAGATCCTTCAAGACAGCCAAGGGAGAAGTACACAAGGAGTTTCGGGCCATTTCAGAATCATTTGGCCTAACTTCGCTTCTCCGACAACTAAATTGGCGCTTTCGGCGGCGACATCATCGAAGACGTCAAAACTTCGATCAGAGCCTACGGATGACTCCAGCATGTCTCAAAAGGGCTCCATGCCAAATTTCAAGTCAAACCGACAACGTTTGACCCTCCATCAATGCTCGAGCAGCAAAATCAAGCCTCCCGGCGGCGGGAACCACCGAAGCCTTCGCTCATCAAACCAAGTGCATGAGTGGCTTCAACATGCTTCCAAAAGGCTGCACGTCGAATTTCAGGTCATTCCGACAACGTTTGACCAGGTTTCGACGCTCCGAAAGAAAATCAAGCCTACCGGCGGCGGAGCTCTCCGAGACCATGGTTTCCAAGACAGAGCCTGTGGATCATCTCAAAATGACTCCAATAGGTTCCCTGTCAAATTTCAGGTCAATCGGACATCGTTTGACTGCACATCAACGCGCGGCATCTCCCTCGCTGCAAAATCAAGTCTACTGGAGACGGGACCCCAAACGGCTTCAAAACTCAAACAAAAGCCTATGGTTGGTCTTATTTATTGCTCAGGAGGCTTCACCTCAAATTTCAGGTCATTCCAACATCGTTTGACCAAGTTTCAACTTCTGGCGGAAAATCAGCAGCTCTACGCGACAAAGTCTTCGGCTTTCCCGGAAAATTGGAAACTTTGCACTCTAAAAATGCAAGGATTCTCATCAGGTTTTCTACAGGGAAATCAAGCCAATAAATGAGAAGAAATTTCAGGAAAAATATAGAAGAAAACGACGACGAAAAAGGCCGCAAAACGGACCAAAAAGGGGAGAAAAACCCCCAGGGTCGCCGGCGACCATGGAAGTCCGGGTCGCCGGATTTTTCGCCAGTGACCCATTTTTCCGTCCCTTTTTGCGTTTCGCGCACTTGGCCCCTGTGGTTTCCTGAAAATGTGATTTTTAGTGCTTGAAATTGACTCATATCCGACGACATCTCAGATTCGCCGTTAAAAGCATAAAATCATCATTGATCGCTCCAAGATCGCCGACCGGTTGACCTAAAAAGTGCTCTTTCTGTCCGACCGATCGAGAAATCGACAAGACAGATGTCACCGGCCCACTGCTAGCTATCAATGTCTGAAATTACACGGTCATCCGATGTCGATCAGCATGTAGATCCATCGGTGATCATCTCCAAAAGAATCCCAAAAGACGCGGCGCGGCCCGCGACTCTTCAACTGCTCGGCGACCATTTAATGCAGTTAATTGACTAGCTTTATTGCAGTCATTATTCATTTCTTTGGACGACCCAATCAGAAGCAAGCATCCAGGAGTTACAAATCAATTAAGTCATGGCATTTAAGCCATGAAACTCCTCCCATTATGGTAATTAAGGTGATTAAAAGCCCTTAATCTCCATCGGCCAATCAGATTCAAGGAAAAAGGAGTTACAAAATCAAGAAATAAATCTTGTAACTCCTCCCATTAAAGTCATTAAAGCCCATAAACTCTCCTAATGGCTACCAAGAGCCTATAAATAGGAGAGCTTTCCAAGAAGAAAGAGATCAGAAAAGGACGAACGGAAAACCGAAGATCGAAAATCAAAAGGTGCAGAGAATCCCGAATTCCAGACAGACAGAGTCTAGAGAAAGAGAGAAAATTCTGCAGAAATTCTACATCAAGCACCACTACAAGGTGACAAAAAGTCCCTTGGGGGGTACTCCCCCCCAAGGTCCTTGCCTTCTCCCGCTGTCTCTAATGGCTTAGACGTGGCTTTTCAGCCCGTCTACTTAGCTTTTTATTGGACATAGGACCTTCTCTTGGTCTTTGTCCTCTAAAAACCTGAGGTTATAGCCAAGCCAAGCGAATCAAGAGCATTCTCTGTTCTCATCTGCATGGATGATGGCGAAGCCCATACATGGCTTGCGACCGTCAATCTGAACGAGTCCCCCACAATCTCCTGAAAAGTTAGATCCTCCTTTTCTTGCTTTTCATTGTAGTTTGTATTTTTCTAAAAGAGACAAAAATCACAACTCTTGTCTTTCATTATTGATGAGAATTGTAAATCGGCTATAAACGCCAAAATCGGCTATAAATGCCAAACAAAATCGCCTTTCACGGCAAACCAAGAAAATGTCTCTTTTCTTAAATATTTGTGCAATGGAAAACTTGAAAGAAGTTGATTTCCTTTTAACTTGCGAAGGTTGATCTCCGGATTACCACTTGCAATTCCAAGTAAAATAGAAAATCTGGCACACCCACACAAAGAAATGTTGATGCACGCTTCAGCCCCCCGGGCGCGAAAGGGCCGGACCCGACGGACTCCCACGTCCGCCGACCCCGGTAGCACCCTCGGCAGGAGTGCGTTCCATCAAAGATGTGGAACTAAGATTGGAAGAGACAGATTTATTCCAATTGATCAATGGATATTGATAGAAGGGCCTACTTGTGGTAATCAGAAAGTTTAGGGTCTTCATTGTAATTTATTCCTAAGATTGGAGTGCAATTGCATTTATATAGTGGTGTTATTTGCAATTAACTGTGGGCCCGGATTGCATATGAGATGTAGGGTTGCGTGTCCAAGTTGGAGCCAGCTTTCTGTGGAATCCCTAGTGGTCCCAACGCTAGCCCAAGTTATTAGAAAGATACTAATCCTACTTGAACTCTAATATAAAGGAATTAGAAAGTTACTATTTCTATTTGAAGTATGACTTCTAATAGTGGTAATAGTATACTTACTAATTGTTGTGGAAGTAAGACTTCTATTTCAATTAAGGAGAGAGGAGACTTGAGAGGTTATAAAAGGGGATTTATCCCTCATGGACGTCTATCAATATAGGAGTAAAAAACGTCCAGCTTTTTGTGCAATAGTTGCACTGCTTTCTTCTCTCTTCCTCTTTTAGTTCCTTAGGGTTTCGAGTTGGGTTTTCTCTTGAAGATTCCACCGATCTTCTTGAGAAGAGAGATCTAATTCAGGTCATAGTGTGGAAGGCTAAGAGGTGGTGGAGATTCTGATCTTAGTTTGTAAAAAAGTTCTACATCAACGAAAGTCATCAACTTCCATTAGAGCGCAACCGAGCTCCAAAGGTATAATCTGCTTCCTTGTATGTGGGAGATTTTAATGGATGCTTGTTCGCTTCTGTTATATCTTTTAGATAGTTTTACTTACTGTACATGATCATGAGATTGAGGGTTATGCATCCTGGATTGGGTTTTTGGCCTTATGGATACTTAATCCCTGAGTCAAGTGGGTCAAAAGTTTTGAAAATCTATCCACGAGGCCTACCTACTTCCAACACAGTGAAGGTTTTTCCTGCTTTCTTTTCAGATGCACGATTGTCATCCTCTATCCTCAATCTGACGATCAAGTTTTCAAGTTTCATCTCCTTTCGCTTATGCTTAAGGTAGTTCTCAAAATCCTTCCAAAGTGATAGCAATTTTTCAATGATTGCTGCCACTTAGAAAGACTCCCTAAGAGACATTCCTTCTGCATGAATTTCATGGAGAATTACCTGAAGTTCCTGAACTTGATTGATTACTGCTTTGGAATCGATCATCTTGTAGTCAAGGAATCTACCCACAACGAATTTCTTCATTCCGACATCTTCAGTCTTGTACTTTTTATCAAGAGAATCCCATAATTCCTTGGCAGTCTTCAATGAACAGTACACATTATATAATGTATTGTCTAGTCCATTGAGAATATAATTTCAACAGAGGAAGTCAGCATGCTTCCAGGCTTCTACAGCAGCAACCACTTGCTTGTCTGTCTCACCTTCTGTTAAGGCAGGAGCTTCTTCATGGAGGAACCTAGCCAAGTTCAAGGTACTGAAATAGAACAACATTTTCTGTTGCCATCTCTTAAACTCAGTACCATTAAACTTTTCAGGTTTCTCCCCATTGCTCACCATAACAGGAGCAGAGGTACTTACTGGAGTATCCTTCTCAATACCCATTACTGTTAACAAAACAGAGATAAAATAAACACAGAATAACAATACTGTAAATAGAAACTCAGACTATATGGTAAGCAGATATTGGTTACTGTATACTAAGGCAACCAGAAAGCAATTTACAGAATGAACTGAAGTTCTATAATGAGTGAAAGAAAATAGAGAATCTCAGTTTTACAATACTGGTTTCAGAAACAGAAGACTAAGAAACCAGTAGTGTAAAAAAAATTGAAACCAGAAATACTGAAGTAAAACTGATAACAGAGTGTACTCAGAAAGAAAAAACTTTTGTCTTAAGATTGTTAGTTCCGAGTACAGTCAGTATTAGTTCAGTATTTAGGAGACAAGTTCTATAACACAGTGAACCAAAAACAACAACTAAATACAGTTATAAATTGTAATCTAGAAATATAATTCACTCACTGTTTAAAGGCAGAAACAAAGTGTTTTTGTTTGAAGTTGAGAATTTCTGTAACTCGCAGTAGAAGGATGATCAAGGCTAGTGTTATACACTATGTCCTTAAGACAAAATTCGCCCTCGCAATGGTGCTTACGAGCTTCAACAACGTTTGTCTCCCAGGATACAATGATCAGTACCACAACAGTTGCAGTACTACAAACTGTGTGACTGGCGAGCCAAAAAATGATTAGTACCACAACAGTTGCAGCACTACAACTAAATACAGTTACGAGCTTCAGATTCGAAAGGACACACCACTAAGAACACATCCCATTTGCAAAAAGAAATTTTATTAAATAAAATTTCTCCAAAAAATTAATGGGTAATGGGCCGAGCCAGGCCCAACTCGTGCGCCAAGCCCAAGCCCACCCCGGGCTGGGCACGGTGATGACCCCACCTTAATCTAGGTCCTCCCTCCTCCACAAAAGTGGGATGCCCCTTGGGGCTCATTTTATACTACCAAGGTAAGTACATTTATACCCCAAGAATGTTTTGCTCCCAAGCAATGTGGAAAGCAAGTTCACCACTTCCTTTGTTTCCATGTTTAACATGTTCAAGTAGTGGTGTTTGAGAGGCAATTTCTAATTCAATCCTTAATAGATTAGAGCAACCCAATACATGTCATTAATCTACTCATGGAGTAGAATACATTTTCATATATTCCCACCAAAAAGGATAAATGGTTCCCACTTAGTTCTTTGCTTAAACTTTGACAAAAGTAGTGGTGCTCTTAGCCATTTTTTCCAAAATTTCCAAGATCACCGACATAAACTAAAATAAATCAGAAACATACCAATTAGACACATGCTTGGTATATGCTACTAGTCCATGCTACAGGTCTTACTTTTCACATCGCTTCCATTGAATTCACAGAAATATTACAATTCCTGAAGTTGGTGGGTACATTCATCAAAATTATCTAACTTTTCTTGCTTCAAGCTAAAGAGATGCACAAAATAGAACCCATTCTCATAATATCAGTTTCCATATTTGTATTGTTAGTGTTTTTTGACACATCCATTTGAAGATTCAATGTTTCTCATATTGATTTGGATGCATAGAAGATAAATTAGTGGTTTTCAGGAATGGACAGAAGAAAGAAGCAAAATTTTGGAAAGATAAAGAGTGTTCTCTGATTCCATAAATTGAAAAACGGGGCAGTCTCAGTTGAGATTTATTTCATTTTCTCATGTTTTTTCAGCATGGATAAACAAATTTGTGAACCACTCGTTCCAAACCGTTCAACTTTTGTGCTCTCCAATCAAAAGTTGAGTCAAGATCTTGAAACGTTTTCATAGCCTACCTAGACAAATTAACATGCATCAAAGTGGGACCCACAAGGTATGCAAATTTGTAGATCCCCTTTAAAACACCCGACTAATGCTGTAAACCTTCAAACCCACTAACAACTTGGGAGTTCAGTTGCCTCACACTCAATTTACTTGTAAATTAAATAACCAGTGACTCTTTCCCAATGTAGTTAAATAACCTGCGACTCTTTTCCAATGTAGTTTATTATTAGAGAGCATAAAACTGTCAACAGTCATGAACCATCATTTAAGTGCAAACCACATTACCGCTATTTGGTTTACAGGATCCAAAGATTGCCCCAAACAAGCCCTAAGCATCAGCCTCCCACGTGCATTTTTTATTATACTTGCACCTCTTTCACACAGTTCAAAGCACAAATTTACAAATGGGAAGACATCATAAAAGAGAGATTGTGCAATCACATAAATGCTGAGATTTGACAAAGCTCGTAGCAGAAGGGACAGAGAAGTGTCTTCAATAGATCGGGTACTTTCGATTAAGGGGATTGCATTGCGGTGAGATAATATGGATGCCCGGGGCCTGTCCCAGAGGACTGTCTTGTAGCACCAATGGCTGAGGATCCTTCAGCATCAGAGAGTTGTAAGCTCCAATGCACTGCATAATTTGATAGATCATAGGTCCCAGGTGAAAAAATGCAAATCTGAAGAGGAATTTCAGCTGTGGACATTGGCTTCAATAAAACTTGAGTGGAGCTCGATGCAGACCAAACAAAAGAAGAGATGCTTTGAGAGGGTGGCTGGCCAGATTGGGTCTCTTGGAAATTGGTGAGTACTTTTAAGTCATTTGATAGGGATATGCTGTGCCACCCCGGTTGATTTCCTGAAGTGAATGATTGGACCCCATCGCTTAGCTGTTGGTTTGTTTCAACACTATCAAAGGCATGGATCTTCACGACAGCAGCGACATCTGAGCAGCTGCGGATGGTCATACGAAGCCTAATCTCACAGAAAGAAACAGAGAAATCATGCTCTACAGTTTGAGGACCATTCAGTAGCCACAATATTGGACTCATGCCACCAATACTGCAGGAGAAACCAGACAGAAACTAAGTTAGCACACATAGAATCCATTCAAAACCCATGGCCAACACTACTCAGGTCTCTCTTATCTTGCCTGCAGAGACATGTATGATGAGAATACAGCCGTGGGGAACCTAATAAGCCTCTAGGCTCTATGTTCGTCTCATCCTCTTGTGGCTGAGAGAGCAGAATGAAGTCCACTTTACTAAGACAATTCTGATGCATGAAAACATACGATCAAATGAAAGTATCAGTCTAGGAAAAAAAAAGAAAAAAAAAGAAGTATATCAGTCATAAGATGCTCGTCTAAAGAAACAGAATCAGCAGAGTGACTGAACTGAAAATTAATAAACACATCAGTGTGAGGCAATGGAGCATCAGACACAAATTGCACTCAATATATTCCATAAAGATCCCCAAAACGAAACCCTAGATATTGAAGAACCTTCTTTTTGGTGAAAAACGTTTAAACGAACAGACATCAAAACTTGTTTGTTTTTTTTGTTATCCCCTCCATCTTGTCTAGTTTCTGGCATCCACAGATAGTCATGTTGAACTATTTCCAGCATGTGGTTAATGAATGCTTCACGCTACAGGCTTAAAATAATCTAGGGTATCAGTGAGATAATAAAACCGAACTAGTAAATCATTAAGTGACCAAATCATCGAGTGACATGAATTGACCTGAATTGACTTCTCAAAGTGTGATCTTTCATGGTGGTGGAAATCTGCCAGGGGCGACCTTGTTATGTCAAGTAATGCTTCATGGTTGCCCTGAGAACCCAGACTCACATCATTTTCTGGGTCCATGTCAGGAGCAGCGTTTGTACCTTCAGTAGTTATGGACTTGACATAATCCTGAAAAAAATAAAGATAAAATAAGTGAACATGAAACAGTACAGAACTTACTGCAATTGTGAAAGCAATAAATATAAAATCGATGAACATGAAAGAGAATGAACAAGGAGCAATATTAATCACGGACAATAACCATGCTCCACATGAACTCTTTAGCCAAACAGAAAAGCAATTGAAATTCTAAAGCTACTTTTCAGTCTTCCACGACTAAGCAAAAGATTGTTAAAGGAAGATAGATCCGGCAATAAAAGGTTTTGCTCCTACTTTGATGTTACATATTCTGTTATATGAGGTACCACTACTTTTAAAGAATGACTTAGTAGAACAAACCTTGAGCTTAAAGAAGCATGATAATGCTTGACCAGCGAGTAACAATTGTGAGGGACAGATGGAAACGTCTGTTGACAAAGATGAAATCTTCCATTGATAACCAACGGATGATAATTGCCGGAGCCAGAAGCATTCTGAATTGGTTCTGTTGGTAATGTCCATGCGCACAAGGAAATCTTGCAATCTTGATGAACAAGGAGTGATTTGTACTGCCACATCCAGTGATGGCAATACCTAGAAAGAACATAAGCCTAGCATAAGCAATCAAAAGAGTCAAAGCAAAAACGGCTCTAATGGATATAATGGAATTGCTACAGTTAGAATCTATGATTCTACTACATAGATGCAAACTAATCACTTCTTTCTTTCTTTTCCAAATGAATTAACATAGTAAACACAAAGCAGTTAAAGAAGAAGCATATGACCGGATTAGCATTGGCAAATGGCTAACCACGTTGATTAGATACTACTGACTTGGGTTAATAAAACTGGGACTTCTACAAGTGCACCGACCCAACATCTAGTACAGAATCTCCAAGTTTAGTGTTTTTACCATTGATGTTGGTTATAAACTCTCTGAGATCTGACAACTTTTAAAGTTCATGACTTTAATTATACAAACTAAAGATAAAACAAACAAAAAAGTAGTTTTGAGTCATCTTACTGCAGAGTAATATTTCCAATTTTATTTGCATGATCATATGCAGTTTCGCTTCAAAAACACTTTCAATGTGTCGACATTTTCGGTGCAAGTCCAATCCAAACAGATGTCCACCATAGTACGTAAAAGTCTACTGAATAATATAGACATTCATTACTGATTATGTCGCAAAAGAAGACAACATATTCATGCTAATCTTGAGCTAAATTTCACCTGAACTTTGATGATGAAGCAGTTGGAATCTACTCTGTATAATTGGCAAATATACATTCTTTGCTTCATCATAAATACTAGGAAGAAGAAAGCATTACCATTGCATTTTCTTCATCCTCTTCTTCTTCTTTTAATTGCTAACATTACTTGAGCCCCCAACCTCAAGGTTGCAATAGTGAGCACCTTCCACTATGCCACAGGCTCTTATAATTGCAATTTGCAAAATCATCCAGCCAAAAGCCGAGATACATTGGCAAGAAGGCTGATTAATTAGCTTTGGCCCATATCAACACTACTTTTAAGCCTAAAAGTACAATAATGTCCAAAATATGCGATTTGAACTGGCCGAACCCATTTCTTTCATGCAAGCTTGGCATTCTCTCTGCCCTTTACTTGACAAACGTTGATAGGAAGCATATACCAAAGAAAATAGAGCAGTTAATCCATGTCGTCCATCTCCTCCATCTGAAGCAGGTCTATGCCAGTTCCTGAAGACAATCTTTCCAACACCATCCTTCATCACCACCCAATTTTTCCATTGTCTCCTGATTATTATGGTTACAGCTCTGATCCATTTTTCAGTCTCTTATGCTGTTTTTATTCAGCATTCCTACAAACAAGCTGTGATGGATGGCTCTGGATTAGCGAAATGGCTTGGCAGAAAATAAGACTTGAATGGTATTCAATGAAATCAACGTAGCAAGTCCTTAGGCAATTACAAGGCTAGACTTGTGACTCTTGGAAACAAAGGAGCATGACCTAGATTATGATGAAATATAAGTGAAATGAAGATCACTACCATCAAGGATGAAAATAGCGGTAGCAGTGGGCGTAGCGGCCTGCTGCCAAAACGTTACGTAGCGGGCGCTACGTAGTGGCGTAGTGGTGCGATTTGGAAAAATAGTCAAAAAAATATGAAAAAATTATAGAAAATCTAGAATATAGGATCATGAGAGAAAATGTATTTTTTTTGCAGAAGTAGCTAAGATAAGGGGGCGTAGCAGTCCCCTCATTGTATGAGGTCCTATATCGCTGTATAATATAACTAGAAAATAATAGTAATGATCATTTTTTTCATACGTGTTCATGTTGCTTAGTTATGCTAACTTAGAAACTAATGAAAGGCTCATAAAAGAAAAAATTGTCATGAAGTCAAGACTTAAAGAGTACCTAGAGAAAAAAAATATATCTACCAAAGGGGGTTTCTAATAGGATGTACTTAGAGAAGAATCCTTGAGAAGAACTCTCTGTATCGACAACAAGATCATGTGTTTTTTTGTGTTCTTTTAAACATAAAATGGTAGAAAAGTTGTGTAGAAATGTTATTTGGAGAGAAGAATAAAAGAAATAAGTCTTATCATGCATTTTAAAAAAATATGGAAAGCACGAATTTTTCTCACCCTGTAGCGGACGTAACGGCCGCTATGGGGTGCGATGGCCGATAAATCGGCCGTAGTGTGGCGGTGGCTCGGCCGCTACGTAGATATTTTCATCCATGACTACCATTCAAATGAAGACGACTACCCCTCAAAGCTCTTTCACAGTAGCGCCTTAACAAGTCAATAGGCAGGGATGTTATGATTAGCCACACTAGTAAGGGTAGAAAAACAGCGTATATATAAGGGAAAAAGTGATATTTTACAAGAGAGAATATCCATATGAACCTTAATCATTCATTTTTCTCAAAAAGGCAAGAGAGGAGAACAAGAAGAGGGGTGGAGGAGAATGCAAGGAGGAGAAGACAGTCAGCCAGGACTGCTAGATACACTTTATATTACTTTTCATGCCATCACAAGACCTTGAGGATTTAATTAGCCTTGATTTTATTGGTTGTAATCATCAGAGATTGTGTACAGCGCATGTAGTAGTTGTCATGTGCCCCATTTTAAAGGCGCTAAATTGAACAGAGAAACCTCTCTTCCAATTGATTTAAGCACATCTTCACAACACAGTTTTATTTCTTTACCTAAGAATCCATTAAGTTATTACAGTTAGGACAGTTAGGAGCGTGATCTTTCCACAGTGACAAAAGCAGGTATCCTGCATGCTTATCACATGGCTAGCTAATTCATGAATAATCCCTGATATCTTCATATGAGCACTGTTGTTAGGAAGTTAGACATAGTTTTATTAGCCTTTTTTTAAGACTTAAAAAGGTGAAATTGATGAGATAAGGCTTAAAATTGACCTTGAATTGATGAGATAAGGCTCAAATGATGATGATGACAACCTCTCCGACCACCATTCTATTATTCACTATCCTTAGAGATCATATTGTAGATTGTTTTCCCCACAGATTCCTCCTGTCCTCTCTGCATATGCTGATTTAGATTATGTTGGCTGTCCAGTGATACTTGTTTGCTCCAACAGAAGATGGTGTATGTCTTGAGGCAATGCATCAATCAATTGGAAATGTAAGAAGCAAGATTTCAAAATCATAAACAGAAGCATAATGCCAGCCAATGTCCTCTACATTCTTCTCCCTCCCTCCAACACAACTCAAACCCACAACCTTGCGGTTGCAACATGAAGCACCTTCTAACTGTGGCTCTATTCCAGGATCTCCACCAGTCCACCTCTTTATCCTAACAATAATAGCAGGCTATACACATAGCTTCCAACGTGGCCTTCCGTGAATACACTAAGCATAGAGAAGTTAATTGCCATCTATCAGGGATGAAATGAAACACAAGACCATTATTCTTCCCTTGTACTTCAATTCTAAAAATTGAAATCTATACCAAGGCCATGGTGCAAAATCATCATCATTTTCTGACGCAGTAAGCAGGAGCACTATCCACCCAATCAAACCAAAAAAAGGAAAAATTCCAGTAACTACTACTGATTGCAAAGAATAATAGAAATCCCATGATTAATAAAGCAAGGAACAATGCACCAAATAACCCAAAAAACTGACCTTATAGAGCCTTTTCAATCACCTATAGTCCACATGACCAAGGGAGAGGAAAAGAGAAACACAAAGGCCATGTTTTCATTGAAAAAACATATACTGGTACTGTAGCATGAACAGTGCCGACGACCCATGCATGCCTTTATATGGTGCATAAGATAAGACTCATAAAACCCTAGAAAAACCATAGCAATTACTTTCCTAGTACAATTAGGAATATTAGATAGTGTTTCCAAAGTCAAACAGCGAACATTTTCTGAGAAAATTGATCAAAATCTAGAGATTTCTAAAATCTGCTCATCATGTGCCTTATGTGCAAATCTGGCTGTGGGGCCCATGTGGCACACTTGATCATGTAGAGACTGCAAGTAATTGAAGGAGAACTTCTGGTTCTGCAGTCCATGTGGGTTGGGGTGGGCTTGACCCACCAACCTGCTGCACAAACATACTGCACGTGAGACCTTTATTTGGGCCTTCAGAATTTATGAAAATTTGAAAACAGTCCCTGATTTCTGTATTATTCTCCAAACAGCCCCTGAGTTCTTATTTAAGTATAATTCCAAGGTGTTTGGACCCAAGCTTTCAATCAAAACTTGATGGAACCCTTGCAGGCCATCTTGGGATGCTCAAATTGTGCCATGTAAGATTCAGCTAGTGCAATAATATCATCATCATCAAGTTCTACATCATTTTCCCATTTGCAAATTGGTTTTATTCAATCCTTCCACATCAATTGGAGGGTGAGTATGAAATGAAAGTCTTCTACTACCCACTATCACAAATCTCGGGTCCACAATACTTTGGAACATAAGGGCCTACTATAATTGTGCAATATCCTATGATACCTAGATACTTGTACAAACCCAATGTATCCATGTTGGATAGATACGATACTTGGATCAGTGCCCAATACGGCACCAATAATTCTAGAATACAACTTCAGCATATCCCACCTTACCAAGTCCATTATTTCATTTTACCTATTTTTCCCCCTCTTCTCAACATGAAAAATCTTAGTAAGGAACGTAAACAATGATAATCTCATTAATTCAAAAGTGTTCTAAAGAAAAACATTAGGATAATTGCATTATTCATGTCCCAAATTTCTAAAAGTGCAGTCATATCCCCAATCCCCATTTCCATTTCCATTACCGTATTCGTATTAGAGCATCGTACACCATATATAGGAAGTTACTTATATTAGGGATTGAAAATGCAACTAGGATATGTTAATTAGTTCCTATTGGAGGATTTGATGCATAAATACATTACAGGCAACAACAAACAAACATATATAGAGGAATTTTCAGGTGAGCTCATGTGCAAATAGAAAAGATGCACATAGCCCACTCGAAAGACCTCCTACGATCAATCCGAATGGTACACACACAACCACCCCTTGAATGCCACCAACCTAGGGCTGCAATTGAATACTTGATTATCTGATCATCCGATATGTCCGCCCCTAAAAATATCCCATTTGGAACCTAAATTTAGTTCTGAGAAAAAATCATATCTGGACCCAGAACCTATTTACCTATCCGAAAGAAATTGGGTCCAGTTCTGGATCCAAACAGGTTCCAAATGAAGGACCTGGACCCAGACCCACTTCCAACATGAGCATTTCAGTAATTTAGCCTAGGGCCAAGGGTTTCTCTCTCTCTCTCTCTCTCTCTCTCTCTCTCTCTCTCTCTCTCTTCTTTGATGCAGCCTAGGATCCAAGATCGAAGGACCAAACCCACAGATGGGATTTGACCCAATCTAGATAGATTCAAAAGCACACAAGAACGTATGAGCAGATTAAACAAACACAAATCAATGCCATTACTGGGAGTCTTCTATACAATGTTAAGAGGGGTCGATCCCAAAGGGAAATTTACATATTTATAGAAAAAGGAGTGCCGCTCCTTCTCACTAGGACTTTACTTGCTAAAGATTAAACTTCCTAATCAACAAGAAAACTTACTAATCAAAATAAGAAAGCAAATAGTAGACTTGAAACTAAAGCAAATAGGAAACTAGATACTTAATAGAATCCGGCATCATCCTTCCTCTTGTCCAAGGTATGCGTTCTCTCCAGAACTAGGTTCTGGAGCCGGAACCGGATCCGTATACAACATGGCTTCGTCTCGGACCCAACCCACCCGTACTTATCCAATGGGTTGACCACTGGATTGGTAAAAAAAATTTAAAACATGATGCATTCAAAAACCATTCAACTTGAGGTGCACAAATTAAGGGGTCAGGATGATTTGAGGGCCATGAGATTTTGGACACAAGTGAATCGCATCCAGATCTTTCGATTCCCACCTTCCCATGAATTGAAGCAGCTCTGCGTGGGGCAAATAAGGTTCTGTACATGACCATGCGCACACCTAAAGGGACTTTATATATATATATATATATATATATATATGGGGCCCTCTATTGTGCATCCTTTTTGTGCGAGCCCCATGCGGCCTCCCTCATGGGGATCACAACAGTCATGGGGAAGGTGGGAGGTACAAAGACCTGGATCCAATCCACCAGCGTGTGCAGAATTTCAAGTATCATATCACCCTAATGGCCTAACTAACCCCTTGACCCATGGTCCTCAAATTTTGATAGCTTTAGAAGGCATCATATTTTTATGATTTCAACCCAACAGTCCTTTGGAGACAGCAAGGATCCGCTCCATGCGGCCATCCGCATGAGAGGATCCTCATAGATATAGCCAGGGTCACCTAAGGACATTTCTCGTGGGAGACATCATGCAAGCCATTGTTTTTTAGCACGTTGGATCCCCATGATTAATCCAACCCCTTCTGAGTTCAGACCCACTAATACCTCCCCCAAACAAATGAATTGGAACAAGAACTCCCCATAATTTGTGTGTGAGAGAAGACCATGGGTGGCTGTTTCAACCATAGTTTTCCAAATCGGAATTGTATCGCAAATCGTTCATACCCATCAATTGAATCAAATCGCAAATCTGGGGATTTTTTATTTTTCTAATAAAAATGAAAAAACTTAAAAATTAAATTAAAAAAAATTAATAATAACCATCCATTTTCCCATTTATAGCAGTATAAATACAATAACAAGTCTATCATACAATCATATCAAGAACATCATGACATACTAATATGTGCTCACGCACGATGGTGTGTAAATAGTTAAATAAGTTTAAAGTACCAATATATATTATTATTTTTCAATCATAATATAAAATTTAAAATAAAACTCAAGCCATCAATCTTACACGGTAGGGTATCTATTGAAGTTAAAGAAAGTGTTCATAAGAAAAAAAACCAAAATAAGTTAAAAAACGGAAGAACATATAGACAAGCACCTCATACGTACAGTCAAATGCTTAAATTAAATGCATGTTCTTTATTCATCTTTAAAACCTCAACAAAACCGCAAAAAAATAAATAATTAAAAATAAAAAAAATAAAAAATCTTAGGAGTTTCGTTAACTACTAAATAACTTTTAAAAAATAAAAGCGCTAAAAGAAAGAAAGAACAAAGAAAGAAAAAGGTAAAATATTATTAATATTAACTTAATGGTTGTACCTATTCTCGCTTAGCCACATCGCTTGAATCGTAAGACTCGATGAAACGAATATCAAATAATGGGATTCACACTTGAATCTTAAGATTCTTCTGTTAATGGGATATGTTCCATAGATACGAATCATTTTTCTTAAGATTCGGGATACAAATCGTAGGATTCTGATAACTATGGTTTCAACCAATTCATTCTGCCTCTCTCTCGCTCTCTTGTTAAATCACTGAATTCATATTTCTCTTTTATTTGACAACATCAACACCCAAAATAAACGCTAGGTCACCTT
Source organism: Umbellularia californica (assembly GCA_028538565.1). Classification (NCBI taxonomy): domain Eukaryota; kingdom Viridiplantae; phylum Streptophyta; class Magnoliopsida; order Laurales; family Lauraceae; genus Umbellularia; species Umbellularia californica. Next base: position 39,045,783 of record JAPQWN010000007.1, on the reverse strand, counting down.
AACTCCATTATAAGTACAAATGAAGGAGCTAGCACGGTTGCATGAAACACGCAAACAGTAACGAGTTGTACTGTTGAAACCACATGCTTGGAGAAAACTTCAAGCTATAAATTGCTTTCTGATGAAGAGAAACTAGTTGGGTTAAGAAGGGTTCTAAGCAGTTTTAGATAGCATAAAAATGTTTTTAGCCAAATATCACTCTAGTGACTTAAGGAGCAAGATGATCAAAACTTCATAGACAATTAGCTCCAACGATAACAATAAATTTTAGGTACCACAACAATATTTTGGCCAAAGATCACCCTTAGCAACTAACGAGCAAGAAGATAATTACTTCACCAGCGTCAGTTTGTAAGTCTATTCTGGTTTCGTTGTTTATACTTGATGACATTGTATGGGGAAAAAATCCATTCCTTATCCTTTGACCTTAAAACAAGGTTGTTCCCCCATACACATTATATTACTGGTCAAAGGGAGTGGTGCAGAATTATGCTGTTCTTTCTACGCCCAACTATTTACGCTGCTTCTACCAACCTCCAGATACTCATTTGTTGCTGGAAGGTTTTATGAACTGTCATGTGCTTCTTTAAGTTCTGCTTTGAAGACATTATCTCACTGAAATAGTTCAGTGCAATAAACAAAAAAAGTGTGAATGGCATAGAACTAGCTATTCTTTGAACATTTTCCATTAGAAGAGTTGCTCTCCAATTACAACAAGCAACTTAATCAGATTTGGATAACGATCCATTTACTGTAAGTTGTAACATTAACACACAAGATTACCAAAACAAGTATAGACCTGTTATCATATTGCCAAGCTTACCTCCAAATTGTAATGCATTCGAAGTGTACGGTAACTCATATCACTTGAAGAATTCTCCATTTCATAATATATAGATAAATATAAGGAAGTGCTTCCAGAAGATCCAGCATGCAGCCAAAGAGGCCAGAAAAAGGTTGTTCCCCCTTGAATTGTAGCATCCTGCAAAATAAAAACAAAAAAAGAGGAAAAAAAAAGAAAAACCAATAAATTGAAAAAATATATAAACTCTTTCATGGAATGATATCCATATAGCCAACCCCACCTAGTGGGAAAAGGCTTGGTTTGGTTTGGTTTCATGGAATGATCCTTACCTCAGGAAATGAAAATAAGAGGCTATTGGGCTTCTCTACAATATTGGTCCGCACATCACTGCATTCAAGATTTATCTGCTTCTGTAGACAAGCTGGAAATTCCACATCCATGTCTTTCAGTCTCCCTGGAATTAAAAATCTCGGATGACTGATTTTCATTTTCAAATTCTGCCAATGACGAAGAAAATGACGGCTTATGTCACTCAAAATGAATAAATTGTGTATTAATACTGACATTATACAGCCATGTGCTGCCATACATAGTATATACAGTTCAAACAAAATTTTATTTTCCATATGGTTATAGATCAGGTCATCCTCATTTCACATATAAAAAAGCTGGATGAAACATAATGCAAATAAAAGATTGTCACAATAGGTGAAGAGATAAAATGACATGAATTTTACCTTCACAGAAAATTTGGATTGGTTCTTCAACTCTAAAACTAGTAGCCGAAGATCCCCCGCATATGCTTTCTTGGGTATGTGATGGAGACAACCATCAAGCTTCGGCAGGCTCTGGAAATATAAAACATGACTTTACTAATCAGGACCAATTTTGTCTACCACTTTGAAAGTGGGAGCATGCTACTAAAAATCTGCGCATTGGGCGCACCTGTCATAAATCTAACCTGCTCATACCACATGAGTTTTTTTTTATTAATGTGCAAAACAATTCACACATCAAAAAATCACTCTAATAAGAATCCCTTGGAGTTAATCAAGCATTTTATTAAGTGAATAATCTAATAATGGCTTTCACTCTGATTGGGTGATATGGTTGGGTTAGATTCGCGAACAGGGGGCCCAACATATGGGTTTTGAAGAGGAGCCTGCCCACATTAAAAAGTCACGTTAAAAAGTGGAAGCAAGCTATATGGACACGTTGTTAGAGAGAGAGAGAGAGAGAGAGAGAGAGAGAGGGCCCAACATATGGGTTTTGAAGAGGAGCCTGCCCACATTAAAAAGTCACGTTAAAAAGTGGAAGCAAGCTATATGGACACGTTGTTAGAGAGAGAGAGAGAGAGAGAGAGAGAGAGAGCCAACTATGCACCTTAACCACAGCAAACTTCAGGTTGCGACTTGAAGAACTCAAATTCCTTCCTTTTTTGTGTTTCTTCCTATTCAGATCAGGTTTGAAATTATGATAACCAACTACAGAGCCTGACAGTGTCCACCTCACTCCAAGTATGTTTAGGATACCCTCCATTTTCGGTGTTACACTGAGTTCTACCTGAAAGCAAAGAGCAACTAAAAAGTAGCACGTCTGATAATAAAAGAAGCTGAACTGACTCTATGTTTCCAACTAATAATAATAGTCTCAATTCTGTAAATGGAAAGTTTACTTAAAAATAGATGTCTGCTGGGATTTCTTATTTAGAGCTAATGAACCAAGATAGAGCTAAAATCAGTTACAGTCAACTGTTAATGGTTTAAATGTTAAAAGGAATCAGACTTTCATAATCTTCTAACATTCAACTTAGAACTAAAGCATTGATTGTGTAATATCCCTGAATCCCTTGTAGGAATTTGAGTAATTAATAATAACTTTAGTTATAGAAATTTAATTATCTCTTGGATTTTTTTTTCAAACTAATTGAAGTTCTGGAATCCGAATTTTGAATTTAAATAATTATTTATTTAATTATTTTGGTATGACAATATGATTTTTAGAATTAAATTGTTTTGAATATTAATAATTATTTGGCATTTGTGGGTTAGCCCAATGGAAACACATGGACAACTGAAAGAAAATAAGATTTAATATTAGTGGGTACCATCCTTGGATGGGCTCAGGGCATCAAACCCATATTTTTTCAAATTTGAAAGAAACCCTTGTGGGACACTTTTCTTTTATGTTTGAGTAATTAAATTAACCTTAGTAGCGCCCAAGCTTATGAACCAATAGGGATTAAAGGATTCCAGGATCTTGGAGGGATCCATCTTATTATAATTAAAAGAAAGTTTCTTTGGGGACTGGAGGTGCTTTGGGATGTACGCACACCTAAGACCACAAAGGGTGTCCACACGACCCCCAATATTCCTTTCATTCTTCAGCAGCCATATTTTTCTTTTTATTTTTTTCCTTTCTCTTCCTTGTACTCTTTTACAAATTGGAACCCTAATCATAGAGCACTTAGAGGGGAGGAATAGAGGATTGCCAAGTAAAAATCAAGGAGTAGAAGAAAGGGACAGCAGATCGGAGGCTTCTTGATGGTCTATAGCCTTCCGCAATTCAATCGAGTGACGAGGGCCTACACAGGGTGAGTGCAGAATCCTTTCTACTTACATTTCAAACTTGATTAGTATTATCTAGTGTTCATATGAGAGTCTAGGGATTTGACTATAGAGATCTATTACTCTATGTTTTGGTTTGCCTCTTTGTTGCAAGTAAATTAGTTGAAAGTGAGGAAGTTGAGAACTGATGGTCCAAATCCTCATTCTATGGTGGTCGACTGGTCATTATGGGATGACAACCACTTGACCGATCTCCATTAGAGTCGTCTAGGGTTGATCGAATCCCAACCGAGGGGATTTGGATATGGCCAAACCCCATTTTGGGAATATGGCCTAGCCGGACCCTTATATTTACGGTTTAGTCTGAATCATTCTTATTATCTAAAAATTGAACATAGTTTCTACTGATGTTTTCATATGTTTGATGATCTGATGTTCGACATTATATATATATATATATATATAGAGAGAGAGAGAGAGAGAAATTCTCAAAAACTCCCCCTTTTGCTCCCCTATGTTTTTAGGGCATGGAGCCCACCCTGTGCCAATCCAATCATTTCACTCCTACCACACCCCATCAAATTAAAATTCCAAATTTGACACTCATCCAACTTTTACTCACCGTTCGATTGAAATCACAAGAAAGCAATGCCTCTAAACCATTAAAATTCGGGGCCATGGATTAGGGAACTAGGATAATCTAATGGCATTGAAATTCTTCACATAGGTAGATCTCATCTAGATTATTCCATCCAGCGGTATTCCATGGTTGTCATACACCATAGTGGGCCCAACTGGGAGCATATATATATATATATATATAATAGGCAGCCTATTTTAGTGTTATACACATTTTGGTGGTTAAATACATACTTCTATTCGTACTGTGATTATGGTCTTGGTTAAGTGTTGATAATCTTTACTGAGCATGATATGTGATATTAATTGGTGAAATTAATGTTGTTTTCACTGATTTTGCACACTTTAATTAAATATGGGGGTAGAATATCAAAATCATGATTGAGGAATTACACTCAACCTTGCACGGCCTGGGTACATGGTTTAAAAAAACAGCCGTTATGAAACGGTAATGGCCTATGCCGTTACGTTATTTTCAATATAACGGTCATAACAGTCTCAAAAAAAAAAAAAATGGTGAAAATAACGGCCGACAATGATCTTTTTAAAATTTTCTTTCTCCTTTCTTTCCCAAATTATTTGTGGAGCTTCCTAAGATTGTGCTAGAGCTTCCCAAGCATCTTTTTTCACCAAAGCCCAAGTGATTTGCAAGATTATGGTGGATTCTCAAATGAAGGCCTCTGCCTTTCCCAACCACAATACCCCTATGTCCATAGTCCGATGTTTTAATTGATTACTTCATCTTGATGCAATAGTAAATGTTACTTGAAACTTGAAATTCACTCTCAACTTACCAGCTGATTGAGTAATTGAATATTGCACTAGTACTGCTGCTAGCATACTGTAAAATTTGTGATATTTCAACTTATTTTAATTTATATATGTAAATATATTTAATTTAGAACAAACATTACAAGTTTCATATAAGACAGTGATACAGGATGTTATGACTCAAGGGGGGGACCGATATTTTTCTTTAAAGTGTTTACTAATAGAAAAAAAAATGTTTTCTAGCATTTTATAATATATTGGTATTTTGGGAAATTTTTCCAGATTTTTTTTTGGTAAAATAAAAATTCGCACCTTGAAAGATCACGAGGCAGGGTTACGAAATTTGGTTCGAATGCCATTTTGGTTTTCCCTCCAAATGAAAATTTTCAGCCGATTCGGAGATTTTGGTGAGAAATATTTCATATATTCAAATAAAAAAATATTATATGATACATTTAATTTATTGTACTAGATCAATGCAATATCTCGATTTATATTTGATGGGCTATTTCAAATTAGAGTGAAACTTGACTAGCTTATTCATAATAAAATGCTTTTTTTAATGGAATAGAGTTTGATTAGGGCAATAGGGCCCATATAGTTATTTAGATTTTAATAGATGAGCAGCTCCACATTGGAGCCAACTAATTTCTCTCAGCCAAAAGGCCAAAAAGGTAATTTTACTTTTACTTTCAAGTTAAAAAACTATGTTTAGCACCTTCAATTTTTATTTTTTTCTATTTTAAAGGCAACCTAAATGCTGGGACTAATAATTGGACAAATTAGCCGAAATCATAAAATTCAGACTTTATCAATCTAATTGGAACAAATTCTGGGACGAATATAATTACACGATCCTATTTGTTTCGTAGAGCGAATGAACTGAAATTATTCGGAAATTTCGGCCAAAACGAACCGAATTTCATAACATTTCCGCGAGGACCGTGATCCACGACGCGATGCCATGTCATAACGGTTTTCACATTGACTGCGATGGCAACTGCAACCACGATTTTATACCATGGCTGGGTATGAACGTTTCCTTACATCTAAACGGAATACCAATTTTTAATGAGATGGGGACTGGATTTATTATCCTTAAGATGTAAGGGGCTGTTTCATATTCAACTTACCATAGTTGTGGAAGTGGTGGGGAAATGTTGAAATTCGAACTTCAGTTGATGAACTCTTGGAACACAAGAGATTAAAAGAGTGCAATCTAAAGTGAGAACTATGACTTGGGCAACATTAAAACTTGAATGACGGCAATGGAGACATTCCATGAATGGAGAACTCAATTTAATATTTTGAACAGAACCGCAAATCTTGGTTTCGATCATGGTCCTGAACTCAAACTGAACTCAAACCTCATATTTGCCTGTGAAAGCCCTCGATCTTGTTCTTATTTTATCTGCGATCACCCATGTGGAGAACTCGAATCATATTGAGGCCCCTCAAAAGAGTTTAAAATATGAAATATTTATAACAAAGTTTAACTCATGCAATCATTATTATTGCATTGCACATTTGTTCATGTTCATGTTTAAATGTTTTATTTACTTTAAAGTTAAATTGAAAGCAGTCTCTTTCACTTAGTTATACTAATCCGCCGTCTACCCCCATCAGGTAATCGTAATCTGAAGGCTGAAGTAGACTGAGATAAACAAGAGATAAACTTCGACTGATGCAGCTAAGTGGCATATACTATCAACATAAGACTATCCTATTTCCAATGAGAGTTTGCTTGTATTTATCTGAGCAATAAGACGTTTATGTCAAACTTGTTATATTTATTGTTAGTTGATGCATTAGTATTTTATCATTGCTAATAAACTTTGTAGAATTGAAGAATTAGTTCAATTAAATGAATGCCCTAAATTGTCCTATTTATATTTGATTTGAATAATGATGTGGATTAATATACATTTGCCATACAGCTCGACAGTTGTGGACCCGGGTCCTGTGGTGTTACAGAGTGACTACAAAAAAGCAATTGTGGTGATTGAGATTTATCATTGTCATCTTCGAAGCGCCATCCCATCCATCCAAGGTGACTACATGTCCACTCAATGCTATTTAAAGCAATATTCTCTGTAACTATGTAGTCATCATGCCTTTCCTTGTTGCTCCAATCAGGTCTTTCTTAGTCTCCCCATTTTCTAGGTTCCTTGAACTTGTAACCTCTCAACACATAGGATACTGACTGTTCCTAGTCTTCTATGTTGTTCCTAGTCATCTATGCACATGCCAAAAACATCTCAAACTGCATTCTTTGTTCCTCTTTTATTGGAAGTACTTGTAATCATCCCATGATGAACTCATTCCTAGTTTTATCCAATTAACTGAGCACATCTACCTGAGCATGATGCATTTCAGCCACATACTTTACCTTCTTGTCTTTTCATCGTCGAACATTTGCCTCCATAGAACAAAGTGGGTCTAACTGTCAACAAATAAAAATGCCTTTTCAATTGAAGTGGTGCTTCCTGATCGAATAGCTTGGCTCCACTTTGCCTAACCTGCATTGATCCTGTCAGTGACAATTGGTATCAGAGCTGAGGATGGCTCTTATTCCAATTGGGGTGAGTGTGAGAACTCAGTTCGGGGCGGCACCCTTAACCATGGGGCGTAGCGTGTCAACCACAGACTTCCAAAGGAGAATCTCCGCTAGTCCAAATCGGATATGGCCGCCTAGATCCCTGGGCTTATAAGTCAAACCCCGTCTTAACACAATGGTTGACCATCTTCTTCTTCATTGCAAGATGACTAAAGCTCTTTGGTCTTCGATCCTTAAGGACTTCAATTGCTATTGGGTTCTTCCGGAATCCTCATCTAATTTGTTCAAAGAGTGGATAAGTCCGATCAATACCTCCAAAGGGAAGATCATGTGGCGCCTATCTTTTTTGGCTAGTATATGGACGATTTGGAAAGAGAGAAACAGGAGATGCTTCGAAAGGTCCACTTCGTCCCAAGAAAACTAAATCCTCAAAATGAAGTTCTGTGTTGCCTCTTATGTCTCCTTTCTTCCAGACTTCTGGGGCTTAGCCAGTGATGCTATTATGTTTAACTAGAGGGAAGTCATAGCTGGCTGATCTTGTTCTTGTTCTTTTCTTCTCTCTTTTGCTTTGAGGTCTTTTGCCTCCTTGTTTTGCTCCCCTTCCTTTTGGGTGGTAGCTGTTTTTTGGGGATTTTTCCAAGCTGCTTCTCAGTATAGTTCTTGTATACTGTAAATCTTTTTTCAATACAAATTACCATTTCAAAAAAATAATAAAAAATAATAATAAAAGAAAAAAAAACACAACATGATGTGTTTTAAAGTCTTGCGGCCTCGGATCCCATAACAACTCTGAAGTTAAGCGTGCTCGGATGGGAGCAATACCATGATCTTGCTAGTGTATGCAAAGGCTCAAGCTTTCTCGGTTAGCCGTCACCACGACGCGGATTCGAACTCAAACCACCCCAACACAACTTTCCCTTGTTTCATAGTAGATTGTGATCTTTGGAATGGTCTATCTATGGTTCGTACCTCTCATTTTATTGTCAGGTCTGTGCTTCACTTTTGCCCTATAACTCATTCACATGTTTATTCCTAACTTTGTTCTTTACCTATGACATAAGTTGGCAACTACCATATTACAGCCAGGAAGTCCTCATGCATGCACGTGGGCTAGAGCAAACAATAACAGCTGAGTTGGCTGGGGCTGTGACAATTAAAGACCCCGACCTATAAATCAAATCATTGGTATTAATTAATTGTGTTATTAGTTCACTAAAAATGGGTTTAGTGGTTAATTAACTTAGTTTGAGGGTTAGAATAGATTTTGAACAGCTTTGGGGAGTTTAGAGAGCTTTTGAACCTAGTTTGAGGCCTATAGGCTCCTTTTTGTAATTTTCGGGTAAGATTGGGGGTATTGGCAAATCCTAAAAATCATGTTCTTGAGCCCACTAGATAGAGGAAATCCTTTTGGACAACTTACGTGTCCACCTCGTAGCCAGTCGGAGCCTTGAAACCCTTCATTACATGATTCCATGATGAGTAGGGGTATAATCGTCATTTCTAAAAAAAAGTTCGGTTTTCCCCAAAATTCTGTTCATGTGCTCGTTAGAAACTATATTTAATTTCAGATGACTTTCATTTTTGCACTTCGTCCATCCAAGGTCCAAAAGGAAGCCCATTTTAAACAAAAATTTGGTTTGAGCAATGGGCCCCTAACTTCACTATAAAAGTAAAGTGAGGTGAAGCCTCCATTTAAGAGGCACGAGGCATGAAAAGATGAGGGGGCATGTCAAAAGTACAAAATTTCAAAATTGCTCCTCCTTTAAAAAAAAAATAAAGTTCAAAAAGCAACATTTTCAAGCCATTGAATGACAAAAAACCACGTTCAACTCATGTTAATTGTGATTAAGGTTAGGTGATGAGGCTTGCAAATGACGTAGTTTGATAGTTTATTTGATGCCCCAATTTTGTGCCAAAATTCCCAAAAGATAAGGGAGGAAAACGGCCAAACAGTGGATTCAGGAGTCGTTCAGCTGTTGAACCAAGCTGGTCGGTGGCTTGCATGTCAGGCGAAATGCCAACCAGCTTGGTAGAACTGCCGAGCAGCCTGTGCAATGAACCGCTGATCGGCTAGGGGCAAGCCGCTGAGCACACCATTATGCAGTCGGCTGATTGTTATAATCTATGGAGGAAGAAGAATAAGAAGAGGAAGAATAATGGAGAGAAGGTCCAATGGAGCATCAACTACTTGTATTTATAATTAGATTGTGCCTTAATCAAGGCTCTAAACATGCTAAGTATACAATTAGAATAATGAAATAATATCTCCTAATCTATACAAGGAAATGAGAGGAGAGAAATTAGCTATACACGGAGAGAAAATAGCTAGCTTATACAATCTACACAATACCCCACGTAAGGGATTAGTGTAGCCCTTTGGTGTCCATCGCAAAAATAGGGAACTATTAGAGTGAATCTGACAAAATCGGGCTTGAAGAATTGCTCCCCGGAATTGATCGAACCAAGCTCTGGGAGCCTGTTTAAGTCCATAAAGAGCTTTCCACAACTTACAGACATGCTTTGGAGGGCAAGCACATCCTGGAGGAGGTTTTAAGTAAACAATCTCCCGCAAGTCCCCATGAAGAAAAAAGCATTTCTTACATCCATTTGCCATAGAGGCCAGTTGCGGGCCGCCGCAACACAAAGAAGAGTACGAACGGTGGTCATTTTAGCCACTGGGGCAAATGTTTCTTCATAGTCAATTCCATATTCCTACTTATAACCCTGCGCAACCAATCTGGCTTTGTAGCGATCAAGACTCTCATCAGAATAAACTTTGACGGAGTATATTCATTTACTGCCAATCACAAATGCGCCTGCAGGGGCTGGTACCAATTCCTATGTGTGGTTTGCTTCAAGAGCAAGCAATTCCTCATTCATAGCATCCTGCAAGTATGCAATCTTCGAGGCCTGTCAATATGAGGTGGGTATAGGAGCACTATCCAAGGAAGTAAAAAGAGCAGGAAATCCATAGCGGATAGGGGCAACAAAAGGACAACTAGATCGTCACAGAGGGATGGTGCTATTCGAAGAAGTATTATTACCTGAAGATTCAATAGGCGGCACGAGGAGAGGATGAGGAGAGGGAGTCACCAGAGGAGGGACAGTGTTATGCCGGATATAGACTTTAGGAAAAGTTGATGGAGAAGCAGACTCCGGGAATTGTGGCAGATGGGACACAGCAATAGGATGACTATCCAAACGTAAAGAAAAGAAGGGAATCTGTTCTAAGAAAATCATATTACGAGATATTCGCATGCGTTTTTCAAATTGATCATAACACAAAAACCCTTTGTGCTCATTACTGTAGCCCAGAAAGATGTATTTGGCAGCCTGTGGCATAACTTAGTGCGCTCAGTAGGTGGAAGGTGAACAAAGCATAGGCAACCAAAAACACGCAAGTGAGAGTATGAAGGGGTATGACCAAAGAGAACTCCTAGTCTTTCCTAGAACAGTACTAGGAAGACGATTAATAAAATACACTGCAGTCTGTGCAGCATCACACCAAAAATTGGGAGGAACTAATGATGCAATTAAAAGTATACGAACAGTTTCAAAAATGTGTTTGTTTTTTCTTTCCTCAATTCCATTTTGCTGAGGAGTATGCTTACAAGATTTTTGGTGAAGAATGCCTTTATCAAAAATGAAGGCAGAGAAATCATGAGAAATGTATTCTCCGCCAGAATCTGATCTAAGAATCTTGATAGCTTTCTTAAATTGGGTTTGGACCATGTTGTAAAATCTTCGAAAAATAGAAAACACTTCACATTTCAAGCGCATGAAATAAATCCAAGTATAACGAGAATGATGATCTATAAAGGTCACATAGTACTTAAATCTCGTCCTACTCAAGGTAGGAGATATTCCCCAAACATCAGAATGAATAATGTCAAATGATGCCAATGCAAGAGAATTATGAACAGAAAAAGGCAAAATATGACTCTTACTTAAGCAACAAGTTTCACACTTAGATTGAGATAAAGAAGAAATCATTTTATTATCAATAGTAGATTCCAAACAACCAATCTTAGAAAAGGAAATCAAATGGGCATTGTTCACATGAACAAGACGTTTATGCCAAACAGTCCACAATTTATTGAAATTATAAGAAGAAGCAAAAAAGGATTGATGTTCAATGTCCAGTAAAAACAGACGCCCATGTTTACTCCCCGTCACAATCACCTTCCCAGTTTGTCGCCCCTGTATAACACAACTAAAGGAAGAAAAGTGAACAAGATAGCCATCGTCAATAAGTTGTCCTCCAAAAAGTAAATTGTCTAATAATTTTGGAACAAAATAGACATTGGGAAGGGTGATGGACTGGCCAGAGACACTAGATAAAGTAATGGTACTAACCCCAGAAATGAGTAGTTGATCACCAATAACAGTGGTTATTTTTTCTTTTCCAAGGTAAGGGTGGGAATTTGTAAAGTTATGTTCTACAGATGTCATGTAATTTGAGGCTCCTGAATCTAAAAACCATGTGGATGAGAGGATAGGAGAAGAAAGAGATGCTAAAGAATGAAAGGGAGGAAATGCTATATGAGAATGAGTTTGATACCGACCGCCATTAAAGCCCATAGATGCATAGGCTGAGGTAACTGTGTTTTGAGTCAAATCTTGAATCTGAGCAGAAGTCATGGAGATAGCCCCGGAAGAAGTGTTTCATGTATCAGATAAGGGTGCTTGAGCCTGGAATGCAGTAGGAATATTCTGTCTTAGCAGAATGGAGGGAGGCTTCCTCTGTTGTGTCTCATTCCTTCGTTGTAAGCTACAATAGTCATTAATAAGATGACCAAAGCATTTGCAATATCTGCAGACCAACTTCTTGCGGCAATTTTTGGCAATATGACCGAAGTCTTTGCATTCATAACATTGAGTGAGCTTCGGATTGGGGGTTGCCAGAAGAGCAGAGTCAGCCTGAGCCTAGAAGGCAGTAGGAATATTCTGTCTTGGCAGAGTGGAGGGAGGCTTCCTCTGTCTCATTCCTCCGTTGTCTCATTCCTCCGTTGTAAGCTACAATAGTCATCAATAAGATGACCAAAGCGTTTGCAATATCTGCAGACCAACTTCTTGCGGCAATTTTTGGCAATATGACCAAAGTCTTTGCATTCATAACATTGAGTGAGCTTCGGATTGGGGGTTGCCAGAAGAGCAGAGTCAGCTGGAAGAGGTGCGAGGAAGGCCTTTGGTTCTTCAAGAATAGCACGCTGTGAGGTGAACCAAAGTTTTTCGCAAAGGAATTCTTGAAAGCAAGTATCAAGATTAGTAGAAATTTCTCTATTCATGAGGGCAGACCAAACAGATTCGAATTTCGGTCGTAGATTCATGAGAAACTAGCTAATGTGAGCTTCTTCTTGTAATTTGAGAGCCTTAGAGAGAAATCCAGAAAAGACTGTTTGGATCAACATGGAATCCCTTTCAGTCCATAAGGTGAGGAAGCCATTAAAATATTCCCGCACAAATTTATCCCCTTGCGTAAATTTAGCAATTTCACCATCCAAGTGAAATTTTCGGGCTTTATTGGTTTGATGGTAGACTTTCTTGAGATGAGCCCACATATTTGCTGCTATAGTATAGGCTTTAAGAGCCACGGCCAGAGATGGATCAATAGAGTTAGGTATCCAAGTAACCACTTTAGCATTTTCCTTGGAGCAAGTGGCTAAGGCTTCAAAGTCAGTGGTACTTGTAGTAGGAAGCTTAGTTATTGTTCCATCAAGACAACCAAACATCCCTTGTCCTTCGACAAAGTTCTTTAAATGGAATGACTAGGACATATAATTATGCCCATTAAACATCATATTTTTCCATGATCTCTAATGTAGCAAAATGTGCAACAGCAGAAAAGCAGCAAACAAGAAGATTTGTTCTTCACGAATCCAAGCCGAGAGAGAGATGAAGAGGACTAAACAGCAATCAGTTAGTAATAAACAGCAAATGAGGCTGAAATTTGGTTCAAATTTGTTACTGGAGCACAAGGATGAACTCCAAAACAAAAACAGCACAAAAGAGAGCAAAAACAGGGCCAGCCGACCTCCTGTTTTAGTGCTGGAGTGGTCACGTGGGGCCCACAATGAGATCAGAACTCTGATGACTGATCAGTGAACACAGTCCTCTGTGTGATACTTCTGACTATCTTTCAGATCAGGTTGCATACCAATCTGATGAAAATCCGCCAGATGGGACGGATCTGATGAAATCTATCCTGAAAAACTAGGAAATCACAAGTAGTAGAAGATGGCCTACCTTAGATGTGCCAAAATTTCTGTAAAAATAGCCATAATTCCTAGAGAATATGGGTGACCCTTGTGGTGGTGGTTGTTTTTGATATCTGGGTGATCGGATGATGGCCCACCTTTGATATCCTCCCCGTAGAATGTCAACACAGTGATTCTATTGTGAAAAAGGGTTCTCTTTTTAGAACCTTGAGAAGGGATTGCAACTGAGAGACAGTTGAGATCAAAAGATCCCACAGTGCTCTGATACCATGTTATAATCTACGGAAGAAGAAGAAGAAGAAGAAGAAGAATGGAGAGAAGGTCGTGTGTCAATGGAGCATCGACTACTTGTATTTATAATTAGATTGTGCCTTAATCAAGGCTCTAAACATACTAAGTATACAATTAGAATAATGAAAGAACATCTCCTAATCTATACAGGGAAATAAGACGAGAGAAATTAGCCATACAGGGAGAGAAAATAGCTAGCTTATACAATCTACACAATATCCCACGTGAGGGATTATACATGGGCCTAGGTGGGCTGGGCCTATCTTAAAGGCCTGTTATCTTCTACACTGATTGCCTGCCAAACCACCGACTAAATGCAGTCCTGGATTTTTGGGCCCCATATGATGTTTGTTTGATTTGGGTTTTTGGGCCACGCCAAATCATTTTAGGAATTTATGCCACATCTTTTGGACTTTAAATGGACTCCTTAATTGATCCATTTGGTGGGTCAAAGGCCAGGTCCTTTGGGATAGAACCATGAACCTTAGACCATAGAATTTGGATTTACTTAGGATCTTGACCCTCCCCTTTGAATTTTCACCTAAGACCCTCATGAAACCTGATGGAAAATCCATTGTGGAGTTTACCGTTGTTATAATATGTGGAAGGAGAGAAAGAAGAAGAAGAAGAAGAGAGTTGGAGAGAAGGAAGGTCTAGCCTCCATAGAGGATCGACTATTCTATTTATAATATCATTATGCCTTAATCAAGGATCTAAATATGTTAAGAGTACAAATCAGAATAAAGAAAGAATATATCCTAGTCTATACATGGAATGAGGATGAGAGAAATCAGCTATACAATCTTGAATAAATCCCATAAGTGGGAGGCTGTACATGCGCCTTGATAGGCTGGGCCTAGGGCCTGTTAGCTTACAGCCCCTATTATCTTCTACACTCCCCCTCAAATTGATGTGTTAAGGCAGAAAATATCAATTTGCTAGTGAGATCATGATGACACGTTTTGGGAAGAGCTTTTGTGAATATATCCGCCAACTGGTTAAGAGTAGAGACATGAGACAAAGTTATCTTCTTAGTAACAACATGCTGACGGATGAAATGACAATCAATCTCAATGTTCTTCGTCCTTTCATGAAAGACCGGGTTGTTAGCGATTATGGTAGCACTGACGTTGTCCCCATGAAGAGGTATAGAACTACCAACAATGACACCGAATTCACAGAGAAGACGGCGTAGCCAAATGATTTCAGCACTAGTAGATGACATCGCTCGATATTCGGCCTCGGCAGCAGACTTTGAAACGGTGGTTTGCTTATTGCACTTCCACGAAATCAGAAATTCCCTAAGAAACATACACCAACCAGTGGTAGATCACCGAGCGTCTGGGCAACCAACGAAGTCGGCATCCGCATAAGCTGATAAGCGCAGAGAAGTACTAGAAGAGTAGAAGAAACCATGGTTAAGAGTGCCTTTAACATAGCGGAGTATGCGCAAAGCTGCAGCAAGGTGAGGTTTGTGGGGATTTTGTGATGATGGCAGGTGGGCCACTATTGATCACGATGAGAAAACAATAGGTTGGCACCCACAATTTGCTTCCAAAATCATAGATTCTTGATCTGTGTTTCTTCCAAGATGTTTTGATGGAAAATGAGACCTCCAAGATTTTATGGTTCTGATACCATGTGATAACATGTGGAAGGAGAGAAAGAAGGAGCACAAGAGAGTTGGAGAGAAGGTCTTGCCTCCATAGAGGATCGACTATTCTATTTAGCCTTAATCAAGGCTCTAAATATGTTAAGAGTACAAATCAGAATAAAAAAAGAATATATCCTAGTCTATACATGGAATGAGGATGAGAGAAATCAGATATACAATCTTGACTAAATCCCACATGTGGGAGGCTGTACATGGGCCTTGTTAGGCTGGGCCTAGGGCCTGTTATCTTCTACAACCATAACCCTCTTGCCGGTACAAAACTTAGAACTTGGACCCACCCTAATTAATTGGACTGGAGACCTTGGTGGGTGATTGTTTAAGCCCACACTCACCTCCGACATTTGTCCAGAGGCATAGTAGTGTATCTTGAAATCGGGGATGGGTGTAATTCGGGGTTTTGAGGTGCCAAACACTTTTTTTTTTAAATGATGACTGAAATTCATTGCTCAAAGAAATGGTACAGAATAATAGGCAATGAATTCAAAAAACCCACCAAAGTGGAGAGCAAACAAGACCCAAAACTAATTACAGAAAAAACCTTAGTCCGGTGGTTTTTTGACCTAAAAAGGACGAGCCCCAAAAAAAAAAAAGGCAACAATCCCCAAAACTAATTACAGAAAAACCAGTAAGGACCAATGGTCAGAGCGTTTTTCCTGACCCCTTTGGCAAGCTTATCAGCTACTTCAGTGGCCAATTGCTTTATATTGTGGAAAGAGACATTCAAAGCACTGGAGATTTGTATCACCTCTTCAAAGACATCTAAAAGGTACCAAGGGGAAGTAAAGACTTGGTTGCCCACTGAATGACGCAGTAAGAATCCCCTTCCACAATTAATGTTTGGGGTTGAAGGCTCGAAGCTTGTCAAAGACCAACGTTAAGAGCAAGAAGTTCGGCTTTGTTAACCGTGCAAATACCAGCCGGATCCGAGTAGGAAAGAAGGATGGTTTCTTCCTCATTCTAAATAACACCACCCGGACCTACCAAACCAGGATTTCGAGCAACACTACCATCAAAATTGAGTTTGGGAGCACCTGTGGGTGTAGCACAACATCTAGGGGAGATCCGCTGGTGGTGAGCTCTACATAAGGCTACTTCCTTTTAGTTGTGCATAATGGTCTTCACCGAGATGCCTTTGAAAATAAAAAGGGGAGAGACCAAGGTTGCCACTAAATATTTAACTTTGTCAGATAACTTATCGACTTCAGAAGATTTGCCTTCAAAACTCCTCAAGTCTCTCTCTTTCCAAGATAGTCTATATGTTTGCCGAGAGAGATCCACGTCTTTCTTCCCCTCCTAGGTCCCACACCAAACCTCCAAAACTCGAATAGAGAAGAGGTGGAATAGGGGAGGGAGCTGACCACATGAAACCATTTGAGGATAGACTTCCACAGGTGGTGAGCAACAGAGTAGTTCAACAATAAGTGATCCATGGTTTCCTCCCCCTCTATCAAGCACATTGGACAAGCATTGACTATGATGACTGGATGACGCCACAAGTTGTCGATAGTTAGGATCCCTCCTACGATTGCAATCCACCCAAAGGCTATCACCCTTGGGGGAGCTTTCATGCTCCAAAGACTAGCCCAATGATGATGATTTAGCTCCGCATTTCCAGTCCACCGAGAAAATGTCATTGCCAGAGGTCATCCAACTCATTCTATCATGCCCATCTCTTGGAATGAAGACACTACCGATGATGGTTAACAAAGATTGAAATTGATCCTCCTCTACCTGTTTAAGTTTCTTTTGAAAATGGGTCCCCAAATGATGATGTCTCCTTTCCTTTCCATGTAGTCCATTACTTTGGCTTCTTGGTTGCCAGCACAATAAAATAAATCGGGGAGTAAGGATGCCAAGGGAACTTCTCCCACCCATGGGTCCATCCAGAAATAGATTTTGTCTCCTTTCCCGACAGGATATCTCACCTGTCAAAAGAAAGCCTCCTTAGATCCAAGGATTCCTTTCCAAATGACAGAGAAGCGAGGAAAAGCATCGCGAACTAACCAACCATCCCCAGAAATGCCATACTTGGAGTAAATGACTTGCTTCCATAAGCCATTGGAATCATCCCCAATTCTCCATAGCCATTTGCCCAAACAGTGCAAGGTTCATTTCCTTCAATAGCTTAATACCCAATCCACCCATTGTTTTTGGGCCTGCAAACTATAGACCACTTTATCAGGAGGAATTTTTTCTTATCATTGCCATGCCAAAGAAAGTCCCGCTGCAACCTCTCAATACGCTTAAGCACCTCCAGAGGGCATCAGAACATGGACATGAAGTAAATCGGCAGGTTGGCTAGAGCAGCTTTAATTAAGGTAATTCTGACACCAAGAGACAAATAATTGGCCTTCCATAAAGCCAACCTTTTCCTCATTCTTTCCAAAACAGGGGACCATAAGGCTTTTGAAGCCATTCCTACGCATAGAGGAAGGCCCAGATAGGACTTAGGAGGAGATCCAACTTTGCAACCGAAGATGTCAGCTAGCATCGCCAATTCAGTATCCTCCACCCTAACAGCAATCATTTCACTTTTAAAGAAGTTAACTCTAAGACCTGACACCTCTTCGAAGCATAAAAGGATGGCCTTGACATTGCGAAGTTGAATCTCATTAGCATCAGAAAATTAGAGTGTATCATGAGCAAACTGGAGGTGGGAAATGACCTAATCATCGTTAGATGGGCAGAAACCTTTGATAACGTTAGCATTATTTGCTGCTTACAACATTCGGCCAAGGGCTTCACCAGATGGCGAAAAGGAAGGGGGAAAGCAGGTCACCTAAACGAAGCCCTCTAGAGGCTGAAAAGAAACCAAATGGAGATCCATTGATACAAATGGAGAAAGTAGCTGAACTCAAGCAATCTAAGATCCACCCTCGCCATTTAAATCCGAAGCCCATTCTTCTTAGTTAGTATTACAAGAACTCCCAGTCCACCCTCTGTCGTAGGCCTTCTCCAAGTCCATCTTGCAGATGAGACACGGTATCCTCTATTTAAATCTTGAGTGAAAGCATTCATTAGCAAGGAGAACACCATCTAAAATTTGACCACCCTGAACGAAAGCACCTTGGGCATTAGAGATTATGTCGGGCAATACCTTTTGTAGTCTAGTAGCTAACACTTTAGCCAAAATTTTGTAGATGGAGCCAATGAGGCTAATGGGACAAAAATCTTTAATGCTCTCCGCACCAGTTTTCCTTAGCAATTAGGATTATGAAGGAGGCACCCAAATGCTTTGGGAGTTTGCCTCTACCATGAAACTCCGTCATAAAACTCATCACGTCCACTTTAATAACCTCCCAAAAAATCTGGAAGAAGAAGGCTAATGGGAAGCCATCGGGGCCGGGTGCTTTATCTCTCCCAAGAGTGAAAATTACCTGTTTGACCTCCTCTTTGAAATCCTTTTTCAACCGATCCACACCTGCTGCGCATGTCTTCGAAAACTCCAGGTTATCAAGGGTATGTCGGCGATCCCAATCTTCTTTTGTAAAGAGGTGCCGAATACTATTCTCAGTACTAAGGAGTCTCAATCTCAGCATCCCGACCTTACGTATGCATAATGCCGAATCTTACTACCCCAACATGTCGGTGGCAACCCAACACTTAGATTCGTGAATTCGTAATGGATCATTACTTGCATCTGTATATTTTACATTGTCCAATGCCTTCATGCCCATCTACTCGCATACATGGCGTACACATCTTATCCGAGTTAGTTGTAAACCTTCTGTTACCCCCTACCTTAGCATAGTAGTTGGATTATGAGTCACGCTTTGGGGGGTTAGCGAGCAGTTTTTTTCCTACAATCCCCCTTAGGTGACAGGATCCACGATTGTGGTGTATCCGGTCGTTATGCGCGCATTCATTGCCCGGCCACCTCCCCAGTCAACCGGATTCGACTTGTACTTCTCTACCCATTTCGGGTTGGAGCATATCATGTTGAAATGTTGTCTTATGGTCTGGAGACCGTAGGCCTTGACCCAGTCAACATTCTAGACTCTAATTTGTCAAATTAATCCGAATTTCCCCATTTTACACCAGTTTGCCAACTCTACTATGTGTGTATTCGTTCTAGTTTGTTTTGAACTAGTGAGGGATATCTAATAGTGTATATACGTTCACGTGTGTGTTAGCTTGTCTCGGAGTTCATTCCTCACCCATACCTATCAGTTTTTAGGTACTACCCAAGCTGCTTGTTCATCGTGAATCTATGAGTCGGCACCACTAAGTTTGGGCTTCCTTTTAGCCTGGATCCGGATGCCTAGAGTCCGAATATGTGATCACCATCTGCAGATTGGTTCTTACGTGTTATTTCGCCCAAAACCGAGGCCGGTGCCCAGTGTGATGGCCATCTATTGAATGGCTTACTATTATTATATGTATGTTTCGCAAGTTACATGTCTATGTGCTCCATCACCATGAGTGATGGAGATGATAGAGCGACATGTGGTTTTTCCATTTTGCTAGGATATGTGTGATAGATTTGTCTGATATTGATTCTATGTTATCATTATTCAGTTCTATTATTCATGCACTATTCTACATAGTTGTTTACTTTTTATGGAATTTTGCCATAATTACCCGTCATATACTCTTACTTGCAGTAACATGTGAATTTATTCATTTTAAACACCTGCCAAGTTGTGGTGCCTGATTCTTGTTAACCGAGGTGTTCTAGGTATTGCCATTGTTATCTATGAGGTGCCAACTGAGGCAACTGAGGAGCCGCAGGATGTAGGTGAGTGGTGCACCGACAATGTCATTTAGAAGTCGAGTCCTACACCTGAGTGGCTGATCACATTTTGGGGTGTGTTATATATTTTGCAATTTCAATTGTATCGGCAGGTGTTGGCCTTTATTTTGTGGGAATCTCGTAATTAAAATTCTATGTTTGTTTAAATATTTAACTTGATGCTATGGGAATGCCACTTCATATTTCTGTCATACTCTAATATATGTCTATGATATTTTTTTTTTTACCGTTAGGTGATGTTTATTAAAGTAATGACTTGCTACAAGTTTCCACTGAATTATATCATTATGTATTAAGAGGTTTTTGTGTAATCCTCAATGTGGAAACCTGTGGGAAAGTGTGCGCGCAAGTGAAATTTACTATAGCATCCCGCGTGCACAGACGCTATCCCGGATTACAGACCATCTTTTTTCTAATCCGGTCCAGGGTCGCAAAGAGACTAAAATGGTGATCCAAGATTCATGTACGAATCTTAGTTGGGACGAGGCTCTGATGATGATGATGAGCAATTGCCACCCAACCTCACTGGGGCAACCATCCTGTTTCTTCCTCCTAACTCCTTGCTTTTCATTTTATTTTCCCTTTAGGGTTTAGGGAAATGAAATTCATTGAGTTTGAAATGAAATCCAAAAAATCACTACATATGACTCCGTAACAAGTAACGATGAGAATGAACAGTAATTTAACCTTGAGATAGAAGGGAAGAGAGAATATTAACTCTAACCCTGGATCTCAATGTGATAATATAGTAAAAACCTTTAATTTACAAGAAAATTTGGTTAGAAACCAAGAAGTCCGAAAATGAGATTACGTTATAGAGAAGGAAGAATCGTGGAGAGAACGAAGACAAGTTCTCCAACTCCTACTTTTCTTTTCTTTCTTTCTTTTTTGTAACGGAGGGTGTCCTAGTCCTTTGGGTGAGAATAATCCCTACAGGCCCAAGGGGAGCCGGGTAAATCCCATGTGGCCCTAGTGTGGTAGTGCAGTTTCGAACCCTCAACCTCTAGGTGTAAACTGCAGTCCTAGCCCAACTGAGCTACCCTGAGGGGCCCCTCGGGGTTTCTCCAACTCCAATTTATGACCACCTTAATACTTTATATGTATTATTCCCTATTTTTAGAAATTATAGAAAGCCCTTTCCCACCAAAGTTTTTCCACAATTACAAATAATTCCCGAATTGCTAAGAAAAAACAAGTCAGTCCCTAGTTGTTTGCTAACACTTCCCTTCAAGCTAGTGCACAAACATCTACCATGCCCACCTTGGAATAAACATCATACAACTAGAAATTCTGCTAACTGATCCGCCGTACCAGTGACAAGTGGTGGAACTTCAATCTATTTTAAAACCTCCCACACTGAAGTGAAAAGGCTTACTATACTCAGCCACCAGCAACACCCTTCTTTCTTTGTGCACACAACACTTAGCAAACAACCTTATGAAATATTTGCAGACCCACCAGCGACTTAACCTTATATGCTCCACAGCATAAACTGCACAATCAGCACCATTGATACACAGCACCAATATATACTCTACCGCATCATAAACAAAGAGGCCACAAAATCATACAACATTACCAGCTACATAAAACAGACCCTCTTAGGAGTCAGCTAGGTTTTCCACAAAAGCTTTCAACTTCTCATATGAAACTGAGGATGCATGTTTACCCAATGAACTTGAATCTCACCTATGGATGACCAGTCAACCATAATTCAGCAATTACCTGAATTCAGACTGCCAAATAATTGTGGGTTACTCATAGAACTTTCTCCTCTTCATTTGAACTCCATCATAAAACCTAGATTTGATTAACTTGAGCACTGTGATGGTAACGGCTCATTCTAAATAAAATACCAACTTCACAATCAAATAAGGACACCATGTTCCATGTTCCCAATATGCAACATGCACGTCTAAGAACATGAAGAACAACACTTGAACAGTAGCCTTGTTTTCTTTAGATAGCCACCGTGTATGCTTTAAAACATAAAATAAACATAAGTGATATGGTATGCATGAAAACATCCCACTGTATGCACAGGACCAGTCCACTATATGGGCTGAAACAGCGATAACTCACTCCACCACTGTAAATCAGAAAGCTTGTGAAGGGGCCCAAATTATAAAGGAAAACAAACCGGAAAAACAAATAGAAATACTGCAGAACCAGCAACTCTGGTATTTGAAACTTAATCAGCAAAACATCCACTAATCTATGATGACCTTTGGCCCAACAGGACAAGCTACATAGCAACCATAATTATTGTGTTACACAGGACCATTTAAAACACCAAAAAAACCACTTGGTATCACTAATCCAACTAGGAAACAACAAGATTAACCTTCTCTTAATACATCAGATATGCAAATTATGAAACATCCATATGCTCCATGAAGCCCTAAAAGACCCAGCAAATCTTGGAGAAACCAACCAGGCACTGGTGCCAAACCAAATAAGTATCTTTATTGAAAGAGAAATATAAAGTAACAAGCAGTAGACTTGTACACAGTCGTCTTGAATCTTGGAAAGCTAGTACATAGCAGGCTTCCAAATTTTGTATTAACTACTATGCATAGTAGTCCCAAAAGCATCCTTTATACTACAGAAAAATACTTCTTGCCCCTCTACAATGTTTGCAACAAAACCTTAGAGCACTGGAACTTGAACCAATACTTCAACTCCAACAAATTATTGGGAACACATGGAACCCAAACCAAAAATCTTAGATCATGTTTATTGCATATGAACAGTGGATTGGTGATTTCAAAACTTCTTCTGCAGAACTATCAAACTACCCAAAACAAGTGCGAAGATGATACGGAATATGCATAGGTCCTGGAGAAAGATGCACTTGCTGCTGGACTAGGACTTGATAGGTTGTGGGCTTATGGCTAAACCAGGAATGGGTTGTCAAACCGGAATCTAGCAGGTAATGGCTAATCTGAAATGAAGAAGAAAAGAAAGAAAGAGAATGGAGGAAGGAAAAAAGGGAAAACAAAGGGGAAAAGGATGCTTATGCCTGCTATGTACCAAGTTGGGTCAAGCTGGGTAATAACTCAACCAGATGGGTCAGCTAGGTTTCGACCAAGTTCATTTATGCTGAGTTCAACCAGACCCAATCACCCATTGTTAGACCGTATCAAGTGAACTCAGCAAAGTTCCTAGTTAACCCTATGTATAAATTCTTCCTCCTTGAGTCTCCAAGAACATTTTTTAAAACCTTAACAAAATAACCTGTCATTTGAACCTTTAGTTGATTAGACTCAAAGCCCAAACACAACCCGTCAGAAAGAACTAATTTTTCCAACTGTTTGAGATCAAGCACATTGTGCTGTGGGTAATCCATTATGCCTCCAAGAGAACCCACAATCAGTAACCTATAATATGCTATAAAACTCTCCACAAGATAATTTGGCAATCCATGTAGATTGGCCATTCCTGCATTTTAGAGCAAATTGCTTGTTATTAAAAGCAGTCTACTCCTATCCATAATAGACCCACTTTTAATTGTCATAAAGTCTTCTTCATTCTTAGAGTTTGATAATAGCCTTTACAAGATCAAACCCACTACAAATCAATGATAACTTCCCCTATCTGATTCTTTGACCAAAACCAACTGTTCCATGTGTGTTGTGATAACCATCTTCTTCCTTCCCTACATGACAATTACATTCTACTCTAATTATTACAAGTTCTCCAATGGGCATGACATCTAATTATCAAATTACTTCAATAAAAATTAGAAAATAGCCTCAAGACAGCTAGCAAGTACGACGGGCAAATACAGTGAGGACTTTCTAGTGTTCTGCTCACTGCAATCATGACAGAAAGTCCTTAATCCTTATAAGTAAATATGCTGGAAAACTTAAACTTCAGGGCAAGACATCTATCATGGAGGACATACCATCATGGCCTCACCACCTTGTAGTGCAAAATCAATCTCTGATAATATAAATGAGGACTTGCTGGAGTTCTGCTCACTGCAATCATCACGCAACTGGCTCTTTAGCATCCACAAGCATGATACAAAGCAATTTAGAAAAACTTTCTACGGAAATATTTGACATATAAAGGATGGAATCAGAAACTATGTTTATACCTATTGCTAATGAAGAGTTCCTCATTGTCCTCATGATCAGTTGTAGATCTATGCCCATCCAAATCAAGGCCAGATTGATTGCCTAATTCTTATGCATAGATTAAATTCCATAAAGATAAAAGTTTTGAACCGGTAACAAGTAAATCAAACACAAGAAATGGCATACCAGATTGCATTCCTGTAGATCTTGCCGAAAGCTCACAAACTAGAGAAACATTGGATAAAGAAATTGAGGTTCGAAGAGGATTTTTGAATTCCAAATGTGCTTTTATTGCTTCTGCAATTGAATAAATGACAGAAGTGACTTTAGAAATCCTAGCAAATAAATGTATAGCATGCTTACAGCAGAAAAAAAAAGTTGTGTAACATTCAAAAAGGCTGCATCCCTATTTTAACTTTTTTTTTTCCTGCATCAATGAATGAGGAAAAACTCCGCCTATGTTGGGGTATCCTTGACATAGCCGATCCCAAGCCTGGACAAAGGAGGAGGGTTGTGCGTTAGGTAGCCGACAGCCAGCACAATACTCAGTCGGATTTCTTTATGGATTTGAGACCTAATGAAATTTCGTAGGGGCGTCCCCTACTTAGCGACACGCTGTATGGTCCGAGTACAGTGATAAGTGAGCAAGGACCGCTGCATCCGCGCCCGGGTGCAGTGCTAAACAGGCAAGGGTCCTCAGGAGATATTCAGAACTGTGCGAACTACTACGGGATTAAATTGATGAGCCATACGATGAAATTATGGGAGAGAGTTATTGAGAGAAGACTAAGAAGAACAACAAACGTTTCAGAGAATCAATTTGGTTTCATGCCTGGGAGACCAACCATGGAGGCTATCTTTCTCCTGAGGAGGTTAATGGAACGGTATAGAAAAGGTCAGAGAGATTTACATATGGTGTTCATTGACTTGGAGAAGGCCTATGACCGGGTTCTTAGGGAGATTCTATGAGAGTAGGAAAAGAAAAGAGTGTGTGTCGCATTTATTGAGGCGATAAAGGATATGTATGATAGAGTTGTGACATCTATAAGGACGATTGGCGAAGAGACTAGGAAATTTCCTGTCATGATTGGTCTATACCAAGGCTCAGCGTTAAGCCCATACTTGTTTGCCCTAGTTATCGATGAGATTACAAGACATATTCAGGATGAGGTGCCATGGTGTATGCTATTTGCAGATGACATTTTTTTAGTGGATGAGACAAGAGAAGGAGTGAATGCTAAGCTAGAAGTGTGGCGGGAAACGTTAGAGACAAAAGGGTTTAGGCTAAGTTGATGCAAGACGGAATATATGGAATGCAAGTTTAGTCATAGTAGGACACTTGGTAACATAAAAGTAAGTTTGGGCACACAAAAGATTGCAGAGAAAGAAAACTTTAGGTACCTTGGATCGATGGTGCAACAGGATGGAGGGATTGATACCGATGTAAGTCACAGGATTCAGGCCGGATTGACCAAATGGAGGAGTGCTTCGGGGGTCTTGTGTGATCGGAAAGTCCCCTTCAAGGTTAAAGAAAAGTATTATAAGGTGGCGGTAAGACCAGCATTGTTATACGGATCAGAGTGTTGGGCAGTAAAGCATAATCATGTTAAGAAGATGGAAGTTGCAGAGATGAGAATGTTAAGATGGATGTACGGGATCACAAGGAGAGATAAGATTAGGAATGAGGAGATTAGGGCCAAAGTAGGAATAGCACCTATTGAAGATAAAATGAGAGAAAATCGACTAAGATGGTTCGGCCATGTTAGAAGGCGTCCAATGGAGGCACCTGTTAAAAGGTGTAAAAGCATGGAGATTGGTAGGAGTAGGAGAGTGAGAGGGAGACCCAAGGGAAGATGGAAAGAAACTATTAAACATGACCTTGCCTACATGGATCTAACGGAGGACATGACCGTAATCAGATTTTATTGGCGTCGTCAAATCCATATAGCCGACCCCACCTAGTGGGAAAAGGCTTGGTTTGGTTTGATTTGGTTTGGTTTATCAATGAATGAGGAAAATTTATATCAATGAGTTTTATTTTCAAAATTCATGCACAATATTAAGTATAGTTTATGTTACCACAATTCATTAGGGTTCAAATGTCATTAAAAAGAAAAATAATTACAAGGGCTACATACTATATGAAAAGTACATTGTACGGACACAAAAGTATAAATTATAAAAAGCCACACTCGAAAATGAAAGAAATTATATCAAAAGTAAAGTTCTTACTACAATTCATTCCTATCTCACCCTAAATTTACCATAAATTTTTAAATACTTTTGACTCCCCATGACATTAACAAACTTGACAGGTAAAGAACCAATATCATTGATCTCCCTCAAAATGTGCGAACTCCAAATGTTCATTCATTTCCCATACACAACATGGTATTTAGCGAATAACATTCTATCCCCCTTAAAACTTCTCTAACAACCAAAAGTTTCACTTCTTTAAGACTCTACTACCCCCTACTAGCACCAGGCGGATAAGAGGATGTTTATTTTATCTTCATCACATAAAACATTTCTTTTTCTGCTTTGCTAGGGTTCATCACGAAGACAAGTATGAGGGAGCAGTAACGAGTGAAAGAACTACTTAAGAGGCAAGTGAGTTTCCAGTGAACATAGATTTGCATCTAGGGTCGGCAATAAGCCCTTATGTAAGTTCTTGACTTAATTGTGTGTTTTATTTAATAAATTGTTCTGTTAGCTAATTAAGCAGGATTAGTGGTTCAGCGAGTTTGTTTAGGGTTAGGAAGGTGTTCACTAAGTTTCGTGCAAATTGGAGTGCGTTTGGTCATAGGAGAAGGAGGGGGTGTTTGCAATTAGGGTTTTTCTGAAAATTCTTGCATCTAGGGTTAGCAATAAGCCCTTATGTAAGTCCCTGAATTAATTGTGTGTTTTATTTAATAAATTGTTTGGTTAACTAATTAACCAGGATTAGTGTTTGAGCGAGTTTGTTTAGGGTTAGGAAGGTGTTCACGAAGTTTCATGCAAATTGGAGTGCATTTGGTCGCAGGAGAAGGAGGGGGTGTTTGCAATTAGGGTTTTTCCGAAAATTCTTGCATCTAGGGTTAGCAATAAGCCCTTATGTAAGTTCCTGATTTAATTGTGTGTTTTATTTAATAAATTGTTTTGTTAACTAATTAAGCACGATTAGTGTTTGAGCGAGTTTGTTTAGGGTTAGGAAGGTGTTCACGAAGTTTCGTGCAAATCGGAGTGTGTTTGGTCACAGGAGAAGGAGGGGGTGTTTGCAATTAGGGTTTTTCCGAAAATTCAGTGTTCGCCAATTCGGGCTTATTGGAAAGTCGTGTTTCCAAAACTTTTTATTCTTGACTCGTCGTGATCCGATGCCTCAAAGCCCGTCGATTTCCATCATTTTGCTAAACCATGACTCAAAGGGCCTTTTTGCAATTTTCCAAATTTTCTCGCTAAAATACCAACCGATCCCCTTTTCCATCAGTTCTTGCTTCTTCATTGCATGCTCCAGCCATTACTTCCAATTCCTTCTCCCTTCTTTAACCAAGAGGCCAATCAAGCTAGGATTTCTCTAACTCAAGCCAAGAGATCACCTCCTTCTTCCTTGGACTTCCTTTGCCCAATAGCACTTCAATTTACTAAGTTTTCACCCATGGATTCCATCCCAATTTCCATTTCCATGCTTTCTAGGGTGGTGCACGTAGCCTAGACCTGGTTTTTCTTCTTCCATCGTGTCATAGGAGTTGTGTTGTAGTGGGTTCAGAATGTGCGAGCTTGAGTTCTATTCTTTTTCTTTCTCCACACTTCACGGAAAGTGAACAAGCTTTATGAATTGGATATGCATTTGATATCTACTGTTTTGGTTCTTGCAATTATATGCTTCTAGCAGCCCAATATATAGCTCAATTATGTTGTTTATTGGATTCTCATGTTACAAATAGGGTATTAATGGAAAGGACTTCAATGTCGTTTGGTGGGGGTGTAAATGCTGAGAAATGAACCATGTTTATGTATGTTACAAGTGGTTTCTGAAGTTGGGTTGAATTTCCCCCAATTCTGAATGGAATTGGCTTCAGACATCTCACTTCTAGGAGCTTAAATCTAGCTATAACACTCGCATGGCTAGCCGTAGCTCTACAGGTTTCAGTTCTGGAAGGAAGCTGAGAGCCAACTTGGGAACACCTGACTGACAGAGTGTTCTACAGTTAGTACAAGGCTAGCCATACGGCAACCGTAGAGCAATAGAGCAATCAACAGCTCGCCATATCCATCCAGAACCGAAATGAAAATTTGATTGACGATTTATTTTTCATCCTGTAAGTCACCAAAATCTCATTTGTTCTACAGCTAGCCATACGGCTAACTGTAAGATCCCTGTGTATCCTTTAAAAAAAAAGAGACTTAAACCTAGTCGTTGACCTTACTTGTGGGACCCTTGACCCTACCCAATGATGACCAGATGGGGAATATTGAGTGAGGGACGTTGGAGCTTGACATGTGCCCTTGCGGATTGTCCAGGAAAGTGTATGGAATCCGATATTGAGTCAAAGGTGCATAAAACCTTGGGTTAGTGATGCCTATCAACTTCAGAAACACCAGGATGTATCCTAAGAGCATCAACACTTCAGGGATTGTGCAAAATGGAACGATACCGCACCCCGTACATATTTGACAATCAATGATCTAGGATTGGATTGTAACGACTCCTTGACTTATGAATTGACTATCCGTCGTTATTCGCATTTCCTTATGCACTCTTTATATGTCTTAAGCATGTTCACCTTTGAATTGTATTTGTACCAGTTGTGAGTCAGAAGTGAGGACCTAGGTGTATCTAGGATCCCCAATGGTTACTGTACGCTTGATGGTTGTTTCTACGCTAATACTTGAAAATGGAACGCTAATGGACAAGGGCTACTCATTATTGATCTTAGTGACTGGGTTTTAATAGCATAAATGACCTGGAGAAGCGCAACAATGTATATGGAATTATGGACATGGAAACCTAACCCGACATGGTTGTCTTGAATTCTCGAGTCAAGCACCACTCAACTGTATTTCATCCAACCACAGTAGGGGGGCCCCATTCATTACCTTCCGCAGAATGAGATTGTGGGCAGGTGGCTTGGATGTCCTTCACTACTCAATATGCGTAGAAGAGAGGCTAGCAACTTGGACATCATCAGAGCAGGACTTTGGGTATTGGCAGGCGGCTTGGAAGCTGTTGGTACTCCCGGAAGACGGCTAGGACTTCCTCTGAGCCTTATTGTCCTATGCATTGCATTCTGATTGTCATCATGGTGACATAGCCTATATGGATTGCCTTATTGCTAGTTGATTCTGTATTACTGTATTTCCAGATGATTCTATTTATTATGCTAATCTTGCTTTAAATGCCTAGCTTAGTTTTCTTGAAATCATATGATCATTGTACTTGTCTTACATTCTGTATTGAAGCATCGTATCTTTTCTATATTGCTTATTCACCGGCCTAGCTTTATGTCTGATGTTGTTGACCTTAGGGTGCAGAGGACGCCAATACCTATGAGCTGGAAGTCAAGACCATCCCAGAGGATCCACAACTGATAGGATTCCACGAGTGGAGGGCCGATTTCATAGAGCAGCTTCATCGTTGCCCGGCACCCAAGCACGTCACTGGCGATGATGCATAGATACGAAATGGATACAACAAGGACACGCCATAGACACGGCAGGGAAACGGATTTTACATATAAAAAGTTAAGTATCGGATACGATACGTTGCCCATTTTGAAGTATCCGTGCATCTAGGTCACCGGGGGGTTTCTATGGAGAGATGTTTACCTTTCTCATTTTGTCTATCTTTGTATTTGCTTTTGTACTTGTTTATGGCCTAAGTTTTGGGATGGCCAGTGTGTTTGAACTTTATATGCATTTTGTATAAACTCAATTATAGAAATGGAAAGCTATGCACTGTTTCTTTAAACATGCTCCTTTAATGCTAGTCTATTCAATTATTAAAAGAGTTTCCGCATGTTATTTGAGGAATTAAAAACACACCATCCTCACCGCAGACCTCGACTCGATCCTTCGGGGCCTCGATTGGGGGGAACATTTACTTATTTTGGGAAAAACTAAAACTGGCTCCTAATCTCACACCCCCGGACCCGGTTTAACCTTATCTCTTTGAACTGATCATGGACAAGTTAACTACTCTATTCAATAGGTGGCAACTTGGTGTCTTTTGTTTGTAGATGATACAGTGTTCGTGGATGAATCAAGAGATGGCACGGACGCAAAATTTAAGAGATGTTGGGAGGCTTTAGAATCCAAGGATTTAAATAAGTCGAACAAAAATAGTTGCGACATCAATAGGAATGCGTATAAGGTTGAAATGTGTCAAGCATGTGGCCCCCTGTAGAAGGGCGTCTGGTCTTGCAAGCATCCAACTAGAGTGAGAGGGCAAGGGAAACTCTAGAGGAGTGGGTATGCAGTGGTGAAGTCCCACATCGGAACACGCTAGTCCTGATCTTAGGTATATATGTGCGTGACCTAGCCTTGACTCCACATGAGACCTTTTAAAACCGTGAGGCAAGATTGGGCTGAAATCCCAAGAGTCAAAGCGGACAATATCATATGGATAGTGGGCACGAGTCGTTGCAGATGGTATCAGAGCCAAGGACGACTCTATTTTCCAGTGGGGGGAGTATGTCAAGCCTGTGGCCCCCTATAGAAGGGCATTGGGTCCAATGAGCATCTACCTAGAGTGAAAGGGGGAAACTCTAAAGGACTGGGTATATAGTGCTGAAGTCCCACATCAGAAACACGCTAGTCCTAATCTTGGGTATATATATGTGTGAGACCTAGCCTTAACTCCACATGAGGGCGTTTAAAACCGTGAGGCAAGATTGGGTTGAAATCCCATGAGCCAAAGTGGACAATATCATGTGGACAGTGGGCACAGGTCATAACAAAATGCATTTGAGAATTGAAACTCAGGAGATACAACAAGGATTCATTCTGATACCCTGGTTCGATAATTAGTAAGGATGCAAAGGTTGGGGAAGGGGGAAGATGTCGAAGAAGAAGTCGAATATAGGATAAGAGTGTGATGGTTGAACTGTAGACTTGCATCTAGAATGCTTTGTGATCAGCATGTATAACAACATTGAAGGAAAAAAATTAAGTTATGGTTAACGACATGTAAGATTATATGGTATGAGGAATCAGTAAAACAATGAAAATACATTAAAAAGGAAACCATGGTGACTCTAAACTACTAGCATGGTAAGGTGGGGTCAAGCTATGATGTGGATACAAATTTATGATAGGCTTTGTATAAGGACCGTTGCTAGTTGTTATGCAGAAGGATCTTTGTCAAACTTTATGGATTACATTATGAGCCTCGATGGCACCTTATGTATGAATTGCGCCTTTATGACAAGGTTATGTTGACCGGTGCCAAGATTTAGTAAGGGATATACCATGGGAACATATAATAATCACTCCCATGATCCACAATAATCTGAACAGGTATTTTGGCGGCCTTCATTGTTTTTTACGATTAATTTTCTACTCTGTTATCTTTTATTTATATGCATGCTAGAGTAGGAAATTCATTCACCAGTAAATGTAGTGACAAGTGGCTGTTGTAAGTTAGAGAATAGGACCTATATTTATAATTTATATCATGCTAGGGACCTTGGTGTAAATATCAGGAAACTGAGGGACAATTTTTTAATTTTCAGAAACTAAGACTTAATGGCATAAGAACTGTCGACCTAATGTATAGTGGAGATCATTCTATTGTTTCACCCTCAAGTTCCCTCTCTTTCTTCATCGTTTCTTCTTGTTTTGTTCGTTGGTTTCTAAAAGGTACTATGTTAAAACCCTAGATCTACTTGACTCTAGGGTTCCAACTTGGTATAAGAGCCTTGAATAAGGTAGAAGACTTGCATACGAAGAGATCTACTGTTCCAGATCTGACGTTGATCGCCCGTTTGGATTGATTCAACCCCAGCCGAACACAAATATAAATGTTGGTCTGGGTAGGCAAGAGTCATCTGTGTGTGTGTCGACGGTGGGCTGAAGCATACAGACTTAATTCTGATGTGTATTTGAAGGCTGGACAAGGGTTATAAGAATAAACAAAGATGTTTAATGCAGTTGTTCGATGAAAAAAGGGCTTGTCAATGCCGCTGTTTGGAAAATAAGTGTGGTTCAAGTAGTCGTTTGTGGTTCCAGTGACTTTGTTTGTTAGTGCTGCTGTTTGGTGAAAAAGTGTGATTCAAGTAGTCGTTCGTGGACTGTTTTTTGGTGAAAAGGTATATTCCAAGTAGGAGTGGTGACAGGTTTCTAAGCGTGGCAACAGGGCCTCTTTGGTAAATGTTCTGGTGTGTGCTGACAGGAGCTGTATTGGTGGGTCATGTGGACAGGTAACATTCATACTTATTGACAGATTTTTTTTTTCTTTTTTTTTTTCATTGTCATGGGTTTAATCAAATTGGAGATTAATTGAGACTTCAATTTCAATGGAGTCGAAGGGTGAAGGTTCCATGGGATCTAGTCAACAACTTATTCCTAATGTTGGATAACACCAACTCTTTTCAACAGTTCTAATTATAAGGATTGGGCCTATTCAGCCAGAATGGCCATTGGAGGATTGAAAAGACTCAGTTATATTGATGGGAGTATCAAGGAGCCTGCAAATGAAGATTCTAAATATTCAGATTAGGTAGCAGAAACTATGTTGATAATGAACTGGATTCTTATTTCAATGGAGGAAGGAATTGTCAAGAGTTTCAAATATTCTACAAATGCAAAAGAACTCTGGGAGTCGATTAAGGCAGCTTATGCCCAAAAGAGGAATAATGACATGATTCTAAGATTGAAAATGGAGATTGCTGGTTCTAAACAAGGAACTCTCTCAATAGGAGACCATTACTCTCAATTCCGGGCATTGTGGATAGATTTAGAGTCTTACATGAGCCTTGAACCTTGTTGTGCTAAGCAGCCAAAACTATTGGAAGACGAACATATATTTAAACTCTTGGGTGGTGTTAACCCAGAGTATGAATCTATTCGCACACAAGTAACAAGTAAGGATTTGTTGCCTCCCATTGGTACAGTTTTTGCTCTGCTACAAGGAGAGGAGAAATGTCGGCTGGTTATGAATTCCAAACCTGATGTCATACTTATAAACAATAATGTTGGCAACAGAATGCACAATACAGGATATGGTGGTTATAGTGGTGCCAGAGGGTGTGGCCATGGAAATAACCGTGGAGGTTGTAAGACCCCGACCCGCCAATCTCGCGTTTAGTTTTAATTAATTGTGATATTAACTCTGTAAGTAGTTTTAGATGTTATTTGATTAAGTTTGTGGGTAAGAATAGTTTTTGAATAGCTGTGGGAAGTTTTGAGAGCCAGTGTAGGGGCAAAAAAGTCCTTCACATGAAAATCTAAGCACAAAAATTCGATGTCCCCAAACCATGTCAAATTTATACTAATTAAGAACTAGATTTAAGTTTATGAATATCTCTCTTCTTCATCAAACCCATCCAAGGCCCGGAAGATCAAGTTTTAAGCCAACCAAGTTCTACTAGTGGTGGGGCCTGTTAACACCAGTCGACACAAAGCCCACCAGGCCCATTCAATGTACAAACCAACCCATCACGTGGGATAATTTAGGATAGACTCAAATCACTGTAAATTTATCCTCTTTCCATATGCATAGATTGTAACAGCTTTACTTTCCATATACATAAATTGTAATAGGTTTCAATTGCCTTGATTAAGGCTGAATGATATTATAAAAGGGAGAAAGGATCGACCATTGAAGGGATCCAAGTTTTCCACAAAAAACCATTGTCTATTCACGTTCGTGACATGGTATCAGAGCCTGCGACATGGTCTGCTGCTGCATCTTCTTCTTCTGCTTCTTCTTGCTACTTCATCTGCATCTCAGCCACTCAATAGAAAACAACACAGCAACTGATCTCTATTTCTAGAAATTTTCAGCCAACCAGGAGGAAGGAAAAGCACTGTCGTCAGGCGTATTCACTCCAACAAATCAGTGGCCCACCTGTGATGATCAAGACACCTTCACCAACTCTATCTATGATGGTCGACTGATTATTCCAGACATTCTGGAGACTTTTTCAGAATTTTTGGCTGCCTTGAGGTAGGATTTTTTTCTATTATTCTGGATGTCTGAAATCTTGCTCCAGTTTTCATCTCCACCGTCCAGTTTCTAGGATTCTCATCTGATTTCGGTGAGATTTGGTTTAGTGGACAAGAAAAAGGCTTCTCCTTCTTCCCATGTGATCTGATCCCATCATTGATCAATCTGTGGGCCACCAGACCAGATCCTGTGCAGAATTTCAGGTTGCCAGGGCCAATTCTGGCATCTGATCATCTCTGGCCCACCATAGATCCTTCAGGCACCTCCAGAAATCACTTCCTCAGGGTCGTCTGATACTTGTGGGAATTATAGAGTTGTTTTCCAGATTTTTGTTGAGAACCAGATTTGTGTTTTTACAATCTGCTTGCAATTTCTAAGAATTTCACTCAGCACCCTCCTCTCTATCAAAAGAGAGAGGTCTGCTGATCTAGTAATTCTGAGTTACAATACAAACTTGAGACAGATTCTAGAGTGTTCATTATGGACAAAAGTGAAACTTCCTTGATTAAATTCAATGGGACAAATTATTCATCATGGGCTTTCTAATTTCAAATATACCTTAAGGGAAAAGAGTATGGGGACATGTTGATGGGACTGATCCTAACCCTTTAGAGGATGTAAAGGCAGAATCTAAATGGGAAACCAAGGATGCCCAAATCATGACTTGGCTTCTGGGGTCAGTGGATCCACAATACATTCTGAATCTCCGGCCCTATAAAACAACAAAAGGAACGTGGGATTATCTCAGACAGGTTTATCAACAGGATAATTCTGCCAAACGATCCTACTTAGAACATGAGCTATCTCAGTTTAATCAAGGGACAATGTCCATTCAAGAATATAACTCTCATTTTATTTGCTTATGGACGGACTATACTGAGAGATCATTTACTCCAGTCTACCTGATGCCTCGATTGTGGTGGTTCAGAGCATTCATTCCACTAGTCAAACGGATCAATTCTAGATGAAACTGAGATCTAAGTTTGACCAAGTACGCTCAAATCTGATGAGCAAGGTGCCTCCCCCATTCTACTGATTCTTGCTTAGAAGGGCTTCTTTGCGAGGAACAATGTCTTACAACCCAGGCTACTCTTCAACAAGCAATTTCTACAGGACCACTGACTGTTGCCCATCTTGCTCGTCCCAAACAGCAAAACAAAGACATGACCAAAGTACAGTGTTATTGTTGTCAAAAGTATGGACATGTCACGACTCAATGCAATCAAAAATTCTGTTCTTACTGCAAACGCAAAGGCCATGTTCTTCCGGAATATCAGCATCGTGCTCATGTTTCCTCTCAAAAGGATAATCTGGCAACCCCAGATGCATCTTCTGCATTGAGCACTGCTGCCACTACAATGATGCCTGCTCAACATCCTTCTTCATCCTCTCTTACCCCTTAAATAGTTCAACAGATGATAGCAAATGCCTCTTCTGCTCTTGGTCTCTCAAGTAAACCCAACCATTCAAACCCTTCTTGGTATATGGATTCGGGGGCTTCTAATCATATGACCCACTCTTCTGATAATTTATCTTAATTAAAGCCTTATTATGGAAACTCCGAATCAAGACAGCAGATAGTGGCAGTATAGCCATTACTGCCATCAATGAGCACATCCCTTACTGTTGAGTCATGTTTTACTTTCTCCTCAGTTATCTACAAATTTATTATCTGTGGGACAACTCATTGAGAACCATTGTTCTGTCTTTTTCTCGCATTCTGGCTATGGTATACAAGATTAAGCATCGGGGAAGGTGATAGCGAAGGGACCTAAGTGTGGCCGTCTTTTTCCGCTACAACTCTCTACACAAGATAGGAATTTGGTTGCCTCTTCCCTGTTTTCTGCTTCTAGTTCAAATAAGAGCCAATTATGGCACAATAGATTAGGCCATTCTCATTCTTGTACTTTGTTGTCTTTGTTTCAATCTGGTTTGCTTCATGATAATAAAATTTCTCTTAAAGATTTTTCTTTTGATTGTTCTAGTTGTAAAATGAGCAAGAGTAAGACTCTTCCTTTTCCCATCAGTACCTCATTATCATTGAAATGCTTTGATCTTGTTCATAGTGATGTATGGGGTATAGCACCTGTCACATCCGATTCTCATTTTACGTATTTTGTTACATTTATCGATGATTATAATCGCCTTACATGGATTTATTTCTTGCATTCAAAATCTGAGGCGTTTGTTACATTTAAAAAAAATTTAGCTTATGTGGAAAATCACTTCTCCACATCCATTAAACCACTTCGCATCTAGTGGTGAATATGTTTCTAATGAGTTTCAGAATTTTTTGCAAAACAAAGGGATAATTTCTCAACAATCATGTCCTTATACACCCCAACAAAATGGTGTGTCTGAGAGGAAAAACAGACACCTTTTGGACATTGTTCGGTCACTTGTCTTAGAATCATTTGTTCCACCAAAATTTTGGCCTGAAGCTCTGTCCACAGCTGTTTATGTTATAAATAGACTACCCTCCCCTCGTATAAAGAATGAAACACCTTATTTTCATTTATTTCATAAGCATCCTATTTATTCTCATCTCCATACTTTTGGGTGTGTATGTTTGCTTCTTCTTCCCCCAGTTGAACGAACAAAACTAAAAGCTCAATCCTTTAAGTGTGCTTTTCTAGGCTATGCGACTGACCAAAATAGATTTTTTTTTATGATCCTAATGTGAAACGTATCCGGACCTCTCTTAATGTCGTGTTTTTTTAAAATCAATATTTTTTCCAACATCATCTAGATCATGATAAACCTACTGTGCTTTCACTTGTTCCTAACTATAGTGATAATCTTGTTCCTTCTACGGAAACTATCAAGCCTTTACTTGTGTATGAAAGGCATCAGCAGGAAAATACAATTACACCAGAGCCTCATGATTTGTCAGCTTCCTCGACACTTGACCCAGCTCCTGCTCCAGACATCTCCCAGTCGGTTCCTCTTCGTTGATCATCTAGGATTTCCCGCCCTCCTGATCAGTTTGGCTTTACCCATACATCCTTACTTGCTACTTTGTCTTCTGTTCATATTCCTAATAATTTTTCCCAAGCAGTGCGACATGAGTGTTGGCGGCAAGCCATGCAGGAAGAACTTGACACACTCAAAGTGAATCACACATGGGATGCTCTTCAATGTCCTCCGTCAATCAAACCCGTTGGCTGTAAGTGGGTTTAGTCTATCAAGCTACATTCTGATGGTACTCTAGCATGTTATAAGGCTTGGTTAGTGGCACATGACAACCGTCAGGAGTATGGTACTGACAAAGGATAAAAATAGCGGCTAGGCCCAACGCCAAACCTTTACGAAGCGAGTGCTACGTAGCGTAACGAGGCTACGTAGCGGTGTAGCGGTGCGATTTGAAAAAATCGCCAAAAAATTCTAGAAAATCCAGAAATTTGTAAAATGAAAGAAAATGTGGTTCTTTTGCAAAAGTAAGAAAAGGGGCTATAGCGGTGCCCTCATTGCATGAGTCCTGCATCGTTGTTTGGTTATAAAATAATAGCATTGATCAATTTTTTTCATATGTATTTATATTGGTTGGCTATTCTAAGTTAAAAACTAATAAGATGTTTGTAAAAAGACAATGTAATTAAAATATCATCAGTACCATGTTTAGAATATAACATTTCATAGTTGCATCGTGAAATGCAAAGTTGCACACACACACATATGGAGATAATTTTTCTATTAAAGTTAAATTTGATTAGAGCCCTATTTTCTATTAGTGTAAAATTTGGTTGTGGCACTATTTCCTATTAGAAAGAGCTTTGGTCAAGCCCTATTTACTATTAGAGTGAGATTTGGTTGTTACCTATCTTCAATTAGTTCGAAATTTGGCTGCGCTCTTTTATTTTTGAATGTTGGCTATGGCCCTATTTCCAATTAGAGTGAATTTTGACAAAGGCATTAATTTCAATTAAGTAATATTTGGCTAATGTATGACTTTTTTATTTTAAATTTGGGCCTCATAATGGAGCCCACCTGTGATTAAAAAGACAACAAGCTATTTGGTTAATCTTCTTTTGGATGAGACCATTTAATTTTTTGAATGGGTTTTTTAATGATCTTTTTTAAGTGGTTTTAAAAAAAAAATTTGGATGATTTTTTGAATCAGATTTTTAATGATTTTTAATGGTTGTTTTTTTTAATGGTTTTTGAGTATTTTTTTAATGGGCTTTTTTAATGGATAGGCCCATATCCTTTTTTTAAGTGAAATTTGGCTATGGCTTTATTTCTATTAGAGTGAAGTTTGGATAAGCCCCATATCTACTTGAGTGAAATTTGGAAAAGGACATTTGACCAACTATATATTTAATTTAGGTGGGTCATGAATCTCAATTTAGCCCGTTAATAATAAAAGGTCCCTGGGACATTTGATTAGTGGTCCCTTTTTTTAATCTAGGCGGGCCCCAATGTTGGGGCCATGAATCTCACATTAAGCCCTCAATATTAAAAGGGAGGGGGCCCTTTCGAAGAAGGGCATGTGCTGGCCCATTTCATCATGCGAACAAAACATATCAAAAAGGTCATTTGCTGGCCCTTTTCTTCATACAGACAAAATAGAAGCATCGAGGAAAAAAAAAGGAGAAAGGAGGGAAAGGAAAAGAGGGAAAGGGAGCAAGGAGAAAGGAGGGGAAGGAAAAGAGGGAGGGAAGGAAAAAAGAAGAAGAAGAAGAAGAACGATGGAGATGGAGGACGAGGAGGAAGAAGAAGAGAAGAAAAAGGGAATATGCTGTTGGTTATGCTGCTACCTGGACGCCTACTGCTTGCTGTTGCTTCGACGTTTGCTGCCTACTGCTTATTTGATTTGGTGTTTGATGTCTGCTGCTTGCTGTTTCTTTGATGTCTGCTGCCTGTTTCTGGTTCGATGCCCACTGCCATCTGCCATCAGGGATGTCTTCTTCCCTGCAGTTGTTATATCCTTTTCCCCCTTTCTTCTTGCTTTTTTTTTTTACAGTGGTAGGGTTTTTTTTATTTTTCTTTCTTTTTAACTTTGTAGCGGCCGATACATAACTGTATCGGTGTGTAGCGGCCGCTACATATTACACCCCGACACGGTTGTGAGCGGCGCTATTTTCCTTTTAGCGCACTGCCGCTACGATTAGCGGCCGATATTTTGATCCTTAGTATTGAATATGATGAGACATTTGCTCCGGTCGCCAAGATGACAGCAGTGCGTACAATTCTTGCTATTGCAGCATCACGCTCATGGCCTCTTTATCAGATGGATGTGAAGAATGCCTTCCTCCACGGAGATCTTAAAGAGGAAGTGTGCATGTGTCTTCCTCAATGATATAATTCTACTTCTAAAAATGAGGTGGCGAGCTCCGTCGCTTGCTATATGGGCTCAAACAAGCACCCAGAGCTTGGTTTGAGAAATTTCATTCTACTCTGCTTCATCATGGATTTGCTCAGTCCCTATGATCCTTCATTGTTCCTGAATAACACTGCTCAAGCTACCACCATACTTCTCGTATATGTGGATGATATCATCATCACAAGCACTCACAGTAACATGATCCATAGTCTTCAATCCTCACTTCAACCTACATTCCATATGAAAGACCTGGGTCCATTAATATATTTCTTGGGTCTTAAGGTACAACAGTCTAGGAAGGGACTGTTTTTACATCAACATAAGTATGCTACTGATCCCATTGATCTTGCTGGCCAAAAGGATGCAACACCTGTGAACACTCCATTAGAAGTCAATGTGAAACTCTGGAAAGATGATGGGGACCTCCTCTCCGACCCCAGCTCCT
Organism: Umbellularia californica; assembly: GCA_028538565.1. Taxonomy (NCBI): domain Eukaryota; kingdom Viridiplantae; phylum Streptophyta; class Magnoliopsida; order Laurales; family Lauraceae; genus Umbellularia; species Umbellularia californica. The sequence goes on along the minus strand of JAPQWN010000007.1, from coordinate 39,005,513 downwards.
GACGCTTAGTTGGGAATCTGGTCTACTTGACCATCACTCGGCCCGACATCTCATATGATGTGGATGTTGTTAGTCAATTCATGACAGCACCGCGGCATCACCATCTGGTTGCAGTCAAAAGGATCATTCAGTGCATTCTAGGTTCTCTGACACAAGGCGTGGTTTTTCCAGTTGGCACACCACTTACACTAAATGCTTATTCTGATGCCGACTGGGCCGGATGCCCGGATACTCGCCGATCCACCACAGGCTGGTGTATATATTTGGGTGAATCGCTCATTTCTTGGAAATACAAAAGGCAAGAAAGGGTCTCCAGATCTTCCACTGAATCCGAATATCGTGCCATGTCCTCTGCCTGCTCCGAGATCCTTTGACTTCGTGGCTTACTTACAGATCTTGGTTTTCCACAGGCCTCAGCTACCCCCACTTCATGCGGACAATACTAGTTCCATCCGTATCACTGAAAATCCAGTTTTTCATGAACGTACAAAACATATCGAGGTGGATTGTCATTTTATTCGAGATGAAGATGATTGCAAGGTCATTAGTCTTCCACATGTTTTCAGTGAACTCCAACTTGCAGACATCTTCACCAAAGGACTGCCTAGGCCACACGATGAGTTCTTGATTCGCAAATTGCTGCTGTTTGACCATCATCAATTTGAGGGGGGGTGTTAACACCAGTTAACACAAAGCCCACCAGGCCCATTCAATGTACAAACCAACCCATCACATGGGATAATTTAGGATAGACTCAAATCACTGTAAACTTATCCTCTTTCCATATACATAAATTGTAACAGCTTTACTTTCCATATACATAGATTGTATTAGGTTTGAATTGCCTTGATTAAGGCTGAATGATATTATAAAAGGGAGACAGGATCGACCATTGAAGGGATCCAAGTTTTCCACAAATATCCATTGTCTATTCACGTTTGTGACAGGACCGACACCCCACTAACTATATAAAGCGAACCGGCCTGCCTCTCCCTTTTTCATTTCATTCCAGCAATTCTCAGCAACTTCAAGCTCTCCTCTCCTTCCCCTTCTTGCTTCATCTCAAACCAAAGGGGAGCTTTTCCCAAATAGAAGATTCGTCACCGCCATTGCATCCCACGTGTTGTGAGCTTCTGATCTACATCTTTTTCACACAATTCCACCGCCAATAACCCATCACACAATTCCCAAAGTGTTGTAGGGCATCTTTAGGGTAAGAGTCTTTCTCTCATCTTTTAGTATGTTGTTTAAGAACCCAGATGAGCCACAAATTCCAACATGCATGACCTATCTCCAAGCCTTTATTCATTTTCCATTTTTGGGTGATTTTTTAGGGTATTTATTGGGCATTTTTGTTCAAGGATTTTCAGCAGCTATAGGAATGTTTGGGAAGTGATTTTGGGGTACCTTGGAGCTAAGGCAAGTGTTTGATTTGATTAATTAGACATGGCTGCACAATTTCATTGAAAATCGAATTCTATTCTTGTATTTGTGTTAGTGTATATCAAGGATTAAAAAAGCGGAATCGGGACTCGACTCGGCCGAGCCCGGTGAAGCTCCATCTTGTGCTCAGTAAAAAAAAAAAAGCGACCCAACCAAGTGATAAAGAAAAGAAGGGGAGAGATAAATGAAGAAGAAGAAGATAGGTGAGTTTGGAGTGGATGGAAAAGAGAGGGAGAGAGGTCGGTTGGCTGGACAAAGGAAAAGAAAAGGAGAAAAAAAGGAGAGCGTACCAGGCACCTAAGGTAGAAACAGCAAAAGCAGTCAGCAGTAAGCAAAAAAAGAGTCAGCAGCAACAGAAGTCTGCAGCTCCAGCAGACAGTAGGAGCAGCAGTAGGCTGTAGCTATTGCAGGCTAGCAGCAACATCAGTCAGCAGTAATGCAGAGAGCCCAGGTACGTATACCTTTGCCTTTTTTATGTTTTCCAACGTTGCTCTCTCTCTCTCTCTCTCTCTCTCTCTCTCTCTCTCTCTCTCTTTTGTCATCTAGCTGTTCACCTTTTTCATTTCTTCTTTTCTTTTAGTCTTTTTCCTCCTGTACGCCCCATTTCTTTCCTTCTTCCTTTTTCCCCTCCAATAATGCAGGCCTCCCCCCTTCCTTTCCATTTATTTTTTTCCCCTTCCAATGCTGCAGGAGAGTCGAGTCCGATCAGCATGAGAAGACTTGGACTCGGCCGATTTTTTAGACCTTGGTGTTTATACATCCATGTTACTCCTTTCTTTCCTAAGTGTTTAATTATGTTTTCATGAGGTTTGAGGGTGCTAATTTTAGTGTTAATTAGTGGAGAAAGATTGGCCCAAATTTCCCCAAAAATCCCCTAAGCCACAGACCCCAACACTATGCACAGCAGTGGATTTCCAGGGAAATTTCCCATTTTTTCCCAATTGTCCGCTGCAAGGTCCACGGCTAGCCATGGGTGGGTCCATAGCTAGCCGTAGGACCCATATGGCTAGCTGTACGGCCCCCGGTTGTGGAGTGCACGTGGCCCGCTTGTGCCGCTCAAGCCACCCTGCTGACCTTGTTTTGTACTATTTTGACCCGTTTTAACCCTATTTAACCCCAATTAACCTCCTACCTTTTCCTTACTATTTTTAGGTGGATTTAGTCTTCTTTAACCATAAGAATTACGCACATGAAGCCCAGTTCCTTGGTGTGAACCATGAACCGTAGGGGCTAGTTTTGGAACCCATGAACCATACATGACCAAAATGAAATTGTTTGACTCTGGGGGTGTTCTTTGAACTTGGTCCTCACCCCAATAGGTTGTCCAGAGGCATGTAGGTGTACTAGGGACTTGGGGCTGCGCATGATTAGGGTTTTGGTAAGCCGAACATCACAATTCAGCACTAAGGGACTAAGCAACCGGCGAGCAGACCCTAAGTGTGCGCGATGCCAAATCCTAATACCTTGACATGTCAATAGCAAGCCGTAGCTTAGGATTAACAGTTTGTAATGGATCCTTCACTGTTATACAAACTAATCTCGTCTAACCAGTAAGTCACCGTTTCCTCGTACATGGTGAATGCCATTCTTGAAAGTGCATGATTCTTCCGTACACCTTCCACACCTGACCTTCACATATCATGTATCACTTGTCATTTGCACATGGGGTTTTAGCAAGCAGTTATTTGGCCCGCTTACCCTTATTAGACAGGATCCATGGTTGTGATGTCTTGGGTTGTGAAGCGAGCATTTATTTGCCCCGCTCCTTCCGGAACATCCGGATCCGCCCTTTCCTTACCAATTTCGGGTTAAACTGATTTTCTAGAGACCGTAGGCCTTGTCCAGTTTCTGATTGTAACTAGACATGTTGCTACCCTTGTTTCCGTAACACAAGATAGTCTTATGTTTTCCATTTCATGCTTGCATGTCATGCCTTGTTTGATTGTGAGGGTACTCGATCCAGCGTGCATGACCGTGAGTGTGTACGCTTGCCGAGAGTTACCCCTCACCTTGTTATTTTCAAACATGCCCGATAAGTAGTGTTTGTCAATCCAAGCCCAGGCCCATTTTGGGCCCAGTCTTCAAAGCCATCTGTTCGCTCTTCGTTTGTAATACAGTTTTAGGCTTTACATAAGATATACTTGCTGTAGATAAGGGATACTTGCATGTAATCAGGGCATTAAGCTCCTTTATAATGGAAGAACAGTCGACCCTAATGGGCACTGTGTTTTAAACATTAAAACATTATTTGCTGTATGAGATTTCCATCTCTCTAAATGACATGGTATCAGAGCCAAGTCGATCAACTGTGGATCATCTCCTAAGTCATCTTCCAAGCATTGGAAGCCTCTCTACGATCATCTTCGTCAGCCAGATCATCTCAGATCAGGCGTGGCCCACCTGCAATCATCACAGCTCATCAGCGGAACCTTCCCATCTTGGTCGACTGGATATTCCTTGGTTTATGAAGATTTTTTTCGGAATTATTGATCATCAGAGGTAGGTTTTCTACCATTTTTTGTGAAAATTCAATCTTTTTCACTAGTTTTCATCTCGGCCGTCCAAAATCCTGGATCTGGGTTTGATCTGACTGAGACCACGACCAGTAGTTGCGGAAAACTACTTTTCCTTCATCCCCACCCTCTGATCTGTGTCAAGATCACCACGTGGGGCCCTCGTGTGGTTTTACACACTACCGACAGGGACATTTTTATCCCTTGTTCTGCTACTGCTGCTGTCTTCATTTTCTTGCTACTGTTGTCTTCCTTATCTGCAGCTGCTTGATTTCTGCTGTTGATTGCTCCTTCATCAGGGTTATTATTACTGCTGTTGTTGCTCCATTTTTGTTTGCTGGATGGTTCTGTTTTTACCTGTTTTCATCTGAGACTACTCCTGCTGCTGGCTGTTAATTTCTTTATCATTGGTATTACTGCTTCCTGCTGTTGTTGCATCTCCACCGGACATCTTTATCCATCAGATCATTGGTATCATTGGCTGCTAGTTGCTTTGTGGCTGTGGTCTATTTCCAATTGGACTACAACGGTGCTGCTGCCCCAGGACTGATTTGTGTATACTTCTTCCTAGTCTTTAGTCATGGAAAAACATGAGATAGCCCTGATTCGCTTTGATGGAACAAATTATACCTCATGGGCCTTCCAATTTCAAATTTACTTGGAAGGAAAAGAACTATGGTCACACATTGATGGATCTAAACCTCAACCTGCGGAAGATGATAAAAAGATTTTAGCTTGGAAAACGAAGGATGCTAAAATCAAGACCTGGTTGCTGGGCTCTGTTGAGTCACATTTTATTCTCAACCTCAAACCCTGCAAAACTGCCCGTGAAATATGGGACTATCTTCAGAAAGTTTATCAACAAGGCAATGCTGCTCGTCAGTTTCAATTGGAACTTGAAATCTCTCAATTCACTCAAGGCACCCAGTCTATTCAGGAGTACTACAATGGCTTCCGCAGACTGTGGTCAGAATATGATGAGATTAAGTTTGCCTCGATATCAGCAACACTTCTGCCGGAATTACTTCATTACAGCAAAGTAGTCATCGGGATCAACTTCTCATGAAACTTCGTCCGGAGTTTGAGACAGAAAGAACGAAACTAACAGCACAATCTCGCCAGTGTGCTTTTTTGGGTTATGCCACTAATCAAAAAGGTTTTGTTTGTTATGATCCCATTGGTCGTCGTATCAGGATTTCTCGAAATGTTATTTTTTTTTAAATCAATATTTCTTTCAAACTCACATGGACTGTCCTCATCCCTCTTCACCAGCACTCTTACCAGGTTTTTCAGATCACCCATCGGTTACTCGGTTTAATCCTGCCTTTGTATATCACCAACGGGAAAAACCTCCCATTGCAGATGGCCCTCCCCCTGATCCTCCACCGGCACCTGGTTCAACACCAACTCCTGTCTTACGTCGCTCCTCCAGAAATTCTAGACCTCCTAAGCGGTATGGATTTACCCATACTTCTTTAATGACCACCCTGTCTTCTATCTCTATCCCGAGTTCTTATTTGCAGGCTGTCCAACACGATTGCTGGAACCAGGCCATGAAGGAGAAATTAGATGCATTGGCTCTGAATCGCACATGGGATATTGTGTGGTGTCCTTCAGCAGTTAAGCCCATTGGTTGCAAATGGATCTACTCCATCAAACTTAAATCTGATGGGTCCTTGGATAGACACAAAGCTCGCCTTGTGGCACTCGGAAACAGACAGGAGTATGGCATTGACTACGAGGAAACGTTTGCACCTGTGGCAAAAATGACCTCTGTCAGGTTACTTCTCGCCATTACTGCATCTAACTCTTGGCCATTATACCAAATGGATGTGAAAAATGCGTTTCTACATGGAGATCTGCATGAGGAGGTCTATATGCGTATCCCACAAGGCATCCCCTCTCCCTCCAAAAGATCTGTCTGTCGGTTGAAAAAATTACTTTATGGTCTAAAGCAAGCTCCTCGGGCATGGTTCGAAACCTTCAGGGGTCGCTTATGCGAAATTGGATTTACTCAGAGCTCTTATGATTCATCTCTCTTTCTCCGCCACACCTCTACTGGGGTTACTGTGCTTCTGGTATATGTTGACGATATTATTATCACTAGCACAGATGCTTATATGATCAAATCTCTCCAAGATTCCCTCAAGACTTACTTTCATATGAAGGATTTGGGCCCTTTGCTTTATTTTTTGGGCTTAGAGGTGCATCAATCTCCCAAAGGTCTCTTTGTTAATCAACACAAATACACATCAGACCTTATCGAGTTGGCTGACCTCCATGATTCTTCACCTGTTGATACACCTGTCGAGGTAAATCTCAAGTTGAGTAAAGATGATGGCGATCTTCTTCCTGATCCTCATACATACAGGCGCCTGGTGGGCAGTCTTGTCTATCTCACCATCACTCGACCTGATATATCCTATGCTGTTTATCTTGTGAGTCAGTTCATGACCGCTCCTCGACATCTTCATTTGACAGCTGTCAAGCACATTATCCGTTACCTGCTCCGAACGGTCCCTCGAGGTTTATATTATCCAAAGGATAATCTTCTTCATCTGAGTGCTTATGCGGATGCTGACTGGGCAGGCTGTCAGGACACACATCGTTCTACTACTGGTTGGTGCATGTACCTTGGAAATTCACTCATTTCTTGGAAATGCAAGAAACAAGAACGTGTGTCTAGATCTTCCACGGAAGCTGAATATAGGGCAATGTCTTCTGCTTGTTCTGAGATCTTATGGCTACGGGGCCTTCTTTCGGAACTTGGATTCACTCAAACCTCTCCTACTCCTTTGCATGCCGACAATACTGGGGCTATCTGAATCACTGAAAATCCCGTCTTCCATGAACGTACTAAGCATATTGAAGTTGACTGTCACTTTATTCGAGATGAATATAAACGGGATGTCATTAGTCTACCTCATGTTCCTACAGAGTTTCAGTTTGCAGATATCTTCACCAAGGGACTTCCTCGGCCTCGTCATCAATTTCTTGTGTCCAAATTGCTGCTTTATGACTCCCCAGCATCAATTTGAGGGGGGGTGTCAATCCAAGCCCAGGCCCATTTTGGGCCCAGTCTTCATATACTACCCATTTTGGGCCCAGTCTTCAAAGCCATCTGTTCACTCTTCGTTTGTAATACAGTTTTAGGCTTTAGATAAGATATACTTGTTGTAGATAACGGATACTTGCATGTAATCAGGGCATTAAGCCCCTTTATAATGGAAGAACAGTCGACCCTAATGGGAACTGTGTTTTAAACATTAAAACATTATTTGCTGTATGAGATTTCCATCTCTCTAAATGACAGTGTTATGATCCCATGAGTGGCACCACTAAGATTGGAGTTCATTCTTGGTCGGATCAGCCGTTTTGGATGTCCTTTAAACCATGTTTTACCATTTGCAGATTAGTCGTGCTTTCTTTGCCTGGATGGCTGGATCCATGGCCAGTGTCGTGTGTGGCCATCTCCTCATGAGGCTGGCATATTATCGTGCATATATCGCCCTTGAGGCGTGTCGTGTTATCGTGCTCCCTTTGCCATGTGTGTAGGAGAGGGTATAGCTACATGTGGACTGCTATCTTGTTACGACAAGTATATTAGTGGTGCTGTTACAGGATGATTCTTTATGATGTTATTCAAATTATGTACTCATGCATGACATTGCCTAGTTGTACCACTTTATTGGAATTCTGTAATCTACTTATTGTCTTCACTATATTACAGCAGACATGTTATTATTGTTCATTTTAAACACATGCCAAGTCGTCGTGCCTGATACTTGTTAACCTTGGTGTTGTAGGTTTCCACCTAGCTTGTAGGAAGCTCTCACGGAGACGGATGTAGAGTTGTAGTACTTAGGTGAGAGTTGTGTTTGCGGTGTCAATTAGACATCGGGTGTTGCATTGAGCGACCGTAACATTGGGGGTATCCTATGTGTTTTAGTTTATTTCAATTGTACTAGCCTTTGCTGGCCTTTTATTTCTGGGTTGTAATTAATACACTTTTCACATTGTAATTTTAACATGTTGGGTAACGAAACATCCTAGTTATTGTCTTACTTTGTACCTTGTGTTTATGGTAAGCATGTATAAAGCGTTGGGTTGCGAAACAGAATCTGAGAGCCACAGACTTCGGGTCGCAAGGCCATGTAAGCTCCTGCGAAATATTCATGTTTGTGACCGAATCTGAGAGCCACAGACTTGGAAAACAAATGCACTAATCACCCCATTGTTTCCTAATTAGGCGCCCCAGGATGGGGCATCACAAAGGTGGATGTATGGGTGGTAATAGTGGTCGTGGACCACCACCTAATGCTGGACGGGGTTATGATGGACAACAAAATCCTAATCGTGACAAGCCTTTCTACACTCATTGGGGAGATATAGACATACTCGGGAAAGTTGTTAGGACTTACATGGTAAGCCAATAAATGTATTTGCAGCACAGCAGAGGTGGAACACCCCAGTTCTAATGAAAAAGATGCAAGTTTTAAGGTTGACGGCACAGAATTGGAAAGATGACCTCACAATTCTTCGTCGGAGATTGGCTGGATTAGAGGGTGCAACTCAAGACTCTTCAGTTGGTATGGCATTTTTTCATAATCCTACCGCATTTGCCTCCTCTGCTTCTTCTACTTGGGTGATTGATTCAGGGGCCACCGACAATATGATAGTTAATACGTTCTGTGTTTCAGTCCTACACTTCTGCTACTGATGGGAGGGTGGAAATTGTTGGGGGCTCCTATACCCAACTAGCTGGGAAAGGAACTGTACGCATCTTACCTAACCTATCCGTATCATCTGTTCTTCATGTTCCCAACTTTTCATTCAATCTTTTGTCTGGTAGTGTATTAACCAAGAGCCTTAATTGTGTGTTGCCTTCCATCCTTCTTACTATGTTTTTCAGAATCTAAGGACAGGGCTGAAGATTGCTGGTGGCAGTGAGAGTAATGATCTTTACACCTTGGACTTGAAGCAATTAGAGTCAAGAGCATTACAGACAGAAGTTGTTAATGAGAGTCAAGAGCATTACAGACAGAAGTTGTTAATGAGAGTCAAGTGTCTTTGTGGCATCATCATCTGAATATACACCACAGCATAATGGTGTTGCAAAGTGTCAGAATGATTACATGTTAAAGGTTACTAGGGCTCTTCTTTTCGAGATGAATGTTCCGAAGACTTTTTGGTCTGATGGAGTTCTAACATCAGCATACTTAATAAATAGAATGCCTTCCAATACATTGGGAGGAAAGAGTCATGGCGAAGTATTGTGTCCCAGTACACCATTGTTCCAGGTTCCACCTCAAGTGTTCGGATGCACATGCTTTATTCACATTCCAAAGCATCAACGAGATAAATTGGATCCAAAGGCTCCCAAATGCATCTTTATTAGATATCCTAGCTCACAAAGGGGATACAAGTGCTATGCTCCTTGGAGTATTAGCCGCCTGTTTGTGACAATGGTTGTTAGCTTTCATGAAGATATTCCTTTTTTCTCCTCCGAAAGTATGGAATTACTACCAGAAGGAAGAGAAAAGGAGATTGTACCTCTTGTTGAATCTCTCTCCCTTGTTGTATCCAAAATCACCAAATGAAACACGTACAAAGTCCTCCACTCCAGAGAAAAGTGACATAACAGAGAAGCTCCAGAAACCACTGCAAGTATATTCGTGGAAGAAAAGGGGAAATGGACCATTACTCTCATCTATACCATCGTCTAATGTTCCGAATCCGGATCCATGTCCTTTTACTTCTCCATCTGAAGTTGTTCCCCATACAGGTATTTTCCCTGACTTAGATATTCCTGTTGCATCATGCAAAGGAACCAGATCTTGTGTCACTCATCACCCTATTCATAATGTTGTTTCATACAATCTTTTGTCACCTGTATATCAAACCTTTATTTCTAATTATCCTCCAAATGTATAACCAAGCATGTGTCAAACACCTTGACTCATCCTACGTGGAGAGAAGCAATGGAGGAAATGAAGGCTTTATAAAAGAATCGTACTTGGGAGGTGACTACTCTTCCATAAGGAAAACGTACTGTTGGGTGCAAGTGGGAGTTCACCTTAAAGTATAATCCGAATGGTACAATTAGTAGATATAAAGCAAGACTTGTTGTTCAGGGATTTACCCTACGGGGTTGATTACTTCAAAACTTTTTCCCCTGTTGCAAAATTGACTTCTTTTCGAGTACTATTATCCCTAGCAGCAAATTTAGGGTACTTTGCAATTTAGGGGATGTTCGGCATTTATGCATTGGATGCGTGAATGCAAATTACATATGTAAACATTTAATATGTAAATGGTGAGTATGTAAGCTTTACACATGCGTTTCTGCTTATGATGTGTGGCAATTACCAACATTTTCACATGATTTATGCATGTGAATCATTTACCACGATTGTTTCAAAGAGACATGCAAATGCATGAAAGAAATGTGGTGTTTATATTTAAAATTAGAGAGATTTAAAGCGAGCTAAATTAGAGAAATTGAAACAGAAAGATATATTAGAGAGATTGAAACTAGAGGGTACACACTCCAGGGGCATTTGTTTTGAATCCTAGTACTAGAGTCAGAAATTCACTAATAAGTGTTACATCTGCAAACATACAACAAGGTTTCAAAGATTCTCTGCATTTACCCACAAGATTACCCTCACTATAATGATACTCTTGTCCATGGATCTTATTTGGGACAGAGGTTAATTAGAGATAATCTTGTTATTTTGGAAGGAGCCAATTTAGAGGTTATTTAGAGTTATCATAATCTTCTTCATCTGGGAAGGATTCTCTTTAGTAGTATTTTTATTTCTTGGATTCACTCTACCCTTAGCTGCTTGATTGAGGGGGATTGTGGGTGTCCTGCCATATGGCTAAGTAGGAGCGGCTGGTATAATTAATGGTTGTGAAATAGTAATCATTTATTTTGCAATGAATAATATCATGCTTTCTAACCAAAGTGGGAGATAAGCACTCTCTCTACTGAGTTCAAAGGCTTCAATTTCCCTTTGATGAGATTGGTCTCGTATATAGTTTATATGGTTGTCAACATTTGTGGTATGAAGCAGTTATAGACTGTTTCAATTGGTATTGGAGACTTTGATTCTATCAGTGGATGCCATGCACTTGAAGACAGAATAAGGCAATGACAACCATGGATCTAGCTGATGTGAGTAGAAGTATTGCATCAGAAATGTGGGGCCTGGGTCTTTTAGAATATAATACCAGACATTAGAGGTTAGAAGTTAGAGAGGCCGGGTATTTATGGTCTGGGTTGATGTATAGCATCAGAGATGTAAGTAGATGTACTGCATCAGAAAAAACATAAGTTTGGTGGTATTGTGAAGAAGTTAAGAGGGGCCTGGGTCGTCTGGGTTGATGTATAGCATCAGAAATTGGAAAAGGGCTTTTGGGTTTCGATTCCTTCGTTCGTCGCTGCTACGATTGAAAGCCCATTTCGAGTAGCCCGCGGGAACGCCAGAACATAGCAGAGCAACAATGCCAAACACACCCTTTTACTCTTTTAGAGAGAGAGAATGGAGAAGGGGGAGAGACATGAAAGGGGAGAGAAAATGGTGGGGTGAGAGAGAGAGACAGAGGCGACATTAGAGAAGTAAAAGGGGAGAGAGAGAAGCAGCATACTGCATGCACTGGTAGGGTTTGGAACGTTGGAGAGGAAGAGGAGACGTTTTTTCTGAGGATGTTCTGGTACTAGTGTTGGAGAGAAAATATGGCCCTCAAAATCTGGGGTTCGCACGTTCAAACCCTGGATGTGCCTGTGATGGAACGAAAAACTCCACAATGGGCGCCTTTTTGGCGTGGTTTCATTATACACCATTTTATATGTGATTCCCTTTACCATCTATGGAAGTGTGAAAAATTATGTAAAAAAATGAGCACATTTTCACACCATTTTCACATGTAATTTACATGCGTGATGTGTAAATATAGTGCAACCAAACATGATGGTGTGCAACACTTACGCATGTGTCATTTACATAATGTAAAATGGTGCAACCAAACAACCCCATAAGGAAAATTGAGTGGATTTTTCCAAAAATTGAGTTTTTGCCGATTTTGGTTTAGTTGGAAAGCTCTCGTTGTCCTCATCATTTTCCGTTCTTGGAGGGTCGCAATCCGACATCTCTAAGTCAATCAAATATCGTTGTTTCTATTGTTTCACTCAGTTGGGCCTAATTGCAATTTTTCAGAAATATCCCTCATATAACCATCGTTCACCAACTCATTTCCACTTCTTCACTTGCATGAGCTGCTGGAACCTCTTCTTCTTCTCGCCTCCAAGCCAAAATTCATCCAACAGAGTTCAAAACAAGCATCTTCCTCTTTCCTTCCCCTTCTCCTAACTCTAATTTCGTAAGTTTTCTACCTTTCCCTCTAACTCAATTTCATTCTCCAGCACCTTTAGGGTTTTGCATGTCCTTAGATTCCATTCATTTTCCTTTCCTTGTGTTGTAAGAGTGAGGTTTTAAGATTTGAGAGTGGATTTAAGTGGTGGAGCTAGAGTGTGTGAGTTGGAATGCTTTCTTCCCCAAGTTTTCATCTTCCAACACAAGGCAAGTAGATTTGCTTTGTCTAATTGACATGCATGTGCGATTACTTGATTCATTGAAGGTTTAAATGTCGAGACACTTGAGAATTCTGACCTTGATCATGGATTTGGATTGAATTAATATGCTTGTTTAGGTGTTAATGTTAATTGGACCTAAATGAGGTTTGGGTCGGCTTAAATGTCTTCAATTGGATGCCTCAATGTACTATGGAAAAGGACTTCTGAAGCCTCGACAGAAAAGCCACAAATCTGAATCGAATTGGCTTCAGAAAATGCACCCAGAAGGCTTACAGCGAGCTGCACGACTAGCCGTAAGTCAAGATAAGTTCTGCATGTCAGGTTTATATTCTGCAACCTGAGAGCCCTTAATTCGAATTGTACTACGGCTACCTCACGGCTAGCAGTGACTCCAAACAGAACCTGGCAAGGTTCTATCTGACCAATTTCTGAGCTAAGAGTAGAACTTGGTTTGTTCCATGGTTAGCCTCAAGGCTAGCCGTAGGCCACTTACAGCTAGTCGTGGGCTACCTACGGCTAACAGTAAGGACTGTTGTTCTCTTTTTGAAAAGGGACTTCTAACCTAGGTTAGGGCCTTATGTTTGGGACCACTTGAACCTTCACATGACCATCATGAGGAAATCAAAACGAGGCACGATGAGCTTGGTGTGCTTCGTCGGTTGTCCAGGGATTCTGTGTGAGGTTCGTTCCATAATAGTTTGCGCAAGGAACTCAGACCATTGGTGCCCATCAACTTCAGAACACCAGGGGCTCACCAAATTGGGCACTGATGCCTCAATTTCCATACGGACTCAGACGAGGACGCATACCCTACACAATGGGCAACCCTTGACCTAGGTTTGGCTTATATCTTTTCCCTTGACTTGTAATCGAATATCCAGAGTTTATATGTTCTTTGTACACGTTATTCACAACACACTTGTATAACTTGTCAACATAATTGGTAAGAGTTAGGGTTGCTTGTACCGAACTTTGAGTGTACTGAACTTAGAGTCTATTCTTAACACACTATTGTTTCCCCCTCAAATTCCCTCTCTTTCTTCATCGGTTTCTTCTTTTTCTGTTTCGTTGGTTTCTAAGAGGTTTGAAGTTAAACCCTAGATCTACTTGAATCTAGGGTTCCAAGTGTGGGTTGCCCCCTTCAGGTAACCAGAACATAGGTGAACAAGAGTATGGGGACGATCAACCCATAGGCTTTCAAAATTTGTAGCTGAGAGTGCGGCTCGAGACTTTTTAGCTTCAAGGGATTAGCCTGCTAAAGTTTTTAGTTCATTTATTTGAGTAAAATTAAACTTGATGGTTATGTATGGGATTTTTATTAGTTTTACTTGGGATAATGTTTTCTCTATCATTAGATTGGACTCTTTAAAGAAAGATTGGTTTAAGCAAGTAAATGTCTGATACTTATATGATTTTTTATTTAACCTATGCATGGTGTGTGATTGTGTGTTGTCCATGAGTCACGATTTGGAAAACCAATAGATCCCCATACTTCGGGTCATGACACTTTCCTCACTACCCTAAGATCTTAATTGGCCTTCAGCTTTCCAAAGTCCCATCCAACACCTATCCAAATGTGCCAAAACCATCTCATATGATTTCTTTCATTTTATCTTCACTTGCAACCATTTGTAGATTTCCTATAATGTAATTGTTTCTAATTACATCATTCCTACTAACTCAAAACATCAATGTAGGTATGCACATTTATGCAACTCTTTTCTCTTTTTTTTCTTTTTTTTTTTTTTTTTTTTTTGGTTACCTCAACAGTTAGCTCTATACAAACATACTAGGCCTAACTTACGCCTTTATGAAGATGACCCTTTAATTTGAGCATCACCGGACAATCAAACAACACTCTGTTAGCTAGCCTAGATTTAGCCCATGCTATACAAATTCTACTAGCTATATCCAACTCCTACATCCATTTTTCTGTGCAATAGCTTCACAACAATGAAATCTAGCACAATATGGTACTAGATCATTTTTCATTTTGACCATCTCAACCTCTCCACTCTTATCTATCGAACTCTCACTCCACATATTTTTCTTAGTCCTACTAATTTTTAAGTCATTAACTCAAACACCGTTATCAATTACATGATTTCTTGCTTGACTAGTAAACAAGCAAATCATCTGGTTTTAAGTCATTAACTCAAAACCAAATCATCTGCAAACAACATACACCACAGAACTCCATCATGGATATCTAATGTTCTCTATAATCAAGGGGAACAAATATGGGCTCAAAGTTAACCACCGGTGCAAATCAACTCCAACCTGAAACTCAGATGTAATCCCATAAACTATTCTCATGCCCATAACTAACCCCGCTTACAATTGTCTTGTTTCAATATATTATGTATTAAATATATTTTGTATTATACCCTATTAAACTGTTTTTAAGAAAAATGTATATTTTGTAACAAACAAGCGCATATTATATATACACTTGCATGACACCTAGTGGGGCCCACCCCGGACCACCACTAATCAAAGAGACAAGGATGAAAGGTCAATGCATGGATTGTACGCCAAAAAATCAGCCTCTTGTATAGAGTGATTTTAAGGTATAGCTCACTTAGATTATAAGCAACAACTCTCAGGGGAACATATTCTTAAGTGCATGCGTGTACATGCATTAATAGATTAATACATACACACAATATATATGTAATATAGCGTATAACTGCTTGGCTTATTTACAGCTTAATATCTATGCATCACACACAGAAAGGAATTTTTTACAATCAGGTCGTCGCTTCATGACAACAAACTGTGGGATCATAGCCTGCATGTACTACTATACAGACACCTGGCCATCAAAGTGATTGATGCAAGCCAGATACATGATTGGCCAGCCACTGGGCCCAAGCCCATTAAAGATGATTTCCATATCTTTCTAGAAGATTTTCATCCAAGTCTAAATTTCCTATTTTCTAGTGGTAGATGAATTTTAGGGAAAATTATGAGTCATTAACAAGTTTTATCTTTTTTCGTTTAGAGATTTATTTCAATTAGAATTGTTTCCAAAAATATATTAGGGTATGAATCTACATAAAGGACTCTAATCCCTCTTTAGGGACAAGTTCTACTGATTAATAAAGTTCCTCCGTAGAGTTTTCTCTCGATTGTGTGTCTATGGGGTAAGACCAAGACGGTTCGATCCTATGGATTCCCAGCCCTAAGCATTTGGCTTGAAGTATAACTCATTGGTTATTCTTCCCCACCCATGTTGCGTCAATTGGTATCAAAGTGAAAATCCACCTCAGATCGCCATTCCGATCACCCAGCCGAGGAAACCCAGTATCCTATCTCTGTCGATCAATTATCATTATTATCATCATCTATCCCATTCCTCCCAGCCCACCCAATCATTCCATCATCTCAGCCTAACTCCATCAACCACCCAAAAGCAATCCATTCCAGATTCCCCACCATCACAGAACCCAAATTCGGCCCATCTGAACACCCACGCTCCCCTCCAAAACAAACCCTAATTACACCCAAATACCCAATTCCCAAAACCTCGACCCAACCCACTGTCCATAACCATAACCCAAGTTGGAACCCTAAACCCATTACTGAAACCCAATCTAACTGAAACCAATCCACAATTTCCCCATCCATCACCAAAACTGCACATACATCAACCATCCATATCCGCCATACCTATTCACCCATCAGCACAGCCAAACCATCCATTCATTTCACCTCAAGCCAGTCCCGATCTTCAACAAACCTCGCCCACTCACTTTCCCCAAATTTCCTTAATCCCAAAACCCAATCGAACCCTACTACTAACCCCTAAATCCCCATATTCGAAAACCCAAAAACCTAATCACTGAACCAATCCAAACCCTTTCTTCCGTGCCCATTCCCCGAAACCAGAGCCCAGTCGAAACCCAAACCCTCTAATCCATCCATCCAACCCTAACCGTACCCCAAAACCATTTCACCAACAACCCCTTGACCGCAAAACCCATCACCACCACCTCACACATACCCAACCCTGACCCATCTGCCATACCCATAGACGCCTTCTCAGTCAAGCCCCATCCCTAATCTCCTAAGTTTGGGGTAATTACCTTATCGTATGTGTATCCTTACCTTATCTAAGGAAGTATAAAGATGAATTCAAGGTTTACTATAAAATGTGTGCAAGGCTTGAGAAAAAGAAAATAAGAGAAAGGTTGCCGTTACCCTGCATCTCCATAGTTTCAGTTTTATTGAGAGAGAGAGAGAGAGAGAGAGAGAGAGAGAAACGAAAAAAGAAAGGGAAAAAAAAAGAAAGAATAATGGAGGGTACATGTGTGACTCAACAAGGTGAAATGCAAAATGCAAGCCTTAGCTACCAAATTCAGAAGTGTATAAGAAACCAGAAGTGTGATTCTATGCAAATTCCTTAGATCTTGTTATCCATTTCCTCTCATTCTTAACCCTTCACCCTAGCCCCATGATAACCTGTGTAAAGTCCTACTTGATTCTAGGTAAAGTGTAGTCCCAGTGTAGAGATGAGATAGAATGGGAGCCTATGGTGTGTGATGTCACTTCAAGCATGTGGTATTTTTCATGAGATCATTGTCCGTTCACTCTTAGCCAATTATTGAGTGTTTTATTGTGAGTGTATCCATGGTGAGGATTGAAGTTAAACTGATTTGAAAAAAAGATAGTTTGGTTGTGTGAAAGCCTAAACTGAAAGTTATGTTGGTATTGTTTTACACACGACCCTCTAAGCATGTGGATGTGAGCTAATGGTCTTTTTTTTTTTTTTTATCTCTAAGACTAATGGTGGAAGAATAGGAATCATACTTTAATGTTCTAAAGTTTCTTATTTTTTTAGTTTATTGTTTTGCTCGAGGACTAGCAAAAGGTAAGTTTGGGGGAATTTGATAGGTGCTTAATTGTTTACAGTTTTAGCCCTAATATTTGGTTTATCTTATGCTAGTCATAGTTGTTTTATTTGATTGTACATAGTTTTTGTTAATTTTTATGCAAAGGTCAAAAGTAGCAAAAAGAGAAGAATTCATGAAGAGAATGATGGGCGTGAATCACCAAGTAAGGCCATGGTGGGTCCCATCCAAGCTGTTTCAGATTTCCAGATTCCTTTCTAATTCTTGGACAACTTACAATTCAAATTAGAAGGAAAGAATTGGAGAACGAAAGCATAATCAAAGAAGGAAAGTGGAAGAAAGAAGAAAAAAAGAAGAAACCCAACCAAGGGTTACACGCCCAAAGGGGGGTCCACATTCATTGCAAAAGCTGAATTTCAGAATTGGAAAGTCTTTTTCAAGTCAAAGTGGAAAGCAAGAATAGAGGAGAAAAATAAGGAAAGTTTAGACCAAGAGTCCAAGCCAAGTTAGAAGTCTAAGAAGGGGGTCCCACAATCAATGTTGCACGCATCATATGGGCCCACTTTTGTGTTAGAAACTTCAGATTTAATCTCTTTTAATTAATTCTCAGATTTGTGGGACCATGTGAGGAATTTTCTAGAAGTTACAAGTGGGATCAGATTTAGAAAGTCTTGATAATCAAGAAAGAAGACTCCTATTTCATTCTAATTTGGAAGTTTAATTGTAAAGCAAGTTGGGGATCTAAACCTACAAGGAAACTATTCACTAAAGAGGGCCGTTGCAATCTCATATAAGGGGAGCCAAGGGGTGGACGTCCACCACCATCACCGTCCTCATCCCTAGCAGCCGTACAATACACATTGGAGGAGATTTTTGGAGCGAGGAAAAAGCAATCAAGCTGCTGGCAGCCCACTACTTCACCATCATCTTCTAGTTTTCTTTCTTATGACCTTATTTCTATGTTATTTTCAATTCCAAACATGAGTAGCTAAACTTTTTAGGGCTAGGGTGTAATCGAAACCCTAGCCTAGTTCTATGTAGTCTCTTTTGGCATCTTTTAATTCATATTTCAGTTTTGTTGGTTGAGTTTCTAAACCATGTTTTTAATTGATGAGTTGTGTACATGCCATGCCAACCATGCCATGTTCAATTAAATTTAAGAATGGCTAACTAACTTTTGAATTATCTTGATGTTAAGCATCTACGGTTTAGAACCATGAATAATCCAAGTGTATGCCATGCTTAGACTCATGCATTTATCATTCTCATTGTTTTTATGCATTATGTTTGTTTTGACTAGGACATATGCCATGCTTAGTTTTTGCATCATAATGAACTCATGTAGTATGCCACTCATGAATTAGATTTAGGGAAATAGTAATGTAGATACATATGCCATGGTCTAGGTTGATAGATGTTACTAATAAATTATGATTTTTTATTAAAGGATAATAAGGGACATATAGGATAGGTTAGGGGAGTAGATAAAACCCTAGTTCATTCATTATCATTGTTTTCAATCCTAGTAGTAGTTTTGTGTGTTAGGTTACTTTCCATTAAGCTTTTGATTTATTTTAATAGTTTAATTTACTGTTTTTAGTAATATCATTCAACCAATCATCATTCAATCACTTTTTCATCCATTTAATATTCTGATTTTTTTAGTTATTTTTTACAATGTTTTATCACAAGTCTTCGTGGGATCGACCTTGTACTTACAATTCATTATACTACATAATGATCTTGTGCGCTTGCAAGTTTTAAAGTATGTGCATATTAAGTAGCTTATTTCTAGGTTACTTGGTGCATACCAGTGAATACCATTTTACATCTCTAATTCTATATCATACCTCCTGTTACACAAATGCAAAAATCACTGTATTTCTTTGACGACTTTGGCAATGATTCCAACCAATTAGTCCTAGTTGTAGGTACCACTGGAACCATATCCTCCTCTAAGGATTGCCATAAGCTTTCTTTAATATGCACCTGTTATGAAAGAGACAAAACTTCGTTAATTGAAAATAACCATTTACATATGGTAGATTATGTCAGTCTAACTATCATAATATGTCATTTACCATTGCAAAAAAATGTTATGATAGCACATTAGGACCTAAGAAAATTTAAGAATATTGATTATTAGAATTTCTACGTTGTGAGGGTGGCATAAAAAAAGGTTAATCACTAACCTGGATGTATAAGTCAGATTCAATGGCAAGGAGTAACCTTGCATGTGTCAAGACACAGGTCAAGCCCAAGGCAATGGGTCTGGTCAACCCAACAGGTCACGTGGAGTAACTTGACCTCTGTCTTGACGGCAAGATCAACTGATTATATCAAAATGAAACTCGAAGAACAGTGGTTTCAATAGACAACCAAAAGCAACAAGCATAATTCGTAGAATCAGAGGACCGAATGCGGTGGAAATTATTTACAATTATTTAGATTTTATCAATTTTCATGATTTTAAAGTTTTAGCACTATAGGAGTGAGATTCGGCCAGTCAATATGAATTGAGGGAAACCGAGCCCAAGTTTTCTAAATGGTGAAGTATTTTAATGGGTTTTAAATTCAAGGACACTAAATCACATGACTCCAGCTCAAGATACTAAACAGTTTTCTCTCTGTGACAAACAATCCCTCTGGATGCTGATATTTCAAAACTTGATGTAGGGAGAAGACTGAGTTCTCAATTGGAGTTGGATTGCATCAAGGACAGCTTTGAATATTTGCCTGGCCTATGAGCAACTCTAAGGAAGATATATCTAGCAATAACTTCTTTGGGGCCACTTGCATATCAGCAAATCTCAAAGGCAAGTATTTCAAGTTAAACATTGTGAAGAGAGCACTGAATTTGGTACACCGATGGGACATGATACCTCTACAAAACCAAGTCCTAGATAACTAGTTTTATCTTGCAAATCAGTTCCTCCTCCATTACCCATGTAGATTGAAGCCCCTCCCACCAGCAGCATAGGAATTGGAGGGAAAGAATATGGCAAGGTAGAAACCCTAAATGACAAGGGTCTAAACCCTGATAGGCACATGTTGTATAGACAATGAGGTGCCGACCTCCGCCTGAGAAGAAAAATCAAATGACTGCCCTTGGCTCATGGTCTAAGACCCTAGAGTCGATTTGAATCGACAAAGAAAGGAGTAGAACTCACCTGAAATTCAGACCCGATCTTGCTGTTTCCGATAGAAGGAGAGAGATGTACGATTGAATACGAAATCCCAAGAGGGATTTCAATCCATTCACTTTCCAGCAAAGGAGATCACCAATAGATAGGAGCAGTCAAACCTGTGAGGGAACTGCACAGACGATGACCCACTCTGTTGGATTTCAAGCAGAGAGAGGGAGATCGGTTCCGTAAGAAAGACCAGCAAGAAGGACAGAAACAAGTCTGTCAAAGTAAGAAACCCCTTAACCCTAAACTTTATTGATCTATTATCATATCAAACTTAGGATTGGCATAAAACTATTGTACCCTCATTGAGAATGTGCCTAGGATTTTTTTTTTTTTTTTTTTTTTCTGTGGCTGAGTTGGCCCCGTGGCCAGGATAGGGAGGGGTGCCTTGGATTTATATTAATGTTTACAAAGTACAATTACATCAACCCCTTTCAAAGGGTTTAAAGAGAGAATATCTACAAGGGAAATGTGGGAAGAACCAATTTACAAGATACTAGTAGTTGTCTAGGACTTAATTTTGTAGAGAGATCATGCTCCACCGGCCAGTGTACCAGAATCGTACTATCTTCACAAACATAAGCCTACAAGTCTTGCATTTGGACAAGTTTGAGTACCACAAGAGCGTACACTAGTTCTTTGTAACAGCCAAATATAGGTAACTTGAATTACAAGTAACTACAGTTATAAGTGGAGTAAAACTTCAAGGCCTCTAAATTCAAGTCGGAAAAGAGAATGTGGAGCATATGTCTTCAGCAATCCTCAAATAGAAACTTTGACACCCACAAACTCCTGGGAGAATAATAGAGAAAAGACCCTTTGAGGTAATAGTGGGTAAGAGGACAAAAATGGACATGAAGGCACAACACAACCACTAAGGAAGAGATTCCCGCAACATAAGGAAAAAGGGTTGCAAGAAAAGGGCATGGCAACAATAACCTGGTGCAAACCTAGTTTTATATCAGACCAATAAAGGCTCGCAAACAGCATTCCCAAAGAGATGGAAAATATGAAGATAAAAAGTGATAAACAGGTTGCTCACCGGAAAGACTTTTTTCTAGTTAGAAAACATGACTGATTGGCTTATAAAGACTATAAGGTTATTCCAGGAGAGAGTTTGAGCACACAACATAGGTTCGTAGTTTTAAATACTTGCAATAGAAGTAGAAAAATAGAAGTAGTAAATAAAATGTGCCCTAAAACAAGGTAGAGGGGTTTGAAAGGAGAAAGGGCAATAATATTTAAGGGTAAAGTGATTGAGAAAAATTGGAATTTTGAGGGAGAAACATCGGCACCAATGTGTAAACAAATGGCTAACTATATTAGGAAGATTGCAAAAGAGGTCCTTGGAGAGTCAAAAGGGAAAGGGCACTATAATAAAGAAAGTTGGTGGTGGAGTGCAAAGGTTCAGGAAGTTGTTAAAGAGAAAAGGCATCATTACAAAGTTTGGGAGGGAACTAGAAGTATGGAAAACTACGAGATGTATAGGAAGGCAAAAAAAGAAGCTAAGAAAGCAGTAAGTGAAGTAAAGTTCAAAGCATATGACGACCTATATAATAGGTTGGAACAAGAGGAAAAAAAGATATTTTTAAGCTTGCAAAAGAAAAATAGAGAAAGGAAAAGTAGGAACTTAGATCATGTCAAACCTATTAAGAGCAATGACCAAAAGTTCCTAGTGAAGGACAACAATATCAAAGAAACATGAAGGATTTTTTAGCACACGTTTAAATGAAGACTATATAGGAGACATAAGAACAAATGAGGATACTTCGTTAGCCAAGCATACCTTTTTTTACAGAATTAGGGTGGTGTGAAGAAAGCACTGAAACAAATGAAGACAGGAAACGAAACGGGTCCAGATGACATTCCAATTGAGGCCTGGAAATGCTTAGGAGAAGTTGAAGGAATTTGGTTAACTAGACTCTTCAATAAGATATTAATGACAAAGAAGATGCCAGATGAACAGAGAAGTGTTGTAGTACCTATATATAAGAAGAAGCGAGATATGCAAAACTGTACCAACTATCGTGGGACTAAATTTATGAGTCATACTATGAAGTATTGGATAGAATAATAGAAGAAAGACTTAGACAGAAGACCAAGATATGTGAAAATCAACTTGGTTTAATGCCAGAGAGGTCAGCTATGGAAGCTATCTTCTCACTTAGGCAATTGATGGAAAAATATTGAGCGAAGAGGGAAAATCTGCATGTGGCCTTCATCGATCTAGAAAAAGCCTACACAAGGTACCCAGAGATTTAATTTCGTGGGTTTTAAATAGAAGGAATGTTCCAAGAAGTTATATTGAAATCATTAAAGATATGTATGAAGGAGGGTAACGAGTGTCAGAACTACTTGTGGAGAGACAGATGAGTTCTAAATGACCATAGGTTTGTATCAAGGATCAGCCCTAAGCCCTTATCTCTTTGCACTGAGTACGGATGAATTAATTGCTCATATTCAAGAAGAGGTATCTTAGTGTATATTATTTGCAAATGATGCAGTATTGCTATATGAATCAAGAGATGGTGTGAATTCAAAACTCGAGAGAGGGCAGGAGGCTTTAGAATTCAAAGGCTATAAAATAAGCCGTACAAAGACGCAATATATGAATTGTAACTTTAGTGGGCATATAGAAATGGCTGAAACTACTGTGAGAAATGAAGACCATGAGATATCACAAAGATATTCTTTCCGTTACCATAGCTCTATAATTAGTAAGGATGGGAAGATTGATGTAAATGTTGAACATAAGATAAAAGTGGAATGGTTGAAGTGGAGACTTGCTTCTGGAGTACTTTGTGACCGACGAATGCCAATAAAATTGAAGGAAAAATCTTACAGGACAACAATTAGACCAGCTATGACCTATGGAGCAAAATGTTGGCCAATCAAGAAGCAACATATGCACAAAATGGATGTAGCAGAGATGAGAATATTGATATGGATGTGTGGTAAAACTTGATAAAATTATAAATGAGTGTTTTCGAGAGCATTTAGGGATATCATCAATAGGAGATAAAATTAGAAAAACCCATTTGAGATGGTTTGGGCATGTCCAACAAAGGACGGCAATAGCGCAAGAAAGGAATAGTTTGGCTACGATGGTTGATGGCCCACCAAGTGGAATGGTAGGCCAAAGAGGACGTGGATGGAGGTAATAAAAATAGATTTGATGAAGTGCAACTTATCTGAGGATTTGGCTCAAGATAGATTAGAATGGAGAAACAGAATTCGTGTAGCCAACCCCAACATAGTTGGGACAAGGCTTTGATGATGATGATGATGATGGATAGAATAAAAACACAAATGCATTACTAACTTAACAATGTTTTAACCTTGACCATTCAAACTTAATGAGATAGAAATGACTAAGTACCCTTATATTTGTCACTAGCCCAAATATGGGCCATAAAACGTGGGCCCTTCGGCAATGAAATCAAACCCATCCAATAAGATCACCATCTTCAAAACCAAAGCACAACAAGACCCCCTGATGCACACATTTTTCTCTAAAGAAATCCCTCATGGATTAAGTAGTTGTCGGAGATCAGAATATATGTAATCCAATCTGATCCTTTCTCCATTAAGACTTAGAATATCACATTTCTATAGATCCAATTCCATGTCATCCAGAGATTATTTGAGGCCTACAATATAGCCTCTTATCCAAAACTGAAACAAAACTGTAATACAACATTAAGAAAAATAAAAACAAATAAAATATTAAGATATCATCTCTAAAGTTGCAATAGTTTGGTTAGGTGCAAAAATATTTGGCATATACCTTAGTCCTTTAGCCATTCCTTTTCCTAAATTAACTTAGAAGTTCTTTGTCATCTACTTTTCTCATTTAATATGCTAACCTCCTCATGGAGAATTTGGTAAAAGATATACCCCAGAGAACTCATTCTCACTTTTCTCAGTTTTAACAAACTGGTTACTGATCAAAACATAATGTTATAATTAAAAAATAAAAATAAAAATTTACCAACTTACAGCAGTAAATGATGCATAAGTCCGATGATCTTCATATATAACTTTCAGTGAAAGCATGTTGATAACGGGCAGCTGAAGTCCATGCACCTCATATGTTTTCCCCATGCTCTGACTTGCCCATGAATATAGTTAAAGTTCAAAAAATGCAGTAGTGACTGAAATGAATATAAAACATTGATCCAGAAAAATAAACAAAAACAAAGGTAGTATCTACCTGAACAGTATGAAGAAATTCACTTAGAAACAACTGTTGTGTTGGAAGGGGCTGATGAGCACATGCCAGAACCTCAAGCATATGTTTAATTGCCACATCATATACCCCGAGAAAAGAATGCCACCTGAATCATATATTAGAATTCACAGATAAGATATACACAAATACTTAATTTAGTAGGCAACAAAAGGTGTAGCATGCAACTTGATGGTATTATTTCTTATAGCTTACCTTCCAATGTTAAAATGGACAATATCATTGATATAATTCCAAGCGCTTCCTTTATAAACATAGAGGGCACTTTTGTAAGTCCGAATTGCATGTTTTCTCTGGAGTGGACAAAGTTAAAAGTGTTCCTAAGTGTCTTACAATACTCAATATGAAGATATGAATTACATGATACTCAATATATAAATACCTGATCAGACAAATCATAACGGCTACCGGCCAGAACAAGATGAAAGCCATACTTGCGCAACATAGGAGGTTTGGAGAACAAATAGCAGTAAGATGACTGCTCAAGAAATACAGCCGCATGTAAACGAGGTTCCTGAAAAAAGAAAACATGTTCAAAGGATGGAAATATCCATAATCTCATCATATATGAATTAATAGAGGTCAATGTTTTTTTAAAATGAATAACAATACATATTGAAGAAAAAATGGAAATTACACCGAGCTAGAGGAAACAAGTCCTAAGAAACAACCTAGAGATTCCCTCTTTCTACAAGTTATCCATTATCTCATAATCTGCTCGACAACATTGGTAAATTAAGGGTTAAGCTTGAAGGTTACCTCATTCGAAATACAGAAATATACGCTGGCAGCTTCTCTATACAGGCCCCATGCCTTGAGCATTTCTGCCCACCATAGGCCACACCTAGTAGCATATCTCTTACCAGACGAACCAATTTTCTGCATAGAAATTGGTCTAAAATAATTTAACAAAATCAATCTATTAGAGACCATCAAGTACTAGCCAAATTGTTTGAAACTCAGAAAAAAAAAAAATTGCTAAATCGAAAAAGATACATTCAACTCCCTTGCAGACGCTGTCACAAATACCAGCTCATTTAGTGATCAGGTCTAATATTCAGCCCTCCATCCAGCCTATGTCCTGGAAGTCAGCCCAGGACCAGCTCATTTGCAAAATACATGCCTTATTTACCATATAAAATAACATAATATTTAATCCAGAAGTTGTAATCATCCCTAATTATGTGGGGATTATTCTTCCATGGTATAAGAGGAGTTTATCACAATGAGGAATATTTATGTAGAATTCACCCAGTATTAGAGCCACGCATCTAACTGAACCTGACCAAAGAACAGCTTTCTTGACTTTGGTGGCTCATAACCCTTATTGTGCACAGCGCAGTTAGTTCTTTTGCACAGATTGGGAATCTTAGCCTTCTTGAATAGTTAATCCTTTTGAGCCTACACAGATCCATTCTACAAAGATCTGTTACACAGATATCTGTTGATTGTCAAAATTTCTACAGAGATCCATTTCGCCAAGTATAGTTTGGAATCTGCCTCTCGCCAAGTATAGTTTCATATGGAGCTTATCCTTCTTCTAGCAGAGCCCTTCATACAAGATATTTCTGAAATACAGAACGCCATCTGTGGCCTTGCTTTGAGATTGTCCAAGCCTTCAATCTGCACAGCTCTTTTGCTAGACTGTGCAGGTGGGTTTTTCCAGATACATCCCATGCCAGAGCCCTTTTGAGATATAGTCTAGCAATGCAGATTTAGGACATGATAGTGCAATGGAATTCTGTGGCACTGCAGATTCCCTTTCTGGGGTGCCATGGAAGTGCGATTCCTACTCCCATAGGAAATAGTTTTCCCCAGACTTAAGGAAACATAATTCAATTTTTTCCTCTTGCTGTGCAGAAAAACATTCTACCAAACAGCAGAAAAAAAAAAGTGCAGAAAACACACCCTTTTTTGTGCTACCAAGGAATTGTCGGTGTTATACAAACATGTCCTCAGTTTGGGATTTACATATTTCCCTTTGTACCAAGGTTTATTGTGCACTTATTTTTTGCACATTGGTAAGTACTTCTCTGCGTTTGGTAACTATTCTTAGGCACCAAACTTTTGAAATGCTTCCCATCTGTTCTGGTGGGTATTTAAGTTCTTAAAGCAGCCAAAGACTCATGAGCCAGGCCAGGTCCATTGGGTCCATGGCAGGCCTAACACGCCCAGCTGGTACAACAGGAGCAGTGCTATGAAACTCTTACGAGTCTGAGTCAACTTAGACTCGTCATGGACGACTCCTATGGGGCTATCAATAACAGAAATCCTTGGGGTAAAACTAGAAATGGAGAAGAGTGAAAAGTTAGAAACACAGCTCAAGGAGTAGAAACTTGACAATCGATTCTTTCCATTCAGGACCGGATTGGAAATGTTCCCAGAGCTGGGGAAAATTCAGATTTTCTGGCCCGAGGTGTGGTTCAGACCTCTTCCATCTATATTTCATAAACTTGACTCCGAGCTCAAATCGCAACAAATGAGAACAAAATAAGTTCCAAAAAAGAGGACTTTTCCAACTGAGTTCGAACTCATTCAATGGTCTGAAGATTGGAGAGAAAAGCGTCGGGGATTTCAAATTTCAGTCCAGAGAACTTATGACTGCTGATCGTTTCTGCCATTTTCCATTTTTGATGCAGGAACGGATGCTTCTAAAGAAGGGTGATAGAGGAAGCATTGTGCTGATGACTCTAGATTTTCCCTGTCCATATAAAAATCAATTTTTCATCAGCACACTGGTCCCTGCTGGTACAAAAACCAGACCCAGACCTGTATCAGAC
Organism: Umbellularia californica; assembly: GCA_028538565.1. Lineage (NCBI taxonomy): Eukaryota > Viridiplantae > Streptophyta > Magnoliopsida > Laurales > Lauraceae > Umbellularia > Umbellularia californica. The sequence continues at coordinate 38,977,885 of JAPQWN010000007.1, read as the reverse complement.
TTTGTGGTACAAGAGTTGTCAGAACTGGCACAACAGCAGGTGGCAACTGGCATAAGAGTAGCCGAGTAGGTGACAACTGGCACAAGAGGGCAGAGAGGGACTCAACCCGACTCGCCTAGTAGACCCAACTCGACTCAATCTGACCATGGCCAAGTCAGGGCCGAGTAGAAGTTTTGAAACCCCAAGCAGGAGACTCAAGCCTCTGAATTAAGCAATAAATCATATATCCTCTTCAAATATCCTTTAATATCTTTAGTAGCATCATTAAGTATCTTCTTTAATTTAGTTTCCTACTGTATTAGCGTCTAGGTTCAAAGAATGTAATATTTTAAGGAAAGAGAATCCAAGTATACATAGGAAAGGATGTCAGAGTCCTATTTAAGGACCTCCCATCTATTTTTGAAAAATAAATTCAATAACATTCAGAATTCTTCTCTTTTAGGTATAACCCTCAAGTAATTGTAGCTTTAAGGTGCCTACTTTGGACAGATCCTTTCACCAATTGGGCGTTGTCAATCATTCTAAACCTCCATGCTTTGTGGTAGTGCCAGACTTTTTTTCAGCAAGAATCAAAACGTATATTAGAGGATATTCAGTGTCATGGCTGGCTAAAGATGCATCAGGAATTGTAAATTTTCAAAGGATTTAGAGGAGTGAGAGACTCCATTCGCAAGGCCATCCATCAACATATTTGCTGCCCTTAAAACATGACAAGGAGGTGCCCAACTTACTCGAAATACCATGCACCTCCTCCACCCAGTCTGCCAGATCTTTTGATTAAAAAAAAAAAGGTTACAGGAATTAAACCGATTTGTGATCTCTTTTCCGCTAGAATGTATTTCATACAGCTTTCTTTTGGTAACCCATCATCATCTTTTAGTAGCCTATACGCATTAACTATAGTGCTCAACCCAACCCAAACTCGAACCAACCCAACCAATGTCATCACTACTGCGACATCACAGAAAGGAACCTTAGTAATATTGTTAGGGACAAAATTTGATTCCCTAGGAATATGAGCAAATCATGAGTGTATGTGACAAGATGTTAATCATCTTGTTGAAGTGAAAAGACAGGTGTTACAGTTCTATCTTAGAAGTGAAAAGATTTGTTTCCCTATGTCACATAATACATTTGTCAAATCACATTTGATGGTGAGGGTTATAGAAGTGTGCAAAGAAAAGTCCTAACCATTCTGTACGAACCCAAGCTTCGGTTCCATTTACATCTGTAGGTATAACCAGGCAAGAACATTTATCAAGTAACTCTACCAATTTCTTCGAACATCTGACATGCCCATGCAACTAGTGCTCATTGCATTTCTAACAAAAATGAGCTTTAAAACCCCATGAGTTAGCCAAAACCACGTGATAATCTAATCCCTTTTCAACAGTACTAGCCACAATCTCTTCCTGGTTCCTAGTAATATCACAACTATAAGAAAGTTTATTGCATGCGATAGCCCAATGATCATAACTTCTATACTATGCTGGCAACAACCAAAGTGAGCATGGCAGAGGTCTCAAGTTTCAAAGATCTGGTTCAAGAAAGACTTAAAACATGGAATAATCAAAATGACGTCACAATATGGAAAACTAGAGATAACGAAGGAGGATGTATATTATGGAGATAAATTGATATCATTATACCATCATATGCTACCCAAGCTTATCTGCAAGCAGCGAGGAGGAAAGAAGCATACCAAATAAGTATTGAAGGCATTTTCCATGCAATACTCGGCTTCCTTTCTTGATTGATCAAGCATGAAGAAGGAAAGTCCAATCATTTCCTGAATGACAACCACATAAAACAAGTATAACAGTTCAGAAATATTTATAGAATTGGAAAAGGCTCATTCCTTTAAATAAAGCAAGCAGGTGGAAGACATATAGTCGGTAAAATTGGAAAACAACCAAACCATGACACAGACAACATTAGAAACTTGGGAGCCATCAGCATTGTTTAAAATTATGTTCAATTTTGCATTTAATTAAGTGTCAGCTAGGGTAGGAAATGAACCAGACACCTAAGCTTGTCCTAGTTCAGCCCATTTAATTATTGAGCATAATATATAGGCCCAAACCCAGCCCATGTGCCTGACAGTCAGGACAGCACCCAGAACATCAGTAATTAAAAGCTCATTTGTGTTAGATGTGCCAGCCCATTAGACAAGCAGTCAGTAAAATATTTGCCCAGGACTGGCCCATTTAATGCAGGCAAGTTCCACACTATGGGCTATAAACTCATTCCAAAACCCAAATCAATCCTAGAGCAGGTAAAACTCAGGCTGACACATTTCCTCGTTTCTAGGAAAATAACAGAAGAATTTTTGGACCTAGGTTTCAACTTATTCCATCCAAAAGACGCTGGTTTAGGCCAGCATAGCCCCAAAAGAAAATTTTGGCCAGAAACAATTATGTTACTCAAAACTCACAAAAACAAAAATCACTACTTCGTTTTGTACAAAAAGGACCAGAAAAGAAAAAGAAAAATTCCTTTTTCTTTATCTTCCTACTGCCAATAGATCCAACGGGTAAGGCTTAAGTTCTAAAATATGGATTTTGGGAGGAAGAATAACTTTCTTCCTCAATTATATTACCCTAACCATGTATGGAACTCCTTAGCTCTCGTGAGTTTGCCGGTCATGGTGACTTCTAAGTACTAAGACGCCAAAACAGATCATGCATTTCCATCCTTTTGTGCATTTGGAAAAGCTAAGTAACATACATTCTTTGAAAAGTTGATTATATTTCTGGAGAAAGGTTAGGAAATGAACTCTGGAGATTGTGGAAAGAATGTATCATCTTACTATAATAAATCTAAGAGGCTTAATAGAGCACAAAAGGATCAGAATTGGCTTATTAAACTTGTTATATATAATACGTGTGTTGTGTGTGTGGAGAAAGAGAACAGTGCTTAGGGCCCATTTGGCACTTTACTAGTTTAGTAAAAGTCAAGTAAAGCCTCCATTTTTGTAGACAAGGGGGTCAAATCAAAAGTACACTTTTTCAAAATTCCCTCCTTTTAAAAAAAAGTCAAAAAGCAACCTCCTTTCTCCACTAAAAGACAAAATAACTCCACTTTTCTAAACAAAAAGTAAAAAATATTCCATATCAAACAACTAAAAACAAAATACCATCATACCCTACTCATACTTTATTCTCTCTTGATTTGATGCTTTACTTCATCTTTATTTTACAGTAAAATTACCAAATGGCACTTTACTAGAATAGTAAATGTCAAGTAAAGTCTCCATTTTTCAGACAAAAGGTCTCATCAAAAGCACTTTAATTTAAAATTCCCTCCATCTTTTTCAAAAAATGTCATAAAGCAACCAACTTTATCCACTAAAAGACAAAAAAACTCCACTTTTCTATAATTAAAAAAAAAAGTCAAAAAGATTCCATACCAGACAACTAAAAACAAAATACCATCATAACCCACTTATATTTTATTCCCTCTTATTTTGATGCTTTACTTCACTTCATTTCACTTGATTTTAAAAGTAAAATTACGCCTGAAATCTCTAATAAAGTATTGTCGGTCAAAGAGTGCTATGTTGTGGAAGGGAGTAGAGTTGTTCAGGTTGTCATTTAGGAGAAGGTTTCAACAGTTTGAGGAGTCTGAGTCTTCATTGAGTTTGCTTTCTAATATATTTTTGTGCAGGGATGATGCTGTTGTTCGCATTTGGAAGCCAAACCCATCCCATCTTTTCTTCATTAAGACTTTTTACTCTGTATTAGATTCTTCTAATGTAGGTGTGAATCCTATTTTTTTGGGGGGGGGAGGAGGTGTGGTTCCACCACACATGGAGGCCATTGGTTGGTGTGGCCAGCCAGGAAAGGGTCTACAATGGGCGACCTAAGAAGGACGGGCTTCTCTTAAAATTTGTCTAACATCCGTGCATTATGTGGGAAAGAGTATGAATTGATCTGTCATTCTGCTTTTTACAATGTGATCTTTCATATGGCATTTGGAACATCTTTCTAGTAGGGTGTGGGGTTTCTTGGTGCGTGCCTCGTTCTTCAGGACAAGTGTTTATTTTTACCACATGGAGAATGGGGCTTTTTCTAGATGCAGCAGGATTCTTTGGAAGATTGTTGTCCATGCTATAACCTACAGTCCATTTGGAAACAGAGAGAGAGATGGATTTACAATTATAAAAAAAAGCCATTTTTTGTGACACTTAAACTAGGTTAAGATGAGGATTGAAAAATGGGTGATGTCAAAAAAGATTACAAGAATTTCAGTATTGACTGGTTTCTTAACAATTGGAAGTGTGTGTGGTTAGTGATTCCTATTTCCTTTAAAGATAGAAAGCACAATTGGTGGTCATCTCCACCTGTTGGAATTTTGAAGCATAATGTGGATGGAGTCAATAGAGACAAGCTAGGGCACCCATGAAGGTCTTATTCTGCTATCGTTTTCCTCTTTCATTTGGAGTTAAAAGTTCGAATGAAGCTGGAATTTTAGCCATCCTTCAAGCGCTAAAGACATTCAAAGTTTCATTTACTAAGCCTTTGATCATGGAAAGTGATTCTCTCTCCATGCTCCCTATTGGGTGTCTAATTCAGCTAGAACTTCCATCTCGATGAAATCACGCTTTTGTCTAAGGATTTGGAGTTGAAGTTTAGGCACATTCTTCGTTCTGCAGATGAGGCGAATGTGTTGACTAAAAGAAGGGCTTCAGAGTAGTTCTTTGTGACGCTTTCTTTCCTTGTAGTTTGTTGCTTTTCAATGTTTGGTTGGAGGGCGTTTTCTCATAAACCCTTTCATCTCTAGTTTTATCTTTTCCCTTGTTTAAGCATTTTCTCCTCCTAGTATATTTTCTATTACTGAGAGAGAGAGAGAGAGAGAGAGAGAGAGAGAGAGAGAGAGAGAGAGAGAGAGAGAGAGAGCTAAACCATGCTATCTGGCTAAATCCTACAAAAATATGAATCTCAACCAGCAACATAAGAAGGCCTATCAGGAACAAATTCAAGAAACAGTGAATGAAACAAAAGAAAACAAAAATCAGTATTTAAGGCACCGGAAGTATGAGTTATAAGGTTATAGTATCTCATCAAAAGAGACCCTCATCATGGCACACATGACAAGACAAACAATTGCAAGCACCTGAACACCCGCGTAGCGTTTCCAGGCTTTGTCAAGCTTGTAGTCAGTGGAAAGTAATCGATAATTTGACAAGGCTAATTCATAGTCACGCAGCATGAAAGCATAGTCAGCTAGAACTCTTATTTGAGATTCTAGAGAGCTAAATGTATACCTTGCACAATGAAAAAAATGAATTAGAAAAAAAAAAAAAAAAAGATAAGGTAACAGAACCTGAAGACAATTTCTGTGCTACAAAATGTAAATTCAACAGACGGAGAAACAAAAAATACATTGGGCCAGTAGGGGCATCAGGGGTGTCATCTTTCCCTTTTCTCCACCACAAATTCTTTATCTGGTTTCGAAAACCCCTCCTTGTTGCAGAAACCTTAAGAGAAGACAGAGTAGCAGGAGCAATGAGAACAGAACAGGAGGAATAATGCACTGAAAATAGGACATATCCAGGGCCCACAAAAGTGAGAACCAACCACGTTAAACTAACCTGTTGATTAAGCACTCGTACTTTTTGCTCCATGTGAGGAATTATATGTTTGGAAGACAGATCTTGCATGAAATCCTTCATCTGTTTATCAAAATTTACACCCATCAAATATTCACTTGAAAATGGTTGCTGAAGGCATAAGACTCTAAATATAATATGCACAGAGGATTAATGGCTAATTGAGGGAAGTAACCAGCCAACACATTCTCATATAAATCGCAGGTATCACCAGAATATTACCTCATTGTGATCATCAAGGCTGAGAAAACAACCAATATCTGAATGCAGTGAACTGTCATTTTTCTGAGACAACACAATACATAAATATTCAGTGGTGATTAATACCATTAAATTAAGCCTCCGAGCATATAGCTGGTATTGAAGAAAATTATGGACAAAAGATTCAACTTACATAGGAAGCCCACAGATTATTGATTCTTTCAACCACACCATTAACAGAGTTAATGCACAGTAAACCACAGTCACTTGAGCCAAACGTGCTCCTCATTTCTGCTAAAATATTAGTCGCCCTTCAAAGAAAAGTATATAAATTTAAGTAACAATGAAGTATATAACCCAACAATATATTGTTACCAATGCATTCAAGAAAATTTAAAATATATATATATATATATAAACATCCTCTACAAACAATGGATAGTATCTGAATGGGGACTTACAACTAATGTGTATGGAACTACCAATGTAAATGTATATTTGAGAATCCTACTAAATGACATTTTGGACTATCATGCATACAAATATTAAGTAATTTATGGGAATGGGAAAAAATGGGGAGCAGGTTGAGATATTTTTGAGGATGGTGTTTAGATCGTGATAGGAATTAAGGGGTTTTGATTATTACATACAATTGCATGGTTTAACTCCCTAAATTCAGTTGGGCCGACTTGCCCGAAAAAGACTCAGGCCCTGACTTTCAACTTGATCTCAGGCCAAATATCAGGTCAAAATGGTGCTAAGTGAATGCTTGGCCCAGCCCATCCAAGTTGCACCCTTAAATGGAGCCATCAATTCTACACTTAACAGTGAATACTAATGCAGGAGCATGTGACCACATCAGAGAAGATCTGGCCATAAATCAGGCCCTTGGTTATTTAGATCATTTTATTTTTCTTTTGCTTGTACATGGGATGAGACAGGATTTTCACTCACCATCTCATGTTTCACAGTTCTTTAGATCAAATTTGATCAATTTAGCAGGTACATGATCCGTTTACATAAGAGCCCGATTAAACGGAATGAATCAACTGATAAATTAGACATTTAAATGGGCCTAAAATACATTCCAAATCCATTGATAAATACAATGAATTAAATGGAGATCTAAATGAGCCCCTAAAAAGTCCATTTAGACTATCCAATATAGCTCAGGACCTGGCCTTGACCCAGCTGAATCAGGCCCAGCCCAGCAGGGTCACCCAAGACTGGTGACCCCTCCAGACCTTCATTGCACAGGGCCATCCAGGGGGACCCAAAGGTTCAAATGCGCAAATAGTGCCCGACAACCTGCAGAGTATTGGATTCACATTCAAGAAGCATGCCTTCCTTCAGTACTTCCATGAGTAGGCTCCATTTGATCAAGAAAAATAAATAAAAGCAGGATATCTCTATTATCATGACAAGACGTGCAAGATATTAGATATCCTTGAACCAAGCCAGAAGCATACAAGAGATCACAGAACCATACGTAGAAGAGAGAGACAATTGCAAGAGAATAGTGTGTTTTGTATTGACGATGGATCCATATATATAACACAGTATTGCCTAGATTAGAGGATCTAATTACATGATTACAGGTATTGTATTGCCTAGATTAGAGGATTTAATTACATGATTACAGGTATTGTTATACAATGACTTGATTTGTGGGCTGACCCAATTCATGGGTCGAGCTGACCTGTATCTTTACACCCCCTCTCAAGCTTTGGATGGCAGAATGCGACCATCGAAAGCTTGGAAACTAGCTCCGAAAAACGAGATGTGGAGTGGCTTTTGGTGAAAAAATTTGCTACTTGAGCAGCTGATGAAATCTGGATGAGCTTTATAGTACCACTCCGAACATGTTGACGAATGAAATGACAGTCAACTTCAAGATGTTTGGATCGTTCATGGAAGACATCATTTGTTGCTAGTTTCTGTGCACTTTCACTGTCCGTAAAGAGAGGTAGATTTAGGAACTAGAACTCCTAAATCCCGAAGTAACCAGCGAAGCCAAATAATTTCAGTAGTAGTGTGAGATACAGCACGATATTCAGCTTCAGTGGACGATCGTGAGACTAATTCTTGTTTCTTGCTCTTCCAAGAGATGAGAGAAGAGCCAAGAAAAATGGAGAAACCGGTTGTAGATCTCCGATCATTGACATCTCCTGCCCAGTCGGAATCAGAATAACCATGCAAAGTAAGATTTTGACTAGATGAAATAAGGAGGGCACGGTTGGAACTTCCTTGTAAGTATCTCAATATGCGCAAGACAGCAGCCCAGTGAAGATGGGTGGGTCACGCAACAAATTGACCTACCACATGTACTGCATAGGCAATATCTGGTCTGGTAATAGTAAGATAAACCAAGCTGCCTACCACCTCATGATAACGAGTTGGAACAGAAAGTAGTTCTCCATCAGCAGTTCAAAGCTTTAGATTATGTTCAATTGGAGTAGAGACGGGTTTACAATCTGTGAGCCCAGCTCGTTGGAGAACTTCATTGCAATATTTTGTTTGCAATAAAAGATATCCTTAGGGAGAGTAGGCAACCTCAATGCCTAGAAAGTACCGCAGATGTCTTAAATATTTCATTTCAAACTGTCAATGAAGAAAACGCTTCAAGGATAGAATACCAGGAGCATCATTGCCAGTGATAATCATATCATCGACATATAGTAACAATAAAACACAGTCAGATCGAGAATAGCGAGTGAAGAGAGCGGAGTCATGAGCACTCTGAGAAAAAACAATGCTGATAATGCTGGTGCTAAATTGTTCAAACCAAGCACGAGGGGCTTGTTTGAGTCCATACAAGGCACGTTTGAGACAACAGACATAATGAGGAGGTCTCGCGACACCTGGGAGAGGATGCATATAGATTTCTTCTTGAAAAAATCCATTCAAAAATGCATTCTTGACATCAAGCTGATAGAGTGGCCAACGTCTAACAACGGCAACGGAGATAAAAGTACGGACAGTTGTCATCTTAGCAACTGGAGCAAAGGTCTCCTCATAATATACCCCATATTCTTGTGTGTAGCCTTTGGCAACCAAGCGAGCCTTGTAACGATCAACAGATCCATCAAATTTGGTCTTGATCTTAAATATCCATTTGCAGCCAATAGGTCGTTTCCCTGAGGGAAGAGGAACAAGATCCCATGTTTGAGTTTTCTGTAAAGCCGCAAGTTCTTCTGCTATAGCAGATCTCCAGTGCAGATGAGTAATTGCCTCCTTATAGGATTGTGGTTCTGCCAAAGTATGAATTGTTGCAAGGAAGGACTTATATGATGGAGAAAAATGATCAGTACAAACAAAGCCAAATCAGGAGGGAGGGATTCTGATGCACAAGGGATACCTTCGAGGTTGAGGAGGATCCTGCACATCTGGAGCAGAGGAGATAGGCCCATGGTCAGAAGTAGGAGGTGCGGTGCAGATTCAAAGTGAGCAGACAGGGTTTTGGGCCGACGATGATATACCTGCAAGGGTGGAGGAGAAGGGGTATCGGAGGGAAACATGTCTGGAAAGGGGTCAAGAGGATAGACTGTAGGTTGCTCAGGAGAAGAGGATGCAATGGGTAATGTATAGAAAGGTATACGTTCCAAGAAGGTGACATTACAAGAGACCCGTAACTTATTGGTTTTAGGATCATAGCATCGATATCCTTTTTGTTCGATGCCATAGCCTAAAAACACACAGACAATGGATTTGGGTGCAAGTTTGGTTCTCTCATTATCATGCAACAGAACAAAACAGGTGCAGCCAAATACTTTGAGATAGGACAAGTCAGGTTTACAAGAGAACAATTTTTCATACGGAGATGTGCCAGATAAGACAGTGGATGGTTTTCTGTTAATCAGATAAGTGGCAGTCAGGACTGCTTCCCCCCAGAATTGCAGAGGAACATGTGAGGAATAAATCAAGAATCTAGCAGTCTCTAGGATATGTCTGTGTTTCCGTTCTGCCCCTCCATTCTGCTATGGTGTAGCAGGACATGATAATTGAGCTAGAGTCCCTTGACTGGTCAGGTAAGAACGAAATTTGTGGGACATGTATTCTGCCCTGGAGTCAGACCTGAATATTCTAATCCTAGTGTCAAATTGAGTGGAAACCATGGTAGAGAAAGCAGTGTAGATGGTGTATAACTCAGAACGATTCTTCATCAAATACAACCATATATATCTAGTGAAATCATCAATAAACAACACATAATAAATGGAACCGCCTTTCATTGGCTGAGAGGCAGGTCCCCAGACATCAGAATGCACCAAAGCGAAAGGAGCATTAGTAAAAGAAGTGCTTTTATTATAAGGGAATGCATGTTGTTTACCAAAGTGGCAACCAAAACAAGTAGAAATGTCTGATACAAAAATGTTTCCAAAAACACCACTATTAAATAAAAGCTTCATTTTATTTAAAGATAAATGTCCTAAATGAGAGTGCCAAAGAGCAAAAGGTGATGCAGAGGAAACAAGGGCAACAGGGGAGATGCTTGACGATGGAAGGTGCAGCTAGCAGAGATAGTAAAGTCCTCCTGACCTAAGGCCGGTCCCAATCTATGTCCCGGTGCGCGGATCCTGCACAGAACATCAAGTGGAAGAAAATGAGACGATAAATCCAGAAGAAGTGAGTTGACTAACAAAGATTAAATTGATAGAGGTGGGGAACACACAAAACATTAGTGAGAGAGAGCAACTTATTTGAAACGGAGCCAATAAGGGAGACTAGTAGAGGAGTGGCATCTGCTGTATGGATGATGATATAGCTAGCAACAGTGCAACAATTATGAAGTTTGGAAACATCATTTGTCATATGATAGGAAGCACCAGAATCAAAAATTCATGTAGTATCATGTGTACCTGAAGGACCAGAAATGGTCATGGCAAAACCAGAAGCTGAGGGGGTGGTGGCCATCTTAGAAGCAAAACCAGTGGAGGAAGCCAAAAACATTGTTGCATGCGCTCATCAACCATAGCCTGGATCTAAGATGTAAGATCCATTTGCGGAGGCACAAAACTATCATCTTCAGTAACATTGGCAGCATAGGATCGCTGAGAATAAGATTGCATGGGACCACGATTGGGTTGTTGACCAGATTGTTTGTTCTTGTTATTTGGCCTTTGAAGTTTGGTTGGGCAATCCCATTTCCAGTGTCCTTTCTTCTTACAAAAATTGTAAAAGTCATTGGTACCAAGTGGAAAAGAGCGATCATTCTGAGGGGTACTAACATTTGTTGACAAGACATGTGTAGGTTCCACATGTTTCTTTTTTGTAAGAGAAAGCTGAGTTTGTTCTTCTGCCAGAAGTTCCGAGAGTGCCGTATCAACAAAAGGCAGTGGGGACTGATGTAATAATAGACCACGAACATGTTCAAAATCAGGGCGAAGAGCCATAAGAAACTGAACGAGGCGAGTCTGCTGCCTATAGACCTCAAAGGTATGGGCATCATCAGTTGTTGCAAAAGTGGGTTCCATTACAGCCAATTGATCCCATAAGGCAGTCATTTTGATAAAGAAATCATGAATGGAGTCGTTTCCTTGGTCTGCATTTTTTATTTCCCATTATAACTGATACCGGCGAGCGGCATTAGATTAAGTACACAGTTTGGCTAAATAATCCCAAGCATCCTTAGGATAATTGAATTTAGCCTGTTGATCCCCAATAAATGGAGTGACCGAATTTGCAATCCAAGAATTGATTTTCCCAACTGAAGCTTCCATTCCTCAAACGTAACATCCTTACTATCTGGTGTAGGGATCTGCTTAGCAATATATTTCCAAAGTTTGTCCTTTGAGGAAATTTTGCATTAGATGGGACCAATAGGGATAATTGGTTCCATCGAGTATGACAGTAATACCTAATATAGTTCGATCAGAAGACATGGGAACAAACAAATTGCTCACAAACTGAATATATGAGAAATCCAGCCCCAGAAGCCAAGTCTGATTTGAAATCCCACCACAATTACTAACCAGATCTGAAAAATTCCGATAAAGGGGGTCCCACTGAAAGATTAGATGACAGAAGACTTGAATATGAGCACAGATGAGTGCTATGGGCCCCACTGAATGGTCAGATAACAGATTTTAGCTACAGGGAGCAAGCTGATCAAAAAAAATCCTAGAAAATGGTTCAGGCGACCTTGAATCTGGGTACAGATCTGATTTGTAAGCCCCAATAGATGATCAGGGGGATGATCAGATCACACAGTGATCTCTGCCTTAAAAATCCGAAACTCCTCCAAGCGGAATCTTGATGAAAGCTTGATAGACCAGAAATTTTAACGGTCGTGATGAAAACTATTTGCTCAAATGAGAGAAGTACAAATCAGAGAGAATGGCCTACCTCAAATGATCAAAAAATCTTGAAAAAATGTGTAGAATTCCTAGGAGTGATGGGCGACCAGGATAGGAAGATTTCTCTGGGAAAAAAGTGATCAACAGGTGGGCCACCTTTGATCACAGCAGATACAATGCTTCTCACAGACGAAACAGGGTTGTCGCAGGGCTTCTCTTATGCTTGAATGGACAGACGATCAGGCTCTGATACCATATTAGATATCCTTGAACCAAGCCAGAAGCATACAAGAGATCACAGAACCATACGTAGAAGAGAGAGACAATTGCAAGAGAATAGTGTTTTGTATTGACGATGGATCCATATATATAACACAGTATTGCCTAGATTAGAGGATCTAATTACATGATTACAGGTATTGTATTGCCTAGATTAGAGATCTAATTACATGATTACAGGTATTGTTAAGGTAACTAGTATCTATTGACAACTCATACAATGACTTGATTTGTGGGTTGACCCAATTCATGGGTCGAGCTGACCTGTATCTTTACACAAGAAACTTCTTTCGTTGGGTTAAGTTTTCTAGTTTGATTTACTTTCTATACTTGGCAACAGTAGAGTTCTTTAGGTAATTTCCTATTCGTTCTGAACCAGAGATGAATGGATGTGAATTAATCATAGGATCTTTAGGGTTTTGTCGCATATGAGGGTCGGCGGAATGGAACAAAATATCAGCTGCTGTATAGCGTAGAGGCCAATATATCAGGTCTAGCAGTCATGGCCGCTACGCTAAATAGAAATTATCGCCGCTTTGACTCAGCGGGTTTAAAACGTAGTCAAGCCAAGAAATTTTCATTTCCAAAGTTATTTTCCTTATTTCTTCTCCCCAAAAGCCTTTTCCAAAGTTGTCTATACCCTTATCTAGTTCCAAATCACTATTAAAAAAACACAAGATAGGCCACTATACAAGATTCAAATTTTTTTTACCACTTTAAAATTCACGCCGCTACATGTCATCGACTCATCATAACTGCTACGCCCTCCTCCGGCAACCGCTATTTTCATCCTTAGTCGGAAGTCCCTGGAATGGTTTTCTCTCATTGTATTCAATTAAAAGGTTGGTAGTTGTTCCCCTTTTACTACTCTTCTCTTTAGTATTGAGTTATCTCCCGAAGATTGAAGTGTTATTTTCAATGGGTTTGTGATTACAGGTCAGAAAATGTGTTGATTCTCCTTGTTTCTTGCTTTGGTTGCTGAGATTTGGGGTTAGGGTTAAGGTTTGGGTCTCCAATCTACAACCGACCACCATCTTTCCCTTCAGCAACCTGGCTAATTCGCAAGTTCCAATTTTTCCAAGAGCATCCATTTCTTCAGACATTGTGTTGGTCCATTGCAGAATTGATGAAGAAAGTTTAACTACAAATGAGGCCACTAGAAAATGATTGTAAATGGGGACCCAGCATTATAAGACAAGTTTTTCGATAAGATGTTTTGTACACTTTCTTACCTTTGCGAAGAGCAAATAGGGAAGTCAAGCTCAGATCCAAATAATAATGACTACACATGCAGGAGGGAATAGAAGAAATACCTGACTTTGGAGAATCACCCAGAAACCAAATCTATGGAGATTTAGTAATCCTTTATTTTTTTTTTATTTTAGTTTTTGAAATGGCTATTGGTTAAAGTATGCGTGATAATGATTTTTATATAAATATCCCTACAACTTTTGGCAATTAATTGAACAGTTTTTTATGAAACAGTGATACTAGATGTATATGACTTCGAGGGACCGATACATTGCTTTATATTGTGACCTAATGGTGAAAAAAACTTGGATTGGGGACAAAGAAATTCATGCAACAATGGGCAACGAACTATGACATTACAGTTTTCAAAGTTGAGTGCGAAGCACAATCTGACCAATAAATTACTTTATATTGTGCCCTAATGGTGAAAAAACTTGGATTGGGGACCAAAAAAACAAAATTCATAAAACAATGGGCAACAAACTATGACATTACAGTTTTCAAAGTTAAGTGCGAAGCACAATGTGACCGCAACTTTCAACTATGGCTATACTACCAAGTAGAGACTATAGAGTTCTAGGTTTTGATAAAGAAAAGGAAGAGATTAGAAGGAAAAAAAAAAAACAGAGAGGTAACAGAGAAGAGAGAAGGGAGGCGGTTGAATTAAGTGAAAAATCTCACACAACCAACCCAAATATTTTATTCATTAAGTGAGTACATGAGATGACTGAAATACCTCAATTAATTACAAATATACAAATAACTCCTCCATGACCCTCATTTCTACAAAACCAAGGCACCATAGAGACCTCAACTGGGTAGTACTTACAGGCGCACACCCACCTCTAATGGATGCTTGATAAGTGAAAAAGGGAGGAGGGGAAGAGGAAAGACATAAGCTATATCTGTATCCTGCAGGTAAATCCTGAAATGACTAATTACACACAAAACATAGAAAATGAAAGGACAAATCCCATTCCCCGGCTACCTTCCAATAAAGAGCCAATAGCTGGCTAGACATGTGGTCCACCGTCCATGTCAAAACCAAGCCAATCCAATTTTTATTCCATGATGTTTGCTAGATCCCTTTGTTTATCCTATTATTGAAATTTTAATTGTCATTCCTCGATATCATAAATGAAATGCTAGTTTTCCAAAATTGTAGGCAAGAAAAGCACGTGGAATAATAAATGGACAAGAAAAAAAGAAAAGGAAAAGGACAATCATTGGAATTGAACAGAGACAAAATAAAAAGGAGTCTGAAGTTCCTCCAATATCTGGATTGCAATTGCAGAAAAAAAATATCAACATTATTCATTTTTTGGCTCTCAATGATTCTGTAAGTCATACATGTCAATATATCCTAATTCATTCAACCAGTGGTGACTAGTGAGTACTAAATGTGGGACACATGTAATTTATTTTTTTTTCCAAATATGTGAAACTCAACTCCAATGCCAGAACCAAGTCTCGTACAAGAGAACAAGCAAATTGTGCCTAGGAAAATTAACAAGAACTGCAAAGTAGGACCAAACAAGAAAAGGAAACCAATGATATATTCTGCAATATATAAGGGAATAAGTTGACATACTTCTCAGAATTACCATCTTGATTATCGTGCACAAGCAGATAATATTTCAAAATCTTTGGGTCCATGGCACCTTCATTCAGAAGAGAAGGAAGCTGATCTGTATTAAAAAGATCAACGAATTTGTTGATAGGGTGTTCATCCTTTGATGACACAACCAAAAGGCCTGCACATCAATTTAAACACGAAAAGAGACAAATAAGTGCCATGCATAGTACATTAAACAATGTAATTAGCACTCATGATGAAACCCTATTACATAGAAAAATGATCAATTTGATATTGATAACAAAATAAGTTCTTCAAAGCTTACATGCCACAGGATGGTCAAAAGCTTCATGATCTGAAAAGGATAATGAGCGTAAAAGCTCTTTATTGAAGTTTTGGAACCACGATGGCTGAGGCTTGGATTCAGCAACTGCATAATGAAATTACGAGATCAGACAAAAGTAATTAAAAACAAAAGAACAAAAAAAAAAAAAAAAAACAAAACAGAGCATTTAAAAAACCCATTGAGTGTGGGCATTTTGGTCCAACCATTTAACTTGTGCGCACATGAAAATATAATGTTTCATTGGTCTACTACTGAATGATGGAGAGCCATGAAGGTAAAGTTTCTAAAAAATTGCAGGACAAGATAAGACATTCCTAAATATCAGAGTCACAGAAACCTATACAGGTAGCTAAAAAGCATTTTAAACAAAAAGTGAAGTGATTTAACTGAGTCTTGCATTTCCCCACTGCTTTTTGGAGTAGAGAAGATATTTGTTTAGTTTTTGGCACTTAAAACAGCCTCACTAGTAAAATTTCCAAAATAAGGAAATTCTTAATGGCCTCCAAATGGGAAGGAGCTAAAAACAACCTTGTACTTTAAGGCTCTGCCACCAACATGAAGCAACATTTAGAATCAATAAATTTAGGAACTACAAAGGTCTACCAACATCAAAAACAAAGGAGTAAACCTTACCGTTAAGCATAGTTTCAGTGTGTGGTGAATCCGATTGCGAATCAGAAAATGCTTCCTCACTTGCATTACTGACCACCTGCTTCAAATGTTCATTTGCAGCCTGTATAGGAAAAAATATCATCATACATTCAAAGAAAGAAAGAGGAACAATTTCATAGATGGATAATGACAGGTGTTTAACCATGCCCTACATTCAATTAAACCTTGATCAGTATGCTCAGTTTTAATATTACCTTGTTTCTTAGATCATTTATATGTTGGCAGCGGGCATGCTGACACTATTTTTGTAAATGCTTAAATCAGGGTATATAGCATACGTAACTTATAGATTTTGAACAAAACTGTTTTTATTTTATTTATTATTTTGGTATAGTTTTGCTTCTCTTTTGAGTGGTGGCTGTATTTTTTGGGAGGTTTCCATTTGCTGTTTCTCAGTATAATTCTTTTATACTGTAAAGCTTTTAATTAATACCAGTTACCATTTCAATATATCGTAAATGACATCTGTATGAATAATTGGATGTGTTTAAGATATCGATGACTCAATGTTACTAGGAAAAATAAACAAGATGCATTTTTTCCCTCTTCAACCAAAACATAAAATAAAACCCAAATCATCAACGTTACATGATTGGGATGTAATGTATCTCCTGAAGTTAAGAACATGGTTCATAAGAAGAAATAGAATGGGGAAAAAATTAAAACAAAATGTCGGACAAAACCATACATACAACCAAATACTCCAAGCACATGCTTATTGCTTATTGATATTTAAAACCTCCCCATAAACTTTAAAATTTTCATTAATCACTAAATAATCTCTTAAAAATATAAATATTAAAAAAGTAGGAAGTTATTAAAATCAGCCATTTGGCTATTGGTTATTACCAGGGTTATGAATAGTTTGCATCCTAAGATTTGATAAAGCAATTATCAAATCATAAGGTTCACAAATGAATCCTAAGATTTACACACAAATGGGATTCGCTATATAAAGAATGAGTCTTTTTACCATGGGATTCGATTTTAATCATAGGATTCGAGATGCAAATCACAAGATTTTAAAGACAATGCAAAAGAAGACCAGCTTCGGTTCAAATTGCATATGACGACTCAATTTACTGCGACACCAAAGAAGACCAAATTAAAAACATTAAAGCTACTTTACTATGCTTTGAAGCAGTCTTGGGTCTTCCGGTGAGTTTCTTCAATAGTGAACTCATTGGGTTGTGAGGGTGGGCAACGTCCAGCTTCATCATCTTGCAGATATGTTACGTTGTAGAGAAGGTCAACTTCTGGCATCCTACTTGGGTGTTCCCTTGTGCCTTGGTAATGCTTCCAAAGACTTATGGACCCCGGCGATGATTGAGAGAATGGAGATGAAGCTGGCAAGTTGGAAAGCAAGAGAACTTTCTTTATGAGGCGCATCACCCTTATTCAGACTACTCGAATCTCCCATTGTACTTCATGTCCATAGATGCCCAATGTCAGTTATTGACAAAATATAAAAAAATACAGAGACTTCATTTAGAAAGGGAGTTGAGAAAAAAAAAAAAAAAATGCCACGTGGTAGACTGAACTTCAGCATGTAAGCCAAAAAAAGGTCGTTTGGGTTTTGAGTCGTAGAGGTGAACGAATCAGGCCCTTTTTGGTAAATGGTTGTGGAGATTGGGAGAACCACCTAATTGTCTATGAAGAAACATTCTAAAGGTTAAGTATGGTGTATTCCAAGATGATTAGGACATTCAAGAGGCTACCTACCGTCGTTCGGCTATGTGGAGAGGTATTACATGAATCAAAGATGCTTTCCAAGAAAAGGTCAAGTATCATGTTCGTTCAGGTGAGAAGATTCTATGGCTTGATACTTAGGTTGGAGATAACCCATTGACGAACGAATTTCCGGATCTTTACAGATGCACAGGATCATCAAGCTAAAGTCATTCCTATGAATGATAAGATTCTTTAAAGTCCCATTTTTAGAAGGAATCTATCAAACTTCGAGTAAGTTCAAGATCTTCTTGGGCATCATTTATATCGGAGGAGGGAGTTGATAGAAGGATTTGGACATGCTCATTGGATGGCTCCTTTTCAGTGACTTCTGTGAGATCCCAGCTTTTTCCTCACTCTAT
The DNA here is from genome assembly GCA_028538565.1 of Umbellularia californica. NCBI lineage: Eukaryota > Viridiplantae > Streptophyta > Magnoliopsida > Laurales > Lauraceae > Umbellularia > Umbellularia californica. The sequence continues at coordinate 38,959,563 of JAPQWN010000007.1, read as the reverse complement.
TTATGTTAATTTTGCATTCTTATGTGATTCTGTGGGTAATTAGAGGGGTTTGATGCTTAATTATAGGAGTTTAGAGTGGTTTTGGGCTTAGTTTGGGAGTTTAAGGGGGTTGTTTGTAATTTCGAGAGTGTACGGGGTGTTTTGTAATTTTAGAAAGTGTAGGGAGTAAGGCCCTTTGTTGTAGTTAGATAGATTCTAGGGTCCTTGGGACTTGGGAGAAATAATGTTGTCCGTGAGTATTTCCAAAAATACCCTTAATAGCCCTTTATTACACTTCTTTTAAGTGGGGCATTTTGGTCGTCTGACATTCATTAGATGACATTCATTATAAGGCAATACAACTACCCCAGCCCCATTCCAACGACATTTCACTCCTCTCTTCCCCCCCCCCCCCCCCCCCCCCCCCCCAATCTCTCCAAGCTTCTAGGACCAGAAAAACCAGGTGGGTTTCATTGAGGATTTGCATCAAAGACAAGGATTCCATCCCTCCTCTCAAATCTCATCTCTTGTTAAATCCCTCTCTTCTCTCTCTCTCTATCAAGGTGAGTTTCAAACCCTAATTCCATCTCTAGACTTCTCTAGGGTTTTTCTTATTGAATTCCAATCCTAATGCATGTTTCTCCCTTGGAATTGAGTGTAGGAGCAGTAGATCTTGGAGAATTGGGGTTTTGGGTGAGATTTTGAGTTTTCTTGGCTAGAGGGTTGGATTTGGAGAGAATTACCATAGCTTGGATGCAAGGCAAGTGCACTATATATGATTCATTGCGTGATTGTGTTTTCTTTAACTCTTACATTGAAATGCATTGAGTTCTAATCATTCTTATAGAAATCCATGTTGTCTAGGCTCTATTTCAAGAATTGATACTCTATGGCATTTTGGAAACAAATTTGATGACGAATGGCCCTAATTTTAGGTAATTTGATGTTGAATTATGGTATAGCATATAAGGAACAATGCATTTCAGGTGTTTGGATTGATTTGGAGGAGAATTGGAATGCTTTAGGAAATTCAGATCATTAGTTGTGACCTTTGGGAAGTCACGGCTAGCCATGAGATCCCAGCAGGTAACCATGAATGCTCATGGTTGCTTACCCAGAACTGTATAAATTTCAGGTTTAGGTACTATAGTCACCTTACGGTTAACAGTGGCGACCTAACATATCTAGGGTTACTGTTGCAGAACTATGCATTTTTCAGGGTTTGTTCAGCAGTTACCTCACAGTTAACCGTAGGATTGACCACGGCTAACCGTGGAGCAACCATAGTACACTCATGGTTAATCGAAACAGCACTACGGATCGCAGTAAGCCTGGGTTCCCCATAATGCAGAAATTGTATCTTTTGACCTTTGAACCGGGCAAACCCATCTAAAGGCTTGTATATGGAGAACTTATGATGCGTGGATGGTTGAGCTTAACATTCACCGATTGTTCAAAGTAGAGTATGGGAGGTGCAGTTAAATCAAGGGGGTGGTGGATTAGGGATTTTTGGATGCCAATGACCTTCAAGGCACCAAGAACTAATGCTACAACATCTGAAGCCCTAGTTCAACCATTGTGCTGACTGACCTAACGCCTATACCTAAATACCAACCTTCTACCTAGGTTTGGCTTGATTACTTATATTCGTTTATTGAATGATATTGATGAATTGATCTATACATTGTCTCTTTATTATTGACCTCTTATCTCTTGGTGTACTGGATACCTTAATTGTAATTAAATGATGAAGGGTTACCTAGATGTGGATTGTGTATATGGGTGGAGGTTGTGCATTACCCGTGTCTTCACCTAGGTTGGCCATTCAATGGCCTAGGATGGAAGGAACTATCTCTTGGACTGGATTGTATATTGATGATTATCTTGGAATGGACTGGGCTACTTTGAATATCTCGGGATAATTCTTGATGGATGGAATGAATAACTGGAAGTAGTTCCTTCAGCCTGACTGGATTCTTATTCACGAAAGAGAGGCCTAGCCAGACACTATTCTTGTGATTCCTTGAGTCAATGCACCACTCAGTTGAGTGAGTGTAGCCATGGGTGATCACCTATGGTAGGCACTAATCTTCTTGCCATCTATAGATTGGGACTAGAGGTGGACAACATGCCACTAGACCTCTTGACACTTGGTACTACTCTAGGCCGGCTTTTCCCATGCAAATCTTGTCCTTAGCCAGGCCTGTTATCCCATGCATCCCCACCACAACTCTACAGAGTATGGGAGAGCAGCGACATAATTTCCCGCGGTGCCAGCTTACGTGGAGGTGCCTTCTTGCTAGATGGATGGATTGTATAGGTTACCGTTTATATTGTAATACCCATACCCTGATATAAGGGCTAGAATAATAAGGTATATTTATGTTATTAATGATTTATAATTACTGTAAGGTAGGCTCCTTAGTTCGGATGGGACCCAACTTCTTGTTCATGTAGGAGGTTTGCACATACTTGTAGGAGTCTTGGTAGGAATAGGACTCTAAATCCTAGTAGAGCCTTGCACAACAGAGTCCTGATGGAACTTGACTCAGATAATTATTTATTAGGTCTCTCCATTCTAGTCCTCCCCTCATACATAACCAGTCCTCTTCGTCATAGAGCAGAGAGTAGTTTCGAAGTAGGAAGAGAAGGCCAGCAAGTGGAAGCCTTCTGAATGCCATACGTCCGCCCCCAAGTTAAAAAGGCCCATATATTCTTCCAAGTGAGCAGGATTCTTCATATATTTGTAGGAAGTGAATCGACTGTTAAATAGGCATGTAATTTTCTTGTAAATCTGCATTACAAAGATTATTCCAGCACTGTTTTAGTCTTTTAGACAATGATACCTTGAAGTTGCATGATCAGTTGAATGTTGCAGAACCAGAATATGGGTGTCAACAGCCTAGATCATGGCTGTGGTGACAGAAAACCCGAGCTACAAGATTGAAGAACATGGGGAATTGATTCCCAGAAGTGAGTATAATTTCTGATGTGGAGGGATCACCTAACAGTTAGTAACAACCCAGAAATCAGGGATTTCCAGATTCAGGTCGTGGTTGATAGGCTGAGGTCGACAGTGGTTGTGGGCCCCCATGGCCCAACTGATTGGAGATCCCGACCATGGATCTGGTAGGGGACCCATGGTCGGACAAGGAGGACCAGGACCCATGTGAGGTGTCCAAAATTCCAAATATTAAAAAACTAGGAAGCGTGGGTTGATGTAGAAAAGGGGCTGTTGGTCAAGAACCTTTGCGGGACCACAAGGACCACCTGATCAAGGATCAGGTCCCCACATCTGGTAAGGGACCCAGGGGCAACCCAAGTAGTGGTGGACCCAGGTGGAGTGGGCCCCGTCTGGCCCACCATCTGACTGTTTCATAAACAGGAAGCCTGAGACCATGCAGGGGATCTATAGAACCTCTGTTTTACTTCTGTAGCTTTCTGAAATTGCATATAAATCCTACTGTCTTATACAAATTACAATGAAACCCCTGAAAGCTTTAATTACAAGTACCCCAGGAGATTATGGACCATGTATGCTAGAGTTTTTCCAACGTATGACTCTGACATGATATATATCTAATTGTCGAATTTCAGTTTAAACGATATTATGCAATGGGGAACATGATTACCTGAAGGAGTATGTTAGATTCTGGAATTCTAGTAACATTTCCTGATAACTGTTGTAAGCATATGAATTCTGCACCACTTAAGTGTATGGAGTATTTGTGTTTTCTTATTGATACATTCACATTTATGCTTAGTTGTTTTTAATAAGCCTGATTGAACTCATGACATGAATTGAATGGTGCTGTTGATTATATTGTTCTCTAACATGATTAAATCTATGATGTGGATATGTTCTTATTACTGTTGTAAGATAATGGTATGATGAAATTAATTCTGCACTATATAAAATTCTGATGAAGTAGCTTATCTTATTAAGATGATTTGGGGATATTGTCCTTACAAGGGGTACCAATAGGGTAAGGGACTGGGGCTGATGAACCCCGAAGACAACCGTAAGGACAAAATTCTCAAATTATTGTGATGACTAAATTAGGAAATATTAATGAAAATTGTTTTCGAAATATGATTGAACCTACCCAATGGACACCCCTAGATGCACCGGCACGAGGCTAAGAGATGGATCCTTCTGACATGGCTTTCAGGCCATTTGCGTAATTGTTTTGACATTTAGGTCAGTTGCACTCTGTTTGGCTATGGGTCGGCCGTTGTCTGACTATAGTTGTCCTTTCTGTTTCAAGAGCTGCGTAATTGTCCTGACTTTTAGGTCAGTTGCACCCTGTTGTCCCTTCTGTTTCAAGAGCAGCGTAATTATCCTGACTCTAGGTCAGTTGCACTTGGTGGCTATAGGTCAGCCGTTCGACTGACTATGGCACTAGTGTTTCTTCTGAGGCACCCTTGAGGTGGTGGTCAGGTAGTGATCCCACAGTAAGAATTAGAAACCCTAATAGAATTAATGCAAACAATGTTTCTTTATTATCTGATTTATATGTTTCTTTATTGTTGCACACAATCATGTATATGTTGAATTCTATTCACTCGGTATGACTGATTGTGTTTTCGCCCCAGTCCTAGGTATGCTAAACCTAGAAAGGCAGGAGATTCCCAATGATGAAGAAATTGGTATGGCATCTGCGGTTGAGCGTTCTGGGACTCACAGAAATTAAACTATTTTTGGCAAGATACCGTGAACTTTGGGTCACAGCAGCGACACTCTATGGCAAGATACCGTGTAACTTTGGGAATGCACTACTAGGAGGGTCCAAGATCCTGGAACCATTGTCAACATTCCAGCTCCTCGAAGGACAGTTAACTTTTTGATTCCTAACAAACCTAATGAGGCTGATGTAGTCTTCTACACTTCTCTTCACCTACTAGCTTTGGACCCAGATCCACACTGTATTTTTGCGTGCTTTGTTTATGCAGTGTGTGCATTTTTTAGAGAGTTGCTAAGCGAATTTAAACTTGCTTTTAGTCATTTGGGTTACAATGTAAGAGAAGTTAAACTTCCATCCCAAGCTGAATCTAATGTAATCGAAATGGATCAGCCTTTAGATTTTTCAGTATGCTTAGTAATGCTTGGACAGCTTCTTCTTATTCCATTCAAAATTATTTCAACTCTAGGATACTCCAATTTCATGGAAAGCAGAATTTCTGCACTTACGAGTATTGATAGGGTTATCACAAAGTGCAGATCAACATTTAGCGATCTCATCTCAGGCTAAGGCTGCAGAGATTAGGAATATTTTAGGAGCACATTTACCATTGAAAAAGGAGATTCTGGTAAAGATACTTAACGTATCTAGGATAGAGAGTTTGCTAGGGGGAATGTGCATCTATGTGAGCCAAGTTCTAGCATGGACTGTTATGGCATCTCTTAATTTCATTTGTGATATGTTATTGTCTGTGAACTCTCCAGTGCTGTATGATGCACGTATTGCAAACGAGGTCCGAAATCTTGCGATAGCCTTTACTGTGGTCAACAAATTTGAAACTACTCAGTTTTTAGAATCTTAGGTCCACCAAGGGATCAAAAACTGCTTGAGCGATCAAGATTCCCAATACTGATAGTTGTTGCTAGAAAACTCCGGTATGAACAATACGCCACCGTCAGCCAATTGGGCATGTGGGCCAAACCCAATGGCCTGGGTTGGACGGCTGGGTCCATCATGTGGGCCCAGGGCTCTTTTAACCTTTCATACTGCATCGCACTGCCCCATTATTCTTTTTTTTTTTTTTGAAATGGTAACTTGTATTAATCAAAAGCTTTACAATATAAAAGTACTATACTGAGAAGCGGACCGCCCAAAAAAGAAAGAAGCTAAAACAAAAAAAAGGCAGACTGCCTCGGGCAAAAGAAAAAAGAGCCACATCAAAATGAAATGACTTCCCTCCAATTGAAACATAAAGCATCGAAGGAGAAGTCCCTAAAGATTGGTAGAATAGACGCCCAGAAGGCTACATTGAATTTCATTTTGATGATTAGGTCTTCTTGGGAGGAAGAAGTTCCTTCAAAACATCTGTTGTTTCTCTCTTTCCAAATCGTCCATAAGAAGGCAAGGAAAGACAAGCGCCACATGATTTTCCCTTTGGAGGAGGTAAGCGGACAGGCCCACTGTTGGAACATCTCAGGGAAGGATTGAGGAAGAACCCAGCTGCAATTAAACTCCTTGAGGATTGCTAACCAGATAGCTTTTGTCTGCTTGCAATGAAGGAATAAGTGATCAACCGATTCCTCATCGGCTAAACAGAGGGGGCGGGCATTGACAATAAGGAAGTTCCTTCGGCGGAGATTATCCATAGTCAGAATTTTATTCTGGAGAGCAAGCCAAAGAAAAGCTAGGACTCTTGGAAGGGCCTTAATTTTCCAGAGGGATGGCCATCCTTGATGAGATGTTCTGGACCCTTCATGGAGGGCTGAGAAGGAGGAAACAGAGAGATCCGCTGCTGGAAGGGACCCAACGTCTGGTATCTTGCACTTCACCGTTTATGTCCAAACCGCTTAGAATCTCTAAAAGATTGAAGAGGTTTGCTTCCTCTGCCTCAGTAAGATTCCTTCGGAAAACGGGGGCCCATAGATGCTGGCTGCCGTTCATGTCAAGATAATCACTGACCCTTGCATTGCAATTTCTAGCACATCTGTAAAGATTAGGGAATTGAATCGCAAAGGGGTTGCTGCCGACCCAAATGTCATGCCAGAAGGATATGTTCTCACCACTGCCCCATTATTCTCTCTCATAGTGTGACTCATAAGCTCAATCCCACAATAATTGGTGTATGTTTATCTCCTTTGTTCTTGTATATAGTTACTACAACACTTCTTTAATCATCCAGCATTTTATTTGTCCTCAACATCTTATTCAAAAGCCTAATAAACTAAACCCATCCAATTTTTCCTAAGCATTTCCAAATCTCTATCAAAATGCAATCTAGCCCCATAACCTTTTTTATCTTCATTCTTGCCGATACGTGCTTCAATTATGCTAACCTAATTCTATGGTAGAAGGCCTTTTTTTGGATCCTGGACATCTTATTGAAAAGCCTAGTTAACCAAGCCCACCCAATTTTTTCTAAGCATTTCCAAACCTCTCGCAGAATTCATCTAGCCCCATAGCCTTTTTTGTCTTTATTCTTGCCAATGCTTTCCTCATTTATGCTACACATTCTATGGTAGATGGCTTTTTTTTTTCTGTTGTTGATGATGTGGGTATCCTAGAGGTCTTCGACCCAACAGCACTACAATCCCCAGGGGGCCCTCTAAACCCGCACAAATGCACACCGTGCAAATCTGGGGCGGTTTCGAACACAAGACATAGGGAACAAACCCACACCTTGTCCACCAACTCCCATTTCCTCCAAACTTCCCAAAAAAAAAAAAAAAAAAATAGAAGGACTAAGCTGCAAACAGCCAAGCCCAAAACAGCAACCACCAAAACAAAAGGCCTAAAAAGCAAAAATAGTACTATACATCAAAATTCAAAAGTAAAAGAAGAAACGAAAAACACATTCCGTTGCAAAGACATTTGCCACGACATTAACCCCTCTTAAAATACGATTGAAGCAGGCACCTAGCTGACAAAAAATATCTTGCACCTCCTCCACCCAATTCGCCAACTTGAGGGCGTGTTTGGATATATGGTGAAATGAAGTAAAGTGAGGTAAAGCCTCCATTATCCGAACAACATAAGACAAGTGGTCATATCAAAAGTACACATTCAAAATCCCCTCCTTTTTCAACAAAAAAAAAGTAAAAAAAACCACCTCCTTTCTCCATTAAATGACAAAAAAAATCACCTTTTTACACAAAAAGTAAAAAAGATTCCCTATCAAGCCACTAAAAACAAAAGACCATTATAACCCCCTATATTTTATTCTATCTTGATTTGATGCTTCACCTCACTTTACTTCAATGCACCATCCATCCAAACACGCCCGAAGGATAAGAAGAGAACCCCACTAAATAGATGAAAAGGAATCACATTCAAGAATTGCATTGAAATAGCCCATCCTACACAACTCACGATAACCCAACAAAGAAGTAAATGCTTCAGCTTTGTTAGAATCCAACAACTCCAAAGGCCCTGAATAGCTTCTAACAACCATGACAAACCAATCTCTAAAAACACGTCCATACAACCTCTTCTAATTGATTGAACAAAACTTCCATAAAAAATTAGCTTTCGGATATCCATTGGAGGATTCATCCAGAAAACTCTATTCACAGGTTTAGCACTGTAGAAGATGGCCCAGCCGAACAAAGGCCTGTAAGGCCCATGTACAGCCTCCCACACATGGGATATACTCAAGATTGTGTAGCTGATTTCTCTCATTCATGTATAGGATAGGATATATTCTTTCCTTTCTTTTGCATTCTTTCCATTCTTTTGTTTATTCTAATTTGTAATCTTTTCATAGTTAGAGCCTTGATTAATGCATAATAACTTTATAAATAAAACAATCAATGCTCATCATAAGGTACGACCTTCTCCCAGTGATTCTCCCCTCCTTCCTTCACATATCTAACATGGTATCATAGCCATAATACCTTGGAGATCCCATCTACATCGTGAGAGCAACACAGATCAAGGATCCGTGTCTTCTAGAAGCAAAACGTAGGTGATAACCTACTGCTTCTTCACTGCGATCATAGTGGCCCACCTGCGATCATCACGAAATCCACAAGTTTCCTTCCAGCCTTGGTCGTCCATCTCTCCTTGTTATTTTGGAGATTTTTTTAGCATTTTTCAGTGATCAGAGGTAGGCGCTTTGATCCATCTTGTGATTATTCACTTTCTTTAAATAGTTTTCATCACAGCCGCACAAAATCCTTGATTCTGATCGAATCTGGATGAAACTTGTACTACTGGAAAGGAAATTGGATACCGGTCTCTAGCTACTGATCTGGTCACCAATCAGATCCCTCTATGGGCCCCACGTAAGGATACCACCTCCTTTTTTCAGTTCGTCTGGACTATTTTAGTGCAATTCTTGCACTCTATGTGTTTTGTTTCTGCTTGGAAGCCTTTGCTACTTCTCTGATCTCTTCTACTATTGCTGCTATGTGCTGTTGATGCTGATTGTTCTGATTAAGGCTGATTAATCACCGATCAGTGCTGGTCCATGCACTATTAGTGCACTGTCGAGGTTGTTAACTGCTGTATTCACCTTTTCTAGCAGCTCAAACCATTCCTTATTTATTTGCATGCTGATTGCTTCCCTCTACTACTGATTGGAGTGCCGGCTGTCTTTTCTCTCTTACATTCTACAAATGGAAAAGTATGACGTTATCCCAATTAAATTCAATGGGCAAAATTATATATCCCGGTCCTTCCACTTAAGGAACTATGTAGAAGGACAGGGCCTTTTTGGTTATCTCGATGGATCGATACCTAAGCCTCAGAATACAAGTACTACTGACTCCAAAGGCCTCAACACCTGGTCCAAAGAAAATGCTAAGGTAGTCACTTGGATCCTTAACTCTATTAAACCCTCTATTGTTGTGGCTCTTCAAGCCTACACTACTGCAGCTGATATGTGGGCTCATCTATAGAAAATCTACCATCAAACTAATAAAGCCCGGAAATTTCACTTGGATAGTGAAATTGCCTCCAAGTGAAATTGCCAAATAAACTCAAGGGGATAAATCTGTGCAGGAATACTTTAATGGTTTCCTCACCTTGTGGACCAAAAGGGATTCCATGTTAATCCAAATAGTCTCTTCTAGCTTTCTCTTGAAGGTTCTCCAATTACAAGAAGAAACTCACATTATAGCCAGTTTCTTATGAATCTTTGCCCAGAAATTGAATATGTCCGGTCGGCCCTCATGAACAGAGAAAATTCTGCTAATCTTGAATCTTGAAACCTGCTTTCAAGAGGTCCTCACAATGAATTTCGTCTCACCTCACAGCGTGCTATTCTTGAAGAACCAAAGGCATTCCTCACACCCCTTCCGACTAACTCTGCTCTTCTAGCAACCCCCAATCCAAAGCTCGCTCAATGTTATGAATGCAAAGGCTTCAGTCATATTGCCAATAATTGCCGCAAGAAGTTGGTTTGCCGATACTGCAAGCGGTCTGGTCATCTTATTGATGACTGCCGCAACCTCCAGCGAAGGAATAAGACAGCTTAAGAAGCCTCCCTCAAATCTGCCAAGACAGAATATTCTTTCCACATTCCAGGCTCAAGCACCATCATCTGATATAGGAAGCACTTCATCTGGAGTTGTATCCATGACTCCTGCTCATATTTAAGAACTGATCCAGAGCACGGTTATTTCTGCATATGCGTCTATGGGCTTTTCTAGCGGTTGGTATCATAGATGAAAATACGTAGCGGCCGATATATCGGCCGTGGCGGCCCAGGCCGCTACGCTAAATTGAAAAAAATAGTGTTCTGACCGCTACATTAATGTAGCGGCCGCTACGGGGCCGCTACGGGGTGAGAAAAATTCCTACTTTCCAATTTTTTTTAAAATGCATAATAAGACTTATTTCTTTTCTTCTTCTCTCCAAATAACATTTCTACACAACTCTTTTACCCTTTTATGTTTAAAAGAACACCAAAAAGCACATGATCTCGCCGAATTGTAGTCGATACAAAGAGTTCTTCTCAATGATTCTTCTCTAAGTACATCCTATTAGACACCCCCTTTGGTAGATGCATTTTTTTCTCTAGGTACTCTTAAGTCTTGACTTCATGACATAATTTTTTCTTTTATAAGCCTTTCATTAGTTTCTAAATTAGCATAACTAAGTAACATGAACACATGTAAAAAAAATGATCATTACTATTATTTTCTATTTATACAGCGATACAGGACCTCATATAGTGAGGGGACCGCTACGCCCCCTTACCTTAGTTCCTTTTGCAAAAAAAATACATTTTCTCTCATTTTCCAATATTTTAGATTTTCTAGAATTTTTTCATATTTTTTTGACGATTTTTTCAAATCGCACCGCTACACCGCTACGTAGCGCCCGCTACGTAGCGTTTTGGCGGCAGCCCGCTACGCCCGCCGCTACCGCTATTTTCATCCTTGGTTGGTATTAAACTCATTCTCATATAGCATCTCCTGCTTTTCATTCCTCTGCCTCTCTTTCTTCTCCTATCACCTCTTCCACATGGTTTTTAGATTCAGGGGCCTCAAATCACATGACATCTATAGATCATAGCTTTACAGATTCTCACCCTTAACTTAGAAAAGAGAAAATAACCACTGCTAATGGTGATCAACTACTCATTTCGGGAGTTGATACCATTACTTTATCTAGTATCTCTGGCCAGTCCATCACCCTTCCCAATGTTTACTTTGTTCCCAAATTATCAGCTAATCTACATTCTATAGGACAACTTATAGATGATGGCTATCTTGTTCACTTTTATTCCTCTGGTTGTGTTATACAGGGGCAACAAATTGGGAAGGTGATCGCGACGGGGAGTAAACATGGGCGCCTATTCTTGCTAGACATTGGACATCATTCTTTTTTTGCTTCTTCTTCTAATTTCAATAATTTGTGGACTGTTTGGCATAAACGTCTTGGTCATGTGAACAATGCACATTTGCTTTCCTTGTTTAAATTTGGTTGTTTGGATTCTACTATTGATAATAAAATGATGTCTTCTTTATCTCAATCAAAGTGTGAAACTTGTTGCTTAAGTAAAAGTCATATTTTGCCTTTTCCTGTTCATAATGCTCGTGCTTTGGCATCATTTGACATTATTCATTCAGATGTTTTGGGAATTTCTCCTACCTTGAGTAGGACAGGATTTAAATACTATGTGACCTTTATTGATGACCATTCCAGTCATACATGGATTTACTTTATACGCTGAAATCTAAAGTCTTCTCCATTTTTCAAAAATTTTATAACATAGTCCAAACCCAATTTCAGAAAGCAATCAAAATTCTTAGATCAGATTCCGGTGGAGAATACATGTCTCATGAATTCTCTGCCTTCCTTTCTGATAAAGGCATTCTTCACCAAAAAATATTGTCAACATACTCCTTAACAAAATGGAATTGCGGAAAGAAAGAACAGACATATTCTTGAAACTATTCGTACTCTTTTGATTGCATCCTTAGTCCCTCCCAAATTTTGGTGTGATGCTGCACAGACTGCTGTGTATCTTATCAACCGTCTTCCCAGCACTGTTCTAGGAAAGACTACTCCTTACAGAGTTCTCCTTGGTCAAACCCCTTCATACTCTCACGTGTTTTTGGTTGCTTGTGTTTTGTTCATCTTCCTCCTACTAAGCGCACAAAGTTATCTCCACATGCTGTTAAATGCATCTTTTTAGGTTACAGTAATGAACACAAAGGGTTTTTGTATTATGATCAATTGGAAAAACACATGCGTATCTCTCATAATGTAATTTTCTTGGAACATATTCCCAACTTTTCTTTAAATTTGGAGTCATCCTATTGTTGTATCCTATCTGCCACAATTCTCGGAGTCTGCTTCTCCATCACCTCTTCCCAAAGTCCATGTCCGGTGGAACAAGATCCCTCCTCTAGCGACTCCCTCTCCTGATCCTCTCCCAACGCCGCCACTGAAGCTTCAAGTAATGATACCTCTTCTAATAGCATCATTTCTCTGCGATGCTCTAGTCGTCCTTTTGTTGCCCCTAACAACTACGGATTTCCTGCTCTTCTTACTTCCTTAGATAGTATTCCTATACCCACCTCATATTCACAGGCCTCAAAGACTGCTTACTGCCAGGATGCTATAACTGAGGAATTAGTTGCTCTTGAAGCAAACCAAACATGGGAATTGGTACCTGCCCCGAATGGAGCCTCTATGATTGGCAGCAAATGGATATACTCCGTCAAAGTACACTCTGATGGGAGTCTTGATCGCTACAAAGCCAGATTGGTTGCACAATGATATAAGCGGAAATATGGAATTGACTATGAGGAAACATTTGCACCAGTGGTGAAAATGACCACCGTTCGTACTCTTTTTTGTATCGCGGAACTGGCCTCTATGGCAAATGGACGTCAAAAATGCTTTTCTACATGGGACTTGCGCAAGACTGTTTATTTAAAACCTCCTCCAGGATATGCTTGTCCTCCAAAGCACGTGTGCAAATTGAGGAAAGCTCTTTATGTGCTTAAACAAGCTCCCAGGGCTTGGTTCGATAAGTTCTGAGCAGCAATCCTTTAAGCCGGATTTCGTCAAAGTCACTCTGATAGTTCCCTCTTCCTGAGATGGAAATCGAAGGGTTACACATTCCTCTTAGTCTATTTTGATGATGTGATTATCAGTGGAAATGATATTGCCGGCATTACGGATCTCATACACCACCTTACTCGCCATTTCAGAATGAAAAATCTTGGTCCTCTCACCTACTTTCTGGGGCTTGAGTTTGTGCGTAACAAATCAAGCATTAGTGTCCTTCAGCGCAAATATGTAAGAGATTTGATCACGTCAGCCAGGCTTGATGATACTCACTTTTGATACGCTTCTGTAATTGAACAGCAAAATCAATTCCGATGATGACACTCCCCTGGATGATCCATCTGTTTTTTGGAGGATAGTTGGTAGTTTGCTCTACTTAACTATGACTCGGCCGAATATTTCTCATGCAGTTCATACGGTTAGCCAGTTTGTTAGCAATCCCCACAAACCGCACCTTGCTGCTGCATTACGCATCCTCCGCTATGTTAAAGGAACTCTTCAACATGGTCTCTTCTTCCCTTCTGATACTTCTCTGCAATTATCAGCTTATGCGGATGCTGACTGGGCTGGCTGTCCGGACTCTCGGAGGTCTACCACTGGCTGGTGTATGTTTCTTGAAAAATCTTTAATTTCATGGAAGTGCAAGAAGCAAAGTGTCCAAGTCTTCTACTGAGGCAGAATATCGGCCGATGTCATCTGCCGGTGATGAAATGATCTGGCTTCACCGCCTTCTGTGTGAATTATGTGTTCTTGTTGGTCGTTCCACACCTCTCCATAGGGACAATACCAGTGCTACCAGAATTGCCAATAACCCGGTCTTTCATGAAAGAACAAAGCACATTGAGATTGACTGTCACTTCAAACGTCAACATGTTGTTACTGAGAAGATAACTCTGCCTCATGTCTCTTTGTTTAACCAATTGGCGGACATCTACACCAAAGCTCTTCCCAAACAGCGTCATCATGATCTAACTAGCAAATTGATGTTTTCGACCTTACCACATCAAATTGAGGGGGAGTGTAGAAGATTACAGGCCCAGCCCAACAAAGGCCTGTAAGGCCCATGTATAGCCTCCCACACGTGGGATATACTCAAGATTGTGTAGCTGATTTCTCTCATTCATGTATAGTATAGGATATATTCTTTCCATTCTTTTGTATTCTTTCCATTCTTTTGTTTCCATTCTTTTGTATTCTTTCCATTCTTTTGTTTACTCTAATTTTTACTCTAATTTGTAATCTTTACATAGTTAGAGCCTTGATTAAGGCATAATAACTTTATAAATAGAATAGTCGATGCTCATGAAAAGGCACGACCTTCTCCCAGTGTTTCTCCTCTCCTTCCTTCACATATCTAACAAGCACATCAAGCTCCAATCAAAATTTCCACCCAACATCTATCGAGATTATTCAGTTCAACACACCTTCATACTCCTCATTTTTTATCACCCACTCCAAAATGGACCCAACAATAGATTAAACAACCTCATACACAGAGCTACTTTTATTCCAGAACAATCTATCATTTCTCTCTAACCAAAGCTTCCATCTCTCACTCTTATGCCTCTTATAGAATCATCGAAAAGTTAGTTAAAATATTCTCTCCACCTTGTCCTTAATTTCATTGCGACATTGCCCCATACTAAAACCCTTTGGTCGTCGCTCTTTATACATCTGACACTATCTAAGTCCTACTTTTCCTTTCCCTCATTCTTGTAAGCTTGAAAATCTCTCTCCTCCTCTTGTAACTAACAGATTATATAGGTGATCATGTGATTTGGACTGCACTTTGAATCATTTACTGCTATCTTATTCTTTCTTATGCCTTCTTATACATTTCATAATTTTCTATATTCCTAGTTACCTATCTATCTAACTTTGTAGCAATGTACCATTCAAAAAAAAAAAAAAAAAACTTTGTAGCAACGCTTTTTCTCTCGAATAGCTTCCTAAACCACTATGCTTCACAAACAAGTCTCTTTATCAAAGTGTCATTTCCCTTTCAACTCTCCCAAGCACTTCTGTTGTAACCATTCTAATAATACAAGTAATCATTTGGTTCCACATCACCGTAGTTTCTCCCTCCAAATTTTGTTCTCCTTCCTCGATCACTTCAAGTTTAATAATTGTTGCCCTTTGCCTTTTCAAATCCCCCACCTTGTTTTAAGGCACCTTTTATTAATACCTCTTTTTCGTCTACTTCTAATGCAAACATCTAACACTACTATCCTATGTTGTATGATCAAACTCTCTCCAAAAATAACCTCGTAGTCTACACAAGCCAGTCTGTCATGTTCTCTAAACGAAAAAAGATCTATCTAGCTCCTACTAATACCACTCCAATAGGTAATTAAATGCATTTCACTCTTTAAAGCAGGTGTTTGCTATTACAAGATAAAATGTTGATGTAAATTCCAAGATAGTGTCTCTGTTGATGTAAATTCCAAGATAGTGTCTCTTTATTCATTCTTGTCTCCAAATCCCTGCACTTCATCCAGTCTCTCATACCCTCTACTATCATTTCCTACATACTCATTTAAGTCCACTTCTAGGGGGAAAATTCACAAATTGGAATTTCTCATATTAAACCATTCATATCCTCCCAAAATTATCCATTAACATTATCGCGCCCTTGTCAAAAGTAATATATTAACCCTTACATTAAATGAAACGCATATTTTTCTATTGTGCCCAGCCTCACAAGTAGATTGTGAAGTTTGTTTCTCCCATTCAACCAACATAATATATATATACTAATTGATCACCAGACCTCACAAGCACAGTGGCAATGATATCAGATGCACTTTTCTCTTAAGGCCAATTTAATAAAAAAAACCACTTAAATGCATTATCTTGAAAATAACAAAGAGATTAGCACATTTATGAATAGAAATGTTTGGTAAGGCCCCCACATAGTTAATTTTATCTAGACATGTGAAGGAATTTGCAATAACATTATGGCATTACTGTAAGGAATTTTTTCGGGCCAGTAGATTCTCTAGATGCTAATGAATCTAAAATGAATGCTCTTTTGGTTGGTTGCCGTGAGCTACGTAAGATGGAAGTTTCTAAAATTATCAGTGAAGGAAATTCATTTTATGCCATTCAGTGGAGCTTAGGCAATTGTTCTTATCCTTGGCAGTTGGCTAATGTGGTGGAGGAAGTGCAAGATATCTTGAGTCACTTGGATGCTGTCCTTTATCATGTGTTACGTAAGGCAAATGGTTCGGCTGATATCCTCGCTAAGGAAGGAGTGCTTCGTCCTTCTTTATCCTTTCATGTATAGTTTGTTATGAGTTTCCTCCTGTACTTTACTATTTTGGGTTTTCCCTCTTATTAATAAATTTTACTATTATAAAAAAAAAAATTGCAATAACATGTCTATCAGTATAGCAAGGACCTAATTTTTCACTATATGAACAATCATCTAATCATCAAATGTGATTTATCCAGCAAATGGCGCCGGCTTAAGGAGGTATAGAACACTCGAATGCTACACTAAAAATACATATCAAATAAAATTGCATATATCCATATCACATATTTCAGGATGCCTCATCACAATAATGAGGACTTCAACCTCATTTTACCAAAACGAAAAACTCTCTCTCTCTCTCTCTCTCTCTCTCTCTCTCTCTCATGCAACGAAGTGCTGAATCACCAATACCAATGCCAAAACTCTCTCTCTCTCTCTCTCTCTCTCTCTCTCTCTCTCTCATGCAACGTAGTGCTGAATCACAATACCAATGCCAAAGCTCTCTCTCTCTCTCTCATGCAACGAAGTGCTGAATCACAATACCAATGCCAACTCTCTCTCACGCAACGAAGTGCTCTCTCTCTCTCTCTCATGCAACGTAGTGCTGAATCACAATACCAATGCCAAAGCTCTCTCTCTCTCTCATGCAACGAAGTGCTGAATCACAATACCAATGCCAAAGCACGTGTCCGCAAACACTAAACGTCTTTGCAAAGACCATAGAGGACACAAGTCAAAGGGAAAACCCAATTATATTAACCAACTCTCTAAATATTCTATGTCTACAATGCTATATAAATAAGAAAACAAATCTTAGGGTCTAAGAAACCTAAAAAACTAAGCAAAAGAAAGATAACTCATTAAAATAAAACTAATAACTAGTAATGTTTTTTTTAATGGTAACTTTCATTGAAAAGGAATGAACAGTACAAAAGATAAGTACTTACAGCAAAACACAAGTAAGTAGGAAAACACAAGAAAACTAGAACCCAAAAGGCAACAAACTAAGGCCCTGCATTAGAGAAGGCCAACTCTTTCCAATGATACACTATTTGTTGTAAGAAATATCCTCTAAAAGACGAGTTAATGGACACCCAGAGAGCCACAAGAAACTTTTATTTCTCCACCAAACTGCTTTCTCTATCCCTTCAAAACATCTTGAGTTCCTTTCCTTTCAAATCGTCCAAATTACTGCCAAAATAACAACTTCCACATCAACTTACCTCTAGAATCCCCAATAGTGACCTTCTAAGCCTGGAAGAGCTTGAGAAGAGAATTAGGGAGGACCAAACAACAGCCAAACCATCCTACCAGTGACATCCAAATAGACTGAGCTGTTTTGCAATTCAGCCAAATAACTAACAACAATCAAATAAATAATATTAACTATCTTGGGCCCTACACATGTGGCCTTTGCCCTATTAACTATCTTGGGCCCTACACATGTGGCCTTTGCTCTCTCTCTCTCTCTCTCTCTCTCTCTCTCTCTCTCTCTCTCTCTCTCTCCAAATAAAAATGCATACGCATTCTTTGCCTATCTCCAAAGCGTGCATCTTCAACTAAGTGGCATCTAAATTGCTTATGCTGTCAAAAAAGCAAATTCGGGGCTGAAATTCTAGTGTCCATCATAAAGCCTTTGGGCATCGGTGTTATTAAGAAAAAAAAAGCCTTCGGACATCATTAGGATTCTCTTTGCATGAATGTCTGCACAATCTCAAAGCCCATAGCACGTGAAAATCGATTCCAAGGTCATTATGGTACATATGCACACCCTTGGTTCAATGTGTAGAAGGGAGGCAAAATCAATTGATCATCTTTTTCTCCATTGCTAAGTGCCATCCCTTTTATGGTGTCATTTCCTTTTCATATGTGACTTGCTTTGGTGCTCTCTAGGTTCGATCTCAGAGTCGGTGCAGTGTTGGGGATGGGAGAATTTTCATGGATCCAGGCTTTCTCTTTGGAGACTCATTCCTTTTGATACTCTGTGGGCTATTTGGAACAAAAAAAAAAATTAAAAGAAATGAAAGAGTTTTTAGGGGCTCTTCATTTTCAATGGAATCGCTTATATCGGGGGCAACTCTTATGATTGCAAAGTGGGCATCCATTAGGAAGGAATTCGGCAATATCAATACGAATGATACCATGTTCAACTAGGAGGTTTACTTTTTTTCTTTTTTCTTTTTTATTGAATGATTTCAACTAGGAGGCTTACATGGTGTCCAAGTTAAAGAGGGTTAGGAGTTTGGTACTTTGGTTCATTGGATTCCCCCTACAGTTGGTGTTCTTAAGTTTAACATATATGGGGTGATTAGAGTTAAATCAAGGCTGGCTGGAATTGGAGGAGTCCTTCGTAATCACGAGGGGAAGGTAATGCTTATGTTTTCCAATAATGCAAGTACCAAGAAGTCTAACGAAGCAAAGGTAATGCCATTGTAGAAGCTCTCCGTATTTTTTCGGCTTCTTTCCAAGACAAGTTGATTGTTGAGAGCATAGTTGTCGATTTTCTTCCATTTCAGCCAATTGCAGAGAACATGCCAGGTTTGGCTTGGGACGGAATGGATCTACCCAAAAAATATATTTCCATTCAATCATTCCGGCCTGTTCTAGCCAAAACTTAGTTGGTCAATCGGAACGAACGTATTTGGCCTCTTCAAGCCGGTATTTTAAAATAAATAAACTCTTTTTTAGCTATTCTTTCAAGTTACTCCCAACTACCCCTTAAAATGGTCTTCTCCTAGTATTAGAGGAGAAAACACTAGCGTTCTATCAAATACAGTCCCAGCCTACTGTTGAAGAAGAAGAAAAAGAGGAGAAAATCAATAGAGCACCACAAGATTTCTGAAGCCATAATAAAAAAAAAAAAAAAAGATAAAAATATAAAACGAAGAGAAAGAGCACCCAACATCAGATCTCCACAGCAGGTGACCTGCAACAGCGGCAGATTTTAATGGGCAACACCAGAAGACGACCAGCAACAGCAGAAATTGACCAAGACGGAACGCTAGATTTGACCAGTACACCAGAACATATTACTAAAAGGCCAAAGGCCAAACCAGAACGGAATTGACAACTATGGTTGAGAGTGATTCGGCTGATGCAATGAGGACGTGGGGTGGGTTTTGCATAGTGGAGTAAAGCCTTGGGGACTTCAGTTTCTTTTGAATGAGATTAAAGAGTTGCTCTCTCATGTAGATGTATTTACATCATGTGGTTGGGTATGGCAGATGTTTCAGCTACAAGGGGTGGATAGAGTCACTCCTTGGGTAGCTTCTATCTTGTAAGCTTTTTGGGGGCATAATTCTCATACCCGGCTCTCTTTTCTTTTTGGGTGTTGTAATTTGTCCTGTATTTAATAAAGCATTTGTTGTTACAGACCAAAAAAAGAAAAATAAATCTAAGATCAACATAGGCTTAAACTATCATGAGCAAATAGTTAGAAAGTCGTAAAACTAATACAAAGAGACTAATTCCATGATCAAAATCAAAACATCAATAACAGATGGAAAATTTTCAAATCTGGAGATCATATCTTGTACTTGATCGCGTAATGATATACCACTAGAACATCACAAGGAAAAGAAGTTGATCCAGATATAGTAAACTATCAAATCTCAAACTAGAATAAGGACATAAAGAATTTTCTCCACAATCAAAGAAGAGTAGTCCAGTAAACAATACCAGAACATTTTCCTGATGTATGTCAGAGGCATAAACTAGCCGCAACTTGAACATCTGCAACCTATAGGGTTGATCACTTGCGGTACGTACAGGTACTGAACAAACAAGATCCCTCCCAAATCAACTCAAGTTGTTTATAACAATTCAACTCATCCTTGAAAGAAGAAAATAAAAGGAGATAATCACCGTCAATTTTATTAAATAGGCAGAATGGGCTAAGCATCTGAACGAAGTTCAGCCCATTCTTCTGACAAGCTTCTTCCACCATAGGAGTTTGGAGAACCATGACCGCAGGGGTTATTTCTTCTACTAACATTCTTCCCAAATAAGTATCTTCTGGATCCATCTTACTTTCAGCAGGCACCAGCGTGATATCCCCCGAGCAAAGAAAGAACTCAGACGAACTAAACGCTGTTTCGAAGTTTTAATGGAGACGGGATCAGATTGCACTGCATGTTATTCTGTTGTCCAAGAATTACTTAACCTGACATAAATAATCAATAAAATTAGAGATGTAACTAACTAAGGATTTGTTAGGTATCTCTACTCTTATTGTCACAGAGCCATCCAAAATAGAGTTACAAAAAAAAGAGACATAAAAAAGAGAGGTTGAAAACAGAAAACGTGTTTGGTATTGCGCAGAACTATAAATAGACCATTTGGTACGCCCTCTATTTTCCTTTTATTGGAAGGGTTTGCCTCTTGTTAGAGGGGTAGTTTCTATCTCTTTATGTAAAAAAGGAACTTGTGCACATTTACTATTAGAGGGGTAATTTCTTTTGAGTATCTGTGAGACAAATTAACATCTAGGCCGAATATTAACTTTCTACTATTGATTAAAATCACATGGGCTCCAATGAAGGGTAATTAAAGATGTTAATTAAAATCCCCAACATCCCCACCAACCATTCTCTGCATAATTAAATCAGACCATTGTCCTGCACTAGAACCTCATCACTACCCACTTCTAAAATCTAAAATCTTCATAGACCTAGCCATTCCACCACCAAAGACCTCATCACCGTCCTTACCAAAAACCTCATGGCTTTCCACAACCGTGAAGACACCAACAACAAAGACCTCATCACTTAGGATGACCCCAAGTCCCCCTTCGCCAAATCAAGTGCTAGACAGCATTGCCTATCTAAAATAAAAGAGCTGGTGTCAAGATGAGCAGGGGCAAATCTAAGTAACTGGCACAACCTTCAAGCTCTACTACATGTGATTGCAGGTTGGAATGCGGAGGGGGAGTTTGGATTGCATGTGAAAAGGAGCATTGCTCTTGTGAGCAAGTCTAGTGATTTTTAAGGATGAGTGCGTGATCCCAGGGGATTGGTGGGTGGAGAATAAGATGGAGAATGGCAATTGGCTCCTCATGATTTGCTCAGCCCAGACGCAGATACAAACCTACCCAGCCAAACTGCTGCCCTCTGCTACATCCGATCATCGATCTAAACCTTTTGAATGAGGAAAACTTTCATCATCCACTTCAAAACCCATTCGAACACACGCACATACAGAGAGAGAACCCCATTTGAACATGCAGATTCGAACTCCACATATTCAAAACCCCATTCGAACACACATCCGAAGTTCGAGCCCCATTCGATCGTTGTCTCCCTCTCCTTCACAGCCACTGCCCAATCTCCCATCTTCTTCCTTTCCCACCGTTTCATCATCTTTCCACCATCTCTCTGTCTCCTATAACCACAACTTTACATACCAGCAAAGAGATAGGAAAAAGGGAAAAAAAAAAAAAAAATCAGAGAAGGAGAAAGCATACCGTGTTCAAGGAAGGACCGGGTTCTTTCTTCCCTCTTCCTCTCCTCTTTTTTGGTCTGGGCGTGTTCAACGCTGATGTGTTCAACACGGAGGAATATGGGGTTCGGGTGTTCGAAAGGAGCAGATTTGCCTCGCGGATGGGGGGTGATTTAACACTGACGGGCCAAGAATTTCTGCACGGGGGAAAAAATTAAAATTTTAAATAAATAAAAATATATAATAAAATAATAAATTGTATTAATATAAAACACTTGTACATCAATTAGCCATTAGATTACACCACGTTTGTCAATAATTAATGAAAATCAATGACTTTGTTTCATTTCTTGACTATTTTGCTATTTTTATCCTTATCTTTTGTAAAATTATAAATTTTGTATGATGTGCTCAATCGGACGGTGGGCTCCACTCCTATTGATATGAAATTTTAGAATACATCATTAGAGATGATGGTATTTATTCTGAACAATTTGGATTATAATTATATGGGCCCTATAATGGATTTTTGAATACCTATAAGTTTAAATATATAATAATGATTTTTGGATATGCTAACACTCTTATGTCAACAATTCTAACAAGAAGCCAAAAGTTATAAGTAATGAGGCTGATAAGTAATAAGACTGGGGTATCATAAGGACTACCCTCATTTGATTAAGTGGGTCATCAGTTTTGCCAATCTAATTTATTCATTTACATAATCCTATGTTTTCAAATCAATCTAATCCAAATTAATAATTTTGGTAGATTTAAATAACGCGCGATCAAAAAAGTTCTCACAACATAAAATAAAGAAAAAATAAATAACATCCAGAAGTAACTAAATTTGATAAAAATACACAAAAATGAATAAAAATTAATATATACATTTAAATCTACTCATCGAAGAGGCATCTGTTGCACTCAAGAAAAAAAGAAAAAAAATTAAACAAAAAACAAATGAGTTGAAAAATTACCTATATGACTATATTTGAGAACCAATGCAAATGAGTACTTAGAAACCAAGGAAAAAGGTGAAGAAAGAGGATATAAACTTGTTAAAGGAGGACCAACGTCTTGTCCAATTATGGCTTGCTTTTGAAGAATTAAAAAGATAGTTCTACCCAGGTTTTCTTGCAATTTTATAATTTGGTTGTAGCAAAAAGCTAGGAAGGGTAGATGTAGAAAAAGACAAAACTATGCATATAAAAATTTAAAATACATCATCCTGGGTGAAATTTTCAAAAACATTGAGGGTCAAGGCTCCTGTGTAAATCCGTCCCGAAGGTAAATCTATATGCCAAACGGTCTTATTTTATAATCCTCTACCCGCTTTAACAAGTAGAGGTTGAAAATAGAGATGACAAACATGGGCTAAGATTAACATGTGCATATAGAGGATTTTGTGTCCTTTTGATATGGGAGGACATATCATCACTTTAGCATTAACCCTGTTGGAAAAAATGGTTAGAGCACCCATTATTTTGATCAACTTTGAGCCAAAATAAAAGTGGGCCCCACTTATCATTTTAGATGAAAACACATGGAAATGTGATCTACTCTATGAGTAGATTAAAAACATGTATTGGGCTGCTCTAATCCATTGAGGGGTGAATGAGAAGTTGCCTTCTAACACCACTACTTGAACATTGTAAACATGGAAACAAAATGAAGTGGTGAACTTGCATCCCACATTGTTGAAGAGCAAAACATTCTTTGGATATAAATATGTTTGCCTTGGTAGTATAAGATGAGCTCCAAGGGGCATCCCACTTTTGTGGAAGATGGAGGACCTAGACCAAGGTGGGCTCACCAACACACGCGCTCTCCCTACCCCACCCCTGGCCTGGGCTTGGGCTTCATGAGTGAGTCGGGCCCAGCTCGGCCCACTACTCATTTATATTTTTTGGAGAAGTTTTATAAATGGGGTGTGTCCGAAGTGGTGTGTCTGTCCACAACTTTTAGCTGTGTCCCAAGAAGCATATGTTTGTTCACTGAAAGAGAGTCGTTCGCCTGTCACATTTGGGTCATCAGTCGGAGTCTAGAGAGAGTCGTTCGCCTATCACTGTAGTGCTGCTACCGTGTGAATTCAATCATTGTTTCCTGGAAGACAAATGCCACTGAAGCTCGTAAGCACCATTACGGGGGCAAAATTTGTCTTAAGGACATAGTGTCAAACACTAGCCTTGATCAACTCACTTCTGCCGATTTCCGAATTACATAACTTCAAACAACAACACTTTGTTTTCTGCTTTCAAACTATAAGTGGATTGACATTTCAAGATTACATACTGTATGTTTTTGTTCTTCAAGATTACATTATGTATGTTTTCGTTTTGGTTT
The DNA here is from genome assembly GCA_028538565.1 of Umbellularia californica. Lineage (NCBI taxonomy): Eukaryota > Viridiplantae > Streptophyta > Magnoliopsida > Laurales > Lauraceae > Umbellularia > Umbellularia californica. The sequence goes on along the minus strand of JAPQWN010000007.1, from coordinate 38,935,341 downwards.
CCTGTAGTGCAAACATGTTTCCTAAATACTGAATTAATTATGTATGTACTCGAAACAACAACCCTTCACCGAGCAACCTAAATAAAGAAACTTGCTCTCTCGTCTATCCCTTGGAATGGCATGTTATCCCATATACTGGAATAGGCTAACTATATATATATATATATATATATATAGATTTATTCAAGTGAAAACTATTATATGAGAACTTTCAGTGGGGCCCAATTATGGGTCTCATTTGGGGATGGGACCGGGGGGGATAGAATGATCTATGCGAGAGCACCTCAAGTATCAAGTTTGACCCCAACCCCATGCCCCTAACCCTTTCATCCGTGGCCCACAAGTTTAATGACTTCATATTAAAAAAAAAAAAAAAAAGAAGATTCGACCATCCAACGGTTTAATCTATTCGGATATGTGTCAATCTTTGGGATTAGAGACTATTGGGGGGTCCCTATTGTGAGAACCCGACCCCTAATTTCTTGGTTTAGTGTGGTTTTAATCGTGATTTGGTTTTCTCGATGGGTTTAGTGATTGTTTGGTTGAGTTTTTGAGTTTGAATAGATTTTTCATAACTTTGGAGAGTTTTAAAAGACGTTGACTTTGTTTTGACCCGACCCTTGTAAATTGTATTTTTGTGAGAATTTATTCTTGGTTTCTAAAAATTCCAAATTTTATTCCTTTTGACCCATTTTGTTGTTACAAACAACTTTCATGTTTTGACCATCTTGAATAAATACTCAGAAATTGCGTTTTTCGAGAAAAAGGGCAAAAATGACAATTTTCACTAAATCTGTCCATAAATTTCGAGAATTCCAGAAATTGGGGAAAATATACTTTTTGAAAAGTAGTTATTTCAACGAACAACTTTGTCTTCTTCGTCGAATCGATTTGAGGTCCCGAAATGCATGTTTTTAGCCCGGCAAATGTTTTAAGTTGTGGGACCCATCTCCCCTTTGTTATAAGAGGAACCCACCTCTTCTCTTCTCTTCTTCCTTGACCTAATTTCTAAGAGAGGAGCAGCCCCAGCAGCCATGGCTTTCTCCATCTCTTTCTTGTTTCCTCCATCTCATAGCACCACCAAACAATGCCAAACCGAGATTAGACTCCACCATTTTCATCCTCATCTCAAGAGCTATCCATTGACACCATTTTTGAAGAAAACCAAGCTTTTCAAGATTTCCTTTGAGCAACCTCTTGCTTTTTGAAGAACTTCCAAGTAAGGAATCCTTGTAATCTTTTGGATTTGTGTTTTCCTAGCCTTTAAGAAGCTTTGTTTTGATTATTGGAGGCTTTCCTTTTGTTTTGATTTGGTTTTGCCATTTTAGGGTTCTAAGATGGGTTTCTTTTGGGGGTTTTGTTTAGATTGGTGATTTATAGCTTGGAGAAGTGATTGGTGGTTGATTTGATTAGCATTGGACCCAAGGCAAGTGGATGAAATGATTTATTTTCATTGATCATGTTTTATACAAATGTGTAGCTTTCATTAATGATTTTCATTACTTATGCTTTACTTCATGACATGCTTTTATTGAGATTTGAAATACACTCTTTAGTGTATCTTTCTAGTATATTGTATTCTTGAAAATGGTATCTTGATTGTATTGAGTTTTGACTTGTTTCATGTGATGGATTTCTTTTGGGTTGAATGTGAATGGAATGGATGATTTGATGGAAGAATGGATGTAGTTGAATGGGGAATTTGAAGTGTTGAGAATGAAGTTTTGATTGCTTGAAATGGAGGATCTTTTAACTCACTTTATTACAGGGATCTGACCCTTGAAAATGAGGAGTGTTTGGAGAAAGAAGGGACTGAAAACAGCTTCAGAATTCTGTGTCCGCAGTAACGTCGGTCAGCTGTCGGTCAGACCGTCGGTTAACCGACAGCCAACCGAGGTGGACCGAAACCCTCTCGGTTCCAATTCCAGAGAGCAGATTTCCATCAGGAAATCTGTCGGTCAGCTGTCGGCTGACCGAACTCCCTAGTTCGGTCGACCGAGAGCCAACCGACAGATCTTTCGGTTCATTTTCCAGAGAGCAACAAACTTCCTGATGTGTGTAGAGCTGACAGTCAGCGCCGGTCAGCCGTCGGCTAGCCGACATCCCAGTTCGGCTGACCGACAGCCAACCGAGGAGCTGACCGACAGCAATTGTATTGTTTTCTTCTTGAAGAACCATAGGGAACTATATTGGAGGAGAGTGAGGAACTGTACAGAAGAAGAAATTCCATCACCATGACTGTGTTGCTTAGGTCTTTTAGATTTGTTAATGTATATAAGGCCCCGGAATGTTTTCAATTCTTAAAGAGTACCAAATGTATGTCAAACGTAACATACGGGACCCTAGTTACATTGATTCAAATCTTGGACTTTCAACACTTGGCCCGGAGAATATGAGAAATCCATTCATGCTTTATTTTGACCGAATTTCACTTGTACACTTAAAATCTGGTGTTTTATGACTAGACTTGCCCGACAGTATTGAAAGTTATGTTTTTAACATTGTTGCTAGCCCGTACAGGCCCGACCGATACAGATATGCTTTTGTGCTTATGAGCACCCCGTCCCGTCATATGTATTTATTGGATTTGATTTCTTGTATATGACCCATGAGAGTAAAACCTTGAGGCAATAGGGGGCCAGAGCTTTGTAGTGCGAGCCCATGAGCTAAAAGAGAACTTGCATACATGTATTTGTTTTGTTTGCTTGCATATAACCTATGAGTAGGCACCACTAAGCTTGGATAACCTTGTCAGTCTGATCCACTGTCTTGGAGATTCCCCACTTGTCCCGCCAGCTGCAGCATGGATCCCGATACCCGGTTTATTAACCGTGGTCCCGTCCCGATACCCGGCTCGCTCCCGTGGTTCCCGATATCCGGTTCGCTACCGTGATTCCCGATACCCGGTTTGCCACCGTGGTCCCGTCCCGTATTATTGTATATGTATATGTGAATTTTGTTGTACCTTCTCACTTCGGTGACCGAGGTCAACGCCCGATACTCTAGTCATTTCGGTGATAGAGGATTTAGCTTTGTGTGGTTGCCATCTTGATAGTTCCTGATCCTTGATACCCGTACTGCTTTATATTGATCATGTCTTTTCTTAATAAAGGATGCATTAATTCTACATGTTTTAAATGAGTCCCCGGTTTCAAAAATGTTTATTGTTTGTACATGCTTCAAATGAGTACCCGATTTGTAAAATGTTTATTGTTTGTACATGCTTTAAATGAGTACCCGATTTGTAAAATGTTTATTGTTTATACACGCTTTAAATGAGTACCCGATTTGAAAGATGTTTATTGTTTATACACATTTTTAAATGAATTCCCGATTTGTGAAATGTCCAGTATTTGTACATGTTTTAAATGAATACCCGATTTGTAAAATGTTTATTGTTTGTACATGCTTCAAATGAGTACCCGATTTGTAAAATGTTTATTGTTTGTACATGCTTTACATGAGTACCCGATTTGTAAAATGTTTATTGTTTATACACGCTTTAAATGAGTACCCGATTTGAAAGATGTTTATTGTTTATACACGTTTTAAATGAGTTCCCGATTTGTGAAATGTTCATGTTTTATACATGCTTTGCCAAATATCCGTGTTTCATACCCGTTTTATATGAATACATGATTTCGTCAGATACTCATGATTTCCGATACATTTTTATTATGTACAATTTTGATCAGACAGTATGATTTGTTTCATGTTTTATCATTCAGTATGTTGTTATATCTTTTCACCCGCCTGCCAGACCGTCGTGTCTGACCCACTACTTTGGTACTCAGGTTCAGATTTCTTCACCCGAGATGAGTGCACGTATTGGCTGTGGAGCCATGAGCTTACAGGTGTTTGTTGGCTATGTCATGTCGACATTGAGCTTGACATCGGTATTACGTCACATATGGGTAGTAATCATTAGCTTGTTTTCTTGTATGGCTTTTATTAGCCTTTTTGCTTGGGATTGTAATTAATATACATTGTTAATGGTAACTTGAACATATATGGGAATGTAATATCCTGTTACTGTCAGCTCTGTACTTTTATTGTGATAGTTTATTCCAGTCTGAGATGGATCATTGATAAGATGAGTATATGCTTGGGTTAAGTGCGGTGCGGAATCCAATGGCCACGGACTCCGAGTCGCAACACCACGAAAGCTTCCGCTAAATATTCAGAGTGTGTTGGAATGAATTTGTAATCCTCACACACGCGGATCTTGGGAGAAACATAACTCTCAATTCACGGACCCCGGGTTTGGGGTCGTGACAGACTGGTATCAGAGCGGGCAAGTTTCTAGGAAATAAAACACTCTAGGAACTTTAAGACGTGTGGTGAGGAAACCGTTAGATTTTTTGTCTTGTTTTGGCTAGATGCCATTCTGTTTTGGTTCGGATTTGTTTTCTTTCTAGTGGGGGAGACCCTTCTTGTCTCTTCCTTTTTGTTCTTGCTAGGGAATTTGGGGGACCAAATTCTTTTCTAGTGGGGGAGGATTTAATGTCTCCACACCCACATTCAGTGCTTTTTTCTTGTTTTCGCGCCAGAGAGTTAGAGTTTGGTGGTTTTAGCATGTGGATCTCGGAGGACTTTGGCAGAATTCCCAGCTTTTCGATGTTACAGATGGAGCTAGCAAAGGAGTTTGTGAGCAGTTGTTAGTCAACAAGGAATGTGAACAGCATATTGAGACCCAATTTCAGTTGATCGTGTACCGTCAGACGGTGCGCCAGGCAAGTAAGTGTGGATTTTGGATAAATCTGGAATATTTTCCTAAACCAAAAGGCTACAGAAACTAGACAAATGGTGGATTTCAGGAAGTTTGAGATGATTTTCAGTTGATAGAGATTCAAGTGGTTACCAAAAGCAAGAAATTTCTCGAATTTGATGAACTCTTGGCGGAGAAGTGCTAGAAGATTTTTAATAATTCCAGAATGATGGTGAAGTTGACTCAGCAGGATGCATCAGTGTGTGGTTAAATGATAGGAAGAAAACTTTCAGCTATGGTGTAGAGAGCTGTGTACAGAATGGATTGTTACCTGGTTTTATGATAGAGGAGATCTCGCAAACTTTACGGACTTTTGGAATATCAGTTTGGGCAGAGTACAGATACAACAGGAGAATCATAGCCTACGGACAAGGCCGGTTGGAAGACCTGGAGAAGAATGACACTAGGTGCAGTGTTCTACGACAAAGATAGAGTTACAGTACATCGGAGTGAGTCAGAATCTTCATTCTCTTGGACCGACATTGACAGTTGTACAGGAACAGTGCAGATGTTTAGAGACAAGTTTTCAATTAGTAGAGCTCCAAGGAGATGTCCAGAATTAGAGATTCCTAGAATTTGATGAGGTTTGTCAGAGAATTATTTTAGGGTTTTCAACAAGTGCAGCCATATGGTGGAGTAGACCCAGCAGGATGTGTCATTGTGTGGTTAGAAGCTTTTGGAGTTGGATTTCGGCAACTAATGAAGGAGTTGACTGCAGGAAGAATCTCTACTTGATCGCCCGACAACGAAGATCTTTACAGATTTTATCGACACGAGGAGCATCGGATTTCAATGTACAGGTATACAGAGCAGGAAATCAGTTATTTTGGATTTTATTAGGAAAGGTAAACTTGGCAGAGCAGCTGCAAGAGTGAACACGGAGCTCCAAATACTAAAGAATAGTGAAGGGACAAACATGTTAGTGTCAGAGACCGAATATTGTACTGAGGATCAAGAGCAACGAGCAGAAAGAATTAAAGCTAGCAAGAGTTAACCTTGAAGAGTGTGCAGGGGATGTGAGACCCTAGCTTCGATAGTTGCGATGAAGCCGACAAAATGGTTCCAAGGATTTTCAGTATCAAGGTGTTTAGAAACAAGAGACTTGGTTGAACTTAGAAGGAGTCAGAGTTGGAGAATTCCTTGAGCAGTCAGAGTGACAGGACAGTGACGGATCCGAGCCAGTGGAAGAAGGTTTGACGACCGTTGATAGTTGACCAAGGGGTTCTACCACGAGGGCGACCCAGCGAGTTCAGATGTTTTCGAGAGGACCGTTTTGGAGTTTTGATTTGTGATTTTGTTTTCGAAGTGCGGATTAATATCCCCACTTGTTTTGGATTTGTTTAGTTCATTTGGAGGACCAAATGTTCTAAGGGGGGGAGGATGTGAGAACCCGACCCCTAATTTCTTGGTTTAGTGTGGTTTTAATCGTGATTTGGTTTTCTCGATGGGTTTAGTGATTGTTTGGTTGAGTTTTTGAGTTTGAATAGATTTTTCATAACTTTGGAGAGTTTTAAAAGACGTTGACTTTGTTTTGACCCGACCCTTGTAAATTGTATTTTTGTGAGAATTTATTCTTGGTTTCTAAAAATTCCAACTTTTATTCCTTTTGACCCATTTTGTTGTTACAAACAACTTTCATGTTTTGACCATCTTGAATAAATACTCAGAAATTGCGTTTTTCGAGAAAAAGGGCAAAAATGACAATTTTCACTAAATCTGTCCATAAATTTCGAGAATTCCAGAAATTGTGGAAAATATACTTTTTGGAAAGTAGTTATTTCAACGAACAACTTTGTCTTCTTCGTCGAATCGATTTGAGGTCCCGAAATGCATGTTTTTAGCCCGGCAAATGTTTTAAGTTGTGGGACCCATCTCCCCTTTGTTATAAGAGGAACCCACCTCTTCTCTTCTCTTCTTCCTTGACCTAATTTCTAAGAGAGGAGCAGCCCCAGCAGCCATGGCTTTCTCCATCTCTTTCTTGTTTCCTCCATCTCATAGCACCACCAAACAATGCCAAACCGAGATTAGACTCCACCATTTTCATCCTCATCTCAAGAGCTATCCATTGACACCATTTTTGAAGAAAACCAAGCTTTTCAAGATTTCCTTTGAGCAACCTCTTGCTTTTTGAAGAACTTCCAAGTAAGGAATCCTTGTAATCTTTTGGATTTGTGTTTTCCTAGCCTTTAAGAAGCTTTGTTTTGATTATTGGAGGCTTTCCTTTTGTTTTGATTTGGTTTTGCCATTTTAGGGTTCTAAGATGGGTTTCTTTTGGGGGTTTTGTTTAGATTGGTGATTTATAGCTTGGAGAAGTGATTGGTGGTTGATTTGATTAGCATTGGACCCAAGGCAAGTGGATGAAATGATTTATTTTCATTGATCATGTTTTATACAAATGTGTAGCTTTCATTAATGATTTTCATTACTTATGCTTTACTTCATGACATGCTTTTATTGAGATTTGAAATACACTCTTTAGTGTATCTTTCTAGTATATTGTATTCTTGAAAATGGTATCTTGATTGTATTGAGTTTTGACTTGTTTCATGTGATGGATTTCTTTTGGGTTGAATGTGAATGGAATGGATGATTTGATGGAAGAATGGATGTAGTTGAATGGGGAATTTGAAGTGTTGAGAATGAAGTTTTGATTGCTTGAAATGGAGGATCTTTTAACTCACTTTATTACAGGGATCTGACCCTTGAAAATGAGGAGTGTTTGGAGAAAGAAGGGACTGAAAACAGCTTCAGAATTCTGTGTCCGCAGTAACGTCGGTCAGCTGTCGGTCAGACCGTCGGTTAACCGACAGCCAACCGAGGTGGACCGAAACCCTCTCGGTTCCAATTCCAGAGAGCAGATTTCCATCAGGAAATCTGTCGGTCAGCTGTCGGCGGACCGAACTCCCTAGTTCGGTCGACCGAGAGCCAACCGACAGATCTTTCGGTTCATTTTCCAGAGAGCAACAAACTTCCTGATGTGTGTAGAGCTGACAGTCAGCGCCGGTCAGCCGTCGGCTAGCCGACATCCCAGTTCGGCTGACCGACAGCCAACCGAGGAGCTGACCGACAGCAATTGTATTGTTTTCTTCTTGAAGAACCATAGGGAACTATATTGGAGGAGAGTGAGGAACTGTACAGAAGAAGAAATTCCATCACCATGACTGTGTTGCTTAGGTCTTTTAGATTTGTTAATGTATATAAGGCCCCGGAATGTTTTCAATTCTTAAAGAGTACCAAATGTATGTCAAACGTAACATACGGGACCCTAGTTACATTGATTCAAATCTTGGACTTTCAACACTTGGCCCGGAGAATATGAGAAATCCATTCATGCTTTATTTTGACCGAATTTCACTTGTACACTTAAAATCTGGTGTTTTATGACTAGACTTGCCCGACAGTATTGAAAGTTATGTTTTTAACATTGTTGCTAGCCCGTACAGGCCCGACCGATACAGATATGCTTTTGTGCTTATGAGCACCCCGTCCCGTCATATGTATTTATTGGATTTGATTTCTTGTATATGACCCATGAGAGTAAAACCTTGAGGCAATAGGGGGCCAGAGCTTTGTAGTGCGAGCCCATGAGCTAAAAGAGAACTTGCATACATGTATTTGTTTTGTTTGCTTGCATATAACCTATGAGTAGGCACCACTAAGCTTGGATAACCTTGTCAGTCTGATCCACTGTCTTGGAGATTCCCCACTTGTCCCGCCAGCTGCAGCATGGATCCCGATACCCGGTTTATTAACCGTGGTCCCGTCCCGATACCCGGCTCGCTCCCGTGGTTCCCGATATCCGGTTCGCTACCGTGATTCCCGATACCCGGTTTGCCACCGTGGTCCCGTCCCGTATTATTGTATATGTATATGTGAATTTTGTTGTACCTTCTCACTTCGGTGACCGAGGTCAACGCCCGATACTCTAGTCATTTCGGTGATAGAGGATTTAGCTTTGTGTGGTTGCCATCTTGATAGTTCCTGATCCTTGATACCCGTACTGCTTTATATTGATCATGTCTTTTCTTAATAAAGGATGCATTAATTCTACATGTTTTAAATGAGTCCCCGGTTTCAAAAATGTTTATTGTTTGTACATGCTTCAAATGAGTACCCGATTTGTAAAATGTTTATTGTTTGTACATGCTTTAAATGAGTACCCGATTTGTAAAATGTTTATTGTTTATACACGCTTTAAATGAGTACCCGATTTGAAAGATGTTTATTGTTTATACACATTTTTAAATGAATTCCCGATTTGTGAAATGTCCAGTATTTGTACATGTTTTAAATGAATACCCGATTTGTAAAATGTTTATTGTTTGTACATGCTTCAAATGAGTACCCGATTTGTAAAATGTTTATTGTTTGTACATGCTTTACATGAGTACCCGATTTGTAAAATGTTTATTGTTTATACACGCTTTAAATGAGTACCCGATTTGAAAGATGTTTATTGTTTATACACGTTTTAAATGAGTTCCCGATTTGTGAAATGTTCATGTTTTATACATGCTTTGCCAAATATCCGTGTTTCATACCCGTTTTATATGAATACATGATTTCGTCAGATACTCATGATTTCCGATACATTTTTATTATGTACAATTTTGATCAGACAGTATGATTTGTTTCATGTTTTATCATTCAGTATGTTGTTATATCTTTTCACCCGCCTGCCAGACCGTCGTGTCTGACCCACTACTTTGGTACTCAGGTTCAGATTTCTTCACCCGAGATGAGTGCACGTATTGGCTGTGGAGCCATGAGCTTACAGGTGTTTGTTGGCTATGTCATGTCGACATTGAGCTTGACATCGGTATTACGTCACATATGGGTAGTAATCATTAGCTTGTTTTCTTGTATGGCTTTTATTAGCCTTTTTGCTTGGGATTGTAATTAATATACATTGTTAATGGTAACTTGAACATATATGGGAATGTAATATCCTGTTACTGTCAGCTCTGTACTTTTATTGTGATAGTTTATTCCAGTCTGAGATGGATCATTGATAAGATGAGTATATGCTTGGGTTAAGTGCGGTGCGGAATCCAATGGCCACGGACTCCGAGTCGCAACACCACGAAAACTTCCGCTAAATATTCAGAGTGTGTTGGAATGAATTTGTAATCCTCACACACGCGGATCTTGGGAGAAACATAACTCTCAATTCACGGACCCCGGGTTTGGGGTCGTGACAGACTGGTATCAGAGCGGGCAAGTTTCTAGGAAATAAAACACTCTAGGAACTTTAAGACGTGTGGTGAGGAAACCGTTAGATTTTTTGTCTTGTTTTGGCTAGATGCCATTCTGTTTTGGTTCGGATTTGTTTTCTTTCTAGTGGGGGAGACCCTTCTTGTCTCTTCCTTTTTGTTCTTGCTAGGGAATTTGGGGGACCAAATTCTTTTCTAGTGGGGGAGGATTTAATGTCTCCACACCCACATTCAGTGCTTTTTTCTTGTTTTCGCGCCAGAGAGTTAGAGTTTGGTGGTTTTAGCATGTGGATCTCGGAGGACTTTGGCAGAATTCCCAGCTTTTCGATGTTACAGATGGAGCTAGCAAAGGAGTTTGTGAGCAGTTGTTAGTCAACAAGGAATGTGAACAGCATATTGAGACCCAATTTCAGTTGATCGTGTACCGTCAGACGGTGCGCCAGGCAAGTAAGTGTGGATTTTGGATAAATCTGGAATATTTTCCTAAACCAAAAGGCTACAGAAACTAGACAAATGGTGGATTTCAGGAAGTTTGAGATGATTTTCAGTTGATAGAGATTCAAGTGGTTACCAAAAGCAAGAAATTTCTCGAATTTGATGAACTCTTGGCGGAGAAGTGCTAGAAGATTTTTAATAATTCCAGAATGATGGTGAAGTTGACTCAGCAGGATGCATCAGTGTGTGGTTAAATGATAGGAAGAAAACTTTCAGCTATGGTGTAGAGAGCTGTGTACAGAATGGATTGTTACCTGGTTTTATGATAGAGGAGATCTTGCAAACTTTACGGACTTTTGGAATATCAGTTTGGGCAGAGTACAGATACAACAGGAGAATCATAGCCTACGGACAAGGCCGGTTGGAAGACCTGGAGAAGAATGACACTAGGTGCAGTGTTCTACGACAAAGATAGAGTTACAGTACATCGGAGTGAGTCAGAATCTTCATTCTCTTGGACCGACATTGACAGTTGTACAGGAACAGTGCAGATGTTTAGAGACAAGTTTTCAATTAGTAGAGCTCCAAGGAGATGTCCAGAATTAGAGATTCCTAGAATTTGATGAGGTTTGTCAGAGAATTATTTTAGGGTTTTCAACAAGTGCAGCCATATGGTGGAGTAGACCCAGCAGGATGTGTCATTGTGTGGTTAGAAGCTTTTGGAGTTGGATTTCGGCAACTAATGAAGGAGTTGACTGCAGGAAGAATCTCTACTTGATCGCCCGACAACGAAGATCTTTACAGATTTTATCGACACGAGGAGCATCGGATTTCAATGTACAGGTATACAGAGCAGGAAATCAGTTATTTTGGATTTTATTAGGAAAGGTAAACTTGGCAGAGCAGCTGCAAGAGTGAACACGGAGCTCCAAATACTAAAGAATAGTGAAGGGACAAACATGTTAGTGTCAGAGACCGAATATTGTACTGAGGATCAAGAGCAACGAGCAGAAAGAATTAAAGCTAGCAAGAGTTAACCTTGAAGAGTGTGCAGGGGATGTGAGACCCTAGCTTCGATAGTTGCGATGAAGCCGACAAAATGGTTCCAAGGATTTTCAGTATCAAGGTGTTTAGAAACAAGAGACTTGGTTGAACTTAGAAGGAGTCAGAGTTGGAGAATTCCTTGAGCAGTCAGAGTGACAGGACAGTGACGGATCCGAGCCAGTGGAAGAAGGTTTGACGACCGTTGATAGTTGACCAAGGGGTTCTACCACGAGGGCGACCCAGCGAGTTCAGATGTTTTCGAGAGGACCGTTTTGGAGTTTTGATTTGTGATTTTGTTTTCGAAGTGCGGATTAATATCCCCACTTGTTTTGGATTTGTTTAGTTCATTTGGAGGACCAAATGTTCTAAGGGGGGGAGGATGTGAGAACCCGACCCCTAATTTCTTGGTTTAGTGTGGTTTTAATCGTGATTTGGTTTTCTCGATGGGTTTAGTGATTGTTTGGTTGAGTTTTTGAGTTTGAATAGATTTTTCATAACTTTGGAGAGTTTTAAAAGACGTTGACTTTGTTTTGACCCGACCCTTGTAAATTGTATTTTTGTGAGAATTTATTCTTGGTTTCTAAAAATTCCAACTTTTATTCCTTTTGACCCATTTTGTTGTTACAAACAACTTTCATGTTTTGACCATCTTGAATAAATACTCAGAAATTGCGTTTTTCGAGAAAAAGGGCAAAAATGACAATTTTCACTAAATCTGTCCATAAATTTCGAGAATTCCAGAAATTGTGGAAAATATACTTTTTGGAAAGTAGTTATTTCAACGAACAACTTTGTCTTCTTCGTCGAATCGATTTGAGGTCCCGAAATGCATGTTTTTAGCCCGGCAAATGTTTTAAGTTGTGGGACCCATCTCCCCTTTGTTATAAGAGGAACCCACCTCTTCTCTTCTCTTCTTCCTTGACCTAATTTCTAAGAGAGGAGCAGCCCCAGCAGCCATGGCTTTCTCCATCTCTTTCTTGTTTCCTCCATCTCATAGCACCACCAAACAATGCCAAACCGAGATTAGACTCCACCATTTTCATCCTCATCTCAAGAGCTATCCATTGACACCATTTTTGAAGAAAACCAAGCTTTTCAAGATTTCCTTTGAGCAACCTCTTGCTTTTTGAAGAACTTCCAAGTAAGGAATCCTTGTAATCTTTTGGATTTGTGTTTTCCTAGCCTTTAAGAAGCTTTGTTTTGATTATTGGAGGCTTTCCTTTTGTTTTGATTTGGTTTTGCCATTTTAGGGTTCTAAGATGGGTTTCTTTTGGGGGTTTTGTTTAGATTGGTGATTTATAGCTTGGAGAAGTGATTGGTGGTTGATTTGATTAGCATTGGACCCAAGGCAAGTGGATGAAATGATTTATTTTCATTGATCATGTTTTATACAAATGTGTAGCTTTCATTAATGATTTTCATTACTTATGCTTTACTTCATGACATGCTTTTATTGAGATTTGAAATACACTCTTTAGTGTATCTTTCTAGTATATTGTATTCTTGAAAATGGTATCTTGATTGTATTGAGTTTTGACTTGTTTCATGTGATGGATTTCTTTTGGGTTGAATGTGAATGGAATGGATGATTTGATGGAAGAATGGATGTAGTTGAATGGGGAATTTGAAGTGTTGAGAATGAAGTTTTGATTGCTTGAAATGGAGGATCTTTTAACTCACTTTATTACAGGGATCTGACCCTTGAAAATGAGGAGTGTTTGGAGAAAGAAGGGACTGAAAACAGCTTCAGAATTCTGTGTCCGCAGTAACGTCGGTCAGCTGTCGGTCAGACCGTCGGTTAACCGACAGCCAACCGAGGTGGACCGAAACCCTCTCGGTTCCAATTCCAGAGAGCAGATTTCCATCAGGAAATCTGTCGGTCAGCTGTCGGCTGACCGAACTCCCTAGTTCGGTCGACCGAGAGCCAACCGACAGATCTTTCGGTTCATTTTCCAGAGAGCAACAAACTTCCTGATGTGTGTAGAGCTGACAGTCAGCGCCGGTCAGCCGTCGGCTAGCCGACATCCCAGTTCGGCTGACCGACAGCCAACCGAGGAGCTGACCGACAGCAATTGTATTGTTTTCTTCTTGAAGAACCATAGGTCACTATATTGGAGGAGAGTGAGGAACTGTACAGAAGAAGAAATTCCATCACCATGACTGTGTTGCTTAGGTCTTTTAGATTTGTTAATGTATATAAGGCCCCGGAATGTTTTCAATTCTTAAAGAGTACCAAATGTATGTCAAACGTAACATACGGGACCCTAGTTACATTGATTCAAATCTTGGACTTTCAACACTTGGCCCGGAGAATATGAGAAATCCATTCATGCTTTATTTTGACCGAATTTCACTTGTACACTTAAAATCTGGTGTTTTATGACTAGACTTGCCCGACAGTATTGAAAGTTATGTTTTTAACATTGTTGCTAGCCCGTACAGGCCCGACCGATACAGATATGCTTTTGTGCTTATGAGCACCCCGTCCCGTCATATGTATTTATTGGATTTGATTTCTTGTATATGACCCATGAGAGTAAAACCTTGAGGCAATAGGGGGCCAGAGCTTTGTAGTGCGAGCCCATGAGCTAAAAGAGAACTTGCATACATGTATTTGTTTTGTTTGCTTGCATATAACCTATGAGTAGGCACCACTAAGCTTGGATAACCTTGTCAGTCTGATTCACTGTCTTGGAGATTCCCCACTTGTCCCGCCAGCTGCAGCATGGATCCCGATACCCGGTTTATTAACCGTGGTCCCGTCCCGATACCCGGCTCGCTCCCGTGGTTCCCGATATCCGGTTCGCTACCGTGATTCCCGATACCCGGTTTGCCACCGTGGTCCCGTCCCGTATTATTGTATATGTATATGTGAATTTTGTTGTACCTTCTCACTTCGGTGACCGAGGTCAACGCCCGATACTCTAGTCATTTCGGTGATAGAGGATTTAGCTTTGTGTGGTTGCCATCTTGATAGTTCCTGATCCTTGATACCCGTACTGCTTTATATTGATCATGTCTTTTCTTAATAAAGGATGCATTAATTCTACATGTTTTAAATGAGTCCCCGGTTTCAAAAATGTTTATTGTTTGTACATGCTTCAAATGAGTACCCGATTTGTAAAATGTTTATTGTTTGTACATGCTTTAAATGAGTACCCGATTTGTAAAATGTTTATTGTTTATACACGCTTTAAATGAGTACCCGATTTGAAAGATGTTTATTGTTTATACACATTTTTAAATGAATTCCCGATTTGTGAAATGTCCAGTATTTGTACATGTTTTAAATGAATACCCGATTTGTAAAATGTTTATTGTTTGTACATGCTTCAAATGAGTACCCGATTTGTAAAATGTTTATTGTTTGTACATGCTTTACATGAGTACCCGATTTGTAAAATGTTTATTGTTTATACACGCTTTAAATGAGTACCCGATTTGAAAGATGTTTATTGTTTATACACGTTTTAAATGAGTTCCCGATTTGTGAAATGTTCATGTTTTATACATGCTTTGCCAAATATCCGTGTTTCATACCCGTTTTATATGAATACATGATTTCGTCAGATACTCATGATTTCCGATACATTTTTATTATGTACAATTTTGATCAGACAGTATGATTTGTTTCATGTTTTATCATTCAGTATGTTGTTATATCTTTTCACCCGCCTGCCAGACCGTCGTGTCTGACCCACTACTTTGGTACTCAGGTTCAGATTTCTTCACCCGAGATGAGTGCACGTATTGGCTGTGGAGCCATGAGCTTACAGGTGTTTGTTGGCTATGTCATGTCGACATTGAGCTTGACATCGGTATTACGTCACATATGGGTAGTAATCATTAGCTTGTTTTCTTGTATGGCTTTTATTAGCCTTTTTGCTTGGGATTGTAATTAATATACATTGTTAATGGTAACTTGAACATATATGGGAATGTAATATCCTGTTACTGTCAGCTCTGTACTTTTATTGTGATAGTTTATTCCAGTCTGAGATGGATCATTGATAAGATGAGTATATGCTTGGGTTAAGTGCGGTGCGGAATCCAATGGCCACGGACTCCGAGTCGCAACACCACGAAAGCTTCCGCTAAATATTCAGAGTGTGTTGGAATGAATTTGTAATCCTCACACACGCGGATCTTGGGAGAAACATAACTCTCAATTCACGGACCCCGGGTTTGGGGTCGTGACAGACTGGTATCAGAGCGGGCAAGTTTCTAGGAAATAAAACACTCTAGGAACTTTAAGACGTGTGGTGAGGAAACCGTTAGATTTTTTGTCTTGTTTTGGCTAGATGCCATTCTGTTTTGGTTCGGATTTGTTTTCTTTCTAGTGGGGGAGACCCTTCTTGTCTCTTCCTTTTTGTTCTTGCTAGGGAATTTGGGGGACCAAATTCTTTTCTAGTGGGGGAGGATTTAATGTCTCCACACCCACATTCAGTGCTTTTTTCTTGTTTTCGCGCCAGAGAGTTAGAGTTTGGTGGTTTTAGCATGTGGATCTCGGAGGACTTTGGCAGAATTCCCAGCTTTTCGATGTTACAGATGGAGCTAGCAAAGGAGTTTGTGAGCAGTTGTTAGTCAACAAGGAATGTGAACAGCATATTGAGACCCAATTTCAGTTGATCGTGTACCGTCAGACGGTGCGCCAGGCAAGTAAGTGTGGATTTTGGATAAATCTGGAATATTTTCCTAAACCAAAAGGCTACAGAAACTAGACAAATGGTGGATTTCAGGAAGTTTGAGATGATTTTCAGTTGATAGAGATTCAAGTGGTTACCAAAAGCAAGAAATTTCTCGAATTTGATGAACTCTTGGCGGAGAAGTGCTAGAAGATTTTTAATAATTCCAGAATGATGGTGAAGTTGACTCAGCAGGATGCATCAGTGTGTGGTTAAATGATAGGAAGAAAACTTTCAGCTATGGTGTAGAGAGCTGTGTACAGAATGGATTGTTACCTGGTTTTATGATAGAGGAGATCTCGCAAACTTTACGGACTTTTGGAATATCAGTTTGGGCAGAGTACAGATACAACAGGAGAATCATAGCCTACGGACAAGGCCGGTTGGAAGACCTGGAGAAGAATGACACTAGGTGCAGTGTTCTACGACAAAGATAGAGTTACAGTACATCGGAGTGAGTCAGAATCTTCATTCTCTTGGACCGACATTGACAGTTGTACAGGAACAGTGCAGATGTTTAGAGACAAGTTTTCAATTAGTAGAGCTCCAAGGAGATGTCCAGAATTAGAGATTCCTAGAATTTGATGAGGTTTGTCAGAGAATTATTTTAGGGTTTTCAACAAGTGCAGCCATATGGTGGAGTAGACCCAGCAGGATGTGTCATTGTGTGGTTAGAAGCTTTTGGAGTTGGATTTCGGCAACTAATGAAGGAGTTGACTGCAGGAAGAATCTCTACTTGATCGCCCGACAACGAAGATCTTTACAGATTTTATCGACACGAGGAGCATCGGATTTCAATGTACAGGTATACAGAGCAGGAAATCAGTTATTTTGGATTTTATTAGGAAAGGTAAACTTGGCAGAGCAGCTGCAAGAGTGAACACGGAGCTCCAAATACTAAAGAATAGTGAAGGGACAAACATGTTAGTGTCAGAGACCGAATATTGTACTGAGGATCAAGAGCAACGAGCAGAAAGAATTAAAGCTAGCAAGAGTTAACCTTGAAGAGTGTGCAGGGGATGTGAGACCCTAGCTTCGATAGTTGCGATGAAGCCGACAAAATGGTTCCAAGGATTTTCAGTATCAAGGTGTTTAGAAACAAGAGACTTGGTTGAACTTAGAAGGAGTCAGAGTTGGAGAATTCCTTGAGCAGTCAGAGTGACAGGACAGTGACGGATCCGAGCCAGTGGAAGAAGGTTTGACGACCGTTGATAGTTGACCAAGGGGTTCTACCACGAGGGCGACCCAGCGAGTTCAGATGTTTTCGAGAGGACCGTTTTGGAGTTTTGATTTGTGATTTTGTTTTCGAAGTGCGGATTAATATCCCCACTTGTTTTGGATTTGTTTAGTTCATTTGGAGGACCAAATGTTCTAAGGGGGGGAGGATGTGAGAACCCGACCCCTAATTTCTTGGTTTAGTGTGGTTTTAATCGTGATTTGGTTTTCTCGATGGGTTTAGTGATTGTTTGGTTGAGTTTTTGAGTTTGAATAGATTTTTCATAACTTTGGAGAGTTTTAAAAGACGTTGACTTTGTTTTGACCCGACCCTTGTAAATTGTATTTTTGTGAGAATTTATTCTTGGTTTCTAAAAATTCCAAATTTTATTCCTTTTGACCCATTTTGTTGTTACAAACAACTTTCATGTTTTGACCATCTTGAATAAATACTCAGAAATTGCGTTTTTCGAGAAAAAGGGCAAAAATGACAATTTTCACTAAATCTGTCCATAAATTTCGAGAATTCCAGAAATTGGGGAAAATATACTTTTTGGAAAGTAGTTATTTCAACGAACAACTTTGTCTTCTTCGTCGAATCGATTTGAGGTCCCGAAATGCATGTTTTTAGCCCGGCAAATGTTTTAAGTTGTGGGACCCATCTCCCCTTTGTTATAAGAGGAACCCACCTCTTCTCTTCTCTTCTTCCTTGACCTAATTTCTAAGAGAGGAGCAGCCCCAGCAGCCATGGCTTTCTCCATCTCTTTCTTGTTTCCTCCATCTCATAGCACCACCAAACAATGCCAAACCGAGATTAGACTCCACCATTTTCATCCTCATCTCAAGAGCTATCCATTGACACCATTTTTGAAGAAAACCAAGCTTTTCAAGATTTCCTTTGAGCAACCTCTTGCTTTTTGAAGAACTTCCAAGTAAGGAATCCTTGTAATCTTTTGGATTTGTGTTTTCCTAGCCTTTAAGAAGCTTTGTTTTGATTATTGGAGGCTTTCCTTTTGTTTTGATTTGGTTTTGCCATTTTAGGGTTCTAAGATGGGTTTCTTTTGGGGGTTTTGTTTAGATTGGTGATTTATAGCTTGGAGAAGTGATTGGTGGTTGATTTGATTAGCATTGGACCCAAGGCAAGTGGATGAAATGATTTATTTTCATTGATCATGTTTTATACAAATGTGTAGCTTTCATTAATGATTTTCATTACTTATGCTTTACTTCATGACATGCTTTTATTGAGATTTGAAATACACTCTTTAGTGTATCTTTCTAGTATATTGTATTCTTGAAAATGGTATCTTGATTGTATTGAGTTTTGACTTGTTTCATGTGATGGATTTCTTTTGGGTTGAATGTGAATGGAATGGATGATTTGATGGAAGAATGGATGTAGTTGAATGGGGAATTTGAAGTGTTGAGAATGAAGTTTTGATTGCTTGAAATGGAGGATCTTTTAACTCACTTTATTACAGGGATCTGACCCTTGAAAATGAGGAGTGTTTGGAGAAAGAAGGGACTGAAAACAGCTTCAGAATTCTGTGTCCGCAGTAACGTCGGTCAGCTGTCGGTCAGACCGTCGGTTAACCGACAGCCAACCGAGGTGGACCGAAACCCTCTCGGTTCCAATTCCAGAGAGCAGATTTCCATCAGGAAATCTGTCGGTCAGCTGTCGGCTGACCGAACTCCCTAGTTCGGTCGACCGAGAGCCAACCGACAGATCTTTCGGTTCATTTTCCAGAGAGCAACAAACTTCCTGATGTGTGTAGAGCTGACAGTCAGCGCCGGTCAGCCGTCGGCTAGCCGACATCCCAGTTCGGCTGACCGACAGCCAACCGAGGAGCTGACCGACAGCAATTGTATTGTTTTCTTCTTGAAGAACCATAGGGAACTATATTGGAGGAGAGTGAGGAACTGTACAGAAGAAGAAATTCCATCACCATGACTGTGTTGCTTAGGTCTTTTAGATTTGTTAATGTATATAAGGCCCCGGAATGTTTTCAATTCTTAAAGAGTACCAAATGTATGTCAAACGTAACATACGGGACCCTAGTTACATTGATTCAAATCTTGGACTTTCAACACTTGGCCCGGAGAATATGAGAAATCCATTCATGCTTTATTTTGACCGAATTTCACTTGTACACTTAAAATCTGGTGTTTTATGACTAGACTTGCCCGACAGTATTGAAAGTTATGTTTTTAACATTGTTGCTAGCCCGTACAGGCCCGACCGATACAGATATGCTTTTGTGCTTATGAGCACCCCGTCCCGTCATATGTATTTATTGGATTTGATTTCTTGTATATGACCCATGAGAGTAAAACCTTGAGGCAATAGGGGGCCAGAGCTTTGTAGTGCGAGCCCATGAGCTAAAAGAGAACTTGCATACATGTATTTGTTTTGTTTGCTTGCATATAACCTATGAGTAGGCACCACTAAGCTTGGATAACCTTGTCAGTCTGATCCACTGTCTTGGAGATTCCCCACTTGTCCCGCCAGCTGCAGCATGGATCCCGATACCCGGTTTATTAACCGTGGTCCCGTCCCGATACCCGGCTCGCTCCCGTGGTTCCCGATATCCGGTTCGCTACCGTGATTCCCGATACCCGGTTTGCCACCGTGGTCCCGTCCCGTATTATTGTATATGTATATGTGAATTTTGTTGTACCTTCTCACTTCGGTGACCGAGGTCAACGCCCGATACTCTAGTCATTTCGGTGATAGAGGATTTAGCTTTGTGTGGTTGCCATCTTGATAGTTCCTGATCCTTGATACCCGTACTGCTTTATATTGATCATGTCTTTTCTTAATAAAGGATGCATTAATTCTACATGTTTTAAATGAGTCCCCGGTTTCAAAAATGTTTATTGTTTGTACATGCTTCAAATGAGTACCCGATTTGTAAAATGTTTATTGTTTGTACATGCTTTAAATGAGTACCCGATTTGTAAAATGTTTATTGTTTATACACGCTTTAAATGAGTACCCGATTTGAAAGATGTTTATTGTTTATACACATTTTTAAATGAATTCCCGATTTGTGAAATGTCCAGTATTTGTACATGTTTTAAATGAATACCCGATTTGTAAAATGTTTATTGTTTGTACATGCTTCAAATGAGTACCCGATTTGTAAAATGTTTATTGTTTGTACATGCTTTACATGAGTACCCGATTTGTAAAATGTTTATTGTTTATACACGCTTTAAATGAGTACCCGATTTGAAAGATGTTTATTGTTTATACACGTTTTAAATGAGTTCCCGATTTGTGAAATGTTCATGTTTTATACATGCTTTGCCAAATATCCGTGTTTCATACCCGTTTTATATGAATACATGATTTCGTCAGATACTCATGATTTCCGATACATTTTTATTATGTACAATTTTGATCAGACAGTATGATTTGTTTCATGTTTTATCATTCAGTATGTTGTTATATCTTTTCACCCGCCTGCCAGACCGTCGTGTCTGACCCACTACTTTGGTACTCAGGTTCAGATTTCTTCACCCGAGATGAGTGCACGTATTGGCTGTGGAGCCATGAGCTTACAGGTGTTTGTTGGCTATGTCATGTCGACATTGAGCTTGACATCGGTATTACGTCACATATGGGTAGTAATCATTAGCTTGTTTTCTTGTATGGCTTTTATTAGCCTTTTTGCTTGGGATTGTAATTAATATACATTGTTAATGGTAACTTGAACATATATGGGAATGTAATATCCTGTTACTGTCAGCTCTGTACTTTTATTGTGATAGTTTATTCCAGTCTGAGATGGATCATTGATAAGATGAGTATATGCTTGGGTTAAGTGCGGTGCGGAATCCAATGGCCACGGACTCCGAGTCGCAACACCACGAAAGCTTCCGCTAAATATTCAGAGTGTGTTGGAATGAATTTGTAATCCTCACACACGCGGATCTTGGGAGAAACATAACTCTCAATTCACGGACCCCGGGTTTGGGGTCGTGACACCTATTTTTTCATGGTTTGGATGGGTTGCGTGTCTCTCTTTATATATGTGTGTGTGTGTGTGCAAGTTTTCTTCACGTTAATTGAAAATTGCTTTCCTCATACTTTATACAAAAAGAAAAGTCCATTATTTGTAAATGTAACGCTATCCATATCCTACTTTGGTTTCTCTTATGCTTGAAATTTTCTAATTGGACAAAAAAAAAAAAAAAAAAAAAAGAAGATGAAGAAGCAAAACTATATGCATGGGTTGCGTAACTGGGTTGTAGTTTATGGAAGTATGATGTTTTTGAGGTAGTTAGTCTCTCTACATCATGATAAAACAATTGTATTCTTAAACGGGAAATGCTCCTATGAGAGACACTCTCACCAACTTGGTGAGAGATAGGTGGGGGCCCTCACTTCCATATCCACTCTCACCAACTTAAATGCAAGGACCCCCAACTTAAATGTGAGGGCCCCCACCCATCTCTCATAAAGTTGGTGAGAGTGTCTCTCATAGGAGAACTTCCCTTCTTAAACATTTTCATATGGTAGTAACTGTTTCTTTCTTTATCTCTTTTGATTTTTTTTTTCTTTTGTAGATCTAAAACTTAGTGATCACATTCTCGTGATTTTGAGCCATCCAATGTGATACAATCATACAAGTGTCAACTCCACTAACAATATGGTCTGCGCTCTGAAATCTTTACCTGCAGATTCTAAAATGGCAATATATGCACTTTAGGATCGAATCAACTCAATTTTGTGATGACCTATCAAGTACTGTAGTAATCCTATTCTCCAAGACATGTATTTTTATTTTTATTTTTTTTATTTCAACCCAACATTCAGTGAATTATTATATGCTCTTGGATTAATCAATGTGCATAAAAATTTGAGTAGGGTGATATTTAATTTGATGCTTGGGTTCTTTTTCTTTTTTCTTTTTTCTTTTTGAAGCTGTGTGGGATATTCTCTTAATACCGAGATTAACTTAGTTTTGTTAAGTGTACCAGCTAAGCACGTCTTGGTCTCGGTCTCTGCATCTCGGCAATGGTGCCTTGGACCTCGGCAATAGTGCCAGAGTGCGTTCATACCTGATTTCAGCATCATATTCACCTCGGTTCGGTTAACCGAGATGAGTATCGGCGCTCAGTCAGTTACAACCGCATTCCTACAAAGGTTCGACCACGCTGCGGAACGTAGTGACAGATAAGACGAACGCCGAATAAGGACAAGGAGTTACCTTTATCCGATAGTCCTAGCAACAATCCCTGAAAGAGTGGGATCCACATCAGGGCATAGTCTGATGGGACCCTCCCTCCAACTACCTCCACAGATTCAAGGTATGGTCCGTTGGGACTGTACCTCTAACTACCAGTATGGTCTGATGGGACTTCCGCCTATATATATATATATATATCGGGAGACAATCCAGAAGAGGTATGCAATCTTACACATATGCAATCTTACGCATATGGAGTCTTACACATACTCCAAACTCTCCCTTTCTCTGGTTACCGAACTGACTTGAGCATCGGAGTGCCTTTGGCTGAGTGCAGCCAGGGTCTCTGACTTTTGCTTCTCTTTCCTTTTCAGGTTCTAGACATTCATCCAATCTTTTCCAAAAAGCTCTAGATCCACCTAAACAAGTCCGTAAATATTTAGGCACTTATAGAAGTCTTTTGATTTGTTATTTTGGTGAATTTTTATGTTTAGTTTGATCTGTTGTATGATTTGATGTGGAATCAAATTCACCATTTAGATGTTTTTTTATTTCAAATGTATGGATTTTCTATGTGGAATCAGCAAATTTGTCGTCTAGGTTGTAGATTTTAGATTTTTTTATGAGCTTTTGTGAGATTTGTTGTGAATTTTTTTTCTGCACGCCAAAGCCCGTGCTCTTGATATTAACCCTTTTATTTACTATTATTCATGATGATTTGTTGTTGTTTTTGAAGCAAAAAGTGATTGGATCCGACTTTTATGAAAGGAGTAAAGAGTGAGTGGTCTTGATTCACAAGGAGACATCTACAGTTAATTTATATTCCTTTTTTCTAGTAAAAATGATATAAAATCCCTTCTTTGAATTTCGTGTTGTTTATTGATCCCTTCTAAAGTGGGGCGCGATACTATCTATTGCATAGTACGTGATGATCAAGGATTGGTCTTAGGCCCCTACTGGAGCAAAGGTTCATGACTACATCTGTTAGTGATTTGGCTATTGCATGTGATTTTTTTTTTAACAAAAGAAAATCAAAGAATTGATCATATAAAAGTGCCGAAGGAATTTGAATTTGAATTTGAATTTTTTAAGAAGAATATTAATTTATAGAAGTTTTAATTAAATTTCATGTCATTGTCGTTTCATTTATTGTTGGATTTAAATATATGACAATATTTTCAATTGATTTAAAATCAAAATTTAATCCTTGCCTATCATAGTCTCTTATGGACCATTAAATTGTTTATTAACTAAGGCCTGGACTTCAACTTTGAAACTGGACTAATTGGAGTCCAATTTTGCAGTCCAATTTCAATTTCAATTTTGATTGGAGAGAAATTTTAAGTTTACTTGGAATTTAGATCGAGAGTCCACTTTTGTTAACCTTCTTTTGCTGAATTTGAAATTTTAATATATTTATTGTGGTTAGGAGATTAAAGAGTCTGAATGATGTAAGAACTCCACCTTACTCAATGACCCTATCTAGCCAAGTTAAAATGAGTTTTTTTAGGTTAATTTAAGATTTTACCTTACCTTTTAATTTTTCAATGAGATTACAATTCACAAAACATGTGTGAAGGGATAACCCAGCCAACATCTTATCAAGATTGAAAAATCCTTACATTTAATACTTCACATGGGGTCCATCCAAACAATTAAAATCTTAAATCTTTCATTTAATTTGATTCATGTTGTTTCTTAATGTAGAGACTAATAAGTGAGATTAAATATATATGCTAAAGTTGGACCAAGTTGGTTACATAATCTTTGATGCTTTCATATTTTTAATTTTCTTTATAAATTTTTGAAAGTTTATAGATTTTTATTATATGAATTAGATTGCGCAGGCATATTTTGCTAGTATATATTTGAAATGTATGGTATTCATGGGACCCAATAATGACGTGGTCAATATTTTGAGGATGTATACTTTTGAAATGAATTAGGAGTATAAGAGATAAAACATGAAACTATAGAAATAATGTTGCACAGATTGCTCTAACGGTATTGAGTGGGTCCCAACTCGGTGCTCTAATGGTAATGAGTGGGTCCCAATTCGACATAATCATAGATAAAATTCGGAATTGATAGCATGGCATACGGCCCACTAATTAATGTTAGTTACATAGTTGAATATTTAAAATATAGTTGAAGATTTAAAATATTAAAGAAATCAATTATTGGTCGACTCTAAATTAAATAGATTTCAGGGATAAGGGATAAAGATTGATTGATTAAACGAAAGTCTAAAATTGAATGAGCGCTTTTAGGGGAGAGGTTTGGAGAAGATTTGGGACATTATGAAGTGACCCACAAATGATGTTTTTAGAGAGATTTAAGGGATTTAATTTTTTATGCCGAGTGTCAGTGCTTATGTGGCACTCTCCAGGGCATGGCTCCCTATTGCTTTAATATATATACTAGCGCTCCAGGGCCCGCATCTGACGCGAGCCTTTAATTTATCGAAGTTAAACCCAATTTAAATTGAAAGTAGACATCGAGTATATATAATTATATAGACTGACGATAATAGTAAACAATTGGAGTACATATAATTATGTTGTTGATTGATAACAATTGGAATATAGACATCACGTTGCTGTGTCGAGACTTGATGACTATGTTCATAGACTGAAGATAATAGTAAACAATATATTAATAATTATTTTTAAATAAAATGTAATTCTCTAATTAGATTATATTATAAGGAAATAATTAATAATATACCTTTGGAAACTTCTATGTGGCTATTTAGGACATTTTGGTGCATCTGAATGCAATTATTTGAAAATGGAGATTGACATCCATTTGGTGTATCTAAATGTTGAGAGTAAAATCTTGTCATTCTTCTCATTTTCGATAGTTGATATTCACTTTTATGTGCATCTGTTTAGTGACAAATTTCCATAGAACAACTTATAACAATTATCAATAAACTAAATCTATTTAATATATAATTAAAATAATTTTTATTGAATGTGTTTTCACCTGTAGATGTTATTGTTTTTTATTTTGGCATAGTCTTTTCATCCGTAAAAGTTGAGTTCGACGTTGCCTTGCAATCTTAGAAGGATTCATATCTTCTTGATGTTCTATTCTTAATTAAATATAAGAGAGGAAGATATTTGTTTCTTAGTATTATATAACAAACACCTATAAAATTCATGCAAAAGAAAAATGGATTAATATGTGATCATTACAGATTTAAAATGGAAAAATAAAGGAAGATAGAAAAATTAAAATTACAAAGTTTGATCCCATTTAATATCAACCCGATTCAAAGCTTGACCATGTCATAGTGAGAGCTATGAGCAGACCAACCGATTTAATTTTTTCCCTGGTAATAATAGATTTTTTCGAAATTGGAGTCCATAATATAAAATTTTGATATTTCTTAAGCATAAGCAAGAAATGAAAATGAACTATAAATAGGTCATCCTTAAGTATGATTAAAAAATAAATCTAAAAGGAATATACAAAGTTTTAAATCCATTCAACAACGTAACAAAAAAAAAAAAAAAAACCAGATATAGAAAAGTAATGTTATACCAACTACATAACTGATGACGCTTGATTTGGGGTAGATCCAAACAATGTCTCAAGACACCTATAAAAAATCATTGTAAGAAGATATTTTAATTAGATCTCTAGACGCCGAATGTAGGCCAAGATAAAAAGTAAATAATATTTTAATTAGAGGTATTTATAACTTTTAAATAAATTATAAAAATAAACTAATATATAATTCATAATTTAAACACAATTAAAACTGAACTTCAAATGTATTAAAATCTCAAAAAAAAACAAACATATAATGAAGAAATAAACCCCTTTTATCGTAAGGTCCTACTTAAACCCCCTTTTAATGCAAGCATATAGATTGTTTCTTATCCCTCTAATTTCATAACTTTAGAGTCTTTGAACAGTTGAAAAGAAAAAAGATATCCAAGACCTTGTCAGGTACAGCTTACGGTAAGGCATAAAAGAATGTTGAATATAGATGCATATTTCGTGAGGCTCCACACAAGAAATAACTACACTAAGAAAATAAAGTTTATTGACTCGAACTTTCCAGATTCATTGAATAGGTGGACCACACAGTGGGGCCACTTCACTAACGTGAAGATCTTCCAAAGGCCTGTGTTGAGCCCGATTTGAAAGAATCTCATTTTCCTTCTCTTTTGCAAGTTCCAATGGCTTTAAAGAAAAGAAAAATAGCACAGTGAATATAACCGTTGGATTAGAGGGTGTGGTCTATTTTTCAAATGGTTAATGGCCAAAAGCTTCAGATGGAAACAGATCGTGGTCGTTTTAGATTATTTAGCATTTTTTCGAAGTTATGAGATGGAGGACAAACAAAAATTGGACGGTTGAGATGGTTTATACAATGAGTTTCTATATGTATTACTGCCGTTTAAATATACCATCAGTGTCTTATTATATTCATCCATAATGCATCTATTTAAAATAGTCCCATCACTTTTCCGTTTTTTATTCACCATCAAATTATGACAATCAACATGACTGCTAACATCCGTTCCAAGACAAAATTATTTTGGCCATCCATTTTGTTGCAATAGCTCGAACAATCAGAAACCACATATGAACCTAAGATTGTTGTGATCCCGACCTGGCCCGTGGGCCTAATCCGGGATCGGGACGGTTTAAAAGGTGGTGGTGATGCCAAGAGCATTAATTAAATTGGCAAGTACGTACATGGATTTAGGAAGAACATAATGCCATCTGTGCACGCGATTTTTCACAAGTGTCCGCGGTGAGGATATCACACCAACATAACTTTTCATTTCAAATACAGAAGCGTGTAGCAAATCGAATATATAATTCATTTTCATAACACAAGACTGATAACCCATACACATTTGAAGCATAATATCAGAGTGAGCAATAATCATAAGCATCTCTCAATGGAAAGTTAGAGTTTAAACAAAAATTCAGTTAGTTAATCACTCCCCAAAATAAAGGCTAACAAACGCCAGTACAACCAATAAAAACCCCAAAATATGCTAACCACAATCCCAAAATGTTTTGTATCTTAAGGCTCGAACAAATGTCTAAACGACATTGTCAGCTTGCCATTCTCCTACTCGTTGCGACTCTCCAGCCGCCTCCTCAAGCTCCTCCTTGGAATAACCGGCATCTGGACCTGAGTACCAAAGAATGGGTCAGACACGACAGTCTGGCAGGTGGGTGAAAAGATGTAACAATAGAATAATAATTAGATTTACATTGAAACTTGTTTAAACAATATTTTTCATGACAGAAGTGCATCCCTTATTAGAAAGCACATATGCAGTATAAAAGCATGTAGAGGTACCAAGAAACAGGGGATTAGCTAGTAAGATGGCAACCACACTAAGCTAAATCCTCCGTCACTAATGTGATAAGAGTACACTAGAGGCGTTGGTCTCGAGCACTTGAGGTGGTGAGAACCAACTAAATATATATACATATAGCTAGACAAGACCACGGCCGCGGAACCGAAACCGGGTAACAAGACAGGCATGATCCAGACTGCAGTTAGCGGGAGTAAGAGGGGGACGCCAAGTCAATGGATCAAGCCGATAAAGTTGTCCAAGCTTAGTGATGCCGACTTATAGGTTACGTGAAGGAAATCAAGACATATACATACATATATATATATATATATATACATACATACAAATAGGTGTGTAACACCTTAGCAGGCGGGACAGGGTGCTATAGGCACATAAATCACATTCATGTCTGGTCATGCATATATAAGGCTAGCAAGACACTTAAAGTGCATAAATCAGTATTTCTGAAGCAGGGCTAGTAAAAATCACAAGAAAACTGGAAAGTATATATGAAATCCAAGTACAAGAAAACACAAAAAGGATTTCCATGAAATACCGGACCATTCATTGAAGATTTAAGATTTAAATCGATGTGCATAAGGGTCTTGTATGTCGGTTTAATTATTGGATTGGTACCCCGGAAGATCTAGGACATTCCAGGCTCCCTATACACATTGACAAGTCCAAAATCCTCAATAATTCTCTATGATGGGGTTTTCTCTTTCAACCGAACTCCATCCCTCGGTCCTACCATTGCATCAGGGCTCCAAACAATCTCCTCTCAGGCCTAAAAGCCATAATTCAAGCTTCCCTACATGGGCCCAGGTCAACAGCACAGATGGCTCGAGCAGACTAGAGGTTCGCTCGAGCCATGAGCTCTCTGGGAGGTGTTCGCTCGAGCTAACCCAGGTTCGCTCGAGCGAACTTGGTTCTGGGTATATTGGCTCGAGCGACCAGAAGGTTGGCTCGAGCCAACTAGTCTCTGGAAGTGGTTCGCTCGAGCGACCAAGGGTCCGCTAGAGCGACTTGCTTAAGAACTGAGTTTTTGTGCAGTTTCGAGCATTTCCTTCCTCTCTTTTGCAACCCCCATTTGTCACCCATTTATCACCAAACATAGGGGTCTCATTGCCTCCTCAAACCCCAAACCACACATCCACCAATCAATCCATACAATACATCAAATCTCCTTCATTTCATCCCCATTTCATCAAAGAAACTCAACCATGCATGGAGTCCATGTGCACACATAAAACAAGTTTTACAAAACTAAAAAAAAATGCATACATTTTCCAAGAAGTTAACAAGATAGAAAGACACATCAATATGCATATTTCAAAGTCAATAAAAACCATAACAATAAGCAAGGGTTAAGCCACCAAAACCATTAATGAAAATCATGTTTTTCTCGCAAAATATACTAATAATCAAAACAATCCATTCATCCACTTGCCTTGGCCTCCAAACTACCTAATCACGCTCCTAATCACACTTTCCAAGCCAAAATTCTCCAAACTACACAAAACCCCCAAAAAATAGACCCATTTAGAACCCTAAATGGTCAATACAAAAAATGAGAAAGAAAGAGCTCCCAATAATAAAGATGGAGCCTCTCTAAGGCTAGGGAAGTACAAATCTAGAAGTTAGGGAAGATTGCTTACTTGGAAGACCTTCAAATGTCAAGAACTTGCTCAAAGAAGACCCTAGGATGACTGGATTTCTCCACAAATGGTGTCAAAGGGAAGCTCTCATGGTGAGGAAGAGGATATGGTGAGGTCCATTTTCCCATTAGAGAAGGGTTGGTAGTGGATTGGAGGAGAAGGAAGCAAGAAGAAACAAGAAGAACGTAGGGAAGAAACCCAAAGTGGGCTGGAGTTATTCCTTCCACAAAAGCATGACAAGAGAGGATAAGGAGAAATGAGCTCATTTTATATACAAAGTGGGGATGGGTCTCACAATTTAACAAATTTATCGAGATACAAACATGGGTTTCCGGGCCTCGGATGAATTCGACGAAAAAGGGAAAAGTGTTTGTCGAAAAATCTAGATTCCAAAAAGTATATATTTTGTGGGTTTTGGAGACATCAAAATTTGTGTCCTGATTTGGTGTAAAAAGACTGTTTTGCCTTCGATGCTAGGAAAGTTGGGTTTTGGGGTTTCGAACGAGAATGGAATCAACACGAAAGTTATAGAAATTAACGAGATAAGTCAAACGGAGTCAAAACACGAATTATCAAAATCTAGAACAATCCCCCGTGTACACGCAAAGTCACTAAAAGAACCTTCAAAGGGTCCCGCTAAATTAAGAAGGCACCCAAAACTCCCCCAAAGCTATATAAAAAACTATTCTATTCCTAACTTAACCAAAATCCACTTTCCTACTTAGAACTAACACACGGCTTAATTAATGCTAATCGATGTTACTCGGGTCGAGGTCTTACATCTTTAATAGTGGGGGAGTTTCTCCTGTTGAATGTCTACATTGTCATAGTTGGCATTGTGAGATTGAGAAGGTGTGGGGTTAGGGTTCAAGCCGGTTGGGGGGAGAAATTTTGACCATTTAAAAGATGGCTTACATCTTAAATTTTTTAGGTAACCATTCATACCAAAACCTCAAGGTGTATCCAGTCACTAAAAGAATATAGTGTGCAACATTACTTGGAAAGTAAAGGATAATATTAAATTTTGCATTCAGATTCAAAATTAGAGAGTTGGCTTTTGGAGATTCTTAAAATCCTATTTTGTAGGAAAATTAGCTAATAATGATTTGTTAAGATTAGATGAGAAGGGCAATTCTGGAATGTGGCATTACAAAAAGTCTAAGGATGCGCCACGTGTCGCTCCCCCATGAATTCACAAGTCTGAGGATGGCTGCGTATCTTCCTCCTAGGAATTTGCCTGCTGTCTTTTATTATATACATATCAGAAATATTCAGGTGAGAACTAGTTCTCACTATGCTTCTTTGAGAACTATTGGTGGGGCCCACCAAGCAACCCATCCAAACCATGGATAAATAGGGATGCCCTGATGGTCAATGATCCCAAGGATTGACATACATCCGAATGGAATAAACTGTTGGATTGAGGGTTGAACCTTTTTTTCAATATGAAACTATTAAACTCGTGAGCCACGGATGAAGGGGTTAGGGATATGGGGTTGGGGTTAAACTTGATACTTGGGATGGTCTCACATAGATCTTTCCATCCCCCTTGGTCCTATCCCCAAATGGGACACACACTTGGGCCCCACTAAAAGTTCTCATATAATAGTTCTCACCTGCATAAATCCATTATTTATATATTTAGTTTTTGGACAAAGTAGTTAGCACGATTTAATGAAGGCCTATTGTAATACCCAAGAAACTGTTGGAATGATTTGGAAAATTAAAATTTGAGTTTTTAGGAGGATGTCAAGGTTGATGTCATGGGCTATGTGTCCAAATTCTTCAATTTGGGTTATCTCTCAAAAGATGTAGGTGCTTCTTTTATTTTGCCTTAATCCTTAAAAAGATCGGTGATGGCTCGCAAATTCGTTTGTGGGACTGTCGGGCGCAGCGTAGTGAGAATCCGTGGGGTCTAACCCTTTCGTGATCGGAGACGTGCTAACATCAATTCTTTTTGTGTACCGGTATGCCGAATTTTCTACTCTACTTGGAAATAATAATCGGTGGTCCGTAGATCCACCTTCTCAAGTAGAGAAGAAAATTAACTTTTTCCTAACTTTCATTGCACATGTTTTAAGAAAAGAGACATAATTTGAATTTGGATGCCGTGGAAGGCGATGTTTATGCCGTAAAGTAAAAGGTGATTTTTGTGTTTGCCATGAAAGGCGATTTACAACTCTCATCAAAAGAAAAGACAAGACTTGTGCCTTTTGTGTCTCTTTTAAAAATACAAAATACAATGAGAAAAAAGAAAAGGGAATCTGACTTCATAGGAGATTGCGGGGACTCGTTCAGATTGACGGTTGTAAGTCATGTTTGGACTTCGCCATCATCCTTTAGATAATAACAGAGGATACTTTTGATTCTCCTGGCTCATTTTGAACCTTAGATTTTTAGAGAATAAAGACCAAGATGATGTTCTATATCCAATAAAAATCTAAGTAGACGAGCTGAAAAACCTCGTCTAAGCCATGGAGACAGAAGGAGAGGACCTTGGGGGATGGCCCCCCAAGGGTCTTTAGTCACCTTGTAGTGGTGGTCACTGCGAAGCTTCTTAAACGGATGAGAGATCATCATTGGAGCGCCGTAGCAACAATGTAGAGTTTTTATTTTTTATTTTTTTAGGATTTGCATATCATGTACATCATCATCATCATGCCTTGGAATGGTGGAAATGGCCTCCTTTTATAGGCTTTTGGTGGCCATGGTGAGAGTTTATGGGGTTTAGACGCATTAATTGCATTAATGTTCCATGATGAGAGGAGTTATATGTTTTTAAATTTGTATTTTTATAATCATTTTCCTTGGATTTTGATTGGTCTTTGGAGAACAATGGGCCTTTATTGGCATTTAATTAAATTCCATGATGAGAGGAGTTACATGGTTTAATGCCATAATTGTGTTTGACTTGTAACTCCCACTCCTTGGCTTTTGATTGGGCCGTCCATAATAATGGGCAATTAACTATATTAACTTGTCATGAAAATAGGTCATTAACTGAAATAAATGGCCACCGAAGTACTTGAAGAGTCGCGGGCTATGCTGCGTCCTTTGGAATTCTACCCACAACGTAGAGAACTTTCATCGCCGGTGGATTTTTTATGCCGATTGTTATCCGATGATCATGCAATTCAGACATTGATTACTGCCAGTGGGCCGGTACCATCTGTCCTATCGATTTCTCGATCGGTCGGGCATGAAGTATGCTTTCTTGGTTGGCGATTACAAAATGTTTGATGACGGGCCCAGGATTTTGAAGGTGAATCCATGATGTTATCGAAGATCAACGGATTTCGTACCTTTAAAATCAGATTTCTGAAAAATCACAGAGGCCAAACAGCTCGAAACTCGAAAAGGGACCCAAAATAGGTTTTTGGCTGAAATCCGGTGATTCAGATTTCCAGGGTCGCCGGCGACCATGCACTTATGGTCGCAGGCAACCATGGGGCATTTTTGCCCCTTTTGGTCTCTTTTTTCGGCCGTCTTCTAGCTTTTGCTGATTTATTCTTCTTTGGGTTTTTTTTTTTTGTATTTTTGTACAAATTTTGGCATGATTTCCTTGCAAAAATTTGATGAGAAGTCGTGCATAATGGAGGGTAATGTTTTTTGATTTTCCATGAAAGACGAAGACTTTGTTGCATGGTAGTGCCGATTTGCCATCAGAAGCCAAAACTGGGTCAAATGTTCTCAGAATGACCTGAAATTTAAGGTGAAGCTTCATGCGCAATAAATAAGACCAACCATGGGCTTTTGTTTGAGTTTTGAAACCGTGTGAGGTCCTATTGCTAGTAAACTTATTTTATCGCAAGGAAGATGTGCTTTGATGTATGGTCAAATGATCGACACTAGAATATGCAACGCTTAACCGCAAGACTACGGTGTCGTCAAGTAGTAAATGATTCAAGAGTCCGGATTATCAATCCCACGAGGAGAGGATGGAAGGAGAAATGAATCCAATTTAATTAGAATTGAACTAAGATATAGCTAATATAGACAAATGAAGTGAAAAAAAAAAAAAAACTAATAAACTATGCAATATAAATGACTAATTAACAATCTAAAATAAGACTAAACTAGTGTATGAATGGTGATGAAAATGGAAGATTTAAGGTGAAGATGTGGTGTGAAATGTGTAGGATTTTAAAACAAGTTATATGAAGTGCAGATCTAACAATCTAAAAGTAAAAATAACAAAGCAAACAAGGATTTAAATTAACAACAATAAAAAGTAGAGATTAGGCTATCCAAAATCCACTAAGTATGTAATTAATTTAAATAATGCATGTTCTAATTCAACAATCAAATCTACAATCCAATTAGCAATCTCTTGCCTAATTAAATTGGATGATATAACAATGCAGATCAAAGTAAAGAAAATCGAAAGCCAAGATCATAGACCATAACCTAACTACCCTAACAATTAATCATCAAAATCAAGCTACAAAAGATCAAAGATAAGGGCTCTAAAGCATGCTATGTGAGAGAACTTAATCCAACTACAAAGCATCAATTGAGATTATCCAAGCATCAAGTATAGAGATAGAGCATGAGAAATGAGAGAGATTAACACAATTAGATCTAAAATCTACTAATCAATCAAGGCACAAATAGGGAATTAAACTAAACATGCATGTAAATGAACTAATCACATTACTTAGCTTCAAAAGGAGAGCCTAATCCAAGAGCTTTAGCCACTAAATATCAAGAAAGAGCTCCAAATATTCATTAATGATCTTCAATTACATACACACTCTCTAGATTAGTTACAAATAAGCTCCTAATTACAATCTAAAAATAAAATTGCAAAATGACTAACTTGCCAAAAGATCTCATCCTTTCACTCTACAAATACATTCCAATTTATAGGATCATTGAAGGCATTTGATTGGCTCGTTTCATTTCACCAAAATTGCTTCCATTTGATTGGTTGCAGCTTGAAGGCTTTTGATTGGCTCATTTGCTTTCACATGGATTGCTTGAATTTGATTTGAAGGCTTTTCATTGGCTCTTTTGCTTTCACATGGATAGCTTCAATTTGATTGGTTGCAACAAACCTTCTTTGACTTCTCATCCAATGCGGACTGTGATTAGGGTTGTAAACTGGTCAGTTCCGGTTCAGGTCCATGGTGGACCCGGAACCAGAACCGTTAAGGAGAAGGTGGAAGCAGATCCAAACCCGGAACCATTTCATAATCGATTTCTTGGCTCCGAAACCAAAACCATTTATGGGACAGGTTTGGATCCGGGTTCGGGTCTAGGCAGAAAATAATATTAAAAAAATATGACTTTTAGGAGATATTTTAGAAAACTGAGGTAATATGTCGGGTCTTGGGTCCACGGGTCCGAACCAAGGTGGAACCGAACCCAGACCCATTTACTTATCAGGGCCTAAATAAGGACCTAGACCTGGTTTTTAACAGATTGGGATCTTTGGGTAATCGGAGAATCGAAGACCCATTTACATCCCTAACTGTGATTAGGGATCAGAGATTAAGTGCAATGCCCTGATTTATAATATCTCCCGAGGTCTACATCCAAGGTCTGGATCTACCAGCTAGCCTTAGTATCCGTTCTCAACAATATAAGTACCATATGTCTTAACACACCACAATCGATGCCCCTCTCTTTAGGTCCAAGGTTCCACTTCAGCTAAGATAGTAGTTACGGAGTCCTAAATGCTTAATAAGTATCATTTGTGCTCTTGTAGGTGTATAGTACCAAAGGACATCCATTACCACTGAATTGGGTTCCATTTTATAACCCAAGACCTTACTTAGGTGGCTACACGGGTCAATGTTAAGCCCGACCCTTGACTCGTGTCCAGCGTATCCCAGACAGTCTAAATAGAAGGTCAACGGGGCCCACATATGACCAAATCATAAAAGAAACCAAATTTGAGAAGTTGCTGTCTGCAACGTACCCGGTCGACATCATGGGTCCTTGGGTCGACCTGATACATTGGGAGAGGGGACAGAGCTGGGAAGTAGAATTCAAAGTTCATAGTGTTCCCGGTCAACCTGGAGGGTCCTCCGATCGACCTGATACACTAGGGGCATTTCATCAGAAACCTTGTAGTTGGGGAATCCGCAGAGTGGCCGGTCGACCGGGTACACTAGGTTCTAGACCCTAAATGTATTTTTTGCTCCTAGTTATGGGGAAGTCTTTAGTGTGCCCGGTCGACATCCTAGATGGCCAGGTCGACCTGATACACGATTACCAGATTTTTCAAGATTCTGTCCTCTTTCTTTTTCCATCAAAACTCCATCAAATCCGAACCAGATCTACACCAATCCTCTTCATACATCAAGTACCCTTCCCACATAATGATTTCATCATAAATGGACCATTGATCTTCCAAATGGGGGATTCCCATCCATCAATGGCAAAAAACACACAAGAAAGACTTAGAACAACAATCCCATACATCATTCCATCCAATCAGCCATCCAAATATAGAAATCAAGGTAAATAATCATCCAAGACAGTAATTAACAGTCTAAGCATATTAATCAATCAAATTAAGGAATTTAAGCATGTTTGCTTGCCTAATTTGGATGAAACTCCTCAAATAGCTTGGGCTTCACTCCAAGAGCTCTAAGATCACTCTAATGGCCAGATCTACAACCTCTACACCCATTCCCAAAGAGAGAAGTGCATTAGAAAGGGAATTCTAAGAGAAGGAGCTATTCTACAAGGAATTGGAAAGGGGAAATGAAAATTACCTTTAATTGGAGAGGGGAGAGAGGTCTAGAATGTGAGATGAGTTCCCTAGCTTGGAGATGGATGGACCTTGATGAGAGCCTCTTCTTCTAGAAATTGGAAGACCTAGATCTAGAGAGAGATGGGAGGGAAATGTAGTGAAATGAGAGGGAGAAGTGTATGAAACATTTGGGGAGTTTGGGGTGGATTTCTTTTTTAGGGATTGGTGGAATGGGAATGAGGGTATTTGGGGAAATCTTAGGTAAAATGACTAGTAAACCCTTGACTAGTTAATTGAAATAAGAGATAAGAACTAGGGTAGTTTAGGTATTTAGGTTTAATGACTAAGGTACCCTTCGTTGAGTGGTTGGTAATGAAGGAGCCTAAGGGTATTAAAGGTAGGCTAACTATAATGACTAGAGTGCCCATGTTTGCTTGGTTGATAATGGAGGCCAAGGTCATTTACGGGATTTACATTTTCGATTTGGAGGAAATAGTTTAGGTATAAGGACTAGAGTACCCTCATATAATTAATGGACTAATAGATAAGGCTGTGGGTAATTGGGGCATTCTAGGTTAGTTGCACAACTCTCTAAGGAAAGCCCACCTTTAATTAGGATTTACAACTAAGGCTTCTAATTAGATAATTAATTCTAGGAAATCCAATTAAACCCTTAATGAAACTATTATTCTCACAAGGGTCCTAATCCTATAAAATAGGCTTAATTAGTGGGGAATTACTAACTACTCATGCTAATCACTGATTAAATAGGATATCTAGGGTTGACTTGATCAAGCTGGGTCCCACTAGGTATTTCTAAGGACGGGTCCTTACAATAGAGGTTGGAAATTCCGCTAATATGATTAAAGGATTCGAAGTTACTAGAGGTGATTATTGAAAGCGTTAGTAGTAAACTAGCACTGTGGAAAGCCAATTAGTTATCTTGGGAGGAAGGATAACTCTCATTAAATCATTGCTATCTAATATGTACATCTATTTTTTGCCAATCTTCAAACGTTCGTTGATAGTTACTAAGCGTATTAAAAGACTCCAACGTGATTATCTTTGGAGTGGTGCGACTAAAAGTAATAGAATACATCCTCTTAGTTGGAGTAAAATCTGTACATCTAAAAAAGGAAGGAGGCCTAAGTATTAGGCCCTTGAATTTGTTCAATGAAGCCTTTCTTGGAAAAT
This sequence comes from Umbellularia californica, assembly GCA_028538565.1. Lineage (NCBI taxonomy): Eukaryota > Viridiplantae > Streptophyta > Magnoliopsida > Laurales > Lauraceae > Umbellularia > Umbellularia californica. The sequence continues at coordinate 38,897,895 of JAPQWN010000007.1, read as the reverse complement.
GGTTGTGGTAGCTTGTTGATGGTCAAGAAGATTTATGGAAGCAAATTGTGATGGTCATATATAATGTCACCAGAGATGGGTGGGATACCCAGAGGATGAGAACCTAGCCACTCTAGGTTATGGAGGAAAACCTACCTACAGAGTAGGGACATGAGACAATATCAGACTTTGGCTGGATGCCTGGGTGGGGGAATCTTCCTTGGCATCTCAATCCCCTAATCTCTTTTGTTGTGTTCATGACGTTTCTGTTATGGTTAGATACTACTTCTCGAAAAATGGTGAACAAGTAGTTTGGAGTCTTATTTTTAAAAGAAATCTTGACGAGGAGGAGATCGAAGGCTTTGCTACATTGCTTACTGTGCCAGATAGTGTCTTCATTGTGGACGGAAGAAAGAATAAGAGAGTCTAGACAGGTAAAATTGATGGATCTTTCTCCGTTGCTTTTTTTTTTTCGTGGCCTTTTGAGGTGGTGCTCTCTCAAAATTTCATTTTGATGAGGTATGGAATTCTAAAGGTCCTCCCATGGTTGGGGCTTTCGCTTGGCTAGCCATTTCAAATGCTACCCTTACTATGGATAATCTTCACAAGCGCAACATTACTATTATAAACTATTGTCCTCTGTGTTTGAGGGCTGTTGAATCTGTGGACCACCACTTGCTTTTACATTGCGAGGTGGCTCGTTTTTTTGTGGAACTCGACATTGTCATGGTTTGATTGTAGCTAGTTTTGAAGGCTTCTTATCAGGCATGGTCTATGGGAGTTGGTTCTGGTAGAGCAAAGATAATGTGGAAAACATCTTTTTTGACAGTTATTTGGACTATTTGGAAAGAAAGGAACTCGAGGTGTTTTAAGGGGGTTCCTTCCTCTAAAGAAGCCCTAGCTTTTAAGGTTAAATAAATCCCTTGTGGCTTCTTGGGTTTCTGTCCTTCCTATTTTCTGAGGATACTCTACAGATGATATCATGAGATGTCGGAAAGAGGTGGCGATCTCTTATACCTTTCTGCCCCAGGCTATGCCTCCTTGGACGCCTCCGCCTTTGGGTAACTTAAAGCTTAATTTCAATGAGAGTGCTCTAGGTAAACAGGGTTAATCAGGTATTGGGGGTGTTTTTAAGATAGTGCCGAAGTTAAGCTTCTCTCTTTTTGGGAACTTTCCGGTTTTTGATATGGAATGAGGCCAAGTTGCTTGCCTTTCGGATAGGTTTGTGAGAAGTTGACAAGATGGGTTTTAGGAACTTCATTGTGGAAAAAGACTCTTTATGTGCGATAAGATGGGCTTCCGCCTTTTCTGATCCTCCTTGGTGCCTAGCGGATATGTGCGAAGAGGTGGTGGTATTGGCCTCCAAGCTTGAGGTTTCCTTTGCTCTCATTAAGTGGTCCGCGAACAGGGTTGCTGACGCTTTAGCTAAAATAAGTGTTGCGGTATCTAAGTTCCAAACTAAACGAACTAACAACTTCACAAATCCTCGCCACGTTCCTAGGATTTTTTAGTTTCTTTTTAGTTCCTGAAACATGTCCCGCTCTGATACCAGTCCTATTGCGACCTTGGACCGAGGCCCGGGCCCGCGATGTACGGTTTCCCACAGGTTTTCACAGCGAGGATCCCGAGTACGGGGACTAACTCACACGATCACGGTTGCAGAAGCATGTAGCAAATCGTGTCAAGACTAAGCATGAATATTTCAAGTACAAGAGTGATAACATAAAGACATAATATCAGAAGAAGAAATGTCACCATAGCATTCCCATCATGATTCAAGTTCCAAAGTTAATCAAAAGTAAGTTAAGTTACAACCCAATAATAGGCCAACAAAGGCCAATACAATCCAAAGTTTAAAATAAGACACCTAAGACAAAATGAAGAGAATCCTCAAGATCCTGCCCGTTGTCTAGATGACGTCGTCGGGCTGCGACTCTCGAGCTGGGGGTGGGTCAACAGCCTCCTTCGGATGCTCCTCCTCAAAGGCAACGTCGCCTGCACCTAGGCACCAAAACAACAAATAACAAACACAACAGTTTGGAAGGTAATCAATTTAGGCATGAGTATGCAAAAGATGAAGTTTGAAAGAAACAATGTTAAAACCACTAACTGAATTTAAAATGATTCATGATTGAATATACATTTCAAATGAACAAGGTAGCATGAATACATATAATATCATGAATAGTAAAACCACAATGAGCCCATCCTTTCTCCATCATATATGATGATAAGAGTAAGCACGACAAGCAAAACACGATCCCACGCCACGCAAGGTAGGCAGGAAGCCGGCCGTGGAATCGAACAAAACACGATGTGTATATAATACACAACTAATCTGCAGATAGTCCACATGTTTAAGGACCCCCGGACAGTGGATCAGATTAAAGGGGAAGTCCAAGCTCAGTGGTGTTCACTTAAGTCCATGAATGCATAAAACACAGCGGTACACATATCGAACATATCAAAATTAAGGGAAAATCACTTGTCAAAACGAGACAAAGCAAAGCTAAATAGAATAACATAAGTTGTATGCACATCGAACTCAGGCAGTGATCCCCCCTTTTTATTCTTGAAACCAATCCGAACAAGCTTATACTTGAAATTCAAAATGAATGCAAAACGATATTCATCATATCAAAACTGAAGCTCGAAAACGAAGTCCTCAAGCATATGCTAAGATCTTTCATTGACCCTTCTGTAATTGAAACCCAAATGTCGGAAAATAAAACAGATTGGTGCCTCTGAAGTTAGAATACATTTTGGATTTCCAATTGCACAATGTCAAGCTAAAACCCTTAACATAGTTTGGTTTTCACACCCCGAGAAACCTTCGAAAGAAAAACAAACTAGTTTTGAATCAGCCCAACTCCGCTCGAGCGGTCGTCCATCTGCTTAAGCGAACTTGACATAGAGGCTTGCTAGCTCGAGCCGACCCAAAGGTTCGTTCGAGCGGACAAGTCTCTGTCCTGAATTACGGCAGTCAGTGGCCTGGTCGTTCGAGCGGACCTAAGGGTCGCTCGAGCGGACAAGTTTCTGCCTGCTCCTGAGCCAGGCAGTGGCCTAGTCGCTTGAGCGGACCCAATGGTCGCTCGAGCAAGCAGGCTTCTGCCTGGGCTCGCCGAGTGCTGAATTGCATTCCCTGTTTTAACATTTTTTTGATCTCTTCCTCCCTTCTTCTCATTTCTGAACCACCTGCAATTCCCTGAGCCTCCATGCTCTCCAAGGGATCAATCTAAACATTTAAAACATTCACATCAATAACTAAGCCATTCATTCTCCATTCTTCATCAAAACAAATCCAAAATTTCTAAACAAAGCATAGGCTTACACTTTAATACAGAAATTCAGAAGTTTGGAAAGCAATTAACATCAATGCATGTAAATGAAATGAAAATTGAATAAGAAGGGTCTAAGAGTGACATATATTGAAAGCTTAGTACAAATATTATGCATTTTACAAGTTAGATTGCAATCCATAACACATGCAATTCCATTCCTATAAAGATTACTTGCCTTAGCCCAAATGTCACACAAATGTTTCCTCAACAATCCCACTCTACAGCTGAACCAAGAATCTACAAAGAGCCCCAAATAAACCACTTCAAAATCCAATAATTTGAAAAATAAGAACCCATTTCAGAAATGGGTTTGCATATATGAAAAACAAGCTATTTAGGAGCTGAAAAGACCCTATTGAGGAGAGGGGCTGGAGCTCTTACCTAAAGATGTCCAAATGAGGAAGAAACAGCTGGGGGAAAGAAGAAAATATGTAGGATTCCTTCACAAATGGTACCCAGCTGAAGCTTGAAGGAAGAGGAAGAAGATGGTGTGATCAAATCTTAATTCGAAGCATTCTAGCTCGGACATTCAAGGTGGAGAAGATGGAGAGAAAAAAGGTTCTCCCTAAGGTTTTGAAATTTCTATAACTAACTAGAGTATGGAAAATGAACGTGAGTGAGTGAGGGAGAAGGTGAGTTTGAGTAAAATGAAAGTGGGCCCCAACAGGTGATGGATTCGGCCTTTCATCCTCTCCTTCTGCCCCGGGGCTGCCGGGGTCCCACAGAGGAGAAAAGCGGGTATCAACATTTTTTTTATGGGTATGCCAGATTTTCTATTCTACTTGGAATTTGGAGTGGTGATGATTCGGAGATTAACTTTCACAAGTAGAAAGGAAATCAATCCTTTTTTCTAGATTTTCAAATTGCATAAATATTTAAGAAAAGAGAAAAGTTTTTTTTGAATGCTGTAGGAGGCGATTTTTTGTTTGTTTGTCGTGAAAGGCGATTTTGTGCCGTAAAAGGCGATTTTTGCCGTGAAAGGCGATTTACAAATCTCGTAAAAAATAAAATACAAGAATTGTGATTTTTTTCTCTTTAAAAAATACAAATTACAATAGAAAAGAAAGAAAAGGGATCTAACTTCTCAGGAGATTGTGAGGACACATTCAGATTGATGGTCGCAAGTCATGTATGGACTTCGCCATCGTCCTTCAGATGAGAACGTTTGATGCTTCGATTCTTCGGCTTGGCTCCAACCTCAGTTTTTTAGAGGATAAAGACCAAGGAGAGGTCCTATATCCAATAAAAAACCGAGTAAACGGGCTGAAAAGTCGCGTTTAGGCCATGTTGGATAGAAGAATAGGACCTTGGGGGGGGTGGCCCCCCAAGAGACTTCGATCACCTTGTGGTGTTTCTTGCAGTAGAGTAGCAGGACTTTGTCAGAATTCCTCTGGGATTTTCCAAACTCCGGGATGTGTGTTGGTGTGGATGTGTGCCTCCAAGTGTGTAGGTGTCGGTCTCTTTGGAATGGACCCCCTTTTATAGGCTCTTGGTAGCCAAGAGGTGGTTTATGGGCATTGATGGCCATGATGAGAGGTTTGATGGCATTGATGCTCTATGATGGGAGGAGTTACAAGTGTTTATTTCTTGATTTTGTAAGTCCTTTTTCTTGGCTTGTGATTGGCCGATAGAGAATGATGGGCATTTAATCGCCTTTAATCTCCATGATGAGGGGAGTTTCATGGTTTTAATGTCATGATTACTTGGATTTGTAACTCCTTTTTCCTTGAATCTGATTGAGCCGTCCAAAATAATGAGCTAATGACCGCATTAAGTTGTCATAAAACGGGTCAATTAACAACATTAAGTGGTCGCTGGGGCATTTGAAGAGTCGTGGGCCGTGCCGCGCCTTTTGGGATTCTTTTTGTGATGATCGCCAATGGATCTGCATGTTGTTTGATGTCGGATGACGATGCAACTTCAGACATTGATTGATGCTAGTGGGCCGGTGACATCTGTCTTGTCGATTTCTTGATTGGTCGGATAGAAAGTGTACTTTCTTGGTTAGTCGGTTGGCGATCTTGGAGCGATTAGTGATGATTTCATGCTTTTGATGACGGCTCCGAGATGTTGGCGAAGATCAGTAGAATCCAAGCATCAAGAATTGGATTTTCGGAAAATCACAGAGGCTGAAACTCTTGAAACGCGAAAAGGATAGGAAAACGGGCCACCCGATGGAAAATCCGGCGACCTGGATTTCCAGGGTCGCCGGCTACCATGCACCCAGGGTCGCCAGCGACCTTGGGCCAAGGTTGCCGGCGACCATGGGGGTTTTGTCCCCTTTGGTCGCCGCTTCGTTTTTCGGTCATTTTCTCTTCTTTTTTGTTCCTTTTTTCTTCTGTATTTTTCTTGAGATTTTTCCTCAATTATTAACTTGGTTTTCTTGGAGAATACTTGACGAGAACCTGCATAAAACCGTAGCACAAAGTTTTCCATTTTTTGGAAAAGCTGAAGACTTTGTAGCCAATTTTCCGTCAAGAGTCGAAACTAGGCCAAACGATGTCGGAATGACCTGAAATTTGAGGTGAAGCCTCTTGAGCAGTGGATAGGACCAACCATGGTCTTTTATTTGAGTTTTGAAGCCGTTTGGGGTCCCGTCGATGCTAGACTTGATTTTGCTGTGAGGAAGATGTCAAGCTTTGATATACAGTCAACCGATGTCCGATTGACCTGAAATTTGACAGGGAGCCTATTGGAGTCATTTTGGGACGATCCATTAGCTCCGATTCGGATTTCATGGTCCCAGGGTGCTTCGCTGCTGGTAGGCTTGATTTTGTTTCGGAGTGTCGAAGTCTGGTCAAACTTCGTCGGAATGACCTGAAATTCGACGTGCAGCCCTTTGGAAGCATGTTAAAGCCACTCATATACTTTGTTTTATGAGTGATGGTCTCGGTGGTTCTCGCCATCGAGAGGCTTGATTTTACCGCTCGAGGGTTGATGGAGGGTCAAACGTTGTCGGTTTGACTTGAATTTTGACAAGGAGCCTTTTGGAACCATCCGTAGGCTCTGATCGAAGTTTTGATGTTTTCGACATTGTTGCTGCCGGGAGTGCCTGTTTAGCTGTCGGAGGAGTGAAGTTAGGCCAAACGATGTCGGGATGGCCCGAAACTTCATGTGTGCCCCTCTTTTGGCTGTCTTGAAGGATTTTGCAGTTTTTGTTTGATTCTGACAAGATCTGATGCTTGAAGCATTGCCTGTTTGTAGTAGGAGGCGGCTTCATGTGGCTTCTTGATGTCGAGGAGGCAAAGTGACTTTTTTTTTGTGTCAATAGATGCCCCCTCGAGGTACGGCGACGGGTAGCTTTTGGAGTCGATAAGCCTTGAAGAGAAACTTGAAGGAGAGCTTCTGACTTGACCAAGAATTTTGAGCATTTTTTTTAATAGCCTTTTGAGTTTTCAGGGGATTTTTATGGTAGTGAGAGGGATCGCGTGCCATCTCAAGGCAAAGTCTTGATAATGACATGGGGGATTTGGATTTTTGGGTTTTGGATTTTGGTTTTTGACCTTGTGACCTAACAAGCTGTATGTGGCAGGTTAGGGGGTCGGAGTTTGATTTTTGATTTTGACCTTGTGACCCAACAAGCTGTATGTGGCAGGTTGGGGGGCCAGATTTGGTTTTTTGGTTTTGGTTTTTGTTTGGTTTTGGTTTTGGTTTTGTGACCTAACAAGCTGTATGTAGCGAGTTAGGGGACCAGGGTTTGTTTTTTTGTGGAATGTCTATTTCAAGATTTTGGCTTAATTTGGTTCATGAGGTTGGATGGTTTGGTTTTTGGAAACTCATGAGGCTTTTTTCTTTTTTTTCTTTTTTTTGAATGGTTCAATCAACTCAAAAGAGGCATGGAACCATTTTTTTTGGATGCTCTTGGTAAGAGGGATGTTTTGACTAAAAGCCACTTTTAGTGCCTAGGTGGTCAAACCTGGCTCGCGTGGGCTAACCCATGGGACCTAAGGCTTTGAAGATGGCCTAGATCTCATATGGTGTCATTTTTGTAGAGAATATCTAAAAATATCTCTTTTGTGTAGAGAATATCAAAAAATATCTTTACTTGGAGAGAATCTCTCAAGTTTCCTTGTTTTTGGGAGAGATTTTCTCAAAGTATCTTTCTTTTGGGAAATTTACTAAAATTTAGCACTTACCTCCTTTCTTTTCTCCTTGTTTCCTCTTTTGATTTGCTCTCTTCTATAAAAGCAAGGGAAGGTTGATTATTTTACTCCATTGTTTCCTTTTTGCTAGAATCTTCAAGAGTGCTCCAAGATCAAGAGCTCTTCTTTGTCTTCAAGGATCTTCAAGCTTTTATTCTTCTTCTCCATGGCTTCAAGTAAGTTTTCTTCCTTCACAAGAAATCTCCATTGTAGAAGTAGTGTCTTTTCTTTTCTTTTCTTCTTTTTTTTCTTTAAGCATGTTTTTTTTTTCTTTTTTTTCGTGCTTCTTCTTGTAGAAGTAGTATCGGGATCGTCAAAAGAGTTATGCAGACAAGAGGCCGAGACCTTTAGAATTCCAAGTGGGGGATATGGTGTTTTTGAAGGTCTCTCCAATGCGAGGTGTTGTTCGATTTGGGTAGAAAGGGAAGCTTTCCAAGAGGTTTGTAGGACCATTTGAGATCAAGAGCAGGATTGGAGACGTGGCCTATCGTTTGGTACTACCGCTAGAGTTAGCCGGTGTGCACGACGTTTTCCATGTCTTAATGCTTCGGAAGTATATTCCAGATCCCACTCACATGTTGCAGCACGAGCCACTTCAGCTACAGGTAGATGTAACCTATGTGGAACGGCCGACACAGATTATTGATACCAAGGAAATAGTACTGCGAACCAAGACCATCCAGTGGGAGCATCATAGTGTGGAGGAAGCTACGTGGGAGGTGAAGGACCAGATTTAGAAGGCGTATCCTTATCTCTTTCCTGATGAGGTATGTTTAGGCATTTGGGGGACCAAATGTTCTTTTTAGAGGTAAGAGTTGTAAGGTCCGCGACCTTATTGGGTCGGTTGGGCCCAATAGTAGGCCCATTGACCCATTTATTTAGCTATTATTATAATTACTTATTTTTTAGATATTTAAGTGGGTTTAGATCATGAGCGAGTTTCTTTTAGTGTTAGATTAGTGTCTGCGAAGTTTTGTGTGATTCAGAGTGCGTTTGACCCTAGTAAGGGGATAGTTTGCTATTTAGGGAAAATTGAGTGTTTTTCCGAAAATTTCAATCGTCGTGACTTTTGGGTTCGTTGGAAAGGTCTTGTCGCGCTGATCGTTTTTGTCTCTTGGCTCATCGCGATCCGACGATTGCAAACCCCTCAAGTGGTCCATTTTTTCACCAGACCCACTTAAGGGCAAATTAGTCTTTTCCCCCTCCCTCTCTTCTTAAGCAAGGATTAACCCTAGTTCTTTATTCATATCTGCAACGAACAAGCTACAGCAACCCTTCTTCTTCCTCTTCATCTTCTCAAGCCTAGAACTTCATGAGGAAGAGATTATCTCCAAGAACCAGACCACTCACTTTCATCTTCTCAATCCCCTCTCTCCATTAATCTTAGTTTGGTAAGGTTTCTCTTAACCTCATCTTTTCAATCACCTTCTCTTTTGGTTAGATTTAGGTTGTTCCTGATCTTTTCCTTCTCTTCCTTCTTCTTTGTGTGTTAGATTGCTTTTGAGCCGGTTAGATCGGTGGTTTTCGCGGTAGAAGGTTTCTCCTCAAGTTTTCCCCAATTTCCAATCTTCTTCTTGGTTGAGGCAAGGAGATTTGCATTGTATAATGGATCATGTGTGTATTTTCCTTATTGATTGGCTATGTTCTCTTGTTAGGTTACCTTAATTCAAAGCCTTTTGTTATTGATTGAGATTTAGGCTAGATTGGGTTTTTGGGGGTTTTGGGTTAAATAAAAGATTGTAATTGGTAATTATAGATTGTCTTTAAATTGTTGAAGATGATGGAAATGATGAATGTGATGATTGGGGAGCATGGTGGCTTATTTTATACAAGTTAGCCATAGATTGGCAGGAGGAAAAAGGGCAAGAAAATCCATTTTTCGCCCATTTTCGGGGTTTAGGTTGCAGTGCCATTTGATTGGACCTGCAGACCGATCGATCGGTACTGTTGTTAACTGTGACTGATTACAGTCCGATCGATCGGATGGTAATTTTCTGACAGCACAGGAAAACCTCGGAGACTCGTAACTTTTAATCCGCCCGTTGGATTTGTATATGTAATATATCGTTGGAAAGCTCTCGAGATGTAGAATCCAATGGTTTTAGTTTCATCATGATCGGAGGTCGGGAAGTGATGTAAATACTGAGATTATTGTCTCAGCTCATGTTTTATTGAAAATGAGATTAATAACTTAGGTTTAGGCCTTAGGTGTTGGAAACCATGAACCTACTCTCCTATGACCATTAATGGGGTTAAAATCGTAGCACGTGGCTTAGTGTGCTTCGATGGGTTGTCTAGGTATTCGTGTATTACACATGGTTTAGCCGAATGCGTATGGAATTGTTCCAATAGATGCTTAACATGATTGTATACCAAGGAATTTCACTAGAAGGATCGTTGATCCAATTTCCACACGTACTCCGCTAGAACATGTGGGATGCAGGGATGACACCACTTGCCTAGGTTTGGATTGTAATTCCTCATTGACTTGTGAATTCTATCCATTGATATTATTCCTTGTATACTCTCTTGGCATAAAACACTTAACTAAGTATGAAATATAAATTCTTATAGAACCAGGATATGGACCCGACTTAGAGTGTATCGTCGGAACCCTGTGTCATGTTTTGATAAACAGGACTGGCTAGTATGGAAGGGATTATCAGGTGTCTGACTTGTCTTGTATTGTCTTTGAATGAGATAATCCCTATGATCATGTCGTGTGCATTGAGCTAGCCAGACTTGCTTGTCTTGGTCTATTCTCGTGTCAACACCACTTTGTTTTATTGCATATCATGGCCATCTGCAGATTGAGGGTTTATTGATGGGCCGGTTACTCGGACATCGGGGTGGGCAGTCGGCTTTGGACGGCGTCCATGGCGTTGAATAGCTGGGAGCAGGCTAGGATCGTGCTGTTATTCCCAGGACCGGAAGCTAGGATCTCACTAGAGCCGGACTTCGGTATCAGTAGTCTGGTCTAGATTGTGGCTTGGACATCCATGGAGTCTCCCTCTTGCTTCTTGCATTGCATTGTTTGGATAGTGGTTATTGCTAGATGATGTTATGATCTTTATCATTGTCTCACATGATTATTATTCATGCTTTATGCCTAGCTCTATTTTCCTTGTATTCACATGATATCACACTTGTCATTATTCTATACTTGATGCATGCCATGCCAGATTATACTTTGCTTATCTATTGCTCAACATGTTGTTGGCTCTATTCCTTGGTGTGCAGACACCCCAGGTGACTACTATGAGGAGCAGGCAAGTGAGGAGATCTAAGAGGATCTCCAACCAGCTGAGGAGGAACGAGAGTGGAGTGCCGATGATGTAGAGTAGCGTCATCGATTCCGGCACGAGAGAGATTCATGGGGACATTAATTATATTTCATTCATTCTTTCTTAGTTCTTGTTGGACCTTTCTTATTATTGACTTCTTTCTATTGTTTTAAATGGTCTTGATTTTTGGGTTGGCCGTTGTAATAATTTAATACTTTGTGTAGTTTTATTTATTCTTTCTAACAACTTTAAATTTAAATGAGATTCATTATTCCATTGTTGATATTCCATGTGCCTAAGATTTTATGAATTCCGTAAATTTAATTATATTTGAGGCTTGAAATATTATATCCTCACAGCAGACCTACGATCCTTGGGCCTAAAAGAAAAAAATTTTAATTAGTCATAAATTTCACTCCCCGGATCCGATTATTTCTCTAATCGGGTTCGGGGGATGTGACAGAAGCCAAATTTTGTTTATGGCATGGAAGCCAGAGTTGTTTTTTTTTGTGGCATGGAAGCCAAATTTCTTTTTTTTTTTTGTTTGTGGCATGGAATCGAAAGTTTTTTTTTTGTTTGCAGCATGAAAGCTAAAGTTTTTTGTTTGTGGCATGGAAGCCAAAGTTTTGTTTGTGGCATGGGAGCCAAATTTTTGTTTGTGGCATGTAAGCCAAAGTTTTCGAGATGGCATGAAAGCCGAATTTTTGAGATGGCATGAAAGCCGGATTTTTTGAATTGGCATGAGAGCCGAAATTTTGATATGGCATGAAACCCGAATTTTTTGAATTGGCATAAGAGCTGAAATTTTGTTTGTATTTTTTGGCATGGGAGCCAGATTTTTGAAAACCAAGTTTTGTTTTGTTGGCATGAAAATCGATTTTTGGTATTGATAGCCGATTTTTTGGCATTTATAGCCGGATTTGGCGTTTATAGCCGGATTTGGTTTTCAAAATGCAGGTATCGACCAAATGTTGCCTCCTCGCTGAATGGTCTTGCCAATATCAATGGAATGTCGCTTCCTTACTCATTCGGTTTGCGAGTATCGATTGAATATCGCCTCCTCGCGGATTGGGGTGCAGGTATCAACTAAGCATCGCTTCCTTGCTTTTTCAAAAATTTTGGTTTTTGCGGGTATTGACTTGGTGTCGTTTCCCCACGATTTTTGAAATTTGAGGTTTTCTCGAACCATTTGAAATTTGGGTTGTGGATAACAACTGGAATGTTGTGTCTCCACAATTTTTTGAAATTTGAGGTTTTCTCGAACCATTTGAAATTTGGGTTGTGGATATCAATTGGAATGTTGCGTCTCCACGATTTTTTTGAAATATGAAATTTTGTAAGTATCAATGAAGTGTTGCTTCCTTGCGATTTTTGAGGTTTTGGAAGTATTGAATGGGGTTCGTATCCTCCCAATTTTTGGGTTTTGGAAGTATCGAATAGGGTTCGCATCCTTCCGATTTTTGGGTTTTGCGAGTATCGACTGAGCGTCGCTTCCCCGCGGTTTCTAAAACCATTTTTGTTTAAAGACACGAGGATCGTAAATTTTGACTTAAAACCATTTTTGGTTGTAAAAGTCCGGGGGGACTAGGGTGGAAATTCGTAAGTCCTGATTTTTGTTTCAAACCATGAATTTTTGGGTTCAATGATCAAAAATTTTGGTCAAGTCCGGGAAGAGGCTCCTAAACTTGGTTTTTCAGTTTTTATTTTTTTTTTGAACAATGAAACGATGAAAGTAAGCATTGTTTTGAAAGTTTTTTTTTTTAGAAATTTCAACATAAAGATGAAAATTTCAAAAGGGGTGGGTTTGACGAGCAAGTACCTGGGAATAGGGTTTGGCCGTGTAGGCGTCGCTCTGTCCCGTTGGAGGAGGTCTTCAAGGGTAGTACCGCTTCAAGAATTTGCCGTTGATGGGCAGCATACATCTATCTCCTTCCATGTTTAGAAGAGCGTATGCGCCGTTGGAGAAGACTTTGTCGATGACGAAGGGTCCCTCCCATTTTGTTTCGAATTTGCCTTTGGAATTGTGGGCAAAGACTATGGGTCTTTTTACTGCAAGAACCAAGTCACCCTTTTTATAGGCGCATTGCCTGACCTTCTTGTCAAAAGATCCTGTCATGCGTGCTTGGTACAACTCAATGCTTTGTAGAGCTTCGAGCCGTCTCTCGACGAGATTATCCAGCTCTTGGAGCCTCAATTTGACATTGCTTTCTTGTGTCATGTCATTTTGCAAAGATGCCCTTAATGAAGGAATTTGTACTTCCAAAGGGACAACAGCTTCGCATCCATAGACCAAGGAGAATGGTGTGCTATGGGTTGGTCCTCGAACGGTGGTTCGATAGGCCCACAAAGCTTCTGATAGTTTGTCGCCCCAGTCTTTTTTGTGACTAGAGACTATTTTCTTGAGAATTTTGCAGAGTGTCTTGTTGAAGGCTTCTGCGAGTCTGTTCACTGCAGGATTATATGGAGTTGAAGGACAACTTTGGATTTTGTACTTGTCGCAGAACTTGTAAAATCTATGATCCCGGAATTACGGTCCGTTATCATGGACGAATCTTTTAGGTATGCCGAAGCGACAAATAATGTTGGTGTGCAAGAATTGAAGGACTGATGAGGTCTTCATTTCATTGAGCGCAAATGGTTCTGACAACTTGGAGAAATAATCCGTAGCGGTGAAGATGAAGCGATGACCTTTGCTTGATAGGGGAGAGATAGGACCTATGATGTCCATACCCTAGGCTTCGAAAGGCCATGAGATTGTTGTATGATGTAGCCATTCCGGAGGCATGAGGACTTAATCTCCATGAATTTGGCATTGTTGGTAGCGCTTAGCAAATTGCATTGCGTCAGCTCCCATGGTAGGCCAATAATAACCTAGCCTTTTTATCTAATCGTAGAGCTTAGAACCAGCCTGATGGGCTCCACAAAGACCAGCATGTACTTCTTTGAGAATTTCCTCAGCCTCTTGTTGTGACAAGCAGTGTAGAAGTACTCCATTGAAGGATTTTCTGTAAAGTACTTTTAAAGGAACATCCAAATGAAAGTTCGGGGCTCGTCTTTGGATGCTTACCCGCTCTTTTGGATCTTCAGGTAGGATTGCGAACATGATGTAATCAATGAACGGATCCCTCCAGTCACCGATCGGAGGTTTAATGATGGACATCCGACTTCCAACCACTTGGTGGCATTCAGCAACTGCTCGGTGTGTGTTGAGAGGAGGGAGAATCCTTCTTTGACACACTGTAATTTGTATGTTTTCCCCTTCTTGGATTGCCATAGATGGGGCGAGTCCGGCCAGGGCATCTGCATGGGTGTTTTCACCTCTGAGGATGTGGGTGATGTGACAGATGTTGAACTTTTGTCGAAGTGATTGTGCCTTGTTGTAGTAAGGCAGCAAATGGGGCTTCCTGACTTTAAATTACTGATTCATCTGGTTGACGATCAGTTGAGAGTCCCCAAAAACTTCCAGCATGGTGATGCCGTATTCGAGTTCGAGTTCCAATCCTATAATCAGGGCTTGGTACTCAGTTGCATTGTTTGAACATGGTTCCAGTAGCGAGAAAGCGTGTGGAATTATGTATTTGTCGGGGCTGACAAAGAGGATGCCAATTCCCGATATTTGTTTTCCCTTTTCATTTGTCCTGGTTGCCCCGTCAAAGTACATGTCCCAGGAGGCATTTGATAAGGAAGTTTCCATGTTGTAGACAAATTCGTCTGGGAGATCATCCCTGAGTGGAGAATCTTTAGGCAATGGGTGCTCTGCTAGGAAGTCTGCTAGAGCTTGGCCTTTGATTGCTTTTTGTAGTACATACCTAATATCAAACTGCGATAGAAGGATGGACCATTTTGCCAGTTGGGCATTGAGAGAACCTGCTTTTGTGACAAGGACTTTTAAGAGGTTGATCCTCGAAACCAGGTAGACTGTGTTGGAGAGCAGGTAGTGACGCAGCTTTTGTGCAGCAAACATTACTGGAAGGCATTCTTTTTCGATTGGGGAGTAGCGATGCTCTGCACCTACCAACATGCGCTAAGGTAATATAGAGCAGCTTCTTTTCCCTCGTTGTTTTCTTGTGCGAGTAGAGCACCCAAAGAGTAGTCGAGAGCTCTTGTGTACAAGATGAATGGTTTTCCAGTTGTGGGGGCAGCCAATATTGGAGGTTTGGTTAGGTATGCTTTGATGTCTTGAAATGCGGTTTCACATTCAGCATTCCAAACGAAGTCCACACCTTTCTTCATCAAGCGATAGAATGGACGGCATTTCCCTGATAGATTGGAGATGAACCGTCGGATGTATGCCAATCTTCCATGAAGCCTTTTTTAATTCTCTTAGGGTCCTTGAAGATGACATTTTCAGGATAGCCTTGACTTTGGTAGGGTTCTATTCCGGCTTTCCGAACTATGAATCCGAGAAACTTACCCGATGAGACACCGGAGAAGCATTTTAATGGATTCATCCGCAATATGTGTTTGCGAAGTCGGAGGAAGATTTCTCGAAGATCATCGAGATGGTCTTCTTTTCTTCTGCTTTTGATGGCGAGGTCGTCGACATAGCATTCGACCGTCTTGTGCTGCATATCTTGGAATAGTTTTATCATAGCCCTCTGATATGTTGCACCTGCATTTTTCAGACCAAATGGCATGACAGTGTAGCAATACACGCCAAATGGAGTCCGAAATGATGTATGTCTTTCATCTTCAGGATGCATCTTTATCTGATTGTAGCCAGAGAATCCATCCATAAATGTTATTCGCTCAAACCCACAGGTGTTGTCAATCATTACCTCTGGTATGGGGAGCGGGAATTCATCTTTAGGGCATGCATTATTCAGGTCCCTGTAGTTGATACAGACCCTTATCTGCCCATTTTTCTTTGTCAGGGGACGATGTTGGCCAACCATTCAGGATGCTGTTCCTCACGGATGAAACCAACGCTTTTGAGTTTCTGAACTTCTTGTTCAATTTTGTCCATCAGGTCAGGACGGAATCTTCTTTTGCCTTGTTTGACAGGCTTGATTTCTTTTTGCAAGTTGAGTTTGTGGACTGCTATTTTGGGGTCTAAGCCGGGCATTTCAGCATAAGACAATGCAAAACAATCGACAAACTCGCGAAGAAAAAAGATATACTCGGGTAACTAATCATTCTTTATATTTTTGCTTATGAATAAGGACGTGGGTTATCAGGTGTTCCCAAGTCTATCTTTTGAACAAGATCTTCTGTCGGAAGGTTTGAAGGTGGTTCCTCCACAATATTTTCGGAGACTTCCAACTCGACAAGACCTTCTGAAGTTTCGAAGGCATTTACAGACCGAGGCCTGCTTCTGTTCATAGGTCTTCTTGATCGGTACTCTTCTCAAGACTTGAAATGAGATGGTCCCAATCACCTGTTGGAACTGGGTTGAAGTAGGGTACTTGTTTTGGAGATGATGGTTCTTCTGGGTCAGAGAACCGCGCGTCTGTGTCATCGGACAATTCCTCTTAATTGTCAGAGAAATTATACCAACTAGAAGAACTTCCTGGATCCTTGACGGGTGGCTCTTCAAAGAGATATCCAGGGAGATCAATGTCTTCATGGACACGAGATGTTGAGGTTTCATCGGCAAAACGACTTTGGAGCCTTTGTGTAAACTGTCTCATGAGAGTGGTAGGATCATACCCCAACCTGTATGAAGACTTGTCTCTATGATGGTGGAGTTTTGAATCTTCCGATTGACTTTTGGTCAGGGTAGGTTCCAATGGTGTGAGAATACCACGACCACCTTCCAAACCAGTCGGATTCTAAGCGTCATAGCCCATTTTCTTCATGATAGCTTGTGCCATTCGACTATATGGGGATAGTTGAGGCATACCTTCGTTTTGGAAAGGTTCAAGCGGAGAATTTAGTGGAGAGACTCTCGATCTGTGGAAGAAGATTGTTTTTTCTTCTGACGAAGTTGCCGGAATAACAAAGGAAGCAGACATAGGATCTTCTATGTCAGCAGGTGTCTCCAATGGAGTGAGAGTAGGCTGATCTTGCTGAGTATCAGCTTGGCTTGACGCTGTGTCGTCTTCTGGCTCTGAGTCTGAATTTGTGTCATGCATAATGGACACAAAAGAGACAACGAACTTGCCCCTAGCCTTTTGTTTTGTCTTTTTTGCTTTGGTGGTGATTACCAAAGGTTTTGATGTTTTCGAGAGAGATCACGAAGGGAGCTTGACTGCTTACTTCGAGTTTAGTGGAAGGTTTGTTTACTTTCGATGATTGCTGAGGAGCCTTGCCCTTATCTTTCTGGAGATTTTCGGCAAAGGGTGTTGCTCTTTCCTCCTGTTCTTCTTTTCATTCTTTATACATTTGAACATCTGCAAAATGGACGTCTCTGCCTTCGAAGGGCTTTTTGTTTGCGAAAACTCGATGTATCAAGCCGTCATTGCCAACGAACTTGGTGCACTGATGTAGAGTTGAAGGGACGACACCATTCTTATGTATCCAAAGGCCTCCAAAAAGGATATTGTAGCATGAATGGGTCCTTATTGCATATACAGTGACTTCAGAAATAAGATCACCGATTTGTAATTTGAACCTGATTTTGCCGATAGGCCTTTGAGTGCTCCCGTCATATCCGAAAATGGATACAGACGTGTGACTTAGCTTGCTAGGTGGGATGCCCAGCTCTTCGAGTGCCGAAGTAGAGATGAGGTTGAGTGCAGAACCCGGATCGATCTGGACTCTGTGTATTGGCATCTCTTTGACGTACCCCATGAAGTACAAGGGTCGGTTGTGCTTTGTCTTGCCTAGCAGGAGATCATCCTTATCGAAGGTAATTGTTGCACTTGTTGCTTTTTGAATCGAGAGGCATTCAATGCTTGGTCTCTCAGTTTTCTTCTTTTCTCCCTTTGAGGAAGTACTTGATTTTTTGACCCTATAGTCCATTTCAATTTGTAGGACTTGTTGGGCATGTTTGTCGACATCCGCATTCTGCCTTTGTAATTCTGAAATGAGACTATCACGAGTTTGTAGAGACATTCGTAATAAGTCAGGGATGTGCAGTCGTGGAAGTATGTGTTTGAAGTGCTCAATCAAGTCGTACTTGAAAGCATCATTCGGGCCTGCATTTTCATTATTGTTGCCACTTGGGGCGTTTACAACTTTCTTTCCCGAAGGATTTACATAAGAAGAAGAAGGTTGGTTGTAATTTTTGTGGTAATCCCGGCCAGAGCGGTTACCTCTACTAACTTCAAGATCTTTTAGAGAAGGGTCTTCTTTTGGAAGATCACTTTCGGGATCAAGGGGTTGATCCTTGTCATTTACTGAAGACATCTCTATAGCAGTGTTACCGTCTTCAGTGATTGTGTTGCATGGAGCATTTTTCGGGATCAAGTCCTGAACAGCATCTAGCAACTTTTCTTCTTTGTTGAGTAATTTATTGGTCCAGACATCGTCAATGAGATCGGGTATCTGGGACCAGTCGACT
Source organism: Umbellularia californica (assembly GCA_028538565.1). Taxonomy (NCBI): domain Eukaryota; kingdom Viridiplantae; phylum Streptophyta; class Magnoliopsida; order Laurales; family Lauraceae; genus Umbellularia; species Umbellularia californica. The sequence goes on along the minus strand of JAPQWN010000007.1, from coordinate 38,879,705 downwards.
GGGTTTTCATTGAAAAAGATTTCATTGGCAGGAGCTTCTTTAGGATGATCAATCAGAAGAGGCTTGAGTTCCGATGTCACAGTTTCAGGAGACGATGGCTGAGAAGATGCTTTCTCAGTGGAAGTCACCTGAGAAGATGTAGCTCCGGAAGATATACTACCAGTTGGGGAGTACGTGTCTTCGGAAGCTTCAGAGGCACTATCATCCTGAGCTATCTCATTGCAGGTTATTCTGATAGGAGATGCCCCCAGTGTAGACTGTTGGGAGTCAGACTCATCCTCGAATGTAAGAGGATCATCGATCCAGCAATTTTCTCCATTTTCAGGAGTTGAAGGAGGAAGTTCCCGTTGATTTTCAGGGACTTCTGGTTCTGGATCATGACGAAGATTGTTTACGCGATTCTGCTCCTGCTCTATGGCAAGGCGTTGCAGGATTCTTGTATATTCTTCAAGATCAGGCATAGCAGCCAAATTTTCTTCGTCATCTGCTCCTTGTGGTTCATCAATATTGGGCTCCACTGAAGCATCTGATGTTGCCAGGTCAACAGCATTTTCAGCCTCTTGGTCTATTTCATCATCGGACCATGATCCTTGTGGCGGTAATGGGTTATACCAGATTATTGGTATAAGATGAGACTCGGGAATCCATTCCTCACGGAGAGGTATTTACCTGTTTCAAGGGATTCCTCCCACTCATCGATATCACTGGACTCGTATCCATCCATGGAGAATCCTATTACCGAGTTGCAAGAGTATGATTCCCCCTGCGTAGTTTCATTTTTGTAATGAGGTGGCATGAAATCACCAAGGGTGAATTTTCTTACCGCTTTTGAAGTTTTGGGAAGGGATTTTTCCGTCGCCCCTAGTGAAGCAGTGGAAGAGGTTTCTGCCTTTTCAATGACTTCTTATTTTGGTTGACACTTCTGCTGCTGTTTGAGCTTGCGGAGTTGTCCCTTGGCTTGCCTTTGTTGCTCAACGGTCGGCTTTGTTTTGACGATCTCCCAATTTTCATCTTCAAGGAGATCGGGATGCCCCCATATGGGTTGTGCATCTGGTGTTGGATAGGGAACCAACTCTTGGGACGCTTGAGCCATTTTTATCACCTTGAATGAAGTAGTGATCTTCTCCTTCGGTGAATTTGAAGTTTGCCCACGAGACACCATATTGACAGAGGCGGACCCGTAGTTTTTATCAAAGGTAATGACTCCGTTTTTCCACATCTCGTTGATCTTTTCTCTCACAACAAAGCATTGACTGAGAAGACGCGAGATCATTTGTTGGTATGGACAATACCGAGGATCGTTAGTTTTGCCAACATCTCCCGGTCTTTTGGGTTCGGGTAAGGAGAGTTTGCCATTTCCTAAAAGAGCCTCAAAGATTTCTTCGACATCTTCATCGAACGGGTATTTCTTCTCTACTCGTTCTTTGAAGGCATCAAAGAGTTCAGGTCTTTTACCTGTAGCTTTATTTTCAGCTTTCTATGGTTGTTGAGGAGCCGACTTGGTCTGCACATTGAGAACCTCATTTTTCTTTTGTTTTGAGGTTGTAATGGCGGTTGGCTCTTTCTTTGATGATTTTTTACTGCTGAGGTCTTTGATCACCATTTCAGCCTCCGTGGAGGCTTCTAGGAGTTCTCCCAGGTTCTTTGAGTTGTTGCCGATGATGATAGAGAGGATTCTTGCTCTCATGTTGTTACGGCAGATGTCGACTAGCGACGCTTGTGGCAGTACATCTGAGCATTTGTATGCCATTGCCTTCCACTTGTGAATGAAGTCATATGTTGACTCATTGTCTCCCTGTTTTAGGCTGCAGAGTTGAGCCATAGTAACAAGATGGTCCTCACCTTGGAAGTGGGTCAGGAAGCGTGTCTCCAGCATGACCTGGTTTTGGATGGAGTTCTCCGGCAGAGTGGAGTACCAATCAAAGGCCGTACCTTTTAGGGTACTTGGAAAAAGACGGATCTTGAGGGCGTCTTGATCTGCAATAGTTCCCGTTAGGATCTTGAAGTGGATAACATGCTGTCTGGCTGAACCTTTCCACGTATATGTCTGGAGAGTAGGTTGTTTGAATTTTATAGGGAACGGAACCGAGTCCATCCATAGGGGATGGGTGGCTTGATCCCATGTTCCTTCAATGTATCCTCTTCTTTAGCTTTTGCGAGGATACCGTCAACGTCCATTTTGGTAAGGGCGCGTGACTCATTGTTTTCTACATTGGCCTTGTCATCTTGATGATTTGGAGGGGCTACATTGTTAGGTGGACGCTGTAAAGTGAGAAGGAGGTTTTCCATTAGAGCCTCAATTCTCTGTTGTCCTTGTTCCAACTGCTGGATGCGTGCGGTTACGTCATCATGCGGTGGAGGCTGCTCAGAACTTGTAGCCAGGACGTTCATCCCTCGGGATTCGAACGAAGAAATCGTCCTGGTGACCGAGCTAGGGCTGATTCTTTTGGATGAAGAGTCCGTGGAGTGGTTACTCCGGTGTCCTTGACTTGAAGGAGTGGAGGATTCTTCCAGATGTGTTCGTGTCCGGGAGACGCTGCGAATCACCGGACGTCTGATACGAATTTTGGTTGCTGACTTCTGGCGTTTTCTGGTTTTGCCAACCATATGGACAGCAACAACTTGGTCGGGTCTTTCTTTTTCAACCCATTTTTAGAGACTTGAAAGGTAGAATGATGGGTTTTTTGCTTCTCTAGTCTCTTTTGTAGATATGTCGCGCGCCGACGTATACGATGTGCAATTTGAGCTTCGGTCAGCTCTGGCTGGGCTCTGGCAATGAAGGATGTATGCGTAGTAGCCGAGTTTGTCTTCTTTGAAGCTAGGCATGGACAGGATTTGGACACGGCCCTTTGCCTGTCGCAGTGAAGCTTTGAATTTTGTGAGCTCGGCCCCTATTGAGATGAAGGGTCGACTCGCAGGAGTGCAGGCTTCAGCGGGTTTTAGCGGAGGCCTAACGATATAGGATTTGATTTTGGGCTTGTAGGAGTAAGCCGGCTCACGCTGAATTGGTTTGTTTGTTTGGCAGAAAATAGGTTTCTCCTCTTTCATGTAAGAGAGATGGTAGAACCGGTTCCCCTTGAGAGGGGCCAGGTATGCTGGCTTTGTAGATGTTCGGGACCTCCTTTGTTTTGGTTAAGGTCTCGGGGACCAGATCTTGGGACAGACCTAGTTTCTTGTAGGTTGAGGCTTCATGGGAGCGCCACGGGCTTCAGGCTTCTTTGTGTTTGCCCTTGGTGCCATGTTAGTGACACGTTGCGGGGCTACTTTCTGCTTCTTGGCAGGTACAATTTCTTCTGCGGGGAGTGGGAACGGTCCCAGTGACCCAAAGACGATGGTCCGGGGAGTAGAGGTTGACCCAGTGTTTTGAGAGTTGTCGAGGGAGATGACGCTTCGGAAACTGGCAAGGCGCTTATGAGTGCGATTGTCTTGCTTGTTTTGAAGCATAATGTTAGACCCCGACCCAGACCAACTCGATTAGTACTAATTAAGTGAGTGTTTAGTCTTAAGTGAGTCTTAGTACTAGTTGGGTTAGAATGTGATTAGACTTAGTCTGGATCATAGCTTTGGGAATTTTGAGGACGTTTAGTATGAGTCAGACAAGCTCAGGGACGCCCTGAGTACACGAGTAAGAATGAGTTTTTGTTCTAGATCTTTGCTATGGTTGTGATTTTTATTTCTCTTGAATGGTCTTATTATTTGTGACAACTTTCGTTTTTAACCTGCATGCATTTGAGGCCCAGAAAACCAAGTTTTGGCCCAAAAGGGTAAATCTGTCTTTTCATGCTAAATCTGGGCACAATTTCGAAGTCGTGAAACCATGTCAAAATTATACTTTTCCGAAACTAGATTTTCAACGATCGTTTTGTTCTTCTTCGTCGTTTTCATCCGGGGTCCACAAGACCATGTTTTTAGCGTTTCAAGTTCCTCTGCATTTGGGACCCACTTCCAGACACTATATAAGTACTCTCCTATTCTCTCTCCTCCATTCTTTTCCAAATCTCTGCAACTTTTTGACCTAGAGTGAAGAAGAGAAGAAAGCTTCTCCTTGGTCTTTCTCCCTTGGAAATCATCTAGCAAGAGAGCTCCAATCTCTGATCCGTCTCCGCCATTCTCTTCCTCTCTTCTCAAGCATCGTTTGGAGTGTTTTTGGAGCCGAACCATTTCACGTCATCATCTTCAAGCTCCATTCTTCTTGTTTAGCTAGCTCAAGGTTGGTGTTTTCCTTCATTCCTTCTTTTCTTGTTCATTTAGCTCACCTAGAGCTTGTTTTTCATGGTTTCAAACCCATTTTCGAAATGGGGATTTGTGATGGCCAAAATGGTGATTTTTGTGTGCTCTTTTTTGGGGGTTTTGTGTAGATTTCGTGGAGCTCGCATTCTTGTTGATTTTGTGGAGTTTTCCTTGACATTGGACTAAGGCAAGTTAGCTCTTTGGGATTTTTCATGTACATTGCATTAGGGTTTTATTTTCCTTCATTAAAACATGATTTTTATAGTTGGTTTCTTAATACAAGTTATGTTTCTACTCTTGCAAAAAATGTGTTTTAGTTTCTTTACTTGTATTGTTATTAATGACTTCTCAAGAGCTTAGAATCATGTTTGACCTTGTAAGCTTTGTGAATTTTGTGCATGGAAATGTATTGATATTTTCCCAATGGATTGAATGGTTTATTTATGGATTAAATGTGTTTTTGACCCTTGGTGAGCATGGTGGCTCAGGGGTTTTGCTTGGTTCCGAGGTGAGAAGAAGAAGGAAGAAAATGTATGAAGATGAGTGGAAGAAAGTGCAGTTTCTGCACTCAGGCGCGTTCAGGCAGAAGCCTGTTCGCTCGAGCGACTATATGGTCCGCTCGAGCGAACATGCCTCTGTTTGAAGGATTTCGAATAGAAACCTGTCCGCTCGAGCGAACTTTTGGGTTGGCTCGTGCGAACAAGTTTCTGTCTGGGGTCCGCTCGAGCGATGGTTTGACCGCTCGAGCGAACCTGATGCTCACGGATTTTCAATCTTTTTCTAAATTTCTTGGAAATTGAAAACTAGACTAGGTTTTAGACCTTTTTATTGACCTTGTGCACTTGGAATTTCCAAAATGTACTATACCTTCGGAGACACCAAGCTATATAGAACTCCGACATTTGGTCTTCAATTCCACAAGGGTCAAAGATTGGTCTTAGCCTATGCTTGATAGATTTATGTTTGAACTCTTGTTTTGATGCTTCATGCATCCTCATGTTCTTAGTTGATTTTTCAAGTATAAGCTGGTTTTAAGATGTGTTTCAAGAATGTGAAAATGGGAATCATTTCTTAAGTTCGTTAAGCATTAATACTATGCTATTTTGCTAGTCTTGTCATGTAGTGTTTGATAAATGATTTCCCACTTATTTTGCCGTGTTCTCGAATGTGTATTGTCGTGTTTTGTGCATTCATGATATAAGTGAATACCACTGAACTTGGACTGCCCTTTTAGCTTGATCCATTATCTGGGGGTCCTTAAACATGTGGACTGTCTGCAGACTAGTCGTATATTATATTACACATCGTGCGTGTTCGTGATCCGGTTCCGCGGCCGGATGCCCCGTCTACCTTGTGTGGCATGGGATCGTGTTTTTCATGTCGTGCTTGTCGTGCGTGCTTGCTCTTGTCATCATGTATGACGGAGAAAGGATGAGCTCAATATGGATTTATCTTTTCATGATATTATAAGTATTCATGCTAGTTTCGTAAACTTGAAACGTGTATTTAAATCTCGAACTGTTTTAGCATTATTTCTCATATTCATGCCTAAATTGTTTATTTGCCAAACCGTCGTGTTTGATGCTTGTTATTTTGGTGTCCAGGTGCCGGAGGTTTCACGCTTGACGAGGAGTGCCCGGAGGAGGCTTTTGAGCCGCCCCCAGCACCTGAGTGGCAGCCCAACGACGTCATCTAGACGCTTGTCGGGAACTTGATTTCTCATTCACCCAGTTGGGTTATTCTTTTTGGGATCTTTTGTTGTATTGGCCTTTGTTGGCCTCTCATGGTTTTGTAACTTGAATTAACATACTTTGTTTAAATGTTGAATTTAATCATGATAGGAATGCTATGTTGACATTCTCTTTTGATACCAAGTCTCGATATTATAATTGTTCTTGCATCTTGTTGTTTAAAAATTTTATGACACATTTAGCTACACGCTTCCGCATACCCATTCGTGTAAGCTCGACCCGTGTCTTGGGATCCTCACTAAGGAAACCTGTGGGAAAACCAGCGGTATGTTTTGTGTTAGTTAATCATATTGCCGTGGTCGCTGTCCCGGGTCTCGGTCCGGGGTCGCGACGCATAACCTGGTACTTGTTCTCATCAAAAGTGATGGTCAATGAAGCTGCCATTGTTAGTTTGAGAAACTTTTGAAACAAGACCACATTCATTAGTAATCACAAGAATATGGTGATCATAAACGGAGAACAACTATGGTTTTGTCTTTTCAAATCGCTCAAGGGGATATGGCCCAGCCCAAGCAAGATGAAGAAGGCAAAAAGCCATAGAGGGTACAATTGTTCTAAAAATGTAAGTATGGTAGGCTCAGGATGAGCATTCCAGTGACTGCTAGAAGTAATTGTAGACCTTAATTCAAATTACCGAGAAGCAAGGCTCACTCGAGGTAAAATGATATAAGGTTAGAGATACAAATGTGTCGGTCGCGAATACAGTAGACCCGAAATGGCGTACTAGCCCCGCTAGGCACAAATGTTGCAAATCGCATCCTTGGAAAGGATACGAGATGGGATTTCTTTTTGAAAGGTCAAATTTGGATTCATAAAGGAGAGCAAATGGTGTTCCAATCCGAATAAAGGCTCAAACATTTCTGCGAGCACTAAGTCCGAAAGGGAATGAGCCAGAATTTCTCGAATGTGAATCCAATAATGACGGAAGGTTTTTTTTTTTTAAAGGTCAAGATTGAATTCATCAAAGAGAGCAAATGGTGTTCCAATCCGAACAAAGACTCAACATTTCTGCGAGCACTAAATTCGAAAGGGAAAGAACTAAGATTTCTCAATTCTGAACTTAAAAGTGATCGAAGTTTTTTTTTTTTTTGTTTTTGAAAGTGTTTTTTTTTGAAGATTTTTTTAAAGGTGCACATAGGTTTCCAATTCGATATTATGAAACCTTGGTAGATAGATCAGCCCCCAGTTAAGGGTAGGATTACTTAATGAACCCGTTTGAAGGACCCTTGCCTCGAACAGTCTAGCTGCCTCCACACTCTGGACAAGGCTTTTCTTAGATCCACTTTGGTCAAAGAACGCAATTGGTGCAACCTTAGTAGTTTTTTTTTGAAAGTTTTCTAATGAACTCATCAAAGAGAGCGAATGATGTTCCAATCCGAACAAAGGATCAAACATTTCTGCAAGCGCTAAATCCAAAAGGGAAAAACCAAAGTTTCTCAAATTTGAGTCCAAAAGAGAGAAAACTGATTTTTTTTTGAAATGAGATTTTTTTTTAATCCCTATTGGACTCATCAAAGAGAAAAGATGGCCCATTCCCCGATATGAACAATAGCTACAAACATTTCTGTGAGCTATCAAGTCCGAAGAGGAGAGGATCAAAGTTTCTCAAAATTGAATTCAAGAAAGAGAAATCAGAGATTTTTTTTTGAAATGAGAAAGAATGAACGAAATCCCATCTCATGCTTTTAAAGATGTAAGATCCAACATAGGCCACCAACTAGAAAGGAGTCAAGGAATCGAAGCATCACGTTCTCAAATGAACTGGTCCCACCGGGTGTGCCAACTTGATGGACCCGGCCTTTCGTCCTCTCCTTCCGCCCAGGGGCTGCCGGGGTCCGGCGGAGGAGAAAAGTGGGTATCAACATTTTTTGTATGGGTATGCCAGATTTTCTATTCTACTTGGAATTTGGAGTGGTGATGATCCGGAGATTCACCTTCACAAGTAGAAAGGAAATCAATCATTTTTTCTAACTTTTCAAATTGCATAAATATTTAAGAAAAGAGACAAGTTTTTTTTTTTTTGAATGCCGTAGAAGGCGATTTTTTATTTGTTTGCCATGAAAGGCGATTTTGTGCCGTAAAAGGCGATTTTTGCAGTGAAAGGCGATTTAAAAATCTCATAAAAAATGAAAGACAAGAATTGTGATTCTTTTGTCTCTTTAAAAAATACAAATTACAATAGAAAAGAAAGAAAATGGATCTAACTTCTCAGGAAATTGTGGGGACACGTTCAGATCGACGGTCGCAAGTCATGTATGGACTTCGCCATCGTCCTTAAGATGAGAACGCTTGATGCTTCGATTATTCGGCTTGGCTCGAACCTTAGTTTTTTAGAGGATAAAGACCAATGGGAGGTCCTATATCCAATAAAAAACCGAGTAAACGGGCAGAAAAGCCGCGTTTAGGCCATGTTGGATAGAAGAATAGGACATTGGGGGGTTGGCCCCCCAAGGGACTTCGATCACCTTGTGGTGTTTCTTGCAGCAGAGTAGCAGGACTTTGTCAGAATTCCTCTGGGATTTTCCAAACTCCGGGATGTGTGTTGGTGTGGATGTGTGCCTCCAGGTGTGTAGGTGTCGGTCTCTTTGGAATGGACCTCCTTTTATAGGCTCTTGGTAGCCAAGAGGTGGTTTATGGGCATTGATGGCCATGATGAGAGGTTTGATGGCATTGATGCTCTATGATGGGAGGAGTTACAAGTGTTTATTTCTTGATTTTGTAACTCCTTTTTCTTGGCTTGTGATTGGCAGATGGAGAATGATGGGCATTTAATCGCCTTTAATCTCCATGATGAGGGGAGTTTCATGGTTTTAATGCCATGATTACTTGGACTTGTAACTCCTTTTTCCTTGAATCTGATTGGGCCGTCCAAAATAATGAGTTAATGACCGCATTAAGTTGTCATAAAACGGGTCAATTAACAACATTAAGTGGTCGCCGGGACATTTGAAGAGTTGCGTGCCGCGCCACGTCTTTTAGGATTCTTCTTGTGATGATCGCCGATGGATCCACATGTTGTTTGATGTCAGATGACGATGCAACGTCAGACATTGATTGATGCTAGTGGGCCGATGACATCTGTCTTGTCGATTTCTCAATCGGTCGGACAAAAAGTGTACTTTCTTGGTCAGCCGGTTGGCGATCTTGGAGCGATCAGTGATGATTTATGCTTTTGAAGACGGATCCGAGATGTTGGCGAAGATCAGTCGAATCCAAGCGTCAAGAATTGGATTTTCGGAAAATCACAGAGGCTGGAACTCTCTAAACGCGAAAAGGATCGGAAAACGGGCCACCCAGCGGAAAATTCGGCGACCCGGATTTCCAGGGTCGCCGGCTACCATGCACCTAGGGTCACCGGCGACCTTGGGCCAAGGTTGATGGTTACCGGCGACCATGGGGGTTTTGTCTCCTTTTGGTCGCCGCTACGTTTTTCGGCCGTTTTTTTTTTTTTTTTTTTTCTTTCCTTTTTTCTTCTGTATTTTTCTTGACATTTTTCCTCAATTATTGACTTGATTTTCTTGGCGAAAACTTGACGAGAACCTGCCCAAAACTGGACCACAAAGTTTCCCATTTTTTGGAAAAGTCGAAGACTTTGAAGCCGATTTTCCGTCAAGAGTCGAAACTAGGCCAAATGATGTCGGAATGTCCTGAAATTTGAGGTGAAGCCTCTTGAGCAGTGGATAGGACCAACCATGGGCTTTTATTTGAGTTTTGAAGCTGTTTTGGGTCTCGTCGATGCTAGACTTGATTTTGTTGCAAGGAAGATGTCGAGCTTTGATATACGGTCAACCGATGTCCGATTGACCTGAAATTTGATAGGGAGCCTATTGGAGTCATTTTGAGTCGATCCATTAGCTCCGATTCGGATGTCATTGTTCCGGGGTGCTTCACAGCCGTTAGGCTTGATTTTGTTTCGGAGCGTCGAAGTTTGGTCAAACTTTGTCGGAATGACCTGAAATTCGAGGTGCAGCCCTTTGGAAGCATGTTGAAGCCACTCATATACTTTGTTTGATGAGTGATGGCCTCGGTGGTTCTCGTCATCGAGAGGCTTGATTTTGCTGCTTGAGGGTTGATGGAGGGTCAAACGTTGTCGGTTTGACTTGAATTTTGGCAGGGAGCCTTTCGGAGATATTTTGGAACCATCTGTAAGCTCTGATCGAAGTTTTGATGTCTTCAACACTGTCGCCACCGGGAGTGCCTGTTTAGCTGTCTGAGGAGTGAAGTTAGGCGAAACGATGTCGAGATGGCCCGGAACTTCATGTGTGCCCCACTTTTGGCTGTCTTGAAGGATCTTGTAGTTTTTGTTTGATTTTGACCAGATCTGATGCTTGAAGCATTGCCTGTTTGTAGTAGGAGGTGGCTTCATGTGGCTTCTTGATGTCGAGGAGGCAAAGTGACTTTTTTTTTGTGTCAACAACAGGTCTAACACTTGCGCTGAGTAAAACACGATCTTGCGGGCCTTGGATGAAATTGACGAAGAAAGATGAAATGATCATTGAAAAATCTAGTTTTTGAAACGTATAAATTTGACATGGTTTTGAGATTTCGAAATTCGTGTCCAGGTTTGAGTGTGAAAAGGCAATTTTACCCATTTTGGGCCAAAACTTGGGTTTTTGGGCTTTAAACACAGACGGGCTGAATAAGAAAGTTGTTGATAATTACAAAATCAGTCAAAAGAAATCAAAACCGCAATTAAAATCAGAAAATCAGAATTATGGTCCCATGCTTACACGTGCACTCAGGGCCTCCCTGAGTGTGCTTGACTAACACTAAATGCTCTCAAAATTCCCAAAGCTATGTTCAGACTAAAGCTAATAATATTCTAACCCAACTATCACTAAACCCACTTAAGACTAAACACTCACTTAATTAACACTACTCAAGCTAATCTTGGTCGAGGTCTGACATCCTCCACCCCTTAGGGTATTTAGTCCATCAAATAAAACAATTTTACCTTTGGCAACAAATGTTGATACTTTTTCTGAACTTGGTCTCTCAATTCTTATATTGCTTGTTCTGGTTCTAGTTTTTTCAAAGTACCTTGACCCAATGGATAGTCCGATTTCTTAATTCTTGCTCCTTGGTGTCAATGATTCTAATCGATTTTTCTACATACGATGCATTTTCTTGAATCTCCAAAGGCTCGTGGTGTAGCACATGAGAAGGACTAGGAACATACTTCTTGAGCATGGAAATGTGAAATACATTGTGTACCCCAGAGAGCTCCGGCGGTAACTCAAGTCTATAGGCAACATCTTCAATCTTGCTAAAAATCTCAAATGGACCAATGTACATTCTTGTCAATTTGCCCTTCTGTCCGAACCTCAGAGTTCCCCTAACTGTTGAAACCTTCAAAAACACTTTGTCACCCACTTGAAACTGCAATTCCCTTCGGCGAGTGTCAGCATAACTCTTCTATATGCTTCGGGCGACCTTTAACTGTTCTTGAATCAGCTTGATCTTATTACTTGTCTCCCTAACTATCTTCGGTCCATGAAAACTTAAGACTAAACACTCACTTACTTAACACCATTGAGCTAATCTGGGTCGGGGTCTGACAGGTCTTGGTTAACCGAACTCAATTTCGGTTAACCGACACCTGCTTTCATGTCTTGTTCGGATTTTGATACATAAACCGAACTTCATGTCAGTGAACCGACAGCTGACCGAACTTTGCAAAAAAATTAAGTTTTTAACTATGTTTCAGTGAAAAATCTATCTTCTTTTCAAAACTCTTATTCTCTTAACTTTCACTTGCATTTACAAAGTCTACATGCTCTCCAAAAACCTTCATTCTCCAACAATTCCAAAACCAAAAGCTCCATTCATCCACAACACATTCGTTCCCATAAAAACATAAACTTCAAGAACAAAAATCAAGTACTAAACAAGAACTTCAAAAAAGCTGAGACAAGTTTAATAGAATTCAGATTGAAATTATAATATGCAAACATATATATATATATATATATATATGATGCTAATAGCAAGACTAGCTAGTAAACAAGATCATCATCGTCATCAAAGCCTTGTCCCAACTATGTTGGTGAGCTAGTAAATAAGATCAATTGAACATTTAATAGATGAAAACATGTTCTTTGCAACCAATATATTCAAAATCATGGCTCAAAATAAGGGCCGCTGCGTTATATGCATTATAACGGCTGCGATACGTTATTGCGGCAAAAATCGCAAAAAAAAAAGTCCATATTGGCTGTTATTTTGAATATAACGGTCGTACCGAAGTAACGGCCGTTACAACGTCTGACGGGATTTTTTTTTAAAATATGCCTTTTGGCCTTCTTCTTTCACTTCTTTCATTGTCTTGCTTCTCTGAGAGCTTCCTAGGGACTGCTACATCTTCTAAGGCATGGAGGAGCAACTAAAAGCTTAGATCTAAACTACTTTTGGGTAGATTCGTCCATGGGGAAATCTAATCAAACTCAAGAGACCTCTTTGGTAAGATTTTTGTTTTTTTTTTTTTTTTTTGTTTTTTGGAGTTCTTTTCAAAATTCAACATCAAAATAAGTTAGAGATGTTAGAGGTGTGTTAGATCTATACTTCTGGGGCAAAAAATTACAGGTTTTAACACTTTTTGTAATATTTTTTATAGTTTCATTATTTTAATCTGAATTATTTTAGGTTTTTTTTTAAAAGATTGTGTAATACACTAATACATAAACCAAAGGCTTTATATTGAGTTAGATTTGATGTTACTCACTTATTTTTCCCTAGATCTAGTGTTTTAATGTGTGGATCTAGATTTCTTTTTTTCCAAAATTTGGGGCTTTTCTTGAAATCAATTACATTTTTCCAAATTAGTGTTCAAATGCATTTATAATGTATTAGTTTAAAATAGATCTACACTTTTGGAACAAAAAAGTGTGAATTTTAGCACTTTTTGTAATATTTTTTATTTTTTCATTATTTAAATCAGAATTATTTTTTTATTTTTTTTTGAAAAAATCTTGTAATACACTGATACATGAGCCAAAGGCTTTATATTGAGTTAGATTTGATGTTACTCATTTATTTTTCTATAGATCTAGTGTTTTAAAGTGTGGATCTAGATTTTTTTTTATTTCCAAAAATTGGGGCTTTTCTTGAAATCAATTATATTTTTCCAAATTAGTGTTCAAATGCATTTATAATGTGTTAGTTTAAAATAGATCTACACTTTTGGAACAAAAAAGTGTGAATTTTAGCACTCTTTGTAATATATTTTTTTTCATTATATAAAGAGGATTTAAGCAGAAAAAACACTTAATGCGCACGTGTTATGCAATCAAACACTTTGGCCATTGGGGTACCAATTAGAGCAATTGGGCCCGATTTTCATTTTCTTTTTTTGACCAATGTGTCACATTGTTGGTGCCGACCTTATTTACACTGAATAAGGTCGGTGATGACCCTGTTCGCGAACCCTACATAATCCGATTTCGAGCTTCATTCATCCCACTTCTGTAAAATCGCAGAGGCCGCCTTCCTTCAATATTGTATAGCTGCAAAACATGAAGATTACTGTGTTTTTCCACCGTTGATGTTACCATTAATTTTCTATCAATCTCTTGCTATTGATAGGGTCTTCAGAAAGGAGGAAATGGAACTTTTTCTCTTCATATGATGGAACCCTAGAAATCAATCTCCTCTTTCTATTGACAATGTATAATACATATACTATCATTCACTACATGGATACATGTTCTCTTTCACTGCATGCTGTTTATTGTCTATTTCATTGAATATGGTATACGTTGCACAGGAGCCCTATTTACTGTTTTGCCCTATTCAAAGTACTTTATACATAATTAGTTTCTAATAAAGAGGAAAACGTTCACAAATTTAATCTACACCCCATGTATGTTCAAAGTAATTTATGTTTTACATAGCAGCCCCGTTTACCGTTTTGCACTGTTCAAAGTAATTTATGTTTTTTTATGATGTTCTAATATAGCATGTTAGACGTTGAGCACCTAATAATCTTTCACTATGACGGTGAGTCTGGATTTGAGCTCAATCGTCCTCAGTACAAAGGTGGAAGGCAGAAGACGAGATATCTCTCGAGCAATGTTACGTTTAAGGAGCTGTCCAAAAATGCTTTGGAAGCATGGAGTTGGGCAACAACTTTCGATGGGATAACTCTAAAGTATCTTCTACACAATGGTAATTTTTTTCGTTGATAGATATCGACGATGACAATGATATTAATGGTTTGCTAAAATCATCAAGAAGCAAAGTAAAGGCGATATTATTATTCGTTTCAAGAAGGCTATTGGATGAAGACAGTTTCCAATACACCCGTGGCAATAGGTATGTTCTGCAGTTAAAACTATATTTCAACATTTTGAGCCTGAATCAAAAGTAATTTTTTTTTATAACTCTATATTGCATGTCTTTACAGGATGAAAGAAATGAAATCATTCGAGACGCTCCTAGCATTGGAAAGCCTGATAATAAATTAAAGGCGAGCTACCACAGTCACCTCCACCTTTTAAAGAATTACCCACGATCAATATACAGAAGGATCACGATATAAAATTCCCAAGAACATTATCTTATTTTGCAAATGAAGATGAGTCCATGTTCGAAGAAATCCATGTTGAAATGCTTTATGTGCATGGAAGCGAAAGTGTGCACAGCTTTATAGGTACTCTCGCAACTAATGTGGTCGGGAATGGAAGTTCAACAGCTGCCAAACTAATTAAATCAGGTGTCGAAAGAGATACTATAAGCAAAAATGAAGAAGACAGCTTTTCAAAAGCTCCCCTCGTGGACATGATGGTCCCTGATAATGTCGTGCCCGAAGAAGGGACCGGTTCAGGTAGGGAGATGTGGCCAAGTATGGAGTTTCCTAATCGTGAGGCTTTTAGAAAAACTATAGCAAAGTACGCAATATACAACAACTTCACCTTGAAACACGATAGGACTAACATGACGATGGCACAAAGAGTTGTAAAGGAGTAGATTGTTGTTGACACCAAAAAAGTCATTATGTCTCCTCAACATCAAGAAGCCTCATGAAGCTGCATCCTGCTGCAAAACAGGCAAAACTACTTCAAGCATCAGATCTTGTCAGAATCAGACAAAAACTGAGAGATCCTTTAAGACAGCTAAAAGAGGGGTATACCTGAGGTTTCGGGCCATTCCGACATCGTTTGGCCTAACTTCACTTCTCCGACAGCTAAACAAGCGCTCCTGGCGGCGATATCATCAAAGACACCAAAACTTTAATCAAAGCCTATGGATGACTCCAGGATGTCTCCAAAGGGCTCCATGCCAAATTTCAAGTCAAATTGACAACGTTTGACCATCCATCAACGCTCGAGCTGCAAAATCAAGCCTCCCGGCGGCGGGAACCACTGAAGCCATCACTCATCAAACAAAGTGCATGAGTGGCTTCAACATACCTCTAAAAGGCTGCACATCGAATTTCAGGTCATTCCGACAACGTTTGACCAGATTTCGATGCTCCGAAAGAAAATCAAGCCTATCGGCGGCGGAGCACCCCGGGACCATGACATCCAAAATGGAGTTAATGGGTTGTCTCAAAATGACTCCAATAGGCTCCCCGTCAAATTTCAGGTCAATCAGACATCGTTTGACCACATATCAAAGCTCGGCATTTTCCCCGCAACAAAATCAAGTCAAGCATCGATGGGACCCCAAACAACTTCAAAACTCAAATAAAAGCTCATGCTTGGTCCTATCCATTGCTCAAGAAGCTTCACCTCAATTTTCAGGTCATTCCGACATTGTTTGACCTAGTTTCGACTCTTGACGGAAAATCGGCTACAAAATCTTCGGCTTTCCCGAAAAATGGGAAACTTTGCGCTCTGGTTTCGCGCGGGTTCTCGTCAAGTTTTATCCAAGAAAACCAAGTCAATAATTTAGGGAAAATGTCAAGAAAAATACAGAAGAAAGAAGGAACAAAAAAGACGGAAAAAAGGCCGAAAACGAAGCTCGGCGACCAAAAGGGCCAAAGCCCTATGGTCGCCAGGCGACCCTGGCCCAAGGTCGCCGGTGACCCTGGGTGCATGGTCGCCGGCGACCCTGCAAATTCGGGTCGCCGGATTTCGCACCAAACGGCCCGTTTTCCGATCCTTTTCGCGTTTCGAGTGTTCCTGCCTCTGTGATTTTTTGAAAATCCAATCTTTGATGCTTGAAAACCACTGATCTTCACCGACATCTTGGATCCGCGTCAAAAGCATGAAATCATCACCGATCGCTCCAAGATCGCCAACTGGCTGACCAAGAAAGTATACTTTCTGTCCGACCGATCGTGAAATCGACAAGACAGATGTCACCGGCCCACCAACATCAATCAATGTCTGAAATTGCATCGCAATCCTGTCACACCCTGAAACCGGGACCCTGCAGTGATCCGATCTCGGGATGTGAAATTTTGGGATTAATTAAACTTTTACTTTTCCCAAGATCCGCGTGAATGAGGATCACACATTTCCACACAATCTGAATATTTCGCGAAAGCTTGCATGGCGTTGCGACTCGGAGCCCGTGGCCATCGGATTCCGTGTCGCACTCAATCAAGTAACATAAAGCCATCAATAAAGCAGACTGGTATAAATAAAGAACCATAAAGTATTGAGCTGATAGTAACAAGATATTTTTATTTCCCATGAACATTCAAGTTACAAATTATAAAAGTATTTTCATTACATTCCCAAAGTAAAAAGGCTAATAGAAGCCATCTAAACAAATAACCAACTAAACAAAATACTACCCAAAATTCATGTTACGAACTCCGGTGCCGGCTTGACATCTATATTGTCACGCCCCCAAAACCGGGATCCGATCTCGGGGACGCGAGTTTGGGGAATTTGTATTTCCCCTCCCAGGATCCGCGTGTGTGAGGATGACAAAATTCACAACACATCAAAATATTTCGCGGAAGCTCTACAAGACGTTACGACCCGGAATCCGTATCCATCGGGTTCCGTGTCGTACTCGATCTGTCAGCATAAGATTATCATAAACATATTTAAACTCCGACTGGAACAATTCATAATATCAAAATATACAGAGCTGACAGTAACAGGCTTATCATTACCCAAACATATTCAAGTTACAAATTAACGAGTGTATTAATTACAATTCCCAAGAAACAGGCTAACAAAAGCCGTACAAAATAGCAAGCTAGAACAAATGCTACCCAATGGCGTAACGTAAATCCGGAGTCAAGCATGACGTCTACATGACATCGCTGATACAACACGCCTGCAAAACCCGTGGCTCAACAGCCCTTTGCACACGAACTAGCTCAAAACAAGGACCTGCTATCTAGAGCACCAAAGTAGAATTATATCAGACACGACGGTCTGACAGGTGATCAAAATAGGCAAGAGCATAAACAAATTTGAAGTTTAAAGGAAATAAGAACTAAAACAATCTATTAAACTTGAAACAGATTTACAAGATTTAAAAACAATGCATGAACAAGATACTTATCAAGAAATCACGAGTGCATGAACAATATACGAAACAAGATATGAATACATATAATATCATGATTAGTAAATCCACAAAGAGCCCATCCTTTCTCCATCATACATGATGACAAGAGTAAGCACGCACGACAAGCACGACACGATCCCACATATACGGGGAATTTCCGGCCGCGGAACCGGAACACGAACACGCACGATGTGTCATTCAAGACATGACTAGTTTGCAGACAGTCCACATGTTTAAGGACCCCCAGGTAGTGGATCAAGCTAAAAGGGCAGTCCAAGCTCAGTGGTACTCACTTATATCATGAATGCACAAAACATGGCGATACACGTTCGAGAACACGACAAAACAAGAGGGAAATCATTTAACAAGCACGACACGACGAGACTAGCAAAATAGCATAATATAAATGCTTATCAAACTTAAGAAATAATTCCCTTTTCTTATTCTTGAAACACGTCTTGGAACACGTCTTAAAACAAGCTTATTCTTGAAATTCGAACGAATGCACGATGATGCACGAAGCATCAAAACAAGAGCTTTGGTTCTTGAAATAATTCTTCAAACGAACTTGTACTTGTAAATCAAACGAGAACACGGTGATGCATGAAGCATCAAAACAAAAGTCTTGGTCCTTGAAACAAATCTTCAAACAAACTTGTACTTGAAAATCAAACGAGAACACGATGATGCATGAAGCATCAAAACAAGAGTTCAAACACGAAATCTATCAAGTTTAGGCTAAGACCATTCATTGACCCTTGTGGAGTTGAAACCCAAATGTCGGAGTTTTGACAAGGTTTGGTGCCCCAAAAGTTATAGTACATTTTTGGAATTCCAAGTGCACAAAGTCAATAAAAAGGTCTAAAACCTAGTATATTTTACCTTCTCGCAAAATCCTTCAAAAACAGTACTTTTTGTAACTGTTGGTCTGGGTTCAGCATCTCTACCGGTAGAAATTCCGGTTTAAGCTTCTCTACCGGTAGAACTTCCGGTAGAACCATCTCTACCGGTAGAACTACCGGTTGGAGCGCTTCTACCGGTAGAACTTCCGGTAGAACTAAGGGTTCACAGCTTTTCACACTTCTCTGCCAAAATTCGTGCCACTTCTACTGGTAGTACTTCCGGTTTAAGCGCTTCTACCGGTAGAAATTCCGGTAGAACTAAGGGTTCACAGTTTTTCACACTTCTCTGCCAAAATTCGAGCCACTTCTACCTGTACTACTTCCGGTTTAACCACTTCTACCGGTAGAAATTCCGGTAGAACTTATGTCGTTCAACTTTTTTCACACTTCTCTCCCTTCTTCACTTCCACATTTGAACCACATGCACTTCCCAAGCCTTCATGCTTTCCAAGGGATACATTTCACACATTTTTAAAGCATTCCATCCACAATTAAACCATTCATTCTATAAAAAGACATCAAGACACTTTCAAGTATAAAATCATGAAATTTACGAGACTAAACACGATTCTAAAAGCTTGAAGAAATCATTGATAACAAGACAAGTGAAGAAGCTAAAACCCATGACTTGAAAGAGCATGAACATGACTTGCATTATGAAATTAAACATAGAAAACATGTCTTAATGAAAGTATTAAAACCATAATGAAACCATAAAGCAATAAACATGAGAGATCCTATAAAGATCACTTGCCTCAATCCAATGCCAAGGAAAACTCCACAAAAATCAACCAAAGAGAAGATCCACGAAATCTACACAAAAGCCCTAAAATAGAACACATAAAAATCACCATTTTTGGTCATCACAAACCCCCATTTCGAAAATGGGTTTGAAAACATGTAAAACAAGCTCTAAGTGAGCTAAAGAAAATCAAATGAAAAGATGGGTCCAAGCTCTAACCTTGAGCTAGCTGAACTAGAAGAAGAGAGGTTGAAGATGATGAATAGTGAAAGGGTTTGGCTCCAAAACGTGTCCAGCTGAAGCTTGAGAAGAGAGGAAGAGATTGACGGAGTCGGATCGGGAATTGGAGCTCTCTAGATGGATGTTTCAAGGGGAACAAGATCAAAGAGGAAAGCTTCTCCTCTCCTTGGCTCTAGGTCAAGACCGATTGCAGGATTTGGAATGGGAAAAGAATGGAGGAGAGAGAATAAGAGGATATTTATAGTGTCTGGAAGTGGTCCCCCTAAGCAGTAGAAATTGAAACGATTAAACCACGGTCTTACGGACCCCGGATGAAATCGACGAAGAGGAACAAAACGATCGTCGAAAAATCCAGTTTTCAAAAAGTATCTTTTCCCCAATTTCTGAAATTTTCGAAATTTATGGACAGATTTAGTGAAATTTGTCATTTTTGCCATTTTTCTCGAAAAACGTGATTTCTGAGCCTTAAATCCAAATGGATAAAACATGAAAGCTTTTTATAACAATAAAATGAGTCGAAAGGAATAAAAATTAGAATTTTTAGAAACCAAGAATAAATTCTCACAGAAATACAATTTACAAGGGTCGGGTCAAAACAAAGTCAACGGTCTTTTAAAACTCTCCAAAGTTATGAAAAATCTATTCAAACTCAAAAACAAAGTCAAATCAACTCTAATCTTGTTTAAAAAGCTAAATCATGATTAAAACAATGCTAAACCTGAAAATTGAGGGTCGGGTTCTTACATATATGACATCAATAGGCAGCCTCTCATGTCCAACCGACGGCTCAACCGCCTCCTCACTCAAGCCACCTAGACAGGTAAAGAAAACGAGACCTGGCACCAAACAAGAAGGATTAGACACGATGGTCTGGCAAGTGAATAATACAGATGATATACAAGTTTTACTCCAATCATATTTAAAATCATAAAATGTATTGAAAGTAAACTGTATGCACAAAACGATTTAATGAAATAAATGCTGCATATACAGGAGTTTAATAAATAAACTTTTCAAATTGATAAACAATTTTTGGAAACAATGTGTCACAGCCCCGCCCAACTCAGCATGAAATTGTCCGCTTTGGCCCACGTGCACGCATGGGGACTTCCCAGGAGGTCACCCATCATAGTACTGCTCCCGCCCGAGCGCGCTTAACTACGGAGTTCTTACAGTTTCCGGGGCCGCACGGTTTTAGAAGGCCTCATGCTAAGTTAATACGGGGCTTAACTTATAAGCCCAGGGTTAGGACTTGGATATTTCTAATGCGGGCTAACGGAGACTCACCGTTTGAAGCCCGTGGTTGACACGCTCCGCCCCGTGGTTAAGGGTGCCGCTCGGACCAAGTTCTCACATTCTCCCCCACCGGAAATAGAGCCGTCCTCGGCTCTGATACCAATTGTCACAGCCCCGCCCAACTCAGCATGAAATTGTCCGCTTTGGCCCACGTGCACGCACGGGGACTTCCCAGGAGGTCACCCATCCTAGTACTGCTCCCGCCCGAGCACGCTTAACTACGGAGTTCTTACAGTTTCCTGGGCCGCACGGTTTTAGAAGGCCTCATGCTAAGTTAATATGGGGCTTAACTTATAAGCCCAGGGTTAGGACTTGGATATTTCTAATGCGGGCTAACGGAGACTCACCGTTTGAAGCCCGTGGTTGACACGCTCCGCCCCGTGGTTAAGGGTGCCGCCCGGACCAAGTTCTCACACAATGGCAACCCACATATAGCTATATTCTCCTATTACCGAAGTAGCAAGAGCACTCAAACAAAAACCGTAGCCACTTTCGTGGGACCGGAAAATAGAACCGTTGCCATACAAATGGGACCAGAGATGATCAGAATCGTAGCCATACAAATGGGACTGGCAGATCCAAATCAGAACCGTTGCCATACAAATGGGACCGGAGATGATCAGAACCGAAGCCATACAAATGGGACCGGCAGATCCAAATCAGAACCGTTGCCATGGCCGGCGCAAACAAAATCCAAACTGCAGTTGGCAAACGATTTTAAGATCCCAAGCCGAGTGATCTGCCCGACAAGGCGACCTAAGCTTAGTGGTGCCATTTCATAGGTTATATGCAAGTAACAAACAAATTCTCTTTTTTGGCTCATGGGCTCGCACTACATAGCTCTGGCCCAATCTTACCTCAAGGTTTTGGTTACGAAATAATAATCCTTCAAAACCCAAAATCTGAATTACTATAAATCAAATCATAATAATGCATTTCAAAATCGATAAGAAAACTACTCTGAACAACTGCAAATAGACAGAGTCGAACGAACCAAAGGAGTAGTCTTACCGATAATTTCAAAACGATATAATCAAACTGTCAAAATACATTTCCATTGATGAAAAGGACTACTCTTGAACAACTGAATGAGTAGCTTTACCGATAATTTCAGATGTGGCGACCACTCAAATCCAAACATGAGTTCAATTTATAAAAACATATGCAAAACTTGGAATGAAGTAGTGATAATGGTTCAATGGCTTACCACGGGTCGTCTCGATATACACTTAGACTCCTAATGTCGATAATAAATGAGAAGTTGGTGTCACTGAAGATCTCTGACAATTAAGGATCTAAGTGTATGTTGAGACTTTAATAATGTTCCCGGGTAATTCTAACACCAGACGCATAGAGAAATTAGCTGGAAAAGGGGCTGAAATGGGCCAGAAACAGGTTGGAAACAGGCCTGAAAACAGAATTTAATTGGGCCTGAAAACAGGCTTGACAGGCCCTCAGACAGGGCTGGGCTCTGTCCAGATCCGTTCTGGCTCTGCCCATGTCCATTCCAGCATCTGATGAATCCATCTGATTTCTGTTTTCCTTCCCTGTTTGTTTCCTCTTCCATCACCAGCTTCCTTCTCATTCATTTCAAGCCTTACTGGACATTGAGAGTTCCCATCAACCATCATCAACCCTTACATTCAGATTTTCCAATCCATTTCAGCATGTTGCATGACATTAAAATTACAAAACTCAATAGAAATCTGAACTCATTTGTCATAGAAATCTGCACCCATTTGTGTAAGACCCCAACCCTCAATTTTTGGGTTTAGCATTGTTTTAATCATGATTTAGCTTTTTAAACAAGATTAGAGATGATTTGACTTTGTTTTTGAGTTTGAATAGATTTTTCATAACTTTGGAGAGTTTTAAAAGACCATTGACCTTGTTTTGGACCCGACCCTTGTAAATTGTATTTTTGTGAGAATTTATTCTTGGTTTCTAAAAATCCCAAATTTTATTCCTTTTGACTCATTTTATTGTTATAAACAACTTTCATGTTTTGACCATCTTGATTTAATACTCAGAAATCGCGTTTTTCGAGAAAAAGGGCAAAAATGACAATTTTCACTAAATCTGTCCATAAATTTTGAAAATTCCAGAAATTGGGGAAAATATACTTTTTGAAAACTAGATTTTGATCGTTTTGTTCTTCTTCGTCGATTCCATCCGGGGTCCACAAGACCAAGTTTTAATCGTTTCAAGTTCTACTGCATTGGGACCCACCCTCCAGACACTATATAAACCTTCTTCTTCTTCTCTCCCCATTTCCATTTTCCTCCAACTTCTTGACCTAGGGCTGGGAGAGAAAACCCTCTTTTTCCCCAAGCTTCTTTCTCTTGGATCTATGGCTAGGAAGCTCCATTTGCAAATCTAAAAACGTGGTTTTCTTCCTCTCCTCTCAAGCTTCGATTGGACCCGTTTTTGAGCCAAATCCCCGACACTATTCATCATCTTCAACCTCCTTTCATCTTGTTCAGCTAGCTAAAGGTTAGGGCTCTTGTTCCTCTTGTCATTTGATGTTCTTTTAGTTCATTTAGAACTTGTTTTCTATGTTTTCAAACCCATTTTCGAAATGGGGCTTTGTAGTGACAAAAATGGTGATTTTTATGTGTTCTATTTTGGGGCTTTTGTGTAGATTTCGTGGATCTTCTCTTTGGTTGAGTTTTTGTGGAGTTTTCCTTAGCGTTGGACCCAAGGCAAATGATCTTTATAGGATTTCTCATGTTTGTTGTTTCATGTTTCATTATGGTTTCAATATTTTCATTAAGACATGTTTTCCTATGTTTAGTTTATAATGCAAGTTATGTTATACTCTTTCAAGTCATGAGTTTTGGCTTCTTCATTTGTCTTGTTAGCAATGATTTTGCAAGCTCTTGGAATCATGTTTGATCTTGTTAGTTTTTATGATTTTATACTTGAAAATGTCTTGATGCTTCTCTTTGGAATAAATGGACAAATTGTGGATGGAATACTCTATAATGTGTGGGATGAATCCCTTGGAAAGCATGGAGGCTTGGGGAGTGCAGGTGGTAAAAATGCAGAAGTGAAGAAGGGAGAGAAAGTTGTGAAAATTCTGAACAGAATGCACTGCCCGTGCCTGTCGGTCAGCTGTCGGTCCAACTTCGGTCGACCGACAGGTCGACCGACACCAACCGAAATTTGTCGGTTCAATTTCCAGAGAGCAACATTTTTGTCAGGTTATCCGTCGGTCAAGCCTTCGGTCGACCGAGGATCTGTCGGTTCGAATTCCAGAGAGCAGTAATTCTGGGCTGGGATCTGTCGGTCAAGCCTTCGGTCGACCGACAGATCGACCTCGGTTAACCGACGGTTAGCCGAGCGTTGACCGACAGTTACAAAAAGTACTGTTTTGAAGGATTTTTGCGAGAAGGAAAACTAGACTAGGTTTTAGATCTTTTTGTTGACTTTGTGCACTTGGAATTCCAAAATGTACTATAACTTCTGGGGCACCAAACCTTGTCAAAACTCCGACATTTGGGTTTCAACTCCACAAGGGTCAATGAATGGTCTTAGCCTAAACTTGATAGATTTCGTGTTTGAACTTCTGTTTTGATGTTACGTACATCCTTGTGTTCTCGTTTGATTTCAAGTACAAGTTTGTTTGAAGATTCGTTTCAAGAACCAAGACTTTTGTTTTGATGCTTCATGCAACACCGTGTTCTCGTTTGATTTTCAAGTACAAGTTTGTTTGAAGAATTGTTTTAAGAACCAAAGTGCTTGTTTTGATGCTTCGTGCATCATCGTGTTTTCGTTTGAATTTCAAGTATAAGCTTGTATTTAAGACGTGTTTCAAGAATCATGTTTCAAGAATCAAAAGGGAATCATTTCTTAAGTTTGTTAAGCATTTATATTATGCTATCTTGCTAGCCTTGTCGTGACGTGTTTGATAAATGATTTCCCTCTTATTTTGTCGTGTTCTCGAACGTGTTTCGCCGTGTTTTATGCATTCATGATATAAGTGATTACCACTGAGCTTGGACTGCCCTTTTAGGTTGATCCACTACCTGGGGGTCCTTAAACAGCGTGGACTGTCTGCAGACTAGTCGTGTCTTGAATGACACATCGTGCGTGTTCGTGGTCCGGTTCCGCGGCCGGACACCCCGTCTACCTTGTGTGGCGTGGGATTGTGTTTATCGTGTCGTGCTTGTCGTGCGTGCTTACTCTTGTCATCATGTATGACGGAGAAAGGATGGGCTCTTTGTGGATTTACTAATCATGATATTATATGTATTCATGTCTTGTTTCGTATATCGTGCATGTACTAGTGATTTCTCGATAAGTATCATGTTCATGCATTGTTTTTAAATCTCGTAAACCTGTTCAAGTTCAATAAAGTGTTTTTAGTTCTTGTTTCCTTTAAACTTCAATTTGTTTATGCTCTTGCCTATATTGATCACCTACCAGACCGTCGTGTCTGATATACTTCTGCTTTGGTGCTCTAGATAGCAGGTCCCTGTTTTGAGCTAGTTCGCGTGCAGAGGGCTGTTGAACCACGAGTTTTGCAGCCTTGTTGTGTCAGCGATGTCATGTTGACGTCATGCTTGACTCCGGAGTTACGTTACACCATTGGGTAGTATTTGTTCTAGCTTGTTTTTGTGTACGGCTTTTGTTAGCCTTTTTTGTGGGAATTGTAATTAATGCACTCGTTAATTTGTAACTTGAATATGTTTGGGTAATGATAAGCCTGTTACTGTCAGCTCTGTATATTTTGATACTATGAATTGTTCCAGTCTGAGTTTAAATATGTTTATGATAATTTTATGCTGACAGATTGAGTACGACACGGAACCCGATGGATACGGATTCCGGGTCGTAACGTCTTGTAGAGCTTTCGCAAAACATTTTGATGTGTTGTGAATTTTGCCATCCTCACACACGTGGATCCTGGGAAGGGGATATACAAATTCCCCAAACTCGCGTCCCCGAGACTGGATCCCGGTTTTGGGGGTGTGACAATTTGTATCTTAAAATCCTGCATAAATTGCACACGAATGCATACAAAAAATCTTGTAGAAATGTGAGTATAAGTGGAAATTTAAAACATTGCAGAAATATGTATTGGACTATTCATTTCAAACATAGCATAAACCTGCAGAAATCAGTACATAATTCGAGTACAGATTGAATATAAGATCTGTAGAAATCCACTTTGTAAAGCCAAGAGAATAAATCAATAAGGTAGAAACTTCATATTAAACTTTGAAGAAGCAATACCAATCCACTGCATGTATTCCAAAAACTGTATATTCACTTGCCTCAAGGAAAAAGGGGTCTCAAGAGCAAACTAAAATCTCCAACACACCCAGCTGCAACCTATACCAAAAACCCATAGAGAACCCATTCAAAACTCAAAGATTTTAGAAAAGGAGGAGCTCTCAAGGAACTCCTTGCATGCCTGAAGAAAGAGTTGTAAATGATCTATAAAAACTAAAAATCCAGAGAAGAAACCATTGCTAACCTTTTCACAACTCTAAACAAGAAGAAGAGCTTGAAAAAGAGATGAAACCAGCTGAAATCTCACAAAAATTGTATCTTTGGAAAGCTTGGACGATGGGAAGAAGATTTGTGTAATTTTTTCTTCAATTGGAGTTTGATTTCCCCACATGCAAGAGGAGAGAAGGTGAGAAGAAAGAGAGAAGAAAGAGGCTCTGGTTTCAGCTGCTACAGGGACCGGATGAAATCAAGGAGAAGAAGACTCATTGACCATTTTAAATGGGTATTTGTGGGGCCCATTTGTCTTAAAACTTGAGGGCTTTGGAACTCCTGTTTATGGGTCCCGAATGAAGTCGACGAAGAAGAAAAAATTGATCAACGAAATATTTACTTTCCAAAAAGTATATTTTCCCCAATTTCTGGAATTTTCGAAATTTATGGACAGATTTAGTGAAAATTGTCATTTTTGTCCCTTTTCTCGAAAAACGTAATTTCTGAGCTTCAAATCCAAATGGATAAAACATGAAAGTTGTTTATAACAATAAAATGAGTCAAAGGGAATAAAATTTGGAATTTTTAAAAATCGAGAAAAAATTCTCACAAAAATACATTTTATTAAAACCGGGTCAAACCGAAGTCAACGGTCTCTAAAATCTCCGAAGTTGGGAAAATCTATTCAAACTCTCAAACAAGGTCAAACTAATTATAAACTCACTCAAAAATCCAAAACCACGATTAAAACAACGCTAAACCAGAAATTTGGGGGTCGGGGTCTTACAAATCCGACATCAAACAATGTGTGGATCCACCTGTGATGATCACAAGAAGAATCTCAAAAGACGTGGCGCGGCCCGCGACTCTTCACATGCCCTGGCGACCACTTAATGTCGTTAATTGACCCATTTATGATAACTTAATGCGGTCATTAACTCATTATTTTGGACGGCCCAATCAGATTCAAGCATTTGGGAGTTACAAATCCAAGCAATCATTGCATTAAACCCATGAAACTCCCATCATCATGAAGATTAAAGGCGATTAAATGCCCACTATCCTTCATCGGCCAATCACAAGCCATGAAAAAGGAGTTACAAAATCAAAGAATAAAAACTTGTAACTCCTCATCAATTCTCTCATCATGGCCATCAATGCCCATAATCACCTCATGGCTACCAAAAAGCCTATAAAAGGAGGTCCAAAAGAAAGAAATGGGAGATCGAAAACATGAAGGAATTGATACACACATTGACTTGAAATTCTGCACTTGCACACTTGCAGTCTTCCGAAGAAATCCAGACGAAGTCCTGCTGCTCTGCTGCAAGAAACACCACAAGGTGATCAAAGTCCCTTGGGGGCCCACCCCCCCAAGGTCCCCTCCTTCTACAACATGGCCTAAATGCGGCTTTTCAACCCGTTTACTCGGTTTTTCATTTGATATAGGACATTCTCTTGGTCCTTATCCTTTAAAAAACTGAGGTTAGGAGCCAAGCCGAAGAATCAAAGCATCAACCGTTCTCATTTGAAGGACGATGGCGAAGTCCATACATGGCTTGCGACTGTCGATCTCAACGTGTCCCCACAATCTCCTGAGAAGTTAGATCCCTTTTCTTCCTTTTCTATTGTAGTTTGTATTTTTTTAAGAGACAAAAAGAAATCACAATTCTTTTCTTTCATATTTGATGAGTTTTGTAAAATCGCCTTTCACGGCAAAATCGCCTTTTACGGCAAATAAACAAAAACGCCTCCTACGGCATTCTCAAAAAACAAACTTGTCTCTTTTCTTAATATTTATGCAATTTGAAAAGTTAGTTGATTTCCTTTTTACTTGTGAAGGTGGATCTCCAGATCATCACCATTCCAAATTCCAAGTAGAAAGTAAATCTGGCATACCCGTACAAAAATGTTGATACCCGCGATTTCCCTCCTCGCCGAGACCCAGGTCAGCCCCCGGGGTGCGGAAGGAGAGGACGGAAACCTCCGACGGGTCCATCAATTGTCCCTAGCGTATACATGCCTCCATGGTAGATTTTGGTCCACACTTCAGAGTTCGAAAGTATAATTCCAAACATTGTTGCTCTAAACCACTCATGGGAACTGCACATCGGCAAGCAACCGCGAAGCTAGTAGTTGAGTTCATTGAAGAGAATGTGCGATGCAATAACGATCTTAGGCCCAGGAGATTATCAATGAATGTCAGAAAGAGTTTGGGACCCGCATTACATATAGGAGAGCACATATGGCAAAGGAGCTTGCACTGTGCAAAGTGCATGGATCGTACGAGGAGTCTTTTATGATATTGCCACTCTATTGCAACGAGCTTCATAGAACCAACCCCAGTTCGTACACTGCGTTGGACATCACGGAGGATGACCGATTTAGACGCTTCTTTTGGTCATTCGGTCCATGCTTAAGGTCATTCAAAACCTCCCTAAGGCCATTGATAGCGGTGGATGGATCACACCTTCGTGAAAAATATCAAGGAGTGCTAATTGTGGTTGTAACACATGATGCAAATCATCAACTGTACCCCATTTGTAAGACCCCGACCCTCAATTTTTGGGTTTAGCATTGTTTTAATTGTGATTTAGCTTTTTAAACAAGATTAGAGTTGATTTGACTTTGTTTTTGAGTTTGAATACATTTTTCATAACTTTGGAGAGTTTTAAAAGACCGTTGACTTTGTTTTGACCCGACCCTTGTAAATGGTATTTTTGTGAGAAATTAATCTTGGTTTCTAAAAACTCCAATTTTTATTCCTTTTGACTCATTTTATTGTTACAAACAACTTTCATGTTTTGACCATCTTGATTTAATACTCAGAAATCACGTTTTTCGAGAAAAAGGGCAAAAATGACAATTTCACTAAATCTGTCCATAAATTTCGAAAATTTCAGAAATTGGGGAAAATATACTTTTTGAAAACTAGATTTTTCGACGATCGTTTTGTTCTTCTTCGTCGTTTCCATCCGGGGTCCACAAGACCATGTTTTAATCGTTTCAAGTTCTACTGCGTTTGGGACCCATTTCCAGACACTATAAATATCCTCTTCTTCCCCCTCCTCCATTCTTTTTCCCCATTTTTCCTGCACCGGTCCTTGCCCTAGAGTGGAGATGAGGAGAAGCTTTCCTCTTTGATCTTGTTCCCCTTGAAACATCTATCTAGAGAGCTCCAATCCCCGATTCGACTCCGTCAATCTCTTCCTCTCTTCTCAAGCTTCAGCTGGACACGTTTTGGAGCCAAACCCTTTCACTATTCATCATCTTCAACCTCCCTTCTTCTTGTTCAGCTAGCTCGAGGTTGGTACTTTCCTCCATTCTTTCATTGGTGTTTTTTTAGTTCATTTAGAACTTGTTTTCTATGTTTTCAAACCCATTTTCGAAATGGGGGTTTGTGATGACCAAAAATGGTGATTTTTATGTGTTCTATTTTGGGGCTTTTGTGTAGATTTCGTGGATCTTCTCTTTGGTTGAGTTTTTGTGGAGTTTTCCTTGGCATTGGATTGAGGCAAGTGATCTTTATAGGATCTCTCATATTTATTGCTTTATGGTTTCATTATGGTTTTAATACTTTCATTAAGACATGTTTTCTATGTTTAATTTCATAATGCAAGTCATGTTCATGCTCTTTCAAGTCATGGGTTTTAGCTTCTTCACTTGTCTTGTTATCAATGATTTCTTCAAGCTTTTAGAATCGTGTTTAGTCTCGTAAATTTCATGATCTTATACTTGAAAGTGTCTTGATGTCTTTTTATAGAATGAATGGTTTAATTGTGGATGGAATGCTTTAAAAATGTGTGAAATGTATCCCTTGGAAAGCATGAAGGCTTGGGGAGTGCATGTGGTTCAAATGTGAAAGTGAAGAAGGGAGAGAAGTGTGAAAAAAGTTGAACGTCATAAGTTCTACCGGAATTTCTACCGGTAGAAGCGCTTAAACCGGAAGTACTACCGGTAGAAGTGGCTCGAATTTTGGCAGAGAAGTGTGAAAAACTGTGAACCCTTAGTTCTACCGGAATTTCTACCGGTAGAAGCGCTTAAACCGGAAGTACTACCGGTAGAAGTGGCTTGAATTTTGGCAGAGAAGCGTGAAAAGCTGTGAACCCTTAGTTCTACCGGAAGTTCTACCGGTAGAAGCGCTCCAACCGGTAGTTCTACCGGTAGAGATGGTTCTACCGGAAGTTCTACCGGTAGAGAAGCTTAAACCGGAATTTCTACCGGTAGAGATGCTGAACCCAAACCGACAGTTACAAAAAGTACTGTTTTTGAAGGATTTTGCGGGAATGAAAACTAGACTAGGTTTTAGACCTTTTTATTGACTTTGTGCACTTAGAATTCCAAAATGTACTATAACTTTTGGGGCACCAAACCTTGTCAAAACTCCGACATTTGGGTTTCAACTCCACAAGGGTCAATGAATGGTCTTTAGCCTAAACTTGATAGATTTCGTGTTTGAACTCTTGTTTTGATGCTTCATGCATCATCGTGTTCTCGTTTGATTTTCAAGTACAAGTTTGTTTGAAGAATTGTTTCAAGAACCAAAGCTCTTGTTTTGATGCTTCGTGCATCATCGTGTATTCGTTTGAATTTCAAGTATAAGCTTGTATTTAAGACGTGTTTCAAGAATAAAAAAGGGAATCATTTCTTAAGTTTGATAAGCATTTATATTATGCTATTTTGCTAGTCTCGTCGTGTCGTGCTTGTTAAATGATTTCCCTCTTGTTTTGACGTGTTCTCGAATAAGTATTGCCTTGTTTTGTGCATTCATGATATAAGTGAGTACCACTGAGCTTGGACTGCCCTTTTAGCTTGATCCACTACCTGGGGGTCCTTAAACATGTGGACTGTCTGCAGACTAGTCGTGTCTTGAATGACACATCGTGCGTGTTCGTGTTCCGGTTCCGCGGCCAGAAATTCCCCGTATATGTGGGATCGTGTCGTGCTTGTCGTGCGTGTTTACTCTTGTCATCATGTATGATGGAGAAAGGATGGGCTCTTTGTGGATTTACTAATCATGATATTATATGTATTCATGTCTTGTTTCGTATATCGTGCATGCACTAGTGATTTCTTGATAAGTATATTGTTCATGCATTGTTTTTAAATCTTGTAAACTTGTTTCAAGTTCAATAAAGTGTTTTTAGTTATTGTTTCCTTTAAACTTTATTTTGTTTATGCTCTTGCCTATTTTGATCACCTGCCAGACCGTCGTGTCTGATATACTTCTACTTTGGTGCTCTAGATAGCAGGTCCTTGTTTTGAGCTAGTTCGTGTGCAGAGGGCTGTTGAGCCACGAGTTTTGCAGACTTGTTGTGTCAGCGATGTCACGTAGACGTCATGCTTGACTCCGGAGTTCCGTTACACCCTTGGGTAGTATTTGTTCTAGCTTGCTTTTGTGTACGGGTTTTGTTAGCCTTTTTCGTGGGAATTGTAATTAATGCACTCGTTAATTTGTAACTTGAATATATTTGGGTAATGATAAGCCTGTTACTGTCAGCTCTGTATGTTTTTATATTATGAGTTGTTCCAGTCTGAGTTTGAATATTTCTATGACAATCGTATGCTGACAGATTGAGTACGACACGAAGCCCGATGGATACGGATTCTGGGTCGTAACGTCTTGTAGAGCTTCCGCGAAATATTTTGATGTGTTGTGAATTTTGTCATCCTCACACACGCGGATCCCGGGAGGGGAAACACAAATTCCCCTAAACTCGCGTCCCCGAGATCGGATCCCGGTTTTGAGGGCGTGACAGACTGGTATCAGAGCGGGCATGTTTCTAGGAAATAAAACACTCTAGTAACCTTAAGACGTGTGGTGAGGACTCCTTAGGTCGTGTGGATTTTGTTTTGGCTAGCCATTGTTTTACCGGCTCGATTTGTTTTTCTTCTAGTGGGGGAGACCCTCTATGTCTCGTCTTCTTGTCCTTGTTGTTAGGGAATTTGGAGGACCAAATTCTTTCTAGTGGGGGAGAATTTAATGTCTCCGTACCCACGTTTAGTATCTTTTGCTTGTTTTTGTGTCAGAGAGTCGGTTTTTGTGGCATTTTGTGGACTTAGTACGTGGTTCTCGATGGATTTTGGCAGAATTTTCAGTTTTTCGATGTCGCAGATGCAGTTAGCAAGGGAATATGTGAGCAATTGTTAGTCAGCAGGTTATGTGAAAGACATATCTAGACCCAATTACCATTGACCGTGTACTATCAGATGATATGTTAGACATGTGAGTACAGATTTTTGGATAAATTTTGATTATTTTCATAAGCCAGAAGACTCCAGAAGCCGAGTAAGTGGTGGACCTTATGAGATTTGAAGTGATTTTCAGTAGTATAGCTCCAAGAAGATCTGAAAAAGTAAGAAATTTCTCGCGTATTGATGAACTTGTGACAGAGATTTGTTCGAGGAAGTTTAACAAGTGTAGCTATAGTGGTGAAGTTGACTCAGCAAAGTGCGTCAGTGTGTGGTTAAAAGCATATAATTCAGTTTTCGGCAACAGTGGAGAGACTTGTATATAGAATTGTTTGTTATCTAGTCACTTGATAGAGCAAATTGTGCAGACTTTACCGACTTTTGGAACATTAGTTTGGGCAGAGTACAGATGCAAGATGGAGAATCATAACTCATGGACAAGGTCAGTTGAAAGATCCAGAGAAGAATAACACGTGCGCAAGACTTGAGGATGGTGAATCTGAGACAGAGGCAGAAGATTGAACAGACTCCAGATTATGAAGTTTCCAGTCAAGCACTCGAGGATTTGGTTTATGTGGGTGAACCTTGGAGGACAAGTAGGAAGTGGTAGAATTGTTTCAAGGCTTGGGTTGAAGATTTTGACTTTCCATAGAAGGATACCGAGTTGATAGATATTATGTTGACATGGGACTCTTGTTTTAAGAATTTTATTAGACGTGGCAGCATAGTTTCAAGAATTTGAATAACATAGATAGAGGATGGAAGAGACTGGTACGTGGTAGCACTTCAGCTTCGCCGATTCTTCGAAGACAAGGAACCAGAATCCGAGTAGTACAGTGAGAGAAGATATATGGGATTCCAGAGTTTCTCCGGGATGAAGATTATTTCAGAGAAAGCATGTCTACGATCACATCTTCATGCAAATGTCAGAATCATCGTGTACATCTCGGTATAACATTTGGCATAAGATTTCAGGGTGATAGAATGAGACAGAACTCGCTATTTCTCAGACAGACAGTGATTAACAAAGTTAGTAAAGAGATGATTCAGTGTAAGGACGTCAAATGACCACCGAAGGATGACTACGGGAGTTATTGAACATTGGATTTGTTAGAAGAGCAGATTGTTGGACATATATGTGTGATAATGTGAAGTTTTCAATCGAATCAAACGTGTTGTTACCGGCGCTTCTCATTGTCAGGATTCATCAGGGATAGCTCAGTTGCCGAGGTTCAACTCAAGGTGTCAGTGTTTTCTTTAGTCTTTGAGTCTTCAGTGTTTTCTTTGATCTTTCGAGTTTTTGATTTTTGATTTGGTTTAGACCATTTGGAGGACCAAATGGGGTCTAAGGGGGGGAGGATGTAAGACCCCGATCCTCAATTTATGGGTTTAGCATTGTTTTAATTGTGATTTAGCTTTTTAAACAAGATTAGAGTTGATTTGACTTTGTTTTTGAGTTTGAATACATTTTTCATAACTTTGGAGAGTTTTAAAAGACCGTTGACTTTGTTTTGACCCGACCCTTGTAAATGGTATTTTTGTGAGAAATTAATCTTGGTTTCTAAAAGCTCCAATTTTTATTCCTTTTGACTCATTTTATTGTTACAAACAACTTTCATGTTTTGACCATCTTGATTTAATACTCAGAAATCACGTTTTTCGAGAAAAAGGGCAAAAATGACAATTTCACTAAATCTGTCTATAAATTTCAAAAATTTCAGAAATTGGGGAAAATATACTTTTTGAAAGCTAGATTTTTCGACGATCGTTTTGTTCTTCTTCGTCGTTTCCATCCGGGGTCCACAAGACTATGTTTTAATCGTTTCAAGTTCTACTGCGTTTGGGACCCACTTCCAGACACTATAAATATCCTCTTCTTCCCCCTCCTCCATTCTTTTTCCCCATTTTTCCTGCACCAGTCCTTGCCCTAGAGTGGAGATGAGGAGAAGCTTTCCTCTTTGATCTTGTTCCCCTTGAAACATCTATCTAAAGAGCTCCAATTCCCGATCCGACTCCGTCAATCTCTTCCTCTCTTCTCAAGCTTCAGCTGGACACGTTTTGGAGCCAAACCCTTTCACTATTCATCATCTTCAACCTCCCTTCTTCTTGTTCAGCTAGCTCGAGGTTGGTACTTTCCTCCATTCTTTCATTGGTGTTCTTTTAGTTCATTTAGAACTTGTTTTCTATGTTTTCAAACCCATTTTCGAAATGGGGTTTGTGATGACCAAAAATGGTGATTTTTATGTGTTCTATTTTGGGGCTTTTGTGTAGATTTCGTGGATCTTCTCTTTGGTTGAGTTTTTGTGGAATTTTCCTTGGCATTGGATTGAGGCAAGTGATCTTTATAGGATCTCTCATGTTTATTGTTTTATGGTTTCATTATGGTTTTAATACTTTCATTAAGACATGTTTTCTATGTTTAATTTCATAATGCAAGTCATGTTCATGCTCTTTCAAGTCATGGGTTTTAGCTTCTTCACTTATCTTGTTATCAATGATTTCTTCAAGCTTTTAGAATCGTGTGTAGTCTCGTAAATTTCATGATCTTATACTTGAAAGTGTCTTGATGTCTTTTTATAGAATGAATGGTTTAATTGTGGATGGAATGCTTTAAAAATGTGTGAAATGTATCCCTTGGAAAGCATGAAGGCTTGGGGAGTGCATGTGGTTCAAATGTGGAAGTGAAGAAGGGAGAGAAGTGTGAAAAAAGTTGAACGTCATAAGTTCTACCGGAATTTCTACCAGTAGAAGCGCTTAAACCGGAAGTACTACCGGTAGAAGTGGCTCGAATTTTGGCAGAGAAGTGTGAAAAACTGTGAACCCTTAGTTCTACCGGAATTTCTACCGGTAGAAGCGCTTAAACCGGAAGTACTACCGGTAGAAGTGGCTCGAATTTTGGCAGAGAAGCGTGAAAAGCTGTGAACCCTTAGTTCTACCGGAAGTTCTACCGGTAGAAGCGCTCCAACCGATAGTTCTACCGGTAGAGATGGTTCTACCGGAAGTTCTACCGGTAGAGAAGCTTAAACCGGAATTTCTACCGGTAGAGATGCTGAACCCAGACCGACAGTTACAAAAAGTACTGTTTTTGAAGGATTTTGCGGGAATGAAAACTAGACTAGGTTTTAGACCTTTTTATTGACTTTGTGCACTTAGAATTCCAAAATGTACTATAACTTTTGGGGCACCAAACCTTGTCAAAACTCCGACATTTGGGTTTCAACTCCACAAGGGTCAATGAATGGTCTTTAGCCTAAACTTGATAGATTTCGTGTTTGAACTCTTGTTTTGATGCTTCATGCATCATCGTGTTCTCGTTTGATTTTCAAGTACAAGTTTGTTTGAAGAATTGTTTCAAGAACCAAAGCTCTTGTTTTGATGCTTCGTGCATCATCGTGTATTCGTTTGAATTTCAAGTATAAGCTTGTATTTAAGACGTGTTTCAAGAATAAAAAAGGGAATCATTTCTTAAGTTTGATAAGCATTTATATTATGCTATTTTGCTAGTCTCGTCGTGTCGTGCTTGTTAAATGATTTCCCTCTTGTTTTGACGTGTTCTCGAATAAGTATTGCCTTGTTTTGTGCATTCATGATATAAGTGAGTACCACTGAGCTTGGACTGCCCTTTTAGCTTGATCCATTACCTGGGGGTCCTTAAACATGTGGACTGTCTGCAGACTAGTCGTGTCTTGAATGACACATCGTGCGTGTTCGTGTTCCGGTTCCGCGGCCAGAAATTCCCCGTATATGTGGGATCGTGTCGTGCTTGTCGTGCGTGTTTACTCTTGTCATCATGTATGATGGAGAAAGGATGGGCTCTTTGTGGATTTACTAATCATGATATTATATGTATTCATGTCTTGTTTCGTATATCGTGCATGCACTAGTGATTTCTTGATAAGTATATTGTTCATGCATTGTTTTTAAATCTTGTAAACTTGTTTCAAGTTCAATAAAGTGTTTTTAGTTATTGTTTCCTTTAAACTTTATTTTGTTTATGCTCTTGCCTATTTTGATCACCTGCCAGACCGTCGTGTCTGATATACTTCTACTTTGGTGCTCTAGATAGCAGGTCCTTGTTTTGAGCTAGTTCGTGTGCAGAGGGCTGTTGAGCCACGAGTTTTGCAGACTTGTTGTGTCAGCGATGTCACGTAGACGTCATGCTTGACTCTGGAGTTCCGTTACACCCTTGGGTAGTATTTGTTCTAGCTTGCTTTTGTGTACGGCTTTTGTTAGCCTTTTTCGTGGGAATTGAAATTAATGCACTCGTTAATTTGTAACTTGAATATGTTTGGGTAATGATAAGCCTGTTACTGTCAGCTCTGTATGTTTTTATATTATGAGTTGTTCCAGTCTGAGTTTGAATATTTCTATGACAATCGTATGCTGACAGATTGAGTACGACACGGAACCGTGGGAGCTGTAAAAATCCGCTAGTTCACCAATGACGTTGATGGATTTTGTGTTTTGGGGCTGCTCATGTAATTTTTTTTGTTTTGAGGTATGTTTTTGGATAGTTTTTTTTATGTATGTTTACGGGAAGTTTATTAAAATGGAAGTAATGGTTTTTGTTTCATTTTTGGAAGTTTGTGTATAAATTATCGTTTCTTTTGAAACAATATTTTGCATTTTTATATAATTTATCATTTCTTTTGAAAAGAAGTGTGGAACCCAATATTTTGTTGTGGAAGATGATGTAATGCATGTATGCAATGTAACGATTCTGCATGGATTTTTGATCTAATGCACGTGGAATGTCTCATTACAGGTTCGGTGATGACCTTAGTAGTGTTAAATAAGGTCACCACCGACGCATGCTAGATATTTTTCTGACAAGAAGTTGTAACTTTTCAGGAAAGTGATGTGACAAATTTGATTACAGGGTCAGCGATAACCTTAGCCTTTGAAAAAGAAGGTCACTACCGACGCAGGTTTCCAATTTTTGTGCCAAAAAGTTGTAACTTTTCCAGGTGGTTCGTGGCAAAATTTCAAAGTATGGGTCGGCGATGACCTTAGCTTTGTAAAATAAGGTCACCACCGACGCAGGTTTCCAATTTTTGTGCCAAAAAGTTGTAACTTTTCTAGGAGGTTCGTGGCAAAATTTCTAAGTACGGGTCGGCGATGACCTTAGCTTTGTAAAATAAGGTCACTACCGACGCAGGTTTCCAATTTTTGTGCCAAAAAGTTGTAACTTTTCCAAGAGGTTTGCGGCAAAATTTCGAAGTACGGGTCGGCAATGACCTTAGTTTTGTAAAATAAGGCCGCCACTGACGCAAGTTTCCAATTTTTATGCCAAAAAGTTGTAACTTTTCCAGGAGGTTTGTGGCAGAATTTCTAAGTACGGGTCGGCGATGACCTTAGATTTGTAAAATAAGGTCACCACCGACGCAGGTTTCCAATTTTTGTGCCAAAAAGTTGTAACTTTTCCAGGAGGTTCGTGGCAAAATTTCTAAGTACGGGTCGACAATGACCTTAACTTTGTAAAATAAGGTCACCACCAACACATGAATAGCTTTTTTTTTCCCCAAAAGTTGTAACTTTTCCAGTAGTTTTTGTGCTACAGGGTCAGTGATGACCTTAGCGTTGTAAAATAAGGTTATCACCGACGCAGGTTTCCTAATTTTTCAACAAAAAGTTGTAACTTTTCCAATAGTTTTAGTGCTACAGGGTCGGTGATGACCTTAGCGGTGTAAAATAAGGTCATCACCGATGCAGGTTTCCTAATTTTCCAACCAAAAGTTGTAATTCTTTTATGCATCCTCTGGTATTTTTAGTGCTACAGGGTCGGTGATGACGCTGTATGAACAAGGAAAAAAATGATATGCTGGGACAATGACATTTACATCAAAAAACAACTACGTGTAACAAGAAAAAGATAAATGCTGCATTTAAAATACAAGAACAAACAAACCATGCATTCAATTGACATTCAATCAACATCCGATATACAATTATAGTTAAATTCTGCACATCTCGTAAGTTTACAGTTAGAAATTCACAACATCCGCAGCATAACTACTTCAATTACAAGTTACATTACACCGCATTTGGAAGAACACATATAGCACAAGGAAAGGTTCACTGCAAGTCAGTGGGCAAGACTGGGAGTGGAGGTAGGTTAAGCTTCGAAGCATTTCGAACCCAGTTTTGCTCAAATATGTCGATGACAATTCTCCGCCTATAGTACTGTATGTCTGACTGGGTGAACTCGATGGGACGACGATATACACAATGTTCTGCGAATGCACACGCGAACAACCCTCAGTCATTTCCATTGTATTGAAATGGAATGTCCGTCTTTGTGGTCATCGTCCACATCAAAGGCACCGACCACCCGTGATGCATGAATCTTTGTTGAAGCCACAATCTCTGTCCAAACATTGTGAAAATGAATGATACCTCAAATTTGAAATTTATTTACTATCTAAACATTATGCTGCCAAGAGAGGAGCAAATATGTACTTACGAATCTTTCACAAGTCTTTTGGCCTCAGATCTCTCCCTTTGAACTATTATAGTACTCCCAGCGGCTCTCATCGACATATCCAACGAGTAAGGACCAATGGTTGTGAGCGTGAACCATGTAGACTAGAGTTTTGCACTCCATCGGGTCCATTACACGATCTCCCTTTGGCCCAAAGGCCATGTCATCCCCAGTCTTTAGACCCTTTTCCCAGTAACTCTGCAAGACAAGCATCTCAGACATCAAACAACTAGGACATTTAACCTAGTGAGTACAAAGTCAAAGTGGCTTTCATTTTTTTATCGAACTGACGCATATACTAGGGTTAGCCAAGTATGCATCGTTGCACCTTTCCCGTAGCACTTCAAACCAAAAATATATGATACTCGAGTCCATCCAAGTGCCCTCATCCAATAAATCTCTGAGGGACTTAGAACCGACACACGAGATTATCATATCCAGCTCCTCTTTCCTGTCAATGCAATGAGTATTGGGACTTTGAATTAGTAAAAAACCCAACAAAGACTGCATTACTACGGAACTGTTTTCAACAGTTGCAGTTACTTATGCGTCTAATATTTGTAGAAATCCATTAACAGTTCTCCACTTCCGTCAGAACAAAACCCGTTTGGGGCAATGGATGTTGAAAATCCAGAAACCTATTCGGGATCTTCCTCAGCCTGGGTATGTGCTTGCACCTCCATATCAATGAATCAATTGTAGCCTATGTAGGGGATACAATGATTGCCTGGCAAGTGACCTTCGGTGGAGTGCTGTATCCTTGAGGGCCAGGTGAGACAGAGATAAGATCCTCGATAGAGATGTCATCCACATCACCAAAAGCTGCGTCAAGGTTGCTAGCATCAGCTTCATTTTTTTGCTCATCCAAAGTGTGGGAGGCTGATGCCTTGATGAAGGAGTCTTCTATCATCAAGGGAGCATTGATACTAGGTCGAGGCTTCTTAGTGGGGATTTTTGAGGACTTCCCCTTAATCCTTGCACGCTTTGGCGATTTGACGGTCTGCAAAATGAAGCAAGTTATGGTGAGAAAATCACCAAAATTTATATCCTTACGAGAGTATCATCAACTTCCTCATCGGATGAACTACATGCCTCGACATAGTCCTGGTACGTTGTCCCAAATGTTGACCTAAATCCATTGACCTTTTTCTTAATCGAAGTTATGAAGGTGAGTAGGTCTACATTTGCAGCGATCGACCGATCGCATGACTGTACCACGTGGTCAAGGAAAAGAGAGACCTGTAGTGGACATATTGAAAGGATCCTGTTAGAAAATATATTAATTAAATCAATGTGAAACAAAGTAAGGGATGCAAAAGGTGTGAACGTCATACCCGGGTTTGTGGGACGGTAGGAGCTTGTGCATCGGGCTGTGGGGGAGGATCCCTTGTGGCTTGTCGCGTTTCCTGACACGGACAATACGCATGATGGTATTCGCTTCATACCATCTCATGTATTCTTCTTCATCCTCCCTGCCTTTTGGTTTTCCTTTTCTCTTGAGCACATTGTTTGCCCTAGCTTCCCATGACTTCACCTCCTCCTCATGCACTAGACTCTAATATATAACAGATCTCCCCTTATTTTCTTTTTGCACGATGGGCTTGACGAAGCGTGGAGACATCGTCTGTCTCAGGCCAAACTGCTTAATGACCCTAGGGGTAGGGTGATGCTCCAACACCCAATATGATATAAGGGGATGGTCTGTTGTGAAGAGTGCTTTGTCAGCTTTCGAGACATGCTTCAAAAAATCATTTTCGTATTTCTTGTACGGCTGCCACTCAAACTGTGCATGAGGCATTAAGTAAGTTAGAACTATTAAAGTAAGTATGAAAATTATTGGAAAATTGAAATAAAATCTTTCTACCTCTTTAGACATGAGGTAATTGAGTTACTTTCGCACTTATCTCACGGTCGTAAGATGGGTCATTCCATTAAGTCGGTTGGCCCATGTAACCATGAGGGGAAACTATATGTCATGGTCTAAGCCGTGGCTTGGACTTAGACCTCTACCAATCTTCATCTGGTGTAAGCCCAGATCTGTTAAAAGAGAGGGATTCATTAGACCATTAAGATAAAAATAGTGAAATTATGGAGAAGAAATATATCAAGCTCACTTGAAGAAGCTGGAGGGGGTCAGAAAGAGACTTAAACTTCTTCTCCACAGCATCCCCCTCATCGGTAGGGTCGGGCATCTCACACTTCTGGACCCCTTTCCAATGTATACCCTTTTTTAGCATTCTGTAGAGGTTTGCTAAACAAGCGGAGGCCAATGAGTAGGGCCTAAACTCTCTAAACAGCTCTAAAATATAAAAGGGGCCTCATTCCCCTGAAGAATTACAAAGAATCTATCCCACCACCAAAAAAAATAGGTCTGAGATCTACACATATCCTCGGCCTCTGTCGTCTTCTTCTTCGCATCTCCTTTGCCTTTTTTCTTCTTTCCTTTTCGCTTCGGCTTCTCGTTCTCCCTCAACTCCTCCGGAGTGGGACGGAAGATGCGTTCCAGCCATGTAAACTTGAGGGAGACCCCATTGTAGTATTCTTTCATTTGGGGCACTACACCAAGCAGCTCTTGACAGAGATCGTCAATCTCGTAGTGGGTGTATGTTTGGCCCGTTATGGGCGGATTTTCAATAGGTAGGGCGTAGATGTATGCTATGTCCTCTAATGTGATGGTCGCCTCGTCGGACGGGAGATGAAATGTGTTTGTCACCAGCCTCCACCGCTCAATCAGCCCCATGATTAATGCATGGTCAATTCTTATCCACCTCATCTGAGCAGATGATACAACCCGGCTTCGGCAACCCACCGCATCTGTCGCTCATTTAGGTCTCACTGCCCATAGTCGGGGTTAGTGGGAAAGCATCTGTATGTGCCCAACTCCTGCGAGAAAAATGATAGTTTGAATAACGTTAGCTATAGATCGAAAGGAAGTTTAATTGATTACTGGTTGTGTGGAAGAGAGTATACCAAACCGCGTTTGATAGCGGCGGAGATGTGATGCTCTTGCTTGTACAAAAGTACGGATGGTTGTACATTTAAGGTACTAGCCTCATTTGAGGTACTAGCCTCGTTGCGGGGGCACTTCAGCGTTGCTTTTATTCTCTTTAGACATCTATGTATATCCAAATTAGACATGATAGCATTAAATGTTATGAAGGCAAGCATGAATAAACTATGAAAGCTGAATATCTAAAACCGACCACCCAATACTCTCCCCTATAATGGAAGATGAATCAAGACGCAAATGGAAAATGAAAACACAAACATCACCATAGTAATTCAAATCCTAAGAAAATTAAGGTCCTGTATATATCTCCATAATGTCTAAACATATAACTATTTATCTATTCAATTGTCCTAAAGTCAAAATACCCATTCTAACAAGCATTTAAGCCATAAAGAAGATATGAAATGAACAAAATAAGCCAAGAAATTGTCCATCAATCCAAACAGTGCACAGATCAACACTGATTCCACCACAAACACAAATCATTTAATGATAAAAAATTGTATTTCCACATTTCCACATCACCTAAGGAATACCTAAGCATATAACCATCCATTCAATTGCCCTAAAACACAAAACACCCATTGTAGTAGGTATTTAAGCCACAAAATGTCCACATTAAAAGTTATTCCACCACAAAGGAAATGTGTGATGATATGAATGGCTTTTCTAATCATACATGAAACCCTTGTTGGTCATCAGAAGTTGCATTAGTAGGATAAGTCCTATATATAATATTATTTTCTGCTATCTTATACGTGGCATACAGCTCAAAACTTCGTGGCCTACATTGATTTAAGAACTTAACTTCTCATACGTGATTCGAGAAAGATAACAGTGAGGTTGTTTTTAATCTGATGAGCAGTAGTAGGAAGACCTTATACTGTGTCATGATGTCGAAAAATAGAGTCCTAGAAATTGGATACATGTTATGTAATAGTAAAGCATAGATCGCATTCATACATCTAGAAGACAAAAATGTGGCCAAGTTATCAACCAGAGGGGTGATCCTAGGTGGTGGTGCTTGTTAACTTCAAACTTGAGAGTAGTTACCATCCACCACCAAATGATTTACATTTTCATTCACAAGTTAGAGCTATACTTTGATTGACCATAACTCAAACATTAAACAGAACAAGTGGCTATTTATATCTAAGCAATAGAAACCTTTGTGGATAGTTGCTCTAGATTCCATAGATGTATGAAAATCTGGTTAATGTGATTTGTTTGGTTAATGTAATTTACTGGCCTTCTTTAAATCTATAAGTAACAATGTAAACTAGAATTCAATGGACATACTATTTATTGGTTGGAAAAACTAAGTTATTCAATGAGCTCTAGTTATACTTTATATCATACCAATTTCATTGATGGTATCCATGATGAATAAACCATGCCTGAAAGATCTACTCATTGGGGTGTATCTGTCCCTTAAATGGATGGTCTACAAATACATGGTTGAGATGACTAAAGCCGACTAGACTGAAGGGATGAGTCTAAGATGAACTATATTAGAGTGCATTGTTGGCATCATAAGAATGGATTTTTGCTGGTCTACTTCTCAGGTATCTGTCAACGTGGTTTGTAATGGATTTGGCTTCAACGATTCCATTTGAGGCACTAAGCCACTTGTTTGCAGGGAAAATCAAGGCGGGACTTTCTTACAGCTTCTTGGGTATTCTGAGGCTTTGGCGTCTGAGAAAAGTTAAGCAGTTATTCACGAGGTAATTTCCTCTCATCTTTGGCTGAATTTAATGAATAACAAGTTCTAAAGATATGTTTGGATTGCTTGTGTTTTTATTTACAGACTTGAAAAGGATATCAGATATAACTATTTCTAGATTAGATTTCTTCGACTGCTCTGTTTAAGTAACCCAGCCAATATTTTCATGGTTTTGGGTATTAAAACCAATAGTTGTTTACTTATATTGCATTAGTACAAGTATAAATGTTTGATCCAATGAACACTCAAATATAGGATATTTGGATTTTGTTTCTATATCTAAGTTGAGTTAGTCTCTGGATTGATGGGGTAAGGCTCTTAGGATGATGGTCTAAGTTGCATTTATACAAGCACAATTGTTGAAATCTGA
This sequence comes from Umbellularia californica, assembly GCA_028538565.1. Classification (NCBI taxonomy): domain Eukaryota; kingdom Viridiplantae; phylum Streptophyta; class Magnoliopsida; order Laurales; family Lauraceae; genus Umbellularia; species Umbellularia californica. The sequence goes on along the minus strand of JAPQWN010000007.1, from coordinate 38,835,848 downwards.
GAATTAGTACAAGAATGCTTGCTCCAGTGAACCTGTAAGACACAGATTTTTGGGATTTATGAAGTAAATATTTGTACATGGCTACTATGTATTGTATACAAATTCATACGGTGCCATAATCCAAAGGTGTGACTCTGGTATAGTTCATCCTTTAAAAGATCATGATGCACTCTGGACTCTAGAGTGATGAAGATAAAAATTTTTGGTGCAGGTAACTCTTTGACCATATACAACATCTTCAAGTTTGGAAAACAAAAATGACTCACTCAAACTTCTCTGGAAGTGTTAAAACAAACTCCAATCCTTCATTGTCCTTCTCAACTGAAAATACCCTAAATTCGGAATCTACAAACCCTAATCAATGCAAACAAACACTGTACAAATTGAACACGACATTGAAGATAACAAACCATGCACTTCGATAACATATGCAGGATGGTAGGAAAACAAAATGGAGGGAAAATACAAAAACATTGACAAGGATTCAAAAACGGAAGGAGAAAGATACCTTTGGAGTGTCGATACAAATCACGGATGATGGAAAAAATGATAGGAGCAAAGATAAGCATTTGATGAATTAAGTTTGAAGGCTGGTGGTTGTGGAAATGGAAGCAACTGCTCTTTGTCACTTGTCCAAGGTGTAAGACCCCGACCCCTAATTTTCGTGATTTGTGTGTTTTTAGCTGTGGGTTAGTTCTCTAAGTGAGATTTGAGTGTAATTGAGTTAGTTTATGGTTTAGAATAGCTTTCTATAGCTTTGGAAAATCTTGAGAGCCGTTGGGCCCAATCTGGCAGCCTAGGGATGCCTTGGGTTCCACGTGTCAACGTGAGGGGCTTGTTCTTGATTTTGAAAATTTTCAATTTTGGTTTATTTTGATAGGTCAAATTAGCCCCAACAACTTTTGCATTCACACTGTCCCATTCGAAGCTCTAAAAAAAACCAGTTTTCCAGCCCTAGGGGCAAAACAACCTTTTCACATTTAAATCTGGACACAAATTTCGAAACCTCAAAACCATGTCAAAATTATACTTTTTGGAAACTAGATTTTTCGAGGATCGTTTTATTCTTCTTCGTTGATTTTATTCAGGGCCCACAAGACCATGTTTTAGCCATCTCTAGTTCCAGACACATGGGGCCCACAACCCACCTACTTAAGTCCTTCTTCTTCGTCTGTTTCATTCACTTTCATTTTCCTGTAACTTTTCTAGAACCTAGGGTTGAGAAACCCTTTCTTTTCCTCTTGACTTTCTCCTCTTGAATGCACAAGCTAGAAGCCTCCAAATGGAATTCCAAGACCATCATTTTCTTCCTCTCCTTCCAAGCTTTCCATTGATGCAAATCTCTTAAAGTTTCCAGCTAGAAAACCTCTCCATTTTCTCATGTGCTTCTTGTTTGGACATCTCTAGGTAAGACTCCAACCCACCTTTTCATTAAAGTCTTTTTAACTCTTAAGGAACTTGTTTTTCATACTTGCAAACCCTTTTGTGGAAATGGGTTCTCTGTTTTCATTTTGGTTGAGTTTTTTAATGGATTTTCATGGGGTTTTTGTAGCTCTTGGGCTTATCTCTTGGATAGGAGTGCTTGTGAAGAGATTTGTTGGCATTTTGGGTGAAGGCAACTAATCTCTATGGGTTAGTGTTGCATGTGTGTTGTGGATTTCATTGTTATCTTTGATATTGCATTCTATTTTCAAAGTGCACCCAAATTGTTGCCAAGTATTCTAAATTGTGATTTTTGACCCCATTTGTTAGTTCTATTTCCTTACAAGTATTGATTGAACAATGACTTCCCAAAATTTTGTTTGGGATTGCAAGTTTATGTTTTGTTTATCTTGTGAAATGATTTTGAAGTTTGAATGGAACTTTGGATATCTTAGGTTGTGAATTGAATGGTTTTGAAATGTTGAATTGTCCCTTGGAGAGCATGAAGGCTCAGGGAAGTGTAGGTTGAATTAGAAATAAGAAGAAGGGAAGATGAAATGTGAAAATCTGACTTGAAATGCACTGCCCGTGTAGTTTCGGTCAGCTGTCGGTCAGCTGGCGGCTAACTGAAATCCCCATTTCGGCTAACCGCTAGCCAACCGAGCTTGACGGTTCCATTTCCAGAAGCCTGCACCTCGTCGGTGTGTTGTCGGTCAGCTGGCGGCTAGCCGAACTCCACCACTTCGGCTAACTGCGAGCCAATCGAACCCCGTCGGTTCCTTTTTCAGAATGCTGTAATTCTTGATTTGGATTCCAGTGGTCAACATGTCGGTCGGTTGGCGGCTAGCCGCCATACCCCATCTCGGCTAGCCGATAGGTGACCGCGAGCTGACTGAAATTGACAAAATGCCTGTTTTTGAAGAATTTCTATAAGAGTGAAAACCAGAACATGTTAAGGGACCTTTAGCCTGATATTGTGCACTTGAAAACCTGAAATGTCTTTTAACTTCGGGGCCACCGATTCTCTTTTAAATTCCAACATTTGGGTTTCAATTCCACAACGTGCAACCAAAGTTCCTTACATGTGCTTGATAGACCTTGTTTTTGTACTCTAGCTTTAATACAGTGAATGTCATTGTGTATTCGTTTTGAATTTCAAGTATAAGCTCGTTTGAAAATCTATTTCCAGTATTAAAAAGGGGATCACTTCTTAAGTTCATATGCATATAATTTATGCCTTTGCTAGCCGTGCCTTGTCTTGTTTTGATAAGTGATTTCCCCTTTAATGTGACTTGTTTCGAACGTGTATCTCGTATTTTGTGCATTCATGAATCCAAGTGAACACCACTGAGCTTAGATTGCCCTTTTGGTCTGATCCACTGTTAGGGGGTCTTTAAACTTGTGGACTATCTGCAGATTAGTCGTGTATTCTATTACACATCGTGCATGTCCGGTTCCGTGGCCGGAAATCCCTATTTACCTCAGTGTGACGTGGGAATCGTGTTTTGTTTATCATGTTTATTGTGCTTGTCGTGCGTGCTTCCTCTTTCATTTTATATGATAGAAAAAGGATGGGCTCTTTGTGGTTTAACTATTCATGATGTTTTATAAGTACTCATGCTAGCCTTGTTTTGTATCTCTGAAATGCATCTCTGTCAAAATTTGTTTTAAATTTGGCAAGTTATTTTAATATGATTTCCTTAAACTTTATTGATCTATGCTCATACCTAAATTGATTACCTGCCAGACCGTTGTGCCTGATATACTATACTTTGGTGCTCAAAATAGCAGGTTCTCGTCTTGAGCTAGTACGTGTGCAGGTGGCTGTAGAGCCACGAGTTTTGCAGGTTTGTTGTGTCAGTGATGTCATATAGACGTCAGGCTCGACTCATGGAGTTATGTTACACACCTGGGTAGCATTTGTTCTTAGCTTGTTATTTTGTAAGGCTTTTGTTAGCCCTTTTCGTTGGGATTGTAATTAATGCATTTGTTAATTTATAACTTGAACATGCTTAGGTAATGATTAAGACTGTTACCGTCAGCTCTGTATATGTATTATCTTGGTTTATTTCCAGTCTGAGTTTGAGCATTGCTATGATAGCTTTACGTTGATAGGTTGAGTGTGACACGGAATCCGATGGCCACGGACTTCAGGTCGCAATGCCACGTAAGCTTCCGTGAAATGTTTTGATGTGTTGGAAATTATGCCTTCCTCACACACGGGATCCTGGGGAGAAATATTATTTATCACTTACTTCCCCATTCGCATCCCCAAGATCGGACCGCTGCAGGGATCCGGGTTCGGGGACGTGACACAAGGTCAGTCTCGACGGTAGGTTGGAAGAGAGAAGAGAAAAATGAGAAGAAACAAGGATATGAACCCTAATATGGTTCACAGACAGGGTAATCACCGAACTTATTTAGTGTAAATAAGTTCGGCGTTGACGATGTGCCAAATAGGTAAAAAAAATGAAAATTGGGACAATTGCTCTAATTGGTGCCCCACCTGCTGAAGTGCTTGATTGTGTAACACGTGCGGATAAAGTGATTTTCCCGGTTAAATCCTGTTATTTTTAAATCCAAATTATTTTAGTTTTTTTTTTTTTTTTGAAAAGATTGTGTAATACACTAATACATGAACCAAAGGCTTTATATTGATTTAGATTAGATGTTGCTCACTTATTTTTCTATAGATCTAGTGTTTTAAAATGTAGATCTAGATTTTTTTATTTTCAAAGTTTGGGGCTTTTCTTGAAATTAATTACATTTTTCCAAATTAGTGTTCAAATGCATTTATAATGTATTAGTTTAAAATAGATCTACACTTTTGGAACAGAAAAGTTTGAAATTTAGCACTTTTTGTAATATTTTTTTATTTTTTCATTACTTAAATCTGAATTATTTTAGTTTTTTTTGCTTTAAAGGGATTGTGTAATACTCAATACATGAACCAAAGGCTTAGAGTTAGATTTGATGTTACTCACTAGATGAATGTCCAAAAACTTACATTTCTTAAATATTTATTTTTGGATTTTTTAATAAATCAACATTAAAAAAATAGTTTTTTGATGATTTGCCTAACATTTTGTTTGTTTATTATTCTAGGTTTAATGTATAACTCATGTGTATGTTTCTAACACTAAATGTACCTAAAAACTGGATATAAAACATTTTGTTTTAAGCTTCTATGTTTCAAATTCTAAACTACTTTGTTTTATGGATTATGTGTTTAGTGTTACTCCTTTGTAGAAAACAGTGGTACGTGAAGTTGACCCGATGTGGCAACAAGGTGTTGATGTGGATGGAAAAAAGAGTATAATTAAATGCAATTATTGTGGTAAGGTAGAAACTGGGGGAATCGCCAGATTGAAGGAACACTTGGCACATAAATTAGGATATGTGGCAAAGTGCACTAAGGTATCCCTAGAGTTAAAAGAAGGAAATGCAAGTATTCTTAAATGCGGGAAAGCATAAAACAAAAGTAGTAACTAAGAAAAGGAGAGGCAGAGTATGAAGCATATAGAGAAAAGATGTATGGGCCTAGGGAGGTGCTTGACTCAGATGATGATGATGGGGAATCAGATGTAGAGAGCAAGGAAAGAGAGCATGAGATCATATAATGCGGAAGAAGAGAGGAGAAGAATGATCTATGAGTTTGCTTTTAGAGGGGGCCAACATGAAGAGGGGGGTGGCTCAGTTAGTAGTGGTGGTGGTATGCTATGTCAGATATTTAGTAAAAAACAGACTTGCCAACCATCGGATTGGTTGGAGTCTGGCAAATCTCCCACATAATAGGCTTGTAGACCAGAAGTTGTGGGTCCAATTGACTATGCGACATATAGGTCTCCATCTGCAAAGCAACCTTCTATAGCCAAAGCCTTCAACGGGAACATGGGTTATGCAAGAAATAGGTTGGTTAGGGCAGTTGGAAAATTCTTTTTCGATGGAGCCATTGCACCAAATAAGGGAACTTCACCCTACTTGAAGACCATGTTGGATGCTGCTGCAGAACATGGTCCGGGTATAAAGCCACCCATTGATGGACCCTCGGATTTCCGTCCTCTCCTTCCGCACCCAGGGGCTGCCTGGTAATCGGCGGAGGAGGGAGATCGCGGGTATCAATTCTTTGTACGGGTATGCCAGATTTACTATTCTACTTGGAATTTGGAATGGTGATGATCCGGAGATTCACCTTACAAGTAGAAAGGAAATCGATCATTTTTTCTAACTTTTCAAATTGCATAAATATTAAGAAAAGAGACAAGTTTGTTTTTGAGAATACCGTAGGAGGCGTTTTTTTGTTTGTTTGCCGTGGAAGGCGATTTTGCCGTGAAAGGCGATTTTACAAAACTCATCAAATATGAAAGACAAGTATTGTGATTTCTTTTTGTCTCTTTAAAAAATACAAATTACAATAGAAAAGAAAGAAAAGGAATCTAACTTCTCAGGAGATTGTGGGGACACGTTCAGATCGACGGTCGCAAGTCTGTATGGACTTCACCATCGTCCTTTAAATGAGAACGCTTGATGCTTCGATTCTTTGGCTTGGTTCCAACCTCTCGACTTGGCTCCAACCTCAGTTTTTTAAAGGACAAGGACCAAGAGGAGGTCCTATATCCAATGAAAAATTGAGTAAACGGGCTGAAAAGCCGCGTTTAGGCCATGTTGTAGAAGGAGGGGACCTTGGGGGGTGGCCCCCCAAGGGAAGTTGATCACCTTGTAGCGCTTCTGGGAGCAAAGCAGCAGGACTTCGTCTCTCTTTTGAATTTTCTGGATTTTCAGAGCTTGGGATCACACTTGGGATTCATTCATTCTTCTTGGAATGGACCTCCTTTTATAGGCTTTTGGTAGCCATGAGGTGTTTATTGGCATTGATGACCATGATGAGAGAATTGATGATATTGATGATAGGAGTTACAAGTTTTATTTCTTGATTTTGTAACTCCTTTTTCTTGGCTTGTGATTGGCCGATGAAGGATAGTGGGCATTTAATCGCCTTTAATCTTCATGATGATGGGAGTTTCATGGGTTTAATGCCATGATTGCTTGGATTTGTAACTCCCAAATGCTTGAATCTGATTGGGCCGTCCAAAATAATGAGTTAATGACCGCATTAAGTTGTCATAAACGGGTCAATTAACAACATTAAGTGGTCGCCAGGGTATGTGAAGAGTCGTGGGCCGCGCCGCGTCTTTTGAGATTCTTCTTGTGATCATCACAGGTGGATCCACACATTGTTTGATGTCGGATTGCGGTGCAATTTTAGACATTGATTGATGTTGGTGGGCCGGTGACATCTGTCTTGTCGATTTCACGATCGGTCGGATAGAAAGTGTACTTTCTTGGTTCGGTTGGCGATCTTGGAGCGATCAATGATGATTTCATGCTTTGACGGCGGATCCAAGATGTCGGTGAAGATCAGTGGTTTTCAAGCATCAAAGATTGGATTTTCAGAAAATCACAGAGGCAGGAACACTCGAAACGCGAAAAGGATCGAAAAATGGGCCATTCGGCGAGAAATCCGGCGACCATGATTTGCAGGGTCGCCGGCGACCATGCACCATAAGGCTTTGGACCTTTTGGTCCCCGAGCTTCGTTTTCGGCCGTTTTCCTTCTTTTTTGTTTCTTTTTTCTTCTGTATTTTTCTTGACATTTTTCCTCAATTATTGACTTGATTTTCGTGGAGAAAACTTGACGAGAACCCGCGCGAAATCGGGGCGCAAAGTTTCCCATTTTTCGGGAAAGCCGAAGACTTTGTAGCCGATTTTTCGTCAAGAGTCGAAACTAGGTCAAATGATGTCGGAATGACCTGAAAATTGAGGTGAAGCTTCTTGAGCAGTGGATAGGACCAACCATGGGCTTTTATTTGAGTTTTGAAGCCATTTGGGGTCCCGTCGATACTAAACTTGATTTTGCTGCGGGGAAAATGCCGAGCTTTGATATGTGGTCAAACGATGTTCGATTAACCTGAAATTTGACGGGGAGCCTATTGGAGTCGTTTTAAGCCGACCCATTAGCTCCAATTTGGATGTCATGGTCCCGGGGTGCTCCGCCGCCGATAGGCTTGATTTTTTTTCGGAGCGTCGAAACCTGGTCAAACGTTGTCGGAATGACTTGAAATTCGACGTGCAGCCTTTTGGAAGCATGTTGAAGCCATTCATGTGTTTTATTTGACTAGTGATGGCTTCGGTGGTTCCCGCCACTGGGAGGCTTGATTTTGCTGCTCGAGCGTTGATGGAGGGTCAAACGTTGTCGGTTTGACTTGAAATTTGGCATGGAGCCCTTTGGAGGTATTTATGAACCATCCATAGGCTTTGATCGAAGTTTTGATGTCTTCGATGATGTCGCCGCCGGGAGCGCTTGTTTAGCTGTCGGAGAAGTGAAGTTAGGCCAAACGATGTCGGAATGGCCCGAAACCTTAGGTGTACCCCTCTTTTGGCTGTCTTGAATGATCTTGCATTTTTTGTCTGATTCTGACAAGATCTGATACTTGAAGTAGCTTTACCTGTTTTGTAGCAGGATTTATCTTCATGTAGCTTCTTAATGTCGAGGAGACATGTGACTTTTTTTTGGTGTCAACAAATGTCCCCTCGAGGTACAGCGACGAGTAGCTTTTTGAAGTCGATGTGCCTCGAAGAGAAACTTGAAGGAGAGCTTCTGACTTGACCAAGAGTCTTGAGCATTTTTTTTTGTTTGAATAGCCTTCTGAGTTTCAGGGGGGACTTTATGGTAGTGAGAGGGATCACGTATCATGTGAAGGCAAAGTTTTGAAAAGGACATGGGTATTTGGATTTTGGGTTTTGGATTTTGGTTTTTAACCTTATGACCTAACAAGCTGTATGTGGCAGGTTAGGGGGTCGGGGTTTGATTTTTGATTTTGACATTGTGACCCAACAAGCTGTATGTGGCAGGTTGGGGGGTCAGATTTCGTTTTTTGGATTTGGTTTTGGTTTGGATTGGATTTTGATTTTGGTTTTGGTCTTGTGACCTAACAAGCTGTATGTGGCGAGTTAGGGGACCAAGGTTTGGTTTGTTGTGGATTGTCAATTTCAAGATTTTGGCTCAATTTGGTTCATGAGGTTGGATGGTTTGGTTTTTGGAAACTCATGAGGCTTTCTTTCTCTTTTTTTTTGAATGGTCCAATAAACTCAAACGAGGCATGGGACATTTTTTTTTTTTTTTGCTCTTGGTAAGAGGAATATTTTGACTAAAAGCCACTTGTAGTGCCTAGGTGGTCAAACCTGGCTCATATGGGCTAACCCATGGGATCTTAGGCTTTGGAGATGGCCTAGATCTCATATGGTGTCATTTTTGTAGAGAATATCTAAAAATATCTCTTTTGTGTAGAGAATATCTAAAAATATCTTTACTTGGAGAGAATCTCTCAAGTTTCCTTCTTTTCTGGAGAGATTTTCTCAAAATATATTTCTTTTGGGAAAGTAGCTAAATTGTAGCACTTACCTCTTTTCTTTTCTCCTTGTTTCCTCTTTTGATTTGCTCTCTTCTATAAAAGCAAGCGGAGTTGGATCTTTTGCTCCATTGCTTTCTTTGTTTGCAAGAGTCTCCAAGGGTGCTCCAAGATCAAGAAGTGCTTTTTCTTCTCCAAGGATCTCCAAGATTTTTTCTTCTTCTCCATTAATGGCTTCAAGTAAGTTTTCTTCTTCAAGAAACTCCATTGTAGAAGTAGCTTCTTTCTTTTTTTGCTCTCTTTTTCTTTTTCTCTTCTTTCTTTTTTTTCCAAGCACGTTTTTTTCCTCTTTTTTTTTTTGTGCTTCCCTTTTTTTCTTTCTTTCTTTTTTTTTTTTCACGGTTTTCATCCCCTTTTTTTTCGTGTTTTTTTTTTCACCGTGATTCTTTTTTTGTCACGGGTTTTTTTTTCTCTCTTTTTTTTCCACTGTGTTTTTCTTTTTTTTTTTTCACGGTTTTTGTTCTCTCTGTATTTTTTCACACGGTGATTCTCTTTTTTTTTTTCACCATTTTTTTAGCGTTTTTTTTTTTCTTTCTGTTTTTTTTTTCTGTTTTTTCCCTGGCTGTACGACAGGTCCGTACGGACCTGACCGTACTGCCACGTGGCAGTGGGCCACGGCTTGTGGGTCCAAATTTTTTTTTTTTCGCTGAGATTTCTTTCTCTCGTTTTCTTTTTCTTTCATTCTTCGTTTGCTCACCATGATAATGAGGTGATGCAATTTCAATATGTTCATGCATTTTTTTTTTATGCATCAAGATAGAAGGCTAGAGTCTCTAGGTCAAGCCAATATGATTTTTGACTTGGACAAAGTTTGATTGGTTTTGACCAAATTGGGTTGGAATTGGTCAAACTTTGGTCAAGGTTTTCCTAGCATCTAATGCATGATGATATTCTTTGATGCATGATTTTTGGTAAATGGACTTGGAAGCATGATGATGCATACCTGAAAATCTTTTGCAAGTATTGGGATTTTGAGCTCGCAGCGATGTTGAGCTCTTTCTCGGTCTTGCTAGATTTTGAGGAACTTTGCAATTTTTGGATTTTGAAGCTCGCAGCAATGTTGAGCTCTTTTCCAAATTTTGCGGAAATTTGATGAGATTGGCTCGTTCTCGCAGCAATGTTGAGTTCGAACTTTCTTTGAGAATTTTTGACTGACTATGAGCTCGCAGCGATGTTGAGCTCATCTTCAAGCTTCCTATCTTTTTCGGAGTATTTCCCTTTTCTTTGGAATTGCCCCGGAACCATGTCAAAATTTTGCTAGAATTTTTGTAGCAAAACTCTGTCATTTTGATGATGATTGATCTTTTCTTTTCCATCTTTTGCAGGTAGTTCTTCCAGAACGAACAAGGGTAAAGGTCCTGTTATTGACGCACCTCATCGGTCAGCCAGATCTTCTAATGCGGCCGTTCAGCAGGCTTGAGAGAAGGTCCAGTTTGTCGAGAAGAACTTGGAAGAGTGCGATTCCCTCAATCGTGATGAGATGAGACAGCGATTGATCGCTCTCAAAGATGAGGAATTCTACAAGATCATGGTAAGCAGCCGTCCTTGGGTTACGGACGATCAAAGCATTGTGCTCAAGCCTACCTTTTTTTTTGGTGATGCCGTCCCCGACGACTTGACATACCAAAGGAGATGTTTTCAGTTCTCTTACACAGTAGATGGTGAGGAGAGAACTATTTCTACCCGGTCGACTTTCGATCGGACCATCTCGATCTTGAGCCTTTCTCCTACGTGCCCTAAGAGGGAAGATCCTCCGAGCTGGGTGAAGAGGACCAGTGTGATCAAGACCGGGGTTTTTGTTGGCGGCTCTTCCGGTTTTGCAGAAAAGTCGCCTGTCCATATGGACATGTTGATGCCAGCCAGTGGCTACCAAGGTTCTGATCATCCATCGGTCGATTTGAGACCGGTGGGCCTTGGCATTTTTCGGGGTGACGGCAGCAATTGGGTGAAGCCTTTTCGACTTCGTGGCCGTTTTAGTGCTGACTCGAGCTGGGAATCATGGACTGATCACACCCTGAAGATTGGCGAGGCCGTTCTGCGGGAGGCCGAGATTTTTGATGCGGTTCGCGCTTTTCGGCAAACTGTCGTTTTCTCCGATGAGGCTTTCATGGCCATGCTGGAGTCATTCCTTCCACAAACCAACACCGTCATTGGGACGAATGGTGAGATTGGTTTTTCTTTGAAGGAACTGAAATCCATCACAGGGTTGCTTATCCTCGACAAACTCTATGAGGAGTTTATGCCTATTGACAGCGTCCTTGAGGAGCAGTCTGAGGAGTTTAGGCTTGTATACTTTCAGCTCGTCGCCTTCTATGATTTTCTGAAGGAGAAAGAGGCTCGAAAGTCAGGTGTAGCAGTTGGAGGAGTTGCAGCTCCAACTTTTTTGATAGTAAGGAGTTTTCTGATGGCATGGCCCAGGATGCTAGGGCTAAAACATCAAGTTTGAAGAAGATCGCCGCTATGCGAGAAGATTTGATGAAGTTCTTTGCAATCACAGATGCCATTTGTTCCGACATTGCGTTGCGGAGAGATCTTGCTGTTTAGCTCACTTACTGGCTAGGTGAGACTGTTTTTGCTGGAGGAGATGGAACGCACATCAGGCCGTATTGTATTTTTCCGGCTTGTCAGATGGCGTTTGGAGAGCGGCTGGCTTTTGTACCTGCTCTTTACTCCTACTTGTGTACCGAATTGTAAGCTGTTGCTTTCCTGGTTCGGCTTGGGCTCCCTATGAACAGGGTATTTTCTGCCCACATCTTCTATTCGTGGTATGTATACCACTGTCCTAACTTCCATCGGTTGGGAGTTGCACAGGACGAAGATCCCTTTATGATTCGTTTGGGTAGAGGGACAGCCGTTTCCGAATCTTTTTTATCTGCCCGTTTGAGGATCCGACGGTTCAGGGACGTCGAGATTGGGCAGTCTTCAGTGAAGTTTTCTCCGGGTTTGCGGAAGAAGGCTTTTGATTTTGGTGTCTCCCGTGATTCGACCAGGGCAGGGTTGGGAAGACACTATGTTTTGACAAACGTGGAGAAGAGATGGCTTTTCAACATACGGGTTCGTACGATGGTGTACAATAGACATCTTTTTGTGGATATCCAGCCGTATGTCCTTTCGCATTTTGCATTGCAGCTTGGCTTCTCTCAAGGTGTTGTTGGAGCGCCTTCGAGCATGGTGAAGCGTTTTGGAGGTTTGCAGGATGGGAGGAATGCATGGGCTTTTTACAATGCTGAGGACACTACCGCAATGATTTCCTATCCTGAGCTGCCCACCTTCCGGACTGCTGGCTTCACGAAGTGGTTCGTGGAGAGCTTCTCAGTGTACCGGGGGCTTTCCAAGAAGGAGCTTGATGTCAAGCAATCTTCTGGGAAGGGTTTTGGCAAATCATATGGTGTCCGTCAGGAGGAAGTTTTGGCCTTCCTTTCTGGAGAGAAGCACAAGATAGGCTTTCTCAATGAGCAGGATATCATCAGATCAGGAGCTGCACAAGGGATTCCTGGTGAGGTCTTGAGACAGTTGGAGGAGGAGGCCGAGATCGATGCTATGATACAGCAGAGCGTACGAAAGCTTCCATGGAGTCTACTGAGAAAAGTAGGCCATCCAGTGATGACTCTAGTGAGAGGCCTGATGTTGATAGTGGAGCAAGATCGTCGAGCAGATTGACCTGCCGAGGCAAGAGGAAGAGAGGACAGCACCGTAACATGAGATGGCACGATAGTCCTTCTGATCTTGAAGTTCCTCTCACCATTGCTGAGGAGGTGTCTGAGGATGCTGACGAGCCTCCGGAGAAGAGGAGCAGAGAAGAGGAGACAACTGGTATGATCCTCTTTCTTTCTTTTGCCACTTCTCTTCTTTTATGAGAGATTTTTTTTTGTTTTGATCCGCTGTTTTCTTTTTTTTGGCAGAGGATGTTGACTTGGTGATGCCCAAGGTTCCGGCCGATGAGGCGATGACGGATCTAGTCGTGGCATCTGAGGAAGAGCCCAAGGACTCTGGAGTGGTTCCAGAACCTTCACCTGGTATGATTGCTTTTGGTTCTTTTTTTTTTCTTTTTGTTTGTGCTGTCATTTGCCAACATGTAGCTTTTGTTTTCTTGTTAGCTGACTTGTCAGAGGATTATGACGATTTCGAGATGCTTCGGATGAGCTCAGAGAGGCAGAGAGTACTCCGCCAGTTGTTGAAGAAGCTGTTTTGCAATACTAATCTTGATATTGATTTTTTTGACAAGATTATATTCATACCTTTTTGTCTATTCCTTGGCAGATTGTGGAGCAGCAGGAGAGGTCCATCCGTCTTCCTTAGAGCCAGAATAGGGGATACCTGCGGCTGATCCAGGAGTAGGGGCTTCTTCTTCGTTCAACGAGTCAGCTTCTTCGGTTGGAAAGAGTTTATTGATTACTCTTCCAATGGAGCATGACATGGCCAGTCGGGCGCCAGAGCATGGTGAATTTTCATCTGCGCCGCACCTTCAGTATGCAAGGAAGGTGTTGAAGACTGTTTTGAGCTCATGGGTTGAGACTCTTTCTTCGGGTCACTTGGAAGCTGGCTTTAGCATGATCAAGCATGTACAGGACATTCTTGCTGATAGCGAAGAAGTCGGTCTGGACATTACAAGCGCCAAGGATTTTGTTGATGAAGTCATCGCCTCGGAGTATGTGGGTGATGTGACAGATGTTGATAATTCTTTGAGAGTTTCTTCAGCCTCTTGTTGTGACAAGCAGCATAGAAGTACTCCGTTGAAGGATTTTCTATAAAGTGCTTTTGAAGGTATGTCCAAATGAAAGTTCGGGGCTCGTCTTTGGATACTTACTCGCTCTTTTGGATCTCCAGGTAGGATTCCGAACATGATGTAATCAATGAACGGATCCCTCCAGTCGTAGATCGGAGGTTTGAGGATAGACATCCGGCTTCCAACCACATGGTGGCATTCAACAACTGCTTGATGTGTGTTAAGAGGAGGGAGAATCCTTTTTTGACACACTGTGACTTGCATGTTTTCTCATTGTCACAGCCCCGCCCAACTCAGCATGAAATTGTCCGCTTTGGCCCACGTGCACGCGCGGGGACTTCCCAGGAGGTCACCCATCCTAGTACTGCTCCCGCCCGAGCACGCTTAACTACGGAGTTCTTACGGTTTCCAGGGCCGCACGGTTTTAAAAGGCCTCATGCTAAGTTAATACGGGGTTTGACTTATAAGCCCAGGGTCAGGACTTGGATATTTCTGATGCGGGCTAACGGAGACTCACCGTTTGAAGCCCGTGGTTGACAGCTCCGCCCCGTGGTTAAGGGTGCCGCCCGGACCAAGTTCTCACATTCTCCCCCACCGGAAATAGAGCCGTCCTCGGCTCTGATACCAATTGTCACAGCCCCGCCCAACTCAGCATGAAATTGTCCGCTTTGGCCCACGTGCACGCGCGGGGACTTCCCAGGAGGTCACCCATCCTAGTACTGCTCCCGCCCGAGCACGCTTAACTACGGAGTTCTTACGGTTTCCAGGGCCGCACGGTTTTAAAAGGCCTCATGCTAAGTTAATACGGGGTTTGACTTATAAGCCCAGGGTCAGGACTTGGATATTTCTGATGCGGGCTAACGGAGACTCACCGTTTGAAGCCCGTGGTTGACACGCTCCGCCCCGTGGTTAAGGGTGCCGCCCGGACCAAGTTCTCACACTCCTTCTTGGATTGCCATGGATGTGGCGAGTCCAGCCAGGGCATCTGCACGGATGTTTTCACCTCTAAGTATGTGGGTGATGTGACAGATGTTGAATTTTTGTCGAAACGACTGCGCCTTGTTGTAGTAAGGTAGCAAATCAGGCTTCCTGACTTCAAATTTCTGATTCATCTGGTTGACGATCAGTTGAGAGTCTCCAAAAGCTTCCAGCATGGTGTGCCGGATTCGAGGGCGAGTTCCAATCCTACAATCAGGGCTTGGTACTCAGCTGCATTGTTCAAACATGGTTCCAGTAACGAAAAGGGGTACGGAATCATGTATTTGTTGGGGCTGACAAAGAGGATGCCGATTCTCGATATTTGCTTTCCTTTTTCATTTGTCCTGGTTGCGCCGTCAAAGTACATGTACCAGGAGGCATTTGATAAGGAAGTTTCCACGTTGTAGACAAATTTGTCTGGGAGATCATCCTTGAGTGGAGAATCTTTAGGCAATGGATTCTCTGCGAGGAAGTCTGCTAGAGCTTGGCCTTTGATTGCTTTTTGTGGTACATACCTAATATTAAACTGTGATAGAAGGATGGACCATTTTGCCAGTCGGGCATTGAGAGAACCTGCTTTTGTGACAAGGACCTTTAGGAGGTTGATCCTCGAAACCAGGTATACCGTATTAGACAGCAAGTAGTGACGCAGCTTTTGTACGGCGAACATCACTGCAAGGCATTCTTTTTCGACTGGGGAGTAACAATGCTCTGCACCTACCAACATGCAGCTAAGGTAATATAGAGCAGCTTCTTTTCTGTCGTCGTTTTCTTGTGCAAGCAGAGCACCCAAAGAGTGGTTGAGAGCTCTTATGTACAAGATAAATGGTTTTCCAGTTGTGGGGGCAGCCGACATTGGGGGTTTGGTGAGGTATGCTTTGATGTCTTGAAATGCATTTTCACATTCAGCATCCCAGACAAAGTCCACGCCTTTCTTCATCAAGCGAGAGAATGGACGGCACTTCCCTGACAAATTGGAGATGAACCGTCGAATGTAGGCCAACCTTCCTTGAAGCCCTTTTAATTCTCTTAAGGTTCTTGGAGATGGCATTTCCAGGATAGCATTGACTTTAGTGGGGTCAAGTTCTATTCCAGCTTTCCGTACTATGAATCCGAGGAACTTACCCGATGAGACACCGAAGAAGCATTTCAATGGATTCATTCGCAATTTGTGTTTGCGAAGTTGGAGGAAGACTTCTCGAAGATCCTCGAGATGGTCTTCTTTTCTTCTGCTTTTGATGGCGAGGTCGTCAACATAGCATTCGACTGTCTTACGCTGCATATCTTGGAATATTTTCATCATAGCCCTCTGATATGTTGCACCTGCATTTTTTAGACCAAATGGCATGACAGTGTAGCAATACACGCCAAATGGAGTCCGAAATGATGTATGCCTTTCATCTTCAGGATGGATCTTTATCTGATTGTAGCCAGAGAATCCATCCATGAATGTCATTCACTCGAACCCACAGGTGTTGTCAATCATCACCTCTGGTATGGGGAGCGGGAATTCATTTTTGGGACATGCATTATTCAGGTCCCTATAGTCGATACATACCCTTATCTGCCCATTTTTCTTTGTCACAGGGACGATATTGGCCAACCATTCAGGATGCTATTCCTCGCGGATGAAGCCAACGCTTTTAAGTTTCTGAACTTCTTGTTCAATTTTGTCCATCACGTCGGGACGAAATCTTCTTTGGCCTTGTTTGACAGGCTTGATTTCTTTTTGCAAGTTAAGCTTGTGGACTGCTACTTTGGGATCTAAGCCAGGCATTTCAGCATAAGACCATGCAAAGCAATCAACGAACTCATGAAGAAAAGAGATATACTCGGGTAACTCATCATCCTTTATATTCTTGCTTATGAATACAGGACGTGGGTTATCATGTGTTCCTAAGTCTATCTTTTGAACATGATCTTCTGTCGGAAGGTTTGAAGGTGGTTCCTCCACAATATTTTTGGAGGCTTCCAACTCAACATGACCTCTGGAGTGCCAGAGGCATTTTCAGACTGAGGCTCTATTTCTGTCCATGGATCTTCTTGATCAGTATCATTCTCAAGACTTGCAATGAGATGGTCCCAATCATTTGCTGGAACTGGGTTGAAGTAGGGTACTTCTTTTGGAGACGATGGTTCTTCTGGGTCAGAGAACCGTGCGTCTATGTCATCGAACAATTCCTCTTTATCATCAGAGAAATTATACCAATTGGAGGAGCTTTCTGGATCCTTGACAAGTGATTCCTCAAAAAGATATCCAGGGAGATCAATGTCTTCATGAGATGTTGAGGCTCGGTCAGTAAAACGACTTTGCAGCCATGGTGTCAACTGTCTCATAGGAGCGGTAGGATCATACCCCAACCTATATGAAGACTTGCCTTTATGAAGGTAGATTTTCCAATCTTCTGGTTGACTTTTGGTCAGGGTGGGTTCCAATGGTGTGAGAATACCACGGCCACCTCCCAAACCAGTCGGATTCTGAGCATCGCAGCCCATTTTTATCATGATAGCTTGTGCCATTGGACTATACAGGGATAGCTGAGGCATACCTTCATTTTGGAAAGGTTCAAGCAGAGAGTTTAGTGGAGATGCTCCCGATCTGGCGAAGTTGCCGGAATAACGAAGGAAGTAGACGTAGGATCTTCTATGTCAGCAAGTGTCTCCAATGGAATGAGAGCGGGCTGATCTTGCTGAGTATCAGCTTGGCTTGATGCTGTGTCATCTTCTGGCTCTGATTCCGAGTTTGTGTCATGCGTAATAGACACAAAGGAAACAGTGAACTTGCCCTTAGCCTTTTGTTTTGTCTTCTTTGCTTTGGTAGTGATTACCAAAGGCTTTGGAGAGTTGAAGGAGACAACGAAGGGAGCTTGACTGCTTACTTCGAGTTTGGTGGAGGGTTTGTTTACCTCTAATGATTGCTGAAGAGCCTTGCCTTTATCTTTCTGGAGACCGTCGGCAAAGTATATTGTTTTTTTCTCCTGTTCTTCTTTTCCATCTTTATACATCTAAGCATTTTCAAAATGGACATCCTTGCCTTTGAAAGGCTTTTTGTCTGCGAACACTCGATGTATCAAGCCGTCGTTGCCAACGAACTTGATGTACTGATGTAAAGTTGAAGGAACGACACCATTTTCATGTATCCAGTGGCGTCCAAGGAGGATATTGTAGCATGAAGGGGTCCTTATTGTATACACGGTGACTTCAGAAATAAGATCACTGATTTGCAATTTGAACCTGATTTTGCCGATAGGCCTTTGAGCACTCCCGTCATATCCAAAGATGGATACGGACGTGTGACTCAGCTTCCTAGGTGGGATGCCCAGCTCTTCGAGTGTCGAAGTAGAGATGAGGTTGAGTGCAGAACCTGGATCGATCTGAACTCTGTGTACTGGCATTTCTTTGACGTACCCCGTAAAGTACAAGGGTTGGTTGTGCTTTGTCTTGGCTAGCAGGAGGTCATCCTTGTCAAAGGCAATTGTTGCACTTGCTGCTTTTTGTACCGAGAGGCATTCATTGCTTGATCCCTCAGTTTTCTTCCTTTCTTCCTTTGATGGAGTATTTGATTTTTTGACCCTATAGTCCATTTCAATTTGTAGGACTTGTGGGGCATGCTTGTTGACATCCGCATTCAGCCTTTGTAATTATGAAATGAGACTATCACGAGTTTGTGGAGACATTCGTAATAAGTCAAGGATGTGCAGACGTACAGGTATGTGTTTGAAGTGCTCAATCAAGTCGTACTTGAAAGCCTCCTTTGGGCCTGCATTTTCATTATTACCGCCACTTGAGGTGTTTACAACTTGCTTTCCCGAAGGATTTACATAAGAAGAAGAAGGTTGGTTGTAATTTTTGTGGTAATCCCGGCCAAAACGGGTACCTCTACCAACTTCAAGAGCTTCTAGAGAAGGGTCTTCTTTTGGAAGATCACTCTCGGGATCAAGGGGTCGATCCTTGTCATTTGCTGAAGACGTTTCTATAGCAGCATTGGCGTCTTCAGTGATTGTGTTGCACAGAGCAATTTCCGGGAACAAGTCCTGAACAGTATCCGACAACCTTTCTTTATTAGTCCAGACATCGTCCATAAGATCGGGTATCTGGGACCAATCGACTGGGTTTTCATTGAAGAAGATTTCATTGGCAGAAATTTCATCAAGATGATCAAATGGGAGAGGCTTGAGTTCCGATGTCACAGCTTCAGGAGACGAGGGCTTAGAGGATGATATCTTAGTGGAAGTCACCTGAGAAGATGTAGCTCCAAAAGATACATTACTAGTTAGGGAGTACGTGTCTTCGGAAGCTTCAGAGGCACTATCGTCCTGAGCTATCGCATTGCAGGTTATCCTGATAGGAGATGCCCCCAGTGTAGACTGTTGGGAATCAGACTCATCCTCGGATGTGAGAGGATCATGGATCCAGCAGTTTTCTCCATTTTCAGGAGTTGAGGGAGAAAGTTCATGTTGATTTTCAGGGACTTCCGATTCTGGACGAAGATTATTGATGCGATCCTGCTCTTACTCTATGGCAAGATGTTGCAAGATTCTTGCATATTCTTCAAGATTAGGCATAGGAGCCAAATCTTCTTCGTCACCTGCTCCTTGTGGTTCACCATTATTGGGTTCCACTGGAGCATCTGCTGGTGCCAGGTCAACAGCATTTTCAGCCTCTTGGTCTTCTTCAACATCGGACTAGGATCCTTGTGGCTGCAATGGGTTATACCAGATTACTGGCATAAGATGAGAGTCGGTAATCCATTCCTCGTCGGAGAGGTATTCTCTTGTTTCAAGGGATTCTTCCCACTCATCAATATCACTGGCGGTATCACTGGACTCGTATCCATCCATGGAGAATCCAACTACCGAGTTGCAAGAGTATGATGCCCCCTTTGAAGTTTTGGGAAGGGATTCTTCTGTCGCCCCTAGTGAAGCAGCGGAAGAGGTTTCTGCCTTTTCAAGGACTTCTTGTTTTGGTTGAGACTTCTGCTGCTGTTTGAGCTTGCGGAGTTGTCTCTTGGCTTGCCTTCGTTGCTGAGCGGTCGGCTTTGTTTTGACGATCTCCCAATTTTCATCATCTAGGAGATCGGGATGCACCCATATAGGTTGTCCATCTGGTGTTGGATAGGGAACCAACTCTTGAGATGCTTGAGCCATTTTAATCAACTTGAATGAAGTAATGATCTTATTCTTCGGTGATTTTGAAGTTTGCCCACATGACACCATGTTGACAGAGGCGGAGCCATAGTTTTTGTTAAAGGTGATGACTCCGTTTTTCCACATCTCATTGATCTTCTCTCTCACAACGAAGCATTGATTGAGAGGATGTGAGATCATCTGGTGGTATGGACAGTATCGGGGATCATTGGTTTTGCTAACATCTCCCGGTCTTTTGGGCTCCGGCAAAGTGAGTTTGCCATTTGCTAGGAGAGCCTCAAAGATTTCTTCAACATCTTCATCGAACGGATATTTCTTTTCCACACGTTCTTTGAAGGCATCGGAGAGTTCAGGCCTTTTACCTGTAGCTTTGTTTTCAGCTTTCTTTGGCTGCCGAGGAGCTGACTTAGTTTGCAATTGAGAACCTCCTTTTTCTTTGGTTTTTAGGTCGTAATGGCAGTCGTCTCTTTCTTTGATGATTTCTGACTGTTGAGATCTTTGATCACCATTTCAGCTTCCATGGAAGCTTCGAGAAGTTCTCCCAGGTTCTTTGATTTGTTGCCGATGATCATGGAGCGAATCCTTGCTCTCATATTGTTACGGCAGATGTCGACTGGCGACGCTTGTGGCAGTACATCTGAGCATTTGTACGCCATTGCTTTCCATTTGTGAATGAAGTCGTATGTTGACTCATTCTCTCCCTGTTTTAGGCTGCAGAGCTGAGCCATAGTAACAGGATGATCCTCACCTTGGAAGTGGGCCAGGAAGTGTAAGACCCCGACCCGAGTGACTCGATTAGTGCTAATTAAGTTATGTGTTAGTGCTAAGCTTGATTAGTGGTTTTGTCTAAGCTTGGATTAGTATAGTTCTTGATAGCTTTGAGGAATTTTTAGTGTCTTGTATTTAGTGGGACCCTTTGGGGGTTTCCTTTTGATAGTCTTGCTCGCTTTTGGAGGTTACTTGATATTCCCCTAATTCTTGTCTTGATCCTGTTTTACTTATTTTATCGATCCTTACAACTTTCGTGCTGAGCCCGCAACCGTCCGGAACCTCGAAACCCGATCTTCTTGCTTTGAGGGCAAAACAGTCCTTGTACGTGAAATCTGTACCCAAAACTTGATATTCCCGAAACCCGCGAAACATATACTTTTTGGAAACTAGATATTTCGACGATCACTTTTCTCTTCTTCGTTGATTTCGTCCGAGGTCCCGAGATTGGTGCTTTCGGCCTCCAAAGATTTCCTAGAGATGGGGACCCACACTCCACTTGTATATAAGGAGATCATTCTCTTTCATTTCCCCTTTTTCCAGCCTTAGAGCAACAAGAGTCTAGGGTTTCCTTCCCTTCCCTTTCTCCTTGCTTCTTCACCACCAAATCCCTATCAAACCTTGCACCAATCAAGAAATGAACTTCACCTTCTTCTTCCTCATTACTAGAGCTATACATTGATGCCATTTTTGGAGGGATCCATCCACCTCAAGACCCTCATTGAACTAGTTTGGTGATTTTGGAAATCTTCCTAGTAAGTCCTCCTTCCAATCTCTTTGTTTTGTGTTTTTCCTACCCTTAGAGAAGCTCCATTTCCTTTACTGTGAGCTCTCTCTTCTTGTTTCTTGGTTTGACCCATTTTAGGGTTTGGATTTGGGGGTTTTGTGTAGATATCATTCTTGGCTTGGAGGAAGAGATTAATAGCTTGATTTCTTGCGTAGAGAACCTTGAGGCAAGTGGATTGAATGGATAGTTTAGCTTTTAATGATTTTATGATAAATGTGTTTGAATTACTACCTCATTAATGCCTTGTTTTATTGCATTCAATGATGTTAAATGCTTTGAATGGGGTTGGTAAGCCTCTTTACTGTCTTGAAACATGATTTCTAGCTTTTGGTTTCATCTATTGTCTTTAAATCATGGATTGTAGTTTTGAGTTAATCTTTTGTACAATGCCTAAGTGAATCCTTGTGATGATGGGTGTCTTCCTTCTCTTGATGATTGTATGAATGGAAAGATGGAGAAATTGGTTGATGGTTGAGTAGTGATTGAAGGGAGTTGAGAGTCTCCCATTATGTTGTAGAAAAGAGGCTAAAAAGGTGTTTTGAGAGAAAGGAAGAATGGAAGAGCAGAACCGTCCCGAACTCAGTTCTGGACAGTTCGCTCGAGCGAACTTGACACTTCGCTGAAGCGAACTGCCCAGGAAAGGGTTCGTGCCATTCCAGAGAGCTTTTTGCTCGTGCGAACCCAGTGTCCGCTCGAGCGAACTCTTCCAGCAGCCATCCAGTGAGTGGTTGGGTCGAGCGCACAAATCGTTCGCTCGTGCCATCCTGAACTGGGCAGGTCCGCTCGACCGAACATATGTCCGCTCGAGGGAACCCTCCCAGAAACCATTCCAGAGGCTCATCCGCTCGAGCGAACTGTAATGTCTGCTCGAGCGATGGTTGCTGTTGCACAAGGGATGTGTTTGGAGCTGAAGTGGAACATTTTCATGATTGCGAAAGGTTCATTGGGAGCCTTGTTGTGTCGAGTGGTGATGTATGGAGCCCGGATGAGGACGAAACCATTATCACAAGCATTCATTGGAGTTTGGAGACTATCAAATGTATAAGGAGCCGGAATGCCCTAAAACCCAAGGAGTACCAAGTTTTATTAAATAGACATTCGGGATCCCTATGCACTTGAATCAACTTCGAACCTTGATACTCATCCCGATATTTCGAAAGCTTATTTCACTCTTTTATTTCCGAAATCTACGAGTTAGGATTTATGAACCCCGAAATCACGGAATTGTATTTGTAGCCTTGTGCTATCCCCGATGCGCATGACCCGATACTGAAATGATGATTGTGCCTTGAGCACCCCGCCTTGCCCGCTTATAGCCTTGCACTGGATTTGTTTTATACTCGTCTCGATTTATGTGATTTGTCCTATGAGTCGGCACCACTAAGTTTGGATGACCTTGTCGGTCTGATCTACCGACTTGGAGATCCCTTCCCGTCCCGCCAGCTGCAGCTTGGATCCCGATACCCGGTTTATTAACCGTGGTCCCGTCCCGATACCCGGCTCGCTCCCGTGGTTCCCGATATCCGGTTCGCTACCGTGATTCCCGATACCCGGCTTGCTACCGCGGTCCCGTCCCGTATTATTGTATATGTATATGTAACTTGGTTGCACCTCCTCACTTCGATGACTGAGGTCAACACCCATTACTCACGTCACTTCGGTGATAGAGGATTTAACTTTTGTGGATGCCATCTTGATTGTTTCCCGGTTTCCTTGGTTGCCTTACATCTTTTATTACTGCATATGTGTTTCAAGGAAATGATTCATTTGCTTTTGAAAGGCATTGTTTAAACAGGTTTACATGTTTTCCAAGGTAAAGGTTTTATTATTAAATGTTTATATCTTTTCATCTACCTGCCAGACCGTCGTGTCTGACCCTTTGCTTTGGTACTCAGGTCCCGTTGTCGGTTATCCCGAGGAGGAGCCAGAGGAGGCGGTCGGAGAACCACAACCGCTAGTTGAGTGGCGTTCCGACGATGTTATGTAAACATCGGGCTACCGAGATGCAAAACATTTTGGGGGTTGTTTGGATAGTTTCTGGTGGTTATTGTTTTGTCTATATTGGCCTTTGTTGGCCTTTATTCTTTTTGGAATTGTAATTAAATGTTATATGTTCCAACCTTAACAGCATTTTGGGTTACGCTTTAGAGCATTGCTCATTCTGATACTTGTTATTCAATGCAAACAGTCTTGTTACTATGGAAATGATTTATATGCTTGATTTGCCATACGCTTCCGCAATTATACTAAATGGTTATGTGTGTTGGAAAATCTTCACCGCGGACACCTGTGGGAAATCACGTGCAAGGAGGATGTGTGTTCTTTTATTAACCCCTGTACGCTTGATCATAAACATATTTTTAATTATTGTCATCACTCCATATGATCACATCATTGGCTTCACTCAATTAGTCCCGATCCCGGATTTCTTTCCCGAACCCGGTCCGGGGTCGCGACAAAGACTGGTATCAGAGCGAGACGTGTTTCAGGCAATTAAAAGAAACTAGAAATCCTAAGGACGTGGCGAGGATTCGTTAGACCTTCCGTTAGTTAGAATCGCGTGAGCAATGTGTGACCCTATTCTTGATTGTTATGTACTAACAACTTGTTTTGCAGCATCATGCCACCACGTAAGCGCCCGGTAAATGGCAACCCCACAGCGAGTAACAGTGATTATACAAGACCAGTTGAGAATACAGAGCCAGCTGGGGAAGATGGAGTGGGAAGTGCTGTGCCAAATCAGTTCCAACAGATGATGCAAGCCATGCTCGATCAACAGCGTCAGGCTAATGAGAATCAGACTAGACTTCAAGAACAAATGCTAAAGAAGGATGAGGATCATGCCAGAGAGTTGGCAGAGATGCACAGGCAGTTGTTGGAGGTGTTACAGAGAAGGCCAGAGCCAGTCCAGCCTCAACTTGCAATTGTCATCAATCAGAGAGAACATGACCCCAATGCTCTATTTGTGAGATTTAGAAAGAGGGCACCCAAAGATTTTGTGGGCTCAGAAGATCCCTTGACTGCAGATGATTGGCTGGATCATACGGAGAACATCTTCGAAGTCTTTAGATGCACAGGGGGTGAGAGAGTAAAGCTGGCAACGTCCCTATTCACCGGGTTGGCAGATATCTTGTGGAAAACTGTAAGGGAAGAGTATAGGACAATGGCTGACGCAGTTGCATGGCAGAATTTCAAGATACAGTTTCGTGACAAGTATGTACCCACGCACATCAGGAGGCAGAAGGCAGTAGAGTTTCAACAGCTTGTCCAAGGCAATACGACCGTTCAAGAATACCTCACTAAGTTTGAGAGGTTGTCAAGATATGCACCCGAATTAGTGGACACAGTGGAGAAGAAGATAACCAAGTTCCTTGAAGGACTTCATCCCATCATCGAGAGAGATGCTACGGGAGTCATACCACCGGTCACTTTTGAAGAGGCGATCAAAAGGGCCTACAAGTTCGAAAACTTCCACCACAAGGTCCTTAGATCTCAAGGCAAAGGACAAGGGCAACCCCAGCAGCAGCAGCATCATCAGCAAAGTAACCAGCAGAACAAGAGGCAGAGGCAAGACCAGAATGTACAACTCATTTGTATCCACTGTGGCAAAAACCATGAGAGTGCCCAATGTCGTACCATCACCGGAGCGTGCTTTAGATGTGGCTCCATGGATCACCAGATGAGAAATTGCCCAAGACCGAACAGGCAGAATCAGCAGCCTCACGGAGCACCGCGTCCAGTACCGCCACAGAATGCACTAGTAGTGCAGAATCAGGCAAGGCCACTTCAGCAACAGGCACCACCGTAGCAGTATAGGCCCCAGCAGCAGCAACAACAATAGGTCCGTCAGCAAGGGCAGCAGCAGAATCACCGTCCACCGCAACAGAACAGAAATGCCCCTCAAGGCAGGCCACAACAGGCACCTATCAGGCCACAGCAGCG
This sequence comes from Umbellularia californica, assembly GCA_028538565.1. Lineage (NCBI taxonomy): Eukaryota > Viridiplantae > Streptophyta > Magnoliopsida > Laurales > Lauraceae > Umbellularia > Umbellularia californica. The sequence continues at coordinate 38,810,610 of JAPQWN010000007.1, read as the reverse complement.
AGGACAAGTTTATGCAGTCAACAGAGCTAATGCAGAGGCAGCAGGCAATGTTGTGGAAGGTACACTTCTTGTTAGTGGAATAGAAGCTAAGATATTATTTGACCCTGGCTCCACGTATTCTTTTATATCCCATGCATTTTCTACACTGATTGATGTGCATGGTAGAGATCTTGAGTACATTTTGACTGTGGCAACCCCGGTAGGAAAACAAGTTGTGTGTACTAGCTATTACTGTCACGACCCCAAACCCGGGGTCCGTGAATTGAGAGTTATGTTTCTCCCAAGATCCGCGTGAGTGAGGATTACAAATTCCAACACCTCTGAATATTTAGCGGAAGCTTTTATGGTGTTGCGACTCGGAGTCCGTGGCCATTGGATTCCGAACCGCATTCAACCCAAGCATATAGCCATCTTATCATTGATCCATCTCAGACTGGAATAAACTATCACAATAAAAGTACAGAGCTGACAGTAACAAGATATTACATTCCCATATATGTTCAAGTTACAAATAACAATGTGTATTAATTACAAATCCCAAGAAAAAGGCTAATAGAAGCCATACAAGAAAACAAGCTAATGATCACTACCCATATGTGACGTAATACCGATGTCAAGCTCAATGTCTACATGACATAGCCGACAAACAACCTGTAAGCTCATGGCTCCACAGCCAACACGTGCACTCATCTCGGGTGAAGAAATCTGAACCTGAGTACCAAAGTAGTGGGTCAGACACGACGGTCTGGCAGGTGGGTGAAAAGATATAATAATATACTGAATAGTTAAAACATGAAATAAATCATACTGTCTGATCAAAATTGTACATAATAAAAATGTATCGGAAATCATGAGTATCTGACGAAATCATGTATTCATATAAAACGGGTATGAAACACGGATATTAGGCAAAGCATGTATTCCTTTAAAGCATGTATAAAACATGAACATTTTACAAATCGGGAACTCATTTAAAACATGTATAAACAATAAACATCTTTCAGATCGGGTACTCATTTAAAGCATGTACAAACAATAAACAATTTACAAATCGGGTACTCATTTAAAGCATGTAGAATTAGTGCATCCTTTATTAAGAAAAGACATGATCAATATAAAGCAGTACGGGTATCAATGATCAGGAACTATCAAGATGGCAACCACACAAAGCTAAATCCTCTATCACCGAAGTGACTAGAGTATCGGGCGTTGACCTCGGTCACCGAAGTGAGGAGGTGCAACAAAATTCACATATACATATACAATAATACGGGACGGGACCACGGTGGCAAACCGGGTATCGGGAATCACGGTGGCGAACCGGATATCGGGAACCACGGGAGCGAGCCGGGTATCGAGACGGGACCACGGTTAATAAACCGGGTATCGGGATCCAAGCTGCAGCTGGCGGGACAAGTGGGGAATCTCCAAGTCAGTGGATCAGACTGACAAGGTTATCCAAGCTTAGTGGTGCCGACTCATAGGTTATATGCAAGTAACAAAACAAATACATGTATGCATGTTCTCTTTTTGGCTCATGGGCTCGCACTACAAAGCTCTGGCCCCATATTGCCTCAAGGTTTTATTCTCATGGGTCATATACAAGAAATCCGGTCAAGTAAACATATTTGACGGGACGAGGTACCCATAGGCACAAAACATGTTTGTATCGGGTCGGGCCTGTACGAGCTAGCAACAATGCTAATAACATGGATTTCAATACTCTAGGGTAAGTCTAGTCATAAAACACGAGATTTAAAACGTACAAGTGAAATTCGGGTTAAATACGACATAATGGATTTCTATACTTTTCCGGGTCAATCGTTGAGGGTCCTAGATTCATATCGATGTGAATAGGGTCCCGTATGTCTAATTTGACATATACTTAGTGCTCCATGAGAATTAAGGTCATCTCGGATCCCTATGCACATTGACAAGTCTAAGGATCCTCGACGAATCTTCATAATGGGTTCCTTTTCATCCGGATTCCATAAAATGCCTTCCAAGTTCTTACATTGCATTGGGGCTCCAAACAATACCTCCCCAAGCTTAAAAACAATGTTTCAAGGCCCCAAGTATTGATAGGTCATATGCAAGAAATCGGGCATGTATAAAACACTTGATGAAATCGTGTAAACAGGCGAAACAGGGTGCTCAAGGCACAAATATCATTTCAATATCGGGTCATGCCAATCAGGGCTAGCACAAATGCTACAAAGACAGTTCAGTGCTTTCGGGATGGATAAATCGCAACTCATAAATTTCGGGAATAAAAAGGGGTGCAATAAACTTTCGAAATATCGGGACAAGTATCGGGGTTTAAGATAACTCAAGGTGGATAGGGATCCCGTATGTCGATTTTTCAGTAACACTTGGTACTCCTTGAGTTGAGAGACATTCTGGGCTCCTTACACACCTGACTAACCTCAACATTTCAACAAATCTCGGCGATGTGGTTTCTCACTCGAACTGGCTTCAATCAAACATTTCATCTTTGTTTCGAACATATTCCAGGTGGAAAGTGCCCATTGCTTTCGGAAATGTTCACAAGCAAAATGGGATGGGAACTCCCTTCATCTTTCTTTATTCCCATAATTCTGGGAAATTCGGTTACCTGGCGGTCACCTGGCGGTTAGCCGCCAATGGATTCGGCGGTTAGCCGCTGGATGACCGCAGGGCTGACCGTGATTGACCTGACCAAATGCAGCATTCTGGAAATGTAACGCTTCAGTTCGGTTGGCTGGCGGTTAGCCGCCGATGGACTCGACGGTTAGCCGCCAGCTGACCGCGAGGCTGACCGTAAGGTTACAGCTCTCTGGAAAAGGAACCGAAACCGGTTCGGTTAGCCGCCAGTCACCAGACGGCTAGCCGCTAGGTGACCGTCGGCTGACCGCCAGTTGCGGGAACTCCACAATGCAGTTCAGATTCAAGTCCTCTTTTCTCCAATCCATCCCTTTCCCTCTCCAATCACTTATCTGCAATAAAATGAGCTGAAAGCTTCCCCTATTCCACCTTCAACTCTTCTCCAACATCAAAACTTTTACATATCATTATCCAATCACTTATTCCTTTTTTTTTTCACCCTCAACCATAAGAGAAGAGAAACTCCACAATCACCAAGATTCATTTAAGCCAAAAACAAGAGATAGACAAAGACTAAAATCCACCATGTTTCCAAAACATTAAATGTACTTCCAAATCAATGTGAATCATAAAGAAAACATGAATGGTGATAATGTGAAACATCATGTATAAAATAGAAAAACCGCATTTCTCATAAAACATGTAAATATCAAATCATCCACTTGCCTTAGGTCCAAGCTAAGCAAATCCAAGCTCTAAACACTCTTCCAAGCCAAGGCTCCAAGCTCTAGGGTCATTAATCAACAAGAAAGAGCTTGAAATAGGGGCTGCCCACCTTGGTTTCCCATGAAAATGGTGTCAAAAGAGAGAGGAGATTAAGGGGAAGAAGTAGCCGGAGTTTCCTCGTCGGATTGGTGGCTTGAAGGCTTCATTCGAGCAAGAGAAATGGAAGAAAAAGGAGAAGAGGGGCTGCTGGTACTGTAGCTGGAGAGTTGCAGCCGATGGAATGGGAAAAATGAGGAAGAAAGAGATGAAGTGTCCTTTTTATAATGGGTGATGTGGGGTCCACACTTAAGTAGAACTTGTAATGGAGATTAGAGGGCTTTCTAGACCTCGGATCAAGAAACTTAAAACATGAAAAGTGTCCGGAATAAAATTATCTTTCCAACAAGGTTAATATTGACATACTTCCAGGGTCCACATAAAAAGTCAACTGTTTGGTCAAAGGGGTTAAAAATGGAAAATTTGGGATTTCTAGAAAAATTGATTTTAGGAGCTTCGAATGGGCACGGAGTGAACACGAAAGTTGTAGGGAATGGCGAGATTAGTCTAACGAAGCTTAAATGGGAATTTTTGGGAATCACTAAGAATCTCCCCACGCTGACCACGCAAAACAAATGGGACCCTACGGTCACTGTCTAGGTTCACTGGCTCTCAAAACTTCCCAAAGCTAATGAAAAGTCATTCTAACTCAAAAACTCAACCAAACAACCACTAGACCCATCGAGAAAACCAAATCACGATTAAAACCACACTAAACCAAGAAATTAGGGGTCGGGTTCTCACAATTACCCTAGTTGTACAGTCCGGATAGGAGAAGTTGTGTTACCCGCAGATCTTATTCTGTTGGAGATGAAGGATTTTGATGTCATCCTAGGGATGGATTGGCTGGCAGGGTACCATGCCACAATGGATTGTTTCCATAAAACCCTCACATTCAAGTTGGATGAGACACCAGCAGGGGTGTTATTCCAGGGAGAGAGGAGGAATCCTCGTGCAGGGTTTGTCTCAGCGTTGAAGGCTGATAGACTTTTAAGAAGTGGATGTGAAGCCTATTTGGCGTTTATCACTGAGGATAGACGATCGCAAGGGGTGGAGGAGATCCCTATTGTTTGGGAGTTCCCGGATGTATTTCCGGAGGAGATTCCGGGATTACCACCCATGAGAGAGATTGATTTCACCATTGAGTTGTTACCGGGGACCGCTCCGATATCTATTGCACCATATAGAATGGCTTCGGCGGAATTGGGAGAGTTGAAGATACAGTTACAAGAGTTGTTGGACAAAGGTTTTGTGAGGCCAAGCATCTCACCGTAGGGAGCTCTAGTTTCGTTTGTGAAGAAGAAGGATGGTTCGATGAGAATGTGTATTGATTACCGGAGATTGAACCAAGTGACCATCAAGAACAAATATCTACTGCCAAGGATAGACGAATTGTTCGATCAGTTACAAGGTGCCTCGTACTTTTCGAAGATTGATTTGCGATCCGGTTACCATCAGCTGAGAGTTAGAAAATCAGATGTGTTGAAGACAGCTTTCCAGACAAGATATGGCCACTATGAGTTCCTAGTGATGCCATTTGGGTTGACCAATGCACCGGCAGTGTTCATGGCTTTGATGAACAAGATCTTTGCGCAATATCTAGATCAGTTTGTAGTGGTGTTCATAGACGATATTTTGGTGTACTCCAAGACCAGAGAAGAGCATGAAGAGCATCTGAGGATTTCATTGCAGCTTTTGAGAGAGAACCAGTTATTTACGAAGCTCAACAAGTGTGAATTTTGGCTAGAGCAAGTGGCATTTTTGGGAGACATAATCTCTAAGGAAGGTTTGTCAGTATACCCATCCAAGATTGAGGCAGTAGTGGAGTGGGAAAGACCGAAGAATGTGTCAGAAATCAGAAGTTTTCTTGGTTTGGCAGGATATTACCGGAGGTTCGTACAAGGGTTTTCGTCAATTGCAGCACCGTTGACAAAGTTGACCAGGAAGAATGTACCCTATGTGTGGACAGACTAGTGTGAAACTAGTTTCGAAGAGCTGAGAGATTAACCACCGCACCAGTCCTTACTTTGCCATCCGGAAGTGGCGGATTCACCATCTTTACCGATGCTTCGAACATTGGACTTGGTTGTGTGTTGATGCAAGAAGGAAAGGTTGTAGCATATGGGTCTCAGCAGTTGAAAGATCACGAGAAGAACTATGCGACCCATGACCTAGAGTTGGCAGCAGTCGTCTTTGCATTGAAGATGTGGAGACATTACCTCTATGGAGAGAAGTTTGAGGTCCATTCGGATCACCGCAGCCTACAGTACCTATTTTCTCAGAAGGAGTTGAACATGAGGCAGAGGAGATGGATGGAGTATATCAAAGACTATGATTTTCCGATCATATATCACCCGGGGAAAGCGAATGTAGTTGCCGATGCCTTGAGTAGAAAATCAGTGGGCATGGCGAATCTAAGTGGTACTTGTATTTTCGATCAATTTGAGGAATTGAGAATAGACCTCCAGCCACTAAGGAAGGGTGTCATTATGGCTAACATGTCAGTGTCAGAGCCTTCGTTCATCCAGAAGATTAAGGACAGTCAGTTGCAGGATCCAGAGTTGGCCAAGATTGCAAAACATATAGCAGAACGTCCCGATTTTCGTATTGTTGAGGGAGTTCTTTATTATCAGGATCGCCTGTGTGTGCCTAACATCGAAGATTTGAGAAATGACATCATGGCAGAAGCTCACAGTGCAAAGTATTCCATGCACCCGGGCAGCACAAAGATGTATCAGAATTTGAAGGGCAGATTTTGGTGGAACAACATGAAGAGGGAGATTGCAGCATTTGTATCTCGTTGCATGACGTGTCAGTTGATAAAGGCAGAACATCAGAAGCCTCCAGGTTTGTTGCAGCCATTAGAGATCCCGGAGTGGAAGTGGGTGCACATTACCATGGACTTTATTCCGGGACTACCGAGGACTAGCATAGGCAATGATGCGATATGGGTGATTATGGACAGACTCACAAAGTCAGCTCACTTTATCCCCATAAAGACAGGGAAGAGGATGCACATGTTACCCCTGGCAGGGTTGTTCGTTAATGAGATCGTCAGTAGACATGGACAGCCAGTTTCCATCACTTCAGACAGAGACAGCAGGTTCGTCTCGAGATTTTGGAAGACCCTACATGAGTCTATGGGTACGAAGTTACAGTTTAGTACAGCTTATCACCCTCAGACAGATGGTCAGTCAGAGTGGACAATTCAGACCCTCGAAGACATGTTACGTGCTTGTGTGTTAGACTTCAAGACTCAATGGGATGAGACTCTACCGTTATGTGAGTTTACCTACAACAATAGCTACCACTCTAGCATTGGGATGGCGCCTTTTGAGGCTTTGTATGGCAGAAGGTGTAGGACACCTGTTTGTTGGGAAGAAGTTGGCACCCGCAGTTTCCATGGACCGTCCATAGTGAGTGAGACTACTGATAAAGTGAGACAGATCCAAGAATGTTTGAAAGTAGCCCGGAGTAGACAAAAGAGCTATGCAGACTCTCACCGCAGGGATCTACAGCTTAAAGAAGGAGACAAGGTTTTCTTGAAGGTGTCACCTACTAGAGGAACATTGAGGTTTGGGCAGAAAGGCAAGTTGTCACGGAGATACATCGGACCGTACGATATCATAAGCAAGATTGGTGATGTGGCTTATAGATTAGCCTTACCACCCGAGTTATCCAGTGTACACAACGTCTTCCATGTGTCGATGATGAAGAAGTACGTTCCCGATCCATCGCATGTCCTCCGGCATGAACCATTGGAAATCAGAGAAGATGCTACCTATGTAGAGAAGCCCATTTAGATCATTGATACCAAAGAGCAGGAGTTGAGGACACGGACCATTCAGTGGGTTAAGGTGCTTTGGGGGAATCATGGGCCGGAAGAGGCAACGTGGGAACTATGAGATCAAGTACAGAAGAAGTATCCACATCTCCTACCCGAGGTGAGTTTTATATTTCATTTGGAGGACCAAATGCCCTAAGGGGTGGAGGATGTAAGACCCCGACCCGAGTGACTCGATTAGTGCTAATTAAGTTATGTGTTAGTGCTAAGCTTGATTAGTGGTTTTGTCTAAGCTTGGATTAGTATAGTTCTTGATAGCTTTGGGGAATTTTTAGTGTCTTGTATTTAGTGGGACCCTTTGGGGGTTTCCTTTTGATAGTCTTGCTCGCTTTTGGAGGTTACTTGATATTCCCCTAATTCTTGTCTTGATCCTGTTTTACTTATTTTGTCGATCCTTACAACTTTCGTGCTGAGCCCGCAACCGTCCGGAACCCCGAAACCCGATCTTCTTGCTTTGAGGGCAAAACAGTCCTTGTACATGAAATCTGTACCCAAAACTTGATATTCCCGAAACCCGCGAAACATATACTTTTTAGAAACTAGATATTTCGACGATCACTTTTCTCTTCTTCGTCGATTTCGTCCGAGGTCCCGAGATTGGTGCTTTCGGCCTCCAAAGATTTCCTAGAGATGGGGACCCACACTCCACTTGTATATAAGGAGATCCTTCTCTTTCATTTCCCCTTTTTCCAGCCTTAGAGCAACAAGAGTCTAGGGTTTCCTTCCCTTCCCTTTCTCCTTGCTTCTTCACCACCAAATCCCTATCAAACCTTGCACCAATCAAGAAATGAACTTCACCTTCTTCTTCCTCATTACTAGAGCTATACATTGATGCCATTTTTGGAGGAATCCATCCACCTCAAGACCCTCATTGAACTAGTTTGGTGATTTTGGAAAGCTTCCTAGTAAGTCCTCCTTCCAATCTCTTTGTTTTGTGTTTTTCCTATCCTTAGAGAAGCTCCATTTCCTTTATTGTGAGCTCTCTCTTCTTGTTTCTTGGTTTGACCCATTTTAGGGTTTGGATTTGGGGGTTTTGTGTAGATATCATTCTTGGCTTGGAGGAAGAGATTAATAGCTTGATTTCTTGCGTAGAGAACCTTGAGGCAAGTGGATTGAATGGATAGTTTAGCTTTCAATGATTTTATGATAAATGTGTTTGAATTACTACCTCATTAATGCCTTGTTTTATTGCATTCAATGATGTTAAATGCTTTGAATGGGGTTGGTAAGCCTCTTTACTGTCTTGAAACATGATTTCTAGCTTTTGGTTTCATCTATTGTCTTTAAATCATGGATTGTAGTTTTGAGTTAATCTTTTGTACAATGCCTAAGTGAATCCTTGTGATGATGGGTGTCTTCCTTCTCTTGATGATTGTATGAATGGAAAGATGGAGAAATTGGTTGATGGTTGAGTAGTGATTGAAGGGAGTTGAGAGTCTCCCATTATGTTGTAGAAAAGAGGCTAAAATGGGGTTTTGAGAGAAGGGAAGAATGGAAGAGCAGAACCATCCCGAACTCAGTTCTGGACAGTTCGCTCGAGCGAACTTGACACTTCGCTGAAGCGAACTGCCCAGGAAAGGGTTCGTGCCATTCCAGAGAGCTGTTTGCTCGTGCGAACCCAGTGTCCGCTCGAGCGAACTCTTCCAGCAGCCATCCAGTGAGTGGTTGGGTCGAGCGCACAAATCGTTCACTCGTGCCATCCTGAACTGGGCAGGTCCGCTCGACCGAACATATGTCCGCTCGAGCGAACCCTCCCAGAAACCATTCCAGAGGCTCATCCGCTCGAGCGAACTGTAATGTCTGCTCGAGCGATGGTTGCTGTTGCACAAGGGATGTGTTTGGAGCTGAAGTGGAACATTTTCATGATTGCGAAAGGTTCATTGGGAGCCTTGTTGTGTCGAGTGGTGATGTATGGAGCCCGGATGAGAACGAAACCATTATCACAAGCATTCATTGGAGTTTGGAGACTTTCAAATGTATAAGGAGCCGGAATGCCCTCAAACCCAAGGAGTAATAAGTTTTATTAAATAGACATTCGGGATCCCTATGCACTTGAATCAACTTCGAACCTTGATACTTATCCCGACATTTCAAAAGCTTATTTCACTCTTTTATTTCCGAAATCTACGAGTTAGGATTTATGAACCCCGAAAGCACGGAATTGTATTTGTAGCCTTGTGCTATCCCCGATGCGCGTGACCCGATACTGAAATGATGATTGTGCCTTGAGCACCCCGCCTTGCCCGCTTATAGCCTTGCACTGGATTTGCTTTATACTCGTCTCGATTTATGTGATTTGTCCTATGAGTCTGCACCACTAAGTTTGGATGACCTTGTCGGTCTGATCTACCGACTTGGAGATCCCTTCCCGTCCCGCCAGCTGCAGCTTGGATCCCGATACCCGGTTTATTAACCGTGGTCCCGTCCCGATACCCGGCTCGCTCCCGTGGTTCCCGATATCCGGTTCGCTACCGTGATTCCCTGTCACGACCCCAAACCCGGGGTCCGTGAATTGAGAGTTATGTTTCTCCCAAGATCCGCGTGTGTGAGGATTACAAATTCATTCCAACACACTCTAAATATTTAGCGGAAGCTTTCGTGGTGTTGCGACTCGGAATCCGTGGCCATTGGATTCCGCACCGCACTCAACCCAAGCATATAATCATCTTATCATTGATCCATCTCAGACTGGAATAAACCATCATAATAAAAGTACAGAGCTGACAGTAACAGGGTATTACATTCCCATATATGTTCAAGTTACAAATAACAATGTGTATTAATTACAAATCCCAAGAAAAAGGCTAATAGAAGCCATACAAGAAAACAAGCTAATGATCACTACCCAGATGTGACGTAAAACCGATGTCAAGCTCAATGTCTACATGACATAGCCGACAAACAACCTGTAAGCTCATGGCTCCACCGCCAACACGTACACTCATCTCGGGTGAAGAAATCTGAACCTGAGTACCAAAGTAGTGGGTCAGACACGACGGTCTGGCAGGCGGGTGAAAAGATATAAACAATATAACATGTAATAAATCATACTGTCTGATCAAAATTGTACATAATAAAATGTATCGGAAATCATGAATATCTGACAAAATCATGTATTCATATAAAACGGGTATGAAACACGGATATTTGGCAAAGCATGTATAAAACATGAACATTTCACAAATCGGGAACTCATTTAAAACGTGTATAAACAATAAACATCTTTCAAATCGGGTACTCATTTAAAGCGTGTATAAACAATAAACATTTTACAAATCGGGTACTCATTTAAAGCGTGTATAAACAATAAACATTTTACAAATCGGGTACTCATGTAAAGCATGTACAAACAATAAACATTTTACAAATCGGGTACTCATTTGAAGCATGTACAAACAATAAACATTTTACAAATCGGGTATTCATTTAAAACATGTACAAATACTGGACATTTCACAAATCGGGAATTCATTTAAAAATGTGTATAAACAATAAACATCTTTCAAATCGGGTACTCATTTAAAGCGTGTATAAACAATAAACATTTTACAAATCGGGTACTCATTTAAAGCATGTAGAATTAATGCATCCTTTATTAAGAAAAGACATGATCAATATAAAACAGTACGGGTATCAAGGATCAGGAACTATCAAGATGGCAACCACACAAAGCTAAATCCTCTATCACCGAAATGACTAGAGTATCGGGCGTTGACCTCGGTCACCGAAGTGAGAAGGTACAACAAAATTCACATATACATATACAATAATACGGGACGGGACCACGGTGGCAAACCGGGTATCGGGAATCACGGTAGCGAACCGGATATCGGGAACCACGGGAGCGAGCCGGGTATCGGGACGGGACCACGGTTAATAAACCGGGTATCGGGATCCATGCTGCAGCTGGCGGGACAAGTGGGGAATCTCCAAGTCAGTGGATCAGACTGACAAGGTTATCCAAGCTTAGTGGTGCCGACTCATAGGTTATATGCAAGTAAACAAACAAATACATGTATGCATGTTCTCTTTTAGGTCATGGGCTCGCACTACAAAGCTCTGGCCCCCTATTGCCTCAAGGTTTTACTCTCATGGGTCATATACAAGAAATCAAATCCAATAAATACATATGACGGGACGGGGTGCTCATAAGCACAAAAGCATATCTGTATTGGTCGGGCCTGTACGGGCTAGCAACAATGTTAAAAACATAACTTTCAATACTGTCGGGCAAGTCTAGTCATAAAACACGAGATTTTAAGTGTACAAGTGAAATTCGGTCAAAATAAAGCATGAATGGATTTCTCATATTCTCCGGGCCAAGTGTTGAAAGTCCAAGATTTGAATCAATGTAACTAGGGTCCCGTATGTTACGTTTGACATACATTTGGTACTCTTTAAGAATTGAAAACATTCCGGGGCCTTATATACATTAACAAATCTAAAAGACCTAAACAACACAGTCATGGTGATGGAATTTCTTCTTCTGTACAGTTCCTCACTCTCCTCCAATATAGTTCCCGATGGTTCTTCAAGGAGAAAACAATACAATTGCCGTCGGTTAACCGACGGTCTGACCGACAGCTGACCGACGTTACTGCGGACACAGAATTCTGAAGCTGTTTTCAGTCCCTTCTTTCTCCAAACACTCCTCATTTTCAAGGGTCAGATCCCTGTAATAAAGTGAGTTAAAAGATCCTCCATCTCAAACAATCAAAACTTCATTCTCAACACTTCAAATTCCCCATTCAACTACATCCATCCTTCCATCAAATCATCCATTCCATTCACATTCAACCCAAAGAAATCCATCACATGAAACAAGTCAAAACTTAGTATTATAAAGATACCATTTTCAAGAATACAATATACTAGAAAGACACACTAAAGAGTGTATTTCAAATCTCAATAAAAGCATGTCATGAAGTAAAGCATAAGTAATGAAAATCATTAATGAAAGCTACACATTTGTATAAAACATGATCAATGAAAATAAATCATTTCATCCACTTGCCTTGGGTCCAATGCTAATCAAATCAACCACCAATCACTTCTCCAAGCTATAAATCACCAATCTAAACAAAACCCCCAAAAGAAACCCATCTTAGAACCCTAAAATGGCAAAACCAAATCAAAACAAAAGGAAAGCCTCCAATAATCAAAACAAAGCTTCTTAAAGGCTAGGAAAACACAAATCCAAAAGATTACAAGGATTCCTTACTTGGAAGTTCTTCAAAAAGCAAGAGGTTGCTCAAAGGAAATCTTGAAAAGCTTGGTTTTCTTCAAAAATGGTGTCAATGGATAGCTCTTGAGATGAGGATGAAAATGGTGGAGTCTAATCTTGGTTTGGCATTGTTTGGTGGTGCTATGAGATGGAGGAAACAAGAAAGAGATGGAGAAAGCCATGGCTGCTGGGGCTGCTCCTCTCTTAGAAATTAGGTCAAGGAAGAAGAGAAGAGAAGAGGTGGGTTCCTCTTATAACAAAGGGGAGATGGGTCCCACAACTTAAAACATTTGCCGGGCTAAAAACATGCATTTCGGGACCTCAAATCGATTCGACGAAGAAGACAAAGTTGTTCGTTGAAATAACTACTTTCCAAAAAGTATATTTTCCCCAATTTCTGGAATTTTCGAAATTTATGGACAGATTTAGTGAAAATTGTCATTTTTGCCCTTTTTCTCGAAAAACGCAATTTCTGAGTATTTATTCAAGATGGTCAAAACATGAAAGTTGTTTGTAACAACAAAATGGGTCAAAAGGAATAAAATTTGGAATTTTTAGAAACCAAGAATAAATTCTCACAAAAATACAATTTACAAGGGTCGGGTCAAAACAAAGTCAACGTCTTTTAAAACTATCCAAAGTTATGAAAAATCTATTCAAACTCAAAAACTCAACCAAACAATCACTAAACCCATCGAGAAAACCAAATCACGATTAAAACCACACTAAACCAAGAAATTAGGGGTCGGGTTCTCACATCCTCCCCCCCTTAGAACATTTGGTCCTCCAAATGAACTAAACAAATCCAAAACAAGTGGGGATATTAATCCGCACTTCGAAAACAAAATCACAAATCAAAACTCCAAAACGGTCCTCTCGAAAACATCTGAACTCGCTGGGTCGCCCTCGTGGTAGAACCCCTTGGTCAACTATCAACGGTCGTCAAACCTTCTTCCACTGGCTCGGATCCGTCACTGTCCTGTCACTCTGGCTGCTCAAGGAATTCTCCAACTCTGACTCCTTCTAAGTTCAACCAAGTCTCTTGTTTCTAAACACCTTGATACTGAAAATCCTTGGAACCATTTTGTCGGCTTCATCGCAACTATCGAAGCTAGGGTCTCACATCCCCTGCACACTCTTCAAGGTTAACTCTTGCTAGCTTTAATTCTTTCTGCTCGTTGCTCTTGATCCTCAGTACAATATTCGGTCTCTGACACTAACATGTTTGTCCCTTCACTATTCTTTAGTATTTGGAGCTCCGTGTTCACTCTTGCAACTGCTCTGCCAAGTTTACCTTTCCTAATAAAATCCAAAATAACTGATTTCCTGCTCTGTATACCTGTACATTGAAATCCGATGCTCCTCGTGTCGATAAAATCTGTAAGGATCTTCGTTGTCGGGCGATCAAGTAGAGATTCTTCCTGCAGTCAACTCCTTCATTAGTTGCCGAAATCCAACTCCAAAAGCTTCTAACCACACAATGACACATCCTGCTGGGTCTACTCCACCATATGGCTGCACTTGTTGAAAACCCTAAAATAATTCTCTGACAAACCTCATCAAATTCTAGGAATCTCTAATTCTGGACATCTCCTTGGAGCTCTACTAATTGAAAACTTGTCTCTAAACATCTGCACTGTTCCTGTACAACTGTCAATGTCGGTCCAAGAGAATGAAGATTCTGACTCACTCCGATGTACTGTAACTCTATCTTTGTCGTAGAACACTGCACCTAGTGTCATTCTTCTCCAGGTCTTCCAACCGGCCTTGTCCGTAGGCTATGATTCTCCTGTTGTATCTGTACTCTGCCCAAACTGATATTCCAAAAGTCCGTAAAGTTTGCGAGATCTCCTCTATCATAAAACCAGGTAACAATCCATTCTGTACACAGCTCTCTACACCATAGCTGAAAGTTTTCTTCCTATCATTTAACCACACACTGATGCATCCTGCTGAGTCAACTTCACCCTCATTCTGGAATTATTAAAAATCTTCTAGCACTTCTCCGCCAAGAGTTCATCAAATTCGAGAAATTTCTTGCTTTTGGTAACCACTTGAATCTCTATCAACTGAAAATCATCTCAAACTTCCCGAAATCCACCATTTGTCTAGTTTCTGTAGCCTTTTGGTTTAGGAAAATATTCCAGATTTGTCCAAAATCCACACTTACTTGCCTGGCGCACCATCTGACGGTACACGATCAACTGAAATTGGGTCTCAATATGCTGTTCACATTCCTTGTTGACTAACAACTGCTCACAAACTCCTTTGCTAGCTCCATCTGTAACATCGAAAAGCTGGGAATTCTACCAAAGTCCTCCGAGATCCACATGCTAAAACCATAAAACTCTAACTCTCTGGCGCGAAAACAAGAAAAAAGGCACTGAATGTGGGTGCGGAGACATTAAATCCTCCCCCACTAGAAAAGAATTTGGTCCCCCAAATTCCCTAGCAAGAACAAAAGGAAGGAGACAAGAAGGGTCTCCCCCACTAGAAAGACAACAAATCCGAACCAAAACAGAATGACATCTAGCCAAAACAAGACGAAAAATCTAACGGTTTCCTCACCACACGTCTTAAAGTTCCTAGAGTGTTTTATTTCCTAGAAACTTGCCCGCTCTGATACCAGTCTGTCACGACCCCAAACCCGGGGTCCGTGAATTGAGAGTTATGTTTCTCCCAAGATCCGCGTGTGTGAGGATTACAAATTCATTCCAACACACTCTAAATATTTAGCGGAAGCTTTCGTGGTGTTGCGACTCGGAGTCCGTGGCCATTGGATTCCGCACCGCACTCAACCCAAGCATATAATCATCTTATCATTGATCCATCTCAGACTGGAATAAACCATCATAATAAAAGTACAGAGCTGACAGTAACAGGGTATTACATTCCCATATATGTTCAAGTTACAAATAACAATGTGTATTAATTACAAATCCCAAGAAAAAGGCTAATAGAAGCCATACAAGAAAACAAGCTAATGATCACTACCCAGATGTGACGTAAAACCGATGTCAAGCTCAATGTCTACATGACATAGCCGACAAACAACCTGTAAGCTCATGGCTCCACCGCCAACACGTACACTCATCTCGGGTGAAGAAATCTGAACCTGAGTACCAAAGTAGTGGGTCAGACACGACGGTCTGGCAGGCGGGTGAAAAGATATAAACAATATAACATGTAATAAATCATACTGTCTGATCAAAATTGTACATAATAAAATGTATCGGAAATCATGAATATCTGACAAAATCATGTATTCATATAAAACGGGTATGAAACACGGATATTTGGCAAAGCATGTATAAAACATGAACATTTCACAAATCGGGAACTCATTTAAAACGTGTATAAACAATAAACATCTTTCAAATCGGGTACTCATTTAAAGCGTGTATAAACAATAAACATTTTACAAATCGGGTACTCATTTAAAGCGTGTATAAACAATAAACATTTTACAAATCGGGTACTCATGTAAAGCATGTACAAACAATAAACATTTTACAAATCGGGTACTCATTTGAAGCATGTACAAACAATAAACATTTTACAAATCGGGTATTCATTTAAAACATGTACAAATACTGGACATTTCACAAATCGGGAATTCATTTAAAAATGTGTATAAACAATAAACATCTTTCAAATCGGGTACTCATTTAAAGCGTGTATAAACAATAAACATTTTACAAATCGGGTACTCATTTAAAGCATGTAGAATTAATGCATCCTTTATTAAGAAAAGACATGATCAATATAAAACAGTACGGGTATCAAGGATCAGGAACTATCAAGATGGCAACCACACAAAGCTAAATCCTCTATCACCGAAATGACTAGAGTATCGGGCGTTGACCTCGGTCACCGAAGTGAGAAGGTACAACAAAATTCACATATACATATACAATAATACGGGACGGGACCACGGTGGCAAACCGGGTATCGGGAATCACGGTAGCGAACCGGATATCGGGAACCACGGGAGCGAGCCGGGTATCGGGACGGGACCACGGTTAATAAACCGGGTATCGGGATCCATGCTGCAGCTGGCGGGACAAGTGGGGAATCTCCAAGTCAGTGGATCAGACTGACAAGGTTATCCAAGCTTAGTGGTGCCGACTCATAGGTTATATGCAAGTAAACAAACAAATACATGTATGCATGTTCTCTTTTAGCTCATGGGCTCGCACTACAAAGCTCTGGCCCCCTATTGCCTCAAGGTTTTACTCTCATGGGTCATATACAAGAAATCAAATCCAATAAATACATATGACGGGACGGGGTGCTCATAAGCACAAAAGCATATCTGTATTGGTCGGGCCTGTACGGGCTAGCAACAATGTTAAAAACATAACTTTCAATACTGTCGGGCAAGTCTAGTCATAAAACACGAGATTTTAAGTGTACAAGTGAAATTCGGTCAAAATAAAGCATGAATGGATTTCTCATATTCTCCGGGCCAAGTGTTGAAAGTCCAAGATTTGAATCAATGTAACTAGGGTCCCGTATGTTACGTTTGACATACATTTGGTACTCTTTAAGAATTGAAAACATTCCGGGGCCTTATATACATTAACAAATCTAAAAGACCTAAACAACACAGTCATGGTGATGGAATTTCTTCTTCTGTACAGTTCCTCACTCTCCTCCAATATAGTTCCCGATGGTTCTTCAAGGAGAAAACAATACAATTGCTGTCGGTTAACCGACGGTCTGACCGACAGCTGACCGACGTTACTGCGGACACAGAATTCTGAAGCTGTTTTCAGTTCCTTCTTTCTCCAAACACTCCTCATTTTCAAGGGTCAGATCCCTGTAATAAAGTGAGTTAAAAGATCCTCCATCTCAAACAATCAAAACTTCATTCTCAACACTTCAAATTCCCCATTCAACTACATCCATCCTTCCATCAAATCATCCATTCCATTCACATTCAACCCAAAGAAATCCATCACATGAAACAAGTCAAAACTTAGTATTATCAAGATACCATTTTCAAGAATACAATATACTAGAAAGATACACTAAAGAGTGTATTTCAAATCTCAATAAAAGCATGTCATGAAGTAAAGCATAAGTAATGAAAATCATTAATGAAAGCTACACATTTGTATAAAACATGATCAATGAAAATAAATCATTTCATCCACTTGCCTTGGGTCCAATGCTAATCAAATCAACCACCAATCACTTCTCCAAGCTATAAATCACCAATCTAAACAAAACCCCCAAAAGAAACCCATCTTAGAACCCTAAAATGGCAAAACCAAATCAAAACAAAAGGAAAGCCTCCAATAATCAAAACAAAGCTTCTTAAAGGCTAGGAAAACACAAATCCAAAAGATTACAAGGATTCCTTACTTGGAAGTTCTTCAAAAAGCAAGAGGTTGCTCAAAGGAAATCTTGAAAAGCTTGGTTTTCTTCAAAAATGGTGTCAATGGATAGCTCTTGAGATGAGGATGAAAATGGTGGAGTCTAATCTTGGTTTGGCATTGTTTGGTGGTGCTATGAGATGGAGGAAACAAGAAAGAGATGGAGAAAGCCATGGCTGCTGGGGCTGCTCCTCTCTTAGAAATTAGGTCAAGGAAGAAGAGAAGAGAAGAGGTGGGTTCCTCTTATAACAAAGGGGAGATGGGTCCCACAACTTAAAACATTTGCCGGGCTAAAAACATGCATTTCGGGACCTCAAATCGATTCGACGAAGAAGACAAAGTTGTTCGTTGAAATAACTACTTTCCAAAAAGTATATTTTCCCCAATTTCTGGAATTTTCGAAATTTATGGACAGATTTAGTGAAAATTGTCATTTTTGCCCTTTTTCTCGAAAAACGCAATTTCTGAGTATTTATTCAAGATGGTCAAAACATGAAAGTTGTTTGTAACAACAAAATGGGTCAAAAGGAATAAAATTTGGAATTTTTAGAAACCAAGAATAAATTCTCACAAAAATACAATTTACAAGGGTCGGGTCAAAACAAAGTCAACGTCTTTTAAAACTATCCAAAGTTATGAAAAATCTATTCAAACTCAAAAACTCAACCAAACAATCACTAAACCCATCGAGAAAACCAAATCACGATTAAAACCACACTAAACCAAGAAATTAGGGGTCGGGTTCTCACATCCTCCCCCCCTTAGAACATTTGGTCCTCCAAATGAACTAAACAAATCCAAAACAAGTGGGGATATTAATCCGCACTTCGAAAACAAAATCACAAATCAAAACTCCAAAACGGTCCTCTCGAAAACATCTGAACTCGCTGGGTCGCCCTCGTGGTAGAACCCCTTGGTCAACTATCAACGGTCGTCAAACCTTCTTCCACTGGCTCGGATCCGTCACTGTCCTGTCACTCTGGCTGCTCAAGGAATTCTCCAACTCTGACTCCTTCTAAGTTCAACCAAGTCTCTTGTTTCTAAACACCTTGATACTGAAAATCCTTGGAACCATTTTGTCGGCTTCATCGCAACTATCGAAGCTAGGGTCTCACATCCCCTGCACACTCTTCAAGGTTAACTCTTGCTAGCTTTAATTCTTTCTGCTCGTTGCTCTTGATCCTCAGTACAATATTCGGTCTCTGACACTAACATGTTTGTCCCTTCACTATTCTTTAGTATTTGGAGCTCCGTGTTCACTCTTGCAACTGCTCTGCCAAGTTTACCTTTCCTAATAAAATCCAAAATAACTGATTTCCTGCTCTGTATACCTGTACATTGAAATCCGATGCTCCTCGTGTCGATAAAATCTGTAAGGATCTTCGTTGTCGGGCGATCAAGTAGAGATTCTTCCTGCAGTCAACTCCTTCATTAGTTGCCGAAATCCAACTCCAAAAGCTTCTAACCACACAATGACACATCCTGCTGGGTCTACTCCACCATATGGCTGCACTTGTTGAAAACCCTAAAATAATTCTCTGACAAACCTCATCAAATTCTAGGAATCTCTAATTCTGGACATCTCCTTGGAGCTCTACTAATTGAAAACTTGTCTCTAAACATCTGCACTGTTCCTGTACAACTGTCAATGTCGGTCCAAGAGAATGAAGATTCTGACTCACTCCGATGTACTGTAACTCTATCTTTGTCGTAGAACACTGCACCTAGTGTCATTCTTCTCCAGGTCTTCCAACCGGCCTTGTCCGTAGGCTATGATTCTCCTGTTGTATCTGTACTCTGCCCAAACTGATATTCCAAAAGTCCGTAAAGTTTGCGAGATCTCCTCTATCATAAAACCAGGTAACAATCCATTCTGTACACAGCTCTCTACACCATAGCTGAAAGTTTTCTTCCTATCATTTAACCACACACTGATGCATCCTGCTGAGTCAACTTCACCATCATTCTGGAATTATTAAAAATCTTCTAGCACTTCTCCGCCAAGAGTTCATCAAATTCGAGAAATTTCTTGCTTTTGGTAACCACTTGAATCTCTATCAACTGAAAATCATCTCAAACTTCCCGAAATCCACCATTTGTCTAGTTTCTGTAGCCTTTTGGTTTAGGAAAATATTCCAGATTTGTCCAAAATCCACACTTACTTGCCTGGCGCACCATCTGACGGTACACGATCAACTGAAATTGGGTCTCAATATGCTGTTCACATTCCTTGTTGACTAACAACTGCTCACAAACTCCTTTGCTAGCTCCATCTGTAACATCGAAAAGCTGGGAATTCTACCAAAGTCCTCCGAGATCCACATGCTAAAACCATAAAACTCTAACTCTCTGGCGCGAAAACAAGAAAAAAGGCACTGAATGTGGGTGCGGAGACATTAAATCCTCCCCCACTAGAAAAGAATTTGGTCCCCCAAATTCCCTAGCAAGAACAAAAGGAAGGAGACAAGAAGGGTCTCCCCCACTAGAAAGACAACAAATCCGAACCAAAACAGAATGACATCTAGCCAAAACAAGACGAAAAATCTAACGGTTTCCTCACCACACGTCTTAAAGTTCCTAGAGTGTTTTATTTCCTAGAAACTTGCCCGCTCTGATACCAGTCTGTCACGACCCCAAACCCGGGGTCCGTGAATTGAGAGTTATGTTTCTCCCAAGATCCGCGTGTGTGAGGATTACAAATTCATTCCAACACACTCTAAATATTTAGCGGAAGCTTTCGTGGTGTTGCGACTCGGAGTCCGTGGCCATTGGATTCCGCACCGCACTCAACCCAAGCATATAATCATCTTATCATTGATCCATCTCAGACTGGAATAAACCATCATAATAAAAGTACAGAGCTGACAGTAACAGGGTATTACATTCCCATATATGTTCAAGTTACAAATAACAATGTGTATTAATTACAAATCCCAAGAAAAAGGCTAATAGAAGCCATACAAGAAAACAAGCTAATGATCACTACCCAGATGTGACGTAAAACCGATGTCAAGCTCAATGTCTACATGACATAGCCGACAAACAACCTGTAAGCTCATGGCTCCACCGCCAACACGTACACTCATCTCGGGTGAAGAAATCTGAACCTGAGTACCAAAGTAGTGGGTCAGACACGACGGTCTGGCAGGCGGGTGAAAAGATATAAACAATATAACATGTAATAAATCATACTGTCTGATCAAAATTGTACATAATAAAATGTATCGGAAATCATGAATATCTGACAAAATCATGTATTCATATAAAACGGGTATGAAACACGGATATTTGGCAAAGCATGTATAAAACATGAACATTTCACAAATCGGGAACTCATTTAAAACGTGTATAAACAATAAACATCTTTCAAATCGGGTACTCATTTAAAGCGTGTATAAACAATAAACATTTTACAAATCGGGTACTCATTTAAAGCGTGTATAAACAATAAACATTTTACAAATCGGGTACTCATGTAAAGCATGTACAAACAATAAACATTTTACAAATCGGGTACTCATTTGAAGCATGTACAAACAATAAACATTTTACAAATCGGGTATTCATTTAAAACATGTACAAATACTGGACATTTCACAAATCGGGAATTCATTTAAAAATGTGTATAAACAATAAACATCTTTCAAATCGGGTACTCATTTAAAGCGTGTATAAACAATAAACATTTTACAAATCGGGTACTCATTTAAAGCATGTAGAATTAATGCATCCTTTATTAAGAAAAGACATGATCAATATAAAACAGTACGGGTATCAAGGATCAGGAACTATCAAGATGGCAACCACACAAAGCTAAATCCTCTATCACCGAAATGACTAGAGTATCGGGCGTTGACCTCGGTCACCGAAGTGAGAAGGTACAACAAAATTCACATATACATATACAATAATACGGGACGGGACCACGGTGGCAAACCGGGTATCGGGAATCACGGTAGCGAACCGGATATCGGGAACCACGAGAGCGAGCCGGGTATCGGGACGGGACCACGGTTAATAAACCGGGTATCGGGATCCATGCTGCAGCTGGCGGGACAAGTGGGGAATCTCCAAGTCAGTGGATCAGACTGACAAGGTTATCCAAGCTTAGTGGTGCCGACTCATAGGTTATATGCAAGTAAACAAACAAATACATGTATGCATGTTCTCTTTTAGCTCATGGGCTCGCACTACAAAGCTCTGGCCCCCTATTGCCTCAAGGTTTTACTCTCATGGGTCATATACAAGAAATCAAATCCAATAAATACATATGACGGGACGGGGTGCTCATAAGCACAAAAGCATATCTGTATTGGTCGGGCCTGTACGGGCTAGCAACAATGTTAAAAACATAACTTTCAATACTGTCGGGCAAGTCTAGTCATAAAACACGAGATTTTAAGTGTACAAGTGAAATTCGGTCAAAATAAAGCATGAATGGATTTCTCATATTCTCCGGGCCAAGTGTTGAAAGTCCAAGATTTGAATCAATGTAACTAGGGTCCCGTATGTTACGTTTGACATACATTTGGTACTCTTTAAGAATTGAAAACATTCCGGGGCCTTATATACATTAACAAATCTAAAAGACCTAAACAACACAGTCATGGTGATGGAATTTCTTCTTCTGTACAGTTCCTCACTCTCCTCCAATATAGTTCCCGATGGTTCTTCAAGGAGAAAACAATACAATTGCTGTCGGTTAACCGACGGTCTGACCGACAGCTGACCGACGTTACTGCGGACACAGAATTCTGAAGCTGTTTTCAGTTCCTTCTTTCTCCAAACACTCCTCATTTTCAAGGGTCAGATCCCTGTAATAAAGTGAGTTAAAAGATCCTCCATCTCAAACAATCAAAACTTCATTCTCAACACTTCAAATTCCCCATTCAACTACATCCATCCTTCCATCAAATCATCCATTCCATTCACATTCAACCCAAAGAAATCCATCACATGAAACAAGTCAAAACTTAGTATTATCAAGATACCATTTTCAAGAATACAATATACTAGAAAGATACACTAAAGAGTGTATTTCAAATCTCAATAAAAGCATGTCATGAAGTAAAGCATAAGTAATGAAAATCATTAATGAAAGCTACACATTTGTATAAAACATGATCAATGAAAATAAATCATTTCATCCACTTGCCTTGGGTCCAATGCTAATCAAATCAACCACCAATCACTTCTCCAAGCTATAAATCACCAATCTAAACAAAACCCCCAAAAGAAACCCATCTTAGAACCCTAAAATGGCAAAACCAAATCAAAACAAAAGGAAAGCCTCCAATAATCAAAACAAAGCTTCTTAAAGGCTAGGAAAACACAAATCCAAAAGATTACAAGGATTCCTTACTTGGAAGTTCTTCAAAAAGCAAGAGGTTGCTCAAAGGAAATCTTGAAAAGCTTGGTTTTCTTCAAAAATGGTGTCAATGGATAGCTCTTGAGATGAGGATGAAAATGGTGGAGTCTAATCTTGGTTTGGCATTGTTTGGTGGTGCTATGAGATGGAGGAAACAAGAAAGAGATGGAGAAAGCCATGGCTGCTGGGGCTGCTCCTCTCTTAGAAATTAGGTCAAGGAAGAAGAGAAGAGAAGAGGTGGGTTCCTCTTATAACAAAGGGGAGATGGGTCCCACAACTTAAAACATTTGCCGGGCTAAAAACATGCATTTCGGGACCTCAAATCGATTCGACGAAGAAGACAAAGTTGTTCGTTGAAATAACTACTTTCCAAAAAGTATATTTTCCCCAATTTCTGGAATTTTCGAAATTTATGGACAGATTTAGTGAAAATTGTCATTTTTGCCCTTTTTCTCGAAAAACGCAATTTCTGAGTATTTATTCAAGATGGTCAAAACATGAAAGTTGTTTGTAACAACAAAATGGGTCAAAAGGAATAAAATTTGGAATTTTTAGAAACCAAGAATAAATTCTCACAAAAATACAATTTACAAGGGTCGGGTCAAAACAAAGTCAACGTCTTTTAAAACTATCCAAAGTTATGAAAAATCTATTCAAACTCAAAAACTCAACCAAACAATCACTAAACCCATCGAGAAAACCAAATCACGATTAAAACCACACTAAACCAAGAAATTAGGGGTCGGGTTCTCACATTCCCGATACCCGGTTTGCTACCGCGGTCCCGTCCCGTATTATTGTATATGTATATGTAACTTGGTTGCACCTCCTCACTTCGATGACTGAGGTCAACACCCATTACTCACGTCACTTCGGTGATAGAGGATTTAACTTTTGTGGATGCCATCTTGATTGTTTCCCGATTTCCTTGGTATGAGAACTTGGTCCGGGCGGCACCCTTAACCACGGGGCGGAGCGTGTCAACCACGGGCTTCAAACGGTGAGTCTCCGTTGGCCCGCATTAGAAATATCCAAGTCCTAACCCTGGGCTTATAAGTCAAACCCCGTATTAACTTAGCATGAGGCCTTTTAAAACCGTGCGGCCCCGGAAACCGTAAGAACTCCGTAGTTAAGCGTGCTTGGGCGGGAGCAGTACTAGGATGGGTGACCTCCTGGGAAGTCCCCGCGCATGCACGTGGGCCAAAGCGGAAAATTTCATGCTGAGTTGGGCGGGGCTGTGACAATTGGTATCAGAGCCGAGGACGGCTCTATTTCCGGTGGGGGAGAATGTGAGAACTTGGTCCGGGCGGCACCCTTAACCACGGGGCGGAGCGTGTCAACCACGGGCTTCAAACGGTGAGTCTCCGTTGGTCCGCATTAG